>CM029602.1:73735183-79100131 GCA_017311375.1 Mytilus coruscus
GGTCGTAATGAGTGGGAATACCCAACCTAACCATGCTCTTCAGCTTATCTGATCTTGGTAATCTTGATTCAACCTAAGTAGAAAAACAAACAACACTGACTAATACAGAAATTTAGTATTTACTTGATGATTCAGTTGGGATAACTTCATAAAAATTTATATAGAATTCACATTTCACACAAACAGTGTTCCGGTGCCAATAAAAAAATATACCTTTGTACAACATTATAGTCAATTTTCAGTATTTTCTAAGGACATCTTAAAACAATTACAGCCAGCATAGTATTATTTAGTACATTAAGATTCTGTTGTAAAATAATACCAGGTACTGGTAAGTGTTTTGATTTATATGATTTCAGTCAAGAATTTTAAAATTCTTTTTATAATTTTATTGGGACGTAAAAGCGTTGCTTGAAGCTCATTTTGTATGAAGCCCAGAAGCGCTTCATACTAAAAATGTGCACAAGATCAATGCTTTTACAACCCTAAATAAAATACTCTGCAGGGCGCAGCTTGATACGACCGCAGAGGTCGAACCCTGAACAGTTGGAGCAAGTATGGACACAACATTCAAGCTTGATACAGCTCTGAATTGGATTGTGATTAAATATTTGACACAGCATAGGTTTCTGACACAGAATGAATGTGGTCTAAGAACTTAAAAATTTAAAAATGGACATTTACCTATTATGGTCCAATATCCAAAATCTAAATACATGGTGAGATTCAGCAAATCAAAGAACCCCAAGAATTCAATTATTGTGAAAATCAAACTAAGTTTAATTTTGGACCCTTTGGACCTTAAGGTAGACCAATTTGAAAACGGACAATACTGTGCAATTGAATATTTCTTGCTATTGCGCACTACTGTGCAATTAAAATTTCTTGCTATTCGCAATACTGTGCAATTGGATATTTTTCTTGCTATTTCGCAATACTGTGCAATTGAAGATTTCTTGCTATTGCGCAATACTGTGCAATTGAAGATTTCTTGCTATTGCGCAATACTGTGCAATTGAAAATTTCTTGCTATTGCACAATACTTAATACAATAATTTTCACATCCTGTTTGGTGTGTATCTCCTGCCATATCATTATTATTTGCTTTTAAATATAAATCAGAAATTACCAACTTAAAATGGAAAATTTTAAAGAAAAAAACAGGAAAAAAAAAAAATCCCTCCCCAATTTTTGAACCCCTTATGATTCATCACCCCAAACTCAATCCCAGCCTTCCCTTTGTGGTATGGTACCTTGCAGTACAATTTCAGAGAGATCCATACACTTGAACACAAGTTATTGTCTGAAAACTAGAAAAATGCTTGTTTTTTGGCCCCTTTTTGGCCCCAAATTCCTAAACTTTTAGGGCAATTACCCCCAAACTCAAACCCAGCTTTCCCTTTGTGATATGGAACCTTGTAGTACAATTTCAGAAAGATCCATACACTAACACACAAGTTATTGTCATGAAACTAGAAAAATGCTTGTTTTTTGCCCCTTTTGTTGCCCTCTAATTCCTAAAATTTTGAGGCATTTACCCCCATAATCAATCCCAGCCTTCCCTTTGTGGTATGGTACCTTGCAGTACAATTTCAGAGAGATCCAAACACTTGAACACAAGTTATTGTCTGGAAACTAGAAAAATGCTTATTTTTGGCCCCTTTTTGGTCCCTAATTCCTAAACGTTTAGGGCAATTACCCCCAAACTCAAACCCAGCTTTCCCTTTGTGATATGGAACCTTGTAGTACAATTTCAGAAAGATCAATTCACTCATACACAAGTTATTGTCATGAAACTAGAAAAATGCTTGTTTTTTGCCCCTTTTGTTGCCCCTAATTCCTAAAATTTTGAGGCAATTACCCCAAAATCAATCTCAGCCTTCCCTTTGTGATAAGGAACCTTGTGGTACAATGTCAGAGAGATCCATACACTAACACACAAGTTATTGTCTGGAAGTTACAAAAATGCTATTTTTGGCCCCTTTTTGGTCCCTAATTCCTTAACTGTTGGTACCATAACCCCCAAAATCAATCCCAACCTTCCTTTTGTGGTATTGAACCTTATGGTAAAATTTCATAGAGATCCATTCACTTAAACTAAAGTTATAGTGCGAAAACCAATGTGTCTTCGGACGACGACGACGACAACGACGCAAACGTCATACCAATATACGACCGCAAAAATTTTGCGGTTGTATAAAAATAATAAAAAGAAATTTTCAATTCTTATTAGTACATTCTTATGATACAACCATGAAATTAAGAATTGTATCAAACTTTTGAGTTTATTTTTCTATGCATTGTTTTAAAATTTATCCCGAATAGTATGTGCAGTCATAGCTGTTGTATTTAATAAGGAAATAAAATATGATATTGGAGTGCCTTGCGATACTTGACAGTCAATCAAAATGACGGATTCTAATGAAATGTATATGTAATGTAATTATTGCAGTATAACACACACATAAACAGGGCTAACAAAACTTCAGAATAATAGGGAGATGTGATTTCTCTTTTAGAATATTACTTGATGATTCAGTTGGGATAACTTCATAAAATTTATATAGAATTCACATTTCACACAAACAGTGTTCGGTGCCAATAAAAAATATACCTTTGTACAACATTATAGTCAATTTTCAGTATTTTCTAAGGACATCTTAAAACAATTACAGCCAGCATAGTATTATTTAGTACATTAAGATTCTGTTGTAAAATAATACCAGGTACTGGTAGTCCGGCAGATCGGTGAAAAAATTGTGGGTTTGATGATAAAAGCATCAAATTTGGCATGGTAGTAGTTCTTGGTGTTTCAAATAATATTAGCTATGGACCCACCTTGAAATTTCAAAATGGCAGCCTTTTCCAAGATGGCCGCCATAAACTATCAAAATCAACATATATCACTGATATCAGGTCAAATTTATGGTAAAATTTTGCATGGCAGTAGTGCTGGTTGTTTCAAAAAATATAAGCTATGAACCCACCATTAAAATTGAATATGGCGGTTTTTCCAAGATGGCCGCCACAAAATATCAAAATCAACAACTATCCCTTATATTAGTTCAAATTTGTCATGTTAGTAGTGCTGGGTGCTTGAACAATATAAGCTATGGACCCAACTTGAAATTACAATATGGCTTTTTCCAAGATGGCGCCATAAGATATCAAAATCGACAAAATTCCCTTATAGAAGGTTACAAAGTGTTTTGTTTTGACGTACCTCCAGTAAAGCTAAGTGCTCTATAATACCAAGTGCATGCCACATTTATTTACTAAAGTCAAACATAAACAGATTTGTGAGGAAAGTATAGAAAATCGTAACTACGGTACCATTCCTGCATAACAGTAGTCTACAAAGAGTGATCACGTATAGACACTGGCGTTATTCCCATATTTAAGCAAAACTTAACTAGAATGTATGCTTCTAGGTCGAACAGTTTTCCTGTGATCAACTGGAAGAGGACATAGTAATGATCTAAAATTGCAGTAATGTCAGGCTTGACAGGCCATTAACAAGGCAGGTGCTTGCTTCTTCTGTTTAGTAATTATTTTGGTTTTGCAATTAAACAAGCAACCGCAAAAATCTGTTTGTATGTCAACGATACTTGAAAAATCTGCACATACAGGTAGTTCAAGAAGACATAATGTAGGCAAAGTATTTTCAACAGTCATTAAAAACATTAGTTGATAATCGTTTGGCCAAATATTCAGTTGCAGTCAAGTTATTCAATTGAGGCAAATATGACATTATCCATTTCAAAGTTACGTCTGTTTTATTTCTCTATTATTCTTTAACATTATATTCAACTGAATTAAAACAATCGCATAATGTATATAGGCCTTCTACTGGATGCTAGGACCAGGAAAAGAGGAGGTACTAAATTACAACATGTACAGTTTACGTTTGTCATTTATGAATGATCCAATTATCTGTTTATCTACAATACTATATTTATGAAAAATTCAACATTGAATATGTGGTTCCTCCTCACGAAACCTGGTGGTTTACAACAGCAACCGTGGACAATATTGACAACAACAAGATTTCAACTACGACTATGAATCTTTCCGTAGTACGACAATTTCAATATTTCCGCATTTTCTTAGTCCAACTTGTCAATTCGTTATAATTTTTGCTTTGAAATATATGCATGCGTTTCTTACTTACATCTTACCAGAAATACATGTATGCCGACCTGGTATAATTACTCAATTGTGCAACATAATCCTTGCATGGTATAAATAAGTTAATAAAATGATAACACTGATGGCTTGAAGCAGATGATAATGAAAACATTAAATATGTCTGGACATCATTCCACATATAGAGCCAAGAAAAATGGTCATCCACCTTTATATATCAGTCTGCATTGACCGATGTTACAGGAAGAGATTAAACCTGTCACAACGATTCGACATTCCATGAATATAATCCAGCAATGTGTTAATCTTTTCGAGACATGTATCAATTATCACTTTTGATCAACTATTGTTTTGCTTTTGGAAAATCGGAACAGTGGAACAGGCCAAACATATTTCGAGCAGAATAGAGAATAGTTTTGTTTAAGGTCTTTATATAGAAATGGTATCGTTGAGAACCTTATGTGATTGGTTAGATAGAAAACAGTGGTTGAACAAGTGTTCGTTCAAAGGAAACATAGTACTTAATGAGGAACGAGACCCTGGTGAGAACTATGTAACATTCAAAGAATGGAGTAATAAGAGGGAAATTTAAAGTTCCCTTAACCACAACTGGTCTGCAACATTAGAGATTGAACTGGACATTTTGATGTGAGATCATTAAGAGAATGTTCCTTATCAGTGTACAAAGATTCCATTATACTGCTTATTCATCGGTTCTTTGCATTTTTTCATCAAACTTATGGCGTCCAAAACCCCTGCGCTATATCATGCCATTTTTAAACTATATTGTTTAAGTGTTGCAAACGTAATTTGAAAATGAAAATGTAGATCAAGCTCAATAGTAGAATTACACACTTGTAAAAGGAGAAGGTGGGGCAATCAGATTAACTATCAAAATCGCACAACTACAGCATTTAATAGTGTTTTGTCTTGAAATAGCCATAGTAATTAACAAAATTAAACCCTCCTTTGAAATAATATAACGTGATCAGATAATCCACATGATGTTCTACACCAGGAACGATTTAAAAGCAAAAACACAACATTCTCAAAGCATGTGAAAGCTTAGGCGAAGGAATGTGTCTGCCTTTACCCAGTGTGCTACTTGAATGATGCGGATGGGATATACCCTATTGGACAATTATCACAGAGGTATCAGCATTTTGTAATGAGGTAATAAAATGTGGTGGACAGATATAAAACAGATGTCACGGTAGATGAAAATGCGGAGGACAATGATGTTATATACGGTCCTGTTTAAAATGTGGTGAGGAGGGACAAACACTAAATGGGCGGTCCATAAGAAACATTTGAAAACTGCTGTGAAAATATGTTGTTGTTTAGATGATAAAACGATGGATAAGATACTTAGGCACTCAAAAATCATTAGTAAAACAAAACCAGATAAGAACATGGATAAACAAAAACAAAAAAATTGCTAACACAAATCACTACACAAAATCTAAAATTGAGCTAAACCAATCCCACTTAAATCCGGGGTGATCTCAGGTGCTTAAGAAGGATGCGCAGTTTTGTTCAACAAGTGACACATACCTAGGTACTCTTGTTTCAATAGATTGATGAGTCATTTCAAGTTTAGGCATATATCATATACTAGTGGATTTATAAATGTCTCTTTTCTAACCCTTAGAATCACAACATTTAAAACATGTCAAACCATTGGTGCGTGTAAATTATCTTAAGCTTGATCGAATCTGGACATTTGAAATGAAGTAAAGATTTCCATGCTTAAGCGATGAATAAACAAGAATTTTACTAGTTGACAACACAGACATTGAAAATAAAGAGCAAATAACTCAACATTGAAAGCATAAACAACACAAGTCCCTTTTCATCAAAACTAGGGGTCAACGCAGGTGTTAGGAAGGTGTGTATTTTCTGGCCAACTGGTAACACTCGTGATGTTACTCATTTTACTTAGAAATTCGGTGATTAGTATTATTTATTTATCATCTTGATGTTACCACAATCAAGGAAAAAGAAAGGATTGTGACAAGGAGAAGTGGAACTTATCCATATATCATTAATGACTCAGATGGCACTAAGCGGTCAAACATATTATGATGGCGTCCTGAAAGCGTTCGAATGTTTCCATTTATGGGATCTTTGATTAACTTGTCATGCAAGCATCATCAGAGAATCATGGAAACGCAATCCCTAGAATATTGTATAAACTGCAAAGTGCAATTCGATAGATCAGTAAAGCCTTTTCTAAGTTTCGTTCATTTTCACTTTTTGGCGGCCATTTGCAATTTTCCCACCATTTTGAAAAAAAATGAAAAGTCAAATATAACGTCAGGACTTATAAGAAACGTTGGATTACATTTTATATGTATTTAAAAGATTCGGTTTATATATTATTTGCTTTAAGTTATACATGGTTGTGAAATTTGGACTGATTGGCAGACATTTTGAAAATGGCCGCCATATTGGATTTTTCAGAGTGGGTCCATAGCTTAAATTGACTACCAAATATATATTTACAATTGTACAAAGTTTCATGCTTTTATCATCAAACCCACAATTCTTCTAAAAATATGCACGAATCAGCTGGACTATGGTAAGTGTTTTGATTTATATGATTTCAGTCAAGAATTTTAAAATTCTTTTATAATTTTATTGGGACGTAAAAGCGTTGCTTGAAGCTCATTTTGTATGAAGCCCAGAAGCTTCATACTAAAAATGTGCACAAGATCAATGCTTTACAACCCTAAATAAAATGCTCCATGAGGCGCAGCTTGATACGACCGTGAGGTCGAACCCTGAACAGTTGGAGCAAGTATGGACACAACATTCAAGCTTGATACAGCTCTGAATTTGGATTGTGATTAAATATTTGACACAGCATAGGTTTCTGACACAGAATGAATGTGGTCTAAGAATTTAAAAATTTAAAAAATGGACATTTACCTATTATGGTCCAATATCCAAAATCTAAATACATGGTGAGATTCAGCAAATCAAAGAACCCCAAGAATTCAATTATTGTGAAAATCAAACTAAGTTTAATTTTGGACCCTTTGGACCTTAATGTAGACCAATTTGAAAACGGGACAATACTGTGCAATTGAATATTTCTTGCTATTGCCCAATACTGGGCAATTAAAATTTCTTGCTATTAGCAATACTGTGCAATTGTATATTTTTCTTGCTATTTCGCAATACTGTGCAATTGAAGATTTCTTGCTATTGCAATACTGTGCAATTGAAGATTTCTTGCTATGGCGCAATACTGTGCAATTGAAAATTTCTTGCTATTGCACAATACTTAATACAATAATTTTCACATCCTGTTTGGTGTGTATCTCCTGCCATATCATTATTATTTGCTTTTAAATATAAATCAGAAATTACCAACTTAAAATGGAAAATTTTAAAGAAAAAAAGGAAAAAGAAACCCCCAATTTTTGAACCCCTTATGATTCATCACCCCAAACTCAATCCCAGCCTTCCCTTTGTGGTATGGAACCTTGCAGTACAATTTCAGAGCGATCCATACACTTGAACACAAGTTATTGTCTGAAAACTAGAAAAATGCTTGTTTTTTGGCCCCTTTTTGGCCCCAAATTCCTAAACTTTTAGGGCAGTTACCCCCAAACTCAAACCCAGCTTTCCCTTTGTGATATGGAACCTTGTAGTACAATTTCAGAAAGATCCATACACTTACACACAAGTTATTGTCATGAAACTAGAAAAATGCTTGTTTTTGCCCTTTTGTTGCCCTTATTCCTAAAATTTTGAGGCAATTACCCCATAATCAATCCCAGCCTTCCCTTTGTGGTATGGTACCTTGCAGTACAATTTCAGAGATCCAAACACTTGAACACAAGTTATTGTCTGGAAACTAGAAAATGCTTATTTTGGCCCTTTTGGTCCCTAATTCCTACACGTTTAGGGCAATTACCCCAAACTCAAACCCAGCTTTCCTTTGTGATATGGAACCTTGTAGTACAATTTCAGAAAGATCAATTCACTTACACACAAGTTATTGTCATGAAACTAGAAAATGCTTGTTTTTTGCCCCTTTTGTTGCCCCTAATTCCTAAAATTTTGAGGCAATTACCCCAAAATCAATCCCAGCCTTCCCTTTGTGATAAGGAACCTTGTGGTACAATGTCAGAGAGATCCATACACTAACACACAAGTTATTGTCTGGAAGTTACAAAAATGCTATTTTTGGTCCCTTTTTGGTCCCTAATTCCTTAAAATCAATCCCAACCTTCCTTTTGTGGTATTGAACCTTATGGTAAAATTTCATAGAGATCCATTCACTTAAAATAAAGTTATAGTGCGAAAACCAATGTGTCTTCGGACGACGATGACGCCAACGTCATACCAATATATGACCGCAAAAATTTTGCGGTCGTAAAAAAATAATAAAAAGAAATTTTCAATTCTTATTAGTACATTCTTATGATACAACCATGAAATTAAGAATTATATCAAACTTTTGAGTTTATTTTTCTATGCATTGTTTTAAAATTTATCCCGAATAGTATGTGCAGTCATAGCTGTTGTATTTAATAAGGAAATAAAATATGATATTGGAGTGCCTTGCGATACTTGACAGTCAATCAAAATGACGGATTCTAATGAAATGTACATGTAATGTAATTATTGCAGTATAACACACACATAAACAGGGCTAACAAAACTTCAGAATAATAGGGAGATGTGATTTCTCTTTTTAGAATATGACAGAGAGAGATGGTAAAACTTAAGACATAAGTGTTTATTAACGTTCAGAGCTACAATGTCTGTTTGTATCTATATTGTTATTCACCATTTGTGTCCTCCTATTTGTTGTATATGGTTATGTAACTACATTGTAGGATAAAAAATATGCATTATCTTATACTTTTTTTGGTGACAAATAATTATATTTCATTTGTTATTCGTTCTATTCATATACACTCTATTAGATTTAAGGATAAAAAAAAAATTGGAGCTGTTATCAATTTTATTTAATCACAAAGGGTAAAATGGTGGACTTGCATGCATTTCAAAAGCATGCTCAGATAAAGTTTTAGGAACTAGCCTAGTGCTTTGAAATCTATTTGGAAAGGAGCTCACTGAGGGCAATAGATCAGCAAATATAATACCTTGTCCCATGTAAGGTCTCCAACTTCATTATTATGTGTAAATTCTAAGTAAGCTGTCCATTTCAATCTGTGTTGTGGGTCTTCAACAAATGGAGTACTCAATAATTTACTGGAATTTTCTTCCGGTCCATCTGAAAAATTTTCAAAGGTATACAATACTTCAGACACACCATCTCATTTACTGTATTTTGAAATTCTTGATTGAAAAAAAATTACCAAAGATAAAGTCACATTATAATAAATTAAAGCAATACTGTTTATATTGGAAGCTAGTGTGAGTGCTAAGTTATAAATCTTTTTAATGTAGACAGGGTTTCTCAATTACTGACAGGGACCTAGGTGGCTGAGTGGTCTAAGTAGTCCAACTACTGTATCACTAGCCAGTCAATAGTTGGGAGTTCTATTCCCACATGTGGCAGGTGCGTTCTACTCCAATATAAATTGACCAGGATTGTCAGTTTTCCTACCAAAGGTAGGTTGGGTTCTCTCAGGGCACAATGGCTTCCTCCATCAATAAAAAACTGACCGCCATGAAAAAGCCAATGGTGCTGAAAGTGGCCTTTTACACAAATCAATCAATTACCGACAGATAACTTTTTTACCAAATGGAAACAACAAGTCACAGATTTTTAATCTTAGAACCTACTCAAATGCTTGGAATAAAACTGCAATTTTTTTTTTTGTTGGTTCTTTTTTTGATACATTTCAATAAATATTTTTTTATCAAAAATGAAATTTTTCTGTGTATTCTTATTTAATACATTATACTGTTATATACTCTACCTACCTTCTTCTTCTACTTTAAACCCAAACTCATCATACCTATAGTCTAATTCTCCATTTGGGTCTTCCGGCTGCAAGAATAAATTAAAATTTTTCTTCAGATGCTATTTCTTGACCTTGAAAAAACTTCTGTCCAAGTTTCATAACATTCCATGAACATGATGAAGGTTTTTATTACATTTGTATATGTATTAATTAGTCATTGTTAAAGCAATGAAGGATCAGAACTCCGACTCCTAAAATGTGAATAAAAATCAACCCACCTGCCGTAAAACCCCTAATCAATTACAGGAGTTCTGTCAGAAAAACCCAGTTAAAAAAATTGAAATAACAAATTTGGTTTGCATACTGTCTTCTCTGTCTCTTAAGTTTCATAAAATTCAATGAAGGTTTGACAAAGTTATAAATGTCTAAAAAAAAAAACTTTAACCACCGACTAAACCTAAGTGTTGACGCAGCCATCTGATTAGAATATAGGATCACTAAATTTCGCTTTCACAAAAAAAAGTTGCATACACAACAAAAATGTGTTTCCTTTGCTGTAATGTCCTGAGAGATAATGATCTTTGTTTGAGACAGCATACATTTTTTTATACTTTAAAAAAAAAGATAATTCTAGAGGTAATCCAAACAGGGTTGTGATACATGGTATGCAATATGAATTAAATGTACATGGATGAAAGAAATCCTATGACAGTACCATAGACCTGATGTGAGTATGTAAATCCTAAGGGTGTTATCATACCTGGTTACTAAGTTTTGTAAGTATATCCTCTGGCCACATGGATGGTGTGAGTGCTGAGAAAGGTCCTCCAGGTGTAGGTACAAATCCCTGGGGACTAGTGGTGTGACTTGGTGACATGCCAATATGTCCAGATTGTTGTGTAAGATCATCTTCATCTTCTGACAAGGTTTCAACTATAATACAATCATATGTTGTTATAATTGTGCAGGATTTTGCATACACAAGAAGATTTTGTTATAATTAAAAGTGAATCATGGTGATTACTGGAAATTTAGGGCAATAATACTCTGATTGATTTACAATTCTGACTGTCATGTTCTATGATGAGTACATGTATCATTAGAATATAAAATGTATAGAGAAGTTTTCAGATTGAATCACCCACAAACACCATCAAAAACTGGGAAATTCCACACCAGCAAGATCAAGAGTGATTTTTAACTGAATCACCTTGTGCGTTTACAATAGATTGGTTACAGTTTTCAAATACCATGCTATTTTTTAGAGAGTTCATTGAAAATGAAAATAATGCAAAATGTATCAATAATGTAGATCAAAAAAAGAAGAACAGCGTGGAGGCCTTGTGCGACTTCTGGCGCTGAGAGAATTAAGGTTAAGGTAAGGAATACAGTATATTCAAGATCTTTCGTCTTTCTAGTATATTTTCATTTATAATATACTATATATGCACATTCACTAATCTATGATGATATATGTGCTCATTTAATACTACATTTTACAATCTCAGTGCATCTTTTGATTCACCAGTTTTGAAAATGATGAGTCCAGGACTCATGGTCTCGCCTTAGTCATTTTAGTGTGAACCCTGTAAATATAACCCTTATCAAGAAACTGTATGAGATGCATAAGAGAAATCTAGAATGGTCACATGTGATATAGATTTTTTATGTTAATAGATAAGTTTGTTATTGGCATGCAGCCCTTCAAATGCTGAATGGGTTATAAGCTTAATGAGTAAAAATGAGAAGAATAAAAAAGGAAAATGTTGACATGAAATCCTGAAAAATCGGGAGCTTACAAGAAGCTGTGTGCCCAGGCCCCCTACCAGGTCCTGCCTCGAAATGACAAATGTAAAACAATTCAAATGAGAAAACTAATGGCCTGATTTATGTACAAAACAATGAACGAAAAACAAATATGGTACATGTATACAGCAACAAACGATCAACCACTGAATTACAGGCTTGACTTGGGACAGACACAAACAGAATGTGGCAGGTTTAAATATGTTTGCGGCGTCCAACCATTCTAACCTGGGATAGTGGTGTTACAGAACAACATTTGACCAAACTATTAAAAAAACAGTTGAAAAGGGCTTAACTCATCAGAATAATACAAAGCAGAAATGTAACAAAAACATACATCCCCACTACGAAAAAGACACTAACAGGTCAGGAATAACCATTAATTGGTGGATTATACCTCAATTTAGGTATATTCCACCATTTGACATATAATGGGATACACCAATTGTGGTATAATGCAGCTTTTATCCAAAAAAAATTTAAGATATATTGGAGCATCTTTTGCATTTACCATAACAAGCTTTGATGACCACTTAGTGATGACATGTAATTGATTCTGACACTTCATGCTGCATTTTTTTTTAGAGAAACCTAAACACTATTATGACCCTCCTTTTCCTACTATAAATTCTGAGTTTTCATCTATTAAATCTTATTTTTGTTCTGTAGTCTCTTCCTATTCATTTCGACTAACAAATCTTAAAGTTGGAACTGATGCAGACTTAAGGAAACCAATTGTTAATACCCATCAATTGGTGGATTATACCTCAATTGAAGTATAATACATATTTTTCAAAACACAGCACAGGAAGTCAGAAGCAATTACATGTCACTAATGAGTACTCATCAAAGCTTAAGATGGTATATGCAAAATGATGCTCGAATGTCTCTTTAAAAAAATTTGATAAAAACTGCATTATACATGTACCTCAATTGGTCTATCTCACTATATATCAAATGGTGGATTATACCTCAATAAACCACTTTCGAGTTTGTCCGTCACCGGAAAAAACTTGTCAATTATGCACGCCTTTATGACGTCATTTACCAGATAGAGGGGATCGCCTGTATCCCTGCACTATTAACGTTCATCAAGCGTCTTAGTGATCATCATTGTGCAGGATAAACTAGAAATAATGTTTGTTCGGTAGGTACTTAATCACAATTCCCTAATGACAGCAGTGCTGATTGTCAATTATGAAAATTCAATTTGCCAAATAGTTCGTGCAATATAGCATCATAGTTTTCCAACCAATTGCTCAACATGGGAACAGAACTGACGATGCCCCTAAACGCACGAATGATGTTCACTAAAACCAGAGTTTTTGACGGAAATGCATCGAACTCGAAAGTTGTCTATTGAGGTATAATCCATCAATTAATGGTTATTCCTGACCTGACTAAGTACTGATAATAAGAATAAGAAAAGTGATATGTGCCCATGGTTTAAATGCCAAAATAACATCCAATTAACCATTTTAACCTTTTACACATGCAAGAATATATAAAGATTTGGTTTTGAAGTTTGGTTGTACCTGTAGAAAACTTATTTCAAACGGGATAGCACATCCTCATTTTTACGGAAATGTTGTTAACCGTGCCCAGAAATTTAGAAATGATCCTTGAAAACTTATTGCTCCTTTAAATAAATTTATTCTAAAGGTTACCAATTCAACACTGTAATAAGATCATTGAATATTGTTTTATTGGTATAAATATTGATTTTGTTATCAGTAAATTAAAAGCAAACTAAATATTACTAGTATGTTATATACATATACACATTCATGGATCTACAATCTGTCGATACCTGTATCTTGGCATTGCACAAGGTCATGTTTTCTCTGACTGTTTATGACGTCCTTACACTAAATCCATTGGATGTTGGATGTGTACCGATTAATAATTTAGTCTTAGATGCATGATTTTTATTAGTTGTTAGTGGCTTTGAACTAGCTGTCAGATAACTGCGAGTACTCTCAGATCTGTTCCTAATGTCTTTTGTTGTTGATATGTACAAGTACCCTGCCACGTCCACTTGTATTTTGTCCATCTGATGAATTAAGCCTTTTTCAACTGATTTTTATAGTTCGTTCTTATGTTGTACTGTTATATCACTGTCCCAGGTTAGGGGAGGTTGGGATCCCGCTAACATGTTTAACCCCGCCACATTATGTATGTATGTGCCTGTCCCAAGTCAGGAGCCTGTAATTCAGTGGTTGTCATTTGTTTATGTGTTACATATTTGTTTTTCGTTCATTTTTTGTACATAAATAAGGCCGTTTGTTTTCTCGTTTGAATTGTTTTACATTGTCATTTCGGGGCCTTTTATAGCTGACTATGCGGTATGGGCTTTGCTCATTGTTGAAGGCCGTACGGTGACCTATAGTTGTTAATTTCTGTGTCATTTTGGTCTCTTGTGGACAGTTGTCTCATTGGCAATCATACCACATCTTCTTTTTTATAATCACTGTAATTTGTTAACACTTGTTGAAAACTCAACAGTCATTTTAAACCATCAACTTGAATTTTGTCTTTAATTTCATTTAATCTCCAATCAACAATAAACTATGTGTATATCGTTAAATCAGAATGAAACCATTCACTTTCTGGAGAGAAACGACCTGAGATAAACGGGAACTGGGAAAAACACCTCTAGGACCCACTCAATAAGTTAACACTCTACCAACTGTTTACAGTAAGGAATACTGTGTTGGTACAGCTAATGGAAGTGATTTCTGAGCTACTATGTTAAGAGAAGCACTGCTAAATATATTTTATTCCTACATAACAGACACATCAGTCATCAGGGTTCTCTTTCATATCAATTATCAGTTATTCTTGTGTTTAATCATGGCGAATAAATAGTATATTGAAATCACTTTAAACAGATATAAAGTGCATTTTGTTTAAACTGTTATGGAGAGTTTGTTAGACGCGTAGAAAAGGTGAAAGAAATGATAGACCGCGCCGCGAGATATGTGCCTATAGGCTACTGGTACTGGCATTTTTAACCATTTTTCGCAAATTGTTTTACCTTCAGTGGCTTTACTACTATATCCGTCCTGATTCCATCCACCAAAAACAGATTTTGCATATTCCATACTGATGTTTTACTTTTCTGCCATGACGTGTGGGTTGTTAATCTACATTTTCATTCATTATCATCGATTTTCTGTGGTTCTGACGTGCACAGTTGTTTTGTTTACATGCGGACGAATTTGAAAACCGGAAATGAGAACGAAATTGAACGAAAACAAAATCTTTCCATATAAAGTAATTCCTTAGACATTTCAATCACATCATAACTAAATGTAAAGATTTTCATCTTTAGGAAAAGAAAATTACGAGGGTTAATTAAAAAATATATATATTTTAAAGAACTAGATTCTTGTCTTTTTACCGCTTCCCTTTTGTCCTCTTAGCCGTAGAAGAACTCCAATTTACAGGAGCACCTATGTTTTGCAGACGTTTTGGCCAAAAACCAGTTCAATAACAGTCGAATCGGCCACATTATTTCATGTCGTGTGGGTTGTCAATCAAGAAATATCGGTTTACAGATGGAGTATTGTATTTATATACTATTGACACTGATTATACATGAAGACATGATATTGTCATGATATCGAAGACATACACCATCTCGAGTTTTTTTTCAAAGTTTATGAATGAGTTACATCGGTTGACCAGGGCTCAATCGGCGTAAAAGAGAGGCGAAAGATACCAAACTGAAAGGGACATTCAAACTAATAAGTTGAAAATAAACTGACAACGCCATGGCAAAAATAGAAAAAGACCAAAAGACAAACAATTAACAGTACACAAAACGCAACATAGAAAATCATGGACTGACCAACACGAACCCCACCAAAAAACCGTGGGTGAACTCAGGTGCTCCGAAGGTGTAAGCAGATCCTGCTCCCCATGTGACACCCGTCGTGTTGCTCATGTAAGTACAAATCCGGTGCTAAGTCTAATTTTGTAGGTCACATTCGGGGAAAAGAGGACGGGAATATTGTGGTTATGACAATATGAATAAATTGCTTCGCCAAGCGCAGCTGGATACGACCGCAGAGGTCCAACCCTGAACAGTTGGGGCAAAAATGGACACAATATTCAAGCTTGATACAGGTCTGAATTTGGATTGTAATTAAATATTTGACACATTATAGGTTTCTGACACAGAATAAATGTAGTCAAAGAACTTAAAATTGGTTATATGATTTGAATTTATATTCAATTGAAGATTTCTTGCTTTTGTGCAATACACTGTGCTGTTGCGCAATACTTAGTAAATCTGTTTTCAGACTATATTCAAAGAATTAGCAATTGTGACCCCCATTTTTTATTTGGAAAAAAGACAATTTCTTAAATCTTGAAGAAAAAAATTGACACCCCCCCAATAAATTTTTTACCCCTCCCCAATTATTTTTAATCCCCTTTTTCCAAAAAAGAAAAATAACATTTGAAGAAAATTTTCTTTTTGTAAAATGTGGTACATTTTAAGAGACATCAATACACTTAAACACAAGTTATTGTCTGAAAACTAGAAAAATGCTTGTTTTAGACCCTTTTTGGCCCCTAATTCCTGAACGGTTAGGACAATTACCCCCAAAATGAATCCCAACCTTCGACTTGTGGTATTGAACCTTGTGGTACGATTTCAGAGCAATCAATATACTTATATACACAAGTTATTGTCCTGAAACTAGAAAAAATGCTTGTTTTGGGCCCTTTTGGCCCCTTATTACTAAACGGTTGGGACCATCACCCCCAAAAACAATCCCAACCTTTCTTTAGTGGTATTGAACCTTTTGGTAAAATTTCATAGAGATCCATACACTTAAACTTAAGTTATTGTCCGGAAACCAAATGTCTTCGGACGACGACGACGCAGACGACGCCGACGACGACATGATAGCAATATACGACCCCAAAATTTTTTTGCGGTCGTATAAAAATCGGTTGGTACTGTGACGTAATATTGTGAAATAGGAAATTTCCGGGAAAGTGCACGAATACGAAAGTCGTCAACTGTATCGATATCGAATGTTATCGATAGTTACTTTATCTATCATTCCTTAAGATTTGATTTTTTCTTAAACTAGAGGTTAATTGTATCCATCTGGTTCCTATGTAGATTCAGTGTTGACATTGTCACGGTCTCCTGGCTCATCTGTTTTAGTTGTCGATTAGTTTCTCCTGGTTTATCTATTTTTAAAAGATGTCAATATCGAAGACATCGATTAGATATCGAAATGTTTCTAGTTTTCCTCCTGATTTGTTTCTCTGTATATTTCATTCAGTTTTTGATTTATGTACCTTGACCGGGGGTATGGTTTTTTTGTCTGAGTCAGAATTTTTTTTTTCGCGCAAAATTTATTTTTTTAATTTTTCGACGCTATCAATCAAATCTTTTTTTTTCAAAATTTAACACTATAAGGTATGGGAAAACCTGGATTCAGAATTTTTTTTTTGTATATTTTTTTTTCATGAAATTGGGGATCAGAATATTTTGTTAGGAAAAAACCATACCCCCCTTTGAAGTTAAATGGTCGTTCCTAACAGACAGCAACTAAAAACCACTGACGATCACTGATGATGAATTAAAGGTTCTTGACATTCACGTAGAGATTAATGTGGCGGCGTTTAACTTCTTTTTAGGGCCCAAAATTAACCCCCTTATCTGTAACCATGTTTGCAATGTAAGCACATATAAAAGCATATCAACGCTATACAAACAAATGAGTTCCCTAACAGACAGCAACTAAAAACCACTGACGATCACTGATGATGAATTAAAGGCTCCTGACATTCACGTAGAGATTAATGTGGCGGTGTTTAACTTCTTTTTAGGGCCCAAAATTAACCCCCTTATCTGTAACCATGTTTGCAATGTAAGCACATATAAAAGCATATCAACGCTATACAAACAAATGAAATATGTTTTTCAAAGGTAACATTTAACTTAATCAAAACTTTATATCAATATGAACAGTGCGTACTTTGAACAGTTTGTAATTTGGAGAAGTGACCACATAATGGCCTTAGATTAGATCGTTGGTTTTCCTGTGTGAATTGTTTTACACTAGTCATTTTTGGGACCCATTTTTTAACTTGCTGTTCGGTGATACATCGTGACTTGGATGGACAGTTGGCAGTCTCATTGGCACTCATATCACATATCTTCATAGATATAGGAAGATGTGGTATGAGTGCCAATGAGACAACTCTCCATCCAAGTAACAATTTATAAAAGTTTATATTGAACTGGTTTTGCGTCATGTCTATTGTATATAAACGACGAAAAAGCCCTCATCTCAGCCTATATCCATTTTTAAATTCGATCTAAACTTGATCAACTTGATTTGTCATTGACTTAAATCATCTGACATCGACATTGTCGATATTGACATCTGGTTTTATCATGGATTCGTAATCGATAGCGACATCTGATATTGCCATGAGTGTATCATCTTCGTTATCTTGTAGTATCGACATATGGATTAGTCTTGGACATGTTTGATGTTTCACATTTATGTTTAGTAAATAATTATGCATACAATTTGTTTTTGACGGAAATCTGTTTTGAAAAGAATTACATTTTTACAAAAAGTTATTTAGTCATCAAGAGTGCATCTATGGCTGTGAAAGGTAGGTTAAACAGCAAATGAGTATGACCTAACTGAAAATGAAAATTGAAATACAACATGTATAGGCGTATTATCATTACAGACGTACAGCCATTATCTTGGATATTGGTCATTTGTGACACAGGTATTCGCTGATGGTCACCCCAACAATGATAGCGTCGAAGATATGTAAAACGTTCTAAGAGGCGACTTCAACTTTGCTATTAAGAACACTTGACCCTTTACGCGTATCAAGGAAAACATAATAGAAAAGGCAAGCCCTGGAATAATGTATTAACTGTGAGGCTTACATGTGGAGCTGGTAGATATAAGAAGATGTGGTATGAGTGCCAATGAGACAACTCTCCATCCAAGTCAAAATTTATAAATGTAAACCATTATAGGTCAAAGTACGGTCTTCAACACGGAGCCTAGGCTCACACCGAACAGTAAGCTATAAAGGGCCCCAAAATTACTAGTGTAAAACCATTCAAACGGGAAAACCAACGGTCTAATCTATATAAAACGAGAAACGAGAAACACTTATGAACCACATCAACAAACGACAACTACTGAACATCAGATTCCTGACTTAGGACAGGTGCAAACAAATGCAGCGGGTTTAAACGTTTTAATGGTACCAAACCTTCACCCTTTTTCTGAAACAATAGTGTAACATCACAACTGGATCTGCTTACCCTTCCGGAGCACCTGCGATCACCCCGGTTTTTGGCGGGGTTCGTGTTGCTCAGTCTTTAGTTTTCTATGTTATGTTTCATGTAATGCTGTTTGTTTTTTCGTTTTTTGTCATGGCATTGTCAGTTTGTTTCGACATCTGAATTTGGATGTCCCTTTGGTGCCTTTTGCCTCTCTCTTACACTCCATACTGTGCTACTGAAATATTGCTACAAAAATATAAAGTTCTCAATGAGAACAATTGAAATCATCATAGCTCTATTGTCGTATGTTTTAGTTCTCAACTGACCCTCAGTAAATTTCTAGATGTAAACATATATGAGGTCGACTTAACTATATCTCAGAAAGTTGGAATCGTTTATTTCAAGTTCAAGTTGGTGGCGGTAGATACGATCAACAAAGTCATCAAACTTTTTATTGTTTAGCTAAAGGACGTCATATATATATATATAGCGGAATGTGAAGTTAGATAATAGTACTATATCCTCTTTTTAATCTTCTTCAGCAGTGTGCTGCGTACGATGCTCATACAAATAAGGGAACAATGCTGCCAGAACTGGGCGAATCAGAGTTGATTCCCAAAGGAAAGACGACTTTCTGTTGAAAAACATGTCCCGGGGTCCAAACGTAACAGATATATATGTCGTCAATAAACAAAATCAATCATGGGATTTAGATATCCACTTTAGAGAACTGTTTTGTTTGAGGTGGACTTCTACCGAATAATGACTAAAACGATTAGTTACATCTACGTTGGCCATTCTTTGCTTTGTGAAACAAAGTTGGACTTGACCTTCGATCTGTCTTTAAGTTTGAATTGAGGAATAACTGTGTAAAGGGTGGACAGGTCAAATGTTTGTTTATACTGCACATGAAGTCCTCTCACTAAATAATTCAAAGTTTGGTGACTATGTTGAACTCATGAATCACATCAAACTTGAAATGAAGGCTACACCAGATACAGTTAAGTCTGCCTCATATCTTGACTTACATTTAGAAATTGACAATGAGGGTCAGTTGAAAACAAAATTTTACGAAAAAAGAGATGATTTCAGCTTCCCAATTGTGAACTTTCCATTTCTATGAAGCCACATTCCAGAAGGGCCTGCATATGGAGTGTATATCTACCAGTTGATACTATATCCCAGAGCTTGCCTTTCATATTATAATTTCTTGAAAAATTTACGGACGTCATCGCGATTTGGTATGACCGTTATGGGATATTTGTTTCGCAGATGACGACGGATACATAAAGATAAGAAGATGTGGTATGATTGCCAATGAGACAACTCTCCACCAGAGACCAAATGACATACATGTTTACAACTATAGGTCACATTGTCGTAACCATAATTCCGTCCTCTTTTTATCGAATGTGACTTAATGTGTACTTAAATGTGCAACACGTACGACGGATGCCTCATGTGGAGCAGCATCTGCTTACTTTTCAGGAGCACCTGAGATCACTCCGGTGTTTGGTAGAGTTCATGTTGTTCAGTCTTTATAGTTTTCTATGTTGTGTTTTGTATACTATTGGTCTTTTGATCGATTTTCGTTTTTTTCATGGCATTATCAGTTTTCGACATATGAGTTTGAATATCCCTTTCGTAGCTTAGGCTTCTATTTTCTAACCTTACATGGTTCACTCCACCGTCTTAATTGAGTAGTTTCACAGTAAACACGAAGACTGGTTTTGACTGCTGATAAAGTAGAAGTTATATAAGTTGAAAAGATGTCACGTTCTTGGAGTATTTGGCATACCCAACAATACAACGTTGTTAGTAAGGAAACTTATGTTAATTGGGTAAAAAGTATAACCAGAGCGTAAACAGGAAGTCTAAGTACTTCAATTTTGGTTTAAATTCCAATGTGAAATATAAGAGACCTGTAGGAGTAACACAAATCAACTGTCAATACCTAATTCCCTTATCAAGCAGTTTTTATGATATAATCTACAAAAAAAAAAAAAACAGTATAGGGAGAGGATACAATACCAATGTCAGCACCATCAGGTTTGTCATTACAACCATAGGGAGTACCTGCTAATTTACAATCAGACATTGTCACGTTAGGGTTATCTAAAGCATTAGTATATTGTAAAAATGTAAAAATAAATCAATTATATGTAGTTTTCTAGGTAAAAAATAGCGAGGGAAAAAAAGTTCAACGAGAAACATATGATGACCTTTACTCTCCGAATACAGTCTTCACTTCGACTGTTTATGGATGACTGTCTTCAGTATAGAAACGTAAAAAGACCATCTCATATTAGCCAAAGAGCTGAGCAAGTTGGAAACATGTGCAAAGGACTCCGGGAAATGCGTTCAAAGCTTTATTTATATTATTGAACACCCGAAAACTAAGAATCCTGCAATTTGATGGATGCAAATGAAAAGTTCAATATGACCCATAAATAACAAATATCAGACGACCTTTTTACAAAACACATTACCAACATCGTAAAGAACTTTCAGTCTAACACACCTTCTGGGGTATCTTAGGAGGAACATAACATGCTGACAACAAGAATGGAAGAACGGAATTTTATGTTGGAAATCCTTGAGATAAAATTCTTACTACAGGTATCCAGGTATCACCAAAAACGGACCATTATCAATGATCCTTGATAATGAGGTCAAGGTCAAATTGATTTACTTGTTTTCTTAACACCCAGTGGCAAGTATTACATGCATATTCAGGACGAGAACAAATTAACAATAAATTAGTAAATTAATAAATAAGTAGTTCTCCAAAATATATTGGCATGAATGGCAAGAATTTCTATTGCCACTGGGAAATGAGGGTATATTGGAAAAGGAAGGGGGGGGTATTTTGCCTGACAACAGGCCACCTACAGACTCCTCAGAGTTGTTGCAAGGGTTCCCTTACATATTAAAGAGAGCACGCCACTATCCTTACACAACACATCAGATTTAATATTCCCACTCCAACCAGACATGGCTGTGAAGTTATACACCCCACACAGCCACTTATTTGTATAAATTTTGACACTCCTATTTAGATTGCATTATAGTTAAGGAAAAATTTAACCCTCATTGTTTTTTACCATTCTCTTTTCTTTGCTTTCTAACAAATTAAGTTAACTGTTGCCATGTGTAATACATGTGAATATGTGTGTAATCAATATCTTCCATACACTTGATTTCATAAGTTTAAAATTATGAAATTTCATTTAAGTCTTTAGGTTGCATTTCTGGAAATATCAACAATGCAATTTCCCATAGGAACTCCTTTCACGGCTAAAATTGTACCACTTTTACTATGAAGTTTTGAAAAAATATATCCTAGAATGGAAAGTTCATATGCACTACTATTTTTTCAAAGGTCAAAATATAGGGCTGTGCGGCATATTTTCAACGTTTATATGCCCGAACTTCTAAGAGTTTAAACTTGCATTAAATTTCTATACTACCCCAACCTTGACTTAAGGATTTCCACAGACTTCAACTTGATCACTATGAATATGTATATTTACTGGTAACATTCCCAAGTTATGTCTCTATGAGATGAAACGTAGAGATCATATCCGGGAACCAGTACATAAACAAAATTAATTGGCTATGAATATTCTATATCTCCCCAAAAGAGGCGTGGTTTGAAAAACAGCTGTATTTACAAAGTGCAACCTATACTAACATTTATTCCAATAGAAAACTTTCTAAAAACACTTTTTCTCACAACAATACTTATATCTCAGAATTATAGCCTGAAAGAAATCACTGCATATACTCTAAGTTTTCTTTTACAGTACATTTTATACCCCACCCTGTATCAATTTTTTACAGAATTTGAAAACAAGACTTTACTTATTGCCAGCTTACCCTATGAGCATGTTTTCTGACATGAAATATCTAGAACCTGTTTGAAACTATTCTGATAACAAATTGAAAGCATTTCAGAACACTATAAATGTAATGTTTAGCAACTAATCATTCCAACATTCAAGATTATATAAAGTGTCCAATCCTGCCTCTGTCTCCAGTCCACATCTTACTGTATGCCTATTTGTCAATGAAAGTTGACAATTACTGCCTCAAATTGTCAGTTAAGAAATCTTGTCACAACAGTATCATCTCTTACCATATATCTAACATGATTTAGCTAATATATGAACTAAAAGTGTTTAAACAAAGCCATATTTGCAAAAGTTGTATGAGTGAAGATATCAGTCTGATGTATGAATTCTCTAAAAGTTTTATAGAAATGACTGCTAACATCTGATTTTGCATAACTTCCAAGTACAGTTATTGGTTTCTATACAAAAGACCTTTAAAATAATAAAGTCATAGCAATTACAAGTTAAATTATTTGTTTTATGACCCAGGGTAGGCATTTTCTCTGTTTTTGCCCTGGGGCCTCAAATTTCTAAATTATTCTGCTGTTTCTAGCAATATGGAATATTTAGTGCATATTTAGGATAGAACACACTATTGTAAGTTTTATTGAGGTATTTTTGTATTTCTAGCTTGTATTTTTTATGCCGTGATCACAAAAAGCAGATTTAGGTGCTACGACTTACTTTTGGGTTATCGACAGGATAAAAACACCCCACCAATAATATTCAAGAAGGATCTATGAGTTTCAGTGACTGCGAAGAGTAAATTTAAGCACTTCTAAACAATTTAAATTACTAATATGCACATATAATGAATTTATTTTGCATTCAGGGCTTCAACTAAACTATGCATACTGTAAACTGTGAATTTATGCTGAGTCATCATAGTTAAGGCCCAGGATTTTCTCAATCTTCATGAAATATTTATAAAACTTCATATTTGAGTTAATTTCATTAAAATCTCTGAGATAAACCAGATTTGGTGAAATTCTGTATGTTCCTTTTTTACCCAATATAGATTGCATTTCTGTAAATATCAACAATGCAATTTCCCATAGGAACTCCTTTCACGGCTAAAACTGTACCACTTTTACTATGAAGTTTTGAAAAAATATATCCTAGAATGGAAAGTTCATATGCACTACTATTTTTCAAAGGTCAAAATATAGGGCTGTGCGGCATATTTTCAACGTTTATATGCCCTTAACTTCTAAGAGTTTAAACTTACATTAAATTTCTATACTACCCCAACCTTGAGTAAGGAAACTTATGTTAATTGGGTAAAAGTATAACCAGAGCATAAAGAGGAAGTCTAAGTACTTGGTTTAAATTCCAATGTGAAATATAAGAGACCTGTAGGAGTAACACAAATCAACTGTCAATACCTAATTCCCTTATCAAGCAGTTTTATGATATAATGTACAAAAAAAAAAAAAACAGTATAGGAGAGGATACAATACCAATGTCAGCACCATCAGGTTTGTCATTACAACCATAGGGAGTACCTGCTAATTTACACAGACTTTAGGGTTATCAACTTGATCACTATGAATATGTATATTTACTGGTAACATTCCCAAGTTATGTCTCTATGAGATGAAACGTAAAAGACCATCTCATATTAGCCAAAGAGCTGAGCAAGTTGGAATGTGCAAAGCATATTCAGGACGAGAACAAATTAACAATAAATTAGTAAATTAATAAATAAGTAGTTCTCCAAAATATATTTGGCATGAATGGCAATATTTCTATTGCCACTGGAAAATGAGGTATATTGAAAAGGAAGGAGGGGGGATTTTTTTGACAACAGGCCACCTTGTTGCAAGGGTTCCCTTACATATTAAAGAGAGCACGCCACTATCCTTACACAACAAGGGGCCTCGGTGGCCGAGTGGTCTAAGTAGTTACTACTGTAATCACTAGCCAGTCAACACTGAGGTTGTGAGTTCGAACCCCGCTCGTGCGGGTTCACTCGACTCCAATCTTAATTGACTAGGATTGTCAGTTTTCCTATCGAAGGTCTGTGGTTTTCTCCGGGCACTCCGGCTTCCTCCACTAATAAAAACTGGCCGCCACGAAATAGCCCAAAAGCGGTGCTTAAAAGTGGCGTTAAAACACCAAAAATCAAAAAAATCAAATCCTTACACAACACATCAGATTTAATATCCCCACTCCAACCAGACATGGCTGTGTAGTTATACACCCCACACAGCCACTTATTTGTATAAATTTTGACACTCCTATTTAGATTGCATTATAGTTAAGGAAAAATTTAACCCTCATTGTTTTTTACCATTCTCTTTTCTTTGCTTTCTAACAAATTAAGTTAACTGTTGCCATGTGTAATACATGTGATTATGTGTGTAATCAATATCTTCCATACACTTGATTTCATAAGTTTAAAATTTTGAAATTTCATTTAAGTCTTTATTCTTTGTGTTTTTTGTGTTTTTTAAGTTATTTATCCTTGTGCCAATCTGATGAATCACATCATTTCTAACTGATTTTAACAGTTTGTTCTTATGTTGAGCTGTTACATCACTGTCCCAAGTTGGGGGAAGGTTGACTGATCAGACGTGTTTAATCCTGCCACATTCTTTATGTGCCTGTCTTGTGTCAGGTGTCATTCAGTGGTTGTTTATTGATTTGTCATAAATAAGGCTGTTTTTACATAAGGCTATTTCTTGGTCCAGGACATCTGCACTTTTAAAATTTTAATAAAAGATTCGATTGAGGGTTCTTCAATTAATATCTAGGGACCGAAAGTGTGAAAGACAAATGAATGGACAAGATGATCTCTTTAGATCCAAGACTTTGTTGAAAAGGCATATAAAACAGCAACAGAGATACTTTTATTATTCAAAACTTTTTATTTCCTTAAAAATACTTGACATCCGAAGCATTACACTGTCCACCTTATTTTCACAATAAAATCATGCTTATACAATGTGATTCTGCATGAATAACAATAAATCATGATCATGTTTAAATGATGTGAATCTGCTTGTGAAACAATAAAATCATGATTAGATGATGTGATTATGGATGAATGGCAATAAACTCTTGATTAAATCGTATGATTCTGTGTGAAAGACAATAAAATCTATGTTATATGATCCTAGATGAATAGTAAGAACATTTCTTTCCTTAGTTAAAAGAATAAGATTGAGGAGCACATTAGAAAAGTATTTTGTATTTGAAATGTATTTCATCATATGCTTCATAATTTGCCAAACCCCAATACAGACTTGTTTGATAAACAAACTTCTTAATAGAAAATTCAAACTGTTAACTTCTGAGGACTTAGGTTCTATAAATCTAATGCATAAAATTATCATAAGGAGTATTCTTTATTTCAGTCTATTTCACAACATTTTGGAGAAACAAGACCATTATCTGAATTTTTCTCTTGGAGAAAGCAGTCAGAACCTTTAAAATAGCACTATCCTAAAAGAAAAGTTAATGATATTTTCCCCAAAGTGACCAGTGTACTTGGATATTGATATTTGAAAACACTTCTATTTATTTGACACTTTCAAGTCATTACTATAACTGTATTGGGGTTTGTGAATAAAATTTTACTATCTATACAAATATATTCAATGGTTGATCTTGATGCATCAGTATTGTGTAGCCTGAACACACATAAGAATCATTTCAATTATTCAAAGGTTACAATCTACTTTTCTTAAAAAGATAGTAGGAGTCCAAAGGTGACTAAAATTGAAAGACTGAGAATCATGGCATATAAATCTAGCAATTCCGAATCATAGGCTTCGGCTGGCTAAAAGTTGAAGATTATGAATCATAGAAAGGGAATGACTTACTAAACCAAAAAATATCAAGTTAATAATTTATATATATATTTTTTTTATAAATCATAAGAATAAAATAAAAAGTTATTGAGGTGCTAATAAGCACTGAAGAGTAAAGATTGTTTTCACTTAAAATTAAACATTGCAATGTATTAAGCAATGAAAGGCAATATTTTGAATTAGAGTTATCTTACTATGTCCATAATTGTAGTTGAGCTTATTTTTGGAACAGATAAATCCATAAATCATGAACAACTCACATAATTTTCAATAGGGTAGTTTTCTTGACAAGTATGGATATACATAATCACATCATTTTGTAATTTGAATATCTGTTTATATAACATTAATGAATTGCTTGACATGGACATAGATATGATCTAAAGAATGTTTTCCTCTTGCTCTATGTTATTTGTGGTCTACAAAGTAGAGATGAGGCCTGGAAAATATAGCTATCAAGCCTGCCACAATAGGGTTTTTAGGGATTAGGTACATATTGCTGATGTTTTTCACGTTGTGTTCACATTTGGATTTTATTGACATAAATATGTCTGAATAAGTATATATAATGTAACATTTTATATAGTTCTGTTACTGAAAGTGTGATTTTGATTTAGCTTTTCCTTTAACAATTGGGTACAACATCTATCCATGCATAAAACTTTTGTAAGCACGAAACCAGGACGAAAGCACATCAAGACAACAAACATTGAACATAAAAGTATAACTAAAAACAAAATTAACAGTAAAAGAATATTGTTATAAAAATACAAAACATATAGAATATTGTTATTGTAAACTTCATCTTCTTGTTTACAGCAGAGCATATATGAATTCATAAAATTCCTGAAATTGTTGATCTTAATTTACCTGTATTGACAAACTGTACTTCAAGCATAAAGACATTTAGCATTCAGTATAAATAAAATACAGTATGAATGACAATGAAACACGCATTACTTGTAAGGTTTAAAATATATATTTGTATAAAAGTGGACAACTTAAATCAATTGATTGATGTTCGCTTTAGGCCGCATCAGCACAAAAAGACTATACTGCAACAATAACAACATTTAAAATGATTACAAGTCTACCCATGAGCTTTCAATTTAGTGTATAGCTATAACAATGAGATAATAAGATAGTAATGGTGGTTAATCACAAAACTGGCTAAACCAAAAGAATAATTTCATTCATCACAAGATTAAATAACTAATTTTTTCTGATTTCATAATTAATGTTTAATATGTGTTCAAAGTTAAAATTTTCCAAACTCTTTGATTTCTATTCTTATTAAATAAACAATGAATACTGTCAATTTAATACTTTTTCAGTAATGTCTTCTGTTATACACAATCAATGTAGTCTTATTGTTTAAAACATGTTAATGTTAGAAACTTTATCCTATGAAAACTTGTAAATTAGATGAAGTTAAATCAGCGACTCTTTTCACAAAAAATCTTATGATTAAAGTTGATCGTCAGTTATACTGAAATGTGTATGACTTACGAGTATTTTTACTCAAGATTTTTTTGTGAAAAGAGCCGCAGTACTATAATTTTTACATTTTATATTTAATACTTATCAAAATTACTTAATGCTTTTTTATTCATTTTGACTATAAATAAGAAATGAATGCATATTTTGTCAGTTGTAAGCTATAAGAAAACAAGTGATCTAGACTGGGTTGCACAAACGTCAATGAACATTAAACATTGTTTAAATTTCAATTGTTAATTAATTGTTAACAAATACAACAGATTTAATGAAAACTTAAACATCTTTCCACGTTAGATGACGTTCATGCAACCCATTTGTGGTATATATTTGTATTCTTACCTCTTAGAACTTGGAAAATTTACGTTCATTTAATAAATGTGTACATATGAATTACCGGGATATTTAAGCAGATGAACTGTTAACAGTAAAAAACTGAGCAAATAAACACACAACAAAAGTTCTAAGTTATGAATATCTTTAAAATCTGAACACAACCAAAACAAATAACCCTTATGTTTTCCTAAGTTGGAAAAAGTCTAAATTTCAGAGATTTTAAGAAAAAGTACCTAATGAGCATATGTTTATAGTGGTATGCAAAATGAGAAATAAAATGGTGAAAATTATGATAAAATGTATAAAAAAAATGTACTGCAAATAAAAAATAACATTTATAGACACCGTCTAAAATACTGAATAAAAGGTAAATGAGTAAAATGTTTAAAAACTGCAGCTGCATATTTTCAACAAAATATATCAAAATGTTTTATGAAAATCATTTATTAATTATAAAACTTCTGCACTGCAGATAAAATATAAGAAATTTATTGTGTCGATTATATTGGTCCCATTCTTTTATGAACAAGTCAATGAATACAGTTTAATGTTAGCTGAAGATGAATAAAATTATAAAACCGTAATATTCTATTAAAAGACAACCAAATTAAAAATGAAACTATATTTCTATGTTTAATCAAGGACTTTATCAAAACATACTAAATCTTATTTCAAATTCTAATTAAAGGTATTAAATAACTTTGATTTAAAAGAAAATATTTATCAAAAATATCTCTGGATTTTTTTTTAAAGTAAAAAGAAAAGATGTACATCATATTAACCATAAGAGAAGTATAAATACTAATTTTTTTTGAAAAATAGAAAACAATTGCTTGTGCTTAAATTTAGAAGCTCTAATAATCCTAAATCTTTTAAAAAAACAAATTTGTTAAAAGTTCTGCAGAACCCTGTGTCTCGTCTGAGACTTCTGCTGTAAGTGTAAAAGAGTAATAACTTAGGCCATTTATCATAAAAATACAGAAAAAAATAATGCTAAGGATGCGCCGTCTTGATCATGAAGAAGTTTTTGTCTTAGTTTTGAAAATTTCGAGATCCTTTTGACAAAGATAATGGTGTCTGAAAAAATCCTTAACCACAGACTGAACCTAAATGTTGACAACACTAATGGTAATGGAAAATAGGATCGCTATGTCTAGCCTTAGCAATGTTTGTCACAGAAAAGACAAAATGTGTTTCAAATGTTTTCCTATCTCTATAAAAGTGTACATAATATGATATGAATCTGATCTAATTCAAGCGTTCCTTTTAAGTAGTTGTTCATGGGAGTCAAAGCACTATTAAAAAATTCAAGATACCAAGAAATATAGCAAAACCTCAATCCTTGCGTTGATAGTCTTGTAATAAATTTCATAAAAAGGTTGAGCAGTGTTAAAGAACCCTCACTAGATACATATCATATAATTAAAAGGCTCTTTCTGTTATCATGTCTGCAATATTCATAATGTAATGAAAAAAGTCAACTTAAAGCAACAAAAACAAGCACCTAGACAAACAAAAGAGGTAGAATGATCAACAATCAACAAAAATAAATTGCTGTAGTTATACCAGGCGTGCAGCAAATATCTAACACCTAATCAATTCTGACATTATTGTCAAGTTCACATTGACTTATGATCTTGCAGATATATTTCTATGAAGTAATAGCAAATTTTCAAATTACAGACTTAAGAATATTTGGCAAAGGGAAGCAAGTCTCCAGTAGAGCAGACTGTGAAATTTTCATTCCATAACCACCCAATTTTACATCCCCTTCATCCATAATTGTGTGATGCAATTAAGCTTGTATCACTTGCTTTATAAAAACAGGGACAACAGTTTGTCCTACCTATTTACATAAAAAACAAATTCCAATCAGTTCATATATATATAAGATAAAGCATTTAATGTGAACTTTAAATGATATTTGCAGAATTAATAATCACCTATAATCAAAGTAGAGAAAAAACCTTTTTTTTTATTTCTATGACTAACATATACCACATATTCTTATAGTCTGTCCCAACTTGCACTGATAGAATTATATAAAAATAAAATAAAATATTAAAGCAACTATACTGAATGCTATTACAGTAACAATTAGAAATTATGTATAATATTATAATTTGAATATGTAAACCTTCCAAATTTTAAAATACCTACATGTGCAAGGTGACAACAAAATTTCATTTCTTGAATGACAGGTGGTGTTTTAAAATGATCAAAGATAGATTTGTGATATGAAAAGAAAGCCAGTAAATATGATTTGTTGAAAAAAAAAACTTCTCAAGATACCAGGCTAAAAACCAGAGATTCAGTATAATGCTTTTTGCTCCCATTTGTTGTAAAAACTAATATTTCATGAAAACTACTCTCCCCTTACCACAAGATCAATTAATAAGCACTTGTACTAAAGATTTTCCTAAAATGTGAATCGAATGTAAGCGATGTTGTTCATGTACTATTTCACCAAAGGGAATCTTTTGTATAAATAATTATTCACAAGTACATTTAATCACAATTATTTAACTAATGCAAATTTAAGTACAAAAATAATCTTTTCAAATAAATAACATGTGAAAATAAGTGCTTATATAGTAGTACAAATTTATCAACTGTATTTATTTCTTCAAGCTCTGAATGCAAATACCAATCAAGATTGAAATATAATATTGGTTTCAAATTTTATGATAAAAATAAATGTTTCCCCTGGAATTTATCATATCTTTTCCCATAAGAGATCATTGCAAATCACAAGAAACTTCCATGAGTATAAAATTACTCTATATAAATAAGGAGAACTTGAATAAAATACAAACAGTATCACACTCTTGTTCTAACTACAAATAAATTACACAAAATAGATTATACAATGCCATATATACAATGAGACATGTAATCTGGAGGGAGTCTGAATATCATGGTCTATGTACAATGATCTTTATGAAACAATTCTCTCCTGGAATGATTTCATTTTACCTTGGAAAATTTTCTGAAAAAAAAAGAAGATAATAATGTTGCAAAGATAGAAAGTTTGTCAATTGATGTAATATTTTTTTCATGTATTAAAATCATAATCAACAACTATCTTCATCATTTTCCTCTAACTAAACACATTTTTAATGATTTTGAAACTCAAAATTAGTAGTAAACATATTTTACCACTCAATCCAATATGAAATGCTATTTTTCCACTTTTTATCTTTATTTTTTAAAATTTACAACATGAAGTCTGCTGTTTTAAATTGTTTAAAATTCAACTATGAAGAATAATGAAATGTTATAAATCATGTCATGTAGTGGTAGAATCAATTCTTGTGAAGATGTTGATGTAAAATGGCATCCCAGCCATCAAGTATGCCAAATGATCAGCTCACTAGTGAGTCTTTTTGAAAATAGTTTTTGAATCATCATTAATTCGGCGTTTTGCATTTGGGCCAATCTGCATTTCACTTGCGCCAATTTTTTCTTTCACTTGCGCCGATTTTGTCTTTCATTTGCGCCGATTGTGTACAGGTAAATTAAAGGTGAATGTTATTTTTTATACATCATTATAAACCTCTTCCGTTAACCAGTTGTACATATGTTATGAATTGTCAATTATAACATGTATATATAGCTGTTGTCCCTGCTCATCATTGTAATGCAAATGAAACGATTCTGGACCGTTATTTATCCACTTACAGTTTTCAACAGGTGCAGCTGCCCACAAATGAGGTGGATATCGTGAAGTTGAGCATATATAAGTACTCAGTACATAATCAAATAATACATGGCATTTGTCATCAGAAGGAGCGGTAGACCGAAGAAATGCAATACCCATTTACCAGTGTCTTTATTAGTCTTTATACTCTGTGCTTAGCCCAAGAGTCTGGATTTTCCTCCACCAGTTCTGATCCAGATGAAAATGACAACCGTGAATCTATTTGCAGGGGACAACAGTTATATACATGTTATAATAGACAGTTCATAACATATGTAGAACTGGTTGACGGAAGAGGTTTATAATGATAAATGAAAAATAACATTCACCTGTAATTTACCTGTACACAATCGGCGCAAATGAAAGAATCAAATCGACGCAAATGAAAGATTGAAAATTTAAAAAATCGGCGCAAATGTCATATGCCCCATTAATTTTAAGTGTAGAATATTTTTGAAAAGAGACTTGAGAATAAAGATGCGTCTCTAGAGGCTTTGTTTATATTTGAATAATTTGAGGAATTTTCATAACATTAAAATTTGATCAGTAAACATACCCAATGTATATAATGCAATATATCCCACCCAAAAAATCAAAAACTACGAATGAAAGTATGATATTTCATATATCAATATACATCAATTTTATATTACCGTCAGGATTTACTGAAGTTCAATGATGTTCTTACTCTTGGTGAATTCAGTGGTGTTGAATCATTGATCTGAAATTAAACAGTAATTATTAATGTACCTAAATCCAAACTACAGTAGGGTGACAGTGATCTGTAACTGTTGACATCCTTTTCCTTTGGTTTATGGATACATTGGCAATCATATCCTTCTCCTTTTTTTATATTGATGATGTGTCTGAATTAGGATATGCCCGTATTCAAAAGACATATGAGTAAACTTTTCATTTGGCCCAAATGCAATGACAAAATGTTGTTTTACAATAAAACTTTATTAATTACATACCATCGTGAAATCTATGAAGGGAACGTAAAGATTAAACATGACTACATGTCTATTAGACTTAAAGGTTGCTTCAGTTAGAAATGTTTGTCATGGAGATTCAAAATTTGAAAGTTTCAGTCAATGATCCATGATGAGGGGGTGGGGCTATATTATCTCCCTGGAAGAGAGACTTGCAAATAAAAATACAACTGCATGCTAAATATCATTGACTTAACATTAGTGGCAGGTTCCTCTAAAACTGATCTAATCACAAACTTTAACATGCAAACTATGCAAAACATTTAATTCTAATATGACATGCTTCTTTCACTTTGTAAATAACAGTGTGATAAAATTCTCGATATATCTATACTTAGCGCAGACTCAGAGATGTACATATTAATGACTGTTACTATTTACCTCCCACATAAATCCACACGTACTGTAACCTATGTGCAAAAACTATGTTGATTTCGTTGTGTTCAAATTAAAATTGAAAAAGAAACTAAAGAACCGTTATTCCTATTCTAATGCATAACAAAAAGAATTAATGCAAAAGATCTTAAAAAATGTCTAATGAGAAAGGTAAATATGCTAGATATACTTACTATACGTTTCGGCAACAAAGTTTATCGACAGGTTGTAGGTATCCCTATGGGCACTAATTGTGCCCCTTTAATAGCAGACTTGTTTTTGTACTGTTACGAATCACAGTTTATGACTAAACTCAGTAAAGACCCGTCGAAATTGCATTTAATTGATAAATTCAACAACACTTACTGTTATCTTGATGATATTTTTTCGTTAAATAATCAAGAATTTTCTCAATATACTGCTGAAATTTACCCCAAGGAACTTACTTTAAATAAATCAAATTTAAACGGTAATAACTGTCCTTTCCTAGATTTAGATATTTCGGTTTTAAACGGAAACTCCACACTAAAATTTACGACAAAAGGGACGATTTTTCGTTCCTATTGTTAATTTTCCATTTTAGATGGTGATGTTCCTTTGGCACCATCTTACGGTGTTTATATTTCACAGCTCGTTCTCTATGCCCGTGTCTGTTGTGACGTTTTGATTTTAACGAACGTAATCTATGTATTACTGGTAAATTATTAAACCAGGGATATCGTTACAATAAATTACTTAAAACCTTTACTAAATTTTTCCATAGATATAAAGATTTGATTTTGAAGTTTGGTAGTACCTGTAGAAAACTTATTTCAAACGGGATAGCACATCCTCATTTTTACGGAAATGTTGTTAACCGTGCCGGAAATTTAGAAATGATCCTTGTAAACTTATCGCTCCTTTAAATAAACTTATTCTAAAAGGTTACCAATTCAACACTGTAATAAGATCATTGAATATTGTTTTATTGGTATAAATATTGATTTTGTTATCAGTAAATTAAAAGCAAACTAAATATTACTGGTATGTTATATACATATACACATTCATGGATCTACAATCTGTCGATACCTGTATCTTGGCATTGCACAAGGTCATGTTTTCTCTGACTGTTTATGACGTCTTTACACTAAATCCATTGGATGTTGGATGTGTACGGATTGATAATTTAGTCTTAGATGCATGATTTTTTATTAGTTGTTAGTGGCTTTGAACTAGCTGTCAGATAACTGCAGTACTCTCAGATCTGTTCCTAGTGTCTTTTGTTGTTGGGATGTACAAGTACCCTGCCACGTCCACTTGTATTTTTGTCCATCTGATGAGTAAAGCCTTTTCAACTGATTTTTATAGTTCGTTCTTATGTTGTACTGTTATATCACTGTCCCAGGTTAGGGGAGGTTGGGATCCCGCTAACATGTTTAACCCCGCCACATTATGTATGTATGTGCCTGTCCCAAGTCAGGAGCCTGTAATTCAATGGTTGTCGTTTGTTTATGTGTTACATATTTGTTTTTCGCTCATTTTGTACATAAATAAGGCCGTTAGTTTTCTCGTTTGAATTGTTTTACATTGTTATTTCGGGCCTTTATAGCTGACTATGCGGTATGGGCTTTGCTCATTGTTGAAGGCCGTACGGTGACCTATAGTTGTTAATTTCTGTGTCATTTTGGTCTCTTGTGGACAGTTGTCTCATTGGCAATCATACCACATCTTCTTTTTTATATAAAATCAAAATCAAATAAAATACCACAGATATTTCATGAATGATCTTGGCATATTAACATCATGTCAAAACATGACATAATGCGAAATAAAACTTTCAAGCTGAAGATTATTCCGTTACTTGTATGCTCTTAATTCGGATAATATCGCATTAAAATGGAGTTTTGAGGTAGGTGTTGATTCATTTTCTATTCAACTGCATCATTCGCACATTCATGAATTTCAGCAAGTCAACATGGTGGCTCACTCCTTAGTGACGACATGTCTACTGTGGATTTGGCAGTAAATAGTAGCCAACGAAAAAAAAGGTTTGGGTTAAGAATTATAAGGATTGAACACATTTTATCTTGTGGTTATTTGAGAAATAATTCAAGCAAGCAAGCCTTAGATATATTTGAATTTTGTAGCTTTTATCTTACAAGGGGTAAAACAGAACAGCCATACACACTGCAATCTTACCTTCGCTTCAGTTTTTCAAATTTCTGTATTTGTCCTATTAGAATCGAAATAATTCATTCAAGCCATAGATTTGTTATCATTTTCACATGGCCTGGGTTGTTATATTCCTTAATTTTATCCCTCACTAATGCTTGAGAATAAATTTGAATATAACGACCCAGGCCATGTGAAAATTTCCAAGAAAACTATAGCTTGCATGAATCATTTCTTAAATAGACCATGGCTGAGGTGGGCGGCACAAAACAATCACCATGGAAATGAGATGTGCCAATGCTAATGCATCTACATACCAAATATCACTGACCTACCACTAGCGGTTCCCTTTAAACTGACCTAATCACAAACTAATACATTGTTGATGCTGACGCGGAAACAGCACACCTAAGTCTCGCTTTTGACTCCGTCAAGGCGAGACAAAATCAAATCAAATCAAATCATTAGCCACAAAATAAAGTCATGATTTTACTGATCACATGCACTGAGAGACCTGTATAAGGTCTATCAGCTGACTTAGTGTGTATTTCATATCTTACCTCTGACTGATCATCTCCGCTGATGGACTGTAACTGTATAAGGTCTGTCAGCTGACTTAGTTTATACTTTAATGTTGCCAGCTCCTCTAATACCTGTGAGTATAGTTCAGCATCAATTACAACCACTTCCTTTCCATCCATCTGCATTGTTTTAACATCCTGTAAACTCTGGAAAGCTGAAGGAAGGTCTAAACTAGCCTCAGAATCAAAATGTCTGCAATAGTCAAAGATACTTTCAATATATCTGATTAATGATGTTATGCTAGATGTCAAATTACTTTCCAACAAGTCTATTAGTATCTAGATTGGATTTCTGCCCTTTAAGATATTCAGTGGTGGATCCAAAAATTTTCATAAGGGGCCCACTGACTGCCATAAGAGGGGGCCCGCTCCAGTCATGCTTCAGTGATTCCCTAAATAATCCCCAAATTTCTCCCACTAAAGGGGGGGAGGGGGACACGGCCCCCCTCCCCTCAATCTGCTTCTGATATTGGTATGAAGACTGCCTTCCTATGTAAACCTACCAATGATTTATTATTTTTCTTGGGACACCATTTTTTGTGGATTTTGTGGGTTAGGCTGAACAACGGATTTAAATGTTCATTAAAGTACAAACTTTCTATACACTTATATGCAAACTTTGACAAAAACCATGAAATCAATTATCCATGAAAATACAATCTCACTTCAATCTACGAGTATTGGAACTCACAAAAAATAAATGAATCCACAATATGCCAAGCATATCATAATACCTGGTATGACTTTAATCAACTCTAAAACTTGCTAACCATCTCAATTTTTAACTATAATTTTCTGTGCACAGTAATGATGGCCATTTAGCATTTTTAGGAGCACATGCAAGGTCCTTTGACTAAATTTCTAAAGGGGGTCATTAAAACTAAGTTACCAAAATTTAATCTAAAAAGGATCAATACAGGTTTTATTTCATCTATGCTCTATTTTTTTTATTGGTGGCATTGTTAGTTGCCTTAAATATTAAATTTAATTATGAAATTCTACTCCCTATTATGATTATAGCAAAGTTTTGTCCAGTAATGCATATAGTAAGACCTTCAGAAAAAGTTCCAGATACTAATAAATAACACATCAGGCCAAGGTGAAGGGAAAATTGTTTTTAAATAAATACATAGAGCCTAAAGAAAGCCAACGTGTGTATTTGAAAACAAATGTTAGGGCCTTCTACCATTTGTCTACTGCACTAACTGCAAGAGATCAACTGTAAGTTGCAGCATTATAATTTTTGTCAAAGACCATACTATATTCTTAATTCAGCAAGAAAAAAATTAACTGATTATCTTGAATTCAGAATGAATTTACTTGCTCTTTACAGAATTCAACCCTTATATAAATATTTTTTATAACTACAATGAATATTAAATCAAGGTTGCTTTCTATAACTCATCCTTTACATTGTATTGATGTTAGGCTTTTTTTTTAAAGACTCTGTCAGTATATACCCATCATCTATCATATTGATTAGAAGTAGAATTTAAATGTAAAACTTCCTTAAAAAAACATAAGCAGGAAGGAATGTCATGAAAAATTGCATGAATAATTTTCTAAAATATTGATTCAGGTTTTTATACATTCATTTTCCTTATGATAACATATCAATGCAAAATATACCAACGTGTTCAGACTATCATAATACAATACATACAAAACTTCAAAAGTTCACTCAACAAACTAGATCATTTCAATGTTTCTAATAAACTTGAATCCTTCTAAATTTTAAAACGCATTGTCAGATTCAAAGGCATAGTTTTTATCAATAATAAAAGATGGGCAGTACAGGAATCTTTCATGCTTTGAAATAGAGACATGCTTTTTTCTGTTTGTTGCAATAATCTATATACATATTTATACTTATGTATAAACATAGGTTATTTTGTTTAATCTCTCAGAACGTTTCGATAAAATTATCATGGGAGATGAGACTAAAAGATGCATATATATATCAGATAATTTATGTATATTATCTCAGAACTCTTGTCCAAATCATTTAGGGAATATTCAACAAATGTGTACAAAAAATAATTAGAAATCAGAATTGTTTACAAATAAAATTGGTGCAAATATAAATGCATGATGGGCTTGGTGTAGTGTTAGGAACTTTTATCGGTGACACATGTGATGCCTGTCCCCAGTCAGAAAAATCTACTTGATGTTTATACCTTAGTGTTTTTTTTGTCCCATTAATGATTTTTGTACTGATAACTTTAATCTGGTAGTCTCCACAGAATTCAAGACTTGGAGTGATTTAGTGTGAAATATCATATGGACACTTTGTTTTTGTAGATGACCATGCACTGACCTGAAAACAACTTTGTGTTTTAAGTAAAATTATATAATTATGTTGCTTTCTCATAGATCTACATACTACATCTTATTTCATTCATAATTATACAATATATTTATCCAGACTAGTATACAATAAACTGCTTTGCTGAGCGCAGCTGGATATGACCGCAGAGGTCCAACCCTGAACAGTTGGGCAAAATGGACACAATATTCAAGCTTAAATGTAGTCAAAGAACTTGAAATTGGTTATATGATTTGAATTTATATTCAATTGAAGATTTCTTGCTGTTGTGCAATACACTGTGCTGTTGAGCAATACTTTGTAAAATGTGGTACAATTTAAGAGACATCCATACACTTAAACACAAGTTATTGTCTGAAAACTAGAAAATTGCTTGTTTTGGCCCCTAATTCCTGAACGGTTTGGGCATTTAACCCCAAAATGAATCCCAACCTTCTACTTGTGGTATTGAACCTTGTGGTACAATTTTAGAGCAATCAAAATACTTATACACAAGTTATTGTCCTGAAACTAGAAAAATGCTTGTTTTGGGCCCCTTTTTAGCCCCTAATTCCTAAAAGTTTGGGACCATCACCCTCAAAAACAATCCCAACCTTCCTTTTGTGGTATTGAACCTTTTGGTTATTTTTCATAGAGATCCATACACTTATAAGTTATAGTCAGGAAACCAAATGTCTTCGGACACCAACGACGACGTGATAGCATTATACGAACACAAATTTTTTGCGATCGTATAAAAATACAGGAAATAGTGTTGGTGTGTGTGGTATGTCCAATATATTTGGTAAATCCTGTTATCGTCTTACATATCCTGTTGCAAATTTTCTAATGGAAAGTATAATTCATACACCTAACAACATTTAAAACAAGCAGGTTTTCTTCTATTTAAATAATTGATCTAACAGGGCACATGTTAAATTGTATAATGGAACCAGCATTTGCTACATGAAACATTCATTATATGAAACAAGTCTTAACTACATTCTCATAATAACAAGGAACAAGCTCCAAACCAGCATGTCTTTACTTACATAGTTAATCTCCTGAAACTGAAAGCAAGGTCATATTGTAATCAAACTAAAATCAAGGTCAAACTTTAACCTAAGTCCTGATAATGTTTGTGATAGCAGAGAATTACAGCATCCTTTTAGTACATCTGTCATGATAGTAAATGTAATGATGCTTAAATTGCTGCAGAAATTGTAATTCAATTTAATCAAATCAGATACTGATATGACTCATAAAATAGGCTGCACAATGATTAAACAACTTTGAATGCAATATAGGAACTTACTGCAGTTTTCAACTTTTTACAGTTAAAAAATAGTCTGCAGAAATGTACTTATTTAAACTAAAACTGTTAATGAAGATGTTGACAAATAATTACAAATACATTAATTTTTGTTTATGACTTTCTTGGACCCATAATTGGACAATAAATGATTCTTGTTCTAGATCTGTACATGGCTTTATTATTATAGTCATGAAACAAACATTTCTCATCCATTATATTTAATCAACTATAAATCCAATTATATAATGCTACACTCAAACTGTAGCTAGCTGTAATAGTATAACAACTTTGTTTGACTTTTTGTATGGAAGAGGGAATTTAAAATGCAAGCTGATGAGTCTTTATACTGTTCTTCGTTCTAAAGGTGCATTTTTCACAATGAAAGATGCCCTAACAGCATTGATAAAATGTTTAACATTATTGGTCATTTTGATGTAAGACACAGCAAACAGTATTTAAACACGAAATCAATATGCTATTTTGGTTACTGCCTTAACAGTACAGATCAGATTATTTCAATATTTCATCTATAAATCATGCAGATTTATTAAACTTTTTTCCACAACAGGATATTGTTCTAATAGACATTTACATTGACCAAAACTTATAGTGTAATACTATACCATTTCTTCTAAAATATTCACTAACATATTTATGAGCAAGCAATATTGATTGGGAATTTAGTCATAGATTAGAATATATTTTTCATTATTTAAACACATAGTTTTGTACTATACTGTATATATTTTTTGATCAGCTACTGATGTTTTACATTTCAATATGTCAATTGATATCTATTTATGTCTGCTGGGTACATATTAATCTTTACATCTCAGTATGCAAAATAAAAACAATGCACAGACTGACATCAAATTATATCAACAAACAATTTTTATTTGGAAAAGAGGCGAAAGATACCAAACGGACATTCAAACTCATAAGTTGAAAATAAACTGACAACGCCATGGCTAAAAAACGTGTAAATAAAGAAAGGAAACAGAAATACACCACTATTCTTTATATTGACAGCTGAACAAGAATTAAATTACACTTATAAATTGGAAGTTGTTCATTGCATTGAAACATTACAGTAAACCAGGGTCACCCTTGATTTTTGGCGGGCTTCATGTAACCTGGCCTTGCGGTCATAAAACTTTCGAGCACGATTTTTGTACTCAGACTCAGAAATCAACCAATCAAAATCATGGATTTGGTGTTTCGAGCACAAATTTTGTACTCCGAGTACTGAGTAAAGTTTTATGACCGAGAGCCCAAGTCTTTAGTTTTCAATGTAGTGTTTTGTGGAATGGAGGTACATAAAAATTTAAAATGTCATTCAAGAATGAAATTATGTTAAACTTTACTATTCAGTATTGAGAGGATAGAAATAGAAAAAGATTTATATATATTATACCATCAAAGATCCTGACAAATAGATTGAACAGACCAGATAGACTAAGTTGTACAATTGTACATACATTTAACATGACCTTCTAACAGAATTAAAAACACACAGACAATAGTCCAATCATATTTTTGCAAGGAAAAAATGATACTAAAAGGCTTAAATAACTGTTTGCACATCAAAACTCTTTCAGAAAGCGCCAAAAGCAACTTCTGCATACTGAGTAGGCATCTTATAGTTATACTGATTTAGCTGAAGAATACAACTAATTCTATTAATTCATTTAAAGCAAATCAAGCTACAACATAAAAAGCTACAAAAACATTCTTAACTTAATGGTTTCCAAAATATCTATAATACCCTTAAACATGCAATAGGTAAGCATAATTGTGTCAAGCATTCATAACCTTACAGAATAAATTTATAGCATATGTAGAATCCATGTTACGTTTTGAAGACATCTCGCTGAGAATTTGAATGTTATATAATGATATTTTATTATGGAAATCATGGGATGTTTCCTTTGAAATGGAAGAAATAGATTAATTTCTGTAATAGAACTCATTAGCACTGCTGGATATGTACAAATATCATATTAAAAGCTTTGAAATAATTAAGTCAGAATGGTTGTTCACAATAATTAGACCATAAAATTCAGTCAAAAGAACAATCTGCAAGCTCTGTTTTTCCTTGAACATGGTAATGATGTGCTGTATTTCAATGTTGATGGATATGTCATATTTTCACAATATAATAATTATCTTTCCAAACAGACAAAAAACCAATATAATTTATTTCAATGTTTCCATTGGTTTATACCTGAAAACTTTTCATCATTTTCTCTACACACAATTATCAAAGTGAGCTTTGCATTCACTGATATAACTTAACTGTAAAACCTGACTACGGTACTATCAGAAACAAAAGTTTTTCAGGCAATATGCAATGACCCTACTAAAAAAGTTCATTAATGTTTCTATTCATCAGAAAAAAAACTTTGTCAGGTAAAAATACAAACTTTTCAGCGACAAAAAATACTGCACAAATTTCAATTGTATACATTGAGAAGATTATTTAACATTCCAGCAATAATGTAAATTCTAAACACTTATTCATTACACATGAGTAAGTAATTATTTTAATTTTCATATTTAACATTTCATTCCATACTTTATAAAACATTCCTAGAATAATATCTGAAATCAATACAGAAATAATGCAACACACAAAATGACAATAACATACATGCTGTTACCACACAACAAACTGTTGATAAGGTTATAATGAAGGAATTCTGAAAATTATAGCACAAATGGTCCTAACAAGAACAAATTTTGGTCACTTTTATTTTATTAAAAGGGTCATATTGACCTACATTGTGTTGGTAGATACTGTTAAAATACTAAAAGTTGAAAAAATTAACATGCTAACCCTACATACTTCAATTAGTTTCTGAAAATGGGGTCATGTTGACCTAAATTGGTTGGGCACATTGGAATGTTACTTTGTTACTGAACCTTTCATTCATATGGATAATGTTTTATATTAGACATGGTGTTTATTTAACAAAACAGCCATAATAGATGTATGTGAAGTTAGTTACATACATGTATTTTTGTGTCATTTTGACGTTAAATCGTAAGGGCTTTGTAAAATTGTCCTATGGATCCATGAACCCCTAAAATGACAGCAAACAATTCTTAAGTAAGATCAAGAATTTTAATTTATTATGATGCTGTTTCCCAGTGTCATGTGGTGGATCTAACACAACCCAAAATGATCAGTATTAAAAAAAAAGAACCCTATAGTTTCCACAGGGAACTTTTGAAAAGAAAAGCAAGAATATAAACAAAGCCTTCATCTCATTTTTAATTCATATTATTATGTTTATCGATATCAGCTTAGCATGGTCAGGAAATATTTATTAACGACTTATTGGTCAATAAACTTAACTAATCAATACCGGTAACAAAATGGGAAATTAATCATACTACCTATAATAACAAAGACCAAGTCCCAGGGACACCATATACAAATTAATTGTCTGTCTACTGGAAAATAATTACAAGAAACAATCAGTTTATGATGAAAGACTTCCATGCAATGCATGCAATGTTAAAAATTCCATGCATTAGGTTAGCAGTATCCTATATATATGTTAATGCTTCTTTGTACTAAATGCTAACTACACATACTCTATCATTTATCTGTAGCTAGGTTTACAAGGTATTCAGTCCGTCAGAGGATAAGTTCCTGTGTAGGATGCTAAAATACGCCCCATAGATAGAAAGTATTCAGTCCGTCAGACATAGAGGATAAGTTCCTGTGTACGATGCTAAAATACGCCCCATAGATAGAAAGTATTCAGTCCGTCAGACATAGAGGATAAGTTCCTGTGTAGGATGCTAAAATACGCCCCATAGATAGAAAGTATTCAGTCCGTCAGACATAGAGGATAAGTTCCTGTGTAGGATGCTAAAATACACCCCATAGATAGAAAGTATTCAGTCCGTCAGACATAGAGGATAAGTTCCTGTGCAAGAAGCTAAAATACACCCCATAGATAGAAAGTATTCAGTATCCAATGATTTAATTGAGGATGATAAGCAATCAAGTAAAATATCATTTTCAAAAATAACGTCATTTTTAAAAAAGGTTATGTATAATACTTCAAAGTTATTGAAAAAAAAAACCAATAAAGAAAGCTCTTTGTGGTTGTTTTTGAGATATAAACTTTTTAAAACTAAGAATTCATGGAGGGAAAAGTTTTCTCTAGATTGTTTACATGAAATGTAAAGAAGAAACACTAAAAGTTTTAAAAACTTTTATTAATGCATGAGGGTCTGGATGGGGGTGTCCCTCATTTCTGTATTCTTTTAAGCCATTTTTCTCTATTCTTTATATTTTTGCCCATTATTCTCCATTCTTTATATTTTAACACCCAATTATTCTCTATTCTTTATTTTTTTGGCCTGTTTTTCTCTATTCTTTATATTTTTGCCCTTTATTCTGCACGTTTTGCCCATTATTCTCTATTCTGTAAACCCCATCCAGACCATCAAACATAACCTAGGAAAATGCCACAATGGTTAAAAGGTTAAAATAAACTTAAAAACATGAGAGCAAACACTCTTGTTAATATAACAACAGTGAGGAACACAATAACTCCTCCAACAGAACCCAAGGAAACTTAAAATGTTTAAACCTTTTACACTTAACCAATGCTGGACAAATTTTGATATCAAGTAAGCTGTTGAGTTAATTTCTTGTTTTAAAGCATAGCTAGACTGGAGTAAACAATGATTTATATCATATTCCTGTATATATTTGTGCTTTATCTTTCAGAACCTGACATTATATCCTGATCAGGAAAGAAGCTGGGATTTGATGCTTGTTTTACCTGTATCTTGTCTTACCTGATTTCACGAGAAGATCGTTTTGACATATCCAGTAAAACATTTTCACAACTAACAGTACTGTGGCGACTATCTTGTCGTCTAATCACTTTTTTCTCATCCTTATCCGGTGTTGTTGGCGCTGTCTCACATTTTACCTTCTGTGCGTCTAATGCGGAAAAATCAAATTTAAAAGTAAAAGTTTCAGAATCATAACTTATGTAACTGTTAGTTTTACTGTTATCACGTAATTTGGTAGTACTTCCAAGAAAATCAACAGAATCAAAAGTTGCTAATGGTGCACGAATGCTTAGTTCATCAAACATAAATAGATCTGAAGCTTCACTATGACAACGGTCCAAGCTACTACCAATTGAACTAGTCCAATCTAAACTGTCTGAAGACTTCCATGACAGTCGAAATTTCTTATCTGACTTGTGTCCAATTTTCTTTAAACTTGGTTTTAAATTAAATAAATCAGAATTTCTTTTAGAACTTTTAAACTCACCATAAGTAAATGACCTATTTTGTGCACCACAAGTACAATTTGAGCATTCTTTGTCCTCCAAAATATGATCAACTTTCTTTTTGCGTGAAAGACTTGTATTTAATGGTTGACTTGATGTTGCTTCTACATGTGCCTCTATTTCATTGGGAGAGAGGCTCTCTATCCCACTGTCAGAAGTAGCAACACCTAGTCCATGTTTAAGGTCATCAATGTCTTTGTCTATAAGTGGAATATTCTTTTCTATTTCATTTAAATCAATGTCTTTTTCGTTTTCTTCTTCAGTTATTGTCAACTGACCATCAGTTGACTTGTTGTCATGGTTAAAGTTATTGTCAACATTTGCAGATAGTCTGTCATCTTCGTGAGGTTTGACTGGTGTATATTCTATTTTTATTGCCAAACCATTGTTCTGCTTTTTATGAGGTGACTTCTGTTTTGGTGAGAGTGAAGCTTCATGGCCACTTTTAGAATAGCATGCACCCATCTGTTATTTAATCTACATTTGATGCTCTGAAATACAAGAATATCTGTAAGTAAGAAATCAATCCACAGATCGAACTGATGAACAATGAAAACTGTAATCCCCAGTATACATGTTTTGTCTATAGTGATGGTATTTTAGAGAGCTTTTTGAAGAATTATTAAAGTCTAACCTTCAGTAAGCCATATTTTTGTAAATATTTTAACCTTGAGGGATGATATGACAGTGCAACAAGGAATAATATTTACAGAATAAGACCTATTTATTAATAAATGAAAAGCTAGTCATGTTATTTCTTATCTATTTTATTCTGGTGAATTGTAAGAAGAGATAAGATTTTACAATAAACAAGATTACACAATTTTGAAATTAGGTTTTTTGTGCAAGAACACATTGTAATGTCATAAATTTTTACCATCAGGGTTTAATTTATATTTTTTAGGCTCTATCCAAATCACAAAGTTGAGGCAATTCTACTGAATGGACAGAAAAGGGTCAACTTCAAGTAAAAGAAAAGAACTTTTTATTTTACAACCCAAGATTTTCAAAACGGACAATAATTTTAAGATCTGGTAGATAGCTTAGATATAGCACTAGCAATCTAATAAAATATTTTAATATAATGATATCCAACTTTTACTCTCCTAGACAATAATTGTTTTCCAAAGATTGTGTATGGTAAATCCCAAGGGTCCATCTGAATGCATTCAAAATTGTTTCAAAATTTTTTCAAAGAAATAATGTAAAAAAAAAAAACCATAAACATTACAGAAAAATTCTGGAGTATATGCAAATAGCACACAAACCTTTTTAGAAAAAACTTTTCAAAATTTCTAGCATAACAGTTCATCAATATTAATGACTGGCAGTTTTGTTGTATGATCTACTTACTTGTTATCTGGTAAACAATTAGTGGATTTGTGCAGCTGTTTCTAAACTGATCCTGAAACAGACAAATTCATGTTATCACAAAGAATGGTCATTCTCCACTGGACTGATTACTTACAGAAAAATTATAAATTGAAGCAATTACCGTGATTATAGAAACTTTAACAAATTTAACCCTATCTAAATTATATACATGTATCTATAAATAATGAATTAATCACTTAGAATAAAATAACAAGACTATATACCTGTATTAAAAGGTAATATTGCCTATGGTGTGAAATTTCAGAAACTACAGAATGAAAGCAATAATAGCATATCTACCACACGCATACATCCTATTGTACACTTTGTTTTGATTGAGATCGTCAACATCAGCAGTTTTCCTCACTTCACATACAACAGCTTGTTCATGCATTATAATTGATAGAGAAATAACATAACAATTGTCCAGACGAAACATGAGAAAGATGAACTCAGCCAAAATATACTCTATTACCCTAAACTGCCTATCATAAAAATACTATCAACACTAATTTCTTACCCTTACAACTGTTAGTAATTAGCCTGACATTACCTGTCCCTGCAGGACATCAGACACAACAACATTTTATTTTACACCTGTTACTAACATTAGTTCACTTCTAATCTACTGGACATAAAGACCCACTTACCTGAATGTTGTAATTACATTGATTTTCATATTTCCAGAGAAAAAAAACTTGTTACTGATATAATACTCTGTTATCAAAGTGACTCACTTTCTCGTCGTTTGATCAGTTTGTCTGATTGATATAAATCTAGATAATCACCTCCGATGTACCATAGCTATGTTCCTCAGTAGGCAGAACAGATGTTACTTACTATAACTGATTCATTGGCAAATTATAAAATAATGTAAAAAACATCAATTTGCAAGCTAATAATTAGAAAAACAATATCAATATCAAACATTTTATTGGTACAAGATCTGACTGTGCTGCATTCAATACTTAAAGGTTACATCTTCCAAATATGAGTATATAAATAAAACAAAAAACAAAAACAAAAAATAAAATAACAAATTGATTATTTGATAAAATGCAAAAAATATGAAAGGCCAGACAGATCTTTTATTCCAATGTTTGAAATAAATAAAATATAAACTTAACTATATTTTCATCAATAATCTTAAAAAACTTTAAGATTTTTAAATCCTTTCATTATGGAAAGTATATGATAAATTTACACTGCATAACTATCCTTAATGATTTGGAAAGTGTAAATTTCAACCTTCAAAAAACTTTTAGTCTATTCATCAGTATTGATGTTTGAAAGAATACTAAGTGCATTATGCATCCCTGATTAGCATATTCATTGAGGATACTTAATATTCCTGTCAATACTTATGTTCAATAGTCTATACTGTTAAGCACAAGTTATATGCCTAAAATACATATTAAAAATATTCCACATTATATTTAATTGAATAAAATATTCAATAAGAGTAGTCACACTTCCATGGCAAACTAAAGTCACCCCTTCTAAAATAAAATCAACAAAAAAAAACCCAATTATCTGGATTCTCCAATAAAAACTGGCCAAAATGAAATAGCCAAGATTGCTGAAAGTGGCGTTAAACGAAAAGAAACGTATAAATAACAAATATTTCTAGCTTGTAAACTTAAGCATGTTAATGAAATGAGTGAAATGAATAAATAAAGTGTGCACCATATCAAACTACTTTTATTCTATGAATATTTCATTAAAATAAAAATTCTGAATCCTGATATGGACATCATTTAATTAATTCATGTAGATATATTCAGCATAACAATATTTTTTATCTTGAAACTGTGGGAGGTGTTGAGCTGACCAACAGTTGAAAAAGTTCACTAAACTTAAATCCTGATAATGAGTATATTCATTTTGCAAAATACATTCATGATTCTAGCTGGAAACTGAGAAGTTGAGCTGAGAAACAGTGCATTGTATATTCAAAATTGAACAAAAATTGACCAATTTTGACTAAAATTCAATCCTGTCTTTAAAAATTGACCAATATAAAAATAAGGAGATGTGGTATGATTGCCAATGAGACAACTATCCACCAAAGTTCAAATGAAGTGGACGTAAAGTCATTTGACTATTAAATGTAATTATTCAGATCAGTTTTGGGAGCTGTGATTAGCAATAATTATTATACTATTCTGCTCTATGGTCTCACTGAAAATAAAAGAACAGAGTTCCAATGTCCCCCGCGTTGCACATATTTTATCTATCCAAGGTACATGGGCAATAACTAAATACAACACTTTTTTTTGTAGCGCTAACGAGGCCATTTTCCATAAATTTAATATTTCCAAGGGGCATAACTCTTTTAAAATAAATGGGGAACGTGTCCATGGGACACAGATGATGCTCCCGCTTGCATATCATATTAAGTTATAAAGGGACATAACTGAAGAACGGTAAAAGTGACACTACCCAAATTTGTACTTGAACTGTGTTTTGTGGTAATAAGCATTGTGTATTAGTTTCATAATATCTGGTTGAGGCAAACTAAAGTTAGAGAACGGAAACCAAATTTGGGACGTACGGACAAGGGTAAAACTTAATGCCCCCTCCGCTACGGCAGGGGCATAAAAAGTCGATCAGCCACCATTATAGAACTTGTCCGAGATATTGCTGATATTACGGGGGACAAAATGTGTACTAGTTCAATGAAAATGGACGTCACACCAAACTCCAAAACATATAAATGAACTAAAATTAAAAACATACAAGACTAACAAAGGCCAGAGGCTCCTGACTTTAGACAGGCGCAAAAATGTGGCTGGGTTAAACATGTTTTGTGAGATCTCACCCTCCCCCTATACCTCTGGCCAATGTAGAATAAACAAACACACAGCAATAGGCACAGTCAAACTCTGTTTAAAAGAAGTCCGAGTCAGATGTCAGAATAGGTAACAAAAGAAACTAAGCAAAATGACAATGATACATAAATTAACAAGGGACTACTAGCAGTTACTGACATGCCAGCTCCAGACCTCAATTTAACTGATTGAAAGATTATGTCTTCATCATATGAAAATAAAGCACAATCCCTCCTGTTAGGGGTTTAGTATCATACCATCATACAATATATGAGAAGAACATAACCTGTATCATGCCAACAACTGGTTTTAGAATAAATGTGTTTAATTCCGATGCAGACACCCTATGAGTGAATCAATATTAATACCAAAATATGCCATCTTTAATGATCTGACAACAGTATCATAACTATATCCCTTCTGAATAAGTCTGTTTAAAGGTTTGGTTAGCTTTTGAGGTGAATGTTGACATTTTTGTGCTTTGTATAGAATATTACGATAAAAGATTGGATGTTTAATACCTGAACTATGTCTAGGTTTTCATCCTTCACGGGACAAATCCTATTCCTGAGATATGACAAATGAACAGTAGGTAATACACCTTAACACAATTTGTCTGCCATTACTGGACATCACAGCTGAAATTAAGTTTAGATGGAGGAAATTCATCGCAAGCTATTTCATAATAATCTCTTAACACAAATTATTGGAATAATTTTGAATTCTGGAAACTGATAAGAAATTGTAATGAAAACTAACCCAATTAAGTAGGTAAGTTAGTTTATACATGTACTGAAATGTCAGTGAATGTAACCTGAACCTTAACTATATAATCGAAAGATGCATGTTGCATAGTCTATTACTATAAAATTTGCAATTTAAAGTCATTAAAACCATTTAAGTTGTAAACATTTGCCCTCGAAAAACTTTCTTCAACGTTTTACAAAACAAGAATGAAACTTCTTGTTGTTGATGCTGCAAATCGTCGATCCGGGTTTGTGACTTCTGCACTTGACAGTGAAAAATAGATCCCCCCGATTTTTAAGCCCTAAACAATAACCAAAATAGCAAAAAAACTACTTGGGAACCATAAAGACAGCTTGTGGTCATTCTTGATTAAGGGAAAGCCATGCAGGCTTGACATTGGAATTTTTACAAATGACAATTAATGAAAATATTGGTTATTCTATAAAGAAACAAGCATTCTGAGAGTATTGCATGGCAATACATAGTCCCCTTCTGGTTAAAAATTCATTGTACTGGAACAAAATGCTAACCTGATCTATAACTTGTCATGGTGTAAACTTTATAACAAATATCAAGTCAATATCTTCAAGCCTGACGAAAAAAATGGGGAAAACTGATTATTTAAGTGAATTTTCGAAGTCCAAGGACCATAACTCTGCACAAAATCATCAGACTGGAACAAAATTCGAACTTGATCTGTAACTTGTCATGATAAAACTATATACAAATTATCAAATCAATATCTTCAAGCATGACAAAAAGTGTGGAAAACTGATTATTTGAGTGAATTGTCTAAGTCCAAGGACCATAACTCTGCACAAAATTATCAGACCGGAACAAAATTCGAACTTGATCTGTAACTTGTCATGATAAAACAATACACCAAGTATCAAATCAATATCTTCAAGCACGAAGAAAAAAAGTGTGGAAAACTGATTTGCCGGACTGACGGATGGACAGACAGACAGACGGACGGAGTGCAAACCTAAAGTCCCCTTCGACTTGGTTGGTAGGGGACTAATAAATATAATAAGCAATATATCTGTCTGTTCACCATTTCATAAAATGAAATAGAGGAATGAAATACTTTCGATCACAACGGTTTTGTCATGGTGAAAGTTCCTCCATTGTTAAATTTTCATCCACAGAGATCCCTGCCGTCCCCTCTATCTGGTAAATAAAGTCATAAAGGCGCATGATTGACAAACTTTTCCAGTGAAGGACATAACTCGAAAGTGGTCTATTCAATGACGCTCCATAGATTTTTTATTTCTGTTGTTTGAAAGCTGTATGAGTAAAATTAGAATCACCATGATGAAGTAGAAATAAGAATCTACATTAAAGGATACTATATTTTAAAATATAACAAGTTATCATATGAATAGCACACAGTGCCACACACTTTATGTTTATACTTTGTTAGAGTTGGCATTATAGACATTCCAAGCTGACTTTAAAACAATAAATAAAGAATCAACAAATAAATAAAACAAATTCAACCTAAACTTGTTTTTGCTTCAATTAAGTTTTATTATAAATTGATGAAGATAAGTAAAAATTTGAATTCACATTATACAATATTTCTTTTGATTATGTTTTGCAAATTCAGTAACACAGGGCTTGACATTATATAAATAACACATAGCTGAGAGGCTGATAGAGCAGATTGTTACCCCGAGGAAACATTGTCAACTGAGGCGGAGCCGAGGTTGACAATGCTTTTTCGAGGGGTACCAATCTGCTTTATTATACCTTACATTATATAGTAGTTAATTGATTGGCTAATACGGAATCACGTGTCATAGTTTAATTTCGATTTTTTTCCAAAAATTGGCAGGAGCGATGAATAACCCCATCAAATTGAAGCCTCCATTGAACAACCCTAGTATTCCCCGGTGAATAACCCAGAAAAATTGAAGCCTCCATCGAACAACCCTATTATTCCCCGGTGAATAACCCTTGCAGTACCTCAATGATCACGAGTTAACTCCTTTAAAGTATGACGTCACTTAATGTCAGATAAACAAAACAAATATGGCAACGGCCAGGTTAGAAGTCCACCAAATGACGAAGAAACAAGACCAAACAAGACTTGGAAATTCATCTAGCGTCAACGATATCTCTTGTAAACGGCCCTTTTCAGGGCCATCTATATTTTACAGAAAGAGTCTACCTTTGTTGTATCATACATACGCGAATTTCACACGATAGACACGAAGTAGTTTTCTAACGTAAGTGTTTTGACAATTTGTTACAATATTTTATTGTTATTTGTTCGTTCGATATAATAAAACAATAATGGCCCATTGAGTCGGTGAATATCCAAAATTGTCAACCCTAGTAGGGTCATTCCTTCAGGGCTTTAGTTGACACTTTTGGATATACACCTCCTCAGCGGGCCATAATTGTATACTATCACCCTCTCAGCTATGTGTTATTTTATTATACTGAGTGTTCTATCATTATTGTCTTTTACTGTTAAATTCTAAATTGAAACTACTTAACTATGACGTCACGCACATAACAACGTAACGGTTATTAGAAAAACAACAGAATGGAAGCAAGACAATTACCTTTTATTTTGACAGTCTACGAAAAGTTTTCCTGATGCCAAAACGAAGACCATGAGCATTGTCTTTAATTTATTAATGTAAACTCAATTCATTATCCTTTAAATTATCGATTTTTGATTGGTCTGCACAAGAGGGTGACATTCAAAGAATTGTCTCCCGCTGAGCCATGGGATAGAGTAAATTATCTCCCTCGTATTATCCAATCAAAATCTGGTATTTTGACGTGAGGTATAATAATACCATTTGTCCGATTGTCCGGGATAAGTGGACATAGATGTCGGACAAGTAGAATCACCATATTACTTGTCCGATGGGACAAGTGAAAAATCCATGATATAAAACATATAAAACTTTCAGGACTTACGTATACAAATGCCTAAAACATGAACTATTTTTTTATTGATCATACGAAATGATCAGAAATCTAAATTCATTGATTTAACCAGGGGAATATACAATGTAAGTAAGGTGAGGGAAATCAATAACAAAACATGCTGCGTATCAGAAGATTTCATATCAAAAGAGATAAGTCCAGAGAGATCTGGGTCGCCAGAATAGCGATCTTTAATATGTTGTAATCAGTTGGGATTCGCAAGGTATTTCTAAACATGTATTGATTGTTTACCTGTGAGACAGAATCAAAGTATAAATTGAAATAAGAAGATTTCGGATTCATTGTAGCAGCAGCACCCATATGAATACACTAAGATTGGATTGGTTCCACTATCCTCATTTCTTCCCCAATGGGAAAATTTGATATAACCAGTTTATTATCGTTTTTTTTTTTAATTGGTTATCTATTTATAAGTAAAGGACAGATTTCTGTCATTTTTGTAATTTTAAAGGACGATGTTTTATAGTTTTGGGGGAAAATTGAGGACTGTATATCATGTATATATACAAGACAGTATTTGTATGGTTTTGAGTGAAATTTGAGAATCAGTATATATATATATATGAGGACATAGCCAAGAATATGATGATATGGGTAGTGATGATAATTGAATCCATCATAAACTCCACACATGATAGTGACATTTAGTCAGAGAACTTACTTTGAATGGCAAATAACCTTTAAACATGTTAAAAATAATAAAACAATTTTTGATGTAATATTCATTGATAAGTTACAGACAAATTCATATGACACAACAAATTACTATCTTCATCAGGTACGCTAAAGGCCCAAAGTTTGACTGTGCACATTATCAATATATTAAATTTTTAACTTTGGATTCGGGTAAGTGAGTTAAAGAGTTTGGACAAGTTGATTTTCTTGCAACTTGTCCGAAATAAAGATAATGTAGAGGCCTCCAACATCATCGATTCAATTTACATTGTTACATGCAACACTCATTCTCAATTTAGGGTCGCAATTCTATGTACCTCAGTGTAAAAGACATATTCAACCACAGACTTGTACATTTCTGCATATAGTCGGATAAGGAATACCGGTGCGGAGATAGAAATTATTGTTTTCCACATTTAACTCTCACGATTTAAACAAAATCCAGCTTTATGAATGTCAAAACAGTATTTACGTTACTGTCCACGGCGAGATATCAAATTATTAAAATCTCAGTCTCGTGTTATTTGAGTTATTTGTGCACAAAAATTCTGCAGTAATTGGAAGAATTATCATACTTTTCAACTGATACTTGTAAATGCATACACATAACACATTATAAAAATTAGATTGAGACGAACTTTCAATTTCAAGTGTCACCAAGTCCAAACTATTTGAATTAATGTGTTCCTTAAACGACGTTAGCACTGCATTACATGTATTGATAGTAAACAAAACCTACTTGTTGTATTCCTTAGACATATTGTTTTAGCTGACAAATGCCAAATATAAATATATTGTTCCGTTCAGATTGATTTTGCATTTTTTCCATACCAATGACCAAGGTTATAAAAACAGGGATATTTACGTGTTGCACGACACAACAATAACTCATGTCTCAAATGTCAAAACCCTTAGTTATTGGAAAGGTGGAAGTCTATGTACAATTTCACATCTGTACCGTCTTCTACATAAACAGTTAGTATTAACAATGACTGACTATCCAGCCAAAAATATTTACGTTACGGATATTTACGATACAAAATATACCTTTGGAACGGACCCAGGTACTGATCATCATTTTAGCACTTTTCAAAAACAGCGTCTATGACGTCATTGTTTAACACGTTGTTTACAAAATTTCATGGCGTTATATATCCATACATTACAGTAGACAGATAGAAGCAAATAGAAGAGCAAGGTAACTATGACGATGTTTGATATTTATTTTTCTTACGTTTTGAAATAAACTGATGAAGTAGAAGTTTAATTGTATTCCATGCTGATTTCTAGTGATTTTCAAGTACACTTTTGTACTTATCATTTACACAAGTTTATTGAATGGGGAAAGTATTTACGTTACGTTTGGGTAACGTAAATATTTTACTCCTAAAACTGAATTATAGAGTGAATACAATAATAAAAAGGTTGTCTTTGTGATTTTAGAGGTGGTTTATAGATATATGATGCTAGTTTCAGTGGTTAAAATTCATAGAAATGTATGTTATTTTACCGTAGCTGCATTAAAAAGATGTATAGTAGTGCTAGAATTGTCGTGGAATTTCACCATTAATTAAGCATACAAATCAATAAATTGTGCTTAAAATGCATCTCAACATTTAAATTATGCTATATCAAGATAACAAAATGAACAAAAACCAATACACACAAGTTTACCAACCACTACAACTAACCTGCCTTTGGGTCTAATTGTAACGTAAATATCAAAATTTTATTATTGCTAAAGGTAAATTTTTCATTACATTATTATAATATACATTATGTTTACCTTACCAGACCTTCTTATTGTTCCTATCTTCGCTCAAAACTAAGTGTTTTGCTAATATAGTTCATATTTTGATATCGCTAAATTAACATAAAACTGGAACATTAGTTACAGTGTCAGATTGAAATGTTTAATGCAACATGTACTCCTTTTCAGGTATAAATGGCTAAGTCACGTAGTCAAATCCAAAAGAGTACAGAGAGAAAAAAGCTAAAGAGGAAAGAGTTACTTAAAGAAAGAATCAGCCATGTGATTAAATACTATGTTCCAGCAGCTGAATTGCCAACTAAGGAAAGAAAAAAAAACGCAAGAGCAAAAGTCCACAACCAAACACATAGACGCAAAAGAAATGCCGCGTTGGTTTTGAATGAATCTGTTACAGAAAGCAGTGGTTATGAAAGTATAAGTAGCCCATTGGTGGTAAAGTTGCCACTTGTTGGAAGGAGGAAAGGAGGAAAAAGAAAATAAAAGAGCTTTAGCAAGAGCCCATGGTGCAATGAAGCGTTTGAAAGTAGAAAAGGAAAAACTTCTTAAAAATTAAAAGCAAAGTCCAGACAACTGAAAAGGCTCAGCACTAAGATTAATTCTGGAACTAGAAGGCCATCTGAACCTTGTACACCTAACAGAAAAACAGAATTAGAACTGAGAGAATTAGATTTGACACCCAGAAGAAGAGAGAGGTAAAGCGAAAGTTAATGTTGAAGAATGTGGTGTTGAAAACCAGGAAAAGGAGATGCAATTAAAATTTCAAGGGAGAAAAGAAGCAAACAATCATTCTTACAAATTATCTTGCTGATCTACACAAGAAATATTCTGCAGAAAACCCTCAAGTGAAAGTTTCGTTGGCAACCTTTTGTCGTTACGCCCACGCCATATCTTAACAGCAAAGTTCATATCCCGAACATCATGCCTATGTATAAAACATCAGAAAATGGCCCTCAAGTGTCAGACCCTTAAGAAATACAATATTTTCGTTAGAGAAAATCCTGAACACTTAATAGGTCAAAGTCTTGAAATAGAGCGTTCTATGGACCAGATGCTAGAAAATCGAGTTACTTATCGAGTATGGAAACAAGTCCCTGTTGAAGAAAAAAGAAAATGAAGATTATAGAAAATACAGTAGAGAAGAATGAGTTTATAGAGATAATGAAAGTTGAAATGAATCAGTTTGCAAGTCACGTTGACAGAGTAAGGTGTCAATATAGAGAAATCAAAACACTTAAAGAAAGCCTTAAACAGAAAGAAATTGTAGTCCAAATGGACTTTGCAGAGAACTATTCGTAAGTCCCTAGCAGAGGTGCAGAGTGCATATTGGAACCAGACCCCAGTCACCATACACCCAGTAGTTGTATATTTCCGTGGCCAATCAAAATTAGAACACAAAAGCATCGCAATAATTTCTGATGAACTTTCTCATTCTACCAGTACAGTGTGCACATTTCTTGATTCTTTAATTCCAGTCTTGAAGGAAATCTGTCCAAATGTTGAGTGTGTCCACTACTGGACGGATAGTCCATCAAGCCAATACCGCAATAAAACCATTTTGATCTCGTAGCAAATCATTCATCAGTTTATGGAATTCAGGCCCGTTGGAATTATTTTGAGTCTGGGCATGGCAAGGGCCTTATGACGGTCTTGGTGGAACAATCAAAAGAATGGCTGACGAAGCAGTGAAGAGAGGAGCAGTTGTTATTCAAGATCCTAAAGAATTTTTGATTGGTCTATAACTTCAAACATAAAAGAAGTGAAGTTTTTGTTTGTAAAAAGAAGATTGCAAGAAGATGCTCGACCAACTAAATAAACTAAAGCTGAAGCCAATTAAAGGAACAATGAAGTTTCATGCTGTAGCCTATGACTTACAGACGGGCGAACTTTGCACCAGAGAAACATCATGCTACTGTGACACATGCTTGAAAGGGAATTCTGTGAATCTTGGAATAGGCAGACATATGAAGGTAACACAAATCATAACAGTCACACAGAAGAAACAGTCACACAAAACGAATTACAAGAAAGTAATGAGATCCAAAATGAAGATTATCATGAAATAATAATAGTAGAAGTGTCAGTGGATGACTTTATTGCATGTGTTTATGAAGGTCAGTGGTACATCGGGAAAATTTTAGATATGGACGACGAAGATGTACAGGTTACCTTTCTAGAAAGAGCCAAAGCTATGTTTAGGTGGCCAACTTCACCTGACACGATATGGTGCAAAAAATCAGACGTCTTCTATAAACTTGACCATCTAGAACCTTCCGCAAGAGCAAAAGATTTTGGAAAATCAGCCCAGAGGACAGAACTAGAATTGAGAACAACTTTGAAGCTCATGAAATGAACACAAATAAATAAAACATATTTGTTGAATTGTTTAACATGTTTGATGCATATTCTTTGCATTTTGATATTTACGTTACCAATTAAAATTTTGAAATTTTCGTCTTTTATTTGATGGTAGACATATGTCTGAGTTAATATATTCGTTTTCACTCATTAAATAAACCTTCAATGTTTATAGTCAGAACTTAGGATTAAAATTTAATCAGTTAGATTATTGATTTTTACGTTACCTTTACACAGGTCTATGAAAAGTTTAAAATATCTACTATGCCAACATTTCTTTGGGAAAATCTTTTTCATATTTCATTATGATTATTCAAAAAAGTATCAGCCATAATTTGTTTACTTACAATGAATTGAACAGAAAATAATTTAAATCAAAGAAAGTGATTTTATAGAGTTAAAGGAACATCTAAAGTTCAAAAACGGACCCAGTTTTGATTTGTCTGATTCGGTCATATGAATTTCGGACCATGGTAATCAGAAGTGAATTTGAAAGTCAAAACTGTTGTTCTATTTAGACAACTCAATATTTCAAGTATATGAATGAGCATTGGCTCTATTTAATATGTTTAAAACAGTCAGTTGCAAATCACGTAAATATTTTGTCACAAATTGGACATTAGAGGCGCCAAAACTAAGAGCTGGTAATTTTTATCCATGTTTGTGAGTAGAAAAGAATAGCAGTTTTGATTAACAGGTTTATTTAGGTATAATGTATGAAAGGTTTTAATGTAATTTTGTAACCTTTATTATAATTGATTTGAACATATGCCTTAGCCACCGTAACTTGAGAATGAGTGGCAAATGATATTGTTATGTAAAATATAACATTAAATAATTTATAATAATTTATAGACTTCAAATCCTCTTTAGAACTTTGTCTTGTTGCCATTGTATATGGTTCCGACTTGACTTTATAGACAATCTGAGTTAACTTATTAGTCTGTCTGAGTTGTCTCTGGTCCAAGTTGTCCCGCATAATTTCCATTCTACAATCTTGATGCATCTTTGGGCTCACCTGTTTTTAAAATGATGAGTCCAGACAGATTTTCACGAGTCCAGGACTCATTGACTCGCTTAGTGATAACCCTGAAACAGGTCATGGAGATCCCTGAAATTAGGGTTGAACTTAGCTCCTAAGGCGATGGTCCTTATGATATTATTTGACAATGACAAGGTCTGCAAATTGTCAAAAAAAAAAAATCATACAGACCATAAGATCAACGGTTAATCTAGAGGTGAAAAATAGCTGATTTAATGAATAGACCAAACCAACAAAGAGCAAATGAATGAGGGCATGTGCATCCATATTCTACAGGCAAGACTGATCAAATGCCTTCTTCGACTTCGTCTTCGTATGAATTTGTCTTCTGCCACAAACCTGGTAATTTCACTTGTCTCCACCTAAGAGCCTTGCTACACGATTTGGGTTGTAAGTTTAGTATAGTTTAAATTGTTAAGCATTGGTATAACTAAATGAATTACAGTGACAAAGCTTGTCTGCTTGGTTTTGGTTTTAGAAATCACTACAAATCCATATTTTTGTGAAACAGGAAGTTGTCATTGAAACATGGTTGGCGTTGCTAAATTAAGGGTAGATAATTTAGCGCGGAATTCAACAGGAGGGATTAAGCTAGTATGTCCGGAAAAGAATAGAGAATACTCAATAGTCCCACAATAACCCTGCCAAAAAGGGGGGACCTGTGACTTTTCTCATAGCAGATAATAACTTGATTAAATCGTATTCAGTCATGTCATAGTCTAAAGGGTAGGGGTGGGGTAGGAATCCCTAACTTAAGGCCTTTTGTTTGACAACTATAAAGTATAAATTATAATGCTTTTGTATGGGGACATATGGTTGGAACCCCTTTTAAATGACTTGCATGTGTTGGAACCCCTTTAGAAATGGCTGGATCTGCCCTGATATTTTGTAAAGAATTTTGTTCGATTGATTTTTGAGCATACACTAAGTCCCCTTCTTTTCAATTTATTTTATCCTCATTGGAACTTTATTGTAAAAATGGCAATTATCACTGAATATAGAAAAACTCAAATGATAGTGTTTAATGAGGGGAGTAAGGGGGATCCAATAACAGCAAAACAGCAAATTGATTTGGCTTAAAACAGATAACAAGGAATTGAAAGGTCATAAAACAGATAACAGTAAATTAAGAATTGTTTGAATATAATATTTACGTATTGGGATACAGGAATATTATCCCCATATACATGATATATGTAAAATTTGTAAGGGTTCCATGGAACCCAGTGTCTCGCCTACTTTTACTGTTAGTCGCAGCTGGCTAAACAAAATGGGAAAAATTATGAAAAATTTTCCTCTAGATAGGGTAAACATGGGGAAAATCGGACAACGGGAATTTCGGACATAATTATAAATTTAGCATTTTCATATGATATGAATAGAAAAGTACCAATCTTAAATATTAATCCATGTGTATGTATATCAACAAATAATTATTTTGTGTTGTCATCGAATTTTTAACGGTATACAGATTTATCACGTGACTTACTTTTGTTCTTCTTGGATCACTTCCGTCAACATTGGAAAAAGAAAGTTTCTGCGGCGGCAATTTCAAACCTAGAAGAATCTCTCTTGTTCAGTATTTATAAACAGGTAAAAACATTTGATGTTTTTTCTTTGCAAACGCTTGTAAAACCCTAATGGAATTCACTCAATGTAGAATATTTTAATATAGTCAATAAATATACGATATTATTAGTCTTTTAGGTGTCCGTATTTCATACAACTTCCAATATGAAAGGGAAATTCGGACAACGATTTTGTTGATGTTAAAATGAATTACGGGATAAGTGGACATAGGTGTCGGACAAGTAGAATCACCATATTAGTTGTCCGATGGGACAAGTGAAAATCCATGATATAAAACTTTCAGGACTTACGTACAAATGCCTAAAACATGAACTATTTTTTATTGATCATACGAAATGATCAGAAATCTAAATTCATTGATTTAACCAGGGAATATACAATGTAAGTAAGGGCAGGAAATCAATAATAAAACATGCTGACAATCGGAAGCTTTCATATCAAAGAGATAAGTCCAGAGAGATCTGGGTCGCCAGAATAGCGATCTTTAATATGTTGTAATCAGTTGGGATTCACAAGGTATTTCTAAACATGTATTGATTGTTTACCTGCGAGACGGAATCAAAGTATAAATTGATTTAAGAAGATTTGGATTCATTGTAGCAGCACACATATGAATACACTGAGATTGGACTGGTTCCACTATCCTCATTTCTTCCCCAATGGGAAAATTTGATATAACCAGTTTATTATCGTTTTTTTTTTTAATTGGTTATCTATTTATAAGTAAAGGACAGATTTCTGTCATTTTTGTAATTTTAAAGGACGATGTTTTATAGTTTTGGGGGAAAATTGAGGACTGTATATCATGTATATATACAAGACAGTGTTTGTATGGTTTTGAGTGAAATTTGAGAATCAGTTTACATATATATATAATATATATATGACAATATTTTATGGAAATGAGGACAAAGCCAAGAATATGATGATATGGGTAGTGATGATAATTGAATCCATCATAAACTCCACACATGATAGTGACATTTAGTCAGAGAACTTACTTTGAATGGCAAATAACCTTTAAACATGTTAAAAATAATAAAACAATTTTTGATGTAATATTCATTGATAAGTTACAGACAAATTCATATGACACAACAAATTACTATCTTCATCAGGTACGCTATAGGGCCAAAGTTTGACTGTGCACATTATCAATATATAAGATTTTAACTTTGGATTTGGGCAAGTGAGTTAAAGAGTTCTGACAAGTTGATTTTCTTGCAACTTGTCCGAAAAAACATAATGTAGAGGCCTCCAACATCATCGATTCAATTTACATTGTTACATGCAAATGATATTGTCATGTAAAATATAACATTAAATAATTTATAATAATTTATAGAGTTCAAATCCTCTTTAGAACTTTGTCTTGTTGCCATTGTATATGGTTCCGACTTGACTTTATAGACAATCTGAGTTAACTTATTAGTCTGTCTGAGTTGTCTCTGGTCCAAGTTGTCCCGCATAATTTCCATTCTACAATCTTGATGCATCTTTGGGCTCACCTGTTTTTAAAATGATGAGTCCAGACAGATTTTCACGAGTCCAGGAATCATGGACTCGCCTTAGTGATAACCCTGAAACAGGTCATGGAGATCCCTGGAATTAGGGTTGAACTTAGCTGCCGAACCTTAGCTCCTATGGAGATGGTCCTTATGATATTATTTGACAATGACAAGGTCTGCAAATTGTCAAAAAAAAAAATCATACAGACCATAAGATCAACGGTTAATCTAGAGGTGAAAAATAGCTGATTTAATGAATAGACCAAACCAACAAAGAGCAAATGAATGAGGGCATGTGCATCCATATTCTACAGGCAAGACTGATCAAATGCCTTCTTCGACTTCGTCTTCGTATGAATTTGTCTTCTGCCACAAACCTGGTAATTTCACTTGTCTCCACCTAAGAGCCTTGCTACACGATTTGGGTTGTAAGTTTAGTATAGTTTAAATTGTTAAGCATTGGTATAACTAAATGAATTACAGTGACAAAGCTTGTCTGCTTGGTTTTGGTTTTAGAAATCACTACAAATCCATATTTTTGTGAAACAGGAAGTTGTCATTGAAACATGGTTGGCGTTGCTAAATTAAGGGTAGATAATTTAGCGCGGAATTCAACAGGAGGGATTAAGCTAGTATGTCTGGGAAACATGAAAAGAATAGACACTACTCAATAGATTATAGTCCCACAATAACCCTGCCAAAAGGGGACCTGTGACTTTTCTCATAGCAGATAATAACTTGATTAAATCGTATTCAGTCATGTCATAGTCTAAAGGGTAGGGGTGGGGTAGGAATCCCACTAACTTAGGCCTTTTGTTTGACAACTATAAAGTATAAATTATAATGCTTTTGTATGGGGACATATGGTTGGAACCCCTTTTAAATGACTTGCATGTGTTGGAACCCCTTTTAGAAATGGCTGGATCTGCCCTGATATTTTGTAAAGAATGTTGTTTGATTGATTTTGAACATACACTAAGTCCCTTCTTTTCAATTTATTTTATCCTCATTGGAACTTTATTGTAAAAATGGCAATTATCACTGAATATAGAAAAAACTCAAATAATAGTGTTTAATGAGGGAGTAAGGGGATCCAATAACAGCAAAACAGCAAATTGATTTGGTTTAAAACAGATAACAAGGAATTGAAAGGTCATGAAAACAGATAACAGTAAATTAAGAATTGTTTGAATATAATATTTACGTATTGGGATACAGGAATATTATCCCAATATACATGATATATGTAAAATTTGTAAGGGTTCATGAACCCAGTGTCTCGCTACTTTACTGTTAGTCACAGCTGGCTCAACAAAAATGGGAAAAATTATGAAAATATTCCTCTAGATACTATCTTTTGATTGTAGAAGCTTCTGTCCAAGTTTGGTAAAAATCCAGGATTGTTTAATTTTATGAATCTAGTAAATGTTTTAAAACTTTGACTGCAGACTGTATGTAATGTTAACTGGAAGAAAAACTAAGTCCATTGATAAGTAATATACGGAAAAACAGGAAATAGATTTTACAAAATTTCCTTCTAGATACTAGCTTTAGATCATAAACAAGCTTAGGTCCAATTGTGGTACAAATCCAGGATATTTTAAGAAAGTTATTAAAACTCCTGGATACTATCTAATGATCATAAACAAGCTTTTGTCCAAGTTTGGTAGAAATCCAGGATATTTTAAGAAAGTTATTAAAATTTTAAAATTTTAACCGCAGAGTGAATGTAATGTTAACTGACATAAAAACCAAGTCCATTTATAAGTAAAATACGGATGAACAGGATTTTTTTTACAAAATTTACTTCTGGATACTATCTTATGATCATAAACATTAGCTTCTGTCCGAGTTTGGTAGAAATCCAGGATAGTTTAAGAAAATTATTAAAATTTCAAAAACTTGACCATGCACAGAGTGAATATTTGTGGACGACGCTGCCAACGACGGAATGCAGGATGGCTATGTCTTGTTTTTGCGACAAAATTCCAAGCTAGATAAAAATCAAATTCGAACAATTCTTAATATTACAAAAGGAAAACAGGGATACCTGATGAGGATAGGCCTAGGTCCATACAAACTTAACGAAACACCTTTTATATAATAAAGACCACAGACTCAGCTCTGTGATTCTTTTTAAGAATACACACTATTCAAATTACAAGCACGCTGTGTGAGTTTTTTAAAAGTACACAAACAAATGCTGAAAACAATATTCCATAACATAAAATTATCATCATACATTGAGTAAACCAATTCTAGATATAGGTAATTCTAATTACATGTTTAAAGAAAATGAATTTATCACAAAGGATTATAATAAGATATACTGGAATGGTCCTGGACAAGACTGTTTTTGATATGTTTATGTGATGATCTGTAATGTGTACTTTACTGGAATCCTTCTCAGAATAAGGGACCACCATATTGCCAGTTGTGAGACCCCAATGTTCAATGATTTTCATTTTCTACCGAAGATTGACTGTCAAAATGCTAACATTCCAATTTACAATAACAGTTAACAGCAAATACATTCTCACAATAACAGATAACAAAAAATAATAGTCCTATAACAGCTAACAAGGAATAAGACAATAACAGCTAACATCAAATACATTTTCAGAATAACAGATAACAAAGAATTAAATTGCCCCAAAACAGCATAACAGTTAAACCCCTTGCCCCTCTTTAATAAATCAGGTAAATTATTGAAAGACTGTATTTATTTTGGTCAAAATCTCATCAAAAGTGTTCAAGAGTATAAATACCTAGGTATTGTAATGAGAGCATCAGGTTCTTTTAGTACTGCAGTTGAAGATCTTAGTAAGAAAGCTCTTAAAGTAATTTTCATGATTAAGCGTAAATTTCATTGTACACTAATAATACACCTTTGCTCTTAAAACTTTTGACTCCTGTGTTAAACCTGTACTTCTATATGGAAGTGAATTGTGGGGTCCATACATTCTTAACCTGGAGAAAAGATTAACACCAGGTTTAAATGATGATTTAGAAAAGAATTTTAAAATTTTGCACCTGAAAAGGTTCTTATTCAATATTGTAAATTTGTACTTGGTGCCACTAAATATACTTTTAATATTGCCAGTATGGCAGAACTTGGTCGTTACCCAATTTGTATATTTGTTCTTTTGCAGTCTCTTAAATACTGGCTATATTTGTATAAAGACCCTCTTTGATTTTTCTAAATTAGCATATAAGTCAATCGAAGATGTTGATTGTACCTTTCCATGTACCTTTAACAAACACATTTTTCAGTTTCTAAAATTCATTGGTTTTGACCATGTATGGCATAATAAATAAATTTGGTGTATTTACTGTCTTCTGATTGGTTAAAAGTATTACGTTTATTTTCAATGTTGTCAATTTTATGGCGACACGCCACTCTGACGTTGTATTCATACCAACGTGTTAGTATGTTATTGAAATTAATATAAAATTATATTGATAGAATTTATTATAATGAATGGATTATATTTGAGATAAGACTTATTTTGTTATTTAACAAATCGGAGATTATTCTATGTGAATGGCAATTAATTTATTTAATAAATTGAAATAAAATACCATTTTTGAACTCTGTCATTAGAAATATATCTGCAGTGAAAGATTATTCAATGAAGATTCAAAATATTTTTTCAATGTTATCAGGTGAAATCAAAATAAATTACTACATATTAAAGTAAAGGAATATAATTTTCTATGTTTTCTAGTATTGTGTCATTTTGTTGTAATTTACTCATATCCTTTCATTTTTGATAAACCTGAGATTATACAAGTAAATTGAAAAATTATTAGTCAGTTTTAAATACAGATTTGAACCAAATTTACAATGAAAGGTAATATTAATAGCTTTGATAAAAGAATATTAATTTCATTGTATTGATAACAATTGATGTGGATTTTTCCATTTCATTTATCATATCCTCTTCAAACTGGATATACAAGAGTTATGATACATTGTTAAATTATAGCCATGTTTTTGTAATTTAGAAATTTTGTAACATTTAAATTTAAGGGCAACGTAATAAGGAGAATAATAATCGCTTTGATCAAAATTCGTAAACTTGTTTCATTGTTAATCAAATTGTAATTTGATGTTTCTTATAAGATGATTACATTTAGACCCTCTTTCATTAGTCACATGGAAATCACTGAGTTTATCGATTGCACATTTGAAATATACTCAATGAAAATTGCTAAATTTAGAAATTTTATAATTTAGTCATTAATAGAAGCATACATATTACTGAGGGGAATAAAACTTTCAAATCCATTCTTAGTTTTGACTGTTGTTTTATATAGGAATGAATTAGAGAATGAAAAACAATAAGAACGTTATTTGAGCAGAACATCAATTAGTCACAATTAGGAAATACATAGTCATATCCTATATAGTAACAACTTTGTAACTTACATGTACTGGAATTTTGAAAATTTAACAGAGCAAATCACAAAAACTGTATATTTATTCATTAATGAAGGAAGTCTACTTCCTACTTGAAGGAATTAAAGAGTTTAATCGCATTTTGAATTTAACCTGTATTAATGTATGAAAAGATTTCATATAAAATGCTATATAAGCCACGTATGAAAAACATAAGACCGTTGATGGAAGATATCCACTATACAAATAAGAGAAAAATCGAATACAGAATTAGTATGTACTAACCAGATTGCTAACTCTAATGTTAAGTATGACCAAAATAAATTTTGTAAAGTAGTTTCTAGAAAGAACAAAATATTGTGAGAAAACAATGAGTTGCATCTTACTCCTAGACTTGAAAGGTATATACAATAGTATTCAACGATTATGTAGAAAAAAAAATCTAAAACAACTTGGTAATATATCATTGTACGAAAAGAATTTCAGCTCTAAATGACTGCAGTATGATTATAGCTCACTGTTTATGGACTAAAAGCTGAGCCCGATTATGTGGGTATGATTTTATGTCATGTAATCTATAGAGATGGATCAGATTAGTATTTGAAGAATTATTTCAATTTTCATTGGGGTTTTAAAGTACTATCTGTAGGCAAAAATATTTTCTTTTTGTAAGTGTTTGCTGATAAGTAACTAAATACATTATTTGGCGTCATTAACTATGTTGTGTTGTCCTTTTCAACTACCATGATCCTGAATTATATATCCCCTTATTTATAATTTCAATTTGTATTCGACCTTTGAATAAAATTAAATACCTAAGACAAGCTTGTTGTCAAAATGTATGCAAATTCGTACAGAATCAAATTAATATTTTATCTTAATATCATTTGTTGAAATGTCTTTTCTAAAGTAATTTACTAAATGACCATTTAAGTTGGTACAATTTAAAGGTTTGGCAATTAATGCCTATTTTAGAGAGCTAGTTTTCTTTATTAATATTTCAGATTAATTCATTCGGGTTTAAGGCTACATACGGTGGCTTTGTCCATTTGACTTTGTGTATTTGGGGCTTAGGTACCTTTATTGCATGTTAAATCAATATGTCATAAAATATCGTTATGTTGCTCTTTTGATCATACACATAGGTCTATTTTTATATTGCATCAATTCTGATATTGTTGGACTATTTTCTTCAACTGAAATCTAACTTTTGTTAAAAGTAAACTATCAAGCTGTTTTGTTAATGATTTATGACAATTCGTTTTAATGAAATTATTTAATTTATAATTTGTTTTTTCAAATGATCTATTTAAGTAATGTTCACAATAGAAATCATCTTTTTCTTCATAGTTTGTCAATTCTAAGGTTTGGAATATATATTTTCAGCGCTTATATTCATTATTATGTAGTACGTACATTGACTATGCATTTCGATATTCATATAGCATTTTGCATATTAAATCATAGTTAAATTACTCAGTACTTTTGGTAAATAGTCGATTCTATTTCAAATTCATTTGTGGAGATCTCAACGAACTACTTTTGTTTTGTAAAAGCTTTTTTATTTGAATTTTTTATAAAAGTAGTAAATTTGTGAATGTTTAAATGTCATTTTCTGTCACAATGACATCATTTCTGTATATTTTTATTTAATTACTATTTAGTTTCATAAAATCAAAAATCGTTTGTTTAAATGGATTTAAAAGCTGAACTGTTTCAAATAAAATTGAATTTAGTCGAAAACTGAATGTTTCCCGATAAGTCGTAGTTTGACGTCGTGAAAATAACAATTTACGTTAGCAACGTCATTACCTCCCCTGTAACTGTATCGTATGCCCTAAAAAAACACCTTGGCTCTACAACTGAAACTGACAACGTAGTAGTGACGGCGGAAAGATTTCACGGCGTTGTTGCGAATAAAACTTATTCCAACGTAATTTGGCGCCTTATTGGCAAACGTCCCATTTGCCAATAAAATTAAGGTTTATTGCTTTTATTGAAAAAACAAGCACATGGACCCCAGTTTTTTCTTTTGCAATCGATCAAGTTCTGTGTCAAGAACGCTCCAAAATTTGAAGAAAAATCAACGACAGAATTTTTCTGCACTTCTTGTAGACAAAAATATTTTCAACTTCTTTATTTCACTTGTATTAAAAGAATTTAGGATATAATTATTTATTTCAACTGTTAACTTGTTACAGCATGCTGATGCCATGGATCAAGGGAACATTTTACAAAAACCGGTTAAATTATGACTGTTCGTTCAAAAGTATTGGTACTTTCCTTAAAAGTCCTTATTTATGAAATTTCAGGGTTTTCCTTCAAATATGCAAATTTCGAACCAAATTATCTCAAAAGTAAGTCATGAAGGTATATTTTTCTTTGCATATTTCAAAAGTACACGTCGAAATTGACCTTCTACCAAAATTTCAAGAAAAAATCAACGAGGATCTCTACTGTATCGTATGCCCTTAATGAACTGTTCGAGACTGATGTTCTCAACAGATTTCTTTTATATATAGACAAATGTATCATGGTCACAAATTCATCAGTGGGAATAATTGCATAATATTGATGTGGGTGTTTTGTCTATTGTTTTTATACGTCACAAAATTGCTGTCTCTTTTTGTTTTATTTTTCTATGTTTTCATGTATTTCAGCGATGATCCTTTTTACTGGTTTTATACTGAATAAAATTAGTTAGTTAGTTACACTACAGTTTTGATCCCAAGGTAATTTTTTTACAAACATCTGCATACAAGCTATTTTTCATCTAGTCAGTTCAAATATTTGATAAAAATATACCTTGATTTCTAGTTTTAGGGATGAAAAGGGTTGCAATTTTGGACATTTTTCAAAATTTTGTTTTTTACATTTCTTATATCCTCTCGACAGGTTGGGAACTCATACATGTCATACCTGCCAACATTTCAAAATGCCCATGGGGTTTTGTGTGCAAGATGGTTCTTACAGTCTTACAAAACCTTCAAGGGGCCTTCAAATATATTTTAATGTTGTTTTTTGCTTCTTCATACTTTTACAATCCTATAGCCATGGAAAAATTGATAGTTTTGTTTTAAATTGTGGACAAAATTTCTCTTTCAATATTTTCATTTGGGAGCTTTCATGGAAATCCCCAAAAAGTGACAGTTGGCAGGTATGGGAACTATTCCCAAATTATTAACAATCCTCATTTGAGTAATCATGTGATTGTGCCAAAACAAATATTTTCTTAACTGAGTCTTAATTTTACTTAAAATGGCACATATTCATAAAAATGCAGCCAATTTTCTGAAAATGAATAGCCCTCACCTGATTTACTGAGAAGTTAGACATTTGTAAGCCTTGAAAATTTCAAAAATTGACAATTTTAAAGGCTGCTAACTTTAAAACCCAAAATGAAAATAAGATGTTCCATTTTCTCTAAATTTCCATTTTGTCTCGCCTTGACGGAGTCAAAATCGAGACATAGGTATGCTGTTTCTGGCGTCGGCGGCGTCAACAATGTATTAGTTTGTGATTAGGTCTAGTTTATGGTGAACCACTAGTGGTAGGTCAGTGATATTTGGTATGCAGTTGTATAAGCATTGGCATATCTCATTTCCATGGAGATTATTTGGCCACGCCCCCTCTGTCATGGTCTATTGACTTTGAAATTTTTGCTTAGTTTTCATGTATTAGTTTGTGATTAGGTCAGTTTAAGGGAACTGTTAGTGGTATGTCAATGATAATTGGTATGCAGTTGTATAAGCATAAGCACATCTCATTTCCATGGCGTATATTTGGTCCTTACCCTCAGTCACGGTCTATTGACTTTGAAACTTTTGCTTAGTTTTCATGTATTAGTTTGTGATTAGGTCAGTTTATGATGTACCACTAATGTTAAGTCATTGATATTTGGTAATACATTTGCAAGTTTCATTTCTACAGAGATTATATAACCCCTCCCTCATTATGGTTCAAATGCTGAAAACAATATTCCATAACATAAAATTATCATCATACATTGAGTAAACCAATTCTAGATATAGGTAACTCTAAATACATGTTTAAAGAAATGAATTTATCACAAAGGATTATAATAAGATATACTGGAATGGTCCTGGACACGACTGATTTTGATATGTTTATGTGATGATCTGTAATGTGTACTTTACTGGAATCCTTCTCAGAATAAGGGACGACCATATTACCAGTTGTAAGACCCCAATGTTCAAGGATTTTCATTTTCTACTGAAGATTGGCTGTCAAAATGCTAACATTCCAATTTACAATTACAGTTAACAGCAAATACATTCTCACAATAACAGATAACAAACAAAAATAATAGTCCTATAACAGCTGACAAGGAATAAGACAATAACAGCTAACATCAAATACATTTTCAGAATAACAGATAACAAAGAATTAAATTGCCCCAAAACAGCATAACAGTTAAACCCTTGCCCCTCTTTAATAAATCAGGTAAATTATTGAAAGACTATTTATTTTGGTCAAAATCTCATCAAAAGTGTTCAAGAGTATAAATACCTAGGTATTGTAATGAGAGCATCAGGTTCTTTTAGTACTGCAGTTGAAGATCTTAGTAAGAAAGCTCTTAAAGTAATTTTCATGATTAAGCGTAAATTTCATTGTACACATAATAATACACCTTTGCTCTTAAAACTTTTGACTCCTGTGTTAAACCTGTACTTCTATATGGAAGTGAATTGGGGTCCATACTTTCTTAACCTGGAGAAAAGAATAAGATTAACACCAGGTTTAAATGATGATTTAGAAAAGACTTTTAAAATTTTGCACCTGAAAAGGTTCTTATTCAATATTGTAAATTTGTACTTGGTGCCACTAAATATGCTTTTAATATTGCCAGTATGCCAGAACTTGGTCGTTACCCAATTTCTATATTTGTTATTTTGCAGTCTTTAAATACTGGCTATATTTGTATAAAGACCCTCTTTGAATTTTTCTAAATTAGCATATAAGTCAATCAAGATGTTGATTGTACCTTTCCATGTACCTTTAACAAACACATTTTTCAGTTTCTAAAATTCATTGGTTTTGACCATGTCTGAATAATAAAGGAACACTGTCAGAAGGAAAACTCATATCTGCAGTGAAAAAATATTACAAGAAAGATATGAAAATATTTTTTCTCATGTTTATCAGGTGAAGACCAAAACAAATTACGTATATATTACAAGCTAAAAAGGAATATAAACCTGAGACTTACACAAAGTTGAATATCTCAAAAAATATATTAGATAAGAATTTCTAACCATAATTTACACATAGAAAAGGAAGATATAATAATACGCCTTTGGATCAAAGAATATGTAAACATTGTATTGATAACAAAATTGAAGATGAGTTTCATTTCATATGTGAATGCAACCTCTATCAAGATGATAGGAAAGAGTTTTATGATGACATTGTTAATATTATACCATGTTTTGTAATTTAGATAATTTTGATAAATTTAGATATTTAATGAAGTGTTTCTGAGACTGATGTTCTCAACAGATTTCTTTTATATATAGACAAATGTATCATGGTCAGAAATTCATCAGTGGAATAATTGCATAATATTGATGTGGGTGTTTTGTCTATTGTTTGTTATACGTCACACAATTGCTGTCTCTTTTTGTTTTATTTTTTTTTTCTATGTTTTCATGTATTTCAGCGATGATCCTTTTGTACTGGATTTTATACTGAATAAAATTAGTTAGTTAGTTAGTTAGTTAGTTACACTACAGTTTTGATCCCAAGGAACATCTGCATACAAGCTATTTTTCACCTAGTCAGTTCAAATATTTGATAAAAATATACCTTGATTTCTAGTTTTAGGGATGAAAAGGGTTGCAATTTTGGACATTTTTCAAAATTTTGTTTTTTTACATTTCTTATATCCTCTCGACAGGTTGGGAACTCATACATGTCATACCTGCCAACATTTCAAAATGCCCATGGGGTTTTGTGTGCAAGATGGTTCTTACAGTCTTACAAAACCTTCAAGGGGCCTTCAAATATATTTTAATGTTGTTTTTGCTTCTTCATACTTTTACAATCCTATAGCCAGAACTTGGATACAATTGATAGTATTTGTTTTAAATTGTGGACAAAATTCTTTTCAATACTGGCTATCAGTTTGGGAGCTTTAGAAATCAACTTTAAGTGACAGTTGGCGTATGCGAACTTTATGTGCCTCCTGTACAGATGTATTAACAATCTCATTTTGAAAGTAATTTATGTCAGAAATATTGCTGAAAATAATATATTTAAATCTTAACTGAGTCTTGGATTTTCAGTTATAGTTCAATGAGCCAATAGTTCATAAAAATCAGCCAATTTATTACTGAAAATCTGTAAATAGCCCATTTCTGACCCTGACTATTGACTGAGAATTAGACTATTTGTAAGCCTTAAAATTTCAAAAATTGACAATTTTAAAGGCTAGCTAACTTTTAAAACCAAAATGAAAATAAGATGTTCCATTTTCTCTAAATTTCCATTTTGTCTCGCTTGAGTCAAAATCGAGACATAGGTATGCTGTTTCTGGCGTGGCGGCGTCAACAATGTATTAGTTTGTGATTAGGTCTAGTTTATGGTGAACCACTAGTGGTAGGTCAGTGATATTTGGTATGCAGTTGTATAAGCATTGGCATATCTCATTTCCATGGAGATTATTTGGCCGCCCCTCTGTCATGGTCTATTGACTTTGAAATTTTGCTTAGTTTTCATGTATTAGTTTGTGATTAGGTCAGTTTAAGGGAACTGTTAGTGGTATGTCAATGATAATTGGTATGCAGTTGTATAAGCATAAGCACATCTCATTTCCATGGCGTATATTTGGTCCTTACCCTCAGTCACGGTCTATTGACTTTGAAACTTTTGCTTAGTTTTCATGTATTAGTTTGTGATTAGGTCAGTTTATGATGTACCACTAATGTTAAGTCATTGATATTTGGTAATACATTTGCAAGTTTCATTTCTACAGAGATTATATAACCCCACTCCCTCATTATGGTTCATTGACTTTGAAACTTTTGCATAGTTTACAAGTTAATGTTTGTGTTTAGGTTTGTTTAAAGGGACGACTTATGAAAAGTCAATGGTATTTGGTATGCAGTTGTATTAGCATTGGCACATCTGATTTCCATGGAGATTGCATAGCCCTGTACCTTCAGTCATGGTTCATTGACTTCAAATATTTGCATAACTTACATGTTAAAGTATTGCTATTTTAATTTCAACATTTGCATTATCAAAATAACAAATAGGCGAGACATATCTCTGTGTTAACAGTTTATGAGTAAAAGACCCAGTTAAGAAAATTTTGTTTTAGCATTATCAAATGATTAGTCAAACAAGGTATTGTTACTCATTGGGAATAGTTTCCCATTTGGCAGGTTTCCAACAAGTTCAACTGACATGCATAACTTTTTGTTTCAAATGATAAACACAAGTGGATTTTGGTAAAAACATTTGAAAAATCTTCTTTACATAAGTATGCTCTAAACTTCTTTGAAAATAATTCATTTTATCAAAGTTTTAATGTTTTAGAAAAACAGCCTTTTTGCTGTATGTTTATCCTACATAAAAAATTGTTAGTGACTTTTTCAAAAAATTGGTAAAAATAATTTTAATACACAATCAAGCCAAAAGTCATTTTAAAAAGAGGGTCAATGTTCTCTTTTCAAGCTAATGATTAAGATAAGTCGAAAATGCATTATTTCCCCATATGTCACAGTGTGACAATAGAAAAATAACATTTTACTTTACTGTCATTCACTCCTGTAACTGCATGATGTGCCCTTAACCCCACATGAGCACTCTTGGCTATAATCATGGCAGCCAGTTTTTATTTATGGAGGATACCAGAGGACTCAGAGAACAACAATGGGATAGTGATACTTTATTAAATAAACTACGGTACTTGGCCACCAGGACCCGTTTGTAAAGAATAAGAATTGTATCATTAGTAAATCAAGTAGGAAAAGCATAGCACAATCTTTAGATATTAAAAAGCCATATGAGCTTTGACATAAAAACAACGATTAATATATGGATATATACAAAGTAAAATTATTCTGATTTCTTATCTACCAAAGAAATTTCATGTTGAACTGAGGAAAAAATATGTTGAAGCTACAGTTGACATACATGTACTAGAAAATATAAGCTCACCAGACAACCCTATTATATTAAAAACATCAATTTCATGACTGGTCTAGCCCGACCAAAATAAAGGCACTGAATTCATTGAATGAAGTTTGTCATAACATTAGAGGACAAACATATAGTACATTGTAGTACCAGATCATTAAAAACACATCTTTTCACTGCTCAAAAAAAGTTGGATTTTAAAACAACTTTAAGAACGGTTTTGCCAATTTTATGTGCCTCCTGTACAAATGTTTACTTATTTTGAAAGAATTTAGTCAGAAATATTTCTGAAAATAATATAGATAAATGCGTTATTTTTTTGATTTTCAGTTATAGTTCAATGAGCCAAAGTTGTATGCAAAATACATTTATTACTAAAATCTGTAACATAGCCCATTTACTGTACCCTTACTATTGACTAGTTATATAAAGCTTTAGTTCTGAATTATAATTTTACTTCAATAAATTGAAAAAATATCATGGTAAGTATTTTACAAAACCAAATTAAAACTAAAATTGAAGTTTTCAAATTAGGAAATTTATTTAGATTTCTGTTTTTTGTTCTTGTTGATATGATAAAACAATTAACTATTGTAACTTCCCATTCATTTATGGATTTTATATATTTTCAGAAACTATTTCGAAGAACCAGACTACAATCATACCACATCTCCTTATTTTTATATACATGTATGAAAGAAAAGTGCCATTCATTCCATGTAAGTAACAAAATAAATGAGTTATCTCTCTTTGATTAAACACATTCATTGGAAAATCCCGTAGTATCAGATTTAAAAAAGCTCTTATGCTTGATTTTAAATAGCCAACGAATGAAATTGTGTATAGTTATTAGACTCATTAGATACTGATTATTTATAGAAAATACATTGGTAGTGAACTTCAATTTATTACATGTACCAGACATAAAATATGGTCTAACATGAATTGTAAATCTAATATTATAAGATAGAAAGACCTAGATCATTACAATTTGGTCTGACATAATTGTAAATCTATTGAAAATCATCGAGCTTTCTATACAGTGTATAATACACAACTCTTAGCAGTGATCTGTATGGCAATCCAAGATATTCTTGCAAAACATGCCTGAAATATTTTCCACTGGACATTAAGCTAGCAAAAATCAATCTAGATATAAATTTTGAGCTATAATATAAATCCAGGTTGACCAAAAAGGTGTTTACTCAAGATTGACACCTGAAGACAATAGATTATAGGCCAGAGTTTCAGTCTGTTTATAGTGTAAAAAGATTTGATTGGATAATTGATTTGATTTTATATGATCTTTAAAAATCATGTGGGCACATTTTTTAGTGGTTGGATTTCATTGACTCAATATTTGAAAAAATCTTTATTTATTATTGTGTTTAATAAAAATGCATTTATTATTTTAATAAATGCAAAAATAGTTAAGTTTTATTAATGTTGTTATTATTTTATTAATACACAAGTATCACACAATTATTTGGGTCTGTCTGATTTATGCCTTTATGATATTGCTTGTGAATCCTTTTTACAACTACTGCATTGAAAACTTTGTGTGCCACTTATTTCTCAAATATTAAAACTTCAGTTTCCAACATACATTGTAGTAATACAAAGTTGCATTTATCACACAGAATACATGCCTTTTAAGTGCAAAATGTCACGCAATTACGTTACAAAAAATCAAGTTTTGACAATATTACCTTGATCATTAGATATAAAATTGCAAACTGTACCTGGTTGACTTTTTTAGTCAATTTATGAACCACTTTAGTCTGTTTAATATTAAATTTGTGAACGACTTAAGATTACCATATCTTATAAGCATGATAAGATTAATATGTTTATAGAACTTCAGAGTCTAGCCTGTGACAAAAAGCAGAATGCAAGACATACTAAGGCTTTACAATCTGGTGGCTGTGTAAACTATTTGTAAAACTTAATGTTTTGGGGTAGAAACCTTGTTTTATACCATGTATACAGATGCATTATGTTACAAAGTTTCTGTTTGTCCTTGACCTCATTTTCATTGTTCAGTTACTGCTTTAAAAACAGGTTTTTTGTCATGTGAATTTCTCATGTGTTATGATCAATAGGATACCTATTTTGGTATATAGGATCCTTGAAAGGTCTACATGTCTGTCAAGGTTCACTTGACCTCAACCTCATTTAATGGATCAGTGATCAGGGTTCAAGTTACATGATTAGGTCCATTACTTATATTCTATAAGCTAGTAGGTAAATTTAATTTGGTGAATGGAATGATTGAGAGGTGAACATGTCCAACTGGCAGGTTTCATCTGACCTTAACCTCATTTTCATGGCTCTTTGATCAATGTTAAGGTTTTGTGTTTTGGTCTTGTTTTTCAGATTGGACAAACAGTATGTCAACTATATTTGGTGTATGGAATGATTGTCGGTGTACATCACTGACTGATAGGCATCATCATCATTCATTGGTCACTATTAAGATTCTATAGGTTAATCCTTTTCTCAGATACTTTAAGCAATGGGTTAAATATTTTGGGTGCCTGGAATGATTGCAAGGTGTACATGTCTGTCTGGCAGGTATCATCTGACCTTTACCTCACTTTCATGGTTCATTGGTCAATGTTAAGTTTTTGTGGTTTGATCAGTTTCTTGGGTACTAGAAGAAGTAGATCAACTTTATTTGGTGTATGGAATGATTTTAAAGTGTACATGTCTGTCTGGCGGGAATCAAATGATCTTGACTGCACTTACATGTATCATTTTAGTGATACTTGTAGTTAAACCTTTATCTTAAGGACTTTCAATAAAATCAATCATAATCAGTAGTTGTTGGTAAATAGGAAGATTTATCTATCAAGTTTGTGCTGCTCTTAAAAACTAAAATTTCAGGAACCTTTTGTTAAAAATTATTCAGAAAAGTCTATGAATTCATGACAGTAAATTGAACCTGCCTAGGTTAGATATAATTATACCCCAAGCAACAAAGTTGCGGAGGGATAATGTTTTGACCCGTCCGTCCGTCCGTCCATCAGTCCGTCAGTCCTGTTTCTTGTCATCAACTCCTCTCAAATCACACAACAGAATTTCATGAAACCTTTTAGATAATAAGGACATACTATTTAGTTGTGCATATCGACAGAAATTACGATTCAATTTTTTCTAGGCGTTGCGCCTTTGAACTAATTTGCTTCAATGTACTACTGCAACAGTTTGTTATCAACTCCTCTGAAACCACACCACAGAATTTCATGAAACTTTGTAGATAATAAGGACATACTATGTAGATGTGCATATCGACAGGAAATTACGATTCAATTTTTTCTAGGAGTTCGCCTTTGAACTTATTTGCTTCAATGTACTACTGCAACAGTTTGTTATTGCAACTCCTCTGAAACCACACCACAGAATTTCATGAAACTTTGTAGATAATAAGGACATACTATGTAGATGTGCATATCGACAGGAAATTACGATTCAATTTTTTCTAGGAGTTCGCCTTTGAACTTATTTGCTTTAATGTACTACTGCAACAGTTTGTCATCGCAACTCCTCTGAAACCACACAACAGAATTTCATGAAACCTTTTTGGATAATAAGGACATACTATGTAGATGTGCATATCGACAGGAAATTACGATTCAATTTTTTTCTAGGAGTTATGCCCTTTGAACTTATTTGCTTCAGTGTACTACTGCAACAGTTTGTCATCGCAACTCCTCTGAAACCACACAACAGAATTTCATGAAACCTTTTGATAATAAGGACATACTTTGTAGATGTGCATATCGACAGGAAATTACAATTCAATTTTTTTCTAGGAGTTATGCCCTTTGAACTTATTTGCTTCAGTGTACTACTGCAACAGTTTGTCATTGCAACTCCTCTGAAACCACACAACAGAATTTCATGAAACCTTTTAAGATAATAAGGACATACTTTGTAGATGTGCATATCGACAGGAAATTACGATTCAATTTTTTTGTAGGAGTTATGCCCTTTGAACTTATTTGCTTCAGTGTACTACTGCAACAGTTTGTCATCGCAACTCCTCTGAAACCACACCACAGAATTTCATGAAACTTTGTAGATAATAAGGACATACTATATAGATGTGCATATCAACAAGAAATTACGATTCAATTTTTTCTAGGAGTTATGCCCTTTGAACTTATTTGCTTCAATGTACTACTGCAACAGTTTGTCATCGCAACTCCTCTGAAACCACACCACAGAGTTTCATGAAACTTTGTAGATAATAAGGACATACTATGTAGATGTGCATATCGACAGGAAATTACGATTCAATTTTTTTCTAGGAGTTGCGCCTTTGAACTTATTTGCTTTAATGTACTACTGCAACAGTTTGTCATCGCAACTCCTCTGAAACCACACAACAGAATTTCATGAAACTTTGTAGATAATCGGATATACTATGTAGATGTGCATATTGACAGGAAATAATGATTCAATTTTTTCTTACACTTATTGTATTTCTCCAAAGACAATGTGGGGCGTGGGGTATGTGGCGCTCACTATGGTTCTTTAATTTTATTTTGCATTTATTTTCTAGTAAATGGGGATTATAAAATTCAGCAGTATTCTGAGGAAATATTACATTACCAATAACAACATTTGTTTTGATATATGTAATATACTAAAACTTGTACAATGATATAGTTCTTGTTTTGACTACTCATTTGTTACATGAAATAGGTAGCATAGATTTGAAAAATATGTGTTATACATTTTAGCAAAAACAGTGGCACCTGAGACTTACACAAAGTTGAATATCTCGAAAAAATATATTAGATAAGAATTTCTAACCATAATTTACACATAGAAAAGGAAGATATAATAATACGCCTTTGGATCAAAGAATATGTAAACATTGTATTGATAACAAAATTGAAGATGAGTTTCATTTCATATGTGAATGCAACCTCTATCAAGATGATAGGAAAGAGTTTTATGATGACATTGTTAATATTATACCATGTTTTGTAATTTAGATAATTTTGATAAATTTAGATATTTAATGAAGTGTTTCTGAGACTGATGTTCTCAACAGATTTCTTTTATATATAGACAAATGTATCATGGTCAGAAATTCATCAGTGGAATAATTGCATAATATTGATGTGGGTGTTTTGTCTATTGTTTGTTATAAGTCACAAAATTGCTGTCTCTTTTTGTTTTATTTTTTGGATTTTAAAACAACTTTAAGAACGTTTTTGCCAATTTTATGTGCCTCCTGTACAAATGTTTACTTATTTTGAAAGAATTTAGTCAGAAATATTTCTGAAAATAATATAGATAAATGCGTTATTTTTGATTTTCAGATATAGTTCAATGAGCCAAAGTTGTATGCAAAATACATATATTACTAAAATCTGTAACATAGCCCATTTACTGTACCCTTACTGTTGACTAGTTATATAAAGCTTTAGTTCTGAATTATAATTTTACTTCAATAAATTGAAAAAAATATCATGGTAAGTATTTTACAAAACCAAATTAAAAACTAAAAATTGAAGTTTTCAAATTAGGAAATTTATTTAGATTTCTGATTTTTGTTCTTGTTGATATGATAAAACAATTAACTATTGTAACTTCCCATTCATTTATGGATTTTATATATTTTCAGAAACTATTTCGAAGAACCAGACTACAATCATACCACATCTCCTCATTTTTATATACATGTATGAAAGAAAAGTGCCATTCATTCCATGGAAGTAACAAAAATAAATGAGTTATCTCTCTTTGATTAAACACATTCATTGGAAAATCCCCGTAGTATCAGATTTTGAAAAAGCTCTTATGCTTGATTTTAAATAGCCAACGAATGAAATTGTGTATAGTTATTAGACGCATTAGATACTGATTATTTATAGAAAATACATTGGTAGTGAACTTCAATTTATTACATGTACCAGACATAAAATATGGTCTAACATGAACTGTTAATCTAATATTATAAGATAGAAAGACCTAGATCATTACAATTTGGTCTGACATAATTGTAAATCTATTGAAAATCATCGAGCTTTCTATACAGTGTATAATACACAACTCTTAGCAGTGATCTGTATGGCAATCCAAGATATTCTTGCAAAACATGCCTGAAATATTTTCCACTGGACATTAAGCTAGCAAAAATCAATCTAGATATAAATTTTGAGCTATAATATAAATCCAGGTTGACCAAAAAGGTGTTTACTCAAGATTGACACCTGAAGACAATAGATTATAGGCCAGAGTTTCAGTCTGTTTATAGTGTAAAAAGATTTGATTGGATAATTGATTTGATTTTATATGATCTTTAAAAATCATGTGGGCACATTTTTTTAGTGGTTGGATTTCATTGACTCAATATTTGAAAAAAAATCTTTATTTATTATTGTGTTTAATACAAATGCATTTATTATTTTTAATAAAGGCAAAACATAGTTCAAGTTTTATTAATGTTGTTATTATTTTTATTCATACACAAGTATCACACAATTATTTGGGTCTGTCTATTAATGCTTTATGATATTGCTTGTGAATCCTTTTTTTACAACTACTGCATTGACCGTGAAAACTTTGTGTGCCACTTATTTCTCAAATATTAAAACTTCAGTTTCCAACATACATTGTAGTAATACAAAGTTGCATTTATCACACAGAATACATGCCTTTTAAGTGCAAAATGTCACGCAATTACGTTACAAAAAATCAAGTTTTGACAATATTACCTTGATCATTAGATATAAAATTGCAAACTGTACCTGGTTGACTTTTTTAGTCAATTTATGAACCACTTTAGTCTGTTTAATATTAAATTTGTGAACGACTTAAGATTACCATATCTTATAAGCATGATAAGATTAATATGTTTATAGAACTTCAGAGTCTAGCCTGTGACAAAAAGCAGAATGCAAGACATACTAAGGCTTTACAATCTGGTGGCTGTGTAAACTATTTGTAAAACTTAATGTTTTTGGGGGTAGAAACCTTGTTTTATACCATGTATACAGATGCATTATGTTACAAAGTTTCTGTTTGTCCTTGACCTCATTTTCATTGTTCAGTTACTGCTTTAAAAAACAGGTTTTTTTTGTCATGTGAATTTCTCATGTGTTATGATCAATAGGATACCTATTTTTGGTATATAGGATCCTTGAAAGGTCTACATGTCTGTCAAGGTTCACTGGACCTCAACTTCATTTAATGGATCAGTGATCAAGGTTCAAGTTACATGATTAGGTCCATTACTTATATTCTATAAGCTAGTAGGTAAATTTAATTTGGTGAATAGAATGATTGAGAGGTGAACATGTCCAACTGGCAGGTTTCATCTGACCTTAACCTCATTTTCATGGCTCTTTGATCAATGTTAAGGTTTTGTGTTTTGGTCTGTTTTTCAGATTGGACAAACAGTATGTCAACTATATTTGGTGTATGGAATGATTGTACGGTGTACATCACTGACTGATAGGCATCATCTCGCATTGAACTCATTTTCATCATTCATTGGTCACTATTAAGATTCTATAGGTTAATCCTTTTCTCAGATACTTTAAGCAATGGGTTAAATATTTTGGGTGCCTGGAATGATTGCAAGGTGTACATGTCTGTCTGGCAGGTATCATCTGACCTTTACCTCACTTTCATGGTTCATTGGTCAATGTTAAGTTTTTGTGGTTTGATCAGTTTCTTGGGTACTAGAAGAAGTAGATCAACTTTATTTGGTGTATGGAATGATTTTAAAGTGTACATGTCTGTCTGGCGGGAATCAAATGATCTTGACTGCACTTACATGTATCATTTTAGTGATACTTGCAGTTAAACCTTTATCTTAAGAACTTTCAACATAAAGTCAATCATAATCAGTAGTTGTTGGTAAATAGGAAGATTTATCTATCAAGTTTGTGCTGCTCTTAAAAAACTAAAATTTCAGGAACCTTTTGTTAAAAAATTATTCAGAAAAGTCTATGAATTCATGACAGTAAATTGAATCGCCTAGGTTAGATATAATTATACCCCACGCAACGAAGTTGCGGAGGGATAATGTTTTGACCCGTCCGTCCGTCCGTCCATCAGTCCGTCAGTCCTGTTTCTTGTCATCGCAACTCCTCTCAAATCACACAACAGAATTTCATGAAACCTTTTAGATAATAAGGACATACTATTTAGTTGTGCATATCGACAGGAAATTACGATTCAATTTTTTTCTAGGCGTTGCGCCTTTGAACTAATTTGCTTCAATGTACTACTGCAACAGTTTGTTATCGCAACTCCTCTGAAACCACACCACAGAATTTCATGAAACTTTGTAGATAATAAGGACATACTATGTAGATGTGCATATCGACAGGAAATTACGATTCAATTTTTTCTAGGAGTTACGCCTTTGAACTTATTTGCTTCAATGTACTACTGCAACAGTTTGTTATTGCAACTCCTCTGAAACCACACCACAGAATTTCATGAAACTTTGTAGATAATAAGGACATACTATGTAGATGTGCATATCGACAGGAAATTACGATTCAATTTTTTCTAGGAGTTACGCCTTTGAACTTATTTGCTTTAATGTACTACTGCAACAGTTTGTCATCGCAACTCCTCTGAAACCACACAACAGAATTTCATGAAACCTTTTGGATAATAAGGACATACTATGTAGATGTGCATATCGACAGGAAATTACGATTCAATTTTTTTCTAGGAGTTATGCCCTTTGAACTTATTTGCTTCAGTGTACTACTGCAACAGTTTGTCATCGCAACTCCTCTGAAACCACACAACAGAATTTCATGAAACCTTTTTAGATAATAAGGACATACTTTGTAGATGTGCATATCGACAGGAAATTACAATTCAATTTTTTTCTAGGAGTTATGCCCTTTGAACTTATTTGCTTCAGTGTACTACTGCAACAGTTTGTCATTGCAACTCCTCTGAAACCACACAACAGAATTTCATGAAACCTTTTAAGATAATAAGGACATACTTTGTAGATGTGCATATCGACAGGAAATTACGATTCAATTTTTTTGTAGGAGTTATGCCCTTTGAACTTATTTGCTTCAGTGTACTACTGCAACAGTTTGTCATCGCAACTCCTCTGAAACCACACCACAGAATTTCATGAAACTTTGTAGATAATAAGGACATACTATATAGATGTGCATATCAACAAGAAATTACGATTCAATTTTTTCTAGGAGTTATGCCCTTTGAACTTATTTGCTTCAATGTACTACTGCAACAGTTTGTCATCGCAACTCCTCTGAAACCACACCACAGAGTTTCATGAAACTTTGTAGATAATAAGGACATACTATGTAGATGTGCATATCGACAGGAAATTACGATTCAATTTTTTTCTAGGAGTTGCGCCTTTGAACTTATTTGCTTTAATGTACTACTGCAACAGTTTGTCATCGCAACTCCTCTGAAACCACACCACAGAATTTCATGAAACTTTGTAGATAATACAGACATACTATGTAGATGTGCATATTGACAGGAAATTATGATTCAATTTTTTTTTCTTACACTTATTTTATTTCTCCAATGACAATGTGGGGACGTGGGGTATGTGAGCACGCTCACTTAGGTTCTTTAATTTTATTTTGCATTTATTTTCTAGTAAATGGGGATTATAAATTCAGCAGTATTCTGACAAACTATTACATTACCAATAACAACATTTGTTTTGATATATATAATATACTAAAACTTGTACAATGATATAGTTCTTGTTTTGACTTGTCATTTGTTACATGAAATAGGTAGCATAGATTTGAAAAATATGTGTGTTATATATTTTTGGCAAAAACAGTGGCAGAAGGTTGTTATGGAAAAAATATCAATTTTCTGCAAGAAATGTGCTATATATGGCAATGTTGTATTAATGAAAGCAATAAATAAGAGATAACTTAAAACAGAAACTAAATTGTATATTCAATAAGACAATGTATAGTGAAACCTCTTAAAATCACAACCATTAATCAAGCATTGTATATTCAGTAAGACAATGTATAGTGAAACCTCTTAAAATCACAACCATTAATCAAGCATTGTATATTCAGTAAGGCAATTTATAGTGAAACCTCTTAAAATCACAACCATTAATCAAACATTGTATATTCAGTAAGGGACGACATCAAAAGATCGATGTCAGATAAAAAACTTAATTCAAATAGTTTGGGGGTGGGGTAAAAATCGCTGCAAGTTTTGTTATCCGACATCGATTTTCGGATTGAAAAATACGGATTTAAGCTCGGCCCTAACATATGTTTGGACTTTTAAACCAAATGAATGCCATCAAATCGTACTGGAAAGCAATTTTGGCCAAAAGTATTGGGGCGAAATTAATCATAGTATCTATGTTTTTCAAACGCTTTATTGATCGTGAATTTTGAATGATATGAAACCATAAACAGATCAACACAGATTGTTTTGGTCCACACGGCATGGTGGCATTCTAAAAACAAACTATAAAATTTTCTTTGAATTGTGTTAATTATTTAATTATTAAAATGAAAACTGAAATATAAATGCAATTAAAATTTGAAAGTTATATAGAATTTTTTGAGATAGTAGTAAAATATGACAGTGGTCAACAGACATTGAATAGAAATTACATAGAGCATATCACATTCACTACATTCATTTGGGATTGTGCTTTTCCCTCTCTCCACAGTTGGCACAAATGCACTGTCTTGTCATCACCATACATTTCAATGGACCACTATTTAGTTTAAAGCTATATATTTTATATGAAACAATGAACTGTTTTATATTCATTTGAGAAAAGAAACAAAAACAATCAAAACCATAAACCCACTATTTATACATGCCAATAGTTGAAAAATGCAGAATCCATTCTGACTGTAGTGTTTATAAAATTATAATTTAACAGGACCTGCAATGGTTGTAGAAAGGTGCAGAACATTGAAACTTCAGGCAACATTAGATCAGGGACCTGAAATGGTTGTAGCAGGGAGTAGAACATTGAAACTTCTGGCAACATTTGATAAGGGACCTGCAATGGTTGTAGCAGGGTGCAGAACATTGAAACTTCTGGCAACATTAGATCAGGGACCTGAAATGGTTGTAGCAGGGTGGAGAACATTGAAACGTCTGGCAACATAAATATAAAGGACCTGCAATGGTTGTAGCAGGGTGCAGAACATTGAAACTTCAGGCAACATTCGTAAAAAGGACCTGCAATGGTTGTAGCAGGGTGCAGAACATTGAAACTTCGGGCAACATTAGATCAGGGACCTGAAATGGTTGTAGCAGGGAGTAGAACATTGAAACTTCAGACAACATTAGAAAAGGGAGCTGCAATAGTTATAGCAGGGTTCAGAACATTGAAACTTCTGGCAACATTAGATCAGGGGCCGTGATGGTTGTAGCAGGGTGCAGAACATTGAAACTTCAGTCAACATTAGAACAGGGACTGGCAATGGTTGTAGCATGGAGAATAACATTGAAACCTCAGTTAAAGTTGAAACAGGGACAAGCAGTAGTTGTAGACATATACGAAGGATACAAGAGGTTTAACTGTAAGTTATCACTCCATTTCTTTACATAAATTAAATGTAATTTATCACAATATTATCTGTCAGACTCGAGAAAAATTTAAAAAACTTAATTACAATTTAAAAACTAGAAGATGATGAAAAGCTTTTAAACTGATCATTAGTTCTACCAGTTAAAGTGAAAATATAATAAAGTTAGAAAATGTTTTGTAATTTAAGATGTATACAAACTGTTACCATAATATTTAAAATTTTATTGACAATTTCAAGTGTTTATTTGAAAATGAAATCTAAGTTTTCAATACGCAAATTAGTTCAAAAAGATACGAAAATAGAATTAATGTTGAATGAATGGTATCTGATACAATATGAGCAATTGTTGGACTTGTTTATCCAATAGTTAAGAGTAGATGCTACTTTAATAGAGGGATTAAGGACATTTAAAGTTAAAAGTGTCAAAGCTAGAGTTAACTACATATTTATATTTTATAGTTACTACTTACTTAATATGGTCGATGGGAGATACAGTTGAAAGGATAAAATAAAAAAAAAAAGGCTGAAAAATTGGAAGAACTTGTAAGAAAAATTCAAATAGTGGACAGGGAATAGATGGTACATTGAGAAAAATAAAATTCAATGATCTAAAAAATTATTATCAGTACTCATAAAAGTGAAGAAAGCATAAAAAAGCAGAATAAATGTAAGTATACTTAAGGGGAAATATATTTAAGGAATGTATCACAATATTGAATATATATACAAGCAACTTTGATTTTTTGCTGGTTTGCATCAGTTGTTTTCATGGTATATTCCCCAGTTATTCCTGAATTATTTACACTTGATTTTGATTTTCTGTTAGAAGTTTAAAAAATATTTTTGCTGACATCCTCTGAAACATTTGATTCTGTCAATGGGCAAACATTTTAATTGCCTTGACAAAAGTATCTTATTGTTATAGGTAACACATTCTGACTGCAGTGATGCTTGTGGTGAATTTGTAAAAGTCTTAAAGAAGGTCAGTCTGGTAAGGGATATCAAATTTATTATTTTTTTTATTCTAAAGAGTTTTTATTAGCAATTTTACAGCATAACCTATGAAATTAATTGTCAATTATAGAATAAGAGAAAAAATGTAAGAGGTTAAAACACATTTTGGTGTACCCACCTGTTCATTATATTCATTTACATTTGTAACCAAAATGTATTTTCTTGCACCCTTTTTTTCCCACAGAAAAAAATATCATGTGGCCAACTCTCCCATACATTTTACCTGGAATAGACCTAAGATGTATAAATAAACAGAATTTTGCTTAATTTGACTAATTGATTCATTGTATATCATACAAATTATTTAACAGCAATTATGATATAACGAAATGTGGGGTAAATATGATTGAGACAGCAACCCAACAACAAATATAGCCAAAGCATTTAGATAGTGACATACAGTTTTTGTCTCTCTTGACAGAGTCAAAAAGCGAGACATAGGTATGCTGTTTCCGGCGTCGGATGCGGCGGTATCAACAAAGTATTAGTTCGTGATTAGGTCTAGTTTACGGTGAACCACTAGTGGTAAGTCAAAGATATTTGGTATGCAGTTGTATTAGTATTGGTACATCTCATTACCATGCAGATTATTTGGCCCCGCCCCCTCAGTTATGGTCTATTGACTTTGAAACTTTTGCTTAGTTTTCATGTATTAGTTTGTGATTAGGTCTGTTTATGGGGAACCACTAGTGGTAAGTTAATGATATTTGGTATGCAGTTGTATAAACATTGGCATAACTCATTTCCATGGAGATTATTTGGCCCCGCCTCCTCAGTCAAGGTCTATTGACTTTGAAATGTTTGCTTAGTTTTCATGTATTAGTTTGTGATTAGGTCAGTTTATGGGGAACCACTAGTGGTAAGTTAATGATAATTGGTATGCAAGCAGTAGTTGTAGACATATACGAAGGATACAAGAGGTTTAAATGTAAGTTATCACTCCATTTCTTTACATAAATTAAATGTAATTTATCACAATATATCTGTCAGACTCAAGACAAATTTAAAAACTTAATTACAATGTAAAACTAGAAGATGATGAAAAGCTTTTAAACTGATCATTAGTTCTACCAGTTAAAGTAAAAATATAATAAAGTTAGAAAATGTTTTGTAATTTAAGATGTATACAAACTGTTACCATAATATTTGAAATTTTATTGACAATTTCAAGTGTTTATTTGAAAATGAAATCTAAGTTTTCAATACACAAATTAGTTCAAAATGATACGAAAATAGAATTAATGTTGAATGAATGGTATCTGATACAATATGAGCAATTGTTGGACTTGTTTATCCAATAGTTAAGAGTAGATGCTACTTTAATAGAGGGATTAAGGACATTTAAAGTTAAAAGTGTCAAAGCTAGAGTTAACTACATATTTATATTTTATAGTTACTACTTACTTAATATGGTCGATGGGAGATACAGTTGAAAGGATAAAATAAAAAAAAAAGGCTGAAAAATTGGAAGAACTTGTAAGAAAAATTCAAATAGTGGACAGGGAATAGATAGTACATTGAGAAAAATAAAATTCAATGATCTAAAAATTATTATCAGTACTCATAAAAGTGAAGAAAGCATAAAAAGCAGAATAAATGTAAGTATACTTAAGGGAAATATATTTAAGGAATGTATCACAATATTGAATATATATAAAGCAACTTTGATTTTTGCTGGTTTGCATCAATTGTTTTCATGGTATATTCCCAATTATTCCTGAATTTTTATACTTGATTTTGATTTTCTGTTAGAAGTTTAAAAATATTTTTGCTGACATCCTCTGAAACATTTGATCCTGTCAATGGGCAAACATTTTAATTGCCTTGACAAAAAGTATCTTATTGTTATAGGTAACACATTCTGACTGCAGTGATGCTTGTGGTAAATTTGTAAAAAGTCTTAAAGAAGGTCAGTCTGGTAAGGGATATCAAATTTATTATTTTTTTTATTCTAAAGAGTTTTTATTAGCAATTTTACAGCATAACCTATGAAATTAATTGTCAATTATAGAATAAGAGAAAAAATGTAAGAGGTTAAAACACATTTTGGTGTACCCACCTGTTCATTATATTCATTTGCATTTGTAACCAAAATGTATTTTCTTGCACCTTTTTTCCCACAGAAAAAATATCATGTGGCCAACTCTCCCATACATTTTACCTGGAATAGACCTAAGATGTATAAATAAACAGAATTTTGCTTAATTTGACTAATTGATTCATTGTATATCATACAAATTATTTAACAGCAATTATGATATAACGAAATGTGGGGTAAATATGATTGAGACAGCAACCCAACAACAAATATAGCCAAAGCATTTAGATAGTGACATACAGTTTTGTCTCTCTTGACTGAGTCAAAAGCGAGACATAGGTATTCTGTTTCCCGCGTCGACGGCGTCAACAATGTATTAGTTTGTGATTATGTCTTGTTTAAGGTGAACCACTAGTGGTAAGTCAAACATATTTGGTATGCAGTTGTATTAATATTGGTACATCTCATTACCATAAAGATTATTTGGCCCCGCCCCCTCAGTTATGGTCTATTGACTTTGAAACTTTTGCTTAGTTTTCATGTATTAGTTTGTGATTAGGTCTGTTTATGGGGAACCACTAGTGGTAAGTTAATGATATTTGGTATGCAGTTGTATAAACATTGGCATAACTCATTTCCATGGAGATTATTTGGCCCCGCCTCCTCAGTCAAGGTCTATTGACTTTGAAATGTTTGCTTAGTTTTCATGTATTAGTTTGTGATTAGGTCAGTTTATGGGGAACCACTAGTGGTAAGTTAATGATAATTGGTATGCAGTTGTATAAGCATTGGCATATCTCATTTCCATGGAGATTATTCGGACTTTGAAACTTATGCTTAGTTTTCATGTATTAGTTTGTGATTAGGTCGGTTTATGGGGAACCACTAGTGGTAGGTCAATGATATTTGGTATGCAGTTGTATAAGCATTGGCACATCTCATTACCATGGAGATTATTTGACCCCACCCGCTCAGTTATGGTTAATTGACTTAGAAATTTTGCTTAGTTTGCATGTATTAGTTTGTGTTAGGTTTGTTTAAAGGGAACTACTTATGATAAGTCAATGGTATTTGGTATTCAGTTGTATAAGAATTGGCACATCTCATTTCCATGGAGATTGTTTAGCTATGTACCTTCAGTCATGGTTCATTGACTTTGAAAATGTTCAAAACTTACATGTTACAGTGTTGCTTTTTCAATTTCAACATTTGCATTATCGAAATTACAAAAAAGCGAGACATATCTCTGTGATAACAGTTTATTTTAAGTTAGACTGGTGTCTATACAATATTTCAAGCCCTAAATTGTAAGTAGTCTATAATTTAACAGAAACAATCGAAAATCTGCGATCAACACAATTCTAAAAATAAGGGAAAACATTAAGATATGACATACAACAACTTCAGACTTATCATCACATTTAGTCTTTATTTTAGGGATTTCCTTAAGGGCATACAATACAGTTTTGATCCCACAGTGAATTTTTGACGAAAGTTTGCATACAAGCTATTTTTCACCTAGTTAATTCATATATGTAATAAAATATATACCTTCATGTGCTACTTTTAGAGATAAATGGGGTCGAAATTTTAGACATCTACTGGACATTTAGCTTTCTTGGACATTTCTATCCTTTAGAAAGACATACCTAACTTTTTTGTTTTAAAAGAAAAATGCAAGCGGATTTTTGCAAAATCATCTGGAATATCTTTTCTATATAATTGTGATTTAAATTTGTGAAACAACTCTTTGGAAATTATTCATTTTTATCACATTTACTTAATTTAGTCTAAGAATGGTATTTTTCACTGTATATTTGTCCAATTTAAAAAAAATTTCATTTGTGATTTGTTCATAAAACTTCCATTTTAGACAAAAACTGTATAACAATTAGCACAAATGCTAAAATTGTGAAGTTTCAGTAATTTTGCATGCATTAATGGTGCTAGTACCTGATGCATGTGCATTGTATTGTCAAAAAACAGCCCATATTTATGTAACAAAAGTATTCTACTTTCTAATTAATAGATAGAATTTTACTTTTAAACAAATTTGTAAAAATGCTATATTTTGGGGCCGAAAAGGGATCTTATTGGGCTTACTCCTTTAAAACTGAAATATTTCAAAAAGTAAGTCATGAAGATATATTTTGTTACATAATTTAATAGTGCATATTAACATTGACTTTGTGTCAAAATTTGAAGGAAAAATGAAAAAGAGATCTGTTCTGTATAGTATGCCCTTAAGTCTTATGATAAATCAAATGTTTAACTAACTTCAATATATCAAGGATTACAAGTTTTGCCTTGTGATTCAAAGCCATATTAACAATTATTTCTTGCATAACTTTAAGGATTATAGCTATGTAACTGTCTGCATCTGTTGTCAAACTTTCTTTCTTACCCAAAATTTTGAGCAAAAGTAATCCATTTTCAAATTGTGGTTGCTAATGTCACAAATATGAAGAAAATAGTTAGGAACTTTTAAAGGGATAGATTAAAGTAGTAGTTCTCAACCATTTTCATAGTGAATTTTCAAAGATTATTTTGACTTCGAATAAACGTTAAAAGTGCTTTTAAAAGGGGAGTGTGTACCCCACCAAGTGTGGGATTCAGGGGAGGGGAAAGATTTATGTAAGTAAGGTTCACGCAAGGATAAGGCTACCTTGAATACATTAAGATATATATAAGATTTGCCTTATGTACCCCTTTGATAAAGAATATATTCATGCATGTGGCGAAATAATCTAGCAAAAGCATGTATTATTCTTATACAATATTGACCTTGAGTTTAATTTGTCTAAAACATATCTTGGGATTGACATATATTGAGGTTTATATGAATCTGTTTGTGAATGAATTCACACCTACAATCATCCAATATCCCATTTTTTTTCCATTTCAGATAAATAGTGATTGGGTGTATATAGACTATGGAGCATACATCTTCCTTTCCAATACAGAAGCTTCTTAATAAAAAGAACAAGCAAAAGACATCTGATCGATGGAAGATAGCAGCAAACATCATTATTCCATTAGTATCTGTATGTTATAATACTTTGTTATGTATAACATTTTAATCTCATTGATGCATTCCAGTTTTGCTTATTGTTGAAGGCCTTACAGTGACCTATAATTTCTAACATCTATGTCATTGTTTGTGGTGGATAGTTGTCTCTTTGGCAATCTTACCCAGTCTCCTTATTTTATTTTCGAGTCTGCGACTTCTGTCGCAGAAAGCGACACACAGGGATAGTGATCTGGCAGCGGCTACGGCGGGGTTAACTTACTACTTAAAAGCTTTATATTTCAGAAGGTAGAAGACCTGGATGCTTCATACTTTGTATATAGATGCCTTATGTTAGAAAGTTTCCCTCTGTCGTATGTCCATTGTCCTTGACCTCATTTTCATGGTTAAGTGACTACTTGAAAAAAAAGTTAAGATTTATGTAATGTTAATTTCTCTCTCATTATGAGTAATAGGATAACTAAATTTACTAATTAGTATGTGCGTACCTTGCAAGGTCCTCGTGCCTGTCGCACAGTTTTCACTTGACCTCGACCTCAATACATGGATCAGTGATCAAGGTTAGGTTTTCATGGTCAAGTCCATATCTCGGATACTATAAGCAATAGGTCTACTATATTTGATGTATAGGAATGATTGTAAGGTGTACATGTCCAAGTGGCAGGTGTCATCTAACCATGACCTCATTTTCATGGTTCAGTGGTTAAAGTTAAGTTTTTGTGTTTCAGTCTGTTTTCCTAATACTCTTTGCAATAGGTCAACTATATTTGGTTTATTTGGAAATATTTTACGATGTACATATCAGTCTGGCAGGTTTTATTTAACCTTGACCTCATTTTCACAGCTCATTGCTCAATGTTAAGTTTTTATGTTTTGGTCTGTTTTTTCTTCAACTATAAGCAATAGGTCGACTATATTTTGTGTATGGAATGATTTTAAGGTGTATTTGTCCGTCTGGTAGGTCTCATCTGACATTGACCTCATTTTCATTGTTCATTGGTCAGTGTAGAGTTTTCCTGGTTAAATTTGTTTCTTATGTTTCTTAGATACTATAAGCAATAGGTCAACTATATTTGATGCATCAAATGATTGTAAGGTGTACATATTCTGTCTGGCAGGGTTTATCTGACCTTGACCTCATTTTCATGGTTCATTGGTCAATGTGAAGTTTTCATGGTTTAATATGTTTCTTAGAAACTATGATCAATAGGTCAACTATATTTGGTGTATGGAATGATTGTTAGGTGTACATGTATTTCAAGTTTGGTTTATCTGACCTTGACCTCATTTTCTTGGATCATGTTAAGTTTATGTGATACTTGTAGTAAAACTTTATATTTAGGACTATCAACATAAAATCAATGTCAATAAAGCAGGCGAGACATTTCAGCGTGTGCACTGTTGTATTACTTTCCAGTATGGGAAATAGCTTGTGAAAAAAAAATACAGCTTTTGGGTGGACATCCTGATTCCAGAAATTAGTATCCGCAAAATTAAGTCCCTAAAAATTATTTCATTTAGAATTTTGGCAAGATGGTAATATTGGGAATTGGAATAGGCAAAACAATTATTTTATTTTGAGATTTTGGTCATGGAGATATTATTTTAAATGATATAATTTAATGTCAGGTGGTTTAACCCTCATATTTGAAAATAAAAAAAATTAAATTCAGACATCTTGGTTGGAAAGTAATTAATGTAAAACACATTTAAAAAGAAAAAAATCAAGACTTGTTTTAGAAATTAAAGAAATATTAAAACCATGTAAGGAGAAACATGTTCCACTGAAGTATGGTCAAAAGTTTTTGATACTATATGTTCTGGGTGTTTTATATCAATTGAGATATTTATAAAGGCCAGGGGAAACTATTAATCTCCAGCTATTAAAGTGAAAAAGAAATTATCTCCTCCATGTATAAGAAAATTGAAAAGTTAAAAAACATTTTCTGACCTTTTAAACTTGATTAATTTAAAATTTTGTAAATATACATTAAACTCTTTCAAATAAATCTACGATTTAATCTTCCTTTCATTAAAATAATTTGTGATGAAAGTGCTCTTATATCAATCATTACTTTATATAGAAGAAAAAGAATCACCTACAGAAATTGATCTTGATAAATTGATTTATAAAGACCAACACCTGTTGTTAATTACAAGTAATTCAGATGTTGGTTATTGATTGCAAGTAGATTAATGGAATTAAATTAACTAGATGTCAGTTTTGTATATTTCTCATCAATTAAACTAATAAATAAATGGACATTTAGTCAAAAAAGATTTCACCACCATAATTGTAATTGTTAACCAAATTGAAAGTAATATTTGTATTGTATTTCATGACAGCAATCTAATTATTGAATTGTCTGTTAAAAATAATGGACATTGATTCTTCCTATAGATGATTTATGTGTGCATTAGACAGGAATCCAGCAATAGAAAAGATGTTCAAAACATTACCATCTTTTGTGACCTCTATGTTTTCAGTAAAGATAACTGAATCAATGCCATATATAGTGCTTGAAAAAGATTAAGACAAAGTTCACCATTATCATACATTTTAACTACATTAATCTCAGACTACTTTACAACATGCTTTCTTCTACAATACTGAAACTCTTAAAGATACCTAATAAATACTCAATTTTCTGTTAGACTTGTACAGAATTGTATACACTTTCTTGAAGACAATATCATGAGTAGAGTCATAATAGTAACAGTATTTGATCCTTGATAACCTCAACTCCAGACTGATATGTCATGACCAGAATATCTATTTAGGTAGAACCATGTGTAAAGTGAAAGTCAACAACAAACAGAAGGTTTCTTGTGTCGCCTGCGACTATTTCGAGGCCCTGCCCCCTAGGTCAAGGTCCAGCGACTTTCAATTAATTAGCAATTTTCAATGTTAAGTCTTCTGCATAAGTCAGTTTGATTGGAACTACTAGGTTATGGTCAAGTGACTTTGTATTGTTGCAATGTTGCCGTCCATCAGATTGTCTTTTGTTAGAATTTTCTGCTGACAGGCAAGACATATCTTTGTGTCAACAGTTTATTTGAGGAATTGGTCTGTTACCGATCTCTTAACAGCTAATTATTTACTGTTAATTCAGAAATTTTTTGTGATTTTATTTGCACTCTGGTTAAAAGGATAATCATTGCAAATGGTTTTGATGGTGCTTATGTAGTTTAATAAATAACATAAATAACTGGTGAGATCTTTCTTCACATACTGTCATTCCTAGTTAGTGACACAATAGTATTATTACAACAGAATCAAAACTACAACAGGCCAAGGCAAGAGATATTTGTCCCTAGGGGACAGGACTTTGGCGATGTGAATTATAAATTGGCAATCAAAACGATTGAACTGCCAGAATTGTTTAATGCTTATGAAGTTTGCCAAAATAGAACCATGAAATATTAACTCGTGAATAAAAAAAATCTGTTACTGAAAAATACAACAAGGACATGTTTTCGCAAAGCATTATGGTAAAGACAAAGAAACATAATTTTTTCTTTTTTTTAATAAAATAAACTTTTTTATCTCCTATTTCAAAACTGTAAAATTTAACATTTTACTAGCAATTGTTTTTAAACTTGAAAGGAAATATGTGATTTAATTGGAATCATTGTATTATTGTGCACTTAGTAAACAATGCATTTCTAATATTCCAAATACTGAAAATTTCACATTTGTTCCAGTAAGGTCCCACTGTAATTACTCTCACCACTTACTTGTAACATATTTATAGGACAAATTAAGATGTTCAAAGTTTAAATTAGTGATCTGAAATTGTCAAAAAATGTTGACAATTTCAACTGATATAAAAGAATCTGTATGCCATATGGTCATTTAACGGTGATTTTCTCAGACTTGAATTTTAAATGAAGGGCCATTATATCAAGAAAGCATTAAATATATCTGAAATGATATAATAAATTCTTTCATCCTATTTTAGATCTTAAAATCCATAAATTCTTCACATCTTAATGTTGTTATAGGTAAAACTATATTTCATGACACAGGGTTTATTGTAAAATTTTATAAGTAATAAAAGTGAACTTAAATCAAACTGATAAACTTGTTTTCATGATCTTGGTTATTAGTAACAAACTTTTTTTATTAAAGAATTCAATTTAAAAAATAGAAAAAGTTTTAAGTAAAGCTTTTAAGTTTAACTGTATATAGAAATAACAATGAATAGAAGGAAAACACATCTGGCCTTAGCTATTGGAAGATTGGGTTTGTTTGACTTAGATTATTTATATTTTGTCAAAAATTAAGATAAAAATCCACTGGTATATTTCTAACAGTATATTATCTGCAGAACCATGGCCAGATTTTGGTCAGTTTTGTTTTGTATGTCAGGAATCCCGACTATTAACTTTTTATTTCAAGGACCTGATTTAAAAATTAAAAAAAATTGCATTATCTGTTGCTTTTAGAGAAATAACAATGGATTAAAGAAAAAAAAACATCTGGCCTTAGCTATTGGAGTATTGGGTTTGTTTGACTTAAATTATTTGTATTTTGGCAAAATTAAGATAAAAATCCCCTTGTATAATTCTGACAGTCATATCATCTGCAGATCCATGGCCAGATTTTTGGTCAGATTTTGTTTTGTATGGCAGGAATCCTGACTCATTTTATGGACCTTTAAGTACTTTGAGCTACCTTTCAGTTATTTAGTTTTTTTCCTTCTGAAGGTCTGTAGTTTTCTCCAGCATCCTTCACCAATAAAAACTGGCCGCCGTGAAATAGCCAATAGCGCTGAAAGTGTCGTTGAACACCAAAAATCAATCAGTCAATTAATCATTGTAATTGTTGCTTTGCATCATGATTCCATTGTCTTTAATACCAATATGATATTTATTAATTTGAGTTTGATTTATTTATATTGTGCGTTGTTCTCTGATTCTACAGATCGAGATAGAGAGAGGATGGTATTAACTAAAAAACGAGATTAAACCTGCCAAAAATGAAAGAACGTGTCCCATTGTCAGGTTTCTTATTAGTGATTAGCTTAGTTATTTTTGTTTCTATGAAAAATTTAGTTTTCATGGCAGATTTTTTAAAGTCTTGGTTATGTATATTTAAAACAAGTCTCTAGATTATTTAAAGCTTTGCTTATGGTATAGACAAGTTCCTAATGTTGAAGATTGTGTGTTAAACTCTAGAATTATTTTAGAAATATTACCCCACATCTTTTTTTATTCATCTTTATTTTTCTTTGTCAATTAAAAATATGATACAGTGTAAGGGTATTATATTTTTTTTTACTGTGAAGTTGAAAATATTTTTGTCAGTTTATTTTCTTTTGTCAGTTTTCAGAAGAAATTAAGCTGTCACGAGATAAGAAACTTTTAAAATACATGTAATAATATACTGTATAAAGCATGAACAGAGATCTTTTATTCCATGTAAAAGGCCTGAAATTTGATCCGAAAATTTCTTGGTATACATGTACATGCTGTATCTTATTGTTACAAACTTCATCAATGCATATTTCAATGCATCGTTGTCAATATAATGGAATTTGATGCGACTGTCATACAAGTGAGAGGTTTGGCTAGCCATAAAACCAGGTTCAATCCACCATTTTCTACATAAGAAAATGCCTGTACCAAGTCAGGAATATGACAGTTGTTATCCATTCGTTTGATGTGTTTGAACTTTTGATTTTGCCATTTGATTGAGGACTTTCCTTTTGAATTTTCCTCGGAGTTCAGTATTTTGTGATTTTACTTTTATAGTATTATGAGTAGGTATCAACGAATAATAAGAAGCAAAACTATTTTTAATTCAGTGTATTTTCTTATACTCTACCATAAAAGATTTCATAATTTTATTTGATAATTTATTGCATCATTTTGAGGTAATGGCTTTTTTATAAGTTATTAAGATTTAACTGCATTGCATTGGGAATGAGTAACTTTGTACAATATACCTTTTATATCAATAGAAAGTGGTTATAAGGAAGTTGAAGTGGTGTTATTAGTGTACTTGAAGACTACAAAGTGTTTAAATTACTTGTCAAGTGTTTTAGAACAACGGGGGAGTTGTCAGTGTTCTTTCTGTTCAATCTGTGATGCTAAGGCCACACATAATTTATATTTGTTTCTTTTGATATATGTAAATCCAGGTACATGTATATACATCTTTGATAAAACACAGATATTATTTTTTTGTTCTACAGTGGTTTGATACAATTAGATAGAAGAAAATCTTAATTTTTATGAAGGCTCAGATACTTTTGCTCATGAATGTGCATAAACTCTTATCACTATAAATTTGAAATGATGTAAAATTCAGTAAATCATTTTTTAAACAGATCTAATTAGATATACTAAACAGTTTAAAAGTGATTAAGAATATATTGTTTGATAAATCGGATAGTGCAGCATTTGTTTCACTATATACATGTGATTACTGTGATCCAGTTTTCTGCAGAAATGTCAGGGTGTATTGGACTTACACCTTGATTCATTGAAAGTCCAGGCCAAATCAATCATTACCTGAAAATTTCTATAAATGACTTTGATACAGGCCCTAGATAGAAGTATATGTTGATTCTATATCATGAGACAGGTGTTGTAAAGATGTTATAAATTTGAATACAATTGAATACCATTCAGGTTATTAATCTTGGATTAGACAAAATTAGATTTTCACTCCAAAATATTGTTTGAATTTTTTCGTTGTAATGGAAAAACAATTGAAAAAATTGAATGTTTTATGTTTGTCTTGGAAAAGTAAATATTTTTGGTATATATCAAAATTGGAATGAATGCGATTGTCAGGAAGTATTGTTATTATAGACAATATTTTTGTTTATTGTTTCTATTAATCAAAGTTTTTCTTTGGTTTTCTCAAAATAAAAGAATTACCAGTGACGTATGGTTTTATTAGATCTACAACATAACTGATTACTATAGCAGCATGGATAGAATAAAAGTATCTGCATTCATACATTTTGATAGAAAAACTACTGTCATTGACAATGGCTAGCAACAGACTATATCCCGATAGTGTGGGAGGTGTTCCAAGGAGTACATTTTTCCAGTACATAGACGATGACAATACTTTAGTTAATGTCCGCTTTACGACACGTCTGGGTTTTTTACTACAGGCCCAGCAATCGGTATGTACACAATTTCATGACTTGAATCTTGGAGGATATATATTTATGACTTCAAAGGCTCAAATTAAATGAAGAATTTGCATCTTTTAAGCAGGATCTAGTCATATAGATATGCATCCATATTTTTTTTTGTGGATTATAATTCTCCCACTGTATACTTCATATTTCTTTCCATCAAGATACTTAAAGGAGAAGGTTTATATAGGGTTAAAATTAGCCCTTAGATTTTGTGTTTAAAATCTGGTCAAATTAACACTAATTTCACATAGAAATAGTTGTGACTCTACTATCGATTCATAATAACTTCTTTTTGGCACATCACATTATTAATAATGAAGTAATGACCCTTTGAGTATGCATAATTTGTGTTGTAATTTCAGTTTTGGTCCCATTTCTTCCAAATTTATTACTGTTTTTAGCATAATTTATTTGGCCGCAACGCCTGATCTAGAAAATGTTTGTGTGCAGGGATACAATATGATAATTGACACCTTTTGGTTAAAGAACATTTTGGATCGTAGGTTGCAGCCACAGTTTTCCTGAAGCTTTTATGTCCAAAAATAACGAAATCATGGTATTTTGACAATATATTCAAAATGTGCTGACTCTGGAGCCTATGATGTTCTCTAATGAGGTTTTATCGAGCAATAAAGCTTTTGAAATGGATCAATTTAAGAAGCAAAGTATGGTCTTTTTAATGTTTAATGATAAAAATGAAATTCAAGGCCATGTTTGGCCCAAAGTGAACCTTGTCCTTTTGAAAGAATTGTTTAGTATTATGTGTGCAATAGTATTATGTGTGCTATAGTATTATGTGTGCTAAGTTTCCTACTGTTCTCTTCAGAATGAAATGAAACTTAATACTTTATTGACCAACTTTTTTTTTTAATATTTAAAAGTTATTAGAGTTATAACCCTTTTTTAATTTATAAAATTGTGTGTAGACATCCTTAAAGTACAAATAGTCTGACAGTTTTCCTCAGAACAAAATAAAACTTGATATACTTGATATGATTTAGATTCAGATATTTATTTTTATTGTTGTATAAATATCGCTAATTTTAATCAGAATACTTTATGTATTTGGTTTTATGGTATCCACTCCTTTAAGTTCTGCCCCTAGTCCAGTCACCTTCAGGTCTTATTGGCTGACTTAGGACAATTGTTCTTTTTATCCTGACTATGTATGAAATATTTAGCAACAATCATTCAAACAGTCTAAATCAATGTCCAAATCTTCTTTTGTGATTTCCTTTGAAATATCTCTTTGATATTTTAGTAAAGTTCTTATTTATTGCATTATGAAGACCAAGGGTTATGGTCACTGCTTATTTGCATATTTAAAGAAAAATTGACCCCACCCCCAGTCTTAAAATTTTACTTTGCAAAGGCTGAATTGTTGATCTAATTAGTATAACAATGTATTTATAAAACTGAACTTAAATAAGTAGACCTTTTTAAAGTGTAGTGGGAGCAGCTGGGATATTGAATTATAATGTTTTTTTTTTTTTGAATAAGCAATTAGAGAGTTTTAATCCAAAATCTGAAACCTGATGAATCTTTAAGCTAGTTATATTAGTATCATGTGGGATATGAGTATTTGTTAATGAGCATTTTTGCCATAGTTATCATTTGAAATAGTACCAAACCATTTAATGAGTTTTGGGAATTTCTTAGGTCGGCGAAAAATGGATCTTTAACTTGAAAACTGCTTATTAGTATTCTTGAATTAGCCAGAGAAATTATATCACACTTTGGAGTAGAAATATAGCTACCAAAAGTATATTAAGTAAAGTCAAAATAATTATTATTGATAATTGAATTTCTACTTTAGAAATGTTAAACATTGTGGGATAATTCAAGACTATTTAATGAGAGTTAAAGTTGAGCAAGAAATCCCAATCATTCATTTTGTTTATGAGTGATAATTGACTATAAAACCAATAATAATTATAATAATTATTATTTTTGGGTATAAATATTGCTAATTTTAACCGGAAGAACTTTATGTATTTGGTTTTATGCTCTCCTCTCCTTTTAAGTTCTGCCCTTTAATCCCAGTCGTCTTCAAGTCTTATCATTTTTTCCTATTCTAAATATTCTTGAAATATTTGCCACTGTGTTCAGCAACAATGATGAAATTAAAGAAAAATGAACAAAAAACAAAAGGTTTAAAAGTAATCCTTTCCTGCAGTGTCTTTCCTAGTGGATTTAATGCACTAGTGTAAAAATTACATGACAGGTTTTCACTAGAGTGTTGTTTCAGTTTGAATAAACACATATGTGTAAAGATGAAATACAAAACTAGGTTCATTAACAGCTGAATGAAAGTATTCTATATATGCACTTACTAAATATGAAAATAGAAAAGATAGTAGCTTCAGTGGATAAAAGTACTGAAGCACAGAAAAGGTTGTCTTCCTAGAATGTACATGGGTAGAATCAAAGGAGGTCATTTTAAATTATATCATGCTAAGACAATTTACATTGTATAAATAACATGTCTTGTTTCACAGATGTTGCTATGTAATGAAGAAGCAGGGTAACACTTTCTGTTTTGGATTCCAAGCATTTAAGAAGTTTATCTGGTGGAAGGGGGGAATATACAACATTATTTATTATGTAATAGATGTCCTCATATCATATGATATGAAAGCTATTAGTTTGGTAATAACTCGGTATACAACTTTTAAATCCTCGTCAAGTAGCATTTGATGACAGATATTAGACACTCAGTATTGTTGTAAATCTTTTGAAAATCATTTGTAGTAACTTCCATTCCTCTTCAAACACTCATCACATACCAAATAAAGTCAATACTTAATGGTAGAAAAAGATAAATTGAGGCGAATTTATGCAGCTAGATTACAGATTGATATGAAAATCATTGATTTACTAAAATGGTTTACGTCTACAGCAGTTCAAACATTGGTGCAGGTCTACAGCAGTTCAAACATTGGTGCACACATATTAATTTGTTGGTATTTAAGCATTTCCATACAGATTCTATTTTGCCAGAGATCACCCTTTTAGGAGATTATGTCATTTGTTTTCTGGTGGATAGTTCTCTCATTGGCAATCATACCATGTCTTCTTTTTTTTGCAGTTAAAATTAACATACAATCTGGGATAACATATTTTAGACTCATGGAATATTTTGAAACTATGAAATAATTAAGCTTCTTCAAGATCAAGAAATAGCATTTGATGAATAAAGTTCGAACTTTTGGGATTTGATTCCGTATTTAACTGTTAAATGGTCTTAGTTCTTGGCAACAACATTACACTTTTACACTGACAGCAGCAATAGCAGGCGAGACACTGTAGAACCTTTTACAAATTTTTATTATATTTGGACCCAGTTATTATAGATTCAGTAATTATTGCAATTTTGGAAGAATGAGCAAACATGTGTGATTTATTATTGTGATTTCAGGAAAAGCTGAATACATATATATGTATCAGATATCAGAATGGGAGTTCTTATTATTGCGTTATTCACCCAGTCCCATTGATAAAAACCTCACAATAATTTCTGAATTTACAGTTACATGTTTTATAAGAATTATTGCTGAATTTATATTGACAATTGTATGTGAATTCTAATAAATTCTATTGACACACCTATAGTCAGGGGGATTTGGGCCTGAACCCCTTGAAAACAAAACATATGATTAAAGTTGATGATCAGATTGAAGTTTTGATTGTTATACTCATAACCTCATGACCCCAAATATCTCCCATGAGAGACTACCTGGCTATGGGGTTGATTAAAATTTACAAAGCATATTGAAGTTCTAGCATGTTTCTCCAGTAAATCATGTAGATAGACTTGTTGGTTGGAGAAAAACAGAAATACAGTATATCAGTGCCACTTACCTAAAATAATAGTATTTTCCCTTCACTAATATTTATATTATTTGTTTTATTTTAACAGTTACGCCAGGCATCAGAGAACAAAAGAAGACAAAGCTTTGAAAACCCAGAAAACATTGAAAAGTAAGTGGAATTACAGAATGAGTTCTTATTATCACATAGAATTAAGAATTTTCTTTAGTAAGGCCTGGATACTCCTGATTTTAAATTCAGGGCTTCAGTATCCAACATTGTTTCAGTAAGGTATGATGTAAAAAAATATTTTTAGCTAGAATGCAATTAATTTTCTAGGTCTGCTTAACATACAAAATGATTAATTTTCGTTCTGTCTGGTAAAAAAGGCTTAAGGTAATTTTTCTTCATAAAAAAACCCATTTTAAATTTGTTTCAAATTAACATGACAAACCTATATAAACATTTTTACAAAAGCATCAATTCAAGGCAACTTTCTAAGACTTGAAGTATTGTAGATGAATGTACAGCTTCACCCCAAGAAATTTTTTCTGAAACTAAATCTTGACTGTAAACTATAACAAGATATTTCTTATTGAAAAGAATTTAAAACTTAACAAATAAATTATTTATTAAGTTTCTTTCCCTTTTGGGAGTAGGTACTTTATTGGTGAGTAGTAAGCAGAAAGTTATTTATTATTTGAATATTGTTTAATTTGGGGTCTTTTGTAGTTTGCTATGCAGTATGGGGTTCACTCACTGTTGAAGGATATCAGTTGACCTATAATTGCTAACTTCAACCTCATTTGGTCTCTGGTGGAGTGTTGTCTCATTTGCAATCATACCACATCTTATGATTCATAATTCCATGAATGTGTATAGATTTTTGCAGTATTTTGAAAGGAACAGGTTAAAACAATATAATTAAGATGTTAAGGTAGAAAAATTGACTCTTTCTTATCTTTGATGATGGAAAATATTGATAAATTCTTTTCCAAACAATATATATTGTAAGGGAAGCAACTCTATTTACATTAAGACATGGGTACAGTATGGTGTATAAAATTTGTACAACATACATATATTGTAAGGGAAGCAACTCTATTTAGGCATTGCTACAGTAGAGTGTAAAAATTTATCAATAAATATATATTGTTAGAGAAGCAACTCTATTGAGACATTGGTACAGAAGATATAAAGAATGCAAAATTTTCTTGCTGTGTTGAAGACCCATTGGTGGCCTTGGACTGTTTTCTGCTCTTTGGTTGGGTTGTTGTCTCTTTGACACATTCCCTGTTTCCATTCTCAATTTTATTAAAGTACTAAATGTTTGCCCTATAACCGACAATGCTAATTTAAGAAAAATTTACCTTAAATGTTGCATTGAATATTCATAGTACCACCATCCTGATTGTACTTATAAGTAAGATCATTGAATATTCACAGTACCTCATCCTGACTGTTCTCATAAGTTAGATCATTGAATATTCACAGGACCTCCATCCCAATTGTTCTTGTAAGTTAGAGCATTGAATATTCACAGGACCTCCATCCTGATTGTACTTATAAGTAAGATCATTGAATATTCACAGGACCTCCATCCCAATTGTTCTTGTAAGTTAGAGCATTGAATATTCACAGGACCTCCATCCTGATTGTACTTATAAGTAAGATCATTGAATATTCACAGGACCTCATCCTGACTGTTCTTATAAGTTAGATCATTGAATATTCTTGATGCAGACCCTTTATCCCCATCAGCCCACTTATTTAAAGAACTTGGATCATTGAATATTCACAGGACCTCATCCCGACTGTTCTTATAAGTTAGATCATTGAATATTCACAGGACGTCCATCCCAATTGTTCTTATAAGTTAGAGCATTGAATATTCACAGGACCTCCATCCTGATTGTACCTATAAGTAAGATCATTGAATATTCACAGTACCTCATCCTGACTGTTCTTATAAGTTAGATCATTGAATATTCACAGGACCTCCATCCCAATTGTTCTTATAAGTTAGATCATTGAATATTCACAGGACCTCTATCCCTATCGTTCTTATAAGTTAGAGCATTGAATATTCACAGGACCTCCATCCCAATTGTTCTTATAAGTTAGAGCATTGAATATTCACAGGACCTCATCCTGACTGTTCTTATAAGTTAGATCATTGAGTATTCACAGTACCTCCATCCCAATTCTTCATATAAGTTAGAACATTGAATATCTTGATTGTTCCTATATGTTAGAGCATTGAATATTCACAGGACCTCTATCTTGATTGTTCTTATAAGTTAGAGCATGTCTTGTTATTACTCAGATTTGCTTCATTGGATCATTCTGTTATTTTTACATTGTGTTTGGTTAAAGGAAGACAAGCTTCCTTTTTAATTTGACAATTCTTAATTTAATTAATACATTTTGATTGAAAACAAGTTGACAGTCTGAGCATGTTTCATGATAACGCAGATTTGCTTTATTTGATATTTTAAATTGTCCATTTAGAATTATTGCACTTTTATTTGTTTTAAGATAGGCCATTTGTTCTTTGTTCTTTTAACTAATCCCATTTTTTTTTATTACAGTCTTTCAATCAGTAAGATCTGCTCCCTATTAAATCTTGAAATTTTCAGATTTATTGTATAGTTATAGGACTAAAATGATTGAAATAAGGGGGTGGGTGTATTATATGTTCACTAAATATATTAGTTAACTGTGTAAAATCTTGTTTAGAATTGCAGGGTTTTATCTACTTGAATCACTTGAAAATCAGTTAGGTTGTTATTTTTTTCTTACCAATATTCTTTTGAAACAATTGAAAATATTCCTGCAAAAAGTAGGTAATGTTAAGAATGGTTACTTGGTGTTATCCTCAAAAATCTCTGCAAAGCTTTTTTTTGTGTGTGACTAGGCTATAGATGCTAAGAATATTTAGCCTTAAGTAATTCACCTATCCTGACAAGCTTTAAATAGTTTCCTTAGATTTTGTTGCTAAAAACAAAAGCTACAAATTAAGAAATATTTAATGAAATTGTCATATCTTTAACAAACATTTCAATTAGAATTAACTTTTAATGCTTTGTATGTTCAATAAAAAGTAAAAATGTTATGAAATAAGTGCTTTTAGCAACACGACCTAGCGACACACGTTGAGTTAACCCGTCTGATTGAGATGTAAGGATTTAGATAACATAACACTATCATCTTCAATGTTTAAGTTTGGTAGAAAAAATTGATCCTAATGGCTTCCAAATAAGCTGACTTTTGGAATTTATGGCACATGTTGTCAATATAGGGATAAGTTTGTAGTCTTATTAATTTCTTGTGAATTTTTGTAGGGATTTTAATTTATTTGATTTCGTCTTTTGGGACTTTGAATCTATGGTATTATCAAGTTTATGACTTTAAATTTAGCACATTTGTTAGGATATTCTGAAAAGGCATGATTCACCAAAGGTTCTGTTGATTTTTTTGTACTTGCAGTTGTAGTGAATTTACAATATGCATGTGATCATTAATTATAACACAGAAATGTAAAATGTATAGCAACACCAAATGTCTATAAACTAAATGAACAAAATAAAGATGGAAAATAAAACCTGAGAACTATTAACCAAAATACAGGAAAAATAGAAAGAGGAAAATAAAAGTATGTAGTTTTGAGATTTACTGTGGCATTAGCCAAATCTGGAGAAATAGAGAGAAAAAAAAACAGTATGTTCATGTAAGATTTATGGTGACATTAACTAAATCTGTAGAAATAGAGAGAAAAATCCACAGTATTGAATTGTGAGATTTACTATGTCAGACATAAACTGTATCCATTGTAATTGGAAGAAAAATAAGCATTATGACATGGATAATATATATTGGGACTTTAAATGGATCTTCAAATACAATATGTTTTAGTTGAGTATAATATAAATTAAAGACTCTTGTGACTAAAAATTTAATCGAAGATTGAATAAGGAGGAAAAGAATAAAAAATATGAAGAGAAATTTTAAATACTTTGACTGCAAGAAATTTAAAATTCTTATTCATTTAAATTTTTTAAGTAGTTTTGTTTAGTTTTGTATTTATACGATATTACAAGAGATTTTTTTACTTGTCATTGTGGTAGATGTGAAAAACAACAAATAATACAATACCAGTGTAGCAAGCCGTTCCTAATTATTAACATATTTGAATGCAAGGAGGTGTAATCATTTTATTTTTATTGTAAACTTCATTGTAAGCACTGAAGACCTGTGAACAACTTGTAATAAACCACCATCATCTTTTAAATTTATTTGTAACACGAGAATTTTGTTCCAAATTTAGTTGCCAGTGAATGAAGTCACATAGAGACTTAATTTTAAAAGTTTTCCGACTGATTACAGGGTTTTTGTAAAGGCTGTTCATATGATATATAATTCATAAAAACATTTTAAACAGTTACTTTTTCTCATGCATAAATATACAAGTAGCTAATTTGCAGATTAATGTGTACCTTTTTTTCTAATATATTTCTGGATATACTTCTATTTTCTGCAAACAACAGTTTGGACCAAATTTGGGTTTGAAAAAGTGGAATTTGCTTAGTATTCATGAATGAAAAATTCATTCGTAGAATTCTAAAAGAAAATTTAGAAATGGAAAGAAGATATTCAGAATCTACTGGGAAAAGTTTTTCAAAATTCAGAACTTCAACATCTCAACCAAATACATCGCAAAGTTTGTCCAGGAAACTATCATCACAGCTTAGTAACCAGGAAATAAGCCACAAAGGTATTCTGAAATTCAAAGACAAACAAAGAGCCAAAACAGCACCACCTGTTTCATCACTCAGTGTTAAAGAAAGTGATAGTAGTTCAGAGGAAGATTCCAATTTTGTTATGATTACCTCATTGCCGTTTCATAAATTAGTGGCACAAAGACAAAACCGCCAATTAAGGAGAGATTACTCCTCTGATTCTGATGATGAGTGGTAAGATTATTTTTAATTCTCATTCTGGTAACCTGGTTGTCTTGCCTTGACAGAGTCAAAAATAAATACTTAGGTATGCTGTTTCTGAAGGTGTCGGCAGCAGCGGCGTTGGCGTCAACAATGTATTAGTTTGTGATTAGGTCATTTTAAGGGGCACCACTTGTGGTAGGTCAATGATATTTGGTATGCAGTTGTATTAGCATTGGCACATCTCATTTCCATGGAGACTATTTGGCCCCGTCCTCTCAGTCATGGTCTATTAACTTTGAAACTTGCTTACTTTACACATATTAGTTTGTGATTAAGTCATTTTAACCTATAGTGGTAGGTCAATGATATTTGGTTTGAGATGCTTTAGTATTGGAATATCTCATTTCCATGGAGATTATACAACCCTGCCCCTTCAGTCATGGTCTATTGACTTTGAAACTTTTGCTTACTTTACATGTATTCTTTTGTGATTAGGTCAGTTTATGGGAAACCACTAGTGGTAGGTCAATGATATTTGATATGTAGAAGCATTAGCATTGGCACATCTCATTTCCATGGAAAAAAGTAAAATCACAAAAATACTGAACTCTGAGGAAAATTCAAAAAGGAAAGTCCCCAATCAAATGGCAAAATCAAAAGTTCAGACACATCAAACAAATGGATAACAACTGTCATATTCCTGACTTGGTACAGGCATTTTCTTATGTAGAAAATGGTGGATTGAACCTGGTTTTAAAGCTAGCTAAACCTCTCACTTGTATGACAGTCGCATCAAATTCCATTATATTGACAACGATGTGTGAACAAAACAAACAAAAACAATAGGTAAAAATGTCACAAATAGGGGTAAATATTCTAATTCGGTAGGTCACATTCTTGAAAAGGGAACGGATTTTATTTGGCTCTGCCCTCAGTTATGGTCTATTTACTTTGAATGTTTTGCACAGTTTGTGATTAGATCAGTTTAAGAGGAACCACTAATGTTTAGTCAATGATATTTGGTATGCAGTTGTGTTAGCATTTGCAAGTCTCTTTTCCATGGTGATTATATGACCACAGCATGGTTCATTGACTTTAAAACTTTTACATTGTTTACAAATTAAAGTTTGTGCTTTGGCTTTTGTAAAGGTAAACACTATAATAAGTCAGTGGTATTTGGTATGCAGTTTTATAAGCATTAGCATTTCCCATTTCCATTGGGTTATTTGGTCCTGCACATTAGCCATGGTTCATTGACTTTGAATGTTTTGCATAGTTTACATGTTTAGATATTGCCATTTGGATTCAATATTTGCATTATACTATCAAAATTACAAAAAGACGAGACATATCTCTGTATCAACAGTTTATTTATATGAAAGAATGAGTTTATCTACTGTTTTAAATTTTCTGTTAACTGGAATTTCTTGGAAGTAAAGGCTAAATATTGAACTAATATCAGATATAAAAATCATGGCAAATTCTAAAAGTATGTTAATTTAACTTTCTTGTACTAGTTTATGTATAAACTACAAAATTTGGAATTCATAATGTTTTCATACGACCTTGTCTATTTAACTCCTCTCTGACCCCAAATTTGGCTAAATTCAAGAATCGTGTTTTTTTTTTACCAACCTAATGAAGAGAATACACATGTATTCAGGTTTATGTCAATTTTTCAAATGTAAAGAATATTTCAGCAAAAATATTTGTTGGAGAGGGGTGGTGCCATTGTTATTATTTCAGAAAACTGTCATAAATTTTGCCAAATTATGCAAAAAATCAGGTTTTAACGAATTTCAGCTGCATTTATAATGTCACTTATACATCACTAATGAAGCAATTGGTGAAAATCTTCCTCTAACTGAAATAATTAAACATTTTATTTTGTAGGGGCATTAGCTACGAGAAATAAAAAAATTAAAGATATGATTTTTTTTTGTTGAATCATTAATGAAAGTGAAATAGTGAAATAATAATTCGCTTTTAAAAACAGCCAGTTTGGTTCAGTTTTGTCAAATTAAGCAAAGAAACATCGCTAATGAATTATTCACTTGCAAGTGAATAATTCGACCTTATTGAATCAGTATTCATGTGAACTTTAATTGATCCCTATAGCTAGAGATAGGGTTACCATGAACTAGGCATGTTTAGTTAATAAATGGAAAAGAATGAAAACATTGAAAGTGAAACAAGGGTAAACCATTTGGTTGACTGATTTGATCCACAAAAACTCATTCTTATACAGGTAAAAACGATGATTTACATATTTGTTTAACCTAATATGAAATCAAACAGACTGAGAAAAATCCAATTGCACAATTTCACTATCTATTTGTATCTATATTTATATTTATATCGGGTTAAATGACTGTCGACAGTCTACGGAGGTCACCTAGATGGTTAATTAGATGGTGTCTAGACTAAAATACACATGAAATGCTGATACATATCATCGTGTTCATGCATCGTGAATTGTTTATTTTAGACTTTTTATAATTTGAATATACGTTTTAGTATGTTATAAGTCGAATACGAGAATTTGAGTCAAATCAGTGAACATGAATTTGACAACTAATGCCCCTTTTACATATGTTGTCATCAAATTTCACTATATTATCGCAAGTAAAATTTTCAGATATTTCAGGCCAGATTTATGAGTTAGGGAACCAACTTCTTTTCTCAAAGACAAAATAATTGAAGAGTTAGATTTTCAGAAATGGCAAACATTTTTTTTGGATATGGAGTTTTATCTCTACAAGAACCCATGGAACAACTATTTTATGTACCTGTTGGAAGGCAAATTTTTGTCCTTATCCAATACACCCTTGTTTTCCAATGACATTCTTAAAATCTGCCCATCATCCCGATCAACCCTCTACTGCAGGACCTACTTTTTGTATTTATTGTTTTCGTCCTGAACATGCATGAAATATTTGTCACTGAACATAAAGAAAACGACAATCAGTCAATTTATTTGTTTATGTGTGGTTTTTTGAGCATACGCACTATTGTTCCATTATTGTATTTCTATTTTTCACATAATGCATGAGGTCTGAAATATGAAATTTTAATGAATTTTTTTCTTTTTAGTCCCCTACCGACGAAGTCGAAGGGAACTTTAGGTTTGCACTCTGTCTGTCTGTCTGTCTGTCTGTCAATCAGTTTTCCACAGTTTTTTTCTTCATGCTTGAAGATATTGATTAGATATTTGGTATATAGTTTTATCATGACAAGTTACAGATCAAGTTCAAATTTTGTTCCGGTTTGGTGATTTTGTCCAGAGTTATGGTCCTTGAACTTAGAAAATTCACTCAAATAATCAGTTTTCCGCACTTTTTTAGCTCACCTAGCCCGAAGGGCCAAGTGAGCTTTTCTCATCACTTGCCGTCTGTTGTCCGTCGTCCGTCGTCATCCGTCATCATCCGTCGTCGTCCGTCGTCGTTAACTTTTACAAAAATCTTTTCCTCTGAAACTACTGGGCCAAATTTAACCAAACTTGGCCACAATCATCATTAGGGTATCTAGTTTCAAAATTTTGTCCAGTGACCTGCCAAACCAACCAAGATGGCCGCCATGGCTAAAAATAGAACATAGGGGTAAAATGTATATTTTGGCTTATAACTCTGAAACCAAAGCATTTAGAGCAAATCTGACATGGGTAAAATTGTTGATCAAGTCAAGATCTATCTGCCCTGAAATTTTCAGATGAATCGGACAATGGGTTGTTGGGTTGCTGCCCTGAATTAGTAATTTTAAGGATTTTTTCCGTTTTGGTTATCTTGAAAATTATTATAGATAGAGATAAACTGTAAACAGCAATAATGTTCAGCAAAGTATGATCTACAAATAAGTCAACATGATCAAAATGGTCAGTTGACCCCTTAAGGAGTTAATGCCCTTTAAAGTAATTTTTACCAATTTTTGTAAATTTTGTAATCTTTACAAAATCTTCTCCTCTGAAACTACTGGACCAAATTCAACCAAACTAAGCCACAATCATTATTTGGTTATTTAGTTTAAAAATGTGTGCGGTGACCCAGCCAATCAACCAAGATGGCTGCCATGGCTAAAAATAGAACATAGGGTAAAATGTAGATTTTGGCTTGTAACTCTGAAACCAAAGCATTTAAAGCAAATCTTACAGGGATTAACTTGTTTATCAAGTAAATATCTATCTGCCCTCAAATTTTCAGATGAATTGGACAACTGGTTGTTGGGTTGCTGCCCCTGAATTGGTAATTTTTAAGGAAATTTTGCCGTTTTTGGTTATTATCTTGAAAATTATTACAGATAGAGATAAACTGTAAACAGCAATAATGTTCAGCAAAGTAAGATCTTCAAATAAGTCAACATGACCAAAATGGTCAGTTGACCCCTTAAGGAGTTATTGCCCTTTATAGTCAATTTTTAACAATTTTCATTAATTTGGTAAATTTTAGTAAGTTTTTACAAAATGTTTTCCTTTTGTAATCTTCTTTTCTGAAACTGCAGTAAGAAATCAATATAGAAAACAATCTACTAATGAACTGGCAATAAAAATAATTGATAATTCTACAACATAACATGAAAAAAAAAAACACATTAATACCTGATGATGGTGTTTCTTTCTTTACATTGAAAATGATGTCACAACTATAATCCCGAACAATAGTCGAATGTCAGATATGTTTCAGTACTTTGGCTTCATTTTCTACAGATTCGAAGTGCAAATGATGCTTGAATTAGTCAATTTGTTGTTTGTTCTTTTATTAACTAATTACATTATTTTTGATTACAATTGGTCAATCAGTAAGAGCTACTCCTTTTAGATTTTGAAATTTTCAGATTTATTGTAGAGTTACAGGACTAAAATGGTTAAGAGGGTGGGCATATTATGTGCTCACTAAATATAGTAGGTAACTGTGTCTTTTAAATCTTTTTAAGAATTGCAGTGCTTTATGTACTTGAGTCACTTGAAAATCAGTTGGGTTGTTAGTTTTTCTTACCAATATTCTTTTGAAACAATTGAAAATATTCCTGCAAAAAGTAAGTAATGTTAAGAATGGTTACTTGGTGTTATCCTGAAAAATCTCTACAAAGCTTTTTTGTGTATGACTAAGCTATAGATGCTAAGAATATTTAACCTTAAGTAATTCACCTATCCTGACAAGCTTTAAATAGTTTCCTTAGATTTTGTTGCTAAAACAAAAGCTACAAATTAAGAAATATTTAATAAAATTGTCATATCTTTAACAAACATTTCAATTAGAATTAACTTTTAAAGCTTTGTATGTTCAATAAAAGTAAAATGTTATGAAATAAGTGCTTTTGGCAACACAACCTAACGACACACGTTGAGTTAACCCGTCTGATTGAGATGTAAGGATTTAGATAACATAACACTATCATCTTCAATGTTTAAGTTTGGTAGAAAAAGTTGATCCTAATGGCTTCCAAATAAGCTGACTTTTGGAATTTATGGCACATGTTGTCAATATAGGGATAAGTTTGTAGTCTTATTAATTTCTCTTGAATTTTTTAGGATTTCAATTTATTTGATTTCGTCTTTTGGGTCTTTGAATCTATGGTATAATCAAGTTTATGACTACATTTTGCACATTTGTTAGGATATTCTGAAAAGGCATGATTCACCAAAGGTTCTGTTGATTTTATGTACTTGCAGTTGTAGTGAATTTACAATATGCATGTGATCATTAATTATAACACAGAAATGTAGAATGTATAGCAAGACCAACTGTCTATACACTAAATGAACAAAATAAAGATGGAAAATTAAACATGAGATCTATTAACCAAAATACAGGAAAAATAGAAAGAGGAATATAAAAGTATGTAGTTATGAGATTTACTGTGGCATTAACCAAATCTGTAGAAATAAAGAGAAACAAAAATTATGTTCTTGTGAGATTTATTGTGACATTTACTAAATCTGGAGAAATAGAGAAAAAAACAGTATGTTCATGTAAGATTTATGGTCACATTAACTAAATCTGTAGAAATAGAGTGAAAAATCCACAGTATTGAATTGTGAGATTTACTATGTCAGACATAAACTGTATCCATGGTAATTGGAAGAAAAATAAGCATTATGACATGGACAATATATATTGGGACTTTAAATGGATCTTGAAATACAATATATTTTTAGTTGAGTATAATATAAATTGAAGACTCTTGTGACTAAAAATTTAATCGAAGATTGAATAAGGAGGAAAATAATAAAAATATGAAGAGAAATTTTAAATACTTTGACTGCAAGAAATTTAAAATTCTTATTCATTTAAATTTTTAAGTAGTTTTGTTTAGATTTGTATTTATACGATATTACAAGAGATTTTTGACTTGTCATTGTGGTAGATGTGAAATACAACAAATAATACAATACCAGTGTAGCAAGCCGTTCCTAATTATTGACATATTTGAATGCAAGGAGGTGTAATCATTTTATTTTTATTGTAAACTTCATTGTAAGCACTGAAGACCTGTGAACAACTTGTAATAAACCACCATCATCATTTAAATTTATTTGTAACACGAGAATTTTGTTCCAAATTTAGTTGCCAGTGAATGAAGTCACAGCTAAATTGCAGATTAATGTGTACCTTTTTTCTTATATATTTCTGGATATACTTCTATTTTCTGCAAACAACAGTTTGGACCAAATTTGGGTTTGAAAAGTGGAATTTGCTTAGTATTCATGAATGAAAAATTCATTCGTAGAATTCTAAAAGAAAATTTAGAAATGGAAAGAAGATATTCAGAATCTACTGGGAAAAGTTTTCAAAATTCAGAACTTCAACATCTCAACCAAATACATCATAAAGTTTGTCCAGGAAACTATCATCACAGCTTAGTAACCAGGAAATAAGCCACAAAGGTATATCTGAAATTCAAAGACAAACAAAGAGCCAAAACAGCACCACATGTTTCATCACTCATGTTAAAGAAAGTGATAGTAGTTCAGAGGAAGATTCCAATTTTGTTATGATTACCTCATTGCCGTTTCATAAATTAGTGGCACAAAGACAAAACCGCCAATTAAGGAGAGATTACTCCTCTGATTCTGATGATGAGTGGTAAGATTATTTTAATTCTCATTCTGGTAACCTGGTTGTCTTGCCTTAAGAGTCAAAATAGATACTTAGGTATGCTGTTTCTGAAGGTGTCGGCAGCGCGGCGTTGGCTCAATAATGTATTAGTTTGTGATTAGGTCATTTTAATGGGCACCACTTGTGGTAGGTCAAATATTTGGTATGCAGTTGTATTAGCATTGGCACTCTCATTTCCATGGAACTATTTGGCCCTCCTCTCAGTCATGGTCTATTAACTTTGAAACTTGCTTACTTACACATATTAGTTGTGATTAAGTCATTTTAAAGACCTATAGTGGTAGGTCAATGATATTTGGTTTGAGATGCATTAGTATTGGAATCATCTCATTTCCATGGAGATTATACAACCCTGCCCTTCAGTCATGGTCTATTGACTTTGAAACTTTTGCTTACTTTACATGTATTCTTTTGTGATTAGGTCAGTTTATGGAAACCACTAGTGGTAGGTCAATGATATTTGACTATGTAGAAGCATTAGCATTGGCACATCTCATTTCCATGGAAAAAGTAAAATCACAATAGATACTGAACTCTGAGGAAAATTCAAAAGGAAAGTCCCCAATCAAATGGCAAAATCAAAAGTTCAGACACATCAAACAAATGGATAACAACTGTCATATTCCTGACTTGGTACAGGCATTTTCTTATGTGAAAATGGTGGATTGAACCTGGTTTTAAAGCTAGCTAAACCTCTCACTTGTATGACAGTCGCATCAAATTCCATTATATTGACAACGATGTGTGAACAAAACAAACAAAAACAATAGGTAAAATGTCACAAATAGGGTAAATATTCTAATTGGTAGGTCACATTCTTGAAAAGGACAGTTTTATTTGGCTCTAAGCCCTCAGTTATGGTCTATTTACTTTGAATGTTTTGCACAGTTTGTGATTAGATCAGTTTAAGAGGAACCACTAATGTTTAGTCAATGATATTTGGTATGCAGTTGTGTTAGCATTTGCAAGTCTCTTTTCCATGGTGATTATATGACCACAGCATGGTTCATTGACTTTAAAACTTTTACATTGTTTACAAATTAAAGTTTGTGCTTTGGCTTTTGTAAAGTAAACACTATAATAAGTCAGTGGTATTTGGTATGCAGTTTTATAAGCATTAGCATTTCCCATTTCCATTGGGTTATTTGGTCCTGCACATTAGCCATGGTTCATTGACTTTGAATGTTTTGCAAGTTTACATGTTTAGATATTGCCATTTGGATTCAATATTTGCATTATACTATCAAAATTACAAAAACGAGACATATCTCTGTATCAACAGTTTATTTATTTGAAAAATGAGTTTATCTACTGTTTTAAATTTTCTGTTAACTGGAATTTCTTGGAAGTAAAGGCTAAATATTGAACTTATATCAGATATAAAAATCATGGCAAATTCTAAAAGTATGTTAATTTAACTTCCTTGTACTAGTTTATGTATAAACTACAAAATTTGGAATTCATAATGTTTTCATACGACCTTGTCTATTTAACTCCTCTTGACCCCAAATTTGGCTAAATTCAAGAATCGTTTTTTTACCAACCTAATGAAGAGAATACATGTATTCAGGTTTGTCAATTTTCAAATGTAAAGAATATTTCAGCAAAAATATTTGTTGGAGAGGGTGGTGCCATTGTTATTATTTAGAAAACTGTCATAAATTTTGCCAAATTATGCAAAAATCAGGTTTTAACAATTTCAGCTGCATTTATAATGTCACTTATACATCACAAATGAACAATTGGTGAAAATCTTCCTCTAACTGAAATAATTAAACATTTTATTTTGTAGGGCATTAGCTACGAGAAATAAAAAATTAAAGATATGATTTTTTTGTTGAATCATTAATGAAAGTGAAATAGTGAAATAATAATTCTTTTAAAACAGTCAGTTTGGTTCAGTTTTGTCAAATTAAGCAAAAAACATCTAATGAATTATTCACTTGCAAGTGAATAATTCGACTTGATTGAATCAGTATTCATGTGAACTTTAATTGATCCCTATAGCTAGAGATAGGTTACCATGAACTAGCATGTTTAGTTAATAAATGGAAAAGAATGAAAACATTGAAAGTGAACAAGGGTAAACCATTTGGTTGACTGATTTGATCCACAAAACTCATTCGTAGATGTGAAATACAACAAATAATACAATACCAGTGTAGCAAGCCGTTCCTAATTATTGACATATTTGAATGCAAGGAGGTGTAATCATTTTATTTTTATTGTAAACTTCATTGTAAGCACTGAAGACCTGTGAACAACTTGTAATAAACCACCATCATCATTTAAATTTATTTGTAACACGAGAATTTTGTTCCAAATTTAGTTGCCAGTGAATGAAGTCACATAGAGACTTAATTTTAAAAGTTTTCCGACTGATTACAGGGTTTTGTAAAGGCTGTTCACATGATATATAATTCATAAAACATTAACAGTTACTTTTTCTCATGCCTAAATATACAAGTAGCTAAATTGCAGATTAATGTGTACATTTTTCTTATATATTTCTGGATATACTACTATTTTCTGGAAACAACAGTTTGGACCAAATTTGGGTTTGAAAAGTGGAATTTGCTTAGTATTCATGAATGAAAATTCATTCATAAAATTCTAAAAGAAAATTTAGAAATGGAAAGAAGATATTCAGAATCTACTGGGAAAAGTTTGTCAAAATTCAGAACTTCAACTTCTCAACCAAATACATCGCAAAGTTTGTCCAGGAAGCTATCATCACAGCTTAGTAACCAGGAAATAAGCCACAAAAGTATATTGAAATTCAAAGACAAACAAAGAGCCAAAACAGCACCACATGTTTCATCACTCAATGTTAAAGAAAGTGATAGTAGTTCTGAGGAAGATTCCAATTTTGTTATGATTACCTCATTGCCGTTTCATAAGTTATTGGCACAAAGACAAAACCGTCAATTAAGGAGAGATTACTCCTCTGATTCTGATGATGAGTGGTAAGAATATTTTTAATTCTCATTCTGGAAACCAGGTTGTCTTGCCTTTTTGAGTCAAAAATCGAGACTTATATGCTGTTTCTGATGGCGTTTGTGGTGTCGTTGGCGGTGGCATCAATAATGTATTAGTTTGTGATTAGGTCAGTTTACTGGAAAAACTTGTGGTAGGTCAACAATATTTGGTTTGCAGTTGTATTACCATTGGCACGTCTCATTTTGGCCTTGCCCCTCAGTCATGGTCTAATGACTTTGAAACTTTTGCTTACATTACATGTATTAGTTTGTGATTAGGTCAGTTTAAAAGGGACCTATAGTGGTAGGTCAATGATATTTGGTATGTAGCTGCATTAGTATTGGATCATCTCATTTCCATGGAGATTATTCAACCCCGTCGCTCCAGTTATGGTCTATTGACTCTGAAACTTTTACTTACTTTACATGTATTGTTTTGTGATTAGGTCAGCAATGGGAACCACTCATGGTAGGTCAATGATTTTAGTATGTAGAAGCATAAGCATTGGCATCTCATTTCCATGGAAATTATTTGGCTCTGCCCCTCAGTTATGGTCTATTGACTTTGAATGTTTTGCATAGTTTACATGTATTCAGGTTTTATGTCATTTTGCAAATGTAAAGAATAAATCAGCAAAATATATATGTTGAGAGGGTGGCGCCATTGTTAGTATTTCAGAAAACTGTCATAAATTTTGCCAAATTATGCAAAAATCAGGTTTTAACGAAATTCAGCTGCAGTTACGATGTCACTAATACACCACTAATGAAGCAATTGGTGAAAATCTTCCTTTAAATGAAATAATTAAAACATATGTTATCATCAAATTTCACTATATTAAAGTAAAATTTTCAGATATTTCTGGCCAAATTTATGAGTAAGTGAACCAACTCCTTTTCTCAAAGACAAAATAATTGAAAAATAGATTTTCAGAACTGGCAAACATTTTCTTTTTGGAGATGGAGTTTTTCATGACAAGAACCCATGGAACAACTATTTATGGGACCTTTTGCAAGGCAAATTTTTCCCTATCCAATACACCCTTTTATATCGACCACAAAATTTGTCGTATATTGGTATCACGCGTCGTTGTCGTCGTCAGCGTTGTCCGAAGACATTTGGTTTCGGACAATAACTTTAGTAAATGTAAATAGAAATCGATCAAATTTAAACACGTTTATAACCACAAGGTTGGGGTTATAGTCCTAACAGTTTAGGAATTAGGGGCCAAAAGGGCCCAAATAAGCATTTTCTAGTTTCCAGACAATAACTTTTGGAGCGGTGTATGGATCTCTCTGAAATTATACCACAAGTTTCCATACCACAAAGGGATGGTGAGGATTGGCTTTGGGGGTTATGGCTCAAACTGTTTAGGAATTAGGGGCAAAAGGGGGAAAAACAAGGGTTTCCTGGTTAATGGACAATTAAAAAAGTACAATGTTATGTTTGGATTACTTCCCTTACACTGCTTTTAAATTATGTATAAAGAAATATTGTATTGTCTTGAGGTGATTAGCTGTCAATTTATTTTAGAAATTACTATTTAAAATGCTGATTGAGGAATATTAGTTTTAGCCAGGATTATGTCATTTTCTATTTTAAGACTTTTATGATGTATTTAAATGGGTAATTATGGTTGCAAAATTTGAATTGAGATTATGACCATATCTTGAGGAAAAGAATTTTTTGGAAAAGGGAGGGAGGTGAAATAAGAAATTATGAGGGGGGGAGACAATTTTTCTCATTTCAGATTTCAGAAATTAAAAGCAAAAATTGAATATAAATTCAAATTTCCAATGACATTCTTAAAATCTGCCCATCATCCCGATCAACCCTCTACTGCAGGACCTACTTTTTGTATTTATTGTTTTCGTCCTGAACATGCATGAAATATTTGTCACTGAACATAAAGAAAACGACAATCAGTCAATTTATTTGTTTATGTGTGGTTTTTTGAGCATACGCACTATTGTTCCATTATTGTATTTCTATTTTTCACATAATGCATGAGGTCTGAAATATGAAATTTTAATGAATTTTTTTCTTTTTAGTCCCCTACCGACGAAGTCGAAGGGAACTTTAGGTTTGCACTCTGTCTGTCTGTCTGTCTGTCTGTCAATCAGTTTTCCACAGTTTTTTTCTTCATGCTTGAAGATATTGATTAGATATTTGGTATATAGTTTTATCATGACAAGTTACAGATCAAGTTCAAATTTTGTTCCGGTTTGGTGATTTTGTCCAGAGTTATGGTCCTTGAACTTAGAAAATTCACTCAAATAATCAGTTTTCAGCATTTTTTAGCTCACCTAGCCCGGGGCCAAGTGAGCTTTTTCATCACTTGCCGTCCGTTGTCCGTCGTCCGTCGTCATCCGTCATCATCCGTCGTTGTCCGTCGTCGTTAACTTTACAAAAATCTTCTCCTCTGAAACTACTGGGCCAAATTTAACCAAACTTGGCCACAATCATCATTAGGGTATCTAGTTTCAAAATTGTGTCCGTGACCTGCCAAACCAACCAAGATGGCTGCCATGGCTAAAAATAGAACATAGGGTAAATGTATATTTTGGCTTATAACTCTGAAACCAAAGCATTTAGAGCAAATCTGACATGGGTAAAATTGTTGATCAAGTCAAGATCTATCTGCCCTGAAATTTTCAGATGAATCGGACAATGGGTTGTTGGGTTGCTGCCCTGAATTAGTAATTTTAAGGATTTTTCCGCTTTCGGTTATCTTGAAAATTATTATAGATAGAGATAAACTGTAAACAGCAATAATGTTCAGCAAAGTATGATCTACAAATAAGTCAACATGATCAAAATGGTCAGTTGACCCTTAAGGAGTTAATGCCCTTTAAAGTAATTTTTACCAATTTTTGTAAATTTTGTAATCTTTACAAAAATCTTCTCCTCTGAAACTACTGGACCAAATTCAACCAAACTAAGCCACAATCATTATTTGGTTATTTAGTTTAAAAATGTGTGGGTGACCCAGCCAATCAACCAAGATGGCTGCCATGGCTAAAAATAGAACATAGGGTAAAATGTAGATTTTGGCTTGTAACTCTGAAACCAAAGCATTTAAAGCAAATCTTACAGGGATTAACTTGTTTATCAAGTAAATATCTATCTGCCCTCAAATTTTCAGATGAATTGGACAACTGGTGGTTGGGTTGCTGCCCTGAATTGGTAATTTTAAGGAAATTTTGCCGTTTTTGGTTATTATCTTGAAAATTATTACAGATAGAGATAAACTGTAAACAGCAATAATGTTCAGCAAAGTAAGATCTTCAAATAAGTCAACATGACCAAAATGGTCAGTTGACCCTTAAGGAGTTATTGCCCTTTATAGTCAATTTTAACAATTTTCATTAATTTGGTAAATTTTAGTAAGTTTTACAAAATGTTTTCCTTTGTAATCTTCTTTTCTGAAACTGCAGTAAGAAATCAATATAGAAAACAATCTACTAATGAACTGGCAATAAAAATAATTGATAATTCTATAACATAACATGAAAAAACACATTAATACCTGATGATGGTGTTTCTTTCTTTACATTGAAAATGATGTCACAACTATAATCCCGAACAATAGTCGAATGTCAGATATGTTTCAGTACTTTGGCTTCATTTTCTACAGATTCCGAAGTGCAAATGATGCTTGAATTCCTACACTAATTTATACAGACTTCATCCCCTTTCAAAGGTAATGCCTGCCTCATATTATATTTAAAACTTTAATAGAATATCAGAAATTTTGAGAGAAAATTAATCAACCATGCAAGATCTGAAACTTAATTAATATTGTTCAAATTATCAATTAACTATTAAAAAAAAATTCTCATTAAAAAATATAGTTCTTCATTTTATATTTTATCAGTTTAGGAAAAAATTGAATTTAATTGTGTCCCTTGTTCTCATTTCCTGGGATAAATCCAATACAAATTTAAGTATTGGTATTGAATTAATATTTAAGAAATATTTCAAACCTTACCATTTTCTTCACAAGAATGAAGACCATATTTTCAGTGTCATGAGTATCAGTCATCATATTTGTTGTACTTTGTTGTTTAAAAGTTGAATACAAAAAAAGATCAACAAAGCAATTCAAAAACCACTTGAATTTTGCAACAACAAATGAGAGTGGGTGTTGCGCAACAAAAAAACTTCACAACAAACTTTCTCATCACTTCGCATTTCTCGTTAGATAAATTTTACAAAAATTCTCCCCTGAAACTACTGTCAAATTAAACCAAACTTTAAATCACCACTAGGATATCCAGGGACCACTGTGTATGATGACCCTGCCTGCCAACATGGCACACATGGCTGAAATAAAACATAGGTTTCAAACGCACTGTTAAGTCTTATATCTCTGAAACTAAACGACAGTACAACAGTTGCATTTATCATGCATCATTTGTAAATAAAAATATCAGGTGAGCGACACAGGGTCCTTGGAGCCTCTAGTTTCGTCATGCATGCAGATATTGATTTGATAATTGGTATTTAGTATTTGTATGACAAGTTACAGATCAAGTTCGAATTTTGTTCCGGTCAGATGATTTGTGCAGAGTTATGGTCCTTGGACTTAGAAAATTCACTCAAATAATCAGTTTTCCCAACTTTTTTGTCATGCTTGAAGATATTGATTTAACAATCAGTATACAGTTTTATCTTGACAAGATACAGATCAAGTTCGATTTTGTTCTGGTCTAATGATTTTGTCCAGAGTTCTGGTCCTTGGATTTAGAAAATTCACTCAAATGATCAGTTTTCCGCACTTTTTTTCATCATGCTTGAAAATATTGACTAGATATTTGTTATATAGTTTACACCATGACAAGTTATAGGTCAAGTTAGCATTTTATTCCAGTACAATGAATTTTTAACCGGTAGGTACTATGTATTGCCATGCAATACTCTCAGAATGCTTGTTTTCTTCAATTTTTAAGAAATTTTATTGATTAACACCTGTTCCATAAACCCTGAACTGTCCAGAGAACCAACTTCATGGGTCCCTATATTATTACAGAATCTCACTTGCCAAGTAAACTGCAAACAAGAAAAGTAATCATAGTCTATTTAAATATTTATGTTTTTCTACAGATAAACCTGATTTTTTTGTCAAAATAAAGACTGAATTACATTGTCAGAATCAAATGTGCTTCCTCATAATTAATAAAGCTTTGTAAATGCTTCAACATTTTTATGTACACAATATGAGTTTTAATTGGAATATGTAGTTCTCCTTTATAAGATAAATATCCTTCAATTTTGGTTAATTATACCTTATTTTTTTCTTTGCTATCTACTAATTAAAGCACTTGCTAGACTTTAATCAGTTTTGGGTCGGCATGAAGGTTAGTATGAACTGTTGTCATCATGATCCATCTTCTATATAAAATAACTTAAGGTGGATCATCGGTATATATTTCCTCATATATAATTTTCTTATACTTTGCCAAAATGAAGATTTTACTATGCCTTTTTCAAAAATATGATAAAAAGTATGGGTCACCATGCTATTTTTCAAGCTAAAAGTCGTGCAAAATTGCCCAAATTTGCATAGTTTGTTCATGAAAAAACACATTTTTGTGCATAAAAAGAAATCTATGAGATAGAATTTTGAAATAAAATATGAGAAGATTGGTTTTATAATATGCTTTAAGAAAATAAAAAGAAAAAATGGTGTCACCGAACTTGTTTTCTTACTACAAGTAAATATTAAATGGCTAAGTTGAAAAATTGATTCTAAAAAACACAAATATTTGATAATGCAATAAATCACTTATTTTTCTTTATACAAATAAACAGTCTTACACATAAATTGCAAATCTGTCTCCAAATTTGCAGATTTGGGCAAAGAACTAGACCGATTGTGTACTGCGATTGTACAATCCAAGATGGCGGTATACCATGAATATACCTTAAGTTTGAAATATCTGTGACGATTTAGACCAAACAAGGTGGAGAGTTGTCTCTTTGGCAATCAATCATACTACATCTTCTAATGTTTATCTGTAACTTCAAAAAATATCTTTAGGAGGTTTAAAATTGCAATTTTGATAATAGTTGAGAAAAATCCTGTAATTTCTAAAATGGTAGAAATCTTAAAATACTTTAACACTAGGACTGTTTGGTAAAGTAACTTGATTGTCTAGCTTTTCCCTTTGTTGTTTCTTATAAGAAACCTGTGAATATAGTGTGGATGAGTTATGGGTAGACATACAGTAATGCCATGATATACAGGGATAGCCATATGTACTCTTTGATGTTCACAGATAATACGTACAAATGTATGTTGATATTTTTGTATAACCAGTACAAATGGACATTGATATTCTCAGATAACAAGTACAAATTACAAATGTATGTTGATATTCTCATATAACCAGTACAAATGTATGTTGATATTTTCATATAACCTGTACAAATGTAGGTTGAAATTCTTATATAAACGGTACAAATGTACGTTGATATTCTCATATAACCGGTACAAATGTATATTGTTATTCTCATATAACTGGTACAAATGTACATTGATATTCTCATATAACCGGTACAAATTTACGTTGAAATTCTCATATAATCAGTACAAATGTACGTTGATATTCTCATATAACCAGTACAAATGTAGGTTGATATTCTCATATAACCGGTACAAATGTAGGTTGATATTCTTATATAACCGGTTCAAATGTAGGTTGATATTCTCATATAACCAGTACAAATGTACGTTGATATTCTCATATAACTTGTACAAATGTAGGTTGATATTCTCATATAACCAGTACAAATGTACGTTGATTTTTTGATATATATTTAGTACAAATGCAGGTTGACATTCTCATATAACAATTATATATATACTCTTTGACATTTGCATATAATCAATACAAATGTACGTAGATATTCTCAGATAACAAGTACATGTATATGTATACTCTGATATTTTCATATTACCAGTACAAATGTACGTTGATATTCTCAGATAACAAATACATATATACTCTTTGATATTCTCATATAACCAGTACAAATGAAGGAAAATATTCTCAGATACATATATACACTTTGTTATCGCTATTTTATGTATTTTTCCTTTGATCTTTTTTATGCCCCCATCGTAGCTGAGGGGGCATTAAGTGGTACCCTTGTCCGTCTGTACATCCCGAAATTGGTTTCCATCCTCTAACTTTGATTTGCATCAACCAAATGCTATGAAATTTATTCACAATGCTTATTACCACAAAACACAGATCAAGTTTGAATTTAAGTGGGGTCACTTTTACTGTTCCAGAGTTATGCCCCCTTACAAATGGAAAAATTGCTGAATTTTTCGTTTCTGTTCTCTAATTTAAGTTTGCCTCCATCAAATGTTATTCAGCTTATACACAATGCTTATTACCACAAAACTCAGATCAAGTTCGAATTTGGTTGCGTCACTTTTATCGTTTTTGAGTTATGTCACTTTATAACGTTATATGCAAGCAGGGGGAATCATCTGTGTCCCATGGACACATTCTCTATTTATTTTGTGATAATTTTTCATATCATGCTACTTGCTTGAGGTAGAAAAATATCGCTAAAAACTGAGGGGGCATGTGTCGTTGTCAATGTAAACATCAATGACGTCATAGGTAAAATGGCAATAAACAGATTATTAATGGTCTTTCAAACTTGAGGATGTTTCTCGCCCTTCGATGAGATTGTAGCTTAGAAACACATGCTCGCTTAAAAAACCATCGATGATCATTAAATACTTGTATATGTATGTTGATATTCCCATAAACAAGTATATATGTACTCTTTCATATTCCTAGATAACCAATGCAAATGTTTTTGCAAGCCTAATATATGCATTTTTGTCATATCTTTACAACACTTCTGTCTATGTTTAAATTACACTCACAAATGACATAAGAAAAAAGTAAATGTGGGTTTTAACTGAAACGTCCTCTGAACCTTTTGTTAGATTTTTCTTTTTCTTTTGTTAGTGAAATAATTGTAGTCCTTTTGAAGAATTAGTCATTTTATCTTTACTTGCAATTACATTATTTTAATTTTAGTGGTATTTATTTAAATGCTATCAGTGTAGATATTATAATTGATTGTTATGTTTGATCTGTAAAGATATGTATTGATTACAGATAATTGGTCTTCTCACCAGTATGACAGTGATTGGAATTTGTATTCAGATAGCTCAAATAGGAAGATTAATTAGAGTTATCTCCCATAACAATAATTGGGAATGCTCATTTTATAGAACAAAGGTTGTCTTATGTAATTTCTATTAAAGTTTTATTTCACAATACATGTGTTCAGCCTAGAGCTTATTTTTAAAATTTGTAAAAAAAAGTATATTAGGTGTCTCCCACTGATATCTGGAGAGGTAATTGACACCTATTCTTATAAAAAAATCCAGAAAAAAAATGTGAATGTTTTAAATCCCTGAATCCATAAAATCTAGCACTATATTTTGTTACTGCTATACCACATGGCTAATATTTTGAAAGGAAACAGAAGTAATGAAGAGTTCATCAGCTCAAAATCAATATCATTTTCATGAAAACAGTAAAATCATATTCACACAATATAGCTGTCATTTATAATGCATCAATAATTAATTAAACAATACATTTTAAGCTGTTTTCCAATAATTACAATACTGTAAATATGTGATTGACAGTTGTCAATGTTTTGACAGATATTGTACATAAGCTTTTAATTATCAAATGTAGTGGCAAAGATAAAACACAGACCATTTTATTCAGCTTTCATAAAAAGACAATATTATAAATATTTAATCTTTTCTTTACTGTCATATACTTTTGTATTTTCATTCTTAAAAATAAGTCCTTATAATTTTATTGAAATCATAAAACCTATTCTGAATTCCTCATCACAAATATTGGTTTCATATGAAAATTTTATAGTAATTTAAATTACTTTTCTATTCAAATTGTACAGCATGGGTGGATAGACTTTTTAATTTATTTTTATGAATATAAGATGGATTGCATGATAGATTTTAATATAAAATTTATTTAGCCTTATTATTAGATTTTCTTTGAGGAAATTCTCTTCCAATACATGTCAAATTTGGAGTTATCTTGACGATTTTTACAAAAGTATAACAGATTTAAATCTCTAGTTGTGATTCTATATCAGTACCACACAAAGATTTACTTAAGAAATGTGAATGTTTTTAATCACTGGTACTGTTATGTTACCGCTATGTAAACATGGACTGTATTATAAAAGAAAAAGAAAAGTATTTATCTTTCATTGATAAGTTCTTGTATAATCTTTTCTACCTATTGACCTACGTAATATTCGTAATATTCGTGCATTTTGTATTATACAATACAAATATCAACAAATTTCAAGCTGTGATGCAAAATTCTAAAATATAATCAAATAGTAAACAGTATGGAATATAAATCCTAATGTAATGTTGTTTGTAATGCTAATTTTGATTGGACACTGTCAAATATTTGTTTCCCCCGACAGCGAAGCTATAATGACATGTTTGTATCACTTCTGTCATTTTCCGTCGTTGTCTGGGTCACACTTTATGCGAACTGCTGAAAAACAGTTGGACAGAATTCAACCAAAATTGCTCAGAGACTAGCGAACCTGCTATTTGCTGATATAAGTGATTTTGGGGGTTTTACATACCAAAACATAGACTGTCGTTTCTGCTTTTATAATTAAGACGACTTGCTACATGTCTTCCCTGGAAGACTAGGGCATTTTAAGGGTCCACACAAACTCATGATCAGTTTCAGACATTTTCTTATTATATACTCCTACAACAGAAGGAAATGGCTTTTGTAAATAGAAAGAGAAGAATTTAATGTATATTTATGCTGAAGTATGGTTCATGTAGTTGACTTGACTTCAACAAGTCTTTAAAAAAAAAATCTAACTCAGTTATTACTTGAACATAGCAAATTTCAATGTATGAGTCAAATTCTAAAATACTGATGTCAGCAAGAAGTTGAGAAATTTAATAGAATATATTTAGTGCAATCTTTGGTTAAGACATAGGAGTACATATTTGTCAACTTTTTTAACCTCCAAAGTAAAAAATCTTCTTTCTTGTGAAAACTTTTTAGGAGTAAATTTGTACTTAAATTAATTTAACATTTTTCTTAACATTTTATCTTACCTTTTGCTGTTAAATTTATGATGTTTCATTATAGATTTAATAGCAAAAGTTATATTGTTATAAATAAATGTTTTATTTACTGGTTTCACTTTAAAAAGGGACACAACTTGGCATTAATTTCGCCATTGCTATCTTTGAATGATTTGATTGTTGGTGTTATGGCAAAGTAGCCCTAAAACACTATAGAGACAACTGACATGAAATGGATGATATAAATTGAACATAAATTGATATGGGAATTGGGAGTTAATGGGTACAAATCTTGACTGCAGGAAATATAGGAAATATATAACTTTCAAAAACAGGAGGAGGAGATGGGGGCAAAACTATGACTGCCCCCCACTCTTTCAGCATAAAAAATAATTGAATACTAAAAAATGGAAATGAAAGAGGACACTGATTAACTTTAAGACTTTTAGACTTTAGAATTTAGAAAAGCCTTTTTCTTTCTTTTGCTAGTCACTTTCAGAAGTTTGTCACCCCCACTTTTGGTCTTCTCCTATGCCACTGATAGTGAAGTATACAAATATTAATGTCTCACCACCAATACCAGAAGATAAGATGATCTACACAGGGATTTATCTCTCATCACTAAAACCAATTAGGCATGGTGATCTACACAAGGATTTATCTCATCACCAAAGCAGTTAGATATGATGATCTACACAAGGATTTATCTCCCATCACCAAAACCAGTAAGATATGGTGATCTACGCAAGCATTTATCTCTCCATCACCAAAACCAGTAAGATATGGTGATCTACACAAGCATTTATATCTCATCACCAAAACCAGTAAGATATGGTATCTACACAAGCATTTATCTCTCATTATCAAAACCAGTAAGATATGGTGATCTACACAAGCATTTATCTCTCATCACCAAAAACCAGTAAGATATGGTGATCTACACAAGCATTTATCTCTCATCATCAAAACCAGTAAGATATGGTGATCTACACTAGCATTTATCTCTCATCATCAAAACCAGTAAGATATGGTGAACTTCCCAAGAATTAAACTGATCACCATACCAGTGACAGCATATGGTGATCTACTCAATATCAACAGATCGTGAACATCACCAGGATTTTTTTTTATTACCAACAATACCGTCCATATATGGTGACAAACACAAGAATTAATCTTTTATTGTCAGCTGTGGTAATATATGTTGAACTACACAAGGATTCAATTATTAATACCAACAGTATAAACCTAGGATGAGCTGCACAAGGATTCTACATATCAGAGATAATATATCACTTAGTATCGAATACCACCATTGTATTTTTATAAAATACAAACAATGAGACTGTGAAACAAATTTAGCAATCATTAATGTCATATCAATGTCTCATTTTATATATTTTTAGTGAAAAGTAATTCCTGTAGATTTTATAAATGCAAGTATGATGTATGTAATAACATTATTACACAATTACTTGTAATATTACATGTATTTTTCTTTTATGATATGAAAGGAGTCCCTGCTGATTATTGAAATTACCATTGTATGCCTTGTTGTGAGGAACACAGTTTAACAAACGAGACAATAGTTTTTGTTCAATTCACTGGAGAAGAAATATTGTTAAATAGAACTTTAAAAAGACATTTAACTCTTAGCCAAATTATTTCTGTGATAAATATGGATCTATTCAAAAGAAAGTGAACGGTTGAGATAAATTGTTAAAGCTAGGTACCATTTGATAAGAAATAAAGAAATGTCGATCTGTTAACCTCTTAAATTAAAACATTATTCTCATATTTAATATTATTTAAATGAGAAAATATTTGTTTGTTAATTGTGTGATGAGAAAGTGTAGTTTTCTGGTTCAGGAAGGTGATTTTTAACTGCATTAAAAATTGATCCGTTACCGTGTAGATAAGTAAGAGGAATCGTTTAGCTGATTTGTTACTGAGTTTGTTAGTAATGACAATGGATAAATTATTCAGAACATACTAAATATTTCACTTTCGCACAAAGTTGGTTGGATTTAAATCCTATACGTACTGATTAGTTTATTTATGTAATAGAGAGATAGTATTGCTTGGATGTGGAGGTTTTTAAATGAACACTAATCATTGTTGTTTTTTAATAGAAGTTTTGGATAATAGTTACTGAAAAGAGAGAACAATTGGAATATGATTATAGGAAAGATAATGTAAAGTTTAGTTCTGTGATAAAAATATAGGATTTATTGTAACTTAGGATATAACATGGCAACTATTGCAGTGGTGCCCCCTACAGCTGAAGGGAAAAGGAAATCTGTTGCATTTGAAAACTCAGGGTAGGTAGTAAAAGTATGAAATTAGTGATGATACATAGCTGTGTATGACTTTCTTGGATGATGTCCATATTTCATTAGGGGTAAAGGGGTATAGGGTACATGTATATAAGACATTGTTAAGGTAAAATAAGAATTCCTGATTATATAAAAGGAACTGTGTTATTGCTGTTCCTCATGTTTTCAAGTACAGAAGTTTTAATCGTGGATCGAAAGAACTTTCACACTTCTCAGCTTGATCAAGACAGCCTCAGACTTTGACTTAAGCAATACTAATTGCCTACAACATGTATTAAGTGCTACCACTAAGACTCATTTTGACAGGATACCACTAAGATTTATATATTTAGACTTGACAATGGAAAATATAGTTGGGATTGAAACAGTTGAACTGAAAGAATAATTTTAAATCATAACTGAAAAAAAATTTAGTAGGATAACATGAGATATTTCCCTATGAACTAACAATCCATAACAATTGGGGATGAGCTCAAACACAAAGATATGTTTTACTACTTCCAGCCTGAGACAAACTCTCTTCATGAAGTGTTTCAAATTTCTGATTTTCATAATTGTGTTAAGCCATTTGCATTTGTTTGAGGACAAAATAGTTTTTGGTGAATATCATTAAACTTTTCTTTCTCATAATGGTTTTTGTTTGATCCTTTTATATGTATTTTTTTTTTATCAAGGCAAGACCTTTTTTAAAGTAGAATGCAGTTTTTTGTAAATCAGTGAAACAAAAATAAATTGTCATACTGCATAATTTCTTTTGTATTTTGAATATAAAGTTAGAATACTTTTGAAATATCCCCTTTTGAACAGTATTTGATCTTTCTTAATGTCTTACAAAATGTATTCAATTTCGGATAACAATGTTGATATTAAGTATTCATTCCAATATAAATAAAAGTCAAAATCAAATATTTATATGCTATACACAAAGGTTACTCTGACCAACCCCTATTAACATTTGTTGTACTTTAGATTGAAATCTTTAATGTTACCATAACATGGAAAAAATAGTGGTATAAGGGATAAAATATTACCATAACATTTTTTCCCTGCCAATCACTCCAATTCAGCATACTAATTTGCATATCAGATTGTTTTTTGAAATGCCAGTTTTTCAGGGGAAAAGGATGAGGGTTTTGTCCATTAGTTTAAATGATAGTTTTGTGTTACTGCTACATTTGTATAAATTGAGAGGGAAAAGGAGATGGTTCCTACAATAAAATCTGACATTGCTGTCAACAAGTGATAGAACAGTTTTGAAACAACAATGAGCTGTTAATATTTGCAATTCAGCTATTTGATAAAGTCTACTTATAACATGTAGAAGTACAATCCCTGATATTTGAGTTTTGTATATCAGTAGATGGTACTTTGAAATTGTTTTACAGAAGTTACTGAGCATTCATTAATAGAGTATTATTTAGTATTGTTTTACTTATACATGTACTTGTGATTTTGTTTGTCATCTGTAATAATGATAGTATAAAGCTAAATGATTTTTGGCCAGGTTGCATGAAGTGCAAAACCACCTTATAGTATGGGTATATTTGGCAAATTGGGAAGAGTGGGTACTTCTTTTATGAAATCAACTCCAATTACAGTTTTCAAACCAGATTTTTGAAACTTCACGAATGGATTGCACACATATTAAAGTCCATGAGTGCCATTTTGCACCTTTCTATTTTGATTTTTTGTCTTTTTTATTTTAGGGTTTCCTCTTAGCAAATAATGGACTTTGGCCATTTCTTTATATGGAGGTTACCCATTTTGTATCAGCAACTCCTACTTAATCCATCACTTATTAGAATATATTGAAACTTACACAGATTTTTAACCATATAATGCATTGTTCACCTCATATTTTGTTTTTATCGAATCTTTTTTGTGGTTTCCTTAAGCAAATCAGACTTTGCAATTACTTTCTGATGTGGAGGAGGGTATCAGTTTATGAGCTTTGCTTGTAGTACCTCTAGTTTGTACCTGTGTTTTTGTTATAACAATATGTTTGATTAAAGTGCTTCTTCTTAACTGCTTGTTCCATGTTATCTTAGCAAGACATTTCAAGATTAATCCCATAACATTTAGTGGATGTTTGCAACTTTGACTAGTATGGTATGTTATGAACTTTATATACCCGAAAAATATGTCGTGCTCTGTTCCAAGTATTCAAATGTGAAAACTTGATAAAGCCATGTGCAGAATGTTGAAAATGGGTGTTTAATTCTTAGTATGAAGAACTTTTTTGTTTAACTACATTTTCAACATTAATCAGGGCAATGTTCATAATTTGTCTTTTAGAATTATATTTAAAAATAAATAAACTTTGTATTTTCATATATATAGAGATTAATATTGCAATGATCTGATGTGCCAATATTTGTTTTATGCTTGAGAGATATTTATGTAAATATTAAATAGCGAGTGTCATAAAATTAAATCTAATATCAAAATAATAGGCATATAGTCTTGTCTTCTCTTTTCTATGGCTTATTATACTTTGGTAAATATGGTGATAGATTGTAATGCAATCGCTAATGTAAAAATGATGAATTGGTACAGTGTAATTATAAAATTGTTCAACACATTTTGACAAGACTTAGGTAAACAAAAAATTTGTTTAGTATTTGTAGAACTTGGTGTTGCATGCATAAAAAGGCAATTCTTCAAAGTATAATTGATAGGTGGGTGTATCTGCATTACTTATGGAAGTAGGCCTAATAACTGAATTATCAGTCTACATCAGTATTTTAAAACTAAACTAATGTAAACACTTAAGAAAATTAACATCATCTGAGCAAGATTAAAGGCAATAAAATTCTGGAAATAATGCACTGAAATCGTTGAAAACTAAAGTAAGGTCAACGGTCAACACAATGCATAAGGATGCTTTTTTAAATGGAATGACAAGTTTAGTTAGAAGTCATGTAAAGCACATAGGGAGATAATTTAAATTATGATATTTGTTTGTATTTATCACTGTTTTTCATGATAAATTTTATTCTAGTAATTGATCCTTTAGAAATATAAACAATATTTGAGATTTTAAACCCACTTGTTTATAACAAAAGACTAAAAGATTTCAAAGAGGTGTTTCTATAAAATTAAGGACTCTGGAGATGTAGTATAATTGCCAATGAGACAACTATCAGCCATTGGCAAAAGGACAACTATAAGGCACTTCAAGGCCTTCAAAATGAGCACAACTCTGAGCATATAGTAAGCTATAAAAGGCCCTGACATGATAAAATGTGAAACAATTCAAAAGAGAAACCAACATCGATATATTGATGCATAGCATTTATGTTTTATAAGATATATAAATTATTCAAAAGAAACCAGTTGCATAATTGTTTTGATAATTTTGAGTTCCATTTTAATGAGTCTTTATAGACTGAAGACAATTTAGAGATCGGCATATTGTAAAGACACCTACTGAATTTTTACTTTTTTTTCGTGGTGTATTAAGTTTTCACAAATTTATACAGGTTTATTTTCCTTGAAATAAATACAGCCTGTTTTTTATAATTGTTAAACAAATAAATACTAAATTAATCATATTATTAATATATTAAGTCCATTATTTAGGTTTTGATATTTTCGGAAATACCATAAATTTAGATACACATGCATGTATATGCAATATTAAATTTGCGAAAATAAGTACATGCAAAAAAGAGTACATATACAATATCTATTATTTAAGTCTGTATGTTTCCCTTGCGATTGGCTTGTTACTTTTGTCCTGGAATTGCTGTCTCATTGATATATACCCCACATTTCCTTTTATTCACTTTTTATTTTAATTCTGCTTGTGTTTTTAAATAGAATTTGATGTTGCTCTTACCAATTCCTAGGTATTTGAGAAAGGAGTCAAAATCTTTAACTACAGCCTGTAGAGTTTCTATTTGTTATGCCTAGCCTGTAGTAGAAGGAGCATTATGTTTTCTGGTCTGTGCATGCATCTGACTGTTTAATGTTATTGCTTACATTCATCTGTCCCAGCATATCAAGTTATTTCCAGACTATGGGACTTTGGAAATTAGTCATGTTTCAGAAATATTTTCAAAGGCAGTACACATAGTTGTTAAAACATTTTACATATTATATTTAGATATTGTATAGAAACATTCTGTGCAACCTGGCTCTTTGAGTCTTTGATCAATTTTTCATATTATGTAAAGTATCTGATCTTTAGAGCCTTTTTTATTTCTTTTTTTTCTGAACACTGAACACTGTTTCATGTATAAAATTCATTTAGTTCACAGTTCCCTTTTCTTTCAAGTTTATTCCCAAAATAAAGCAATATTGTATAAAGTTTGATATTTTACAAGACATAAAAGGCATGGTACCTGTATCGTTTTGTCATTTAACTATTTCATAATTGGTTAGATGTGCAATAAAATATGTTAACGGCCTATTTGTTGGATTGATTTTACACAATGGAACCTCTTAGAATCCAATATTTACTGAATAGAGAATCAATAGAACAAATGTCGAACAACGGAAAGAAAAACAATTATATATTGTCACATTACAAAACAAATATGAACAGAACAAACATGGTTCATGAAGATTTGTAGTTACAATTTTGGGGATTATATTATCTTAAAACGTTGAAATGTTAAAACAATATAAAAGGTGAGATATATAAATAATATATTCTATATTGGTCATTTTTCTATTTTATATGAACCTAATTAAAGAAATGAAACTTATGTGTGTCACCAGGCTAATTTGGACTTGTCTTTTTATTTTATATATTATTTAGAAACTTGATTTTTAGAAAAATATGGTTTTACAAATTTACATGTCAAGACAAATTATGTGTTATCTTAATTAATGACATTGGATGTTAAGATAGTTGTGACAGATTTATTCATTTGTGAATTTGAAGTTACTGAAATTAAAATGAGAGACTTTAATTCTTAATTCGTACTAAAGGTGTGATAAATAATGTAAAGGAAAATGTAAGAGTAATTATAGTTATCTTTTATAGTAATTAATGTGAAAGCTGTCACTTATGGCTACAGGTTATGAAATGTCATTTTAATTAGAGTATTGCTACAATTTTGTTGTGTTAATTGAGTATTGTCTGTTTTCAATATTCAGTATACATATTGGTTTTAAACTTTGTGAATTTAGAACATACAGACATATAGATACAGTTGGACTCATAATGTAATGCTGACATTTTGCATTGTTACTGGGTGTTCTTTGGCTCGAATTAAATGATAAAACATGAATGTGTTGGATATTTGTTAGCTGCAACAATTAGTTCCTGTCATGATGTCTTCACAGACTTAAATGTTTTTCTAATGATGTTACAAATAAAATTGTGACCCGTAAAATTATGGAGTCCAAGCAAGCAGCAGCCCTTTGTCATGTATGACTTTAAGTGAATGTCAGGGTGTTTATCTCTTAAAGCCTAAAATTGTAAAATCAGCCCAAGAATTCAGTTCTTGTTTTACAGCCAATCTAGTTCTATAGAATGAAATATTGATTTGTTCAAAATTAGATATTTTTTCACTTTCTTGGTTTAAGAAACTATTATAGATGACAAGTTGTTTTATTTGTAAAGATATCTTTTCATCAAATGTAATATGTACCTGATTTTTGGAAAACATATTTTGAAATGTTTGTCTGAATTTGAAACATTTTGGTTAATAATCCACTAAATATAAGTATGTCATACTGTTACCAGTTCTAGATGGTGTTATTTAAGTAAATAGAAGTAATTAAAATTGACATAATCTATTTGTATGTGGTTTAAGTGTCTTTTTATTAGTTTCAGTGACAAAGATAAAATGCTCGACTTGAAGAACAGATGAAGCTTCACCACCTCCAACAGTTGATGAAAGAGTTTGTAAACCATAAGCCAGACGGCGTAGTTATTCAGGAAGCATCAACTTATTTCCCACCAAAGGTGAAGGAACGGGCACCGGCATGATGAACCTAGAGGAATTCAAAACAACTGTGTCCAGAGTTTTAAAACAAATGAATATGATGAATATTTGGAGAAATTATTTTTGAAGGTATAATCTGGGGAAAAAATCATCTTGGACATTAGATATTCATAGTCAAGTTTCCATAATATGCTGCTCCTTATAGCTATATTACAGAATTGTACAGTAGAGCTTAACAAAAAAAAGTGAAACAGTAATTGCCATTCCTTACTTTCATGTTCATATCTTGTAGCAAGATCTACATTGTTAGGGTAAGACATCTAGATTGGGAAATGTCATCATTAATGAAAGAATGAGTTCACATCTTTCAGCCAAACAAAGACAATACTTCCAGACTTTGTAGTAAAGACTTTCATGTAATAAAATAATTTAAGTAAGTTTTTGAATAGCCAATCAAATCAAACCTTTTATGCCAATTTAGACAGAATGTTTTACTCATAAATCTAGACCATCACAACTTATTTTTATATATTTCAATATCTGCATTGCATTTAGTACTTTTTAGTTATAAAGATTATTTGAATGAGCTTATATTAGTGATATATTTCTGTGTCCATAGTTTATTTATAAGAAACTGAATCAAAACAAGAATTACGATTTATTTGCAGCTTGATTCTACATGTGATGGGTTTGTAGACTGGAATGAATTCTGTACATATCTACTGTTGTTGTACAGAGAAAATGATTACATGAGCACAAAAGAGAGATTCCATTCCTGGCTGAGGCTAAAATTACACATGTCATTCACAATAGGGTGAGAGTCTCAATATTGCCATTCAAGTCTCAGTCACAATAGGGTGAGTCAAAATTACACATGTCATTCACAAAAGGTTGAGTCAATATTACACATGTCTCTCACAATAGGGTCAGTCAATATTACAAATGTCATTCATGATAGGGTAAGTCAGTATTACACATGTCTCTCACAATAGAGTTAGTCAATATTGCACATGTCTCTCACAATAGGGTCAGTCAATATTACAAATGTCATTCATGATAGGTTAAGTCAGTATTACACATGTCTCTCACAATAGAGTTAGTCAATATTGCACTTGTCATTCACAATAGGGTCCGTCAGTATTACAAATGTCATTCACAAAGGGTGAGTCAATATTACATGTCTCTCACAAAAGGGTAAGTCAATATTACACATGTCTCACAATAGGGTGAGTCAATAACACATGTCATTCACAATAGGGTGAGTCAATATTACACATGTCTCTCACAAAAGGGTGAAGTCAATATTACACGTCTCACAATATGGTGAGTCAATAACACTTGTCATTCACAATAGGATAAGTCAATATTACACATGTCTCTCACAATAGGGTAAGTCAATATTACACATGTATCTCACAATAGGGTGAGTCAATATTACATATATCTCTCACAATAGGGTGAGTCAAAATTACACATGTCATTCACAACAGGGCAAGTCAATATTACACATGTCATTCACAATAGGGTCAGTCAATATTACACATGTCATTCACAATAGGGTGAGTCAATACTTCACATGTCATTCAAAATAGGGTGAGTCAATATTACACGTCTCTCACAATAGGGTGAGTCAATATTACACATGTCATTCAAAATAGGGTGAGTCAATATTACACGTCTCTCACAATAGGGTGAGTCAATATTACACATGTCATTCAAAATAGGGTGAGTCAATATTACACATCTCTCACAATATGGTGAGTCAATATTACACATGTCATTCACAATAGGGTGAGTCAAAATTACACGTCATTCACAATAAGTTGAGTCAAAAATACACTTGTCATTCACTATAGGGTGAGTCAAAAATACACATGTCATTCACAATAAAGTGAGTCAAAATTACACGTCATTCACAATAGGGTGAGTCAATATTAAACATGTCATTCAAAGTAGGGTGAGTCAATATTACATGCCATTCACAATAGGATGAGTCAAAATTACACATGTCATTCACAATGATGTGAGTTTAAATTACAAAATTTTTCTTTTTGAATAACCTTAGTTCTTTTGCTCTTAAAAGTGAATTCCCGATTTGTCAGCATGCATTTGATAGTAATTCATCAGAGAAATAAAAAAGCTACAGTCCCATTGCTATCCACAAAGTATACTGTTTTGATCAAAGTTTATTGTTAAACTTTAAATTTCTTGCATTGTATGCTACCTGCTGATGTGTTAACATCAAGCCCATTGTCAATTTAAATAGCCAGTAAATGTAATATACAAAATTGGTTGCATAATCGCTGTGAATGATAAGCTGGCGTTTAAAAATGATTGGAAAAAAATTGATAACACTTTTGACAGTGAAAAACATCTAAGGACATAATTTTAGTACATAATTGTATAATAAGTTTCTATTTATATGCAGTATTATAATAGGTCCTGGGTAGAAAGTTAATTTCACTCTAAGCTGAATAGAATAAACTTAATTTGGTGTAACGAAATGCATTTTATATGTATCTTATGCAAACTTAGGACATAACTAATTAACAAAATTGATAGGTAATTTTGAAAATTAGACATCAAATTCATTGGCTAAAAATAGAATTAGAAGGAAAAGACAACACTTAACATATTGACATATAAAACAAATAGGTAATGACATTGTATCTATTATTTCGCACAGGCAATGTTCTTGTGCAGTTAAAACAAATTTATTTAGTCAGATCATATCTAATTGTAGAACAATAAATCGTAATTCTAGAAAGAACTTTTCGAAGCAAAATAAAAACAGGATTACAATACAACTTTCAAATTAACTTTCATCATATGATTTTTGTGTGAAAAGACAATTTAATTTACTCATTCTTAGAGCTCAACCTAATGACATGGAGAATATAACATATTACAAACCCAAAATACTTTTATTCCAGCCACAGTCATTTACTGTCCCATCATAACTTTCACAGCTGCAAATGACATCAGGCTTTTGGATAACAAAATGTGAAACAATTTAAAAGAAAAAATAAGCTTAAAACATTCAACAAAAAGCACTAAAAACAGATGGCAGCCAACACGTCTATTGAAATACATCTCTCCTGGCTCAGTATTTTTTAACTAAAAAATAATCCAAGTAAAATGTTTGCCATAAATTGTTGGTATTAGGTTTGGTTGAGAGCAGTTCTTGTACAGAAAATGACTGCTTATGAGATGGATAGTCAAATTTTAAAAGTGATAAATGTATGCTTATGAATGATATAAGAATAAGAAGATGTGGTATGTTTGCCAATGAGAGAACTCTCCACCAGAGACCAAATGACATAAAAGTTTACAACTATAGGTCACTGTACGGCCTGCAACAATGAGCCAAATCCACACACCATAGTCAGCTATAAAAAGGCCTGATCTGACAAATGTTAAACAATTCAAACGAGAAAACTAACAGCCTGATTTATGTACAAAACAATGAAAGAAGAACAAATATGATATACAGCAACAAACGACAACCACTGAATAACAGGCTCCTTACTTGGGACAGGTACATACAGAATGTGGTGAGGTTAAACTAGTATGTTGGCGCCAAACCCTCCCCCTAACCTGGAACAGTGGTGTTACAGTACAACATAAGAACAAACTATAAAAATAAGTTGAAAAGGGCTTAACTCATCAGATTTTGAATGAGTCTTTTTTATGCCCCCACAACTGAAAGTTGGGTGGCATATTGTTTTACCCCTGTCTGTCCGTCTGTGTGTCTGTCCATCCGTCCATCGTCCCTCCATCGGTTGGTCCGTCTGTCCGTCCGTCCGTCCGTCCGTCCCATTATTGGTATATAGTTATTCAGCTCAACTCCTCCTACAGTTTGAATCCTAGGAAGTTTTCACTTCCTGTATCGTTTTGTCATTTAACTATTTCATAATTGGTAAGATGTGCAATAAAATATGTTAACGGCCATTTGATAAGTTCTATGGTTAAGTTGGATTGATTTTACACAATGGAACCTCTTAGAATCCAATATTTACTGAATAGAGAATCAATAGAACAAATGTCGAACAACGGAAAGAAAAAACAATTATATATTGTCACATTACAAAACAAATATGAACAGAACAAACATGCTTCATGAAGATTTGTAGTTACAGTTTTGGAGATTTATATTATCTTAAAACGTTGAAATGTTAAAACAATATAAAAGGTGAGATATATAAATAATATATTCTATATTGGTCATTTTTCTATTTTATATGAACCTAATTAAAGAAATGAAACTTATCATGTGTGTCACCAGGCTAATTTGGACTTGTATTTTTATTTTATATATTATTTATTTTAGAAACTTGATTTTTAGAAAAATATGGTTTTACAAATTTACATGTCAAGACAAATTATGTGTTATCTTAATTAATGACATTGGATGTTAAGATAGTTGTGACAGATTTATTCATTTGTGAATTTGAAGTTACTGAAATTAAAATGAGAGACTTTAATTCTTAATTCGTACTAAAGGTGTGATAAATAATGTAAAGGAAAATGTAAGAATAATTATAGTTATCTTTTATAGTAATTAATGTGAAAGCTGTCACTTATGGCTACAGGTTATGAAATGTCATTTTAATTAGAGTATTGCTACAATTTTGTTGTGTTAATTGAGTATTGTCTGTTTTCAATATTCAGTATACATATTGGGTTTAAACTTTGTGAATTTAGAACATACAAACATATAGATACAGTTGGACTCATAATGTAATGCTGACATTTTGCATTGTTACCGGGTATTCTTTGGCTCGGAATTAAATGATAAAACATGAATGTGTTGGATATTCGTTAGCTGCAACAATTAGTTCCTGTCATGATGTCTTCACAGACTTAAATATTTTTCTAATGATGTTACAAATAAAATTGTGACCCGTAAAATTATGGAGTCCAAGCAAGCAGCAGCCCCTTTGTCATGTATGACTTTAAGTGAATGTCAGGGGTGTTTTATCTCTCTTAAAGCCTAAAATTGTAAAATCAGCCCAAGAATTCAGTTCTAGTTTTACAGCCAATCTAGTTCTATAAAATGAAATATTGATTTGTTCAAAATTAGATATTTTTTTCACTTTCTTGGTTTAAGAAACTATCATTGATGACAAGTTGTTTTATTTGTAAAGATATCTTTTCATCAAATGTAATATGTACCTGATTTTTTGGAAAACATATTTTGAAATCTTTGTCTGAATTTGAAACATTTTGGTTAATAATCCACTAAATATAAGTATGTCATACTGTTACCAGTTCTAGATGGTGTTATTTAAGTAAATAGAAGTAATTAAAAATTGACATAATCTATTTGTATGTGGTTTAAGTGTCTTTTTTTATTAGTTTCAGTGACAAAGATAAAAATGCTCGACTTGAAGAACAGATGAAGCTTCACCACCTCCAACAGTTGATGAAAGAGTTTGTAAACCATAAGCCAGACGGCGTAGTTATTCAGGAAGCATCAACTTATTTCCCACCAAAGGTGAAGGAACGGGCACCGGGCATGATGAACCTAGAGGAATTCAAAACAACTGTGTCCAGAGTTTTAAAAACAAATGAATATGATGAATATTTGGAGAAATTATTTTTGAAGGTATAATCTGGAAAAAAAAAAATCTTGGACATTAGATATTCATAGTCAAGTTTCTATAATATGCTGCTCCTTATAGCTATATTACAGAATTGTACAGTAGAGCTTAACAAAAAAAAGTGAAACAGTAATTGCCATTCCTTACTTTCATGTTCATATCTTGTAGCAAGATCTACATTGTTAGGGTAAGACATCTAGATTGGGAAATGTCATCATTAATGAAAGAATGAGTTCACATCTTTCAGCCAAACCAAGACAAACTTCCAGACTTTGTAGTAAAAGACTTTCATGCAATAAAAATAATTTAAGTAAGTTTTTGAATAGCCAATCAAATCAAACCTTTTATGCCCATGTAGACAGAAGGTTTTACTCATAAATCTAGACCATCACAACTTATTTTTTATATATTTCAATATCTGTATTGCATTTAGTACTTTTTAGTTATAAAGATTATAATGAGCTTATATTAGTGATATATTTCTGTGTCCATAGTTTATTTATAAGAAACTGAATCAAGAATTACGATTTATTTGCAGCTTGATTCTACATGTGATGGGTTTGTAGACTGGAATGAATTCTGTACATATCTACTGTTGTTGTACAGAGAAAATGATTACATGAGCACAAAAAGAGAGATTCCATTCCTGGCTGAGGCTAAAATTACACATGTCATTCACAATAGGGTGAGTCAATATTACACGTCTCTCACAATAGAGTGAGTCAATATTACACATGCCATTCACAATAGGGTAGGTCAGTTTTACACATGTCATTCACAATAGGGTGAGTCAAAATTACACATGTCATTCACAAAAGGTTGAGTCAATATTACACATGTCTCTCACAATAGGGTCAGTCAATATTACAAATGTCATTCATGATAGGTTAAGTCAGTATTACACATGTCTCTCACAATAGAGTTAGTCAATATTGCACTTGTCATTCACAATAGGGTCCGTCAGTATTACAAATGTCATTCACAAAAGGGTGAGTCAATATTACACATGTCTCTCACAAAAGGGTAAGTCAATATTACACATGTCTCACAATAGGGTGAGTCAATAACACATGTCATTCACAATAGGGTGAGTCAATATTACACATGTCTCTCACAAAAGGGTGAAGTCAATATTACACGTCTCACAATATGGTGAGTCAATAACACTTGTCATTCACAATAGGATAAGTCAATATTACACATGTCTCTCACAATAGGGTAAGTCAATATTACACATGTATCTCACAATAGGGTGAGTCAATATTACATATATCTCTCACAATAGGGTGAGTCAAAATTACACATGTCATTCACAACAGGGCAAGTCAATATTACACATGTCATTCACAATAGGGTCAGTCAATATTACACATGTCATTCACAATAGGATGAGTCAATACTACACATGTCATTCAAAATAGGGTGAGTTAATATTACACGTCTCTCACAATAGGGTGAGTCAATATTACACATGTCATTCAAAATAGGGTGAGTCAATATTACACGTCTCTCACAATAGGGTGAGTCAATATTACACATGTCATTCAAAATAGGGTGAGCCAATATTACACATCTCTCACAATATGGTGAGTCAATATTACACATGTCATTCACAATAGGGTGAGTCAAAATTACACGTCATTCACAATAAGTTGAGTCAAAAATACACTTGTCATTCACTATAGGGTGAGTCAAAAATACACATATCATTCACAATAAAGTGAGTCAAAATTACACGTCATTCACAATAGGGTGAGTCAATATTAAACATGTCATTCAAAATAGGGTGAGTCAATATTACACGCCATTCACAATAGGATGAGTCAAAATTACACATGTCATTCACAATGATGTGAGTTTATATTACAAAATTTTTCTTTTTGAATAACCTTAGTTCTTTTGCTCTTAAAAGTGAATTCCCGATTTGTCAGCATGCATTTGATAGTAATTCATCAGAGAAATAAAAAAGCTACAGTCCCATTGCTATCCACAAAGTATACTGTTTTGATCAAAGTTTATTGTTAAACTTTAAATTTCTTGCATTGTATGCTACCTGCTGATGTGTTAACATCAAGCCCATTGTCAATTTAAATAGCCAGTAAATGTAATATACAAAATTGGTTGCATAATCGCTGTGAATGATAAGCTGGCGTTTAAAATGATTGGAAAAAATTGATAACACTTTTGACAGTGAAAACATCTAAGGACATAATTTTAGTACATAATTGTATAATAAGTTTCTATTTATATGCAGTATTATAATAGGTCCTGGGTAGAAAGTTAATTTCACTCTAAGCTGAATAGAATAAACTTAATTTGGTGTAACGAAATGCATTTTATATGTATCTTATGCAAACTTAGGACATAACTAATAAACAAAATTGATAGGTAATTTTGAAAATTAGACATCAAATTCATTGGCTAAAATAGAATTAGAAGGAAAAGACAACACTTAACATATTGACATATAAAACAAATAGGTAATGACATTGTATCTATTATTTCGCACAGGCAATGTTCTTGTGCAGTTAAAACAAATTTATTTAGTCAGATCATATCTAATTGTAGAACAATAAATCGTAATTCTAGAAAGAACTTTTCGAAGCAAAATAAAAACAGGATTACAATACAACTTTCAAATTAACTTTCATCATATGATTTTTGTGTGAAAAGACAATTTAATTTACTCATTCTTAGAGCTCAACCTAATGACATGGAGAATATAACATATTACAAACCCAAAATACTTTTATTCCAGCCACAGTCATTTACTGTCCCATCATAACTTTCACAGCTGCAAATGACATCAGGCTTTTGGATAACAAAATGTGAAACAATTTAAAAGAAAAAATAAGCTTAAAACATTCAACAAAAAGCACTAAAACAGATGGCAACCATCACGTCTATTGAAATACATCTCTCCTGGCTCAGTATTTTTTAACTAAAAAATAATCCAAGTAAAATGTTTGCCATAAATTGTTGGTATTAGGTTTGGTTGAGAGCAGTTCTTGTACAGAAAATGACTGCTTATGAGATGGATAGTCAAATTTTAAAAGTGATAAATGTATGCTTATGAATGATATAAGAATAAGAAGATGTGGTATGTTTGCCAATGAGAGAACTCTCCACCAGAGACCAAATGACATAAAAGTTTACAACTATAGGTCACTGTACGGCCTGCAACAATGAGCCAAATCCACACACCATAGTCAGCTATAAAAGGCCTGATCTGACAAATGTTAAACATTCAAACGAGAAAACTAACAGCCTGATTTATGTACAAAACAATGAAAGAAGAACAAATATGATATACAGCAACAAACGACAACCACTGAATAACAGGCTCCTTACTTGGGACAGGTACATACAGAATGTGGTGAGGTTAAACTAGTATGTTGGCGCCAAACCCTCCCCTAACCTGGAACAGTGGTGTTACAGTACAACATAAGAACAAACTATAAAAATAAGTTGAAAAGGGCTTAACTCATCAGATTTTGAATGAGTCTTTTTTATGCCCCCACAACTGAAAGTTGGGTGGCATATTGTTTTACCCCTGTCTGTCCGTCTGTGTGTCTGTCCATCCGTCCATCGTCCCTCCATCGGTTGGTCCGTCTGTCCGTCCGTCCGTCCGTCCGTCCCATTATTGGTATATAGTTATTCAGCTCAACTCCTCCTACAGTTTGAATCCTAGGAAGTTTTCACTTTGCTGTCTGTTTGTACATATATTGAAGATGTGCATGTGGTCAGGGTTTTGATTTTTATTAATATTTGCTCTTTTGGGAGATAGTTGAACATTGTCATTTTTTGGAGTATTTACTTGCATATATAAGGGAAGCGTTTCCAGATAACTCCTCCTAAAGTTTGAATGCTAGGAAGTTTTCACTTTGTTGGCTGTTTGTACATATATTGAAGGTGTGCATTTGGTCAGGGTTTTAATTTTTAGTAATATTTTCTCTTTTGGGAGATAGTTGAACTTTTTTTTTTGTCATTTTTTGGAGTATTTACTTGCATAAGAGGAGCGTTTCCAGATAACTCCTCCTACAGTTTGAATGCTAGAAAGTTTTCACTTTGCTGGCTGTTTGTACATATATTGAAGGTGTGCATGTGGTCAGGGTATTAATTTTTATAAATATTTTCTCTTTTGTTAGATAGTTCAACTTTGTCATTTTTGGGGTATAAGCGGTTAAATGTTATAGTTATTTTAAAATAACACTTTGCATCCACGGGGGCATCAATTGTGTCTCCCAAACACAATAATATCTCAAAGAAAGTCCTACATTGACTTTGTTATAATACAGTTACTTCAAAGTGGATTGCGGGGGCATCACTTTGTCTAGTCTTAGATTTTATTTGATATTGCAAGTTTCTGTATTCATGTACTACCATTGTATCACCAAGTAAGGATGATAATAATATTAACTAATAATTTCAGCAAGAAGTAACAACTAAGATGATCACAGTGGATAATCCAACAAGATATGTCTCATTTAGTAAGGTAAGAACCACAAGAGTATGCCTTTTTGTCCCCAGTGTGACACGTTTTGGGGGACATAGAAATACCAGAAGTCGTCTGTCCGTGCGTCTGTCCATCAGGTCTTGTTAGCACTCTCATGTGTACAATTCTTGCCAGATTTTTATAAAACTTGTATCATAGGTTTATTTCAGCTTTGTCTCGGAGTATTTCGAAAATCAGTGCTGATCAATTATTTTTAATAGAGTTATGTCCCTTGGAAATATTGATTTACATGGAAAATTGCATTGTTAAGACCTTCACTTGTACAATTTTTGCCAGATTTTTATCAAATTTATATCATAGGTTTATATCAGCAATGTCTTGAACAATTTTGAAAAATCAATGTGGATCAAATATTTGAAAAAGAGTGATGCCCCTTGGAAATATTGATTTTATCAGAAATTTCGTTGCATTTGGTCTTGAGCCTTCGTTTCTCTTAGATATTTATGAAAATTTTAAAGAACCAAAATCTGCAAAGGAGGGGGCATTAAGTGTTACCCTTGTCCATCTATACATCCATCCAAAATTAGTTTCCGTTCTCTTACTTTAATTTGCATCAGCCAAATGTTATGAAACTTGTATACAATGCTTATTACCTCAAAACACAAATCGAGTTCTAATTTGGTGGTGTCCCTTTGCCATTCTAGAGTTATTCCCCTTTGTAATTGGAAAAATTGTGCTGAATTTTTCATTTCCGTTCTCTAACTTAAGTTTGCATCAAACAAATGTTATGAAACTTATACACAATGCTTCTTACCACAAAACTCAAATCAAATTAAAATTTGGATGGCGCCACTTTTACCGTTCTTGAGTTATGTCTCTTTATCACATTCTATGCAAGTGGGGGCATCATCTGTGTCCCATGGACACATTCTCCATTTTTCAGTTATTGCCTTTGGACAGGTAAATATGTGCAGTGTAGGGAACATTGGAACTCTGCCGTCTATAGTATAGTTAGTCCCACAACATATGTCCTATTAGTACAGTTAGTTCAAGAAATATGTCTAATTTGGAAGGTAAGTCCCTCAAGATACACCTCATTTTGTAAGGTTGATTGATTGATTTGTTAGCTTAACCTTCAGTGGCAAATATTTCATGCACCTTCAGTAAGTAGTTGGGTAATTAGTCCCCTACCGACGAAGTCGAAGGGGACTTTAGGTTTGCACTCTGTCCGTCTGTCCGTCTGTCCATCCGTCAGTCCGGCAACTCAGCTTTCCACACTTTTTTTCTTCGTTCTTGAAGATATTGATTTGATATTTGGTATATAGTTTTATCATGACAAGTTATAGATCAAGTTCAAATTTTGTTCCGGTCTGATGATTTAGTCCAGAGTTATGGTCCATAAAAAAACTCCATAACTAATGTTAGAGTACTATGTTAAACCATATATCTTTACTAAGGGAAATAACTCATTTTTTAAAGACATTCTTTGGTAAATTGTTTGAGGAATTTTGTGGCAGGTTTACATGTTATTTTGTATAAACTAATTTTCTGAATGCTACATGTATATATATATATATATTTTATTAAGTGAAATCCTTTAATTAGATAATAATCTATTTTTATTAAGGTATATATTTCATAACATTACATTGTGTAGATAAAAGTTGTTGACATTTTATAGATAAGTTACAAATCTATATTAGTTTGTGACAAATGAAGAAAAATATTTGGAACTATTAATTATATTTGATTGTAATTTGAAAATAATATACATTGTATTACATCATATCTAATTCTAGAGAACTATTAATCATATCTAATGTTAGAGTGTTATAGATTTTCCACACTTTTTTTCATCATGCTTGAAGATATTGTTTGACAATTGGTATATAGTTTTATCATGACAAGTTACAGATCAAGTTCAAATTTTTGTTTCAGTCTGATAATCTTGTGCAGAGTTATGGTCCTTGGACTTGAAAAAATTCACTCATATATTCAGTTTTCCACACTGTTTTTAGTCATGCTTGAAGATATTGACTTTATATTTTCTTTTTGTTTACACCATGACAAGTTATAGAACAAGTTAGCATTTTGTTCCAGTATAATGAATTTTTACCCGGTAGGGGACTATGTATTGCCATGCAATACTCTAAGAATGCTTGTTCCCATAAGACTATATCTGATTTAGTAAGGTAAATATCACAAGATATGTTCTATTAGTACGGTAAGTCCTACAAAATATCTCCTTTACTGAAGTGGATGCTTGATATTCTTGCTGATGAAGTCAGTATCAAAAACAAAATGCCATTATTCTATAAATATTTTGTCTTTGATTCAGCAGAGATTCATCATATTGATATAGTTTCTCTTTATACTCCTTTGATTTAATCATATAACAAAGCATTTTATGGCATGTGAGGACCATATAAATTAACACATTGCATGAGTGATGACTACAAAGATCTAGCTCCTTAGATAATGAAGAGTAAAATGGACAAAGTTTTTGTTCTGGAATTAAATAAATATCTATACCAATTGCAGAAGTGATAAGGCCTAGGATATGACCTTTGTTTAAACCTTAAATTTAATTCAGATTAGTTAGCAAGAATAAACATTGTATGTCTCCAGACTAAATTGTGTAAATATTTGTACTTGGATATTTTAAAAATTAAATACAACCACAACATTTTACATTTATTAATTTAATATCGTGGTTAAACATTTAATTTCATATTAATATCACACGAAGAAAAAAATTGATTGGATTAAAGTTATGTATTGGTTAATTGTGTTAGCTGAATCACTTCTTGTAGTCATGTAATAGTTAATGGTTTCATTTATTAAGATTATGTAGCAGTTAAAATTAAACAATGTATTCTATGTTGACATGGTGGGTTCAATAACTGTACCCTATAACCCAGGGGGGAGGAGAATAGAAGTATTTAATGTGATATTTTATAAATCCTTATTAGTTTCTTGCTAATAGAGGTAAAGTTGTTAATAAACTATGGTTCATTAAAGTAAAATTACTACAGTATGTCCAATGTGAAAAAAAGTATGACAGAAATCGTTGATTATAAACAATTATCCTTTTAATTGAGATGTCAGATACTGTACAACCAGGCATATATATATGGATTTTTTTTTATACAAAAGGCAAATGATTAGCGATGAAAAAATCTGCAAATAATAGTTGCTTTGCAAAAGTTAACAGGTTTATATCTTAACATTATTTACTTTAATGCATGGCCAGTGTACCTGACATGAAGCTAGTTAACTCTTTGTATTTCCCTTCGACCATTATTTTTTCATAGTATATCTTCTTCTTTTCTGGTTCATCTTTTTTTCTCATACAACCTTGTCTGTGCCAAACATTTTGATCCTTTGACATTGACATATGATATTATATTAAGACAATGTGTCCCATATCATCATGACCCCTCTCCTCATATCATAGATTGTTTGATATTTCTAAAATAGTGAAGATCCTTACTCATTTACTATATGTGTTATTATTATTTGCCATAGAAATACCTTTCCAGTACTAAAATGTGTATGTTTTATTTCTTTCCTTCCCGCATGTAACTTGTATACATGCTAGATGAAGGGGAGACATATGTTTTAGTCCATTAAGGTTCATATGGACCCTTTGCCTAAAATAGCTGCGTTTTCACCTCAAAATTTACTTTGAGTACAGACAAACCTGTGCATCTGGAAAAGTTTTAAGGCATAGCATGCCCTAGATAAATAAATTTCAAATGCATTGTATGTTTTAGAAAATTTTAAACTTAACTGGATTTTACAGTGCACTTTTTTTCATCCCTGCAGAAGATGATAAAATTAACAAACAGTTGAGTTTCACTTGATATGGTCCACTCAGGTACACAGTTTAAATCACCAATTGTTGTCAGGTATCTATTGTCCATCTATTGTCCATGTCAATCAATACAGTTCACTGCAATTATTACCTGTAGGGAAGTTCTCAAACCTCTTTCACAACTTAGTTTATTTTGGCACCATCTGGAGAAATGAAAAAAAGTGCACTGCAAAATCCTGTTAAGTTTTTAATTTTCTAAAACATAAAATATATTTGAATTTTATTTATCTAGGGCATATGCTATGCCTAAAAACTTTTCCAGATACACAAGTTTGTCTGTACTCAGAGTAAATTTTGAGGTGAAAATGTAGCCAGTTTAGCCAAAGGGTCAACATGAACCTTAAAACAGTTACACATACTTAATGATTTGATATATTTGAGTGTTGTTTGTAATAATTCATGAAACATTTTAATATTCAAATGAAATACATGTATTATGGACAACAACTCCCAAGAAAGTGTATGGTGATTCTCTGACTTGTAGATAATACTGGGAGGGAGATCTGCCACTTCAGAGGTTTTGTTTCCATAAATAACCTCACAATATTTTGATTCTATAAATAGATTGTTTGTTTTGTTTATAGGAAGGAGTGATCAACATATGGCATCCACATATGAGTTATCCCGAAAAACATGTTGTCATGATGGATGAAAGTACAGAACAGTCCAATCAAAAACGTCGTTACAAAACTTGGATAACAGATGCTGTATACATGCCAAACTGTAACAAGATTGCTATAGCAACAACTAGTCGAGACATCAGATTCTATGATTGTTCTACAAATCAGTATTATTTAGAATTTCATTTACATGGTAAGGAATGGCAAGATTACTTGTAGGTATTCATGATTGACTAGTAATCTGATTGTTCTCCTTGTATTGTATGAAGTATTAGAGTGCACCCAGTCATTGAATGAAATATTAATAGAATGCAACCAGTCATTTTAAAATAGTTGGTTTAGAGTGGAACTTGGCTACTCTATGATACTTTTGTGTCAGGATTTTTTTCTGTCAACATACAATGTCATCTTGTATATATTGGTTATAAAAAAATATAAAATAATCTACATCTTGTTTGGAACGAACAACTGATCTGAATCATTGACAGCCTTGGTAGGATCTTGTTAATAATTCCAATAACATATTCAGAGTATAATGCATGTTCATGTGACTGTCCCAAGTCGTCAACCTGATCAGTGGTTCTCTTTAGATATGTCTTAATGTTGTTATCCTGAGACTGTGATGGTGTTGAATCTTTGATAGATTGATATATTTACTTACAGCTTTTCTAGATCTTGGCGATTTACAGCTTGCCATATTGTCATGAATTTATACAGTACCGGTATTATTTTTGTAGTTACTGGTATAACAACAGTAACTTTTACACCTTAAACAAAAATGATATCCTTAAATTAACTGACAACAACTAGAGCAGTTGAGACAACGTGTTTAAGGGAACCCCAGTCTGCACCAAAATCTTTTCCAACTACTAGTCTGAAGACTAATATTTCAACATTTTCCTTATGTGTCTAAACAAAGTTTTGCAAAAACTTACTAGTAGGAATGAAATTTTACTAGTCTGGGGTATGGGACTTTTGGCCAACAGTGCAGACTGGAACCCCTCATGATTTTTTAGCTATACATGTACATGTACAGATAGTTTAAACAATTGAAAAAAATATTTTCAGCAACTGATGTGCATTGGAAGTTACTATTGGTTTGTTATATTTTCAGCTATGACAGATGTAGCTAGTTGTTTAGATTATTGGTATGATCATAAGGTATGTCTCTCAAAATTATTCTTTTCTGGAAAACAATTTAAAATTTAATGTTTTTATGTTAGTTACTTTGGCAATTTCAAACATTCCTGGAAAGTAGAAATTGGCTAAGAATAAGAGAAATTTAATTTATTAAATAAGGAATATTTAAATATTTATCTGAAATAAGCTACAAAAGATTTTTGTCTATAGAAAATCACTTTTCAATAAATAAATATGATAATTTTAATAACTACATTTTAGTTCCCTAACAGTCCCTCATTGTTACTGGTTGGAGTAGACTCTGGTGCAATACATCTGTTATACTTCCAAAGACCAGTCACAAGACTGTTTTCCTCTCAGAATAAGAGTGAAAGTGGAGTTGTCAGGGTTCCATGGAATGTAAGTATATAGTCAATTACAAAAATCAAATATATTTCCAGGATACAGTCTAACCTGTCTTGTGTGACATTCAAAAGGGAAACCGATTAAGAGGTCACATTAGATATGTGGTCTTTATATAGAAATCATCATTTACAAATTTTACACTACATTAGAAATGATTCTAAATGTATATTTTTTTTAATTATAAAAAAAGGAAATGTTGTTTGATTGCCAATGAGACAGTTATACATAAAGATGTGAACAAATACAGGTCACAATAAGGCCTTCAACAATGAGCAAAAACCCATACTGTATAGTAAATTAAGGTGACTATAGATTATAAATGTTCAATAAGAAAAAAAATCAAGGTAACAAACAAAAAGCTGATGTAATTGCATGAACTCCTAAGCAGGGCTCACACTACTTCAGAATCTTAGAGAAGTGACTTCTTTTGAAACTGATAGGGAGAAGTGTGAGATTTGAAAGAGAAGTGCTCCTTCGCTGGCGCTACAATGTTTGGTTTTACTATAGTATAAAGGGTCATATGTAACTTATTTTCTTTTATATTGTTCAATTCATATCTGAGTATACAATTAAATTAACAGTTCAAATTCAAAGTTGTTTAAGTTTAGGTTCTTGCAGGAACATATATATATATTGACAATTCAATTAAAACTATCTTGTTTATCATGTTATGAAATTCAGTGTTTCTCAACAAAAGATATACAAAGTTAAGCTGGGCCATAATATATTGATATTAGTAGTTAAGCAACTTCAATCAATATTTTGAAACAATCCATATAAATTATATGGAATTATATACATTATTCAATTAGATCTAACCAAAAGCTTGTTAATGCATGTGAATGCGTAATTTTTCCTTTTGGGATCATATTCTTCTGTCAGCTTTTACATTCATGCGTCCGTAGTTATTATTGTAAAATACGGATTTCGGTCATAGCTGGTCCGTTCGGATGTTTGACAAGCTATTTGGAAAGGAATACGACGTTTTAATGCAATAAATGGATTAAACATTTACTGAGGCAACTTTATCACTTTCAAATGAAGAAACAAACTTATTGTGCACGAAAGTTAGATTGATGTATGCTCTGAGTAACAAGTACCGAAGTGCATGCAGTGATAAAAGTTGTCTTTTATTAGATAACCTGCTACACACTGTAAAGTTAATGTTTAAACCTGTTTTCTTAAGAAAATGAATCGTTTATGGCTGAATTTCTTTAATAATCAATAAAAATTGATGTTTTATCAACTTGGTAAAATTGAAAATGTCCGATGACGAAAGCGAAAAGCAGTAACAAACAACAAGCTTTCGCTTTTGATGTCGGGCAATTGCCCTAGTCGCCTGGTGCGTGAGCCCTAAGGGGTGGAGACCAGGTGTTAGCTATAAATCACCACATTATGAAAAAAATGTGAAACATGTTTTGATTGGTTTATACCAAAGTCACATTATGCATGATACTTGACTTTCAAATCTTGTTTTTATTATGTGAAAATTTTGACAGGATATGTTTAGAAAAATCAACTCATTTTTTGCATTGCTTGTATACACCATTTCCTGAAATTAATCTGACATTTTTGTCCTTTGTTCAACAATTACAAGAATAAATGCATGCATAAGTTTCTGACTTTACAGTATAAAGTAAAATAACAAAAATACCTAACTCCAAGTAAAATTCTAAACGGAAAGTCCCCAATCAAATGGCAAAATCAAAAGCTCAAATACATCAAACGAATGGATAACAACTGTCATATTCCTGACTTGGTACAGGCAATTTCTTATGTAGAAAATGGTGGATTAAACCTGGTTTTATAGCTAGCTAAACCTCTCACTTGTATGACAGTCGCATAAAATTCCATTATATTGACAACGATGTGTGAACAAAACAAAAAGACATAATATATATAGTCATAAAACATTATCAAAAGTATAGAAAAATATTTATCTTATTCAGCAAATCATTATATATATTCATGATTTGAAACTAAAATTTGGTCTGATATTTGATTGACAGAAAGTAGCCATCAATCAAGACAGAGAGGACAAAGATAAAGATGATATGAAGAAATATGTACTGTATGATAAAATGTACCATGAGAAACCGCGAGTCCCTCCTAATGCAGTCAGACAAGTCAGATACATCCCAGATAAAAATAGTATCATTTCATCAACTAGTAGTTCTAATAGATCCCTCATCATTGCTAATGTTACTAGTTATCAGAACGAATCAAAAGAATTTACAGATAAAGTGTTCAAGGAATATGTCTTTAACATAGACAAGGTAAGTTACTGTCAGACAACTTCTTATAGTTTTTTCCCTTTAATTATGAATTTTGCATTTTTTTCATTTTTCATTTTTTGAAAATAATGATTGATACAGAGAAACTTTACATCTAGATAGAAACTTTGAATAGCAAAAATGATTAGCAAGATCTATAAATAGGTTCACATTTCCGAAATTGTCGGTTGACTCGTTGCCCTTAATTAATGATTTTAATTTGTGCTATTACCTATTGTTTTGAAAACAGTTATAAATGAAATTTTAGATAGCAAAAATGATCCACAAGACAAGATCTGTAGATAAGTCATCTTAAATGACATTTTTTGGGGTGTTTTTGCCTATTTTCTTGAAAACTAGAAGAGATAAAAAGGAACTTATATAGCAAAAATGATCAGCAAGTCGAGATCTACAAATAAATCAACATGGCCAAAATTGTCAGTTGACTGCTTGTAGGAGTTATTGCCCATAAAAGACGATTTTTAGCAATTTGTTTGCTTATTTGTCTAGTATCTTGAAAACAATAATAGATAGATGGAACTTAAAACAGCAAAAATGACCACCAGGACAAGATCTAAAAATGTGTAATCATGGCTGAAATTATTTGGAAAATCTTTGGTGGATAAAGAAAAACTGTACACAGCAAAAATGATGATCAAGACAAGATCTACGAATAGGTCAACATAGCTGAAATTTTGGCTCAAGTAGGATATACTGTACTATAGTTCCGGCTTTTATAATAAATTTATACGCGTATGTATTCATGAGCAATAAAGGTGTTTAAATTATACAATGAAAAAAAAAAAAAATAAATGACTGGTAGACAGGTTGACAATGTGTTAAAAATGTAAATATTTTTATGGTTGACTGGTTGACAGGTTGACAAGTCGACAAGTTGACAATGTTAAAAATGTAAATATTTTTATGGTTGACTTGTTGACAAGTTGACAAGTTGAAAATTTAATATAGTTAAAATTGAAGTTATGGTTGACAAGTCGACAGGATGACAATTTGAAAGAATTTATATAGTGTAAAATAGTATTATTGGTGACCGGTAGACAGGTTGACAAGTCGACAGGTTGACAATTTGACAGTGAGAAATGAAAACTGTAATAATGGTTAACAGGTTGACAGTCGACAGGTTGACAGGTCGACAGTCGACAGGTAGACAATTATAAGTCAAGACTTAATAAAAAGGTTAAAAAACTGAATTGTAAAATTCAACCTGTCAACCTGTTAACCATTACACTTGTCAACCTGTTGACCTGTCGACCTTTTCACTTGTCGCCCTTTCAACATGTCAACCTGTCAGTCAACCAGTCGACCTTAACACTTGTCAACCTGTTGACTTTCACACTTGTTGACCTTTCTAGTGTCAACCTGTCGACCTGTTAGTCTGTCAACTTATGTACATATAAAACGATTTACTTCTTAAGTTAAACCGAATTACTCCTCTGTTCTTCCGATGGAACTACAGTACTGTTTATCCTGCTTGACCCGAAATTTTCAGTGGACTCTTTAAAGGAAATTTGCCATTAAATGAAGATTTGTTTTTACTCTTTTCTTTTTGGGCAAAAATTATCGAAGATAGGGAGTAACTGTAAAAGCAAAAATTGTCAGCAAAGACATGATCAACAAATAAAGTGATTTTAATCATAAATTATATTCTAGTCTACATTTTTGGAGTGTGGCCAATGTTGAAGATGCACATAGATCCAGGTGAACCACACAGAGCCTATAGTTCTTTTTTGTTATATTTTTTGGTAAAAATCTTCATGCAGACAGTTGCAATATTTCTGATGGTAACTGGTTAATAATCACATTGTAAGATAACAAAAAATTTTAGACCATATAAATTTTAATTTTTATACCCCTGCTTTAAAAAAGTGGGAGTATACTGTTTTACCTCTGTCTGTCCGTCGTCCGTCCGTCCGTCCGTCCGTCCATCCATCCATCTGTCCGTTCATCCGTCCGTCCGTCCCATGAATATTTTTCGTCACATCTTTCTAAGGAACTACATCATAAGGATTTCTGAAATTTGGTTTCAGGGTTTATATAAGTCAGCTATACCGTGTGATGTGTTTTCAGATTTATCACTCAACAACTTCCTGTTTACCGTCAAGTATTTGGGCGGGGGTATCATCAGTGAGCAGTAGCTCGCAATTTCACTTGTTGAATCTTTGGATTTTCCTGCACTATTTTGTGTATTTAAAGTTGTTGCCCTGCATCATGAAACAAAACAACTGAAATCCTTCTCTAATTACTTATCATTATCATTATCTCTCAAAGAAAAAAATAATGGATTTGTTGAAAAATGTAACCCTGCTTCATATTTCAGCATTTGCTGTTTTCAATTTTTTTTGCAGACTACAATTGGAGTGTTTTAACCTTAACAAGAACATGAACTTGCTTATATTGTAGGGAGTAGAGTGTTTTTACTTGAACCTGAACTTGTTTATATTGTAGGGAGTAGACTGTTTTGACTCGAACCTTAACTTGTTTATATTGTAGGGAGTAGAGTGTTTTGACTTTAATAAGAACCTGAATTTGTTTATTTTGTAGGGAGTAGAGTGTTTTGACTTGAACCTGAACTTGTTTATATTGTAGGGAGTAGAGTGTTTTGACTTTAATAAGAACCTGAACTTGTTAGTTACTGGAAGTTTAGACCATCTTGTTCGACTTTGGAACCAGTATGTACCAACCAAACCCATGTCAATATTGGAAGGTCATGCTGTCGGAGTTATAGGGGTCAAGATACACGAAGGATTAGAGCAAGTCTTCAGTTATTCTAAAGATGCTGTAAGTAGTTTATCTGGTGTTTGCCGGAATTTACTGTTTTTTTAACCATTAAATGCATGTTGGCCAAAAATAGATCATTACTGACATAGATTTAAATGGGAGTGTTTATAAATGCAATGAATACCCTGTCATATTGTTTGACAAAAATAAGTGAAAAACACAATAACTTAAAAATTTACAGTATATCTTAAACAATCAGCCACTGACATGAATTGAAAACAAAAATGAGAAAGATTAATTGTCTTTTAAGTAATAACTATACTTCTGTAATTTTTTACAAAAAAATTTAAATAATTTCAGTTTTAACTTGACATTTTAAATACCTGTGTATTTCATGTATTGTAGGTAGTAAAAGTGTGGGATATTAAGGAACAGTCCTGTCTACAGACAGTGGGCCTCAAGTTTCCCAATAGTATACATGGTAGAATGCCAGAACATGGAGAGTTTCCTATTCATCTTCAGTGTTCTCCCCAAGATGCTCTACTCGTCACATGTAATGATTACATTGGCATGTTGAAACTTGGACGTTCAAGTCAACCGACAACAACACACACAGTCACTCATGATACACAGCTCTGTGGAGCAATTTATAATCCTTTCTTTAAACAGGTATTGTACAAGTTAACCACTCACAATACACATACTATTCAGGTGTAATTATTGTAACTACAATGGGAAAAAAACATATTATTAGTGTATATAGGTAAATTGTCTAGCAATAGTTAATGCACATTAAGGCTAAAAGTCATTATTTAATACTTTAATACATGTACATACTTTCATCAGAAGAAAAACAGGTAATCAAATGCCAGAGTTTTGAGTTCAGTAATTTTTTTTTACACAATATGACTAAGAAACAAATGAGAGTATTCTGAAGAATTACAGCAGAAATAAAATTTGAATTATATTGTGAAAAAAACTAAGAGAAAATGGAATAGTCCATGGATATAAAGAGCCATAAGTAACAAAAGAAATAATAAACTTTATTTGTGAGATAATTCTGTATTTATCTGTTTGTTACTCAGGTTGTAACTGGATGTGATTCCTCTCATGTTGCAGTATGGGAATTAGAGAGTGGTAATAAATCTATTGTATTTTCCAATGCTCATGGCAATGAAGAGATTACGTGTATGGTTTTTGATGAATCCTGGAGAAGACTGATAACAGGAGCTAGGAATGGAACCATTAAGGTTTGTTTTGTCATAAGGGTAACTAATGATGGGGAAATACGAATATATACTTTTTCATGATACTCTGCAAACAGGCCTATAATGTGCTTTGGATGGTGATCTACAGCATTTCCCCTGTTCTTGTTTTTTAATTTGTGTTTGGAAATGTAACACTTTGCTATCCATAGCATTTTTCTTTAACGTACATGCTTTTCATTATTAAAGTGTGAATATAAAAAATAAGATATGAAATATTTATGTTTTTTGCTTTACAGAAATTGCTGCAAAAAGGAAAAAGTTAATTAATAAGGAAATTACTGAGGAACTGTTCAGTTACTGTCTTAATATTGGTCATTTAATACTGAAAACTGTTAAATTTGTACTTTAATTTGTTGAAAGATTCTGAATGTCATGTACTTACCAAAATTTTTCTTGTTTGTAAGGTTTGGAACTTTCAGAATGGTCATAATTTACATAAATTAGAACCAGAGGAGGAGGCTGAGGTGACAGGGATTCTGCCCCTTGTGGACATGAAAATGATTGTAGCTGTTGGTTGGAGTAGGAAAATCACAGTATATGATGATTCAGATCCTGATGTAAGTTTGTTTTAGCATTTGTATACTCTGAAATTAACAATGGACTTTCTCATTGTTGAAGGCTGTACAGTTGCCTATAATTGCTTACATCCACTTCCATTTGAACTTTGGTGGATATTTGTCTCATTGGCAATCATACCACATCTCCTTATTTTTATATTAGTAGATTAACAAAACTTACATTACAAATATACAATAAGCAAAGCAGGAGAAGCACTTATCTTTTAAATAACAGTATAATATAGTACACAAACACAAATAAATAACAGTATAATATAGTACACAAACACAAATAAATAACAGTATAATATAGTTCACAAACACAAATAAATAACAGTATAATATAGTACACAAACACAAATAAATAACAGTATATTATAGTACACAAACACAAATAAATAACAGTATAATATAGTACACAAACACCAATAAATAACAGTATAATATAGTACACAAACACAAATAAATAACAGTATAATATAGTACACAAACACAAATAAATAACAAATTTTATTATATACTTAGTAGTAAATAAATTGTATGTGTAATACGGTCAATGGCAATGGTGCTGTATCATCCATCCGTGATGATATCGATATCAGTCACAGTTGCTAAAGCTTTATCACACCTTTAATCTGTATGACGTCACCTCATCAATATCAGTCACTGTTGCAATAACCCGAATAATTCAGTAGTTATATTCCGCTGATCTACGATTACTACATTAACACCTGAATGCATAGACAATGAAAAATCTTTAATCAATCATTTGGAATTAGCTCGTTTACCTATCTCGATAAAATTGAGCTGATTGCTGATTGGTCACCTCTTCTACAGGGCACCAATCAAAATACAGGATAATAAGAGTTTTTATCGTGTGAGAATTCAGGCCCTAAAGTAGGAGAGATCGAGACACAAGGGACTGAATAATTCGTTACTGTAGCAAAGGCTTTATAAAACCCTAATCTGTATAATATATGTCACATAAAAACATCTACTTGAAATAATAGTATTTCAATATCACACACAGACACAACCAATATAATCCTATAGCAGAGGTCTTGGGATTATATTGGTGTCTAGTATATATAGATGTGATATTGAAACAAATGAATAACAATTATATTTAGTATCAAAGAATGATTACAGTTACTGGAGGATAGCTCAAAGTATTTTTAACTGCTAATAAGAAATAATGCCATCCTACACCTAGGCTAATATCTGTTTTCTGGACTTCATAGAAGATTCCATGCAGCAACTTCATAACAGTACAGAAAAAACATCCAAATAACCAATTTAATCACTGTCATTTTTCAGAACACTTACATTGCTCCTAACTCCCACTGGAAAGGTGGACAGATTCACAAAGATGACATTTTGACCTTGGATCATTGTCATCCACATTTCATGGCATCAGCAGGATATGATGGGGAATTATGTGTGTGGAATTTAGAAACCGAGAAAATATATTTACGTTTAAGACAAGGACAGCCATCTGATATGTATGTGTGAATAGTGTCAGAAATTAATTTCTTATGCTCTATGTATGATTGATCTTTGATCTTGATTAAATGTATAAATTTGAAATTCTTATGATAATTATAAAAAAAATACAAAATTATAATAAGAATTAATGTTTAAAATATATAGCACAGATTGTTGATTTGTAGGTGGACTAATTTCTATTTTCAATTCTAATAAAATGATATTAATAGACCAGCTACTTTTGGAACTTTAGATAATCTTTTAATTTTGTTCTGAGTAAGCTCTTCCCCTCTGAATTTGTTCAAGTAAACTAAGTAAAAGTATAGATTAAACATTTAATATTTCAGCTCCAAAGCAATAGAATTTTTAACTAGTCAAACTAGTAATTTAAGTAGTAACCAATCGACACAAAATGGACATCTTCCACGATCACGACCAAATTCACGTCCAAACTCAAGACATCGCAGGGGTCACAGACTTCCTCAAGGGTGAGTAGAACATTTTTGAAATATTAGTAGATATTTCATTTAATTCAAGTCATAAATTATTTCATTGTAACAGTGAGTAATTAAAGCTAATTTTATTTGTGAGATCATTGGTAAAAATAAGATCAATTCAATGATTGTAGTGTTTAGGTATCTGTCATTGAGTGAAGCATTTTCATTTGGTCAATACAAAGACCTTTTTTATGAATGAATGGTTAAACACTTAACTTGAATGCATTTGGTTATAGTGTTATTAATTTTAGTTGGCTTCATAAAATTTTAGCATGTATGTCTGTGTACAATTCTTATTGTATTTGTATGATTTTAGACAGTCAGCTCCTGTAGATAAGGTATTGTTCCTTAAGACAAGAGTACCATTGAGACAGTCGGATGGTGCACAGCTGATATCTAGTGAGGCAGGCAATATATTTTGGTGGTCATTATATGGTACAAAACAACAAATAGGTCAGTATCAGTATTTTGTCTTAATTTATGTAATTTAAGACCACATTTTCTCTGCTGAAGGAAGACTACTGGAAGGCAGTTTCCTAACTTTAAAGGTCTTTGAAATGTGGAGTACTTTGCATCAAAATGACTAGTTCTCTGAGATATCATTTATACTCAAAGCTTGGTCACAAAAATCAAGATTAGCTTCAAAATGACTGGTTTTCTCAGATATCTTTGATGACCAATATATATTTCTGATTTACTTATTTATTATTAGTTAAAATTTTATTGATCAAAATGACAAATGGATCAGTCATAAATTTTACAACGTCTCAAAATATCAGATATCATTTATGACCAATATATATTTCTTTTTTTTCGGATATCATTGATAAACAATATATATTCTGATTCTCATAGATATCATTGATGACCCTTAGAGGAATATAATCATTGTCCTTCATGTTAAGTAGAAGGTGGTTATAGTCTCTCTACAGCACAACTCCTTCTAAACAGCTGGATGGATATTGATGAAACTTCACACAGTTGTAGAACAACTTTCTGAAGATATGCTAAGAAGAATATAATCCTGGTCCCAAATGTAAAAGGGGAGATAATTGAATTTAGGGGACTGGGATGTGTTTTTGTGAGTTCATGCATAGTTCTAGTTATTATTATTATCCAGGTTATTTCTATATTCCAAAGGACAAAAATGTATCTGTTTTCTTCATATGTACTGATCGACAGGGGTTATCTCAATGGTTTTGATAACAAGGTTTATAATTTAAAGTCTGGGACCCAGTTAAAGTTAATTCTTTTCTTCAGATAAGAAGATTGAGTCATCCAGAGGTCACATGTACTTTTATTATTTAAGGTCATTTTTATGCCCCTGATGACAAGGATGAATCAGTTTTATCCATGTGTACAAATCTAGAAGTCATATGCACTTTTATTATTTCAGGTTATTTTTATGCCCCTGATGACAAAGATGAATCAGTTTTATCCATGTGTACAGATCATGATAATGACAGACTTTTTACCAGTGATACGCAAGGAAATATCAAAATTTGGGATATAAAGAATTACTGTACAAAGGCAGAAGAAAGGGTACTGTAAATGATTTAATAATATTGAACTTGTTTATCCTTCTGTCCATCTGTTATTGCATCTGTTTGTCTAAAAATATATTTGTCATACATTTCTCAAGTACTTCGAACAGAATTTATACATATTTGGTCAAAAACTTGATAGTGATTAATCATTAATCAATGGATAATAACTTAAGGTGTTTATTGCTATTACAAAATTCTAAAATCACCCCCAAAATGTGCTCCAATTGACAAGTCTTTTTTTCCTGCTAAATTGATGAAGGGCGATAAAATAGGTTGGAGGTTCAATACTTCACCTTGTAGAAAATAATTTGAAAAATTTCAATGAATTGAGGATTAGCTATATGAGCCCAATGAATACTATAATTTGCTTGTATTTGAATTACAGAGAATTAAATCTCCACCTCCCTTACTAGAGCAGTGGAAAGCACATGATTCACCAATTGTCAGTATAGAGTACATACTCCACGAGACTGGAGAATATTTAGTCACAGCATCAACAGATAAAACTGCCAGACTTTGGACAATTGAGGGACATTATGTTGGTACTTTTGGCCAGGTAACTTTATACATTAACTAATTAAATTAGTAATTCAATGTACTGAAAGTTTCTTAAGATATGTTTGTTTTCAAAGGCAAACATTTAGTAATGATTGATATTTTGAATTGAAAATTTGTTAGTTTAGGAGATAAATTAAGTGTTAAATGTCGATTCATAAACATGTATTTAATTTCTGATAAAAAAACTATGGCCCTGATGTTGGAGATTTATTCCTTTAGCGGTATCATGATTAACCACAAGTCTGCAGCCTGGGACAGTAAAAACTTTGCGGAGGAAGTAAAATTTCTCAAAAAGTGGCCTTTCAAGATATATGAATTCAAGAAAATTTTATAAAGTTTAATTTACAGGTTTTTAAGTCAACAAGTTTTTTTCTGAAGATTGTTTTACCATTATGAATAACAATTAACGCCTAATCTTCATAAAGACTTAACAAAACACCACTTGATATGACAGAATATGTCATTTGCTCTAAAATCTAAATTTTCAAAATATAGCAAAAAATTGGTATTAGAATTTCTCACATGGATCTTTATGACAAATTTGATTACCTGTCCTCGCCAATTATTAATTTTCCTTTTCTTAAATATCTGATGAAAAGTTGTATTTCACACCAAATTTTTATAGAATAAAAATATGACCAGAGGTTTAACCCACAAATTTCCTCGGAAAATGCCTGTACCAAGTCAGGGATATGACTGTTGTTTTCCGTTCGTTCTGTTGGTTGATAAAGTCTAAAATTTGATTTTGTCAGTTTTTATACGCCCATTTACGGGATGTATTATGGTATACCGTTGTCCGTCCCTACGTCGTCAACATGTCGAACAATAACTCAAAAACACTTTAACCAATTTGCATGAAACTTTGGTGAATTGTTTTTATCTATTGACGTGAGCTCCCTTTCGTTTTTTTATAAATTTCAGATTTTACGTTTCCTAGTTATGGGGTTTTATTCATTAAAAAAGGGGGATTTTCCAGTTTTCGGACAATAACTCAAAAACGCTTTCACCAATTTGCAAGAAACTTTGGTGAATTGTTTATATCTATTGACGTGAGCTCCCTTTCGATTTTTATAAATTTTAGATTTTACGTTTCCGAGTTATGGGATTTTATTCATAAAAAAGGGGTGATTTTCCAGTTTTTTGACAATATCTTTAAAATGCTTTGAGCAGTTTTCATGAAACTTTGGTGACTGGTTTATATCTATTAAGATAACCTCCCTTTAGCTTTTCATAAATTTCTGATGTGACATTGAGAAGTTATTGAACTTTATTCTTTGAAAACACAACGGGCATATTATGCGCTCATGGTGCAGCTGTTTATTATAAATCAGCCTTTTTATTTATTTACCTTGGAGTTCTGTATTTTTGTTATACTTTTTTTTCAGCTTCAATTTTAACAGCAATGATTTACTAAAAATTTATCAGCTTGCAATCTCTCTCGTAATGGTTTGATTAATTTTTTCTAGAAAAAATCCTGGAATTTAAAGAACCCTATGACTTGGATGCACCCAAGGACACCTTGGACTACGAACTCGTCAAGTAATTCAGGTAACACCATTCTTTAAGAAATATAATCAGTATCCTGGACAGACTTTATTGCTAATATTAAAATAGGGAGATGCAGTATTAATGACAATGAGACCAATATCCACCAAGAACCGAAGGACAAGGTTGTAAACAACTGCAGGTCGCCTTAAGGACTAATGCCCTGAGTAAAATTAACATAAAACAAAGCAAAAATGGTAGACGGTAACCAAGTGCAGCCGCTGAACAACAGGCTTTGGAAAGAGACAAAGTTTGTGGCAGGGTTTGACATGTTGGTGAGCAATTAACCCTCATCTAACCTGGGACAGTGGTGTAACAGAATAAAACAAATGTAGAAAAAGTTGTAAAAATTAGTTGAAAAGGGCTAGACCTCGACAGATCAAAAATAAGCACAAAACAAAATGATCAAAAATTCAAAGTACCAATCTAAGAGTTTATTTAAAACTTTATGACTGAGTATATCACAAACAATGATAAATCACAGAAATAAAGGATTTAGAATGCTTGCAAAGTAACGCTCACTTTGTTAGAAATATTTTTGAAATAAGTGTAATGTTGTAAGTATTTCATCAATTATTGCATTTTCAGTAAAACCAGGATTCTGAACTCATTAAGTACTACCAATTTAGATTTACAATTTTTAGTCTTTATTTTATGTCACTCTGTGGTCTTCCCAGAAATTTCACATAAAATGCTGACAACAAGAATTTTTTCTAGTAGAATCATGTTTTTTTTCGAAATCTATAGCATTGGAGTAAACCATAATTTTAATAGAACTTTAGGAAAGATTGGTAGAAATTATATAGCTTCATATTATTGTAACATAATCTCATTGTACCTTTTCTGTGAAGAATAAACCAAAATGTATTTAAAATGTACTGTCAGAAATAGCAAGACCAATCACATGTGATACATACCGTATAGCGGGTTATTTTCGCGGGGTGTTTATTTTCGCTTATTTTGGCGGATAAACGAAAATCGCGAAAATAAATTCCGCGAAAATTTATGCATACGTTGGGTAGTTTCGAAGTTAACATGGTTAAAGGATTTTGTAAACGATCTATTTTTTCCTTTCGGCAGGTCAATAACGGTATATGTTAGTTTTAACATGATAAATGCCAAAGGGCATTGTACATAAATGTATTCTATAAAATCACTGTCAGGTGTGTACACCCTTATTAATAAGTGTCAATTAGAATAAGAGTGTAAGGTACTCTCATCAGGTAATTACCCTATTAATTAGTGTCAAACTATATTAGAGTTGTAAACACTCATGATAATTTTGTAACCTAATTATTAAGTACATCAAAGGTCCGGTCAATTTCGTAGCTAATCAATCGTAAATTTACAAGACATTTGAATACCTGTAACAAATATCTAAGTAAGCGGTATTATTATTAACTGTATCAGAATCTATTCAATAAATAAGAGGTCATTCCGGAAAAAAACAAATTAACCATAACAATAGACACTTGTTTGTAAAGTTTTACAACTTTTTAACTGCAACAATTTCAGTATCCACCAAAGTATTTAATTGGGATTTAAGAATCCACCAAAATAAAAACCGCCAAAATTTTTCGTATACTCTGTTGCCCCTAAATCGTGAAATTTTACACCCGCGAAAATAACCCGCTATACGGTATTATTTGCATATCATCATCTGAATTGAAACTTACCTCTCCTCTGTCCTGCTCAGTAACCAAAGATGAAACTTGCCTACTCATTCATTTGTATTCCAGACCCCCTGTCCTGCTCAGTAACCAAAGATGAAACTTGCCTACTCATTCATCTGTATTCCAGACCCCCTGTCCTGCTCAGTAACCAAAGATGAAACTTACCTTCTCATTCATCTGTATTCCAGACCCCTGTCCTGTTCAATAACCAAAGATGAAACTTGCCTACTCATTCATCTGTATTCCAGACCCCCTGTCCTGCTCAGTAACCAAAGATGAAACTTGCCTTCTCATTCATCTGTATTCCAGACCCCTGTCCTGTTCAGTAACCAAAAATGAAACTTACCTTCTCATTCATCTGTATTCCAGACCCCTGTCCTGTTCAGTAACCAAAGATGAAACTTAACTTCTCATTCATCTGTATTCCAGACCCCCTGTCCTGTTCAGTAACCAAAAATGAAACTTAACTTCTCATTCATCTGTATTCCAGACCCCCCGTCCTGTTCAGTAACTAAAGATGAAACTTACCTTTTCATTCATATGTATTCCAGATAAAAGTGACAACATATCGGATAAAAGTGAAACAGAAAGTAAGAAAAGTTTAAATGACAATGAATCTTTTATTAACACTGACCTGAAGAAGAATAAAACACTGAGTAAAGACGCTGAAGCAGATGTGAATGTAGATGTTATCATGAAAGATAGAGAGGTAAGACATGCATATAGTTTAGGTAGTTTTTTATGCCCCCGCCGTATGTACATCCCGAAGTGGTTTCCATTCTCTAACTTTAGTTTGCCTCAACCAAATGTTGTGAAACTTATACACAATGCTTAATATTACCACAAAACTCAAATCAAGTTCAAATTTGAGGGCATCACTTTTACCGTTCTGGAGTTATGCCCCTTTATAATGTTATATGCAAGCGCAGGCATCATCTGTGTCCCATGGACACATTCTCCATCTATTTTTTATACTTTGGAAAACTGCTACTTTCAGCTGTTGATGTTATTATTTAAAGTGACTTCATTTGTATTTTTTCAAATCATGACCCAGGCAATTAATGAACAAAATTTAGGTCAGTGTGACCCAAGTTCTAAATTAGATCATTCACCACAATGAAATGGAAAAAAAGCTATTTGAAATATTTACTAAACATTTTTGAATTTAAGAAAAAAAAAACTGCATCATGTATTGTAAAAATCAACTAACAAACATTTATAACCAAGCCACATTCTTTATGGGCCTGTCCTAAGTCAGGATCCTGTCAGCCACATCCTTAATAGGCCTGTCCTAAGTCAGGATCCTGTCAGCCACATTCTTTATGGGCCTGTCCTAAGTCAGGATCCTGTCAGCCACATTCTTTATGGGCCTGTCCTAAGTCAGGATCCTGTAATTCAGTGGTTGAATTTGTTTCATAATAGAAAAAACAAAGGATAAAGGATATCCATCCATGACACAAAATCAATACATGCATAACAAAAAACACACAAAAAGCAAAAGAACAATGCTTTTATATATTTCTGCCATATTTGTTTTTCGTAAATTTTATTGATATAGATAAGGCCGTTAGTTTTCTTGTTTGAATCATATTTAAGGGGGGGCTTTAATAAATAACTATACAGTATGGGTTTTCCTTATTATTGGAGGCTGTAAGGTGACTTATAATTGCTTGTATTTTCATCATTTGGTCACTGGTGGATAGTTGTCTCATTGGTGATCATACCACAACTCCTTATCTTTATATTAAGACTACCAATAAGTACATAATTTTTATAGCAGTAGAAATAAAATTGTTTTTATCACTTACCAGCAATGACATGGGACCATGGGACTTGAAATTCCCTACATGTCATCTGTCTGTTACACTTTAGTTTTCAATACAATTTTGTACATGATAGAGATGTTAATTTTTTTTTATCTATGGAATGTTATGAGAAGTTACAGATGTTTTTGATTAATTATGCCTGTATAAGTTCTGTTTCCACCAATACTCCTCCTTCCTACACCCCTCCCCATAATGAAAAAAAAAATGATATTGGTGCAGCTACTGTAGCAGGAAACATTTTTGCAGCTGCCTTACTCTCAGAATACTTGTCATTTAGATTATTGATTTTATCTTGAAGGAATCCCGTAAACAAGTAAGACTTTCACAAGTTTGATGTCACAATATTTTTTCAGATATTTAACTATCAGAATTTTCACTTTCCATGTAGAACAGAATTTTTAGAAAACCAGTAGATTGATTTAACATTTTCTTTAAACTAATTAGATATTGTAGTTGGCCTCTAGTCATAGTTATAAGCTTTTTGATCATCAGTTTTCTTTTTTGTACATGCACACAGTCCATTGTTAATGGTGACATCACTGAAGACCCAACAGATACCAGTATTTTAGCACCTAACCTTAAAATCAGGGCACAGACATTTGCACTGGGTGAAAGGTCAAAGGTATTTTAAATATGTCACATATTTGTTTTTGCCCGTTTTAGTGAGACTCATATAAATCACAATATTGTAAAGATCATATGTATATATCTTCAAAATGCACATTGCACATTAGACAAAAACAATACATTGTCCTCTACTAGGACAAATAATATTTTTTAAAAGATTCAACACTGTATGGCGATGATGAAATTATTTTTTATTTGTTGTTTAATTTTTTTTTGAATAGCAATGTTGCCCTTTGATATAAATGGCAAGTGTTCGTTGTATGTAAAATTTTCATTGTTTTTTAGTTTCCTGCCAGTATACATATTACAATCCAGATTTCAAAATGAAGAAAAAAAAAATGCAATATGATAAAGAAAAGTCATTGAGTTATTTTTATAACCCTATGTATAACAGTATTTTAAGCACAATTACCTCTGTTTTCTGTAGAGTCCACTGCAAATAATATTTAACAATATATTGATGAGGGAAAATAAAATATTTTTCAGACAATCTTAGGTGCAAGAGTAACACAACACTTACAAAATGTCAAGGAAGCTAGGAAAGAACGACGTAAAAAGTTTGGAGAAGAAATTGATTTCAAATCTACCATGAGATATGGCAAAATTTGTTCTCCATTCCAGGCAGTTCAAACAAAGGTTTGTAAATTGATTGCATAGTAAAAATTATCCACAGTTTAATTTTTCTATAACTTGCCAGTCATGTGATCCAAAAGTCAACTGGATTTCCCATCTACACAAATATTACATGTTTCATTTGTTCAATAGTCTAGGTATTATGTCTTTAACTTTTACTACATTCCGTCCATACTGTGTTTTTGGTTCACAAGTTGCTGGATACTTGGGAAAAGTAGTAATCTTGATTGAATATAGTATGTGATTTAATTTAGGGAAAGGGAAAAGTAGTAATCTTGATTGAATATAGTATGTGATTTAATTTAGGGAAATAGTTATTGGTTTAAGTATTACTTATATCTACTCCAGTTATCAATATAACTATGTGCCATGTTGTTGAATTAATAGCAAATGGTGTCAATCACTATTACTGTGACTTGACTGTAAGTGTTTCTATTCAACAATTGCAGTTCCTTTAGAATTCTGACCCAATTGCAATGGTGTAATTAATTCAAAATTTAGTAATTTTTTAATTGCTTTATAACTGTCAAATTTAAGCTTTAATACTACATGTATTCACTTGTAAAATATCATCTTTCTTTATTAAAAATTGGCCTAATTTTGATTAAAACCAGAATTTATAACAGTCTAGTTTTAGTCTCAGATACATGATTTTTTTATTAGTTGTTATTGGCTTTGAACTAGCTGTCAGTTACTATGAGTACTCTCAGATCTGTACTTTGTGTCTTTTTTGTTAGGAATGTATAAATACCCTGCCACATCTGGTCTGTGTTTTTATCCCCCAGCCCCAGCAGAGGGGGCATTAAGTGTTACCCTTGTCAGTCTGTAAGTCCCAAAGTTAGTTTCCGTTCTCTTTATTTAGTTTGCCTCAACCAAATGTTAGGAAACGTATACACAATTCTTATTACCACAAATCACAGATCAAGTTTGAAATTGGGTGGCGTCACTTTTACTGTTCTAGAGTAATGCTCCTTTACAAATGGAAAAATTGCTGAATTGCTGAAGACCCTTGGCCATTATCTCCTTGGATGGAAGCTCCAAAGGTGTGATGTCACATTCTTAAGTTAAAATTTTTACATTATTAAAAACTTTACACCTAATAGGTTTGATCAGTTAGACTAGTTATTTGCTGAATAATAATAATATATATTTATTTTCAGGACATAAATGAATCTTGCCTCCCTACTAATCTTCCATTAAGTCAACAGATGTTAGAAAGAGGAATCACAGCCATGACTGATGATCTACTTTTACAGTTTGACTTCTCATTAGGAAGTATGGACACTCCCACTGTTGACACTGAGAAAAAGAAATTAACTAAAACGAATTTACCGGAAAAATCACAAACTTCACATGGTAGAAGATCTGTAGTGAGAGTTACACCACCTTTTAAGAAAAATAACACAATTTTATGAGAATATTTTCATTTACACCTTTGTCTTTCAATGTTTTTGTGTTTTATAATAAGGCTAAACAAATTATGTGTGTTAATGTTTTCTTCCCAAAAAACTATTATAAGTAACGTTTATTTATTTGTTGGGAGAATGGGGATCAAAAGCAAGAAAATAAGTTAGCAGTTACAACAAATGTAGAGTTGAATTGTTTGATAGATGAAAAGTTTATAAATAAAGTAGTCCTTATAAAAATATTAGGGTTGTAGCTCAAAATTATGACCTGTTAATAAACACTGAACAGATGTTATTTTATTTGGCGAATGGTCAAAGGTCAGAGTTGAGGAAATTATTCCTACTGATATAAAAGGTCTTTTTTCCTAAACTATTGTTTGTATTGCTCAAAATTTATTTATATAGAGATAGACATTTCCTACTCTCATAGGTTTATTCTTAGGGATGTCAAACTGTGTATGAAAATTATGTATGATATGATCTTGAAAAATCTCATTGTATAAAGGGAGGCTACTTATGTTAACCAGTATATCTGTGACATATATTTTGTATTCATTTCATTGTGAGTAATAAACTATACTGTGCTTTCTTGGTGATATAAATATGATTATTTTGTAACAAGGCTTCAGATTGTTCCAATACATATTTGTAGCAATTGCCATCATAAGTATCATGTCTTTTGCAAAATAAAAGAACATGGATCTATGTGTAAAAACAGACCAACTTGTCCACCACACATAATTCTCTCATGCGCTACATGCATTTATAAATTAATATAGCCTTATTATCGACCAATGTACAAATTCTTTTTAGTAGCTACTGTGTATTTATGTTATGATTTATTATACAAGATTTTTCTGATTTATTTATGGTTGTTATGAATTTTTGTTTAATGTGAAAAAAATATGAAATGGTTTATTTGATCAGATGGTACAATTTCAATTGAAATTAAGCAAATAAAATTCCAGTATTATATAGTAAATCAATATCCGTCCTTTAAAACAGATGTAAAACAGGTATTACAATATGTGTTACATGTCAGTTTATGAAATCTGTCCTGTGATAGACAATTCACTGTTACTTTAATATTGTTCTCAGATATTTTTATATACAGTATCAACATCCGTCCATGTTATCTGTGCCATATTGGGATGAATTTGGTTTTATTTTACTTGGTTGTGATTTATGGTTATGCATATAAAATATTCTTGATAATAAAAATATGGAACTAACATCTGCGTTATTAATCATTCCTTTTTTGTCTAAAAAATAAATATGTAATTGCAGTTGTATATAACATTGTCACTGTTTAGTTTTCAGATACAAAGTATTTGTTGTTAAAGTATTTATAGTCTGTTCTTAAGGTCCATAAAGAATAGTGGCAATTTGGCTCAAAATCTAGTGCATACATGATCTTAAATTTGCTTCAAACCTGACTAACATAAAAGCGATTCAGAAAATAAAATAAATTTTCACATTTGACAAGTTACCATTGCAACACACAATAAGAAATTAGTTTTTTTTGAAAAAAACTATTTTTTCTATGGTTTGCATCATCTTTTTAGTATATTTTGAAAGGGAAATGAATGGCCTAATCAAAATAACAACTTTATATTTGGTAAACAAAGGGGTTTTGCATTTGCGCCAATTTAAAAAAAAAATTGATAAAAATTTTCATTTGCACCACAACTTTTTTTTTATTTGTGCTATTTTAAAATGACACTGTAAGATCACATTCATTTACATGATTTACTGTTACAACGGTTAATTAATGGACAGCTATTAAGAGCTGTTCAATGAGTTTATGTTTTGTAAGTTGTTATGAATGTTTAATTATACTTTGATAGTTTTGTTTGGCCGAAAATATTGTTCCCAGCAAATTTGACAGTTTCCTATTTTGTGTAAGAAATTCGGCCAACTCGTTGCATTCAAATGACAAATGTTGTTTTCACGCTTGTTATTCTTCATAAATTTCATTAGTAACTGTATTTACCTGCTTTATATTCCTAAATCGGTATCAAGATGGATGAAATCGTGCATACTTTCAATATAATCCAATGTTTATGTACTCGCTAACTTCAATACACATAATTAACCTTGAATGTTTAGCGGCTTATTTTCTTACATGCAAGGATAAGTATGCTAGGTCATATAAAAAGGGGATTTCGAACTGTCAAAACGAATTTGAACTGAGCATCACAGATACCTATAGGTAAATACTTGACATACAAACACATTTACAAAAAACCATTAAGAACATACTTATTGTACTTTTATTTATTGTAATAATCTAATAATAATATAATTTCTATTCCCTAAAGATAGTTTAGTTGTTATTTCATAAGAAAATACTGGCAAAGCCAAAGGTATTATTCATTGATTCAATTTAAAAACTATTGTTCAAATAAAGGCAACAATTATAACAGATGTTATAAAGAAAATTTGTAGAACTATTTTAAAAATACTTCAACATCAGACTTTCGATTTGAATGCATTCTCTAGAAAACAGGAAAAGGAAAAACCGGATAAAACACAATGAAACTCTAATGAGCCAGTGCTCCTCACCTGGATCTATATGCATCACCAACTATTGCCACTCTCCAACATTGTAGACTTCAATAATAATTCAAGACAAGTCTCTTTTTTGTTGATCATGCTGATCATTTTTACTGTTTACAATTTATCTCTATCTACTTGTATTTGAATGGTTGCCCAAAATACAAAAAAAAAAAAAAAAAAAAAATTGGGTAAAATCGTCATTAAAGGGCAATTACTCCTATGAGGAAGGAGTCCAGCAATAATTTGGACTATCTTGACTTCTATGCTTATCTAGTCTTGCTGATCATTTTTGCTATTAAGATTTTTATCTATCTATTATAGTTTTAAAGAGATTAGACAAAAAATGCAAAGTGTTGGTTAAAATTGTTATTTAAGGCCAAAGTTTACCAACGATTTCCGAAATTTGACTGCTTTGAAGATCTTTTCTTGTGGTACATTTTTGCTAATAAAGTTATCTCTCTTAGGACTACTTGGTATATTTTCTGATTCTCTGTTAAGCACACTGCATTTAGTAGTAAGAGCAAACACTGGTTGGCATGGAGTCAGAATAATTTGTCTGGGTAGGGTGACATGTCATCCTGCAGATTTATACCTTAACTAGCACACTAAAAATCCGTCTCAGTGTGTCGATCTAGTACAAAGCAGGGTTTATATTCATATCATATTATCATGTTCTTGCCCTGAATATGCTTTTAATTTGCCACTGGATATTAAATAGCTATCCATCCATCCATGTACTGGTACAACTTGTAAAGCAATGATAAACAATCTCGCCATATACTAGTACAATTTGTAAAACAATACTAGATAATCCGCCATATACTGGTACAATTTGTAAAGCAATAATAGACAATCTACACCATGAACTGTTACAATTTGTAAAGCAATAATAGACAATCTACGTCATGAACTGTTACAATTTGTAAAGCAATGATAGACAGTCTACGCCATGTACTGTTACAATTTGTAAAGCAATGATAGACAATCTACAACATGTACTGGTACAAATGGATGCAATGATAATAGAGGATCTCTTGAGTAAGATATGAGGGAGAGAGGGTGTTCCTACAGAGTAACTTAATGCTCTTTAAAGGCAGACTGGATGTGTACAGATACAGATGAGTTGAATGGTTTCTGGTTATTATGAATATAAGAAAACAAGGTAATTGTCAGTGGTAAAGCAATCTAACAAGAATACCAAACAGATTTGTTTTGAATTTACACGTGTTTTTGGTCCTATTTCTATGACAGTACACATTTTAAACATGTTCAGGAAAGTGAACAGATAAAACATTTATATATTTATATTAACAATTACATGTAAGCAACAATTTAGACCTTAGAGGTAGAAATTTGAACTTGTACTATATAATGGCAACCCAAGATACTTCTCAGTAAATTTGTCATGATCATTCAGGAAAACAAGGAATCTTTGGAGGTCATCAGTTGGCAGTGTTTCTCATTTCTCGTTTTTTATATAGATTAGACCGTTGGTTTTCCCGTTTGAATGGTTTTACATTAGTAATTTTTGGGGCCCTTTATAGCTTGCTGTTCGGTGTGAGCCAAGGCTCTGTGTTGAAGACCGTACTTTGACCTATAATGGTTTACTTTTATAAATTTTGACTTGGATGGAGAGTTGTCTCATTGGCACTCATACCACATCTTCTTATATCTATAAATCATTGTTTATATCCTTTCAAAGCCTTTCTGACAATTCAGGCTCTTCTGGTTTCAGTTGGGGCCTCGGTGGCCGAGTGGTCTAAGTAGTTACTACTGTAATCACTAGCCAGTCAACACTGAGGTTGTGAGTTCGAACCCCGCTCGTGCGGGTGCACTCGACTCCAATCTTAATTGACTAGGATTGTCAGTTTTCCTATCGAAGGTCGGTGGTTTTCTCCGGGCACTCCGGCTTCCTCCACCAATAAAAACTGGCCGCCACGAAATAGCCCAAAAGCGGTGCTTAAAAGTGGCGTTAAAAAACCAAAAATCAAAAAAAATCAATTCAAATCTGGTTTCAGTCAGTTTAGTATTGCAAGCAGTCCCTAGGAGGAAAAGTAAGATAACATAAGAAAACCAAAGCAGACTTCTATGTGATTAAATGGTTTTCAATAATGGTAAAGCACCCTTACGTCAAGTAATATGAAACAAAATAACATAAGTATCCCTAGATGTGATTATACAGTTTTCAACAATGGTCATGCACTCTTATGTCAAGTAATATGAGATAAAATAACCAAAGTAGCCCTCTATGTGATATGGTTTTCAACAATGGTTATGCAGTCTTATGTCATGTGATATGAGATAAAATAACCAAAGTAGCCCTCTATGTGATATGGTTTTCAACAATGGTTATGCACTCTTATGTCATGTGATATAGATAACCTAAGTATCCCTAGATGCAATTATACGGTTTTCAACAATGGTCTAACATCCTAAATCAGACAAGATAACCAAAGTAGGCATCTACTTGATTATATGTTTTCAACAATGGTCCAAGTCAAGTGATAGAAGACCAATACTGGGTCTGGACCTGCATTTCTGCATGTAATGGATTGAGGTTGCATGTACACTGAAGCATAACTGATCATTTCATTGAAGGCAAGAAAACTGTTGAAGAAGTTTTCTTGTACAATGAGTGTTGTAAAATTTCAAACTATCTGCAAACAGGAAGCGTCTGCATGGCAGATGTAAACAGATGCTAACAAGGTACAACTCATCATAATCAAGTTGCAGACCAAAAATAAAATCATTCCCTTCAATAGAAGCCAAGATAATTTTGATAAAGTTTTCTATCCAAGAATGGATGGACGGGTTTATTAGAACAGTTTACTAGACCTGCTCTTGCCTTCAGCAACACAGGTATTACCACAGATAACCAAATAAGCCGTCTACATGAATATATGGCTTTTGACAATGGTCCAACACCAATAAGTCAAGTGATATAACACAAGATAAACAAATTAGACGTCTACTGGATTATATGGCTTTTGACAATGGTCCAACACTCTTTAAGTGAAGTGATATGAGAGGAGAAGACCAAAGTAGGCATCAACCTGACTATATGGCTATCAGCAACGGTCAAGCAGCATTATATCAAGTGATATAGCACATGATAACCTAATTATCCCTGAATGAGTTTATACGGTTTTCAACAATGGTCTAACACCCTAAGGGAAGTGATACAAGACAAGATAACCATTGTAGACATCTATGTGATTATATGGCTCTCAGCAATGGTCAAGCAGCATTACATCAAGTGATATAGCACAAGATAACCTAATTATCCCTGGATGTGATAATTCAGTTTTCAACAATGGTCTAACACCCTAAGTCAAGTGATATGAGACAAGATAACCATTGTAGACATCTATGTGATTATATGGCTCTCAGCAATGGTCAAGCAGCACTATATCAAGTGATATGAGACAAGATAACCATTGTAGACATCTATGTGATTATATGGCTCTCAGCAATGGTCAAGCAGCACTATATCAAGTGATATGAGACAAGATAACCATTGTAGACATCTATGTGATTATATGGCTCTCAGCAATGGTCAAGCAGCACTATATCAAGTGATATGAGACAAGATAACCATTGTAGACATCTATGTGATTATATGGCTCTCAGCAATGGTCAAGCAGCACTATATCAAGTGATATGAGACAAGATAACCATTGTAGACATCTATGTGATTATATGGCTCTCAGCAATAGTCAAGCAGCACTATATCAAGTGATATGAGACAAGATAACCATTGTAGACATCTATGTGATTATATGGCTCTCAGCAATAGTCAAGCAGCACTATATCAAGTGATATGAGACAAGATAACCATTGTAGACATCTATGTGATTATATGGCTCTCAGCAATAGTCAAGCAGCACTATATCAAGTGATATGAGACAAGATAACCATTGTAGACATCTATGTGATTATATGGCTCTAGTCAGCAGCACTATATCAAGTGATATGAGACAAGATAACCATTGTAGACATCTATGTGATTATATGGCTCTCAGCAATAGTCAAGCAGCACTATATCAAGTGATATGAGACAAGATAACCATTGTAGACATCTATGTGATTATATGGCTCTCAGCAATAGTCAAGCAGGACTATATCAAGTGATATGAGACAAGATAACCATTGTAGACATCTATGTGATTATATGGCTCTCAGCAATAGTCAAGCACCATTATCCAAAAAATATTTTGACCATTGCTCGGTAATCAGAAAGCACTTCAATCAGATGAAGATGCCACCAGTAAAACAGAACATCAAAGTGTTTTTTATCAATTTTAATTTGCAGGAAATTTTAACAAATCATAGGATGATCTATTCTAACAGTAGTGCAAGATAATATTGTGTAAGGCAAACATCTTTATCTATAGCATTTTGGTCACACTATGCTACAATGATCTATTATTTATCATTTCACATCTGATTAGTAAAATACACTTGTTGTAATTTGCATATTTTTATTACAAAAAGGAAAAGAATTAATTTTTTTGATATTACAACTGGAAACAGACAGAATTACTTTTCACTAAATTTTTAACCAACAACATTCAAGATACATGAAAAGAATATAAAGTGTAAATTCTACAAAAAAGCAAGTAGTGCAGTATCAAAATTTACCCTAATTCTTTGCCAGAAAGGAACTTTTACACTGATCATAATTTCTGGTTTTTTTTTCAGAGTATGAAATTGTAATTAAATTATGTTACTGGTACATGAATAAATATTCATTACCAAGATTGCTTCAATAAAAACATTCAGTATATAAAAATAGGGAGATGTGTTTAGACTGTCAATGTGGCACCAATCCTCCAAAAACAAAATGACGTAAATGTTCGTTTGTTTCAAGTATAAATACTGCACACATAGTAAAATATTTGTAGTGAATAGTTTTAAATTGTAACGCTTAGCAGGAGTAGCCAGAACTACTCTGAAATGGTAAACAAACCATTGATGTAAAATAAATCCTTACAGCACCATGATATTTGAGCAAAGGGGAGTATTTGAAGGGAGATAACTCATACAATTGAAATCTGTAAAAGGGCTACAACATATGAATTTTATATAATTTCAATACTGAAATATAAAAAAACTAATTTTAAAACAATTGTTAGTTTTCAGTTTTAGCACTTTAACTTTAATAATGTTGGAAAAAATATTTAAAGAATAAAATTGTGTACATTTGTAATTATCTCCCTTAGAAGGAAAGCCCAGAGAAACTTCAACAAAAGTATAACAGTAACTACATATATTGAAACACTATCACAGTTCAGTTAAAACAATAAATATCTCGTAAAATCTTATATACTGTCAACAAAAACAGGACGGAATGGTCAAAACAAAATATCACATTTCAAAATTGAAAGAATAAAGTTTCTCTTTCATATCAAATTCCACCTTTAAACAAAAACAGCAAGGAAAAAACAGCATGAAGAATATTTCTAATTTACATTTCTATCAAAATAGGTGTTTGTATAAAATTAGTTTATAAATTCAATGAAAATAATTATATCCTGCTACATTTAATTGATCAAAGACTATAAAATATACTTTTAAATGAAAATGAAATAGTACAAAATCCAAGGCAATTTGTAAAATAGACTTTCTAAAAACAGGCAACAATATATTGAACAGGACTTATAGACACAATATACTTTTTTTTATGGACTTAGGACACAAAACAGTACCTCATCAAGAATATTTTCACAACAGTCAAAAGTTAACTTACAAACATTACGAAAACTTGCTAAAACAAACAATAAATCTGTTTTGTTTGTTGAAAAGAAAAAGATAGTTAACATAAAAATAAAAAGTAGTGCACCGTGGTTAATAAGTAATTAACAAAAATTTACAACAACAATTAAATCAAATTTACTTAATAATACTGCTTAAATTATACTGTAACCTATCTCGTTTGGCTCTGTGAGAAATATGGAACAGTAATTTCAGATTTCCTTTCTGTTCATTTGTTTACAATATACTGATTTCCCATTTTCAATATATATATATATATCGAAATCTCATATAGTCTCAATATCTCAACAGAAAATTACATAACCCGATTAAATGTCCCATGGTATAACATAGTACAAAAACAACTACATATGACATTATAAAGTATTATACATATTGCTAAACAGTGTATACACATTGCACATAAATAGGTGAGAGTGCTGACTTGGTATTTCATCCTAACTGTGTCACAATCATGTTCCTACGACATATCACACACTTAAATCTTCACTTAATCATTCATCACATAATGTTATTTTAATAATTTACGAAAATATTCAAAAATGATATCAAATAACCATCAATTTCCATAATAAAACTTGTTCTGACAATGTCTCTAAACCCAGCAAAAATTTAGCCGACTCTTTGAATACCAATGGTGGATTCTGCTCTGATAACAAAGTTATCAAACAACTATGAATGCTCTTCTTTAGTGTTAGGATAAAATACAGCAAGAGAGATCTAGACAAATATTAGAAAAATATACATAACATACACTATGTCAATTATTTATCATTAAAATGATTTTCTAAATAAATAGTAATTAAATGAACAAGGTGCTTAATAAAATTACTCAAAAGCTGTAAAAATTTTTATCTAGAATGTTTATTACTAAAAGATGAAGAATTTATTACTTTGCATAGACCTACATCACTCACATTAGAACATACATTTCAGTTAAAATAATTCTAAAAGTTCTTATAAAACTGATATAATAATTAGCAGTTATAACTAAGTAGTTAACTACACTTCTACAATATCTTTTGTCACTTCAGCTCTCAGCTGGAATTTCTATAGACTGCTGTTGTGGTATGTCCTCTGGGGGTACAGGAGATTGGGACGGGGCAGGAGTGGTGTGTGATGACTCATTCGCTGGTACTTCCTGCTGTGAAGCTGATGGATGTGCTGATTGTGGCCGTGAGCCACCCTTGCTGGATGGTGGCCTTGGAGAGTGTTTTGCAGAAACTGGTCTTACTACTCTTGTAATTTGTTGTCTCATTGGTTGTGGACTTTTGTCTATTCTCTGCACTATGCTTCTCTCCTGAAAAAATATACCATTGTACTATGAGGTACATGCATAATCATACCAAATTCTTTCAAGAACTAGAAGTCAACACGGGGCACGCCTAAACATTTTTGAATAAGGTATAGAAACAAATATTTAATACTGATGCAAACAAAGGAATATCATGGGTATCAATTTAAAAAAAAAAAAATGTGTTGTACCTAGATATAAAGTTTTGTTTAAATCTGAGCACTTAAAGTGTTTATATGCATAATGGCTACTGTTATGAATGTTTATATTTTGATAGCTTTGTTTGGTTGAAAATGTTGTTCCCAGCAAATGACAAAGGCAGATTTTGCTTTAAGAAATTCCACCAACTTGTGGCATTCAAATGACATCTTTTGTTTTTAAAATTCAATGTCTCCAAACTATCATTGTTTTTCTGAAAATTTGTGATCTTTTAAAACAATCTGAAGTTTTTACTGCAGTTTTTATAACATAAAATGCTGATGGACAGATGGTGATCAATATTAGAACTGCCAACTAGTTAATATGGCACTAATTATATTTAATATGAATTTATGGTTTACTGTAGTAAAGAAATACAAACACTGACTTTTAAATTCACAAATATTGTTCTCTATTACGATTGTTGCATAAAAATGTAGTCTTGTATTCAAACAAATTTTGCACATTTAGTTTAGCTTCAGTAAGGTTAATCCTTCCCTTATAAATGTTATAGAACTAGTGTAATAGTACCAACCTTTGTCATTACAGGTAGTTTAGCTTCAATACGACCCATCCTCCCTTTATATATGTTTCCATCAGCACCTTGTACATCTACTTCTTCCCTAGAAAAAAATCAAAGTAACGTTATAATGAAAACAACAGTAACTTGGAAGGAGGGGGCTGAATGACCAGCACCAAACTTGCCAACTTAATTATGACAAGCATTCTGTGAGTATTGCATGGCAATACATAGTCCCCTACCAGTTACAAATTCATTGTAATGGAACCAAATTCTAACTTGATCTATAACTTGTCATGGTGTAAACTACATAAAAATATCAAGTCAAAATCTTCAAACATTACGAAAAAAACTGTTGAAAACTGATTATTTAAGTGAATTTTCTATGTTCAAAGACCATAACTCTGCACAAAATTATCAGACTGGAACAAAATTCCAACTTGATCTGTAACTTGTCATGATAAAACTATATACTAATTATCAAATCAATATCTTCAAGAATGACAAACAAACCTACCACTAAATTCTTCAAACAATTTACCAAAGAAAAGGAAAAAAATCCAAAATGTCATTTTGTCTTTTAAAAGTCTTATAAAAAATGAGTTATTTCCCTTTGAACAGAAATCTACTAATTAATAAGTATTTCATCAAAAATGTAATTCTAGGGAAAGGGCTTTAACTGAACAAAGAAAAAAGCTAAAATCGTGAAAATTGAACCTGACCTGTAACTTGTCATAATAAATCAATAAACCAAATATCAAATCAATATCTTCAAGCATGAAGAAAAAAAGTCTGGAAAACTGATTTGCCGGAGTGACAGGTGGACAGACAGACGGACGGAGTGCAAACCTAAAGTTCCCTCGACTTCGTCGGTAGGGGACTAATAATGATGGACGGCTGTTTAATGTCCAGTGGCAAATTTAAGGCATATTCAGGAGGCGATTATGTTAATGTAATATAAATATGAACTCTGCTTTGTACTAGACCAACATGCATGGTTACAGTCTGAAGGAAATCGTATCACACTTCTATGGACACACTATTTTGCTTCTGGCCCAACTAGTCTCTACTCTTACTCATAAATGTTGCATGCTGAGCGGAGAAGCAGCAAATGTCAAATTTAAAATTTTTTAAAGTCTTTGGTCAGAGATTGATCCCACAAACTCTTACACTCGAGGTGAGGGGGCAAAATAGTTCTGTAAAGGACTTCCATATATAACTTCGATGAATACTTCATTATCAATATTACTGTGAATTTAACAACCAATTTGTTAAGAGGCTATAATATATATGTGTAACTTACTTGTAGAGTGGATAAATATTGGTAGATTGCTCTTCTTCTCTGAATAAATGGCTGAAAATAAAAAGGGTAAACAGTTAAAATACAACAAACAAAATTTCTCTGATAGTTTTATTATTCTTAGTTTTACACTGTAAGTCGGTCTTTGTAGGAACAGCTTCCTGTTAGAGGCTTTTCTGTTGGTATAAAGTCTGTATTAGCTGATTCTCATTTGAATGTAATAAAGCTGTAAATCATTCTTGTACAAGTAAATCCAATTTTGATCAATATTCTCCTGGTTCATATGTCTCACTATCAATTTACATGACTTTGTTTGGTATTAAACAGAAAAGATAATAATTTTAATCTGTGATATCCTGGTAAGGTAACTTTTACTTAATTTTAGGAGTTACCTTCCACAAATGTGTTCTTTTGTCATATTCTTCTGTGGAAATACAGTTGTGTGTTGACCTCCACATGACCATTGTTTTGGAGTTACCTACCTCATAGGTGACACTTTTATTATGTATATTAGTGACCTTTACATTACCTCTAGCTACCTCATATGTAACAAATTTGTTATGCTTTGATGTGGGAGTGTAGTTGTGTGTTGACCTTCACATGCTTTGCCCTTCTATTTTGGTTTGCAAGGACACTGCCTACCTTAGATATGACAACTTAATCAAATGTAGTTGTCTGACTTCAAATGACCATTGTTTGAGAGTCATCCACTTCAGATATTACAGTTTTGTTAATCTGGGAATGTAGTGAGTTGATGTTCACATGACTTTTGTTCAGGAGTTACCTACTTAAGATGTGACAACTTTGTTATGCATTTTTTTGTGGGAATGTAGTTGTGTGTTGACCTCTAAATGACCTTTGTTCAAGAGTAACCTACCTCAGACGTGATCTTTGTTATGCATTTTGTGGGAATGTAGTTGTGTGTTGACCTCCACATGACCTTTGTTCAGGAATTACCTACCTTAGATGTGACAACTTTGTTATGCGTTTTTGTAGGAATGTAGTTGTGTGTTGACCTCCACATGATCTTTGTTTGGGACTTTTATACCTTAGATGAGACAACTTTGTTATGTATTTTTGTGGGAATGTAGTTGTGTTTTGACCTCCATATGACCTTTGTTCAAAGCTACCTACCTCAGGTGTGACAACTTTGTAATGCGTTTTTGTGGGAATGTAGTTGTGTGTTGACCTCCACATGATCTTGTTGTTGCATAGTAGTCAGCTATCTCAGAATTTGCATAACTGTAAAGACATGAATACAACTTTTCATGACAAGAATTACGAATTATTTCATCAAAAAAAAAATTAAAATGTACACATCATTTGATAGATGTTTAATATATTTGTATGAAAAGTTGAATTCATAATGAAGTGATTGAAAAATGAGAAAAATAATCATTCAGAGAATAGGCACTGAAAATCATTTATATAATAATTTGTGGACCAAGACTAACAGCAATCAGACTACTAAATAAGGTCAACAAAAGGCCTTCCAAAAAATAAACATCCTCTAACAATTCCCTTAACCCTTCATACTTAACTCTACAAAAGTCCTTTGTGGCAAAAGGGAAACTTTCATAATTGATAGATTCTAAAGCAAACGAACATGGCTTGAATAAGAGAATGTTTATTTTTGAACCAACTTTTATTATTTCATGCTACAAGGGGTAAATGTGCTTTATGAACATGCATGGACTACACATGAAACCATTGTTAGTAATGAAACATGCAACCATAACCAATGAGACATGCCAGTTTATTTTGATAAGCTTTGATCATAATCAAAGTGTAAAAATATGTAAGTTATATCATGTATTCATGTAACCAATTGCAACTGTCCATACCTTTGAATACTGATAAAAAAAAATCTTACTCTTTATTTTAGTAAATGCCTTTCATTTATCAATAGTTCAAGAATTTGATACAAATGAAAAATTCTTGATAACAGTGGGTGGTTGTATAGTATAAAATAATGAGGCAACTCTCCACCAGAGACCAAATGACGTAGAAGTTAGCAACTATAGGTCATTGTGTGGCCTTCAATAAATGACATGAATGTCAGTATATTTGTTCAAGTACAGTATTTCTTCACTGAGTTTGTTCTTGGTTACTTCCATACTGAGCAAGTTTTCTCTCTATCAATACTCACAGCAAGGCATCTTTCTGTTGTTGAAGGGCTTCAAGATCTTGACCAAAATGAACTAGAAATGCTTTCAGATCAGATTTACGCATTCTGGCTAACTGTTTCTCAGCCAATGCACGTTCAAAGTTAATGTTGTTTCTACCTACAGGAGGTCTACAGATCAGAAAGACAGAGAAAAGAAAGAAAAGATAGGTATGAAATAGTATATATGTAAATAATGAAAGAGAAATCTTGTCCAACTCTCAATCTTTGCAGGAAGATATCAGCAATACCACTTGACTGAAAGAAATATTTACACCAGACCAAACGAAACACAGGAAAGAATTCAAGATGATTGGTCAAAAGAACCACATAATCACAAATCTGCAGCAATTAATAAATTTACTTTAAAAAAAAACAAGTCAAAATTTTAGTGTGATGTATAATAAAGACATCTATTTTGAAACAGCATTAGCTGATAGAACAGAGAAATTCAAAAGTTTAAAGATACAATATTAAAGAACCATTAACTAGAGTATTTTCCAGTGTTATGTGTTATCAGATGAAAGATTTCTACATTCATTCAACAAAAACTTTATTTTCTCACCGAGAGAGAAAAATATCCAAGTAAATAAATAGATGGATGAGCAGACTTTTATAGTTTTGTATAGTTTCTCTTTTGGACCCTTTACAAGGTTAAGAAGTATGTAAGTATGTAGGTTCCTGATGGAAATGTGTTTAAAATGTCTGTTTCGACAAATTCTTTTATTATGGTTTTTATCAAAATATTTATGAGATTGTTAAAGTGTTTTCCTAACATGAATGTCTTTAAATATGCTCAGTCAATAAGTACTTATATACAAACTAAAAAACTCAGATCATAAATAATGTTCATAAATATTTCCACTAAAATTCAGTGAACATTGAAATAATTTAAAAAGATACTTTCTTTAGATCTGCCGACTTTAAACAAAAGATAAATCAATATGACCATATCAAATCAAACAAGTATACATGGTCAACCTTGCATGACCCCCACTATTATCTTAAATCAATTATTCAACTGCTAAAATATAATTAATATTTACATAAACTGGGTCAATATGTTATGTATATCAAAGTGATTGTGCATTGCTTATAACAAAGTGTAATTAGACCTGGAATTATTGGGTATGAATGGCATTATCATATGAATGAAATGAGATGTGGGGTTTATTTCAAATGAGACCGCAACCTAGCAATACTATGGAAAATGCCCATACTTTATGTGAAGTAAAATAGCCTGAGTCTTAACCTAACAGGTCTACTAAAGATCTGCCATTACAACCAAATTGTTAATACCCCGTCAGTAAATTTAATTAAAATCTTGTAAAGTCCCTCACTCTGCAAAAAACTAAAGGAAAATTAGGCACAGGGAACAGGTAGAAGAAATGTATTAAACACCAAAAATCATTGTGTTACAAAAAAGTTGGCTAAGTTTTTGTATAGAATGCACAACATTTGATCAATTGACTACAGGTACCAGAACTTTTCTAGGAAAGCTTATCATCACTTAATATTGAAGACAAAAGTGTTTTAAAGGACTGAGTTTTGCTCAAATAAATGTCTTAAAAGTAGTGATAAATACACACTAGCATTAACATAAACATTTAAATAGCACCAACAAGTAGTGGAGCTTTGGTGCACTGAGCAATTCAAGATAATTTGGGGACAATCAAATAAATAGTGAAAAATAATGATGATAATGAGAGCAGAAATATGCCAACTGAAGAAGTGAAATAGATGAGTAAACAAAGAATAGAAATTTTAGTCAATACAAACTAAGTCTTTATGAAAACTGGGTGACAGATCTTAAAAGTGGGCATACATTACAGCTCATCACTGTCAAGCTGATGGCCAAATATGAATTCATTATGGTTAGTAGTACCTGATAAAAGTGTGAAGGAAATATTTGTTGAAAGAACACACAGACAAGGTGAATGAATATAGCCCCACTCCTAGAGTGGAGGTATAATATAGATAGTTGTACTTTTTATAAGAAATTGTTCTCTAGACATCAGGATATTCATATTTTTACTGGATTAATTATGCATGGTTAAATTTTAGCTTTTAGGATTACTGAATGTCTGCGTCTATATCAAAGTACTCTTTATCTTTCAATAGAAGATTACTACATTTATTTATCTGGCAGAATTATTACTTAATTTTCCATTCCAGGTTAGTATGTAAAACCTATATTTCATTATATTACTTTAATATTTTGTTAATCATTATAAATTACAGACATTAAACCCTATTTCCTTCTTTTTCCTCTTTATATGCAAACCTATGAAATAGCTTACCTTAAAACATCTTAAAATAAAAACATCAAAATTATATGAAAATAAAAAATTTTCTGGAATAATAATGATCACCAGCCTAAAAAATTATAAAATTCTTTCATTTGACACAAAAGATTTCATTTAGATTGTTTTGTATAACAATGTGCTTTTATACAAATGAGGTTATGATTGTACTCTACTGATGCTTGCTAAATCTGTTAGGGGTTATTTACATAACCATCATATTTTTTCAAACCATTCGAACAAACGTCTGTGAACACTAATGTACTTTATATTGCTTAATTCAAGAAAATGAACTTCAAATACTATTCATTCATCTAGGATGTATGAGTCACATGATAAAATACTTATTTAACCTACACAAATGACAAACTTAAACATGCAATGCATTGTGGTTTTAATGAATAATAATTACAAAGAAAGAAATACAATCACAATTGAGTGAGATTTCAAACTTGAAAAGTGCTAAAGGAAATCATGCTGCATGTGTTTCTTCTCCAAACCACCTGCAATAAACACGGATAAATGTGATGTGTACTATAAAGGGAGATAACTCAGTTAATATTTGCTGGTGCTACAAGCAGAGAGTATTAGTAAAAGTGAAGGATTTTATATAGATTTACCGAGACCCTGGTCTGTCAATACCAGCATACATTCTGTTATAGGAGAAAAACAAAAAAGAATACAAATTTTATTCTAATTAAGCAATTAACATATTAAACTACCAAATTATGATATTGTAAGAAATAAAAATACCACAAGAACAAAAATCAGAATAAGAATTAATGTGTTAAGAAGTAAATTTATAAATGTGAGAAATTTGCAAGCAAAAATATTATGAGAAAAAAAACCAAAGAAGATATTGAAAATTTAAAACTTGAGTATTTAATTGTAAATGTGCTCTGGCTTGAGCTTTAAACAACTATGTTAGCTGCTTTTAACAAGTTTCTTCTGAACAAGAGACATGCATGTATAAATACCATACCCATTCTATACAAGCATACCAAACACCTTTATCTTATTAAAACATGCCTTAACTTAGGATAAACTGTTGACACAGAGATATGTCTTGCCTGTGTGTTATTTCGATAGTTAAATCAAATTTTGAATTTTAACACTTCTATGATTTGGTTAAAGTGAGACAAAAAATTTGGAAAACATCTTACTTAATGGACTTAATATTGTACAGTATAATAATCTTAAAAAGGTCCAAACAGATTGGTATCCTAGTCAAACATTCAATTAATACATTTATCCATTCACAAACTAAACTGAAAATGCACTGTATTCCCCATAAAAAATGTAGTTATGGGGAACACATTGCATTTTCAGTTTAAGAACCAAAAATATAGTCTTTGTTTGCATGCTAATAAAATCATATTACTATTCTATATTCCTGTTTTTCAAAGTGTCTTTGTGATTTCAGGCAACTGATAAATATAATTGATTCTAAAAGGAATTGACCATGCAGGTATAATTGACAAACTACTCTTTCAATTCAAACATGGAAATTTAAACAACATATGACTTACCAACATTCATTCATGCAGATAGATTACATATGAATGACTGTTTGCATTGGTTGATGAGATGTTCAAATTCCAATATAAGAATTAAAAAAATAGTTAACTTTTTTATTACATTGAATAAAGTAAATATGATGAGAAATTGTTTAAATGTTTTTTTACTTTCAAATAAAGAGGAATTTTAAGCGTAGGATAACAATCTCAACTGTATGGTGCCATGGTTGTGCAAGTTTTCTGCTATTCTAAAAACTTAATTTCTGATTTTCTCCTCGAAGAATTTATTAATTAGCCTTCATCAATGTAATGAGTAAAACAGTCCATTTTCTTGTCATCAGCAACATCTGATTAGTTTCAACAACATTATTTCTAGTGTTTTATAGTTTATACAACTAAGGAAATTTCGAAATCCCATTTATTTTTTTGCTTACATCTAAAAGCTCAAATTGAGAGGAACTTAAGAAGAAAAATATCCCATCCAAATTAGATCAAAGTACAAATACTTTGTATCATGTGAAATTGATATTTTTCATCTTTTTTGTCCCTTTAAAGTTTGAATGTATAAGAGCTATAAACTAAGTGACCAACCACAGCAGAAATTTTCATAAAAACATAATGAAAAATAATTTTTTTTAAATAAGTTGGGCCAGTTTAAGCTTGGAAACTGAAGTGCTTAGGAAATTTTTTTTGACATACCTGCAAAAGCTCTTTGAATTATTTGGAATTTACCTCAAAAGAATTTATTGTGTAATGGGAACTATTAAAGACTACATTAAATCAAATGGCATATTTCACATAGGGGTTTTTATAAAGAAAACAAATTTTGAGGAAAAATGTATGTACTTTAAACTTTTGGCACTTATGAGGAAATGCTCGAGGCCAGATACCATAAAACCTTAAGCAGCATTCATTTGGTAATAAGTTTGTAGTTTTTTTAATTCTGTTCTAACTTGTTACATGCAATCACCTAATGACAAGAAAATGTGCTTGAACTACAAGACAAAAGGTGCAAGGATTTAATTGGTGAAACAGGGCAGGACTTAAGTACCGTTTTAACGTGGGACTCATCTTGGATCTGAAATCAATATTATTAATCTAATTGATGTGCACATACATTGTTTCTGATCATATAAACTGAATAAATAAGAAAAGGGTGTCTGAGTGAGCCCTACTTGTTACATTCTACTTAATATATTCAAGGAGTAAACTGAAATAAAATAGGTCTAAACTACAGTGTTAATTATAATCTGTAAATAAAAGAAAACAATTAATGAAAATTGTTTTACATTATACTTGTAACAGTATTTTGTCAGAAATGTAAGGAATAAGCTGCAAGTTTGAAAAATTCCATTTTCTTTCGGGACTTTAAATTTTAAAGAACTAGATGTGTCAGAACGACACGAATGGTCCCGTCTCAAAAAGATGAAAAATCTGCTATTTCAACAACACATGTGGACACAAACATGCATAGATAGTATCCAGCTCTCAAGACCAATACTAGTTTGATGAACATGGTTGCCTCACATACCAAAAAATCAGCCCAATATCTGAAGGTGTATAGAAAAAAAATCCATATAACTGATATTCAACTATTTATCAAAATCCAAAGCCATTAATTTCAGCAAAAACTTGCAGAGCGGAACGAAACTTAAACTTGATCTGTAACTCATCATGGTTAACTCACATACCAAAAAACAGCCCAATATCTGAAGGTGTTTAGAAAAAAAGTCTGTATAACTGTGATTTTCAACAATTTATCAAGTCCAAAGTCCGTAATTTCAGAAAAATTAGCAAAGCGGAACAAAACTTAAACTTGATCTGTAACTCATCATGGTTAACTCACATACCAAAAAACAGCCCAATATCTGAAGGTGTTTAGAAAAAAAGTCTGTATAACTGTGATTTTCAACAATTTATCAAATGCCAAAGTCTGTAATTTCGGAAAAAATTAGCAGAGCAGAACGAAACTTAAACTTGATCTGTAACTCATCATGGTTAACTCACATACCAAATATAAGCCCAATATCTGAAGGCGTTTAGAAAAAAGTCTGTATAACTGTGATTTTAACAATTTATCAAAGTCCAAAGCGTAATTTCGCAAAAATTAGCAGAGCGGAACAAAACTTAAACTTGATCTGTAACTCATCATTGTTAACTATCATACCAAAATCAGCCCAATATCTGAAGGCGTTTAGAAAAAGTCTGTATAACTGTGATTTTCAACAATTTATCAAATGCCTAAGTCTGTAATTTCAGAAATAATTAGCAGAGCGGAACGAAACTTAACTTGATCTGTAACTCATCATGGTTAACTCACATACCAAATATCAGCCCAATATCTGAAGGCGTTTAGAAAAAAGTCTGTATAACTGTGATTTTAACAATTTATCAAAGTCCAAAGTGTGTTATTTCGCAAAAATTAGCAGAGCGGACAAAACTTAAACTTGATCTGTAACTCATCATGGTTAACTATCATACCAAAAATCAGCCCAATATCTGAAGGCGCTTAGAAAAAAGTCTGTATAACTGTGATATTCAACAATTTATCAAATGCCTAAGTCTGTAATTTCAGAAATAATTAGCAGAGGGAACGAAACTTAACTTGATCTGTAACTCATCATGGTTAACTCATACCAAATATCAGCCCAATATCTGAAGGCGTTTAGAAAAAAGTCTGTATAACTGTAATTTTCAACAATTTATCAAAATCCAAAGCCCTTAATATCGGCATAAAATAGCAGAGCAGAACGAAACTTAAACTTGATCTGTAACTCATCATGGTTAACTCACATACCAAAAATCAGCCCAATATCTGAAGGCATTTAGAAAAAAAATTCTGTATAACTGTGATTTTCAACAATTTATCAAATGCCAAAGTCTGTAATTACGGCAAAATTAGAAGAGCCAAACGAAACTTAAACTTGATCTATAACTCATCATGGTTAACTCACATACCAAAATCAGCCCATATCTGAAGACGTTTAGAAAAAATTGCGTATAATGGTTTGTTTTTATGAATGATGGAATGATGGAATGACGGGCAAGGGTAAAACTTTATGGCCCCAACAACTTTGTTACGGGGCCATAAATAGTCAAAGTTGAATTCCTCGGCAAACCAAATATGTATTGTATTGATTTTTAATGAGAAAATATCACTCAAAAATTTTGAAGGATAAAATTTACTATATTCCCTACTTTTACTGATTAAAGTTAGAGAATTTATATACACAGCAATTTCTAGCTTAGCAACTAAAGAATTCACACCAAATAATTAAAATTATATTAGCAAAGCCTTATACCTCTTTGCATGTTGTCTTATCTGGTCTAATTCGAAAGTGGTGTAAGGCCTAGGTGATCTTGTGGGGTGTAGTCCATTATGAGTTGGTAATGATGGTACTGGCCTGAAAATAGAAATTTTTATGATGAGCTTTCAGTATCAATATATTAAAAAAAACATACCCCCACTTATTAGATTCTACAAGTATATAGTGTTCCCTTGTTCAAATAAAAAAATGCTAAATGTCCAAATTCAAATATCAAATGATCATACTAGAAACCTGACATATCAGCAAGAGTCCTGTTTGCACATTTTTATATGAGACACAGAAATTAATAAGAAACACTAATGCAAACAACACAATTTCAGTTATTGGAGTGTAACTTTTCATAAATTTTGACACCAGGAACTAATACAGGAAAACCAAGCGCTATGTATTTGGCAGGCAACCAATACTTTCTGACACAGGACATCATTTTGAAATAGAAAATTATACCTTCTTATAGAAATCCTAGAAAAAACAGATGTTTCTCGTTCTTTATTTCAATTATAAATGCACAATATACAATACTAGTGTAACAGTCATTATAAGAGTTCCTTACCCTGTTGGCACAATATCTACTGGCCGATCACATGATATACAATGGAATTTCTGTATAAGTTGTCTGAAACAAAAAAAAATGGAAATTTATGAACATTCTGATGGACTTGTGAGTTACTTGATTGTGGTTAGTAATCTTTTTTTTTATCAATTTATCCATTATATTCTGATGCATATATATTTTGCTCATGAAGAAAACTTTATTCTCAGATAAATTCAAATAATTAAAATACATTCTTTCTTTAATCAATATTTAAGTTTGTACTACAATTGTCCAAGCCTTATTCAACCTCCTCAATTGTTTTAAAAATGACAAGCCTACAGAATAAGCCCATTTTAAGAAAAAATGACCTCTTTTTAAATCAAAATCATTCCCCTTTCAATTATTTAAATTCATTTCATTCAAAATATTATAGGAAGCTTAGGGCTATCCATGGAAAAAATGTTCTTGGGGGTTAAGGCAACGTTTTATCTTATACCCCACTACCCATAATTCTAATTTAATTGAAGCCACTCCCTATTTGCTTCCACTTCCATTTTATACAGAAAAGATGTCCTAATCTCCCATACATTTTTTTCTGGAATAGTCCTTAGCCAAACAACACAGATATAGGGAAATACAATTTTTTGTGTGAAAAATTACAGCTAAAGAAACATAACTTAATCAAACCTCCTAATTCCAGCAGCATCATCTTCAGACCATTCTACAGGTGCTTGATTTTGCTTCTTCAGTTTCTCATTCAATGCCTTTAGACGACTTTCTAACCATTCTTTAAGTGGATCTAGTTCTAAGCGATCCAGTTTCCCTTCAATATCATCAGTAAACACTTTACACTGATGGTTCCAAGCTTCCTCCTGTGGAATATAAACAAATAGTTATTATTCAAACACACCTTTACTCTTTAGATATTACAATATAAAATATATCTGCTTCTCAGACTTGATTTAAAAAAATTAAAACACAGAAAGGCAGTTATCTGTTATATGATTTTGTTTCTTTTCTTCATATGATCAATTATGAAACTAATCTAATCAGATGATAGATGTAATTCCTTTGGTTGTTTTCAAGAGATGTTTACACTTTAATTCAAACATTTTGACCATGAGAATTTTTACATGTAATACATTTGGTACTATAATTTGAATATTTGAACCACTTAGATAAAAAAATAATAATTTAGCCTTAAAACTGGACCATGTGGATTAAAAAATATATATTTAAACACTTTGGTCTTTGATATTAGTAGTACTTTAACTTAAGCATTGAACCATGTAGATTGGAATGAAGTATAACTTGGAACACTGACCATGTTGATAAGTCTTACTAAACCTTCAACATTTGAATCATGTGGATTTGTAATAAACTAACATTTGATCCTTTAAAATTAGTAATACTAATATGTTAATATTTGAACCGTGAGGTTTTGTAATAAATGAACATTTGAACTGTGAGGTTTTGTAATAAATGAACATTTGAATCACATAAGTTTGAAATACTCCTTACATTTCCTGCAAGTTTATCCAATATTTCTTTAATCATCTTGTTGATGTCATTAGTTGTTGTATCAAACAAAGAATGGTTGACCTTGTTGTCCAGTGACCTCTTGTCTGCTTTCTGAAAAAAAAAAACATGAATAAAATCAGTCATTAAGTTTTAAGTATCTTATCCATTTAGTTAAAATTCTAACAAACTTATATTCACGGCATATACTCCACTTTACAATCTTACAAACTATTCTTCTATTAATATTGCATTGAAAAATTATGAAAATAAGAGGAATATAAGTTTTGACATATTCATAAAGATGAGACCGACAAATGGCTGGATCAAAAGACTAATTGTCATATTGCTCACTTGCTATGGTAGATGGGGCATGAATATCATAATAAATAGCATGATGAAAAGCTTATTGTGCAGTCCATGAGTACTGTTAACAAATAAATTCTATTATGACTTACAACATCCATTTCTGTTTGGACAAATTCCTTGTCAGCCTTGTTCTCTTCAAGTCTGTCACAATAGGCAAACAGTTTCTGTAAAATATTTAGTAATATGAAAATATATTCAATTAAATTACAACAGGCCACGTTGTTCACATATAGAAACTAACCTGCTACAGGAAAAATATGAAGCATCATGAATTGTCTATAATATACAGTAACCATGGATATTTTCACAGATTGTTCTTTTCCTGATTTACAATGCACAGACTTTTTGCAATGGGTATAATTCGAAAGTGGAAAAAATAGGGGACCCTTCACATTAATAATTCTTGATTTGTAAAAACTATTTGCATGGGCCATATATTTGGACATTGTATTTGATCGAGAAATAAACAACGTTATGTAGCATGTTTACGATATTCTGCTGTCAACATAATATTTGTTGGGTACCATTTTTTTTACTTTGGCAAGAAGTTTATGTTTTTAATGGCCATTTTGCCATCTACCTGTCATCAATGCAATTCTTCGCACAATTTCCATGAAAAAAAGGTTTCTCCATGACAATGTTAACCAAAAATCCTAAGTTATCATTCAGTACACATCCAATAGATTTAGTGTAAAGATGACATAAACAGTCTGAGAAAAGCAGGCCCTTGTGCAATGCCAAAGTATAAGTATTGACAGGATAGGAGACCATAAGTGTTCATAACTGTATAGCAATTTATATTTATGTTATGTTTTAATTAATATAAACAAAAATGAATGTAAAGTCCAGAGTGTTGTCTAATGTAGAAGAATATAAAACTTGTGTTTTCATTATGATAAAGATGTGAAATTTAGCTAGAATTATTGTTAGAACTAACACTTAAAATGTCAATTATGGACACAATTTTTGTCCTTGAACTGGAATTTCCCATTTATATAATGAAGTCTTAGCACTTATCGTCTTTTTGTTGATTTTGAAATTACCTGAAATCATTTGATCAATATTTGATGATAGTGTTTAAAGATAATGTTTACTTATTAGTGAAATCATATTGATGCTTTGATTATAATTTTATAATTGGATGTGTTTTAATATTTTATAATGAAAAGATAATTTTCTGGCACACACAAAGAGAATTATTTTTATCTTAATTTGTTCTGAAATTGAAACTTTTGTTAGTTTGTATGATTCATGTGGACAAAACAGAAAAATAAATTGAGAAATCATTCATCTCTTCAAGCTTTATGAAATCTTTTACTTGTATAAAGGAATTTCAAACAACCTTAGAAGATCTTCAGACCAACCCTGTGGAGGAAAATCATGTATGCTACTAATGTGAATGTGAAGATATATAAACATACCTCAATTTCTTTAGCCCTGCTTGAATTTTCCTCAAGGATGTCCTTAGTTGTTCCATGGAGTTTCTCCACTTCAGCCTGGAGTTGTTGGATTGCTGCCTGTGCTCTGCCAAGGGCATCACTGTCCTATAGAAAGATATATGATATATTTATAGTGCAGGAAAGTTTTCTGATTTCTGCAGCCTGGATTTAGTATATACTAGAATTTTTTTTTAAACACAATATTACAATATGGTAAAAGAAGTTTTCCAGAATAGGTATAGGATATCAGCTCATTATGGCATTCTTTTCTTGACATGAAATATCATACCAGTAATACAGAGCTACATTTGTATTTACTTTACTAAAATATTAAATATTAATAAAGATATGCATCAAAAAGTTATTTTTTCCACTTTAATTGAATTGGTTATTCTTTAACAAAATAAAACATAATTCTGCATAGACAAGAAAGGCCAGTTCATATTTTTGTGCTGGCTCTCCTAAATTTAAGTTATGTTGGCCCATCATAGGTAGATTCACACACTAAATCCTATTGATCTGAGACCAAAGGACAAGAATATAAACAACTAAATTTAAGGGTTCATCTGGAATTACAGTATTATGTAAAAAGGAGATAGAATGCATTATACATACCTCATTACAAATTTTTCGAATTATCCAACTACAGATTTACAATTTACAATAATTATTTAAAAAGTCATGCAAATATTTTTTATATTTCTGCATATTTCTTATTGTTTTTATTCAGCATGACATTTGGTGAAAATGCAGATTTGATTACAGAAGTGAGTCAACTATGTAAAAGAGCCTTAAAGTACTCCAATAAAACATGTACCTTAAATGCAAAACCAAGGAATGTTATTTGTTGCAACTGTAAAAGTTACAGGAAAAATGACTGCATTGGTCAACAATTATGATATTCTAGGTTGATAACATTGGTCAACAATTATGATATTCTAGGTTGATAACATTGGTCAACAATTATGATATTCTAGGTTGATAACATTGGTCAACAATTATGATATTCTAGGTTGATAACAATGGTCAACAATTATGATATTTCAGGTTGATAACATATCTACCATAAAAGCCTTATAACTAAGTAAATATATTACATACAACCATCCACAAAAGCTAGCAATAAATCATAAGTGCAAAAATATGGTACATTCTTTTATCTACCTGGTATGAATAAAATTTGATTCAAAATGTTAAGCACAACTGAGTTATTTGTATTGCTTTGATTGTTATGATTTTTTATCTTTAGTTTAATAAGTTTGTGAATCTCGACAATTTCAATAACTTTCAATGTTTGTTATATCATAGGTAACAAATTATACAAACTTGACCTGATTAAGTAAACTCAAGTATATGTTTGTTACACCTTTAAAAAGAATGTCTTAATTATGAATCATTATATAGGTTTTAATATGAAATAAAGATGGTATTATAAATTAAATACTCTCCATTGAACATGGACAGAAGCAATGAATGATGAAGCAATTTAATCTAGAGATGTAAATATGTGGAGGTTAAAAATAGGTTGACATGCAGGTGAAATAAAAGGTGAATCAAGGTGAAGCCAGGTAAAGCCAGGTAAAGCTATACAATAACTATGTACGCCCACCTCTGGCACTGTGTTTGGTCTAGAAGTCCTGTTACTATGGCGATCCAAAACAAAGTTAACTTCTGATAATCGTCTTAGTACTGGAGGACTTTGAAAAAATACTGACTCCAAATCCTTATTGTAGCAATGCGTTATAATAGAAAAGAAATTAATAAAAGACAATATCTTACTGAGAGAAAACAAGAGTTAATGTATACAGAATGTGGCTTAAATTAAGTTCTCAATAAAAATCCCAAAATTTCAAATCTACAAACAGCCCAATTTCTTACCAGAGTTTCTTAGATTTTTTTACACAAACATGTGCAGTTTTTCAAATTGCATACCTTTGTGATGTAGTACTGTTTAGAAATCATAAAACAATGACAAAAATATAACAATTATATTGAGTTTCAATGCATAAACTGCATAGCACTTTGAGATTCAAATTACTAAAATCTGGAGGCTACTAATGTACTAACTCATATCATACTCAAATAGTGGACACTAATAAAGTTTGATAATAAAAGTGAAGATTTCAACCAAATTCAACAAAACTTTGGGTCGGGACAAATGTGATTTAATATAGAATACATATTTAAATTGAGAACTTAATTAGGGCCAGATGCTGTTGATGTACATTTTAATGACTTAAGAATGTAATCTCAGTTTCAGCTGTTTCTTACTTACCATTTCACCCATTCCTGCTGCTTTAGCTCTTAAAAGAGCAAACTCTACTCCCTTTGCCATTTTTTTTAACTCTTGATCAAGAGTAAATATTTTATCTCTAACGTTATGAAGCTGATCATTTAGGACGTAAGCTAAAATCCTAAGTTTGGTGTTACTTATAACTAAATCTCCTACTATAACAGTTGAACCATCAGAGATGTCACGATGGCCTGGATCCTTTGTAAATATATCCAACATATCTTGTTCAAAATCTGTTTGAGATTTCTTTTCCTCTTCCTCATCTTCTTTACTTATCTTTGTTATTGCTTCAACTGATGGTTGTTCACTTGAACCTTCTGACATTATATCTTCTAATGGATCAGAAACGTTATTCTGGTAAGCACTGTCACCCATAACCATATCCTGGAACAATTTTAATCTCTCCTCTAATGTTTCTACCCTCCTCTGTAGGCTTTCCATTGCTATTGCCTGTAATTCTTTTTCGTGTTGTATCAAGAGCAGTTCAGCACTCGATGCTTCTTTTGCTTCTAGCCCTGAGTCCTCACTACTCTCTGTCATAAATGATACTCGTCTTTTTTCTTTAAATTTTTTGGCTGCTTTAACAACCGCATACATTGTGTTAGCAACAGATTCTCCACCGAGCTAATTGTTAGAAAAGAAATAGAGAAGAAAGGAACAGAGGTTAGTAATTAACAGAGGATAGTATATAACAGAGGATAATATATAAACAGAGGATAGTATATCAATAGTGGATAGTATATTGATAGAGGAAAGTATATCAATAGTGGATAGCTAATTAACAGAGAATAGTGTGTTAACAGAGGATAGTATATGAACAGAGGATAGTATGTTATGTTTATAGAGAATAGAATATTAACAGAGAATAGTATATTAACAGAGGATAGTATATGAACAGAGGATAGTATATGAACAGAGGATAGTATATGAACAGAGAATAGTATATGAACAGAGGATAGTATGTTAATAGATGATAGTATATAACAGAAGATATTATACTACTAAAGGATAGTAGGTCTGCTGAAAAAAAATGCCCAAACTGACCGACTTGTATGAGGGTCAAGACTGAATCCTTAGATTTTAAGCCTGAAAAGGGTATCTGACTTATAGTCAGACCGACTTTTACTTGAGTACCAACAGTATTAACAGGAGATAGTATATAAACAGTTAATATTAACAGAGGATAGTATATTAACAGATATTAGAATAAAGGTTATTGTAATACTTAGTAACTGAGCAATACAGGATACTTCCATCAGACATATCAAGAGTACACTATTTTGTGGAAAAAAATCTGATACCTATAGAATCTAATCTGCTCAACAGATACTGGTTCTATTATTGAAAATGTATGCATTTATATGACTTTTTACAGATTTGAACAAATGGATTGGACATTTTTTGATGAATGATAACTGGTTATGTCTGTTCAGTGGAAACTATTACAAGATATCATGATAATGAATAAATGTATGGTTAACTTGTTGAACAATGAAATCATGACAAAGCTTATCTCTTTATTATTTCTTCATTTTACTTCATATTAGTAATATAACAATGAGTTCTGGTTATATTGTATCTGATTACTTAACATACTAATAACAGTGAAAAAGTATAAAACAGTGTATACTGCTAACTGAGAATATGAGACATAAATGTATCCAGAACAGAGAAGTAGAGTAACCCTATGGATATGAGACAGAAATGTAACCAGAATAGAGAAATAGAGTAACCCTAACTGAGGATATGAGACAGAAATGTAACCAGAACAGAGAAGTAGAGTAACCCTAACTGAGGATATGAGACAGAAATGTAACCATAACAGAGAAGTAGAGTTACCCTAACTGAGGATATGAGACAGAAATGTAACCAGAATAGAGAAGTAGAGTAACCCTAACTGAGGATTTGAGACAGAAATGTAACCATAACAAAGAAGTAGAGTAATCCTAACTGAGAATATGAGACATAAATGTATCCAGAACAGAGAAGTAGAGTAACCCTATGGATATGAGACAGAAATGTAACCAGAATAGAGAAATAGAGTAACCCTAACTGAGGATTTGAGACAGACATGTAACCAGAACAGGGAAGTAGAGTAACTCTAACTAAGGATATGAGACAGAAATGTAACCAGAATAGAGAAGTAGAGTAACCCTAACTGAGGATATGAGACAGAAATGTAACCATAACAGAGAAGTAGAGTTACCCTAACTGAGGATATGAGACAGAAATGTAACCATAACAGAGAAGTAGAGTTACCCTAATTGAGGATATGAGACAGAAATGTAACCAGAATAGAGAAGTAGAGTAACCCTAACTGAGGATTTGAGACAGACATGTCACCAGAACAGAGAAGTAGAGTAACCCTAAGTGAAGATATGAGACAGAAATGTAACCATAACAGAGAAGTAGAGTAACCCTAACTGAGGATATGAGACAGAAATGTAACCAGAATAGAGAAGTAGAGTAACCCTAACTGAGGATATAAGACAGAAATGTAACCAGAACAGAGAAGTAGAGTAATCCTAACTGAGGATATGAGACAGAAATGTAACCAGAACAGAGAAGTAGAGTAACCCTAACTGAGGATATGAGACAGAAATGTAACCAGAATAGAGAAGTAGAGTAACCCTAACTGAGGATATGAGACAGAAATGTAACCATAACAAAGAAGTAGAGTAACCCTAACTGAGGATATGAGACAGAAATGTAACCAGAACAGAGAAGTAGAGTAATCCTAACTGAGGATATGAGACAGAAATGTAACCAGAACAGAGAAGTAGAGTAATCCTAACTGAGGATATGAGACAGAAATGTAACCAGAACAGAGAAGTAGTGTAACCCTAAGTGAAGATATGAGACAGAAATGTAACCAGAACAGAGAAGTAGAGTAACCCTAACTGAGGATATGAGACAGAAATGTAAACAGAATAGAGAAGCAGAAATGTAACCAGAACAGAGAAGTAGTGTAACCCTAAGTGAAGATATGAGACAGAAATGTAACCAGAACAGAGAAGTAGAGTAACCCTAACTGAGGATATGAGACAGAAATGTAAACAGAACAGAGAAGTAGAGTAACCCTAAGTGAAGATATGAGACAGAAATGTAACCAGAACAGAGAAGCAGTGTAACCCTAACTGAGGATATGAGACAGAAATGTAACCAGAATAGAGAAGTAGAGTAATCCTAACTGAGGATATGAGACAGAAATGTAACCAGAATAGAGAAGTAGAGTAACCCTAACTGAGGATATGAGACAGAAATGTAACCAGAACAGAGAAGTAGAGTAATCCTAACTGAAGATATGAGACAGAAATGTAACCAGAACAGAGAAGTAGAGTAATCCTAACTGAGGATATGAGACAGAAATGAAAACCAGCTTTCAGAAGTAGAATAATTCTTATCAACAATACTCTTTTTATGATTGCATTCAAGTTTCTTTCAAATATTCACTTTACAAATGCCTTTTTAAAATCCTGTAATTGTTTAAATCAATAGCATCATTCAAATTCAAACTTCTTCAAATTAGAGTTACTAAAACTTTTATTTACTGTTTCTTTAGAGAAATATAGAATACATTCATATTTTGGGAATACAGTAAATAAACAATTCACATAAGTTATTGTTATATCAGTATTGATTCTGACATATTCTAGTTACCCAGTCACTTAATATCAGACTCTATTGTCAAAAATTTCAATAAAAAAAATCATTATTAAATGTCCAGAAAATATAAAAAGAAGTTGTTTATGATTCAATACTTTGAAGTTATCACCGACAACATAAATGTATCCATAGATTTACTCTTTATATATAATACATCATGATATAATGTCCTACTACTAAAGTTAATTTCAATTTACCCATGACTAAATGCAGGCTGTAACTTAAAAAGACTAATGTTTGACTTGCAGGGGTTCAAATAATATAGGTAAATGGTCCAGCAACTTATTGCTTTATTGAGACTATTGGATTTTTTCAAAATTTGATAATGAATACATACAAATAGATTTACACAGAATATTCCAAGGACTTTTTAATGAATTGATGACAATAAATTAATAGACAAAAATGAAGTTGTGGTACATTTTTCCAAAAAACAAAAAATACTCCTAGCCTTGGGGTCATGAATTTTTTAGTGTGATTATTGTACTCAGACTCAGAATTCAACCAATCAAAATACTAGATTTGGTTTTAACAGCACAAATTTAATACTCTGAGTACTGAGTAAAATATTATGACCATAAGCCCTGACCTGCTATACTTGATAGTTTTAAATATGTGGTTCTCTGTACTACAGATTCACTATAAGTATGTTGTTCTATTGATGTGTTTGTTTAACATGCTTCATAACAGAAAGATAATAAATATGTGGAACAACAGGAAGATCAGCCACCAACAAACCTATATACTCAGATTGTTAACCTTTTTTATTTAGTCTTGAAACTTTTTACTAAATTCTTTTTTTTTAAAGAATTTTAAATTGAGTGCATACTAAAAACCAACTAATTGGTCAATCCAAATCAACCAACATGAACCAGTCAGAAATATATTTGTGGTTATGAAAGATTTCATAATAGACAGAAATATGTGGTATCAGTATGTAAAAACAAAAGATCCTCGAAATAGAACAGATATTATTCCTATCTATATTTATACCTCATTTATATTGGTATCCTGAAATAATCCAAGGTTTTATGTTTTGGCTATAAATGTTAAAACATCTAAATATATCTTATTATTTATTATTTTCCTCAAAAGGTATATTTTTAACCAAAAACTGAGATAAAATCTGGTTTATTTGATACTATCCTCAAGACTTAGTACTCTACTGTGCAGAAAAAAATCTGTGAATCATATATGTAATATATCACCTCTTTATGATTTTCATACAAAGCTTTCTCTGTTGGCTAGATTGTTAGATGTAGATAACTTTAACAGATGTTAGCTTGTTTTAAATATTTAAGCAAATATAAACTAGCATATTTCTATTATATTTCAATTGCTTCAGTCAAAATGCATAAGCAAATGTTCATGCATATACTATCTATATCAGTAAGCACTACTTTCTATTAAACAACTTCTATGTTTTATTTAAACAAACAACAACTCTTTCAAAACCAAATATTCATTTTACCTTTTCTCTTGCTGCTGCTAGAGCATCCACTTCCTGTTTTAATTGCTGAAGTTGTTCCAGAAGGTCTGATGAAACATCTGTAGAAAAAAAACAATCTAATTATTCAGAGATCCTGTGCATTTAACAGTATTATAAAAAAAAAATAAACTGTTAACACAGAGATATGTCTCGCCTATTTGTTATTTTGATAATGCAAATGTTGAAATCAAAATAGCAAAACTTTAACATGTAAGTTATGCAAATATTCAAAGTCAATGAACCATGACTGAAGGCACAGGACTAAACAATCTCCATGGAAATGAAATGTGCCAATGCATATACAACTTCATACCAAATACCATTGACTTTTCATAAGTCGTTTCCTTTAAAAAAAACCTAAACACAAACATTTACTTGTAAACTATGTAAAAGTTTCAAAGTCAATGAACCATAATGAGGGGATGGGGTTATATAATCTCCATGAAAATAAAACTTGTAAATGCCAATACATTTGTATACCAATATATCATTGACTTAACATTAGTGGTTCATCTAAAACTGACCTAATCACAAACTAATACATGTAAACTAAGCAAAGTTTCAAAGTCAATAGACCATGACTGAGGGGCGGGGCCAAATAATCTCCATGGTAATGAGATGTGCCAATGCTTATACAACTGCATACCAAATATCATTGACCTACCACTAGTGATTCACCATAAACTAGACCTAATCACAAACTAATACATTGTTGACGCCGCAGCCGCCAACACCACCGACGCCGGAAACAACATACCTATGTCTCGCTTTTTGACCCTGGTGGATAGAATGGTGGAGTCGCTATCCCTAATTAACACAGATGGGATTGGATGGTGGAGTCACTATCCCTAATTAACACAGATGGGATTGTATGATGGAGTCACTATCCCTAATAAACACAGATAGGAATGGATGGTGAAGTCACTATCCCTAATTAACATAGATGGGATTGGATGGTGGAGTCACTATCCCTAATTAACAAAGATGGGATGGCATGATGGAGTCTCTATCCCTAATTAACACAGATGGGATTGGATGGTGCAGTCACTATCCCCAGATCGGATTGAATGGTAAAGTCACTATCCCTAATTAACCCCGCTAGAATTGAATGGTGAAGTCATTATCCCTTATTAACACAGATGGGATTGAATAGTGAAGTCACTATCCCTAATTAACACAGATGGGATTCCATGTTGGTCATTATCCCTAATTTACACAGATGGGATTGAATGTTGAAGTCACTATCCCTAATTAACACAGATGGGATTGAATGGTGAAGTCACTATCCTTGATGGGATTGAATGTTAAAGTCACTGTCCCTAATTAACCCATCTTGATTTGGATGGTGAAGTCACTATCCCTTATTTACACAGATGGGATTTAATAGTGAAATCACTATCCCTTATTAACACAGATGGGATTCCATGTTGGTCACTATCCCTAATTAACACAGATGGGATTGAATGGTGAAGTCACTATCCCCAGATGGGATTGAATGTTAAAGTCACTATCCCTAATTAACCCATCTGGATTTGGATGGTGAAGTCACTATCCCTTATTTACACAGATGGGATTTAATAGTGGTCACTATCCCTAATTAACACAGATTGGATTCCATGTTGGTCACTATCCCTAATTAACACAGATGGTATTGAATGGTGTAGTCACTATCCTTAGATGGGTTTGAATGGTAAAGTCACTATCCCTAATTACCCATCTGGAATTGGATGGTGAAGTCACTATCCCTTATTAACACAGATGGAATTGGATGGTGAAGTCACTATCCCTTACTAACACAGATGGGATTGCATGATAAAGTCACTATCCCTAATCAACACAGATGGGATTGGATGGTGGTCACTATCCCTAATTTACACAGATGGGATTAAATGTTGAAGTCACTATCCATAATCAACACAGATGGGATTGAATGTTGAAGTCACTATCCATAATCAACACAGATGGGATTGGATGGTGAAGTCACTATCCCTAATTAACACAGTTGGATTTAATGGAGAAGTTACTATCCCTAATTAACACAGATATAATTGGATAGTGGAGTCACTATCCCTAATTAACACAGATGGGATTGCACGATGAAGTCTCTAGCCCTAATCAACACAGATGGGATTGGATGGTGGTCACTATCCCTAATCAACACAGATGGGATTGGATGGCACTCACTATCCCTAATTTACACAGATGGGATTGAATGTTGAAGTCACTATCCCTAATCAACACAGATGGGATTGAATGTTGAAGTCACTATCCCTAATAACCACAGATGCATGGTGAAGTCACTATCCCTAATCAACTTAGATGGGACTGAATGGTGAAGTCGCTATCCCTAGTTAACACATCTGGAATTGGATGGTGAAGTCACTATCCCTAATTAACACATCTGGAATCAGATGGTGAAGTCACTATCCCTAATTAACACAAATGGGATTGCTTGGTGGTCACTATCCCAAATTAACACAGATGGGATTGGATGTTTCTGTTCACTATCCTTAATTAAACTAAGATGAGATCAATAGGAACTGGTAACCATTCTCAAACAACAGGGACCAGATTGGGTGAAACTGTTCATTTTCCCTCATTAACAATCAGATGAGATCAGGGGGAATGGTTCACCATCCCCAATCAACACAGATCATAATGGGTTAGACTGTTGACTTTCCCTGATAAACTTACAGATGACATTGAGTGGAACTGTTATCCGTTTCTTATTAACTCACAGATGAGACTGGGAGACACTATGAACAAAACAGAATGTGGAGTATATGCAAATGAGAGACAGCAACATTACAAACATCAATATATAAATGACTATGTGATATGTCAAGCTCCAAATCTCCCAAGTCTAAAAAAAAAAAATGATAAGAAATAAAAAATAAGATTCCCCAAGATCTGTCATATACTAAAGTTCCTAAGCGACTAAAAAATTTGACAAACAGAGATAGGGTTCCTGTCTTGAGACAGACACATGATCATTTGTAGGGGGTAAACTTTTCAATCTCCCTTATCAACATTATATAATTGTTCAAACTTACTGAGGTTATCCAAGGCACCTTTGTCTAATTTGTTTTTCAATTCCTCCTGAAAATGAAAGCAAATATCAAGCATACATATACAAGAAATTAATGGAATCTTTATTTTAACTTACTGCAGGATTAATATTAATATCAGGATAAAAGTCAAAAAGTAAAGTCAATCCTTCTGCCAAATTTGTCTCTATTTTCAAGACATTAGTCCAGCAACTAATAAGTTGAATACAGTATAATGTCAACATATATAAAACAATTATAACATTGTGTTGATAATATACATTTACAATACTATCTACCATCATCAAAATAGTTCAGGTACTCTAATGAGACTAGAAAAAAATTATAAGACTACTTTACCAAGATGGTACATAACATCATTTATTGAATGTCACTGGATATATTGTTTGTCTTAAACTGTGTTTTCTTCTTCTGTCTTGAAAGATGATTGGTTGTGTTTAGTGCAGTTTGTTATGATGGCTATTAACATCTGGTTTGTAAGTCAATATATACTAATACCTGTTTAATTTGCCTTTAGATGACTTCCTATGTTAAGTTACTTTATTGTATGTCAGAGCCCATCTCACAACCAAACTAAACATCAAGACCGCACACTGACCTCTAGATGTCTAATGGTTATGTGTGTTGTTGGGTTGCTGACTCACGAAATATAACTCTGAATCTCACTCAGCCAAATACCATGAAAAGTTTATCATGATAATTACCAAGTTAATTTGTTATAGGTCTCTCATTATCAATGTATTAAATGTACCATAGGATGCATAGCAATAGTTTCTAACCGACTTATAAACCTGAAGCTTGTTTGTGTTTGCAATCTATTTGAATTCAATGTCAAGATTTAATATTTATTTCCAATTCAATGTCACATGTATTTAAGATTAAAGTTGTCAGTTGACACATGCAAATAAATTACAATTTATTGTACCTCTAAAATCTCCACTCGTTTGGTCAATGAATCATGACTCTCACTTAGTCTGCCTAGTTTTTCTAAGATTTCCAGCAGTGTTTCCGATGGGCCTGTGGATCCTGAGCTCATACGAGTACCTGGACGAGAAGAGGCTGGTCTGGATGGCTGAAAAATCATACATTAAAAGATTAGAATTTATTCAGTTTTCAAGAGCTAATGAAGCTTATAGAAGGATCCCGACAGCAATAAACAAAATATTTATGAGGAACTAGATTTTTTTAAGTATGTAAACTGTCAGTTAAATGAATGAGAAGTGAATGATAAATGAAAAGTACATATATTTTGCATTGTTTTAACAGGGAGAAAGTCTTCCTATCTGAACAAGCCTGCTTAGTCAAGAAGGGTGACATTTCAGCCAAACTGACTTCTTAATTCATATGCTTGTGTCAATTCAAAAGGTGATCAAAATCTGCTCTTATTTATTCTCTAAAAGACAAGAACAAAAAATAAAATTTCTGAGCTATGTTCATGAGATTTAAAAGCATCTTGAAAAAAAAAATCAAACATTGCTGAAAAGTCTTATTTTGCAGACATCTTGTTTCATTCACTGGGATTGAGAGATTGTTTAATTCCAGGGTTAAAGTTTTAACATAGCCATAAAAATGATTCTTCACATTTTAATTTTTTCTCTCTGAACTAACTGTATAAAACTCTTTATTGCAAACAATTATATTCAGGAATGCATGTTTTTTTTTTAAATTATCATATTTTTGATTTCATAAGTAGCTTGAAGTGTTTATAACAACTGCAATAAAAATTTTGCAGGTGGGTAATATATTCACGTCATTCATAAAAGGAGATATTCACATGCACATATTCAATTACACAGGAGATAATGTTTCAATCATAAAGTTAATCTTTTATCTAACAATCATACAACAGACTAACTTTCAATTATTCACACCATATAGAATCAATCCACGTCAATTGAAAACCTACAGTGTACTATGTTAGCAGATTTTACAATTACTAAGTGATCTTAAAATATAATTGTGTTTTATAATTTTAAGGGCCAATAATGAATAGCTTACAAGTAAATGGGCTTTCTATTCTTGTAAAGAAAATCACACTTGTTAAAATAAAATGAAACTTAACAGATTCCAAAAATTATGTAATTAACAATATAAAAAAATATCTTTAAATTTAAGAACGTTGGTAAAGAAAAGTTAAAACATTTACACATTTCCTTATATCTAAAAATTAAAATATTAAAATTCAGATCTGCATGGAATGATGTTGAATACAGGCTAATTGTTTCTACTATTTATAAAGTTATGGTTGATTGGCAAAATGAATAATCTTTGTGTCTGCCATGTCAGACACATTAGATTCAATAATCCAATATCCCTGTTTAAATCATAGTGGACATCTGTTGTATTGTGCAATGCATTACTGGTCTTTTTAAGGGGGAGGATAATACTACATATTGAAAACAAACAAGAATTGGCACACAGAAATGCCTCACTTACATTATTGAATAATATGTTGAAAGGCTATGAGATAATGTTACTATATTTATTAAATTGATATGATAAAATCTGCCCAAATACATTAAATCAGCATGTGCAATACTGATGATGTTGCCCTGCTGATATTACTAATTTTACAACTTTTCAGTCCAATGACTGATACAGAAAAGGCTTTATTATATAACTTGGCAAAATATAGAAGACATTAAGATTAGATATTATTTGAAACCCATACTTTGATGTTTCTATTCGTAACTTATATAACTTCTTAATGCATCTCTGTTTAGGTAATTACTTTAGGAAGTTTAAATATTCAGATCTAAGTAAATATAATGAAGGTGATTGCTTTTATTCCATATCCCTGAGATAAAGGAAACAGGATACTAAATTTATGGGAATTAAAATTAACTTGGCAAGACCTGCAGTATATAAAGTTTGTAGCAGGTTGATATTGTTATATCAAGTTCATTTGCCCTAAAATAGGTGTTATTTATTTGACGCCTAGCATTAACCAGAGATTTAATTAGAACTGTAAATTTTTATCGTTATGATGTAATCGATTCTGTGAATATATATTCCGCTATTATTCATTATAACACTATTGTATCACTATTTTATAGTTATGCTTGGATTGATTCCTGTGTTAATTACACCTTCTGAGGGATCCAGATTTATTGAAATTACAAACTTCTTGGATGATCTATTGATAGTTCAAAACATTTTCTGAACTTTTACAATAGCCAGAATTTTTTACCAATTATGTCCATTTAAATACAATAAAAACAATGTACATTGGTAGAAGGAGAAACAAAATTATTGAGCTCTAAATAAATGAGTATGAAAACAGTTACTCATTTCCCCACAACCTATGTACCGATTCTCTTAGACAAATTTTCTAATTTTCTTTTCAAACTGTGTAATCAATTTCTCTATTCATGATAACCAGGATTAATTTTCAACAATATGAGACAATACTTAACACTGAAAACCTTTGAACCACCTGTTTCATTTTCACCTGGAACTTAACTCCTAACTCTAGTATATTACCTTAAAGGTAAATTAAGCAGGTTACAGTGTTCTAATACTGGTCTGCTTTGAGTAAGAACAAAGTCATTGGATAAATTGACATGACTTCAAAAGGCAATTACTCTGAGAGCAAGTGTAGTTAGATTCCATCTTATATTCATATCATATTAACACCAAGATGTGGTTTAATGAAATCGGATACCCTGCATTTATCATCCTTTTAATAACATATGGTCAAATCACTGAAAGACCCCTCCCTAAATTATTGAAAACTATCATTTCTGTATTGACAATAATATCTTGGTGTAAATTAGATACACCTATTTGGGCTAGCGCCTCAATGTGTATCTAATACATCCAATACATATATTGCTTAAAGTTGTGCAGTCGTCAATCTATCAATCAATCCAGGTCCAACTGAGCACTGTTGGTGAAACTAGGGTTAACCCAAGCATTGGTTTTGATTAAGGGCATAAAATGTATTATAATTTGTTTAACCTCACTTATTATAAACACAGGTTTGAACCGGGCTATAAGTATACCCAGAGTTGTAAAATATTGCTTAAGGTCAAATTCTAGTAGAATCATGAGACAAATATCCACCAAAGCTCAAATGAAGTGGATGTAAGCAATTATAGGCAATAGTACAGCCTTCAACAATGAGAAAACCCATACCGTATAGTTGGCCATAAAAGGCCCAACCATGAAGAATATGAAATAATTCAATTGAGAAAACTAACAGCCTAATTTATACGAAACAATTTACGAAAAACAAATATGACAGATATGGATCAACGACAACCACTAAACTACATGCTCCTGACTTGGGACAGGCACATACAGAATGTGGCGATGTTAAACTAGTTTGAAGGTGCCAACCTCCCTAACCTGGGACAGTAGTGTAATGGCACAAACCAAGAACAAACTATGCAAAACAATAAATGAAAACAAATTAAATCATAGTGGACATCTGTTGTATTGTGCAATGCATTACTGGTCTTTTTAAGGGGGAGGATAATACTACATATTGAAAACAAACAAGAATTGGCACACAGAAATGCCTCACTTACATTATTGAATAATATGTTGAAAGGCTATGAGATAATGTTACTATATTTATTAAATTGATATGATAAAATCTGCCCAAATACATTAAATCAGCATGTGCAATACTGATGATGTTGCCCTGCTGATATTACTAATTTTACAACTTTTCAGTCCAATGACTGATACAGAAAAGGCTTTATTATATAACTTGGCAAAATATAGAAGACATTAAGATTAGATATTATTTGAAACCCATACTTTGATGTTTCTATTCGTAACTTATATAACTTCTTAATGCATCTCTGTTTAGGTAATTACTTTAGGAAGTTTAAATATTCAGATCTAAGTAAATATAATGAAGGTGATTGCTTTTATTCCATATCCCTGAGATAAAGGAAACAGGATACTAAATTTATGGGGAATTAAAATTAACTTGGCAAGACCTGCAGTATATAAAGTTTGTAGCAGGTTGATATTGTTATATCAAGTTCATTTGCCCTAAAATAGGTGTTATTTATTTGACGCCTAGCATTAACCAGAGATTTAATTAGAACTGTAAATTTTTTATCGTTATGATGTAATCGATTCTGTGAATTTATATTCCGCTATTATTCATTATAACACTATTGTATCACTATTTTATAGTTATGCTTGGATTGATTCCTGTGTTAATTACACCTTCTGGAGGGATCCAGATTTATTGAAATTACAAACTTCTTGGATGATCTATTGATAGTTCAAAAACATTTTCTGAACTTTTTACAATAGCCAGAATTTTTTTACCAATTATGTCCATTTAAATACAATAAAAAACAATGTACATTGGTAGAAGGGGTAACAAAATTATTGAGCTCTAAATAAATGAGTATGAAAAACAGTTACTCATTTCCCCACAACCTATGTACCGATTCTCTTAGACAAATTTTCTAATTTTCTCTTTTCAAACTGTGTAATCAATTTCCTCTATTCATGATAACCAGGATTAATTTTCAACAATATGAGATAATACTTAACACTGAAAACCTTTGAACCACCAGTTTCATTTTCACCTGGAACTTAACTCCTAACTCTAGTATATTACCTTAAAGGTAAATTAAGCAGGTTACAGTTTTCTAATACTGGTCTGCTTTGAGTAAGAACAAAGTCATTGGATAAATTGACATGACTTCCAAAAGGCAATTACTCTGAGAGCAAGTGTAGTTAGATTCCATCTTATATTCATATCATATTAACACCAAGATGTGGTTTAATGAAATTGGATACCCTGCATTTATCATCCTTTTCAATAACATATGGTCAAATCGCTGAAAGACCCCCTCCCCCTAAATTATTGAAAACTATCATTTCTGTATTGACAATAATATCTTGGTGTAAATTAGATACACCTATTTGGGCTAGCGCCCTCAATGTGTATTTAATACATCCAATACATATATTGCTTAAAGTTGTGCAGTCGTCAATCTATCAATCAATCCAGGTCCAATTGAGCACTGTTGGTGAAACTAGGGTTAACCCCAAGCATTGGTTTTGATTAAGGGCATAAAAATGTATTATAATTTGTTTAACCTCACTTATTATAAACACAGGTTTGAACCGGGCTATAAGTATACCCAGAGTTGTAAAAATATTGCTTAAGGTCAAATTCTAGTAGAATCGTGAGACAAATATCCACCAAAGCTCAAATGAAGTGGATGTAAGCAATTATAGGCAATAGTACAGCCTTCAACAATGAGAAAAACCCATACCGTATAGTTGGCCATAAAAGGCCCAACCATGAAGAATATGAAATAATTCAACTGAGAAAACTAACGGCCTAATTTATACGAAACAATTTACGAAAAAACAAATATGACAGATATGGATCAACGACAACCACTAAACTACATGCTCCTGACTTGGGACAGGCACATACAGAATGTGGCGATGTTAAACTAGTTTGAAGGTGCCAACCCTCCCCTAACCTGGGACAGTAGTGTAATGGCACAAACCAAGAACAAACTATGCAAAACAATAAATGAAAAACAAATATGAGAAACAGTAAATATACACTGCTTTACATTATAATAACTTATAACTGTTAACCAAATGTTTTTATCAAATCTAAGAGAAAATAAATGTAAAAGATATTGTTTTTAAAAGAGCATGTGGAAAAGTTTAACAAGTACAAACAAGGATTTCATACATTATTTCAAACTTTCCCATTGATATTGTTAAGTACAAAAAAATGTCCACTTAAAGTAAGGATATAATTAGCTTGTTTTATTATATAAGCTTATTCAAATGTGTACACTAAGTGCAATATTTCCATGTATTTGACATCAGTGTGAAATTCTTATTCTATTACAAAAGTTTATTATGGAATTAAATTCCAATTTCATGGTTTTATTGTACTTTTATCTAAAAACTAACACAGACAGAACATAATTGAAAGTTCTTAAATTTGTCACCACATTGTGTTTTAACAATTTCTTTTTCATGATTACAATGTGTAAGGTAATGTTACAATTTCATTTGGAAATAATAAAACTGAAATATTTATTTGAATTGTCCAATAATAAACTATATAGCTTAACTTTCACACCTTAAATTCATATAATATTGTAAAGCTTATCAAATTTAGTTTTGTAAATGGAAAAAGATTGACTAAAGTTACGTAATTTTGAGTAATTTACGAAATGTTGAATATAATTTTGATGTTTTGCTGTTGACTCTTTCCATATTATATCAATAATATCTTGTCACGTGCACCCCATATTGTGTGGAAACTTGGTAATTCAACATTCCCACAGAAAAAAATTCTGAAACTCAAGTACTTGAAACTGAGAAAAAATAAACTGTTACCATATAAAAATTGATGTTGACTGAGTTGAAGACCCCAGAAAAAAACCCAACATTTTGCAGCAAGACTCAATGAAAACTAACTTGACTGACTATCATTGTGTAAATGTAAAGCTTGATAAATTGATCTAATAATTAGTAACATGACCTGTTGTCAAATTTGTTTAGAAAATACTCTTCCTATACATTTCATAGAGTAAGATGGAATAGGTTTCAGCCCTGTTTAATATGTATGTGCTTACATGAAAATTTCAAATTTTGAAAAAGAAAAGATTGGAGTAAACAGTCTCAGACAAAATTTTAATAAATAATTTGTGGACTGATTATTATCATAAAAAAGTTTACAAGATTTTTAAATTGTTTTTTCACACCTCCGTCACAATTTTATTTTATTCATTACTGTATGTATTTTCTATTCATATTTTAACAAAATTTAGAAATTTATGGATTAACTTTAAACAGATAAGTTGTAGACAATGTTGAGTTTTTGGTCCTGTTCTGAAAAAATCCAAGCAGAAATAAGTTAAAATTTTGTTTCATAAATGGAGTTTTTAAAAAAATATATGGAACAAAAAACAAGAGTGCACACGCTGAAATGTTTCGCCTACTATATTGACCATTGATTTTAAGTAGATAGTCCTAAATATAAAGTTTTACTACAAGTATCACATTAACATGTATGACCCAAGAAAATGAGATCAAGGTCAGACAAACCAAGCCTGAAATACATGTACACCTTTAATACAATCATTCCATACACCAAATATAGAAGACCTATTGCTTATAGTATAAAAGAAACAGACCAAACCATGGAAATTCTATATTGACCATTCTAATATGACGTCCTTCTTTCGCTTTGGAAACAAAGCAATGTTCTAATTACAATAAAACATGGGCTGCCGTGATTGACGTCACAATTGAAATTGCAACGTCAGTTGTATTTTGAACAACGCCGGAGGTCGAAATGGATAGTTTTGTCGGTGTTGCTCGCTAGGAAATTAAATAAAATCATTCTAAAAGTAAGTTTACGTTTATATATGAATTTTTTGATCGTTCAACTGTTGATTTTCTGTAGCGTTTTGGTTCATCAAATCAAAATGGCTGCCTTTTGATGTGCATTTTAGGTCCGCTTGACAAAAGTTCTAAATATTCCTATCAGAATCGAAATAATTTATCATCAAGGTTGGGCGGTATTTACCACCCCGGTATTTACCAGTGGTATTTACCGCCCGGACAATACTCCCAAGTGGTCAATACTGGCAAATACTGGTCAATTGAAATTTTCATGCTTCTTTTGACTAACTTATCTATCAATTCTAGTAAAAAATGGTTGATGAGGGAAAACTTTATTCCTTTGGCATGATTCAGTTTATAAAATGAATGATATTGGTATGTTATTAATTATTAAAACATTAAAATGACTAATTTAGTTCTTAGGGTAATGATATTGCATACTTTGGTATACATATAAAATTGAGCAGCTGTATCAGTTATTTTAACATGTACTATAAATCAAGATATTTTTTCATGAAAAGGTTTGAATTTTACAGGTAAATAGAATTACAAGTGACTAACAATATAGATTATCAGAGCATTACCTATTATATGGCTAACAAGTGTCAAAAGTTTAATTACTATAACAACTGTCCTCTAATAAATGTTGACATAACAGGAAAAAGTCATAAAAGTGATTTCTAAAGATTGTTTTAAACAATGAATTAATTCCTGACTATTCAACAGCATGATAAAATTGTTCTAAATGCAGGAAATGTTTTTTTTTAAATAAATATATATATATATATATATAAAACAATTTTTAATTGCATCTTTCAAAATAACTGTTAAGAAAACCAGATGTTATATAGTCTCTCTCAGTGACTAACTTCATAGTGTTAATGACTATATCTGTTGTATGCTTAAATTAATATTTGATAAATCTTCATTAAACCATGTTCATGAACTAATTAATTGTGACTTTTGTCCTATTACAATGTAGTAAATAAGTGACTTTCTGCCTTGTGACTATATCTATCCATTTACCAAGTAACTGACCTGAGGTAGGGACTAGTTTTACAGTAAATGAACCATGAAAATGAGGTCAAGGTAAGATGAACCCTACCAGACAGACATGTACAATTTAAAATTATTTCATGCATCAAATAAAGTTGACCTATTGCTTATAGTATATGAGATATGGACTTGACCACAAAAACTTAACCTTGTTCACTGAACCATGAAATGAGGTCGAGGTCAAGTGAAAACTGCCGGACAGACATGAGGACCTTGCAATGTATGCATATACCAAATATAGTTATCCTATTACCCATAATAAGAGAGAAATTAACATTACAAAAAATCTTAACTTTTTTTCAAGTAGTCACTGAACCATAAAAATGAGGTCAAGGACAATGAACATAAGACCGACGGAAACTTCATATCATAAGGCATCTATATACAAAGTATGAAGCATCCAGGTCTTCTACCTTCTGAAATATTAAGCCTTTAAGAAGTTAGTTAAAGCCACCGCCGGATCACTATCCCTAAGTTGAGCTTTCTGTGACAGAAGTCGCAGGCTCGACAAACCAAAATTGATAATCTCAAGACTTTGGTCCATATTTTAAACATTATGTAATCCCTCAACAAGGTGATCTTAGTTTGTACAAAAACAAGTTCTATACTGAAAAAAATTTCATCAATTCAATTGGGATTCTATAATTTTTTAACGATTAGGAAAACAACTTGCCAGTCCTATGTAAATGTCCTGTATTGGACGTACTTGTAAGTTTGAATGAAGTCCTATCAGAGAAAATAGATGTAACAAACAATCTTAATATTGTGCATCATTTTATGACTATCAGTCAAAACAAAGAGGTAAACCGTAAAATATACAAGGTATAAAGGCCCATATTTCTGGAATAGTAAAAGAGAAAATCAAAAGGGAGCCCATGCTCTTTCAGTTATTTTAAGACGATATAAAGATTTCAGGAAATTTATCATAGCAAACACCTCTAATGAAAGACAATTGGACTATTCAATTCTTTTTTTAATACATGACATAACAAGTTCCTTAACTGTTAAAGTTGGCATTTGGTTCTGTAAAAATTTCTATCCAAACAAACTTAGATGATCGAAGATATTGGAATGTGCAATGTTATACCATAAATATCATTACAAATTAAGTATATATCACAGATCACAAAAATACATTTCATACAAACATATTTTTTACATAACAACCATGAAATACTACATAAACACTTCACAAAACAAATTATCTTTCTGGTTTAGTTAGTGAGCGATAAATAGCTATAACAAAATTAAAAACATAGACAAAAACACCACTGGGATGTCTTCAGCTCACATCAAAATCAGTCCTCACTACAGAACAAACTTTGTAAAACCTCATGTAAAATTCAGCCTTAACACATTCTATATTCTATGTTATATATCCAATCTCCAATTTTTGAGAGGTGATAATAAGCAAGTGTATCTATTCAAAATTAGATTTTTTCAGACATAACTTGGTATAATACTTATATGCTGTGCTAGTTATTTATGGATTAGCTTGTGTGAATGCATAATGTTTTGTGAATCCCTCGGAACATGCCAAACATTTGTCGCATACCATTGTATATAATTACCATCACCATACATTTTGTACTTCCAGGTACTGTTGAACTTAAGCACAATATAGTTAGAAATAAAAATTGACTTTTTGTGACATTTATCTTGCCAAAAAAGATATGATATTTCTGCTTGTACTTCTATAAATAGGTTTCAATTAATGATGCAGAAATATTGATTACATATATCCCTTAATGACAAGCTCATCTGATAGATTATAAATAAATATTCATCTTGATAGCAACAGAAAGCCATGGAAACAAAGTCACTCATGCAAATACGTTGTCTGACCATGCGTTGTACAAACCTTAAATTGTCGTTTCTGTGGAAAAAAGTCATGTTGAAATAACATCAATTAGAATCGCTAACTAGACATTTAAAATTATTTCAACCAATTAAAATAATATACTAATATCCCTGACAAACAGTCATAAATATAACATATGAAACATTTATTTAGTACAAACTTTTTTAATTTTGATATATTTACTATAGAAAATCATTTAAACTTTTGGTCTACTTTTAATATACAAATGTCATAGATCTAACATAATGAAATATAATTTCTGTATTTTACTTGTACTCTTATCTAAGTAATTATAACTTTCATACTTCAAGATAAAAATTACGTCCAAGAAAAGTTTAATGACAATGACGTCAGTTTGGTGGTAGAAACTTTCTGTCGAAAACAAATATTAAAATATCTATACAGACAGAAAGCATTTAAACTAAGAAATAAGCTAATAATTAAAACATGTTTGGGTTTGGTCAAATATGTGAATGTTGAATTGATTAATTCTTAAATTTAAACATATCTGCAAAAGTACTTTTCACCTGTAAAAGGTAAAAATTGGAAATATTTTCTGTTTGTCCAAGACTTGGGAATCTAAAAGCAAATGCCAAGCTTAATTTTTTTTGAAGTATTTAACAAGTTAAAAGACTCTTATTTAGGGTCATGTGTTTAATGAAGTATTTAACAAGTTAAAAGAACCTTATTTAGGGTCAGGTGTTTAATGAAGTATTTAACAAGTTAAAAGAACCTTATTTGGGGTCATGTGTTTAATGAAGTATTTAACAAGTTAAAAGAACCTTATTTAGGGTCAGGTGTTTAATGAAGTATTTAACAAGTTAAAAGAACCTTATTTAGGGTCAGGTGTTAAATGAAGTGTTTAACAAGTTAAAAGAACCTTATCTAGGGTCAGGTGTTTAATTCAAAGTGTGTTTTACTTTGATTTTCTTCTATTTTCAGAGTTACCTACTGTTTGTCAAATACTAATATAAACTAATAATTGAACCTTACTTTACTTGGTTACCTGGTCTATGTCTGTAAGTAATGCATGATCCAACTATAAAATCTATGAGGAACCCTTTGGTCAAAGTCACTTAAATATCAGTACACAGTGCTGTTTAATACATGAACACTTTAGTGGTGGTATACCATTGATATATTACCGAGAAAAAGACATATTTTTTAGTAATTCCTGTTATCCTTTTAATGTTTCATTCAATGTCAAACTTTTCAATAGGTAAATCTAGATTGAAATGTTGATCAAACCATAATCTTAACAGTATTGAATTCCCGAAAAAAATAAAGCATTCTTTCTCGGATCCAAAAAATTAATCATTAATTCCAGAGTCTTGATAAGTGTAAATCCTGAATTCCTGGGAAAAATAAAGGCCCAATCTCGTATTCCAGCTAAAATAAAAACCTTATCCTGACGTCCAGAAAAAAGGTCCTTCCGCCCCTCTGTGTTTTGTTTATTTTGTCAAAAATCATATTAGTTGATTTATATGCCAATAAAATTTTGAATTGAATTGAATTGATATAGTACCATTAATTCTTAAAGACAGACCTAAATGCAAAATGTTATATACAAATGAACAGCCAAATGCAAGGATAATTCTATATGACTGACATGATAAGTTTGGAAAACAACTGAGAGGTTGGATTATGAATAAAAGCCAGTCTTCTTTAAAACGTAGACACAAAAGGGACTCAATGAAGTCATCAAAGTTACCTTGTGTGAATAAATTTAATTATATGTATATCATATAGATATAATATTTAATTTAGTAATACTTCTTTATTCTTTGACAAGGTGAATAACAGCTCTGTTCATTTTGAGGAAAATGCCTTTAAAACCAAGACAATGATGAAAACATTCGTATTGTAACAAAAGAAAGTTTCATTTTAAAAGATAAACACAATAAATATCTCAACAGAGAAATATATGTCATATTCTCAATAAATAATAACCAAGGATCTCAATATATAAATTATATTCTGACAATCATATCTGTACCAAAAGAACTTTGTTGGCAACAGAAAGATTTCTTACACAAATCATAAGTGTATAGATTGTTAACCTTGTCAAATGTTTAATCTGTGAAATTTTTTTATATAATTTAAAATTTAAACAGCCATCTGAACAAGGGGGATTTTATTACAATACAAAGTCTTTTAAAATTTTCCCTAAGTCACATAATATAATGCATGTTTAGTCCATTTAATTGGTAAGTTTAGCCACTTCTTAAATGTGAGGTAACAAGAGGAAATTTTATCAACTATTAAACTTAAACATGCAATTCTAAATTCACAAATATAAAGCATCATCTCAGTAAAACTTGTCCTGCATACAAAATAATAAGTTGTACCTTAATTATAATTATTTGCACCAAATCATGTAAAAAGAAACTTCTTTAAATCCCCAAGGTGACAGCACACAGATTTAACATAATGTGTTTATATAGACATTAATCCAATTTAAGGCCTGACTTATATATTAGGCTATTAAGTTTGGGGAGTATCCATATAATTGCCATCAGGTTCACATCAATATAATATAAACTTTATTGATAGTGTTTATTTTACCTGAATCTAATACTGAAAGCCCATTTTCATTTTCTGAACTTTGTGACTTTAACATATTTTCTTTTTAATAACGGCACGTCTATAAATCAAATATTTCATCTCCTCAAAGTGATTTTAAATTTTACTTACGGCAACACTATCACCTAATGTAACAAATTTTAAAGTTTTCAATGTTCAATTATCTCAAAGGAAAAGTTTAAAACAAGCTCTCTTTTGATACTATAAAACCAAAATTAAAATTTATAACATAAATGTCATCTGTTTAAAAACATAACCTTGATGTGGTATATTGTTCAAGTGTTTTAACAATTGCTATCTTGTTTGCTTTCTAAATTACACTCCTATTCAAACAGTTATGGCCAACATATTCATTTTTCATTTCAATAATAATTTTTTCAAATTAGAAATTTTAAATATATTTGATGAGATAACAAAGGTCCTTATAATTTAACATAATTCGGTCTGAGAAAGCAGCAGTTTAATCTGGATCAAAGGTTCTTAAATACACTTATGGTTATTCTAACAAAATAAAATGTGAAGGTATTCCAACCATATTAGTCATACATATCATCAATGAAGTACATTTTACAACTGAGCCATACTTTTCTGGACTTTTGCCAAGGTCTGTCTGACTTATAAGTAACTGCATTATTGTAGCCAGGTTAAATATCAAATTAACTTACATTACTATCATTTCTTGGATCTAAATAGAAAATATGTCTTCATGCATGATGCCCAACAAAAGAATCATTGAAAAACCAACCACTTGTCACAAATGAAACTCATCCAGAGTCACTCAAGTGTAAAATATAGGTCAGGAAGATTCAAATGTTGATTAACTATGTTCACTATTTAAATAATACTGTAGTGACAAAAACATTCAAACAGCACTTTGGTTATTTAAAATATGGGCCTAAATAAGAAACATATCCTGTAGGTCATGTACTTTAAAGGAAGATTGTAAAGATATATCACTTATAAACCTTGATGAATTTCTGAGATATTAAATAAATGAAACTAAGGCTTGCCAATAAATGTGATATGCATGCAATCAACATCATTCACATTTATATCTATTCATAGTTTGGAACAAAAAAAATGAGCAATTATACATTCTAGCATTGATTTTAACTAGTGGGTGAACAGCTAGCAAATTTTAATTTTAACTTTTAAGACATGTTTTCCTCAATATTCGTTTGAATAGGACCAGTTTTACCTTGAAGTTACTTTGCCTTCTTGATTCCATATGATCTTTAAGCATAAACATAGTGATGAAACAAAAATCTACAGTAACATATGACTCACTATGTAACAAAACTCTACAGTAACATATGACTATCAGTTTGCTTTACAATTATGAGGTTTTACCAAACCAAAGCCCAAAACCTTATTTGCCATTTATGGAGCAATGGTTAGCCAGTTATTTTAGGCAATGCTACATGAACACAAATCACAAAATATGTTTACTTCTATCCTCTACCCTTTATGCATATGTGTGCATCCATTAACCAATTATATGTTATACTAACCATTCTTATTTGCTTAAAAAGAAAGATTAAAATAACATCATTGCAGTATTCGAAAACATTGCAGATCCCCCCCCCACTTCTAACTGAAGTAACAAAAGATTTTACAAAGAGTTAAAATTAACAGAACTGTGTTCCATATGTAGCCTTTAACCAATCACAAATCATAATTTGTGAAATGAAGATCTACAATATAATGTGAATTGTTTGATTTTTCTAATCTTTATATGATCTATGATATACTGACTAAAACAACAGAAATGAATTTACACTTGATCAAATGTCAAAATCATAAAACTATTTATATTGTCTCTCCTATATTTACAAATAATAATACCTCCTTATCAAAGAGTAAACAAGATTTATATCCAATATCTCATGATGAAAGCTGTTCTGTGTATTGTCTTACAAACAAAAATAAACAAACAATCAAATTTCTCTGTTTACAGATGTCAAAAGAAATATTTTAATAAACATTCAATAATCCCTTTCTGACTTATGAATGGATCAGATGTAAAGATATATTTTAACAGTGTATATGTATGTAAGATTAATCGATTGAATTGAAAGTGTTTTCCTGATGATTTTATGGCTGGCTTATTGTGTTTGACAGTCCCAAATAATATTATAACAGTTATAAAAATAATTGTGAGCTGTAATGATTGTTTATACTCAAGTTCAACCAAATTACAAAAAATGGTAGTTTTTTATGATTGTCTTCAACCAACATTTATATGTTACTGAAATTTTTGCTTACTTTTTGATTTGATTTAGGTGTCTTTGTGGTAATAGGTACTAACATTTCATTAAACCTTTTTATTGTATCATTTTAACTTATTTTTAAATATAACTTCACCTTAAAAAGTCAATGGGGTTTCAATATTTTTTATCAAAATAACTTCAAGTCAATAAAATAAGTGACAAACAAACAGAAAGACACACCATGCAAAATTTGCTTCAGTCCAATAAATCTAAGTTGGAAGTGTCTATCCATGCATGATTCCATACCAGAAAAGAGAGGTGAAAACAAAACAGGATACCAGTGTGTATACCTTGGTAACCTCACTGTATGGTTTTGTTTGATAACTGTTGTGGACAACCTTGGGAAGATCATTATGGTGTAACCCCTTCATTGGACTACTTGATGAAGACTTCATTTGACTAGACTGATCAGTGATGTCTAAACGTTTTGACTGACTGTTGTTTTGTGAAGCAGGTTGATTATAGTAGTGTACATCTTTCATCTTATTAGGTGAACACTGATTATCACTGTGTGAACCATGTGACTGATTACAATCATGTGAATCCTTGGACTGATTATAGTGTGAATCTTCACACTGATTACTATGGTGTGAATCCATAGTCTGATTACTGTGATCATTGGTGTGCAAATCATGATAGTCTGAATCCTTCATCTGACTCTGTTGATATACTGATTTGTTTTTATTACTAGACTCAATACCTGCAGACCTCATCTAAAATCAGTAGTTTCAAAATTGGAATAAACTGAGAAATAAAGCACTGAATACGTATGAGAAATGACTTACATTAAACCTATTAGATATACAATTAAATTTCAATCTAATTAAATGGGACCAGAAGTTCTTTGCCCTTTTATCATATCAAAAAATTATACCTTTTTTCTCTTTGAAGTGGGGAAGTTGGGTAACACTAATTGGAAATCTGGAGTCTCTGCCCATTTATACTATAGTTAAGGTCAGGGGAAATACTTACAGCTTCTGTTTGACTAGACATTTCTATAACAACTCGTTCTGTTGGCTGCTGCAAATTTTCCCAGTCTTTTTTAATACCACTAAGAGCATCCTCTAATCCTGCCCATGTTACAAACTGGGCAAAGTCATCAGGCGAAGGCAACAAGTTAAATCTGTCATTCACATCATTCTACAAAATCAATTAAACATTTTGTGAACTTTGGCAACTAGAAATTTCATTGACAAGATGAAGGGAAAATATATGCAATCAACAAGTTTGCACTCTTTTAAACATTCATATGTTTTATTTGTATTCTGGAAAAAAACAATGTAGATGTAAATTCAAAAGACAGAAACTGCATCTTCTTTTTTTATTTCATTACTCCGGTTGTTGTTTATCAATCTAAAAGTTGAAAACCTAGCTGAAAATTTTAAAGTTGTTTGCAGGAATATCAGGAATCCATCCACACTACATACCTGTTGTCACAAGAGTACATAATCCACAATTAATTAAAACTATATCTGAATATTAAAGTTACAAATTCTTACCATTTTGGATTCTAAATCTTTTAATCTCTTCATCAAATCATCAAGGTTCAACTGAAATGGAGAAAACATATATATGAGATAGGAAAGGAAACAATAACTTTGGAAAAGCAACTTTATACATTCTTCCTAATGGACCCTGATAAGGAATAGCATTACTCCTAGTACTGTAATCATTCAGAATTTCAAAAGTATTCTAAATTCCTGAGTAACATTTTCAACATGGTCCTACTCACTCTTAGTATTATATTCAATGTGAATTCCAGAGTAACAGATTTCAGTACTTTGACTATCTTTTGTACTATTTTCAGTCCAAATTCCTGAGTAAGATTTCAGAGCTTCGACTTTCTTTTGTAATTTCTACTATTTTCAGTTTAAATACCTGAGTACCGGTAACACAGATTCCAATCTGGTTCTACTAATCCTTAACCTTAGAATACCTAAGTCACATCATCATGGTTCAAATTTTACTCAGTCTGTGTACTTTATCATATGACTTTTGTCAGCATCTTTTAGGTTCTAATTTCCCTCACCCCTGAATTTTATCCATAAGACTTTTGTTAGTATCTTTCTAATTCAAATCTAACTCATCCTTTGTACATTTAGATAACATCTTTCTGGTTCTAATTTTACTCACCCCCTTTACTTTATCCATAAGACTTTTGTTAGCATCTTTTAATGACTGCATTTCTTTCATCATATCTTCAATCATTGACATACACTGTGAATAAATAAACAAATTTTCAACATATATTCATTGATGCAAGTTGGCTAAATACCCTATATCAGGTTATTTTCACAGTTTTGGCCTAAGATGGGACAGTTTAATTTACGCTGTGTTCATTATTTGCATTTCATGGCCTTGTACAATGCCTTTAAATGGACAGTGAAGTGTTCACATAGGAAAACCTCATGCAAAAATGAGCGAAAATTTCCCAATATACATATACATGTAGCTTTCAACTGAAAATATACATTTATATTATTTATTTAGGTAGAATGTTTAGAATACATTATAATGATAATAGGAATCACCAAAAATATCACATAGTACACCAGAACCCAACAACACCCAATTTTTCTGAAAAAATAAATGTACTAACAAAGTTAACAAGAAGTAACAACACATGGTCCAGATAGCCTGACTTGGTACAGACATACAATGTGGTGGTATTGAACGTTTATGTGACACACAAACCCATACATTAGACTTATCATATAAAAGTGCTATCCATTGTTTTAAATTGTATATTTTCTCTTTTATTACTTATGATTTTCATTATGGAATGGACACATTTTTTTCATGACAGACTAAGGAAAAACTAATAAATGATTTAGACCTCAGACTTAATAAATCTATTTCTCATACATGTATACTCTTGTTTAAGATGCTCACAAGGTCATTAAATTTAATCATTTCTGCTGGTGATTTTAGAAGAATAGTTCTGGAGTTTATGTTTATAATCAATAAAATTGACAAATCACCAGTAATAACTTTCTTTTACTGTGATCAATACTACAAAGAGTACTGTTTTATTGAATACCAATTTTAAAACAAAAAATCTGTTGCTCTTCAGGCTTTTATTGTATTTATCTTCTATTTTACATTCTTTTGTCACAGAGACACTGTCATATTTTATACTTTTACCAAATTAAAAATTTTAAAGGATCATTTGAGTTTTTACCAAAATGACAATTCTAAATAAATTTACAATCATAAATAGTTTTAAAATACATGAAAATTTGGTAAAAAATTATTGCATAATACCATAAATGTATCCAGAATTTTCAATTGATCTACACATTAGGGACGAATGTTAAAACTTGAAAGATGTTAAGGAGGTTAAAATTTGTAACGGATGATTAAATTTATTTGTGCTTCTTTCCAAATGATTTGAAGTTGTTATAAACCATTTTATTTAAAGAACTTTCATTTTATTTTTTTAGCATCAGCAAATATTTTATGGACTTCACACAGTTCCAAATGACTTGTAATTATTATTTAGAAAAAAAATCACATTTGATTCGTACATTATAAAAAAAGATCATAGAGACCTCCATTGAAAATGAAAGGTACTTTATATAAATGTTAATAGTATCGACAGCAATCATAGGAGGACTAAATGTGGGGTCAATAGATTTTTTCAAATACAAATGACTTTGTGTTGTATTTTAAGTTTTAAGGCAATAACAAATTTACAATATATAAAAAAATTAATACTTTAATTTTGTTTTAAAAAAATATGTAGATTTCTTATAAGTTATATACGACTAATACAACAAAAATTTCTGCCGTACAGGGTTCATAGACAGTAAATACATTGGCTTACTTTCCAAATTCCATATTGCCATTCTGAAACGTCTTCTTCAATGGAAGAAAAGCATTTTAAACCCATACTTAATCAACTTTATATAATTTGCCAAATAATAAGGAATATTGTTAAACAATTTCATTGCTTACTACTAACAGCTTGTATTTTATATTTTTGGACAAAACTGAATACATTTTTGGTACTACGGTAAATCATTGCACTAGAAATAAAAGGAAAGGGGGACTGAAAGTGTGAAATAGTTCAGTTTTTTTTAATTGACTAAAAAAAAGTCAAAGAACAGTAGTTCTGTCAAAAGTGAATGGTACAACTCAAACTTGGTCTGTAATCACTAATATACAACAAAGAACAGCTGAAAAGTCTACGTCACTGATATATTTCAGAAAGACGGACAAGAGTAAAACTGTATTCATGTGTTTAAAGTCAGTCCCTAGAATATGAATTTAAGAAGATGTGGGGTATACACAATGAATAACAAAAGTACATCAACATGTAGAGGGCAACATATAGTCTTTGAAAATGGACAGGTGTCTATACAATATGTCAGACCAATTATTTGAGTCATGAGTTGACTTGTTGAGCATATAAAATTTATAGATCTAATGAATCAATGGACTATTTATGACTTTGCATGATACATGAAAATGGTGTTAACAGCATTAATTGATCTTCATCATTTATTTACAATAACACATCACACATCACAACTAAATTAAGTTAGCTCTCTTTGAACTTTTGATGTTGGATTAACATAATTTAGCCCATAAATGATAAGTATCATGGGCAATATTTAGTACATAGATATAAGAAGATGTGGTATGAGTGCCAATGAGACAACTCTCCATCCAAGTCACAATTTGTAAAAGTAAACCAGTACAGCCTTCAACACGGAGTCTTGGCACACACCGAACAGCAAGCTATAAAGGGCCCCAAAAATGACAAGTGTAAAACCATTCAAACAGGAAAACCAACGGTCTAATCTATATAAAAACGAGAACCGAGAAACACTTACGAACTACATCAACAAACGACAACCACTGAACATCAGGTTCCTGTCAACAAAAGAAACATACAGATTTGGTGGATGAATTTGTATATGTACATATTCCTCGGTTATAACGGTTTTCAGCATTTACTGACAATTTCCAAAATTGCAATATTCTTTCTAATTAACAGCTGACTGATATGATGACAGTTATACTGACTCCGCTATGGAATAGCAACTTACTTTCCTCCGCCTAATATGTTGGTTCTAATTTAGTTAGAATCTTAACCTTTATTTATCTGATTCTCTCTCCATAAAAACTCTACAACGTTTTGTTTGTTTGAGTGATGAATAAGAGAGTTGTTTTTATACTGATGCTGAATGAAAATAGAATGGTAGTAATGATGTCAAGAGTTTTAGAAACATGACAGATGCCTTTGTGGAGGGGAAAGTTAAAAAGATGTATAAAATATTCCAAATTAATAGTGCCCTTCTCCAATTATTTCAACAGGGAGAGATGTTTTATTACTATTTCCATAAGAATACATTCTGTAAATAATTACATTATAATTTGGTTTCCTTCTCCTTCTAGTTTCACAGTCTAGCTGACAACTGTACAAAAAGCATTCAGTTAGTACTAAACGTTGTCATGCCTGGCTTTGTTAAACTACACTTCATGTCCTTCTAGAGTGACAGTCTAAGAATACCTATGCATAATTAAACCCTAAATGGTAATTATTGCCAATTCATTGTTACAGTAATACATGTAGTTTTGTCCATTGTTATACCCTGTTGTATATATGCATTAAACACAACCCAATGGTCAAATAAAATACCTAGATTCATGTGTTTATAAACATTATGTGAAAATCTTTTTGAGAGATTAAACTATAGCGACATATACATGTATATGTCTACAGTCAATATTTAAAGGTCCCATTAAAGAAACTTGGAATACAATGGTATTTGTAAAAGCTTTATATAAGAAGGCCCTGTTCAAAATTTCCAATACTTTTATAATTGAACAATAGAAAATAGCTTCACATATATTTTATCATTGAAATGATATCAAATACAATTGAAGAAGAATATAAGCTGAAACTATTCCATCTATTTTGTAAATTGTAAATTTCAAATTTGTCAGTAAAATCTAGGAGATGTTATACATGTAGTTGTCTCATTGGCACTCACACCACATCTTCCTATATCTAGATATATATCCATTTCATATTCAATAGATAAAACAGTTTTTATATTTTAAATTTATAAATAATTTAGTCAGTTTCTCTCATAAATTTTTTTTCTTCAGTTATGCTTTAATAGATATATAATATTCTTATAAAAATAAATAAATATAATATTCAATAAATTTAAGTTAAATTTCATTAACTACTCATCCTATACATGAACTTTTGAAACTGGACAATCTAGTAAAAATTAAATGACAAAGATTTGATAATTATTTACTAATAAAATTTTTATTTGGGATTAGAAAAAGTCTGTAAGCATTTAACCTATTGTCAAAACTAAATCTATTAAACATGTAGTAACGTAAGTTTATCAATAATTCAAATCAAAGTGTCCAGCTTGGTTGATAAGACAAAATTAAGAATAACAAATTAAAACCTTGTGGTCATTTAAAAAATTATGTAAAAATACATTTCATTGGTAAAAAAAAAGAAAACCTGGGATCTCTAAGCACGTGGGGAATGACCTTTTTTAAGCTAGTGTTTTGGACTATTTGCCATTGATAACCCTAACATTCATGCAATCATTCATTCTTCTTCATAGGCGGATCCAGGGGGGCCCTGGAGGGCCGGCTCCCCCCTGTTGTGGGAAAAATTTATATAGGGAATCACTGAAGCATGACTGGAGCGGCCCCCCCTTAGGTCAGCCAGCGGGCCCCCCCTTATGAAAAGTTCTGGATCCGGGATTGTTCTTTTTCTGATTTTGAAGATCAATGAAAGAAAGGATAGATTTAGAGTACATGTAGTTGCTTTTTTTTTATATAATAACAGTAATCCCAACTGTCTTCAAGTTCAAGCAGTATCTAAAAAACCATCTACCAATATTATCAAATGTCACACACATGCTTTGTAACAAAGTACAGTATAATCTATGTCACACACATGCTTTGTAACAAAGTACAGTATAATCTATGTAAATATTTGAGTCATTATGGGTGTATCACTTCATAAACTGGATATCCTTTTAAAATGTGATAAAAACAAAATCCAATGTATGGTATATACAATAACAGTCTGTGAAAAACAATCCTACTGGACACATCTGAACAATAGTCTTTTATCATGCTATAAAAAATCTATCAGAAAAGTTTATCAATTTATCAATTTCACATAAAAAATTCACACTGACTACACATTTAATGTTTTATATATCAATATATTAAACCCTGCATTCAGTTAAAAGACCTGATCAATCATATATGTGTAATTCAACAGACAGAGGAATGTCTCTTTCACTAAGGAAATGAGGTCCGAACTTTTTCCCTCTATAGAGTTTTGAGAATGATAACATTATAATCCATTTCACTATTACAATTTACAGAGATCTCATACATCTCCTTTATATATAAATAAGTAGATGTGGTATGAGGGCCAATGAGACAACTCTCCATCCAAGTCACAATGTATAAATAGTAAACAATAATAGGTCGAAGTACAGCCTTCAACACGGAGCCTTGGCTCACACCGAACAGTAAGCTATAAAGGGCCCCAAAATGACTAGTGTAAAACAATTCAAACAGGAAAACCAACGGTCTAATCTATATAAAAAAACGAGAAACACTTATGAACCACACCAACAAACGACAACCACTGAACAACAGGACAGATGCATACAAATGCAGCGGGTTTAAACATTTTAACAGGCGCCAACCTTCATCCTAACCTGAGATGGGTTACAAATCATGACTAGAAAGTTGTGTGTTGACCTTGTACCCTGCAGGGGCCTGATTTGTGGGTTTCAAGATGTTCAGAAGAAAACAAAAAGTATAATTAAACATGATTAAGATTATTAAAATCCAGATTCAAACTGAAGTTTGACTATTAAAATCAGAACTCCATGACATCACTCCCTCCCTCCTAGACATTCTGGCTACTGGTCTGATCCTCTCATGTGTCTTCAGTTCTTGTTTCCTTGTTTACCTGTAATCTCTTTTTATTCTTAACTTCAAAACCTTTTACAGCTTGCTATGGGGTCAGGGTTTTGCTCATTATGAAGGCCATACAGTGACCTATAGTTGATTACATTCTACATACATGTAATTTGGTCTCTGGTGGAGAATTGTTTCATTGGCAATCATACTTATGTTTTTAAATTCATATTCACAAAAAATAAATAAAAATTTTAGTTTAATTTAATTGTCACAGGACAACCTTTTACTTTTTTAATCAGTGGAGTTACATGTACAAAAGCATGTAAGGGATCATTTTACATGGGTACATGCTGTCTATATTTTGGTACCTTAAGACAATTTCGGTTTTATATAATTACAAATTTATAAACATGCAGAAATAAATTTGTTGTGTTATTTATGTCTTAATAAGTTTACTTAATCTGATAAATATCTGAAATAGACGACATGCATGACAAGGCCCATATTACTTCATTTAGACAATTTACAATCAAATGCATTTTCATAACAATGATCTAAAATGTTAGACCACAAATGTAAAATTAATGTTATAAATACACATTTCTTGGTATAATAATTTGAACTGGTTAATAGAAAATTGTAAGCTAGTACCTCAGATTTAACTTCGACCTATAACATAAGGCTTTGCATTCTCTTTCAAATTCCATTTCTGACATTTTTTTGGAAATGCAAGGTCATATCTTCGAATAATCTTGCATGAAATACTTTTAAGTTCTTGATTTTATGTCATTACAAAATAGCTACTAGCATCTTTTTGTACCAAAATTTGAAGAGTGAAACTAGATTGTAATAAAACTAAAGTACCGGTAGTAAAAAAATACTAAGAAATAAAGTAAATCCTTCACTAAAATTAAAATTTTATTCTCAAGTAACTCAGGGTTCTCGCTAAGGATTTTTGAAGGCAAGTCCACGGACTCGTCATTTTTAGCCATGATGAGTCCAACAGCAAGAAGAAAATATTGTATTGCAATATAATGTAATATTTTAGTCTCCATTTCTAAATAGAGCAATGAAATGACATTAAATTCAGATCACTTTTAATCTTTTGCTATAAAATGATGATATTTGTGTTTAACTGTATTCAGTTTATACAAAATATTTCAATCTTGATGCATCTGTGGACTCACCAGTTTTGAAAATGGTGAGTCCAGACAGATTTTGATGAGTCCAGGACTCATGGACTCGCCTTAGTGAGAACCCTGAAGTTGGAGGTTGACAAAATACCACATAGGCACATAGTGTTGAATTATTATCAGAATATCTTAACCCACATTTTACAAAACAAATATAGACATTTGTAAAGATGGCAGGTAAGAAAGGATTTTAAAAGCAATTCCCAACCTTGTATTTCTACATGTTCTAGGTCCTCTGAAGTCTACACTGTGTTGCAACTGAGTACAAAAATAGCAGCAGACAAATAAGTAGGTAAAAAAAAATCAAAAAAACAACCAGTAGCAGGAAATGTCACCTTTTAAGTCATTATTATACCACTAAACACAGACCAAAAAACTAATTTCATGTACATGTATATGCAGTTTAATACCAATGTAAATATGGGTTGTCAGTTACATGTATATTTTCTAATATTTCATTTTTATTTAAAATCCCAGCAACATCTTTATGACCAAAATCTAAAAAATCAAGTCAACTTTTCAGGATTGTTTTTTCAAATATCTAATTCAGTTGCTGACATTCTTGATTAGTTTTTCTTCTTGTACATTTGTAAATCATTTACAGGTCAAGTGAATTTTTGTCAACATGACATTAATAAACGAAACAGTATATCATATATTCATTTCCCTTTTTACTGTTTTCTCATAGTCATGATAGTCTATCAAGAAAAGCTGGTCTTTATGTACCTATTTAACAAACCAATTTCAAATTCTTTTTTTTTATGAATGAGTTACGCCAGTTGACCTGAGGTCAATCAGCGTACATGTAAATGACATCATAAAACAATCAACCCCTAATGTGTTGCAATAACATAACCATTGTGACATACTGAATTTTCTGATAGGAAATGTTAGGAAAAATGCATGAATGTGAAAGTCGTAATTAATAGCTCTTGAAATGCATAAGCAAAAACTGTAAATTTATATGCAAGGAAATAAAACAAAAGTCAGGAGCCTGTAACTCAGTGGTTGTCATATGTTGCAGTATACATGTATCATATTTGTTATACGTATCATTTCTGGACATTTTATAGCTTGCTACATGTATGCAGCATGGGTTTTGTTCATTGTTGAAGGCGGTACGGTGACCTCTAGTTGCTAACCTTTTACTTCATTTGGTCTCTGGTGAAGAGTTGCCTCATTGGCAATCATACCAGACCTTCTTATTTATATAGAAACCCTTTCTTTTTGTACATGGAAGCCATATTTTTACTATCAAAAGTTAATATACCTTTGCTATTCCTTTTTCATTGGTCTCCACACGGCTCATCAGCTGCATATTCATCCACATTTCACCAATCGGTTTTTCTGCATATTGTGTTTTTGTCTTTTCAAACAACTCTTGATTTGATGGAACTGATGTAATGTTATCAAGTTGTTCCTGTAATTTAGCAACTTTGATTTCGAGATGATGGTAAGGTGTCCTCCTCCTGTACTAGGAGTAGGCATTGATGACGACCTCTCACTAAGAGTGTCTTCTGCATCCTCCCCACGACCGCTATCGACATCACTTAGCACTGATAACTCTCTAGCTTTAGATGCTGACAAAAAATCCCGATCAAATTCATTTATATCCGCTTGTACGTCTACAATATTTAGACGTTTAAGCATAGCATGTAGTAATGTGTGAAGAACATTGAAATTTACAGAACCTACTTCTGGTGATCCCAAGGCCAGATCGACCATTTGGGAGAGGTTAACCTTTGTCGAAGGCATTTTATTTTTTGATTTTCTCACTGACACATACAGAAAATTACATATCTAGAAGTTATTCCATTTTTTTCTGTCTTAGACCAGTTTGTGTACACCGCTGGAAACCATGTTGTGTGAAATATCACTGCGCTATAACTTCCGGTTTACGTTCTTAATAAAAGTCATGCTATATTTCCCATTATGTATAGGCACTCGTCTTTAAAGTCAGAATAAAAAAAATAATATGGCTATTACTCGTATTTCTGACTTCACAGAATTAAAAGGGTTGTCAAACAGATCTTAAGAACTATATTGTTTCATTAGTATACGCGGACGTTTTCAAGATGTTATCGTTAGCAACAACAATGCTTTCACCACGTGGTATTATCGAAAAGGGGGCGTGGTTTGTGTTTATGCTGCACCCTCGAAAACTGATAAAGTATGATATAAATAAATAATCTTTATTTAAAGTGGATACAACATCATTAGTAACAATTTGTCTTCCTGATGGTCATGAATTAATGAATGATTTTTTTTTTAATGAAATGGTCCTCAAATAATAATCACATCGTAAATAATAATTTACTATTTATACATGATCTTACATTGTTATATAATACTTCAACTTATAATTAATGTTTATTTTTACATAAAATATAAAAAATACATCTATTTTTTTTATTAATGAGGAAGCTATTTTTTTACTATTAGGGAATTGATGTTAATAACTTCTCCAAAAAAAAATTAAAAAATCAATAGATCTAAATTTGTATTTCAAATTCTTTTCTATGACTTTGCTGGGACTTATACATTTACCTATTAGTTCCAGCACTTTGGTATGAAAGACAATATAGTAAACAATGTTTAACACCTCAATTACAAATATCACAAGTTCTCACATTATAAGGTTTATTGAAATATCTTCCTTTCTCTTTGGCTAGATTAGGTGCACTTGTTCATAAATAACAATTTCAGGATCTATTGTTTATTAACAAATCTACATATGGTGCTTTTTCAAATATTTTACTCAAATTTTTGTGAAATGATAATTTTGAAGAAGATGACACAAGAGCAACAACTACTTCAATAGTTTTAATCTGAATTAAAAAAGGTTTTATTGGATTTGACTGAATTAGAAAGGAAACTCCCAATGTTTCTAAAGTTAATTTCACAGATCTTGTCCACTAATTATTCTACTTTGTGGTCAAATAAATGTTGTGTATTAAAAATTTGTCTGAAGAAATGATGTGATCACAAAATTCAATACCATTCCCTGTACTTCACAACAGTATAAAATTATGGCTGCTATCATTGGATCAAAACATTTTTCGAAAAATTTGCATGGATTGTTTTTAACTGTGAAATAATCTTTTCTAGCAGATGAACCCTGCCAGACAAACATGTACACCTTACAATCATACCATACACCAAAGATAGTTAACCTATTGCTTATGTATCCGAGAAACAGATCTAATTGCGAAAATTGAACATTGACCAATGAATCATGCAAATGTGGTCAAGGTCAGATGAACCATGCCAGACAGACATGTACTATAAACATCAAAATTATTTATTTTGTAAAAATATTTCCTTTCTCCATTTGAACTGAAAACGTATACCTAACAACAAAATTATTTTCATTTACCAGTGTTTAAAGTAATTGCAAATGGCTGATATTTTTGTTCAACCATATTGTTTTTCTTAAATTGTTTAACATTTCACAGCGGTATAACATGTTATTTTAATTATTCTTCCCTTAGTTTATTTATTTTGTATTTACATTGTATCATAGATCAAATTTATTTGTTCAGTGTATGTTCACTGGTGTTAATATGTCTTTTGATTGAGTTAGGCCATTTCAATTGATATTTTATAGTGTGTCTTTCTATGTTGTGATGTTACACTATTGTTTCAGATAAGGGTGAAGGTTTGGTACCATTAAAACGTTTAAACCTGCTGGAATTGTTTGCACCTGTCCTAAGTCAGGAATCTGATGTTCAGTAGTTGTCATTTGTTGATGTGGTTCATTAGTGTTTCCATATAGATTAGACCGTTGGTTTTCCCCTTTGAATGGTTTTACACTAGTAATTTTTGGGGCCCTTTATAGCTTGCTGTTCGGTGTGAGCCAAGGCTCCGTGTTGAAGACCGTACTTTGACTTGGATGGAGAGTTGTCTCATTGGCACTCATACCACATCTTCTTATATCTATGTACACCATGCAATCATTCCATACACCAGATATAGTAGACCTATTGCTTACAGTATCTGTAAAACAGACAAAACCACAAAAAACTTAACATTGACCAATGAACCATGAAAATGAGGTCAAGGTCAGATGAATCCTACCCGACAGACATATACACGTTACAATCATTCTATACACCAAATACAGTTGACCTATTGCTTATAGTATCTGACAAATAGAACAAATCAGAAAAATTAACATTCACCATTGAATCATGAAAAAGAGGTCAAGGTCAGATGAAACCTGCAAGTCAGACATGTAGACATTACAATCATTCCATACACCAATTATAGTTGACCTTTTGCATATAGTATCTGAGATACAGACTTGACCACATAAACTTAACCTTGATCATTGATCCATGAAATGAGGTCCAAGTCAGGTGAACCCTGTCTGACAGACATGCAGACCTTGCAAGAAACCCATATACCAAACATAGTTATCCTATTACCCATAACAAGTGAGAAATTCACATGACAAAAAAAAAACTACTTTTTTTTCAAGCAGTCGTTGAACCATGAAAATGAGGTCAAGGACAATGGACATATAACAGACTGAAACTTTGAAACATAAGGCATCTGCATACAAGGTATGTAGCATCCAGGTCTTCTTTCTTCTGAAATAAAAAGCTTTAAACAAATAGTTTACGCCGTTGCCAGATTGTAATCCCTATGTCTCACATTATGCGACTTTTGTCGCAGACAAAACAAAAAAAAACATTTACGAAAGTTTTTCCATTGGAGTTGAAAACAACAACATTTGATTTATCCTCTTTTACTTGCAAATTACAAGAAGAGCAAACATTGTACAATTTATCCAAGCATTTCTGAAGCCTTTACTATTTTCTGACAATATGATAATGTCATCTGCATACATTAAAATATTATCTTCAACATTACCAACTTTTACTGTAAATAAATTTTCAAGTTGAACTTCTCTTATTAAATTACTTATGATATTATCAAAAAGCAAGGGACCAAGATCATCTTCTCTTGTTTCAACCCCACAACTGGATGAAATCTTTGGTCCTAGTGTCTCTGAAAATTTTAGCTTACAAATTGTGTTTGAAAAAAATCATCTTATACAATTTGCAAAGAACATTGTTGCTTAGTAACTTGAAATACAAACCAATGCACCAGATCGTGCTTTTTCAAATCTATGAATACTGTAAATAGATATAAGAAGATGTGGTATGAGTGCCAATGAGACAACTCTCCATCCAAGTCAAAATTTATAAATGTAAACCATTATAGGTCAAAGTACGGTCTTCAACACGGAGCCTAGGCTCACACCGAACAGTAAGCCATAAAGGGCCCCAAAAATTACTAGTGTAAAACCATTCAAAGGGGAAAACCAACGGTTTAATCTATGTAAAACTGTTTTGTTTTTACCTTTATTATTTTCAATGTCTGATTCTTCATTTTGTATGATATAACTAGATGCACTTTTACCATTCTTCAAAGAGAAATTGCTTTTGATAGTTCATCATTTGTAATAGGTATTTTAAATTCTTCATGTCTTATCATCTTATGTCTTCATTGAGATTGTATGTAGAGAACTGAATGTTTTGAAACTGTTTTTTTTAATGTATTTATTTTGATAAAACGATTGTTAAAGGAGTATTTGCTACGAGATATGAAAACAATCAAAATATTATTTTTTTTTGTTCAATCATTAGTGAAAGTGAAATAGTGAAATAATAATTCAGCCAATTTGGTTCAATTTTGTCAAAATAAGCTAAGAAACATCGATGATGAATGATTCACTTGCAAGTGAATAATTCGACCTCATTGAATCTGTATTCATGTGACCTTCAATTTAACCCCTTAGCTGGACATGGGTTACGCATGCATTCAGCTATAAAAAGGAAAAGAATGTCAACACCTGTCCTAAGTCAGGAATCTGATGTTCAGTAGTTGTCGCTTGTTGATGTGGTTCATAAGTGTTTCTCGCTTCGCAATTTATATAGATTAGACCGCATGGTTTTCCGCTTGAATGGTTTTACACTAGTAATTTTGGGGCCCTTTATAGCTTACTGTTCGGTGTGAGCCTAGGCTCCGTGTTGAAGACCGTACTTTGACCTATAATGGTTTACATTTATAAATTTTGACTTGGATGGAGAGTTGTCTCATTGGCACTCATACCACATCTTCTTATATCTATTGAAAGTAAAAAAAGGATGAACCCTTTGGTTGACTGATTCGATCCACAAAAAAATCATTCTTATACAGGTAACAATGATAAACATACTTTTTAACCTACAATATGAAATCAAACAGACTAAGAAAAATCCAATTGCATGTGGTCACTATCTGTTTAAATTTATATTTATGTTTATATAGGGTTATATGACCGTTGGCAGTCTTCGGAGGTCATCTTGATGGTTAATTAGATGACGTCTAGACAAAAATACACAAGAAAATGATGATACATATTATCAAGTCCATGGATTGTTAATTGTTTATTTTAGACTTTTTGTAATTTGGATATACGTTTTAGTATGTTATAAATCAAATGTGAGAATTTGAGTCAAATTGATGAACATGAATTTGACAGCTAATGCCCCTTCAAAGTTTTTAATATATGACGTGAAGCCATCAAATAGTATAGAACCTCTGTAACAGTAATCCTGAGGTCTTGACATTGATTGAGAGAACCAAGGTTTTTGCTTGATCTTTTTAATATTAGACATAGGCCATTTTTCACCAATTGGCCAACTTGAGGGCTGCATCATACAAAAAATAAGTATTGAATGATTCCACAGCAGAATCAACATCTGTTAATTGAGTGTTGACAAATTTGTGCAACTGATTCCCTGGATAAAGAGCCAATGTGTATAGTACCTGGGAAACAGACCTTAGCATGAAAATGAGGTTAAGGTCAGATAAACTCTTCCAGACCAACATGTACAACTTGGGATCATTCCATCCACCAAATACAGTTATCTATTGCTTATAGGGTCTGAGAAACTGACTTATTGTTCCATTAAAACATAACATTGACTAATGAACCATGAAAATGAGTTCAACTTTGTAACATAACACATCTATATACAAGGTTTGAAACATCCAGATCTTCTTACCCCTGAAATATGAAGCTTTATCAGTAAAATATGGAATAAACTGTTGATACAGAGATATATGTCTTGCTTTTTTGTAATTTTGATAGTAACGCAAATGTTGAATTTGAATGGCAATATCTAAACATGTAAACTATGCAAAACATTCAAAGTCAATGAAATATGACTGAAGGTGCAGGGCAAAATAACCTCCATGGAAATGAGGAATGCCAATGCTGATAAAACTGCATACCAAATACCATTCATTGACTTATAAGTGGTTCCCTTTAAACTAACATAAACACAAGCTTTAACTTGTAAACTATATAAAAGTTTCAAAGTCAAAGAACCATGATGAAGGGGTGGTGCAAAATAATCTCCATGGAAATGAGATAAGATAATTCTAATACATCTATATACCAAATATCATGGACCATTCACTAGTGGTCCCCCTTGAAAAGACCTAATCACAAACTAATACATGTAAACTACGAAAAAGTTTCAAAGTTAATAGACCATAACAGAGGAGTAGGGCCAAATAATCCCCATGGAAATGAGATGTGCCAATGCAAATGCAACTTCATACCAAATATCAAGCTTCTGTCCAAGTTTCATAAAATTCCAAGTGGTTTGACAAAGTCATTGAATCATAGATGACTAAAACTTTACCCACAGACTGAACATAAATGTGAACGAAGCTGACGAAGGAATGATGGATTGGTATGTCTTGTTTTCATGACAAAATTTAGCAGGCTTGACAAAAATATAAGTGATGCAATAATGCCAATTAGATAAAACTCATACAAACATAGAGGTTTATGACAAATTTAATTAAGATCACGTTTAAAGTTAAGGAAGATTCTTAACACAACTAATTTGTTGAAAATAGCAGGTTTTGTATTATTTTTCATGAGACATTATTCAAATGAACCTATTCATGCAACCATATAGATATACAGCTTAGTGAAAATATAATTTTAATAAAATGCTTCGCTGAGCACAGCTGGATACGACCGCAGAGGTCCAACCCTGAACAGTTGGGGCAAAAATGGACACAATATTCACGCTTGACACAGGTCTGAATTTGGATTGTAATTAAATATTTGACACATAATAAGTTTCTGACACAGAATAACTGTAGTCAAAGAACTTAGAATTGGTTATATGATTTGAATTTATATTCAATTTTTTGCTTTTGTGCAATACACCATGCTGTTGCGTATTGACCCCCCCCCCTCCTTTATTTTGCAAAAAAAAAAAATATTTGAAGAAATTTTCTTTTTCCTCAAGATATGGTCATAATCTCAATTCAAATTTCCAATGGAGTTTGCAACCATAACTACCAATTTAAATACATCATAAAAGTCTTAAAATAGAAAATGACATACATAATCATGGCTAAAATTAATATTCCTTTAATAGTAACTTCTAAAAATTAATTGACAGCTAATCACCTCAAGACAATACAACATCTTTATACATATTTTAAAAGCAATGTAAGGGAGGTAATCCAAATTTTTTTTAATACTTTAAATGTATTTGGATTACCTCCCTTACACTGCTTTTAAATTGTCCATTAACCAGGAAACCCTTATTTTCCCCCCTTTTCTTCCCCTAATTCCTAAACGGTTTGAGCCATAACCCCCCAAAGTCAATCCTAACCATCCCTTTGTGGTATGGAAACTTGTGGTATAATTTCAGAGATTCATACACCGTTCCACAAGTTATTGTCTGGAAACTAGAAAAATTTGTAAGGGTTCCGCGGAACCGAGTGTCTCGCCTACTTTTGCTGTTAATCGCAGGCTCAACAAAAATGAGGAAAAAAAATAATAACAATATTCCTTTCGATACAATCTTTTGATTGTAAGAAGCTTCTGTCCAAGTTTGGTAAAAATCCAGGATAGTTTATAGTTGACCTATTGCATATAGTATCTGAGATACAGATTTGACTACATAGACTTAACCTTGATCATTGATCCATGAAATGAGGTCTAAGTCAGGTGAACCCTGTCTGACAGACATGCAGACCTTGCAAGAAACCCATATACCAAACATAGTTATCCTATTACCCATAATAAGTGAGAAATTCACATAACAAAAAAAAACTACTTTTTTTTTCAAGCAGTTGTTGAACCATGAAAATGAGGTCAAGGACAATGGACATGCAACAGACTGAAACTTTGAAACATAAGGCATCTGCATACAAGGTATGTAGCATCCAGGTCTTCTATCTTCTGAAATATAAAGCTTTAAACAAATAGTTTACGCCGTCGCCAGATTGTAATCCCTATGTCTCACCTTATGCGACTTTTGTCGCAGGCAAAACAAAAAAAACATTTACAAAAGTTTTTCCATTGGAGTTGAAAACAACAACATTTGATATATCCTCTTTTACTTACAAATTACAGGAAGAGCAAACATTGTACAATTTATCCAAGCATTTCTGAAGCCTTTACTATTTTCTGACAATATGATAATGTCATCTGCATACATTAAAATATTATCTTCAACATTACCAACTTTTACTGTAAATAAATTTTCAAGTTGAACTTCTCTTATTAAATTACTTATGATATTATCAAAAAGCAAGGGACCAAGATCATCTTCTCTTGTTTCAACCCCACAACTGGATGAAATCTTTGGTCCTAGTGTCTCTGAAAATTTTAGCCTACAAATTGTGTTTGAAAAAAATCATCGAATACAATTTGCAAAGAACATTGTTGCTTAGTAACTTGAAATACAAACCAATGCACCAGATCGTGCTTTTTCAAATCTATAAATACTGTAAAACAGTTTTTTTTTTACCTTTATTATTTTTCAATGTCTGATTCTTCATTTTGTATGATATAACTAGATGCACTTTTACCATTCTTCAAAGAGAAATTGCTTTTGATAGTTCATCATTTGTAATAGGTATTTTAAATTCTTCATGTCTTATGTCTTCATTGAGATTGTGTGTAGAGAATTGAACGTTTTGAAACTGATTTTTTTAATGTATTTATTTTGATAAAACAATTGTTAAAGTTTTTGACATATGATGTGAAGTCATCAAATTGTATAGAACCTCTGTAACAGTATTCCTGAGGTCTTGACATTGATTGAGAGAACCAAGGTTTTTGCTTGATCTTTTTAATATTAGACATAAGCCTTTTTTCACCAATTAGCAAACATGAGGGCTGTATCATACAAAAAAATAAGTATTGAATGATTCCACAGCAGAATCAACATCTGTTAATTGAGTGTTGACAAACTTGTGCAACTGATTCCCTGGATAAAGAGCCAATGTTTATAATACCTGGGAAACAGACCTTAGCATGAAAATGAGGTTAAGGTCAGATAAACTCTTCCAGACCAACATGTACAACTTGGGATTATTCCATCCACCCAATACAGTTGATCTATTGCTTATAGGGTCTGAGAAACTGACTTATTGTTCCATTAAAACATAACATTGATTAATGAACCATGAAATGAGTTCAACTTTGTAACATAACACATCTATATACAAGGTATAAAGTTTCCAGATCTTCTAACCCTGAAATATGAAGCTTTATCAGTAAAATATGGAATAGAGATATGTCTTGCCTTTTGTAATTTTAATAGTAACGCAAATGTTGAATTTAAATAGCAATATCTAAACATGTCAACTATGCAAAACATTCAAAGTCAATGAACCATGACTGAAGGTACAGGTCAAAATAACCTCCATGGAAATGAGAAATGCCAATGCTGATAAAACTGCATACCAAATACCATTGACTTATAAGTGGTTCCCTTTAAACTAACATAAACACAAGCTTTAACTTGTAAACTATACAAAAGTTTCAAAGTCCAAGAACCATGATGAAGGGTGGTGCCAAATAATCTCCATGGAAATGAGATAAGCTAATTCTAATACATCTGCATACCAAATATCATGGACTTACCACTAGTGGTCCCCATTGAACAGACCTAATCACAAACTAATACATGTAAATTAAGAAAAGTTTCAGTTAATAGACCATAACTGAGGAGTGGGGCCAAATAATCTCCACGGAAATGAGATGTGCCAATGGCAATGCAACTTCACACCAAATATCTAGCTTCTGTCGAAGTTTCATAACATTCCAAGATGGATTGAATCATAGATGCCTAAAACTTTACCCACAGACTGAACGTAAATGTGGACTAAGCTGACGAAGGAATGTTGGATTGGTATGTCTTGCTTTCATGACAAAATTTAGCAGGCTTGACAAAAATATAAGTGATGCAATAATGTCAATAAGATAAAACTCATACAAACCTAGAGGTTTATGACAAATTTAACTAAGATCACGTTTAAAGTTAAGGAAGATTCTTAACACAACTAATTTGTTGAAAATAGCAGGTTTTGTATTATTTTTCATGAGACATTATTCAAATGAACCTATCCATACAACCATATAAATATACAGCTCAGTGAAAATATAATTTTAAAAAGTATACATAAAAGATTTACATGAATGCATGTGTTTACTATACTATAATGATGAACAAGTAATACTTATGAAAGCTACACTATGTAAAGATGATAAAATTAACTTAAAATGTCAAGAGTTACTCCCTTTAAGTCTGTATGCAGGGACAATAAAATATGAAAATGTTTATGGAAAATACGCTGTCTGTCTCAATTATGTGACACTATTGTAATTTTTCATTCATTACATAAAATCAATTACAAAACCATTAACCATATTGGGGCAACCCACAAAAGGGAATAGTTCCCAAATGAGTAACTATCTTTCAAATAAGGGAGACTTTACTTTTCTTTTTAATCCACATTTTATACTTGTAATGATACAAATTCATGAAAATGAAACAAATTTTCCAATAGATAAATAGCCCTTAACTGATTTACAGCAAAGACACAAGCATTTGAAAAAAAAAATCTTCTTCTAACCTGTTTAAAACCTAAAATAAAATTTAGTTCTTAGAGAAAAATTGTTCCATTTTCTATAAACTTGTTCCATTTTAAGTAAAAGATTCAGCTTACAAATTTCATTTCTGGCAATCAAATTTTCTTAAGTACAGCTCTTTGTAAGAACCAAGCAGAGTGCGATTTATGAAGGTTTCATATTTTATCTATAATTGGCCTAGTAGAAGAAGTAAATGAATAATGCTCAAAAATAATTTTCAGTGGGAAAATATGAGTGGTTGCCATGGTAACAGACACTCTATTTTTGGTTGTTAAGCGTGGTAAAATCTTTCAAAATCAGCTAAATCACTAGAATTCAGAGACTGATTATGAATAGAATCATGCATTTTCATTAATGTTCATATGTAACATCGATACAACTTCATTTTAGTGAAGATTGCATGTTAACCAAATTTGTAAATTTTTGAAAAATTTTGCCAAAAAGCATATTTTCAACTTTTCTGAAATAGGAATTTTGCGAAATTATCAAATTTTCTTTGGTGTTTTTCAGAAAAGTGCAAATTTGTACAGAATAGTTAGCACTGTAGTTATGAAGTTTGGATACTACTTTACCAAATTAAATAGAAAATGCGTGGGACTTTCTTTAGTTTTATCACCATAGCAACCGATTTTTCCTTGGAAACGGAGTTTTATTTGCAGAATATTGCAGTTTAAGAGCTTAAATGTCCTTAATTGTTTCATTACCGATAAGAAAATACATAAAACCTAACGAAACTTTAAATTACTATCGTCAAGTGTTGTTGACTTCGATTGTTACAATGGAAACACATATTATCCATAGCAACATCCATTCAAAACTGCATAAATAGAAATTTATGTAAAAATACATAAATAGAGGGTGTTTATTTTCAAATTGGAATATGACTTCATTCTTTGCTTTACTCACAGTCTTGTCTGGTATTTTCTTCAGATGGTTCAATTAATGTAATTTATGATGTAATATTGGGGTTGGGGGTTTTGGAAAAAAGGGGGTATGTTGATTTTTAAAATGTTTCAAACAAGTAGATCCTTGAAAAGACAATTGCGTTTAGTCGGACTTTATTTCGAGTTCATTATCTGATAATCAATTTTGAAAGTTAACAGATGATGAACTTCATGGGATTGCCGGGCCAACCTGGCTTATAGTAAGGCAAGATAGATATGGCCCTTAACAATTGTAAGAAAATTCTTAATTTCTTATGGCACACACCGTCTGAGATGTTATTCCACCAGCATAAATCACAAAATTGAACTGTAACATAATATTAAGCTGACAAACCAATAATAGAATCATTTGGTCAAAGCAATTCTAAACTGAAACTGAAGTGTGATGGACGGACGGATAGACGGACAGGCAAATTGAACAATTTTAAGTTGGTGGGGACTTAAAAATAATAATAGTCAATTGTTGATCGTTAATATCATAAGTCCAGTATAATGGAATCCTCTTAATATATAGCTATTAACATATCATTAATAACTCCTTTGTTGTACTACTATCCCGCAATTGAATTCAGGATCTCCGAGATAAACAGCTGAAGCACACTTCTTATCCCTCTGAAATCCCCTCCTCTCCTTTAAGATAGTAAACATGTCAAAAGGTATCCTTTTTTAGGTTGAATCTTCAAAAAATCGTATTGCTACTCTCAACGCTTTTTAACCTTTACATGAATTACGCCCTATTTTCTGTATCTGTCTCTGTAACCTTTATAAAAGACTTCGCATTAATCCGAGATTTGGAATGAAACCACTAAGTTGATAATGTCTGCATAAATACAAGATTTATAACAGTAATAATTTGAAGACAAATTCCACACATGGTCTTATTCAATTAACTGCAACACTAGAATCAGCGCAGTACATACCAATCTTATTTTTTTCTTTGTAACTATCAATTCTTTCTAGTCCCAAGAAGTTGTAATCTTTCATGAATACAAGACTTTATTGTCCCATGTGAAATAAAAGAACAAATTTCCAATGTCCCGTGCATTGCACACATTTGATTTCAAGGTACAAGGCCAAAACTAAAATAAACACTTTTATGGCCACGCCAAGAATTGGGGGTAGCAGGTTTAACCCATGTCCGTCAGTACAATAGTCGTCACAAAGTTGGTTTCCATTTTATAGTTTTAGTTTGCCTCAACCAAATCTTATGAAACATATATACACAATGCTTATTACCACAAAACAGAGATCAAGTTTGAATTTTGTTGGTGCCACTGCATGTCAACTGTATAATTTGCCTTAAAGTGACCATCTTATGAGAACCTTTCTGGAGCCCTTTTTTCTGTCATACATACCATATAATATTTTCGACTTTCATCTAGATTTTTTCATCTTTTCTGTTAATTTAAAAAGGAGATGTGGTATAATTGTTAATGAGACAACTCTCTACAAGAGACCAACATGACACAGAAATTAACAACTATAGGCTATCATACGGCCTACAACAATGAGCAAAGCTTATTCCGCATACTCAGCTGTAAAGGTCCCAAAATGACAATGTAAAACAATCCAAACAAGAAAACCTAACGGCCGAACTTTGGTGTTGGGTTTATATCAATTAACATAACCTCCTTTTATTTTTTCATGAATTTGTGATATGACATTGAGAAGTTATTGAAAGTTATTCTTTGAAAAGCGACGATGTAACATGCGCTCATGGCGCAGCTGTTTATTTTATTTTATAGAACTACACCACTTTCAAAGTCTAGGATCAGCCCTTTAAGGTATGAGTACATTTGAACTGTGCAGTATATCTGAGGTAGTTAATGTACACCTTAGCATTGCATTATCCTGATTGTAGCACAGTAATAACAAAGAGATTTTACCTTTGTTATGTGTGAAGTGTTCTTAAAAGACCATGACTTTATATGTTTTCTTTTGGTCAGTCCGTCCATCTGTCTGTCCTTGTCACTGCAGTTTCAGTTTGGAAATGCTTAAACCAAATGTTTCTATTATTGGTTTGTAAGCTTATATTTATAAGTGATATTTCAAGTTGAGTCTCTTGCTGTTTGGATTAAATTTGTGAAAGTTATTGTGCTAGGAAAAATTTCATAATTTCTTCCCATTGGTGAAGGACATTATATTGTCAGAGCAATACTTTCAAAATTACATGGACCTTCACAAAAGCTAGAATGTGCTATTGCAATTCCCATGAAGTCCATCATCTGTTAGTAACATTTCATGAATAATTATAGATTACCAGATTGAAACCAAATGTTGTAGGAAAAAGTAAAATAACAAATATATGGAACAGTGAGGATAATTCTAAACAGAAAGTCCATAAGCAAATGACAGATCAAAAGATAAAACACATCAAACAAATGGATAAAACTGTCATATATTACTGACTTGGTACAGGCATTTTCTTATGTAGAAATTGGTAGATTAAACCAGGTTTTATAGCTAAACCTCTCAATTTTCCTTATATGGATTTATGAAAGATTCAAACAAAACTACCAAACCTCCACTTCTCCCCAAAATGCTACAGTGTATATATTCAAATTTGTTGAGTCTTCTCAAGGAGCAAAGACAGGACTGAGAGTTAAACAGATTAAAGCATGCAGTTATATTCCCATTCGAAAATGAAAATTATTAACATAATTTTTACATAAAATTATATTATATATCTTTTGATTGGATGTTGTTATGGGTGATATTTGTTACCATAGCAACTGTTGTAATAATACTTAGCCGTTGTAGTTTAGATTTAGAGTATATATATGCTTTTATGTATTTTCATAAAGGTTTGGAAACAATTGAGAATATTGAATTCCTATACTGCAGAAGTCAACAAATAATAACGCTGTTTCAAGGGAAAATACGTTAATATGGTGATAAAATTCAAGAGAACCCACACAGTATTCTATTTATTTTGGTCAAGTAGTATTCAAACTTTGTTACTACAATGCTAGCTATGCTTTACTTATTTACACTTTTCAATAAAAAAACACATGAGAAAATTTGATAATTTCACAAAACTCCATGATTCAGAAAAAATGAAAATAAGTGTTTTTTTGTATATTTTAACAAAAAATCTAAAAGTAGGGTTGAACTGCAATCTTAAGGGAGTTCGCTTCTCAGTTTCAAATTAATTAACTTTTCAAAACACTAGTTAATATCGATAGGGGATTAATAAAGGAATCAAAAGATTAAAAAAAATGTACAGGTCAATGTGCTTGTTTTCGAGATATTAGCCATTAGAATTTTGGCGGAAAATATTCTCTTGACTTTTCATAGCTTTATCCATGACAAGTTTACATTCTCAAAAACTTTTAAAGAATAATTGAAATTTTATAAGACTTTTACAAATGGCTTATCATTATACATGTAAAAGATTTATAAAAAGAAAAATGGGGGTCAATGGCCAATTTTTTTAGGCATTCAAATGAATAAAACCAGAGGTTTCGAAAATCTGACAAAATCCCAAAACATGACAAGCGATCTTCCTCAACTAAGCTCTGAAGCTAAAACCTAGTATCGATGTTATATATGAAATTTCTGAAAAAATTGATTCTATTTATAATCAGGCTCTCCGACCAAACGTTATCTTTTCAAGAATCTACATGTATGATATTTTTAAAAATAAACCTACCCCCCGCCCCCTTTTTGTCCCAACCTTCCAACCCCAATGTAAAATTATATATTACATTTGTTGAACCTTATGAAAAGAACAGACAAGACTGTGAGTGAAGCAAAGCATGCAGTCATATTCCAATTTGAATATAAACACCTCTATATATGTATTTTTTACATAAATTTCTATTAATGCAGTTTTGAATGGATGTTGCTATGGATAATATGTGTTTCCGTGGTAACTATTGAAGTCAGCAACTATTAACAATGGTAATTTAGTGTTCGCGGATGCTTGTATGTATTTTCTTATCGGTTATGAAACAATTAAGGACATTTAAGCTCTTAAACTGCAATATTCTGCAAATAATAAATCCGTTTCCAAGGAAAAATTGGTTGCTATGGTGATAAAATTAAAGAAAGTCCCACACATTTTTCTATTTAATTTGGTAAAGTAGTATCCAAACTTCATAACTACAGTGCTAACTATTCTGTACACATTTGCACTTTTCTGAAAAACACCACAGAAAATTTGATAATTTCAAAAATTCCTATTTCAGAAAAGTTGAAAATATGCATTTTTTGGCAAAATTTTTCAAAAAATTTACAAATTTGGTTGACATGCAATCTTCACTAAAATGAAGCTTAAACCAAATTGTATCAATGTTACATACGAACATTAATGAAAATGCATGATACTATTCATAATCAGGCTCTGAATTTTAGTAATTTAGCTGATTTTAAAAGATTTTACCACGCTTAACAACCAAAAATAGAGTGTCCGTTACCATGGCAACCACTCATATTTTCCAACTCAAAATTATTTTGTGAGCAGTATTCATTTACTTCTTCTACTAGGCCAATTAAAGATAAAATCTGGAACCTTCATAAATCACATGTATATGGCACTCTGCCTGGTTCTTATAAAGAGCTGTACTTAATTGAGGGATTGTTACTCAGGTTGTCCAGAACATTTTAAAATTATCAGGAAAAAATACTGGTACATGCACAAGGTGGACAGAAGGCAATTCAGATAAATATTTGGTGGGTTGTGGTAATTTCTGAATATCAGCCAGGAGGACTTATGGACAGTAGAGTGCAATGAAATGTTTCTTCAAACCTCCCACAACTTATTTCTGGAACAACCCATATAGATATACCTATGTGTTCTTTTACTTCCATTGGCCAACATATCATACCAGGTAAGGTATATTCCAAATTGATTATTGATGCGATCTTGGTCCCTGAGGTTGATAGTCGTTAGAATATATTGTGTGGGTTCATAGATTTTCATGATTTTGGGGAAAATTATATTTTTGTGGATATTCAATTTGTTGGTTAACACAAATTCTGCATACAACTCTATAGAAAATATTTAAATTTATATACATTTCCATATGTTGTTCAACTTTACCAATGAAATCCATGAATAATAATGAATCCACAGTAATAAGTATTTTAATGGAAAATACATGGTTTTAACCTTTTGTAACATATAGATGTGTTATTTCAATCCTATAATCTTACAAAACACAAACACAAACAATAGAACTATTCCAACAACAAACATGAAATATAAATTTGTTCTCAAAATTCCATCATAAATAAATCTTTAACAAAAACATACAAAACAACAACATTGGAATGATATCACATCAATTTCTACACTGGTATTTTAATTTTGCCTTTAAGACAAATTTCACATGAAAACTCTCTAGATTACTATATAGGTAAGTCTATTAACAACCTAAGTTACATCAACAATAAACAAAACACATTTTTTTCAAATAGACAACAACTTGTTTCATGTTACACAGCAGATACCATATAGTTTTGTCCAAATTTACATTTCTAAAATGACAACTACTGTAAATTCAGAAATTATTGCGTGCATTTCCTATTGCAATTTTTGAAGGATGGACAAAAATGTGAGTTTAATAATTATAAATTTACAAAAAGCTACATAAAGATATATGTATTCGGTATCATAATGCGAGTTCTTATTATTGTGAAACTCAAGGAGTCCTATTATACACATTAATAAAAACCTCACATTAATTTACAGTATAATAAATCTGGAATTTGGAATTAACTCAATCTAATAAACAGGGACAATATTTATCATTCAAACAAAATAACTTCCAAGTCCCCTCGGAATTAAGCTAAAATATTCTGATATAGGATTTTTCAATTTCATTCATTGTAACTTACATATAATGTACCATAAATATTCTGTATTTTTTAATTGCATGTTGTATCTTTTTTTTTTTTAGAAAGATTTGCATCACTGCCTGAAAAACTTTTTTTTCAAAAAGAACAACAGAGGGCTTGTGTTAAAAAGTCATTAAAATATGACAGTGAAATAATTCTTTGGAAATGCTTTCAAAATCCTACTATACTGTCTAATTGTGCAGTGACAATAAAACAAACTTTAACAACTTTTCACTAAGTTATGAAATATCATTTGTAAAACATATTATAATCTTTTAGTCAATTTATCTGGTAATATTTAGTGAACCATCAACATAATAGGATGTTAACATCTGAAAGAAGATGCCAACTATCTTCTAGTATCTAAAAATAGGTTGTAAAACATATAAAATGGGCTCAGTACAGTCTAAAACAAATTACATAAATTTTGGCATACATAAAACTTAGCACCATAAAATTCTGTTAAAATTATTTCTAAGATATTAACTTGGGCTATGTCCCATTGTCCTGAATATAAATGCTGCTATCTTTTCATAGGTCAGGAACATCAAGGCTGCCGTCAAAACTGTCTGTATTAACTTGGCTTCCATTCCCTTATATAATGCTGATACACCATTATATCTAAAACAAAGAATTGATAATACAAATAAAAGAATAAACGGTTGACACAGAGATATGTCTCACCTGTCGGCATAAAATTCAGAAAAATACAACCTGATGGACAGCATTGTCAGCAACATGATATTATTAATTCAGTCGCTGGACCATAATCTAGTAGGCAGGGCCTGAAAATAATTGTCAAACTGATATGTACTGATAGTAATGCAACTTTATACAAAATATCATTGATCTATCACAAGTAGTTCTTATCAAACTGACTTAAGCAGAAAACTTAACATTGAAAATTGGTAATTAATTCAAAATCACTGAACCATGACCTAGGGGCAGGGCCTTAAAATAGTCATCAAACTGATATGTACTGATAGTAATACAACTTCATACAAAATATCATTGATCTTTCACAAGTAGATCCTATCAAACTAACTTAAGCAGAAAACTTAACATTGAAAATTGCTTATTAATTCAAAGTCACTGGACCATGACCTATGGGGCAGGGCCTCGAAATAGTCGTCAAACTGATATGTACTGATAGTTATGCAACTTTTAATAAATATCAATGATCTATCACAAGTAGTTCCTATCAAACTAACTTAAGCAGAAAACTTAACATTGAAAATTGCCTATTAATTCCAAGTTGATGGACCCTGATCTAAGGGGCAGGGCCTCGAAATAGTCGTCAAACTGATATGTACTGATAGTAATGCAACTTTATATTAAATATCAATGATCTATCACAAGTAGTTCCTATCAAACTAACTTTTTATCAATTGTTTCGTTGCAGGCGAAACAATAAAAACTGCCAAAAACAAGCAAGTCCTTTTATCAGTAAATTATAGAAAATGAAATGAAATAATCAAATTTTGCTCTGTACACTGTCTTTTGATCATAAAAAGCTTCTGTCCAAGTTTCATAAAATTCCATGATGGATTGACAAAGCAATTGATGTCTAGAAAAAAATAAACACAGAGTGAACCTAAATGTTGACGACCCAAACAACAGAATGTAGCATCACCATGTCTAGCTTCCACTACAAAATGTTAGAGGCTCAACAAAAAATGTATCTTCTAAATATTCTTGTTTGGATGAAAAAGAGCATGTTAAGAGATATAAGAATTTAAAACTGGTATGAATGCAAATGTCAGAAATGACAGGAATTCTTTCAAAAGATTTCCAAGCCATACACTATTGCTGGGTTTTTGATTATTTTTTCTCACTGTTTAACAGAATTAAGAATCTGCATGCAAAACATTTTTGAAAGTATTCAGAGCTTTTTAATTTTGAGGTACTAACATTCACAAATTTAACCAAAAATTGCACTTTGGATGGCAAAGGATTTCAACCCTAATTAAAACCTTCAGCAAATATTATCAAAAGGGATGCAGTTTTACTATTATCCATTGCATCTGATACATTGTGATAGCAATTGCAAAGGAGCAACTTCATGGAACCAAAATATCATAGATTCATGAAAGCAACTTGAGTTCTGTTGAGATGTACTATGACAAAGGACAAAGGCATAGGCAAACAGATAGACAATGGTATACCACAATATTCCATTGCTGAATGTAAAATAAAATAAAATAAAATATTTTTGAAACTATTCAGAGCTTTTTAATTTTGAGATCCTAACATTCACAAATTTAACCAAAAATTGCACTTTGGATGGCAAAGGATTTCAACCCTAATTAAAACCTTCAGCAAATATTATCAAAAGGGATGCAGTTTTACTATTATCCATTGCATCTGATACATTGTGATAGCAATTGCAAAGGAGCAACTTCATGGAACCAAAATATCATAGATTCATGAAAGCAACTTGAGTTCTGTTGAGATGTACTATGACAAAGGACAAAGGCATAGGCAAACAGATAGACAATGGTATACCACCATACCTCCATTGTTGAATGTAAAATAATTAGTTGTTATTGGCTTTAAACTAGCTTTCAGTAACTGCTAGTACTCTCAGACATTTACTTTGTGTCTTTTGTTAGTTGTTATTGGCTTTAGTAACTCTCAGATCTGTACTTTGTGTCTTTCGTTAGTTGTTATTGGCTTCAGTAACTCTCAGATCTGTACTTTGTGTCTTTTGTTAGTTGTTATTGGCTTTAGTAACTCTCAGATCTGTACTTTGTGTCTTTTGTTAGTTATTATTGGCTTTAGTAACTCTCAGATCTGTACTTTGTGTCTTTTGTTAGTTGTTATTGGCTTTAGTAACTCTCAGATCTGTACTTTGTGTCTTTTGTTAGTTGTTATTGGCTTTAGTAACTCTCAGATCTGTACTTTGTGTCTTTTGTTAGTTGTTATTGGCTTTAGTAACTCTCAGATCTGTACTTTGTGTCTTTTGTTAGTTGTTTTTGGCTTTAGTAACTCTCAGATCTGTACTTTGTGTCTTTTGTTAGTTGTTATTGGCTTTAGTAACTCTCAGATCTGTACTTTGTGTCTTTTGTTAGTTGTTTTGGCTTTAGTAACTCTCAGATCTGTACTTTGTGTCTTTGTTAGTTGTTATTGACTTTAGTAACTCTCAGATCTGTACTTTGTGTCTTTTGTTTATGTGTAAGTTGTTTTGTGCTTTGTATCGATCTGATGAGTTAAGCCCTTTTCAACTATTTTAATAGTTTGTTCTTATGTTGTACTGTTACACCACTGTCCCAGGTTAGGGGGGGGAGGGTTTGGTGCCAGCAAAAACGTTTAACCCAGCCACATTCTGTATGTGCCTGTCGAAAGTCAGGAGCCTGTAATTTCAGTGGTTGTTGTTTGTTGCTGTTTATCATATTTGTTTTTTGTTTATTGTTTTGTACATAAATCAGGCTATTAGTTTTCTTGTTTTGAATATTTTTACATTTGTCATTACATGGCCTTTTATGGTTTACTGTGTTGTATGGGTTTTGCTCATTGTGAAGGTGGTATGGCGACTTATAGTTGTTAACTTCTATGTCAAATGGTCTCTGGTGGAGAGTTGTCACATTGGCAATCATATCACATGTTCTCATTTTTATATTAACCTAAATGAACATTTAAAGTGAAATAAAACAACAACCATTTAAATGCTGCTATGGTACTTACTTGACAATATCAACAAGGTTCTGAATAATTCCCTGTTGTTCTGATTTCTTATGACGTCCAGCCTGTCATAAGAAAGGACTAGAAAATGTCATGGTCTATCTTTCATAGAAAAATCTTTTTATCTTTAATATTTTAAGATAAATTAATAAACTAAAGGTGCACTAAACAACTATATAATATTCCGCTTGAAAAAGATCTAAATATATTCTACAATATGATGCTTTCCATCAACAATTTTATCAAATTCAATTTGTATTGTATCCTGGGAAGTTCACTGATACCTGGCAAAATGTTTTTCCAAAATCTATGTAGCTCCTCTTTGAAAAAGTTCAATGTTCTTTGTTATTGGAATGCCCTGATTGATTTGCTGAATAACTACAAACACTGATTTTGGGTATTTTTTATCTTATTTTATTTCATGAAACATGTAAGGTCTATTCCAATTAATTGAATGTGGGAATGCTGGAAGGGAAGTTAAATTTTTGACATGGGTAGTGGGTCATTTACTGCTGTATGTCCATTTGACACAAAATGACTAATACAGAATGTAGTGGTTGTGGAGGTATTTTTGAAGTCCCATCCTGCAATCCCTCATCTACTTACATGAAACAAGTCATAAACATGTCAGAAAATTTGAAGATTTAAAATTTCAATTTGAAAAGTTTTTCTCTGTGTCAATCCTTTAATCATGCAAACAAGTTGAAATGTAAGCTGTAGCTCACTAATGATACACCCTCTGTAAGTGTTTGGAAACAGGAATTTGATGAGAAATGGATGTAAAAATGCATCACAAGGTATAGAAGGCTCACATGAAGGTTGATTCTAAATTTCAGAAAGCCTTGATATGTAATTCCTGAGAAAAATGTGACCAAATTACAAATACCCCATCAAATATATCTGCTTTTACAGTATAACATTGGACACGCATTTTTTTTGCAACTATAATTCAAACATGTAAAAGGGTACTACTCTCAATTCTTTTTAAAAATAAATACTTACCCTTAATCTTGACTGAACAACCTGTAGAGGATATGTTACTACTGTTGCTACTGTCTTTGCTATTGCACCAATAATAAAATAAAGAAAACCACTCAACTCCTGAAATTTAAATTAAATCATTGTCAATGAACTTTTCCGTCCTTTGGTTCTGCCTTTGAAACCTGTACCTCATAAAACCTATATTAATCTAAATTTTCCAAAGATAAGCTGAAAGTTTTATTATTTTCAGCTTATGTTTGAGAAAAAAAATAAAACTGCCTTTTATTGGAAACATTTCTTCCAGGGTTTCCAATTAAAACAAATTAACAGTATGCAAAGCTGCACAAGTACTATTTTTTCCTATCCCTGAATTATAAATTATCATGACATTATTTCTGATGTCATTATGCCAAATCTTAAAATGCAGGTGTTTTATTGCAGATAATGTACACACTCATGTATTGTTTAAAACCATGTGTTTACCTCTAGTTGTTTTTGTTTTAGTTGGTGGGCTGCTGTTTCACCAATTTAACCCCAAAACATCCATTTGTGCACTTTTAATCTTTTCAAGAATTTCACATTATTAATAAGATCTAACTGTTATTCAGGTGAATGATTACAATTGAAAAAACTTACAATAATTTTGAAATTTTCATGATTTCTAATCTAGCAAAATGATTGAATTTATATCTGGAAGACGGGACATGTTACCTATACTTCCCCATAACTTTGTTTTTGGTTTTGTGCCCTCTTTATTTATCTCTCAAATTTTCAACATATACTGAAATTACAATTTTAAAGCGTCACTTAATAGAGAATATCACATGGCTTTTCAATATCACACCCATATCAACCTGAGACACCAATATATTCCCAAGAGCTCTGCTCGAGGATTATATTGGTTGATGGTTGATACCGGTTGGGATATTGAAAAGCCATATCATATACACTTTATTATATACTTCAAGTAGATGTCTTTCCCCGTGAGTTCATGGTTTTGATAAAGCCTTTAGAAGCATGACTGATATCGATGATGTGACGACATAGAGTTTTAGGGTTTGATAAAGCTTCTGGTACCGTGACTGATATCCATATCATCACGGATGGTTGATACAGCAAGATTGTCATTTATTGTATTACACATACAGTTTACCTATATTTACTACTAAGTATATAATAAAAGCCCTTATAATCTGGTTAGTAAATGTTTAGATATAACACATAATATTGTAGAAACATCAAAATATAGCTGTGATGGTTTTTCTACAAATCTAAAGACCTTTTAAAAAGGCCATTTTATGTGTGTAATAAATTTATGGAAAACTGGCCCTTCCTCTTTGGTTTTGTACTGGTATATTGGCATACTTTCCTCTTAACAACTAGTATTTCATGGTTTTTTTTTGTTGCTGTTGAAAGTTTTGGTTAAAATCAGAATACTTTCCTTATAGTTTTGTTAGTAAATAAAGAGTTAACTCCTTGAAACTATATCAGCTGCCCTTTGATATTGAAACATGATTATTCAAATTCCATTTATGAATTTTTTGATTGATGTATACTTGAGTATATTACTCAAAATTTTGATCTTACTATTTTAAGAGACAAAATTACTGTTGCTTTGGAACTCTTTTATCTTAATAACAAAGAATGAAATAAAGTTTTCAGTGATCAAACATTCAAAAGTTTGTTGTTTTGTATCATTTGAATTAAATATTTCATTTGAGGTGAATCCCTCTGCATGATTCTTAAAGGTGGACAGGTACTAAATGATTTACTTTTAAAACAACTTTTGGCATTTACAGACAAGTTATCACAACATTATAAATGATAGCCCCACATTGGTCTTAATATCCATAATCCTTTAAGAGTATGTGATTTTTATTCAAAAATATTACTTAAGTCTAATTTGAATTTCAAATACTTGTTTTTAAATCTAAAATTTTTACCATACTGTTATCTGATTTTAAAAAGGAAAGTAACTAACATGTTACCTTTGTTTTAAGCAGTGATTGGAAGTAGCGTTTAACTGCCTCATAAACCATGAACTGCACTGAAGGATTTGATGCCAATACAATAGAGGGCAGTGTTCCATTCCACAGTGATGGAATTCCTTCATGTCTTGCTACTTTTAACAAGGCATCTGCAAATACAGGAATACATATATTGTGCACTTCTGGAAAAATAGGAACATACAAATAAACAGGCATTTTCTAATTATAATATTGACATTTATCTAAATAAATTTAATATTAATAAAGCAATATATATAAAGAGATGATTTTTTCCATTGTTAATTTTCCAATTTTGGACGGTGATGTTCTATTGGCCCTTTTTAATCTCAACTAGTTCACTATCTATGTCTGTGTCCGTAGTGACATTTTACGTTTGCATGAATGTAATCTATGTATATGTTTTTCTCTTTTGAATTGTTTCACATTTTGTCATAGAGGGGCTTGTTATAGCTTGCTTTACCATATGGGTTATGCTCATTGTTGAAGAGTATATTATAACATGGTAATTGTTCACATCTTTCTCCTCTGGTCTTTACTTATATATGTAGGACTCAGAGGTGTGATAGGGATGCTGAAGTGTGATGGTCATGTTGAAGTGCGATGGTCCATTTGCTGATGTTAGATGGTCTACATTACGCGTGATGGCTAGTTTAAAATCTATAGATGTTCAATTATTATGAGAATTAGATTTTTTTAATAGTTAGTATATAAATTTGCATTCATTATTGTCTATGTATGTCCTTAGTTACAGTTCCAAACTAAATGAGAGATTGTCCTTTTTGATTTTCTGCATGTGAACATAATTTTGCCTTAACTTTAATGTTCTGTAAATTGTTGATCACAAATTATTTATCTGCTCAATGTTGCTGACTTTATGCAACAAAAAATTCATATACAGTCAATCCTGTATTAAGAGACCACTCAAAGGATAAGACAAGAGAAGGCTCTTAAAATCGGTTGTCTTTGAATACAGGTTCACACATTTAACTAGAAGGAACCATTCATGTCCATAATTTTTGCACATACTAATGTAAGTGAATTATACTGTATTGGTCACAATTGTAGAATTATGAATAAAAAAAATTTGCTATATAAAATAAAATGTTTTTCCTTGCTTGTTTTTATATCTTCTTTTTTTTTTAATTCTATTGTACACTACAGCAAAAGAGTCTCCTAAACCTAACAATATTCACATATGCATAACCTTCATATATTCCAATTTCCAGCAAATCATTTTTATACATCATAAATGGTCTAATTATACCACTTAGTTGACAATATCGTTTCTCTTAAAAAAGTCCTCCCCACCATAGATTTGATGTGTTAAAAGCTGTTTTATGTCAATCATTTTTAAATTTGACCACTTGTTCATTTACTCATTGTCCAGTCATATTCATTTTTATAGCCATGCAATCATCAAATTCATCATCATCATTTTGTGCACTTTTATTGTTCTACATTTCATTACTTTTATTCTTCATTTAATGTCAATAGTTTTGTTCTGAAGCAATATTTAGCTAACTTATTTCATTCAATACAATATTTGAACTTAAAGATCAGTGGGGATTCAGGGCGTGAGGTTGATTAGAAAATATATCATTTTTAGGATAAAATCGTCCCCAAAAATTATAACTCCATGTGGTTAACCAAGGCTGTTGTGATTACTTTCGATAGAGCCTCCTGAAGTTGATAACTTGGTATGCAGGGTTGCCAATTAATGCAAACTATTGCAAAACTTAAAATACCTATATATGTCAACAACACTTCAAAGAGTCTGCAATTTTATTAAACTTGGTCGATATGTTTCTCCTGTCAGGCAGGCGTCATCAGGCTATTAACAAACAGTACTGAAGTACAAAGCTTGGTACATTAAATTCTGAAATCACAAAAATTGTTGCTCCGGGTGAGGGAAATAATGAAAAGTGAAAGTAGAGAGTTATAAATAGATCAGATAAATATAAAAAAAATAAAGATAATTAGTTATCAACTCCCTTTGGCTTTAGTATAGACGTCCTGATTGTTGCACTTTTTGAAATACATTGTATGAATAATTAATGAGGTCAAAATCTAAATATACCAGCCAAAAAAAATATAACTTAATTAAACAGCAATGGACACTCTCCAACATTGTGGATCATAATAAAACTCATGACAAATCTCGTCTGGTTAATCACTTTTGCTATATAAAGTGGCTATCTATCTCTAATAGTTTTCAAGATAATCAGCAAAACACTAAAAGTTGGTAAAATTACAATTAAAGATCAATAATTCCAATAAGGAGTGAACTAATAATTACGGCCAGTAGACCTATTTGTAGATTTTGTCTTGCTGATCATTTTGCTTAATTAAGTTTTATGTATTTATTATAGTTTTTCAGATATTAGGCAAAAACACAAAAATTGGTAAAAATCATCATTAAAGGGTAATAACTCCAATAAGGGGTCGTCAAATGATTTCAACCCTGTTCACTTATTTGCAGATCTTGTCTTGCTGATCATTTTGCTTATTTAAGTTTCTATCTATCTATTATAGTTTTTCAGATATTAGGCAAAATTGCAAAATATTGGTAAAATCATCATTAAGGGCAATAACTCCAATAAAGGGTCGTCATCAATTTCAACAATGCTGACTCATTAGTAGATCTTGTCTTGCTAATCATTTTGCTTATTAAAGTTTCTATCTATCTATTATTGTTTTCAGATATTAGGCATAAATGCAAATAAACTGCTTCACTGAGCGCAGCTGGATACGCCCGCAGAGGTCCAACCCTGAACAATTGGGGCAAAATGGACACAATATTCAAGCTTGATACAGGTCTGAATTTGAATTGTAATTAAATATTTGAAATATTATAGGTTTCTGAATAAATGTAGTCAAAGAACTTGAAATTGGTTATATGAATTGAATTTATATTCAATTAAAGATTTCTTGCTGTTGTGCAATACACTATGCTGTTGCGCAATACTTTGTAAATCTGTTGTCAGACTATAAACAAATAAAATTTATAAAATTCTAAAGGAGCTTACATCAATAGATATAAACAATTCACCAAAGTTTCATAAGAATTGCTGAAAGCATTTTGAGTTATTGTCTGAAAACTGGCCACCGACCACAATTAATTCCCCTATAAGTTCTTAATAACTTTTTGTCTCATTAAAAAAATTGCACCATGCCTTTTTGTCAAATCTTTTGTGTGTGTAATGTATACTACTAGTCCAAAAATATATCCAAAATTCAGAAAGATTGAAGCAATCACTTTTACAAATTTAGCCAATACACATCCATACCCCTATGGACAAGTCAAGAGATGTTCAAAACTGTAAATATCACCTTTTGCACCTGGCCTAATCACTCTTTCCATATCAAAATCAGTTAAAATACAACATCAAAAAGTTTATTTCACCTCTCTTCTTTTATTTCCACCCAAAAAAACTAAGAAATGAGTGAGGAAAGGAAAGAAAAAAAATTAAGAAAAAATACACTCTAATTAAAAGGAACTATATTCGTGGACAACGAAAAGCGGGATCATTAATTGTGGTCTTGGGCCTATTAGGGGTCTAAAACTTGACCAATTCTAATAAAACTAAGCATGATTTAAGCTTAGTGTATTTTGAAACAGTTTACAAAGTTTCAAAGACATATGATACCAATTATAAAAAATGTGGCATTTTTTATATCAGAACTTTGGGTGCTGAATTGTGCCGTTGAATTAGAACAATTTCAACTATCAAATTTGGGCTTCTAAAAACCAAAAAATACCAAAACTTGCACTTTTAATGTCTCTATGTATAAGTTATCACCTATTAAAAGCAACAGATAGCATACTTCATGTATCAGACTTATAAAAAAGGGCCAGAAGTTAATTTTATATGAGCATGTGCCAAAAAATAGAGGTTTTCAAATGAAGTGAGGCCTTATATGAAATGTAATATTTTCACTTACCAAAGTTTTCTGAAGTTGTTAAGTTATAAGAAAACCTTTACATGTTATAAATGTACTTTTAATGGAAATATAAGTTTCAAATATCATAACACATGTGGATAAAATGGTCTTCTGCAATGTCAAGCTTAAAAACAGGTTGTCAATTTAGGCCGTTCCCCACATTTGCATATTAAAAAGCATATAATAATATGGGAGATGGAGATATGCTTCTTTTTGCTCAAATCTTTGCTTAGATATGATAAAACATGGAACCTGGATGTAACAAGACTGTCACTTCCAACTATAAATGTAGACAGTATTGTCTGATGCAAAGTTATTTACAGTAACTGTACTTTTTAAAACCGGCATGAAATTTCAGCTTCAAAGGCCAATATTTTAACCACTAGCTATCAAACAAAGAAAATAAAGGTAGTCTGTGAAACAGACAAGGCCAAACAACCAGTAATAAGTGCTTTTGATACAGATTCAGTGAAATCTACTAAAAGGAATTCAACTTGTATGTGCATAGAACCTCATTTTCACTTGCTTCATACTGACCATTAGACTAAGACCATTAAAGCAGCACATTTTGCACTCTTATTCTGATTTTATCTACTTTTTTTTGTGTTCAGTGTTCAAAAATGAGTTAAACATCTACATTAGATACCACAAACACAAATAGAAAACCAGAAAAATCTGTCAGAGAGAAAGTAAGCATGCTACTTTTGTAAAAATATTGAAACAACTGAAAAAGTTCAATTTTGGGCATGTAGGCTGAAATGTCACTTTTTTACAAAATTTCTTTCAAATAAAAGTGGAAATCATTTATTCTCATGTAGTTTGACAAATTAATACCAATAGATCATTCAGGGAAGTTGTCAAAGTACAAATTCAATATTTCCTGAATTCACCTCTTAGGCCACAGACCACAATTAAATTCCCCTATTAGTTCTTTATAACGTTTTGTTTCATTAAAAAAATTGCACCATGCATTTTTGTCAAATCTTTTGTGTGTGTAATGTATAGTACTAGTCCAAAAATATATCCAAAATTCAGAAAGATTGAACCAATCACTCTTACAAATTTAGCCAATACACATCCATACCCCTATGGACAAGTCAAGAGAAGTTCCGAAAACTGTAAATATCACCTTTTTGCACCTGGCCTAATCACTCTTTCCATATCAAAATCAGTTAAAATACAACATCAAAAAGTTTATTTCACCTCTCTTCTTTTATTTCCACCCAAAAAAACTAAGAAATGAGTGAGGAAGGAAAGAAAAAATTAAGAAAAATACACTCTAATTAAAAGGAACTATATTTGTGGACAACAAAAGCGGGATCATTAATTGTGGTTTTGGGCCTATTATGGAAAATCCCCTTTTTAATGAATAAAACCCCATAACTCGAAATGTAAAATCTAAAATTTATAAAATTCTAAAGGAGCTTACATCAATAGATATCAACAATTCACCAAAGTTTCATGAGAACTGCTGAAAGCATTTTGAGTTATTGTCCGAAAACTGGAAAATCCCCTTTTTTATGAATAAAACCCCTAACTTGGAAACGTAAAATCTAAAATTTATTAAAATCAAAAGGAGCTCATGTCAATAGATATAAACAATTAACCAAAATTTCTTGCAAGTTGGTGAAAGCATTCTTGAGTTATTGTCCGAAAACTGGAAAATCCCCTTTTTAATGAATAAAACCCCATAACTCGAAATGTAAAATCTAAAATTTATAAAAACGAAAGGAGCTCACGTCAATAGATATTAACAATTCACCGTAGTTTTATGCAAATTGGTTAAAGTGTTTTGAGTTAATGTCCAACATGTTGACGACGGACGGATGGACAGGCGGACGGAAGAACAGACGGACAACAGTATACCATAATACGTCCGTAAACGGGCATATAAAATTGATTAAAATCTTCATTAACTTGCAATTACTCCAATAAGGAGTTTTCTGATGATTTTCATGTTGACTTATTTGTAGATCTTGTCTTGCTGATTATTTTTGCTTATTAAAGTATCTCTATATCTATTATAATTTTCAAGATAATAGGCAAAAATGTCGTCTGACAGCTTTGATGTCATAATCATTAGGTAGATCTCATCATTCTTAACATTTTGCATCTGTCAGATTTTCTCTATCTATAGAGGTTTTCAGGATAATAGACAAAATTTGCATTTTACTCCTATGTTCAATTTTTAGCAATGTCGGCCATGTTTTTCAGCAGACATGGTCATCAGACACATTTTTAAGCTAGATACCCCATTGTCCCTGTAGTTCAGAGGAGATGGTCTTTGTAAAGGTAAACAGGCGCAGATGGCGACAGACGAAGAACGCCAAGTGATGGGAAAAGCTAAAAACTTCTTTTTTTGTTCTTTAAAACTTTTATATATATCTTAGAGAAATAAAGGCTTGAGAGCAAATACAATGTAATTTTCAATATAAATTAATATTTCCAAGGGCATAACTCTTTTAAAAACATTTAATCTGCACTGATTTTGGAACTTGTCAGAGACATTGCTTATATAAACCTTTGATATACATTTGATAAAAATCCAGCAAAATTGTACACATGACAATAAACAATGCAATTTTCCATATAATTAATATTTCAGAGGTGCATAACTCTTTTAATAAACAGCTGCGCCACGATTGCATGATCGCCCGTCATCTTGTGTGTGAGGTTTTATGCAATAATCATAAATCGTTTCTGAGATACGGTAGCGACATGTGAAAACCCCTTTTTTATAAAAAATCAATAACTCTAAAATAAAATTTTGAATCATCACAAAAAGTATACAGATCTTTAGATTAATATAATTAAGAAGTATGTAAAGTTTTAAGCAATAATCATAAATCGTTTCTGAGATACGGTAGCGACATGTGAACCCCCTTTTAAAAAAAAAAAACGCAATAACTCTCCCCCTTTTAAAAAAAAAAAAAACTCAATAACTCTAAAATAAAATTTTGAATCATCACCAAAAGTAAACAGATCTTTAGATTAATATAACTAAGAAGTGTGTAAAGTTTTAAGCAATAATCATAAATCATTTTTGAGATACGGTAGCGACATGTGAAAAAACACACCCTGTTTTAGCTACAAAGTCCCGCAACTCAAAAGTTTTAATCTTATTTTCACCAAAAGTATACAGATCGTTTTACCATCATAAGAAACAACTATGTTAAGTTTCATGAAATTTGGATAAGTCGTTATTAAGTTACGGTGCGACATGTGGATGCGGACAGACAGACAGACTGACGCGGACATTTGTATACCATAATACATCCCATCAAAATTTTGACAGGCATATAAAAATAATTGATCTGGACTGATTTTTGAACTTGTCCGAGACATTGCTGATATAAACCTATGATATAAGTTTCAGAAAATCTGGCAAGAATTGTACACATGAGAGCGCTAACAATGAAATTTTCCATATAATTAATATTTCCAAGAGGCATAACTCTTTAAAATAGTTGATCCACACTGATTTTCGAACTTGTCTTAGACATTGCTGATATTAACGTATGATACAAGTTTTATAAAAATCTGGCAAGAATTGTACATGTGAGGCGCTAACAAGTACAAATGCACAAGGGACAGACAGATGGGCACCCTGTATTTCCATGTCCCCATAACACGAGGGGACAACAAATATATTTTAAAAAGTAGAAAACATGTATGCTTTATTGGAAAAGAAAGCCAACTTCCAGCAAATTATAACTTACTTAAACAGCAATTTATATCAAAATAAATATATTTGAGAAATTTTTTATTTCTTAATACATTAAACATGAAAACAATTTAAAAAGAAGAAAAATATATGCTATATTGAACAAGAAAGCCAACTTCCAGTTTGAAGAATGTCAACAGTGATAATCAAATAGAGGTACAATTATACTATTTCAATAGTTCTTGACCCTTCCAAGTGATACCTTGTGGTTTAAAATAGTGCTGGTTGTTGTTTCAAACAAATATATGTGTTGTTGGTCGCTCTTAGCAAGTGCTTACTTAAAAAAGCAAAAATATGTAGGGAAAATAATTGAGGGATTGAAAATTGATTTACTACAGCAGTTTGCCGCTCAATATAGGTAGTCGTTTACGTATGTTTGATGTATGTGCATTCATGACATTTTAAAAATATAAGTTTTCTGCAAACAAGAAGTAGAACATCAGAAAAACTGAAAATATGTAATATGGTATGGCACAACTATATAGAGCTTAATGCCATACAGCAAGAAACTATGAGATGAAGTTCCTGAGAACAAAAGTGACAGAAATGTTTTGAGGACAAACTGATAGCGGTAAACCATCCCTCTACTTCAGAGAATTCATTGAACATAATAATTCACATACAACTTCCAAATTAAACAAACAAACCAGACAATGAATCTGAACATATCCGGCACTGAAATAATATGACTTTACCTATTAGCCCTCTATACCTGGGAACTTTGGCCTCTTTATGTTCATCTGTATGGAAGTTGGCACCTTGAAGTTTTAGTCTGGTATTAACAACCCATAACGGCGTGGTCACTAATACATTTATCACACCTGAAACAAAAATCATCTTAAACGTCTCCTGAAATAAGGTAAGCACATATATTGATAAGTATTCAATATAGGTTTTTTGAATTTCAATAATTTTGTACAATTAAGCCTCAGATATTGTCATCATTTAGATCACTTCTCTTTTTTCATCTGAATCTTCTGTTTACTTCACTATCACAGTTTTGACAGTTTTAGCAATGTGACTCATTTGCATATCTTGTTTAAATGATCTTTTTATTGCATCCAAATTTCTATTTATCTAATACAAATTAAAAGATAATAAGCTAAAATTGGTTAAAAATAAATCCTAATTTATGGTCAATAACACCTAAAGGTTGTCAACTGATGGTTTCCTTCATGTTGGCATTTTTTTAAGAATCTGTGTTGCTGATCATTTTTGTTGTTACAATTTCAATCTATCTTTTATAGTTTTCAACATAAAAGTCAATTACCCCCACCCCCCAAAAAAAAATAGAAAAAAAGTTGTCATTTAAGGGCAATAAACTCTTATAAGGAGTCAATTAATGGTTTCAGCCAAATTAGCTTTTTAGTAGATATTGTATTGCTGATCATTTTTGCTGTTTGCTGACCTTTGCATCAATTAGGGCTTAAAGATATTAGGCAAAAATCCTGAACTTAGTCAAAAACTGTCATTTATGTATGATAAGTCCTATAAGGAGACATTTTTTGTTCACAAGTTGACCATGTGCTATTATTTACTATGCAAATTTTATGCCTACAAGTGAGCTCCCATTACAAGTACATGATAAGGCATTCTATTGTAATACATGAAATCATTTTATTGATATACACAAGTAAAACATTTTTCACCCATATTAAAAGTTTCATGTCAGTCATTTTCGGAATGTCATTGATTCCCAATGATTACATTGATTGCCTTAAGTTACAAAGTCTTTAGATTAAAAGCAGTTTAAAAAATGGTCAGCTGGCTCAATTTTTTTTGGAAGCCCTGATTAAAATACTATTTATATTCACTAGTATAATGATTTAATGTCACTTGATAATCAGAAGAAAATAAATCTGTAGTCATCTTAATTTACAATCCAGTTGAAACTAGATATCATTGAGATGGGAGCCATCTCTGTGGGCCCTGCTGTGAATAATGTGTGGTAAAAATTTGTATCTTTATCATTGGACATGTGTTGTCAACTGAAACCAAAGTTTTTGACCTTGACCTTTGACCTAGGAAGTTGTACATAAATTATGACACACCCTCTGGTGTTGGTTTATATACATGTCAAGTATAAACTTTGAAATCATAACGGTTCTGAAGATATAGAGCGGACACAATTTGTTATGGATGGACGGACGGACGGACGGACGGACGGATGGACGGACAGGCGGACGGACAGACTGATCACTATAGGCGTCCGCCATTTGGCGGGCCCTAATTAGATTTCATGTTTTTACTGTCACAGAACCTAAAGTAGCATGATCCACTTCTGACAAATTCACATAAGCTCATTTGCATTTTAAGCTCTTTCGCCTTCCGAAATATAAAGCTTTATATTAGTGGCTTAGGATTTCACATTACCATCATTTGTCTCACACTCTGCATATAAATAAGTTGAAGGGGAGACAAAAGTAGTAATGATTCAATTGCTTTATTTGATAACTATAATGTTTGGTTTCAAGGATATGACATCTTCATCCATGTACCCTGACAAAGTAAATTTTACTCAACATACATGTGTATTGTCCAATCAAATCAAAGAAATAAACATAATTTTGTTGTTGTTGCATTTTAATAATTTTACCTGCTATGAATGCAAAGGTAAGATCTTTTATAGGTGTCTCCTTGTCCATGTCACTCAGGTATGTTGTCTTCAATCCATTATAGGCGTAGAAGTAAACAAAGTTTGAGCAGCACAAAGTTACAAGCACAGGAAACAGCCCTCTGTACAGTGATAGTCTGGAAAATAAATCAGTGGTTACAAAATATCACAATAACATTAACCAGATCCTTTCTGTATAGTGAAAGTTTTGGAACCAAGAAGTTGCATGCAACGTTGGGTAAAGTATACCTCAAATTGTGTGTTTATTAGACATAGACAAAAAAATTCCTGGACCATAGGGTTTAATAATAATTCAGTCAAATAGGAAGTTACTACCTGGCAGACCTTGACATAGCTTACACTAGAACACACTCCTACATGGCGGGTCCGTGAATGAATTGCCAGATTTTTTTAGTATTTGTATTGTCATCTGATGGAGTAAAGCATTGAATTAGGTGGACAGTTTTCTGTGCTTGCAGTAGCTTTCTGTCTGAACTCGTCTTTGTTTTCTAACCTTTGTTTCTTGCTACCAGAATTTTACCTTTAGCAGCTTGGTGGGTGTCAAGAGTGAAGCAGAAAAAGCTTATCCTTCTGGAGAACTTAATTTTGTCTCTAGCTTTATTGAAGTGTATGTTTTGAGATTTACACAAGTATAAAACTATTTCAAACCAATATTTTTGCAACCATTGAAAAATGTACATAAAGTTTGCCAATAATATGCTGAAAAATCATTAGAGAAACATATTCAAGTAACATGCATGAAGATATTTCTACACTCTCAACAGTTCCATTTTAATATATAAAAGGCTCAGCAAGCCTCTTGCTTAAAATTCAAAATGTATCTGTAAATAAATATTTCATAACAAACTCAATGCAGTGGTAAATCTATATACAATGAAATATATCAGATTTTTTTTTATTTATTGCTTCCATAAATTTATAAATTCAAATCCCTCCTGGTAAGTGTGAAATCACTTGACCTTTTGATGTTTGATCTGTTTTTTAGGAATGATGATTTTCAAATGAAAAATAAAAAAATAAATGAAAATGTGTCCCCACAGATTATGCCCTGCTTGCATACAACATTATAAAGGCACATAACTCAAGAACAATAAAAGTGACGCTACCCAAATTTGTACTTGATCTGAGTTTTGTGGTAATAAGTATTGTGTATAGGTTTAATAATGTTTGGTTGGGGTTAACTTAAGTTACAGAGCGGAAACTAAAATTTTGCAATTTTTCGATTTATAAAGGGCATAACATGATAATGATTAAAGTGACGCCACAAAATTCAACTTGATCTGTGTTTTGTGGTAATAAGCATTTTGTATAAGTTTCATAACATTTGGTTGAGGCAAACTTAAGTGAGGGAGAGGAAACTAAAAATTTTGCAATTTTTCCATTTATAAAGGGCATAACTCCAGAACGGTTTAAGTGATGCCACCAAAATTCAAATTTGATCTGTGTTTTGTGGTAATAAGCATTGTGTATAAGTTTCATAGCATTTGGTTGAGGAAAACTTAAGTAAGAGAACAGAAACTAAAAATTTTGTAAATTTTCCATTGATCATGGGGCATAACTCTAGAACGGTTAGAGTGATGCTACCAAAATTCAAAATTGATCTGTATTTTGTGGTAATAAGCATTGTGTATAAGTTTCATAATATTTGGTTGAGACAAACTTAAGTAAAGAACGGAATCTAAAATTTTACAATTTTTCCATTTATAAAGGGCATAACTCTAGAAGGGTTAAAGTGACGCCACTAAAATTCAATCTTGATCTGTATTTTGTGGTAATAAGCACTGTGTATAAATTTCATAACATTTAGTTGAGGCAAACTCAAGTTAGAGTACAGAAACCAATTTTGGGACGTACAGACGTGCGTGCGTGCGTAAAGACTGACAAGGGTAAAACATAATGCCCCTCCACTACGGTAGGGGCATAAAAATTTAAACTTTAAATTTTCTGTTAATGGTAGAGGAAAAATATTGGTTATAGCAAAATAATACATATGTGTGCACTGAAAAGTACTACATTCAAATATAAACATGTGTATAAATCAAACAGGTTACTGCAGTGCATTGATATCTCATACTGACATATATGCATCACTTTATTACGGAACTTATTTCAATCAAATTTAGTAATTAACTGGTAAAACAGCAACTCTCAATTTTACTTATTAGAATGAACAACTAAAATAGCTTAGAAAAACAATTACTTCCATTCCTTGATTATATTGTCTTCCATTAGGAAATTAAGTCACGCATGCATCTTACAATATTCATTAAAAAAAAATGTTTTTGCCCAAAGATAAGAAAATCAGCAGAGTTAATAAGCCAAAAATTCATACAACTTTTCTTTTTACTTAATCATTCATTTATACATACAAGCCTTCTTCCTTTGCAATTTCTGCCATCACTAGAGGGGAATGCTTTGCTTTTCTTTTATCATCCACTACAAGAGATTTAAATGTGTACAGATAATTGAAATCTTTTTACATGTAGTACAAAATTGAAATAATAATCATGATATAACACTTCACAGGATTGCAGGTTATATTTACTCTATGTAAGCATGTTTCAGCATTCTCAACAATGGCACTAGGATAAAAAATATAAAATTTTCTATCTAAAGTACCAATTTATAGGTACCATCAGTATGACATCATATTTCACAATAGTCACTTTAGTCAGTAAATTTTAGTCAATGAGTGTGTGTAAAATGTCTGCAAAAAATATAAGTAAAAGGTTTGTTAAAATAAAACAATGTGCAATGTTTGTACAGACAGGTTTTGTCACTATAAATATGTTTATATTTGGAAGAGAAGATAAACTTGATCTGTCATCATTATACAATAAAATGCTCCACAGGGCGCAGCTTGATACGACCGCAGAGGTCGAACCCTGAACAGTTGGGGCAAGTATGGACACAACATTCAAGCTTGATACAGCTCTGAATTTGGATTGTGATTAAATATTTGACACAGCATAGGTTTCTGACACAGAGTGAATGTGGTCTAAGAACTTAAAAATTTTAAATTGGACATTCACCTATTATGGTCCAATATCCAAAATCTAAATACATGGTTAGATTCAGCATATCAAAGAACCCTAAGAATTCAATTTTGATGAAATCAAACAAAGTTTAATTTTGGACCCTTTTGACCTCAATGTGGACAAAGTTGATAACGGGGCCCAAAATCAAAAATCTAAACACATGGTTAGATTCAGCATATCAAAGAACCCCATATATTCAATTTTGTTGAAATCAAACAAAGTTTAATTTTGGACCCGATTTGGACCAACTTGAAAACTGGGCCCATAATCAAAAATCTAAATACATGTTTAGATTCAGCACATCAAAGAACCCTAAGTATTCAATTTTGTTAAAATCAAACTAAGTTTAATTTTGGACCCGATTTGGACCAACTTGAAAACTGGGCCCATAATCAAAATCTAAATACATGTTTAGATTCAGCATATCAAAGAACCCTAAAATTCAATTTTGTTAAAATCAAACTAAGTTTAATTTTGGACCCTTTGGACCTTAATGTAGACCAATTTGAAAACGGAACCAAAAATTAAGAATCTAAATACACGGTTAGATTCGGCATATCAAAGAACCCCAATAATTCAATTTTGATGAAATCAAACAAAGTTTAATTTTGGACCCTTTGGACCTCAATGTGGACCAATTTAAAACGGGCCCAAAATCCAAAAACTTAATACATGGTTAGATTCAGCATATTAAAGAACCCCAAGAATTCAAGAATAAAACCCCATTGAAATTGGTCAAGAAATAAGCAATTTATCTGAGTATCTTCTTTTGCACAATACTGTGCAATTGAATATTTCTTGCTATTAGCAATACTGTACAATTGACAATTTCTTGCTATTGCGCAATATTGTGCTATTGGATATTTCTTGCTATTGCGCAATACTGTGCAATTGAAGATTTCTTGCTATTGCGCAATACTGTGCAATTGAAGATTTCTTGCTATTGTGCAATACTGTGCAATTGAAAATTTCTTGCTATTGCACAATACTTATTATATAATAATTTACACATCCTGTTTGGTGTGTATCTCCTACCATATCATTATTATTTGCTTTTAAATATAAATCAGAAATAACCAACTTAAAATGGAAAATTTTAAAAGAAAAAAAAGGAAAAAAAAAAAAATCCCCCTCAAATTTTTTGAACCCCCTTATGATTCATCACCCCCAAACTCAATCCCAGCCTTCCCTTTGTGGTATGGTACCTTGCAGTACAATTTCAGAGAGATCCATACACTTGAACACAAATTATTGTCTGAAACTAGAAAATGTGTTTTTGGCCCTTTTGGCCCCAAATTCCTAAACGTTTAGGGCAATTACCCCCAAACTCAAACCCAGCTTTCCCTTTGTGATATGGAACCTTGTAGTACAATTTCAGAAAGATCCATACACTTACACACAAGTTATTGTCTAGAAACTAGAAAATGCTTGTTTTTGGCCCCAAATTCCTAAACGTTTAGGGCAATTACCCCAAACTCAAACCCAGCTTTCCCTTTGTGATATGGAACCTTGTAGTACAATTTCATAAAGACCATACACTTACACACAAGTTAATGTCCTGAAACTAGAAAAATGCTTGTTTTTTCCCTTTTGGCCCCTAATTCCTAAAATTTGGAGGCAATTACCCCAAAATCAATCCCAGCATTTCCTTTGTGATATGGAACCTTGTGGTACAATGTCAGAGAGATCCATACACTAACACACAAATTATGTCTGGAAGTTACAAAATGCTTTTTTGGCCCCTAATTCCTTAACTGTTGGTACCATAACCCCAAAATCAAACCCAACCTTCCTTTTGTAGTATTGAACCTTATAGTAAAATTTCATAGAGATCCATTCACTTAACCTAAAGTTAGAGTGCGAAAACCAATGTGTCTTCGGACGACGACGACGACGCCACCGGAGACGCCAACGTCATACCAATATACGACTGCAAATTTTTTGCGGTTGTATAACAAAATGGATCTAATTATTAATTTTTACTAAACAGAAAACATAAAGTGCCTAGAAAATCAACCTAACAATGTTAGAGTAGATCTGATTCTTTACTTCCTCCCGACCGGGTTGGAACCTGTACTTTTCACTTCATATATATATATATATATACTGAAATGTAAAGTAGGAGCCATTGTTTGACCTCTGAAATTGCAAAATAGTAAAATTCTTTTATCCTATCCTGACTAAATATGTCAGTTATATTGATAATGATTTTTTTTTAACAAAATCTGGTATTTTTAGGCCATGCAAAATTATTGTTTGTTTCCCTAACCCTGCCAGGTCCGTTTTACCCTCCTGGTCAATTATTTTTTTCTATTTTTTTTGCAGAAAAATAACTGTTGCTCTGATTTCTTTTGATAATTTTCAATGATCCTTTTCAAACTGTCCAATAATCTCTTAAAGTTGTGTCAACATTGCTCATTGATTCCTTTCATAGTTTCACATCTCTTAAACCACAATATTGAATGCGAAACAAGTATTTACTGTCAGGTAAACAACAACATTCTCTGTAGAGCAAAATGATTTTCCAAACAAATAAAAATAAACAAAAGTTTTTCCTGCCTGCCGGGCCTTAATAATTTTCACATGTTAGGGGAAACCAACATTCATTTTTCCATGGCCTTAGTAATGAAATATCAGTTGTGATGCCATACACATGTTGAAATTGATAAATTTGACCAAAAAGGTCACTTTATTTATAGTTTTTGGCAAAATTAAATATGAGCCAAGGCCTTAACCAAAAAGATATGTTACCCACATTAACTTAGCAAAATATCTTTTGGGTAAGGCCTTGGCTTATATCTGAATTTTAATGACAAGCTGCAAAGAAATGAGGCCTTTTCACAGTCTCTGCAGTTTCATGTTAAAAGCAACGTTTGAAGTCCTAATATAAATATGTAAGGCAAAAATATAAAACTGGTATGTGAATATCTTTGGAACATCTGAAGGTCATAATTTGATAGATAAATTATACTTTTGGTTCTAGAATACAAGGGGCATAAAAAATGGCCTTACCATATCTTCCCATTATTTTGTTTGTTACTCATACCTTGTAATCTAGTTCTGGCTGTATCCAATGGATAGAACACAAACATGGCAAATACACTACCCTGAAAACAAACACATTCATATTCATGTTCTGATAGGTAATAAGAGTTGATCATTTGTAAGTTAAGGCATAGCCAAATACCAATAGATATTCAACGTCCACTAAGAGCATGCATTTCTCAGGATTTAAGCCAAGATGGACAGTTTGAAATTCAGCTTCCTACCAAATACAATTTAAGATTGGAACCTTCTACCTCCGGCTATCATCACCAAGATGTAATTTGTGGAAGAACCAGATAATTTACACACACAAATTGTAATGGGGATCCCAAGATCTAAGTAAGTTATCATCTTTGACACATGCAAGATGTTGTAATGTCCAAGGATGTGACATCGTTTACAATCAAGATCAAGGTCTGTGTTCTTCAGAGAAAAATATTTTTAAAAGACAAAAGTAGAAACAGCAAGATTACATGTACTGTTGTAGTATCAAGGTTCAGTCCTTGCCAAAAGCTAATCTAAAATTTATTTATAAATATTACTTGAATGGCTGTTTAACTATTAAACATGTGTACATAGACTTTCCTTTGGTAGTGACCTTAACCATGTCCTACACGTACAAATGTATCGTGAGAAATTCGACAACACACAGTGCAAGTGCCAGGAGAAAACCGTTATGAAATACTATATATAAAACATGTTGAATTTTTGTTGAATTTGAAGTATCATATGACTTAAGTGACATGAAACGAGTTTATTGAAATTATAATGTTATTGAACCAATGCATGTATATCATGTATATATATAATAAACTAAGTCCTCTATGCACGATTTTTTTACATTTTTTTAAAGAATCCACAACATAATATCGACAAAAATATTTCATTCAGTGAAAACTTTCCATGCTATTTAACTTTCCTGTTTTGCAGAAACTTACCGAATGTGACCTTGATAAACAATCAACACAGAATCATGGAGCACATGAAAATAAGTGAGTTGATAGACATGCAATAGAGGGATGTTTAATTTTAAAATATATTTTCTGTGTGTTTCTATTTGTTAATTAAACTTTGTCATAATAATTTTAAATGAGTTAGTGTATTTAAATGTTTCTTTATGAATCAATTTTCAACTTTCTAATTTCCACGTTTGTTTACTTTTCTTTCATCACAGGTTTTCCCTCTCACTTGCGATGTGCGGTTGTCATAGAAGTAACGAGAGGTCTCATGGTTAAGGTCACTGCATATGGAAAAGCTATCAGCAAATTAGATTACGGAATAATTCAATAGCAGTACAAATATACATTGATGAAGATTTTGATAAGATAAAGGATTTTCTTTAATAAGAAAATCCATTTACATGTGTTTCATAGTAACACTTAGCCATTCAAGTATACAAAATATATTCAACCTTTTTTAAATTTGAAGTATCATAATTATGACTTTAAGATAAAACTTGAAACAAACAGTGAAGACAATGTTTCTTTGTTTTCATAAATAATGGTGTCATAAATGAAATGGCAAATAGTATGACCAACATGGTGGACATTTTGTACTCCAGCTTACTTTTCAGCAAAATTTTGCAAGAAATTTGGTTAACCTGCTGGTTATTCTAATGTTCAGGCCTCCATCATAAAGATACTGATGTTTGGTATTTCCAAGATAAGAGTATATGATATTTGTTATGGCATTACACAACAGAAAAGAAAAGGATTTCCTTAATCATAAGAATCAAAATTATTTGCATGAAACTTCTTAAATATTAAAAAATGTAAGACAGTTTATCACAGCAAACTAACGAAAGTCTTCCTTTTCACAGGTAACACCTGCCACATTTTATCATTGTTTATACATATACAATGTTGTTTGTTCAGATTATTTTTGATTGATTAATTTTTCTTTACTAAACCTTATAAGGGAGTAAACTCTGATCATTTGTGTTTTATACTGGAATGAACAGTATTTTTTCTGTTTTGTATTATAGCATAAAAAATGTAGGGTGATCTAATTTTTCTTTTATTTTCTTAAAAAGAATCCTAAATATAAAAGTACTCTTATCAGTTTTGATCCAGATTGGAAATGTACAGATTCTGAAATTCTGATTGAACATTTATGCCCATCAATTTTATTCTATCTATAATGATTATTTTTTATTTTACTCCTATGTTCGATTTTTAGCCATGACAGCCACGTTGATTAACAGATAGGATCATTGGGCACACTTTTAAACTAGATACTCTAAGGATAGTTTTGGATAATTTTGTTCAAACTGGCCAAGTAGTTTTTAAAAGGCAAAGATTTTTGTAAAAATATGGATGACACTGGACTACAAGTGATGGCAATAGCTCACTTTGGGTCAGGTGAGCTAATAAGTGTCAATGAGGCAGGTTTTGGTGAAAGAGAGCCTAAAACAGCTTTTACATGGAACATCCTTTAGTTATACTTTTTGCATGCATCCATGATCATGATGGTAGCTAGATTAAGCCTACATCTTTCCTGCTAATTAGATCATTAAATGGAAATGTATATGTTTTTTTTAAAGTTTTCTTTCCCATGAACAAATACATTTTTCTGTTGAGTAGAAAATTGCACAGAAAGGCAAATGAAGTTGAGATTGGTGAAATGAAGGAGTTACAAAAATGTAGCAACAGGTGGTTTCTTATTTCAAATGTCTTTTAAATGATTTATCGTTTACTACCTTTTCAGATAACTGGCATAGGAAGTAAGCACAATGTGTATACATGTATTGGTTTGATGCCAGATATGGATCTTTCAAAATTGAACCTAGAGGCTCTAAAGAGCCTGTGTTGCTCACCTGGTTCAATGTGCATCTTTAAGAATGGCCACTCTCTAAAATTATAGACTAGAATAAAATTCATGGCTAAAATCTCTTTTTTGTTGATCTTTATTTTCTGTTTACAGTTTCTTTGTATCTACTAGTTTTTCCCAAAACACTAAAATGGGTAAAAATCACAATTGAAGGGCAATAACTCCTACAGGAAGTAAACTAACAATTTTAGAAATGTTGACCTATTTCTAGATCTTGTCTTGCTGATCATTATTGCTTTTGCAGTTTTAATGTCAGCAAAAATTATCATTTAAGGGCAATAACTCTAATAAGAAGCTTGACAATTTCAGCTACATGTATGTCTTGTTCTTGTTCATCATTTTTTGTGTAAACATGGCAAACAGTTTTTCTTTATCTACTATAGTTTTTGCCACAATCATGACAATGCAAAATGGCTAAAATTACCATTAAAGGGCAGTCACTCCTAATAGAAGTCAACTGACAATTCAGCAATATTAACTTATTTATAGATCTGAAACTCTGATCATTGCACTCATAATTGGTGTTTATTTTGCCCCAGCACAATATTGTAAAATCAATCTTTTGTTATAAACGAGCTAATAATATAAAAATAAGGAGATGTGGTTTGATTTCCAATGAGACAACTCCACCAAATTTCAAATGAAGTGGATGTAAGCAATTATAGGCAGCCTCACACCCTTTTCTTCTTTTTATTTGCACGATTCTTGTACATGTACTTATATCATTGTGAAGAAAAGATAGTACATGTAGATAGAATATCAGCAAAATATTTTCTTGTGTAGGAATATTTAAGTGACTGGTTGACTTAATAGACAGTTTTTTAGACCTTATCGCTATTTAGGAATTGGTGACACTTGATCTCAGAATTTGCGACATTTGAACTCGTGTTTTCTTTGTTTCACCAGCAAACCGGAAGAGGACTTGATAAGTTCAGGTCAAACTTATCAACGTCGGTTCATGCATTATGACGTCGGTGATATGTCCGGGTCAAAGTTATTAAGGCCGTGTCAACGTATTTGACGTCACAAAGCCGTGATATGCAATTTTATTAAGAGCTGAGCAGAGTGATACAGACAGTGGGACGACCGATAAGTATTGTTACTTATTCTTCAAATAGTTGTATTGGCACAAACACTTACGGCTGCACCTGCTACTGCGTGCACCAGGTTTGGGAACGTGAACAGTTTTTGCAGCAAGGTGGCGTTCATGCTGCTCTCCGACTTATCAAACTTGGATAGTGCAGTCATTTGGATTCACCTTTGACGGAAAATAATTTCTAACCAATGACATTTGTTAAACAAAGAATGATTGATTGATAGTTCAACTCATATGTCCCATAAGCTTTTATGTAGACATAAATTTTCACCGATTGCAACCCGTATGTGCACTACGTCATCAGTTTTCGAGTGGGGTAATCAGTTATATTCGTCCTTTCTGTAGTTTGTCCTATGACGAAGAGTCTACATTTGGTAACATTATGAGGCCCTTTTATTTAGACCCTTTATTCATATGTGTAAAATTAACAATTTTGCTTTTACTGTTTGATTTGAAATTATCAATAAAAAATGGTCGTTTTTCATATTTCAAAATGTGTAGTAAATTTATCATGCCAGTACCCACAGGCACTTGTCTCGGAAAATTTTTCTGAGACAAGTGCCTGTGTAACAACGTACGGTTATTGAATATTTTCGCATATTTGATTTAATTTACAACTTATAATTTATTAAAACATTCTGTTATTAAACAAGCTGTTGTTAAACAACTTGTGAGAGATTGACATTTACAACTTTAACTATAAATATAATTTAGTCCTAGCTTCACAAACTTTGAAGTTTTCTGCTTCCAATGATTTAGAGAAGAACTGCGAACCGTGATCTTTTACCCAAAACCTTTACTAAATTCTTTCAAATATTTGATTTGGAAGTATTCTACCTGTAACTTATAGACCTTATTACAAACTGGGATATCAAATCCTAATGTTTAGATCTACAGTTATGTTGTTTTTAGAGTCCTTAAACTTAGATAAGATCCATATTTAGAGGGTGAAGACAGGCCAAAGGGAGACAGGGAGAAAGGAGTTGGACGTCATAAAGAGTCTAGGAAAACATTCCCTTGTGCAAAGCCAAATATAAGAGGGTACTGAGGAATGCCCTTTACCGTCAGACGTCAAACGGTCATTTTCGGCTACCGTTAACGTCAAATTGGTTAAATTTTTATCGTGATTCGTCAAAATATCCTTATCGTGATTCGTCCTGACAGGTCTCAAATAATTATCCGTTACCGTTATTTTTGGAAAGAATTTATCGTGATTTGTCAAAATCAGTCGTTTTTTTTTTTTTGTATAAGTAGGCCTAAGCTTGCATGGATCGTATCAAAATGTACAGGCTCTAAAACAACATCATTGTAAAAAATAGGATCCGATATCCTGTTTGTATTTTATTAGTTTTTTTAAAGGTACAGCCGAATTAATAGCACTGAAAGATTAGTTGTAGAACACTTACTAGAGGCCGAGATGAAACGATTTTTGTTTGGTTTTTTGTGTAGTTTAGGGACATTGAGGTAGTCAATACATAGTATATATACCTTCAAATGTCAAGAGGCCTTAAGGTGCGTCGTGGTAATGGTATTATTGTTTACTTCTTGACTCTCTGTGGAGCGCACGGACATGAATGTATAGAATACTTTATAATTTCATTCTTAAGTATTTCTATACATATAGAATTTACGTCATACCTCAACCATATTGTTCGCTGCTTTGTCGGCCAGTACAAACACAAGATGCTTTAATTGCGAGTGTATGAAGTTTGTTTCTTATTACAGAAAAGGGCATATTATAGCCCTTTTATTATGCACCTGCTGATAAGCGAAGGGAGCATTAAGTGTTACCCTTGTCCGTCCGTACATCCGTCCTAGCTGAAATTGGTTTCCGCTCTGTAACTTTAGTTTGCCTCAACCAAATGTGATGAAACTTATACGCAATGCTAATTACCACCAAACAAAGATCAAGCTTGAATTTAGGTTATGTCACTATTTCTTGAGTTATGAGGGTCTGGATTGTGGGGGGGGGGGTTCTTAATTTATGTATTCTCTATTTATTTATTTTGTTGCCATTATTCTCTTATTCTGTAAACCCCATACACCCTTCAGTTATCTCCCTTTATAAGTGAAAAAAAGGCGAATTTGTCGTTTCCGCACTCTAACTTTACTTTGCTTCAACCACATGTAAAGGAATTTATACACAATGTTTATTACCACCAAACAAGATCGAGTTCGAATTAGGGTGGCGTCACTTTCACCGTTTTTGCGTTATGCCCCTTTATTAAATTTGAAAGAAAACAAAACGCCAATAGGTTTGAATTAGTACATTGACTCTTGCATATTTACAAATGGGGTCATCTGTGTCCTATGGACACATTCTTCTTTTATTATTATCTAATGTATTTAAAAATTTTGGCATATTTTACGGGAATCTTCAAATTGTTTATGTGATTGTCCTTGTTGTTTCTAGAAAGTTTCGAGTGGTTAGAATTTTATAAATGTAATACTGTGTGTGTATTTTCCTAAATATTGGTAAAATTACAATCAATTTTTTTAATTTCGTAGGTTTTCGGAAGCGGTATAGATGCTCCAATCTTCGTTTAAAAAATACCGGTCTCATTTGTCTTACAACTTGTATACCATACTTTTGTTTGGTTTAAGTAACGAGATAAATAAGGCTTTAGGTTTTTCAAGCAATGTCAAGGAAAAGGAGAGTGAAAAAGATCCCCCAGTCACTGTTGACCTCACAGTATTTTAATTAAAAATGAAAAAATAAAACGTTATTTTTAACATTTTGATAGGGAGATATATTTATCTGGTGGGATGAAGGAGCATAGGGGTGGGAGAAAGGAGAAGAATATCCCCTGTCCTCCCCCTTATGTAAACTATTTGATCATTAAATAAACTTATTCTGAAAAGTTATCAATTGAGCACATGATGCCAGTAAGACCTTTGAATATTGTCTCCACGTTATTTATATATATTTTTTTTATAAAATTAAAACATAAATAAAAATGTATTGCTATAAAGTTATGAACACTTATGGTCCTATTCCTGTTGATACTTTTATTTTTGCAATGCACAAGGTCATGCTTTCCTCGAACTGTTTACACTAAATCTGTAGGATGTGTACTGATTGATGATACATGATTTATGTACTCTAAGATCAGTACAATGTGTTTCTTTTTTGTCTTTCTGTTAAGGTTTTTGTATGTGTGTGCTTCGTGCCGATCCGACGAGTCAAGTCATTTTAAACTGATTTTTACAGATTCTTCTTATGTTGTGCCGTTACACCACTGTCCCAGGTTGAGGAGCTTTGAGTGCTTTCAGACATGTTTAACCTAGCTACTTTTTTATGTGCCTGTCCCAAGTCAGGAGCATGTAATTCAGAGGTTGTCATTGGTTGGTCTGTGCCATATTAGTTTTTCGTGTATTGTTTTTAGCATAACTCAAACAGTTCGTTTTCTCTTTTGAATTGTTTCGCATATTTTTATGTCAGGGTCTTTTTATAGCTTTCTTTACAGTATGTGCTTTGCTAATTATTGAGAGCCGTACGGTGACAAATAGTTGTTAATTACCTTGTCCTTTGGTCTCTTATGGATAATTGTCTTATTGGTAATCGTATCATATCTCCTTAATTTAATATTAGCTAGTAATATTAAATCATGGAAGCGACCATAGTAGGCCATCATTGAACATCCGATAAATTGCAAAAGGGTTCTGAAAATGTCTCATTTACATACATATGTTTTTAATGGTGTCTATCAGCAGATAGAATTTGGAACAGATGTATCAAAATAATTAAATCATTGCTCTGTCATCCAATTATTCATTTATCGTATTTTGTTTCAATATTTTCATCATTTAAATCAGCTACGTCTTATTAATGCATAAGCGTACGATCATTTTATATGTATAACCTGTTTTTTTTACGTTCATCGTTAAGAACTGCTAAAAGACGTCACAGCAATAGTTTAAATATCGGTACAATGGATAGAAATTGGTTCTTTGTTCTACACTTTGTCAACCTAGTGTTGTTATCATGTTGGTTATATATTCAGATGATCTGTCGGCGACAAAGAGTGCCGCTCTTCTTCGCACATTTTCAAAGGCGTTGATTTTACATGACCTTTATCTGATGTGTTCAGATCCTTTACGAGCTATACACAAATCTAACGGAGCAAAGTGAAAGATCTAATTGGGGGCCTAGCATCGATCACTGTGATACTCCTGACAAGACTTGAGCTGATCTTGATTTTGCTTCTTCTTACACTCCCTTTCATCTTTGAAACTGGATATATTCAAATCTAGAAACATACATTTGATTAAAGAATCGTGACTGGCATCAGAGCAAGTTTTAATCAAAGGTAACTTGTATTATAATTTATTATAACACCTGCATATTCACAAGGGTGTCTAGTTTTATAATTTTCATGCGGTCAACAACCGGTAAACACGATTTTTACATTACGAGTTAATTTTGTGGATCGATACCTGAAAAAAATTACAAATATAGAAATAAGAAGATATGCATGTTATGATTGCCAATGAGACAACTCTCTACCAAACACCAAATGACGTAGAAGGGTAGCAAATATAGGTCACCGAACGGCCTCCAATAATGAGCAAAACAAATACTACATAGCAAGCTATAAAACGTCCCGAAATGACAAATGTGAAACGATTCAATCGAGAAAACTAACGGTCTGATTTATGTACACGACTATAAACGAAAAACAAAATGATATACATCAACAAACGACAACCACTGGCCCCTGACTGGGGACAGGCATATACAGAATGTGGCGGTGTTAAACATGTTTGCCGGCGCGCCAACCCTCCTCTATCCTGGGACAGTGGTGTTAACAGCACAATATAAGAACATGAACAAACTATAATAATCAGTTGAAAAGCTTTTAAACTCATCAGATCAATACAAAGCACAAAAACAACTAACAAAAGACACAACGTACAGATCTGAGAGTTACTAAAGCCAATAACAACTAATATAAAAATCGTGTATCTAAGACTAAAATGTCCATCAGTACACATCCAACTTCAAATTGGGAAGTGTAAAGACGTCATTAACAGTTAGAGAAAACATGACGTTGTGCAATATCAAAATATAAGTATCCACAGATTGTAGGACCTTGAATGTACATATGTGTATAACAATAATATTTGGTTGGGTTTTAATTTGTTGATAACAAAATCAATATGTATACCGATAAAAAAAAAACATTATTCAAATGATCTAATAACAGTGTTGAATTGCTAACCTTTTAGAATAAGTTTATTTTTGTGACACTGGTTAACAGGAATCATTCGGTTTGAATAAATGGCTGGGAATAAATGAGTGTAAAAGTTGTGTATTTCTGCTTAAGGAGGCACTCGATTTTTTATCATTAAAGTTTGGTACAATCAAATTTTCTACCATTTGTTGAGATTAATGTCGGTTATCAATAATACAATTTTCAATTAGAAATATTTTCTTCTATCTTGCAATCAGCCACCTATTACACAAATAACGGGTACACAAATGAAGTTTTGCTTTATTTGTACACATAAAGTCTCCTGTTACTCCGCTTCCATATTGAGCAAACGATAATGTGAATATTTCTTTTTGTGTGACAGTTCATTTTGTGGTCGTCTTCGCGGTCCGCGTTTAAACTACATTGTATGTCGATTTCTTTGAAAAGTCAGAGACAACTATTTGGTTTTAAACAACTACACCTTAAAGTGTCGGATGTAAATTGCAGGATAAAAACAATATATGTACACACTTTAGGAAGGAATAGATAAGATTATCAAGCTTTTACAGGGGTTTTAAATGGATAATTGGCCGTTTCTGCAGAACTTTTAATTCACATGCATGGCAAAAAGTTACAAAAGCCAAAGTTGTTTAAATACGCGGGGAATTAAAATACCATTAACCGAGGGAGTTGCAACCTTATATTCATTTTAAAAAGTCATCTAAGACTTGAAGAAATTGTACATAAAAAAGATAAATCTTATCGAAATTCTCCGAAATTAACAGTTCACCAGCATATATATCAACCTGGGCAGTGGTAGTAAATCACATTATCGCTATTTTACGAATTTTTCCTTTGATCTTGCTGACTGATAATTTCCTTTCTCAGCGGAGTCGAATGATATGAAAACGGGTCGAGTGATATGAAAATTATCGCTAGAAACTAAGGGCGCACGTGCCGTTGTCAAGGAAAGTAACAACGTCTTCATAGGTAAAATAGCGATAAACAGATTATCATTGGTCATCTCAACTCGATTGCTTTTCTCACTTTCGCCGTACCGGCTCAAGCGAGAAAATCAATCTCGTTGAGATAACCAACGATAATCTATAAATAAATGTATTCTAGTCCTTTCAGGGAGATTTGCGATAGTTGTTGATCGTATATATTTTGGCTGAATAATATTTACATATTGGCAAATTATTTAATATCTAAAAGTACAGTTAACTTACAGGTTCAAATACAGTGTAAATATAATCCCTGAAGCTTTATCCAGATTCTGTATTTATAATGTCATAATCCAAATCTAGATAGAACTAGTTTTGACAACGATTTAAAAAATTGCGTAATTAAAATAAAAGTTTCATAAGAAATGCAACAGTTCCAAAAGCAGTGAACATATTTCCCCATATGGAACTCATCTGCCAATCATGTGTCAATAAAACGGTACAAAGTTTTCGTTTTTTGTCATGACATTGTCTGTTTGTTTTCGACTTATGAGTTTGAGTGTCCCTTTCAGTAGCGGATCCAGAGGGTTCCTTAAGGATTGGAACCCCGAATATTTATGGACGATCAATAAGTACGCAGTAAATGAAATTAATAAAAAAAAATACTGTATTGTCCAGTATAAACCTGCTCCGAACAGTATCTTTCAATATAGTATTAACATCATTAAAACATAAGTGAGACCAACGTTCATCATAAGTGAAACATACACTTGTCATTACATTATCATACCATGGTCATTCAAGAAAATATAGTAGGTCACTGGTTACTATATATTTATCATTAAACATTACCATTGCAGGATTTGAAGGTAACTCGAATAAACAGGATTTTTAGAGAAAAAAAAATAAACAAGATTTTTTACTTGTTGTAAAAATTGACCAGGATAAATCTTAAATTAATTTATAAATTAACGGTACCATTTTTACTGCATGTGGTATGATTGAAAATGAGACAACTCTCCACAAGAGACCAAATGACATAGAAATTAACAACTATAGGTCATCGTACAGCGTTCAACAATGAGCAAAGCCCATACCGCATAGTCAGCTATAAATGGCCCCGAAATAACAAATGTAAAACAATTCAAACGAGAAAACTAACGGCCTAATTTATGTACAAAATAATGAACGAAAAACAAATATGTTACACAGCAACAAACGACAACTACTGAATTACAGGCTCCTGACTTGGGACAGGCACATACAGAATGTGGCGGGGTTAAACTAGTTTGAAGGCGCCAACCATCCCCTAACCTGGGACAGTGGTGTAACAGTACAACATAAGAACAAACTATAAAAATTAGTTGAAAAAGGTTTAACTCATCAGATGGATACAAATAGAAATACATCTAACAAAAACACAGAGTGGACGTGGCAGGGTACAGATCTGAGAGTACTCGCAGTTACTGACAGCTAGTTCAAAACCAATAACAACTAATAAAAAAATCATGCATCTAAGACTAAAATATCAATCAGTACACATCAAACATCCAATGGATTTAGTGTAAAGACGTCATTAACAGTCAGAGAAAAACATGACCTTGTGCAATGCCAAGATACAGGTATCGACAGATTGTAGAGCCATGAATGTGCATATGTATATAAAAATAATGTTTTGTTTGATTTTAATTTACTGATAACAAAATCAATATTAATACCAATAAAAACAATATTCAAAGATCTAATTACAGTGTTGAATTGGTAACCTTTTAGAATAAGTTTATTTAAAGGATCGATAAGTTAACCCGGATCGTTTCTAAATTTTCGGGCTCGGTAAACAGAGTATATTATGTTTGATAAAAATCGCTTTTATATTATTTATTTTCCTACTTTTAAGTCCTCTCTTGGAAATCATCCGATGTATCCTCTCTCTCTTTATCTGATCAAATGATTTTTGAATTCCTTTATACCGGGTAGGAAATACATGACAAAGTGCGTCACGTTTCTCATCTAATGAATGTTTTGCTGACAATTACTTTTGGATGTTTTCGGATATTTGCATTCTCTTACTCTTATATTGTGTTTTGTTAACCAACATTAGAGGCATTACAAATCTCTGTTTCACGGATATTCATGCCTTTCGTTTCCAAAATAATGTTTATCATTCCAAAAACTTAGTTTGTTACAAAATGAGATGATAGGAATCGTCTATATAGAATAAGCGAGGGGGATCTGTGTACGAAACGCAATATTCGGAGAATTTGATTTGTTGGTCCGATACCGTTTGACGCCATCCTACATTAAAATAATTATTACTAGTGTAAGTTAATATAATTATGATCAGGATGGTTCAAATCAATATATTAACTTTATAAAGGGAATTGCAGGGTTGACAAAGAGCCAATTTGACCTGGGGGCATGACTCTTATGTTACCAATTGCCTCTTTCGGGAGTTTCTTCGCCTTACACATATGCGATATTTTCCCAAGAAATGGGTTTACATTGGGGAACATTGCGTTCTACATCGGCTTCTCTTAGTCTTGTTCCTTATGTTTTTCTTATATCTTCCATGCGTCTTTTTATCGAGTTCGTATGTCTTTTGACTGAATCGTTGACCTTAGCTATTTTCTGAAATGAAAAAAAAAAACGCCATTTTTCGACTAGCGTTAGATAATTTAATTCCTCAAGATCATTCATTGGGGTCGGAGGTTAATACTTTGTACTGGGTAGTACGGTCCTCTTATTTCTAATATGATGTAATCATCTCAATGGGTTGGTCAAAGTCGTTATCTAAAATTACTGGATTGTCATGGGAACTACATACTTCGGGGCACAGAATCATGTATTCATTTAAATTAGCCATTTGGGGGTAAATGAGAGGTAATTTCTTGATGTTTCATGAAAAATAAAAATAATGCTAAAAACATCTTATTTACGTTTTTTCTTTGGCATTCGTCATATCCCAGAATTCATCATTTTCAAATTTCAGTCATCTACAAACCCTTCATTTATACATTGGCAACTATTAGATTAATCTGAATAAGTTTTTTAACAATACCATTCGGGACGCTCCATATTTTGATATGAACAGCTTGATTATTTGATACGTTAGTTAAAAAGGTAATGAGTTCTCTTTTATTTCCTTAAACTAAATAAACATATATAAATAAATTTTGAAATTATAAGAAACTAAGGTTTCAACTCCCTCAGGCACAGTTGACCTTAGATGGATTTGGCTATTTTTTTAGGTCCTATTTGATCATATAGCTCTTTAACTGTTTCGGTTCTTATACATCATTAGCTTTCACATATTCGGCTTTGAGCGTTCCTGATGGAGGTAAATCCAGAAAATTCACCGAAGGGAATTCTTTGTAACCGGTAAATAGTATTCTTTTCTTGAATATCAGCTTCTAATTTGAGCTGACAATAACCCTCGTTAAATCTGAAGTAGTAAAGTAAGAAGAATTCCTTAAGCTGGTTCAAGATTTCATCAATCAAAAAATGCTGTTGAGTCTTTTGAAGTCTATATGCAGTTTCTTTTTGAACCATCCTGTTTATCAACTACTGCTGAATGAAATGAGAAAAGGGATTTTTGAGCCACCCTATTTATTTACTACTGCTAAATTAAATGAAAAAAGGACTTTGACCTTTTAATGACCTTAGTCTCAAGCATTTAGTCAACTGTCTTATTTTTTTGCTTTCCTTTTGTTCAATAGTACCTGATATGGTCTGTTCTTGATTGGCGGTTAGTCTTTCGTGTCAATTGTTATTTTTTCGGTATCAGTTTGCACCAGATCGGAGTCAAAGAGGAAATTTTTTTTTCTTAAGTAGTTTCAAGACGGATGGATTAAACTTGTAGGTACTTTGACTTCTTTGAAATAGTCCGATGTGTCCACTGTCGGGGCATGGCTCGATATTGATGAAACTTCAAAAGCATTGAGCGAGCGTCCTTTTCCAACTACAAATCCACTCTTCAAGGTAAAGTGTCTATTGGTCTGATTCGAAAGCATCACCTGAACGCTTTTCGGTCCATTTACTATATTAATAGATTCATCAAGTGTTAAACCTGATTCACCAAGAAGACACTCTTTTATAATTGTTGATCATTGTTCATAGCCAAATCGGCACAAATTAGATATCTTATTGCAAGATCATTGTAAATCTCTTACAACAAAACTATGCAGTTCGAAAATAAGATCCCATTTATTGTCATTATATTATTACTGTTTTCTGTTGTTATTTGTTTGTCACGTATTGTACATATCACCGCATGCCATAGCATGTATATGCTTCTTTCAGATAAAAAGTAAAATGACAAAAATACCGAACTCCATGGAAAATTCAAAATGGAAAGTCCCTCATCAAATGGCAAAATTAAGAGATCATACACATCAAACGAATGGAAAATAACTGTCATATTCCTGACTTGGTACAGGCATTTCCTTATGTAGAAAATGGTGGATTAAACCTGGTTTTATAGCTAACTAAACCTCTCACTTGTATGACAGTCGCATATAATTCCATAATGTTGACAACAATGTGTGAGCAAAACAAACAGACAATATAGTTAAAAATGTCCAAAATTGGGGTAAAGCAGTCAACAACGTGTTCTAAGGTTCATCACTATAAAAAAAAGCTATTACTTCATTGGTAATCTCTAGAATACTCTAGTCAGGAGTTCTTGAATCCTTGTTCACATTTATATAGTATATTACAGCTGTCTGAACCATTTTCTTATCCATTTATAGTTTACAAAGTTTTCGTTAATTTTCCGTTGATTAGTTTATAAATGATTAAGAAACTAAGGTTCAAACTCCGTAATGCAAAGTTGACCTTAGATGAATTTAGATATTTTAGGATCTTTTTGTCATATAGCTCTCCATGTGTTTTGGTTTTATACACCCAGGAATTTCAAATGTTTTGGTTTGAGTGTTCCTAGTGATAATAAATCCAGAACAGCGATTCGAACACACAAGGCTTATAAAGTGTTTTTCGATGCATTTGCCAGTCTTAAATTTAGGTGGCTGTAGTTTACCGATATTCTCGTAAATCAATTATAAAGAGACAAATCAAGGTAACAAACAAAACTGAAGGAACTCCAAAAGGAGAGAGAACGACTGGGTCTACAGGGTAAGCGGCTTATCGCTTACGGTTAGCAAACGGGGTTTTAAGCGGTCAAGATATAATTCCTGGGATAACTTTTTATACATTTTCCTATTTATTAAAGACGCATCATTTCGTGTTCAGTTCAATTCCGAAATCTTGACTTTCCAATTTTAATAATACAGGTCCGATGGTTTCCAGCCAAATTAAGAAAAGCCGTTTCTTTTCCATTTACTTTTATGTTTTTTTTTTTTTTTTGTTTTATCTTTCCTTTTATATTCATCTCTCAATTGACTTTCCTATGAAGAAAGGATCCTAGTTTTCCTCTCCCACAGTGTATCTGTTTTCGTATCTTTGCTTCTTCGTCATCGTCACCTATTATCATCGGTTCTTCATCGGAATTTCCTGCCCCGCAAAGACCTAATAATTTTGCCTAACTGGACCAATGACATGCTTGTTCTCATTTGAGCCAACTTTAGTTTCTTAAATGTCCGATCTCCATTTGTTCAATGTCGCTGGTTTTTGTATTAACCCTTGTTCCGAACAGCATGTGAAATTGATTTTCAAAGTTTTGATTATTAAATACATACATTGTATGTACATTACGTCCTAATATCGGAGTATCAATTTAAAATTCTGCTAAATTCAGATTCTGAATTATCTCGAAAGCATTCTCTTATATCTTGTTCTTTCATTGCATTCTCGTCCGCTGCTAAAATGTGTTAAGCTATTCCCTAATAAATTTTAATTGTAAGTTGTCGTAATATAGGTCATCACAAATAGCGTCTGCATTTTTTTGTGTATTATTGCCCTGGTATTACCATCAACCTGGATAGTAGGAGGATATGCATCTTTTGCTATTCGTAGCAGTCTTTTCGCGTATATTTGCACACTCTCATCATGTCTTCGACTGGATTACCTTAACTTGCCCATTGCTTGCTGCTAATCAGCTATCCCCGCAAATTGTCTTTGCAATAAGACCTTGAGATCTTGCCATTTTTGGTGGGTTGACAAAAGCAGCAATCATATCAAGGCAGCGTTTAACATCACCTGCTACCAACCATGTACATGTAACACATACAATTTTGGGGATATCGGTGTCCTTCAGTTAAGACTTTTTAGCGTAGTGCTCATTGCTTCTCATCAACTGTTTCAACTGGGCTTGCACAATACCAAAAAGCTGTACCGAAACGGCTGTTTAGAGTGCCTTCATATTATCAAGGGCTAATTTGGCAAACTTTTTGCTCGTCTTCATGTAGAGGTTTGTCCAAAGGGTTATTAAAAGATTGATTCAGATGAAAGAGACAAGATGGTTGAATGAAAGTTTCATAGTGATCTAGGCTTGATATTTACTTCTTAATATTTCTATCACGTTTCTTATTTTTTTTTACTAGTAGACATCTTAACGGAATCTTTTAATTAATTAGTGTATTTGATTAATTTAACAGTTAAGCATAACAGTTAAATAATTGTCTTAACAATTTAAATCATATAAATGTAGAAACGGTCAGTCATACCAAAATGTACTAAAAAGGTGAATGCTCACTGTCTATACTTCACATGGATACTGGTCTTTGACACCAAAGCACTAATACTCATGTGGAGTCCTTTCAAGCAAATTGTGAAAGTCGTTGATATTATAGTTTTGCTGAATAATACTTACGACGTTCGCAATGAAAAATAATTGTACATCCAAATTAAATCCAAAACAAGGTCTTTCAAGAAAATAAAGTAGGTCACTGGTTACTATTTTTATAAGGAATGTCAACGAATACTCGAGTACTCGAGTAACGCTCGGTAGTATCAAGTATCGAACACCAAAATGATACCCGATTAATCGGTGTCCTGTTTGAACATTGCTCCTTTTTTTCCAAAAATAATAAGTTTTCTGAAAAACGCTCCTCGGAAATTTAAATAAAAATCATTCAATAAAAAAATGGTAAGAAAACGTTTCGTACGTTTTCTTAAAATTGTCGTATGAAATACCTCCGAAATCTTCCGTTTTAAAATACTTTCAAAGAAACATTGACAATCTATAAAATGTAAACTTTGTATAGTTGAACTGAAGTATCGGTTCGGGAACTACAAACATGTGACACCATATGAAACAACATAACGTTAAAACTGACAATCGGGCATCACGTTAGTAACTTCTAATCATACAACACCTAGTTTAGCTAGCTATAAAACCAGGTTTTATCCACCATTTAATGTCGAAAAATGTCTGTACCAAGTCAGGAATATGGCAGTTGTTTTTCAATTGTTCTGATTGATAACGTTTGGTTTTGTCAGTTTTTATGGACTTCCCCTATTTGGAATGCATTGGAGTTCAGTATTCTTGTTACTAGTATACTTTTTTAATGTGTTTTCTTTACGATTACGTTTGCTATGGACTGAATTAATAATTATTTATATACACAAGTTGTTATCTTATTATCAATTGGATTATTGTCATTAATTAGTAGATGTAGTAATTTAGCTATTTATCATGGTACATAATTAATCCACCATTAATTATGTACCTTTTTGCCAAAGAAAATATCAATGGAGAATTCGTCAAAATCTATTTCTTCTTCAAAATAGTATTAATTGGTAGAATTATTTTACATTGGGGTGCAAAAAGATCCTCTCAAGAACGATGAAACGTAATGAAATAATACATGACGAAAAGGTTATAGTATAAAATAAGGCGACAGTAGTTAACCGATGTTCAAATCTCGTAAATCGACTAGGAAGAGACAAAACAAGTTAACAGAGACTGAGGAGCAAGACCGCGTGCGTCCACTGGGTAAGCGTCTCTCGCTATGTATGTATCAATCGCCATGCGAATTCACACTCAGCGCAAATCGGGAATAGGGCACAATCGCTAAAAATTACAGATCAGACGACTATACGGAAATCTAAAAATTTTAGACCGTGAAAACATGTCGCTAGATAGTTGAGACACCGACACAGCGTATCGGTCAACCAATTGGTGACCGTTAAACTGTTGTTATGTCCATTTTAGTCATTCTTCCTCATAACTCTGTTGGGACAGTTTTTGTGTTCGGAGCACAACCCTACTTTAAATTACGATCATGCATAAGCGTGACGTATTAACTGAGATATGTCAACGCCAAATGATGGAGCAGAGAGTATGTTACTGCTGAGAAATGGGAAGTTGACAATTCTATCTTTGTCACTATTGAGGAAAAGATTAAGATGTGAAACAGACATTCTACTTTCGGTAGTATACTTAATTTCAAGTTCACTGCCTGGGATATAAGATGTAAAAATTAACATGATAGTTTAGAGTGACATAACATCATCAATATTTCTGAGAGTGAAATTAAAGAACTTTGCATGGTGCTTTTCCTTTTGTCTTTTAGAAGGTTCTGTGTGAATTCTGCATATATAAGAACAAAAACAAGTCCGCCAGTAGTGGTGCACAATAAGTACCCATTGGAATACCGACTGTCCACCAAACTAAAAAATTATGGCCAGGATTTTGATGATTTTATCTTCGAATATTTGTTGTGGGGATCAGCGAGGTTCTTTACAAAGTAACATTTTTCATGACCTAAAACAATGAATTTGTATCTACGTTTACCATTTTTGTAGAAAAGGCTCTGTTAAAGGAGGTGATGTAGTCGATCTTTCAATTTTCCAGTATGAAACAAGTAGATGATACTGAACAACCTATGTAGAAAGGAAAAATCGAAATCTTAGGAGAGGAATCAAAAGCACAGAGAGCGTTAAATAAACTATCAACAGACGTACACAACATTTTTGTTTATAACCAGTGCGGAAATCTTTAGCTTTTGCGATACGAGCTGTCATGAATAAAAGTGATATCAGATGCTCCGGAAGGGTAAGCGTATCCTGATTCACATGATACTTCAGTCGTATTACACTGTGGAATTTGGTAATGAGTCAAATTCGTTAATGAGTGCCAAAATCTATACAAGACCATGACACACGATAGGAAATATGATTTTTTTGCGTGAACCCCCTGAGGGGTTCACGCTTATATATTGGCGAGTTTTGGATGTGTCTATGGGCCACTCGATATCTCTCGGCCGGAAGTCGGAATAAAATTCTCGAAACGTCTCGAAAGTTTTCGATCATTTATACAGGTAGTTATCTACGTCTTTGATACGGTCCCTTTATGGCTAGGCTACCACGTGACATTACACCAGCAAATTTAATTGGAAAGTAAACAATAAGGCTAGGTTGCAGTCAATAAATCGTTTAAATATAAGAACCTTTTTGCCTTTTCACAAAACATATGTGTTTTTAGTAATGTGAATTTTTATAATCGCTTTGATGTGAAAGTTTCTAAACAAGTATTATGACAACGCAATTATATTTGTTTTAAATCGACCCCTGTACACTGTGTGTATCTAGGTCAATTATAACGTGGTATTGTGCATTGTCATGATAACATGTAAACTAATTATGTCTGAAGATTTAGCCACGTGTGTATTTTCATCACAGACTAAGGAGAGAACATTCTGGTTTAAATGTGTATATTAGATCGGAAAACAGAAAGATAATATTATTATCAAAAGTATTCAATTTAATTAATTCAATAGAAATCAAAGAAATATATACAAAATATATACTGTATTTATGTTTCTGTAGAAGCTAAATATTAAATTGAAGTCAGAATATTTTCAGAGTTGCAATTAAGAAATAAATATTTATATGACAAGATACTCTGCTTTGGTATTTTAAATATTCATTCGTAAATGAAACATGCATAATAATTAAATCTGAATAAATCCTTGCATCATACAAAAAAAATGTTGATAAACAATAATAAATATATTTCTATTGTTAATTATTTCCTACCGTTTTAGTAAGGTTTTATAAGTAATTGTTATTTATTTTTTGTATTGTAATATATCCATAAAACGGAAAGTAAGATAAATTAATTAAATATTTAAATTTTAAAGGGTCGTGAATAAAAATACTTGTGTGTTTCAATTCACAAAGATTTTAAATCCTTGCAGCTCACAAAAACGTATTAATAATTTACAATAATCATAAAAATTTAATTAAGTACTATCATAATGTTAATTATTTTGTACTGTTTTAGTATGGATTTATAAGTCTTTGATATATATATTTTGTAAAGTAATCTATTCATATAGTGGAATGGTAGAATTTAAAAAGATTCATTTAATAAATAAAATGTCCGTCCGTAAATACTTGACGTTTGTGTTTATTGATACTACATGTATATATATTCAAAATTTTCGGGAAAAAATTACTAACAGGAACGTTTGTTTATTCTAAGATTTCAATTCTAGTTTTGTTTGTTTGTTTTAATAGTTTAACCTTATAACATCTACATATTTGTACTATGGTACGGTTTTGAAAATTGTATTCACTGCTAAACATTACATTTATAGTGTCATCAAAATAGCCCAACTATCTTACACGTCTTGATTCATTCACATTATAGATCACATTTCAAACGCACATTATCGGGTTGCGTTCTCAAAATTCAATAATACTAATTTCACTCGTGAATGCGCATTTTCGTTTTTCTTATCTAAATTTAGGACACGGCTGTAAGAGATTGACATGTGACTTTCATGCACGGTCATCATTACTTACAGTATTCTGACCTCTAGCTGTTTCTCTTTTGTTTCTTTTTGAGTCACTGTCCTATAATAAACTTTGACCTTTTCGAAAAACTAAGGATTGTCTACCCAAGGAACAGATTCCTTAACTTTGTAATTTATTTGGCCTTTTAACTTTTTTTCATTCGAGTGTCACTGATGCTTTTTGTAGACTGGCGTCTGGCGATTCATCATTTTAATTCTGGTATTTTTTATATCTACATACCTTTTATATAAATTGGTTATTTTGAGGGTATGTACAGGTATTCATAAAATTTCTGAATTAAGATATTCTTCAACAAAACCAAGTTTCCTGTAGAATATTTGAATTTATTTAAGTAAAATCAGGAAATCCTTAAAATTTGAGATTTTAATAGACCAAAAAGTCTCTTTATAAGATGTCCCAATCAGTTGCATGCCACAGGTTTCATTGCACATGGAAACTGGACTTTAGATTTATCTATACAATTAACATCTACTATGAGTAAAGACAGCTTCAATAACGAGTTGAGAACATGAAGGTCCATGCAGGAAACAAAATATAAAGATATGATAGATAAAATAAATGCATGCAGAATTCCAGATTATAAAGCAAACTGAGTGCATAAATTTATATTACGATTGGTTTGTGCAATTTGCATAAGTCATCCGGTTTGTAGAAATTGGGATTTGCAAAGGGTTATCATCAGGAAAATTATGTACATTCCCAAGTACTAAATAAAATAGTCTAGCTTTAAAATGTATATTCAAATAGTAGATGTAAATATACACTTTCAACTGACTTCTTCTAATCACAGTCAATTATTTCAATTCAAAACAAAACACAAATTCAGCAACAATCTTTTGGTGACAGTTATGCCTCTTCAATAATGGTTTTATAAAGGAGATCAAGTAAGTATCTCTCGCGGGAGAGTTGCATTTATTGATTGGTCGGTAACGAATATTAATGTGTCCTGCTAGCTGACCAGTTCGCAATGCCTCATTACTTATTTCTAGATTAATTTTATGAATTTTGGAAGAAGGTACATGTGTCCCCCATGTTTTGAATCATTATTATTCTTTAAGAAATTATACGTCTGGGAATCTATTTTTTTCCTCATTGCTTTATATTTAACACTTCTCTCAACATGCCAAAATTGTAATGATTTACAATAAAAAGTAAATATTATTATTCACACACATGACCATGCAAACACTGATATATAATTTCTTATCCAGTTGAATTAATAATTAGAATAAAAAAGTTCTAAGGGTCACGTATTGTTTTTTTTTTTTAAAGCAACTTGTTTTTCAATTGGGACACAAACCTTATAATTATGATGATGACCGTAAAATGTTTGTGGTTATAAAATAAGGAAGCCTGACTTTACTACGTAGTTTATGTAAAAGTGAGTGTGTTCTCTGAAGGAAATGTCACAAGATATTGAGTAACATATACGTTTAATGAAATGAAGTCTGGATTTCTGGGATGATGATATCCTAATGAACTACAATTTCATCACGACATGACCGTAATGGTTAGTTAAGCAATTCATATCAAAACATGTCTCTCCAAAGATGTTGCGCAATTAAAATTATTCGTTTGTATATACTTCCGATCTTCAAAGGCGTTTCGATCTGAAACATCTTAGTTGAGGATAATTAAAAGCTTTCAAATAATACAGTTAAAGATAGTTTTTCTCATTTGCCCAAAGAATTAACTAGATAAGGCCAATGTTGTACTTTTCTGTGTATCGCGTACGTACGCTGGGTAAGTTTTTGATGTTATGAGAAAAAAAAAAAAACCCACAACACACAAAATATTTCAGAAGAACGTTAGGAAAACCAAGAATTTATCATTTTATATAAAAAAGGATATTTTACCTTGTGTGTCATAAATGATTAAAATAAAATCGCATGCAAGAAAAAAATCGATATATTTTTTTAAAAAGAATTCAAAACAACCCCCGGACCCTTTGGATCCGCCACTGCAAAACAAAAGAGAAGAAAAAATACGTTAAAACTGTTCATGAATTACAAAGAATATAATAACAAATTCAATATCGAAATATATTGCTATAGAAAAATGAAAGTATGTGAAATATGTAAATATTCAAACAGAACCTTAATAAAAATGATAAATTTTAAATTATAATCAAAGATGAATTCACTTTAAACTTGTTGAATTATTGCATTAACTTGCTTTTACGGTGTTCTATTTGATTTGTAAATCAATATTATAAAATTCATTTTAAAGAAGTGAATATTTACATCTTTACCAATTTATTTTTTATTCTTAAGTTAGCGTTTTATTGTACAATATCATGAGTTACACGAAGAAATGAGGTAAATGTTAAAGAAAAACAGCATCTTAATATATATTTCATAACATTTTGTGCTAATATAGGATACCACATGGAATGGGCAATACATAGATTTCATTTGCCATTAGCTTATTTTGTTAATTAACAACTTGAAACGACTTAATCCATGCGTATACAAGTGTTCCTGCTATTTCTAAATGGATTTCTTACCTTTTACCTACTGGGATTTAAAATATCGGAATAAACCGACTATCCGACATATTTAGTTTGTGGATGTGTTATTATTTGTCTGTGTTTTTCTTTGTGGCTGGTAGGTCATATTTTGAAAATAGGAAAAAAAGGAAAAACGGCTCAAACAGACATAACATGAGTTGCTATACACAAACATGAAAAGGTGTAAATAAAAGAAACATACATCCACTCTCAATTCTATATATCGCACTCGTGTCAATTTGCTTAGACACAGACTGTTTACAGGATAGAACACTCAATAATAATTGGTAATGCCTTTCGTGATTCAGGCTTTCGTCTCTAAATATTTCATTACTTAAAAGGGATTTTCTTGAATTTTGCAGATTTTCATGCTGAAAAATGCTATTAAGGAATAAAGCGTCACGTGTTAATGTTAATATGAATTACTGTTGTTTATGTGACGATTAGAGTAATTGGCAAACATTTCATCACGAATGGTAAGATATGTATGTAGAAATCTTTAGCTAATTAGTTCACATCAAATTGCTTCTTGTGAAGTGGACTTCGTTGAAATTACCGTGGGAAATCAAGTATTGACGGACAGAATTGAAACCACCGTAAGGTAAGACCTCCTTTATTCTTTCATGAAAGTTTGATATCCACTGCATATAAACAGTAATGTCTTTTCAAAAGTCAGAATAAAAAATAAGTAAAAATAAAAAAAAAAAAATGAAAATTAAGTAAAAAGAGTGTGAAATACAGGCGCCAATATTAGTATGAAGAACGGCATGACATTAAATCAGTAGATTACCTTAGCTGTATTTGGCAAAATCTTTAGGAATTATTTGCAATTTTTTTATTCGAACGTCACTGATGAATCTTTTGAAAACGAAACGGGCATCTGGCGTACCAAATTTTAATCCCGGTAACTATGATGAATGTACACATGTTTTACTTGTCATTTTATAAGATGTCAGTTATGTGGGTATCATAGAGTTAAACTGTTTTCGGATATACCTTTTATCGTAAATTTTTCTACGTACCATGCATTAAGTATTCCTCTGGTCGAGATTCTATACGGGAGGTTTTAGTATTAAACAACTACTGCTGAACCCGTCATATGCGCCTGTTCAAAGTCTGAGGTTGTCTTAAGCAATATCTAAGTGTTTCTTGTCCAAGTTTATGGAAATCTGGTGCAAGTGATAGATCTTTGGCAATTGGTTTAATTTCGAGGTTCTGCACAATTTTATAGACTCAGGGCGATATAACACTTAACATCATGTATAAACAGTTGTCTAAAAGACAGGCGGAAGATACCAAAGGGATACTCAAACTAATAAATCAAAAACGATCCGACAATGCCATAGCAAAAAAAAAAACAAAACAACAACAACAAAAGACATACAACAATACAAAACACAACATAGAAAGCTAAAGACTGAGCAACAGGAACCCCACCAAAAAACGGGGTGATCTCAGGTGCTGTTTAATATCATATATTGGCCTTTAGATTTTATTTTTGGATTGTTTTTGTTTCGTTTGTGTGGTGTTTACGAACGTAGAGACAGTTTAAACAGGAACGAAATATTGAATAGTATGTCTCACTTTTAATACCCAGACAACATAAACCCGTTATGACTCTGTTCTGCGCCGGATCGCTACCGATTGCCATTGAAACCAGAAAGTATGTCAGGCCGCCAATTCCAGTTCATAACAGACTTTGTGTGTTTTGTACGAACAATGTTGTTGGATCTATAAAAAAAAAACACTTTCTTTTAAATTACACTCTTTATAATTACCTGAGATGGGTTTATTTCCTGAATGTTCAAATTATATTGAATATTTTGAAAATTTTGCTTACTTAGACTATGATCAGAAATTAACTGAAATTATGAATTGTCATGAAATTCAACCTATCTTAGGCAAAACTGTATTTAATTTTTCAGTTAACTTCTAATTTTACTACTGTTCAAACGTGATAAATTAGTAAAATGAATACATGTAAAATGATGATTATTTTTTATCTTCACAATTTATTGTTTTAATTTATTATTAGTAAAATAAATACATGTAAAAAAATGATTATTTTTTATCTACACAATTTATTGTTTTAATTTATTACTTGAATCTGCATTTATGTAAATGATAAGTCTTTTTCAATTGTTCAAAAACGAATTTAAGAAAATGATATGTTATAATATAAATGTGAATTATTTTGTAAATGTGTCTCATAAGCCAACTCAATGGTTGGGTATTGATTGTTTAATGTATTATTTAATATATTTTTGTTACGTTATTGTATAATGTACAATCAATATGTGACGCAATAATGAAATAACATTTATTTATCCCAAAATCTCTGTTAATTCATCTGTATCAATAGAGCAGATTAATTTCGTTTTATTTTTGAATAACGAAAAAGTGAAACATTAATTAGTCCGTTTATCTATCAACTATTGACAGTTCTGAGAGACTCGAATGTGTAAAAAATTATCAATATTTAGGCTTGCTATACTGACTGAATTTTTAGATTATCAGTTAATGGCTAAAGCAGTAGCAAAGTCAGCCAGTAGAGCACATTTTTTTTTCAAAACTGTACGATACAATGGTATGGTCAGTTATTAGTTATGGTGCAGGTATTTGGGGAACAAGGGACTTTTCCTGCATAAATGCAGTCCAAAACAGGGCCATGAGATTTTTCATGGGAGTTGGCAAATGCACACCAAATGATGCCATAGTTTGTGATAAGTGTCTTGAGACATTGGGCAAGGTGTTCCATAATGGACCGGCATAGGGTAAACTTCAAAGTTTTTAAATGGTCCATACGAAAGTGTAATACTAGAATTAAGAATTGAAGCTTTAGAGTTATACAGATGTTAAAAATGTATAATTATGAGAAATATTGTAATTTTGAGTTAAATGTATTGAACAAAAATAGTATTAAACAAATTGAGGAAGATGTATTTAATAAGTTTAAGTCAAACTGGTGTACAAGAGTTGCTGCATATGCAGAGGGAAGTAAATTGAGGACTTACAAATTGTTTAAAAATAATTATTGCAATTAAACTTATTTGAAAAATATTCTGTCAATTAAACACAGAAGTGCTTTTGCAAGATTCAGATGTGGGGTAGCTCCCCTAAAAATAGAAACTGGAAGGCATGAAAGAAAATAATTCCATGAGAGGACATGTTTTAACTGTAGCTCTACTATTGAAGATAAACTTCATGTCATTTCAAAATGCCCGTTATATGTAGATCTAAGACAAATCATGATACATGAAGCTATACATTTTAATGAACGTTTTAACCTACTATCAAATAGTGAAAAACTTATATTTTTATTTAATAACGAGAATGTTGCTACTGTAGTTGCCAAAACCTGCAACAATATTTTATTGAGAAGAAACAGTATTTTATTTCACTAGTTTTAAAAGAAACAAAATGTTTTACATTCATGTAGTATAGATGGACATTGTACATTTTAAATGTAAATGTGTAAAATGTGTTTATATGTATATATCGTGTCTTAAAAGTCTCTCATAAATCTTTTTAAGATTAGTGCATACATTGCAAATGTTTTAACTGTTTTATGTGTAATTCTGTGATTCTAATTTTATGTTTGAATGTGGTGAGACTATAATAAAATATTGAATCTGAATCTCGAATGACAAGTAATTGACCGCTAAATATGTTATTTACAAATAATCGTTTGATAATTGATTATGGTTAGGTTGTGGTAAAAACTTAGTTTTCATTTCAAAATTAACAAATTATTATTTTCATCTTTATGTGGTAGGATTTCAGCAATTTATAGTTAGATATAATATGAAGTTTGATTCCCAGTGTCAAATTTTCGATCCAAAAATAGTTTTGATTAAAAAAATCACAAATTTCAATGTCGCGCAATGTCTAAATAGCGGCGGTGGAAACAATGAATGATACGATTAAAAGTAAGCCCTGCCTTTATTTTACTGGCTGCATACGCCGAGCTAAATAATTTACGTTCGAGCTGAAAAAAATGTTAACAGTTTGCAGGATCACAACATCTTGATATACGAATTTGACTTAGAGAAAGACATTGTTGGCTATTATTACTAGTGCTATGTGTTTAGCGTTACTTGATGAATACAAATACAAGTACAAATACGAATACGATTATTCGAATACGAAAGTTTTATTTTGATTCGGTTCACATATAAAAGTACAAACATAAGCTCTTGAGAGCTTTTTACCGAATATAAATAACATATACATAACATGAAAAATAGAGAGCATGCAGATAAGATATATAAGCAACGTATATTACAATGAATGGATACAGCACAGGCATATTGAAATACACGCAAAGCACTACTAAACTACACATCTAAACATGCTAAAACTGAAGCATAACTAATATTAAAGCACAACTAAAATATAAGCACAACTAAAAATTAAGCATAAATAATTTAAAGCACGACTAAAAATTAAAGCACACATCCAAAAGTTAAGGCATAATGCAAACATTTAACGCTATAACTTAAAAAATATACATGAAAAGCTTATCTACATGTAGAACAACGGCATTCCGATCCATTCCAGGACTGTATAAGGCTCTTGAATAGTGAAAAACTATTTTCAGTTTTGAAATGGTCGGGTAGGCTGTTCCACAGAGTAGCAGCTTCAAATCTTAAAACTTTCTTGCTCAACTGTGTTGATTTACATCGGGAATATCCGGTATATTACTATACTTGAAAGAATATTTACAATCTTTTACATTTAATAGATCATGTAAACAGACAGGTTCTTATTTATTAACTATGTTAAAAGTTTCAATTGCCATTGATCTTTGTCTTTTAGTATGCAGTGAAGGCATCTTAGCCTTTTCATACAACTGTTGGTATGAGCTTGAATGATCTTCATACACCTTAGTGCTCTTTCTTGCACTTTTTCTATTTTTTAAAATTTTTCTCAGTACAGAGATGCCATGCCAAAGGGCAGAAATTGAAACTGCTCAAAATAAATGTATGGAATATGGTTAGCTTACTTAGCTTGTTCAAATAGGTTCCCAAACGTTTCAAAATATTTAGTTGCTGAGATGCCTTCCTGCATATTTTACTGATATGAGTATCAAAATGTAACTGCATTCAAAATCATAGATAACAAATACACTTTTGTTCGACAAGTAATGCCCTTGGTTATCCAAGATTATCTTGGATATCAAGATATTTTTTGTCCCTCAAGTGAAAACAGGTCTGAATATGTGGTTATATATATACATATATACATAGGAACCTGATGTACAGTAGTTGTCGTCTGTTTATGTAGTTCATACGTGTTTCTCGTTTCTCGTTTTTATATAGATTAGACCGTTGGTTTTCCCGTTTAAATGGTTTTACACTTGTAATTTTTGGGACCCTTTATAGCTTGCTGTTCGGTGTGAGCCAATGCTCCGTGTTGAAGGCCGTACCTTGACCTATAATGGTTTACTTTTATAAATTGTTACTTGGATGGAGCGTTGTCTCATTGGCACTCATACCACATCTTCCTATATCTATATATATATATATATATATATATATATTGAAATGTGACCATTGTTGATCCAGAACGTGTTTTTTTAATGATTCGCATAAGGTTATGTGTCGTCTTTTGTGTTTTCTTAAAAAGTATTGTATTTTTTTCCCTACCTTAGAGCACAGTATTATTAAGAAAGTTGAACCATTTTGACAGATATTTTCACAGATTTTGTAGTTCAATTGTATTTAATTGCATTCACGATCTGATACAAGATCTTTCACGATCCGATCGCAATGCTTGACCACCGTTACTTATTATTTCACGATCATTTTTCTCAGATATACCGAATGAAAGCCGTGGCAATGAGAACTAGAGATTGCTATGTACATAGATTCCATAGTTTTATTAAGATTTTATTAATACACTCCGGCAGAACTTTAATACTGCAACAAGAGGTTTAAAATATAAAACAGATATAAATATAAACTGGCTATCAGAGAAAAGACAATAGGTATAACAAATTATTTTGCAATAAAAGGAGAACTAACATAAAACATAAACAGTAACAAATAAAACAGAGTACATGTGTATGCAGCATGGAAGTTAATAATTATAAAACAGCATAACTTATATATCATTAACTGCGAGTACTCTTTGATCGGTATATTAGTTGTTTTTTGTGCTTAGTGCCAAATTTAATGGACGCGTTTAAAACTGTGTTTGATATAGAATCGCTATTGATCTATTTTTGGCTGCATTAAGCTAAATACCTTTGATCATCTTTTGAAACCGAGGATAAGTATATCGAGAACAGATCCGGTCACCTTTCAAATAAACTTCTTTACAATTAACTTTGAAAAACTAAGAAAAAAAGTGTTTAACTTTTCTTATGTATTTTGAATGTTAAAATGATAAAAATTGAATATTTCAAGATAAGGATATTTAAAAGGGAAATTTTTTTTTCTGACGAGTTCGGGCTTGCAAAAATCAGTTAAAGTGTACATTATCATTTAATGATTTAGATTTTCCTTGCATGTCAGATTAATTTTCATTAATTTTCTTTACCACTCTTTACGATCGCGGTCGATTTTCAATTATGATTTAAATCTTGTCTCATACTAAATTAGGCTTAAAATAAAAACATTTTCATAGAAAGTTATAAAGATCAACAGATTAAGAGTATACATTAATTGATCGTTTGTGTATTTCACTCTTTAAGGTTGTCTAGTCTTTTGAATATACTTTTTTTAAATCTTATTTCTTTAAATTACGGTTAGTAAAAGGGAACATGATGACAAAGGGATAACAAAACCAGACATAAGCGGAAGAAATACAGTAAACATCACTACCTAATAGAACATGAGACAACCAGAAAACATCAGCAACATCTCAATATAAAATCTTAAAAGTATTGCAACATAATCCCACCCCAATAAAAACCTACGTGAACTAGGTTGCTCCGGAAGAATTCCTTTTTCACAAGTGGCATCCGCTATATTGTTCATTACAAGTAAAACACTAGTAATAAGTCGCATTCCGTCATGTCACAAACTATACAAAAGGAGGACTAGGTTGTGGCTGCGACAAGTAGAACATATTCGTGGTCATCTGTGACACATATTTGGCATAATGCTTGAAATTTAAAAAAAATGAAAACATGAATAATCGGTTATATATTCTTTATTCGGGTATATATCAATTCTTTTGGGGTTTTTTTCTGTTCACATGTCTAATTTCATATTTATGCATATATGTTTATTTGGGAAATATCAATTCTTTTCTCTTTATGCCCCACCTACGATTGTAGAGAGGCATTATGTTTTTCGGTCTGTGCGTCCGTTCGTCCGTCTGTCCCGCTTCAGGTTAAAGTTTTTGGTCAAGGTAGTTTTTGATGAAGTTGGAAGTCCAATCAACTTGAAACTTAGTACACATGTTCCCTATGATATGATCTTTCTGTTTTTAATGCAAAATTAGAGTTTTGACCCCAATTTCACGGTCCACCGAACATAGAAAATGATAGTGCGAGTTGGGCATCCGTGTACTATGGACACATTCTTGTTTTCATTCTATTTTCCTGTCCACACGTCTTATACATATGCACATGTGAATAGGGTAAATATCAATTTTTTTGGTATTTTTCGGTTCATCTGTCTATATGTTTTTGTTTAAATGTACTTTAATCACTCTAATCATTCTAATCCTTTACTGTGCTTTATTTTGTAATTCATTTGATTATATAGCTCAAATTTTGGGCACCATGATTGGTTAATAAAATATCTTAATTGTATCTTGTTGATCTACTACTCTTTTTAAAAACTGGATTGATATCTTAAAACTCGTCAGAGATGCCAGATTTATTATTTTGTACGAAAGACGCGCGTTTCCTGTAAGAGGATTCTTCTTCTTCAACATATTCCCCATGTGTGATATAATTAAGTTTCTCAGTGCAATTATAGTATAGTGTTTAAATAATATCACAACATAATTAGTATCAATTTATTGCAGGTCACCATTAGGCCATCACCATGATACCCTAAATTTTTGCTTTAGTTTTCATACGATATACACGCAATCTTGAACTAACTACTAAATAAAAGTAAGTTTTGAATGGATGCCTGTTGATGTTGCTTGATTCCTTTGGTTAAAATGAGTTATAGGATCGGAACGCCTTACGGAGAAAAAACTATGATCAGAAATCGGATTGAATAAAACAACAATATCGTTTTCGTGCCCGATCGATTGAATCATAAATCACATTGTAAGATAAGCCATTATGATCGAAATCGAGGATTTTATTATTACGCATTTCCTTTGTTTAATTTGCATTGTATACAAAATTCGTTTTATTCACATTATCACCTATCATAATGTATGATGTTCATATCAACAATTAATATTACATTTTACATATTCACGAAATGACTGAGAAATGAATAGCTCTGTTCACGGATTTACTTAGTGAAGAACGATATATAATTACCAGATATTTATATGCGATAAGAAATGTATTAGTCTATCATATTATACAATTTAGAAACTAGTGTCAAGCTATCCAGCAATTCTCATCCTGCAATTCTCTTTATAAAAAGCTATCCTGCAATTCGTCATCCTGCAATTGCGTTTGGAAAACTACTTGAGCGACAATTTTATTTTTCTTTAAAATCATGGTTTTGACTTTTTTGTTCGAAAACAAGATTTTTATATCCCAGTAATAAAATGCTAGATTTACTTTGCAGATTTCTATCTCATATTCACGGTTTTGTAATTAGCATTTACAATAAAAAAAATAAAAAAAAAAACCAAAGTATTATCTGTTAAGTCCAGGCTGTGATTCGTATTAACGCATGTTTAACCCACATTTTCAATTTTCAAAACTCATATTAACGACTTAAAAGATAGAATTAAAATTTTGCTGTAAAATAAATATCTTCATGGTATACCCGGCAATAGAACTTCTATTTGAAACTGGGTCACCCATTTTCAAACCAATTGCCTCGGTAGTTCTTTATGGCTAGGAATTATAGACTCTGCTCTAATAAATAGCTATTGGATAGTACTACAACGAGAGGGCAAAGAATTTCCGGGGTAAGCATTCCTAAAGGTCGAAAAGTTCGTGCGAAACATGGAAATAAAGCCAAATTCGATAAAATACGCATTGGGGCCACCCACTTTTCGACCCATTGTCTCGGTAGTTCTTTATAGCTAGGGATTATAGACGCTGCCCTAACGAATAGCTATTGGATAGTACTACAACGTGAGGGTAAAGAATTTCTGGGGTAAGCATTCTTAAAGGTCGAAAATTTCGTCCGTAACACGGAAAAATGGTCAAATTTGATAAAATACGCATTGGGGTCACCCACTTGTTCAAACCCATTGCCTCGGCAGTTCTGTATGGCTAGGGATTATAGACTCTGGTCTTATAAATAGCTATTGGATAGTACTACAACGAGACGGCAAAGAATTTCTGGGGTAAGCATTCCTAAAGGTCGAAAATTTCGTGCGAAACATGGAAATAAAGCCAAATTCGATAAAATACGCATTGGGGCCACCCACTTTCAAACCCATTGTCTCGGTAGTTCTTTATGGCTAGGGATTATAGACCTGCCCTAATGAATAGCTATTGGATAGTACTGCAACGTGAGGGTAAACAATTTCTGGGGTAAGCATTCTTAAAGGTCGAAAATTTCGTCCGTAACACGGAAAAATGGTCAAATTTGATAAAATACGCATTGGGGTCACCCACTTGTTCAAACCCATTGCCTCGGCAGTTCTGTATGGCTAGGGATTATAGACTCTGGTCTAATAAATAGCTATTGGATAGTACTACAACGAGACGGCAAAGAATTTCTGGGGTAAGCATTCCTAAAGGTCGAAAATTTCGTGCGAAACATGGAAATAAAGCCAAATTCGATAAAATACGCATTGGGGCCACCCACTTTCAAACCCATTGTCTCGGTAGTTCTTTATGGCTAGGGATTATAGACCTGCCCTAATGAATAGCTATTGGATAGTACTGCAACGTGAGGGTAAACAATTTCTGGGGTAAGCATTCTTAAAGGTCGAAAATTTCGTCCGTAACACGGAAAAATGGTCAAATTTGATAAAATACGCATTGGGGTCACCCACTTGTTCAAACCCATTGCCTCGGCAGTTCTGTATGGCTAGGGATTATAGACTCTGGTCTAATAAATAGCTATTGGATAGTACTACAACGAGACGGCAAAGAATTTCTGGGGTAAGCATTCCTAAAGGTCGAAAATTTCGTGCGAAACATGGAAATAAAGCCAAATTCGATAAAATACGCATTGGGGTCAACTACAACGGGATAGTACGCCATAAGTTGAATTAATTTTATTTTTTATTTACTTGCCATACATTGATTACAAAAATAAACCCACTATTTTATTATATTCAAGTGCAAGCGACTTGCACGAAAAATGCGTATTACACTTTTTCAGTTTTGTTTAACAAGACATTTGCTATAATACAAATAATATCAGCTACTCATTTAACATAGACATATTGATATTTGTTAGGAACTACTTTACAGGATGCCGAGAGTATGGAAGGCCATTTCACAGTGTGACTGCCAAAATGAATATCGTGAAAAAGTTATTAGATAACACTACATTTATATATAATAGATCTTTTGGCGTAAACATTCCTAAAGCTATAGGTTCGCACTGCCGATTAGATAAACTCGACCAAGCCCGATCAAAACAGATTAAGTGATCGGTAGACTGGTTTGACTAAATCGACAAGAATGTTCGGGGTTGTCTACCTTGCTCGTCATCGATCTGACTTTCTACCGGAGGATTTATGAAATGTCGCAAAAAAAAATCGAGTAAGGATCGAGAAGCCAGTTACTCGAGAAGAGATCGGGAATTCGTTGAGTAGCGGTCGAATTGAACGGGGAAGGATTGTGTAGAGATCGAGTTTGGTCGAAATACAAATATTTAACCGATCAGTACTCGATCATCTCGACCTTTGCGCGACTTATGTCCGATCATTTCCCGATCAACGCCAACCTGTTTGATTTGTGGTCCATATCAACTCTCATAACTTTGCTTCCGCAAATGTATATTGTCACTGGTTTTTAAATGTACAAAAGATTAACCCGCAAAATTCCTCATTGTACAAATTGCCTGTACCTTTGAATAGAGGGTTACAATTTTAAAGAAGTAAAAGATACCAAAGGAACAATCAAATCCAAAGGTCGAAAACAAACCGACACAACCATGGCGAAAAACGAAAACTGACGAGAAGACAAACAGTACTCCACTAAAAGAACATAGAAAACTAAAAACTTAACACACGAAACTGGGATGATCTCAGGTGCTCCGGAAGGGAAGTTGATCCTGTATTTTGGCCCCTGAGGATTCTTCAAATATGAAACTAATTGTGCAATAAAATTATTCATTTTTAGAAAGCTGATGACTAATTTAGCCTTCAAAGTGAGTTTATAAGAACATCAAGATTATTTTTTACCCGTTGTATGGGCTATTTTCTGTTTGACTGTCCGTATTATCCAGAAATGTTTGTAGTATCAAAATAAGAAGATGTGGTATAAATGCCAATTAGACAACTCTCCACAAGACACCAAATGATACAGACAACTATAGGTCACCGTACGGCCAAATGTTTGCAAACACTTCTTTTTCACACGAAATTTTTGACGCAATTATACAAAAACAAGCATTTTTTTCAGTAGTATTGCATGGCAATACATAGTCCACTACCGGTTAAAAATTGTATTGGAACAAAATTCTAACTTGATCTATAACTAGTCATGGTGTTAACTATATAAAAAATACCGAGTCAATATCTTCAAGCATGACGAAAAAAGTGTTAAAAACAAATAATTTAAGTGAATTTTCTAATTAGATATAGGAAGATGTGGTATGAGTGCCAATGAGACAACTCTCCATCCAAGTAACAATTTATAAAAGTAAACCATTATAGATCAAGGTACGGCCTTCAACACGGAGCATTGGCTCACACCGAACAGCAAGCTATAAAGGGCCCCAAAAATTACTAGTGTAAAACCATTCAAACGGGAAAACCAACGGTCTAATCTATATAAAAAAAGTCCAAGTACCATAACTCTGCACAAAATCATCAGACCGGAACAAAATTCGAACTTGATGTGTAACTTATCATGACAAAACTATATACCAATCATCAAATCAATATCTTCAAGCATTACACAAAAAAAAGTGTGGAAAACTAATAATTTGAGTGAATTCTGCACAAAAGCATCAGACTGTAACAAAATTCAAACTTGGACTGTAACTTGCCATGAAAAAACTATTTACCAATTATCAAATCAATATCTTCAAGAATGACAAAAAAAAATGTGGAAAACTGACTATTTCAGTGAAATTTCTAAGTCTAAGGACCATTACTCTGCACAAAATTCAAACTTGATCTGTAACTTGTCATGATAAAACAATACACCAAATATCAAATCAATATATTCAAGCATGTATAAAAAAGTGGGGTGAAAACTGATTTGCCGGACGGACGGACGGACGGACGGACGGTTGGACGGACAGACAGACAGACAGACGGACGGACGGACGAACGGACGACAGACAGACAGACAGACCATTTCGACTTCACCAAAATGAGACGAAAAACTTTAACCAGTTTCAGAAAGGTAGACAGACAGACCATTTCGACTTCACCAACAATGAGACGAACAACTTTAACCAGTTTCAGAAAAGGTATCACTCCAAGGGATTAAAATTCTACTATTGGCCAAATTGTGGGGAAATATGTGACATCTGTACCCCCTTTTGCAATATGGTTTAGCAAATACATGCAGGTTGTTGCAATGGATACACCAAAAAAGAAATTAATATCTTTAACCTTTCAACTACTGATATCAAATCTATGGAAAATACTGATTACATACATATGCACATATATGACACAAACAGTAAGCTTAATTTGTAAGAAGGCAACGAAAAGGGGATGGTAAAATTTATGTATATTGCTTTCTAACATAAGTACCAATACGGTGACAAATATCAAGTGGTGGTGTCATTTACAAGAAAAGATCAGTGATAACTCCCATAACATATCATCGTCCACTCTGATGAAGTTTTTATAACCATTGGGTCCTCTTTGTTGAGCTCCTGCATGTCTCTCATTTTGCCTATACAGTTGTCGCCTTGTCAGCGGTCGCCTCACCTAGATTTCTCGGCACCCGTTGCTTTCTACGCTTTTTTGTTCGTCTTCTACGCTCTCTTCAAGCTCTGTCAAGCTATTAACCTTTCTCTCTGGAGCTCTAACCACCTCTCCAATAAATGCAACTGCTCTATTTCCATGTAGATATCTTAAATGTATGATTTTACTCAGACCTTCAGTGAACTACCGAATATAACCAAATAAATGGAGAATATGTCCATAGGACACAGAAAATGACCCCGCTTGCATTTAAATTTTATAAAAGGTCATTACTCAAGAACGGTCAAATATACGCCGTCCAAACTCGCACTTGATCTGTGTTGTATGGTACATTTTGGTTGATGCAAAATAAAGTTAGAAAACGGAAACTAATTGTTGAGACGTACGTACGTACGTACGAACAGACAAGGATAACACTTAATGCCCTCTCTGCTGCGTCGGGGCATACAAAATTCAGACGTTTTCTAAAACTGAAATTGTACATACCCGACCAATTCCCGATTATCTCTACGATCCCTATACGATCAGGTCGAGATCGAGCTGAGATCGAGTATATTTGATTTGGTTTAGCTAATCGAGCAAAGATCGTGTAGAGATCGTGAATTGGTGGGAATAATCGAATATGTATTCAATAAGTGGTCGTGATGAAGTCTTTAAGGAGTCTTGAATGGTCGAGTTAAAGCCGTGTACAGTCGGATAGCGGTCAGGTAGAAGCCGTAAACAGGCCCGATTAAGAATTTTGTTTCGCTTGGTCGTTGAAATTTGGACAATCGGGATCATCGAGTTGATATGACCGGCAGTGCGAACTTAGCTTTAGATGCGAACATTCGAATCTTTGAAATACAGTATGCGTTTGATGAAGATCTACCACATACAATGACATTAAAGTAGAGATATGGGATGCACGATCGGTCTTAATCGTTTACTGTCAACGAAATAATGAACAGAACCGAATGTTCGTTCTGTATAATGTTTTTCTTCTTTAATAAATAATTCTTCTTTTAAATCAATCGTTTATTTATTGATTCACATATAAAGATGAAACTCTTTAGAGTAATCTTCAGATGTATTCGTATTTTTATAAATTCTCCCTTCTGTAAATACCCAAGACCTATTTATACTGAAGGTCATATATATGGCTATTATTCCCCCTATAAAAAAGTTTATTAATGAAACAAAAGAAACATCGTGCGTACACTATCTATACTTTAATGTCATACTATGTGGTAGATCTTCACAAAACACATACTATAATTCAAAGATTCGAATGTTCGCACCTTAGGAATGTTTTACACCAAAAAATTCGATTTTATCTAAATCCAGATAACTTTTTCACTATAATTTTTTTAGCAGTCATACTGTGAAATGGCCTTCCATACTCTCGGTATCCTGTAAAGTAGTTTCTAACAAATATCAGTATGTCTATGTTAAATGAGTAACTGATATTTTTGTATTATAGGAAATGTCTTGTTATTTTTCGTTTTCATTTTCGTGCAAGCAACTTGCGCTTGAATATAATAAGACGGTGGGTTTATTTTTGTAATCAATGTATGGCAAAAAAGAAATCATAAACTAATATTACTTTTGGTGTACTATCCCGTTGTAATTGACATCAATGCGTATTTGATCGAATTTGGCTTTATTTCCATGCTTCGGACAACATTTTCGGCCTTTAGGAATGCTTACCCCCAGAAATGCTCTACCCTCCCACTGAAGTACTCTCCAATAGCTATTTATTAAAGCAGAGTCTATAATCCTTAGCCATACAGAACTGCCGAGGCAATGGGTTGGAAAGTGGGTGACCCCAATGCGTATTTTATCAAATTTGACTTTTTCGTGTTACGGACGAAATTTCCGGCCTTTAAGAATGCTTACCCCAGAAATTCTTTACCCTCACGTTGTAGTACTATCCAATAGCTATACATAAGGGTTCCGTTTATAATCCCTAGCCATAACGAACTACCGAGACAATGGGTCGGAAAGTGGGTGTCCCCAATGCGTATTTTAACGAATTTGGCTTTATTTCCATGTTTCGGACGACATTTTTGGCCTTTAGGAATGCTTACCCCAAGAATTCTTTACAATCCCGCTGTAGTACTCTCAATAGCTATTTATTAAAGCAGAGTCTATAATCCTAGCCATACAGAACTGTCGAGGCAATGGGTTGGAAAGTTGGTGATCCCAATGTGTATTTTATCAAATTTGACTTTTTTTCGTGTTACGGACAAAATTTCCGGCCTTTAAGAATGCTTACCTCAGAAATTCTTTACTCTCACGTTGTAGTACTATCCAATAGCTATACGTAAGGGTTCCGTTTATAATCCTAGCCATAACAAACTACCGAGACAATGGGTCGGAAAGTGGGTGTCCCAATGTGTATTTGAACGAATTTGGCTTTATTTCCATGTTTAGGACGACATTTTCGGCCTTTAGAAATGTTTACCCCAGAAATTCTTTACCCTCCCGCTGAAGTACTCTCAATAGCTATTTATTAAGGCAGAGTCTATAATCCCTAGCCATACAGAACTGCCGAGGCAATGGGTTGGAAAGTGGGTGACCCCAATGCGTATTTTATCTAATTTGACTTTTTTTTCGTGTTACGGACGAAATGTCCGGCCTTTAAGAATGCTTACCCCAGAAATTCTTTACTCTCACGTTGTAGTACTATCCAATAGCTATACGTTAGGGTATCGTTTATAATCCCTAGCCATAACGAACTACCGAGACAATGGGTCGGAAAGTGGGTGTCCCCAATGCGTATTTGAACGAATTTGGCTTTATTTCCATGTTTCGGACGACATTTTCGGCCTTTAGGAATGTTTACCCCAGAAATTCTATACCCTCCCGCTGTAGTGCTCTCCAATAGCTATTTATTAAAGCAGAGTCTATAATCCCTAGCCATACAGAACTGCCGAGGCAATGGGTCGGAAATGTGAGTTATGAATTTGTATTGTCGGTATACCATAAAAAATTTATTTTACATCAAAATTCTTTATTTTAGTCGTTAATATGAGTTCTGAAAATCGCAAATGTGGGTTAAACATTCGTTTATACGAATACGGATTTTGGACGTTTTTTCCTTTCGATAGAAATACATAACTTTTTGTTTTAAAAGATAAACACGATCTGTTTTTGTTAAATTATTTGTAATTTATGTGTTATATAAATATTGCATAAATTTGTACATTTTATTTTTACAAATAACTCAAATTTATCAAATGTTCATGAATGTAGGAAAAAACCGTCATTTTTTGCTGTATATTAACCAAATTTAAAAAAATTGCACTATTTACGTTTTCATGAAAATTGGTACACATAATCATCTTACGTAATTAAACCAAATGTCATTTTAAAAAAGAGTGGTCCATGAACTCGTTTTCAAGTTAAATCAGTTTGAATGATAAAAATCAGCCGAAAACTGCATCTTTTCCCGAGAAGTCACCGTTTGACGTCGCGAAAATAACAATTTACGTTAGCAACGTCATTACCTCCCCTGTAACTGTATCGTATGCCCTTAATTCATTTGCATTTTGATTTGTTTTAGTGAATGGAAATTGTTTTTGTACAATTTTTTGCCAAGTGTCATTAATTCAAAAGTGTCTTTGCTGCATTCTTTTGATCTCTCTTGACTAGCTGTTTATATTTACGGAGAATCGGCGTGTTCCAAAGGAACAGTCAGTAGAAAAAAAAAATGAAGTTGGTACATGAGAAGTTAATAACCATGGCAATTCTGCTTTTATTTAAGTACCTGTCTTTGTAAGAATCATGCAGGTTCCTGTTGATGGGCGATTCATGACCCCTCTTCAAATGTCTTTATATTTTGTTTATGAAGAAGGTATGGTATGAAAATAAGTTTCATATATAATTTTTTTTCTTTTGAACCTTGGTTGCCATGGAAACCATCCTTACAAAATTTTGCCAAAATACTTACAAAAGTAGCCTTTGAAAATTGAAATATAAGGGATTTTAAAGAACCATTGAAATAAAGTTAATCAATACAAACAATAAGTATATTTACAGTATTGACAAACAAAACCCCAAACTATACAAAAACATTAAAATTTTGAATTTACCAAATAGTTTGTTTCCAAAGCAACCATTTAAAAATGTGTTCAAATTCGAAAATGAAAATTTAAAAACTCCTAAATTTTAAATCTGTTTATCTCCCAAGACCAACAATACAATTACATGTCAGTGACAAATTTTGAAAGACAACATTCTATATATTCATAAAATAAAAAGAAAGTAGTGTGTTTTTTTTTTCTTTAAAAAAATAATTTTAGTCAAAAATTGTCAATTTTCACCAAAATTCAGATTACCAAACAGATGAATAATCAACCATTTTGAACTTAAAAAGCTAAAATATTCCATTTGTATGTGCAATTCTGACACACATTTGTTAATTTTAAACTAGAATATATTATTAATGAAGATATACTTGTACAAAACGAAAACTCATCACTCTGGGTATGGTGCACCCCCACCCCCCCAATTTCTTTGGAAAAAAAATCATTTTTTTCAAAATTATCAAATTTGTTGAAAAAAATGTGGAATCTTATTGTGTTTACTTGTGAACTAAGCATTTTAAGAATTTAAACATAACATTACTTCTATAGTTATATGTAAGATTTCTCAGAAGCTTGAAAAATGGTAATACGCATAACCCGTTGTCGTGCTTGGGATTGATGCTGTTAGTGAAAAAGAATAATATTGAACTCCAAAAACATTTAAGTCTGTGTATAAAAATAAGAGGATGTGTTGTAATTGCCAATGAGACAACTCTCCGCAAGAGACCAAATGACATAGAGATGAACAAACACAGGTCATCGTACAGCCTTCAACAATGAGCATAACATGATTGTCTGTAAAACAAATCTTAATGAACAATTTAAAAAAAAAAAATTTGCCGTAGACTAAGATCTGCTATACAAGAATACACACCCTGAAATGTCTGGTTGGTTTTATTTATCAATGAATTACGTTTGAAACTCTGTTATATAAAGATTTTAATACAAGTATCATATAACTTAACATAATCAATGTTCTAAGAAAATGAGGTCAGGGTAAGATGAACTATGTCAGACAGACGAAAGAGAGAGAACGGAAACGAAAAATTCAGCAATTTTTCCATTTTTAAAGGGGCATAACTCATTAACAGTACAAGTGACACCAATAAAATTCAAACTAGATCTGTATTTTATGGTTATAAGCATTGTGTATAAGTTTCAAAACATTTGGTTGTGGCTAACTTAAGTTAGAGAAAAGAAACAAAAAAGTCAGCAATTTTTCCATTTGTAAAGGTGTATAACTCTAGAACGGATGTACTTACGAACAAGGGTACAACTTAATGCCCCCTTCGCTACGGTTGGGGCATACAAATTCTACGTGTTCTATCTGAGGAAATATATACCAACGATCTATCTTAAACTGTGCAAGACTTTGTCAATGTTTGTATGGTGTATGGTATATGATTGAAAAGGACAGCTTGTCTATCATTTTTTTTTAAATAACCTAACTGAATTATTATTTGTATAAGGCAGAGTTATCGCATCTATATAGTTCTCAAAACATATTCTCCTTGTGGGCCTTGAGGAAAATTTGCTGATCCTAACTAGTATATACTGTTTTGATTCTCAAAACCTTAGGACCACCATGTGCAAAGATCATTCTTGGAATTTTGCTCAATTTTATCAATTGTTATATTTACACATTTGTATGCCCATGCCGTGGCGGAGGGGGTATTAAGGTTTACCATTGTACGTCCCAAAGTTGGTTTCTGTTCTCTAACTTTAGTTTACCTCAACCAAATGTTATGAAACTTAATCACATTGCTTATTACCACAAAACACAGACCAAGTTTGAATTTTGGTGGTGTCACTTTAACCGTTCTAGAGTTATGCCCTTTTACAAATAGAAGTATTGTTGTATTTTTCGTTTCCGTTCTCTAACTTTAGTTTGTCTTTACCAAATGTTATTTAAGTTATACACAATGCTTAAAACCACCAAATACAGATCAAGTTTGAATTTTGGTGGTGTCACTTTTACTGTTCTAGAGCCATGCCTCTTTACAAAGGGAAAAAGTTGCTGAATTTTTCGTTTCTTTTTTATTTCTTTAGTTTGCCTCAACCAAATGTTATGAAACTTTTACACAATACTTATGACCACAAAACTTACATAAAGTACACATTTGTTTACTGTCTCTTTTACTGTTCTTCGGTTATGTCCTTTTATAACTTTTATGATATGCAAGCGGGAGCATCATCTGTGTCCAATGGACACATTCCGCATTTATTTCAAGCTCTTTTGCATAGGTTAGATTCATTATATATTAGAATAGAAAGAACGGTTCTGTAGTTCTTCTTCAATTTCAATTTTGACACAGTTAAATCGACATAGTGACAAATAAGTGTTTGCATAAAGGTTTCGATACATGTCGAATTACATGGGAGGTAAATAGTAACAGCCATTATGTGTACATAATCTGACTCTGCGCAATAGTATACTAGTCAACAAAAGAAACGATACAAGGCAATGTATTAAATTTTCCATATATAATGAAATTGGAACACTGTACCAAACTTAATAACTGTCCCATTGGTCTAATTTTTACAGAGTGTTATTTTCTTATCAAAACCACTGATTTAAGACAAAAGACCGATTTTTTGTTTTTTTTTTTATTTTTGTTATTTTAAAAATAGTCTTTTTTGCCAAAAAAATAATAATCAATATTAGAACTTAATGATCTGCTTAAAATTTTGATTGCCGTCCGTCCTTGTGTCCATCTGGCTGTCCATGTGTCTGTCTGTCTGTCTGTCTGTCTGTCCGGTCCTTGCAACGCTCTCACATGTACAAATCTTGTCAGATTTTTACGAAACTAATACTTTAGGTTAATATAAGCAACATCTCAAACAAGTTATATATTGTGGCCAATCGACTTTTTTAAGAGTTATTACCTTTAAAAATATTAAATTTATGGAAAGTGGCCTCGTTAGCGCTCTCGAGGGTACAAGTTGTTTATTTTTCATTTTCAGTATATTTCTGATAGAACGGACAAAGTTTTTTAGTTCACCGTTCCATCACTTGGCGTCCGTCATCGTCCGTCCGGTGTTAACTATTTCAAACATCTCCTCTGAATCAACTGACCCAATTCCAGCCAAACTTAAGCTGAATGATCCTTAGGATATCTAGAATAAAGTTTTTGTGTTTTATTTTCTATTTTGTCAAAAAACATGGCCGACATGGCTAAAAATAGAACATAGGGGTAAAATACAGTTTTTGGCTTATATCTCAAACACTAAAGCATTTAGAGCAAATCTGATGTAGGTAAACATGTTCATTAGATCAAGTTCTATCAGCCCTAAAATTTTCAGATGAATCTAACAACCCATTTAAATTGCCACTAAATTGCTAATTATAAGGAAATTTTGCAGTTTTTGGTTATTATCTTGAATATTATTAACGACAAAGATAAACTGTAAACAGCAAAAAAGTTCAGCAAAGTAAGATCTTCAAATAAGTTTAATGACCAAAATTGTCAATTGACCCCTTAAGGAGTTATTGCCCTTTAAAGAATTTTTCAGACTTTGTTCATCTAGTTTGCTTACTGTAAAAAATCTTCTCCTGAAACTGCTGAATCAATTTCAGCCAAACTTGGGAGTAATTAGTATAAATTTTGTATTTTATTTCCTTGTTATTCAAGAAACATAGCCACTATGGCTAAAATGGAACATAGGGGTAAAATGCATTTTTTTTTTGCTACTGCAGAAAATATGACAGATACAAAGAACATTTAAATGGATTTTTTAAGCCACTCATTGATATATATTGAAAAGCATAAATAATCATTGATGAAAGATTTAACCAAAAAATTACAGGTGATCGATTCAGGCTCTTGAGAGCCTCTTGTTTAGAGTTAAAATTTAAAGACAGTCTGAGACTAAGTTTTTTTGACATAGACTGAAATAAAACTTGGACAGAGGCTAATTTTCAAGACCATGAAATAGCATCTAAAAATTTCAATTTGCACAAAACAAGTGTATTTCATGTATTTAGGGATGCAGCAATCCTTCATTCAGTCATCAGCCTTTCGGCTGTTTTCTGTTGTTTGGTTGGATTGTTGTCTCTTTGACACAGTCCCCATTTCTGAAAAAAATCTAATATCTAAAAATGGGGAAGGAGGCACTATCATTGCCCTAACCCTTTGAAGAAATTTCATGCTTCAATGCTCAAAATGTTCAGAATTTAATACCATCTTTCTTTTAATTTTGATAATTTTATAATTTTGAAAAATGATTTTTTTTCAAAAAAAGGGGGAGAAAAGTTTCGTTCTCTACCAACATATCTCTATCAATAATATATTCTCATATATAATTACTAAATTTGTGTCAGAAATGCACATATAAATGGAATGATTTAGCTTTTTAAAGTTCAAAATGGTTGATTATTCATCTGTTTGGCAATCTGAATTTTGGCGAAAATTGACAATTTTTGACTAAAATTATTTTTTTAAAGAAAAAAAAAAACACACGACTTTCTTTTTATTTTATGAATATATAGAATGTTGTCTTTCAAAATTTGTCAATGAAATGTCATGGTATTGTTGGTCTTGGGAGATAAACAGATTTAAAATTTAGGAGTTTTTGAAATTTTTCATTTTCGAATTTGAACACATTTTTAAATGGTTGCTATGGAAACAAACTATTTGGTAAATTCAAAATTTTAACGTTTTTGAATAGTTTGGGGTTTTTGTTTATTAACAATGTAAAAACCCTAATTGTTTTTATTGATTAACTTAATTTCCATGGGACTTTAAATTCCCTTATTTTAAATTTTCAAAAGGGTCTTTTTTCACATATTCAGGCAAAATGTTGTTTTGATGGTTACTATGGCAACGGGCAATATACAGGGAAAATAAGGACAGAATTTTACTTATCTACCAAAGTTCTTATGATATAGGGCCAAAAAAATTACTTCTGTGACATGTCATGAATCACCCTCTGCATGATTTTTACAAAGACAGGTACTTAATTCTTTTTTATTATTACTATTTTCTAGAACGTTTTACCTAGAGCTTATAATCGGTAACGTCCGTGCGGAGAACTTGCAAACATTTAATATTTCCAATTCTCAGTGTTTGCACGGGAGGATTTTTATTTTGCAATTCATTCTCCACTTGGTGCTACAATAACCACTTAACCAAAAACATATTCATTATTCATTGTTATGTATGGCCGGGAAAATAGCATAATAGCAGTGAAAAGATATTCTTCCTGATGACCGGAGGAATATACATGTTTGTGCTATTTTTCTGGCAAGCCGAAAGAATAGCCACTGCCATTTATTTTTGGTTATATATATATGACGTTTTTATACCGTCAGTAAATAGGAAATAGATTCTTAACCAGACTATAAGAAAACAGTACTTAAATCTCCTCATACAATTAGCTTTTCTTTAACAGCTTGTTAGACAACTTCCAATCAAACAGACCCAGGTGCATAAGGTTATTCAGAAAATTCAGATTAATTTTCATTTAAGTTTTTTTTAACTATGTACTTTGTTAACACTACGTGGCATGTAAATACAAAATTAGGTACAGTGCTGTTTGTACAGTCCAAATTATTTATAATTGTTTTATTTTGGTTTTTAACATTTCGTTTTTAATTAAAAACAATGCCTGTAAACTGAAGAAGACATAATCTTTCAATCAGTTTAATTTAGGTCTGGAGCTGGCATGTCAGTAACTGCTAGTAGTCCTTTGTTCATTTATGTTCAGCATTGTCATTTTTGCATAGTTTCTTCTGTTATCTATTCTAACATCGGACTCGGACTTCTTTTAAACTGAGTTTTACTGTGCGTTTTGCTGTGTGTTTGTTTATTCCACATTGGCTACAGGTATAGGGGCAGGGTTGAGATCTCACAAAACATGTTTAACCCTGCCGCATTTTGCGCCTGTCCCAAGTCGGGAACCTCTGGCCTTTGTTAGTCTTGTATGTTTTTTTTTTAATTTTGGTCCATTTATATGTTTCGGAGTTTAGTGTGACGTCCATTTTTGCTGAACTAGTTTACATTATTGTTTAGGGGCCAGCTGAAGCCCGCCTCTGGGTGCGGGATTTTCTCGCTGTGTTGAAGACCCATTGGTGGCCTTGGGCTGGTTTCTGCTCTTTTGTCGGGTTGTTTTCTCTTTGACACATTCCCCGTTTCCATTCTCAATTTTATTCGTTGAATAAACTCGTACTTTATGTGCCTAAATGTAACATCTTCAGGATCAAGAAATGTAGGTTTGAGTGGCTCGCTCAACCGTGTATAGACGGGATACTTTGGCAAGATTGATTTGTAAATTGAAATACAATGTACTGCATGAAAACAAATACTTTTATTTGAGTTATCCGTCATTCACCTACACGTCTAAATTAAACCAAAACCCTAAAAAATCAACCTTTCGTAGGTCTATAATTGTACTACATAATCCTATTTTATGTTCTGTAATAAGGTAGTAGATTAGAATCATAGTAAGAAAATATTTCAAAAATAGATTTACCAAAAAACTGAAAATACAACGTCAAAGTTAGATTAATTAATAATGTTCAACCATGTAGTGTTTTGCCAAAATAACTTAAAAAAAAAATACATCCCTGTTTTAAAAAGGGAAAACAATTATTTACCAAAAAATATTCTCTTATTCTTACAAATGTAAACATTCGTCTGCGAATTTCCCACAGTGCATCTCGTTAACAAAAGAAAATATCGCTACTCCACATGAGAAACAGTTTTCTCGATTCGCACTTTTCATAGACTGATTACATACTATGCAGGGACAAATCATGAAAAAGTCGCTTATTTAAAGAGTTTATTCGCCCGACTTATCTCACGATTGGAAACCTACACAAGGATAGAGTATACATTAAACTATCATTTTAGCCTTGTCGTAGACTTTTCCCATGGTGCAGATTTTTGATAAATCGCGATAAAGTGCGACTATCGTTTTTTTATATTTATTATAATCTAACACAGGACCAGTTATAATTAATACACGAATAATGAGTTTAAGGAATATTTTGCTATAAAGAAATCAGCTTTTATTCAACATCACACTTAAATTATACAAATGTACTTATTGAATCAATTTGACGATTTGCTCTAAAAGTTTTATCTACAAAAAATTAACAGAACATACTAATTAGACTTTTACGAGCTGTTTGAATGTACTCAGTTTAACGTTCAATAAACGTACATGTAACAAGCTTAATTTAAACAACATTTCAAAAGCGTTTTTCCAATAATTTATTTATTGCTTATCATGAAGGATTTCCGAAAAAAAAAATGTTAAAACGTTTTTTTTAAAATGTGATTTTTGAAGGAGTCTCCCTTCTGACCTTTGACCACACCCATTAAAAAAAAATGGATCTCTATAGAACTTTACGACCGGATTTGATGGAGAGCATTATATGTATCTACAAAATAATACCCAAATGAGCAATGAGGTAGGTCGTTCTATTAATTTACCCTTTCTGTCATCGTGCTTATACAATTCAAAGGAACATTTGTCTGTAAACTTCTGTAGCAGTTAGGCACAAACCATTTCATCTTGTGTGTGTGTGTTAAAAAAAATTTGTTTGTTTCACAAAATTTCTTGAAAAAAAGACAAGAGAACTAAAAAAAAAAAAACCAGTTTGATGAAAAGTAGTCATCAGCCGTGAGTGTAACAATAGGCGAAAAATAGACTGAATGTCCTGATTATTACAGCAAATAATTTCTGCATTTTAAACTTTTATGTTCTTCCATATTGCCTTTTTCCTGTACATACAATTAAAAATTGTTCCATGATTCTTTATTTTCTCCTTTGTCAAATGAGACCGTCTCATGTATCTAAGATAACTATTTTGCCGCTTTGAATAACAATGAAAACTTCACGAACAGGTTTGTAATGCCATAAACACAAAAACAAAAGATGACGTAATATATGATACTGCGAAACAGGAGCGAAAATACATACATAGATATAGGAAGATGTGGTGTGAGTGCCAATGAGACAACTCTCCATCCAAATAACAATTTATAAAAGTAAACCATTATAGGTCAATGTACGGCCTTCAACACGGAGCCTTGGCTCATACCGAACAACAAGCTATAAAGGGCCCCAAAATTACAAGTGTAAAACCATTCAAACGGGAAAATCAACGGTCTAGTCTATATAAAAAACGAGAAACGAGAAACACGTATAAATTACATAAACAAACGACAACTACTGTACATCAGATTCCTGACTTAAGACAGGTGCAAACATTTGCAGCGGGATTAAACGTTTTAATGGTACCAAACCTTCTCCCTTTTTCTGAAACAATAGTATAACATCACAACATAGAAAAACACACGATAAAATATCAATTGGAAGGCTTAACTCAATCAAAAAACGGAAATTAACACACTATGAACGAATAAATTTAATCTGTGATACCTGAATGTAAATACATAGTTAATAAAATATTAGGGACAAACATTCAAGGCCAAAAAGCAAACAAACAAGTCCAAACAAAGCCATGGCAAGACACCACCGCGATATATTTAACCCTTAGAAAATAATCACTTTTGAAAAAAACCGGTTTTCATAATATATACAGGTAAATGAAAAATAACTTTGTCGTTTTAGGTATACTACTTCTGTCTATATAAAATCTTCCATTAATTAGGAATGCCAAGAAAGGTCTGTCATATAAATACTTAATTTAACACTAGATACATAAGGGGTGAATATCAACAACAAAACTATACAATTAGAGCTAGCTAAAACTTCCCTGTACAGATTTAAGGAGAATAATCTTGATGTTCATACAAATGTAGTATGAAGAAGTGAAAATTAGTAGATATTCAAAATAATCAAAGCTGGTATATAGACAAGATCCATATTAATATAAAATAACAAAAAAGTATTACAAATAATATCAACAGGTCGAATTAACAAGAAAGTATGATTTGAGAGTACTCGCAGTTACTGACAGCTAGTTAAAAGCCAAAAACAATTAATAATAAAAAATCATGCATCAGAGACTAAAATCAACTAAAACACATCCCAGCGATTTAGTATTTTAACGTCATGAACAGTCAGAGAAGACATGACTTGTGCAATGCCAAAAATAAGTGTTTATATATATCATATATAGCAAACGAATCGAGTACAATATGATTAACATATAAATATACAACATTTGCATATGAATTGATTCTATTTCACATAATACTTTGACAGCGAACAGAGTGAACCCGTGCAGATCTTTGTAAACAATTCCACGATGTCGACAATGTCCTTAACGAATATTTATAATTGACACATAGAGTATCAGAAAAAGAAATAATATTAAATTTCATGGATTTATATGCATATGAAATATGTAAAATTAGATCAACAATCTTTCTATTTTTTGTGTAAAAACATGGCCAAATTCGTAAGTACAGCTATTTGAGCATTCATACATTTTACTAATTTTTGGATATATTACATAATCTGGAATGAATTTGTTCCTTAAATCCTTTACTTTTTCATTATTACATAAACATATATAATGAAATTCGTCCCCAAGACCAGTCTTGCAGATATGACAATTTCTTCCTTGTCTCGGTATATTTCGCCAATTACCGGTTTCCATAAGAAATGTAATGTTACAAGTCCGTTACTTTCATATATAAATCCGACGAGAACGCTTCAGTCTCAATAGGTATGGTTCCACTATAAATTCTGTTTTAAATTGCCAGTAAAAGTCCCCCGTCGACGAGTTGTGTATATCTTTGAATGAACTGGTCTTGAAGTCGTTGTTTGATAGTATATTTTAAAAATTCTAAATTAAAACTTTGTTGAACATTCCATACTTTACTTACCACTATCATCAATAAAATTGAGAATGGAAATGGGGAATATGTCAAAGAGACAACAACCCGACCAAAGAGCAGACAACAGCCGAAGGCCACCAATGGGTCTTCAATGCAGCGAGAAAATCCTGCACCCGGAGGTGGTCCTCAGCTGGCCCCTAACTAAAATTGTGTGGTAGAGCAGTGAAAATGGACGTCACACTAAACTCCAAAACATATAAATGAACTAAAATTAAAAAACATACTAGACTAACAAAGGCCAGAGGCTCCTGACTTGGGACAGGCGCTAAAATGCGGCGGGGTTAAACATGTTTTGTGAGATCTCAACCCTCCCCCTATACCTCTAGCCAATGTAGAATAAAGAAACACATAGCAATTCACACAGTAAAACTCAGTTTAAAAGAAGTCCGAGTCCGATGTCAGAATAGGTAACAAAAGAAACTAAGCAAAATGACAATGATACATAAATGAACAAAGGACTACTAGCAGTTACTGACATACCAGCTCCAGACCTCAATTAAACTGATTGAAAGATTATGTCTTCATCATATGAAAATCAAGTACAATCCCTCCTGTTAGGGGTTTAGTATCATACCATCATAAAATATATGAGAAGAACATAACCCGTATCATGCCAACAACTGGTTTTAGAATAAATGTGTTTATTTTCGATGCAAAGACCCTATGAGTGAATCAATATTAATACCAAAATATGCAATCCTTAATGACTTGACAACAGTTTCGTAACTATATCCTTTCCGAATAAGTCTGTTTAAAGGTTTGGTTAGCTTTTGAGGTGAATGCCGACATTTTTGTGCTTTGTAAAGAATATTACCATAAAATATTGGATGTGAAATACCTGAACGTATAAGATGTCTGCATGTTGATTTATATTTACGAATGATGTCCTTGTACCGATGATAAAATTTAGTAAATGTTTTGACTAGTTTGTGATATCGAAAACCCTGGTGTAATAATTTTTCAGTAATACAGAGGTTTCTTTCGTTGAAATCAAATACGTTGTTACATACACGAGCGAATCGAACAAGTTGAGATATATAAACACCATAAGATGGCGACAAGGGAACGTCACCATCTAAAAATGGATAATTAACAATAGGAAATGAAAAATCATCAAATATAGATTTAATATAGTTTATCCATTTAAACTGATAATTTTCATTATCTTGTAAATGCTTCAAAAGTTTGTATAGTTTTCCAGACAATTTATTTTCATTAGTAAGAAGCTTGTTCCAGAAGCATATCATTTTCATCTTGATTTGCAATTCTAAAGGAAATCTACCTGCCTGAGCATAACTCATGAAATTAGGAGTGGATGTTCGGACAGACAAAATACGCATTGAAAACTGCAAATGAATCTTCTCAGTATTTGCTTTATTTTCAAACCCCCAAATTTCAGAGGAGTACGTCAAAATGGGAACAACTAAAGAATCAAATAATTTTAACTGGAGATCAATAGAAATGGATAATTTTTAATCTTCTTATAGAGAGCATATAGTGCCTTTTGAGCTTGGTCAACTATTTTTTCCGAGCCTGGAAAAAATTTCCGTTATAGTTAAACAAAAGACCAAGGAAAATATAACTGTCCTTGATTTCCACTTCCTGATTACATATTGTAAATGAAGTATTTTGTTACATTTTCTCTTAGAAAAAAATACAAAATAAAAAAGAATAACATGTAAGCTATGCGTGGTATGCCAAGAGGGAAGAATGGTGGGTAATTTGGACTGCCACTAGAAAATATGGATATGATGGTAAGTGGCAGAAACATTGCCTAGAAACAGGCCAACTACGGACCCCTCAGACGGTTGATCCTGGGGTTCTTTAATGTGCAGAGACCGACGCGGGACGTTTGCGCTTTTTCATAGGACATTTGCGCTTCAATTCATAGGACATTTGCGCTTTTTAAATATGGACATTTGCGCTTTTTGTATAGGACATTTGCGCTTTTACAATATTTTCTTTATGGTTAAAAGTTAAATAGTCATTCCATAGCACATTCGTGTTTAAAAGTCATTCCATAGCACATTCATGTTTAAAAGTCATTCCATAGCACATTGATATAGTTATATATATCTAAAGGTAAAACATCTTAAAGACATAAAGACAGGTATAGTCATCACAGGTCAGTCTTCGCTTGATGTCTGAAGCCCAAGGAATGAACAATTTTGCTCTTGTAATCTGTCCTGACTGGTATTTCGCCCTCATTTCAAATACATTTCTAGTCTCTATTTCTCAATTCTTGACTGAAATGCCTGTTCATCAATATAACGAATTTTAATGTAATTAACCGACTGTTGTTCAATGATAAAAATCCATCGTGACATATACATTTTTTCCTTTACTTGTCTCTATAACTTTATACTCTATGTTTAAGACTGTGTCAATGTGAACTAGCTAACGACAAATACAAGTTGAATTTATTTACTTAACTCATTAAACGGATAGTAGCTACGATTTTTATTAAAATTATTTTTCTAATCTATATGCCGGATTTTGTACAAAAGGTTTATTTAGAATGAATAAAACCATCACTGTTTACTTTCCAATTAGCATTTAGAAGCTTTTTAACGTTTTACACCTGAATTTAATTTTTGTCTGTAGACAAAAATTCGATGTTAAGCCAATCCTTATTCATATGACCTATGTTGACCTTAACTCCGCAGTTCCCAATGCGCAATCGCAAGTTGTCCCTCGAGGGGAAAATGTCGAACAGAGGAATGTTATCGCGGAAATGGAACGTGTGTTTACAGTTTCTGCGAGAAAAAGAAACAGTAAAGAGGTTCAGACAAGTTATTGTAAATTGAAAATAAATAACGGCGATAAGATCGGTCATTAGAATCATTTACAAACACCTGTCACGCAGATAAAGTCATTATATAAGTAGTCGACATTACGACGGTTTGCGAAATGTAAAAAACATTTCTGAACTTTTCGAATCCAGATCACATGAAAATAAATCGCGACGTGTTCAAATCATTATTGTCCAAAATATCTTTATAAATTTAAGAGCAGTGATCTCACAACTTAGAAGACATTAAAAATCAACTTCTTACAATTTAATATTATTCTTCCGGTGTACCCTGCATGAATGCCCCAATTCAATTCACAAACACGTGTATACGTTATCGGCATTGTTTTGTCATACAAATATAAAACAAGTGTATAATACCGCCATTGTTGGAGAGAACCTTGGGTTAGAATAATATGCAGGCATTTGGTATATTTTGTTGTTAACAAAATTTGATAAATGGTTTCAAATATGTACTTTTAATCTAAAGAAATTGTCAAATACGTAAGAAAACAAAAGCACATGTTCATATTTATTTATATCTTGGTAGAGATGTGTCGGCAAAGTTCGGGAAGTTAACCCGATGCATAATTAATGATATGAAACGCACGCTACACGATATTAATTATCAATTATTAACACTTCTGTACTTTATATAAACATTCCAGCGATCTTATTGTTAATTTAAAGTACATATCTTTGATTTTAGCAGCTTTAAAACTTGGTCATAATTTTGTCAAAATCGTAGCTACTATCCCTTTAAACAGGTTGACGACTAAAGGTAAAAAGCGCAAATGTCCGGTCAACTTACTACAGGTGTATCAAAATTTAAAGCGCAAATGTCCATAGTGTTTGGAGCGCAAATGTCCTATCGTGTTACAGGTAAAAACGCGCAAACGTCCTGTGCCCGCAGAGACACCCTACACAGGACATCGTATTTAACGTTCTCATATACCGAACGTATATCTGCAAATTTATTCATCCCTCAAAGTCAAACGGACATCCATGTGTTTTACTGCGGAATGGGAGACTTTTGATAACGATGAATTTGTGAAAATGTGTTTCTTTATTTTGAAAGATTTAAAAAGAGTATTGACCTTTATTCGGACATCTTTATACGTTCACTGATGAAATGCTCTGTCATATACTGTCATTACTATATTATTTCGCTATTAAATTATTGATTTATCAAACGCATTTTATTTGCATTATTTGTCCGTCAATGTAATTTTATTCACTTTCAAATTGGATAAGAATATCCTTTTAAAAACGTGTTATAACATATGTTTTAATTACCGTATTCTTATTGTCAGATTATTTCTATTCATTATCATGTTATAATTACTTAGTACAAACACGTCTGTAATCCGCCATACAACCAAACAGGTCGCTATGAAAACAAAACTGTAAATGAGAGAGTTTGCTTTTTATGTAATGATAAAATTGAAGAGGAGAAACACGTTTTATTAGGCTGTCCTTTATATACAGATTTGCGTGAAAGTTTATTTTACGAAGTTAAAATTAAGAAGTAATGTTGATTTTAATATTTTATTTGATGAAGATAAGTTTATATATCTTTTTGAAAGTAACCGTGAGTGTTATGATATGGTTGCCAAGACCTGCTTTAATATTTTAAGTAGAAGAAATAGTTTTTTATATGCTTGATTGATAGTTATGTTTTTACAGAACTGAAATATTTTATAGACATGATAAATGTAGTTATATGTTTTTATAGAACGGAGATGTTTTATAGACATGATAAATATATAGTTATAATTTATTTGAATTTCTATAGTCTCTCATAATTCTTTATAGAATGGCACTTGCATTTTAACTTATAAAATTACTGTTTTATACACTGTAAGTATATTATGATGATTGTATTATATATATTACAAGTGGTGAGACCGGTCGTGTTGCATCTCATTATCATCGTCATTCCAGTAGCCAGTCTCCCGGCTACAGACGTCAAGGGATGGCCGATTTCCTATATCCCAGTCAATCCTTTTGGTAAATATTAATAGAAGCTGTATTGTTTACTAACAACAGAATTTAAATGGTCTTCATCAACCCTTTTCTCGTCATTTGGTTTCTGTTGGATAGTTGACAATCATACCACATCTACTTATTTTTACAATTTCTAAACATGTAATCATTGAAGATTTTCTTGATTTTTTTTTACAGACCTATGCACTGGAGAAAAATCTAGGCTGGAGTTATAATTAAATAATTGATTAAGGTTAATCTGAAAAACTATCATTTCAAAAGACAAGTTGAAATTGACTAATGGATAGATATAATAGAAGAATTTGTAGCTAAATGAACAACAATACACCATATCTTGCCCAAGTCTCCGAATCAAGATTTTATCAAACAAAACCATTGAAGCCGCTATAAGGTAAGTGTTTTTTTTAAATCTTATTTTATCTGATTTTTTAAAAGTTCCCTTTAAATACGTCTTTAAAAAAAATAAGGAACAAATAATAAATAGAAAAACAATTAACAATTAAAATATTGTCTTATAAAATGGATTCAAATTTATAATAATGTAATTCACCATAAGAAAATGTAACCGTGGAATGATTTTTGTGGAGGTTTTATAGTCCATACATTGACGCACCTAGTACGTTGAATAAGTTGTGTGTACTAGCTGACAAGGTCTACAAACTATGAGATAGGGAAGAAAACATTAGTTTGATTATGCATTTATGCATTGATTCTTTAGAAAAAACAACGTTACACAAAGTGAAAAATTTCTTTCCGTCTCTTACCATATTAGAATAACTTTTTTCGAATATTGAAAAAAAAAAAAAAAATTATTCTGACAAAAAGTAAGCACAAGCTGTATTCGAGGATATGAAAAAAATGTTAAGTTCTCTCATTATGGTTTGGTCTTTAGAAGAAAAAAAAAAAAAATAGTAGATACAGATAAGAAAACGGTTAATTGTGTATATGAGGCAGGTGGTACATACATTTAAAAAAATAACTTATTTAAGATCAGGTCACATTCTTAGTGAGTTGTAGTATATTGTAAATGTGAAATTATAATGACTAAAAAGGTTACACGTCCGCTCCACTATTCTTAACCGTTAACATTTTACCTAATATATAACATATACTAAACTATTTCCTGGTATTTTACGTTGGCATATGCGGATCTTACGTTTTCAACATAATTGTCGAAAGGAGGAAGTATCCGAAAATATTCACAGGAAATTTGTGTCAATGCTTCCTATTTTTGAAAAAAAGAACTATTTAATGAGATCGTTTTGAGCATTTTTGTGAAAGTTTTAGTATCAAAGATACTCGTCGTCCTTTTTTGCTGCTGTTTATACAAAGGAGAGAAGGACTGATTCCTAATATCTCCTATTTCATAAAGACGATTGGTGTGTAAGTGCAATGCCGGGATTGAGCCTTTAAATGTAGGTTTTAAGTAGTATTTCGACTATATTCCTTTTGTTTAACATCTTGTACAGTCAATATTAACAAAATAATTGTGTTTAAGCTTTTTGATGGCTACATACATAAGCTTACCAAATATACAGTTGTTTCTTGTGTGTGCACAAATATTCAAATCTAAAATCCATAAGAAAAATACACAACCATGAAAATCAAGAAATTTTACAAAACATAATTTTCGTCATGGTATGTTGCCATGGTATCATTAAAAAAAAATGAACATCTTAAACATAGTCAAGAAATGGCAACTTAAGATTATACTTGGAATCTTAGATTTGCACGACTATTGGCTTTATCGCCCCTTCTTCTTTGTTTTATGATTTGGTTTTCGTTGAATGACAAATTCATGATCATTATTTATTATCTTTTTGACGATTTCCAATAATGCCATTCTCATTTAAGACTTTTGATCTGATCGTAGGCTAAAAAGGATAATTAATATTATTTCACAGTTATGATAAAAAGCCTCTACATTTTTACTTAAGAATCGATTGCTCCTTTTGTTAATTGTATCTGGATGTATAAGAGCTTCATACTAAACATGTGGGTACGCTTTTACTACCCTAAATAAATAAATATTAAAAAGAATTCTTATAATTAAACTTTTATGCTAAAACTATGAAATTACGAGTTGGATTAAGTATTTTTCCTATGAATAGTTGTAACGTTGTCACGGAGAGCACGCGCAGTCATACATGTTGCATTTAGTGAGGAAGAATATATATAATTTTAGAATCGCATAGCGATTATTGTCTGCCAATCGTATTTTGCTATGTAATCATCTGTCTGTATTAACTATTTTCAATGTATTTCAATTTAAGACTGACAGACAGATATCATAAGCATACTTATATATGTTTCGGACCATATGAGTATTTGTACCGTACGCGTATGGTCATGACCATATGGGTATACTCATATAGTCCGACCGTACGCGTAGGTCGGACCATATGAGTATATACTCGTTTGGTTATTAACGTGCCGGACCATATGAGTATTTAGACCATATAGGTATTTTTCGAAAAAATCCAAACTTCCTTAACAGACACAGCTCGTTCTCTGAACCAAAATCGGCACAAGTTATTAACTGAAATCCTTTATCTTTGTTACATATTGTCTGAATCTTGGTATATTTTTTGTCTTGCCCTCGCTATCTAGAGCTATTTTTATGCACCTTTATGCTGTCGACAGTTTCGTCCGTACGTGAAACCACAGGTGTTTGAGGCATGGACATTTTTTTTCTTTTCCCAGGCGTTTAGATTAGATTTTCTTTAATTTCTTCTAATTTCCACTTATTTTCACTTAACTGATATGTTCATATAATCTCACAATAACAGTGCTTTCTACATAAGACGAGAGGGGTTGCTCGTATAAACTACTGTAAATGTAAATCGTATAAAGAGGAGCATGAATACATTAAATAACTGAAAATAATTTGAAATGTTTAAGAAATATTAATTTACAAATTGAAACACCAAAATAAGGAAAATATGGAATTCAGTGCTCCAATTGCAAATGTGTAAAACAGTTGACTTCTTGCTTAACGTGTTTCGTAAAGACAAATTAATAATGACCATGCAAAAATGCTTTAACTATAGTTTTAACTTGTGAGTAAAATTCATTTTATTTCATTAATCACGTTACAATGATTACCAAATTATTTTCTAAGTCGTAAAGGTTAGACAATACTTGGTCATGTTTTATTAAGATTTAAAGCCCAAGGCGTAGCCGAGGTGTCTTCCTCCTATTCCCACTTTTTAAAAATCACTATTCCTTCTATTCCCACATGCAAATAACAATAGATGTTTTGATAAATAATTTGTTTTTATAACAATCAAGGTTAATTGAAAATTCACCTAAGATTTACCATGTTTACCTGTATTTTATTTTTAAAGAAAACATGTTTCTTACAAGGTTTAAGTTTAATATTATTTAAAAAATGATAATTCAATACAATGTTTATTTGTAATATGTGTTTTTCTTCAAAGAAATACTTAAAAATAAAGAATAAGGATAAATAGAAGTAAGATTAAAAATCATTGAATTTGTAAACTTAAAAATTGTCATCTGAACAAATAAATTGATGATAGATAATATTATAACAAAATATAATTTTAAGATGTGAAATAATGTTACTTGGACCAATATATAATCAAAGATGTGAAATAATGGGTGAAAACTGTTCACTTTACTTCTAAGCATGAATAATAAATGGACAGTAATCAGATTTGATTGATTTTAACTGACTGAGTTATCCAAGCTGAAAAAATCAGAACAATTTCCTGGCATCAACGCAAAAGGCTGTTTTTTTTCCACTTCACACAATGCATCTGGAGAAAAGCACAAGAAACAGGTCTTCAGGTTCCATACAAGGAAGACAACATCATTCATCAACTAATACGCTGTGCCGCTGTCCTTCGACTTGTACCTACTGCTGAGGTCGAAGATGTGTGGTTTAATGCCTTAACAGACATAGATCAGATTATACATTATACTAACAGCAACTACATGCCCTTTACAGACTATGTAACAACATACTTGGTCTAACAGAACAGTCACCTTTGGAACCATTACACAACACAGGGACCGAGGACTACAAATCATCTAGAGGGGTGGCACAGCAAGCTGAAGAAACATGTGGAGCACCCACATCCAAACATCTTTAAACTCATAAAACTACTGAAACATGAGGAAGCTTTCAATGCCCTGACCATGATCCAGTATGCAGCCAGTGGGAAGAGAGTGGCCCAAAAACGAAAGTATTTGGAAGTCAACAACATATTTAGAAGAGCTTACGGTTAGACACAGCAACCAGGAAGTAACAACAGTACAGTTTGGTGATGCAGCCTCCCACCTTCTTCGTGTCGAATAGATTAATAAACTTCAATAGACTTATATACAGTGAATTTCTAATGTGTGTGCTACAATATGACATTTGTTTAAGTGCTGTTGTATTATTTGTTTCATATTATAATGCTTGCTTGAATCTACGGTTGAATTTGTGTTATAAAAGAAATAAAATAATTTACTTATATTTGTTTCCATTTCTTTCATATTTGTTTTAATTAAAAACACAGAATTCATACACATACAAAAATAACCTATTACCTGTCCTAAAAAACACTTGTCAATCAAAAGTTGATCAAAAAATGTTTATACAGTATAATCCTTTGTTTGCACAAGTTTTCCCCCTATTTCCACTTGAAAATTTAACTTTTCTTACCAGATTTATAAAAAGTAGGAATAGGAGGAATGAGTGACCTTACAAAATTATCCTTTCCATTGTAATATTCAAACCTTAATAAGAATTCACTTTTTATAATGAAGTGTTAACTTGGTTAATAAAAGGAATGTTTATCATATGTTATGGTCATTTCAATGGATGGAATGAAATAGCACTGACAAAGTTTTGTGAGGACAAAAAGGATAAATTGTTCAAACATTGAGTTTTTCTTCTGCTTCAGGTAAAATTTAATACTTATATGCCTTAGATTTCTTGATTATAAAAAGCATGCAATGTTATATAAATCAGCTTTTTGAAATTTGTATATTTTTGGAAATTATAAAACTCACTCAATAAAAATTAGAATTACGATCATTCAACATCAGATACTTACTTTTTATTGATGAATGTACATGTATATTTTTTTTTCTTTCAAAAAGTTCCTTTGCTTTATATATCAACAGTTTGACATTGTTTTCTTTGGGTCTGGTATTAACATTAATTTAAAGATAACTTTACCTACACCTTTGCCCCCATTTTCTTTTTTTTTCTTTTGTTCCATTTATGTACCATTATAAACATTTGCAATTTTCAAAATGTATTTTTTTTATAATTCTATTCTCTTTCATCTTTAACCAGTAGGCTGTTTTCCTATGGAAAATGCCTCAGGGGATTGTACACTTCATTAGTGTAGTTATTAAGAGTTCACTTTCATAATTAATCTACAATGAAAAGTCATTCATGTATAGCATATTATAGTGTATGGAAAGCCGTGTACTATGAAAATTAGAAGGAAAAAAAAACTGATTTTCTATTGGACGAGAAGGGGTGACTATGTTCTAAAAAATTTCATTTTTCGAAACTCTTAATCTATAACACCTGGAAGGGTTATGCCTTACGCAATTACTGTTCAACGCTCGTGATAATAATTACCCGGACCATACGCGTGCGTGGTCGGACCATGAGTATATACGCATATGGTCATGACCATACGCTTATGGTCCAAATACTCACATGGTCCGGAACATATACACAACAGGCCAGAGTCTGAGCTTGTTCGCTATATTATAAATTATAAAAACAAGATTAACGAAAAAAGGTCATTTATTCAAAATCATAAAATGCAAAACAATACAATTTGCAAATAAAACATTTGAGATAAAAGTTCATCATTAATATGCAATTATTATACATAATAAATAAGAAATTACATCAACTATAATCAATGACAAAGAACAGCAAAGGTGGGGAGAAAAATCTGGCCCACTAAAAAAGCATATATACATATTTACTTCTAATGATGAAATAAAGGGAGGTATCACTATGCACTGGTCATTAGCTAAATTTTTCTGTACGCGAAAACGTGTGATCTAATTTCAACAATAAATCGGATAAATAAGTTAGACAAATCTGACCAACTGACCACTACAGAGACATCATAATTAATCTACAATGAAAAGTCATTCATGTATAGCATATTATAGTGTATGGAAAGCTGTGTACTATGAAAATTAGAAGGAAAAAAAACTGATTTTCTATTGGACGAGAAGGGGTGACTATGTTCTAAAAAAAATTCATTTTTCGAAACTCTTAATCTATAACACCTGGAAGGGTTATGCCTTACGCAATTACTGTTCAACGCTCGTGATAATAATTACCCGGACCATACGCGTGCGTATGGTCGGACCATGTGAGTATATACGCATATGGTCATGACCATACGCTTATGGTCCAAATACTCATATGGTCCGGAACATATACACAACAGGCCAGAGTCTGAGCTTGTTCGCTATATTATAAATTATAAAAACAAGATTAACGAAAAAAGGTCATTTATTCAAAATCATAAAATGCAAAACAATACAATTTGCAAATAAAACATTTGAGATAAAAGTTCATCATTAATATGCAATTATTATACATAATAAATAAGAAATTACATCAACTATAATCAATGACAAAGAACAGCAAAGGTGGGGAGAAAATCTGGCCCACTAAAAAGCATATATACATATTTACTTCTAATGATGAAATAAAGGAGGTATCACTATGCACTGGTCATTAGCTAAATTTTTCTGTACGCGAAAACGTGTGATCTAATTTCAACAATAAATCGGATAAATAAGTTAGACAAATCTGACCAACTGACCACTACAGAGACATCATAATTAATCTACAATGAAAAGTCATTCATGTATAGCATATTATAGTGTATGGAAAGCTGTGTACTATGAAAATTAGAAGGAAAAAAAACTGATTTTCTATTGGACGAGAAGGGGTGACTATGTTCTAAAAAAAATTCATTTTTCGAAACTCTTAATCTATAACACCTGGAAGGGTTATGCCTTACGCAATTACTGTTCAACGCTCGTGATAATAATTACCCGGACCATACGCGTGCGTATGGTCGGACCATGTGAGTATATACGCATATGGTCATGACCATACGCTTATGGTCCAAATACTCATATGGTCCGGAACATATACACAACAGGCCAGAGTCTGAGCTTGTTCGCTATATTATAAATTATAAAAACAAGATTAACGAAAAAAGGTCATTTATTCAAAATCATAAAATGCAAAACAATACAATTTGCAAATAAAACATTTGAGATAAAAGTTCATCATTAATATGCAATTATAATACATAATAAATAAGGAATTACATCAACTATAATCAATGACAAAGAACAGCAAAGGTGGGGAGAAAAATCTGGCCCACTAAAAAAGCATATATACATATTTACTTCTAATGATGAAATAAAAGGAGGTATCACTATGCACTGGTCATTAGCTAAATTTTTCTGTACGCGAAAACGTGTGATCTAATTTCAACAATAAATCGGATAAATAAGTTAGACAAATCTGACCAACTGACCACTACAGAGACATCATCAAACATTTGCAATATAAATTTCTCATTTTTTATATCAGTCTAAGCTATAAAACTACAGAATGAATCTTCCTTGCTGTCTAAAATTATTTTATTCGGCTTTTCAATTAGTATCCTTTGTCCCGCTTGATTTTCTCCTTCAACTTTTCGATTCTTATTAGAATCAGCCTTACTAGTAGATACGTTTGCTAGCTCAAAAGCACAATGAGCTAGTTTTACTAAGTCATTGGTGTCAAGTGACTTTTTGACAATTGCCTCCACATTCTCAATGTTGACACCAAAACTGTTTGTGATCAATTTGATTAGATCGTCGTGATCAAGAGTGTCTAAAGGTTCATCAGTAAATCCATTTAAATCTTCAATATGTCAAGAACTTTGGAACTTTATTAGATTTTCCATAAACATATCGGAATTAAACTGCATGTCATTAATTAGTTTCATCATGATAACAGATTAGTAACAAATTTTACACGCTTGATAATGCGCCACAGCCTCTGAGCCAAAATGATGACCATCTAAGATAATCTTATCGCTATATATGTCTATGGTCAACCAATGAGAATAGCAAATAAAATTGGTTATCAATCGGAATGCAGACAAAAAAACGCTAAATACGATAGCAACACCAGTTGTTTTGATGTCGTAATGAAAGCCATAGAACTCATTTAAATAAGGGATTCCTCAGTTTTAGCTATGTCTACCACATAATTTGATTTACACTTAGAAATCGACAGTAAGCGTCATGTGAGTTTACCATTTACATATTCTAAAACATCTAACCGCTTACTGGGTTTTATCTGCTCGGAATGGAAACTACAAGCTGATAGTAAAATTTCCAGCTAAAAATAAGCCATCAAAGGCCCGTTCTGAAAGGAATAACCGCAGACTAAGGGCATTCGTGGCCAATAAGTCAAAGTCAACAATAGAGATCGGGACAACGACACTACAGAAACTGATGAGATATGCATTACCGCTCAATCCATAGAGACAGATTCGGCAACGGACTCACCGACTGAGATAGACTCTAAGATACTAGCAGATGAAGCACCTCCAACACAAACAGCCTTACCATCGCCAAAAATTCCCTATTGCTCTGCAGGTGTTGAGGGTTAATCGACAACTGATAGAGAAGGAGAGGAACGCGGTAAACACGAAAAGGAGGAGAGAGAAATAAAAACGTCACGATAGACCTTTCACAAACTAAGACCTACTTTCTTGAAGTGGAAGGAGAAACAACTATATTATTAGCCAATATTGAATACTTTAAACCAGGAGTGCAGATTACCAAACAAGACAATGAAGCTTTCTATAAATAGGTCAAGTGAAGTCACGACCATTGATTGAATATCAGAGATAATAAGAAGAACAACGAGTTATATACATAGAAAAGATAGCTAGAAAGAACAATTTAAAGTTGAATTTGTATAAATATATAAAGGGCGAGATAAGCACAGGCCTTAATATCATAATAAAAAAAAACACAACCCCAAAAACTGTAAGCGTCAAAGTAAATCTGTACAGAATTTCAACAAAGAAAACAAAAGAAAGGTTAAAGTCTTGCATAAAACTATAAATAAATGGTAGTTTGAGAGTTTACCACATTTAATTAAATTTGTGCATGCGAAATCATACTCCCACATTAAATCCGTTTTATATGTGATATTATTTAGACTTCGTAAATCAGTATACTGTGTGAATAATATATCACTGAAAATCGTCAGTATCGGTTGCACTTCTGTAAATATAGATAATGCAATTTCCCATAGGAACTCATTTTACGACTAAAACTGTACCACTTTTACTATGAAGTTTCGTAAAAAAATATATCCTAAAATGGAAAGCTCATATGCACTTCTATTTTTTTCAGAGGTCAAAATATAGGGCCGCGCGGCATATTTTCAACATTTATATGATTCGAACTTCTAACAGTTCAAACTTATACTTAGATTCTGTACTCCCCTTCCCTTGACTTTGGGTCTTCCTTAGAATTAAATTTAGCCGCTATCCATGTGTATTTATACTGGTAACATTCCCAAGTTATGTCTCTACGAGATGAAACATAAAGATCATATCCGTGAACCAGCAGGTAAACAAAACAAAATATTTATGAATATTATATATCCCCCCAATAGAGGCGTGGTTTGTGAAACAGCTGTATTTACAAAGTGCAACCTATAATAAATAAAGGTCAACCCCTATTGTGATACATAGAATTTTATATGATAAGCTGTCCCTTTTGGATATCAGAAATGAATTTTGTGAAGTTTAAAATTGGAAGTTTTTACTTTACCTAATTACCCTTTTGAAAATCCCAGATCTCAGCCAATGAGAATAACAGTCTTTCACGTATAGTGAAATATAATTTGAATCACGTCTTGTATTCCGATCAGTTGTGATGTTGGTAAAAGGTATAAAAGAAAAAGGTGTTAGTTTTGTATAAGGTTAATATAGGGAAGTTGCGTCCATTTTTAACGCATTTAACATCAAAAGCAACAAACAACAATTCTGCTATAGTTTTAAATAATTTTTCAAATCTTTGAAAATATTGAAGCTTTTCATGACTTTCACATATCGATACAGAGGAAAAACTTCTTGACGAGTTTTGCTATTTATACCTAAAAAGCATATATACATATTTACTTCTAATGATGAAATAAAGGAGGTATCACTATGCACTGGTCATTAGCTAAAGTTTTCTGTACGCGAAAACGTGTGATCTAATTTCAACAATAAATCGGATAAATAAGTTAGACAAATCTGACCAACTGACCACTACAGAGACATCATCAAACATTTGCAATATAAATTTCTCCTTTTTATATCAGTCTAAGCTATAAAACTACAGAATAAATCTTCCTTGCTGTCTAAAATTATTTTATTCGGCTTTTCAATTAGTATCCTTTGTCCCGCTTGATTTTCTCCTTCAACTTTTCGATTCTTATTAGAATCAGCCTTACTAGTAGATACGTTTGCTAGCTCAAAAGCACAATGAGCTAGTTTTACTAAGTCATTGGTGTCAAGTGACTTTTGACAATTGCCTCCACTTTCTCAATGTTGACACCAAAACTGTTTGTGATCGATTTGATTAGATCGTCGTGATCAAGAGTGTCTAAAGGTTCATCAGTAAATCCATTTAAATCTTCAATATGTCAAGAACTTTGGAACTTTATTAGATTTTCCATAAACATATCGGAATTAAACTGCATGTCATTAATTAGTTTCATCATGATAACAGATTAGTAACAAATTTTACACGCTTGATAATGCGCCACAGCCTCTGAGCCAAAATGATGACCATCTAAGATAATCTTATCGCTATATATGTCTATGGTCAACCAATGAGAATAGCAAATAAAATTGGTTATCAATCGGAATGCAGACAAAAAAACGCTAAATACGATAGCAACACCAGTTGTTTTGATGTCGTAATGAAAGCCATAGAACTCATTTAAATAAGGGATTCCTCAGTTTTAGCTATGTCTACCACATAATTTGATTTACACGTAGAAATCGACAGTAAGCGTCATGTGAGTTTACCATTTACATATTCTAAAACATCTAACCGCTTACTGGGTTTTATCTGCTCGGAATGGAAACTACAAGCTGATAGTAAAATTTCCAGCTAAAATAAGCCATCAAAGGCCCGTTCTGAAAGGAATAATCGCAGACTAAGGGCATTCGTGGCCAATAAGTCAAAGTCAACAATAGAGATCGGGACAACGACACTACAGAAACTGATGATATATGCATTACCGCTCAATCCATAGAGACAGATTCGGCAACGGACTCACCGACTGAGATAGACTCTAAGATACTAGCAGATGAAGCACCTCCAACACAAACAGCCTTACCATCGCCAAAAATTCCCTATTGCTCTGCAGGTGTTGAGGGTTAATCGACAACTGATAGAGAAGGAGAGGAACGCGGTAAACACGAAAAGGAGAGAGAAATAAAACGTCACGATAGACCTTTCACAAACTAAGACCTACTTTCTTGAAGTGGAAGGAGAAACAACTATATTATTAGCCAATATTGACTACTTTAAACCAGGAGTGCAGATTACCAAACAAGACAATGAAGCTTTCTATAAATAGGTCAAGTGAAGTCACGACCATTGATTGAATATCAGAGATAATAAGAAGAACAACGAGTTATATACATAGAAAAGATAGCTAGAAAGAACAATTTAAAGTTGAATTTGTATAAATATATAAAGGGCGAGATAAGCACAGGCCTTAATATCATAATAAAAAAACACAACCCCAAAACTGTAAGCGTCAAAGTAAATCTGTACAGAATTTCAACAAAGAAAACAATAGAAATGTTAAAGTCTTGCATAAAACTATAAATAAATGGTAGTTTGAGAGTTAACCACATTTAATTAAATTTGTGCATGCGAAATCATACTCCCACATTAAATCCGTTTTATATGTGATATTATTTAGACTTCGTAAATCAGTATACTGTGTGAATAATACATCACTGAAAATCGTCAGTATCGGTTGCACTTCTGTAAATATAGATAATGCAATTTCCATAGGAACTCATTTAACGACTAAAACTGTACCACTTTTACTATGAAGTTTCGTAAAAATTATATCCTAAAATGGAAAGCTCATATGCACTTCTATTTTTTCAAAGGTCAAAATATAGGGCCGCGCGGCATATTTTCAACATTTATATGATCCGAACTTCTAACAGTTCAAACTTATACTTAGATTCTGTACTACCCTTCCCTTGACTTTGGGTCTTCCTTAGAATTAAGTTTAGCCGCTATCCATGTGTATTTATTCTGGTAACATTCCCATGTTATGTCTCTACGAGATGAAACATAAAGATCATATCCGTGAACCAGCAGGTAAACAAAACAAAATATTTATGAATATTATATATCCCCAATAGAGGCGTGGTTTGTGAAACAGCTGTATTTACAAAGTGCAACCTATAATAAATAAAGGTCATCCCCTATTGTGATACATAGAATTTTATATGATAAGCTGTCCCTTTTGGATATCAGAAATGAATTTTGTGAAGTTTAAAATTGGAAGTTTTACTTTACCTAATTACCCTTTTGAAAATCCCAGATCTCAGCCAATGAGAATAACAGTCTTTCACGTATAGTGAAATATAATTTGAATCACGTCTTGTATTCCGATCAGTTGTGATGTTTGTCAAAGGTATAAAAGAAAAAGGTGTTAGTTTTGTATAAGGTTAATATAGGGAAGTTGCGTCCATTTTTAACGCATTTAACATCAAAAGCAACAAACAACAATTCTGCTATAGTTTTAAATAATTTTTCAAATCTTTGAAAATATTGAAGCTTTTCATGACTTTCACATATCGATACAGAGGAAAAACTTCTTGACGAGTTTTGCTATTTATACCTATCAAACAAGGAATTGATTAAGGTTAATCTGGAATAATAGTGTTTCCATAGACAATATGATAATTGACCGACATTTGATCAGACACGAATGGAAAGATATAAAGTAAGAAATTTAGCTAATGAATTAACAATAGACCACATCTAGCCGAAGAGTGGCGGAAGATGAATTGAATTCAAGTTTCGTTCAGACGAACACCGCTGAAGCTGCCATAAGGTAAGTCAAAGGAATTTATTTTAGATAAAATCTTAAAACTCACCAAGCATAAAGATATTTTTCTTAAAAGTCGGGAACAAAAAATTAATGAAAGTATATAACAATATATATTTTTATTACAAATTGATATTCATGATGCAATAAGTGTGAAACTGTTGAAAGATGATTGTAAAAAAATTCATACTTTGGCTCATCTACATTTTGAGTAAGTAGGAATTACTAGCTGCCAATGTCTAAACAGCATGACATAAATGACATAGAATTTCTTGCATTGATGAAGAGAAAACGTTAAACTAAAACATACATACACATATATATCACTACTCTGTCCATTTTACCTTTAAATGGTACATGTTGATTCTACTTGAAGCGTTACAGCCACAAAGCTGATTGATTGATATTGATGTTGTTGGTTTCATAAAGTCAAGAGGCAAGTAAACATTCACAAGTTTTTTGTAAATGAATCTACTCTTTTGTACAAGATAGAATTTCCTGTGTTTGATGGTTAATCAGAGTAAAAAAAAAATGTTTTATTCAGCCAAACAATTTATATTTACCATTACTGGATTGTGCCCAGAAAAACAGGCAAAGTACTCGGAAGATTTTTCAAGAGTCCCTGCTTGTTATAATTTCTTTTTTATCAATTTTGTCCAGGAATAAAACATGAAAATTAAATAAAAGAAAAAAATGTTTAAGTAATCACGGTCTTTCAAATACTGTCCCTTTTTTCATTTTTTTGTCTTGCCTGATTCTGTCTAACATTTTTGTACAACTGTTTGTATTGTAAAACTGATGAAACTTACCAGGTTTATAGAAGTTGTTTACTAGTGTTCTGAGAAATTTCATTAGGGCTTCAAGCTGTTAATATCAGGGGCCAACCAATATCTATTGAAGCAAAAGTCAACAAAATACAACTACTTATTAAAATACTTAAGTTGCCCATTTAGATTTTAGAGGCAATGGACATCCTGTTGGTATCAACCTTTAGCAAAGAGTTATAATGAAGAACGACTGAAGTCGACATTTTACAATTTTAACGGTTAACCGATACTATGTGTCAGTATCTCAACTGATTGGTGACATTTTTTTCACGGTCTTACACTTTTGGAGTTCATGCGATACCATCGATTTTTGTTTTTTACCTTTTTAATGGATTTATTAAATTTTGTACATTGGTAAACTACTTTTGCCTCTTATTTATTCTCGCAACACTTAATAATTTGTACAATACAGTTCTTGTAAGACAGAAAAAAACTCTGTATGGTCACACATGTATGGGCGCATGGCATTTTAGCAAAAGATAACACTACAAGTGGACATAAAAGGTTGAATAGCATGTTTTTATAGGTAAGCATATACTGATCTTATCGTGTAACCAGGTTTTGGTCTTCTGATAACAAACCAACAATTGAATTCCAATGGAAGAGAATCAGGAATTTATTATAAAGCGTTGACGTTTGCTAATCGCTTGTAAAACCTCTGTCTATTTTTTTTCTCTCTTCTGTTTAATTAAGGTTGTTGCCTCTACATACATGCACTATCATGTTTGACATTGAAAAACTCGAGACTACTATTATATTAGTCTCAGGAAAAGCGTTAAGCTCAAATATAAAGGAAGGTTGTATTATATAATCTTATGTGATATATGAGATTTGTGTTTGCTTTGCTTTTAAAGTTAGTTAGATTAAACAGTTGAAAGAATTTACCAACACAAATATTAAAAAGTTTAAATAAAAGTTAATGTCATGTTTACTTCCATTTATTAATTAATAACTTAAAGTTTGGTGTTCGCTTTCAATTTTGTGTTAATATATTCTAGATCATGGAAGTATTATATTGATAAGAACTCCAATGAAAAATTAGCACATTCCCATCCCCATTGATTGCTTTAGAAATTAAAAAAATCTGACTCAGATTGTCAAGTACGTGATAACACCTTTGTGGGGGTGGGTATCTGTGAAGTCGCATTCGCTTGTTCAGATAACCGAAGCTACCTTTCTCGCGTGATTTGTTATCAAATGTCTTATCTACCTACCAAAGTAAATAAACACGGATAATCCTTTGGTTATTTGTGGATCACCACGTGAATGAGGGCTAAAGCTAAAAAGATATTAGAAATTAATCAATATTTAACAGTATTACAAATGAAAGTAAACAAGTAAAATGCATTTGGAAGGAAGACGAGATAGTTTTTTTTTCGTCTGAAATTCCAAATAGGTAAATTTCCGATAATAAAAATAAAATAATGTACCTGAAGTAAAGTGTTTGCAGAAAATAATGATGCGCGATGGTGCAGAATGAATCAAATTTAATTCAAATGTTGTCAATTTTTATCGATCGTAAAAAGATATTAATGATTTCCTCTATCTTCACAATATGAAAAATGTAAATGGTTTACTACATAAAGGAAGTATATACCTCTACATTACATGTTGGGATTATAGGTTTATACGAGACTAATAACATGAACCACCTTTTCTCTCATTGTCATGCTTTTTTCACATTTCTCGATAGGTGTGAGAAAAATATTTCGCATATCTAGAGATAACTTTGTTCTCGGCAAATGATTGGTCGAAATTTAATTATGACGTCAAATTTTCTTGGTTTCTTCTCTGAATTTCCTCTTGTGACGTCATAAAAATGGCGATCATGCTTTATGACGTCATATACAAAGAACACAACTTTCTGCAAATCTTTGAAATATTTGTTTAGATATCGTCTAAAAATCAGTAGAGAAACAGATTCCACCACTGTAACTCGTGTATAACGATATTTCTCCACTCTCAACAGTTAAATTTTAATTATTTCTCGCGCTTTAAATATTGAAATATAACTGTCTGAAGTGGAGAAATATCGTAACACACTTGATGCAGTGGTGGAATCTATATTTCTCTAATTCTTAGCAGTTTTATACTTTTCCTGACCTGTTGATTATCTTTATTAAATCAAAGTGTGGTTCATTTGATCTCAGTTCTTAATTGGTCAAAATTTAATTATGACGTCAAATTTTCTTGCTTTCCTCAGAATTTCTTATTGTGACGTCACGAATAAAGGCGACCATGCCTGATGACGTTACATACAAAGAAAACATATTTTAGCTGATCATTGGAAAAGAAGGATTAAGTTTGTCTGCACATCGTCTCAAAATCATCACCTTTTATATTCAGGTTTTTTATTAAATAAACTTAAATAATAGTTATAATCATAGTGGTTAAATTGATTATAATTATTTTGATTATCGAAGAAATTTATCTAAAGTGGTGGTATAACACACAACAACTGATTTTAAGCAAATATCAAAATCACTTGGCAAGTTTAAAACAACTTCAAACTATGAATTTATTCAAAGGTTTAACTTTTTAAGTATTTGATTTTTCTGAATAATTCAAAGAATGGTCATAATGTTAGGACCACAGCAGTGTAATATTTTTGTTTGCTCTTTTGATTTTATCAAGGGAACCATCTTTTGAATTTAAGATTTTGTGTAAATGCTAAACGGTGCTGAATCAACTATTTTTGTGTGAGGCAACAAATACACGAAACAATTGCACTTGATATTCAGTAAGCACTTAATAGAAATATCTGTCAAAGTTTTCAGTAAATATTTATAATAGTTGAACATAACAACTTTTTTTATGCCCCATTTATGGGCATTATGTTTTCTGGTCTGTGCGTCCGTCCGTCCGTTCGTTCGTTCGTCTGTTCGTCCGTCCGTCCGTTCGTCCCGCTTCAGGTTAAAGTTTTTGGTCGAGGTAGTTTTTGATGAAGTTGAAGTCCAATCAACTTGAAACTTAGAATACATATTCCCTATGATATGATCTTTCTAATTTTAATGCCAAATTAGAGATTTTTTCCCATTTTCACGGTCCACTGAACATAGAAAATGATAGTGCGAATGGGGCATCCGTGTACTGGGGACACATTCTTGTTTCCTTTATTTTTAAACATATTTTCAAGCCAAGCACATATCTCTGATTTATGGCATTGCATATATATATATATATAACAAGTCTTAATTGAATATTAATATATTTATATTTATATATATATTTATTATATATATATTAAAATTTGTAATTCGCAAAAACTACATTTCACTTCAAATAATAACAGATCGTTAAAATATATATGTATGTAGCCATTGTCTCTCTCACGAAAAAAAATCTATCGTTAGAAAACTGAAATATTCATGATTATTTTTATTTTTGGGTAAAAAAGTCGCAGGGTTTTGCTTGTCTTCCCTATTATTTTAATTCCTCATCAGAACCCGTAGAAACTGATATTTGCCATATAGTGACATGTTTGTTAAATGTCATTTCCATGATACTTATGTACACATCCGGAAATTTTGACACATCCCGTAATTACGATCAATGAAGAGGTTCCTAAAATCTTTAATTGAACCCATGCATTACTATGAAACTATGAAATGCCGAGATAATTATTAGATAATTAACGATTTTGCAGCATCGCACTATCGGGTTGTTGGAGTTCCTATCAGTATAATATTTCCATGCAGTAGATAAAGAAACAGCGTTCAGCGAAACAGCGTTCAGCAGTGCGTGAAAACACTATACTTTGATTTATGAATTAGTTGAGGACTAGAAGTATCGTTGCTCAATAAACAAAGTATAATAAAACATCTTTCCGATGTACAATTATATAACGGCTTTTATCATGTAGTTAAAGTTGGAAAGCCAAACATTTACAGTAAGAAAATCAATTAAAAAAAATCAATATAAAAAATCAATGTACTAGTTTCTAGTAATCCAAAATCGTTAATTTTTTTTTCACCTTTGCACTTTCGCATTTCATGAAAATAATACGGACTTCGTCCTCTTTCACAGGAAACACCTGTTTTGAATCTATAAATCCGACATAAACCAACAACCCCGGGCAAAGACATTCCATTGCTGAATCTCGTTCTTTTTGTTTGCTTGATTTCACATGCATTGTTGAACTTTGTCCTTTGTTGGTTTTGAAAAACACTTACGTGCAAAAGCAAAACTTTCCACAGGAAAATATTTCTGATTTATGGCATTGCATAGATAATACCTGTGAATTTTACCATACTTTACATGCAGACACTGCATTGCAACTCAACTGGAACATCCATGATTTGTGCTGTGGTCGGAAGCTGTACTCCATCGCTGAATATCTTGTTCCACTTCTTGTTTGGAAAATTGGTTGCTTAAGGTCTCTGAATCGTGTGCTTAGGTAAAAAGTCAACACGCCGACGTCCTGCACCAATCTGTTACCGGGGTAAATGATGACCTAAATGATTGTGTACCAAGAGCCTGACTGAGTGGCTGATTGTTACTGAAACTGTGTGATGCCCTTGACCACACAATGGACAAATACTCTGAATGGCAATGGCAGGCGGAGTGACTGACTGAGTCAGGTGCCTGGAACTCTGGTGCAAACTAATACATGAGACCCAGGAACACGCGATGCATAATTCAATAATTCAGCATGAAATACCTTTATTACGGATGGACTGTGTTCAGTGTAAAGTCCTGAATCCAATCTGATACATCAAAATTATTAACAAATATTAATTTCATACAAAATTAAATTGACATGAATAAACATAACAGACCATAGTTATTAATTTGAGTGATATTATTCACTGACACGGATTAAACTTTTTTTAGAACTTGGAAGTATAAATCTGAAATGGCAATCCGATTATGATAATTTAGAATATAGCAAAGTGCTCTCGACCAATGAAAGTGTAGAATTTGGTGTTCCAAAATTGTGAAGTATGAATGTAAATCATGTTCTTAGTAAGGGATTATTCTATTGTTTAGGCCTATTTACAGCTCAAAACAAAGAGTTTCTATAAAAGAGTTACAACTGCCAGAAGCACATTTATCAGATTGACAGGATTATTAATTGAAAGTTGAATTTTGAAACAAACAAAAAAAAATCAAAATAAGTTTGAACTTAACTGGTACAGTACAATTGGTACCGTTTATGTTATATGTGAACATTAAGAACTTCAAAATTACAAAAAAAAAAAAATGCAATATCAAAGCAATGCGAAAGAGAAGAAAAAAAAAAAAAAAAAAAAAAAAAAAAAAAACAACTGTTAGAATTAGATATAACCTAAATCTTTAGCTGACTTGGTTTCCCAAATTATAAATATTCCTTACACCACTAAGACTAATACATAAATAAAATGCCTAAAAAAGAGTCACCCATTAATTATAAACATTGCATTAACAATAAAACTAATTAGTGATTGAAACCATTCAATAGATCATTTGAGCCTTGCGCACTTTACAATATTCTAAGTTTGTAAGAGAATGATAATCCCTAACGCTCGTACTTTATCATGAAGAAAGGGATTATCATGCTATTACATATACTAAGAACATACGGTTATGAACAAGCTAAATTGTCACTAATTAGAAACAGATTAAAACATGTCACTCAATGACCAAACTGAGAGTTTCAAATTAACACATCAAAACCTGTTGATAAAAGTTTTGGATAAGAAATGTAAATAGAAACCAAAATATAAAATAACTTATTAATCACAATGAATTTAAAACTCCAAATTGTCAAAATTGTGAATTTTAAGTAAAATACCAAAATAATTTCAGAAGCAACTTTATGCTTGGTCACATAATCATAACATACACATTACAAATAAGACGGTTTAATTAAGCTCGGAAAACAAGTGAATGGTTACTTTTACAAAATTCTCTCCTGTGTGATAAACTAATTGATGGATGACGTCAATAAAACAGCACTTGCGTTTCCTATCATGATTTCCTTGATAGTGGGTTGCTGCTCACAAGGAAGTTATTAAACCAAGTGGTGAAGTTGAAAATTTTACGGACGCCAATACGAGCTGGCTGACCGTTACAAAATATCTGTTTCACAGATTACGACGGATATGTTCCCATCGTCGATACCTCAATCCCGCCCTACTCTTCTCCGAATGTGACCTACCGAATTAGACTTATAACAGGGTTTTTCTATAGCAGAACGGCGGGCGCCACATGTGGAGCAGTATCTGCTCACCCTTCCGGAGCACATGATATCAGCCCTGGTTTTTGGTGGGGTTCGTGTTGCTCAGTCGTTAGTTATCTATGTTGTGTTTTGTATACTGTTGTTTGTCTTTTGGTCTTTTTCTTTTTTTGTCATGGCGTTGTCAGTTTATTTTCGACTTATGAGTTTGAATGTCCCTTTGGTATATTTCGTCTCTCTTTTACTGAGCTAAGAAATACTTTTTGATCAAATTCATTTCAGTACTACAGTAATACGGTACTGTACAGGTAAAATAAATACATATGACAATTTGTTTATATATATGTAACTCAATATATTTATATGAAAAGATTTGTGAAATTCATACAGATCTCTTGTTTCAAGAATAATGTTTTGAATGATACGAAAGTTATTAGTATTTTCAGTGTCAGATATCAAATGGTTACCATACAGCAAGTGATGAAAATGAGACTGACATTACACGTTAGTCAGCATCACTCTCTATGCAGATGATATTAAGGACAAAGAGATAAAAAGTGTTCTGGTGTTTCAATCTGCCTACAATTACAGAAAAGATGAATAACTGAATTTTTACTATACAGGTGATCATTCAGACCACTACACGTAGTTTTGATTCTAATATGCATAATATCTCCAAGTCCACTTCCATTAAAAAAAAATAATTCTGGACTACATGAGTTTTCTTTAAACATGTCTTAAAAGTATATAAAGACAAATTTCTAATATGACTCGACAGCTCGATCTCAAGATGTAGAGTAGGAGGAATAAAACTGTTATGATAATTATTCGATCGTGCATGTATTATAAGGTAAGATTTCGGACTTTGACTCTTGAGGTTATTTAAGAAGATTACATCTTTTGAACTTCAATTAGGAATTAAGTCCTTAAGATATATACAATTTGGATTTGGTTTTGATGTTGCATTGCATAAAGTCAATGTCACTCATAACAGTTATGAAATAGCTTTATCTGAAGAAAATGTTTGATTTCCTTATGATGTTTTTTGTTTTTGAATCATATATTCTATCATTATTAGACTTTGCAAATCAAGGAAATCTTTTATCTCTTTTATTGTGCACGATACAGGTAATAAAGGCTATAAATTGACATAACTTGAGGAAATTAAGATTTTTATGTAATATTGTTTTTAATTTTTTTATTCAAGCGTCACTGATGAGTCTTTAGTAGACGGAACGCGCGTCTGGCGATCAAAACTGTAAGCCTGGTATCGTTGATGACCTTTTGTACATTATGTTTTTAGTTCTCATCAAGCAAAGGTATTGAAACAGACTTATGATGTGATTTCTATGCTCTTATCATCGGTTTCTTGAATAACCTTTATCAGGTAGACCGAGAACAAATGTTTGGCAAACCAGAATATGAAATGCTTGTTAGCATACAAATCAACAGTACCGAAACCATTTAATATCACTTTTGACTTATTATAAAATGCCCTTTAGAATGAGAAGACCTTTAAAATCCGATGAAAAAGTCAAAGTAGACATAAGCAGGCCAGAACATCTTTTTATTTAATAGCACTTTGTACAGTCCTGAACTTTTACTTACTTACTTACTTTTATGATATTGAACATTACATATCTCAGCATTTTACTTATGTATGATTTAGTACTTAAGAATTTCTTTTTGTAATTATTTATTCGTCCTTTGACTCCACAAATAATTCTACATCTATCAGTTCTGTCTTGTTGCATTTCGCTCCTGTGTACATAACCTTCAAAGAATGATTTGTGTACCATTTAGTTAACATAAAGTATTTTATGCTGGAGGATAATTAAAATTCCTTTTTACCAATGACTTGAAATTATCCTAGTATTTTTCTTAATTTCAAAATACATATGTGATTTAATTGACCATAAAATACCATTAAAGCTTATTTCTCCTTTATTGATAAATCTTTTCCCAAATTGTACTTGGACTAACTCAGTACACATCAGATTTATGTTCTCAATCATTTTAATTTTTTAGTACTTTTGGCTTGTTTGTCTACCTAAACTTGCAGCTGTCATACTAAAACTGGATTTGCTGTATGCTTATAAACAAAATCTCGAGGTGAGATTTATCCATATACACCATCGAGACCATAGACCATAAAACATTTTTCTTCTTTTTCAGATACTTTAACAAAGATGACAAATAACGAAACGAACACGTCAGCACTATTATTGTCTCCTTTAATTCTGACATCACTCGGTATATACCTAACAATTGCAATAGTAATTGGTACTCTCGCAAATGGATCCGCTCTTTATGTCTTCCTCACCAACAAACAGCTTCGTTCGCCTACCAATATGTTTATCATAAGCTTGATAACATGCGACTTCCTCATGTGCACAGTAGGAGCACCATTACCTGCTGCCTCAAATTTTGCACACAGATGGTTGTGGGGATGGTCGGGATGTGTCTTCCATGGATTTACTGTATATGTATTAGGCTTGAGTAATTTGTATATATTAGCTGCCATTTCTGTGGACCGATACATTATTATAGCAAAGCCTCTTCAAGCTCACAAAATAAACCACAGAGTTGTCGGTATTTCAGTATTTTTGTGTTACTTTTTTGGTTTCTTCTGGAGCTTTATGCCTGTTGTTGGATGGAGTGAATATGCATTTGAAGGCGCTGGAACAGCCTGTGGTATATTATATGACTATAATAATGCTTCAGCATTTAGTTACAACATAGCTATATTTATAAACTGTTACTGGATACCAATCTTCATTATGATCTATAGTTATTATTATGTCTTCATGACGGTGAGTGACTTCGTGAGTAGTTTCATGTTGTTCATATCATGTAGCTTTTTTTATTTTCTTATTTTAAAGGCCATGTAGGATAACATAAGAAAACTCCTGTTCATATCATATAGTTTTATTATATTATATCCCACTTGTTTTGACTGTCATTTCATGTTTGTGTCATATAGTTAAATTATACTATATCCCACTTATTTTGACTGTCATTTCATGTTCATATTTAGTTTAATTATATTATAACCCACTTGTTTTGACTGTCATTTCATGTTCGTATCATATAGTTTAATTATATTATATCCCACTTATTTTGACTGTCATTTCATGTTCATATCATATAGTTTGATTATATTATATCCCACTTATTTTGACTGTCATTTCATGTATTTTTAACATTTTCATGTTCATATCATATAGTTTACTATTACATCTCAATCGCTTTGCATGGTATTTTCTATGTTGTGAACATTTTCATGTTCATATCGAATATTTTACTATTATTTCCACTTGTTTTGCCGGTCATTTTGTATGTTTGTGAGTAGTTTTATGTCTTTTATATCGTGTAGCATACTTTTATATATCGCTTTGGTTAGATCATGTTAGATATTATAAACATTTGCAGGTTCATATATTGCATTTTTCTATTATATTCCACAATTGATTATTCTGAAGGTCATGTTAAATGTGATAACCCACCGTTTTCGTTACGTGTAGTATCATATCATATCCCTTTTGTTTGAAGGTCGCAAGATACTGAAAGTACTTACAAAACTTCATTTTTGATTGATAGATGATTGCTTTGCGCCGTATCAGCGAAAAAAGGCTATATCGCTTCTTCATTTGTTGAGCGAAATTCATATATCAAATTTAAAGGAAATCTCACATCATGTAGGATCGGTAGCAATTCGTAATATTCCCTGAATGGTACGTATTTTGATGGATTGTTTATCATTTGGATATCGTGTGGCTAATAGCCATTTTGTCGCTGTGGGGCATGAGTAAATTTTTGTAAATTTTCATTTAAGATTTTATACTTGCATCTTAAAATGAAGTTGCCAATCCTCCAGACAAAGATAACCATGTGTTTTCTTAGGTCTGGTTTAGAGTTTTTTGGTGTTCAGTCATTAGAATTTTGGTTTGACAAACATTTTGGTTTCAGGTGCATCCCGATAAAGATTATCAGTAATCAATAAATCTATGTCAGATAAATGTAATTTCAATCGTTTAAAGGAACTGAATTAGATTGAAATTCATTTCTTCTAGTTGTCTGCACGAAGACCGTTATTTGTTTTCTGGCGTTTTATGAGTAATAACCATTCAGCACGACAGGCAGACTCGAATAGACGTGTATCATAGAAGAAATTGAATCTTGCTTGTGTGAATTAATGTGTTGCTATATTTAATGTATTTTCATTTTAGAAGAATTTATAAATTAATGGCTATATTTTGTCGACATTATATTATGTATCATTATGTAACTGTAATTTAACTCAGCACATGGCACTGTCGTGTAGGTATTCAATTTAAATCTTTATTCGGTATTAATAGCATTTACGAGGCTTCGTTAGCTCTGTTGTTTATGGACGTTGTTAATTGTAGAATAACTGTATTGAAATCGGTAAACCAGTTCAAAGTTAAACTTTTTGTAAGATTTCGGTAACTAGACTAGAAACGAAACTAGATACGCTACAGTACTTTTCTGAACAGAATTTATAACATTTTTACTTTCTGTATTTTTCTAATTCCATAACACCATATATTTCCTGTAAAAACCTAGTACTTTTGAAGCTTGATGCCAGTTATTAAACTTCTTCAGTTATTGTGAAATGTTTTCCCGTTTTGGTTCTTAGTTAGGAATTTGCTACATTTGAATACTCCTTTGTGTTTAAACGTTAAATATATCCTGGTCTTCATATTGATCTAAAATTTCATATTATTTTCATTTTTTTTTTAATTTCATAATTCAAGAATATCGATAACATACCTACGGTGACCTATAGTTGCTAACCTTCTACGTCATGTGGTCTCTGGTGGAGAGTTGTCTCATTGGTAATCATACCACATCTTAAATTTATACTAAGAATCTATAAGAAAACCGGTTATTTTTGAGTGACAGGTCATAGGCAAATTTTACATCTTATGTTTTACTGTACAGATGATCTTAAGTCCAATATTTAATAGGTTTTATGTCAGTCTGGATAAGGTCTGGAAGTTGTCAGTATTACATTAAGCTGAACATTCAAAAACATCTTTTAAAGAATTTCCTAAAAAATAATCTGTTTATTTGTATCGTGTCGTTCTTTGTTGCTTACACATTTGTGCAATGTTTTTTATAAAAATGTGCAGGTTTTATTTAAGTATTAATTGCCTTCTCGGATTTTTGTACATTAAAACATTTACAAATTATCCATCATTATTATTGATACTGAAAATCTAAGTAAGAGATGTGAACGTAAACAACTGTATTGCTGCATGATGTAAGCTAATCAGGAAAGATAAATACATGTAATTTAGTCATATAAGCAGCATATCAATACGAGATAAATATTAGCCTTTTGCAATCATTAGAAGGAAATGCTATGTGCTAAACGCTATAACCTGTCATTTAATTAAGTCAATATCTCCATCAATGTGATTAATCATTTGAATCAATAACCTGCGAATTGATAGATGTATTAGAAACACAGCTTTGTGGATACCGACTCAGCGTTTCTTGTTATCCCTAATAGAAAAAAAAAACCAACAAAAACCCAACAAAAAACCCAGATTTTTAGTAATGTAAGTCTTGTCTTTAAATCTTTTATTTTCTCTTTTGTGTATGGTAATTTGACCTATAATCTTTTTGGAAATTTTTGACATTGATATTGTCTGTCTCTTTATGACTAATGGTTTCTTATGGTCTATTAATTATTAACCTCAAACTGAGGATATTATATCCTCTCTGTCCCTCTCCTACTGTTTTTATTTTCTGACTGGCTGGGTTTATGAACACAGGAGAATTCAAAAGAAATCGCGAATGGTGAACACATTAAAATATTTTTATTTGGAGCATCTAGACAAACTTTTAGCTAGCTGACTTCATACGGTTACATGCCGATTGAAATATATTTGACATTCCAGTCACCTTATAATATTGTTATAGAAATTTATATAGATTGCATGGTTTACATAATAGGAAAACTCTTTTCTTTAAATCTGCGTAAGGAGTTAAGGGTTGGCTTGTTTAATGGGCAAAAAGAAATATCGAGTCAACTCCAAATTTTCTATTTGAATGTATTAGTTGTACCGATTTAAGGAATGCTACACTTTATTCAATCAATTTATCTGTTTCAGATCTAGAAAATGCTAAATTATTTCAAACTTAATGATAATCAAAACGCACATTTTTTTCTACAAAAAATGCCTCTAAGAAATGCTCAAATATATTCTCAAGTAATTGCTTTACTGCAGAAAACGCAATTCAACCAAATGTTTATTTTAATGTTTTTCAAAGAAAAACTAATCAAAGAAACCTATGAATTCGATTTTTGTGTAATTTGTGTGTATATGGTATCTATGGAAGCTAGTTAGAGTCAGTGTGTGAAGTTTTATGTTGAAGTTAGCTACATTCTGATAACAAGAAGCTTAGTCGAGATAACTGGTTACCATAGTCGTGATTACTAGTTACTTAGACGTGATAACGAGTTAACTAAGTTGTGAATACAACTACATCCTGATACTAACCGGCTTTTGTAGGTATCTATATAATGTTTTTTGATAAAGTTGAATTCCTAGGTCTTATTTTTTTTAGATTCGGTCCATGTCGAGAAATACTGCATTTGACAGAAAAAGCAGAATAGCTAAAAGGAACTTAAGAATTGAAAAGAAAATGGCCAAAACTATAGCTTTAATGATTGGTAAGTTGACATTTAATCAAAGCAGGTTTCAACTGATATATCCGTTATTATATTTGAAGAAAAGAAGCATAGGTAAAAGATAGACGTATTTGAAAATTGTAATAAATATGAAAATAAAAAAAACAAAACAAAACAAAACATAACAAAACAAAACAGAAACTTCAAACTAAAATTTTGAAAAAATACCGATACTAATACTTATGAGGTAAGCTTATTTTAGGTGTAATGTTTGTTCAATCAAAATGTCATTTAATAAAAACGTAATACAAATTATAAACCGAAAAAAAAAAATTCAAAAATGAATAGGGAAATTGTTCATATACGAAATATAAACGATAGTGTAAATAATACAACCATGCTTATCAATTTGTACTCCAGACGCGCGTTTCGTCTTCCTGTAAAACTTCAGGAAAGATACCAGGCTTTTGTAAACTCTTCGAAGTTAATTTGATCTTTCCATTTAATTTACTAACAATTAAATCATTTCAATTGGAAAGTCAAATAGCACCTGCACATTCCAATGTATTCATCCACATATTTAATGCTGCTTACAATGAGTCGAAATCTACAAATAGATCACAATGAAACAGTTCACAATGTGAACACCGAAACTCTGTCAGTAGGAACATTTACAAGTTTATGTAACTATCAAACATCGAAGTTAATTCATTGTAGGATGTGACGTCGTCGCAAATAAGTCTTATTTGTATTTTAGAACTAATGTTCCAACTCCCTCAGGTTAAGTTGACCTTAGATCTGTTTGACTTTTTTAGGTCCGTTTTTGTCCTCAATTTTCTTTACATCCCTGGCTTTCTAAGCTATGCGTTAAGGGATTCCTGTCAAAGATTACATTAGAAAAGTGCTTCTGACGCATCAAGTATATAAAGCGGTATTTCCATTCAAGCATGGTAATATGCTCAATGTTCTTCAAATTTGTATTTGTTTTGGCCTTCTCAGTGTTTTGATTCGAATGCTACTGATGGGTTTTATGTAGACGAAACGCACCCCATGAGTACCAAAGATAAGCATGGTATCTTTGATGATACATCATTCTTGTTTTAAATGGAACCAACCTTGAAAATTAATTAGTTAATCAAAATTAATTGACTTCTATTTTAGGTGTGTTTATGTTTGCATGGACGCCGTATGCAATTACTGCATTCTGGGTTGCATTTGGTTTTGGTGAATTACCTGTTATTGTTTCAACCTCGGCCGCCATGTTTGCAAAATCAGCATCTGTATGGAATCCTCTAATTTACGTCTATACAAACAAACAATTTCGCAAAGCATTTTATGAGAAAATTCCCTGTTCTGATTTTCGTTCAAAACTTATTAAGAAGGAAGAGGAGAAAGAAATGGAATCAGAAGAATCTGATATAGATGATAAATCAAAGACAACAGGACAAAAAGTTACACATCTTAATGTTCAAAATAAGCGACATGGCGTGACGCCCATTAACGATGACGATGACGCAGGTGAAATAACTATTTGTGAAGACATTGTAGCTGATGCAATTACACATGATGACGACGGTAAGAAAGAAGAAATTGAAATAAAAGATTTATGTGGATCACATCAAGCTTAGAGATATAATTTACTAGTGTTGAAAGCCAAATATGTTTTAACCTTTTTCATAAACAAAGATAAGGTAAAAAACAACTTCTGAAATCTGATTTCCAGCTGTTGTGCTTAGATGCTGATTTTATAACAAATAGAAATAAATGGTATATTTTAACTTGATAAATCATTTTTTTGCGATTTTTTATGAACCAGTTAATAACAAAGGAGAAGCTTTAGTTGGGAAAGACAACGTTTTTGCCATTTTGATTCGATTATGGATTATAGCTTAGCAAAAAAATTGTCAGGCCTTCAAAAATTTCTCTGTCAGATGTCCATATGGCACTGATAACTATTGAGATACCAATAATAATTTATTTTTTTCTTGAAATACTGCTCTAGGCTTTCAAACATCTCACATTTAAGGAAAAAAGACATAATATTGAAAAACTGCCTTATTCTAAGAACTTTCCATTAATATCTGAATAAAGCCGAAAGCCTTACCCCAAAAAATGTTTTGCATAAAGATCTATTCAAATAGAATGTTGATACAAGTCAGTTGTGGGTTTTTGGTAAAGTGATGCTAAAATTATTTTTTAATGTAAACTTTTGACATTTTTTAAAATGTATTAAGGGAGAAGACATCGTTTGCTCACAAATCATACTTAACAAATACATGAACCACAATAAAACTTTCAGATAAAACTTTCAGAAAGTTTTAAATACTAAGTGGTATTATGCACCTTTTATTTATGTTTAAATTTACATCTATGTTGGGGGTTCACTATTGCAAAATATACTTTCGTAGCTCTTCTTTTGGGGTTAGCAAGGAACTCAGACAATAGAAATATATATATTTTAGAGTAGAATTGTACACTCACCTCGTCCTTTAAATTTGGAACGGAAATTTATTTTTTTGGAACTGTGTTTAAAACGCGTTGTTCATTTCTTCATCTTATTTACCGGATCAAGAAGGGGTTAGTATGGAGTTCGGGGTAGAGAGGATCTTCAGAACCAATATAAAAAAAAATATTCAAAAGGCGTCTATTTCGGTCAAAACCTAAACATGAATATGTTAAAAAATGGTTCTGAAAAATATGAAGATTTGATATCTAGTTAAAAAAAATATAGTTTATTTTTAAATCCAATTGCACTTTTACAAGACCGCAAATGTCAGAAAAGCATGATGAAAACGTCTTCAGAATAAAAGAAATGAAGTCGAGAGTATGCCTAATATAAGATAATCTACACTTCAAAAGAAGGTGATCAATTATAGACTGAGAACCTGTACTTATCAATGTATGCTTTTTTATTGTTTATTATATTAAACATTACAGTTGTATCGACGACGGCTTGTAATGGCTCGAACATAATTATAATAGCGTGCCTCATGTTTTGAAATAAACTGTGTCAATTAGTTGTTGTTGAAGACTTTATTTCCAATGGTCATCCATCATGTCATTTCAATCATATCCAGTATTAGTAGCTATGAAAGTGGCAGCTTGTAATGATGGTGGACAGACAAGATATATGACGGATTTAGATATTGTTTGAATTAGCAACACATAACACGACAATGTATTAAACGGGTTTGAATTAACAAAGGTTATCAAATAAACAACAAATTATCAATGAAGACTGCTAATTAATGTTCGCGATCACTCATTATGCCATGCAATCAACCTACAACCCATAATTCATCTCAAACGTCCTACATAATAATAAATTTAGAAAATTCAATCATTCACAAACACGATCATACTACTACTGTTGGTGGACTTTGAATCAGATTTACAGCGTTTTCTCAGCTGTTGAAGAAATACTTAAAAAGATATGGCTACAATTTCCCTAGGGAAAGGGAGAAGAAAGATACCAAAGGGATATTCAAACCTAAAATCGAAAACAAACTGACAATGCTATGGCAAAAAAAAAAAAAAAAAAATAAACAGCTGCGCCATGAGCGCATGATACGCCCGTCGTCTTGTGTGTGAATTTTTATGCAATAAGCACAAATAGTTTCTGACATATACAAAAAACTCAATATCTCTAAAATGAAATTTTGAATCAAAACCAAAAAGTATACAGATCTTTAGATTAATATAACTAAGAAGTGTGTAAAATCTTAAGCAATAATCATAAATCGTTTTTGAGATACAGCGCGACATGTGAAAACCCCTCCCCCTTTTTTTACAAAATACTCAATATCTCTAAAATAAAATTTAGAATGGTCACCAAAAAGTATACAGATCTTAAGATTAATATAACTAAGAAGTGTGTAAAGTTTTAAGTAATAATCATAAATTGTTTTTGCGATACGGCGCGACATGTGAAAAAAAAAAAAACACACACCTGTTTTAGTTACTAAGTCCCGTAACTCAAAAAGTTTTAATCTTATTTTCACCAAAAAGTATACAGATCGTTTGACCATCATAAGAAACAACTATAATAAGTTTCATGAAATTTGGATAAGTCATTCTCAAGTTACGGTGCGACATGTTTACGCCGGACAGACAGACGGACAGACGGACAGACGGACGGACGGACGGACGGACGGACGGACGGACACCGGACATTTGTATACCATAATACGTCCCGTCAAAAATTGACAGGCGTATAAAAACGACGAACAGACAAACAACAGTAAATAAAACACAATAGAGAAAACTTGAACTGAGCAACAAGAATCCCGCTAAAAACCAGGGATAATCTCAGGTGCTCCAGAAGGGTAGGAGATCCTGCTGCACATGTTGCACCCGTCGTGTTGCTCATGTAAGTACAACCCTAGTGATAAGGCTGAATCGGAAAGTCATATTCGAGGAGAAGTGGATAGTATTCTGGTTACGACAATTCGAACATATGCATCGTCATCTGCGACACAGATATTCCATAACGGTCAACCAATTTATGATAGCGTCCATATAATTTTTCGAAGGTACGATTTCAACTTTACCATTTGGAACTCTTCAATTGCTTCCTTAAAAGCAGCAACCCTTTATCAAGGAAACAGTGATAGAAAATGCAAGCTATGGAAATGTCGTATCAACACATTACTAGAAGATATATACTCAATATGCAGGCGCCGCTGGAATGTTGCTCTATAGAAATGGAAAGTTCACAATTGGAAGGCTGAAATTATCTCTTTTGTCGTAAAGTTTTGTTCTCAATCGACCCTCATAAGTCAAGATATGAGGCAGACTTAACTGTATCTGTTGTATCCTTCATTTTAAGTTCAATGGGATAGATCTGTTCACCCTAGTCGCCAAACTTTGAATTATTTAGTGAGAGGACATCATTCATATACCAGAACGTGAAGTTAAAGAATAAGGCTAGCTTCTTTCATTTTCCCCAAAAAGCTCCTGTATTAATTCTATAACATGTGAATTAAGGAACAAGACGAAAAGAAGAGGAGCACAGTTGAATCCCAAGGGAATGTCGATTGTTTGTTAAAAGCACGTCATCCAGACGTAACACATATGTTGTCAATGAAGAAATCAAGAATCTTGATAATGCCAGATCAAGAGAATTTTGTCTGAATCAGTGTGTTTTTTTACAAAGTACGATATCCCTCCCTAATACAAGATACTTGTATCTACGTAAACTATTCGTTTTTATGAAACAAAGCAGGACCAATTCTTTCAATAGTTTTTTCAATTTGAAATGGAAATAACTGTTTATATTAAAGGTTAGAAAAGTCAAATGATTTAATACAATTGCAAGATGAAAGAGATTTCAATTGTATGTACCCTACCAGTTCTTTGGAATTTTCAAGTATCCACATCTGATTCACGCCGCCCCTAGAGTAGGTAGTTACGTAATAACTTTGAAGCCCGGCTTTGATTGCTGATAAAATTGATTTTGAAAAATTAGAAAGAGGTTTCGTGGAGCACTTGAAAGACCCAGGAATAAAACATTTTTTTGTAAGGACACTTGTGTTATTTAGGTATCCAGTTCAGTGAAGGAAGATCCAGTTCTTCATCTTTGGTTGAAATTCCAAAGAAACATAGATGAGACCTATGATTATTCAGGGTTTCCTCCTTGGTAAGTGTCGTGGGGATATAAGTTGAGTTTCCAAGTGAATTGTCAATACCTAATTCTTTTATCAAGCAGTTTATGTACTGTGATTTACACACAAAAACGATGTTATTTTTTGGCTTTATTTGCGAGGACAACAACATATTTGTCATGGAGTTAGGACAGGTGCCTAGCAACATTTACGACTTTAAAGATCGATGTTGCATTTGTATTCAAATGGGAAAGAATACTTTAGACAGATTAAGCATAACTAGGCTATTTGTTGCTGTGTAACATATTTGTTTTTCGTTCATTATTTTGTATATAAATTAGGCCGTTAGTTTTCTCGTTTGAATTGTTTTACATTTATCATTTCGGGGCTTTTATAGCTGACTATGCGGTATGGGCTTTGCTCATTGTTGAAGGGCGTTCGGTGACTTATAGTTATTAATTTCGGTGTCATTTGGTTTCTTGTCTCATTGGCAATCATACCACATCTTCTTATTTTTATATTAAATACCAAACGTGAACGAAGATAAATATGAAGACATGCCTTACATATCCACATTCACACACATATCCAAACATGCGTTTAAAAAATATTTTATACCCACCAAACATCAGAAACATTTGATCCTGTGATACAAATTAAACAAATAAATAAATATTTGAAAATCAAATTACTTGCATCAAATTCTTCCGTGTATTAATTCAAATGGTATAAAGTAAAGCCCATCGAATCAACCAAGTTAAAGAAAGTACGAATGTTAGAAAATACAAACTAAGGCGAAATCAAAATTATGAATCGAAGGAAATACAACACTGTCATCAATTAAGAAAGTACGAATGTTAGAAGTTACAAACTAAGGCGAAATCAAAATTATGAATCGAAGGAAATACAACACTGTCATCAAATATGAAAGTACGAATGTTAGAAAATACAAACTAAGGCGAAATCAAAATTATGAATCGAAGGAAATACAACACTGTCATCAAATAAAATTAAAGAAAAAGCATAAACAGTGCACAAATAAATATACCTACACACGGAAACCTTAAGATCGACCAACACGAACCATACTAAAAACCTTCTGGTGACCTCCAGGTTGGTTAGCAGTTTCTGTTTCACTAGAGGCAACAAAGATCGATAGGATTTTCATGACAAGGCAAAATCGAGTGGTGAGTCTTATTTCGTGTAGCAATAAGCTAAGAGATAAAAAACGGTATTGTATATAGATATAAGAAGATGTGGTATGAGTGCCAATGAGACAACTCTCCATCCAAGTCAAAATTTATAAATGTAAACCATTATAGGTCAAAGTACGGTCTTCAACACGGAGCCTAGGCTCACACCGAACAGTAAGCTACAACAAATTGGACATATCCGTGGTCATCTGTGTCACAGAATTTTTCGTAAGTATCAACCAACATATGATGGCCTCGCAGAGAACACATCAAACTTTGCAATTATGAACGTTTGGTTCAGCATCAGCAGCATTCTTATAACCAGCAATGGGAAACTTAAGATTTCTGATTCGTGTCGGGTTGGGAGTTAGCAAACGATGTTCTGCTTCGAGGACAAAATTTCTTAAAAAAGCTTTGAACCATACCTTTTGAAATACAAGCAGTGTTATATGGGAAATATGTTAAATGAAGATATGTAACATAAAGAATCCTATTGAAGCCGGGAGATGGCGAAATAAAATGTGTAATACGATAATTTGTCCAATTTATATAACTGATCTGGGGGTATGCCAATGTTTAACAAATATAGTAGCAGAAGTTTACACCTGCGTATTATACCAAATTATCATCACGAAAAAAAGGGTCTATTGTAAATGTATTGTTTTACTTGTCAGGCAGAAAAGATGCTAGTTCAAGTTAAGATTTGTTATATCAAATATATTTATGCGTGCTACATATAATATGTTATTATTAACTGTCTATATTATGTATTGTAGGTAATTTATCATTTTGTTTATTCTACTCAAGTATGCAGTCTTCTGCAGCTGTGTTTTCAATTTACTTATTAACTATGAAGCACCATAGAATACCAAAAATTTCAATGTCCATTTACTCTGGTTAAATATGTTATATAAACGATCCCCATTGCTTAAGCTATGACTGACCGACACAGTTCTCACTAGAAACTAGCATGTTTAATACTTCCAACCTGTATGAAAGCCACATCAGTTCAAAATAACTAGGGACATTTTTTTAAAAAGTCCCGTTACCGTACATTTATTAATCATGCTACAATGTATCTATACATCCCCCATCTTTATAGTACAAAAACTCCGCATGTGTGCCTTTCTAGGACATCTAATAAGTGGAACAAAATCGTACATAACCTTTTTGTCGAAAAACGTGTATCATACCTCCATTGACAGACGAAAAAAATTGCGCACAACAATCACCAAAACCTGAGAAGACATTTTGATAAAACCAGCAGAAAAAAGACAGCGCTGTTGTCGTCATAAACGGGCGACCAACATTTGCACGATTTTGTACCAAGTCAGGAATATGACAGTTGTTTTCCATTCGTTTGATGTGTTCCAGTTTTGATTTTGCCATTTGATAAGGGACTTTTCGTTTTGAATTTTCTTTGGAGTTTAGTAATTTTTTTATTTTATTTTTTGCATAACGTTTGCACTAATTTACCTGTTATTTAATCGATTTTGTATAACTTTTGCACTAATTTATCTGTTATATAACCGATTTTGTATAACGTTTGCACTAATTTACATGTTATTTAACCGATTTTGTGCTCTATCTGTTTTAATGCTGAAAATAATCTGAACTTAATAAACTTTTAGTAGAAATTAAACATATTGATAAATATGTAACAAGAGATGGTTTAATGCGTTTATAAAAAGAAAAACATTTAAATTCAATACATGAATGTAAACACAAAGTCTTGAATAAATTCCTATAAAAGAACATTCTAAGTACAGTAATACGTTCTCTACAGGAACAATCTGTCAGTCGGTCCTTGACTGTTACTTGATATAAACAACATTAAAACGTCTTATATCGTAGATTCTTTATTTTCATTTCTGTTTGTTGTTGGATGATGCTTCAACTGGTGTTTATCCATCTTTATTTCTCGTCATTACACACAAGTTAAATTAAAAAACAGTTATCCGTACGTAGCAATAAAAGACATGGAAACAAGAATAAAAGCTATAGGAATTACCGTATACTGTCTTCGGAAAGTGCCTGTACTAAGTCATAAATATGACAGTTGTTATTCACTCGTTTCGTTGGTTGATAACGTTTGATTTTGTTATTTTTTTATGGCCTCCCTTTTAGAAGTTACCTTTGGGTTCGGTATTTTTGTCCTACTTTTTTATGTTATATTTGAATTGTAGGTTAACCTCTGTAGCTATGACAATGATTATAATAACTTGCAATACAAATCTATAACTTTTCCAAAAATAAGAAAAAGCCTATTATCTGCTCCCTTTAAATTAAACCTTCTCAAGACCTTTGTTTTAACGTCTGGAACTAGAAGTTCATTAATTTCAATCATCTCAAAATGTTTTTTTTATATTACCAACATGGTGACTTCAAACTCAACTGAAATTTATGTTTTTAAAAAGATGACTGTAATAAAGAATAAAATAACCTTTTGATTGAAATGACGAGGAAGTAGATGTCATTATACGGGATGATTTAATATGGTGTTACCTGCATCCCTTCTCGTCCTTTTTGGGAGCTCATGTGATTCCCTGAATTTTTGTTTGTTACCTTGATTTTTCTCTCCCTAATCTATTACGAGATTTGATCATCGGAAAACTATTGTCGCCTTAATTAAATACAGGAGATGTTGTATGATTGTAAACAAGAAAACTATCTACCAGAGAGCACAGGACGACGAAGTAAACAACAATATATCACCTTCAAGTAAATGCTATATTTATTTCTAGACATATACGTAAACGGCTACATTATAAGTGAAAATGTGTTATACATAACTGTTATAAATTTAAATAGTAGTGTAACGGACACTGTGAAGAAGTTAACTTTCATTTAAAGTGTTAATTATTTATTTGAAATGTAAAAATGAAAAGAACATTCATAAATTTAATGGGTTCGAAGCGCTTTTCAGGATTTATCCCTGTCAGGACCGATCAAGACCAAATATCTGATAGCAAAGGATGTATGAGAACCGAAACATGTAAAAAGCTATATGACCAAAATTGGACCTAAAATAATAGCCAAACACATCTAAGGTCAACTTTGCTTGCGGGCGTTGGAAGCTCAGTTTCATTATAATTTATAAATAAAGGGACAATTTAAGAAAGATATGTTATAATCTGGTGATACATTCATTACCAGACATATATACATAATCAGCTGAGTGATGAGTGCATACGTGTCAAACCGTATTTCAAAAGAGAGGCGAAAGATACCAAAAGGATATTCAAACTCATAAGTTGAAAATAATCTGACAACGCCATGGCTAAAAGAGAAAAGACTAACAACAGCACACAAAACACAACATAGAAAACTAAACTTACTATGTCAAAATTTAACTTTACTGGCAATTTTTTGAACTGTTCAATTGAAAAAAATGGAGACTTTACCATTTATATATATATGAGCCATAAGGGAACAGACATATTTATTTTAGCACACTAACAAACACTTAATTGGAATTGGATTAGACAAATATATTCGGCAGTATTCAATTTCTATGTGAACATTTTTCTGCCGTCGATAAAGGAATGGGGAAGGGGTTTCGGTCGGCGCGGTTTGTTGGGGGTTTCAATAGCAAAACATAAACTTTACCATTTGCTAATGTGTTTAAAGGGAATAGACTTCGTTTGTTCACAAGTCATACTGAACTAATACATGAACCACAATAAAACTTTCTGAAAGTCATAAATACTAAAATGCATTATGCACCTTTATTAATGTTTGAATTATAATAAATCTTTGGGGTTTTCAATTGAGAAATTTACTTTGTTGCTTTCATTTGATGCTAGGAGGGACATCAGAAAATAGAAGAAATAATAAATTTGGAGAGGATTATACACTCACCTCATCCATTTAATTTAGACCAGAAATAATTTTATCGAATTGTGTATAAAACATCTTTTACATTTCTTCATATAATGTGCAGGAAAAAATTTAATTAAAAAGGGGGTCGTTGTAGGGAGGATCTTAAGAACCAAATTAAAAAAAAAAAATAATTCAACATGCGTGTATTTAGGTCAACACTTGACCATGTTAAAAGATGGATCTGACCAATATACTGTTTGATTTTGAAAATAACACTTTATTCCTAAACTTAAGATAAACAGATTTGTATAGTCTATTCAATCGTTGCATTTTTCGAAGACTGCAAATGTCTGAAAGGCATAATGAAAAGGTCTTCAGAATAAAAGAATTACACTTATGTGTATGCCTAACACAAGATGGTTTAAACATCAAAAGAAGGTGATCAATTATAGTCTGAGAACTTGTACTAGTTACTGTATGCTTGTCTTTTGTATATTATATTAACATTACAGTTGAATTGACGACGGCTTGTAAAGGCTCGAACATAATTGTATGCCTCATGTTTTGAAATAAACTGTGTTAATTAATTGTTGTTGAAGACTTTATTTCCAATCAACATCCATCATGCGATTTCAGTAATATCCAGTTGCAGTAGCTATAAACGTGGCAGCTGGTTATAAAATCAGGTAGATGATGGTGGACACACGAGATATATGACGAATAGGTATTGTTTCGAATTAGCAACACACGGCACGACAATATATTAGATGGGTTTGGGTTTCAAAAGGTTATCAAATAAACAACAGATTATCAATGAAAACTGCTAATTAATGTTCGCGATCACTCATTATAAAACGTAATCTACCCATAACCCATATTTCATTTCAAATGTTCTACATGATAATAAATTTAGAGAATCCAATCGAACACAAACACGATCATGCTAGTACAGTTGGTGGACTTTGAATCTGTTTTACAGCATTTTCTCAGCTGTTGAAAAAGTACTTAAAAAGTTATGACTAGAACTTCCCTACGGAAAGAGAGGCAAAAGATATCAAATTGATATTCAAACTCATAAATCGAAAACAAACTGACAGTGCCATGACGTGATGACGGCCGTATTATTTCGAAGGGATGATTTCAATTTTTCTACTTGGAACTCTTGGTTCAATAGCTTCCTTGTAAGCAGCCACCCTCTATCAAGGAAATAGTAATAGGGAATGCACGCACTGGAATATGGTATCGACTGGAAGATAAATACTCCATATGCAGTCGCTACTGGAATGTTGCTACATAGAAATGGAAAGTTCACAAGTGGGAAGCTGAAATCATCTCTTTTGTCGTAAGTTTTGTTCCCAACCGACCCTCATTGTCAATTTCTATATGTAATTCAAGATATGAAGCAGACTTAACTGTATCTGTTGTATCCTTTATTTCAAGTTTAATGGGATAGATGTGTTCAACATAGTCGTTACACTTGAGGTGATACGGATAAGGATAGCTTTTCTCATTCTTCCTAAAAGCTCCTGTACTGAGTCTGCCACATGTGTTAAAAAGAACAAGACGGCAAAAAAGATGGGCACAGTCGATTTCCATGGGATGTCGATTGTTTGTTGAAAAACACGTCCTCCAAGCGTAACAAATATGATGTCAATCAGGAAATCAAGCATCTTGATAATGCCTGTTTCAGAGAAATTTTTGTGTGAATCAGAGTAATTTTTTTACAAAGTACGATTCATCCCTCCCTAATAGAGATTTTCAATAAATTGACATACGTACGTAACTCGACGTACGGACTTAACGGGACAGGTTATTGCCAACCATTGAATGTGGTAAAATACGTCGCTAAAATTTAAACACGGTATTCCGAGACTCTTAAAATTATACTCTGGAATTTTCGTCCATATTAGATAATTTACACATGATGAAAAATGAGAGAAATCATGCTTTTTATTTATCACGTGGTTCTCTAGATTCCCGCCTTAATTTTCACTGACATTAGAACACGTATAAACACACGTATCCCGTACCTATCATACGATCTATTAGAGTTATCTTTCGTGGTCTTATTAGATGAAAGCTCCATTATTCTATATTTTGCATGCTTTTTTTTATGTTATCCGATGTTCTTTCTTTCTTTTTTTTATCGATCCATCTATTTTTTAAATATTTTTTTGGGAAAACATTTCTTAAAAGGATGATTTTCTGACAATTTCAGAAATTTCAAAATCAGTGTTTGGCAGAATATCGCTTCCATTTAATTTTTTAAATAAAAGTATTTTCCATTTATCATAAAACGTATAGATAAAAAAATTCCTTATATAGGTTGTATTTTTAAATGTGTGCTCGATTAAGGATTGTTTTGTTTTGTTTTGTTTTGTTAAACGGGAATGCTATATGAGTCTAAATACAAAAGACATTTCCAAAGGTAAATCCAGAAAAGGGCTTCGGACGCATGAAATTTATAATGTGTTGTTTTCATTTTTTTCCAAGTGTGACCAGGTGGAATAAGGCTATTGATGACTTGAATGCAAAACGTTCAAATACTTTATTAAATAATTGTTTGTCTTATTTTTGTGCTGTTTATTATGATAGTAAAGGGAGTATGTGGATAAAGATATTTGCATTTATCGAAAAAATTAATACTTAGCTGGGGAATATGTGGACAAGTTGATTTATATACAATTTATCTATTTAATAATATTCCCAACTTTGTACTCCATTTATATCTATTTTACCCTTATATTATAATAATCTAACTATATTGAATACATTTTGTATTATATGGTTCAGTGAATCCAAATACTCCATGTAGGCTCTTTGATATTTACTCACTACTGGCTATAGGACAAACTACTTTTCCGAATATTTGTTTTATCTGGTATTGGCTAGTTTGACCTTGTATTTTGACTATATATACTGTGATTTTTATCTATATTGTCAATGCGGAATATGTCAGACCAGAAGCAACATTATGGGCCGTAGCCAGCAGTATAATGTATTTATCATTTCAAGGGTTTTCAAATTAATCTATGGTTAAAATTTTTCGTCTTAAATATTTTATTTAGTTTCATTTACTTTGCTAATTGTATTTCAAACTTTATATTTTCTTTTTTACCTGTAATTAGCTTTCAATGTTGCACGTCTAGGTTAGTATTTGAAAAGGTATATACTATGAAATTTAGAGCGATGGGCTTGCCCCGAGCTCTTAATTTCATAGTATATACCTTTTCATAGACTATCCAATTTAGCACATATTCACAACTCGAGTGATTATACAATTGATGTAATTGATGGTCAGTTGATCGTATGGTCAGTAAAAAGTAAACATCTAACAAGGTAAGTGTGACCAGATTTCAGTACATTTAAGAGAGTTGTTTTGCTTTTGTAAAAATCTACTCAGTATTATCGTAGCTCCATGTCATTTCAATTTGAATCATGGTGATTTACACCGATTTGCCAGATTTTGAGTTGTTAAATGGTACAGATACAGATTGGGAATTAAGTGATTTATATGCAATCCAAACACAAAATTGCTATTTTCAAACCGTAATGCTACTTCTTCAAGTCGATTTGCAGAACCAGTTCTATCAGAGGAACCAGAACAAAGAATTAGTGACAGAATCCCAACAAAAACAAAACATGCAACAAGCTGGTCAATGAATGTGTGGAAAAGTTGGGCGGATAACAGAAACTGTAACCTAATGACTGGATTTAAGGAGTTTACATGTGTGCCTGTTGACCCAGAAACAGCCAGTATAAAAGAATTGGACTTATGGTTATCCAGATTTATCATGGAAACCCGACGAAGAGATGGATCACCTTATCCACCTAACACCTTATTGAACATTTCTGCAGGAATTCAAAGACATTTACGAGAAAAGAATAGATCTGAAATTAATTTGCTACAGAAAAACTCCGTGGATTTCCCTACATTCCAGAAGTCTCTTGACACCAGAATGAAAGAAGAAACAGCTGCTGGTCTAGGTATGTTTATTTATATCATAAAATGTGTAATTCGTTATATTTCAGGAAATTACACCATGATAGGCAAGGAACCAGTATTCTTGTTTGAATAGTGGATGGAACTACTTATCCCAAACCTTTTTTTTTAAAAAAACATTTTCATTTAAAATTTAAATCGATCCTTTGTTTTGTGTCGCTTTAGATTTGCTAAATTATTCATCATTAAGGCGTTTTCTTATTATACCATCGTCCAGAATAGGCGTGAACTATTTGCCACTGGAAGATAAACAATTCACAATCCATCAATCAATCTTTAATACCACACCTATTTCACCAAATACTAACTTTAGCCTGCGATATAACTATAACAATGCTACCATGTTCACTGAAATATGAAATTACGGCTAAACATCTAATCTATACTATATTCTTTGGAGAAATTTCATGTTATTCCTCATATTGTTCATAAAAAAATATCAGACAAATGCCATTTACAAAAATTGCAGACAACAACAATAATAATTATAATTGTAAAAGAGGAAGTGCTAATTTCCCCTGTATTTGTTTCACTGACATTGTAAACATGTAAAAAATTAGTCAAATCCTACTGGTACCTAGATAATATCAATTTTAAAATTCTAAATGTTTCTGTCAAATAAAAATGCAACTCAGTGCTGTGTATGTCATTTTGATACACAACTGAGTATTTTACATGCTTTTGTGAAATTTTGCATAGAAAATCGTCGCTCAAACTTAATTAATTTGCATCACAACTACTATACATTGCTTTACTTCAACCCGATTTTTTTTTTGTTTTCTTACCGATGCCTCATTTTTCTTCGAAAAACTCAGGTAATGGGGTAAAAGCGTGGTATACTGCATTTGTATATGTTTCAATACGTTTGTTGACATTTTTGAGTCGTTGGGTTTATGTCTCATAGACAGATTATGTTTATCCGACTATGAAATTTCTGATTCTCGCTTGTTATTTGAAAGTGCAATTTGACACTTTGCATACATAATAAGGAAGTACTACTGATAATGATTAAGCAATATTTTTATTTTAGCTTTTACCGTGAAAAAAAAAAATTCTCCTGAAATAAAGATAAAAGTAATTGTTTTACAAAAACTAAAATCACCCATGACTCTTTTTTTATACCTTTAAAGAATATTATGTGTATGCATGTCTATTGTTGCAGAAAGTATGTTACCCCCAGGTGACTATTTTAATTTTGTTGTTTGGTTGCTGTTTCATTTACGTATACCCAAAATCTCTGTAAATTTTTTTATTTCATATAGGTATTCACAAAAAAAAAAAAGAGCAGATGCCGTTTCACCACAGGATGAAGACAGTTATGGTGTAAAGGAGTAATAAGTGTAGATTCTGCAGAGGGCTTATGCTATGGCGTATTTTCTTATAACTGTAAACTGTTTGGTTTTGTGGCATGGATGAACATCGAGACCTTGATGCTACACAATTTGAAGTAGTAACGGATTCAGTTCAAAAGAAAAAAAGTGCCTTACATTCTATGGCCGTGTTAGTAACAATAATCGGGGAGGGTTTTTTCATAGAAAAGATAGAACCAAAAAAAGTAATACAGTGGGAAGACAAAAATAATCATCGGGATATTGTAAGTTTGTTTTCAACCTATCTTTTTCTTATCCCGAAAGCAGGTCCATACTACCGTAAACCTGTTGGAAAGTTAGGATTAAAAACTTCTGGAAAAACCAAGCTCTCTGCACAAGTTGTTGGTGTTAGCAAACTTTCCACATATATAAAAACCATGTTTGATTTAGCAGGTATATACCACACAGACCGTAATATATCAATATATAACTTGTGTGACAACTTTATACGACAAGGGTTTTGACAATGCCGCGGTAACGTCAAGAAGTGGCCATAGAAGTAATGCTGTTGAAACTTACAAAAGACAGAGTGTAGAAATGAATGATAGAATAAGCAAATCTTTACAGCCACCTTTACCTCGCAGTGAAGTGAAGGTTGAACAAAATAAGGAGAACGAACAATCCACTGTTAATACGAATGTAGCTCCTATAACAGAAAAACGTGACTCCCCTTATGATGAACTCGTTATACACGTTCCAAAAAGTGTGAAACGCATCAAAATTGTCCACAATAATGGCAAAGTCATGTCTCTTGAGTTGTAATTTTTCTTTAAATATAGTATCTGGTCATTGTGTTGTCGGTCGTGTGATGGTTTTCCATAAATGCATAGACATCAAGAATATTAAGTACGAATATAGTTCATGTGCCTTTTGTTTATTTATTAGATATGTATTAAAACTTAAGCCGATATTAATCTTTCTTTTCTTCAATTATGTAAGCTTACATATAATTTAGGCGTGGTTTATTCGTGTAAAGAAGCTCGTGTCTGCATGTGCGACTCTTATTGGTTGTTCCTTATTTAGATGAGATACACGTGACAGAACTCCGTTTTGCTAATTCTGTTTGGAAAGAAGGACGCTATTTTATATTGTGAAGCAAATCTTTTGTTTAATTGTGCTATACCATAACAATCCGACGATTTTAACAACATAGATATTGTGTCTTCATCTCTGCAGCGACAGATAATTGACGGTAAGGATGTTAATATTGCTGCCTTACTTATTCCAAATTATGAATGCCCACAATTGCATACCGTAATCACTGACAGCATTGAGGTTAATCTCCCAGGGAAACCCGACATCAGATTAAACCGTACACTGACCATTCAGGAATTTATCAAAGCATTCGGCAAATACAAAAGAATAATGTCAAAAGCCTATCCAGAAAGACGCGTCGAACTAGATGCCTACGAAGAAGATTATATTGATATAAGCAATTTTTACGGCTCTAAATATTATGATTATCATAAAATGTTTTCCGCCAAAGCGTCGACACTACTTAGAGAACATCACGTGAAAGTAGATTGGAGTAAACGTGACCGTGACTTATTCACCCTTGTAGCGGCAGGGATTCAAATCAATGTATGTAAATTATGCCACATGTGCGATCACACTACCGAATTTTGTTCACTGCAGCTGAGAAACAAAACAAATCATCAAGAGGTTAATAGTTTGAGAAATGATGATCGTAGCGATAAGTACGGCCGACCAAAATATTTTCAAGACGGTAAAGAGATTTGTAACAATTTTAATAGCAATAGAGGGTGTACAAAACACACTTGTTCTTTCTCACATGTTTGCACCAAATGCCGTTCGCCACGACATTCACAGGCTCTTTGTGGGAAACGCCCATCATCAACGTTTTCATCCAATCAGACAGCTCCGGTTGACAAAGAAAAAAAGACATCTCGCAAAATGTGACTAACTAAATTTGATATGCACGCTACTACCCCGGTCAATGTCAAACAGCTAAAACGTGAACTAATGAGTCATCCCGACAAACGTTTCGTTGATTGTTTATGATGGCTTTGATACTATGGTTAAATATGACAACATTAAAACAATGGAATATAGAAATAATTTAAGTGCTAGGTCACAGAAAGATACAGTTTCAGATCTTATTACTAAAGAACTATGTAACGGTTTCGTATATGGTCCGTTTTTATATTTACCTTTTGATGATTATCGAGTAAGTCCGTTGGGAGTTGCGGAGGGTAAATATTCTTTCAAAAAGCGACTTATTTTAGACTTGTCCGTATCGCACAACGATAAAAACGTTAGCATCAACGACCTTATAGACAAAGATTTATGCTCTATGTCGTATGTCAAGATAGATGACGCAATTCGTCTCATCACCAAATACGGAAAAGGGACAAAACTCTGTAAGTTCGACATTCAAAATGCATTTAAAATATGTCCAGTGGCACCGAATCAATGGCCATTATTTTGTTTTAAATGGGAATCTCTTTATTATTTTTATGTGCGATTGTCATTCGGATGCCTTAGTAGCCCAAAAAATATTTGACAATATCTCTACAGCGATTTGTTTTATAGCAAAACATAATTACAAAGTAAAACATATTCTACATTTACTGGATGACTTCCTTACTGTTGACCCTCCAGAGTACGATGCTGAAAGAACAATGGCGTTAATGACCATGCTATTTAATCGATTAAATGTTCCACTTGTGGCAAACAAAACTATGGGCCCACTAACGTGCATTGAATATCTTGGTTTTGTGTTAGATACAGATAAATTAGAGGCTAGATTACCTGCAAACAAAGTAGAAAGAATTTGCAAATTTATAATTTCCATAATTTAAAAATCAACATGTACGAAAAGAGAATTACTTCAACTATTAGGCCATTTGAACTTTGCACCACGTGTTATTGTGCCAGGTAGATCTTTTGTTTCCTATCTTATAAAATTAACCACTAAGGTAAAAGAACTTTATTTCTATGTAAATATGCGTAAGGAATGTCGAGTTGACTTAGAATTTTGGCTCCGATTTCTACATAATTGGGACAGAATAAACATGTTTTACGACTCCAATTATACTTCTAACTTCGATATGCAACTATACATCGATGCCTCTTCTACAATTGGGTACGGAGGTTATTATCAAGGAAAATAGTTTTGCTCGACGTGGCCAAAATAATTACCTTCTTTAAACTATAAATCGTTATCTATGGCATTTCTAGAACTATATCCGACAGTAGTAGCTGCTCTTTTATGGGTTAAAGATATGGAAATGCAAGAAAATCCTCTTTCTTTGTGACAATGAAGCTACTGCAGCAATTGTGAAAAAGGGAAGATCAAAATGTATCGAAATTATGAAGCTTATGCGACAGTTAACGTGGTGCGCATGTGTAAACAACTTCCAGATAACTGCAACATATTGAGGGTCGTAAATATAACATTAGTGACGCTTTATCTCGTTTGCAGATGGAAAAATTCCACAGCCTCCCTCCACATGTAGAGAAGCTTCCACACAACTGCCCGAGTGTCACTTTGTTAGATTTTTGTTGCTGAATGGTATTACATATTATTCACATGATCTACTTCTTATATCAGAGGACGTACTCATCTACTTTGTAGCACATTGTTTTAAAGTTTTGAAACTTAAACACACTACTATAAAACTTTATGTATGTGGTATTAGACATGCTTATTTAAAATCAGGATATCATAATCCTCTAGAAACGCCTCTTGGCGAATTGTTACCAAGACTCACTCTGATTTTAAAATCTGTTAAACGCATACAAGGTTCACAAACTAGAACTTCCAATTTTACAGGAAAGTAGTAGGCCCGGTAAGACCCCTTTTTGGCCCCAAAATGTAGCTTTTCAAAAAATTATTAAAAATGTAAACTTTTAGCTATTTATTGGAAAGAAGAATACTTCTGTTACATAAATATGGGCTGTTTTTGACAATGCAATGCACATGCATCAGGTACTAGCATCATTAATCATGCAAAATTACTGAAATCTTCATAATTTTAGCATTTGTGCTAATTTTTAGACGGTTTTTGTCTTAAACGAAAGTGGCCGCACTTGTGTTCAGTCTTAATATTTAAATATATGTTGTATTTGATGATGATACATAACATATATGAAGGTTGAGACTGAACACGAATGCGGCCACTTCATATAGACAAAAACCATCTGTAAAGTGACGTTTTGTGGCATATTTGATAGAATTTTCATATATAAGCTTGAATTAAGGCGTCTTAAACGACCGAATCAGTTCAAATCATTTACATAAACTAATTGAATCGACCGAAGAAGACACTTAAGTGTTTAAAAAAAGTTAAAAATCTTTCATCAGATGTTCTTCAAAATTTAGGCCAAAATAAGCCCTTACCGGACCTTCTCCTTTACCTCAGACTGAGAAGGGACGTGTATAATAAATATATTGATTGTTTAATAGAAACAACTTGCATAGTTGCGTTTTTTGCTTTTTTGAGGTGTGGAGAATTTACTGTCATGAATGCCGATAAGTTTGACCCTTTAACTAGCTTGTGCATATCTAATATTATTTTAAAGATTGATCATGCTATTCTCAGACTTAAAGAGTCTAAAACTGATCCATTCCGAAAGGGAATAGATATTAAACTTTTTAAAATAAATAACTCTATTTGCCCTTTTTTGGCTTTAAAGAGATATTTAAGTGTTAGGCAATCAGAATTTGGAATTGGGTTTCCATCTGATCCGCTTTTTATAACAGGTAAAAAGGAAGCTTTAACTAGACAATTTTATTCTAGTTAAATTGAAGAATGTTTTAGAACTTTGCGGTTATGACCCAAACTTGTATAATGGTCATTCTTTCAGATCGGGTGCCGCAACTAGTGCGGGAAAAGCACGCGTAGAAGATCATATGATCAAAGTACTTGGTCGATGGAAATCGGATAGTTATTGTAGATATATATCAAGATTTCTCCAACTTCTATCAAATATGCTCAACAAAGTTTAATTGAATTTTGAATTTTTTTTTACATTTGTATATACTCATTGTGTAATATAGAAGTGTTTATACTTATGTATATTAATACGCTTATCTTTAGTTGTAGTGGTTAATTTTACTGGTCTTTGAAGCATGTTTTATTATCGTTGATATATTGAAGGATAAAGCACCTCACACCATCCTTGGGGGCACTCAACTGATTTTATCTGAGTTTTTGGACATTAATGAAATTTTATTGTCTGGATCTATAAACCAAATTTCATTTATTCCCCCAAGAATTCAATTGTCTCATCACCACCGTCAGTTCAACTCGTTCGGCAGCCATGCTGTGCTGTCTAAAGCAAAAGGGAGCCATGCTGTGCTCCCACGGAACCATGCTGTGTTCCTTCGAATTGACGGGTGTGTCACTGCCTTTGAAGTTTGCTTCTCATGAATGCTAATAAACTTTTTTTTTTTAACTCGCACACAGATAATGTTCTCTACATATTTCTATACATTTGCGGTCAGTCAAAACTTTGATGTATCACTATTTAATTAGTATTTCGATAGGCACGTGCATAGTATGAAAGAGATATTCCGGACATTAAGCTGTTCTTCATCTAATTATAGAGTTTCAATGCACATGGAATCTTGGGTCATTTAAGGTCTTTCACCTGTAGGATTTCGGGATGATTGACAGGAATAAATGTTAATTTATCAAAATATAGATACATAGGGTTAATGTGATCCGTGATTCAAATTCTTTTGCATGTTTTAGCAAGGAATTTGGCATTTTTCGTTATTGTATTTTATTTCCATATATTAATGACAACTCGTGCAATCAAACTTTCATTCTTAGCTTCATTGTACAAAGTGAATTGATGACTGCAAGTATAAGATTACATTGTATTGTAATTAGGTATTTCATCTCACCCTTTTTTTTAATACATTTTGATTAAAATTTATATTTTCATAACTAATAATTTAGCATAGTGACACTATTGACAATTCTATTGACAATTTGTGTGTCCTTGTAAAAAATTAAGAAATCGAAAACATATGTTTAGATATTCAAACAAAAGATGAGATGTGAGACATTGAATTCCTTCCAAAATGCCCACGGCTGTTATTGTTCTACACACAATACCTTAATTACAATACAATATAATCTGGCTCTCGTGGTCATTCATGCTTAGTTACTTAGTACACGGAAAAAGTATGTACTATGAAACTTAGAAGGCAAATTCAAGCAATTTGATTGGACGATAAATTGTTAATATGTGCTAAAGTAGTATGTCGTAAAGTCAACTTACTTTAGTGAACAGTTTTCATTTGCATTGATCAACAAACTGTTTACATTTAGAGTTATTTAAATCTATTTTGCATTATTATATATTTGCAATTGTGTAATTAAGCATAATATACATTATTTGCTACAAAATGATATATTCATATGCATTCATATGTAAATTTAAAGTTATATTTATTTGTCATTATCTGTATATTTCAGATCTGTCATTGCCTTCTTTATTATATTTAATAAAGTATTTAAACTTTCCGCATTCAAGTCATCAATAGCCTTATTCAACCTGGTCACACAAGCAAAATATTTGAAATGTATGAAAAAAGTAAAATCACAAAAATACCGAACTCGGAAGAAAATTCAAAACGGAAAGTCCCTAATCAAATGGCAAAATCAAAAGCTCAAACACATCAAACGAATGGATAACAACTGTCATATTCCTGACTTGGTACAGGCATTTTCTTATGTAGAAAACGGAGGATTAAACCTGGTTTTATAACTAAATAAACCTCTCACTTTTATGACGCATAAAATTCCATTATATTGACAACGATGTGTGAACAAAACAAACAGACATAGTAGGTAAAAATGTCAAAATAGGGGTACAACAGTCAACATTGTGTTTTGATCTTCATCACTAAAAAAACAAACAAATATGTAACAAAGAAACACAAAAAGGCATATAGACAAAGCACACAAACAAAAATGACAAGATTAAAAAATTTTCAATAGCACAATAACATAACGACGGGATGTATAAGTACCGAGCCACGTCAAATGGATATCACCAAAAATAGACTAAACAGTAAAAGTATTATTCAAAAAGATAAATGAAAGAATACTAGTACTATAACACGTTATCAAGATGATAAACAACGTCAGTACTAGAATCTATACTTCAAGACCATCGTGTATTATTTGTGAAGTTGATACGGAATATTGATCAACAAGGTCTTGGTACCTTCCGATGAACTTTTTTAGAAAAAGGACGAGACGTTCTTTGACATACCCCTGGTTCATCAACTTTCTGCTCACACTGATGACGTTTTACAAAGTCTGAGTAGCAGCTGCAAGCTCTTGAATACCGAATAAGTTGGGAAATGTATATCCCATATGCAGGTAAAGTTGGTACATTTCTACTAAGTTGGGGGAAATTGATAATTTCAAAATTAAAATCGTCTCGTTTGTTATAGCTTATGGTACTGAGATGACCGTGTATGTCAAATTCGAGGTATAAGTGTAAAAATGAGGAGGAGGAAGCCGTTTATGTTGTGTCTTTAATTTCTAGTTCTGGGGGATTTAATGCGCACTGCAAACTATTATTATTTCATGATAAAATTCCACAAATCTGGATTTTTCATCGACAGGATCTTTGTGCCAGTGTGTGACCTATCAAGAGTATGGTCACATGAACGACTCCCTTAGGCGATGGGTGGTTCGTTTATCTTTGCGGGATGTACAAGTATGTACTAGTATTCTATACAAGACCCTACTCAACAGTATAACTGTAAAAGGGTGGTCTGTTTGGTTATTTTGGATGTATAAATACAAAGCCACGTCCTGTCAGAATGGGGGACTTTCAAACAAATGTAGGGAAAGTGCAATCAATAACTCTACATGTTACAGAAAAAAAAAATTAAAACAGGGATCCATATAGGGACTGTTACAAGACAAGATGTCTGCCCCTTCTTACATGCTACCATTTTCCAGCTGCATTTGAAAAATACATGCTGTTATCCTGGTCGACCCAGTCTACATATTATTGAATTATTTTGTTTTATTTGTTCTGAATATACATGCAGTTTTTGTCACTTGATGTCAGGCAACAACGATCAATCAATCAAACCTGTTTGAAATTCGATATTTTGTTTATTTGATGTATTTTCAAACCTTGAAAACCATTCTGCGATTCTGATTTGCTAATAACCGTCCACTCCCTATTGGCATTGCGGTCTTTTAACCAAGTTGAGGCTTTGATTCAAGTCATTTACCTCATTAGAAATAAAATTCAAGTCACGCTTCTGTCGATACGAGCACGCTACCACAAGACCAAAGAGGTGGTTATGAATATGGAAGATACACATATACATATACATGTATATTCAAAACATTTGAAACAAAAATATGTGGTCTAAATACACCGTACCCCCTCACATTATCACATTTCCATGTTCAGTGCACCACTTTATCCGGGTCAAACTCTAATTTGGTATATTATTTTAAAAGTTTTATATTTGGAATGGGACAGACGAACGGACGGACGCAGAGAACAGAAAATATAACAACCCCTTGCTATCATAAGTTTGTCATAAAACTAAAAAGATCTTCCTACTTAACAAAACTGTAATCAAATATTCCATATGTCCGTTTTTCATACGTATTTGTATGAGTTATCAAAAATGATCATATCATCTCGCTTCAGATTTCATTATTTTTATTTTTTCAAATTGAATTTTGATTTAGTAGTTTTTAGAATTCACCCTTTAAGAAAAACATATATGGGTCAAGTGAAATGACGAAGTAATGATTGGTGTATTTGAATACCGGTAACTGGATTAATTATTCCTTTAGTTGTTGGCAATGATTATCCCGAATTTAATAACACAATATATATAGAATTAAAATAGCAAATTGGGGTAACTTTTAAATAGCATCTTTTCCAATAAAGTATTTATATTCAACGAGCCAAAAATTCATGCAGTCTATGCTCCCCTCCGCTATGATTCAATGCAATAGGCCAAGATCCGTCAGATAAGTTGGTGATGCAATAGGCCAAGGTCCGTCAGATAAGTTGGTTATATAGAGTAATGTCATTTTATTGGAAATCTCTAATACATGATACTTGTATCTACATTACCATTCTTTTTCATGAAACAAAGCAGGACCACTTCTCTTTCGAGTTGTCTTTTAGTTTGGAATGTATCCTATACATCCCCATCTTAAGATTCTAAAACCTCTTATTTGTGCTATTCTAGAACATGTAAAAATTATTACATGAATGTAAACACAAAGTCTTGAATAAAATCCTGTAAAAGAACATTCTAAATCAAGTAATATAATCTCGACATGAACAATCTATTAAACAGTCTTTGCCTGTTACTTGAAAAAAAAAAAAAAAAAAAAAAAAAAACCTTATTGTAGGCCATATCGTGAATTCTTTATTTTCATTTTTGTTTGCTGTTGAGTGATGGTTCTAAAGTTTAAAAAGTCACTTATCCATACAAAGAAAAACAGGATATGGAAAAAAGTAAAACAGCTGTAAGAATGACAGTGTAATGTTTTTATGAAAGTGTCTGTACCAAGTATGGAATATGATAGTTCTTTTTCACTCGTTCCGTTGGTTGATAACGTTTGATTTTGTCAGTTTTTATGGCCTCCCCTTTTTGAATCAACCTTGGAGTATTTTTTATCTTTTTTGTTGTTGGTTATATTTAAAGTATAGGTTAACATCTGTGGCTGTTATTACAAGGATTATAGTAACTTGAAATACAAGTCTATTACTTTTCCAAAAAACGAAAAAAAAAAAAAAGAACTATTATCTGTTCTCTTTAAATAAAACCTACTCAAGACCCTTGTACTAACGTTTGGACCTAGAATTTCATTCATTTCAACCATCTCAAAATGTTTTTGAGGTACAGGTCAACCTCTATGGCTATGACAATGATTATAGTAATTTGAAATACAAGTCTATAACTTTTCCAAAAATAAAGAAATAAACTATTATCTGCTCCCTTTTATTTCAATGTACTCAAGACCTTTGTCCTACCGTCTGGAACTAGAAATTAAATCTTTTTCGATCATCTCAAAATGTTCTTTTAAATATATAACCAACATGATGACTTCTACCTAAATTGAAATTAATGTTTTCAAAAAGATGGCTGTATAAAGAAAAATAAATATAAACTTTTTATCTTTAAAATAAAGTACTTTGATGGATATGACGAGGAAGTAGATGTCATTATATGGGATGATTTAATATGGTGTTACTTGCATCCCTTCTCGTCCTTTTTGGAGTTCATGTGATTCCCTCAGTTTTTGTTTGTTACCTTGATTTGTCTCTCACAAATCTATTACGAGATTTGAACATCGGAAAACTGTTCTCGCCTTAATTAAATACAGGAGATGTTGTATGATTGTCAATAAGACAACTATCCACCAGAGACCTCAGGCCGAGGATGTAAACAACAATATTTCACCTTCAAGTAAATGTTATATTTATTTACAGACATATATCTAAACGGCTGCATTATAAGTAAAATGTGTTATACATAACTGTTATAAATGCTAATATTACTGTAACGGACACTGTGAAGAAGTAAAATAATCATTTATTAAAGGTGTAAAAATGAAATTAACATTCATAAATTTAATGGTTCCGAAGCGCTTTTCTGGATTTATCTTCATAAGGACCGATCAAAACCAAATATCTGAAAACAAATGATGCATAAGAACCGAAACATGTAAAAAGCTATATGAACAAAAAGGGACCTAAAATAATAGCCAAATACATCTAAGTTGAGGGCGATGAAACCTTAGTTTCTTTATAATCATGTCAACATCGATACATTCACTACCGAACATATATATTGAATCATCTGAATGATGAGTGCATAAGTCTGTGTCAAACCTTATTTCAGCTTACTATTTCAATACTTAAATTTACTGGCAATAGTTAATTATTGATGTTTCTAATGTTCCATTTTTTTTCTTAAGATTCGCTTAGTTTTTACCATTGTAATTTTAGTATATGGTTTTAGTTACATACAGTCTCAATAACATTGGGAAATCGTACCGAGGGTTAATTATGTTATGATATTCATAAATATACGAAACAATTATACGTTCTCCAAAACGAATGATAAAACACATTTCCAGAGCTTAGAATGCCGAAAACTAACAAATTTTGGGTTGGGTATCTCAACTATTTATAAAATATTTGATCATTCTTAAAAATGCAGGAAAGTTATGACCCTATCGAATCACCTTGCTTATCATTCAATTCTTAACTTCTCAAATGGAAGGGGATTGGGATGATCCCTGGGGCATACCCTATATGTCAATTAATTCATCTTGACGTGTGAATAAGAAAAAACATAGGCGTAGGGCGCGGATCTCAACCAATGTCAAAATATTGGAACATTTTCAAACGGTGCGACGGGGATTTCTCCTAGGGACTTATGTGGTCCAATGATTATCACTAAAGAACCCATGTCTCTATCAATTTCTTTGTTCAAAATACATAATCATTTTAACATAACACACATTTTCCCATAGATTTGTATAGTAAACAAAAATCTTTTTTTTTTACCCTCAAAAACCCCTTTAAAAGACTCCTTTGCACAAACAAAATGATAATGTATGCACAGCTTGACATGTTATGCTAACATATTGTAGAGTGTTAAGTACATCTGACGATCGGTTTAGGGGAATTGCTTTGTAGAAGTTCAGAACGTGAAACTAAAATAATAATAATAAAACTAAAAATATAATAAAATATCTATAATAATAATAATGATGATGAGTAGATATGATATTGTGAGCAAAAACTGATGTTTTTTTTTTAGTTTAAACATATTTTATTTGCATAAACACTAATTGATAAACACAAGTGAGTAGAAGTTTAACTTTGATTTATACGTCAATTACATCAGATGTCACTTTAGAAAATAATTCTCCTTCAACATGATAATGTGAATTATCAAAAATTAGGTTGGATCCAACATTATGCTCCAAGGGGCCTCAACATCGGTCAGGATGAAGAGGTTATAAAATAAAAAAATGGTCGGGCAAGTTCATGCATGATTTATAGTAGAATGAAATTAACCATAAAATTTCATTTAAATGCATCCACCTTACATATGGCTAAATTATATACCATTTGAAAGCAAATATCATCTGTATTACATGTACCCAGCCGTCAAATAATAGCAGAGTGCAATTTTTGTTAGATCAAACTTTAGGTAAAGGACAGACAATTTCTTATATGTCAAGATCACTAGTATGCCAATTATGATCTAAAACGGCCATTCTGTTCTAAACAGTTCTTAAGCGACTGAACAATAAATTTTTCAGTCATTTTCAGTCTTTCAGTCAATTTTTATATCTATCCACTGCAGTTAATTAGTACTGTTCAGAAAATTCGCTTGCTTGCGGTCAATTAAGATCTGTTCAGTCTATGTTCAGACTGTTCAGTAGTTGTCACTTACCTATACACATTAACAACATACTTAATTGTCTGAAAAGCTACTGAACAGTACTGAATTGACTGCAAGCGAATTGTTTGAACAGTACTAACATGACTAAATTAACTGCAGTGGATAGGTATGAAAATGACTGAAAGACTGAAAATGACTAAAAAATTTATTATTCAGTAGTTTAAGAACTGTTTAGATCAAAATGACCGTTTCAGATCAGGTCAGCAGTCAAATAGTCTTAAAATTGACTGACAGACGGATCATGACTTGATAAATTATTGTTTAGACTATACAGATGGTGCTAAGATAAATTTTACCGTTTCAGACTAAAAATCATTTACTAGTAGATGTTAGCATAATTGCATATTATGTCTGCGGAATAATAGAATAAAAAAGGTAACAAGGAAAACTTTGAGAACAAAGTTTAACAGTAACTTGTCGAACACACTTTAAATTATTAATGAAGTATTGTTAATGAACATAATCTTTTCTTATAACTTTAAGTAAACATAGTAAAAATGACTGAAACCCAAAACATTTGTGTATGATTTAATTGCTTATTATCGAAAACTAAATAAAAGCCTTTGTTATGTGCTATGGAAATTTGTTGACATCATCAATTTACTACAATCCCGCTTATTGCTAGTTTAGCAGCCAACCATGACAACATCTTAAAGTTGTTAAAAAAACCACCGTCTACAAAAAAATGTTATAAAAATGCAAAACTCAAAAGTAAATTAAAAAAGTCCATAAAACCTGACAAAACAAAACGCTCGACTATATTAACCAACGGAACAAATGGAAACTAACTGTCATATTTCCGACTTGGTACAGGAATTTCCAGCAGAGTATAGTGGATAAAAACCTAGTGTTTATAGCTAGCATAACCTCCCACCTTTAAAAAAGTTGCAAAAATAGAGCTCTTAGCTGTTCTACGTTAAAAATGAATGTATTTAATTGTACATGCGCGATTCATGCTTTAAAAAAGAAGAATTGAGGGGTTAAAAAAATTGATATAACTAAAGTTTTATAACTGCCAGCATGAAAACGATTCATTTGACTTTTCAATTTGTAATTTCATAATATAAAATATAAAAATAAGGAGATGTGGTATGATTGCCAATGAGACAACTATCCACCAAAGTTCAAATGAAGTGGATGTAAGCAATTATTGGCAACCGTACGGCCTTCAACAATGAGAAAAACCCATACCGTATAGTCGGCTATACAAGGCCCCAACATGAAAAATATGAAACAATTCAATTGAGAAAACTAACGGCCTAATTTATAACAAAACAATTTACGAAAAACAAATATGACAGGCATGAACCAACGACAACCTCTGCACTACAGGCTTCTGACTTGGGACAGGCATATAAAGAATGTGTCGGGGTTAAACATGTTTGTTAGCGCTCAACCCTCCCCTAACACCATATCAGCAAAAAAGGTTTATTAAATAAAATAACGATAGCCTTCTGTCTTTGATGTCTGTTTCTTGCCCACATTGAATAAAAACTAAATAAAGAAAGACACAAATAAATAACAAATATAATGAATAGGTAAAATTATCTTGTCTTCTAAGTTTCTTTAAATGCATCGTATATTGTTCATTGTACATTGTATAACGATGACTGAAAATGAAGTAAACACTATTATACGAGACACTGAATGTTAATGTTGTTTGTGCATGTCCGAAATAAAAAAAAAAAGCATGTATATGTACCAACGTGAGATGTTCTAGTATTTTGAAGTATTACATACTCCCAAAATTAGATTAAAATAATAATCCATAAAATTTTTATCTTAGCATAAGTGACATAGCTATTTTTTTCAAATTGTATCGCTTTACATGCTGTAATTTGTGTGAATTTAAATTCTGTTTTTTTTTTTCAATTTTGTGCAAACAATAGTTGTCCTTTCCGAACTTGTGAGGTTCTCATTACATATAGACTTGTTAAAGCAGTCATTGAAAACTGATATAGTTTTGAGCATTCCCAATTTGACATGATGCTCATAGCTTATAGAAATATTTTAAAAGTGTCCAAACTTGCGATATATTAATTTAGAATATCTCTTCATCTGGATCATGACCAACGAAGTTTTAATATCCCTTTGGCATCTGTCGCCTCTCTTTTAATACATCATTTTATAGTGTGTATATGAATAAAATTTTCCAGGTGAGACAGGAAAAAGAGTATAAATAAGATTTATCAAAACAGAGTTATCATTCTTTGTTCTCTCCTTTCCTAATGTATCGTTCCGAATTATTATTGTTTCCTTGCATGTTATGTATATGTACACCGTATGTGTGTTTTATTGTATGTATTTAGAGTATTATGATTTTCATTTATTTGATTGTCCTCAATGATACATTTAATAAGACACATTTCAATTTGAAATTGAATTTGAATGAATAAAGTATTTGCAAATGGCTTTTATTTTTTCATCTATTCAAAGGCTACAAAATCACTCTTCAAGCAATTTATGTACATTGTTCCAATCAATTTACACAAGCGACAAACAAATCTAATGGAGTAAAGTGAACGATCTGATTTTTAACAGATTGTGTAACAATAAAAATATAAAAAAAAAAAAATAAATAAAGAATGAATATAACGAGTGAATTAATTAAATAACACTCCTCGAAACGCACATACTCTTTTGATCCGATCCGTACTAACTATATCTAATCCGTTGCAAATCTAGAAAACCACTATTAATTCGAGATCTTGATTTGCTACGGATTTGGTAAGGTTTGTACGAATCTAAACCGTCTGAGCGTTAATGGCCAATTATAAAGCACCCCTCTATTCATTTTGCATTTATTTATTTGTATTCTTGAATACACATGATTATTAATCAGTATGTTTTCCTATCTTTTTTTATTTTTTCTAAAATGAATGCTATTATTTTTCTTGATACATATACAAATGTACACGATTATTTTTACAATATAATAAAATAAATTTAATAATAAACAGAGTTTTCAAGAACAAAATGTTAACTTTTTCATAAAGAGAGAGAGAGAGAGAGAGAGAGAGAGAGAGAGAGAGAGAGAGAGAGAGAGAGAGAGAAAACAGTTATATGCACAAATTCACAATTTTATCCTAGCAAAAAATGCTTTCTATTGAGTTTGCAGCGTTTGCGTTTTGTTCTTATTAACCACTGTATTGCATTTTACTGGAAAATCTCGGGAGTATGTATGAACACGTAACAACATTAAACATGATGTTTATTTTATCTAAGTATCTATCAAAATTATCAAATGAGTATCTGCTTCAAAAAATCTCGAGCTCGACTCTTAAATAGTATGCCTAAGTAATCCAGCCTTTCTCATCGTGAAGGAAACAGATACACGTATACCAAATACTAAAAGCAGCTTTGAATTGAACTAATTGGCATGGTTTTTTTTATTAGCCAGCACTATAAAAATCTCTCCTTGCGAACGAGTTCAATACAAAGAGAATACTTTATTGTATGGGGTTGCTCTGCTGTATAAAATTCCAAAGGAAACATAAAGCAGATGAAAGCAAATACCAGATCTTTTTTAATTATTCAACATTAATCACCTTTACTTTCAAAGGTATCCTCAATAATTATATATATAATCTTAATATTTTGATGATTCTGTTTCTGGCCAAAAAATACATAATACAGGAAAATATTTTGATGATAATTTTTCCATGACAACATTGCGACCAAGTCAACAGAAATTTACGCTTAAACTTTTAACCTTTCTTCAATATAACAAACTTTTCGCAATTTCTCAGTTTTCAGTGGTAAAGCACCAATAGTAATTATATATCTGTCAGAGGACGATAATTGGAACGCTGAAAACTGTTGGATCTTCAAACTAATAGCAACATAAAAATGAATTTGATCGTGTAAATTATAGTTAACAAGATTAAACTACATTTAACATTACTAAGTAACAGCAATTGAGTTGTTTTATTTTGTTTTCTCCTTTTGTAATTGAGGTATAATGTATTTTATGAGAAGAAACTCATTATATTTTATTCATGACTCGCATACAGTGCCATCTACAGATCAAGGACAGAAAAATAATATATATTTATTCTTTTCGTTCAGTAATACATGATAACACGCCAGTTTTTTTATGAAATAAATTGTTGTGTTGAATTTAATTTTATTTTGAATGATGGATAAAAAAACCATCATTGAATTTGGATTTTGAAATTTTAAAGACTCACTGCTAATAAAATTAAGGAATTTGGGTTTTCTTTGTAGGATAAGATTTCATTTATTTGAAAACAGACATAGCACGAACTTTAAATCTACATTTATTACTGAAAGAAAAGGCAGGGTAAACCGAAAATCAAATCATTTCAAAACTACCAGTAGCACTATAATCCAACAAAAGGTCAGAATATACTAAAAGACAACAGCGTCTATATTACAAGATGGTGAACGTAGTGTATCAGAAAGTTATTTGAAGAAAATGTGTTAAAAGAGGAGTACTCCAAAAGCTGAGCGAATTTTTTTATATATATTAAAATTGATTTTAGCGATAAGTGAATAGTATATCTATATTGGTATTGTTCCATAAAGCAAAACACAAAATCAAATTATTTCTTAAATTTAAATAATGTTTCACATATGTCTAAACACTTATGTTACATTTTAAGATTCAACAAATATTTATCTGATTTTTCAGAATGTTAATTGAAACTTGAGAGACATGTTCATTATTTGTTTCACCTATCAGATTTTAAACAGGTTTCTGTGGAGCACATTTGCAATAACAAACTGCAACGAACCTCTACATGTGCGGCTGTTCCAGAGACTCACCATAGAGATCATAAAACTGTTCATAATCAATATACCCTTCGACAGATAAATTTACTGTTAATTTCAATAAAACTTTGACCAATCATGTATGTACAAATACATATAACGACGTTTTTAAACAGAGAGATAATACTGAGGATACAATTTGCTATTATCAAGGTTTATCCTTTTAACTACAGTAAATAATGTACCGCATTGGTCGACTTAATGATAATTCTTTTGACATTTACACATACTAATGAGTACATAGCTATAAAACAGAGGATCTATATCTCTATAAGTACTTTCTTTTTGTTTATGTAATAACTTGTTAGCAAAAAGCCGTTTTTTTCTGTGAAACAGGTTGAAAATCGATCACTTTGTTTTTATCTCCACGTAAAATAACGATGATAACTTGAAATTGTGTCAACTTATATTGTGTCTTCCATTTATGAGGGTTACATTGTCAAAATAGTTTGTTAACGACATCAAACTCAAAATGGATGCCAAGAAGACTAAAAAGGAACACAGTACTTTTTAAGGTAGCACACAGAAACCAAGAACGATACGACCGAGTAATATTCACGATTTAAAACATGACAATCTAATAATATCGAAAAATAGTTCTGAATAAAAAACTACCGATACTTTACAGGATGTAAATGTGGCACATTTTATATCAAATATTGATTCGCTTATATTCATAGGATTGTCTAATATACAAATAATAACGACGCAACAAATGTCAACCCCAAGTTATATTTCACCATTCGTAGGTTATTCTCCTTGCTGTCCCTAATGTATATCGAATATATAACCAGGTATGCATTACATACAACGAACTTGACAGACAAATTTGACAAAAGATGGGAGAAATGTTGACAAATGATCTATTATTGATTTGGAGAATAGTGGTGAGGTTTAAAAAAACTAGGCAAACATCATAAACTAAAATAGAAACAAATACAGTGTAGTGGACGAAAAAAAAGTGTGTACTTAATTATCTTTCAGTTTCAGATAAATAAAAAAGATCAATCTGTCGCAAAATCTGGAATCACTGCAATCAGAACCCATTGCGATGATTGTATACATACAAAAAGTTCAGAGGAATTTTAATAAAAAATTGAAAACAACACGTTTAATAATTTCATGCGTCCGAAGCGCTTTTCTGGATTTACCTTCATCAGGAACGCTCAATGCCAAACATTTGAAATCCGAGGGATGTACAAGTACCGAAACAGTTGAAGAGCTATACGACAAAAATACCTAAAAAAAAAAATAGCCAAATTCATCTAAGGTCAACTTTGCCTGAGGGAGTTGAAACCTTAGTTTCTTTATAATTTAAAAATTTATAAACGGACAATTTTAGAAAAGTTTGTTATAAATCATGTCAGTACCGAAGTACTGACTACTGAGCTGATGATACCCTCCGGGACTGATAATAACATGCGTACAAAAACAGTTAAAAAGCAATGGTTTTATGCTATTCGGAAATTTAAACCCATTTTTCGAAACTAACTGAAAAACATGAGATAAAAAATTTCAAGATAATTTGGGAAAATATTTGACAGCGGAAGACAAAAATCTTTTGATTTTTTCAAAGATCTATATATGATAAAGATTTTTCAATGATTATATAATCATAAATGAGCTGACTTTCAACAAGTAAGGACATGATAAAAAATGACAAAATCAGAAGAAATTAGACAGGCAGTTATAAACTGAACAATTATTAATCTGTAGAAGACTTTTGAGCTAGGTAGATATATAAAACAGAATATAGAAGCTTAATAACATTAACGACACCAATTTTACTACACCAGATGCGCATTTCGACAATTAATATCTCTTCAGTAATGTTCACTAGAATCAGGAAGTCAGGACGAAAATCTAAGATTACAGTTCCTGCGTGATGACATACGAAAAAAGATTTAAAACATCAGACGAGCAGATCGAACCAGTAGAGTAAAGAAGGATAAAGCTAACAAAAAATGGCACCGTTATTCATATTTAAAGTAAGTTGACGTAACGTCTAATGGGATGGGAAAAATCTGGACGACTTCTGTCAAAAGCTTGAAGAATATGAAAGAGTAGAATAGAAGGATTACCCGTTATTGTGGAACACAAAAGCGTTATGTGTCCATTATCAGAGAAACCAAATAGAACAAAGGAGATTTGACATGCATTAGTCTTGACCTTGCAAATGCATATGGTAATATAACGCATAATGTTATTAGCATATGTCGATATACAGAACAAATCAAATTAATTAGAAACTACCTACAGGGATTGAAACTCAGCTTCAGTTATTATAAGTAGTGACAACATAATAGCAAGATATAGAAAGAGGAATAGTACATGGATGTACAGGCTTGCCAATTCTATTGGTGAGGGAATGCATTTTATCTTCAAGGCAGCTGAGACAGAGAAAAGAGAGGAATTTTAATGGTAGATTAAACCTGGTTTTAAAGCTAGCTAAACCTCTCACTTGTATTACAGTCGCATACAATCCCATTATATTGACAACAATATATGAGCAAAACAAACAGACATTATAAGTAAAAATGTCAAAAATTGGGGTACAGCAATCTTGAATGTCCTCTAGGTATCTTTCGCCTCTCTTTTTAAAGAGATTATTGGGAATTTGCAAACATCAAATTTTATGATGAACTGATGGTCTTCGTATGGTAAAATTTTGTTGTCGCTTTTTGAAATGAAAATTTATGAGGGTTACATTGTCAAAATAGTTTGTTAACGACATGAATCTCAAAATGAATGCCAAGAAGACTAAAAAGGAACACAGTACTTTTTAAGGTAGCACACAGAAACCAAGAACGATACGACCGAGTAATATTCACGATTTAAAACATGACAATGTAATAATATCGAAAAATAGTTCTGAATAAAAAACTACCGATACTTTACAGGATGTAAATGTGGCACATTTTATATCAAATATTGATTCGCTTATATTCATAGGATTGTCTAATATACAAATAATAACGACGCAACAAATGTCAACCCCAAGTTATATTTCACCATTCGTAGGTTATTCTCCTTGCTGTCCCTAATGTATATCGAATATATAACCAGGTATGCATTACATACAACGAACTTGACAGACAAATTTGACAAAAGATGGGAGAAATGTTGATAAATGATCTGAAAAGAATGTATAATATTTTCTTTCTGTTAAATAATTCATTGTTCATATATTCGAGTAATTATAGATTCGGGAGTAAATGGTAATGTTTATCAAATACACACTATGTAATTGTGGAATGTTGAATCTTTTGAAAATATATAGTGTATTTATTTATAAGCTTGGTATCTTTGATGAAATTTAAAATCACTGGGTGCCGTCCACTGCTGGAGGATATTACTTCTTCGAGGATCATCACAAGCCTTGACGTCAGTGATCTTGTGCTGACACAACAAACATCAATACGGTAATTGTCTGTAAATTTACCGTTATTAAATCTTAAAATCTATTTAGATTACTGAGGATTTTTTACTAATAATAGATGGCCTAGCCATATTTGGCACACCTTTTTGGACTATTTGTTTTTCAATGCTCTCATTTCTAAGGTTTCATACCTCATGCATAGATGGCCTTAGTCAGATTTAGTTTTAAGAATATTTTTTTCTTCAGAAATCACAAAATACTAAAATACAACAGAAACATACGGAAACGGAAACAAGAGACACACAGAAAGAAGTGCTGCTTGAAGAATATGAAAGAATAGAATAGAAGGATTACCCGTTATTGTGGAACACAAAAGCGTTATGAGTCCACTTTCAGAGAAACTAAATAGAAGAAAAGAGATTTGACATACATTAGTCTTGATCTTGCAAATGCATATGGTAATATTACGCATAATGTAATTAGCATATGGCGATGTACAGAACAATTTGTACCTATAATTTTCCTGAACCAGTATTATGATATGAGGGGATTGTTTCAATATTACGCTTTAAAAAGTATTTAAGCACATATTTTTGTGGAAAACCTGATACATCTTGTGGTAAGTTGTTCCATTCAGGAATAACAAGTGGAATAAATTTTGATAAAAAGAGGTTATCAACATTAAATGTATTTCTAGTGTTATAGTCATAAAGTAGGTAAACATGTTGATGAACGAGTCTGCACAAATGATCTGGAGCTTCTTCATGCAACATTTCGTGGAGTTTAATAATGTAATGTTTGGATCTTCTTTCATTTTTGTTTGGTTTAAGAACAAAGTTTAGTTAGTGGCTCCCCAAACGATTTTATCCGCCTCTATCTGAATGTTTTCTAGTTTGTTTCTTAAGAATATTGATATGTTGTCCAATGCTGTTTCTGCATATTATTGGACCGGCCTAACGAACCTGGTATAGAAAACGTGATGGGGATTTCGTGATATTTTAATTTACATTTTCTCAAGCGACGGAAAGCTTAATCAGAAATATGACTAGCATGAATTTCCCAACAGCTGTTCTCTTGGAAAACTAATCTTATTTTAACGTTTATGTTTTTCAACCTCTTGTATAAGTGTATTATTCGTTGGTGGATTATTGGAATTCACGGTTATCCTTGAAAAAGTCATAGTTTCGGTTTTTTCTTGCAATAAAACGATCGAGCCATTTATCAAACCGTTGGTGATTTTTTTCCTATGCCTGACTTCATTAGAATACTCGTCCTCAACAACAATAGTGGAGCGGCAAATGACAAAAAAGACGTTTAGTAGAGGTTTCCCGATTTGCTACCGTACCAACCGTAGTACGAACTGGGATCCGTCATTGAACTTTTGAAAATTAAAGAACCTTTGTGAGCACGCTCATATACCCCACGCCCCCACATTGTCATTGGACAAACAAAATCTCACCAGATTCCTAAGTTCAAAGACTCATAACTCTACAAAAGTCAACTGATTAAAATTTTCTTGTAGATATGCACATTTACATATCATGTCCTTATTAACTACAAAGTTTCATGAAATTGTGTTGTGTGGTTTCAGAGGAGTTGCATTGACAAACTGTTGCAGTAGTATATTGAGGCCAATAAATTTAAAGGGGCATAACTCCTAGAAAAAAAATTGAATCATAATTTCCTGTCGATATGCATATCTACATAGAATGTCCTTATTATCTACAAAGTTTCATGAAATTCTGTTGTGTGGTTTCAGAGGAGTTGCGATGACAATCTGTTGCAGTAGTATATTGAGGCCAATAAGTTCAAAGGAGCTTAACTCCTCGAAAAAAAATTGAATCATAATTTCCTGTCGATATGCACATTTACATAGTATGTCCTTATTATCTACAAAGTTTCATGAAATTCTGTTGTGTGGTTTCAGAGGAGATGCGATCACAAACTGTTGCAGTAGTATATTGAGGCCAGTAACTTCAAAGGGGCATAACTCCTAGAAAAAAAATTGAATCATAATTTCCTGTCGATATGCATATCTACAAAGTATGTCCTTATTATCTACAAAGTTTCATGAAATTCTGTTGTGTGGTTTCGGAGGAGTTGCGATGACAAACTGTTGCAGTAGTATATTGAGGCCAAATAAGTTCAAAGGGGCATAACTCTTAGAAAAAAATTGAATCATAATTTCCTGTCGATATGCACATCTACATAGTATGTTCTTGTTATCTACAAAGTGTCAAGAAAGTCTGTTGTGTGGTTTCAGAGGAGTTGCGATGACAAGAACAGGACTGACGGACTGACGGACGGACAGACGGACGGACAGACGGACTGACAGACGGACGGGTCAAAAACATTATACCCTCCGCAACTTCGTTGCGTGGGGTATGATAATTCATATATGCCCTTAATTTCAACGTAAGTTTTATGAATCATTACCAAAAGTATTTGGAGGATTTTTAGCTACAACTTGGTATACATTTCATGTGGATATGCTCCCTATTCATTACAAACGATATTGTGTGTACTCGATTATACTTTCAACCAACCGTTGCAAGTAACCGTTGCACAAACGGTTAATAATTAACATTTATTTCCGCTGAAATTGCACAGGCAAAAAGAAGCTGAATATAAACCACATTCATTTTTATCGTATGGTCGCCTGTTATATTGATATAACAGTACAGAATGAATCGGTTGGCATTTTTTGGGTAGGATTTTAGAAAATATGATAGAATAAAAGCTATTTTAACATACAAAATTGACCTTATTGAAAATATATTAATGATGAAGATATATACAAAACATGTTCCAGTATATAATTGTCTACAATACGAAATCTCGTGTGCAAGTCAGCTTTGTGTGTTAAACTGCAAAACCGACTGAGCAAATCTTCACGTAGGGGCACTTAAAATTTATGTCAGATCGGTGGTCAACAAACTGTCTTATTAGTTATTCAGTACCAATTCTTCGCATTCTTTGATACAATTAAATATTGTAAGTTAAGTTAGTAGTTCTAATTTATTATCTATACCATTTTAAAATTTTTCTGTATTTTCGCAAAAATCGTCATACACACGTATGAGAAATTTTAACGAAGTTAAAAGTACGAAGATAAGGTCAAACAGAGGCGGATCCAGAAATTTTCATAAGGGGGGGCACTGACTGCCTAAGAAGGGCCTGCTCCAGTCATGCTTCAGTGATTCCCTAAATAATCAACCAAATTTTTCCCACAAAGGGGGGCCCGGGCCCCCTGCCCTGCCCCCTAAATCCGCCTCTGTCAAATAAAAGATACGCTGATAAAATATCCAAAGAACACAAGTGTCAGTACAATTTATTATAATTGTATGAAAATTATTCTAGTCTTTTAAATTCAATGATTCAAGACAATGGTGTTCTTTTTTTCATCGGCAACAGAACAGTAGATATACTAATCAAAAGAAACGATAAAAGGCAATGTATTTTCCATATATAATGAAATTGGATACACTGTACCAAGGTGAATAATTGGCCAATTGGTCTAATACTTACAGAGTGTTATTTTCTTATCAAAACCATTGATTTAAGACAAATACGCAATTTTTTTTATTTTTGCAATTTTTGTTATTTCAAAAATTGTATTTTCACCAAAAAAAATCAAAAATTTCATATCGAGTGAGAAAAGAGCACTCTTTTCGTTATTTAAAAAAAAAAATGAATTCTAAAAAAAGTAAACTGAAAAAATATCGAAAAATAAGTATACTAGTCAACAAAAGTAACGAATACACAAGTTTAAACTCCAATTTATCATAAAATATAACAAATAGGAAAAAAACTGTTAAATTATCCAATGAAAAGCATTCATTTGCAAAGCAAATGCGTAAGATTAAAAGAGTCTGACCAAATTGAAAAGTGAGAAAATACCGTGTTTTTGAACACAGGGGTCAAATTTATTTTGCGGAAAATGATGACAAAAGTCGGCACTTAATTTTGAAAATGAGAATTAAGTATTCAAATATCTGCAAAGGCATTCAACATTTTAAACAGACCATGTTTAAGATTAAAGTTTTAAGTTATAATATCGATTTTTGATTTTTTTTGGTGAAAATACAATTTTTGAAAAAAAAAAAAAAAAAAAAAAATGCGTATTTGTCTTAAATCAATGGTTTTGATAAGAAAATAACACTCTGTAAGTACTAGACCAATTGGGCAATTATTTACCTTGGTACAGTGTATAATTTTCAAGAAAATGTCTCATAAAAAGTGAAAACATTACATACCATGCTGGATGATTAGCAAATCTAAATGATGGTGCTGTTAGAGCAGGCGACGCTGATGTGATATACCGAATAAAGCCTGAAAATTTGCTTAATAACGCTGTTTATGATGTTGCATGTTTGACCACATGCTTGGCATAAAAACTAAGTTACACAAAGAGTAGTTACATATAACATTATAGACAAAGACCTTATTCGTGACAAAAAGACTCTTGTTATTTATCAACTTTGATAATGGACTAGTCTTTCTTACCAGATGACATTAGTAAGACCAACTGCAATAACTCTAAACTAAAGGCTAAACTTAAGAAGCACTACAAAGACGCCATAGTGTTACATATTAAATCGAACATTTAATTTGCAAGCGTCATTTCTATTGGCGACGCCTTTAAAGTCGCGAATAACACCAAAGGAAAATCGAAAATTGTTTAAAAGCCGACAGACGGTAAAGTTATCTGCTGTCCGATTTCATGTTGTAAACATGAAGAGACATTTACCACAATTATTTTCCATGCTTTTAATGCTAACGCTATGTTTGGTGGAAAAGACTGTTAGGATAGAATTTTTATTAAATCAGATGATACTGGTGTTCTTGTTCTGGCTGTCCATTTCTACCTGATGCTTAAAATTACAAAATTAAGAAGTATGTGTTCAGACTGGTCCAATTGACAGCTTGAAGGATAACAGACGATTTTTCCGAGTTCATGCCACTGTTTCGTCTTTTGACCCAGCTGTCACCGAAATTCTGCCGATCATTCTTGCCTTGAGTGGATTTAATCCCATTTCAAGTTTTCGTGGAATCGGTAAAAAGTCAGTATGCAACCTCCTTAGGACGAAAGCAAGCCACTTCAGTAATCTTGTAGCATTAGTACACGGTGATGTTGATAGTGCGATAGACGACGCTAGTGTGTTTATTACAGCGTTATACGACTTAGAATACAAGTTTAATAAATCGCAAAATTTGCTAAGACAACAGTTGGTTATATATAAAGATAAAAGTGTAATAAAGCTTCCGCCATGTGAGTTAGTGTTCAAGCAACACGTCTAACATTTGTACGTGCACTACGGCTACCAAATTTTGGGTGTAGGCAAATGTTGCCAACCCAAATAACGGCACGCCATGTGAGTTTGGTGTGGAAAATTTAGCAAAATGACAAGTTAGAGCCAGTTTTCTTTGAAGGATAAATGACACCATATTCTCTACAAGACCTTGTTTTATCGTGTAGGCAGCATGCATTAACAAGGAGAAGCAACTCATTTCTAAAACAATAATAATCGTAAGTCATAAACATTTCAGTAAGTACGATCAATTTTAATCGTAAGATTACTTGGTAAAAGAGTCATAGGTGGCCTCTTGCAAGGCAAAATTTTTGTCCCTATCCAATATACCCTCATATTCCAGTGGCAGTCTAAATTTCCACGACCTTTATCCTGGATGTCCTCTGTTACATGAACTACCTATTGTATTTATTGTTAATGTGTTCTAGTCCTGAACATGTATGAAATATTTGCGACTGGATGTATAGCAACCAACAATCAATCATTTTTTTTTTGCACGAATTTGTGTTTTGTCAAAAATGTAGGTAATTGTAACAATGTCCAGGCCGTATCTGCTGACATAGCTGATGACACATATGAACTATCATGAACATTTTTTATTGGAAATATTTTCTAACTAAATTAGGGTGTTCCTCGTTCATGTCGTATGTGAATTTTAACTTTCTATAATTTTTTCGACGTTTCATTTTGTGTATGAAAAAAGGTCATGTCTTACTTTTTTAATTTGGTCATAAAACCCGCTTGCATTCATTACAGTGCCGTCGAATGAAAGTTAATCGTAGTTGTCACTTTAATAATTCATGCTTCTTATATCATCTTAAAAATCATCGTGTATTGAGACTTACAGTGGGAATTGTTTCAAGAAAACTCAGTGACATGTCGAATCTTGGAAAATTGATACGAAATCTAACCTGCAAATATTGTTGGGATTTTATCAACAATGTATTTCGGATACTCGATTAATACCTATTATTCTCAAATGTATTTATATCTTGTCCAGAAATTCTATTTATCGAGGGCGAAGATCATGATCATTCTGTTGCAGTTATTTATTTGGTTTTGAAATTTCCATCAAACGTGTTACCTTCGAAAAAGTTAAATAATACGCCATTCCGACGTCATGTACAAATATGAAACACATCTAAGTCTGATCTTAAACATTGATAAATAATACTCATTGTATAATTTATTGAATGTATTATTGATTTTGAAAACTCTGCAGTTTGTATCTTTAAATGAAAATTGTATTTTTTTTAGTGATGACCTTTGACCTTGATTTAAGGCATGATGGTACCAGCTTTCATATTTACGACACATATTCTCAAAAAGTACACGATTTAAGCTTTCCAATGAGCTATTATAATGCCATGAGGTATGTAGGTAAGTAAAATTTCTAAAATTGTCCTCTCCGGCGCTCCACTACAATGAGCAATAAATCATTATCAACAAAAAGTGTTATGCATGATATCACATATCCTACCATTGATAAATGAAAAAATTAATACAGGCTCTAAAATAGAGACCTGGGGCAACTTGTTTTATTCTATAGATTTCAGAAGTAAGTACACCGTTTAAACTTTTGTGTTCCCCGGATTAATAACTTTTAAATCAAGGGAGCAGTAGTTTGTCAATGTTTATTAATTCATTTATTGATATCGAAAAAGCTACTCTGACTTTCTTTCGTGAGTCAAATGCTTTAGCAATAGTGTCGGTACAAGTTGATTAACAGAACTATCTACAGGTATGTAACCTGAGTTAATGGATCATATTTATATTGATACAAACTTTAGATAAATATTTAAAAACTCATTTCTTTTCCTTTTTACCAGTCTACATAAAAGAGAGATAGTGAAGGATTTAATAATGTCCCCATGAAATAATGTCCGCGGGACATTTTTTCATAGTAAATTCTGTCCATGGACAATATTTACTTATTTTAATTTGTCCAGGACACAATTTACCTATTAAAAAATGTCCTAAGCTGTGAAATAGTGTCCATGTTATCACTGGAAACTTTTTAGCATTAGATTTGGTCCTTGAACAGTAAATGTGATAATGTAGGATTTAATAATGTCCCCCATGAAATAATGTTTAACTCCACCACATTGTGGAGTGTCTGTACTTAATCAAGCAATCTTTACTATCTATCATACTGATTGTAGATTTTTACGCTGATCTCATTTTAGATCAGCAGTTTATGAAATATGGGTAACATATATATAGCAAAATGTAAAATGAAGTGAAACCTGAAAAGTCTGGTATAAACTTTAATTCAATATTTTAAATAAAATATACAATATACGTGTATAATGAAATTTTGTCTCTTAAGTGGACGGAATTTTACAGCAACAGTTATGAAATAGTCTCCCACAGGACAATATTTCATAGCAGTTGTTATTAAATTATGTCCTCCAAGGGAAGTAATACAAAGGTCGTCAAAATGTGTTGTAATACTTGAATTTAAATTAATCAAAAAAGGTGTATTGTGGAAGGACACTATTTCAGTTGAACGGCAAACGCCTGAATCTGACAGATAAAGGTCAATCTGTCGACATAAAAAGTACCCGTATGTATAATGTTTACGCCCACAAACAGCGCCACCTATAATTTTTTCTTCGGCGACTTTGAGAACAATGCTTCGTTCTGTAGGAAATTAAAACATTAAATTAACTCAAACATTGAAAAGTAAGTATAGAAAACAAATTAAAAGATATATTTTCACATGACTGGTTATGCATGATACGCTGGCAATGTGCGCAATCTCCTTTAATCCAAGATTGAAAAATAGTTTTTTTCCGACCTCAAAATGGCGGATTCCAATGTTTACATTTTTCCATCACAACAAGAGCTGACACAAAAGCGTGGCCGGGGATAAATTTGCATATTATTTATTGTGTAGGGTAGCCGTTATCCAATGGCATTTACTGTTATATAAATGGCTATACGTTACCATCCATTGTAACAAAAGTGGGGTGTGTTTTGTGTGCACACCTCAGAAATGCTGTGTATTCATTTTTGTACGGTAAAAATCAATGTTATCTTCATTATATTTCCATGCATACACAAGTCATAAGAACAAATACATTTTTTTTTATAAAACTTATAATGTAAAGTGACATGTTGAACTGTCTGCTGTAACAAAAATTCGTGTAAATAAAGCTGATCCGTTTAAATTCAAGCACAGCAGACAAACACATGGTCGTTCATTGATGTTTGTTTACTTAAATTGCACGTTGTTGTTACTGAACATACTTATTGTGTTATTGTAGTCTAAAAGCAGATATAATTAATCTTACAACTGCATTTTAAAACTTTCAAGAGTTATATAATACACCTTGCCTAAGAAATATGTCTGGCTATGTCCAGGGACTTCCTAAACTAGGTCCTTACAAAAAAAATGAGACTGTAATCATGATGTTAATTACCATATTTACTTTGCATTTGATATTTTTCATATACATGTACATGTATATACATAGAGGAAAATAGAGTATATGGACATACTTGGGTTAAATTCCCACCATAGCCAGTAATTTTAATAGGTTGGAGCAAATAGGGCAGATTGACCAAAATGCTACAAAATGTAGTGTCTCACACATCTTTTTTTCTAAGTATACAGCAGCTCCTCTAAGGATTAGTAAGGGAGCACTTTATATACAGTCCAGTGGCTAAGTCCTCTCTATTTTCCTTATTTATATCATTATATTTCTTATATTCTCTTGTAGTAAGCCAAAAAGCTTTAATTCCTCTTTTTCCTAATCTGTCTATAAACAATGAAAGTTTGTATTCATTGTTGATGTTTGTAAAGTGACTTATAACTGCTAACAGACACAGTTATTTGGACTCTGGTGGATATCTCATTTGCAATCATACCACATCTCTTTATTTTAGAACAGGTTAAGTATTTGAAGTAAATGACTAACAAACATTAAATCATTTGAAAAAATAGTTCTGCAATGATTATGCATGAAAAATAAAATTGTATTAATGGTGTCACTATGTTTAAAATGACCACTGTAATTGTGAACTGCCATGACTGTCTTGTGCAAAAATTTCATTTTAATAAGTTCCCTAATAAATAGTATATAGATGTATAAAAAACACATGTATGTACTGATTCCAGGCTATCAATTCAAAAATAGTTGATGTTTTTTAATTAATTGAATAATAACTTATTGCAATTATCATGATCATGATGATAATACAAACTAGCATTCTGAAATGTAATACATATTCAAATTTATTTGTTCAGTGTATGTTCAATGGTGTTACTATGTCCTTTGATTGAGTTAAGCTATTTCAGTTGATATTTTATAGTGTGTCTTTCTATGTTGTGATGTTACACTATTGTTTCAGAAAAAGGGTGAAGGTTTGGTACCATTAAAACGTTAAAACCCGCTGCATTTGTTTGCACCTGTCCTAAGTCAGGAATCTGATGTTCAGTAGTTGTCGTTTGTTGATGTGGTTCATAAGTGTTTCTCGTTTCTCGTTTTTATATAGATTAGACCGTTGGTTTTCCCGTTTGAATGGTTTTACACTAGTAATTTTGGGGCCCTTTATAGCTTACTGTTCGGTGTGAGCCTAGGCTCCGTGTTGAAGACCGTACTTTGACCTATAATGGTTTACATTTATAAATTTTGACTTGGATGGAGAGTTGTCTCATTGGCACTCATACCACATCTTCTTATATCTATATACAACTTTATGCAGTTTTTTCTTAAATAGTAATAATCCAGCTATGTCATAAAAAAGAAATTTTTGATAAAAGTTAGCAAAATTGTCAGAATTTCAACCACATTTAGGCCTAGGAAACTTATTTTTTTAAGCATAGAGGTTGATAAGCTAAGTACTGTAAATTCAGAAATTATCATGAGGTTTTAATTAAAGAAAATAAAGTGATTAAATTGATTATCGCAATAATAAGAACTTTCATTCTGATTTGAAGATTTTTTTTCTAATATCAGAATAATAATTATCTTATTTTTGTCCATTATTCAAAAAAATTCTGAATATACTGTATTTAAGTCAGCTTTGTTTTGGTTTTGTATTTCAACTGCCAATGCATTTTAGAGCAGTTAAATGTGAATTTGGTTTAAATTTGAAGTTGATTCAGTATACTTTGACATATAAATAACACTCATTTATTTAAAAAAAAAAACATTTTCATACTTTATTTACTGATCAGCTTAACTAATCATTCATTATTCAATCAATAATTTAATTAAAGGACTCAACAGTTATTTTAGGGCTTTTGAATTCAAATTTAAGAAACAAATATTTCAAAAACTTGTAATAATAGAAAAATATGAACTGCATGATATCATATTGCATTACAGCTTTTTGTTCAGTTTTCTTTGTGTTGATTAATTTATAATGTTTTAAATCCCTTTCTGGCCTTTTGTTTTTTAAAATTTTTTTTCTCTTGATTTAGAGCGAGAAACAGAACTTGTACATCTTATATAGTTTCTTATATAAAAGCAGGTATAATAAGAAAAAAAGATAATTCTGTCCACTGCAAATTAACTTTTTTTTTCATTCAATGTTCACAAATTTGAAGTATGTATTGTCTACATTTTCTTTTTATCCATATTGTATTTTAATGTAATGCAAATTTATATTGTACTGCTGATGAACCCCTCTTGTATATAACTTTTTGGCATGAAATCAAAATAAATATTTTTCTGTTATATGGAATAATCCCTACTCTTTTATAAAAAAGCTGGATCTGCTGAAAGGTTCTTGCTTTTCTCAGAATTTGCCATATGCCTTGTTACATCAGGAAAAAAGGCTACCAATAATTAGCCTAATAATCAATGATGTCACACAGAAAGAACCCATCTCTTTGCAGATCATAGTAGAAAAAAAAAGATAGTTGGTAACATAAATTAACTGTTTAAAAATATCAAGAGAAACATTCCCATACAACATATCTGTCAGAAAGTTATTTCGCCACTCTTAACAGAGAAATCTTAAATATGTATATTGATAAGCAAGACTTGCATCTTGAAAACTAAAATGTCTAGAGGAGAGAACTATTGTTTCTCAATTGATGCTGTGTTAGAATGTATAATATCACTCTTTTTTCTCCATATGATCAGCATACAAAGTGACAAAGAACCTATAGATAAGTTCTTCAGTCTAAATAACTTTGTTTAATCTCATTTCTGGTGCAACATTTTCAATGCACCAGAGTAGAAACTTTCTATTTTAGATACTTTATTTATATATATAAATTGAATTAATTAAAGTCTAATTTTAAAGTGAAATTAATATTAAAAACTGTTCTACTATTATATATTAACATTCTACATGAACAAACACAGAGTTTATTTTCATAAGCTTTCTATTAAAGAATATTGATACAAAGAAAGTAGAACAAATACTATTATTCCATCTATCAAAAGAGTGTTTGAGAATATACTATGCATAGCTATTTATAAGTCCAAGTTTCATAGAAAAGTTATTTATCTATAATTTTGTACTTTGGAAGTTCAAAAACCTGAAATTACTTGAAAAAATGTCATATTCAACTATAACAGAACTATTTTGCTGTTACATGAGTAAAGGAACATGCAATATGGAATAGTTATACAAGAAAGTGTCGAAATATAACTTCAATCATTAATTTTACTCGAATTTACTGTTTTGAACATGCAATTTCCTACGATGCATGTACGGAGTTATCTCCCTTTGATCTCCGCTTCGCCACGAATAAGCTGACACAAATTCGTTGCCGAGGAATTTTGGATCAATAATGAATAAAATAAGAACCAGAAAATGGTTTTACTTCATATTTTATATCCCTCCATACGTTACCAAACCTATTTAAGGAATAATTTGGGATTTTCCGTAGACCTACGCAAATTTTCCAAAAAAAATTTCCACTTCCATCGTCGTTTTAGAATACTTTTACAACACCTTTCTTAAATAAGTATACAGAATAATGAAGCTTATTTACTCAAGATTTGGACACTACAAGTTTAATTTATGTACGAGTTACAATAAGACGATACGAGGTAAAAACCACGAGGTGTACACGTTCACAAAAAAAGGTAAACTCTGACCTTTTATCACGTGACCAATGTCTTGACCTTAGACGCCATTAAATCGTTTGTCGTTCAACTGTTTCATAACTGTTGCTGTAAAATTCTGTCCACTTAAGAGACAAAATTTCACGGCAATGTACATCATTTAATACTTTAATTCTGTGAAAAACTGTCCGGGGGAAACTTTTTCACAGGACACTATTATGTCTTACACAAGGTCTATAATTGGATTAAATTTCATGCGAATCGCCTCGTCTATTGTTACATTTTCTTTATCCAGTTAAATTGAAAAGTGCACTATTGTAATGACTTGTTGAAATGCAGAGCGAGCCAGGGATAGCTAAATTCACGTGCTGCATATTCCAGAAATGTAGGACTAACTTTGACAGTGTTTGTTGTCTTATACAGGTCTAACAAAAAGAGCTGGTCATACAATTCCTCTTGTGTTATATAATAACTATATTATCTTAAGTATAAATTTCGTCATTTAATTTAAATCTAAAATATCTGTAGACGAGTATTCAACGGTTGGTTGTTTACAAAAATACCGATTAAAGGCATTCATCTGCTCTCTGCTATCGTCTATGTAGGTATCATCAAATGATAGAGAAAAGTCAAAAGAAGGAAGTTCGGCCATTTTATCCACCAGTTATTGATGGAATCTAATTTTGAATTTATTGATTCACATTGTTTTGTTTTCTTCAAAATATTCGGTTTTCTTCTGTTTAATCTGACGACACATTCATTTCTAGTTATCTTTAATTTTGCTCATGACCTATCGGTATCATATTTTTAAAATTGCTTTTTTGCCTTTTAATGACGTCATCCAAGGGGGTCGAGGAGTGATGAGAAATTTCCACAATAAAATGTTGGCGCGTAAATAACTTAATGCATGCCATTTTCTTCTCATCATTATTGACCTCGTTTTTCGAATAATTGATTAATATGATAAGGTGACTGCTGAGGACGGTAAAATAAGCCAAACAATTCTTTACGATGTTTAACAATCACTTCAATCCATAGGCATGTTAGAGTATGGATTTCAAGATTATTTCGTCTCTTACTTGGGAAGTTATAATTTACGTACATCATGACTCTTCTTCTATAATAGTTATCATCATAGGATAGGGTATAGTCAGAGAAATCGGAAGGAAGCCCGGCCAAATTAAGCAATATATTCCAAACAGTTTTTAAAGGAACGCACGTCGGAATCTATTGATTCATTATGTTTTTCAAAATATTCGATTTTCGTCTGTTATATCTAATGAATATCTAATTCTTAAAAAATGACTCATGAATATTATATATTTTATTGCTTTTTGTCTGTAAACGGATTTTTCTCCTTAGAAAATCCGAGGAAAATTCCGAGGTATACTCGTGTTGGCAGCAACTGAAATGTGTAACAATGGAGACAACATTGTTTGAGTTGGTATTTAGTAATGTTTCCCAATCTATTTGTCTTTATTTCTAATAGTACTCCCTTTCGAAATCCCTCACTTTATGCTTGAATTGAGTGTAGGTTTTTGCAAATTAAGTATTTTATTAACTGGACAAAGCAACCGAGTATTAGCTTCCAACATAGTTTCACTCACTTTATCATATTCAAAATCGTCGATATTATTAACTAAGGGGAAGCGGAGCAATGAGAAATTTCAACAATTATGTGTTGGCTCGGTCTAAGTTGATGTTCTTTACAAGATTATTAACGTTGACCAGGAGTAAGTTGTCGTTGAAGTAACCTATGACCACATTTTTTTCATACCATTATTAACCTCGTCTTTCGAATGATTGGTCAGTAGAGTAAGATCAGAATACTTAATGATTGTTAAAAATCATTTCAATCCGAAGGAGAATGGATTTCAAGATCATTTTGTCACTTACTCAGGATGTTATGGTTTACATGCACCATGACTCTTCTTCCAATGATACCATCTTCTTTGTCACAGCGATACAATTTCTTAATGTTGGATAAAAAAAACTCTATTGTCGGGTATGTTCAACTGCAGTACAAAGATGATCAATTGGATTCAAATATGGGCTTAGGGCAGGGCATCGCATGACAGCGACTATATTCTGCTGCAAACGTATCTCTTTTTGCTACAACGCTGTGCGCAAATGCGTTGTCTTTCTTGAAAGTATGGTTCTGGTGACGCACAAAAAGTGGCAAAACGTTGGAACGCAAAATATTCGTTGATTTAACAGCAGCTGTTACTCCGTTTCCTCTGCTTGGAGTAATGTTCTTGAAGGCAACTTCTTTCAGCTTGTCATTAAGACCAATCAATTCCTCCTTAAAGAATATTGCTTAGACCACTCTTTGCATCAACTTATATCATGCAGTTGTTATCATATCGTTTGCCGTGTCTCATCCAGATTATTGTCCTGCCATCTGCTGTTGAAATCCAATATCAGCTTTCATCTGGCGCTGCAAAACTGGATTGAGACATCCTATGTTGTTGGTTGCTAGTAAACTGAAGACTGTATCGTCAGTACATTTGTTGTTTTTCTACCGTTGTTATAAGTTTAAGAGAATGAATTCATTCATGCTAGACTGAGTAAAAAAACTAAAATGCAAAACAATTCCAAATTGTATTAATTACTAAATTCATTTCAGGCCTCAATTCTAGTATAACATAGTTGAAATTTTTACAAAAGAGTTAACGTTGGTGATATAAATGAACACTTATAATAATAAACTGAAGTAGGGAATTGAATTTCATTAGAATACTGTGAATTGTCAAACTTATTTATAATAACATAGGTTTTAATATAAATGAAGTAATATATAAAAGAGATGTGGATTCTTGTGTTATAAACATGATATCGATATAATGTATATTAAAACCAAAACTATTTATATCTTGACTAACACATATAATGGACAGTGAGGACCGGTTGTAATTATACTTTATGAAAAAAGAGAATACTTTAATTTTCAAATTGTGAGCTTTCTATTTTATGTAGCAACATTCCAGTAGCACCTGCATATGAAGTATATATCCTCCCATGTAATACCATATTCCAGGATTTGCTTTTTCTATAACTTTTTCATTGATGGAAGGTTGATAACATGGAAGCAGCTGAACACAGGATTCTTAATGTTTCAGGTGTAGTCATCCCTTCGAAAGTTATAAAACGCCGTCATGATTTGTTTTGCGGAATATTTGCGTCATTGATGGCCACGAGTATCTTCCAACTGCCTTAGACCAAATCTTGTCCTCTTTCCTCCTTTATACAAAAAGTAAAACCACAAAAATACCGAAATTCAAGAAATATTCAAAACGGAAAGTCCCTTATCAAATGGCAAAATCAAAAGCTCAAACACATCAAACGAATTGAAAACAACTGTCATTTTCCTGAAATAGTATAGGCATTTCCTCATGCAGAAAATGGTGGATTAAACCTGGTTTTATAACTAGCTTAACCTCTCACCTGTATTACAGTCGCATAGAATTCGATATGACGAATGAGCCTTATCACCGGATTAAAATTTGTTATGAGACAGCATGACTAGTCGAGCACCCCTTGGAATTTGATTGGGTTCATATTATTCCTTATTTATTTTCTGAGTGGTGTAGTGTGGCCTGTTGTTTGTATGTTAATCTATCCCCCCTTTTTGTTTTAAAGTCGTCTGTCCAGCCTTCACTGATTATTACCATCTCTTTTTTTATCTAATTACAATGGAACGGGTTTCTTCCTTCAATTGTAATTTTCCTTTGTTTGTTGCTGATGTTTTGTTGGCTACTGTTTTATTTCAACTTCGTATTTGTTTTCCTTCTCATCTGTTTTGAGTCGAGCACCACTGATGAGTCTAATGTGGACGAAACGAACGTCTTGCGTATCAAATTATAAGCCTTATATCTTTTATCAGTTTTCATATGCATATATTTCGCAGTTGCTTCGATATGCTTATGTATGAAGTAGAGTGCCAGATTTTAATCAGCCTAATAATTTCATGATAAAAAAAATTACGACATGATCAAGTTATAATAGGTCAAAATTGTTACAAAATTTTATCATCATTATACGAATTTATTCGAAAATTGAGATTTCTCTTATAGAATTTTATGAACACTGATATTTACACCCATCTAATTAACATTTCGTTAAATAGTATTTAATGACAATGATTAAGAAATAGGAATTGATACAAACTTTCGCAACATATATTTATGGTAAAATTACTATTAAAGAAAACGAGTTTAAGGATTTTTTTTCAAATCATTCTTTTAACATTACTACTAAATTATTTATGAAGGTTACACTTTTGATTTGAAAATCAATTAGGTTTTAATTTTTTTGAAATTAACATCGAATCACATATTTACATTTAGAAAAATGAATCAACTATTTCATTTATTTCCTTCCATTATGCATACAAAACTTACTTTGGGATTGATCTGTTACGATATATAAGAGTAAAAATTAAAAGCAAGATTTCTGTATGAGCAGATTAAGTACTTTTACATTTACATAACCAATGGTTTACGAATTTGGTGATGTCTTAGGGTAAGATAAGAGTCGACTACCAATCCACTATTGTGTGATTGATGCCTAATTACTTGATTTAACTTATCAACGTATTCTATAGGAGTCACATGATGGGTGTCACATGTGGAGCAGGATCTGTTGGCACTTCCTGAGCACCTAAGATCACCCCAGGTTTTTTGTAGGGTCGTGTTGTTCAGTTTTTAGTTTTCAATGTTTCGATTTGTATATTGTTGTTCGTCTTTTAATTGTTTTTTTGTTGTTGCTATGACATTGTCAGTTTGTTTTCGACATATGAGTTTAAATGTCCCTTTGGTATCTGTCGCCTCTCATTTACAATTCCACATTTCTGCGATATGTGTTATCCAAAGACCCGAAATGTCATAGGCCTAAATCCATCAATCGGAAACACAATTTCAAAATACTGATTGATTTAGTCGTGGATTAGGCTAGGCAATGGGCTAAACGGCAAAAAGACGTAAAACTCTTTCCGAATTAGAATTATAAACTGAATAGGTCTATGAATGCACCTGCTACATTGATCTTTATCACCAAAATGGTGCTAAGCAACTGTCCTACCTCCATGACAAGTATGTTGTTGTTTCCGCAGATAAGGCCCCAAACAACATCGTTTTTGTGTATAAATTACATTACATCAACTGCTTGATAAAATTATTTTGTATAGAAAATTAAATTGGAAAATCAACATATATATATACCCAACGACACTTACCAAAAAGGGAAATCCTGAATGATCACTGATCTGTTTTAATATCCTTTAGAATTTCAACCAAACATGAACTGGATCTTGTTTTTCCTTCTTGGTAACCTAAACTACATCAGTGTAATAACAAGCAAAATTATAATGCTGGGTCTTCCAAGTGCTCCACGAATCCTATTTATCAATTTTTAGCATCAATGTCATTAGCAATCAAAGCCGGGCTTAAGAGTTATTGTTAAACTACCTACTCAGGGGCGGTGTGAATCAGATATGGATAATAAAACATTCGATGGTATTATAGAATAAAAATTCTTTTAATATAAGTCAGCAAGAAGAAAAACACAGTTGGCTCTTATGGAAATGCCGAGTGTTTGTTGAAAAACACGTCCTCCAAATGAAAATAATATGTTGCCAATGAAGAAATCAAGCATCTTGAAAGATATGTAAAAGTATATACAGCCAAAGCTCTTTCCTCTTACAGTATTATAAAAACATTTGACTTTTGTTACCATTTTCTCAAGTATTCCTTTTTCAAACTCAATGACAAATTGTAAGAATTGATGATACTTTGTTTCATAAAAAAGAACCAAAGTATTTACAATTATCTTGTTTTAGAGAGGGACACATCATACTTTGTAAAATATTACTCTGATTTAAAAAAAAATTACTCTGAATGAGACATTATCAAGATGCTTGATTTCTTCATTGGCAACATATTATTTTCATTTGGAGGACGTGTTTTTCAACAAACACTCGGCATTTCCATAAGATACAACTATGTTTTTCTTCTTGCTGACTTGTTCCATATTCATATGAGGTAGACTTCATACACGAGCTTTTTAGAAAGAATGAAAAGAAGCTAGCATTATCCTTTAACTTCACGTTCCGCTAGATAGAAGATGTGCTCTCACTAGATGATCCAAAGTTTTGCGACTTTGTTGAACGCATTTATCCCATCCAACTTGAAATAAAGGATACAACAGATACAGTTAAGTGTGCCTGATATCTTGACCATTGTATAGAAATAGACAATGAGGGTCGGTTGAGAACAACATTTTTTGACAAAAGATATATTTAAGCTTCCCAATTGTGAGCTTTATATTTCTATGTAGCAACATTTCAGCAGCGCCAGCATATGGAAAATATATCTCCCAGGGATATAATATTTCAGAGCTTGCATCTCCTATCATGATTTTCTTGATAGAGGGTTGCTGCTAATAAGTAATCTATTAAAACCAATGGTTCCAAATGGTGAAGTTGAAGTAATCCCTCCTAAAATTTTACGAACGCCATCACGAGTTGGTTGACAGTTATGAAATATCTGTTTCACAGATGACGATGAATATGATCCATGTCGTTACCACAATCCCGTCCTCTTTTTCTTGCTTGTGACATCACCGAATTACACTTATCACCGAGTTTGTACCTACATGAGCAACACGATGGGTGCAACATGCTGAGCAGGATATGTTTACTTTTCCCTAACACTTGAGATCTCCGCTGGTTTTTGGTGGGGTTTGTATTGCTGAGTCTTTACCTTTCTTTTATGTGTTTTGTTTATTGTTATTTGTCTTTTAATCGTGTCGTTTTTGTTTTGGCGTTGTCAGTTTGTTACTGATTTATGAGTTTGAATATTCATTTAGTATCTTTTACCTCTCGTTTGGCTTCCGTTCAGTAATTGCTAGCATTCATTGACACGGTTTTATTTAATAGTGCTATGATTCTCGCTCCCGCTGAAAAAGCGGTGTAGAAATTATAATTAATGAAAATTTCACTTATAATGATAATTGTGTACGTTCGTTTGGTCGTTTGCTTTTTCGTTCGTTAACACTTTGTTAACGTAACTCGTCCCTAAACCATTAACTGGATTAAACCTTTGGATAACTATCAGTACTCTTAGGCATTGTGTTATTGTGTTCCCCTTGTTTATTTTTTTTTCTGATTTGAATCATGGGGAAAGGGGGTTGTGTTCCACATCAATATATGGACATTACCATATTTGCTTACATGATAAATGGAGATGGCATTTTGTATCAACATCTTTTAAACAATTGAGTTAATTTCAAAATAACATGCAATTGACTGACTGATATTTGCTGAAAGTCAAGTGGGAATTATGTCATGCATATTCAGGTCGATGTAAAATTAAAAGAATTTTTATTCTATAATATCATTGTGCAGTTCCTATCTTATTTTGCTTAGTTGTTTCAATAGAAAATAATATGGACTAAACAATATCTGCAAATATGATAAAAAGGTGGTAGGCATTGTGTATCCGTGACTATTTCTGGACAACTTAAAAACTTAATCCTCAAAAATTGGAAGCAAGGGAAATAATTCTTTGAGCAGTCCTTTACTGAAATTTTTACTGTACAATCTCCTAGGTATCATTTACTTTGTCCACTGACTAGGATAAAAAGAACAATTACTGAGTACTCCAAAAATTAGTTTAACCCTGCGGATGAAAATTGCCTGTCTCGTCTTAAGCCTGAGTTGATCGCCTTTGTTAAAAACTTACTTGGTATGTTTTTGTTGTCGTTTTGATTTGTTGTTGATAGCAATCCATTGGTAGCCTCAGCAGAACAAATTCAATCTATGTACAAATCTTAAGGCGAGTTTGAACATATCATACCTACTGTTGATTGATCGATTTACTTACGCTGCCTTGGCGCAAATGACTACATAGCTGCAACACCTATTGTTGAAGAAAGTTTGTGACCTCTAAATATTTTAATTTAACGCTTTTGGGTTGTTGTCTCACTAAATTGTAGCCAACACCACATCTTTTTATTTGAACTGTTCATTGGAATTTTTCACGATGACAATAATTTGTTCTAAAATAATGAGCCTTACGATATATTAAAAAAAAAAAATAGAATTATACATTTTGTTTTATCTATTGTCTACTTACCGAAGACGAAAATTAAAATTTACCTCTCTTTGTCATTTTGGTTTTGAAAAAGGATACTATGCAGATACCACATACTTTTGAACTATTTCAATGTTTTTACAGTCGGTATCAGAATCTCATATGTAAATATAATATTTTCGCGTAAACATTTTTTTATTATAAAAATATGAAGATGTGATATGATTGCCAAAGAGACAACTCTCTACCAAAGACCAAATGACGTAGACGTTAACAACTATATGTCACCGTATGGCCTTCAACAATGAGCAAAATCTACACAGCATAGTAAGCTATAAAAGACCCCGAAATGACAAATGTTAAATGATTCAAACGAGAAAACTAACGGCCTGATTTGTGTACAAAACAATAAACGAAAAACAAATATATATACAGCAACGATGTCGGCTCTGATGAATGGACTGTTAGTGACGTCCTTACACTAAATCCATTGGATGTTGGATGTGTACTGATTGATATTTTAGTTTTAGATACATGACTTTTTTTATTAGATGTTATTGGCTTTGAACTAGCTGTCAGTAACTGAGAGTACTCTCAGATCTTTACTTTGTGTCTTTTTTGTTGTTAGGGATGTATAAATACCCTGCCACGTCCGGTCTGTGTTAGATGTTTTTTTCTGCTTTGTATCGATCTGAATGAGTTAAGCCCTTTTCAAAAAACTAAAATAACAAAAATACCGAACTCCAAGGAATATTGCAATCGGAAAGTCCTTTATCAAATGGCAAAATCAAAAGCTCAATCATATCAAACGAATGGAAAACAACTGTCATATTCCTGACTATTTTTCTGATTTTTATAGTTTGTTCTTATGTTGTGCTGTAACACCACTGTCCCAGGTTAGGGTTGGGTTGGGGGGTTGAGCGCTTACAAACATGTTTAACCCTGCAACATTCTTTATGGGCCTGTCCCAAGTCAGTAGCCTGTAGTTCAGTGGTTGTCGTTGGTTCATGTCTGTCATATTTATTTTTCGTAAATTGTTTTGTTATAAATTAGGCCGTTAGTTTTCTCAGTTGAATTGTTTCATATTTTTCATGTCGGGGCCTTTTATAACCGACTATACGGTATGGGTTTTCTCATTGTTAAAGGCCGTACGGTTGCCTTTAATTGCTTACATTCACTTCATTTGAACTTTGGTGGGTAGTTCTCTCATTAGCAATCATACCACATCTGTCCTTGGGCCTATACTCTTTTTGATATACGTAAATGATTTTCCAGAATACCTCGATCACAGCAAATTGCGGCTCTTTGCTGATGATAGTATTATATACCGTGAAATAACATGCCAACAAGATTGCACAAAACTACAAGCAGATCTTAATGCGGATGCTAAATGGGAGGCTAATTGGCTCATGGCCTTCCATCCTGGAAAATGCACTATTCTAACCATCACACAGAATAAGAAACCATTCAAACACAATTACATCCTGCATAACCATATTTTAGAACCAGTAACATCAGCAAAATATGTTGGTGTAACCTTACAGTCACATTTAAAATTGAACAATCACTATGACAACATCATATCAAATGCAAACAAATCTCTTGGCTTTCTGAAGAGAAACCTAAAAGTATCAAACACCAACATCAAATCCCGTGCATACCAATCCATAGTGAGACCAAAACTTGAATACGCCTGTAGTTTATGGGATCCACACACAACAGATTACAAAAATAAACTAGAAATGTTACAGAGACGTGCTTCTCGTTATGTATGTAACAACTACCATAACGCCATTAGTGTTACATCCATGATAATCTTAAATAGCCCTCACTTGCTGAGCGCCGCCTCAAAACCAGGCTGATTATGTTCTATAAAGTCATCCCTGGGCTCATTGCAATTCCATCGCTAGTCCTAATACCAACAGATACTAGAACAAGAAAAGCACATAACCAATCATTTCGACAAATATCCACCTCAAAAGACAGTTACAAATGGTCGTTTTTTCCACAAACAATAATAAAATGGAACTTGTTACCACAAATTGTAGTAGCATGTCAAACTATTGAAACCTTTAGAGAACAGTTGACAGCAACTGTTCTCCACAACACAAAGTAACTTAATAAATTTCAATGTACATATTTTTAATCACTTGTTATAAAAATAAGAAGATGAGGTATAATTGCCAATGAGACAACTCTCCACCAGAGATCAAATGACATAGAAGTTAACAACTATAGGTCACCTCACGGCCTTCAGCAATGAGCAAAACCCATACCGCATAGTCAGCTATAAAAGGCCCCGAAATGAGATATGTAAAACAATTCAAACGAGAAAAACTAACGACCTGATGTATGTAAAAAAGCAATGAACGAAATACAAATATGATATACAGCAACAAACGACAACCACTGAATTACAGTCTCCTGACTTGGGACGGGCACATACAGAATGTGGCGGGGTTAAACATGTTAGCGGGCGCCCAACCCTCCCCCTAACCTGGGACAGCGGTGTAACAGTACGACATATGAACAAACTATAAAAATCAGTTGATAAGGGCTTAACTCATCAGATCACAAAAACACAGACAGGACGTTGTAAATAACACTAATCAAGTAATCTACAAACTAGGAAAAAAAATTGTTTTGTAACTATAATTTGATTATTTTTAAACACATACTCCGCGCACGCAACCGTTCGTAATCTTTAATCATATGAAGCTGATACTGTATATCTGAAGAAGAAGATCTCCTTATTTTTAATTTATAATTTTGTTTTTGATATTTGCGGTCCAAACACGTTGTATTAGACATATGATAGATAAAATTAAATACAATAAAAATCCTACAGTTGTTGCCCTTACACTTAAGCACAGCGTCGATCTTTTCAGATGGAAATGACAATAGCTACAACGGGAATTAGATATTAATTAAATGATATTATTGGTTTGTTGCAAAAATTTGCATGCTAATGTCAGTTTTATTTAATAGGTTGACAGCTGGTGGTGTTAACATATTGATTGTGTTTCACCTTCAGCTGTCACAGTCATTAGGAAGTGATTAAGGAGTTATAAAACCGAAATATGAGTGTTTTGCAATAAAACAAGAAATAATATTAAGGTTAAAAGTTTAAACAAGGACGGAGAAACTATTAATGATTATTGTAAAAATATGAACATATCCAATAACAGCCGGTTAGTATTAAAGTACAAGGGCATGTTAGTAGGACTAACAAACTTTTATCAAATCTAGTAAAGAAACACTCAAAATTATTGCTTACTAACAATGTATCCTTAAGATAACAGTTATTTATCAAAGAAGTGGTTATTATGATAAAAATGAGGAGATTTGGTAGGATTGCCAATGAGACAACTAGCCACCAGAGTAAAATGAAGTGGTAGTAAGCAACTATAGGCCATCGTACGGCCTTCAACAATGAGAAAAAAAACCTATACCGTACAGTCGGCTATAAAAAGCCCCGAAATAAAAAAACATATTTAACAAAGAAGTGGTTATTATGAGCTTATTTAAACATGTATGATACAACAATGACTACAAGCAAAAAGGACGGTGATACAAAAAATACTAATTCAGAAAAAAATAATCGATTATTTCTTCTTTTTATATATTTTTGTTTTTAATGACTTGTTTTTTTTTAAATGTTTTGTTGATGTTGTTGTTTTGTTTTACTTTTCACGGAGGGGATGGGGGATAAAAATAAATAATAGCAACTATACCAATGCTATAGTATGGCTTTGGTTTAGAAAAAGCAGATTTTTCAAAGTTTTTAAGGAGTTTTGTTTGTTTTTTGTTTTTAATTTTAAAAAGTGCATCGGAAAACAAAGCAAAAAGATAAATAATGATATCCGAGTGCTTGAAAAAATAACTTTTCGCTTTCCTTTTGATCCGAACCGCTTAGCGTGCTCGCCTCGAGTGCGGGAAGTCGTAGATTCAAAACCTCGGTCGGGACAAATCGAAAACTTAAAAATTGAGATTTGCTGCTTTTATGCTGCTTGTCCTGGTATTAGCACGTGACAGTAAGGAGTAAGAGCAAAGACTGGTCAACTTTAAGTAAGAATATGTGTCCGGGTTATGTGACATGTCTTCCTGTGGACTATTATCCTCTGAGCCGGCAGGTTAAAAAATTTCAACTCAGCGTATCGGTCTCGTACAAAGCCGGGTTCTCATTCATATCGCATTTACATGTTACCATCCTAAATATGCATTTAATTTTGCCACTGGATATTAAACAGTCACCAATCATCATCAAACATCCTTTTGAAAAGCTTTGTCTACTAAGGTTACTAGAAATTCTGGTAGCTTTCCTTTAAAATGGTTTTCATTTAATTTGCCCCTGTACATTAAACAACATCGTCATCCTTTTGATTGATTTTTTTTCTATTTAGGTTACTAGAAATGCAGTGGAGAAACGATAAGTTGATGTCATATGATTTTTTTTGGCATGTGTTCTTTAGTTTAAATAATCTGTATTCAGATAAATCATCACATAACGATATAATACAATTGAAATAAATATTTAGGATTCAGAAACAAGCAAATTTGCTTTTACAAATCTGTCTCCCTGTGTTCTATTGTTGCTGTCTCATTTTTAACCCCGCATCTCATATTCATATATGATTGCTGCATATCGGTGACGAATGATTTGCAGTATTAAGTATGTTTTGAATTACAGACTCTTATGCATTCGATATGAAAACAGACTTAAAAAAAAACAAATTAGAATTCTCTTGCCACAACACTCCATATGGAGTTGCTAACAATAATTGATGAATTTGTTTTGTTAACTTTTGACTCCTTAATCGTTTATTGTTATTTTGACATTTTTATTACCATGTTAGTGAAATTAAAAGTCATTATAGAATACTGTAAGTCCCTTAAGTCAGAATTTATTATATTGGTGTGGTAATTCCCTGCATTGTGAGTTCATGGCAAGTTCGAAAAATGCAGGTCGATGTCAAATTATAAAATAACAAAAAACACAGAAACAGAAAATAACAAAGTTAGTTAGTTAAACAAAATAATATCAGTCAGAGTTCAATTTATTTACTCGATATTTATCACTAAGACTGTTCGATCAGTTATCTAGTGTCATGACTATGCGTGTTACTCATCTTTATGTAATTGATTTTTGTTCGTCTGATGTAAACATCCGTCCTGTTCTTTAACACTGAAATCAATGACCTTCAAATTTACATTGTCTTATGAAATAAACAAATAAAACAAGATTGCCAAGTCATTGTTTAAGAAGGTAATGCATATCAACGTTCTCTGAGGATACTGGTATCAAAATGTTTATATCAGAAAAAACTATAACTTCCAACATCTCTTACAATCGTCGAAGTTTTTGAATTTTAATTGAAAATCGTATATATTTGTAATTATGACTGCATATCTAGTAACATCGTCGAAAGTAGTGTTTTTAATTTATCATAATTTAATTAAATTTTTATTATAATTTCAAATTTGTCCCTTTCAGATAAAGTATATATATTAAATTCACAACTCTAAGTTAGTTTTCACAAACTGCAGATATTCGTACAGGTAGATACTTCTTGTTTTAGATATATCAAGAGTTCTTTTGAAAATTAAAAGGAGATACAATACTAATTTTACTAACAGGGGGACTACGAAATTTGGATATATGGGATAGAACAGAAACCAGGATAGTCAAATCAACTAAATAAAAGGTGGAAATATTCTAGTGGACTAAAACCTATCTCTCCCCTTCATCTACGGAAGACACGTCGGTAAAGGAATGAAAAACAGCCCCATTATGGTACTGGAAAATCATCGTCATGGCAAATAAGAATATATTGTGGTAAATAGGTGAAGGTCTTAACTGTTTTAAACATAAACAATTTAAGATATGGAGGTGAACGTTCATTTATAATTTACAATTGTTGCTTGTTATATATTGTGCAAAGTCGGGATCAATTCTTATATTGGTTCAGCTGAACCAGCCCTTTTTGCAATATTCGATCACAAAACTTTTTGAAGTATAATGGACAAAAATCTTATTTCCAAAATGAATATCACAAAATGAGTATTTTTCAGTTTAGTATAGGGTTCTGTACCAGTATTGATAGCTGATGATACTTGCTTTCTGCTTTTGAAAAAAATAAGAACACGAAATTTCTAGAAACATTGGAGACAATACTTGATAAAAGAAAACTGTCATTTGTCATATTTATGTTATCATTTTCACAATAGAATATTGTTTAAACTAATCAAACTTGAAAAATAAGAATAGAAATATTGAGATTCCAGAATTACAAAACAGGTAACGTCCACTATTGTCATTTGTGTCGATCTCACCAAAACATTCGACCAACCTGTAGGTATTGTTACTATTGATCAGTGACAAACTAACAACTTCATAATCAAGTTGGTATTTTTAAACACAAGTTTTTGTTTCTTCTAAAAGAGAAGCGAAAGATACCAATGAGATATTGAAACTTACAATTTGATAACAAACTGACAATGCCATGGCAAAAAAAAAAAAAAAAAAAAAGACGAAAAGACAAACAACGTACACAAAACACAACATAGAAACTAAAGACTGAGCAACACGAACCATACCAAAATTGGGGGTGATGTCAGGTGCTCCAGAAGGGTAAGCTGATCCTGCTCCACATTTGGCATCCGTCGTGTTGCTCTTGTAAGTACAAACCCGGTGATAAGTCTAATTCGGTAGGTCACATTCGAGGATAAGAGGACGGGATTGTGGTTACGACAATTTGAACATATCCGTCGTCATGTGTGAAACAGATATTCCATAACGGTCAACTAACTCGTGATGTCAACCCTAAAATTTTCGAGGGATAATTTCAACTTCACCACTTGGAACTCTTGGATTAATAGCTTCCTTGTAAGCAGCAACCTTCTATATAGGAAATCGTGATAGGAAATGCAAGCTCTGGAATATCGTATCACCTAGAAGATATATACTCAATATGCAGGCGCTGCTGGAATGTTGGTACATGAAATGGAAAGTTCACAATTGGGAAGCTTAAATCATCTCTTATGTCGTGAAGTTTTGTTCTCAACCAACCCTCATTGTCTATTTCTAGATAGAAGTCAAGATATGAGGCAGACTAAACTGAATTTGTTGTATCCTTTATTTCAAGTTCGATGGGATATGTGCGTTCAACATAGTCACCAAACTTTGAATTATTTAGTGAGAGGACACAAAAATAATGCAAAAATGAGAATATTTAACGTTTCCACGTATTTTTACAACCATGACTTTCAAATGTTTAAGTATGAGCGTTCCTGGGGATGGTAAATCCCGAAAAGGGCTACGGACGCATGAACTGTATGAAGTTTTTTTTAACATTTCTAGCTTTTTAAATATTTAGGTTTGAGCGTTTCTGATGAAGTTAAATTCAAAAAAGCGCTTCACACGCACCAAATTTATAAAGTGTTAATATGTATGGGTAATGATCACCCCAAATCAAATTCCCAGTTTTATTTTAAAATATGCAATATAAATTAAAAGCAAACTGGAATATCGATAAACAATCGTAAGACTTCGTTTTAACATACATACAATTGTCAATTAAACCTATATTTACAATGCATTTCGTACATTAATGGACAATTGTCATCATCCAGTCGCAATTTCAAAGAGGAAATTAATTTTATCCCTGGATAAAGGAATAGTTCTAATGAAAAAGCTTCAATCACAGTTTTACTAAGTGATCATTCCTGAATATTTCAACCAATCGGGTTTGAGTATGCCCTAGGCAGTCACGTTACGTCGAAGATGTTAGGATTGATTCGGATTGATGTATTGACGTCAGTCTAGTATATAAACTGTTGAAACAGAGTGGATAACATAAATATCAACATTGATTCTACAGTGCAACACTTAAAAAGGTAAGATGTGCTTGTCAATATTACAAACTTCATTGTTCATATTATATGCTGTTTAATTAGTAAGTTACAATGTATCGTTTTTTTTAACTTTTTTTCCTGAATGTGAGATTATTTTTTTTTTATTTAATAATGAAATTATTTTTGTCGCTTAGAATTTTAGTTTTTGATAAACACAATAATTGATATATTAAACTAGAAGTGTTGTGATTAAAATTCTTTTACTGAGCTCTCATCAACCACGTATTCTGTTAAACAGTTCATTACCATGATTACTACGCTTAATCACATTTAATCACATGGGTCAAGAACTATTTACTTTTACAACACATCTTTTGGTTGTTTTTCCTTTTTTTTGTATTATACTACACACTTGTTTTCCTATTCCAATCCCATATATGTTCAAACAGTTTTGTAGTTAATAGATATTTGGTTAACTGTTAAAACAGATATTAATAAAGGCAATTCGAAATTTGTGTGTGTATAACTTTCAAAATATCCGCGCGCACGACACGTGGTTCTGAAATAACCATCACGCTCGTGACACCAAATTTAGAAAGCCAAAAATATCGAACTTTTGGGAGCATAAAAAACAAAAGATCATCAGCACAACGGCCAATTAAGTTAATTTACTGGTAGTTAAACAATTAAATTATGCATTGTAGTGTTTATTACCAATTTTAAATACAATTAATTTAGAACATCCCATCAACACGGGGTCAAATTATATATATTTATAAAATAAAGTTAAAGAGCATATTAAAACTTTATCGTTCGGTAACATTTACATCGTAATTCCGAATAAACCGCCATGGATCGTTTTATTTAAAAGAAACACGTATTTCCACATGTTTCTACCTATATTTTTCAGGAATGTCTCGCCAAAGAATTTGTAGTGAAGGTGGAGCAGAAAAAGAAGTACATTATAGAATAGCTGTACTAGGAGCTGCTGAGGTTGGCAAGTCTTCCATCATATCACAGTTTCTGTATGACAGATTTAACAGTGAATACAAAGAGACGGTGGAAGAGTTATATCGAGGACAATACAACATAGATGGAATCCGTCTGACATTAGACATTCTGGACACAGCTGGTCATCATGAATTTCCGGCAATGAGAAAACTTGCAATAAGTTCAAGTGATGCTTTCATTCTTGTTTATTCTATGACTGACACTAATTCGTTTGATGAAGTGAAGAAGTTACGAGAGGATATTATTGCGCAACGAGAAAAAGTGCCTATCGTAATAGTTGGAAATAAGTCAGACATTAGTTCAAACGTTTCATCAGTAGACAAGGAGACGGCGGCGTCTATAGCATGTGTGGACTGGGAGACAGGATTTGTACAGGCTTCTGCAAAGGACAATACAAATATTGTGGGAATATTCCAGGAACTTTTACGTTTGTCGGACTTCCCACAGCCGCTCAGTCCGGCTGTACGACGACGACGAATGTCAATGCCTACCACTTCATCGTCATCGAATTCCATCCACAAACATTCAAGAAATAGTTGTGTAGTATCATAAACAGTATGTCTTGTTATCAAATATTTTGTACAATTTTCTATAATAATATTTATTTGTGCTTAAAAGTTGTCTTTCTTTTATTTTTCACACAAAAACATTCTGAAAAGTTTGAATTGCCAGAATTTTAAAGTTAATCTCAAGTTCTCAACTTTTATTCTATCATTCTGGTATGAGGGATATATTCACCGCTATCACAAGTTGGTGTTACTTAATTTATGATTGTCATCCGATTGGTTTTTGTCGACGAACATTTTCTTTACGTGCAAAATAGAATTGTCATCTGAATACTACAAATATTTGTGCTAAACACGTTTTTCTTAAGTAAATGAGTCTTTATTTTGTTACTAATCCCGATTATTTTGTTTATTCACAGATGTCATTTGTTCGATATCTAATCATAGTTTAAATACGGTTTGAAATTAGATACATTGGTAATTAAAGCATGTGGCTTAATATAGTTACAGCCAGATGTCATTACGCCATAATATATAAATGAACTTCAATATTAAGATTGTAGTAGTGTGTAATGTTACTATCTCAGACTACTGCTTTTGGTATAAAATGTACACATCCCTATTCCTAACATAAGTTTTCTGTACAACTGAAGTAAAGTAGTTTTAAAAAGTTTAAATTTTATAAAATTAATCGCTTATTTTAATTGCCCTCACCAAGCACCCGTAAATCAATAATTTGAAAGGTAACAACTCAAAGAAATAAAAAGCAAAAATCGAAAAAATAATTGTGAAATTCTATATGAATATAGTCAGCTCCAAACCGACCACATTAAAACAGTTCTTGCAACAGTAATAATGACTCGGTGGTAGTAATACCACGATCAAACATGCTAATCTTGTCAGGTCTTACATATGATATAAACGTTACACCAAGGAGATTGATTTGTGTTTAACGCCACTTTCATCAATACTGTGCCATTTCGTGGCGGTCTGTTTTGTTGGTGGTGAAAGCCAGTGTGTCCGGAGAGAACCACCGACCTTCGGTAGGAAAACTAACAATCCTAATCAATAAAGATTGGAGTCCAGCGCAACTGCCACGTGCAGGATTCGAACTATAAACATCAGTGTTAGGCTAGTGATACAGTAGTTCAACTACTTAGACCACTCGGCCACCGAGGCCCCCACTCAAGGAGAAAAATTAAGAAGATGTATTTCCTTTTTGTTGACAGGTACTTTGATGTTTTTTTCATGGCATAACTTTCAACGACTCGGGAATATATAATGCATACAAAATTGACTAGTTTTTGTACGGAAAAATTGGTATCTGGTCAATTATGTGGATTTTTCTAGTGGTAATTAACGATGCATATATATTTACAATATCAATTAAGTAGCGCATTTTCCAAATTTCGCGAATTGGTCGTACGTTAAAACAGCACTATATTTCAATAAGTTTTAGTCAGGTTTTCATCTGGTTTAATTTATCAGGCTCTAGCTCTCATTTTAATATACAAAGTGGCTTTACATACACTTATCCATTCACGCTTTTGCACTGGTACACACACTGATCATCTCTATTGCAGGGGTATCATAGGCTCACTAGTCTAGCATAAGGATAATTAAGCACATAACAAATCAAAACTATTGCAGAGGGCACCCAGTGGTCAATAGTTTAAGATTGCTTTTCAACATCAATCTTACAAAGCTTAACATAACTATTACATTATAAGGATTCGAATCTATACAGTTTCACCATAAATAAGACAAAACTAACAGTCCGCTCCATCGTAAAGATATGAATGTTCTAATCATTTCTTTCACTTTAACCATATGACTTGCAAGCAAATAATTTGAAATATAAATACATCGTGCAGCATCCCATCAGCGTTCAAGTCTATAACTTCTGAAAACATCGGTGCAAGTTGCCAATTTAAAGGTACAATGTCTTAATATTACCAAACAAACAATGGTGAAATCTTTTTAAACTTTGCCAAAATGTAGTTTACATCAAACGAACGAAAGAGACAAAGAATATTATAGATCAACATTAGCATGTAACTTGAAATAAAGGTACCACAGATTCAGCTAGGCCAGCTTTATACCTGAACTCGCATTTAGTTATCCACTTTTGAGGTCTGTTATCTGTTAGAGACTAGCTTGAATTTTTCACCACACACTTTCACTTTTTGTGGCAACATCCCACCAACAGCCAGTTGACACTATATTTCATAGCCTGTGTTTCTTACCGGTTTGTATGGTAGGCTACTGCTTATAAAATTGAAGCTACTGAAAAAGCATTCTTATTGGCAAAGTTGTAGTCATCTCGACTTAAACCTTACACGGTCTCCATCATTATTTGGTTGGCCGTCACGGAACGTATATGATACAATTGACAGTGAACATGTCCCATTTGTTGCAGTCATATCCCGTCCCGTTCGTCTTCTGAGCTCATCATCGAGTGCGACCTATGACCAAATTTTTATTTTCATGAACAACACCACGGGTGCCACTTATTGAGCAGAAACTGCTTATCCTTCGTAACACATGAGTTCATTTAAGGTTTTATGGGGTTCAAGTTTCTCAATCTATTGCTTTCTGTGTTATATTACGTAGATTTTTTTGGAACATTTCTGTACGCCATGTAGGTGTCTGATCTCCTTTGTCCTGTGACGTTGATTGGCTTCTTGATAAAGTTTCTTTTAAAGACTGTCAAAACCCGTTCTTGTATACAGTAATGCAACGAACGAATGCAGAACAAAGATAAAAAAAAAAAAAAAAATAAATAAATAAAAATAAATGCTTATCTTATAAATAAATTATTAAATGTATAAATTACAATTAAAAAGAAACCGATTATAAACGGATATTGTGTTATTAAAATTTGCTGTTACGAATTTTTGAAATTATTTGATATTAAGGAATTATTCATCCTCTAGCAAAGCTCTGATTCCTTGCCTCGTTTTGGTTATACTTTTTGTCCTTTTTGGTTTTATCAGCTCTTCAATTCTTTAAGTTTTGGATATTCAAATATTTTGACCTCGAGCATCACTGAAGAGATATTTATTGTCAAAATGTGCATCTGGTGCATTACAATTGGTACCGTTAATGTTATTATAAATAATACGTAGGTGATAAAGTTAAAGACTTCTTATGGATGCAATTACGTCAGTTCTATGTAACAAACACTCCTAATGATTGTCTCGAAAGACACAACACACGAAATTCCCAGTATGTTTGCAACCTAGACCATTAATGATGGTTTTCCGATGTCATAGATTAAAGACAATCTAATTACTGAAGCCGTAATACCATCGTCATATAGGATAATGCCTCTTAGTAAGGAATTTCATGCAGTCATTGTTCTGTAAGAAATTTGAAATATAAAGGTCGATTCGTTTTTGTGGTTGATTCTATATCAATGAGTTTAAAATTTATACAAATGCAAATGTATGATCTAGCTACAATTTCACTTCAGTATAGTACAATCTAGTATTTCTTCGCTTAAAAAACCTAAATCTTAAAAAAGAACTACTGAAATCGTTTTGCTGAAGCGTGCTCTCCTTGAGAGATGGAAGTATTTAAGGTCATACAGACTTACCTCTACTGTATTTTGTCTTTGGTGGATAGTTGGTTTTTTGGCATCATACCACATCTTTTTATTATTATATGATTTCAGTGTACACATGAATTACCTTTAAATTGGTATTTATTGCGTATCGTATAAACAACCATGATTAGGAAGAGCAAGAGTAAAACTAGTATATGACAAGAGTTAGCAAGAATAAAGTATCCGTTTGGGCGACATTGTTTCTTTCGAACACATTAAAATTATGTCTATACGTGTTGGTAAACAGTACAACAAAGGTTTTAATATTGATAAACCTGGATATGACTGAATGACTGTTTACTTGGTGTTAGCTTTGCATCCATCTATTTAAGTTTTTAAAAGCCTGCAAAGATATGTGTTTTACTTTCAGACAAATTATGTAGTCGATTAAATGAAGATCTGAATTGGGATATTCCATCCTTCAAGAAATTATAAAAGGGAGAAGTCTGAGATATCTACAACTAGTTTAACCCTAACATATATTCACGAGCCTATCCCAAGTCTGGAACTTCGTCATTGGTGTATAGACCGCTGCTTATTGTTTAGTCCATAGGTTGACACCAGTATGTCTTTGGTTGATTGTTACGTTGTATTGCTGTCTAAAAGACGTAAATTCGTCATCTCCTTTTTTCATATAGTTTATTATAATTGTTATTAACTAAGAACTTATCAAAACAAAAAAAGTTTATAGATCAAAGCGAACCAAGGCCTCAAATATACCAAACCTTTCAATAACAGCCATTTTCTAACTCATATCGTAGTCTTTTCTTACACACGTTTCGTCACTCTATATTCTAAACACCAATAACATTTCCTATTAATAATATTGGAGATGTAGAAAGCGTATCAGGATCCCATTTTCAATTAGCTTGATTGATCGTTGTAAGCTTAACACCCAGTGTATTTTTAATTAGCACTAATGTCTTTATAAAACTTTTTGTCCTGGTCATTTTTATCATTTGCATTCCTTCTATTTTCATCAAGGCATATAATATTTTATCGTGTGTTTTTCTATGTTGTGATGTTATACTATTGTTTCAGAAAAAGGGAGAAGGTTTGGTACCATTAAAACGTTTAATCCCGCTGCAAATGTTTGCACCTGTCCTAAGTCAGGAATCTGATGTGCAGTAGTTGTCGTTTGTTTATGTAATTTATACGTGTTTCTCGTTTCTCGTTTTTTATATAGACTAGACCGTTGGTTTTCCCGTTTGAATGGTTTTACACTAGTAATTTTGGGGCCCTTTATAGCTTGTTGTTCGGTGTGAGCCAAGGCTCCGTGTTGAAGGCCGTACATTGACCTATAATGGTTTACTTTTATAAATTGTTATTTGGATGGAGAGTTGTCTCATTGGCACTCACACCACATCTTCCTATATCTATATAGAACCTGTTTTATTACCATTCAACTTTATTTTGGAAAAATATTTAATGCCTTCTAGTGCTGATAGCGAAGAAAAAAAAAAAAAACAAAAAACAAACAAACACCCCTTCAGAAACTGAACGAACAAATAAAAAAAAGAAAACAATCATCATAAATAAGATAACAATAAGAATATTGACCGGTCATGCCATTTCAATTTCTAAAACGAAATTTCTGATTTATGGTAAAAAAATAAACATAATGATCAGAAAAATAACTAAAATTGCAATTGTAAGCAATAGCGAATGTCAACTCCGTCTAACAATTGCCATTGTAACGACAGACACTTTAAAACTTTTAAACAGGGAATGCACATAATCATATGCTTGATAACACATATTTCTGTGAATTTTGGGAAAGTTTGGAGCATTTTTCAATTTTCACATTTTTGCTATTTCCATGGTAACGGCGACCATTTTAAAAATACCTAAGTCAAATGATACATCTACAAATGACAGTTAACATTTCTGTAAATTTTCATTAAATTTGGAGCATTTTAAGATTTAATAATGTTTGCTCTTTCCATGGCAACCGTGGCCATTTTGAAATTTTATAAACTTATTCCACATCTATACATTAAATATTACATATCTATCAAATTTTATTTCATTTGATATACTAATCTTTTAGAAAATGCTTCTCACGTGTTTTACCAAAGAGTTCTATGTTAAACATTTTTCGGTTAAAGACACTGCAGTGTAGTTCCGAAGATTCTCAAAATCATCTAAAATCTGCAAATAGTGGAAACCAACATTGTATAAAAATTTCAAGATTTTTGTTGAGGCGTACACAAATTAGTCATCAAAAACCAAAATTGCTTTTTTTAAATTGTTACTGTTTCCAAAGTAACGGCGGCAATTTTTAAAATTCCAAATTCTAAATGCACATCTACATATGGTGGTACTCGTAATGTTAAACTTTCATGAAGATTAGTCCAATAGTACATGAGAAATTGAGCATACAAAAAAGGTGGAAGAATAACAATAAGAAATGGAGGAATAGCAATATGTCACCCGACATTCGTTCGGGGTGACATAATAATAACTTGTCCTCTTTGACTGAAACCCCCCCCCAACCATATAGAACTAAGACAAAAAGACTTCTTAAATATGTCAATATGGTCTATATTTGATGTTTATTGCTTTATCTAACGGCGTTAAATGGAATAAAAGTGCAAAATGTAATAACCCTATAAGTAATCATTAACCGCTTAACTCTTTATCATATATAGTTGATTAGCTTTTATCGAACAGTGATTGATTATACTTTTATCACAAAGACAATATCTTTGTGCACTTATTGCTTGGAGACAAAAAAAAAAGGACATTAATATATATAGGAGGTTTTTCTGTTACGCTTAGTACCTAATGTTCTTATTTTTCTGATAACAGTCACGCACATCGATTTCTGAGTGATTAAACAATTATTTTCTTATACACGCAGAAATTTTATTCTTTATACAATCAGATAATTGAATTCGTTTTTGCAATAAATTCATCAAGAAAAAGTAGAAAATGAGTCAGATGTCTTATCAGACGATCAAATCACTACAACTAGACATGGTCGGCATTAATTGCAACCCTATATAATTACATAGGTCACACTGTTCTGAGAAATCTATACCGTATAAGATGGATGTCTCTGTAGTCAGGGTTTATACCAGATTTACATAGAGAAGGATAAGTGCTTATGAAAGAGCGTAAATAGCAATTCTCAGCTTTGTTCTAATAAGGTTTACTTTATAATCAAAATCTGTAATATTTTTCACTTTTATCAGCAGACATTCTCACATGTACTAATCCATGGTCTCCAAGGACTAGCTGCATGGTTGTGATGAGACTATTATAGTTGTATTTTATTTTCATTAAAATGAACAAAGACGACAGAACCAGGGGATATAATTAAAGTCTTTGTTTCCTTAGTGCATATGGTTCGATCGATAACCGAGCAAAGTACGACTTGAGTTCTAACAAAGGATACATCTGAAGTTATGATTTAATTGATACAACATTTCAGTACAATAGAAATAATTAAAAGGGAAAATTAGTTTAGGTTTTTATTAATTCATGATACACAGTCTCTACTAGCACTTAAAAAGCCTAATGCAAAGAGACAGTGCATTTAAATCTGTTCTTCATCTCAATGTCACAGTAAGGCCTTCCACATGAAAAAAAATCCTCTCCTGACTGCAAGTTCAAGACGGTCCCTAGAATTTAGTGGGATTCTTTGCTAGATATCGCTATTAGTTTGGATAGAAGACAACAGGTACGGGATCATATAAACAAGTATAAATAATATCTGGCAAAGAAATCTAACAATTACTGTCATAAATTACCCGCCATTCATCAGTGTAAAATTCAGAATGTCGTGTATTATATTGACGCTCTTAAATTCGAAAATAAATAATATTATAAATATATCACATTATAAAATCAATATAAAAAAAAATATAGACTAGTAGACGTAAGTCTTCTGCCAGTATTGATATCTATTGATTGTTGTTTGCTTAACTTCCAGTGGCAAATATTTCATGCTTATTCAGGTCGACGACAAATAAATGGCAAATCCATAAGTATTCTATGAGACGGATCGACTGGGATGAAGGTCTGTAAAATTAGACAGATAATAGAAAAATGGGTATGTTAAATAGGAGCTGAAATTTTGTCTTGCAACAGGTCATCCGCTGACCTTTAAAGAGTTTTTGCAAGGATTCTTTAACGTACAGTAAGCGTAAACCTCTACCTACATAAGGCATTGGATTTTACTCCCTATTCCGACTGGATGTGACTGCGTTTTTATACATCCAGCTAAGCCTTAAATGATTATAAAAGAGCGTAAATAGCAATTCTCAGCTTTGTTCTAATAAGGTTTACTTTATAATCAAAATCTGTAATATTTTTCACTTTTATCAGCAGACATTCTCACATGTACTAATCCATGGTCTCCAAGGACTAGCTGCATGGTTGTGATGAGACTATTATAGTTGTATTTTATTTTCATTATCATGAACAAAGACGACAGAACCAGGGGATTATTATAAAGTCTTTGTTTCCTGACGAACCTCTTTAGCATGGGATTTACCGCCGGATGAGAGAAGTCAAGGTGACAATATATCTATAATAAAGTAAACGTTTTGGATGTATGGAAACAAAAGATTCTCTAAGAATTTAAATTGAAAAAAAAGTACATTGATTGCTTCAGGGTGGTCACCTACATATTAGCTTTTATGTATCGTAATGACTCAATTTACGAAGTGCTTTTTGAAACTTCTTGAATATTATGAAGAAAAACACACACACACACAAAAATCCAACTGCGAATAGGTCCAACAGTAACGATTACATACAGTATCTTTGTATTTACGAATTGGATAAATAAAAGTGGAAGAGATACGACATAAATATATACATAACAATGACAATGATTTTATTTTTCACCTCAATCATTCCCTAAAAATAATCTATTCTGATAAAAAATAAAGCAAAAGGAGCATAGTGGCACCTGACAATGAAGGATTTACAATGTATAAATGAAATAATTCACGCAATTAGACGATTTTGGAGAGGGATTACCACGCAACATGTCAAATTGAGGATAATTCTTTGTATGAAAAAACTGAACGAACAAAATCAAAACAATCAATATAAAATAAGTTATCAATGAAAATATTGGAAGGTCATGCCATTTTAATTTCTAAAACGAAATTTCTGATTTATGGTTAAGAATTATGGTAATGATAATAAAAATTACTAGATTTGCCAGTGATAGCAATCGCGGATGTCACCCAGTCTAACATTTGCACTGTAACGACAGCCACTTTATAACTTTTTCAAAAAAGGGAATGCACGTATATTCTTGACAACGCATATTTCTGGGATTTTTTTGAATGTTTGAGGCATCTCTCAATTTTCACATTTTGCTGTTTCTATGGTAAAAGGTACAAAAAAAAAATACCGAACTCCAAGGCAACTTCAAAAAGAGGAAGTCCATAAAAACCGACAAAATCAAACGCTATCAATCAACGGAACAAGTGAAAAAACATCTGCCATATTCCTGAATTGGAACAGGCATTTACCGAAGAAAATGATGGGTTAAACCTGGTTATATAGCTAGCGACCGACGACCATTTTAAAAATTTCTTAGTTAAATTGTATATCTTCTAATAGCAGTTAATATTTCTGTAAAGTTTCATTAAATTTGGAGCATTTTGAAATTTTGAAATTTTTGCTATTTTCATTGTAACCGTGACCATTTTGAAAATTTTCAAATGAAATACATTAAGCATTACATATCTATCAAAATTTTGTTTCAATTGATCTATTAATCTTTAAGAAAATGCTTCCTATGTGATTTCATAGGGTTCTATGTAAAACATACCCGGAAAAGCCGCTGCATAGCAGTTGCAAAGATTCTCAATATCATCCAAAATCTGTAAATAGTAGAGACCAACATTGTATAAGAATTATAATATAGATGTCTCTGTAGGCAGGGTTTATACCAGATTTACATAGAGAAGGATAAGTGATTATGAAAGAGCGCAAATAACAATTCCCAGCTTTGTTCTAATAAGGTTTACTTTATAATCAGAATCTGTAATATTTTTCACTTTATCAACAGACATTCTCACATGTACTAATCCATAATCTCCAAGGACTAGCTGCATGGTTGTGATGAGACTATTATAGTAGTATCTTATTTTCATTATCATGAACAAAGACGACAGAACCAGGGATATATTTAAAGTCTTTGTTTCCTTAGTGCATAGGGTTCGATCGATAACCGAATAAAGCACGACTTTAGTTCTAACAAAGGATACCTCTGAATTTATGAATTTTTGAAATTGACATAATAGTTCAGTACAGTGAAAATAATACAAGGGAAGAAAAAAGTTTATGGCTTATCAATTCATGACACAAAGTCACAGCTCGCACATTGAAAAGGTAGAAGACCATAACTGCTGAATAATTTCAACAAAGCATAAATTATATCTGGCATTGAAATCTAACAATAACTGTCATTAATTGCCCGACAACCTCACTGTAAAATTCAGAACCAATACATACATTTAGACAACACACGGGGCACATCAAGATACAGGTTAGATACTTGACAATTAGCTATGTATGAAAAGGGTAAATATTTCTGAATTAGGTTTATTCCCACTTTCATTGTCAGCCCTTTAAGATACAATTAATTTCTGGTTTCATATCATTAATATGAATAGTGAGAGTATGGCAAAAAAAGCACTTTAAAATGTCTTATGGTTTTTGTAGTAAAATAAAAATATATTTATTAAAGGTATTGGTCACATGACGTAGTAACGGTCAAGTGATTGTTTACTATAAACACGTGTGTGTGTTTACATTAAGCACATGGTGTGTGTTTATGTTCTCTTTGATTGGATGGCATATACCCGCAATGCAGGTTTTACGGGTATATGCGCTCATGAGATTCGTGAAAAGCATGATTAAGTATTACTTAAGGGGTTCGTTTGAGAAAATAAAGTTATTCGAAGTTTGCCTATAGTTAACGTAGCAGCAGTTCGTTATTGTGGTATGTCTGACTCCGAGAAACTTCTAGATTCTGACCATGAATCTTTGCCTGGTCCTAGTGTACATTCGTTGCCTGATGGTAGTTCTGCACATCATACTGGTAATAACGACTTGGTGGATACATTCTCGCTGTTTAAAACCTATCTTGACGGGAAGATCGCTACTCTTCACAAAGACTTGGCTGTTGGCAATGAGAACTTTGCTACCAAACTCAAGCAGGAAGTGTCAGTTAAACTTAAAGGTGAGGGTAACCAGATACAGTTCAATTTCAATTGTGAAATTATGGCCGACCTTGTTACGCTTCAGAAGCGTATTCCTGATGAAGATGCAGCATGTCTTAAATTGGTATCTGGTGCTATCCTTAAAGTTAAGAAGCGTAATAAACTCATCCGCATTGCAGACAAATCTCCCGCAGGCTGGAAAACCGTCCGTGAATATGAGAGTGACGACCTGACCTCCGACTCAGAAGACGAGAAACGCATTCGTTCTGCAGAAAGCCGTGCCATTAGGAGTATCAAGGAAAAGAAAAGACCTCATCCTTATAGAACCGTTACAGCTACTGTTGCTGCTCCTCCTGCTCCAATGCCCAATCAACATAATGTTCGACAAAACAACTATCAACAGCCGCCCTTTCGGACCAGCAGACGGAGGGAACCCTCATCTCATGACATCTGTTACAACTGCAACCAGCTTGGTCACTGGCGAACTCAGTTCACCCTTTTCAGTACAAACCAGCTGTCCCAGGGACATCAAGGCAACAGAGTTAATGATAAGTATTTTATACTACTTTTTAGATGAAAGCAATCTTTACGGACAGTTTGAACTGTTTCTGTCATATGCAAACTATTTTGATAATATTGATATTTCATCTGTTGCAAAAGGGTAAAATATAGTTTACGCAAGCATATACAATTCTGGAAACATATAGGTGCAAATGAATTTATCAATACTATCAAACATGGTTACGTTATTCCATTTTGCAGACTCCTACATCTATGTCATTTAAGAATAACAAATCTGCAAATTTCCATTCTAAATTTGTAAATGAAGCAATTTCAGAATTACTGAATATCGGATGTGTTATTGAAACTCCATTTCAACCGTTTGTTGTAAATCCGCTAAGTGTTCAAAGTTCGGGCAAAAAACGTCTGATTTTAGATTTAAGTGAACTGAATGTTTTTATTAAATAAGAAAGAATAAAATTTGAAGACTGGAAAGTGGCTTTAAATTATTTCACAAAAGATTGCTATCAATTTAAATTTGATCTTAAGTCTGGATATTTTCATTATGACGTATGTACTAAACAACAAACATATTTAGGATTTTGCTGGAACAATAAATTTTACTGTTTTACAGTGTTAGCCTTTGGTCTATCATCTTCTCCATATCTATTCACGAAATGTTTACGACCAATCGTAAAATATTGGCGAGAAAATGGCGAAGATATTGTACTTTACCTAGATGATGGACTTGGAATGGGTAAAATAAACAAGAAGCTTCCGAATGTTCATCTTTCGTGAAAACCTCCTTGTTAGAAGCAGGGTTTTAATTAACATGGATAAATCTATTTTGGACCAGTACAATGTTTAGAGTGGTTAGGATTAGTTTTGGATTCGTCTGATTTTTCAATTAGTATATCAGATAGACGGATTGATAATACACTTACATCATTGGTTGATATTTTGAATAACTTTCCTAATTTCACAGCACGTAAATTGGCTCAGGTAACGGGAAAGGTAATTTCTATGTGTCCAGTCATGGGTAACATAACAAGTTTAATGACCCGTTATTTACACTGGGCAATTGAAAACAGAGTAAAGTGGGATTTAAAGTTAATATTGGAATGTCCTGATTGTGTATTTAATGAGCTCACATTTTGGCTGAATAACATCAAAAGATTGAACAGAAAACATTTAGCAGGTTATTCTTTTCCTCACGTGCTTGTATATTCTGATGCTAGTAACGTAGCTGCTGGGGCTTACTCGATAGATATTGGCTCTAATATTTTCATCAGATGTGGACTTTACAAGAGTCCCTAGAGAGTTCTACATGGAGAGATTTTCAAGCTATTTTGTTGGCATTGATGTCGTTTGAGAACCGTTTAAGAAATAAATGTGTTAAATGGCATACAGATAATAATAACTGTGTTTCCATTGTTCAGAAAGGAAGTGCAAAAGTACATTTACAAGAGATAGCTATTAATGTTTTCAAGTTGTGTTCTGAATTGAATATAACTTTAGATATTGTTTGGATCCCGAGATCTAAGAATACAAAAGCTGATTATATTTCTAAAATGATTGATAAAGGAGACTGGGGAACAAATACAGAATTTTTTAAATTAGTAGATGATATGTGGGGTCCGCATACTGTGGACAGGTCTGCGAGTAATTTGAATAAAAAAATTACCAAGATTTAATTCTAAATTCTGGAATCCAGGTGTTGAAGCAGTTGATGCATTCACGCAAAATTGGAAAAATGAATTTAATTGGATTGTTCCTCCAATTTCCGTTGTCTGTAGAGCAATCAAACATTTGATTTTATGTAAGGCTAGAGGCACTTTGATAGTTCCAAAGTGGCCTCCTCGTCATATTGGACAATGATTTTTAAAAAAGGTTCGCATTTGCAACCTTATGTAACTAATGTTTTAGAATTTCAACCAAATCAGAACATTTTTATTCATGGTATGAATAATAAGTCCTTGTTGGGATCTTCTGAATTCGTTTCTAGTGTTTTAGCTATTAGATTGGACGCTGAGTTCATGTAAGAATTTACGACAAGGCTGTTGAGCAAGGTCGCATGGTAAAGACAAGGTCAATCTAATGACAAGGTCGTATGCTGATGACAAGGCCAAATTTAATAGGTAAGGTCTCACCTGACATGGCCAGTGTGAAAAATAAATCTGGCAAGGTCATTTAAATATATTGTAAGCTAGTAGTAGTATAGTAGATTATATTTCTATTTGATATGCACGTTTTTCAGATATTTTTTCATGTGGAGTCTGGAAATCCTTGCCTAAGCCAGTCGACCAAGATTTGTCATCTTTATCTAACTGCCTACCTGAGTTCTGTCTCCGTTCGAAGGCCGAGAATACCAAAAGAAAATACTCTTATGCTTTTAACAATTTCTGTAAGTGGTGTAATAACTATTCTTATGTTAAACCTTTACCAGCTTCAGATTTTTATGTTTCATTGTACTTAATACACATATCAAAGACATTTAACTCGTATGCTAAGGTTGAAGAAGCATATTATTCAATAAGCTTGGCTCACAAACTAGCTGGCTATTCTAATCCGTGTAATTCACAGTTGTGTATATCGGTTAAAGAAGGGGCTCATAGAAAGATTGGGAATGTTATTGTAAATAAAAAAGAACCAATTACGCCAGATATTTTAAAGAAAATTGTAAATAAATATGGTAAAGAATGTAACAATCTTATAGAAATTAGAATTTGTTGTATGTGTCTTATTAGTTATGCAGGGTTTTTAAGGTTTTCTGAAATGGTAAATTTAAAAAGATCTGATTTAAAATTTGCTGATACACATGTCTCTTTGTTCATACAGAAAAGCAAAACGGATCATTATAGAAAAGGCACACAAGTTTTAATTGCTAGAACAGATACACAAACATGCCCTGTTAGTATGTTGGAGAAATATTTGTTATTATCCAATATAGATGCATCATCTTCAGATTATATATTTAGATCCATGTATTTATGTAAAAAATCTAGATCTTATAGACTGAGAGGTCTTAAACCTTTGTCATATACTAGAGTTAGAGAAATTATATTATCAGCTCTGGAATCTATCGGTTTAGATAAGTCTAAATTTGGATTACATAGCCTGAGATCAGGTGGAGCTACTGCAGCTGCATCAGCTGGCATTCATGATAGATTATTTAAGAAGCATGGTAGATGGGCTTCAGATAAAGCAAAGATGGCTATGTAAGAGAAAATGTTAAAGAAAAACTGACAGTGTCTAAAAGTTTGGGAATTTAATTTTTATAAATATACTATATATATGTATTATTCTTTGTTCAGATCTGCTTGGCTTTCTTTGTCTTTCGAAAGGCTGCTACACCTGTAGGCACACTTATCCTATTTATGTGTTATTTTATTTATTAAATAATTTATATTCGTTTGATTGATTGATTGATTGTTGGTTGCTTAACGTCCAGTGGTATATTCGTTTGAGTTGGCGAATTAGAATATAAATATATTTATTAAAGGTATTGGTCACATGACGTAGTAACGGTCAAGTGATTGTTTACTATAAACACGTGTGTGTGTTTACATTAAGCACATGGTGTGTGTTTATGTTCTCTTTGATTGGATGGCATATACCCGCAATGCAGGTTTTACGGGTATATGCGCTCATGAGATTCGTGAAAAGCATGATTAAGTATTACTTAAGGGGTTCGTTTGAGAAAATAAAGTTATTCGAAGTTTGCCTATAGTTAACGTAGCAGCAGTTCGTTATTATGTTTACCCACCCACCCACCCCTTTTATGAGTTGGTTATTGTTAATGTGGGCATATACAAATATTAAATTATATTAATATGAATTTTTCCTCTTTTGTAGATAGTTTTTGATTGTCTTACTGTATATTCTATTATATGATTGGATTGGTAGTGTGATTGCCCGAATTTATAGTGAAGGACTTTTTTAATTAGTTTGAAGAATTGTGAATGTAATTAATATTAAAGGCTGCTACACATGTAGGCACACTTATCCTATTTATGTGTTATTTTATTTATTAAATAATTTATATTCGTTTGAGCTGGTGAATTAGAATATAAGTGTTATTAGGTAAACTTGGTTTTCAGCATGTTTGGGAAAATCAAAATACTATGTGACTCTAATAAAAATAGTCATGGTAATAAAATAAGAACGTGTCGCAAAGTTAAAAATAATTTCGAATTAGAAAAATATCTCCTACTGGACCTTAACAAAAGTGTTATTTCTAAAATGGTAAAAATTTAAAATTAGTATTAGCAAATTACTAATAGAAGTTGGTAGATATACTAGAACGCCTTTAGAACAGAGAATTTGTCCACTTTGCAAGGATGGAATTGAAGATGAATTCCATTTCCTCATTAAATGTAAAGCGTTAGAATTTAATAGAAGTATCCTCTTTTGTAATTTAAATGATATAGTTCCAACTTTTGTTAATATGTCTGAACAAGATAGTTTCATTTTGAAAAGTAATGGCACTGGCATTTGTACTGTATGTGTAGCTGGAATAAGCGATATGTATGATTCGAACATTCATTTAAAGCAAACATAATGTTGTTAAGAACTGTTGTAGTATTAAAGCTTATTGTGAAAGCTTGAATTACTAATATAGTATGAATAACACCTCCACGCAGTGTAGATATAAAATATGTGTCTCTTATCATTGAGAAAATATGTCTCTGTATATTTGTTTTTGTTTATTTTTGTCTATTTTTGTATTTGTATTTTGTAAATGTCAGCTGGTATCATTCCTGTATTGAAATTTACACCAATAATATTATTTGATTTAAAATTATTTGATTTGATTTTATAACAAATTTCAGCGAAAGCTGTTATATTTATTTTTTAAATGCAACGAAAATTTCACACATGGCCATTAGGTTAAAAATCACGAATCATATCGGTTAACTTAAGGGCGAAGAGATGAGTATGCGAGTTTGCACCATGTATCTATCTTTTATTCATATATAATATCATATGGTCGCTAACAATCGATTCTCTACAAATAAAGAATAATTTCACATAAGTAAAAATACATAAATTATAATAAGATACATGTTTAAGTGTTCACATACAAACAATAAAAAACCATTTCATTCATGTATCATAAGTTCTCTCATAAGTTAAATTACGTTTAAGATAATAATTAAAAGTTACGCATATTTCTAGTCAATAGAATACAATGTTTTCTCTTTAAATAAGTTTTGATGTAATAAAAGATAGTATACATAAAATGTTTCTTACCAACTATAATCTGTCTAATAAAAAACAATGTGCATCCGTATGTAATCAAATAAAGTCTAGATGACGAAGCGCACGTCAAAGGCGTAACGTCATAAAACAGAAACGGGAAAATGTGTTATTCAAAAGAGCGCAACGTTACATTAGCGCTTTCATGAATAAATAGTAAAAACTGTGTTTCGTATTCTTACAAGAATAAATGAATACGTTAGTTAAACAATTAATAAATAATTAACTTATATTTAAAATTTGAATATTTCAAATCTTACACTCCCCACAATGAAATTACCATATAATTTCTTAATACAGTTTGAAAAATGTAATACAGGTTTGTCACCAATAAAAAATAGTTCTATTTAGAACACTCAAGTAAGCATAGTTTATTTATAGGTCTCAAAATCTGTGACTGACTAGTTTTGACCACACAGCTACGGATATGACCATCACGGCTCCTTGTGACCTCGACTATTCTACCTAAAGGCCATTGTCCTCTCTGTATACGTTCATCAGCAACTAAAACAATATCGTCTATTTCAACATCTCGTTGTTCCCTCTGCCATTTGCTTCTTTGCTGTAGTGTTGGTAAGTATTCCCTCAACTAACGTTTCCAGAATTTATTCGCTAGGTGTTGTATTTGTTTCCACCATCGTTTTGCATATATATCCTTTTTGTCAAACACACCTTGCGGTGTTGACGTGTTGCTCTTAATCAATAATAGCATATTTGGCGTTAAAACTGGTAAATCACGACAATCGTCACTTATTGCTGTTTTCATTCATAATACGCTCAGTTTCGGCCATAAATGTCAGTAATCGTTCATCGCTAAGTAGTTGTTGATTGATCAGTGCTTTAAAAATGTTCCTTGTTGAACGAATCATTCGTTCCCATGCACCACCGCGGTGACTTGCATATGGTGGATTAAATGTCCAAATAATGTCCTTGTGTAGCATATATTTTGATATAATTGCTTTATTCCATTGTTTTTTCGAAGTTCAATTTCACCGCCAACGAAATTTGTTCCATTATCACTATAGACCTTTTCGGGAATGCCTCGTCTACTTGTAAAGCGTTGAAAGGCTGAAATAAAAGAATCCGTATTTAAACTGTGTGCTATTTCTATATGACCGCTCTTGTTGTAAGGCACGTAAAGAGGCATCCATATCTCTTAACAACTGACCGTCCAAGTTTAACGTTTAATGGACCAAAGGTAAAGGAGGTTTGTCTGCAGTCATCTGTTCCTCGAGTAGGGTGCCATCTGCTGTTTACAAAAGGACCATGTTCTCGTTTGCATGGTACGCAACGATCGATAACTGTCTTCACAGCACTGGATCCTTTTAATATCCAATATTTTTACGAGAAGCTGCAAGCACCTTTTGTTTTCCACGTGTCCCGTGGTTTCGTGATAATAACGGATAATAAGCGTAGTCACGTGATGTTTGTTTGGCAGTATCACGGGACAAGTGCTTAAGTCATAATTTAGGCGCCCTTTTGATCAGATAAGTTCATTAACCAAAACAGGATTGAGAGAAGCAATACGGCTTCCTTTTTTCACGGGCTTTGCTTCTTCAAGTTTGTTATTTCATCTGAAAAATAACTCATATGGACATGTGCTAATATTTCATCGGTAGCCTCCCGAAGTTCTGTTACATTAAGATTACCACTGTTACACTGCAAATGATGTCCAAGGTAACGATTTCTACAATAAATCTTAAATCTCATAAACCATGCAATAGCTCGTCTGAGTTTTATCCAGTCGGAGAAGAATCCTAACAAATTGTCGATGGCATTATTGGTTGTAGCATGTATAGCTATCTCCTTCTTGATTTCAGTATCAGTCTCAGATATCCCTAGTTCTTCGTCCAGTACGTTCCTTGGCCAGTGCTCATAGTTTTTATGAAGAAACTTTGGACCGTTCAACCAAATATTGAGATTTTTTCTATCGCAGGCGTCATTGCCTCTTGACGCTATATCAGCTGGGTTTTGTTTGGAGTCAACGTGACGCCACTGATCTAGAGATGTTGTATTTTGTATAACGCTCAATCTATTTGCTACGAAAGTTTAAACTCGTTGTGACATATTTCTAATGTACCCTCACACAATCGTTGAATCTGTCCAGAAGGTAACTGTATTTATCTTTAATTCAAGTTCATCTGACAAATTTTCATACAAACGACAAGCAGTAACAGCTCCTGATAATTCAAGTCTTGGTATTGAAACCTGTTTAATTGGTGCTAAGCGAGCTTTTCCCATCATAAGAGAGCAAGTAGTTCTGTCATTTTCATCAACAACCCTGAGGTATGCACACGCATATCCAAGTTCTGAACCGTCACTAAATAAGTGCAATTGTACATTTTTAACATGTTGAACATCTCGTGGTAGGAAACAACGGTTTACGGACAAATTTTCTAAACATGGTAAGTTCTTCACCCAACTTTTCCATTTATCATGATACTCTTGTGGAATCTGTTCATTCCATCCAAACTTCTCTTTGCATAAGTGCTGTACAATAGCTTTTGCTCTAAGCGTAACTGGAGAAACCAGTCCAAGAGGGTCAAATATGGAGCTAACGATTGATAGTATACCACGCCTTGTCAGAGGTTTGTCTGATAGTTTTACTTTAAATTTGATTTTATCTTCATTAACATCCAAAATAACGCCTAAGGCCTTGTTATGTGGCAACATATCACTAGGTCCAAGACTGACTACAGATGAAGCGCGTTCTGATTCTGGTATTGCATTCAAAACATTTCTTCTGTTACTGAGCCATTTTGTAAGTCGGAAACCACCCATTTTCATCATTGATTGCAGGTCTGTAGCGAGTTTAATAGCTTGTTGCTCTGATGATACAGATTTCAGGCAGTCGTCGACGTAGAAATTTCTTTCTACAGTTAGCGCAACTTCTTGGTCAAATAAATGTGCATAGTCTCTTGCCGTACGTTTAAGTACATATGCAGTACAACTTGGCGACGATGTAGCCCCAAACAAGTGAACGTTCAATAAATTTTAGGTTTCTGATCTAAATTCCCGTTAGGCCACCATAAAAACCGCAACGCATCACAGTCGTCTTCTCGAACACGTACCTGATGAAACATGGCTTCAATATCGGCAGCTAGAGCTACTTTGTCTTGTCTGAACCTGATAATTACTTAGTACACCTACTAAGCTATTCATTAAATCGGGCCCCTGTAGGAGTTGGCTGTTAAGTGAAATTCCTTGATACTTCGATGCGCAGTCAAATACTACACGAACTTTTCCAGGTTTATTTTCATTTGTTATTGGGTGATGAGGTAAATACCAAACACGTTTTGATTTAGACTCAATATTAGTCACCTCCTTGGCATATCCCTTTTCTATGTAATCATTGACAGTTGTCGTATACATTTTATGTAACGTCTCATTACTTGACAATTTGCGTTTCAATTGTTGTAAGCGGGCATGTGCAAGAACCATGTTATTTGGTAGCGTGGTCTCTCTATCGCGCCAAGGTAGTCCGAGCTTGTAATGGCCATCTTCCTGCGTTATAGATGATTCCATCATTTTCATAGCCTCTTTATCCTCTATAGACAAGCCATTCTTGTCTTCTCGTGCTCTATCATCAAAATCAGAGGTCCACATCCGTTCTAACTGTCGCTGCAACAAAACATCTCTTGCCTCCTCAAAATGTACATTTATAACATTTGACGCATGCGTATCTTCAATAGGACCACGAATAGCCCATCCGAGGCGTGAGCGAATTGCATATGGTTGGTTTTCGTTACCGGACCTTACTTCTAGCGGAATGTGAGCGTTAGGTGAATCTGTACCAATTAACAACATGACCTCGGTTAAATCAGTAGAGGGTATCTGTATATCGGCTAAATACGGCAATTTTCTTATATCTACATTTTCTGCGGCAGATCGAGCTGAAATTGGAAGCTTCTTTACTGACCAGACCTTTTCTAAAGACACGTTATCATTTCCGTCAATAGCTTTTACTTGTAAGTCAACTTCTTGACCGTGAATTGTACTACCAGAAGAGCTAACAGTAGACATCTCGAAAGTGACCGGCATGCTGGCTATATCTAATTTCTGAAGTAATCGTTCATCACATAAAGTTTTATCTGCTCCGTCATCTAGCAAGGCAAATGTTTTGCAAGAGTTACCGTTTCGACCCTTAACGAGGACAGGAATAATCCCTAAACAGTTCTTAATCATAGAACCTTTAGTAGCTGCGCAATTAACTGAAGGCTGGGTAGCTGCATGATCAAAACCGGGCTTAGACCAACTATGCAATAAAATAGTATGCTTAACATTACAGTCAGATACAGTGCATGCTTATGGTTTTCTACAATTGTTAGCAAAATGCTTCCCTTTTAAACAATTATAACACAATTTTAACATGCGTACTAATTTATACCTATCATCTAAACTCATTGACTTGAATTTGCTACAAGATGTCAAATCTACACATGTACCTGTACAACAGTTACATTTGTGCTCATACTTAGCTGTGTTATTTAAACTTTGAGTACTTAACATAGTAACCTTACTCTTAACTGTATCATTATTATGATGTTTACTTGTAAAAACCCTATTATCAGTCTTGTTCTGATTGTTTTCTCTACAAAGATCGTAACCATACATAGAACTAGCAATGCGTGATTTTTCGTCTACAAATTTTGCTTAATCAGAAAACCGGCGTTCTCTACCAGACTCGCTAATTGAATGAGCAATATCGACCCATCTTGTTCTCATATGCATTGGAAGGCGTTTAACAATACACCTTACATTTTCAGAATTATCAATATCTGAATTAAAGCCTAACTGAGACAATGTGATTTCACATTTTTGCATTTCTAATGCCAATTTAGATAAACCTTCAATATCTGACGCTTTAATCTGAGCGCAGTACACTAATTTTTCAATAAATGATCTAGCAATTACATGTGGCCTACCGTATCGGGAGTACAATATTGCCCTAGCACGTTTGTAACCCTCATCAGAATCTAATAATACACAATCTTCTATACAACACTTTGCTTCACATCTACAGTACTGAATTAAATAACTCAGTCTCAAACTATTATCACTTATTCTATCTTCAATGTTTGTCTCAAAGTTCCTATAAACTTACTATAGTCTAACAGAGTTCCATTAAAAGTTAATAATTCTGGTTTTGGCAAATTAAACCCTTCGTGAAGTGTAGATGCTAGGCGTTGAAAAGCCGAATCTATGCTAGAAACACTTACATCCGAAAATCCAGACTGAGCACTGATTCCCTGTGTACTGTTATTAATGTTCATCGTTGGTTTATCAGTTGCTGCAGTTTGTCCGGAAATAGAGTTCATATTAATACATTCCTTTTCACTCTCATGAATAGAGCTCTGTAATGTTTGAGAGACTGTTTGCGAAATGTTCCGAATGTTCATGATTCCACTGTTATTATTTGTGTCTTCTTCCACTGCTTCTTGCCACACTGATTCTTCGAGATTGGCCTCTTCCAGCTCGGATCGTTGATTAAATACCTGTTGTCTGAATTTAATTTCTATTTGTGCACGCTCTAGTTCATGCTGTTCACGTTCTAGTTCATGGTGTTCTGATAATTTCCTGAGTTTAAGTTCTGCAATGAGCCGCTTAGCTTTGGCACTGCGTAATCTAGATTATGATGAAACTGAAGATCGTGAACTCAAACGGCTATCAATCGAAACTGTATCACTTTCTTCGGGTATTTCCTCTTCATGCGATTTTTCACTCGCGATATACTGGGAAAATCTATCCCGGAATTCTACAAAGTTCTCATGACAACGTTCATAGTTCACTTCCAAATTTGCTATAACTTCTGATTGTGTACACAAATCTAAACACTGTAAGTGTGCCAACTTAAATTGTTCAAACCTTTCACATAACTTTGAATATAACTGTTTTACATGTTCCACGTTCTCATATGAAATTAAGTTCTTCTCCAATTCTTTGTACAATTTAGTAAGCTGCGCTAAATTCGTACTACGAGTCCGTTTTACATCACCGAAGTCCAGAAAGTCTTCATTCCGTCTATCGGTAGCCATTTTTCACCAAATAGTCAAATTCGGCAAATTTTTAGAATTTCCTCCAGAACTTGATAATTGTCTCCAGAGTTGAGAATTGTACGAATCACATCGGTTAATTTAAGGGCGAAGAGATGAGTATGCGAGTTTGCACCATGTATCTATCTTTTGTTCATATATAATATCATATGGTCGCTAACAATCGATTCTCTACAAATAAAGAATAATTTCACATAAGTAAAAATACATAAATTATAATAAGATACATGTTTAAGTGTTCACATTACACTAAACAAACAATAAAACCATTTCATTCATGTATCATAAGTTCTCTCATAAGTTAAATTACGTTTAAAATAATGATTAAAAGTTACGCATATTTCTAATAAATAGTATACAATGTTTTCTCTTTAAATAAGTTTTGATGTAATAAAAGATAGTATACATAAAATGTTTCTTACCAACTATAATCTGTCTAATAAAAAACAATGTGCATCCGTATGTAATCAAATAAAGTCTAGACGATGAAGCGAACGTCAAAGACGTAACGTCATAAAACAGAAACGGGAAACTGAATGTGTTATTCAAGAGAGCGCAACGTTACATTAGCGCTTTCATAAATAAATAGTAAAAACTGTGTTTCGTATTCTTACAAGAATAAATGAATACGTTAGTTAAACAATTAATAAATAATTAACTTATATTTAAAATTTGAATATTTCAAATCTTACATATTGGATAAACAGGAAGTTGATGAGCGATGAAACTAACGATGATAGCATGTTAACACGAATCATATAACAAATTTCAGTAATTTCAATTTTTTTAGTTGATTTTCAGATTTATCCACTGCGGTTAGTTCAGTTCTATTCAGGAAAATCGCTTGCAGCCATTTTAAATCTGTTCAGTCTATACCAGTCTGTTCAGTAGTTTTTATTTACCTGTACACAACAACACCATATTGAATTGTCTTAAAATCTACTTCAAACGAATTGTTTGAACAATACTGAATTTACCACAGTCAATTAATCTGAGAATTGACTGAAAGCCTGAATATGACTTAATAACTTATTATTCAGACTTTTCAGATGGGGTTAAGATCAAAATGACCGTTTCATACTAAAATCCGTTTACTAGTGTAAACAGGAAGCTGATGAGCGATGAATCTGAAACTGCGTCACATGGTTAAGCATGTTGACATGAAACCATATAAGAAATTCCAGGAAGCTCCGATTTGTAGTTTCTCAATAAAATGCGAAGGAAATGTCATGGGACGGACAGACGGACAGACACGGGTAAAACAGTATGCCCCTCCTTCGGAGCTGGGGTATAATCATAATAATAGATACTGTTTTTTGTTGAAATATAGTGAAATATATGTACAAAAAGGTAATGAACAAATTTTATTATTTTATCAAGGACATGACCAGAGAAATATGTGACAATATATACCCGCTTAATGAAAACCATTTCGTAAATAACCTGATACGACAAATATGAGTTCTGTGATTGGAAATATGTGACAATATATACCCGCTTAATGAAAACCATTTCGTAAATAACCTGATACGACAAATATGAGTTCTGTGATTGGAAATATTAATAGAACGGTAATTTGAATAACTCTCAGCTACTTTTTACACCTTTTGTATTTATAACATAAGTGACAAAAACATTCATTTATAAAACTATTAGTAATCGTTCAGTTAATTTCAATAAACACACACTAAGCAAATTGTTTTCCCTACCAGGGATACATGGTATAAAGGTTCAGTTCGATGAAAACTAACATTTCGAAATATGACAGACAACTGTCTACAAAATATTACAAGGCGATCAAACTAGATACTAAAAACTCATCGAACCGATTGTCTTTGTTAGTAGCTATCATCTGAATCCTCTCGTTTATTCATTTGTTTCCTTTGATAATTTGATTTACGCCCTAAAGCAATGTTATTTGGGTCTTTATCTGCGGGTACAACATCATATTTGTCACGGAGGAAAGACAGTGCTTAGCAATTGTTGTGTCTTTAAAGAACGATGTAACATTATCGTTCATAGACCCATTCAATATCTTAATTATAATTTGTATCAACGACCTCTCAGCCTTAACCCAATCGGAAAAAAATATCTACTTTTTCTTTTTGTGCGTTTAGCCATGCTTGATGCTGGGGTTTTAATGTAGATAGACATTTACTAGAATATGATTCGGATACTTTTGAAACTGTCATTAGCTGGTCATCGCGTTATCTCAGTCAGTCTTCTTAAACTGAAATTAAAGGTAATGTTTCAAAGCTATATTTTACTCAATCTTTTGCCAATAAATTGTCACTAAATCCGTTGATGATTTTTCTTAATACCCAAGTGTCTAGCCATCAGAGTCGCTGTAATCCTATAGTCTTTTGTAGCAGCAATCTGATATACCACATCTTTAAAATAGTTAGTAATACACGAATAAGTAGCTAGGATACCTTACTGACAAAAATCTGCTTGTCTAAAATATAAGACTTTGGGACCTTTATCTTCTAAACCAATTAAAAAATCTTGTAATTCAAAATAATTATTACCGTGTTACAGTATAAAAATTAAGCGATTCGGTAAAATTACAAATGATACAACTATCCATCGAAGAACACATGACTGACTTTCTTCAAATAAGGTTTTTAGTTGGGAAAACTTCTTAGTTATCGTTCTAGTAACAGTAGACAGAGTAGAGATCTCGCCCAATGGCTTATTAGACGCAACTTCGTTAACAACAACTTTGTCGAACAATTTTTCGAATCCTATTTTGCCATGATTCCTTAAGTCAAACACCTTCAGTAATAATTTCGATTACCAAATCTGACTTAAAATAAAGGTCCATAAAAAGCATTATCCTTAGCCCTGTAATATTTTGTTTGCCTCCGCCGAAGACATCTAAGATAAAAGAAAATGTCTTCTTATAGTAGAGATTGAGAAGCTTTCGTATCACGCATAATTCGAACTTGTTTTGGATTGTTACTCACTTGGAAGTGACACAAAAGAAACGATTTATGATCCTCCATAAACTCAGACTTTACACTTTAACTTGATAATAAGAATTTTCAATAACGAATGGCTTAAAAGGGCTTTGAATTCTTTATCAATTACTGGGCTTTGCCAAAACAATTAAATTTTGAACATTCCTTTCTGCATTCTTTTTAAAGAATCAATATTCTGAAAGTTGCCTTTTATAAATCGGTTTCGATATGTTGGGTTTATTTTAATCAAATACTCTAGGTCTAAGCATTATTTTGTATTATAAAAATGTTATATTATAATAATGAGATCAAACTTACTATGTGTACTTTCAGTATTTCAATTTTTAACAAAACAAAATAGATGAATAAGGCCACAATCGTCTGTTTCTGCAATGCTCTGTCAAATTATCAATTCTATTTTCATCTATATGAGTTTAGATATTAAAATGAATTCATTATTTAAATTTTTCTGTTGACCGGAGTTGCCGAATATAAAAATAAGGAGATGCGGTATGATTGCCAATGAGACAACTATCCACCAAAGTTCAAATAAAGTGGATGTAAGCAATTATAGGTTACCAAAGTCTTTTTTCAGAATTTTGGTGTACTTTCGAAAAAAGTTTTCCTTCTGTTGCAAATTGCTTTATGTTCTATCACCAATTATCCATGTAGGAATACATTTCTTTCTATATGCCTTTTGAACTAGTATATTAGCTCTTGAAACAATGTGTGCACCTCTTCTTAATTTGAATAAAGTTCAACAGACAAAGCACTGTAAATTGTTCTGGATAGTTTTAACAGAGCGCTTTGTAAAAATAAAGCAAAATTTTCAGTTGACAATTGATTGTTTTTGTGTAATTTTCATAAAGGAAGAAAATATTCATTTCCATTTTTCTTGAAAAGAAATCAAATTTGATGTAAAGACTGACGTAAACAAGGCATACTACCGAGAGATGAGTTTGATCTACTGAATCCTGCCTTTCAAGCTTTACTTAAATTTCTTTTTTATTTCTTCTTTCATTGCAATTCTATTAATTTGAATTCTTTTTTATAGAAAATAAGGCAATGTGGAATGATTGCCAATGAGAAAATAATCTATCTAAGACCAAAAGTAGAGGATGTAACAACTACAGGTCACCGTACTGCCTTCAAATATAGACGGATTTCTTGATTGCAGCATCATATTTTATAATTTACTTGCTTTAAAAAATATGACAAAAATGAGAGGAGACCGGAGTGAATTGTACCAACATCGTTGACTGAAATGTATTTTTCCAGTAGACTGACATGATTTATGACAAACCTTTCGTAAATTCTGCGTTAATGAATTAAAAAATAATTAAGAAACTAAGGTTAAAGCTGTAAGCTGAGTAACTTGTTACAAAGCATTTAGTGTAATACAGGTTATTTAATTGTGTTAAAAAGGAGAAAAAAGAAACTAAGGTTCGATCTCGGGCCAAGTTGACCGTAGATGGATTTGGATATTCTTCTAATGTCCATTTAGGTCATGTAGCTCCTCACGTATTAAAGTATAATGCGCTTATACAACATTGGCTTTCACATTTTTGTGAAACGTTTCTGATGAAGTTAAATTACACAAGCGTATTGGATGAACACATCTTGTAAAGTTTTATTTTCATTTTCCAGAGACACTAAGTTCACCTCCAGTTTTTGAGGTGGTTCTTGTTACTTTTGTTTGGCCTATTAATGTATATAGACTGTTGTTTTCAATAGCCATGCTGTGGCTTTTCCTTCTTCGACTTTTTTTTATTGACCCCTCTTCCTGCCAAACCCTCTCCGGTATTCCACCTTCTTGACACTTTTTTGGAAGTTAAGCCTTTGATCTTGACTACATGGTAGAGAATATCGAATTAGCTTATGGAGGGATTTTTGCGAGAAAAGCTGACAGACAATAATTATTTTTTAATGAATGAATGCTTTGTCACTATAATATGGAACGTGTGAAAAATTCTCCATAGTATTACTAATACCAATTTATATATATATTCATAGACCCATTCAGTTTTTATTCTAATTTGTACCAACTACCTCACAGCCTTAACAAATGAGGAAAGAGTATCCACGTCTTCTTTTTTGCATTAAGCCCTTTGCCTGATGTTGAAATTTAAGTGTAGCTATATAATTACTAGAATGTGATACGGATACTTTTGAAACTGTAATGAGCCGGACATCGCGATATCTCATTCAGTTTTCTTATATTAAACCTAAAGGTAATGTTTAAAAGCTACTTTTACCAAATCTTGCCAATAAATTGCCCATAAATTCGTTTATGATTTTTCTTAATACCAAGTGTCAAGCCACACAAGACTTTGCAATCCCATCATCTTTTGTAGCGACAATCTGATACACAACATTTTAGTTAGTAATACACGAGTAAAACTAGTAAACCTTAATTACTAAAATCGGCTATTCTGAATTCTGCGTTCACCTCCAGCTTTTGAGGCGGTTCTTGTTGCTTTTGTTTGGCTTTGTAATGTATATAGACGGTTGTTTTCTATAGGCATGATGTGGTTTTTCCTTCTCCGACTTATTTCTTAATGACCCCTTCCAGCCAAATCCTTTTCGGTCTTCCACCTTCTTGACACTGTTTTGGAACCTAAGCATTTGATCGTGACTCCATTGTAGAGAATATCGAATATGCTTAAAAAGGGACTTTCGAGAAAAGCTGATAGACAATAATTTTTTTTTTTAATTGATGAATGCTTATCACTATAAATATGAAACGTGTGAATAATTCTCCATAGTATTACTATTACCACTTTATTAATATTTTCATAGACCCATTCAGTTTTTTTTTATATTCTAATTTGTATGAACGTTCTCACAGCCTTAACACATGAGGAAAGAGTATCCACCTCTTCTTTTTTGCATTAAGCCCATTGCCTGATGCTGAAATTTAAGTGTAGATCTATATTTACTAGAATGTGGTACAGATACTTTTGAAACTAATAAGCCGGTCATCGCGACATCTCATTCAGTTTTCTTATATTGAATTTAAAAGTAATGTTTAAAAGCTACAATTTACCCAATCTTGCCAATACATTGCCCCTAAATTCGTTTGAGACCCTGCAATCCTGTCATCTTTTGAAGCGACAATCTGATACACAACATCCTAGATAGTAATACGCGAGTAAAACTAGAAAACCTTACTTACAAAACTCGGCTGTTCTGAGTTCACCTCCAGCTTTGAAGGTGTTTCTTGTTGTTTTTTTATAGCCATGATGCGGCTTTTCCTTCTGTGACTTATTTTTGATTGACATCTTCTCCCGCCAAACTCTCCTCGGTCTTTCAACTTCTTGGCACTGTTCTAAAACATTAGATCGTGACTCCATAGTAGAGAATATCGAATTAGCTTGTGGGAGGATTACTGAGAAAAGCTGATAGACAATAATTATTTTTTGTATGAATAAATGCTTTGTCATTATAAATATGAATCCTGTGAATAATACTCCATTACTATTACCGCTTTTTTAATATTTTCAATGAGAGAAACTATATATTTGACGTATCATTTTGTAAATGAAACAACTTTTTTACAGTAAAGTACCATGATAGAGTTAGATGTAACATCATTTACTAAATCAATTGTTTGAAGCCGCTTTTTATGAGCTTTTCAATGTTTCATTATGTACTAGCTATGTACTGATATGGATTATATTAACAAACCTATTGAAACTTGATTACTGTCAATTACCCCAATTTTATACATCAACACCCTATGGTTCGGCTTTTCTTCGAACTAAGTGGTGGCTTATAGTAACAAGATGTTATCATCTATAATAGTAAATTAGAAGATCTAGTTTTAAGTGTTGCTTCTCAAACGTTCTATATTATAGGTAACCTATATAGATATAGCAAATACTTGGAGTGAGAGATTTTGTCATAAGAGCCCCACTTGAAATTCAATCCCTGGATAAGATATTTCCTGATTCAGCAAATTTTGTCAGTTTTGTAAGTATAAATGTAACATTTAACGCTTAAGTAGAACTTTCCATCGCATATGCACATTATCATAAAATACAGACGAAATACAATATATTTTTTGAAAAATTTCTCTTCTTTATCTTCATTGGTTCATTTTGTACAATGCTCTCTTATTCAAATTTTCATTTCTGCGATTAGATCGCATTGTGCTGAACAAAACTATAAAGAATGGGACATGCATGTAATAAAATATATAACATGTTAGTTTTCATTAACACTAAAGTGTTCGACCTATGTCGCGTTTGAAGATGTATTAAAATGTATCAACATATTTAAATATCATATTTCCATGTGATTGTGAAAAATGCAATAGATTTTCCTACTGAGTAACTATAATATTGCAGTCAGTCTTTTTTATGTGGTGCGGCACAATATGAAAATCTACACGGGACAAAGGTTGACATAGACGAGAAACACCGAACAAAAAATCAAGTTCATAATTTTTTTCTCAAGATATTACAAGCGTTAGTTCCTAACGTTTTTGCCAAACATTATAGACCTTTGACCTAGTTTTCAGGTACTGAATATGTGACTTGTCTTTGTAGACTACAGAAAAGGACTGATAACTTTATATTGGCATGAATGTCCTCAATAAGTATCTGTGAATGCATGGATTGAAATGCCCTTTATATTCGGATACAACTTAAAAAGTAAATTTATTATTATTCGTAGGCTACTAATTTTTGAGCATTTTAAAGGAAAAGGTTAACAAGGATTTTATTAATGTTCAACAAAATTCAGGTTTTCTATTGGCTGATATGCATAATCTGTTAAAAGAACGACATAAAGTATTCCTGAAAATTGAACCCACGAAAATAAATTAATCCACAGTATTTTGAAATTTAAATTAATACCTACATGTGTCATCTACTATCAATTATCTAAGTCAATACAAGAGGATATCGTAGGCATGACAATCTCAATACATATATAGTTTTCTTATGTTTATCGTTGACCAAAACACGTGAACGAAAATATTGAGGTCATCACTGTAAATACATTCAAAGTATTGAGTTGTTTGCATTGTACAGGCTTAAGCATGCTTAGCTAGAACCAAATTCTACACAATAAGATTGCTTGTTGGGGCGTATACTGGTTTTTAAAAATGTCTTTTCATGTAAAGAGATGAAAGAAGTTAAAAAAATATATGTAATAATTTATAAATCATTTCAATCAGTGTAACATGCCTTGTAGATTACATTTACATGTATGTGTGAAAACTTAAGCAATTCAAAAAATTCCTATCAAATCACAGATTTAGAAAAAATGGGCTGTGTAAAAAAAATTCTATTCTCTGTTCCACTTATGTTTGGAGATACCTATTACAAATCCTCATTCTTACCAATACAAATTAAAATCTTTGGCTTTCTATGTTGTTTTCGTCGTTATTTGCCATGGTGTTATCAGTTTGTCTTCAACTTATGAGGTCGAATATCCTTTTGGTATCATCCGCCACTCTTTTACAGCTATCTTATACAACTACAGTACTGTCTTTTGAAGAGGTAAATTTAGAGATTTATCGATTTTGGATAAAAACAACTTGTTTATCATATATCGGACTTGAGTGATCTTAATAACAACACGTTATAAGTAAAAGAAAAGAGGTTGTATCGGGTAATGCAATGTCAAGTTGTTTTTCACAAAGGATTGTATGACGAAGTCCTTAGACAGTTGACCAATATCGATGAAACCCCAAAAGTACCTCAATCGGAACAATCGATCACCACAGTTAATCGAATAACTAAAGGGTACTTGCTAATTTGTGACGATTCGTTTATCAGACGCATCATGAAAAAAAAAAACGCATTGATTTAAATATTTATTTCTGAATCCAAATATAGAAAAAAATAGTTATGTTTGAAGTAAAATAACAAAAATACCGAACTCCAAGGAAAATTCAAAACGGAAAGTCCCTTATCAAATTGCAAAATCAAATAAAGGCAACAGTATTATATCGCTGTTCAATAGTCATAATTCGATTAAGCAAAAACGAATCCGGGTAACAAAACAAACAAACATAATATCATCTTTTTTCTTATATGTATCTGAACTACTCAAAGAAACATTATCTGCACATAATCGTTCCTGCTTGAATTTTGAATCTTGAACCTACCGAATTAGACTATTTACCCCTATTTGTGACATTTTTACCTATTGTTTTTGTTTGTTTTGTTCACACATTGTTGTCAATATAATGGAATTTGATGCAACTGTCATACAAGTGAGAGGTTTAGCTAGCTTTAAAACCAGGTTCAATCCACCATTTTCTACATAAGAAAATGCCTGTACCAAGTCAGGAATATGACAGTTGTTATCCATTCGTTTGATGTATTTGAACTTTTGATTTTGCCATTTGATTGGGGACTTTCCTTTTTGAATTTTCCTCGGAGTTCAGTATTTTTGTGATTTTACTTGCTTAAAAGCTGAAAAAAAAAACGTTTTTGAATACAGCGACACTAAAGAAAACATGGTCTTTCTCCAGTTTCTGACATGTCTTTTGCTATGTAAAGGGTTACATTCAATGTCGATTCACAACACTACTAATGAGATAGTTGATGTCGTTGCATTAAAACAAGATGTAGAGAGTATTAAAGATCAAGTACATAACTTGACAAGGCTTATTGAAAACGGTAAGTATACAGTGTACCATATACTTCATTTTTTCACGTAAAACAAGTTGGTATATAAAGGGTTGTTTTTAATTTTTACAGCACTGGGTCGATACCGCTGCTGGTGAAATATCAGTCACCGAGGGTATCATCAGCTCAGTAGTCAGTACTTCTGTACTGACATGATCTATAACAAACTTTTCTTGTTCGTATATTAATTTAGAAAATTTTTAGGAAAACTTCAACTCCTTCAGGCAAAGTTGACTTTAGATGGATTTGACTATTTTGTTATGTCCTTTTCGTTATATAGCTCTTCAACTGTGTCGGTTCTTATATACATCCTTGGCTTTCAAATAATCGGCTTTGAGCGTTCCTAATAAAGGTAAATCCAGAAGAGTGCTTCGGACGTCTGAAACTTATATAGCGTTGTTTTCATTTTTTCGTCATTAACGCGTATAAAAGTATTAAATAATAAGCAATATCGGATGTGCTGTTATGAAAGTCCAAATATTACATATCGTACCGAGTGCTCTTTGCAATACGTGTCCAGAAAAGAAAGCTATTGATTATAATAAGCACACATTACATCACTATAGGTTAATTTTTTCTGAAGTCGATACTTAAATAGAAAACAAATGATGAACTATGTAATAAGATAAAGGCACCAGTAGTTAATCTGTGTTCAAATGTCGTTAATCCATTTAGAATATAAAAATCAAGATAAAACAAAACCTGAGGGAATCGCAGACGGAATAGTGCAATATATGCACGGTCAGTACGTTTTAAATGAGAAATATCTGTCTCGCATAACATACTTGTCCTATTTGACGTCATGCAAACACTCATTTGATCAGTTGACCTTATACTCTACATACAATGCAATCATAAACAGATGTTTCAAATGATATGTCTGTGATAAGTTGTCGAATATGCTTTGCCAAGATATTTCCTATTTTCAGACTCATCAATTTTGAGTACATGATACAACAGACAACAGACAGACTCAAATGGATTAAAATCAACATACTATATTAAGTTTTACTTTTTATCTTTTTTCAGACATCAATAGCTACAAGCAAGGTGTGTTCTTCTCTGCCAGGCTATCAAGATTGACATATCTGAATAAAAATTCCATTGTCAAGTTTAATGAAGTGGTTACTGATTCCGGAAATAATTTTAATCACGGGAATGGTATGTTTGTTGCACCTGTTTCCGGCTATTACCAATTTTCGTGGACAACTTTTACGTATTCTAACAAAATCGTAGACACAGAACTTCGCGTAGATAACGTTATTGTCGATGCTATGTATGCTCACATATATGTTGCAAGTAGCATCCCGCGACTAAAATTGCTATATGCTGGGTAAATAAAGGAGACCACGTCTGGATACAGACAACAAACAGTTATTCAGAGAATGTCATCCACAATCCAAATGAATCTAACGCTAAAATTTCTTTTCTGGGTTTCCTGATTGAGGAAAAGAACTGATAATGAAAACGGTTTGATAAAATAAAACATACGAGTTAAAAGTATGATTCTATCCTTTAACAATATAAGACAGCCTTTGATTATCTGTGAAAGAGGACGAAGACCTTAAAAGTAACTATTTCAAATAGCACTATTTATATTTGATCAACATTAAATTAATACATTTTAAATCGTTTTGAATTTTGAATGAGCTAGGCCGTCAATTGTATTAACATTGTGAAATTATATTAATGATTACATAAATATAAAAAAAAGTAATACACATAAGAGGAAATATCCTACACCGTTTGCTACGTAATTAAAAGCTCAACAATAAATAACCTGGTTTACATAAAGGTCAAGAAATTATCGCACAACCTCTGTTGAAAAAGTTATCTGAAATAATGAAACGTCCACGATGGTGATTATCACTAGTTAACCAATTTTGATCTGAAATGTCATTTCGATCTGAATAGCTCTGAAGAGACTGAACAATAAATGATCATGTAATTTTCAGTATTTCAATCAATTTTCAGACTGCATTGTTCAGACTTTTCAGTAGTAGTTGTTTACATGTACACATCAACATCATACTGAATTATCTGAAAAGCTACTGAACAATAATAAAACTGAAAAAATCGAAACAAATTAAGACTAGAAAGTAATACTGCACACATGCACAAGACAGTAAACTGAAATTGAAAGAATTTGGATTCACTTGTTTATTGATTATTCTACTCCGATGAGCACTTGGAAATTTGTCTCGTACACATTGCTTTTCGTGTTTTTTTTCAACAGGAACGTTCAAAGTCAAATTTGAAAACCAGGAATGTATGAACTACTTGAATACGTGTGGGGCTTTAGACCAAAAATTACCTAAAACTTTATAAAGTTCAATTTGGTTGTGGGAGTTGAAACCTTAGTTTCATAATAATTTCTAAATTTATCAACATCGAATTTAAAAAGGATTGTTATACATCATATCAGAACCAAAGCACCGATCAAACAGCGAGTGATACTATCGGAGACTAACAGTCCACAAGCATCGGTTTAAACCAAGTGCTTGAAAATGATTAGACTTTTGAAATTTGGTATGTCGAAAATAATGAATATCGAAACGCGTTCTTCGATTTTTAGGTAACGTTTTGATTGTTTGTATTCAAGTATTATTTAGTTATTTACTTAAAAATTTAGTGATTTTGAACTGAAAACGATGAGCATAAACACTGCGTCATGTATTCATCTGCATTAAAAAAAATCCAGCATTTATCAAGTCAGTTTTTTAAATTAAAAAATGAAAACAACACGTTAAATAATTTCATGCGTCCGAAGCGCTTTTCTGGATTTACCTTCATCAGGAACGCTCAAAGCCGAATATTTGAAAGCCGAGAATGCATAAGAACCGAAACAGTCGAAGAGCTATATGACAATGAAAATACCTAAAAAGTAGCCAAATTCATCTAAGGTCAACTTTGCCTGAGGGAGTTAAAACCTTAATTTCTTTCTAATTTTAAAATTTATAAACGGACAATTTTAGAAAGGTTTGTTATATATCATGTCAGTACCGAAGTACTGGCTACTGAGCTGATGATATCCTCGGGGACGGATAGCCCACCAGCAGAGGTATCGACCTAGTGCTATAAAAAATGAAAACAACACGTTAAATGATTTCATGCGTCCGAAGCACTTTTCTGGATTTACCTTCATCAAGAACGCTCAAAGCCGAATATTTGAAAAAGGTAAAATAACAAAATACATTTGAACAACTCCTTTGATTTAATACACCATGCTCAGCCTTACGCATTCACGAACAATCAGCAAGACCAGAAATGCGGAATGGAAAAGTTTAGTCATTCATAATTATCAATCTCACTTAACATAAGATTTCTATAATGAGGACCGAAAAAAGTTGACAAGGGAATGGTTCGAATTTTATTTTCATTGTCTTTATATGAATAAAAGGAGATGAGTGGTATATATTAATGAGACACCAATGAAATGACAAAATAACCGAAAGTGACCTAGAGATGAGCTTTAATAATAAATTTAGAGATGTAGGTGTCTATACAGTATATTAAGATAAATACCGTCTCGAGTCTAATGACATTGGGAATAAATTAAACATGTATTCCCCATTTCCATTCTAAATTTTATGCTATCATTATTTTCTGCAATCAGATATTTAAACTTTAGGGAAATCGTATAAAATTACAGGAAACCATTTGCTCCTTTAGGGTATTTTAAGAAAAATCCCCAAAGAAACGAAAACGGGAACGGGATTCTTGAGCAAGAAAATTGAAAGATTTAATCCTAAACATCAGTGATATTTTTTTCTCCAAAGAGAAAGGAAATATTCTTGTCCTAATATTTTCCAAATTCTTATTTTTAACAAAGAAATACTACTTAAAAAATGCATTTAGCTTATCTTAACCTCCAAGGACCTTATTTGAAAAAAGTGTCCATTGGTCTAAAAGAGTTGCATCCAAGTACACAAAACGTTAGGGTATGCTTGTTGTTTCAAATTTCTATCCGTGAATCTATAAATCTACAAAAGATATTAAGTGAAATCTGTGTTTATGAAGGTAGTGATTTTGATATATGTTTTTGCCAAATGTAGGTTGCACTTTGTAAATACAGCTGTTTCTCAAACCACGCCTCTTTTGGGGAGATATAGAATATTCATAGATAATTAATTTTGTTTACATACTGGTTCCCAGTTATGATCTCTATGTTTCATCTCATAGAGAAATAACTTGGGAATGTTACCAGTAAATATACATATGCATATTGTTTATATTGAAATCTGTGGTAATCCTACAGTTAAGGTAGGGGTAGTTAAGAAATTTAGTGTTAGTTTAAACTCTTAGAAGTTCGGGGCATATAGCCGTTTAAAATATGCTGCACAACCCTATATTTTGACCTTTAAAAATAGTGCATATGAACTTTCCATTCTAGGATATGATTTTTTTTCAAAACTTCATAGTAAAAGTGGTACAGTTTTAGCCGTAAAAGGAGTTCCTATGGGAAATTGCATTGTCAATATTTACAGAAATGCAACCTATTTTGGGTGAAAAAAGAGAACATACAGAATTTAACCAAATTTGGTTTATCGCACAGATTTTAATGAAATCAACTCAAATATGAAGTTTTATAAATATTTCATGAAGATTGAGAAAATCCTGGGCCTTAACTATGATGACTGAGCATAAATTCACAGTTTACAGAATGCAGTTTACTTAAAGCCCTGAATGCAAAATAAATTCATAATATATGCATATTTGTAAGTTAAATTGTTTAGAAGTGCTTATATTTACTCTTCGCAGTCATTGAAACTCATAGATCCTTCATGAATATTATTGGTGGGGTGTTTTTGTCCTGTCGATAACCCAAAAGTAAGCCGTAACACCTAAATCTGCTTTTTTGTCACAGCGACATAAAAATACTAGCTAGAAATACAAAAATATCTCAACAAAACTTACAATAGTGTGTCCTATCCTGAATATGTACTAAATATTCCATATTGATAGAAACAGCAGATTAATTTAGGAAATTTGAGGCCCAAGGGACAAAAAACAGAGAAAATTGCCTACCCCCTGGGTCATAAAACAAATAATATAACTTGTAAATGCTATGATTTTATGATTTTAAAGGTCTTTATATAGAAAACAATAACTGTGCTTGGAAGTTATGCAAAAATCAGATGTTAGCAGTCATTTCTATAAAATTTTAAGTGAATTTGTACATCAGACTGGTATCTGCATACATACAACTATTGCAAATATGGCTTTGTTTTAACACTTCTAGTTCATATATTAGCTAAATTATGTCAGATATATGGTTAGAGATGATACTGTTGTGACAAAAATTCTAAACTGACCATTTGAGGCAGAAATTGTGAACTTTCATTGACAAATAGGCATACAGTAAGATGTGGACTGGAGACAGAGGCAGGATTGGATACTTTATATAATCTTAAATGTTGGAATGATTGGCTGCTAAACATTACATTTACAGTATTCTGAAATGCTTTCAATTTGTTATCAGAACAGTTTTAAACAGGTTCTAGGCATTTCATGTCAGAAAACATGCAAATAGGGTAAGCTGGCAATAATTAAAGTATTGTTTTCAAATTCTTTAAAAAACTGAAACAGGGGAGGGGGTATAAAATGTAAAGTAAAAGAAAACTTAGAGTATATGCAGTGATTTCTTTAAGGCTATAATTCTGATAAATAAGTATTAATGTGAGAAAAAGTGTTTTTAGAGAGTTTTCTATTTGAATAAATGTCTGTATAGGTTGCACTTTGTTAATACAGCTGTTTCTCAAACCACGCCTCTTTTGGGGAGATATAGAATATTCATAGATAATTAATTTTGTTTACATACTGGTTCCCAGTTATGATCTCAATGTTTCATCTCATAGAGACATAACTTGGGAATGTTACCAGTAAATATACATATGCATATTGTTTATATTGAAATCTGTGGTAATCCTACAGTTAAGGTAGGGTAGTTAAGAAATTTAGTGTTAGTTTAAACTCTTAGAAGTTCGGGGTATATAAACGTTGAAAATATGCTGCACAGCCCTATATTTTGACCTTTAAAATAATAGTAGTGCATATGAACTTTCCATTCTAGGATATGATTTTTTCAAAACTTCATAGTAAAAGTGGTACAGTTTTAGCCGTAAAAGGAGTTCCTACGGAAATTGCATTGTCAATATTTACAGAAATGTAACCTGTAGGTTGCACTTTGTAAATACAGCTGTTTCTCAAACCACGCCTCTTTGGGAGATATAGAATATTCATAGATAATTAATTTTGTTTACATACTGGTTCCCAGTTATGATCTCTATGTTTCATCTCATAGAGAAATAACTTGGGAATGTTACCAGTAAATATACATATGCATATTGTTTATATTGAAATCTGTGGTAATCCTACAGTTAAGGTAGGGGTAGTTAAGAAATTTAGTGTTAGTTTAAACTCTTAGAAGTTCGGGGCATATAGCCGTTTAAAATATGCTGCACAGCCCTATATTTTGACCTTTAAAAAAATAGTAGTGCATATGAACTTTCCATTCTAGGATATGATTTTTTTTCAAAACTTCATAGTAAAAGTGGTACAGTTTTAGCCGTAAAAGGAGTTCCTATGGGAAATTGCATTGTCAATATTTACAGAAATGTAACCTGTAGAGGTAGTTAAATTTGTCATGTAATATTCAGGGAAACAAATACCTCGTTGTTGGAAAAGAAAGGATATGGCACAAAATCCCTATGTTATCACAAAAAACAAAAACAAAAGTAAATGACCAATGCTTTTTGCTGTTCTTCATCTCAAAGTCACAGTAAGGCTTTCAACATGAACCAAAACCTCTCACCTCACTGCAATTTGAAGACGACCCATACCGCCAGTTTGACAGATCGAAGCTTTGTCAAGTTTCAAATTTTCAGTTCCAAGGTCGCATAATGAAGCAAAGCCGTATTTCATGGATTGTAAGTGAAGTACACTAGTACTTCGTGATCCCTTTTAACAATCAGTGAAAAAACTCTAACAAAGCAATATAAATGCCTACTAAATTCCAATTTACCTTGTATATGACAAGCAATAAAAATTATCCGCAAATTGTATTAATATTGTTCGTGATATTTCTCACTGAACATCAAAACATAAATCTCAATTTAATGCTTTTATTTATATTTAGAAAGATAGTTCTTATATGTCATTTTCTTTAAGGCATTTAGTTGTTTACATCACTATAATTGCAGGAATTATTCTTAAAATATCTTGAAGATTACATATATAGTTAATAATTATGTGAAAATCTGTTTTTTAATGGTTATTAACTGTATTTTAAGAACTCTTGTACTGATAACTAAAATTCTCCCAAATTATAAAGATCAAATGTTGTTTACACAGAAACCCAGATTTTAAGATTTACAACCATTATAGGAATCAATAGCAGCCAGCAGATACCAAAACAACAATGCAATCTAGATGATTAATACAGAAATGAGACAAATCCAAAGCAATAAGACAGATGAACACACCAACAACAACTGCAAAAAAAGAGCATACGTACACGAACAGCACACACAAACACAAAACTAAATCTATGAGCAATATGCAATCACTAAAATCTCAAGAGATATATGACATGCTACTGAAAGGTGAGCACATGCTGCTTCGTATACAACAATTATATTACCATATGGTAGTTTAGCTTTCTTATTTGTTTTTCGATGTGTATATGCCAGACTGAAAATTATCAAATTCAATTACATTATGTTGAGCTAAATCACACGAACACTAACGATCATAAAGTTTTGTTTTTGATTTCAATGACTAAGATGTATATACATTAAATCTCAGGACGGAATATTCTAAAATGATGTATGTTGAAATCAAAACAGCATCCTATCGAAAAGAAAAAAAGGGGAACTAAATTTACATACATTTACACACATTAATAATCCAGTTTAATGCAATATGCAAATAAGATTACAACCTAGTTCATGCTTTCATAATTAATGATAATTTGATTTTCCTGCGAGACATTTATCATCTTCGAATCGTTAAAAGCCTGCAAAGAGATTTTTTCTCGTTTTTATATATGTCAAAGGACATGGTTAAAAAGATGTCAACTTCTATCGATACGAATAAATGAATTACAGAATGTAGTTATCTCAGAAACGAATTTAAAAACGAAATATTCGAAAATAAATGTATCAATACAACTCAAAGTATACTTGAGTCATTTACGTTTGACACAAATGTTACTAAGATGCATGAAAATCTGTTCTTTAATTCGAATAGAATTTTAGAATTTCTAGAAACACGTTTTGCCATTATTTAACCATTGAATGATTCAATCAACCATTGGCTGAGCACTATTTAGTCATGGCTGATCACGAGCAATTGTTGTCAATTTCATCGTTTGAATTATAATCGTAGCGCGGTTTGAGTGTGCTCATATACAGGAACTTGCCATCCATCCATTCGTCGTAAAACATAACCAGCCGATTGCAAACTCAACACTATACACTATACTTCGGGCTAATTTACAATAATAATATAACAATTGTAGCCGTTGTATTAGGTCGATACGAAGATATGTCTACCTGAAAGAAGTATAAAGACTGAGGACGAAGTCCGATGTTGATATATCCTCGTATCGACCTCATACAAAGGCTTCAATTGTTATATTATTATTGTAAATTAGCCAGAAGTAGAGCCCCAATTCATTTGATTGATTGAGTCAGATATTCTAAAAATAACCGTATCACTTTTTATCTGTTGTTTTTCACCTTTGAAAATATAGTTGAACATGTGACTCTTTCTAAACAAATCAAATTAGTTAGAATATACACAATAATAATAATATATAACGTATAGTTCTGATGAATATTATGATTATTTGTTTGAACATCATTTGGATCATCAATCAAACTTTACAAACCATGAAAACAAATGAAATATGTCTGAGTAATTTTGGAAATATTTGGAAATATAGTTTTTGCGGGGGAACATCTAAGATAAATTACCTTTGTTTCATCTTTATCCCGTAGATTACGTTATTATCCACTCGAGACAGTTCTTTTTTTAATTCAAAATTCAAAGCTTGCCGAGTAACTGGGGGTAAAATCTAATTTTTATGTAGTTAAAGCGGGGTTTTAGTTCAAGGTTTTTTTGTATTTATTTTTATTTTGGTGATAGCACTGTTGGTTGCGTGTTAAAATTTTTTTTATTCTTAGGATATTCATTGGTATTCAGTTAGTCGTTTAGATACGCAATAAACCTCTATATAGCAGTTGTCTCGCCTATCGAGTGATAAAAATATCCGATTATGTGGTTATAGTGATTTTAAAAGTTTTTTAAATGATAAGTTTTAGTGTTGTATTTAACTTTATAGACTGAGTGGCAAAGGGCTGATAGTGCAGTTTATGGTGTGTAGCTGTTGATGCCTCAGTGTCTCAGTATATTATATTATGTTTTTTAAAAAGTTGCATAGCGTTTATTAACAGAAAAATATTATGTTATAACGAAGCACATGAATTATAGTCGCGGTAATAAGTTTCATAAGTACAAATTTATACAGTCCGATATTTCCCAGATAAAATAATACAAAGTAGGTCAAGCAGTTTACTGATAAATGTTCTGCTTTACATATAGAATACAGAATTTTAAATGTCCCAAAAATTATTGGACTTTATTTTTGATAACAATTTAAAAAAACATAAATGGAAAAAAGTGAAATATTCTTTAACCTAAAAGCAATTATCCGCTTGAAATCAAGTGTACAGTAATTTTAATCCATTATGGATGTGTTTGTAAAATGTGTTGCGTTTTTGTTTTATTTGCTGCCGTTGAAACTCTATTACTCCATATAAAAATACGAATATGTGGTATGATTGCCAATGATACAACTTTCCACCAGAGACCAAATGACGTAGATGTTAGCAACTATAGAATAGAGAATGGAAATAACATGTTTTTGAACGATAAAAGTAAACGTAACTTTAGGACATAATGTTTGCGACATAATATTATTGATTTCTTAGTTGACATTATTTTTTTTCCGACTTTGCTTAATTGATAAAAGAGAGGCAAAAGATACCAAAGGGAAATTCAAACTCATAAGTCGAAAACAAACTGACAATCCATGGCAAAAAAAAAAAAAAAAAAACGAAAAACGACGAAAAGAAAAGAAAAACAACAGTACACAGAATAGAACATAGACAACCAAAGACTGAGGAACACGAACCCCACCAAAAATAGGGGTGATATCAGGTGCTGCAGAAGGGTAAGCAGATTCTGCTAAACATGTGACAACCGTCATGTTGCTTAGTAAGTAAAAACCCGATGATAGGTCTATTTCGGTAGGTCACATTCGAGGAAAAGAAGACGGGATTGTGGTAACGACAATTGGAACATATCCGTCGTCATATGTGAAACAGATAAAGGATGTTTGTATGGGGTTCCTGATTCTATTGACCTTTTTTATTATAGTACTATACTTATATTATGTTAATGTCTCATCATTAGTGAATGGCAGGAATAAAAAGATATGTATCGGTATGCGTCGATGAGACAGCAACCTTACATCACAAATTAGGTAGAAAAGAAACGAATAGACCAAAATACGTAGTTCACTATATAAATATTATATCAAATAGTAATAGAAATCAATATATATGTATACAAATTATATCGAAATAAAAGCGATAAAACCATAAAGTTGAAAAATATACATTTCTTAAAAATAAGTGAGTTATTGATTTGAAAAATTTCTGTATTTGCGTTGACTTAGTGATGATCATTAAGACACACAAAGAACATGGACTGTAAAAAGACGTCTAAGTCCCGGTATGGGTGTTGTTCATTGTGTTGAAGGCTGTATGGTGACAGCTACGTTCTTCACATCATTGTCCCTTGTTCCATGCTGGATAGTTGTCACATTAGCATTTATACCACATGTCCTGATTTTATTTTACTATCAAATATTAACGATGTCGGACGTCTTAACGATTTCCTTTCTCCTTATGCACTGGAATATAAATAATGACATCTTTGACTATTAAAAAAAGCAAAATATATTGAAGTTAGTGTGTATAAATGAAGCCTTACGTTATTTTTATATGTAAAATTGAACTCATAAGTAGTCTGACAGTTGTTTTCCATTCGTTCGATGTGGTTGAGCTTTTGATTTTGCCATTTGATAAAGGACTTTCCGTTTTGAATTTTCCTTGGAGATCGGTATTTTTGTTATTTTACTTTTTTGTAACCGGATTAAATGTAAAAAGGTCTATTTATAAAAGTCTAAGAGTGTACTCATGCCTGAAACATCTAACTATTAACCAAATTCTTCCATCAGAGATCTGTAAGAAAAAAGAATCAATGAAATCTACTTAGTCTCTGCCATATAAGGCAACACGTTCATGTCAGTTAATACTTCATAAGACTACAGGCGGTATTATCACCGAATTCGTTGTGCACATTTTGGAATTAAATGTTATGAAATAAACGAATAAAGTATACAATAGTGTGCCATGACCCACTTTTTCCATCAAACCGTGATTTTTTTATATTTTTTTTTTATTCTTTATATATCATGTTTCATATTTTTTTTAATTTGAGAAAAAACTAAATGGTTACTTTAAGCTGACAAATCGTCATTTAACAGTTACAATTATAAGCATGTTTATGTAATGCAAATTCGATGTATATATATTTCTGCTTAGGCCAACTATTATGAAACACTTAGTACATATCGAACTGTGGCATATGAGCGTATGGTTCATTGTTGGTGTCAATCTGTCTCTAGCTTTAATGTACTAAGAATTTATATCACTTATCTGTGCTTAACTTATAGATTGAGTTAGCATTTTAAATTGCTTTTTGAAGTGTTTACAGGAAGATTCGAAATATCATGACCATGACGAAGTAAATTTGTCTGAATAAGTAGTTGCTATTTTGTTGTTGTTGCTTCATATAAAAATAATTACATCAGCAAATGTTAGTGACTGTTCTGCATTCTCAACCTCAAGCAATCCAATTGTAACTAATTATTGTTCAAATAATCTTCATATCCCTGACCCTCTCAGGCTATGTTGAATTTCATTGTTCCCTAATTTGCGTTTTCCTGTCTTATTATATGGAAGGAAATTGACCAATTTCTGAAAATGAACGGTTTCAGAATTTGCTTAACGTCAATTAGTCATGGAATCTATATATCATTATATGTTTCTGTGTAGCAAAATGGGGACAAACGGAAGTCATGACATTGTCCGTCAACATATGAAAGTATTTGATCGATTAATTTTGCTCATTATAGTCTTCACAACCATATTTGCATAGGTACCTTTGCAATACTGAACCTGTTACTAACTGATGTAGTACTACGTATGTACTATTTTAACATCATACTTTTATTCGTATGGTTTGTACTTCAAGTTTGAAATAGATGTCAAGTTTTGTTCCCTTATTGTAATATTTCAAGATAACAGTACTGATATATAGATATATCTTATATATAAGCTTTTGCTGAGAGCATCACTGTGACCTTGGATGAAGAACAGCTAAAAACGATGTTTTTTTTTCTAATACAAGATTGAATATAATGTAGTTCGTTTTACAGATCCAGATTATTGACCTGAAACCTTCACTTCCTTTATGTACAATTGTTCTGTACATAAAAGGTGAAAGTTTAAGTATCCGTAAAAGTGGATTGAATCTTGTCATGTAAATTTCCAAATCAGGTCGTTTTCCATTGAAATTTTTCTTCGTCTTCTGTTAACTCGTCTGGTTCAGCTGACGTCATATATGACAATCTATGTTTTCAAGGAATCCGATTAGATGAAGAAAATTACTTTATACTTTGTATCTAATTTTGTCACTAACGATTTGTTTCATTTCATCAAAATGTCATGCTCAGTCAATTTCTGATATGAAAAATGTTCTGTTCATACATCAATTATTTTGTATTTGTAATTGACGCAGTTTTTCTAAATATAGTTTTTGATGATATATCTGATCTTTTTTCATCATGCTTTTAGCGAAACAAATGATATTAGATTGTTTGCTATCTTTATATTATCTTTGACGACACTGCTGAAATAAATTTTGCATACATTCAATTTTCTATTTGAGAACTTTCGTCATTTTGATTTTTCACTGGAATCACATTAACGTGAACAGCTATACATAAGTAGTCGTAAGGGATGAAAAGCTATACATGGCTATAAATTTGGCGAGTCTAAACTCATGAATTAGGAACTATTAAACAATTGGCGTATACAGTGCACAGGGACTGAGGGTGATCACTGATCGTATATATCAATCGTATATGAGAGGGTTTAAAAGTGTTCCACAAGGCCTAAATAAAACTTTTTAAAGCCTGTCCCTACAGCATCAAGATGACAGAAGAAATAATATAATATATTCTTTTCTAGAAGTGAAGTAAGTCAGATAAAGATTCTGACCCCCTCCGCCCGAAAAAAAGTAGTACAAGATATTGAAACTTATACACTATAATATTCTGGCAGAACCATGCGATTTATCCACACTTTACACTCGCTCAATTTTGTCATAAATTAAAAGATCGCATGAAAGATTAAGTAGATAAGTTCCTAATTTCTTGTGAAATCGATTAAAAAAAGAGGTCAAACTCTTATGCTTTGGATAGTGAAAATATTTTTAAGGTTAAAACATACCTTTTATACAAAAGCAAACACTAACTGCAAATGGTCCTTGATAATTCGTAACCCCCAAACCATAAGACCAATCAAAATGGACAATGAAAAAGTAATAGGTGCCATATGTTTGATAATAAAAATCTAATTCTTTAAAATCAGTGGAAGTTTAGTTATGCACTCATTACACTCCAACAAATAACTACACCAAAAGGAGTAATAGGCACGACAGACTGACCTTTAAAGAAAGATTCTTATGTACGATCCGTTAATGATCGGAATAAACAAGGTCATCTTGTTTATATTTCTGTCAGTTCCTATAATGGAAATCAATGGGAGATAGTACAACCAAGGTTAATGCCCGGAGATATTTGAATACTTTTTTGTCATGTAGAGAATGTTGTTAATAATTTGTGATAATAATTCAAATGTATTAATCTCTAACCACATGAAACAAATATATGTCATGTATAAACGTTTAATACGTATTTTGCAGGACTTCTCAGACAGGGTCCATTAACCAATTCTATCTGAACGAAATGACAGAAAAAATAATGTTCAAATGTCACATAAGCAGACAAATTTAAATTGGATTTTAGCGCTATAGCTTTACGTTTTTGTTTTGTACCTAAAGTTTTTGATATTCTTATTTTTAATTTGTGTGAATACTTCAGTAAGTTTTCATGTTATTTCCCGTTATATTTGCTTCACTTTCTTTTATGCTTTTCCCCACAGATTCATGAATTCGATACCGACCTTGTTTGAAATATTTCCTATTTACAGATTAATAATACCATTGTTGGTTCCAGTAGATTCACTTGTTTGGCTGCTTGAAGATATCATGAGTATATATGCACATAACCCGTACATTTTTCGTAAAATATACAGTACAGCCAACCTTTTTAATTCCTTTCAGTTTTTTGTAAAAGTCAGCTCAACCTTAACATGAATATCTGTATTATTTTGATATATATTGTATTGTAATATTTTCATTTTATTAAGATTATAAGTAACATTCCACACCCTTTTACCGACTATCGCTTCTGCAAATGCAATGGGTAACACATATTCAAATCTGATGTGCACAAACATTGCTTGAATGGCAATTGGGAATACATATCTTATCATGTCTGCCGTTGTGATAGCCTGTAATAGGATGAAATTTATATGTAGTCAGTTTTTCTGACGCCGAATTTGATTTACATCGACTGAATCCCCTTGTCCATAACAATTATCTGACAAACCCATTACCATCATTGCGTCACTTAACAATTTTGTGAATGTCTGATATTGGATTGGCGATAGGTTGCAGATTAACAGGGATATATTATGTAATATATACTGTACCAGATATAATTTCGTTTGATGCACAAATAATTTATATAAAAACTATCTTTCAATCATATTTTCGCGAAGCAGTGCAAGAAAAAAATGATTTTCAATTAACCGCATTTGCAGTGGAACAGATGAAGGATAAACATTTGCTATATGTTTGATTCCCCTGTTTAAGCGCACACATATATTAAAGCCAAATAAGTATGATAGAAAATGAATAAAATAAAATAAAACTCCTGTTACAATGCTATATATTGGTCCGTAAATGTTCTCACATTACGATCAGTGCAACACTGTTGTTTTGTTTTCATGATTTCTCTAAAAAGACCTCAAACAATTGAACTGCATAAGTAGTAATCAAAAATCATTTATAATAAATGTTTTAAAAACCTATAAATTCAGAACTGTTGTGTGCATTTATTATAGCGATTGATGAACAATATACAAAAATGCGAAAAATTAATGCAATTTTTCGAAATGCTTCATACAAATGTACAAAACGAAACCTATGCCGTCGTAATTTTCGCAATAATAAAAACATAGAAAACATTTATGAATTTACAGTAAATAGTTAACTTGATCCAGATGTTGATTTGTTTTATATAGTGGTTTAGCCCAGTAGTCAGCACTTCTGTGTTGACAAGAATTATCATTGATATGGTCATAATTATAAATTAACTGTTTACAGAACTTTGAATTATTGAAATACTAAGGCTTTTCTACCTCAGGAATAGATAACCTTAAATGTATTTGGCAAAACGTTTAGGAATCTTTGGTTTTCAAGGCTCTTCAACTTCGTACTTTTTTTGGCCTTTTAACATTTTTTGATTCGAGCGTCACTAATGAGTCTTTTGTAGACGAAACGCGCGTCTGGCACAAATACTAAATTTCAATCCTGGTATCTATGATGAGTTTATTTACACTTAATCTAGAATATGTGCATTCAGTCGAAAAGAAGTAGACATGTGCCTTTTTCAGAAAATGCTTTAAAAAACCCAAGCTATATGGCAAAGGTATTTCAATGGTTAATGTAAGTAACTGTTTCAATTTCTGAGAGTGTCGACCTTATATTTATATTGCTGATAGGTTGGTAATTTACTGGGCTATATTATGTTATATATGCTGTACCAAATGTTATTTCGTTCAATGAATACATGATTTGATTTCCGATGAATCGCATATGCAGTAGAACAGGGTCCGTGCTTCCTCTCCTTCTCCAACTGTTAAAGTGCACACACATTTCACCAAAATAAGTAACAGAAAATAAACTAAAACCCCGTTGCATTGCTATATATTGGTCCGTAAATTTTCTCCATAATCCACTTATTATCACATTATGGTCATTACATTTTTCTTCAAGAAACCTCTGAAAAGACCCCCAGCAACTGGACTGTATGAGAGCAATAATCCAAATTCATAAATAATAAATGGTAAATACTGTTAATACTGTAAATTCAGAAATGTTGTTTTCATTCATTATTGCGATTGTTGGACAATATACACAAATGCGAAATGATAGGCATGAGGCATACAACTTTTTATTACGCGAAACCCAGTGAACCGTCGCAATTTTTGCAAAAATAAAAACAAGGCAAACATTTATGAATTAATAGTAAATAGTACTCAAAGAAAAATGTTTTGCTATACGTCAATAGTGTCCAGGTTTTTATTCGTCTAATAAAGACTTTTCCAGGATTACTGGTCATTTTAAGATGATCCAGATGTTGATTTTTTTAGTGGTTTATACTTGATCTAGAATATGTGCATTCAGTCGAAAAGAGGTAGGACATACTTTTCAAAAAAATCTTTGAAAAAAAAAACAGTTATACGGAAAAGGTATTTAAGTGGTTTTTGTGAATAAGTCATTACGATTTAAAACTACATATTATGAATATATCATAAAATCAAAAATCACCAATTAGGTCCATTTTCCAATAGAAGCCATAATAATGTTGAATATTGTGACGTTATTGACATACTTGTCATCTCTCCGAACTCTAGATTGAAGAAATGTATTGTAGATAACGACTGCATGACCACCAGAAATAAAAATGAGAATAATTGTTATGCTTTAGGCACAATTTTGGCTTCATATAGTAAATCTATTTTTATCAAGGACTAATAACAGAAAGAAAAAAAAATCGGCCAATATTTTCTTCCGATTTCAAAAGTACTTTGGTATTTACAACGTTCTCCAGAAAAGGCTTAAACATAAGATTTAATGAAATTAAGTATCAAGTATTTTTCTGTTTGATAATGCACTTATTTAGATTAAGTGCATTCATAATTGGAATAGTTCAATCGTTAATTACTTAGCAAACTTATGACTGTTGAATATGATGGCCCATTACGTCTGATGTATTAAAAGTTAAGGGAGATCGTTACAAATATATCCAAGCATTTTGTTCCTTGAAAAAAAACCCAGCTAGTTTAATGTCATGAAAATAAAATGGTTACGGAAAAATAATCGATATAAAAATAAGGAGATGAGGTATGAGGTATGAGACAACTATCCACCAAAATTCAAATAAAGTGGATGTAAGCAATTATAGGCAACCGTACGGCCTTCAACAATGAGAAAAACCCATACCGTATAGTCGGCTATAAAAGGCCCCGACATGAAAAAATATGAAACAATTCAATTGAGAAAACTAACGGCCTAATTTAAACAAAACATTGAACGAAAAACAAATATGACAGGCATGAACCAACGAAAACCACTGAACTACAGGCTCTAGTCTTGGGACAGGCACATAAAGAATGTGGCAGGGTTAAACATGTTAGAGAGCGCTCAAACCACACTGGGTTCAAAATACCATTTTTCAAAAATCACATTCTTTTAATGCTTATAGCATATGTTCTCAACCTTACGACTTTAAATAAATATTAAAGGTCATCGGAGAAAAATAAGAATATATTTGTTAATTATCATTACAAAGAAAAATACACACCAAATGAGCAATACTCTATTAAATCATGATACCACTATTTTGTTTTGAAATACAAGTTGTATGCCTAAACAGTTTAAAAAACTATTTGCTTGGTTTGAAATAAAATATGTTGAGGACATTGGTGGATTTATGTGTTTCCAATGATTGAAAATTCAAGATTATTGGTCATAACAATGCATTTCGTTCAGACTGTCGAATTAACCGACATATTTCATTGTAATCTACAAGGTTATAGTTGTCTACTGAAACAGGAGACAAGTGATAATTCTGAATAGGAAATAATTAGATTTACTGAAATCATAAATCGAAGGTCTAACGGAATAATGCCGAAACAACTTAAAATGAATCCCGTATTCTAGACTGGGAACGACAGAAAGATAGATAAACAAATGTCGGTCAATGTTGCAGTCGAATTATGTCCTATAGGAAGCATTCTGTCTATTACATGCAGTGCATCAACATTTTTACTTAATACGTAATATTGAACATTCGTTCAAGGACTTATGACGTTTTCTACCTCAATAAACCCTGTCCAATTTCAATCAAATCGAAAATTTGAACAAAAGCTCATTTATTGATCAACTAGGACTCGTTTGAAAGATCATCGATTGGATATTCTTGAAAATTTTATTTAAAGAAAAATTTTCTTTCTTTGGTCACGTATGATCTCTCAAGAAGTCACGTGACTTGTTGAAAATAAGGTGAAAAATATACAATTCAAGGGGGAAAGATGGCGTACAGGTATTTTGTTACCAAAATAGGATATAGGTTTACTGCAAAACCAATGAAAGAAGTCTGTCAGAAACAGAATAGTTGCCAAATTGATATTGAAAGATGAAACACATATGCTTTGAAATATCAATGACCGAAGCACCCAAAAAATTCTGAAGAATTTTTGTCGAAGTCAAATCACTGGCACAAGTTTCAGTAAAACCTGTGATAATTAAAACTGTAAACAGAATAAGTAATATATACTTGAGAATATTCAAAGCATAAGCAATGATAATCTGTTATGGTCGGGCAACCAGGGTAACAATGTAGCAAAAACGGGTGTGGGGTCATTTAGACACTGAAATTCATGAATTAGCATATAGCTTTCTTAACTGGAATTAAGCAAGTATTTATTTGCCTTTTTAAAAATGTAGTTTAAAGTAAAGATAATTTAAGTTACATTTAATAGCCGAAATCTTTTTTTCAACCCCGGCAGAGAAGTTTGAACACACAATTTCTCAAATTGTTCATTTTACCGCTGTGCGACAGAGTTCTTTGATAGAATCATGTAATTTAGGTATTTATGTCTACTTCTCAGGGAGAGAAAACAAAATGAGAAGAACATCATCCAATTTTTTTTTCTTAGGGAGCTATTCTTGCAAATCTCTTGATTTTGAGTAAATATATGAGAAAGTAATACGAAAGTGTGCGTATTTTCATTGATATGTAACCATTCCTTCAAACGAAGGATTTTAACATTATCACAAAAAAAAAATCAGTTTTCAGGAAAGTTAGGTTTGTTTTATCTCTTCTGCAAAACTCCGACACAGAGGAACACAAATTTTGAGTGGATTTCGAGATTGTCAGTACGCTAATATTCCATGAATCACATTTTTACATATGTACTTAGCAAACTTATGACTGTTGAATATGATGGCCCATTACGTCTGATGTATTAAAAGTTAAGGGAGATCGTTACAAATATATCCAAGCATTTTGTTCCTTGAAAAAAAACAAAAAACAGCTAGTTTAATGTCATGAAAATAAAATGGTTACGGAAAAATAATCGATATAAAAATAAGGAGATGAGGTATGAGGTATGAGACAACTATCCACCAAAATTCAAATAAAGTGGATGTAAGCAATTATAGGCAACCGTACGGCCTTCAACAATGAGAAAAACCCATACCGTATAGTCGGCTATAAAAGGCCCCGACATGAAAAAATATGAAACAATTCAATTGAGAAAACTAACGGCCTAATTTAAACAAAACATTGAACGAAAAACAAATATGACAGGCATGAACCAACGAAAACCACTGAACTACAGGCTCTAGTCTTGGGACAGGCACATAAAGAATGTGGCAGGGTTAAACATGTTAGAGAGCGCTCAAAGCACACTGGGTTCAAAATACCATTTTTCAAAATCACATTCTTTTAATGCTTATAGCATATGTTCTCAACCTTACGACTTTAAATAAATATTAAAGGTCATCGGAGAAAATAAGAATATCATTGTTAATTATCATTACAAAGAAAAATACACACCAAATGAGCAATACTCTATTAAATCATGATACCACTATTTTGTTTTGAAAAACAAGTTGTATGCCTAAACAGTTTAAAAACTATTTGCTTGGTTTGAAATAAAAATGTCGAGGACATTGGTGGATTTATGTGTTTCAATGATTGAAAATTCAAGATTATTGGTCATAACAATGCATTTCGTTCAGACTGTCGAATTAACCGACATATTTCATTGTAATCTACAAGGTTATAGTTGTCTACTGAAACAGGAGACAAGTGATAATTCTGAATAGGAAATAATTAGATTAACTGAAATCATAAATCGAAGGTCTAACCGAATAATGCCGAAACAACTTAAAATGAATCCCGTATTCTAGACTGGGAACGGCAGAAAGATAGATAAACAAATGTCGGTCAATGTTGCAGTCGAATTATGTCCTATAGGAAGCATTCTGTCTATTACATGCAGTGCATCAACATTTTTACTTAATACGTAATATTGAACATTCGTTCAAGGACTTATGACGTTTTCTACCTCAATAAACCCTGTCCAATTTCAATCAAATCGAAAATTTGAACAAAACCTCATTCATTGATCAACTTGGACTCGTTTGAAAGATCATCGATTGGATATTCTTGAAAATTTTATTTAAAGAAAAATTTTCTTTCTTTGATCACGTATGATCTCTCAAGAAGTCACGTGACTTGTTGAAAATAAGGTGAAAAATATACAATTCAAGGAGGAAAGATGGCGTACAGGTATTTTGTTACCAAAATAGGATATAGGTTTATTGCAAAACCAATGAAAGAAGTCTGTCAGAAACAGAATAGTTGCCAAATTGATATAGAAAGATGAAACACGTATGCTTTGAAATATCAATGACCGAAGCACCCAATAAATTCTGAAGAATTTTTGTCGAAGTCAAATCACTGCCACAAGTTTCTGTAAAACCTGTGATAATTAAAACTGTAAACAGAATAAGTAATATATACCTGAGAATATTCAAAGCATAAGCAATGATAATCTGTTATGGTTGGGCAACCAGGGTAACAATGTAGCAAAAACGGGTGTGGGGCCATTTAGACACTGAAATTCATGAATTAGCATATAGCTTTCTTAACTGGAATTAAGCATGTATTTATTTGCCTTTTAAAAATGTAGTTTAAAGTAAAGATAATCTAAGTAACATTTAATAGCCGAAATCTTTTTTTCAACCCCGGCAGAGAAGTTTGAACACACAATTTCTCAAATTGTTCATTTTACCGCTGTGCGACAGAGTTCTTTGATAGAATCATGTAATTTAGGTATTTATGTCTACTTCTCAGGGAGAGAAAACAAAATGAGAAGAACATCATCCAATTTTTTTTTCTTAGGGAGCTATTCTTGCAAATCTCTTGATTTTGAGTAAATATATGAGAAAGTAATACGAAAGTGTGCGTATTTTTCATTGATATGTAACCATTCCTTCAAACGAAGGGTTTTTAACATTATCATAATCGAACACAAAAAAAAATCAGTTTTCAGGAAAGTTAGGTTTGTTTTTATCTCTTCTGCAAAAACTCCGACACAGAGGAACACAAATTTTGAGTGGATTTCGAGATTGTCAGTACGCTAATATTCCATGAATCACATTTTTTACATATGTGCAGGTTTAACAGTATTCTTGTAAATCATATGTGACAGTTAACAAAAACAGTCATATATTTCTTCAAATCAATAGTTACATTACTATATTAGGTAAAAATATTTAAATCAAAATTTTAAAAAAAGTTTTCAAAGAAATATTCTTGTCAATAAGGGGCAAATTGACATTAACCATTAAATGCAAGAAGTTTCAGGCATATTGAATACCGTTGCTTGTAATCATAGTATTAAGTTGAGCACTAAAACACATCTGCACGTCAAAAATGTCAAAGATACAAGACAAGATGCAAACTAGTTGTTCAAAAACTTAGATTATCGGTCAAATTTATTACCGATAATGACGTTAAAGGATAAAGAATCGAAATAATTTAGAAATAAAATTTTTACAGTTTTCCGGAATAATGATGTTCCTGTCGATTCACACGCTACGCCAAAAAAATGAAACCCGAGGCACAAAAAAACTGAGAGCATGACGTAAATTGTACATTGAAAAAAAAGAAGCTAAGGACACTTACACTGAATGAAAACGAACCTTATGTGACGTATAATTATGAGAGCAACACCAGAGTTCCTTACTGAAACTAATTATGAAATATTGAAGTATTTGGCACTTAAAACAGATAGTTACATTTCCAGCGTCATTCATATTCACGCAATTTAATTGGTTTGGATTTAGTGAACCCAGTCAACAGTTTAAATTGTGCCTGATTATGACCGGATATATTCACATTTATCAATAGAGGAAAACTTATTTGAACGCTGTACTTTTAGTAAACTCGTTACAGAGAAGAGTTAAAACAGAAATTTTAGGAAAAAGGAACGATTCAGAAGATATTCTGTTATAATGAATTTTGTCAATACTGAAAGATCAACTTCTAAGCAAATGACAACCTCGGAAAATCATAAACCTAAGCGATACATTGATAAAAAAAAAAATAATAAAGAAAAAGAGTTAAGGAATTTTTTAATTTGAGGAAATATAGTTTCATACAACAGTTAAAAGGAGAATAATCCGGAATATCTTTCGATAATTTGTTCTAGACCAGTACCTTTTTTCTTGTGTAATGAAATGATGCCACAAAATGGTTGTCCAATGGAGAGGTTTTAACCTACTCAGCTAAGAAGTCATTTATTTGCATATAGAGACACTTGTCATATATTATGCCAATAAATTCATGTAACGCTGTTAAATCTTCAATACTTCCTACTCAGATAATTTCTTTAGATACTTTTAAGCGATTAAAAACAGATGTATAAGTTGTCTAACCTAATTATCTGCAATCAATTGACAACAGTAGTTCACCGATGTTCAAGTTTCATAAATCGATTTAGAAGACAAATCATGGTAACAAATAAAAACTCAGGGAATCGCATGAACTCCAAAACGGACCGAGAGTGGGTACGTTGATTGGGTAAGCGTCTCCAGAAGATGCATGCATCACCCGAAATGCGAATCCACACTCCGTCAAAATATCAAACTCGGTAATAAGACACAATCGATAAAATTACAGATAAGACGACTATTATGGTATCTTAAGATCTACGACTGCGAAAGCATGTCGTTAGTGAGTTGAGACACTGAAATAACATATCGGTCAACATATTCGTGATGATGACCGTAAACTTATGTAGTGTCTATTTCAGTAGATCTTCCTCCTAGCTCTGTTGGAGCAGTTTTTTTCATGTAAAGAGCATACTCCTGCTAATGAAGTCCATAAAGTATGAATATGCAAGTAAATAAATATTCAATTGAGGTATGTAAACGTCATATGATGAAGCAGAGGTTATGTTACTGCTAGAGAATAAGAAGTTTACAATTGGAAAGTTAAAATCAGAAATTTTAACGAAAGCAGTTAGAGCAAAACTGACAGGGTAATTTGATCAGCAGGTCAAGATATATAAGTGAGGAAATTTACAAACGTATCGGACAGCCCGATGTAGAGTTATTACCCTGAAATAATAATTTTTATGATATTTCTCAGTTTTTGGTTGTTATCTTGAAAACTGGTATAGATAAAGAGAAATTTTAAACAGCAAAAATGTTAAGCTAAGTAAGATCTATCCATTAGTCTAAGAATGGAGTTCGTCAATTGATCCCTTATTAATTTTGGGTCCTCAATGCTCTTCAACTTTGTACTTGTTTTGGCTTTCTAACTATTTTGATCTGAGCGTCACTGATGAGTCTTATGTAGACGAAACGTGAGTCTGGCGTATCAAATTATAAGGCTGGTACCTTTGATAACTATTATAGGAGTTATGCCATTGAAAGATGATTTTTACCAATTTTGTTTAGTTTTTTGCAAACGCTGTGATAGATGGAGAAAAACTTCAAACAGCAAAAATGTTCAGCAAAGTAAGACCTACAAATAAGTAACATGACCGAAATTTTCAAACGTTCCTTATATGAGTTATTGTCCTTGTAAGATAATTTTCATCAATTTTTTAAAAGTTTATGCAGAAACTTTGATTGATAGAAAAATCTTTTGAAGGCATGTTTAAGCACGCATTTATATACATTAAACAGCAAAATAATCATCGATGCAAGATCTACACAAAAAATTCTCGGTGTGCGTTTACTCTTTTATGATCTTCTTGTTAAGTATAGGCTCCTCTGTTTAAGGAGACGATGTATTCGATCTTTCAATTGAGCATGGGGAATAGAAGTGTAAAGCGTAGAAAATCTAAAGTTTTTATATTACTGCAAAATATTAAAGAATGAAAATTACAGATTTTGAAATACAGCTTAAATAATTAGAAGAAACCACCTCTGATTGGCATCTCTGGTGGAATATACCTCGACACAATAAATGTAGAGGACATTTTTCGACTAGCAAAAGAGAGTCGAAAGATACGAAAGTGGTATTTAAAAATTCATAAGTCAAAAACAAACTGACAATGCCATGGCAAAAATCGAAAAACGATCAAAAGACAATTAACATTATACAAAACACAACACAAAAAAATTAAGACCTTGGAACAAGAACCCCATCTAAAAACCGGAGGTGATCTCAGGTACTCCATAGTTAAAAGGGTTACCAATACAAAAGAGACTGTGTAGAATGTAAAAATATGCACAGCTAATCGGAATATATATATTCTTTCTCAATGGCTGAAACTTTGAGGTCGTCTATACAAAAAGGAATATAAAAAAAACCACTCATCTTATGTTATATCTATCTTCAAAGACTCAAATTTTTATAATTTTTGTCTTCTCTAATCACAAAAATAGAAACCCCCAAAAAACCATTATCGTTTATCTATGGCAATGTATATATACATTTATAGGAGGTGTTCAATTCACGCCAATGCTGATTTTTCTATTGGATTAAAGACGAATCATTTAATTCCGTCATACGTTTTCAATTTTTATGAAAACAACCCATGCTGAATGAAAACAACCCATACCGCAAAAAAAAAAAAAAAAAAAAAAAAAACTTAGTTTGTAACCCCGATTTGTTTTCCCTCAATCGATTTATGACTTTTGAACACCGGTATACTACTGTTGTCTTTATTTGGGATAAACATTGACAAGATATATTTCTCATTAAGTTTCATTCGTGTAAATTCCTTTGCTAGTTAAGGTAAACAACCACATCAAAAGATTTTTTTTGTTTAGAAAAGGGCTTTTTAAATTGTGTTTTAAATGTGAATGGGTGAATTGGTGGTATGACACCTTATAGTAGAACTCCGCCAACCTAATTAATCAACACTGTTTTTTTTTTTTTTTTTTTGCATTGTTCGTGTAGACACATTTTTGAAGATGTTTTGTGTTTGAAGTCCATCTCATTAAAATTATAATTAAACATTAAGTTCTCCATCCTTTACACAAGTATGTCTCAAGTAATTTTTAACAGATCGAAAGACTAAGTCAGACTGTATTAATTGAAAAGAATCTAGATATTGTATCTTATTTTATGAAGGGAGAATCGTACCTAAAAAAACTCAGCTTTTTACAAAAATGCTAAATACTCTTAAGTGCTATTTATTCATTTGGGTTTATTAACATACAATTTCTTACAGATAACCACACCATAAGGGCAGCTAGTTCATCATTATTTGCAATTTTTTAGTGGGATGATGAATTCTTAAGATCAAGGATTCCGAATTAAACTGGTCTTATTAATTAATTATGATAAGACGTTTACAATTCATATTAAAAAATTTTCAATACACGTAAATAGAAATAACAAAAAGCCTCTCACAATGAACTATAGCTCACACCTTATAGCAAATTTTAAATAGTAACGTGTAAAAATGAAAAATGAAAACAACTTGTCAAAATTTCATGCGTCCGAATAGCTTTTCTGTATTTACTTTCAGTAGCAACGCTCAAAGCCGAATATTTGAAAGCCAAGGATGTATGAGAACCGAAACAGTTGGAGAGCTATATGACCAAAAGGACTTTAAACATAGCCAAGTCAATGTAAGATCAACTTTGCCTGAGGGAGTTGAAACCTTAGTTTCTTTATAATTTCAAAATTTATAAAAGAACAATTTTAGAAATATTTGTTATAAAACATGTCAGAACCGAAGTACTGACAACTGAGCAGATGATACATACAGATATTTAATGATAAAAGTAGTTTGGTACATGATCTGAATAACTTCTATAATCCTGTCAGATTACGATAATAATTCGCGAATCTAAAAATACAATCCAGTAGAAGACAATGACTGACAATTCGCATCATTACCATAGGGGATTTTACTGGGTTATATTTTCTTAACAAATTAAACCAGCCATTATCGTGGCATTCTGGAAGTACAATTTATGTTTAACAACAACTTTAACTTCAAATTAATTAGAAAAACTCGTGACTTGTTATCACAAATGCATAATAGTATATCAATACCTGATTATTTCATTATTTCAATTTTACATTTATCATTTGTGAAGGAAACTCTAAACAATTGATGAACGTCCATAGTTTCAGTTTTTAAATGTTTGAAGGACAATGTTGGAGCGTTTTCCTTCATGTCTTTTCTCAAATATATTAAAACTGATAACTGTTACCATTGTCATAAACTTTTCTCATGATATTGATTTACTTTCTGGTTTTATAGAGTGATGTTATTGTTTTTCTTCTTTCATTACTCATCATTTTTGTTCAAGACACTTTTGCACTATTATCAGTTAGCATTCAGTTATTTTAAATTGTCAAATGAAACATATTTCTACAGAGGTTTAAAAAGATCGATTCCATTTTACTTATTTAACTTTTCTCATAAAACTGTTACATAAAAGTTCATGCATGACTGTCTGTCTAATGGAGGTGTTAGTATACATTTTTATTTGTTATTTATTTTCTTGTTTATATACTTAAAGTGAGGCTTATGACTTTGGTCGTCCATGTTGAATTGCTTCAAATCTTGTAATTTACTACGCTGTGCAAGATATGCATATCAGCTTATTGATAAAATGTATGTCGTCTTGACCTTCTGATTTTTTTGTCGATTTCTTTTTTAGTATGTGTGTAAATATTATTAGTAGAATCAAGTTTATCTTTAATCTGTTGGAATTTTTAATTATTCAGTAATATTTTGTTTGGTTCTGGAGATATCCACACGATATTTTAAAAAAAGGACTTTAAATTACGATTTATCCCAGGCATGCTGCGGTTCAGAGCTTGACAATTTTGTATAGACATTTGTCTTTGCATTTGTGTAGAAGACTGAAAGTTAATATGTTTATGTGTTTGTGTTATGTGTTTGTGGTATTTATGTTGTTGGGTTTCTTTCTAGTTGACATGTATCTCATATCTCTTTATATTTGCATAATTAACTGATCTCGACGTTGCAATAAACGTGTATTGCATTATAATAACTTTTACTAAATGGAACTTAAAGTACCTAGGGCCGGTGTTTGAATACAAAAAGTCTGACAATGACTTTTACCCAATAATTTAAAAGCAAATTTCTTTAGAATAATAAATTGTATGATATTTAATCATAAGTTGAACAATCGCGTATAGGATAACGAAGTTATATAGAAATGTGTTTTGCATTATCATAACTTAAAATGAAATGGAACTTATAAGTACCCAGAAGCCAGTGTTCGAATACAAATATTTTTTACTATGACTTTTACCAGATAATTAAAAAAAAAATATATATGTTTCTTTAGAATAATACTTTGTGTCATATTGAAACATAAGTTGAACAACCGCATAAGGGACAGCGACGTGTTAGTTACATTGACTCTGAATTCAAATGAAATGGATAAAATATTTTTGCTTTCTAATGAAACCATATTGTTCGAAGAAAGTCTGGCTATGATTACGAAAATATGATACGCAGCAATTTTCCGTCTAACAATACTGCTTTGTAAGTTTGATCATTTAATTACCTTATCTCATAAAGTTATGTAATTGCAGCTGAAAGCATGATATGTAAATACAATACAGTTGTATTTTGACATTTCCTTGAAGGAACTCCGAATCCATTAACTTTATAATGTGGTCTAAGCTATTCAGATATCTAGACATACAAAAATGGAATTAATTGTTCTGCATCAATTCAGATTTTCTATTAACGACTCAAATTAATTTGTTAAATACTTCCAGGTACAGTTAATGTATTGGGAATTATGTCAATGAAATTTTCTCTGTGGACCTATCCAGTAAGTATGCCAATCATTGTCTAAAAAGTTAAATCACAAAAATATTGAACTCCGAGGAAAATTCAAAACGGAAAGTCCCTAATCAAATGGCAAAATCAAAAGCACAAACACATCAAACGAATGGACAATAACTGTCATATTCCTGACTTGGTACAGGCATTTTCTTATGTAGAAAATGGTGGATTGAACCTGGTTTTATAGCGCTTAACCTCTCACTTGTATGACAGTCGCATCAAATTCCATTATATTGACAACGATGCGTGAATAAAACAAACAGACACAATAGGTAAAAATGTCAAAATAGGGGTACAGCAGTCAAAACCGTGTCACAATCTTAATCACAACAAAAACAAACAAATATTTAACAAAGAAGCACAAAAAGCATATATCAAAAGTTACTAAAATAAATATCTTGAACATATAAAAAGACATAAGACATTTTCTTGCAATTGAAATCAGACATCTGTTCATTTTCTGAATCTTCCTCACAGTTTACGAATGTAAATCTTATTCCTCGACCATTCATAATAGACTATGTACGTAATAATTGTATCCATGTTCAGTTCCTGAATGTAATAGAAAAAAATATTGGGTTTTCACTTACAATATCAAACAGAATAAATTACCAAGGATAATATACCGAAATTGAGGAATAGTGAAAATGATTCTGACATGTCTATCCTAGCTAATCTTACAGTTTTACAATAAAACATGATTGAAATTATAGTACTAGTCACCAGCAATAATGAGAGTGAAACAAATTCAACAGGATCTGCTTCCATGTCAAGAACACACAACTTGAACTGGTTTTTATATGGTACCTATTGATTACTTTTGTTTTTGATTTTGTCTTTTTCGTCTGTCTGGCAAAGTTGTTATTTGGGTCTCTTCGATTTTTGATTATTTTCCAACCAATTTAGTATGTTCTTACTCGTTTATCATAAGCAATACATTTACTTCTTACAAGTTGTTGGTGTTTACAACTTAATTTAAAATTTAGAACTATGAATTATTTTATTGTAATTGCAATGAATGGTTTGTACTGAAATCAGAGTGATATGCTATATTTTCTACCTACGGAAATAGCAGTAGCGTTTAAATAATTCTAAAAAGTATACTGTCTTCATCAGGAATCCTTAACAGAAATTTATTAATTGGTAGTAGTTTGTACACAGTCAGATCAATAACATGACGCACCCATATCATTACCGCGATGAACAATTAGTGTTTCACTCAATATGACAGCGATGTCAAACAAGCTCATTTAAATGGTTAAATATTTTGATCTCCAACATAACTGAAGATACTTTGTGCAGTATCGTAATCACTGGATGGATACCTCTGCTGGTGCACTGTTAGTCAATACTTCGGTGCTTTCATGAAAATACAGATATTATTGTATTGAAAGTTTGTTTAAAAAATTTTGGAAATTATTGTATAGTAAGGAATATATCTCCCTCCTGCAGAGATCTTATTCCCTGCCCGGCTCTGGCTATACTTTTTATCCTTTGTGCTTTTGTAAGCTCTTAATTTTTTAAATTTTCAAATATTATGGCCTAAGTGATTTTTGTTGGAGAAATGCGCGTCTAGTACAATCAAATTGTTATCTTTATTGTAATTATCATATCATATAGAATTGAATAAAGAAAAATATGTCTATATACTTTTGACGGGTTTATTAGAATTTGACTGCTTAATATGACTTTCTTTTTAGAATAATCATGGACGTTTAAGTATTTTTCTGTTAAAGAAGTAGGTAACAATATAAAGTCATAAACATTGACCAGTTATTTAAAAATAATTTGATAAAAATTTGTTGATGCGTAAACATTGCATAATAAAAATTACTTGAAAGGAACTTTTTTTCAATTGTATCCCCATGTTTCGCAGAAAATATGAAAAATCTGAGAAAAATGTCAACCGAATGTTTATGATAGGAAGAGGTAAACCGAATGTAGTATGAAAGTTCGGAGGATGAAGAGAAATCACGGACTAATAGTCAAATTATATATGAAATCTGTAACCATTTTTCTGTCTGCGGTTAATTTTGTCAAAACCCCAGGTTTTTGGTGGACTTCGTGTTGCACAGTCTTTACTTTTTCTATGTTGTGTTTTATGTTCTACTGTATGTCTTTTCGTCATTTTTTGTCTTTCACCAAGACATTGTGAGTTTGTTTTCGACTTACAAATTTAAACATTCCTTTGGTATCTTTCGCTTCTCTTATACTTGTATACAAAATTTATTTTAAATATTCTATTTTAACGTGTTGTTTGGGACGTTTCTAAATCCTTCATTATAAGCCGGGTATCTGTGATTTTTTTTATTATGGAAATCGTAGTTTTGCATTAATGCAAGGAGGCAGAAAATGTTTAAATATTCAGGAGTGAAAAAGTAAACTTGATTGAGATTTATTCGAGTTAAAAAAAAAATGAGGAATTGTATAATCTTTCAACAAGTCTTGAAGGCAGATTACAATACTTAATTTGCATCATGGTAATTTGAATTTGCTTTAATCAGTAAAATTGTCAACAGAAGAAAGAGAAATGTAATTTTACAATTTAATTCAATTCTTATTTGACATCAATAATGACGCAAAACTGTTATATAAAAAGTAAAAAATCACACTTGTTAAGAAGACCACTTGTTATCGCACATAAAAAAGAATCTTGCAAATACGAAAACAAATTAATATACAGTGCATTTAAAGCACTTTAGAAAATTGCAAAAGTACATATATCGAAATCTAACTGACAAATGTGTAATGTTCATCTAAATAGTGTTATTTGATATATACATCATACTTTTAGTTTTGAATTCCAACAGCTAAAATTGATTTTAATTGTTTGATACGTAGCTTAACATATACTGGTATCAAGTTGTAAAACCTATTTTCCTAAATCCTGTTGATATCTATATTTTTGCCATGCACAAGGTCATGCTTTTTTTTAATAAAACATGAACAAGTGATCAGTATGCTGGAGTTTCTCATTGACAACATAATTTGTTGAGTTTGGAGGTAGAATTTTCCAGCAGGTTGTCAGTATTCCTATGGAAACCAATTGTGCACCTCTCCTGGCCTACCTTTTCTTTTTATCATAAGAGTCGGAGTTCCTTCAGACACTTGTTAAAAACAAGAGGACCAAAGAAGCCAGATCATTTAATTTCACATCCAGGTATATTGATGATGTTCTTTTAATTAACAATCCAGTTTCTGATTGGGTCGAAGTAATATATTCTCCTAAACTAGAACTTAAAGAAACCACAGATACAGCTTCGCCACCTCATTTCGAGATATTTACCTCGAATTTGACAACAGCGGTCATATCAATACCAGAATCTATAACAAGCAATAAATTTTCCTCACCTTAGCAGCAATATACCAACTTCATCAGCGTATGGAGTATACATTTTTAACTCATTCTATATTCAAGAGCTTGCAGCTGCTACTCAGACTTTGTAAAACATCATCGGTGTACGAGTAAAACTTTAATGAGCCAGGGTTTTATCAAAGAACGTCTCGTCCTTTTTCTTAAAAAGTTCGAAGGAAAGTACCTAGAGCTTATAGATAAATATTCAGTGTCTACTCCACAAATAATGGTTTTCCTTTTATTTGTCTCCGTGCTATTATAGATATAAGAAGATGTGGTATGAGTGCCAATGAGACAACTCTCCATCCAAGTCAAAATTTATAAAAGTATTATGTTTCTTTTGGTCGTATGACTTTTGACTTGACTCATTATTTGTGCATCCCGCTATCGGGTTTTTTACTTTAAGCGTTCCTTGCAGGTGGGTACTGAGGTGCGATTCGAACGCAAGAGGTTTTTACAGTGTTGATTCCATTTTGTTTGCCCTTGTATTTGCATGTTTCTTGATATATGCTTCATCGAGAAGGTGTGTACTATATACGGTGCTAACTGTCAACTACAAAAACTTTTATGTCGGCGTCTTTGTCAATTTTTTTGTCGTTTGTTTTTGTTGCAGTTCAGTGTTTCTGTTGTTCCGTTGTTTTCCTCTTATAATTGATGTGTTTCCCTCGGTTTGAGTATGTAACACGGAATCGTTTTCTCTTAATCGATTTATGACTTTTGAACATATATACAGTATACTACCGTTTCCTTTATTCAATTTGCTATCAACGACAGGGACTTTTTGATGGCGTCGTTGTCGGTATTGCTATCAACTACAACACATTTTTTAGTCGGTTGTGTTGTATGTCTGTGATGTGCGTTTACATTGTTTTGGCTGCTGGATCCCGATTGTTGTCACATTGGCCTGTTATGTCTGTCTGTGTTGCTCACACATTTTTGTCAATATAACGGAACTATAAACAACTGTCATACAAGTGGGAGATTTATCTAGCTATAAAACCATGTTTAACCTTTCGTTTTCCTCGGAAAATGCCTACACCAGTTGTTTTCCACTCGTTCCGTTAGTTGATAACGTTTGATTTTGTTAGTTTTATGGACTTCCTATTTTTGAATTTGCTTAGGAGTTTGGTATTTTTGTTTAAACTTTTTCTTGGACTGTTTATAACGTTTTTACACTAAATATGTTGGAGCTGTACTGACGGATGATTCATTCTTGCATAACATGTATTTTAAGTAGATAAATGACTTAAAACTAGCTTTCAGTACCTTTGAATATTCTTAGTATTCTTCGTATTTTGTGTCTTTTGTCTTTTTGTTAGTTGATTTGTGCTTAGTTCCGATCTAATGAGTAAAGCCATTTTCAACTTATTGTTACAGGTTGCTCATATATTCTGATTTTACACAATTTTCCCAAAGTAAGGAGTGGGGTTGAGCGCTACCAAAAATGTTAAATTCGGTTACATTTTTATGTGCGTTTCCGAAACAAATTGCCTGTAATCCAGTCATTGCAGTTTGTTGCTTTCTGTAATAATTTTCTTTCGTTTATTGTCGTAGTATAAATCAGGCCGTCATTTTACTTGTTTCTCAATTTATCACCCGCGGTCTGTTATGGCTTACTAAACACTTTCGGTTGCTCATTGTAAAGGGTATACGAAGACTTGTAATTTTCATAATTTTGTCCTTTGGTTTTAATAGATAGGTGTGTAATTCGCAATCATACCATATCTCCTTAATTTTATATTATCACGCCTGCTTTGGAATGTTGATAAGCCTTAGTGAATTTTTGAAAAGATTAAATACTATTGTTTAAGAATTAGATATAAGAAGATGTGGTATGAGTGCCAATGAGACAACTCTCCATCCAAGTCAAAATTTATAAATGTAAACCATTATAGGTCAAAGTACGGTCTTCAACACGGAGCCTAGGCTCACACCGAACAGTAAGCTATAAAGGGCCCCAAAATTACTAGTGTAAAACCATTCAAACGGGAAAACCAACGGTCTAATCTATATAAAACGAGAAACGAGAAACACTTATGAACCACATCAACAAACGACAACTACTGAACATCAGATTCCTGACTTAGGACAGGTGCAAACAAATGCAGCGGGTTTAAACGTTTTAATGGTACCAAACCTTCACCCTTTTTCTGAAACAATAGTGTAACATCACAACATAGAAAGACACACTATAAAATATCAACTGAAATAGCTTAACTCAATCAAAGGACATATTAACACCATTGAACATACACTGAACAAATAAATTTGACCTATGATACAATGTAAATTCAAAATAAATAAGCTAAGGGAAGAATAATAAAAGTAACATGTTATATCGGTATGAAATGTTAAACAATTTAAGAAAAACAATATGCTCGAACAAAAATATCAGCCATTTGCAATAACTTTAAACACAGGTAAATAAAATAATTTTGTTGTTAATTATCCACTTTTAAACAAACGAAACAAAACTATTTGAGAAAATCCTACAATTTTCCATATAATATGAACAGTTCAATTACTAATTACAAGCTGGTATGTAAGCATGTGTTTTTGTATGCATACCTTGTCTGTATAGCTCCAGCCTAGTAACTTCGTATAAGATAAGGTTGACGCGTTGACTTCATTCTTGAAACGGAATAACTTATTGTATACAAAAATATACTGTAATACATGAATTAAAAGAAATCTCTGAAAAACAACCATTCTTTTCTATAATGATATTCGATACTAAAATAGTATAACACAAATCCGCACTTCAAGACATATTAAAAAAGGGGAAGTCCATAAAAACTGACAAAATCAAATGCTTTCAATCAATGGAACAAGTGAAAACAACTGACTTGGTACAGGCATATTCCGAAGAAAAACGGTGGGTTAAACCTGGTTTTAAATCTAGCGAAACCTCCCACTTGTATGACAGTTGTTTATAGTTCTGTTATATTGACAAAATTGGTTGAGCAACCTAAACAGACATAAAAGGTTAATGTTACAACAATTGGGATCAAGCTTCATTCTTGCATAACATGTATTTTAAGTAGATATATAACTTAAAACTAGCTTTCAGTACCTGTGAATATTCTTCGTATTTTGTGTCTTTTGTCTTTTTGTTAGTTGATTTGTGCTTAGTTCCGATCTAATGAGTAAAGCCATTTTCAACTTTTTGTTACAGGTTGCTCATATATCATGTTTATTCTGATTTTACACAATTTTTCCAACGTAAGGGGTCGGGGGTTGAGCCCTACAAAAAATGTTAAATTCGATTACATTTTTATGTGCGTTTCCGAAACAAATTGCCTGTAATCCAGTCATTGCAGTTTGTTGCTTTCTGTAATAATTTTCTTTCGTTTATTGTCGTAGTATAAATCAGGCCGTTGTTTTTTTTTTGTCTTTTTACTTGTTTCTCAATTTATCACCCGCGGTCTTTTATGGCTTACTAAACACTTTCGGTTGCTCATTGTAAAAGGGTATACGAAGACTTGTAATTTTTCATAATTTTGTCCTTTGGTTTTTAATAGATAGGTGTGTAATTCGCAATCATACCATATCTCCTTAATTTCATATTATCACGCCTGCTTTGGAATGTTGATAAGCCTTAGTGAATTTTTGAAAAGATTAAATACTATTGTTTAAGAATTAGATATAAGAAGATGTGGTATGAGTGCCAATGAGACAACTCTCCATCCAAGTCAAAATTTATAAATGTAAACCATTATAGGTCAAAGTACGGTCTTCAACACGGAGCCTAGGCTCACACCGAACAGTAAGCTATAAAGGGCCCCAAAATTACTAGTGTAAAACCATTCAAACGGGAAAACCAACGGTCTAATCTATATAAAACGAGAAACGAGAAACACTTATGAACCACATCAACAAACGACAACTACTGAACATCAGATTCCTGACTTAGGACAGGTGCAAACAAATGCAGCGGGTTTAAACGTTTTAATGGTACCAAAACTTCACCCTTTTTCTGAAACAATAGTGTAACATCACAACATAGAAAGACACACTATAAAATATCAACTGAAATAGCTTAACTCAATCAAAGGACATATTAACACCATTGAACATACACTGAACAAATAAATTTGACCTATGATACAATGTAAATTCAAAATAAATAAACTAAGGGAAGAATAATAAAAGTAACATGTTATATCGGTATGAAATGTTAAACAATTTAAGAAAAACAATATGCTCGAACAAAAATATCAGCCATTTGCAATAACTTTAAACACAGGTAAATAAAATAATTTTGTTGTTAATTATCCACTTTTAAACAAACGAAACAAAACTATTTGAGAAAATCCTACAATTTTCCATATAATATGAACAGTTCAATTACTAATTACAAGCTGGTATGTAAGCAAGTGTTTTGTATGCATACCTTGTCTGTATAGCTCCAGCCTAGTAACTTCGTATAAGATAAGGTTGACACGTTGACTTCATTCTTGAAACGGAATAACTTATTGTATACAAAAATATACTGTAATACATGAATTAAAAGAAATCTCTGAAAAACAACCATTCTTTTCTATAATGATATTCGATACTAAAATAGTATAACACAAATCCGCACTTCAAGACATATTAAAAAGGGAAGTCCATAAAACTGACAAAATCAAATGCTTTCAATCAATTGAACAAGTGAAAAACAACTGACTTGGTACAGGCATATTCCGAAGAAAAACGGTGGGTTAAACCTGGTTTTAAATCTAGCGAAACCTCCCACTTGTATGACAGTTGTTTATAGTTCTGTTATATTGACAAAATTGGTTGAGCAACCTAAACAGACATAAAAGGTTAATGTTACAACAATTGGGATCAAGCAGCCAAAACTGTGTAAACATACATCACATACATACAAAACACAACTGATTAAAATTCTAACCTCGTTCTTACCAGAAAATTGTGGTTTATGACACGACAATAAATAAAACCTGTTATACGAGAAACGAGATCCATAAAATGTAATGTTATACAAGGAAATACACATTTGAACACTAAAATTAAGAATAAGAAGATGAGTAGGAGATAGCACTCAATATTACTATTGCCTATAAAGATTTATTTACCTTCACTCTCCCCCATGGCCAAACTATAATTGAAATTTATACAAATTATCTCAATTTACTCTTTCGGTATTTTACTTTATTATGCACTGAATGACAGGATGAATTTAAAAGAACTTCCATCTGGAACCCCACTAAAAACAATCAACATTGTACTCTGCTACTAAATACCACTAATAATAGGGAACAACAAGCGTTGTTAGTGTGCCATTCAGATCAAAATCAGATCATGGAAAGGTATAAAGAGAAAACCAACAGCTTTTGTCCTTGTTTTCATAATTTTCATCTTTAAAGAGAGGCGGAAACCTCATCAAAAGGTCGAATACAAACAAATACCTCCATGGCTAAAACCGACAAATGGTGAAAATACAAACAACAGTTTATACAAAACTAAACAAGGAAAACTAAAGACTGAGAAATACATACCCAACGGAAATCGGGGATCACAGGTGCAATTTTCCCAAAGTAAGGGGTGGGGTTGAGCGCTACCAAAAATGTTAAATTCGATTACATTTTATGTGCGTTTCGAAACAAATTGCCTGTAATCCAGTCATTGCAGTTTGTTGCTTTCTGTAATAATTTTCTTTCGTTTATTGTCGTAGTATAAATCAGGCCGTCATTTTACTTGTTTCTCAATTTATCACCCGCGGTCTGTTATGGCTTACTAAACACTTTCGGTTGCTCATTGTAAAAGGGTATACGAAGACTTGTAATTTTCATAATTTTGTCCTTTGGTTTTAATAGATAGGTGTGTAATTCGCAATCATACCATATCTCCTTAATTTTATATTATCACGCCTGCTTTGGAATGTTGATAAGCCTTAGTGAATTTTGAAAAGATTAAATACTATTGTTTAAGAATTAGATATAAGAAGATGTGGTATGAGTGCCAATGAGACAACTCTCCATCCAAGTCAAAATTTATAAATATAAACCATTATAGGTCAAAGTACGGTCTTCAACACGGAGCCTAGGCTCACACCGAACAGTAAGCTATAAAGGGCCCCAAAATTACTAGTGTAAAACCATTCAAACGGGAAAACCAACGGTCTAATCTATATAAAACGAGAAACGAGAAACACTTATGAACCACATCAACAAACGACAACTACTGAACATCAGATTCCTGACTTAGGACAGGTGCAAACAAATGCAGCGGGTTTAAACGTTTTAATGGTACCAAACCTTCACCCTTTTTCTGAAACAATAGTGTAACATCACAACATAGAAAGACACACTATAAAATATCAACTGAAATAGCTTAACTCAATCAAAGGACATATTAACACCATTGAACATACACTGAACAAATAAATTTGACCTATGATACAATGTAAATTCAAAATAAATAAACTAAGGGAAGAATAATAAAAGTAACATGTTATATCGGTATGAAATGTTAAACAATTTAAGAAAAACAATATGCTCGAACAAAAATATCAGCCATTTGCAATAACTTTAAACACAGGTAAATAAAATAATTTTGTTGTTAATTATCCACTTTTAGACAAACGAAACAAAACTATTTGAGAAAATCCTACAATTTTCCATATAATATGAACAGTTCAAATACTAATTACAAGCTGGTATGTAAGCATGTGTTTTTGTATGCATACCTTGTCTGTATAGCTCCAGCCTAGTAACTTCGTATAAGATAAGGTTGACGCGTTGACTTCATTCTTGAAACGGAATAACTTATTGTATACAAAAATATACTGTAATACATGAATTAAAAGAAATCTCTGAAAACAACCATTCTTTTCTATAATGATATTCGATACTAAAATAGTATAACACAAATCCGCACTTCAAGACATATTAAAAAAGGGGAAGTCCATAAAAACTGACAAAATCAAATGCTTTCAATCAATGGAACAAGTGAAAAACAACTGACTTGGTACAGGCATATTCCGAAGAAAAACGGTGGGTTAAACCTGGTTTTAAATCTAGCGAAACCTCCCACTTGTATGACAGTTGTTTATAGTTCTGTTATATTGACAAAATTGGTTGAGCAACCTAAACAGACATAAAAGGTTAATGTTACAACAATTGGGATCAAGCAGCCAAAACTGTGTAAACATACATCACAGACATACAACACAACTGATTAAAATTCTAACCTCGTTCTTACCAGAAAATTGTGGTTTATGACACGACAATAAATAAAACCTGTTATACGAGAAACGAGATCCATAAAAATGTAATGTTATACAAGGAAATACACATTTGAACACTAAAATTAAGAATAAGAAGATAAGTAGGAGATAGCACTCAATATTACTATTGCCTATAAAGATTTATTTACCTTCACTCTCCCCCATGGCCAAACTATAATTGAAATTTATACAAATTATCTCAATTTACTCTTTCGGTATTTTACTTTATTATGCACTGAATGACAGGATGAATTTAAAAGAACTTCCATCTGGAACCCCACTAAAAACAATCAACATTGTACTCTGCTACTAAATACCACTAAGAATAGGGGACAACAAGCGTTGTTAGTGTGCCACTTCAGATCAAAATCAGATCATGGAAAGGTATAAAGAGAAAAACCAACAGCTTTTGTCCTTGTTTTTCATAATTTTCATCTTTAAAAGAGAGGCGGAAACCTCATCAAAAGGTCGAATACAAACAGATACCTCCATGGCTAAAACCGACAAATGGTGAAAATACAAACAACAGTTTATACAAAACTAAACAAGGAAAACTAAAGACTGAGAAATACATACCCAACGGAAATCGGGGGATCACAGGTGCCCCGGAAGGTTAAGAAGATCCTGTCATACATGTGGCACCCGACTTTGTCATGTATTTTGTCACGAACATTTTTTGTACACACACCTCCAAAAATTACTTTCGCATTTTAATTTTCCATTTCATAAAAAGAAGTTATTGCGACAAGTTAAGATTGATACATCCTCAAAGTTGACCTAAGATAGTTCGACTGTTTTGTGTAGGCTGTTGTTGTTGATGTTATTATCTGAAACGTAAATTTGGTGTGCGAAACTTTTGATCATGTGATGAATGTTATTCTAGAAACCCGTGTCGTTCACTTTGAAAACAGTATTACATGTTAAATACATAATCTTAAGTTATGAATATATCAAAAATAAAAAGTTTTCCAAAAAATTACACTAAATAGAAACTGTATTCTATTAAAATGGGAGTCATACTTGCAAAATGACGGTGCTTTTTAAAACTAATATAAACAAAGGTTTCAACTCCCTCGGGCAAAGTTGTCCTTTAACGGATTTTGCTATTTTTTAAGGTCCATTTGTGTCATAAAGTTATTCAAGTGTTCCTGATGAGAGTGAATCCAGAAATCGATTCGGATGCATGAATTTTAAAACGTGTTATTTTCATTTTTTTGTTTCAACGATATTCATGGAGCAGCGACTATATTTACGTCATTAATTATATGGAAAGTATAGATTAAGGCACAGTAGTTTACAGTGGTTTAAAGTTCATAAATCGATTAAAAGACAGGTTAACAAACAAAAATTGCAAAAAGAGTATGTCGATAGGGTTAGCGTCTCCTGATATGTAAGATACAAGTACGACTGTCGGATACCTGCCAGGTGAATTTGACATCCACGTTTCATCACATTCATATGCTAGTCATTCATTCCAAAATATATTTCTAAAGTTCAGATAATTATGTCCGATGAGGGTTACGTTGTAATGAATGTATTTATTATCCCATCAATTGCACCTTAAAGCATTACTTCAGCCATGCATGTTTCTGTTTCACTAAAAATAACAACTTTATTTAACTACGATAAAAACAAATCTACTTATTTAAAGTAGACCATGAAAAGTTTTGACAATTCAACGAATAAATATCTTTTCAAAAGAGGCATAATATACCAAAGGACCATAAAATCATAAGAAAAACAGACAAAACCGTGCTCCCTCCCCCCAAACGACGATCGAAAATAGACAGAAAAAACTGAAGACTTGAAAGTGGGAGTGAGGTCTGATGCTCCCGATGGGTAAACAGGCCTTTTCCCGAAAGTAGGTGACAGTTGTAGATATCAAAATAAGAAGATGTGGTATGATTGCCAATTAGACAACTTTCCACAAGAGACCAAAATGACACAGAAATTAACAACTATAGGTCACCGTACGGCATTCAACAATGAGTAAAAAACCCATACCGCATAGTCAGCTATAAAAGGCTCCGAAATGACAAAGGTTAAACAATTCAAACGAGAAAACTAACGACCTGATTTAAAATATATTGAACGAAAAACAAATATGATATACAGCAACAAACGACAACCACTGAATTACAGGCTCCTGACTTGGGGCAGGCACAAACAGAATGTGGCGGGGTTAAACTACTTTGAAGGCGCTAACCCTCCCCCTAACCTGGGACAGTAGTGTAACACTAAACAGTACAACATAAGAACTAACTATAAAAATCAGTTGAAAAGGGCTTAACTCATCAGATAGATACAAAGCAGACATAAATCTAACAAAAACACAGAGTAGATGTACTGGTACATCCCCACGACAAAAAGACACTAAGTACAGATCTGAGAGTACTCACAGTTACTGACAGCTAGTTCAAAGCCAATAACAACTAATAAAAATAAGTTCATTACAACTGAGGTTATGATAAATATCAAACTGTTTAATTTGTTTTTCCTATTTTATATAGGAGTTTCCCTATAATACTTTGTTCGAACATTAAATGTAGTATTACCAAGAGCATTGTCCTCAGTGACAGGTCGTATAAAAATATACCAAGGAAAATAAATGGATTGTCTATCGATAACAAGGTTGCACTGACATCCTAAAATCCTTAAGTGATTGCAATAATCTACATTTTGCTCAGGGGCAAATTATATTTGTATTGACGTCATCGCCAAGTCTTTAACAGTATGGCTTTAACAACGTTAATTCGCCTGTCATTTTAATAAATCTTTCACTCATTATATGCAACTGCTTCAATTGTACTTACCTAATAATTTGCCTTGAAGTGATTTACTTTTAAGTTCACCAAGCTTCCTATGAAAGACAATTAGTGAAATTATCAGCGAAGAACTTCTAACGTGCTGATAGCAATGAACTTAAAGTACAATTAAGGTGGCAACATCATCGTAGTGCTGTAATGAGTATGTGACACAAGATGAATTGCAATCGGATAGTGGTTAACCGAAACTTCATGTGATATAGTTCTCATCAAAATAAATTTCTCGCACAAGATCCTGTTATGTTACGAACAATGACAAAGTATTGATGACTAAAATCGGCCTAACGCATTTATGGAGAAGCGGGGAAAAGGTCAATGAAGGAAGTATAATAAGAATCCATGTTGGGCTCTTAAACTTAAATTTACAGTAAATTCTTAGACCAGTTGAATATTTGATTTAACGTATTAATATTTTCCAAATTATAAGAATATACTACATTGAATTCTGCCGTTAACAAACGTAAATTATAATGGTACAGTGTCGGATGAAAAATGCAACTGTTCTTTTGACAAATCATTTTCCTTTTCTGAATATTTTGGAATTGTATATTAACAGAAGCTTAACCATCATACATTTAAATCCTTCTGAAATTTTGTCTAAATAACTTTCTGTGAATATTTGTAGTAATTAAAAGATGACAAAATGAGGTAAAAGAGAGGCGAAAGATACCAGAGGGACATTCAAACTCATAAGTCGAAAACAAACTGACAATGCCATGGCTAAAAAATAAAAAGACCAACAGACAAACAAAAGTACACAAAACACAACTTAGAAAACTAAAGACTGAGCAACACGAACCCCACCAAAAACTGGGGGTGATCTCAGGTGCTCCGGAATGTTTTAGTATTCCAATTTTGGGTCGATTATGATGTTATCTGACTAAGCAATATCTTCTTAGATTAAAAATACATGTTTTCGGAATTTTAAATCCAGAAATCAAGTAGAAGCAACAAGTGCCTTTAACATAATTTTAGAATAATATATGAATAATAGATATGAAACAACTTAAGTTGTCTATACTTTATGTCCTTGTTGGTTTATTAGCTCTTCAACATATTGTTATAGACGGGTATTACGAATAATGATAAAGAAACAACACATTTAGTATTTCAAAATTTATTGGGATCAATATCTGTAAACCTGAAAAATAGCAGTCTTAGACTAAGACAGCTTTGGCAAACTCAAATAAGGGAGATCAAATTGAATATTTTCATTACTTGTACCACTTTTAGCAGATATCATAACACATAACATAACATCTATCAAATTATCAAGTTGTCATAGCGGTAAAATTCAACTGTCAGTGAACAGGCACTTTGATCACGATTTTTACGGGTCTACATTTATTTCACACTTTCAGGGGTTAAGGGGTTTATAAAACATGTTAGTTGTTATCTATTCTATTATTCTATTTAAATTCCATCTTGGCAAGTGCTTGTTTACGTACTAGAAGTTGCCATTCCAATGAATGGTCACTTCCGGGTAACGGTACTTTCTTTATAATACATAAAAGTATTGTTAAGATATAATCAAATTACTTGCTGGCCTTCCTTTTATTGTTTAGGGTACTGAATAATATGATATAGTTATGTTAAATACGTTTTTTGTCAAGCGCCGTTAAGGAACTATTTTCTGATTTCAATGACGTCATATAGAAACATAGGTGATAAGGCTACGAGTGTGGAATTTTAAGGTTTATATTTAATATGTCACTTGTCTTTTGGAAATAAGGGCAAACTTTCGCAATTTTATGGATTTATAACGGCATTTTGTGACATGAACCAGAGTTTTTCGTTAGAATTTCCAAGTTATAGTAGATTTTCAGTTCTCTGAGTCGAGCATGTATTTCACCGTCAAGTATAAATACAGCGTCGCACTAGCACTTCGATATATCGTATCTGGCTGTCAACAGAACGTCAAAATAAACAAATCTGCAAGTCAACAAAGCTATCTAGGTACAGGATGCATTTCGATATAAAGCTATTTTACCTTAAGCTATGCGATAGCATTTCAAGTTCTATATTAAGCGTCTATTAATCTTTGATCATCTATTGGAATATTGAACCAAAACCTTACTCAAAGACTTTCATGAACCAAATACCGTTTTACAAATATTTCTGCTTACGCAGGTCTTCAACAGGAAGTGGCTTCATATTAGACAAGATGCGAAACCAGTTCAATGTTTACAATTTCTAATAATAGTTTTTGGCAAAATATAACAATTATTAAAGATGTATAGATACGATATCCCACCACGTTGACAACCTTATATATCCGTAATTTCATGAAATAAGTATATTTCATTTTCTCATTATTGAACTAGTATGATTGATAGGATAAAGTCTTGCAAATATCTTTATTTAGTTACATATGGGGTTCGGAAGGCCAGTATCTTACTCTTTTATCTTATACTAACTATGTTATTGCTGTTATATGAGTTATTCATTGAGATAAATACATACTGGACAAAAATAAAATTCATTGTTTTACGCTGGATTCATTTATATATGATTATGCCGGAGTCAACCAACTACACTTAAAACAAGACTATCTAGAGGAACACTATCGATAATCAATACTGAATTAAAAGTACACACGACCCCTTCTCGACCGCCTGTAACAATATATTTGGCCTCGAGTATGACGGAGGAGACATTATTTGTCGAAATTCGCATTTGGGCAGTAAATTGGTACCGTTTATGATATAACAAACAAAATGGTTGATGAAATATCATCTGTCTTAGACAAATGTAGCATTTATTCATGATTAGATTAATTATATTTAACGTAACATTTTGCAGAAGGATTAGACACAAGTTATTTAAAAAAACTTTATAAATTTGTTTCGTACAAAGCACTATTCTGCATATACCTTCAGCAGGAACAAACCAAAACATTTACAGCGAAGGATGTATACTACCTATACACTTTACATGTATTCTGCATATAAGTTTATTTCTGCATATAAGTTTATTTCTGCATATAAGTACTTCAGCAGTTAAACATTTTTATATAAACAAATAAGAAATATGTAAGAAAAACAACCAAAAATAAAAACCAAAGATAACATTTTCACTGCTTCATCGACTGCATACCCCTGTTCAACCAGATTCATTTGTTTGATGTACTATTGAACTTTTTGAAAATGAGTTCATTCTGATTTTCATACAAGGTTTCATTTCAAAATGAAATAGTTTCAATTGTCAATTCTTAAAAAAAAAGGTATTTTTCTTTGAAAATTTTGCGTTATTCTGTATAAAATTCACAATCGTTGAGCGTTCCTGATTATGGTAAGTCCGAAGGTCGGTTCAAGAGAAGTAAATTTAGTAAGTGCACGAAAGAGAATAAGTTTTAAGAGCAGGAATGAATGTCACTGTAGAAAAGAGGCGAAAGATACCAAAGGGACATTCAAACTCACAAATTTTCTGTAATGTGCGCAGTGTTGACATAAGCACTTGGTGGAAATAGGAAATAACTTTATAGTTTAATATATTGTAAAAAATAAATGTAAAAAAACGGGTCTAATCATTAATAGAAAAAAACCAATCATTTGGGGTTGTAAAATATGATAGAATTCAAATCAAAATCAAAACCGAGCAATTACAAAACTTTCAAAAACAACAGACACGCTAAGCAATTCATAGCTTTTCAAATTTATTTCATTTTGTTGAGTAATACACATGCAAAATGAGATTTTCAATATATCAGGTGTTTGATTTTATGTATATCATGCAAATATGAAAGAATGTCGAACAGTTAAAAGAATTGACAGTGATACTCATTATAATATCACGGTCCAGATACACAAATACAAACAAAACAGTGAAATAAGTAGGAATCGCAATGATTATATTATCAGTTATAGATTTTCGTAGTCAAGTAGCTAGAGAAGGAGCAAGTATCAATTCAGATGGGCAATACTAAACAAAAGAATAGGTAAAGAGCTAAAGACATGATGAAGTGATCAACCGAAATTTTGTGGTGATTCTAAAATACATGTGTATGTTAAATACAAAGTTTCATTTGTTTCTTCTTATAACACTGTTGGAGTTAAAAATCGAAGACGATTCGTAAGGGTCAATAAAAACAAATACCATGAGCAAACTTCTCTTTTACTTATTTACACCATATGCTGTAAAACTAAGAGGCGCAGTGGATCTGCCAACAGGATAATCACTTACTTGAACAAGGAAATTAAGCACGGTAGCTGGGTCAAAAATGTGTTCGCTACTATAGCTAGCTATGGTACTTTGGAGCTACACATGTTTTGTTTTTTTTAGCTCACCTGGCCCAAAGGGCCAAGTGAGCTTTTCTCATCACTTGGCGTCCGTCGTCGTCCGTCGTCGTCCGTCGTCCGTTAACTTTTACAAAAATCTTCTCCTCTGAAACTACTTGGCCAAATTTAACCAAACTTGGCCACAATCATCATTGGGGTATCTAGTTTAAAAATTGTGTCCGGTGACCCGGCCAACCAACCAAGATGGCCGCCATGGCTAAAAATAGAACATAGGGGTAAAATGTAGATTTTGGCTTATATCTCTGAAACCAAAGCATTTAGAGCAAATCTGACTGGGTAAAATTGTTGATCAAGTCAAGATCTATCTGCCCTGAAATTTTCAGATGAATCGGACAATGGGTTGTTGGGTTGTTGCCCTGAATTAGTAATTTTAAGGATTTTTTCCGTTTTCGGTTATTATCTTGAAAATTATTATAGATAGAGATAAACTGTAAACAGCAATAATGTTCAGCAAAGTAAGATCTACAAATAAGTCAACATGATCAAAATGGTCAGTTGACCCTTAAGGAGTTATTGCCCTTTATAGTCAATTTTAACAATTTTCATTAATTTGGTAAATTTTGGTAAGCTTTTCTCATCACTTGGCGTCCGTCGTCCGTCGTCGTCCGTCGTCGTCCGTCGTCCGTTAACTTTACAAAATCTTCTCCTCTGAAACTACTTGGCCAAATTTAACCAAACTTGGCCACAATCATCATTGGGGTATCTAGTTTAAAATTGTGTCCGGTGACCCGGCCAACCAACCAAGATGGCTGCCATGGCGAAAAATAGAACATAGGGTAAAATGTAGATGTTGGCTTGTAACTCTGAAACCAAAGCATTTAAAGCAAATATTACAGGAATTAACTTGTTTATCAAGTAAATATCTATCTGCCCTCAAATTTTCAGATGAATTGGACAACTGGTTGTTGGGTTGCTGCCCTGAATTGGTAATTTTAAGGAAATTTTGCCGTTTTTGGTTATTATCTTGAAAATTATTACAGATAGAGATAAACTGTAAACAGCAATAATATTCAGCAAAGTAAGATCTTCAAATAAGTTAAATGATCAAAGTTCAGTTGACCCCTTAAGGAGTTATTGCCCTTTAAAGTAATTTTTACCAATTTTTGTAAATTTTGTAATCTTTACAAAATCTTCTCCTCTGAAACTACTGGACCAAATTCAACCAAACTTAGCCACAATCATTATTAAGGTATTTAGTTTAAAAATGTGTGCGGTGACCCAGCCAACCAACCAAGATGGTTGCCATGGCTAAAAATAGAACATAGGGTAAAATGTAGATTTTGGCTTGTAACTCTGAAACCAAAGCATTTAAAGCAAATCTTACAGGGATTAACTTGTTTATCAAGTAAATATCTATCTGCCCTCAAATTTTCAGATGAATTGGACAACTGGTTGTTGGGTTGCTGCCCTGAATTGGTAATTTTTAAGGAAATTTTGCCGTTTTTGGTTATTATCTTGAAAATCATTACAGATAGAGATAAACTGTAAACAGCAATAATGTTCAGCAAAGTAAGATCTTCAAATAAGTCAACATGACCAAAATGGTCAGTTGACCCTTAAGGAGTTATTGCCCTTTATAGTAAATTTTAACAATTTTCATTAATTTGGTAAATTTTGGTAAGTTTTGCAAAATGTTTTCCTTTTGTAATCTTCTTTTCTGAAACTGCAGTAGAAAATCAATATAGAAAACAATCTATTAATGTACTGGCAATAAAAATAATTGATAATTCTATAACATGAAAAAAAAACCACATTAATACCTGATGATGGTGTTTCTTTCTTTACATTGAAAATGATGTCACAACTATAATCCCGAACAATAGGTCGAATGTCAGATTTGTTTCAGTACTTTGGCTTCATTTTCTATAGATTCCGAAGTGCAAATGATGCTTGAATTCCTACACTAATTTATACAGACTTCATCCCCTTTCACAGGTAATGCCTGCCTCATATTATATTTAAAACTTTAATAGAATATCAGAAATTTTGAGCGAAAATTAATCAACCATGCAAGATCTAAAACTTAATTAATATTGTTCAAATAATCAATTAACTATTAAAAAAAATTCTCATTAAAAAATATAGTTCTTCATTTTGTATTTTATCAGAAATTTAGGGAAAAAATTGAATTTAATTGTGTCCCTTGTTCTCATTTCCTGGGATAAATCCAATACAAATTAAAGTATTGGTATTGAATTAATATTTAAGAAACATTTCAAACCTTACCATTTTCTTCACAAGAATGAAGACCATATTTTCAGTGTCATGAGTATCAGTCATCATATTTGTTGTACTTTGTTGTTTAAAATTGAATACAAAAAGATCAACAAAGCAATTCAAAACCACTTGAATTTTGTAACAACAAATGAGAGTTTTAACGACCTCAGCTGGCTATACAACCCTTGCACAATCAACTGAATTTTGCAGAAATCATTAATAGGAAAGATTGCCTTTAAATGATAATTTTTATTACCTTTTTTTTTTTTTTTTTGGGGTGCCCTTAAATGATAATTTTTATTACCTTTTGGTTTTTTTTTTTTGGGGTGTTGCGCAACAACAAAACTTCACAACAAACTTTCTCATCACTTCGCATTTCTCGTTAGATAAATTTTACAAAATTCTCCCTGAAACTACTGTCAAATTAAACCAAACTTGGTTTAAATCACCACTAGGATATCCAGGGACCACTGTGTATGATGAACCTGCCTGCCAACATGGCACACATGGCTGAAATAAAACGCACTTTTTAGTCTTATATCTCTGAAACTAAACGACAGTACAACAGTTGCATTTATCATGCATCAATTGTAAATAAAAATATCAGGTGAGCGACACAGGGTCCTTGGAGCCTCTAGTTTTTATTTTGGATTAATCATTAAAAAGAAAACTGCTGCTTCCTCAAAGTCATTAAACACGTACGTAATAAAAGTCTATTGTAACAAATATGTAAATAGACAGAAGGACGAATAACATTATTGCCATACTTGTGGATGTTTTTGATAATAATGTTACATACATACGATCGATATTTGTTGCAATTTAAACACGCTCAGTTGTTAATCTGAATAACAAAAGGCTGTATTCTGAAATTAAATGATTTTGAATGAAAATATAAGAAACTATTTTTTTAATTAAAAACAGAATAACATTCCTAAACGAAATGTTGCAGATGCTTTCCACTTATGCAAATGCATCAGCTGTTAGATTTCTCATCAATTATAAAACAAACCTAAAGGCTTAGCTTTCTTGTTTTATTATCTTCTATGAAGATATATTTTGTTCGAGCCTTTGTTCATCCCTATTTTAATTTAGATCTTTCCACTGACAATGAAAACGGATCACATACATATTGTTCTTGTAAATATAGTTGAAAAAAGGCATTGGTCTCATTTTTGTAAAACAGCATTGATACTTGTTTGATGGACAAAAACACTTAGATAAAAACAAAGAGAATCATTGAAGGAGTTCCTTATTTTCGCAGACACATAAACATATGTACTAAATGTACTATTATATTATTTATTTATGTATTTCTCTGTGCTGAGTGTTCTTGCATTTGTTTGTACTGTATTCCTGTCACGTAGTGTTGTCATTTTAGTTGTATTTTTACAATTGCCATATAAGCGGTATGTTTGGCTAGCAATAAAACCAGATTCAACCCACCATTTTTTCTTAAAATGTCCTGTACCAAGTCAGAAATATGGCAGTTGTTATCACACAGTCCGTTTCTATGTATGTTGGCGTTTGCTTTTGTTGTAGTTCTGTGTTTCTGTTGTTCCGTTGTTTTCCTCTTATAGTTAATGTGTTTCCATCGGTTTTAGTTTGTTACCCGGATTCGTTTTGCTTAAGCGTATTATGACTATTGAACAGCGGTATACTACTGTTGCCTTTATTTATGGTAAAACTGTTTCGTGGAGTACTCTTCACAGCTTTTGTATTTTTAACAGTATCATAACCAAATGTGAAGAGTACAAAACATGAATTAACAAAATACCGAAACATGCCCCCTTCAAGTGTCTAACTGGTTTAGAAATAAAATTTTCAACACAACATGTTTTCATTTAAAAAAAATAATTTTGTATTTATGCCACCAACAAAACAGATAACTTAAATTGATAAGAATTCTCCTCATCGGTTGATTTGGTACAAATTATTTTTATTTGATCAGATGAACTATCTAAATTAGTTTCCATAATAAGTGTGCTCTGTTTAGTATCAATTAAATTAATTCGTTTACTTGCTTGTGTACCAATTACTGTGCTGAATATGTAAAAGTTCTTGTGCATGTTGTGCACTTATTTGCAAAATAAAAGATACGTATCAACAATAGTATATTAAATAATAAATTTGTATATACCCGTTACACGATTATCCTTCGACGAACAGTACTATGCTGTCAGGAGCAACGTATGGGTTACATATTTGCCAGATAATGGTTGTAATGTGTCATTCTCTTATGGTTGTTGCCTGTTATCTATTTCATAAATGAAGAGATATTTATCGTATCACACTGCACGGAGTGTGATACGAAAAAGTGATACGAAAACTGCGTTAATTTAATTGGCTTATCCAGCACAATGAGATGATATTACCACTTTCCATAGGCTATTCGTTAGGTCATTGATAACTTTCTAATGTAAAGACGATGTACATTTCGTCCATTGCAAAGGACATATGTAATTTTTTCAATAATATACAAAACACTGACACTTTTCACCTGGAAATCTCCGTTTTGATAAATTTAATTACATTCTGAAGCGTACAAAAAGTTTTAAAATGTCTGATGTAAAAGTTTGACGCCGGAGCAGGACATATGACGTCATGCTGGTTTGTGCAAAAGACTAGATTAACGATTCGCGGAATTTTTAATTTAACACAACGAGAGTGTAAACCATAAGAGAATAGATTTAACAACTCGTGAGAATTTGATATCGCTTGATATCAACTCTTGTTATTTAATTTAAATAGTAATAATAAATTCGCCGAAGGCTCGTTTATTATCATATTGAAATTAAATAACTCGAATTGACATTAAGCGATATCCAATTCTCACTTGTTATGAAATCTATAATTACGTACCGAAAAGCAATATCACAGACGTGATGAAATGTGGTTAAATATGTTTAATGAGTAAGCGGAATTGTATTAAGCGCTTTTTTTATTTACCTGCTTCAGGAACGCTCAGATTTGAATTTATCAAATCCAATGATTTAAAAGTATGTACAAACGAAAGGAGCTGTATGACAAAAGGAACCTAAACAGATCATCGAAATTTATCTATGGTCAACTGTGACTGAGGAAATTCGCAACCCATTTTCTAAAACTAATTCTTAATTCATCATCATTTTTGCTTATGCGCTTTGTCTATATGCCATTTTGTTTTTCTTTGTTGACATATTTGTTTGTTTTTATACTGATTAAGATTATAACACAATGTCGACTGCTGTACCCTATTTTTGACATTTTTACCTATTATGTTTGTTTGTTTTGTTCACACATTGTTGTCAATATAATGGAATTTTATGCGACTGTCATACAAGTGAGAGGTTTAACAAGCTATAAAACCAGGTTTAATCCACCATTTTCTACATAAGGAAATGCCTGTACCAAGTCAGGAATATGACAGTTGTTTTCCATTCGTTTGATGTGTTTGAGCTTGTGATTTTGTCATTTTGATAATGGACTTTCCGATTTTAATTTTCCTTGGAGTTCGCTATTTTTGTTATTTTACTTCATACTAGCAGCGGTATCGACCGTGTGCTAGAAAATGAAAATAACACTTATGTATGTGATGCTTCCGAAGCGCTTGTCTGGATTAACCTTCATCAAGAATGTTCAAATTAAAAAAGTTCAAAGCCAATGATGTATAAGTACTTAAATACTTGAGAAACTATGTAACCGACAGGAACCTTTTAAAAAATTAGCGAAATTCATCTAAGATCAACTTTGAACTCTATTTTCACAATTGATTCTCTATTTATCAGCAGAGAATGTAAGAAAGTATGTATAATATATGTATAAATCATGTCTGTACCGAAGCACTAACTACTGAACTGATGATACTATTCCACCAGCAGCGATATCGATGCCGTTCTAGAAAAAAGACACACTTTTTAACTCCGGTGCATCCAAAGATCTCAGACAATGGTGGGTAATGACCATACATCTAAGGAAGGTCTCTTTTATTTATGTACTTTAGCCACACAATTGCTTCATTGATAAGGATGCAATTGAAAATTTACATCACAAGTTATGTAATCTTCTGTATCCCTCGGTATAATTCAGATACAGCATATTGCTTGTACTTTTGAATAGGGTTTTTCTGTATAATCTCGATTCACAACTTGATTTCCTTAATTCTTTTTTATGATGCTTGGTGATTTGCTAGTTTAATTTCACATCATACAAAAATGTATTTAAGGACCCAAAAACCGAATGTAAACGAAGTCGAATATTATCTAAATGCAGAGTAAAAATATGTTAACCTGTTGGTGCATTTTGTTTGTTGTGTCGTTTGGTTTTTGTCATTGACGTATACCCCACAATTATTTCTTTTCCTTTAGATCTTTGTTTGATTCTCTTAAACTCTTTAACAGCCTGTTTGGACGATTTTGAGACTTGACATTTTGTATTTTGATCTATTGATAAAGACTTTATGTTGCTGTCCATATGTCTTTCGATTATTGCTTTAGTTATGCTGCTATCTCATTTACGTACCTCACATCTTCTCTAATTCATAATGGAATACCACTGTTTTTTAGTCCACTTACAAATGAATCTTCATAAAAGAGAGGCGAATGATACAAAAGGGCGTTCAAACTCAAAAGTCGAAAATAAACAGACAACGCTATGGCAAAACAAAAAGAAAAAATATCAAATAACAAACAACAGTACAAAAAACACAACATAAAAAAACTGAGCATCACGAACCCAACTACAAAACCGGGGGTGATTTCAGGTGCTTTTGAAGGGTAAGCAAATCTTGCTCCACATACTCTTCGTAAAAGAGAATATTAGAATGTATGTTTTCATATTATTATTGTAGAATCGATTATACAGTATTTTGTTAAATTCAAATATTGCAGAAGCACATAACTTTCACTGATACCGATATGATAGACATTAAGGACGACAAAAACACTGTGACAAATACATGCTAATAATTTCAAAGCAAGGAACGCTGGTAATTTCTTTTTTTTAAAAGACTCGAAATATGTCACTCCTTTTTTAGAATAAAAATTTTGTTCATTTTGATATCGTTGGTTGTATGTCAGAGTATATTTTATGCAGCCACATCATGATCGGCACAAAGAATTCCGTATTTAACAACCCTGAAAGTAAAAAAATGAAAACAACACTTTATAAACTTCATGCGTCCGAAGCGCTTTTTTGGATTTTAGTATCTTTGCTTATACAGAATTCAATACATTAAATAAATTATAGGAACACTTAGGTCGTATTTCAATATGACCATGACAGATTGCAGTTAATTTCAACTTGTTCCGTTGATTGATATCGTTTGAATTTGTCAGTTTATGGACTTTCTCTTTTCTGAATTTGCCTTGGAGTTCGGTATTTTTGTTATAATTTTTTTAAACTGTTTAGTATTGAATGAATGTTTATACCAAATATACGCATTGATTTGACCTAATAAACTCATAACATATTACAATACATGTTTTACGCCAAAAAAGAAAAAAAAGAAAAGAAAATATAATATAATAAATCTCAAATCTCATAATATAAAAATAAGGAGATGTGGTATGCTTGCCAATGAGACAACTATCCACCAAAATTCAAATGAAGTGGATGTTAGCAATTAATGGCAACCGTACGGCCTTCAACAATGAGAAAAACCCATACCGTATGGTCGGCTATAAAAGGCCCCGACATGAAAAATATGAAACAATTCAATTGAGAAATCTAACGGCCTAATTTATAACAAAACAATTTACGAAAAACAAATTTGACAGACAGGAACCAACGACAACCACTGAACTACAGGCTCCTGAATTGGGACAGGCACATAAAGAATGTGCCAGGGTTAAACATGCATACCCAACTATATCAGTCCTATTCAGGACCGATAACTCTGTCGATAAATATTGGCGGGTATATACAATATTTATGTTGACATGTATGCAATATCATATTATTGTACAAAAGTTAAAATTTCAATATCGATTTTTTTTTAATGCCTTGATTTTGCTAAAAACATCGAATTAAAAAAATAAATGACAAAATATCATATGCACTGAATTCTCGTTTAATTTTCTATGAAATAAAAATATCTATTAGATATAAGATTTGAATTAGCGTATTTCTTTAAAACAATTATCGCGAAACATTAATATTTGCTTAATTGTTAATTATAGTCAAAATCAACTTATCGAAGAATTTTTCTTAATAATCATATTTTCTTAAAGTTCTTCATTATATATATTTCCTCGGTAGTGTACACGGGTAAGGGAAAATATTTATTTGTACATTTCAGAAAACTTTTGTATATCACTAAAACTAAACTCTGGAAATACATGTGTACACAGGATGTAAATGTCACATGATGGCTTTTGGTTTGACACGATTCCTTTACATTACCTGACAATTTGTTGTTATGTAACATTATAACCTAAATCCGAGTTCACCTGTTCGTATATTGGTCAAGGGATATTAACTTTAAAAGGTACAGAGGATTTATTTATTGTTTGGCATATTTTTTTAACTCTTTAGACGAAAACATTTTTTTTTTCTAAAATAATATATATATTTTTCTAAATAAAGATAAATTATACAGAAAAAGGGAAATAAACCTAAAAAAAGTGAAAATAATTTTCTGATAAATTTCAGTGTTATTTTTTTGTTCACTTTGCATTTGAAATAATTTAATTTTTATCAAGAAATTTTGAATTCAAACATATCAAAATATCAACAAAGAAAATAACAGAAACAGCACAAATTCTGCATGAAAAGTACACGATGAATAAAAATACATGCGACACCTGCAAACACATCCGCCATTTTGAAAAATCCCGAAAAAATCACTTTTTTAAATCGATGTGGGACGTAGTATGCCCTCAATTTAAACTGTTTTAAGTAGAATATTTCGCTAGATATATGTTTCTCAACCGAGTTGCAAAGTATTACTTTTATTTACGAAATTTGTGAAATTGATGTACAAGTAGACATGGGGTCGCTAGATTTACCATTGAGTCAACGGAGAAATGATGAGAAAAAGTACGATTTTTAAGAATCTCCAGGGACGTAATTTAATCAAAAATTAAACTGTCAGAACCAATATTTTTAGGTAGAATTATGTTCAAATACCAAGGATATAGTTGCAAAAATTAGAAAACGGGTCAGATAAATGAGAAAATTGAACTTCATTGAAGCACCTATGCATTTTATATCGGACAAAATGACACAAAATGGCGGCTCGCATACGTCATCGAAGTCACGTGATGTCTTACTTAGTTAGATATGTTTGTGAGCGCTCAACCCTCCCCTTAACCTGGGACAGTGGTGTAACAGTACAAAAAACTATCAAAATCAGTTGAAAATCCATATAAAAAATAATCATGAAAAGATAGAAGATACAACATTATAGTTAATGAAAGACAAATATTCCTGAAATCGGAAGAAGTTTCGTCTGGATATATTTATGACGAAAGACAGTACGCTTCGTAACTCCTACAAGTAGCCGAGGGTTTTAAATGTTCATAAAACATGACCAAGTATTGTCTGACCAATTTAGAACATATTCACACCTTCGAGTGACATTATAAAACTATCCTTTCCCATTGTAATATTCAAACCTTAATGAGAATTTACTTTTTATAATTAAGTGTTAACATGGTTAATAAAAGGAATGTATATCATATGTAATGGTCATTTCAATGGATGGAATGAAATAGCACTGAGATAGTTTTGTGAGGACAAAAATGATAAATTGTTCAAAAATTGAGTTTTTTTCTACTTAAGGTAAAATTTAATACTTATATATCTGAAATTTCTTGATTATAAAAAGCACACAATGTTATATAAATCAGCTTTATGAAATTTGTATATTTTTTGATAATTATAAAAATCACTCAATAAATATTAAAATTACGATCATTCAACATCAGATGCTTACTTTTTATTGATGAATGTACATGTATTGTTTTTTTTCTCGAAAAAGTTCCTTTGCTTCATATATCAGCAGTCATTGTTTTCTTTGAAAAAAAAAACATTGACTCTAAGGTCTGGTATCAAAATAGATTATATATTATTTTAACTACACCTTTGCCCCCATTTCAATTCTTTTGTTTTGTTCAATATACATGGTATATTTACCATTATAAACGTCGGTTGCAATATTCAAAATGTTTTTTTATAATTCTATTCTCTTTAGTCTTTAACCAGTAGGCTGTTTTCCCATGGAAATTGCCTCAGGGGATTGTACACTTCATTAGTGTAGTTATCAAGAGTTCACTTTCATAATTAATCTACAATGAAAAGGCATTTTATAGTGCATTGAAAGTCATGTACTATGAAAATTAGAAGGGAAAAACAGATTTTCCATTGGACGGGAAGGGGTGAGTATGTTCTAAATGATTTGTGATATATAAAAAATAGTGATATGAATGAAAACGTCCAAACGATAAACAGTTTGTATTTTTTTTTTTGCGTCCGAAGTGCTTTTCTTGATTTACCTCCAACGGGAACGCTCAACCCTAAACATTTAAAGACAGGGATATATTCACACATAGAAACGTTATAAGCTTTATGGCCAAATTCGGTCAACTTTGCAAGAGGGAGTTGAGACATAAATTTATTAATAATTTCCTATTTTAACAGTGAATTTTCAAATAGTATTTTTAAAATAATGTCAGTACCAAACGACTGGCCACTAGACTGGCTGATGATTTTCTCCGGAACTAATAGTGTTATCGACCAAGTGCTAATAAATGAAAATAAAAAAATTCAGAAGCTCTTTTCTCTATTTTTCTTCACCAGGAACTCTCAAACCTTTACATTTGAAACGTTTCAAATATGATGTTTTGATGTATATTTCAGACTACTGTTTTTACATATTTTGATTGCGTAGAAATATGGTTTATATTGATATTAACTAGCTTTATCATAACGTTTGCTTAGAGTGACCATAAACAGGATTAATTCTTAGTGTAGCTAAAACCAATTTTAATGCGTATTAGTTTCCTTAGTTTAAATTTTAATGTACATTTACAGTAGGAGGCCAAAAACCACAATTGATGAAATTAATTTTCGTTCCCTATGGGGTGGAAATGAAAGGAGAGAGTTGAAATAGTTTTTGGAATGTTTTATTTTAACTGATATATTGATGAAAGGAGTGATTAGGCCAGGTGCAAAAAGGTAATATCTTTAACTTGACTTGTCCATACGGTATGGGTGTGTATGGGCTAAATCTGTGATCTTTAAAGATTACATTTTTCTAAATGTTGGATATATTTTGTGACTTGTACTGTACATTACACATACAAAAGATTGTGCAAAATAACATGGTGCGAATTTTTTAATATGACAAATGTTGTAAACAACTGATGGGGAAATCAGTTGCGGTCTATGGCCAGAAGAATATAACCTCCAAATTTCAATGCATGCGTATTCTATTTTGTGTTGTGATTGTATTTATCAACAGGACATTCCTACTTTAATACAACTCATATGTTGCTTTCGCCTTATTGACATAAAAAGTCATTAATCTCTCTATTTTTCTTTGCAATTGGAGTCTTTGTCGTTTTTAGTTCTTATTACTTTCAAATGTACAGATTTTCGTGTTTGTTCAGTACTTTTTCTTGATTATGTTCAGATTAATTTTATATTGTCATAGTCTTCTTTACTCCTTATGTCAATTTACATTTACGTTATTATGTTATATGTGTACACCTATTAATAATGAAAAAATGAAGAATAGTATAAAGATGAATGTAAATTGCAAATAAGTGTCTTGTTGATAACCTTTGATTTTGTCAGTTTTTATGGCTTTCCCCTTTTTGAATTTACCTCGGAGTTCGGTATTCTTGTTATACTTTTTTGAAAAAAAGAAGGTGGCAAATTTGATTTAATTTCATGCTCTCAACTTCGTCATTTTAATTACACAATGACGACTTCCTTAATTCGAGATTTTTGCAAGTTTAAAACACGTCTCGCTCCCTTTAGAGTTTATGCTCAATATTTGTTTGTTACCTTGATTTGTCTTCTTAATCGATTTATGAGATTTAAATTGCGGTAAACTACTGTTACTTTAATTAATAATTGTAATTCGATTTGCATTTCCAAAACAAACTTTAGTTTTCTTTGTAGTGTTTTGTGGACATTTGTTTGAATATTCGTCAATTTGTTTCTCTCGATTTATTGCTTTCGTCATTGTCTTATTGATACCCTTTCTTTTAACATGTTATTTATTTATTTCTGTATTCATTCATTAGGAGGAAGCATTGAAAAATAAATTAGTTTTACTTTTTAATTACAGTTATAATGGCTTTTTCATATGACGGACATACATTCTGCTTCGGTCATTGGTCCATTGGTGTTTATTCAAATAAAGCATACTTACAACTTAAGCAGATGTTACACTCAAGGACTAGCAGTACGCGGTATCGACCGAGTGATAGAAAATGAAAATAACACTTATTTATGTCATGCCTCCGAAGCGGTTGTCTATATAAACCTCCATCAAGAATGTTCAAATTAAAAAAATTCAAAGTGAATGATGAATAATAAGTGTTTAAATACTTGAGACACAATGTGACCGGCAGGAACCTAAAAAATAGTATCTAGGATCAACTTTGCCTGAGGGTATTTAAACCTTTTTTGAAAATGGTTTCTTTGTTTATCAGCAGAGAATTTTGATTGATGATACTATCGGGAACTACCAGTACACCATCAGTGATATCGATCCAGTTCTTGAAAAAAGACAATAACAACTTTGGTGCATCCGAAGATCTCAGACAATGGCGGGTTATAACCATACATCTTAGGAATGTCTTTTTTGTTTTTTGTACTTTAGCCACGCGAATACTTCATTGATAAGGATGCAATGAAAACCTTAACATCACAAGTTATTTAATATTCTGAATCCCTTGATATAATTCAGATACAATATATAACTTGCACTTCTGAAGAGGGACTTTCTGTATAATCTCGATTCACAACATAATTTTCTTGATTCTTTATTTTGATGCTTGATAATTTTCATATCATAAAAAATGTATTTAAGGACCTCAAAACTGAATGCAAACAAGGCCGAATAGTACCAAAATGCAAAATACACGTATTTTAACATGTTGGTGCATTTTATTTGTTGCGTCGTTTTGTTGTTTTATCATTTGGGAAATATTCCACAAATGTTTCTCTTTCTTTTGATCTTTGATTGATTCTCTTAAACTCATTTACAACTTGTATGGACTCGGATTATTTTGAGGCTTGACATTTTGTATTTTGGTCTATTGGTAAAGACTTTATTTTGCTGTCCATATGTCTTTCGGTTATTGCTTTAGTTATGTTGCTATCTCATTTACGTATACCCACATCTCCTTTTATTCATATTGAAATAACACTTTATTTGAGTTCACTAACAATTGTTTTCTTCGTAAAAGAGACTTTTAGATGGTATGTTTTCATATTAGAATTGTAGAATAGATTATATAGTATTTTGTAAAATTCAAATATTGCAGATGCACCTAGCTTTCACTTATACCGATATGATAGACATTAAGGACGACAAAAACACTGTGACAAATACATGGTAATAATTTCAAAGCCAAGAACGCTGGTAATTTAAAAAAAAATAGAAAGACTAAAAATAGTCACTCCTTTTTTAGAATTGACACTTTTTTCTATTTTAATATCGTTGCTTGTACCTGAGAGTATATTTTATGGAGCCACATCATGAACGGCACAAAGACTTTCATATTTTACAATGCCGATAATAAAACGTTTGTTCATTTTAATATCGTTGGTTGTACCACATCATGCACGGCCAAAAGAATTCCATCTTTTTACAACCCCGAAAGTAAACAATGAAAACAACACTTTATAATTTCATGCGTCCGAAACGCTTTTCTGGATTTAAGCAACTTTTTCTATACAGAACTCAAAACATCAAATAAAATATAAGAACACTTAGGTCGTGTTTCAATATGACCATGAACTATGGCAGTTTGAACTTGTTTCGTTAATTAAAAGCGTTTGATTTTGTCAGTTTTTATGAACTTCCCCGTTTTTGAATATGCCTTCGAGTTTGGTATTTTTTTTTATACTTTTTCAAACTGTAAATTATTGAATGTATGTTTACACCAAATGACTTCATTTTTCTCATTACCTTTTACAGTACATGTTTCAAGCCAAAGATAATATCATAAATAGATAAGAGGCAACATCAAATTATCATTGTTCAAATCTCATAACTCATTTAAATAAAATTAGCATGAAAAGATAAAAGATAGAAGATACAATATAGAAAGACAAATATTCCTGAAATCGGAAGAAGTTTCGTCTGGATATATTTATGACTAAGACAGTACGTTTCTTGACTCCTTCTTGTGTCTGTTTGCTTTAATAATTAAAACAATAAACTTGCTTAAAGCACATGTCAAATACAACGTCAATTATGTAGGAAGTAAGAGGTGAAATTGCTATACATCACACACTCCTTACACACCATATCGTGTTCCAGGATTGAATATATTTCTGTATGGCGTGTATGTAGGCTTATGGTCTTGCTTTACAGTCTACAATTGTACTTTGTTCTTTCAGAATAACTGTTAAATTATATGTTTGTTAAATATCAAAGTAAAAGATCAGGTTCCTAAATGAAGTGAAATACAGGATTATTTTCAAATAAAATACATTTCGTCTTGTTATCAACACACCCATATTCGATTTTTTATCTAAAAATTTTTAATCTAGATCCAGATTGTTTTTTTTGGTTTTTTTTTTTTTTTTTTTGTATAGTTGCAAGTAAAATTTGTACTATTTCATTTCGTCTTAAAATAAAAGTGTTCATATCATATGTTCCTTTATTAAATGGTTTGTAATAGATATAAATTGGTGATCTGAACGAAAAGTCCACAAGAAATCATACTTTGACGTTGATCCATTCATGTGACGCGCAGTTTATATTTCGTTTGTGGTGTCCTGTTGTTCTGTCGTAAATTCATGGCAGGTGTCCGTTGTTATTCTGCGGTTTACATGATGTAATGTACTATTTTATTATTTATTTATGTATTTCTCTGTGCTGAGTGTTCTTGCGTTTGTTTGTACTGTATTCCTGTCACGTAGTGTTGTCAGTTTTAGCGGTATTTTTAACATTGCTATATAGCAACATTCTAGCAGCGCCTGCACATGGAGTATATATCTCCGGTTGATACGATACTCCATTACACACACAAAAGATGGGGCAAAATAGCATGATCCGATTTTTTAATATGAAATGACATAAAGAACTGATAAGGAAATTATTTGTGGTATATGGCCAGAAGACGATAACCGTAAAATTCCATTACATTCTTTTTGAGTGTTGTGATTCTATTCATCAATAGGGCATTCTTACTTTATAAATCACATGTTGCTTTCGCCTTTCTGACGTTAATACCTTTGCATATCTTTGCAATTGGAGTCTTCGTCTTTTTAAGTTCTTATTTCTTTCATTTGACGGATCTTCGTGTATTTCTAGTTCTTTCTCTTGATTGTATTCAGATTCATTTGGTATTGTCATACTCTTCTTTACTTCCTTTGTCAATTCATATTTACGTTGTCATGTTAGATGTATACACCTATTAGTAATGCCAAACCGAAGAATAGTATAAAGGTGAATGTGAATTGCAAAAATAAGTGTCTCGTTGATAACAATTTTGTCAGACTTAAGGACTTTCCCTTTTTAAATTTACCTTTTGTTATATTTTTTGACAAAAGAAGGTGGCAAATTTAATTTAATTTCCTATTCCAAATTTCGTCCGTAAAATTAGCAATGACAACTTCCTTAATTCCAGATTTTGCAAGCTGAAAAAAATGTGTGTTCGGTTTTTGCGGATGATGCATGCAAAGTAAGGAACGTTTAATAACACATCCTGTCGACACACAATCCTTTTGGAGTTTATGCTAAATATTTGTTTGTTACCTTGATTTGTCTTCTTAATCGATTTATGAGATTTGAACAGAGGTAAACTACTGTTACTTTAATTCATAATTGTAATTCGATTTGCATTTTCAAAACAAACTTTTTTTTTCTTTGTGGTGTTTTGTGGACATTTGTTTGTCTTTTTGTCCGTTTTTTTCTTTCGATTAATTGCTTTCGTCATTGTCCTATTGATACCTTTTCTTTTAACATGTTATTTTTTTATTTCTGCATTCAATTAGTATGAGGAAGTCTTGAAAGTAAATTAATTTGACATTTTTACTTAACTATCAATGGCTATTTCATATGAAGTACATTCATTCTGCTTCGGTGATTGGTCCATTGATGTCTGTTAAAACGCATGCTTACAACCTAAGCCCTGATAATGTTCACAGTAAAATGTCCAAATAAGTTGAATGAGTAATATATGAAAACACACGTAGACGATTAAAAGAATTTTCAAAGTAAAGAAAACGCCTGTTATTTTTTTAAGTGATATTTGCATTGTATCCTTCATTTAAGGGGTATAATTGGTATTGCTGTTTAGAAAAAATAGATAAAACTGATATAAAGTTTATAATACTAGGATACGTGGGTAACTATGTCTCTACAAAAGAGGGACGAAAGATACCAGAGGGACAGTCAAACTCATAGATCGAAAACAAACTGACAACGCCATGGCCAAAAATAAAAAGACAAACAGACAAATAACAGTACAGATGACACAACATAGAAAACTAAAAACTAAGCAACACGAACCCAACCAAAAACTGGGGGTGATCTCAGGTGCTCCGGAAGGGTAAGCAGATCCTGCTCCACATGTGGCACCCGTCGTGTTGCTTATGCTATTACAAATCCGGTAAATAGTCTAATTCGGTAAGTCACATTCGTGAAAAGGGAAGGGTATTGTAGTTACGACATAAGGAACATATCCGATAAAAGTCAGGATACTTTTGATGTATTTGATCGTTAGCATATAAACTGTGTTAGTTTGTCTCGCTAGGACCCAAGGAATAAAATTTTGTGTCTTGTAGTTTCAAATAAGAAACTGGTTGATTGTGTGTGTTTATAAAACCCATCAAAGATATCCGACTTATAATTTGTAACGCCAGCTGCCAATTCTTCATAGGAAACATAATTGGCGCCGAATGTGTTTACACAGTCTTGTGTAGGTCAGTTCAGTTAGGAGTTTTGGTGTCCATGCTTATTCAATAACCATTAAAATGTCATTCAATATAGGAAAACTTTGTGTTCAACATTGGCAAAAAAGGTGCGGGGGAGTATCCGACATTTGTTTTTATCTATTCTGTAAATGGAGGAAATGACTATTGAATATCATTACTGAGAACATTATTTTCAAAAAGATGTTGTTGAAAAATGTGAATTTACAACACCAATCTCTTCCTTATATCTCCTGCATGTGTAGAACCTATCTGACAGGCTATCAAAATTTCTCACATTTAATTAACTAGTGTCAACATGATTTCCGCGTAAAATCAGTATAACAAATGTAAAGAATAAAAGAAATTATTAACGTATTGAACAGTACAACAGACCATATCAACTATAAATAACTGATTCTTTTGAGAATAAGGACGCACACAAAAAGAAAAACATCAACGAAAAACGCATTATTCAGATAGCCTGACTTTGTACAAGCCCGCAATGAGGTGTGTTTAAAACAGTTAAAACATGATCCGAAACATTCTTCATTGCCTATATATATATATATATATAGGCGATATGTCATAATAGTAAATATATTTAAAGACCTGCACAGAATGCCAACTAACTTGCATATTTATGACCTGCTAATTACGTTACAAGTGATAATAGCTTTAAAAAGGTAATATTGAAAATTGAATCGCTTTGGGTCGCTTTGATTCCAAACAAGACCTCATCAAAAATACCAAGCTTAAACTTTGGTTCCCTAGACACGATTTTAGTCTACATAAGACTCATCAATGCCATTCGAATCAATACATTTGAAAGGCCAACTATTATACACAGTTGGAGAGCAAGAAAAACAAAAATCCCCAAAATTGTGTCAAATAAGGCCATGACAATCTAAGCCTGTGTGTAGGCAAAACCTTAGTGTTTCAAATAATAAATACGTTATAGTAAATAAGTTAATATTTTAATTGCTAAGAAGCTCTCTCTTATCCTCTTTTAAAGGTTTACGTAATATACTTAAAACTTGATGTTCAACATTGACAGAAGTGGATCTGGGATTTTTACAATAGTTTCAAAGGGATTTTCATTCTAATTTCTTTACTTACAATTTGGTAAAGAAGGGAATGACTGTCGACATGGTTTACAAAACTAAAGATTTGATTTCGTTTTATTTTGAAATCTTTGAAATAGACCTACCATCAAACTTGATTTAGTTTTAGAATTGTGTGTGATTTTGATTATTTTGCAAGTATTTCGGAAAAGAACCAGTACGACATTAAGTGGCAAGTTTTATGTATTTATCGCAGAATAGCCTCAACATTTTATTGAAAACAATTAAGTTATGGGAAGTTTCTTGCTTGTGAGCAAACTGTGCGAATATGATTTGTAAAGATGTGAGATCGATTGAATATTTTTGGAGAAAACGACCGATATTTTGTGATATAGTAGTATTTGTAAGGTTATATAGCTGTTTCCAGGATATGATTTGACTAGAAATGAAAAAGCATCGTTACAGATAACTACAGTGCATCATGTGCTTGAGTAAAAATTAACAAAAATTCCAAAATTTTCTTTTATAAAAATTTTTTCCTTCAGGCAATGAGAATTGAAAGAAAAACCATAAGAAGTTCATTGGGTTATAATATATAGCAGAATTATCTTTCGATGGGATCAGTAATGGTACTAAATTCTTTACCATTTGTCGACTTGATGAGACTCTAACCGCTGTTATATTATTTCAAAGTTTAACACTACGAACTTTATGCCGGGTTTCCATTGAGCTATACTCGGTGTATTATAGGTGTCTTCAACACGTTAACTAAACTCTACTACGTTCCCACTGAAAAACATATCGTTTGCTTGTATATTAAATCAGGTTTTGATTATATGCAGTCGATAGTCAATTTAAGCCTTGTATTGGTTAAATGTACATAAAACTAGACATCCAGAACGTGGATTTTATTATGAATATTCACGTCAGAAACATCTACGAATAAAACTAATTATAATACTATTATTAATGATCTCATTTTCAAATTTTTTTATTGAACCAACTTCTGTAATACATTTCAAGACAGCCATCAAAACTTGTGAAAGTGATTTTGAACCAAAATGTTAATTTGTGTTCGGTAACAATTTATATTAAAAAATAGAAAGAGGGAGCGAGAGAAAATACCAAAGGGTATTCGAAAATCATAAGTCTCTTAAAAACAAGCAACAGAAAGATTTAAACGTAGAAAAAAATGAAAACAACACTTAATAGATTTCAAGCGTTTGAATCGCTTTTCTGGATTTACCTTCACCAGGAACGCTCAAAGCCGAACGTCGTTTTCATAATTGCTTTTTCTAACCATTTCTAAAATCACCCCTTTCAACTCACAACACTTAGAAAAAAAGTGTACTTTCGAAATCAGTGATATAAAGATTGGAAGAGTTGTGTGGATAATTTCAAGTCGTATTCTCAGGTATGTTGGTCAACATAAAATAAAACCTTGATATAACTCTATTGGAATAAGTTTAGAAAGATAATCATTTCTAGTAGTTGATTAAAATCAGGTTTTTCTCTCTAAATTTAATTTTGATTGGTTGTTGTTCGGGGTACTTCTATGTTCAAACATAGGTATATTGTTTTTCTAACTTTTCTTAGGATTGCATATTGATTTTTGTTAAATAAATAATATCACATTGAAGATGAATGGCTTTAGGGTGGCAAAGGGCTGTTTTCATTTTCATAATCCTACTATGAAGTTTGTATTCTATTGCCCAATGATGGAGAATCCCTCAATATTGAGGCAAAGTCTTTTAATATTTCAACTTAAGAAGGTGTTTTTACATCTTTTTTTTTAAATTTCTATATTTGATAATTTTGATATGGACAAACAGAGGAATCTTCAAAGGAAGAAGTAGTTTGTATTTTTATTTAAGTTTGACCTAATAATTTTCGGAGGGATACATTGAAAATGCACTTTTCAATAACAGCAAAATATAAGAAAACCTATTTTTATTTAAATTATATAATTTTTCATTGGAAAAAAAAACATTCCTGTTTTTATACATACATGAACAAATATCTTATACTGTTAAATATCAATATAATGGGGAATAATCAAATGAGTTTTATTGCATAAAATGCTCAGGTTAGAGATATAAAATTTCGTTTATTGTTTCTAGCAAATAACTGATAAATGTACATTGATCAGGCCGTTGTTTTTCTCGTTTGAATTGTTTTATATTTTGTCATGTTGGAGGCTTTTGTAGCTGTCTATACGGTATGGGTTATGCTCTTTTTTATTGCTGTACGGTAACCTATTGATGTATACATATACGTAATCTGGTCTCTAGTTGATAGTTGTCTCATTGGCAATCATACCACATCTTCTTATTCTTCTACTGTTATAACATATAAGGAATGGCAACTGTTTCATAAGATTGCATTTCAAAAAGTGTCTACCTACTTGGCGCTGATAACTTTAGAAGTTTTTAAGTCTGCATGTTTTTCGCCGAATCTAAAGCAAAATTAATTTAGGTAATTTTCAATGATATTTTATGGTCAGGTTATGATGAACCTTAACAGTTGTGCATTGTTATATAAATAGCTGTTTTGGTCAACTTGAAATTTTATGATATAATATTGTTTTAAAGACAGATTGCACAAGATCTAATATCATATTTAGTCGATGACAGAATATATCGATATCAAAAATATTTTTTAACTTTGAAATTATATACATTTAATAATATTGTCACTAAAGTATTTCTTTTTGTCTGGTATTTCATACTCAAAGAATAATACAACAAGTACTGATTATATGGCTTTGAGACATCTCTATAACAAACAGATTATTTTTGAAAAATGGCATTTCTTTATATGAAAATTTTATACTCCCTTGTGTAAGAAAAAGACCAGCAGATACAGGAAAAGTTGAGAACTGGTAAACAAACTTTAAAAAACGAGTAAAATTAAAAATGTCCACGTTTTCAGTTTTAACTGTGCTACAAGGTCAAAGACAATATTTCTTATTATACATTCATTGTATGTTCATAATAAATTCTTCATTTCATAGTACAAAACCTTAATAGATGGCCCTTAAAACAGTCCTATAATTCGTACAGTATTTTTAAACAGATATTGACCAGATACAGTTGTTTACACAGGAAGGGCTATATGCAAATGATGTTATACTTAAACGTTTTTCCGGTGGTCTGAAGAGTTTAGATACTCACTGGTTTCTCACAAATACTTCCCATTGCAATTAAACTTAATGACGAGACTTTGTTTTTGCTAAAAAGAAAGAAAGAATGGTCAACGTATATATACAAAATTTTGTTGAGGAAGAACTTAGTTTAGCTGGCTATTTGATTTGTTAGATTAGTAACTGGGAGGATTCATTGGTTCTGCGTTATTTATCTTCTGTTTTGATTTGACCTGTGTTTTTGTTGTCTGTTGTAAAGGTTAAATATAGTACTTGTATATCAAGCGAAGAATTATCCAAAATTCTTATTGTACGGTTTTCTTTGTGCCTTTTGATATTCCCTTGATCGAAACTAAAAAAAACGAATTATTCTCAGCTTTATACTCATGACACATGTTTCTGGTATAGAGGTCATCAAGTAAGCTTTCCACGCAGACTCGAAAGTCAAGAATAAGACGTTGAGGAGCTCAAACCGTACTAAAATGAATTTCACCTCACAACATATAGATATAAGAAGATGTGGTATGAGTGCCAATGATGTTCATTTGACCGTCCTAAGTCATTCAACTCGTCAGTGGTTGTCTTAAGTTATTTTTTGTAATTTATAAAGCTTTGGTGTTCTTTTTCAAATCTATTCACATTTTTTTCAAAAATGATTCACAATTGATTTTAAGTTTGTCTAAAAGTAATAAAAAATAGAGGGTAAATCAATTGAAATTTAGACTTCAACGCTATAACAAAGGATGCAAAGATATTTGTGTAAACCACAGCTTAGAAGTTCCTTTTCTGTACCTTAGTTAAGATATTATTACCAACAAAACCCCGACCTGAAGTACAGTGTACGAACTTAATAAATCTATTAGTAAAATAACTCGTTAGACTATTAGTTTCATTTTATTGAATATTTCAGTTAACAAAATGCTTCAGATATATAGATTTCTGTTCTTTCTTTCATAATTATCTAAAGCAATAAAACTGATTAATGTAGGGGGCCATACTTGATAATGACTACTCTGTCGCCTTCATTCAGTTTGACAATGATGCTGTTTGCTTGCACTATTAAATGTTAGAGTTGTAGCGCAAGCGTACATCAACTTGCATCCTTTTCGTTCACTCTTAGTAAAATTTCCACTGTTGATCCTATTTTCGTTAATATTGTAGAGCAGGAATAGTATGTTCCAGCTATTTGAGGGGTAAAAAATACCAGTATAGGTGTTTTAACAGTTTCCATTGTTAGATAATATGAAAAAAAACACGTTATAAGTTTCATGGATTTACCTTCATCAGGAACGCTCAAAGCTGAATATTTGAAAGCAGAGAATGTATAATAACCTAAACAGTTGAAAGAGCTATATGACCAAATACACCTAAGCCACTTGATATTGCAGCTTAAAGTAATTGTGTTCATTTTGCTTCTACGCACACTTATTGTGAGAAACATACAAGGGGAAACAGGAAAAGATTATAACCGGTAAAGATTAAAAAAACAAAACAAAACGGAACAACTTGAACTTATAAAGTACGTTGTAAGGTTTAATTGCGCTTTCAAGGTCACAGGATATTTTTTCCCTACTTAACATTTATTTTATATACAAAACTTTGATTTAGACTAAAAAGGTCCTTTAACTTTCGAATAGTATTATTAAACAGATGTCGATGACAGAAAGGAGCTACAAGGCTGATAGATTTCTCTTTGTTCTAATGGTCTGGTTATTGTAAATACTTGCTAGTAGCCCACAATTACTGCCGATTGGAATTTAATATTATAACGAGAATTGATGAGTCCGATTTAGATTTCGTGTTTTAGTTGTTGTTTTCTATAGCACCAGTATTCAATCAACAGCTGGTACTGCTACATAATTTACCACTAACTACATGTAGTAGCGAACATTTTTTCCCTGCTTTCAAAATTATTCTGTCTTTTATTTCCCGGTAGCGCTCCCTTTTGGAGTTCATTTGATTCCCTTGATTTGTTATCTTGATGTCTCTTCCTTATCGATTTAGGAAATATGAACATCGGTAAACTACTATCTCCTCAATTTGTAATACTGTTGGTAGCTGGACTGTGAAGTTCTTTATTGCCTGTTTTGCATGGTGTGGAGATGTGCGCGCACGTAAAACTGTTTCAATCTCTAACCTCCTTTTGTGCCTGTACCAAGTATGGCTTTCAGGTTCATGTGTTGTTCCTTTTTTAAATTCATATAGAAGGAAGCTTGTTGTTGTAGTAATCTTCAATACTCTGTTTTTTCCTGCTATATTTTGCCAGACTAATGTAAGATGTACAGTTTTCTTTCCAATAGATAAAATTAATTTCTATGTATGTACTGAATGTAAACATTTTCATGTTTCAAAAGAAAAAAGTTTGGAGTATGCAGAGGGTTAAATCTATTCACTGCACCCACAAAAATTGTAATCTGATGTCTCGCTGTTGGATTTTTCTAAACATGCATGGGTTATTTTCATTACAATTGACCTTTTCATGTTGAATTTATCCAAAATGAAAAATAAGTCTTTCTAATTTTGGTGCACTCAACGCTTTTTTTTTCTTTCTAAATAAACCTTCATCAGAAATTGTCACTTTCAACATTTTTAAGCAAATGATTAGATGTAAAAAAAAAATTTCGCCTGAGGTAAACTTTGCCTGAGTGAGTTTAAACACTGAATAATGCTTGTTTGTCTGAAGTGTTTTTTCCACTGAGAAAAAAAAATTACTGCTTATTTCTTGAAATGTATTGCAAAAACTTCTATTCAATATTTTTATTTTTACCTCAATGCACCGAAAGGAATCCTTAATGCGCACATACTCCATTATCTAAGTGTTTTGTACATATTTAATACCTGATATCATCCATCGGTGTGTGGTGGCTTCGTGATGCTCATTCTTTAGTTTTCTGCGATGTGTTCTCCCTTTTACTTAATCCACAATTCTGAAAGATTCAGCTTTTACACATTGATCACCAAACACGCATAATAAAGTCAACTTGCCACTGTGCCTTATAAATAATTAATTGGATAAGTACTTTTTTTTTAAATACAATTTTTTAAAATTTGTTCTATCATTTTAATTTTTGTAATCACCCTTATAAAGATTAAAAAAATCTGAAAAAAAGAGAACAATTTTCTAAATTACTTTAAGGATGGAACTGTTTTTTTTTTATTAATTACAAAGTACACAGAAGAGACTGGTACAACCAAAATTAATATCCAGCATCAAATATATACCCTCAGTTTTTGTTTATTACCTTGGTTTGTCTCTTCATAATCTATTTATGCGATTTGAACATCGGTAGACTACAGCAACTGTCGCCTTAATATATAACAATTGATAGCAAATTTTACTTTATATTTTGGTTTGTCCTGCCAATACATTGCACTCTATCCAGGTTTAGATGTTACATTTCTTACGAGTTCTTGTTGGACTTACTTTACAAATAAAAGAATGATTTACTGCATTATACAAGACGAAAGTTATAATTTCATAAGAACATTTTGTTTTAATTTCAGACATATCTAAGATCAATGTCAACAATCGTCTTCGAACATGAGACGCAGTTTAAACGTAATTTGCTTGCAGTGAGCGAATAATTCATTTTCATTTTAACCGACTTTCTCTTTGCAAGAACATGTTACAAGCCAAGAGAAATTAGTTGAAAAGACTAAATTTCCGAATGCTTACACAATACAGCGTATTTGACGTGAATCAAGTTTTCCCTGAAGACAATATCGCAAGTATCGTGACTCAATTGTCTAAATAAAATTGCATGTTAGATGTGAAAATTGTCGCTTTCAAAAGATCCACAAGCTATGTGTCATCGTACTTTAAATTTCTGGATTTGGGACAATTAGATCACCGAATCTACGCAGTATCGTAATTGTTTTTGTTTTATTTTCTTCCCCATTATCATATTAAGATGTGTAGAACATCATATTAAAATACAGAAAAAGGTTAATCACGTTGCTTTTTCACTCATTCCATGTACTCCTGTTGATGTTCTGTCCTTTTACTGTTGTGGTAATAGGTTTGGAATATTCAATTTGTTAGTGTATCTTGTTATTTACGGATCTGGAATTTGGAATATTTTTTCCCTTTCCACATTATATTTCAAGAATTAAAGGTTAATTAAAATTTTCTTACAGACAATAGAAAAAAACCTATTATAGACCTGCAAAAAATATCTATATTTGACAACAATTGCACAGACTGACTAACTTAAATAATGCTTTCGTTAAGACATCTCTCCTGGCTATGTTTATTATTATTTGCTAAATGTTTTTTAACTTAGACTTGTTGTAGGAGTATATTCCTTGAAATGAGAATGAAATTATCCTCCTTTCAAAATACGGACCACCGTGAGAGAAAAAACTGAAAATTGCTCCTAGTCTGTAAAAAGACGGGACCAGCATGTTAATACCTTTATAATTCACGTTTATTTGAATTGCATATTATCTTAGTGATTGTGTCGTTACCTTCGAAGCTTTTTTGTAATAAGGATACATTTCATAATTAAATGCTGTATAGTATGAAATATGTCATAAAAAGTCATACATTTTGCATTTTATTTCATGATAATTTTTCATACTTTTTATGATACAATATATTGACGTTTTTGCTATTGCAAAGCTCTCTGGTGTGCATTCCGTCATTCATTCAGCAGATGTTAACAGTAGTGTTTCGTGTTTAGATACCGGTAAATTAATTTCGTTGCAGATTTTCCTTGAAAATTTCAAACCCGATGGCGATTTCTATGTTATTGAATAGCATTCCGTTCTCAAAAATTGTTAAGAGGTAGATGTAAACTCTTGTTCCAAGACATATACACCATGCTTTTAAAGCCAAGATTTCTAGTTTCACTGTTGGTTATTTTGTGTTGACATGAAACACCGTTTAACTTTACTGTCTATAAAATGTTGAATTATTTAAAACGTTAAGGTTTATCTACCACCGGGCTTAGATTGCTTAACCGTAATTGGAGTTTTGGAATTTTTGTTTAAATGCTCTTCATCTTCGTATTCGATTTGGCTTTTCAATTGTTTTGATTTGAACGCCACTGATGAGTCTTTTGTGGACGAAACGGATGGTGTTGCAATGACAACTTCTGATATGGATTTAAAGGCCAAGGTCAAAACGTCTTTCAATTTTGTATTTTTTGTTGTCTTGTTCAAGGGGGCAAATGATATTTGAATAACATAAAGACGTTCTGATAATGCACATCATTCTGTATATCAGCATTAAACTCACACTAAGTTCAAAGGAAAAGTAATCCTTCATATTACAAAGAAAATAGTCTTAACCATGGCGGCTATACTGGTATGTAGGCAGGTACAAAAATTCAAACTCTATAAAAAGTACCATAAAAACGTTCAGGACAAGGTTAAATGAAATTGGTTTAGTGAGAGGAGAGTTAAAGAAGTGTGTGGTTTTTCTGTTCTCACTGCACAAACGTTTTGTATGCTATATTCTGGGCAATGCTATAAAATCACCATGTTCTCTCAATGACTTTGCTGTCTGAAGTCTACTCCGAAGTACAGTCAGTGATTTAAGAATGTAATGCATGATATCATATAAATAGTTTAAGTATTGACTTGCCTGGTTTCTTTTAGTAACTGCAATCTTTCTTTTATGTAGTATTTTCTATTATTACTTTGCTTGTACTTGTGATTTTGTTATGTCTCATATCGGCAGTATAGTAATAAAAAAAAATCTAATCAAAGATATCAGGTTTATGATTTAAGTTTCCTCAACGGTTACGAAGCAGTTTGTCGAAATCAGTTTTATTCGGAAATCGGTAGCCACAGGCAAAATGTATAGTATATAGCATTTTGATATTATATTACTGTATCATTAAACTATGAAAATGTCATTTATACTGTTCAAATAAAACTGCACTTAAACATTTTGCAATAGAAAAGCTGATTGGAAAGCAGTGACAGTTTGTCACGCCTTCAAAAATTGGCGTATTATCTACGACATTCACTAGAATTTTATTTCTTATGAGAATGCATATATTTTCGAAATCAGGAATTCTAAAAATAAAGTCAATTTGTTTGTGTAGTCTATATCTAAGATAAGTTGTCTCATTGGCAATCATCGCACATCTTATTTTATACCAGTAACGAATACAAGGATATTGCATTTTTCTATGAACATTTTTTTTTTAATTAATTTCATAACGACGTAAGAAACCCCGTTTACCTGATTTTTCTCATCAATTAATGCAGACTTTTAGACAAATAATTCTCTGTAAACAATTTTGACGATTCCGAATTATGCAAATATTATGTCTCCTCTTAAAGTTACATGTTGAAAGAGATAATACTGATTTAATTACTCATGCTACTCTCCATGTTAAAAATTTCTTTTCCAATTATTTTCATTTCTGTTCTTCATGGAGGCTCACTCAAATTGAGCGCACATTTGGATCGATAAGCTCTATTCTTTTAGTGTGACTTCTGTATTAGTTCAATGAGCGTGATATTTTCATAAACTATTTTTTGGTACATGCATGAAATAATCATGAATATATCAAAGCCTATTGTTTCTAAAGTTGATATTTTGAATTTTTGAAACTTTGGTGTTGTTTGTTTAATTTATGCACATTTTTTAATGATTGACATTCATTTTTTTTTTCTATAATCTGGTCGGATTAGAGTTCGACATAGTGTGTATGCACTTTTATGTTGATGAGGACCGTGTTTTGACATGTTAATGTCTATTTATTTTTGAGTTGTTTGGTTTTTCGAACCAAGTCAAATATTATTTTGAGTCGATCTTTAACTTTCCATTATAAAAGTAATAACAAAATAGCTGTTAAATCAGTTGACTGTCGTACAGATACATGTGTAAACCATGATAGCTCGGAAGTTTCTTTTCTTTACCTCAATTAAGTTAATACTATCAACAATGCATACTTAGAAAACACACTGAGTTGAGGTACTGTGTAATATCTTTATCAACCGATTTAATAAAGTAAAAAAGAGTATAAGTCACAATTATATAGAATTTATTATTTAGTAAGATGTTTCAAACATATAAATATTGGTTCATGTTTAATTATCTATAGCAAGAAACCTGTGAATGTGCTCCAACTATGATGGATGTAAAACGGGCGTTCTCCCCATGGACCATACTTGATCATTTTCACTTTATCGTCTTTATTCAGTTTCACAATGATGTTGTTTGTTGCACTATTATATATTAGAGTTGTAGCGCAAGCATATATCAACATTGCATCCTTTTCGTTGACTCTTAGTGACATTTCCAGTGTTGATTTTCTTTTCGTTAATATTGTAGAGGAGAAATAGTATGTTCCAGCTATTGGAGCGGTAAAAATACCAGTAGCGGTGTTGTAACAGTTTCCATTGTTAGTAATCGCCTTATTAAATACAACCGTATTCCAAGGATTAATATCTTCAATAGATGTTCCAAGTTTCGCAGAGAACGATATGTGAACTGAGCTTGCTAGCTGTTTTCTAATATTTTGTAAATCTATGGATTTGTCGTTGTGTTCTTTGACTTCTGAGGTTAGGAATAAAAAAATGAAAAAAATAATATATTATTTAATTGCTTATTGAATTCCATTATCTTAGCAAAATTATAGAAATATTGAAAATTTTGAGGAATCGGTGAATAGTATCAAGAGATGCTCTGAAGATGTGTCCTACTTTGAAAAGGAATAACTCAAGTTGAACTTTGGTTAACAACATAAGAAATATGCTTTAATGCCAAACTATTGTTAAATGATGTAAGATAAAATTCAACTGTAATATCATGTTGTTCACTATCCGAAGTCATGAACTTTGCCTATGATTGTCTTTTGTCATATGTTAAGCGTTTATGTCATTTTTTAGGATTAAGTGTTGACGATCTTTGATAGTCATTGTCCTAATAATTCACAAGGTCTTAGGGCGTATCAGGGCTTAGCATATCGTCCAACCACTTATTTCTGTATACTGTATGTGTACATCTAGATGACTTGAGGTTGGATGGTTTTTTTTAAGGTTTTTTCTGTATTATCGTCCTGTTGTTTTTACTTATTGACGTATACCCTATATCTCCTAGAAGTGGGAGTCATATATATATAGATTTACGTTTTAAAAATATAATATCATAACTTCATTAAATATTCAAATTTACTTTGTCCTATCAGTTGTGTTATAACCATATCTGATACCACCAATTACGCTACGACCAATACACTAGTACGTTAGTCACGTTTTACACGTCTAATTCATGAAACATCTGAGCTTGTACGATTATAAACCGATTGAACAGTTCAATAATAAATAAATAAAAATCATAAGATTCAAACACAAAAAACACAAAACACTGATATGGATTATTACTGCTTTTCTGTAGAAAGAATGATAAATTTCATCTAATTTTGTAAATCCTTTTAAAATTTCATTTGAAATCCGTTAAAATTTAGAAAGTTTGAGCAATGACTTTCGTTAATTGAATTACAGAAAAAAACTCTCATATCTTCAATATTATGTTTCCTGCTTTGTTTTAGATATCAACTAGGTATCTAATTCATATTAATTTTACTAGGATATTGCGAAAACTTACTTATTCATTAATTAAACAGAACGAGTGTAAGTTAATATTGAGTCATGTACAGAAATGTTAAGAAATATCATCAAATTATTTTACCATCGAGGCCTTTTTTGGTTAGTCCCTTCTTTAAATCATCGTCATTTTCTGCAAAATCTGTCTTGCCAGTCTCTGTAACTCGTTTGAAGTTATGTTTGTTACTGGTTCCAACTTGAGCATTAAGATGTGGAATTTCAAACTCGTCATCGACTATCTCGGCAAATTCACTCAAGGAAGCGGAAAATCCGTATTCGTTTAGACTTACCATTAATACCATGAGGAAAACCAACTTAACTTCCAGGCAAGTCATGATTTTATTTACCAAACCAAATACACCTATGCCACTTAATATTGCAAGCTAAACTAATTGTGTTCACTTCTACGCATACATATTATAAAGAAAAAACAAGGGAAACAGGAAAAGATGATAACCGGTAAAGACAAAAAAAAAAAAAAACAAAAAAAAAACGCAACAACTTGAACATATAAAGTACGTAGTAAGCTTTTATTGTGCCTTCAAGGTCACAGGAAGTTTTCTTTTCTTATTTAACATTCATTTTATGTACAAAACTTTGATTGAGACTAAAAAGGTCCTTGTTGTTTTCTATAGCGCCAGTATTCATAAATACTGCTACATAAAGGCAACAGTAGTATACCGCTGTTCAATTGTCATCGATTAAGCAAAAACAAATCCGGGTAACAAACTAAAACCGAGAGAAACACATCAACTATAAGAGGAAAACAACGGAACAACAGAAACACTGAACTACAACAAAAGCAAACACCAACATACATAGAAACGGACTTTAGATAACAACTGCCATATTTCTGACTTGGTACAGGACATTTTAAGAAAAAATTGTGGGTTGAACCTGGTTTTATGGCTAGCCAAACCTCCCGAAAAAATGGCAATGTTAAAAATACCGCTAAAATGACAACACTACGTGACAGGAATACAGTACAAACAAACGCAAGAACACTCAACACAGAGAAATACATGAATAAATAATATAATAGTACATTACAACATGTAAATCGCAGAATAACAATGGACACCTCCTATGAATTTACGACAGCACACCAGGACACCACAAACGAAATATAAACTGCGCGTCACATGCATGAATTAAGGTTACAAATAGTGACGTATTTTTTTTACCTTCATTTTATCACAGGTAAATTTCTTAAAATAAAATAGATTTGTTTTATTCATAGACACGTAGAAATATGGAATTGGGGTTGAGTTTGTAATGGTGTTATTTTATGTACTTTCTATTCATGACAAGTATATAAAAATGGATTTGTTTATTATTTGTATTTTCTAACCATATCGGTTTTTCTTCTAAATCAAAACTGTGGTCATAATCTACCACAAACTACCTGTAGTTTCGAACACATTTTGACCCAGCTTTCCAAATTATATGCTGTCTTTTATTTCCCTTTTCAAGTTTGTAGTAACCCTGCCGACGCACCGTTCTCGCTCCTTTTTGATTGCATGTTATTCCCTCAGTTTTTGTTTGTTATCTTGATGTCTCCTCCTTATCGACGGACGAGATATGAACATGAGTAAACTACTGTTGCCTTAATTTGTAATCTGGTTGGTAGCTGGACTGTGCAGTTCTTTTATTGACTTTGGTTTATGGTATGGGGATGTGCGCCAACGTAAAATTGTTTTAATCTCACCTCATTTTCTGTTTGTACCAAGTATGGTTATCGGGTTCTTTTTTTTAAATTTATTTATGAGAAAGATGTTACTTCTTGTTGTTGTATTCTTTAATACTTTGGTTTTCCCTGCTATATTTTGCCAGACTAATGTAACATGTACACTTTTCTTTCTAATAGATAAAATTTAATTTCTATACATGTACTAAATGCAAACACTATAATGTTTCAAAAGAAAAAAAGTTTGCATAGGGTTAAATCTAATTACTGCACACACAAAAATTGTAATCTGATGTCTAGCTGTTTGCTTTTTCTGAACATGCATATTTTTTTTCATGATTATTGACCTTTTCCTGATGAATTTATCCAAAATGAAAAATATCTCTTTATAATGTTGGTGCACCCAAAGCTATTTTTTCTGAATATACCGTCAACAGAAATGGTCACTTCAAAACATTTAGAAGAGAATGATGTATAAAAAACAACGACAACATCAGCCTTAGTTGAATAGTTGAACATTAACTACCGGAGTTGAAACACTCAATAATGTTCGTACGTCTGAAGCTTTTTTCTTCTAAAATGTATTGCAACTGTTTTGTTAATTTGATAACAAAGAGAACAGAATAGACACACAAACAAATGTAATGTCTAGCTTCAAATAAACTCATCATAGAATCTAGGCTTAAAGCTTTCAAATGCATATAAACCCTCCGTTTTTGTTTGTTACCTTGAGTTGTCTCTTCATGTTTTGAACATCGGTAGACGGGTGCTACATGTAAAGCAGTATCTGCGTACCCTTACGGAGCACCAAGATCACCCCCAGTTTTGATGGGGTTCGTGTTGCTTAGTCTTTAGTTTTCTATGTTGTGTTTTGTGTACTATTGTTTGGTTGATGGTCTTTTTCTATTTTAGCCATGGCGTTGTCAGTTTATTTTTGACTAATGAGTTTGAATGTCCCTCTGGTATCTTTCGCCTCTCTTCTTTAACTGTCACCTTAATTATATTTTACATGCTTGCAACTGCATGACCTGCCAGTGCATTGCACTCTACATATCCAGGTTGAGATGTCACATTTCTTACGATTTCTTGTAGGACAAACTTTACAAATAAAAGAATGATTTAATCCATTATTCAAGACGAAAGTAATAATTTCATTTATAGAACTTTTTCTTTTAATTTCAGACATATCTAAGATCAATGTCCACAATCATCTCATATTTATAAGCACTAGTATTGAATATCATGAATAAGAATCTGACCTGATTTTTTTAAACTGAAAAATTGGTAATATTAAAATTGTCTGTATTTGACTTAAATTTTTTTTTCTATCGTAATTTCTCTGGGTTTGCAAATTATCTTTGAACACGAGAGTTCAAACGTGGTTTGCCTACAGTGAGTGAATAATTCATTTTCATTTTAACAACTTCCCATTTGTAAGTAAATACTACAAGACAAAAGAAATTTCTTCAAAAGACTAAATTTTCGAATGCTTACAAACTACAGCTTATTTGACGTGAATCAAATTTTCCCTGAAGTCAATATTGCAAGTATCGTGACTCAGTTGTCTTAATAAAATTGCATGTTAGTTATATAAATTGCCGCTTTCAAACCACAAGCTATGTGTTATCGTACTTAAAATTTAAGGATTAAGTACAATTAGATCATTGAAACTACGCAGTATCGTAATTGTTTTTTCCCGTTATCATATTGTGTAATGTAGAACATCACATTGAAAGAAGGAAAAAGGTTAATCAGATTGTATTTTCACTCATCAAATGTACTACTGTTAATGTTGTTCTGTTCTTTCACTGTTGTTGTAATAGGTTTGATATATTCAATTAGTCAGTGTATTGTTGTAATAGGTTTGATATATTCAATTAGTTAGTGTATCTTGTTGATGTCGAATCTAGAATTTTGAATATTTTTTCGCTCTCCACATTTAAAAAAATATAAAAAGGTTATTTGAATTTTCTTATAAATTTTTAAACTGTAAGACCTGCAAAAGACATTTTTATTTTTTACAACAATTGCACAGACTGACTGAAATAATGTTGTCGTTAAGACATCTCTCTTTTTTTATCATTTCCAGATGTCCATGAAATTTTGAAAAGAGGTAATTGCAATTCGTTTGTCTGATACTTATTCAAAAAGTGATCACACATTATAAATAAACCGGATTGAGCTAAGAACGGTCTTTTTTTCTAATTTCGGAAGGAAAATTCAAAAAGGTTATCAGTATATGTATCTAGATTCTAGTGGGTCCGCCCCTTTCAACCCTTCCGAACAACTCATTCAACCTACGGTTTTTTTGTCGGGTTCGTGTTTTCTACTTTGTGTTTTGTTGAATGTTTTCTTTTCGTCTTTTTTCTTTTGGCCACTGTGTTGTCTGTGGTTCTTTGACTTGTGGTTATTCTATTGGCCTTTTGGTATCTTTTACTATCTATAGCTAAATATTTTTTGGTGAAATCAAACAATCAATTTGGCTGACCAGTATTAAGATATAAACAGGAAACAGCAAAATTGAGCGAACGACCACTTTCAGCATGTAAACACCGCTTGATTTCTTTTTCAATAAATCAAATACTTCGGTAACTTTGGATATTCTTTGATTAAGAATTATTTAGTACATTTTTACGTATGCATGTTTTTTTGTCGTTTCTAACGCGGATATCATGAGAGCTGCAGTGATCTTTATAGCGTGTTCTTCTTTATTTTATACATGATTAAAACCATTACTACAGAACGGAAATTAACCCATATGAAGATAAATGGTCTTCGTCAGTTTTGTAATATGAAATGACTGGATGAACTTTTAGTGAAGTTTATGGTGATATATCAGGCAATGGGAAATATAAATTTGCAATTAAAAAGAGTATAAAGATTTTCTTCGAGAGAAATTTTACAGAACTGTTAACAGAATGATAAAATTGGTGCATCGTTGCATAATAGTGGCTTTCGCGAATCTAATGTACTTTTGAAATTAATATTTTAGACTTTGCAGTCAATAAAACGACAATAATTATATATATTTTGAAGTGTCATGTGTATCGTCTTAAAAACACGTGCCATATGCAGCATTAAAATAACGACTTGTTTAAATGGGATATAAATTTGCGTATATATACCATTGTGCCTTTTTATTACTATTCAATCAGATACGTATTACATGCATGCTGAAAGCAACATCTTCCCAAAGTTCGTCCTACACAGTGACAATGAATATGCGCATTCACGCAGCTACAATTTTCTTGAGTATTACTAGAAACTTTGCTCGTTCATCGAATGATTAGGGCAGCTCTGTAATATGTTTATTGGTTCAAAGTGCTATCAAATAAGCATTTTTTTTAATTTTTCAATGTTTCAAATAAACCATTTTGAAGAAATTGTGGCATTTCCAACATTTTGTCATTTTCTACTTGTGTGTTTGAACTGAATGTTTTTTTTTTTTTTTTTTTTTTTTTTTTTTTTTTTTTTTATTGTTTTACTCGTAAAAATACGTGCAATTTACTAACAGAATGAAAAAAAACATATTAAATTCTCATTATGACTGCATTTTGAGTATCAGTATGTTTGCAGTAAACATAGTATCAAAAAGATTGCATTGCAAACGTTGTATCAATACGATTGCAGTTTGAGCATAGTATCAATATGATTAAATTTGAACATTGTATCGATAGCATAGTATTTTGAACATTGTATCAACATGATTGCATTTTGAACATAGTATCAAATTGATTGAATTTTGAACATTGTATCGATAGCATTGCATTTTGAACATTGTATCAACATGATTGCAGTTTGAACATTGTATCAATATGATTGCATTATGAACATTGTATTAATATGATTGCATTTTGAACATAGTCTGAATATGATTGCATTTTGAACATAGTCTCAATATGATTGCATTTTGAACATAGTCTCAATATGGTTGCATTTTGAACAAAGTCTCAGTATTACTGATTTTGAAAATAGTTACAGTATGAATGATATTTGATAACAGAAGGAGGGTTGATATCTTAAAAGCCCGCCACATGTTTATGTCGCTTAGCAACATCATCAGTGGTCGTCTTGGAAACCTAACATATACTTAAATGTTACTTACTAAACAGGAAATCCTGAATAATCATAGTTCTGTTTAACTTTCCACCAAAGGAAACTACTAGATACCCAAATTACATTAAATTAATTACAATAAACGCTTAATTGATGGAGCTGCAAACTACTCATCTAAACCTTTTTCTAAATGATAAACATCGGATTATCGGCAATCGAAACTGGGCTTCAGAGTTACTATGAAACTATTTGTGAAACTCATGCGGCAATTGACATGACATCAGATGTGGACACTAGACAAATCATATATCTGTTAGAGTTCATACAATCTAAGTCCCTCTCCTCGTACTTATAAATAGAATAAAACATTTGACCGCTCTATTCTTTTCAGTAGTATTCCTTACTCTAACCTTGATTCACAGATTAAAATAATAAGTAACACTTTGATTCGGAAAACAAAATTGCCAACGCAGATATAAATATCTTTGCTTAGGAAGGGACAAATCATACTTTGTAAAAAAACAAACACATTCTGATTCAAACAAAATGTTCTCTGAAAAGGACATCATCAAGATATCTACATCATATTTGTAATATTCAAGAACGTGATAGTCGGCATCCCTATCTGAACGAACTGTACCCTCACTAGCCGACTTGTTCCTTTAATCGTACAAGGCAGATATGCGCTTTCAAAGAACAATGAAAAGTAGTTGCCATTATCTTTTAACTTTATATTCCCCTATATAGATGGTGTCCCCTCACGGAATATTACAAAATTTAGCGACTATTTTTGATCGAATCTATCTCATTGAACTTGAAATAAAGGATATAATAGATAGAGATAAATCTGTTTCCTATATTTGCTTACATCTAGAAATTGACAATGACGGTCGGTTAAAAACTCAATATATCGGCGAAAATGATGATTTCATTTATCCTTTTTTGAACTTTTCTGTGTAGCAACATGCCAGCGACGTCTGTATTTGGAATATATATCTCCCAGTTGAATATATATTCCAGGACTTGCGTTTCCTATATCTATTTCCTTGTAAGATAGTTGCTGTACATAAGGAAGCTATAGAATTTAAAAAAAAAAATGGTAATGTTGTAAATGTTAACGATTTGATTTGGTTGATATTATGATTTAATTGACGTTTCACGTATCGTAACAACACAATCCTGTCGTCTTCATTTTTCTTTGATTGTGACATTACCGATGTTACTAAATTTGACTTATCAACGAATTTTTACTTGCACTTAGCAACAAAACGAGTGCAACCAGTTGATCAGCAACTGCTTATCCTTCCAAAATCATGAGAAGGGTTTCGTGTTGATATATTCTTAGTTTTCTGTGAAGTAACTTGTTATGTGTCTTTTCGTCGCCTATTGTCATTGTGTTGCACGTTTTTGCGCGTTTTCTTCGACTTGTGGTAAATAATTGCCCGTTTTGTTCTTTCTTACTCGTTTAAGTTATATGTTAATAATAATGTGAGATTGAGAAAATTTGTTTTGAAGGCAAATTTTTTATTGCCTCTGTTCCTATTCACAACTTTTCTAGACCTTTGACGATGGTTAGCTTAACATATTGTAAAGACATCTGTCTATTGATGTTGAACTCCGATGATTTTTGATTATTTGTGTCGCTCGAGAGAGCTGTCTCATTTACATATACAACACATCTTCTTTCATTCAAATTGAAATGTATCAAATCTTTAATGCTTAATTTGATTAAATCATTTTTCCTAAAAGGTAACAAAATATGTATTTCGTGTTATAAATACATTAGGTGTATGCTCTTATAATATTTACAGTTATGGTGTGCTTGTTCATGTGAGAATTTCTCATATTAATACATCGTCAAAATTTCATGTTTGGTTAAATTTCTTCAAAATACTGGTCTGGTCATCTGTTTTGTATATTACCCTTTCATACTATTTCAAACTGCTAGGTTTTCTTACATATATTTCGATGTGCCCCGTGCTGTCTATCATTTGTTGTTTAGTTTTATATGTATTGTCTATCATTTGTTGTTTCCAAATTATTGGTCTTTTGTTGGGCAATGTATGAAACATATATGTTCAAAAACCTCGCCCGTTTTTATAAATTATGTTATTCATTGACCGCTCCCGACATGTGTAACTTCAAGGCATATTTTAGCGGCGATCGATGTCTTTCAAAATTTACTTTATTTTTATCAATAGTACCGCTTAATTCGACGCTAGGGGCCGTCTTGACCTTGTTGTAGGGTATGAATGATTTGTTCATTGTCGAAGACCCTACATCAACTGTCAAGATGAAGAACAGGAATAAAAGCCCTGTTCATTGATAATTTTCTATGTTTTCTATGTATTGTGTGCGATTTTGTCCCATGTACATTTACTCCATATCCTTTCATTTTCTATTTAAGTCGATTTCGCTCAAAGGATAAAAACCATAGCATGATAAAATTGATTTTAAAAGATGACATTATTGCAATATACTTAACATTGATCAATAGTCAGTTTTTGTAAGATTTTGGTCAGTAGAAGAGCAATTACATATTTTTAAGGTCAATATAAAGTATGATTCAAAATCTTGTATCAATCATACTGAATCCTTCAAGGAGACTTCGGCTAAATTACATTGTCTTACATCTTCAACCATTTGGGAAACCTTCCTGAGCCAATTATATTTTAATGTGTCGCCTGGGTCTAGCCCTAATTATCATTTATGTCAGAAATGTAAAATCGATTTAATCACACAAGAAATTAGATCAATTCTTTATTAGACAAGGAAGTAAAAAAAAAATTTGACGCTAGGTGCAATCAGTCTAGGAAAGTATAAACTGGTGATTCAAATGTAATATAATATATTGGTAATACCCAATAGGCCATGGTGTTACCGAGTCAATGACCACTACGCCAGTTGTCCGGTCATCATGTTCGTCAATATGTGCTAATAACTTTTTATCATCACTGGTGACAGTTCAACTCTCATAGTTCCTACATTTCGAATTATGTCAATAAGACATATTTGTCTATATTGTAACGTTCCGGGGTTTTCTTGTCAAGATACCCGTGTCACTTTTGTGGGCCTCTGGTGAAGGAAGTAATAATAAAAATCATAATGGAAGTTCATTAATTGTATTATTTCAGTTTGATCAATACAGCAAATACAATTGTTCATAAAATATATGACATGAAATAAAATACGTTGATATAATATAAGTAATACAGCAAGGCGCATTACTTGCACCTAGTTTAATACTCTAGCGCTCGGTGCAAGAAAATCTACTTGGGACACGGCATTCTAATACTCTGCATACTTGGTGCAGGAAAATCTATTTGGGACACTGCATTCAAATACTTTGCATACTTGGTGCACTGCATTCAAATAATCAGCATACTCGGTGCATGGCTAGCAATTTACCCGAGTAAACAGTACGTCAGCATTTTTATATGAAGACTTGGTTAATTATCAAGTCTATTAAATATTATCACCAAGTACTCTTACTTGGTGCAGCAAATTATAATTTAAGAGATACTGCTAACTGCATGGAGGTTCTTGGAGAGAAGCTCTCAGTAGGAACATGTGTTCCGTTTTTTATACAAAAGCATCGTTTACTGGTGACGTAATACACAAGTTATTCATAAACAAGAACGGGAACACGTAACGTTACATTTGGCGCGTTACATTAAAAGTAACAGTAAGCAAATACAAAACTGAACAATTACATTCATAAATACAGTTGATTCGTAGGTTAAACAAAGTCATAGTTAGCTATTCCTTCTGCAAAATACGGATAAGAACACAACAACGGACATCTGCATGTATCAAGTGTGGAACGGAGACCACAGTAATAATATAAACACATCTATCTTATTTACACAAGTTAATATCACAATAATATTATCTGTCGAATCACTAGGGCGTAACAATATATGCTGATTTTCTGTACGTATCTATAAAGTCATGTGCCAGTTGATGCACAAATGGCATGCGATGCTTACTCTGTGAACGCACCTAATCCGTTTGGAGTTTATGCGGATACCAAATGTTTTACTCGCAGTTTTCTTTTTTATACCAGAACCTACGAAATTGATTGAAATCGGTATACATCTTTTGTTTTCAACAATATAATATATTTTTTTATATTATTTCCTTTTATAATTGCTGCGTGTAATTAGAAAAAAAAAGACAAAAAATTGAAACAACGATGCAAACCACAAATTAACGCGATTGTTTTCATTAACATGAGGTTTTATGTCCTTTATTGATGTATTTATCTTTTGAATGATAACATAATGTTCATGACTTTATCTGTAAATCATATTGTTTGATGTAAGTTTTAAACACTTATATATGATTATTTTGCATTTACCTTCATCTTAAAAAAAAATTTCTAAGTAGAAGCGTTTGATACCTTTTATCGATATCTTCCGGTTGGTCATCGAAATAGAGATTTTTTGTTATTTTTTGTTCAACAAATAAAGAAATCATCTTAAATTAGTCATATCTAAAATTATTGTCTACTTTGAAGAAGTCTGAAGTAAATTACCCATATACTGGAGCTTTGCTTTATCAAATAAAAATAAAATGGATCAGCGACTAAATAGATCGTATGTTATATAAGAATTGTATGATTCCTTTTGTAGTTTTATTTGGTGTTAATGTGTTAAAAGAAGCATATTGTGTATGAAGCGCAAAAAATGCTCCATACTAAAAATGTGCGTACGATCAACGCTTTTTTACACTTTATAAGATTAACAAATTGCCAAAGAAGTATCTAGTTCTTATAATTACATTTTTACGTCATAAATAAGAAATTACGAGTTAAAGCTTTTCTTTGTTTTCCTTTTCATTTGTCATTTGACAGTGCAAGAAAATGCTGCAATCAAGTAAGAACAGACGTTGATCAAGGCTGTTGCGTTGAAGTAACTTACAGACCAGGAATCCGAAACATAACATGTCGTTAAAACATTCACGCAAGATTTATTACCGCAGATTTAAATGTTACTAGTCCTGTACCAAGTCAGGAATATGGCAGTTGTTATCACACAGTCCGTTTCTATGTATGTTGGCGTTTGCTTTTGTTGTAGTTCAGAGTTTCTGTTGTTCTGTTGTTTTCCTCTTATAGTTGATGTGTTTCCCTCGGTTTTAGTTTGATACCCAGATTTGTTTTCGTTAATCGAATTATGACTATTGAACAGCGGTATACAACTGTCGCCTTTATTTACCAGACTAGTGTTTTTTTTTTTCTAATTTATGGCAAGTATGTGTTGGTTCTACAGAGAAGACCCATAATTATTGTAGTTTTTTTTTTGTTTGTAAATCACATTAAACGGACCGTTTCATATGAATGGAAATTTTGCATTGAACAAATTTTGACAACCTCGCAAATACACTGATGACAATCAAGGAAAAAAATCAAGATATTCATAGAGTTTTATTTTTATTCCTTGACTTGAAGATCTATCCCCGCAAACCCAAATGTTACTAGACTCATGTATATGGTAAGTTATAGTTTACCCAGTAGATTAAACCCTTTGTGTATATATTGTATTTGTAAATCATATGAAACGAACTGTTTTGTAAAGGAAAATCATATATTGAAATTTTCTTTGACAACTTTATACCCTGAAAATTTCGTATATAAAATTAAGAAATATTTGTTTGTGATTCGATTTAGATTGAAGCTTTATATAATACCGTGTTTATTAATTATTTTTCTGTCTGTCTTATTATTATCATGTATATTTATATTGAAATAATGTGTTTGATACCTATAAATTGTAAGACCTACAGTTTATAACTATAGAACTAAATTGAATTCGACATGAAAACGTATTTATTGCCTTGTTAATATTCTAAATTTGTTAAGATAATGAAATATTGTAATATACAGTTGAATTGGACTGTCTAGACACTGCTTATTGTATAAATTATTACAGAAATTATCCCTTTTCAATAACCTTTCTCATTGTACTTTTATTCTGCTAATACGAAAAAGCCATTTATCATCTGCAAAAACCTATAATCTTTATTGGTGGTCAATTTATATAAATCTTCACAATAACTATTCGATTGAGTAGACTCGATCTGTTTTACAGCAAAAAGGCATAATCAAATGTAATCAGAGATATGATTTAATACAATTCAAACGTTCAATCTCTATAGGACGTAGACATATAAGTATTGAACATGAAAGATGTTAACAGTTCATAACATTTTAGTCGACACTGCTTTCCGTTTGACATTGTCAAAGTGGAATAACTCCAGCTCGTTTTTCGTGAGTATTTCTTCGCTAAAACCTGATTATTTTGGATGTATGCTGAATCAAAATAAAAATACCCAGCTATATAACTGTTTAGCTTATTTGGTAAATGAAAATAACTTTGTCGTTTTAGATTCTTTACTGAAATGATTTGCTGTTGATTATTCAGTGTTTTATTTGTTGTACATTCGTTCATTTTGCAGTCCTTTACTCACGAATCGAGTAGTTTTAACCACTGACACTCGGAGAGATGTCATTTATGGCTATTTGTTTTGGCAGAACAACGTAACGCTTAGTGTTATTTATCTTTTGTTGCATTGTCGCCTAAGTACAGTAATAGTATATGTGTTTTGCTGTCGACATGCTTGACATGCTTTTATATTAACCCACTTTTGATGCATGTTATATTTGGTGCAACTTTTGTTCAACCAATCAAAATTTCTCAAAAATTTTTTTCAAAGCATCAATCCTGTGCCTACTAATCTTTCGTCCAAACACTTTGTTCATCATTGTGTCAATTGCACTTCTCATGTTGTTCCCAATGTAATGTCCTGTTGATAATAAAATTTTAGTACCACGTGTTTATCAACTCGTTGTTAAGGAAGTGGTTTTCGTGTGTATTAAATGATTTTATATATTTATAAAGATTTTTAAATATCTCTACGGTATTGGTGATAATTTCTGCAAGTGCATTCCCCATAGGGCCATGTTTTTCTCGGACTGTTTATGACGTCTCTACAGAAAATCAATAAGTTGTTTACTTATTTAAATTTTAGTCTGGGAAAACATGGTTTCTAAATTAGTTGGAATTGGCTTTGAACTAGCTTCCAGGTATCACCACCTCAGTAGTCCACACTTTTATGTTGATCTGAAATTTCATGTTTATTTTTTGTAAATTTACTGTATATAATAATATTGAAAAATTTGAAATTACCACCGGGTAAAGAATGCCTTGTCTGTATTAAAAAAATTAAAACAACACTTAATAAATTTCATGCGTCCGTAGCGCTTTTTTCAATTTTCCTTCATCTGGAATGCTCATAACCGAATACTTGAAAGCCACGGATATATAATAACCAAGCCAACTGTAGAGCTTTATGATAAAAAAGGACATAGAATAACAGCTTCGTATTTGATTTGGCCCTCCAACGAGCGCCACTGATGAGTCTTATGTGGACGAAACGCGCGTCTGGCGTACCAAAGTTTTAAGCCCGTTATCTTTAATGATTTTTTTCATTAACTGCGGCTACTATCTTGTGTTTTTGTCTATCTGTTAGGATTTTCTGTGTTCATAGTACCCATTTGATAAGTCTAGTCTTCCCGTACTGATTTTTTTTATAGTTTATTATTATGTTGTGCTATAACACCACTATCCCAGGTTAAAGGAGAGTTGAGCGCTCACAAGCATGTTTTAACCGGACCAAATTTATATGCCTTTCCAAAATGTAGGGAATATTGTCTGTCTTTTTTTTTTTCGTTTTTTTTTTTAAATAACATAAATCATTCGTTAGTTTTCTCTTTTGAATTGTTTCTCATCTTGTCATACAGTGGCTTTTATAGCTTACTGAACGATAAAGGTTTTGGTCAGCGTTGAAGGCCGTAAAGTGCTCTATGGTTGTTAACATCCGCGTATTTTGGTTCCTGATGGATAGTTGTCTCATTGGCAAGCATACGCTATCTCCTAGTTTTATAACCAATCAGAAGCGTATCTATTGTTACCATTTCTACTGAATTCAATATTCTGATTTAGTGAGTATTCTATAAAAGAGAGGCGAAAGATACCAAAGGGACATTCAAACTCATAAATCAAAAATAAACTGACAACACTATGGCTAAAAAAGAAAAAGACCAACCAGACAAACAACAGTACACACCATACAACATAGAAAACTAAAGACTGAGCAACACGAACCCCACAAAAAACTGGGGTGATCTTAGGTGCTCCGGAAGGGTAAGCAGATCCTGCTCCACATGTGACACCCGTCTTTATAACTCTTTATGTGTTGATATATATAATTATTTTTTTTTATTTCCTAAGTAGCCAATTTATGCATTTTTTCTTGAGAATCAAGTGTTCTGTTATGTCAAATCTTAGATAGCTGGTGCTCACTATTCCAGTTGCCACATTTTATGACAGTAAGTCCCATTTTACTCCATCTTCTTTTTCTGTTCTTGTACTTTGTTATACACAATCAAGTCTTCTCTATCTTGTTTACTTTCCATAATGTTTAATTTTCTTTCCTGAAAACTTGTTGTGACTGCATGTTGTACCGCAGAAAAGAACATAAAATACAACTAAACAGAAAAATACTATATTTCCTCTAGCGAACAATAACTTAATCAGTTCATCCATCAATAAGATAAGGAGATTGAATTAAAGATGTTTATGCCATATCCGATTTTGCATTTATTTGTGGTAAAGTACATATACGCCTCTACGGACTTGTTAAATTGTTCTTCGTCGACATAAATCATCAAGATGAATTGTAAATAGTTACGAATGTGTCAAAGTCTATATAAAACATTCATCAGAAATTACAGTGCGTGAGATGTGGAATATGAACATGGAATTAGGTTATATTTCAGGCGAGTTGAATTGAAGGGGCAGTGTTAACTGTTGATAAACTTCATATTGACTTTAAAATTTGTCTTATACACGTATAAGATTATTTCATCTGCAACTGAGTCCTTTTTCATTAAAAAAACATGCACCATTCCCTCTTAAAGTACATTTCGTGCCACTGCAGCAAGGCTTTAATTTATAATAAATAAGTTCATTACAATTCAAAAGGTAACCTTAAGCCTAAAATAATTAATCGTTATATGATTGGCTAGGCAATAGTTTACTACCTGGAATTAAGATTAGTGCCTAATTTTGAATTGCTTACGATAATTGTGAATACTACATAAGAGAAGAAAAATTATATTGTTAGTTTACATTTACATAACGTTGGGTAAAAATTAATGAAAACAGAAATTGTTACTTGGATGGAGAGTTGTCTCATTGGCACTCATACCCCATCTTCCTATATCTATCTATGAATATTCTATATCACTGCTATCATTAAGTTTATCGAGAAAAAATATCTTGAAAGAATAAATAACGGTGGTCAAGTAATGCGATCCGATCGTGTAGAATATGGTATCGTATCGTGAAGAAAATCATATCTGGTAGACACATACAATGTCAATATTAAGTCTTATTTATTAAATCGCACGAAAGATTCGTAGGGACATTTTATTTTTAAAATTTATGATATCCATTATGAAATTTCCTATATCATACTTTACATTTCATCCATGTTGACATTTCTTACTACCATGTTGAAATTTTTGCTTCGCATCACGAAGCTTTTAGTTTCATACGATATTCACTCCATCTTGAAATTTTTACGTAACGTAACACATTTCGGTTCTCATTGGTTGCATGATGATGTGGGAAGGTTTCTCTTGGCTAGAAAAAGATATAGAAATAGGAACATGTTCCGGACAAGAGAAGATATTAAATACGGACAAAATTTCAATATTGGTATTCAAGATCCGATTAGATACCCAATCAACGAATAATTCTGCCTTTACTGGGTTAGCTTGTTTATGCAACGTCGAGTCAAATTAAGATTGATAAATAGGAGGAAGGGCAAAGATGAACAAGTTTCTGTGTGATATTCTGACTATATATACATTTACAACAACACTTAAAAATAATCATTACTGCCAATGATCTTCAAAAAATTTGTCACAATGCATGGCTACGCAAACAGCACATGAGACCCCAAATTGGGCATTTGAATTGTCGTGAGAATGATCTGGAATATTTAGGAAGCATCTCATATCAAGTTAGTAAAATCTGGGACTATCATACCCAAATATATTATAACCTATGTAAAATGGCTGCGTAGGAAAATATGCATGAAAAATAACCTTATGAAAATAAATATTGCGTAACAATATGAATGTTAAACTCTGGAACGATTTACCATAAAATTTACAATCCCAAAGCGAGTCTAGATTCACCAATAAAAAAAAAGGTGAAAAATATGTTAAATCGGTCCAAGCATACTAGATCTAGTGCATGACATGAACTATATTACCTTTCATTAATCATACCGTCAAATGTCCTATAATTGTGAATTGACTCATAGATTTTCAAAATCAAACGGTATCTCTGGTATGACGCCACCAAAGCATTTTTCAATCAAGAGGAAACTTCCTCCTATCAATCCTGATATTCCATTTACATTTTGTGGGAATTGGTTAAAGCAAATTTGATTTATTGTGGGAAGTCTTCATGGACAAACTAAAGTTCCCATCTAAGACTGGCTTATAATACCACACTTATGAGTATCTGCACAAAGGAGATAAATAACACCTTTCCCATACTTAAACAATCACATAGACATCATCTTAATACTTAAAAGTATGACATAGCGAAGCACTCCAAAGCTTTTTAGAAAGCTAAAACTATCTCACTTTAAGGTTGACAGTTCTTAGTGCCAATTTGACATTTCTCAACTTGAAATGGTTCACTACCAAATTACACGTTTTCAGAATATTTAGAATTTGACATTTCTCAGTTTCATCTAGACATTTCTCTCTTCCAACTTGACATTTTTCACGAGACATGTCTTCTTTGAAGTGAGAAATATCAACTTGAAAGATGTCAAAATGGAAAATGAGAAAATTAAAAAAAAAAAAAAATATGTTCCTACCGGTCTTTTGTAGAATTATAATTCAACATTATGATCTATATCTGAAAAAAATTAAAGTTTAAAAGTTTACCTTTTTTTTTTTTACAAAACTACAAAAGGCAGATTGCTCATTGATATTTCTAACCCTGAAAGATATTCCACGCTTTGATAACCGTGAAAAAAGATCTTAATAGATCAGAACCCGCCTAATTGTTTTTTTGAGAAAAAAAAAAACCTGTACGGTGACTTGTAATTGTTCGTTTTTAATTCTTTAATGAATAGTTGTCTCATTGGCAGTTATTCCACATCTCATTCGTTTTATTCAATCCAGATAGTATAAGAAACCCATATTTGTTCGGCTTTTCTTCATCAATCTTTCACCGATAAGCATATAATCTATAGAACGTTACATACAGTAAAGTATTCTAACGCAAAAGGCTCGAAATTTTTCATCTTGAAGTTGTAAATGACAGATATTGCTATTGCTATTACATTTGGTGCATGGTTAGTAAGTCGTGATTTAACGTTTCATTGCTGCACAATATTTCAATGGTTTAATAGTGACAGGGAAACATTGAATGATACGATAAGTAAAGAGTTATACCTTAATTGTACTAGACCGAAACGCTGAGCTGATATTTTTTTTTTTTTTTCTAGCTGAAAACAAGGATTAAAAGTTCGCATGAGGCATATTGCCGCACCCGGTCATATGATTATGGTTAGACAGTGATAGACAGTGTTTGCTGTTCTGTCTAGTTACGTGTGCTTAACGTTATTGAATTAACTATCCTTTATGATTGAAATATTTTGAAAAAAACAAACCAAGGCAAAAAAAATTTTGGAAGCTTATCATCTACAAACGAAACGAGAATAGATGACTCGACAAGATAAGCGTCTTGTGCTATGCATACATCACCAGGCATTCAAATCCTGATTCGGACGAAATTGTTTCATTGTGAAATAGAACACAATCGGTACTGAACAAGGTGGAGTCGATCCCATCATGTAGATCCCCATTCCCCGTCCTAGTTGGGTACTCTGACGTATATCAATGTACGTACGGAGGACTTCCTATATAACTGATAGTAAGATACGTTGTCAGGGATATAACAAACATTATACAAAGTACAAATGCGTTAACAGATAATGTAGTTCCAGGAAAGACCCCCAGACCCCCCTCGCTTCGCGCATTCGCCAATGCAATTAGCATTAAAGATATGAAAATATGTATTTTTTCGACAAGCTGCGCACCTTTTGAACTTGTGACCTTATCATGTTTGACGTTTGCATCTTAAGTGAACTCACCTAAATGTGTCTATTGTGTCTATATATATTTATATATAGTTATAAAAATAAGAAACACTGTTTGTATATTAATAAAAGTATTATTCTAAATTTTGAAACCTTTTGTAGAAAATATTGTGCTGGTCATCTACATAAAAAAATCAAAAACCCTCATTTCCGCTTCAACTTATAAAACAGTATATCAATTTGTAAAAGAAATCTAATTGTCTGGGGATTAAGTGGTAGCTCTTAATATTTAGTTTCAAATACATCATGATATATTGGAATGTGTGCAAGGTATCGAAATAAGTTAAGAGCATTTCAAATTAAAAGCAAGGAAACCAAACATGCTCAAAAGGCAGTTACTTGAGAAATCCTTAACAATGATAGATTTTTTTACATGCCTTTTAACCAATGATTAAGAACTAGATCTTCCTTTACTGTTTTGGATACGCTAAACACACAAGTGTCATTACAAACGACGTGATATTATTAAATCTGCCAAATGTTTCACGAAACCTTTTTTCCAAATAAATAACCTCTAACTTGTCAGATATCAAAAGCAGGATTCATAGTAACAATAAAACTTTCTACTCTATGAATAAAATATGGATAATAAAAAAGATTCAAAGATTTGTTCATGAACACACATTTTTTAACAAGTATACCTCTTACCAAAACGACAGATATAATACTTAGTCTAACTTTGATTCATATAAAAGAATGGCCAACATAGATGGGAAAATTTTGTTTTAGGAACAGACAAATCACTAAGCATACTTTGTGAAGAACCACTCTGATTCAAACATAAGTTTTCTGAAACTGATATCATCAATATGCCTGCTGGTTTGATTGACAGCATTTTATAGATAGTGAAGTTTGTTGAAGGTTTTTGTTCCAAACAAATTAGTAAGGCTTCATATAGGAATTTCATATGAAATATGAAAATACTTTGTTTGATAATAAAATAATGGCCAATGATGATAGAAATGTCAAGTTGAAAAAGGAAAACATTACGTTATAAATTTCATTAGTCCGAAGTGCTTTTCTGGATTTACCTTCATCAGGAACGCTCAAAACCGAATATTTGAACACCAAGGATGTATAAGAACCGACACAGTTGAAATAAAATTGAGAATGGAAATGGGGAATATGTCAAAGAGACAACAACCCGACCAAAGAGCAGACAACAATCGAAGGCCACCAATGGGTCTTCAATGCAGCGAGAAAATCCGCACCCGGAGGTGGTCCTCAGCTGGCCCCTAACTAAAATTGTGTGCTAGTTCAGTGAAAATGGACGTCACACTAAACTCCAAAACATATAAATGAACTAAAATTAAAACGCATACTAGACTAACAAAGGCCAAAGGCTCCTGACTTGGGACAGGCGCTAAAATGCGGCGGGGTTAAACATGTTTTGTGAGATCTCAACCCTCCCCCTATACCTCTAGCCAATGTAGAATAAAGAAACACATAGCAATACGCACAGTAAAACTCAGTTTAGAAGAAGTCCGAGTCCGATGTAAGAATAGGTAACAAAAGAAACTAAGCAAAATGACAATGATACATAAATGAACAAAGGACTACTAGCAGTTACTGACATGCCAGCTCCAGACCTCAATTAAACTGATTGAAAGATTATGTCTTCATCATATGAAAATCAAGTACAATCCCTCCCGTTAGGGGTGGCAAATCAAGTACAATCCCTCCCGTCTCGAAAGGCTATATGACTAAAAAGGGCCTAAAACAATAGCAAAATCTAGGGTCAACTTTGCCTGAGGGAGTTGAAAGTTAGAAATGTCAAAATGGAAAGAAATCGAATGTTGTATCAAAAGGAAAAATAAATTAGCCATATGATGGCGCTTTGGAATGTTGCCACACAGAAATGGATCGTCCAAAATTATTAAACTGAAATGATTTCTTTTGTTGTAAAAGTTAAGTTCTGAAGCAACCGTTAATGTCAATTGCCAGAGGTAAGTCAAGATATAAAACAGACTTAACGGTATTTTTAATCGATTATTTCAGGCTCAATTAAAAGGTGTGATACATGCGACCAATATAATTGAAGGGTATCATCTATATGAAGGAACGTAAAGTTATGGGATAAAGCTAGAGTCTTTTCATTATCCACGAAATGTTTCGAAACGTGGTTTTCCTAATATAAATAAAATAAAAATCGGAAAAAAGAAGTGCACAGTACCATATGAATGACGATGGTCTTTTAAAAAGCACATCCACCAAACGTAATACAATATTGTGTATATCTGACATAAAAGTATATTGATGATGTCAGTTTCAGAGAACCATTTGTTAGAATCAGCTTGATTTTAAGAAAGTATTATTAAACAGTTCCTGAATGCCATGATGTGAAAAGTCTTTCTTCTACTTCCTACCTACCCACTTGGTATTTTAACGAACCCAACTTATTTGTACAATAGACTGTTCCTTTTCGTTGTCTCGTTCTTTAATTGTTCTGTGAATTAAGTATTTCGTTTGAAAAGCTTAGGAAAAAGATGACGAATTCTCAATATCTATATCATTATATTTTATTAATTCATAAACTGTTGTAAGAGGTTAGGGACAATACCAAAATGACTTTGTTTGTCATTTTGGTACTGTCCCTAACCTCTTATAACAGTTTATGAATTAATGAAATATAATGATATAGATATTGAGAATTCATTAACTGTTGTAAGAGGTTAGGGACAGTAATAAAATGACTTTGTCAACAGGCAAATCCAAAACGTCGTAAAAATGCAAAGGAAATTCGAGACCGAAACAAAAATGACAATCGATCGGTTACTTTTGTCGTGCTTCCTCATATTATTTTTATCCTATATAATAGTCGTTAACTTAATCATGTATAATATGATTGTTTAAAAAAAAATAATTTACTGCATTATTAATTTTTAAAAGTATAGTATATAATTTGAATAAAAAACAGAAATGTAGTTCTGGTTTTGGTTTTGATCTTCAATGCGTTAATCTGTGAATGATAGGAAGGCCAAAAGTGGATATTGGAAAAACATTATCTGATAGGGAAGTATTACTACTAATAATTACTTTCACATTACCGCACGTTTATTCTATTTAACAGTTAATATACCGTTATACAAGAAATAAAGTTATTAAATAGGCCTTATTGACATTATTGATGTCTTTCATTGCATTGTATATACTGTCAATCCAGTCTTATAGGACAAATAGAAATCCTCCGAACAATTCAACAAAAAGTTTTTTATTATTTTTTTTTTTTTTTTTTTTAGGGGCAAATAATAGCTCTTACCATACCTCCTCCTTTAATTTACCACATGATAACTTTTTACCACGTATTTTGTTTTGTTAATCAGAATCAGACTTTACAAAGAGGCTGTAGTATTACAATACAGCAATGATCGAGGTGTCCTGAAATTTTTAGATATTCAAAAATTAGAAATTTTGAAAGTACTTTCATTTTATACCTGTTTAAAACTCATGATCAGTCGTTATAAAACTGAATATTCTGTATTTTCCTGGTGTCTGAGAATTAAAAATGATTACTAAACGTTTCTATATTTCAATGTTCTAGCTAATGCATGACTTTACAAACTGCACTTTGGAAATATTCAACATAAAGTCATAAGGATAATGATAATTGAATTAATGAAGTTGAAACACTAATGAAGCTTTTATAAAAATGAAGAATTGAATTAAATATAAACCGATTTGTATAATGACATTAACAGTTCAAATTTTACTGCACAATATATGCATTTCAACTATTAATGTCTGTTCAGTGAGCTTGAGGCCAAATATTTCAAATCCGAAATCTCATATAAACGTTGTAGTGCTGATATAATCAAAAAAGGGTAAACCAAACCCGACATTGAATCAGAGCTAGGCATAAGGGAGATACATTCCTTAATTTAAAATGATTCCTTAAAGTTTTTGTAACCGTAAATCTTAATAAAACGATATCCGTATGTTCATACCAGTATCTATGTACTGTCTACTAGGCTAGTGATACCCTCGGGTATACATATCAGGAAAAAATAATTGGTTACAATTTTTTTTGATTAAACTCTATACTACTCCATTAGAAACTCCTTTCCAAGTTCTGTTTATTTGCATATTAGAATTGTTACTACAACCATATATTTAAACTGTTTGGTAAACCCTTAAAACTTATATCAGCATTCATGTTTTGTACTATTTGGGCGGACAGACATTTTTCTTTTGTATGATCTTATTTAAATTTTGTTTAGAATTAACTATTACCTTTTCGTAGCAACACCTGAACCCCTTTTGACTTGTGTAAAATAGTTCAAGAACTTTATGAAGTTTAAAGAAACCGCATTATGGCAAAATAAAAAGATCTAGCAAAGAAATTCTCTTTTCAGGATCCAGATTAATCATTTATTCATATCAAATCATGAATAACAGGTTTTGGGAAAACCTTCATTATATGCAATTTTAAACTAAACTGATTCTTGTTAAAAGTGCAAAATTCCATTTAATTATTTATGTAATGTTTTATCAGCTATGAGATTAATTCTCCTCTTTCCCGTGTTAAAAATTTCAAAAGAATGCGACTTATCAACGGGTTTTCCTTGTCGTGACTCAGCGACGGCTACCACTACTGAAAGAGTAACGACTTCCAAGACACCTTTGTGCTAGATTCAGAAGGTTCGCCTTCATAAACGTAAATAACAGGCTATCGAGAATTACCATTGAGGCAACTCAATATCATAAGTCTGAGAATGACAGACAACACCATGGACAAAAGCTAAAAAAAAACGGTATACAAGACAGTACTAAAATAAGGACATGTGGTATGATTGCCAATAAGACACATATTTAACAGAGTTCAAATGAGGCAGATTTAAGCACATATACGTACAGCCTTCAACAATAAGCAATACCCATAACGTATAGGCAGCTATTAAAGGCACCGATATGACAAAATGGGAAAAATTAAAACGAAAAAAACAACTGTCTGAGTTATGGCAAAATAGTAAACGAAAAACAAATATTACAGACCCTACTCATACATGGGTAATCGACATAAGAACAAAATGTAAAACTTCAGTTGGAAATGGCTTGACACATCAGATCGGCACGAAGCATAAACACCAACTAACATAAAGAAAAAAAGATACAAAGTACTCGCAGTTGTTGAAAGCTAATGCAACGCCAAAAACAAATAACTATACTAATATTGTTAATGTTGGCTATTAAAGTTAATCCTACTGTTGAAAATATAAGTTGACTATTAAATATAAAACAACAATTCGTTCTCATCCTTAATACGGTCACAATATTTTTCCATTTGAATATAATAAACCAGCAATCAATAAGTAAACGTTGAAATACTGTGCTGTATATATTCAAAATTGGTTAGTTTGATGCTGATCACTTACAAAAAAAATCTGCATTGTACGTAATGGCCTTATATCTTTATAGACCTTAACAAGCTCTATTACAAAATATAACTGCACTAATATTCAAGTAATCAAGAAGGCATATTTTCTTATCTGTAGCTAATTTGTTCCTTCAGCCATTAAAGACAGCCCGATCTATCATAGATTAGTGTGCTATAAGATAAATTCTAACAGCTTTAACCTTATTTGGTTTCTTTAGGTACACAACGTTTTGTTAACAGCAGGTTATTGACATAATCATAATTTCTAGGCAAACAACTTTTCTGTGCTTATGTTTACGAACTTTACATGGAATGAAACCCTGTAAATATTATTTGCCTGTTACGAAGCCAAACCACGATTAAAATATTTCACCGGTCAAGTAGGATCTGTGTCACACACAAACAATATTTTTTATGTAATAATGCAAATTTATATGATTCTAACAAAGAATACTACACAAGTTCGTCAAGTCATGCAATCATTGTTCATTTGACGATTAACACACAGGGATAGATATATATAGAATAGTTGTACCATATGGGGCAGTTGTTAACAACTAAATAGTGCAATAAAGAATTTGTCAATGTTAAAAAAAAACAATATTTTTGTAGAATTTATAACAATATAATTTAATTTTGGCTGAAATGTTTTTGTCTATCAGCTCATAGACATAATTTTGTCATGTGGCCGTGACGTCATCAACATTTTTTTCATGATTTACTCCTTAAAAATGTAATTTAGAATTAAATTATAAGGAATGACTGTAATATTTTTTCTGTCTATTTGAAATAATCCGCTACGTGGGGTTATTCAGTGTGCACCCCATTTTTGAGGTTATTTCTTCATAGACAGAAATAATATTACAGTCATTCCTTAAATAGTTAAAATGATAAAGAAAAATAATAATGATAATAATAATGGTAAAAATAATGACATATTCTTTATTCAAACAGGACAACACAAATAAAAATTGTCTTTTTTCATTGAAGTACTCAAAATAAAAAAGTAAAATAACAAAAACACCGAACTACATGGAAAATTCAAAACGGAAAGTCCTTTATCAAATGGCAAAATCAAAAGCTCAAACACATCAAACGAATGGAAAACAACTGTCATATTCCTGACTTGGTACAGGCGTTTCCTCAATAGAAAATGGTAGGTAAAACCTAGTTTATAGCTAGCGAAACCTCTCATTTGTATGACAGTAGACGCCAAAAGGATATTATCAAAAAAAATGCATGCATGAAATATATATTCAACACGAAATACAACAAAAATTATTAATACATCAAAATAGCTACAATAATGAAACGTTTCATATTCGAACAATATAAAGGAATACCATTCGATTTTATGAGGTCTTGCATGATATTTTCAAAAAAATATTGTAACTGTTTCATTAATAAATCCAAATTGATATAATATTTTAAACATTCTCATCATGAATATGCAAGGTTGAATCATCAGCATATTGTAAATCAATTGGATTATTAAACATTGATATTCATTAAGAATATTTTTCAAAAAAGGACGCAATTTGGAACTTAAATTCACTCCGTAGTTTACATTTTTTATCATATTTAATATTTGATGTGTATTAGGTCATGGAAGTATTATATGACGATGCTCCATGATTAGATAAACATGATTTTTTCCAATATATAATTTTTTTCTCCTTTGATAAGAAATATCTGAGCTTTTATAAAACTATGTAATTGTTAATAAGGACAACAGCCTTATTAAAATTAGAAAGAAACGGTACCAACTTTCTCGTTATCTAAATGTTTCAGCATTTCTTAAATTAGTTTAGTAAAACTAATAGACATTACTGACCCGTATGAAACCTCTATGAGATATATGAATTTTTTTCACATTGGACGGTTATTAGAGGGATCCTTTGCTAGTTCTCCTTTACATAAAGAGGTTACCCTAGCATGAATCTTTATTTTCTTTCAGAAAACGAATCAGATGTTGTTATTTTGTACTTTAGAAAAACATAGCGAAAGAGGTATTATCTCTGTGCTAAACTTTAATCTTACATCTTTGTCATTTGATCGCCTTATGGGCAACCAAAGCACATCTTCTTCTTTTTATTCAATAACCTAGTACCAGTTTCATCTAAATTTGCAGTTAATTAATATTACTTTAAACATTTTGGGGTATATTATTATTATTTTATTGATTTATTGAATCTGTTTTTAACAACAAGTCTTACATACATTTTATATCAAACAACATTTTATGAATCTGCAGCACAAATTTTTCACAAAGAAAACATTTTCTATAAGTAAAAAAAAACGGGAGTTATGCCTAGCAATAGAAACATTAAGAAAATCTGTTTTGCATGCGACACCATAAAAGTCGCAAAATATTCACAGTCAATTATCAGTTTAAAGTTATATAATGATAAATCAGTATAAAATTTTAATTATTAGTTTAAAGTTATATAATGATATATCAATATAAAAATTTAACACGAGTTATAATAAATTCTTTGGTACCAATTAAAGGATGTATATTTTATTTGAAGGTAGTACGGGGGTATTTTGGATCGCTTATGATCGGTGAAATTTCGCAAATTGTTTTGCAAAAATTGATATCTGATTTTTCATTAAGACTAGGTTTATATGATTTGTTCTAAAATTGTAGTAACTTTAAAGCACATGTTTCTGGAATAACCTTCATCTGGCACGTACAATACAAAAAAGATACAACAACGTCTATCATATATACATATATTTATATGACAGACCTTTCTTGGTATTCCTAATTATTGGAAGATTTTATATAGACAGAAAAAGTATACCTAAAACGACAAAGTTATTTTTCATTTACCTGTATATATTATGAAAACCGGTTTTTCAAAAGTGATTATTTTCTAAGGGTTAAATATTTCGCGGTGGTGTATTGCCATGGCTTTATTTGGACTTGTTTGTTTGCTTTTGTCCTTGAATGTTTGTCCCTAATATTTTATTAACTATGTATTTACTTTCAGGTATCACAGATCAATTTATTCTTTCATAGTGTGTTAATTTACGTTTTGATTGAGTTAAGCCTTCCAATTGATGTTTTATCGTGTGTTTTCTATGTTGTGATGTTATACTATTGTTTCAGAAAAAGGGAGAAGGTTTGGTACCATTAAAACGTTTAATCCCGCTGCAAATGTTTGCACCTGTCCTAAGTCAGGAATCGGATGTACAGTAGTTGTCGTTTGTTTATGTAATTTATACGTGTTTCTCGTTTCTCGTTTTTTATATAGACTAGACCGTTGGTTTTACCGTTTGAATGGTTTTACACTAGTACTTTTGGGGCCCTTTATAGCTTGTTGTTCGGTGTGAGCCAAGGCTCCGTGTTGAAGGCCGTACATTGACCTATAATGGTTTACTTTTATAAATTGTTATTTGGATGGAGAGTTGTCTCATTGGCACTCACACCACATCTTCCTATATCTATATACATCATTTAGTACTTTATCAGTGCATATATGGCTATATTTTGTCACAAAGCTCGTATTTGCCAGTCACATTATTCAAAGTGGTAACTCTTTACACATTCAGTGCATAGTTAATAAAGAGAAGGAAATGTCAAGAACATTTTTTTTTCAGATTTTGCTCTTTTAACAATTCATGTAATATTCTATATCGATGGTGATAATATATACATTATAAGAAAGGACTTGTACCCTTATAAGGTTAATGGCACCAATGTTACGGTAATAACACCAATCGATTCGATAGATTCTTTATAATGTATATATCAAACAAATGAATCCAATAATTTTTCTTTTATTTGACAGTAATGATTAAACAACAAGAAACATTCCAGAATAATATCTTTTAACCTTTATGATTATAGTGCTGTGGAAATATCAATACTACAAAACAAAGTAAGTCAAAAGTGAGACATCGTTTTATTATCGAAATTTGTTCTTGCGACCCTTTTAAATATTTTTAACTCTATTGCAGAAAGAAAGCTTATTATACTGGGTTAAGCTGGGATTAGACACAAAACATACTGTTCGAAGTGAAAAGTCTTGAATACTCTATATAGATTACAAATAAAAAAGCCTTACAAAGTTAAAAACCTTAGATGTTCATAAAATAATCCTGATTTCAAAGATAAGAAAATTGAAATCAGTACGGCTAAGCAGGCTTTTATATCATTATCAATTTCTTATCAACAAATAATATACGATTTTTTTTTTTTTTTTTTAATTTATTCAAAAAGAATTAGGGAATTACCCGAAAAATATGTTGTAATAAAATCTACCGAAAGGCAGAACAAATAAAAAATAACAAATGCGTCTATCAAAATAATTATTATTCTTCGATAACACTTGCACGAAGGTAACGAAAAAATCAGTACTTTTGAAGAAAACACAAAAGGTGAAAAATAACTGTATGCATGCGGATTAACAAAGTGTTAGAACCAGTTATGGTTAATATATAAATAACACATAGCTGAGAGGGTGATAGAGCAGATTATTACCCCGAGAAAACATTGTCAACTGAGGCGAAGCCAAGGTTGACAATGTCTTTTCGAGGGGTAACAATCTGCTCTATCACCCTCTCAGATATGTGTTATTTAATTTATTATACTGAATGTTCTGTTATTACTGTCTATTCAATTTCAAATTTAAAGTAATAAACTATGTCGTCTTGTACATAACAATCATCCGTATTTGTTATTAATATTAAAGCGCACACTTGAGCAAGCGTCTCCGTGAAGGGTTATAGATTATTTGCCATGGGATAGAGTAAATTGGCTCCCTCGTATTAACCAATCAAAATCTGGCATTTTGACATGAAGTATAATAAATTCGAATATATCATGCTACATTTAAACCTGAAGCTTTAAATTCAGAAAGTACAGTAATTGTAACTGTTTTTTTTTTGTTTTGATTTTTACTGAAAAAAGTTCAGATAATAAAGAAAAAAAAAACAACATTTTGTTCATTTTTTACGATAACTGAGTGTAAGAAATCAGGCAACGTATTATTTTGTTCGTCTTAGACAACGAGTGACTAGAATAAATCATCATAAAATTCAACTTCTTTTTATCAATTGATATGCTCGTAATAGGTTCAAGCGTGCGATTTATAAGAATGTAAAGATTTTTGTTTAGAGTTTTCGTAACCTTGCTATTAATTATATAGGGCGTCCTTAAAGTCATGTAAACTTCAAATAAAAAAAAGTAGAATATGTTTTATATACTTAAATGGCTAAGTTTTACTATAAAACAAGTGTAAATGAACTTTCTTGTAAAAGAAAATCCTTTATGTTATATCGTAATCCCCAGAAATGTACTGCTATTGAATTATTATCTTCCCGTACCCTAATTCGCCGATTGCTTTTCAGTATGCATTAAACTTAATCACGAGACCTTTCGAAGAACTTCGGTAACCGCACAGCGCAAGTACGAGGTAGGATGAGTAAAGTGATCATCAATCACTGAATGAAATATGTTTTGTCGATTATACGTTATGGGTTCGTACTAAATGTAAAAAAAAAAAACGTGCATAAAAGATTTAGTTTAGTATATATGCATGTATTGGTTCAATAATTTCCTTTACATAATAATTACAAGAAAATCGTTTCATATGAGTTTAATACTTACAGAGATATACGTACGCGCCTCAAGTGAGGTAGGATTTTGATTCGAATCACGACTTGGTCTGTAAAATGAACCGATATATGTGTTCTATTCCAATTTTTTCACTGAGTATGGATTAGACTTTCATGTGATGCCAGCATAAACAAAAGACGCTTACCCTTTGGACACATCCATTACGCTACGCAGAACATAACATTTTGAGTAAAACATTATTGACTCTGATTCAAATATTATGTCCGGGTAGAGTTAATTATCTCATTCAAGCGTTGTTTATAGCATTTGATCTAGAACGTGGTGGTCTAGTACAATTGAGTGCAAGACTCCCATCTTATTATGAGTTGAATGTCCCTTTGTTATCATTCTCCTCTCTTTTCCTATGTATTGGCTTCTGGGCTAGTGATACCCTCGAGTATAAATTTCAGGAAATAAAAGATATTTGGTTACAATTTTAAAACTTAACTGAATATGAAGCCATGTTTATTTTCTCCATACTACTCCATTTAAAACTCTATTCCAAGTGCTATATATTTGTATATAAGATTTGTTTAACTACACAAATATATTAAAACTTTTTGTTATTATCTTAAAATTCATACCAGTATTCAATTGTTTTTTTGTTTTTTTTTTTTTAACTTTTTGGTGGACTGTCATTTTTATTTTGCATGATCTTATTTTAACTTTGTTTAGATATAACTATTACTTTTTGTAGTAAGACCCTTTGAATTTTGCAAAATAGTTCACAAACTTTATGAAGTTGAACGAAACCGCATTATGAGAAAATAAAAAGATCAAGTAGAGCTATTTTCTTATCAGGACCCAACTTAATCCTCAGATCCATAACTGGCTACCATATAAAATCATTAATAATAGATTTTGGGAAAACCTCGTACTATTCAATTTTTAACTAAACTGATTTCTGTTAGAAGTGCATAAACCCTTTCAATCAATGATGTAATGTTTTATCATCTAAGACGTTGATTCTTCTCTTCCGTATTCAAGACATCAAAAGAATGCGACTTATCAACGGATTTTAATTGTCGTGACTCAGCATTTCGACGGCTGTCGTTAGTGAAGGAGAAACTGCTACACTTCCGAGACACATTTGTTCCAGATTCCATATGCTTTTATTCATAAAGTTTAATAGCAGGCTATTAGAAAATTGACTTTTAGAACGTAATAAGATACCATTGAGGCAACTAAACATCAAAGGACAGGCAACACCATGACCAAGAGATTAAAAAAAGTCTACAAAACAGTACTCAGTAAATTAAAGATAGGAATAAAGTATGAAGCGTGCACAATCTGTCTTAGGTCTTTTATACCATACATAAAAAGCTCTTTTATTCTCTAGACGATTTGTAAGACTCATAAAAACGTTTTAATTACGCAAACCCGATTCTTTACTCCTCAATGAGTTCTATAGTGGACTACAAGTTTATATTGGAAAAAAAATGATTGCTCACTTAAACATTCTTACTTAAAAATATCAAATAAAAGTTACCAAACAAGGCTGTTATTGTGGAATAAGAATATTGAATTAGACTGCTACTATAAAAGCTGCAAAACCTTTTCTTAAATCTCAATTTGTTTTTAAAGTTGAAAACAGTAAAGTTATTATATTACCTATAACTTTATATTTGGTACTATAAATACTTTCTCCTCGAGCTTGATATTCTTGCTGATAAAGTTATTATCAAAACAAACATGCCATTATTCTCTACATACTACTTTTAGTATTTTTTGTTATCAAAGTTAATCCTACTGTTCCGTTTTATATTTTAAAAGGAAAGTTTGACACTGTATCACTGCTTTAAAAACATTATGCATTGTACCAAATGGCCTCATATCCTTAAAGAGCTCTATAACAGAATATATTACTGCACTAATATTCGAGTAATCAAGAAACCATATTTTCTTATCTATAGCTTATTTGTTCCATTAATGACAGCCCGATCCATCATAGATTATCGTGCTGCAAGATCAATTTTAACAGCTTTAACCTTCTTTAGTTTCTTTAAGTACAAAATGTTTTGTTAACAGCAGGTTATTGACATTATTATATTTCTTGGAAACATTTAAGATAACCTGATGTTAACGACCTCTACATGGAAAGAAACCCTTTAAATAACACAAAAGTCATGTATATTACGAATTCAAAACACGATAAAAATATGTTACCGGTCAAGCAGGATCTGCGTTACTCGAAAACAATATTTTTATACAATGTATGATAGTTATGATAATAATGAAATTTATTTGAAGAAGATAACACAATTAGAACTTGTTTATTTTGATTGAGGTCCTCAAACAAATACATGCATAAAACACATATTCATTACAAAATACAACATATATACATAAATGCAATTATTAATACTTCAATATAGCTACAAGAGTGAAACATTTTATATTCTAACAAAAATTAGTAATATCATTTGATTTTATGAGGTCTTACATAATATCTTCAAGAAAATGATTGTAACTGTTTCTTGAGTAAATCGACACAATCATTTGGCAAAGTGTTAATAATATTTTCAACGTTCTTATCATGAAAATGCAGAGTTTAATCATCAGGATATAAACCATGATGGATTATTTAACATTGAACTTTTAGGCACTCCATATTTAATAAACTTCTATCAGATTTAATATTTACGATTTGAACATCTCGCTCTCTATCAGATAGACATGATTTTATCCAATGTATCATCTGTTCTCCCTCTGGTATGAGAAAATCTGAGTTTTTTTTTTTTAACTAATGGTCAATAAGGTCAAAAGCCTTACAAAATTTAAAAAAGAATGTTCCAACTATTTCTGCATTGTCTAAATGTTTAACCTTTCGTTGATTAGTTTAGTAAAAAGCGGTTTGGCATGAATGAAACCTCAGTGGAACCTCTCTTTGTCCTCCTTTGTGTATAACAGCTACACAAGCATGGTTCAATTATTTTGGAAAATGGATCAGATGTTATGCTTTTATTTACCAGGGAAAAAACGACGAAGGATATATTATCTCTGTACGAGGTGTCTATGATATATATGTTAATCTTATATCTGCGACATTTGATCTCTGGAGGAATTGTCTTACAAGCAATCGTAACACATCTTTTTTTTTTTATTTAATAAACTAGGACCAATTCCATCTGAATCTAAAATATTTTGAGAAGAGGGATACAGCTTGTTTCCCTGTTATTATTCTATTTTAAATTCGTTGACTCTGCTCTTTATAACAAGTCTCATATGAATCAATAAACATTTTAGGAAACTGCAGCATAATTTTTCACACGCTAACAGTTCCTATAACCTAAATTCAAGCTATGGAAACATGAAAATATCTGTTTTGCATGCGATCCAACAAAGTCGCAAAATATTCTCAGTCCGTATTGACTTGATATAGTTTTGTCATTACTCAATATGGTTTTGTCATTACTCGATGTGGTTTCACCACTATTTAATGTGGTTGTGTCATTAGTCAATGTGGTTTTAACATTACTTGATGTGAATGTGACTTAACGTTATGTAGTTGTTTCATTACATGATGTGGTTTTGTTATTTTGTAATGATGATTTGCCTATTCTTTATATGGTTTTAACATTACGTAATGATGTTTCAAAATTTGACGATTTTACACTACATGATGTGTTTGTTCCATTATTTGATGTGGTCCTGTCATTCTTTGATGTGGTTATCCCATTACTTGATGAGGTAAAATCACGTGACCAATTCGGAAAACCTGTTCTATTTTTAGATAGATTTCCATGTTGTATGTGCCTTGGATGAGTGTGGCCTTCCATCGAATTAGAGTTCAAATTAAAGTTCTGGTTACTGTTTGAGTTAAACTTTGAGTTAGTCTTCGATTTCGAATTCAAGTCATTATTAGAATTAAAGTTTTAGTTAGCATTGAGTTTCGAGTTGGACATCGAGTTTGAGTCACATTTAACTGAGGTAGAGTTCTAGTTACAACATTAAATTTGAGTCATTTTTGAGGTAGAGTTTGAGTAAGATTCAATTTAAGTCTCATTTAGATTAATTAAGATTTTGAGTTGAATTCGAGCTATCTTATATGAGGTCGTAATTAAATTTTCTATCGCGGAACAAGGACTTTTGCTCGGGCTTCCGAAAAGAGGGCTCCGGGTATGCGTACAAAAGATAAACAATGTTACAGTATACAAAACGCAACATAGAAGTTGAAATAAAGTTAGATGTGGTGTGATTGACAATGAGACAACTATCCATCAGAGTTTAAATGCAGTGGATGTAAGAAATCATATATAGGCACCCGTACAGCTTTCAACACACCGTATAGTCAGCTACAAAGGCCACCATGCAACATGTGAAAAATTCAAACGAAAAACAAACGGTCTTATTTATAAATAAACAATCTACAAAAAGAAATGACACACATCTATACAACGACAACAATTGAACTTCATGCTCCTGACTTGGGGCAGGTACATAAAGGAAGTGCACGTGGCGGAGTTTTAACATGTATATGAGCGCTAAATCCTAACCTTACATCGGACTGTTACAGTTGTGAAACAGCACAACACGAGAAAAAAATGTAAACTAGACAAAGTGATGCCCCGCACTCAACTCATTTAACCGCTTATACCCCAAAAATGACAAAAAAATGTTCATTTATCTCCCAAAAGAGAAAAAGATAATAAAAATAAAAACCCTGACCACATGCACACCTTCAATACATGTACAAACAGACAGTAAAGAGAAAACTTCATAGGATTCAAACTGTAGGAGGAGTTATGCGGAATAAATATATACCCATAATGGGACGGACTGACGGACGGACGGACGGACAGGGGTAAAACAATATGCCCCCTCAACTTTCAGTTGCGGTGGCATACAAAACAGTTTCATTTGGCTGTTTCAATAGATCGGTATGACTGGGTAATATAAATCCATCAGGGTGATCTCGGATGCTCCAGAAAGGCACCCGTCGTGGTATTCGAGAAAGTACAAACCCAGTGATTTGGTTTTATTTGATAGTTTACATTCAAGGAAAAGATGACGGTTTTATGGTTACGACCACTGGAACATGTCCGTCGTCACATATGAAACAGATATTCCAAAAAGTTTATTTTTCAATTAGTGCGAGGTAGATCAGGGAATTCAATTGATTACAAATAAAAGATTGATATTCGTGTAAGTTCAAATGATCATTTACGCTAAAAAAAAATCAGAGAATTCTTGTTTTATAGTATTGATGCTTTGTCGCTTAGTCCGAGCCCCCCTCCCCCCGTTTCCCTGTAACTTTAGTGTGAGTTGACTTGAAGTGTTTCATTTGTTAACAATAAAGTTCAAGTCTTTTGATTTGTGTCGAGCCTGCGACATCAATGTAGCGGCAGTGAGTCACAACAAACCTATATTTCGTCGTCGATAGTGGCGTCGGCGTCTCCATCTCCATTTTTTATTTCTATTGAGTTTAACCTTTCATTATACATGTTACTAAACATGTATGCCATGTATATCACTTTTAGAACATCATACTGGATTTGTTTACCTCGAATATTGTATCTGTATTTATATTGTATGTTTCTCTGTAAACTTGTATTTAGTTTTAGAGAATAAAGTATCTATCTATCTATCTATCTATCCATCTATAGATCGTTAGGTTTCTAGTTTTTACATTTTCATTTCGGGACCTTTATAGCTTACTATAGGGTATGGGTTTTGCTCATTGTTGAAAACCATACAGTTTTGTTTTAGTTAAATAAAACCGAATTACATGTAAACTGTTTTGACATGATAAATTTCTAAACCTCCATGAAGTGTTTTAAAACTTGTATAGGAGTTATTCCTCAATTTCAAGAAAAAGCATCTACAGAAAACATTTTTTTTTTTTTTTTACCGATAAATGTATAGATAAATGTACAGCCGATCAACATGACGCTTTTACACTTACAGCAGCAATATCAGGCGAGACACAGGGTTCCGTGGAATATTTTACAAATTTATTACAAAATACTGCTTCCGTTTGAGAACTTAGGATAAAAACAACAGGACCAAGTGGTTTGGGGATATCCCAATTATGTCCGAAATACTATACACTTTTAATACTTTTTCTTATTATTATCTGCTGTTCCCTTTTTCATACCAAATAACTCTGAACAACCACTCGAACTTTAATTTGAACTTTAACTCAATGAATAGCGATACCCATCCAAAGCACATTAAACGAACGATATGTTGAAATCTGTTTAAAAATAGAACATATTTTTTCCGAATTGGTCACGTGGTTTTACCTCATCAAGTAATGGGATAACCACATCAAAGAATGACAGGACCACATCAAATAATGAAACAAACACATCATGTAGTGTAAAATCGTCAAATTTTGAAACATCATTGCGTAATGTTAAAACCATATAAAGAATAGGCAAATCATCATTACGAAATAACAAAACCACATCATGTAATGAAACAACTACATAACGTTAAGTCACATTCACATCAAGTAATGTTAAAACCACATTGACAAATGACACAACCACATTAAATAGTGGTGAAACCACATCGAGTAATGACAAAACCATATTGAGTAATGACAAAACTATATCAAGTCAATACGAAACCATATCGTGTAATATCGAAATATCATTAAGTAATGACTATTCCATATTGAGTTATATCAAAACATCATTACGTAATGTCAAAACCATATTAAGTAAAGACAAAATATCATCAAGTAATAATAAAACAACATAAAGTAATATCAGAGTTCCACATAAGACAGCTGTGGCGTTCCATATCAGTCAATTATCAGCTTTAAATGAATGATAAATCAACATCAAAGTTGTATGATCGCTATCAGAAATTCTTCGGTACCATTAAAGTGATGTTGTTAATTTGAAGGTAGTTTGGAGGATTTCGGATCGCCAATAATGCGGTGATATTTCGATATTACACGATATGGTTTCGTATTGACTTGATATAGTTTTGTCATTACTCAATATGGTTTTGTCATTACTCGATGTGGTTTCACCACTATTTAATGTGGTTGTGTCATTAGTCAATGTGGTTTTAACATTACTTGATGTGAATGTGACTTAACGTTATGTAGTTGTTTCATTACATGATGTGGTTTTGTTATTTTGTAATGATGATTTGCCTATTCTTTATATGGTTTTAACATTACGTAATGATGTTTCAAAATTTGACGATTTTACACTACATGATGTGTTTGTTCCATTATTTGATGTGGTCCTGTCATTCTTTGATGTGGTTATCCCATTACTTGATGAGGTAAAATCACGTGACCAATTCGGAAAAACCTGTTCTATTTTTAGATAGATTTCCATGTTGTATGTGCCTTGGATGAGTGTGGCCTTCCATCGAATTAGAGTTACTGTTTGAGTTAAACTTTGAGTTAGTCTTCGATTTCGAATTCAAGTCATCATTAGAATTAAAGTTTTAGTTAGCATTGAGTTTCGAGTTGGACATCGAGTTTGAGTCACATTTAACTAAGGTAGAGTTCTAGTTACAACATTAAATTTGAGTCATTTTTTGAGGTAGAGTTTGAGTAAGATTCGAATTTAAGTCTCATTTAGATTAATTAAGATTTTGAGTTGAATTCGAGCTATCTTATATGAGGTCGTAATTAAATTTTCTATCGCGGAACAAGGACTTTTGCTCGGGCTTCGAAAAGAGGGCTCCGGGTATGCGTACAAAAGATAAACAATGTTACAGTATACAAAACGCAACATAGAAGTTGAAATAAAGTTAGATGTGGTGTGATTGACAATGAGACAACTATCCATCAGAGTTTAAATGCAGTGGATGTAAGAAATCATATATAGGCACCCGTACAGCTTTCAACACACCGTATAGTCAGCTACAAAAGGCCACCATGCAACATGTGAAAAAATTCAAACGAAAAAACAAACGGTCTTATTTATAAATAAACAATCTACAAAAAAGAAATGACACACATCTATACAACGACAACAATTGAACTTCATGCTCCTGACTTGGGGCAGGTACATAAAGGAAGTGCACGTGGCGGAGTTTTAACATGTATATGAGCGCTAAATCCTAACCTTACATCGGACTGTTACAGTTGTGAAACAGCACAACACGAGAAAAAATGTAAACTAGACAAAGTGATGCCCCGCACTCAACTCATTTAACCGCTTATACCCCAAAAATGACAAAAATGTTCATTTATCTCCCAAAAGAGCAAAAGATAATAAAATAAAAACCCTGACCACATGCACACCTTCAATATATGTACAAACAGACAGTAAAGAAAACTTCATAGGATTCAAACTGTAGGAGGAGTTATGCGGAATAACTATATACCCATCATGGGACGGACAGACGGACGGACGGACGGACAGGGTAAAACAATATGCCCCCTCAACTTTCAGTTGCGGTGGCATACAAAACAGTTTCATTTGGCTGTTTCAATAGATCGGTATGACTGGGTAATATAAATCCATCAGGGTGATCTCGGATGCTCCAGAAAGGCACCCGTCGTGGTATTCGAGAAAGTACAAACCCAGTGATTTGGTTTTATTTGATAGTTTACATTCAAGGAAAAGATGACGGTTTTATGGTTACGACCACTGGAACATGTCCGTCGTCACATATGAAACAGATATTCCAAAAGTTTATTTTCAATTAGTGCGAGGTAGATCAGGGAATTCAATTGCTTACAAATAAAAGATTGATATTCGTATAAGTTCAAATGGTCATTTACGCTAAAAAAAAATCAGAGAATTCTTGTTTTATAGTATTGATGCTTTGTCGCTTAGTCCGAGTCCCCTCCCCGTTTCCTGTAACTTTAGTGTGAGTTGATTTGAAGTGTTTCATTTGTTAACAATAAAGTTCAAGTCTTTTGATTTGTGTCGAGCCTGCGACATCAATGTAGCGGCAGTGAGTCACAACAAACCTATATTTCGTCGTCGATAGTGGCGTCGGCGTCTCCATCTCCATTTTTATTTCTATTGAGTTTAACCTTTCATTATACATGTTACTAAACATGTATGCCATGTATATCACTTTAGAACATCATACTGGATTTGTTTACCTCGAATATTGTATCTGTATTTATATTGTATGTTTCTCTGTAAACTTGTATTTAGTTTTTAGAGAATAAAGTATCTATCTATCTATCTATCTATCCATCTATAGATCGTTAGGTTTCTAGTTTTTACATTTTCATTTCGGGACCTTTTATAGCTTACTATAGGGTATGGGTTTTGCTCATTGTTGAAAACCATACAGTTTTGTTTTAGTTAAATAAAACCGAATTACATGTAAACTGTTTTGACATGATAAATTTCTAAACCTCCATGAAGTGTTTTAAAACTTGTATAGGAGTTATTCCTCAATTTCAAGAAAAGCATCTACAGAAAAACATTTTTTTTTTTTTTAATTATCAGCTTTAAATGAATGATAAATCAACATCAAAGTTGTATGATCGCTATCAGAAATTCTTCGGTACCATTAAAGTGATGTTGTTCATTTGAAGGTAGTTTGGAGGACTACTGCGGTGCTGAGTTTTACAGAAATTTCGCAAATTGTTTTTGCAAAAATTCATGTCGGATTTTCATTAAGAATAGATTCATATGATTTTTTCTAATTGTAGTAACTTTGTATTTTTGTTTCTGGAATAACCTTCATCAGGTACTACAAGAAGAAAAGAACAACAGCAGATTTCATAAAGTCTCAATGTTATAGTCGACAGATACAACAACGTCTATCATATATAAATCATTTAGTCTTTTATCAGTGCATATATTGCTATATTTTGTCAGAGTTCGTACTTGCCATTCACATTATTCATAGTGAGAACTGTTCGCACTTTTCAGTGCATAGTCAATAAAGAGCAAAAAATGTCAAGAACGAATGATTTTTGCTCTTTTAACATTTCATGTAATATTCTATATCGATGGTGATAATATATACAGTACTTGAAACTACGTGTACCCTTATAAGATTAATGACACCGATATGACGGTAATAACACCAATCAATTCGATGGATTCTTCATTATGTATATATCAAAAAAATAAATCTAATCATTTTTCTTTTACTTGACAGTAATGATTTAACAACAAGAATTATTTCATAATAATATATTTTAACCTTTATGATTATAGTGCTGTGTTAATATCAATACTACAAAGCAAAAAGCGATCTGTCAGGAAATCAAAGGCTTTAATTTATTAGCTATGTAAGTCAATAGTAAGACATCGTTTTATTTTCGAAATTTGTTCTTGTGACCCATTTTTAAATATTTAAAATTATACTGGATTAAGCTGGGATGCGAGTAATTATAACACAACACATAATGTTCGAAGTGAAAAGTCTTGCAAATAATCCTGATATCAAAGATAAGAAAATTGAAATCAGTACGGCTAAGCAGGCTTTTATATCATTATTAAATCCTTTTCAACATATAACTATTACAGGTCAAAGGAATTAAAATGTAAAATAGGTAAAGGTACTCATTAAACGCAAAATGTTACATTTATTCAAAAACGGATCACTGGATTACTTGATATATACGTTCAAAATAGGCTTGTATTTGCTAGCTGTTTATTGATGTTTGGCTTTTATATTATTTAATTGACAGTTTAACAGTATCGCTGTACTTTTTATTTGTAAAACCTGTATTTTACCAGTTTTAGAGACATTGAACACTTGTTGATTTATGTTTAAAGTACGCTGGATACTTCTTTTTATACACGACCACGGCTGTCGTTCGGTATATCGAGAAAAATGGTCGTGAAAGAATATGTAACGGTGGTCAAATATTGCGATTTGATTGTGAAAAATCTGGTTTTGGAGCGTGAATGCAATTTAATACAATTCAACTTCAAAATTTGTGGAAAATATGTTGTTTTATAATCTACCAAAAGACAGAAGAAATCAGAAATAGCAAATACGTCTGTCAAAATGATTATTATTCGTCAATAATACTTTATTACTAGGTAACGGAAAAATCAGTGCTTTTTGAAGAATACACAAAAGATGACACATAACTCTATGCAAATTAACAAAGATAAACACGTTGTTTAAAAATCAATTATGGTTACATTCGAATATATCATACTTCATTTGAAACTTAATCTTTAGTGTCAGATGGTACAGTAAATTGTAACTGTTTTCTGTTATGAAAAGGTTCAGATTATCAAAGAAAAAGAAGGATTTTGTTAATTTAAAAAAAAATTGGTCGTGAATGATCAGGAAACATACTATTTTGATCGTCTTAAACACTGAGTGGCCAGGTTAATTCCTCACAAAATTTAATTTCTTTTACCAACTGACATACTTGTAATTGGTTTAAGCTTGTGATAAATCAGAGTGTAAATGATATTTTCTTAGGTTTTTTATAATCATGGCCACCTTACTTTTATTTATATGGGACGTCCTTAAAACTTACAGCGATATAAGTCAAAGTACCCAACAGTGGCGGATCCAGAGGGCGGGGGTTCCGGGGTTGCAACCCCCCTTTTTTTTTGGACGATCAATACATTTGAATGGGGACATATAGTTGGAACCCCACCTTTATCCTGGGTTGGGAACCCCCTTTTTTCAAAATGGCTGGATCCGCCGCTACCCAACTAGGTGCAGTAATTACAAAACGTACATGCCTCAAGTGTGGTAGGTTGTGGTAAGTTGTGGATTCGAACAACGACTTGATCTGAAAATTTACCGATTGTGTCCTTTTCCAATCGTAACAATTTTGACTGATTATGGATTCGCTTGTAGGGTGATGCTAGCATAGCAGAAGACGCCTTACCATTTGGACACATCTTGTGTCGCTCCTTTGTGAAATAATACGATTACCACCGGGGTTTTTGTCTTGGGTTGTATCTTCAACAAATATTTACTCAAAAACTGATTGTTAATTCCCTAATGCCAAGCACGCAGCACTAAAGAATATGAGCAAATTTTTAAACATTGGCTCTCTGAGTCAGAATAATTTGTCTGGGAACAGTAAAATGTTCCATACGAACTGTGTATACCTTTGTATCTCAAACGTGGTGTTTTAGTACAATTAAGGCAAGACTCCCATCTTATTTGATCATTCAATGTTTCCCCAGCAGCTATAACGATGAAATGTAATAGCTGTATCTTTCATTTACTACCTGAGATGAAAAGATTAACCACATTTTGGGTTAAAATACTTCGTTGAATATAGTCTACTACATATCATTTGTTTATCGATAAAGTCATAATGAAGAAAAGCAAAATAATCATGTGCTCTTAATATATGGTTTATTTCTAATTTGTCATGTATTATTTTCCTGCACATTTTCCCATATCGTTGTCCGCTCGTATAAAGTATTATCATATTCATCTTTACCTAGTTAGGAGCATAGTTAAGAAAAATATGAATACCTATTATCAATTAATTGTCGTTTTTATAATATAAATCAGGCTGTTGATTTTCACTTTTGAATTGTTTCAGATTTTGTCATACCGGAGCCTTCTAGATTACCATACGTTTTGGGTATAGTTTAATTTTAAAAGACCGTGCGGTGACCTGAAAAATAACCGTGTAATAACAAAATGATTTGAACACTTTCAAGGGTGTTTTGAAAAAACCAAAAAGTAGTTCCTGATCTTTTACGATCAGAAATATCAAAGTTATATTTCTTTTTTTTTATGCAAACCGGCATTGCTAATAATCTATTTAAGGAACCTTTGCTAATAGCAATATAAAAAGTCGTTGTTCATTAGAAAAGTAGTTCTGTCAATTATATTATGACAAAAATCTATGTTTGTTCACACTTTATATCTCAGTGAAATATTGAAAAGCAATCTTCCTCTTGTAGTTTTTTTAAACCGATGAATTTAAAAAAGTAATTTCTCTCAGATACTGATCATAATGTTTAGCCATTTTGACAGACTTTTTCTTTCTTCAATATGTGTTCTTATAATTCATTTCATTGGATTCAATACTGACCTTGCATGTGTCTTCTCGATAAAGTTAAATGCATTATCCTATACCTGATCTTTTACGATCATATCGCAATACTTGACCATCGTTGATATTTACGATAATTTTTTCCGCTAAGTACCAAATGTAGGCATATCCATCAAAAATATAAATTTCTGATGTAATGAAAATTGGCATTTTGGCTTTTTAAGTTGATTTACTACACAAATTTATAAAGATATTGACTTGATACAAGTGTGGACACATATCAGTGTGGATAGTATATTTGAATGTTTGACAGTGTTTTCTGACAAAAAAGTTTTCTATGGGTTTTTTCCATAAGTGTTATATGTTAAACTGTGTTCCACAGTGAAGCCATCATCAATATCAGACCACAACCAAACACTGAAAAATTGTAGTGTCTGTTATTCAATATTTGGTCTTTATGTTCAAGATTATCATGGAGGAAACATTTTTATACATGTTTATATGGATTACCAAATGATTCTGTTAAAATATGTTCCACTACTTTGATTTTGGATAGAAGCAAAAACTCAAAAGTAGTAGAGGAACACATAAGCTGCATTTCAGCATTATATGTGATTTAAATATGCAAGATGGTTTATAAGAACCTGTATGTATTTTCTCCTCGTATGGTTCTAATTGTGTCCGTTGTGGTGGGCATTTCCTACTTGAAACACTGTAGTTAAGCTTAAAGGATCATCTGAGTATCATTAGTAAAAGATTTCGTTTAAAGTTCGAAATTGTTTCTTAGAAAATGTCTTATAGTTCAAAGTGATGATAATACTTGCCATGTACATGGGGCTAGATGAGCAAGAAAGTACACTTTTGTTATATTACACATGTATTTTAATTCTTTCTTTGAAAATATCTTTTTCTTATATTCTCCAAACCCTGGTTGTATATAAACACAATTAAAGACAAATTTACCAGTATGATATACTTTTAATAACATGGTATATCCAATTTATTTGATTATGATTCTTAATTTCTATAAATAAATTATGACAAATAGTGTAGACTAAAAGAGATTTGAAAAGGTATTGCAGAATTATTCTTGTTTTAAGGTTTTTGTTATGTGGATAAAAATATAAGTGAAACCTTTGGGATGCAGTTTTATTGTGGTATAAAAATAAACAGTGCTGTAATCTGGTAATTAACATTAACACAAATTAAAAAATAACGAATGAATGATAAAAGTTGAACAATGAAAGATAATTTAGGGACTGACTAAAAAATATAAACATTATGAGTTTTGTCCATATATATATGTATGAAAGAATGACCAGTTGCACTCATGACTCTTCAGTAGGCAGTACAAATGGTTAAAAAAGTGTTACAAAACCACTTGGCATCATTTTCCATGTAGCCATGTTTGGTATATTTCAATTTGTTTTTTTTTTATTTGGCTATCTGGATGCAAAATGTTTGGTTCAAATGAAAATAAAATATTTTAATCCCCCTTTAGCTATGTTCAGTCTGTGGATGCAGCTTCAATAATTCCTATGCTGACAATTTCAATGATCATACCTTAGTTTTTCATATGTAGATATGGTTGCCTGTTTATGAATCTCATTTTAACAAAGAAGGCATTGGCATAACAATGAACCGAGCTTAATGCAAATCACTTTAATAATACACTTAGACAGAGAGCTCAATCCAGTGATATACTTCTTGAACACCACTACAAACACACTTACTGCACGGATAGGAGGTCCTGAAAATAGACATGTCAATAAATTATATTAAGCATATTATATGTAAATAAAATGTATAAGCACATGTACATAAAACTTATACAAATTACTGGTAAAAACAGTTAGTTAAAAGCAAGAAGACGTCACTATATGCAAAAATAAATATATCTTGATCATTAGTGCCCCTCTTTTTGAAATAAGAAACAAACTTCCACCTTATCATAGTAAACAGGTGAAAAAAATGTTTTCAGTGTCTATTACCTTCACAACTGAATCAATACATTTGTATTATTACATGTATTTGCATAAGTGTGAAAATGTGCCAAAAAGTAGTAACTTTTTTTTAATGTATATTCTCCAAATATTAAACACTGTTGTATGGCTGTATGCTATTTATTTCGCACTGTTTGCTATTTATTTCACACCTACATAAAAAAGTCATTGTTGTACATCAATATTCATAGCAGTGGAGAGTTTTCCTGTGGATCTGTGGATAAATATATATATATACACGAGGCTGTTGTTGACGAGTGGACTACATCTAGGCATAAGGTCTGCAATTTTGATATATATATAGGGTTTAAGAACATCAGTTGTTCGACCTGTTAGTCGAATACGTTTTGTTAAAATATACTTTTTCACTCTTTTGGTCTTTTAGAAAATGTTGTTTGTGCTGTATTTAGACCCCTCTACCAAGAAATTTGTTTTGCATGCACACGTATAAAAATTGCGGTTTTTATCCAACGCAATCATAGGTTTGAACGTTGTTTTCAATTTAGACTTGTATATATATAAATACACATGCACAAACAAAAAAGCTGAAAAAAAATCTAGCAAGTACTGTGAAATGCATTCAAAACTATCCTAGTATTGGAGAACTTTCAAAAAAACATGTAGAGACAATAATTTTAAACTTCAATTAATTCAGACAAAATTAAAATATGTAGATGGTTTCCCTTTTCCTGCTTGGTAAATTTTAACTTTGAAAAATAAGGGGTGGGGCGGGGGCAGCAGTGAATATACATGTAATCTGGTAGAGTAAGAAAAACAACTATGATACAATTTAATCATTATCTAAACTCATCATTTGCTCAGGAGTTTCAGAGCCAAGCAAATTAAAACAGTGCAGTCACTGCAGCAGATATTTACATTTCTGTCAATACAAAAAACAAAAAAAAAGTTTAGTTTCTTCTCATGCTTTTAATACCTTATTTAATGAATGATTTATTTCCAAAAAGAAAATCTAACATGGATAAAATGTAAATTATGTAAATATGTTTTTATTATACCTAGAGTTGGAATATGTTGCATTCATCTTGTCCGTTCGTGCAAAACACAGTTCCGTCACAGTTTTTTTTTTATGTCGATATATCCTTACATGTATATTTACATCCACACATATTACAATCTAAATTCATTTGTTCAGAAAGAGATGCCCTGAACACACTGCTAGGTACCTTTAACAGACTCGACACAGTCACCCCCCTTTTTGCAGACCAATTCTGTGTTACAAAATAAAGTCTGCCTTTCAGGGCATATCCAACAGTTTCAGGGGAGGTAATAACAAACGTAAACGTCGTCTATTGTTTCCCGTAATTTAACGTTGTTTCAACGACGTCATAACGGAATCACCATTGGATTTGCTATGGTCGTCGGGAAAGGGCGGTTTCTTTCCTCAAAGGAAAGGGCACGGCGCCGGGGAATCGGCCAAAAAACTCATAGAGAATATTAACAGAAATAGAACTCAAATCTTAAAAGTTAGTAAGACCATCGCTGATAAACCTGTTATTCAGATAGACCAAGAGGACAAAGATATTACATAGAAAGATTGTCGGCGCTTAGTTGAACTTTCTTTACTGGCCGAATCTTTAAAAGCATGTGTGGGTTGTGGCTCATACTTGCAATACGGCAGTTCCGGGATACGGTTTTTAGTTGAATCTGTCATGTGACTTCCATCACCACGTGACAAAAATTCCAACACATGTTGAGCAAACGGGTGAAAAATTAGATTTTATTTTGCTCAAAATATTTGGGAAATTAAAATCTAATAAGATGATCACCCTCCCTCAGTCGTACGGGAATTAAGATTACGTACTTACGGAACATAAATTATTTCCATACTACCCTACAGAATGACGATTATGAAAGTGCTGGAAACTTTTAATACAGCAGGGATACAGGCGCGCCTTCTATCTGGTAAATGACATCATAAAGGCGTGTGAAATTGACGATCTTTTCCGGTGAAAGACATGATTCCAGAAATGACGTATTGCACAATACAATGGTTTATTATCTCGTCCTGATACTGGTTTATTATAAATAAGAAGATGAGATATGAGTGTCATTGAGACAACTCTCCAACCAAGTCACAGTGTATATATATACATTTATCTGCAACACTGTCGCACTGCCTTTGAAAAATTAGTGGGAAAATATAACGTTATTTCCCGCAACGTCTTAATTTTTGGCGCACTTTGTGAGGCTTACAGAAGGGATTGAGTAAACAATATTATATTACTCGATTTTTCTCAAAAACGAGTATACTGATAAATAAATAAATTTGGTGTATTTACTGTCTTCTGATTGGTTAAAAGTATTACTTTTATTATCAATGTTCTCAATTTTTATGGCGCATGCCCACTCTGACGTTGTATATTCATACGCCAACATGTGTGTACGTTGTTATTGTTAGTATAAATAATGTAAAAAGTTCTTTGAGCCTTATTTTTGATAGAAATTTATTTATAATGAATGGCAATAATTTATTTTGAATTTATTGAACCATAAAATTAATTTTGACTCTTCACATTTTACATAATCCGCTTCGCGGATTATTCAATGTGAAGAGTCAAAATAAATTTTATGGTTCAATAAATTCAAAATAAATAATAGCCATTCATTAAATAATTTTCAAAACGTTTTGACGTTTCCATTTTTTTTTTAAAGAATAACATATCTTATTTTGGCCAAATTGACACCGTTGGAAATACTTTTAAAAATCTAAAATTTGCATTTCAAATGTTCATTTCTTGCCGTTTTTTTGGGGAAACCATAACGTTTTTGGCTTTATTTGAGTAAAAATTAATGCTTTTAATGGTAAAGTTAGATTTTTCTAACAATCTTGAATTGTTTTGCTTCAATTTGAGCCCCATTACATAAGTATATGTTGATTTAAAAAATCAGATTTATTTTTTTTAATAAAAAAACGTTTTTTTCTCCAAAATTGCAAAAATGTCCAATTTTCAGCCGCATTTTTTGCAAAGACGAAATTTATGTCAAATATTTTTTTGGGCAAAATTTGATTCTCTGTCAATTGAAGAAGGAAATATCGTAAAGGGAAAAAATTCTCACTGTTGGATATACCCTTAATAAATTTGTGATGCCATTTTTGTCACGCCTGCGACGAAAATCCCAGTATGTGAGACATAGGCATTACTATCGGGCTGCGGCAGCGTAAACTATTTGCTTAATATTTCAGAAGGTAGAAATCTGGATGCCTCGATCATAGCTTTTATTCAAATACCTTATGTTACGAAGTTTCCGTCTGTCATATGTCCATTGTCATTGACCTCATTTTCATGGTTCAGCAACTGTCTGAAAACAAATTTCAGTTATTTTTTATGATTATTTCCCACTTATGAGTAGTAGGATAACTATATTTGGTAAATGGATTCCTTGCAACCCCTACATGTCAGTCAGACAGGGTTCACCTGGCCTCGACCTCATTTCATGGATCAGTGATCAAGTTTAAAGTTACATGATAAGGTCTGTTTCTCAGATACTATAATCAGTATAGGTCAATTATATGTGGTGTATGGAATGATTGTAAGGGGTACATGTCAGTCTAGTAGGTTTCCTCGACCTCATTTTCATGGTTCATTGGTCAATGTTAGGTTTTTGTGTTTTGGTCAGTTTTCCAAATATTAATATAATGTAGCAATAGATCAGCTATGTTTGGTGTAATGCAACAATTGCAAGATGTACATGTTTGTCTGGCAGGTATTATCTGAACTTGACCTCATTTTCATGGTTCATTGGTCAATGATAAGTTTTCTGAATTTTGTCAGTTTATCAGATACTATAAGTCTAAAAAACAGGTCAACTATATTTGTTGTATGGAATGATTGTAAGGTGTACATGTCTGTCTGTAGATATAAGAAGATGCGGTATGAGTGCCAATGAGACAACTCTCCATCCAAGTCAAAATTTATAAAAGTAAACCATTATAGGTCAAAGTACGGTCTTCAACACGGAGCCTTGGCTCACACCGAACAGTAAGCTATAAAGGGCCCCGAAAATTACTAGTGTAAAACCATTCAAACGGGAAAACCAACGGTCTAATCTATATAAAAAACAAGAAACGAGAAACACTTATGAACCACATCAACAAACGACAACTACTGAACATCAGATTCCTGACTTAGGACAGGTGCAAACAAATGCAGCGGGTTTAAACGTTTTAATGGTACCAAACCTTCACCCTTTTTCTGAAACAATAGTGTAACATCACAACATAGAAAGACACACTATAAAATATCAACTGAAATAACTTAACTCAATCAAAAGACATATTAACACCAGTGAACATACACTGAACAAATAAATTTGACCTATGATACAATGTAAATACAAAATAAATAAACTGGCCTGGTTCATCTGACCAAGACCTCATTTTTGATAATTTTAAGTTGATGTGATAGTAGTAAACCCTTCCTGTTACAGACTTTCAACATAAATTCAATGATAAGTAAAACAGGCGAGACATTTGAGCGTGTGCACATTTGTTGTACTTATGAATTGTGAAGTAATTGCAGGTGTCCTCATTTATGCAAGGTATAACAAATTGACAAATAATTAGATGACCATTTGTCCAAAGGAAGGCGTCACAGAAAAAAAAATTAAAATAGCTCTTCAACATGTTCGTGACGTCATAATTATTTGCCCTATGACCATTTGATATTTTTGGGGACCAGAAGGAATATTTGCAGATTGCCTAATAAAATTGAGAATGGAAATGGGGAATGTGTCAAAGAGACAACAACCCGACCATAGAGCAGACAACAGCCGAAGGCCACCAATGGCTATTCATTTTCATCTGTTGCTTATTTTATTCAGTGGATACAATATTCATTTTCAAAATCCTAATCCCACAAAATCAAATGGTAATCCCCTTTCCTTTCAACTCTCTACCTACATTATGTACATGTACTAATTCTGTATCTTTCTCTTCGGGTCAAATCCTCTTGCCCCCTGGTGTTGTTCAAGCACATACATAACATACAGTGTATATTAAGTTTAGCATCTACCATGTCTACAGACAGACAGACCCCTCATCAGGGAAATGTTCAACTGTAGTGAGAATTTCCCCTCATGAATTTTTGTTTGGGTGGTCGAACTTTTGAAATTGTGTTTTAAGCGGGGTCATTAGGCCTACGTGGTTGATAAAGTATAGGGGGAGGGGTTTTGTTCCAACAAAACTTTTTAACGTTAAAAATTTTAACAGACCCCCTCAGCTGATAAATAATGACCGTTCCCCAAGTTAAGCTTCTACAGACCCCTTATCTTCAAAATGTTCTACTATAAAGAGAATGTTTCCTCGTGTAAGGTTTTAGTTGTCATTATTAAAATCCGACTTAAAACATATAAAAAGCATTCAAAGACCTTGCTGTCACCAGGGTATTCGACTGGTCCACTGAGACCCAATATCACTGACGGCTAGAAATGTATGCATATATACTAATTCATACCTTTTCTTTGACGCAAAATATCCAAAAAAAATGATAAAATGTCCTGCTTAGATACGATGACCTAAGGTAGCAATACACAGAATAAAATTGAGAATGGAAATGGGGAATATGTCAAAGAGACAACAACCCGACCAAAGAGCAGACAACAGCCGAAGGCCACCAATGGGTCTTCAATGCAGCGAGAAAATCCCGCACCCGGAGGTGGTTCTCAGCTGGCCCCTAACTAAAATTGTGTGCTAGTTCAGTGAAAATGGACGTCACACTAAACTCCAAAACATATAAATGAACTAAAATTAAAAAAAGTTTAGTTTCGCATTTTGGCCATGGTGAATTTTTTAAATATGAAAGTTTTTGTACAATAAAATTGATTTTTAGATAGTTGAAGAATAATATAGCCTTCCAAGGGGTTTTATATGAACCTCTGGATTGTTTTTAGCATGTTTTATAGGCAACTTTTCTGTTTGACAATCCTTATTTTCACATCCGTACCACCCAGGTCCAGAAATTATTGTAGTGTTTATCAACAAAGATTTGACCCTCGGTCTTTTCAATTCAATTTTATGGAAAAACGAGCAGAAATGCATATGATTTTTTTTTTGGACCTCTTGACAGATAAATGTCTATGGTTTCAGGAAAGGTATCACTGTAATGGATTGAAATTCTCCTTTGGACCAAATTTTGGAGACTTTTGTGACATTTTCACCCCCCTTTTTGCAATATTTTGTATCAAATAAATGCAGATTGTTGCCATGGTTACACCAAAAAGAGATTATATTTCAAAATTATAACTATTTGAAATCAAATCTATGGAAGATGCTCTTTCCATAAATATACACATGCTTAACACAAATATAAACCCTTATTTGTTAGAAGGGAAGGAAAAGAGGGTGGTGAAAAATTAGTAGTGTCAATTTTAAGTTTTTTTCCTAACTGTGTATTGCTACCTTATGGCATTTGAGAAAGCACAGAATTACTTATTTGAAGACAAATCATACTACAAATCTATTGATATTTAGATTATAGATACAATTCTGATGGAGGAACTTCTTTTAGTTAACAATATATGTTAATTTTGTTGTTTATTGTCCTTAGCAACCAATATAGACATTTTGACACAAAGACTTGGTTCGGTCATAAATTGATACTTTATTGGCTACCCCTTGGAAATGAAAGAATGCGCTTTATGTAGCAATCCCAATATGGAACGCTTTATATTTTTTCATGCGAGTAAATCAAATTTATATTTTAGCAAGTATATTGTTACAATTTAGCATGAAATAAGCCTCAATTTGTCCCCGCTGTTAGAAATTGAATTAGTATTTGCCAAATTTTAACAAAGCTTTGGTATGCTAATACACAAGAAAATTGACATTCTAGAGCTTTAAAATGGCTTTAATTTGTAAAATTTGTCTACTGTTAAGGTTAATTTAAGTTTTTAAACAAGAAAAGACAAACACAAAAGGTATAGTTTTAGAAATTTAACTAAAAAATGAGAATTTACTCTTCGACATGGCATGTTTCTTCAAATCACTATTTTGTTGCATTTCAGTGGCCACTGCTAACCTTCATAAAATATTTATTTCTGAACCAATTTTCAAAACTAGCAGGCCAATTTGCTCGTTTTTGCTAGCAGAACACAGTAATCCATTAAAAGTGGAAATTGAAAAAAAAATGTTTAACCTTATGGCATTTGAGAAAGCACAGAATTGCTTATTTTAAGACAAATCATACTACAAATCTATTGATATTTAGATTATAGATACAATTCTGATGGAGGAACATCTTTTAGTTTGACAATATATGTTAATTTTGTTGTTTATTGTCCTTAGCAACCAATATAGACATTTTGACACAAAGACTTGGTTCGGTCATAAATTGATACTTTATTGGCTACCCCTTGGAAAAGAAAGAATGCGCTTTATGTAGCAATCCCAATATGGAACGCTTTATATTTTTTCATACGAATAAATCAAATTTATATTTTTAGCAAGTATATTGTTACAATTTAGCATGAAATAAGCCTTAATTTGTCCCCGCTGTTAGAAATTGAATTAGTATTTGCCAAATTTTAACTAAGCTTTGGTATGCTAATACACAAGAAAATTGACATTCTAGAGCTTTAAAATGGCTTTAATTTGTAAAATTTGTCTACTGTTAAGGTTAATTTAAGTTTTTAAACAAGAAAAGACAAACACAAAAGGTATAGTTTTAGAAATTTAACTAAAAAATGAGAATTTACTCTTCGACATGGCATGTTTCTTCAAATCACTATTTTGTTGCATTTCAGTGGCCACTGCTAACCTTCATAAAATATTTATTTCTGAACCAATTTTCAAAACTAGCAGGCCAATTTGCTCGTTTTTGCTAGCAGAACACAGTAATCCATTAAAAGTGGAAATTGAAAAAAAAATGTTTAACCTTATGGCATTTGAGAAAGCACAGAATTGCTTATTTTAAGACAAATCATACTACAAATCTATTGATATTTAGATTATAGATACAATTCTGATGGGGAAACATCTTTCAGTTTGACAATATATGTTAGTTTTGTTGTTTATTGTCCTTAGCAACCAATATAGACATTTTGACACAAAGACTTGGTTCGGTCATAAATTGATACTTTATTGGCTACCCCTTCGAAAAGAAAGAACGCGCTTTATGTAGCAACCCCAATATGGAACGCTTAATATTTTTTCATGCGAATAAATCAAATTTATATTTTTAGCAAGTATATTGTTACAATTTAGCATGAAATAAGCCTCAATTTGTCCCCGCTGTTAGAAATTGAATCAGTATTTGCCAAATTTTAACCAAGGCTTTGGTATGCTAATACACAAGAAAATTGACATTCTAGAGCTATCAAATAAATGCAGATTGTTGCCATGGCTACACCAAAAAGAGATTATATTTCAAAATTATAACTATTGGAAATCAAATCTATGGAATATGCTCTTTCCATAAATATACACATGCATAACACAAATATAAACCCTTATTTGTCAGAAGGGAAGGAAAAGAGGGTGGTGAAAAATTATGAGTGTCAATTTTAAGTTTTTTTCCTAACTGTGTATTGCTACCTAACATAAATAGAGAACTCCATCAAATTTCACGGAGCTGAATTTCCGGATTATATAAATCGAACATTCAGGAAAATTTCTCAGGTGTCCAGGCCAGTCCCACACAAAACAATTTGAGTCACATGTGTAAAGTTAAGAATTTTGCAACAAAAACGTCAGTTCAGCGATACAGGCCTACTTTAATATGCAATGATTATGTGTTTCGTGTCAACCCCTATAACAAATCAAGTTTTCAAATAAAACACTTCCGCCTGCCATGAACCAGTAAATATTCTTTTTGTTTTAAAATGAAACAACCCCATACTGTATACTCGGCTGTAAAAGGGCCCTGTTTATATTGCAATACTCTTCAAAAACCTTTAAAGACATCATAATTATTTGTTTTTGTTCTGTTGATTGATAGTGGTTTTAAGGACTGAAATGAGATCAAATATGTATAGTTCTGTTCAACAGTTTTACGGTTGATCAGTTGCAGTTGGTTGTTTGAAGTTCGAAGTATGCTGCATATTTAACTTCGTACATCTATTTCAGGTCTGCAACCAATATAAAAAAAAATAAGATGTGGTACGTATGATTGCCAATGAGACCACTATCCACCAAAGTTCAAATGAAGTGAATGTAAGCAATTATAGGCAACCATAAAATGAGAAAAAAAACCTAGTCCGGCTGTAAAAGGCCCCGACACTAAAAGTATGCAACAATTCAATTGAAAAAAGTAATGGCATAATTTACAACAAAACAACACTCAACAGGTTTGGAACAACCCCCTCAAATGAGGGATATCCCTTAAATGAGGGACTGTCCATCAGACAAGATGTTATTTTGCTGTTGTAGAAAAGGAAAAAGAAAAATGTAGCCTTTTATCTTAAAAAGGGAAAAATTCATTATATTTGCTAATTTGGAACAATTTTTCTAAAAGAGGGATCCATTTAATTTCAATAAAAAAGACGATTGAAGTCCATGAATATTCCAAAATGTGTACAAACCCGACGTCAAATGTTGACACTGTTCTACTTCAATGATTGTAGGATATCAAATTAGATGACGGTCAGTAAATTATAATCCAGAAACAAATTAATTGCACTGGTGCATGGAAGGTCAATGGAATTCTTTCCCGCGTAAATGTCATTCGTTAAACGGGATATACCATTTTAGGGCTATACTGTCGTTCATATTTAGGTTATTTTGACACAGTAAAATGAAATATAAATGTCAACTATATATATAATGGTTTTGAATGTAGTCACTTTATCAGAAAAATGATTTATTTCTCTCAAACAACGCTAAATAATATACATTAACTCGACTCTGAATCTAAAAACCCCTGAAATATAATGGTATATGGAATCGTCCGAAACAGATTTCTTAACATTGATAAAGTTGAAATAGGTAGATTCAGAATTGTGCGCAAAGAAATAAGATTAGAGATAAAGCCCTATGTAAAGCGAAAACCAAAAAAACACCAGAATTAAATCATCGTTTATTAAATTTGCTTGCATAAGCAGTGGCGGATCCAGAGGGGGGTTCCGGGGGTTGGAACCCCTCCCTTTTTTTGGACAATCAATGCATTTGAATGGGGACATATAGTTGGAACCCCCCTTTTTAAAATGGCTGGATCCGCCCCTGATAAGAACCTTGAAGTTGAAACTACGAACGATTACGTGTATCTTGTCAACCCCTGAAAAAAATAATACTTCCGCGCGCCACAGACTGATTTTTTAATATATTGTTATAGAGTATGTTAATTAAGCAGCAATATAGATTAAAAAAATAGGATAATACATAAAAGTTGTATTTGTTAAAAATTACGGTAACTCTTCTTAATAGCAAAAATTTATATGCAAAGGCAGTTTAACTACTAAATTGACTATCATGCAATTCTTTTTTCATGCCCATTCAATTATCTTCATAAAAAGCTTCATATATGAGTTGCAGTTGATGACAAAATAATGTCGATAACACTTCTCCGCGAAATGTGTTATCCAAAAGGCCCGAAATATTTTGAGCCTAAATCCATCAATTGGAAACACAACTTCAAAATACTGATGGATTAAGTCAAGGATGCCATGTAATAGGTAAAACGCGAGAAAGAAGACGTAGATACTCTTTCCGAATGAATTAAGGCTGTGAGGTCGTTGATACAAATCAGAATAAAACACTGAATGGGGCTTTGAACACACATGCTACATCAATCTTTAAAGACCCAAATGTTGCAAAACACCTGTTCTACCTTCATGACAAATATGTTGTTGTCCCCGCACATAAAGCCCTAATTTAACTTCGTTTTTGTGTGTAAAACACATTACATAAATTGCTTAATAAATGAATTAGGTATTGACAATTCACTTGGAAACTCAACATATACCGCCACGGCACTAACAAAGGAGGAAATCCTGGATAACCACAGGTCTGTTCTATGTTCCTTTGAAATTTCAACCAAAGATGAAGAACTGAATCTTCCTTCACTGTATTGGATACCTAAATTACATGTGTCCTTACAAACAATGTTATATTACGGGGTCTTTCAAGTGCTTTACGAAACCTCTTTCTAAATTATTAACATCAGTGGTATCAGCAATCAAAGCCGGGCTTCTAAGTTATTGTGAAACTATTTATTCTAGAGGTGGCGTGAATCAGATGTGGATACTAAAAAATTCCAAAGATCTGTTAGAGTACATACAATCTAAGACTCTTTCATCTTGCAATAATATCAAAACATTTTTGTCTTTTCAACATTTTACACAAGTATTCCCCATTCCAAACTTAAAGACAAATTGAAAGAGTTGATTCTGCTTTGCTTCATAAAAAAGAATGGCTATCGTAGAAACAAGCATATTTTCATAGGGAGGAATAAATCGCACTTGGTAAAAAATCACTCTGATTGACAACATATTTGTTACGTTTGGAGGAAGTGTTTATCCACAAACAATCGGCATTCCCATGGGAACCAACTGCGCTCCTCTTCCTTTATTCATATGAGACTGACTTCATACATGAGGTTCTTAGGAAAAAGGAAAAGTTAACATTATCCTTTAACTTTACTTTCCGCTATATAGATGATGTCCTCTCACTAAATAATTCAAAGTTTGATGACTATGTTGAACGCATCTATCCCATGGAGATAAAGGATACAACAGATACAGTTAAGTCTGTCTCATATCTTGACTTACATCTTGAAATTGACAATAAAATTGAAAACAAAACTTTACGACAAAAAAGATGATTTCAGCTTCCAAGTTGTGAACTTTCCATTTCTATGTAGCAATTTTCCAGCAGCGCCTGTCTATGGAGTATATATCCCCAGTTGATACGATATTCCAGGGCTTGTATTTCCTATCATGAATTCCTTGATAGAGGGTTGCTGCTCACAAGGAATCTATTAAACTAAGAGTTCCAAGTGGCGAAGTTGAAATCATTCCTTCGTCAATTTTACGGACGCCATCACGAGTTGGGTTATTGAATATCTGTTTCACAGATAACGACGGATATGCTCCAATTGTCGTAACTACAATCCTGTCCTCTTTTGCCGAATGTGACCTACCGAATTAGACTTATCACCGGGCTTGTACTTACATGAGCAGCACGACGGGTGCCACATGTGGAGCAGGATCTGCTTACCCTTCCAAAGCACCTGAGATTACCCCCGGATTTTGGTGGGGTTCGTGTTGCTCAGTCTTTGACTTTCTATGTTGTGTTTTGTGTACTGTTGTTTGTCTTTTTGGTCTTTTTCTTTTTTGCCAAGGCGTGTCCTTTGGTATATTTCGCTTCTCTTTTGTAATACATTTTTATATATTTTCCAGCTCCTAATTGTTATATATTGAAAAAAATGTTTTATTTTATTTTCCAGTTTTGATAATGACTTGAATTGCTCCAATGCAACACGAACTATAGCCAAAAGGGAAGTAATTTTTCCGCCTTTAAAGAAAAATACGCATCGGCTGTCTCCGGTTTTTTCATTCGAGCAAAACTTATATTATGTGTTTTGTATATATATCTTGATATACAGTTGAAAGGTTCATAGAGATTTAAGCTGTGTTAAACAATATTTGCAAAAAAAACTTTTCTTATGCACCTAAGTAAACTAATGACACTCAACAACTAATCTTTTTATTGTTGCCTTTTTAATTGTATTTCACATTTTGCACCAACATTAAATTTACTTAATGCTTATCATATTTATTATACTGTATAGCTTATTATAAATTGTATGCTCATTAACTTCGTGCTTTATTTGGCCTTTTTAACTTTTTTTAATCGAGCGTCACTGATGAGTTTTTGTAGACAAAACGCGCGTCTAATGTACAAAATTTTAATCCTTGTATCTATGGTGAGTTTATTATTAATCATTCATGTGTTCCGATGCCCACCTTACCCTCCTAAATAAAGATGTGTCAATGACCTGTTGCGGGACGTAACTCAAGAAAGAGAATGATCAGGAATTTGTGCAGGTTTTTGTCTCCCGTTATTTTCCCTAGTGGTAGATGACGTCTCTTCCAAATATCAGCCGTGTGAAGGAAACATCTAGATAACTTGAAGGTACAATGTTCATAGTTATTTTAATAATACTTTCTAGTATCAAATTAAAACGGTTCAGCAAAATACGAGGGTTTTTACGATATGATTGATTAGTTCTTATCAACAAGAAAATCCAAGACCGTAAGAATACAATCAGTAAATATTTTAGAACCATTTTATATTGATAAGTTACAATAGAAAATGAAACATCTATCCCATCGAACTTGAGATAAAGGATACAACAGATACAGTTAAGTTTGCTTCATATCTTGACTTACATATAGAAATTTACAATGAGGGTCGGTTGAAAAGAAATCTTTATGTCAAAAAAAGATGATTTCAGCTTCCCAGTTGTGAACTTCCATTTCTATGTAGCAACATTCCATCAGTGACTGCATATGGAGCATATATATCACAGTTGATACTATATTTCAGGGCTTGTATTTCCTATCATGATTTCCTTGATAGAAGGTTGCTGCTCACAAGGAAGCTATTAAACCAAGAGTTCCAAGTGGTGAAGTTGAAATCATTCCTTCGTAAATTTTACGGACGCCATCACGAGTTGGTTGACCGTTATAGAATATCTGTTTCACAAATAACGACGAATATGTTCCAATTGTTGTAACCACAATCCCGTCCTCTTTTCCCCGAATGTGAACTATCGAATTAGACTTATCACCGGGTTTGAGTAACACGACGAGTTCAACATGTGGAGCAGGATCTCCTTACCCTTCCGGAGCACCTGAGATCACCCCGGTTTTTGGTGGGGTTCGTGTTGCTTTATTTAAGTCTTTATTTTTCTATATTGTGTTTTGAGTACTGTTGTTTGTCTTTTTGTCATTTTCTTTTTTGCTATGGCGTTGTCAGTTTATTTTCGACTTATGGATTTGAATGTCCCTTTGGTATCTTTCGCCTCTCTTCTAAATGCTCTTTGTTTGAATAGGCAGTGTTTATTTTTCTAAATAGTTACAAAATCTTTAAAAGACCAGAAGTACAACATTAAATTACATATGTCTGACAAATATGGGTTTCATTTTTGATACCAATCTACTTAATTGCCAATAAGAGGAGGTCACAAATAAAGAATTTAATTTAAAAAGTTTAATAGTTTCTTTTTCTGTAAGGATAGGCTCATAACAAAATGACACGATGATCTCAAGGCGAGACTATTTTGGTAGTTTTTATGATTCAAAATTAAATATAATGAAATGTGAAAGACTAATGTCTAACAATTATATGAAGGATTTTACTTGATAAATTTATAATGCGTTTTGACTTTCGAATTCAAGGGCCAAAAGGTGTCCTTCTTCGCTTATCCTCAATTAAAGATTATCTGCATATTCCGTTTGCTTGTAAAATATTTTATTTATTGTTATCAAACCTTTAGCTCAAAGACGTCTCTTGGGGCAAAAACGAACTAAGTATGTATCCACAACGTATGAAATGCCAAAAAGGCAATAATTTGAGTTTTACTTTATAGTAATTTATTCAATTTAAACACTGACATACCAATGAATTAATACAAAAAAAATCTCATTTAAATCTATTTAATTGTATTTCTTTTGTCTTTATCATTCTCTCTTTCATTTCTGGTAACCTGAAGTGTTGGCTGACAGGAATATACGGTTATATATTATAAACTGTAAAAATAAAACTTTGGTAAGTTGAAAGTTATTAAGTTGAAAAACTTCTATATCAAGGAAATTTGTGTTCAATATCCACTTTGACAGCATTATCAATCACACATTATCATAGGAAAGGTCAAAGCAAATAACAAGAGCAAATATTTCGTTTTTCTATGAACCAACTGAACTGTATAGAAGAGAAAAAATCAGTATGTTAGTTTTTTTTTTATGAAACGAGGAAAGTTAACGAACAGCGGAATGAAATGTACTTTAATAATATAACGTACTATACGACAATTTTGGTGAACTTTTGTGCTCCTGTTAGCTAAGGCCAGGCCATGATGTTTTCTGTCTTCCTCGGTTTATGGTTTTTATTGGCTTCTTTTCACCTTTTTGATGATTGAGTACTTGTCGTTTTTCATAGAAAAAAAAGAAAGTAATTTTTATCGTTAGTCATATCCAGACCGAAAATACAGAGATTGGATTGGCAAATGGCTATCACTTATCCTACGTTTTGACCGAAATAAATCACAGAACGTTTTAAAACTTTAAAACAAATATGTTTTTGATAAACAAAACACCCAAATTATATAATGTCGATCTACAATAAGAGAAGTACGATTTGAAGCCAAATTGGCTTCAGAATCAGATTTTCTTTTGCTTATATATTACTCTCTAAGAACGTTTCATTTTGATTAAACACACTGTTATTTTATTTCTCTCTTTAATAATAGACTAACCAGCTTGTCATTTCTTTCTTTCAAAATGAGTGTGTCAAAATTGCTTTAGTATTTTTCTCTTAAATATCATCCTCGTAAAACAAAACGGTTCTAAAACTGTAAGGAGAAATAGGACAAGCATATATCGTATAAGATAATTTGTTTTGTTTTTTTTTTTTTTTTTTATTTCCAATAGAGGACCCATTATGGGCATAATCAGTACAGTGATTTTTTTTTACATTAAACAATTGCAATATATACGGACGGACATGTGAAAGACATTCCACTCATCTCAGCTTATCGTCGTGTCTCAAAGCAAAATTTTTCCTGACATTAATCCACATGCTTCAAGTTAAAATATTAAAAATTTTACTAAAAAAAAATTAAACACAAAAAGAAAAAGAAAAAAGGAAGGTTTATGCCCCAAGCGCCTGTGAAATAGACATAACTTATAAGAAGAATGAGAAGATGACCCCAAAACAAGTAAACTGTGAGGTAAACAGTTAATTTCATATTAACCTTAAAAAAGAGAAAGAATACCAGAGGATTTTATTTGTATACTACACAACTAAAGCAAAAATAATTAACTTGTATACCTGGTATTTAAAAAAGAGATTACTGATTGCAAGATAGAACATAGTTCAGAATATCTGAATCACATTGTTTTGCTGTTTTGGTTAATTGAAATATTTTTAATGTTGTATTTATTACTTAATTCAAATAAGTGCTAGTTATATAACATGTAACTAATGAACTATATATTATATTTTATCAATATAACGGAACTATAAAGCAACTGGCATACAAGTGGGAGGTGTAGCTAGCTATAAAACCAGGTTTAACCCATCATTTCTTCGGAAAATGTCTGTACCAAGTCAGGAATATAGCAGTTGTTTGACATTTGTTCCGTTGATTGATTGCGCCTGATTTTTTCAGTGTTAAATATGGACTTCTCCTTTTTGAATTTGCTTGGAGTTAGGTATTTTTTAATAATTTTTTGTAAGTATTTAAGTATGCACATTCATATGTGCTAATACAAGAAATGCACTATAAACAAATATGTTATAATTCTATTATGCTTATGAATTACTCTGCATCATAAATGTTCACGAGCGATTTTATTTTGGCTGAAAATTTAAAATATTGGCCAAGATTGTGATAGCATGAAAAAGCTATATCATAATAGTCCTGTACTGAAATCATTGACGATTAAATTCAATGCTAAATGTCTAGATAGAACGGATCGAATAACCTTTTTCTCTCTGGGCTTTTACTTATTGCCGGTAAAAATTCAAATCTAACGGACGTTTTTTCACGTGTATCTTGATTTACATACGTCCCGACCAGCTCTGTTCCAGCAATTTCGAGTATTATTTGGCCATTGACTATTAATGGCCATATTCCATTTGGCGGAGAGATAGTTATGGATCCATGTTCCATGCAACTTTCATCTGTACAGTAGAAAGGGTCCTTTTTAGTACTAACCATGAATCGACATTTTAATGAATCATATCTACGGTTTTGTAAATAATCTGAAAGAAAAGTTTTTGTCACATCAATATTTCTAGTTTGTCCAATATGAACTTCTTCGTCAATTTCAAAAAGAACGTCAAAAAGATTGCTGCACATTTCTTTTCCGTCTCTGTAATACTTTTTTTCCGGATCATGAATACTTGGGTCGAATTCTTTGTTAACAGCCACGCCATATGTATAATAGCATACTCTTGATGATACAACATTTGGATTGTGGCCATAAATAACAGCCCCTTTCAACACTGAAAGAGACCCATCTGTTGGTATAAAAACCTCCAATGATTGGAAATGCTTTTTAATTGCATGTTGTAATGTGTCAGCCTCTGAAAAACCACCTGCCATCATTAATACACTTACATCAGAACATCTTTCATGTTTCAATATGGATTCAACTTCATCAACGATCATTCGTACAGTTTCAGAAAAAATGTTTCAACTAAAGATCCTGCAATAGATAATTTGTCTCGTTTAAGTCGTACAGTTTCATTAAATTTTGAACTTGCAATAGCTGTTGGAACGTCTGAGTGTTCAATATCAAGGAACAATTCAATCAGACTTAAAGGCATGCGAATGGTTAGTGATTCCTCTTCTTCTACTCTAAACATTTTTTTCTTTACTTCAAAATCTCTCAGTAATTGTAAGAAATCTTCTCCGTTATTGCTTTTAAACTGATTCATAACTTCCTTTCCGAAAAGTTCTTTAAGCATATTTACGAATTGTTTGTTTATGCATTCACCACCCCATGGGCCACCGCATTCTCTGTGAATTATTTTAAGCTCGCCGTTTTCTAAAACTTGTTGGGCAGAAATGTCTACGGTACCACCTATAGTATCAAATAAAAATTTAGAAAAGAATTTACTTATAGAACTGAACAGATTATGGTAAAGAGTATGTAAATATGTGAATAGAAAAAAATGAAACCCCATGGATTTGTAGCAGATTGTTGAGTCCGGAACTATATATTTTTTTTGTTTTGGTGATGAAGATTAAAAAGACTTTTAACAATTATGGAAACAAAACATATCAGCAAATAACAGTCTATTAACTGATTACGTAACTTGGCCTTGACGAAGTTACCTTGAAATGATTAGATGTCTTCTTCATCCCAAAAGGCATATTATTCATCAAAGATATGACCTTTACCTTATACCTGACCACTAAAATGAATTGGGGTCTCGTTCTTACAAATGGCCTTATTCAAACTTAGATTGGTCAAGGTTTGGTATCTAACTAAAAATATTATCCCGGAAATTAATATTTAACCCAATTACCATTATATCAATTACTGCTGTGATCTTGACCCTTGTTCTATTGGCTTCGAAATCAAAAGTGTATTTTTCCATCCAATGTCACTTATCCAACAAGGATTGGTGAAGATCTGACTCAAAATACATTGTCTGGAATATTGTAGTCTGACTCTAGGTACTGTGATATTTACCTACTGACCGAAAATTTTGATATCACGTTAAACCACAATTTGTCACTATCAATTTATAAATTGCTGTTTTGACCTTGCCCTTTGATATAGCGACATCAAAATTAATATAGGTCTTATTCGTCCCTTTGGGAAGGTCATACCGTGTTTGGTAAAAGTTAGACAAATGGTTTAAAAGATAACATTAGGAAACCAAAACTTTATCCAAATTCTATTTGATCAACTGCTGTTATGACCTTCACCTTTGACATATTGACATCAAAATCGTGGAAATATTTCTCACCGCATGGTGCATTATCAAACACAAATGTTGCTAAAACGTTTTGTCCTAAAACCGAAATGTTGGGGACCAGTGGAATAGATTTTTATCTTTCAAGATCAGTTTATATGTGTTCATTATTTTTTAAACATTGTACTGTATCTACTATAACCTTTTATACTGTCTTTTACTGGTGAAAAACAGCTGTTATACTCTTGACATTAACTTCAAGTCTCGAGTAGTCTGACATTCTTTGAGAGACGATTTTTCTTTCTTTGTGGGTCCAAGTGTCAGATGAACATACAAACATTATTAAAATTTAATAACTAAGAATATTAACAAGATTGCTACGCCGTAGCGAAATATCCCCCACGCTGTATAAATAATGGTCAAATTATTGTAAAATCCCACAACTCCCATTAAAACGGTCTTAACAAAACGACCGTATAATATGGTCAACTACACACGATGGTAAATAATCCTACTAAGTATAAGAGCTTTTTGCCAAATGGCATTAGTATTGTTGCTTTCATAAGGCTATACTATTACAATACTCAAAAAAATGTCAAAGTCCAACAACTCTCGTAAAAATAGTCGAATTAAATTATTAAATATGGCAATATACACATGATGCTAACCAATCCTGACAAATATCAGAGGTATTTGTAGCACAGTCTGAGAGGACTTGCGTTCACAAGGTGTTGTTGTTACTTTACTCCACTTAATAGTCAAAGTCCAATAGCTCCCATAAAATTGTCAAATCAAATTGGCAGTATAATTGAGTCAACCAAATATGTTGACAAATAAAAGTCCCACGTATGAGAGCTTTCTTTCAAATAGAATTAGAGGAGTTGCGTTCACAAGGTGTTACTGTCACAATACTAATAATAGAAATAGTAAAAGTCCAATAACTCCTGTAAGAATAATCTGATCAAAATGATGGTATAATATGGTCAATTGCACATGATTGCAAACAATCCTACAAAGTACGAGAGCTTTATATAAACGGTCTCAAAATGTTGCATTGACAAGGTGTTATTGTCACAATAATAAAAAAAAATCCCATAACTCCTGTAGAAACGGTCAAATCAAAATGGCGGTACAATATGGTAAACTACACATGATGGCAAGAAATCCTACTAAGTATGAGAGCTTTCTGTACAACGGACTCAGAGGAATTGCGTTCACAAATTGTCATTGATACAAACTTAAAAAAATGATCAAAGTCTTATAACTCCCATAAAAGTGTTAAATAAAACTGACGATATAACAGTCAAGAAAATATGACAGCAAAAATACTACCAAGTATGAAAGCTTTATGTCAAACTTTCTTCAAGTAACATTGTGTTTTGGACGGACGGACGGACGGACGACAGTAGCCATGTCCTCCGCGGCGCAACGCATGGGGTCTTAAAAATTGTTTAACTTTTAAAACAGTACCTCCAGCATCAACAACAATAAACTTTCGACCCGGATCAAAAGCTTTCAGGATGACAGCACCATTTTTTCCAACTAACTTATTAACAGGAAGAAGGCTTGTGTAAATAGATGCAGCCTCAGGCTCATATACTATAATGAACTTTTCACCTTTTATACCAACCTATAAATAATCAATATGAGATTAAATTTAATATGGATTTTTGATAAATCCAATATGGATTGTTAGTATGCTTACGGATAAGTATAACTATACATGTGTAGTTGACACTAACAAATTCAGGTTTTGTTATAAAATTATCTGAAAACTGCTACTACTACTATGGATGTGTTTAAGGACTTCGACCACCCATAAGTGTCTCACAATGCGTAAGCTTATCAATTAACTTGTACATTATCATCGTAATATTTGTATTGCTCACATATTTTTATGAATATTTAACGGAAAAGTAATTCATTTATATCTGGTAATTGATTTTGTGTTCTAATTTGCTTTGTTCTGTGACATCTACTTACATCCAAATCTAAAACTAACATGTCGTAAATAATATAAATTGAGGGCTCAAAGATGTATAAGTTGATATTTGTTTTATTTCTATTAGAAAGTTCAATCGTCTAGAAAAGGTAGAACCTTATATTTTGTATGATACAAAGGACCGATGCCTTACTATGCATGCAAATTGGTTTCCAACTAGAGACTCACTTGCAAATTTTGAGCGAAGACTCAAAGGGGGGTTTTACCTTGTGTTTTATATTTAAAAACTGTAAATGTATTAATGTAGTCGGTGAGATGAATTCGTTACACAGTGTGCTAGTTAACTAATACGATATATACAGGGTCAGTAAATTCCATATGGGACGAGAGCTTCGCTTGGTCACTAGCACACTGTGTAACTAATAATATCCTCTTTTATTCCAAATATTATCAATTCCATCTAAAGGTCCACTTTTACAATTGTATTTGCTTTAAAGGTGACTTTTTGTAGTTTATATATCTAAAACACTTTCTTTTTAATTTCAAAAATATTCGTATCCTGAATAAATGAATTAACCAGGAAAATGTTGGTAACGTAAATGAACTTAAGTTTTTTACAAGCAAGTTGCTGTACTGTATAAAACGCTATATTTCAAGTTAATCGAGACATGAAAACAAAAATCGATATTCCAACATGTTTTCATTTTAAAATATGCAATTTAAATTATCAGTTAACCAGAATTTAGAACTTATTTTTTTTCAGCTGGAGCCCTCAGCACGAACCGTACAAAAACACTTATCATTTCTAAAAGAGGGACGAAAGATATCAGAGGGACAGTCAAACTCATAGATTGAAAATAAACTGACAAAGCAGGAGCGGATCCAGAACCCCGATGTCTGGGGAGGGGGGCACCATGAAACCAAAATTAGATATTTGTTTAGAGATGTATATATGCGAGTGTGGGTGGTAATGGTTGTGGTGTGTGTGGAGGGGGTCAGATCATCGATTTTAATTTTTTACCATATCACTCTATTCGTTATTCTTTGATCTCTATTATATTCGTCCTAAACATGCATGAACTATTTTCCATTGGACATTAAGCAACCAACAATCAATCAATCTATTCTTTATATTTCATCATCTCTTTATTCTGTTATCTATAGTTTTTGGTCCCACTCCTAATCTAACTTTTTTGCCCATTATTCTCTAATCTGTAAACCCCATTCATAGCCTCATACATGGTAATTGAAACAAAAAAATATTCATATATTAATTTACTGTATGCTTGGACTAAAAGATAAATGTATTAGTCCCATATTATGTTATAAAGTTGGTCTTATAAAAATACAATAGCATTTTATTGATGATTATATATATATTAGACAATGTCAATTCATTTTTCATGGAAAAAGGGGTCAAGGCGTTTTTAAAACAAATTGTTGGTTTCCTTTGAAAATAAGAAGGAAAAGAAATACGACGTTCAGTTAAAAAAATCTTGTATGATATTGAGAAAAAAATATTTTGTTGTTGAAGAAAGTCACATAAAAGACAGTTTCGAGAAAAAAATACATTCACAAGAAATGGTAATGCGAGTATTGTGTTATGAAGACATATCCCATATATCAATACCAACATTCTTGCCGCTAAACATCTATTTGTACCTATTCTTTAAAAACACAGATTTTTGTTGGTAATTTCTTTTTTTCCCCGATCAGAAGATTTAAACTGTTAATCAATCTTAATCTGTAATATTGTATTAAAAAACAATAAAACTATTCGTACTATTCCAATTAACATGTACATGTAGTTTGCATAAAAGCTTTTGCAAAGAGACATTACACACAGGTGTCAGTATTTACACACCCACCGATAAGTTGTCATAAATCACGCATGTTGAAGATGGGTTTAATTAACGGCCAGTTTAAGAAGTCAAATCAAGCTGTGATTAATTTCCGCTCTAGATAAGCAGATTCAGTCGCAATAAAATTATGCTAGAAAATTTTTTGGTGACCTGGACTGGGGGGCACGTGCCCCCTGTGCCCCCCGGTAAAGCCGCCACTGCAAAGCCATGGCTAAAAATAAAAAGACAAACAGACAAATAATAGTACAGAAGACACAACATAGAAAACTAAAGACTAAGCAACACGAACCCCACCAAAAACTGGGGGTGATCTCAGGTGCTCCGGAAGGGTAAGCAGATCCTGCTCCACATGTGGCACCCGTCTTGTTGCTTATGTTATTACAAATCCGGTAAATAGTCTAATTCGGTAGGTCAAAATTTTGGTCCATACTAAGGTTTTTGTTTTAGAAATTAAAGTTGAGTTTTATCGTTTGTAGTGGCCTGTAAGGACTCTGATGGTTCTTAGCTACCAAACATTTCATATTATCTGGTTTTACTTTGACGTTCATCATTAAGTCGTTTTTCGTCAAAAAAATAATTTATATGTGAAGGTTTGGTAATCATGACAATAAAGCCACCTGTACCGTTATATACGATTTCAGATCGTGTGCAAATACAGTATACCTTTTCAGCTGATTCTCTCATAAACTGCTTTGCAGAATCATTCCAGATTGCTGGTACTGACACTACCCAAAATATGTCGTCTTCAACCGTGCCAAGCTTTCTCCAATGCATCTGCTGAATGAAATGGTCTTTCAAAAAGCCAATAGCAGCAGAAAAAACAGCTTTTGCAGATATACTTTTCCCCCCAACATCCAGTAATTCAAAATCTACTCTTATATCCTGTCAACAGATTTTAAACATTATACAATGCTGTTTGAGAAGTAGTGTGGGGTTTCGGGCGTTAATGGCGTACGATACAGTTTTGATCCCGTATTTACATTTTGATAAAAATTTCAATATAGACTATTTTTTACCTGATTAAATCAAATATGTAATAAAAAATATACCTTCATGTGTTACTTTTTGAGTAAAATGAGGTCGAAATTTGGTATATTTGCTCAAAATTCGGATTTGTGGCCGTATTTTCCCTTTCGAAAGAAAGACATAACTTTTGTTTTAAAAGATAAACACAAATTGTTTTTGTTAAATAATTGGTAATTTCTGTATTTTATAAGTATCCTAAAATTTATACATTTTTATTCAGAAATAACTCATATTTATCATATGTTCATGAATGTAGAAAAAACATCACTTTTGCTGTATATTTATCAAATTTAAAAATTGCACTATTTACATTTTCATGAAAATTGGCACATAATCTTCTCGCGTAATCAAACCAAATGGCATTTTAAAAGAGGGTCCATGAACTCGTTTTCAAGTTAAATAAGTTTGAATGATAAAATCAGTCGAAAACTGAATCTTTTCCCGATAAGTCATAGTTTGACGTCGCGAAAATAACAATTTACGTTAGCAACGTCATTACCTCCCCTATAACTGTATCGTATGCCCTTAAGCATTGCTCATGAAGTCATAAACTTCAGTTATAGCGCAAAAAGATATGAATTTGGCACAGTCAATTTTCTCTGTAAAGAATATACCTATATACCTTTACTAAGGTGTATAGGATATATTTTTTTACACATGCTAGTACCTTGATGCTTGAAGTGAGGCCAACAATCATAGGAAGAATGTTGACAGAAAAACAATGACTAAAAGAAGGACAAGTAACTGTTACAGTTCACATAACTCTACACAAAAAGATTTACAACAGAAATTTTACTAATATATTTAAATGCTCAAGAAACGTAAGCAACTGGTCTGACCATGTACAGATTTGTTTTAACAATACAAGTCATTGTATATGAGCATTGGACATTTTTCGTGTTAAATGTTCCATGTTAAAACGATGCATGATCAATTTTGCCTGGAATTGTTTCCACTCACGGGATCAAATCCGAAAATGATCAAACTTTGCGGGGTTATTAAAAAGACAAGGGATGCCCTAAAATATTTTTTACAATTTAACTTATATCTATGACATTAAAAGGTTATGCAGGGCTTTGTATTGCTGATCAAGACCATGTTGATACGATATTGAAAATTGTGCATGTTTTTGATAATTTGCATCGAAAGACATCCTTTACCAAAATTATCAAATCTGTATTTAAAGGATGATTCACTCGAAAACAGTTTAATGTGGATAATTAAACGCACATCTGAATAATTCATATACATTTAAAAAAAAGTTTTTTTAAATCCACTTACTGTACGTTTAACGAATGCATAAATAGCATATAGCATTCGTAAGTAGAAACTAAAATGTTAAATGTTTTTAAATTTTAATTTTCAAAAAGTAATTCTTATATCAAATATGTGGAAACAATGTTAATGCAGCATTCTATTCAAGCAACTCGAATCATTAAAGGTGGTTCCGCATGGTTCCGTTTGTGTGTTCGAAATCCATGACTTTATATATAATTTATCATCAATACATAGATTGGTTCATTGAAAACTAAAACGTCACTACAGACACTGGCATAGCGAACGAGTTGAAATATATATATAACACTGTAAGATAGGACCAAAGGCACATTATCGTCAAAAAAAAAAAAAAAAGGAACGAAAAACCGTCCCTTTTGTCGTAATTTTTTTTTGTAGAGTTTCTCTTGTAAAACTGACTATCTAGATCAGGAAGACCGTTATTTCCGTTTATATTTGATTTATTTAAAGTAAGTTCTATTGGCTAAATTTCGGTAGTATATAAAGAGAAGTCTTGATTATTCAACGAAAAATAACATCAAGATAACGGTAAATCTTGTTTAATTTATCAATTAAAATGCAATTTAGACGGATCTTTACGGAGTTTAGCTATAAACTGTGATTCACAACAATATAGAAACAATAGATATAAGAAGATGTGGTATGAGTGCCAATGAGACAACTCTCCATCCAAGTCAAAATTTATAAAAGTAAACCATTATAGGTCAAATACGGTCTTCAACACGGAGCCTTGGCTCACACCGTAAGCTATAAAGGGCTCCAAAAATCTGCTATTAATGGGGCGTAGTTGGTATACCTGTAATCCAGTTTTTGTCGTTCGTTGATGCCTGCCATATTTTGTTAACGGAATGTTGCTTTAATTGGATTACGAAAAATAGACTTAATTCGAGCTAAAAGAAGAAGCTTAGAATTATACCGCTGATAAAATGAAACTTTCCAAAACAGGGTTTATAAAAAGAAATAAATACCTCTCCGGCATTCACAGCACTATACAACTGCATCTTGAACCCTTTCAAATAATACCATTGATCTGCTTTATTTGCGTTCAGCAGCTCTTCATATTTGTCCTCTGCTTCAAATCCAAATGAGTGAAACTTTTTATTCGGATCAAAAAGAAGAACAGTTGCAACTTTGGTCTGAAGTGGTCCGTTTCCGTTATTCCATAACGATGTAGAGATATCCAAAGGATTGTTTTTATATTGGTATGCAAATGAGAATGCATAACCTGCACCGGAACTTCCAAAATCAATCGCAACTACTAGTATTTTTGTTTCAGCCATTCAGTCTCATTGTTTTCTATCATGGAATTTAAATGAAAATCATTTTAAGCATAAACGATATACACAATCAAAGTAAAACAACCTGGTATTCCTGTTTAAGAAAATGTTAAATACTGAAAGATAAATTGAAGATCTAGAAAAAATAAAAAAGAAAAGAAATGATAAACGAAATGCATCTTGCAACAAATTTTGATAAATGCAATAATGAGCGAGAGCAAATGTTTACTCTTACATATTAGTATTGATGTGACTGCATGGTAAGTATTATCACCCATTACAACAACAAAAAAACAATCTGATCTGCAATAACATTAACGGTACCAGATGCGCATTTCGACAATTAATATCTCTTCAGTGATGCAAGAGGCCAAAATATTTGAAAATCCAAACACATAATGCAAACGTTGAAGAGCTAATAAAACCAAAAAAAGGACCAAACATAAAGCCAAACCCAGAAAAGGAATCAGAGCTATGCCCTAGGGAGATACTTTCCTTAATTCAAAATGATTTCGAAATTTTATAACAGCAAATTCAAATAAAACAATATCGGTATTTTCATGCCAGTATCGAAGGTTTACCATCTAGATACATACCATGTACAATACATCATGCAAGAGCACAACATAAGAACAAACTGTAATAAACTGTTGACACAGAGATATGTCTCGCTTTTTTGTAATTTAGTATAATGCAAATATTAAATCCAAATGGCAATATTTAAACATGTTAAATATGCAAAACATTGAAAGTCAATGAACCATGGCTTATGGTGCAGGACCAAATAGCTCAGTGGAAATGAGAAATGTCAATGCTTACAAATCTGAATACCAAATACCATTGACTTACTATAAGTGATTCTCTTTACAATTACCCAAACACAAACTTTTTAATATGAAAACAATGTAAAAGTTTCCAAGTCCATGAATGATGAGCGGGTTGGGGTCATATAATCGCCATGGCGAAAATACTTGCAAATACTAATACAACTGCATACCAAATATCATTGACTTAAAAGTAGCGGTTCCTCTTAAACTGATCAAATCACAAACGACTGAGGGGACGATGCCAAATAATTTGCATGAAAATGAGATGTACTAATGCTTATGCATCTATATCATTGACCATTGGCCAAATATCATTGACCTTACCCTAGTGGTTCCCCTTAAATTGACCTAATCACAAACTAATACATGTATAGTAAGCAAAAGTTTCAAAGTCAATAGGCCATGACTAAGGTGGCGGGTTGAATAATCTCCGTGGAAATGAGATGTACCACTGATAATGCATCCACATACCAAATATCATTGACCTATTACTAATGGTTTCTCTTAAACTGACCTGAACACAAACTAATACATGTAAAGTAAGCAAAAGTTTCGAAGTCCATGGACCATGATATAGGGGCGGGGCAAAATAATCTACATGGAAATGAGAAGTGCCAATGCTAATACAACTGCATACCACTTGTGGTTCCCCGTAAACTTACCTAACATACTAATACATTATCGCCGCCGCCGCCGTCGGAAACAGCATACCTAAGTCTCGCTCCGTCAGGGTGAGACAAAAAAAAAGTTGGAAAGGGTGCATCTGGAAGAGTTTGGTTTAAATGCAACTGTTTAATAAGGAGATAAGTTAATGCTTTAAATTTTTAATTTTATTTAAAATTCGGGAAATTGCCTATGCCCGCATTTTTTTTTAAATATATTGATCTATCATGATGTAAAATTTAACCAGATTTTGACCATGCTTTATAGTTAAACATAATAAATTTGATAATTTTGCTAAATCACAAGTAACAAAAACTTTCACGGTCTTTTCCAATACACATTAAATATTGCAAATGACTACATATAACAAATCGATATACTGGAGCTTCTTTGGAGGTTCAAGTAAAGTGTGCAATAGACGTATTGTGTGAAATAGAGATAACAGACGATTATCGATGTTCAAATCTCACAAATTTATTTAAAATATATACAAATCAAGGTAAAATCTTTTGACTTGGTACCGTGCATCTACGTCATTTGGTGTCTGGTGGAAAGTTGTCTCATTGGTAATCATACCACATCTCCTTATTTTATATTACTACCGGAAATATGAAGTTCAAATACGAACCATCTAACTTCAAAAGCCTTGCAGCATTGTCTCATTTTAAACATCCTTTTATTCTCTAACGAGAACTACCTATCATCTGGATTGCTACTACTTTGATGAAAACATCTTTTCTGTCTTTTCTGTGTCGATTATTAGAAGCCTTTGTTTAGACTTTTATTATATCCGATCTAAATCTTAATAACCGTATTGCGTAGACTGCCTTTATGAAATTATCTTTCCCAAAAGTAGGCTTCGTCTGAAACAATCTGAATAAATCAATCATCTCAACAGCAAGGTCATTAATATATACATGGAAGGGGAAAAGACCGATGATTAACCTCTGCGGAACTCCCGTTCTCTTTCACCAAGACACGTTCGAAATAACATTAACGGTACCAATTTTGACTGCACCAGATGTGCATTTTGATAACTGTCAAACACAAAATTTTAGATAGATTTATCCGATATGTCATTACACTCATCAAAAGGCCTGAATTAAATAATTGTTTTACTGCAATATTTTGTATATATATTCCTTCACTCATTGCACTCATACGCGTAAAAAAATCGAAAAGTCAGTTGAATTCAGTTCAAGGTAGCATAATTAATATACTAAAACCCTTGTAGTATGACGTCCGTACTTTTATAATCCACCTCCGTCCTCACTTCAATAGTTGAATTCGCAGTTATCATGAATATATAAAATGTATGTGTGTGTCCTTATAACCCACGCCTGTATGGGTAACTATCTCAACTATATCGAAAATCCAAGAGACAATCAGTAGATCAGTGTGATTGACAAGCGGTAGATTTTGAGAAAATGTATCAGATTTCGTACTAAAAGTGAATGTTATGAAAAGAACTAACCAGAATGGTTTACCAATATGCAGCAGTGATCAATCAAGGTACTTAAAGATTTCATGGTTAACATTAGAGATAAAACGATAAGCCAGTTTTCATATTTCAAATAACACAGTTTGAGACATTCTTAAAAATGTGTGGTTGTTTTTCAATTAACCTTTTCTATGATATTTTTTCCAAATTACAGAAAATTACTTTTTCGCCGATTTTCTATTGTTCTTGTGTCACTGGTTATCAAACTAATGCAACATTCGTCTCAACAATCGTTTAAGGAAGTGGCAGCTATTGATATCCAACTTTACATAAAACTAAACTTTCTCTTTTTATTAAATATATATGGAGATGTCGGGACATACGTCAATGAAAATGCATCCAAAAACGAAACAATAACAAAACCAATTATATCTAAAGGTTTCTTGACTTGTACATTTCCGTTATGGAATCCGAAACAGAATTCAGAAATTATGTTTACAATTAGTAACAATGACTGTCAACGAACTCCAATGATCATTAATGTGTGAAAAAATCTAATGTTCTTTACTGAAAATAAAGACCCATCTTACCTTACAGGAGATGGAAAGTCTCTTATAAGTTGTCAAACAAGTCCAATTAAACTTGGTAGATACATATCATTATTAATATAATTTTGGCACTTGAATAAAAGCAAAATAACACCTGACTATAATTCAGACGTCATTTAATGTAATAAATGTAAATATATGTATTTTTGTCAAACTCTTCACTATACATTATTATATAGACCAAAGTTTGCAATTTAATTAATTGCTGTGCACTACTCAAATATAAATATGAGAAATCACTATACCATATACAAATTATATATACCTTTCACAGTAAAATCTTTGATCCTCAGTTAAGATAATTTTCATTTTACAATTTATCTAGTATCAAAGCGTTATTAACATTTTATATTTGAATATTCAACTGCGACTTAACCTTTTCATATTGATTAGTTGGTTAAATGACAATATGTTGTGGTTACTTTCAGACCTTTTGGCATAGGAACCTCCATGAACAGTTCAAAAAGGTTAAAATTTAGAGATATTTTCCTTTCTTCCATTCTTAAGATTGTCATACACAATTGAAAATAACATGACAGAAGCTCCCAAATTTTCTTTTACAAAACGTGTTTATAACAAACAATCTGCATTCATTTGGAAACCAACTGCTTTGCTCTTCTTGTCGACTTGTTCATTTGGACGCAGGCTATATGCAGAAGCTTCTTATGAAGATCGAAAAGAAGCTAGCATTACCCTTTTACTAAAACATTCCCCTAATAAAGATGATGTCCTCTCACAAATGTTAAAAAAGGAAAATTGCGTACTACTTATTTTAAATTTAAAAACATCTTCAAAAGGGAATCATATTTATGTCAAGCTAATAAATTTCAGTATCGAAAAAGCTTAACTCAGTTTAGAATAAGTGCTCGTCAGTTAGCTATTGATAAAAGAATCGATAAAGTAAAAGATTTTTTGGGCAGTGTAAAAATATGCAGGTTGAAGACGAGTTTCATTTTTTAATGGAATGCACTGCATATGAAAAGGAAAGGAGTTTTATTCTTGAGGAAGCATGTATTTAATGTAAAACTTCCCTTATATTTCAAAGTACGAACAGTTTATTTGGTTGATGTCCAGTGAGTCTGAAAATGTTAATATATCAGTGTCAAGATTTATTAGTACTTGTTTTGACATCAGAAAAAAATCATTACAGTGACTAAATATACATGTAGTAGTGATGTAGTTTATGTTCAATGTTCTACAAAGGGTTAATATTCTATTTATATATTTTTAAACACCATCTTTTATGGAGGATAGTTATTTATTCATTTATTTTCAATGTAATATATCTTAAAATTACTGAAAATTAATACTATATATATATTCTCGCTACATAATTCAAAGTTTGATGCATCTATACAATCGAACTGGAAATAAAGAATACAGCAGATACAATTAAGTCACTTACATCTAGAAATTGACAATGAGGATCGGTCAAGAAGAAAACTTTACGACAAAAGAGATCATTTCAGCTTCCCAATATAGAAATTTCGTTTCTATGTAGAACAATTCCAGCATCACCTTCAACTGGAGTATATATCTCCCAGTTGATACGAAATAATGTTTTCGAAATCTGAAAGTTTACTTCCTCAATGCTTTTACAATATTACTTTCAACTGATAATAAAATCTGTTCAGCTTTTGACTTAAAACATTTCCAATTCCGATATGAACACTTACCAAGTAACCAATAATGTTCACATTATCCACTCTGTTCCGTATAATATCTAGCTATCAGTACCAAGCAAAGCCTAATCGTATGTTAGAATTCCTAATAAGCCCCTGATGTTCCTAAAACAATATTTTATAGCGGTATTCAGTAGTACTCAATATCACGAGATATGTTAATGACAATTTTTTTGAACCGAAACTATTTCTATTTTATGAAAGCTGTTGATTTGTTAGTAATTGTGTCTTACACAAAAATTTTTTTGGAAATATTTGATCTAAATTTCGATTAAATAAGACGAGTGTATACAATTTAAACCGTTTTCACATATCTAACCGACGAGGTTGTATAGAACCTCCTTGATCTAACTAATGCCCAATTCTGGTGTTAAAAATATGTCCTCACTAAACTAATTTATCAATTTATAGAAAAATACTAATTCTGTTGCATATAGAATATTATCATCTTTATAATATAAAGCCATAATAGATGACGAAATGCCATTTTTTTGCAAATGATATATGTAATGCTATAAACAAAATAAATGAAATAGTACAAGTTTTTGCAATTATTATATTTTCTTGTGCAATTAAGTCATCTCTCTCTCTCTCTCTCTCTCTCTCTCTCTCTCTCTCTCTCTCTCTCTCAATATATATATATATATATATATATATATATATTACGTCAAAATCTGTGAATCTGTGACAACTTTACGACAGACGTTCGCAAAGTTAGCCAAGGAATTTTTAGATCTGCAAATTTGCAATCCCCTGCTTCTGTGGCATCGTGGCAATAGCGACTAATGCGTGTCCAACTCTCTAGACCACTCTGCCATACTACGCTCTATTCAAGTTATTCTTCGTTAGTCGAGTAATGCCTTTCCTTGTCGGCTTTATTTAGGGTTGTAACATTGAACATGGTATGGCAAAGAATATAAACACAAAAACATAACATTGGAATTTCGCATTAAATATTTTTATAATTTTGCTATGTGATATCATATTCTTTAAATACTTCTGTTTTAAATATTACAGCTATTATCTACTATCTTGATAAATTCTGTCGTTTGAACTAGGTACTTTTTTGCCAGCATTTGCATTTATTCCATAAATGCAAGAAGTTTATAAAGGAAACATACAAGTGGCAAAAGACAACGAAAAATACCAAATTAAAATGTAGTATTGCTGTTTTCAAACAGACTTATGTTATGACTGTTAAGGCTTTTTCGGTTTTTATATTGTCAAACGGGTGACATATTTTTACCCTCCATATGTTTTTTTTTTAAATATCACTAGCGTACCTCACAACGGTTAATCCATAAACGTGTGCTTTGGGAAAGGAAATCGCATTGTTTGACATCTAAAGAGTAAAATAACAAAAATTACCGAACTCCAAGGAAAATTTAAAACGGAAACTCCCTTATAAAATGGCAAAATGAAAGCTGAAACACATCAAACGAATGGAAAACAACTGTTATATTCCTGAAGAATGTAATTTAATGGATTAATAGTATTTGTTTTATTTCGATTCGAAGGGACAGCTAATGTAAACTTACATTATTTATTTGGATTTTAATACAAGTTCAGTAGTGTAAAGCTAAATTTATACCACTTCTATCCTGGATAACTAGTTCTTGGACATTTGATTTTGGTCTTTCAACTAGTGTAATGGTAAATTGGATATATATTTCGTTCGACAAAATAGAAGCATTTGAAAATGTAGCCATATACCAATCATAAAACTCCACAACGTAAAGGGAAGTTTGTAAAACTCCTTTTTAGTAAAATACATTGCTTATTAGTACGAGATGTTCACACAGACAAGTATTCATGTATTATGCATTTACAATGAGGAAAAGGAAAAAGAACTTAGAATTTATTAACTTAAAGAGCAGACTGACGCATATGAACCTTGTATATAAAATAAATGCAATGCATAGTATTCGTTAAAAGATAAAAACGACTGATCTGCTGACATGAAATTTTTGATAGTGTCGTACTCTGTAAGGTTATTCTATCCCCATGCATATATAGACGGCCTCGGCGAGATTTTCATATTTTTTTTTGTTATTTGTATATTTGGTTTTCAACGCTTTTAACTTATTGATATTGAACGCTAGTACGGCGTACTATATGGAACGCCACAGCTGTCTTATGTGGTATCTGATATTACGTTATGTGGTTTAATTATTACTTGATAATATTTTGTCTTTACATAATATGGTTTTGACATTACTTAATGATGTTTTGATATTACTTGATATGGTTTTGTCATTACTTAATATGGTTTTGTCATTACTCGATGTGGTTTCACCATAACTCAATGTGGTTGTGTTATTAGGTAATGTGGTTTTAACATTACTTGATGTGTATGTTGCTTAACGTAATGTAGTTTTTCATTACATGATGTGGTTTTGCTATTTGGTAATGGTGATTTGTTAATTCTTTATATGACTTTAACATTACATAATGATATTTCAAAATATAACGATTTCACACTACATGATGTGTGCGTTCCAGTAATTGATGTGGTTCTGTCATTCTTTGATGTGGTTATCACGTGACCATTTTGGAAAAAAAATAGTTCTATTTATAAACCGATTTTCATATGTGCTTCGGATGAGTGTCGCTATCCATTGAGTTAAAGTTCAAATTAAAGTTCGAGTTGTTGTTTAGAGTTATTTGGTATGCAAAAGGGGAAAGGCAGATAAAAATAAGAAAAAAAGTACTAAAAAAATAACAATATTTCGGACATAAGGGGGATATCCCCAAACTACTTGGTCCGGCCGGTTTTTTTCCCCCTTAGTTCTCAAATGGAAGCAGTATTATAATAAATTCGTGAAGGATTCCAAGGAACCCTGTGTCTCGCCTTAGATTGCTGCCGTCAGTGTAAAAGTGTAATGTTGACTGTAAAAGGTCCATTTATCGGTAAATAACAAAATTAAAAGAATGATTTTTCTGTAGATGCTTTATCTTGATCTTGAAGATTAACTCCTATACAAGTTTTATAACAATTCATGGAGGTTTACAAATTTATCATGACAAAACAGTTTAATTCGGTAATATTTACTGCAAAAAAACTTGTATCAAAATAAGAAGATGTGGTGGGATTGCCAATGAGACAACTCTCCACCACATACTAAATGACGTAGAAGTTAACAACCATATGTCACTGTATGGTCTTCAACAATGAGCAAAACCCATACTGCATAGTAAACTAAATCTATGTATTTCTGGTTAATTATTAAGTCAGGGATTTCGTTACCACAAATTACTTAAAACCTTTACTAAATTCTTCCATAGATATAAAGATTTGGTTTGGAAGTTTGGTTGCACCTTATTTTTAACGGGATAGCACATCCTAATTTTTACGGAATTGTTGTTTACCGAGCCCGGAAATTTAAATACGATCCGGGAAACTTATCAATCCTTTAAATAAACTTATTCTAAAAGGTTACCAATTCAACACTATAATTAGATCTTTGAATATTGTTTTTATTGGTATTAATATTGATTTTGTTATCAGTAAATTAAAAATCAAACTAAACATTATTTTTATATACATATGCACATTCATGGCTCTACAATCTGTCGATATCTGTATCTTGGCATTGCACAAGGTCATGTTTTTCTCTGACTGTTAATGACGTCTTTACACTAAATCCATTGGATATTGGATGTGTACTGATTGATACTTTAGTCTTAGATGCATGATTCTTTTTATTAGTTGTTATTGGCTTTGAACTAGCTGTCAGTAACTGCGAGTACTCTAAAATCTGTACTTAGTGTCTTTTTGTTGTGGTGATGTATAAGTACCCTGCCACGTCCACTCTGTGTTTTTATTAGATGTATTTCTGCTTTGTATCGATCTGATGAGTTAAGCCCTTTTCAACTGATTTTTATAGTTTGTTCTTATGTTGAACTGTAAAACCACTGTCCCAGGTTAGAGGGAGGTTTGGCGCGCCTTCAAACTAGTTTAAACCCGCCACATTCTGTTTGTGCCTGTGATTCAGTGGTTGTCGTTAGTTGCTGTATATCATATTTGTTTTTCGTTCATTATTTTGTACATAAATCAGGCCGTTAGTTTTCTCGTTTGAATTGTTTTACATTTGTCATTTCGGGGCTTTTATAGCTGACTATGCGGTATGGGTTTTACTCATTGTTGAAGGCCGTACGGTGACCTATAGTTGTTAATTTCTGTGTCATTTGGTCTCTTGTGGAGAGTTGTCTCATTGGCAATCATACCACATCGTCTTATTATTATATAAAAGGTCCCGAAATAAATGTAAATAATTCAAACGATAAACCTAACGATCTAAATGATGAAGACGCCGACGTCACTACCGACGACTGAATATAGGTTTGCTGTGTCTCACTTTCTCGACATTAATGTCACAGGCTCGACACAAATCAAATGACTTGTACTTTATTGTCAACAAATAAGACACTTTTAATCAACTCACACTAAAGTTACAGGGAAACGGGGGGTTTGCTGTGTCTCACTTCCGCGACATTAATGTCACAGGCTCGACACAAATCAAACGACTTGTACTTTATTGTCAACAAATGAGACACTTTTAATCAACTCACACTAAGGTTACAGGGAAACGGGGGGGATCGGACTAAGCGACAAAGCATCAGTTGTATAAAATAAGAATTCTCCGATTTTTTTTTAGTGTGTATGATCATTTGAACATATACGAATATCAATCTTTTATTTTTATAAGTTGCGTTCTCTGATATACCTAGCACTTAATTGAAAAAACAAACTTTTTGGAATATCTGTTTCATAGGTGACGACGGATATGTTCCAATTGTCGTAACCAGAATCCCGTCCTCTTTTCCTCGAATGTGACCTACCGAATTAGACCAAATCACTGGGTCTGTACTTTCATGAATAACACGACGAGTGCCACACGTTGAGCAGGATCTGCTTACCCTTCCGGATCACCCGAGATCACCCCGGATTTTGATGGATTTACATTGCCCAGTCATACCGATCTATTGAGTTAAGCCAATTGCAACTGATTTTTACAGTTTTTTCTTATGTTGTGCTGTTACACTACTGTCCGGGGTTAGGGTTAGGGTTGAGCGCTCACAGACATGTACTCTACGGTGTGTTGAAGGCCGTACGGTTGTCTATAATTGCTTACATCCGCATCATTTAAACTCTGGTGGATAGTTGTCTCATTGGCAATCACACCACATCTCCTAACTTTATTTAGATTTCTATGTTGTGTTGTGTATATTGTAACATTGTTTATCTTTTGTACGCATACCCCTAAACCCTCTTTTCGGAAACCCGAGCAAAAGCCCTTGATTTGCGATAGAAAATTTAAATACGAACTCATATTATATAACTCGAATTTCAACTCGAAATCGTGATATAAATGAGACTCAAATTCGAAGTCTAACTCGAACTCTATCTCAAAAGGTGACTCAAATTCAAAGGGAAGTCGAATTGTAACTCGAAATCTACCTTTAAATGTGACTCAAAATCGAAGTTCAACTCGAAACTCAATGCTTACTCGAACTTTAATTCTAATTATGGCTTGAATTCTAACTCGAAATCGAAGACTAACTCGATTTTTAACTCGAACATTAACCTGAACTTTAATTTGAACTTTAACTCGACGGATGGCCACACTCATTCGAGGCACATAAAACATGGAAATCGATTTTAAAAATAGAACTAGTTTTTCCCCAAGTTGTCACGTGGTTTTACTCCATCAAGTAATTTGATTACCACATCAAAGAATGACAGAACCACACCAATTACTGGAACGAACACATCATGAGTGTAAAATCCTAAAATTTTGAAACATCATTATGTAATTTTAAAAAGTAATATAAAGAATTGGCAAATCATCATTACGAAATAACAAAACCACATCATGTAATGAAAAAACTACATTACGTTAAGCAACATACACATCACCTAATGTTAAAACCACATTGCTTAATGACACAACCACATTGAATAATGGTGAAACCACATCGAGTTATGACAAAACCATATTAAGTAATGACAAAACTATATCAATTCAATACGAAACCATATCATGTAATATCGAAATATCATTAAGTAATGACTATTCCATATTGAGTTATATCAAAACATCATTGCGTAATGTCAAACCATATTATGTAAAGACAAAATATCATCAAGTAATAATAAAACAACATAACGTAATATCAGAGTACCACATAAGACAGCTGTGGCGTTCCAGAGTAATTAATCAATTGTATCTTTGATGAGGGTGAATGTTGATGTTGTTGGGCGTTTCGTCCGATAAGGTATCAGCGGTCTAGTAGTCAGCACGACATGCAATATCTTTGATGCCTACAGTTACTGTAAATTTACCGGTCATAGAATATCTAAATCACTCAAAATATTAAGTGGTTTCTCACCACAATTTTTCTGATTATTTTTAGATGTCAATGCTCTCCAGCTTCGCATTGGTTAAGTCTTCCTTCTGTTTTGATTTGAGCGAAATTATGTTGACGAAACGAGCGTTTGACGTTATTAATAAGCTCGGTATCTTAGATAAGTTCATGCATGTTCTTGGATATTTTCAATTGCAAGAAAAAACATTCAATAAGTAGGTTTCTTTTTCGTGTTCTCTTTATAATGTGGATGTCAATTTCTCTGATTTAGACAGAATATTCCATTATGCACTGATTATTATTGAAATAAGACGCATATAAATTGCCTCGAGAAAGTAATTTTTATAAAGATTTCCTCGTTGATAGCAAAGGGAAAAGCACAAACAACTTCATTATTTTATAGATTAATAAAACATATATATTATAATTTTATTATAATTTATTTATAAAATTTATAAACAAGCAGATAAAGGAAGTGCAGTTGTGGTGATGAACAATTAAGACCGGCTAAATCGAAGAGGGGGATCGTCAGCTCTCTGATACTATGTTATAAGCATTGAACATGTGATCCAACAAAAGAAATCAGGGAAAAAATAAATGAGGTCCTCTCAGAAATGATTTATGATAAATAAATAGATGAAGACACGAATGATTACTTACGCCAAGATGAAACAAGCACAGCCAGACGATGTTATTCAAAACTCTAAAAAGAAGGGATTCCTTGAAGTCCAATATCGCATCAGCCAATTGCCACCCTACAGAAAAAAAATATAGAATTCGTTGATTACCACCTTAGACCAAATGTGGTCATAAAGATTTGGAGTACGATTATTGTACTCAGACTCAGAATTCAACCAATCAAAATACAAACACTAATGTTCCAAAAAATGAAGGAATAACTGCATGCGTTTGAAAAAGTATGGAACATTCGTAAAGACAAATACTGTATATTGCAGTTACTTAAGATATCGCTAGAAAATATCAACTTTGATTTCAACGCCCAGCACTACTTACAGATTGAAGGTACTAGTATGGGAACAAAAATGGCACCTTCTTGCCAACATATACATTGGGGGTATCGAAGAACGCATTCTCTTAAGTGTGCAAAACAAATCCTTTCCTTGGCTTCTGTTTTATTAATGATATCGACATGTAAGGGGACGATACTGTAAAGCATCTACAAGATATTTTAGATCATTGTAATAATTTCTATCATTCTATAAAATTTACCTTTGAATTTTAAAACAAGAAAATTGCGTTTTTCGAAACCATCACAGTTGTAAAAAATGGGGTCTTTATAACTGATCTCCACACAAAGAAAACTGACAAAAGCAGTGTCTAGTTGTAGTTGGTAATAGACTGAAAAGGAATGTGTTGGTCTAAAAATACTTAAGTTATTGATATCTAGATGTTGTTGATATTCTTTAGCTACTGTTTACAAACTCATACTCTCAGACTGCAAAAAGATAAAAGGAAAAATGGGGATTACACATTTTACATAACTTTTGTAATTGAAGACATGTAGAAAAACAAACCTGTTAGAAAATGTTAATGTCTGAAATAAAAATACGGGTTATAATTTATTTCCATAAGTAAAACACATTTTTGGAAAGTCAACAATACAAAACTAACAGCATTAAAACAAAAATGGTTTAATAGCATAAAACAAAAATGGTCTAATAGCATAAAACAAAAGGGCCTAACAGCATAAAACAAAAAGGGCCTAACAGCATAAAACAAAAAGGGCCTAACAGCATAAAACAAAAAGGGCCTAACAGCATAAAACAAAAAGGGCCTAACAGCATATAAACCAAAAGTATCTAAACAAAACGGTTCAAACTGTCCAAGGTAAACTTTTATGGAGTTGTAACATTAGATTTACCATAATTACATTACTTTATGAACTGAACTTATATGATATATATCTTTAAATCATTACCGAAGCACTACCGTAAAGATATATTCAGTGAAACAGTACCATCAGCATCGCAACGAAATAGTATATGTATTCATATGACGTATTTAGTCATGAATATAACAGTTTAAAGTAATATTTTTGTGAATCATCGAATGCTTGATTGAAATGTCAATCTTTCGTTTTTGTATAGACTGCAAAAATTAGACCTATAAAATGTATAACTTTCCAATATTCTCAACTACAAAAGTAATAATTGATGAGTTCAGTGTTCACGGAAAATAAAGTAGAAATACAAGGAAATTGCAAAATATTAAAGAACAGTAAAAAAAAGCATTCAAATTTAAAGTAGAAATACAAGGAAACTGAAAACATTTTGATAGACAATAATGAACTAATCAGAAAGAAAATCATCTCTTTCGGTAACGTTTGTCTTACTAAAACAATCAGATCGGCAATTTAGATTCTAAGATACAAAGAATAGCATGTTCTGGACAGAGGCTGCTTGATCAAGAGGGGACCGACTGACCCCTTATGATGATGGGATAAATTAATATTGCATAGATATATTAAAAGTTATTAATATATGTATATATATATATATATATATATATACCAATTTTTGCACCTTATGTTTGTGATATACCTTCTTTTCCGCAAGTCTATTGTTTTCTGTTTGGTATTAAATTAATAATTAAGATCCATTTTGTTACATCTTGTGATCCGTTTATTTGGCAATCGCCAATGGCAGTCAGCAGGGTTTAAGAACATCAGTTGTTCGACCTGTTAGTCAAATGCGTGTTGTTAAAATATACTTTTTCACTTTTTTTGGTCTTTTGGAAAATGTTGTTTTGTGCTGTATTTAGACCCCCTCTACCAAAAATTTGTTTTGCATGCACACGTATAAAATTGCGGTTTTATCCAACGCAATCTTAGGTTTGAACGTCGTTTTCAATTTAGACTTGTTTATATTTTTCGTTTGGGCTTGTATTATATTTTCCTTCGGGTTTATATGATCCGTTCATACTATTTCGACTCTTTAAAATTCAAGAGTCTATCCTAAATTGAGGCAAATTTTATGGCCTTCAAAATACTGTTTCGATCCTAACATCACTGAAGAGACATTTTAATTGCCGAAATCCGGATATGGTGTACTAATTTTGAACCTTTTGTTTGCGGTATACCACCTTTTCCGCAAGTTTATTGTTTTCTGTTTGGTATTAGATTATAATTTTAAAGATTCATTTTGTTACATCTGGTGATCCGTTTATTTGGCAATCGCCAATAACAGTCAGCAGGGTTTAAGAACATCAGTTGTTCGATCTGTTAGTCAAATGCGTGTTGTTAAAATATACTTTTTACCTTTTTGGTCTTTTGGAAAATGTTGTTTTGTGCTGTATTTAGACCCCTCTACCAAAAATTTGTTTTGCATGCACACGTATAAAATTGCGGTTTTATCCAACGCAATCTTAGGTTTGAACGTCGTTTTCAATTTAGACTTGTTTATATTTTTCGTTTGGGCTTGTATTATATTTTCCTTCGGGTTTATATGATCCGTTCATACTATTTCGACTCTTTAAAATTCAAGAGTCTATCCTAAATTGAGGTAAATTTTATGGCCTTCAAAATACTGTTTCGATCCATAACATCACTGAAGAGACATTAATTGTCGAAATCCGGATATGGTGTACTAATTTTTGCACCTTTTGTTTGCGATATACCATCTTTTCCGCAAGTTTATTGTTTTCTGTTTGGTATTAGATTTATAATTTTTAAAGATCCATTTTGTTACATCTTGTGATCCGTTTATTTGGCAATCGCCACTAACAGTCAGCAGGGTTTAAGAACATCAGTTGTTCGACCTGTTAGTCAAATGCGTGTTGTTAAAATATACTTTTTCACTTTTTTGGTCTTTTGGAAAATGTTGTTTTGTGCTGTATTTAGACCCCCTCTACCAAGAAATTTGTTTTGCATGCACACGTATAAAAATTGCGGTTTTTATCCAACGCAATCTTAGGTTTGAACGTCGTTTTCAATTTAGACTTGTTTATATTTTTTCGTTTGGGCTTGTATTATATTTTCCTTCGGGTTTATATGATCCGTTCATACTTTTTCGACTCTTTAAAATTCAAGAATCTATCCTAAATTGAGGTAAATTTTATGGCCTTCCAAATACTGTTTCGATCCCTAACATCACTGAAGAGACATTAATTGTCGAAATCCGGATATGGTGTACTAATTTTTGCACCTTTTGTTTGCGGTATACCATCTTTTCCGCAAGTTTATTTTTTCTGTTTCGTATTAGATTTATAATTTTAAAGATCCATTTTGTTATATCTTATGATCCGTTTATTTGGCAATCGCCAATGGCAGTTTGCAGGGTTTAAGAACATCAGTTGTTCGACCTGTAAGTCAAATGCGTGTTGTTAAAATATACTTTTTACTTTTTGGTCTTTTGGAAAATGTTGTTTTGTGCTGTATTTAGACCCCTCTACCAAAAATTTGTTTTGCATGCACACGTATAAAATTGCGGTTTTATCCAACGCAATCTTAGGTTTGAACGTCGTTTTCAATTTAGACTTGTTTATATTTTTCGTTTGGGCTTGTATTATATTTTCCTTCGGGTTTATATGATCCGTTCATACTATTTCGACTCTTTAAAATTCAAGAGTCTATCCTAAATTGAGGCAAATTTTATGGCCTTCCAAATACTGTTTCGATCCCTAACATCACTGAAGAGACATTTTAATTGCCGAAATCCGGATATGGTGTACTAATTTTGAACCTTTTGTTTGCGGTATACCACCTTTTCCGCAAGTTTATTGTTTTCTGTTTGGTATTAGATTATAATTTTAAAGATTCATTTTGTTACATCTGGTGATCCGTTTATTTGGCAATCGCCAATAACAGTCAGCAGGGTTTAAGAACATCAGTTGTTCGACCTGTTAGTCAAATGCGTGTTGTTAAAATATACTTTTCACTTTTTGGTCTTTTGGAAAATGTTGTTTTGTGCTGTATTTAGACCCCTCTACCAAAAATTTGTTTTGCATGCACACGTATAAAATTGCGGTTTTATCCAACGCAATCTTAGGTTTGAACGTCGTTTTCAATTTAGACTTGTTTATATTTTTCGTTTGGGCTTGTATTATATTTTCCTTCGGGTTTATATGATCCGTTCATACTATTTCGACTCTTTAAAATTGAAGAGTCTATCCTAAATTGAGGTAAATTTTATGGCCTTCAAAATACTGTTTCGATCCCTAACATCACTGAAGAGACATTAATTGTCGAAATCCGGATATGGTGTACTAATTTTTGCACCTTTTGTTTGCGGTATACCATCTTTTCCGCAAGTTTATTGTTTTCTGTTTGGTATTAGATTTATAATTTTTAAAGATCCATTTTGTTACATCTTGTGATCCGTTTATTTGGCAATCGTCAATGGCAGTCAGCAGGGTTTAAGAACATCAGTTGTTCGACCTGTTAGTCAAATGCGTGTTGTTAAAATATACTTTTTCACTTTTTTGGTCTTTTGGAAAATGTTGTTTTGTGCTGTATTTAGACCCCTCTACCAAGAAATTTGTTTTGCATGCACACGTATAAAAATTGCGGTTTTTATCCAACGCAATCATAGGTTTGAACGTCGTTTTCAATTTAGACTTGTTTATAATTTTTTCGTTTGGGCTTGTATTATATTTTCCTTCGGGTTTATATGATCCGTTCATCCTATTTCGACTCTTTAAAATTCAAGAGTCTATCCTAAATTGAGGTAAATTTTATGGCCTTCCAAATACTGTTTCGATCCTAACATCACTGAAGAGACATTAATTGTCGAAATCCGGATATGGTGTACTAATTTTGCACCTTTTGTTTGCGGTATACCATCTTTTCCGCAAGTTTATTGTTTTCTGTTTGGTATTAGATTTATAATTTTAAAGATCCATTTTGTTACATCTTGTGATCCGTTTATTTGGCAATCGCCAATAACAGTCAGCAGGGTTTAAGAACATCAGTTGTTCGACCTGTTAGTCAAATGCGTGTTGTTAAAATATACTTTTCACTTTTTGGTCTTTTGGAAAATGTTGTTTTGTGCTGTATTTAGACCCCTCTACCAAGAAATTTGTTTTGCATGCACACGTATAAAAATTGCGGTTTTTATCCAACGCAATCTTAGGTTTGAACGTCGTTTTCAATTTAGACTTGTTTATATTTTTCGTTTGGGCTTGTATTATATTTTCCTTCGGGTTTATATGATCCGTTCATACTATTTCGACTCTTTAAAATTCAAGAATCTATCCTAAATTGAGGTAAATTTTATGGCCTTCCAAATACTGTTTCGATCCCTAACATCACTGAAGAGACATTAATTGTCGAAATCCGGATATGGTGTACTAATTTTTGCACTTTTTGTTTGCGGTATACCATCTTTTCCGCAAGTTTATTTTTTTCTGTTTCGTATTAGATTTATAATTTTTAAAGATCCATTTTGTTACATCTTATGATCCGTTTATTTGGCAATCGCCAATGGCAGTTTGCAGGGTTTAAGAACATCAGTTGTTCGACCTGTTAGTCAAATGCGTGTTGTTAAAATATACTTTTTTACTTTTTTGGTCTTTTGGAAAATGTTGTTTTGTGCTGTATTTAGACCCCCTCTACCAAGAAATTTGTTTTGCATGTACACGTATAAAAATTGCGGTTTTTATCCAACGCAATCATAGGTTTGAATGTCGTTTTCAATTTAGACTTGTTTATATTTTTTCGTTTGGGCTTGTATTATATTTTCCTTCGGGTTTATATGATCCGTTCATACTATTTCGACTCTTTAAAATTCAAGAGTCTATCCTAAATTGAGGTAAATTTTATGGCCTTCCAAATACTGTTTCGATCCCTAACATCACTGAAGAGACATTTTAATTGCCGAAATCCGGATATGGTGTACTAATTTTTGCACCTTTTGTTTGCGGTATACCACCTTTTCCGCAAGTTTATTGTTTTCTGTTTGGTATTAGATTATAATTTTTAAAGATCCATTTTGTTACATCTTGTGATCCGTTTATTTGGCAATCGCCAATGGCAGTCAGCAGGGTTTAAGAGCATCAGTTGTTCGACCTGTTAGTCAAATGCGTGTTGTGAAAATATACTTTTTCACTTATATATATTGTTGGCAAGGGGTTTGCGCGTGCCAACAATAACAGCCGCAATGACCTGTTACAGTACAAACAGAAGAGTCGCAGCAGAATAGTTCCGTTTGTTTTAACATACAATCCTGCCTTTACTAACCTTTCACGTTTGATCCGTGCCAATTGGCAAATTATTGCTAAGCACCCAAAATTATCCAAGATCTTTCCCAATCCTCCTGTCGTAGCTTTTAGAAGGCCAGCAAGTCTGAAAGACTTATTTGTGAGAGCTGACGTCTCCTCTAATAAAAGCGGTTCAACTGCAGGATGGTGCAAGTCGTGTAGTAACAGACGATGTCTGACTTGCCAATAAATACTAAATACTCAAACATTTACTTGCCACTCTACTGGGTCTGTGTACACTATATTTTGTAATGTAACTTGCAAAACCCAAAATGTTGTATACCTTCTTGAGTGTCGATGTGGCATGCAGTATGTTGGCGAGACATAACAGCCATTCAACAAACGCATGAATGGTCGTCGAAGTGACTACACCTGCAAGCCCGACCTCACCGTCAGTCGTCATTTGAGATCACCTGGGCACGCCAAGCTGATCTCAAAACCTACCATCACAATCATAGACCACAACGAGGGTTGGTCAAGGGCCGACAGACTTGCTCGGGAAAGGTTTTGGATAAGAAAGCTAAGGACAGTTTCCCCAGAAGGCATAAATGAAAAAACATAGAATGTTTCACTCATTTTCCCTACCATCACTCATTTTCCTACCATCACTTATTTTCCTGCCATCACTTGTTTCCAGTAACTCCGGCTTTTGTACTGGACTCCTACATTTTTAAGGATTTTTTTAATTACAGGGTTCTATTCATTTGGGAGGGATGTAAAAGTACGCAGTCACGTTCAATTATTTTTCTTATCATTATCAAACTGCTATTTTTTTGGGTTGTTTAAATACGCAGCCTCTGTTTTAATTACTCTACCGTTGTCATATTTGAAATATTATACTAGCTTAGATCGGTCAATGCTTTTTATTGTATTTCCACGCAGTTGTTGTAACATCTTAACTGTCGTCACCTTTGGAATTTTAAAGTTGTGCAAGCTCATATCGCAAATTATTAATATTTTTATTTTAGTTATGTCGTTGCGCCGTGTTTGGAAATTTTAGAATTGTACTAGTGTCTCTATGATGTTCTGGTAAAACTGTTTTTTTTGTATAGAATTCAAGATTGGTATAGTTTTATAATCAGAATAGATTGATAAGATTCATTTTACATCGTGATCATACTGATGAAGGATATCTGTTATCCGAAATATTTATAGTTACATTTGTTCATTGTATTGTTATTTTTTGGTGATGTTGTACCCTTTTAGACTGGTTATATATATATATGTTGCGTTTATCGATAGAAAAAATGACCCTTTTTCAAAAGTGTAGAAGCCTTCTCAGATAAAGACTTTAAAAATCTTGTGCAATGATATAATTTTTACACAAGAGATTCCCTTGCAAGTTTTCTAAATTTTGGTTGGATGCACTTTTATGTACATGAAATAAAGTTAGCAATTGTCGTGAAAATTTAAATCTAATTTAATGTTCTTTTGATGGAAAAATATAAAAAGGGATAATAAAGTCTCCAAAATCTATACGATTAAAAAAAAAAAACAACTGATGTAGTAGCATTAAACTTAAAAAGCAAAACCGGGAGCGAGATCGACTGCAATGTAGAGCTTCAATACAATAATTTTTGTTTAAAAAAAATAATGTTTGAGGCGATTTGTTGAGACTCTATTTGATCGGTCTCTCAATAGAGGTGAGTGTGTTACATGAACTAAATACTACTTGAATAACAAATTGCTTATTTATGATTCAAATGTCAAGAAGTCTGATGTAGGAGGAGACAGAATTCGATAGAAATGCTGTAAACGTCTTCCAAATAATTGATTTAACATTTACTTCACAAAACTTTCTTTGTAAACACTCATTAAATGTCTCGTGGTTGTTAGACCTTGATTCTTAGAGGAAACTTGTTTATATACGTCTTGAAATCAATTCCTTTAAGCCGGTTTCAATCAATATTCACAATATGATTTGTCCACGTTATTTTGACAAAACTTTATAACATTTGAACTGTTGTCGAGTTTTCTGGTCAAACTATGACGAATAGATCGTTGTTTGTGTGGATTGTTACATTATCATTCAAATCCGCTATACTACTAAAATAACGAGGTCCAATTTGTTCGTTGGCATGACGTAAAAAACACGAATCAAAGAATTCAACTTTATATATAACTAATATAGGACAATGGTGTGGTTTAAAAATTACACCATTCCAGGCCCTTCTGTTTTCCGCGTAATTAATATTACCAATAATTAAGAAGTCCGGGTCGAATCCGATACCAATACCAATAGTATATGACACATGTAGTTTCCGGTTGTAGTTACCTGGTACCTTCTTCTGTAAATCCCTCCTCTATCAGGAGAACCTGGAATTCTTCCAGTAGCTGTTTTATATCTATGTTACACTATAGTACACTATCTAACAAGTCTGTGTTCTTCCACCTCAATACCACTATTAATTTTGGTTAATTAGTTAAAAAAAATAGTTTATAGTAAGTTTTTTGTAGTAAGAAAACCAGGACGGGTTCAAACAGAAAGATTTTGAAAGCAGAGAAAACTATGCACCTTACACTCAACAAGACTTTATCAGATGCCAATACGAATACTTAAAATCCAGGCTAAAAATAAGGCATAGGTACTTTAATTCAGTCACGGACCGCGATGTACTGGGGTTAGTTGCATTACAGAGAATATGACGCTCTAAATTCAACTATCAACTATTGTTAAGCGTTCTGAACATGAATGTAGACTGGTTAAAAAGAAAAAGGGAATGAGATTTAAAAACAATGCCATATGAACAGAATTTGGAATTGTTATGGGAGTTCAGGAACGTTCTTTTTCAAAATCACAGTCAGATTTGTCTCTGACAATTGATATGTAGAATACTTTCCTATTGTTCATATGATAAGCCCTTTGGAAAACGAACAACGACAGAAAGAAGAGGGGACAGATTATGTCACATTGTACCTTAAACGAAGTAAAAGATAAATACCACATATTGTTTAAATGTCCTCTGCACACACTAAAACTTTGTTTATTATTTCATTAATTTGCCTCAGTAAAAATGATATTAGTATCTGTTAATATTTACTAAATAATCTATTCTTCTGCTATATGTTGTAAAGTATGTAATTTTGTTTCACCCAAAGTTTAAAAAAAAAAAAAACGATATGAGAACTGAAAACTTGAAACATAATCATTTTCTGATTAAAATTTTGAATTCCTTTGCAGGGGCGCATTACATTTGCGCGTATTTGGGGGGTTAAAATGTTTTACGTTTGCGCGCAGCTTTTGATTACATTTGCGCGCATTCATTTTACAGGTAACACGGGTAAAAATTAAGATAATTGATAATAAATATGACTAAAGTTATGAATTTTTAACATTTTATAAATATAGATTTAATTATACATTTTTTGAATTATAAAAAAAAATAAAGTGATCATGAGAATTCCGTAATAACTTTAGGCTTTCATGTAACTTAATTGTGAATATTTCAGAGAGAAAAGTATTCTGTTTCCTAATTTTACCGAAAAGTGATCATTTTAAGTCAGTTTGTGAAGTTGCACCAAGGCACACACACATGGAGTTTCGTTTGTCCGAAACAAATCGGGGGAAACATCCTTAGTGTACGATGGATCTACTTTCCGAATCGACAGAACACTTAAGACAAGGGATATTTCATAGCTGTGTACCGTAAAGAATTTCAAAGGAAGGATAACAACTGATCAACATTAAACAGCCATTCTAAATGATAATTATGAACATACACATGAGTGGAGAAAACTTGAGAGGCGATTATACGTGCGGTTGTAAAGAGAAAAGCTACAGAAGATATAACTTTTCGGCCTATGAAATTAGTATTTACCTGAGTTTACCTGTAAAATAAATGCATGCAAATTATGTGATCAAAAGCGCAAATATAATGGTAATGCGCGCAAATGTAATGCACCGCTTTGCAGATATTTTTTTTTTATACTGAATATCCCATCTTCAACATTGAGTGCCGATTTTTGTCCTCGTGTTCCGCAAAATAAATTTGACCCCTGTATTCAATAACACGGATCTTTTTCACTTTCCAACTTTTTCAGATTTTTTTCTGAATCATAACGTATTTGCTTTGCAAATTAATGTTTTTCGTTGGATCATTTAACATTTTTTATTTTTATCATATTTTATGATAAATTGGAGTTAAAACTTGTGAATCGTTACTTTTGTTGACTAGTATATGCTATATAGTCATAATTTAGCATAAGGGTAAAAGGTGTACAAAATGACAGTTGTAAATAGACTGAATCTGCTTATCCTTCTGGAGCACCTGAGATCACCCTGGTTTTTGGTGTGGTTCGTCTTTAGTTTTCTATGTTGTGTTTTGTGTACTGTTGTTTGTCTTTTCGTCATTTTCCGTTTTTGCCATGGTATTGTCAGTTTGTTTTCGACTTATGAGTTTGAATATCCCTTTGGTATCTTTCGCGTTTCTTTTGTCATTTGTAAGACTGGCATCTTACTTGATTTAGGAAAGATTTTACATATAAAGTGACGGGATCAAGTTACCGGTTAATTAGAGACAGAAAGAATGACGTGCTATTTCGATGTAATGGAATTGCATGAAAAAAAGCTACAATTGATTACAGCTGATTACGATTATCCCGTATCTGCTTAAAACTTACTTCCATAACTACGTCAAAATATCAATAATTGAATTTTGTTCTCGTATTATTCAATTGCTTAGAAATTACAGATATTGTAGAAAAGGGGTCACAATCAGACCATGTGTTCATTTCAAGATGTGTTTCAAACGATTTAAAACCAATGTAATTTTGATTCTGTAGATATTGACGTGTTCGGAATGAGAATCTAGATTACCAAACTAGATGTGGTAACATTTCAATGCAGAGAAATGTCAGAACATAAAAATCATATTTCAAATCTCCGGCATACATCTGAATAAATCAATGTTTCTGATTATGCCTAATAAATTTACCTAATGCTTCATTGCATAACAATCCTTCATTGCGTTTCAAGTTAAATGTCAGACATCGTTTATTAGAATTTCTTGTAAATAGTTCTAATCAAATGGTAAATACAGTGATCTGCGGCTAATATGGCTAAGCGTAAAACAAAAAAACTACAGAAAACATCATGAAGTTTGATGATAATCAGAGAAGATAAAAAAAAAAATCATTTGACGGGTTTACTGCCAATATGGCGTAATAAATGCCTTAGAAAATTTAAACACTTTTATTACACAAATTACTCTTTAAATATGTTGCAGACCACTGTGATAAAAAAATGGATAAAATCTGTACTTGTAATCGTCTCCTTTGAAAAAAGTCGGCTGGACAATATTTCGCGATTTAATATAATAGAATTACTTATCTATCTGCTATTATATTCTATCCACAATTTGAATCGTATTTAGTTATGTCCAGACAAATTTTATTGTGTTATTTACCAGCGTGAAAAGTTTGTCACGTAAAGTGCCGGATATAATAATTGTCTTAGATGTTGACAATATTTCATGATTGATTCTTATGAAATTGTTTAAAAACAAACTGAAAATAAAGATTGATTCTTATGATATTGTTTCAAAACAAGGTCAAAATAAATAAACTACATGAAATTTTATTTCGCGGTTGTTAATAGGTTATTGACCGTATGATAAATCAACAAGTTTAGACATAGTTTTAACCTAGAAATCAAGTTCCGAATCGATTGACGTACACATGACATACGTTTCTGTAATCACCTTTATAAAGTCCGATCGAGTACAAAAAGTTTGGAAAGGTAAAAGTATAAGTTTTAGAGCACAGAAGACAAGACAAAATGGCCTAAAGGAACATCAAAAACACTCAAAAGTGAAACCTTAGTTTTAGTATAATTGTATTACATGTCTTTTATAAATTTGAAATTCACAGATAAAATGTTGCATTTCAATTATTTCAATGCTTAAACTTATGAGTTTGAATGTATGTCCCTTTGTTATCTTTTGCCTCTTTTTTAGGCACTGGCTACTGAACGTAAGGCGTCCTCGGTTATCAACTGTAAATACACAAACAAAATGTGATCAACGAAGACAATGAACTGATGCCAGTACCTTAGAACGGGCTACCAGGTGGAAGTTAATATCTGGGACTGACTTTCTACTATAGCAGTAGAGCCGACTCAGTGGTAGTTACGACGTCAACTACATAATTAAGGAAATGTAAAATTTTGCGAACAAAAAAATCATTAAAATCCTATCGGCTTCATGGTGGATAGCTCCCTCGGTCAGATATAAACACCGTATAGATACTACCCCGACAGTTGTAAACAAAAATGCGTATGATAGCGATTTACACGCTAACGATACGTCACGCAGGGGCGTAGCTGCCGTAAGGCACTTTAGGCACGTGCCTACACATAATTTTTTCACAAATATTTTTTTTTATGAAAAAAAAAAAACAACGTTATCTGTAGATGCACGCCAGTGAAGTCGTCAAAACTCTTTTATTATCGAATGTCATGTGTACACTAGTCTATCATCCTTAGTGAATGGAGTATTGGATAGAATTGTGTGTCATTATATTCCCCTTTATATAGAAACTATAAACTAGAACTTTGGTTCAGATCATTTCACTTCTATCAACAAATACTTGAATGAACCTCAACTTAGACACATGATTTGTTTTAATTATGTGTTGTTGGCTTTCAACTAGTTTTCCACTTGGTCTTCATGCGACCTACAATAAAACCCTTGCCAAAGTTGGGCGTCCGTTTGGTTGTGCAGGATGTATAAATACGCAGTCACATCTGGTCAGAATGGGGACGTTAAATCCGATGCCTACTGTAGAGAGAATGCCACGCTCTTTGCACGTTAAGAAACTTGCAACAACTCTTTGAGGGGTTCGTAGGTCCACTGAAAGGCAAAATTTTTGTTCCTATCCAATAAACCCTCATTTTCCAAATTTCCAGACCTTCGTCCTGGACGACCCCTATTACAGGACCTAGCTAGTATTTATTGTAAATTTGTTTTTATCCTGAACATGCATGAACTATTTGCCACTGGATGTTTAGCAATCAATCAATCAATCAACAAGCTTTCAGTAACTTCAAGTACTCACAGATCTACGTCCAATGACCATAATTATTCAAATTCCTAAGCAGGTAGGGATTTTACAGTACAGGATATAAGGAAATATGAATTTCTTGAAATTTTTTCGATAGTATGAACAGAACAGAAAATACTAAACAGGTTGTGCTGCTTAATAAAGGGTAACGCTGATCCACGCTGGGCAATGCATATTGTAAATATTTTTTTATATATATTTCCGATTGTACTGCCGGTTAATTCATCAGTCAGGTGTAATTGTAAAATTATGTATATTATAATATCTTCGAAATTTTTTTCATGTATATTATCATGATAAAAGGACCAGTTATCATGTTTTTTTTTTGTACACAAAATTTTGCAACTAAAATGCTGAAAACCGTTTTCCGTCGGAGGGGCTTCTCCCCCCCTGAACCCCCTACCAGGGCTCTGCACTGGACCTGCTGGGGGCCTTGAGCGACCCCCAGACCTCCTTCCACAATTTGTGCCTACAGTTTTTTGGATACCTAGCTACGCCCCTACGTGTTTCTGTAATAGCTTTCACCATGTACACTCGACCGTTTTAACAGCCAAAAGCATGCGTTGAAAGCCCGAAAAGCAAAATATAACAACCAAAACTGAGGTCAACTTTATTTAGTACAATTTCTCAAATTATGAAGTGGTGCCCACAAAGAGTAAATAAAACATTTAACAAATCATTTAGAAAACCCAAAATTATATAAAATGTTTGGGATCATAAAAACAATAAGGACCTAATCAGAATATAAATGAACAGCTGCACCAAGAGCGCATGATACGCCCTTATTGTGCATATTGAAATTGTTGCAAGAATAAAAAGGATTTTTTTAATCAAACAGCTTATTATGTTCATTAATTTCAACAATTATGTATAGTTTCAACTAAATCAATCCAAGCAATTTGAAGTTATGGTACAATATGTGAAACATTTACCAAAATATGACAATTAAATTCCTATATCTCTGGAGCGACAATTATGCCGGAAAATTAAAAATATTCAAGAGGAAGCTTTCTTTCATCAATCCCTACAATAACGTAAAGTTTGGAGGAAACCAAAAATACCGGAATGAGTGCCCGATTTGTGAAGAAATGCCTTTAATGGAACAATTAAAGTTCCGTAACTCTGGATCGACAAACCGGAAAATTAATAAATCATAAGGAGCTTTCTTTTATCTATCCCCATAATAATGTAAAGTTTGGAGGTAAGCAATTCAGGAATACTGGAGTTAGTTCGCGATTTGTAAAAATTGCCTTCAACATGTTCAATCTAAGTGTCAAAGTTCCGTAACTCTGGATTGACAAAGCCAAAAATAAGAAAAATAATATTCGAAAGGGATCTGTTTTTAGCTAATTCTAATGTTGTGTTAAAGTTATATGAGAATAAGTTGAAGCTGATTTGAGGGTTAACGGACGGACAGACGGACGGACATTGGTATACCATAATACTTCCCGTCTTTGGCGAGCGTATAACACAGGTAACGTATGTTTTGGTGGTAATCATAGGGCAATGACATAATTACTATTTACTTGAAATTAACAGACACAATGTATCATAAAACTCAAGCCAGTACTGAAGCACACTGACTACTGGGTGGATGGTACATTAAGGTACTGATAGTTAACCAGCAGATGTACTGATCCAGTGGTAAAAATAAAACGTATAAAACCAATGTACACGACATGTGTTTCTGAAATATTCTTTATTTTCAATTTTCACTCGAGACCGAAAAATTCGAAATCAAAATATATAAAAACTTAAATACAATAAAATAGCCAACACACTTTAACTGAACAGATTAAAACATGCCAAGTCGATTTTGTGCGAGGAAGATTCAACGCTAGTTATAGTAAAATTATAAACTTTATCATTAGGCGAGTGACATTTCTCAAAAAGAAGCTTATATTAGTTAACGACTTTAATGCACCCACCTAACATACGGCTATATTATATATCATTCGAAAGCTTATTATCTGTACTTTCTTTTTTTTGCCTGGTCATCAATAATTCGTACGGTGCAATTTTTGTTAAATCAAGGTCAAAGGTCATGAATTGACATTCCCAAATTTCACAAGAGTTATACAAAATGCCCTTTGCTGGTTCTTGTATGATATTTTTTTTTCTAAAACTCTGATGGACATAATAGAACATAATACCGTAATTCAAAATCAAATGCGCATTAAAATATGAATTGCGCAATATTTTCAGAAAATGCAATTCTAAAAAATACTTCAAAAATGATAAAATTGCGCTAAAAGCAAAATATTTCTTCAGATATCAATATTTGTATGTAAAAATAAAATTAGTTTATCGTTTATAGGTGAAGGGATTTTTTTTTTCGTCATTTTAAACTGCAATCAATATCATATTGGTCAGGAATCGGCCGTCTAAGGAAGCTTTTGCAGTTGCCCTAAATACCACCATCTGCAAATAGGAATCATTTTCCTTTTCATTGTTCAGATAACACATTGTTGTCAATACCAGCAGAAAATAATTTTCCATATCTTAATAAAATGGTGATAAAACTGTTTATGAAATATACAAGGTATATACAGTAAAAATATGTTTTTTCGATGTCCAAAGTGGAAAACATATTAGGAAGTTTATTCTCGTTGAATATTCGATAACTACTGTTTGTGCGATTTACTATAACAAATCCGGCTTTTTTGTTATCACATTATAACATACAAGTACTATATTAGTTGTTTTATCAAAAATGACAGAACATTCATATTGTTGAAGATTGATTACACTTCCTTGGCAACTTCATTCACCACCGATTTAAGGTAGTGTTCGTGCATTTCGGTGTAGTGTTTTGAGGACTGTTTTGTTCCTGTCCTACTTTATCGCTTTAGTTATGGTGTTATATGTGTGCTTATCGGAAATATAGGCATTATCTTTTCCCTACCCCCATTTGGTTTTCGTTCTTTTAATTCATATGTACATCCATTAGTATAAAAAAAAAACACTTTGTAAAGAACTCCTCCTACATCGCTTGGTAAATTTTCGAAGTTCGAAGTTTTGATGTGCATATATGGAGATTGCACATGAAGGGATTTTATTCATGATAAACACATTAAAATAGAGTTAAAGAGCAAACAATTAGAATTCACCATTACAGGCCTGCTTTTAAGTTATCTCATTTTAACGGTTGTTCTTCCTACACTTAAACATACCATTTGTATGGGTTATTTTTTTATCAACTAATATCAGACACTAATCACAGTTATGATATCTTCGCACCATTCGAAAATCAAACGAACAGACTTTAGCCTGCAAAGCATTGGAATGTAAAATAGAAAGGATTTTACTTATTCGTGGGGTTTTCTAAATAACGTAGTTTTGAAAAAGACAGTACTTCAAACCAATTAATTTTGGCAACTAATTCATTAACCCGACATTTGTGATTAGAATAATAACGCGAATAGAATTAACCTCGTTCTTCTCTAGTATGAAAATGTGGTGAAAAAATCGTCAAACAATCACTGCCAGGTCAACAACTCAGGGCTTAATGCAGTAATATGAAAGTACTATGTTTTGTCAGAGGTTGTCTACTTTTACAAAATGTTCTTGGTGATGACTGGTTAAATTGTTGGAGTGACACCTACAGAGTAATATATTTCATTATAGCTTTTTATTCTATCTGTCAACAAATTATTATTTAGAAAGTCTGGTTATAAATACAATCGTTGCGAATTGCTAGAAAATTCACATAAAAAGATACAAGACTGTAAGTTGGTGTAGATAAACTCCTTATAGATACCGGGCTGAAAATGTTTTAAGCCAGACGCGCGTTTCGTCTACAAAAGACTCACTAGTGACGATCGAATAAAAAAACTGTAAAAAGGCCAAATAAAGCACCGTATGTTGAGGAGCATTGAGGGCCCCAAATTCCGAAAGGTTTTGTCAAATACAGCTAAGGTTATCTATTCCCGGGGTAGAAAATCTGTAGTATTTCGAAAAATGCATTGTTTTGCAAATTGTTAATTTATAAATATGACCATATCAGTGACAATTCATATCAACTCAGAAGTGCTGACAACTGAGCTGGTTATACTCTAGGGAAGGAAACCTCTACCAGCAGGGGCAACGACCTAATGGTTGTAAAACAACTCATTATAGATACCAGACTTAAATTGCGTACGCCAGACCCACGTTTTGGCTACACAGGTTGCAATAGTGACGTTCAAATTAAAAAGTTAATAAGGCCAAATAAAGTAGAAAGTTGAAGAGCATTGAGGACCCAACATTCCGAAAAGTCTGTCAAATACAACATGCAACTGCATATAACTGCCACATGTTAAATATTTACAAACAAATTACGTATTTGGATAAGGTTTCCTACTTTTGACTGGCACATAGAACATTTTCAGTGTCTATAATATAATAGTTTTAACTTCTTTTTTCAATACACGATGCTGTTGAAGCAGCAAGGGAAAAATCTAATTTTATAAGAGAAATATTTGAAATTTAACTTTTCATTAATCAACTTACTTACTATGTAATTATCTATTGATGCATTTATTTTTTGGGGGCTAGCTTAATATTTATATACAAAGTATTTTATTTCTTTTAATGATAATCACGAAATTACAAACAAAATAACATAAAAAAAAAAGACAGAAGAGTTGCTAATAGGCTGGCAGTAAAACTACTTATTGAAAAAAGTTTAGCTCCTCAATTCCCTTTAAAAGCATGAATCCCGCGTGTTATCTTCTGCAAACATTTTTGATTTTTTTCTAAATGTGTTTCTTCAACCTGATATTGACTACATACATTTTTTTTCAACGAAGAACAGCTTCTCAGCTATCTATTTGCAGATGGCGGTATTCTGGGCAACTGTATTGTTGTTAAGATTGGCTTTGTAATTAGCAGAAAATGTGATTGCAGTAATTTGATGATATAAAAAACGTCCTTAGCACTAAATGAAATATGTTATTTAGTTGTAAGGTGATTAACAATTAAATCATTCACAAATATTTCGGTTTTCACTCATTTTTATCATTTTCACTGGCATTTCTGGAAAAGGGCGCTATATTTTAAAAAATACGTCATTAATATCTTAGATTGCGTTTGATAATTGACTAATAGTCTCTGTTTTAAGTGTTTTTATTATTTTATGTTTCCACACATAATTTTATTATTTAGAAGACAGAATATGCAAAAATGCTGCCGTCTTGTAAAATAAGAAATTGTCCGCCCTTGACCTTTCATCGTGATTTAACAGAAATTGCACCGTACGAGTATTTGACGACCGAGCAAAAAAGAACTCACAGATGATATGCTTTCGAATGGTATATGATTTAGCCATATGTTAGGTGGGTGCATTAAAAATGGGAATTTTGAAAAAGTTAAAAACCGGTCGCGTGGAAATGCAATCAAACTGAAATAGAGATTTGCGCCTGTTCCAAGTCAGGAACCTCTGGACTTTGTAAGTCTTGTATGTTTTTTTTTTTTTTTTTTTAATTTTGGTTCATTTATTTGTTTCGGAGTTTAGTGTGACGTCCATTTTCGCTGAACTAGTATACATTATTGTTTAGGTGCCAGCTGAAGCCCGCCTCCGGGTGCGGGATTTTCTCGCTGTGTTGAAGACCCATTGGTGGCCTTGGGTTGTTTTCTGTTCTTTGGTCGGGTTGTTGTCTCTTTGACACATTCCCCGTTTCCATTCTCAATTTTATCATGTGTCCACGCTTTGCCTACAAGGATTTGACAAAATTCCGTTCCAATTTCTGTTTTAAAGACTTTTTTTGAGTAGAGTGGAATCTTCTCAGATCCTTGTAATCAAAGAATCTGTATTTAAATCCTATTGTTTGAAAAGCAACCTCAATTTAACCGGAGAAAAAAATGAAAGTAATTTTGCGAAGTTTCACAATAGCAACACAACATAAACGAAGAAAGGCATCTTCAACAATTGTTAGGCAGATTTGATACGAAGTTTTCTCGTGCATTTAAAATTTATGTCTGCAATATTTCGTTTGTCAAAACTGCTCAAAGTATTCATAATAAACAAATTTAAACTACACCTAATTTAATTTCTGCAAGTGTATATGCTATGGAAATGACCATGTAAACCAGTTGACAAACTTTGCTACCAAACCACCTTATTGTTGAAATACCTTTTTGTCATATAATAATTCTAAAGTTAGGTGTAAAATTGATGATATCACTCATAAGCATTACTTCTCAATAAATGCATGCACACGAAATTTGACAATAAAGGACATAATTTCACGATCATAACAAAATGTTGAGAACATTATTATATTTTTTTTCTATCACATTATCACTTTATTTATTTTTATGTATTTATTATTTGATACTTTCTTTTATTTCTCAAAATAAACCACGATGGTTCTTGGTTGCATTGTCGGCTTGCGTGCGAGGTGCACTGCATGGTGCCGAATTTTGGCAAAAGTAGCAACTGTGATATTATTATCTAGTGCTTCTGTGCTATGTGAGCCATGTAAGGGAGTTAAAAACCGAACCGAACCGAGTATTAATTTAAGGAAAATAGTACTGTAATTGAAGAATTGCAAAGTCATTTGCGCCATTTTAAAGTGATTAGCAAATTATGCAGATTTGTATAGTTCTCTTTTTAAGAGTTAAATTTAGTTTTAAGTAAACGAGGAGGTCATATGCCTCTTCTTTATCACTTAAGTGTAAGTCAAAATCCACATTGAACCCTTATGAAATTCAAATGCTGGTTAAGAACTCATATCTCATAATGAATCCTTTGGTTTCTATGCATTTTATAAACTTACATAAATTAGTTTTCACGTGTTCCCTTACGTGACTAGTGACCAAACGTCCAATAACACAGATAATTAAAAACCAATTGTTCAGAGAACAATTGAAGGTCTTTCCACCTAAAACGATATATTTGATATGAAAATAATAAAATCCAGTTTAACATGTCACTTCACGTGTCAAATGATAGATTATTGTATACTGATTCCAAAAATATATGGTTTCTATACACTTTTGTTTGAAATAAGGGAGATAATATGTTACTTCCGGTTTGAAAAATGTAATTTCCGTTATTACTTAATAGTTTACTTGACACTGATTCCAAAAATATCTGGTTCTATATACTTTTACATTAAATAAGTACAAAAAACAGCTACTTCCGGTTTACGTAAGGTCATTTCCGGATGGAATTTTCAAGGTCATATGGCTTGCAACCTTATGCAAAAGTCCCATGGCTTTATTATGTAAAAATATGAAGTTAAAGCAAAGGTTAAAATCTAGAACGTCAAATTCAACTTTGACCTTGACCTCAATTTCAAGCTTATAAACCAAGGACATCAAATGAAAAGACCCTAGGTCTTTATTATATTTGGTTAATGAGTTATATCACATACGCGTAGTTTTAAATATCATAGTGGAGAAAACTCCAATTTAATGTCAGCATACACTTTCAACCAAAATGTTGTGTTACGACATGTCACAACTAACAATTTAGTAAAAATATGTTGCCGATATCTTATACGGTTTTTAAAAAGAAGTAAAAATAAACCAAATCAAAATTTAGAGTATGACCTTGACCTTTGACCTTGACCTAATTTTCTTTCTTTTTTTACCAAGGACCTCAAATCAGAAGACCTTAGGTCTCTATCACTAATGGTTTACTAGTTAGAGATGCATATCACTTATATCAAATTCCAAAGGGAAATAACTGTCTACGAATTGATTCGGTTAAAATTGACAAATCATCCTTAGGATATAACGAGCAATTTAGTAAAATAAATGTGTCGCTTTCTTTTGTGGTTACGGAGGATATCTCGGAACAATGAAAAGTCAAAAATTGAGAACATGACCTTGACCTTTGACCTAGACCTCAAATTTATTTTTATGAATCCAGGACCTCAAATACACGTACCTAAGGTCTGTATTACTTACCATTCATGTGATACATTGACATATCACTTATATCAAATTCAAAAGGGGAAATAACTGTTATATGGAGTCTACGAATTGATTCGGTTAAAATTTGACAAATCATCCTGAGGATATAACGAGCAATGTAATAAAATAAATTTGTCGCTTTCTTTTACGGTCACGGAGGAGATCTCACCACAAAGAAAACAGTGTTTGGGGAGATAACTCTTACAATAAAAAGTCTTCGACTAAACAAGGTCAGTCTCAAAAGCGCAATAACGGTTCGATATCATATGCAAAAAATCTAAGCAACATCTTGCGAAACCACAAAATAAGTTTTGAAATTTGGCGGAAGAAGAAAAAAAATCAGAACAAATACAATAGGTCTTTCCACAAAATAGTCAATTATTTGTCTAGTTATCCTTTCTTTGACTTGTCTTTTTTTTTCTTTTTGCCATTGTCTATCTGTCTTTTTTTCTTTGAATTATCTTTTTTTTTCTTTTTGACATTGTCTACCTGTCTTTTTTTCTTTTACTTACCTTTTTTTTCTTTTGCCATTGTCTAGCGTCTTTCTTTCTTTGACTTATCTTTTTTTCTTTATGCCATTGTCTTTCTGTCTTTTTTTCTTTGACTTAATTTTTTTCTTTTTGCCATTGTTTAGCTGTCTTTCTTTTACTTATCTTTTTTCTTTTGTAATTGTCTAGTTGTCTTTCTTTCTTTGACCTTTCTTTTTGCCATTGTCTAGCTATCTTTCTTTCTTCGACTTATGTTTTTTTCTGTTTGTTATGTCTATCCATCTTTCTTTCATTGACTTATCTTTTTTTTCCAATATCTAGCGGTCTTTCTTTTTTTGACTTATGCTTTTTTTTTTGCCATTGTCTAGCTGTCTTTCTTTGACTTATGTTTTTTTTTTTTTTGGCGTTGTCTAGCTATTTTTCTTTTTCTTATGATTTTTTTTGCCATTGTTTTGCTGTCTTCCTTTTATTTATTTTTCTTTTTTTCTTTTTGCCATTGTCTAGCTGCCTTTCGTTGACTGATATTTTTTTCGCTAGCATTTTCTAGCTGTCTTTCTTTGACTTATGTTTTTTTTTCTTTTGCCATTGTCTTGCTGTCTTTCTTTGACTTATGGGTTTTTTGCAATTGTCTTGATTTATTTCTTTGATCTATGTTTTTTCTTCTTTTTACCATGGTTTGGTTATTTTTCTTTGACTTATATTTGTTTCATTTTACCATTGTCTTGCTGTCTTTCTTTGACTTATTTTTTTTCTTTTTGCCATTGTTTTGCTGTCTTTTTTTTTACTTATTTTTTTTTTTTGCTATTGTCTTGTCTTTCTTTGACTTATGTTTTTTTTTGCCATTTTCTTGGTGCCTTTCTTTGACTTATGTTTTTTTTTTTTTTTTTGCTTTTGTTTTGTTGGTTTTTTTTACTAATGTTTTATCTTTTTGCTATGTTTGCTATAATCTTGTAGTTTTTCTTTTAATATGTTTGGTTTTATCCCTCCTGTTGTTTTCTAACTTTCTTGCAAAAGTAAGAATTCGAGGTTTGGTTTGAACAAAAGTAATTTGTTGTTGAAGTATCTCTGATCGTTGATACCTCAAGTAGATTTGTTATTGCTATTTGTAGATTTTTTTCATTGCAAATTAACAAATGTAAAAAAGATATAAGCCTATGGACACTTAGTATTAATATGCCATGCAGTAAGACTTGATTTGACATTTCGCCCGTCATGTCATAATTATGTCAGGTATAGATTGCCTCGGCCTTAATTGACACCAACTTTTTAGAATTTTCGGTTTTTAATGCTCTTCAACTTGGTATTTGATTTGGCCTTTCAACTGTTTTGATTCGAGCGTCATTCATGAGTCTTATGTGGACGAAACGCGCGTCTGGCGTACAAAATTATAAGCCTACTATCTTTGATGAGTATTTACACCTTTATATAAAATGCATAAATAATTTTGTGTATGGCAAAGATGCAAAACATTTTTTTTTTAGTCTGTTTGGGGAGGTGTAATAAATGTGTATTAATAAATAATTCCATAAATATACTTTGTACAGACAGATGCACAGTATGGATAGTCCGGCATTTTATTGTCTGTCTTTGAATAGTATGCTTCATGTTCGGTCTATATAACAAGAAACGTCTTGTTCTTTTTTCTACTATTGTAGATGTGGTCACTCGTGTTTGCATGCCTTCTGTTTCATCTGAATCATCGAACAAATTGCGAATCAGTTTCACTGAAAAAAACAACTAGGTAGCATTATTGGGATACAAGGAAAGACACCCGAAAACAAAACAGATGTTTACAAGTTTTTTAACATTCCATACGCTAAACCACCAATAGGAAAACTCCGATTTGCTAAGCCCGAACCATATGGTGGATGGAATCATACTTTAGACGCTAAGAAGCGGGGTATGGCTTGCAACCGAAAGATCCTTAGTATGACTTTCCTTATGTTGGATTTTCTGAAGACTGTCTATAGTTAAATAGCTATGTTCCAAATAATATGAGTTCCGAGGTTAAACGACCAGTCATGATTTGGATCCATGGTGGTGCATACATCTATGGATCTAGTACTGTTAATAACGGCACAATGATGGCCGCTCGGGGGGACATTGTCATAGTTACTATAAACTATCGTCTTGGTCTCTTTGGATTTCTCTCATACAATGATACTTCTGTAAGAGGTAATTAGGCCTATGGGACCAAATTTAGCTCTTAGATGGGTTAAGGCAAATATAGCAGATTATACAGGTGATCCGTCCTCTCGGTTACTATATTTGGTGAATTCCGCTGGTGGAGTCAGTGTCGCAATGTTAGCTCTAATTTTAAGTAGTAAAAAGGGTTATTTACACGTGTAATTGCTCAAAGCAATTCTTTGCTCTTTCAGAAGACGTTAAACCTATTTTTTAGGAATAGGTGTAACTGTTGGATGTTTTTATAATCCTTTTACGAAAATATATGAAAGTGTTTTGAACTGCTTGCGATCAAAGTCTGCTGAAGAAATACAAAATACGCTTATGTCAATATCCAATATTGTTGGTTGACTTTTCTGTAATTGTTAGTATGCCATTAACCCTAGTTATCGACGGTGAATTATTCAAGTACCCTTCCAAACTACTCACTGATAAATCGTCAGTCGAATATGCTTTATACCGTTCAGTTGATATGATTATCGGTAATTTTAACATGGAAGGTTCATTGTAGCTTATGATGATAAAACCAACTGTACAAAAAAGGTATAATTTTAATTTGATGACTGGTTTACCGAACAAGTTCCTGTGTGAACATTGTGTACCATCATTAACAAAAACTTACTTCAACAGTAAAGTATTTGATGTTATTTGTAATAAATATGGCGTCAAAATGACATTGCAGCACAGAGTCGTCAAGTTCTTGAAATGGTCACAGATCTATTCTTCATTGCTCCATCATTTGCCATGTTAAAAACTCATTCGTCAAATAACACCACGAGCTAGTAAAACATATCAATACATCTTTTCCCTAGAAAGGACTTGTTCCATACAGTCCTACCAGACCTTCTTGGTAAAGAGGATCTGAACATGCATCAGACGTCATATTTGCCATAACGTTTAAAGCAAATTATGGATACACTGTAATAATGACAATGCAGGGACTTAAACGATTCAGGAATGGACTATACGCTTTCAAAATTGAACCAAAACTTTCATAACTAATTTCTAACCAAAAAGCTTAATGCATTTAATGAACAGAATCCATCAAAAAGAATCAACACCGGTTGTCAATTTCAGTAAGAGAATAGAATTCTTTCCTTTCACTGCATGCATGCATGCTGTATAATTACGAGTTCCGTAAGAGCTTGAATTCCAATATAAATCAACTTACTAGATATGTAAAGAGCAGTAACTCTTTTGAAAACCCACTGACCACTAACATTGGTTTTTCATTTCAGAAATCCTAATTCTAAAAATTCAACCTTGTGGCCAAAATACAGTGAAAAGAATATCTTCTTCATTCAGTTGAATGACCGAAACCTGACATATGCCTCGAAGTAAAAAGAAAAAAGAGTGGAATTTTGGTTACAATATTACCGAAAATGCTGAAATCAAGTCCATACAAGTGATTCTTTTCAATAATGAAATACTTTGAAAATATTGAATAGCATAAGTAGTAAAATATACCATTTATCAGAGTTATGCAAATGACTCCAGTGTGTGCGATGGCGAGAGTTTACATTGTGTATAGTTTATACGGATAACGACGAAAAATGGTCCATCAACGAGAAACAATACAAGTGTCAAGTGAAGAAGAAGGGGAATGCTTCTCTTTTCACTGTATGAGTTATCTTTTAATTACGATTTGCTCACCTGATTATTATTTTTAAATATCACTATTACTTTTTTCGTGTTATGATTCTAGTTCTATCTATTGCTCATGTTGCTTACTTTATTTTATTTTCCAATCCATCGGCACTTGTCTCTATAAAAAAATCATATAACACGTGTTATATTAAGGTATATATGATTTTTTTGAAGTACCTGTGCCACATTTAAGTAATTTGTGATCTGCGTTGTTGTTTGGGATGCTTTGTTGGTTTACGATGGCTGGTGTTACTGAGTTATGAAAGCAGACACCCTCTTTTTTTAAATGACATTTGACTTGATACTGTATGAAGAAAATTGTTCCAATTTTTATGAAACCGATGATTTTTTTTTAAATTGGATGAATATGCAGCAAAAAATCCCGTTTTTTTTCTAAAATCTTGAAAATTTAATTAAAATGAATTATTAAAAGAATTGTTACATAAAATAAGAGCATAAATTTGTAAAGAAGGTAGTCCTAATCTTTTTACAAAAATCCGCATGTGTTTATCTTTCGAAACAAAAAAGCTATGTGTGTCTGTCCAAAGGATAGAAATATCCAAGAAACCGAAATTTTAAGTAAATGTCTAAAATTTCAACCCCATTTATCTCTAAATTTAGCACATGAAGGTATATTTCTTATTACATATTTGAATTGACTACGTGAAAAATATCTTGTTTGCAAATTTTCGTAAAAAAATCACCGTGGGATCAAAACTGTATCGTATGCCCTTAACTTATACTCAACATCTCCTTTAGTCAAATAATTCATAACAATACATTACACCAGAAACGCATGAAGCCAATAATGGAAATATACACATTGGAAGCTGTATTAAAATAAAAGATATAAAATTAGCTAAAATCGTTGAAGATCCTTGAATCTAAAGGGCAAAACATTGACCCTTTTGCCATTTTGAGTTGATTTCAGAAGATTTGAGGATATTATAAAATTATAGCCTTTCTATGAGGTCGATGCGAGGTTATATCGACCTAAGAGAAGCATACTGAACGAGGACAAAGTCAGGTTATATCGACCTAAGAGAAGCATATTGACTGAGGACAAAGTCCGAGGTCGGTATGCTTCTTCAGATCGATATAACGTCGTATTGACCCCAACCAAAGGCTACAATTGTTATATTATTAATCAACATCTATTGTATGAACAATGTAAAATTGGTGATTTCTAGAATGTATTTTTAGTAACATGCTGTATGCCCTGTGCAATATGCTGTTTTTCTACCTACGAAAAGCTAAATACAACAGTATTGGCATGCAAACTGAGTTAACACAAATGTACATGTGTTCAAGTTTAAACGAATCACAAATCCTTAAAAATATTCCATTAATAATATTGAACTGTATACGTAAAGAATAGAATACCGACAAATCTGAGATAGGAAAGACAATTTATTATGCTTGCAAATAGATATATGTATCTTAGTGATATGTTTACAAAACACATTTAACCCCATCCTCCTATTTTAGAAACCAAAAACGAATTTTGTTAATAAAAGTCGTAAACAAAAGTATTCAATCATCAATGTTTAAAACACTCTAAACAAAACGCCGGGACGTTAAAAAAGGCTATCTGTATATGTGATAGTGTGCGGTTATAAGACTACAAATAAATTCATTATGCCGTGCACATAACACGCCTTTCTTCTAATTCTACATTCGTATTCTTCATAACAGCCACAACATAGGCTACAAAAGGGCTAAAATTACTCACTGGCAGACTTTTGTCTGGTACCTTCAACGATGGGTCTCCGCCATAAGGCATTAAATGAGCCAAACACTAGTCAATTCAGTCCCATAGAAGCTATGCAGTTACAGGGTCTACACTAGCGACATATATGCTTCATGTGAGCCATAAAAGGGTAAAATTAACAACATTGGTAGCAAAAAGGCGCTATATGTGCCACAAAGGAGTAACATTATCAACACAGATGTCACACGTGGAAGTCAAAGAAGATTCTACGAATGTCGCAAACCTGACAGGAGTCGATAATTAATATGAGTTCTTATTTTGAATAATACATCGACGACAAAATGGTAGTAATAACACGGGAGGCGGATTTATAAAAGTTTTTTAAAACTTGTTTCCGAACCCTATATTTGACCACTATGTAAAATTGTACTATTATGCTGTTATAATTTTCAATAATAAATACTGTTTAAACTAAAATGATAGTGTTTCGATAACTCGTTTGTGTTGATTTTTCCACCGTTTCTGTCTTATTCTCGAATGTAGGAATTGCATTTGTACTAATAAAAAATGAAAAAAAAATATATATATATATTAGATATGACCACTGGCGTAGTCTACGAAAGCCAGTTCCTGACATAATTCAATATATAGTCCGAGCAATAATATCGTTTGTGTTGCTTTTTCTTTGTCATTTATAAGTTTCGCAAATAAAAGTCACATCGGTTTAAAGAGCAATTTTTTTCAGCTTGCTACACATAAATAATGCATGTAATTCGTAGGTATATCATTAAATCAATATTCCATAAGTAAAAACATTCGATTGATGTACTACATCTATTTTATATTTTTTCATTTATTTGAAACACTATCTTACTGCAGAGAAATGATTCAGGGTTTTCATTTTATATTTGAATTAACTTGTACAATGAAATCAACATTCCTCTTCAATAAGATGGTGTTTCAAAATCTAGAAATTGCCAGAAGATAAAAGAATCAATAATTAATGTCATTAAAATATAAATATATATTTCAGTGCTTCAGGTTTATGCTGTTATAATATACTAGATTATGGAGTGTGTGTCCGAGCGAGAACTTCTCTAGTTCATTACTTTAGGAATATTTATCAAAAAGTAGTATTTCAATTTTCAGCCCCATTCTACTATTTAGTCAGACGTCAGTCGCTACCCTGATATACCCTATCTTTTGTTTTATTTTTCGGGTAATTAATGACGGATAGCGTTTGACATCTTTAGCCGAACAGAATTATCATTTTACATAATTTAATTGATTGTATGCTGGTTCATATTCTGGACGCCAGTCTTTGCTCCTTTCTAATTAAATCCACAAACAAAAACAAATATGAAGCTTAGAAATGGAAAAATATTAAATACTAAACTCGTTCAAAGGGTATCTACACGTCTCAATCTTCAAAATCGCTTATCTAAAAATACTACCATCGCTAACATTTTAACAATAAAATCGTGGTTACCCTTCTATCGATAAGTGTCATGCCAAAAATGACTTACATGTCCCCGTCTTTCCACCAACAATACGGTAAGGTCCACGTTTAATGGTCGCACATTTTCTTTAAATTTTGAAACTGATATAACTTGAAAAACAAACAGTATTATTTATTTACTCACATGAAACAAACCGGGATGCGGTATTCAGTACGTAGGTGAAACTGGGCGATTTTATCTAAACGCACGCAAGAACACCTGTATCGTTTTAAAAGACCCAATAAATTCAAAAGTATCATTTATCAACACCTTAAGAAGCACAATCATCCTATTAAATATTTAACAGTTCAACCTTTAGAAGTAGTAAATAAGCAGCCTGGTGAATCTCATTCAAAGTTTGTACGATCACGGAAAATAATTGAATTAAATTGGATTAAAAAATTACAGACAGTCTACCCTCTCGGTCTTAATGATAATATCATGGGAATTGGTAATATATCAAGAACCGATTCTGTTAACATTTTGGATATAGTTTCTAAAACTGTTCGTAAAACCGTTCTCATGGTCGTAGAAAAATCGCAATCAAAGAAAATTTCGGACCAATCATACCAATATTTCGGACCTAATTTCTATTTCAAAAACAACGGCAGACATTATCTGTTAACAAAGCTCTGTTCATTACCGGTTAATAAGTTAAATAAAATTTTAGAGGATTGCAACACAATTTCATATAGCAGTCCTAAGTATGAAATCGTTCAAATTATAATGGCATATTGTTATTCTAAACTGTTTCCCAAAATTGATCGCCCTGAAGATCATAAAAACATTTTATTAAAATAAAGTATGTCAATAAAGGTTTTGATTTTGTAAATATTGCCGGTATTTTAACGACCATTCTGTTAAAGAACAAATTCCTGGATATTTTGATAATACTGAGCTCCCTCTTATTTGTTATATTTACAAGAAATCTACCCGGAAATATGTATTTAATTATAGCCAATTGTGTAAAGATGTTAATATCAGTGAAAATACACCTACTTCATGTAATTGTAGTAATTCCGAATACATTTATGGACCCATTTCCCATGTTATAACAGGAGATCTTAACATCGTTCAAGACCGAGAGTTAAAATCATTCCTCAGTAAAGGACCTAAATATCGTCCCCCGTCAATCATTAATTGGAATGAGTGTCGTAATATCATCCACGACTCACTCCATACTTACTGTTTAAAATGGATAAAACGGGAAAAAGCTGACAAAAATCTTTGGACTCTTTTTAATTCAGTAATGAACATAGTTGATATACGTATTCAACATTTTAAAGAACATTTTACTCTTAACAACAACCATAATAAACCTATTTCTCGTATCAAACATAAACTTAAAGAACTAGCCAAGGAATTTGTTTTTGTCCCGGCCGATAAAGCTGCTAATAATATCATTATTGTTTGACGTAAATTTTACATTGAGGTCCTGAAAAAGAAATCACCAATTCACCAACATTCCAACTGACTCCATTTTCAGAAAACGACATCTGTAACAAACATAAACTTTTAGCTACCTCTTTACAAGCAGAACCAAATACAATGAAAGTCCCAACTATGTACTGGCTTCCGAAGTTACATAAAACACCTTGCAAATATAGATTTATTTCGTCTTCAAGCCATTGTTCCACTACTAAATTGTCTATTCTTCTTACCAGTTCACTTGGTACAATCAAAACCTGATAATAAATTGTTCAAATAAGGCCTTTGAAAATAGTGGAATTAATTACTTTTGGAGTGTCAAAACTCGTTGGAAGTACTTGATAAATTGCATGCTTATATTGGTGATTTTGAATCTGTTCAAAGTTTTGATTTTTCTACCTTGTATACCACATTGCCTCACATTCTCATTAAGAAAAATTCACACACCTAATTAAATGGGCATTTAAAAGTCAGAATGTGAATACATATGTTCTAACTCTTTTAGGTCATTTTTAGTAGCAATAAACAAAAGAAATATGTCAATTGGACATGCTTTGATACTATATCTGCCCTTGAATTTTTACTAGATAATATTTTTGTTCGCTTTGGAGATTCCGTATATCGTCAGGTTATCGGAATTCCAATGGGGACTAACTGTGCACCACTTATTGCGGACCTGTTTTGTATTGCTATGAGTTACAATTTATGACTAAAATCAGCAAAGACCCATCGAAACAACATCTGATACAAAAATTTAATAATACTTTTAGATATTTGGATGATATATTGGCTCTCAATAATGACGACTTCAGTATGTATACTAAAGAAATTTATCCTGTTGAACTTACTTTAAATAAAGCTAATACTAACAATGACCACTGCCCTTTCCTCGATCTTGATATCCATATCATTAACGGAAAGCTTAATACAAAATTTATAATAAAAGAGATGATTTTCATTTCCTATCGTTAATTATCCATTTTAGATGGTGACGTTCCTTGTCACCATCTTACGGTGTTATATATCTCAACTTGTACGATTCGCTCGTGTATGTAACAACGTTTCAGATTTTAACGAAAGAAATTTATGTATTACTGAAAATTATTACACCAGGGTTTTCGATATCACAAACTAGTCAAAACATTTACTAAATTTTATCATCGGTATAAGGACATCATTCGTAAATATAGCTCAACATGCAGACTTCTTATACGTTCAGGTATTTCACATCCAATCTTTTATGGTAATATTCTTTATAAAGCACTAAAATGTCAGTATTCACCTCAGAAGCTAACAAAACCTTTAAATAGACTTATTAAGAAGGGATATAGTTACGATACTGTTGTCAGGTCATTAAAGATTGCATATTTAATATTGATTCACTTATAGGGTCTTTGCATCGGAACTAAACACATTTATTTAAAACCAGTTGTTGGCATGACACGGGTTATGCTCTTCTCATATATTTTATGATGGTATGATACTAAACCCTAACGGGAGGGATTGTGCCTGATATTCATATGATGAAGACATAATCTTTCAATCAGTTTAATTGAGGTCTGGAGCTGGCATGTCAGTTAACTGCTAGTAGTCTGTTGTTATTTATGTATTATTGTCATTTTGTTTATTTTCTTTTGTTACATCTTCTGACATCGGACTCGGACTTCTCTTTAACTGACTTTTAATGTGCGTATTGTTATGCGTTTACTTTTCTACATTGGCTAGAGGTATAGGGGAGGTTGAGATCTCATAAACATGTTTAACCCCGCCGCATTTTGCGCCTGTCCAAAGTCAGGAGCCTCTGACCTTTGTTAGTCTTGTATTATTTTTACTTTTAGTTTCTTGTGTATAATTTGGAGTTTAGTATGACGTCCATTATCACTGAACTAGTATATATATTTGTTTAGGGGCCAGCTTAAGGACGCCTCCGGGTGCGGGAATTTCTCGCTGTATTGAAGACCTATTGGTGACCTTCTGTTGTTGTCTGTTCTGTGGTCGGGTTGTTGTCTCTTTGACACATTCCCCATTTCCATTCTCAATTTTATATAATTACTAAAATACTCCAGCGACAAACTGCCCTTTTCAAAGCAGTGGGCGTAACACTCTTTTAACTGTTGTTTATACAAATTAGATAAAATTATAAATCATAAAATCCAACATTCATCAGCCTTTACCTGAACTAACATGTATGAACAAAGGAAAGTAACTCTGTCTAATTACCAACAGTTTACATAACAAAAACGTGACTGCGAAAGCAGACAATTAGCACAGCAGTTCACCAAATTCCCTAGCGACTTTATTCAAAATGCCGGAAAAACGGACTTTCAGGCAAATTCTGCAGATGAAAAGAAGTTATATGGGGTATGTTTATATGCATGAAAATTGTTCTAGACAATAGTTTATAATTATGATAGTTAGTTGCTGTCATTTCAATCTACACCTTCAGTTAATTTCGATAACGATGCATGTAGATACATGTTTCTACTACATGTATATACATTTTGCTACTACATGGAGCGCCACAGCTGTCTTATGTGGTACTCTGATATTACGTTATGTTGTTTTATTATTACTTGATGATATTTTGTCTTTACATAATATGTAATGATTTTGATATAACTCAATATGGACATTACTTAATGATATTTCGATATTACATGATATGGTTTCGTATTGACTTGATATAGTTTATTATATATGGTTGTGATGTTGTTTCATTATTTAATGGCATTATGTGGTTCATTGTTGAAGACCCTATCAACTGTCACTAAAAGCCCTGATTGTATGTATTGTGTGCGATTTTGTCCCAACATTTACTCCATATCCTTTCATTTTCTATTAAACGTAATGTAGTTGTTTCATTACATGATGTGGTTTTGTTATTTCGTATTGATGATTTGCCAATTCTTTACATAATGATGTTTCAAAATTTGACGATTTCACACTACATGATGTGTTCGTTTCAGTAATTGATGTGGTTCTGTCATTCTTTGATGTGGTTATCACATTACTTGATGAAGTAAAACCACGCCATCCATTGAGTCAAAGTTCAAATTACAGTTCGATTTGTTGTTCTGAGTTATTTGGTATGAAAAAAGGGGAACGGCAGACAAAAATAAGAAAGAAAAAATTTAAAAAAATAACATTATTTCGGACATAAGGGGGATATCCTCACACCATTTGGTCCGGCCGTTTTTTTCTCCTTAGCTCTCAAATGGAAGCAGTATTATAATTAATTCGTGAAGGATTCCACGGAACCCTCTGTCTCGCTTGAGATTGCTGCTGTCAGTTTAAAAGTGTAATGTTGACTGTAACAAGTCCATTTACCTGTAAAAAGTTTGTTTTTCTGTAGATGCTTTATCTTGATGATTAACTCCTATATAAATTTTTATAATAATTTATGGAGGTTTACAAATTTATAATGACAAAACAGTTTAATTCGGTAATATTTCCTGAAACTTATATTAATATAAGAAGATGTGGTATGATTGCAAATGAGACAACTCTCCACCACATACCAAATGACTTAGAAGTTAACAACTATATGTCACTGTATGGTCTTCAACAATGCGCAAAATCCATACCGCATAGTAAACTATAAAAGGTCCCGAAATGACAAATGTAAAACAATTCAAACGAGAAACCTAGCAATCTAAATGATGAAGACGCCGACGCGACATTAATGTCGCAGGCTCGACACAAATCAAATGACTTGTACTTTATTGTCAACAAATGAGACACTTTTAATCAACTCACACGTAAGTTACAGGGAAACGGGGGGATCGGACTAAGCGACAAAGCAACAATTCTATAAAATAAGAATTCTCCGATTTTTTTAGCGTGTATGATCATTTGAACATATACGAATATCAATATTTTATTTTTATAAATTGCATTCTCTGATATACCTCGCACTAATTGAAAAAAAAAAAACTTTTGGAATATCTGTTTCACAGGTGACGACGGATATGTTCCAATTGTAGTAATCACAATCCCGTCCTTTTTTTCTCGAATGTGACCTACCTAATTAGACAAAATCACTCGGTTTGTACTTTCACAAATAACACGACGGGTGCCGCACATTGAGCAGGATCTGCTTACCCTTCCGGAGCACCCGAGATCACCCCCGGATTTTGATGGATTTATATTGCCCAGTCATACCGATCTATCGAGTTAAGCCAATTGCAACTGATTTTTACAGTTTTTTCTTATGTTGTACTGTTACACTATTGTCCCAGGTTAGGGTTAGGGCTGTGCGCTCACAGACATGTTTAACTCCGCCACATTCTTTATGTGCCTGTCCTAAGTCAGGAGACTGTAGTTTAATGGTAGTCGTTGGTTCACGTTTGTCATATTTGTTTTTCGTAAATTGCTTTGTTATAAATTAGGCCGTTACTTTTCTCGTTTGAATTGTTTCACATTTTCACGTGGTGGCCTTTTATAGCTGACTATACGGTGTATTGAAGGTCGTACGGTTGCCTATACTTGCTAACATATACTGCATTTAAACTCTGATGGATAGTTGTCTCATTGACAACCATACCACATCTTCTAACTTTATTTAGATTTCTATGTTGTGTTTTATATACTACATTGTTAATCTTTTGTGTGCATACCCCTAAGCCCTCTTTTCGGAAGCCCGAGTAAAGGCCCTCGATCATCGATAGAAAATTTAAATACGAACTAATATTTAGTTCGTATTTCAACTCGAAATCTTAATCTAAATGAGACTCAAATTCGAAGTCTAACTCGAACTCTACCTCAAAAGGTGACTCAAATTCAAATTTGAAGTCGAATTGTAACTGGAACTCTGCCTTCAAATGTGACTCAAACTCGAAGTTCAACACGAAACTCAATGCTAACTCGAACTTTAATTCTAATTATGCCTTGAATTCTAACTCGAAATCGAAGACTAACTCGAAGTTTTACTCGAATGGTATCCCTAGATTTAATTTTAACTCTAACTGGATGGATGGCCACACTCATCCGAGGCACATTAAACATGGAAATTGGTTCTAATAATAGAACTAGTTTTTCCCAAATGGTCACGTGGTTTTACCTCATCAAGTAATGTGATAACCACATCAAAGAATGACAGAACCACATCAATTACTGGAACGAACACATCATGTAGTGTGAAATCGTCAAATTTTGAAACATCATTATGTAATGTTAAAGCCATAGAAAGAATTGGCAAATCACCATTACGAAATAACAAAACCACATCATGTAATGAAACAACTACATTACGTTAAGCCACATACACATCAAGTAATGTTAATAGAAAATGAAAGGATATGGAGTAAATGTACATGGGACAAAATCGCACACAATACATAGAAAATTATCAATGAACAGGGCTTTTATTCCTGTTCTTCATCTTGACAGTTGATGTAGGGTCTTCAACAATGAACCACATTGCCTAATGACACAACCACATTAAATAATTGTGAAACAACATCGAGTAATGACAAAACCATATTAAGTAATGACAAAACTATATCAAGTCAATACGAAACCATATCATGTAATATCGAAATATCATTAAGTAATGACTATTCCATATTGAGTTATATCATAACATCATTACGTAATGTCAAAACCACATTATGTAATGACAAAATATCATCAAGTAATAATAAAACAACATAACGTAATATCAGAGTACCACATAAGACTGCTGTGGCGTTCCATATTACTACATGTATTTATTTATAGCTCCTCAATTATTCAAGTAGTTATACAGCCTTGACTTCCTTCAGATTTTTGGGTTTAGCGTTCCTGATGAAGGTAAATTAAAAAATGCACTTTCGGACAAACCAAATTTATAATGTGCTATTTACATAATTATATATATTCTGTCCATAGGATATCCACACTGGTATATTAAAGAGAAGAAAACGTCAATAAATTTGGAAAAAAATTGTGTCAACTAAATCTGATACAATCCGAATGAAGTATTTTTCAATAGGTATAGATAAAATCATAACAAAAATCTGTCTAGATTTGGCAGATCGAAAATGGGACATTTCCTTTGAAAAACGTGGTTTTATTCCAAGTTTCAGCCATTTTTTTACGGTTTAAAAAAAGTTTTCGCCAGAGATCAGATAGAATCGTAATGAATTATTTTAAATAAGTATTGATTAAATCACCAAAAATAAGCCCTAGTGTTATAAAAATGTTAGATATGGTATGGCTCTTTTCTTGTTTCGGACTCCATTTGTTGGTCCTTTATAGAAAAGTTTTCCACAGATATCAAATACTAGCTAGCTATAATTGATTTTTTGAAAACAGCAAAATATCCAGGGAAACCTATGATTTCCGCTGAGACCCCAATTTGTGGTCTTCAGGTATGTTTTAATCATTTTAAAACTATCGAGTATGGGCTTTTTGAAGTTTTGGACGCTATTGTTAGTTCCATCTAGTCGTTGGGTTGTTGAGGTTGGCAAATTCGTCAAACATGTTATTGTCACAAACGAGATCTATCAATATTGTATTGAGCATGGAAGATATAGTGGAAATATGCGGCCTGATTGACTTTGTTGACAGTTATTGAACGTTTATTGGAGTTTCGTGTGTATTCAGACGTCTTTGCAGATAGGTCCGTGGTCACAAAAGCTGTGCTCCGGAAGATGCATCCATACTGGTAAGCTGTCATTCGGTTTGTCCAAGAAATCACCACCGGTAGTATTCACAGATAATTCAATTTCAAATTATTTTATAAACCTAATCACAAGACCCAAAGGCAAATAAATCTATACAATGTAGCTACTTTCCGGGCCTCATCCTTTCACACAGCTTTCATACTGACTAGAGGAATGATTTATCAGAACAATAAGAAAGGAAGAAGAGTCAACTCACCTGTCCTATATAAAGAGGGATAACTCTAAAATTTCTTTACTTTTTACAATAAAAAATAGTATTAGCATATTGTTATAGACTTCGAACCGTAGTTGGTATACCTTCACATCTTTCTTCGTCGTCCTTTGTCTTGTTTGTAGTCTGGGTGCGAAAACTAGCAGTTTCATGTTCTTCGCAGTGGTGGATCCGGTCCAACCCCCCTTTTTTTATGATCAATGCTTTTGAATGGGGACATATGGTTAAAACACCCCCTTGGTCCTGAGTTGGAACCCCCTTTTAAAAATGGCTGGATCCGGCCTTGCTTCGTCTATTTCATTTCACGAAATAGATTTCCATTTGCCTTTTGGTCTATATTAATATAATTTCCATTGTGAAATTTTGCAGCAGTTCTATAATTTTGGATTAGAAGCCAATAAAACTATTCTTAGTATAATTCGGAAATGACTTCCAACATGATAATAATAATAAATAAAATTCTTTATTTAACGAAGGTAACTCATTTAACAATAACATGTTAATCTTCCTCTGGGACTATTATACTATTAGTTTAAAAGTCCATGTCTTCATTGAGTCCTTTAAGGGCATACGATACAGTTACAGGGAGGTTATGACGTTGCTAACGTAAATTGTTATTTTCGCGACGTCAAACGGTGACTTATCGGGAAAAGATGCAGTTTTCGGCTGATTTTTATCATTCAAACTAATTTAACTTGAAAACGAGTTCATGGACCCTCTTTTTTAAAATGACATTTGGTTTGATTACGTAAGAAGATTATGTGTACCAATTTTCATGAAAACGTAAATAGTGCAATTTTTAAAATTTGATTAATATACAGCAAAAATGACGGTTTTTTCTACATTCATGAACATTTGATAAATTTGAGTTATTTGTAAAATAAAATGTACAAATTTATGCAATATTTATATAACACATAAATTACAAATAATTTAACAAAAACAGCTCGTGTTTATCTTTTAAAACAAAAAGTTATGTAGTTCTATCGAAAGGAAAAAATACGTCCACAAATCCGTATTTTGAGGAAATATCTGAAATTTGAACATCAATTTACTCAAAAAGTAGCACATGAAGGTATATTTTTTATTACATATTTGATTTAATCAGGTAAAAAATAGCCTACATGCAAATTTTCATCAAAATTTAAATACGGGATCAAAACAGTATCGTATGCCCTTAAACGCTGTTGATACAAAAGAAAAAAATACTAACAAATAAAATACATAATACAGTTTTAAATATTGAATAAGCACATATGCATTCAATAGAAGAAAACATACATTAGATTCAGGTATTTTCATTCTATAAAGTTAAAAAAAACTTGAGTGTGGAACAGGATCTGCCGCCACCCGGCCTTCTGGGGCACCTGGTATAGTCCTGTGTTGATCGGTCGTTAGTTTTTTTTTATGTAACGTTTTATCTTGTTTGTCTCAAGTTTCGTCTTTTTGTTTTTTGCCACTATTAATTATGATTTTATCAGTCTTTCTTTAACTTATGAGTTTAAATTCTCTCTTTGGGTATCTTCCGTCCCCGTTTCAAATCAGCTGATAGCCTGCATTCATTAAACAGCATTTACATTAATAATTCTTTCTTTGTTTCTTGATCTTTCATTCTAAAGGATGAGGTCATTCACTTTACTTGTAAAGTTCAAAAGGTAATCAGGTTCACGATTGCTTTTCTTTTTAAAAAGAAACGTTTTAATAGACTGGTTACGGGTTCCGTCCCTTTCAAATTAACTGATAACCTGCATTGCGTCTCGTAATCATTAAAAAAACAACATTTAAATTAAGAATCCTTTCTTCGTTTCTTGATCTTTCTTTTAAAGGATGAGGTCATTCACCTTTACAGATCTTTACATAGTTCAAAAGGTAATCAGGTTCACGATTGTTTTTTCTTTTTATAAAAGAAACGTCAGTAGACTGGTTACCGGATCATATTCGTCTGATTTTTATCAATTCTTCACAACATCAGGAACAGTTAATTTGTTTACAAAACGAAAATTCTGACTGTGTCTTTGTCCGTAACATTTATCTTGTCGAAATGGCCATTAATTAGCAATTGAATTTAATTTTTTATCTCTTCAAAATGCCGGAAAAACAGACTTTCAAACAAACTCTTCAAATGAAAAGAAATTACATGGGGTAAGTGATACATGTATCTTACATGTGACTTACATAAGTTATGGATTTGATTTTGATCTATAATATTGAAATTGTAATCTTGTCATGATAAAATGATTGTCACTTGTTGACGTTTCGTGGGCACAGATATTTGTTTCAATGAAATACAAACCCTTCCTTAAATCTCCTCTTCTCGAGCATTTTAATGGTATTAAACATGAGGTTCTAAAAACCTTAATTGTTAATCTTCCATAAAATAGAAATATATATATTATGTACATGATGTACAAGATGATATACTGTATGCATTGGTAACAGGTTTGATTGCCATGATAACATGTTTGCCATGGAACTTCAACCCTATTAAGAAAAATAATTATTAATGTGTAACCATAAATTGGTCACTGTGAAAAGGCATTTTCACAATTATAGGCAATTTCTCTCGAATTAAGTTTTTTAACCAAAAAAAATTGTCAATTATGCACGCCCTCATGACGTCATTTACCAGATAGAAGACATGCCTGTGACCCTACACTATTTAAAACGTTTCAGGCATCTTCAGGATTGTCATTTTGTAGGGTAGTCTAGAAATAATTTATGTTCTGTAGGTATGTAATCCAATAGATCCTGTCCGACTGAAGGGAGGGTGACCAACTAATTAGATTTTAATTTCACAAGTATTTTGTGCAGTTAAGCATCAAACTTATTCACCCATTCGCTCAACATGTAATGGAAGTGACGATGCCTACATTTTAGTCACATGATGATGGAAGTCACATGCCAGATATAACTAACTACTGTATCTCTGAACTGGCGTATTGTGCTGATAAAGAATATACAAACCTTATTGCTATTTGAGAATTTATGACACTTGAACTTTATTGATGTCATACAACAATCACTTTTCCTTTGTAGCATCAGACAATTTATCTTGTGACGTCAAAATTTTACAGAATTGTCTGACAGTGTGATGTCCAGTAAAGGCGAACAATACACATAATTCTAATTTCAATTTTATAAATGAACTGCCCCAGTTGACTGTTGGTCATTTGGGGAAAAATGCGTCATAGGACATTGTGACGTACAGATATTTGTGATATCAAATTTTTCGGGAAAAATCATCAATTGGAAGATCATGTATAGCATGTATAGTGACAAGGTGTATTATGGCATTGTATGAAAATTTGTCGCATTTTTCTAGAGAACTACAAACCAGACTGGTAAGAACTTCCTGAAATTTGTTATACAGGTATGCCTCATGTCAGCATTCGTTACCGTGTGACTCGGTCTCCGATTCATGGGTAATCAATTTCCTCTTTACCAAAATCTTATATCTTCTAACAAAATATATGCCCATGTAAAAAATTTTTGTCACATTTTTCTAGAGAAGTACAAATAACAGCTTCCTGAAATTTGTTGGCAGGCTTCATGTCAGCATGCTATATATACTGTGTGACACATTTTCAGATTCATTGCTCATCAACTTACTTGATACTTATATGTTATTCAAACACAAACAGGCCATGTATGATATATTTCTCGTATTTTCTTGAGAACTACACACAAGAGCTTCCTGAAATTTGTTTCAGGCTTCAAGTGAACATGCTTTACTGTGTAATGCATTTTCAGATTCTTTCTCTTCAGTTTCCTGATTACCGAAGACTTAAACCAGGGTACATGTGTCATTAGTGAGCAATAGCTTATACATGTAGTTCTACTTGCGTTAATTTCTCTTGTAATATTTTGTCATCTTCCAGTCTTAATAGGCAATTTATGATTTCAATTTTAAACCTATATAAAGTAATAATATAATATGATCTTCTTCTCAAGGAATTGATTTTTGATGACCCCTTTGCTTTCAAGCATGACATTCACACCATTACTAAAAAAAGAAATTTGAAAAAAAAAAAGAATAAAAATAAGCTCTGAAGAAGCATGTACATGTAATTTGTAAATAAACAATTTCTAGCAAACTTTGGTTAAATGATACATATTTGTGATCTTCTTTCAGAAATAACTTTTTGACCAAATCAACCTTGAACATTGCATCATTGCCTCCACTGTTTCTAAAATAGGAAAATTTGGCCAACAAATTGGAAAATTCATGTGAAAGACCAATTGCTACCAAACTTTTGTTTAAAGATTTATGATCCTTTATAGAATTACAAAAAAAAAATGTAATAGATGATGACAAAATCTACCACCAAAGAATTTGGCAAAGATGGTTGTCACTGTTTCTTAAAATCTAAAAATTGACAAAAATCCTGTAAAAAATGATATAGACCAATTGCATGTGTTGTTTGTTTGCACATCTTTTATTTATAAGGAATTGATGGTTGGTGTGGTCTGTTGTTTTGTTCAATATTGTTGGTAATTCCAGTTATGTACATGTACTATAAATCAATTAGTCAAATAGGGCACTCACAGTTTTTGAAAGCTCGTTCAAAGTCCAATTTTAACTCATAAATAAACCATGTTCTTCCAGACTAAATTAATTATACCCCTGCTCCGAGGAAGGTTTAACATCTGTGTCCTTCCATCCCTCCAGTCCCATTGATTTCTGTCATATTTTTCTAAGGAACTACAAGTTCAAATCCGAGCTTCCTGAAATATGTAATCAGGCTTCATGTGAGCATGCTATACTGTTTTATGCATTTTCAGATTCATGGCTCTTCAACATCCGGTTTACAGATTACTTTCATATATATAAATTTTCATTGTATTTTTCTAGTTACAAATAATCGTTTCCTGAAATTTGTTATTCAGTAATGAACATGTTTTTATTGTGTGATGCATTTTTAAATTCCTCCCTCTTTACATGCAACTTTCAGTTTATCAAATACTTATATATTCTAACACATAAAGGTAGGTTGGGCGGTATTTACCAGCGGTATTTACAGGATGATAATGGACATGTATGAAATTTTCATTGCATTTTTTAAAGGAACTACAAATAAGAGCTTCCTGAAATTTGTTATCAGACTTCATGGGAACATGCTTTACCATGTGATCATGGTGATGTGTTTTCAGATTTATGGCTAATCAGATCTACTTCCTGTTAACCGCATACTTGTATTTTCTTTCTAACACTTAATGATCATGTATGAAATATTCATCACTTTTAGAAGAACTACAAATAAGAGCTTTCTGAAATTTGCTGTCATTGTTATCCTGGTAATCTATTCACTATTGCAGAAGAGCATGTAAACTACATTTTGAAAGTGCCCCTTTGAAGATTGTTCAAGCTTCCAGACAGTACATGTATGATGACACTGGCAATGAGTATCTTGATTGTATTGGTAATATTTCTCATGGTAAGCTATAATAAAGACATTTACAGTACTAATTGTATACCTGTAGACTATTTCCCATGGTAAAAGTTAAACAACATAGAAAACTTAGTCTATACCAGTATTTAATGACATAATGGCAGTATTTCATATGATAAGTATAATGATGTAATGGTAGTATTTCTTATGGTAAGTTCATCCACTGAAATGCCAGATTACACAGAAAAGTATTCTAGTACTATGTATAAAGCAGTATTGCTCATGGTAGAAATGTTAGATGACACAGAATATTTCTATGACACATAATTCCATCCAGAAAAATGATAGATGCCACAAACTTCTACCAGTTCAGTATTTCCCACGACAATTCATGAGGACAAATGCCAGATGATACGGAAAATTCATTGCATTCTTATGGTTGTGCATATCATGTAATTCTCAAGTCTATATCCTGATTGTATTCATAGAATTTACATAAAATATATTTTAGCAGCTTTGCAATACTAGTATAAGCACTATTGTGCTCAAGCTAGAGATTCAAGTCAAAAATGGTAGACATATAAACAAATATAAATGGCAAAACTCATCATCTTCATTCAAGAACTAATTACTAGATTGTCTTACCCTGTTAGTATTATGTCTACCTTGTTGGTTTATGTAAGTGTGCTTGTCAAAGCTAGAGGTTACAAGAGAGTACTGAAAGAACAGGGGACCATGTGACTGTATTATAGAGTACTGTCACTTACTTATAATCAGGTTTTCTTTATTGATTTCTAAAATATGAGCTACAAGTCACAATATCAGAATATTAAGCTTTTTGTAAGTGAACATTGCAAAGGAGCTGAAATATTCATATTGTTTTGAATAGCAGTTTTTACAATCTCAGCAGAAGTAGACTGTATACATGAAAGTGCATTATGAAATTGATGTTAAATTGGAGCCTTAAGATTTTTATGCCCCCGGTAGAGGGGGCATTAAGTTTTACCCTTGTCTGTCTGTACGTCCCGAAATTGGTTTCTGTTCTCTAACTTTAGTTTGCCTCAACCAAATGTTTTGAATCTTATACACAATGCTTATTACCACAAAACACAAATCAAATTTGAATTTGGTGGCGTCACTTGTACCGTTCTTGAGTTATGTCCCTTTATAACGTTATATGCAAGCGGGGGCATCATCTGTGTCCCATGGACACATTCCTCATTTATTTTAAAAACAATCACACATGAATTACCGGGTAAGTCATAGTTTTTATATTTGCATATTTTTAAGAGCTGAGTATGATGATAGAGGCTTTGGGGGCTAATCATTCACACATATATGTTCCATTGTGTGATTTTATACATTGTTGTTACTATATTCATATTGTTACAATTTTATTCAATACTCTTTTGCAGTAGGTCATTGTCATCCACATGTGACAAGGGCTGGACAGGACCAATTAGGCACACTGGTTGCTTCTACTGGTTTCCTAAATGAAAAATCTGTTGAATATGCTAAAAGGATGATTGAAACATTACCAGAAAAATTGTGTGTTTGTTTCATGGTAAACTCCGGGTGAGTCATAAATGATATTTTCCATAAACAATGTACCACTGCTTAACATAGTTAGTGCTTAAATTAAAAAAAAAACATCCTGTTAAAAGGTTCTCCTTCGATACTTGTTTCAGATATTTAAATTTATTATTTGGAAGCTGATATACAAATACATATGAATAAAAGAAGAATTGGTGAATGCATCAGTGATCAGTGACTCAGCAAACCAACAACACAAATAACCACAAAGCATCAACAATGTATGTTTAAATGATGTCTTCAGGTGATTTCTGATATAGGAGCCTAGGAGCCTCTGGTTTAGATCTATTAATTTATTGGTTATCTAGGAAGGTTAATATACAAATGTATGAAAAATGACGTCAGGGATGGTTAATACATGTACATGATGTATAAGTTTACAATGAGGCAATCTTGTTTTTATATTCACAGAATAAATACATGTATGTTTTATATGGAAGTAATAATGAGTCAATTTTCAATGATAATCTGATTGTGTTTCCTTAGTAACATTCTTCTCAAATATATTTCACAGTTTCTTGTGAGAACTTGTGGTAAACAAATTTATGATGTAATAATTTTCTAAAATCAATAATATCACACAGTATTATGTCTGACTAATAACTATGGTGACAGCTAAGCTTCTTAATCTGAGGATAAATGTCACACTGTATATTTTGATGTACATGTAACAATTCTTTTATTATGATTAATCAAACAGAGGTTCCAATTTCTATTGACAATATTTCACTTAGATATAAGTTCCTTAATCATTACTTCAGACCTTTATATATAATTTCCAATTTTATAGAAAAAAAGAATGAAGAAAATTTTTTTTTAGTTCACAGTGACCAAAAGGCCATCATGATCACTTGGAGTCCATTGTTTATTTGCTGTCTTATACTTTTTCAAAATCTTTTGGAATCAATTTGTAACCATCATCTTTCTATCATATGATGTCTATTGAGACAACTATTATTTTAAAGGCATATGATACAGTAGCAAGGCAAATAAAAATGCATCCAAATTAAATGTGTTGATTACTCAAGATTGCAAAAGATAACCGTCCAAAATTTGCTGAAAAATCAATAATTTTTTTTTCTGGATAAGTATTGAAAAATGAAATTTTGTGTTTTTACATGAAACTTTAAAACTGAAATATGCAAAGTAAGTCATGAAGGTATATATGCTTCTTTGCATATTTCTATAGTGCATATCAAAATTGACTTCATGTCAAAATTTTAAGGACTATCAACGAAAGATCTTTTCTGTATCGTATGCCCTTAAGGGTATTTAATTTTGAAATTTTATCCCATTAGATGACCCTAACATACTAGCATGTTAAAGATTGCCGTATAGTTGGTATAGTATGATTTATGTTTTAGATCTGAGGCCAATGATTTAGCAGTACGGCTGTGTCGATCCTATACTGGACATCACGATGTAATGGTTATTGATCAGTAAGTATGATCTGGCAGACATCTTAGGAGGAAGGTGGTAGAAATCTAATATTTGTTTCCACTGGACTAGTGTTTTAAAAGTGCATAATCATAATTTATAAGTAATGAAATTTTTAAGTAGTGTTTGAATTAAAACAGATGGAAAATAGTAAAGAACTATACACTCGCCAGATAGCAATCGGTTTACATTTTTTCAGACCATAATTTTATCACTAACTGTAAAATTTTTAATTAACCAACTGAATTCTATAATGCCTTGTATTTTCTGTACAAAGTACGTGTATTATGTATGACAATAAAAATAAAACTTCATATTTTTTTGCATCCGAAGCATATGTGTGAATATAAGGTGATGGAGTAAACTTCAATGAGACAATTACTAAGTATATAAATTGAATTTCAATTTACTCTGTCTATCAGTCATTATCACATCACGGGTAAGTTATTGACAATGTGATTGATTTAAAGCCGTCACGTGGAAGATCCCCTATGTATGAGTAATGGGTCAGAAGATTTCATAGGGGTATCAGGACATCACGTCTACTATTATTGTTATAGTGTTTCATTGTTTAATATGATATAATAATTATTCAAAACTTGACAGTAAAAGTCCAATGTGCGATAAATTTTTATACATTATGCTACTGCAAGCCATTATCCATATAAATTATAATGGTCTCTTTAGGTTATTGGAGTAGAATGACTATAATGACCGGAAAATTCAAGTTACAAAGTATGTTCACAATAAGAATTCTTTTTTAGTGCCTTCCATGGTAATGTCTCTGTGATTGCTGATCTCAGTCCATTTAAATGGCAGAAATTAGGGATGGAGAAGAAAGATTGGGTACATGTGGTATGTATAAAAACTTAACATATGAAATGCCAAATATTAAATCACTCAAGTTATTTTCTGTCTACTTTAGAGATGTGTTCATTTTGTCCCTCATGCCTTGGCAGATTTTTAAGGATTGCATCACCTTTAAATCACACAAGTTGTTTGGAATGAGTTTTAATCCTTTTGGTATAACCTACTGTTTTTAAATGATTTATTAAGTAATGTCATTACAGCATGTAAAAAGATTTAGTTATAAGGTTCAAACATATTTTATTTTTATTTATGGAATGGCTATAATATTTTTTCTGTCTATGAAGAAGTACATAAAAAATGTGGTGCACACTGAATAACCCACATAGCGGGTTATTTAAAAGTGTGCACTACATTTTTAAGGTTATATCAAATAGACAAAAAAAATATTACAGTCATTCCTTATAATTTAATTCTAAATTCCATTTTTTAAGGAGTAATTCATGAAAAAACGTTGATGACGTCACGGTCACATGACAAAATTATGTCTATGAGCTGGTAGACAAAACACTTTCAGCCAATCAGAAGACATGTTACCTCCAAAATTGAATTATTTGAAAAAATAAGTAGAAAATAAAAGGATTACAGGAATTACTTAAAAATTAAACAGTACAACCACTAACACATGACTCCTCCCAAAAAATAGACATACAATAAAAATGAACAACTAATGGTCTAGATAGCCTGACTTGGTATAGACACAAAATGTGGTGGGGTTAACCCAGTTTAATGTGCAAACAAACCTGCTTCTTTGCCTTTCCAGCCAATATGTTGTAAAAGTAAAGCACACAATAGAAAACCTGCACAGTGCAGCTACCAACAGGGTAACCACTAAATTGAATAAGGAAATAAAGACGGCACATAATTTGGAAGGCAGGGTCAAAACGTGCTCACTACTACAGGTAGCTAGCTAAGCTAGCCACAGCTTTTGGTTGAAAACTGACACTAAAAATACAAGAAATGAGAAACAACACTCCGTACATGATTCGATAAGTCTCATCATAAAATTTTATTTAAATCAGTATTTATGAGAGGCAAGTAAATTTTTTAAATCATCAGACCGTCAGAAGATTTTTTAAACATATTAAATTAGGATTTCACACCTGGAGCCCTGGGTGTTGAAAGATGAAAAAACTTTCCTGAGTTTAAATATATAATTTTTCAATGTTTTAGTTCTGTCTACAACATAACAATAAACGGTAGGATGAGAAACACTGTCAAATTTTTTTTACAACAAATGTTGATAAGATTCTGATAACAATTAAATTTTACAAAAGTCTATAGTATAGTATCTGTTACTATGTGTAGATAGTACCCATGGGAATTCCAATAATTTGAAGATATATAATCTTGCATACTGAACAAACATTTGTCAAGCAAGAAATTAAAAACCTTTTAAATTTAAAATTACTATTTTATTAAATACTTTTACAAAATCATCCTCTTTCACATGTACCACCTGCCTTAAATTATGTGAAAACAATAAGATTCCTGTTTGTTAACTTCTGCAGAGGTACTTTTACAACCCAAAAGAGATACATATATGTTGTATATATAAAATAATATTCATCTTAACAGAAAGATCTTCAGTGATGAAGTAAAAAGATCTTACTATTCAACAAGATCAAGACAACCTAGGATCATAGGTATGAACTCTCCAAATATTTAAAAAAAAAAAAATGGAATCTCCCCCTGATGACCAGTCTGGGGACAGAAAGGTCAAACTTAGAATAAAAAAAATCTCCTTACTTACCACTTACAAAATGGTTTGACTATAAGCTGTTTCTTTTTTGCTGTAAATGTAGACAAATTGATTTTTAAAACATTGTTTATTTTATTGCACAATAAGGAGTGCACAAACTTAATTTGTTGTTTAAGCTTATTCATTCATTAATGATTGGATACTATAAATAGAACTCAGGGATCATAGGCATAAAGGTATCAATTAGTATTAAGTCATGCAATTGAAATGAATGACATATTAATGAAACAGTACTGGAGTAGTGCCTTTCAGAACAATTAGCAATACACAGATGGCACCATTCCAAAAAATTGAATAAGCTATAAAAAGTTCTTTTAAAAAGGCTGATCTAATTAGCCTATTAAAATACATTTTGGCTTACGTGCTCTTCAAATAGTGCTATATCAGAAATATACATGTAACTATTGATCCCTGCTACTTGTCCAATATGACCAAAACTTGGGGAATAATACAGCATGTTAAAACTTTGTTTTATATGCTTACAATTGACCAACATGTAAAAAAATATAGCTTCTATCTCTACTTAAAGAAGAAAATTTCAACAAAGATTTAGTTATTAAAGCTATGGAAAATTGTGTGATGACATCCATACTTGAGGGCACTTACGAATGTAAGACCTACTGATGACACATAATATACTTAGGATTCCTAAGGTAGTTATTTGGTCTCTGTAGGCAATTTAAATCCAGGTGTGAAATGCAGGCTTCTTTGAGCCTCTAGTTTTTCAACCTTTGTGTGTTTCTGGTACAATAAACATGCATACATGTTTTAAATAAATATATATTTTGACAGGTACCATTTCCTGATACATACAGAGGTAAATACAGAGAGGACTCCATTAATCCTGGTTTGTTGTATGCTAATGAAGCCAGAAATATCATACAATCTGCACATGAGAAAAAGAGAAAAGTAAGCTGGTAGATAATTGTCTCATTGGCAATCATACCACATCTCCTTATTTTTATAAACATATATTTTTTGAGTTAACTTGAATATGTAAATTATATTTATATAACTTACTATCTGTATTAGCCTTTATAAGCAACAGTTACCTCCTACTTAGTTTTTATATGACAGCAAAAAATTTTGCGGTCGTATATTGGTATCACGTCGTCGTCGTCGTCATCAGCGTCGTCCAAAGACATTTGGTTTCCGGACAATAACTTTAGTATATGTTAATAGAAATCTATGAAATTTAAACACAAGGTTTATAACCACAAAGGAAAGGTTGGGATTGATTTTGGGGGTTATGGTCCTAACAGTTTAGGAATTAGGGGTCAAAAATGGGCCCAAATAAGCATTTTTCTAGTTTCCAGACAATAACTTGTGGAAAGGTGTATGGATCTCTCTGAAATTAGACCACAAGTTTCCATACCACAAAGGGATGGTTAGGATTGGCTTTGGGAGGATATGGCTCAAACTGTTTAGGAATAAGGGGCAAAAAAGGGGGAAAAACAAGGGTTTCCTGGTTAATGGACAATTACTTAAAAGTACAATGTAATGTTTGGATTACCTCCCTTACACTGCTTTTAAATTATGTATAAAGAAATGTTGTATTGTCTTGAAGTGATTAGCTGTCAATTTATTTTTAGAAGTTACTATTAAAAATGCTGATTAAGGAATATTAATTTAAGCCATGATTATGGTTGCAAACTCCATTGGAAATTTGAATTGAGATTATGACCATATTATTTTTTTTAAAGGGAGGGGGGAGGTGAAAAAAATTGTGCTGGGGAGGGTAAAAGAAATTGTGGGGGACAGTTTTTCTCATTTTAGATTTCAGAAATTAAAAGAAAATTTCTCAAATTTTTTTTTTTTTAAAAAAGAGGGGGTAAAAATTTTTGGGGGTCAAATCGCAACAGCATAGTGTATTGCACAAAAGCAAAAAAAAAGGGGGGAAATTTATTTTTTTTGGAGGGGGGTCAACTCCCAACAGCATAGTGTATTGCACAAAAGCAAAATATTGAATATAAATTCAAATCATATAACCAATTCTAAGTTCTTTGACTACAGTTATTCTTTGTCAGAAACCTATTATGTGTCAAATATTTAATTACAATCCAAATTCAGACCTGTATCAAGCGCGAATATTGTGTCCATTTTGGCCCCAACCGTTCAGGGTTGGACCTCTGCAGTCGTATCCAGCTGCGAGCGGCGAAGCAATTTATTTAAGTGTTATTTATGTAAGGTTTAAATGAAAATACTGAAATTTAGGTATCTATTAAAACAACACCCATCTTAGATTTAAAGACAATTCACTTGATTCACAAACATTTTAACTAGGTTTTCTGATGGAAAAAACTTGTTATCAATTTGAGGGAGTACGGCTGACTGGCTGTAGTACAGCTCTTAACTATTGGATGCAATTTCTTGAGAACCTTTCAACCGATCCTTTTCAAATTTTGATATGTTCCTTTCTCATGGCTAATTGCATGCATGTCAAGTTCGATGTTGACAATTTTCATTTTGTAGTTCAGGAGTTCTGGTCCTTGATTGAATGTAAAATGATGCTTAAAGACCGGACTTGGGGTATAAATAGCTGCCAATGAAAAATATCATGGTTTCTTAGGTTTTCTTCCAGTTTTCAAAATTAGAGCACATTTTTCAAATATTACTTTCAACAATTTTTTATTCACATGAAATTTAGCACTCAAGGAGGAACAACAACAACACACCTTTTCACAAAAATTGCTGAAAAATAACTTGTATTTGAAGAAAATATCAAGGTTGTAAATACTCAAGGGCAAGATTTTCAAATTTTGAATTTCCCAGACTGACAGATGAAGGCGGAGCTTTTATTGTTATTGTTTACACAGGAAGTAGGAAATACCATGCTTTCCTGCATATCAGCATGCTGATAACAAATCAGCTTACCTTAGAGGCAGGAGAACTATTAGCATCCAATTTACAAACACCAAATTAGTCATCATGTCAATTAAATATATTTCTAATCAGCACTTATATTTCTGAGTTATTATTCCCACATGTGACCCATGTATTGTTGTTCTGTTAAGTTTGAAACCACTGTCTCACTAGCTCAAGCACACACTTAGGCATTAAATCCCTGCGATGATATACATTTTATGTCTTCTAGGATCTCTTCTTAGTGCCTCTCTCTTTCGCAATAAGTACCTAGGGTCTTTCCAAACTCCCTATGTAACAAATTGGTCCAAAACGTTTATACTTGTCTTTTCTCAAATATGCATTCCGTTCATGTTCAGGGTGATTTTCATTTCCCACCACAACTGTCTGTTCCTTTCATTTGTTATGCATGGCCTGCATAAACAATTGGGACATTCCTCTGAGTTTTCATCTTGTGCAATGAAGAAATCTCCTTCATTTGACTCATTTTCCTCAACACTAGCATTTTCACCAGATATGTCTTTAAATTCCCAATCATTGTGTGCAAAAAAATGATAAATTGCCTCCCTCTGCTCTTGTGTAACTTCTAATGACAAAACTGATCTTGAATTATTTACTGTCTCCTCCATTTTATTTTTAAATATATGTCACTCTCTCACTCTTTTTCTAATGAACACTCAGTAGTTAGGGTTATCTTGGGACAAGTATTTTATTTGAGAATAAATTGTCAAAGAAACTCTGCTTTTATCACAATTTATTTTGCTGATAAATTTCCCTTTACATAAAACATGTTTATCTTTTCTAAATTTACTTAATTAATTAAATATATTATTCAATTAAAATGATAACCTTAAAGTAAGCCTCAATTATTATATTACACATACACATGTTTTGCTTACTATCAGAAATATTTGGCGGGAACATTCCACAGCATCATAATACACCTGCTAACTTCTAGTGTGGAACTGTCAAGTAGGGAAATTAGCAACAGTTGGTTAAAGATTTTAAAAATTAAAAAGAAGATGACTAAATAAAATAAAAAGTATATTCATTTATAATGAACATTACAAAAGTATGTCTTAATGATTTATGCAAAATATATTACTATAATGAAATAAAAGAAAAAATACAAATTCACCTATTCCATTTCATGGAATATTCCTGGAAGAATTTCTTAGGTCTCATTTCATGTATCCATTTCATTTGTAAAATTTATATACATCACAACGTATTCATAAAGAAAAAAGAAAATGTCAGAGAATGAGCAGAAAATTAGCAAAAGAACTCCTAGTTTCAGAATTGAACTTTCTGGAAGTGAGGAAAAGAAAATATCATTTTGATAAACTAACTAAAATTCGAAATGAACTTACAAAGAAAAGCAATAGGCCTATGGAAACTTACAAGTACTTGAAGCTTTGTTTGAAAAATGGTTTGACAATGAAGATGAAAATCTTGGGCCAGCAATGTGTCCAAGCACATATATTAGGACCAAGAAGACTGATGTTAACCAGAAAATTTTCTTTATTGCTGAGGATTCATTTCGCGTTGCATTCAAGTTTCAGAATGGCATGCAAGGCAGTGCAGTCATAACCTGTGTACTAATAGACTTATTCAAAAGGGACATGTAGTTAAAACCAATTTGAAATGTGGAAACCAGGAGACACCACATGTTTTTTCTTGGTCGTCTTCTCCTTATTTACCAACAAAGGAGTATCTAATAAACAGCAGGGTAAACCATGGTATTGTATGCAGTGGTATACTTCCTTCAGACTACAAACGATTTGTTAGTGGTTCCGAATAGGCATGTTAAATGAGGAAAAGAGAACAAGCTTCTTCAATAAACACCAACAACATATACAAGAGGAATATAATGAATGTATTGACACTGCCTTATTAGAGGAAATTGCTTCATATGAAGACCTTGACTCAATAGACATTATGTCCGATGCACGCCATGGATGGAGGAAAATGTAAAAGACACTAGTGTTGTAGCAATTGGAGAAAAACTCACAAAGTTTTAAAATGTGAGCATGTTACAAAGGCTCATGATATCGTTTCCCAGCGCCATGAAAAGTTGGAACCGTGCGTATATACCAGTACATGAAGGATAAAGATGTGCAGTCGGTGTTCATTGCCACGACAGAAATTTGTCAATAAACAAATACATCCGAGAAGAAACTGAAACGCTCAACCAAAATGATACTTGGCATTGTGTGAAGGCAATGAAAACAGCAATGAAAAAATTTCATCAGGGCCTCAATATTCTAAAGGCAAAACGTGGTCTTTTCAGTTGAGTGATAAAGTAGAGCCAGTGGCAACACACGTACATTGGTGCATAAGAAATTGTAACCAACAGAAAGAAATGTTGAAATCATCCTTGTTGAATATTGTAGACCACTACAAAAATATCCATACTGGTTGTAGTGAAAGTTCTAGATGTCGGACAGATACTAATTATGAACCTTCGCGGATTGTGATTTCGGATCCAGTAGCTGAAAACTACTTGTGAATGCCATCCTCGGATCGAATATTTACAAATATGCAAATGACTACACTCTTGGCAGAGACACTTTTATGTGGAAAGTTTTAATAATGTAATAAACATTTATCAAAATAAGAGAATTTCTTTTGGGATTTACAGTACAATGCAAGAAATAATTTAGCCGTGTGTCATTGGAGCAAACGTTGATCGTGAATATACATCAGTGTCCCATCTCAATGATCATAGGAGACCACGGAGTAAAAGGGAAGAAAACTACAAAAAACAACGTATAAATTTAGAGATAAAATCTGGTCTCGCTATATTAACAATATATACAAAAGAAAAAACAAAACAAAAGGAAAGGGAACAATAATTGATTACAATTTAGAGAGTTGGAGTTGAATGTAATTGTACTTGATTTATTTATTATTTTCTTTCACTGAAGTCTTATATTCAGAATAATTAAAGGTAAATTTTAAAACTTATTCCTTGTTTATTTCATTGATTGGAATTTTATCAGTGTATAACCTTGTATTATTGCCACTGATAAACGTGAGTTTAGCCATGTGTTGTTATTGTCAACAGATGCTGTGTGTGATATTTATAACTTAGCTCCACCCCTCATTCCAAATATGCTTAATTGCTTACCACCTGGTAAATTTTATAGGTCAGATCCGGCCTTTAATGCCATTTCCTTGTGATAACTTCAAATCTACCAATTCTTTTACAGTTGTGGTATTTTGTTTAATTTCATAGTGCACGTTAAGTTTGATTTTGACATTTTACCACTAATGCTGTTCAGGAGTTATAGCCCTTGATTGCTGTAACATTGATACTTATAAAAACCTGGTTTGGTGTCATTTTGACAGCCTCTTGTCTTATATAAAAGATACATCATTGTTAATGTTGAAAAAGACTTTAATGGTTATTGTTGAATACTGAAAAATACTGTAATAGAATGATCATAGAAGGTTCCAGCTTCAGTCAATAAACGTTTAATGGTACATATACTATCTTCCTCATTTTCTAAAATTTCAGGAATATTTTTTTACTTATTTATGTGTTACTATTTTGGATACTCTTAGGATGTTTCAATGATTTTTTGTTTATTTTTTCTTATTTCACTGATGAATTCAAATTTTTTTAACCACCTCATTGTTAACATACCGGTAGTAGCATGCTCAGAGTGTGAGAAGTTTTAGGTTCAATCCCCAGCTGGTTCAGATTAAAGACTTAATTTTTAGTATATGCCTATGCAAACAGCATTGAGGAGTAAGAGCTAAGACTGGTAAGCTGGGAAGTTGACATGTCTTTCTGTAGACTGGTTCCTTGTTAACTATAAAAATAAGAAGATTGTGGTATGATTGCCAATGAGACAACTCTCCAAAAGAGACCAAATGACACAGAAATTAACAACTATAGGTAATCGTTCGGCCTTCAACAATGAGCAAAACCCATACCGATTAGTCAACTATAAAAGGCCCCTAAATGACAAATGTAAAACAATTAAAACAAGAGAAAACTAATAGCCTAATTTATGTGCAAAATAATGAACACAAAACAAATATGATACACAGAAACAAACGACAACCACTGAATTACTGAATAAGCATGTTAAAAATTCAGACTCAGCATGTTGGTGTAGTACAAAGCAATGTAACATTAATATGTTTTGACCTGATATGCATGTAATATTTGCCATTGAATGTTACACACCAATTCATCATCATCAAAATTCCTTTTCTTATTCATAGATAGCCGCTTTTTTGTGTGAACCTATGATGGTGACAGCTGGAGTTGTTGAATATCCTCCTCATTTTCTTAGTCAGACTTTCAGGTAAGTGTTTTTTATTTATCATTAATGTCTATAAAGTTGGAGGAATACAAAATAAAAAAGCAGGTAGTTATCCATCAGTAATGTCACAACATTGTCACCGAAAAGGCCCTTCTACATGTTTTTATGAAAATTACATAGATACTGGTCAATTATTTGATAGTCTTTGAATCTACAAATAAAGATCATATGCAAGAACCAAATTAATAGTTTAACACAATGATTTTCTATATGAACAACACTCTTCATGCAAATAATTAAAAAAAAAAAGAAATGTGTGAAAAAAAAAAAACTTTTGTTGTTAGGGATAAGGGATGGATAAATACCCTGCCATGTCCGGTCTGTGTTTTTGTTTGATGTTTTTCTGCTTTGTATCGATCTGATGAGTTAAGCCTTTTCAACTGATTTTTATAGTTTGTTCATATGTTGTGTTGTTACACCACTGTCCAAGGTTAGAGGGAAGGTTGAGCACTTGCAAACATGTTTAACCCAGCTACATTCTTTATGTGCCTGTCCCAAGTCAGGAGCCTGTAGTTCAGTGGTTGACGTTGGTTCATGTCTGTCATTTTTTTTTTTCATAAATTGTTTTGTTATAAATTAGGCCTTAGTTTTCTCAATTGAATTGTTTCATATTTTTCATGTCGGGGCTTTTTTAACCGACTATACGGTATGGGGTTTTCTCATATTGTTGAAGGCTGTACGGTTGCCTATAATTGCTTACATCCACTTTATTTGAACTTGGTGGATAGTTGTCTCATTATTAATCATACCACATCTCCTTTATTTTTATATTTTTCATTTTTTTGTAGTTTTTGGTCAATTATAAGATAGTTTTTGGATCAACAAATATATATCATATGCAAGAACCAACTAAATAATTTAACACAATAATTTCTATATGAACAACACCTTCAAGCAAATAATTTAAAGTATGTGCATGTGATGTGTGAACAAATTGCAAACTTTGCAAAACTTGTAGAAGAGTTTTGTAAATTTTTAAATTATCAAGAAACTAAGGTTTAAACTCCCTCAGGCAAAGTTGACCTTAGTTGGGTTTGGCCATTTTTTATGTCTATTTTAGTCATTAAGCTCTTCAACTGTTTGGTTCTTGTACATTGTTGGCTTTCAAATAATCAGCTTTGGGCTTCCTGATGAAGGTAAATACAGAAAAGCACTTCGGACGCATGTAATTTATAATGTGTTGTTTTTATTTTTTGTAGAAGATCTTATAGTTTAAACTTTCCCATACCTATCAATTATCTTAATACCAAAATAACCTGATTCTGTGATACATCAGTTTTCAAGGCCAAGTAGGGCCCTTAGCACTCCTCTTCCTTTGTATACCATACATTAAATTAAAAGTGATACATTACTTTTTACAGAAATTTCAGTAATTTGGTTTATTTTCCTATTAAATATCAGTACAATACAGCATTCAACATGACATTTTATTGTTTTGACTTTGTATATGCTTTATAACAGCTATGAATCATGATAAAATATAATACTATAAACATCAGAGACTTATATTTTTATTTTCCAACATTAGACAATAAAAAAAAAAAACATGTATCATTAGTAAATAAAAAAAGATATCATTAAATAAAAAAAGATATCTATCATTATATACTGGTAATAAAAAAGGTATAAAATTTGGTTTTGATGTGTTTATAGAGCTGTACATGAAGCAGGAGGACTATGCATAATAGACGAGGTTAACACAGGATTAGGAAGAACTGGAGATCATTTCTGGGCTTTCCAATCTCAAGGTATACAAAACTTGTCTGCACTTTGTGATTTGTGAAATGTATTATAAGATCATGGTTCAAAGATTTTAAACTTGTGTACAGAAGAAAGATATTCAAGCAATAAATTTTTAAAACGAAAATCTACACACTGAATCTACAAGAATGGTGTTTGCTTCTATTGGTAAGATTCCCCTGCAAATATCATGTTTGTCATTTTTATTTGATGTAGACAATCTGCATAAACCATTGATCATTGATGAACCAATCACAACTGCTATTAGATACCAGATTTAATAGTTAGATATAGTGTGATGACATTTTCACATACCAGATTTATTATTGAAATAAAGTCTGACCTTTTTTGTCTTCCTGCAACAAATATCACTGATGGTGAGATATATTTTTCAGCTTTGGGGAAGATAGAGTTAAGAAGTTGCATTAAGTTTTATATATCGGAAGGAAGAAGTTACAAAGTTTATAATTTGTATATTGACAAACAAATTGACAGGTTTTTATGATTAGGTTGTTTTTTCAGTTATTATTAGCTATGAATCAACTATATTTGGTCTCTAGATTTGTTTTATTTGATACAATTGGATTAAATAGTGCATTGACACCCAATCTTGACTTCATTTTCATGGTTCAATGAATCACATTTAGTTTTCATAATTAGATAAAATAAAAAAAATGTTATTATAGATTATAAGTCATTTATATTAGGTATTTTAATCAAGTATGCAGGAAATAAATCAGTCAGGCAGAAATCCTGATATGGACCCACATTTCATGGTTCAGTGGTTCACATTTTAGTGTTAGTTATAGGTCTTTATTATTTGTGAGGTCTGTCCATTTAGAAGTGGTCATCTAATCTAGACCTCATTTAGGTGGTTCAATGATTCCCATTTAGGGTTGGTAATGAGGCCAGTATCTGACTAACCATAAATAAAGGGTCAACTGTATTTGATCTCTAGAAGTGTTGTTAGGTGCATATGATCTTCTTGGCATATTTTTTTTCCAGTAGTACTTCAAATAAAAGATGAGTGTTTTTTTTCTCTTGTGTTCTTAAGTTTTTATGGACCTCCGAAATTGTTCACCTGACCTTGGCTTTATTTTTCATGGTTCAATGGTCCATGTTAAGTTAAAATGATAATGTATTTCAGGTATTTAAACTGAAATTTTTAATTATAGGTTTCATAGCAAGTGATAATTAGATATTTGTTTGATATCAACTCTTATTATTTAATTTCAATATACTGGTAATGAAAAAATGAACCTTTGGTTTATTTTTCAATTAAAGTGGAAATTGGACACTTTCAGACACAGTTATTTTTAAATGAAATTTTATTCTTTTCTATTAATAGATGTAGTTCCAGACATTTTAGTGGTGGGGAAGCCTCTAGGCAATGGGTTTCCAATGGCCATGGTTATCACTTCCAAAGAAATAGCTGATAATCTCAGTGATTATACTAATACTGTGAGTAAAACATTTTCAAGTTTAGAATATTTCTTTAACCATAAATTGTTTAATTATTCTGTCATAGATAAATCGAAAAGAAAATCCTTTCTTCTAAAAAATTCTTCCAATGAGACAACTCTCCATCCAAGTCAAAATTTATAAATGTAAACCACTATAGGTCTCTCTTCAACACGTATAGGCTTTAGCTATAAAGGGCCCAAAAATTTTGTAAAACCATTCAAGCGGAAAACCAACGGTCTAATCTATATAAAACGAGAAACGAGAAACACTTATGAATCTAATGTATGTTTTATTTTTTTTCTTTTTAAGCTCATCTTGTCCAAAGGTCTACAGGTATGTATGACAATCTGTAATTATTTCAAATTTTGATGACAACAAATGAATGGATTAATGGCAGTGCCAACTTTTACTACTGTTGTTCTGGTATACTAGACAAGGTGGCCACCAAAACCACATGTTTAGGGTTTTATAACAAGTTATTACAGGTTGTCTTTACACCAGTACAATTGTTTTATATATATCTGAAGAATACTTGACTGTAAATAACATCACTCCTGTTACAAAGGAGAATCAGTCCAATATCACACTTTAAATACCACCATATTTTAAACATTTTGGGTAGAACATGGTAAGCATTTGCATATAATTGCAATTTTCTTGACAGACCAGTGAGAGTTGTTGTTAAAACATGATAATGGCATTACATTCTTTTAGTTTGGAGAAAATGCTTAAAATATAACAAATTTATTTGACTTTCAGTTTGGTGGAAACCCAGTTGCATGTTCCATAGGTTTAGCAGTTTTAGATGTTATACAGAATGAGAAGTTACAATCAAGTGCAAAATCTGTAGGGAAATGTTTCAAAGATGGACTTAAAGCTATTGCACCTAATCATCCAATGATTGGTGATGTCAGGTATGTACCAGTGCTTCAAGGTTATTATGGATGTGAATAGTTTTATGGTTGATTGGTGATTGTAGGTTTATTGAGTTTTAAATGGTTAACTTATGGTATGAAAATTTGTAATATCATTATTGTTAATGTTAGGCATATAATTATAATATAATCTATACTATTAAATGAGAAGGCCTCATTTTTTGTGTCGCTTCTCTTCCTTCCACAATAACTTAATCATCATGCCTTTGTGTCCTATAGGTACCATGCATAGTCGCATTTGTCATCCTCGCTTATGATTATTCCGTTTGGGTTATTTTTGGGAGGAAAACGAAAATAAAGGCGTCCGGATATTGTTTCCGTCATCAGACGGTCTTTTAAGTCATAGACAAGACTTCCATTTAGGACTTTCAGAATATAAAGTACTAAATGTTTGCACCATTTGCATTTTTTTTTTCTAGTATTCCTCAAACAATATTGGTTTATTTCTGGCATTTCTTTAAATTTTTCAGTTAAATATACAAGGGCTTCATTCTTTATGCATTTCTGCATCAAGAAAGATTTATGGTATGTGATTCTGTTCTCTACTGTCATCCACCCAAGCTGTTTAAATAGAGGTGCTGATGATGAAAGTGGATCAGCATCTAAAATTAGTCTCGCAGCCCTTTTCTGCAATTTTATTGTTCTTACTAGCTCATTTTAGCACAACCACTCCAAATAATACAACAATAATCTATCAGTGGGAGAATATAACCATTATAAAATAATTTTCTTGAATCAATATTTAGAAATTTCTTGATCTTAGAGAGTAAATGAAGTCTAGATGATATTGATGAACATAAGTAATTAAGATGGCCTGTCCATGACAGATTTGAGTCAATTCTAACACCTAAAGGTTTTTCAATTGATGATATTTGAAGAATATTATTCTCAATAGTTAGAACTGGTTCTGCTTGATTTAAACACAGCCTTTGTCTTGTACCTATGACTATACATTTAGTTTCATCCGAATTTATGAACATGTAATTTTCATGACACCATTTTTCAAAACATTGGAGATCATCTTGTACTTTTAATGGCATATCAGCAATACTCTTTCCTGATGTATGCATAGTTGTGTCATCAGTATACAAGTCTGTACGGCAGTTTTTGATGTGTAATGGAAGGTCATTTATGTACAAAACAAACAAAATGGGACCAAGTATTGAGCCCTGTAGAACACCGAAATTTGTAAACTTTTTATCAGAATACTGATTACTTATATGGACTTACTGTGTTCTTTCTTTCAAATATGATTTAAAAAAACCAACAGTATTGTCATGGAAGCCATAAATTTGAAGTTTTTTACATAAAATTTCATGATCAACAACATCAAAAGCTTTTTTAAAATCCAGGAGAACTGCCAAATTGATATTTCCATTATTCATTTCATGTAGCCATTTATCAATGATATTAATGAGGGCAGTTTGACATGAAATATAGAGTTGTGTAAGGTAAATGCAGGTGTAAACCATTTAATATTGTGATTGGTGATGCAATTATATATGGTTGTTTACTACTTGTGAAAAATGTCAGTTATGAAAATCCTGAAATTTTTTACCTGATTTAGTTAATTTTTCAAAGCTTGATAGTAAACTTGAGACATTGCTTAGGAAAAAAATATATCTGTTCAAAGTATTCTAAATATATTTGTACTGCAATAGCTTAACATTTCTAACCAAGTGTTGTTTTAATGACAAGAATTAGTGTTAGTCAATTTAAAAATCAGTACAATTTCAGGACTGTAATGATATATTTCATCACAAGATCTTTGCAATAAAAACTTTATGTATTTTCAATCTTTTAAAATTTATTGTATTTTGCAGTGACTGATTTAGTACACATGTTCAGAAATTATATCTTTTATACATGCTTTTTACAAATGAGGAATTTTACCAGATTAAATTGGTGGAAATAAATTATCCCATGGTAAGGCTTTGGTAAACAATTTTTTTTAAAGTAAATTCAGCAATTATTTCATGTGATTCAGTCAGAAAGCAATTATTCCAGGGGATTCAGTCAGAAAGCAATAATTCCAGGGATTTCAGTCAGAAAGCAATAATTACAGGGGATTCAGTCAGAAAGCAATAATTCCAGGGGATTCAGTCAGAAAGCAATAATTCCAGGGATTTCAGTCAGAAAGCAGTAATTCCAGGGGATTCTGGCATGAGTGCACCTGTATCATACCCTCTTATATAGGAAAACAATCCTTTTTATACGACAGCAAAAAATTTTTGTGGTCGTATATTGGTATGACGTTGGCGTCGTCGTCGTCTGAAGACACATTGGTTTTCGCACAATAACTTTAGTTTAAGTGAATGGATCTCTATGAAATTTTACCATAAGGTTCAATACCACAAAAGATAGGTTAGGACCGATTTTTGGGGTTATGGTACCAACAGTTAAGGAATTAGGGGCCAAAAAAGGGGCAAAAAACAAGCATTTTTCTAGTTTCATGACAATAACTTGTGTGTAAGTGTATGGATCTTTCTGAAATTGTACTACAAGGTTCCATATCACAAAGGGAAAGCTGGGATTGATTTTGGGGGTAATTGCCCAAAACGTTTAGGAATATGGGGCCAAAAAGTGGTCAAAAAAAAGGATTTTTCTAGTTTCCAGACAATAACTTGTGTTCAAGTGTATGGATCTCTCTGAATTTGTACTGCAAGGTACCATACCACAAAGGGAAGGCTGGGATTGAGTTTGGGGGTGATGAATCATAAGGGGGTTAAAAAATTTGGGGATTTTTTTTTCCTTTTTTTTCTTTAAAATTTTCCATTTTAAGTTGGTTATTTCTGATTTATATATAAAAGCAAATAATAATGATATGGTTTGATTTCATCAAAATTGAAATATTGATATGCTGAATCTAACTGTGTATTTAGATCCTTAATTTTGGTCCTGTTTTCAAATTGGTCTACATTAAGGTCCAAAGGGTCCAAAATTAAACTTAGTTTGATTTTAACAAAAATTGAATTCTTGGGGTTCTTTGATATGCTGTATCTAACCTTGTATTAAGTTTTTGGATTTTGGGCCCTGTTTTTAGATTGGTCTACATTAAGGTCCAAAGGGTCCAAAATTAAACTTATTTTGATTTTAACAAAAGTTGAATTCTTGAGGTTCTTTGATATGGTGAATCTAATGGTGTATTTAGATTTTTGGATTTTGGGCCTAGTTTTTAAATTTATCCACATTGGGGTCTGAAGGGTCCAAAATTAAACTTTGTTTGATTTCATTAAAAATTGAATTATGGGTATTCTTTGATATGCTGAGAGTTTTGGTCCAACAGGAATGTGGGGCCAAAAAGGGTCCAAATAAGCATTTTTCTAGTTTTCAGACAATAACTTGTGGAATGGTGTATGGATCTCTCTGAAATTATACCATACCACAAAGGGATGGTAAGAATTGGCTTTGGGGGTTATGGCTCAAACCGTTAAGGAATAAGGGACAAAAAGGGGAAAACAAGGGTTTCAGGTTAATGGACAATTACTTAGTACAAAACATAATTTAAAAGTAGTGTAAGGTTGGTAATTCAAACTCATTTGAATATCTCACCTACACTGCTTTTAAATTATGTATATTGAAATTTGCAAAAACTTTATTGTTAATAAATTCCATTGCTCCATTGGAAAGTAAGAATTGGCTTTGGGGGTTATGGCTCAAACTTTTAAGGAATTTTCCAGGTTAATAGACAATTACCATAATTTAAAAGTAGTGTAAGGTTGGTAATTCAAACTCATTTGAATATCTCACCTATGCTTTTAACTTTTAGTATAATAAACTTCATTGAAATTTGCCAATATAAAATGTTGCTGATGAAGGTTTTTGATTATTTTAGTCAAGACTATGATGTCATTTTCTATTTTAATAGCCTTATGATGTATTTAAATTTTTAATACTTTATTATTTAGTATTTAAATGGGCTTTTATGGTTGCAAATTTATTGGGGTTGTAATTTAAACCCGCTGCATTTGTTTGCACATGTCCTAAGTCAGGAATCTGATGTTCAGTAGTTGTCGTTTGTTGATGTGGTTCATAAGTGTTTCTCGTTTCTCTTTTTTTTATATAGATTAGACCTTTGGTTTTCCCGTTTGAATGGTTTTACACTAGTAATTTTTGGGGCCCTTTATAGCTTACTGTTCGGTGTGAGCCAAGGCTCTGTGTTGAAGACCGTACTTTGACCTATAATGGTTTACTTTCATAAATTTTGACTTGGATGGAGAGTTGTCTCATTGGCACTCATACCACATCTTCTTATATCTACATTTGAATATCTCAGCTACACTGGTTTTAAAGTATGTATATTGGAAATTTGCCAATAACTTTAGTATTAATAAATTCCATTGGAAATTTGCCAATAACTTTAGTATAATAAACTCCATTGGAAATTTGCCAATATAAAATGTTGCTGATGAAGGTTTTTTGTTTATTTTTAGCCATGACTATGATGTCATTTTCTATTTGAATACCTTTTATGATGTATTTAAATGGGCTGTTATGGTTGCAAAGGAATTTTAATTCTTTGGATTCTTTGATATGCTGAATCTAACCATGTATTTAGATTTTGGATATTGGACCATACTAGGTAAATTAAAATTTTTAAGTTCTTAGACCACATTCATTCTGTGTCAGAAACCTATGCTGTGTCAGATATTTAATCACAATCCAAATTCAGAGCTGTATCAAGCTTGAATGTTGTGTCCATACTTGCCCCAACTGTTCAGGGTTCGACCTCTGCAGTCGTATCAAGCTGATCCCAGCGGAGCATTTTATTTGATATTAAAACACTTCATTCAGCAAAATTGATATGGTTGTGCCCCCACTGGCCTTAGATCCTAGATCAGCACCTGTATTATTATAATTTTAGTTTTCTTGTTAATTTGAAAAATATGAGGTTAATTGTCTATATGTTTCTGATCTAATTGCTAACTAGGTGATTAAAACACATGTTAACAGAAGGAAAAGCTTCACACAGCCATATTTGTTTCTGTATGTATGTATATATGTTTTACAGAGGCCGAGGGATGATAGTTGGTATAGAAATAGTTACAGACAAGGAGAGTAGAAAACCTGCACCAGAAGCTGCAGATTTATTGGCTTACAAGTAAGTATATATTGTTTAATTATTTCTAGGTGGATATGCATGGAAAATAATCAGAAAATCCTCTTTATATAAGGACAGGATTCACACAATATTGAAATTTAACAATATTTTAATTGTTTCTAGAGAACACCTATTGATATTTATAGAACAATGCTGAAATAATTTTCATATCTATAATAGAAATAAATACAGGAGATATGGTATGATTGCCAACCAGGCAACTATCCAACAGAGTCTAAAGATGTGGATTTAAGCAATTATAGGTCACTGTATGGCCCTCAACAATTAGCAAATCCAATACTCATGATACTGTTGAGTCAGCTATAAAAGGCCCCGACATGACAAAACATGAAACAATTCAAACAAAAGAAGTAACTGCCTGATTTATGACAAAACAATAAACTAAAAAAAACAGATATAACAGACAGCAACCACTGAATTACATGCTCCTGACTTCAGAAAGGTACTTACAGAATGTGGCAAGGTTTAACATCCTTTTCTCAAAACCTTGTTTTAAGGGCTTTTTCCACAATCCCCATCATGCATGTAGCACAACTGAGATACATGTAGTTTACATTTAAATAGTTTCAGTTAGCTGGTTTCTTGGAATCCAAGTTTATTTGATATTTTACCTGTTTACATGCACACATTGCTGTGCTATACATCTGTATGTTTAAAAAAACTCATATTAACTTTGGGACAATTTGTTTAAATTTCTCTGGATTTAATATTTCTACTCTTGTTTCAACCATTTATAATACAGGGTCATTAGCATATTCATAGAAGTGGATATGAGTACCAAACAAACAAGTTAACAAGCTTCATAAACCTTTTTATTTTCAGGTTAAAAGAAAACAAGATAATTATTGCTAATGAAGGACAGGATAAGAATGTGATGTTAATTACACCTCCACTATGTTTTACATGTGATAATGCTCGACATGTTGTACAGGCAATTGACTCAGCATTGGCTGAAATAGAAAAAGGTGCCTCAGAGGCTGGATTAAATCAATCTAGTTTTGGAGAGAATAGGATGGATATTCCGTTAAATATACTGTCAATGCCATCAACATCAGGATACTCTTCAGAGGAGTCAGACTTTGACTCAGAACACCCAAGTAAGCGAGCGAGATATGAGGAAGTGGACTGATTATTTGCATCTCATGGAACAGAAATGGGCATTAAAAGAGCAAGAAAGTTAAAAGCTGTGATTCCTTATTGTCTATCATTTCCAAATGATTTAAAGTGTATAGTATTTGTGTTCATGCTCTTGTAGTACATTTACATGTATTTTATGATATTGTTTTGATATTATGTATTGTTGACTATTGAATGATGATCATGAAGTATTTACTATTCTAATAGATGACATTCATCAAAATGTTTAGGATATTTTTTACCATTGACTTTTACAATTTTTTAAAGATATTATGTGGGCAACAGGGCTTGTAATCAATAGGCACAAGGACTTGTATTCAATAGGAAACAGGGCCTGTATCTAAAACATGAAAACTGTCAATCAGATCATCTTGCTACATTTTTATTTCCTCAGAAGACATATTGTGTTTGTGTAAAATAAGGTACCTGTTTTTACATGTGAAAAAAGTTGCTGCATTTGGGATATACCTGTAAGTTATTTTTAAAAAGCATTTGAATAGAATCATTGGGTTATAGTATTAGTATGTTATTCACCTATCAGCCTCTTCAGTTTACAATAGTATTTTCCACCTATGGTGAACAGTTACGAAAATAATTTATTGAAAACAAAATCACAAATATCACTTTATAAAACTGAAACTGGAGGACAAAATTTGGAGTTCTGTTGAAATAAGACGGATCCCAAAACTTATTTTTTATCATGAAAGAACATCATGAAAGAACAAGTTTTATTCAAGAAACATTTTAGTGTTAAAAGTAAAGTAGAAAAATCTTGACATGTCATGGTTTTTGTTTTACAACACCGTTTGATTTCTGTTCCAGACTATGTTATTAAGAATGCCTTAAAAAGAGGAAATATAATACCTTTCTAAAGTATTAATCCATGCATCTAGTGCAATAAAGCAAACAAGTGTTTATATCAAGTTTTATTAAAGAAACATTTTAGTGTTAAAAGTAAAGTAGAAAAAATCCTCTAGTAGGATCGTTTGATACTTGGAGAATTCTGTTTGTAAGTCCAACTGTACTTTTATGATGAGATGAGGTTTACAGACTGGTATAAAATAAAATAAGCCTAGTGCTTATTCAACATACAGTTTATAGCAAACAAAATGAGTTATAATCTGTGGGAATTTACTATCATTCAGACTGATTTTATCGTCTTTCGTTCTCTCTCCTTCTCATATAACCTCCTTGGTAAATCCAACTGTACTTTATGATGAGATGAGGTTTACAGACTGGTATAAAATAAAATAAGCCTAGTGCTTATTCAACATACAGTATAGCAAACAAAATGACTGTGGAATTTAAGACTGATTTTTGTATAATGGGTACACAAAGATAAATAGTAAGCTGACTTGATTTAAGGAATTAATTGTTATATCAATAATTAATAAAAATACTTTAGTATTAAAATAACGTAACTGAAGATAAAGTTTCTTTGTTTACATTGAAAATGACATCATACATAAAACAACCGGACCAACATTATTGTTGATTCCTCACTCGTGGAGACAATGGTTTTGAGTATCTCAAAAGTTACCAATTGTTTTTTTAATAATAGTGATTTTTTGTATTTTTTAATGTCATCGTTTGTAAAATGTAAAAATAATTGATGGCTTTAGTACATTTTACTATAATTTTAATTTTGCAAAAATCTGTATTTTTAAATATAGTTATTTATACAGACTTTGTCCTCTTTCACAGGTATTAACCAGTGTTCCAGCTAGGCTGTTTTCACAGGGCGGTCCGCCCACCCTTTCCCGAGTGCCGCCCTGTGCCCTTTTTGCAGTTTCCAGGGCCCCTGCCTTTTGAAGATTGATTGTATTTTATTTTGTTCGTTTTGTTATGATCCGCCATTAGGAAATTTTACCTTGCGACAAGTTAATGACTTTGTTTACGACCCCAAGCTAATCAACAGTTATAACAGGTGTCATAATCTGTTGTTACAGGTAATCCATTAATCGGATTGGTCATTAATGATCATCAACATTAATTCATTCAAATAGAATAGGTCAGTCGGCATGAATGAAAAATGTTTATAGACAACACAATTTGCGATGTTTACCGTAGTTTCATGGAGAAAACGTAATTGACAGAAAGTCGAAAACCATAATCAACTTGTTAAAAACATCATTTTACTTGTTTTCTGTAAATAAAAATTGCAAATTCACAAGTATTTGTCTTTGCCTGCCCTCACTTTTGATACGAAAATAACAAAACCGGCCGCCATTGTTGATCGTATTCACTTCTTCTATGTACTGTGTATAATCCTCCAAAGAAGGAGCACACCCGGATAAAGAAAGATAACTCATTTTTATTTTTTCCTAGCATTGAGTAAACTACTTTTTGAATTATGGGAAAAGTTTAAGAGGGTGTTTGTAGCATTGTGGGTAGGGTGCCTTGGTCATCTTTTTCTGTATTCTTTATTTTTAACACAAATTTTCACTATTAACTATATCCTAACATTGTGCATTTACTGAGCACAGCTGCTGTATTGCCATTAAGCACAGCAGAGACAGAAAGAGTCTTTCCCAGGTATAACTTGTATGACTATAGGAACAGAATGAAGCAGGAAATCCTGAAAAACATACTGCATATAAAGCTAAACTATGACAAGCAATGCCTTGAAAACTTGTGTGACATTAGGTGGTTGACAAGTTTTTTCAGCATAAAAAGTAGACAGATAGAGTTTTATCTGGGCTAATCATGTTGTACTTGTATATATATAACCAGTGATTCAAAGAATAAAGACAATGTTTGATTAATATCTTTATTAAAACATGCCCTTTTCATATAATCATATCACGTGTTAAATGCCCTTTTTCAGGATTGGCACCCTGCCCTTTTGAAATCAAGCTGGAACACTGTTAACACCTGCCTCATATTATTTACCTGTAAGAAGATAGTAGAATCTAGTTTTAATATAATAGAAAATTCCATTAAGATGGATTTTATTATATTGTTTATTAGATAAAGTAAGAGTTTTATTTGACAATCACAGAATCAGCTCATTTTATATTTTAGAATCTGTTTTAATGTTTATATACTGAATATTCAGGAAGTTGTTTAAATGATTATTTACTAAGTGCAATGCATCAGACATGTGTTTTAAATGAATGTTGTCGTATGTGTATGTTATCTTGTATTGTAAGACTTTCTGAAGCTTAATTGTAGTTCCTTTATATCATTGTTTTAAATTAGTTTGATAGGAACATATTGTGATAGATCAATGATATTTTATATAAAGTTGCATTACTATCAGTACATATCAGTGTGATGACTTATTTTCGAGGCCTTGCTCCTAGGTCATGGTCTAGTGACTTTGAATTAATTAGCAATTTTCAATGTTGAGTTTTCTAAATTAAGTAAGTTTGATAGGAACTGCTTGTGTATAGATCAATGATATTCTGAATAAAGTTGCATTAATATCAGTACATATCAGTTTGATGACTATTTTGAGGCCCTGCCCCTAGATCATGGTCCAGTGACTTTGAATTAATAAGCAATTTTCAATGTTAAGTTTTCTGCTTAAGTCAGTTTGATAGGAACTTCTTGTGATAGATCAATGATATTTTCTATAAAGTTGCATTACTGTCAGTACGTATCAGTTTTACAAATATTTTGAGGCCCTGCATCCTAGGTCATGGTCCAGGGACTTAGCAATGTTGCTGTCCATCAGATTGTCTTTTTTTCAAATTTTCTGCCTACAGACCAGACATGTCTCTGTGTCAACAGTTTATTATACTTCTTTTTGACATTTCTGTATCTTTTTTAAAAATGATAAAGTGTTATATTTTCAGTCTCCTTTCAATCAAATATTGTAAACGCTTTTTGTAACTTAAAGGTAAAACAGTTTTAGATTATAATAATAGAACAAGAAATTTTTAGAGTATTTTCCTTAAATTCTTTCAGGGGCCTTGGTGGCTGGGTGGTCTAAGTAGTACGACTACTGCATCACTAGCCTGTTAACACGGGGGTTGTGAGTACGAAAACCCCGCACTTGACAGGTGCAGTTAACTCCAATCTTAATTGACTAGGATAGGCTATCTTCCTGTAGAAGTTCTGTGGTTCTCTCCGGGCACTCCAGCTTTCTCCACCGATCATCAAGAAATAGCAAAATACCAACCAATCAATCAGTAAATTTAATTTTTTCAGAAAATAAAATATTAATAATACTTCCAGATATTTCCTTTTTATTGTTGATCAGTTTTATTGTTTGTTTAGAAACAAATTTCCTGGAAATTTATATTGTTTTTCACTGGAGGACATTCCATCAGAATTCAATAAAACTTCTTAAGGACATTGTCTACATGGTTTATAACAACAACAACAACAATACTTTAATTTAAGAGGGTTACACAGTTAGCTATATAACTAATCTTCCCTGAGGCCCTTATCATAAAAATCAAACAAAATGCAAACATATATGCATTGCATACATTAGTATAAAAAGACAAGTTTATAGACAACAAATAAGCCAGGTTTCCACTTTTAACTTCAAATTTCAAGATACATGTAATATTCTTATTTTTGTTGTACATTTAATTTGTAAAATGAGTTGTAAAATGTTTTATGTGTAAATTTAGTATTTATATTTGTAATTTTCATTATATACAACTATTACCTCAGAGAGATCACTGTTCTATGAACAAAACAGCTTTTGTTTATATCCATCGACTTGTAGTTATTCTATATTGCATTTATTTGAGAATGAAAATTGGAAATATATTACTATGCTTACCATTTGATTATTTTACCTGGAATTAGCTCAAGTACTCTAATTTGCAATTTAAATCAAGTCATTTGTTTCCAATTTCTTCCTGTTCTGTTAAAAATCTAAACGGTATTAAAAGAACTTGATATTTGAGAAAAATTATAGAATCTGATGAAAACCAGAGATTGAAAGATGGTACAAATGAAAAGCAAGATGAGATAAGGCCAATTTTGGATTTTTTTTTCAGAATGATCATATTTAAATGTGGAATTTTGGATTCAATAGCCAAAGAAGTATTCTTCGTACAACAAACCATTTTTTTATATCAAGCTTTCATAACATGACTTAGGCCTTTAGAGGCAAAATATAAGTTTCAGTGGAAGTGTCCAAAAAGATTTTTGTGAACAAAAATGTCAACTTTTGTTCTCATTTGATCATTGCTTGATAGTCGTGTCATTTGCAATTATACCACCAGTGGCTATGATACAGGACCTATCTTTTGAACATATAATGGATTGTAAAAAGTGGATTCATTTGATTTTGTGGTAATCATACTTGTATGGTTAGATGTTTTAGTATTGTTTAACACCTTAAATGGTTGACTCACTTGCTTCTATCAAAGTTACTGGAGGAATGTTTATCACTATGTAATTCCTACATCACTAGCCATGAAAATTGCCACAAAAAGAAATCTATATATCACTCTGTACTGTGGTTGTTGTCTGTTAAACTCCATATTGTTACATATCTTGCCACAGAAAGACCAAATTGTTGTTAAAATAAAATTGTTTATATCATTATTTACTTCTGAGTGATTTTTGTCTTGCCTCAATGAAGTTCAAAAAGCGTGACTTTGGTAGGCTGTTTCCGGCGGCGGCACCAGCATGGCTGTCAACAATGTTTTAGTTTGTGATAAGGTCAGTTTAAGGAGAACCAAGTGGTAAGTCATTGATATTTGGTATGCAGTTGTATAAGCATTGGCACATATCATTTCCATGGATACTATTTGGCTCTACCCTCTCAGTCATGGTCTATTGACTTTTGCCTAGTTTAAATTTATTAGTTTGTGATTAGGTCAGTTTAAGGGGAATCACTAGAAGGTTAATGATATTTAGTCTGCAGTTGTAAAAGCATTGACACATCACATTTATATGGATATTATTTGGCCCTGCCCTCTTAAGTCATAAACAAATTTCCTGGAAATTTATATTGTTTTTCACTGGAGGACATTCCATCAGAATTCAATAAAACTTCTTAAGGACATTGTCTACATGGTTTATAACAACAACAACAACAATACTTTATTTTAAGAGGGTTACACAGTTAGCTATATAACTAATCTTCCCTGAGGCCCTTATCATAAAAATCAAACAAAATGCAAACATATATGCATTGCATACATTAGTATAAAAAGACAAGTTTATAGACAACAAATAAGCCAGGTTTCCACTTTTAACTTCAAATTTCAAGATACATGTAATGTTCTTATTTTTTGTTGTACATTTAATTTGTAAAATGAGTTGTAAAATGTTTTATGTGTAAATATAGTATTTATATTTGTAATTTTCATTATATACAACTATTACCTCAGAGAGATCACTGTTCTATGAACAAAACAGCTTTTTGTTTATATCCATCGACTTGTAGTTATTCTATATTGCATTTATTTGAGAATGAAAAATTGGAAATATATTACTATGCTTACCATTTGATTATTTTACCTGGAATTAGCTCAAGTACTCTAATTTGCAATTTAAATCAAGTCATTTGTTTCCAATTTCTTCCTGTTCTGTTAAAAATCTAAACGGTATTATAAGAACTTGATATTTGAGAAAAATTATAGAATCTGATGAAAACCAGAGATTGAAAGATGGTACAAATGAAAAGCAAGATGAGATAAGGCCAATTTTGGATTTTTTTTTCAGAATGATCATATTTAAATGTGGAATTTTGGATTCAATAGCCAAAGAAGTATTCTTCATACAACAAACCATTTTTTTTATATCAAGCTTTCATAACATGACTTAGACCTTTAGAGGCAAAATATAAGTTTCAGTGGAAGTGTCCAAAAAGATTTTTGTGAACAAAAATGTCAACTTTTGTTCTCATTTGATCATTGCTTGATAGTCGTGTCATTTGCAATTATACCACCAGTGGCTATGATACATGACCTATCTTTTGAACATATAATGGATTGTAAAAGTGGATTCATTTGATTTTGTGGTAATCATACTTGTATGGTTAGATGTTTTAGTATTGTTTAACACCTTAAATGGTTGACTCACTTGCTTCTATCAAAGTTAATGGAGGAATGTTTATCACTATGTAATTCCTACATCACTAGCCATGAAAATTGCCACAAAAGAAATCTATATATCACTCTGTACTGTGGTTGTTGTCTGTTAAACTCTATATTGTTACATATCTTGCCACAGAAAGACCAAATTGTTGTTAAAATAAAATTGTTTATATCATTATTTACTTCTGAGTGATTTTGTCTTGCCTCAATGAAGTTCAAAAGCGTGACTTTGGTAGGCTGTTTCGGTGCGGCACCAGCATGGCTGTCAACAATGTTTTAGTTTGTGATAAGGTCAGTTTAAGGAGAACCAAGTGGTAAGTCATTGATATTTGGTATGCAGTTGTATAAGCATTGGCACATATCATTTCCATGGATACTATTTGGCTCTACCCTCTCAGTCATGGTCTATTGACTTTTGCCTAGTTTAAATTTATTAGTTTGTGATTAGGTCAGTTTAAGGGGAATCACTAGAAGGTTAATGATATTTAGTCTGCAGTTGTAAAAGCATTGACACATCACATTTATATGGATATTATTTGGCCCTGCCCTCTTAAGTCATGGTCTATTGACTTTGAAACTTTTGCTTAGTTTACATGTTAAAAGTTTGTATTTTGGTCAGTTTAAACAGAACCACTTATCAAAAGTCAAAGGTATTTGGCATTTAATGTTTCCACTGAGGTTATTAGGCCCTGCACCTTCAGTCATGGATCATTGACTCTGAATGTTCTGCATAGCTTACATGTTACAAGTATTGCCAATTTAATTTCACCATTTACATAATACCAACAAAATAACATAAAGGCGACACACATCTCTGTGTCAACAGTTTATTTTATTTCTTAGTCATAGTTTGAAGGAAAATACATTTATCATGGTGAAGGATATGGTTAACTGTCAATGCCCATTTATATCAATACGACAGGTAAAACTTGAAGCAATATCATTATCATTATTTTGCATGGTCCTCATTTTGAATTTCCAGTGGCACTTGCCATCATCCAAAAGGCTATGAAAACATCAGATTGTGTGAGACAAATGTGTGCTGTATTCCAACCGACAATTTTAACAGAATAGGTAAATAGACATGAAGTTTTCTTTGTTCTTCGCAAATAAAATATCAATATCAATGGTCTTCATAACCATACTTGTGGTATATGGAAGATTGCACACCTTTAGTGTGAAAGGTAGTGTGCTTTGTTCGAACTGGGTAAAGATGAATTATGCGAGAAAAGAAAACTATCAGTCAGTCGGGACAGACATTAATATGGAAAACATGAAGTATGCCTTTCAAGTGTTGAAAGATACAATGCAAGGAAGAAATCTTTTTTTTTACCATAGTTACATCCCATTAAAAAAGTATTTTTTGGCAAGAATCATTAGGATTAACAAGCATTCTGAGAGTATTGCATGGCAATACATAGTCCCATACCGGTTAAAAATTCATTGTACTGGAACAAAATGCTAATATGATCTATATCTTAACATGGTGTAATCTTTATAACAAATATGGCAATACATAGTCCCATACCGGTTAAAAATTCATAGGACTGGAACAAAATGCTAATATGATCTATATCTTAACATGGTGTAAACTTTATAACAAATAAGAGGTCAATATTTCAAGCATGATGAAAAAAAAGTGTGGAAAACTGATTATTTGAGTGAAATTTCCAAGTCCAAGAACAATAACTCTGCACAAAATCATCAGACTGGAACAAAATTCAAACTTGATCTGTAACTTGTCATGTTAAAAACTATATACCAATTATCAAATCAATATCTTCAAGTAAGACAAAAAAAAAAAAGGCGGAAAACCAGTTATTTGAGTTAATTTTTTAAGTCCCAAGGACCACAACTCTGGACAAAATTACAGACCGGAACAAAATTCAAACTTGAACTGTAAGTTGTCATGATAAAACTATATTCCAAATACCAAATCAATATCTTGAAGCATGAAGAAAAAAAGTGTGGAAAACTGATTTGCCGGACTGACAGATGGACAGACAGACGGAGTGCAAACCTATAGTCCCCTTCGACTTTGTCGGTAGGGGACTAATAAGCTAAAACTCTTAAATTAGTCAAAAATTGTCATTTCAGGGCAATACCTTCTATAATGAGTCGTTCAATGCTTTAGGTTCGGTCATTGTCATTTTTGTAGATCTTATACTACTGACCATTTTGTCAGTTTCCACCTATATATTATAATTGTAGAGGTAATGGGCAAAAACTGGAAAAATAAGTAAAAAATTATCATTTAAGGGCAATAACTACTATAAGGGATCATCCAATGGTTTTGGCCATTTGGCATTTTGCAGATCTTGTATTGCTGACTTTTGTTGTTTTCCAAGCTCTTCCTATCTTTTTTATTTCTAGATAATAGGCCAAAACTAGTAAATTAGTATTTATACTTTCGTCCTGGAGGAAAATGACAGCTTAAGTAATATTGATAGACGGATTCCAAGTGATGACTTGAGACCTACATGACATGTAAGCACATAGGAGACGACGAATGCCAAGTGACGCCCCTAACACATTGTATGTGATCCTGGATACTACTGTGCTTTATGATTACCTCAAGACCTCCAACTTAAATTTGGAGATCCTCTTATATGATAGTTTCTTCAAGTATTGCTCTTTGACCCTGGAACAGCTGGTGCCAAATTATACTCAACATAAACATGTACATGTATATAAAACATGGGACCAAACCCTAGTCTCTCAACTTGCTTTAAGATGAAGAACCACAATTACTGACCATATAAAAACCAGAATCAGACAAATGACTAAACCTGACGCAAGTACTTCGACAAATTGATAAGGCTGTTGATAACAAAGGCTTGATAAAGTTTCACTTTTATTATATAATATAAGTTTGCCCTTTGGGAGTCAGTATCTCAGCTGGGAAAATTTTGCTCCAGGCCCTGTCGACGACACTTGGTATAGTGGGTAGCCAAGCCCCGTGGACATGGACACTCCGCCAATCAACTGGAACGCAGAGGGTTCCAAAAGGGGATGAAGCGATAGCAGGGTGCTACGAAAAGGTATAGTTTAATTGTAGAGTACTGTAGTTTGAGATGTTGAAAGCAATGTGTAGCAAAATATATCAATAGATCTTCTGACACTGAATGAGGCTTGCTGTCAGTGACATACCATTTAATAGCAAAAATTTTAAAAAATGATTATAACCGGTCTTATATGACACTTTTGCACCTTCAGAAATAGAATAATTCCATAATTTACTAACTGTTTCACTCAGTGCCACATTACTTCTGATGCACTTGGAACTATGCATGGACTCTGTTCTGCTTTTGGGGCCAGCTTGTGAAAACGGGTGATCTGTAAACGAGACAAAGCATCCGAAATTTGGTTTTTATAACCTGGAACATGTTTTGCACTGAAGTAAAAATTATATTTAGCTGCACACCAAGTCAGCTGTCTCATCAATTTCATAATTTCTAGAGTTTTTGATCTCCCCTTTTTCACAATAGCTACAGTGGCCTCATTATCACACCAGAATAATATTCTTTTACAAGACCACTCTGGCCCCCAAAGCAGTGCTGCTACAACAATAGGATATAATTCTAAAAAAGCTATTGAAAGGTTGTTTGTCAATGATGGTAAATCCAAAGGCCAGGTTGAATAAAAGAATTTCCCCTGAAAATAGCCCCCAAATCCTATTGTTGATGCAGCGTCTGTAAATAATTCCATATCAAAGCTACTTGTAAATTCATTTTCATGAAACATAGTAATGCCATTCCAGTTTGACAAAAAACGTAACCAAAAATCCAAGTCTGTTCTACATTCTGTGCTTAAATGCACGAAATCAGACAAATCTTTAACTGTAGTTGACAAATTAATCAAATAAGAAACAAAAGACCTTCCAGGTAAAATAACCCTGGAAGCAAAATTTAAATGTCCCAATAACTGTAAAACTTCTCTTTTTGTACAAGATGATTTGTGTAATATTTTGCGAATAAAATTGCATATCCTTTGCACCTTATTATCAGGTAATCTGGTTTCCATTTTTTGTGAGTCTAGTATGATACCCAAATATTCTAAACAAGTAGTAGGCCCAACTGTTTTATGACTAGCAATGGGAATGTTAAGCCGTTTAAATATTGTCATCATAATTGCCATTGTCCTCTCTCCATCTTTATCGGGATGGTCAATTGTTAGGAAATCATCTAATAAATGCAGGATATGCTGTACCTTATATTTTTTCTCAACAATATAACACACTGCTTGGGAGACAGTGTCAAAAATTTTAGGACTGGAATGGCATCCAAAGGTGAGCCTAACATAAAAAAATACATAGATTTCCACTTAAAACAAAACAGTGGCCACTGCGTAGGTTTGTAAGGACAAATTTTAAACGCATCGGTTATATCGTATTTGGATAGACTTGAGTTCTACCGCATTTTGAAATGATGCGGATAGCGTCATCTATTTTCACATAAGACATAGAACAATCACTTTTGTCTATCATATTGTTAACACTCATACATTCGTCATTGTGTGGTGATGACAAATCTAAAATTAATCTTTTCTTATCTGAATATTTCCCTGTTGCTACCCCTAGAGGACTTACTCTAAAACGAGGAAAAGGAGCATGTTGAAATGGCCCATACACAAAACCTTTTTCGCATTCCTTCTTAATCAAATCTGAAACAACTGTAGATTGCGACCTAGCTGAGTAATTATTCTTGCATACTTTGGTATCCCATGTATCATATTTAACCATAGAATCAAAACCATTTCTTAATCCATTTATCAAATATGATCTGAAATTTATATCTGGATGATTCTGCAGCTCATGCTCAAGTTTTTCTATGTTGATAGTTGATGCTTTCATCGAATAATCTTCCAAATGTACATGTAGTCATGATTTGTTATCAGGTTTAGTCTGAGTAACATCTTTGCTACTAGTGCTATTTTTGTAGGTTTGTGAATATTTTTGAGGTACATGAACATTGTGATGGTTTTGTCTATTACCTGTACATGTAGGTGCGGGGTGACCTGTAGATCTACAAGTTGAGCAAGCGTGAAGAAGGTTGCATGTTGTTCTGAAACAACCCCTGACATTATTATAATTGTTACATACTTCTTTACCGTCGTAAAATACTCTACTACGACCTTGTTTATCAAGCTTGTTTGGCATGTTTGGTCTAACTGACCTGTTGTAACCTAAGTTGCTATCTACATGTATACCCTGATGATCAGAACACTGCAATGCACAAAATTCTGTGGCATGATCAACTTGATGACATAAGTTGCATGCATTTACTCTAATACCCCCACTAACTAGTAAAAGAATGTCACGGTCTCTTTTACTCCAATCAACCTTGATGTGTTTCTCTCTTAGAAGTGTAGCTGCCTTTGCAGAGAACAGCTTATGGTAGGTATAAAATTTATCTCCATAAAATTTATGGATCTGAATCAAATCTGCTTCATATGCATCAAGCTCTTCACGTCTTTCGGGATATGATACACACATGATTCGCTTATATTTGCCAAAGGCCTGAATAAAATCTTGTATATTCAGGTTCCTGTTAAGACGGGGGTCAGGCTTGCTTGATAGATTAACTTTTATTTCATCAGCAGTGATACTGTGTGCTTGAGGGTTTTCGTAATGGATATTAGCAATGTAGTGAGATTAATGTCCTTATCCTCAATAATATTTCTTTGAATATTGGGCGACACAATATCAACATTGGTGAAAGAATCCGATCGCACTCCATTTCTTGTTGAATCCATTTCGGCACTGGTATGGTGAGAAAATGGTAAGGCAATTGTCGACAGACTATAGCTGAAGTTGAGATGTGCGGCGGTTCTTTGGGTTGTACCAGAAACTGGGATAAGCGGGACATCAGAAGCGTTTCGTTGTTCGTACCAATTAGCTAGATCGTAGGTCTTGGTGATTCACCGTGAAGGAATCCGGTGTTGGTCTAATGTGGGAAACGGATGGTTGCATGCTTGCCATACACTGTGTAAATGTGTTAACCATTGTTGATGTAAACAAAGCGGCCATATTGTTTACATTGGAGTCCACATGTACGTCGTTTCCGGTTACACTATCCATGCGCGTTGATGGGGTGGAACTTCGTTCATCTGTGGGCGGGTCTTAAATACTTCTCTCGGTTGCCTAATATGGTCATCCGCTGCGACGGTTGCACCTTCTCTTTCGTCAGTGCATAGGCGCTCCTTGTTGTCTAGATACAGTTGTTTAAGTACTGTTTTAGACCAGCTTTTTGGAATGTTAATTCCTAACTTCCGTAATTCGTCCCGAAATCTTGCACCTGTCCAATTTTCTGGATTTTCCATATCCCATTGCGAGCTTTGTGTTGCATTTTCTTCGTTGTTATATGGATGTTGTCTGTTTCTTGAACGACGGTTACGTCTGGTTGAAGAAGCCATGTTATTTACTAAAGTTTTTATAGCCGTAAAATCACGAAACTGTTTAATAAAACTGATTCAAGTTCTCAAATTTCGGAAATAAGTCCAATATTGAAAATCAAGAAGTGATTGGAAAGACAATTTAAACTGCAATGAATATTATGTCCGAGATCACTAATTTACGATGAGGTTTTAAAGAATTGTCTACAGTTCTTCTGAATAATCGTAATCACACTTAGGAAATAAGTCGTGTATAAAATACCTTGTGTCTCCAAGGCAGGAGAATGAAAATAAAGTTATATAAATCCGATTTCCAGTCCAGACAATCTTCCACAATAAAGTCTCAAGTTTAACAGCAGAAAATCAGTGTAATTAGTAAAACTGTAAAATGAAATTGAAAACTTATTCCTATAGAGAAAACGTCCTTTGTATTCAACAGCAAAATCAAAAGTGAGAAGCTGGCAGCCTGCAATTGTAGTCTGAGAACCTAATCCCTGATATCAGACAGACCTAATTAGGCATGACCTTTGACCTTATAATGGAATCAACTGCCCCATCTCATGGAAGAAACCATCCCGTCTGAATAAACAACACTTATACTCTGCATAAGTTACAAAAAAAAATCATCATTTAAGAATAGTACCTCATACAAGGAGTCATCCAATGGTACCGATCATTTGTTTTTCATTTGTTTTGTACATAAATCAACCATTAGTTTTCTTGTTTGAATTGTTTAACATTTGTCATTTCAGGGCCTTTTATAGCTTACTATGCAGTATTGACTGCTCATTGTTGAAGGCCTTATAGTGACCTATAGTTGTTAACTTCTATGTCATTTGGTCTCTGGTGGAGAATTGTCTCATTGGCAATCATACCAGTGCCACATCTTATTTTTATAGGTTTTATTTGTACCCAGGCCAAGTTGTAAGTTAAATGTTGGTGAAAGGATCCTATGGTGATATTCATTCTGCATCAGTTCAATAATTAAGTCAAAACAGACATTGTTTACAAAACAGTTTATTTTGATGACAATATAGGATTCCAGCAGTGTACAACCTTCAGTTAACAATTCAGGGAATACATTTAATAATATCTGCAAATAAAATTATAATATCTAATTATCTGCAGCATACACAAAATATATTATATCTTCTCGCAGCAAATTTCTTGGACCAAACAAAATAACACAACTTTTCAGGCCCTTGTGATATTTAATATTCTATTAATTTATCTTTAATACTTTTATTTCTCTGATATTCATTGTACTTTTTCATTTTGGCATATAGTGGATAAAGACAAAATATTTATTTTTATAACTTTTCTTTCAGATTTTTGTATAAAGAGCATGAGAAGCTTATTTCATATTTAGTTTGGTCTGTGTGAATGGAAAAAAATCTTGTATAATTTTTACAAAGGCATCTTTCAAGCATCATAAAAGATATACACAACGGAAATAATTCAATGGCATAAAATAACAAAATAAATATTAAAAACTGAGGATTTAGTGAAAAGAATTCATTGTAATATTTCAATACAATTCTGAATAAAATGCTGAATGGAAAATTTTAGACAGTACACACTTTATTAACTAGTCTTCACAGACATTCAACATAGTTATGTATAAAGGGAGGTAAGTTAAATTAAAAAAGTACACAAAATAAAATTATATCCATAAATGGAAACCTACAACAATAATTACTTGTGGAATGATGGGCTATGAAGGAAATCATTATGACTGGTCCTTATTTTGTAAGAGTACTTTGCTATAAACAGAAATATAGGAAATTTCTAATAGTACTTTTGAAATTAAAATGTCATTTTTTGGCATCTAAACATATATGCATCTTGGTCCCTTACTCTCCTATGTGTATTAATCTAATCTAAGGTATTGATCAATACCTGTTAGCATGATAAACTATGAAGATTTACATGCCTTGAAATTATCTTATGAAATCTATAAATGGAGTTGGATAAATATTCAGGACACTTACAAAGATAAACTGTGAAGGGTATTTGAACTATAAATTTGCCGTACTTACATACTTTCAACTGTTGGACATTTAGCGTTTATGATACAGTTCATTGTGACACATGCCTGCCTACTAAGATAAGATTGCACAAAAAAGTAGATCTCGAGAAGCATATATTTGAAGATTGAAGATGGTGAAATAAAATGAAATTCATTTGTTAAGTGAATCATTTAAATTAAGCCGATAAAATGTAAGCATTGACTTTAAAACACTGAAGTATTTTTTTCACTGAAAAAGGAGCAAAATGTTTAAATACTAAAAATCCACTATACTATGAGTTTATTCAGCAATGAAGTTTAGTGTGTACAAAATTTTATATTGTTGTTATTTCTTTTTTCAAAGATTTGTTTTTAAAACAGACTTAAAAGTTTGAATTTTTTTTTCAGAATGTGTAGTTTTCTTTGCAATAACTACTTCACTCAAAATAACTGATGGTTATCTCCACAAATCAGTTAGTTTTGTTGTAAAAAAGTAAGTAAGAAAATACTGATAGGGCAATCAAAACCTATAAATAGAAACCAAAAACAATATGAGAAAAGGAAAGCAGATGGGAAGACCAACAAATGACAATAACAAATCCTTGATTTTGTGTGTCTTTTCTTGATTTACCTTCATCAGGATGCTCAAATCCAAACATTTGGAAGCCAAGGAGGTATAAGACATACAGTCTACAAAAATCTTCTTTTAAAATAAATCCTAAACAAGCAAAATTTGGACCAGGTTCATCAAACCCTGCCTAAGCCACTTTTCTGGGGACATTTACCAAAAAACAAGTACAATGTCATTTGTAATCATCTGAGTAAATGCAATAAATCATTCAAGAATCCATTTTAGAAAAGTTAATTTCATACAATATTCCAAGCCCAAGAATTTATTATTATTTTAAAAGATGATTGAACACATTCATCTGAAATCCATTACTGCTTAGTAATCCAAACTATTCTGTCAGTTTTAATCCAATTTTCTACTTATATTTAAGGCCAATTTGTTAATTTATCAGCTGTATTACTTATTATAATTTTACAACTTAACTCCCTAAAGATTCAGGCAATTGTGTTCAAGTTGGGATCAAGACTAAATAAGTTGATTTAGAGGTAAAAAAAAAATGAAAGAAAATTTATCCAATGAACAAAGAGATGCCATGAGTAAAGGTATTTAGGTGATTAAGTGAGCTTATTATTTTACTATATTTTCCCTGCAGTACTAGAGTAATACATGGCACTTGTTTAAGATGAAGGCTGAAAATAATACACATTTAAATAAGGGTAATAAATAACACTCTTTCTGCTACATGATCCCTTAACCAATAAATAAATATTCAACTAAATGTTCGTATTTTTCTAAACTAATGCTACTGGTACATAAAAGAAAGTTCATTAAAAATATCAAAATAAATGTTTTAAAATAAAATAAAATGCTCCATGAAGGCGCAGCTTGATACGACATGAGAGGTCGAACCCTGAATAGTTGGGGCAAGTATGGACACAACATTCAAGCTTGATACAGTTCTGAATTTGGATTGTGATTAAATATTTGACACAGCATAGGTTTCTGACACAGAATGAACGTGGTCTAAGAACTTAAAAATTTTAAATTGGACATTCACCTATTATGGTCCAATATCCAAAATCTAAATACATGGTTAGATTCAGCATATCAAAGAACCCCAAGAGTTCAATTTTTGATGAAATCAAACAAAGTTTAATTTTGGACCCTTTTGACCTCAATGTGGACAAAGTTGATAACGGGTCCCAAAAATCAAAAATCTAAATACATGGTTAGATTCAGCATATCAAAGAACCCCATATATTCAATTTTGTTGAAATCAAACAAAGTTTAATTTTGGACCCGATTTGGACCAACTTGAAAACTGGGCCCATAATCAAAATCTAAATACATGTTTAGATTCAGCATATCAAAAACCCTAAGAATTCAATTTTGTTAAAATTAAACCAAGTTTAATTTTGGACCCTTGGACCTTAATGTAGACCAATTTGAAAACGGACCAAAATTAAGAATCTAAATACACGTTAGATTCGCATATCAAAGAACCCCAAGAGTTCAATTTTGATGAAATCAAACAAAGTTTAATTTTGGACCCTTTTGACCTCAATGTGGAAAAAATTGATAACGGGCCCAAAAATCAAAAATCTAAATACATGATTAGATTCAGCATATCAAAGAACCCCATATATTCAATTTTGTTGAAATCAAACAAAGTTTAATTTTGGACCCGATTTGGACCAACTTGAAAACTGGGCCCATAATCAAAAATCTAAATACATGTTTAGATTCAGCATATCAAAGAACCCTAAGAATTCAATTTTGTTAAAATCAAACTAAGTTTAATTTTGGACCCTTTGGACCTTAATGTAGACCAATTTGAAAATGGGACCAAAATTAAGAATCTAAATACACGGTTAGATTCGCATATCAAAGAACCCCAATAATTCAATTTTGATGAAATCAAACAAAGTTTAATTTTGGACCCTTTGGACCTCAATGTGGACCAATTTAAAAGCGGGCCCAAAATCCAAAAACTTAATACACGATTAGATTCAGCATATTAAAGAACCCCAAGATTTCAAGAATAAAACCCCATTGAAATTGGTCAAGAAATAAGCAATTTATACAAAGTATCTTCTTTTGCACAATACTGTGCAATTGAATATTTCTTGCAATTGCGCAATACTGTGCAATTGAATATTTCTTGCTATTGCAATACTGTACAATTGACAATTTCTTGCTATTATAATATTGTGCTATTGGATATTTCTTGCTATTAGCAATACTGTGCAATTGAAGATTTCTTGCTATTGCCCAATACTGTGCAATTGAAAATTTCTTGCTATTGCATAATACTTATTATATAATAATTTACACATCCTGTTAGGTGTGTGTCTCCTGCCATATCATTATTATTTGCTTTTAAATATAAATCAGAAATAACCAACTTAACATGGAAAATTTTAAAGAAAAAAAGGAAAAAAAAAACCCCCATATTTTTGAACCCCTTATGATTCATCACCCCAAACTCAATCCCAGCCTTCCTTTGAGGTATGGTACCTTGCAGTACAATTTCAGAGAGATCCATACACTTGAACACAAGTTATTGTCTGGAAACTAGAAAATGCTTATTTTGGCCCCTAATTCCTAAACGTTTCAGGCAATTACCCCAAACTCAATTCCAGCTTTCCTTTGTGATATGAAACCTTGTAGTACAATTTCAGAAAGATCCATACACTTACACACAAGTTATTGTCATGAAACTAGAAAATGCTTGTTTTTGCCCTTTTGGCCCCTAATTCCTAAAATTTTGAGGCAATTACCCCAAAATCAATCCCAGGATTCCCTTTGTGATATGGAACCTTGTGGTACAATGTCAGAGAGATCCATACACTAACACACAAGTTATGTCTGGAAGTTACAAAATGCTTATTTTGGCCCTTTTGGCCCCTAATTCCTTAATTGTTGGTACCATAACCCCAAAATCAATCCCAACCTTCCTTTTGTGATATTGAACCTTATGGTAAAATTTCCTAGAGATCCATTCACTTAAACTAAAGTTAGAGTGCGAAACCAATGCGTCTTCGACGACGACGGCGACGACGACGACGACATTTACGGCGACGACGACGACGACGACGACGCCAACGTCATACCAATATACGACCACAAAAATTTTTGCGGTCGTATAAAAGTATATAAATAATAATAAATTTTGTTTGAAGAAACATTTCCTTTACAATCAGATCTTATCAGAAGGAACCAGAATTTGAATATGTTAGTTAAATTACTCATTAGGAAGAAATGGAAAGTGTTTTAAATGGTATTTCAGCTACAATTAAAGGTTATAAACACAACTATATACATAATTACAATACAATATGTAAGGCTCATTAAAATATAGAAATGATAACAAACAATAGATATTTTGATTTCTGATGCAACAGCTACCAACATGAGCAAATACAGACACATGAGTAGTCCGCTAAAATCACTCTGTCAGTACACAAACTTATACACAAACAAGTTCACTAACATAAAACAGTGCAAATTTATTCTCTTTTATATTTTGAATAGGAAAAAACAAACCCAAAAGTTATACAGAAGGTTTCATTTCTATTTCAAGCTAATAAAAATTAAGTAAAATCCAGTCCAGATGTTACTTGAACTGAAATATCAGCACATACGTACACAATTATGTTGCAGAAGCATACAAACAGTCTCTTCCTTTGCCAGATTCAAAACTGATCTAATGAATTCTTCACAGATGAAATGATATAAAAACTATTAAAAGTTTTAGATTTACTGACAGCATTTTCAGCAGTGACTCATTCACTACTGTTTCAATTCTTAGTTCTACCCAATATATTAATCTTTTCCAACTCTTTAGTCCTGTCCCTATTTTTCTTAGTTACTTCTTAAAAAGACAGGGTAAGATAAAACATTAGAGACAGTTAATACTTCCTTCAAATTGATTTTAAACTCTTTACTTTTACTTCCTCAATTGACTTACTATATATAGCTAGTAAGACCTGTTATGAATTTTTTCTTCGAAATTTTGTTGTAATTACTTTATTTTATAGTACCTCTTGATCAATGTTGATAACAAGAGTAAGATTGTAAAAAGGGTGAGATTTATGACCTTTCTCTCCTTCATTTTTAGCAGTTCCTTTGAGTTCTTAGTTCATCCTTTTAAATATGGTGTAGGATTGAACATAAGGGTTATTTTAGATATGAAATTACACTTGTCAACCATGAATTATGATCTTTGAAAAAATTGGAGCCAAGTGATGTCTAGAAAGATGAAACTTTTTCACCTAAAAAAAAACATGACTCATGTCAAAATATATTTTAGTCATTTTCAAGATCAATGAAACCACTTGTCAAGAAGTACAATACTACTTTTTTTCTGTTGTAAAACGAAAAACTATGTCAAATAAAATTCAAATAAACTCTTACAAGGATTCCAACATAAATGAAACCTATTTTAATATTATAACAACTCTATGTTAATAACTATGTTAATAACACAAATAAGAGAGAAACAGACATAAGCATGAAAAATTAACGTAGACCAATGAACCATAAAATGAGGGAAAGGTCAGATGCACTCTGCCAGACAGACATGTATACGTAACAATCATTCCATACACCAATTATAGATGACCTATTGCTTTTAGTATCTGAGAAAACAACCTAGCCATGGAACCTAATGTTGATCATTGATTATTGAAATAGGGTCATGGTCAGGTGAACCCTGTCTGACAGACATGAAGCAAATCAATTTGTCCTATTACTCATTATAAAAAAAATATCATGCGATAAAAAAACTGTACATTTTTAAAGCAGTCACTGAACCATGAAAATGAGGTAAGTGACAACAAATATATGCCAGACTTCACAACATAAGGCATCTGTATACAAGATACATGTATGAAGTATCAAGGTCTTCTATCATTTGAAATATAAAGCTCTATGCAAATAGTTGCCACAGCCGAATTAGCATTCCTATGTCACATATTCCGAAAGGTTCATTGCAGGCTTGACAAACAATGATATACTACTTGGTTCTACATTAAACATGAACAACAGACATGACACAGACTCTCACATAATCCATGATTTACACTCAACAACTAAAAATTTATTTCATTGCACTTGTGTTAATTTATAAAAATTATGCATATAACAAATGTTTCATCCAATAACATTCATGTAAATAATGGTAAATGATTTTACAAACTGTACACTACTACAATACAATAATCATCAGCATGTTTTTCTTTTCTGTATTTGTTCGTCATAATAATTTTTTTATCATACAAACATGTACATTAATATATGTTCATTAATATTATTTAAGAAAAAGCCAGATATATTTGTATCCTGTTATTATTCTGAAATTTGTCTCTGTAAACTTTACTGTTCGCATGAATCAATAAAACCAATATAAACCTGAACCAGTCTATTCAGCACTAATTACATGTATCAGTAAAACCAATATAAACCTGAACCAGTCTATTCAGCACTAATTACATGTATCAGTAAAACCAATATAAACCTGAACCAGTCTATTCAGCACTAATTACATGTATCAGTAAAACCAATATAAACCTGAACCAGTCTATTCACCACTAATTACATGTATCAGTAAAATAAACCTTCATCTTTTTTTAACATTTAAATCAGTTTAGGGTATATTTAACAAAACATTGTGTGTTTGACTGTAGGATTGTCACTCTTAAAAGAAAGCTGTTTGTCTTTAAAAATTTAGAGGGATAGGACAAGTTGAGATGTACTCACAACAAGAGAGCCTGAAATTCACTGAATTGCTTCAAGATAGAAAAGAAAGTGCCATTTTGATTTTATTCTTACCTTTATTGCCATTGGTTATTTTTATCAAAATAAGGAGATGTGGTAAATCGCCAAGGAGACAACTATCCCTCAGAGTTCAAATGATGAAGATATAAGCTTTTTTTTACCGTCTCTCTCTATCTATTTAAGTTTATAAAATAATTCTAAACCACACAAAATATGGGTAAAAAATAATTAAAGGGCAATATAGATATCTGATTATTTTGGGGAAAACTGAAAGAAGGTTAAACTTAGATGTGGCCAAGTTGGTTGATTCTAAGTAACATAAATTCAAACTGCATACTAAATACCCTAAGGATCATTCAGTCAAAGTTTGGTTAAAATTGATACAGTGGTTTTCAGAGAACTTTTTTTTTATGTGTTTACGTCGACAGTGGATGACAACTGCAGACTCTGTGTGATGCCAATGCCAGGGGAACTTAAAAGTTACTCATGGACATTTCATTATGACATTCATAAATCTAACAGGTAAAATGAAATGCAAATAAAGCCTCAATCTATAAAGGCCATCAGCCTTAAAAAATTACAATTGTTTTAATATTTACCATTCAGTACACTCAAAATAGATGACTTGTATAAAACTTCTTATTATAAAAATGTTCCAGAAAGCGATTTTTAAATGGCAAAAAAAGCCTGTGGACAATTTAATGGCTGGGTCTTTCATCATAAGATATCCAGCATTAAATTCAGTTACTGATGTCTTTAACCTACCTATTGTATGAGCAAACATTCACTTCTGTCATATACTCTGATCTATAACATGTATAAGTATCGGTGGGCTTATGTGTTATTTGAATTAAGATTGTTTTAACTATCATGTCTCTAAATTTCATTAAAGGCTACTAAAGTTATTATTTCTTTCTTCTTTTTTTTTCTAAATATTTTTTAAGACTTAAATAAAACACAGATGTATACAGAGTGACAGCTTTTTCAACTTTAAGGCATAGTTTGATCTTTCTTCGTTTATAGAATCACAATTACACATACTATTTCTCTGCGTCCCTTGATGCTTTTATCAAATAAAAAAAAAACATACCTCATCCTGAACCAAAAGATCAGGGTCCATCTGGCTGCTTCCATTTGCTACATATACATAATGTTTATATAACAATATAATTTTATCAAATATGTTATCCTTCTAGCATTTTTATCAATGACATAAATGTTCTCAACCAAAACTTGATGTACCTTAACATTTCAGCATGTTGCTGATTTTATTTGCTTATAATGAGTTGATAACACCTTAAATATTTGGATAAGAAGTCACTTTCCAAAAGAAAGAATTTGCACATAATTTTGGTTTTAATATGTTAAACCAAAAAAAAAATTCTATATTCTTTTCAAATAACTGATGGACTTGAAATGAAAAATTGGCATAGAAACAAAATTTTAAATTTTCCATTCATCAGCATCTGCTTTGGGAGCAACCATTTGGAGGGAGACGAAAAGAAATATGGAAAAAAAAACCAACCTGAAAAAGGTAAAACAATGACAATTGTATAAAACTGGATACAAAAGCAAAAAGTGTATTTAATTTTGTAAAATATCATTCACAATTAAATATTGTTAAAAATACGTTCTTAGTTTTTTTCAATGCATTTACTGCAAGGTAAAATCCATACACAAAACATAAATTTGAAAAAAATGATTAACGGTAATTAACATATAATCACTGTCAACTCATGAATTCAAACAGCAGCTAAGATATATTTATATGCATATTAAAAATATTTGCAGCATACATATATATATCAACTGATTTTATAAAATGAAAGCATACAATTAATCAATTTACATTTTTTTTTTTAAATTTCTATCAAGAAACTGTGTAGTATAGCAAAATGAAACAAATGAATGCCTCAGGGCAGATAACCAAGTTAAGAGGTACTCTTAGTTGCTGCAATATCATTGACATCTTGACAGAGTGCTATATCACATTGTATGCGATAAGTTTAAAACTATCAGACAAAATGTATTAAATACTAACAATTCACAACAAGTTCTCCCCTAAAAAAGACTAGTCTCATTGAGCGTTACTATAGTAACTACTGTAACATCAATGACCTGAGGTTTTCTTGAAGAATCGTATCTTTCACTGCTTGAAACACAAACTTGATGTTTTCTGTATCTATAGCTGTTGTAAAGTGATGAAAGAGAGGCTTTCCTCGTTCCTTACGACACTCATCATACAAACTCAGTTCAAATTCCTGTACATCATTGATGTTATGTGGATTTCCTTTGAAGTCAGGAAAGTAGTCTTTTATGCTAACACGGGGCACTTTTTCCTTGAGAAGGTCAAACTTGTTTAAAAACAAAATGATTGACACATTAGCAAATGTTCTATTGTTGATTATCGTTTCAAATATGTCACATGACTCTTGTAGCCTATTTGTCTTCCTATCCTCCAGTAACACTTGATCATACTCACTTGAAGATGCTATAAAAAGAATGGAGGTTACATTTTCGAAACACCAGTACCATTTTTGTCGTTGTGACCTCTGACCCCCTACATCAACAAAGAGAAATGGAACACCATTTATGTCTATAGTATGTTCTGTGATTCCTTTGGTAGCTTTTCTTGCATGTAGAATGTCCAACTTAGTAGGTGAATAATCCTGTAACAAACACAAAGACAAAAGTCATTTTAAATAGAAATGGACTACTTGAACAGAGTGACCTGTCTTTAAAGGACTCTTTTATCAGGTTGAACTCTTTAAAACTAGGGGTCTTTCAACCAAATGAAGATGTTCTATATTTGATTAAAGTCAGCTATGGACAAATATAGCAAGATTGCAACGCCATAGTGAAATGTCCCCTGCACTGTTTAAATGACAAATTAAATTGTGTGTCACAAGGTGTAATTGTGGTACAATGGTAAAAATTTGGTAAAAGTCCCATAACTCCTATAAAAATAGTCAAATCAAAATGATGGAATAATATGGTCAACTACACATGATGGCAAAAAATCCTACCAAGTATGAGAGCTTTCTGTCATACTGCTATAATAAAAGATTTTAGTCTTGCTTAGAAGGATGCACTAGATAACACCTGTTTGATATATATGGTTTTAATATCAAGTACTTATAAGAATAAAGTTCAAATACAGACAGGGACCTTAAGGAAGTAATAATAGCTCCCATAAACCATTGTTTGAAGAGTGTCAATATAAAGTGTTTCAAACATCTGAACAATTCAACTTCTCAGAATATTGATAAGACTTATAGATATGAATTCTTCTGTTTCCAACATGGAAAAATCTCAAAAAAAAGTTCATGTGTCTGATGTTTTCTTTCTTCACAAGATTTAGTAAATATAAATAGAGAAGTATGTTAAAAGCAATCTGACGACCCAACCAGGAACTGTCGGTAGGACAACATATTGAGTATATCATCATGAAATCCAATTTTTGTTGTATTATGTTGTACTTTATATAAAATATGTGCAATCCTTCCATCCAAAAGTCATTAAAATGTTAATTGAGCTTATAACAGTGACCAAATTAAAGATGTGAATTATAAAACTAAGAGTACCATTATCATGGTAATGATGAAATATCACAGACATCAGCAGGAGTTTGGTTAGGTTAAATCTCTCAAAGGTCATAGTCAAAATATTGCCTAAAAGATAACTTAACACAAGCAATCTTTTTTGGGCATTACTTGAAAAATCTTTCCTTGTCAAATATATGTAGACGATAATAGTATTTCCTCACTCAATCACTTCAAGCAAGTGTTGTGCATGCTTTTCTCCCTTAGAATTTACTTCTTGGTGTAATTTATCATGTTTAATCCAATGGCAGCAGATTTCGTACAAGCCTATGTATGATGTATAAAGATTGCTGAAAATTATGAGATACCAATAAACATGTTTGTTTGCATGTACTTGTACTTGTTTCCTGTGTTCATCAAAGTGAGAGAGAGGAAGGAAGATAGTTATGTTATAAATCAACATTTATTGTTCTAATTCCATTGATAACAATGAGCTTATCGAATAAAAATGTCTTTTTCCAGGAAATCATTGTACAAATCTAAAAAAATAAAAGTTTAATCTAACCATTCATAAGGTAGTGTAACAGTCTTATTCAGAAAAATTATGCATGATCGTTTTCAAATAGCTATAACTTTGTTGTTTTTAAAGATATAAGGACAAGTGAAGTATTCATTCCCCAAAAAGAGTTGGAAAAAAAACCATTATCTGCACGTTTCTAAATGACTATATTTGAAAGAAAATTGGAAAAAAATTAAACCATTCTTATTCTAAAATTGGCATTGTGAGCTTTAGAGATAGTTTAAAATGTTTCTTTTTTTAAGAATTGAGTGCTTCTTTTTGTAATTTTATTGGGGTATAAAAGAGTTGAGTCAAGCACATTTTGTATGATGTGCGGAAGCATTATTGTGACACTGTCATATGATTGTTGACAGCTAATCAAAATTACAGATTCTAATGAAACATACATATAATGTAAATATTTCACCATAAAGGGTGTAAATATAATACTAAAGAGTCTCTAAGAATTTTGATATAAGGTTCAGTTAAAAGATAAATCAATTCTGAATATTTGAGATTTATATGGTCTTTGGAACAAAAAAGGTAGAGCCATTATTCAGTATTACAGTAAAAAGACATATATTATATTTTCTGGTTAGCGATTACCCAGTATAAGAAATTAGCGTGGGGTGTCTTCCTGCGGCATTCTGGTGTACTAGCACATCAACAGAAATCCTACAACTACAGTAGACTAGCACAAAGCAGTCAAAATTACATTCAGCCTTTGGTTATATATTTTTTTCCCCATTTTATTTTTATTGCGTTGTATTTTTTTTTATTTACATAATCACAACTCCAACAACATTATTATTACTAATTTCACATACACTTATATTGGACTATTTGGATTTAACATTACATTAGCTAGGCAACTAAATTCACATCCTTTTAAACGGTGTTTGCAACATTTAAATAAAATAATATACTTCATATTATGGATGTCCTTAGTTTCATACTAAATGAGAGACCATCCTTTTTAATTTTGCTGCTTTCTCTCAATGATTTACTTAAAAACCTGAAAATCTGCTTCTATCAAACAAATTGGTGTCTATATTGACATGTGAACATGAAAATCATTGAAAATCTAGTTTATGTAATCCTATGTAATCCTGTCTCACTTCAGAGTTACCACAAACACACTATGGCGTAGCTTTCAACAAGATAGCGTCATAATGGTACATCACACTTCGGCGTGATTAAAAACATACTTCAGCATCAAACCATCACAGTTCGGAGTACCATCACAGTTCAGAGTCCTACATATTTAATGGATGTTCTTTAAAAAGTAAGTTCCCTATGTTAATCAGAAAACCTGTCTATTTTTCTGCCCTATTTTTCAATGTTTCCTACTTGACTTACCTGGTGACCTACTTTTTCTAAGTTGTCAGCAAAGTACTTCAATGAATCACCCTGTGAATAGAATATGATAAACATCAGTAAAACATATATAAATCAAATTAAAAACAAATTGTTCAGTGAGAAGCTACTACCGGTTAACTCAAAGTTACTATTGGCGTCCAAGCATAGGTTTCTTTATTCTGATTCAATAAATAAATTTTTCTATATATTTTTGCCTGAAATAAGGGAGATAATTGTCAACTTCCAGTTGAAAAAATGTCACTTCCGGTCTCACATGATAGCTTTATTCACACTGATTCCAAAAATATATGGTTTCTATATACTTTTCATCTTTTGCCTGTAAAAAGGGAGATATTAGGTACTTCTGTTTATCGAGGGTCACTTCTGGTCTCAAATGATAGGTTTATGTATGCGTATTTAAAAAATATATAGTTTCTAGGTACTTTTCCATGAAATAAGTGCAAAAATAGCAACTTCCGGTTAACTCAAGGTCACTTCCAGTTGATATTTTTCAAGGTCATATGTCAGCCAACAGTTTGCAAAAGACCCTATGGCTTTATCATATACCAAGTTGGAGTAATAATCAATTAACCTTAAATTAAATCATTTCAGGGACAATAACTCCTATAAGATGCCATTGGATTGTTTCAGACCAAATGTATCATATCTTTGTCGCTATCAGGCAAACATTTTGCACTAGTTCTTTTATAACTATCTTAATAAAATGCTTCGCTGAGTGCAGCCTGATACGACTGCAGAGTTCGAACCCTGAACAGTTGGGGCAAGTTTGGACACAATATTCAAGCTTGATACTGCAGGGGCTGCTGTGGCTCCCAAAAAGTTGGAGCCAGAAAAATAGCCAGCTCCTATATTTTGTCGCCAGTTTTGAAAACTTGGAGCAAACTTTAGAGCCAGCTAGAGTCTTTAATTCTTCTATCAAAATTTAAACTATGTTCAATTTAAATTTCTTATTCACTCAGCCTGCACTTTACATCATTTAACATGTTACATTAAGTAAGTTATTGCATAGGGTTTCTATACATACAACAAAACTGACATGTGTACTTTATTTTCTTTGTCAGTATTTCATATGTAGAAGAATATACATTAGCTTATGGTCTGTAAATGCTACAGAATAGAGAATTTTTAAACTAAAAATAAATAAATAGAAAAAATGGTATTTGTATGAAGAAAACAGAATAAGAGGTGTTCAGATTTAGAGAATAGTGAAAATTGTATTAGAAATAAAGAATACAGAAAAAGATGACCAAGGCACCCTACCAACCCTACCCATCCTGCAACTAAACCCCTCTTTAACTCTTCCCATAACTCAAAAGACCCAAACATATAAATTCTAAAGCCAGAAGTATGTAGCCATATCTAAGACATGTCTTAAGTAGGTATCTCAATGCTAGGAAAAAGTAAAAGTGAATTTTTTTTATTTATTCGGGTGTGCTCCCTCTTTGGAGGATTATACACAGTACGTAGAAGAAGTTAATATGACCAACAATGGCGGTCGTTTTTGTTATTTTCATATCATAACTGAGGGCAGTCAAAGACAAATTTCGTTTGAATTTGCTATTTTTTAACGGAAAACAAGTAAAACAATGTTTTTTAACAATTTGATTATGGTTTTCAACTTCCTGTCAATTATGTTTTCTTCATTTAACTACGGTAAACATTGAAAATTGTGTTGTCGTATGAACATTTCTTTAAATGAAATAGACAAATGCAGACTGACCAATTCTATTTGAATTAATTAATGTTGATGATCATTAACGACCCATTCGATAAATGGATTAGCTGTAACAACAGATTATGACACCTGTTGTAACCGTTGATTAGCTTGGGGTTGTAAACAAAGTCATAAACTTGTCGCCAGGTAAAATTTTGTACAATTTATTTTTTTTTTTAACTTTTACCAATTTACATGAAGATCGATATTGTCAAGAAATGAAAATTTTTACATAGGAAAATGTTGGCGCCAGAAATATCGCCAGCAGCCGTATTTTGTCGCCAGATGAAATAAAAAATCGCAAATTGCGACATTGGCGACGCACAGAGCAGTCCCTGGATACTGTCTGAATTTGGATTGTGATTAAATTTTTAACATAATATAGGTTTCTGACACAAAATAAATGTGGTCAAAGATCTTAAAAATTTGAAATGGGACATTTAATTTACCTAGAATGGTCTGATATCCAAAATCTAACAACATGGTTAGATTCAGCATACAAAAAACACCAATAATTTAATCTTAGTTGAAATCAAACAAAGTTTAATTTGGACCCTTCAAACCTTAATATGAACTTATTTGAAAACAGGGCCCAAAATAAAAATCTAAATGCACAATGAGATTCAGCAAATCATACAGCCGCAATAATGCAGTTTTTGATGAAATCAAACAAAGTTTAATTTTGGACCCTTTTGACCTCCATGTAGACCAATTTGAAAATGGGGCCCAATATCCAAAAAATATATACAAGGTTAGAACCCCCAAAAATTAAAGACTTAATTAATCCCATCGAAATTGGTTAAAACATTTGTATTTGTTTTCAATTGAAGATTTGTTGCTATTGCGCAATACTGTGCAATTGAAGATTATTTGCTATTGCGCAATACTGTGCAATTGAAGATTTCTTGCTATTGCGCAATACTGTGCAATTGAAGATTTCTTGCTATTGTGCAATAGAAGATTTCTTGCTATTGCGACAGTTAGATTCAGGATATCAAAGAACCCCATATATTCAATTTTTGTTGAAATCAAACAAAGAGTGATTTTGGACCCTGATTTGTACCAACTTAATAATCAAAAATCTAAATACATGTTTAGATTCAGCATTTCAAAGAACCCCAAGAGTTCAATTTTTATTAGAATCAAAATAAGTTTAATTTTGGACCCTATTAAAATAGAAAATGACATAATAATCATGGCTAAAATAAACAAAAAGCTTCATCAGCAACATTTTATATTGGCAAATTTCAATGAAGTTTATTAAACTAAAGTTATTGGCAAATTTCCAATGGAATTTATTAATAATAAAGTTTTTGGCAAATTTCCAATATACATAATTTAAAAGCAGTTTAGGTGAGATAAACAAAAAAGCTTCATCAGCAACATTTTATATTGGCAAATTTCAATGAAGTTCATTAAACTAAAGTTATTGGCAAATTTCCAATGGAATTTATTAATAATAAAGTTTTTGGCAAATTTCCAATATACATAATTTAAAAGCAGTTTAGGTGAGATATTCAAATGAGTTTCAATTACCAACCTTACACTGCCTTTTAAATTATGTTTTGTACTTAAGTAATTGTCCATTAACCTGGAAACCCTTTTCCCCTTTTTCCACCTTATTCCTTAACGGTTTGAGCCATAACTCCCAAAGACAATTCTTACCATCCCTTTGTGGTATTCCAATATCCAAAATCTAAATACATGGTTAGATTCAGCATATCAAAGAACCCAAAGAATTCAATTTTTGATGAAATCAAATAAAGTTCAATTTTGGACCCTTTAAACCTCAATGTGGACCAATTTGATAACTGGGCCCAAATATCAAAAATCTAAATACATGGTTAGATTCAGCATATCGAAGAACCCCATATTCAATTTTGTTGAAATCAAACAAAGTTTAATTTTGGACCCGATTTGGACCAACTTGAAAACTGGGCCCATAATCAAAAACTAAGTATCTGTTTAGATTCAGCATATCAAAGAACCCAAGAATTCAATTTTTGTTAAAATCAAACTAAGTTTAATTTTGGACCCTTTGGACCTTAATGTAGACAAATTTGAAAACGGTACCAAAAATTAAGAATCTAAATACACGGTTAGATTGGGCATATCAAAGAACCTCAATAGTTCAATTTTGATGAAATCAAACAAAGTTTAATTTTGGACCATTTTGGACTTTTGGCCCCTAATTCCTAAACTGTTGGGACCAAAACTCCCAAAATCAATCCCAACCTTCCTTTTGTGGTCATAAACCTTGTGTTTAAATTTCATAGATTTCTATTTACTTATACTAAAGTTATTGTGCAAAACCAAGAAAATGCTTATTTGGGCCCTTTTTAGCCCCTAATTCCTAAACTGTTGGGACCAAAACTCCCAAAATCAATCCCAACCTTCCTTTTGATGTCATAAACCTTGTGTTTAAATTTCATAGATTTCTATTAACTTATACTAAAGTTATAGTGTGAAAACCAAATGTCTTGGACGACGTCTCACAAAATATAAAAGATTTTGCGGTCATATAAAAAGTGACAGAGGAGATCATAAAACAAGGAAAAGTCCAAATTTAGAATATGACCTGGACCTTTGACCTTGCCCTCAATTTCATTTTAGTGAACCAAGGACCCCAAATCAATATACCTTAGGTCTCTATCACTTACCATTCATGCTATACATTAATGTATCACTTATGTCAAATACAGAAGGGGAAATAACTCTCATATGGAGTCTTCATATCGCTTCGGTCAAATTTGGAAAAAAATCCTGAGGATATAAGGAGCAATTTAGAAAAATAAATTTGTCCCTTTCTTTTACGGTTACGCAGGAGATGCAATAAGGAAAACAGTGTTCAGGGGAATAACTCCTTCAGTGAAAAGTATTCGGTTAAGCAGGGTCAATTTCAAAGGCGCATGAACTGTGCGATATCATATACCAAACATCAAAGTGACATCTTGTGAAACAAAATTTACACGCAAGAAATAAAAGTGGCATAAGAAGAAAAAAAAAAAAATAAATGTGGATTGTGTCCACATAAGGACACATATGATGCCCCCGCTTGCATATCGTATAGTTATAAAGGGACATAACTGAAGAACAGTAAAAATGACGCTACTCAAATTTGAACTTGATCTGAGTTTTGTGGTAATAAGCATTGTGTGTAAGTCTAATAACATTTGGTTGAAGCAAACTTAAGTTAGAGAACAGAAACTAAAATTTTGCAATTTTTCCATTTATAAAGGGGCATTACTCTAGAACAGTTTGAGTGACGCCACCAAAATTCACCCTTGATCTGTATTTAGTGATAATAAGCATTGTGTATAAGTTTCATAACAGTTGTTTGAGGCAAACTTAAGTTAGAGAACAGAAACTAAAAATTTTGCAATTTTTCCATTTATAAAGGGGCATAACTGTAGAACGGTTAAAGTGACACCACCAAAATTCAAACTTGATCTGAGTTTAGTGGTAATAAGCATTGTGTATAAGTTTAATAACATTTGAATGAAGCAAACTCAAGTTAGAGAACGGAAACTAATTTTGGGACGTACGTACGTACGTTTGTACAGACGGACAAGGGTAAAACTTAATGCCTCCTCTGCTACGGCGGGGGCATAAAAATAATACTCAGAACAAAACCAATAGGTCTTTCCACTTTTCTGTTTAAATCAACAATTGTTTCCAGAATTATCTCCCTTTCAAATTCTATGGAAATGTATTATTCTATTTGTCCTGTATACATGTACATTAGACTCCTTTCAATTAACACTGAAAAACACTGTTAAGAGACATAGGCTGTATATTTCCTAAACATACAACTAAAATGAAAGTACGTATGAATGCCATCATTAATAAGTTTATAAGTATCTAATTATTTCATGTTTTTTTTTTTGTAGATCACTTTGTTTAATCTACATGTGATATCAAAGAAAGACATGAACAAAGCCATTTCTGTACTCTTAAATAAATAAAATACTTAGTAAAATTCTTCAATCCTTTTAAGTTTTATTTCTTTCTATGTATTAATGTAGCAGTACATAAATATTGTCTGGTTTCTTAAAAGCAGAAATTCTATGTGTGATGTCAACATGGACAATTTAAGGTCATGTAAATGTAAAACAGACCTAAAATGACAATTTTACACATCAATTTAGATAACGTTTAATTTCAGCAAGACAGGTTTACCCCAAAAGATATTTTACTTCCTCAATGTCTTTTTGAGTTATTGTAGCAAAATATATATTTGGTTAACACTTTTGCACACATCTAAATATGAATGACAAGATCTCAACTTTAACACATTAATAACATTAACGGTACCAATTTTTCACTGCACCAGATGCCTATTTCGATAATAAATGTCTCTTCAGTGATGCTCGAAGTGTTTTTAAAAGAAAAGAAATATTATGAATAATATCCTAGCGAACTGAATATATACAACTAATGACTTGTAATGTCATTAGAAATAAGTTCTTGTATATATATATTTAGTCAAAGATCTTTCTTACGAGGGCGCTGGATCGTTACGAGTAACGATACCTGTACACAATAAATAAATTATATAAACGCCTAAAAAGTGTACAAAACAACCCCAATATTAAATAAAATGCTTCGCTGAGCGCAGCCTGATACAACTGCAGAGGTCGAACCCTGAACAGTTGGGGCAAATTTGGACACAATATTCAAGCTTGATACGGTCTGAATTTGGATTGTGATCAAATTTTTCAATAATAAAGGTTTCTGACACAAACTAAATGTGGTCATAGATATCAAAAATCTATTGCGCAATACTGTGCAATTGAAGATTTCTTCTTGAACTTTTCAAAAAATTTGAAATTTGAAAAGTTTTGAAAAAAATCCCCAATCTTTTGAACTCCCACCCCCCCCCTTTTGAAGCAATTACCCCCAAACTCTATCCCAGCCTTCCCTTTGTAGTATGGAACCTTGTAGTACAATTTTAGAGAGATCCATACACTTGAACACAAGTTATTGTCTGGAAACAAGAAAAATGCTCGTTTTTGGCCCCTTTATGGCCCCTTATTCTTGCATGTTTGGGGCAATTACCCCCAAACTTAATCCCAGCCTTCCCTTTGTGATATGGAACCTTGTGGTACAATGTCAGTGAGATCCATACACTTACACACAAGTTATTGTCTGGAAACTACAAAAATGCTTGTTTTTGGCCCCTAATTCCTAAACTGTTGGTACCAAAACCCCCAAAATCAATCCCAAACTTCCTTTTGTGGTATTGAACCTACTTCTTAAATTTCAAAGAGATCCATTCACTAAAACTAAAGTTATTATCCGGAAACCAAATGTGTCTTCGGAAGACGCAGACGACATCATACCATTAAACGAACCCAAAAAATTTTTGCAGTCGTATAAAAAAAGGAAACATTAAATATAAGTATCTACAAATATTTCGGATAACAGATATCCTTCATCAGTATGATTATGATGTAAAATATAATGAATCATATCAATCTATTCTGATCTAACTATAACAATCTTTAAATTCATACAATTAAAACCTCAATAAAATTCACTTATGAAATTTCTTGACTATAAGATCACATTTCTTGACACTGCTATGCAAGTGAAGGATGGAATCATATTTACAGATCTGTATTGCAAGCCCACAGACAAAAATCAATATCTTTCTCCTTAGAGTTGTCATCCTAAACATTGCAAAAAGTGCATTCCCTAGGGCCAGGCCATACGAATAAAACGGATTTGCTCCACCAATGATACTGCAAAAAAGGCGACTACAAGAACTTCGTGGTCACGTAAAAAATCAAAGGCTACAGAAAAAAAGACATTGATAAAGGTTTCTCTCGTGCTAACAACATCAGCAGAGATGATTTTTTACAATATAAAGACAAAAAGGTCAACAAAAGAGTGCTGTTTGTGCTGACTTTCCATGTTATCCCACCTTATCCTCGAAAATTGGAAAGAAATTGAAAAACATCCTAAACTATCCAAGATCTTTCCCGAGCCACCTGTACTGGCTTTCTGTAGGCCCAAAAGCCTTAAAAGACTTGTTGGTGAGAGCTGATTTATCCTCTAAATCAGGCTCTTCGTCTGTGGGATCTTACAAGGGATGCGGAAACAAACAATGTCTGACTTGCAAGCAAATACTGAATACCCAGACTTTCAACAGTCACTCCACTGGTACGGAATACACCATATTTTGCAATGTTAATTGGAAGACTACAAATGCTGTGTATCTCCTACAGTGTAAATCTGGTAAACAGTATGTTGGCAAGTCAGAACAGCCATTTCACAATCGTATGAATGGCCATCGTAGCGACTATGAATGCAAGCCAGACCTTCCTCTCAGTCAACATTTGAGATCCCATGGCCACACTAATGCAGATCTCAATCAACTGACCATTACAATCATAGACCACCACAATGCTTGGTCTAGGGAGGATAGGCTCACTCGAGAAAGATTTTGGATAATATTAAACTTTGGCACCAAATGGGATCAATGAAAAGGTGAAGTTCTAATTCGTGCAGTGCTTTTCATTTGGGTTATATTACATATTACTACGCAGTGACGTCTCTTGCTATTCCTTTACCTTTGTCAATTCTGAAATTCTAGAATTATACCAGTTTAAATCGCAAGGTGCTATTTATTTGGGATGTATAAATACGCAGCCACTGTGAACTACTTTACCTTTTACAAATAAAAAATTTAAAATTATCAAACTGCTATTTATTTATGTTATTTGGGATGTGTAAATACACAGCCTCTATTGTAATTACTTTACCATTGTCAAATTTGAAATTTGAGTATATTACCAGCTCAAATCGGCCAGTGCTATTCATTGGGAATGTATTTCTACGCAGTCTTTGTTGTAATATATAACTCATCTTTTGTCACCTGTGAAATTTTAGAAATGTACCAGTTCATTTCACACATTACTATTTTTGTTAGAAGCATATATCTATGCAGTTTCTGTTGTAAATACCTAACCTACTTCATTTTTGAAATTTTAGAATTGTACAAGCGTTGTTCGGTTTTAATTGTATAAATTTAAAGATTGTTTTAGTTAGATCAGAAATCTATGATATGATTCCCCCCAAGGGTGACTGGGGAATAGAAGTATGGTCACCATTGGTCTTCCTCCGACTGGCAGTAAAACCCTTGCTAAAGTGGGGCGTCCATTTGGCTGTGCAGGATGTACAAATTTGCAGCCACGTCCAGTCAGAATGGGGACGTTAAATCTGATGCCTCGTGTAAAGAAAGTGCCACGCTCTTTGCACGTTAAGAACCCTTGCAACAACTCTTTGAGGGGTCTGTAGGTGACCTGTTGCAAGGCTAAATTTCTGTCCCTATCCAATATACCCTCATTTCCTGTGGCAGTCTAAATTTCTCCGACCTTAATCCCTGAAGCCCCTATTACAGAACCTACCTATTGTTTTCATGGTTAATTTGTTCTCGTCCTGAATATGCATGAAATATTTGCCATTGGACGTTAAGCAACCAACAATCAATCAATCAATATGATATGATTCATTTTACATCATAATAATACTGATGAAGGATATCTGTTATCCAAAATTTTTATAGATACTTACATTTAATGTTTCTTTTTTTAATATTAGTGTTATTTTGTACACTTTTTAGGCGTTTTATATATATATATATATATATACATATATAGAGAAAGAAATATCTCCAAATTTAGGCTTTTGTACAATTCTAACATATGAATATTTAAAGGGTAATACATGCATACTGTCAGCTTTATAACAATTTATATGTGTTTTACCAAAATTGATTGTTACAACATGTACATGTATGTACATTGTTGAATACTAACTACTGTATCACATAAGAGTAAAATATAAATATTTATAAGTACATTTCATATATAAAAATAAGGAGATGTGGTAGTTCTATACCTACATGTAATATCAGCCCAAATTTTATTTTTACTTGACTTTTGACTTGTAATGTACATGAAAAATTGCAGTAAATGTACAATAAAAAGTTGTATTATAATCATAAACATGATAAATGTTTTACATTATTTACAATGTAAGGTATGTTCAACAGAAAAACTCACTTCCTCGTTTTAAATGTAATATATCAACCTGACAAATGAAAATAATTCAACAATTGGAGGTACATGTATAATATTATAATGTAGAATTTTAATGATGACATTTGCAGAGTCATTTTCATGTTTCATTTTTAACAGTCAAAACTCTTTTACTAGACATGCAAGAAGCAAAATCATGTTTATATATGAAGGGCATTACATTTTAGACATTTTGTATTTTAGTAGACAGTCATGTAATTTTAGTAAAAATTTAAATTACTCCACATACCAGTTAACTGTCATTGTGAAAGTTAATTGGTGTACAGGTACATATTTATATTTATTAAAATGAATTTCCAATAAAAGTTTTACTTTTGTTTAGAACATTGTCACTGACAGATTTAAAACCCTAGCTGGCCTGTTCCCACTAATACTGTGCTCGGACATTTCTGAAATTCTGGGAAGACCATGTTAGCCCTATAATGGCCTATCCAGATTCCCGTAAATATATTTATCTGCTGTTTTAAATTTCATTTATCATGCTTATATAACTGATTCACATAAATTAATCTTATGCAATATCCATACACCTTTGTCCTATCATCTTTAACTAAAACACAAGTGTACAATATTGCACAAAGTCTTACACTGTATTGAAACCCATGTATTTTATTAAGTATGTGTACATGGTACCAAGACTCAAAACATAGTATACACATATAGTTATAATGCCTTTAATCTCCTGGTACAGTGTATGTAAGATATATGAACTGATGGTGTATTGACCTTAATGGACAAATGTACATTTTTTTTGTACAAACATCCTTCACTTTCTATTACACCCCAGTTCTATTGTTATACTTCATAGTTTTTATATCTGAAACAAGTGTATAATCTATTGTAACGAATAACCATGGATTTTGACAACAGGGTGTGACGAGCGGGGTTTCTGGAAACCCCTGCTTCTACATCCCAAATGCACAGTCCATTGTTATTCATAACAATAGAAATTGTTTTTTTTTAATTGCATGAACATAAGAGATTACTAATAGTGTTCACTATAAGTTGTTTCAAAACATATTAAAAAAACAAATTTTCAGGAAATTCCAATAGTGAAAAAAACATTTAGCATCTATTTTGAATTAAAAAAAAAAACATTTAAATATGCCTTTGCTTGAAGCTACAATTTTAAAACCCATAAGGCAATGTCTTAAAGAATATACATGTAAAGAACTTTTATTTGAATTATACATTTAAAACATCTAGTTTTTATTTGGATTAAGTCATAATCATAAAATAAATATTAATGTTTGGATTGTTGAAGACTAATGATGGCACCCAGGGGCGGATCTAGCCATTTTTAAAAGAAGGTGCCAACCCAGGATAAAAGGGTTTGGTGGTGGTGGTGGGGGGGGGGGGGGGTTTTTCAGCCATATGTCCCTATTCAAAAGCATTGATTGTTAAAAAAGGGGGGTTTCAACCCTGGGAACCCCCCCCCCTTTTTGGATTTTTGGGTTCCTACATATGCAATCTGTATTTTTGTATGTTAAGCGTGTCCGGTCGTCAGGTTTCTAATCCAAACACACCTATCCCTCAGTATGAATGTTTGTGTAATGTTGAGAAGAAGGGGGGCTTTTTTTTGATAAAACCGTAACATGTGAAATACATTTATGATTACCTTCATTAGACTGATACATGTAAGTACTTTGGGTTATAAATATTAATATATATATTATCACTTCTGCCAAATCCAACGCCTGACTCAAAATGTCGTCCGTCTTACACCCGTCCATATTGACAACTGCATACAAGGATCAGGATGTATTTTTTTTATAAGAATGCACGATACGGCCAAAACTTGACCTGCTGATCCATATTAGCACATGGAATTAACGGGAATATGCAAAACGGCAACTTTGACATTTGTAAAATCTACTTACAATGTACTTGTCAAAGTTTGAATGACGATCGTCAAAGTAAGGTTACTAGTGGGGTTTCATTTAAAAAATAAAATTTTTCTTATTAATCATGGTTTGATATTGTCAATACAAATGCTATCTGTTCTTTTTCATCTAATATTCCATGTAAACAAATATAGGGTTTAGCATCGGGTGTAACTTAGTTATACACTTCGGGTACGGCGTGTCTGGATAAGAAACCCCTCCGGCCTCCAGCCGTCGGGTTTTTTTTATCCAGACACACCTTTCCCACAGTGTATAACTATTACTTATAACCCTAATAACTGTCCCTTTATATTCAGTACAAACTACATTTGTTGTTGCTCGTGGTCAATACAAATCTTCCCTGTTAAATTTATCTAATAGTTTTACAACATAATTTGCTATTACAAATTTCCAGTTATTATGTAATTCTTATTTTGTGGCCACTCAATCAAGTTTCTTAAAATACTTGAGAATGAGCACTCTCAATTTTCATTTTCATCTTATATCCTCCATCCTGTTACTTTGCACTTCTTGTACATGTAAGTTTAAGCATGCATAGTGGTTTATATAAAGTTAAAACTATGACTATACCTTAAAATTCACGATAATAAGTACTATTTATTAAATATGTTTTTACTTCCTTAAATTAAAGTTGTGAAACTATCCAAACATATTGGGAATATACATGTATAAGAGTGCATGCAATTTTCTATCTAGAATCTGAAGGCAAAAGTTGTCATAGATTGCTCAGACATTTTTTGTCTGATGGTCTTTCTGGGACCATGGGATGTCTTATGACAGTAGATATATAACACATGGAAATTTTACAATCTAGAACTGGGGCATCAAGTTTCTGTCTTAAATTGTAATACATGATGATCAATTTTCAGCAAGGTTTGTTGGTAAATACTGCCCCTACCTATTAAGTGCTCTCATCATTACTCCTCAAGCATGTCAAGTGGTCAATACTGCCAATAACTGGTAGAAACAAGAAATTATTTGAATCTAGAATAATTTGGAATTCTGGAAAATTGATCAGAAATGTATGATGAAAACTAATCCAACTTAATAGGGTGAGCCATGCACACATGGCTAAGGTTCAATTTACTTTCACTGATATTTCAGTATGGACTAAACTCCCTCCCTTAACCATGCATGATGCATGGCTACACTCCTAAATTGGGTTTATAGTTTCTATCATAAATTTCTGATCAATTTTTTAGAATGCATAATTATTCCAGATTCAAATTAAAGAACCTTTATGAGCACGCTCACATACCCCCCGCCCCAACAATGTCACTGGACAAACAAAATCTCACCAGAGTCCTAAGTTCAAAGACTCAACTCTACAAAATTCAACTGATAAAAATTATCTTGTGGATATGCACATTTATATATTATGTCCTCATTAACTACAAAGTTTCAAGAAATTCTGTTGCTTGGTTTCAGAGAAGTTGTAATTACAAACTGTTGCAGTAGTATATTTAGGCCAAAATTCTAAGTTCAAAGGGGCATAACTCCTAGAAAAAAAATTGAATCGTAATTTCCTGTCGATATGCACATCTACATAGTATGTCCTTATTATCTACAAAGTTTCATGAAATTCTGTTGTGCGGTTTCAGAGGAGTTGCGATGACAAAGTATATTTTGGCCAAAATTCTAAGTTGAAGAGGCATAACTCCTAGAAAAAAAAATTGAATCGTAATTTCCTGTCGTTATGCACATCTACAAAGAACGTCCTTATTATCTACAAAGTTTCATGAAATTCTGTTGTGCGGTTTCAGAGGAGTTGCGATGACAAAGTATATTTTGGCCAAAATTCTAAGTTCAAGAGGCACAACTCCTAGAAAAAAAAATTGAATTGTAATTTCCTGTCGATATGCACATCTACATAGTATGTCCTTATTATCTAAAAAGTTTCATGAAATTCTGTTGTGCGGTTTCAGAGGAGTTGCGATGACAAAGTATATTTTGGCCAAAATTCTAAGTTCAAGAGGCATAACTCCTAGAAAAAAAAATTGAATCGTAATTTCCTGTCGATATGCACATCTACATAGTATGTCCTTATTATCTACAAAGTTTCATAAAATTCTGTTGTGCATTTTCAGAGGAGTTGCGATGACTAGAACAGGACTGACGAAAAACATTATACCCTCCGCAACTTCATGGCATGGGGTATAATAATTCCTTGATTAGATTAAAATTTTCAAAATTATCTGGACTATTAATTCTTGTACAACAATGGTCAATAGAGGGGAATTATCTATACAATATTTGTATGTTTAACTAATTTTATCATTAATAATTGATCAATCCGTCCTTTAAAATTTTAGGAAACTTACTCTTACAATGCGCATGTATGGCTGCAAACCAAAAATATACATGTATAATGAGGCATAATTTTACTCTTTCATGATCAATTTTAACCTAAAATTTGAACATGTAACATTAACTTACAATCCAATACTACTGTAGAAACCAACAACAAAACCAGTGCCCTAACTGTTTTCAATGTAATTAACTATACTGTGGATTCATTTTTATTCATGGTATACCAATTTTTGTGGGTTTCATGGGTCACAGCCACCCACGAATTTAAGAATTCAACAAAGAATAATCCTGAGAAATGTGTATCCAGCCAGATGTTTACTTCCGGTTATATTATGTTGTGCAATTCTAGTTTAGTGTTGACTTGCGATAAGCATGGTAACATTAATTGCGTTCTTGAAATAAAATAAATAGGGAAATCTGTAGACTATCAGCATGATCAGTAAGAATTTACTTTAAATTTTTAATTTGATAAAAATAGTTCATGGGAAATAACTGCAATTAATTAGTTAATTACTGTGTCATAATTTGGTTTATTGGTGATTAAAAATCAATACATTGAGTACTATTGCCCTTACATGTACATTTTTTTTGTACATGTTGGGAATATTGTTTTTGACAGGAACATTTAATTTCACACCTATATTCTGAACAGAAACGAATTGTTATCAAAATAATAATTTACTTGCACAAGATCTCATTGTGATGTACACTTGTAACCCATTTATTAATAAGGCCAGGGAAAAATGATTGCTGGTTTCCCCTAATATTGGAATTTTTTCTAGACCTGACAGGCAGAATTTGTTTTTGTGTGTATCAATAGTGTTGCTATGGTATTAAACTTAGGTGATTTTAATAACATAAAGAACTGGTGTCCATGTATTCAATCTTAATAGAATATTGGTGCTTGGTCGCTTCGGTGATCTGGAAACCAAGGCTCGAAAAAATTGCCTTGACATTGTTATGCTTCTTAACAATAAAACTGAAACGTTTATGAAAAAATATTTGATTAAAATTGCTGGATCGGAACAAGACATGTTTTTTTTTTTTTAGGTTCAGTCAAAATTAAAGACTAAATATGTATGTGCTTACAGGTAACTGGTTACAAGAGCGCAATTATTCGTAATGCATTTTCCATAGGGTACCAGTGGTGTTCCATATTTTATTTCTCGAAGACTACACACACTAGGAAAAAACGGGTAGCAGTTCCTGTTACTAGAAATGCCAGTGTTGCATAACAACCAAAAAAATATATATGGTCATGCGGCAAAAATTGACTTAAAATGCAGTTGAAAAACATCGTCTATTTTTTTTCGCTTAATGAAAAAGGCATATTTTAAATGGCTCCGACATGCGGAAATGGAAGATATTTTCTATACTTTGTAAAATGTCAATTTGATTTTCTGGATTTTTTAAACCTAATTGGATAAGCTTTCGATTAAAAGTAATTCCAATCCTGTATCATCCAATCAGAAGCCGTACAAGATTCTATTCTGAGTACCATCTTTGGGTAAAAAACTTGCCGGTAAAATGTTAACAAATAATTGCGCTCTTGTAACCTACATGTACAATGTAAAAGCCATAGACCTTATCGCTATTTGGGAATCTGTGACACTTGAACTGTTGACGTCATATAACAGTTACTTTTCCTTTATGGCGTCAGACATTTTCTATTGTGATATCAAAATTATACGGGAACCTTGTGATGTCCAGTAATGGCGGACAAATAGGGACAAGGTGTATACTCATTTGAATGCATGATTTGATGTATTCAGTTGATAAATTAGAGAATAGCAAGTGTTGAATCAACACATCTCGTTACAGAAATCCCCAATAAATAAGGATAATTTGCAGGTATGGCTAAGATTAAGATACATGTACAAGTCAAAAAACCAAAGATTCAAAGGGAGATAATTTGTTATAAGATGGGTGGTTTGGGATTATTTCATCCAAAAAGGTATAACTGGAGATTCATAAAACCTGATTCAAGCTTGAACTTAAAACATCAATATATATTGTAAATATTTGTAAGTGATATACCCTCCCAATACTGCAATAGGGTGTGATATTGATAAAACAGCGAAACAAATTTAGCCATGGGCAAAACCTTTTTTGAAGAACCTTCTGCTACTAGTATTTTTTATTATAACCTGAATTTTTAAATTACACACCAGCTGAAATTCACGCCTTCTGTCGTATGCTTGCTGTATGCCAGAATCTTTCCACAATTCTATCATTGGTTCAATATATTTCTGAAATGTCATTTCATCAAGTTTGTTTGCGTTTTCACAGCCGAAAACAAAGGTGCCATGTTTAGAATTTTCTTCGTCTCCCCAAGGGATGCTTAGCTTTTCCCTTGCATCGATAAGAACTCTTAATCCCTTAACAATATTCCCATAAATCACACTTTTAAATTCTCGAACTGCCTCATCGTCAAATTCTTGTCCATGAATAATTTTCATTTGTTTTAAAAATGTACTTTTGCCACTCTCTCCAGCACCAAGAAGTAATATTTTGATTGTTCTTCTAAAAGTTATCTTTTCTTTGGCTAGGGCTTTATCGATCATTTTGCTCCTATTTTTCTGTTGTTTGTCTGTATCGGTCATACAGCATGACATGATTATGTCAGCCATTGTGGGCTTTCACCCCGCCCATGACGTCAAAACAACAAACCAACTTCCGGTTAACTCGAATGATTCTGCGCCCTCTAGCGACCAATAGTAAGCAATCGCTAGAGATGAATGTAACTACTGGATTATTCGGGTTAAGTCGAGTTTTGGACTGGAATTTAAATTTCGATGTAGAGTCAAACTAGAACTGACTAGTGCACAGTAGAATCTTTTGCTACTGGTTTATTTTTTCCCTAACCTATCAATGACTAGACCTTCATTTGATTTGGAACCAGACTGTTTAAAAATGGCAGCCTCCATGTTCAGAGGACATGGAAAGTTATTACATCAAGTCTGCCGAAAACACAAGATTTTTTTGGATGCAAAACGACGAACCTCAACATCATACATTATTCTGTAAGACCTTTTGTCGCTGATACACGGTTAAAACATATGAACTTCGGAATAAAGATACAAATATGATTTAGTTATGCAATTAAAAAAACCTTTGGCTGGCACAGAGACTACTTAAAAAAAGTACTATAACATAGTAGTCTCTGAATCTCAGGCCAGCATCACAGTTTATCAGGTCTATCCGTTCCAAAACTTTTAAGAAGATGTTCTGCTTCACAAATTCTGGATCATTATCCAACAAATCATGACAAATGAAATAAAATTTTATAAATTTGGTACATTCGATGGGCTTCTCGTGATTAAAATTAACTATCAACAGGAATACACCTGAACTATCGCTTCATGTATATGTCTGCCATCACCATTAATCACTTTTGGGATTCTGAGTCGGGAGCGATTTTCAGGATTTGGCTGCCTGATTATCATTTATCAAGTGCACCCTATTAATAGAATTAAGAATGGAAACAGGGAGTGTGTTATAGAGACAACAACACAGGCAATTGTCTCTGAATTTTTTTTTTTTTCCTATATACCTTAATATAACACAAGGTCATGAAGGTACTCAACTCGCATTTTTGAGAACTGTCACCTGGTCACGAACTTCCGTTTCATATAGATTTTGCAGTTGTCTACCCCACAAAATCTTGTGATGCCATAAATCTACATTGATTTATCCACTAAATGGTGTATGACATGCATACCTTTGACTTGTTGTCGGAACAATTAGTAGCAGGCCTCCCAAGTATGTCAACTGTAATTGTTTCGATTTCTCACAGCCCTTTGGGAATATTAATCTCGCAGTAAAAGGTTAGTTATAATTGTCCCTTTGATATCTTTCCCCTTTCTTATATATACATATCTCGGTTTCCGATTGGTCAAATCTTATTGCTAAAAATATATGTTTTTTGGAGTTATCTCAGTTTTATACGTAAAGTCTGGAGAGAGTCTGAATGGCATTGATGGAATGGGAAAATTTGAGTCTATAAATAGAAACTTGTGAGTCGTAACTCATTAGAGATACCTCAAATAACACTTATGAGATTTTTTTCACAGAATCTTTTACAAATTTACTATCTGGATGGAAAGTTCTATTCAGAGAAAAACTTGCACATTTTTGGGAAATACTATTTATGTCCCCGCCGTAGCGGAGGAGGCATTAAGTTTTACCCTTGTTCGTCTGTACGTACGTACGTCCCTAAGTTGGTTTTCCGTTCTCTTAACTTTAGTTTGCCTCAACCAAATGATATGAAACTTATAGACAATGCTTATTAGCACAAAATACAGATCAAGTATGAATTTTGGTGGCGTCACTTTAATCATTCTAGAATTATGCCCCTTCACAGATCAAGTATGAATTTTGGGGAGGTTACTTTAACCCTTCTAGAGTTATGCCTCTTTAAAAGGGAAAAATTGCTGAATTTTTCGTTTCTGTTCTCTTACTTAAGTTAGCCTGAACCAAATGTTATGAAACTTATACACAATGCTAATTACCACAAAATACAGATCAAGTTTGAGTTTTGGTGGTGTCACTTTTACCGTTCTTCTGTTATGTCCCTTTATAACTTTATATGATATACAAGCAGGGGCATCATCTGTGTCCCATGGACACTTTCCCCATATACATGTATATTAGAATTAATCATTCACTGCAAGATAAATATTTCCAAAGGGCTGTGAGGATACAAAATAATTACGATTGACATATTCGGAGGGACTTTTACGAATGATTCCCATTATAGAAATAGGTGTGTTATACATCATTGTGTAGATAATTCAATGTAGATTTACTGGATAACAAGTTTCAGTGGGAAAGACAACCGCAATATATAACAGAAGTTCACGATCGGGTGACATTTCTCAAAAATGCGAGTAAAGTACCTTGTGTTATATATATTAAGGTATATAGGGAAAAAAAATTCAGAGACAATTGTCTCTGGACAACAACCTGATCAAAGAGTTGAAAACAGCACAAGGCCACCCATGGGACTTTTTCTGTTGATGTTATTATCCTACTCTGTTCTTACTTTTTAACAACAAATTTATATCATTTTATCACAACAAGTTATGAGTAAACTCATTGACTCTAATTAGTACAATAGTCATAATTACAATAGTGTCAAATAATATTACTAATGCTAAGAGAATGTCCAAATAATAAAATAACATTTAACACATGACATAGGTAAAATCTCTTTGTTCTTACTGTGTTATAATCTGGATAATGCATAGCTAAAGTGTGCAGTAACTACCTCAGATATACTGCACAGTTCAAAGATACTCCTACCTATAGGGGTGGATCCAGGATTTAAAAGGGGTGTAATTCCAGAAAATAGAAGAAATACCACCGAGATTAGCAAGGTTAAAAAACTTTTGACCATTTTATGCTAAAACATGATATGCGCCCTCTCCTGGAATCCACCACTGACCTTGCAGTTCCATAAAATAGAAGAAATATCGCAGAGTTTAGCGAGGCTACAAAAAAATTTGACAATTTTTGACTAAAACATGACATGCCCCCTCAACGCCCCCCTCCTCGAATCCACCACTGACCTCACAGTTACAACATAGTTAATCAAGTAACAACTTTGTACAAACTTTGTCGTTTCAAAATATGAAATAGAAAGTGTTTCTCATTCCTTAAACTGGAAACATGTTATGATATTTTGTGTACAATGTAAATCTTGAATCATTGTTTCAAAGTCATCATGGTCATAGACAAGATAATTAATTATTTTGTAATTTCTGCCAAAAAATTAATGTGTTTTATAACAATGTATAATATCAAATCCATTGAAATCTAATTTCAATTAGTTTTGTGCTCAATGGAATTTACCCGACTTTTAAAATATTTATTTCTTTTAGTGACTATTTCAGTCATAGAACTTGGGTTTAGGCATTTACAGGACTGAATTGATGATTCTTCAAATTTTTCTTAGGAATATATTACAAAATTAACAAAAATTAACAGGATCGAATATATTTTTACAGGACATGTCCTGTCGGTCCTGTGCTAATTTTTTCTGGGATTTCTATTTTGGAATTGAATTTAATGAGATTCATATTTAAGTATGTGCCAGAACATGGGAAAGATATAAGTTGCAGATCAATCAGATGTCTTTTTGGATTGAATATCGTCCGCATATTTCCAAAGCGTTCATGTAATTTGATGGCGTCATGTGTTAAAACAGTTATTGGCCAATCAATCGTGTAAATGATTTAACAATACTTTGATAAAATGTCACTTGAGGTTGTTAATCATTCATACATACATACGTTTGAAAATGTATTTTTTCTATATTTTTGCAATCAACAAAAATTAACAATGATCATGATGATCATTTATCATGATTACATCTTTTATCAATTCTTTTAAAACAAGAGACTGCCAAACTATAAAAACCCGGAGAAATTGTCAAACTTAAACTTGACATCAGTGATACATTTTTGTCGAAAATTTTGAATTTGAAAAGCAATGTTTGAACAGTTCTCAATCTATTAAGCTGTAAGTAGAAACAGCTTTTGCCATCCGATACGACGTCCACAGTTCGTACCACCCAGAATTGATCAATCTATTAAGCTGTAAGTAGAAACAGCTTTTGCCATCCGACACGACGTCCACAGTTCGTACCACCCAGAATTGATCAATCTATTAAGCTGTAAGTAGAAACAGCTTTTGCCATCCGATCGACGTCCACAGTTCGTACCACCCAGAATTGATCAATCTATTTAGCTGTAAGTAGAAACAGCTTTTGCCATCCGACACGGCGTCCACAGTTCGTACCACCCAGAATTGATCAATCTATTTAGCTGTAAATAGAAACAGCTTTTGCCATCCGACAGTCCACAGTTTGTACCACCCAGAATTGATCAATCTATTAAGCTGTAAGTAGAAACAGCTTTTGCCATCCGACACGACGTCCACAGTTCGTACCACCCAGAATTGATCAATCTATTAAGCTGTAAGTAGAAACAGCTTTTGCCATCCGATACGACGTCCACAGTTCGTACCACCCAGAATTGATCAATCTATTAAGCTGTAAGTAGAAACAGCTTTTGCCATCCGATCACGACGTCCACAGTTCGTACCACCCAGAATTGATCATCATTTTTTCATTAAGAAAACCCTGTGAAAATTTTGGTTTCATCATAGGGATTTCTTGTTTTTGACAAGAACTTTTATTTTAAAAATTTGCATGACAATTTCCCCTGAATTTGTTTCTCTCATTAACAGGATTTAATCCCAAAAGTTGTTGAACACAGTGGAATTTTGCTTAATGACTTTCCCAATAATTTCCCCAATGTCCATATTATCATTACATTTAAATTTAAACTATTAAAATTGCTATTGTAGACTATTTGAGCAAACTAATGGTAAATTGTACATGTTTTAGTCAAAAAAAAGTATAACAAAAATACATAACCCAAGGCAAATTCAAAAGGGAAGTCCATATAAAAACAATATCAATCAACAGAACAAGTTAAAAACAACTGCCATATTACTGACTTGGTACAGCCTAAAGGCATTTTTGCATTGAAGTATTTTGTCGATTGATTTTTGCATAAATGCATAGTGACAAATATTTTGTGTGTTATTTTCAAGACTAATATTAAAGATATCGTCAACCATACTTACTTCATGTCTAAAAGAAATATACTGAGTTTGCGTTATATGCAATGAATTTTTCTTACCTTTCTGGTTAAATCCATTTAGCTCAACCCACCTTCTACAGTAAATCCAACAGCTCTACCTCAGCCATAATTTTCAAGGACCATTTTTACTACATGTATGCGCAGGTCTTTTGGTAAGCAAAAAATACAAAAACTTTTTGCACACACTGTTGGAAAAACTTCATAAATATGTATATGACACAAAACATCAATAGTACAATCTAGAAGTTGTAGGGGATTAACAATGCAAGGGTATAGAAATATTCTTGTCACATGCATGACACAAATATTTCCACGCCCCTGCATTGTAAATCACTTACAACTTCTAAATTGTACTGTAAATATAGCTTTGAGCTGAGATCACTGTAAAAGATCCTGTTGTTTAATAAACGAAATGTAAGTAGAGTGATTGTGAATGATTCTGGTGTAGTGCAAGTTTATTAGGCACAGTTGATGATACTGATCAGTAGGGATTGTAAACCTCAAATTGATCATGGTAAATTGTGCAATGCAAGAACTAGAAAACTCAGGCCAATATAAGGATCTTAGAATTGTCATTGATTTTCTCATGTTATATTTCAGGTTTCCTGAATTGCCCCCAGATACAGAGGACAGCAATCCTGTGATGAGATGGAAGGAATTTCCAGATTTTCCCAATATAACCCATGAAGGAATTGTTAGGGCTGGTGCTAAACGATCGATAGATTTTGAAGTACAACTAGATAAACATATAACTCAGTTAGAGGGTTAGTCATTGAGTTGTCATATTGATTCAGTGTTCTCCCCAGGATTTTCAATTAACATCATGGGATTTAAAATAGCACTGTTTTCCTTAAATTATTGCACCACATTTATAATACATTGCTTTATATAACCTATTCATGGTACCATTTTGTTATAAGACCATGGTGAGAACATTGGAATTGTGTATTCTGAGTATGAGTACATAGATGCACACAAAAAATGTAGCAAAGGAGGTGGTTTAATGATAAGAACAATCTTTTGAGCTTGAAATTGCAAAAAATTTTAAAACTATTCATGCCTTTTAAAATTATATGGTAATTTTTTTGAAAAATCAATAGGTTGATATACTCTGGACACTTGAATGCAGAAAGGTCACTATTAAGTCAAAAGCATTTGGACAAAATATATAGATATGACTCAAGACTTGACCCAAAAATATATAATAGATTAAACCCATTTTTTCTAGATGTGATTGATGTGTAAACTGGGGCGATTAACTCACAAACTGAATAAAAGTTAAGTTTGTGAGTAAGCAACCCAGTTTACACATCAATCACATCTAGAAAAAATGTGTTTAATCCTTATAATTCTTATGCCAAATATTCACAATTTTTAATTTACGAGTTTTTATGCCCCACCTACAATAGTAGAGGGGCATTATGTTTTTCGGTCTGTGTGTCTGTTTGTTTGTCCGTCCATCTGTCCCGCTTCAGGTTAAAGTTTTTGGTTATGGTAGTATTTGATGAAGTTGAAGTCCAATCAACTTGAAACTTAGTACACATGTTCCCTACGATATGATCTTACTAATTTTAATGCCAAATTAGAGTTTTGACCCCAATTTCATGGTCCACTGAACATAGAAAATGATAGTGTGAGTGGGGCATCCGTGTACTATGGACACTTTCTTGTTGTTAATTGCCATCAAATGCACAATTGACATGTCATAACTAAGGAGTTAGCCACCATATTAACTTTCTATATCCATAAAAGTTGGATTAATGTAATAGAATCTAAAATGAAATAACACCTACCTCAAAATCTTCATTTTAATGAGATATTGTCTGAATTTGAAGCATACAAGTAACATAATAATCTTCAGTCTGAGAGTTTTCATTAGTATGAGGTCATGATTTGCCATGACGTTAATGCAACAAGATCATTCATGATATTTTGCTGTATTTTATTTTATTTTAATTTCATACATTTTCCAAGCTTTAATGCATTTTTCTTTTTGTTGTGCATTAAAAAAGACATAACAGTTATGAATTTGTCTTTTTTTTAAATCTCAATTTGCTTAGAACCTCTGGATCCCATGCATGTGTATTGCGCATGAATAGATCACAGTGAAGGAAACAAAAGTAGTTTCGACTACATTGTTTATCCAAGTGTAAACAAAGGGTTAAAATTCTAACAGACCAATCCAATTCAATTGTTTGAAGATATGCAAATCATATTAAAAAAAATTTACACATACATTTTGTAAAATACATCTGGTAGCAAAATATCTTATTGGATAAAGCTTTGGCTCATATCTAAATATTAATAACAAAATCTCAAAATAGGCTGTTTTAGCAGTTATTTCAATTTTGCACTAAACGCAAGAAGTTGTAACCCTTATGCAAAAATACATGTTCTATCAGAATTATGTTTTGTGAACATCTGAAGTTTGTTACTTGTTATATTTATAATACTTTTTGATTTTTGTCTCCTCTGCTACGAAAGTGGCAGTATGCAAGACAGAGGTAATACAATCTGGCAGCGGCATAAACTATTTGTTTAAAGTTTTATATATCAGAAGGTAGAAGACCTGGATGCTACATTATATTTTCATAACCTCTTTTTCATGGTTCAGTGACTGCTTGAAAAAAAAAAGTTTTTTATGCCCCTGCCATAGCAGAGGGGGCATTATGTTTTACCTTTGTCCATCAGTCTGTCCGTACATCCATACGTCTGTATGTCCTAAGATTGGTCTCCGTTCTCAAACTTAAGTTTTCCTCAAACAAATGTTATGAAACTTGTACAGAATGCTTATTACCACAAAACACAGATCAAATTTGAATTTTGGTGTCGTCACTTTTACTGTTCTAGAGTTACGCCCTTTACAAATCGAAAAATTGATGAATTTTTTGTTTCCTTCTCTAACTTAAGTTTGCTTTAACCGAATGTTATGAAACTTATACACAATGCTTATTACCACAGATCAAGTATGAATTTGGGTGGCGTTACTTTCACATTTCTAGAGTTATGCCCATTTACAAATGGAAAAATTGCTGAAATTGGTTTCCGTTCTCTGACTTAAGTTTGCCTCAACTTAATGTTATGAATCTTATACATAATTATACACAATGCTTATTACCACAAAACTCAGATCAAGTATGAATTTGGGTAGCATCATTTACCGTTCTTGATTTATTTCCCTTTATAACATTATATCCATGCAGGAGTATCATCTGTGTCCCATGGACACATTCCCCATTTATTTGTTAAGTGAAATACTCACTTATTATGAGTAATAGGACAACTATATTTGGTATATGGGTTCCTTGCAATGTCTACATGTCTGTCAGGTAGGGTTCACATGACTTTGACCTTATTCCATGGATCAGTGATCAAGGTTAAAGTTACGTGGTCGAGTCCGTATCTCAGATACTATAAGCAATAGGTCAACTATATTTAGTATATGGAATGATTGTAAGGTGTACATGGCCAAATGACAGGTTTCATCTGACCTTGACCTCAATTTCATGGTTCATTGGACAATGTTTGGTTTTTGTGGTTTGGTCTATTTCTCAAATACTATAAGCAATAGGGCTACTATATTTGGTGTATGGAATGATTTTCAGGTGAACATGTCCGTCTAGTAGGTTTCATCTGACCTCATCCTCATTTTCTTGGTTCATTGGACAATTTTTAGTTTTTGTGGTTTGGTCTATTTCTCAGATATTTTAAGCAATAGGTCAATTATATTTAGTGTATTGAAACAATTGTGAGGTGTACATGTCTATCTGGCAGTGATCAAGGTTAAAGTTACGTGGTCGAGTCCATATCTCAGATACTATAAGCAATAGGTCAACTATATTTAGTATATGGAATGATTGTAAGGTGTACATGGCCAAATGACAGGTTTCATCTGACCTTGACCTCAATTTCATGGTTCATTGGACAATGTTTGGTTTTTGTGGTTTGGTCTATTTCTCAAATACTATAAGCAATAGGGCTACTATATTTGGTGTATGGAATGATTTTCAGGTGAACATGTCCATCTAGTAGGTTTCATCTGACCTCAACCTCATTTTCTTGGTTCATTGGACAATTTTTAGCTCACCTGGCCCGAAGGGCCAAGTGAGCTTTTCTCATCACTTGGCGTCCGTCGTCCGTCATCGTTAACTTTTACAAAAATCTTCTCCTCTGAAACTACTGGGCCAAATTTAACCAAACTTGGCCACAATCATTATTGGGGTATCTAGTTTAAAATTGTGTCCAGTGACCTGCCAAACCAACCAAGATGGCCGCCATGGCTAAAAATAGAACATAGGGTAAAATGTATATTTTAGCTTATAACTCTGAAACCAAAGCATTTAGAGCAAATCTGACATGGGGTAAAATTGTTGATCAAGTCAAGATCTATCTGCTATGAAATTTTCAGATGAATCGGACAATGGGTTGTTGGGTTGCTGCCCTGAGTTAGTAATTCTAAGGATTTTTTCCGTTTCGGTTATTATCTTGAAAATTATTATAGATAGAGATAAACTGTAATCAGCAATAATGTTCAGCAAAGTAAGATCTACAAATAAGTCAAAATGATCAAAATGGTGAGTTGACCCCTTAAGGAGTTATTGCCCTTTAAAGTAATTTTTACCAATTTTTGTAAATTTTGTAATCTTTACAAAATCTTCTCCTCTGAAACTACTGGAGCAAATTCAACCAAACTTAGCCACAATCATTATTAGGGTATTTAGTTTAAAAATGTGTGCGGTGACCCAGCCAACCAACCAAGATGGCTGCCATGGCTAAAAATAGAACATAGGGTAAAATGTAGATTTTGGCTTGTAACTCTAAAACCAAAGCATTTAAAGCAAATCTTACAGGGATTTACTTGTTTGTCAAGTAAATATCTGTCTGCCCTCAAATTTTCAGATGAATTGGCCAACTGGTTGTTGGGTTGCTGCCCTGAATTGGTAATTTTAAGGAAATTTTGCCGTTTTGGTTATTATCTTGAAAATTATTACAGATAGAGATAAACTGTAATCAGCAATAATGTTCAGCAAAGTAAGATCTTCAAATAAGTCAACATGATCAAAATGGTCAGTTGACCCTTAATGAGTTATTGCCCTTTAAAGTAATTTTTACCAATTTTTGTAAATTTTGTAATCTTTACAAAATCTTCTCCTCTGAAACTACTGGAGCAAATTCAACCAAACTTAGCCACAATCATTATTAGGGTATTTAGTTTAAAAATATGTGCGGTGACCCAGCCAACCAACCAAGATGGCTGCCATGGCTAAAAATAGAACATAGGGGTAAAATGTAGATAAAACATAGGTTTCAAACGCACTTTTTAGTCTTATATCTCTGAAACTAAACGACAGTACAACAGTTGCATTTATCATGCATCAATTGTAAATAAAAATATCAGGTGAGCGACACAGGGTCCTTGGAGCCTCTAGTTAGTTTTTGTGGTTTGGTCTATTTCTCAGATATTTTAAGCAATAGGTCAATTATATTTAGTGTATTGAAACAATTGTGAGGTGTACATGTCTATCTGGCAGTGTTCATATTCCCTTGACATCATTTTCATGGTTCATTGGTCAACGTTAAGTTGTCGTAATTTGTCAGTTTATCAGATACTATAAGAAATAGGTCAACAATATTTGGTGTATGGCATGATTGTAAGGTGTACATGTCTGTCTTGCAGGGTTAACATGGTTAATATGACCTTGATCTCATTTTTATGGTTCATTCATTGGTCATTGCTAAGATTTTGTGATTTGTTCTTTTTCTCGGGTAATATTAGCAATAGGACCACTATATTTGTTAAATTCAAAGGGCTCAAAAAAGTGACCTTATCAAACCTTCTCCTTTACCTCAAGAAATGTCAAATAACTTGATTGATTTACTGTTTGGTTTTGATGGCACATTTTATAGTTGGTTTTGATGGCACATTTTATAGTTGGTTTTGATGGCACATTTTATAGTTGGTTTTGATGGCACATTTTATAGTTGGTTTTGATGCCACTTTAACTGTTTGATTTTGTTGCCACATTTTACTTTTTGGATTTGATGGCATTTTGTTGGTTTTGATGGCACATTTTATAGTTGGTTTTGATGGCACATTTTATAGTTGGTTTTGATGGCACATTTTATAGTTGGTTTTGATGGCACATTTTATAGTTGGTTTTGATGGCACATTTTATAGTTGGTTTTGATGGCACATTTTATAGTTGGTTTTGATGCCACTTTAACTGTTTGATTTTGTTGCCACATTTTACTTTTTGGATTTGATGGCACATTTTACTGATTAGTTTTGATTTCATATTTTAATTTTTGGCTTGATGCCACATTTTACTGTTTGGTTTTAATGCCACATTTTACTGTTTGGTTTTGATGCCACATTTTACTTTTGGGTTTTGATACCACATTTTACTATCTAGTTTTGCATATTACTTTAATCTAACAACCTTTGATTTGTATTAAGCAAGTAGAAATAATCAGAAAATGTTTTTTTAAATATCATAAATTGATCAAAAAACTTTTAATCACAAATATTAAGATATATTGTGGAAGAACAATTCCACGATTTCCACCTGCAGGAATGTGTTAAAAAGTGGTAATTAACACTTAGTTTTTTTGTGATGTTTTTGAAAACAAGTTTATGAATTGTCCTCTAAATCTTTTTTGACTTATGGAGATTGTACTGTTTGGTGGTTAGTTGTCAAGATGAGAAATTCTTGATTTTATTTTATTTTTGAAGTATTCATGTAACATCTTTTCAAAGTTACATACCAAATTTGAGGTCAGTTTCTAATAATGATACACAGTTTAGGGTCAATGTATTTGTTGTTTATTATTATAATTACAAATTTTATTAAAATAAACCAACTTTGAGCATTTTCAAAAGACCAGTACCAGACAAATTACAATTCAACCTTCTGAGATGGTGTATAAGCCTACAAAATAGACTGCCTTGAGTAAAAGTGAAATGTTTATTGACACTGAATTGTGTAATCATAGTTAAAGGTAGCCAAAAAATAGTTTTTGACTTATTGCTTTGTGCAAAAAATTGGCTTATTTTTGGGGTAAAAACACAAATTACAATGGCAGAAAAAATTCAGAATTTGGCAAAAAATTATGTCAAAAAAACAAATTATTGTGAAATTTATTTTATGTTTTTGTTAAAAATTTCAAATTTTGTGTGAAAAAAAAATGTTTTGAAAAAATTACCATATTTTGATAAAACAAAATGTTTTTAAAAAAAAAAATTTTGCAAAATGTTTGTAAAAAATCCCAAATTTGAAGAAAAAAAATACCAAATTTGGCAATAAAACTTTTTGTGAAAAAAAATTTTCCTCTAATTTTTAAATGAAAATAGAATTTTAAAGAGAAAATTTCAGCTCTCATTTGAAATATTTTGCAAATAAATAATTTTCCATCTGATTTTGGTGTGAACAAGAGAGTGTAATAGAATAATTGTCAAGCATAATCTATTTCTAGAACAGGTGGACAAGTATTTACTTTATCACAAAATAATTACCATGTAATGTAAAATGCAATTTAAAATGCCTAAAATGACCAAAAATAATTCAAAATTCACAGATTTTCAACAAGTAACTCAAGATGCATAAACTTTTCAAGTTTAAGTATGAGTCAGAATAAAGGGTTATTTTGTACTTAAACAATATCACATTAACGATAGAGTAACCTAAACTTTGGACAAGTTAAAAGGCATAAAACCAAATATTTCAACTCCTAATGTTTGACCTTTCAATTCTCAAGGCTAAATATCTATTTTCTAGGCCAATATACCAACTTAAATGGCAACATGGAATTGCAATTTGACTGGTAATGATCTTTAAAAATAGCCATTGACATTCTACTGATTACATATTTCATTAAAATTTTAAAAAGTTTGTCACAAAAAAATCAAGACTTCTTTATGACTCTTCCTATCATTATTCAATGAAAGAATTGAAGAAAGTGCAGTTTTTCATCAATGGTTGAAAATAGAATAATAATAAAAGGATAGAAGGAATAATATTGATCAAAATATTAAGTCCTTTTGGGTCCTGCAATTTGTGTTGTTATTTTTTATATTTGACACAAAGTTGTTACATGCAATTGCCAATTTTTATTCTTTTTTGGGTAAAAAATTATTTGCAGGCCAAGACCTTGGATTGATATTATAGCAATATTTTATAATAAAATGTAATGTTTGAAACAATTTGCTACTAAAATTAAATTGTCATACTCACATAGTAAAGTGCTTGCTCAAAATGTCACCCTTTTTTTATGACAATTAAACCTTGACATATGACATCTTGCTTACTATGCAGTATTGAGTGTGCTCTTTGTTGAAGGCCATACAGTGACCTATAGTTGTTAACTTCTACGTCATTTGGTCTGTGGTGGCAAGTTGTCTTATTGCGATCATACCACATCTTCTTATTCTTATATAACTTTATTTATTTTTGTCAATACATGTCAAGTTTATTCTTTTTTAACTCAAGGTTGTAGAAGCCTAGAAGGTATAAATATGTAAATATATTTTTCTTTAAAATGTTTCTATATTTGTTCTTGACTGTTCTTGATTGATATTACATACAGAATAGGGTGTTGACACCAAGAAATGTGAAGTTTTCCATTACTGAACTTTGCCCATATTATAAGCCACAAAGAATTCACAAATGTCACATAAATAAATAATATGCATATGTAGTTAATATGAAACATTAAGAAATGATCACACTTGTGTTGTATTTTCAAAGTTTTACCCATGGTGTAATGTCTATGAATATATTGCATTTAACAATGTAAAAGAAGTAAAGAAAGGTTTTATTTTCAGATGTACACTACCAGAAGACGTTTGAATCTGTGTTTAACCGTATTGAAGAAATATTGGTGCCCTTACAGTTTACATGGTTTACCAGTAGACAGTGTAGTAGTGCTATATTTGATGCACTTACCCATACAGAAGAGGGATTTAAACGAGCCCACAACAGAGTAAGATAAATAGGGGAGATAACCAGTATCATGTCATATTTCATTGCCTGGTATAGCCATTTCCAGAATCTCATTTCCGGAATCATGAATTTCATTCTAAAATTATAAATTGAAGCAGGTTATTTCCCTTGTCAGACAGAAGTACTGTTTTATGTGAATGACGCTCAATGAGAAGTCAAGGATTGGTGATTTTAATCCCATTTTATTTAATGATAATATTTGGTGGTTTATATGAATATAGAAATTATTAGTGTTGGATAATCGGATGAAATTACCAACCGATTATCTATTACTATCGGTTGACAGCAACCAACTGACTATCAGTTATAATCGCATCATTATGTCTTGCCTTTTTTTTAAATGAAATCATGCATTCCGTCACATTGTAACTGTCTAATAAGTTTATTCCATATCATTGCAGAGTTTTATATGTTCATATTTGATCTTTTGTTTCCTTTTCATATTTTATTTAGCAATTTATAAAATAGTAAATCAATTAGAATCCAGATTCAGATTGAACTTATTTTGTCTTATAATTACAACATTTATTACCAACAATGACACTAAAATTTCTGGTATCATTCACATTATAATTTTAAATACATAGCTGTATCAAAATTTGAATGCTTCTCATTGAAAAAGATATATAAAGTATTTAACTTTGAGCAATTTAAAATTAATGAATAAATAAAACAATGCATTTGCTTTGGAATATATATATTTAACTAAGGGAATCCTACCACTGTCTTTAAATTCGTGTGGTATGTGTATTTTCACTTTTGTGATCATTATTCTTCTGTCAGCTGTGTCATTCGTAAGGTCTGTACTTATAATCGTAAGAATGCGGAATTCTTTCATAGTTTGCCCTTATCCGATCTGTGATTCGTATATATTTCAATGGCGGACAAACCGGAAAATTTACAAAAATAAACGATGTTTGACAAGCAATTTGGAAAGAATTATGACATTTTTAACACAACAAATTGATGAACCATTAATAAAAGGCAAATTGCACCACGTTCTTATGTAGCAACAAATTTATTTTGTTGAAAATCAGAATGATTTGATGTACTCGAGTAACAAGTACTGGATGCTCTCGAGTAACAAGTACTGGAATTGAAAGAAAGTATTTCATAAAAAGTTATTTATTTTAAATAAAATACGATCAATCTGTAAAGTCAATTATTTAACACGTTTATAAAGAAAGAAATTGCTTATGTCTTTGATTAAAGGATGTTTGACATTGTTATTGTCATCTATACTGATATTTTTCTTTACAATTTGTTTGACTGCGCATGTAAAATGCAAACCCAAAATGGACCGGAAGTTGATATGCTAAAGGTCTGGAAACTATAACGACAATCGATTGAACAAAATCCCAATCAATTATCGACAACGCCAAGGTCAACCAACTGATTTCCGACTTATTCCGATCATCGGAACAACACTAGAAATTATTAATGGTATTTTGCCTTCCAACATACTTGTAATCAAACTTGATTATCTTGCTGGAAGTGATTGTAAATTAAAGTAACACAATGTTTTCTATTTTCTTATAACCAGTTTTCTATTTACTTCTCACCATTGCTCTGCAGTGCAGCAAACCAGTATTTAAAACAGTATACTTCCCTACCATGAAAATAATTTGTATTCAACTGAGTAAGATTAACGTCTGATGACTTTCAACAAAGTCCTATACATATTTCTTGGACAGTCTAAAGAGTCCTCTTGTGTAATTATTGGCTTGGGGAAAATACATTTCTATGTCCCACCTACAATAGTAGAGGGGCATTATGTTTTTCGGTCTGTGCGTCAGTTCGTTCGTCTGTCTGTTCGTCCATCTGTCCCGCTTCAGGTTAAAGTTTTTGGTCAAGGTAGTTTTTGATGAAGTTGAAGTCCGATCAACTTGAAACTTAGTACACATGTTCCCTGTGATATGATCTTTCTAATTTTAATGCCAAATTAGAGTTTTTACCCCAATTTAACGGTCCACTGAACATAGAAAATGATAGTGCGAGTGGGGCATCCATGTACTATGGACACATTCTTGTTCTTACCTTGTGGTTGTCATATTATGATAGTTATGTAATTGGGGTTAAAGTTATTGGACAAATCAGAAAACTGAAGTTAATGTTATATTTTGTACTCCTGTTTACGGGATGTATTATGGTATACCGTTGTCCGTCCATCGTCAACATGTCGAACAATTACTCGAAAACACTTAAACCAATTTGCATTAAACTTTGGTAAATTGTTTATATCTATTGACGTGAGCTCTCTTTCAATTTTTATAAATTTAGATTTTACGTTTCCAAGTTATGGGGTTTTATTCATTAAAAAAGGGGGATTTTCCAGTTTTCGAACAATAACTCAAAAATGCTTTGAGCAGTTTTCATTAAACTTTGGTGACTGTTTTATATCTATAGACATAAACTCCTTTCAATTTTTATAAATTTTACATTTTACATTTCAGAGATGAGATTTTAATCATAAAAAAGGGGGGATTTTCCAGTTTTCGGACAATAACTCAAAAGTGCTTTGAGCAGTTTTCGTGAAACATTGGTGACTGTTTTATATCTTAAGATAACCTCCCTTTTGTTTTTTTTATAAATTTCTGATATGACATTGAGGAGTTCTGGAACTTTATTCTTTGAAAAAGCGACGGGCATATCATGCGCTCATGGCACAGATCTTTATTCCTGATTGGTTCAATTTAGACACTAACACCAACTGCACAAATTGTTAAAAAATTATCATATATTGCTAAAACAAAGCTTCAAGAAATGATAGATGATACAAGAGTAGAAGATGACTTAACATAAGAAATTTATAGTAAACAGTAATGAAAACAGAACAATAATTTACGTGAGAAATTATTTTTTCACAGTTCAAAAGATATAAACAAGAATTTACATCAGAAATTTATCCCTTACAGTCAGAAAGATACATGTAGAACAAATCATTACACAAGTTTTATCTTTTACAGTTAGAAAGATAAAAGTGACTTGAAATGAAAAGATTATCTTTAAGAGTCCGAAAGATAGAAGGAGATATTGCATAATACAGATTTTTATATTCATATTTTACAGTTAGAACGACAGTATATAAAGGCTTTACATGAGAGATTTATATCTACCAGTTTAGTAAATGCTGTAAAGGTACGATTGTTTTTTATACTACCATGGATTTAATTATTTTTCATGAGAACCAATTTTCATGTTTGTGAAAAAGTTTTTATTTTTCAGGTGTCCAACTTCTGTCAAAGAATTCAGAAATCTGACTTGGTTGAATATTTTTATATATAGAATATTGAAGTTTCTCTAACATGGAATTCCACTTAAATTGGTATCACACTAATATTTATGAAAGTAGTTACTGTTTCATGAAAATATTTGTTATTTCCCCTGCTGAAAAGTTATTAATTAGATTATCTAGGCTACAACAAAAAAAATTCCGTAATTTACTGAACATTTTATTTTAATGCAAATGTATGTGTGCAATTTCTTACAGTGAATATGTTATTGTACAAAACTACTGTATAGCGGGTTATTTTCGCGGGGTGTTTATTTTCGCTTATTTTGGCGGGTTAGGAGAAATCACGAAAATAAATTCCGCGAAAATTTATGCATCGTTCGATACTTTCTAAGTTAAAGCGTTTTGTAAGCTATCTATTTTTTCCCCGTTCGACGGATCAATCACGGTTTTTGATAAATTAAACAACATAAATGCCAATGGCCATTGTTGACTGGCTATCAGGTGTTAATTAGTTTATTGGTTACATAGTAAAAAAAATAATATAAGAGTGTAAGGTACGATGTCCGGTATTTTATCCTTATTACTTAGTGTCAAATTATATAAGAGTTGCAAGTCACTCATGATGATTTTATAATCTAATTAGTACATCAAAGGTCCGGTCAATTTCGTAACTGATCAATCGTAACATTTACAAGAAGTTTGTACACCTGTGAAAAATCTATGTACCTGTATTCTATTGGTTAACTGTATCAAAATATAATAAATAAAAAAATTCCTGCAGGAAAAACAATCATTTGACCATAACAATAGACTCTTGTTTGTCAATTTTACATCTTTTAACTAGAACCATTTCAGTATCCGCAAAATATATAATTGGGATTAAAGAATCCGCCAAAATAAAACCGCCAAAATTTTTCGTATACTTTGTTGCCCTAAATCGCGAAATTTTACACCCACGAAAATAACCCGCTATACGGTATGAGATACAAGTTATGCAGTTCCAAAAAATGTGAAAAAAATACCAAACTCCACGGTAAATTTAAAAAGGAGGAAGTCCATTAAACCTGTCAATACCAAACACTCAACTATAAAAGACTGGAAAACAACTGCCATATTCCTGACTTGGTACACGTATTCTTCAAAGATAATAGTGTGTTAAACATTGGTTTTACATCTAGCTTAACATACACTTTGTAATAACAGAACTACTGCAAAAAGTCAAAATGTCAATTTTTACAAATTTTTGCTTATCCTGTCACATTTTTCCAACATTCCAACTCTCTACTCTCTAACATTGATGGTTGCACTTCAGACTAAATTTCAGATAAAAATATCATAAATCGTACAAGAGACATCCTTGTGCAATGCCAACTACAAATCTGTACTAAAGTTCAATGCAAATATGCATTCAAATTTTAAACCTTGTTTCAAACTGTAAATTAGCAAATTGATATTCGTCCAAAAAATACCAGATGCAATAATATAATAACAACTGTATGATTTATTTTCTCCATCAATGAATTTTTTAGTCCAGATCTAAGTGCATATAAATTACACAAGAATGATCTTTTGACAGTTATAGGTTCACATTAAAGTTATGAGATTTTGACCTCAATTAAATACAAAAAATGAAATATCTGAATATTATATAATGAAATATAGATGGTGATAAATTGTGGATTTGCTGCAGTTCCAATTCTTTATAGTTATAATTATTGTTATTGATTATTTGTTTACTCTCTTTGTAGGAAGTGAATGCTAATAGTGATAATTTAAATGATGCCCAGAAAAGATTAGTAGACTTTTATTTATATAATTTCAAAATAAGTGGATTTTTGATGTCAACGAACGACAGAAGAAAATATTATGATAAAGTTAGTAGGAGAAACACACATACTCATAATTTTGCGTAAGTAAAAAAAAATAGTAACAAGGTGTTAGTCTGTTGGAGGTTGTGTTGCAGCTCAATCTTATTGAAATAGTAACAAGGTGTTAGTCTGTTGGAGGTTGTGTTGCAGCTCAACCTTATTGAAATAGTAACAAGGTGTTAGTCTGTTGGAGGTTGTGTTGCAGCTTAACCTTATTGAAATAGTAACAAGGTGTTAGCCTGTTGGAGGTTGTGTTGCAGCTCAATCTTATTGAAATAGTAACAAGGTGTTAGTCTGTTGGAGGTTGTGTTGCAGCTCAATCTTATTGAAATAGTAACAAGGTGTTAGTCTGTTGGAGGTTGTGTTGCAGCTCAACCTTATTGAAATAGTAACAAGGTGTTAGTCTGTTGGAGGTTGTGTTGCAGCTCAATCTTATTGAAATAGTAACAAGGTGTTAGTCTGTTGGAGGTTGTGTTGCAGCTCAATCTTATTGAAATAGTAACAAGGTGTTAGTCTGTTGGAGGTTGTGTTGCAGCTCAATCTTATTGAAATAGTAACAAGGTGTTAGTCTGTTGGAGGTTGTGTTACAGCTCAATCTTATTGAAATAGTAACAAGGTGTTAGTCTGTTGGAGGTTGTGTTACAGCTCAATCTTATTGAAATAGTAACAAGGTGTTAGTCTGTTGGAGGTTGTGTTACAGCTCAATCTTATTGAAATAGTAACAAGGTGTTAGTCTGTTGGAGGTTGTGTTACAGCTCAACCTTATTGAAATAGTAACAAGGTGTTAGTCTGTTGGAGGTTGTGTTACAGCTCAACCTTATTGAAATAGTAACAAGGTGTTAGTCTGTTGGAGGTTGTGTTACAGCTCAACCTTATTGAAATAGTAACAAGGTGTTAGTCTGTTGGAGGTTGTGTTGCAGCTCAATCTTATTGAAATAGTAACAAGGTGTTAGTCTCTTGGAGGTTGTGTTGCAGCTTAATCTTATTGAAATAGTAACAAGGTGTTAGTCTCTTGGAGGTTGTGTTGCAGCTTAATCTTATTCAAATAGTAACAAGGTGTTAGTCTCTTGGAGGTTGTGTTGCAGCTCAACCTTATTGAAATAGTAACAAGGTGTTAGCCTGTTGGAGGTTGTGTTACAGCTCAACCTTATTGAAATAGTAACAAGGTGTTACCCTGTTGGAGGTTGTGTTACAGCTTAACCTTATTGAAATAGTAACAAGGTGTTAGCCTGTTGGAGGTTGTGTTGCAGCTTAATCTTATTGAAATAGTAACAAGGTGTTAGCCTGTTGGAGGTTGTGTTGCAGCTTCATCTTATTGAAATAGTAACAAGGTGTTAGTCTGTTGGAGGTTGTGTTGCAGCTTAATCTTATTGAAATAGTAACAAGGTGTTAGTCTGTTGGAGGTTGTGTTGCAGCTCAACCTTATTGAAATAGTAACAAGGTGTTAGTCTGTTGGAGGTTGTGTTGCAGCTGTTAGTCTGTTGGAATCTTATTGAAATAGTAACAAGGTGTTAGTCTGTTGGAGGTTGTGTTGCAGCTTAACCTTATTGAAATAGTAACAAGGTGTTAGTCTGTTGGAGGTTGTGTTGCAGCTTAATCTTATTGAAATAGTAACAAGGTGTTAGTCTGTTGGAGGTTGCGTTGCAGCTCAACCTTATTGAAATAGTAACAAGGTGTTAGTCTGTTGGAGGTTGTGTTGCAGCTTCATCTTATTGAAATAGTAACAAGGTGTTAGTCTGTTGGAGGTTGTGTTGCAGCTTAATCTTATTGAAATAGTAACAAGGTGTTAGTCTGTTGGAGGTTGTGTTGCAGCTTAACCTTATTGAAATAGTAACAAGGTGTTAGTCTGTTGGAGGTTGTGTTGCAGCTTAACCTTATTGAAATAGTAACAAGGTGTTAGCCTGTTGGAGATTGTGTTGCAGCTCAACCTTATTGAAATAGTAACAAGGTGTTAGTCTGTTGGAGATTGTGTTGCAGCTCAACCTTATTGAAATAGTAACAAGGTGTTAGCCTGTTGGAGGTTGTGTTGCAGCTCAACCTTATTGAAATAGTAACAAGGTGTTAGCCTGTTGGAGGTTGTGTTGCAGCTCAACCTTATTGAAATAGTAACAAGGTGTTAGCCTGTTGGAGGTTGTGTTACAGCTCAATCTTATTGAAATAGTAACAAGGTGTTAGTCTGTTGGAGGTTGTGTTGCAGCTCAACCTTATTGAAATAGTAACAAGGTGTTAGTCTGTTGGAGGTTGTGTTGCAGCTTAATCTTATTGAAATAGTAACAAGGTGTTAGTCTGTTGGAGGTTGTGTTGCAGCTTAACCTTATTGAAATAGTAACAAGGTGTTAGTCTGTTGGAGGTTGTGTTGCAGCTTAATCGTATTGAAATAGTAACAAGGTGTTAGTCTGTTGGAGGTTGTGTTGCAGCTTAACCATATTGAAATAGTAACAAGGTGTTAGTCTATTGGAGGTTGTGTTGCAGCTTAACCGTATTGAAATAGTAACAAGGTGTTAGTCTGTTGGAGGTTGTGTTGCAGCTTAACCGTATTGAAATAGTAACAAGGTGTTAGTCTGTTGGAGGTTGTGTTGCAGCTTAACCTTATTGAAATAGTAACAAGGTGTTAGTCTGTTGGAGGTTGTGTTGCAGCTCAACCTTATTGAAATAGTAACAAGGTGTTAGTCTGTTGGAGGTTGTGTTGCAGCTCAACCTTATTGAAATAGTAACAAGGTGTTAGCCTGTTGGAGGTTGTGTTGCAGCTCAATCTTATTGAAATAGTAACAAGGTGTTAGTCTGTTGGAGGTTGTGTTGCAGCTCAACCTTATTGAAATAGTAACAAGGTGTTAGTCTGTTGGAGGTTGTGTTGCAGCTCAACCTTATTGAAATAGTAACAAGGTGTTAGCCTGTTGGAGGTTGTGTTGCAGCTTCATCTTATTGAAATAGTAACAAGGTGTTAGTCTGTTGGAGGTTGTGTTCCAGCTCAACCTTATTGAAATAGTCTGTTGGAGCAGTGTTGCAGCTTAACCTTATTGAAATAGTAACAAGGTGTTAGCCTTCTGTTGGAGGTTGTGTTACAGCTTAAGGATCTTATTGAAATAGTAACAAGGTGTTAGTCTGTTGGAGGTTGTGTTGCAGCTTAATCTTATTGAAATAGTAACAAGGTGTTAGTTGCTGTTGGAGGTTGTGTTCTTATTGAAATAGTAACAAGGTCAGTTAACCTGTTGGATTGTGTTGCAAATAATCTTATTGAAATAGTAACAAGGTGTTAGTCTGTTGGAGGTTGTGTTGCAGCTTAAGTACTTATTGAAATAGTAACAAGGTGTTAGTCCTGTTGGAGGTTGTGTTGCAGCTATAATCTTATTGAAATAGTATTGTGTTACAGCTCAATCTTATTGAAATAGTAACAAGGTGTTAGCCTGTTGGAGGTTGTGTGTGCTCAATGCAAGGTCAATCTTATTGAAATAGTAACAAGGTGTTAGTCTGTTGGAGGTTGTGTTGCAGCTTAACCTTATTGAAATAGTAACAAGGTGTTAGTCTGTTGGAGGTTGTGTTGCAGCTTAATCTTATTGAAATAGTAACAAGGTGTTAGTCTGTTGGAGGTTGTGTTACAGCTCAACCTTATTGAAATAGTAACAAGGTGTTAGTCTGTTGGAGGTTGTGTTGCAGCTCAACCTTATTGAAATAGTAACAAGGTGTTAGTCTGTTGGAGGTTGTGTTACAGCTCAACCTTATTGAAATAGTAACAAGGTGTTAGTCTGTTGGAGGTTGTGTTGCAGCTCAATCTTATTGAAATAGTAACAAGGTGTTAGCCTGTTGGAGGTTGTGTTGCAGCTTAATCTTATTGAAATAGTAACAAGGTGTTAGTCTGTTGGAGGTTGTGTTGCAGCTCAATCTTATTGAAATAGTAACAAGGTGTTAGTCTGTTAACAAGGTGAGGTTGTGTTGCAGCTTAATCTTATTGAAATAGTAACAAGGTGTTAGTCTGTTGGAGGTTGTGTTGCAGCTTAATCTTATTGAAATAGTAACAAGGTGTTAGTCTGTTGGAGGTTGTGTTGCAGCTTAACAATAGTAACAAGGTGTTAGTCTGTTGGAGGTTGTGTTGCAGCTCAATCTTATTGAAATAGTAACAAGGTGTTAGTCTGTTGGAGGTTGTGTTGCAGCTCAACCTTATTGAAATAGTAACAAGGTGTTAGCCTGTTGGAGGTTGTGTTGCAGCTTAATCTTATTGAAATAGTAACAAGGTGTTAGTCTGTTGGAGGTTGTGTTACAGCTCAACCTTATTGAAATAGTAACAAGGTGTTAGTCTGTTGGAGGTTGTGTTGCAGCTCAACCTTATTGAAATAGTAACAAGGTGTTAGCCTGTTGGAGGTTGTGTTGCAGCTTCATCTTATTGAAATAGTAACAAGGTGTTAGTCTGTTGGAGGTTGTGTTGCAGCTCAACCTTATTGAAATTCAGATCTTGTATCCTTGATTCACTAACAAGGATCTGGCAACATTCTGTTCTACTTTCTGTTTTGGTAATTATTATACCCCCGCTTTAAAAAAGTGGGGGTATACTGTTTTACATCTGTCTGTTCGTCCGTCAGTCCGTCCATCAATCCATCCATCCCTCAGTCCATCCGTTTGTCCGTCCCATGAATATTATTCGTCGCATTTTTCTCAGGAACTACATTACAAGGATTTCTGAAATTTGGTTTCAGGGTTTATATGAGTCAGCTATACCGTGTGATGCGTTTTCAGATTCATCACTCAACAACTTCCTGTTTACCAAACACTTACATCATTTTACACATGACATCCAAGTAGTTGAAAATTTTCATCACATTTATCTCAGGAACTACATTACAAGGATTTCTGAAATTTGGTTTCAGGGTTTATATGAGTCAGCTATACTGTGTGATGCGTTTTCAGATTCATCACTCAACAACTTCCTGTTAAACGAAATATTTGGGCAGGGGTATCATCAGTGAGCAGTAGCTCAAAGTTTCACTTGTTACATCAGCCAATGAAATTCCAGCCTTCAAATTTTTAAAAGCGTGTACCATTACAACAAAACTAGAGGATCTTTAAAGACCTTTAAAACAGAAAGTAGAACAGAGCGTTGTCAGACCCATGTTAATGAAGCGTAGGAACAGGATCTGTATTTCAATTAGATCGTGTTACATAATAAAATATAATATATAAGATACAATTTGCAGAAAATTGTCGATCTGTTATGCACCTTCTTATTCTATTTTTGGGTCAGTATAATCTGTTTATTTTTCTAAATACCAAAATGAAAATATCTTGGATTCTTTGATTTGTACAGAAAAAGAGCAGTAGTTTGTATTTTTTAGGTCTTCTCACAGTACATTTCACACAACATTGCCCAATGTGTGCTTCATTTTTACTGTCATGACAGAAAATGAATAATTTGTTGAATAATATATAATTATAGACTTTTAATGAAGCCAATACTTATAGATTATCGATGGTTTTTCAAACGAGAGGGTTTTTCTCAGCTACAATCTCATCGAAGGGCGACAGCCCTGAGATGAGATGTGGCCGAGAAACATCCTAGAGTTTGAAAGACCATTGATAATCTGTTTATCGCTATTTTGCCTATGAAGTTGTTGATGTTGATGTTTACATTGACAAAGTCATGTGTGACCTTAGTTTCTGACGATAATTTTCTATTTCAAGCGAGTAGCATGATATGAAAAATTATCACAAAAAAACATCATATGAAAAATACACAAAATAGCGATAAATGGTTTTATCGAACTGATGAAGACAAAATACTTATAAAAATGTATTGTCGAATATGAAAAGGCTACAATTATTTTATTTTAACATCCAATTATTCAAAAGCTGTGACTTAACTTTTTAGAATTACAATTCAACAATTATTTTGTTTTAAGTCCATTTATATTCTCTTTTGCAATTATGTTGCATATGGACTACCTCCACAGCCGCTCTTATGTGCTACATTTTTTTATCTATTTTAAATAGTTCACTTAGGTGACCAGATAGGTCAAAATGGAAACAATAAATTGGTGTGTGCACTCTTAGTTTCTCTTGTTTTAACATCACAGTACTCTTTTTGTACATTTTTCCCTTCTTACATGAATGTCATATTTCAGAACTTGCAAGTCTTTGTCCAATTCAGCAAAGTGTTAATTTTCAAAGTTAAATCATTTGCTAATTTTGTAGCTCACCTGGCCCGAAGGGGAAAGTGAGCTTTTGTCATCACTTAGTGTCCATCGTCCATCGTCCGTCGTCGTTAACTTTTACAAAAATCTTCTCTGAAACTACATGGCCAAATTTAACCAAGTTTGGTCACAATTATCGTTATGTGTCGTTTAAAAATGTGTCCGATGACCTTGCCTACCAACCAACATGGCTGACATGGCTGAAAAAAGAACATAGGGGTAAAATGTAAGTTTTGTCTATTATCTCGAAAACCACTAAAAATAGAGAAAATCTGACAGGGGACAGAAATGTTTAGAATAATGAAATCTAACTTATGTTTATTTACATCAGAACTGTCTGAAATCATCAGACGACTCTTTATTGGAGTTACTGCCCTAACATGATGATTCTTATCTTTTTTTTTGCATTTTTGCCTTATATCTGAAAAACTATAATAGATAGATAAAAACTTTAATTAGCAAAACTGATCAGCCAAACAAGATCTACAAATAAGTTCAATTGTTGAAAACATCTGATGACCCTTTATTGGAATTATTGCCCTGTAATGATAATTTTTTTTACCAATTTTTGTGTTTTTGCCTAATGTCTGAAAAATATAATAGATAAATAGAAACTAAAATAAGCAAAAATGATCAGCAAGACAAGATCTACAAATTTTGCCAAAATCGTTAGTAGACTCTTTATAGGAGTGATTGCAATTAAATGAAAGTTTGTTAAGAAGATATAAAGAAACTGAAAACAGAAAAAAATGATCAGCGATATAAGATCAACAAAAAAGATATTTTTGTCATGAATTCAATTCTAGTCCACAATGTTAGAGAGTGTCCATTGTTGAAGATGCACATAGACCTAGGTGAGCATCACAGGCTCTTTAGAGCCCTACTTTATTTTTCCTGCTATTTTCATGCCCCCGCCGTAGTGGAGAGGGCATTATAAAGTGTTACCCTTGTCCCCTCCGTCCCGTCTGTCCCGTCCGTCCTGTCCGTACATCCCCAAAATTGGTTTCCGTTCTCTAACTTTAGTTTACCTCAACCAAATGTTATAAAACTTATACACAATGCTTATTACCACAAAACACAGATCAAGTTTGAAATTGGGTGGTGTTTCTTTTTCACTGTTCATGAGTTATGCCCCTTTATAAACATAAAATTGCTGAATTTTTCGTTTCTGTTCTCTTACTTTAGTTTGCCTCAACCAAATGTTATAAAACTTATACACAATGCTTATTACCACAAAACACAGATCAAATTCGAAATTGGGTGGCATCACTTTTACCGTTCATGTGTTATGCCCCTTTATAATTGGAAAAATTGCTAAATCTGTCGTTTCTGTTCTATAACTTAAGTTTGCCTCAACCAAATGTTATAAAACTTATACACAATGCTTATTACCACAAAACTGTCTTAACTACCTGAATCCTGCATCTGTATGTGGAAGTTGACTCATGCATGTTTACAAGCAGGGGCATCTGTGGCTCCTAGACACAATCTCCATTTATTTTAATCAAAATGATATAAAGGCTCTGATTCTTTGAATTTACTAATCAACCTCCAATCAAATACTTAAAACTTGAACACCAGGTTTTGAGTTAAAACCGGTAAAAATGTGTTTTTACTTAAAACTTAAATGCCAGGTTTTAAGTTAAAACTGGTTAAATATGTGAAGATTTAGAGATATTATTGAAAAAAGTAATTTTTTATAGCTTTTGCAAATATCAATCACAACTCACATGAAAATGGGTAGTACTTTTTTTTTCAGGAAGAAAGTTAGAATATGTATGGATTTATTTGAACATTATGTAGAAGATGTAAACATTATAGAACAGTTGCCTCAATCACTGGTATACATGATGGCAGATTATCCGTGAGTATGATAGCAAGTTCAGGGAGAAGTGTGAGTTTCTACCAAGTCAATCACTGGTATACATGATGACAGATTATCCGTGAGTATGATAGTAAGTTCAGGGAGAAGTGTGAGTTAATACAGAGTCAATCACTGGTATACATGATGGCAGATTATCCATGAGTATGATAGCAAGTTCCAGGAGATGTGTGAGTTAATACCAAGTCAATCAAATGTATACATGATGGCAGATTATCCGTGAGTTTTACATCAAGTTCAGATAGAAGTGTGAGTTGATTCTAAGGCAATCACTGGTATGCATGATGGCAGATTATCTGTGAGTTTTATATCATGTTCAGGGAGAAGTGTGAGTTAATACCAAGTCAATCAGATGTATACATGATGGCAGATTATCCGTGAGTATGATAGCAAGTTCATGGGAGATTATCCGTGAGTTAATAGCAAGTTCAAGTCAATCAAATGTATACATGATTCAGATTATCCGTGAGTATGATAGCAAGTTCAGGAAGAAGTGTGAGTTAATACCGAGTCAATCACAGGTATACATGATGGCAGATTATCCGTGAGTATGATAGCAAGTTCAGGGAGAAGTGTGAGTTAATACCAAGTCAATCACAGGTATACATGATGGCAGATTATCCGTGAGTATGATAGCAAGTTCAGGGAGAAGTGTTTGTTAATACCAAGTCAATCAAATGTATACATGATGGCAGATTATCTGTGAGTATGATAGCAAGTTCAGGGAGAAGTGCGAGTTACTACCGAGTCAATCACATGTATACATGATGGCAGATTATCAGTTTCAAGGAAGTTTGTCAGTTAATTCTGAGGCAAGTTTTAAATGTGATTTGTTGTTATCATAATGAAACTTATACATGAAGTTGTTAGAAAATGCAGTGGCTACACTGGCGTAAACTATTTGTATAAAGCTTGAAAAAGACCTAGATACTTCATATCTGATGACTAAAGGGTTATGGTTTGATTGTAAATTTTGATTTTTTTGGTTTGGAATGTTTCTTAGATACTATAAACAATAGGTCAACTATGGTAAATAGATTGGTGTATGGAATGATTGAAATTATGTACATGTTCGTTTCATCTTACCTTAACCTGGTTCATTAGTAAATGTAGGTTTTTGTGGTAAGATCTGTTTTTGGGATACTATATACAAAAGTGAACTATATTTGTTGTATGGAATGATTGTTAGATGTACATGTCTTTCTGGCAGGATTCATCTGACCTTGACTTCATTTTCATGGATCATTGATAATGAATGTTAAGTAAATGTGATACTGTAGGAAATTTGACCTTGATCTTTAAGACTTTCAACATAAAATTCAATCATGACTTCTGGAGCAGGCAAGACATTTTATTTAAGTATGAGCACTCTTGTTTATATCATTATGTATTTAACATAAAAAGCTAAATAAAATATGATCAAGAACACAAGCAAGATTCAAATGAACATACATGAGATAGTGAAATGAATAATGCTACATAAAAACTATATATATTATTGCAAATTTTGCATTGGGATTTTTATAAGGCAGAACTATGTATTCAAGTGCACAGGCACTTTTCGGGAAAAATTTAAGGTATCAAGACCAAAACTGCCTATTTGTTGATTATTTAAAAGACCAAAACCGAATTTGTTTCATTTCAGTGATCATTATGAAAAAGGACCTTGGCAAGTGGAACTATATGATCCTATATATAGCCATTTTATGTCACACTGTCCATGTCGCATAACACGATGGAATATATGGTATGCCAAAGTAAATGTCTCGTCACAGTATCATTCTGAGCAATTCCTTAATAATAATGAGACAATTTCAGATGTAAGAGCTCAGAGGTGAGTAAATCTAAGTTGGGTTTTTTAGTATAGTTGTACCACTGTTATACATTGCCCTCACAAATAACCCTGCAGTTTATAAGGACAGAAAACTGGAGCATAAGCTCATTTGATCATTGCCCTCTTCAATAACCATCCAGTTTATAAGGACAGAAAACTGGAGCATAAGCTCATTTTGATATTGTTCTTGCCAATAACCATCCAGTTTATAAGGACAGAGAGCTTAAACATAAGCAAATTTTGATATTGTTCTTGACAATAACCATTCAGTTTATAAGGACAGAAAGCTTCAGCATAAGATCATTTTGATAATTGCCCTCATCAATAACCATCCAGTTTATAACGACAGAGAACTTGAGCTTAAAGCTCTTTTTGATAATTTCCCTCATCAATAACCATCCAGTTTATAACGACAGAGAACTTGAGCATAAGCTCATTTTGATAATTTCCCTCATCAATAACCATCCAGTTTATAAGGACAGAGAACTTGAGCTTAAAGCTCTTTTTGATAATTGCTCTTTTCAATAACCATCCAGTTTGTAAGGACAGAAGGCTTCAGCATATAAAGCTCATTTTGATAATTTCCCTCATTAATACCATCCAGTTTATGAGGACAGAAAACTGGAGCATAAGCTCATTTTGATAATTGCCCTCATCAATAACCATCCAGTTTATAAGGACAGAGAACTTGAGCTTAAAGCTCTTCTTGATAATTGCCCTTTTCAATAACCATCCAGTTTATAAGGACAGAGAACTTGAGCATAAGCTCATTTCGATAATTTTCCTCATCAATAACCATCCAGTTTATAAGGACAGAAAGATAATATCTTTTAAATTACCCCTGCATAGTTTATTTCATTTCACTTCTCTGATTGCAGAGGCATACATTGCCTTTGATCAGGTGAGCTAAAAGGACTACTTATTCAAACTTTTAAAATCATTTTAAGGATGGAACTAAAGCATGATCAATTTTCAATGTTAAATGACAAGCTGACTTTAGTATATTTTAACATGGATTGTAATAATTGGTTTGTGGTTGTTTAATTATAAGACAATCTTGTCATGTATCATCATTCATGTAGGGCCTCTGTGACCAAGTGGTCTAAGTAGTCGAACTACTGTATCACTAGCCTATCAACACTGAGGTGGTGAATTCGAATCCCCTACATGGCAGTTGTGCTTGATTCCAATCTTAATCAACTAGGATTGTCAGTTTTCCTATCAAAGGTCGGTGGTTCTCTCCAGGCACTCCAGATTCATCCACCAATAAAAACTGCCCGCCACGAAATAGCACAACAATAGTGCTGAAAAAGGTTTTAAACACCAATCAATCATCATATGTGATGGACCTATAACCTTGAACTTTGACTTCAAGTCTGAATTATTAGTCTTGTTACTGTAAATTCAGAAATTATTGCGAGGTTTTTATAAATGCGAATAATGCGACGGGGGGAGTATCGCAATAATAAGAACTCGCATTCTGATATCAGATATATATATCTGTACACAGATTTTCCTGCAATCGCAATAATAAGTCCCCTACTGACGAAGTCGAAGGGGACTTTAGGTTTGCACTCCGTCCGTCCGTCTGTCTGTCCGTCTGTCTGTCCTTCTGTCTGTCCGACAAATCAGTTTTCCACACTTTTTTTCTTCATGCTTGAAGATATTAATTTGATATTTGGTATATTGTTTTATCATGACAAGTTACAGATCAAGTTCGAATTTTGTATCGGTCTGATAATTTAGTGCAGAGTTATGGTCCTTGAACTTGGAAAATTCACTCAAATATTCAGTTTTCCGCACTTTTTTTCGTCATTATTGAAGATATTGATTTAATAAGTGGTACATTGTTTTATCATGACAAGTTACAGATCAAGTTCGAATTTTGCTCCGGTCTGATGATTTTGTGCAGAGTTATGGTCCTTGGACTTAGAAAATTCACTCAAATAATCAGTTTTCCGCACTTTTTTCCGTCATGCTTGAAGATATTGAATTGATAATTGGTATATAGTTTTATCATGACAAGTTACAGACCAAGTGTGAATTTTGTTTTGGTTTGATGATTTTTTTGCAGAGTTATGGTCCTTGGACTTAGAAAATTCACTTAAATTATCAGTTTTCCGCACTTTTTTTCGTCATGCTTAAATATATTGACTTGATATTTGTTATATAGTTTACACCATGACAAGTTATAGATCAAGTTAGCATTTTGTTCCAGTACAATTAATTTTTAACTGGTAGGGGACTATGTATTGCCATGCAATACTCTCAGAATGCTTGTTAATCTCGCATTTTAGTCCTCTCGTAAAAAATCGCAATAATAAATGCACGCAATAATTTGTGAATTTACAGTACTTTGTTAACTGTTGTTACTTTGGTCTTGATAAAAAATCTTATATTACTCCAAGGGGCCAAAAGGGATTTGATTGGCACAAATTTCAAAGACCTTCCTCTAAAGAACAAATTGAAACCAAACTTTACAGGTATGTTATTATGATGGGCCCTTAACAAGTGATGTCACTATTGTGCTATCAGTGGAGGTCAACAAATTTGCCAAATGGTGGCACAATTAAGACAAATATGCTGTCAGACAGACAAGTATTGGCAACTCAATAGTCACAGTGTCTGGTAAACAAAAATGTGTGATCTCTTATTTTGGAGCCAAAATCAAATTAAAAACATGTTTAAATATCCCTTTTCTCTAGATCTCCTCCATTATTTTGATTAAACGTATTGTATCAGCTAAATTTTTCTTTTAAAAATTCATGATTTATTCTGTTAAAAATCCTTAATTCTTGTTGTTTGTTTTTATTTCTGCCAATTATGTTCTAAATCTGGATAAGGAGTGTTAATGTGAACTGTTTTCTGGGGGGAAACCAATAATTTTATTAATTACCTGACCAGTACTTTTAATAATTCGATGTTTGTTACTTTGATATTTAAAATTAATAATATAGTAATGTTCTTGCCACCTATTATTATGAATGACATATAAGATTGTGACCATGAATTTTAATTGTTTGAAAGAGAAACCTGACTTGTAAAAATTTTATACTTGGTTAAGAATTTTTTTAAATGCCAATATAGACACAAAATAATTTAATGCAAGGCAAAATTGAAATGATGTGAAGCTGAAGTGCTTTACCAACTTGGGTCAATATCCCAATTGCACCACAAATTGAGGAACTCAAAAGTAGTGTGTCCACAAAAAATCTCTGTGCAGTGATATTGGACATGTTTCAATTTTTTAACAAGTGACTGAGTTTAACCATTTTTGCTGATTTGGAGAGCAGAGGACCATAGAATAAAGGTGTAAAAACTATGGAGTTATTAAATGTATGCAAAGAAATTATTGTGTCAAAAAAATTTTTTTTTTACCTCAAGAAGCTGCATCACAAAAGCTTTTCAGAGTGTGCAAAATTACAGGAAAATAAATCTCACTTTGTACCCCGAAAATTTAACCACAAATGTAAAAATGTCTAAGCTTTGAAACGAGCCATCATACATATCCAAGTTTACGATATGGCCAGAGGAATGGAGGAAAAGGCTACCATTACCGCCTACCTGAAATGATTTACCCACTTGAAGCACACAAGTTCTCTAAAGAGTGAACTTAAAGTAGGATCTTTGGTTTTAAGTCACAACATTATATTTTTATACGACCGCAAAAAAATTTTGTGGTCGTATATTGGTATAACGTTGGCGTCGTCGTCGTCCGAAGACGCATTGGTTTTCGCACTCTAACTTTAGTTTAAGTGAATGGATCTCTATGAAATTTTACCATAAGGTTCAATATCACAAAAGGAAGGTTGGGATTGATTTTGGGGGTTATGGTACCAACAGTTAAGGAATTAGGGGCCAAAATAAGCATTTTGTAACTTCCAGACATAACTTGTGTGTTAGTGTATGGATCTCTCTGACTTTGTACCACAAGATTCCATATCACAAAGGGAATGCTGGGATTGATTTTTGGGGGTAATTGCCTCAAAATTTTAGGAATTAGGGGCCAAAAAAGGGGCAAAAACAAGCATTTTTCTAGTTTCATGACAATAACTTGTGTGTAAGTGCATGGATCTTTCTGAAATTGTACTACAAGGTTCCATATCACAAAGGAAAGCTGGAATTGAGTTTGGGGTAATTGCCTGAAACGTTTAGGAATTAGGGGCCAAAAAAAATAAGCATTTTCTAGTTTCAGACAATAACTTGTGTTCAAGTGTGTGGATCTCTGAAATTGTACTGCAAAGTACCATACCTCAAAGGAAGGCTGGGTTTGAGTTTGGGGATGATGAATCATAAGGGGTTCACAAAATTTGGGGGATTTTTTTTTTTTTTTTTTTTTTTTTTTTTCTTTAAAATTTTCCATTTTAAGTTGGTTATTTCTGATTTATATTTAAAAGCAAATAATAATGATATGGCAGGAGATACACACCAAACATGATGTGTAAATTATTATATAATAAGTATTGTGCAATAGCAAGAAATTTTCAATTACACAGTATTGCACAATAGCAAGAAATCTTCAATTGCACAGTATTGCGCAATAGCAAGAAATATCCAATAGCACAATATTAGCAATAGCAAGAAATTGTCAATTGTACAGTATTGCACAATAGCAAGAAATATTCAATTGCACAGTATTGCGCAATTGCAAGAAATATTCAATTGCACAGTATTGTGCAAAAGAAGATACTTTGTATAAATTGCTTATTTCTTGACTAATTTCAATGGGGTTTTATTCTTGAACTCTTGGGGTTCTTTAATATGCTGAATCTTACCGTGTATTAAGTTTTTGGATTTTGGGCCCGTTTTTAAATTGGTCCACATTGAGGTCCAAAGGGTCCAAAATTAAACTTTGTTTGATTTCATCAAAAATTGAATTATTGGGGTTCTTTGATATGCCGAATCTAACTGTGTATTTAGATTCTTAATTTTTGGTCCCGTTTTCAAATTGGTCTACATTAAGGTCCAAAGGGTCCAAAATTAAACTTAGTTTGATTTTAACAAAAATTGAATTCTTAGGGTTCTTTGATATGCTGAATCTAAACATTTAGTTAGATTTTTGATTATGGGCCCAGTTTTCAAGTTGGTCCAAATTAAACTTTGTTTGATTTCATCAAAATTGGGGGTCAAAACCGTGTATTTAGATTCTTAATTTTTGGTCCGTTTTCAAATTGGGTCTCCAAAATTAAACTTTGTTTGATTTCATCAAAAATTGACCTCTTGGGGTTCTTTGATATGCTGAATCTAACCATGTATTTAGATTTTGGATATTGGACCATAATAGGTGAATGTCCAATTTAAAATTTTTAAGTTCTTAGACCACATTCATTCTGTGTCAGAAACCTAGGCTGTGTCAAATATTTAATCACAATCCAAATTCAGAGCTGTATCAAGCGTGAATGTTGTGTCCATACTTGCCCCAACTATTCAGGGTTCGACCTCTGCGGTCGTATCAAGCTGCGCCCTGCGGAGCATTTTATTGTAACTTTCTGTGTTGTTTGTTGGTTTTTTTTGCCTCATTTGTCTGTCCATTTTCATATATGGTTTTCTGATTGCCTTTAGAGTCTTGATTGGTTATACAATATATTCTGTAATCAACTTGTTATTTGATTAAATTCTGATATCGATACTGATGTCGTTTTCATATGCATACTGGTAAACGTATATGAAAACTGAATATGGACATATTTCTTACCTGCGAATGAAAGTCCTCTCCTCAAATAAATTAATGAAAGATGAATCAACAATATAAATAAAAAAATGTGGTATGATTGCCAATGAAACAGCACTCCACCAGAGACCAAATGACGTAGAAGGTGACAACTATAGGTCAGTGTATGGCCTTCAACAATGTTTATACATTTATTTGGCAATCGTCATTGGCAGTCAGCAGGGTTTAAGAACATCAGTTGTTCGACCTGTTAGTCAAATGCGATTTGTTAAAATATACTTTTCACATTTTTGGTCTTTTGGAAAATGTTGTTTGTGCTGTAGTTAGATCCCTCTACCAAGAAATTTGTTTTACATGCACACGTATAAAAATTGCGGTTTTTATCTAACGCAACCATAGGTTTGAACGTTGTTTTCAATTTAGACTTGTTTATATATATATATACACAGTAGAAAGATGCATTTCAGAAACAGCCAATGATAAAGTTATGATGATAGTTATGGATGAAAAATTGCATTATGTTTTTTCATTTTATTGATATATATGAAAATTAATATTGACTTGTATTTCAGATGGGGTCTTGCTAACAAATTAGGATATGCTAATTTTGCCGACATGGTCCAACACAGGACCATGGCAGGAGGTGTTAATCATGTGATTGAAGTACTAGAAACGTAAGGAGATTTCTTAAGTAATTAGCCATTACAGTTTATGTTAGTTAGTAATCCTATTGTGGTATTTTATGCAGATCTATACAGTTTTAATTATACCCCCAATCTAGGACTGGGGGCTATATTGCAATCTCATTGTCCGTTTTACTTAATCTCTGTTTCCCATGACTGCTTTGATATGATCATATTAATATTGTCACAGATCTAGACAAACAAGTGTTCTCCCAAGGATATTTTAGCGCTGCATTATTCAGTACTATCACACTTAATACCAGTGTTCTCCCAAGGCCTTTTTAGCTCTGCATTATTCAGTGCTGTAGCACTTAATACCAGTGTTCTCCCAAGGCCTTTTAGCGCTGAATTATTCAGTGCTATTGCTGCACTTAATACCATTGTTCTCCCAAGGATTTTTTAGCACTGCATTATTCAGTGCTATCACATTAAAATGACAGACTGCTACTCTATCAAATCATATAACAGCGCTATTAATTTTTTCATCTTTCAAATTTCCTGTGCTTATGTGTTCATTTTTATCACATGATCAATTGGTTGATTGTCTGAGATTGTTTATTTTTACCTAACAACATCAAATATCTGAGGGACCAGTTAAATGATAGAACAGAATGTCATCCTTGACATACTCTTTACAGTCATGAAGACCTATTTCTTTCTCAAGTTTTCTATATTATAAAAAAGAATAAAAAGATGCAAAAACTTCACAAAAGGGAAGAAAGAAATGGGCAGAAATTATTTTGAAGATATTTAAGTAGGGTTACACTTTTTGTGATGTGTTTATTTCCCTCTTTTGAAGCCACTACAATAGTTTATTTCATAATTGTTTAGTGTTTTCAACTAAACTGTTGAATCTGCATTGCTCCAGAGATGCATTCCAGTTGTCCAGGTAGTCTTTACAAGCCCTTATTTGATGTAAACTTGTCCTTGCATTTCTATTTACAAAGTCTGTCAAATGAAAAAACGTAACGCAAAATGTCTTAAATAAATATCCAATTATATGAGTCCGCTACACTGTTCCTTGGTTAAAATTGTAACTGAGGTCTGAAGCAAGGTAAAATCTGAATCATTTAACCAAGGATTTAACAAATGGGTTTATTTTTGTTTTACAGACTTACAGGCCATAATCTTGCCGGCGAAATGACGATTTAAGTCGCCAAAATTTTGAAAATCGCTAAATCCTGCCGGCTGACTGACTTCATGGCAAAGTCAAATCGCTATCAAAATCGTTAAAAGGGAGATAACTTGTGATTGACAAGTCTCACAGGTAAAAAAAAATGGCGGCTGACAAGGAAAATCGAGATTTTCGAAACGACCCAGGACTAATACTGTCAACGATCAAATTAAATAAATACAACGGCGACTTTGAACATCCTCGGATATAACTTTCAAAACTATTCAAACGGAAAACTGACCGTCTGTTTAAGTTATCATTTTACAATGATTTTCATCCGAGGATGTTGCGTAATCACTCAGCTGATTTGTTTTATTTTTATTACTTACACGAGTCGATCAATTTTACTATTCGGTAGGTAAAGGGTGGGAATTAACGGTAAATTTATTATATTGATTGAATAAAAATTGAAATATAAATGGTAGAAAGACAGCTGATTGCAAACGTACGACACTCAACCAGATTGTGATTAGCAGTGGAATTTTTCTCACGACCATTTCGTTGATATGGATGATATCTTTAAAAAATGATAGAAATTAGCTCTTTATGCGATTGAAAGATATTTTCATTTATAGGCTTACAATCTTTAACGATAATCTCAATTTACAACTAACATAATGTCTTGGACATTCAGTAATGTTTTACAAAATAATGACAAATGGTGATATAAATTAAATTCCCAGTCGTGAACTGGACTTTTAAAAATAAATTGAGGCAGATGCACATGAATTTAATGCATCATAATCATGATAATATTACTAGGCTACTCCCTCATGTCCAAATCAACAAATTTTATTTAGAACACAATGGTATCAATAATTAAATAACAACTATATATTGTCTAAACCTTTTTATTAAGAACTTTCTATATATACATTGTGTACAATAACATATGAAAAATTGCAAGTATATCTTTTATTGCATATAAAACAATTTCCTTAGTGATAAGCATGAAAACACGATGCAACCAAAACGGTAATGGAATCTCACTTCTCCAAGAAATTGACCACTTCTCCCTTCTCTCTCATTGAAGGAGAAGTCACTTCTCCCTCTCCAAAATCCTAGATTAGGCCCTGAGACTTATTTAAACATTTAACTTCAGTTGGCACTGAACTTGAAGTACTGGAATAATAGGAACATAAAAATAACATACTTTTGTAGTTATTATTAACGACTGTTTCAGTTTAGTTTTTTTTTTGTAACTAACACAAACAAAAAACCAAAGACAAACTTGATAAAAAGGGGATAATTGTTTACCAAATTAGAAAAAAATTACATTTTGACAAAAATTTTAGCATAGTTTCAAATTTTCAATTCTTATAATAAGGAAGCAATGAAAGACTGATGAACTGTTTTAACACATAATTGAGAAAGATTTCTGTAGATTTTCTTTTAATTTAAATGTTTTTTGTAGAATTAAGACAGTGGCCTACCCATCAGCTCAGCAAGAATTAGCCACACTACAGGATTATGCTAACAACAGAGAATTTTTTCAAGGAGATTTGAAAGTCTGGGATTATGCATATTACAAAACTCAAAGAGAGAAGGATATTGTTGGGTAAATACAACTAGTTCTTGTTTTCTAAGAAACTTGATAAAAGTTTAACTGATTGTAATCCTTTAAGATAGGGATGAAGCATTTGACTGCACTTGTATAGATCAATCTAATTAAAATTACTTCTCCACACTTGCTTCTAATTTTCAATCGTTTTTTTTTATATGTCGTTCTTTAAACTCAAATATAAACAACCAATCGAAAATAGGAGGCAAGTGCAGAGAACTAATTCTAATTAGATTGTGAATTGATAAGATGGGAGTTATCTGTGATCATGTTCACGTTAAGAACATTTGAAATTGATTCAATTACTGTAAATTCAGAAATTATTGCGTGCATTTTATTCAGTTCTCCACACTTGCTTCCAATTTTCAATCGTTTTTTTTTTTTATATGTCGTTCGTTAAACTCAAATGTAAACAACCAATCGAAAATAGGAGGCAAGTGCAGAGAACTAATTCTAATTAGATTGTGAATTGATAAGATGGGAGTTATCTGTGATCATGTTCACGTTAAGAACATTTGAAATTGATTCAATTACTGTAAATTCAGAAATTATTGCATGCATTTTATTATTGCGATTATTCAAGAATGGACAAAAATGTGAGTTTAATTATTGTGATTTTTTACAATTTGAAAAAAATCTGCATAAAGATCTATGTTTCAGTTACCAGAATGCGAGTTCTTACTATTGCGATACTCACCCAGTCGCATTATTCGCATTAATAAAAACCTCGCAATAATTTCTGAATTTACAGTAAAGTGCAGTCTTTTTAAAGCCAATAGGCATTCATATTAGAAAGCATATAACTCAATTTTAGACAGAAAAAGATCATAGATTAATATTTTCAATTACATTTACTTTACATTCTCAACTATTACATTTTCTTCCCAAACAGTTTAGACTGAGACAAAGTAGCTTTTTATTTAATGATCAATGATGATAATAGTTTAATGCTTGAAAAAGCTTATGGAGTCGGTATTCTGTGAAATGTAGATTACTGAAATTTTTTACTCTAAAATTTTGATCACATTTATTTTGTGTTTGCTGCTTTTTTTAAAGAAACTACTGAAAATGTATGATTTATGATTTCTAAAACTTAGTATACCCTTTAACTTAAATGGATGATACATAACATTAGTTTTAAAGTAGACATCATATTGCAACATATCAGCATATCAGCAGTTCATACATTGGTATTTGTTATAAGATCATCTCATTCAAATTGACTGTGCTTTAGAACTCACCCCTAATCATGTCAACTTTAATATGACACAGTCAATTGAATTGATTGCTGTGTATAGATAATTTATCGTAATTGATGTGAAAATGCTATACTGATGGTGTTATAATTCATGTAATTGGATTCAAAATCTTACAATACACTAAACAAGGCACTGTAAATCAACTGATTTTTATGCATCACAAAGTGGAACTTAGTATTTATTTTACATAAAGTCAATAATATGTCATTTGCATTCAATAAACAAGATAAACTAGATGAAATATTCAATTTACTGAGATTGAAATTGTTGTTTTATTTCTATCTGCTAATTTATGAGATAATTTTCTCATGATAGTTAAAGGATTTTATATTGATTTCACATGTCTATGTAACCTTGAATTATCAATGGGGAAATTATTATATAAAATGAAACACTTCTTCAATATTCTTATTGTTCACAAGATCTAAGAGGTGTGATTTCATTTGCTAAAACTGTTAGAAAAATACACATGTGTGAATAAAAGCTATTTCTTGTGGTCTGTCAAGATAAGTCTTAAATGCTTTAGATTTGATATCATTAAATAAATGTAGAATATTAGCTCACCTGGCCCATTATATATGTGTAATAATTTTGTGCCTATTCACTATCTTTCATTGTCTGTGGGTCTTTATGTAGTTTATATTTTCATCATCTCCTCTGAAACTGCCAGACCAATTTGAACGAAAGTTGGCAAGAATAGTATGTGTAAGTTCCAATATAAATTTACTCTTTTCATTCATTTAAGCTTTTAAAAAAACCTGGCTGCTAGAGGCAATGTTTGTTTTTATTGTCGAGCCTTCGACTTTAGTCGAAAAAGCGAGACATAGCGATCCTACATTCCGTCGGCGTCGGCGGCGGCGGCGTCCACAAATATTCCCTCTGTGGTTAAAGTTTTTGAAATTTTAATAACTTTCTTAAACTATCCTGGATTTGTACCAAACTTGGACAGAAGCTTGTTTATGATCATAAGATAGTATCCAGAAGTAAATTTTGTAAAAATAAAATTCCTGTTTTTCCGTATTTTACTTGTAAATGGACTTCGTTTTTCTGCCAGGAAACATTACATTCACTCTGTGGTTAAAGTTCTTAAAATTTTAATAACTTTCTTAAACTATCCTGGATTTGTACCAAACTTGGACAGAAGCTTGTTTATGATCATAAGATAGTATCCAGAAGTAAATTTGTTAAAAAAAAATTTCATTTTTTCCGTATTTTACTTATAAATGGACTTAGTTTTTCTGCCAGGAAACAATACATTCACTCTGTGGTTAAAGTTTTTAAAATTCTAATAACTTTCTTAAACTATCCTGGATTTGTACCAAACTTGGACAGAAGCTTGTTTATGATCAAGAGCTAGTATCTAGAAGGAAATTTTGTTAAAATTTTGTACCTGTTTATCCGTATTTTACTTATAAATGGACTTAGTTTTTCTTCCAGTTAACATTAAATACAGTCTGCAGTTAAAGTTTTTAAAACATTTATTAGATTCAAAAACTATCCTGGATTTATACCAAATTTTGACAGAAGCTTCTTACAATCAAAAGATAGTATCTAAAGGAATATTTTTATTAATTTTTTTCCTCATTTTTGTTGAGTCTGCGATTAACAGCAAAAACAGGCGAGACACTGGGTTCCGCGGAACCCTTACGAATTTTTTATCCAACTTTTAAAAATCTCCACTAAAAATAGCAGGTGAAAATTTTTGAAACCTTTAGAGATTGATGATTAGAAAACCATTATGAATTTAAGATTCTTCTCTACTAATGATCCTCATTTAGTTTGCTGAGATGAGACACGTGATTGCCAAAGGCAATCCAGTACCATGTTAACCCAAAAAACTCCTGAAAACTGATTAAAACCTGAGAAATGATAGATAATACTGAAAACTCTATTTTATATGGTGTAATACTGCTTATGTTAATAATAAAGACTATAATTTTGAGAATTGAAAGTCACTTGTACTCAATAAATGTACAATTTAACTTCAGGAATATGATTTTTGTGTCTTGAATGCAAGTTCCATGTATAACAATATGGCGGATGTAATTATTCAGAAGGTAGATAACTCTTATCTAATTAAAATATCTACTTTTTGAATTATTCAATGCATTAGGCTAAAATGCTGATGAATTTGAAAACCAAACCTTATGTTGAAGGGCTGGAATAACCAAAACAAGATAAAGCTAGGAAAGTTTCAGACTGTACAAAAGTTCTGTTTCCATCTTAGTTGTATCTTTTTTATATATTTTAAATTTATCTTCTCTGTTGTCAGCCTTCTTTGTAGATTTTGAACTAATATTTGGTTTCTAATTATGTAATGAGTATTTCCAATTCTTGTTGGTGTACAACAGATGTCTGCTATCATTTTGGTATTGTAGTAAAATTTATATGAGAATGGAAAGTGGAGAGAACTGCTTCACAACATCTGTGCTGCTTCTTCATGTTATTGTTTTTATCAGATTGATGAGAGGGTTTAACATATCAAAACTTTTAGGATTTCTGCATATTATGAAAATTGTCAATGCAAAATCTGCTACAGTTTACATAGGAGTGGAACAAAAGTATTCAAAATTGCTTCACATCACATGTATTCTAGCCCTTAAATATTTATTATATGATTAGGATAATTGCCCAATAGCCAAACGTGGCCACTATGACAATAAATAAACTCATCATAGATACAAGGATTGAAATTGTGTACACCAGACGCGCATTTCGTCTACTAAAGACTCATCAGTGACGTTCGAATCAAATAAGTTAAAACTTACATAGGAGAAAATACAATAAAAAGCAGTCCAGAAAAAGCACTAAACTCTAAAATAATAGTATTATACATGAATAAAAACACAAAATAAATAACAAACAATACCATATTCAAGAATTCTAACAGTTACTGAAACCAAACTCTAAGCGTTTGTGAAAAGAGAAATGATCATATAAGTCACTTCAAGGTCATCAGGCTAAGAAATTGGAAAATTCCTTGATCAAAAAGCATTTTCTTTTAATAGAAGGTAATCTTTCAACCAAACACCACATATAAAAGTAAGAAGATTTAAGCTGAAGAAAGACAGCCAACACCATGAGTGAAAGAAGTAAACAGTCCATAACACACCGTTACTGCTACACTTGTGGCAATTGTTTTTTTGCTCATGACAGGCAAGATAAGGAGCATTCTGTGTGATGTCATGAACAAGGAAAAGAGGACAGGATAGTGGTTATGAAAAATGGAACAAATCCATGGTGAACTGTGGCACAGCTATTTCTTAAAGGGCAAGCAAATCATGATGGCATCCATAAAACTTCAGAAGTACTTACTTCAACTTACAGTATGAACCATTGGCTCTGAGAATGTTAATAATATGATAAAATATACATAATGAACCACTGGTATATATCAACTGGGTTATTGCCTATCAAAACATTGTTTGCCTAGCAAGTTAAGGGCATTAATCATATCCTTACAAACCATTTAATGTAGTTGCTTGGTATCATACTATTCATTTGACTTCACAGTTATACACATTTGTATGTATACAACAAAATATATAATTTTACAGTTCACTTAATACAAAAAATTTCATTTCTATATAAGTTTTGATAAAAAATACATTCATTATTTGAGATCTATCAGGATGTGTGACTCAAAACATCTCACACTTCCTCAATATACATGTCTGATAAATGAAAAAAAAAAACATTTTAAAATACCAATTTTACAGTAACAGATGCACATTTAGACAATTAATGTGTCTTTCACTATGCTCTAGGCCAAAATGTTTGAAAGTCAAAAACTTTACAAATGTTGAAAAAACTAAAAGTTTATATCCATGTGTTACCATTAATCAGTCACATAAGACACCAAAGGAGAATAAATTGTGGAAACTGTAATGATTTTTATGCAATGAAAAATTGACACATTACACTTTTTCCATTATTTTTGTTTTTGGATGGTGTCAGATACATGTAAATCGGTCGACAGGTACAACAACCATGTGATCCACTTGCAGACCAAGGAAATTATTTTTTGTTAAATCACATTTTAGTAGGAAAGTTTATCTAGATTGTTATTCATATAAAAATGATAAAGCATGAAAATACTGCCAAAAACTTCAAACAATACTACATAATGTCTAACCAGGATGCAAAAACAGGTTGACAAGTATGTTGTCTGGTTTCTTTCTTTTTTAAATTCATTTAACTCAATTTGAGCATGTAACATTCGGTTGTCTTTTTTAAAAATCAGATGAAATGGCCATAAAAATTGCAGTTTATCATGCGTTGATGACAAATTTGTTTGCAGTTGGTTAAAATGCAATCTCAGTTAGATTATTTTCCTGCCAAAAATTAAAACTTAATGTTAGGTATGTAGCAGTTTCAAAGTGTAAAAATATGTTTTCCTGGACATATTGAAAAACACCTTGATAATGTGCGAATGAATGTAAATAAACATACTATAAAAAGCTATCACATCTGTGGTGTTTTGGTTGTGAAAAAATTAGCTGTCAGAAGTTCATTAAAAGGTTGTAGCAAAAATGCCATTTTATACGCAAATTTACAAGTATTTATACTTGTCTGATGAAATCTCATTTATAGTTATCATTAAGCCATTTGTATGGTTGACTTTGTATTTCTGTACTCAAAAATAGAATTGAAGTCATCGACAACAAATATCCAATGAAAGCATGATTCTATGAGGTGAGCAATTTTGGGTAATGACCGATTTTAGGGGCACAAGGAATCAGAGCTATGCATTACAAAACAAAATACTTATTTTCATGCCAATACAGAGTAACTCTACAGTTGACCTTTAATTTCACCTGCAAACTTTTATTGTTTTTGGAATACTGTAAGGAAACATATAAACCCATGCTGAGAAGATTTAGTTAAAACCATCACCCATTAATCATCAAATCAAAGCAGATTGTCTTTTCAAACCAGATGTCTGTTACAGTTAATTGATGATTCTGACAAATAATATAATGTTTTCCCACATTAAAATATTAATCGGTACATATCAATTGAATTTAGTGTAAAGACATCATAAATAGTTTGAGAAAAGCAGGACCATGTACATTGCCAAAATATAAGTATTGATAGGATGTAGGACTACAATTGTTTATAACTTTATAACAATACATTTGTACATGTTTTGTTATGTTTTAATTTATCAAAATAAAAATCAATGTAAGTATCAATAAAAATTGATTAATTGTTGCTTGCTAAACCTCCAGTGGCAATTATTTATTAATAAAAACATTTTCAAAGAGCTTACGACAGTGTTAATTTGAAAACCTTTTAAGAACAAGTTTATTCAAAAGGATCAATAAATTGACATGGATGGTATCTAAACTTACAGACTTTATAAACAACATCCCCATAGCAAAAGATATATCTCATTTGTATTAAGATTTTTACTGATACAGCCAAACTTCCAAACCAATTATTTATATCGGAAAGTTTGGAAGTAATTTGTGATAACTAAATCCCTATAAGACCATTTTTACAGGAGTTATGGGACTTTGGCTATTGTTTTGGGGAGTATTGTAAGTGTCACCTTGTGAAAGCAACTCCTCTGAGACCATTTGACAGAAAGCTGTCATACTTAATAGGATTGTTTGCCATCATGTGTTGTTGAACATTTTGTACCACCATGTCGATTTGACCATTTTTATGGGAGTTATGGGACTTTGGTCATTTTATGCCCCGCCGTTAGTTTTGACTAATTTTTAGCTAAAGTTTAGTTTATTTTTGCCCCAACCAAATGTTATGAAACTTATACACAATGCTTATTACCACATAATACAGATCAAGTTTGAATTTTGGTAGCGTCACTCTAACCGTTCTAGAGTTATGCCCCTTTATAAATGAAAAAAATTACAAAATTTTTAGTTTCCATTCTCTAACTTTAGTTTTCCTCTACCAAATGTTATGAAACTTATACACAATGCTTATTACCACAAAACACAGATCAAGTTTGAATTTTGGTGGCGTCACTTTAACTGTTCTAGAGTTATGCCCCTTTATAAATTGGAAAATTGCAAAATTTTTTAATTTCCGTTCTCTAACTTAAGGTTGCCTCAACCAAATGTTATGAAACTTACACACAATGCTTATTACCACAAAATACAGATCAAGTTTGAATTTTGATGGGGTCACTTTAACAATTCTCGAGTTATGCCCCATTATAAATGGGAAAAAAAATGCAAAATTTTTAGTTCCAGTTCTCTAACTTAAGTTGCCTCAACCAAATGTTATGAAACTTATACACAATGCTCATTACCACAAAACACAGATCAAGTTGAATTTTGGTGGCGTCACTTTAACCATTATCGAGTTATGCCCCTTTATAAATCGAAAAATTGCAAAATTTTTAGTTTCCATTCTGTAACTTAAGTTTGCCCCAATCAAACATTATGAAACCTATACACAATATTAATTACCACAAAACTCAGATCAAGTACAAATTTGGGTAGCGTCACTTGCATTGTTTTTGAGTTATGTCCCTTTATAATGTTGTATGCAAGTGGGGGCATCATCTGTGTCCATGGGGACACATTTTCCATTTATTTGTCTTATTGTACCCCAATGACACAAATCCTCTGGGACTGTTGGACAGAAATCTCTCATACTTGGCAAGATTGTTTGCCATCATGTGTAGTTTATCATATTCTACTGTAATCTTGATTTGACCATTTTTATGGGAGTTATGGAACTTAAACTATATTATGACTATTATACCACAATAACACATTGTGACACACAATTTAATTCCTCATTTACACAGAATGGGGATGGGTTGGGACATTTGGCCACAGCGTAGCAATCTTGTTCATTCTATTCCGTTTATAGGATTTAATATCATAATATTGTAACATTCTTGTGAAATAGGTATTTACCTGATAATGTCAAGGAATAGAGAAATCCTGCTAAAATACTTAAATTTGGAGTTCAAAGAAGAGGTTTGACTAAAAAAATAAGTCTGTTAAACATATGCAAGTTAAAGCAGGCTGTTGATTATATCATTTTTTGATAGGATATTTTATATTTTATGGTGTTTGCATTACAAACCATTCTTAATCATTCTATTTATTTTTTTTTTGGTGGGGGGGAGACTTTTTGCATCCTTGCCCCCAAGCTCTTCAATCATTCAAATTGCAATTGTGACATAAATTTGCATTGCGATAATCTGGTTTTGTCATTGTTGTCCATTGTGAAAGATAAACCCAATTGAAAGCTTGCTGAAAAAAAAGCTTAAATCATTAAAGCAATATGCCATCACTTCATTGTTGCATACAGCATTACTCCAAAGTAGTTATCTTAAGTTTCTATTATGAGTATTGACACCCTGCAGTTTAAATTTCCAAAATTTACTATAAAAACAAACACAACATTTTAATAGACACACCTTTATTAAAATATACCTTCTAGATCTATTCTGCATAATTGTATATCTACAGCCGAATAGTCCTGTTTCGAGATCTCATTAGTCCTTGATTTGTGAAGACATAAATTGTTGGAATAATTGAAAAGTAAAAATATTGTACACATCTTGCCACTTGAAGCCATGTTACACCTGTTTGTATAGTATCGTATTGCATTACTACGGTAGAGATACACATCGGTAAATATGATAAAGCTAGTGACAAAATTATAATCACAGATCTCTTTATAGTCTGTCTCAATTCTGCTTTATATGTTCCTCTGCCAGGTAATTGGTGAGGAAGAGGACTATAACTTTGAGTTGGAACTGGTGAAAGGTGAAGTCTTGACCCTCGATTTTCATCTGGTTCTGAGAACCAGCTATTTTGCTTAGTTATTATTGTGCTCCTTTGATCTCCTGTTGATTTGTTATCATTTGTAATAAGGATTGTTGGAAATTCATTAGCATTATTTGAATTGTGTCTAGTTAAACAATTATCCTCAGTTTGTGTCATTGAGTCAACAAGTTTACATTTAGGTTTATGTGTATGTGATGGTGACTTTAAGTTCATCAAAGAATGTGATATACGACTACTCCCATGTAATGAACTATCACTCCATTCATATGTTTCAGATGATGAACTATAAATTTTATCATGTGTTGTATCAGATGTACTTTTTGGACGACGAGGTGAAGGGGAGTCATGACAACTGTCAGAATAACTATCAGTAGAAGAGCATAATCGGTTTCTTTTACCAGATTTTTCAAAGTTTGATGCTTTACTCGGTAGTGGAGAAAGTAACTTATTTTTCTTTGTTCTTCTCATTTTTCGACGAAAATTTCTGATTTTATTTTGATCTAGAGGATTTTGGGGTTTCATTTTGTTTCCAGTTGTGAAAGCTCTCTGTCGGAAGCTTTGTTCTGCAGGACTGTCATCAGTATCATCAACCTTGAAAGAAGCTGAATAACTACGTGGACGCATTGTTTCTTCTTCATCATGTTGTTGACAACTATTGCCAGGTTCCAGTAAAAGAGGTGTTTTCAAGTAGATTTCTTTTGTTTCCAAAGAAGGTCGTCTACTGTTTAGCTTTATCATTTCTAATGAATTTTGTCTACTATTTGTCTTTTTTATTTCCATTGAAGGCTGCCTGCTAAAGGCATTAAGAGTTTCCTGTTCTGGCTGTTCAATAATAACAGATATAGCACTGGATACATCATCCAGTATTATACTTTCTGTATTGAATGTTAATGATGATATATCTGAATCAGTTCTGCAGTCTGTATTTATTCCGGAAGTATCTGAGAACGTTCCTATACTGTCAACAGAATTTTGTTTTTTCAATTTAGGAAGCTTTCTGGGGATTTTTTTCTTCTTTTTGTTAATTGACTGTGGTCTGAAAGCTGTGGACTTACTCTGGTTCTGTTCAGTTTCATGCCATACATTCCCAGCACTTCTACGAGTGTGTTTCAGTGGATTTAGGTAAGGATTGCATTGCTGGTCTGCCTCAGAATCAAGCGAAAATAAACTTATATTAGACATTTTACCTAGGGCTTCTGCTATAGAACTTTTTGCTTTTTCTCGAGATTGTGTTTTATATGTATCGCTGAGTTTTCTCAGTCTGATGAATTGATCACTGGTTAGTTCATTGTCATCAATGGAATTTCTATTCCTTTCGATGTATCTTCCCCTAAGTTCATGTAAAACTTGTTCATAATTAGTTGCAGCTACAGAGGTTGCACCATCAGTGTCTTCAAATGGTATGCTATAAATATTGTTCATTGACTGATGTCGACGTCCACCAGTAGATTGATAATTAAACAAATTTAAAGAATTCCTACTTCTTTGCCAAGCATGCATTACTGTAGCCTCTCTTGGTTGGAGTATTGTGATAGGTGTAACAGTTGCTGATCTGTCATACATGTTTGGATACATACTTCCCACTCGACTCGACATCTTTGTATGTAGTCGAAAAATTGCCAGGAAGTACATAGTTGTCATAGCTAACAAAGTAAAAGTAAAAATAAAAATGCTGGTATATTCCACAAGGTTACCAGGTTCTAAATAGGTATCATGAGAAATGCAGTCATAAGAGAATGATGATAATGCTGCAGGCATGGTATTGTCAATGTAGAGTATATATATTGTAACAGGAAGTAGCAGTAACCAAGAGCAACAGATAGCAGTCTTCCTAGAGGTCAAAAGGGATGCATGAGGATCACTTCTGTAAATCTTCTTTAATCTTTCATAAGTAATAATCATCATGGTAACAAATGTACAGTTGTTGGCATTTAAATGTAAAAAGAGATGTACATTACACAATTCTAGAAACTCATTTTCTGTGAGCAATAAACCAATTCGTGCAATTTGCAAAGGTACAATTATTGCACATACAACAAGAGCAATAGTTAACAATTGAATTAAAGTTGTGTGACGTCTCCAGTTTTTTTGTAATAGTTTCTGAAGTCCTATTAGATTTGATATAACTCCAACGAAAAATGTAATGCATAGTATAGACAGTGATAATAAAGCTATCCCAAGGTCCTCCTCGTCAGCGCAATCTTTTTCAAAAGTGCCATTCGTACTATTACACATAACAAAAGTTCCAGAGATATTCCCATTCCACATTATGCACAAGAGTTGTTCACTGAAATGAAAACCAACATTTTAATAAAGATTTAAACAACAAAAAATGTATAAAATATTGGAAATATAACAGTTTGTTTTACCCTGGTGATTCAGTTTATCAATAAAAACAGTGCGAGGATAGCTGATATGATTTGCTATTCAAGCAATAAAAGAATACACGACTTACTATAGGAGTACTACCATGAAAAAAATATCAATAAATATGCATTGGTATGGATTAGTGTATAAGCATTGTCTTCCCAGCTCACTCCCCTGACTGATAAGTAAAACTTTTCATTATATTTGTTTACATCTTTTCAAGAATACATAGGAAACTTTTTATGCAAAATTAATATTTTAAAGGAATTTGAATCACACAAAAATATTGTGATTTTTATTGTTGGTTGTGTTATTTGAAGTGTTTACCTTTTTGTCATTTCTGGGCCTTTTATAGCTTACTTTACGGTATGGTTTTGTTCATTGTTGAAGCCCTAATGGTGGCCTATAGTTGCTTACATCTACGTCATTTGGTCTCTGGTGGATAACTGTCTCATTGGCAATCATACCACATCTTTTTATTTTTATACATGTATTATTAATTGTGTTTGTAAGTCTGGAGAAATTAGTATTAAATGGTGTTGTGTCTTTTTTGTCTAGAGAAATTGGTATACAATTCCATTGTGTCTGTATGTCTTGTGCAGCCTGATTTTTAATTGCGTTGAGTCTGTAAGTCTGATGAAACTGGTATTTAATTGCAATGTGTGTGTTAGTCTTAAGAAACTAGTTTTAATGGCATTGTGTCAAAGGCAGGAGAAACTGGTATTAAATGGTATACTGTCAAAGTCTGGGATGCATTGCACTTGTGCCAATTTTTGAAAATGCAGTATTTCATTTGATCCGCTAGGTTATACATGTATATAAGTTGCTCCAAAAAATAAATGATGCTTATTTTGCACTATTTTTCAAGTAACAAAAATGGCGATTACATTTTTTGGTATGTTGAATTTTTGTAATTTTAGCTTTATATGATATTTTTTTAGGACTATTCAAATATTATTGTTTAATTGTTTTGTTGGCACAAATGAAATATTTTTTATAGGGCAAATGAAATGCCATTTGGCGTAAATACAAAGAGCTGTATTTAGGAGAATATGGTCAATAGTGATAATTATTTGACATGTAGAACACCATATGTTTGCATTTTAAATATTATTGCAAAATTATTGGAAAACTGAATTCAGTTGATATGAAAAGTGAATTTGAGAAGAATGCTGGATCAATGTAATTAAAATTTTATCATTCTCTTTAATGATGTAAAATTTGGAAATTGGAGAATTTTCAAACCACAAAGTGTATAACAAATGTATTTTGAGACGAGCAAAATTAATTTTCATAGTTTTTCTCTTTATAAGACAAGAGAGTATGTCATGAAAGTAGGAGTTCAAATCAAACTGGGTTGAGTTTTTGGGTAAAGATTGCATGAAATGCAACCAAAACCCTATGGGACTGACTTGATATCTATATCTTCCAAGGTTGATCACTGCCTTTGATAGTTCAAACAAAACAGTGCAGTGAAATGATCATTCTTTAGATCCTATCCATTCAATGCCATACAATTTATTGATGATATGTTATAATTTGATATTTAAGCTACAATATGATGTGTATTTGAATTCCCAAACTTGTCAAGAAAACATATTTTTTAATAAAAATTACATAAGCAATGCATGGTGTATGAATCTGTTATAAAATTAGGTTCAACCACAAATGTACAATCATGAACAAAGGAAGATAACTCCAACTCAAGTTTTTAACTTGTCTGGCATAATGCAATTCAAGTTTTATTTAAAAATTCACAAAATTGCAAAATGAAAGCAATCTTTACCCTTCAGTGCTCACAAGCACTTTGATTTAGTATTGTCAAGCACTAGTCAAGTTATATTAAGTATATGTACAAAAAATGGTCAGCATTACATCAAACCTTACTGGACCAAAACATAGAAAGATTGAAATAAGGAGATCAGTATGATTGCCAATGAAACAACTATACACCAAAGACCAAACAACAAGAATGTTTCATCTATAGGTCATCATACGACCTTCAGTAATGAGCAAAACCCATCCCAATAGTAAGCTTTACAAGTTATGACCAAATGTGACACAATTCAAAAGAGAAACCAATAATCTGATTTATGATAAAACAATAAATGAAAAACAATTATGACAAACAGCATTCAATGACAAGCACTGGATTTCAGGCTCCTGGCTTTGGATAGGCACATTAAAAAAATGTGGGATTAAACATGTTTGTCAGCACTTAACCCTACTCCCTATAACCTTGGACAGTTGTGTAACAGTACAACATAAGAACAAATAGTATAAATCAGTTGCAAAGGGCTCGACTCATTAGATCTGTATTGAGCACTAAATCAACTAACAAAAAGACAAAATACACTAAGTACACACAGTTTATGAAAGGTAATTCAATGCCCAATTTCCAATGATAAATTAACCATGTTCTGCCGACTAAAATGTCAGGATTATTCCAAAATAGCATTAATGGACTTAAACAGTTAAATTTTGTAAACAATTATTAAGTAGCTTGCTTGATTTAACTTGTTGATTTTTATCCAAAAGTTAAAACTTACCGTGACATTAAAAAAAATATTTAAAGATCTTTTCATCTCATACTCATAATGATTGCCAGTTTAGACCATTTTCCCCATGAGTCCAAATGAATTAGATGTAAGCAACTATAGGTCAACCTACGGCCTTCAACAATTAGGAAAGCTAATAACATATAGTCAGCTATGAAAGGCCCAAGACATGACAAATGGTAAAACAATTCAAACGAGAATATATCAACTGCCTGATTAATGACAAAACAATGAATGAAAAACAAATATGACAGACAGCAACCAACAACAACTGTTCATTTTCAATTTTGAACAATAAAAGTTCTGTTGGCCTGTTTTCTTTTTTTATGACGAAAGTTTGATATGAATTAAGGAAGATTTCTTATATTGGTTTATAATAATAAAATATATCATCCTGATAAGAAGTAATTAAAAAGAAAAGTAATTAAATAAAAAAAAAAATCAACTTCTTACCTTTCAATTTTGTTCATAGATACTGATGTAGCAGTACAATAAATGTGATAATGATAGAACATATCATTATGTGTTAATTTATATCTTTGAGATTTCTGGCTTTTCATTGGCTAAGAACTGTTAAATAAGTATTTCTAAGAAAATATGAAGGTTTGGTTGTTTGGGTGTTGTCAAGGTAAGTGTTGTTTCTATGGAATACGTAAGTTGATAATTCAGACCTGTGTTGAACAACATGATGTCTCTACTATCAATAACTGAAATGTCAACAGAAAAGGTTTATATTGTCAGTTTTCAAATGAAACATGCAAAAAAATCTCAAGTAGGGAAGCAAAATTCAAATACCCATGAATTAATACAGGAGCAATTGAAAATTATTTTAACTTTATATTGCTATCTAACAATCTAGACTTTAGCTTACCTGGACTAGAGGAACTAGTTTTTCAATCACTCGGTCACTCGGTCTCAAAGTAACATCATTTCATGAAGACATGTAGAAAGTTCTGCTGCAAGGTCTTTATGATATGATGTTACTTTGGTGATGTAACAGTTGAAATATGGCATCAATTAAAGAAAACTAATACATATAGCTACTTAGGATCTGATTAATCAAACTGGTTTGATATGTATGATCAGCTGCTACTAGGTTATTTTTTAAACTTATATATTTTTGACCCAGTATGGAAATATACGGATAACATTTTTCATCTTTAGAACACCAGTTAGCCATTGAGAGTGGCAAAAAGGTAGACATATAAAATTCAATGCATAATCAGAATTGCACTTGTTGCAGAAAGATCCCTTATGTGGTACATCACTGAGACAGCAATCCAACAGGCATAAAAACAAATCATCTAGAGGTCAACATACAGTCTTCAACAAACTGTAAACAGGAAAAATGATCGGCTAACAAAGTTCTACAAATAATACAACATGAAGGAAATTGTCAATGGACTCCTATTTCTCTAGAACTACTTCCAAGTTTGCCAATTTTTTGCATGTTTGGCTACATTCTTGAAAACAATAATTTAATGAAAGAAACTGTAAACAGCAAAATCATTAGAAAGATAAGATCTACAAATGTGTCAACATGACCAAAAGGGACAATAGATTCCTTGTATAAATTATTACCCTTAAATGATGATTTTATCCCTGTCTTGCAATTTTGCCAATGATCTTGAAAATTTTAATCCAAGTAAGGTAATTGATTATCTGCTCATTAAAGAAGTTATTGCCCTTCAATAATTTTTTTTTATTACCCAGATTTTGTATTTTTATTTGCAATTATCTTGAAACTATAATAAAAAAGGCAAAACAACTACAAGAGATAGAGAGAAACAGCTATAAACGATGGAGACAAACTGTAAGCAGCAAAATTAGTTAACAAGATAAGCAACATAATAATACTAGATCGTCAATTGACTCCCTGTGGGAGTTAGTACCCTTAAATTAAACTTTTTATATATATTTTGCATTTTGGATATTGTCTTTAAAACTATTATAAATAGAGGGAAAACAGCAGAAATGATCAGCAAAATAAGATCTACAAATTAGCAAATGTAACCAATTGCAATTCAGGTGAAAATAAATATCAAAATAACATATTTTTGCCAAGTGACCAATTCAGGCTCTAAGGATCTTCTTCTGCAGGTGAAATCAAGCTTCCACTATAAATCAATATATTTGTTATAAAATTTGATAAAAATTATGGCTGTAAAAAAAATTAATTATGAAAATATTATGTTTATTGAATTCTGACATATCTCTGAAACACTTGCAAAAATATCCAACTGAGAAATGTATAATTGATATTTTATAGTGTGTCTTTCTATGTTGTTATGTTACACTATTGTTTCAGATAAGGGTGAAGGTTTGGTACCATTAAAACGTTTAAACCCACTGCAATTGTTTGCACCTGTCCTAAGTCAGGAATCTGATGTTCAGTAGTTGTCGTTTGTTGATGTGGTTCATAAGTGTTTCTCGTTTCTTGTTTTTATATAGATTAGACCGTTGGTTTTCCCGTTTGAATGGTTTTACACTAGTAATTTTTGGGCCCTTTATAGCTTGCTGTTCGGTGTGAGCCAAGGCTCCGTGTTGAAGACCGTACTTTGACCTATAATGGTTTACTTTTATAAATTTTGACTTGGATGGAGAGTTGTCTCATTGGCACTCATACCACATCTTCTTATATCTATTCATAGAAAGGAACCAATGCATCTTCACAATGGAAGAAAGAAAAATTAACAATAGAGATGGAAAAGTCATTATGTTTTTAATAAATTTTGGAATAAAGATTTTCATGGGGAATTTTAAACATCAAGGTCTTACAAAAGGATATAGTACATTGGCCACATTAAAGGAATTATTTAGTGAAAGTCAGTAAAGGTATATTAATTGAGTTTGTATATTTGGAAATATCTGGATTGTTTATCGAATAAATATCATCTAAATATCTGCATTTATGGTAAAAAATATCTTTCAAATGGTGTTTTGTTGGGTGCTATAAAGTAAAGCCATAAAGTGTGATTTTAAGGAATAAATTGGTAATCAGAGGGGCACAGTAAGTATCCATCGGAGTACCAATCTTTTGATATATTTTATCTCCTAATGGACAAAGGTATTGTCAAGTAAAATGTTTATGGCTCTATATAATACTGTATTTGCCAGTTCAATTTGTATTTTAATAACTGAAAAAGGATTTGTAAAATGAAGACTGTATTTATAGTTACACACAGTTTATTAAAAGATCATCTGTTTAATAAGATTATGTGGTAGTGAAGAATACAAAATAGAGAAATCATAACTATCAATGGAGACAAACTGTCATTTAAAGAAACCTAACTCATCAAAGACTTTCGAAGAATTTTTATCACTTTAGAAATATTTAATACTGCTTTGAACAAACATTACTACAAAATTTAATAATGAGTTTCTTAAAGGTTAGAAGAGCACTGGTCAGAAAAAGTGAAATATGTGTAGTTGTACATTTATTGGATGCAGACCTATATAAGAAGAAATTTTGATTTAGGTAGACTAAGTCTATACCTTGTGGTGTTTCACTTGAGGCATTGTTGAAATGTGTTCATCTACAATCTTTTCTTCAGTAAAAGTTGTTGGATTTAAATGTTTTAAAATTTTTAATCTCAGTTCTGACAGAGATGACAAAACGATTTCTGAGAAAAAAATCCAGTTATAATATATAGGTATAGTAGAAGGATTTTGTATTAAGTAGCCTACAAAATGTTTAGAATTTTAGAAGTTGAAGGACATTTCTGCGTCTTCTTAAGAAGATTCGTACCCTCTCTGTCTTTGGACATTTTTATGGTCTTCTGTACTGCTATTAACTTAAACTTTGTCACAATATTTGAGTTCCTTAAACATTGTATGAGAGAAGCCAAACATATGCAGTTGTACATTTATTGGATGCTGATATTAGATGAAATTTATACGGTTACTTATGTGATTTAGATAGTCTATACATAGTAGGAACCTTGTTGTGTTCAAAAGCAGCTTTCAAAATGTCAGAACTAGGAATGTTAATAGTAAATTACATGTAAGCATGCAAGATTTTTCAGGGTGACTGCACTTGTGTAACTTATTTTATTATTCATATCAAAATGCTAGATTTTGATTGGTTAATACGAGTGAGACAATTTACTCTATCCCATGGCAAATACTCCATTACCCTTTGCGGAGACGCTTGCTCAAGTGTGCGCTTTAATAAATATGGATGATTGTTATGTACAAGACGTCATAGTTTATTACTTTGAATTTGAAATTTAATAGACAGAAATAACAATACATTCAGTATAATAAATTAAATAACACATATCTGAGAGGGTGATAGAGCAGATTGTTACCCCTCGAAAAGACATTGTCAACCTTGGCTTTGCCTTAGTTGACAATGTTTTCTCGGGGTAACAATCTGCTCTATCACCCTCTCAGCTATGTATTATTTATATAATGTTGGCAGTATTTTGGTTTGTTGTTCAGCTTGTTATCATGGTTATTGTGTTTAGATTTCAAATTTACTAAGTGTAGTTTACATATGTATAATCTGAATCATCAATGCAATAAATAACAATATTTTGACGCCGTTAGTCACCAATGTTAGTCACCAATTTAAGTTGTTGAAGTATGTAGTCACCAATTTAAATTTTTGAATCTGTTACCAATTTTGGACTTTTGATGTATGTATCATATTTAACACATACCAAAAGGATGATGTGTGAATTTTCTGTATATATTTATGAGTTTGAACAAAACCCATACTTATTCTACCCATTGCATTAATTCTTAATTTGTTTGTTTATAAATGAAATATTTACCACTGGACATGAAGCAAACAACAATCAATCAATCAACCTATTTTGAAACTGGTTTTTTATTGTTGGACACTTCAATTTTTTGCTGCAAATCAACCCAAATTTACAACATATGCTGTCAAATTTATATTTGGATGTGATAATTGCTGGTTTGTCGGAAGTCGGAAGTTATGACACCTACCTTCCAAATAGCTTACAGTTGTAGCTGCTAATTGACATATCATGAAAAATTCAATTTAGTTCCATCATTGTGTAATTATCATTTTTATACGACCGCAAACATTTTTTTGGGATCTTATAATGGTATGATGTCGTCGTCTGAGTCGTCATCCGAAGACACATTGGTTTCCGGACAATAACTTTAGTTTAAGTGAATGGATCTCTATGAAATTTTTATACGATCGCAAAAAAATTTTTGGGATCGTATAATGGTATGATGTTGTCATCGTCTGCATCGTCATCCGAAGACACATTGGTTTCCGGACAATAACTTTAGTTTAAGTGAATGGATCTCTAGGAAATTTTTTAAGAAGGTTCATTACCACAAAAGGAAGGTTAGGATTGATTTTGGGGATGATGGTCCCAACCATTTAGGAAATAAGGGGCCCAAAAGGGGCCAAAAACAAGCATTTTTCTAGTTTCAGGATAATAACTTGTGTATAAGTATTTTGATTGCTCTGAAATTGTACCACAATGTTTAATACCACAAGTAGAAGGTTGGGATTCATTTAATGGGTTATGGGGCCAACAGTTTAGGAATTAAGGGCCAAAAAGGGGCCAAAAACAACATTTTTTGTAGTTTCCTGACAATAACTTGTGTGTAAGTGTATGGATCTCTCTGACATTGTACCACAAGGTTCCATATCACAAAGGGAAGGCTGGGGTTGAGTTTGGGGATAATTGCCTTAAACTTGTAGGAATTAGGGGGCAAAAACAAGCATTTTTTTAGTTTCCAGACAATAACTTGTGTTTAAGTGTATGGATCTCTCTGAAATTGTACTACAAGGTTCCATATTACAAAGGGAAGGATGGGATTGAGTCTTGGGGTAATTGCTCCAAGGGGGGTTTCCAAAAGTTTGGAGGGGGATTTTTTTTCCAATTTTTTTAAGGAATTCATATTTTTTTCAAAAATTTTCTAATTTCAAATTTTTGAAAAGTTTAAAGAAGAAATCCTTAATTGTCAGTATTGAGCAATAGATTTGTAAGATCTTTGACCACATTTATTTTGTGTCAGAAACCTTTATTTTGTCAAAAATATGATCACAATCAAAATTCAGACAGTATCAAGCTTGAATATTGTATCCAAATTTGCCCCAACTGTTCAGGGTTCGACCACTGCGGTCGTATCAGGCTGCGCTTAGCGAAGCATTTTATTTAAGAAGGTTCAATATCACAAAAGGAAGATTGGGATTGATTTTGGGGATGATGGTCCCAACCGTTTAGGAATCAGGGGCCCAAAAAGGGGCCCAAAACAAGCTTTTTTCTAGTTTCAGGATAATAACTTGTGTATAAGTATTTCGATTGCTCTGAAATTATACCACAATGTTTAATACCACAAGTAGAAGGTTGAGATTCATTTAATGGGTTATGGGGCCAACAGTTTAGGAATTAAGGACCAAAAAGGGGCCAAAAACAAGCATTTTTTCTAGTTTCCAGACAATAACTTGTTTGTAAGTGTATGGATCTCTCTAACATTGTACCACAAGGTTCCATATAACAAAAGGAAGGCTGGGATTGAGTTTGGGGTTAATTACCCCAAACATGTAGGAATTAAGGGCCAAAAACAAGCATTTTTCTAGTTTCCAGATAATAACTTGTGTGTAAGTGTATGGATCTCTCTGAAATTGTACTACAAGGTTCCATACTACAAAGGAAAGGCTGGGATTTAGTTTTTGGGTTATTGCTCCAAGGGGGGGGGGTTCCCAATTTTTTTAAGGGATTCATATTTTTTTTTCAAAATTTTTAAAATTTCGAATTTTTGAAAAGTTTCAAGAAGAAATCTTCAGTTGCACAGTATTGCGCAATGGATTTATAAGATCTTTGACCACATTTATTTTGTGTCAGAAACCTATATTATGTCAAAAATTTGATCACAATCCAAATTCAGACAGTATTAAGCTTGAATATTGTGTCCAAATTTGCCCCAACTGTTCAGGGTTCGACCTCTGCAGTCGTATCAGGCTGCGCTCAGCGAAGCATTTTATTGATATTATATATTTTGTTTTGAGATAAGCAATACTGCATGTGTTAAAATCACCCATGAGGGTGTTAGACAAACGGGATATACCATGATATAATGGTTAAGCAAAATGATAGCATTTTTTAGCAGGGTGAAAGGGGAGGGAGGAGGGAGTCTATCAGCAATTTAACTTTATTTCATGATTAAGCATGATAAATGCAGGATATCCTTTTACATTTAATGTAGCATAGTGTACAATATCTAGATTGATGTAATCAGTAGTTTTTACAATTTTTTTGTTAAAATTAAAGGTTGCTTTGATGTTCACTCTAACATCTCCTTTTATTTTATTTTTTTTGGGGGGTGGGGGGAGGATATGCCAGATAAAGTTTAAATCACCAGTTAGTCCTGATGGAACTTTTCAGTACATGAGATTTTGTTAGTGAATATATTTTTATCTGTTTTGGAATCTTTAATATGTTGATTGGACTTAAAACTTTTCGCCACTCTTTTGTCAGTAAACTATTGAACAGAATAACTTCATATCTGGTCAGCAGCTTTACAGTGTTGAGTTGTAACGTGTAATTTCTTCTCAGATCTGTCAGACACCTACTTGAATTTTTGCAATATGTTGAATGAACTAAATATTTTTCATCACACTTTTCTCAAGTACTGCTGAACAGAATGACTTCATATTTAGTCATCATCTTAGCAGTGATGGATTCAGAGTAACATTTGAGTACTTTTGGGATCTGTCAAACACTTACTTTCTACTTTTTGATACTTTCAATTGCCAGTGGGAGTATGCTTAGCGGACAGCACATGCAATCTTGTTTTATTTGCAGGACAACACATGCAATCTTGTTTTATTAACAGGACAACACATGCAATCTTGTTTTAATATCAGGATAACACATGCAATCTTGTTTTAATAGCAGGACAACACATGCAATCTTGTTTTATTAGCAGGACAATGCATGCAATCTTGTTTTATTAGCCAGACAACACATGCAATCTTGTTTTATTAAAAGGACAACACATGCAATCTTGTTTTATTAACAGGACAACACATGCCATCTTGTTTTAATAGCAGGACAGCACTTGCAATCTTGTTTTATTAGCAGGACAACACATGCAATTTTGTTTTATTAGCAGGACAACACATGAAATCTTGTTTTATTAGCAGGACAATGCATGCAATCTTGTTTTATTAGCAGGACAACAAATGTAATCTTGTTTTATTAGCAGGACAACACATGCAGTCTTGTTATTTTAGCAGGACAATGCATGCAATCTTGTTTTATTTGCAGGACAACACATGCAATCTTGTTTTATTAGCAGGCAACACATCCAATCTTGTTTTATTAGCAGGACAACACATCCAATCTTGTTTTATTAGCAGAACAATGCATGCAATCTTGTTTTATTAGTAGGACAACACATGCAATTTTGTTTTTATTAGATTGTAGTAATACGCCTTTAGTTTTTGTGTAACTTTCAAGATTACAAAAGAAGCTTTTGCTGAAATGTTTCTGTTCTAACATTCTGAAAACAACAGAACTCCTTACTAATGACATTTCTTGTCAGTATCTGACTCTATTTAGATTGTTGAATGAGGAATTTATCTGAAGATGAACATTTAGTTGTATTACTTATTTATTGCAGATTAAATGCTGACGGAGTGAGAGAATACTTTCCAGCACCATTAGTTTTGAAGGGATTATTGGATTTATGTTCCAAGCTGTTTCATATACAGTTTAAGGTTTGTAGTTAATGGAAATATTCCTGTAGTATGGTAATGGTTTTTTATTCTCCTACCGACGAAGTCGAAGGGGACTTTAGATTTACACTCCGTCTGTCTGTCTGTCTGTCCATCTGTCAGTCCGGCAAATCAGTTTTCCAGATTTTTTTTCTTCGTGCTTGAAGATATTGATTTGATATTTGGTTTATTGTTTTATCATGACAAGTTACAGGTCAAGTTCAATTTTCACGATTTTAGCTTTTCTTTTTTTTCAGTTAAAGCCCTTTCCCTAGAATTAAATTTTTGATGAAATACTTATTAATTAGTAGATTTTTGTTCAAAGGGAAATAACTCATTTTTAAAAAATGACATTTTGGATTTTTTTCCTTTTCTTTGGTAAATTGTTTGAAGAATTTAGTGGTAGGTTTGTTTGTCATTCTTGAAGATATTGATTTGATAATTAGTATTGGTTTTATCATGACAAGTTACAGATCAAGTTGGAAATTTGTTCCGGTATGATGATTTTGTGCAGAGTTATGGTCTTTGGACATAGAAAATTCACTTAAATAATTAGTTTTCAACAGTTTTTTTTTGTCGTGCTTGAATATTTTGACTTGATATTTTTATGTAGTTTACTACATGACAAGTTATAGATCAAGTTAGAATTTTGTTCCAATACAATTAATTTTTAACCGGTAGGGGACTATGTACATGTATTGCCATGCAATACTCACAGAATGCTTGTTTTTTGTGCGTTTTATTGCAGAAAATATAAAAGATAAAGAGAAATTGTAAAAGGAAAAGTGTTCATCAAAATAAAATCAAGAAATATTTTTAACATGGAGGAAATGTCAATTAACCCCTTATTGGAGTTACTGACCTTGAAAAATTAATTTTTTTTTCTTTTTTGTGGCAGAAACTGAAATAGAGAGAAATTGTGAAATGAAAAGTTTTTTGTCAATTGACTGCTTTTAGGAGTTATTGCCCTCAAAAGAGGGTTTTTATCCATTTTTTATCATATTTTGTAGAAATCGTTTTTAGATAGAGATAAATTTTAAATTACAAAGATGTTAAAAGCACAATAAGATTTACAAATAGATAGACATTGTCAACTGACTCCTTTTAAGAGAAATTGCCCTTGAAAGATGATTTTTTTAATTTTAGCAGTTAATTTTGCACAAACTATAAAAGATAGTGAGAAACAGTTTAAAAAAAGTAAAAAACAGTTGCCACTGTCAATTCGCAATTTGATGGTCACAAATGCAGTTTTTTACAGTGAAACAGATATTTGTGACTGTCAAATCAAAATTGACAGCAGCAGCTCTTCAACTACAGTACTGTTAATTCCATTCTAATGCAATACTCTTAAAATGATTAAAATTAAACATTTCAAATATCCCGTTAACAGCAACTGCATGTGCACAACGTTGTTACCAATGAATCAGTTCATCAACCGTTGAATTGATGGCAGACGTCATCCAATCAAAATTGTTGTTTCATGCCAAGTTGCATTAGAATAGAAAATAGCATTGGTATATCAGTTTTTTAACCGGATTTTCGAAGGAAATATCGGTTATTAAAATGGTGATGTCCGGCGGCTGCCAAACAGTGTCTTTTTTAAATTTTTAAATATTTTACTCTTGTTATCTTTTTTATGACTAAGCATAATGTCTTATCTCACAATAAAATTGGAGTGACAGATTTATTTGAAAATTATCTATTTTCTAAGTGGTAATGATTATAAGCTATATTATTAGACATTTTGAAGTTAATTACATTATTAATTATTAATTATATCTGGGTTATAACTTAGCATATAATATCATTGGAGTGACAGATTTATTTGAAAATTTTCTGTTTCCTGATAAGATCTGTAGGACTGTATATATAAAGTTTGAAATTTACTAGTAGGACTGTATAAATGAAATTTGAAATTTACTGTTCATTATTAGACATTTTGTAGATAATTAAGTCTCCCTAAACCATATATATTCTTACCCCAACCCCCTTTCAATTTGAGAATGTGCTTTTATCTTGTAAACGGTTGAGATCCCCACCCCTAAACCATATATATTCTTGTATGGGACAATAAAACAAATCAAATGAAATATTTTGGGAGTCCCCGGGTTCACCCCCACCCCCCTACTTTTTGAAAACTTGTAAACGGTCAAAATCTCCACCCCGAAACCATATATATTGTTGTATGGGACAATAAAACAAATCTAATGAAATAAAAGGCGAGTCCCCTGGGATCACCCCACCCCATCCTATTTAAGAACTTGTAAACCGTCAAGATCCCCACCCCTAAACCATATATATTCTTGAATGGGACAATAAAACAAATCAAATGATATATAGGGGAAGTCCATGGGGGTCACCCTCACCCCCATTCTTTTTGATAACTTGTAAACAGTCGAGATCCCCACCCCTAAACCATATATATTCTTGAATGGGACAATAAAACAAATCAAATGAAATTGAGGGGGAGTCCCCTGGGGTCACCCCAACCCCCCTTTTCTTTTAAAACTTGTAAACGGTCAAAATCTCCACCTCGAAACCATATATATTCTTGTATGGGACAATAAAACAAATCAAATGAAATACAAGGCGAGTCCCCTGGGGTCACCCCCACCCCTTCCTGTTTAAGAATTTGTAAACAGTCGAGATCCCCACCCCTAAACCATATATATTCTTGTATGGGACAATAACACAAATCAAATGAAATATAGGGGAAGTCCATGGGGGTCTGCCCCACCCCCTTTCTTGTTGAAAACTTGTAAACAGTCAAGATCCACACCTTGAAACTATATATATTCTTGTATGGGACAATTAAACAAATCAAATAAAAATAAAAGGCGAATCCCCTGGGGTCACTCCCACCCCCTCCTGTTTGAGAACTTGTAAACGGTCGAGATCCCCACCCCTAAACCATATATATTCTTGTATGCAGTAAAACAAATCAAATGAAATATAGGGGAAGTCCATGGCGATCACCCCCACCCCTTCTTTTTGATAATTTGTAAACGGTCTAGATCCCCACCCCTAATCCATATATATTCTTGAATGGGACAATAAAACAAATCAAATGAAATTAAGGGGAAATCCCCTGGGGTAACCCCACCCCTTCTTTTTGAAAACTTGTAAACGGTCAAGATCAAGATCCCTACCCCTAAACCATATATATTCTTGTACAGGACATAAAAACAAATCATATGAAATAAAGGGAGAGTCCCCTGGGGATCACCCCCCCTTTTGAGACTTTGTAAACGGTCGAGATATCCACCCCTAAACCATATAAATTCCTGTTCGTAATTTCAAGAAGATTTGAATGACATACAGGGTCAATCCATAGGCGTCACTTATGCATATCATAAACCAATTTGTACTGGACATTGCCCAATGTCGAGCGACAATGGGAATGACGAATTATTGGAGCTTTGTTTGGGAGACTTCGTAACAGCATTCTGTTACAATTATTTCTTGTTACTGATAAGTTTTATAGATTTTGAAATGACATTGTATTAATGATAAATACAATTTTGGATTTTTTTCTTCTTTTCTTTGGTAAATTGTTTGTAGAATTTTGTGGCAAGTTTGTTTGTTATTCTGTAAAAACTAATTTTCTGAATGCTATATATATTTTTTTTGTGATGAAGTAAACTCCTTTAAAAACTAAGCTTATATTGTCTATTAATAAACATATATTTAGATTTCTGATTTTGGGCCCAGTTTTCAAGTTGGTCCAAATTGGGGTCCAAAATTAAACTGTGTTTGATTTCAACATAAATTGAATATATATAGGGTTCTTTGAAATGCTTAATCTAAACCTGTATTTCTTTTCATTATTAATAAGATGATACCACATTGAGGTCCAAAGGTCCTAAATTACACTTTTGATTAATTTCATCAAAAATTGAATTCTTTGGTTCTTTGATATGCTGATTCTAGCAATGTTTGAGTGTTAAATCATATATAATTTTAGAGAACTTAGTCATCACTGGTTGTTGTTATTATATTATTGATTATAATTTAAAATATTGCTTCATATCTTATTTTAGAGAACTATTTATCCAGTTTGAGTTATTTCCCTTTGCACAGAAAATATTATGGATAAAATTAACCCGTGTTTCATTTCAACATAAATTAAATATATATAGGGTTCTTTCAAATGCTGAATCTAAACCTGTATTTAAATATTAGATTTTTGGGCCCAGTTTTCAAGTTGGTCCAAATCAGGGTCCAAAATTAAACACTGTTTGATTCAACAAAAAAATTATTTATGGGGTTCTTTGAAATGCTGAATCTAACCATGTATTGAGAGATTTTGGATTGTGGGCTCCTTTATCAAATTGGTCCACATTGAGGTCCAAAGGGTCTTAAATTAAACTTTTGTCTGATTTCATCAAAAATTGAATTCTTGGGGTTTTTTGATATGCTGATTCTAATATGTACTTAGATTTTTGATATTGGACCATAATAGGTATTTAAATGTCCAATTTCAAGTATTTCAGTTCTTAAACCACATTCATTTTGTGTCACAAACCTATGCTGTGTCAAATATTCAATCACAATCCAAATTCAGAGCTGTTTTAAGCTTAAAAGTAATGTCCATACTTGCTCAACTGTTTAGGGTTCGACCTCTGCAGGAAAATCCGGTTTGCTGTCATTCTGACAGCCTCTTGTTCAAACTTGAATCAGTTGATTATATATTTGTTATACAGTCATATAATAAGTTACAGATCACTTTTGAATTTTGTTCTCATTGAGCGATTTTTATACGACTGCAAAATTTTTGCGGTCTTATATTGGTATGACGTTGGCGTCGTCGTCGTCGTCCGAAGACATTTGGTTTTCGCACTATAACTTTTGTATTAGTTAATAGAAATCTATGAAATTTTAACACAAGGTTTATGACCACAAAAGGAAGGTTGGGATTGATTTTGGGAGTTTTGGTCCCAACAGTTTAGGAATTAGGGGCTAAAAAAGGGCCCAAATAAGCATTTTTCTTGGTTTTTGCACAATAACTTTAGTATAAGTAAATAGAAATCTATGAAATTTAAACACAAGGTTTATGACCACAAAAGGAAGGTTGAGATTGATTTTGGGAGTTTTGGTCCCAACAGTTTAGGAATTAGGGGCCAAAAGGGTCAGAAATTAAACTTTGTTTGATTTCATCAAAAATTGAACTATTGGGGTTCTTTGATATGCGGAATCTAACCATGTATTTAGATTCTTAATTTTTGGTCCCGTTTTCAAATTGGTCTTCATTAAGGTCCAAAGGGTCCAAAATTAAACTTAGTTTGATTTTAACAAAAATTGAATTCTTGGGGTTCTTTGATATGCTATATCTAAAAAGGTACTTAGTTTTTTTATTATGGGCCCAGTTTTCAAGTTGGTCCAAATCGGGGTCCAAAATTAAACTTTGTTTGATTTCAACAAAAATTGAATATATGGGGTTCTTTGATATGCTGAATCTATTTAGATTTTTGATATTTGGGCCCGGTTATCAAATTGGTCCACATTGAGGTTTAATGGGTCCAAAATTGAACTTTATTTGATTTCATCAAAAATTGAATTCTTGGGGTTCTTTGATATGCTGAATCTAACCATGTATTTAGATTTTGGATATTGGACTACCACAAAGGGATGGTAAGAATTGTCTTTGGGAGTTATGGCTCAAACCGTTAAGGAATAAGGTGCAAAAAAGGGGGGAAAAGGGTTTCCAGGTTAATGGACAATTACTTAAGTACAAAACATAATTTTAAAAGGCAGTGTAAGGTTGGTCATTGAAACTCATTTGAATATCTCACCTAAACTGCTTTTAAATTATGTATATTGGAAATTTGCCAAAAACTTTATTATTAATAAATTCCATTGGAAATTTGCCAATAACTTTAGTTTAATGAACTTCATTGGAAATTTGCCAATATAAAATGTTGCTGATGAAGCTTTTTGTTTATCTCACCTAAACTGCTTTTAAATTATGTATATTGAAATTTGCCAAAACTTTATTATTAATAAATTCCATTAGAAATTTTCAATTGCACAGTATTGCGCAATAGCAAGAAATCTTCAATTGCACAGTATTGCGCAATAGCAAGAAATCTTCAATTGCACAGTATTGCGCAATAGCAAGAAATATCCAATAGCACAATATTGCACAATAGCAAGAAATCTTCAATTTCACAGTATTGCGCAATAGCAAGAAATATTGAATGCACAGTATTGCGCAATTGCAAGAAATCTTCTTTTGCACAGTATTGCGCAATAGCAAGAAATCTTCAATTGAAATTTAATACAAATTTTTTAACCCATTTAACATTTTTAGATAATTCACCACATTTATTTTGTGTCAGAAACCATTATTATGTCAAAAATTTGATCACAATCCAAATTCAGACAGTATCAAGCTTGAATATTGTGTCCAAACTTGCACCAACTGTTCAGGGTTCGACATCTGCGGTCGTATCAGGCTGCGCTCAGCGAAGCATTTTATTGTCATAGTGGTGGCATTTGGAAAAGGAAATTTGCGTGAGAATTCTCGGTTGTCTGCACTTTCTTTTGTAATGCCTGAAGTTGTAAATTAGATATTTAAATACAGGAAGTTACCTATTAAGTTAGAGGTTAGTTTTGGTTGAGTGATTTTTCATCAGCTGTAATTGCATCCAATGTAATCATTACAGCTTGGAGGGGACATTGTATTGCATATGAAATACCTTGCGATTGATCTGTAATATATTTTTTTCAAATGATTAAAAACTGAAAATCAAGAAATAACTATCATTTAGATATTGATATAGGGGGAATTGGCAAAATACAGATGCAGAAATATATTTCAGATAAAAAAAAGACCTAATTTCTTTAGCATGTATGTGTACATATAGATTGTATAGTATAAAAACTAGTTCAGTTTTTAAAGTGTGACTGTGTGATATCTTCATAATTTTGGTCAACAAATGTCTCTGTCAGGTTAATAAACAATCATCACTTCCATGAAGTGATAATATAAGACACAATAGTGTCCTGTATTGAAAGTATCCCTCCTCTGACATAAACCTAGTGATCCCCAAGTTATTCTTGTAAACATTTTGCATTTAATTATACCCCACGCAACGAAGTTGCGGAGGGTATAATGTTTTTGACCCGTCAGTTCGTCAGTCCGTCAGTCCTGTTTCTTGTCATCGCAACTCCTCTCAAACCACACAACAGAATTTCATGAAACCTTTTTAGATAATAAGGACATACTATGTAGATGTGCATATCGACAGGAAATTACGATTCAATTTTTTTCTAGGAGTTACGCCCCTTTGAACTTATTTGCTTCAATATACTACTGCAACAGTTTGTCATTGCAACTCCTCTGAAACCACACAACAGAATTTCATGAAACCTTTTTAGATAATAAGGACATACTATGTAGATGTGCATATCGACAGGAAATTATGATTCAATTTTTTTTCTAGGAGTTACGCCCCTTTGAACTTATTTGCTTCAATATACCTCTGCAACAGTTTGTCATCGCAACTCCTCTGAAACCACACAACAGAATTCCATGAAACTTTGTAGATAATAAGGACATACTATGTAGATGTGCATATCGACAGGAAATTATGATTCAATTTTTTTTTCTTATACAATTTTTTTTCTTACAGTTATTTTATTTCTCCAGTGACAATGTGGGGACGTGGAGTATGTGAGCGCGCTCACAAAGGTTCTTTAATTGTCAAAAGCGATTCATACTCCTTAGCGCATCTAGCCTGACTACAACATGTCTTCCTCTTCATGTTGAGTATCATTTATTAACTTTCTGAAAAAAATCTTTAACAAACATATTTATATTTTATGGTTTGATCAAATTAAGTCATGATGACTGTAACTTAGCTGAAAGCCTAGATTCATTGACTGATTCCTACATTTTCCTCTATGTTTATATTTGTCATTTCTATCTCTACAGATCAGCACAGTGTATGTTGTAGCAGTTTTAAATGTTATACTTTTCTTCAATTTGATAATGCTGAATAGTATTGTTTTGTATTTCCTCATCCAAACTGGTATCAGCTTTTTAACCCTTTTCTTTATTTTACTATTTCAGGAAAACAAAGATGTTCCAGTGTGGCATGAAGATGTTTGGGTGTATAATATCCTGGACAAAGATGGTACGTCTTGTATTGCTATATATTGTGAAGATTTGGGCTTACCTCATTGCATTCTTCATTCATGTTTTTGGGTATCCTATTTACATACTTTTTTATCATTCTGCTCAACTCTTTACTAAATCTGGTATCATGGGAAATTGAAAAGAGTTGCCCCAACAATATCATGTTCAACCTTGAGCTTTCAATGCTGGCATAGTGCATTGACCTTACAATTTCAAGTTTGACCCAACACGATCATGTTCAGCTTCTAAAAATTTCAAAGAACTATATTTCAGATCAACAGAAACACTCAAATGAATTAGATAATATAAGTATTTTGTAGAATATCAGTCTGTCACCTTGATGTGAACCTTCTTAGAGCTTGTGTGATGTACTCTTTTACTAAAGAGCCTCATTTTGTGACTCACAGTTGATGTTTGAGGATATCTACATAGAAAAAAACTTATAATGTATTTATTACCTGCCAAGATATCAAATAATGTATTAATCTCTTGCAAAGATTCTACATAGGTTAATGTGAATTATGTGAATTATCACAAATTGATAAAAATTCTAATATTTAGAAGGAAATTGTATTTTAGAATAAATTAAAACTATAAAAAGACAACAACATCCTGGATTACTGCAAGGAAATGCTTTATTCTGGTCTACATGTTTCGCCACTTACGGTGGCATCTTCAGGACAATTTAATGATAGGAAACAAGTGCTGAAGTACATAAAATGCGGTTCATATGGGGTTACAAAATGGTTAACAAGACATAACGTCACAATTATTGGTCTGACAATGTTAAAATGAAAGTGAAAGTAAAAGTTAATAATGAATTGTCAGTATCTTTTCCAAATTGGACAACACCTCACTGGACATTCCGTACCATTTCAACTGGCTTCACTCTGAATGAGGTACTACTTCCAATTGCGTCGGGAATAGTGTGGGATGTATGGTAGAATAAATTCATAAAAAATTGATTATCAACTCCAAGATAGCTTATGTCTTTTAGAGATATTAGGTGCAGAACAGTTATCACCTGTCAAGGTCTTCCTCAAAGGATAGTTTAAAGTGCCAGTGTCCTTAAGTATCAGTCTTAAAATGGTCAGAGGAATCTTTTTGTTCTGAATTACCCAAAAGTTGTAAATTATGTACCGGTATGCAACATCATTTTTCAACAGAGCTAGCTAGCTATGTTATGTGAAATAAATATTTTTTAACACCTTCTTTCAGTTGCTTTTCATATCCAGGCAAGATAGGAATGCTTGAAGAAAATCAGTTGATTGGTCAGCATATCTTTGAAAACATTCTGTAAAAAAAGATGAAATTAGCAAGTTGTAAAAAAAGCTAAGTTTAGCAAGCTGTAAAAGAGATACATTTATCAAGCTGTAAAAAAAAGATGAAATTAGCAAGTTGTAAAAAAAGATAAATTAGCAAGTAGTTTTCCATTTTAAACACTAACCTCATCACTAAATATAAAAAACTGTAACAAAATTGACCTGAATTTTCCTTTGCAGATTTCAAATATATATAAATTGATGTGATTGGTCTATATAAAATTTTCAAAAACACCTGGATTCATATTTGAAGTTGACCCATACATATATTTCTCAGTTATCACATATACAATTTTTGATATCTTACATGTCTTAACTTGATTTAAAAGGATAAAACAGCATATATACAGATATCTAATCGAAAGTTGAAAATTACTGATCTATTGACATTTTACTTTGGTGAAATTGCAACCCATTTATTTTGACATATCAAAAAAGGGACACATTTGTGTACTTTCATATAGGAAGAGATCCCCTGTGGAAGATATATCTTGGACAGACAGACCATTTGCCATAGAATGCAGGTCATGTGACCTATATTTTATGATTCATTGGCTTTGATACAGTTATTTAACTTCATTAAGGGGGTAGGCTCAGGTAACACCAAAATTTTCCTCTTGTTTAATTTTTCTTAAATATACACCATGTAATGAATAGAAGGGGTACCCTTAAAACCAGTTGAAAACACTAGTAGGCATACATTGTTGTGTTGTTTTGCACTTGTTCTGGATAGGAATAGCCATGGCAGCTTAAATGCTTGTAGAATCATACCTTAAAGTAGATATGAAAAGTCATGGTTATATCTATAGCCTAAATGTAAATTAAAGGTTGAAAATAAATGAATATGTTGAAATTCTGGGAATTTTAGATGACACTTTAAATTTTTCAAAATCTATCTTTTAATTGCTGCAAAAAATTGCAGTAACAATTCTCCTTTATATATACCTTTATACTTATAAACTTTTAAAATATCATCTTTATGAGATTTTTAATCAATGCTTGGCTTTATGAAGACAATCTTTCTTTTTATTTTGACAATTTCCAGATAAACAATACCAAAGTTATGAGAGTTGAATTGTTAAAAAAAAATAACATTTTGCAGCATATAGTGTGAAATAGTGTGTTACTTGAGCTGGATTTGTATGTAAATTTTGAGAATTTTTGTCCTTCTAGAGTTATGGAATAAAAAAAAAATCAATAATTCTTGATCAGTTATTAAGTTAAAGATGTATATTTTAGGTTCATATATCAGCACATTTTATATTGATCCATACAACAGAAAAGGCAAAAGAAAAACAGCATGGATGGAGCCAGGTCGACGTATGTAATAAAATATGTAATAATGTTGTGTTAAAAGGTTAAAAAGCATGTCTAGCAAATAATGTGTGATATACCTGACACAAGTGGAGGGATGTTAGGGCAAGTAAAAGATCAGGTAGTTTTTATATGTTATCAGGAATATACAACATTTTGGAAAGTCTTAGTGTAAGACTTACTAAAATAAGAAGTTTCATTTAACTCAACGTCTCTCTGCATCATACAAAATGCAACAGAGCACTACAACCTTCTCTCTGCATCATACAAAATGCAACAGAGCACTACAACCTTCTCTCTGCATCATACAAAATGCAACAGAGCACTACAACCTTCTCTCTGCATCATACAAAATGCAACAGAGCACTACAACCTTCTCTCTGCATCATACAAAATGCAACAGAGCACTACAACCTTATGTGTCTCATTCACCTCACATAACCAAATCTCTCTCATGAATATTGCAAAAATTGCACATTTTACATGAATTAAACATTTATTTTCTTTTGTAGTAAGAAGCTTCATAGGAACAACACCATTTTCATACATGGGATTAAACGTCATACCCCCATCCCATCCTTCAGAGCCAGGCTACATGACATTTCATGATGTGCAGGAATTATTTGAGAATGTAAGTTAATAACAAACTTAAAACACTAAAATCAGCTCACTACTGAAAAAAAGCCTCATGAAATTTAACATTTACCAGGTGATTATTAAATCAACCAAAAAAGCTTGATGATACATATGTGGAATAATGAGACACAAAAAGGACGAATAATACCATGGCCAAGAGAAAACACACAGTGAAACACAAAATACTTCATAAAAAACTAACATTGAACCCTATTTATATGTTCTACATACCCAATTTATGGTTACATAAAATAAAAGAAACAAATAATTTTCTTTTTCACTTCAATTTTAAAATGTTAAATAATAAATCTAGTCAGAAATCATCTTAAAAAGAAACCATGTTTGTTATCAGCAGGAAGTTAAAAATGTAATTATTGCTATTTTCTGAAATTTTGCTGTGATCTATAGTTTTGTGATCACTTGCTGATCTTTTTTCAGGTTAAAAATCCTTCAAATTTTAAAATCTTTTAAAAAAATTAGATGAAAATTTGTTCAAGACTATAGTTCATTTTGTATATGAAATATGAATGAAAACTATTTTGGTGCAAATCTTATTATTCTTTTTACCAAGAATTTGATATTTTTTAAGTCCAACAAAAAATCATTTGAAAACCTGCCCCATATTCATGTAACCCTGGATTAACCTAATAAATATGCACGTGTACCAAACAACACAAATCTTGGTAGACTGACAACTTTGGCAAATTTGTTTAAAAGGTACACATTGAAACAACAAAACAAAATAATATAAAAAACATTAGAAATGGCTACAACAGGCAAAGAAAATGTATTGCATACATTAAACCAACTATTTTTAGATTATTGATCAATTATTTATTCATTTATCTAGGGTTTTTAGTGATAACATTATGAATTTGTGAGGAATTTCAATTAAATAGTTCTTTTTAATAACAATTACCCCATCCATGTCTCATCAACTCTAAATAGAAATTCTTACCAATTTAGAAAAAGAGTGTATCAGGCAAATATAATTACCTCAATTTGAACACTGAAGTGAAATTAAAACTATCATTACTTTTTTGTATTTGTGAATATGTGCTTCAAGACGGTCTAGGTCATCCCAGGTGATGTGAGTATACATTCTGGCATTATTAATGAGGTCTGGTCTGACAGATCACAAAAACTAGGGTTTTTGCTCTTAATTACATTCATTAGAGTCCTAAAAGTTACATGAAACATACTTTTTCATTGATATCTATAGAATTACTGCATTTAACATCTTTTCAGTTTCAAGACTTTCATTGAAACTGCCTCTTTAAGCATCATATCAACTGACATATATATACTGTAAGAACATTTTACACTGTTATGTCAGAAAAATCAGTGATGTAAGAGACACTACATACATTCTTGTTGTTGTAAGAAATGTTACTTCCTTTTTTTATTCAGTTTGGAAATGGATTACAACAGATGTTAACAACAGTACAATATTCAGAATTATCAGGACAGTATAACATTGAAGTTGATGCTGTTTTCACTGTAGCTAAATTAATGAGAAGATGGTTAACAAGACCAGAAGTCCTGATGAGCATCAGTTCCAATCCTATAACAGGAAAACCAATGTCTGAAGAGATGGCAAAAAAAATAATAGAAGGTCAGTTCCAATCTGATCACAGAAAAACTAATATCTGAAAAGATGGCCAAAAAAATAATAGATGGTCAGTTCTAATCTTTTCACAGAAAAACTGAATGTCCAAAGAGATAGCAAAAAAGACAAATGATGGTCAGTTCAAATCTTATCCAAGAAAACCAGTGTCGAAAAGTTTCCTAAAATGCAATAGAAGTTCAAGTTCATTCATATCACTGGAAAAATGAAGCTGTATAGACCACAGACTGTAGATATGGCCTTGAAAACAAAATTCATTTTTATAAATTGTAATATTTTAGGGCAGGGAAATTTTATGGATGAAAAATTCATTTAAAAAAGTGTGTTACCTTATTGGTTTGTGTACAATACACACTTTTTTATCCAAGATATATAGTTGGTAATTATAGGGATGAGTAATATACACAACTAGACAATATCAAATTTTTTTTGATTTTTTTTTTTAGATATGATTGCAACCATATTTGGATATATTGTCAGATATATTGAAGTTCCCTTTCAATTTTGAGATTTTTACCTCTAGGAAAGTGGTTTCCTGATAATGGTCTATACCTCCAGTTTGCAGTTACTAAAAATAAACCAAAATATGTATTGAAAAAGGGGTTTCCTAATGATAACTCCAGTTCCTCATGTGGGATTGGAACCAAACTTGAATATATTGTAAAATATAAGGGGTGGAAGATCGATCCCTATTATTTTTGGCTCTATACAAACAAGGTAAAGATTACAGTTACAACAAATTGAGTGCAATTTTAATTCTTCTCACAGGGATAGGGCTTTCTTTTTTTGTAAAAATAAAATAACTTCTGAAATCATAATAGGAAAGAATCATACCTAAAAGAATACAGGAAAAAACTATGCCATTAGGTCACTCACTATGAGCTCTTCATCCTGAAATGGTGGTGTGGAGTATAGTAGCTGGCTCACTATAGGTTCTTTTATTCTATAAGTTGTGTGCTTAAAATGATTTTCATAGAAATTCTGCAATGGAAGGTCTTGATTTATAGGCATACTTGCCAACCTCTGACAATGAGAAATCATGTCATGACATGACATGACATGTCAAAAAGCGTGTGAAAACGCGACGAAGATGCGGACTTTTTTATATGAACAATGTTCATAATTTCACATTATCATGATTATACAAATTTGTTAATCATGTTAATATATAATAAAAACAATATTCTAGAGTAAACTTTTATTGTATTCAACAGTGGTCTGTTTTGCTGCTTTTAAAGCAATACACTAGGCTTAGGCACATATTCAAAACAACTGCCAGTTTAATTGCATTTACTCGATAACAAGGCACACAATATATCATTGTCGAGTTCTGATCAGAATTCAGTGTAGATTTCTTTATAATTGAAAATGTTCTCTCACAGTCAGTATTGATAATTGGCTGAACTTAAATAGCTTCAGCTTTGAAAGAGTGTCATAACGTTTTTTTGCCATCTAATATGTCATCTATTATCTTTGCCATTGCTCCCAACGAACTATATATGTTGCTATTGTCTCTGAGGCTTTTGTCTGGTCAAAACTGGGTAGATCATCAGAAGACAGCTGGTACTATGAGAACTGATCCAACAGTTTCGTGATATTTATATCCCATTTGGCCTGTGGAAATCTGTTGGCTAGATTTGAAACTGAAAAAGAAAAGCATTTTATTATTTGATTACCATTAAGCACGTTAAATGCTTAATCAGATCGCTACAGTGTAGTTCTCCTCTCACATGTATTGTTTTGATTGCAACATAGGGTGCGCAATGCGTCACTCGTCACTCAATAATTTAAACTTGAACTCCCAAATATAATTTGTAAATCTTAAAAATTATTTATCTTAGTACGTAAACATCGTTTTCGCTTAGCAATCGGCTCTTTAGACAACGGTACAGGTCCTGAAAGCGAACTATTTCTGTCGACATTTCCCCTAAGTGAATTTGAATGAAAGAAAATCACAAAATCGTAAAAACTAATCACAAACTACTTACCTAAGGGCTTTTGCTGTTCATCCATACAGAAAAATAAACAATGGCGACGATACAATTACTTCGAAGTTTTCAGTATTTTTTGTCTAATAATGAAAAAACCTGAGAATCGCGATATCACTAACGACCAAAAAATCAAAACAACGAAAAAGCATGTAATTGCGTGTGAAGTGGCGAAACGCGTGTACACGCCATGTGACAAAATCCTCGCGTGTAAACCGTTGAAAAAGCGTGTATTACACGCGAATATCATGTCAGTTGGCAACTATGTTTATAGGTTTATGTGAATGAATGTGTCATATTTTCATTTCTTATATATTTTTTATCTCTTATAGGTGAATCTTCACTTGATGCTTACAACATGTGTTATGATCTGTGTAAAAGTGCTTTTGATATGGAATGCCATGTTCACCCGTAAGTAATCTGTGTAAAAGTGCTTTTGATATGGAATGCCATGTTCATCCGTAAGTAATCTGTGTAAAAGTGCTTTTGATATGGAATGCCATGTTCACCCATAAGTAATCTGTGTAAAAGTGCTTATGATATGGAATGCCATGTTCATCCATAAGTAATCTGTGTAAAAGTGCTTTTGATATGGAATGCCATGTTCACCTGTAAGTAATCTGTGTAAAAGTGCTTTTGATATGGAATGCCATGTTCACCCGTAAGTAATCTGTGTAAAACTGCTTTTGATATGGAATGCCATGTTCACCCGTAAGTAATCTGTGTAAAAGTGCTTTTGATATGGAATGCCATGTTCACCTGTAAGTAATATGTGTAAAAGTGCTTTTGATATGGAATGCCATGTTCACCCGTAAGTAATCTGTGTAAAAGTGCTTTTGATATGGAATGCCATGTTCACCTGTAAGTAATCTGTGTAAAAGTGCTTTTGATATGGAATGCCATGTTCAACCGTAAGTAATCTGTGTAAAAGTGCTTTTGATATGGAATGCCATGTTCACCCGTAAGTAATCTGCGTAAAAGTGCTTTTGATATGGAATGCCATGTTCACCTGTAAGTAATCGGTTTAAAAGTGCTTTTGATATGGAATGCCATGTTAACTCGTACGTAATCTGTGTAAAAGTGCTTTTGATATGGAATGCCATGTTCACCCGTAAGTAATCTGTGTAAAAGTGCTTTTGATATGGAATGCCATGTTCATCTGTAAGTAAACTGTGTAAAAGTGCTTTTGATATGGAATGCCATGTTCACCTGTAAGTAATCTGTGTAAAAGTGCTTTTGATATGGAATGTCATGTTCATCCGTAAGTGATCTGTATTATTCTGTCATAGGAAGGGAGTTCATATAGCAATGTTGTATTAAGCTAGCCAATGTCATTACTCTAATTCTTTGATGGGCCTGAATTCTTTATTTATGACATATATACCGTTTGGTCTCAGGTGGAGAGTTGTCTCATAGGCAGATATACCACATTTTCTTATTTATATAGATGTGTAAAGCATAAATCATTTTAATCATCTACCTATAAATGCACTACAATATGTACGTTGGATGTCAATCAAAATTTGATATATATTGCTCTCTATGATTTGAAGTAAAAAGATACATCATTAAATAAGAAATCGTTAAAGTATTTTATCAGCATCATATACTTGTGTTAGTTATTGAACCAAATTCAGTACAAGCTGTGCATTGATATCAAAATTGTTTTCCCACTGTTTTTGTATCAATAAACAAAGGGAGACTGTTAAATCTCTGTTATCCAACAATAAATTATAAAAAGTTCACATTAACATCGTTACTTAAAAATAAATTATAAATAGTTGACAGTAACATGGGTATTCAAAAATAAATTGTAAATAGTTGACATTAATATGTTTAATCAAAAATAAATTATGAATAGTTGACTTTAACTTGGGTATTCAAAAATAAATTGTAAATAGTTGACATTAATATGTTTAATTAAGAAATAATTCATGGAAGCTAAAGATTTGTTGAAATTTACACATGGCCTGGGCTGTGATATTTGAATTTTATCCTGTATTAGTTTGTGATTAGGTCTAGTTTATGGTGTACCACTAGTGGTAAGTCAAAGATATTTGGTATGCAGTTGTATTAGTATTATTGGCACATCTCATTACCATGGAGATTATTTGGCCCTGCCCCCTCAGTTATGGTGTATTGACTTTGAAATTTATGCTTTGTTTTCATGTATTAGTTTGTGATTAGGTCAGTTTATGGGGAACCACTAGTGGTAAGTTAATGATAATTGGTATGCAGTTGTATAAGCATTGGCATATCTCATTTCCATGGAGATTATTTGACCCCGCCCCCTCAGTCATGGTCTATTGACTTTGAAATTTTTGCTTAGTTTTCATGTATTAGTTTGTGATTAGATCAGTTTATGGGGAACCACTAGTGGTAAGTTAATGATAATTGGTATGCAGTTGTATAAGCATTGGCATATCTCATTTCCATGGAGATTATTTGGCCCCGCCCCCTCAGTCATGGTCTATTGACTTTGAAACTTTTGCTTAGTTTACATGTATTAGTTTGTGTTTAGGTTTGTTGAAAGAGAACTACTTATGATAAGTCAATGGTATTTGGTATGCAGTTGTATTAGCATTGGCACATCTCATTTCCAAGGAGATTGTTTAGCCATTTACCTTTAGTCATGGTTTATTGACTTTGAATATTTGCAAAACCTACATGTTAAAGTGTTGCTATTTTAATTTCAACATTTGCATTATCGAAATTACAAAAGAGCTAGACATATCTCTGTGATAACAGTTAATTATATTAATAGTTTTACCTGTACTTATTTATAATTTAGTTGATTTGATTTAAATTGTTTCCAAATTGAAACCTATGCAAATTAGTTCTTACACCATTTTCCTTGCAGAATCTATAAAATATAAACATTAAAACACATGTACCAGCTGTAAAGTTTACAGAAAAACAAACACTGAATATTCTGATATTGAACTAGGACTATTCATATCTATTAATACCAGATTTGATGGCAGAGAATATTTTATAGGAAAAAAAACCACCAGAAATGCTAGCCAAAAGTTTCAAAAAACTACAGTTGTTTAAATGCATGCCATTGTTTCCGCTATTATATATTTTTTTTAATTTTCAATAGTTTTATTCATAAATTTTTGTTTTGACATTATTATGTAGGTATCAAAATGATGAATTTCATGTCCTAAAATAGTCATGTATGTTAATTGTAACATACATGCAAAATGCTCTTTTCCTCAAAGGTTTACTCACTAAAATGCTCTTTTCTCAATCAAGCATCCTGCCCTTTTTAAATCCTTGCTAGAACACTTCAACATAACTCTTAAAGTAACCTGAGTTACTGCATGTACTTTATTAAGATAATTGATGAAGATGATTTGCTAAACTATGTCCAATTGGACTTAGATAAAGAACTTTCATTGATGTATTGTTAAATTTTGCTTGTACATGAGTGTTGTCAAATTTCAAACTATTCGCATACAGGAAGTGGCTGCATGGCAGATGTAAAAATTGCTTACACACTGCAACTCAACATTATCAAGCTGCAGACTAAATAAAAAATCATTCCCTTTCATAGAAGCAAAGTTAAACTTTTATGAGCAATTTATACTCGAGGTTTGATGGAAGGACACACCGATGGAATGACTGAATGTAGGAATGACAGACTATAAGTTGAGAGGTTACTAGATCTGCTTTTAACCAAGTCACATGTATATTCCTTTCGTTACTTGAACAGGAGCTTCTAACAACAACTTGGAATAAAACAATTGCAAAAATATTATTTAATGTAATAGTTTACATGTATGGAAATGCTGCTTTTTGTTATCAAGTTAGATTGGCTGGTTTGAGAGCAGTGACACTGCTTTAATTTCTTCACTAAATTAGAGAAGCCATTGAAAGAAGTAGATTCACGAAAGGTCCATATTGGCCCTAAAATTCGGTGAAATTTAACTTTAGTAATAAAGATAAAATTTGATGACAAAATATATAAAAATATCTGACATAAACAAGTTCAACAAGCTTTGATGCATAAGAACTATTGTGATGTCATTATGACATCATAATTGTGCACTCTAATGAAAAAATAATAATTTTGACTAAATTTTGCATTAAATATAAATTTTCATAGTTTTCTTTCTAATGTAATTGGCCACATGCAAGGACCAGAAGTAGTTTTAGCTCCTTCTGGCCCAAAGGGCCATGTGAGCTTATGCCATCACTTGGCGTCCGTCGTCGTCGTTGTTGTAAACTATTTCAAGAATCTTCTCCTCTGAAACTGCTGGGCCAAATACCTTCAAACTTTAACTTCTGTGCTAAGTATAGATATATTGAGAATTTTATCACGGTGTCATTTACAAAGCGAAAGAAGCACGTCATATTAGAATCAAAAATAAAATATAAATAGTTGACATTAATATGGTTAATCAAAATTAAATTATAAATAGTTGACATATTGAAGGCAGTACGGTTACCTTTAATTGCTTACATCCACTTTATTTGAACTTTGGTGGATAGTTGTCTCATTGGCAATCATATCACATCTCCTTATTTTTGTCTCGCTTGACGGAGTCAAAAAGCGAGACATAGGTATGCTGTTTCCGGCCTCGGCGTCAACAATGTATTAGTTTGTGATTAGGTCTAGTTTATGGTGTACCACTAGTGGTAAGTCAAAGATATTTGGTATGCAGTTGTATTAGTATTATTGGCACATCTCATTACCATGGAGATTATTTGGCCCTGCCCCCTCAGTTATGGTGTATTGACTTTGAAATTTATGCTTTGTTTTCATGTATTAGTTTGTGATTAGGTCAGTTTATGGGGAACCACTAGTGGTAAGTTAATGATAATTGGTATGCAGTTGTATAAGCATTGGCATATCTCATTTCCATGGAGATTATTTGACCCCGCCCCCTCAGTCATGGTCTATTGACTTTGAAATTTTGCTTAGTTTTCATGTATTAGTTTGTGATTAGATCAGTTTATGGGAACCACTAGTGGTAAGTTAATGATAATTGGTATGCAGTTGTATAAGCATTGGCATATCTCATTTCCATGGAGATTATTTGGCCCGCCCTCAGTCATGGTCTATTGACTTTGAAACTTTGCTTAGTTTACATGTATTAGTTTGTGTTTAGGTTTGTTGAAAGAGAACTACTTATGATAAGTCAATGGTATTTGGTATGCAGTTGTATTAGCATTGGCACATCTCATTTCAAGGAGATTGTTTAGCCATTTACCTTTAGTCATGGTTTATTGACTTTGAATATTTGCAAAACCTACATGTTAAAGTGTTGCTATTTTAATTTCAACATTTGCATTATCGAAATTACAAAAGAGCTAGACATATCTCTGTGATAACAGTTAATTATATTAATAGTTTTACCTGTACTTATTTATAATTTAGTTGATTTGATTTAAATTGTTTCCAAATTGAAACCTATGCAAATTAGTTCTTACACCATTTTCCTTGCAGCATCTATAAAATATAAACATTAAAACACATGTACCAGCTGTAAAGTTTACAGAAAAACAAACACTGAATATTCTGATATTGAACTAGGACTATTCATATCTATTAATACCAGATTTGATGGCAGAGAATATTTTATAGGAAAAAACCACCAGAAATGCTAGCCAAAAGTTTCAAAAACTACAGTTGTTTAAATGCATGCCATTGTTTCCGCTATTATATATTTTTTAATTTTCAATAGTTTTATTCATAAATTTTGTTTTGACATTATTATGTAGGTATCAAAATGATGAATTTCATGTCCTAAAATAGTCATGTATGTTAATTGTAACATACATGCAAAATGCTCTTTTTCTTCAAAGGTTTACTCACTAAAATGCTCTTTTCTCAATCAAGCATCCTGCCCTTTTTAAATCCTTGCTAGAACACTTCAACATAACTCTTAAAGTAACCTGAGTTACTGCATGTACTTTATTAAGATAATTGATGAAGATGATTTGCTAAACTATGTCCAATTGGACTTAGATAAAGAACTTTCATTGATGTATTGTTAAATTTTGCTTGTACATGAGTGTTGTCAAATTTCAAACTATTCGCATACAGGAAGTGGCTGCATGGCAGATGTAAAAATTGCTTACACACTGCAACTCAACATTATCAAGCTGCAGACTAAATAAAAAATCATTCCCTTTCATAGAAGCAAAGTTAAACTTTTATGAGCAATTTATACTCAAGGTTTGATGGAAGGACACACCGATGGAATGACTGAATGTAGGAATGACAGACTATAAGTTGAGAGGTTACTAGATCTGCTTTTAACCAAGTCACATGTATATTCCTTTCGTTACTTGAACAGGAGCTTCTAACAACAACTTGGAATAAAACAATTGCAAAATATTATTTAATGTAATAGTTTACATGTATGGAAATGCTGCTTTTTGTTATCAAGTTAGATTGGCTGGTTTGAGAGCAGTGACACTGCTTTAATTTCTTCACTAAATTAGAGAAGCCATTGAAAGAAGTAGATTCACGAAAGGTCCATATTGGCCCTAAAATTCGGTGAAATTTAACTTTAGTAATAAAGATAAAAATTTGATGACAAAATATGTAAAAAATATCTGACATAAACAAGTTCAACAAGCTTTGATGCATAAGAACTATTGTGATGTCATTATGACATCATAATTGTGCACTCTAATGAAAAAAATAATAATTTTGACTAAATTTTGCATTAAATATAAATTTTCATAGTTTTTCTTTCTAATGTAATTGGCCACATGCAAGGACCACCATAGTTTTTAGCTCCTTCTGGCCCAAAGGGCCATGTGAGCTTATGCCATCACTTGGCGTCCGTCGTCGTCGTTGTTGTAAACTATTTCAAGAATCTTCTCCTCTGAAACTGCTGGGCCAAATACCTTCAAACTTTAACTGAATGTTCCTTATGGTATCTAGTTTATAGATTGTATTCAGGGATTTGATCCATTCAAAAACATGGCGGCAGTTTCTAAAAATAGAACATAGTGGTCAAATGAAGGTTTTTGGCTTTCATCTCAAAAACTTAAGCAGTAAGAGCAAAACTGACATAGGTGAAAGTGTTAAACAGGTTTAGATCTACCTGTCAAGTAATCTTCAGACCAATAGGACAACTTATTGTTGGGTTACTGTCCAGAAATAGTTAATTTTTAGGAAATTTTACAGTTTTGGGTTATGTATTATCTTTAATATTATTATAGAAAGAGAGAAAGTGTAAATGACAAAATTGTTCAGCAAAGTAAGATTTACAAATAAGTCAAATGCCTGAAACTGAAATTACAGGTGAGTGATATCAGGCTCTCATGAGCCTCTTGTTTGTTATGAGGTGTATCTGACCCATATACATCTTTTTTATAACTATTTTATATTTGTTCAAAGGGTGTGTCCAATGTTTTTCAGAAGGAAATAGTCTTGAAAAATGTATAAAAACAGGCAATTTAGCTAAAATCTTGTAAAATATCATCCCTTTGAAGCTGTGAACATTGTGAAAATGAACAGCAGGCAACAAAAGTTTATCTAAATTTGCATATTTTAAAATTGTATATAAGGTTTTTTTTCATATACATTTACTATAACAAAGTTTGATTTTTAGGGTCAATTTAAGGCCTTCATGGCCATACTCTTTTATTTTTACAGTAATAAAAAGGTCATAATGAAGGTAGTACAGTAGTCTCTATTTCTTACTCCAACCAATTGTCTGTAAAGGTTAATTTCTCAAAACTACACAAATTATTTTTAAAATATTCAACTTATTGTAAAGCTGATATATAAGTCATTGTTTATGTTAAGATAAAAGTTATTTGTTTTATGGTCAATTAAAAAATGACTCATTTAGTGTAAAAAATGGTGTACCAACTTGGATGAAAATAGCACATTCAATTAAGAATGATGGTGAAAATTAGTTTTCATCCAATTAATTGGACAATACAAAATTGTTTTTACATATGATGTCAGTTTGAAAATATATTGTTTTAACTGCTGGGTGCCAAACTGTATTTCATCTTTTATCTTTAGGAACTATGAATTCCTGTTATAAAAAAGTAGAAAATATGCCCTTAAATCGCATATATCAAAGCCAAAACAAAGGGGAAACCTTAAAATTTCTATTTTAATTTTTATATAACAATTCTGAAGAAAAAACTCTTTTTAAAAATCACTTTGAAACAGAATAACCCCCAATCAGCACCTATAAATATAACACAATTATCAAAATTCCACTGGGAAAAGTTAATTGATGCCGTTATCTAAGCCAAACAATCCAACAGATTGTGTCATTTATACACATATACTCTTAATTTTGCATTATTTGGGAACTGTCTATCCCTTAATAACACTGATTTAGCATTTGGCAGGTGTTTGACAACTCAGATTTGACCAACATATGGAATGTAATAATTTAATATAGGCAAAGCTCCTCCTTTGTCCAGACATTGTAAGATAAGAAATTAACAAGAGTGACTATTGGCATGTAATCAGTATTTAACACTTTGAAATTGTTTTTATTCATATTTAAAAAGAAATATACTGTAAAATTCATACAGAGACAATAAAAAGATCATCCCTTTCTGACTGTCCCATATAATTTATTTGTTGTGCAACCTTAATGGAAAACATTGAAAACAATTTTGAGGAATTACTGACTATATTAAATTAATTTTTTAAATAGTTGTATACCCTAAGCATTGCAAAATTCAAAATTTTTATTAACGATGGTCACCAGATTAGAAGTCTGGTTTATTTTTATGTTCCAACCTGTTTACTCTAGAAGACACACTTTTACAAAACTTCTGCAATTACATATGTTATGAAAATAAAAGCACACTTACTTTGAGGTATGCACTTTCAGGGGTGGATCCAGCCATTTATAAAAGGGGGGTTCCAACTATATGTCCCCATTCAAATGCATTGATCATCAAAAAGGGGGTTCCAACCCGAACAACACCCCAACTGGATCCGCCACTGACTTTAAAGAGAATGTATATTTACTGACATATTTTTATAACACAACAAAAAGTGTGGTGTGTTTCCTTTCAAATACACAGTATGTAACTATAAGTTTACTGACCAAATGAACTTTAAGTAAAGAGGTGTTTACTTAAAGACATTGGAAAAAAAACCATGGCTTTGCTGTGAAAGAATGGTGATCGTTAAGTATCCATGGTTACAATTGGTTACAAATGAAGTGAGATAGAATATATAAACTTTTACAGATGGATGACCCATTGGTATAATATTTTTGATAAATGTTGGAATAATTACATGCCTACCCCATTAGAAGGAGATGATTTCCAGCCAAACTCTTACACATTTTTGTTTGATGAACAACTTCCAGCACAGTATTATTCTACAGTCTGGGGCGAGGTAAGATTGACGTATGATTAATTACTCAATACTGTTGTATTCCAGTTGTATTCCATATGAGTTAGTTATATTTTAAAATGACATTAAGTTTGAACAAATTATTGTCAAATGTTTACATCTGCAATATTTCAAACCAGTTTAAAAAGTCAGCAAACAATGAAATATTTTTGGTAGAGTTATGTCCCTTTGAGAGGTAAATGATATGGAAAATCAACATTGTTTGTGCTCTCTAACAATGATTCTCATTGAAATTAAATAAAACTGGTATCAAGTTTTTACATCAGCAATATCTCAGATGAGTTCAAAAAATCAGAGCTGATCAATATTTATCATAGGTTTCTATGTTTAATATCAAAAATTTAAGTTAGCAATTTATCAGATGAGTTGGAAAGTCACCTTTATTTTTTGGGAGTTATGTCACTTGGAAATGAATTTAATATGGAATATCATTGTAAGGGCTCCCTCGCAAACATGTCTCTTTTAAACTTAATGAAATAATGCCAGATGTTTACACTAGTGGAAAATTGGGGTGAATCAATTATATCTACATAAGTTATACGATTATACCCCTTAGAAATATAAGTGATAGCTAAAGTTTCTGTAGATCAGTGGATGACACTGTCTATTCTGTAGAACTATTTTTATTATTCCAGTGTGAGAAGGCATGACTTCATTGTCAACAAATATTGTACCAGTCTTGGTTTCATTTATCGAAAAAATTAATTGTTTAGTTTTTTTTTCATGCAATTTGGGTTTCTTGTCATCTCTTATATTGTTTTTTTAATCAAGTGTTTTCTTATACTAATGTATTTATCTGTTTTTCCACTGACTGAGGTAAATTTTGGAGAATGGAAACAAATTAAGTTTAGCTACTCTGCCTAACATTGTGTATTTACAAGTCAAAAACTACCTCCGTATTTGTCCTTATCTTTTCACCAAAGATCTACTATCAAATTCCATAAATAGACAGTTGACAAGTTATTATTTATTTGAGGTTAAGTTTAAATCTTCTGTTATATTTTATTTTTAATCACTTTGTTCTGACTCCGGACAATGTAGAATTTGTTAATTACTTATATTGGGTGCAGTTAACTGTTTATTATTGAAGGGTGCATGGTGGTATTTAGATGCTTATTTTGTTATCCTGTTATGGCAGGTTGCTTTTTATATGTGTATTATATAAAACAGCAAACAGTATTAGAGGTAATAAGAATTTAAAACATAAAATTGTTTGTTTTATTATATATTATATATTTACATTTCAAATAGTGTGTAAATATTACATTGTCAGGTTATATAAATGTAAATTTTCAATATTTCCTTTTATTCATACCTTTTGACACACCCCTGGGTTTAATTCAATATATGTTAGATGGATGGATGATTGGTTAATAATGTCCAGTGGCAAATTTAATTCATATTCAGGACAAGAATATGTTGATGTGATATTTATATGAACCCAGCTTGTACTAGAACGACACGCTGAGCAGGCTATTATAGGTGCTAGTTCACAAGAAAACAGTTTGCAGGAAGTCATGTCACCCTACCCAGACACATTATTCTGACTCCAACCTACCAATATTTGCTCTTTCTTCTAAATGCTCCATGCTTAGCGGAGAAGCAGCAAATACCAATTTTAAAGTCTGGTTTCTCCCGGCCTGAGATCGAACCACAAGACCACTGAGGCAGTTTATATGTTAGAGAACATCTCATGATTTCATACAGACTATTACTGCAAACAGAAAAATTAGTCTTATTTATGCATTATTTTTTTAGATGTTGGCAGCTGATATATTTGAAGCATTCAATGAAGTTGGATTTGAAGATGATGTAAAATTAGGTTTAGTTGGAAAAAGGTAAATATAATAACAAAGATTTTCTTCACAGATGATTTTTCAGACACCAGCTAAGGTATATTTCAACAAGAAAACATATGGCAGCAATTTGTACTAATATTATACTACTTCTCGACGAGGGGTGGTATATAGTGATGCACATGTCTTTTAATCTGTCTGTCCAACCCTATGTCAGTTCGTCACAAGTTTAAATTTCAGATAATAATTTAAGAACAGCTTCAAATCTTTTTAAATTTTTACACAATGTCATAGATAATAAAAACACAGGTCTAGTTCAAATGTCATGGTTTTGACAATGATCCATTCAGATTTATGCAGTTAACTTACAATAAAAAAATTAATTTACAATTGATAAATATCGCTTGACCTCATCTTTTCAAATTTGAACACTGTCATGGATTATAACATACAAGTCAAGTTCTATTTGGTGGTTTTGACATTTAGCATTCTAGAGTTATGCCCCTAACTTACCTTAAAAATTTGGTTTGTTTATTAATTTGTGGATGATAACTAGACCAAATCTTTTGAAATTTGAACACAATGTCATAGATTGTATTGTGGAGGTCAAGTTAGATTTTGACATTAACAGTAAAAGAATTATTTTCCTTAATTTTAAGTTACCTTAAAATTTTGATTTTTTTTTTGTTTGTTTGATTTACTTCAAATTGAATTTTGGTTTTGGCATTTACAGTTAAAGAGTTTTTCTGCAGCAGGGTAGTTCTACTTCAATAATGATTAGAATCAGTTTAAAGAAGTCTTTCTAATATTGCATATTTCCATATGTGAATTAAGGCTCTTTAGAATTTTTAAAGAATTTTGATGTTCAATTCCATTACCTTTCAGATTCAGAGAAACATTTTTATCACTTGGAGGAAGTGTGTCAGGAAGGGATGTTTTCAGAAAATTTCGTGGCCGAGATCCATCCATACAACCAATACTGGAACAATTCAAAAAGGGGCAACTTGTTGAGCAGGAGAGTGTAACTAATTAAGTTAAGATTAAAATTACTGAAAGTTGTTCAAACATTGTGATCTGAAACAAGCTGTTACAAGTGGCAATTTAACAGAAATGATGTTCAACATTGTCGTTAAACATAAATAACTTGTATTAAATCATGTTACCAAAATTTTCATAATTTTTTATAGAAGATGTAAATTGTTATTGTAAATGTGTGTATGTAATGTGATTACTATGTAGAAAGTTAGGAACAGTTATTTATTTTTATGAGTAAATTTAAGTTTTATATGAAACTTTCCACTGTCATGAATAATCTGCACAAAGACTGTTCAACTGCTCTTAATTAGGAGGAATTTCCCCCTTTAGAGGTGTTGACCTCGTTCTTGAAATCCTTCATTATATGAATTGAATAATAAAAAAAGACATACAAAGGAGTTAAAAATTTCATTTAAGAAAATATTTTTTTCTATCAACACCAGAGCATACTGTAAATTCAGAAATTTTTGTGGGCATTACCTGTTATTATTTTAATTGTTGACAATAGACAAAAGTGCAAGTTGAATAACTGCAATTTCGGCAAATGCATACAAATAGTGCTATCAGAATGAAAATATGAGTTTTTATTTTATGTGAAACCTGTTCTGTCGCAATTGTGGCAAAAATAAAAACATGTCAAAAATTTCTAGAATTACAGTATTAGATAAACAACTCTTTTGCATGTTAAGAGATGCAATAGGTCCTCATGCGCTTAAAATCCCTCATAGAGAATTTTGAAAAGTTGGCAGGTATGTCAGACAGCACATTAGATGTAAGTTTGTGATATAATACATATATTTGTGTAAAATGTAAAGTTGGCAGGTATGTCAGACAGCACATTAGATGTAAGTTTGTGATATAATACATATATTTGTGTAAAATGTAAAAGTTGACAGGTATGTCAGACAGCACATTAGATGTAAGTTTGTGATGTAAATGTAGTCTTTAGTCTGCTTCATACATAACTGTATAAACCTTCTTCAGAAAATTTTTAATTTTCAGAAAATTTAACTAATCTTGTATTCTTATCTTCATGCTTTATGTTGTTTGTATGCAGTACAGAAATTGTTAAGATTTGCAGAACACAAAACTGTATTATATTTGTACAGAAAGTATTAAATATGTTTTTTAACTTCTTTGACTTGGCCATTTACTAGTTCCATTCTTGTTACCCTTATCTTTGGTTGTAGGTTCTGTGTGCTTTGATATGTCTGATAGACATAAGTTGTCCTAATATTTAGGGTTGAATATCTCTAGAAAATCTTGAGAAGGGTTAGTTTCTTAGAAAGTTGTAACAAGTTTATGCATAGTAAAGTTAGCATATTGGCATCATTAATTGTTTTTTTTTTGTCAGTGCAATCACACCTTATCTTACCCTTAACACTTCTATAACTACTGAACAGAAAACATCCAAACTTGAACACAGCTTTTTTCTAAATGGTGATGAGTATTGTACCATGTATTTCAGTTGAAACATTTATTATTTTGGTTTTTTCCATAGCTAAATAGGGGCTTATGTATGACTCATAGAGGATACACATACTTAATCTGAAACTAGTTATTAGAGGCAGCCAAACTTAGTATAACCTCAACAGGCATAAAACTATTTTATTTGTTATTTGTGTTTGGGGATTTTCCAACAGCAAAGAAGGGTTATGCATGCTTCATATGGTGAATGAAACTCTATCATAGGATGAACAGAACTCTCTCATTTGGTGAACGAAACCTCTCATATAGTGAATGAAGCTCTCTCATATTGTGAACGAAACCTCTCATATGGTGAACAAAACTCTCTCAAATTAACCTAAGAAACCAACCATACATTCACAGATTTTTAAAATGAAGTTTGAAGTTGTGTCTATTTTTTTTTTTTTTTATTTTTGGGTTTAATTTAACCAAACAGTAGTTTTCATTTGGTTCATATGACAAATAGATCTTTTTATAAACTCTAATTTGAAATTGTAAGTTCATGTCTGCAGGAATGAAAGTATCGTTGGGTATATATCAGTTAGATAGAAACTAGACATAAAACAAAACAAATACATCTGAAGTCAACATTACAGTCTTCAATAATAGACATAGCCATTAAAAGTCTTCTTAACTTGGGTTTCATCCCTATTCTAACTTGAAAATACTAGAAAAGCTTTGATAAAGTGTTAAAATGGTCCACCATTCTGGTTGCTGCATATGTATAATAATTTTGAGGAAGAATAATGATTAGAATCAGTTTAAAGAAGTCTTTCTAATATTGCATATTTCCATATGTGAATTAAGGCTCTTTAGAATTTTTAAAGAATTTTGATGTTCAATTCCATTACCTTTCAGATTCAGAGAAACATTTTTATCACTTGGAGGAAGTGTGTCAGGAAGGGATGTTTTCAGAAAATTTCGTGGCCGAGATCCATCCATACAACCAATACTGGAACAATTCAAAAAGGGGCAACTTGTTGAGCAGGAGAGTACAACTAATTAAGTAAAGATTAAAATTACTGAAAGTTGTTCAAACATTGTGATCTGAAACAAGCTGTTACAAGTGGCAATTTAACAGAAATGATGTTCAACATTGTCGTTAAACATAAATAACTTGTATTAAATCATGTTACCAAAATTTTCATAATTTTTTATAGAAGATGTAAATTGTTATTGTAAATGTGTGTATATAATGTGATTACTATGTAGAAAGTTAGAAACAGTTATTTATTTTTATGAGTAAATTTAAGTTTTATATGAAACTTTCCACTGTCATGAATAATCTGCACAAAGACTGTTCAACTGCTCTTAATTAGGAGGAATTTCCCCCTTTAGAGGTGTTGACCTCGTTCTTGAAATCCTCCATTATATGAATTGAATAATAAAAAAAGACATACAAAGGAGTTAAAAATTTCATTTAAGAAAATATTTTTTTCTATCAACACCAGAGTATACTGTAAATTCAGAAATTTTTGTGGGCATTACCTGTTATTATTTTAATTGTTGACAATAGACAAAAGTGCAAGTTGAATAACTGCAATTTCGGCAAATGCATACAAATAGTGCTATCAGAATGAAAATATGAGTTTTTATTTTATGTGAAACCTGTTCTGTCGCAATTGTGGCAAAAATAAAAACATGTCAAAAATTTCTAAAATTACAGATAAACAACTCTTTTGACATGTTAAGAGATGCAATAGGTCCTCGTGCGCTTAAAATCCCTCATAGAGAATTTTGAAAAGTTGCCAGGTATGTCAGACAGCACATTAGATGTAAGTTTGTGATATAATACATATATTTGTGTAAAATGTAAAAGTTGGCAGGTATGTCAGACAGCACATTAGATGTAAGTTTGTGATATAATACATATATTTGTGTAAAATGTAAAAGTTGGCAGGTATGTCAGACAGCACATTTAGATGTAAGTTTGTGATATAATACATATATTTGTGTAAAATGTAGTCTTTAGTCTGCTTCATACATAACTGTATAAACCTTCTTCAGAAAATTTTTAAATTTTCAGAAAATTTAACTAATCTTGTATTCTTATCTTCATGCTTTATGTTGTTTGTATGCAGTACAGAAATTGTTAAGATTTGCAGAACACAAAACTGTATTATATTTGTACAGAAAGTATTAAATATGTTTTTTAACTTCTTTGACTTGGCCATTTACTAGTTCCATTCTTGTTACCCTTATCTTTGGTTGTAGGTTCTGTGTGCTTTGATATTTCTAATAGACATAAGTTGTCCTAATATTTAGGGTTGAATATCGCTAGAAAATCTTGAGAAGGGTTAGTTTCTCAGAAAGTTGTAACAAGTTTATTCATAGTAAAGTTAGCATATTGGCATTATTAATTGTTTTTTTTTTTGTCAGTGCAATCACACCTTATCTTACCCTTAACACTTCTATAACTACTGAACAGAAAACATCCAAACTTGAACACAGTTTTTTTCTAAATGGTGATGAGTATTGTACCATGTATTTCAGTTGAAACATTTATTATTTTGGGTTTTTTCCATAGCTAAATAGGGGCTTATGTATGACTCATAGAGGGATACACATACTTAATCTGAAACTAGTTATTAGAGGCAGCCAAACTTAGTATAACCTCAACAGACATAGAACTATTCTATTTGTTATTTGTGTTTGGGGATTTTCCAACAGCAAAAGAAGGGTTATGCATGCTTCATATGGTGAATGAAACTCTATCATAGGATGAACAGAACTCTCTCATTTGGTGAACGAAACCTCTCATATAGTGAATGAAGCTCTCTCATATAACTCTCTCATATGGTGAACAAAACTCTCTCAAATTAACCTAAGAAACCAACCATACATTCACAGATTTTTTTAAATGAAGTTTGAAGTTGTGTCTATTTTTTTAATTTTTTTTTATTTTTTGGGTTTAATTTAACCAAACAGTAGTTTTCATTTGGTTCATATGACAAATAGATCTTTTTTTATAAACTCTAATTTGAAATTGTAAGTTCATGTCTGCAGGAATGAAAGTATACGTTGGGTATATATCAGTTAGATAGAAACTAGACATAAAACAAAACAAATACATCTGGAAGTCAACATTACAGTCTTCAATAATAGACATAGCCATTAAAAGTCTTCTTAACTTGGGTTTCATCCCTATTCTAACTTGAAAATACTAGAAAAAGCTTTGATAAAGTGTTAAAATGGTCCACCATTCTGGTTGCTGCATATGTATAATAATTTTGAGGAAGCTGGATATGACAGATCAATATCTACAACAGGAAAGACAAAGGTCAAATTTTGCATATATATCAAGTTTTCCTTTTTTTTTATATTTTTACACCCCACCTATGATGGTAGGGAGCATTATGTTTGTTTTCTTGTCTTTGGTGTTTGTATAAGTCTGTCTTTTATTCTGTCTGTCCTGTATTGGGTATGGTTTAGGTACAAGTTATATAAAAAAAAAGAAATGTATGATTGCCAATGGGGCAACAATCTACGAGAGACCAAAGGAAGAGAATGTAAACAACCATAGTTCATGGTACTGCCTTCAGCAGTGAGCTAAACGAGTGCCGTAGTATTCTGTAAGTAGTATATAAAAAAGGCCACTCCATGACATAATGTAACACATTTTAAAAAAAACTAAAAAGAAAGCAGCAACTATCTACAACCACTGAATTACAGGCTCCTGGCTTGGGACAAGCACATAAAGACTGTGACAGGATTTAACATGTCTGGGAGTGATCAACCCTCCCCTATACTGCGATAGTGGTATAACAGCACAACATAAGAACAAAATGTAAACATAAGTTGGAAAGGATTTGCCTCAGATTGGCAGGAAGCACTAGAAACAAACAAAAATACAAAAAGTACAAAGTACTGATCTTAGCGTCCTGGGCCTACTGGCAGTACTGAAAGCTAGCCAAAAGCCACTTTCAACTAATTAAAACCATGATTTACCTGATTAAAGCATCTATGAGTACACATCCAACAGATTAAGTGTAGAGACTTATAAACAACCTTAGAAAAACATAAACTTTTGCAATGCCAAAATATAAGTATTGACAGGATGTAGGACCATGCTGTATAAAAATATATATTTAGTGATGTTTTAAATCATCATTTGTTAGTTTACCTTGAATTTGTGGTCTTATTACTTGAAATCTGAGTTTGTACTTGCATGAGCAACACAACGGGTTCCACGTGTTAAGCAGGATCTGCTTACCCTTTTTTTAAAAGCAGTTTTAAATTTCCCATCAAAACACATTGATTTCCCCCATATTTTTTATATGAATTAAAGTGTTGAGGTTAAGCAAGAGTGAATGAAGGTGTACCACAGATTTGTTATACTATTTTAAGTATGTTAAAAAGTGAACAAGACCTACCTGAATCTAAAAAGAAGCTAATTGGATACCAGAATTATTTTATCTTTTTAATGTTTTTGTCAAACAATAGAATTCTGAATAGTATTGGTTTATGTTCCTGTCAAACAATAGAATTCTGAATAGTATTGGTTTATGTTCCTGTCAAACAATAGAATTCTGGATAGTAGTTGTTTATGTTCCTGTCAAACAATAGAATTCTGGATAGTAGTTGTTTTATATGTTCCTGTCAAACAATAGAATTCTGGATAGTAGTTGTTTATGTTCCTGTCAAACAATAGAATTCTGGATAGTAGTTGTTTATGTTCCTGTCAAACAATAGAATTCTGGATAGTAGTTGTTTATGTTCCTGTCAAACAATAGAATTCTGGATAGTAGTTGTTTTATATGTTCCTGTCAAACAATAGAATTCTGGATAGTAGTTGTTTATGTTCCTGTCAAACAATAGAATTCTGGATAGTAGTTTTTTATGTTTCTGTCAAACAATAGAATTCTGGATGGTGTTTAATTAAGCTTTCAGTCAAGTAACATCATAATCTAGATAGTGTTTGTTATGTTACTGTCGAACAACATAATATCCTTGATGGTGTAACTGTCGAACAATAGAATATTCTGATTGTGATAGTTCATGTTACTGTCATACAATAGAATTATGGATGAATGGTGTTTGTTTATGCATACATCATTTTCAATATTGAAGAAAATATTATTTGAAATGCTATGTTTTGTTACTGTCCTTTAAAACAGGCTTTTCCCTTTCACCAAACATTTTGAAAATTATTTTGTCCTACCTGTGATGAAAGTCACAGAATTCGAGACATAGTGATGCTAATCCGACGATGGCATACACTATTTGTGTAAAGCTTTATATTTCAGAAGATCTGGATATTATATCTTGTCTACAGATGTCGTATGTTCTGAAGTTGTTTCTGTGGTATGCCCATTGTCCTTTGTCTCAATTTCATGGTTCAGCGATTGCTTAAAAACACTTGTTGTTATATCACAACTTCTCTCTTATTATTAGTAATATAGGTATTAGGGTAAATATACAGTAACTGTATATTTACCCTAATACCTATATTACTAATAATAAGTGAGTATGCTAAATCATGGCACAGTCTATATGTAGGGTTCATCTGACCTTGACCTCATTTTCATGAATCAATGTTAAGTTTGAGTGGTTACGTCTGTTTCTCAGACAATTTGCAGAGGCGGATTTAAGGGGGGCGGGGTGCCCGCCCCCCTTTATGGAGCTACATTTATGGTTAATCTAGACTTTTACCTATTCCACCCAAACTTTGTCTAGTTTGCCTTTTCAAAATTCTGGATCCACATCTGCTTTGAGCAATAGGTCAACTATATTTGGTGTATGTTATGATTGTAAGGTGTACATGTCCGTCTGGCAGAGTTTCTCTGATCTTGACTATTCTATTGTTAATTGGTCAACTTTAAATTTCGTGGTCAAGTCCGTTTCTCAAATACTATAAGCAATAGGTCAACTATTTTTGGTTTATAGAATGATTGCAAGGTGTACATGTCCAGTCTGACAGGAATTTTTTTTTCTTGAAAGACGTGTACAATTTATTAGAAATTTTCAAAATTGTCGACAATATTCTAGGTTTAATTTGGATTTTAAATTCTGGGTCCACTCTGATGCCAATTCGAATTGAAAGCAAAACAACAGTGATGTGAAAATACACTTACGCTCATAGTTCACATACTTATTTTATTTTATCAAAGTTTGTATTTGAATTTGATTATAGAAACGAATTTGTGATACACTTGTTATTTTAATAGCAGGACACACGATCAAAAACTTTATTTTAGTGCTTTTAATAGGACATTATTGATGTTATATCATAAACGGAACTCAATTAACTGCATCAGATGTGCATTTTCTTTAGTAATGCTCAAGGAAAGAATATTTAAAAGTCCAAAAAATAATAAAAACGTGGTAGAGCCGATAAAACCAAAATACACCAAAACGTAAAGCCAAACCTGGACAAGGAATTAGAGCTATGCACGATGGAAATAAATTCCTAAAATGATTTTGACATTTTAGAACAGCAAAATCAAGTAAAACAATATCCGTATTTTCATGACAGTGCCAAACTACCGGCTATTGGGCTGGTGATTCCCTCAGAGACTATCAGTCCACCTGCAGAGGTATCGACCATTAGCTGCATTTATTTTATTCAGTGTCACAAATAAACGCTCACTCAACAGTCCCAACAGAAATCATGTTGAGGATAATGAGATGTATTTAAACTCTTCAGTGATGTTATTTTCTTAAGCTTCTTGTTTTGTAATAATGGCGAAATTTTAATTTTATTGATTTATGAACAAAGCGACAGCAGTTTACCGATGTTCAAATCTCGTAAATCGATTAAGTAGAGACAAATCAAGGTAACAAACAGAAACTTAGGGAATCGCACGAACTCCAATAGGAGCAAGACCGCGTGCGTCGACAGGGTAAATAAGCGTCTCCTGTTATGCATGAATCACCCACCATGCGAATTAACACTCCGTAAAAATGTCGCATTCGGGAAAAGGACACAATCTGTTCAAAACTACAGATCAGACGACTATACTAGTATCCTAGAACTAAGACACCGTAAACATGTTGCTAGTGAGTTGAGACACAGACACATTGCATAGTGCGATATATCTTATACTTATTTGTGCCGAAATGGACATGAATGCAAAATCACCCAAATGGGTCGAACGTATGATGGCATGGACAATTGTAAATCTATTTTAAATTGCAAATTCGAATCGACTCGATAAAATGATGCAAACTAGCAAGAAAAAAGTCCTGATTCAAGAATCTATGATTAACTTCTTAGATTAATAACCATCACCGCAATAAGAAATCTGTTTTACTTTCTCTCTTTTTATGTACTCATATTTTTATTTTATTTATATTATTGTTGAAAGAATTCGATTGTTTAACGAAAGGCTTGTCATTAAACAAAAGTGTAAAATTGTCTGGAGTGTAATAAGTATAGGAAGTCCTGGAAACAAAGTGAAAATTTTAGATACAAGTCAGTTAAAGCAAACAAAAACAAAATAAAATCATAGTAAAGAACATCTAACTTTAAAATAACACTTGGATTCAATGGTAAGCAAATATTCGTTCCCAATATACAAGGATTTCTAAATCTTGTTCCATACGCAGCTATAAATAAATTCTTACCCTCAAAGGAACATCGCTTATCCAAGACATTAAATTTTTCTGTTATTTCAATTGGAAGTGCCAATGGTTATACAGTCATTAAAATGGGATGTTATGAACGTCTGTAGTTGCATTGAGAGAGAGAGAGAGAGAGAGATTTGATATCCTTGTATTTTCTTATATTCAGAAGTCTTTATATTTTAATAACTGTTAAACATATTTAGAAATTTGCAACATCCTTTTGATCGCAACATTATGTTTCAATGTTCTAGGTGCAACTAAAAAAATATCTATATGTCAGTATTCTAACAGATGTTCTAAAATAACTTTAACACGTTAATTTTAGTTGTGACAGATATAGTTTCACCAAGTTTATAGAACGAACATATAATTAATTTGAAAATTTCGATTTGTTAAATAAGAATAACATAAACGGTACCTTTTTCATTGCACCAGATGCGCATTTCGACAATTAATGTCTCTTCAGTGATGCTCTAGGTTAAAATATTTGAAACTCTAAAACCTAATACAAACGTTGAAGAGCTGATAAAACCAAAAAGGACCAAAGGATAAACCAAACCCGGAAAAGGAATCAGGTCTATGCACGAGGGAGATACTTTCGAATTCTATGCGACTGTCATACAAATGAGAGGTTTAGCTAGCTATAAAACGAGGTTTAATCCACCATTTTCTACATAAGGAAATGCCTGTACCAAGTCAGGAATATGACAGTTGTTTTCCATTGGTTTGATGTGTTTGAGATTTTGACTTTGCCATTTGATAAAGGACTTTCCGTTTTGAATTTTCCATGGAGTTCGTTATTTTTTGTTATTTTACTCGGAGAGTAACAGTCCACCAGCAAAGGTATCATGGGCGACCCAGTGGAAGAAATAACATTAACGGTATGTGCGTATTTAGACAATGTCTTTTGGTTATGACCGATGCCAAAATATATTTAAAGGTCCAAAACCTAATACAAACGTTAAAGAGCAGACAAAACCAAAACCGACCAAACGATAAGCCAAACCCGGACAAGGGATCAGGGCTATGCTCGAGTGAAATTTATTCCGTAATTTAAAATGATTTCGAAATTTTATAACTGCAAATTTAAATAGAACAATATCCGTATTTTCATGCCAGTAACGAAGTGCTGGCTGCTGGGCTAATGATACACTCAGAGACTAACAGCCCACCAGTAGAGGTATCGACCTAGTAGTGGTAGTCATAACATTAATGGTAATGATTTGTCCTTTCGATTAAGTGTTGCTGAATATCGTTGTGATAAAGGGTTCGAGAATCGTGACATACAGGAAGATTGTAGTGATGATATATATTACCTATATATTGATAGTGATGTTAGCTCTATGTGAACTGGACCCGAACGCCAACCATATATACATAAATGTCCGTACGGACAGTGACAAATTAATACGAATCTTGCACATTCGTAATTGAGTTGTTAAAAATAATTTCAACATAAACTTACAAGAAAAAATCGTCTTTCCAAGATCTGCGATAAAGTTTTTAGATTAATATACGATACTGAAATAAAAATCAAATTGTTACATATTCTTACATTTTTAAATTCTAATTTCATTCATACTCTTGATGAACGAAGTTAATTAATTTGGCAATGTGCGTTCCTGGTGAAGGCAAACCCAGAAAAGCGCTTTGGACGAATAAACTTCATAAATTGCTATTTGTATTTTTGAACATAATTTATGCCTTTGAGAAGCAAATAATTTATAAAGAAATTTTTACATAAAAGTCATAATGACCTAAATAACACTGAACAGCTTTGTGTTATATAGTTTGATTGTTATAAATTGAGTGGTGAAACATATATAGCCATAGCTATATATGTGAATGGATCTGAATGCAAACTTAACCAAAATGTACATACAAGGATACCGGTAAACTTATATGAAGATAGCACGTTTCTATCGAGTGGTTTAACATCATGTCAACATAAATAAACAAAAGAAAAGTAAATATCTGGGATTTGTATGAATCACAATTTCATTTATACATCGGGACACTTGTTTTAACTTTTACAACTACTTATAAATCACAATTTCCGGACATGCAAAGAAACATCACTTCATACACATCTTCAAAAACAATACCTGCAGTTATTACATTTGTGTACTACTGAAACACACTCGATTCTAAGATCCGAGTTAATGTTAAGACGAAAATACCCGAATTTAGAAAAAAATAAATATTCGACTTCTTCATGTTCTTTTTAGAAAAGAAATATTTGATAAATTTGCGGATTTTAATTTTTAGTATGAGAATTCATATTCCAAAAATATCCACCTTCATCCAAGACGGACTTCAAACATTCAAAAAAGCGGAGGGGTTGTCTAAAGGCTTTTTTAAATTTATTTTGAAGGACGAGAAAGAAAGGGTCGGAAAACTTGTGTCAACTTTTAGCAACAATATGAGGAATATGCTTGTTGTCATTTAATTTATTCTTATGCATATTGGCAGTCCTTAAGCAGCACAATTCATTGATAAAAATGCATACGGATTACAACATATAGACATTAGAGAAAGTTAAGCGAAGAACATGGAAACATGACATAACGATCGAAATGGTACACAAACGGATTGTTTTTTTTTTTTTTTTTGTTTTGTTGCACAATAAAGGCCGTCAAATGTCAAAGCGCTCGTTGACTATCGTTGACCTTTTGACGACTAGCATGTACTGGCACAGTCGGTAAAATGACATGTTTTGAACGTTGTTTACATTGATGAGAAAATCTTATAACCTTGTTTTTCCCTATATTCAGGAAAAAAACATTTTATATTTTGATAGCTATTAAACATTATTAAAAATTTGTAACACCCTTTTATTACTTTTTGTTAACCAACGTTATGTTTCAATGTCAAGGTGCGACTAAATAGCATTAGCCAAATGTCAGAATTCTAACAGGTGTTCTAAAATAACTAATGTTCTAAGTTTAACACGTTAATTTTAGTTTTTTAGTTATGAAATGTATGTTGTCATGCTTTTTATGTATGTTGTACCTACATGTAAATATGATAAGCAATGATTCACCTTGCGTTAAGTCAAGTTTGGTGTGTTTAATGGTAAGTTTTCTACGTAATGTTATGTCCTTTGATGTTTGTCTTTTCGGTTTTTTTTCTTCAAGGTCATACTATAAGTTATATGGTTTGCTACTGACCCCTTACGGATCCATAGAGGGTTAGTAAAATCCATAGGGGTGAAGCCGAAGGCCGAATCTCCTATGGATTTTACTAACGATAAATTCGTTATACGACTCACTACTGACCGTCTCTATGGATCCTTAGGCGGTCAGTAGTGAGTCGTATAACGAATTTATCGTATTCGAGACTTTTCCTGTTAAGTTATGTATCAGAATAAGCAATGAAATATAAACACATTAATCGATGACGTCACCATTAATAATAAACGTGACGTCATGAACCCCATATGAAATCTACTGACCCCATACGGATCCATAGGGGGTCACCACGTGACGGCGTTAAACCAATCATAACGTCATAATTTATCAGAGGTGCGATAATACGTATTGTTACTTCTACTATCGATGCCATTGCTGGTGGACTGTTAGTCTCCGAGGATGTCGTCAGCTCAGTAGTCAGTGCCTCGTTACTGACATGATTTTCAGGCGTGTTGGACAAAAGGGAGGGTTAGCGCCTTCAAATATGTTTAACCCGCCACATTCTTTATGTGCATGTCCCAGGTCTGGAGCCTGTAGTTCAGTGGTTGTCGTTGGTTCTTGTCTGTCATATTTGCTTTTCGTAAATTTTTTGTTATAAATTAGGCCGTTCAGTAGTTTTCTCAATTGAATTCTTTCATATTTTTCATTTTGGGGCCTTTTGTAACCAACTATATGGTATGGGGGTTTTTCATTGTTGAATGCCGTACAGTTGCCTATAATTGCTTACATCTATTTCATTTGAACCTTGGTTGAAAGTTGTCTCATTGGCAATCATACAGATACATCTCCATATTTTTATATTTATAGTATGGTGATGTTGGACGTTGGGCGGGGCAAAGTGGTACCGACTTTGTGTAATCAACTCCTCCTACAGTTTTCATCCTAGATCCCTGAAAATCACAGGAAGATTGCACATATGTTGAAGTTGACCTGCTGTTATGAATTTGTTTGAGGATTTTTTTTTTTTCTCATTTTATAACATAATTTTCTAAAATTCCCGTTTAAAAATTACGAAACTATTAAGAAACAACGATTCCAACTCCCTCAGGCAATGTTGACCTTAGAATTTGGCTATTCTTCTGATGACTCTTTTGGTCATAAAGCTCCTTACGTTGCAGCATATTTAAGTACCCTGGCTCCCAAATGTTTAAATTTTGAGCGTTCTTGATGATGGTTAATTCAATAAGCGATTCGGACGCACGAAATTTACTTAGTGTTATTTTCATGAACTAATGATTTTTGATTATCCTCTTAGAATAGTCTAACAATAATTCAATGCACCATACGAATATAGAACAACCTTTCAAAATTAGCCACTAAACATTTTATTACGGTAACCCCTTGCGTGGTAAGATCCATACCGTACCAACCGTACTGGGTGTAGTACCAGTGATGGCTAATCGCAATTTATTTTGATTGTGAGCTACACTGTGAATGATCATCTGTCATTGGCAAAGCTTTTAGAAGCACTGGGGCTATAGGAATCCGCACTATATGCGCCTGTACCAAGTCAGAATCCTTGTCAATTTTGTTTCGAATGGATTTGTTTATAAAATGTTGAATTATAAGAAACACTGAGGTTTTTCAACCGCCAGGTATAGATAGCCTTACCCTTATTTGGTACAACTATTTTGGAATTTTCTGTTTTCATGCTCTTCAACTTCGTATTTGATTTGGCAATTAAACTGTTTTGATTCTAACGTCACTGATGAGTCTTATGAAGACAAAACGCGCGTCTGGCGTTAAAAATATAAGCCTGGTATCTTTGATGACTTTTTGTGTGGGTTTTTCTTGGCAGAATTTGATTTGGTATGGCTTTGGCTATTCTGTTGAATTTAATTTCAGCTGTGTTAAGAATAAGATTGTTTAATACTGATATGTTTTAACTGAATACATTTATCATTAAAAACACGTGGGAAAAAAAGGGAAACACGTCTGGAGTGTTAATAATATAAATATTTTAGTTATATATAGCTTTATGAAACCTTGTTGTTTGAATCGTAGGTTGCAGTGAATACTTATTTATTAAAAAAAATACAGGCTTATTAAACAACACGCAATGATTGTGATTTGTAAGAACAGTATACATTTCGTACACTGTGACTTCAGACAAAAAATGATGTTATATCATGGGAAAGTTACGCCCATAAAACCTAACTGAACATTAAAGCTTTGGACTTTGTTTAGATTTGTTTTTAATTTGACAAACATTTTCGCCAGTCTAACGATTATCTCAATACCGTATCGTATTCAATAAAAAAACACATTTGAAAAGACGTTTGTCAACGAAACGACGCGTAACAGCCATTTACAAGGATCTGCACTTGGTGCAGGCGTAAGTTACTCATCTATGCTGATCCAACTTTCGTTTAGCTTCGTCGGTGAAAAAAAAATCGACCAAGTGAAGCTCTTTGGTTGGCATAAATTAAAGCGACAGTAGTTTACCGATGTTCAAATCTCATTTTTGTTTCAAATGAGCACAAAAACAAATCGCCCAGTAGGGTGCCTATTTAGTACCCATAGGAAAAACGACTCTTTGCTGAATATCGATCCGACAAACTCAACAAATATGTTGTCGACGCAAAAAGACCAGCATTTTGATGTTATCATCTTCGGTGTATTTGTTGTGGGAATCAAAGTGGTTCTTCACAAAATAAGATTTTTTATGACCCAAAACAAGGGATTTGTATCTACGTTTCCAATTTTTGTAGAAAATGCTCTGTTTAATGAGACAATGTAGTCGATTTTTAGTTGAGCAATGAGGAATAGTAGTGTAAAGCGTAGAAAAATCAATGGTTTTGATATTGCTGCGAAATTGTAAAGATTGTGATTGAAGGTTTTGGAGTAGGTCTTTAGAATTTTTAAGAATCCACATCTGATTGACATTGCTGGTTCAATATACTTAATCACAATATTTCTGAAGTCCATCTTGTACAGTAGAAAGAATGTTGGTGGGAACTTTAGAAAAATGTCTAGTCAAACATCTTGACCACCCGGCTATATATCGTTCTCCATACGGATTTTTGCGAAACAAACGAACCTCGAAAAGGGTATGATACTACTGGGGAAAACAGGTTTACAATTTAGTACGCCAGACGCATGTTTCGTCTACATAAGACTAATCAGTGCGCTCGAATCAAACAGTTGCAATGCCAAATCACAAACGAAGTTGAAGAGCATTAAAAATCGAAAATTCCAAAAAATTGTGTCAAATTACGACTGAGGTAATGTAAGCCTGGGAGTAGAAAAAAGTATTTCGAATAATTAAACATTTTATAAACAGTGTATTTACAGAAAATGAACATATCAGTGAAATTTCATGTCAACACAAAAGTGCTGACTACTTGGCTGGTGTATATGCTACCCTCGAGGACAACACGTTCATGATCAGTGGTATCGTCTACAAAACTCTCATCAATGGCGCTCGATTTAAAACAGGTAAAAGGCCAAAACCGAATTGGCCATGCTTGTCCCAGATCCTAGCTTAGATAGATCATCTGTGTCAGTTTCAGGAAGCAGATCATGATGCGTAACATACCGTCTAGTTTCTGTAGTATCCGATAACTTCAATGCATCGGAAGGGTAGTCAGTGTTGGCCTTACTCCTAGAACTCGTGTTGTTGCTTATAAAAGAGACGCGAAAGATACCAAATGGATATTCAAACTCATAAGTCGAAAATAAACTGACAACGACATGGCAAAAAAATGAACAAGACCAAAAGACGAACAACAGTACACAAAAAACAACATAGAAAACTAAAGATTGAGAAACATGAACCCCACCAAAAACCGGGGGAGGGATCTCAGGTGCTCCGGAAGGGTAATAATGAGGCTTGATGAATTGAGGAATTTGCACATATCCTTGGTCATCTATGTGATGTAGATATTTCATTCGTCCAGAAGGGAAAATTAAATTCGATCAAATCTTACAATAGTTTCTTTTTTATTTGTGCAAATTTATTTATGCCTTTTGAAGACGCAATTGAAAAATTTGATATATCAATAAATCCAAGAGCATTGTACTTTAATTGTACTTTGACCTACCGAATTAGACTTATCACCGGGTTTGTTCTAACATGAACAACAAGACGGGTCCACATGTGGAACAGGATCTGCTTACCCTTCCGGAGTACTTGAGATCACCCCAAGTTTTTGGTGGGGTTCGTGTTGCTCAGTGTTTAGTTTTCTATGTTGTGTTTTGTGTACTGTTGTTTGTCTGTTTGTCTTTTTCTATTTAGCCATGGCGTTGCCAGTTCAATTTCGACTCATGAGTTTGAATTTCCCTTTGGTATCTTTCGCCTCTCTTTTTTAACTCCAAGTATATTACAAAATATACTCACTAAGAATATTCATGTGCCAAATAAAAGGACAAATTATACACGTTTCGATTGAAATAAGGTTACTTATATCTGTATTATGATTTTCATGATTATGAATAATATGATATGTGGGTATACGTTAGCGAGACAGTTACCCTAACTACACAAATGACCAAGATACATCTGTAACCAGCTGGAATAAGGGAAAAAACAGTCTTTTGAGGAATCTAATGCGGAATGTTCAGATATTTTATTAAATATAATAAAGAAGGTAATGACAGATATAAAATATATAGCTAATGATAAATGAATAAAGCTTTGCAAATAAATGCATATGACAATATTATTTTTAGCAAAACATGTGTTCAATTACACAATTGCAAATATATGAAAATGCTAAATACAATTCAATGACAACTCTAAATATAATCAGTTTGTTGAACAATGCAATATATTTTTGTTCACTAAAGTAAGTTTATCATATACGACTCAATAAGATACTGAACAACATTGAAAGTTAATCACAGGTAAATACGAAAATATAAAGTACTAATTACAATTTTATTGCCTACAACAACATTTTGTGAGGTAAACGAATCTGGCCTTAAAATGATCAAATTGACTTTTTATGTACAAAAATAGGAAGATCGGTCATATTTTAACTTCATTAACTCACTGGTTTAATTTAGAAGAAATTGCAATAATAAAAAGGCTTAAAAAGACTGAAAAAATGCTATTTTATGTTAAGACACACACGCTCTTTACCTTGCATAGACGTGCGTAAAATATATTTCAATATTTTCTTTAAAAACTTATTTGTTCGACTTGAACTTTTAGTGTAGAAGGAGTCAGGGATGGGGTAATCATAATTTGTAATCGTAATCGATTGTAGTTGATTACACTTTTCCAAGTAATCTGTAATCGTCCAAATTTTCGATTACATGTAATCGTAATTTAATCGATTACTGAAAAAAATATCATGTAATCATCGATTACTTTTCGATTACATTTCAATTACTTTAGTAATATAGTTTGATAAAATGGAACAAAGTTTAGATGGAAATAGATAACTGCATGTACAAAAATGTATCCTTCATTTTATGAGACAGATACAATAGAATGAATAAATATGACTTGAGCTTTCTATCAAATGTCTTATTCAGATATAATGTTTTCTCAAAGCTGCCTTATGTTCAACCAGATTTCCTGACAAATTATAATACTGTATTTCCAGCCTTTTAAACACATGACTTACAATGCTTGAAAATACTTAAAGATCTTCAATTAATATGTAAATATGAAAAATAGAAAATAGCTTAAGTTAAGTTATGTACTACATGTACATAGAAGGAAAAACTTTATTGTGTAAAAAAGGAAAATTAAAAATAAGTGATTGAGTTTTATCTTGAAATAGATAAACCTTTGATTCATCAATATGTTATTGTTATGATATAAGAATTAAGAAAGGTTACAAAGTCATCTTGGCAATGAACCAATGCATTTATATTCTCGTTCACTAAAAGATACATGTACTTGTATCCCATTTTGACAATGAAAATATATAGTGTTTATAAATTTAAATAAAGTATAAAGAATTGCCTTCTTGGCTTTTCTGATCAGACGATCAAAGACATTTAAGCAGTGATATGCAGGCTTTGTTTTGATTTCAATTATGTATAATTAAGTATCAGATTTTTCAATATATTGCCCTAGGATATAAATTTTACTCCATTGACATCTTTATAAGCTGTAATTAAGGAGGTTATCAAACCAAAAAGATAAATCTATGCATTTAATTAAATTGAAGTATTCATCTATCAAACTAGCTAGACAAATTATTCCACTTTTATTTAAAAGTTTCAGAAAAAAATTCAAACATTGTTATAGTAATGAACATTATACATTATCATCAAAATTAAAATATATCTGCCAATAATGAGTTAAACGAACAACAAAATTTAAGTTAGTAAATAAAGGCAATAGTAGTATACCGCTGACAGTATGTCATGAAATATGTGCAAAATATGAAGTAAATGACCCATAATGAAAAGATATGACTCGTGCATTGGTCGAAGTAATTGCCGGAACTTTATAACCACTCTCACTTGTTGACCCATATTTCAAGAATGTTGTAATTTATTTGGATCCTCTGTCTAGAAATAACTGTTTAAATCATGATATTTGGAAGCAATGGTTGTGTAAAGTTCTTAAATTCCACTTACAAACTCGTTGAGCAGTATAACTGTGGTTAGCTTTCTTCAGTTATTTTTTTATTTTGTAGCATGTAATTGACAGTAATCGAAAAGTAATGTATTTACTTTTGATAAAGTAATCAATTACATTAAGAAATAAGTGTAATCGATTATTAATCGATTACTCAAAAATCCTTCATGTAATCGATTACATTTGACAGTAATCGTGCCCATCCCTGGAAGGAGTACAGGATACTCTAAAAGTAGTCGCCATCCCTGTTTTCATAAACATTTACTATTATTGTAATAAAATTTCACGTCCTGGGACTAATTGGACTAGGTAAAGGTGAAGCAATGATAATTTCACCCAATCGAATTACAGAAGATTCTTTTTTTTTAACAACAAATCAGTATTCTTTATTCCTCCGATTGCCTGTTACAATTTCACTTCACTGTCCAAGCTCCAATAAAGTATTCCTATGAAATGCTTTCTGAGTATCCAGGAAAATACTCAGAATATAATAAAATATAAACATTTTTTTTAAATTAATGAAAAATACATTTTGAGATACTGTTTCGTTCTCATTCATAACCCTTTGAATCTCTTTTATAAACATATCATACACATCTAAGAATTTCAATTTTTGCTCGGAAACAAAGTAGGACTTATAAATACAAAAACCTAAAACTGTAAAAAAAAATAGTTAAAACCATAATACCCATGATCTGATATTATGTATCCAAATACTATATGTTTTGCTAATATCTTGTTTTGAAAATTGATTTTGCTAGAAGAGAATGTACTTTCTCCCAAAAATCTTTCAAAAATGAACATGTTATAAAGAAATGCAAGCAATCTTCTTCTGTTTTACAAAAATTGCATTTATTGTCCTCAGAAATTTTCCATTTTGATAATAACTGCTTTGTATGAATAATATACTGAAGCAATTTCATTCTGAAAATTTTCAACTTGTTTTCTTTTAAAATTTAAATATGAAATCGTATACAGATGACATATGTGGTGTGTATTCCAATTTTAAATATCTTTTCCAAATATTGATACCGATTGGCTTTGTATATTTTTGATCTATCGTCAGATCATATGTTTTCGTACGTCATATGAATCCGTACTATGCATGCTTTTTCGATGGAAATTGTGACGTCACAATGCATTCTAACTAGCACGAAAACCCATAATACGAGGATACTAAAATATTGTAGAGCATTTTATTGTTTATATCTTTTGCTTCAATTTGTTTATTTCGACATCTTAATTTATCCTTACATATATTGATTTTACTCTTAACGGAGTTTTCTTTCAACTAGCTGCCATTCTTTTGGGATGGAAAATTTTAACATCTTAAACTCTGCAATCCAGTTTGACTTATTAATTATATTTTCTAAAATAAAACTTTCTGATAATTTTCCCTCACGATCCAATATGTCATTCATATAAACCAATCCACTTGTAACCCAGTTTTGGAAGAACAAGCTTTTGTTGCAATATTTAATTTATCTATTTCCCCAAACAATCTGTTTTCTGATATCCGAAAAGTGATCGGTAAATTTTGCTTAACCTCCTCCTGTTTTCAACTAACTTGAAATTACTTGTAAATAAAAATCCGGTATTTTTCCAAGTTCATTTAGTGATTTTGTTTTAACTTAATTCATGTTAAAGGCGAGAAAGTTTTACCGAGATTGTTAATATATTTGGTAGGAATAATCTTCCAGTTCGGCAGATTGGTTGTTATTAATTTGGAGACCCATGAAGCTTTCAGTGCTGTAAAATAACTGTCAAAATCAACCATTTTTAACCCCTCATTTTAATATTCGCCGATAAATGTGTTTCTTTTTACTTCTTTAGTTTCGATAACAATGACCAGTTCGTATCATAATTAGTGTTAGGCGAAAATGTCAGATTTTGTAATATGATTTCTTGTAAATACTACAAAACACTCATCACACAAACTTTCATTAGAATTTCAAAAATCTTCATGTCTGTATTGGCATAGTTTTAGATCTCTCATTAATGCATTTTAAGCAATAGAAGTTTGGGCTTCAAAAGTCAACAAAATTATTGCCTGTATACCGAAAATTCGCCTTCGTAAAGCGTCAATTTATCAACTAAAATTACACGATTTCATAGCAAAATCGTTTCTTAAAATCCGTTAAAAAATGTCCTTCTGATTTATTCAATGTTTTTTTTCATAAAGTGCGTTTAAGTGAACCATGGTATAGCAAACATCGAATTCCCTCACAAAATCTTATCACACGCTACTGCAAAGTCCGTGAAACTGATGAAATATTTAAGACGAAAACTTTTAACCATATATCAATTTGAAAAACATTGAAATCAAAATACCTTAAACTTGTTGCTTCTAGTCTAACTTATTCCGCATTGACAATTTAGACAAACATCACAGTATATATAATCAAAATACATCGACAAACTAGCCAGAACCAGATTAAACAATTATTCAGAAAAGTAGTTTGTCCAATAGCCAGTAGTGAGTAAAAATCATAGAGCCTACATGGAGATTTAGGATTCACTAAATCATATAATAAAAAATGTGTTCAATATAGCAAACAAACAACTGTACACAAAACACAACATAGAAAACTAAAGACTGAGCAACACGAACCCAACCAAAAACCGGGGGTGATCTCTGGTGCTCCGGAAGGGTAAGCAGATCCTGCTCCACATGTGGCACCCGTCGTGTTGCTCATGTAAGTACAAACCCGTCGTCATCTGTGAAACAGATATTCCATGACAACCAACTCGTGATGCCGTCCGTCAAATTTACGAAGGTATGATTTCAACTTCACCACTTGGAGCTCTTGATTTGATAGCTTCCTTGTGAGCAGTAACCCTCTATCTAGGAAATCAAGATAGGAAATGCAAGCCCTGGAATATCGTATTAACTGGGAGATATATACTCCATATGCAGTCGCTGCTGGAATGTCGCTACATAGAAATGAAAAGTTCACAATTTGGAATCTGAGAAATCATCTCTTTTGTCGTACAGTTTTGTTTTCAACCGACCCAAAGATGCAAGTCAAGATATGAGGCAGTCTTACCTGTATCTATTGAATCGTCTATCTCAAGTTCGTTGGGATAGATGCGTTCAACATAGTCACCAAACTTTGAATTATTGAGTGAGAGGACATCATCTATATAGCGGAAAGTGAAGTTAAAGGATAAAACTAACTTCTTTTCTTTATTCATAAGAAGCTCCTGTATAAAGTCAGCCTCATATGAATAAAGGAACAAGTCGGCAAGGAGAGGAACTAAGATTGTTCCCATGGGAAGGCCGATTGTTTGTTGAAAAACACGTCCACCAAAAGTAACATATATGTTGTCAATCAAGAAATCAAGCATCTTCATAATGTTAGTTTCAGAGAAATTTTTATTTGAATCAGAGTGATTTTAAGGTTAACCTTTTTACTACATTTGTCCAAAGTATGATGTATGTTGGGAAAAAGAAATGAATAAATCGGTAGCATCTTTCTAAACTTATGCAATACGATATAGTACTGTAATGCAAAGGTTAATAAAAAGGCAACTATTTTTTTTAATTGATGATATCTAATTCCTTTTTTGTTTACATTTATTAGATGTCAATATAACACGATTAATATTTACATGTGTGTTGTTTATACAAAATTAAACAAATCTTGAGAACGATTAAAAGTAAGATGATCTTTCTGGATATTATCTTTTTATTTTGGTCTTCTGAAAAGTAGGACCCATGAGAAGCATTTTTTTATCCTGATTGGACAATTGTTTTATTTTATTTTCACTGTGAAACTAAATGACAAATTAATTTCCATCCATAAAATGAAGATTGGCACAAAATGTATTAAAGTTATTATAACAAGCAGCCGCCGTTTTAAAACGTTTGCCAATATATTTATTATCAACCAAACATAACAAAAACCATCTTGAAGTATTCTAAATAGATAAACAAAGGGTGGTTGCAGCCTAAAACAAGCGCAAGAACAAAAGTAGATATTTGGGAACTATCACAGAATGAGTGTGTGTCTTGAAGGTAAGTTTAGACACCGAGAAGCTTCATCGATTCCTCAAAATGATCAAAATGAGGTTTTAATTCTTTCTTTTTGTGAACAAGTGGTTTGTGTATTTTGCATCTTTTGGTCGAGCGGTCTTGGTGACAATTACTTCGCTGGGTGTATCATTAGCGTCAATGCCGTATTTCAGACATGATTTAACTCTAAGCAAGAATAAAAAAAAAAACAAATAATGTCGACCTGTCATACATACTGGTTGCGAAAGATAACTTATTCTAAAAACTGAACCTGATTACTGGAGCCTCATTACTGGCTAACAAAGTCTCAAAATAAACTACCTCCATAATATTTTATAAAACTTGAAAGGAAAGTGGAATAAGATGTAATAGTATTTGCGATTATTCACACAATTGCAATCAACGTAATATAGTTTTCTAACTTTGTCGCAGGTTAAATGTGATTGGCGGTTTTATTTATAAAGATTTTTCACATAATTTATAAAGTATAACTTGCATTTAGAAAGCTCGAACAATCAAGATGTTTTAACTTTACACCACATGCATGATTTAAAACTATGATTTGTAAAAATATGGTAAAGTCATTCCGAGAGTTAAGATTTATAGTGTTATGTCTGTAAAGGCTGAATTGTAGTTTCAAAATTACTTTATTTTTATCAGTAGTACCGCTTAGTCGACGTTAGGGGCCGTCTTGACCTTGTTGTAGGGTATGAATGATTTGTTCATTGTTGAAGACCCTACATCAACTGTCAAGATGAAGAACAGGAATAAAAGCCCTGTTCATTGATAATTTTCTATGTTTTCAATGTATTGTGTGCGATTTTGTCCCATGTACATTTACTCCATATCCTTTCATTTTCTATTGTATTTTGCAGTGACGGTACTATTTCAATCTCAGAGATTAAAAATCAGCTAGGAAGATTGTCACAGTGAGTCTTATTTTTACGTTCTATTTACAGTCTCGGCGGAAAGTTGGTTAGTCAGCAGAGTCTACGAATACTATGTTAAAACAGGCTCAATAAGAATTTTTTTTTTTTGCAGTGACGGTAATATTTGATATAAGATGGTTTCGTCAGGTATAAATTCGTAAGTCAATAATCCATATAACATTCCTATAAAAAATTAGTGAAGGAGAAACAGATAAATTAAATAATAAGAAATTGAAAAACATGTTTCTATCTCTGTTTGAATTCAATTTCTCTTTGTAGTAAACACGGTCATTAGGTTTGGATACCAGTGCTAATCTTACAGTTCTTGCATTTACCACCAAACCAACATGTTGCCTGATTTCTCCATTTGGCTCTCAAGGGCTCAACATCAGCTAGAAGGATTATCACAGTGAGTTTTTAATTTCTATGTTTTATTTAGAATCACGGCGGTCAGTTACTTATTCAGCAGGGTCTAATTTTAAAACAGGACATCCTAGTGACCATTCAGAGGATGTCTATCCCAGCTTGCTAGAGCTTTCTACGATTATTTACTAAGAAAAATATCCGATATGACGGAAGCATCAGGGACACTGTGATAAGAAAGGCTGACATCGATCGTCGTGGTCAGACAAGCTATAAAAAAGAACACGTTTCCAGGAGCTAAAAATTCTATAATAAACAAAATAAAGGCCAAGAAGCCTGAAACCGTCATCTGTCAATCAGCCATTGTTAAACTGTTCATCATAAAATATGCAGCAGCATGTAAATAGAAAAGAAGAAGATGTTGCCAATAGGACAACTCCCCACCAGCACCGTACGGCCTTCAACAATAAGTTAAACCCATACCGCATAGGCAGCTATAAAAGGCCTCGAAATGACAAATGTAAAACAATTCAAACGAGAAAACTAACGGCCTGATTTATTTAGAAAACAATAAACAAACAAATAAAAAAATATGATATACAGCAACAAACTTCAACAATTGAGTTACAGGCTCCTGACAGTCACATACAGAATGCGGCTGGATTAAACATGTTTGCAGGCGTCCAACCCTCCTATCCTGGAGCACAACAAAAGAAAACTCTATAAAAATCAGTTAAAAAGGGCTTACCTCATCAGATTGATACAAAGCAGAAAACAACTAATAAAAACACAGACTAGACGTGGCAGGGAATTTATAAATCCCCCACAACTTAAAAGACAGTAAGTACAGATCTAAGAGTACTCGCAGTTATTGATAGCTAGTTCAAAGCCAGAAACAATTAATATCTATGACTAAATATCTAAAGATTGTTTGAGAAATAATTTAAAAGATTCTATTCATACAAATTTTCACAACTAAAATCAGAAGACCAGCTTAAACAAACTATGAACAAATGTACATGTGTTGATTATTTAAAAACAATCATCTCATTTCTCCAGATTATTTATTAATAAGACGCAGCTAGTTTATCGATGTTCAAGTTTAAAAAAAACCATGGGGGAAAACTGAAGGATAGCATGACCTCCAAACAGAGCGAAACTGAGAAGACTTTACTTGTGATGTAAATAAGAAGTCTCCTGTGGTGCTGATGTCAAGAATGACCTTAAAATGGTATTAGTTTAATTGGTTTATTGGTTTATCAATGTCGCAAATAAATGCGCCATGAACGTGAATGATAGGTCGTGTGTTTCTGTCGTGTTTGGAGGAAATCATAGAATTTGTTGATGTGTCGATTAATCGGAGAACTAAGAACCATATTGCGTTGTCAAATATCAAAAGTACTGTTTCTGTTAATACTTTGATAATAGTTCATGGAAAAAGTAAAATCACAAAAATACTGAACTCCGAGGAAAATTAAAAAATCAAATGGCAAAATCAAAAGCTCAAACACATCAAACGAATGGATAACAATTTGTATATCCTTCATAAACTATAATGGGCTTATGGTTAAATATGTTCACACGTTCAAACTTTCAGGGTTTTGTGAAATGAATTTCCAGTGTTTCATTATTGTATTTGAAGATTCTGTATAGACGTGTTGAACCCTTGTAACATTACTAGATGTTGCTGCCATTTATATGGTCGTGCCGAAGCAAATGTTTTTATCTGTATTTTTTGTTCGATGAAACGTGTTTTTTACAGCTAACACCTAACACAAATTTTCACACTGTCGGGAAAATAATTAATCTTACTTTCTTCTTCTTTTGTGTTTATATTTACAGACCAAAGTTTTAGTTCTATGCTCAGATTTACGAAAAATTGTTTCTGTCCTAATATAATTTGTTTCAAATACCCGACCTATAACCATCGGTTCCAAAAATGAAAACAACACGTTATAAATGTCATGCGTCCGAAGCGCTTTTCTGAAAACTAACTTCATAAGGAACGCTCAAAGCCGAATATTGGAAAGCCTAGGATGTATAAAAACCGAAAAAGTTGAAGAGCTTGATGACCAAAAGGACCGAAAATAATAGCCAAATCCATCTAAGGTCAACTTTGCCTGAGTGAGTTGAAACCATAGTTGCTTTATAATTTCAAAATTTAAAAACGGACAATTTAATTTACTGTCCCTCTGGTATCTTTCGTCCCTCTTTTAAGAAAGGTTTGTTATAAATCGTGTCATTACCGAAGTACTGACTACTGATCTGATGATACCATCGGGGACTGATAGTCCACCAGCATTTTAAGGATGAATGAACAGACAATTTGGACATTTGTTCATGAGATAACAATCAAAGGACACAAAAATCCAAAAGACATATTATATGTACTTGCTCTTAGATTTTTAAAAAGGGAGGCGCCAGAAATGTTATATCGTAAAATTGGAGAAGCGGGCTTTTTTCTGCACACAATACATGTCATTATATCGAACCTACATTTTGATTTTCAGTGCTTCTCAACTTCGTGTTTATTCTTGCCTTCCAATAGCATTAAAAGAGGGAGGAAAGATACCAGAGGGACAGTCAAACTCATAGATCGAAAACAAACTGACAACGCCATGGCCAAAAATAAAAAGACAAACAGACAAATAATAGTACAGATGACACAACATAGAAAACTAAAGACTAAGCAACACGAACCCCACCAAAAACTGGGGGGTGATCTCAGGTGCTCCGGAAGGGTATATTAACGCTACCAATTTTTCTGCACCAGATGCGAATTTCTACAATTAATGTCTATTCAGTGATGTTCGAGGCCAAACCTAATACAAACGTTGAAGATCTGATCAATCTAAAAAGGACCAAAAAGTAAAACCAAACTCGTAAAAATTGTTTCGAGGGTCCATTGATATTATATGTCTTATGTCTTGCGTATGGAAATTATAAGCCTGGTATCTTTGATGAGTTTTACAGACACTTATTCAATGCCACTGATGATGGACGATTCGTCCCAGAGGGTAAGTGCATCGCCCAGTAATCTGCAGACATTTTGCTTTGGAAGAGGCCAGGTAAGGACGTAAGGACCCCCGAATTGTTACAAGGGATCCTTGTCGTGCAGAGAGCATGACACTTGGATTTTATGTCTTCCGACCGTACGTGGCTGCGAATTTAGACATTCCGTACAGCAAAACAGATGCCCTACTTAAGCAAGGGGTTCATTGCCAGAATGGGAGAACTTCAGGATGACCATATGTCTTTACCTCAGTCAAACCTATGGGTAGGATTAAATAAAGTTAAAACAAAAATTTCCTTGCATTTCACTTAGAATTTATTATAATCTAAAAATGCAGTTACACCTCCTCACATATACACAAATAAAGTAAAAGTCAAATTTTATCATGTGACATCCATTCATTAAAATAAAGATCCGTTCCAACGTATATATCAGGTTAACTAAGTGTCATAAAATCTTAAAATGTTTGCTATACGTAAGTTGGGAACCCTTATGAGATATTGGAATACATAATAATATTTTGTAATGGAGCTGTGAGCACAGTTTACTAGTTATGGGACGACCATTTAATGTTTTTGGGGAGGAGGATTTTTACTTTGCACAAGACAGGATGAAAATGAATATTCTGCAAAATAAAATATAGGATTGTTGAGGAAACAAATGTGTACAAAAGATAAAATTTGAGCATGCGTAGCAACAAATGAAAATAAATTATCAAATCCCCCCGAATATTACATGGTTTGGCAGGGATTCATATATACCAGTAAAAGCAGTTATCAAATATCTGTTTTGTAATTGATTGTTTATCAACAAATATATCATTGTATTGACAAAGACCTATATATCAAATAGTCAAATCTTTCCATTTTTGATAAAAATGTATTTTTTATATCATGACCACACACTGGACACATAACACCTTTTTATGGTCGCCATGGCTAAAAATAGAACATAGGGTAAAATGTATATTTTGGCTTATAACTCTGAAACCAAAGCATTTAGAGCAAATCTGACATGGGGTAAAATTGTTGATCAAGTCAAGATCTATCTGCCCTGAAATTTTCAGATGAATCGGACAATGGGTTGTTGGGTTGCTGCCCTGAATTAGTAATTTTAAGGATTTTTTCCGTTTTCGGTTATTATCTTGAAAATTATTATAGATAGAGATAAACTGTAAACAGCAATAATGTTCAGCAAAGTAAGATCTACAAATAAGTCAACATGATCAAAATGGTCAGTTGACCCCTTAAGGAGTTATTGCCCTTTAAAGTAATTTTTACCAATTTTTGTAAATTTTGTAATCTTTACAAAATCTTCTCCTCTGAAACTACTGGACCAAATTCAATCAAACTTAGCCACAATCATTATTAGGGTATTTAGTTCAATAAATGTGTGCGGTGACCCAGCCAACCAACCAAGATGGCTGCCATGGCTAAAAATAGAACATAGGGTAAAATGTAGATTTTGGCTTGTAACTCTGAAACCAAAGCATTTAAAGCAAATCTTACAGGGATTAACTTGTTTATCAAGTAAATATCTATCTGCCCTCAAATTTTCAGATGAATTGGACAACTGGTTGTTGGGTTGCTGCCCTGAATTGGTAATTTTAAGGAAATTTTGCCGTTTTGGTTATTATCTTGAAAATTATTACAGATAGAGATAAACTGTATACAGCAATAATGTTCAGCAAAGTAAGATCTTCAAATAAGTCAACATGACCAAAATGGTCAGTTGACCCTTAAGGAGTTATTGCCCTTTATAGTCAATTTTAACAATTTTCATTAATTTGGTAAATTTTGGTAAGTTTTACAAAATGTTTTCCTTTGTAATCTTCTTTTCTGAAACTGCAGTAGAAAATCAATATAGAAAACAATCTACTAATGAACTGGCAATAAAAATAATTGATAATTCTATAACATGAAAAAAACCACATTAATATCTGATGATGGCGTTTCTTTCTTTACATTGAAAATGATGTCACAACTATAATCCCGAACAATAGGTCGAATGTCAGATATGTTTCAGTACTTTGGCTTCATTTTCTACAGATTCCGAAGTGCAAATGATGCTTGAATTCCTACACTAATTTATACAGACTTCATCCGCTTTCACAGGTAATGCCTGCCTCATATTATATTTAAAACTTTAATAGAATATCAGAAATTTTGAGAGAAAATTAATCAACCATGCAAGATCTTAAACTTAATTAATATTGTTCAAATTATCAATTAACTATTAAAAAAATTCTCATTAAAAATAAAGTTCTTCATTTTATATTTTATCAGAAGTTTAGGAAAAAATTGAATTTAATTGTGTCCCTTGTTCTCATTTCCTGGGATAAATCCAATACAAATTAAAGTATTGGTATTGAATTAATATTTAAGAAATATTTCAAACCTTACCATTTCTTCACAAGAATGAAGACCATGCATCAATTTTAATATAATCTGCAGTGTTAGCGTTAGTGTGTAGTAAGATTGTAGTAAATTAATTACTGTTACTTAACGACAATGATTGATAGATCTGTTAACTTCTTTGAGATTGCCAGGGTTAGATAAAGTTTTCCCTACATGTTCCAGACAAATGTATATTGTATGTTAGAGTTGATTTGTCAGTAGACCCTTCTTTATAACTGCTTTACCAATATTTATTTTTGCTGTTTTAAATTCATCTTTCCACTGAATTTTGCTTGGTTGATTACTTAATTAGTATTCTAATTCAGGTAACGTCAGAGTACCCAAATTGCACCTATCTAGAAAAAATAGCAGCGGAAATCTTTCAAGTTTTCCTTGGGACTAAACAATTTTTTTTTTTTTATTATTTGACATTATCCACGTTTTTCAAATAGGTAAATATATTTAAATATTCACAAAACGTTCACAGTATATATCAACAGATGAAGTATTCACTGGAACAAGTAAAATCTGTACGGAAACGTCGCCATGTGACGTCCACAAACAGTCATCTTTTAAAAATTAGCAAATAAAATATGTTACGAGCATCCATTTCTTAAAAAATGAATAGTAAGCATGTCAAATTGTTCTAAATATTTGAAGAAATAAATCAAAACATCTGTTATTCGATTTTTAAGGATGTGAATTTAAGCATGGATGCAATTTGGGTACTCCTCATTACATAATCATTGATCGTTTGGAGGTCGGTTCAAACCCAATTTTCTATGATTCAAAATGGATTCAAAATATTAAATTGGTGGAACTGTATAGTAATCAAGGATACATCTACAAAATAAAACCAGCTTGGAAACTTTTTCCTGGATCATAAATAAACGTAGGTGAAAAAACTGTCAAAATAGGTGCAATTTGGGTACCCTCACGTTACATCATAATAAATTTAATGGTTTGGATACTATATGAAATTATTGAACATTTTGGCTTTTTAACACTTTCTTTCTATCTATTATTGTTTCCGCAAAAATTGGTAAAACTCATCTTTTCAAGTGCCATAACTCCTATAAGGATTCTATTGACGAATTCAACCAAGCATTCTTATTTGTAGAATCTTAATTTGCTGAATATTTTTACTATTAACAATTTCTCTCTAACTACTATAGTTTCTGCAAAAAACGGGTAAAAGCGTCTTACAATGACAAAATTATAAAAATAAGAAGATGTGGTATGATTGCCAATGAGAAAACTCTCCACCAGAGACCAAATGACATAGAAGTTAACAACTATATGTCACCGTACGGCCTTCAACAATGAGTAAAACCAATACCGCATAGTCAGCTATAAAATGCCCCGAAATGACAAATGTAAAACAATTCAAACGAGAAAACTAACGGCCTGATTTATGTACAAAACAATGAACGAAAAACAAAAATGATATACAGCTCCTGACTTGGTACCAATTACCAATAATATCCTTTTCGATTTTGAGCGTAAGCTGTTATTGATTAGTATTAAAAGGTCGAAAACCATTCAGTTTGGCGAGAGAGAATTATTGATACCTCTATAGTCTCAATACCAGGTTCTCCATTGTGTCCCGTTCAAGCATTTTTGAATATGAAGTCTTAAGTTAGCACTTCTGAAAAGAGTCCAGCATATTGTTTTTTCAAGAATAAATTATGTGTTCCTGATACTTATAGACAATTTCAGATAATATTGAAACAGTTAATTACCGAGATTGGTTTAGATGCGTCTTCGTATTCTACACACAGTTTTAGGCGAGGGGTGCTAGTTGGGCTTTTGCAGCTGAAGTACCTACTGAATTAATTCAATTATATGGGGATTGGAAAAGCGATGCTTACAAGAGATATTTAAAATTTTCATTAGACGATAAGATTTCAGTAGCTAAAAGATGACGGCACATATTTCTGATGTTTTGTTATAAATATTACAGGAATTTTCTTAGAAAAAAGGGCAACCATTGTTTCGGCGTCTATACCTAAATATGTTAGTGGAATAGATGGGTGTACAACTCAGGCCTTTCCTGGTGCCACCATTGGTCGGCTTACTGAATTAATTTCATCTGGGAAAGTAGATTTAAGTTCAGTAGATTTTGTTATTGTCCATGTTGGTACTAATAATATTTCTTCATCTCAATCTATAGATACTATTATGTCATATTTTGAAGATTTAGTTCAAAAGTTAAAGAAAAAGACATTAGCTAAGTTGATTTTTACTTCTATTCTTCCTAGACCAGTTGATCACAAGAAAACTGGCGCTAAAGTAAATAAAGTTAATTCTGAGTTAAAAAGATTGTGTAAAAGAAATAATATATTATATTGTAATTTGTATAGGAGCTTTTTACAAGACAATATTCCGGATTCTTCTTTATTTGCTCCGAGAGACGGACTTCATTTAAATTTTGCTGGTACAGAACTTTTCAGAAAAAAGATTATCAATATTATTAAGCATCAGCGTGTATAATTTGAAGTGTGTTATAATTATATGTTTTGTATTTACTACATATACTGTTTATTATAATTATTCTTTTTTCTCTTTTCAGAGAACTTGCATCCTGAATATGACGTTGGTTTTCCTGTGACTACTCAGGATCTACATTCATTCTGAGTGGGTTTCCTGTTTTCCTTTCATTATCTATACGCATCTTGAAAGGATGGAGTTTATTATGAAGAGAGAAAAAAAGAGTTTTATATGTCTTGTTTTACATAGTAACTGTATTTTTGGAATTAATTTTTATTTTTTTTGGCGACCTTGCAGGCTTGGCGGATGTATGCCAAAAATTTGCTTATATATTTATGTTTATGTATTATCACTTGTGTATTGATATATATATATTTTATTGTTTTTGTAATATTAAAAAATATTTATGACAGGTAATACAAGTTATACCTATTGACTTCTTTTTATTTCACCCAGTTGATAATTGGTTTAATTTAAGACTTAAATTATTTAATTAGCAAAGCTGTGAAACATTTATTTTACACTTCAGTGATCACACTGGTTTGAACTAGAATTTTGTTAGTATATACTCTTGCATTGAAATCTACTCACTAGTTATTTTCACTCTTTTTATTGGATATGTAAATTTCCTTTGTTGTAAATTTCTTATTTATACTATTGCAAAGTTTTATCTTTACTTTTTGAATTTGATATACGTTGAAATTACCCACCCTCCCTCCTCTTTCTAAATTCTTTCGTTTTGTTTTAATTTAAAGTTCAATAGGCGGATGCTTGCCAAAAGATTTGCTTATATATTTATGTTTATGTATTATCACTTGTGTATTGATATATATATATTATATTGTTTTTTTGTAAAATTGAAAAATATTTATGACAGGCAATACAAGTTATACCTATTGACTTCTTTTTATTTCACCCAGTTGATAATTTGATGAAATCAATACCTCTGTTAATATATTAAATTTTCAGAAAATGCCTTTTATGATCTTCAGGTTTATCGATACGCGGGAACAGCCTATGGTGTCAAAAAGTTGTAATCATACGCGAATATTCATAGAGTGTGCTGAAAGACGAGATCTATGTTTGACTTAGATTGCTAGATCTATCTATTAAAGAATGTGCCAAAAAATGCAATATTGCGTAAAAAACTATCTTTCAAGGTAAAAACTCCTATTAGGGTTCAATTGACAATTTCGCTCATGTTGAACAAATTGTTGATTTTAATTTGCTGAACATCTTTGATATTAACAATTTCTCTAACTACTGTAATTTCTGCAAAAATCGCAAAAATGGGAAAAAACGTCATTCAATGACAACAACTATAAGGAGTCAATTGACGACTTCGCTCTTATAAATTATTTGTTGAACTTATTGTTCTGGCCATTATAACTGTTTAAAATTTCTCTTCATCTGCAAAAGTTTTCAAGATAATAACCCAAATTTTTGAAATTTGCCAAAAATGACATTTCAGGAGCAAATAGTCCAGTTATTCCCGTACGAGATAGATATATTGACCTACTGATTATTTTTATCCAGTCTTAGTTTATGCTTTAACTGTTTTGGTTTTTGAGATATATACCAAAAATTGTGATATTTGCTTAAAAATGATATTTCGGAAGCAAAAACTTCAAAATGGGTCGTCCGATTTTTTTGAATGTACTTTTATGAGATAAACCGTGAACTGTTGACCAATTTCACCCTATGTCAGATCTGATCTAACTGTTTTTTGGAGATATCAGCCAAACACTGTATTTTACTTTATGTTCTATTTTCGAAGATGGATCAAATCCCGTATACAATTTGTAAACTAGATTCCCTACAGAGCATATCGATAAAGTTTGGTAATACTTTGCCAAGTAGTTTTGGAGAAGACTTTAAAAAAGTTTACGACGACGGACGCCAAGTGATAGCAAAAGCTCATATTGTCTCTAAGGCCTGCTGAGCTAAAAATCAGTTCTGCAATGAAGTTTAAAAGCAGACAAAAAACTGTAAAAGAGAGGCGAAAGATACCAAAGAGACATTCAAATTCATAAGTCGAAAATAAACTGACAATGTCATGGCAAAAACGACGAGCAGACAAACAACAGTACAGAAAACACAACATAGAAAACTAAAGACTGAGCAATACGAACCCCACCAAAAACTGGGGGTGATCTCATGTGCTCCGGAAGGGTAAGCAGATCCTGCTTCACATGTTGCACCCGTCGTGTTGCTCATGTAAGAACAAACCAAGTGATAATATAAATAAGAAGATGTGGTATAAGTGCCAATGAGACAACTCTCAATCCAAGTCACAATGTATAAAAATTTAACAATTACAGGTCAAAGACGGCCTTCAACACAGAGCCTTGGCTCACACCGAACAGCAAGCTATAAAGGGCCCCAAAATGACTAGTGTAAAACAATTCAAACAGGAAAACCAACGGTCTAATCTATATAAAAACGAGAAACGAGAAACACCTATGAACCACACCAACAAACGACAACCACTGAACAACAGGCTCCTGACTTAGGACAGGTGCATACAAATGCAGCGGGTTTAAACGTTTTAACTGGCGCCAACCTTCACCCTAACACGAGAAAGTAGTGTAACATTACAACATAAAAAGACACACTATAAAATATCAATTGAAATGGCTTAACTCGATAAAAAAAGACATTTAAACAAAAACAAGTAAACATACACTGAACGAATAAGATTGATCTATGACACAATATAAATACAATATTAAAACGTAGGTGCCTATATAACATAGACGTTACAGATAGTAATAAAAAAGATGTAGGAAAAGTGTCAATAACACAACTCTAACTTGGGACAAAATGCCGTTAAATAAAACAACGTACACAGGTAAATTTAAATATAATTATTTTGTTGTTAGGAGTACGGAAGTAAACATTTTTTACAAAATTAATAAATTTGTTGTTCAGAGTACGAGTACAGAAGTGAAAATTTATCGTCATACTAAATACTTATCAAAGGTGGTACATATTAAAAATAGTGAGACGAGATATAACACAAAATAAGTAAATATTGAATTACAGAAATGCATTACAAATTGTGTCAACAGGTCAAATTAACACGAAAGTACGATTTGAGAGTACTCGCAGTTACTGAAAGCTAGTTAAAAGCCAAAACAATTAACAATAAAAAATCATGCATCAGAGACTAAAATCAATTAAAACACATCCCAGGGATTTAGTGTTTTAACGCCATGGACAGTCAAAGAAGACATGACTTGTGCAATGCCAAAATAAAAGTATCGACAGGCAGTTGGATCGTCAGGATTTATATAATAAATATGTATCATGTTAAATATAGATCAAGCAATCTCTAAATAGAAAATTAACGTGGATGTGTATTTATACATCCCAAAAACCATTCGAAAAGAATACAAATTTAGTTATGTTTTAATTTGTTGATGACAAAATCGATGTTAGTGCCAATATAAACAATATTCAAAGATCCTATTACAACATTAATAAGATAACCTTTACTAATAAGTCTAATTCGGTAGGTCAAATTCAGGGAAAAGGGGACGGGATTGTAGTTACGAAAATTGGAACATATCCGTCGTCATCTGTGAAACATATATTCCATGACGGTCAACCAACTCGTGATGGTGTCTGTAGAATTTCGAAGGGATGATTTCAACTTCACCATTTGGACATGTTGGAGCTCTTGGTTTAATAGCTTCCGTATAAGCAGCAATCCTCTATCAAGGAAATAATAACAGGAAACGCAAGCTCTGGAATATGTTTCAACTGGGAGATATACACTCCATATGCATATATAATTCTGTTTTATTCTTAATATTTGTCTGTTTATTTCTCAAAGAAAGAGAAAAACTGTCAATGGGATTGAACATTTCTATTCATGATAAATATTTTGTTTTACTAAACCAATCATATATTATTCGTTTTAAAATAAGTTCAGACTAACATTAAATGTTTGTCCTTTTGACATTATGCGCACATATATTTCAAATGATTTTACGCATCTTAATCAATTATTGAGTATCTTTATTTGTGTGATAATTAATCAATAAAAACTGCAATTTCAAGAATTAAATGGGCAGAATTCTAAATCAAAGATTCATCGGAATTTTGAGGCAACCAATCTGAGGCCAAAAGAAACAAGTAAAAACGAGAGCTACTACTCACTAATGATACTCCCGCTTAAAGAATTCGGTAGGAAGTTGATGATCGATAAATCTGAAAACGCATCAAACTGTTAAGTATGCCGACATGAAGCCTGGTAATAAATTTCATAAAACTCTTATAGAAAAATTAGATGAAAATTTCATACATGGCCTTTATTTTCTAGAATATTTAGGGGTAACTTCAGAAAATAAATATACGTCATCAAGGACTGCCAATTTTGGGGAGAGCTTTCCGTATAACACTGAAGACCTGTGCTCAAATGATTGTTAGATAATGTCTGTAATGAATATTTTTTGATGAGCTGGAACAAAACTATTGTTAAATAAAGAAGGGAGCATGAAATGTCTCGCCAGATTTACTGACCATGATTGATTTTATATTGAAATTCTTGTCAAGACAAAGGTTTTAATACAAGTATCACATAAACCTTAACATTATTAAAAAATCTTTGAAAATGAGGGCACGGTCGGATAAACCCTGCCAGATAGACATGTTCACCTTATAATAATTCCATACAACAAATAAAGTTGATAATCTGCTTATAGTATCCAAGAAACATACCAAATCATGAAAACTTAACAATGACCAATGAACCATGAAAATGAGGTCAAGGTTAGATTCAATATGCCTGACATACACCCCTAATGAAGTAATGTATAGTCACATTGTTTATCCATCCTCTGTCTCTTAGGATAAAATCAGAAATCTCTCTTCAAATTATTTTTACTAGTGATCTTTTCATACCGAGGATGTCTTCATTTTGCCATTACCCGATAGAAAGGTGATCTTCCTGCACCTTTTAAATCACACTACATTATATATATTATCACTTTATCAGCATTTAAATAATATTAACTTATTTGATAAGCTTCAATTTTATTTTAAGTATTATCTTCTCTCCAAATGTGTGATCTCTTTATACTAAACTTACAAACAAATTCTCACAGAGTTTGATAAATAATGTAAAACAGTTGTTATGATATCAATAATCTGAAACAAACATAATATTCTTCAGGGTAATTTTACAGTAATGATAAATAGCATTTAAGGATGTAAGGCTTACACTATCTAGTCTTAAACATACATGGAAATCTAAAAACAACACCCAGTAAGCAGAAATTTCACAAAAGAAGTCAATTCAACAATTTACTACCCTTATTGTACACCTAAAAGAAACACATTACAATATCCTGACAAAATATCTAATTTTAACCGATTACACATAAAAAAAAAATTCCAACAAAATTCAAATATTATGAAATTAATTTAAATCATCAGTAATATTCAGAAAAAAAACCTCCTCATATAAAATAACATGCATAGAATTTTCAAAATTGTCTGCACAACCTTGCGATACAAGTATGGTCATGACCTTACACTTTGTCATATGAGATTGACAACAGTTATGCAATTGTTACATGAACTTACATGTATGTTTGTAGTTTGACTAAGCCACACAAAATAAAGTTAATTCGTACACACTTTTATCATTCAATTATTAAACGATAAAGGGACGCATTAATTTTATTCCAAAGAAAAAATAAATATTCAGAATTGAAAATAATATAGAACTTAATGTAATGTTTTCAACTTTAAAAAGGGTTATACCTAGGAAATTATTCATATATGGCAATAGGGTTTGCTCAGGAAGGCATGTGCATAGAAACGTGTATTGAATGGGAAACTGAGTTTACAGTTTTTTGTTCCCGCGCTACGCGTTGCGGTGTCATAGAAATACCGTCCGTCCGTCCGTCCGGTCTTGTTAGCGCTCTCAGGTGTACAGTTACTGCCAGATTTTTATGAAACTTATAACATAGGTTTATATCAGCAATGTCTTGGACGAGTTCGAAAATCAGTGCCGATCAATTATTTTTAAAAGAGTTATGCCCCTTAGAAACATTAATTATATGGAAAATTGCATCGTTAGCTCTCTCATGTGTACAATTCTTGCCTCCTCATATAAAATAACTTATATCATAGGTTTATATCAGCAATGTCTTGGACGAGTTTGAAAAATCAGTTCCGATCAATTATTTTTAAAGAGTTATGCCCCCTGGAAATTTTGATTATATGGAAAATTGCAACGTTAGCGCTCTCATGTGTACAATTCTTGCCAGAATTTTATGAAACTTATATCAAAGGTTTATTTCAACAATGTCTTTGATGAGTTCGAAAATCAGTGCCGATCAATTATTTTTAAAAGAGTTATGCCCCTTGGAAATATTAATTATATGGAAAATTGCCTTATGAGCGCTCTTATGTGTACAATTCTTGCCAGATATTTATGAAATTTATATTATAGGTTTATATCATCAATGTCTAGACAAATTTGAAAATTGGTGCCGATCAATTATTTTTAAAAGAGTTATGTCCCTTGGAAATATTGATTATATGGAAAATTGATTGTTAGCGCTCTCATGTGTACAATTCTTGCCAGAATTTTATGAAACTTATATCATTGGTTTATATCAGCAATGTCTTTGACACATTGGAAAATAAGTGCTAATCAAATATTTTTAACGGGTTATGCCCCTTGGAAAAATTAATTATAACGGAAATCGCAATGCATTTGCTCTGAAGCCTTCATTTCTCTAAAATATATAAAAATTGTTTTAAAGAATAACAAAAAAAGTACTTTTTTTAGTTATTGCCCTTGGATAGATAAAATGTGTGCAACGCGGGGGACATTGGAACTCTGTTCTTTTATTAATTCAAATGGATTTCCAATAACAATTAAATTATTCGAAAACTTGTCTTATAGAAATCACAGCTAAAACAGAAGTTGAAAGTTGTCTTTGAGTAGAATTTGTAAAAAAAGATATACTTTTATAGCGTCTAGCTTTCATATAATTATCTGCAATGCTTCATGCTATCCCTAGTAAAAATATGGTTTTATAAGATACGAGGTCAAAAGCTGTGAGCATTCTCAACAGGCTGAGGATAATCAAAATCCCATAACTCTGGAAAACACTTCAAATCAAAATGGCTGTAAAGTATAATAAACTACACATGATGACAAACAATCCTACCAACTATGAAAGCTTTCTGTCAAATTGTCTCAGAGGAGTTGCCCTCGTAGGTTGTCATTCTCTTACAACGTTATAACGTGTTGTTTTCATATTTTACAATAGTTACAAAAAGTGTCAAAGTACCAATAATCCCGTAAAATGTGTCTCATCAAAATGATGTATGGTAAATAGAAAATGATGACATTCAGCCCTACAAAGTGAGAAACATTTTTGTGATTTGGGGAAATTCTAGAGATTATCGAAAGCAATCAGTATTAAGATAAAAAGTGACATACAATCAAAATATTAATATTTTTTCTTCCTAACTTTGACTCATGTTCAATAAAATACGAATCTGGTTTAACAAAGTTCTGTCAGAATTTGTTTTGTAACACATATTAACAATGTGTTCATACATGCAGGCATGTAAAGCTGGTAACCCTGAAAAAAAGGGATTTTAATTTTTTTCAAGATGTATGATACAATTAACACTAATGTTCAAAAGTTTAAATGAAGTGTTACAAAATAGCAATTTGTATCAATAAGGCAGAAAATAACAAAATCTTCAATATAATTCAGGGTTACAAACAATGCATATCTAATGATAAAAACAGTCAACACCCTAATTACAGTCTAAGTTATATAGGTATTTTTTGCTTGTTTCCTTCATAAATCAAATTTAGAGAAAACCAATGAACTTCACCAAAGGTCATTGCTAACGTCACATTCCAGTTGTTGAAGTCTAATTAACATCATAAGTTTTATTATAGAACAAAGTAAAACAACAAAATACCGAACTCCAAGGAAAATTCAAATCGGAAAGTCCCTTATCAAATGACAAAATCAAAAGCTCAAACACATCAAACGAATGGAAAACAACTGTCATATTCCTGACTTGGTACAGGCATTTCATTATGTAGAAAATGGTGGATTAAACTGGTTTTATAGCTAGCTAAACCTCTCACTTGTTTGACAGTCGCATAAACTTCCATTAAATTGACAACAATGTGTGAACAAAACAAACAGACATAATAGGTAAAAGTGTCAAAAATAGGGGTACAGCAGTCAACTAGTATAGTAGGTATATAGTCTATTGCCTTTTTAAAAGTTACAATATCATTGTATGGGGTAAGTAGACTTGTGATGTAAACAAAGTTTCTTATGATATAAAAGTATGGTGTAAGCAAATGTGTCTGTTTAAGTTGGTTGGTTTTCTCTAAATTTGTTTAATGAACATGGCCAAAACGATAAACGAGGAAAAAAAAAACAACAATAACATAACATAACATTACACAGAAAAACAAAATATAAAGCAACCTCAATCGAACCCCCAAAAAATGAGAATGAAGTCCGGTAAGTTATAAGTAAATTTAATTGATATACAGATCATGTGTTCAAGCTTTGCTTACAAGGATCTGACAACGCTCCATTTTACTTTCTGTTCTAGTAATTATTACATCAGCCAATGAAATTTCAGCCTTCAAATTTTTCAAGGTGTTATTTAATCCGACAAAACCAGGGGATCCCGAAAGGTCTTTAAAACAGAAAGTAGAATGGAGCGTTTTAAGATTTTTGTAAGCAAAGCTTGGACACAGGATCTGTATTTTAATCAGATTGCTTTTGAATAAATAGCTCTTGTTGGATTGTTACAAATGATTATTGGTGTTTTTATGCCACTGGTTGACCTTTCTACCTCCATGTACAAGACTAAGATCAATCTAATAAAAATGATGGCATTCATTCTGGATCAGGTTAAATATATTGACTGATTGTTGCTGGTTTAACGTCCAGTGAGAAGATTGGTATACATATTCAGGACAAGAACAAATAAGCAGTTAATACAATAGGTAGGTTCTACATAATCGGCTGTTAGGATCTTGAACCAGTAGAAGGATGAGACTTTTTGGACTGTCACTAAAAAAAAGGGCATGTTTGGTAGGGGCAAAATGTTGCTTTGGAAGAGGCCATCTACGGATCACCTCCGAGTTGTTGCAAGGGTTCTTTGACGTGCAGAGAGCGTGACAAGGCATCTGATTTTACGTCGCAGTTCCGACCAGGCGTGGCTGCGATCCTAAAGCCTAAACATCACGCACAGCAAACCGGATGCCCCACTTAATCAAGGGAGTCAATGCCGGAGCAGGCAACTTCAGGATGACCGTATTTCTATACCCAAGTCAACCCTTGGGTAGGATGAAATAAAGTTATAATTATTTTACGCCAATTTCACTAAAAATCTGTTATAATCTATTTCAAGTGCAGTTTCATCTCCTTGCATCAATCTAAAAAAAATGTAAAACACATCTTTTATCATTAAACTTTATTATCAGAGGTCACTTGGATAAAAAGAAGATTGTTTACTAAATTGTCAATATGAAGTATACACATTTTTATAATAATGAGAAATTGTAGCTATTATTACAGAAAATAACAAAACCTTCGATATTATAAAAGGTTACAAAAATTGAGTTGCTAATGATGAACAAAAAATCAACCAATGAATTAAGTATTCAAAGCTATATAGGTTTTGTTTTGCTTTATATGTTTTGTTTAAGAATTTTTTTTAGAGAAAACCAAGGTCTATCAACAAAGGTCTATGCTTAAGTCAAATTATTCTAGTTGTTGAAATCTATTTAACAGTTTAAGTTTTATTATAGCCTATTTCCCTAATAGCACGTGATAATACCCTTGTATGGGGTAAGGAGATTGAATTATAATTTGTGATGTAAATAATATATCTTACAATATGAAAGTATGGTGTCAGCAAACGTGTTTGTGTGTTTAAGATGACTGGTTTTCCCTAAATTTGTTTTTCTGAAAAACAAAATATATACAGGAAAACGATTCAGTATATAATTCTTACTGTTTTATTCTTTACACCAAGATGTCGTTAAATGAAATTGAATACCCTGCTTCTATCATGCTTATTCAATAACATATGACCAAATCGCTGAGAGACCCCTCTCCTAAATTAATGAAAACTATCATTCTGCATTGACAATAATATCTTGGTGTTAATTAGATACATGTTCACATGATGCATGATTACACATTTCAGGAAGCTCTTATTTGTAGTTCCCTATAAAAATTTTATGCATTGCCGTTATTCGTTATAATATGAAAGTATTAGGTAAAAACGAAGCAGACGATCGTTGAATCTGAAACCGACTCACACGGTAGAACATGTTCACATAAAAAACACATCTGATTTGTAGTTCCTGAAAAATATGCGATGGAATTTCATAGGACGGACGGGCATACAGACAGAGACAGGTAAAATAGTATACCCCTCCTCCTGACCGGGGGTACAAAAAGCAAAAGTGGGTTGTGTTTCCTTTCTTGTCCTTCCTCATTTTTTATGCATCAAAATACCTACCTTATAGTTTTTATTGGAATTTATAGTAGAGAATCTTTCTTTTTTTTTTTAATTACAGGTCTCCAAGTATATACAAGGTACAAATGGAGCCAAAGAAAATATAAATCCTAACGAACTTCTCTATGTTCTTAAGGAGGAAATCTAAACAAGCACAATTTTGTTTGGTGTCTGACTTGAACACTCTTGCACGTAAATTTGTTAATTTTCATTTCTTTCCAAAAAAAAAATTTTCGATTAAAGTTGTTGAAAATATTCTTAATTAGTACTTAAAGGGATGCGATTTGGTTTAAATGTTTCTTGGTTTTGAAGATTCATAATCATAGTTTTGTCCCAAAAGACAAGTAAAAATAAAAACAACACTTTATAAATTGCATGCGTCCGAAGTGCTTTTCTGGATTTACCTTCATCAGGAACGCTCAAAGCCGAAAATGTGAATTTTCTTGACTTTATTTGAAAAAGATTTTTTAATTTCAATACCATACAATTTGAAGTTGGTGTTTTTTTTTTTTTTAACTCAATATTATATTCATTTCTTTACCTAATTTCCAATGCAAACATATTATTTTCCTACCTGCTATCAGTCAACTATTGTACAAATAATATGCATACAAATAAATGTTAACCTTTTTTGTACAGTACACTAATAGATTAAGGATCATGAGAGAACGGTAATGTTAACATTATTGTTTTGCGTCACAGTATCGATTTCTATAAAAATCAAAGACAACGGCTGGATTTAAAAAATAAAACTGCTAAAAGATCAAGGGTAAATTGCTGGATAAAACCAATAAATAAACATTGTTAAAAAATATATTATAATTTATTATACACGCAAAGTAACAGAAGAAAAACTCGACAAGCCTCGCTTTTAGTCCTGTTTATAAAGCTCGTACAAAGACGTAATATATCTTTCGACAATGTACATATATTGTATATTTACTATCCTTCTTAAACAAATTAATTACTTTTCAAGAAATTTAGAAATAAAACATTTTTTTGTTGTTCAAAAAACATGTCCCAAACAAAAACATTGGTATGTACTATAATGTCAACAATTTGGACAACTGAGATTACATTGCCATCCTTTATGGAGTTCCTTTTGTTTTGATTTCTTTATGAAACTTTTATTTTAATGTACAGACTGCATTCAAAACAGCCTTACAGACTAAACTTCAAGCTAAATGTGTATGTCCTAAAATGATGAATTTGTCACTTGGAAATAGTTTCTTTTGATTCAGCTGACAAAATTAATACATAAAATGTAGAAAATCAGTTGTATGAGGTTGAACTTTTATTGTATTGACTATTAAAAAAAATCAAAAAATTATATATTAAATACAATCAATGCAAGGACCATTGCAGTTGATAAAATTCTGAGTGAAAGAAAAGTGTTTATCGAGATGGCTCCGGGTAAATAAACACATGCAGATCTGAAATCATTTAGTCTTTTCTGACCGTAAAATGTCTCTGTATCAGTAACGCATTCAATTGATTGATTGAGTGGTTGTTGGTGTTTTACAATTCTTTCAGCTCTGTTAGCTCAATCGTGGCGGCCAGATATTATTGGTGGAATAAGCCGGAGTGCCCGGAGAGAACCACCGACTTTCGACAGGAAAACTGTCAATCCTAGTCAATTAAGATTTGACTCGTACGCACCTGCCACGTACGGAGTTCGAACTCACTACCCCAGTGGTGACAGGCTAGAAATGCAGTAGGTGAGCTACTTATACAAAAGGGATGGTTAGGATTGGCTTTGGGGGGTTATGGCTCAAACCGTTTAGAAATTAGGGGCAAAACGGGGAAAAACAAGGGTTTCCTGGTTAATGGACAATTAAAAAAAGTACAATGTTATATTTGGATTACCTCCCTTACACTGCTTTTAAATTATGTATAAAGAAATGTTGTATTGTCTTGAGGTGATAAGCTGTCAATTTGTTTTTAGAAGTTACTATTTAAAAATGCTGATGAAGGAATATTAATTTTAGCCATGAATATGTATGTTATTTTCTATTTTAAGACTTTTATGATGTATTTAAATGGGTAATTATGGTTGCAAACTCCATTGGAAATTTGAATTGAGATTATGACCATATCTTTAGGGAAAGAATTTTTTTTGGAAAAAGGGGGGAGGTGAAAAAAAAATTGGGGATGGGGGTAAAAAAGAAATTGTGAGGGGGGACAATTTTTTCTCATTTCAGATTTCAGAAATTAAAAAGAAAATTTCTTCAAATATTTTTTTTTTCTGCAAAAAAAAAGGGGGGTAATTTTTTTTTTTGCACAAAAGCAAAAAATTGAATATAAATTCAAATCATATAACTAATTCTAAGTTCTTTGACTACAGTTATTCTATGTCAGAAACCTATTATGTTTCAAATATTTAATTACAATCCAAATTCAGACCTGTATCAAGCGCGAATATTGTGTCCATTTTGGTCCCAACTGTTCATGGTTGGACCTCTGCGGTCGTATCCAGCTGCGCTCGGCGAAGCAATTAATTAGATCTTGTCTTGCTGACCATTTTTGCTATTAAAACCTTTATCTATCTATTATAGTCTAAAGATACAAGGCAAAAACGCAACATATTGGTAAACGTTTTCATTTAAGGTCACTTACCAAGTCAGGAATATGACAATTGTTTTCCATTCGTTTAAGCTTTTGATTTTGCCATTTGAAAAAAGGACTTTCCTTTTTAAATTTTCCTTGGATTTCGGTATTTTTGCTATTTTGCTTTTAACATTAAAGCCAAAACTTGCATTTTACCCCATATCATATTTTTTAGCAATGTCAGCCACATTGGTTGGCAGGTGTGGTCATTGGACATTTTTTTTTTAAACTGGATACCCCAAAAATGACTGTGTCAAAGTTTTGTAAAAGTCAATGGACGACGACGGACGATGGCAATATACGACAGACGCCAGTCTGGGAAAAGCTCACATTGTCCTTTTGGGTATACATAGCTAATGATAACTGAAAATATTAATACATGCATGCATGGCAAGCTTGTAACCTAATAAAAAGGATGTTCATGTTTTATTAAGTATGATGTCAACACTAATGTTAAAAAGTTTAAATAAAGTGTTACAAAATGATAAATATATATAACAGAAAATAACAAAACATTAAAAACAATGTATAGCTAATGATGAACAAAATATCAACATCTGAATTAAACAGTAAAAGCTATAAAGGTATCTTTTAGGCGTCATATGTTTTTGTGTAAACAAATTTAGAAAAAAACAACAATGAACTTCGTCAAATGTCTTTGCAGACGTCACATTCCAGTTGTTGAAATCTCATCTACATCATAAGTTTATTATAGTCAATTCACCTTATAATTAAACTTTCAATATCATTGTATGGGGTAAGTAGACTTGTGGTGTAAACAACGTTTCTTATAATATAAAGGTATAGTGTCAGCAAACGTGTTTGTTGAAGTTGGTTGGTTTTCTCTACATATGTTTTCTGAACATGGCCAAAACGATAAACGAGAATAAGACAAACAAAAATACAAAAACCATTACACGGAAAAACAAAAAATTGAGCAACCTAAACCGAACCTACTAAAAAAAGGACTTAAAAATAAATATCTCTTGTGGATTGTTACAAATGATCATTGATGTTTTAATGCCAACCTCCAAGTACAAGACTAAGATCAAACAAATAAATGTTTTCGTATTTATCAGGACAAATTAACAATCAATATTCTGCATGATGGATTTTTTTTTTGGAGGGGGCAACCAGATGAAGGACGGGAAATTTTGACTGCCACTGCAAAATAAGGGCATGTTGGATAGGACAGAACTATTACTTAATAAGAGGCCATCTACGGACCCCTCCGAGTTGTTGTAAGGGTACTATTACTTAACATAAAACGCAACACACTCCTTACACAAGGTATCGGATTTAATGTCTCAAATCCGACCGGACGTGGCAGCGATTTATACATCCCCCACAACAAAAGTGATGCCCCACTCAAGCAAGGGGTTCACTTCCGAAACGGATGAACTGCAGGAGGACCATACTTCTTTACCCCAGTCAACCCTTATGGTAGAATTAAATAAAGTTAAAAAAGATTTTATGTGCAATTCACTCAAAATCTGTTATAATCTAAAGTGCAGTTTCACCTCCTCAAATATACGTAAAATAAAAAAAGTCCACTTTCCTCATGCCACATCCATACATTAGAATAAGGATCAGTTCCAACTTAAACAATAGGTTAACTAAGTGAGGATGAAGTTTTTTTTTTTATTCCTGCATGATCCCGACTAATGTACATAATATTTTAGAGTTCATTTTTCAGTAGATTGTTCTTTTATTCATTTATTTACCAGCAGTTATGTTTTGCTGTTCTGTTTTCATATTTCCACTAAAGTTTGCTTGGTTGATTACTTACTGCATATTCTAGTTGAGGCAAATCATAATAATTCAGTCTATTGTTTTGGTTTCTTTATGAAATTTATTTTAGAACTTCTTAGGCGGTAAATGTCTATTTGTTTTAATGGTAGTACTTTTGTGAAAAAATAAAGTTCCACCATATTATTTGTTCCAAAGAACTTTCGGAACTTTCACCATATAATATTTTATCCATTGCCATAAGAAAATTTCCTACGCTCTGGATAAAGTATTATATAATCATGATAATGAAAGTTCCTGTTATATAATAAAAGTTCTTTGGAACAAATATAATGTTAACACTTTAGCACTAGCAATACATATGGATTCCTATCACACTGTGAGAGAAACAATGACATAGGAATATCAATATTACAAACAATTTAATCATTAAATTGCAAATATTTATATTTGTGACAAGATATTTCAAGATATACAAAATATTAAGTTATCACTTTTCCTAATTATAGGAAATATTAAAAATACTGTTTCGACGAACTTTTCCAACGCATTGACGTTTTGTTATTTATTCAATGTACTAAAATACATGTACAGGTGAGTACTTTTTAATGACCTCAGGTGTAAACAATCACATGATATACATGTTCCAGGAATTTATTTTATGAAGAAGGAATAGATATCATGTAATTTTAGTTCTCAGGATCTTTTGGAATATACTATTTTGTTCCATGGGGAACATATATTATGCGGAACTAATAAACAGTCACACATTAAGTCTGATATGAACACTCAAAACTCAAAGGTCCAGTCGCTTTATGTGGTTCTCATAGACAATAGATATCTGAAAAGAACTTAATCTCGTTCATTTGTTGATTTCTACTTTATATTCCAAGTGACTGCGGTCAGATAGCAAGTTCGCTGGATCAACGAATTCAATTTTGTATTTAGATATCCTAGTGATAATTCAGACGAACATTAGTTCTACATATGTCAGAAAGAATTGACAAAAAAGGCTAGCATTGGTCCTTTCGGTCAGCTGAGTTAAAAAGAGAGCAATGTGACACGAACGGAAAAAGACAGTAAACAAATCATGACCAGGAAGCTTTTATTTATCATCAGGAAAGGAACCATTTTTGTCATAATATATCCACTTGAACTATGTTAAAAAATCATCATGTCCTTCACAATCTTTTAAGTTCAAACGTTTTTGGAATCCAACTAAAAAATATTTTGGAAGTGTTTCCACATACATGTCTGGTGATGAATCCATCAAATATCAAGACTGGAAAAACATAATGTAACATGCATTTGGAATTTATGATGTTATATCCAAAATTAAGAGCCTGAATCCCTCAACTAGTAAAAATATGCCATTTTGATATTCATTTTACTTTCATTGCAATCAATCATGTTTGTGTATTTGTAAATCTCATTTCGTGGCATTTTTGTTGATCTTCACTGATGATCATTTGTTCTGTTTACACTTTATACCTTTCTATTAAAGTCTTAAAAATAGAAATGAGTAAAAAAAAACATCATCATTTAGGGGCAATAAATCCTATAAGCAGTAGGACGATTAGGCTATATTGACTTCTTGTATTTTTCTTATTTTGCCTATCTATTTGTTTTTTAAAGTTTTTCTCTATCCTCTATAGTTATAGTTCTTGACAAAAATGCAAAAACAATGGTAAAAATCATCACTCAGGGGAAATATCTCCTATAATCAGCCATGTTGAATTATTTGTAGATCGTATTGTGCTAAACGTTTTTTTTTCTATCAAGTGGTCCTCTCTATTATAGTTTCTGCAAAAATACGCAAAAATAGGAAAAATCATATTTCAAATACAATAAATTGCTTCGCTGAGCGCAGCTGGATACGACCGCAGATGTCCAACCCTGAAAAGTTGGGGCCAAAATGGACAAAATATTCACGCTTGATACCGGTTTGAATTTGGATTGTAATTAAATATTTGACACATAATAGGTTTCTGCCACAGAATAACTGTAGTCAAAGAACTTAAAAATTGGTTATATGATTTGAATTTATATTCATTTTTTGCTTTTGTGCAATACACTATGCTGTTGCGAATTGACCCCCTTCCCCCTAAACAAAACTGACCCCGTTTTTTTTTTTTGCTTTTGTGCAATACACTATCCTATTGAATATTAACTCCCAAAAAAAGTACTTGAAGATATTTTCTTTTTAATTTCTGAAATCTGAAATGAGATAAAATAGTCCCCCCTAATTTTTTTTTTCACCTCCCCCTTTCCCTTATTCCAAAAAAAATCCATTCCCTCAAGATATAGTCATAATCACAATTCAAATTTCTAATAAAGTTTGCAACCATAATTACCCTTTTAAAATACATCATACAAGTCTTAAAATATAAAATGACATACATAGTCATGGCTAAAATTAATATTAACTAATAGTAACTTTTAAAAATAAATTGACAGCTAATCACCTCAAGACAATCATCATTTCTTAATACATAATTTACAAGCAGTGTAAGGGAGGTAATCAAACATTGTTGTTTTAAATTGCGATTGGATTACCTCCCTTAGACTGCTTTTAAATTGTCTTAATTGTCCTTTAACCAGAAAAACCTTGTTTTTCCCCCTTTTTTGCCCCTAATTCCTAAACGGTTTGAGCCTTAACCCCCCAAAGCCAATCCCAACCATCCCTTTGTGGTATGGAAACTTGTGGTATAATTTCAGAGAGATTCATACACTTTAACACAGGTTATTGTCTGGAAACTACAAAAATGTTTATTTGGGTCCCTTTTTTGGCCCCTAATTCCTAAACAGTTGGGACCATAACCCCCAAAATCAATCCAAACCTTTCTTTAGTGGTTATATACCTTGTGTTAAAATTTTATTGATTTCTATTTACTTATACTAAAGTTATTATCCGGAAACCATCTGTCTTCGGACGATGCTGACGACAACGACGACGACGACGACGACAACAACGTGATACCAATATACGACCAAATTTTAAAAATTTTGCGGACGTATAAAACTCCTCTAAGTGTTCAATTGACGATTTTCACCATGCTGACTTATTTGTAGATCTTATTCTGCTGAACTTTTTTGCTTTAAACTGTTGCTCTCTATTGATCATAGATTCTGCCTCAAATTCATTAAATGGGATAAAAATGGTAACTCAGGAACTGTAACTCCTACAAGAAGTCAGTTGACAATTTCAGCCATGCTGACTTATTTGTAGATCTTATTGTGCCTAATATTTTTGCTATTTACAATTTCTCTCTGTCTATTATGGTTTTTGAAAAGAATGCAATTATGCGATTGCATGCATGTCAAGATGGTTACCTTATAAATAGGATTTGTTATGATTAATGATGCAATTAACACTAAGTGTAGCAAAATGACAAATTGTAATAATTATTACAGAAAATAACAAAACATTCAATACAGTTTAAGGTTACATAATGTTCATAGCTAATGATGAACAAGAAAAATCAACACCTTAACAGTAAAAGTTATATGAGTATTGTTTTGCTTTATATGTTTTTGTTTTATAAACAAATTTAGTGAAAACCAATGAACTTCACCAACTGTCTTTGCTGACCTCACATTCCAGTTGTTGAAATCTCATTTACATCATAAGTTTTATTATAGTATATTGCCCCTATAATAAGTTACAATTTCATTGCATGGGGTCAGTAGACTAAATTAGACCTTGTTATGTAAATAACATTTCTTATAATGTGAAAGTGTGATGTCAGCAAATGTTTAGGTTTTTCTAAATTTGTTTCCTGAAGCAATCATATATCTAACAAAACATTACAATATATAATTTTAACTTTTTCATTCTTTAAACTGATCTGATCAACGAAAAATAGCATTACAACTTTCTAATCATGATCAATTATTCATTTGACTAAACTTATTATTATTAATGAATAGATTTTATATATTATTAGTCAGACTGACATAATTTTTGTCCTTTTGACATTATGTGCATATGTGTTTCAATGTGTTAAGAATCTTTTTCAATTAGTGCTAATTGATCACTTAAACAACTGCAATTTCAAGAATAATATGGTCAGACTTCTAAATCAAAGCTTCATCGGAACTTTGAGGCAGCCAATCTGAGGCCAAAAGAAAGAAGTAAAAATATAAGCTACTGCTCACTAATGATACCCCGCTTAAAGAATTCGGTAGACAGGAAGTTGATGATCGATCAATCTGAAAATGCATCACACGATAACATGCTGACATGAAGCCTGGTAACAAATTTCTCTATTTGCCCTATATGAAGTTCCCTAGAAAAATGAGACAAGAATTTCATACATAGCCATTATTTGTTAGAAGAAAATCAGAAAACACCGATGACCTGTGATCAACTGATTGGTAGAAAATGTTTATTATGAATATATATATTTTATAAGATGGAACAAAACAAGGGTTAAAAATACAAAATAAACTGTTATCACAGATATATGTCTCGCTTTTTTTGTAATTTTGATTATGCAAATGATACTTAACAAGTTAGGCTAATATTTAAAGTCAATGAACCATGACTGAGGTACATGGCTAAACCATCTCCGTGTAAATGAGATGCGCCAATGCTAATACAACTGAATACCAAATATCATTGACTTATTATAAGTTGTTCCCTTTAAACAAACCTAAACACAAACATTAACATTAACTTGTAAACTATGTAAAAGTTTCAAAGTCAATGAACCATGAAGAGGGGTGGAGCTATATAATCTCCATCGAAACGATACTTACAAATGCCAATAAATTTGCATACCAAATATCATTGACTTAACATTAGCAGTTCATCTTAAACTGATCTTATCACAAACCAATACATGTAAACCAAGCAAAAGTTTCAAAGTCAACAGGCCATGACTGAGGGGATGGGGCCAAATATTCTCCATTGAAATGAGATTTGCTAATGCTTATACAACTGAATACCAATTAACATTGGCCTACCACTAATGGTTCCCCTTAAACTGACCTAATCACAAACTTATTCATGTTAACTAAGCAAAATTTTCAAAGTCAACAGACAATGACTAAGGGGGCTGAGCCAAATAATCTCCATGGAAATGAGATATGCAACTGCACCTACCACTTATGGTTCCTCATAAACTGACCTAATCACAAACTAATACATGTAAAATAAGCAAAAGTTTCAAAGTCAATAGACCATGACTGAGGGGACAGGGCCAAATGATCTCCATAGAAATGAGATGTGCCAATGCTAATACAACTGTATACCAAATATCATTGACCTACCACAAATGGTTCCCCATAAACTGACCTAATCACAAACTAATACATGTAAAATAAGCAAAAGTTTCAAAGTCAATAAACCATGACTGAGGGGGCAGGGCCAAATAATCTCCATGGAAATGAGATGTGCCAATGCTAATACAACTGTATACCAAATACGATTGACCTACAACTTGTGGTTCACCACAAACTAGACCTAATCACAAACTAATACATTGTTGACGCCGCCGCCGCCGCCGTCGTCGCCGGAAACAGCAAACATATGTCTCGCTTTTCTGACTCCGTCAAGCGAGACAAAAATGGATGCACTTAAATTTTTTACTACTGGGTTGAAAATGGGAGTCAGTGTAGGAATTAAGTGTGAATCTACAGTGTTTTAAACAAGGTCATGTGATAGGTCCAAAATTGTTGCATGGTGCGAATCTACAGTGTTGTAAACAAGGTCATGTGATAGGTCCGAAATTGCTGCATGGTGCGAATCTAGTGTTTTAAACTAGGTCATGTGATAGGTCCAAAATTGCTGCATGGTGCGAATCTAGTGTTTTAAACAAGGTCATGTGATAGGTCCAAAATTGCTGCATGGTGCGAATCTAGTGTTTTAAACAAGGTCATGTGATAGGTCCAAAATTGTTGCATGAACCTTTATTTTGATTGTTGCAAAAGATTGGGCTATAATTGTACTTCAATAAATGAGTAATGAAAGATTTTGATTTCAAAAATAAACAAGGTATAAAGTTATCTCAAGAAATAGGTTAACATTGAAGTGAACGGAAATGCATTTTACTGAATTTACCCCTTAAAGTGTTTGGTAAACAGGAAGTTGAGGATCGATAAATTTGAAACTACATCACACGAGGACTGATAACAAATATCAGGAAGGTCTGATTTGCAGTTCCCGAGAAAACTGCGACGGAATTTCATGGGAAAAAAGTAAAATAACAAAAATACGGACCTCGAACGGACAGACAGACATAGGTAAAACAGTATACCTCTCCTTCGGACAGGGGAATAAAAAGTACTTTTTTCAGGTTCTTTCAATACATCCTTCGTACATTTGTATGCATCAGAATATTTACACTTTAGTTTTTATTGGCACTCATTGTAGAGAACCATAATAAAATTGCAGATCTTCCAATATATTCGAGGTACAAAAGGAGCCTAGGAAAATCAAATTCCTAGCGAAATTCTCTATTTTCTTAAGGAGGAAACCTATGTTTTTTTAGCCATACAGGTAAAAAGTTTGTGTCTTTTTTAAACTCAATATTGTACTTTTATTTTCTTTTATTTTCAATGGAAACATAATATTCTATTTCTATTTTAAGTTCCTGGTATCCTGTTTCTATGTTGAGAGAAAGGTATAGTGTTAAAACAATAGTACACTCGCTCAAATGTCTCGCCTGCTTAATTGACCATGATTGATTTTATGTTGAAAGTCTTAAAGGTAAAAGTTTTACTACAAGTATCACACAAAATGAATATTGAGGTCAAGGTCAGAAAGACAGGTTCACCTAACAATCATTCCATACACCAAATATAGTTGACCTATTGCTTACAGTATCTAAGAAACAGGAAAATTTAACATGGACAAACGAACCATGAAAAAGGTCAGGGTCAGATGATACATGCCAGACAGACATGTACACCTTACGCATTTTTAACCTTGATCACTGATCCATGAAATTAGGTTGAGGTCAGGTGAACCCTGTCTGACAGATATGTAGACCTTGCAAGGAACCCAATATATCAAATATCATATAACTCATAAGTGAGAAATTCCCAAAAATGCACTATACTTTTTTGATCAGTCGCTGAACCACAAAAATGAGGTCAAGCGCAATGAACAAATGCCAGACAGATACTTGGTAACACAAAGCATCTTTATAAAAGGTATATTAATTATATAACAAGATGCTGTCAGAGTGACATCAAACCGGATTTCCCTGCAGAGGTCGAACCCTGAACAGTTGGGCAAGTATGGACACAACATTTAAGCTTAAAACAGCTCTGAATTTGGATTGTGATAAAATATTTAAAATATATTATTATCTAATTAATAATGAAAATGATATTTGCAAATCTGAACCCCCAAACAGGATCAAGTAAAAATTAAACATTGACACACACAACAAAAATAAAATACCACATAATGCCTGTGACTTCTACCTTCATAACACACATGACTTAAAAAATAGTTATAAAGAAATTTTTGACAACTAATGACTTTAATCAATTGAACAGAAACAATCATTGATAGACTAAAATCCATATACCATTTCTGTTCAAAGGGAAATAACTCAAACTTATTTCCATGAACCAGTGATGACTAAACAACAAAAATAGTTCTCTAAAATTAGGTATGATTTAACCACTAAAACACTGTTAGATCAGCATATCAAAGAACCCCAAGAATTCAATTTTTGATGAAATTAAACAAAAGTTTGATTTAGGACCCTTTGGACCTCAATGTGGTATTATCTAATTAATAATGAAAATAAATACAGGTTTAGATTCAGCATTACAAAGAACCCTATATATATTCAAATTATGTTGAAATCAAACACAGTTTAATTTTGGACCCCGATTTTGACCAACTTGAAAACTGGGCCCAAAATCAGAAATCTAAATATATGTTTATTAATAGACAATATAAGCTTAGTTTTAAAGGAGTTCACTTCATCAAAAAAAAAATATATATATAGCATTCAGAAAATTAGTTTATACAGAATAACAAACAAGCCTACCACAAAATTCTTCAAACAATTTATCAAAGAAAAGAAAAAAAAAATCCAAAATGTCATTTATCAGTAAAACAATGTTTTTTTAAAATCTATAAAACTTATCTGTAATTATCTTCAAAATGTCTAATAATGAAAGTAAATTTCTAACTATATTCATACGGTCCGACAGAGCTTATAATCATCAGCACTTAGGAAACAGAAAATTTTCAAATAAATCTGTCACTCCAATTTTAATTCTGTGATTGATATTTACCATATGCTTTGTAATCTGATAACAGGTGAAAATTATTTAAAAACATTTAGTGTAATCAAACTTTATATATATAATTAATCATTTCTGTTCAAAGGGAAATAACTCAATCACATAATAAGTACCACTTTCCGCTATTGAAAGGGCTACAACTCAACAACAAGAAAAGCTAAAATCATGAAAATTGAACTTAGACCTTCATTTAGTCACAGGAAACAACATATCTAAATTTGAAAAAATTTCGTCAAAGCGTTTTCATGTTAATGAACAGACACTGTTTGGCAGCCGACCGCCATACATCCCCAAATCAATAACCGATTTTTCCTTCGAAAATCGGGTTAAAAATGTGTAATAATTGAAAAATGTTTGACGTAGAATTTGCGTTGGTAAACAACTTTCAGTTCTTTCTCTCTCAGAATATGGAATAAAACAATTACTGTCTTGTAAATAGAATATACAATGACTGACTGTCTTTTGTTTCGGTTAATATGTGGTTTCATGGACTTTTAAAGAACCTCATCAAAAGACAGTAATTGTATATGATATATATAAATTATTTAAATTCATGAAAGGAAAGCATACCTTGCATACCATCAGTCCAGTAGTCACCACTTCTGCATTGACATGCCATATTATATATATGGTCATATTTATCAATGAAGTTAACAAAACTAAGAATTGTTCGAAAACTAAGAATTGTGTACCCCCTGGAATAGATTATCTTAGTTGTATTTGGTAAAAGCTTTCGGAATTTGTGGGTCCTCAATGCTCTTCAATTTCACACTTGAATTTGCCTTTTAACTTTTTTTGAGCGTCAATTGCGAGTCTTTTGTAGAGGAAACGCGTCTGGCGTACAAAATTATAAGCCTGGTATCTTTGTTGAGTTTTTTTTATTTTATAAATTATATGGTAGTACAACTTCCAGTTCTCAAAAATTTGAGACATAAATTTCTTTCGTGGTACTTGCAACTTGGATTTGATATTTCAGACTAGGAAATGTTAGATAAACTGTTGACACAGAGATACGTCTCGCTTTTGTGTTATTTTGATACTATAATGCAAATGCTGAAATTAAAATGGCAATAATTTAAAACGTAAACTATGCAAAACATTAAAAGTCAATGAACTGAACTGAAGGTGCATGGCCAAAGAACCTATGTGGAAACAAGAAATGGCAGTGCTAATACAACTGCATACCAAATATCATAGACTTAGCATAAGTGGTTTCCTTTAAACTGACCTCAACACAAACTTTAACTGTACAAACTGCATCAAAACAGCAATACAGACTCAACTTCAAGACAAGTGTTCATGGCCAAAATTATGAATTTATACTTGAAAATAGTTCCTTATTATTGAGCTGACAACACAGGTTTGCAAATTTACAGCATCAGTTGTAAAAAGTTGATCTTTATGGTGTTTACAGTTAACAAGACCAGAAAATTATATTTAAATTACATGAAAACACATCTTGCAGTTCTCAAACTTCAGAGAAAAAAAGTTTCTCTTGTGATACTTGTGACTTAGACATGAATTTGATATATCAGAGACTGGTAAAATGTTAAATAAACTGTTGAAACAGAGATATGTCTAACTTTTGTGTAATTTTGACAGTATTATGTAAATGTTGAAATTAAAATGGCAATACTTCAACAAGTAAACTATGCAAACTATGCAAACTATGCAAAAATTTCAAAGTTAATGAACCATGCCTGAAGGGTGGTGCCTAATAATCTCAATGAACATGGGTTGTGCCAATGCTAACACAACTGCATACCAAATAACATTGACCTATCACTATTGTTCTTCTTAAACTGACCTAATCACAAACCTTAACACCTGAACTAAGCAAAAGTTTCAAAGTTAATAGACCACAACTGGAAGGGCAAGGTCAAATTATCTCCATGTTAATAAATTGTGCCAATGCTTACAAAACTGCATACCAAATAACAACTGAAATAATCACAAACTAAATCATTGTTGATGCCGCCACCGCCGGAAATAGCATGCCTAAGACTCCCTTTTCGACTTCGTCCAGGCAAGACGAAAAAATGTTTCTTGCTACTTTGTTTATAATGTACAGAATCATTTATCCGTTAGAAGTTATGCATTAAGTTTGCAATTCATTTACACATCTGTGGTTTTTATTAAATGCCTTAAATTCTAAATTCTGTGCTGGATTTTGTTATTTTAAAATCTGGAGTGCTAATATAATCAACATTTTCATACACCATATGAAAACAACAAATACGCTTAATAACCAAACATGTCAAATTGCTTGAATTATGTCAAATGTATGGACATCAATACAACACTTGTAAGAGGCATGTATGTAATCTGTGAGGATCAATTATACAAATATATACCAATCATCGGCTCAATTTCAGTATAGAAGGTCAACAAGGAGAGGAATCCTGGTAGTTCAAATCAAAAGTAAAGTACCTGGAACATTGATTTGTAACTTAACTTACAATCTGCATTTACTGCAAACAGTTGTACCCTGATAATCTTTGAAAGTATAAACAACAGTGAGTGATAATTCTTACAAAGGTGTAATGAATACAAATGAAAAAGCATACTTGTGAGCTCCCCTTCTATGTCTGTTTATGCTTATTGGCAATCCAATTATAAATCGATGATATGTGCACATAACAATTCCAAATAGGAAAAACTAGGCTCCTGCTTTTTGTTTTCAGTTTGAGCAACATCAAGGTGGAAAGTAGAAGGTCAAAACTTTAAAAAAAAAATCTGATTTATAAAAAAATGTCAGGATAAAGTGTTGAGTTTTTATTAGGTATTAGGGATTTTATATTTATATTAACATCTGAGCTTAAGTTAGTTATTGTATATTCATTTTTGTTTACCAATCCTCTGTCTCATTGTGAAAAAATCTAAAATCTGCTCTCTTCAAATTTTAATGACCTTTCTCATTCTGAGACACTCTTTAATTTGCCATAATGGTTTGACATATGATCATCTGACATACCCAATTATAAGCATGATATCCTTGATGAGGTTTTTTTGCCATACAATTTTTAAATCACTCTACATTAAAGTATAAATCAAATCAGCATTTAAATAATAATTAGTAATCTAATAAGCCTCAATTTTATTTCCATCATTACCTTCTCTCAAAATGTATGATCTCCTTATACTGAACACACAAATCATCACAGAATTTGATAAATATGTAAAACAGTTATGATATCAATAATCTTAAACTTATTATTCGTCAGTATAATTCTACAGTAAGGATAAATATCATTTAAGAATGTAATGCTCACACTATCTAGTCTTAAGCAAGCAGACATTTCACATAGGAAATCAAACAAACTGACAATTTTTCACTTTCAATTCTCAAAACTGTACATCTTGAAGAAACCCATTACAAAATCCTGACAAAATTAAAATATCTAATTTTAACCAATCACACCGGAATTCTTTTTTTCCAATAAGCATAATTTTAATCAACAATTATATTCAGAAAATATCTCCTTATACCAAATAGTATGCATAAAATTTAAATAAAACGACCTGCACAACCTCGCCTTTACATGTCTGTTTATAACCTCATACTTTGTCATATGAGATTGACAACTATTCAAATGCTATATGTATCCACATGTATATGTTTAATTTGACTAAGCAGTGATCTTCCATTGTTTACTCCTCAATTATTTTAGTCATATTTTTATCACAACTGTGGCTAGCATATGATACTAAGCCACACAAAATAAAGTAAATTCTTACTTAATTTATTGTTTAGTTTATAGCGATAAAGGTAAACATCAACTTGCCTTATAGAAATCACAGCTCAAACTGATATAGCCATGCTCAACTGAAGTTGAAACTTGCTTTTAGAATAACACTTTAAAATGTATATACACTTATATTTCGTCTAGCTTTCACAAAATTATCAACAATGTTTCATGCTATGCCTTCTAATAATATGTTTTCAGAAGATTAGTGGTCAAAAGCTGTGGGCAGGCTCAACAGGCTAAGAATAGTATAAATCCCATAACACTAGCAAACACTTTCAAATCAAAATGACTGTAAAGTATAATCCACTACACATGACAATAAACAATCCTACCAACTATGAAAGCTTTCTGTAAGATCGTCTCAGAAGAGTCAGCCTCTCATAGGGTGTCATTCTGTTACAATAGTTAAAAAAAAAAGAGTCAAAGTCCCAATACTCCCGTAAAATTGGTCTAATCAAAATGATAAATGGTCAACAGAAAATGGTGACATACAATTCTACAAAGTATGAAACATTTTTGTGATGTTGGGCAATTCTAGGGAATGTAGAAAGCAATCAGCATTAAAATAAAAAGTGACATACAATCAAAATATTAATACTGTATTCTTCAAACCTTTGACTAATCTTCAACAAAATATGTTTCTGGTTTAACAAATTTCTATCAAAATTTATTTTGTAACACATATGGACAAAATGTTAATACATGCATGCATGTCCAGCTGGTAACCTAATACAAGGGATTTTCTATTTTTTATGATGTATGATGCAATTTAAACTAATGTTTGAAAGTTCAAATAAAATGTAACAAAATGACAAATGGTAACTATTATCACAGAAAATAACAAAACCTTCAGTATAATTTAAGGTTACAAACAATGCATAGCTAATGATGAATAAAAAAAATCAGCACCTGAATTAAACAGTTAAAAGTTATATGAGTATTGTTTTGCTTTATATGTTTTTGTTTTATAAACAAATTTAGAGAAAACCAAGGAACTTCACCAAAGGTCATTGCTGACATCACATTCCAGTTGTTGAAATCTCATTTACATCATACATTTTATTATAGTCTATTCCCCTTATAATAAGTCACACTATCATTGTATGGGGTAAGTAGACCAATTTAGAACTCGTGATGTAAAAAATGTTCTTATAATATAAAAGTAAGGTGTCATCAAATGTGTTTGTTAAAATTGTCTAGTTTTTTTTAATTGGTTTTCTGAAACAAAAATATATAAAACAAAACAATTACCTTTTAACTGTTTTATTCTTTAAACTGGTCTGATTATTTCTCTAAGAAAGAGAAAACTAACAATGGGATTGAAAGTTTCTAATCATGATCAAATACTTTTTCAACTAAACAAAGGTTTTAAAATTATCAAATAGGTTTCATATATTATTGGTTTCTATAGAAGTAAGTTCAGAGTATCATTATACTTTTGACCTTTTGACATTAAGTGCACATGTGTTTTAGATGATTTCAACACCTTTTTGAATTAGTGAGCATCTTGATTTATGTGATAATTGATAACTAGACAAACTGCAATTTCAAGAATTATGTGGTCAGAATTCTAAATCAAAGCTCCACTAGCGCTGTGAGGCAGCCAATTTGGGTCTAAAATAAATCAAAGTGATCGAAATCACTGGTGAAAAGATTGGAAGAGTAGTTTGAATAATTTCAAATATATTTTAAGAGGTATGGTTTAGACCCAAAAAAAAAATGATATAGCTCTATTGCAAACAGTTGCATATACTGCCGCTCTTTAGAAAGTAATGTCAGTGGATAAAATGTACTATAAGATATTAATTTCACTGAATTACAAATGCTATAGTATATGTAATATGTAAGATATGTCTGATGGTTTAAACAGGCTATTTAATTACTAACATGATAAAAACTTCAGATCATAAAAAAAAAACAATTTCAAAATTCTGCTGATAAATGATAAAACTAGGTTTTGCATTTACAAATTCAAACTAAACTAGTTTATAAATGTCAAATTTCATATATACTACAGCAATTGTAATTCTGCAATTATAATATCTTTATGAGTTGAAAATATGAAAATGGAAAATGGATGTAAAATGAAGGCAAAAGTCTGTATGTCTCTTTCAGGGCTATTCCATAAAAACATATATGGGACCCAGGGAAGGCACTTCCAAATCTCTACTATGGGTGGATGTCATCTATGTTTTTGCATAGTGGAAATGTAAGTGAAATCTTAATTCGCCTCTATAGGTGGTTACCCCATTTTTAAAGTGCCTTCCTTGGGTACCATGTATGTTTTAATGGAACAGCCCTGAGTCTGGTGGTAACCTAAAGAGGAAAATTACTAAGCTTAAAGTGCTTCAAAAGAGAAACAACATGGTACTCAACCTATAAAGTCAAAAGCAAAGTACAGTAATTTGATTTGTCCTTTTTACATTAAATAACATGTGTTTCTTCTGTACTTGTAAATTCATAAATTATTGAGTGCTTTTAATTGATGTGATAAATGAACAATGGACAAACAAGATAATGTTAGAATTTAAAAAATTCTAGTTGAAATGCATGCGATACAAGAACACAACACAAAAACACAACAATAAATATAGTAATATCACAGAATAATGGGTTTTTTTTCAGAATCAAACACCACATGATAATGGGTTTTTTTCCCAAAAGAAAATGAATCAAATTTAAATACGAAATGTTTGAAGTTTTATGTATTTGCAATAATAACTTTTTGTTATTTTACTATTATTATTATAATAATTTCCATCAATACTGAGCATGAAAATATTCTGAAATAGTGAAACTCATCATATAAAATCTATTTAATAAAAGTTTACATGCATATAATTTGTATTATAGACATCTGCAATAATTCATTTATCAAGATAAACATTTCATTATCCTTTAATCTTATTACCAAAGACACAAATAAATATAGATCAATTATATCATTTGAATGTTTGAAGTTAAAATAGAGTTTGAATTTAGTATTCTTCAAACTTCATTTTCAAAACCTTCAATAGAAGAAAATAAGTACAAGTCAACTGTAAAGATGAATAATATTTTAAATAATTAAAAATTGTACAACATTTATCATAAGTGTCAGTATGTCATGGATAATTAACATGCAGCATACATCACAAAGGTCAATATTTCATGGATAATTAATTTGAAGAAAAATATCTCCCATTCTAAAAATTGATGCCATAAAAAAGCTTTGCATAGGAAGTTTTATTTTTAGGAGAAGCAATGTTATTTATTTGATAAAAAAAACCAAAAAAGTACATGTGGTTTTTCTGGTTGACAAATACTTTTTGTATGCTATTAAGCACCAGCTATTATAAAGTTAAGGTACACAATGAAAACCTGTCTATGCTGTTCATAATGGAACATTTCCCTGTCAAAATTGTGCAGCTTTATTATCTAAATTATCTCAGTTTTTACTGAATCTTTTTTTTAATTTTAATACTGATTTGAATGTTATAAATGATTACTCTGTGATTCAATCATTGTATTCAAAACTGATTTCAATGTTGACAGTTTCTTGTTCATTGTTATACAGAATCCTCGGGACAAAGGAAAGAGTGGAAACTCCACATTAAATAACTGACTTGAGTCAGTACACATGTCATTACAAGATGAAAGACTGGTATTAGCACTAGCACTGGTAACATCTGACAATACTGGCTTCTGATTGGCTGTCTTGTCTCCACAAGATGATATTTGACCTTGTTCTTCATTGGCATACTCTTGATTGCCTTCAGCAGTTTTCATGTCAATTAATTCAGATTTACAACTCAAATTTTCTGATGATTCAGATGATAACTGGGTCGATTCTTCTGATTTCAAGATTGAAGTACCTTGTACTACTGGACCATTTTCTTGACTGACTGAAGATCTAGACAATCCCACTGGGTCAGGGTTTGTACTCCAATAGATGAATCTCTGTATCATCCTAAAGTAATAAGCATAAACAATATATCAGTTGTTAGTTGCCAGTCGGATTAGAATTATTTGTTATTATAAAATAAGATGATATGGTATGATTGCCATTCAAGCAAGTATCCATCATGAACAAGAAGACAAGGATGTATACAACTACAGATGATGGTATGGCCTTCAACAATAAGCAAAACCCATACCATAAAGTTAGCTATAAAACAACATGACAAAATGAGAAACAATTCAAAATACCTCAATATCAATAAAACTCTTAATTTCAAATAAACACTTGACACAGAAATATGTCTCGCCTATCGGCATAAAATTCAGAAAGACAACATTGCTTATCAATTCAGTTGCTGGACCATGATCTAGTGGGCAGGGCCTGAAAACGGTTGACAAACTGAGATTAACAGACCTTAACAATGAGGGGCAGGGCCTCAAAATAGTTGTCGAACTTATATATACTGATAGTAATGCAACTTTATAAAAAATATCATTGATCTATCACAAGAAGTTCCTATCAATCTGACTTAATCAGAAAACTTAACGTTAAAAATTGCCTGTTAATTGAAAGTGGCTGGACCATGTCCTAGGGGGCAGGGCCTCAAAATAGTCATCTTGATTTAATTAAAATATTATTCAACATATGGCTTAAAAAATATTGCCAAAAAGCAAAACTTTTCCAAAAATTTCAGTCTATTTATAAATACTGATGTCATAAGTAATTGTTTACAACACCCTGTCAGTTTAAAGCTGTAGCTAAGTCTAACCTTTAGCTTTTCACTACTTATGTTGCAGACTAGGCATCAAAACTGTAGGTGCACAATGCCATTTCCTACTTGATTTGAAGGAGGAGCCTTTACCCCTAAAATCAAGGACAGCATTTGCTATGTAGTAAGGTACACCATGTTATAAGTATATAAGGAATGTCAACTAAATTACAGCTGTTATCATAATGCTAGCAAGTTAAAGGTTTGGTTGGCTTGCTTGCTTTGTTTGTATTAATGTTTGCTCAAGCATTGTAATTAAGATTTCACTCCACCTACTTATATTGTTTGCAGATTTCAATCTTAATTACAATGCTTGAGCAAACATTGATACAAACAAAGCAAGCAAGGCAAGCAAGCCAACCAAACTCTTACTCTGCATGCATTAGGAAATCGACTGTAAAGCTAGATCATGACTTGCCCCATTGCTGCCATGTCTTTTCTCATCTAAAGTATGAACTGAAGAAATTTTTTAAGTTCATTCCTTAATAACAACAACCACATAAAAAATCTTTTTTCTTAGACCTCAAAATTCAACTTCACTCAAAAATTGTGGGAGATTTTAATTGTCTGTTCTACAGCACTTAACAAAGAACTTACCTGGGTCCAAACTTCATCAAATGATGAACACATTCTGTTCTAAAAGTTTCTGGAATATTCTTGATCATATTTGTTAAGCTCTAAAATACAAATCACAAATACCTCCATAAATGATTTACATATATAGAAGATATACATTATGCATCAAAATAGCAATCCAATATTTTGTTAATTACACTTTATAAATAAATGTTGGATTTTGATTGGTTGATCACCAATGTCATTTTCTTAAATTTTTATGTTCCCAACTTTATCTGCATTTAGCAATATGGTTAATTAATGACAGAAAGTAATCAGATATACACAGTTAAATAAAATGTCCATTTATAACACAGCTGCAAATAATCAAGTGCATTGATTATTTTACAGTTGAAAGGTCTATATAGATACAACTTGAAATAAATGGAGAATGTGTCCATGGGACACAGATGATGCCCAACTTGCATATAACGCTATAAAGGGGCATAACTCAAGAAAGGTAAAAGTGATGCCACCCAAATTTGATCTTTATCTGTATTTTGTGGTAATTAGCATTGTGTATAAGTTTCATAATATTGGGTTGAGGCAAAACTTAAGTTTGAGAACGGAAACCAATTTTGGACGTACACACGGACGAACAAGGGTAACACTTAATGCCGCCTTTAGTGATGGTGGGGGCATAATAAAAATACATGGCATGAACTTGAACATGTGTGCACTTTTTTGGGTCAAGAATGCATATTTGCATATCAGGAAATAACATATTCTCTTATGGTTGTGGCCTGTTATCTATTTCTTGCATAAACAGTTTTTTTCATATCACACTGCAAGGAGTGTGATACAAAAAATTTACTGAAAACTGCGTTAATTTGATTGGCTTATCCAGCATCGTGAGACCATATTGCAACATTTTCACGGGATATTCATTAGGTCATTGATGACTTTCAAAGGCTACATTAATTTTAGTCCATGGCAACAGACATATGTGATTTCTTCAATGATATACAAAACACTCACACGTTTCACCTGAAAATTTGCTTTTTGTCAAATTTCATTACATGTCTGATGGTAAAGTTTGACGCCAGAACAGGACATATGACGTCATACTAGTATGTGCAAAAGACTAGATCAACGATTCACAGAATTTTTAATTCACACAACGAGTGTGACTATGAGAGATACAGGTTTACATCTTGTGAGGATTGGATGTCACTGAATATCAACTCTCATTATTTAATTTAAATATTAATAATAATCTCACTGAATGCTCATTTATTATTATATTGAAATTAAATTACTCGAGTTGATATCAAGCCATATCCAATTTTCACTCATTATGAAACCTATAAATCTAAGTTTAATAGATACAATGAACCATCATTGAAGAGTTGGAATGAAAAGGTAGGAGCTGGACAGAGCTAAAATTTTCTAAGTTAAATAGGGCTTTACTCTAGAAAACCTAAATGACTGGAATATCTTATCCATACCACACATCAAATAAGAATAATAAATGACAGAACCAAAATTTCTAATTCGAGAGGCATAACTCTAAAAAACTTAATGGACTGGTACATCTTTCCAACATGCACATCTGCATATATGCATCTAACCATGTACTAAGTTTTATGTAGATACAATAAACCATGTTGGAAGAGTTGCAATGACATAGTCATTTCTGAAAAGAATAAAAATTTCTATTCTGAAAGGGGCATAATTCTGGATATAAAACTAAACAGAATAAAAAAAATCACATGGTAAAGTTTGCACATCATGATCAATTATTCTACAAAACTTGAAGTGAATCAAACAAATGATAAAGAAGTTGTTCAGGACATAGGGGCAGGCCTATATATATATATAAATCTGTCTATTGAGACAGATAATTCATTGTAAGATAACAGTAATTTTGTGATAACAATTCCCATGGTGAATGATAAACACAACATTATTCTGATTATCAATTCCTTATCAAAAAGTATATACTAATCTCAAAGTAACAATTATTTGAACTTTACAGCAAATGTTGTTTGCTGTTCGGTCATTTTTTACCTTATATTTTCTTAATCTAAATATTTTTATTCAAATCAATCAGATACCACTGATTAAAATATAACTTGCAGTATACAATTCATAAACAGATATGCAGACAAAAATTGCAATTCTCTCTATAAAATCATGTGAAAACACAACTGATTGATTGGTGGTTCATGACAACAGCTGTAGGGACAATTTTCAGAGTTAATTTATTTTAACTTAATATCAAAATAAATATTCTTTATAATCAAAGAACATTCTTACAGAAAGTATAATATTTACAATAGGGCTGCAGTTGTCTAATATCTTTTTTTTTCCCACAGAGATGTTAATAAAAATCAAAAGCTAACAGAATTTCCTAAATTGTCAATGTGTTAAATGTAGTATAAAGTGACCATAGTGTAGTGGTCCTGTTTTGTTCTATATAGCAGATATAATACTGGTGAAATGTACATAAGCCACATTGAATTATTTAGAATTAAATAAAGACCAAAACAGACAAACAGATGTATGGAGGTATAGACAAGGGTAGGGTAATCTTACACGCCCCATCCACATTCATGGCACAATATACAAATCATGATATTTACCTCTACTAATTTCAGAATTGCCATCTCATTGTACATTTTGCTGTTTTCTGCTCCCTGTTGGGTACCTCTATGTTTTTCATACCCTGCTTCATTATAGTATGGTTCGTCCACTAAAATCAATCCTACAAATACATAAGAGATACATTAATATGTAGCATGATCATGCACCTGACCCAACAATGATTTACTAGTAAGACAGTTTTTTTAGTGCATTTCAAATATGCAGAAAATTATTACAGCTGTTATCATAATGCTAGTAAGTTAAAGGTTTGGTTGACTTGCTTGCTTTGTTTGTATAAATGTTTGCTCAAGCATTGTAATTAAGATTGACATCTGAAAACAATGTATCAAGGCAGAGTTAAACTTGTATACTTTATACTTAAATTTGATTGGACACTATCAAATAATCAAATTTACCTATATACAGGTTTAACTCCGCCTACTTATATTGTTTGCAGATGTCAATCTTAATTACAATGCTTTAGCAAACATTAATACAAACAAAGCAAGCAAGCCAACCAAACTCTTACTCTGCATGCATTAGGAAATTGACTGTAAAATCTGAATTCTAATGGCATTCTTCTTTGGCTTTGTAAGCAGAGCAATGTTCTGATTCCAATAGATCATAGGGTACATGTGATTGATGTCAAATTTAAAATTGCAATGTCAGGTATATTCTGAACAATGCTAGAGATGAAAATTGACGTTTTTGTTGGTGTTGCTCGATAGGAATTTAAATAAAATCAATCTAAAAGTAAGTTTACATCAATCTGTTTTAATCATGAAGCTGTTGATTTATCTATAAAGTTTTGGCTTCATCGAATCAAGATGACTGCCTTTTGAACAGGTCCCTTAGGTCAGCTTGGAATCAAAAAGTTCTTAATTATCATATTAGAATCAAAATAGTTCTCTCATGCAATGCTCTATGCTCATTTTAACATAGGTCTGCATTATATTTGTCAATATTTTACAGATATTGACAAATATATTGTTAAAATGTGAGCAAAGACCATGGCACGAAAGAATTATTTTCTAAATTAGCCTACATGAACTAAGTTCAATCAATATTTTTGACATACCTTGAATTGAGACTAAAACTTGTAGAAGACTAGAATTACTGGTCCAAGTTTCTGTGTCCTGCAAGTATAAAACAATCATTTACTTTATTAACTAAACTATGTTCAGGACTCTGTGAAAATCCAATGTTTGTTTGACTGGAAAAACATCAGTGAGAAATGGCTGTTAAAAATAACATTTTCAAATCCTACCTGACTTTAAAAAACATAATTTTCTTTTTATTATCACAGGTTGTCAGGATTTACTTATAATTACTAGTTAGTTTCGTAATGTTTCAATGAGATGTAACTGATAAACCTCCTCTCAATATTTTTTTTTATGTATATTTTCAACCTATTTCACATATTCTTACAGATATAGTTTCAGTATTATGCTATGCAGGGTTTTCAGTAAGTTTGAAGTGAACAGGCTGTTTACTAATTTGAAGAGGCTGATAGGAGATTGGGGGGGCGGGGTTCGCGGGGGCCATAATCAACCATCAACAAGAATTCAATGCAATCAAGTTGAGTAAACAAGAAACAACCTCAAAACCTGGATCATAAAAGTTACCAGTCAAAACACACAAAAATAATCGATTCTAACCATGAAGAAATTAAGGCAGTATTTTTCCTAGTCTAGCCAAACATACATTTAAATTTTGTGAAGAAATGAAAACTTGAAAAAAATAACATGCATTAAAACAAAAATTGCTGGCCAACCTATATGAAATTTTTGTGATTTATTTTTTTAATCGAAATTTTCAGAGTAGGTTAGACTATAAAACTATAACAGAAACAGGATAAACAATACATGTAGATCGACCTGTTGTTACACTGGCATACTGTGTGTTCTCGTTGAGCTCTGCGTCAATAATTATACAGTCACATACTTGACAGCCATCACAGCGTTGAATGGATCCGAAAATTATTATGATCTTTAATAAAGAATTGTCAGTCATAACAACTATCGATATTCATGCGTAAATTGCATAATATGTGATTCTGTTTTCACCTGCTTCTTTCTTTTTTCTTTATGGGGGGGTTGTAAAGAAATCAAGAAATGTAGATTTTCTTCTTGCTTGTTTACTTGTCATCTTGGATCAACATGTGTTTTTCTCTCTGTGACAAAAGGGTGCTTTACTAAGATGTAAAATTATCCTTTTTCAAAGCGCACATATTATCGCATTAAAAATCATTTCGGATATCTTGTTCCTTATCCATCGTCGTAACGTCGACAAGAATCTATAAATATATTATAACGCGGACCTCGACAAGAAAACCTAAACAAAGTGCAAGCGAAGACAAAAGTCAATTTCAATCGATAACAACTTGTTTTACGCAACTATAGCACATTTTTATTTATTTTATTTTTATTTGGAAACACAATTTGAACCGGCGATTTCTATAATTTGAAACAAGGAAAATTCGCCAGGTGCCGGTGCTTATTGAAAACCCCAGCTATGATAAGAGGCATCACAATCTCACAAACGTTTAAATTGCCAAAGTGGTACAATTACATTACCTTCCAAACAGACACCAAAGAGAAAAGGAGAACCAAATAAGATCTGTGAACTTTCACAGGTTCCAAATAAACACAAGACTGCAAGCAAATGTCTCAAAATGATACCCTTGCCTTTACAAAGAATATGATCTGTTAAAGGGAAACACAGTAAATAATTGAACTAAAAAACAAAACTGATGAGGAGTGTAGCAATACAGATTTTTTTATGATTTTATGCCAATATGATATTTTTCCTATTCCAAAGGAGGAGGAAGAGCACCTCCTAACCTCACCTGAATCAGCAACAGGCTGATAGACTCACACACTGGAGGGAGAGCACCTCCTACCCCCACCTGAATCAGCAACAGGCTGATAGACTCACACTGAGATGTAAATTAAATCCACAGTTATGTACTTACCTTGCCTTCCCATGTTCCTAACAGACTAACACAAACTTTCCCATCATCATATAGATTTGGATTAAGTCTATCAGTACAAAATGAGATATAATGGAATGCTGGAGGAGATTTAGGATAATCGTTTGGTAGCTGGATGTCAAAGAAAAATGGTGCATCCTCATAGGGTGTCTTCTTTGATCCTATTATCATTGCACTGTACAAGTCCTAAAAAATAAAATTTTTTAATTTTCAATTTTCAATGAAAATCTGCTACCCCTATGTTCGTTCTCGGTTTCCTTCAATATGTTAATATATCCAAATTGTTTCTAACATTTCCAATTTTTACTTAAATAGTCTGAATTCTCCCTGATGACATCACTTTTAAAACATCACAATTAAATTGTGTCATCAAGAGTCTTAAAGGGGCACTAGCTGTCAAGCTCATGTTCACCGATTTGACTCAAATTCTCATATTTGATTTATAACAATGTAAAACATTTATCCAAATTATAAAAAGTCTAAAATAAACAATTTACAGGGCATGTGATCGATAATATGTAGCTTCGTTTTGTGTCTATCTAAGTCTTGACACCATCTAATTAACTATCAAGTTGACCTCCGAAGACTTCCGATGGTCATATAAGTGATATAAACATAAATATAGATATAAATTGAAAGTGAACTCGTGCAATTTTGATTTTTCTAAGTCTGTTTAATTTCATATTATAGATTACAAAATATATGTTATTTATTGTTTTTACCTGTACAAGAATGATTGTTTTTTGGATCGATCCAGTCAATCAAATGATTTACCTTTGTGACACTTTCAATGTTGACATTCTTTTCCTTTAAATAACCGAACACGCACAATTCATGCGTTATCCATCTCTAGCTAAGGGGTTAAATTGAAGTTCACATGAATACAGATTCAATGAGGTCGAAATTATTCACTTGGAAGTGAATAATTCATAATCAATGTTTCTTAGCTTAATTTGACAAAACTGAACCATACTTGCTGCTAAAAGCGAATTATTATTTCACTATTTCACTTTCATTAATGTTTGAACCAAAAAAAATCATACTTTAGATTTTTCATATATCTCGTAGCTAGTGCCTCTTTAAAGCCTATTACAAGTTAAAGATGCAATTTTCTGAAAGCAGTTACTATCAAAAGTTGTGAATTATAATGGCATCACATATATTTTTTTTAATTTTGGTGGACTGACAGAGCCAAATAAGCACTAAAATATATCTTATAAATGTCGAATGAATGTTTAATTCATATGTTCTATCATCTGTAATGGCAGTCAACAATGCTTGAAAATGAGATTACTCAAACATGAATAGTTTTCAAACTAGATATATATTGATGATTTATTGCTAGTTTGGCTTGTATTGCCCCACTGATTTCAGGGGAAAGATTTCTAAATGTAATCCATGTTATAGAAAATTCCATGATCAATGGGTATACTGTGTACTTTTATTCGTGGGGAACCAATTTTCGTGGTTTTCGTGGATGACATTATCCACGAATTTAAGTGTCCAACGAAATATAACAACTGTTGTCCAGATCAAGACATAAAACGATTCCCATGTAGGTTTGACTACCGATATGATCTATAGCATACAAATCTGAGACTACTATAATAGTAGTCTCAGGGCAAATGCACTATGAACTACAACTACATGCAGGATTATACCCATTTAATCTTTAAAAACCTAAACTGTACAACTTATGATCTTTTAATGCTCATAAAAAATATGTTTGATCGATGAAAGTCAGATTTCCGGTGATGATATGCTATGATAAAGTGTTCATTTTATATCCTCATTATTCTTGTAAGGGAAATAACAATTTCATGCAGGGCTTGCTTTTGATAAGAATTAATTTTACAATTCAATATACATTTGTAGCATTAGTTTATGTAACTGTTTTCTTTAAGTGACATGTTTATGGCCTAATTAACACCTTTGATGGTCTTTAATCTGTTGATCACTCGATCTCAGGTTAATTAGTGTCATCATTACACGGGTGCAACAATTTAAATGTTTACTTTGCAATTTCCTTCAATCGAGACAATTTGTATTCTTCGTTTCTAATGGCTTCAATTCTACACATTATTTGTGTTTTTTTTTTTTAGAAAACTAAAATCCACGAAATTAAAAACCCACGAACATGTAACTTTTGCCCACGAATTAATGTACTTTCACAGTAATAAAAGTTTGAAGTAAAAATCAAAGAATGATATAATCATGACAGGATGAATGCAGATTAAAATATTTTACATGGCCCAGTCATCATCATCATAGATTTCCAGGGTAATAAATATAAAACTTAAATACCTTCCCTCATCAATTTTGGAAGTTTATATCTGAATTCTAATTACATATGTTCCATACATGTCAACTTTCACAACTAGGTGTGAACTGTACAATTTGGACCCCTCGTCCTCATTGCATGATCTTGATCATAAAAATAGCCCAAAACTTGATTTTGAAAAAAATCTACACGAAACAGATTGTTGGTTCCTGATGTTGAACTTTACCCAATGGAGAAAATTGTAATCAGCCATAATTAGCCAATCAAAATTGTAAACAAGCAAAGATTCAATCTTATTGAGAAGTTTTTATTCCTCTTTCTGAATGTCAGAATTGTAAAAATTGAGATCATGGTGGATGAATTATCATTTGCAAGAACATTTTGAGTCTGTCTTAGAAGAAAAGTGTGGCTGATTGACAAATTCAATGATAGGGATATCACATCCCTTTTGTATAGTCTGCAAATTATAGAGACCCCAACTTTTATCATGGCAGCCTGAATAACATTTTAAAGCATGCAAGGACTGTTAACTTCATCAGAAGTCCTCTAAAGCTTAGAACCTACCCAGTCTTTCAGTACCTTCTTTGTATGATCAGATGATGAGTAACTTCAGATGGTCAAGCAAGCATGTAAGAGTTAATACATAAGAACTGTTCACAAGACATTTTCATTTCTTTGAGTTAAATCAGACTATTAAAAGATGAATCAAGTTTAATGCATGTCAGTGAAGTGTGCTTACTTAAGATATAATTTGAGTTGCAATGCTACTATGAACATATTAAATATAAGCTTATATGGACATAATTTTTACACTTTTCAATTGTAACAGATCCTTACAATGTTATCATTTTGCTGATATCTTAGCTACATGCATTATCTTATCTGCACCACAAGGACAAATCCTTGAACACAATAATATCAGTACAAAAATCGCGCAATCAAGAAAGAAGATAAGGTTTATTAGCTCATCATAAGTATATCATAAGAAAAAGAGATATGACACGATTTGTAGAAAAAAATAAATGGGGAATGTGTCCATGGGACACAGATGATGCCCCTGCTTGCATATCATATAAAATTATAAAGGGACATAACTGAAGAATGGTAAAAGTGACGCTACCCAAATTTGTACTTGATCTGAGTTTTGTAGTAATAAGTATTGTGTATAAATCTCATAAAATTTGGTTGAGGTAAAATTAAGTTAGAGAACGGAAACAAAAATTCAGCAATTTTTCCATTTGTAAAGGGACATAACTCTAGAAGAGTAAATGGAGATGTGACCAAATTCAAACTTGATCTGTATTTTGTGGTAATAAGCATTGTGTATAAGTTTCATAACATTTGGTTGAGGCTAACTTAAGTTAGAGAACAGAAACGAAAAATTCAGAATTTTTCCATTTGTAAAGCATACATACCTCTAAAACAGTTAAAGTGACACCACCAAAATTCAAACTTGATCTGTATTTTGTGGTAATAAGCATTGTGTATAACTTTTATAACATTTGGTTGAGGCAAACTAAAGTTAGAGAACGGAAACGAAAAATTCAGCAATTTTTCCATTTGTAAAGGGGCATAACTCTAGAAGTTAAAGTGACGCCATCAAAATTCACACTTGATCTGTGTTCTGTGGTAATAAGCATTGTGTATAAGTTTCATAACATTTGGTTGAGGCAAACTTAAGTTAGAGAAAGGAAACCAACTTTGGAACGTACGGACATACAGACATACAAGGGTAAAACTTAATGCCCCCTCCGCTACGGCGGGGGCATAAAACAAGCACATGCAAAATGCAAAATGACGCAAAAAATTGTAACTCTTAAAAATGTTGTTGTGCAATAAAACCACATTGCTTTTTTTAAGTTTGCAGGTATGATGTCCTTACCATTCTGTCCTCATAACCTCGAACTATAATCCCTTCTGGCAGACATCTCTGTAACAACCTCATCTGAAACAAAGAATAAAGGAGAACATTTTCATAATTATATGTTCAATGTATGTACTTTAATCTGATTTGGTAAAGATTATACTCTCTCTATGAGTTATATGGGCATGAAATTGAATTGAATTAAAAAAGGGAGATAGACATCAGGTTTTTAGCATGTTAAAGATTGATTAACATAATTTATCTCACCTCTTTACTAACTGCTGTCATAAATGTTTTCAAGTTTGTAGGTGTGTGTGACATACTGTAAAACTTGTGACAGGGTAGAACTTCACTCTCCTGGATAAATCCTACAATTATACATAATCAGGGTTCAACAAAATTGTTCTGAAGTATAGACATACTGAGAAATAGAAAATATTTATATAGTTTTATATTATTTTTCATTTATATTTTCATTTGTGACAATAATACTGTATTACAATTTAAACAAATTACAATAAAAAAACTTATCATACAAGAAACAAACAAAAATTAACATTCACAAAAATACCAAAACATTCAGAAGGTATGACATAATTTTTCTTGAAAAAGTCTAATAATTTTCCAATGCAAAGTTCAATAACTCTAACATAGTTCCGACTCAGATCCTCTGAATTTTTTTCCTACATTTATTCAGCTTCAATACTTAATTGTGTAATGTCTTGCAAAATGCCTTATAAATAATGATAATTGTGCTTTATAGTCGATTCCAGATATCATAAAATAATTTTAGATCAATGTTCAGACATAATTTAACTTACTACACGCTACAACCTCATCAACAATCTCAGGTATATCTGTAGGGGTGGTAGGTGACATCACTTCCTGTATTTCTGACGATGACACCTGTGTATCATTATCCTCTGGCAAGTCCACTGGTGATACAGCTATATCGGACACAGACATCTGACTAATATCATTGCACATATCTTCATCAATTAGAATATTACCCTCAGCCATCCACCTTGGAACAACTTCCTCCAGAATCCTCTTCATTCTGTCCTGTAAATGACCACAGATTTTTAAACACAAAGTGTGAGTATCAGTGTCAATGCCTGTATCTGCTGGTACACTTCCTCCTAAACTACTAGAACCAGGAATCTGTGACTCTGAGACAGCTGTCCTAGAGTAATCTTCCCCTGCATTAATGCCCATCCCTGTTGGTTTACTGCCTCCTGCACTATCAGCACCAATAATCTCAGATTCCAAGACAGTTGTCTTAGAGTTATGGACCCCTGTTTTGTCTTCAATAGATGACATAAGAGGTTCATTTCCTGCTCCTGTGTCCACAACATCTACTTTATCACAGATATTTTGTGCATTACTACTTTCCCCTCCTTTACATTCTGTCCCCAAAATATCTCCCTTTTCATTCGTTGCTGATTCTGATTTTACATTACTGATTTCCTTTGTTTCCTCATTACCAGTGACACTCATAGTTTTCATTAATCCATTTAATTCTATCTCTAAGTTTTGGCTTACTTCTTTTAACTGTTTGCTTAGTTCCTCAATCTTTTTATTGTACTTCTCAGTACGTGATTTGCGTAGTCTTTTCTTAGCTTCCTCAATAAGAGTAACAATTTCTTCCTCCTTATAAAAAGATGATTTCAGTATTTTTTCTAATTCTCTACATCTTTTATAAATGTAAATAATTTCCTGAAAGCACTGTGTTGCATCCATAGATTGTGGCAATGTTTTAAACAGATCATCCAATTTAGATAAAGCTGCTGTTGCTCTGTCTAACAGACTCTCTAATTCCTCCTTTCTGACAGGGCCAGTTGATTTCTTTACCTCTTCCCTGAAGGAGAAATGTTAAAAACTATGTCATTTGCTTAATCATAAGAAAATTTTACAGTATACTGCTGATATGGTCATAACCCTGAACATTTCTTTATCATTTCACTGCTTGTGTGATTTCAGGTCTCTTTGAGGCAATGACTTTAAATTTACTGGTCAAATGGATTCAAATTTCCATGGAATTGTCCCTTTTCTATTCTGTACCATGCTATATTTCCAATAAACTGGTAAAATCTATGAATGGCTTGGATAAACATGTATATAATATTCTCTGATGCTGCTCAACCAAAAAGAATCAATTTTTTGTGAATAGTCCCATTTCAAAACTATACTTGACAATCCTACATATCATCCATGATGCCAACAATAAATTGAGTAGATCATGATTAGTAGTGATTCCATTCAAACAACTGTATAAATTCTTGACCACATGTAACCCCAATTTGGTGGAGTGGTCTTTAAAAACTGTCCTTTTAAATTCACTTCTTTTGACAGTCCCGTTTCTTCTTGTAAGATTACCACAGGTACTTTTCTTTGAATTACATGGTATTTGTTTTCTTGTCTTTATTTATGATCTGCCTTTAAAATCAAATTTACAAGGAATAATTTCTTAATCAAGAAATTAGCAAAAAATAAATCCCAAGCAAAGATTTCCTACTTTACCTTATCTTGACTTATAAAATATTTGTTTTATTTTGTTTTTTGTTTTGTTGGGTTGTTGTCTCATCAGCATATACCCCAAATCCACTTATATTCATAGCAATGTTTTCTTTTAAATCTTTTCTATCTGTTAAGTGTTTTTTAATCTTATTCTATCTATTAATATATGATCAAAATGACAGTTAACTTTTGATTCAATTGACAACCTAGCTACTTATAAGGTTATTTTTCATCATGCGTTTTGAACTTCTTAATTTTTACATAAGGGGAATAGACTTGCATCTCATAATAAATGCTTTGTCCTGCAACACTAAAAGTTTTAGGGACATTTTGATACCTGCCTAGGCAGAGGATCTTTATAATTAGAAATAAAATAGCTAAATGCAATTTATATGAAAGGAAATCCATAAGCATTACTGTCTTACTCATTTTCTGATTCAGCCTCCTCTTCTTCTTCAGTCTCCCAGCTGTCATCAGTGTCACTAAAGTCATCACTGTCACTCTCAGAATCATACTCACTCATCTGTCAAAATACAATTTTTTTAAATTCCATTATAATATAGCCTATGTCATTTCTGCTTGATGACTTGACTTTTTATAATTCTATGTCAATATTTGATTACAAATTTGTTTTATTCAATTCCTAGCAGCTAAATAGAGAATTGGTCACCCGGTATATATATTAATGGTTTGCTTTTTTTTCTTATGAAAAGGTTATTTTAAATTTGCTCTGACATTTGAATATAACAGTAGTTTTGAGGATCAGTTGACTGATCAGATGTCTTGTTACCAGTTTATAGAATTAAGAATTATGTGTGTTATATATTCAAGATCCGCTTATCAATTGCTTGCCATTAGCATTAAAGGCAAATGAGTTTGATAATCATAAGATAAGAGTTTCTATCATAAATATCAAATTTCTTATCATGTCACAATCCGAAGCACTGTGAAAATCTCCCAAGTCCTCCAAATATGATTGGGTAGAAGAATTTTTCACAATAGAGTTGTGAATAATACTAGACTATATACAATAGGTCTTTGTCACTGTAGAAGAAAAGTAACCAGCACTGATAACATGGAGAATGTAAAAATTCCAAACTGCATGAAAGGTTTTAAGTTTAAATATGTTGCTTACATTTAAATGACAATTTGACTAGTATCAAACTCTTTTAAGTCATTTTTCTATAGAATTGAATTTCTTAATAAAAAAAACTTACATCTCCTCCAACCAAGTATAATTCTTGAGGATTGCAAAATGATGTGGTATTATCTGGCCATCGTACATATAGGCCCCCTTGTAGGTCTAGACTGGTTACCTGCCCTGCAGCATGGTTTCCAACACCACTTTTCTGAAAGATTTACATAAATATAATGCAATAATAAATATCTAATGTAATTAGTAATGTCTGTCAAGTGATTTTTACAGTTTGTTCTTATGTTGTGCTATTACATCAATATGGTATCTTTTTACAAATCACCCTCCCCCCCAAAAAATTGGTCCCCCTTTTCAGATTTATTGATGATCGAACTCATCCAAGGTTTTGATAAGTGGAAGCCTTACTACAAATTGGAAAAGGATATGAGTGAAAACTAAGGCACATACCCAGCACTAATAATATGGAATATCTTACTATCATCCTCTTCCAAAAAAACGGTTTCAAATTTTTTATTTTTCTGATTATCAAAATTCATCTGAGGTTCAATTGTCAGGAAACTTTAGTACCAATCTGAAGTGGATCTCATAAAAAAAAATGTAGGCACAATCTTAGGAAGATTTCAAAGGCATATCTTATAAGTCTCTCTGGAAAAATGGCTCCAAATTCAGACTCAAATTAAACTCATCCATAGTTGTGATGAATTAATTTTCTCTCAATATAATCAGTTACTTTGTCAGTTAAAATGCTGATATCTTTGAAATTTCTTTCCTGCTTTAGGAAAATTGCACATAACTATTGATTGAACATGTTCTAAGTTACCTTGGGATCCCCAACTGCCACTACAATATCTCCAGGTCTAAACTTATACTCAGGATGGTCCTTTATGTCATACACACTAACTTCTTCAGGTGAATCAGAAGTCCTGTAAAATAAAACAAAATCTCAATGTATTATATCTATAATAGAAATTTAACTTTATCAGTAATTTAGTTTAATAAACTGTTGAAACAGAGATATGTCTGCCTTTTTGTAATTTTGATAGACTAATGCAAATATTGAATCCATATAATAACCACGGAAAAGTGACTTGCAAATGCTAATACAACTGCATGCCAAACATCATTGACTTAACATTAGTAGTTCCTCTTAAACTGATCTAATCACAAACTTTAACATGCAAACTATGCAAAACATTCAAAGTCAATAGACCATGACTGAGGGGATGGAGCCATATAATTTCCATGGAAATGAGATGTGCCAATACTAATGCTTCTACATACCAAATATCAATGACCTACCACTAGTGATTATTCTTAAACTGACCTTATCACAAACTAAAACATGTAATGTAAGCAAAAATTTCAGTCTATAGACAATGACTGTGGGGGCAAGCCAAAATAATCTCCATGGAAATGGGATGTGCCAATGTTAATACAACTGCATATCAAATATCACCATAAACTGACCTAATCACAAACTAATACATTGTTGGTATCGCCATATGGTCAGTCTATAAAAGATATATCTGGACACCTAATTATACAGATGAATGTTTTTTAGTTTCCAAAAACTGGTTGCAGACACAGACAGAGACAATGAGGGATACTCTGATAGTTGTCAGTTAACTTTGTTGAGGCGGAACTAAAATGTGCATATAGATCATTGGTGCATGAGGAATGTTGTATGGTTTTAGAATTTTAGTTTGTTTTAGAAAAAATATTTGAATTGAACAAATCCCTCAGACACTTTACATTGTGGGTAGTTTTGAATGGTGCAAACTGTGTATAGATTCAAATGGGAAAGGAATGGTGAATAGAGAATGGCACATGCATGGTCAGTCTCTCATTTATATAAGTTCTATATCATACTTAATATTACAGCCATTCTCTAGTTTATACCAGTTGACCATACAAGTTCTGGAATGGTGATCACAGCTAACAACAGCTCCATAATAGTTTGGTTTATCACTTTCTTCTATAATAAAAGAATTCAAAATTTTTTAACACAGTTCAAGGGATCACTTGAAAAAATTTGGCTCAAACTAGCATGAGACAATGCACTCAAGCAGTTGCAGGTTTTGTATAAAAAAAAATTAATAAAATGCTCCGCAGGGCGCAGCTTGATACGACCGCAGAGGTCGAACCCTGAACAGTTGGGGCAAGTATGGACACAACATTCCAGCTTGATACAGCTCTGAATTTGGATTGTGATTAAATATTTGACACAGCATAGGTTTCTGACACAGAATGAATGTGGTCTAAGAACTTAAAAATTTTAAGTTGGACATTCACCTTTTATGGTCCAATATCCAAAATCTAAATACATGGTTAGATTCAGCATATCAAAGAACCCCAAGAGTTCAATTTTGATGAAATAAAACAAAGTTTAATTTTGGACCCTTTTGACCTCAATGTGGACAAAGTTGATAGCGGGCCCAAAATCAAAAATCTAAATACATGGTTAGATTCAGCATATCAAAGAACCCCATATATTCAATTTTGTTGAAATCAAACAAAGTTTAATTTTGGACCCGATTTGGACCAACTTGAAAACTGGGCCCATAATCAAAATCTAAATACATGTTTAGAATCTGCATATCAAAGAACCCTAAGAATTCAATTTTGATGAAATCAAACAAAGTTTAATTTTGGACCCTTTGGACCTCAATGTGGACCAATTTAAAACGGGCCCAAAATCCAAAAACTTAATACACGGTTAGATTCAGCATATTAAAGAACCCCAAGAATTCAAGAATAAAACCCCATTGAAATTGATCAAGAAATAAGCAATTTATACAAAGTATCTTCTTTTGCACAATACTGTGCAATTGAATATTTCTTGCAATTGCGCATTACTGTGCAATTGAATATTTCTTGCTATTAGCAATACTGTACAATTGACAATTTCTTGCTATTGCGCAATATTGTGCTATTGGATATTTCTGGCTATTGCGCAATACTGTGCAATTGAAGATTTCTTGCTATTAGCAATACTGTGCAATTGAAAATTTCTCACTATTGCACAATACTTATTATATAATAATTTACACATCCTGTTTGGTGTGTATCTCCTGCCATATCATTATTATTTGCTTTTAAATATAAATCAGAAATAACCAACTTAAAATGGAAAATTTTAAAGAAAATAAAGGAAAAAAGGAAAAAAAAAAAATCCCCCAAATTTTTGAACCCCCTTATGATTCATCACCCCAAAACTCAATCCCAGCCTTCCCTTTGAGGTATGGTACCTTGCAGTACAATTTCAGAGAGATCCATACACTTGAACACAAGTTATTGCCTAGAAACTAGAAAAATGCTTATTTTTGGCCCCAAATTCCTAAACGTTTAGGGCAATTACCCCCAAACTCAAACCCAGCTTTCCCTTTGTGACATGGAACCTTGTGGTACAATTTCATAAAGATCCATACACTTACACACAAGTTATTGTCCTTAAACTAGAAAAATGCTTGTTTTTTTGCCCCTTTTTGGCCCCTCATTCCTAAAATTTTGAGGCAATTACCCCAAAATCAATCCCAGCCTTCCTTTGTGGTATGGTACCTTGCAGTACAATTTCAGAGATCCATACACTTGAACACAAGTTATTGTCTGGAAACTAGAAAATACTTATTTTGGCCCCTTTGGCCCCTTATTCCTTAACGTTTTGGGCAATTACCCCAAACTCAATTCCAGCTTTTCCTTTGTGATATGGAACCTTGTAGTACAACTTCAAAAAGATCCATACACTTACACACAAGTTATTGTCATGAAACTAGAAAAATGCTTGTTTTTTGCCCCTTTTTTGGCCCTTAATTCCTAATATTTGGAGGCAATTACCCCCAAAATCAATCCCAGCATTCCCTTTGTGATATGGAACCTTGTGGTACAATGTCAGAGAGATCCATACACTAACACACAAGTTATGTCTGGAAGTTACAAAAATTCGTAAGGGTTCCGCGGAACCCAGTGTCTCGCCTACTTTTTCTGTTAATTGCAGGCTCAACAAAAATGAGGAAGTAAATCAATAAAAATATTCCACTTGATACTATCTTTTGATTGTAAGAAGCTTCTGTCCAAGTTTGGTAAAAATCAAGGATAGTTTATGAATCTAATAAATGTTTAAAAACTTTAACTGCAGACTGAATGTAATGTTAACTGGAAGAAAACAAAATTTCCTTCTAGATACTAGCTTTTGATCATAAACAAGCTTCTGTCCAAGTTTGGTACAAATCCAAAATAGTATAAGAAATTTATTAAAATTTTAAAAACTTTAACCACAGAGTGAATGTGTTGTTTCCTGGCAGAAAATCTAAGTCCATTTAAAAGTAAAATACGGAAAAAATGGATTTATTTTTTAACAAAATTTCCTTCTAGATACTAGCTTTTGATCATAAACAAGCTTCTGTCCAAGTTTGGTACAAATCCAAAATAGTATAAGAAAGTTATTAAAATTTTAAAACTTCAACCACAGAGTGAATGTGTTGTTTCCTGGCAGAAAATCTAAGTCCATTTAAAAGTAAAATAAGGAAAAATGGATTTATTTTTTACAAAATTTACTTCTGGATACTATCTTATGATCATAAACAAGCTTCTGTCCAAGTTTGGTACAAACCCAGGATAGTTTAAGAAAGTTATTAAAATTTTAAAACTTTAACCACAGAGTGAATGTAATATTTCCGGCAGAAAAACTAAGTCCATTTATAAGTAAAATACGGAAAAATGGAATTTTATTTTACAAAATTTACTTCTGGATACTATCTTGTGATCATAAACAAGCTTCTGTCCAAGTTTGGTAGAAATCCAGGATAGTTTAAGAAAGTTATTAAAATTTCAAAAACTTTAACCACAGAGTGAATATTTGTGGACGCCGCCGCCGACGCTGACGGAATGTAGGATCGCTATGTCTCGCTTTTTCGACAAAAGTTGAAGGCTCGACAAAAATGCTTATTTTTGGCCCCTAATTCCTTAACTGTTGGTACCATAACCCCCCAAAATCAATCCCAACCTTCCTTTTGTGGTATTGAACCTTATGGTAAAATTTCATAGAGATCCATTCACTTAAACTAAAGTTAGAGTGCGAAAACCAATGTGTCTTCGGACGACGACGACGACGACGCCAACGTCATACCAATATACGACCGCAAAAAATTTTGCGGTCGTATAAAAACCAAACAACTGCACCATTTGCGCATAAATTTTTATACACCTAACTACAAATCTAGAAATCTTATTCTACCTGACAGTATAGGAAATTAGGTGTTTATATTATGTCAGAGTTTGTAAAAGCTATTTTACTTTTAAAACTATTTACTGATCTCAGTAATTCAGTATGTACAAAGAATTGATAAATTTTGAGTTCATACCAAGCTTCTATGTGTTATTTTTTCCTTTAAAGTATATTGTTGATTGATCCATGGCTGCTTAACATCCAGTTGCAAATATTTCATTCATATTAAGGATAATCTTAATTTTTGGGTCTTTACCTCACTAATGTTTTCACTGATATCTTTATTTAATGATATATTTATTCATACCTTTAGCTTCAACAACAAAATCTCCAGGAAAAAATTCATGCTCATCAAGATGATGGACTGGATACAATTCTGTGGATGATACATCTTTCTCTACACTTCCATCCTATAATGATAACAAAATAACAAATAAACCTATTGAATGTGTGAACTCTGCATCTACAGAAAAAAACTAAATTAACACATAAAACTGCTTTCAGGAAAAACTTAAATTATACATAAAATTACAAGATATTTCATCAATAAAACCTTGAATAAGTCATGTAAAAATACACTTCTTTAAGTCCTAATTACCAGCAACAGGATTATAGTCACAGAACATAGCTACATTATCCCCATAACAATTATCATTAGTATGCCAAACTCCAATGCCACTTGTATTTACCTGCCACATGACTGTTGCTAAAGACATTGTACAATAAACAACAACCGCTACAGAATCACCGACTTCGTATGTTGGGAACTTAGTTTGAAACTCCATTGTTTTCTTCTTCTTTCTTTTCCCTTTAGCTGATCGTTTCTGCATTCTTTTCCTTTTTTCTTTTGTCTGATCAGGAATGTCTTCATAGTCTGCATCATCATTATTTTCGTCAATCTGTGATTCAGTAATTTCACTCGCATCTAAACTATCATTCATCTCAACATCTTCTTCATCATCATGTCCATTCATCAAGGCTTCTGATTTTGTACAAACTCCACTGTCATTATCACCACTACACACATCAGGAATATCACCATCTTTACATTGAGCAGATACTTCACCTGAGCTACATCCTGTTCCATTAGATACAGGCACTGACAATAGATCCAGCCCATCAATGATTGCAGTGTCATTGCTGAGATCTGGTTGAGTATTCGATCTTACATTATTTAATCTATTAATGGTACTATCAAGCTTTGTTCCAGGGATGACTTCTGTTAAGACATCAGTATCTTTGATTGTGTACATCATAATGTCATTAATCTGTGTACTACAGTGATGGAATTTCCCTAACTTCTTTATTCTACAAATAGAATTAAACGTGTAATGTGGGAATAATTTTTATTGTTACATTAGTATATTTACTTAACTGTTGGAAATTTGTTTTGCAAATTGAAATAAAAATACTTAAATATTCACAGTAACCTACTACATGTATTTATTTTATGAATATCCTACTGTTACAGGAGGGTTACAACTTTTCTCCACTCAAGAAATTTATTTTAGATTTTTAACACTGAAGCTTTAGAGTGTGGGTCACAATATTTATAATACCTGGCTTAGCATTGTATAAAACAACCCACCTAGATAAATCTTTAACAAGTTACATCCTTGGCTCTCAAATGTTTCAGTTTGAATGTTCCTGATGAAGGTAATACTTTTATAAATTTTGACTTGGATGGAGAGTTGTCTCATTGGCACTCATACCACATCTTCTTATATCTAATAAATCCAGATAAAATGCTCCGCTGGGCACAGCTTAATACGACCGCAGAGGTCGAACCCTGAACAGTTGGGGCAAGTATGGACACAACATTCAAGCTTGATACAGCTCTGAATTTGGATTGTGATTAAATATTTGACACAGCATAGGTTTCTGACACAGAATGAATGTGGTCTAAGAACTTAAAAATTTTTAATTTACCTATTATGGTCCAATATCCAAAATCTAAATACATGGTTAAATTCAGCATATCAAAGAATCCAAAGAATTCAATTTTTGATGAAATCAAACAAAGTTTAATTTTGGACCCTTTTGACCTCAATGTGGACCAATTTGATAACGGGCCCAAAAAATCAAAAATCTAAATACATGGTTAGATTCAGCATATCAAAGAACCCCATATATTCAATTTTTGTTGAAATCAAATAAAGTTGTAGTTCAATTTCATAAAGATCCATACACTTACACACAAGTTATTGTCCTGAAACTAGAAAAATGCTTGTTTTTGGACCCCTTTTGGTCCCTAATTCCTAAAATTTTGAGGCAATTACCCCCAAAATCAATCCCAGCCTTCCCTTTGTGGTATGGTACCTTGCAGTACAATTTCAGAGAGATCCATACACTTGAACACAAGTCTTGAAACTAGAAAAATGCTTATTTTGGCCCTTTTGGCCCTTATTCCTAAACGTTTTGGGCGATTATCCCCAAACTCATTTCCAGCTTTCCCTTTGTGATATGGAACCTTGTAGTACATTTTCAGAAAAGATCCATACACTTACACACAAGTTATTGTCATGAAACTAGAAAAATGCTTGTTTTTGGCCCCTAATTCCTAAAATTTTGAGGCAATTACCCCCAAAATCAATCCCAGCATTCCCTTTGTGATATGGAACCTTGTGGTACAATGTCAGAGAGATCCATACACTAAAACACAAGTTATTGTCTGGAAGTTACAAAAATGCTTATTTTTGGCCCCTTATTGGCCCCTAATTCCTTAACTGTTGGTACCATAACCCCCAAAATCAATCCCAACCTTCCTTTTGTGGTATTGAACCTTATGGTAAAATTTCATAGAGATCCATTCACTTAAACTAAAGTTATTGTGCGAAAACCAATGTGTCTTCGGACGACGACGACGACGCCAACGTCATACCCAGTGTTCCCTCCTGCCCAAGATAGAAGGGCGGCCTGCCCTTGGTGCCCTTACCCCTGCCCTTCTGCCCTCTAAAGCCAAAAAATGTCCCCTTCTGCCTTTTCAAAAAATAAACTTTCCAAATAATAATTTACATGCCTACCTGCGTTTCCGGTAAAATTGTTACAGTTGGCAGTTTTATCACCTCTGTTAATGATTGTTTACTGCTAATCAGGTGATTTAAGATAATTGAACAAATATTAGGTATATTTATTACAGAATGAAACTGTCCACATGTTATCCATTTGTAATGTTTATGTACAGGATGTACAACATAAAAACTTTATTTTTATAAAAGTAGGCATTAAATAAAATTAAAATGTTAAACAATTTTAAAGGCATACGTAGCTTTGACTAAATTGGTTACAGAAAATTTTGTTTCATAACCCTGAGTATGAAATTAAAAGAAATTTGTATTTTGAACAAAAACAAAATTGCACCACTTCCTGTTTTACTTCATGTATTTATAATCCTCCTCACATAAGAACACTTAACAAATGCTTTTATTCATAACAATTATGGAGAAAAAAGTAACTGTTAATACCTTCTGCAATGTACGCATCAATAAAATATTATATCCTGTCTCACCTGTTATATTTATAAAACTCCTTACTTAGGAGCACTTTGGTGTGCACTTAAAAAATACTTTTTTGTAACAATTTAAATGAGAAAAAGTAACTTTCAATAACATATTCTTTAAGTTTGAAAAGTAATCTTTTATGGTATGATAATTTGATTAAAAAAAAATCTTACTGGAATCAATATTAAGAACACAATTATTTCTAAATGTGCTTGAAATACAACTAAATAAATTTCCTCCAGTTGAGCCTAGCAATATTCAAGGTAATTTATACACTGTCCAACAGTGCCTTTACAATCTGGGTTATTGCGCTAAAGTGCCCTTTCAGACAACTAGCACCCTTCTGCCCTGAGATTCAAGCTGGCACACTGATACCAATATATGACCGCAAAAATTTTTGCGGTCGTATAAAAATTACTTTGGAGGCACAAAATTAATAAAGTGTTATTTTCATTGTTAAAACACTGACCTTAAACAGGGAACCTTTATTGGAATTGGTCATGCATATGCTTTCTTATTAATAGATCTTATCTCATGGCATTTTTTAGATCCTCTTTTTTAGATCATTTTTGCTGTTTACAGTTTTATTATAATTTTCAAGATAATAAGCAAAACATAAAAATTGATCAAAATTCCTAAATTCCTATTAGGAGTCATCCAATAATTTCTGTTATGTTGTCATTTTTGATGATCTTTCATTGCTGACCATTTTTGCTGTTTAGTTTCTAATATCTATTATATACTACCGTATAGCGGGTTATTTTGGCGGTGTAAAATTTCGCGATTTAGGGGCAACAAAGTATCTGAAAAATTTTTATTTTGGATTCTTTAATCCCAATTAAATATTTTGACGGATACTGAAATGCTTGAAGTTAAAAGTTGTAAAAATTGACAAACAAGTGTTAAATGATTGTTTTACCTTCATGACGTCTTATTTATTGATTATATTTTAATACAGTTGATTAATAGAATACGGTACTTAGATATTTGTCACAGGTGTACAAACATCTTGTTAATGTTACGGTTGATTAGTTACTGAAATTGACCGGACCTTTGATTTACTAATTAGGTTATTAAATTATCAAGAGTGGCTTGCAACTCTTATATAATTTGACACTAATTAATAAGGGTAATTACCTGACAGAGTACCTTACACTAACACACTAATTAACACCTGACAGCGATTTTATAAATTATATGTGAATAATGCCCTTAATTTGGCATTTATGTTGTTTAAACTTAACATAAATCGTTATTGACCCGTCGACCGGAAAAAAATAGATCGTTTACAAAACGCTTTAGCTATTAGAAAGTATGCATAAATTTTCGCGGAATTTATTGCGCGATTTTCCTTTATCCGCCAAAATAAGCGAAAATAAACACCCGCGAAAATAACCCGCTATACGGTATTCTGTGTGAGCCTAGGCTCCGTGTTGAAGACCGTACTTTGACCTATAATGGTTTACATTTATAAATTTTGACTTGGATGGAGAGTTGTCTCATTGGCACTCATACCACATCTTCTTATATCTATTCAAGATAATAGGCAAAAATGTAAAAAAAAAAAAAAGTCAAAAATTATCATTTAAACACATTAATTCCTGTAAGAAGTCTTCCAATGGTTTAAGTCATGGAGGCATTTTTGTAGATCTTGTATTGCTTATCAGTTTTGCTTTTTATGACGATGGATGTCAATTGATGGCAATAGCTCATATGGCCCATCAGACAGATTAAGCTTTAAATCAAAATGACGTTACTTGTGTAGATCTTCTTTCTTGATGAGACTAGGTTGATGGAGCTGTATAGTTTCATCTGTCATATTAAATCCTCGACATATCCAGTTCACGTGTACAGAATTTATTTGACTCTGAAAAGAAAAATAGTTTCAATAATATAAATTCTGTAGTCTAATTGCAAATTACCTAATTGAACCTGTAATAAGAGATCCATTTTCTAGTTGTCTCCCTTATGATGGATATAACTTTTCATTGACAATGAGCTTGAATGAAGAGCTAGCGGATGGAGCAAATTCATCTGTGTGTACTGTAATGTGTGTAACCTTCAAGTTTTTCAAATTTTTTGAATATATTTAATTCACTTTATGATAAAAACTTTTGAAACCAGTAGTTATTTTTCCATATAATTGGTTAAAACGCCTAGATATCACTTTCAACTTATCATGCTTTGCGTGAGAAGAAGCCCATTTTGTCTGGAATACAAGCAGTCTACAATTGACAAAGGGAAACAAATTGTGTTAAAAGTGTGTAACAACAGATGCATTTTTTCACATCACACCTTCTTCAATACTTAAAAATATTCACCATAATCTCCATAATGGACTTAATTAACACTTGCTCATATGAATTAGAAAGCCTATTCTGAATATTTTTAATCTTTGTTTTTGTCCTGTCTAGTTATAGAGAAGACTCTTCTCAGCGACATTTATCAAAATCAAATAAATTGCTTCGCCGAGCGCAGCTGGATACGACCACAGAGGTCCAACCCTGAACAGTTGGGGCAAAAATGGACACAATATTCGCACTTGATACAGGTCTGAATTTGGATTGTAATTAAATATTTGACACATAATAGGTTTCTGACACAGAATAACTAGTCAAAGAACTTGAATTGGTTATGTGATTTGAATTTATATTCATTTTTTTGCTTTTGTGCAATACACTATGCTGTTGCGAATTGACACCTATCCCCCCCCCCCCAAAAAAAAATTTACCCCCTCCCCCTTTTTTTTTTGCAAAAAAAATAAAATATTTGAAGAAATGTTCTTTTTAATTTCTGAAATCTTGAGAACAAATTGTCCCCATCCCCAATTTTTTCCAACCTCCAACCCCCTTTTCCAAAAAAATTCTTTCCCTCAAGACATGGTCATAATCTCAATTCAAATTTCCAATGGAGTTTGCAACCATAATAACCCATTTAAATACATCATAAAAGTCTTAAAATAGAAAATGACATACATAATCATGGCTAAAATTAAATTACCTTCATCAGCATTTTTAAAATAGTAACTTCTAAAAATAAATTGACAGCTAATCACCTCAAGACAATACAACATTTCTTTATACATAATTTAAAAGCAGTGTAAGGGAGGTAATTCAAAATGTTGTGTTTGAATTACTTCCCTTACACAGCTTTTAAATTATGTTTTGTACTTAAGTAATTGTCCATTAACCAGGACACCCTTGTTTTCCCCCTTTTTTGCCCCTAATTCCTAAGCCGTTTGAGCCATAACCCCCCAAAGCCAATTTTTACCATCCCTTTGTGGTATGGAAACTTGTGGTATAATTTCAGAGAGATCCATACACCATTCCACAAGTTATTGTCTGGAAACTAGAAAAATGATTATTTGGGCCCCTTTTTGGCCCCTAATTCCTGTACTGTAGGAATCATAACCCCCAAAATCAATCCCAACCTTCCTTTTGTGGTCATAAACCTTGTGTTTAAATTTCACAGATTTCTATTTACTTATACTAAAGTTATTGTGCGAAAACCAAATGTCTTCGGACGACGCAGACGATGTGATACCAATATACGACCGCAAAATTTTTTGTGGTCGTATAAAAATAGGTGAAACGAAACTATCTCTCACAATGCTATTAGGATTATGTAAACAGATATCACTGACACATTCAAAATTCAAAATACAAGAGTAACAATTAACAAATAGGGTTAGATTCTAACTTCCACTTCGGAAATTCCAGAAAAATTGACAAATTGTCAGGAGCCTACCGCACCAGATCTATAATAAATACATTCAGGCAAGTCATGATTCAGTATGTTACATGCTATTAAATGTTGACATCTAATTGTCTTTAACAAAATCCTCTCTTTTTAAATTTTACCTCTTCTACCCTGACACAGATTTTTTGAGATGGTGACATTTTCTTGTGGTATTTCTTTGTTTCCTGGATCCACTTGACAACTTTGAGATTCTCCCTCTCACCAGTAAGAACAGATCCTGGGTAAATCTCCTGATCATATTCAACATCATTACTGTCTCCATCTTCATGAACAATATCCAGATCATACAAATCTTCTTCTTCGGCTATACACTGTGCACCATCAGGAAAGACAACTCTTGATTGCATTGAAGTTGTTTTCACTTTACCATACCAAGGGTCAAGGGACACATCATCATCTATATCAAACTCCTGTAACATATCAAAAGTTGTAATATCAAACATCTTTTACATGTAGGTGTTGTTTGTGAAAACCACAAGTACATTTTATGTTACTCTCCCTTACGAACTAAACACCAACAAAATGAGACTAATAATTTATGTATAATTTAAAAATCTTATTTAACTTCCAGGGACCTTACTTATTACACAAGAGTGCACCCACTGAAATGACTTGCCTGCTTTACTGATCAGGATTGATTTTATGTTGAAAGTTTTTAAGATTTTACTTAAGTATCACAAAACATGACAATGAGGTCAAGTACAATTAACCCCTGCCAGACAAACATGTACACCTAACAGTTATTCCATATATCAAATATAGTATTAAATGGTCTATTATTTATAGTATCTGAGAAACAGACCTTTATACCATGAAAACTCAAAGCTGACAAATGAACAATGAAAACTTAAAGGTGACAAATTAACAATGAAAACTTAAATTGACAAATGAACCATGAAAATGAAATCAAGGTCAGATTAACCTTGCCAGACCGACTTGTACACCTTACAATCATTCCATGCACAAAAAAGTAGTTAACCTATTGCTTATAGTATTTGAGAAACAGATCTTACTATGAAAACTTAGCATTGACCAATAAATCAAGAATATGAGGTCAAAGTCAGATTAACCCTGCTAGGCAGATACATGTATATACATTTAACAATCATGGAAACTAATCATTGTCCAACGAGCCATGAAAATGAGGTAAAGGTCATATGAAACCTGCAACACAGACATGTAAACCTTACATACTATACACCAAATATGGTTGGCCCATTGCTTATAGTATCTGAAAAATAGACCAAACACAAAAAAATTTGACCAATGAATCATGAATTCGAGGTCAAGGTCAGATGAAACCTGCCAGACTGACATGTACACCATACAATCATTACATAAACCCAATATAGTTGACCTACTGTGCATAGTATCAACAGACCTAATCATGAAAACCTAACCTTTATCACTGATCCATGAAATGAGGCCACTGTCAGACATTTGGACCTTACATGGATCCCAAATACCAAATATAGTTATTCTATTACTCAAAATAAGTGAGAAATTCACATGATAAAAAAATAATTTTTCATTAGTCGCAGAACCATGAAAATGAGGACAACCACAATAGACATATGACAGAGGTTAACTTGGTAACATAAGACATCTGTATACAAGGTATGAATCAACCCTCTGAAATATATAAAACTTTATCTTAATTGTTTTGGCAATTGTATTACCATTCTTATTATATGCCTTGCATTCTGTGACTTTCTTTGCAGGTTAGACAATAAAATGAGATATATGTTTAACTCACACGTAAAGGCTTCAGATCTGTTGCATCTACATTATAAATGTATTTATTGGTGCCTTTAATATAAAGATGACATTTGACAATTAAATTCTGTACATATCCTCTTTGGCTACTTTTACCACTGATCATTCGTCTTATGACATCTCCTGGCATCAAGGATCTGTCTACCAATGTTATCTATAAAATATATATCAAATATCATGATGTAGATTCATATATATAGAGAGAGGGAAAACTCTTAGGATCAAAACTTTTTCTTCAAGGTATAGCACACAAGGGTTTTTTTCAACAAAAAAAAAGCACAATACATACATGTCACAAAAAATTGCTATCACAAACAGAGCTAGGATTCAATATGTAATGTACATGTACAATTGTATACCAAAGACTTACTTTTGCAAATGCCTTTAATGGTACAACTTAATTCAAGTTCTGAGACCTATAAAATGTCTGAAGACAAATAAATGCACTGTTTCAGTGGTAAGATATGTAAAACATTTAGTATTATTGTTGTTTATGTAACTACTTACACTGCTCATATATTAAGCTGAAAATTCACACTTTTCATACAAAATTTTGAAAAATAAGTCAGGAGCCTGTTATTTGGTTATTCATTGTTGTTGGTCACTGTCTATCATATTTGTTTTTGGTTAATTGCTTTATTATTTGTTTTAATCTCTGAATTAGTGATGTAATTGTCATGTCAAATTGTATGCCCTTCAGGGTCCTTAATTGGAATACAATATTCTTCTGTACATAAATCAGGGACTCTTTTCACAAAAAATCTTACGACTCAAATTGATCGTAAGTTATACTGAAATGTTCATGACTTACGAGTGTTTTTACTCGTAAGATTTTTTGTGAAAAGAGTTGCTAGCATTTATATTTGATCAAATAGGGGCCTTTTATAGATTACTGTATGATGATATAAAGTAAGAGTTTAGCTCATTGGTAAAGGCAGTGATCTCCCCAGGCTGTTTTATCATTCCCATAAAATGCTCTCAGTTTTCAACAAGATGCTATATTAATTATTAATTAGATGCTATTTTCTTTTTTACTTCTCTATGCAACACATACATGTATCACATATTATTGGATAGCTGTCTCAGTGGTTATCATACCACATCTTCTTGTTTTTATATTGAACTTTAACAAGCTAAACATAATTATTGTTTTTATGTAAACAATATGCCAATAAGTATATTATGGTGAGTGTCTTGCAAATTGTTTTTTGATATACATGTATGAGTATTTAAAAGTGGCATTAAAGTCAAAATAATCAATGAAATTTCAGATATGAATTGTAAATGAATGATGTCTCTTTATCTTATTTTTAGCAGAGTTATAGATTTCCTAGCTAGCCGGCCAATTTATTTTTTCCTTACCAACATGTGGTTTGTTCAAGATCAGTTCTTAGCTGCTCAAAATTCAATTATGATGTCAAATTTTCTTGCTATCCTCTAAATTTCCTATTGTGACATCACGCTAAAAATGTGACAATGTCTGATGCATCACAAAGACAGATTAAGTTTTTGTACATATACCACCTATTATCTATAATTCATTACACCCACTTCATTTGAAATTTGGTGGATAGTTGTTCATTGGCAATCATACCACACCTCCTTACTTTTATATTAGCATGCAGGGTTTCTGCTGGAGGTCGCCATTTTCAAATATTGCGAAAAAATATAATTGTAGCAATTGAAAATCATGATTGGCGAAAGATTTGGCGATAGAAATATTATGTTCAACTTCTTTCATCTTTTTAATTTTGTTTCAGGTTTCTCGAAATTTTTACCTGATTAGACAATACTTGGATTTCACCTTGAACTAGTATCGATTTTGTAAGAAAATCAATAATCAGCTTATTGCAATTGATAACAATCAGCAACAATGGACAAATTAATATAGGTGTTAATTATATTGTTAATGAAAATGTGTGGTAAATTGGCATCACATGTCACCTGAAGGATTGTTTTTACAACTTTGATAAAAATAATTGTTTAGAAGTGGGTACTTCACAACCATTTTAGCGGCATACCTTTTAAAGCATAGTTTTACATCTCAATTTTTACTTTTAACGATCATTCTTAACGATCTTTCTGAAAAGAAAACTATTGTTTTAAAGAAGATGTTCAAAAGCAACACAAATCTCTGATTTTTTTCTTTGTCCTTTAACTAGACAGGAAGTATTCAATAAACTGATTGAAGAAGTATCTCGTGTTTCCTGAAGTCAAATTTTACAGTTATTTTAATAAAGTTCAAGATATTTTTATTCTGATTAAGTGTTAATTTTTTACAATGTAGGATATAAAAAAGATATGTAGACTTATAATAAATGAGACAACAAAAGAAGGAAAACAGGTTCGAAATAAAAATATATAAATGTGAGTTGGTGAAAAAAAATGAGAGTGTAAAAAAAAAATGTCGTTTTGGCGAGAGAGTTTGCGAAAAAAGAAATTTACCCAAGGGTTTTAGCATAAGAGAAACCAATTCCACCATCAAATCTCTTGCAATACAATATTTCTTCACTCTTGACAGTTAAATTTGAAAATCATCAAATGTATCATTCACATTAAATGCAGTGGCAGAATCTTATTGTATTACTTGTTTAAAAAGAAAGAATCTGGGTGAATAACTATGACTTAAAAACTTTTCAACTTCATATATAATATGGGGCCATATTTTTCTTTTAATTTAAATTAATCCACAAAAGAAAATCAAAGTCCATGTGAGCACTGAAGGGTAAAGATTGCTTATATTTTGCAATTTTGTGAATTTCTAAATAAAATATTGATTTGTATTTGGATAGGCAAAATAAAAATTTGAGTTGGATTATCTTCCTTTGTTCATGATTGTACATTTGTAGATGAACCTATTTTCATAACAGATTCATACACAATGCATTACTTATGTAATTTTTAATAAAAAAGAATGTTTTCTTGACAAGTATGGTAATTCAAATAAGCATCATATTGTAACTTAAATATCAAAGGATAACATACCATCAATAAATTACATGACATTGACTGGATAGGATCTAAATAATGATCACTTCACTGCACTATTTCGTTTGAACTATCAAAGGTAGTGATAAACCTTGGAAGATATAGATATCAAGTCAGTACCATAGGGTATTGATTGCATTTCATGCAATCTTTACCCAAAAAATATCTACTTTTCAGGGCATACCTACTTCATGAAATAATGTTGTCAGCATGCAATGCAGCAAATGGAGATGTGGTAAATGGCTCAAATTTTCAAACAGAATTTTAAAGAAAATATTTTTGGTACATATTGCCTATTTCTGGAGAGATTTAATGCATATATATATACGTTGTACAACAGTTTCCCCAAAGGAGTACAAATATCTCAATTAAGTAACACTTGGATAGTGCTAAAAAAAAATTATCTACCAGAGTGTTTTACCTCAACCTAATATAAATTAGTCTCTAAGACATGTGTATATTCAAATGAGAAATTAATTACAAAAACAACTTATTTCATTGGAGGGCATTACCTGTGAAATTCATGTTCATCCATTTGACTCAAATTCTCATATTTGATTTATAACATACTAAAACTTATATCCAAATTATAAAAAGTCTAAAATAAACAATTTAGATGCACAGACTTGATAATGTTTCGATACTGTTTCATGTGTATTTTAGTCTAGACGCCATCTAATTAACCATCGAGGTGACCTCTGAAGACTGCCGACAGTCATATAAACAGATATAAACATAAATATAGAAATAAATAGATATAGTAATAATAATAATAATAAATTCTTTATTTAAAGAGGGTAAACACAGTTAGTTACAATTACTAATCTTCCTGAGGCCCTCATATACAATACAAGTACAAAAAAATAATATAAGAGAAAAAAGCAAACATACAACATATTAACACAATTCAGTATAGACATAATAGTTCAATGTACATGTACCATAATTAAAACATATAAAACAGTTACAGATTGCATGTAGTAAATATATATAATATACAAATCAAAATCATACATTCTAAAAAAGAGTAATAGTTGCAATCATTTCAAGAATGAATATTGGGACTGTCTCAAGTATTGTTTTATAATTTGTTTAAAAGAATAAGTGTTTTGCACTTTACGCATTTCATATGGTAGTCCGTTCCATAAAACTGATCCAGAATAAGCAAAGATTTTTAAACAGTTCAGTTTTCGGCTTGAACTATCAAATTACCATGAGTAACACCCTTAAAGCATAAGGATTAATAACAGATATAAGTTGAAACTTTTGAAGTAGGTACTGTGGTGCTTCTTTCCGCATACATTTAAATAGCAATAAATATTTGTGGTATTTGATTCTGTTTTCTACTGTCATCCATCCAAGTTTTTAAATAAGGGGCTGATGGGGATAATGGGTCTGCATCAAGAATTAATCTTGCTGCTCTTTTTGAAGTTTTAATATTCTTACTATCCCTTCATTTTACAATCTCCCAAACAATACAGCAGTAATCGATGAGAGGCAGAATATACCCATTATAATATGCTTTCCTGGCATTAATATCTAAAATTTCTTTAATTTAGAAAGAAGGTATATTCTTGATGAAATGCTAGCACAAATTTGATCGATTTGATTTGTCCAGCTAAGTGTGCTGTCAATTTTAACACCTAATAATTTCTCACATGATGAATTTTGTAGTGTTTCTGAATTTATTACTAAATTTGGTTGAAAAGATTGAGTTGATAACTTCTTACTTGTTCCAGTAACCAAACATTTTGTTTTTGGTATTGATGAACATATTATTCATTTTGCACCATTCTTCAACTCTGCATAAATCTTCTTGAACCTAGTGAACACGTGCAATTGGATTTTTCTAGGTCTGTTTGATTTAATATTATATGTTAATAAAATGTTAATCATTGTTTTTACCTGTATAAGAATGAGTGGATCAAATCAGTCAACCAAATGGTTAACTCTTGTTTCACTTTCAATGTTGACTTCTTTTCCCTTTAATAGTTGAGCACGCCTAATTCGTGCGTAAACCATCTCTAGCTTAGGGGTTAAATTGAAGGTCACATGACATGAATATGGATTCAATAAAGTAGAATTATTCACTTGCAAGTGAATAATTCATCAGCGATGTTTCTTAGCTTATATTGACAAAATTGAACCAAACTGGCTGCTCAAAGCGAATTATTATTGAACTACTTTACTTTAATTAATGATTGAACAAAAAAAAATCATATTTTAATTTTTTTTATCATGTTTATATCTCGCAGCTCTGAATATTATTTGTTTTACACAAATTGATTTCTTAGCAAAAATTATTATCATAATTTGATGGAATGTCATTAAATCGATTTCTTTCTAAAAAAATAATTTTAACCTTGCCGATTTTTTAGTTCTATAAGAATATATTTTGTTACAGAAGTGTGTCTACATGCATCTTCGCTAGCCAAGGGTTACAATTCAGTCTTTTCCTTTTCCTCTCGACCATTGACAGATTAATCTAAAATTTGTAATAACAATGCTTCGCCATCTAACGGTAGATATTAGTCACACCCACTTGGGATGGGAGGGGACTGGATCGTACCCCTTGGCTAGCAAAGATGGCCTACCTGAAAGGGTTAATAAATTTAAACGGTGGCTTTTGAGGCCAAAAATCACTTGAAATTGAAAAAAAAAAACAGACAGGAAAAAAGTCACAAATTTGGCAGGGAAAAAAGGTCACAGGAAAAACAATCACAGGAATAAAGCCACAAATCTGATAGGATATAATGTCCATTTTTTACAGATATTTAATAGTATTTGATTTTCATTACTTTTCTCTTCTTTTAAAGTTATACGAAACTTTCAATGGTAAATGACATATTATTAAAAAAAAGTATATTTTTAAGGTTTTAAGTAATAATCTGTCCAAACAGTAGACGATTGACAGGAAATGTAGAAAGTAAATTGAAGCCAGTTAATTAGTCAATATTGAACCTTGTGTTGAATTTAAAAAATAGACATTTTTATGGCAACATTTTGTTTTAATCTTGGAAAATTTATTAAATTGCAATAAACACAAACATTCATTAAAATATGTTGAAACACTAATCAGTTGATATAATTTACTGTATACAATTTCAAATAAATTTTCTGTGATATTTTCAATACGTTGGAACATATGATACATATATCTGTTTCTGCCTACCTCTTAATCAAAATCTATTAAAAGTATATTTATCAAAAAATTTAATATACTAAATTTACTATTTTTTAATTGCGATTTTATTTCCTGAGACCTTTTTTCCTGTGACTTTTTTTCCTTGACTTTAATTCCTGTGACTTTTTTTCCTACATTCAAATCACTGACCATTTCACAACACTTTCTCCTTTAGGTTTTCAGTAGTCCTTCATTGATCTGAAGATTATTTACTGTTTTGTGTAGCGTGGCCTAAATATATATTAACAAGAACGCAAAAATAATTGAGAATGAATTTGGAGTGCATTGTGATTAAAACTATGTACATAGGCTAATAATAAATTAGATGAATTTTTGGAGAAAAGCTGGTGTGAGCTGTTCTCTGAAAGTGTCGACTGTAGTGACAGCGACTGTATGGATTGGCAGTAAATTCCATTGAGTTATGGTATATGGAAAAAATGAAAATTTATATGTATCTTTTTGGTTGAAATGTGTCTGAAAGTGAAATTATGATTTTTGCGGGTTCTACTGTCTGATGGTATGAGAATAGCAGATGGGATTGCTACGATTTGATGTACTATTTTGTAGAACATTATCAATCTTGTGAGAAGTCTTCTTTCTTGTAATGTAGGCCAGTTTAATGAGTTTATCATGTCTGTAGGACTACTGATGTTAATGGTACCTGTTACAGACATATCTGGCAGCTTACTTTGGACCATCGCGATTTTAGAAGTTTGTTCAACTGTGTGAGGGTCCCATACTGAACATGAATATTCCAGTTTTGGTTGAACTAGCGCCAGATATGCTTGAGTTTTGATGTTCTGACATGATGTTTTTAAAATTCTTTTAGGAAGCCCAAAGATTTGTTGCAATTAGCTATGATGTTGTCTTAATGTTTTGACCATTTTAAGTTTGCTTGTAGTGTAATGCCCAGATATTTAGCTGAAGAGACCAGTTCAAGTTTGTGATTGTGGAGGATATAGTCATATTTTAACTGTTTTTTCTTTTGTGAGACTGTAAGGACTGTGCATTTGTCTGGATGGAAAGCCATCAACCAGTCTTGCTCCCACCTAGCAGCTGCATCTAAATCTAACTGTAGTGCATCACAGTCACTTTGAGATTTGATGGTTTTGTAGATGATACTGTCATCAGCAAAGAGTCTGAGCTTACTGGATTATAAGTATTCTGGTAGGTCATTAATGTATACCAAGAATAATACTGGGCCCAGAACTACTCCTTGAGGGACACCTGAGGTGACTAGAGCCAGGTCAGATGACTCTCCATCCAGGACAACTGTTTGTGTTCTGCCATTTAAGAAGGCAGAGACTCAGTTTAGTGTTTCATTTTGGATACCGTAATAGTTCAATTGATAGAGCAATGTTTTATGAGGGACTTTGTCAAAGGCTTTGGCAAAGTCCCAGTGATCGGGAAGGACGTGCGCCATGCGCCAATTGCGCTTTTCGACCAGAAATGGCGCATAGAGTGACAAATGTAAGCGCCCACGTGGCGCACAATATTTTCACCGTTTTGAAACGTTTAGATATCATAAAATGGATTTCGATCGTGTTTCGTGTCGCCATGTGTGTGTACAAAACTTTGTAGTGTTTCCTCCAATGATAGGAGCACCACCTATATATTTTGGGACGTCTCGGCGTTTTCCTATGGTAATAACAGCAACATGTGGTATAACTGATTACCGAAAAACGTAATTAGTTTAAACATATTTATTTATAGTTGATTGGAAAACAAGTTATTGCAACTTATATTAATCCTTTCCAAAAACGTAATTAACCATCATTCATGGTATAAATTTTATAAACAACTTAAAATTTGTGAAATTTGGCTAGTACAGACGAAATTTTTTCTCTAATTATAATCTTTAAAGTAATCTTGCTATTTTGATTGAAAAACCCAAACGCCTTTTTATGAATTTACTATTTGTCTCCACAAAAGGCGCTAAACTGTCCTTGTCAATTTTTGGTCTTTGGCTCGTTTGAATATTTTGTAAACATGCCTTCAGCGAATTGTTGTTGTCCCTTATCAATTAACGAAACTCTCTACTGTTATTTCTTGTCATCGTGATGATGTTATAATAATACAAGAAGTGCAGAGGAAATGTCAGAAACGTCCTCTAATACGGAACGTCTGGAATAAAGGATGGCAATCGACGAAGACCCAAATGTAATGTGAAAAAAAACATGAACATGAACAAGGCAACAGTACCAGTTTTAACATTGTAGATAAAGGTTATCGTAAATATTGCCCGGTTTGGAAGAAGTTATTCATTGAAATTGAAATTACAAAAGCACAGGAACAATATCCATGATATCAATTAGAATCATACCAGTAACCACTACATCTTTGCTGAAATATACACTTTTTATTTTTGTTCATTGTAAACGAATGGCCCACTCATTTGACAACATGGCCCATTAATTCTAAAAATGGCCCATTGAATTTATGTTTGGGGGCCCTGGGCCCATAGAGAAAAAATCCTTCCAGATCACTGAAGTCCATTATAATTAAGTCTGTTAGTGTGTTGCTGTTATTATTTGCTGCAAGTTCTTGGATGAATGAAATGAGTTGTGTTTCACAAGATCTAGACTGACGGAAGCCATGCTGGAGGTCATACAGTATATTGTTTAAATCACTTCACATCTTATACATGTAAGTGTTATTTTAAATGACAAATTATGTTTTGTTTCGTTTAATAATTAACAATAAAACATTTCTGACGATCGTTTGGAATTATTCTGAATATTTACATAGCTGTTGACATCTTTATCTCTAAATTCTTGCATGTCTGATTAAATCTGGTGGAGACAAGTAATTAAGTCTTATCATTAGGAAAAACCTACGAAATTCTACTTCCATTAGTATAGGTATCGGGTCCGTTCACGCCCAATACACGTTCGCACCCTATACGTTTGCCCCCTGGGTCCGTTCACACCCTTATTTTTATTCAAAAACCTGATGAATTATAAGATGTTTTTTAAGCTGTTTATCTCAAAATAAAGAAAAATTCAGCAATTTTTAAATTTTTAAAATGAAATATTGTTTTAAATGGATTTGATGATTAAATATTATATGTTAATTATGTATGATTACTGTTAATATATGGTGTTTACACAGCTAAACTTGATGTAAATTCTGTAGTTAGCATGTACATGTATTTAACTTGGTATGAGTAATAACAATTAAGATTCAAAATGTTATTGTTGTTGCGGTTTGGTATTTTAACATTAAAATAATATTCAACTCAAAAAACCTTTTTGGAAAGTCACTTTATTTTGAAACAATGAAAAAAAAAAAAATATATAGTAATACACTAACCAAAACACGATTAAAAAATATTCAACACAAAAAACATCACTTTATTTTGCATGTTTTGAAACAACCAAAAAAAAATTATTTATAGTAATACAATAACCAAAACACGATTAAAAAATTATTCAACTCAAAAAATCGTTTTTAGAAAGTCACTTCATTTTAAAACAATGAACAAAAAAAAATATTTATAGCAATACCCTAACCAAAATACGATTGAAAAATTATTTCACACAAAATCAATAAAAAGGGTGCAAACGTGTAGGGTGCGAACGTGAATGGGCGTGAACGGACCCAGATTCATTAGTATACCCTGCTAGTCCCAGGTTGTCCACAACCTGCCAAATGGGACAAAATAGCAACGCTTAAAGATGACTGATTAATATCCCATGTTTTATGCCAATCTGTGAGCTGAATAATAAAGGCTTAAAACTTAAATGAAATAAATTATGCATGAATTTTTGTCTTGTTATTTTAAACCTTCACCTTTTTCTCTTCTTCAACAGTTTCATTGCCATCTGGGTGCCAGATTATTCGAACGGTTCCACGACTTAACAATTCATCATCATCGTATTCCTCGTCACTGCTGATGTATTCTGAACTTTCAGTAACAATACCATAGATGATCTTGTCGTCACATCGTTTGCACACTTCATCTTCTTCAAACATGGCACAATCTGTCTGCGCCATCCTGCCTGCCTGAAAATGATTCAGAGGAGAGTGAAAGGCAAGAGCAGAGAATCGCGGGAATGATCATTCGGAACACTCCAATTTCATTGTACTAAACAGACGCTCAACAAATATCACTAACAATATTTTCCCTCATCTGAATATTACCTCCCCAGATCAATCAAGTAGAACTAAAATTAGTTTAATATCGTTCCTGCCCTATGTCGATCTGGCACAATATATTTGGCTACCCAGAGACTTGTGGACTGGGAAGTTATTTAACTGAACGTTTATTTATATTTCAATACAGACTGCGTTCGGACTCTTCTTGAGTGTATAATGACTCTTGCTCGTGTAATCTTGAGTCCTTTCCTCCTCCATTCTCAAATCCAGCAATGGCTATTTACAATATCTATATACAAATTAAAACTTAGGGAATGGATCCCCCTTTCTATTTTTCAAGTAAATGTTCTTTAATATTCTAATCTACCGGGTATGTTCACTAATTTAATGTGTTCAAACGACTTTGGAATAACTGTAAACAGTTGTTTATATATGATGCCCTCTATTCTTATTTTTCAGCTGGAAAAAGGGGTCCATTCCCCAAGCGAGTAAAGCTACATAAAAAGTTCAACTACAAACCATTATGGGTAATGTAATTCAATATTATCAGAAGTCAATTACTATAGACCCCTAGCAATGGACTTCTGATATCATGTAATATTGATAATTATGTTGATCGAATTAAGTGATTGAGAGGGCTGTCGCCGTATTTAGATAACCGTCCACAGATCATTGTTGAAAAAAAAACACCATTAGACAGATATTTGATAGTCGCAGTGACAAGTCATTACAATGATTACATATGTTCTGTAATGAAAACTCTCACAACTCGCACAGGGTTCAGTATAATTTGTAAAAAATATCAGCTGTTTTTCCATAATTTGGGAGTATACATTTAACACTTTTGTATCATGAAAACCAACGAACCATACCTTACGTTATAAAAGCATGTGACACATCGTAACGATTTCAATAAATGTTTTCCTCGGAGTTCAGTATTTTTGCGATTTTACTTTTTGTTAACATTGTTCACTTAATTTGAATATTCCTATTGATAATAGGCGAGCTTATATTAACTGCTCTAATTTATACCGTTTTCTCTAAATATTCCAACAATCATCGGCGAAATTGACACAATTTATGAAAAATATGCACCTCGTATTGGCATTCAGTTACGATTCGTTAAATGTCATACTAACTCAGGGACTTTCTAAGTTTTTTCGTTAAACTTGAACATATAGTTATGAAGAACACTTCGTATATGTGAAAAGATTTGCTATGAAGTCACGTGACATCAGCGACGGCACAGTTCTGTCTGCAAATTTGTATAGACATTATTGACCTATAATGGTTTACATTTATAAATTTTGACTTGGATGGAGAGTTGTCTCATTGGCACTCATACCACATCTTCTTATATCTATTGTTATGAGTGACCAGTTCCGTTAGTATAGACTGTCCCTGACTAACTGTAGGTGGAGCTTGACAATCTTGGCAATTTAAGGGGCATAACTCATGAACGGTACATCGGTCAAAAGTGGCCATCAAATCAATCTTGACCAGTTGTTTATGGTCCAGGACATTGTGTTAAAATATCAAAAGATTTGGTCAAGTGTTAATCATCATCTAGAAATCAAACTTGTGACGGACGGACGGACGGACAAACGGACAAGTGCATCACTATATATACCCCCTCTTTTATGCGGGATATAAAAAAGGAAATAAGGAAATTATAGCCAACATTGACAATTATTTTAAAATGACCATGGCCCTAGACCTGCGACACACTGATTTTAAGCTGGAGTTTGGGTCTCATAAATGAAGGTTTTTCGGGGTGCCTTCTGTTAGTGACATATATATTATATATCCCATTTTATAAGACTAGATTATGATAATTAATGTACATCATATATAGTATTTATAAACATTCCTCTAAACAAGATAAATGTAAAATTTATACAGGATTCAATAGCTTTGCACTACTGCATGCTAAACTGTTATCTTCCTGAAATTAAAGGAAATCTAAAACACCAGATGTTAAGCAACAACAATCTATTGATATTGTCGGTCCGAATTTCAGAGCCTGTAATGATCCGAGTTATCAGTACGTCAGCGCTTTGATTAAGTAATATGTTTCTTTTCTTTTATAAGCGTATGCAGTACATGTTTTGCTGATTGTTGAAAGTCGTTTTTTTTTTTTTTTTTTTTGTTGTTTTTTTTTTTTTTTACATCATTTCCTTTTGGTCTTTGGTGCATAATTGTTTCATTTGCAATCAAAACACTTCCGATCTAGTGTCCTTGAAGTCAATCATTTAGACTGACCAATTAAAGATAACAGTACTGATAATATTTAATACATAATGTGTATGATGTACATGTAGTCTAAGAATTAAGTTTTAATACAAAAGATTGTGTACAGCATTCACTTTAAAATGTTTTTTAAGTGTTTAGAAAGTGGAGTAAAACACCATTCAATCAATATATATTGATATCATTATGAAATGTTTCCGATCATCATAATTCAGTGTTTCAAGTTGTGGCGCCTGGGTAACAATTAAATCTACAACCAAATTATAAGTGTGAAAAAAAATATATGGACTTCCTGTTGTGCTTTTTCAACACAAACATGAAAATTAAAGAAAGGTAGGTTGACCTTTCCTGATTCTATATTGTAAACGTGCCACTGATTTTTTGTTAAAGTATAGAGGTTAATGTCCTACGTATAAATTATGATTGGAACTATTCGTTCTCTCCTTAAAAGCAAAATAACAAAAATACCGAACTCCAAGGAAAATTCAAAATCAAAAGCTCAAACACCAAACGAATAGAAAACAACTGTCAAATTCCTGACTTTGTACAGGCATTTTCTCATGGAGAAAATGGTGGATTTAACCTGGTTAAACCTAAGTTTGCAATTCCTGAAATTAAAGTCCGACAGACTAGGATGTAAACATTTTGTTTTCCAACCGATATATGTCAAGATGTTGGCAAACAATTGAATCAATGTGATGTTTTTTTTTTTTTTTTTTTTTTTTTATATTTTACTATAATCAAGTTCGAAATTTTATTATGGTTGAATGAAATATGATGAGAATAATTGAGTACACCTGTCAAAATGTAGAGGTTTTCTATCAATTTGGAGATAAATGTTTTTTTTTTTTTTTTGAAACCAAGGATTTATATAGTAAGATACTACTAAATCATTGGTAAAACGGCACTCAAAGAGATACCTAGTAGTATTTAAGGTAGATCGGGTGTCTTTTTATGAGCACCATTGCTTGGCGTGCTGCACAAATACTTTTTTGGTTTAAAAATATTTTACCAAATATCATTCAGTATACACTAGAAACATCCGAAACTTAAAATCTAAAGAACTTTAAAAAAAAAAGTCCCGTTAAGTGTATTTAAAATTTTCAGAAAAAATCCTTTTAAAATCAATGGCAGATAATGATATTGAATTTGATTGTAACATTTGAGGGTTTTGTTTTTTTTTTTTTAGAAAATAAGGCCCGTGACCCTATTTTTAGTTGATGTTTATTTCAATGCATTTTAACGAAGATACAAGGTCCGTGACCCCAGTTTTTACATTAAAATTCGAAAGAACATTGAACCAGAAGTCTTTTACAGAAGTTTGAGAAAAAAATATCGTCGAACATTTACTGGACACCCCAGCTATCTAAATAGGTAAATAAGTAGTGAAACTTTCTTGGTAGAAAGTAGACTTGCTCGAAGGAGTAGTAAATAACATAGAAGGACTAGTAATTTTAACTAGAAAAAAAAAACTAGTAAATAACAAATGTACTAGTAAGATTTGCTCCTTTACTAGGTAAGCTAGTACTTCTACCAGGCATTTTTTGTCAGTTGAAAAGGGGAGGGTCTGACTATCCGAGTTCACCCAGTAAGATACAACTAGGCAATCGATAGACGCAATCCATTATTTTAAGATATGTGAACAATAGTTGTTAGCCCTGTTAAGAATGTATTTTTATGCCTAAATGAGATGTAATATTGATAAATTTCCATGTCCTCCTATACCCAATCAGATACATATATATATATATATGTATACGTGTATTTATACATGTCTCTGGCTTCTGATCAAAACATGTTATTTATCACTTGATTTTATTGAGTGTTATTTGTTTTAATCTCGAATTATTTGATGTTATTGTCATGTCAAATGTTTATGTCCTTCGGGTCCCTAATTTTGGAATAAAATATTCTTCTTCTTCATACTTCATATTTGTGCGTAGATAGGTGTATTGGCTGTTCAGTACAACATACTGTCAACAAATATGGCTACCAAATTTAGACAGTTGGCCGTTTCTATGAAAAAAACTTTGACAGTTCGCAATGTATACTCGCAAATTGTTCCAAAAAGAACCATGATATATACCGAGACAGGAGGCATATTAGCTGAACCAAAGATACGCCCATTTGGCTTTATTCCAGTGTTAATGACATTTTTTCCTTTCTTGTATTGTGGAGCCACTATAGGGAAAGAGTTTGCTGCGTGGATGGAAGAAAATGAAATTTTTGTGCCGGATGATGATGATGATGACTAAAATTACAGCCAGGTATATGTTCAATTATCTTAGATAGAGGCTCATACAAGAACTGGAATCAGTCATTTGGTCTCTGTTAGAGAGTTGTCTCATTGGCAATTATACCAATTGTAATTTGTATTGTATTTGTAACTTTCTATAGTCATATATGTATATGCACTATGCCCCTTGAGGGTACCTCTTATGGAAATAAAAGATTCTATTCTAATCTATTCTATACCACATCTTCCCTACTTACAATAGGAAAATCTGCATACAAATATTTGTATCGGATATCAAAATGCTTATTATGTGTGACTCATCCAGCTGCATTATTCCTATTAATTAAAACCTCGCAATAATTTATGAATTAACAGTATTAGTCATTTAGTATTCGTATAAAGTTGTAAGCCATAGCCTGCTTTACATACCCCTCATCTGAATTAGGAATAACCTGGCTAAAATCTCTCCCAATGTAATAAAAATACATTGTGTAAGCTTAAGTGTCAAAGTATTTTAAATAAATTAAAGAAAAATTGTATAGGTGTAAGCAATATTGAACAGATATATCATGTTATGGAGGGTATTTGCGAAAAATACCAGTCAAGGGACTGTAACATTTCCAGAGCCGCTAGGCGAGGGAAATTCGGTCCCAAGACTGGTATTTTTCACAAATACCCCTCCATAACATGATATATCTGTTTAATTACACCGAATAGATTTGGATTGAAACTAATTCATTAACATGTTTATGCATAATTTTGAGAAAGAGAATATTATCATAGATCTGCGGGAATTATACATGTACTAATACGCATTAGCTCACTTTTTTACGTAATGTCATATCCGAAAAATTTTGGCGGGAAAATGCTCGAGAGGGTAAAAAAGGAATATCCAAAATGGCAAATACCATGGTATTTGAGGCAAATTCACCGGCAGTGGTGAAAAACAGGCAAATTCGTTTGAAATGAGGAAAAAATATTAGAATATGCGAAAAATACACTGTCTATCAACCAATCAAAATCTGGCTTTCTTATATAAGGTGTAATTATTACACAAATTCTATAAAGTTATACAGGTAAATAATAATAAATAAGTTTTGCTCATTATCGAAGGCCATATAGTTACCTATTGTTGTTAACCTATATTTCATTTTGGTATCTGTTGTCGAGTTGTCTCATTGGGCCATGATAATCGTATACCACCTCTTTTGATTCTATATTTGTTAAGAGACTACATGGTAAACAAAACAAAGACATAACATAAGCTCTGTTGAGCTTTTAATCATCCTAGAAGACATAATTATTATACAAACAAGCATGCAATAAGTAAAATAAAAACACAAAACAAAGAACTATTGTCAATCATGGTAAAAGTAAGCAGATTTTTATAAGCACAATAAGCTCGGTATAAACAAAGCAAAAAAAAACCAATAAAAACAGTAAACTTAAGCAGGATAAAAAAGCAGGTAAATGCATAGCTTAAAAGATTTAACAAATGGATATGATTCAAGTTGGTAAATATTAACCATTTATAGATATAAGAAGATGTGGTATGAGTGCCAATGAGACAACTCTCCATCCAAGTCAAAATTTGTAAAAGTAAACCATTTGTTTGTATAAGATACATATTAATTATCTGTTCAAACTATGCACTTACAGTCATTTCAATTCAATGACTTGGAAATCTTTTGAACCCATTCATTCCAAATGATGCCTTGAGGCATCACCTGGCTCGTACCCAACATGGCCTTAAGAAATTGCATACCATACTTCAAACGATGCCTTCAGGCATTGTTTTTTTGTTTGTTTTTTCTTTTGATCAATTATGCAACAAAATGACAGGTTGCACATGTATGACCAAGGTAAATTGACCCAGTCATAGAGCATGTTTTTATTGCATTTTGTGCAATCATACCATATAATATAGGAAAAATACAGTAGAAATTTCATATCTTGGGTATATCTACTATATTAGAATATCTAAAATTATATTTACAATCTTTAAGTATAACTAAGACATGTAGGTACAATAGTGAAAATTTGTATAAAATTATAAACACTCAATTGCCATATTACGCATACCTCTTATTTCAAGGGATTGAATTTATCCAGGATAAGTAGTTCATCATACGTACTGACATAGTCTGCATATATATGAAGGTTCCAGTTCTCTTTATTTAAAGCTGTCATACATGTTATAAAAGCATTCTAAACCTTGTCATCACTGTTAAATCTGACAGGTTATTCCACTGATCCACTATTCCAATTGGAAAAAGGTGGTGGTCTATCAGAAATCATACATTGTTTTACAGTCATGTAACAGTAAATGGTAACATGGAGTTTTGGAGTATACTTCAATTAAACATATCAGCTAATAAGTTCTCATTCAAAAAAATCTTTTTTGCTGATTTTCAATTTTATAAGCTTATAAGCATTATTGCAATTTGGTCAGAATTTGATGGACTTGTAAAAGAAAGAATAAAGTTACAGACATCAACCATTTATTTGGATAAAAGTTAAGAATGTATTATATGAGTCAAATACAAATGTATAAGAAAATGAAAACCATATTGACTGACATATACTTTTGTTGTTTTTCAGGGTACAGCCACAGAACCTAAGTTACCTAAAACCGCATCTAGAACTATTTATAGAACATTTCTTCCTGTAACTTGTGATATATCTGTTTTCTCTTGTTAGCGTGTGTATAGATGTAATGTCATTTATAAATATATCATTACATTACAGTCTCATTTGTGATCTAGCATTTCGAATTTGATTAGATCTAATAATGTTAAGGCTATTTATTAGCTTTCTGTATTAAGAATATAAAGAAAATACGAATCCCTTGTTTTTTATTTGTCCAGGAGCCAACATCTTAGTGACCTACTTCACTTTATGAGCTTCTTGTTATAAATGTACCATAAATTAATGCAAGAACCTAGTGACCTTGATATAAAAATAAGATGATGAGGTATGATTGCAAATGAGACAACTTTCCAAATAATGTAGAAGTTAGCAATCATACATCACTGTACAGCCTTCCACAATCAGCAAAACCCACACCCCATAGCAAGCTATAAAAGGCCCATAAATGAGAAATGTAAAACAATTCAAACCCAAAAACTAGCAACCTGATTAATGTACAAAACAATAATCAAAAAACAAATATGATATACAACAATAAACCATAACCAATGAATTACATGCTCCTGATTTAAAGTAGCAAGGGGTATGTATACCTTTTATACTTTTGGTAATGTAAATGTATTGTTTTTACACTCATTGTAGATTTTTTTCTAATGTAAGAAATACTGAAAATTTGCCAGTGACAGAAATAACCACAAGCTTCCTTTATGGACCATATAAACTTAATTTTATCATTACAACTGTGACAAGTTCCAGTGTTGTTTTTATTGTCTGGGTTTTGAATATTGCATATTGAACATTATACTGTTGTAAAAGATTTTGAATGCAATAAATTGATCATAAGTCAACAGTGCTGTCATGGAAAGAAATCTGAAAGGAAGATAGACTGCTGACTATGCGGTATGGGTTTTACTCATTGTTGAAGGCCATACAGTGACCTATAGTTGATAATGTCTATGTAATTTGGTCTCTTGTGGAGAGTTGTCTCATTGGCAATCATACCACATCTTCTTATTTTTATATTGTGAGTCACAAGTATCTACTAAGGTATAGCTATAATGGTACAATGTACATGTTCCAGTAATAAAAGTTTCAAAAGATGGGCGAAAGATAACAAAGGGACATTCAAACTCATAAATCGAAAATAAACTGACAATGCCATGGTTAAAAAAGAAAAAGACAAACAAACAACAGTACAAAAAACACAACATAGAAAACTAAAGACTAAGCAATGCGAACCTCGATAAAACGGGGGGTGATTTCAGGTGCTCCAGAAGGGTAAGCAGATCCTGCTCCACATTGGGCACCCGTAGTGTTGCTCATGTAAGTACAAACCTAGTGATAAGTCTAATTCGGTAGGTCACATTCTTGGAAAGGGAAAGGAATTGTAGTAAAGACAATTGGAACATATCAGTAGAAAATGAAAGGATATGGAGTAAATGTACATGGGACAAAATCTTGACAGTTGATGTAGGGTCTTTTGTGATGCAGTGGTCATTTGTGAAACAGATATTCCATAACGGTCAACCAACTCGTGATGGCGTCTGTAAAATTTATGAAGGGATGATTTCAACTTCACCACTTGGAACTTTTGAACTGTACTCTCAGTGCCCTTTTTATCATGTAAATACCAGAAAGTTAAGGGCCTTGTTTGCTCGAGCAGGAACAAATTTGTCTTCTAAACTTATTAACCTTAGTGTTCGTTGACTCTTTGATATGTCAAATATCAATCTCACTGAACAGTTGATAAAATCATATAGTTATATTGTCCTTTTAATATAAAAATAAGAAGATGTAGTTTGATTGCCAATGAGACAACTCTCCCCCAGAGACGAAATGACATAAGTTTACAACTATAGGTCACCGTACGGACTCCAACAATGAGCAAAACCCATACCGCATAGTCAGCTAAAAAAGGCCCAGATATGACAAATGTAAAACAATTCAAAACGAGAAAACTAATGGCCTGATTTATGTATACAAAACAATGAACGAAAAACAAATATGATATACAGCAACAAACGACAACCACTTAACTACAAGCTCCTGACTTGGGACATGCACCTCACCTAAAGGGCCAGTACCCAGTGAGATATTGCCATCACTTGACATCATTTTGTAATTATTTTTATTTATTTTCACCTCTGAAACCAAATTGTCATAATCCTACATGGCTGCCAATACTATAAATAGAACCTCAGAGTAGAATGCAAGAATATGCGTTTAGTATCCAGATAATCATAAGAAGAGAAAATTTGACACAGCATAAATTACCAAGATTTGCTATCCATATACTCCAAAATTATGGTGTGATTTTAGACCAATTTTGTTTTGCCTGATGAAATGAAAGTGGCAGAATGAGAAACGTAGAGATTACTAGCTAGTGGCAGCAACAGTGTAAACTATTAGTATAAAGCTTTATATTTCAGAAAGTAGAAAGTATTTAATGCTTTATACCTTGTATGCAGATACTTTATGTTATTAAGTTTCTTTCCGGCATATGTCCATTGTCCTTGGACCTCATTTTCATGGTTTCAGTAACTGAAAAAATATTCCTTTTTTTTTTGTCATGTAAATAACTCACTTATTATTGTCTCTTATTGACAAAGTTGAAAAATCAAGACTTAAAATGATGTTTTTGACGGTGTCGGCATCGGCGGTGTCAACAATGCATTAGTTTGCGATGAGGTCAAATTTATGGGGAACCACTAGTACTAGGTCAACGATATTTGGTATGCAGTTGTATTAGCATTGACACTTCTCATTTCCATAGAGTTTTTTGGCCTTGCCCCCTCAGTCATGGTTTATTGACTTTGAAACTTTTGCTTAGTTTACATGTATTGGTTAGTGATTGTCAGTTTAAGGGGATCCATTAGTGGTAGGTCAATTATATTTGGTATGCAGTTGTATAAGCATTAAAATATTTCATTTCCATGAAGATTATTTTGCCCTAACCCCTTAGTCATGGTCTATTGACTGAAACTTTTGCTCAGTTTACATGTTTTAGTTTGAGACTAGGTTAGTTTAAGGGGAACTATTAGTGGTAGGTCAATGATACTTGGTATGCAGATGTATTTCCATTGGCACATCTCATTTCCATGGAGATTGCTTGCCAACCCCCTCAGTCATGGTCCATTGATTTTAAATGTTTTGCATTATTTACACTTTAAAGTTTCTGATTAGATCAGTTTAAGATGAATGTATAATGTTAAGTGAATGATATTTGGTATGCATTGTATTGGCTTTTGCAAGTCTCATCTCCATGGAGATTATATGGCCCAATCCCCTCATCATGCCATTTTAATTTCAACATTTGCCTTATACCATCAAAATAACAAACAGCGAGACATATCTCTGTGTCAACAGTTTAAGCGAAATAGGATAACTATATTTGTTACATTGGATCCTTGCAAGGTCTGCCAGTCAGGTCAGGGTTCACCTGACATTGACCTCATTTCATGTATCTGTGATCAAGGTTAAAGTATCATGGTCAAGTCTGTATCTTAGATACTATACGTTAAGCAGTAGGTCAACTAAATTAAGTGTATTAAATGATTGTAAGGAGTCCAACTGATCGGTTTCATCTGACCTTGACCTCAATTTCATGGTTCATTGGAAAGTGTTTAGTTTTTGTGGTTTGGTCTATATCTCAAATACTATAAGCAATATTGCCACTATATTTGGTGTCTGGAATGATTGTAAGGTGTACATGTCTGTCAGACATGGTTCATCTGACTGTCACCTCATTTTCATGGATCATTGATAATGTTTATTTTATGTGATACTTGTAATAAAACCTTCATATTACAGACTTTCAACATAAATTCAATTATAAGTAAAGCAGGTGAGACATTTCAGGGTGAGCACTCTTGTTTAAGCTCTAACATGTCATTTTTGTAATGCATCAGAATTGGAATAACAGTACTGTAGTTGAAGATTTGCAGCCGTAAATTTTGTTTTGAAGGTCACAAATATCTGTTTTACTGTCTCCGCTATACGCCTTGCCAATAAAACTGCATTTGCGACTGTCAAATGTCCAATTGACAGATCAAGAAGCTGATTTGTAGTTGCTGAGAAAAATGCATCAAATTTCTTTTATGTGTATGAAAGTGAAGAAATATACATGTAAGCAGAAAAGTGAGAGATCCAAAATTGGTGTAATAGTCCCAGTGGTCATGTTTGAATTTGAAGATGTTAGCCTACAGATAATAATTGAAAGTGCCTGTATAAATGTTTAAACTGAATTTATATGAGACATTGATATTTAAACTTCATGGTCCAATGCAAAAGGTAATTTAAGCATGACAATTGTTTACTTAATTTCTTTTTTATTATGTAACAAGTTGTATACATTTCAACAAGATAAGATATAAAATAACAGTACTATCACAGTTTAAATAGTAGAACATTGTATAAGTAAATCACATATTATATCACATGATAAGTAACAATATATAACAACTGACTGAAAATTAATAAAACAACAATCCATTTGTATTGATAAACACAAGTACAAGTAACACAGTATTCTTCAATAAAAATTTCCAGGTGTTGAAATCTAAATTTAACCTCTTTTAGATTATGTTTGACTAAAATAGAAAGAAGGTAAAATGTTGAAAAATGATACCTATATGAACAATTTATCAATAATATCGGGAAAATGATTTAAAGAATAGTTTTTGTGTATTACATAAAAAGTAACATTGAAGCACACAACAGAACATTTACTCATATAATGACAATGCATTATAATGAACTTGCCCAAAAATTAATATAACTGACCAATATGAAATGTCGAGCTGACTTGTACAAGCAATGGACTGGGAACAAGTGATGTCTCACCTGATGGCAGTAAAATTGGAAAGTCCTCACTAAAGTAGGCTCCAAAACATTTATATCAACATATCATAAGGTAGGTGTGCTACACTTCTACAATGTAAACACAAATATTCTAAAAAGGTTGAGGGCTATGGTTTAAAATTGTAGGACAAAATTACACAAAATAGTTACTCTGCATGGATAATGTTGCTGAATATTACCTTAGTTATGGAAATTTTCAAAAATTATCCAAATTTGTACACAAAATGAGGTGATAATTTTCAATGTTTCACCATCTGGAAAACTAAAAGAATAATACAAATGTGTACATATTAAAAGTAAGGTGCAAAACTTCAATGTTTTGCCACCTAGAAAATCTGCCTAAATTATCCATATGATATGGGAAAATATGTGCACAAAATGATCACATCTCCATTATAGAAAGTTTGAAGGTTTATTCTATGAAAACCATAGGAGGGGTTGATTGCACAAAATAAGCAACCTTATATACCAACCCATCAACCATAGTTAAAAGCTAGGTTGCACTTTGTGTGTCTAAAATAATTGCTTTCAGTATACAACTTTTTGGTAAGCTATATAAATCCTCAGTTTTCTTAAGGACTACAGGCTTCCAACTTAACCCTCAGCATGTCCATCTATTTTTTGACAAGTTGGGTATCAATTTTTGTTTTGTTTAACATCTCCATTGTATTCTATACTTTCATAGCTTAGCTTGTTCATTGTCATTAACAGAATATATTTCTGCAACAAGTCTTGAAAATCTGTTACTGAAAACCTTATCTTCCAGTTTCCCAACGGCCAAATGGTCAGGCAAAATAAATGGTTTTATCATTGGGTACCCACTACCATGCAATTGCCTTATTTGACCTTATGGTTAAGCACCTCACTGTATTATTATATATAACCCCTAATAAAAAAATATAATATAATCAATGTTAAATAAATGATGGATTACAATCAGTGTATGCTTGAACATACTTGGAATATGCTTGCATTTAGTATAAGCTTGAACACAATTAGTACATAGTTGTAGCTGATACCAGTTTAGTTTAAAACTTTTCACCAATTGCTGCAGTGTATAATTTAACTTTGTATTTACTGAGTAATCAAAGATGACAAAATTCTTGAAGCCTTCACATTTTTACCATACAGCGTACTAGTTGTACCATCAGCCAAATCTGTAAGGGTGTGTGTGACACGATGTTGGTCAGGATATATGGTACTTGTTTCAACAATGACAGTACTGGCAAATGCTGCTTTCTCATCCACTTTATTCTAAAACAATGGGAAGTTGAATTATTGTGAAAATATTAGTTATCAAAAGTGGACTCACAGAAGTCTCTAGAGTAATGATTATGAATATAAGACCAATAATAAAAGTCTTTGAGGTCTAGGTTAAAACTATAAATGGGTGATCTAGTGATCACAAATACCCCAAGTTTGCAGATTAACTCTTGAATGGAATGGTAAATGTTCACTGTCAAAATTAAACTTGCTGTGTATATTAGGGTTCCTGACACTGTGTTTAAAAACGATATAAAGTATTTGAGTTAGCATCCAAAACCAAAATGACTGACTGGTCAAAACTTTATTCCACCAGGTACTTTGTAGTGGGGTATAAAAGGACTAGTGAAATGCATGCAAGACTGAAAATTCAGACAATACATCATACATTAAAATATTATGTCTTGTTTTTCTATCTTCTAAAATATATTGCTATGCACAATTTGCTAAAGCTGCCAATGTTGCCTCAAGATTAGTATTGTTACTTCTTAAATTTTTGCGACCAAAAAAGAAGGGAGAAACAATAATTACATAAACGATCTGAGACATAGGTGTCAAAGGACAAGGTTCACTTTAGACCAAATATGGCCTTGAAATTCAACTTTATAGTAAAATATCAAAATGACCATAATTTGGTTCTTAAATGAATCTATTTCAAAAGCCTTACTACTAGGTTAGCAAATCTCTTCATAAAAGTAAATTCTAGGCTTCAAAGTTATTGATATTTTGAATATATTGTTAAAAAACGAAGATTTTGTGCATTTTTTTCTGACCTAAAAGCTTGAGGAATCCCTTGGTCGCAACGTAGGATCCAAAATGTTCTTTCGCCAAAAGTTGCCAATGACAACATTTAATCCCTAGACACAAAAACTTTCTGGATCAGCGGTGGCAGCCAAAGTAAATTATGTTAAAAACTGACCAAAACTGACGTTACAACACAAATAATGCACACTTGAGGGGTCATTTCTTCATTATTTTTAATGTGATGTGCCAAAAAGAAGACATTTGTATTAAAAGTATTATTGCAACTATTTCAGAGTGAAACTTGTAGTATTTTGGCCTGATTAAAAAAAAATCAAAAATTCTTGGGGCTAATTTTAACCCTTGGTGAAAATTACTCCTTTTCAGGGGTCAAAAGGATATTCTTGTCTCAGAATTTTTTTTTATAAGGTAAAACTCTTAACTTTTTTGTCACATACATTATTCACTCGTCCATCCACCAAGGATAGACTTAATTTAGATTTTTCTCATAGCAATGAATGAATTTTTTAAACTAATAATGGTTTATTCTGTTTTAGTTCACATCTTTAAAATAACAATACTAATCTAACATCATTATCAGTGTTCTATACCCAAATCATAACCTGATTAATGACATGGGTCTACAGTCAGCAAATTGCACTGCTTTAAAATGCTAGCATACAACATGAAATATCACACACCTAAAACAACTTCAGATACTATGCTTCCAAGTTTGTTTATACCTTTAACTTCTGTTGATCTGTTTCTGAAGTTACTGCTATAATTCTTGGATAAGTATCTTCATCAACTTCCTTAGAGTAGGTTTTAGTGGCATCTGAAATTATTACCAACAGAAACATTTTAAATCTGAACAACTGCTAATTAATCTCTAAAGGCATAAAACTGTTGTTTTTTTTAAAGGGAATTTAAACAAAAGAGTAAATTTCTTGAATTTCACACTTATGCTTATAATTGTCATTTTTAGTGCAATTTGTATCGAAAATACAATTTCTTAATATATTTTTTAAAAATCAATTGTACTTTTTATTACATTTGATTTGCCCTTGATATGAGTTTCTGTGCTATTCTTTTTAAATCTATGGCAAGTACTATGGTTAAAGACCTAATGTTGACATCTAAATGGGTTTTTTTTGTTGTTTTTTTTTTTTTTTTGTGTCCTTGGGTTTCTGTCTCATTAACACATATACCCTTCAATTCTGTTTATAACTATTAAATTAGATACTGTAGGATACTTTGAAACTAATGCTGTCTCAAAATTCATTCTTTTTACATGAAATCTGCAAAATTTAAACTTTTATTTCTTTAATTCTATCAGTAAAACAAGTAATAGCTTTTCTAAAAAGCTAGCCATCTCAAAGCTGATGAAAATGGAAAATGTTTTCTCTTTGTTGTTTGATTCGTTCGGAATAGCCTTTTATATATATAAATTTTAGTGGATTACAAATATTATAAAAGGCTTATACAATTTTTTAGATTTACCAATTCATTTTTTTGGAGAATGTATTAACACTGGAAAGGGAGGGGTAATGTCTAAACCAAGAGTTCTAAATGGTAAAGTTGAAATCATCCCTTCGTAAATTTTACTGATGCCATCATGTGTTGGTTGACCGTTATGGAATATCCGTTTCACAGATGATATCGGACATGTTCCTAATGTCGTAACTACAATCCCGTCCCCTTTTCACGAATGTGACCTACCGAATTAGACTTGAGACCAGGTATGTACTAACATGAGCAACACAACTTGTGCCACATGTGGAGCAGGATCTGCTTACCCTTCCGGAGCACATGAGATCCCCCCCCCCAGTTTTTGGTGGGGTTCGTGTTGCTTAGTATTTAGTTTTCTATGTTGTGTTTTGTGTACTTTTGTTTGTCTGTTTGTCTTTTTTTCAGCCATGGTGTTGTCAGTTAATTTTTGACTTGTTTGAATGTCCTTCTGGTATCTTTGGCCTCTCATTTAATCATCTGCATTTGTACCTCTTTATGGATTATTTTTTTCAAACAGATATCGGAGTTGTTTGTTTACTTTTTCTTTGGTTGTTTGCTTATTTATTTGTTTTAGAAAAGTATGACCCTTCCAAATGAAAGTTTTTCGTTCACAATAGGCATCGAAAAGTGTAGAGAGTGAAACTTTAACATCTAAAAACATAATTAATATATTTCAAACGGTATCTAACATCTTTTCAAAATGATCCTCAAAATGTAAAGTTTACATATATGTATGGTTATTTTTGTTGTTGACGAAGATCTTGTCTATTTATTGTAGTTGGATTGCAATGTGGAATGGCACACAACTCTTTTTCTATATTTGAATAACGAGTATCCTTACAATTAAATGTTTCTTTTTTCATATTATTTAATTTTATTGGACTTCTTGAATATATTCTTTTTAGGAAAAATACTCAGAAGGGTAATTTGTTATATAAGACCTATTGTAAGCGGCTGAAATTCAAAACATATTAGTTTCGCGCCATTCTTTTTCAAATTATAATGGACGTCGTTGGTTATAATGAAGACGATAAGTTCTGCAGTGCTATTTAAAATTCACTATGAGGACATCAGCATAAGAGAATCAACAAATTTTACCAAAAACTTTATTAAGCATACAGCTTGCATGATTGGTAACCAGGCAACATCTATTTACTAAAATAAAGAGTTCAAATCCGATACTCTACGGGATTGAAAGACATTTACTAGGTTCAGATTGTCCCAACCAATCAACGAACTTTAATTATTAACGTCTCAGTAATATCTTTCAATCAGGTAGTAAGAAAGCATTCAGCCCACAGACTGTCCATCGTTCAACTCTTAATAACGTCTCCGAGGAGACAACTTAATTAAATTTACAATAGCAGGGTTTTTGCTGAGCTATGAAGATAGTTATACACTACAAAGAGTTGACATGGTTCAATAAAATTAAAACATTTGCCTCCTAAGTAATTAACAACCCTGAATCATATATAAATGTTTTATACAAATATGTATTCTGAAGTTAAGTTATGTAGGTTATCTTTTCTTACCTCCTGATTCATTGTAACATTGTGGTACAGAATGGAAGGATGTATGTAGTTTCTTAAGCTGTTTATTTCTGGAGTTTTCCAACTTCATTGAATCTGAGCTAATATCACTATCATACTGTTTATGTTTGTATTCTGGTTGCATGTTATTGTTATGCCTGAAGAACTCATCCCGTTTGCTGTAATTTGGGTTATAGCTATCATTGTAAGATTGCCATTGTTGCTTTTCTGATTGTTTACTAATTCTCCTTTTTTCTTTACTATAGAAGTCATCTTTTAAAGAAGCAGTCTTCTGTTTTATTTCAATAACTCTACTGTTTTCTGATTTGTGGTATTGATCTCGGAGTGGTTTAATATAATCTGGATGCTTTTTGTTTGAACTGGTGCTTCGATATTCTGGGGGCTTTTGACTTAATTTATGTGTATCAGGATTTATTTCATCATCAATATAGAACTCTTCTACATCATACTGAAGCTTCTTTTTATTCTGTAACATAAAAATGAAATGTAATGTATATATATATATATGTTGATTAGCACAAAGCTAGTGTGTCATAATATTGAAATTAGAGATCATAGGGATCCTCTTGCTCCATCTCATGTCATAAGATTTGTAAAAATAACCGTGATTACCAAAAACAGTGATAGCACTGTGAAGTTAAAATAATTGGAGCCTAATTGTTGAAGTTATCAAAATTTGCTCTTTCAGAATCTATAGGACTGTGAACAGTGATAGCACTGTGAAGTTAAAATAATTGGAGCCTAATTGTTGAAGTTATCAAAAGTTGCTCTTTCAGAATCTATAGGACTGTGGTTAATTTCTTTGGTTGTACTCAAAAATGAAAATAATGATAAACAATGATAAATGAAACTACAAATCTATATATAGCAATGGCCAAATCAAATTTCTACTAGTCTAGCAGTTTCAGGAGAAATGTCCTCTAAAAAAAGAAGGATAACAACAACAAATAGACAATTGATACATGATGAGAACTGTTAAGCTGGTCTTTTTGTTTAATAGTTACTTTCAGGACATCAGCCCCTTTCATCTTCCAAAGATTAAAACCAAAGTCAAATTTGACGGATTAAGGAATAAGATAGGCAGGATTAAAATAAGATATAAGAAAACTAGTTGTTTAAGAATCCTGATATCTAATCCCCATGTTAAAATGGCAACTCAACAACGAAATGATTACCGTAGTACTGTAAAATGTTATGTTTGCAGATCTTAAATTTGTCAAACTTGTTAGCAAGGTTTTACTATGCATTTTCCTTGTACTCAATATGATGTTCCCTAAAGATTAAATATACATAAAAGGCTTTTATAAAGGATTTTTATTTATTTCTTAATAAGCAAAAATTATGCACTTAACAGTAAAAGGCTCTTAACAGAATTTTTTGGTTGCACTTTTGACTACTTCTTTTTCTTTCCTCTCTTTTAAAGTTTGGATAGATTTGGTCATTCCTCTCTGATGAATAGGAATTAAAAAATTGAGCTATAGGAGAGGGACAATTGCCTCCAGCACACATCTTCAATGTCCCATCCAAACAGGGTCAAAAGATAGCAATACTTACCAGCTCATAATTCCCACTACACCTTTTGGTTATATAAAGTTAAATTATGCAATATGCCTTCAATGGCGAGATTAAATCTAGAGTACCATAATTTGAGCTGCTTCGAAATTGACATTCTGCAAGTGCATATATACTTGTACATGAATAAAACTTTGATTACTTTTGGAACATTCTAATACAAAATACAAGATGAATATTGGTCTGTTTTGTAGGGTTCTTATAACAACTCAATTTTCAAACAGTTACAGACGTTGCATAAAGATTTTTTCAACCCGGAATAGGATAACAGATGTATTGATATCCATTTGTATAAGGTCGATTTCTATCTGACACAGCTCATTTAATTCTGCATTTTTTTTTTTAGATATGCTGGGCAAAGTGAGATAGTACCTGGATTTTCTTTTTTAATTTTGGTTTCTTCTGAGAAGTGCTGGGTGTAATTTTATCATCATCAAATAAAAGTGGACTCATGTTTTCTGAAAAAATGATTAAAAGTTTCACATAATTATAACTAATTATAATATATTTAAATAAAAAAAAATCAGTAACCAACTAAAATGTTGTCCAAAAACCTACTTGGTATTGACACTGGAAAACAAATAAAGATTTAAATTTGTTTACAAAACTATCGGCAGTAAAAGCTATGCATTCAAGATAATTATGTTTTTATATCTCCATAAAAATATATTTCGATTAAGAACATTATATCTATTAATTTATAGAGCTAATAACATACTTTATTACAAGATAAAACAATAAGGCACAATGTATAAGTTTGCTATTAGTAAATATGATGAACAAACAAGACACATTATCACAAGAATTTTTCTTAACTACTGCTCTTTTATCTGAAAATTCCTGCTATCCCAAAGAAAAATGTCTGTTCCAATAGATGGATTTGCATTATATTTACTCCTGAGTGATATCTAAAATAACATTTTTATCCTTTCAATCAACTTTGAGATACAAGAGTTGACTGTATATTGTTCAACTTCGCTAAATAACACTAAAATACCTTGCTTCTTTTCATCTAATGCTTCAAAGACTTCTTGTGATAAAGTGCTTTGTATTCTAAACAATTCAGTATCAATCCAGTCCGACACTTCATCAGAATCAGGACCACTAGAATCCTTTTTATCTATGTAACAAAAATTAAATATCTATTTTAGGAAAATTTGAAAAAAAAACAAGAGCAATTGGTGATGAAGTTAAGTTGTTTCTAAATTCAACATAACTGTTTCATTAATGTATACATTTTTGTAGTCTTTGTATTGCTGATGATTTCTGTCTCCCTATCATAGTTTTCAAGATAAAAGGCAAAAATAGGAAAATTAAAAAAAAAATATTTAAGGAGGCTCACAGGTACAAAAATTTCTGCAAAAAAATAAACATTTGTTTTTTCATTACAAATTTTATTTATTACATTATTAGTTATTACTTTATGATATGGTACAAAAATCAACCAAAAAAATTGATTCGGTTTGGCCCCAGATAATTTTTAAAATGTTTATATCATTGGAAAAGCTCCAAATTATCTCCCTTTGGTGCAAAAATGCCATTTTTTGGCATTAAAATTGAAATATCTTTTTTAACTCATTGGTGACCTATATTTTTTATTATTATTTTCAAATTAGCTGTAATTAAACTAAATCATTGTAAAATATAAGCGATTTCTGTAATTTAGTTCTTTTTTTATTTCGATATTATCTCTATTTCTCCTATTAGTTCAACAGAAAAAAAGGACATTAAAATGTATGCTTCTTTCGGAGCCAGATTGTGAGCTTAAATGAACGGTGACCCCATTTTTTTATTTCATTTTTCTATTAAGTATATGATAAAGTTCATTTATATAAAAATATAGCGATATCCTATATTAAAAAAAAAATGATTTATACCCGCGAGCCCCCTTAAGGGTAACCTAATAATCAACTCATTATAGGAGTGACTGTTTTAAATGAATTTTACCAGTTTTGCCTACTATCTTGAAAACTATTACAAGTAGACAGAAACTGTAAACAGCAAAAATATCACCTGCAAAACAAGATCTACCAAAATGTCAATATGTATGAAAAGATAAATTGACCCCTTACAGGAGTTATTGTCCTTAAATGACTTCTTTTAACAAATTTTACCATTTTTGCCTATCATCTTGAAAATTTTGATAGGTAGACAGAAAGTGAACATTTAAATTAACAACAATACAAGATCTACAAAAATATTACTGAAACCAATTCATGGTTCCTTATAGGAGATATTGTTCTTCTTTTACCATTTTTAATAAGCTTTTCCATTTTTGCCTATCATCTTGAAAACTATAATATTGTTATAAGTAATAACGATTACGGGTAGCAATACAAGATCTACAAAAATGCCAATTAGACTGAAATGATAAATAAACCCTTAGAGGAGTTATTGTCCTTAAATAACGATTTTTTGCTACATTTTAGTGATTTTGCTTTCTTCTTTGAAAACTATAATAGACAGAAATTCTAAACAGGAATACAAGATCCTGATTTATATGTTTATATCAATATTGAATATTTATACCAGATGAACATTGGAAAAGTGCAAATGAAAGTAGCAACACAGGAGAAGTCATTTACATCAAGTATGTCTTAAACTATTTGTAGTATACCAACCATTCATTTACTGAGGGGTAAGGTGCAGAATTAAATAAAGTCAATAAGATTTTCAAGAGTATGATATTAATCTATATTCCAATCAAATCAAGATTAATTTTTAAAAACCTCTTCATAACCTAGTTATTCATCTTGATTACCCTTGCATTCCTCAGGAGAAACTGTTGTTAAACTGCTGCAATTAGTTATTTCACATTCAGAAGATTGACGTCTAGGTTCTTTCGAAAGTTTTAGTCCTAATAAAAAAATATACACACTTATTAAATCTTATCAGTATCAAATCTAGTCTGTTTAAATTCACCTTTTTTTCTGGAGAAGTTATTAATCTTTTCCCAGTTTTTACAGAAATAGTCCTTATATGGTTTTGGTAAACAAAAATATAAATTATGCAGACATAATGATAAATGTATGGTTCTTTGTGTTTATAGCTTATCCATCTCTTAAGACTGTAATGTAATCACTTCATGACTTAAGTTTTTTGTGCTGTTTGGTTGCTGTTTCATTGCTATTAACTCCACATCTCTTTTAATTTAAATATGTCAGAAAATTACTAAAATATATATATATTACAACAATATTCTATCAATAATATGGTACTATTATTTATAACTTGGCCATACTTTATAAGGAAAGGAAAGGCTGTATAGTATATAGGTCTGATCATAATATAGCGGTCTATCCCATTGTCTATTTCAATAAATGATATTAATATCTAAGGTCTTTTCCAGAATTAATTGAATGGGGGGAGGGGGGGGGTTCATAGGGCACTTTTATTAAAATTTGATGGGTGGTGGTTATTTTAGACAGATAGCCTTAACAATTATATGAGATAATCAATTAAAATTTTGCATGGCGGGGTTAAATAAATAGTGCCTTCCAACACCCACACACACACACATTTATTTCTGGAATAGCCCTAACACAAATTTAAAGATATGATGTTTTGGAAACAAGAAAACCGGAATAGTAGCTGCAATATTGAAAAGTATATATCTAATTAGTTCCATATTTAAGGAGAAAGAAACCCAAAATAAAATGTGTTAAATATAAACTATAGTTGGTATAAAAATTGTGTTAGCATTTCTTTTTTATTTATATATTGCATTAGATAGTTGTACATATAGAATAAAGTTTTCAATTTTGATTTTACCACCATATAGTGGGTTGCAACATTTCTCCATTAATATGTACCACAAAATGTTGCAACCCACTATATGATGGTAAAATCAAAATTGTAAACTTTATTTCATATGTAAAACTATCTTATGCAATATATAAATAAAAAAAGAAATGCTAAATACCTTGATTGTTGCAGTTTTCTGGACTATAACAAGGACTGATGTTCTGTATATTAGGATAAATAGATTGAACCTGCAATATAAATGCTATGTAGAAGTTCTTGTAAACAGACAGCCATCATTATATTGCTGTCAGCATTAAAACCACAAGTTGTTTAGAGCACCCCTTCAAGTTAAACAAACATATATTTTCTCAATAGTTGAGTCTCACAAATAAATTTATTTTTTCATCAAAATTTCCTCTTTTCATTAAAATTACTATTTCCTGCAAAGATGGCAAACAAATCGAATATCATTAAGTGTTTGGGAGTTATGTTCTGCAATAACAACCATATTAGTTTTCATGTTCTGCAATAACATTTTTGTGAACTGGTAAACTGCCTTAACCAAAAACTTTAACCTGATGCAGGACCGATGGAAAGGTGGACGCACAGACTAGTAAAACATAATGGCCCCCTCTAATATCGTAGCGGTGCATAAAAATGATTTTTGTTACGGATCTTGAGATGATTCTTTGCTTTACTTATTACATGTTGAGCACTTCCCAAAACTAGAGGCTCTAAAGAGCCTGTCTCACTCACCCGCATCTTCAACAATGGCCACTTTTAGTAAAAATCATCATTAAAGGGGAATAACTCTATTAAGAGTTAACTGACAATTTCAGTCATGTTGACATATTTGTAGATCTTATCTCGCTGATAATTTTTCCTTTCTAAAGTTTCTATCTATATATTATAGTTTTAAGATAATAGGCAAAAAATTCATAAAAATGCTAAAATTATCATTTCAGGGCAATAACTCAAATAAAGAGTAGACTGAAGATTTTGGCAATAATGGCTTATTTGTAGATCTTGTCTTGCCGATCAATTGTGATATTTAAAGTTTCTATCTATATATTACAGTTTTTAAGATAATAGGCAAAAATGGGGAAAATCGTCATTAAAGGGCAATAACTTCAATAAGGAGTCGACTAACAATTTCAGTTATGTTAACTTATTTGAAGATCTTGTCTAGCTGATCATTTTTGCCTTTTAAAGTTTCTATCTATCTATTATGGTTTTCAGGTGAGGTCATCGGACACATTTTTTAAAACTAAATACCCTAATAATGATTGTGGCCCAGTTTGGTTAAATTTGGCCCAGTAGTTTCAGAGGAGAAGATTTTTGTAAAAGTTAACAGACCATGACGGACGATGACGTATGCCAAGTGATGAGAAAAGCTCACTTGGCCTTTCAGCCAGGTGAGCTAAAAAAAGCTAAATAATGTCTGCAACAATTGGCTAAAATTGGAGTAAATTCCTTGCTTCATAGCCAGTACAATTAATGGAAATAATCCCCCTATGCATTGCAAGGTAAAATAAAAGTGCCTTTTGATCCCCTTCCTCCCCCTCCCCATTACTGTGATATTGTGGTATCACCTAGACCACTAAGCCAACTAAGCTATAGTAAAATATAGTCTTCATTAGACCAGTAATGCCTTTCCATGTTGTTTCATCTAGAGTAACACAGTACATGCTGTATTGTGGCATGTAGATGAAATACCTTACAGATCACCAGTATCTGTCATAAACAGGACTACCATATCTGTTGTATTATTTCATTTAAAAAAAAAGATTGAAAATGACAAAGGCCATTTGTGAGCCAAAATACTTGTCTTTCACTACAATATTATTTCATCTAATTGGTGTATATTTCTTCATCATTATTCTATAAAAAAAACTAATACTGCATACCTGATGATGACTGTTGATATCAACAGTAGAAAACTTTCCTTTTAGTAAATCTTGCTGAAATGAATGCTACAATAATGAAAACATATTACTTAATTAATTATTTATCATATTTTATTGAAGCTTTCATTTCATTATAGCACTTATCTTAGGAATATAAATATTGGTTTTGCTGTTCAATAAGTCACAAACAGTAAACTGTCAGCTACAGTAACAAGAGTGCACATGCTGAAATGTCTCGCCTACTATACTGACCATTGATTTCATGTTGATAGTCCTACATATAAAGTTTTACTACAAGTATCACACTAACATTTATGATCCAAGAAAATGAGGTCAAGGTCAGATAAACCAAGGTGGAAATACATGTAAACCTTTAATACAATCATTCCATACACAGAATATAGATGACCTATTGATTATAGTATAAAAGAAACAGACCAAACCATGGAAATTCTATATTAATCAATGAATCATGAAAATGAGGTGAAGGTCAGATGATACCTGCCAGACAGACGTATACACCTTACAATCATTCCATACACCAAATATAGTTGACCTATTGCTTAAAGTTTAAGAAAAACAGACCAAAACACAAAAACTTAACATAAGCCATGAACCATGAAAATGATGTCAAGGTCAAATAAAACCTGCTAAACTGACATGTACATCGTAAAATATTTCCATTTACACCGAATACAGTTGACCTACTGCATAGTATTAAAAAAAAAAAAACAGACCAAAACGCAAAAACTTAACATTGAGCAATGAACTGTGAAAATGAGGTCAAGGTCAAATAAAACCTGCCAGACTGACATGTACATCGTAAAATATTTCCATACGCCAAATATAGTTGACCTACTGCATACAGTATTAGAAAAACAGACCAAAACACAAAAACTTAACATTGAGTAATGAACCGTGAAAATGAGGTCAAGGTCAAATAAAACCTGCCAGACTGACATGTACATCATAAAATATTTCCATACACCAAATATAGTTGACCTACTGCATACAGTATTAGAAAAACAGACCAAAACACAAAACTTAACATTGAGCAATGAACCGTGAAAATGAGGTCAAGGTCAAATAAAACCTGCCAGACTGACATGTACATCATAAAATATTTCCATACACCAAATATAGTTGACCTACTGCATACAGTATTAGAAAAACAGACCAAAACACAAAAACTAAACTATTACCACTGAACCATGAAAATGAGGTCAAGGTCAGATGACATCTGCCAGTTGGACATGTACACCTTACAATCAAAACATACACCAAATTTAGTAGACCTATTGCTTATAGTATCTGAGATATGGACCTGACCACAAAAACTTAACCTTGTTCACTGATCCATGAAATGAGGTCGAGGTCAAGTGAAAACTGTCTGACAGACATGAGGACCTTGCAAGGTAGGCACAAACCGAATATAGTTCTCCTATTACTCATAATAAGAGAGACATTAACATTACAAAAAATCTGAACTTTTTTTTCAAGTAGTCACTAAACCATGAAAATGAGGTCAAGGACAATGGACATATCAGGGCTCACGCTACCAGGCAACTAGGGCGAAGAAGTCGCTTTCCCGTCCGTCACTTCACTTTGCCCGACCATCAAAAGCGAAACCAAGTCGCCCTGTTGTTTACGATACTCGCTTTCAGTCGCATTCGTCATCCGACATTTTCAATTTTTACCAAGTTGATAAAACATCAATTTTTTATTGATTATTAAAGAAATTCGGACATAAACGATTCATTTTCTTAAGAAAAGAGGTTTAGGCATTGACTTCACAGTGTGTAGCAGGTTATTTAATAAAAAGACAACTTTTTATCACTGCATGCACTTCGGGTACTTGTTACTCAGTCAGCGTACATCAATCTAACTTTCGGCGGCAAAATAAGTTTGTTACTTCATGTGAAAGTGATAAAAGTTGCCTCCAGTAAATGTTTAATCCATTTATTGCATTAAAAATGTCATATTCCTTTCCAAATAGCGTGTCAAACATCGTTTATTTTTGTAAATTTTCTTCGTCCGCAATTAATTGTTTACTAACTACGGATCGGAACCGGACCAGCTATGACCGAAATCCGTATTTTTACAATAATAACTACGGACGCATGAATGGAAAAGCTGACAGAAGAATATTGATCCCAAAAGGAAAAATTACGCATTCCACACGCATTAACAGACTTTTGGTTAGATCTAATTGACTAATGTATATAATTCCATATAATTTATATGGATTGTTTCAAAATATTGATTAAAGTTGCTTAACTACAATATCAATATATTATGGCCCAGCTTAACTTTGTATATCTTTTGATGAGAAACACTGAATTTCATAACATGATAAACAAGATAGTTTTTAATTGAATTGTAATTCATATATTATAATTTCTTTACCTTTTTGACATAAAAAAAAAATTCTTTTTTGTGCTAGATATTTAGTTGGTAGCTTCTCACAAGAACCTTAACTTAAACAACTTTGAATTTGAACTGTTAATTTAATTGTATACTCAGCTATGAAATGAACAATATATAAAGAACATCATTTACATATGACCCTTTATACTATAGTAAAATCAAAACATTGTAGCGCAGCGCACGAAGGAGCACTTCTCTTTCAAATCTCACCACTTCTCCCTATCAGTTTCAAAAAGAGAAGTCACTTCTCCCTATGATTCTGAAGTAGTGTGAGCCCTGCATATGACAGATGGAAACTTCATATCATAAGGCATCTATATACAAAGTATGAAGCATCCAGGTCTTTAACCTTCTAAAATATAAAGCTTTTAAGAAGTTAGTTAACGCCGCCACCGCCGCTGCTGGATCACTATCCCTATGTCGAGCTTTCTGAGACAAAAGTCGCAGGCTCGACAAAAACTGCTCATTTATGATACCCCCGCTTAATGGTCATTTGAAAAACACCTGTACCAGTCAAATTACAATTCTATGTTGCCCTTTAAATTGGTATATTAGCCTGGAAAATAGATATTTAGCCTTTAGAATTGAAAGGTCAAACGTCCTGTTTCATTTATGTTCTATCCATACTTTTGGCGTTTTTGTGTTTACTGACAGATGGTCATAGTGAAACTATAGGATTCCTGAATCCTTGATGCTGTCCCTCATAAAATAGTTAAATTATTTGGGATAAAGTATAAAAAATTTCAATGAAGTTTTCTGTTAGACAATCATGTATCCCCACCCACAGATGGTTCTTTTTTTAAATCACATAATCAGAGAAGCTTGTACAAGTTGTTAATGGTTAACAAGGGCAAAAATGACATAATTCCATAAATCTTTCTGAAAAATATAATAAAAAAAGTAGAGGCTCCAAATCCTAAGTTGTTAGTCACCTGCTACCAATGTTATAGGCTTTATCTATTATTAGGATTATTCCAGGAGAAAATGTAAATAGGAGTTCAACAACACTTTTTTTTATACCCAACCACCCATAATTTATTTTCATTTGTAATAGAATTGTATTTCATTAAATGGAAAACAAAACTTACAAGGGGACAACAACAGAATCAATTCAGGGCTCACACTACTTCAGAATCATAGGGAGAAGTGACTTCTCTTTTTGAAATTGAGAGGGAGAAGTGGTGAGATTTGAAAGAGAAGTGCTTGTTTGCTCGCGGTGCTACAATGTTTGGTTTTAACTATAATACATTAAGTGCCATAATAATATGTATCTTATTTTTTTTATATTGTTCAATTTGTACCTTTGGTATACAATTAAAATAACTTGTTTAATTTTATCATTTCTAGTTGCACAATCATATGAGTCCTCTTGTCAGAAAAAATCAATTAAATATCTGGCAATAATAAAGATTTTTTTTTATATCAAAAGGAAAAAAAGTTGTTATATCATTTAGAATTAAATAAAAAAACTACTCTGTTTGCATGTTCATGAAATTAAGTATTTCTCATTAAAAAGATATATAAATTTAACAGTTAATCTTGGACATAACATAATTGTATTAGTTTAATAGTCCCAGAGTTGAGCAACTTTAACTTATAAATTGAAACTATGCATATACATGGAAATATATACATTAATCAAGAAGATCTAAACAAAAGTATGTAAATGCATGTAGAAAGCGTATTTTTTTCCTTTTGGGATCAATTTTTGTCTGTCAGCAGTGCCATTCATGTGTCCGTAATCATTATCGTAAGAATCCGGATTTCGGTCATAGCCGGTCCGTTTCCGATGAAATCCCAACTCCGATCCGTAGTTGTACAATAATATGCCCAATAATTTAAATGTCGGACGAAGTAAAATTTACAAAAATAAACGATGTTTGACACGCTATTTGGGAAGGAATATGACGTTTTTAATGCAATACATGGATAACAAATTTACTTCAGGCAAATTTCATCAAGTTCTAATGAAGTAACAACTTATTTTGTTGAATGTTAGAATGATTTGAATACGCTCTCTAGTAGGGGACAAGTACCGGAAGTGATAAAAAATTGTTTTATGAAATAACATGCCACCAACTTAAAATAAATGCTTTAACCTCTTCTCTGATGAAAATAAATAGTTTATGCCTTGAATTTCTTTACTTTTAAATGAAAAATTGCTGTTTCATTGACTTGATAAAAATTGAATATTGCCGATGACGAAAGCGACTGAAAGTGAGTATCATAAATAACAGGGCGACTAGTTTTCGCTTTTGAGGGTCTGACAAAGCGAAGTGACGGACGGGAAAGCGACTTCTTCGCCCTAGTCGCCTGGTAGCGTGAGCCCTGCAATTAATCCACCTTTGTACCTAAAAACTGTAAAGGGAATTAACTCCTGTTTTTCAAATGATTAGAACTGCTTTTCCTTAGTACTAGAGAACAATTTGATAACTGCTATGTCATCATTTAAAAAATATTACTTCCATGCACTGATATTGTATACTATTGATTTAACAAAATTGGTTCAAATAAGTCACCAAAAATCTGGTGTGGCAAAGTGGGATATATATTATACCTCATTGACTTGTTTCTGATATAAATCCACTAAATCCTTGACACTACCATTACCCCCATACCAATCTTTTACTGATGGTCCAATTCTACAAATAAAGGAAAGTCATGAGAAGTTCAAAATATTTTTAATAACGTTGTCATTTTTAGTACAAATATTATTTAGTTTAGTGTTTTTTTAAACTGATTTTTACTGTGCATTCTTTTGTGCACCTTTTTCTAAAATAAAGTTATAAGTGGTCAGAAGAACATACCAGAGAATGCTTAGTCATAAAGGTGTTAAACAAGGTGATTGATTCAAATGTTAGAATAAATTAAATTATTGCATTTCATTAAAAAGTCCAACTCAGTTGCTTTTACTGGTTCAGTATATATATGTGGTTATTGGAACAGGTGCCCTGTCCATTTTATATATGTTTGCAGAGAGTTACTAATTGATTAACCAACTATTGTCCCCATTAGAAATTTAAGTTCCAGGAGCTTAAAAATTAAAAAGGCTCAAATTGTGGACTCAACACAGAACTTATACAAACTGATGGTGAGAAGATAGCAATAGATGCTCAGCTTACTTAATATATCTCTAAATGCCCTTTTGCACAGAAATGTAGGGAATACATATTGTCATCATGAAATGGCCCTCATAAAGCTTTAAGTAAATACAATCTGATTTTTATTATTAAAGGATAATATTCTTATATTTTGTTGAAATTTGCTGGTTTATTTATGCCAAAAATATATAAGTATCAAAACTCAAAGTGACCACTCAAGAGAGGTGATCTTTTAAATGAGGTCCCGATAAAAATTTAGATTCTGACATCTTATGTGGCCGGGATAAGGGCAAATTGTTTTAGTGTTTTCAATCCGTAGAGTTATCGTTTGTGTAGCAGAAAAAATAAAAATGGAGGATTCCAGCACTCTAAATTTGGAGAATGCATTCAAAATAGTTATTATTTGTGAAGAAATAAGGCTATGAAACATTTTTCAATGGAAACAGAAAGGAGTGGAACACGAGAAATTCACAAATTCACCTCCAATTGCACAATCTGGGTTGCAAACAAGTTCCGATTATCATTTTGACCTCTATACTGATCACATATATTTTTTGCAATGATTAAATTTGGTTGTCAAAAACATAAAAATGGCTGTTGTTAAAAGTTGAAATGACAGTTTCGTACAAAATTAGGTGACTTGCAGACCGTGTTAGACAGGTGATAGAAAGATTTAAATTATATACCATTAGAGGCAGGTGACTGCTGAAATGAGGTGACCGTTAAGGCAGGTTTGACTGTAGCTACAATTAAGAATCATGCAGATAATTTTGGACAGAAATTTTACTTACATTAGAAAATGAAAGGATATGGAGTAAATGTACATGGGACAAAATCGCACACAATACATAGAAAACATAGAAAATTATCAATGAACAGGGCTTTTATTCCTGTTCTTCTTTATTTGAACTTTGGAGGATAGTCATCTCATTGGCAATCATACCTCATCCCCTTATTTTTATAGAGACTGAAAATGTTGACAAAATCCAGCAGTCACTAAGAATCATGTTACAGTAATTAATACCTTAAACAATATTCAGTTATAATTTTCACAAATTTAACAGGCCTTTCAAGAAAACTGCTTTGACCAGGCCTACTTGTTTTCAAACTTTCATCACAGTCTAATTTTGAAATAAGATAAAAGAATGAGAAAAAAATAAATAAAATAACACTTACTGTGCAATTTCTGGTGTCTGAACAGACATTTTTTGTCTCTTTCTAGGCATTGTATTAAATAATGGAGTTCTAGGGTCCCGTGTAACTTTCTGTGGTGTATGATATTCCATATTATAGAGAGCAAACACACTACCAGCAGTAGATAACTTCTTCTCAGGGGCACATTCTAACTTGGGATCTATACAGTGACTAGCAGGTTTGACACATTTACCAGGGGGACTCAAACATTGCTGCTGTACCTTCAGATAGCTGAACTTTGTTGCAAGGGATCTGTTACCATGGTTTACATGATCACTAGAAAGACAGATAAGTACATTTGATCACAAGTATTCATTTCTTATTTTTTAAATATGGAATTACCTTATCATATTTTTCAAATATCAATTTTTATTTTGTTCCTGTGGATGCTATAGTTTCTAACTACAATCATTGAATTACTTGTTGCATATATTCAACATTGTCATATGATTTAGAGAAAAATCTTTGAACCTCATTCATCCTTTAATTACTCTAATAAGTTGGTAAGTATCATGCTAAGATAGACTTATAAATGGTATTAAAGAAATTATTTTAGTGCTGTGTACCGGTATCTGATTGTTGAAATACACAATAAAAAAGTCAACTGGATAGCATCAAAGTGAGTGGAAAAGAGTTTAATTGTGGTAGACTTTTGATTTTTTTGTTTTGATGTCCCATTGATATATACCCCAAGTCACCTTTTATTTATGTTAAGGCAAAGTTTCTTGAATTTTTAAGAAAAGTACCTTCTTTTAAACTTATTTACCTAACAGAACTACCAGCCTCACTTTCACTCTGTTCTGATGGGGCAGTTAACTTCTGTTCATCATCTTTGTTTACCCTGACAGTATAGTAGTAATCTCTTCCTTGTTGTTCTTCTTTCAATTCCCAGTCTAAACTAAAGTAATGACTGACAGCAGTTATATTTGTCATTCAAAGTTTCTTAACAGTTCTGTATAATCATATAAAGTTTATTGATTCTATTTCAAAACAAAGTTAAACTAGATATCATTGAGATGGGAGCTATCTCTGTTGGCCCCGCTGTGAATAATGTGTGGTAAAAAATTTGTATCTTTATCATTGGACATGGGGTTGTCAACTGAAACCAAAGTTTTTGACCTTGACCTTTGACCTAGGAAGTTGTACATAAATTATGACACACCCTCTGGTGTTGATTTATATATATGTCAAGTATAAACTTTGAAATCATAACGGTTCTCAAGATATAGAGCGGACACGATCTTTACCATAGAACATGGGGTTGTCAACTAAAACCAAAGTTTTTGACCTTGACCTTTGACCTAGGAAGTTGTACATACATTATGACACACCCTCTGGTGTTGGTTAATATCCATGTCAAGTATAAACTTTGAAATCATAATGGTTCTCTAGATAAAGAGCGGACACAATTTGTTACGGACGGACGGAGGGATGGACAAACAGACGGATGGACGGACAGATGGGTGGACAGACGGACAGACAGACTGATCACTATAGGGCGTCCGCCATTCGGCAGTTATATTTGTCATTCAAAGTTTCTTAACAGTTCTGTATAATCATATAAAAGTTTATTGATTCTTTTTCAAAACAAACTTAAACTAGACATCATTGAGATGGGAGCCATCTCTGTGGGCCCCGCTGTGAATAATGTGTGGTAAAAAATTTGTATCTTTATCATTGGACATGGGGTTGTCAACTGAAACCAAAGTTTTTGACCTTGACCTTTGACGTTGTACATAAATTATGACACACCCTCTGGTGTTGGTTTATATACATATCAAGTATAATTTTTGAAATCATAACGGTTCTCAATATATAGAGCAGACACGATCTTTACCATAGGACATGGGGTTGTCAACTATAACCAAAATGTTTGACCTTGACCTTTGACCTAGGAAGTTGTACATAAATTATGACACACCCTCTGGTGTTTGTTTATATACATGTCAAGTATAAACTTTGAAATCATAACGGTTCTCAAGATATAGAGCGGACACGATCTTTACCATAGGACATGGGGTTGTCAACTGAAACCAAAGTTTTTGACCTTGACCTTTGACCTAGGAAGTTGTACATACATTATGACACACCAAGTATAAACTCTGGTGTTGGTTAATATACATGTCAAGTATAAACTTTGAAATCATAACACACCTCTGGTGTTGGTTCTCTAGAATATAATATATAATAGAATAGACACAATTTGTTACGGACGGACAGACAGACTGATCACTATAGGGCATCCGCCATTTGGCGGGGCCCTAATTATGAACATGCTTGCAATGATTATGATGCACATATTTAGAAAAAAAATGATAACTTAATAGACACTTATATGTTGCTGAAGACAGTAAATTACTTTCTAGATGTCTTTTTTATTTTTTATTGGTGCTGTACAGGTGACATGAAATAGAAGTTCCTTCATCCAACTGTTGAGGAACATATATTATGGCATTGTTTATAACCAAGTTTCCAGGGTAACTTTTGTTAGGGCTATTCCATTTATGTAGGAGGGTAGGAAGGGAAGTTTAATTATTGAATGTGGGTCATGGGCCTTTTTTCAGTATGCGTCTATTACCATTATGCAAAATTATCTAAAAAATGGTTCTTAGTTGTAGAGATATTTTGAAAGTCCCTTCCTACCCTCCAACATACATTTTAATGGAATAGCCCTTAGACAGAACAAATACACCTTTACACAGTTGCTGCCTAATTGTTAACATACACCATACATACCTTTTAACTTGAATTCAACAGTCAGGAGAAAATAGATTTAAGTATAAGCCACTTGAATATAGATTTCAATGTACCACACTAGTAAACAGATTTTAATATACTGTAAATTCAGAAATTATTGCGATGTTTTTATTATTGCGAAAAATGCAACAGGGTTATAATCGCAATAATTAAAACTCGCATTTTGAAATTGTTTATATGAATTAAACAGGATTTTTCTTAATATCGCAAAAATTAAAATTGCATTTTAGTCTAAAATGACAAAATCGCAATAATAAATGCACGCAATAATTTCTGAATTTACAGTAAACACTTACAGCCAAATCACAAACTTAACAGATGATGCTTCAATCTCAAATCATCACATAGACTCCATCATTGAAAATTGTTAACTTACTCTTTGTGATTAAATTTCATTCTGTCCACAAATCTTAATCTGTCATCCTGCAGATAATCAGGAGAAATGGGAAGTTTACTGGACTGGTTATTGTTGAACCTAAAACAAAGACATATCTAAAGGTAAATTTTCTCAGTTCTCATTTGTGAAATTAAGTACACACTCTGCTCCAACTTATTATGTCCAGAATTCAACGTGTTCAACAACAAAAATGAATGAATTGATGGCAGAATGTTTGTCCAAAATTTTAAAAAAAATATGCATACATTTATTAGAAAACAAATTTTGATAATAATTATTAATCTGATGAAATGCAATAATTCAAAACAGATTCAAGGAAACCTTGTGTTTCACCTGCCACTTTACATGTCAATGTAAAAGTATATATAAAGTTGTCAGGGTGTTATCATGATGAAGAAGCTTCTGTCCAAGTTTTGTAAAATTCCATTAAGTTTTTAACTGACAAAGTTATTGATGTCTAACAATACTTTAACAACAGATTGAACCTGAATGTTTATACTGCCAATGACACAAAAATGCCAATAGAATCAAGGGTCGTTATGTCTCTTCTTTGGGTTGTTTCTCAAATAAAGAGTACAATTAAAGATAAAAGTGTAAACCTTGTTGCAGAGTGAGTTCCCTAGCTCATCAAAGTATGCCATTTCAGCAAATTTCAAGATGAACAGTAATGTGAAAGCTCTGTTCCTTTGTCAGAGGTATGGTATTTTTCTGGTATACAGTCAAACCTTGTTAAGTTGAAGTCAAAGGGACTGGACTAAAGTATTTGACTTATCCGAGGTTTGACTCATCCGAGATCATGTGTTTCGTCATAAATTTGGAATGCATGCATGAAATACAGTATGAGACTTGTGTAAATTAGATATTTTGAACAGTATTTCTTTTTTCGATATGAATTCAAGCTCCATATTTTTTGGTCAATCATAATAATTTAACACACAAGTACAGATACAAAACATTCACAAATAAAATCAATACACAAATATTTACAAAGGTCAGTCACTATAAATTATGGAATCACTTGCGGAATGAAACAATTCCTGAAAGATCACTGATGAGGGTTGTCTACTTTGCATTCAATTATTGTAAATTTGTTATATTTGTCTTAATCCTTTTAATTACTGTAATTAATGAATATTAATTCTTACGATTCATTCAAGCTCAGCTTGGGTCATGTTAATTCATTCCGTTTTTTCCGTCAGGTGAAATATGTTCAGCACACTAAAGTTCCACTTGGACGATCAACTGTCACAGAATAATTAGTTCACCATAAACATTATTTTTAATTGTTTATTATGTAACAAAGTTCCAATTGGAATAAATGTTATGTGATATTTATTCCATAAGCATAATAAAAGGACCGATGCCTCGAATTTTATCACATAAAATAAATTCAATAGGAAGTTTTATTACATAATAAATTATCTTTGGAATAAATATTATGGTGGAAAATATTCAAAAGCATAATAAAGGACAGATGCCTCGAATTTTTATCACATAAAATAAATTCCATTAGGAAGTTTTATTACATAATAGATTATCTTTGGAATAAATATTATGATGGAAAATATTTAATAAGCATAATAAAAGGACCGATGCCTCAGAATTTTTATCACATAAAATGAATTCCATTAGAAATTTTATTACATAATATATTATCTTTGAATAAATATTATGGTGGAAATTTTATGACTGGTATAACATTTCTACTATGATCATTTTGACAATTTGACATATCATTCATTAAAATGAAAGTAATCTGAAATTACGGGTAAATTGCTTTTAATATTAACATATATACAAATCATTCTGAAATTGATGCCGTTTAATTATTTTGATGTTTTACTTTAGAAATATATATATTCCATTAGGAAAAGTATTATGTAATACAATTCGAATGGAAAAAATATTATGTAATATCAATTCCAAAAGGAAAAGTATTAGGTTATATCTAGTGTAAAAGGAATAAATATCATGTAATATCTATTCAGAATTTAAAATATTATGTAATATTTATTCCTATTGGAAAAAGTATTAAGTAATATTTATTCCAATTGGAAAAGTATTATGTAGTATTTATTCTGATTGGTAAAAGTGTTATATAATATTTATTCCAATTGGAAAAATTATTATGTAATATTTATTCAATCGGAAAAAGTATTATGTAATATTTATACCGATTGGAAAAGTATTATGTTATATTTATTCCGATTGGAAAAAGTATTATGCAATATCTTTTCCTACCCAAAATATTATTATGTTCTATCTATTACGAATGCTGGAATGGTAAATTGGTATTTACAATTATTATTCTGATATACTATAGTAGAAATAATACTGGTAAAAGAACATGTATCGTGAATATGGGAAATAATTGTTCCCAAATGTTGTAGACATTAAATAATCATTTCAAATTATCCACAATTACTGGCATGCATATTTTACATGATATTTGTCTCATTAGAATTAACATTTATATTTCACAGCTGAACTTGTTAAAATATTTATTTACCTTCAACATAAGGTCCATCATTTAAGAACATAAATATTTTCTAATACTCATCAGCCTCCATGTTTATACATTCAGGTGTTGTGTACAGGTGAATATATCTAACTCACTAACACTTTTCAATTTACATAATAATCATATACTCAGCATTTAAAACCTGTTTTGATTTAGATAATAATCACTCAGGTGTAAACTTTCAACTTCAGCATACTAGGAACAATTGTTATACTCATCAACATATAAGATAAGTTCCTAATATCAGTGGAACAAATATAATACAGTTGGAAGAAGTATTCCATGACCAAATTTCCACAGAACAAATATTATTATAATATTGTTTCCGTCAGGTGAAATATTATTAGGAACAAATATCTTGACACAACAAAGGTGTTAATTACCGGTCATCATAAACATGTAATTTTAATTGTTATACAAACAAGTACATTTACACAGCTTTAATCACTTATGAAAATGATTAGGTTACAAAAGAACAAGAGGCTGTCAGAGTGACAGCAAACCGGATTTTCCTGCAGAGGTCGAACCCTGAACAGTTGAGCAAGTATGGACACTACATTTAAGCTTAAAACAGCTCTGAATTTGGATTGTGATTGAATATTTGACACAGCATAGGTTTGTGACACAAAATGAATGTGGTCAAAGAACTGAAATATTTGAAATTGGACATTTAAATACCTATTATGGTCCAATATCCAAAATCTAAGTACATATTAGAATCAGCATATCAAAGAACCCCAAGAATTCAATTTTTGATGAAATCAGACAAAAGTTTAATTTAGGACCCTTTGGACCTCAATGTGGACCAATTTGATAAAGGAGCCCAATCAAAATCTCTCACATGGTTAGATTCAGCATTTCAAAGACCCATAAATCCAATTTTGTTGAATCAAACAAAATTTAATTTTGGACCCTGATTTGGACCAACTTGAAAACTGGGCCCAAAATCTAATATTTAAATACAGGTTTAGATTCAGCATTTGAAAGAACCCTATATATATTTAATTTATGTTGAAATGAAACACAGGTTAATTTTATCCATAATATTTTCTGTGCAAAGGGAAATAACTCAAACTGGATAAATAGTTCTCTAAAATAAGATATGATGCAATTTTTCAAATTATAATCAATAATATAATAACAACAACCAGTGATGACTAAGTTCTCTAAAATTAGATATGATTTAACACTCAAACATTGTTAGAATCAGCACATCAAAGAACCAAAGAATTCAATTTTTGATGAAATTAAACAAAAGTTTAATTTAGGACCCTTTGGACCTCAATGTGGTATTATCTAATCAATAATGAAAAGAAATACAGGTTTAGATTAAGCATTTCAAAGAACCCTATATATATTCAATTTATGTTGAAATCAAACACAGTTTAATTTTGGACCCCGATTTGGACCAACTTGAAAACTGGGCCCAAAATCAGAAATCTAAATATATGTTTATTAATAGACAATATAAGCTTAGTTTTTAATGGAGTTCACTTCATCATCAAAAAAAAAAAAGCATTCAGAAAATTAGTTTTTACAGAATAACAAACAAACTTGCCACAAAATTCTTCAAACATTTTATTAAAGAAAAGAAGAAAAAAATCCAAAATTTTATTTATCATTAATACAATGTCTTTTCAAAATCTATAAGACTTATCAGTAACAAGAAATAATTGTAACAGGATGCTGTTACGAAGTCTCCCAAACAAAGCTCCAATAATTCGTCATTCCCATGGTCGTCTGACATTGGGCAAAGTCCAGTACAAAATGGTTTATGATATGCATAAGTGACGCCTATGGATTGACCCTGTATGTCATTCAAATCTTCTTGAAATTACAAACAGGAATACATATGGTTTAGGGGTGGAGATCTTGACCCTTTACAAGTTCTCAAAAGGGGGGGGATCCCCAGGGGACTTACCCTTTATTTCATATGATTTGGGGTTTTTTTTCCCATACAAGAATATATATGGTTTAGGGGTGGGGATCTCGACCGTTTACAAGTTCTTAAACAGGAGGGGGTGGGGGTGACCCCAGGGGACTCACCTTATATTTCAATTGAATTATTTTATTGTCCCATTCAAGAATAAATATGGTTTCGGGGTGGGGATCTTGACCGTTTACAAGTTTTCAAGAAGAAGGGGGTGGGGGTGACCCCCTGGACTTCCCCTATATTTCATTTGATTTGTGTTATTGTCCCATACAAGAAAATATATGGTTTAGGGGTGGGGATCTCAACCTTTTACAAGTTCTTAAACAGGATGGGGTGGGGGTGTTGCCCCAGGGGACTTGCCTTATATTTCATTTGATTTGTTTTATTGTCCCATACAAGAATATATATTGTTTCAGGTGGGGATCTTGACCGTTTACAAGTTTTCAAAAAAAAAGGGGGGTGGGGGTTACCCCAGGGGACTCGCCTTATATTTCATTTGATTTGTGTTATTGTCCCATACAAGAAAATATATGGTTTAGGGGTGGGGATCTTGACCGTTTACAATTCTTAAACAGAGGGGGGGGGGGGGTTGACCCCAGGGGACTTGCCTTATATTTCATTTGATTTGTTTTATTGTCCCATACAAGAATTTATATGGTTTAGGGGTGGGGATCTCGACTGTTAACAAGTTCTCAGACAGGAGGGGTTGGGGGTTACCCCAGGGGACTGGCCTTTTATTTCATTTGATTAGTTTTCTTCTCACATACAAGAATATATATGGTTTCAGGGTGGGGATCTTGACAGTTTACAAGTTTTCAAAAAGAAGGGGGGTGGGGGTGAACCTGGGGACTCCCCCAATATTTCATTTGATTTGTTTTATTGTCCCATACAAGAATATATGGTTTAGGGGTGGGGATCTCGACTGTTTACAACATAAAAGCACATTCTCAAATTGAAGGGGGTTGGGGTAAGAATATATATGGTTTAGGGAGACTTAATTAATTTCAAACTTCATTTATACAGGCCTACTAGTAAATTTCAAACTTTATATATACAGTCCTACAGATCTTATCAGGAAACAGAAAATTTTCAAATAAATCTGTCACTCCAATAATTATCATATGCTAAGATATAACCCAGATCTAATTAATTATAGATAATTTTCAAATAAATCTGTCACTCCAATTTTTATTCTGAGATAAGACAGATTATTACATGATAACAAGAGTAAAATATTTAAAAATTCTACTTTTGGATATTAATAATGGCGATAACTCACAAAGGAGATATACTAAAATCTTGAAAATTGAACTAGATCTTCATTAAGTCCCAGGAAACAACATATTTAAATTTGAAAAAAATTTGTTAAAGCAATTTCATGTTATTGTGCTGACACTGTTTGGCAAAAGATCCGCCCAGCCGCCGTACATCACCATTTTAATAACCGATATTTCCTTTGAAAATCCGGTTAAAAAACATCCCATTAGAATTTGAATTTTTTTTAGTAGTCTTCATTTATTGAAAGGAGAAGGTCCGGTAAGGGCTTATTTTAGCCTAAAATTCAAAGTACAACTGATGAAAGATTTTGACATTTTTTAAACACTTCAGTGTCTTCTTCAGTCAATTCAATTAGTTTATGTTGAAGATTTGAACTGATTTGGTCATTAAAGACACCTAAATTCAAGCTTAAATATGAAAAATCTATCAAATATGCCACAAAACGTCACTTTTCAGATGATTTTTGTCTAAAATGGAAGTGGCCGCATTCGTGTTCAGTCTCAACCTTCATATATGTTATGTATCATCATCAAATACAACATATATTTAAGTATTAAGACTGAACACAAGTGCGACCACTTCCATTTTAGACAAAAACTGTCTAAAAATTAGCGCAAATGCTAAAATTGTGAAGATTTCATTAGTTTTGCATGAATAAATGATGCTAGTTCCTGATGAATGTGCAGTGTAATGTCAAAAACAGCCCATATTTATGTAACAAAAGTATTCTTCTTTCAAATGAATAGCTAAAAATTTACATTTTTAACAAATTTTTGAAATGCTATATTTAGGGCCAAAAAGGGGTTTTACCGGGCCTACTCCTTTCTTACTTTTGAACTTTGAGACATCTGGGTCACTTTACATTAATTTTGCATCAACAGGACTATAAAATTTACCTGACTTAACTGAGTTTGACTCATCAGGAGATAAAATTTAATGATCAAACGTGAATTTTACCAGGACCAACAAATTTCCTAGACTCCTTGGAGTTTACAACACAACGAGGTTCGACTGTATCTGGTGATGGTTATATCATGTAAATCCATTATAAATTGCATGATTCACTTTAAAGAAAACATGTTATTTTCAAGGGAAGGCCTAATAATCTTACCTCCTTTCCTTGTGATGAGCATCTTCAAGCACTCTTCTGGGTGTAGATTCAGCTCTAGGTGATTTATTTATAGACCTGTCATTTCTTCTAGGTGATGGTGAGTTAATAATTCTTTGATCCCTTGGTGTGTTACTATTAGATGTTTCCCAAGTCTTTGGAGGTCTAGCAGGTTTATTTGTAGATCTTGAAGGTTTTTTTTCTTCCTCTAATTTCAATAAACTTTCTGTATATTGTAACACATTCTACAATCAAATAACTTGTTGTTTAAAGAATAAAAACACGATTGATGGTTTTGCTACCATCCAATAAAGAAAAACAGCTTTAATAATTAAATCTTGAGCACAAGGACTATAATCTCAAAACATCTGTTAGTTTTAAGACAAAATGATTGCTGAAACAAATTAACATAGAGAATTAAGGGCTGACATATTGATATGACATATGCTGTATAAATATGTCTCACAATCTATTGTCAGTAAATCAAAGAAAGTTAAATTGATCCAATATCTCATAAATTTGACATATAAAAATGCATCATTTTATCAAGCTTTCTGACACAAAAATTTGAGCTAGCATGAAGTATTGATAATAGTTTATGCAGTCTGAATTTGAAAACAGTACACACATGCACTCCAAATAAGGCTATTCTATATCTTAAGGTATTATTAGAGTATTTCCCTTTCTTGGATCGTGAATGATTGCATACTATTTAACTTGGTTTATTTTACAAAATTTATTTATACTGATGCAGACAAAAATTTGGGAAGCTTTTCATTACTTTAGGAAGATCATACTATTTTATCTAATGGTAACATTATTTTTACTAATACATGAATTGGTTTTATTGAATATTTAAAAACTTTTGCTTTGTAAGGGGAGCTTACTCAGATAATACTATCGTCTAAAAGTAATTACGCCAATTTTAATATCTACAAGCCTGAACATTTAGTTACAGGCCCAGAAAAAAAATTAACAGTATTAGATCAAGCTTCTATTTGATATATCCCTTTCTTTTTTAAAGGTCATTGAAGCCAAGATGAAGGTGTTTTTTACAAGTAAAAACTGGGTTAACCCAAACATATTAGATGTCAGTCTCCTTACATGTCCGTCTTACTGATTTTTCTAAAACAGCTTGATTATGAGAATATATTTTTGTGTTGAACAGAGTGGTATATGACCAAGGTAAGAATATTTTTTCAACACAGATTTTCAAATTTGACTTAATTTACAATATCCCAAATGAGAGAGACACAAGTGTGATTTTTTTTAAATCATATGAAACAAGTTTCTTGTAATTTTGATGTCATCGAAATTATTGAACAATGCATGCATGTATACTATTCATGCATGTTTTTTATATTTATTACAAATCTATAAGGTATTATCGACAAATAATATTTCATTCAGTCATTGTTGATCATAAGCTAATTAACTTTCGAGTTTGTTGCTGAAGTTTATCAGATCGTGACATTGATAAACAATCAATAGAGAGCACTTGGAGCATGAAACAAATAAGTGTATTGATAGTGCCATGATATATACATTTTATTTTCCATGCAATTCCATTTGATAATTAAACTTTTCCTTAACAGTTGTTAAATGATTTGCTGTATTAAATTTTTTCTTTAAGAATCAGTTATTACTATTTACCTGACCGTGCATGTTTGTTAACATTATTTCATACTGGAAAATATAGGCAAATTAGTGTATGGGGAAGAGAAAATTCCATAGCAGTACATTTATAAAGATTTTGATAAGATAAAGGATTTTCTTTTATTAGAAAGTTCACATACACTTGTTTTATAATAAAACCTAGCCATTCAAGGATATAAAACATTCAACTTCTTTTTTAAATTTGAACTTTAACTAAAATCACTGGAAATGGCACAACCGTATATTAATTTTCACTCTATATCTACCACTGATGGATATATACGTGGTTTTTATCATCGTTCTGTCTGTAGTGACTGATAAATCTGCTTGCATAATCAAGTGTGTATTCGCAGTGACTGATAGATCCACTGTAAACATACACTTGCGCAGTCCCGGTGACGGATATTTCTGTCAAAATATACCACTGTTAAAACCCTTTAGATTGGACAAAACTGTTTGGGAATCCCGAAATGAACCAATGAAATTTGGTTTACCAATGAATAATCTTTCAACTCGTACATTCCTTTTCTATAAAAAGTGTGTGTTATACATTTAATTATGATAAATTTTACATGTGTTCGGAATGCAATTAAAACAATGGCAGATGAATGGGCTTCTTTGTTCAAATCGTATAGCAAAAGTGAAGAATTTGAAGGATTTATGCAATTAGAAAGCAAAATTGGAAGTATAGGAAGGGATAATTTAGTTTGTCGGAACAAGACTGCGAGTCTTCTGAGGATGAAGAAGCCAAACATGGAAAAATAATTTGAAAACTTTTTACATCCGTTTACGAACTTTCAAGCTTGATAAGGAAAAGAAAGAAATTGATTTGGTATTTGTTTCATTTTTCAATTAATATACAATAAATACTGATTAATTAAACATTCAATTAGAGTACTCATAACACAGCCTTAACAATTAGTGAAAAATTCTCACTGCAAATTATCTCTGGTAGTTAACCTACAATTCAGCTGCAGTAGCTAACTAATCAGCAGTGTGTAGTAGTGAACTGTAAAAGTACCTGTGATAGATAAGAAGTTAATACATTTATGGAACAGGGATGAAAGCTACAATTTTTGTTATATACTCTTTTGCTGTACAAATTACACAATCACCTGTTTAGGAATGGTCAGGATATTCCTGATATTATACATCTGTAATTTACGATGAAGTGGGTCTAATTGCAAGCAATGCTTCAAAATCAACAAGAATGCTTCTGGTATTCTGTCAGTCTCTATTTCTAGCTGTTCTCTCTCCTGTAGTATTTTGTAATGAACAGTTTCTGTGTCAAATTTTCCCCAAGGAACTTTACCTGCAGAAGATAAAAAAAAAAAACAAAGGTTCTAGTTGAGTTGAGTTGAGTTGAGTTGAGTGCCCCAAGGAAATAATATGCCAAATTTATGTCAAAATTGAACCAAACTGACTACTAACAGCTATTGTTATTTCAAAAGTCCACTTTAATAAATGCTTGAAACAAACAAAAAATCATTATCTAGTTTTTGTCTAATGAAACTTTTATCTTCAAATAATGACAGATTAATTACTTTTTTTCTAAAAAAAAAAATCTAAAAAAACTAGAGGCTCTAAAGAGCCTGTGTCGCTCACCTTGGTCTATGTGCATATTCAACAAATGACACTCTCCAGGATTGTAGGCGAGAATAGAATTCATGACAAAAATCTCTGTTTTGTTGATCTTGTATTGCTGATTATTTAGTCTGTGTAGTTTCTCTCTATTTTCTTTAGTTTTTACTCAAAACACAAAAGAGGGTAAAAAAAATCCTAAATTAAGGGCAATCACTCCTATAAAGAGTGACAGTCTACTAACTATATCAGCAAAATTTGACTTGTTAGTAGATCTTGTCTTGCTAATCAATTTTGCTTATTTAAGTTTCTATCCATCTATTATAATTTTTATCATATAAGGCACAACGCAAAAAAAATGGTAAAAATCGTCTTTTAAGGGCAATAACTCCTACAAGAATTCGTCTGACAGTTTTGACTTAAATAGACAATAGGTAGAGCTCAACATTCTGAAATTTCTGCCCTTGTCAGATTTTCTTTATTTATAACGGTTTTCAAAATAATAGACAAAACTTGCATTTTACCCCTATGTTCTATTTTTAGCCATGTTGGCCATCTTGGTTGGCTGGCAGGATCATCAGACATATTTTTTTAACTAAATACCTTAATGATGATTGTGGCCAAGTTTGGTTAAATTTGGCCCTGTAGTTTCAGAGGAGAAGATTTTTGTAAAAGTTAACAGACGACGACAACGGACGCCAAGTGATGAGAAAAGCTCACTTGGCCCTTTGGGCCAGGTGAGTTAAAAAGTCATTGCAATCTGTTTTGGAAATAGAAAAATTACATTTCTGGACAAATTTCTTTTCCATCTTTCATACTTAAGGCTATACAAAATCTGTATCCACAGTCATCATCTAAAAAACCTCATTTCAGTGTTAACTTAATTTGAAAGAAATGTTGAGCTGCAGTTATTTTCCTTTGCCACATTCTTGGAGAGCAATATGCACCAATTCCTACATTAATCAACAGAATTCAACTTTGTATACTTATAAAACTCATTCAGACCATTTGACTAGAGTGAAACTGATATAGTTTTCTCACAGAATCATAAAACCTTAATCTTATTTCAGCTTAATCTTACCATGAAACATTTCCCAAATTACCACAGCAAAACTATAAACATCTGAAGCCATTGAAGGAGAACTTGCACTCATGATCTCTGGGGCCATCCAGTTGTATGCCACATTTTGGTACATGTTCTGGTTCACAAAACTTTTAAGTCCAACATCTACTTTTTCACTGTTTCATAACAAAAAAACAATTTCAATAATCTGCTATACATGTAGTATGAACTCTAAAACTAAAATTCTACTGTTAAGATGTATTTTTGCAAGTAATACTTGATAAAATTTGAATTAAATCCCCATTTCGTTACTTAATTTTGCTTTCTATTTATCCTCACATTTAGCATGAAATTTCTACTGGTTTTTTTTACCATTTGAATAAAGTTCTTTTAATTGCTTTGCATCAAGGTGCAGAGCTTTCAGTTTCAGTCGATATACACGCCATCTTGAAATAATTACTTATCACATAAAGATTCTGATTGGTTGCTTTATGATTAGGCTGAGATACAGCAACAGCTATTGGCTTAAATGAGATAAAGAATTACAGACTTTTCTCGTCTCAGGTTAAGACATCAAATGCCGGAAAATTAACTATGTGTATTTCAGTTCCGATCAAGTGTTATTAATTCATGTTCGTTTTATTATGCAAATATTGTACACTGAAATTCAATATTGAAATATCAATTTTTTAAACACCTGTTTATTTGCTTTGTTAATCTGTAATATGCACGATTTGTTTAGCTTAACAATGTTCCTATACAATGTTTACAAAAATGCATTATCTGTATTTTATAACTTCATACCTCGAGAGTCGTGTTTTGTAAATGTTTTAAGTTTCAACAAGTAAATTGAAAGTTTTTTAAAAGCATGGGTGTATAACGTACAACACTGAACAGCCAGTTTAAACACATCCATTTTACATCAATCAATATCTAAAAATACCACGTTTCCAATACTAAATCAACAACCACATGCACATGTATTACCTTAAATTAGGATAGAGCGAAGCAGTCCACAGCTTTATAAAAAGCTCAAACTTGTATAAGAGTTAACTTTAGTGATACAATATTTCAGCTGAAGGAATAAGTGATAAGGCCTACCAAATAAATATCTTTTTTACTGAAAAACAAATTTTCTGATTTTGGTCTTTTTATTTGATTATTTCACATACAAAAAAAAAAAGAACTGCACCATGAGCGCATGATATGCCCGTCGCTTTTTCAAAGAATAAAGTTCCATAACTCCTCAATGTCATTTCAGAAATTTATAAAAAAACTTAAGGGAGGTTATTTTATAAACCAGTCACCAAATTTTCATGAAAACTAATCAAAGCACTTTTGAGTTATTGTCCGAAAACTGGGAAATCCCCCTTTTTTTATGAGCAAAACCCCATAACTCTGAAACGTAAAATCTAAAATTTATAAAATCGAAAGGGAGCTCACGTCAATAGATATAAACAATTCACCAAAATTTCATGAAAACTGCTCAAAGCATTTTTGAGTTATTGTGCGAAAAATTGGAAAATGCCCCTTTTTTAATGAATAAAACCCCATAACTCAAAAAAAGCAACATCTAAAATTTACAAAAATCGAAAGGGAGCTCACATCAATAGATATAAACAATTCATAAAAGTTTCATGCAAATTGGTTAAAGCATTTTTGAGTTATTGTCCGATATGTTGACGACAGACGGACAGACATACTGAGGGACAAAGGTATACTGTAATACGTCCTGTTAATAGGCATATCAAAATAGTGGTCAGGCACATTTCTGAATATAAGTAATACTAGAAAGTTTCATTTTTCATATCAAATTGAGATATTTTTTAGGTTGACTTTAACTCAAAAAATGTTGAGTTTTCTTTACAATGTAGCTTCTGTTCATCAAAATTCTAAAGTCCTGAGGCCAAACATCATATTTCATATGCAGACTGCAGATACATCATGACTGCTGTTTGAAAAGTCATCAGAAATGACAAGACATTGCTGACTGCTAAGGTTCAATGATCATTGTCAGACTGGAAGTCAGGAAACAGAGACCTTGTTGGCATGTTTAGTGAATTAAAGAGGCTTTTTTATTATGAACAAGTTAAAAAAAAAAATAAAAATTTTGAACTGATAAAAAATTCTTCCCTATTAAATCATTGGCTTAAATCACACAAAAGCTAGAAGTGATATGAATGATTTTCAAGTGTTGAGGCTGTTCTTTATAACTTTGAGGATTATTTCAAAATCCAATGTGCTTCCCATTGCTCTATTGAAGGATAAGCAATTCCTTAGTACAGGGTTCGAAACTAACGCTAGCCCGCTAGCCAGAGACTAGTAACTTTTGTGTTGGGCTAGTGAAAGTCCATGGCGCGGTAGCCCGAGGGGCTAGTAAATTTATTTGTCATTGAACATCAAAACTGTTGTACTTTCAGCAAAGTACAGTACTAAACTGCGGTCAAATCTGACAACTTCGTCGAAAATTGTTTACACTGGTTCTACTACCCATTTATTCAGCATTGGCTGGTAACATTTCTACCGAAAACCAGTCACTATAAAAAACTGTCAACTCGGCCTTGGATTACTCGGACCGTATATAAGATTTCTCTGCCCGTATAGTAAGAATGCACGTAGTTACAATAACACATTCTGTAATAAATATTAATTAGACTGCAATTACAGTCATTTAATTTTGGTTTTATCTTATTCTCAATCATCATGCATCCTCAGGGTTTATACCCATTCCCATTTATTTACATTGTCTCGCATGGTTGAACAAGTCAAACATCGTATGACCAAGTTTCATCAAGTTGAAAATTAAAAATTGTATGCAAATTATTCTATAAATGTAAATGCTTGACTGTACCTTAAATTGAATATCTATATCCAAATTAAATTAATAGAAGCAGTAGTCCTGCAAACAAATCATGGTAACATGCAAAATTTGTGTTTACATTTGTTGGAAGCCATGTGCTTTTTGGCGGGAAAATATGGGAAATCCCTAAATTAATGACTACACTGTATTTGATTATTTTTAGCCAGCAAAGAATTTCAATCTAATAAACAGCTGAGATGCAAGTGCTTTTTATAATTATTTAAATAATGCATCAAGTAACGATCAAAATAAGTCATTCAGATTCTTAATAAAGATGATTAGAAAATGAAAAAAATATTTTTTCTTGTACATTTTATTAGGAAACCAGTGAAATTTTATGAAACAAAACATGTTCAAAACCCTCTGGAAATGCTCCAGAACACAGGATTTTGCTTAATTTATCTCAAAATTTTCTGGGGGGGGCATGCCCCCAGACCCTCCTAGAATGGGTCGTGCCGTTGGCACGTCCATCCGAGTGCCTCCGGCACTTGGCGGGCTAGTAAATTTGTACCAGGGCTAGTGAAATGAAAATTTAACTAGCCCTGCAGGCTAGTACATGAATTTAGTTAGTGTCAAACCCTGTAGTAGCTGTCTTCATTTTGAATTGGCTTAAAACTGGAAAGACTCTAAAAAACAATCACTTCAACACAACCAGAAACACTACAATTCAAGTGCTGCATGTTTTAATGACAAACACGGATACCTTGGAATCATGTTATACAGCTAAATATTTGCATATTTCAATGCTAGAAGTCAAAAAAAGAAGATTCATTGAAAAACAATTTGCTTGCAGCCCTCTATTTTCTTTTGAAAAATCATTTTTTTGTTATTGTGGCCTTAAGTGGATTTCCCCCCTGCACTTCTCATTTATTATTCAAACACTTAAATGAAGTTCACAGATATTTGTTATTGATCCATCAATTGGTCCCATCTGTAAGATAAACACTCCTTTTTCATATAATTTACAGTTTTATTCATATTTTTGTAGTTTCACCTCATGCCTAGATGTGCAATGAATTTATCTAACTTTCAAATTTGCTTTTGAAATTATTTTTTAACATAAACATAAAACATTGGTAATGTGGATCTTATCTCAAATCTCTGCTTCTGTATTTTGTTATTTCTGAACTGGTTATAATGGATTGTGCAGTACCAGGATAACCATTAATGTTGAATATTACCATTTTAAATTATGCATCAAAATATATCTTCCTTTTTAACTTACCAGTCTACAACATATTCAAAGTTGGCTAGTTTAGCACAATATAAATTCACTAACATGATGGCATGTGATGTCACAAAACAATGGATAATGTTCTGTTCGTGCAGGAAAACCAAAGCACTGCTGATCTGATATGTTATGTCATGAATATGGCTACTAGACAGCTTTTCTAACTAAAAAAGAAGTTAATCACAGTGAGAAATAATTTTCAAACTTTAAATGCAATTTATCCAGAATTCTGGATCAAGAGCCTGCTTCCCTGCCCTGGATCTATATCAATGCTAATGCTCAACAATGGCCTCTCATCAACCCTATTAAATTTATTAAATCAAATTAATTACTAGCATCTTAAACTGAATCAGAATTAGATTTACTTATGGCTATGACAACTGTCCCCTATTTTTCAGCCAATCGGGGTGAAAGAGAAATTGAAAAAGACCCACCATCATTGCTGCCATCTATGCCAATCCATCAACATGAAAAGATTAATCTCTTTAAAATGTGTTTAAATCATCATTCTTAAAAAGTGTCAGTACTTTCTGGCCATATAGTGCCAAAGTAGACATGGTAGAAAAATAAAAAAAACTGACAGTCAGGATAAAAAAATTTCCTCTGGTGACTATGATTTCATCAAATTGAAATAAAACAGGGTTTTCATGAAAGACCTTTAGAATATCTATACATTATTCCTGCCATGTTTAATCACATTGCCTTGGTTGTTTCAGTGAGAACTATAACATGAAAAGTAGATGGATCAAAACTGGACAAACGATAGCCACTAAGTGATTAAAATAGCTCACACTGTGCCTATGGAACAACTGATTCAAAATTGTTCCCTAAAATGATATATTTGATATTTACAAAAGCTTGCCTTGGTTGTTTCAGTGAGAACTATAACATGAAAAGTAGATGGATCAAAACTGGACAAACGATAGCCACTAAGTGATTAAAATAGCTCACACTGTGCCTATGGAACAACTGATTCAAAATTGTTCCCTAAAATGATATATTTGATATTTACAAAAGCTTAATGTTACACTTATGCAAAAATGTCTGTTTAAAATTAATGCATTTTTTAAAATAAAACCCTACATTATGGGTTTTGCTCACTGTAAGTCACCTATAGTTGCTTACAATAAGGTCATTTGGATTCTGGTGGATATTTGTCTACCACATCTTCTTACTTTTATATAGTGAATGAAAAATAATAGGTTTTTCAGCCAGCAAACAGGGGCTTTGTTCAAGCTTAATTTATATGAAGAGCTATCTAAAATCATTTACATAGTCCTCTTGCTAAGAGGAACTAAATATGATTGAAATATAAAAAGGTATACACATCATGGAAGACAGTTGATAAATGCAGGCATGGATTTGCATACAGATCAGATAGGATTCAAAAGAATTAAATATTAAGATAAATATTTTTGAGAACAAAAGGTTTATGCACAAGCAAACAAACATCTATACCTTTTGATGCAAAACTTCATACAAGGAACCTTCATCTATTCTTTCGAAAAGTAACACCATATTTTCTAAATTGTTGGTCTGACACACTCCCATTAACACAAGAATATCGGGATGTCTTAGTTTACTGCAAGTAGAGAGCAAAGATTGTGAATGTAATTATAAAAATGTTCAATCAAACCTGCTTAAAAGGTAACCTCTTATAAGTGAAACCGGTCTCGTCAGGTTATTCTCTTCTAGTCCAGCTGTAGTTATACATATGCATTTGAATCTCAATCTAAATGATACATCCCTTACAAGGTCAGTTTCTCTTCTGGTCCCAAAGATGACCTTTATATGCAGGTTGACTGTATAATCTAACCAGATGTTACCCTAATAAACAAATCAAGTTAGGTACCACCAAAATGTTTTAAGGAAAATGAAAAAGAATGGTTTTTGGTTTGTCCTGCAGTATCAAACATAGTTTTCAATTAGAAATTTTCAAACAATTTAAAAGGCTAGAAGGTTTGGTAAAAAAAACATTTTTACCCAATAAATTCTGCCTCTGTTATTAATAAATCCACTTCACCACCAGGGGCAGCTTCTCTGTGTAATCTTTTAACTGTAATCTTTGTATTTTTCCACATCATACTGAAAATATGGTTGATAAACACTACAGTGTTTAATCCACAAAAAAATCAAAAAGTTAAATTTTGGCCTAAGTCTGTCAGTTGAATGTTTTACAACAACCTATTATTAATTATATGATATTTCATGATCAGGTCAACAATAAAGAGGAATTTGCAGGTTGACAGCTGGTTGGCTACTATTTGTACATTGCAAGAACATCTTTTCTGTCACACTATATACAAAAACTTATTTCAAATAAAAACATTTAATAACAGTTAAGAATGGTTTAAATGCATGATTACACCATATCCTTCCCAATAACCAAAAGATTGTATATTTTGGTGTAGTTATATTGAATAACCATTTGGTTATTGGGTAGGTTATGGGGAACATTTGATTGATGGCAAGACAGATGTTTTTATAAGTTTTAATGTTCTTTACCTTTCCTACTGTTTACATCCAGTGTTTTTGTTAAATTAATACTGCTAATCTAAATGATGATTACGGACTTACCTTTCCATCACCATAAAAGCACCATTATTAAATGACAGCCCATGGGAATCATGTTTCAGTAAATTTTCACTTACTAATGGCAAAGTACATATAATACCACTAAAACTGTCTCCATCTTGATATACCTATAAAGTAAACATTTTTACACATCTTTATTATGCACATGTCCATTTTCATAAAAAATTGGAAGTTTAAAATTTCACATTTTAAAACATCATGTAGAGATCAGTTTTTACTAATGCAACAGGCTACAGCAAATATGATGGTCATGTTAATGCTATGAATGATAACTGCTTCATTACAAACCAGAAAAAGCAATATATCCCAACAGCAGAATACCTTAAAACTGTAACGAATAATTTAGCAGAACCAATCAATAAAGATCTATCTTTTTATTAAAATGTTCAAAATGTTTGCACCTTAAAAAACTCCAACTTAAATATTTCTTTTCAACATCTTAAGGTTTGCAGTTATAAATATAAATCAAACCAATCTCACATTTAGGTTGTTAATATCTTCCCAAGAAATGTGTTTTACCATAAGCACAGACAAGCGTGTACAAATGCAAAAGAAAAGAATATTCAGATTAAAGAAAAACAGTATTCTTGGTGATTCCTGTTATCCCTTGGTATATATTATTCAATTTCTCTTCTATCACTTGTGCAGTGTGGAAGGGATCAAGCTTTTCCAAGTGTGTGTGTTATATAAGAGCTATATATATATATTTCTTGCTGAACAGATTTTTTTTAAATATTGTTCAGTTACTACACTCTGCAGTGGGATATTTTTGGCAATTCCTGTTGTCTCCTTTTATATATTGGGTTATCCTTTGGAAGTTTAAAACATGTTAAATATATGGTGATACTGAAAAATGTGAAATGATATATAAGCTAAAGAGATCATATTTGTTGCATTAATAAAACTCTTAATAGATATACTGAGTGTTCTATATTGCCTGTCTTAGTCTACTCAATTTGTATTTTACAGTAATGCAATAAATAAAATGACAAATGGATATACTAGCAAAAAACATACAACTTGTACCATAATACTGACTGTTTAGATGGTTGGTATAAAAAATGACAATGGATCTTTATGTTTTGATAATAAAGTGAGCTTATGATTAACAATATCTAAGTGATGGTGTCTTGGTTAAGTGCTACATTTAACTTACATAGTATGAATGTTAGCTACAATATTTAAGGTGCTGTAGTACCTTTAATTTGTTACATGTTAAAAACATAATTCCTTGTATTTAACTTACTTTTCCAAATCCCATACTCTGACAACTTTTCATCTGATGATCCAAGTTCAGGCTGCTGTCTCCTCTGATTTTATCTTTTATTAATTTTATTACAGAATTTGTTCTTGTGGTAAATCTGAAAGTATGAACTTATGTTTGATGCTTTTGCTATATTTAAGTAAATATATACTTGTAAATATCATTTATAATAATACTTTTTTCCTTGCAGTCCTTACGCACAAAAAGATGTTTCTCAAAATTTGTGATGTTTTATTTAATAATAAACAGCTGTGCCAGGAGCACATGATACGCCCGTCGTCTTATGTGTGAAGTTTTATGCAATAATCATAAATAGTTTCTGAGATACGGCGCGACATGTGAAAAAAAAACCTTTTTTTACAAAAAATTCAATAACTCTAAAATAAAATTTTGAATCATCACCAAAAAGTATACAGATCTTTAGATTTATATAACTAAGAAGTGTGTAAAGTTTTAAGCAATAGTCATAAATCGTTTTTGAGATGCAGTGCGACATGTGAAAACCCCCCGTTTTTTTACAAAAAATTCAATAACTCTAAAGTAAAATTTTGAATCATTACCAAAAAGTATACAGATCTTTAAATTAATATAACTAAGAAGTGTGTAAAGTTTTAAGCAATAATCATAAATCGTTTTTGAGATACGGTGCGACATGTGAAAATAAACAGCTGCGCCATGAGCGCATGATACGCCCGTCTTCTTGTGTGTGAATTTTTATGCAATAATCATAAATATTTTCTGACATACGGCCTGACATGCGAAAACCCCCTTTTTTTTTACAAAAAACTTAATATCTCTAAAATAAAATTTTGAATCAAAACCAAAAAGTATACAGATCTTTAGATTAATATAACTAAGAAGTGTGTAAAATTTAAAGCAATAATCATAAATCGTTTTTGAGATATGGCGCGACATGTGAAAACCCCCCTTTTTAAAAAAAAAATCAATATCTCAAAAATAAAATTTTGAATCAAAACCAAAAAATATACAGATCTTTAGATTAATATAACTAAGAAGTGTGTAAAATTTTAAGCAATAATCATAAATCGTTTTTCAGATACGGCGCGACATGTGAAAAACCCCTCCCCTTTTTTTTTTTTTACAAAATACTCAATAACTCAATAATAAAATTTTGAATCATCACCAAAAAGTATACAGATCTTAAGATTAATATAACTAAGAAGTGTGTAAAGTTTTAAGCAATAATCATAAACTGTTTTTGAGATACGGCGCGACATGTGAAAAACCCCTCCACCTTTTTTAACAAAATACTCAATATCTCTAAAATAAAATTTTGAATCATCACCAAAAATTATACAGATCTTAAGATAAATATAACTAAGAAGTGTGTAAAGTTTTAAGCAATAATCATAAATTGTTTTTGAGATACGGCGCGACATGTGAAGAAAACCACACACCTGTTTTAGTTACGGACAGACGGACAGACGACATTTGTATACCATAATACGTCCCGTCAAAATTTTGATGTGCGTATAAAAACACACCCCTATTTTAGTTACAAAGTCCTGTAACTTCAAAAGTTTTAATCTTTTTTTCACCAAAAAGTATACAGATTGTTTGACCATCATAAGAAACAACTATGTTAAGTTTCATGAAATTTGGATAAGTTGTTCTAAAGTTACGGTGCAACATGTTTACGACGGACAGATGGACAGAGTGACGCCAGACATTTGTATACCCTAATACGTCCCGTCAAAATTTTGTTATATAAAAACTCAATTTACAGTCACATATTTTTCATAATTTCATAAAAACTAATTTTTGTCATTTTGATTCCTGGTATCAAATTTTGAATAAACTAATTTTTGTTTCAAAAATCATTAATTTGGAAAACATCAACGAAAATTTAAATATATGTGTAATACCTATTCCAAAATGAAATTGATTCTTTATGACAAAAATTGAAACAAAGAGATTGTAAAATTGGTTGCCTGTCTGAGCAGTTAAAAGATCAAGGGAAAAAAATACAAATCAATACATCTTATGCTAAGGAAGAGGTTTTACTTCATGAACTTTATTGTTTTACATAATTGAAATCATTTGGGTTGAGGTCAATGATTCCTTAGATAATCAGTCTGACAGAATTGAACTAGTAATTGTTTATTGTACCAACAATACTTTCACTGCATTTGGAAAGAAATACTGTGTCATAGCTAACTTGGTTAGAGCTACTGAAGTCTAACTGGACTAGTACTTCAACATATCAATCCTGAATTTTAAAACTTTCATAAATCTACATTTTATTTCTGAAAAATGTTATATTTTACAAGGAACAACTGATGATTTCTGTCATACCTATGATTATGACGCGGACCATTCAAAGAAGCTCTAAGATCCCTTCCTGATTTTGTCAAAGCAAACAATCTTGTCTTCTCCAAGAACTCCAACATTTTCATTCTTTTTTTCTGTTCTGGCTGTAGAAATGCAAATTCTTTGGATGATCTTCCAGTGGAATCATGTAATCTTAAATCTCCCCCAGCAGCTAACAGTTCGTTCATTAAGTTCAAATTACAAGTGTATGCAACAACATGCACAGGTGTCATGCCATTGTTACTCCTCCTGAAATAATTGGTAATACACACATCAATTCACATTAGACAACAAAAATACATAAATAACAATCAAAATAATTTACTTTTTTATATCTTGCATCTGGATTTAAGAAAGAAGTTTTAGCTTTGTTCATACAAGGCTGCCAACTTTTTGAGAAAACAAAACAGTTATAAAGTCAGAAAATCTGGAAATTGTTTTTAAATAAAAGTAATGCAACTGACAACAAGAATGTGGAATGCTTCATGCATGTTTTAGTTAGTTTAAAATAACAATAATCCTTTATATAAATATGAATAAAAAGAAGATATTGGGTATACATTTTGTATATAAATAATTTAAGACAACAGTTAAAAAGTTTAAAACATTTAGGCATCCAGATTAACCAGAAAGAGAAAAAAAAAAGAGCGAATTTTGTGTATAATGTCCATGTTCACAAGTTACAAGATATGAGAAGAGGCTATTTATTAAACTTATCAATTTATATAATTAAGGTATACTCAAGAACTAGCTCCCAAACTTTTGGGACAGAATGGACTGGGATAAAATTTGATCCCAATTTCGTTGAAGAAGGACCTTTAAATCTATGAATATGTGTGCAACTGAATGGACCTATTCTCTACCATGTTGGGATTAGTATCACAAGTATAAATTATCAGGGTGGCAATTAAAATGTGACAAATAGACTTGTACAATATCTTTTGATACTCATAAAGTCTTACTCATTAGGATTTGCTCCAAATTTCATGAGTTCTTTCACAACAGCTTCTTCATCTAAATAACATGCACAAAACAGAGGTGACTGTCCCAGACTATTAGGATAATCAACATGAATACCTGTAATATAGTGACAAACATTTTACAATATAATTAAGCACCCCTGTAAGTCTTATTTAATCATTACTGAAGAATGTTGAGTCTTTGATATCAAGATGCTACAAAATGTCTCATAAAATTTCACTTTCTTCAATGAACCATGAAAATCAAAAACATATATTACAGCATTGTTTATAACTACATTTCCAGAGGAACTTGTATTAGTAGGAAAAAATATACATTGACAGATGTGGGTTTTGTTCAAATGTTGAAGGCTGTAAGGTGCATATTCTGTGTACAATTTTGGTCATTTAGCATCACAAATATAAAAAGGCAGTTGAAATGTGATCTATGAATGCAAATGCTAAAATCCAAATCATTTGGTCTATGGTGGATAGTTGTCTCATTGTCAATCCTTCAACATCTCCTTACCGCGTACTTTTCGATTGACAGTGATTGACTGTAGTAGGGCAATTTCTGGTGATTTAGAGTGACAACACTGATTTACAACCCTGTCATAACCCTGTCATATATTACCTTTGAAATATACAGAGAGATTTTCTACTAAAATTATTCACATTATAATGCATATACATGTACCTTTGTCAATAATTTTTCTTAATCTTCTTTTATTTCCATTTCTTGCAGCTTGATGAAAATCCCAGCCCAATTTATCCCCTGGTTCTATTGATCCAAGTTTAAGTATGCCCTCCATTCATTAATGTGCAGAAATCCAATATCTCTTATATATAAAGCTAGGTTTGCTCAAATAAATGTAGGTATAACTAGCCTAAAACAGCTGAAATTTATATGTATTTTATTATTCAATATCATTGTTTTAAAAACATTAGAAAGAAAGAATTTGTGACCCTTGCAAGTGCAGGTATGAATGTCACTGAATTTACCAGTATAAAAAATATCCTCATGATTCCAACTAACATCGTTAGAGTATATCATTGATAGATTATACCACAAAAAACTAATTTCCTGTAAGTCTATAATATTTGTAAAACTGGGTCTGTGCAAAGGGAGAAAAAAATTTTTTAATTTGTGCTGATCTTACATACATTAAATAAAGTTTTTGAACTATTTGAACAATTTATTAAAAATCAAAGACATCAAGATCTATTGATACTAATTGAATCTGAAATAAAAATCTTGATGAATTAGGAAATGTTTTTTTGTATATTTTGATTCTCTACTTAGCATCAAAATTCAAATAAAAATATGAAAAAAGGATAAAAGGATAAAATTTTAAATATGTTTAATTTATCATTTTATTGTGTAATGAAAGAACCTTTGTGAGCATGCTCAATTACCCCATGTCCCCACACTGTCACAGGGCAAACAAAATCTCACCAGATTCCTAAGTTTAAAGATTTATTACTTTTACAAAAGTAAAAAAAAATTGAATCATCATTTCCTATCAATATGCACACCTACATAGCATGTCCTTATTATCGCTTAGTTTCATGAAATTCTGTTGTGTGGTTTCAGAGGAGTTGCAATGACTAGAACAGAACTGACAGACGAGTCAAAAACATTATACCCTACGAAACTTTGTTGTGTAGAGTATAATAAAACTGTTTGCCTGAGGGTTTGGTGGTCTTTTTGGGTGTTCTGACTGATAACCTGTTACAGGGTTGGGAGAAATACTGCAGAATACCTGCATTTTTTTTCAAATTGTAGTTAGAATAAAGTATTTGTTATGTTAATGATGTACAATATAATAATATTATTTGTTTCCCATGCTTCTTTCTAGGTTGGTGTTTTTGTGGAAGGGGTTGGTCTTTTCACCACATTACACAACTGAACACCCCAAAAGACAATACAGTAATAAACACAATAATACTGAGAAATAAATGAAATTATGTGAATTTTATTGTATAATCATTTTTACATATTTTTAAATAGAATTAATACAGATTTCAATATCACATGAATGGTATATATATTCTATTGGAATTAGTTATTGTTCTTCATATGTTCCCGACCTGATCTGTTATCTAGAATAAAGCATGAAACAAGAACATAAGAGAAAAAAACAATTTTCAGGTATTGTGACTAAGTTTTCGTTCTTTGTGTAGCTCTTCCACAAGATTACCAAGCATGGGGAACAAATAATTTGCTTATATTGTACATCCAGTGTTCTTCCCAGGCCCTGAAAACACAGTAGACCTGCAGTCCTTATTTCAGAGCATGGTCCTATATCTGCTGTTGATTAGATTTAATTGATTAATTAGCACTTGTTACTGGGTTCTTTTGTGTTTTAATTGATAAAGAGTTAATTTATGACTTCTGACAACAATCTTTTGGCTTCACTCATGTCCAAAGAGCTGACCAGTGACAAAATCTGAAATTTTATATTTGTACACAAACAGTGCCTATACAGACAATGACAGATGTACACAAAACAATTTTTTTTTTTACTTAAAAGAAAACTATTGGCCCATTAGATAATGATATTTGACAAAATTGAATGCCTTAATTCTGTATGAAGCACATTGCCCAAGCTAGCCCCCCAAAAAACAAGTTTTTCATAATGAACTCTTTTAAGAGTTACTCCCCTTATTTTTGCCTATCTTATAATTAATATTCTAGTGCTGAAAATCATGTTGATTCATAAAAATAGTTATAAGTTGAAAACTGATTTAAAATAATTCTTAAAATAGTAAAATGGAACGTAATTTAATAAAAATTGAAGTCTGTATACATTCAGAAATAAAACGTAAATAGGATATCTTCAAATACTTCTAATTATTTCAAACCAGTATGCTTTGATAGTAGTGGTGTGTATCAATCTGAAAAGTGATGCCCTTTTCAATTGATTTTTATTATTTGTTCTTATGTTGTGCTGTTACACCACTGTCCCAGGTTAGGGGAGGGTTGGTGCAACATGTTCAACCTATCCACATTCTGTATATGCCTGTCCTTAGACTAAGTCAGGAGCCTGTAATTCAGTGGTTGCTATCTGTTTCTCAACTTGCTGTATATCATATTTGTTTTTCATTTATTGTTTCGTACATAAATCAGACAGTTAGTTTTCTTGTTTGAATTGTTTTACATTTGTCATTCTGGGGCCTTTTAATAGCTTGCTATGAGGAATGGGTTTTGCTCATTGTTAACACTCATACAGTGACCTATAGTTGCTAACCTTCTATGTCATTTGGTCTTTCATGGAGAGGTGTCTCATTTGCAATCATACCACATCCTCTTATTTACATGATATATAAAAATATAGACCTTATCTATATTTGGGAATCTGCGACTTCACCTCAGAATTTGCAACACTTGAACCATTGATGTCATCAAATAATTACTTTTCCTTTGTGGTGTCAGATATTTTCTATTGTGGCGTCAAAATTTTACGGGAACCTTTGTGATGTCCAGTAATGGCAGACAAATAGATGACTTTCGAAATTCGAGCACATTCCCATAAATTTCCTACATCACAATGCTAATGCTATTACATCACAGTAAGAACAGATTGTTCTATGACCTTATTTACTCATTCATACAAAACAACTCTAGATTGGTGTATAGCGATAAATGTGTATTAATTGTTAACCCACAAGCTTAACAGTTGATTATAGGTTCTGTTCTGTTCCATTACTTTACTGTCTAGTTTACTGGTAGTTATTAAAAAACACTAAGTGGCAACATAGTTATTTAAATCAAAAGAAAAAAAGACTAAAACTTTTTTTAATGTCAATATTCTATTCTGCAATTGTGGTTTCAAACAAACTTTTAAATATATTTTGTTCTTGTTCTCTTTTTACATAGTTGGACAAAGGTACAGTGTCCATGGTTATGAAGTAGCTCTTGGGCATTGAAAAATCAAATTATTGTTGATTAAGTTTCAAGTCCCTTTAATAGGCTTTATGTATTAGTCCCAGCAAGGATTTGTATAGAAATACTATACAAATCCTTGGTCCCAGATACCAGCTAGACTTCAGCCTCATGCTTTTATCTTAATTCAATTACTTTATAAATTATACCAGTATCGTGATTGAAGTTCAGAAGATCCATTGGACGTTTTTGTTTGTGGCGAGAATGATGAAAGTGGTGGGTTTTGGGGTCTTTTTTTATGTGTTTTTAAGGGGTGGGCAGGGAGGTTGGCCAACTGCAGCAATTTTAAGAAGGTTTGTTTTTGGCAAATATATCATCATAAATGGATGGGTACCAATTTGTTAATTGTATTTAACTTTAACAATTTCTTCATATTCTAAAAAGTTATATTTTGCATGCCATTCATTCCTAAATTTTCACTCTTGAACAATGAGACAAAGATGGAATCAGTGCATTCCTGTTCAGGATTATTTTTATGATTTTTATTCAGCATCAAATAACTGATAACTGACAAAGTAAACTATAATGCAGTCATTTTTTTTATGTGATAACATCTACTGTTTACTATGGGAAATATTGAAATTGTATTTGTTATTTACTGTTATGAGACGACCCCCGTAATTATTACTTTCATTTTAACGAGTGATGTTTTTGACTGTATGTACATTTTTGATTGTGTCATATGTACTTACTTATCTGTACAGCTTCCTCAAGTCATTTTGGTATAGGGAATTACAAGTTTTATGTCAGAACATTTTGTTCGACCACATAATTTGTCGAAATTGGTTGACAGGCAAGCACCTGGCCTTCATTCAGCGCCATCTTCAGCTAATTATTATTTTTGATTTTATGATTATTTCTAGCTTATCGTAAAGAATTTTAATTCTCTACATCGTACGACAATCCATCAGCACATTATTATATTCTATTTACGGTACAAACATTTTTAACTAATATAAAGTTACTTGAGCGTGATTTTGTACAATTATGTAATAATAATAAACATTTCATAGCAGCCAGGGAAAAATCGTCAAAGATTTTCATTGGATTATTGCATAATCTTGCAGTTGCGCGGTTGAAAATTGCACTTATTTTAAGTACAAGTATAAAACCCCAAAACGCGAGTTTGACATCATTCTGGCCAAAGACGATCAAAACTAGAAGGAGATATTCTTTAGAAAGTAAGAATAATAGTAATTTACTTTACTTTTTGTCAAAATTTAAAAAACACATAATTGTTTAAAAACGATTTACGCAAATTCTACCCAATTTTCGGAAAAACTTGAGGAAACTAGCAATATTACGGAAATACTATATTGTTTTATAATAATGGTTTAAATTTATCTAGAAATACAAAAACCATAGAGATTACTTATAAATATTTTTCTTGTTGAGAAATTTAGTACCTTGGTAATACTTTTTGCTGAATCACTGTGTTGAGGCGATGATTCGGTCCCATGTACTTGAACAATTTTAATCCAATTTAACGCCAATATTCAATTTACATAACCAAACAAATTTGATAAAAACTTATTTTATTTATGTTACTGGTAAAGGATGATCCAGTAAATTTAAAGCAATTTGCAAAGTTAAGCGTTTAAGTAGGGTTTTCAGACAGTGAGCCACATGAAAATGCTCATTACTAGCGCAGGAAACTAGTACAAATTTTCCATACATTCTTGTTCAAAAGACCACAACATTATAAGTCAATCAATTGGTATAATAACAACCTATAATAGTAATTTTTAGTAAAAGATATCATATTGTTAGTAGAATATTAAACATTGGCTAGTTTAGAAAAAAAGAACATTTGTTAGTAAACAATAATGAACAGATAATTAATTCTTGCCAACTTTTGTCAATTATTTTGGTCACAATTTGAGACAATCGTTTTTAGTCAAAGGAAACTAAAACATAGTCTCAACAAAGAATTATGTAATAGAATTTTACTTCATATTTTTGACTTTACTGAAATTCACATTTAATTGTAAAGGTCAGTTTGGCAAAAGATGAGACATACGTTTTTAGTGAGAGGAAACTAATACAAAGTCTCTACTAAAAATCATCTATTTAAAACTTTTACTGAATTAATGAACTACCAGTTAAGGAAACCTTGTAATTATCAAGTTTGGAAAATTTTAGACATTAGTTTTTAGCCAGTGGAAGCTATTACACTGTTTAAACAAAAATTACCCCTTTTATTTCTTAGAACCTATCATATATTTTCTGGAATTACTTCTCACTATAATTATTGTGAGGTCAGATCCACTTTTAATACATGAATACCCAATATTTTGTCCTGTGAGGTCAGATCCACTTTTAATACATGAATACCCAATATTTTGTCCTGTGAGGTCAGATGTACTTTTAATACATGAATATCTAATATTTTGTCCTGTGAGGTCGGATGTACTTTGATACATGAGTATCTAATATTTTTCTCCATATCTGCTCGTATTCTCAACAAACAAGAGCATATCATAGCAGTTATTGTTTTACTCTTTATGAGTATTTATATAGTATTTGAATCAACCGTTTTAAAGATACCCTAGGCAACAGTCTAGAAATTCACTAATAATAATTAATAAACGCATATTTTTAATCACAATCTGTATATACAAACACTTAAATTGTTATTAAATACTTTTATGAATTTGTATAAATTTTTGTCAATCACCCACGCACAACAACATGTATTCTTCAGTATTGAAGCCTTGTTGACCCAAAAGAAGTGTACTTAGTATTGATAAATTTGCAAGTTGTTTTTACTGGTCTTGAGCTTGACTTAGTTGTGATCTCAAATATTTACTACTGTTATGTTGTTATAATATATAATACATATGTCTGAAAATAAAGTATTTGCAACTTCTGAATTGTTTGGTATAAATTTGTGATATCAATCTTAAGAATACCCTTAAAGTTCGCTATAGATATTTGGATAGTTTAGGCTTGGTCCTATGACAAAAGTAAAAAGAGGTCTGTCATCGTTCGTTCTAGATCTAGATAGAGAGTAAGTGGTTTAGGTTTCGTCTAGATTTATATATCACTATGAGAGGTTTCGGTGTATGTGTTTCTACCTTTTTCGCCATTGACCCGCTACATACATGTAGTATAATTTGAAGTTATATTGGAAAGGTGCAACGTGTCTGTTCAATAACATTAAAAAGGTCAAGTTTACCGGACTGAAATGTTTGTATTGCATTCCAAATCAGTTGCAGTTGAGATTTCCAGACGATTTTCGTCGCTCGTGCACATTGCCGCTCCGCAAACTTTTAAAAGGGACGTAACTCGCAAATAAAGCTAATAACCAAAATTATGAGTAAAAATGATACCCAATAACGGACACTTTACGGTGACCTAATTTCTTTAAATACGATTCGAAAATATCATAGAAGTACTAAGTATCCTTTTATTACTTTTGCTTCTTAATAAAATTCTGTGGAAAAACTGAGAAGCACAAATTATTTATAACACAGGCGAATAATCCCACTTAAGGATGTTCGCTACTCTGTTTCAAAATAACAAGCTTTTTAAAAGACTGTTATAAATTGGAAGGAACTATAAAAGCAGAAAAAAATGAAGGGTCCGTGTGCTTGTTTTCGAGATAAAAGCCATTGAAAATATGGTGGGAAATGATTCTCCTTAGATTATTTTATACATTTGACATTGGCATCTTTTTTCTTTCAAAAACTATGAAACAAATAACAAGGATTTAATAAGTTTTCAAAGATGGCATTTTAAACTATGTAATCAAATTATGAATAGAAAAGTAGGGGTTAGTGGGCAAATTTTTTTAATGGTACTACATGGATAAAACCAGAGGATTCCGAATATCTGGCAAAAATTCAAAAAAAAAGGGAGCGAACATCCTTAATCATACTCAAAGATACACCTCTATGACGGTACTATGACATCAAATTCTATCCTTTATCATGAGTAAGTTAAGGATGTTCGCTACTCTGTTTCAAAATAACAAGCTTTATAAAAGACTTATAATTTGATAGTATTTAAATAATGGAACAAAAAATTAAGGGTCCGTGACCTTGTTTTCGAGATATAAGCCATTGAAAAATTGGCGGGAAATGATTCTCTCTAGATTTTTCATGATTTGTGGAATTGAACACACCATGGCTTCAAGACAAAAAGAAGAAATGACAAGCAACAGACCATAGAACACGTAACTGCAAAGTAATGATTGAGCAATACGAACCCGGCCTAGTGTTGAACGTTACTGAGAAAAAAAAGGTAACATGCCCTTAAACATCATGAAAGCAAGGGATTGGATATTTAGATTTAATTTTAAATATACAATTACTTGACGAAAGTAAGTGATTTCTGTTTCTTCATCTGACTATATTGGCTTTATGCAGTTAATGTCATATGTTAAAGAAACGATCGTAGTCATACAAATGTACATGAATGTCTTTATCCCACTTATTCATATACATATTTAATGTTCAATCTTTTAACACGCTTAAAATTACAAATTTTATTTTAAAGTTATCAAGTCCCAAAACAGTAAGAAAAAAATGGAGGATGTGTCCATGGGACACAGAAGATGCCCCCGCTTGCATATAACGTTATAAAGGGTCATAACTGGAGAACGGTAAAAGTGACGCCACCCAAATTCGAACTTTATCTGTGTTTTGTGGTAATAAGCATAGTGTACAAGTTTCATAACATTTGGTTTAGGCAAACTAAAGTTAGAGAACGGAAACCAATTTTGGGACGTACGTACGGACGGACGGACGGACGGACAAGGGTAACACTTAATGCCCCCTCCAGTGACGGCGGGGGCATAAAAAGGAGGATATTGAGAACGATGCAAGCGAAAAATCAAGTAGCAGCAGTGAATATGCAGTTTCAAATACTACCTTTTTAGCTTTACTTCTTCAAGTTCAAATGATTTTTAAAAAATAGGCAAAATGGGCCTTATCTGCTAGAATCGCCAAATGTAATATATCCAGCACAGGTTCCCGTGTTGTTATGTGTCATAGTGTATGGCTAATCTCTATATAGATCTGACAAAATTCCATTTCATTGATTGGTGCTATTTTTGCTTTGTATAATCAAGAATTCTCTAATTATACTAAGGAAATTTGTCCAAGGGAACTAATATGATAACTGGTAAATTATTAAGACGGAGCAAGTAGGTCATATAACCTCCTCAGTCAAAGATTTCGTTACCACGTACGAAGATCCCTTTTTTCTTTTGATATTGTGAAAGCATTTTTATAATAAGAGCTATCTTCTCGTGTTTTATTTTAAAATTATATCATCTAGATTAACTTCTATTCACATTACGATGCTTTTCTCTTTATAATCCATACAAAATGTGTAATTTTTTCACAACCTGTAGTTTGACAACAAGCTACTTGACCTATCATTTTATGATATTTTGTACATATTACAGTATATACTTCATTTTGGCAAAGCATGAAAGTATTTTATATGTATTGCTACAATGTATACAATTATGCAAACGTGCGGTCCCACACCCTGCAGATAAAATGTACTTTTATTATGGCGTTGCAAAAATTAATGCCTTTCTTAGGCTGTTTATGACGTCTTTACACCAAATTCGTTGGATGTGTACTGATTGATACTTTAGTCTGGGAGAACAAGATTTATGTATTAGTTGTTATTGGCCCTGAATAACTATCTTTCAGTGCTTCGTACTAATTGGAGAAGGAATGAGATCTCACATTCATGATAACACCGCCAGATTCTTTATGTGCCTATCCCAAGTCATGAGCTTGTTATATATATATAGTGGTTATTTTGTCTCTTTCTGTCATATTTGTTTTTCGTTTATTGTTTTGTCATAAATCAGATCGTTATTTTTCTCGTTTAAACAGTTCCACATTTTGTCATGTCGGGGCCTTTTATAACAGCATGGGTTTGCGCATTGTTGAAGGCTGTGCGGTAACAATTGCTTAAATCCACGTCATTTTGGATTCAAGTGAATATTTGTTTCATTGGCAATCCTACCAAATATCCTTATTTTTATACTGGTCTTTTTTCTTTTCTTTTGTTTGAGGGGGGTTGAGTTTTTTTCCTTTTTTTTTTTCTTTAAAGGCGTTTTCTTGAAAATGCATAAAATATATCCGATTGTATTTAAAATTAAGGACTTGCAAATGTAAAGCACATTTAAAAATTAAATTATTTACCAGTTTGTTTTCTGTGTTATTAAAACCACCTCTCTTTTAATATTTGCATAATTATTTTACTAAATGTTATATTGAACGATCAAGATGAATGTTGTAAATCAATTTAAGCAGTATACATACCATTGTCCTGTGAAGCTGCACGCAAAAACCCTTTGTTTCCATCTTGAATATGCACGAGATATTTTCCACTGGACGTTAAACGAACAACAATCAATCAAAAGACATAGTTTTTTATGAAATGAATGATGTGTATATTTGATGAAGGACTGAAGTACATGCACCTGACTTGGGACAGGCACATATCGAATGTGGCGGGGTTAAACTAATTTGAAAGTGCAAACCCTGCCCTAACCTGGGTACCCACTATATTAAACTGAATATATTGTGTACATTCCATCTCCAAACAATTCATAATGGTGTGGTTTTTATTATACTGGTCTTAGTAAACATAATCTTTTTTACCCCTCTGGAATCTCCTGGTTTTTACAGTTTTTTTAAGGAACAGTATATATTTTTTCACAAAATTATCTGACTTGAATCAAACAAAAATGCTTTTGACTACACCTTAGCATTCAATATTTTCAGTTAATTTTTATGGGTCTAAAACCCTAAAATCCAGGAGCTTCCGGGGGCGAAGCCCCCTGGCCCCTACCAGGGCTTTGCCCTGGACCCACTGGGGGCCTTCAGCGGCCCCCGGACCCCCTACCGATTTGGGCTTCACCTTCAAATTTGGTTAGCTACGCCACTGTTAAGGATGTTCGCTACTCTGTTTCAAAATAACAAGCTTTTAAAAGACTGTTATAAATTGGAAGGAACTATAAAAGCAGAAAAAATGAAGGGTCCGTGTGCTTGTTTTCGAGATAAAAGCCATTGAAAATATGGTGGGAAATAATTCTCCTTAGATTTTTATACATTTGACATTGGCATCTTTTTCTTTCAAAAACTATGAAACAAATAACAAGGATTTAATAAGTTTTCAAAGATGGCATTTTAAACTATGTAATCAAATTATGAATAGAAAAGTAGGGGTTAGTGGGCAAATTTTTTAATGGTACTACATGGATAAAACCAGAGGATTCCGAATATCTGGCAAAATTCAAAAAGGGCGAACATCCTTAATCATACTCAAAGATACACCTCTATGACATCAAATTCTATCCTTTATCATGAGTAAGTTAAGGATGTTCGCTACTCTGTTTCAAAATAACAAGCTTTATAAAAGACTTATAATTTGATAGTATTTAAATATTGGAACAAAAATTAAGGGTCCGTGACCTTGTTTTCGAGATATAAGCCATTGAAAAATTGGCGGAAATGATTCTCTCTAGATTTTCATGATTTGTGGAATTGAACACACCATGGCTTCAAGACAAAAAGAAGAAATGACAAGCAACAGACCATAGAACACGTAACTGCAAAGTAATGATTGAGCAATACGAACCCGGCCTAGTGTTGAACGTTACTGAGAAAAAAAAAGGTAACATGCCCTTAAACATCATGAAAGCAAGGGATTGGATATTTAGATTTAATTTTAAATATACAATTACTTGACGAAAGTAAGTGATTTCTGTTTCTTCATCTGACTATATTGGCTTTATGCAGTTAATGTCATATGTTAAAGAAACGATCGTAGTCATACAAATGTACATGAATGTCTTTATCCCACTTATTCATATACATATTTAATGTTCAATCTTTTAACACGCTTAAAATTACAAATTTTATTTTAAAGTTATCAAGTCCCAAAACAGTAAGAAAAAATGGAGGATGTCCATGGGACACAGGAGATGCCCCTTGCATATAACGTTATAAAGGGTCATAACTGGAGAACGGTAAAAGTGACGCCACCCAAATTCGAACTTTATCTGTGTTTTGTGGTAATAAGCATAGTGTACAAGTTTCATAACATTTGGTTTAGGCAAACTAAAGTTAGAGAACGGAAACCAATTTTGGGACGTACGTACGGACGGACGGACGGACGGACGGACAAGGGTAACACTTAATGCCCCCTCCAGTGACGGCGGGGGCATAAAAAGGAGGATATTGAGAACGATGCAAGCGAAAAATCAAGTAGCAGCAGTGAATATTCAGTTTCAAATACTACCTTTTTAGCTTTACTTCTTCAAGTTCAAATGATTTTTAAAAAATGGGCAAAATGGGCCTTATCTGCTAGAATCGCCAAATGTAATATATCCAGCACAGGTTCCCGTGTTGTTATGTGTCATAGTGTATGGCTAATCTCAATATAAATCTGACAAAATTCCATTTCATTGATTGGTGCTATTTTTGCTTTGTATAATCAAGAATTCTCTAATTATACTAAGGAAATTTGTCCAAGGGAACTAATATGATAACTGGTAAATTATTAAGACGGAGCAAGTAGGTCATATAACCTCCTCAGTCAAAGATTTCGTTACCGCGTACGAAGATAAAATTTTTCTTTTGATATTGTGAAAGCATTTTTATAATAAGAGCTATCTTCTCATGTTTTATTTTAAAATTATATCATCTAGATTAACTTCTATTCACATTACGATGCTTTTTCTCTTTATAATCCATACAAAATGTGTAATTTTTTCACAACCTGTAGTTTGACAACAAGCTACTTGACCTATCATTTTTATGATATTTTTGTACATATTACAGTATATACTTCATTTTGGCAAAGCATGAAAGTATTTTATATGTATTGCTACAATGTATACAATTATGCAAACGTGCGGTCCCACACCCTGCAGATAAAATGTACTTTTATTATGGCGTTGCAAAAATTAATGCCTTTCTTAGGCTGTTTATGACGTCTTTACACCAAATTCGTTGGATGTGTACTGATTGATACTTTAGTCTGGGAGAACAAGATTTATGTATTAGTTGTTATTGGCCCTGAATAACTATCTTTCAGTGCTTCGTACTAATTGGAGAAGGAATGAGATCTCACATTCATGATAACACCGCCAGATTCTTTATGTGCCTATCCCAAGTCATGAGCTTGTTATATATATATAGTGGTTATTTTTGTCTCTTTCTGTCATATTTGTTTTTCGTTTATTGTTTTGTCATAAATCAGATCGTTATTTTTCTCGTTTAAACAGTTCCACATTTTGTCATGTCGGGGCCTTTTATAACAGCATGGGTTTGCGCATTGTTGAAGGCTGTGCGGTAACAATTGCTTAAATCCACGTCATTTTGGATTCAAGTGAATATTTGTTTCATTGGCAATCCTACCAAATATCCTTATTTTTATACTGGTCTTTTTTCTTTTCTTTTGTTTGAGGGGGGTTGAGTTTTTTTCCTTTTTTTTTTTCTTTAAAGGCGTTTTCTTGAAAATGCATAAAATATATCCGATTTTATTTAAAATTAAGGACTTGCAAATGTAAAGCACATTTAAAAATTAAATTATTTACCAATTTGTTTTCTGTGTTATTAAAACCACCTCTCTTTTTAATATTTGCATAATTATTTTACTAAATGTTATATTGAACGATCAAGATGAATGTTGTAAATCAATTTAAGCAGTATACATACCATTGTCCTGTGAAGCTGCACGCAAAAAAAACCCTTTGTTTCCATCTTGAATATGCACGAGATATTTTCCACTGGACGTTAAACGAACAACAATCAATCAAAAGACATAGTTTTTTTATGAAATGAATGATGTGTGTATATTTGATGAAGGTGCATTTTGAGACCTAATTCATAAATTACTAACATCCGTCATATCACGTACGGAACCTAGAACTGACTGCAAGCAACAAAAAGCTTAATACCTTAACGGATCATATCTTGAGGAATTCTGTGAAGTTAAACGTAAAATCAACGGCGTAGTTCGAAAAATTATCACAAGTGAGTCTTTGGGTTGTTAAAGGCTTCGGTGTGTCAAGGGGATGGGATTAGGGGTTTGGACAAATTTCATTAACTAAAAAATCTAGTTTCAAAAAAACAAAATGACAAAAATTAATGCTAAAACTGATTCATGTATTCACTTTTCAATTCCCTGAATTTAAAGAAGGAACATTGTCCCCGTTACGGCGTAAGAAGGCCAGTGAGAAATCATTATTCGAATTCATGAGAAGAATGGGAAATTGTAGGTTTCACATAACTATTTCCTCAATCGATCCCTCAACCAATGTTGAAGTAAATATTAGAATGATCTTTAATTTGATAAATAAAATTGAGAATGGAAATGGGGAATGTGTCAAAGAGACAACAACCCGACCACAGAACAGACAACAACAGAAGGTCACCAATAGGTCTTCAATGCAGCGAGAAATTCCCACACCCGGAGGCGTCCTTAAGCTGGCCCCTAAACAAATATATATACTAGTTCCGTGATAATGGACGTCATACTAAACTCCAAATTATACACAAGAAACTAAAAGTAAAAATAATACAAGACTAACAAAGGCCAGAGGCTCCTGACTTGGGACAGGCGCAAAAATGCGGCGGGGTTAAACATGTTTATGAGATCTCAACCCTCCCCCTATACCTCTAGCCAATGTAGAAAAGTAAACGCATAACAATACGCACATTAAAAGTCAGTTAAAGAGAAGTCCGAGTCCGATGTCAGAAGATGTAACAAAAGAAAATAAACAAAATGACAATAATACATAAATAACAACAGACTACTAGCAGTTAACTGACATGCCAGCTCCAGACCTCAATTAAACTGATTGAAAGATTATGTCTTCATTATATGAATATCAGGCACAATCCCTCCCGTTAGGGTTTAGTATCATACCATCATAAAATATATGAGAAGAGCATAACCCGTGTCATGCCAACAACTGGTTTTAAATAAATGTGTTTAGTTCCGATGCAAAGACCCTATAAGTGAATCAATATTAAAGCCAAAATATGCAATCTTTAATGACCTGACAACAGTATCGTAACTATATCCTTCTTAATAAGTCTATTTAAAGGTTTTGTTAGCTTCTGGGTGAATACTGACATTTTTGTGCTTTATAAAGAATATTACCATAAAAGATTGGATGTGAAATACCTGAACGTATAAGAAGTCTGCATGTTGAGCTATATTTACGAATGATGTCCTTGTACCGATGATAAAATTTAGTAAATGTTTTGACTAGTTTGTGATATCGAAAACCCTGGTGTAATAATTTTTCAGTAATACATAAATTTCTTTCGTTAAAATCTGAAACGTTGTTACATACACGAGCGAATCGTACAAGTTGAGATATATAAACACCGTAAGATGGTGACAAGGGAACGTCACCATCTAAAATGGATAATTAACGATAGGAAATGAAAATCATCTCTTTTATCATAAATTTTTGTATTAAGCTTTCCGTTAATGATATAGATATCAAGATCGAGGAAAGGGCAGTGGTCATTGTTAGTATTAGCTTTATTTAAAGTAAGTTCAACAGGATAAATTTCATTAGTATACATACTGAAGTCGTCATTATTGAGAGCCAATATATCATCCAAATATCTAAAAGTATTAAAATTTTGTATCAGATGTTGTTTCGATGGGTCTTTGCTGATTTTAGTCATAAATTGTAACTCATAGCAATACAAAACAGGTCCGCAATCAGTGGTGCACAGTTAGTCCCCATTGGAATTCCGATAACCTGACGATATACGGAATCTCCAAAGCGAACAAAAATATTATCTAGTAAAAATTCAAGGGCAGATATAGTATCAAAGCATGTCCAATTGACATAGTTCTTTTGTTTATTGCTACTAAAAATGACCTAAAAGAGTTAGAACATATGTATTCACATTCTGACTTTTAAATGCCCATTTAATTAGGTGTGTGAATTTTTCTTAATGAGAATGTGAGGCAATGTGGTATACAGGGTAGAAAATTCAAAACTTTGAACAGTTTCAAAATCACCAATATAAGCATGCAATTTATCAAGTACTTCCAACGAGTTTTGACACCCCAAAAGTAATTAATTCCACTATTTTCAAAAGCCTTATTTGAACAATTTATTATCAGGTTTTTGATTGTACCAAGTGAACTGGTAAGAAGAATAGACAATTTAGTAGTGGAACAATGGCTTGAAGACGAAATAAATCTATATTTGTAAGGTGTTTTATGTAGCTTCGGAAGCCAGTACATAGTTGGGACTTTCATTGTATTTGGTTCTGCTTGTAAAGAGGTAGCTAAAGTTTATGTTTGTTACAGATGTCGTTTTCTGAAAAAAGAGTCCAAAGATTTTTGTCTACCGATTATGCATTTCATATGTAACAAAAAGAACACTTTAGTGTGGTTCATCCGATTTCTCTTCGAAACTATTGCAGTGGACCTTTAAAGGGACTAATACATAAATTTCTTTCGTTAAAATCTGAAACGTTGTTACATACACGAGCGAATCGTACAAGTTGAGATATATAAACACCGTAAGATGGTGACACGGGAACGTCACCATCTAAAAATGGATAATTAACGATAGGAAATGAAAAATCATCTCTTTTATCATAAATTTTGTATTAAGCTTTCCGTTAATGATATAGATATCAAGATCGAGGAAAGGGCAGTGGTCATTGTTAGTATTAGCTTTATTTAAAGTAAGTTCAACAGGATAAATTTCTTTAGTATACATACTGAAGTCGTCATTATTGAGAGCCAATATATCATCCAAATATCTAAAAGTATTATTAAATTTTGTATCAGATGTTGTTTCGATGGGTCTTTGCTGATTTTAGTCATAAATTGTAACTCATAGCAATACAAAAACAGGTCCGCAATCAGTGGTGCACAGTTAGTTCCCATTGGAATTCCGATAACCTGACGATATACGGAATCTCCAAAGCGAACAAAAATATTATCTAGTAAAAATTCAAGGGCAGATATAGTATCAAAGCATGTCCAATTGACATAGTTCTTTTGTTTATTGCTACTAAAAAATGACCTAAAAGAGTTAGAACATATGTATTCACATTCTGACTTTTTAAATGCCCATTTAATTAGGTGTGTGAATTTTTTCTTAATGAGAATGTGAGGCAATGTGGTATACAGGGTAGAAAAATCAAAACTTTGAACAGTTTCAAAATCACCAATATAAGCATGCAATTTATCAAGTACTTCCAACGAGTTTTGACACTCCAAAAGTAATTAATTCCACTATTTTCAAAGGCCTTATTTGAACAATTTATTATCAGGTTTTGATTGTACCAAGTGAACTGGTAAGAAGAATAGACAATTTAGTAGTGGAACAATGGCTTGAAGACGAAATAAATCTATATTTGTAAGGTGTTTTATGTAGCTTCGGAAGCCAGTACAAAGTTGGGACTTTCATTGTATTTGGTTCTGCTTGTAAAGAGGTAGCTAAAAGTTTATGTTTGTTACAGATGTCGTTTTCTGAAAATGGAGTCAGTTGGAATGTTGGTGAATTGGTGATTTCTTTTTTCAGAACCTCAACGTAAAATTTACGTCAAACAATAATGATATTATTAGCAGCTTTATCGGCCGGGACAAAAACAAATTCCTTGGCTAGTTCTTTAAGTTTATGTTTGATACGAGAAATAGTTTTATTTTGGTTGTTGTTAAGAGTAAAATGTTCTTTAAAATGTTGAATACGTATATCAACTATGTTCATTACTGAATTAAAAAAAGAGTCCAAAGATTTTTTGTCTACCGATTAAAAATTTCTGCATTTCATATGTAACAAAAAGAACACTTTAGTGTGGTTCATCCGATTTCTCTTCGAAACTATTGCAGTGGACCTTTAAAGGGACATTTAACAACAAATGGAACCATTTCTTTCAAAGAGCTAAAACTTTATTACTTGAAATTCTAAAACTTTAAGCCTCATGTAGTGTCAATGAGCAATTTAAGGGCTAGCAACTTTTTTGTATAAAGGAAATAACCATAATAAAATTGAGAATGGAAATGGGGACTGTGTCAAAGAAACAACAACCTGACCAAAGAGCAGAAAACCTTTTATAAAAAAAAAACATTTGTAATGAAAACGTACTATAAATATACAATTTTATTGTATTTCGAAAACTTGGAATTATATCACAATAAATTACATCTGCTTCACATCAAACTATCTTAACTCGATACTAATAAAAAGAAGCCCGTATCCATGTCACTTAACTCGATACTAATAAAAAGAAACCCATATCCATGTCACTTCACTCGATACTAATAAAAAGAAACCCGTATCCATGTCACTTCACTCGATACTAATAAAACAAACCCGTAACCATGTCACTTAAGGGCATACGATACAGTTACAGGGGAGGTAATGACGTTGCTAACGTAAATTGTTATTTTCGCGACGTCAAACTGTGACTTATCGGGAAAAGATGCAGTTTTCGACTGATTTTTATCATTCAAACTGATTTAACTTGAAAACGAGTTCATTGACCCCTCTTTTTTAAAATGACATTTGATTTGATTACGTATGAAGATTATGTGTACCAATTTTCATGAAAAAGTCAATAATGCAATTAACTTAAATTTGATAAATATACAGCACAAAATGACGTTTTTTTTCTACTTTCATGAACATTTCATAAATATGAGTTATTTGTAAAAATAAAATGTACAAATTTAATTATAGAACATTTATATAAAACAGAAATTACAAATAAATTAACAAAAAACAGTTTGTGTTTATCTTTTAAAACAAAAAAGTTATGTATTTCTGTCGAAAGGAAAAATACGTCCACAAATCCGAATTTTGAGGAAATATCTGAAATTTCAACCTCAATTTACTCAAAAAGTAGCACATGATGGTATATTTTTTTATTGCATATTTGATTTAATCAGGTAAAAAATAGCCTATATGCAAATTTTCATCAAAATTTCATTACGGGATCAAAACTGTATCGTATGCCCTTAACTCGATACTGATAACAAGAAACCCGTAACCATGTCACTTAACTCGATACTAATAAAAAGAAACCCGTATCCATGTCACTTCACACGATACTAATAAAAATAAACCCGTAACCATGTCACTTAACTCGATACTCATAACAAGAAACCCGTAACCATGTCACTTAACTCGATACTGATAACAAGAAACCCGTAACCATGTCACTTAACTCGATACTAATAAAAGGAAACCCGTATCCATGTCACTTAACTCGATACTAATAAAAAGAAATCCGTATCCATGTCACTTAACTCGATACTTATAAAAACAAACCTGTAACCGTTTCACTGAACTCGATACTAATAAAAACAAACCCGTATCCATGTCACTTAACTCGATACTAATAAAAAGAAACCCATAACCATGTCACTTAACTAGATACTAATAAAAACAAACCCGTATCCATGTCACTTAACTCGATACTAATAAAAACAAAACCTGTAACCTGGCATGTCACTGAACTCGATACTAATAAAAACAAACCCGTATCCATGTCACTTAACTCGATACTAATAAAAAGAAACCCATAACCATGTCACTTAACTAGATACTAATAAAAAGAAACCCGTATCCATGTCACTTAACTCGATACTAATAAAAACAAAACCTGTAACCTGGCATGTCACTGAACTCGATACTAATAAAAACAAACCCGTATCCATGTCACTTAACTCGATACTAATAAAAAGAAACTGTAACCATGTCACTGAACTTTGAAATGAAGACCACGCTATCCTTTGGAATACATTTTGAACGCGTTACATTTTGTTGTATTTTGTGAAGTTAAGTTCACATCGAATTTTCCTAAACTCGAAACTAAACAAATAGAAAGACGCTAGACCTCAGTAAACATTATAAATACGAGTTAATCCATATTCTGTCCTTGCTTATTCTGGGCGTTTTATTTTATATTGTATTTTTCATAGCAGAAAAGGAAATTTGTGGAATACCTCCAGGAGACAGCAACCAAATGACACAAATAACCCAAAACATCTACTGGTGTGTTTACAACATCCCTTGACAAACATCTTTTAAGGCTGAAATATTGGCCGGCCATATTCGGTCTTTCATTGTTTTTTATATTTATAAAATAGATTCGGCGTTTAAACGTACCATTCACTTATTCTTTTTTTAAATCGAAAAGAAAATCGTATTACACATTTATTTTGTCAATAATATTACCCGTTGCTTGACAAAAAATGAGAGATAGTCATAAGATTATATATCTGCTACAGTGTATTAAAGTATTAGTACATTATTTGCATTGTATGTGTGGTCATTATTGTTTTGAACCGTTTCCTTTGTATCCTGTGACGTAACCTTTATCTTCATATCGATACTCTCTTCCATCGATACCCTTTCCTTTGCCAGATTCATCGAACCTCTCCTTGTGAGCCCCTGTGTATTTTGACGTATCTGTCAATCCACTGACATTACCAGTCTTAGAAATTTTCTGAAAAATATATCCATGTCAGTGTCAAGTACTATAGAACAATTCTGTTTCAAACTCCATCACAATTCCTTATTTTTTTTTGATTAAACAAAGCATTCGCTGCCTTATAGTAAGCAATTATTATTGCTTTTTTAACCATGTATTAATTTCATGTCGATACAACCCTACTTTGGGAGAAACTAAATGAGTAATCTCCACAGGGAATGTAAATAATAATAATAAATGATTTTTAAAAAATCCTGAAGACATGCAAGTTTTCTGAAGGGGAATGGCTTCTTGTAAGCACAACTGTGTTGTATACTAACATTCAAAATATTAAAAATAGGCATAACAATATTGCAATTAACCTACCCGTGATATCATATATGTCTCAATCTATTCACTATAATGGAGAAAACAAAACAAAAAAAAGGAAGCTAGTTGTTGTTTAAAGCAAAATCCGAAACTTTGTTAACATCAGTATAAAATATTGAATGGAGAATACTTCGAGTTAATTTACCATGCTGAACTGTCAGTCCTGGCCAGAATATCTGCTGCAAACTTATGCTTCGTATCTTTGTTATAAACTTCTCCTGCACATGAAATGTAGTTTATACCATCATACGAGTGTCAACGACGTAAATATGAAAAACGAATTAATTTTAAAAATGTAGCCTGATCCTTTTGCTTACATATTCCTTTTAAAGTTACAAGTGTGGACACAGATGAATGTGGATAGTATGTTTGGATGTTTGACAGTGTTTTATATGACAAAGGAGTTCCATGTTTTCCTATATGGTGTTATTAACTGTGTTGCACGATGACAACCAACCTGAGCATTAGAGTGCTGTTTATTTAATATTTAGATTTTATGTTCAAGACGGGCATGGAAGAGACACTAATTGCATTAATTACCAAATGATTATGATAGAATATTTTCCAAATCTTTGATTTTGGATACATTTTGTAGCTAGGAGAGCAACACATAATAGGTTCAATTTTTCATGTGATTTTTTTAAATGGGAGATGATATCTGAGAACATGATATTAGGAGGCTGTAACTCAGTAGTTGTCATTTGTCTATGTGTTACATAATATTTGTTTTTTCGTTTATTTTGTGTACATCTAAAGTTAATAAAAGGCAAATGCATGATATTTCAAATATGCCTTGGAATTAGGGAAGATGGGATGAAAAGGGAAGATGTAGATTGTGGTCCCCAATGGCCATTAATATCTGTTTTGTAAATTGTAATTTGACAAATATACAAAGAAAAAAACAGGATTAACCTACCAAAGAAGACGATTTGAAAATTACATCAGGCGTTGTTATGACGGAAGAAAACAGAGCTTGTGCCTCCAACGCTTCAACGTGTGGAGGAGGAACTGCTTACCTTTAAGATTCATATGAATTCTTCCCCATTTTTAAAGCGTTCGTACTAATCAGCAAACAAGAGTGCACACGCTGAAATGTCTTGCCTTCTCTACTGACCATTGATTTTAAGTTGATAGTCATAATATAAAGCTTTACTACAAGTATCACATAAACTTAACATGATCCAAGAAAATTAGGTCAAGGTCAGATAGACCAAAATGGAAATACATGTTCACCTTACAATCATTCCATACACCAAATATGCTTTAAATATAGTTGACCTATTGCACATAGTATCTAAGAAACAAACTTAACCAGGAAAATTCAACATTGATCAATGAACGATGAAAATCAGGTCAAGGTCAAATGAACCCTGCCAGCCAGACATGTACACCTTACCATCATTACATGCTTTAAATACCGTTGACCTATTGCATATAGTATCTAAGAAACAAACTTAACCAGGAAAACTTAAGATTGACCAATGAACCATGAAAATGAGGTCATGGCCACATGATACTTGACAGACAGACATATATACCTGACAATCATTCCATACACCAAATATAGTTGATCTATTGCTTATAGTATTATAAAAACAGACTAAAAACAAAAACTTAACATTGAGCAATAACCCGTAAAAACGAGGTCAAGGTCAAATAAAACATGCCAGACTGACATGTACATCGCAAAATATTTTCATACACCAAATATAGTTGACCTATTACATACAGTATTAGAAAAACAAATCAAAACACAAAAAAACTTAACTTAATACACTGAACCATGAAAATGACGTCAAGGTCACATGACACCTGCCAGTTGGACATGTACACCTTACAATCATTCCATACACCAAATATAGTAGACATATTGCTTACAGTATCTGAGATATGAACTTGACCACGAAAACTTAACCTTGTTCACTGATCCATGAAATGAGGTCGAGGTCAAGTGAAAACTGTCTGACGGGCATGAGGACATTGCAAGGTACGCACATACCAAATATACTTATCCCATTCCTCATAATAAGAGAGAAATTAAGAATACTAAAAATCTTAACTTTTTTTTCAAGTAGTCACTAAACCATAAAAACGAGGTCAAGGACAAAGGACATATGACCGACGGAAACTTCATAACATAAGGCATCTATATACAAAGTATGAAGGGTCCAGGTCTTCTACCTTCAAAAATATTAAGCTTTTAAGAAGTTTGTTAACGCCGCCGCCGCCGCCGCCGCCGGATCACTATCCCTATGTCGAGGCTCGATAAAAATTAGTTTTTATTGTACTATCTAGAAGCCAAGGTACTATTAGAGATATCTTTTGTGGAGTACATTGCATTTTTCTTGAACCCAAGTGCACGTACGTGTGACATTCAGGATATAGCACATAGGTCCGTTTACCTGTTCCACTGTGGAAATTAAGAATAGATGGCATCATATATAAACTACTGTTATTGTTATTGTCAAATCGTATGAATAAGAGCAAGGACACATCAATAAGTGATGATAAGTTAAATTATTAAGGAATATTCACTAGACAAAATATAAAAACACAAAACAAATTTATTAAGAAAAAAGGGGGGGTCCATTCCCCAAGCGCATGTGCAACGGAACTGATGGGCGTTTAAAATTGATTTAAGTTTACCCGAAAATGAGATTTATAGTCGGATCCATTTCTATATAGCAACATTCCAGCAGCGCCTGCATACGGAGTATATATCTCCCAGTTGATACGATATTCCAGGGCTTGTATTTCCTATCATGATTTCCTTGATAGAGGGTTACTGCTCACAAGGAAGCTATTAAACCAAGAGTTTCATGTGGTGAAGTTGAAATCATCCCTTAGTAAATTTTACGGACGCCATCACGAGTTGATTGACCGTTATGGAATATCCGTTTCACAGATGATAGCGGATATGTTCCAAATGTCGTAACTTCAATCCCGTCCCCTTTTCCCCGAATGTGACCTACCGAATTAGACTTATTACCGGGTTTTTACTAACATGAGCAACACGACAGGTGCCACAGTGGATCATGATCTGCTTACCCTTCCGAAGCACCTGAGATCACCCCCAGTGGTTATTGTTGGCATTTTACTAGATATAAGAAGATGTGGTATGAGTGCCAATGAGACAACTCTCCATCCAAGTCAAAATTTATAAAAGTAAACCATTATAGGTCAAAGTAAGGTCTTCAACACGGAGCCTTGGCTCACACCGAACAGCAAGCTATAAAGGGCCCCAAAAATTACTAGTGTAAAACCATTCAAACGGTGAAACCAACGGTCTAATCTATATAAAAAACGAGAAACGAGAAACACTTATGAACCACATCAACAAACGACAACTACTGAATATCAGATTCCTGACTTAGGACAGGTGCAAACAATTGCAGCGGGTTTAAACATTTTAATGGTACCAAACCTTCGCCCTTATCTGAAACAATAGTGTAAAATCACAACATAGAAAGACACACTATAAAATATCAATTGAAATGGCTTAACTCAATCAAAAGATATATTAACACCAGTGAACATACACTGAACAAATAAATATGATCTACGATACAATGTAAATACAAAATAAATAAACTAAGGGAAGAATAATTAAAGTAAAATGTTATACCGCTGTGAAATGTTAAACAATTTAAGAAAAACAATATGATTGAACAAAAATATCAGCCATTTGCAATTACTTTAAACACAGGTAAATGAAAATAATTTTGTTGTTAGGTATACGTGTACAGTTCAAATGGAGAAAGGAAATATTTTCACAAAACCAATAATTTTGATGTTCATAGTACGAAGAAGTGAAAATTTATGATAATACCAAACACTTATCAAAGCTGGTATATAGAGCAGATATTAGACTATTGTTTGTCTGTTGGACTTTTTCTTTTTTAGCCATGGTATTGTCATTTTATTTTCGACTTATGAGTTTGAATGTCCCTTTGGTATCTTTCGCCTCTCTTTTATAACAGTAAATCATTGTTTTCTCAATTTTAACATTTCAAGGATATTTCGGATTTTTCGCATAAGCTTCCTGTATTTCTTTCTTAATTTCTATCGTTTGTTTTAACTCCCGAGGCTATATGCAGACGGTTTTTAAGAGCTTTTCATAACAGTCTACTACAAACTCATTTTTATTTCTAATTATTTTGCCTTTACGAGTCAAGAATGAAAAATCACTATTCACCAGTGACGTCCGAGTAAGTCTATAGATATTTATCAAGCGGTTATGCTTGCTGTAAAGTTAGTATGCCTGGTTATCTTACCTCCTATACATTTCTAGGAATATGATTGGTTAAAAGCGATCGCGTGAAGACCTTGTATAAGTAATATTGGGTTAGTGGACGTGTTTTATTTTAATATTCGGTTAGTAGCAGTGTTTCGTCCCTTTGAAAAAAGTATTAGGTCACCTGCACACAGTGTAACTAATATTATTTGACAAGTAGTAATGTTTGCTGTAAGTACTGCACATAAACATGCAAAACCATCCATACCATCGCGTCGAAATGTTAGAAGTCAGTTGAGGACATGATACTTCCGAGCATGCCATGCTAGTATTCAAATGATTTGGTACACTGGACGTCCAATAGTTTCATTTGCATATCATGAGAGTTATTTTATGAATATTTTCGACCGAAATGTCGATTTAAACTTTCAACGAAATTAATATAAGTGTCTAAAGCAAATTGTCAACCTTTATATTTTTAAGAGGATGTCGCTGTTTCGAATATCAAATTTAATAGAAAATAAAGGATATGGGGTATCCATCCATGACAAAGTACATGCACAGCAAAAAGACACAAAAAGGAAAGGAACAGCGCTTTTACTGCTGTTCTTCGTCTCATAGTCGCAGTGAGGCCTTCAATACGGAGCAAAAACTCTCACCTCAATATGATTTCAAGCTTTTATAGATACGTGACATCTTTTTTGAAGACATGCATTTCATGAATGAAATCGATTTAAACTTTGAAAGCTACGATCTGTTTCGATAAATTTTCATGAAAACTCCATTTATTTTACATCTTCAACGGACTAATCGCCCATTTAACTATTGCAACGACGCAATAATTACAACGAAACAGAGTCTCGACATAAAAATATCACCGACTGCGTATAAATGACATAATGATGTAAGTTTTGAATTTAATCAGAGATTATCTTTACATATTTAACAGACAAAGGTATTTACAACTATAAATATTGGAATTGTTCAAGAAATTTGCATAAAACATTGACAAAACAAGTACATCAGCAAAATTATTTCTCTTTGTCATAAGTGCCGGCACCCTTATACTGGCCGACATAACCTGACTTTTCAAATCGATCTTCTCGTCCCGTAACACCCTTCCCTTTTCCTGAATCGTCAAATCGTTCTTTATGAGCCCCTGTATATTTGGAAGTGTCTGTCATCCTATCAACACCTCCTGTGGCAGACGTTTTCTGAAATACAATGTAGCAAGCAGGTTCAAGGCGAAGTTATAGCACAAAACAGTTCGATGCAGTTCAAGGCGAAGTTATAGCACAAAACAGTTCGATGCAATTCAAGGCGATCGAGTTATAGCGCAAAACAGTTCGATGCAAACACTTTTTACGGTCTTCAATTACAGGTCATGATATATAATCAAAATAACGTCTTGCAGCACTTGAAATATTTTCGTATTTGTATACAAAATAGTACAACAAACAAACAATTTGACAAAAAGACAACTTAAATACTGTCATGTTGTATTGTGTCATTTTTTTTAAAGCAGTAATGAAACTTTTTCATAGATAATTAAGAATGAAAAAAAAAAAAACATTTAAGTTATTTTTGGATAATTTGATAAAGTTTATTCCAAAAAGTTAACGGTAGAAGCTTGCTGATGAATTAAGATATTCCAGTTATCACCAATAACAAGTGTTACGATATCAACTTAAGAATATTATTGTAAGATTCCTACAGCTGGTAGAAGAACAAAATAATTTTGACACAACATATAAAACATTCAAGTTTATATTAAACTTTAAATTCTGAAGACTAGTCACAAAGTATGTGCATCGATTTCATATGTATATGTTAACAGCTAATTTTTATTCAATTAGTAATATGAGTGAGGTTAAGAGTGCACGGAAAGTAAAGCACACATTCCTACAGTCCATACATGATACTATGGGCAGGAACACGATAAATAAGTGAAAATAAGTTGAAAGGGGTCCGGTCCATGCCCAAAACGCCTGTGGTAATATTATATTATATTACTGTACCTGTATTATAGTCTCTGCTTGTGATTTTAGTCTCAACATTTTTTTTAAAGATCAGGATTTCAAGTTATCTTTATTTATTTTTTCGTCGATGTTATTTGACCAATCTAAAATAAGTAAAGCATCCACAAGCATCATCTTCACTATCGCAAATATTTAGTACCGTCGTTGCCACATAGTTTTATGTCATTTTATAATTTTTCGTAAGCTATCAAGTACAACAACGCTTTCCATCTTAATCATTTTAGTTTAATTCCAAGAAACTTATTCGACACATGCAAGTACAATATGATATCGCGACATTTAAAGTAGTACTATCTATAGAGAAAGAACATATTAGTACCGAGAAGTAATAGATATATCCAGACTGTTTGTTGTATGTACCTTATTGGTTTTCCCCCTGAGTTAATTTCGGATATTGTACTATGCTCCTTGTGAGCCCATTTAATAAAAAAAAATCTTCTATACATACCGTAGAATGCACATCAGGATTTTTTTTATCAAGTATTCTCTTCACGAGTTTTTGTCGGACTTCAGCCACTGGTGTGTCTTTTTCTTCCTTGGGCTTACATTCCTTATAAACTTCAGCCATCTTATCGAGGGCTTTATTGACTTTGGCTTTATCGGTTAGATCAAGTGCTCTGTCGAAAAGTAAAGAACAGAGAACAGTCTTATATATAGTTTTAATTAGATGTCAACCAAATACATATTATGTTCCAATAAAAATGTGCAATTCAGATTCCAATAACACATAACATAATTTCCACAATGGCCAATGTTGGATAATAAAGATCTATTGTTTTGGTATTACAATATACAGACGGAAATCGAATTGAAATAAAAATTGGAGATCTCTGTTAAAGATCTCTGTTAAAGAAAAACAGGGGCGTAGCTACCCTCTGAATGAAGTGGAGTCACAAACTAAAGGGCGAGGGGTTTTGGGGGCCGCCTAAGGCCCCCAATAGTTCCAGGGCAAAGCCCTTGTAGGGGGCAGGCGGGCGAAGCCCCCTCTCCTCCCGGAAGCTCCGCATATATAGCGTTTCAAAACAATCACAATCGTAATAAAAATTGTACATTTTTGTTGTGGTTTTTTGGTCATCTATTTGTAATTTCGAGTCGAATGAAGACTGAAATTGTCGTTTGCGGGTTTTTTTTATACGCCGTGAGAGCGTTTAAAATCACAGAGATTTGTTCCATATGCTAGTTTTTGTATTGAGCAAAGTAGATGTACAAAAAACAAACAATAAACATAAGCACATATATGTGCAGTTTCTGATAGCATAAACATCATTGGATATCAAATACTTGGTGGACACATTCTCCAATATTCTCCAGTATTTTGCTTAACATATGTATTTAGATGTTTAAAACATTTGTGGGTAAACTCTACAAGAGAGAGAACAAGGAATATCTAATTTTACGCAGTTAGGATTTCTCGGAGTTGAAATTAATGAACTTTTTTCAGAGGGAATGGTACTTTAAATTGATCACGATCTTTTTCATAATCTAAGTTTGTTGATTAACAAATACTTATGCATTCGACCAGTAGATGATAACAATGAAGATACATGCACTAAAAGTTTGGTGTATCTTTCGAAAAAAAATCAGCAGTTTAGTGTCCAACTCGGACAGAGAATTCATTGTAAAATCGAATGACCAAATAGTCCAGTAAAACGAGTTAGAATTCATTAACAATTTATCTAAATGCTTTCGCAATCAACCATTCGTATTACCGGCCCATATAGAAATGACTTCGAATTACGAATCTATATACAAGATGTTTTTTTTTTTTTGTAAAATAAATAAAAACGTAAGACATGTACTTGAAAATGTGTACTTTTTTATAACAGCAGTTCAAACTTCTCATCTACTAGTATACGGAAACTATTGATTGACTGAATGGTTGTTATTGTCTGGTAACAAATATTACATACACCCCAGGACGAGAATCCGTTGACGTGATGTGAAAATGAACTATTCGTGTTATCAAGACCTACATACTTAGCAAATTTTGAACTAGTTCACAAGGTAACAGTCAATATTCCCGGATCGATACGAGTTAAAGAGTCTTCGTTCTAGTAAGATGTGTGCGTTGGGGCGAAGCGGAAAATGATAATGTTCAAGTTTTTTTGTTACCCCTAAAATGATTATGCTTTTTTTTTTTTGCCCTCTAGGCGAGTATACGTTATTGTGGTGGTATCGACAACTATGTAGCTGGTATTTTCTAAACAATGCCCGTAATATAAAATGTTCCGCTACGTTTACACCAGTTGTATGTATACATGCCTTACAGGATTAAAAATTTCGCTGCATGTGTATTCCTCTTGCTTTTATTCTTTAGGTAGTCTTTAAAATGCATACATAGAGAGACCAATTCCTATATGTTAACTTTGTCCCTCTCTCTCTATTCTCTCTTTTTTTTTTTTTTTTTTTTTTTTTTTGTGAAAACGACGTGGATGCACGTGCTGTCGTGTCTACGGGTAGCTACGCCCCTGAAAAAGATGATGTATCTGGTTTGTTTTTATCTGTTGCAATTTGGTTTGTTTTTATGTTGCCATTTAGTTTGTTTTTATCTGTTGTCATGGTAATTAAAAGCCTTAGTTCAGTCTTATAACCAGTGTAACATTTTTTTGCGATTTGTATAGTTATTTACAGAATAAAGCGAAAAGAAAACAATTGTTTTTTATATAAAAGACAGATAAATACATAATAAACTGATCTAGAAATTTCGTTCTAAAAAGAGCATTTATCCTAACCCAAAATCCATCCCGTGTAGTATTTTGAAAAAAAGTCCTCAAAATGGGAGTAAAATCTAACCGTAAAGCAGTAATTCGGGTATGCCTTTTAAAGTCAGATGAGTCCAGGGCTTTGTCCTTCGAGCAAATTAACAATAAAGAGAGTGTATCATCTCTCGCGTCATTATTAGGTGTTTTTCTTTATTTAAACGCTTGGTATTGATTTCATAGTTTTCTTCAAAATTCAATTGAGAGAAGAGTCAAATATAAAGATCGTGTGACACAACTAAGAAATTAGTCGGATACAAGATAGAAGCGAGCGCAATCCAGTGGGATAGCTGGAGTGTCGAGACCAATAAAAAGCAACTCTTCACGCGACTAAGAAAAAGTCGATGTTTTTTTTTAATTTCGAAACCACAACTATACATTTTGTTTAAATATCTTTTAAACCAAGTTATATGCAAATGCACTTTGCACTAAGAACGCACTTTGCCCTTAGATACGTTATTTATCGAAAACATTGCATTTGAAGATTGTTATACATATTTAAAAGATTTTTTAACATATCTGCTGCATTTTGATTCGTCAAAAATATTAACACCTACATGAAACCACTATTATATTGTTATCATTTGCATAAAAAAAATCTACAAATATTGTAAATTCGATACTGTGGAGTTCTGTATAAGGCAGCAACCATTTGATTTTCTGGGGGGGGCTATGGATTTTTTTGGAAAAAAAGTTTGTTTCCAGTTTTTGGAGAAAAAAATAATTTGTTTTTGACCCTGAGAAAAAAAATGTTTGTTTCACCCTCAGCTGCCACTATATGTTATGCTAAAATTGAAAGAAAAAAATTGTTTTCGACTTTCAAAAAAATAGATTGTTTTTCGCCGAAGGCGAAAAAAAAAGTTTGTCCAGAAAAAAAATCCATAGCCCCCAGAAAATCAAATGGTTGCTGCCTAACTATAACGCCCCTATGACAAGAGCTTGTTTTGATAGTTCTTTCAGTGGTCAAGAAATCAGGCGAAGACACTGCTAGTAAGTCAAACAGTATCTGCGATTAACTCAAGATTGACACCTATCTTAATTCATGGAACATAAATCATAGGTCTGGATGACCAATTTTTCGTGAAAATGGTTTGATTCACTTATAGTTTGCTTAAATCTGCTTTCAAACATAAACCAAATTATTGAGGCGTGAAATGGATGTCCAAGAAAATATCTTTTCACAGAAGATTTTAACTGAACTTGATCGTTTAACATATAGACTAAGTCAATGTATAGTGAAATTTATAGTTGTAAGGAGGTTGTTTGGTGTTTTACAATATTGGAAATCATTAATGTTAGTAACAGCTTATTTTAAAATAAACTGTTGACACAGAGATATGTCTCGCCTGTCGGCATAAAACACAGAAAAAGACAATCTGATGGACAGCAACATTGCTTATTAATTCAGTCGCTGGGCCATGATCTAGTGGGCAGGGCCTAAAAATGGTGGACAAACTGAGATGTACAGACAGCAATGTAACTTTATTGTTGTCGATTGTAAGAAGTTCCTATTTATCTTACTGAAGCAGAAAACTTAACATTGAAAATTGCTAATCAATTCAAAGTCACTGGACCACGTCTTAGGGGGCAGGGCCTCAAAATAGTCGTCAAGCTATGAAAGTAATGTAACTTTATACAAAATATCATTGATCTGTCACAAGTAGATCCTATCAAACTAACTTAAGCAGAAAACATAACAATGAAAATTACTAATCAATTCAAAGTCAATGGACCATGACCTAGGGGACAGGGCCTCAAAATAGTCGTCAAACTGATTTGAACTGATAGTAATGCAATTTTATATTAAATATCAATGATTTATCACAAGTAGTTCAAACTAACTTAAGCAGAAAACTTAACAATTGTTGATGCTGTCATCGTCGCAGGCGAGACAAAAAAAGGATTCACACTGATATCATGAAGCCAAATTCTTTAATTACGTAACAATAGATATTAAAAACAATACCTTGGAGAAAGTAGGGTTTTTCCAAACGAATCTGACCAGGTAATATATACTTTTCTGGGAAGCAATCGACAGCTGATAAATTTGAGGTAAAGAGTAGTAGACACTCAGATCATTATCAGGAAGCTATTTGAAATCATCCGATATATACAATATAATTACTTTGTTGTTTTATCTTGGACGTATGGAAACACACTGCTATCCATTCTCTGTCTAATAGTTGTGTCCTTCCCTATACAGTCCTGAACCATTTTACCCCATGCTTTACTGGTCATTTTATTTGGGGGTTTGTCTTTTGAATTGAGAATATTGAAATTTCTAAATACTTCACAGACATCGTCAATCTCGCCACCAGATGCCATTTTGCCTGAAAAATAGAAAAGATGATTTTCTTTGCTTTCTCCGTATTAACAAATGTAAAAGTGGAGATCATTTTGGGAAGATATGGCATAAATATTTAACAGTTAATGTGAGGTTACAGGTATCCTCTTAAGCGTGTAGAATGATGTCGAATTTTGAATCCAAATGTATTAGTTTTAGGGCAGTAAGTTCTGATTAGCAGTACAATTTCGATGTTAAAGCTGATAGCATCATTTGCAAAGTATGTACCACGCACTTGGTTAAGTTACTTACACACCAAAAGTAATGCATATATGTATCTATTATCCATTTGTTTTCAATTTTCTCATAGGCAAAAAAAAATACATTGTGTCGAGCAGCTGATATATTACGATGTCAATGTGCAGAAACCCCGATAATCTTTTCATATCGACAGGTATTGATATCATTTTACAATATCCATATATACACAAAAGACGATGATATGTTTATCGTACAATTTCTGAACTTTTTTCCAGTCCTTTAAACAGGTTTACATAACTCAATTTGTATTCTTTTCGAATGTTTTTTTTTTGTGATGTATGTATACACATCCACGTTTATTTTCTATTTAGAAATTGTTTTACCTATATATAACATCATACATATTTATTATAAGGTTAAATCCTAACTATCCTACTGCCCGTCGTTACTTTTATTTTGACATTGCACAAGTCATGTCTTCTTTGACTGTCCATGGCGTTAAAACATTAAATCCCTGCCTGAGATTTGTTTTAATTGATTTTAGTCTCTGATGCATGATTTTTTTTTCATTAATTGTTTTTGGCTTTTAACTAGCTTTCAGTAACTGCGAGTACTCTCATATCGTACTTTCGTGTTAATTGACCTGTTGACACAATTTGTAATGCATTTCTGTTATTCAATGTTTACTTATTTTGTGTTATATCTCGTCTTACTTTTTAAATGTGTACCACCTTTGATAAGTATTTAGTATGACGAAAAAAAATTCACCTCTGTACTCGTACTATGAATAACAAATTTATTTTGTCAAAAATGTTTCTGTACTCCTACCAACAAAATTATTATATTTAAATTTACCTGTGTACGTTACTTTATTTAACGCCATTTTGTCCTAGGTTAAAGTTCTTTTTTGACATTGAAACATCTTTTTTATTTATATTGTGTCATAGATCAAACTTATTGGTTCATTGTATATTTACTTGTTTTTGTGTATTGTCTTTTTAAAGTGTTAAGCCTTTCAATTGATATTTTATTGTGTGTCTTTTTATATTGTAATGTTATACCACTGTTTCAGGTAAGGGTGGAGGTTAGGCGCCTGTTAAAACGTTTAAACCGCTGTATTTTTATGCACCTGTCCTAAGTCAGGAGCCTGTTGTTCAGTGGTTGTCGTTTGTTAGTGTGGTTCATAAGTGTTTCTCGTTTCTCGTTTTTTATATAGATCAGACCGTTGGTTTTCCTGTTTGAATTGTTTTACACGTCTTTTTGGGGCCCTTTATAGCTTGCTGTTCGGTGTGAGCCAAGGCTCCGTGTTGAAGGCCGTACTTTGACCTAAAATTGTTTACTTTTACACATTGTGACTTGGATGGAAAGTTGTCTCATTGGTACTCATACCACATCTTCTTATTTATATTTACGCTTCGTTGTCTCAACAAAAGTAAACTAAACGAGTTCTGCTGTCATATTTTACGTCGCTTTTTCGTGTACATCGTTTGATTAATGTAGATGTGAAACTGTTGAATTGCAGATGACACAAACTGCGTACCCTCTTTGTGTTTCAGACGGACAGACGTACGTACGGGGCCGAGCAGTTATTAAACCTACAGCGGCCATCGGCAAGGCATGTCAATTTAAAAAATTGACCAAAAAAATCACTAACATCAAAAGTTTGATTAATGTTGAAGTAAAACTGTTGGAGTTATACAGCTTACATAAACAACGTACTGTATTTGTGTTTCAGGCGGAAGGACGGACGTATGGAGTCGAGCATTGCAGTTATAAACCGGCTCTTGTCGTCGGCGGCGCAGTTAGTTTTTCAAATTTGTCAAAATAGGTGTTGCACTTCTTCAATTAGTGTGCGACCACGGTGCATGGTTCGAATACTGTTCAGTTGGAGTTGCACATGACACAACGTACGGTCCATTTTACAGCATTCAATGACAAAAATGACGTTAAGTTCCACACATGAGAAACCTGAGAAAAAAATAAATCTAATCCGTCCAAAATAGTTGCTTTTCTTAAGTCTGCGTGCAATCACTGCATGTACAGGATTCAAAGATGACGCAAACTATCTGTAACTTGTATTATATTATATACGTCACTGTAATACCTTAACAAGAATGAGCTATCATGTATTAGTTTAGTATTAATGGCAGATCTTTGCAATTGGAGGCCTAGATTCACAAATCCTACATTCACAAACAAACAAGATTATTATGCATTTCATTAAATCTTCTCGGGAGGTTCATCGGCCAATGTAATAATATCAGAAGGCATAATTTGTTAACTTCAAGATAGCTTCCAGTGGCGCATACATGTGGGATTTCCAAAAAAAAGGAGGAGAGAGGCTTTGTCTTTGTAAGGGGCTGATATCAGTAAAAAGTAATCCTCCATAATAGGGGCTTTACCCATATGGGAAAGGGAGGTGATATATATATTCCACCTCAACATGGAAGCACTAATGTCAGAGGGTTAAACAAGTATGTTGCGTGCTCGATAGAAGCATGGTTTACTATATTAATATCTCACGATACAGTCGCAAATATTGGGGACCCAACCTTGTATCTTACAGTGTCATCACGAAGAGATCAGACGAGATTCACGCGTAATACCAATAACTAAAGCAGAGTGATTAAAGTACATTTAAACAAAAACATGTATGCACACTTAAACAAACTGACATATCAACGTTGCCATTGTCAAAGCATAAAAGGCTTTTAAAAGCCACTGTGACCTGGAGAGGAGAAAATATGTTTTCCAACATCATGTTAGTATAATAAAGTGGGACATCTGTGTGTGTCATAGGGTGACCTAGCTATTGTATTTTTAGTTGAAGATGTTGATATAGATACATTGGTAAATTTGATGTTTACAATCGATAGATATATATAATAGAGATGTCATGATAAATATTGTGTATTACAGAGGATACACCCATGCATATATACACAGTTGTTATGAAAATGACGCACTCGACATTCATCCATTATAGAAACTAGTATTTTCAGATAAATTATGAAAAATACGCGAGTGGCAATCACATGAATCAAGATGCCGATATTAAAACTTGCTGTGACGTTAAACTCATATATTTCCCAAAAATACCAATTGTTCATGCAATTGTATATGCACATCAAAATTATCAGGATCAAATATCTGTTATCTGACAACTTGAACAATAATAAATAACATTTTTTCAACAAGTACATTACTATAATTATATCTATCGGAAGTTGGCAGGAAATTCATATTAACAAAATACACAAACATCTAAAAAGCAATCAATATAATTAGCATCATGTCTTACCGTCTTTTCTCTGTGTATTGGATAACTCCAGAGAGCTTCTAAACAACTTCTTGGTTTTGTTTACTTTGACACAATAAACACGTGACACTGACTTCAGAAAAAAAATGTTGGTTTCAATGTTTCCCTGTCTCTCTGGCTATATTTATATATTATGATAATAAGAAGAAGCGCATGAGTAAGCTTGCTTTGGTCAATTTTTAATTTTAGAAAACTTATACAAACAATTACAGATATTTTCGTGAAAGGTGAAGATTTCAAATTGACTTAAACGACATTGCACTTGAAAACATATAGGAGAACTTGGTTCATAAGCGGAAATTGATCAGCGGATTTGCCAGTCGTGTGTAATCTTATACAATAATATTTCTATAGCTACATGTCAACATTTTCAGTACTCTCATTTCATTATCTTTTTTATCGTGGTTGATCAATACTCCTTAACATGCTGAAAAACGTACATGCACCCAGTGTTTGCTACAATTTTCAACATTTTATTTAGTGTAAAAGATAAAAATTTATGTATAAGAATAAGAAGATTGTATGATTGCCAATGAGACAACTCTCCACACGAGACCAAATGCCACTGAAATTAACAACTATAGGTCACCGTACGGCCTTCAACAATGAGTAAACCCCATACCGCATAGTCAGCTATAAAAGGTCCCGAAATGACAAATGTAAAACAAGTCAAACGAGAAAACTAACGGCCTGATTTATGTACAAAATAATGAACGAAAAACAAATATGATATACAGCGTTGAACAAACAACAACCGCTGAATTACAGGCTCCTGACTTGTCGGTATTTAAAATGTTCAAAGGGTGATGTGGTCTTGCATATAACAATATGAGGTTTTTTTCGTCCGACGTACGTTCGTGAACATTAATAACTTTGCTCAAAAACCATTACCAATTTTGGTTAGTGGTTTCCACAGTATGTAAATTGTTTCGTCATAGAAATTTAACATAACAATCAACAACTATGAACTAAAGGTAGTTTTAAAAAGTAAGAAACAGAAATGACTTCGCCAATTGATTATATAGCGTGGATGCATGGTCCCCATATTAACTTACAAGGATTTATATATTTATAAATACTTGTATTAAACTATATATCAAACGAGTTTTTCCTTTCGATCTGAAATTAAAGATGGTCATCTTTTAGTACAAATAGAATACAATAGGTTACCTGGTCCTATACGCTACAGCTAAATTAGTTGGGTTTGTAAATGGTACACAACGTTAAAATTATCTCAATGATTTATAAGGCGAACCACGATTTTTTTATGAGCTATGATACCTGGGACTATTATACTAAACTATTATTTAGTATAATCGTCCCAGATAATACATAGCTAAGCAGACTAGTTTTGCATACATCCTTTTGTCACCTATATATCAACTGTTTGGTAGATAATGACAATTGTAACTCTGATACAGTTAGCAGATATAGTCAACATTGAAAAATGTAATTTCAAATTATGGGTTTATACTTAATTTTGCCCCAACAAACTACTGTTATATGTAAATGCACACCCTTTAATGTCAAATATGTTCACAAAAGAACATAGCTCAACATCTCCTTATTTTTATATAGTTTTAACATTGATATGTATAGCTTCTCTTTGCCGGCAGGAGGAATGTTATGCATATTTGATACTATGATGGTCCTTCATTATTTTGTGATTTGGTGCTCATTTGGAATTCGAGATAGTCGCCACTTTGGAACATATTTAAACAGAGGATTCATGTAAACATCAATTAACATGTTTGCCTGTAAATCAATTGAACTACAGATTTTCACAATAAGGCGAGTTTTAAAATATATCAAGAAAAGATCTACAACAGTTATTTTTACTACACCTTGTTGTACGGGGGAAAAAACACTAAAAAGATATACAAATGTCAGTGCATATAGACATAATAGTATTTGGAAAAAGCCCGTCTGGTCCATGTAGTTTGAAAAAGGACAGAGATTCAGATTCTTTTAACCCTCACTCAATTGATTATCATAAAGTGATATACAATTGTTAGTGATAGATATAGTGTATCATTTACCAATGAGATCTATATCACTGGACAAGAATAAAGGTATTTGCCCATGGATGTTAAGTTACTTTGTTATACTGAATATTGTCATCGCAACTGTGTTATATACCTGTGAAGAGTATGGTTGAAATGAGGGTAAATAAAAATGAATCCTCCTCTATATACATCACGCACAACATCCAACATTAAAAATAAAATTCAGACTTTATCTTATTTATCGCCTACGCAAACAAGATCGATAGATAACCTTTCTATAACCATCAATTACACATAGTATAAAGCATTTATTTCTTATCTATAAAAACTGCTGCTTAAGTGCATTTTATATTTGTAACATCTGTTTCCACGCTTGGAATAAGTAGCTTATTTATGATAGATAATTCAAGACATATCGATGTTATCACAAAAGCGTATTTTCATAACATATCCTTGCACCTTTTTCATCTGTCACGTATTTATTAGTAATTATAATCAAAACAGAATGCACGAAAATAGTCAGATTTTCCATGTTGTAAATTCAAATATAAAATATATTTGTTAATTATGAGTGGAAATGTAATGACTAGTTAGGAGACCTACAAACGTCAGAACAGTAACTCGATCTCTCCTGAGACCAAGGCATTTTTGTCAGATTAACTTTATTGACTATTCATGAGTCCTGTATATATAGTAATCAGAAGTCCGTTACTAGAGCTAATGGACTTCTAATATAAACTATAAACGAGAAGGATGATTATACTATCATTTATACATGAATGAGACAATGTGACAAACTCTTCAGGCACCAGTAAATAAAACATGTAATAATGATAATGTAATTTCATTTCCAGGACATATCAACTTATTCATAAATATATTTGATGTGTAAATGTATTCATATGGATCAGGGGCGGAACCAGCCATTTTTTAAAAAGAGGAGTTCCAACTCTGGATAAAAGGGGGTTCCAACCATATGTCCCCATTCAAAAGCATTGATCCACCACTGTGTATATTACTGACTCTTGTATATTTTCCATCTGTAACATTGTTTTTTTCAATGCTGGGAATAATACTTCTACATTTATCTATTAATCTCAGTCCAATATTATCCAGAATGGTTGGAGACACTACAGAACCTAAACGGTTAGATTGAATGAAGGAGTGCGAAACTACATGCATAAAATACATACTGTGCATAAAATGGGATGTGGGATATACATGTGGCTCAATGAGACAGCAACCAATCGACACACAAAACCAAATGGCATCCAGATGTCAACATACACCACGTCCACTTGTATTTTTGTCCATCTGATGAGTTAAGCCTTTTTTCAACTGATTTTTATAGTTCGTTCTTATGTTGTACTGTTATATCACTGTCTCAGGTTAGGGGGAGGGTTGGGATCCCGCTAACATGTTTAACCCCGCCACATTATGTATGTATGTGCCTGTCCCAAGTCAGGAGCCTGTAATTCAGTGGTTGTCGTTTGTTTATGTGTTACATATTTGTTTTTCGTTCATTTTTGTACATAAATAAGGCCGTTAGTTTTCTCGTTTGAATTGTTTTACATTGTCATTTCGGGGACTTTTATAGCTGACTATGCGGTATGGGCTTTGCTCATTGTTGAAGGCCGTACGGTGACCTATAGTTGTTAATTTCTGTGTCATTTTGGTCTCTTGTGGACAGTTGTCTCATTGGCAATCATACCACATCTTCTTTTTTATATATACAGTCATTATCATTTAGTCGCCATACATACTATTGTTATTTATTTATTCATTAAATATCAAACAAATACTTAATACATTATCAAAGAATGCTCGGGTGACTGAAATCATGCTTATAGTACTTATCTATGTATCATGTAGTTCTACACTATTGATCACTGTATTCCTAATAGATCATGAAAAGTGCAGAATGACATGAACTTGTACAATGCCCAATATAAATTTAAGGCAGAATTTAAATACAAAAACAAATAAAAGAAACATTTTCGTATTAAACTAGTATTAATCCCCAAATCAGAGCTTGAAGTGAATCAGGGATCAAAAGGGGGTTGTAATTGTCAAAAATGGTAAAAATCCACTGCATAGTCCAATCCATTCTGATTTTTAACAATGTCTTTTTGGGTTGTTTGCTTAGTTTTAAATAGTTCTACTTTTGGAAAGCAAAACTCATTCTGCCATGCTCCCATCATCAATGGTAAAATGGGACTAATACATCACAATCTATTAGTAAAGAATTAGAATGATTGTAAGGCAGAGTTCACCATATATTGACCCCTTTACTGTGCTTCAACGTTTTCGGATTACGTCGGTTTCAAAGATACTTTAAGCAGTTGGTCATTTGCATGTGATGTGTGGAATGTTTGTAAGGCGTACATGTGTAACAGTTCATCTATACTGGCATCCTATGCTTTCCATTTGGTGGAAATACACTAGTGTAAAATTCCCCAACAATTTTGTCCCTAGAGTTTCATTTCTGACAAACAAGTGTCAAGAAGGAATACTTTAGTGCATTTCATGCACTGGAGGTTCTACAGCTGGAATGAAAGTACACTTGCACATGTTTATCTGACCTTGATCTCATTTTCATGTATCATTGATAATGTTAAGTTTCTGATATACCTGCAGTAACACCTTGATGTTAAAGACTCTCAACATAAAATTTAATCATAATCAGCAAACAGATAATTCAGCTTGTGCACTCTAGTTTGTGTTTACTGTTTGTCTGTGGACCTGTCCCAGTGTTTTGGATTTGAGTTGTTAGTGCATTGTCTTCTGGATTAGTAGTAATACCACTAGGGAGTAACAATATCAATTCACAACATCCTGTGTTAGTGTTTGGCTTAAAGAGGATAATTGCACTTCACAATAACAAATGATACAGTTTTAGTGAACCATCCAGAACTAACAGTTTCAGCATTACAAAATATCAATCTCTGGGAGTTACAAGTATTATTATTTCTCCTGTACTGACTTTCATGGTATCTATAATTGCCTAATTAACATTGATACAATGACAAAGCTCAAAATTAGGATGTTGCATGTATATGATATTATACACATTAATTTTTGCTGTCCAGTGGTACATTTTCGCGTTTATTAATTTATTTTCAAGTCATCATTTGATAATCTATTCTGGCAATTGGCCAATTAGGGGCACCGACTACCTTACAATTCAATAATGTGTAACATAAATGCATGGATACTTATTTAACAGCAGGCAAGATATCAATGGTCTAATGAACAGCTTAAAAAAGAATGTGTCCATAGTACACGGATGCCCTACTCGCACTATCATTTTCTATGTTCAGTGGACCGTGAAATTGGGGTCAAAACTCTAATTTGGCATTAAAATTAGAAAGATCATATCATAGGGAACATGTGTACTAAGTTTCAAGTTGATTGGACTTCAACTTCATCAAAACTACCTTGACCAAAAACTTGGACAGACGGACGGACGAACGGACGCACAGACCAGAAAACATAATGCCCCTACTACAATCGTAGGTGGGGCATAAAAACTCGAAAGAACATCATTTAAAAAACCAGATTTCCATGGTTATATCCGTAATAGAACATGTTGAATAGACAAGTTAGTAATTTGAGTTAGGGTTATTTTCCTTTGTTGCTATGTTGGAGGTCAATGTGCACAAATTCCTTCATCAACCAAGTTCACTTGTAATACTGACCTCTAGACTTTGGTAAAAGTAGTTATCTAAACAATTTTAATTTGTTTAAGCCTGCATAATTCATCACTATGGTCTAGTAAGGATCACTAATTAGACTTTCTTGTAGTGAGATAAGAAAATCAACCAGTTTTCCCTCTAATATGGAGTAACCGTCACTGAACAGTCTATTTGGGACATAACCTAACGGCTATTGTCACAGTTTTTAATAGTAAACAAAAATCATGACGATCAGTAACATGAGAGAATTAAGTAATATCCTACAGAACAAATAGTTTCACCATTCCAGGGAATCTACCCTCAGGGTGTAACAATTAGTAGTTTGCCATTACAGATCATCATTTGAAGTGATACCTCAAGGAGTTCACCATGAAGGAAATGTACTGCAAAAAATATAAACTGGGAGAAAATGAAATAAACTGCTTCGCTGAGCGCAGCTGGATACGCCCTCAGAGGTCCAACCCTGAACAGTTGGGGCAAAATTGGACACAATTTTCAAGCTTGATACATGTCTGAATTTGGATTGTAATTTAATATTTGACATATTATAGGTTTCTGAATAAATGTAGTCAAAGAATTTGAAATTGGTTATATGAATTGAATTTATATTCAATTAAAGATTTCTTGCTGTTGTGCAATACACTGTGCTGTTGCGCAATACTTAGTAAATCTGTTGTCAGACTATAAACAAATAAAGTTCAATTTCTTCTCAATGTCATATTTGAAATTTAAGAAGATCAATAGGGAGATTACATCAATAGCTATAAATAATTCACCAAAGTTTCATGAGAACTGCTGAAAGCCATTTTGAGTTATTGTCCAAAAACTGGAAAATCCCCTCTTTTTTAATGAATAAAACCCTAAAACTCAGAAATGTAAAATCTAAAATTTATAAAATTCTAAAGGAGCTTACATCAACAGATATGAACAACTCACCAAAGTATTATGAGAACTGCTGAAAGCATTTTTGAGTCATTGTCCGAAAACTGGAAAATCCCCCTTTTTTATGAATAAAACCCTGTAACTCAGAAACGTTAGATCTAAAATTTATAAAAATCCAAAAGAGAGCTCATGTCAATAGATATAAACAATTCACCAAAATTTCTTGCAAGTTGGTGAAAGCATTTTTGAGTTATTGTCGGAAAACTGGAAAATCCCCCCTTTTTTAATGGATAAACCCCAAAACTCGGAAAGGTAAATCTGAAATTTATAAAAAACGAAAGGGAGCTCACGTCAATAGATATAAACAATTCACCAAAGTTTCATGCATATTGGTTAAAGCTTTTTTGAGTTAATGTCCGACATGTTGACGACGGACAGACGGTCAACGGTTTACCATAATACGTCCCGTAAACGGGCGTATAATCAAAGTGCTGAATAGCACCTCTGGGAAATGCAACTGTAGATGTGTATTATTTCAAATAGCTTATAGATGTGTATTGTTTCAAATATGTATTTAATCACAGGTTTGATGTTTTTAACTAAACCATTTTCTTTTCAGCAATTATCAAAAATCACTTTTTGTCATATGCTTGTCATATAAAATTTTGATATTCTCTATTGCAACCTTAAACTGTTGTTCTTAAATAATCAAATATACAATAAGCTCTGTTAATTTCTTTATGTGCCCATGCTATATCTAGGGCCTGTGATTTTAAAGTATTTTTTTCCATTTGTAACTTGGCATAACCCTAACCATAACAGTAAAATTCAAACTAGATCTTGGTTTTGTGGTTAAAAGTATTTTGTATAAGTTTCGTAACATTTGGTTGAGGCAAACTAAAGTTAGAGCACGGAATTGAAAAAAATTTGTATGTGTTCCGCGGAACCTAGTGTCTCGCCTACTTTTGCTGTTAATCGCAGGCTCAACAAAAATGAGGAAAAAAATAAATAAAAATATTCCTCTCTATACTATCTTTTGATTGTGTGAAGCTTCTGTCCAAGTTTGGTAAAAATCCAGGATAGTTTATGAATCTAATAAATGTTTTAAAAAATTTAACTGCAGACTGTATGTAATGTTAACTGGAAGAAAATCTAAGTCCATTAATAAGTAAAATATGGAAAAACAAGAACAAAATTTTTCACTAAATTTCCTTCTAGATACTAGCTTGCTTTTGATCATAAACAAGCTTCTGTCCAAGTTTGGTACAAATCCAGGATAGTTTAAGAAAGTTTTAAAATTTTAAAAACTTTAGCTACAGTGTGAATGTAATGTTTCCTGGCAGAAAAACTAAGTCCATTTATAAGTAATATACTGAAAAAATGGAATTTTTTTTACAAAATTTACTTCTGGATACTATCGTATGATCATAAACAAGCTTCTGTCCAAGTTTGGTAGAAATCCAGGATAGTTTAAGAAAGTTATTAAAATTTCAAAACTTTAACCACAAAGTGAATATTTGTGGCCGCCGATGTGGACACCGCCGATGCAATGTAGGATTGCTATGTCTCGCTTTTTCAACAAAAGTCAAAGGCTTCACAACAATCACAATTTTTAAATTTGTAAAGGGGCATAACTCTAGCACAGTAAAACTGACACCACCAAAACTCAAATTTAATCAGTGTTTTGTGATAATGAGCATTGTGTATAAGTTTCATAACATTTGGTTGAGACAAACTAAAGTTAGAGATCGTAAACAAAATATTCAAGCAACTTATCCATTTGTTAAGGATCATAACTCTAGTATCGTAAAATCGACGCCACCAAAATTCAACTAGACCTGTGTTTTGTGGAAATAAGCATTGCGTATAAGTTTCATACAATTTGGTTTAGGAAAACTAAAGTTAAAGAACAGAAACCAATTTTGGATGTACGGACGTATGTACAAGTAAGGGACGTACATACTTACAGAAGAAAAAGGGTAAAACTTAATACGGTGGGGACATAACAATAGCAGTATGACGACAGGAATAAAAAGTTAATATACACTAGATTCATAGAGGTGCTTATAACCCTGTAACACATTTTATAGTTGATGCTGTGAAATTTAGCATTGAGGCAATAACATTTGAGATTTTTGGTGCGTCATAATTATTTGGACTAGCACTAAGAGTAAGAAAGTCATTTTGCTATTACATGGACAGATCATTTAATCATGTAAATAATTGCTACAGCACTTCTCTTGATACACTGAGTTATTCTAAACAGAAGCTGACTTGTCTGCCTTATCCTTGTAATGATTTGTGTACAAATGTAATTGTTAATCGTAACAGTGAGGAGGCTGTGATATGTACGAACTGTCGTTGAGTCCATGTTTTTCAGCTGTCAGTTTGATCCACGTGACTGAGCATGCTGGACGAGTGAAGGTCCTTAAATCCACATTGGAATGTGAAATAGCTAGTATTTAAATAGCGGAATTTAAAAGTTTTCAAATGTTTTTGGCATCAAAACCTTCCGATCGATATTTTGACAAAAACATGCACTTTTCTATCATAGCTGGTATTTACCTTTACTCAGCCTTGGCGTGCGACATAAGCCATATAATTATCGATTATTTCTGTCACCTGTGTATAATTGCTCAATCAAACTTTTATCACTTGTCAATTATCCGACGGCTTGGTCAAAATATACACATGTTGCATTCAGTAATGTCAGTCATACGGGATTCTTTCGATACACTCGGGCTTTTACTTTATATTTAATAATAAACATTTGTAAAAAATTGCGCGGGAAAATGTTCATTAATGAAATATTCATGAATTAAACGATGTCTTGCGTAGATTTCTTTTGATTTTCTCTTCAGCGCATGGAAAATCCGCGAAGTAGTGTTTGTGATACTCATTTTCAAAATGAAGTTAAATTCAGCTGAATTGTCGGTGAACATTCATTCCTTTTTTATTCAAGCTGTAATCTTTTCAAAAGGACTCAAAATTTCAAAAGCATCTTCCTAGAATCAGTATTCAAACACTAGTACTACATTATCTTGGAGCAGAACATTTGCGATAGTCTGTCACCGGAAGTTTGAGTCCGACGCCTTACGAAAGTATTGCTATAGAAAACTTCCAAAAAAATAATATCACTTAAAGTTCTGTAAATTTAATATTTCATTATAAGACTTCAAAACAATTCAACATGTACAAAGATTTACAACATACAACATATTTAGATACTGCAATGATTTCCTCATTCTTCATTTATATACACATGTATAACAAATCATACTTTAGATATTGCTTTTTTACTGAAATCATCAAGTTTTATGACAAATGATATCAAAACTACAGTTGATGTGTTGAGATGACACAAATGCCCCTTAATTGCTGCCAAATTGTAAAAATACAATTTAAAAAAATCTAATTTTCGAAAAATCTAATTCAAGAGATCATACTTCAATTAGGGTCATCAATGGGGAAATAAATAAATATATAATTTAGCTTGAAAAGAATAATTGATCATTAAAAGTATACTTGAAAGTTCTCAGAGATTACTCAATGGTTCATGATTGTTTTCTCTGTTAAAAGTTTATTGAAATCACTTTATGTACTTTTTCCGTATTGTAGAAAATGGGAAAGCTGTACATAATAAAGAAAATAACAATAAATTAACCTCATTTTAAAGAAAAACAATTTTGTCTAGTCAACTTGTTTCATGTCATATTCTCTGCATAAATTACTTGGTTTTAGACACCATCCTTTGCATATATGAACGAAAAGTGCTTGAATTTAATCATATAGATTTGTAAATTGTAAATTGTAAATATGATTTTTAATGTTAAATCAACAAAAATAATTTTTGGAACATGACCCCACCCCTTCCCCCAAAAGCAATAAATGGAAAATATGTAAAAATATATAGGTAAGGTCAAAGGCTTAGTGTATATTACAGAACAAGAAGTTGCAAGGATACCCCAAGTCGTAATTCAAGGTAGAAAAAAAAACAGGCAATAGGTGTCTGACAGATCCAAAAAAGTGCTCAAACATTACAAGTCATAACGTTCAAGCTACTGACTAAATATAAGGTCAATCTGTTATGCATTTCTGATAAAAGATAATTGCAATATAGTCCCCAATCCTAGAGTGGGGTATAATAAAATATAAAACAAATAAACTAGATAATATGATTTACTTGTTTCTGTAACTTGAAAGTATTTTTACATAAGAAATAGCTTAAAATTGGAAACTATTCTGGCCTATACTTGCAATGAACATTTTTTTTCTTTTGGTGTACATAATATATACATACACATATCTCATACATCCATTACAATGTAACAAAAGATTGATCGTATAACCATTAGATGTACAAAGATTAAATAAATACTCTGTAACATAACTTATACATGTACTTTTCAGATAATTTTTGTTAATTTAAGTCAAAACTTCAAAATTCTAGAAATAATGCAAAAAGTACATTAACAACAAGATCTAAAAAGTGTTTAAATATTAATAAAAATATTTGTGGGAAAAGCATCTCTTTTTAAGTAATTTTAAAAAGGTCTATTTAATTCATATCACATCAACAGTGTTGCTAACAGACCAGAAAAAGTTGTTCTCTTACCATCAATGCCCTGAAATCTATTAATAAAATGAAAGATGAAAATTTTTCAAAAACTCCTCTTGTAGTCTGTTCGTAATAACTTCAATGAAGCATTTTAAAATCTGTGACAGTTTTTTCTTTTGTTTATTCAACATCATAAGATACAGCCCGAATCAGAAGCTCTAAAGGAAGTGATAATGATATGAATGAAGCAATCTCTGTGCACATGCTTGGTTTAAAATAAATCACTCAATTCAATTTTTTCACCATTCTTCTCTCTAGGCTTCATCCTTGGGAATTAGTCCAAGAAATGAAATCTGGCTTCAACCTCTTTACAACACAAAGTGATTTTTCTCACTTTGAATCAGCTGATGCTGTGTCTCACATGATGTTAACAGACACAATCAAAGGGGGACAAGTCATGTATTTTTTGTTTTGCAGATAAATGAAATAGCCAATACTAGTCCAGCTGATTCGTGCATATTTTTAGAAGAATTGTGGGTTTGATGATAAAAGCATGAAACTTTGTACAATTGTAAATATATATTTGGTAGTCAATTTAAGCTATGGACCCACTCTGAAAAATCCAATATGGCGGCCATTTTCAAAATGTCTGCCAATCAGTCCAAATTTCACAACCATGTATAACTTAAAGCAAATAATATATAAACCGAATCTTTTAAATACATATAAAATGTAATCCAACGTTTCTAATAAGTCATGACGTTATATTTGACTTTTCATTTTTTTCAAAATGGCGGAAAATTGCAAAATGGAAGCCAAAAGTGAAAATGAACGAAACTGAGAAAAGGCTTTACTGATATTTATTTCTTCTATCGAATTGCACTTTGCAGTTTATACAATATTCTAGGGATTGCGTTTCCATGATTCTCTGATGATGCTTGCATGACAAGTTAATCAAAGATCCCATAAATGGAAACAGTCGAACGTTTTCAGGACGCCATCATAATATGTTTGACCGTTTAGTGCCATCTGAGTCATTAATGATATATGAATAAGTTCCACTTCTCCTTGTCACAATCCTTTCTTTTTCCTCGATTGTGGTAACATCAAGATGATAAATAAATAATACTAATCACCGAATTTCTAAGTAAAATGAGTAACATCCCGAGTGTAACCAGTTGGCCAGAAAATACACACCTTCCTAACACCTGCGTTGACCCCTAGTTTTGATGAAAAGGACTTGTGTGGTTTATGCTTTCAATGTTGAGTTATTTGCTCTTTATTTTCAATGTCTGTGTTGTCAACCAGTAAAATTCTTGTTTATTCATCGTTTAAGCATTGAAATCCTTACTTCATTTCAAATGTCCAGATTCGATCAAGCTTAAGATAATTTACACGTTCCAATGGTTTGACATGTTTTAAATGTTGTGATTCTATGGGTTAGAAAAGAGACATTTATAAATCCACTAGTATATGATATATGCCTAAACTGGATATGACTCATCAATCTATTTAAACAAGAGTACCTAGGTATGTGTCACTTGTTGAACAAAACTGCGTATCCTTCTTAAGCACCTGAGATCACCCCGGATTTAAGTGGGATTGGTTTAGCTCAATTTTAGATTTTGTGTAGTGATTTGTGTTAGCAATTTTTTTTTCGTTTTTGTTTATCCATGTTCTTATCTGGTTTTGTTTTGCTAATGATTTTGAGTGCCTAAGTATCTTATCCATCGTTTTATCATCTAAACAACAACATATTTTCACAGCAGTTTTCAAATATTTCTTATGGACCGCCCATTTAGTGTTTGTCCCACCTCACCACATTTTAAACAGGACCGTACATAACATCATTGTCCTCCGCATTTTCATCTACCGTGACATCTGTTTTATATCTGTCCACCACATTTTATTACCTCATTACAAAATGCTGATACCTCTGTGATAATTGTCCAATAGGGTATATCCCATCCGCATCATTCGAAGTAGCACACTGGGTAAAAGGCAGAAACATTTCTTCGCCTAAAGCTTTCACATGCTTTGAGAATGTTGTGTTTTTGCTTTAAATCGTTCCTGGTGTAGAACATCATGTGGATTATCTGATCACGTTATATTATTTCAAAGGAGGGTTTAATTTTGTTAATTACTATGGCTATTTTTAGACAAAACACTATTAAATGCTGTAGTTGTGCGATTTTGATAGTTAATCTGATTGCCCCACCTTCTCCTTTTACAAGTGTGTAATTCTACTATTGAGCTTGATCTACATTTTCATTTTCAAATTACGTTTGCAACACTTAAACTGTATAGTTTAAAATGGCATGATATAGGCTTATAGCGCAGGGTTCTGGACGCCATGAGTTTGATGAAAAATGCAAAGAACCGATGAATAAGCAGTATAATGGAATCTTTGTTCACTGATAAGGAACATTCTCTTAATGATCTCACATCAAAATGTCCAGTTCAATCTCTAATGTTGCAGACCAGTTGTGGTTAAGGGACTTTAAATTTCCTCTTATTACTCCATTCTTTGAATGTTACATAGTTCTCACCAGGGTCTCGTTCCTCATTAAGTACTATGTTTCCTTTGAACGAACACTTGTTCGACCACTGTTTTCTATCTAACCAATCACATAAGGGTCTCAACGATACCATTTCTATATAAAGACCTTAAACAAAACTATTCTCTATTCTGCTCGAAATATGTTTGGCCTGTTCCACTGTTCCGATTTTCCAAAAGCAAAACAACAGTTGATCAAAAGTGATAATTGATACATGTCTCGGAAAAGATTAACATATTGCTGGATTATATTCATGGAATGTCGAATCGTTGTGACAAGTTAAATCTCTTCCTGTAACATCGGTCAATGCAGACTGATATATAAAGGTGGATGACCATTTTTCTTGACTCTATATGCGTGGAATGATGTCCAGACATATTTAATGTTTTCATTATCATCTGCTTTAAGCCATCAGTGTTATCATTTTTATTAACTTATTTATACCATGCAAGGATTATGTTGCACAATTGAGTAATTATACCAGGTCGGCATACATGTATTTCTGGTAAGATGTAAGTAAGAAACGCATGCATATATTTCAAAGCAAAAGGTTATAACGAATTGACAAGTTGGACTAAGAAAATGCGGAAATATTGAAATTGTCGTACTACGGAAAGATTCGTTAGCCGTAGTTGAACTCTTGTTGTTGTCAATATTGTCCACGGTTGCTGTTGTAAAACCACCAGGTTTCGCAGGAGGAACCACATATTCAATGTTGAATTTTTCATAAATATAGTATTTGCCTCAATTGAATAACTTGACTGCAACCGAATATTTGGCCAAACGATTATCAACTAATGTTTTTAATGACTGTTGAAAATACTTTGCCTACATTATGTCTTCTTGAACTACCTGTATGTGCAGATTTTTCAAGTATCGTTGACATACAAACAGATTGTTGCGGTTGCTTGTTTAATTGCAAAACCAAAATAATTACTAAACAGAAGAAGCAAGCACCTGCCTTGTTAATGGCCTGTCAAGTCTGATATTACTGCAATTTTTAGATCATTACTATGTCCTCTTCCAGTTGATCACAGGGAAAACTGTTCGACTCGAGAAGCATACATTCTAGTTAAGTTTTGCTTAAATATGGAAATAACGCCAGTGTCTATACGTGATCACTCTTGTAGACTACTCTTATGCACGAATGGTACCGTAGTTACGATTTTCTATACTTTCCTCACAAATCTGTTTATGTTTGACTTTAGTAAATAAATGTGGCATGCACTTAATTTATAGAGCACTTAGTTTTACTGAAGGTACGTCAAAACAAAACACTTTGTAACCTTCTATAAGGGAATTTTGTCGATTTTGATATCTTATGGCGGCCATCTTGGAAAAAGCCGCCATATTGTAATTTCAAGTTGGGTCCATAGCTTATATTGTTCGAAGCACCCAGCACTACTAACATGACAAATTTGAACTAATATAAGGGATATTTGTTGATTTTGATATTTTATGGCGGCCATCTTGGAAAAGGCAGCCATTTTGAAATTTCAAGGTGGGTCCATAGCTAATATTATTTGAAACACCAAGAACTACTACCATGCCAAATTTGGTGCTTTTATCATCAAACCCACAATTTTTCACCGATCTGCCGGACTAATTGTTTTTAATTTAACTACATCCCTGCAAAAATCTGGTTATATCAGTATTCTTTAATAAAATGCTTCGCTGAGCGCAGCCTGATACGACCGCAGAGGTCGAACCCTGAACAGTTGGGGCAAGTTTGGACACAATATTCAAGCTTGATACTGTCTGAATTTGGATTGTGATTAAATTTTTAACATAATATAGGTTTCTGACACAAAAAAAATGTGGTCAAAGATCTTAAAAATTTGAAATGGGACATTTAATTTACCTAGAATGGTCTGATATCCAAAATCTAACAACATGGTTAGATTCAGCATATAAAAAAACACCAATAATTTAATTTTAGTTGAAATCAAACAAAGTTTAATTTTGGACCCTTCAAACCTTAATATGAACTTATTTGAAAACAGGGCCCGAAATAAAAATCTAAATGCACAATAAGATTCAGCAAATCATACAGCCGCAATAATTCAGTTTTTGATGAAATCAAACAAAGTTTAATTTTGGACCCTTTTGACCTCAATGTAGACCAATTTAAAAATGGGGCCCAATATCCAAAAAAAATAAACAAGGTTAGAACCCCCAAAAATTAAAGACTTAATTAATCCCATCGAAATTGGTTAAAACATTTGTATTTGTTTTCAATTGAAGATTTGTTGCTATTAATTTCCAATGGACTTTGCAACCATAAAAGCCCATTTAAATACATCATAAACGTATTAAAATAGAAAATGACATCATAGTCATGGCTGGCAAATTTCCAATATACATAATTTAAAAGCAGTTTAGGTGAGATAAACAAAAAAGCTTCATCAGCAACATTTTATATTGGCAAATTTCCAATGAAGTTCATTAAACTAAAGTTATTGGCAAATTTCCAATGGAATTTATTAATAATAAAGTTTTTGGCAAATTTCCAATATACATAATTTAAAAGCAGTTTAGGTGAGATATTCAAATGAGTTTCAATTACCAACCTTACACTGCCTTTTAAATTATGTTTTGTACTTAAGTAATTGTCCATTAACCTGGAAACCCTTTTCACCCTTTTTGCACCTTATTCCTTAACGGTTTGAGTCATAACTCCCAAAGACAATTCTTACCATCCCTTTGTGGTATAATTTCAGAGATCCATACACCATTCCACAATTTATTGTCTGAAAACTAGAAAATTCTTATTTGGGCCCTTTTTGACCCCTAATTCCTAAACTGTTAGGACCATAACTCTCAGCGTATCAAAGAACCCCATAATTCAATTTTAATGAAATCAAACAAAGTTTCATTTTTGACCTTAAGGACCTCAATGTGGATAAATTTAAAAACAAGGCCCAAAATCCAAAAATCTAAATACACAGTTGGATTCAGGATATCAAAGAACCCCATATATTCAATTTTGTTGAAATCAAACAAAGAGTGATTTTGGACCCTGATTTGTACCAACTTAATACTGGGCCCATAATCAAAATCTAAATACATGTTTAGATTCAGCATATCAAAGAACCCCAAGAGTTCAATTTTCATTAGAATCAAAATGAGTTTAATTTTGGACCCTATTAAAATAGAAAATGACATAATAATCATGGCTAAAAATAAACAAAAAGCTTCATCAGCAACATTTTATATTGGCAAATTTCCAGTGAAGTTTATTAAACTAAAGTTATTGGCAAATTTCCAATGGAATTTATTAATAATAAAGTTTTTGGCAAATTTCAATATACATAATTCAAAAGCAGTTTAGGTGAGATAAACAAAAAGCTTCATCAGCATCATTTTATATTGGCAAATTTCCAATGAAGTTCATTAAACTAAAGTTATTGGCAAATTTCAATGGAATTTATTAATAATAAAGTTTTTGGCAATTTCAATATACATAATTTAAAAGCAGTTTAGATGAGATATTCAAATGAGTTTCAATTACCAACCTAACACTGCCTTTTAAATTATGTTTTGTACTTAAGTAATTGTCCATTAACCTGAAACCCTTTTCCCCTTTTTGCATCTTATTCCTTAACGGTTTGAGCCATAACTCCCAAAGACAATTCTTACCATCCCTTTGTGGTATTCCAATATCCAAAATCTAAATACATGGTTAGATTCAGCATATCAAAGAACCCCAAGAATTCAATTTTTGATGAAATCAAATAAAGTTCAATTTTGGACCCTTTAAACCTCAATGTGGACCAATTTGATAACCGGGCCCAAATATCAAAAATCTAAATACATGGTTAGATTCAGCATATCGAAGAACCCCATATATTCAATTTTTTAAATCAAACAAAGTTTAATTTTGGACCCCGATTTGGACCAACTTGAAAACTGGGCCCATAATAAAAAACTAAGTACATGTTTAGATTCAGCATATCAAAGAACCCTAAGAATTCAATTTTTGTTAAAATCAAACTAAGTTTAATTTTGGACCCTTTGGACCTTAATGTAGACCAATTTGAAAACGGGACCAAAAATTAAGAATCTAAATACACGGTTAGATTCCGCATATCAAAGAACCCCAATAGTTCAATTTTTGATGAAATCAAACAAAGTTTAATTTTGGACCCTTTTGGCCCCTAATTCCTAAACTGTTGGGACCAAAACTCCCAAAATCAATCCCAACCTTCCTTTTGTGGTCATAAACCTTGTGTTTAAATTTCATAGATTTCTATTTACTTATACTAAAGTTATTGTGCAAAACCAAGAAAAATGCTTATTTGGGCCCTTTTTAGCCCCTTATTCCTAAACTGTTGGGACCAAAACTCCCAAAATCAATCCCAACCTTCCTTTTGTGGTCATAGACCTTGTGTTAAAATTTCATAGATTTCTATTTACTTATACTAGAGTTATTGTGCGAAAACCAAGAAAAATGCTTATTGGCCCCTAATTCTTAAACTGTTGGAACCAAAACTCCCAAAATCAATCCCAACCTTCCTTTTGTGGTCATAAAGCTTGTGTTTAAATTTCATATATTTCTTTTAACTTATACTAAAGTTATAGTGCGAAAAACCAAATGTCTTCGGACGACGACGACGACGACGCCAACGTCATACCAATATACGACCGCAAAAATTTTGCGGTCGTATAAAAATGATGTTAACAGTGATAGAATATGTGTAGAATTAAAAGAACTACTGTTTCCAGCCAAATTTTTTAAATGCCTACATTTGTAAATCTTAAAAACAAATGCATTAAAATGTATTTTTTTCTGGCTTAATATTATTTCTTATAAAAGGAATTTCTTTTATTACATAACAATCATCTTGGACCTTGATATTTTGAAAATCACCTGTGAATTTCCTTAAATAAAAAGAATACTTACTTTTTTCTTAATGAGACTAATATCTGCTACTGGTTCAGCAACAGTTTCTAAATCCAGAATGCTGTTAGCATGACAAGAATATTTTTCACCATTCACTCTGTTTACTAATTCTTCTATACTACATATTTCCTTGAAAAATTAAAACATAACATTTCAATAGATACATCTTACTACAGAGAATGAAACTAAAATAGAAATTATTAATGTTAACTACCAAGTATTAAATCAGTTAATGTTATTTCTGAGCAATTCTGGTCATAATATCCTAGAAAAACACTCATAAGGTAAGAAATAGATCAGTAAAAAGATTCTACTATTGATCATTTACAAAGACATTGACCCTATCTAAGGAATTATCACATAAACTTTGCAGTGTCTAAATTATAAGATTTTATTAGGTTAATCAGAATAAAGCCAGTTAGGTTAGGCTTGGAAAAAATGTTAGTTTAACCATTGTTAACTTATTTAACTAGAGAAACAGACATAACTACAAAACGTTAATATTGACCAATGAAATGTGAAAATGAGGTCATGGTCAGATGAACCCTGTCAGACAGGCATATACATGTACATCTTGAAATGAATAAATTTAACCTTTTGCATATAGTATCTTAGAAATAGACTAACCACGAAAACATAACATTGAACAAAGAACCACGAAAAAGGAGGTCAAGGTCAGATTAACCCTGTCAGGCATACACCTTGAAATGATTCTAAATACCAAGAAAACTTAACTTACCAGTGGAAATTAAAGCGAGTTGTATCATTGTGATGTTCAATCAGAATCTGTTACATTTTTTTGCAAGAAAAACTGCATTTATTTTTTAAGTTATTGTAAATAAAAATTTCAGAACCTTCAGAGGTAATGTATGTCTACTAACATGTTTAGAGAGATTTTTCAGTTTTTTACCTTTTAATGCTTGAGAAGCATAGCCTAAAACTATTTCTTTGCTGCTAGGAATGACTGTGCAATGTAATAGGACTTAAAAAATATAGCGATGGTCTATTAAGGACCTGTGTCATATTTGTTGGATTGTTACATATTTACCATCTTCGCTAGCCAAGGGTTACGATCCAGTCCCCTCCTCTCCACCCTTGGCAGATTAAGCCAACATTTGTGATTACAAAGCTGCGCCATCTGGCGGTAGATAAAAGTCGGGCACATTCTGACTACATCACTTTTGACCAATGGCAGCACTTGAACTCTCTTCAGGTTGGAGGTGTAAAATGGTTGTGTCTAGTGTTTACAAATTCCGTGAAGCAGGACCGAAAATATACTTTAACATTCCAACATTTGCGCGAGAATCATACCCAGGAACTTAAATTAGTTGATTAAGAACTTTAAAATTGTCACTGAATATTGTCCTATGTTTTTGGGGTGAAGACTTGTTGCACAATCAGCACGTGGTAATTGTTTATTTACACTTTCTACATTTACACATGATCATCTTAAAGGCGCTTTTTGATTGGATGTAGCCAGTTACAACTGCAACAAATGGAAATCATTACCTCATGGATCCGAAATTCTATCTTATTGTGCCAAGGGTGGAGAGAAGGGGACTGGATCGTAACCCTTGGCTTGCGAAGATGCATATTTACTGGTTTTAAACTAAAAGATTTTTTATAAAGTGTAAGGTTGACTGAAGTGCTTGAGATGAATTAAGTATCTCTTTAAAATTTGTTATATAACAAAAACAATAAAATCTGATGTACAGTTTACTATTTTTAGGAATCAAGTTTTCAAAATAATTAAGACCTCCACCATTAGGGCATATGCAGGTCATCTTATTTCTAACAATGAAAACTCTGGAAGAACAACACTGAAACTGTAAAAAGTTGAAAAATAGGTAGTTTCATTATTTGCAAAATTGTAATGGGAAAACTGGATTCTTTACAAGACACCCAAATAATTCTTAACATTTTGATCAATAAACTTCATAACTCTAAAATGAAAATTTAGTATATCATAAAATTAAATGGAGTATTCATTAAACTTAATAATTCATAAAGATCTGCTCTTAACAAAACTTGGGTCATCATTAGACCCACTCTTTCTTGTCAAATTTTTATATTATCAAAGTGTTATACTCCAGAACAACAAGTCACTTTCCAAATGGTTATGGCATAGGCGATACGAGATGGAGCTTTGAAGCCATACACCAAGAAGGTACAACTTGAAGTTGCTGAGATAAAAAGTGTTAAAATTTTCACATTTGTGCATGACATTTTGAAGACACAAGTTTTGGGTAAACAGGAACATCAAAAGAACTGAAAATGTGTCACTCAGTATGCCAACCTAGAAGAGGCTAGTGCTTTTTATCAAGACATTAGGAATTGTAGCTGTGGAGAAAAATGTGACATATATATGTAAATGATAGACAGACAAATAGACAGAGGTAAACCAGTATACCCCTCCTTTAGAGTGGGGTCTAATAAAATTGAATGTCTAGATGGTGGATCATCATGATCATATACTAAAACACCTGTATGAATAATACAAAAGTTATTTAGAGTAAGCAGTATCTTTACATTATCACACTTTAATTTGTGTTAAAAGTTTATAAGCTTTACTTTTTAAATGCTAAACATCATTGAACATTCCATTTGTTGATAATATCTTGTATGGCATTACCTAAATGCTTTATAAGAAGTACTTTTCACTGCTGTTTCTTCACTCAAATCTGTCTCTACACCCTGTAAATTAGGTATCTCATTTAAATTCTGAAGAAAAAAATAACCATGATTTCAAACTGGAAATTTACATAGTCTGAACTTAAATTCTTATTTCATTCTGTTGATAAACTTATCACATAGACATTTAGTAAGTCTTGGGAGTGTAGTGGTCTCTTAACATTATTAATTTTGTGTGTGTCTGTGTATGAATGCTCACTTTTAAAAGTTCAATCATTGTGGTTTGTTAAAAACTCTCCTTTAGTTTGACCAGTAATGTATATTATTCATACATTTGTATATATGTTAAACAATTACAAAGGTATATGGAATAATGTGAATAATTGACCATCCCAAGAACAAAGCTAACTTCTAATTTGAAAACAGCACTATTACACATATCCTTTTTTCTAAACTAACCTGTATAATAATATCGTACAATCTAACAAGATCTTGTGGTTTAGTAATTTTATGGCCATCAGGTATTGGTTTGCCAGGCAAATATTGCTTTAGTTTTTCTATTAATAATAAATTCCTATCTACAGTTTTTGTCAGTCGTATATACATTAGATAACTGTGCAGGTAGTGCTGGTTTGATATTTTGCCTTCAATGGCCTGTCCTCGTTGAGATGCTTTAAAATTCTAAAATAAACATATTAAAACATAGATTATGTTCTTATGTATCTGTTGTAAATATGTAAAGGAAGATTATGTAATTTGGAGATTAATTGCATACAATTACCAAGTTAATTTAACAGCTGTTTGTCAAATCGTTACCTGATTCAATTTTTTCCTAAAATATAACATTTTAAGGAAGTGGTTTAATCGTCTTGTAAAAGAATCAAAACAAATACTGTATAAAGCAAACTCATTCCATTAACTATTTTTGTCATTAAATCATTATGGGAATATAAATCGAAAGGATATGTCAAACTGGGATCGTCCCACTCTCATTAAAATTATCCTGTAAAAATTGTTCTATAAAATACATACAGCATCGTCATGTAATGAGTCCCTCAGAATTTGTTAAGAATCTATACACTGCTTCAATAAACTTTCATATATATAAATCTTGCTATCTATTCCATCTGTTGATTCTATTTCCTTTATACTTTCCTGTACATTGATTAGGAAAACTCTTACAGGCTCACTCTTTACAGGTACAGAACGGCCTAACCATGTCACCTCTGATAAAGTTGCTGTCTGTTTTTCTCTTGTTTGTGATAGCAAGTCCTGTGAAATAAACGATAAAAACAAAATTGTGTATTTCTGACAGGTTATTATATAAATTGGATCTTAAATTACATATAAATTAGAACATTTAGAGCAGAAAATTAAAGTTAAATTTTTAATTGCAATGATTTTTTTCCTGATATTAAGTATAATTTTGCACTTCAAAATATGTTTCAAGCCTTCAAAACCAAACAACTTTTTTAAAACCTGAGACCAGTTGGTTGTTGAAACTAAACCATTTACATAAAGTTTAAAGTTTGTCTCAAATATTGGAACTCTGATATGGAACGTTTGGACTCTTTTTAGCTAGAACAAGATTCTTCTTACTGGATAATGTTTCTAATCATTTAGTGTCTTGTTTACATAATGTACTAAAATAAAAAAAGAATAAAAATAAATCAAAATGCATCAATACCATTCACTCTCAAAGTGTACTAAAAAGAAGTTGTCATTGCCTTCACTATGAGAAAAAATATCTTGCAGAATTTAAGTAAATCTGTATTTGGAGGTTCTCCACAGGATTAATAATTAAATAAATGTGGGTTTTTTTCTTCAAAATAATACCCATTATTATATCTTATTGAAATAACTAATGCCTTAATAAACAACATTCATAAGACATGTGTAAACGTACATCTAAATGTGATGTCAGCTGATCCTCTCCACCTTTACGTCTCATTTCCTTAAGTTCAGCAATGGCCGACTCGTCACCTATGTTGTAGGCACAGTATCTAATGTTTGGTGAGACTTCATCTACCATCTGTAGATATAGGGCTTGGCTATCCTCTGTGAATGCACTGGCTAATTTCTCATATATTGTTCTAAAAAACACATATTGTTAAATGTTCTCAAAATCTAAGCAACTGAATGATTCATTGTCTCTTGTTATATGTCCAGTGGCAAATAGAAAAAAATATTCAAAACAAATAAGATCATCATTTGTAAACAAACATGTTATGTTTTGATCAAATTTAAAACTCTTTTGCTTGATATCATGCCAAACATTTTTGATAACAATATAAATATAAGGACTCTTAATTGGAAGGTAGTTTTCCTTCACGAGGGATATTGAGATGTGGACCTTGATCAATATCTGTTGAGTTCATAATATACACATGATACAGGGATTTACATGTAACCATGTATCAAAGTCTGGTTCTAACCTAATGTTAGTTTCTATAGTTGTCATCTTGAAACACATTTTCTATATTTTAAAAATTGCATCTACTTTAGTACCTGTGACCTTGAAGTTCCAAGAAGCTGACCTCAAAATTGATAAGAATTTTTCAATCATTATGTGACAGTTACCCTAGTTTGATTTCAATCACAAGTAAGATTTTCAATTTATCAACCAAAATTGATTGACATAGATATAATAATAAGTATTTTTTTTTCATTAATCTTCATAGACATACAGCATCTAATCAATTTGATGCTTTTGCTTCTACATAATCAATCACTTACTTTGCCTGTGTATATAATTTCATTGCCTTGTCCCAAACCTCTTGTTCAAAGTACATTCAAGCTTGTATCCTTGATAAATAAGCCTGAAGTAAGAGATGTTTAATCTTTATATGCGTTTTACTCTTGCATTATATTTCGAAGATTACAGTATCTCATACATACAAAACAATCCTCTTTTAAAATTTCTTTATGGTAACTGGAAGTACATAATTGAAAGTTTAAAAAAAAATCAAAAATCCCCATCAAATTTAAATATTAGTTAGAAATAAGATATATGATTTTTTTTTTTTACTACATAAAACAAACATAATAGTTTAATGGAAATAATTATGAGAATTTTAATCAAAGCACCATTAAGAGCATCATCCACTTTTATTTATTGTCAACTGACTTTAATTTTGTGGGCCACACTTGAGAATTAGTACACTCATCCTGGGTCATTTAGGTAAACCTGAAATTTCAAATTAAATCCTGAATAAAAGAAATATCTTTTCTACTATATTTTTATCCCATGGCCCTTTTCATGACTAAAATGTAAATTTCTTTGAAAAAAGGTTGAGTCTTGACAATCTTCATCAATACATTATTTATAAATTTACTTCTAGAGTTGACAAATATGATTTCAAAAATTAAAGTGATTGTAAGCAAATTTAAAGCACAAGTTAAAACTACTAATATTTAAATATAAATGAAACTAATGATACCTGACTTTCCAGCTGTGTCTGGGCATCACACTTTGGACTTTTACATAACTCTGCTAATTCTTCAGCGTATGTTAAAGCTTTCTTTATCTTTGCTAACGTGTGAAACTTCTTTCTCTGTTCTGTGTTAGCTTCTGACTTCAACTGCATAGCATAATACCATGCTCTCATAGCATAGGTGGGAGCTCCGGCACATTTGAAATACCACTACTTTTATCGTTTCTTTACCTATTAAGTTTAGCGGAGAGCGGGGCGCAAGCTCGTCGATTCTGGAATTAAGCTCCCGGCCTTAGTCGTCGGGGGTGATCCGCTCTGAAGACAGTGTCAGGCGGGGAGTTTGACTGGGGCGGTAATCTGTCAAAAGGTGACGCAGGTGTCCTAAGGTGAGCTCAGTGAGGACGGAAACCTCACGTAGAGTAAAAGGGCAAAAGCTCACTTGATTTTGATTTTCAGTACGAATACAGACCGTGAAAGCGTGGCCTATCGATCCTTTGACTTTAAGAGTTTTAAGCAAGAGGTGTCAGAAAAGTTACCACAGGGATAACTGGCTTGTGGCAGCCAAGCGTTCATAGCGACGTTGCTTTTGATCCTTCGATGTCGGCTCTTCCTATCATTGTGAAGCAGAATTCACCAAGCGTTGGATTGTTCACCCACTAATAGGGAACGTGAGCTGGGTTTAGACCGTCGTGGGACAGGTTAGTTTTACCCTACTGATGACAAGTCGTTGCAATGGTAATCCTGCTCAGTACGAGAGGAACCGCAGGTTCAGACATTTGGTTTATGTGCTTGGCTGATAAGCCAATGGTGCGAAGCTACCATCTGAGGGATTATGACTGAACGCCTCTAAGTCAGAATCTCGCCCAAAAATGTAACGATACTTTATGCATCTCGGCCTTGGGAGGCAACGATAGACGGGCGACGGACCTACCTAGGCGTCCCCGGTGGTAAAGCCACAGTAACCGGCCATCGGCCGCGGCTGACTTTTGCCGCGGTGGGTCGAAACGATATCAACCCCATGCGAAGCAGAGGTGTAAAATCATTCGTAGACGACCTAGCTCTCTGTCGGGGTGTCGTACTTAGTAGAGCAGCCACCTCACTGCGATCTATTGAGACTAAGCCTTTTGACTAGTAGATTTAGACACATCTGCTGGCTCTCCTCAAAAGTCAAAAGGTTTTTTTAAGCACGGTCTCTCTGTTGGTCGGATCGCAGTGATGTGTGTGGCTTGGCTCTGCTAAGTACGACTTTTCTTTTGCGTCTTTTTCTTCGGCCTGAGAGGGGGTGTTTTGGACTCTGTTGTTTTTTTGTTTTTTTTTTTTCTGGCAGCGGACTTTTTTCATATATATATACTATATAAATAAGGAAGGGACAACGGAGTTGACGTACGTGGGTTCGATTCCCACCACTGGCTTTCCACACATGTATACGGCTGGTGCAAAGCGGGCAGACAAGCTTAGTGGCCCCGCGTCGACTCTGTTGTTTTTTTTTCTTTAAGTCTACGTCGCGGCTGGCTCCAAAAGCCTCCCCTTGTAAAATGTTCGCGTCCGAGCCGCCGTTCACCAGCGGCTGTCTCCTTTCTCGCACCATGTGCGAAGATCCGCAGTCGCCTATCAAAATTTCTTTCCGAGGTGGAAGGCAAACACATTTTCCCCTGCCTGTCAGACACGCGCGTTCCGCCTATGAACATTTCTTCCGGAGGTAGAAGGCAAAAAAAGTTCTCACCTGCTTCGGAGACCCGCCTCCGCCTATGAAATTTTCTTACCGAGGTAGAAGGCGGACAAAAATTTTGCCCCTGCTTCGGAGACCCGCATCGGCCTGTGAAATTTTCTTACCGAGGTAGAAGGCAGACAAAAAATTTTGCCCCTTCTTCGGAGACCCGCATCGGCCTGTGAAATTTTCTTACCGAGGTAGAAGGCGGACAAAAAATTTTGCCCCTTCTTCGGAGACCCTCATCGGCCTGTGAAATTTTCTTACCGAGGTAGAAGGCGGACAAAAAAATTTGCCCCTGCTTCGGAGACCCGCATCGGCCTGTGAAATTTTCTTACCGAGGTAGAAGGCGGACAAAAAATTTTGCCCCTGCTTCGGAGACCCGCATCGGCCTGTGAAATTTTCTTACCGAGGTAGAAGGCGGACAAAAAATGTTGCCCCTGCTTCGGAGACCCGCATCGGCCTGTGAAAATTTCTTACCGAGGTAGAAGGCATTAACATTAACTGTTAACTAATTATAATTTTTGTACATTTGACATTGGCATCTTTTTTCTTTCAAAAACTATGAAAAAATAACAAGGATTTAATAAGATTTTCAAAGATGGCATTTTAAACTATGTAATCAAATTATGAATAGAAAAGTAGGGGTTAGTGGGCAAATTTTTTTAATGGCACTACATGGATAAAACCAGAGGATTCCGAATATCTGGCAAAAATTTAAAAAATGGGAGCGAACATCCTTAATCATACTCAAAGATACACCTCTATGACATCAAATTCTATCCTTTATCATGAGTAAGTTAAGGATGTTCGCTACTCTGTTTCAAAATAACAAGCTTTATAAAAGACTTATAATTTGATAGTATATAAATAATGGAACAAAAAATTAAGGGTCCGTGACCTTGTTTTCGAGATATAAGCCATTGAAAAATTGGCGGGAAATGATTCTCTCTAGATTTTTCATGATTTGTGGTATTGAACACACCATTGGCTTCAAGACAAACAGAAGAAATGACAAGCAACAGACCATAGAACACGTAACTGCAAAGTAATGATTGAGCAATACGAACCCGGCCTAGTGTTGAACGTTACTGAGAAAAAAAGGTAACATGCCCTTGAACATCACGAAAGCAAGGGATTGGATATTTAGATTTAATTTTAAATATACAATTACTTGACGAAAGTAAGTGATTTCTGTAACCAGCCTTATAATATTGTGAGTACATTTAATCTAGTTTAAACATATTTTATATGCGAGAATGGCAACAGGGAATGAACATAAGTTATGGCAACATTATAGACGTCTCAGTCTCCCATATGAAAAGGGTTATATTTTTATTCATCTGACTTTATTGGCTTTATGCAGTTAATGTCATATGTTAAAGAAACGATCGTAGTCATACAAATGTACATGAATGTCTTTATCCCATTTATTCATATACATATTTAATGTTCAATCTTTTAACACGCTTAAAATTACAAATTTTATTTTAAAGTTATCAAGTCCCAAAACAGTAAGAAAAAAATGGAGGATTTGTCCATGGGACACAGGAGATGCCCCCGCTTGCATATAACGTTATAAAGGGTCATAACTGGAGAACGGTAAAAGTGACGCCACCCAAATTCGAACTTTATCTGTGTTTTGTGGTAATAAGCATAGTGTACAAGTTTCATAACATTTGGTTTAGGCAAACTAAAGTTAGAGAACGGAAACCAATTTTGGGACGTACGTACGGTCGGACGGACGGACAAGGGTAACACTTAATGCCCCCTCCGGTGACGGCGGGGGCATAAAAAGGAGGATTATTGAGAACGATGCAAGCGAAAAATCAAGTAGCAGCAGTGAATATGCAGTTTCAAATACTACCTTTTTAGCTTTACTTCTTCAAGTTCAAATGATTTTTAAAAAATAGGCAAAATGGGCCTTATCTGCTAGAATCGCCAAATGTAATATATCCAGCACAGGTTCCCGTGTTGTTATGTGTCATAGTGTATGGCTAATCTCAATATAGATCTGACAAAATTCCATTTCATTGATTGGTGCTATTTTTGCTTTATATAATCAATAATTCTCTAATTATACTAAGGAAATTTGTCCAAGGGAACTAATATGATAACTGGTAAATTATTAAGACGGAGCAAGCAGGTCATATAACCACGTACGAAGATCCCTTTTTTCTTTTGATATTGTGAAAGCATTTTTATAATAAGAGCTATCTTCTCATGTTTTATTTTAAAATTATATCATCTAGATTAACTTCTATTCACATTACGATGCTTTTCTCTTTATAATCCATACAAATGTGTAATTTTTCACAACCTGTAGTTTGACAACAAGCTACTTGACCTATCATTTTATGATATTTTTGTACATATTACAGTATATACTTCATTTTGGCAAAGCATGAAAGTATTTTATATGTATTGCTACAATGTATACAATTATGCAAACGTGCGGTCCCACACCCTGCAGATAAAATGTACTTTTATTATGGCGTTGCAAAAATTAATGCCTTTCTTAGGCTGTTTATGACGTCTTTACACCAAATTCGTTGGATGTGTACTGATTGATACTTTAGTCTGGGGGAACATGATTTATGTATTAGTTGTTATTGGCCCTGAATAACTATCTTTCAGTGCTTCGTACCAATTGGAGAAGGATTGAGATCTCACATTCATGATAACACCGCCAGATTCTTTATGCGCCTATCCCAAGTCATGAGCTTGTTATATATATAGTGGTTATTTTTGTCTCTTTCTGTCATATTTGTTTTTCGTTTATTGTTTTGTCATAAATCAGGTCGTTATTTTTTCTCGTTTAAACAGTTCCACAGTTTGTCATGTCGGGGCCTTTTACAACAGCATGGGTTTTGCGCATTGTTGAAGGCTGTGCGGTAACAATTGCTTAAATCCACGTCATTTTGGATTCAAGTGGATATTTGTTTCATTGGCAATCCTACCAAATATCCTTATTTTTATACTGGTCTTTTTTCTTTCCTTTTGTTTGAGGGGGGTTGAGTTTTTTTCTTCAAAGGCGTTTTCTTGAAAATGCATAAAATATATCCGATTTTATTTAAAATTAAGGACTTGCAAATGTAAAGCACATTTAAAAATTAAATTATTTACCAATTTGTTTTCTGTGTTATTAAAACCACCTCTCTTTTTAATATTTGCATAATTATTTTACTAAATGTTATATTAAACGATTAAGATGAATGTTGTTAATCAATTTAAGCAGTATACATACCATTGTCCTGTGAAGCTGCACGCAAAAAAAAACCCTTTGTTTCCATCTTGAATATGCACGAGATATTTTCCACTGGACGTTAAACGAACAACAATCAATCAAAAGACATAGTTTTTTTATGAAATGCATGATGTGTGTCTATTTGATGAAGGTTCATTTTGAGACCTTATTCATAAATTACTAACATCCGTCATATCACGTACGGAACCTAGAACTGATTGCAAGCCACAAAAAGCTTAATACCTTAACGGATCATATCTTGAGGAATTCTGTGAAGTTAAACGTAAAAATTATCACAAGTGAGTCTTTGGGTTGTTAAAGGCTTCGGTGTGTCAAGGGGATGGGATTAGGGGTTTGCACAAATTTCATTAACTTAAAAATCTAGTTTCACAAAAACAAAATGACAAAAATTAATGCTAAAAATGATTCACGTATTCACTTTTCAATTCCCTGAATTTAAAGAAGGAACATTGTCCCCGTTACGGCGCGAGAAGGCCAGTCAGAAATCATTATTCGAATTCATGAGAAGAATGGGAAATTGTAGGTTTCACATAACTATTTCCTCAATCGATCCCTCAACCAATTTTGAAGTAAATATTAGAATGATCTTTCATTTGATAAATACTTACCGATTAAAAACTTCTTCATTTCATATGTAACAAAAAGAACACTTTAGTGTGGTTCATCCGATTTCTCTTCGAAACTATTGCAGTGGACCTTTAAAGTGACATTTAACAACAAATGGAACCATTTCTTTCAAAGAGCTAAAACTTTATTACTTGAAATTCTAAAAGCTTTAAGCCTCATGTAGTGTCAATGAGCAATTTAAGAGCTTGCAACTTTTTTGTATAAAGGAAATAACCGTAATAAAATTGAGAATGGAAATGAGCAATTTAAGGGCTTGCAACTTTTTTGTATAAAGGAAATAACCATAATAAAATTGAGAATGGAAATGGGGAATGTGTCAAAGAAACAACAACCCGACCAAAGAGCAGAAAACCTTTTATGAAAAAAAAACCATTTGTAATGAAAACGTACTACAAATATACATTTTTATTGTATTTCGAAAACTTGGATTTATATCACAATAAATTACATCTGCTTCACATCAAACTATCTTAACTCGATACTAATAAAAAGAAACCCGTATCCATGTCACTTAACTCGATACTAATAAAACAAACCCGTAACCATGTCACTGAACTCGACACTAATAAAAACAAACTCGTATCCATGTCACTTAACTCGATACTAATAAAAAGAAACCCGTAACCATGTCACTTAACTCGATACTAATAAAAAGAAACCCGTATCCATGTCACAGTGACACTTAACTCGATACTAATAAAAAGAAACCCGTAACCATGTCACTTAACTCGATACTAATAAAAGAAAACCCGTATCCATGTCACTTAACTCGATACTAATAAAAAGAAACCCGTATCCATGTCACTTAACTCGATACTAATTAAAAAACAAACCTGTAACCATGTCACTGAACTCGATACTAATAAAAACAAACCCGTATCCATGTCACTTAACTCGATACTAATAAAAAGAAACCCGTAACCATGTCACTGAACTTTGAAATGAAGACCACGCTATCCTTTGGAATACATTTTGAACGCGTTACATTTTGTTGTATTTTGTGAAGTTAAGTGCACATCGAATTTTCCTAAACTCGAAACTAAACAAATGGAAAGACGCTAGACCTCAGTAAACATTATAAATACGAGTTAATCCATATTCTGTCCTTACTTATTCTGGGCGTTTTATTTTATATTGTATTTTTCATAGCAGAAAAGAAAATTTGTGGGATACCTCCAGGAGACAGCAACCAAATGACACAAATAACCCAAAACATCTACTGGTGTGTTTACAACATCCCTTGACAAACATCTTTTAAGGCTGAAATATTGGCCGGCCATATTCGGTCTTTCATTGTTTTTTATATTTATAAAATAGATTCGGCGTTTAAACGTACCATTCACTTATTCTTTTTTTAAATCGAAAAGAAAATCGTATTACACATTTATTTTGTCAATAATATTACCCGCTGCTTGACAAAAAATGAGAGATAATCATAAGATTATATATCTGCTACAGTGTATTAAAGTACATTATTTGCATTGTATGTGTGGTTATTATTGTTTTGAACCGTCTCCTTTGTATCCTGTGACGTAACCTTTATCTTCATATCGATATTCTCTTCCATCGATACCCTTTCCTTTGCCAGATTCATCGAACTTCTCCTTGTGTGCCCCTGTGTATTTTGACGTATCTGTCAATCCACTGACATTACCAGTCTTAGAAATTTTCTGAAAATATATCCATGTCAGTGTCAAGTACTATAGAACAATTCTGTTTCAAACTCCATCACAATTCCTTATTTTATTTTGATTAAACAAAGCATTCGCTGCCTTATAGTAAGCAATTATTATTGCTTTTTTAACCATGTATTAATTTCATGTCGATACAACCCTACTTTGGGAGAAACTAAATGAGTAATCCCCACAGGGAATGTAAATAATAATAATAAATAATTTTAAAAAAATCCTGAAGACATGCAAGTTTTCTGAAGGGGAATGGCTTCTTGTAAGCACAACTGTGTTGTATACTAACATTCAAAATATTAAAAATAGGCATAACAATATTACAATTAACCTACCCGTGATATCATATATGTCTCAATCTATTCACTATAATGGAGAAAAAAAAAAAAAGGAAGCTAGTTGTTGTTTAAAGCAAAATCCGAAACTTTGTTAACATCAGTATAAAATATTGAATGGAAAATACTTCGAGTTAATTTACCATGCTGAACTGTCAGTCTTGGCCAGAGTATCTGCTGCAAACTTATGCTTTGTATCTTTGATATAAACTTCTCCTGCACATGAAATGTAGTTTATACCATTATACGAGTGTCAACGACGTAAATATGAAAAACGAATTAATTTTAAAAAATGTAGCCTGATCCTTTTGCTTACATATTCCTTTTAAAGTTAATAAAAAGGCAAATGCATGATATTTCAATATGCCTTGGAATTAGGGAAGATGGGATGAAAAGGGAAGATGTAGATTGTGGTCCCCAATGGCCATTAATATCTGTTTTGTAAATTGTAATTTGACAAATATATAAAGAAAAAAAACAGTATTAACCTACCAAAGAAGACGATTTGAAAATTACATCAGGCGTTGTTATGACGGAAGAAAACAGAGCTTGTGCCTCCTACGCTTCAACGTGTGGAGGAGGAACTGCTGAATTCTTCCCCATTTTTAAAGCGTTCGTACTAATCAGCAAACAAGAGTGCACACGCTGAAATGTCTTGCCTTCTCTACTGACCATTGATTTTATGTTGATAGTCATAATATAAAGCTTTACTACAAGTATCACATAAACTTAACATGATCCAAGAAAATGAGACCAAGGTCAGATAGACCAAAATGGAAATACATGTTCACCTTACAATCATGCCATACACCAAATATGCTTTAAATATAGTTGACCTATTGCACATAGTATCTAAGAAACAAACTTAACCAGGAAAATTCAACATTGATCAATGAACGATGAAAATCAGGTCAAGGTCAAATGAACCCTGCCAGCCAGACATGTACACCTTACCATCATTACATGCTTTAAATGCAGTTGACCTATTGCATATAGTATCTAAGAAACAAACTTAACCAGGAAAACTTAAGATTGACCAATGAACCATGAAAATGAGATCATGGCCACATGATATTTGCCAGACAGACATATACACCTTACAATCATTCCATACACCAAATATAGTTGACCTATTGCTTATAGTATTATAGAAACAGACTAAAAACAAAAACTTAACATTGAGCAATGAACCGTAAAAACGAGGTCAAGGTCAAATAAAACATGCCAGACTGACATGTACATCGCAAAATATTTTCATACACCAAATATAGTTGACCTATTACATACAGTATTAGAAAAACAAACCAAAACACAAAAAAAACTTAACTTAATACACTGAACCATGAAAATGAGGTCAAGGTCACATGCCACCTGCCAGTTGGACATGTACACCTTACAATCATTCCATACACCAAATATAGTAGACCTATTGCTTACAGTATCTGAGATATGAACTTGACCACGAAAACTTAACCTTGTTCACTGATCCATGAAATGAGGTCGAGGTCAAGTGAAAACTTTCTGACGGGCATGAGGACATTGCAAGGTACGCACATACCAAATATAACTATCCCATTACAAGAGAGAAATTAAGAATACTAAAAATCTTAACTTTTTTTCAAGTAGTCACTAAACCATAAAAATGAGGTCAAGGACAAAGGACATATGACCGACGGAAACTTCATAACATAAGGCATCTATATACAAAGTATGAAGGGTCCAGGTCTTCTACCTTCCAAAATATTAAGCTTTTAAGAAGTTTGTTAACGCCGCCGCCGCCGGATCACTATCCCTATGTCGAGCTTTCTTCGACAGAAGTCGCAGGCTCGACAAAAATTAGTTTTTATTGTACTATCTAGAAGCCAAGGTACTATTAGAGATATCTTTTGTGGAGTACATTGTATTTTTCTTGAACCCAAGTGCACGTACGTGTGACATTCAGGATATAGCACATAGGTCCGTTTACCTCTTCCACTGTGGAAATTAAGAATAGATGGGCATCATATATAAACTACTGTTATTGACAAATCGTATGATTAAGAGCAAGGACACATCAATAAGTGATGATAAGTTAAATTATTAAGGAATATTCACTAGACAAAATATAAAAACACAAAACAAATTTATTAAGAAAAGGGGAAGGGGGTCCATTCCCCAAGCGCATGTGCAACGGAACTGATGGGCGTTTAAAATTGATTTAAGCTTACCCGTAAATGAGATTTATAGTCGGATCCATTTCTATATAGCAACATTCCAGCAGCGCCTGCATACGGAGTATATATCTCCCAGTTGATACGATATTCCAGGACTTGTATTTCCTATCATGATTTCCTTGATAGAGGGTTACTGCTCACAAGGAAGCTATTAAACCAAGAGTTCCAAGTGGTGAAGTTGAAATCATCCCTTAGTAAATTTTACGGACGCCATCACGAGTTGATTGACCGTTATGGAATATCCGTTTCACAGATGATAGCGGATATGTTCCAAATGTCGTAACTTCAATCCCGTCCCTTTTCCCCGAATGTGACCTACCGAATTACACTTATTACCGGGTTTTACTAACATGAGCAACACGACAGGTGCCACAGTGGATCAGGATCTGCTTACCCTTCCGAAGCACCTGAGATCACCCCAGTGGTTATTGTTGGCATTTTACTAGATATAAGAAGATGTGGTATGAGTGCCAATGAGACAACTCTCCATCAAGTCAAAATTTATAAAAGTAAACCATTATAGGTCAAAGTACGGTCTTCAACACGGATCCCTGGCTCACACCGAACAGCAAGCTATAAAGGGCCCCAAAATTACTAGTGTAAAACCATTCAAACGGAAAACCAACGGTCTAATCTATATAAAAACGAGAAACGAGAAACACTTATGAACCACATCAACAAACGACAACTACTGAACATCAGATTCCTAAATTAATATAAAACACAAAACAAAATTTATTAAGAAAGGGGGGGGTCCATTCCCCAAGCGCATGTGCAACGGAACTGATGGGCGTTTAAAATTGATTTAAGTTTACCCGTAAATGAGATTTATAGTCGGATCCATTTCTATATAGCAACATTCCAGCAGCGCCTGCATACGGAGTATATATCTCCCAGTTGATACGATATTCCAGGACTTGTATTTCCTATCATGATTTCCTTGATAGAGGGTTACTGCTCACAAGGAAGCTATTAAACCAAGAGTTCCAAGTGGTGAAGTTGAAATCATCCCTTAGTAAATTTTACGGACGCCATCACGAGTTGATTGACCGTTATGGAATATCCGTTTCACAGATGATAGCGGATATGTTCCAAATGTCGTAACTTCAATCCCGTCCCCTTTTCCCCGAATGTGACCTACCGAATTAGACTTATTACCGGGTTTTTACTAACATGAGCAACACGACAGGTGCCACAGTGGATCAGGATCTGCTTACCCTTCCGAAGCACCTGAGATCACCCCCAGTGGTTATTGTTGGCATTTTACTAGATATAAGAAGATGTGGTATGAGTGCCAATGAGACAACTCTCCATCCAAGTCAAAATTTATAAAAGTAAACCATTATAGGTCAAAGTACGGTCTTCAACACGGATCCTTGGCTCACACCGAACAGCAAGCTATAAAGGGCCCCAAAAATTATTAGTGTAAAACCATTCAAACGGGAAAACCAACGGTCTAATCTATATAAAAAACGAGAAACGAGAAACACTTATGAACCACATCAACAAACGACAACTACTGAACATCAGATTCCTGACTTAGGACAGGTGCAAACAATTGCAGCGGGTTTAAACGTTTTAATGGTACCAAACCTTCGCCCTTATCTGAAACAATAGTGTAACATCACAACATAGAAAGACACACTATAAAATATCAATTGAAATGGCTTAACTCAATCAAAAGACATATTAACACCAGTGAACATACACTGAACAAATAAATATGATCTATGATACAATGTAAATACAAAATAAATAAACTAAGGGAAGAATAATTATAGTAACATGTTATACCGCTGTGAAATGTTAAACAATTTAAGAAAAACAATATGCTTGAACAAGAATATCAGCCATTTGCAATAACTTTAAACACAGGTAAATGAAAATAATTTTTGTTGTTAGGTATACGTGTACAGTTCAAATGGAGAAAGGAAATATTTTTACAAAATCAATAATTTTGATGTTCATAGTACGAAGAAGTGAAAATTTATAATAATACCAAACACTTATCAAAGCTGGTATATAGACCAGATATTAGACTATTGTTTGTCTGTTGGTCTTTTTCTTTTTAGCCATGGCGTTGTCAGTTTATTTTCGACTTATGAGTTTGAATGTCCCTTTGGTATCTTTCGCCTCTCTTTTATAACAGAAAATCATTGTTTTCTCAATTTTAACATTTCAAGGATATTTCGGATTTTTCGCATAAGCTTCCTGTATTTCTTTCTTAATTTCTATCGTTTGTTTTAACTCCCGAGGCTATATGCAGACGGTTTTTAAGAGCTTTTCATAACAGTCTACTACAAACTGATAAAAAACATTTTTATTTCTAATCAAGAATGAAAAATCACTGTTCACCAAAGTGACGTCCGAGTAAGTCTATAGATATTTGTCAAGCGGTTATGCTTGCTGTAAAGTTAGTATGCCTAGTTATCTTACCTCCTATACATTTCTAGGAATATGATTGGTTAAAAGCGATCGCGTGAAGACCCTGTATAAGTAATATTGGGTTAGTGGGCGTGTTTTATTTTAATATTCGGTTAGTAGCAGTGTTTCGTCCCTTTGTAAAAATAACACGACGTTGAAAAAAGTATTAGGTCACCTGCACACAGTGTAACTAATATTATTTGACAAGTAGTAATGTTTGCTGTAAGTACTGCACATAAACATGCAAAACCATCCATACCATCGCGTCGAAATGTTAGAAGTCAGTTGAGGACATGATACTTCCGAGCATGCCATGCTAGTATTCAAATGATTTGGTACACTGGACGTCCAATAGTTTCATTTGCATATCATGAGAGTTATTTTATGAATATTTTCGACCGAAATGTCGATTTAAACTTTCAACGAAATTAATATAAATGTCTAAAGCAAATTGTCAACTTTTCTATTTTTAAGAGGATGTCGCTGTTCCGAATATCAAATTTAATAGAAAATAAAGGATATGGGGTATCCATCCATGACAAAGTACATGCACAGCAAAAAGACACAAAATGGAAAGGAACAGCGCTTTTACTGCTGTTCTTCATCTCATAGTCGCAGTGAGGCCTTCAATTGAAAGCTACGATTTCTTTCGATAAATTTTCATTAAATCTCCATTTATTTTACATCTTCAACGGACGAATCGCCCATTTAACTATTGCAACGACGCAATAATTACAACGAAACAGAGTCTCGACATAAAAAATATCACCGACTGCGTATAAATGACATAATGATGTAAGTTTTGCATTTAATCAGAGATTATCTTTACATATTTAACAGACAAAGGTATTTACAACTATAAATATTGGAATTGTTCAAGAAATTTGCATAAAACATTGACAAAACAAGTACATCAGCAAAATTATTTCTCTTTGTCATAAGTGCCGGCACCCTTATACTGGCCGACATAACCTGACTTTTCAAATCGATCTTCTCGTCCCGTAACACCCTTCCCTTTTCCTGAATCGTCAAATCGTTCTTTATGAGCCCCTGTATATTTGGAAGTGTCTGTCATCCTATCAACACCTCCTGTGGTAGACGTTTTCTGAAATACAATGTAGCAAGCAGGTTCAAGGCGAAGTTATAGCACAAAACAGTTCGATGCAGTTCAAGGCGAAGTTATAGCACAAAACAGTTCGATGCAATTCAAGGCGATCGAGTTATAGCATAAAACAGTTCAAGGCGATGTTATAGCACAAAACAGTTCGATGCAAACACTTTTTACGGTCTTCAATTACAGGTCATGATATATAATCAAAATATCGTCTTGCAGCACTTGAAATATTTTCGTATTTGTATACAAAATAGTACAACAAACAAACAATTTGACAAAAAGACAACTTAAATACTGTCATGTTGTATTGTGTCATTTTTTTTAAAGCAGTAATGAAACTTTTTCATAGATAATTAAGAATGAAAAAAAAAACATTTAAGTTATTTTTGGATAATTTGATAAAGTTTATTCCGAAAAGTTAACTGTAGAAGCTTGCTGATAAATTAAGATATTCCAGTTATCACCAATAACAAGTGTTACAATATCAACTTTAAGAATATTATTGTAAGATTCCTACAGCTGGTAGAAGAACAAAATAATTTTGACACAACATATAAAACATTCAAGTTTATATTAAACTTTAAATTCTAAAGATTAGTCAATAAGTATGTGCATCGATTTCATATGTATATGTTAACAGCTAATTTTTATTCAAATAGTAATATGAGTGAGGTTAAGAGTGCACGGAAAGTAAAGCACACATTCCTACAGTCCATACATGATACTATGGGCAGGAACACGATAAATAAGTGAAAATAAGTTGAAAGGGGTCCAGTCCATGCCCAAAACGCCTGTGGTAATATTATATTATATTACTGTACCTGTATTTTAGTCTCTGCTTGTGATTTTAGTCTCGACATTTTTTTTAAAGATCAGGATTTCAAGTTATCTTTATTTATTTTTTCGTCAATATTATCTGACCAATCTAAAATAAGTAAAGCGACCACAAGCCTCATCTTCACTATCGTAAATATTTAGTACCGTCGTTGCCGCACAGTTCTATGTCATTTTATAATTTTTCGTAAGCTATCAAGTACAACAATGCTTTCCATCCTAATCATTTTAGTTTAATTCCAAGAAACTTATTAGACACATGCAAGTACAATATGATATCGCGACATTTAAAGTAGTACTATCTATAGAGAAAGAACATATTAGTACCGAGAAGTAATAGATATATCCAGACTGTTTGTTGTATGTACCTTATTGGTTTTCCCCCTGAATTAATTTCGGATATTGCACTATGCTCCTTGTGAGCCCACTTAATAAAACAAAATCTTCTTCTATACATACCGTAGAATGCACATCAGGATTTTTTATATCAAGTATTCTCTTCACAAGTTTTTGTCGGACTTCAGCCACTGGTGTGTCTTTTTCTTCCTTGGGCTTACATTCCTTATAAACTTCAGCCATCTTATCGAGGGCTTTATTGGTTTTTTTTCAGTGCTTCGTACCAATTGGAGAAGGATTGAGATCTCACATTCATGATAACACCGCCAGATTCTTTATGTGCCTATCTCAAGTCATGAGCTTGTTATATAGTGGTTATTTTGGTCTCTTTCTGTCATATTTGTTTTTCGTTTATTGTTTTGTCATAAATCAGGTCGTTATTTTTCTCGTTTAAACTGTTCCACATTTTGTCATGTCGGGGCCTTTTTTAACAGCATGGGTTTTGCGCATTGCTGAAGGCCGTGCGGTAACAATTGCTTAAATCCACGTCATTTTGGATTCTAGTGGATATTTGTGTCATTGACAATCCTACCAAATATCCTTATTTTTATACTGGTCTTTTTTTTATTTAAAATCAAGGATTTGCAAATGTAAAGCACATTTAAAAATTAAATAATTTACCAATTTGTTTTCTGTGTTATTAAAACCACCTCTCTTTTTGATATTTGCATAATTATTTTATTAAATGTAATATTAAACGATTAAGATAAATGTAGTAAATCAATTTTACGCAGTATTCATACCATTGTCCTGTGAAGCTGCACGCAAAAAAACCTTTGTTTCCATCCTGAATATGCACGAGATATTTTCCACTGCACGTTAAACGAACAACAATCAATCAAAAGACGTAGTTTTTTTTTATGTAATGAATGATGTGTGTTTATTTGATGAAAGTGCATTTTCAGACCTTATTCATAAATTACTAACATCAGTCATATCACGTACGGAACCTAGAACTGATTGCAAGCCACAAAAAGCTTAATACCTTAACGGACCATATCTTGAGGAATTCTGTGACGTTAAAGGTAAATTCAGCGGCGTAGTTCGAAAAATTATCACAAGTGAGTCTTTGGGTTGTTAAAGGCTTCGGTGTGTAAAGGGGATGGGATTAGGGGTTCGGACAAATTTCATTAACTAAAAAATCTAGTTTCACAAAAACAAAATGACAAAAATTAATGCTAATAAATTGCTTCGCCGAGCGCAGCTGGATACGACCGCAGAGGTCCAACCCTAAACAGTTAAAAAAAATGGACACAATATTCGCGCTTGATACAGGTCTGAATTTGGATTGTAATTCAATATTTGACACATAATAGATTTCTGACACAGAATAACTGTAGTCAAAGAACTTAGAATTGGTTATATGATTTGAATTTATATTCAATTTTTTGCGTTTGTGCAATACACTATGCTGTTGCGAATTGACCCCCCCCCCCCCCTTCCCCAAAAAAAAAATATTTGAAGAAATTTTCTTTTTGATTTCTGAAATCTTGAGGAGAAAAAATCCCCCCACCCCCACCACCAATTTTTTTCACCCCCTGAATTTTTTTAAACCTCCCCTCCTTTTCCAAAAAATCTTTCCTCAAGGCATGCTCATAATCTCAATACAAATTTCCAATGGAGTTTGCAACCATAGTAACCCATTTAAATATAGGATTAAACGCCTTTCTAAAGGATTTTATTGATGTATTAACTGGACCAATTCACTCACAAACAAATAAAAGTCCGAAGGACTTTTAAGATATGTTTGTGAGTGACTTGGTCCAGTTTATACATCAATAAATTCCTTTAAAAGGGCGTTTAATTCTTATAATTCTTGAAAATTGGAGACAATTAATTTAATTTCCCCACCCGTAACCTCTATCACGCGTAAATTGTATATTTGTGTCATTGAATTGGCCTGGCGCATGAATATATTTTTTGGTTAACACAAAAAAATGTATTCCACGAAATTTGCTTTCTGATAAAAAATAAACTTCAAAAATATCTTATAATCATTCAAATGAATGTTTTGTGTTTATTATGTAATTCAACGACGAATGCGAAGAGAAAATAAATATTTTTAACCGGTCGAGCTGGTTTGTGTTATCATCTCCGCCATCTTGTTTACATTGGTTATAAAAAGAAGTTCCGTCAACGTCGTCTATCGAAAAATAAATAACTTCAAGAGTAACTACCGGAAGCCCTCTCGACCAATCATATAAACGTATTCCCTAATATGCAAATCATATAAGAATTATTACATCATAAAAGTCTTAAAATAGAATGACATACATAATCATAGCTAAAATTAATTTACCTTAATCAGCATTTTTAAAATTATTAAAATAGTAACTTCTAAAAATGAAGTGACAGCTAATCACCTCAAGACAATAAAACATTTCTTTATACATAATTTAAAGCAGTGTAAGGAGGTAATTCAAAGTTGTGTTTTAATTACCTCCCTTACACTGTAATTTGTACTTAAGTAATTGTCCATTAACCAGGACACCCTTGTTTTTTCTCACTTTTTTGCCCCTAATTCCTAAACGGTTTGAGGCATAACCCCCTCCCCCCAAGCCTATCCTAACCATCCCTTTGTGGTATGGAAACTTGTGGATTTATTTCAGAGAGATCCATACACTGTTCCACAAGTTATTGTCATGAAACTAGAAAAATGCTTATTTGGGCCCCTTTTTGGCCCCTAATTCCTAAACTGTTGGGATGATAACCCCCAAAATCAATCCCAACCTTCCTTTTGTGGTCATAAATCTTATGTTTAAATTTCATAGATTTCTATTTACTAATACTAAAGTTATTGTCCGCAAACCAAATGTCTTCGGATGACGCTGACGACGACGACGCTAACGACGACGACGACGTGATACCAATATACGACCGCAAAGTTGTTTGCGGTCGTATAAAAATGATTCACGAGGTAAACTTTCACTTTTCAATTCCCTGAATTTAAAGAATGAACATTGTCCCCGTTACGGCGCAAGAAGGCCAGTCAGAAATCATTATTCGAATTCATGAGAAGAATGGGAAATTGTAGGTTTCACATAACTATTTCCACAATCGATCCCGGAACCAATTTTGAAGTAAATATTAGAATGATCTTTAATTTAATAAATACCTACCGATTAAAAACTTCTGCATTTCATATATAACAAAAAAGAACACTTTAGTGTGGTTCATCCGATTTAGCATCGAAACTATTGCAGTCGACCTTTAAAGTGACAACAACAATGGAACCATTTCTTTCAAAGAGCTAAATCTTTATTACTTGAAATTCTGAAAGCTTTAAGCCTCATGTGGTGTCAATGAGCAATTTAAGGGCTTGCCACTTTTTTGTATAAAGGAAATAACCATACCCTTTTAAGAAAAAAAAAACATTTATAATGAAAACGTACTACATATATACATTGTTATTGTATTTCGAAAACTTCGATTTATATCACAATAAATTACATCTGCGTCAGATCTATCTTAACTCGATACTAATAAACCAGTAACCATGTTACTGAACTTTGAAATTAAGACCACGCTATCCTTTGGAATACATTTTGAACGCGTTACATTTTGTTGTATTTTGTGAAGTTAAGTGCACATCGAATTTTCCTAAACTCGAAACTCAATGGACAGACGCTAGACTTCAGTAAACATTATAAATATGAGTTAATCCATATTCTGTCCTTGCTTATTCTGGGCGTTTTATTTTATATTGTATTTTTCATAGCAGAAAAGGAAATTTTTGGATACCTCCAGGAGACAGCTACCAAATGACACAAATAACCCAAAACATCGACTGGTGTGTTTACAACATCCCTTGACAAACATCTACTGGTGTGTTTACAACATCCCTTGACAATCGTTTTTAAGGCTGAAATGTTGGCCGGCCATATTCGGTCTTTCATTGTTTTTATTTATATATTATAAAATATATTCGGCGTTTAAATGTACCATTCACTTATTTTTTTTTAAATCGAAAAGAAAATCGTATTAAACATTTATTTTGTCAATATTATTACCTGTTGCCTGACAAAAATGAGAGATAGTCATACGATATATATATATATATATATATATATATATATATCTGCTGCAGTGTATTAAAGTACATTATTTGCATTGTATGTGTGGTCATTATTGTTTTGAACCGTCTCCTTTCTATCCTGTGACGTAACCTGTTTCTTCATATCGATACTCTCTTCCATCGATACCCTTTCCTTTGCCATATTCATCGAACCTCTCCTGTGTGCCCCTGTGTATTTTGATGTATCTGTCAATCCACTTACATTCCCAGTCTTAGAAATTTTCTGAAAAAAATATCCATGTCAGTGTCAAATGTACTATAGGACAATTCTGTTTTAAACTCAATCACAATTCCTTATTTTATTTTTATTAAACAAAGCAATTCGCTGCCTTATAGTAAGCAATTATTATTGCTTTTTTAACCATTTATTAATTTCATGTCGATACAACCCTACTTTGGCAGAAACCAAATGAGTAATCTCGACAGGGAATGTAAATAATAAAAATAAATAATAAAACAAAAATCTTGAAAACATGCAAGTTTTCTGGAGGGGAATGGCTTCTTGTAGCACAACTGTGAAAATAGGCATAACAATATATTGCAGTTAACCTACCCGTGATCTCACATGAGTCTCAATCTATTTGTTATAATGGAGAAAAAAGAAAAGAAAAAAAAAGGAAGCTAGTAGTTGTTTAAAGCAAAAACCGAAACTTTGTTAACAGAAGTATAAAATACTGAATGGAAAATACTTGAGTTAATGTACCACGCTGAACTGTCAGTCTTTGCCAGAGTATCTGCTGCAAACTTATGCTTCGTATCTTTGATATAAACTTCTCCTGCACATGAAATGTAGTTTATATCATTATACGAGTGTCAACGACGTAAATATGAAAAGCGAATTAAATTAAAAAATTGTAGCCTGATCCTTTTGCTTACATATTCCTTTTAAAGTTAATAAAAAAGCAAATGTATGATTTTTCAAATATGCCTTGGAATTAGGGAAAATGAGGCGAGAAGGGAAGATGTAGATTGTGGTCCCCAATGGTTATTAATATCTGTTTTGTAAATTGTAATTTGACAAATATACAAAGAAAAAAACAGGATTAACCTACCAAAGAAGACGATTTGAAAATTACATCAGGCGTTGTTATGACGGAAGAAAACGGAGCATGTGCCTCTAACGCTTCAATGTGTGGAGGAAGAACTGCTTACCTTTACAATTCATCTGAATTATTCCCCATTTTTAAAGCGTTCGTACTAATCAGCAAAAAAATAGTTTTTATTGTACTATCTAAAGGTACTATTAGAGATATCTTTTTTGAAGAACATTGTATTTTCCTTAGACTCAAGTACACGTGTGACATTAAGGATATAACACATAGGTCCGTTTACATCTTCCACTGTGGAAATTAAGAATATATGGGCATCATATATATAAACTACTGTTACTGTCAAATCGTATGAATAAGAGCAAGGACACATTCAATAAGTGATGATAAGTAAAATTATTAAGGAATATTCACTAGAAAAAATATAAAAACATAAAACAAATATATAAAGAAAAGGGGTGGTCTATTCCCCAAGTGCATGTGCAACGTAACTGATGGCCGTTTAAAATGGATTTAAATTTACCCTTAAATGAGATTTATAGTCGGTTGTAAACAAATCTTTACGACAAAAGAGATGATTATAGCTTCATAATTGTGAACTTTCCATTTCTATGTAGCAACATTCTAGCAGCGCCTGCATATTGAGTATATATCTCCCAGTTGGTACGATATTCCAGGGCTTGTATTTCCTATCATGATTTCCTTGATAGAGGGTTGCTGCTCACAAGGAAGCTATTAAACCAAGAGTTCCAAGTGGTGAAGTTGAAATCATTCCTTCGTAAATTTTACGGACGCCATCACAAGTTGGTTGACCGTTATGGAATATCCGTTTCACAGATGATAGCGGATATGTTCCAAATGTCGTAACTTCAATCCCGTCCCCTTTTTCCCGAATGTGACCTACCAAATTAGACTTATTACCGGATTTGTACTAACATGAGCAACATGACAAGTGCCACATTGGAGCAGGATCTGCTTACCCTCCCGGAGCACCTGAGATCACCCCCAGTTTTTGGTGGGGTTCGTGTTGCTCAGTCTTTAGTTTTCTATGTTGTGTTTTGTGTACTATTGTTTGTCTATTTGTCTTTTTCTTTTTTAGCCATGGCGTTGTCAGTTTATTTTCGACTTATGAGTTTGAATGTCCCTTTAGTATCTTCCGCCTCTCTTTTATAACAGTAAATCATGTTTTTTCTCAATTCTAACATTTCAAGGAAATTTCGGATTTTTTGCATAAGCTTCCCGTATTTCTTTCTTAATTTCTATCTTTTGTTTTAACTCCCATGGCCATATGCAGAGGTTTTTAAAGAGCTTTTCATAACAGTCTACTAGAAAATCGAAAAAAAACCATTTTTATTTCTAATTATTTTGCCTTTACGAGTCAAGAATAGCATCACTGTTCACCAAAGTTACGTCCGAGTAAGTCTATAGATATTTGTCAAGCGGTAATGCTTGCTGTAAAGTTAGTATGCCTAGTTATGTTACCTCCTATACATTTCTAGGAATATGATTGGTTAAAAGCGACCGCGTGAAGACCCTGTAAAATTAAATGATGTTAGTGGGCGTGTTTTATTTTAATATTGGGTTAGTAGCAGTGTTACGTTCCTTTGTAAAAAATATCACGACGTTAAAAAAATTCTGAAACGTTTCGCCCAAACAACAGATGAAGAAATTGATGATGAACGACTGCTAAATAAATGCAGAAAACACATTAAAGCTAACAAGTGGTTATTGTTGGCATTTAACTAGACCAATGAAAGTAGGTTCTTAATATTGAAGATATGCCACTAGTCTAAATGCCACATGTTAAGATAGTCGGAGTGTGCTTGTGACCTATATCTATCGTATTAAGTCACTGACACACTGTGTAACTAATATTATTTGACAAGTAGTAATGTTTGCTAAATATCACCCGACTGTGTATAAATGACATAATGATGTGAGTTTTGAATTTAATCAGAGATTCTATTTACATATTTAACAGATAAAGGTATTTACAACTATAAATATTGGAATTGTTCAAGAAATTTGTATAAAACTTTGACAAAACAAGTACATCAGCAAAATCATTTCTCTTTGTCATAAGTGCCGGCACCCTTATACTGGCCGACATAACCTGACTTTTCAAATCGATCTTCTCGTCCCGTAACACCCTTCCCTTTTCCTGAATCGTCAAATCGTTCTTTATGAGCCCCTGTATATTTGGAAGTGTCTGTCATCCTATCAACACCTCCTGTGGCAGACGTTTTCTGAAATACAATGTAGCATGAAGGTTCAAGGCGAAGTTATAGCACAAAACAGTTCGATGCAGTTCAAGGCGAAGTTATAGCACAAAACAGTTCGACGTAATTCAAGGCGATCGAGTTATAGCACAAAACAGTTTGCCGCTGTTCAAGGCGATGTTATAGCACAAAACAGTTCGATGCAAACACTTTTACAGTCTTCAATTATAGATCATGATATATTTATAATCAAAACAACGTCTTGCAGCACTTGAAATATTTTCGTATTTGTATACAAAATAGTACAATAAACAAACAATTTGACAAAAAGACAACTTAAATACTGTCATGTTGTATTGTGTCATTTTTTTAAAGCAGTAATGAAACTTTTTCATAGATAACTAAGAATGAAAAAAAAAAACATTTAAGTTATTTTTGGATAATTTTATAAAGTTTATTCCAAAAAGTTAACGGTAGAAGTTTGCTGATAAATTAAGGTATTCCAGTTATCACCAATAAAAAGTGTTACAATATCAACTTTAAGAATATTATTGTAAGATTCCTACAGCTGGTAGAAGAACAAAATAATTTTGACACAACATATAAAACATTCAAGTTTATATTAAACTTTAAATTCTGAAGACTTGTCATAAAGTATGTGCATCGATTTCATATGTTAACAGACACTTTTTATTCAACTAGTAATATGAGTGAGTTTAAGAGTGCACGGAAAGTAAAGCACACATTCCTACAGTCTATACATGATACCATGGGTAAGAACACATTAAATAAGTGAAAATAAGTTGAAAGGGGTCTGGTCCATGCCCAAAACGCCTGTGATAATATCATATTATATTACTACACCTGTATTATAGTCTCTGCTTGTGATTTTAGTCTCGACATTTTTTTTTAAAGATCAGGATTTCAAGTTATCTTTATTTATTTTTTCGTCGATGTTATCTGACCAATCTAAAATAAGTAAAGCGACCACAAGCCTCCTCTTCACTATCGTAAAGATTTAGTACCGTCGTTGCCGCACAGTTTTGTGTCGTTTTATCATTTTTCGTAAGCTATCAATTGCAAGTACAACAACGTGTCCATCTTAATCATTTTAGTTTAATTCCAAGAAACTTATTCGACACATGCAAGTACAATATGATATCGCGACATTTAAAGTAGTGCTATCTATAGAGAAAGAACATATTAGTACCGAGAAGTAATAGATATATCCAGACTGTTTGTTGTATGTACCTTATTGGTTTTCCCCCTAAATTAATTTCGAATATTGCACTATGCTCCTTGTGAGCCCATTTAATAAAACAAAATCTTCTTCTATACATACCGTAGAATGCACATCAGGATTTTTTTTATCAAGTATTCTCTTCACAAGTTTTTGTCGGACTTCAGCCACTGGTGTGTCTTTTTCTTCCTTGGGCTTACATTCCTTATAAATTTCATCCATCTTATCGAGGGCTTTCTTGTTTATCTTTCAGTGCTTCGTACCAATTGGAGAAGGATTGAGATCTCACATACAACAAACAAACAATTTGACAAAAAGACAACTTAAATACTGTCGTGTTGTATTGTGTCATTTTTTTAAAGCAGTAATGAAAGTTTTTCATAGATAACTAAGAATGAAAAAAAAAAACAACATTTAAGTTATTTTTGGATAATTTTATAAAGTTTATTCCAAAAAGTTAACGGTAGAAGTTTGCTGATTAATTAAGGTATTCCAGTTATCACCAATAAAAAGTGTTACAATATCAACTTTAAGAATATTATTGTAAGATTCCTACAGCTGGTAGAAGAACAAAATAATTTTGACACAACATATAAAACATTCAAGTTTATATTAAACTTTAAATTCTGAAGACTTGTCATAAAGTATGTGCATCAATTTCATATGTTAACAGACACTTTTATTCAATTAGTAATATGAGTGAGGTTAAGAGTGCACGGAAAGTAAAGCACACATTCCTACAGTCCATACATGATAGTATGGGCAAGAACACATTAAATAAGTGAAAATAAGTTGAAAGGGGTCCGGTCCATGCCCAAAACGCCTGTGATAATATCATATTATATTACTATACCTGTATTATAGTCTCTGCTTGTGATTTTAGTCTCGACATTTTTTTTAAAGATCAGGATTTCAAGTTATCTTTATTTATTTTTTCGTCGATGTTATCTGACCAATCTAAAATAAGTAAAGCGACCACAAGCCTCCTCTTCACTATCGTAAAGATTTAGTACCGTCGTTGCCACACAGTTTTGTGTCGTTTTATCATTTTTCGTAAGCTATCAATTGCAAGTACAACAACGCGTCCATCTTAATCATTTTAGTTTAATTCCAAGAAACTTATTCGACACATGCAAGTACAATATGATATCGCGACATTTAAAGTAGTACTATCTATAGAGAAAGAACATATTAGTACCGAGAAGTAATAGATATATCCAGACTGTTTGTTGTATGTACCTTATTGGTTTTCCCCCTAAATTAATTTCGGATATTGCACTATGCTCCTTGTGAGCCCACTTCTATACATACCGTAGAATGCACATCAGGATTTTTTTTATCAAGTATTCTCTTCACAAGTTTTTGTCGGACTTCAGCCACTGGTGTGTCTTTTTCTTCCTTGGGCTTACATTCCTTATAAACTTCAGCCATCTTATCGAGGGCTTTATTGTTTATCTTTCAGTGCTTCGTACCAATTGGAGAAGGATTGAGATCTCACATTCATGATAACCCCGCCAGATTTTTTATGTGCCTGTACCAAGTCATGAGCTTGTTATATAGTGGTTATTTTGGTCTCTTTCTGTCATATTTGTTTTTCGTTTATTGTTTTGACATAAATCAGGTCGTTATTTTTCTCGTTTAAACTGCTATACATTTTGTCATGTCGGGGCCTTTTTTAACAGCATGGGTTTTGCGCATTGCTGAAGGCCGTGCGGTAACAATTGCTTAAACCCACGTCATTTTGGATTCTAGTGGATATTTGTGTCATTGACAATCCTACCAAATATCCTTATTTTTATACTGGTCTTTTTTTTATTTAAAATCAAGGACTTGCAAATGTAAAGCACATTTAAAAATTAAATAATTTACCAATTTGTTTTCTGTGTTATTAAAACCACCTCTCCTTTTGATATTTGCATAATTATTTTATTAAATGTAATATTAAACGATTAAGATAAATGTAGTAAATCAATTTTACGCAGTATTCATACCATTGTCCTGTGAAGCTGCACGTAAAAAAACCTTTGTTTCCATCCTGAATATGCACGAGATATTTTCCACTGGACGTTAAACGAACAACAATCAATCAAAAGACGTAGTTTTTTTTATGAAATAAATGATGTGTGTCTATTTGATGAAAGTACATTTTGAGACCTTATTCATAAATTACTAACATCCGTCATATCACGTACGGAACCTAGAACTGATTGCAAGCCACAAAAAGCTTAATACCTTAATTAACGGACCATATCTTGAGGAATTCTGTGACGTTAAAGGTAAAATCAGCGGCGTAGTTCGAAAAATTATCACAAGTGAGTCTTTGGGTTGTTAAAGGCTTCGGTGTGTAAAGGGGATGGGGTTAGGGGTTCGGACAAATTTCATTAACTAAAAAATCTAGTTTCACAAAAACAAAATGACAAAAATTAATGCTAATAAATTGCTTCGCCGAGCGCAGCTGGATACGACCGCAGAGGTCCAACCCTGAACAGTTGGGGCAAGCAAAACTGGACACAATATTCGCGCTTGATACAGGTCTGAATTTGGATTGTAATTCAATATTTGACACATAATAGATTTCTGACACAGAATAACTGTAGTCAAAGAACTTAGAATTGGTTATATGATTTGAATTTATATTCAGTTGTTTGCGTTTGTGCAATACACTATGCTGTTGCGAATTGACCTCCCAAAAAAAATTTGAAGAAATTTTCTTTTTGATTTCTGAAATCTTGAGGAGAAAAATCCCCCACCCCACCACCAATTTTTTTAACCCCCAATTTTTTTAACCTCCCTCCTTTTCCCAAAAAAAATCTTTCCCTCAAGGCATGCTCATAATCTCAATACAAATTTCCAATGGAGTTTGCAACCATAGTAACCCATTTAAATATAGGATTAAACGCCTTTCTAAAGGAATTTATTGATGTATTAACTGGACCAATTCACTCACAAACAAATAAAAGTCCGAAGGACTTTTAAGATATGTTTGTGAGTGACTTGGTCCAGTTTATACATCAATAAATTCCTTTAAAAGGGCGTTTAATTCTTATAATTCTCGAAAATTGGAGACAATTAATTTAATTTCCCCACCCGTAACCTCTATCACGCGTAAATTGTATATTTGTGTCATTGAATTGGCCTGGCGCATGAATATATTTTTTGGTTAACATAAAAAAATGTATTCCATGAAATTTGCTTTCTGATAAAAAATAAACTTCAAAAATATCTTATAATCATTCAAATGAATGTTTTGTGTTTATTATGTAATTTAACGACGAACGCGAAGAGAAAATAAATATTTTTAACCGGTCGGGCTGGTTTGTGTTATCATCTCCGCCATCTTGTTTACATTGGTTACAAAAAGAAGTTCCGTCGACGTCGTCTATCAAAAAATAAATAACTTCAAGAGTAACTACCGGAAGCCCTCTCGACCAATCATATAAACGTATTCCTAATATGCAAATCATATAAGAATTATTACATCATAAAACTCTTAAAATAGGACATACATAATCATAGCTAAAATTAATTTACCTTAATCAGCATTTTCAAAATTATTAAAATAGTAACTTCTAAAAATGAATTCACAGCTAATCACCTCAAGACAATAAAACTTTTCTTTATACATAATTTTAAGCAGTGTAAGGGAGGTAATTCAAAGTTTTGTTTTAATTACCTCCCTTACACTGTAATTTGTACCTAAGTAATTGTCCATTAACCAGGACACCCTTGTTTTTTCTCACTTTTTTGCCCCTAATTCCTAAACGGTTTGAGGCATAACCCCCAAAGCCTATCCTTACCATCCCTTTGTGGTATGGAAACTTGTGGATTAATTTCAGAGAGATCCATACACTGTTCCACAAGTTATTGTCATGAAACTAGAAAAATGCTTATTCGGGCCCCTTTTTGGCCCCTAATTCCTAAACTGTTGGGACCATAACCCCCAAAATCATTCCCAACCTTCCTTTTGTGGTTATAAACCTTATGTTTAAATTTCGTAGATTTCTATTTACTAATACTAAAGTTATTGTCCGCAAACCAAATGTCTTCGGACGACGCTGACGACGACGCTAACGACGACGACGACGTGATACCAATATACGACCGCAAAGTTGTTTGCAGTCGTATGAAAATGATTCACGAGGTAAACTTTCACTTTTCAATTCCCTGAATTTAAAGAATGAACATTGTCCCCGTTACGGCGCAAGAAGGCCAGTCAGAAATCATTATTCGAATTCATGAGAAGAATGGGAAATTGTAGGTTTCACATAACTATTTCCACAATCGATCCCGGAACCAATTTTGAAGTAAATATTAGAATGATCTTTAATTTAATAAATACCTACCGATTAAAAACTTCTGCATTTCATATATAACAAAAAAGAACACTTTAGTGTGGTTCATCCGATTTCGCTTCGAAACTATTGCAGTGGACCTTTAAAGTGACATTTAACAACAACGGAACCATTTCTTTCAAAGAGCTAAATCTTTATTACTTGAAATTCTGAAAGCTTTAAGCCTCATGTGGTGTCAATGAGCAATTTAAGGGCTTGCCACTTTTTTGTATAAAGGAAATAACCATACCCTTTTAAGAAAAAAAAAACATTTATAATGATAACGTACTACACATATATACATTTTTATTGTATTTCGAAAACTTCGATTTATATCACAATAAATTACATCTGCGTCACATCTATCTTAACTCGATACTAATAAACCCGTAACTATGTCACTGAACTTTGAAATTAAGACCACGCTATCCTTTGGAATACATTTTGAACGCGTTACATTTTGTTGTATTTTGTGAAGTTAAAATGCACATCGAATTTTCCTAAACTCGAAACTCAATGGACAGACGCTAGACCTCAGTAAACATTATAAATACGAGTTAATCCATATTCTGTCCTTGCTTATTCTGGGCGTTTTATTTTATATTGTATTTTTCATAGCAGAAAAGGAAATTTTTGGATACCTCCAGGAGACAGCTACCAAATGACACAAATAACCCAAAACATCGACTGGTGTGTTTACAACATCCCTTGACAAACATCTACTGGTGTGTTTACAACATCCCTTGACAAACATCTACTGGTGTGTTTACAACATCCCTTGACAATCATTTTTTAAGGCTGAAATATTGGCCGGCCATATTCGGTCTTTCATTGTTTTTTTTTTTTTGTATTTATAAAATAGGTTCGGCGTTTAAATGTACCATTCACTTATTTTTTTTTAAATCGAAAAGAAAATCGTATTAAACATTTATTTTGTCAATATTATTACCTGTTGCCTGACAAAAAATGAGAGATAGTCATACGATATATATATATATATATATATCTGCTGCAGTGTATTAAAGTACATTATTTGCATTGTATGGGTGGTCATTATTGTTTTGAACCGTCTCCTTTGTATCCTGTGACGTAACCTGTTTCTTCATATCGATACTCTCTTCCATCGATACCCTTTCCTTTGCCATTTTCATCGAACCTCTCCCTGTGAGCCCCTGTGTATTTTGATGTATCTGTCAATCCACTAACATTCCCAGTCTTAGAAATTTTCTGAAAAAAATATCCATGTCAGTGTCAAATGTACTATAGGACAATTCTGTTTTAAACTCAATCACAATTCCTTATTTTATTTTTATTAAACAAAGCAATTCGCTGCCTTATAGTAAGCACTTATTGCTTTTTTAACCATTTATTAATTCCATGTCGATACAACCCTACTTTGGCAGAAACCAAATGAGTAATCTCGACAGGGAATGTAAATAATAAAAATAAATAATAAAACAAAAATCTTGAAAACATGCAAGTTTTCTGGAGGGGAATGGCTTCTTGTAGCACAACTGTGAAAATAGGCATAACAATATATTGCAATTAACCTACCCGTGATCTCACATGAGTCTCAATCTATTTATTATAATGGAGAAAAAAGAAAAGAGAAAAAAGGAAGCTAGTAGTTGTTTAAAGCAAAAACCGAAACTTTGTTAACAGAAGTATAAAACACTGAATGGAAAATACTTGAGTTAATGTACCATGCTGAACTGTCAGTCTTGGCCAGAGTATCTGCTGCAAACTTATGCTTCGTATCTTTGATATAAACTTCTCCTGCACATGAAATGTAGTTTATATCATTATACGAGTGTCAACGACGTAAATATGAAAAGCGAATTAAATTAAAAAATTGTAGCCTGATCCTTTTGCTTACATATTCCTTTTAAAGTTAATAAAAAGGCAAATGTATGATTTTTCAAATATGCCTTGGAATTAGGGAAGATGAAGCGAGAAGGGAAGATGTAGATTGTGGTCCCCAATGGTCATTAATATGTATTTTGTAAATTGTAATTTGACAAATATACAAAGAAAAAACAGGATTAACCTACCAAAGAAGACGATTTGAAAATTACATCAGGCGTTGTTATGACGGAAGAAAACGGAGCATGTGCCTCTAACGCTTCAATGTGTGGAGGAAGAACTGCTTACCTTTACAATTCATCTGGATTATTCCCCATTTTTAAAGCGTTCGTACTAATCAGCAAAAAAATAGTTTTTATTGTACTATCTAAAGGTACTGTTAGAGATATCTTTTGTGAAGAACATTGTATTTTCCTTAGACTCAAGTACACGTGTGACATTAAGGATATAGCACATAGGTCCGTTTACATCTTCCACTGTGGAAATTAAGAATATATGGGCATCATATATATAAACTACTGTTACTGTCAAATCGTATGAATAAGAGCAAGGACAAATTCAATAAGTGATAATAAGTTAAATTATTAAGGAATATTCACTAGAAAAAATATAAAAACATAAAACAAATATATAAAGAAAAGGGATGGTCCATTCCCCAAGTGCATGTGCAACGTAACTGATGGCCGTTTAAAATTGATTTAAATTTACCCTTAAATGAGATTTATAGTCGGTTGTAAACAAATCTTTACGACAAAAGAGATGATTTCAGCTTCATAATTGTGAACTTTCCATTTCTATGTAGCAACATTCCAGCAGCGCCTGCATATTGAGTATATATCTCCCAGTTGGTACGATATTCCAGGGCTTGTATTTCCTATCATGATTTCCTTGATAGAGGGTTGCTGCTCACGAGGAAGCTATTAAACCAAGAGTTCCAAGTGGTGAAGTTGAAATCATTCCTTCGTAAATTTTACGGACGCCATCATCAGTTGGTTGACCGTTATGGAATAACCGTTTCACCGTAACTTCAATCCCGTCCCCTTTTCCCCGAATGTGACCTACCGAATTAGACTTATTACCGGGTTTGAACTAACATGAGCAACATGACAAGTGTCACAGTGGAGCAGGATCTGCTTACCCTTCCGGAGCACCTGAGATCACCCCCAGTTTTTGGTGGGGTTCGTTTTGCTCAGTCTTTAGTTTTCTATGTTGTGTTTTGTGTACTGTTGTTTGTCTGTTTGTCTTTTTCTTTTTTAGCCATGGCGTTGTCAGTTTATTTTCGACTTATGAGTTTGAATGTCCCTTTGGTATCTTCCGCCTCTCTTTTATAACAGTAAATCATGTTTTTTCTCAATTCTAACATTTCAAGGAAATTTCGGATTTTTTGCATAAGCTTTTAATTTCTATCTTTTGTTTTAACTCCCATTGCCATATGCAGAGGTTTTTAAAGAGATTTTCATAACAGTCTACTACAAAATCGAGAAAAAAAACATTTTTATTTCTAATTATTTTGCCTTTACGAGTCAAGAATAGCATCACTGTTCACCAAAGTTACGTCCGAGTAAGTCTATAGATATTTGTCAAGCGGTAATGCTTGCTGTAAAGTTAGTATGCCTAGTTATGTTACCTCCTATACATTTCTAGGAATATGATTGGTTAAAAGTGACCGCGTGAAGACCCTGTAAAATTAAATGATGTTAGTGGGCGTGTTTTATTTTAATATTGGGTTAGTATCAGTGTTACGTCCCTTTGTAAAAATATCACGACGTTAAAAAAATTCTGAAACGTTTCGCCCAAACAACAGGTGAAGAAATCGATGATGAACGACTGCTAAATAAATGCAGAAAACACATTAAAGCTAACAAGTGGTTATTGTTGGCATTTAACTAGACCAATGGAGGTAGGTTCTTAATATTGAAGATATGCCACTAGTCTAAATGCCACATGTTTAGATAGTCGGAGTGTGCTTGTGACCTAATACGATATATATATCATCGTATTAGGTCACTGACACACTGTGTAACTAATATTATTTGACAAGTAGTAATGTTTGCTAAATATCACCCGACTGTGTATCAATGACATAATGATGTAAGTTTTGAATTTAATCAGAGATTCTATTTACATATTTAACAGATAAAGGTATTTACAACTATAAATATTGGAATTGTTCAAGAAATTTGTATAAAACATTGACAAAACAAGTACATCAGCAAAATCATTTCTCTTTGTCATAAGTGCCGGCACCCTTATACTGGCCGACATAACCTGACTTTTCAAATCGATCTTCTCGTCCCGTAACACCCTTCCCTTTTCCTGAATCGTCAAATCGTTCTTTATGAGCCCCTGTATATTTGGAAGTGTCTGTCATCCTATCAACACCTCCTGTGGCAGACGTTTTCTGAAATACAATGTAGCATGAAGGTTCAAGGCGAAGTTATAGTACAAAACAGTTCGATGCAGTTCAAGGCGAAGTTATATCACAAAACTGTTCGACGTAATTCAAGGCGATCGAGTTATAGCACAAAACAGTTTGCCGCTGTTCAAGGCGATGTTATAGCACAAAACAGTTCGATGCAAACACTTTTACAGTCTTCAATTACAGGTCATGATATATTTATAATCAAAATAACGTCTTGCAGCACTTGAAATATTTTCGTACTTGTATACAAAATAGTACAACAAACAAACAATTTGACAAAAAGACAACTTAAATACTGTCATGTTGTATTGTGTCATTTTTTTAAAGCAGTAATGAAACTTTTTCATAGATAACTAAGAATGAAAAAAAAAAAAACATTTAAGTTATTTTTGGATAATTTTATAAAGTTTATTCCAAAAAGTTAACGGTAGAAGTTTGCTGATAAATTAAGGTATTCCAGTTATCACCAATAAAAAGTGTAACAATATCAACTTTAAGAATATTATTGTAAGATTCCTACAGCTGGTAGAAGAACAAAATAATTTTGACACAACATATAAAACATTCAAGTTTATATTAAACTTTAAATTCTAAAGACTAGTCATAAAGTATGTGCATCGATTTCATATGTTAACAGACACTTTTTATTCAATTAGTAATATGAGTGAGGTTAAGAGTGCACGGAAAGTAAAGCACACATTCCTACAGTCTATACCTGATACCATGGGTAAGAACACATTAAATAAGTGAAAATAAGTTGAAAGGGGTCCGGTCCATGCCCAAAACGCCTGTGATAGTATTATATTATATTACTATACCTGAATTATAGTCTCTGCTTGTGATTTTAGTCTCGACATTTTTTTTTAAAGATCAGGATTTCAAGTTATCTTTTTTTATTTTTTCGTCGATGTTATCTGACCAATCTAAAATAAGTAAAGCGACCACAAGCCTCATCTTCACTATCGTAAATATTTAGTACCGTCGTTGCCGCACAGTTTTGTGTCGTTTTATCATCTTTCGTAAGCTATCAAGTACAACAACGCTTCCATCTTAATCATTTTAGTTTAATTCCAAGAACCCATTTAATAAAAAAAAATCTTCTTCTATACATACCGTAGAATGCACATCAGGATTTTTTTGATCAAGTATTCTCTTCACAAGTTTTTGTCGGACTTCAGCCACTGGTGTGTCTTTTTCTTCCTTGGGCTTACATTCCTTATAAACTTCAGCCATCTTATCGAGGGCTTTATTCACTTTGGCTTTATCGGTTAGATCAAATGCTCTGTCGAAAAGTAAAGAACAGAGACCAGTCTTATATATAGTTTTAATTAGATGTCAACCAAATATGATGTTTAAATAAAAATGTGCAATTTAGATTCTAATAACACATAACATAATTTTCACAATGGCCAATGTGGAATAATAAAGATCTATTGTTTTAGCATTACAATATACAGACGGAAATCGAATTGAAATAAACTTCAAAAATGGAGATCTCTTTTTAGGAAAATATGATGTATCTGGTTTGTATTTATCTGTTGCAATTTTGTTTGTTTGTTTTTATGTTGCCATTTGGTTTGTTTTATCTGTTGCCATGGTAATTAAAAGTCTTATTAATTGCGCAGTCTTATAACCAGTGTAACATTTTTTGCGAATTGTATAGTTATTTACATAATAAAGCGAATAGAAAACCAAGAACCATTATTATTTTAAATGATTTAGTAATTGAAAAAGATGAAATAGTTGATATAATTAAAATTTTAGATCCTAATAAGGCATCTGGTCCAGATGTCATAAGCCATAAAATGCTGAAAATGTGTCCTGAAAAAATAGCAATTCCTTTAAAAATAATATTTAATAAATCCGTACAACAATGTAAATTTCCCACCAGCTGGAAGACTGCCAATGCAATTGCTTTTTTTAAAAAGGGAGATAGTTCGTTACCATCTAATTATAGGTCCGTATCGCTTATTAGTTGTGTAGGGAAAATAATGTAGCGAGTTGCTTATAAACATGTCTTCAATCACCTACATGAAAATAAGTTAATATATGAATACCAGTCTGGTTTTCTTCCAAAATGTTCAACAGTTCACCAGCTTTTAGAAATTTACAACTGTATTTCAAATTCACTAGAAAATAAAAAAGAAATTAGCTGTTTTGTTTTCTGTGACTTTTCTAAAGGTTTTGATAAAGTTTGGCATCAAGGATTGCTACATAAAATGAAGTCATACGGACGGGAAATTATTGAATTGGTTTAAAAGTTACCCGAACAACAGACAACAGCGAGTTGTTATTAAACAATCGTCGTCAGACCTTTGCAGTATTTCAGCTGGTGTCCCACAGGGTTCTGTTTTGGGACCTCTCTTTTTCATTATTTATATTAATGATATTGCTGAAAAATTGATCTCTTTATGTAGATTATTTGCAGATGACACATCTCTCAGCTACTCTAGTCGTGACACGTCACAAATAAAATCAGTGATCAATCACGACCTGAGTGAGCTGAGCGATTGGTCTAAGAAATGACTGATGATTTCAGCTTCCCAATTGTGAACTTTCTATTTCTATGTAGCAACATTCTAGCAGCGCCTGCATACGGAGTATATATCTCCCAATTGATACGATATTCCCGGGCTTGTGTTTCCTATCATGATTTCCTTGATAGAGGATTGCTGCTATTAAACCAAGAGTTCCAAACGGTGAAGTTGAAATCATCCTTCGTAAATTTTACGGACGCCATCACGAGTTGGTTGACCGTTATGGAATAACCGTTTCACAGATGATATCGGATATGTTCCTTATGTCGTAACTACAATACCCTTCCCTTTTCACGAATGTGACTTACCGAATTAGACTATTTACCGGATTTGTAATAACATAAGCAACACGACGGGTGCCACATGTGGAGCAGGATCTGCTTACCCTTCCGGAGCACCTGAGATCACCCCCAGTTTTTGGTGGGGTTCGTGTTGCTTAGTCTTTAGTTTTCTATGTTGTGTCATCTGTACTATTATTTGTCTGTTTGTCTTTTTATTTTTGGCCATGGCGTTGTCAGTTTGTTTTCGATCTATGAGTTTGACTGTCCCTCTGGTATCTTTCGTCCCTCTTTTTTAACCCAGAAAAAACAGAAAAATTATGTTGTTTTCATACATTGAAACTCCGGAAATGAATTTCATATTCAATGGTTAGAATATTAAAGTTACAGATTTTCATAAACACTTGGATGTTACATTTAGTAGAGATGCTAAATGGAACACCCATGTGGAAAGTATCATAAATCAAAGAGCTGATAGGTCTGAGGAAAAATGACATCATTGTCTCTAATATTGGTATATTTTTATGCAAGTCTTGATTTTCATATAATTTACCTACTGAATCTTAGGAGACTTTTCAGTTCATGGTAGGTAGGCTGACTGACAATAGAATAGATATGAATTGTTTTCAATGTCTATGGCTTTTTTATTTGTGTGTCAAGATATGTATATATATGTGTGTGAAGTGAAGTGAAGATGACTACTGGTTGTTCTGTTGTACAAAGAAATAGGTCAAGACTACCTGAACAATCTACAAAATTCAAAGTAATTATTCTTAGTAAAGGATACATTAACAGACTATCCCCTTCTGTGTAGAATTATTTAACAAAATGATTATGAAGAGCCTGTAGTAAGCAAGCTCTTATACCCCACATAGTCCTTATTTAAGAGATAAGTTACAGGTGACCTAGTGACATCATCATACACATCATTATTTCTGTTACTTAAAGCATGATCCATTTCTGTGGATTTAGACAATAGTATTGTTATACTAGTTTGACAATTACAAACATAATGACACCATTTATACAACTTATTGTTGATATACTAGTATATAGAAACTGAAAACTTAAAATGACAACATAAATTATTGCAGAATTATTTGTTTTCAAATGATTTAATGTTTGTTAGTCATTTATTTCAAATAATTAACCCGTACTAAAATAAGGAGATGTGGTATGATTGCAAATGAGATAACAGTATGATAACTATCTACCAGAGTCCAAATAATGTGGCTGTTAGCAGTTATAAGTCACTTTACAGACCTCAGCAATGAACAAAACCGGTTCATTGTTTTCAGGCACCATAGGAAAAAGAGGAGTTGTGGATTGGTGGCTTACAAGAAAATATAAGAAATATAATAATAATAATATTAATAAGAAAATAAGAGAGACAAAAAAGACAGGACTAAGCCACTGGACTATATATAAAGTGCTCCATTACTAAACCTTAGATGAGTTGCTGATCTATACTTAGAAAAGAAAGATGTTGAGGGCTTAGCCAGGGAAAGCAGAATTTTTAGACTTAGGAACAACAGAGTAGATGTGTGGACACCACATATATAGGCCAATCTGCCCTATTTGCTGCCACCTATCAAAATTAATGCCTAGGGTGGTAACCGTAATTAACACCATGTGCATTTAATCTGTTGTTCTCTATGTACACATATGATATATATGTTAAATGCAAAAAATGCAGCTGTTATGTAAATATGGTAATTTTACATCATTTTAGCCTCATTTTTTATAAGGACTTAGCTAGACCTATTTTTTATGGAAGGTGTATTATATAATTACTGAAAGCAATACAATCCAGTGTTCTCCCCAGGATATTATTAGATTGCAATATTAGATTGTTTCACCTTAAGTTTCGTGTTTACTACTTGATGTTTCATTTATTTATAACTACCATGTTGGTTATATTATATTAAATAGACAAAGACCGGCATTTTTTATACATGTGCCATGTGCATTAACAAAAATGCAAATAAGTGACATTTTTATTATTAAACTTTAAAAATTAAAATGCATAGATAACTTAAATAATTTGATTTCATTACCACCAATCCCCAAATGTAGCACAGTAGGTATATCTTTTTTTTTCACTTTTACTTGTTTGACTTATAAACTAGTTATATATCCTTTACAGCTTCAAAATTTAATTTACTGACACATATTTAAAGAAGGTTTTCAATGACAAAATTTTTCATTAACTTTTATTCACATCTATCAAATTACAATTTTGCAATTAAAATTGGTATATCCTTTAATATCAAAGGAAGAAATGGAATAAGTCTTTCCATAAGTACTGATATGTTATTAAAGATATGTTTAAAAGGGCTAACATATTTGTTTATATTAAAAGATGAATATGATTTTTTATTATCAAAGGTGAATTATCAATAAAGAAATGTTTGCCAATTGAAACATTACACCCACCTTTAAAAGTTGTGTTTTGTAATTTTATGAATATTTGAATTATTGCCACCAGAAATATTTTACAAGATTTGACAATACTGGTTTTAGCATTTTTGTGCACGAAAATTGTCTCCCTTTAATACACAACTTCCTGTTTACACCAATTCAAATTGAGGACTATTGGCTATTTCTCTGTGAATCATTAAATGCCATTCCTAATCCAGGCCATCCACTGTTATCATTGATTTTAGAATAATATTTAATAAATAGATATTGAAAAGTGGATTGCAAATCTCAATATTTTATATTTATTTACAAGAATTTTTCGTTTAGTTATCCTCTATTCGATTTTGAAAATAGCGTCGCAAGGACAAGTAATGGTAAAATACGGGCATGTTATGAACCCCTGGACAACGGGATTGTTTTTTTTTTTTTCAAAACAATACAGGTTCAACAGTTTAGTTGTAAACTCGAAAAAAGTAATGAAATAATCGTAGATGTTTCAAAAAATGGACGAGACCACGATGTCAGAGAAAGGGTAAAACTTTTTCCTTGAATACTTTTGGTATGATTAATTGAGCACTGTCTACTCCTTTCATTAAGTTTCTGCATCTTTTTATTTTGTTTAAAGTGAAAAAATCCAGAAAGTAATAAAGTCTTTTGACAGAAAAACTTCTTCAAAAGCCGCCATTTTGTTCTTTATCCTCCGATATTTGACCTATATCTGCAGCTGTAGCTTTGTTAACAAAATACATACGCACCGCGTGGATATAACCGTATTACTAATTTTTGATTCTAAAACTTCTTAAATCTTCATAAAGAGCATTATCTTTCGTATGGTTATCAAGATGATTCCGATTATTATCTTTTTAATGTTTTAAAGTTCAGCAGACAAGTAAGGTTGATATTCTTTCAAGAACTATTTTGTCTAGGCACGCGATTGGTTATCATTGGTATGTAAAAAATTCAAAACCATAACAAAACAGATCCATTCATATTCTGATTTGTTTACGGATTGTAAAGACATGCACATAAAAGCGAAAGCTCGTATAAATATGAAAAATGTACTAAGGAGATAGCTCAAAATACCATTTAAAAACAATGAACATATTGGCAGGTTAAGAATGGACATTCCGTATAGTACATGAGTATGTAAAATACGGAACCGAGTTCGGAAAGCGGCCTGGAAGCTGGTCAATGGTATTGTAAAATTGACTACGTCATTTTCCAAAAATGTATCGAAACATTTGAATGTACTTAGAAAATTAAAGTTTAAGAAGGAATAACTTAGAAAAGCTATACTTGACTTTTATAAGACCGTTACTCGAATACGCCTGTGAAGTTTGGAATAATATGGGTGTGGGTTATTGTAACAAATTAGAGCAGCTGCAGCTTGAGGCAGCCAGAATTGTAACAGGTCTTCCTATTTTTACTAGTAGTAGAATTATTTATGATGAGATTGGTTGGGAAACTCTAGCTGAACGAAGAGAAAGGAGGAAGTTACAATTATTTTATAATATTCAACATAATAATGCAGCAGCCTATCTTTGCAATTTAATTCCACCAACAATCCAAAGTACAGCTGTTTACTCCTTACGTAATGGGAATGATATAGTATACCCTTTTTGTAGACTTTCATTGACCCAAGAATCCTTCATACCTTCAACTATACGACTGTGGAATAACCTTAATGTGGTGACCCGCAACATTGACTCTTTAAGTAAATTTAAAACCGAATTAAAAAATCTTAAACTGAATTCAAAAGCCCAAGTACCTAAACATTATGAATTTGGCAATCGTAAACTCAACATCATTTTGACTCAACTTAGATGCTCAGCCTCTTTTTGAATTATGATCTTAACAGAGTCAATATAATTTCAGATCCGTCTTGTAGCTGTGGTGCTAAGCGTGAAGATTCATATCACTTCTTTTTGAATGTCCTAATTATACGAATATAAGAATCAAACTATCTAATAATCTGAACTGGTTACCAGAGAACTCTCCACTAAATTTGAACATCTTAACCTCCGCGGTGATTCGTCATTAACTAATGATGAAAATGAAAGAATTTTAAAGAATGTATATGAATTTATTAAAGAGTCAACGAGGTTTCTAATTGTGTAATGTAGCACACTAAAGTGTATATACATGTATATTGTGTACCACCATTCACATCATCACACATCATCTTTTTACATATCCAATATATATAATGTATTGTTTGCATGCATGCTTTGTAAAAAATTCTATTGTTATAAATTGTTCATGGGAGAAGACTTTATAAGTTTGATTAACTTGTGTCTCATCCCTTTTGCATATTTAAGCAAATAAAATGTTTAAACTAAACAACTTTTTTATATAAAAGACGGATAATTACATAATAAACTGATTTAGAAATTTCGATCTAAAAAGAGCATTTATCCAACCCCAAAACCCACCCCGTGTAGTATTTTGAAAAAAAAAGTCATCAAAATGGGTGTAAAATCTAACCGTAAAGCAGTAATTCGGGTATGCCTTTTTAATTCAGATGAGTCCAGGGCTTTGTCCTTCGAACAAATTAACAATAAAGAGAGTGTATCATCTCTCGCTTCAGATGCCATTATTAGGTGTTTTTCTTTATTAAAACGCTTGATATTGATTTCATAGTTTTCTTCAAAATTCAATTGAGGGAAGAGTTAAATATAAGGGTCGTGTGAAACAACTTAGAAATTAGTCGGATACAAGATAGAATCCAGCGCAATCCAGTGTGATAGCTGGAGTGTCGAGACCAATAGAAAAGCAACGCGACTAAGGGGAAAAGTCGATGTTTTTTACTTCGGTAATCACAGGGATTAACAATTATTTCGAAACCACAACTATACATTTTGTTTAATTATCTTTTAAATTAAGTTATACTAGATTACACCCGCGACATTGCGGGTCCGTGACTGAATTAGAGTATCTAATTATATATAAGCCTTATTTTTAGCCTAGATTTTTTCAGTATTCGTATTGTCATTTGATAAAGTTATTCTGATTATAAGCTCTGCTTTCAAAATCTTTCTGTTTGAACCCGTCGACCCGGAACTTAATTATTATTGGTAATATTAGTTATTTGGAAAACAAAAGGGCCTGGAATGGTGTAATCCATTGTCCTATATATATAAAGTTGAATTCTTTGATTCCATGATTATGTCATGATCGACGGCTAACAACTTGGAAAGTACCTACGCCTTATTTTTAGTCTGGATTTTTAGTATTCGTATTGTCATCTTATAAAGTCAACCTGATTAAAATACTACAACGGAAACTACATGTGACAATGATTGAATTTAGTGTCAATCCCTGCATAATGACGAAGTTCAGGTGTGATTATGACCCGTGTAAATCCCGAATACACCGTTTGGGGGTGCGCCTGACATGCGGAACGTACAGATTAAATTGGTAACAGATGACAGATACTATTGAAATTGGTATCGGATTCGACCCGGAACTTGTTAATTATTGGTAATATTAATTATGTGAAAAACAAAGGGACCTGGAATGGTGTAATTTTTAATCAACACCATTGTCCTATATTAGTTATATATAAAGTTGAATTCTTTGATTCGTCGTTTTTACCCCATGCCGGCTAACAAATTGGACCTCGTTATTTTAGTATTATAGATGTAAAAGCACTTTGCACTTAGAATGCACTTTGCCATTAGATACGTTATTTATCGGAAACATTGCATTTGAAGATTGTTAAATATATTCAAAAGATATTTTAAAATATCTGCTGCATATTGATTCATCAAAAATATTAACACCTACATGAAACCTCCATTAAATTGTTAACATTTACATATGAAAATCTACAAATATTGTAAATTCGATACCGTGGAGTTCTGTGTAACTATGACGCCCCTAATGACAAGATCTTATTTTGATATTTCTTTGAGTGGTCAAGAAACCAGGCGAAGACACTGCTAGTAAGTCAAATAGTATCTACGTTAAACTCAAGACTGACACTTAGCTTAATTAATTGAATATAAATCAAAGTCTGGATGACCAATTTTTCGTGAAAATGGTTTGATTCACTTGTATTTTGCTTAAATCTGCTTTCAAACATAAACCAAATTATTGAGGCGTGAAATGGATGTCCAATAAAGTTCTTTTCACAGAATATTTTAATTGAACTTGATCGTTTAACATATAGGCTAAGTCAATGTTTGGCGAAATTTATAGTTGTTAGGAGGTTGTTTGGTGTTTTACAATATTGGAAATCATTAATGTTAGTAACAGCTTATTTTAAAATAAACTGTTCACACAGAGATATGTCTCGCCTGTCGGCATAAAATTCAGAAAAAGACAATCTGATGGACAGCAACATTGCTTATTAATTCTGAAGCAGAAAACTTAACATTGAAAATTGCTAATTAATTCAAAGTCACTGGACCACGTCCTAGGGACAGGGCCTCAAAATAGTCGTCAAACTATGATAGTAATGCAACTTTATACAAAATATCATTGATCTGTCACAAGTAGATCCTATCAAACTAACTTGAGCAGACAACTTAACATTGAAAATTGTAAATTAATTCAAAGTGAATGGACCATGACATAGTCGTCAGACTGATTTGTACTGACAGTAATGCAATTTTATTTTAAATATCAATGATCTATCACAAGTTGTTCTTATCAAACTAACTTAAGCAGAAAACTTTACATTTGTTGACGCCGTCATCGTCGCAGGCGAGACAAAAACAGGATTATCACTGATATCATGAAGCCAAATTCTTTAATTACGTAACGATAGAAATAAAAACAAATACCTTGGAGAAAGTAGGGTTTTTTCAAACGAATCTGACCAGGAAAAATATACTTTTCTGGGAAGCAATCGACAGCTGATAAATTTGAGGTTCAAAGTAGTAGGCACTCAAATCATTATCAGGAAGCTATTTGAAATTATCCGATATATACAAATAAATGTCAATATAATTACTTTGTTGTTTTATCTTGGACGTATGGAAACACACTGCTATCCATTCTCTGTCTAATAGTTGTGTCCTTCCCTATACAGTCCTGAACCATTTTACCCCATGCTTTACTGGTCATTTTATTTGGGGGTTTGTCTTTTGAATTGAGAATATTGAAATTTCTAAATACTTCACAGACATCGTCAATCTCGCCACCAGATGCCATTTTGCCTGAAAAATAGAATGCATAAATTTTATTAACAAATGTAAAAGTGGAGATCATTTTGGGGAGATATGGGATAAATATTTAACAGTAAATGTGAGGTTGCAGGTATCCTCATAAACGTGTAGAATGATGTCGAATGAATCCAAATGTATTAGTTTTAGGGCAGTAAGTTCTGATTAGCAGTACAATTTCGATGTTAAAGCTGATAGCATCATTTGCAAAGTATGTACCACGCACTTTGTTAATACAAACTTACAGCTATTATTTCGGATATTGCAAGTCACAGACTTTTCAAACCAGTTCGCATTGGAAAAGATGAAAAAGAGAAAAGATCTTTTCTTAAACTTTCCTTTGCCAACAAAGGTCTCGATGGCGTCAACTTAGGCAATATCCTTCATCATAAATTAGTTCAGTAGAAAATACCTCCTTATTTCAAAGATCAGTCTGTACCAATAATTTCTTATACTCATACCAAACCAATTGCAACTAAAAATTTCAATTACAAACACGTTTTGCAGGATCTTAACATTGACGACTTCAAGTCTAAACCTCCTGATTGCACCTGTGCTAGTTCCCAATTCACATATAATCCGGCTGGCCACGTTATTACCGGAGACCTCAACATTGTCAATAACACTTCCCTGCGAAATTTGTTATCCAAAGGTCCGAAATATCGTGAGCCTAAATCCATCAATTGGAAATACAACTTCAAAATACTGATGGATTCAGTCGAGGATTATGCCAGGCAATGGGCTAAACGCGAGAAAGAAGATGTAGATACTCTTTCCGAATGGATTAAGGCTGTGAGGTCGTTGATACAAATCCGAATTAAGAAACTAAATGGGCATATCAATACCCACGCTACATCAATTTTTAAAGACCCAAATGTTGCAAAGCACTTGTCCTACCTTCATGACAAATATGTTGTTGTCCGCGAAGATAAAGCCCCAAACAACATCGTTTTTGTGTGTAAATATCATTACATAAACTGCTTGATAAATGAATTAGGTATTGACAATTCACTTGGAAACTCAACATATACCCTCACGACACTTACCAAAGAGGAAATCCTGGATAATCATAGGTCTGTTCTATGTTCCTTTGGAATTTCAACCAAAGATGAAGAACTGGATCTTCCATCACTGTATTGGATACTTAAACTACATAAGTGTCCTTACAAACAACGGTATATTGCTGGGTCTTCCAAATGCTCCACGAAACCTCTTTCTAAATTATTAACATCTATTTTATCAGCAATCAAAGACGGGCTCCAAAGTTATTGTGAAACTGCCTATTCTAGAAGTGGCGTGAATCAGTTGTGGATACTAAAAAATTCCAAAGATCTTTTAGAGTACATACAATCTAAGACTCTCTCATCTTGCAATAGTATTAAAACAAATGACTTTTCTACACTTTACACAAGTATTCCCCATTCCAAACTAAAAGACAAATTGAAAGAGTTGGTATTACTTTGTTTCATTAAAAAGAATGGCGAACGTGATACAAGTATCTTGTCTTGGGGAGGGATAAATCCTATTTGTAAAGAATCACTCTGATTCAAACAAAAAATTCTCTGAAACCGACATTATCAAGTTGCTTGATTTCTTGATTGACAACATATTTGTTACGTTTGGAGAACGTGTTTTTCAACAGACTGTCGGAATTCCAATGGGAACCAATTGTGCCCCCTTCTTGCCGACTTGTTTCTTTATTATTATGAGGCTGACTTCATACAGGAACTTCTTAGGAGAAAGATAAGAAGTTAGCAATATCCTTTAACTCTACGTTCCGCTATATAGATGATGTTCTCTCACTAAATAATACAAAATTTGGTGACTATGTTGAACGAATTTATCCCATCGAACTAGAGATAAAGGATACTACAGATACAGTTAAGTCGGCCTCATATCTTGACTTACATCTAGAAATTGACAATGAGGGTCGGTTGAAAACAAAACTTTACGACAAAAGAGATGATTTCAGCTTCCCAATTGTGAACTTTCCATTTCTATGTAGCAACATTCCAGCAGCGCCTGCATACGGAGTATATATCTCCCAATTGATACGATATTCCCGGGCTTGTGTTTCCTATCATGATTTCCTTGATAGAGGATTGCTACTCACAAGGAAGCTATTAAACCAAGAGTTCCAAATGGTGAAGTTGAAATCATCCCTTCGTAAATTTTACGGACGCCATCACGAGTTGGTTGACCGTTATGGAATAACCGTTTCACAGATGATATCGGATATGTTCCTTATGTCGTAACTACAATACCCTTCCCTTTTCACGAATGTGACTTACCGAATTAGACTATTTACCGGATTTGTAATAACATAAGCAACACGACGGGTGCCACATGTGGAGCAGGATCTGCTTATCCTTCCGGAGCACCTGAGATCACCCCCAGTTTTTGGTGGGGTTCGTGTTGCTTAGTCTTTAGTTTTCTATGTTGTGTCATCTGTACTATTATTTGTCTGTTTGTCTTTTTATTTTTGGCCATGGCGTTGTCAGTTTGTTTTCGATCTATGAGTTTGACTGTCCCTCTGGTATCTTTCGTCCCTCTTGTTAAGTTACTTACACAGCAAAATTAATGCATATATGAATCTATTATCCATTTGTTTTCAATTTTCTCATAGGCAAAAAAAATTACATTGTGTCGAGCAGCTGATATATTACGATGTCAATGTGCAGAAACCCCGATATCTTTTCATATCGACTGATTTTGATATTATTTTACAAAATCTATATATACACGAAAGACGATATGTTTATCGTACAATTTCTGAACTTTTTTTCCCGTCCCTTAAACAGGTTTACGCTTCGTTGTCTCAACAAAAGTAAACTTAATGAGTTTTGCTGTGCTGATAACTTTTTCGTGTACATCGTTTGATTAATGTAGAAGTAAAACTGTTGGAGTTGCAGATGACACAAACTTCGTACCCTCTTTGTATTTCAGACGGACAGACGTACGTATGGGGCCGAGTAGTTATTGAACCTGCAGTGGCCATCGGCAAGGCAGGTAAATTTTAAAATTTGACCAAAAAAATCACTAACATGAAAATTTTGATTATTGCTGAAGTAAAACTGTTGGGGTTATACAGATTACATAAACTACGTACCCTATTTGTGTTTCAGGCGGACGGACGGACGTATGGAGTCGAGTAGTTACTAAACCGGCTCTTGTCGTCGGCGGCGCAGTTATTCAAATTTGTCAAAATAGGAGTTGCACATCTTCAATTAGTGTGCGACCACAGTACATGGTTCGAATACTGTTGGAGTTGTACATGGCACAACGTACGGTCCATTTTATAGCATTCAATGACAAAAATGACATTAAGTTCCACACGAGAAACCTGAGAAAAAAATAAATCTAATCCGTCCAAAATAGTCAAAATAAATGCATTTATGACATGATTTCTGTAAACTTTCCGGAACAGAAAAATCATTCAAATTCAACCACGACAAATGAAAAATCATGTGAAAAAATTGAACTTTCGCAAGCTAAATCTATTATTTCTATTACATCTAATACATGTACAAACACTGAAAATAAAAATATCCATGAAGATAATTCTGAGATTTCAACCGAAAATAACAGTAACATGAAAAACAAAGAAGATATAACAGAAATTCATTCCGATACAGGTACCGTAAGCCAACCATTACAGAATGTTAATGAATTATTACAAGCACGTGAAAATATCACACAAGATGAAAATTAGATGTAAAATCACTTTTACATCAACTATTAGATAAAACCGACAGTTTATTTGAACTTGGTAAATGAATAGATGAACAACGCATCGAAGATAAGCAAGATTTTCAAAATAAAATCAACCAAGTTAAGTAAACGATAGGATAACTGCTTTTTCTAAACAAATGTGTACAAATGACGAACACCAGGCAGAACATTTGCGTGAAATTGAAAACAGTGTCAAGCTTGTAAAAATTGAGCAAGACAAAAATTTTAGTCAAGTTCACAATAAAATACAAAGCCTCTCTGATAGAGTAAAAGATATACCAAGCCGTAGTCAGTGCATCGCTAAACACGTAACTCTTGAGATGGAAAAATCAAATGAAAATATAGAATATCGTAATGTTAATTTTATTAACAACAGCTACGGGGCGCCGAATGGGACTCTTGTGGTTTTGTACAAAATTCAATTCTGTCATAACAAAATCATTTTTATCTTACAAAACTATGTGATACAGACTTGTTTTATGAGAACCTATTTTGTGATGACAAAATTCATTTTGTAAACAAAATTCATTTTTTCATGACAAAATTCATTTTGTAGACAAAATTCATTTTGTCATGACAAAATTCATTTTGTAGACAAAATTCATTTTGTAGACAAAATTCATTTTGTCATGACAAAATTCAATTTTGTCAAATAGGTATGCAAATATAAACTTATTTGCATACAAAATTGACTTTGTGACACAAAATATACAAAATTGACTTTTGTGACAAAATGAATTTTGTGTCACAAAGTCAATTTTGTATGCAAATAAGTTTATATTTGCATACCTATTTGACAAAATTGAATTTTGTCATGACAAAAATGAATTTTGTCTACAAAAATGAATTTTGTCATTACAAAATTCAATTTTGTGTCACAAAAATGAATTTTGTGTCACAAAAGTCAATTTTGTCAACACAAAAGTAAACACAAAATTGAATTTTGTCTACAAAAATGAATTTTGTCATTACAAAATTCAATTTTGTGTTTATTTTTGTGTAGACAAAATTGACTTTTGTGACAAAAATGACTTTTGTGACACAAAATTGACTTTTGTGGCACAAAATTGACTTTTGTGGCACAAAATTGACTTTTGTGTTAAATTTTCACTTCTGTTTAACAAAACTCAATTTTGTCTACACAAAAATAAACAAAAAATTGAATTTTGTGACAAAATCTCAGTTTTGTATGCAAATTAGTTTACAGAATCCAAACTAAACTAATTTGCATACAAAATTGACTTTTGTCGCCCAATTTTCAAATTAGGTAACAAAAGTAAAGTCTGTGTTACAAAAATGAATTTTGTCATGACAAAAGTAACTTTTGTCCACTGAAAGATAATTTTATATGACAAAATTTAAATTTGTAGTATGCTACAAATTTTGTTAAACTAAACTCATTTTTGTTGAACAAAACTCACTTTTGTCCGTACAAAATTGAATTTCGAGTACAAAACCACAAGAGTCCCATTCGGCGCCCCGTAACAGCAACACAGCCAGTACATCAAAGGCATTAGATCAATCTCAAACAAAAAGAAAAAACTTTCAAACATTCCCAGACGATCGGAAAGATAAAACTTTAATAATAGGAAGTTCAATTATTAAAGGAATTGATGCAAGCAAAATTGGAAAAGATGTTGACATACGAACAAATAGAGGAGCAACAGTCCCAATTTTAACAGAAAAAGTTAGAAAGTCTAATATTCAACATTATACAAGTATATTTTAGTGATGCTTCGTCCAGAATACAACCAGAAGCCTTCAGAGAGAACTACGAGTTTATGATAAAAACTGTCAGATCTATAAACCCAAGCATTGATACTGCCGTATCAGAAATTTGTCCAAGACGGAACGTTAATACAGATGTTTATAATACTATTTTACATAGGATTTCAACAGAACTTAACTTTAAAATCATCAAACAAACGGATGCATTTGTTTCCATAGGCGGCGATCTTGTGTCTACTTACTATCACCGTGATGACATACACTTTACTAATCAGGGTACATACAATTCAGCTACTTAGAAACATTAACAGGGTTGTAAACATCTTCATCCGCACAAATAGTTCTCAGTCCAATAATGAAAATAATGAACAGCATGGTAAAAGACAAAGCATTGTAAATACATTTAATGGTATCTGCTTTAATTGTGGCTTTTATGGTCATCATTATAAAGACTGTCACACATTTTAGGATAAAACTGATGTATTTCAATTTGTAGACAAATTCTGAAATCATAGTAAATCATTACTTCTTCATAACAATTTTGATATACTTCTCAATTTATGTCCAAATTGTAATACATCAAAATGTATATGTACTCAAAACTCTATGTCTCAAGTGAAGCTGAGATTTTTAAAAACAAAAATTCCAGAGAAAATTGTCATAAATCAGAAAATGGTATTTGCACTAATAGCTTTAGCTCAAAACCTAAAAGTGATAGAAACAAACATTATAAAAAAAAACTGTCTTAATCTAAAATGTAAAGGTTTCAATGCTGTATGCCTTAATGTTAGACATATTTTATCAAAATTTGACGAGTTAAAGAATATAATTACTATAAACAACAGATATTTAGATTTATTTGGATTAGTTGAAACATTCTTAAAACCTGATATTAACAATGAACAATGTAAAGTGCCAGGATACAAAATTTTCAGAAAAGATCGCCAGAGTAAGGATGGTGGTGGTCTATTGGTTTATGTCAAAGATTCTATTGCAGTTAAAAATAGATCTGATTTATCAATAAACACATTAGAAACTTTATGGTTAGAGGTAGAATTTCCAAAATCTAAACCTTTCTTCATTTGTACTGTTTATAGACCACCAAATTCTCCTCAGTCCTGGATAGATCTTTTTGAGGAGGAATTTAATGCAGCTCTTTCAGAAAACAAAGAGATCATTTTAATGGGACCGGGACTTTAATATTGACTTGATAAAAATTGAAAATAAAAAATGGATGAATTTCATAAACCATTTTAATCTTCAACAACAAATTTGCACTGCAACACGTATTTGTGACAAATTAGAAACTCTTATTGATCATATTTACACTACTAATCCTGAAAATATTGGTCATTGTCATGTTCCTTTATATGCTTTAATGACCACTACCCTGTATGTTTAAATAGAAAAATCAATATAAAGGTAAAGAAAGAAAATCATATCGAAATAAAGTATAGGTGTTTCAAAAACTTTAATGAAGATGCCTTTTGTGCAGACTTACATCAAACCCCTTTTCATATTGTTGAAATGGAAGAAGATATTGATATTTCTGTCGACAAATGGTATGAACTTTTTAATCAAGTTATTAACAAGCACGCACCAATGAAAACTAAAAGAGTAAAAACATTTAAACAAGCCGAATGGTTCAATGAAGAAATTAAAAATTCCATTCAATACAGAAATATATATCATTCAAAAAAAGATTGGGTAAACTTTAAAAAGTGGCGTAGTAAAACAACGTCGTTAATATTTTTAAATGCAAAAAAGGAATATTATCAAAACGCTATATCTAGTTCCAAAAATAGTAAAGAACTTTGGAATCACAGTAAAGAGTTAAATCCAAAAATGGATAATATTTTTCCACCTAAAATGCAGTATGAAAATCAAACTGTTTATAACCCCAAGATATTGTTAATACACTTAATGTTCATTTTTCTTCCGTAGCTGAAAAACTTATTGGAAATAATACTTCAGATATGGATTTTTCTAAGCTACAAACTTTTACTAGTAAAAAATTAAAGGAAACTGAAAATTTTAAATTAAAACTCATTTCTGTTGGAGAGGTGTGTTCACAACTAAAACACCTTAATATTAATAAATCCGCAGGTTTAGATCGAATTGGTCCCAATTTTTTAAAGCTAAGTGCAGAGATAATATCGCCATCACTAACTTTTCTAATAAACAAAAGTATCGTCGAATCGTTTTCCGCAAAACTTAAAACTTGCAAGAGTAACTGCTATACATAAAGGAGGACCAACAGATATTCCCTCCAATTATAGTCCAATTTCTATTTTAAATACCATATCTAAAATTTTTGAGAGACATGTATGTACACAGTTATATGCATTCTTAAATAATAAAAATTGTTACATATCGCTCAGTCAGGTTTCAGGCAAGGTCATTCATGTCAAACAGCGCTGACTAAACTAATTGATGAATGGTTAAAATATTTAGATAATAGTTGGTACTGTGTTTTAGATTTCAGTAAGGCTTTTGACCTTATTAACCATGCCATACTTTTAGAAAAGTTAAAATTTTATCATATCGGAGAACATACAATAGATTGGATAAAATCATATTTGTCTGAGAGACAACAAGAAGTTCAATACGCTAACATTAAATCTGATAAATCGTTTGTAAAATCTGGAGTGCCTCGAGGTTCTATTTTAGGTCCTCTGTTATTTTTAATTTACATAAATGATTTACCACTTCATGTTAAACAATCCGACATGGATTTATATGCTGATGATTCAACATTGCATTTTCATAATAAAAACATTGAAAAAATAAACAGCATATTGCAAAATAATTTAAATGCTATACAATCTTGGTGTAACAATAACAGTATGAAAATTAATGCACGAAAAACAAAGTGTTTGAAATTGGGTTCAAAACAAAAACTTACACAACTATCAGAATTATGTATTACCGTCAATGAAACATGTATTGAAAATGTCCATTCTTTCAAATTACTTGGAATGGACATTGATGAAAATTTAAGCTGGGAAGATCATGTTGATCGTATATGTAAGATTATCTCATCTAAAATATCACTTTTGTTTAAAATTAAAGTATATTTGCCTATACACACAAGACAACTATTTTATAATGCATATATTCTACCATATATAGACTATTGTAGTTCAGTTTGGGGAAATTTATTACAAAAAGATTCAGATAGAATCATAAAACTTCAAAAAAGAGTAGCAAGAATTATACTTGAATGCGATATTTCTGTTCCATCTAATTTTATGTTTTCATCTTTAAAATGGCTATCTTTTACAAAAAGAATAAAATACCAACAATCAATTCTAATATATAAAATTGTAAATGGACTAACACCTGATTACTTAGCAATGCTAAATATTAATGATGTGCAACACCACAACTTACGATCTGTCTCTAATAATGATCTATTTGTTCCAAGGCCAAAAATACAAATATTTATAAAAAATCTTTTCATTATTCTGCAACAAAGGTATGGAATAATTTACCACTCAAAATAAAAAATTGTCGTAATGCGGAATTATTTAAGAAACATTGTTATAATCATTTTCTTGAAAATTCTATGCAAGTCGAATAATTTGTTTTCTTTCTTTTGTTGTAAGAATAAGAAAATTTAATCAAAACTTTACCAATTATTGCCATTTATTTGCCATTTGTATGTTTGAATGATTGAATTGTGTATATACTAGTAATATATATATATATTGTATTTTAATGTATGAATGTATGAATGTTAACTGTATACATGTATTTTGTTTGAGGGCCTCAATGAAAATTAGACTACTTCTAATTGAGTTACCCTCTTTAAATAAAGAATTTATTATTATTATTATTATTATTATTATTATTATAGTTGCCTTTCTAAAGTCTGCGTGCGATCACTGTGCAGAGTTGAACATTAATGGAACTGCTGGATTCAAAGATGACGCGAACTATCTGTAACTTATATAGATATTGTATTATATTATATACGTCAATGTAATACCTTAACAAGAATGGGCTATTATGTATTAATTTAGTATTAATGGCAGATCTATGCAGTTGGCCTAGCTTCACAAATCCTACATTCACAAACAAACAAGATTATAATGCATTATTTTAAAAATCTTCTCGGGGTGTTCATCGGCCAATGTTATAATATCAGAAGGCATAATTTGTTAACTTCAAGATAGCTTCCAGTGGCGCATACATGTGGGATTTCCAAACAAAGGAGGGGAGAGAGGCTTTGTCTATGTAAGGGTCTGATATCAGTAAACTACAAAAAAGTAATCCATAATAGGGGCTTTACCAATATGGGAAAGGGAGGTGACATATATATTCCATCTCAACAAAATCTAATTATAGGAGCACTAATGTCAGAGGGTTAAACAAGTATGTTGTGTGCTCGATAGAAGCATGGTACATAAGGTGCATCAAATGTGAATCTGGTTACTATATCTCCCGATACAGTCGCAAAAATTGGGGACCCAACCTTGTATCATACAGTGTCATCACGAAGAGATCAGACGAGATTCACGCGTAATACCAATAGTTTGTGTCATCGTTATCATTACCAACAGATAAGTTAAAATATTTTTTATTACTAACAAATCATGGTGCCCAAAATTTGAGCAATAAAATTAATTATTACACAATTATAAAGCAGAGCAAATGATTAGAGTGATTAAAATACATTTAAACAAAAACATGTATATGTTACAGTGAATTTGTATAATCAGGGATTATGTAGAATCTCTGATTTTTCAGGAATTATGTAGAATCACTAAAATCATTAGTGATTATAAATAATCCCTGAAAATGACCAGTGATTTTATATAATTAGAGGTCGGTCATTTAAAGACGTATCAACCGTATCATATACGTTGACGTATACGCATCTGCAGATATACCAAAAACAGTATATGATGTTCAAAGATATATAAAACATGTTTTCTAACTATAAATCAGAGATAGACATCTTTTGTCAGGATTAGGACAGTGTGAAATCTTCTCTTGTAATAACTTGTCAACTTTCCAAGAAGATCTATAAAATTTTGTTTCGATCTGCAGAATATTCACGATGCAGAATGTATATATATTTTATCTTGACGGGCTTTAGAAACAGGGCAAATATCATGGCTTATCTAGTTTTCTCCCGTTTCGTTGTGCAAATATTTGATTACCCGAAAAATATCTATGGATTGATTTTGTTCACCTGAATTATATCCCTTTCGGGTAAAATAAGCTTATAAGTAACGTTCACTTGAGCTGATTTCATATTAGTTTCACGTGAAACTCGCGTGCATGATAAAAATTTCACGTGAAATTCACTTGAAAACAATTAGGAAATATCGATTTTTGTGGAATATGTAATCCGACTTTTAACATTCAAAGGTTAGTACAGTTTACAGGCATGATAGGAGTGCATACGGTAAAATCGTTTGTTTATGTGCTAACTTGTGCGCTCGTAGAACCAAATTGTTGTTTGACAAATAGAGCGATGCTCAGTACCTTTTTTTTCAAAATCAATATATTTATATTACATATGAAAACAATTGATGTATCTATTACTCATATTTGATAAAACCGCAAACGAACAATATCAATAGCTCTGACATGTATATAAGTAGTACATTTTTTGGTGTTTATTCAGGTGAGAACTTTCGAGAGCATGCATTAGTCGTTGATAGACGCCTTTTTTGCAAAACACCATCATCGCAAATATTGGAAGTTTGTATTTGATTGATTTGAATTTTATATAAAAAAAAATGAAGCTCAACGTATAATAGTCTTAAGCTCGGGATCACATATTATTTTTTGGTATATATGCAGATGCGTATACGTCAACGTATATGATACGGTTGATACGTTTTTAAATGACCGACTTCTATTACTGAACATTTTAATAATTATTTTACAAATTCCTAATATGATTCCAGGGATTATCAATAATTAAAAAAATCAAATATAGACAAATTATTATTTGTTTTTCTTATTCCTTGAAATACGTATATGTAAGAGAATGATAATCCCCTTCTTCATGATTAAGTACGAGCGTTAGCGAGTACTTATCATGAAGTAAGGATTATCATTCTCTTACAAACTTAGAATATTGTAAAGTGCTCAAGGCTCAAATGATCTCTTGATTGGTTGTATTCAAGAATTAGTTTCATTGTCAGTGTAAATGTTTATAATTGATGCATGACTTCATTTTTCAGCATTTCATTTATGGGTTAGTTTTAGTGATGAAAGGACTTTCTTATAATTTGGGAAATATTTTTAAAAAATGCGTTATAGACATTAGGTGACATAACAGTACAAAGAAAAGGTAGGAATTGTATATGTTTCCTAATTGTGAGTATGAGTATAAATCATGTACTTATTTAGTGAGGAATTATCCTTTTTATTATACGACCGCAAAAATTTTTGTGGTCGTATATTGGTATGACGTTGGCGTCGTCGTCGTCGTCGTCGTCGTCGTCGTCGTCGTCGTCGTCCGTCGTCGTCGTCGTCCGAAGACGCATTGGTTTTCGCACTCTAACTTAAGTTTAAGTGAATGGATCTCTATGAAATTTTACCATAAGGTTCAATATCAGAAAAGGAAGGTTGGGATTGATTTTGGGGTTATGGTACCAACAGTTAAGGAATTAGGGGCCAAAAGGGGCCAAAATAAGCATTTTGTAACTTCCAGACATAACTTGTGTGTTAGTGTATGGATCTCTCTGACATTGTACCACAAGGTTCCATATCACACAGGGAATGCTGGGATTGATTTTGGGGTAATTGCCTCCAAATTTTAGGAATTAGGGGCCAAAAAGGGCAAAAACAAGCATTTTCTAGTTTCATGACAATAACTTGTGTGTAAGTGTATGGATCTTTCTGAAATTGTACTACAAGGTTCCATATGACAAAGGAAAGCTGTAATTGAGTTTGGGGTAATTGCCTGAAACGTTTAGGAATTAGGGGCCAAAAGGGGCAAAAACAAGCATTTTCTAGTTTCATGACAATAACTTGTGTGTAAGTGTATGGATCTTTCTGAAATTGTACTACAAGGTTCCACATCACAAAGGAAAGCTGGAATTGAGTTTGGGGTAATTGCCTGAAACCTTTAGGAATTAGGGGCCAAAAGGGCCAAAAATAAGCATTTTCTAGTTTCCAGACAATAACTTGTGTTCAAGTGTATGGATCTCTCTGAAATTGTACTGCAAGGTACCATACCTGAAAGGGAAGGCTGGGATTGAGTTTGGGGTGATGAATCATAAGGGGTTAAAAAATTGGGGGTTTCTTTTTTCCTTTTTTTTCTTTAAAATTTTCCATTTTAAGTTGGTTATTTCTGATTTATATTTAAAAGCAAATAATAATGATATGACAGGAGATACACACCTAACAGGATGTGTAAATTATTATATAATAAGTATTGTGCAATAGCAAGAAATTTTCAATTGCACAGTATTGCGCAATAGCAAGAAATCTTCAATTGCACAGTATTGCACAATAGCAAGAAATATCCAATAGCACAATATTGCGCAATAGCAAGAAATTGTCAATTGTACAGTATTGCGCAATAGCAAGAAATATTCAATTGCACAGTATTGCGCAATTGCAAGAAATATTCAATTGCACAGTATTGTGCAAAGAAGATACTTTGTATAAATTGCTTATTTCTTGACCAATTTCAATGGGGTTTTATTCTTGAACTCTTGGGGTTCTTTTATATGCTGAATCTAATCGTGTATTAAGTTTTTGGATTTTGGTCCCCGTTTTAAATTGGTCCACATTGAGGTCCAAAGGGTCCAAAATTAAACTTTGTTTGATTTCATCAAAATTGAATTATTAGGGTTCTTTGATATGCCGAATCTAACCGTGTATTTAGATTCTTAATTTTGGTCCCATTTTCACATTGGTCTACATTAAGGTCCAAAGGGTCCAAAATTAAACTTAGTTTGATTTTAACAAAATTGAATTCTTAGGGTTCTTTGATATGCTGAATCTAAACATGTATTTAGATTTTTGATTATGGGCCCAGTTTTCAAGTTGGTCCAAATCGGGGTCCAAAATTAAACTTTGTTTGATTTCAACAAAATTGAATATATAGGGTTCTTTGATATGCTGAATCTAACCATGTATTTAGATTTTGATTTTGGGCCCTGTTATCAACTTTGTCCACATTGAGGTCAAAAGGGTCCAAAATTAAACTTTGTTTGATTTCATCAAAATTGAACTCTTGGGGTTCTTTGATATGCTGAATCTAACCATGTATTTAGATTTTGGATATTGGACCGTAATAGGTGAATGTCCAATTTAAAATTTTAAGTTCTTAGACCACATTCATTCTGTGTCAGAAACCTATGCTGTGTCAAATATTTAATCACAATCCAAATTCAGAGCTGTATCAAGCTTGAATGTTGTAGATAGATATAAGAAGATGTGGTATGAGTGCCAATGAGACAACTCTCCATCCAAGTCAAAATTTATAAATGTAAACCATTATAGGTCAAAGTACGGTCTTCAACACGGAGCCTAGGCTCACACCGAACAGTAAGCTATAAAGGGCCCCAAAATTACTAGTGTAAAACCATTCAAACGGGAAAACCAACGGGCTAATCTATATAAAACGAGAAACGAGAAACACTTATGAACCACATCAACAAACGACAACTACTGAACATCAGATTCCTGACTTAGGACAGGTGCAAACAAATGCAGCGGGTTTAAACGTTTTAATGGTACCAAACCTTCACCCTTTTTCTGAAACAATAGTGTAACATTACAACATAGAAAACACACTATAAAATATCAACTGAAATAGCTTAACTCAATCAAAGGACATATTAACACCATTGAACATACACTGAACAAATAAATTTGACCTATGATACAATGTAAATTCAAAATAAATAAACTAAGGGAAGAATAATAAAAGTAACATATTATATCGGTATGAAATGTTAAACAATTTAAGAAAACAATATGCTCGAACAAAATATCAGCCATTTGCAATAACTTTAAACACAGGTAAATAAAATAATTTTGTTGTTAGGTATACGTATACAGTTACAATAGAGAAAGGAAATATTTTAACAAAATAAATAATTTTGATGTTCATAGTAAGTGGAAATTTATATTAGTACCAAACACTTATCAAAGCTGGTATATAGACCAGATATAACCCTGAATAACATTAAATAACAAAAAAATCATTACAATTAGTATCAACAGGTCAAATAAACAAGAAAGTACGATTTGAGAGTACTCGCAGTTACTGACAGCTAGTTAAAAGCCAAAACAATTAATAATAAAAAATCATGCATCAGAGACTAAAATCAACTAAAACACATCCCAGGGATTTAGTATTTTAACGTCATGGACAGTCAAAGAAGACATGACTAGTGCAATGCCAAAAATAAATGTATCGACAGACAGTAGGATAGTTAGGAGTTTAACCTCTTTATAGATCAAAATGAACGTGGGTGTGTCTTTAAACATCCCGTTTGAAAAGAATACAAATTTAGTTATGTTTTAATTTGCTGATGACAAAATCGATATTAGTGCAATGTAAACTATATTCAAAGATCTAATTACAACATTGGTAAGATAACCTGAACTAATAAGTTTATTTAAAGGTTCGATGAGTTTACACTTGCCCCAATTATTCAGGGTTCGACCTCTGCGGTCGTATCAAGCTGCGCCCTGCGGAGCATTTTATTTACAGTTTAAATCAACAAATGCATTTGAGTTACAATTAATCTTATTTCACAGCCAATATTTTGGTCCGGCTTTTTAAATAAAATACTATTTCATTATGTAAGGGAAATGTTCTAATTAAATGCCTTTAAAAGTTTTAAATATATTCAAAACTTAAATCAAATTCCTGTTTTTTTTTTTTTTTTTTCTTAATTTTATCGGAATATTGGAAATAACCATTCTTCCCAACCGCTTGTTCAGTAATCAGAGTTTTGGAAAGCTAAAGATTTAGGTTATTTTTTATTTTAAAACTTTTTTCTTTTTCTTTTTTGCATTGCTTTGATATTGTTTATTTTTTTTTAGTAATTTGAAGTTATTAATATTTTCATAATAACATTAAAGGTACAAATTTTACTGCACCAGTAAACTTCAACTTATTTTGATTTTGTTTGTTTGTTTGACAATTCAACTTTTAGTCAGTTTCAATCACTGTGATAAATCCTTTCAATCTGATAAATGTGCTTCGGGGCAGTTGTAACTCATTTATAGAAACTCTTTGTTTTGAACTGTAAATAGACCAAACTAATAGGATAATCCCTTACTAAGAACACGATTTACATTTATTCTTCCCAATTAAGAGACATCAAATCCTACAATTTCATTGGTCGAGAGCACTTTGCTATATTCTAAAATGAAATAAGAAAGAAAGTTTAAATGAACAGTTTTCATTCGGATCTACCATGTCTACTAGGTAAATCTTAAGTGAGCAGTTTTTCCAGTGACATATTCATTCAATAGGTGTTGAATGTGCAAATGCCGATATACAATATATGACAATTACATGGATGCAAGATAATGGTTGTAAAGATTGGCCTGCAGGAATTAAATTTGTTCAATTTAAAAAAAAATCATAGCTACCACTCTGGCATTAAACGGACACCCTTTAAGGCAATGTTTGGAGTAGAGGCAAAGGTTGGCCTAACAACATCCTCCTTGCCAGATGAAATAATATCGCTTTTAAAGATATAACTAACACAAGGTTTTGAGATAACGTAGAAAACATCGAAATTAATAATATCAACATTCCCATTGATATTGATAATTTTACATGTATTGTTTGCTAAAGGCCAGCATCAAATGCACACTTATGTTCTAAATGTAAATGCACAGTGCATGTTATTTGTGGTAAAACAAAAGGTGAAGAAGGGTACGTTACATCTGTTTTGTGGTTTTTGTGTTTAAATGAACATGAAATTCAATCTGAGTGAACAAATGCATCTAAATGTATAGAAAAACTGGCAGAACGAATGATTGACAGATCCAACAAAATTTGTGAGGAGGCCGACATTGGATGTAATGTTCTCATACCAATTCCACATGTTGATCGAGGAAAGGAAGACCCCAAAAACATTATGGGCATTATTCACAAAAAGACTGAAAAAAGATATCGCCTGGCCACAAAACCGATCTAACACAAGGAATCAGTTCGAGGCTGATGTGATTCCCTTTATTTGGTACCTTCAGATATTTGTACTGAAAACTTTATTTCTCTTAGACATGCCATAAAATCTGTTTCGATATGTGAAGGACAAGTTCTTTTAAAATGTGGATGTTGTGGTGAAAACAGATGTGAATCAAATAGATGTACCTGTTGAAAAGCAGGGCAAATGTACAATAGTCGATGCCATTAAATTTAGTTTGCAAAAATAAATGAATGTTTTAAAATATTGTGCTTAACATTTTAAAATGTGCATGCTTATCATTTTAATATATTGTGCTTAACATTTTAATAGCATGTGCCTAACATTTTAATAATGTATATTGAGGTTATTATTTTAATATATTGTGCTTGACATTTTAATATATTGTGCCTAACATTTTAATATATTGTTCCTATCATTTTTAGCTCACCTGGCCCAATGGGCCAAGTGAGCTTTTCTCTGCTTGGCGTCTTTCGTTGTCGTCCGTTAACTTTTACAAAAATCTTCTCCTCTGAAACTACTGGGCCAAATTTAACCAAACTTGTCCACAATCATCATTGGGGTATTTGGTTTAAAAATGTGTCCGACGACCTCGCCTGCCAACCAACATGGCTGCCATGGCTAAAAGTAGAACATAGGGGTAAAATACCGTTTTTGGCTTATATCTCTGAAACTAAAGCATTAAGAGCAAATCTGATAGGGTGAAATTGTTCATCAGGTTAAGATCTATCTGCCCTTCAGAGGAATCAGACAATGGGTTGTTGGGTTGCTGCCCCTGAAGTTGTAATTTCAAGGAAATTTTGCAGTTTTTGGTTATCTTGAATATTATTATAGATAGAGATAAACTGTAAACAGCAATAATGTTCAGCAAAGTAAGATCTACAAATAAGTCAACATGACCAAAATTGTCAATTGACCCCATAAGGAGTTATTGCCCTTTAAAGTCAATTTTTAACAGTTTTTCGTAAATTTTTGTAATCTTTTACAAAAATCGTCTCCTCTGAAACTTCTGAGGCAAATTTAACCAAACTTGGCCACAATCATCATTAGGGTATCTTATTTAAAAAATATGTCCAATGACCCCGCCTGCCAACCAACATGGCCGACATGGCTACAAATAGAGCATAGGGGTAAAATGCAGTTTTTGGCTTATATCTCTGAAACTAAAGCAAAAGTATAATGGTTGCATTATTTCATGCATCAATTGTAAACAAAAATATCAGTTGAGCGACACAGACTCCTTGGAGCCTCTTAGTTATATATTAAGATTAGCATTTTAAAAGATTGTGCCTAACATTTTTAAAAAACACATGTATTGTGCTTAACATTTTACAATTTATGTTTATAGTGATGTTTTAATATGATTTTATAGAATGAATTATTTAACTTTCATTCATTTTCTTTATAAACAAACCTGTTTCTTCATTTCAGTTATTATGTATAATCTCTGACGTTTTTTCTAGTGATTATACATAATCCCTGAAAATGTTAGTGATTATATATTATCCCTAAACTAACCAGTGATTCTACATAATCCCTGAAAATTCTAGGAATTCTACATAATCCCTGGTTATACAAATTCACTGTAACATATATATACACATTTAAACAAAAACATGTATATACACATTTAAACAAACTGAAATATAAACATTGCCATTGTCAAAGCATAAAAGGCTTTTAAAAACCACTGTGACCTGCAGACGGGAGAAAATACGTTTTCCAACATGTTAGTGTAATAAAGTGGGACATCTGTGTGTGTCAGGGCGACCTATTGTAGTTTTAATTGAAGATGTTGATATAGATACATTGGTAAATTTGATGTTTACAATTGATAGATATATAATTGTGGTAGAGTGTTTTACATTAATATTTATTTTCTTTCAGAATGATTAATATTAATAAGTAATTTTATTATATGTATTTTAAGAGTTCATCAATTCTTCTGTTCTCTTATGCAATCATATTTTCTTGGTATGTTATATCTTCTTAGTACTGTAGTTCTACTCTATTTTTCTAGTTCATTAGTCAGTCAGTCATGTGTCATATTATCTTGTCTTCTATTGGTTATAGTCACTGAGTTAAAAGTTTTACCACACTTTTGAATACCTTGAGAGAGAAAGATATACATTACAGCAGCCATATTTAAATTATTTATATTAGTTATATTCTGGACACTAATTTCTTATTAATCAGGTCAGTTACTAATATTTCTAAGTCTTTAATATTTACACTGTTTTCCTTTAGTTTGAATCTGAGAGAAAATGTATTTTGAATAAGTCAGAATGATTGTGCATGAATGATAGATATTTTATTTTAAAGAAGTATTTTCATGAACTCAGAGAAATAATACATCATAGATATATTAATGATACATGTATTGGTACAGTTATATTATTATTATAAAAGGTCTAAAGCAATGTCTGTTGAACATTATACTTATTGTTTATAAATGCTATGCAGATATAATTTAGTTCATTATACTTATGTAGGTTATATTTGTATTTTAACAGGACCAGAATATCTTGATATTATTATGATCTGGTGATGCTTCCAAATAGGAGATAGACCTTTGTACCATATACATGGTAAGATCAGTGTTTTCAATGTATTTTTAGTTTACTGTATTGTCCGTGTTTGTCTATTTAATTTAAGTTCAGTAAATGTATTGTTTTTGTCTTGTGAATAGTAGTTACCTGTATGTCAATAATTACATGTAAAATTTAGTAACAAATAGTTCATTCATAAATCAATGAATGACGCAGAGACATATATACACTGTATATATGTCTCTGACTAACGTAAGATTATTGAACATAATGTAGCACTTAATCCTGACTTGGTTTATAATTGAGTTTGATTGAATTTATATATTTATAACATATACACTTTAATAGTATTGGTTGTATTCTTATAGAAAAGAACTAGTTTATCGTATTTTATACATGTACTTTCCGTTATAAGAATTAGAGTTATATCCCTTTGTACACTGTATTGTCTATGTATTTATGTTTTGTTATTTGTGTACTTTCAGGGTTATTTATTTATGTCGTAATAAATAAACATCTTTACATCTAGACGAATCATTTTATTCCGTCCAAGAACCCTGTTGCATTTGGCGCCCACTAGTAGGTTAGACTTCAACGACATATTTCCTTTTGGAGCCTCACTGAAGGTCAGGATCTAGGACGTGACATCCACCGGAAGATTGGAAAATCAGTCGAAAATATTCAACACGTTTGGTGAAAATTGTTTATTGTACACACTATTTGCTGTTGTATACATTGTTTATGTAATGAAATGGTGAGAATATACACATAGTTACCCTCTTTATAAATATTTTGCAAATATTTGGTATCAGAAAGCAACTATTGAAGAAAAACATTGACTTTGAAAACATCCAAAATTTGAAATTGGCCATTATTATACATGGTTTGTGTTGATATTGTATATTATTGTACTGTTTATAAATTTTCTTTGTTTAGATAATACTTACAACTAGTCTGCTTGTTCAAACGTAGAAAATTATCAAAAATCCAGCTGCTATTTACACTTCACTTTTGTGTTTTGTACTTAGCCATTTTATTTGTTTACATTGTGTACTATTGATTGTTAGGTGTTACATACCTGTTGGTGTTTGTTCTTTTCATTCACTTACACTTTGTTAACACGCATACACATTAATAGTTGATACTGTTGTACTGAATTGGTATTATTTATGAGCAAGTGTACTTAGATTATTTTCATATTAAAAAAACAACTTTGATTTGGTATTAGCTTAGTACGTGTGTACTTAGTATTTATTGACATTGTTATTGCTATACAGGGTAGTCACATATACATTTGTACTTGTACTTAGTATATAAGGGTATAGGTTATTTATTTTATTTGTATGTCAATGTGTGTGTATGTATGATTGATTGTTGATATGAACCTGTGATTGACCTTGACCTTTCACATTTTAATAAATTTTCCCTTGCCTTGCCCGACACTTACCCTACTTTGTGCATTGCAGTGCATGTAAATTAATACACTCTTATACACATTTAAAAGCGTACATACACTTGATAGTCGATAAGCGAACCAGATATAGATAGAGATATATAGATATACTTGAGTGAACTCATAGATTGAGACAAGAAGACATATTTGGTATTTCATCAGAGGATATGATTTGATGTAGTAAGTAACCCAAGCCCTGACATATAAAACTTACATTACACAGTAGGCTTTGGTTACACAGGAAAACTAAGTATAGTTGTGTTGTGGTCCAACTTTAGTTTATTTGTTGTCACTGTTGCTTATACTTATACTTGTACTTTGATTTTACTTTATAGTCTATCTACTTTACTTTGATATATTGATGAACTTATCTATACTTTAGTTTTGTTCATATTTATTTATATATAGTACTTGTGTCCTACTTGTGTTTAGATATTTTCATGCTTGATATATTTATTCATTTTTTCTCAGGGAGATAATCAGCACTATTATTGAGGTGTCTTTCTTTGTATATTGTGTTTATCATACTTAGGTTATTAATTTTTTTGTAATTTCAGAAATTAATTGTACTTTATAATTTCAGATTATTATTAGATAGCTGACTTTATTTTTTTTCCTACTGTATTTTGATACTAGTGTTTAATAATTATACATAACTTCTTTTACAGTTAGTTTAGATCCTTGGTACCAGATTTAATACTATACTTTGATATTTCAGATCTATTGATTATTATTTGATTTCAGATTTTGATATTTTGTTCCACATTTGGACTATAAGTAATCTTTACTTTAATTTTCAGTGCTGCATATATATTATATAGTATATATATATATATTTTTTTCTGTATCCATCATAGATTACTGGTGATACCCATAGTTATATCTCATTTCATTGTGTCTTAGGATATACTTACCAGACATTTGTTTTCACTTTGACTAATTTTGAGTAAGAGATAGATTTATATAGATTTACCAGATAGATTTATATAGGTTTGTCAAATACATTTGTATTAATTTCAGCTATTCATTACCTTTATTTTGTATTCATTGAAGGTACTTAATATAATTTTGTATTCATTGAAGGTACTTAACATAACTTTGTATTCATTGAAGGTCATTAACATAACTTGTATTCAGTTTAGGCACTTAACATTACTTCTTATTCATTATAGGTAATTAATTCTATTTTGTATTAATTTTAGGTACTTAATATATACATTTGGTATTTATTTTAGGAAATTAATCACATTTTTTTTGTCTTTATTGCAGATTATTAACATTCATTTACTATTTCTTGTAGAATACTAATTCTTTTCTGTATTTATTTCAGATAACTTTGTTTTATTTATAGATGCTAATATTTATTATATTTCTTGTAGATTTAGGATATCTTAATTGTAGATTCATTCATATTTTGACATCATGGCGATGAGGATTATCAACAGCTAGTTGACATTTTGAAGGAAATGCATATAAAACCAAAGGCAGATACACCTGAGGCATTACAACAGTGGATTGAGGCTTACGCAATGGAAACACTACAGATGGGGAAACAGAAGCAACCTATTAAGACGGAACCATCATCATCAACATCATCACATTATACTCAGCCACCTAGAATCAACATCTTCTCTGGTAGTAGTGAAAAGAAAGGAGGTGAAACAACATATGAACTTTGGAAATATGAAGTACTTGGACTCATGAAGGATAAGATCTACTCAGAGGAAGCTATCATCCAAGCCATACGTAGAGCTTTGCGTGGTGAAGCCGGATTAGTAGCAATGCGTTTAGGAGCAGATGCATCATTAACTGAGATCATGACCAAGATGGAAAGTGTTTTGGCAATGTAGATGAACTTGAAACCATCATGAGTGACTTTTACAATGCGAAGCAGAAGGAAACCGAGGATGTTTCATCATGGAGTTGTCGCTTGGAAGGAATTCTTGATAAAGCCATCCACTCAGGGAAAGTCAGTAAGCCACAGGCAGATACCATGATGCATGACATGCTTTGGAAAGGACTTAAACCAGATATAAAGCATATAAGCCACTATGAGAAGGAACGCTATCATACATTTGATCAATTACGTGTAGCTTTGAGAAAGATTGAGAAAGAACATAATCTTGATGAACTACCAAAGGTGAAAGCAACATCAAAACAGGCCATTGCTAATGAGAAAGAGGAGGAATCTGAACTTGCTGCAACACTAAAGCAAATCAACACACGCCTTCAACAGCTAGAATCTGGACAACCAAATAAGCAACAAGATCAACCAAATCAACAACAACAAGACACACAACCACAACCATACCAACAGCCATTTAGTCAAAATCAGTTTAGAGGTAGAGGTTTTAATAGAGGTGGTAGAGGAAATAGAGGTTATGGAAGAAGTTATGGTAGAGGTTATGGAAGAGGTTATGGTAGAGGTTATGGCAGAGGTTTTGGTCAGAATCAACATCAGTCAACATCAACCAACACTTATAGATTTCAACCGATTGCATGTTACCGTTGTGGTAGAGACTCGCACATTGCCAGAGGATGCCGAGCCAACACTGATGTCAACGGCAAACCTTTAAACTAGATTATGTCATCGACAAAGGGCAGCCGATCGACATGAACATACAAAGCCCTAAACAGAATTTATGCAAATCAACAATACCACCAGGACTTTGTGGACAACCGACAGAATCAAAGATTATCATCAATGGCATTGAAACTTCATCTCTTCTAGATACAGGGTCCACTGTTTCAACAATAGCTTATGAATTTTACTCAACACTTTACTGACACACCACTCAAACCTTTAGAACAGATTATCAGCATTGAATGCGCAGATGGAAATTCACTACCGTACCATGGATATATTGAGGCCAACATTCAACTGAGAGAAACTGATCAGCATTATCCAACCATACTACTTGTCGTACCAGATAGTCTGTATCATTCGAAAGTTCCAGTCTTATTGGGAACAAATATATTGACAACCATCATGGATGATTACAAAGATAGATTTGGCAACCGATTTCTTCAAACATCAGATTTAACAACACCCTGGTATTCTTCATTTAGGTGCATACTACTGAGGGAGAAAGAACTTAGAAAGATGAACAACAGAATAGCATTGATTAAATCAGCTGAATACGAAAGAGTCATTATACCACCGAACAGTCAGATATCTATTAAAGCCATGACAACCAAAGAATTACCATACCACTTTACATCTGCTATTACCCAACAAACACCTTCATCTATATTACCAACAGATTTAGATATTGAACCATCATTAATAGATTATAAGTACCAGCACAACGACATGTTTAACCTTAGAATTTGCAACATCACTACAAGAACAGTCATCGTTCAACCAAATGCTATAATTGGTGAACTACAACCTGTACTTATCCAAGATCAACCTATCAACCAAGAGAAAGAATTTACACCACCGTTATTACAACAAGTAGATATATCCACCAACAATATAACATCAGATCAACTCCAACTTGGAAAAGATTTTATCACATCATACCAAGATATATTTTCCAAAGATGATTATGATATTAGACATACCAACATAGTACAACACAAGATTCTGTTAGAGGACGATCGACCATTCAAACAACGATATCGACACATACCGCCTTCAATGTATGAAGATGTTAAGAGCCATTTATACCAAATGCTCCGAGCAGGAATTATTAGAAAGTCTCACAGTCCGTATGCCTCCAACGTTGTTCTAGTAAAGAAGAAGAATGGCACTCTTAGAATATGCGTGGACTATAGGAATTGAATTTAAAGACAAAAAGGATGCCTATGCTTTGCCAAGAATGGAAGATATGTTAGACTGCATGGCTGGCAACAAGTACTTCTCAACCGTAGACATGAAGTCAGGTTATCATCAGGTAGAGATACTAGAGGAACATAAGGAGAGGACAGCATTCACCGTAGGACCTCTTGGACTCTTCGAGTACAACCGGATGCCTTTCGGACTTGCTTGCGCCCCCGCCACTTATCAACGTCTTATGCAGGATTGCCTCAGAGATCTTCACATGCGTATATGTTGCGTTTTCATAGACGATGTCATCATATTTGCTAAAACATATGAGGAACACCTAGAGCGACTTGAGATGGTCTTCGGCAGATTTCGACAAGCCAACTTGAAGCTTTCGCCATCAAAATGTTCTTTCAAAAGTCAAATATGTTGGACATATTGTATCTGAAGAGGGAGTAGAAACAGATCCAGAAAAAGTTGAGAAAGTTATGAATTGGCCTACTCCAAAGTCACCTGAAGAAGTACGTAGATTCATCGGATTTGTAGGATATTACCGCAAGTTCATCCGTAACTTCAGTCACATAGCAAAGCCACTTACATCTATCATGCCAACTTCAAATGTAAAGAAAGGAAAGAAAAAGACTAAGAAACAACAACAAGAAGCATTTCAGTGGACTGATAAGCAAGAAACAGCTTTCACAACATTAAAGCAACTCTTATCTTCAGCACCGATACTTGGATATGTTGATTACTCCAAACCATTTGAACTGCACACCGATGCCAGTGGTCAAGGACTTGGTGCCGTACTATATCAAGAGCAAGATGGACATCAACGTGTAATCGCATATGCTAGCAGAGGTTTAACAAAAGCAGAACAGAACTATCCAGCACATAAGATGGAATTTCTTGCACTAAAGTGGTCCATAACTGACAAGTTCCATGACTACCTCTATGGCCACAAGTTTAGAATACTCACAGACAACAACCCACTCACATATGTACTCACGTCTGCAAAACTAGATGCTACTGGACACCGTTGGCTCGCTGCACTAGCCGCTTACGATTTTGATATCATCTACCGTCCAGGCAAGACCAATGCAGATGCAGATGGACTATCCAGATTGACAACCATCAGCAAAGATTCCATTAAAGCAATATGTGGATGCATATATACTATATACTCCGTTGATTGACTCCTATGCCATATCACCAGATTCCATCGACATCAGTAATTTGGATATGCATATAGATGTTTCAACTGACACGAACTGGTCAGAAGTCCAAGCTATGGATCCACTGCTTCACACATGGATAAAACAACTGAAATCTGGACAGAAACCAGCAAAAGGAAAGATAACACCAAGTCCACTGAATAAACAGTTCAACCATCTCAGACTTATTGATGATATACTTTACCGAGAGATTAGCATCGACGAAAGGATACATCATCAACTTATAATACCATCTTCACACATCAAATTAGTTTTAAAAGCACTTCATGATGAAATGGGTCATCCAGGCAAAGATAGAACTACCAGTCTTATTAGAGAACGCTTTTACTGGCCTGGAATGAACAAAGATATTGAGGAATGGATTCAATATTGCGAAAGATGTATGAAGAGAAAGAAAGATCCAGGAAGAGCACCACTAGTCAACATCACAAAAACTCAGCCAATGGACCTCATATGCATTGACTACCTTATTCTAGAGCCATCAAAGGGAGGAATTCAAGACATCTTGGTAATCACCGACCACTTTACACGTTATGCACAGGCCATACCAACACGCAACCAGACTGCAAAGACAACTGCAGAAGCATTACTCAACAACTTCATCGTGCATTATGGTTTACCTAACAGAATTCACTCAGATCAGGGTCCATCCTTTGAAAGAAGTAACATCATTAAGGAAATTTGCCGTCAAACAGGAATAAAGAAGTCAAGAACCACACCTTACCATCCGATGGGCAACGGCATGACTGAGAGATTTAATAGAACATTACTGTCAATGCTTGGAACTTTACAGCCAAAAGATAAAACCAACTGGAAAGCTTATGTTGCTCCGTTAGTTCATGCGTACAACTGCACTCGACATGAAGCAACTGGACAATCACCATACTTTCTTATGTTTGGCCGACAACCGAAGCTTCCCATCGACTTAGCATTTGGACTTGTAAAGGAAAAGAAAGGGAACCACAAACTAAGTATATCCAAGAATTGAAGGACAGACTAGTAGATGCATACAAGCTTGCTTCAGAATCAGCAATGAAGGCACATGAGAAGCAGAAAGAACAATATGATCTGAAAGTTAGAGGAGCAGTCGTAGAAAAAGGCGATAAAGTACTAGTAAAGAAAGTTGCTTTTGATGGTAAACATAAGTTGAGTGATAAATGGAGAACGATATCTACCTTGTACTAGAACAACCGAATAAAGATATGCCCGTCTACATTGTACAGAAAGATAGTGGCGAGGGGCGTAAGCGAACGTTACATAGGAATCTTTTACTGCCTGTGGGATATATTTCAAGTCAACCACCAACGACAGAACCAGTACCTAGACCAGTTCCTAGACCGAGAACAAGAATGCGAAGGAAAAACAACAAGAACAACTCGAACACAGACTGTACCATGGAGGAAAGCGATAGCGATAGTGATGATTATGAGATATTTGAACATCAACGACCAATGGTTCACAACACTCCATCCAGTGTTGAGGATGATGAAACAGAGAGTCTTGATGGACACCAAGAAATACTACTACCTCCGGAGTCAGATGGGGACGCCCATGATATAGATGTACAGGAACTAGATTCTGTACACGAAGATGATGAGCAGGAGATGCCTTTAGAACCAGAGACGTTTGATCCAGCTCATGCTGAAGATGATGCACCTCCAGTTTTGCCTCGTCGATCAGGTCGAGAGAGGACACAACCTAAGTGGTTACAGTCTGGTGATTTTGTGACGAAGTCTGCAGTTCCACCTACTGATACACCTGTAGTTATACCAGCTGAGTGGAGACAGAAGGCAGATTACCTATCTAGCTGTATTGACAGAGGTTTATTTTCAGAGATAGAGCTAGAAGCAGGGAAGGCTTTATTAGCCATTTTGACAGACCATTGATGTTTTATATTTTAGCTTTACTATTGATAATATTAATATTATATTTGATAATATTTCAGTGGATTATCCTGATTGATTTCTACACTGTATTTATTAGTGATTGCAGTATCAGTACATTGCAGCTTCAGATATAATATTATTTCATTTTATTTTCATAGATATTATGTTGTTTAGTTTGAAATGACGTGGACGTCATTTTAGAAGCCAGGGAGTATGTGGTAGAGTGTTTTACATTAATATTTATTTTCTTTCAGAATGATTAATATTAATAAGTAATTTTATTATATGTATTTTAAGAGTTCATCAATTCTTCTGTTCTCTTATGCAATCATATTTTCTTGGTATGTTATATCTTCTTAGTACTGTAGTTCTACTCTATTTTTCTAGTTCATTAGTCAGTCAGTCATGTGTCATATTATCTTGTCTTCTATTGGTTATAGTCACTGAGTTAAAAGTTTTACCACACTTTTGAATACCTTGAGAGAGAAAGATATACATTACAGCAGCCATATTTAAATTATTTATATTAGTTATATTCTGGACACTAATTTCTTATTAATCAGGTCAGTTACTAATATTTCTAAGTCTTTAATATTTACACTGTTTTCCTTTAGTTTGAATCTGAGAGAAAATGTATTTTGAATAAGTCAGAATGATTGTGCATGAATGATAGATATTTTATTTTAAAGAAGTATTTTCATGAACTCAGAGAAATAATACATCATAGATATATTAATGATACATGTATTGGTACAGTTATATTATTATTATAAAAGGTCTAAAGCAATGTCTATTGAACATTATACTTATTGTTTATAAATGCTATGCAGATATAATTTAGTTCATTATACTTATGTAGGTTATATTTGTATTTTTAACAGGACCAGAATATCTTGATATTATTATGATCTGGTGATGCTTCCAAATAGGAGATAGACCTTTGTACCATATACATGGTAAGATCAGTGTTTTCAATGTATTTTTAGTTTACTGTATTGTCCGTGTTTGTCTATTTAATTTAAGTTCAGTAAATGTATTGTTTTTGTCTTGTGAATAGTAGTTACCTGTATGTCAATAATTACATGTAAACATTTAGTAACAAATAGTTCATTCATAAATCAATGAATGACTAACGTAAGATTATTGGACATAATGTAGCACTTAATCCTGACTTGGTTTATAATTGAGTTTGATTGAATTTATATATTTATAACATATACACTTTAATAGTATTGGTTGTATTCTTATAGAAAAGAACTAGTTTATCGTATTTTATACATGTACTTTCCGTTATAAGAATTAGAGTTATATCCCTTTGTACACTGTATTGTCTATGTATTTATGTTTTGTTATTTATGTACTTTCAGGGTTATTTATTTATGTCGTAATAAATAAACATCTTTACATCTAGACGAATCATTTTATTCCGTCCAAGAACCCTGTTACATAATAGAGTTGTCATGATAAATATTGTGTATTACAGAGGATATATACATCCATAAATATACACAGTTATGAAAATGACGCACTCGACATTAATCCATTATAGAAACTAGTATTTTCAAAAAATTATGAAAAATACGCGAGTGGCAATCACATGAATCAAGATGTCGATATTAAAACTTGCTGTGACGTTAAACTCATATATTTCCAAAAGTACCAGTTGTTCATGCAATTGTATGCACATCAAAATTATCAGGATCAAATAACTGTTATCTGACAACTTGAACAATAAGAAATAACATTTTTGCAATAAGTACATTACTAATTATATCTATCGGAAGTTGGCAGGAAATTCATATTAACAAACTACATAAACATCTAAAAAGCAATCAATATAATTACGGCATAACATGTCTTACCGTCTTTTCTCTGTGTATTGGATAACTCCAGAGAGCTTCTAAACAATTAACTTCTTGGTTACTTTGAGACAACACGTGACACTGACTTCAGAAAAAAATGTTGGTTTCAATGTTTCCATGTCTCTCTCGCTATATTTATGTATTATGATAATAGAAGAAGCGCATGAGTAAACTTGCTTTGGTCAATTTTTAATTTTAGAAAACTTATACAAACATTTACAGATATTTTCGTGAAAGGTGGAGATTTCAAATTGACTTAAATGACATTGCACTTGAAAACATATAGCAAAACTTGGTTCAAAAGCGGAAATTGATGAGTTGATTTGCCAGTCGTGTGTAATCTTAAACAATAATATTTCTATAGCACATGTCAACATTTTAAGTACTCAAATTTCATTATCATATTTTTCGTGGTTGATCAATAATTCTTAACATGCTGAAAAACGTAAATGCACCCAGTGTTTGCTACAATTTTCAACTTTTTATTTAGTGTAAAAGATAATAATTTATGTATAAAAACAAGAAGATGTGGAGACAACTCTCCACAAGAGACCAAATGCCACAGAAATTAACGACTACAGGTCACCGTACGGCCTTCAACAATGAGTAAAACCCATACCGCATAGTCAGCTATAAAAGGCCCCGAAATGACAAATGTAAAAAGTCAAACGAGAAAACTAACGGCCTGATTTCTGTACAAAATAATGAACGAACAACAAATATGATATACAGAAACAAACGACAACCACTGAATTGCAGGCTCCTGACTTGTCGGTATTTAAAATGTTCAAAGCGTGATCTGTTGCATATAACCATTGAGGTTTTTTTTTCTTCCGACGTACGTTCGTGTACATTAATAACTTTGATCAAAAACCATTACCAATTTTGGTGAGTGGTTTCCATAGTATGTTAATTGATCTTAATTGTTTCGTCATAGAAATTTAACATGACAATAACTTACAGGTGAGATTTAAAATATTTAAAGAAAAGATCTACAATGTTATTTTTACTACACCTTGTTGTACGGGAAAAAGAACATTAACAAGATATACAAACGTCAGTGCATATAGACATAATAGTATTTGGAAAAAGCCCGTCTGGTCCATGTGGTTTGAAAAAGGACAGAGATTCAGACTCTTTTAACCCTCACCCATTTGATTATCATGAAAGTGATATATAATTGTTAGTGATAGATAGTGTGTCATTTACCAATGAGATCTATACCACTGGACAAGAATAAAGGTATTTGATCATGGATGTTAAGTTACTTTGTTAAACTGAATATTGTCGTCACAACTGTGTTATATACCTGTGAATAGTATGGTTGAAATGAGGGTAAATAAAAATGAACCCTCCTCTATATACATCACGCACAACATTCAACATTAAAAATAAAACTTTATCAGCTTTAACGCCTACGCAAACAAGATCTATAGATAACCTTTTCTATAACCATCAATTACGCATAGTATAAAGCATTTATTTCTTATCTATAAAAACTGCTGCTTAAGTGCATTTTATATTTGCAACATCTGTTTCCACGCTTGGAATAAACTTAGCTTATTTATTATAGAATAACTAATCGAAGAATTCAAATAGAGAAAAATATTCAACGAGTGACCGAACAACACATTAATTCACGAATACGCGTAGCGCATGAGTTAATTATCAGTGTTGTTCGGTCACGAGTTGAATATTTTTCGATATTTGAATTCTTTGATTAGTTATTCTTTTTATTACATTGGCAAATGGCTTTTTGTGTGAAATTAAAGTAGAAAATGTAAGGAACTATATCGTTTTCTACGCATTCACAATTTGTTTTGATCCGACGTTATCGACGTCTTGACAACGCCTATTGTTGTATGACGTCAGAGGAGTGAAATAACCACATTTATTTCACATGTGAAATTATCGGTTTTTATTTCACTGGGAAATCAATGTAATTCATTGCAACCATTGTAATCATAGTAATGATAGATAATTCAAGACATATCAATGTTATCACAAAGGCATATTTTCATAACATATCCTTGCACCTTTTTCATCTGTCATGTATTTCACTGGTGTCAACGTGATGATCGTAACTGGAATTACGATAATCCCAATATGGCGGACACAAATTTAGGGAAATTTTATAAGGCCGATTTCTCCATTTTAACAGCTTATTTTCAGATTCGCATTATGTCAAGAAACAAATTTATAAGTATTGCCATCAAAGGTTTTTTCCTTCATGATGGAAAAGCAACAAGAAGAACGAAAATCGAGATACAAAAAAACACGATGATGATCGTAACTTTTATTTATTTTTATCAACGATGATCGTAATTTTTACTTAAGATGATCGTAACTGTCTGTTCCAACGAAGCATCTTCTAATAAATAGAGCTGTATGGTATGCGAAAAAGTGTACATAATCAGCTTATAATTGTGATAATAATGAGAGACGATTACTGTAGGGGAGGGCAACATCCTATTGATTGGCATACGTGTAAGTGCACAATAATGGTTATGATTTTGCGAGATTTCGTACTTTTTTTTATCTATTTCTATATCAAATTGCATTGGGGTAAATAACTTTATAATGATTTCATATATCTTATATAAATAAGGTATTGGAGATTTCATATTAATGACCAGTTTGGTAAAATTTTAGATTTTTTTTCAGTGGAACACTTTGTAGGAATAATACACAAGCACTTGTCTCAGAAAAAAAATCCTATATACCTTAATATAACAGAAGGTACTTAACTAAATTTTTTGAAAAATGTCACCCAGTCCCGAATTTCCGTTATTTTTCGATTTCTCGGTTGTCAAACCTACTTAAACTTATTATGCCGTTAATCTAAATTGATTTATCTACACAATGGTATATGACACGACTACCATTGTGGTCGGGATCATTCGTAGCAGGCCTCAGAAGTCGGTCAACGTGATTTTTTTTTGCATACATTATAATCAAAACAGAATGCACAAAAATAGTCAGATTTTCCATGTAGTAAATTCTAATATAAAATATATTTGTTAATTATGAGTGGAAATGAAATGACTAGTTAGGAAGACCTACAAACGTCAGAACAGTAACTCGATCTCTCCTGAGACCAAGGCATTTTGTCAGATATACATCTTTAATGACTATTCATGAGTCCTGTATATATAGTAATCAGAAGTCCATTACTAGCTAATTTCATTTCAGGGCATATCAACTTATCAATAAATATGTTTGATGTAAAATGTATTCATATGGATCAGGGGCGGATCCAGCCTTTTAAAAAGGGGTTCCAACTAAGGATTAAGGGGGTCCAACCATATGTCCCCATTCAAAAGCATTGATCCGCCACTGTGGATATTACTGACTCTTGTATGTTTTCCGTCTGTAACATTGTTTTTTTCAATGCTGGGAATAATACATCTACAGTCCAATATTATCCAGAATGGTTGCAGACACTAGAGAACCTAAACGGTTTAATAGATTGAATGAAGGAGTGCAAAACTACATGCATAAAATACATACTGTGCATAAAATGGGATGTGGGATAAACATGTGGGTCAATGAGATAGCAACCAAACGACACACAAAACCAAATGGCATCCAGATGTCAACATACAGTCATTATTATTTAGTCGCCATACATACTATTGTTATTTTTTTTAATTCATTAAATATAAAACAAATACTAAATAATACATTATCAAAGAATGCTCGGGGTGACTGAAACCATGCTTATAGTACTTATCTACTTATCATGTAGTTCTACACTATTATTATTGTTCACTGTATTCCTAATAGATCATGAAAAGTGCAGAACGACATGAACTTGTACAATGCCCAATGTAAATTTAAGGCAGAATTTTTAATACAAAAAAAAAAAAAAAAATAGGGAATGTGTCCATGGGACACAGATGATGCCCCCGCTTGCATATCATATAAAGTTATAAAGGGCATAGCTGAAGAACGGTAACCAATGTTTAGTAGTCATAGTTTGATTAAGAAAAAACAAAACCAGACAACAAGTTAAAACCGAGGTGAACACATCAAAATAATGTAGCTTCATGCCTAACATTACTTATTTCTAAAATATTCAGTGAAAGTTTTGGCCTGCAATCTTAAACTGTATCATGAGGATGAAATTTATATTTACTTCATACAAACGTATTCCATTTTGAATTTTAACTAAATTACTCATAAGAAAAAAATATTGATGACATTTGCAAATAAGCCTGTCAATTCCCACTTATGTCATTTCGTTTTGACAAATTGCAGTGCTCATTTTGTTCAGTTTCAAAATCATACTGTTTTCAGTTATACCAATATATCGTGACTTCTAAATAGAATGCTCATTTAAAGAAGAAACACATCGTAAATTGTGAGTTACGATCATCTTTATATAATAACAAGTCTGAGTTACGATCATCCATAGCCGAAGTTACGATCATCATCGTGTTTTTTTGTATAGCGATTTTCCTTCTTCTGGTTGTTTTTCCATCATTTTAGAAAAATACATTCAATGGCAATGCTTATAAAGATTTTTATTGACATAAAACATATCTAAATACAAACTGTTAAAGTGGAAAAATCGGCCATATAAAATTTCCCTAAATTTGTGACCGCCATATTGGGATGATCGTAATTGCAGTTACGATCATCACGTTGACACCAGTGGTATTTATTAGTAATTATAATCAAAACAGAATGCACAAAAAATAGTCAGATTTTCCATGTAGTAAATTCTAATATAAAATATATTTGTTAATTATGAGTGGAAATGAAATGACTAGTTAGGAAGACCTACAAACGTCAGAACAGTAACTCGATCTCTCCTGAGACCAAGGCATTTTTGTCAGATATACATCTTTAATGACTATTCATGAGTCCTGTATATATAGTAATCAGAAGTCCATTACTAGCTAATTTCATTTCCAGGGCATATCAACTTATCAATAAATATGTTTGATGTGTAAATGTATTCATATGGATCAGGGGCGGATCCAGCCTTTTTAAAAAGGGGGGTTCCAACTAAGGATTAAGGGGGGTCCAACCATATGTCCCCATTCAAAAGCATTGATCCGGCACTGTGGATATTACTGACTCTTGTATGTTTTCCGTCTGTAACATTGTTTTTCAATGCTGGGAATAATACATCTACAGTCCAATATTATCCAGAATGGTTGCAAACACTAGAGAACCTAAACGGTTTAATAGATTGAATGAAGGAGTGCAAAACTACATGCATAAAATACATACTGTGCATAACATGGGATGTGGGATAAACATGTGGGTCAATGAGATAGCAACCAAACGACACACAAAACAAAATGGCATCCAGATGTCAACATACAGTCATTATTATTTAGTCGCCATACATACTATTGTTATTTTTTTAAATTCATTAAATATAAAACAAATACTAAATAATACATTATCAAAGAATGCTCGGGGTGACTGAAACCATGCTTATAGTACTTATCTACTTATCATGTAGTTCTACACTATTATTATTGTTCACTGTATTCCTAATAGATCATGAAAAGTGCAGAACGACATGAACTTGTACAATGCCCAATGTAAATTTAAGGCAGAATTTTTAATACAAAAAAAAAAAAAAAATAGGGAATGTGTCCATGGGACACAGATGATGCCCCCGCTTGCATATCATATAAAGTTATAAAGGGGCATAGCTGAAGAACGGTAAAAGTGACAATACCCAAATTTGTACTTGATCTAAGTTTTGTGGTAATAAGTATTGTGTATAAGTTTCATAACATTTGGTTGAGGCAATCTTAAGTTAGAGAACGGAAACTAAAAATTCAGCGATTTTTTCGTTTGTAAAGGGGCATAACTCTAGAACAGTAAAAGTAACACCACCAAAATTCAAACTTGATCTGTGTTTTGTGGTAATAAGTATTGTGTAAAAGTTCCATAACATTTGGTTGAGGCTAACTTAAGTTAGAGAACAGAAACGAAAAAATCAGCAATTTTTCCATTTGTAAACAAGCTTAACTCTAGAACAGTTAAAGTGACGCCACCAAAATTCAAACTTGATCTGTGTTTTGTGGTAATAAGCATTGTGTATAAGTTTCATAACATTTGGTTGAGGCAAACTAAAGTTATAGAACGGAAACCAACTTTGGGACGTACGGACGTACGGACGGACAAGGGTAAAACTTAATGCCCCCTCCGCTACGGCGGGGGCATAATAAAAGAAACATTTTAGTAAAAATCCACTGCATAGTCCATTGTGATTTTTAACAATGTCTTTTTGGGTTGTTTGCTTAGTTTTAAATAGTTCTATTTTCGGAAAGCAAAGCTCATTCTGCCATACACCCATCAATGGAAAATGGGACTAATACATCAATATCTATTAGTAAAGAATTAGAATGATTGTAAGGCAGAGTTCACCATATATTGACCCCTTTACTGTGCTTCAACGTTTTCGGATTAGGTCGGTTTCAAAGATACTTTAAGCAGTTGGTCATTTGCATGTGATGTATGGAATGTTTGTAAGGCGTACATGTGTAACAGTTCATCTATTCTTGCATCCTATGCTTTCCATTTGGTGGAAATACACTAGTGTAAAATTCCCCAACAATATTTTCCTAGAATTTCATTTCTGACGAGCAAGTGTAAAGAAGGAATATGTTAGTGCATTTCATGTACTGGAGGTTCTACAGCTGGAATGAAGGTACGCTTGCACATGTTCATCTGAACTTGACCTCATTTTTCATGTATCATTGATGATGTTAAGTTTCTGATATACCTGCAGTAACACCTTGATGTTAAAGACTCTCAACAAAAAATTCAATCATAATCAGCAAACAGATAATTCAGCTTGTGCACTCTAGTTTGTGTTTGCTGTTTGTCTGTGGACCTGTCCCAGTGTTTTGGATTTGAGTTGTTTTGCATTGTCTTCTAGATTAGTAGTAATACCACTAGGGAGTAACAATATCAATTCACAACATCCTGTGTTAGTGTTTGGCTTAAGGAGGATAATTGCACTTCACAATAACAAATGACACAGTTTTAGTGAACCATCCAGAACTAACAGTTTCAGCATTACAAATAAATTGCTTCGCCGAGCGCAGCTGGATATGACCGCAGAGGTCCAACCCTGAACAGTTGGGGCAAAAATGGACACCATATTGGTGCTTGATACAGGTCTGAATTTGGATTGTAATTAAATATTTGACACATAATAGGTTTCTGACACAGAATAACTGTAGTCAAAGAACTTAGAATTGGTTATATGATTTTGCTTTTGTGCAATACACTATGCTGTTGCGAATTGCCCCCAAATTTTTTTACCCCACCCTTTTTTGCAACAAAAAAATTATTTGAAGAAATTTTTTATAACAAAACCATTTTAAAGGAGGTAACTCTTAATGCCAAAAAACCCAAACAAATGATATTGATCACAAATAAACAAATTTATTACCACTGAACCCTTTGATATACACTATTATTATATTATATATACTTCCATCACAGTATTTGATGTTTCTAGAAACAGCTAAAAAATAATTCATACTAGAACTAGCAGACAACTTTACTTAATTTAAAAGCAATGTAAGGGAGGTAATTCAAATATAACATTGTATTTATTATCTGTTAAATTTAATGTTAATTAAATCAAACAAAACAAATTTTATAGCCTTAGGACCAAAATTTGGACCAATTAGAAAATGGAACCAACAACCAAATACACAGTTAAATTCAGCATATGAAAAAAATTGTAATACTAATAGCATGAAAAATTTTAATACTTGTAGCAAAAAGTCCCAACATAAAGAATCAAAGCTTTCTCAAAATCAATAAAGACCAGTAATCCAAAAATATTGTTCTCTTCTATATACTGTAAAATATCATGAATCAATCGAATGCTATCCCTTATATAATGCTTAATGGTCCAATATCTATTTCATAAAGATCCAAAGACCAATACTTAAGTAATTGTCCATTAACCAGGAAACAGTTGTTTTCCCCCTTTTTTGACCCTAATTCCTAAACGGTTTGAGCCATAAACCACCAAAGCCAATCCTAACCATCCCTTTGTGGTATGGAAACTTGTGGTACAATTTCAGAGAGATCCATAACCTGTTCCACCAGTTATTGTCTGGAAACTAGAAAAATGCTTATTTGGGCCCCTTTTTGGCCCCTAATTCCTAAACTGTTGGGACCATAACCCCCAAAATCAATCCCAACCTTCCTTTTTTGGTTTCGAACCTTGTGTTTAAATTTCATAGATTTCTATTTACTTATACTAAAGTTATTGTCCGGAAACCAAATGTCTTTGGACAATGGATTTTCCTGCAGAGGTCGAACCCTGAACAGTTGAGTAAGTATGGACACTACATTTAAGCTTAAAACTGCTTTGAATTTGGACTGTGGTTGAATATTTGACACAGCACAGGTTTGTGACACAAAATGATTGTGGTCAAAGAACTGAAATATTTGAAATTGGACATTTACCTATTATGGTCCAATATCCAAAATCTAAGTACATTGTCAGAATCAGCATATCAAAGAACTCCAAAAATTCAATTTTTGATGAAATCAAACAAAAGTTTAATTTAGGACCCTTTGGACCACAATGTGGACCAATTTGATAAAGGAGCTCACAATCCAAAATCTCTCAATACATGGTAAGATTCAGCATTTCAAGGAACCACATAAATTCAATTTTTGTGAATCAAACAAATTTTAATTTTGGACCCTGATTTGGACCAACTTGAAAACTGGGCCCAAAAATCTAATATTTAAATACAGGTTTAGATTCAGCATTTGAAAGAACCCTATATATATTTAATTTAAGTTGAAATGAATCGAAATTTAATTTCATCCATATATTTTCTGTGCAAAGGGAAATAACTCAAACTGGATAAATAGATATGATTATAATCAATAAACCAGTGAATTGATGACTAAGTTCTATAAAATTAGATATGATGTAATTTTTCAAATTATAATCAATAATATAATAACAACAACCAGTGATGACTAAGTTCTCTAAAATTAGATATGATTTAACACTCAAACATTGTTTAAATCCATATCAAACCCAAGAATTCAATTGTTGATTAAACAAAAGTTTAATTTAGGACCCTTTGTACCTCAATGTGGTATTATTGAACTAATAATGAAAATAAATACAGCTTCAGATTCAGCATTTCAAAGAACCCTATATATATTCAATTTATGTTGAAATAAAACACTGTTTAATTTTGGACCCCTATTTGGACCAACTTGAAAACTGGACCCAAAATCAGAAATCTAAATATATGTTTATTAATAGACAATATAAGCTAAGTTTTGAAAGGAGTTCACCTAATCAAAAAATATATATAGCATTCATAAAATTAGTTTTTACAGAACACACAAACAATTTACATTTTACCAAAGAAGAGAAAAAAATCAAATTTTATTTATCATTAATAATGTCTTTTAAAATCGATAAAACTTATCTGTAATTATCTTCAAAATGTCTAATAATGAACAGTAAATTTCTAACTATATTTACTCCTATATAGCTTTTAATCATCAACACTTAGAAAACAGAAAATTTTCAAATAAATCTGCCACTCAAGATAAGACATTAACCATGTTTAGTAAACTGATAACAGGACATATAAACAGGTGAAAATTATCTATAAAGGCTTAGTGTAAATAAACTTTATGTATATAATTAACAATTACTGTTCAAAGGAAAATAACTCGAATCACAAAAAAATACCACTTATGGATATTAAAAGGGGCAATAACTCACAAACGAGAAAAGCTAAAATCGTGAAAATTGAACCTGACCTTCATTTAGTCGCAGGAAACAACATATCTAAATTTGAAAAAAACCCGGTTAAAAATGACAAAGCTCAAAATTAATATGTTGCATGTATTGGGTATTATACACATTAATATTTGCTGTCCAGTGGTACATTTTTGCTTGTTCATTCATTTATTTTGAAGTCATCATTTGATAATCTATTCTGGCAATTGGCCAATTAGGGACACAGACTACCTTACAATGCAATAATGTGTAACATAAATGCATGGATACTGATGTAACAGCATGCAAGCTATCAATGGTCTACTGAACAGCTTAAAAAACTCTAAAGAACATCATTTAAAAACCAGATTTCCATGGTTATATAGAACATGTTGAATAGACAAGTTAGTAATTTGAGTTAGGGTTATTTTCCTTTGTTGCTATGTTGGAGGTCAATGTGCACAAATTCCTTCATCAACCAAGTTCACTTGTAATACTGACCTCTAGACTTTGGTAAAAGTAGTTATCTGAACAATTTTAATTTGTTTAAGCCTACATAATTCATCACTACGGTCTAGTAATGATCTCTTATTAGACTTGCTTGTAGTGAGATAAGAAAATCAACCAGTTTTCCCTCTAATATGGAGTAACGGGAAATAAATAGCTCCAACTTAAATTACGTTATCTGTGAACAATCTATTTGGAATATAACCTAATGGGCTATTGTCACAGTTTTTAATAGTAAACAAAAATCGTGACGATCAGTAATATGAGGGAATTAAGTAATATCCTACAGAACAAATAGTTTCACCATTCCAGAGAATCTACCCTCAGAGTATAACAAATAGTAGTTTGCCATTTACAAATCATCATTTCAAGTGATACCTCAAGGAGTTCACCATGAAGGAAATGTACTGCAAAAAATATAAACTGGGAGAAAATGAAAAAAATAAATATCACTTAAAGTTCTGTATATTTAATATTTCATTATAAGACTTCAAAATAATTCAACATGTACAAAGATTTACAACATACAACATATTTAGATACTGCAATGATTTCCTCATTCTTCATTTATATACACATGTATAACAAATCATACTTTAGATATTGCTTTTTTACTGAAATCATCAAAGTTTTATGACAAATGATATCAAAACTACAGTTGATGTGTTGAGATGACACAAATGCCCCTTAATTGCTGCCAAATTGTAAAATACAATTTAAAAAAATATCTAATTTTCGAAAAATCTAATTCAAGTGATCATACTTCAATTAAGTCATCAATGGAGAAATAAATAAATATATAATTTGGCTTGAAAAGAATAATTGACTTGGAAGTTCTCAGAGATTACTCAATGGTTCATGTTTGTTTTCTCTGTTAAAAGTTCACTGAAATCACTTAATGTACTTTTTTCGTATTGTAGAAAATGGGAAAGCTGTACATAATAAAGAAAATAACAATAAATTAACCTCATTTTAAAGAAAAACAATTTTGTCTAGTCAACTTGTTTCATGTCATATTCTCTGCATAAATTACTTGGTTTTAGACACCATCCTATCTATGCATATTTGAATGAAAAGTGCTTGAATTTAATCATATAGATTTGTAAATTGTAAACATGATTTTTAATGTTAATCAACAAAAATAATTTTTGGAACATGACCCCAACCCTTCCCCCAAAAGCAATAAATGGAAAATATGTAAAAATATATAGGTAAGGTCAAAGTCTTAGTGTATATTACAAAACAAAAGTTGCAAAGATACCCCAAGTCGTAATTCAAGGTAGCAAAAACAGGCAATAGGTGTCTGACAGATCCAAAAAAGTGCTTAAACCTTACAAGTCATAACTTTCAACCTACTGACTAAATATGAGGTCAATCTGTTATGCATTTCTGATAAAAGTGTGAATGAAATACAGACAAGATAATTGCAATATAGTCCCCAATCCTAGAGTGGGGTATAATAATATATAAAACAAATAAACTAGATAATATGATTTACTTGTCTGTAACTTGAAAGTATTTTTACATAAGAAATAGCTTAAAATTGGAAACTATTCTGGCCTATACTTGCAATGAATATTTTTTTTCTTTTGGTGTACATAATATATACAAACATATATCTCATATACATCCATTACAATGTAACAAAAGATTGATTGTATAACCATTAAATGTACAAAGATTAAATAAATACTCTGTAACATAACTAATACATGTACTGTTCAGATATTTTTGTTAATTTAAATCAAAACTTAAAAATTCTGGAAAAATGCAAAAGTACATTAACAACAAGATCTAATAAGTGTTTGAATATTAATAAAAATATTTGTGGGAAAAACATCACTATTTAAATAATTTTGAAAAGGTCTATTTAATTCATATCACATCAACAGTATTGCAAATAATTTTCAGTTGTTAACAGATCAGAAAAAGTTGTTCTCTTACCATCAATGCCCTGAAATTTATTAATAATAAGAAAGATGAACATTTTTCAAAAACTCCTCTCGTAGTCTGTTCGTAATAACTTCAATGAAGCATTTTAAAATCTGTGACAGTTTTTCTTTTGTTTATTCAACATCATAAGATACAGTTCAACAGGCCCGAATCAGAAGCTCTCAAGAAAGTGATAATGATATGAATGAAGCAATCTCTGTGCATATGCTTGGTTTAAAATAAATTACTACTTCAATTCAATATTTTTACCATTCTTCTCTCTAGGCCTCATCCTTGGGAATTAGTTCAAGAAATGAAATCTGCCAATCTGGCTTCAACCTCTTTTCAACACAAAGTGATTTTTCTCACTTGGAATCAGCTGATGCTGTGTCTCACATGATGTTAACAGTCACAATCAAAGGAGACAAGTCATGTATTTTTTGCAGATAAATGAAATAGCCAATACCAATAGTTTTTTTTATTAATTGTTTTCATACATTTGTTCAAATATCATAGTTTATTCGTAAACTGTTAAGTATGACCTTTAAAATGAAGCTGTTGGCATTAAACTTATGATTAAATTTAGTTCTAATATCAGCCAGACGTTTCTTTTGCCATTCATTCATTGATTTATTTTTCCATTATCAGAAAAAACTTTTAAAATACATAATTATTATTTTTATTTATTGAACTATAAATTGTTGCAATTTCTCTTATCATGGTTTTTAAAATTTGGCAAAAAGCAAGAGATTAATCATTTAATAATTGATTTGGGTAAAATCCTTCAATTAAATTATCAGAAACATGAAAGAAGCATCTCTTACATAATGTGAAATAACTGTTTGAAGGCTTTGCACCACATACCATAATCTTGCACTATAATAATCTTTACATTCATTGCACCAATACTTATATTATTATTCTTTGCATTGTTTTCTTACAAACATTGTCCAACATTTCCAGGTTTTTACCAGGAATTTTATAAATCTAACAGAGTTACTTCCCTTGGTAGGCAAATTTTTTTTTTACCACCTCCCATAACCATCCTTTAACCATTCCAGTAATTCCTCCTGATTTCTTCTGTTCCATTTTGCCTTCTATTGAAGGGAATTCTACATGATTCAGTGCTAAATCAAAGAATAATGGTCGACATGGTATAGGTTCGAAGTCTGGTGGGAAACTGACAAGATTTGGTTTCTTTGTTGTGACACTTTTATCTTCAATATAATCATCAAACCGGTCTATCAGTGGCTGAAAGGATATAGAAATAAATAGATGCTTAAAAAAACTAATAACATATACTGACAATTTAATCACTTTAAACAGAATATTTAGTCATGGTTATGAACCTCATCACTTCCATTATGGATAAAGTTCCAGAAAATAAAAAAACTCCTTCACATTTGAGACAAAGCTTGTTACAAATGAGTTTACTTAAGGAAAGTTTTCTGGTCATGAATGCCATCTTGTTTTCATTATTTTGAGCTCATCTGGCTTAGATTATTTGATAACAGAACATATCAGAACATTATGCCCAGTAACCCCCACTGTTATTTTTCTAATTTCATTATTAAAATACAATTTAACTACATCCCTGCAAAAATCTGGTTATATATCCTCGATTATTCTTAAAAAGACGATGTTAACAGTGAAAAAATCTCTGTACAAAATATGTATAAAAATTAAAAGAACTACTGTTTCCAGCCAAATTTTTAAATGCCTACATTTGTAAATCTTAAAAACAAGTGCATTAAAATGTATTTTTTTCTGGCTTAATATTATTTCTTATAAAAGGAGTTTCTTTTATTACATAACAATCGTCTTGGACCTTGTTATTTTGAAAATCACCTGTGAATTTCCTTATATAAAAAGAATACTTACTTTTTTCTTAATGAGACTAATATCTGCTACCGGTTCAGCAACAGTTTCTAAATCCAGAATGCTGTTAGCATGACAAGAATATTTTTCACCATTCACTCTGTTTACTAATTCTTCTATACTACATATTTCCTAGAAAAATTAAAACAAATTTCAATAGATGCATCTTACTACAGAGTATGAAACTGAAATGGAAATTATTAATGTTAACTACAAAGTATTAAATCAGTAAATGTTATTTCCGAGCAATTCTGGTCATAATATCATAGAACTAATTCCTAAACTGTTGGTACCATAACCACCAAAATCAATCCCAACCTTCCTTTTGTGGTATTGAACCTTCTGACAAAAATTTCATAGAGATCCATTCACTTAAACTAAAGTTACTGTCCGGAAATCAAATGTGTCTTCGGACTACAACATGATAGCATTACAAGACACAAAAAATTTGTTGCGGTCGTATAAAAACACTCATAAGGTAAGAAATAGATCAGTAAAAAGATTCTACTATTGATCATTTACAAAGACATTGACCCTATCTAAGGAATTATCACATAAATTTTGCAGTGTCTAAATTATAAGATTTTATTAGGTTAATCAGAATAAAGCCAGTTAGGTTAGGCTTGGAAAAAATGTTAGTTTTACCATTGTTAACTTATTTAACAAGAGAAACAGACCTTACTACAAAACATTAATATTGACCAATGAAATGTGAAAATGAGGTCATGGTCAGATGAATCCTGTCAGACAGACAAATACATCTTGAAATGAATAAATTTAACCTATTGCATATAGTATCTTAGAAATAGACTAACCACGAAAACATAACATTGAACAAAGAACCATGAAAATGAGGTCAAGGTCAGATTAACCATGTCAGACATACACCTTGCAATGATTCTAAATACCAAGAAAACTTAACTTACCAGTGGAAATTAAAGCGAGATGTATCATTGTGATGTTCAATCAGAATCTGTTACATTTTTTTGCAAGAAAAACTGCATTTAATTTATAAGTTATTGTAAATAAAAATTTTCAGAACCTTCAGACGTAATGTATGTCTACTAACCTGTTTAGAGAGATTTTTCAGTTTTTTACAACCTTTTAATGCTTGAGAAGCATAACCTAAAACTCTTTCATATAATGCTATTGTTTCTGTCCATTTCTTTGCTGCTAGGAATGACTGTGCAATGTAATAGGACCTAAAAAATATAGCGATGGTCTATTAAGGACCTGTGTCAAATTTGGTGGATTGTGACATATTTACCGTCTTTGCTAGCCAAGGGTTACGATCCAGTCCCCTCCTTTCCACCCTTGGCAGATTAAGCCAACATTTGTGATTACAATGCTGCGCCATCGGGCAGAAGATAAAAGTCACGCACATTCTGACTACATCACTTTTGACCAATGGCATCACTTAAACTCTCTTCAGTGTGGAGGTGTAAAATGGTTGTGTCTAGTGTTTACAAATTACATGAAGCAGGAACCGAAAATATATGTTGACATTCCAACATTTGCGCAAGAAACATACCCAGGAACTTAAACTAGTTAATTGAGAACTTTAAAATTGTCACTAAATATTGTCCTATATTTTTGGGGTGAAGACTTGTTGCACAATCAGCACGTGGTAATTGTTTATTTACACTTTCTACATTTACACATGATCATCTTAAAGGCGCTTTTTGATTGGATGCAGCCAGTTACAACTGCGACAAATGGAAATCATTAACTCGTGGATCCAAAATTCTATCTTATTCCGCCAAGGGTGGAGAGGAGGGGACTGGAATCGTAACCCTTGGCTAGCGAAGATGCATATTTACTGGTTTTAAACTAAAAGATTTTTTATAAAGTGTAAGGTTGACTGAAGTGCTTGAGACGAATTAAGTATCTCTTTAAAATTTGTGATACAACAAAAACAATAAAATCTGATGTAAAATTTCTGTCTATTTTTAGGGATCAAGTTTTCAAAATAATTAAGACCTACACCATTAGGGCATATGCAGGTCACCTTATTTCTAACAATGAAAATTCTGGAAGAACAACACTGAAACTATAAAAAGTTGAAAAATTAAATGGAGTATTCATTAAACTTTATAATTCATAAAGATCTGTTCTTAACAAAACTTGAGTCATCATTAGACCCACTCTTGATTGTCAAATTTTCATATTATCAAAGTGTTATACTCCAGAACAACAAGTCACTGTTCCAAATGGTTATGGCATAGGTGATACGAGATGGAGCTTTGAAGCCATACATCAAGAAGGTACAACTTGGAAGTTGCTGAGATAAAAAGTGTTTAAATTTTTACATTTGTGCATGACATTTTAAAGATATAAGTTTTGGGCAAACAGGAACATCAAAAGAACTGAAAATCGTCACTCAGTACGCCAACCTAGAAGAGGCTTAGTGCTTTCTATCAAGACATTACGAATTGTAGCTGTGGAGAAAAATGTGACATACATGTGTAAATGATAGACAAATAGACAGAGGTAAACCAGTATACCCCCTCCTTTAGAGTGGGGTCTAATAAAATTGAATGTCTAGATGGTGGATCATCATGTTCATCTACTAAAACACCTATTTAAATAATACAAAAGTTATTTAGAGTTAACAGTATCTTTACATTATCACACTTTAATTTGTGTTAAGGTGGTACCTAACACTACAGGGAGATAACTCTGTAAAAATCAGCTAAACGTTTTAATCACGTTGTTTTGTTAAGGAAATATTAAGCTTCTCAATGATCAAAATTAGTGTTTGTCAAACTGCTATATAACCAACGAAATTTTTCTGATAGAGTGATTGGTTCAAATTTTGTGAAATTTATATATTTTTGTCAAAGGGTCAAAGTAAACATTTTGTCAAAATTTTATGAAAATTAAACGAGCCAAATTAATATTAGTCAAGGTGTTGGGTACCACCTTAAAAGTTTATAAGCTTTACTTTTTCCATGCTAAACATCATTGAACATTCCATTTGTTGATAATATCTTGTATGGCATTACCTAAATGCTTTATAAGAAGTACTTTTCACTGCTGTTTCTTCACTCAAATCTGTCTCTACACCTTGTAAATTAGGTATCTCATTTAAATTCTGAAGAAAAAAATAACCATGATTTCAAACTGGAAATCTACATAGTCTGAACTTAAATTCTTAATTCATTCTGTTGATAAACTTATCACATAGACATTTAGTAAGTCTTGGGAGTATAGTGGTTCCTTAACATTATTTTGTGTGTATCTGTGTATGAATGCTCACTTTTAAAAGTTCAATCATTGTGGTTTGTTAAAAACTCTCCTTTAGTTTGACCAGTAATGTATATTATTCAGACATTCGTATATATGTTAAACAATTACAAAGGTATGTGGAATAATGTGAATAATTGACCTTCCCAAGAACAAAGCTAACTTCTAATTTGAAAACAGCACTATTACATATATCCTTTTTTCTAAACTAACCTGTATAATAATATCGTACAATCTAACAAGATCTTGTGGTTTAGTAATTTTATGGCCATCAGGTATTGGTTTGCCAGGCAAATATTGCTTTAGTTTTTCTATTAATAATAAATTCCTATCTACAGTTTTTGTCAATCGTATATACATTAGATAACTGTGCAGGTAGTGCTGGTTTGATATTTTGCCTTCAATGGCCTGTCCTCGTTGAGATGCTTTAAAATTCTAAAATAAACATTATTAAAACATAGATTATATTCTTATGTATCTGCTGTAAATATGTAAAGGAAGATTATGTAATTTGGAGATTAATTGCATACAATTACCTAGTTAATTTAACAGCTGTTTGTCAAATCGTTACGGATTCAATTTTTTTCCCAAATATAACATTTTAAGGAAGTGGTTTAATCGTCTTGTAAAAGAATCAAAACAAATACTGTATAAAACAAACTCATTCCATTAACTACTTTTGTCATTAAATCATTATGGGAATATAAATCGAAAGGATATGTCAAACTGGGATCGTCCCACTCTCATTAAAATTATCCTGTAAAAATTGTTCTATAAAATACATACAGCATCGTCATGTAATGAGTCCCTCAGAATTTGTTGAGAATCTATACACTGCTTCAATAAACTTTCATATATAGAAATCTTGCTATCTATTCCATCTGTTGATTCTATTTCCTTTGTACTTTCCTGTACATTGATTAGGAAAACTCTTACAGGCTCGCTCTTTACAGGTACAGAACGGCCTAACCATGTCACCTCTGATAAAGTTGCTGTCTGTTTTTCTCTTGTTTGTGATAGCAAGTCCTGTGAAATAAATGATTAAAAACAAAATTGTGTATTTCTGACAAGTTATAATATAAGTTGGATCTTAAAGTACATATAAATCAAAACAATTATAAAGAGAAGAACTAAGTATAATTTTGCACTTCAAAATATGTTTCAACCCTTCAAAACCAAACATTTTTTTTTAAACCCAAGACCAGTCGGTTGTTGAAACTAAACCATTTACATAAAGTTTAAAGTTTTTATCACATATTGGAACTCTGATATGGAATGTTTGGACTCTTTTTAGCTAGAACAAGTTTATTCTTACTGGATAATGTTTCTAATCATTTAGTATTTTGTTTACATAATGTACTAAAATCAAAATAAATCAATACCATTCAATCTCAAAGTGTACTAAAAAGAAGTTGTCATTTCCTTCAATATGAGAAAAAATATCTTGCAGAATTTAAGTAAATCTGTATTTGGAGGTTCCCCACAGGATTAATAATCCAATAAATGTGTTTTTTTCCTTTCAAAATAATACCCATTATTATATCTTATTGAAATAAATAATGCCTTAATAAACAACATTAATAAGACACGTTTGTAAACGTACATCTAAATGTGATGTCAGCTGATCCTCTCCCCCTTTACGTCTCATTTCCTTAAGTTCAGCAATGGCCGACTCGTCACCTATGTTGTAGGCACAGTATCTAATGTTTGGTGAGACTTCATCTACCATCTGTAGATATAAGGCTTGGCTATCCTCTGTGAATGCACTGGCTAATTTCTCATATATTGTTCTAAAAAGCACATATTGTTAAATGTTCTCAAAATCTAAGCAACTGAATGATTCATTATCTCTTGTTATATGTCCAGTGGCAAATAGAAAAAAATATTCAAAACAAATAAGATCATCATTTGAAAACAAAGATGTTATGTTTTGAACAAATATAAAACTCTTTTGCTTGATATTATTGCCAAACATTTTTGATAACAATATAAATATAAGGACTCTTAATTAGAAGGTAATTTTCCTTCACACGGGATATTGAGATGTGGACCTTGACCAATATCTGTTGAGTTCATAATATACACATGATACAGGGATTTACATGTAACCATGTATCAAAGTCTGGTTCTAACCTAATGTAAGTTTCTATAGTTGTCATACTTGAAACACATTTTCTATATTAAATTGCATCTACTTTAGTATCTGTAACCTTGAAGTTCCAACAAGCTGACCTCAAAATTGATAAGAATTTTCCAATCATTATGTGAGAGTTACCCTAGTTTGATTTCAATCACAAGTAAGATTTTCATTTTATCAACCAAAATTGATTGACAAAGATATAATAATAAGTATTTTTTCATTAATCTTCATAGACATACAGCCTCTAATCAATTTGATGCTTTTGCTTCAACATATTCAATCACTTACTTTGCCTGTGTATATAATTTCATTGCCTTGTCCCAAACCTCTTGTTCAAAGTACATTCCAGCTTGTATCCAAGATAAATAAGCCTGAAGTAAGAGATGTTTAATCTTTATATGCATTTTACTCCTGCATTATATTTCGAAGATTACAGTATCTCATACATACAAAACAATTCTCTTTTAAAATGTCTTTATGGTAACTGGAAGTACATAATTGAAATTTAAAAAAAATTACTTCAAAAATCCCCATCAAATTTAAATATTAGTTAGAAATAAGATATGAATATGAATTTTTTTTACTACATAAAACAAACATAATAGTTTAATGGAAACAGTTATGAGAAATTCATAATCAAAGCACCATTAAGAGTATCATCCACTTTTAATTATTGTCAACTGACTTAATTTTTGTAGGCCACACTTGAGAATTAGTACACTTATCCTGGGTCATTTAGGTTAACCTGAAATTTCAAATCAAATCCTGAATAAAAGATATGTCTTTTCTACTGCATTTTTATCCCATGGCCCTTTTCATGACTAAAATGTAAATTTCTTTGAAAAAAGGTTGAGTCTTGACAATCTTCATCAATACATTATTTATAAATTTACTTCCAGAGTTGACAAATATGATTTCAAAAATTAATCAAAGTGATTGTATGCAATTTTAAAGCACAAGTGAAAACTACTAATATTTTCAGAATGAAACTAATGATACCTGACTTTCCAGCTGTGTCTGGGCATCACACTTTGGACTTTTACATAACTCTGCTAATTCTTCAGCGTATGTTACAGCTTTCTTTATCTTTGCTAACATGTGAAACTTCTTTCTCTGTTCTGTGTTAGCTTCTGACTTCAACTGCATAGCATAATACCATGCTCTTTCTGCACAGAATAGGGGCAAGTGTAGAAATCTGTAAAATAGGTATCACTTCTGTTTGACAAAACTTAATCTAAACAATAGTTCTTAAAGCCAATACTACAGTAGAGGGGAGGTGGGACCATCATTTTTGCAGGAATTTCTGATTTACACTTATCAGGACTTGATAATTAATGGTTAATTTTTTCGGGATCCAGGAAAGAATGCTTTTATCATGTTTATTCAGGAATTTGGGATTCAGCATTTATTTTTCCCAGGAATTCCTAATGACACTCCCCTCCCCACAGTACAATGGTCTAGTTCCTCTGTCTAAAAATCTTTAATATCAGAATGTCAATAAAAACATTTAGTAAATGCTTAGACAAGTTCACAATGAAATTTTGTCCAAGGAAGAACTGAGATAAAACCAACCACGCTATGATTGTAAAAAAATAATCATCTAGTCGAAAAGTATATATTGGCTAAGAATTAAAGATAATAATTTACCTGACATCAGTGATTGTTTCCATGTCTATTTTCTTTGGTGTTACTTTCCTATTATTGCCTTGTGGAAAATGTAGAGATTTCCTTAGACGTCTTATCCTTCTAGAACAATAACCCCTAAAAAAATAATAGATAATATGATTGTATCAAAAAGGCTGGCACTAATGATTCACCTAATTATAAACTTTTTCGCATAAATATGCAAGTCTGTCAATCTGTTAACATATGTATTGCTGCCAATCAGTCAAAAAAGTCAATCAACCTTCTTGAAACTGGTCTTTTTTAAAAAATAAATGCTTGAGAGTTGAAACCATAATGACCTATAAAGAATGTTAGGCAAATGTAAGGATGAATGCAAGGGACAGGGAAAAAGACTATCATTTTCCATCAAGGGGCCCAACCTCAAGCAATAAGAAAAATTAACCTAAGCACTATTGACATTTTAAGGTAAAATTTAGGGTCCCAGCCAAATGATATTGTGATCATATGTAGTTTAGATAAAGATTTCGTTGTGTGAAGACGTTCTTCATTATTTCATTAGATTGTGATCATATGTAGTTTAGATAAAGATTTCGTTGTGTGAAGACGTTCTTCATTATTTCATTAGAATATATGTCATAAGTAGTCTGAGCAACTGGGACCCTGCTTATCTTTTCCCCAGTTCCATAAAATTCTGAACATTCCCATTTTTCAAAGTCTTTATCTAAAAATAAATCCTTCTGTATAGCTAGAGAGGAACATTTTATTCAGAAATTCAAGCCAATTCTAACCCCAAGAAAGGTAAAATGCTGCTGATGGGACATCACAAACCAAATTGCCATTAAGTTACCACATAGTAATGTTCATAAACTGTCTGAAGAGTGGATATGAATGTTAAGAGCGCTAACAGTTGTTACCATGTAATTCTTTGAGTTTTTCATTATTTATTTTTCAATATATATATAGATGTCGATATCAATTATGGATTTATAGTATTGTACATATAGCATAGGTCAGGATATAGAACATAGGTATATTTTTATCTTAAAACATGATTGAATGATTGACATAAACTTTCAAAGAATAATTAACAAACTGAAAGCCATTTCTGGAAACATGCTAAGAAATTAGAACATTTATCATATCAGGAGCATTTATCTAGGAATGAACATGAAAGTATGTGTACATACCTATATCTTTGAAAATCTCCATGTCTCAATCCATGCTGTTGCTGAGCTTCTTTCACAATCTGCAACACTAAAAATACAAGGAAGGAACAGGCATATAGGAGAGTTTGGATGGATTCACGGTGCTGGTGACAAAAATCTCCCTTTCAAATTTGATATTTTCTACCAGAGTCTGAGAGAGTGCCATTGATTCATAGTTTTAAGTTTACTACAAAACATTGTGGTCAAATATACATCTGTAATACTAAATATACGTAAAACAGCTTTATCATAATTTAAACTTAATTGTTATCTTAAAACACAAGTACAATAAAATAAAGGGTAAAATCACAGATCATTGGTCAAGAATCTTTTACAGAAATTAAAAAGTTCTGATACAGAAATGCACTTTCAGACCTGCTTACTTTTGAAAATCTTCATTCAGGTTTAGGAGCGCAACCAATTTTTGTGTGCACTTTTTTAAAATCTAGAAACAAGTGTCATAACTCTTCTTTTTTTTCTTATGGTTAACTGATGATGAGCTAATAAGCCTTTTTTATTAATTATATTTGCACATTTCTTGTATTTATTTTATTGTGTATAAAAGCTTGTGCATTTAGCTAGAATACCAGCAAAATCTTTTCTTGTGCACAAAATGTAGGAATAATTGACGTTTGACTTTTTAATTTACTTTCATACATTTGTACTTTAATACCGCAGAACTAAAATGGCCTGGGGAGAACACTGACTAAAAATTAGGGTAGGTAGGGTTAGTGGAAACACATGTATTATTTTTTTTGGCCTTATGCTTTGATGCAATCATTTAGCTGTAAATTCCATGTTTGGTGAAAAAATGCTATAATGAAGGCTTCGGTACTGACATGATTTATAACAAACTTTTCTAAAATTGTCCGTTTATAAATTTTTAAATTATAAAGAAACTAAGGTTTCAACTCCCTCAGGCAAAGTTGACCTTAGATGAATTTGGCTATTTTTTTTAGGTATTTTTGTCATATAGCTCTTCAACTGTTTCGGTACTTATACATCCCTCGGATTTCAAATGTTTGGCATTGAGCGTTCCTGATGAAGGTAAATCCAGAAAAGCGCTTGGACGCATGAAATTATTAAAATGTGTTGTTTTCAATTCTTTACATAATGAACTGATACTTTCTTAACAGATTTTTCCCAGCAGTGGGAGTAATTTTCCTGTAAATTTCAAGGTTTCATCTTACAGATTACGTAATAAAATTTTATTGTTCACGATCAAAATTTCACTGTTTGGGGGTGTTGAAATAAGTGGGGGTAATTAAAATAATAATACTTAAAGAAGTGATTTTTGGAAGAAAATAGAGATATGATACTTAAACAAGTGATTTTCATGTCATTATCCCAGATTCAGTACAAGGTCATCACCTGACATGACCGGTCATCCTATCAACACAGATGTTGGTTCTGATAATTTTAGCAACATAATTAGGCCCTGGATCATTAGTATTGTATATTCAAAGCTACAATAAAATTAAATCACTTAGTCTAGTGATTTATTTGTACTACTTAAATAGGTGATTATTAAAGAAAGACAACTCTTACTTCCAACATTTGTGGACACAATGTTACTTGAATCAGTGATTTAAAAATCACTCATTTAAGTAAGTCCCCTGACTGTAAATATGGACACAGTATACACATACATGTATCTATTTCCATGTGATATATTAAATACAATACTTTTAAAAACTTGGAAATTTTAAATTACAATGACAACAATGTAAGGATCTGTTACAATAAGTGTAATGGCCATATAAGCTACTATTTGATGTTTATGGCAGCACTGCAGCTCAAATTGTATGAAAGTAGGCACACTTTATTGACTTCAATTAAATTTGATTCATATTTTGAAATTCTGATTAAACTCTTAGCAATAAAAATGTCTACTCTCTCATCATCTGCTTATACAAAGAAGTTACTGACTTTGTAGTGTTCTAAGCTGTGAAGGACTTTTGATGATGTTGAACAGTCCTTGCTCATTTTAAACCTTCATTCAGGCTTCTGTGGTACTCTTTGTGTTCTCTATTTCAGACTTTGTGATATCCCTAACCGGCCTCTGAATAAAACCATGCTTTCTTCCTTAGGATGCATAAAAACCTTCTCACAAGTGTAATGTGTTTTATCATTACTTTTAAATATTTTGGGAATATTATGCACCAATAAGCACAGAAAAGGTAAGAATTTCTATAGATGCTATCATTTCTAACCGTCAGTGAAAATTTCAGAGTAAAATCGAGTCTCAATGTTGAGAGCCAATTGGCAGCTGAAAAAACTGCTTTGGTGTAATGACATTGTAGGCAGGTGTCAGAGAAAAAAATTGCCTTCAAAGATATAATTATTTGAGTAGCTTTTCAGGTAGTATTTGTCTTGCATTATTCCGAAATAATATGCTTCTGGCTCCTACGATTTATAATAGGTGGTGTCTAGCCAAATTTTCATGCTTCTAATATATCTGTTTCTGTTCATTTCATTTCTGCAAATCAATTTTCCAAGCAAAATTTTCCATATGGGTGAAACCGGCCTTCTGTCTACGTTTAAATCTTATGATTGAAATTAAGTTTTTGCAGTTGTTGCGAGCCATATCTACTCTTAGTACTATATATTTACCTTCAAATGTTAATTTTTGACTAACAGGTACTTCTTGGGTACCTAATTCATCAACATTTTCTCCAGTCATGCTTTCTGTTCCAGCTGCCATTTCAGAAACGTGAAACGTTGGCATCTTCCGGTTTAGCATGAAACCACTACAACCTATCTGGTAGTCCCGAACTCGTTACCGTTGACCCATTTGTATTTTGTTGTCTCCAAACTATAGTTAACTTTTATATCAATTTAATTATCTTCATTTGTTAAGCAAAAAACGATTTTAGACAAGAATATAATCCCAAAAAAGTCAATTATAACAGGGACATATGATACAAGTATTATATGTTTCTTGTTGTAATGAATAGAATAGAATAGAATATTTTTATTTCCCAAATCACAGGGCCCATAAAGGGTATAAAATCAGTTTCAATTGATTGACATAACTGATAATAACATTATTCTTAATATAAGCTGGTCGGAGAGAAATCTACCTTATGCAAATGAATATCAATACATCTAGTAAACCTATTTTGGGTTAAAAAAATTTCTTTCCAAAGTCTGTATCTGCTTGAAAATTGAGTTGATACAAGAACCCTATAAAACAGATCAAAATTCATCTTTTCTTTCGTATTTAAATGTTCCAAAATCAATCAGTCTTGATTTATTGATTGTTGGTTTTTTAATGCCCAGTGTCAAAGTCTTGAACATGTACATGCAAATATGCACCTGCATAAGGTCGATTTCTATCCGACACAGGTCATATGTTAACGAAACCAAGTTTTGTTTAAACTATTATCACACAATGGGTAATAAAAGTCTCAGCTACAGCCTAAATAATAATAAATTTATGAATTGTGTGGTTTTTTTTATTTCTTGATTGCACAAACCAACAAAAACAAACAAATGACTTCTTAAGGTCTAACGAAAAAATATGTGTACAGTGGCGGATCCAGAGGGGGGGTTCCGGGGGTTGGAACCCCCCTTTTTTTTGGACGATCAATGCATTTGAATGGGGACATGTAGTTGGAACCCCCCCTTTATCTTGGGTTGGGAACCCCCCCTTTTTAAAATGGCTGGATCCGCCCCTGGTGTATTAAGGAGGAATTTTTGTGAACAGAATATCCATATTTGCCTGTTGGTAGTACAGCTTATTTATTTCAATTATTTCTTGCAATTTGTTGGGAAGAATATAATGAGGCACAGAATAAGTCAAAGTTATTGTATTTGAGGAGCTCCTGAAATATATATCAGGATATCCATAAATCATTGAGGACCTCCTGAAATATTTCAGGACCTCCACAAAAAAACTGGTCGAAATTACTGTAATTCAAGAGGTCCTTAATGTTTATGAAACTCCACATTTCAATTTCAGGATATCCTTAATTAACTATGGAGGTCCACAATTATTTCAGGACCTCCACAATTCCATTTTAAGGATATCCTGAAATTGAATTGTGGAGGTCCTGAAATAATTCAATACAAACAAATATTTTTGACCTCTCCCTAATAGTATCTGAGAAATGGACCAAACCACTAAAACTTATGTTGACCAATATACCATGAAAATGAGATTAGGTCAGAAGAAGAACCCTGCCAGATAGATATAGATATAAGAAGATGTGGTATGAGTGTGGTATGAGTGCCAATGAGACAAGATATGTACACTTTATATTGGCTTTATAACTATTTTGATCTGAGCATCACTGATGAGTCTTATGTAGACGAAACATGTGTCTGGCGTATTAAATTATAATCCTGGTACCTTTGATAACTATTATAACCAGTTCATACACCAAATCTTAGTTATCCTATTGCTTATAGTAGCTGAGAAATGGACGTAACTATATAAAAATTTGAGGTTTAGACAGATGAACTCTGCAAGAAGGATATGTACACCTAACAAAGATTCCATAAGCCAATTGTAGTTGACCTATTGATTACAGTATACGAGAAATGAACCAAAAAATGAAAACATAACATTGACCAATAAACCATGTATTAATGAGGTCAAGGTCAGATTGACCCTGCCAGACAAACATGTATCCTTTACAATCGTTCAGAATACTAAATGTAGTAGACTTATTGCTTATAGTTTCTGAGAAACAGTCTTAACCATGACAAGTTTATTTTCAGCAATGAACCATGCAATTGAGGCCAAGCATACCTGTCAACATCTGAAAGTGAAAATGTCAGTCATCACCTGCAATGAGGAAGAAAAAGTCAGGCCAAAACCTATACGAACTTTACTCAGTTGAATTTTAGTATTTAGAGGTTTCTTTAATATTCTATGACATATACCAGTTACCAGTACAAATATTTACAATTGTGAAGTTTTCCCTTATTTTTTTAAAACAAATTTCAATATATGTTTTCATTTTAACTTCAATACAGTATTTGTTAAATATTTGTTGTTAATCAAATATAAATAAAGTAATACCTTCTAATTGCTTCATTCACACTATTTTTCTATTAATGAATGTTGTAAACCACCAAGGTCAAATGAGCCCTGCCAAACAGACGTGTACACCTTACTATCAAATGACTTGACCAGTAAAGCTAAACCTTGGATCACTAATCCATGAAATGAGGTCAAGGTCAGGTGAACTCTGTTGTGTGTTCTGTCAATATGTATCTTTTGTTGTCCCACTGATTGGGATTAAAAAAAGAAGTGTTGAGATCTAAAAAAAACAAACTAGTTTAACCTTACCAAATGTTCATATGCCTGCTCAGTCAGGAACCTCAACAGTGTGCGTCTTCAATTATATTGTAATAAATCACAAGACGGATAAGTCAGGAGTGGTTTAATTTTGTTATATGATCTTAATATTTCCTTTATCATTTAAGGATATTTGGATTGGGGTAAGTCTATGTTAAATATATGTGTACATTTTTTCTGAGTCTTGGCAATCTAGAGATTGATACATTGTATAGACACTTAGCTATTGTTGAAGACTGTATATATGTTGACCTCTAGATGTCTTTTGAGGTTTTTTCTGTCTCATACACATATATCCACTATCTACTATTATTCATACCACTGAAATTTCTTGTAGTTATTTTCAAGCCTTAATGCAGAGTCATACTTTTAATATCATTAGACTGAAATCAAAACTAACTATAGGTGTCCTAAAAATTACAAATGTTATTTATAAAGGACAATCCATACATTATTGCTGACAATATTGATTTAAATTGGCCTAGTTGTTAATGTGATCTCTGGTGGGGTTAAATAAAAACCTATATGACATCATCACTACCAATCATGCTGTTCATTATGGATAGCAGGAATCTTTTAAATCATTTTTCACGTTCAGTTTGAACAAAAAAGATTTGCTATGTAGCTTCATGCAAGACTTGAAAATTGGCCAATTATAGTTTAAAATTTCCCTTGAGCCATGTTTTTTCACCCTGAAAGAATGAAATGAGAATATTCCATAAAGGTCATGTCCTACATTAATCCTGATAGATTTGCTACAGTTTGGCACAGCAGACTACTAGTAAAATAAAACATAAACAAGCATTCTTAAGAGTATTGTATGGCAATACATAGTCCCCTACCAGGTAAAAATTCATTATACTGGAACAAAATGCTAACTTGTTCTATAACTTGTCATGGTGTAAACAAAAAGAAAATATCAAGTCAATATCTTCAAGCATGACTGAAAACAGTGTGGAAAACTGAATATATGAGTGCATTTTTCAAGTCCAAGGACCATAACTCTGCACAAAATTATCAGACTGAAACAAAAATTTGAACTTGGTCTGTAACTTGTCATGATAAAACTATATACCAATTGTCAAACAATATCTTCAAGCATGATGAAAAAAAGTGTGGAAACCTATAACATTCTAACATTAGATATGATTAATAGTTCTCTAAAATTAGATATGATGTAATACAATGTATATCTATTTTCAAATTACAATCAAATATAATTAATAGTTCCAAATATTTTTCTTTCATTTGTTACAAACTAATATAGATTTGTAACTTATCTATAAAATGTCAACAACTTTTATCTACACAATGTAATGTAATGAAATATATACCTTAATAAAAATAGATTATTATCTAATTAAAGGATTTCACTTAATAAAATATATATATATACATGTAGCATTCAGAAAATTAGTTTATACAAAATAACATATAAACCTGCCACAAAATTCCTCAAACAATTTACCAAAGAATGTCTTTTAAAAAATGAGTTATCTCCCTTAGTACAGATTATATGGTTTAACATAGTACTCTAACATTAGTTTTGGAGTTTTTTTATGGATAATAACTCTGGACTAAATCATCAGACCGGAACAAAATTCGAACTTGATCTATAACTTGTCATGATAAAACTATATACCAAATATCAAATCAATATCTTCAAGAACGAAGAAAAAAAATGTGGAAAGCTGAGTTGCCAGACTGACGGATGGACAGACGGACAGAATGCAAACCTAAAGTCCCCTTCGACTTTGTTGGTAGGGGACTTAGAACCTGTAAAAAGTTTACAGACAAACAACGGACTCCAAGCAAAATCAAAAGCTCATACTAACCCTGCATGCAAAGCCAGTAAAAAACGACAGTAAACATTATAATTATGCTTTATTTTCCTCTTCAGTTACATGACTTTCTTTTCTGACTGCAGTACTACATCATATGACAATTTCTTATATATATATATATTGCAAAACATGATTAAGAAACTTATTAATGCTGGCAGTTATATGGAACACAACACTTGAAGTCCATTGATTTTATCCACATATTAGATAAATTATATCTCTAAAAATAATTACAGCCTGAAATGACAATAACTATCTATACTGATTCTGTAATTCTATTGTCACAGATTTTAAATCATATCTTGATGTGCAAATCATACAAGCACCAGTTTTAATTAATTAATGGACAATTTATCAGGTCTACACAATACTTAGTATGAGACAGGTTTTACTTGTAAAACAGGATATTCTATTAGAATACACAAATACCTGTACTATAGACCTCTGTTTGGCATTTGTTGGATTTGGTAGTATATCTATCAACCTCTAAGAGCAAAAATTGAGCTTAAAAAAAGAAACATTACGGTATTACCTGTACAAACATTTGTTGTTGAATTTATGTCTTCAGAGAGATTTTTTTTCAAAGTATGCCTTTTTCTTTCAAATATTCAAAAGCATTAATTATATACTGAAAATTATTTACAATTCTTTATTTTTCCCTTTTAACTCAATAGTAATTATTTCATTGTTTTTTGGGTTTTTTTTTTTTCAATATTCTAAATATTCGTTCTTTAAAAAATATCAATCAAATCAATGCATAGAATTATATGCACATGGTTGCAAAAAGATTTATGAATTTCTTGAAATTTATCAATTAATTTTTTTAAATCTTTAGCTATATTTATATAAGTCACCAGATTTGCAGTTCAGAAGTTTTAAGGACATTTTATTGAATCAGATGATACCATTGCAGTTGATTCCCTTACTATTTACAGTAGGAGTTGGACATCAAAAGTCTTATGAGACTAAAATACCAGTGAAAACTTATTTTATGCTGAGAATACTAAGCTATTTTATGATCTGGTGGATAATAAAAAATATTGGGTAACTTGGTAAACTCCTCAATGTGACCAAGCACATGTCTACTTCTAATATTGCAACAATATCTTATTTGAACAAGTTGAAGACTGAAAATTGGTAATTAAATTTTTTTTTTAACAACTTCACAAAATAATTAAATTTATGTACTAGGTTTAATACAAATTAAATCAATAACTATATATATACATATCAATACAAATATAAACACCTGTCATTTGTTAAAATCACGGAGGTATATGATAAAACATTGAATGTCTAAAAGAATTCTTTTAGACAAATTGCACATTTGGTAATTAAATGTGTTAAGATGCAAATTTGCTCACTGTCTCTTCAACTTTTATACAATATTAAAACAGTATGCTGTGTTTAACATTTTGAACCTAGTTCTTGAAAGAAAAGACAAAAACAATGACATATATAAATGTATCAAATACACTGTAGACAGTTCAAATTCAGTAGCTCAATAATATATTTCCTCTACTGTACTTTAAAAGAAGCAGGATAAATTTACAAGCTATATCAGTTGTTAGAACATGGTGTTGTATGTCCTTTAATATATCATTTTATTAACCAATGGTGTCTTATATTAGTTAATTCATTCTGAGAATAAAAAAGGTTCAACTGGTGCTTGTAGTATGAAAATACTAATAAATGTGTAATATAGACAAGACACAAAAAGGATTATATTTGTATGTGAACATTTATTTGAAATCAGTCAATAATACACAATTTTGCCTTTTAATTTTGCTTAGTCTACATGCCTTTGTGTTTTGATTTTATTTTCATGTACCTTTCTTCATAATTATGATAACTACATTGTATACAGATATGTTTTGTTTGCTCATATAGTCTGGCTCAACATAAACCATGCAGGTAATCCCATATGGTCAGACCATTATATGACCAAAAAAAATATACAGTATAGGTCTACTGTAAGCATATATATTTATCTTTGTACAGTGTTAAGTGATTGTACAATTTCAAATGAATGCAAGTTAAAGCTACTGAATTTGAAATACATATAATTGAGTATTTTCCAGGTCATCTTAAAAGTTCAACAGACATACTTCTTTTCCTGTTGAAATACTGTACATTTATCATATCAGAACTTATTTTCATTTTTTTAATAAGGTATAAATGAAGGTACATAAAGATATATGAATTTATAGTATACAGGTCAAACCAGTTTAAACAAACTAAATGGATGGTGAACATCTTGTATTAATGCAATGTATATTGATTTATGTATACAATCAAGTGTGGAAAAACAGATATGTCTCACCTATATACTGGTCATGACTAAGATAAAATGTAGTCATATCAGTATGACCACTGTAGCTGTTCCAGAAAAAAGATAAATGTTTAGGGTTTCCTTACTAACCCAGTTTCTCAGCTCCAACAATAATAAATTACTGACTAAAATGACAAAAAATGTTTATAACCATTAACAATTCATATCACTGTTAACTCCTATGCTAAAAAACATGAATGGAATCACAATTGCTTTCATCCTTGTCAATTTGTTAATTCATATAGGAAAATCAAAGAATTTTGGACTTATGCTAAGACATGAAAACTTGATCTTAAAACTGAATCTGATAATGTATTATCTTTTTTCAATATCATAACTGTAATATATATCCAAAAGCACCCCATGAGAATAACCTACTGCACAGTCACAGTACAATCTAGTTTACATTACAGTTATAGTTTGGTTAACACAGGTTTCACTACGGAAATATGCTTTATAATGAATACTGCAGTTCCATGCAGGAAGACATGTCACAAGTCAAGTTGCTTTGCATTATATACTTTAATAAAACAAATTTGTATTTCATGAATTGATAAACAAACTTAAAACAAAACAAATTTGTAATTCATGAATTGATAAACAAACTTAAAACATTGAATCTATTGATATTGATATCTATAAGAAAAAAAAACTTTGGACAACACTTGAAACAATAATCTTTATTTATGGCCTTACATTGTTTACAACCAATTCTAATATGGAATGTTGATCCATGCATCCAATATTGTATATCAAATGAAACACACACATACAACTTCTCTCTTCAAAAAATGATCTATCACTACATGTGTATCTGCAAATGAAAATACAGGACAATCTATTCTTTCAACCTCAAAAATGTTTGATACTATCCTGGTTTTATACCATCAATTAATCTAACTAGGTACCACATATAAAGTTACTTTGTAAAAAGCAGCTATGTCATAGTCACTGAAAATCTGTTTTACAGTCAATAAACGAACTAAATATCAATACAGTCAAACCTATTTTAAGCAGTCACTCATGGGGAATACCAAAAGGAACTCTTTAGAGAGGTAACTTCATTAAAACTCTGTACAGTAAATACATTTACAATTAAAGTTTGTTTTATTGTGATTGTAGTCCATTAATCCATCAGAAGGACATTTTATTGAATCAGATGATACCATTGCAGTTGATTCCTTACTATTTACAGTAGGAGTTGGACATCAAAAGTCTTATGAGACTAAAATACCACTGAAAACTTATTTTATGCTGAGAATACTAAGCTATTTTATGATCTGGTGGATAATAAAAATATTGGGTAATTTGGTAAACTCCTCAATGTGACCAAGCACATGTCTACTTCTAATATTGCAACAATATCTTATCTGAACAAGTTGAAGACTGAAAATTGGTAATTAAATTTTTTTTTAACAACTTCACAAAATAATTAAATTTATGTACTAGGTTTAATACAAATTAAATCAATAACTATATATATACATATCAATACAAATATACACACCTGTCATTTGTTAAAATCACGGAGGTATATGATAAAAACATTGAATGTCTAAAAAGAATTCTTTTTAGACAAATTGCACATTTGGTAATTAAATGTGTTAAGATGCAAATTTGCTCACTGTCTCTTCAACTTTTATACAATATTAAAACAGTATGCTGTGTTTAACATTTTGAACCTAGTTCTTGAAAGAAAAAGACAAAAACAATGACATATATAAATGTATCAAATACACTGTACACAGTTCAAATTCAGTAGCTCAATAATATAATTCCTCTACTGTACTTTAAAAGAAGCAGGATAAATTTACAAGCTATATCAGTTGTTTGAACATGGTGTTGTATGTCCTTTAATATATCATTTTTATTAACCAATGGTGTCTTATATTAGTTAATTCATTCTGAGAATAAAAAAGGTTCAACTGGTGCTTGTAGTATGAAAATACTAATACATGTGTAATATAGACAAGACACAAAAAGGATTATATTTGTATGTGAACATTTATTTGAAATCAGTCAATAATACACAATTTTGCCTTTTAATTTTGCTTAGTCTACATGCCTTTGTGTTTTGATTTTATTTTCATGTACCTTTCTTCATAATTATGATAACTACATTGTATACAGATATGTTCTGTTTGCTCATATAGTCTGGCTCAACATAAACCATGCAGGTAATCCCATATGGTCAGACCATTATATGACCAAAAAAATATACAGTATAGGTCTACTGTAAGCATATATGTTTATCTTTGTACAGTGTTAAGTGATTGTACAATTTCAAATGAATGCAAGTTTAAGCTACTGAATTTGAAATACATATAATTGAGTATTTTCCAGGTCATCTTAAAAGTTCAACAGACATACTTCTTTTCCCTGTTGAAATACTGTACATTTATCATATCAGAACTTAATTTCATTTTTTTTAATAAGGTATAAATGAAGGTACATAAAGATATATGAATTTACAGTATACAGGTCAAACCAGTTTAAACAAACTAAATGGATGGTGAACATCTTGTATTAATGCAATGTATATTGATTTATGTATACAATCAAGTGTGGAAAAACAGATATGTCTCACCTATATACTGGTCATGACTAAGATAAAATATAGTCATATCAATATGACCACTGTAGCTGTTCCAGAAAAAAACATAAATGTTTAGGGTTTCCTTACTAACCCAGTTTCTCAGCTCCAACAATAATAAATTACTGACTAAAATGACAAAAAAATGTTTATAACCATTAACAATTCATATCACTGTTAACTCCTATGCTAAAAAAACATGAATGGAATCACAACTGCTTTCATCCTTGTCAATTTGTTAATTCATATAGGAAAATCAAAGAATTTTGGACTTATGCTAAGACATGAAAAACTTGATCTTAAAACTGAATCTGATAATGTATTATCTTTTTTTTCAATATCATAACTGTAATATATATCCAAAAAGCACCCCATGAGAATAACCTACTGCACAGTCACAGTACAATCTAGTTTACATTACAGTTATAGTTTGGTTAACACAGGTTTCACTACGGAAATATGCTTTATAATGAATACTGCAGTTCCATGCAGGAAGACATGTCACAAGTCAAGTTGCTTTGCATTATATACTTTAATAAAACAAATTTGTATTTCATGAATTGATAAACAAACTTAAAACAAAAACAAATTTGTAATTCATGAATTGATAAACAAACTTAAAACATTGAATCTATTGATATTGATATCTATAAGAAAAAAAAACTTTGGACAACACTTGAAACAATAATCTTTATTTATGGCCTTACATTGTTTACAACCAATTCTAATATGGAATGTTGATCCATGCATCCAATATTGTATATCAAATGAAACACACACATACAACTTCTCTTCAAAAATGATCTATCACTACATGTGTATCTGCAAATGAAAATACAGGACAATCTATTCTTTCAACCTCAAAATGTTTGATACTATCCTGGTTTTATACCATCAATTAATCTAACTAGGTACCACATATAAAGTTACTTTGTAAAAAGCAGCTATGTCATAGTCACTGAAAATCTGTTTTACAGTCAATAAACGAACTAAATATCAATACAGTCAAACCTATTTTAAGCAGTCACTCATGGGGAATACCAAAAGGAACTCTTTAGAGAGGTAACTTCATTAAAACTCTGTACAGTAAATACATTTACAATTAAAGTTTGTTTTTATTGTGATTGTAGTCCATTAATCCATCAGTCAACTTCAATATCTGTGCAAACAAAATTTACCATGCCATGCTTTATAACATTCTTATACAATCGGGTAATTTCCAGGGCTGTTGGAAATGACAATTATTACGATTGAACAGTGACTTTAAATGCATAAATTAAAGTGAAACTTTCAACAGGTTTGACTGTAACAATTTTGAAAAAAAATTAATTTCCACTATGTTTATAATGATGGTATCCATTTATTGAGAAACAGTACTTTAATATGTAACAAAAGCATAATTTAAATAATCTTAAAAGTCATCTTAATGTCAAGAAAAATCATGATCGATCATCTGTCATCTCTAAGAACTGGGCATATACATCTCTAGTACACTCCCCCTTCTGGTTGAACACAAATTTGTAATAGCTTCCATCAGCACACACAACTGAAAAATAAAACACAAATATGATTTTATTTTTGATCCACTAGGTGTACATACTTTCAAGCAACACATCAGGAACCACTGAAGTGACTGTCTAATAAACTATAGTTTGTTTATTTGTGGATTCCTTACTATTCATACAACTCCCAATATTCTGTGGATTTCCATGGCATAATGTGCTTAAAGGAGACATTGAATTTAAATCAATGAGACAGTTACCAACAATACAACTCTCACAAGAATAAACTCAATACAATTTATATTTTTGGTTGCTCAAAATCCCAAAAGCAAATATGACTTAACAATCATCTATTTCTAAAATTGAGAAATTGGTACAAACGAACGAAATCAACAGTATCTAGACTACTAAACTTTTTAAAAAGCAGACAGGAAAGTGGTGCTCAAATGAATCAGTTTTTGACTATTATTACAATTTTTTTTAAGCAGAGGCCAAAAAATAAATATATACAAGGAGAAAAAATAAACATTTCATTAATCCAAAAGGTCTAACCTGCATTAAATATAAGTCAACCAAACAAAAAAGCTAAGTAAAATTTATAAAACACTTATACTTATATAACTACACAAGGATTATTAGTTTTTTGTCTATCGAATGTACCCGAGCTAGAGTAATAGCCTTAAACCTTTACAATTTTATATACATTTACTTTTCACATTTGATATAAACTTACCTATCACAGAATTAGAATCTGCACCAAAGGCACAAAGACATCTAGCACCACCAGGAACTTGGAACTTGGAAAAACTCCATGTTGAGCTAAAATACTTCGGTAGGAAACTAGCAGACCCAATACTGTAATAGAAATATAGAGTAAAGCTAAGCACAAGTTTATGAGATATACTCCCTTGCTTGATTCTTTAAATGCATTTCTAAACATTTTTAATTAAAGGGTATTCAGGTATTTTCCCTTTTGTATACATGTTAAACAATGCCTTTGTTCACTGTATTGGGTGATCATTTGGGTTTTTAAATATCTTTTATGCATTTTCAAGATCCGGATTTGATCAAGTTAACAGTAAATTAAAGGGGATGAACATGGTTGATCAACAAGAAATGTTTACTGTAAAATCAGAACATAATGGAAAGGGTCAGAAATTCTGCTTTGCAACTACAGACTTCTAAGATCCCTCACAGTTCTTAAGTATGAAGAAAGTGCAAGTCTCTCTAAATTTCGCCAATTTGGATGTATGTTTAAACATTCACATCATTATGAACATAGTAAAAATACTAAGTTTAAAGTTGTTGCAACTACAACTTCTTGGTTAACTACCTTAAACCAAAACTTCAACTTGCTAGGAAATTAAAACTTTAACCAGATAGGTGATTGAGTAACTGTCAAACAGATGCACAGATCCGAAAGCATTAGGCCCCCTATTATGGTATGCATAAAAATCAGGTTTTTTTCTGGATTTTCTCAAGTTTTAATTTTATTTATTACATATGATATTTTAAAATTCAAAGTATTGACAATCAAAAAGTAGGAATCTGACAGGTCAGAAAAGACCACACACATTATAAATCATAACTGTCAAGCTGCTGATCAAATATGAAGTCATTCTGTCCAGAAGTACCTGAGAAAAGTGCAAAATATTTGTCAGAGTAACAGACAGACAAGGTGATTTTTTTTGGGAATAACAGCATTTCAAAAAACCCTGATTGTTCTCAATATACTTAGTGGTTTCTTTTATAATTCAGATATTATTTGTACTGTTCCGTAGTAGGTTTACAGGTTTATTCAAAATGAAAGTTATGAAGACAATTGTCACTATTTACATGATTTACATCTCGATTTATACAAAACTTGCAATAAATTGTACAAACATTTGATAGTCCATTTTCTGTTTTCCCCAATTATAAAAAGGCATAAAACATGTGTTTACAATTAAAAAATACATGTAATACTAAAGATGTGAGAATTCAATGCTGTTTATTATTTAACACGATTAAGTCCTCCAAGTGATAGAGAGAATCCATTCAAACAAGTCCAAGTTACAGGAAAAGAATAATTATCACCTAGTTTCTTAATTGATAGCAACTGACTGTATAAATTTTGATTTAATACACAATCAGCTGATTATTGATTCTTTGTCATTTTCAAATCACATGACACACTGTATTTTGTTATCGATAAACACCTGACAAACAATTGTCCCAAATGTAAATCCAATCATTGACAAGAAAAAGTGAGAGAAATCAAAAATCCTTTTGCCATTTTTTTATTTTTTTTGTCAAATGTTTGACAGTGGAAACCCTGGTTGTCAACTAAAATTTCTCATCTGCTGCAATATTTCAATCATTTAAAAAAGAACAATGGGCTCCAAAAATTGAGGTCAATGTCAAATGAAACCTGTCAGGTGCACAATGTACATGTAATGAATTCACATAAAGTATCATATTGTAAAGTTTTAATTCACTAAAAACAATCATTTTTTTTTAAATAAATAACAAACATATTTGGACATCGAACTCAACCTACCCTAATTGTTTATTTCGTTTAGGATCTTCTGTAGAAAATATATGGACTGTTCCATGATCGCTTGCTACACAAAGCAAACTGGAATCTTGATTGAAATTTATACTGAAAATAAAAAAAAATGTTAATTAGATTAAAGAGGCAGAAACTTTTATGTGACAGACAAACCATTGAATAAAATTAAAGTTATCTGAAATCACTTGTGGAAATATTGGAAGAATTGTTTGCATAATTTCAATCATATTTCACTCTTCCATTGCATGGACAAGAAACACTGATGTACCTTATGTAGTAACCTTTCCTCAGTAAAGCACATCTTTGTACATTTCAAAAAATGTACATAAGATGACAAGAACAATGTTTCTTGCTAAAAAAAAAATTCAGTTGAATGGACTTTAGTGAAAGTTCTTTCCTTTGCTGCAATATTTTCACTGGCATTGGATTATAATAATATGGAACCTGCATAAAGATGTGTAACATGTTTTGTAGTATTTGGTGATATTGGTAAATATTAATTTGTACAGTCAAATGTTGTCCTGAAGGTAATATCAACACAAGCAGTGGTGGTCCCCATACAAGTCTTGAAAACATTAAAGGAGCAAATAGAATCTTAAGGACAGACAAATGCCCTGAGTATAAAAAAAAGATAGAAATGCTATATCCTTTTCCTAATGCAAATGCAGATAATAAGATAATTCGATTACCAATAAATGTTAGCACTATTTGCACCTCTTCTTAGTTCATGCAACTGTAACCCTGACATAGGATCAAACACTCGGATTAATGTTCCCTGCAAATATAATCAAAAGTCATAAGATTTAAATAGGTTTAAACACTCTTACTCTTTATGTACTAATGTTCAACTATAAAATAAAAATATACATATTAACCATGAGTATGAGATCATCAACTTATATTTTTATTTGGCATGCCATGTACTGAATCCAGTGGTTACAATTCATCATGGTAAATTCCACTGCTTTTAAAAAAAACATAATTTGAAGTGTAAACCACAGACTTTTGGAGATAAACTGACAACTTCTTTCACAGACTTGCAAACAGTAAGCATATTGATAAATGTGGAAATGACTGTGTCTTGCCTTTAAGATGCAATAAATAAAATGTATCTGATAAGCTATGGAAACTTTGCAGATAGATTCGAAAACAGCTACCTAGATCAATTGGCAATCAAGGCTCCTATAATCTGCTGAGAAAAGACAGATGTCAACCATCTACTGTACTATAAATCACTTGTCAAATACGACTTCTCGTTTCTGATTTGTATACACAGATTAGATACTGATCAGCTACTACAAAAGTATTTTTGTTATTGGAGTGCCAATTTTCATACATTTCATGGTTACGTTCAACTAGGAAATATAGTATGGTACCAAATGAAGTACATATTCTAAAGGGGGGTCTTGAGGTGTTTATCTAAAAAAAGCACAGATTTAAAATCCAAAGTTGGTAATTTGTACAAGCAGCAACCTTGTATGTGATCTCTACAGATAGATATCTACAAGCGACCTAAATCACATGTCCATTACAATAATTTATTAATGCATTGTACAAACAGATATAGACTAATTAGACTTTTTGATTGTCATCTAATAACAGAGATATCATAAAGCTATCTAGGTCATTTGTCCAACAAGGTATCTTGTCTATGAACTGAATAGATAGACATTAACAACTATTTCTTGTTCAGACTTATACACACTGGTTTTTATAATTGCTATTCAATTTTATAAGAGAATATATGTACATAAAAATAAATGAAAATAAATAAACGACTCATCATCAAAAGCAAATATTTTATCAATTTCAAACACTGTAAGTTTGTCAAAGAAAATGTATAACAATATCTGGTTGATATGACGGATTAATAATCATGGTAACTGTGATTATAATCAGTTTGTTTTCAACTAGCTATCAATTCAAGGTCATTATGTTCTACATCATGAAAAGAAATTGTAATCATTAATGTATTTAGTGGTTAATAAACAAAATCTCAAAACAAGTACATGTAATTAAATAAGTATTATACTTACTTTTTCGGATGATGTAGCCAACCTTGTGCCTTGTAGGTTCAGAGCTATACAACTTAAAGGTGCCTCATGAGCAGCTATATCTGTAGGTGATTTTTCTGTGTTAGCCAGGTCTACCACCTGAACATGACCTGGTTTACGTCCAGGAAATGCAAGTATTGAGTTATTGCTGTTCGGACACATTACACATAGACCTGTTGGAAATAGGAAGTATTTATAAAGCAATGATTGCAACCAAATCAGAAAAAAACTCTTTCATTCAGTTTACAGAAAAAATCTTGACAAAATCGCTTTTGACCCTTTTATTTGACAATCATAAAATGCTATAAATCTGCTAATTGTGGTCCTTCAGATAATTAGTAAACATCAGTCTGCCTGCAAAAAAAAAATTATTATATATCTTTCACAATTTTAGGCCTCATCTAAAACCATTGGAGTTGCGAAAAAACTTAAGTTTCAAGAGAATTTTATGGTGTCAAAATCTGGATTTTTCACTATATGAATCTCTAGGTTGCATTTCTGTAAATATCAACAATGCAATTTCCCATAGGAACTCCTTTCATGGCTAAAACTGTACCACTTTTACTATGAAGTTTTGAAAAAAAATATCCTAGAATGGAAAGTTCATATGCACTACTATTTTTTTCAAATGTCAAAATATAGGGCTGTGCGTCATATTTTCAACGTTTATATGCCCCGAACTTCTACGAGTTTAAACTTACATTAAAATTCTTTGGTACCCCTACCTTGATTTAAGGATTTCCACAGATTTTAACTTGATCACTATGAATATGTATATTTGCTGGTAACATTCCCAATTTATGTCTCTACGAGATGAAAAATAGATTTCATATCTGGGAACCAGTATATAAACAAAATTAATTATCTATGAATATTATATATCTCCCCAAAAGAGGCATGGTTTGAGAAACAGCTGTATTTACAAAGTGCAACCTCTATCACAAAATGCTGTGCAAGTTGACTATTCAGTGGAAAAGGTAATCTCACATGGTACCCCACAAAATTCTAACAACATTTTTGTAAATGTCTCAGATTGGAAGGGCGTATTAATACAGTTTTTGATACAGAGAAAGAACTGGAGAAGAAAATGTTACTGTAACTACATACTTGTGTATATTGACCCCGATCATTTCATGTGTATATTGTAACTTACTCTGATTTGGTTTGAAAATGTTTGATAACCATATCCACAAATTTTTGCTAAATGTAGCAATAACAACAAAAACTGATTACAAACACACTGATAATAGATGACTTTCAAATTCGAGCATTTTCCTGTACATTTCCTGTTTCACAATGCTAATGTTATTACGTTGATTGACGTAACTCAAAAAAAAAACTTTAATTGGTCCATATCTGCAAAAATTTTATCTTATTTTTCTGTCAAAACATAACAAATCACATTCAAATACATGCATACCAAATTTGCAATGTTTTTTTTTAAATACCCTAAAATATATGTTATATAAGAAATGTGATTGGTACTATTCTTTTAAACTGATGACACCATTTGGCAAACTCTAAACCGTATGGAAAATTGTACGGATAAATTTAACAGAGACTATCAACAAAATGACAAAATAACATGATAAATAAAGACAACGCCTTATACTGTTCCTGACTTTGAATAAGCACATTAAAAGTTTAAAGGAATTTAGAATTTATCACAGTGGAATATATATGTGTATGAAGAAGAACTGTCAGTTAAAAGACACAGTTATAAGCCCGTATTATAGACCAAAACAAAACGCACCGTTGATGTCCAAAGCATATCCTATATACATATTGAGAGAAAAATCGAAATATCGGCACACAGGAATTAGGTATCTGACAGACCAGAAAAGTGTTCAACGTTGCAACTCAATGCTGTTAAGCTGCTGACCAAATATGAAGTCTTTCTGTAAGGTAGTTTCTCAGATAAGAAACAAAATATTTGTTGGACCACCAGACGGACGGACAAACAATGTGGTTGCACCCACTCCCTAGATTGGAGGTAATACAGACAAGTAAGTCAATAATTATATGTACCGTAAAAAATACCCTGAAGACAGTCAAGCTTAGGTAACTTATCTATCAATATAGAATCATCCAATTTCATGCTCTAATACCGACTGCTGTACTTCCTATGAAATGTTAAACTACATAGTAATGAACTATATTGAGACAATTACGACATGAATTTGCTCAAACAGCTCTAAATAGTAACTTTTAAACATGTTCAGAGTAGTTTTAAGCTGACCAGAGTTAATGTGGGTATGGTTTTGTGTTCATATTATGTCTATAGAGTAGGCCGTTAGTTTTATTGTTTGAATTGTTTCACATTTTCATGTCGGGCTTTTAAAGCTGACTATACGGTGTGGTTTTTGTTGTTGAAGGCCGTACGGTGACCTTTTAATAGTTGCGTTTATCTTCGTAATTTGAACTATGGTTGATAGTTGTCTCATTGGCAATCATACCAACTGTCCTTGTTTTTATTATATCCCACTTACTTTATAATTGTATCATATTTTGTCATGTCGGGCCTTTTGAATAATTAAATTATGCTCAAGCTGTGTTGTCTACATGAATTGTAGGAATAATGTCGGACAGAGATGCAACTTAATTTTTTATCCGATTTATCTTTTTGTTTCCGACCATTTCTTTTCTAAAGTAATTTACTCAGAATACTTTTGTATCCAAGTTTCGTAACAATTCATAGAGGTTTGGCAAATATTTTATGCTATTTTCCGAGTAACCAGCTTTAAAAATTTTGATGATTAATATCATCGCTTTCGAAAAAAAACCTGGCTATACCACTGACCTTGACAGCGTAATCGTGAACGGCGGGAATGATTTCACGGCGTTGTTGCGATTAAAACTTATTTCAACGTAGTTTAGCGCTTATTGGCAAACGTCCCGTTGCCATTAAAAATAAAGGTTTATTGCTTTTATTGAAAAACAAGCACATGGACCCCAGTTTTTCTTTTGCAATCAATCAAGACATGTTTAAAGAACGCCATAAAATGATACAGAGAAAGAACTGGAGAAGAAAATGTTACTGTGACTACATACTTGTGTATATTGACCCCGATCATTTCATGTGTATATTGTAACTTACTCTGATTTGGTTTGAAAATGTTTGATAACCATATCCACAAATTTTTGCTAAATGTAGCAATAACAACAAAACTGATTACAAATACACTGACAATAGATGACTTTCAAATTCGAGCATTTTCCTGTACATTTCCTGTTTCACAATGCTAATGTTATTACGTTGATTGACGTAACTCAAAAAAAATTTTTAATTGGTCCATATCTGCAAAAATTTTATCTTATTTTTCTGTCAAAACATAACAAATCACATTCAAATACATGCATACCAAATTTGCAATGTTTTTTTAAATACCCTAAAAATATGTTATATAAGAAATGTGATTGGTACTATTCTTTTAAGGGCATACGATACAGTAGCAGGGGCAGATAATAACGTTTTCAAAACTGTTCGTGTTGTTTTCGCGACGTTGTTAATCAGAACGTTGTAATTTCGCGATGTTTCTAATAAGAACGATTACATTTCGCGACGCCGCTTTAGATGTAGTCACATTTATGGAAAATCCACTGACGTCATATATCTGGTTGCGCGAATTTGAAAAAAGTACCTGCTAAGAAAATCGGCCATATCACGAGAATTGTTATATTTATTCCTTAAAATGAAGTCAACAGTATTAACTTGAAATGTGAAAAATCAAATCAACATTCATAATTTTGTATGTGTTTCATGAGAAAGACACCAACTACAAAAAAGCCCAATAAGTAATTTAGATTGATCGATATATAGTATCTACACCATTTGGCAAACTCTAAACCGTATGGAGAATTGTACGGATAAATTTAACAGAGACTATCAACAAAATGACAAAATAACATGATAAATAAAGACAACGCCTTATACTGTTCCTGACTTTGAATAAGCACATTAAAAAGTTTAAAGGAATTTAGAATTTATCACAGTGGAATATATATGTGTATGAAGAAGAACTGTCAGTTAAAAAGACACAGTTATAAGCCCCGTATTATAGACCAAAACAAAAACGCACCCGTTGATGTCCAAAGCATATCCCTATATACATATTGAGAGAAAAAAAATCGAAATATCGGCACACAGGAATTAGGTATCTGACAGACCAGAAAAGTGTTCACACGTTGCAACTCAATGCTGTTAAGCTGCTGACCAAATATGAAGTCTTTCTGTAAGGTAGTTTCTCAGATAAGAAACAAAATATTTGTTGGACCACCAGACGGACGGACAAACAATGTGGTTGCACCCACTCCCTAGATTGGAGGTAATACAGACAAGTAAGTCAATAATTATATGTACCGTAAAAAATACCCTGAAGACAGTCAAGCTTAGGTAACTTATCTATCAATATAGAATCATCCAATTTCATGCTCTAATACCGACTGCTGTACTTCCTATGAAATGTTAAACTACATAGTAATGAACTATATTGAGACAATTACGACATGAATTTGCTCAAACAGCTCTAAATAGTAACTTTTAAACATGTTCAGAGTAGTTTTAAGCTGACCAGAGTTAATGTGGGTATGGTTTTGTGTTCATATTATGTCTATAGAGTAGGCCGTTAGTTTTATTGTTTGAATTGTTTCACATTTTCATGTCGGGCTTTTTAAAGCTGACTATACGGTGTGGTTTTTGTTGTTGAAGGCCGTCGGTGACCTTTTAATAGTTGCGTTTATCTTCGTAATTTGAACTATGGTTGATAGTTGTCTCATTGGCAATCATACCAACTGTCCTTGTTTTTATTATATCCCACTTACTTTATAATTGTATCATATTTTGTCATGTCGGGCCTTTTGAATAATTAAATTATGCTCAAGCTGTGTTGTCTACATGAATTGTAGGAATAATGTCGGACAGAGATGCAACTTAATTTTTATCCGATTTATCTTTTGTTTCCGACCATTTCTTTTCTAAAGTAATTTACTCAGAATACTTTTTGTATCCAAGTTTCGTAACAATTCATAGAGGTTTGGCAAATATTTTATGCTATTTTCCGAGTAACCAGCTTTAAAAATTTTGATGATTAATATCATCGCTTTCGAAAAAAAAACCTGGCTATACCACTGACCTTGACAGCGTAATCGTGAACGGCGGGAATGATTTCACGACGTTGTTGCGATTAAAACTTATTTCAACGTAGTTTAGCGCCTTATTGGCAAACGTCCGCTTGCCATTAAAAATAAAGGTTTATTGCTTTTATTGAAAAACAAGCACATGGACCCCAGTTTTTCTTTTGCAATCAATCAAGACATGTTTAAAGAACGCCCGCCAAAATTTTAAGAAAAATCAACAATTGATTTTTCTGCACTTCTGAATAGACGCAAAAATATTGTCAATTTCTTTATTTCACTAATAGTAATATAAATTCAGAAAATAACAATTTGGTTTAACCTTAAACTTGTTACAGAATGGTCATGTCATGGATCAAGGGAACATTTTACAAAAACCCGGTTAAGTTATGACTTTTCGTTCAAAAGTATTGTTACTTTCCTTAAAAGTCCTTATTTATGAAATTTCAGCTTTTCCTTCAAATATGCAAATTTGAACCAAATTATCTCAAAAAGTAAGTCATGAAGGTATATTTTCTTTGCATTTTCAAAAGTACACATCGAAATTGACCTTCTCCATAAATTTCAAGAAGAAATCAACGAGGATCTCTACTGTATCGTATGCCCTTAAACTCATGTTTAGAGCAGTTTAGTCAAATATAGGCAATGTTTAGAGCAGTTTAGTCAAATATAGGCAGATTTACATTACCTCTTGGGTTTGTGCATGTTTCAAACACATGAAGTTGCTGAGGGTTCTGTGTAAAAGTATATACTTTGATCATTGTGTCTAATATAACTACAATTCTGAAATTTAAAACAAGTCTTTGTACACATTGTATGGTATTGTAAAGGTAATGTTAAAATATAAATCCAAGATTTCAAATGTTTGTCACACATTTTTTCTTTTAGACCTATATTAAACAAAGGCAGAAGTAGTATTTTCAAAATGACACATACAAAAATCAATATCTCATTTTTCTCTTTTTTTTTTCTTTCCTTGCATTTCAACGTATATGACAATCTTTTTATATCAAAATTATCATGTTCTTATGGTTTATGTATATCTACTTGTCTTGAGACAACTTAACATTTACTTACTCCACTAGAAAAACCTAATCATGCAATATATACCCTAGCATACAAAACAAGTGCACATGAAGGAAATTGTTATATGATGGAAGCAATGGACTTTAAATTTTTTCCCACAAACATAACTGTCTTATTAAATGTAATGACGCGAATTCTTAAAAAGTTAACTCGATGTCTGAGATTTCCTAATGAAGAACAGCTTCATGCACCAGTAATAGTAAATGAATAACCTTACCTATCTCTTCTCAGCCGCACACTTTTGACATCTGTAGAAAATTCTAATTCAATTACATGTTTCTTCTTTAAATCATCCCATACCATAACTGAAATAACAATAACAATATTAATTGTACACACCATTTTATATTTAAAAGTGGATATTTGACGGATGAGGAAACATTCTTTGGTAAAGCTTGGGATGAGGAACCATTCTTCGGTAAAGCTTGAGTAAAAAGAATTTAATATAGTATCATGATGTGCAAGATTAGATATTTTAAAAGACATTACATCTTCAATTTTTAAATTAATTCAAAGAATGTTTGCATAGTTTAAGAAAGCTCAAATAAAGTCACTTTCTTATGTTTCTGATCCTGTTCCTCATGCTACACTGAATCAGTTCCCTACTAGATAATTGTAAAGTAGTGTGGTTTAATTTAAGAACTGTTCTTAATGACAAGTTACCCAATTGCATTGAATAGTTATAAAAATAAGACATGTGGTATGATTGCCAATGAGGCAACTTTCCACTAAAGACCAAATGATGTAGAAGTTAGCAATTATAAGTCATTGTACAGCCTTCAACAATAAGCAGAACCAATACTGCATAGTAAAATAAAAATGGCCCTGACATGACAAATTTTCAACAATTCAAACGAGAAAACTAACAGCCTATTGCATGTAAAATACAATAAACATAAAAAACAAATATGATATTCAGCAACAAAGGACATTCACTGAATTACAGGTTCCTGACTTGGGACAGGCACATACAAAATGTGATCGGGTTGAATATGTTTGTGTGGCTCAAACCCTCCCTTTTTTAAAACTAGGGGGCGAGCATTGAACTAAATATAACATGTAAAGATAATTATGTTGTGCTGTTACATCACTGTCTCAGGTTAGGTAGAGGGTTGAACTCTCATGTTTAAGCCCTTCACATTCATTAAGTGTCTATCCCAAGTCAGGAGCCTGCAATTCAGGGGTTAGTCCTTGGTTGATGTCTGTCATATGCGTTTTTCATTTCTTTTTTATTATAAATTAGGGTCATCAGTTTTCTTGTTCAAACTGTTTTCACATTTTTTCATGTTGGGGCCTTTTAAAGCTGATTACCCGGTATATATTGTATTGGTTTTGCTCAATGTTGAATGCCATACGGTGACCAACAGATGTTTACATCATGTCATTTGGACTCTTTCAACTTTGTGGATGTTTCTAATTATTGGCAATCATACCACATTGCCTTATTTTTTGTAATGAAGCATACCGAGGAATGGACATAAATGAGAAATTTAACAATAGTGAAAAAACATAAAATGCTGATCTTAAGTGATCCAAATCATTGAAATGTTGCTTGAAAATATGTTGTATTGTATAAGATTATTTTAAGATTGTAGGGACAAATTATCAGTGATTAACTACTGTAAAAGACAGACACACTAATACATGGACCAAAATTTATCCTTCTTTTATCAATAAGAGCATTAAAACCCCCTGCATATTTAAATAACATACCTTTTGTACATGGATACTTGGGATTTTTACCTCCTCCTACTAGAGCTAAGTAATTACATCTGAAAAGCATTTCTACATGTCTAATTCCTCCATCAGAGAAATCTAAAAGAGAGAAAATAAATACATGGTTTATAATTGTAAGAGTATAGACGCTAATGTGAGAACAACCTGCACAATCTAAACTATATCTCATTCAGTTTGAGACATGCATTTTCCTGAAAATCTGTCAAAGTTTTTCCTTTATAGTTTAGTATTATGATATGAAATTTTTTTTATCACATAATGCTTCTAATGTGAAAGGTAAATATGCTAAATATAATACTTACTGGAGGTGTGATGAGATGATTGAAACTTAATTTTCTCCTTGATAATATTTAAGGCCCATTTAAATTGCATTTAATTAATAAATTCAACAACGCTTACCGTTATCTTGATGATATTTTTTTGTTTGTTAAATAATCAAGAATTTTCAAAATATTCTGCTGAAATTACCCAAAGGAATTTACTTTAAATAAATCAAATATAAACAGTAATAACTGTCCTATCCTAGATTTAGATATTTAAGTTTTACACAGGAAACTCTACACAAAAATTTACTTTTCGTTCCCTATCGTAAATTCTCCTTTTTTGGATGGTGATGTTCCTTTGGCACCATCTTACGGTGTTTATATATCACAACTCATTCGCTATCCCTGTGTCTGTTGTGGATTTCAATGAACGTAATCTATGTCTTACTGATAAATTATTAAGTCAGGGATTTCATTACCACAAATTACTTATAACCTTTACTAAATTTTCCATTGATAAAAAGATTTGGTTTGGAAGTTTGGTTGTACCTGTAGAAATTATTTCAAACGGGATAGCACATCCGGTTAAACTAACCGATCCTTTAAATAAACTTATTCTAAAAGGTTACCAATTCAACACTTTAATTAGATCTTTGAATATTGTTTTTATTGGTATTAATATTGATTTTGTTATCAGTAAATTAAAATCAAACTAAATATCATTTTTATATACATATGCACATTCATGGCTCTTCAATCTGTCGATACCTGTATCTTGGCATTGTACAAAGTCATGTTTTTCTCTGACTGTTAATGACGTCTTTTCACCAAATCCATTTGATGTTGGATGTGTACAGATTGATATTTATAGTCTTAGATGAATTATTTTCTTATTAGTTGTTATTGGCTTTGAACTAGCTGTCAGTAGCTGGGAGTACTCTCAGATCTGTACTTAAGTGTGTTTTTGTTGTTGTGGGGATGTATAAATATCCTGCCACATCCGGTCTGTGTTTTTATTAGATGTCTTTCTGCTTTGTATCGATTTGATGAGTTTAGCCTTTTTCAACTAAATTTTTAAAGTTTGTTCTTATGTTGTACTGTTACACCACTGACCCAGTTTAGGGGGAGTGTTGGTGCTTTCAAACTAGTTTAACCCTGCCACATTCTGTATGTGCCTGTCCCAAGTCAGAAGCCTGCAGTGCAATTCAGTTGTTGTCGTTTGTTGCTGTATATTATATTTGTTTTTCGTTCATTATTTTGTACATAAATCAGGCCATTAGTTTTCTCGTTTGAATTGTTTTACATTTGTCATTTTGGGACCTTTTATAGCTGACTATGCTGTATGGGTTTTGTTCATTGTTGAAGGCTGTACGGTGACCTACAGTTGTTAACTTCTATGTCATTTGGTCTCTTGTGGAGAGTTGTCTCATTGGCAATAATACCACATCTACTTATTGTTATATTGCATATAAATTTAGTTTTGTGTTCAGGAAATGGTTTAGAATTACTTTACATGATACATACCTTGTCTTTCTTTTTCTTTCAGCGGATCAGCATTATATACTCTGAATCCATTTTCCATTCCACAAGCAAAACATCCTGTAAATAGAGAGCACCGATTAAAACCATAATTAGTATTCCAAATGTTTTAACCATTTGTCTTCTTAAAGGGACAAGCTACGATTTAGACAAGTACTTAAAATCTGATTTTTGTTTGTTTCAAACATTTATACAAGACTGCACACACTGAAATGTCTTGCCTGCTAACAATGATTGGTTTATTTAAAAGGTCTTAATAATAAAGGTGAAATCAAAGGTTTTACTACAAGTATCACATAAACTTAACATTATCAAAGATCCATGACATTAAAATCAATCAGATAAACCCTGTCAGAGACATGTACTCCTTATAATCATTCCATACACCAATGAAAGAACCTTAGTGAGCGCGCTCACATACCCCACGTCCCCACATTGTTATTGGAGAAATAAAATAAGTGTAAGAAAAAAAAATTGTATCAGAAAAAAAAATTGAATCATAATTTCCTGTCAATATGCACATCTACATAGTATGTCCTTATTATCTACACAGTTTCATGAAATTCTGTTGTGTGGTTTCAGAGGAGTTGCGATGACAAACTGTTGCAGAAGTACATTGAAGCAAATAAGTTCAAAGGGGTGTAACTCCTGGAAAAAAAAATTAAATCGTAATTTCCTGTCGATATGCACATCTATGTAGTATGTCCTTATTATCTGAAAAGGTTTCATGAAATTCTGTTGTGTGGTTTGAGAGGAGTTGCAATGACAAAAGGTTGCAGTAGTATATTGGGCAAATAAGTTCAAAGGGGCGTAACTCCTGGAAAAAAAATTGAATCGTAATTTCCTGTCGATATGCACATCTACGCAGTATGTCCTAATTATCTGAAAAGGTTTCATGAAATTCTGTTGTGTGGTTTGAGAGGAGTTGCGATGACAAAAGGTTGCAGTAGTATATTGGGCAAATAAGTTCAAAGGGGCGTAACTCCTGGAAAAAATTTGAATCATAATTTCCTGTCGTTATGCACATCTACATAGTATATCCTTATTATCTGAAAAGGTTTCATGAAATTCTGTTGTGTGGTTTGAGAGGAGTTGCGATGACAAAAGGTTGCAGTAGTATATTGGGCAAATAAGTTCAAAGGGGCGTAACTCCTGGAAAAAAAATTGAATCTTAATTTCCTGTCGATATGCACATCTACGTAGTATGTCCTTATTATCTGAAAAGGTTTCATGAAATTCTGTTGTGTGGTTTGAGAGGAGTTGTGATGACAAACTGTTGCAGTAGTACATTAAAGTAAATAAGTTCAAAGGCGTAACTCCTAGAAAAGAATTGAATCGTAATTTCCTGTCGATATGCACAACTACATAGTATGTCCTTATTATCTAAAAAGGTTTCGTGAAATTCTGTTGTGTGGTTTGAGAGGAGTTGCGATGACAAGAAACAGGACTGACGGACGGACGGACGGATGGACTGATGGACGGGTCAAAAACATTATACCCTCCGCAACTCGTTGCGTGGGGTATAATTATAGTTGACCTTTTGCTTAAAGTATCCAAGAAAGAGACCAAACCATGAAAACTTAACATTGACCAATGAACCCTGACAATGAGATCAAGGTCAGATGAACCTGCCAGACAGACATGTACACTTTACAATCATTCTGTGCAACAAATATAGTTGACCTATTGCTTATAGTATCTGAGAAAACAGACTTAACCAAGAAAAACTTAACATTGACCAAAATGAACCATGAAAATGAGGTCAAGGTCAGATGAACCTTGCCAGACAAACATGTACACTTTACAATCATTCCATACACCAAATATAGTTGACCTATTTCTTATTATATCTGAAAAGAGGACAAAACTTTAGAAACTTAACATTGACCAATGAACCATGAAAATGAGGTCAAGGACAGATAATTCCAACAGACATGTGCACAGTATAATCATTCCATACACCAAATATAGTTGACCTATTGCTTTTAGTATTTGAAAAACAGACCAAAACAAATAAAATTAACATTGACCTTTGAACCATGAAAATGAGGTCAAGGTTTTAGATGAAACCTGACAGAATAACATGTATACCTGACAATTATTCCATACACCAAATATAGTTATACTGCTTATAGTATCTGAGAAAGGACTTAATCATGTACTTTAACCTAGATCACTGATCAGATGAACCCTGTCTAACGGACACTGTCTGACAGACATGCAGACCTTGCAGGGAACCCATATACCAAATATAAATATAATATTACTCATAATAAGTGAGAAATTCACATGACAAAAAAGCTCAACATTTTTTTAAGAAATCGCTGAACCGTGAAAATGAGGTCAAGGACAATGGACATATGTAAGATGGAAACTTGGTAAGATAAGGCATCTGTATACTAGGAATGAAGCATCCAGGACTTCTTCCCCATAAAATATAAAGCTTTATGCAGCCGACACTGGATAGTAATCCCTTTGTGTCAAATTCTGTAACTTTCATTGCATGCGAGACAAAAGTAGAATTCTGAAATACTGTTTGGCTATAAGCATCCAATTTTGTCATATTAAGCTCAAAAACATTGCTGGTGTATTATTGGCTTGCAAGTCTTAATTCAACATTATTTGAATCTGTATCAATGCTACCTTCAACTTTACCCCTTAGCTGGAGATTGGTTATGCATGTGCTACATGTAAGCATGTTAAGTTATTAAAAAGAAAAGACCTTCAAAACTGAAAGTGAAACAAGGGAGCCTACGGGAAGAACCATTTTGTTTACTGATTGGACCAACAACAAAATCCTTCTTATACAGGTAAAAATAATATTAACATATTTTTTTAATCTATGACATGAAATCAAACAGACCTAGAAAAAATCTTCATTATATGATTGCAATTATTGCACATACTTGAACAATGTTGAATGTGTATTTATATTTATTTTTATGTCGGGCCATAGACCATCAGTATTCTTTGGAGGTCACCTCAATGGTTAATTAGATGGTGTCTATCTAAAATACACACTCTAATTTACTAAGAATTACTGCTTCAGTGATATTATGTAAACATCAGATGCAAGAGGTTGTGGGTTGGATCCTGTCAAACACTTTAAAATTGGTATTTTCAGATTCTTTTTACAAATGTGCAGCATTTATGTGTTAGAGCAAAGAACTCAGAGTCAAAATAATGTGCCCCATAGCTGGTACATTAAAAACAAATACAACTTTTGTTTGTACAAAGCCAGGTTTATTTATATGACATGAACATTTTATTATCCTGAATATCAATGTAATATTTGCTGCTGGATTGTGATCACCAATCAATAAAACATCCTGAATCTTTTGACTAAGCTAGCTCTTTAATAAAGTAAATGGAGAATGTGTCAATGGGCAAAGATGATGCCCCCAGCCCTGGCATATAACGTTATAAAGGGAAATAACTCAAGAACGGTAAAAGTGACGCCACCCAATGCCAACTTGATTTGTGTTTTGTGGTAATAAAAATTGTGTATAAGTTTCATAACATTTGGTTGAGGCAAACTTAAGTTAGAGAACGGAAACAAAAAATTCAGCAATTTTTCCATTTGTAAAGGGCATAACTTTAGAACGGTAAAAGTGACGCCACCCAAATTCAAACTTAATTTGTGTTTTATAGTAATAAGCATTTTGTATAAGTTTCATAACATTTGGTTGTGGCAAACTAAAGTTAGAGAATGGAAACCAATTTTGGGACATACAGACAGATGGACGTACAGATGGACAATGGTAACACTTAATGCACCCTCCAATGCGGCAGGGGCATAAATCAAAGTGCTTGTTAGCACTGAAGGGTAAAGATTGCTTTAATTTATCAATGGGAAGTCAAATTAAATATTGCATTGTATAAAGCATTGGTTGTATTTGATTCAACTTCAATTCTGGACAAAGGAAGATAACTTCAATTTTTAAAAATGACTTTAACAATGACATCATTGATATTTTTAGAACAGATATTAGATTCCTGCACCTTGCAAAAGTTATGTAATTTTCTTGACAAGTATAACATCATTTTGTGACTTGAATATCTGAGTGTTTATTTCATTGATAAATTTCTGGAAATGTTCATGGATGGGATGTATAGAATGTTATGATCAATGCACTGTATTGTGTGTATCTTAAAAGTAGTGATAAGCCTTGGAAGATTTAGATATCAAGTCAGTCCCATAGGGTTTTGATTGCATTTCATGCATTTGCAAATCAAACATGCTGTCTCAGTTAAAGACAGAGTTTTTATCCATGAGATTGCTTACTATACATTAAATATCCATCTCTATATCTATCAGTCATTTACATGGATTGTCAGTAATTCACTCAGAAATCATGAAGATTTTAAGGTAAATCAGAATAGTAAACTACAGAACAAGGGACCCCAGGAACAGTAAGCCTCACTCTAGTAACTGAGTTCTCTGCTAGTGCAGCAAAGTACATATTGGGTGGTTATATGTGAATATTCAATGCATGTAATTCAGGGAAAGCACTGCTACAGTTACATGTAATGAAAAATCATTAATTAGTTTATTGCTTCATTTGCTTGCCTAAAAACATGAAAGACATTCTGTCTGCATACACGGCTGAAGTATTTGAAGTAAAATACCAACTTACACTTCTTATTCTCCTCTCAAAATGTGTTTGAGATTAGATTAATGTATGTTTTATCAATCTAGATCATTGTCATTGATTTCTTCTGCCAGATATATAAATATAGCACTGTTCGAAATTTTGTGTCCATATTTTATCCACTTGACCCGCAAGACCAGGTCACGCAATTCTTACTAAAGTACATTTTGTAATCTCACGTGTATAGAAAATTATGTTGGATATAAGAAAAGTATTCTTCAAACAAAGAAACGAATCAAAGTTCAAAAATCATTCGTAACTGTGTCCGCTGAGGCTATATCTTAAACAATCTTATGATAAATGATACTTTCAGTAATAAACTAACATGATGTGCATAGTAACTGTAAGTACCTGGGCACTGACATGTTGGATTGATCAAAACCTAAACATACCAGTGCGGATTCCATAGTAAACTTGTTTGACAAAAAGAGTCATCACCTTGGTGCAGAGCCGCAGTCATGTCAGACAGATCAAAACATGAATATACAGTTTAACTGTATATATAACTTTAGTGACAATCAAAAATATAGTCTGACAAAAATAATAATTTTTTTATGTTGGGGAGGAGTGGAAGAAGACGGATCCAGCCATTTTAAAATGGGAGGGGGTTCCCAACCCAGGATAAAGGGGGGGGTTCCAACCTATATGTCCCCATTCAAATGCATTGATCGTCAAGAAAAAGGGGTTCCAACCCCTGGAACCCCCCTCTGGATCCGCCACTGGACTCTTTTCAAACCATTCAGGGGATATCAAAGATATATAAAATCAACCTGTACTTGCATTTTCATATAAAGGTTAGATGTAAGTACTTTAGGAATGGGAAGAAAAAGGTGCTGCAGACGAACCTTGGTCTTGGTTCCATCCAGCGTATAACAGCCCGTTCCCATGTGTATTTTCATGTTCTAAATTCATTTTTTCATATCTTTCCGTGTCAGTTTATATACATGGTCATTTCAAATATTCCAACAACAGTATAGCTGTGTTTTCTGCTTTAGACAACACACCCCCATTATACATCAGAAGCACTTCCTGTTGACATTAAGGTCAAGGTTAGCAAGATGGAAGTCCTTGGAAATGGTTTGAGAAGATTGCTTTTAAATTCCAGAAATTCTTCAGCGCTAAAGAACTGTCATGCTGCCACCTTCACTAGGCTGATGTCGAGTGGTATAATCTAAATATTTAGTTACTTTGTTTTGTTTTGGTTTTTTATTAACATGCCGAAATTCCAAAAATAAACGATGGATCCACCAAGGGAGATAATAAAAGCATAGGTGCAAAGTTCATAAACACTGGGACTATTATACTATTAGTATAATAGTCCCAGATAAACATAAAGTTTTAATAACTAACAGTCTGTATTATAAACATGATAATCTGATTCTATTTAAGAACAAAAAGAGAAGGCATGTTAAGCTTCAAGATAGGTTATGAGGTAAAGGAGATGGGGACCACATTGGCTTGGAGCATGGGCCCCCTTTTTTCTTAACCTCTTTTATATGTTAAATTCCGTCGCAGAATTTCATACATAGGGATAATAATCCGGTGGCAGCAATGGAATAAATTGTGTGTATAAAGTTTTTTTTTCCAGAAAGTAGAAGACCTGGATGCTGCATACCTTGTATGCAGATATACATTTTGTACCTTATGTTACAAAGTTTCTGTCTGTCATTTGTCCATTGTCCTTGATCTCATTTTCATAGTTCAGTGACTGCTTGAAAAAAAATCTAAAGTTTTTTTGTCAAGTGAAAAAATAAAAGAATAACTATTTTACATGTCTGACAGAGAGGGTTCACCTAAGCTCAACCTCATTAAAGAATCAGTTTTCAAAGTTAAGTTTTCTTGGTCAAGCCATATCTTAGATACTGTAAGCAATAGGACCACTTTATTAGGTGTATGGAATGATTGTAAGGTGTGCATGTCCAACAGGCAGATTTCATCTGACCTTGACCTTATTTTCACAGATCATTGATAATTTTAAGTGTATGTGATACTTGTGTTTTAGCATTCATTTTACAGACTTTCAACATAAATTCAATCATGATAAGTGAAAATTAAATATTGTACATCTGCTCATCTCTGGCACATTTTGTGCACCATATTTCCATTAGATTATACAAATAAGGACATGTTTCAACTCAAAAAGACTTTCACTTTTGTTTCTGTTTCTGTTAGTTCAATCGCTCAGGCCTATCCCGAAATTTCAAGTTTTCACACCTTATTAGCTTAAATTTCTCAAGTTCATTATTGATGACAGAAGTAGACGTCAAATACACATGCTGTGAACGCTTAATGAAATGCATGAATCCATGAAGTCCGATAATTCTGAAAGCTTACCTGTATTTTTTTAAAATTTGGTGCCTTTAAACAACTGGGAAACCTATTGAAATAGATGAAAAATGTTGTGCGGTTAAACATGTTTGTGAATGCTTAACCCTCCTTTTTCACCTTGGATAGTGGTATAACATCATATCAGAAGAACAAACTAAGAATCAGTTGGAAAGGACTTGTCTCATCAGATCGGCATCAAGTACAAAAAACATTTTACAAAAAGACAAAACACACAAAGCATAGATCTCATGAGTACTCACAGTTACTGAAAGCTAGTTCAAAGCTAATTCCAACTAATAAATAAACTATTTTTTTGCAGACTAAAATTTCAATTTGTACACATCCAATAACTTAATGAACATTTCATTTCAATGTTAAAATTTTTTGGTTTTTGTTACAAAATCATAGGGTATTGTTTTGTATGTATAAATGTCATGTGCCCACCGTGCGAGAGCCTCATGGGTAGTCAAAGTCGTTAAAAAACCCGTAGTAGTATGCTGCCCATCAAGGGCCCTTAATTGGAACAATGAATATTCTTTTTCTTATCCTTATTCTTATTCATCCAGAGGACTTAGTGTAAAGACATCTTAAACAGTCTGAGAAAAGCATGCCCTTGTTCAAGCCTTAATATATGTGTCAATGTATATTTGTTCAGCCTAACAGAAGTTCCACTGGAAACTTTGTTATAAACAATGTCATAATATCTGTTCCTGTTGGAACAAAATATTCTATACTATTTATTTCCTTAGCAACATATGCTGTAATATTTATTCCAGTGGAAAAAATATTTCAGAATATTTTTTCTCTTTGGAACTTATATTGTGAAGGAACTTCTATTTCGTGACATACATATTGACAGCATTTAGGACCATAAGTGTTCATAGCTGTATATCAATGCATATTTAGTTATGTTTTTAACCAGATTTCCGAAGGAAAAATGGGTTATTGATTTGGGGATGTACAGGTGGGTGGGCATCCCGACGGGCTGGCGGCTGCCAAACAGTGTCCATGCATTTACTTATGAACCGTTCAACCAAAGCTTTTCAAATTTTAATATGTTGTTACTGATGACAAAATGAAGGTCAAGTTCAATATTGACGATTTTCACTTTCACCGTTCAGGAGTTATGGTTCTTGAAAGATTGAAAAATGGCCTTTCCAGTCGTGTCTGTGCTTTAACTCATGAACCGTTCAACCAAAGCTTTTCAAATTTTAATATGTTGTTACTGATGACAAAATGGAGGTCAAGTGTAATATTGACGATTTTCACTTTAACCGTTCAGGAGTTATGGTTCTTGAAAGACTGAAAAATGGTCTTTCCAGACGTGTCCGTGCTTTAACTCATGAACTGTTCGACCAAAGCTTTTCAAATTTTAATATGTTGTTACTGATGACAAAATTGAGATCAAGTTCAATATTGACGATTTTCACTTTCACCGTTCAGGAGTTATGGTTCTTGAAAGACTGAAAAATGGTCTTTCCAGACGTGTCCGTGCTTTAACACCTGAACTGTTCAACCAAAGCTTTTCAAATTTTAATATGTTGTTACTGATGACAAAATGGATGTCAAGTTAAATAATGATGATTGTCACTTTTACCGTTCAGGAGTTATGGTCCTTGTGATATTGAAAAATGCCAGGACACAAATAAATGTTAAAAAATCTGGATTGCTGTTGCTCTGACAGCCTCTTGTTCTTATTAAAAATGAAATTGATGTTAGTATTGATAAAGACTATATTCTAAGGTTTTACTGCAATGTTAAGTTGATAACCTTCAAGAATTTTAGTTTATTCAGAGGATCAACAAGTTAACATGGATCATATTTAAATTATTGGGCTCTTTAATTGAGGGGGTGGACAGCTATTGAGGGAGGGGGGGGGGATGGTGGGAGACAAAAAAAGATTCCAAAAGTGGGAGGTGGGAGATAGGGGGCGGCAGGTGGGAGAAGGGTACCCCCTGTCCATCCCCTCATAATTAGGGTATGATATCCCCTTAGATAAGATTTCTGCAGGTACAGATAAACATTCAGACCAGATGTATATTAATTGCTTTAGATTCACTTATTTTGAAAAAAAGTCCATAGTTTTGTCTTCTAACTTATATCTTTTTGCTAGATTGATATTTGCTTTCTTTACTTTTTTGGTAGATACATTTTGGTGTAATTGATATAAAATTAACATAGGGTCATAAGAAAACTTTATGGATTAGCTTTCTGAAGAATAAGGATGTTAAAAGCATAAATCTGGTTTTTTTTTCACCTTTAATCCTTAAGGAAATTTAGTACCCATTATTCAGTTAAACACATGGGATGGGACGTATTTTACTGATAAACGGACTTAGTCTTTTTTTACATATGGTAGATGTTGTCTGGGATTAAAGTTTGTTACACATCAAATACTTTGTCAAACCTTAATAGAATTTTATGAAACTATTTCATGATTAAGAGATAATGTCTGAAGTAAACTTTTGAAAATATATTTTCCTTTTTAGTATCTTTCTGATGGATGGACTTAGTTTTTTTACAGTTAACATTTACAGACAGTCTGGGATTAAATTTTTTGACATGATAAGTGTGTTAACCTTCATGGATTGTTATGAAATGTGGACAGAAGCTAATCTTCAAGACCAAGAAATAGCATCTAAAGAGAAAGTTTGAATTTTTTAAATTCTGTATTTTACTCATAAATGGACTCTCTTTTTAAGTCAACATTACACTTTTACACTGACAGCAGCAATCGTAGGTGAGACACAGGGTTCCCTTATGAATTTTTATTAATTTCAGGACAACAGTTAGAGTATATTATTAAAGATGTAAAAGGTGAAAAAAAAAATGTTGGTTTGATTCAGTTGAATAGGAGAAAAGCACTGAATGCTTTATGTGATGGCTTAATGAGTGAAGTTGGACAAGTTCTGAAAGAATTTGAAGCTGACAAAAATATAGGATGTATTGTACTAACAGGCATGGATAAAGCTTTTGCAGGTAAAATTTTAAACTTTAAATAATAATAACCAAAATATTTGTCAGACAGAATAAAAATCATTGTTTCCTTTAACTGATTAGGAGGAGTTGATAGTTTCCCATTCTATTGTCATATTCATGATTTTCAGATATGTTGTAGATTGAGATGGGATCTTTCAAAAGTCCTTAATTAAAATATATAGACTACTGTACTTGTTTTTGAGAAAAATGAGGTTCAAAATTGAGAATTTTGAAATTTCGTTGGAATATCTGACAACTTTTAAAAAGATTTTTGATTAATTGCATTTAATGCAACATCTCAGTCAAAATGGGTTTGATTAGAAGCTGTGATTGATTCAAAACTTGATTGAATATATATGTGTATATGCCAAATAAGTTAATTTTGCTGATCTTTTAGGCTTTATTGAGCAGTTTTCCAAGGTTTTTGTATTGTTATTTTTCTATTATTTTCATATAAGTAAGTTTTCATTGTGCATTTTGAAATAAATGCATATGTATCATGTGCTACCATATAAAAATAAGGAGATGTGGTATGATTGCCAATTTCAAGACGTGATACAAGCAATTATATGTTACTGTCCATCCATCAACAATGAGAAAAACCCGTACTGTATAGTCAGCTATAAAAGGCCCTGACATGAAAATGTGAAACAATTCAAGCTAGAAAACTAACAGCCTAATTTATAACAATACAATGTAGGAAAAAAAAATTATGATAAACATGAACCAAGGTCAACTACTTAATTACAGGCTCCTAACTTGGGACAGGCACATAAAGAATGTGGTAGGGTTATACATGTTTGTGAACGCTCAACCCTCCCCTAACTTGGGATAGTAGTGTAACAGCACAACATAAGAACTTACACCAAGATGTTGTTAAATGAAATTGGGTACCCTGCATTTATACATATGGTCAAATTGCTGAAAGACCCCCCTCCTAAGTTATTGAAAACTATCTTTCTGCCATTACAATTATATCTTGCTGTAAATTAGATACACCCATTCGGGCTAACGCCCTCAAGGTGTATCTAATACTAACTGTACAAATTGGTTGCAAATCACTTAATTCAATAGATTTGTATGAAGCACAAAAAAACAACTAACATTAATACAGAGTTCACGAAAATGGTCGGTCCTGTCGGTCCTGTCGGTCAAAATGAGGCTCGGACCAGTATTTTGAAAGCTAGTGCCGGTCCTGATGACCGATGTAAAACAGCCGTTGCAGTGCCTTTTTATCGGTAATTAGTTGTACCGCAACTAATTCCAATACGCGTTACATCGGTCATCAGATGTACCTGCTGCTAATTTCGGTACTGGTTTCCATTATAAACAAACGGAAACCTACGGAAACCAAAGCGCAGATCTACACATGGCCTGCTAAATTTGTTCATGTAGCCATCCCAGGCAAACAATCGGCGATTGAACCCTTCGATGGAGATAACAAATACTGAGAAAGTGATTCAGATGATGAAATGGATAGTGAAGATTACTTTAAATAAGAACAATCAGAAGAAAAGAACTGGTCATTCATTGTTTATTTGTCCGTGGCTGTGAAAATAAAACTAATAATAATAAAGTTATTTTCGATAAAATATGTTATTATTTTTATTTCAGAATAAAATTGACAGATTTTTTAGGACTGGCTAAAATTTTGTAGGACTGACAAATAATCTTGCTTTGTCGGTCCCATGACCGACGGGTCAAAACAAGTTTTCGCGAACTCTGTTAATACAATAGAAACAGAGTACTTACAATTAATGAAAGCTAGTTCAAAGCCAATTACAACTAATACATAAATCATGTTCTCCCAGACTAAATATGCTAATTTTAGAGAAAACTATAAATGTTGTACAATGTATCTGAAAATTGATTCCCAAATTGTCACCTCACATTTTCAAGGAAAACCACTTTCAACCGTTCAGAAAACTTTAATGGCGTCGTCTGCCATATTCCAAATGTGATGCAAAATTGGACAACAATTCTGACAAAAACAAATACTAGTCTTCTATGTTGTTTAAAAGATATTTTGAAATAACTCATTTAATGGAAAATTTTGCAGATTTTTGTTTGTATGATTCCATTATAAGAAATCGTTGTAAACAAAACAAGTAACAACATGACTTTGAATGGTCATTGTTGTGTTATCAGTTATCTGCTCTGAAACTGTATCGACTCCTCTTCAGTAGACAGTTTGGGCTAATTTGATAATATCTCTACTTGCCCTTCTTGAAAACAATACCTTTACTTGGACTCATTTTAGAAAGTCCTTGTTTTTCCCTAGATGCATATAATTTCAAGATATTAAATAATAAATGTCCCAGGATGACAAAATCTGAAATAATTCTAATTAGAGAACCAATGGCTATACTACAACAATGAATGAAAAACAGTTATGGTAGATTTCAACTAAAGACAACCATGGGATTACAGGCCACTGGCTATGGACAGGCACATACAGAATCTGGCAGGATTAAACATGTTTATTAGCACTGAACACTCCACCTAACCTGGGCCAGTGGTGTAATAACACAACATAAGTAAATATCTGTTTGACTCATCAGATCTGCACTAAGCTTGTAAACAAATAAAAAAAGACATAAGACACAAAGTACTGATCTGAGAGAACTCTCAGTTACCGAAAGCTAGTTCAAAACCCAATTACAACTAATAAAGAAACCATGTTTTCAGAAAGTCCATTGGTGAAAACCGGGATAGATAACTTAGAATTTGTTAAATGCACTCGCATAGAAATTTAGATATCATTTTATTATATTATATTCCATAAAACTAACAAAATGGACAAAAAGTTCAACATATTTCTGATTGATGAATAGATTAGAATACATAAACATGCCTTTCAGATATTCAATAAAATGAATATTTGGGGCTTACAGAAAAATGCAGATTAATTGTGGTTCTCTGAGAACTGTCACAGTAGTTTTAAGGTTATTATATAAACAAGTGTATATACCGGTAACCTTGATGCAAATTATGAACTAATGTTCAATAATATTTACAATTATCTGGTTATAGCTGGAGCTGACATTAAAGAAATGGAAGGACAGATCTTTTCTGATGTATGGTATAATAGCTTTTTATCACAATGGAATTCAGTGGAGCAATGTAAAAAACCTATAATAGCAGCCGTAAATGGTTATGCAGTAAGTTCTGTATTCCAAGCTCATTTGGCCCAATTGCTGTGATGAGATTTTGCTATCATTTGGTACATGATTGATCTTTAGAGTGTCTAGATTATAGTTTGTGAATTATATTATGGTCCATCAACCAACATGGCCACCACAGCTAAAAATATAACAAACGGGTAAAATGAAAGTATCTTGAAAACCATTGTAGATATGGAAAATCTCATAAAGGTGAAAATGTTTAGAATGTCAAGAATACTTACAAGATATTCCCCTTAAATGACTTTTTTGACAAATCTATTTTGGCCTCATAATTTGAAAATTATTGTAACGTACATGGATATAGTTAATATTAAAATTTCAATTGCATATAAGGGATAAGATTTTGAAAACTTGTCTTTAGCCTTTTTATATATTTTGACTTCTTCATAGCAAACTAGATAAACATTAAACTAATATGCAATGACATGGCAATGATTTACCTTTCCTCATGACTATCACAAGTCTAGTTAAAACTTTTTACCACATATGTGTGGGAGGCATATCCTCAGCTAAAATATAAGTTTGTTGTTATTTATCATCTTTGTTTTCGTTTATTGTTTTATATAAATCAAGCCGTTAGTTTTCTTGTTTGAATTGTTTTACATTTGTCATTTTGGGCCTTTTATAGCTTGCTATTCAGTATGGGTTATGCTCATTGTTAAAGGTTGTATGATGGCCTATAGTTGCTAACCTTCTATATCATTTGGTATCTTGCAGAGTTTTTGAAATGAGGATGATCATTTATGTCATTTTGACCTTTTTCATGCTAGATTCAACTAATTGATTTTTCCAGAAAGAAAAATATTGTCATACCATTTAGAATAATAATTTGTAACCATTCAGATGCAGTTCAACAAGTTCTAAATGAAAAAATTTCGTCAAAATCCAAAATATCACCCAATTACATTTATTTTACCTTTAAAGAAAATTAGGCTGATACCTTTCTTTTGGTAGATGTGCAAATATTCATATCATGGAAGCTTTTTGAATCTGAACTGTCATTATAGGTACAGATATTGATAGTTTGAAATTAATCATCCTTTGGATATTATTTAATATTCACCTATGGATGGAGCAAAGACATACTCCAGCTGAAGTCAATAGCTTACACTTGATTTTTGAGGCCAGATTAGCTAAAACCTTAAGTTATAAAATGTATAGCAACCGCAACATCAAGCCTTAGATATTATAAATAACAGGAGAAAAATATGAATAAAAGGAACCAGGTGAACGAAAATAGACATCTTAACTTCATGATATGTCTTCCATTAACAGGCAGGCTCCCGAACCATACTACAAAATTTGAATTATTCAGTTTAGCAAGGTTGTTCTTCTTTTATTTATTGAGTAAAATGTATTTATTACAGCTTGGTGGTGGGTGTGAATTAGCCATGATGTGTGACATAATTTACGCTGGAGAGAAAGCACAGTTCGGTCAACCAGAAATTACACTGGGGACAATACCAGGTATCTTAAAAGAGAATGCATAAATTGTAGACATTACAAAGTACACAGTATATCAAATTTTCCCTTACTGGTAGTAAAATATAAGGGAGAGAAAACATATGTTAAGTTTACCTCATTGAATATATACCTTCTGCTCTCTTGTGCTTATCCACAGCCTGTTCTCAAAAAATAATTGACAGTTTGTAATTGTGTATGCAAATAGATCTTTGAGATGGACTATGTACCAAAAGCTGACAGTCTTAAAACTTTTAATCATTTTCAAAAATTTTAAAAGACTGATAATACCAAAGGGATATAAATCAAACTCATAAGTCGAAAAGGACTGACAATGCCATGGCAAAACAAAAAACGACCAAAAGACAAACAACAGTATACAAAACACAAACTTTTGATTGAGTAACACGAACCCCACAAAAAACTGGGGATTATCTCAGGTGCTTTGGAAAGGTAACCAGATCCTGCTCGTCATGTAGCACCTGTAGTGTTACTCATGCAAATACAAACCCTGGTGAAAAGTCTAATTCTATAGGTCACATTTAAACTGAAATTTTACATATAAATACAAAGTATATTTGAGATGATGACATATCAGACACTCAAATCAACTATCATCACAAAGTATGAACATCCTATAAAAAATGCAAGTTTTTTTTCAAGGTGCTGGAGGTACACAACGATTAACAAAGGCAATTGGCAAATCAAAAGCAATGGAATTAATTCTGACAGCTGATAGAATGTCTGCTGTTGATGCAGAAAGGGCAGGTTAGTTAATTCAATGTTCCTTTCATACAACTACCACTAACAAAACAGACAATGCACTGTTAAGATTTTGTACAGAAACTTGCTATCATTTTAAATTTGTCAAATTTTACTTCATCATTTTACATAAATGCTGTATGCATACAACAAGTCTCGCCACTGTAAACAATTATCTTTAGTTGCTTAACATTCATTGGCAAATATTTCATGCATTTTCAGGATGATATCATATTAGGTAGGTCCTGAAAAAATGTACCTTAGGTACTGGGATGAAAGATATGAATTTTGTACTGGCAATGGAAAAGAAAGTATTTTGGATATGGTGCAGAAATTTTGCATTGCAATAGACCACCTACTGACCAATGAAAGATATGTTGCAAGGGTTCTTATGAATAGATTAGAATACATAAACATGCCTTTCAGATATTCAATAAAATGAATATTTGGGGCTTACAGAAAAATGCAGATTAATTGTGGTTCTCTGAGAACTGTCACAGTAGTTTTAAGGTTATTATATAAACAAGTGTATATACCGGTAACCTTGATGCAAATTATGAACTAATGTTCAATAATATTTACATTTATCTGGTTATAGCTGGAGCTGACATTAAAGAAATGGAAGGACAGAACTTTTCTGATGTATGGTATAATAGCTTTTTATCACAATGGAATTCAGTGGAGCAATGTAAAAAACCTATAATAGCAGCCGTAAATGGTTATGCAGTAAGTTCTGTATTCCAAGCTCATTTGGCCCAGATTGCCGTGATGAGATTTTGCTATCATTTGGTACATGATTGATCTTTAGAGTGTCTAGATTATAGTTTTGAATTATATTATGGTCCATCAACCAACATGGCCACCACAGCTAAAAATATAACAAACGGGTAAAATGAAAGTATCTTGAAAACCATTGTAGATATGGAAAATCTCATAAAGTTATTCCTTACAAGATTAAATGACTTTTTTGACAAATCTATTTTGGCCTCATAATTTGAAAATTATTGTAACGTACATGGATATAGTTAATATTAAAATTTCAATTGCATATAAGGGATAAGATTTTGAAAACTTGTCTTTAGCCTTTTTATATATTTTGACTTCTTCATAGCAAACTAGATAAACATTAAACTAATATGCAATGACATGGCAATGATTTACCTTTCCTCATGACTATCACAAGTCTAGTTAAAACTTTTTACCACATATGTGTGGGGAGGCATATCCTCAGCTAAAATATAAGTTTGTTGTTATTTATCATCTTTGTTTTTCGTTTATTGTTTTTACATAAATCAAGCCGTTAGTTTTCTTGTTTGAATTGTTTTACATTTGTCATTTTGGGCCTTTTATAGCTTGCTATTCAGTATGGGTTATGCTCATTGTTAAAGGTTGTATGATGGCCTATAGTTGCTAACCTTCTATATCATTTGGTATCTTGCAGAGTTTTTGAAATGAGGATGATCATTTATGTCATTTTGACCTTTTTCATGCTAGATTCAACTAATTGATTTTTCCAGAAAGAAAAATATTGTCATACCATTTAGAATAATAATTTGTAACCATTCAGATGCAGTTCAACAAGTTCTAAATGAAAAAAATTTCGTCAAAATCCAAAATATCACCCAATTACATTTATTTTACCTTTAAAGAAAATTAGGCTAATACCTTTCTTTTGGTAGATGTGCAAATATTCATATCATGGAAGCTTTTTGAATCTGAACTGTCATTATAGGTACAGATATTGATAGTTTGAAATTAATCATCCTTTGGATATTTTTTAATATTCACCTATGGATGGAGCAAAGACATACTCCAGCTGAAGTCAATAGCTTACACTTGATTTTTTGAGGCCAGATTAGCTAAAACCTTAAGTTATAAAAATGTATAGCAACCGCAACATCAAGCCTTAGATATTATAAATAACAAGAGAAAAATATGAATAAAAGGAACCAGGTGAACGAAAATAGACATCTTAACTTCATGATATGTCTTCCATTAATAGGCAGGCTCCCGAACCATACTACAAAATTTGAATTATTCAGTTTAGCAAGGTTGTTCTTCTTTTATTTATTGAGTAAAATGTATTTATTACAGCTTGGTGGTGGGTGTGAATTAGCCATGATGTGTGACATAATTTACGCTGGAGAGAAAGCACAGTTCGGTCAACCAGAAATTACACTGGGGACAATACCAGGTATCTTAAAAGAGAATGCATAAATTGTAGACATTACAAAGTATACAGTATATCAAATTTTCCCTTACTGGTAGTAAAATATAAGGAGAGAAACATATGTTAAGTTTACCTCATTGAATATATACCTTCTGCTCTCTTGTGCTTATCCACAGCCAGTTCTCAGAAAATAATTGACAGTTTGTAATTGTGTATGCAAATAGATCTTTGAGAGGGACTATGTACCAAAAGCTGACAGTCTTAAAAACTTTTAATCATTTTCAAAAATTTTAAAAGAGAGACTGATAATACCAAAGGGATATAAATCAAACTCATAAGTCGAAAAGGACTGACAATGCCATGGCAAAACAAAAAACGACCAAAAGACAAACAACAGTATACAAAACACAAACTTTTGATTGAGTAACACGAACCCCACAAAAAACTGGGGATTATCTCAGGTGCTTTGGAAAGGTAACCAGATCCTGCTCATCATGTAGCACCTGTAGTGTTACTCATGCAAATACAAACCCTGGTGAAAAGTCTAATTCTATAGGTCACATTTAAACTGAAATTTTACATATAAATACAAAGTATATTTGAGATGATGACATATCAGACACTCAAATCAACAATCATCACAAACTATGAACATCCTATAAAAAATGCTATTTTTTTTCAAGGTGCTGGAGGTACACAACGATTAACAAAGGCAGTTGGCAAATCAAAAGCAATGGAATTAATTCTGACAGCTGATAGAATGTCTGCTGTTGATGCAGAAAGGGCAGGTTAGTTAATTCAATGTTCCTTTCATACAACTACCACTAACAAAACAGACAATGCACTGTTAAGATTTTTGTACAGAAACTTGCTATCATTTTAAATTTGTCAAATTTTACTTCATCATTTTACATAAATGCTGTATGCATACAACAAGTCTCGCCACTGTAAACAATTATCTTTAGTTGCTTAACATTCATTGGCAAATATTTCATGCATTTTCAGGATGATATCATATTAGGTAGGTCCTGAAAAAATGTACCTTAGGTACTGGGATGAAAGATATGAATTTTGTACTGGCAATGGAAAAAGAAAGTATTTTGGATATGGTGCAGAAATTTTGCATTGCAATAGGCCACCTACTGACCAATGAAAGATATGTTGCAAGGGTTCTTTAACGTGAGCACTGTAAGATAATGAGATTTTCATTAAACAATCGGCAGATATATTGTAGTCACCAGAATGTAATGTGGAATTTTGTAGTAAAAATGTATCTCTTGTCTATTATTAATACGGCATGTTCACCTCTGGTCACATTTTGCATTTTTGGTTTCTGTTTCATTGACAAATATCTTTTTATTTATTTTTTTAGTCCCCTACCGACGAAGTTGAAGGGGACTTTAGGTTTGCACTCTGTCTGTCTGTCTGTCTGTCCATCCGTCAGTCCGGCAAATCAGTTTTCCATCCTTTTTTTCTTCATGCTTGAAGATAGTGATTTAATATTTGGTATATAGCTTTATCATGACAAGTTACAGATCAAGTTCGAATTTTGTTCCGGTTTGATGATTTTGTGCAGAGTAATGGTCCTTAGACTTAGAAAATTCACTCAAAAAATCAGTTTTCCATACTTTTTTTTGTCATGCTTGAAGATCTTGATTTTATAATTGGTATATAGTTTTATCATGACAAGTTACAGATCAAGTTAGAATTTTGTTCTGATCTACTGATTTTGTGCAGAGTTATGGTCCTTAGACTTACAAAATTCAATCAAATTATCAGTTTTCCACACTTTTTTCGTCATGCTTGAAGATATTAACTTGATATTTATATAGTGTACACCATGACAAGTTATAAATCAAGTTAGCATTTTCTTCCAGTACAATGAATTCTTAACCGGTGGGGACTGACTGTGTATTGCGATGCAATACACTCAGAGTGCTTGTTTGTATAAATATAAATAAAAGAGATAAACTCAAATAGACAGCAACTCAATAGCACAAATTACATAAAGACATTTAGAGGTCAATAGTTTTCAACAATAGACAGGTGTCTATACTATATGTTAAGCTGTAAATTGCCCTGAATCTAAAAAAAAAAAAAATGGGGTGCAATGATGGGCTTTTATCTTTGTTTACTTTTGAAATCCACTTTTCATGTAATGATTTTAGCCATCTTAGATTTTTAGGTACAGGTACCAGAGCTGAGGTCGGATTTGTTAATTTATAGACTGTGTTCTATTTCCTATGGTGACATTTTTACTGATTGTGGATTTGCATGGCAGGTAATGCATGCAAAGCCAGAGACGCTTTTGCCCTGTGACCCAGTCTCTCACTATGTTTGGAGTTAATGCCTCAGGTTGTGTTCAATGGGATTTTATGACCCTTGTTGCCCTGTGACCCAGTCTCTCACTATGTTTGGAGTTGATGCCTCAGGTTGTGTTCAATGGGATTTTATGACCCTTGTTGCCCTGTGACCCAGTCTCTCACTATGTTTGGAGTTGATGCCTCAGGTTGTGTTCAATGGAATTTTATGACCCTTGTTGCCCTGTGACCCAGTCTCTCACTATGTTTGGAGTTAATGCCTCAGGTTGTGTTAAATGGGATTTTATGACCCTTGTTGCCCTGTGACCCAGTCTCTCACTATGTTTGGAGTTAATGCCTCAGGTTGTGTTCAATGGGATTTTATGACCCTTGTTGCCCTGTGACCCAGTCTCTCACTATGTTTGGAGTTAATGCCTCAGGTTGTGTTCAATGGGATTTTATGACCCTTGTTGCCCTGTGACCCAGTCTCTCACTATGTTTGGAGTTAATGCCTCAGGTTGTGTTAAATGGGATTTTATGACCCTTGTTGCCCTGTGACCCAGTCTCTCACTATGTTTGGAGTTAATGCCTCAGGTTGTGTTAAATGGGATTTTATGACCCTTGTTGCCCTGTGACCCAGTCTCTCACTATGTTTGGAGTTGATGCCTCAGGTTGTGTTCAATGGGATTTTATGACCCTTGTTGCCCTGTGACCCAGTCTCTCACTATGTTTGGAGTTAATGCCTCAGGTTGTGTTCAATGGGATTTTATGACCCTTGTTGCCCTGTCACCCAGTCTCTCACTATGTTTGGAGTTAATGCCTCAGGTTGTGTTCAATGGGATTTTATGACCCTTGTTGCCCTGTGACCCAGTCTCTCACTATGTTTGGAGTTAATGCCTCAGGTTGTGTTCAATGGGATTTTATGACCCTTGTTGCCCTGTGACCCAGTCTCTCACTATGTTTGGAGTTAATGCCTCAGGTTGTGTTAAATGGGATTTTATGACCCTTGTTGCCCTGTGACCCAGTCTCTCACTATGTTTGGAGTTAATGCCTCAGGTTGTTTTAAATGGGATTTGATGACCCTTGTTGCCCTGTGACCCAGTCTCTCACTATGTTTGGAGTTAATGCCTCAGGTTGTGTTAAATGGGATTTTATGACCCTTGTTGCCCTGTGACCCAGTCTCTCACTATGTTTGAGTTAATGCCTCAGGTTGTGTTAAATGGGATTTGATGACCCTTGTTGCCCTGTGACCCAGTCTCTCACTATGTTTGGAGTTAATGCCTCAGGTTGTGTTAAATGGGATTTGATGACCCTTGTTGCCCTGTGACCCAGTCTCTCACTATGTTTGGAGTTAATGCCTCAGGTTGTGTTAAATGGGATTTTATGACCCTTGTTGCCCTGTGACCCAGTCTCTCACTATGTTTGGAGTTAATGCCTCAGGTTGTGTTAAATGGGATTTTATGACCCTTGTTGCCCTGTGACCCAGTCTCTCACTATGTTTGGAGTTAATGCCTCAGGTTGTGTTCAATGGGATTTTATGACCCTTGTTGCCCTGTGACCCAGTCTCTCACTATGTTTGGAGTTAATGCCTCAGGTTGTGTTAAATGGGATTTTATGAGATTTGAACATCGGTAAACAACTGTTACTTGATTACAATGGCATAAAATAACTGTTAAGTCAAACATTTCTTGTCTCTTCTGTAAAGAAAATCTATAATGAATTTCTGATGCATGGAAGAACATAATTTGTGATACATGTATACTACTCAGAAAAGATAAATTTGCAATTTTTATATGACTGCAAATAATTTTTTGGGATTGTATAATGGTATGATGTCGTCGTCGTCTTCGTCATCTGCGTCGTCTGCGTCGTTGTCCGAAGACACATTTGTTTCCGGACAATAACTTTAGTTTAAGTGAATGGATCTCTATGAATTTTTTTAAGAAGGTTCAATACCACAAAAGGAAGGTTGGGATTGATTTTAGGGATGATGGTCCCAACCGTTTAGGAATTACGGGCCTAAAAGGGGCCTAAAACAATTATTTATCTAGTTTCAGGACAATAACTTGTGTATAAGTATTTCAATTGCTCTGAAATTGTACCACAATGTTTAATACCACAAGTAGAAGGTTGGGATTTATTTAAAGGGTTATGGGCAAACAGTTTAGGAATTAAGGGCCAAAAAGGGGCCAAAAACAAGCATTTTTCTAGTTTCCGGACAATAACTTGTGTGGAAGTGTATGGATCTCTCAGACATTGTACCACAAGGTTCCATATAACAAAGAGAAGGCTGGGATTGAGTTTGGGGTTAATTGCCCCAAACATGAAAGAATTAGGGGCCAAAAAAGGGCCAAAAAGAAGCATTTTTCTAGTTTCGAGACAATAACTTGTGTTTAAGTGTATTGATCTCTCTGAAATTATACTACAAGATTCCATACTACAAAGGAAAGGCTGGGGTTGAGTTTTGGGGTTATTGCTCCAAGGAGGGTTTCAATAAGTTGGAGGGATTTTTGTTTACAATTTTTTAAAGGATTCATATTTTTATTCCAAATTTTTCAAATTTCAAATTTTTGAAAAGTTTCAAGAAGAAATCTTCAGTTGCACAGTATTGCGCAATAGATTTGTAAGATCTTTTACCACATTTATTTTGTGTCAGAAACCTATATTATGTCAAAAATAATATCACAATCCAAATTCAGACAGTATCAAGCTTGAATATTGTGTCCTAATTTGCCCCAACTGTTCAGGGTTCGACCTCTGCAGTCGTATCAGGCTGCGCTCAGCGAAGCATTTTATTTCAATCATATATTTAAGATTCCTTCTGTTCTCTATTATCATAAAGTGCAAATTCAAGTTTGAAACAGACTGGAAATAGATATAAGAAGATGTGGTATGAGTGCCAATGAGACAACTCTCCATCCAAGTCACAATTTGTAAAAGTAAACCATTATAGGTCAAAGTACGGCCTGGAAATGCTCATAACTTACAAGTTTTTTTTCTTGTAATATTTTATATGAAAAAATGTTACATGTTACTAAACAAAATCTTCAATCTGTCGCAAGAGTAAAACTACATGGTTAACACAAAAAACTTTGGAATAAGTGTGTTCAGATTGTTACTCCGAATAAACTTCTGGTCTTATTTACATATGTTAGGCCACCACTAATACATTATTTGTTTGAGGTTGCCTACCCATGCCTCATAGGGTTGGGAAGGTAGGTAGGTAGGCATTTTATTTTATTTTTTTGGCCAACAACATAAGTTTTTAGACAAGAAAATGACATAAGAGCAGGAAATAATCTTTTAAAAAAAAATTTGAAAGGATTTGTGTCATAAATTTTTTCTGGTAGGCTGCTTTTAGGTTGGTAGGTAGTCAAAATCGAACAATTTGAATTAATATGCAATATTTTTCTGCTCAAGGCCAAAAGCAGAAAAATATTGCATATTAATTTTATTTCATTGGAAACTCGGAGCAGGTTGATAATTTTGTGATTTATTTGAAACAATTATATTGTAGGCTTAGTAAGTAAAGTTTTCCCAGTAGACCAATTGGTTAATGAAGCTATCAAAACAGCAGAGAAAATCTCCAGTTATTCAAAGATAACTACAGCCATGTGTAAAGAGGCTGTAAATGCATGTAAGTTGTTTTTCTTTTATTTGCCAGGTATACAAGTTGTGTTTATAACTATTCTTGATGTTAAAAAAACTACTACTATTATGATTATTATATTTTAGTTAGTATCTGCTTATAGAATCAAAAGGTTAACAGCATGTTTTTCTTTTCCTTCATTGACCCTTTTGTGTGATGCAATCTGGGTGTAGGCAAAATAAGTTAAATATAGTTAAAATATTCCTTCTTCATTAGGTATGCTTTTGCATGTCAAAGAAATAACTAATTATTTGTCAATATCTGTTGCTGTCTTGTGAAAATGGTGGCCACCACAAGATTCGTTTACAGTTTTAGAAAGACATGGAAAAAATCATTCATAAAAAATTCTAAATCACAACAAGCTAAAAAAAATTATCATAGATCTAACTGAGAAGAAAATCTTTTTCAACAAGCAAATTATTTTAGTGATCTGAAACAGGTTGACATCTATTTTCATACTAGTGGGTTACTTAACTTTATGTGGAACATTGTTTTTTTTTTTTTTTCAGCATATGAAATGTCATTAAAAGAAGGTCTCCATTTCGAAAAGAGAATATTTCATGCTTCATTTGCAACAGTGAGTAGTTTATACATTTCTTAACATTGAAACTAGATAAATTTTATTTTATCATAGAATTATGATGCAATGAATGGAGGCTACTGAACATTGAGAATATTCTTGTAAAAAGATTTCAGTGATATGCTTCCAGATTTTTTCTGTCATGTAGGCGTTAAATAAACACTGTAACAAATAAATAAATTCATAAATTAATGTAACAGAGCCAAATGATCATATCACGCTATCATATATGGAGTGCTTTTATACAAAAAACTTAATTACATGTAGTAAAAAAATAAATTAGGGAATATTGTAATGGAACAACTTTCATTTTTGATTTACAGGATGACAGAAAAGAAGGCATGACAGCTTTCTCAGAGAAAAGAAAACCAAACTTCACAGACAGCTAACAATAGTTGATAAATATCAGTGTATTTCATATATTAAACAGAGAGGATGTAGTTTTTGAAAGTGTTATTATTAAGTTGTGACTATTGAATGATTACGGTACATTTTGTATGTTTGTAAAATTTACACCATTATTTAATTCACAGTTTCAGAATCTTAAGAACTATCAGTAATTTCATTGTTTGTGCCCCAAAATGAAAATAATGTCACCTCATTGGTAGAATTTCCATTGTGTAAGACATTGCTAGCCAATCACAACCTTTTGGTATACGGTATTGAAAATAGTACCCAGAATGTATAGATTCTTAATCAGTGAATCATATCCAATCATGTTGATTGCAGATCAGTTTTATATAATAAATGAAGTAGTGCTTTAGTTTTTGTTCATTCTGTGCCAATTTATATATGCCCCTCAAAGGCGGGACGTATTATGGTATACTGATATCCGTCTGTCAACACTTAGTACTATCATTCAAATCTGCTTGAACCAATTCTCATATAACTTAAACACAACATTAGAATTGACAGAACAAAGCTCCCTTTTGATTTTTTTGTCCAACCCCCCTGTCTGTCTGTCTATGTGTGCATCTGTCCATCTGGTCTTGTTAGCGCTCTCATGTGTACAATTTTTGCCAGATTTTTATGAAACTTATATTTTAGGTTTATATCAGCAATGTCTTGGACAAGTTCGAAAATCAGTGCTGATCAATTTTTTTTGAAAGAGTTATGCCCCTTTGAAATATTAATTATATGGAAAATTGCATTGTAAGCGCTCTCATGTGTACAATTCTTGCCGGATTTTTATGAAACTTATATCAAAGGTTTATATCAGTACAAGTTCGAAAATCAGTGGCGATCAAATATTTTTAAAAGAGTCATGCCCCTTGGAAATATTAATTATATTGGAAATTGCATTGTTTTAGCTCTTGAGCCTTCATTTCTCTAAGATATTTATAAAAAGTTTTAAAGAACAATAAAAAAAAGTTTTTAAGTTATTGCCCTTGGATAGATGATTATGTGCAATGTGGGGACATTGGAACTCTATTCTTTAATTTTTTAGTATTATATGCCCGTTTACGGGACGTATTATGGTATACCGTTGTCCATCGTCAATATGTCAGACATTAACTCAAAAACGCTTTAACCAATTTGCATAAAACTTTGGTGAATTGTTTATATCTATTGACGTGAGCTCCCTTTCGTTTTTTATAAATTTTAGATTTTACGTTTCCGAGTTATTGGGTTTTATTCATTAAAAAAAGGGGGATTTTCCAGTTTTCAGACAATAACTCAAGAATGCTTTCACCAACTTGCAAGAAATTGTGGTGTATTGTTTAGATCTATTGACGTGAGCTCCCTTTAAATTTTTATAAATTTTAGATTTTACGTTTCTGAGTTACAGGGTTTTATTCATAAAAAAAGGGGGATTTTCCAGTTTTCGGACAAAAACTCAAAACATGCTTTCAGCAGTTCTTATGAAACTTTGGTGAATTGTTTATATCTTTTGATGTAAGCTCCTTTAGAATTTTACATTTCTGAGTTATGGGGTTTTTATTCATTAAAAAGGGGAGATTTTCCAGTTTATGGACAATAACTCAAAAATGCTGTCAGCAATTCTCATGAAACTTTGGTGAATTGTTTATATCTATTGATGTAAGCTCCCTTTTGATTTTTATAAATTTCTAATATGACATTGAGAATTAATTGAACTTTATTGATCTTTATTCTTTGAAAATGTGTCGGGCCTATCATGCGCTTATTGGTTTTTTCATTCCAGAGTTACAGAAGGCTGTTCCATAAAAACATACATGGTACCCAGGGAAGCCACTTTCCTAAGGTGGTAACCACCTATAGAGGCAAATTTAGAATTTCAATTACATTTCCACTGTACTTGACACCCACCCATAGTAGAGATTTCAAAGTGCCTTCCCTGGGTTCCATGTATGCTTTTATGGAACAGCCCAGAACTTTGACCCTTAGATATAAGGCAATTTTTCACAAATCGTGCACTAATTCCAGCATTCCTGATTGATCACCACCAAACTTACACTATTGTGGAGATTGCTGAAAGGAAGCTCCCTAGTGGTTTTTTTTTAATTTTTGGTTTGTTGTTCTAGAGTTATGCTTATCTGGATGCAAATGACAGCAATTGTGACTGTGTGAACTATTTGTAAAAAGCTTTATTATTTTAAGAATGTAAAAGATTTGGATACTGTAAATTTGGAAATTAGTGCAAGGTTTTTGTCTCGCCTGTCGCGGAAAGTGAGACATAGGGATTGCTTTTCCGGCGACGGTGATGGTGACGGCTCTGGTGTCAACAATCGTTAAGTTTTCTGCTCAAGTTAGTTTGATAGGAACTACTTGTGATAGATCATTGGTATTTAATATATAGTTGCATTACTATCAGTACATATCAGTTTGATGACTATTTTGAGGCCCTGTCCCCTAGGACATGGTCCAGTGACTTTGAATTAATTAGCAATTTTCAATGTTAAGTTTTCTGCTTAAGTTAGTTTGATAGGCTACTTGTAATAGATCAATGATATTTTGTATGAAGTTGCATTACTATCAGTATATATCAGTTTGACAACTATTTTGAGGCCCTGCCCCCTAGGACATGGTCCAGTGACTTTGAATGAATTAGCATTTTTCAATGTTAAGTTTTCTAATTAAGTTAGTTTGATAGGATTTACTTGTGATAGATCAATGATATTTTGTATGAAGTTGCATTACTATCAGTTCATATCAGTTTGATGACTATTTCAATTTTCAATGTTAAATTTTTCTGCTGAAGTCTGTTTGATAAGAACTACTTGTTCATCTCAGTTTTACCATTTTCAGGCCCTATACAGATGTCTTATGGTCTATTGTTTCTCTGCTTGCATAAGTCTGAATTTTCATGCTTCAATACCTGAAACAAAAACAAAAATTTTCCACATTATTTTCAGTAGATACACTATGTATATGAGTAAAAGGGCAACTGTATTTTGTACAGTAAGTACTTATGAGTGGGACACCACAAATAAAATGTCTCAAAGATGGTGTTGAAAATATAAATAGTCACTAACATTACTTACACAATGATCTGTTGTCAATAGAAGAAAAAGTTGGGACCACAATAAACCCTGCCCATTAACTTCAAAGAAGCCACAAATTACGTTGTAAGACAAGTAGTTTCAAACAGAAAATGAAAAACCATGACCCTGTAATGTTTTTTGTAAAAGTAATTTTCAGCAACAGCAAAAAATTCTTAGATGTTATGTGCCAATATCACTATACATTTGAGTTGAAAGAAGGGGAAAATGATTTTAAAATGTTCCACACAAGGGGTATGTCTGTTCTAGTGCCAAGTTACTCCTTTAAGTGATTGGTACATATCTGTCTTACAGGGGTCATCTGACCTTGACCTCATTAGCATGGTTCATTTGTCAATGTTATGTTATTGATAAATACTATGTTTTCATGATGATATAAGTTTCTCAGGTATTATAAGTAATAAATCAACTATACTTAAAGGATTCATCTGACCTTGAAATTATTTTCATGGTTGATTGATTGTGTCTGATCCTCTTTTACTATAATAAGTTATGAGTCAGTTGTATGTGTTACTAGTGTATTGAATGTATGTCTGTCTGACAGTATTCATCTGACCTTCACCTCATTTAAATGGTTTATTGGCCAATGTTCAGTTTTCATTGCTACATCAGATTCTCAGTAACTGGTATTTGTAAATCAGCTATATTTTTATGCCCCACCTATGATAGTAGAGGGGCATTATGTTTTTCTGTCTGTGCGTCTTCGTTCGTCCATTTGTCCGTCCGTCCGTTTTGTCTGTCTGTCCTGCTTCAGGTTATAGTTTTTGGTCAAGGTAGTTTTTGATGAAGTTGAAGTCCAATCAACTTGAAACTTAGTACAACTGTTCCCTATGATATGATCTTTCTAATTTTAATGCCAAATTAGAGTTTGGACCCCAGATTCATGGTCCACTGAACATAGAAAATGATAGTGTGAGTTGGGCATCCGTGTACTATGGACACATTCTTGTTATTATATAAACTTGTAATGTGTTCAGGTCTTCCCAACAGTGGTCATCTGATCTAGACTACATTTTCATGGGTCTTTGATCAATGTTCAGTTTTGTGATAACTGTAGTATGACTTTGATATCAAATTCTGTTTTAATCGGTAAAGCAGGTAAAACATCTTCATGGGTGTCTTATCTTGTTATAGAGTTAATGATCAGCTCTGATTTGGATGAAAGCATTTTCCCTAAGTCAAGTAATTTAAAATCAGCACAGTCTTCTAATGCAGTGGAACCCCCTCCCCTGTATTTCATACTTGGCACTAGAAATTATATACCGGTAATCATGTTATATGTTAATTGTGCAGGTAGAATTCCTGTGAATTGCATAAAAAATATAACAATACATGTGTGTATTGTGCCTTTTTTCTATATTGACATCAATTATTTTCACAATTGTATAACCTTTCCCTGAAACTTGGGATCTGCAATTAGTTAGAATCAACTGTATTAATTTGCTTCTTTTACCAGTCTTTTATATATATTTTCTCATTTGATTTATTTGTTATGATTTAATTTTTGAAACAAAGAAAAAACACATTAGACCTGCTTAATAGAAAAACAAAGTCATTGGGTTGCTGTCTCATTGGCCTATAACTCCTTTTATTCATAGTGATAAGTTCTTTAATTTCTCACTATCAGGTGAGATAACGCTTGTCAAAATAGTTTAACAAAAGTCTTGTTTTCCTATAGAGCTAGCTTAAAAATTAGAAAATTTAGATAAGTAGAACAACTACAAGAAAAAAATATACTCTAAAGAGCTAGTGTCGCTCACCTAGGTCTATGTAAATCTTCAACAATGGACAATCTCCAACATTGTAGACGAATAGAATTGAAGAAAAAATCTCTTTTTTGTTGATCTTGTATTGCTGATAATTTTTCCTGTTTACTGTTGATGAAATGATTGTGGCCAATTTTGGTCCCAATTGGCCCAGTAGTTTCAGAGGACAATATTTTTTGTTAAAGTTAACTGATGACAGACGAACAGTGATTTATAGAGTAACCCACTTAGCCCTTTGGGCCAGGTGAGCTGAAAAGGTGAAAAAACAGAAAATTCAATGATCAAAACTTGAAAAAAAAGAAAATCTCAGTCTTTCACAGATTTCAGTGTAAGTTGAAGTTCAAAACCGGCTTTTAGTATGGTGATGCCAGGCTGAAAAGTGAATACCTAATTTGTGTTATCAACTCCTCATACAATTTTCAACCCAGATCCCTGAAACTTCACAGGAAGATGGTACATATGTTTAAGTTGTGCTCCTGCTATTATGGAATTGCTTTAGAATTTTTTTCTCATTTTTTCCAGGCTTGGAAACTTAGTCTTATCAACAAAATTTCTGAAAGAGGGTACAAGTTTTGATTAATCAACTCCGACTACAGTTTTCCCTGCAGAGATTGTCTAAATATTGTCAAACGTCAAGCCCAGATTACCTGAAGTTAGAGGCAATGGTAAATCTAGGAGAACGGTCAATATGAACCATCACTGGAAACACAATATGAACCATCACTGGAAACACAATATTAACCATCACTGGAAACACAATATGAACCATCACTGGAAACAAAGCCAAGTGCAACTGTTCCATTCACACAGATGTATATGTACATGGAAAAGAAAATTTGTATGAATGCGAATCAAATATTAAAATCAAAGGTCAAGGTCCAACAGTCATAATTAAATACATAAATTATACATTATAATATAATCTGACAGATATGATTTATCAGATATTGCAATAGATATAAACAGCTCGGGTTCACGTCATCATTATCATTGTATGAAATCTTAGTGAGAGGTAATACTAACAAACAGGATAAAGACTGTTTCCTTTTCCTGAAATGTTGTTTTAAAATTTATGTACTAGTATACGTGGAGCTTCCACATCCTGGATAGTGATAAAAAAAATAATTACCTTTTCATGTAAAATGTACGGCGTTTGTATCGCTGCGGTAATAACAATTTAAACGTCGGTAATTTGAATTATATCTGAACTATTATGCGTTTTGGAAATTGACCCCCTGTTGTTTTTATCGTCTCGCCTGCAACGAAAGTCGTAGTATGCGAGACATAGGTATTACTATCCGGCGGCGGTGGCGTAAACTATTTGTATAAAGCTTTATATTTCATAAGGTAGAAGATTTGGATGCTTCATATCTTATATGCAGATACCTTATGTTACGAAGTTTCCGTCAATCATATGTCCATTGTCCTTGACCTTATTTTCATGGTTCAGCGACTGCTTGAGAACAAATTTGAGTTTTTTTTCATGTGAATTTCTCACTTATTACGAGAAACAGGATAACTATATTTGGTATATGGGTTCCTTGTAACGTCTACATGTCCGTCAGACAGAGTTCACCTGACCTCGACCTCATTTAATGGATCAGTGGTCTCAGTAGGTTGAAGTTACGTGATTAGGTCCGTTTCTCAAATACTATAAGCAGTAGGTCAACTATATTTGATGTATAGAATGATTGTAATGGATACATGCCAGTCTGGCAGGTTTCACCCGATCTTGACCTCATTTTCATGGTTCAATGTCAAGGTCAGTGTTAAATTTTTGTGCTTTTGGTCTATTTTTAAGTACTATAAGCAATATAGGTCAACTATATTTGGTGTATGGAATGATTATAAGGTATACAAGTCTGTCTTGCAGGTATCATCTGACCTTGACGTAATTTTGATGGTTCATTGGTTAATGTTAAGTTTCGTGTTGTCTGTTTTTTCAAGTACTATAAGCAATAGGTCAACTATATTTGGTGTATGGAATGATTGTAAGGTGTACATGTTTGTCTGGAAGGTATCATCTGACCTTGACCTCATTTTTATGGTTCAATGGTCAATGATAAGTTTTTGTGTTTTTGTCTGTTTTTCAAATACTAATAGCAATAGGTCAGCTATATTTGGTGTATGGAATAATTGTAAGGTGCACATATCTGTCTGGCAAGTATCATCTGACCTTGATCTCGTATTTATGGTTCATCGGTCAATGTTAAGTTTTTTTTGTTTTGGTCTGTTTTTCAATTAGCATACGCAATAGGTCAAATATATTTGGTGTTTTAAAAAAGATTAAGGTGTATAAGTCTGTCTATCACAATTTATCTGACCTTGACCTCATTGTCATAGATTTTTTTTTAAATGTTAAGTTTCTGTAATGCATTTAGTAACACCTTTATCTTTAAGACTTTCAACATAAAATCAATGGTCAGTAAACCAGGGAGACATTTCAGCTTGTGCACTCTTCTTTTTTTTTTTTTTTTTTATAAATATTCTTTAATATTTGAATTTATTTTCACTTACATGGAAAATAAGAATAGAGGGCGTCATATATAATCTACTGTTATTGTAATATCTTATGGAGAAAAGTCAGGACAAATTAAATAAGTAAAAAATAAGTTTAAATATTAAAGAATATTAAACTAAAAAAATAACTAGAGGCTCCAAAGAGCCGGTGTCGCTCACCTGCATCTTCAACAATGGCCACTTTTTATTAAAAATCATCATTAAAGGAGATCAACTCTATAAAGAGTTAACTGGCAATTTCAGTCATGTTGACAAATTTAAGATCTTATCCTTCCGATAATTTTTCCTTTTTAAAGTTTCTATTTATCGTCTCATTTTTTTATGAAAAAAATGTTAAAATTATCATTTAAGGGCAATAACTCCAATAACGAGTCAATTGAAGTTTTCAACCATCAATAATTAACTCATTAGTAGATCTTGTCTTGCTGATCATTTGTGCTATTTAAAGTTTCTATCTATTTATTACAGTTTTCAAGATAATAGGCAAAAATGTGGAAAAATCGTCATTAAAGGGCAATAACTCTGATTATGAGTCGTCTGACGATTTTGATTATGTTTTTCTTATTTGTAGATCTTGTCTTGCTGATCATTTTTGCTGTTTAACGTTTCTGTGTGTGTATTATAATTTTCGAGATGATAGGGAAAAATACTATAAAATGGTAAAATTCGTCATTTAAGGCCAATAACTTCTTTAAGAAGCCGTCTGACAGTTTTGACGTTAAAATAACAGTAGTTAGAGCTCAACATTTTGCTCCCTTCAGAATTTCTCTATTCAAAGCGGTTTTCAAAATAATAAGCAAAACTTGCATTTTTCCTCTATGTTCTATTTTAAGCCATTTCGATCATCTTGGTTAGAAGGCGGGGTCATCGGACTCACCTTTATAAACTAGATAGCCCAATGATGATTGTGACCAAGTTTGGTTCCAATTTGGCTCAGTAGTTTCAGATGAAAAGATTTTTGTAAAAGTTAAGGGACGACGACGGACGACGGACGCCAAATGATGAGAACATCTCAGTTGGCTTTTGGCCAGGTGAGCTAAAAAAAAGGGGGGATCCATTCCCCAAGCGCCTGTGCTTTTTTTTTCCGTGTTCTCCGTGATATCAAAACGGTCATTTACATAACCACTAAAAGATACGTTGTACATGACAGTTTTCCAAAAGACCAGTGACCAATCATTAACTATCTTTTGTAGGAGTTCTTGAAGTTTATTTGATTGAAGTGATATTTCACTCTCAGGGCATATATATTGGTTCACATATATATATATACCAACAGAGACATATGTACTAATCTTTTATATAGAATATTTTTTTTTGCTGCAATCACTCTGCTGCATTTTCTGTTGTGCTCGTATTCTTTGCATACTTCTTTTTAATTCATTTACAAAGGTAACTGAGAAAAACATACAGACAAACACAGCATCAAAATTAACAAATTAAAAAAAAGTATTTTATGTCATTATTCTATAAATTTAAAGACGGGTTAGTCTGTATCCGAAATTTCATCAATTATGTCGGGGACTCTGAATACACGATTATCTTTTGATCCGAAATCATGTTAATAATCAAAAATTTAAGTAAACAAATATTTCAAATTGTACCAAAAATTAACGAAGTAATGAAGAAAACAATATATTTCTTGAATATAGAAATAAGATGTTGTCAGTGTGGTATGATTGCCAATGAGACAAATCTCCACCAGAAACCAAATGATAAGAAGTTAGCAACAGTGAACTATAGGTCACCGTGTGGCCTTCGACAATGAGTAAAACCCATACCGCATAGCAAGCTATAAAAGGCCCCGAAAAGACAAATGCAAAACAATTCAAACTAGAAAACTAATGGCCTTATTTATATTCAAAACAATAAATGAAAAGCGTTGAAGCATACATTAGGGGTTCTGTGTGGTATATTTCGGGCTTTCTGTGTTGATCTACAGGTATTATACGCCACGGCCTGTTGTAAAAAGACGCACCCTTAATATTCTTGTGAAATTGATTTCTGAAAGCCGTGCATCATCTGCTAGACATTATTGAATTATATCGTCATCCATGCAAAATGACGACCATATCTCGACAGGCCATGTCATCTTTTTATCACACTTTTGCAACATCCAATATTTTGGTGTTTTCAACTGTTCACCGTATTGCATTTAGGGGTTTCTTTAGGGGTTTCGGAGACCAATATACGACGCATGAAATTAACTGTTTAACAAAAAGTTTAAAAGCTGGTTGGAGGATTGTTTCCTTTCGAGCTCCATCCTTTTCAGTGCTTATTATTGAAACCAAATATAACATAAAATTAATCATAGGCCGTGTCTGGTCGTTTTAATTTGTTTCTATTTGAGTTAAACTTCTTAAACCTAACAGCAAGCGTTGCATCATAACACACTGTCGAAAATAAAACATGCGTGCAGTCTGACGTTAGTGTTTAACAGACAAATTATTCTTGTTCAAACTAGACATCAGTATGTACATAACGTTTTTTTTTTTTTTTTTTTTTTTTATTATTTAACAAAATAACGATTGAGGACATACACATTTGACTAAATGTAAAAATCTAATTTTGTTGTCGTTTTTCTTCTCAAAAGATTTTCTCTCAATGAAGTATTATTTGTGTTTTGTTTTGTTGTTTTCCTATTTACCGGCTACAGACAAACATACAACATACGAAAAAACAAACATACAACATACGAAAAAACAATTATTACTTTTTCTTACTTTTGTGTGATTAACCATCCAATAGTGTTGGACATTGGATTCTCTGAGTAGTTCATAGAAAATCTTCTGAAAACTATTGCCCTATGATATAGTTTGCATATGACACAAATATGTCTTGTATAGTTCTTACCAATAGTTGTTATTTTGGTGAAGATTTGCAAACTAATGACCAAAAGGGGGGTTTGACCTGGTTTGACATTGCACCCATACGGAATTGTGAAACATCTCAGTATTGATGACAGATCTTTGGAAGTGTGAAGCATCTCAGTATTGATCACAGATCATTGATAGACTGTGTTAGAATTAATCGCAACTTTATTACAATGTCACTTTTTCTTTATTTCAGACTTTTTTATTATCCATTTGCTACCGTTTGCACGGAAAAGGGAAAGGTGTTCTCTTCCTATCCGAAGGTTTACTTTCTTATATATGCCAAATATATCAATGAGGTGTAGCTTCACTATGGGTTGTATTTGTTAGGTCACTGATGAGTCTTTTTTTTATTGTATTCCGATTTGATGTCTATAAATGCTGTTCACCAATCCTTATATATACCTAATATTCATATGAATGATGTCATTGGTTTAACGTAATTATATCTGTTAACATTTGTATTGACACATGTTAAATGGTCCTTCGTTTAAATCTAATTACGATGTCACAGATTGTATGTGTGATACCTGGGTAATATATGTAGGCCTACATGGATTTTGCCATGACATAGGTCGCGATTTTTGACAAGACTTCAATATATCAATGGGGTGTTTTTAAAACCCAGCTGTACATATGTACCCAATACCTCTCAGGGGATCAGATCTCCAACCTGATCACGACCTGCTGCCTCATTTTTCGTAAGACTCGGGGCTTTATATGCCGGAGCCTGACATATTGTGTAGCTCAGCCTGACACTTATGTTAATTGTTGAAGACTGAAGCTAGATTACTTCTAGATGTCTTTTCATTTGGAAATGTGTGTCGTTTGGATGTTCGCTCATTGTCCGGTTATCCAGACTACATAGAATCGGAGCTGTATACATGGGAGAAATTCTTTTGCGCCACAACTCATTTTCGCCAATGCTTCGTTTGCTCCGCGACAAAAATAAATCATACGATCGCGCCAAATTATTTCACTAAAAAACAATGACTTTCCTCCTCTTTTTTACCCGAGCTTATTCCCCAAAGTTTATATAATCGGAAGAAAAGTGACGTTAGGAACTTTTACAATAATTCAAATAGTGCTTTATATGAACATTACGGATGAGTGTCGTTTTAAATTGAATATTTCTTATTTTAAATTTTCTTTATTCTTAAATATAATGTTTCTTATTTCGAATACCCAAATAGAGTATAGATTTCAATAATTTACAACTTAATCCGATGGCAGTTAAAAGTGCGAAAGATAATCCTCTTTAACCCAGAGGAGGGACGACATTCTGCACACGGCACGCAGCTTAGTAAATGCATCAGATTATCTCTCAATGAAATAGCGCCCGTGCAATAATCAATTTAAAAAAACAACTCGCATACTTTCTATTTAATTATAACAGAGAAATATACTGCAATATATGATGACGATCGTACCTGGGACTATATATGACCATATATATACATTCCCAGATCGTACACGTCTCTGTTATACAGTTCCACGTTTACGAATTATATTAAATTATGTTCCAGCTGATAAATGAAGTAAGTCTCAAAACCCAATTCAATGTTGTATATATATTGTAAATCAAAGACAATATCTTGATCTTAATCAAGGATATTAATAATAGGCCTAAAAGAGACATATATATCCAATTTTGATAAATTTAGATATTTAATAAACTGTACGGTGACTGATACGTTCTCAACAGATTTCTTATATAATATATATATATATATATATATATATATAAGACAAATGTATCAGTGGCGGATCCAGAGCTTTTCATAAAGGGGGCACTGACTGACCTAAGGGGCCCGCTCCAGTCATGCTTCAGTGATTCCCTATATAACCAACCAAATTTTCCCTACGAAAGGGGGCAGGGCCCCTGGATCCGCCTATGTGTATCATAATCAGAAATTCATCAGTGGGAATAATTCTCGAGGAATAATTGCATAATTGATGTGTGTCTCTTGTCTATTGTTTGTTATAAAATCACAAAATTGCTGTCTCTTTTTTGTTTTATTTTTTCTATGTTTTCATGTATTTCAGCGATAATCCTTTTGTACTGGATTTGATACTAAATTAGTTTGTTAGTTTTATATATAAATTATGTAAATCTATTTGTCTCTGGTAAAACATACTATATAAATCCTTGTTTTAATTAATCATTCGAATATGACCGAAAACAACAAATCTATGTCATTGTTTGTGGTTATCGAAGCGTAACCTTCAAAATAGTAAACGTGGAACTGTTATATCCGGGAGCACATGTTCCCCCTATAAAACTGCTAAACGTCTTACGTTTACACGTGACACAGTTTTTCATCCAATCCCTCCACAACACGGTTGTGTTGTGCTGACTTATTTTACGCATGCGCATTATAGACCGGTCTCTTTGCCACGTTGAAGACTGCAAATAAGTTGATATACTTTGGGATCAGTCTTTTTCATCACAGAAACTATCGGTTACACCTGCAAAAAATATGCTGTCTTTATTTCTAAGTGCGTGCGTTATTGCTCTTACTTTTGGAGCAGACATTAAAGAAGAAAACGGTGTTTTAGTGTTGACAACAGCAAATATCGAAGATGCTCTGAAAGACAACACAAACATCTTGGTTGAGTTTTGTAAGTATCTGTCAGTAAATACACATGCAAACATACTTATTAGATAACTATTTTGTACAGGTATATCTTAATAATGTCTATCATATACAAGATATCGATAACAGTGGATGATATCATTTTTAATTAAATTTGTATGACAAGTTAAGGTTTCCATATGGAATATCCAGCGTCAGCAGCATTCTAAAGAATAACATGAGCTATGTTAAATAGTCTTAGAGTTTTATTGTATGATATGACAGGCTTCAAGAATTAGAAAATTGACTGACCTGCAACAAAAATAATCAACATGTTATTAATGTCCTTTTATTAAATTGTTGCAAGTCCAGTTATAGAACTTTACTTGAGAATTAATCTGTTTAGAGGTATTTAGATTTTCAAGAGTTGAATCAACATATTTTACTTTTTAATTGTCTTGCTATTGTTTTGTCCTAGCTGCTGATCAAGAATAATGAAATCCAATAAATGCCTAACACAAATTTGTGTCATTGAATTCCAGCTGGAGGTTCCATGTAAAAAATGATCAGGTGTTCGGTGTTCAAACCTCTACTTTAACTATTCAAGAGCATCAAATCTAATCATTACCTGATTCATAAATGTACAACCTTCGGTTCTCAGATGGTTATTTTTATATTCTAAAGCAAATAACAATTTTGTCATCCATAATTTGATGTACAGTGTAATTCCTAATTCCTAGATGATGAAAATAGTGCAGAATATAATTAATTACATGTCCCACTCCAAACAATGACCAGTTTAGGGGCCCCAGCCCCTTCCTTTTTTTTTTTAAATCCTGGATCTGCAACTGATAACACATTAAGCTAAAAATTCACTGTGGACAATAAATTCATTTTATTTGCAGATGCCCCATGGTGTGGCCATTGTAAAGCTTTAGCACCAGAGTATGAGAAGGCAGCCAAAGCTTTAGCTGATGAAGGTTCAGACATCAAGTTAGCCAAGGTTGATGCTACTGTCGAGTCTTCACTTGGAGAAAAATATGAAGTCCGAGGCTACCCTACCATCAAATTCTTCAGATCAGGAACACCAGTTGATTATTCAGGTATAAATTCTAAGAATAAAAAACTTTTTGGTTTAAATACAATATTTTTTTTAATGATTTTTTGGAATATCTTTTCTGTAAGCAGTCTATTGTTTTCAGGGAGCTTGTGATCAATTTATGAAACAAAAAATATCTTGAATGCTGTTTGTGATGCCCTTTGATATTTTAATGCCTGAGAAATGTGTTCATTAACATAATAAAACCTTTAATGTTGTTAATATAGTTTTGCATGGTTTGTATAATAGAGAAATTTTAGGATTATTATTTTAAAACTGTATATTGTAATTCATGCAGTATAATGTGTCTACAGTTTATTTTTTGTGATTACAAAAGTGTTTGTTGAATACAAAATTAAGTCACACTAACCATCATAATTATCAATTTTATGTTATATAGGTGGTAGACAGTCAGCTGATATTGTAAACTGGTTGAAGAAGAAGACTGGTCCCGCTTGTGTTACTTTAGATTCAGTTGATGCTGCTAAAGCAATGATAGAGAAAGATGAAGTTGTTGTTCTTGGTTTCTTCAAGGTGATTTACAAATTTTAAAAAATTAAGTTATTCTTTAGGTTGCTGTGTAAAAGTTCATATACTCTTTTAAGTCTTTTAGGTATAACTTTTCATCCAAGTAATATATAAATGACTTCCATCTTTTATAAGTATGGAAAGGAAAAGTATTAAAAAAAACTTCAAAATGGATTTTCTGTATGACATTTAGTATAAGGAAGGTCTTACTAAATTTTTTGTAATTACTTTTATGTTAATTTTAAACAGCTGTTACATTTTATTGATTTTGTAAAATTACAACAAACTAATTATGGTAATGTTTTATTTTTTTCATGTTTTTACCTTATAAGGTACATTGAAGTTTGTAAAATCAGAATACAATTGAATATAAATGCCCCAAAAATATAAATTTGATTGAAAAAAAGTTTGTTCAAGGAAACATGTTTTTATTGTGTAGTAATAAACCCTTATTCATCAAGATGTTCCAGTGTTGATTGCTTTCTTCTCAATGTATCTTGTCTAAATGTTTGTCTTTAAGTGTTCAGCTATTGATGCTCTGCAAAAGTAGAAAAGCTGAAAAGATATAAGAAGATGTGGTATGAGGGCCAACGAGACAACCCTCCATCCAAGTAAAAATTATAAAAGTAAACCATTATAGGTCAAAGTACGGTCTTCAACACGGAGCCTTGGCTCACACCGAACAGTAAGCTATAAAGGGCCCCAAAAATTACTAGTGTAAAACCATTCAAACGGGAAAACCAACGGTCTAATCTATATGAAGAAACGAGAAACACTTATGAACCACATCAACAAACGACAACTACTGAACATCAGAAGACTAGGGAATGAAGAGATTTCTATCAACTATTAATAAATTTGCTCTAGAAATTCTTGGTTTCTTAAATGTTTGAATGTTTCCTTTCTAGGATTTGAAGTCAGAAAGTGCTAAAGAATATGAGAAAGCAGCACAAGGTATTGATGATATCCCATTCGGAATTACATCTAATACTGATATCTTCAAAGAATATGAAATGGAATCTGATGGTGTTGCTCTCTTCAAGAAGGTAAAATTTAAAGAAAATGGGGATTTAATGTACTGCAATACATCAACCTTTAAACAAAATAATAGCATCGTCAGAAAAATGTTTGAAAAAGAAGTACTAAATTAAAACATACTCACATCCATGCATTCTGTAAATTGACAGTTCATCAAACTACAGTTTCAAACTATTTTCCTAAGGATGAGAGATTCAATATTTTAGTTTAAGTTTTCTCATATAGCAGATGTATATATTACAGGTTGAATAAAATTGGTTTCCGTTTAATAATAATCAGGTTGTGAATTAGATTACGTTTATGAACATTTGCATATGTATGAATTTACATCATCTGGCATTTCATACCATGAATCAGAAAATTAAATGTTTTTATAAAATGAAGGTTAAATGAACTATTAAACAAGTCCACTGACAATCTGTGGCATAGCTTTAGGGCAAGTTGAACTAACCAGTTAGGTTACACTGGACACTTCATAATATATTGAAGTATCCATTTTGAATGGCCACTTTGCCTTAAGCTATATAGTATTAAAAGGTATTTAATTTAGGACAGATGCATTGTTAAATGTTCATGTAATTACTGGTACATGTATGTCATAATAAATCAGTAAAAGTTATTAAAGTAAAGTTTAAATACTTCATGAATTAGCAGTATGTAATAGATCATTATTAGCTTCTTTATTTACATGGATGTTCTAACATTCTTGAATATTTACTATTTTACAGTTTGATGAAGGACGTAATAACTTTGAAGGAGAAGTTACTGCTGATGCTGTGAACAAATTCATCTCGGCTAACAGATTGCCGTTGATTATTGAATTTACACAAGAGGTTAGTAAACCAGATCATATGGTACTGTTTAACTCTAGTTTTTGACATTTTAACAAAGGAAATGTGGCATAATCCTCAATGGGACAACAAGTTGCAAGATTATAGCTCAATTGGTCTTTTCCAGTGAATCCGTTAGGCCAATATGAATCAAACTTAATCACAATCTTCCTTAGGTCCTTTTTCAAATTTGATCATGTCAGTCAATAAAAATGGCTACTGTTACTTAAATTAGAATTGAGGGGTCAACTATGAATACAATAATTATGTAAAGGTAATGTTGTCCCAATAAAAATTTGTTTATTACACCAAACACATTTAAACATGGCTACCATCATTACTCTATTGACGTGAAAACATTATTTTATCAGGTTTCATAATATTTAAATACTTTGGATCATTGATACTTGTAGGGGTTTAATATGTTGAGGTAAAAATACAACATTTTGATGAGTCCATCATTATTGATATCTCAATTTTGGAAAATTTTGTCATTCCAAGATAAAATAATGTTGCAGAACTTGTCTGTTTGGATATCCTTGTATGCTTTAATAGTAAAAGCTATTATTATGAGTGATTCAGCTTTCTGATTCCTTTATAAAAATTTCACTGCATTATATTGAATGTTTTTGATTAAAAGAAATCCTGAAATTCTTAAATTTAAACAGTTATTCTTGAAGAACATAAATAATTACTGGATTAACATGACAATATTAAAGTTAAACTATATATTCAGTTCTATGACAACTGAATTTAAATTTTATATTCGGTTCTGTGACAATATTGAAGTTAAACTTTATATTCGGTTCTCTGACAATATTAAAGTTAAACTTTATATTCGGTTCTCTGACAATATTAAAGTTAAACTTTATATTAGGTTCTATGACAATTTTAACTTTTTGCTGGTTTTAATACTTTTTTGTATCTGTTTTCTTTAGTCTGCACAAAAGATCTTTGGTGGAGAAATCAAGAACCACATCTTACTCTTCTTAGAAAAGAAAGCAGATGCTTCTGCCAAAATTTTGGAAGGATACAGGAAAGCTGCAGTTGGATTTAAAGGAAAAGTTCTGTTTATCACCTTAGATACCTCAGATGAAGATAATGCAAGAATCTTGGAATTCTTTGGTTTGAAGAAAGAAGAAACCCCAGCTGCTCGTCTTATCACCCTAGGAGAAGACATGACCAAATATAAACCAGACTCTGATGATCTTTCAGAAGATGCTGTTACATCATTTGTACAAGCCTTTTTAGATGGCAAATTGAAGGTGAGATTGAGACAAAGACTTTTTGCTATTAATCAATATAAAGATGGATCTCAAACTTTTACAATAATAATACTTTGAATATGTAGGCATGGTAAGAGCATCTACATATTCTTCAAAAGAGAAAGATATCCTTAAATCCCTACTGATGTGTCAATTTTATTGCCAAATGAATGCTGAAATATATTTATGCCCAGCCATAGGCAATAGGGGCATTAAGTGTTACCCTTGACCTTCCGTCTTTCTGTCTGTCCCATTTCCATTTTTATATGACCGCAAAATATTGGTATCACTTCGTCGTCGTCCGAAGACATTTGGTTCCCGGACAATAACTTTAGTATAAGTAAATAGAAATCTGAAATTTAAACACAAGGTTTATAACTACAAAGGAAAGGTTGGGATTGATTTTGAGGGTTATGGTCCCAACAGTATAGGAATTAGGGGCCAGAAAGGGGCCCAAATAAGCATTTTTCTAGTTTCAAGACAATAACTTGTGGAACGTTGTATGGATCTCTCTGAAATTATACCACAAGTTCCCATACCTCAAAGGGATGGTTAGGATTGGCTTTTGGGGGTTATGGCTCAAACCGTTTAGGAATTAGGGGCAAAAAAGGGGGAAAAACAAGGGTTTCCTGGTTAATGGACAATTACTTTAAAAGTACAGTGTTGTTTGAATTACCTCCCTTACACTGCTTTTAAATTATGTATAAAGAAATGTTGTATTGTCTTGAGGTGATTAGCTGTCAATTTATTTTTAGAACTTACTGTTTTAAAAATGCTGATTAAGGATTATTAATTTTAGCCATGATTATGTATGTCATTTTCTATTTTAAAGACTTTTATGATGTATTTAAATGGGTAATTATGGTTGCAAACTCCATTGGAAATTTGAATTGAGATTATGACCATATCTTGAGGGAAAGAATTTTTTTTTTTTTTGGAAAATGGGAGGGAGGGGGTGAAAAAAATTGGGGAAAGGGGAGGGTAAAAAGAATTGTGGGGGGACAATTTTTCCTCAAGATTTCAGAAATTAAAAGTAAATTTCTTCATATATTTGCAAAAAAGGGGTGGTAAAACATTTGTTTTGTTTGGGGGTCAATTTGCAACAGCTTATCAAATGTATTGCACAAAAGCAAAAAAAAGGAGGGGTAAAAAAAAAATTATTTTCGGGGGGGGCTTAATTAGCATATTAATGTGAGCATTTATATCCTGCAAAATATTTCCCATTTGAATTCATTTATTTAAATTTGTTTACAGGCTCATTTGATGTCTGAAGAAGTGCCAGCAGACTGGGATTCCAAACCAGTTAAAACTTTAGTTGGAAAGAACTTTAAAGAAGTAGCTTTCAATCAAGATAAAGCAGTTTTAGTAGAATTCTGTAAGTATATATTTTAATAGTTTAATATTCAGTCCTATGCAAACCTTAGATTGAAGATTTTTTTTTTTTACACCCCTGTAAAACGAAATAAATGCTTCAACTTTGATGTAGCAAAAGTATTTTGAACTTTAGGGTCAGCAAATGTCTTGGAAATTCAGACAAGTATTTTGAAAAGTTGCTGGATTGGTGGCATTTCATAATTATTTTAGAAACCATGTATCAAACATGGTAAGGAATAATTTTTGTTTTTTTTTAAATGGACCATTAATTCTTTCAATACAAAAGTATTATTTTAAAGACATGTATTAATTATTATTTGTCTACATTTGGTATTGACTAGGATTATTTTTATTGTTAGTCAGTCATAAGAATAGAAGAAAGGAGATCTGGTATGATTGCCAACGAGACAACTATCCATCAGAGACCAAATGATGTAGATGTTACCAACTATGGGTCACAGTATGGCCTTCAACAATGAACAAAACCCATACCTCATAGCAAGCTATAAAAGGCCCTGAAATGAAAAATGTAAAACAGTTAAATGTCATGACAAAGGGAGCACAAAGAAAAAAGTTTCCAATACATACCCATAAAACGATTAAGTTTAACTCCTCTGTTGCATTTGCTGCATGTAATAATAAAAGTTAGAAGTGTGTAGCAGTTAATTTTTATACGACCGCAAAAAATTTTTGTGGTCGATATTGGTATGACGTTACGCTGTCGTCCGTGTCGTCGTCCGAAGACGCATTGGTTTTCGCACTCTAACTTTAGTTTAAGTGAATGGATCTCTATGAAATTTTACCATAAGGTTCAATACCACAAAAGGAAGGTTGGGATTGATTTTGGGGTTATGGTACCAACAGTTAAGGAATTAGGGGCCAAAAGGGCCAAAAATAAGCATTTTGTAACTTCCAGACATAACTTGTGTGTTAGTGTATGGATCTCTCTGACATTGTACCACAAGGTTCCATATCACAAAGGAATGCTGGGATTGATTTTTGGGGTAATTGCCTCAAAATTTTAGGAATTAGGGGCCAAAAGGGCAAAAACAAGCATTTTCTAGTTTCATGACAATAACTTGTGTGTAAGTGTATGGATCTTTCTGAAATTGTACTACATGGTTCCATATCACAAAGGGAAAGCTGGAATTGAGTTTGGGTTTGGCGGTAATTGCCTGAAACGTTTAGGAATTAGGGGCCAAAGGGCCAAAAATAAGCAATTTTCTAGTTTCAGACAATAGCTTGTGTTCAAGTGTATGGATCTCTCTGAAATTGTACTGCAAGGTACCATACCTCAAAGGAAGGCTGGGATTGAGTTTGGGGTGATGAATCATAAGGGGGTTCAAAAAATTTGGGGGGGGGATTTTTAAAAAAAAATTTTCATTTTTTTTTCTTTAAAATTTTCCATTTTAAGTTGGTTATTTCTGATTTATATTTAAAAGCAAATAATAATGATATGGCAGGAGATACACACCAAACAGGATGTGTAAATTATTATATAATAAGTATTGTGCAATAGCAAGAAATTTTCAATTGCACAGTATTGCGCAATAGCAAGAAATCTTCAATTGCACAGTATTGCGCAATAGCAAGAAATATCCAATAGCACAATATTGCGCAATAGCAAGAAATTGTCAATTGTACAGTATTGCGCAAAAGCAAGAAATATTCAATTGCACAGTATTGCGCAATTGCAAGAAATATTCAATTGCACAGTATTGTGCAAAAGAAGATACTTTGTATAAATTGCTTATTTCTTGACCAATTTCAATGGGGTTTTATTCTTGAACTCTTGGGGTTCTTTAATATGCTGAATCTAATCGTGTATTAGGTTTTTATACGACCATAAAAATTTTTGTGGTCGATATTGGTATGACGTTACGTCGTCGTCGTCGTCGTCGTTGTCCGAAGACACATTGGTTTTCGCACTCTAACTTTAGTTTAAGTAAATGGATCTCTAGGAAATTTTACCATAAGGTTCAATACCACAAAAGGAAGGTTGGGATTGATTTTGGGGTTATGGTATCAACAGTTAAGGAATTAGGGGCCAAAAGGGGCCAAAATAAGCATTTTGTAACTTCCAGACAATAACTTGTGTGTAAGTGTATGGATCTCTCTGACATTGTACCACAAGGTTCCATATCACAAAGGAATGCTGGGATTGATTTTGGGGTAATTGCCTCAAAATTTTAGGAATTAGGGGCCAAAAAGGGCAAAAATAAGCATTTTCTAGTTTCAGGACAATAACTTGTGTGTAAGTGTATGGATCTTTCTGAAATTGTACTACAAGGTTCCATATCACAAAGGAAAGCTGGAATTGAGTTTGGGGTAATTGCTGTAAACGTTTAGGAATTAGGGGCCAAAATAAGCATTTTCTAGTTTCCAGACAATAACTTGTGTTTAAGTGTATGGATCTCTCTGAAATTGTACTGCAAGGTACCATACCTCATTGAAGGCTGGGATTGAGTTTGGGGTGATAAATCATAAGGGGTTCAAAAATTGGGGGATTTTTTTCCCCTTTTCTTCCTTTTTTCCTTTTTTTTTTCTTTAAAATTTTCCATTTTAAGTTGGTTATTTCTGATTTATATTTAAAAGCAAATAATAATGATATGGCAGGAGATACACACCAAACAGGATGTGTAAATTATTATATAATAAGTATTGTGCAAAAGCAAGAAATTTTCAATTGCACAGTATTGCGCAATAGCAAGAAATCTTCAATTGCACAGTATTGCGCAATAGCAAGAAATATCCAATAGCACAATATTGCACAATAGGAAGAAATTGTCAATTGTACAGTATTGCACAATAGCAAGAAATATTCAATTGCACAGTATTGCGCAATTGCAAGAATATTTAATTGCACAGTATTGTGCAAAAGAAGATACTTTGTATAAATTGCTTATTTCTTGACCAATTTCAATGGGGTTTTATTCTTGAATTCTTGGGGTTCTTTAATATGCTGAATCTAACCGTGTATTAAGTTTTTGGATTTTGGGCCCGCTTTTAAATTGGTCCACATTGAGGTCCAAAGGGTCCAAAATTAAACTTTGTTTGATTTCATCAAAATTGAATTATTGGGGTTCTTTGATATGCCGAATCTAACCGTGTATTTAGATTCTTAATTTTTGGTCCTGTTTTCAAATTGGTCTACATTAAGGTCCAAAGGGTCCAAAATTAAACTTAGTTTGATTTTAACAAAAATGAATTCTTAGGGTTCTTTGATATGCTGAATCTAAACATGTATTTAGATTTTGATTATGGGCCCAGTTTTCAAGTTGGTCCAAATCGGGTCCAAAATTAAACTTTGTTTGATTTCAACAAAATTGAATATATGGGGTTCTTTGATATGCTGAATCTAACCATGTATTTAGATTCTTAATTTTTGGTCCCGTTTTCAAATTGGTCTACATTAAGGTCCAAAGGGTCCAAAATTAAACTTAATTTGATTTTAACAAAATTGAATTCTTAGGGTTCTTTGATATGCTGAATCTAAACATGTCTTTAAATTTTGATTATGGGCCCAGTTTTCAAGTTGGTCCAAATCGGGTACAAAATTAAACTTTGTTTGATTTCAACAAAAATTGAATATATTGGGTTCTTTGATATGCTGAATCTAACCATGTATTTAGATTTTTGATTTTTGGGCCCCATTATCAACTTTGTCCACATTGAGGTCAAAAGGGTCCAAAATTAAACTTTGTTTGATTTCAACAAAAATTGAATATATGGGGTTCTTTGATATGCTGAATCTAACCGTGTATTTAGATTCTTAATTTTTGGTCCTGTTTTCAAATTGGTATACATTAAGGTCCAAAGGGTCCAAAATTAAACTTAGTTTGATTTTAACAAAAATTGAATTCTTAGGGTTCTTTGATATGCTGAATCTAATCATGTATTTAGATTTTTGATTATGGGTCCAGTTTTCAAGTTGGTCCAAATTGGGGTCCAAAATTAAACTTTGTTTGATTTCAACAAAAATTGAATATATGGGGTTCTTTGATATGCTGAATCTAACCATGTATTTAGATTCTTAATTTTTGGTCCTGTTTTCAAATTGGTCTACATTAAGGTCCAAAGGGTCCAAAATTAAACTTAATTTGATTTTAACAAAAATTGAATTCTTAGGGTTCTTTGATATGCTGAGTCTAAACATGTCTTTAAATTTTTGATTATGGGCCCAGTTTTCAAGTTGGTTCAAATCGGGGTCCAAAATTAAACTTTGTTTGATTTCAACAAAAATTGAATATATGGGGTTCTTTGATATGCTGAATCTAACCATGTATTTAGATTTTTGATTTTTGGGCCCTGTTATCAACTTTGTCCACATTGAGGTCAAAAGGGTCCAAAATTAAACTTTGTTTGATTTCAACAAAAATTGAATATATGGGGTTCTTTGATATGCTGAATCTAACCATGTATTTAGATTTTTGATTTTTGGGCCCCATTATCAACTTTGTCCACATTGAGGTCAAAAGGGTCCAAATTAAACTTTGTTTGATTTCATCAAAATTGAACTCTTAGGGTTCTTTGATATGCTGAATCTAACCATGTATTTAGATTTTGGATATTGGACCATAATAGGTGAATGTCCAATTTAAAATTTTTAAGTTCTTAGACCACATTCATACTGTGTCAGAAACCTATGCTGTGTCAAATAGTCAATCACAATCCAAATTCAGAGCTGTATCAAGCTTGAATGTTGTGTCCATACTTGCCCCAACTGTTCAGGGTTCGACCTCTGCGGTCGTATCAAGCTGCGCCCTCATGGAGCATTTTATTGGATTTTGGAGCCCATTTTTAATTGGTCCACATTGAGGTCCAAAGGGTCCAAAATTAAACTTTGTTTGATTTCATCAAAATTGAATTATTGGGGTTCTTTGATATGCCGAATCTAACCGTGTATTTAGATTCTTAATTTTGGTCCCTTTTCAAATTGGTCTTTATTAAGGTCCAAAGGGACAAAATTAAACTTAGTTTGATTTTAACAAAATTGAATTCTTAGGGTTCTTTGATATGCTGAATCTAAACATGTATTTAGATTTTTGATTATGGGCCCAGTTTTCAAGTTGGTCCAAATTGGGGTCCAAAATTAAACTTTGTTTGATTTCAACAAAATTGAATATATGGGGTTCTTTGATATGCTGAATCTAACCATGTATTTAGATTTTTGATTTTGGGCCCGTTATCAACTTTGTCCACATTGAGGTCAAAAGGGTCCAAAATTAAACTTAGTTTGATTTCATCAAAATTGAATTATTGGGGTTCTTTGATATGCTGAATCTAACCGTGTATTTAGATTCTTAATTTTGGTCCCGTTTTCAAATTGGTCTACATTAAGGTCCAAAGTGTCCGAAATTAAACTTAATTTGATTTTAACAAAATTGAATTCTTAGGGTTCTTTGATATGCTGAATCTAAACATGTATTTAGATTTTTGATTATGGGCCCAGTTTTCAAGTTGGTCCAAATCGGGGTCCATAATTAAACTTTGTTTGATTTCAACAAAAATTGAATATATGGGGTTCTTTGATATGCTGAATCTAACCATGTATTTAGATTTTTGATTTTTGGGCCCTGTTATCAATTTTTTCCACATTGAGTTCAAAAGGGTCCAAAATTAAACTTTGTTTGATTTCATAAAAAATTGAATTATTGGGGTTCTTTGATATGCCAAATCTAACCGTGTATTTAGATTCTTAATTTTTGGTCCCGTTTTCAAATTGGTCTACATTAAGGTCCAAAGGGTCCAAAATTAAACTTAATTTGATTTTAACAAAAATTGAATTCTTAGGGTTCTTTGATATGCTGAATCTAAACATGTATTTAGATTTTTGATTATGGGCCCAGTTTTCAAGTTGGTCCAAATCAGGGTCCAAAATTAAACTTTGTTTGATTTCAACAAAATTGAATATATGGGGTTCTTTGATATGCTGAATCTAACCATGTATTTAGATTTTGATTTTTGGGCCCTGTTATCAACTTTGTCCACATTGAGGTCAAAAGGGTCCAAAATTAAACTTTGTTTGATTTCATCAAAATTGAACTCTTGGGGTTCTTTGATATGCTGAATCTAACCATGTATTTAGATTTTGGATATTGGACCATAATAGGTGAATGTCCAATTTAAAATTTTAAGTTCTTAGACCACATTCATTCTGTGTCAGAAACCTATGCTGTGTCAAATATTTAATCACAATCCAAATTCAGAGCTGTATCAAGCTTGAATGTTGTGTCCATACTTGCCCCAACTATTCAGGGTTCGACCTCTGCGGTCGTATCAAGCTGCGCCCTGGAGCATTTTTTTTTATTTATACTGCTGTTCCAATTTTCAATAGACTATTCATTGATGTTTGTCTTTATTTCAGATGCACCATGGTGTGGACATTGTAAACAATTAGCCCCAATTTGGGATGAATTAGGAGAAAAATTCAACGATAAAGACGATATTGTTATAGCTAAAATGGACTCTACAGCCAATGAAATAGAAGATGTTAAAGTTCAAAGTTTTCCAACCATTAAATACTTCCCTAAAGGCAGCAGTGATGTAAGTTCAATTCACAGATTTTGAAAAAAATACCTCCACAAAGTAAAAAAGTAAATTTTAAATTTCAGAGTACTTTTAAAGGATGTCCATGCTGTATGACATTTTTTTTTTTTTCATTAGATCTAAAGGTTATATATACATATTTATCTAATGATGCCTGTTTCAATGTAATTGTAACCTGCAAGTTTATGAAGTATTGACAAAGGAGAGGAAACAACAATCACTATTTATACCTGCTACAGCAAGAAGGATGTAATAAAATATACTAGACGACTCCCTGTCATTTGCAACAGCTCTCCAATACTTCATATTTTGAATTTCTGTTTGGTTCTTCTAATCAAATACATTGATTTTTAAAGCAACTATTTAAATTTTGATGTTTTTGGTAAATTTTCAGCAAAGCATATTTCTTTACTATGTTCTCTCTATGATTGCAGGTTATAGATTATAATGGAGAAAGAACTTTAGATGGATTTGTTAAATTCTTAGAAAGTGGTGGAAAAGAGGGAGCAGGTGAACCAGAAGAAGTAAGTGTTGTCACTGCTTTATTTCACTGGTATTGAGTGTAAAATATGAAGATGGTTGTAAGAAAAGAAGATTAATTTGCTATTGAAAAAAAATTGAACCCCGTATATACAATTTTTATACGATCGCAAAAAATTTTTTGGGTTCGAATAATGGTATGATGTCGTCGTCGTCCGAAGACACATTTGGTTTCCGGACAATAACTTTAAGTGAATGGACCTCTTTGAAATTTTACAAGAAGGTTCAATACCACAATAGGAAGGTTGGGATTGATTTTGGGGATTACTGTACCAACAGTTTAGGAAAAAGGGGCCAAAATACAAGCATTTTTGTAGTTTCCGGACAATAACTTGTGTATAAGTGTATGGATCTCTCTGAAATAGTACCACAATGTTCCATATCACAAAGGGAAGACTGGGATTCAGTTTGGGGGTAATTGCCCTAATCATACAGGAATTAGGGGCAAAAAAGGGGCCAAAAACGAGCATTTTTCTAGGTTCCAGACAATAACTTGTGTTAAAGTGTATGGATCACTCTAAAATTGTACTACAAGGTTCCATATTACAAAGGGAAGGCTGGGATTGAGTTTGGGGGTAATTGCTCCAAAAGGGGGAGGGGGATTTTTTTTCCAATTTTATTTTCTTCAAAATTTTTCCAATTCCAAATTTTTGGAAAAGTTTCAAGAAGAATTCTTCAATTGCACAGTATTTTCAATAGATTTTAAAGATCTTTGACCACATTTATTTTGTGTCAGAAACATATATTAATGTCAAAAATTTGATCACAATCCAAATTCAGACAGTATCAAGCTTGAATATTGTGTCCAAATTTGCCCCAACTGTTCACGGTTTGACATATTTGGATGTTTAATTCTTAATGTCAAATAAAAATATAAAAATTTTGAAATCTTTTTTATTCTGAAATCATGATTTTTCATTCTTTTTTTTCAGGAGGATGAAGATGAAGATGAAGAGGAAGGAGATGAAGCAGCAGCAAAGGATGAATTATAGGCATTTCCATTACGGGTTGTGCAGGGGTGGGGAGCTTATTCCATTGTCATAGGGAAGGGAAAATAAACCAGTCTGTTATTTGGAATCTCTGTTTGGACATTAAGTGACCTTAATTGTTGTCTATTTATTTAAATTCATTTGACTGTGTTCAATATTGAGATTTGGGGTTTAATGTTTGGTGCAGACATTTCCTGGAGTGCTTCCATATCATGTTGAATGAAGAGAGATGTTAAGACTATGTTTAAATGTGTGAGTGGGTCCAGTGGTGCTATGATAGTTTACATAGTAATTTACCATTTATCAAAAAGGTTAAGGTTTTTGTTAAGTGTATTTTTTTTAATGTCACAGACACTTGCCAGCTGGATCCAATTATCTTTGAAATGAAAATGTAGACACATTCTAATGTCTTGAGACTTAATAGTTTTCATTTTGTAATCATTTATAGAACTGTAGTGCTGAATCTGAAAAACAAATGTATTCAATATGGTATTATGTTTGACTGTCATTTTGTAATTTATGGCAGCTTGTTTTGGGATTTACATTTTCCATCAAAATGTTTTTATCTAATCCAGTGTTCAAAAATGGAAATCAAGGAAAAAAAAATATCTTTAATATCTATTCAAAGTTATAAGAAAAACATGATTAACCAAATTTAGAGTCTTTGCATAATTAAGAATATTTTCCCCGTCTAGTCATACCCAAAGATTTCGTCATCATTCCAAATTTTAGTTGTAAATTTCAAATTTGGAAATGAGAACCCAGCGTAGGCCCCTTTCTTACAAATAGCATCTATATGTCTCCTAATTGCAGTAGAAAATTGACAAGAGAAAGTACAAAGCCAAATTTCCTGTCATGTTTTTCTGGTTTTTTTTTTTTTTTATCTATAGCCATACATGTATCATGTTTTTAAGTTATTATTTTTTCTTAAACTGTAGCAATAAACAGTGACTTTTGTTATTAATAGTTTTGAATTTATGAGTGCTATAAATATTATTTCACTGACCTTAGTAAAAGATAGTTTGTTCTTTTTTAAAGAAATTCATCTCTTAATGTTTGTATTTGAAGGGTTTGCATAGTCAAATACTCTACCCTGATATTAAAATTGTAACAGCATTTGTCTGAAGAGATCATTCACCATTGTAAATGATGTTGATTTTCAGTGATGAAATGAAACTACCATGTTATGAAATTTTGAACTCTTTCCGACTTCATTGAAAGATTAAGTGAGTTTCTTTTAAGAAGACAAATCATCAGTGACCAGAAGTTATAGTGCAATTAAATCCGTTTCTGCAAGTGACATTGCTACTTAATTTGTTGTTCATTAGGTTCCTGTATATCAGTAGATTTTTTATAGTGCTTCAAACAGCTTCCTCTGTTCCTACTTATATGAGGTTTTCTTACTCACAACATTGTTGTATTTGGAAATTTGAAATGTAAATTATTTATAGTATGATCATCCAAATACAAAAATGTTGTATATATTTATTAATGAATTGTAGCCAGTAGATGTAGGGTTACCCCCTTTCTATAAATGGAACAACAGGTTGTGTGCCATTGTCACTTTTGGTTATTTTTTACTATTTTATGTATGAATGGGTGATGGATGTGTTTTAATTGGACAGTTTGTTTTGTATACATGTTAAAGATAAACATTCAAAGTTTTGTAAGATTATATTAAGAAGCATAAAAATAGTAAATATTAAAATTTGAAAATACAAACATTGTCTCTCTCGACCACTTATTAGTAGGCCCAGCCTGAGAGCATACCTCATAAATGTACTGTCATTTACAAAAGTTTCTTCTTTTTTGTGTAACTACAGAATCGGAAAGACATCTTAACAAAATTTGTATCAAAAGAAAGCTGTATGCAAATTTCTTGGATATCAAAAGGTGTGTACAGTGCTAATTCCTGCAAGATGTACCTGTTTAAACATATTTCAACTTCTTTGAAATAGTTCTTTCTTGTAAGCAATTGAATGTCTGCTGACATTAAGGATCAGTTCAACATGTAGTTTTTGTCAGACTTGGGGATTATTATCCAGTAGCAGCATAAACTATTTGTATAAAGATTGTCAGAAGATACAAGACCTGGATGCTTCATTTCTTGTATGCAGATACATTATGTTTCAAAGTTTCAGTCTGTCATATGTCTATTGTCCTTGACCTCATTGTCATGGTTCAGCGACCTCTGAAAAAAAAAAAAAAAGTTTTTGTCTTGCCTTGACGAAGTCAAAAAGCGAGACATAGGTATGCTGTTTCTCGCGGAGACGGCGTTGACAATGTAATAGTTTGTGATAAGGTCAGTTTATGGGGAACCGCTAGAGGTAGGTCAGTTATATTTGGTATGCAGTTGTACAAGCATTGGCATATCTCATTTCCATGGAGATTATTTGGGCCCACCCCCTCAGTTATGGTCTATCGACTTTTAACTTTTGCTTAGTTTAGATGTACAAGTTTGTGATTAGGTCAGTTTATGGGAAACCACTAGTGCTAGGTCAATGATATTTGGTATGCAGTTGTATTAGCAGAGGCACATGTCATTTCCATTGAGGTTGTTTGGCCCTGTACCTTCAGTCGAGGTTTATTTGGCCTTGACCTCATTTGCATGATTCATTGATCATGTTAAGTTTATGTGATACTTGTAGTAAAACTTTGTCTTTAAGACTCAACATAAAAGTCAATCATGGTCAGTAAAGCAGGCAAGACATCGCAGCGTGTGCACTCTTGTTTATCCTAAGGAATTTAGTGATTATGCAAAACAGACTTTTCTATATAAATGTCTACAATGAGATACTGTAAATTCAGAAATTATTGCGTGCGATTTTGTCATTTTAGACAAAAATGCGATTTTAATTTTTGCGATATTAAGAAAAATCCTGTTTAATTCATATAAAAAATTTCAAAATGCGAGTTTAAATTATTGCGATTATAACCCTGTCGCATTTTTCGCAATAATAAAAACATCGCAATAATTTCTGAATTTACAGTACTCTGAAAGAAAGACGTTGACGGCATCAACTATTTATATATTCCAGAAGGTAGAAAAGCTTGATAATCCCACTTTCTGACAGAGTAGGGGCCTCGGTGGCCGAGTGGTCTAAGTAGTTACTACTGTAATCACTAGCCAGTCAACACTGAGGTTGTGAGTTCGAACCCCGCTCGTGCGGGTGCACTCGACTCCAATCTTAATTGACTAGGATTGTCAGTTTTCCTATCGAAGGTCGGTGGTTTTCTCCGGGCACTCTGGCTTCCTCCACCAATAAAAACTGGCCGCCACGAAATAGCCCAAAAGCGGTGCTTAAAAGTGGCGTTAAAAACACATAAAAATAAAAAAAAAAAATTTCTGACAGAGTTCATATCGGTATCATATGTGCTTCCCAATACTTCACTTAATATGAGTGTTAGTGTCTGTTACGTAGTATAAAACGGAATGGATATGATCTCTGTGCCGGAGATTGGGATAATCCATCTTTTTAAAAGGAATTAAGTAGAGGTTAGATGAATATCAGATAGACAAGTACACCTTACAATCAACCTATAACACCAAATATAGTTTACATATTGCTTATAGTATCTGAGATATGCACTTCAAAAAACATAACCCTGACCCATGAAATGGGGTCAAAGTTAGGTGAACCCTGACTTGCAGACAAACATGTAGATCTTGCAATGTTTCTATATTCAAAACATAGTTGTCTTATTCCTCGTGAGTGAGAAAATCGCATGATAAATTAATTTTCTAAAGCCTGTAATACAAACTATTTTGGTCATTTAAAATATCGCAAGCTGTCTATGTGCTGGAACATCTGACCTCAACTTAATTTTCATGGTTAATTGATCAATGTGTGAAAGGATTGACCTTCGCTTCATATTTTTTGCAATAATTCACATTGAATTTAAGTAACGAAATCTGCTTTAATATCATTTGCTTATTAAGTCAGACCTACTATCTGTTTTTCTGTTATATGATTCTAATGCCCATCACAATTTTGATACATGTAGTAAAACCTTATTCCATAGACTTATAAAATATTCAGTCATAATATGATTACAATGCCCATCACAATTTTGATACATGTAGTAAAACCTTATTCCATAGACTTATAAAATATTCAATCATAATATGATTCCAATGCCCATCACAATTTTGATACATAGTAAAACCTTATTCCATAGACTTATAAAATATTCAGTCATAATAGGAATCCAATGCCCATCACAATTTTGACACATGTAGTAAAACCTTTTTCCATAGACTTATAAAATATTGTCATATTCAATTATCTAGGTGAGAAATTTTGAGCTTATTCACTCTTTAATTGCAAAGGAAATAAACCCTTTCCCCAGAATCAGTCCCATTGTCTCATTGAATAAATACAATAGCTTATGTTCTCTGTGCAGTTCATTCAATGGAAACTTTAAACTTCTCCATAAAAAAACAATCATTAATTGATTAATTTGATTCTGGGGAAAGGTTTTATTTCCTTAGCAATAAGTTGAACATGTTTGAGTTATTTTGTAGCATGTACCTAATTTCGATTCTAAGTATGTCCACATTTAAGAAACTTGTTCAAAGACAATGGCGGATCCAGAAATTTTCATAAGGGGGCCCACTGACAGCCTAAGAGGGGGCCCACTCCAGTCATGCTTCAGTGATTCCCTATATAATCAACCAATTTTTTCCCACAAAAGGGGGGGCCCGGGCCCCCTGAAAAACCCTCTAAATCCGCCTCTGAAAGACGAATAATATTTTGAAACTTAGATAAGATCAAGGTCTAACTGTAGAAAGAATGAACCACAAGAATTAGATGCCATCTGTTGACATTATTATAGCATTATTATTAACACAATTGTGTTGGTAAATCAAGAAAAATTTCTCAAACAGTTTTATGATGTCCACTGGTGCACAACTTTAATATGTGTGCAACCATTTTCTGTTCTTGTAAAGACTGTGTTATTGTGCATATCCAAAAGGATTCGTCTTTTCACAATACCAATTTCCAAATGTTTTAAGAAGTGCAGTTTGAATTCATCTCTACAGTGGGAAATCTAGTGAACGAAGACAATAGAATATTCACTCTTCTTATGAAAAAGTTGAGAAAATCAAAAATAAAACAATGCCGGTGACGGTACTAATCAATAGTTTTTCTAAACAACAATTGTACATTTTAATGAAATTATTTGTTAAACATGATGTTTTATGTTCAGTATTTATCGAGACAATTGCATAAGAATCTTGTGAAACTGAAATCTAAAAAAATGCTAATCTTTGCTGCATATTTTTATAAAGTAGGTTTCTTTTATTATTTTTTATACAATTTTAATAAAAGGTCGTCTCTATTTTTGTACATGTATTTGTGGTCTTTTCGATCTATTCACATTCAATGTTTACATTGGGATAGGTCCGTTTGAATTTGCTCAGTAACTTAATTTCAAAAGTGTTAATCTTTGCTGCATATCAATCGATTCCTTTGAAAAAAAATTTCCTGAACTTGTCTGACCTAGCTGCATATATATACGGATAATTAGAATGTTCAAGAGAGGTATACAACCAGTAGAAAAATAAATTGAAGTTGGTATTCCAGGAATTTATTTGCATAGCAACATTTTAAACCAATTTTAAATCAAGCCGCTCCTATAGCTTGCTGTACTCGTCGTTTGCTATTTAAGTAGGGAAATGATAGCATTAAATGGAAGTTTTGTTTTTATTTCAACTTATTTCCATTTTTACTATTTAACAGAGCGTTTTCCCATAAATTTAAAATTGATAGCTTGGGACAAACATTGAAAAGATCTAGTTTTCAGTGTTTACAGGGGAGGTAATATTTTGTCACTAGATTTCCCACTGTCTACAAACTGATCAACTTGTAAAGCATTTTGGCTCAATGCTTTTAAAAGTGAAAGATTGCAGAAATTTGACCTGCTTAAATATTATATATAACCCTTGGACTTCAAAATTTCATGAAAAAGAAATTTCTGCTTATTTTTTGCCTTCTTGGCAGGTATGGAAACAATACTTACCCGTTAGTAAATGAGTAAATTGTAATTTCAGATCCTATATCAGTTTCAATATGGTTTACCTACTTCTGACCAAAGTTACATGTTGGACTACCTGGGCAGGTGCAGGGGAAAAGGTGGTTTCTGCCATTTCATGGTTCATACAGTTGCAAACTATAAACTATGATGTTTGTAAACATTGTCTCACCTCCACGAAGTAAAAAAAGTGAGACTTAGGCGTTCTGTTTCTGGTGGGGGCATCAACAATATATAAGTTTGTCCTTTATAGGTCAGTTTTAGGGGAACCACTGGTGGTACAACAATGATACTTGGTATGCAATTGTATTAGCATTGGCACATCTCATTTCCATTGAGATCATTTAGCCATGGCCCATCAGTCATGGTCTATTGACTTTGAAACTTTGCTTACTTTAAATGTATTAGTCTGTGATTAGATCAGTTTAACGAGAACCACTAGTTGTAGGTATATGATATTTGGTATACAGTTGTATAAGAATTGTCATCTCTCATTTCTATGGAGATTTTTGGCCCCTCCCCCTCAGTCAAATCCATTGACTTGGAAATTTTGAATAGTTTACATGTTAAAGTGTGTGTTTAGGTCAGTTTAAAGGGAACCCCTTAAGAAAAGTCAATGGTAGTTTTATTAGCATTGACATTTCTCATTTCCATGGAGGTAATTGTCCCTGCACCTTCGTGGTCATGGTTCACTGATTTGATTGTTTTGGATATTTTACATGTTAAAGTAAATGGGTCCATTTCAACTGAAGAAGCAACTTTTTCTTTCTTTCAAATACAAGAAAAAATTATTCCTTGTTATGCATAGATGCAAAGTAAGTATTATCGCTATTTTGTGTATTTTTCCTTTGATCTTTTTTTGCGATACTTTTTCATATCATGCTATTCGTTTGAGATAGAAAATTATCTCTAGAAACTAAGGGCAAAAGGTGCTGTTGTCAATGTAAACATCAACGACATCACAAGCAAAATAACGATAAACAGATTATCAATGGTGTTTCAAACTCGAGGTTGTTTCTCAGCCATATCTCATCTCAGGGCTGTCACTCTTCGATGAGATTGTACCTGAGAAACACCCTCTCCTTTGACAAAAAATTAAACCATCAATAATCTATAAATATCAAATATTTCAGGAATTGCATTCCACATCAAGTAATAGACAATAGCAAATAATAAAACAATGTTTTATTTAATATTGCACATGTATGATTCATCAAAGTCAACAAAGGAACCATGAGGATCAACTGGAGAAAATTTAATAGGGTCACTGTAGACACTGTACCATTTCTCCCTTTGATTTTAAGGCTAAATAGTCTATTAATAACTCCCTTATAATACTAATTTACAAGCTAATTTCTGACTGACAATTTCTTATTACAGAGAATAATATTATTTTTTACAATATAAACATACAGTAACTTTATAAACAAAAAAATCTTCATATTGTAAACAAGTAAACCAATATAGTGTCTCCACTTCAAATTATACATTAACCATCAGAATCTGTATGTTGTTAAAAGCATTTTTTTAAGGTCAAAATGAAACAGATTGAACTTTGGCTTGCATGCAACAGTCAGTTTTTCCTGTCTCAGTGTTAGGCCAACTACACATCAAACCTTGATTGCATTGGAAACTCTAAATATAGTTGTCAACATATTACTGATACCTGAGAACATTTCATAGGATATTCCCTGAAAGAAGAACAAAGGCAAAGTTAATTTTAACCTTGTAACTTTAAAAAATATAGTACAGTATACACTAAATATTAACTTAAGCTATTCCATTAATATATGAAAGGTTAAATAACCAATGAGAGGTATAGTGAAGCCTCACTTTTATAGTGTTTAACAGCATAATGCTTGAGCATAGTAACATCACTTTTATGGCTGAAAATCCCATTCAAAGTTTTAAACTCATAGCAATCATATTTCATACTTAGTTATGCTATATAATATATATATATTTAGACCCCTCTACCAAGAAATTTGTTTTGCATGCACACGTATGAAATTGTGGTTTTTATCCAACGCAATCATGGGTATGAACATTGTTTTCAATTTAGACTTGTTTATATTTTTTTGTTTGGGCTTGTATTATATTTGCCTTCGGGTTTATATGATCCATTCATCCTATTTCGACTCTTCAAAATTCAAGAGTCTATCCTAAATTGAGGTAAATTATACGGCCTTCAAAATACCTTTTGGATTCCTAACATCACTGAAGAGACATTAATTGTTGAAATCCGGATACTTTTCCGCAAGTTTATTGTTTTTTGTTTGGCATTAAATTAATAGTTAAGATCCATTTTGTTACATCTGGTGATCTGTTTATTTGGCAACCGCCAATGGCAGTCAGCAGGGTTTAAGAACATCCGTTGTTTGACCTGCTAGTCAAATGTATTTTGTTAAAATATACTTTTTCACTTTTTTGGTCTTTTGGAAAATGTTGTTTGTGCTGTATTTAGACCCCTCTACCAAGAAAATTTTTTTGCATGCACACATATAAAAATTGTGGTTTTTATCCAACGCAATCATAGGTTTGAACATTGTTTTCAATTTAGACTTATATATATATATATATATATACCGGTATATATATATATATATGAAAGAAACTGCCCAATCACAAGACATCTTTTAAGAGAAGGGCATGATTTTGAAAATGTCACATTTCAAATCATTAAGAAAAACCAAAATTGGGACACGCAAGGGAGACAAAATAGAGAGATATTTTGGATGCACCAGTTACGGACTCTTGAACCTGATGGACTCAATGAGAGAGACGAGAAAAGATTTTAAAATAATTCAAAACAATAATCTTGAAATTCGTACAATTTATACGACATCAATAAATATGTTAAACTTTTATTCCAACTGCGTGTAGTTTAAGCTACAAAAATATTTGTTGTCATGTATCCGATTTCATCTGCATAAATGCACACGCCTGATGAAGCTAGTTTGTCTAGCGAAATATTGCGTATATCTATTTAAAATCTAATAGAACTTTTTTAATGTATCAATTAGCGTGTTTAAGCTATATTCTTAGACATTTAAACATGTGTGTATATATATATATATATATATATATATATATATACATATAATTACTCTAAGTATCAGCACAACAATGTTAAATCTGCAAATTTGCAGGAGCAAATTTTAGTTCTTCCCTGGCCGGGATTTGAACTCATGCTATTGGGATATCGAGACAACACTGCTGCACTGTGTCCAGCGCTCTAGACCACTCGGCCACCTAGACTGAACTAAAAATTCAGCTTTCGGTGGCCTAGTGTTACCTTTCCTCGTCAGGAGAATCTAGAGTTGTAACACAGTACATGATATATTAGGCATGAAGATGGTATTGATTGCAAATTAGCTAAATTATCTGTCGTAAAGGAGTGTAAGATGCAGTCACAGAAATAATTATATGATAAGTACGTCTAAACAAGTGACAACTCTATTATTGATTCACCCTTCACATCACCAGCTCAGTCTAGGAAGCCATGTGGTCTAGAGCGCTGGACATGGTGCAGGCAGTGTTGTCTCGATATCCCAATAGCATGAATTTCGAAACCCGGCGAGGGAAGAACAAAAATTTGAGGAAGCAAATTTGCAGATTTAACATTGTTGTGCTGATATTTAGAGTAATTATGAATATAATATGTGTTTTCAGTTGTGTATCACCTTCAGAGTGATAACACAACAGTCCTGGTGGAGTAATATCTCCACATGTAATTACTCACAAGAGAACAGAACTAAGCCATTTTTATGGACTGATGGAAAAAGACATAAAGATTAATTCTGCATCAAATGTTAAGGACTGCAATGACAAGGATCAGCATCAGTTTTCATGTGGTAAAAAATTTGTATGGATAAGCTGATATGACAGGTCTTACATGAATGCAGCACTTTTTAAAGTTATTACATAGTCTCATTATGTGCTGAGAGTGATTTTATTCTATGTTTTTGTAGTTAAAGTGCTATATTTGGCCTAGGAAGTTGTACATACATTATGACACACCCTCTAGTGTTGGTTAATATAAATGTCAAGTATAAACTTTGAAATCATAACGGTTCTCAAGATATAGAGCGGACATGATCTGTACCATTGGACATGGGGTTGTCAACTGAAACCAAAGTTTTTGACCTTGTCCTTTGACCTAGGAAGTTGTACATACATTATGACAAACCGTCTGGTGTTGGTTAATATACATGTCAAGTATAAACTTTGAAATCATAACAGTTCTCAAGATATAGAGGGGACACGGTCTTTACCATAGGACATGGGGTTGTCAACTGAAACCAAAATTTTTTACCTTGAACTTTGACCTAGGAAGTTATACAAACATTATGACACACCCTTCTGGTGTTGTTTATATACATGTCAAGTATAAAGTATGAAATTATAACAGTTCTCTAGATATAGAGTGGACACAATTTGTTACGGACGTACGGACAGACTGATCACTATAGGGCGACCCGCCACTAGGCGGGGCTTTAATTATGTATATAATATGTGTTTTCAGCCATGTATCACCTTCACTGGTGATCCAATGGATGGATCTGTCATAGAGTTGTCACTTGTTTAGACGTACTTATATATATATACCTCTGAACCAATGACGACTCTACAATAGATTTTGTCCATCGGATCACCAGCAGTGATGGTGATACAAGGCTGAAAATACATTCTGTATATATAATTCGTCTAAATACCAGCCTAACAATGTTAGATCTGTAAATTTGCATTAGCAAATATTTTGTTCTTCCTCGCCGGGATTCGAACTCATGCTACTGGGATATCGTGGCACCAAATCACCTTGCAGTATGCCCGATGCGCTAGACCACACGACCACCTAGGCTCTATAATAACGCTTTCGGTGGCCGTGTGTTACCTTTCCTCGTCAGTTTTAATCTAGCGTCGTAACACAGTACATGATATATAAGGCATGAAGATGGAATTTTTACAGATCAGCTCAGTTATCTATTGTAAAGGATCCTACAAATTAATGCAAGATGCAGTCACAGAAATAATTATATTATAAGTACGTCTGAACCAGTGACGACTTTACAACAGATTTTGTCCATATATATATGTATATATATATCATAGGTTTGAACATTGTTTTCAATTTAGACTTGTATACATATATATATATGAAATAAAAAAGAAGAAAATGCATATACATAGTTTTAAAAATCGTTTACATTATTTCTACCAGTTTCACTCCTTATGGAAAATATTCATGGTAAACATCTGTAGCAGGCTGTGTCATCTCAGCCTTGGTGATTTTAATACTAAACAATTATTTAAACAGCTTTAAATTAAATTCAAATTGAACTGATCAGCTAACAGAAAATTGGTACAGGAAACATACAGTCCAAAACAGGTCTTACATGAATGCATTAGATTGAATAATCTAGCGCAACACAAATACATCTGTATACTAGAACATTCTATCATATATGATGCGTGCAGACAATAGAGAAAAAGACATTTTTTAGCAAAAGACTCATTAGAATGTTTAATAGCATATAGTTACTTCAAAATAAGATTCTAAAATGTTTTGAGATAAAGCCTGGGTATATACTGTAATACTGTCATAGTTGACACTTATTAGGATTTGTACATCGTGAAAAGTGAATACTGTAAAGTTGAATAGTTTCAAAGAGTTTAAAATTTTGAGATTTCTAGGGTCAAACCTGTTTGAGGGTTCTTATTCTGCCTTTTATCTTTAAAAATCAAAATTATGCGAAGGAGAATATTTTCCCATTTCTATTTCAATATCCAAATAAATGAAAAGTCCCCACTTTAAAGTATTTAGATCAGCATCAAATGTACTTACTAATGGAACTAGAAACTGTATTGTCCGTGAACTTGAACTTTCATAAGTTGCCATTTCCATCATGAAACCTTTGACACATTTAAACACTAATTCAGCTCTTCTTTGACACCAAGGTATTGTCATCTCCTAAAATATATAGAAATTCTATTTCATTTTTTTTAACAAATTATGTGAAGAATAATTCTGCATAGTGGATACATGATGACACATAAAATATCTTTGATAAATGATGTCACATAAAATACCTCTGATATATGATGTCACATAAAATACATCTGGCATATGATCTCAAATATAATATGATATAAAATAAAATACTTCTGACATATGATGTCACATAGAATACATCTGACATATGATGTCACGTAAAATACCTCTGACATATGATGCTAATAAAATAACTCTGACACATGATTTCACAAAAAGGTGTCTTCAACCTATGCCAACATTTGAAAAATATATATTCCACCTATGCCTACAAATAAAATACAATGGGTGTTCTTATAACAATTAATAATTAATTACAGGTAAAATACAGTCAGTATTTTAAAGCGTTAAAAATTACTCCTTTAGAATTACAAACAACAGTTGAATACTTGCGAAATTATATTGTAGAAAATATGAAATTTGAAAAAAATGGGCAAACAACAAAACAATAGAACGCTTCTGTAAAGTAAAATAAAATTTGTTGTTCTAAATATGAAATTAAAAAACAAACAAACAAACATAAATGAAAAATATAAAAATTTTAAAAAAGAAAAAAAAACCCATGCAATTTGTGATTTTTTTTTTAAATATATCAGATTTGTTCACTTATGTCATGTTGTTGAGTCTACAAGCTAAAAAGTGTATAAACTTTTGTCAAAGAAGTGCTCTATTGCCAAATTCAATGCACAGAGAATAACAAATTGCTCAGCCCATATGAGTAGCAGCATAAATATATTAATGTTTATAATATGTATGTGCGGTAATAATTATGTCAGACTGCTTTTGAAATTTTATGATTTGGAAAGGCCAGATATGTACTTATAGAAAATATCTTTCTATCTATACTACTAAAATAACACGGTTCAATTAGTTAGCTGGCATGACATAAACACAATGAATCAAAGAATTCAGCTTGATATATAACTAATACAGGACTATGTTGTTGTTTAAAAATTACACCATTCAAGGCAAATAACCAATAAATTTTTTTTTTTGAAAATAAAAGCTGTGTTCATATGCAAAGTCAGAGGCCCTGTTGACCATGGAGGATATTTGAAGGAAACAAAATGAGGATTTAACGACAATAAATGAGCAAAGTACATTAAACAGCATTTAAGTGGGACATATAATATTATACGTTCAGAAAATATGACAATAAAAAACCAAGCTGAAGCTAGCGAACAAAATTATAACTAGTAATATATGAAATTTGTAACAATTAATATGTCCATTTATCAGACTATATAAGCTGCATATATGTATACAGAAGTTTTTATGTTATATACCAAATCTCCTTATTAAAGTACACACTATATATGATGTGACATAAAATAAATCTGACATATGTTGTCACATAAAATACTTCTGACATATGATATCGCATATAATACCCCTGACGTGATGTCACATAAAATACCTCTGACTTATGATGCTAATAAAATACCTCTGACATATGATTTCACATAAAATACCTCTGACATATGATATGACATATAATACCACTTTCATATGATATGACATACAAGAGTGCACATGCTGAAATGTCTTTCCTGTTTTCACTGATCATTGATTTTAATATGTTGAAAGTCTTAAAGACAAAGGTTTTACTACAAGAATCACATAAACTTAACATTCTTAAAGATCCATGACAATGAGGTCAAGGTCAGATAAAAACTGTCACACAGACAATTACACCTCACAATTATTCCATACACCAAATATAGTTGACCCATTGCTTATGGTAATCAAAAAACTGACTAAAACACAAAAACTTAATGTTAACCAATGAACCATGGAAATGAGGTCAAGGTCAGATGATACTGGCTAGACAGACATGTACACCTTACAATCATTCCATACACAAATTATAGCTGACCTATTGCTATTAGTATTTGAAAAACAGACCAAAACCCAAAAACTTTACATTGACCAATGAACCATGAAAATGAGGTCAAGGTCAGATGACACCAACTAGACAGACATGTACACCTTACAATCATTCCATACACCAAATATAGTTGACCTATTGCTTATAATTCTTGAAAAACCGACCAAAACACAAAAAAATAACAATGACCAATGAACCATGAAAATGAGGTCAAGGTCAGATGACACCGGCTAGACAGACCTGTACACCTAACAATCATTCCATAAACCAAATATAGTTGACCTATTGCTTACAGTACTTGAAAAACAGACCAAAACATAAGAATTAACATTGACCAATGAACCATGAAAATGAGGTCAAGGTCAGATGACACCAGCTAGACAGACATGTACACCTTACAATCATTCCAAACACCAAATATAGTTGACCTATTGCTTACAGTGCTTGAAAAACAGACCAAAACATAAAAATTAACAATGACCAATGAACCATGAAAATGAGAAAATGAAAAATACAAGGTATGATACATTCCAGGTCTTCTACCTTCTGAAATATAAAGTTTTATACAAATAGTTTAATAGTTATACCTATGTCTCGCATAATACGACTTTCGTCGCAGGCGAGACAAAAATACTGTTGACATATAATATGACATTAAATACCTCTGACATATGATGAGCCAGCAACAGTGGTATGGTTAGTGTGTGTATGTCATGTCGAAAACATTGTTTTATTATATTCCGTATGCTGAGTATGACTGGATGACGTGATGTTATATCACTGGATCTAATCGAATCATCAGTAACTAAGTGAAAAACGACATGAACTTCTGACAGGTTAGAATGTTTTGTTATATAAAAGTCTCCTGTCTGCAGACCGATATCCTAAAAAAAAAATGAAAATTGAATATCAAAATACATATAAAAATCATGTAACTTGAAAAAAATTAATTTAGATCAACACAAAATCAACTTGACATTGTCTAAAAAGTTCCCTTTTTGAAGATCATCGGATGAGGTTTGATCTTTGTTGACTATTAAGTGCTAGTGGTAATAGCAGTGGAAAATAATCAAAAATTTAAAAGTGTTGAAAACAATATTCCTCAAGGATTCCAAAGGTTATTCTCAGAACGCAACTTGTTAATTGCACCACATGCTGTATAGAATTTGAACTTATCATACATTGACCTTTCATGTGAGATTTAAATATCTCCAGAAACATTCTCTAATGGATAACAAACATAAAATATTTGACGGGAGTATTACCTACTTATAATTACACTCATTTCATATCAGACACATAGAAGGCATGCATAGAATTATGTCCAGTGGCAAATATTTTAGGAAGATTCGGAAAGAATATCATTCTGTGCTTTACTGTTCTACTCTAGACATTAGAACTAATGATAGAAATGTCAGTTGGTTAGCAGGATTAATTTTGAAACTAAAAATCCTTTTGGTAAAATTTAATTCTAACTTGCTCATTATTTCATAGAAGAAAGTTGGGTCTACTAACCTTTGATTCTCTAGAGGATTTATTCCCCTTTGATGTGTCTCTCAATGGAAGCTGTTGTTCTATTGATGTAAGCTGTTGTTGTAAATCAGGAAAGTGGAAATCTGTTGACTGTTCACATACTCTTGAAAAATCTAATTCGATAGAACGTAAATATTTATTGAGTAGAAATTTATTATGATGAATAGCCTTTGAATAGGCCTATCCCTGATCATATATTACATTACATTATTTTCTAAACTATCAAATAGCTATAACTATTATGAAGGAGATAACATACTTGCCAACTTTTCAAAATCTCCATGGAGAATTTTTAGCGCAACAGGAACTTATGCTCCTCTTATATTGTCATAAGTGTTTTTAATCTACTACTATATTGTTTGAATGAGTATGTATGTGCTTAAATTAACTTTAAACTCATTTGAATGCCTGTTTTGAGGTGTTCAGTTGATAAAGTAAATAATTTCAAAATTCAGGTCAACACCTCTCATGGGGAATATCCCCCATAAATCGGGCTGGATAATTAAAAAATATATTTTGCAAATAATGAAATAAAAATGTTAAGGCATTTAAAGCAGATTTAAATGAACAGTTGTGCAAATAGCACAAGATTCACAGTATAATTAAAAAGCATGAAAAAGTTTATTTGGAAAATGATAAAATAAAAATGTTAAGACATTTAAAGCAGATTTATCGAAACTTTGACAGAGTACTTTGGTACAATTGGATAACTAAACAAGCATTATGAGAGTATTGCATGGCAATACATAGTCCCCTACCGGGTAAAAATTCATTATACTGGAACAAAATGCTAACTTGTTCTATAACTTGTCATGGTGTAAACAAAAAGTAAATATCATGTCAATATCTTCAAGCATGACTAAAAACAGTGTGGAAAACTGTGAATTTTTCAAGTCTAAGGACCATAACTCTGCACAAAATTATTAGACCAAAACAAAAATTTGAACTTGATCTGTAACTTGTCATGATAAAACTATATACCAATTATCAATTAATATCTTATAAGCATGATGAAAAAAACATTAGATATGATTAATAGTTCTCTAAAATTAGATATGATGTAATACAGTGTATATCTATTTTCAAATTATAATCAAATATAATTAATAGTTCCAAATATTTGTTCTTTCATTTGTCACAAACTAATATAGATTTGTAACTTATCTATAAAATGTCAACAACTTTTATCTACACAATGTAATGTATTGAAATATACACATTAATAAAAATAGATTATTATCTAATTAAAGGATTTCTCTTCATAATTTTTTTTATATATATATAGCATTCAGAAAATTAGTTTATACTAAATAACAAACAAACCTGCCAAAAATTCTTCAAATAATTTAACAAAGAATGTCTTTTAAAAATGAGTTATCTCCTTTGTACAGAAATATGGTTTAACATAGTACTCTAACATTAGATATGGTCCAGAGTTATGGTCCATAACTCTGGACTATATCATCGGACCGGAACAAAATTTGAACTTGATCTATAACTTGTCATGATAAAACTATATACCAAATATCAAATCAATATCTTCAAGAACGAAGAAAAAAAGTGTGGAAAGCTGATTTGCCGGACTGACGGATGGACAGTTGGACAGACGGACAGATGGACAGACGGACGGACAGACAGAGTGCAAACCTGAAGTCCCCTTCGACTTCGTCGTTAGGGGACTAATAAACAGCTGTGCAAAAAGCACAAGATACACCTTTTGTTTGCATATTGAAATTGTTGCAAGAACAAAATGGAATATTATTGAAGGCATTAAATAAGAAATCAGTAAACAATACTATGTCCATTATGTGACAGGCATATAAAAATTGTCTTTAATTAGATGGTTTTAGTCCCATTTGGATAAACAAGTCTCATTTTTTTTCAAAATCAAAGCAGGCTTACTTTAAACAATCCCAACAACAGTGTAAAGTTACAAGTAATTTAATCCAAGCATCCTCAAGCTAGTAGCCAACATGTGAAAAACTGTCTTAAATCTGAAACTCAAACTCTCATAATTCTAGAATGACAAATTGGACAATTTTCAAAACCAAAGTGGAACTTTCTTCCACCAATTCCAGCAACATTGTAAGTTCTAATGTTAATCGATCCAAGCATGCTAATGATAGGTGAAAAATTACTTAAATCTGACAGTTAAAGTTCCAGAACTCTGTAAAAACAAACCAAAAATTTTCAAAATCCAATGGGAGATTAGTCTAACCAGTCCCAAAAACAGTGAAATTTCAAGTAAATCCATCCAAGTGTAATTGATCTAGTGCACCAGTGCACCAAATATGAAAAATTGCCTTTAATCTGATGCTTAACTCTGGAACAAAATATGGAAAAATTTTCAAAATAAAACAGTAGCTTTAGTTTACAAATTCAATTTGATCAAGTAATTTCTATGACATGTGGACAGACAGACATATGGACAACGGTAAGTCCATTTTAAGAGGGTGGTTTAAAAATGAAAGTTCTATCAAAGTAACAAGAAGTATAAAGTTACAGTTCTATTTCTTGACTCTATAAGTATCCCCTATTGCACATTTTCCTGACATAAAACAAAACTATGGTAGTGGTGATAATAAGCTTGGGAAATTGAGTGTAAACTGAAATGTCTAGTCCTTCATTTTTGAAACCATCCTCCTAAAGAATCAATTGCCATTCAATAATTTTGTTATAATCATAATCACCAAACTGCTGATAACTACTCTGAAGGAAATCAATACACTAGAGGCTCTAAAGAGCCTGTGTCGCTCACCTTGGTCTATGTGCATATTTAATAAAGGAAACTCTCCAACATTGTAGATGAGAATAGAATTCATGACAAAAATCTCTGTTTTGTTGATCTTGTATTACTGATCATATTTTTTGCTCAAAACACAAAAGAGGGTAAAAAAATCCTTAAGGGCAGTCACTTCTATAAAGAGTGACAGTCTACTAACTATATCGGCAAAATTGTTCCTAGATCTTGCCTTGCTGATCATTTTTGTGATTTAAAGTGTCTATTTATCTAGTATAATTTTTATCATATAAGGCAAAACGTAAAAAAAAATCTTCTAAAAGGGCTATAACTCCAATAAGGAGTCGTCGGACGATTTCCTCCAATTGTCTTAATTGTATATCTGATCTTGCTGATCATTTTTACTTATTTAAGTTTCTATCTATCTATTATAAATTTTAAGATATGAGGCAAAAATGCCAAAAATTGGTAAAAATTGTCATCAAAGGGAAATAACTCTAATAAGGAATCGACTGACGATTTCGACCATGAGACTTATTTGTAGAATTTGTCTTGCTGATCATTTTTGCAATTTAAAGTTTCTCTCCATCTTTCATAGTTTTCAAGGTAATATGCAAAAATGAAAAAAAAATGGTAAAATTTGTCATTTAAGAGCAATAACTCCCACAAGAAGTTTTCTGACAGTTTTTGACCTATATGGACAATTGGTAGAGCTCAACATTCTGAACATTTCTGCCGTGTCAGATTTTCTATATTTATAATGGTTTTCAAAATAATAGACAACACTTGCATTTTACCCCTATGTTCTATTTTTAGCCATGTCGGCCATCTTGGTTGGCAGGCGGGGTCATCGGACACATTTTTTAAACTTGATACTCCAATGATGATTGTGGCAAAGTTTGGTAAATTTGACCCAGTAGTTTCAGAGGAGAAGATTTTTGCAAAAGTTAATGACGACGGACGCCAAGTGCTGAGAAAAGCTCACTTGGCCCTTTGGGCCAGGTGAGCTGAAAATGACTGTTAATAGAACAAAAAGCTTCTATGAGCATGAATTGCTCACCATGTAAAAATATTACAATTTTGATATTATTTTTTTTCTTTATTACAATCAGTTATTTTGCTTATTTATAGATCTTAATATGTAGCATTTTTGTAGGTTTGTACTGATGATCATATTTTACTGTTTACAGTTGATACCTATCTATTAAAGTTTTTTTTGAAATAAAAAAGGTCATTTAATGGCAATAAATCCTATATATAACTAGTGTGATAATTTGGCCATGTTGACTTTTTTGCAGACCTTTTTTTCTTTTTTTAGGCTTCTCTCTTTAAGTTTCTCTCTAACTCCAGACGCATATTTTTGACAAATGTGGATAAAAACCATCATTCAGGGGAAATAACTTCTATAAGGAGTCAATTGAAAATTCTGGACACTGATGACATGATGGGGGGTTTTAACATCCTTGACAAGACACTGATGACTGATTTGTAGATTCTTTTCAACTGAAAATTTTTGCTATGTACTGTTCCTCTCTATCTGTCTTTGTTTTAGCAAAAAAAAACATAAATGGGTAAAAATAGTCAATTAGGGGCAATAACTCCTATCTGATTGTGCCTAACATATTTTATAATTACAGTTTCTATCAATCTATATAAGTTTCTGCCAAAAATTTAAAAATGGATAAAAACCGTCTTTCAAGGGCAATAACTCCTGTAAGCAATCAATTGACAATTTTGGCAAAGTTGACTTATTTGTAGATCTTATTTTTCTGAACACTTTTGCTTTTACAATTTCTCTTTATCTATTATAGTTTCTGCCAAAAAAAACAAAAATTAGTATAATTATTTTTTTCAAGGGCAACAACTTCTTTAAGGGTCAATTAATGATTCATTCATGTTGACTTATTTGTAGGCCAGATGGGCTAAAAAGAAAAAAAAAAAGATACATAATTAGGAAAGCAGGGTCAAGATGTGCTCGCTACTACAGGAAGCTTGCTAAGGTAACCACAGCTGTTAAACTGGAAATATATGACATCACATCAAAGAAAAGATTTTTAGTGCTATTCTGTATCCTGAAAAATGCTGGAATTACATAATCAACTGTATAAACATACATAAGACAGTGCTTCAAAAGGGGTGCATTTTTCTTTAAGGATATGTGAACACATTTGACGATGTACATCTATATCTGATTATTAAATACACAAATGGCATTACACAGCTAACTTGTGACTAGTAATAGATCCAATGAACATGATTAACACTTAATTAAAACCATATAGAACTATTTTGATAATTTGCAGGCTTTTTTATGTATGATTTTACACTTCATAAATTGTATATGAGAAAGATTGATTGTACTATTCTTAACTAAAAAAAATATGATTTTGCACTTCATAAACTTAACGGAATTACATGGTACACTTGACAAATGATGCTTACATTAGTATTACAGTAAACTAGATCTAAAAAATATAGATTCTAAGAAAATATGCAGTTGTTTATGACATTTATCCACTGTGGTTTCTAAGATTTAGCTATAAAGAGTGTATAAATTTCATAATTAACAGGATTAAATGGTACAATCTGTTTATTTTATAATCTAACAAGAGAGCACATGGTGACATGCTGAAATGTCTCATCTGCTTAACTGATTATGATTGAAGTTATGTTGAAAATCTTAAAGGTAAAGGTTTTACTACATGTATGTATCACATAAACTTAACATTATCAATGATCCATGTAAATAAGATCAAGGTCAAATGAACCCTGCTAAACCTATATATACACTTTACAATCATTCCATCACCAAATATAGTTAACCTCATTTGTTGTAGTATCTGAGAAACAGACCAAACAATGAAAACCTAATATTGACCAATCAACCATGAAAATGAGGTCAAGATCTGATTATCCCTGCCAAACAGACATGTGCACCTTACAATCAATCCATACACCAATTATAGTTAACCTATTGCTAATAGTATGTGAGATATGGACTTCACTATGAAAAATAAACCTTGATCACTTATCAACGAAATGAGTTCATGGTCAGGTGAACCCTGTCTGATGATCATGTTGACTAAGCTTCAACTCAGTTGACAATGTTTTCTCGGGGTAACAATCTGCTCTATCACCATCTATGTTATGTGTTATTTATATAATGAGCATCTACACATGATGACAAATATAGTTACTAAGTATGAAAGCTTTCAGAACAACAGTAAAAATTGGCCAAAATGGCAGTGTAGTATGGTTAACTAAACATAATGACAAACAATCCTACCAAGTATGAAGGCATTGACAACAAGTCTTAGTGGAGATGCGTTCACAACCAGACAGTTGGAGGGATGCACAGACAGATACTATTACTATATCCCTCAGTCCAGTGCAGCAGGGACATGCATATATCATACCAAAAATGAAAAAAAGACTAGTTATTGAATGAATAAATAAACTGATGAAGGCAATTTTACTTATTATGCTCGTAAAGAATCTTGTTGGATTATTGCCCTGTACCATCTACTATCAAATTCTATTGACTACAATTTCTACAGTTTGTAGCATGCACATGTTCATAAACATATCTGGTAGGTTCTGTTACTATTACAAATCTGTCATATAATGCCATTTGTAATTAAAGAGCAGGTATGATCTTTCACCATTCAACAATGAGTTCAGGGAGACACGATTTTACACTTTGCAGGATTATATTTACCTTGTTTTGAGATCAATATTTGGGAGTTATTATTCTCTGGAATACATAGGTAACACTAATTATTTCGATATTTAAGGACTGTTTTACAGAATACCAATGGTATGTTATAAATATTAATTAAGTTGGGTATTCTAGGGTAAAGTGATTTAACCATTTGTGAATCAAATTTTTATCTGGAAATACTGTAAATTCAGAAATTATTGCGTGCATTTATTATTGCGATTTTGTCATTTTAGACTAAAATGCGATTTTAATTTTTGCAATATTGTGAAAAATCCTGTTTAATTCATATAAAAACTTTAAAAATGCGAGTTTAAATTATTGCAATTATAACTCTGTCACATTTTTCGCAATAATAAAAACATCGCAATAATTTCTGAATTTACAGTAGTCCTAATCTTTTGGAATTTTACCCTCCAATACGTGACATAATTTTTGCATCAATCAAATCTAATTAAGGTGAAATTGTTATTTAATCGATTACATCAACACACTGAATTGTTCGAAATACTAAGGATTTTCTACCCCATGAATAGATTACCTTAGCTGAATAAACGTTTTTACACTGTTTCAATTTAGTTGAATTTTGTCTCCGAATGACCTTAGATCTGTCTCCGAATAAACTTCTGACGTCAAGCAACAATCACTTTTTAATTATGACGTCAAATTTTTTTAAATTGTGATGTCAAATTTTACGGGAACTTGCGTGATGTTAAGTAATGGCGGACAAATTTGCATACAAGTGTAAATACGTCTATTTGGCAAAACCTTTAGGAATTTTTGGTTCTAAATGCTCTTCAACTTCATACGTTATTTCTAACTTTTCTGAAATGAGCATCACTGATGAGTCTTATGTAGAAGAAACGCTCATCTGGCGTACAAAATTACATACCTGGTATCTTTGATGAGTTTTTTTAAGCAAAGTAATTGTAACTTAACCAATAACATTTTAAAGTAATTGACCCCATCCCTGATACCAGATATGAACAAAGTCCATTTAAAGAAAAAAGACTAGTTGCTACATAATCTTACTTACGCTTTTTGAGACCAGTGTACATAGACAAGTTATTATCCGTCAATAATATAAGTCCACATAAATTGTTAGAGTAGAGCGACATGGCTGTCTGTAGTCTCTGTGGCTGAGGAATTACCATACCACTGAAAAACAGATGTCATTTACCGTAAAACTACCTCTTTGAAAAATTATTATAAATAAAAAGGTCAATTTTCTATTTGTGTAGATGTAGGACAGTCTCCATAGACTTGAGAAAGATATAACCAATCCCCTATTGGGTTTGTGTCGGCTTTTTTTCGCGATTTGATGACAAAATGGGCAGGTTAAATTTTCGTTGAATGGGAAAATACACGCGAAAAAAAGATCGTATTGTATTGTTAAAGATGTAAAGTAAAACATAAATGTGAATGACTGACAGATAATCGATTACATATATATGTGTACTACAAACTAAAATACACATATTTGGAGATCTTTCAATAATCATTTAAATCATGTCGATTGTGGCATGGTAAAAAATGAAGTTTTTATTCAAGTTTGTGCTAGTATAACAGATCATTTTGAAAGCATATAAAATTTTGTGTAAATATTCGTTAAAATATGATTTATTTTAATTTAATTTTTACACTAAATGCAAAATGTTCGGGTTATGACAACAATCAATAGATGTCGATAATAAACATTTTTGAACATGTAACTGTCTACTGTGTTGTCAAAAGATATGACATGTATGATAAGCAAATTTAATTATTATATAAAAAGATATCTCAATTAATTATACACTCTCTTTTGATCTACAAATCAACACAAAAGACTGATTTTATATAAAAATGTAATTTCACCTTTAGGGTTAAATGAGTGTACATATAAAATTTATGTAAACTTGACAATTAGCAGTTTTATCTATGAAACGTTTAAAGAATAGCTGTAAATCTAGGTATAGGCAGGGAATTTTACGTGAATCAAATATTCGCGTTTCTGTAGGTGCCCCAAACAAAGCGATAATTAAACACACGCGAAAAAAACCTGATATACGGTATTTTATAAATTATTTTGTTGGTTCTTGCATTTACGCTATGTTTGTGTCCAAAAACCAGAAGATATTTGATCAAAATCTTTGTATTCATTCAAAAAGCTAGATGGGGTTGTTTGATGATGGTTTAACTATATTTATTGTGATGTTATGAAACCTAAACTACTTGATTTTAATTTTGTATTAATTCATCTTTAAAATAGACACAAACAGAAATCATTAATTAAAAGTTCAAATGCCAGTTTAGCAAATTAAGGCCTACATACTGTAAATTCAGAAATAAATGTGTGCATTTATTATTGCTAATAACTGATTAATTGTAAAAATGTGAGTTCAGATTAATGCGATTGCAAGTTTTTATCTTGAGAACCTGAAACTGTTGCATTTTTCTCATAAATAAAACCATCACAATAATTTCTGAATTTATAGTAACACATTCATCCTTTCTACTAAACCATTCTTTTTTCTACTTTCAGTATATTATCCTTCTGGTTGGCAATCATACCAAATCTTCTATTTTCATACTAAACAATGCTTTAAGTAACTTACCCTACAGTATGAGTTTTATGTCTGCATAAATCTAATATATCCGTACACAAAAGTCTTAAATTGTGTGTTGTTTTCATTTGAGCACCTATAAATAGATAAAAAAAAGTATTACAAGCTTTAACTGTGTCTCATGCAAATATAATGTCTGAAAAAAATCTGATAAAAAATTGAAACATGCATTACATATTTTAAAAATGTTAACAGATTGCTTTTCAGTTATCATTTGATAATTCATTTCAATTAATACCTACATGCATTTCCTATTTACCCAAGATGAACTGTAAAACTTCTAAAAGACCTCTTGGATCTTTTACCACTATAAGCCTCTATCGATATAAAAATTTGTAAAATTTCCATGGAACCCTGTATCTTGCATGTGATTGCCATTGTCAGTGTAAAAGTGTAATGGTGACTGTAAACAGTAAGTCCATTTATCAGTAAAATATGTTAATTATTTGAAAAAAATCAAAACTTAACTTCTGTCCAAGTTTCATAACAATCCATGAAGGTTTACAAATTCATCATGTCAAAATTTGTTTAATCCCATACTGTTTGCAAATGTTAATTTCAAAAAACAAAGTCTATCTGTCAATGATACTGAAAAAGGAAGAAATATATTTTAAAATTTTTGCTTCAGACATTATCTCTTAATTATTAAAAAAATCTTCTGCCAAAGTTTCATAAAATTCAATAAAAGAACAGAGTTCCAATGTCCCTGGCATTGCACATTTTTTATCTATCCAAGGGCAATAACTAAAAAAAACATCTTAGAAAAACAAAGGCTTGAGAGCAAATACAATGCAATTTCCAATATAATTAATATTTCCAAGGGGCATAACTCTTTTAAAAATATTTGATCGGCACTGATTTAGATACTTGTCTGAGACATTGCTTATTTCAACCTTTGATAAAAATCTAGCAAAATTGTACACATGAAAGAGCTTACAATGCAATTTTCTATATAATATATATTTCAAAGGGGCATAACTCTTTTGAAAATATTTGATCTGCACTGATTTTCGAACTTGTCCGAGACATTATTGATATAAACCTTTGATATAAATTTGATAAAAATCTGGCTAAAATTGTACACATGAGAGCGCTATCAATGAAATTTTCCATATAATTAATATTTCCAAGGGGCACAACTCTTTAAAAAAAAGTTGATTGGCACAGATTTTCGAACTTGTCCCGAGACATTGCTGATACAAACCTAAGATATAAGTTTTACAACAATATGGCAAGAATTGTACATGTGAGAGCGCTTACAAGACAGGATGGAAAGACGGATGGACCGCAGAAGGATGCCCGGTATTTCTATGTCCCCCGCAATGCGTCGCGCAGGGGGACAGTGAAGGTTTGACAAAGTAATTGATGTCTAACAAACTTTAACACCAGACTGTTTCAACATGTAAACTGCAAAAAAAAAACTAAATCTTTTCATCATAAAGTCTTGACAAAGTTATTGATGTCTAAAAATACTTATAACCACAAACGTAACCTAAATGTTGACGCTGTGGATGACACAAATGGAGACAGAATGTAGCATTGCTACAATAATGCAGGCTTGACAACAAAAACATTGTAATTTACCCAACTGGCAATTAAACTTCTTCCATGGTAACAGTTCACTCTGGCCATTTCAGATTTTAGACACTTGTGACAATAACTTATATCTATCAATGTAACTAGATAGATGCATAGTAGTCTCTCTTATAAATGGTGACTGTAGCCTCTCACTTTAACCCTTAGCACTCTGTCAAGGTCAAAATTATGGCACTAACCTATCTACATGTAAAGTAAGTCTCCTCCAAGCTGACAGTAGACTTTTAACTTTAACCCATAGTAAAATATCCTCCATGCTGATAGTAGCCTCTGACCTTTACCCCTCAGCACCTCTGTTTAGGTCAAAGCTATCCCTGTTACATACCTAAATGTATAGTAAAACTTTCCTCCATGGTGACCGTAGCCTCTGATCTTTCACCATCATCAGCCTCTGGTAGAGTTGTACTGATATTTCTCATTCTGCCACTGCAAAACACAAAAACATTCATTTTTGCTGCCATAAATGACAATTAAACACCAGCAGCCTATGTTTAAGTTTTTGAAATTTGGATGCACAGAACTGAAGAAATCAAATACTTTTTCAGGCCTTTTTTATAACCATTTCATATTGTTATAACAGGGAAATGAAAAATAAAATGAGGACAGAATTCTTTTCTTTCTGTTATGTGATCTGAGCAGAAAAAGTTATAAATCACCATCTTAACTTATATATCAAATGATGACTTAGACTAACTTCATTTACTTCAATCACCATCTTAACTTACATATAGAATGATGGATTAAACTATCTTCATTAAACTTTTAATCATGATCTTATTTCTTACATATAGAATGATGAATTAGAATATCTTCATTAAACTTAATCCCGATCTCGTTACTTAAATGTAGCATGATGACTAAGAAAGACTATATCTATTAAATTTAATCCTCATGTTAACTTACATATTGAACGATGATATTGATTATCTCAATAAAATTTAATCCCTATCTTAACATACTTATAGAATGATGACTAAGATTATCTCCATTAAATTTAATCCCCTTCTTGATTTACATATAAAATGATGACAGATTATCTTTGTTGAATGTAATCCCTGTCTTGATTTACATATAGAATGATGACTTAGACTATCATCAATGAATTTAATCCTCATTTTAACTTACATATAAAATGATGACTAAGATTATCTTCATTGAATTTAATCCCAATCTTTATTTACATATAGAATAATGACTTAGACTATCTTCATTGTATTCAATCCCCATCTTGATTTACAAAATAGGGTGATGATTTGAGTATCAAAGATTTCAATGGTTGTCTTTCAACCTACAGTTGCTGTGTTTTGTTAATTTATTTATAGGCCTACAAGTTTTGCGACATGGGTGGCATTTTCAGGAGAATTGAGCAGTTTTTCCAAACCTATAAATATACTGTACATGATTTTCAGTTATAAAATGTTACTGCGGATATATAACTACAGAATCATTACACAATTAAAGTGAAAGTAAACAGTATTTAGAATTGAATAAGCAATGGCACAGTCAAACTTAGAATAGTATAAACAATTACACAAAGATTAAAAATGTATGAAAATTGACCATTCAGTGTCTGTCTATCAACAAATAATAAATTTTTCCTAAACTAACATGTAGGGTTTTGATTTAGACTGAGTATCTTCATGTACTTTAATCACCCATTCTCTAAATTCTTGTTTCTGCGTGTCTTTTAGGTTTGTTAACTCTTTGGTCCATTTACTTTCAATCATCTAGAATGAAACATAACAGTCTTTTAGTATATTATTCAAATTTATCAGTCAAAAGGTTTTCTACAAGAATCACCAGTCCTTTACCTTTCATTTGATACCTAAATTACCAAAATACATTCTACATAGTTTGATATTTACACCTATATGTAGGAACTATTTGGTTTTAATATGTACTACTTTCCAGTTTGTTCTTTTTGACCGGGCCCGATTTGGTGGTGTTACTTATCTCACAAAGTCTACCCGAATTATTTTGCAAAGAATTATGCTCAAACCTGTGCTAGGGGCTGTCTTAAACTTGCAGTGACGTGAGAGTTTGTTGCTCCGTGTTAAAGGCCTCACTGTGACTTCGAGATGAAGAACAGCAATAAAAGCGCTATTCCTTTGCTTTTTGTGTGTTTTTTTTTTTTTTTGCTGTGCATGTACTAATTTTGTGTCATGGATGGATACTCCATATCCTTTGTTTTTCTATGAATTCAACCTTAACATAACATAAATGTGATAGTCTAATTCAATATTAACATAACATAAACATAAAAGTCTAATTCAACCTTAAAATAACAAAAAGGTAATAGTTTAAATCAACCTTATTAGCATGTTTTTTTGCTCCTATGAGAGATTTGTATCATCACCGACTGAATACTCCAAAGGACAAATCAACAAGGACAATTTTGTTCATGTTTTTATCACCCGTAGCCAGGGGGATTTGCCGGGTGTGAACAACCCTCTGAAAACAAAAGACAATTAAAGGTAAGATTCAGATTGAATTAGCTATCAAAGTCAATGTGCCAAGACCACAGTAACAACCCTAAAAGGCATCAATCCTGGCTATGGGCCTGGGGCTTTTTTGACAAAAAACCTTACAACAAAAAATTATTGTAACTTATACTGAAATGTATAAAAAAAAGTATTTTTTCTCTTAAGTTTTTTGTGAAATTGATTGCTGACATCTAAATACAAGTAAATATGATTTTTCCCATCTTTATAGCAGATTGCATGAAAATTAATGTATACACAAAGCTAATTAGCTCAACATATAACTCCTAGAGGAACATTTATTAAGTTAAGATGCTGAAATTCAAATTTAAGATCAACAAATGAAGGTTTCCCTTTGACAGAGACAATCCATCAGGGATAAAGTTAATGTTAAACATATATAGAACATGTCTTCCATTTTCTTTATTTTATTTCAATTAAATGCATCTAACCATACTTTCGAATTTACCTTCATATGTTCACAGTGATTGTTACATTTTTGGTGTAATGAATTTACCTGCATCTAATCAAAGTGATTGTTATATTTTAGGTGTAATGAATTTACCTGCATCTGTTCAAAGTGGTTTTGTGCTAATTCATTAACTTCATCATTAGAATAAGTCTTTACTGCCTCATCCATTTCCTCTCTTTGTCTGAAATAAACAAACAACGCAAATATTAGAAATGAGTTTTTGTATAAATAGTAAAAGATAACACAAAGACTGAGTTGTAAAAAAAATAAACATGCCTATATCTTACCTGTGTGAAAGTTTGTGACAAATATCAAACAAAGTGTTTATCACTTTAATTTCTACCTTGTTTCTTGGTGTAAAAGTGCAAAAGGTGTGTTCAACCCTATTTTCTTAAATAATACCATGTTAATGATTTTTTTACCTCCAACTAACAACAATATTATCCCTACCTCTCTAAAAATGTGTAACTGTTGTTTAACATACATATGTAATCAATTGATTAAAGAGCCATACCAGGCACAGCATGTCTTCAAGGGAAATGATCAATTGTCTGTCAAGAAATAGTGTGTCATACAATCAGAGGGTTGACAGAGTAATTGCCTGGACACAGCAATAAACAGCCCTTTAAATCTCTAAAATGGTATGAGCTACAGCAAGTCAGTTAAGCAAAAAGGAAATATGGTGTTTTCTAAATAAATTCAATGCAATTGACACAGAGATATGTATGGCCTGTATGCAATTTTGATAGTTTAAAGTTGAAATTTAAATGGCAAAACTTTAACAGGTAAACTATGTAAATAGTTGTCTCATTGGCAATCATACCACATCTTCCTATTTTTATATGTAATATTTTCAAAGTCAACAATCTATGACTATGGGGCAATCATACCACATCTTCCTATTTTTATATGTAAAACTTTCAAAGTCAACAATCTATGACTTAGGGGCAATCATACCACATCTTCCTATTTTTATATGATAAACTTTCAAAGTCAACAATCTATGACTTAGTGGCAATCATACCACATCTTCCTATTTTTATATGTAAAACTTTCAAAGTCAACAATCTATGACTTAGGGGCAATCATACCACATCTTCCTATTTTTATATGTAATATTTTCAAAGTCAACAATCTATGACTAAGGGGCAATCATACCACATCTTCCTATTTTTATATGTAAAACTTTCAAAGTCAACAATCTATGACTTAGGGGCAATCATACCACATCTTCCTATTTTTATATGTAAAACTTTCAAAGTCAACAATCTATGACTTAGGGGCAATCATACCACATCTTCCTATTTTTATATGATAAACTTTCAAAGTCAACAATCTATGACTTAGGGGCAATCATACCACATCTTTCTATTTTTATATGTAAAACTTTCAAAGTCAACGGACAATGACTTAAGATTCAGGCCCAAATAATCTCCATGGAAATTAGATGTGCCAATGCAATATTAAGTGGATGATAAAAATAATTGACTTGATGATTAATGGTTCTCCTTAAATGAACTAATCACATAATTAAGCAAGTTGCTGACAGCGCCACCAAAAACAGCATGTCTATTCTCCCCTCCAGGACTTCAGGCAAGACAAACACAGCATCCATATATGATTTAGATCATATCTACATTATAAACAACTCCTGAAATACAAACATAATCCAAAAAATTAAAACCTGACCATTCGAGCATTAAAATGAGGTAATGGACATCTGAAATATATCTGAAAGACATATATTCCAAAAAACAAATCAGCATTTCAAATATTGTTGACTGTCACCTATAGCTATTGGAGAACAGACTTTTCAAACTGTCACAAACTATTAACTTTGACCTTACATCCCAAAAGATTTGGAAAAAGAAAACTATCCTTTGATTACCTCTGCTGTGAATGACTTACATCCCACAATGATTTGACCAAACAAACTACAGTTCAATTACCTCTGTTGCAGATGACTAAGATCAGCATCTCTTTGTCGTAATAAATCTTCTACTGTCAAAGAGTATGTATGTTCTAGATTGAGTAATGTATCCAATGCTGGTGAATGAATCAGGGAATGATAAACTTTAGAGAACTTTTCTTCCTGGGTCTCTGCCTCTTCTTTGGCATATCTCTTCACTTCCTGTAAAAAGAATCATAAACTGATATGAAATAAAGGAATACATATTGAAGTGTATGTTCTTAAGTATTGATGTTGGTAGTTTTTACTTCTCTACCTTTTTATGTAAATGCATTATTTTAAGTAATAAATGCATGATTTGCCTGCATGCTTAGATACCCTAACTCTTCCTGTGATGGACATTTTTTTCTGCTTTCTTTATACCATGACCTTCCCACCTATACCTATTCCATCCATTTTCTATGGCAGACAGCATATAAGATACACAAACTTAATGTTATCCTAATCAAGCATCCTGATTTTGAAGTTGCAATTTACCAGAACATACTTTCTGTTTTGACCTTTGACCTTCTGTTCAACCTTTTTGACTGAGAAGACTTCGACGATCCTGTTTTACAGAAGATACAGTCATCCAGTATTGATAATTTGGATATCTTCCCATAACATTAATTAGTTTAATGGATCCTACGAAACAATTCACTTATAGAGCCTTACCTGTGTGAACGCTTTTGACCATTTATCAACCAAACTGTCCACAGTTGCTTGATCAGCCTTTTTTATTTCATCGATCTTTTTCTGTTCATTTTTTTCATAAATCTGTTGTGTGTGTTTCCAAACAAATGCCTCTAGTTTTTCTTTCAACTCTAAAATAAATACAGTAAAATACATATATACAAGACATTGCTTAAATATGTGTTATGATATAACATCAGGATAAAATTTTCTGTCCACCTACAGGTAATTTTCAAATGATGTAAACTTTAGACAATCTCAGTCCTCCTTCACACAAACCTTAGTGAATGACCATTTAACTTCAAGGGAGGGGGTATGGTTTTTTCCAAAAAAAAATATTCTGAATCCAGAATTTTCCCCATACCTTATAGCAATAAATGTTGATAAAAATAATTTGATTGATAGCGTCGAAAAACTAAAAAAAAAATTTCTGAATCAGACAAAAAACCATAACCCCCCCTTGAGGTTAAATGGTTGCTCCCTTACTGAGATCCACAGCAGTGGACTGTATCAAATAATATCACAAAATCACAAATTTTAAAATAAGATAATACAAGGTATCTTTCACCTGTAACACTAGCTGTCAACACCCTTATGAAAGGCCATCACTGTCATCAGTCAATATTTGATAATACTAATTCAATCTGGTGAAATAATTTCAGTGTAGCAATATTGAACCATTTTCTAAATGAGGAAGACTAAAAAGTCTTTCCATTTTCAATATCTTTAAAGTTGGAAATCTTTCCAAATGGTTCAGTCTGACCATAGGGGTTGATGAATTCAAAACAATCTTCCGTCTTACCCCTTTTTGACTATAATTTGACAAAAAAATTGATTGGTCTTTTACAGGTGTGTTTTTTTACAAAAGTGGTTGTTAAATTGGCATTACAATGACACTTTTATTTAAAACAAATGTCTGACCAATGAAATAATCAAGTGAATGTTACAATAGTACAACAGTGATACTTGCCATTCTCTATAAAACATGGTAAATTATGAGCAGCAACTAATTGACCAATGAAATCATCCAGTGGTTGCTTCAGTGGTATGGGAACTGGAACTTCTAGAGTGGATACTAAATCTTTGCTGAGGAATGTAAACTTGAAGTCTTCCATAGACATTCTGAAATATTTTTTTAAAACTTTAATAACTATATATCTAATAACCTATATTTTTTTATTAATTGCATTAATGGATAAAAAATAAGACATTTGGTATGATAGCTTATAAGACCTCTTTCTCCAAAACCAAAAGGCAAGGTTATAAATAACTATGAGGTCACCATAGGCCTTTGAACAAAGAGCAAAAGCCATACTGATTTGTATAAATTTATATCTCAGAATGATGATTTCAATATTATTATTGGAACTTTCCATTTCAGTTTACCAACAATACAGCAACTTTAGTTAATAAACATTCAAGATCAACTGGAGACAATGCTTTAAGAAACAATACCACTTACCATTTAGTAATATATCTGTAGTATCATTGACCTTTTGGGATATGAATAAAGGTCAGAAAAACAACCACGAATTATGGTCAACAATTTATTGTGTGAATGATGTACACTACAATTTTTCTAACCAAGAATAATAAATTAACACTAGATATCAAACAAATGAAGAATAATAAATTAACACTAGATATCAAACAAGTGAAGAAATCAATTTTAATAATGTGTTTGTTTTCATAACTTTTAAAGTCCAAAATTGGACTTTCAAATTTACAGCCTCACTGCTTTTAAAAATCAAAATAATGTTTAATATAACAAAATGTGAGAACAAGATGTACAAAATAAATATTGCTTTTTGGGCCACAATAGTGAAATTCAAAACCCTACTGCTAATGGTCATGATGGTAAGGAATTATATAATTTATTGAACAATAGAGCATGAATTAATATGTTACCTTATGGTATGTCATATTGTTTGTTAAATAATTGTATTTTTTCGGGAAATTGATTTATAAAAGTTTTTTCCAAACTTTGTTTCCAAACCCCTATTTAGATTTTATGTAAAATTGTACTATTTAATTGTTATAATTTTTCAATAATAAATACTGTTTAAACTAATTATTCAGATTATAAAATAAGGAGATGTGGTATGATTGCCAATAAAACAACTTTCCAATTGAGTCCCCCCCCCAGAATATCAAATGGTCGTCCCCTTAAGCAGGAATGATACTCAACATTAGGGTATTGATGAACGGTAAAAAACACTGGTTTCAAGAGCAAAAAGCTCCATTTTATTGCATTACATTTGTACATTGGTGTGTTTACAGTTGTGTATCTACACGGATTCAGAGACATTGTACATGTGTATCTGATGGATTTTACTGAACACAGACTGAACACCATAGGTATCTAAATAAATATAATACATGTGATGTAGGTGTTTAATTTTTGTCGTTTTGACTAGTACCAAATTGACTAAACAGGATACTGATTTGACCAAATGCTAAAGTGACAAGAATTTGGTAGAAGCCACCAGCACAAACACTGTCTTTAGGTTCATGGCATGGCTGGAAGTTGTATGCATTATGTGTTTCAGATAGTTAACAACGTTTTTTTTTAATTTTGAGATACATTTTTTTTTCAGTCTGCAGAGCCAGAAGATACAAAAGCATACAAAAGTCTGAATGTCAGTTTTGAGAGCGATATAGAGATTGTATAATTGTTAAATAACCTTGTGCAATTTAGCCACTTAATTATGAATACAAAAAAGATGTCTCAAATGATCAGCCGCCCACTTCATGGGCGCAGACATCTTGGCTTTGCTGTGCATTGTGGGATTTATTGGCCTAATTAATATAACAGACAGTCGTAACTCGGTCACTAGAACATGTCATTTGTGACTATTTCAGAAGTAAATCGTATTTTAGGACGACAGTGTGAGTAATGTCAATAAACATGGTAGCTATTTAATTCCACAAAGTCATATTTAACGTTTTACTTTCCGAGAATATCCGCATTCCTTCCAGACATGTTTTGTATTTTCAGGACAGGATATATAAGGTCAAAATGTGCAGACGTTTGGGAAAAGCCGGTTAACAGGAATAATCAGACATGTCTGAAAGGCGTGTTTTCCAATCTCCCGAGTTTTATAACCATGACAGCTAAGCACAGGACAAAAATAAGGAGCACGTAGTCATTGGTAACACTACCATCTTTGCTTGAGTTTTATACAATATAAAAATACTATAAAATACACATAAACATGATAAAGATACCTGGATTTCCCATCTTTGTGTGTAAGTATCCACTTATTTGCTTTTAAGTCTGCTACAATTTGTCGGAGTAACATACTTGAAAAGGACTTGTATGTAACAATTAAAAATGTATACAGGTATCTCATGCAGTCTCCTAAAATGAAAGAGTTTATTGGCATTTGTTATTATTTCCTTAATTATTCTGATAACCTCTCTGTTTTATTTGCCATACCTTTAGCTTACTGACCCACTTCATAAGAATTGTTCCAAATAGATTTCTGATTTCATGACAGATATAGTGTTTATGTACTACATGTATCATCGTTACAAATTCCCAGATCCAAGTTTTATTTTTTTATGGCAAAGTATACATGTATCACTTTTCATTCTGTGAAACTGAGCATGTTTATAATTTCAGAATACATATAAAATGCTTTTTAAAAAGGAAACCTATTTGGATAATCATTTCTGAAAATACTGCACAGGGACATAACAATCAAACACAGTTAATTGACTGTTATGAATATAAAAATAAGATGTGGTATGATTGCTAATGAGACAACTACAAATGTATGAAGTTGGAATACCATTGTACCCTTTTTACAAATAAATACATATTAAATGTATAAAAAAGGGGTAAAAATGTGCCAATGATATTTTAGACTTTTCACATTGCTATGCCAACAGTTATCTTTACATTGTTTTCCTTCTGGACCTATTGTAGATAAACAAATTAATGACAAACAACAAATAAAACATAATCTCACAAGATTTGTTGAACCGAAATAAAACTGGATTTTTTTTATATATTTAATGAACAGTGAACTTTTTTCTCAAAATTTAGTTATCTTTTTCATATTATCAGTTCTCAGATGTTTTTACACTTTGATTATAATAAAACCAATGTAAAATATTAGACATGTATGTATGAATTTATGTAAATGATATTTATAAATAATTCAAACATGAAAACTATAGTTTATACTGTAATATATGTAATAATGTAGAGAATATATATACATGTACATGAAAAGTTTTTACAAATTATTGGAATAACCTTATTAATCATGAATTCAGCATAAAAACTTAAAGGTTTATAGTATAATCAAATTCCATTTTTTTCAAAAGCTAGACCTGCACATCTGAGACTCACAAGTAACTTTATAAAGTAAATTAGTCATTTCAGTGTTACAGTTAAGATGCAGGTATTATCATAATTTCAGTGCACATACATGTACATCATAGCAGGTTTATGATTGCCAATGAGACAACTTTCCACCAGAGACCAAATGATATAGAAGTTATCGCAGTCACAAAAATTTTGATTGTGATTACGGTTATCTTAATTATTCAGACTCAGAAATAAGCTAATCAACATACTAGATTTGGTGTTTTGTGCACAAATTGAGTAAAATTTTATTACTGAAAGGCCTGGGATGAAAAGTGCAAATCTCACACCTTTATTTCTTGTCATATTTTTTTGAAATTTATATCAAGGGTTTATATCAGGAAGGTCTTTGACAAATTTGATAATAAGCATTGGTCATTTTTTATCCCCCGCCGTAGCGAAGGGGGCATTAAGTGTTAGCCTTGTCCGTCCCGTCCGTCCATCGCATACATCCCCAAAATTGGTTTCCGTTCTCTTACTTTAATTTGCCTCAACCAAATGTTATAAAACTTATACACAATGCTTATTACTAGAAAACACAGATCAAGTTCGAAAATGGGTGGCATCACTTTTACCGTTCATGAGTTGTGTCCCTTTATAACATAAAAAATTGCTGAATTTTTCGTTTCCGTTTTCTAACTTTAATTTGCCTCAACCAAATATAATGACAACTTTTACACAATGCTTATTACCACAAATCACAGATCAAGTTTGAATTTGGGTGGCGTCACTTTTACCTTTTTAGAGTTATGCCCCTTTACAAATGGAAAAATTGCTGAATTTTTCGTTTCCATTCTCTAACTTAAGTTTGTCTTAACTAAATGTTATGAATCTTATACACAATGCTTATAACCACAAAACACAGATCATGTTTGAATTTTGGTGGCGTCACTTTTACTGTTCTTGAGTTATGCCCTTTACAATGGAAAAATTGCTGAATTTTTTGTTTCCGTTCTGTAACTTAAGTTTGCCTTAACCAAATGTTTTGAAACTTATACAAAATGCTTATTATCACAAAACTCAGATCAAGTACAAATTTGGGTAGTGTCACTTTTACTGTTCTTGAGTTATGTCCCTTTATAACATTATGTGCAAGTAGCGGCATCATCTGTGTCCCACGGACACATTCCCCATTTATTTACATAAGTTATGCCCCTTGGAAATAAAACTATATAAAAATTTGCATTGTAAGCAATCTCAAGCCTACATTTCTTGGATATATATGGAAAAGTTTAAAAAAACAAAGAAAATATACTAGGAAATATTGCCCTTTGACAGATAGAATATCTGAATCGACATCTTTTATTCTGTTATCATTCAATGAAAAACATCATGATTTGATTTGAGCAGGTTGAATGTTTCAAATAAATATAATGTTGTCATTAACTTTTCTTTTCCCTTATTTCAGTGATTATGAAGATTTATGATATTAAAGTTCTATAATTGGAATATGGCGGATAAAAAAGTACACAATTTCATGGATGATAAACTACCATCGTTTGTTAATGAGGACCAGGATTCACAAATCAAGGAAACAGATAATCTCCATCTCCTTAGTAACTTGCCGTCTATAATTGGAGGTAAAGGGGAGAAAGTCTCAGAAGAAGAAATACTGTCTCATATAAAAAAAGAATACATACCTCCAGATGAACAGCATACAAACATTCCATCAATTGTCTCAGATAATATTTTCCCAAAGTGTGATTGGGACAACAATAGATTCAGGTTTTACATGGAAAATGAAGAAAATGAGAAAAAAAAAGTGGAGGAAGAAAATAAGAGAAAAGATGACAGAGTAAATATTTATGACTTTCCTGTAGAAGAAAAAGCAAAGGAAAAGCCACCAAACAGAAGATTCTCCTTTAATAAGAAAATCAACAGATTTCTTAATCGCACAGCCGCTGAGAGTCAAACTAAAACTTCTGCTAGTTATTCTGCCACATCTTTTTCTAGTACTGTGACTAAATCTTCATGTCAAACAACCTCTTCAGAGGAACAGGACGTTAACATAAAGAGGTTGTTGGGAAGCCACATTAAACTGCCTCTTACATTACCTAGTAGCAGTGGTGCCGACAACACTCCATACAATGTCTCAAGGGATTCTGATTTTAGCAAACATTTTGACACTTTTACACATGTTGGTGGCAGCAGTGACAAACCTTCACATGGAAATGAGCCAAATAATGCAGACATCAGTAGAAATTCAGAGGGATCTGATCTCAGTAAGCTACATGAAATGTTAACAAATGGTGCTGATTTCTCGAAATATTTGCATAATCAAGATATAGAGAATACTATAAAGTCTGCAAAAGCTTATGATTCAAATACGTGCAATACTGTCAAAAGTCTAGAACAGGAAATCATTGCTGAAATGATGAAAGGAAGGCATGCATCCCAAATTAGGGTAGACAACTCATTCAAAATGATCACACGATTAATAAATCTATTAATCAAAGTGTGTCACAAAATTGTACTTTAGACAATATGAAAGATGATCTGTCATTTGGTAAAAGCTTGGATAATATACCATTTAGTAGAAATTTGGATAATATTCCTTTTAACTTTGTCCAACCAAACAACAATGGTGGAAATTCTAGTAGGCAAATACAAAACATGAGAGTAGGTGATAATAGGGGTCTATCACATACACAGGGTGATAACAGTAGAATGATGTCTCACAGTGATGATGGGAAACCAGTCAGTATACCACAGACAGTCAATGCTCAGACTGATGATGATAATGAAACAGGACTACAAATAGTCACAAACCAAAACAGTAAGTTGCTCAGCTACGTTAATGAGGAAGGCATTAAATAGTGTTAGATATTCAAATTTTGTTTACACTTCCACCAACCATATTTTTTTATTTCCAGGAAGAAAATGAAAAAAAATGCATGCTTTTTTCCTTCGGACCCTATAAAATACATTATTTCTGAACCATAAATTAAAAATATCTGCATAGTTTCGTTTACCCTCAAATTAGGAATTGTTTATACCTAAACAGAAATGATTACACATCTACCTCAGTCATGTCTGTGTTTGTGTTTTAAAAATGAAAAACTAAAACTAGCCAATATCATCTGATTTGGAAACGTTGTTTATGCAAATAATTTACGGGACAAGACCTACTTAAATAGCCCATTACAATGAGTTCTGCATTTTTTTCAAACATACATTCTAATGCAACATCGTTTGTAACGTTCATTTTGATTGGATAACGTCACCAATTTTTATGGCATCAATTCACAATTGGTGCTATGAAAACGTACGCACAAGTGCAAACAACGTATGACAGATTTTAAATGTGTGATTTGACGTTGTTTTCTGTCAGTTTCATTCGAATGGAGATAACAATATTGTATTTAAAGCTCCGTCGGCGTCAATTGGTATTTGATGGTCACAAATACCCGTTTACTGGCTCCACATAACGTGTCGCCAGTAAACTTAATTTGCGACCATCAAATCACCAATTGATGCCGTCAGAGCTTAAAATATAACACAGTTATCACCTAAACAAAAATAAGGAGATGTTTTATAATTGCCAACTATCCACCAGAGACAAAAGGATGTTAATGTCTTGTATTGTCATTGTCATAGATGAAATAGACCTGTCCAAATTGTCTAGACAGTTACTGTGGTTTCATTTATTTTTCGTGGATATTGGATTTGTGTTTTTTCGAAAACTCTGCATACAAACCTATAGAGAATTTGTATTTTGTTTAAACATCTGAATTCTTGGTTCATGTATAGTGGTCATCCCACCATTGCTTTAGTCTTTAAATAGAATTATAAAAAATTGTGCAGAATTCATCTTTGTTTCAAATAAAGAAATTCTTGGCATAAATAAAGTTTTATCCTGGCCAGTACTACAGTAAACTTTTCTCACAATATTTCATTGCATATAACATGTATAAGAAAATAACCATCACTGGATGTAAACCAAGCAATTTTTCACCCTTTTTTCCCTGTTTACAAGCTTTAGTAACCAGGTCACCTCAAGTTTCCAAAATATTTTATTGGAACAACAAATAAAAAAAAGAATTGTGCTTTCAACATGTTTAAACACCCAAGATATATGTTCTTGACTCTGACAGAAACAAATTTCTGCAATGAAATGCAGGGTTAATTCCCTACAACTGTCAAATTCAATCATGGTTTTACTTACATTAACAAAGGTCCCATTTACTGGTAACTTTTCTTTAAAAAGGAATTATTTAGCATGTAAATTCAGTAGAAAATTTAAACATTTATATTAGATGCATAAACTTTTCTTTTCCAGATGCTCCAAGAAAGCCAACTTACAGCAGTACTACACTGAAATGTTTAGTCTGTGGAGATAGATCCTCAGGAATTCATTATGGTGTATTAGCTTGTGAAGGTTGCAAGGTATGTATGGTATATAATTATGTAAGAGGAATAAATATACTGTAAAATTCATAAATTGTTGTGATGTTTGTTTTTTTAATTCAAATAATGCCAGAGGTCGAGGATTCACAATAATAAATGCACTCATTAATTTCTGAATTAACAGCATCATATACTGTGGTCTAAAGATATAGAAATTCATTACCTAATTCATCATGGTGTATTAACTTGTGAAGGTTGTAATTTGTAAATTAAGTACATAATTTGTGTGTGTAGGGGGATAATGAAGTGACAAATACTCTGGTCTGAAGATTTAGGAACTCAGGAATTGGTCATGAATCTAGGTTTATGAAGTTTGTAAAGTAATTGCAATTTATTTTAGGGGTTGTAGTATTATACACTTTGGTCTGTATAGATTTGTTAGGATGTCTTAGCTTGTAAAGTAGGGATACATTTTAAAGTAAGCTTAAGCTTATATTTATGTGTGTGTGTGTTGAGGTGGGGAGGTATGATGTTGTGTCATGTAATAGCTTAGCTTTTGAAGGTTACAAAGTAAGTATATACATGTGAGGAGAGGATTAATAAAACACCATGCAGAGAGTCTGCTATAATCTCCATGAAGATTCTTTACACAAAGTTATATGACTATAGTCATTTGATAATGGAAATCTGAACTGGGACATAAAGCATAATCTAAGTCAGTGAAGTGTGAAATGTGGGTTGGAGTAACCTACTTTTTGCAAGATGTTTCTATACTGCTCAAAAGTCATCCTTACACCAAATTATATGATTACATGTGTCTATCATTTAGACTGTGATTAACACCTGTGCTTTGAAACAGAATATATAAATAATAGGTGTATTTAGGACAGTCCAATAATAATTGGTATATGAACATATCAGTATAATTGTGCTTGGCAGTTGATTTGCTATTAGTTTCCTTTTATGTGGCACACTTTACCCTTAGGGCAATGATGAGCTTTTGCCATCACTTGGCACATGTTGTCATTTGTCATCTGTGGTAAACTTTTCCAAAAGTATTCTCTGAAGAAACTTTTAACCCCAAATAAAACAAACTTTACACACTTAGGGTTTCTAGTTTATAGTTTGCGAATTATACTATGGTCCTTCAATCAATATGGTATCCATAACTCAAAAAAGAACATTGGGTAGTTGTTTAATATCTTTATAACTATAAAAGATAGGTAAAATCTGACTGGGGTGAAAACATTCATATTGTAAAAGCCTCTATCCATTTGTACCAAAATTATCAGATGACTCCTTTAAAATTTCAAATATGACAGAATCAATAAATTGACTCTTTAAAGGAGTTATTGCCCTTAAATGATGTTTTTCAGGATTTTTGACCATAATCTTTAAAATTATAACAGATAAACAGAAACTATAAACAGCTCAAGTTATCAGAAATACAAGATCTACAAAATGCATAATGACTTGAACCATTTATCTACTACATGTACTCCTATGAGTTTGCCCTTTGACAAATTTTAGTGAGTGTGCCTTCTATTTTGAAAACTGTTAACAGTAAAACTGATTAGAAAGACATGATCTAAATATGCTAAATGACTGAAACTTAATCCGCTTTTTATACGACCGCAAAAAATTTTTGCGGTCGTTTATTGGTATGACGTTGGCGTCGTCGTCCGAAGACACATTGGTTTTCGCACAATAACTTTAGTTTAAGTGAATGGATCTCTATGAAATTTTACTATAAGGTTCAATACCACAAAAGGAAGGTTGGGATTGATTTTGGGGGTTATGGTACCAACAGTTTAGGAATTAGGGGCCAAAAATAAGCATTTTTGTAACTTCCAGACAATAACTTGTATGTTAGTTTATGGATCTCTCTGACATTGTACCACAAGGTTCCATATCACAAAGGAAATGCTGGGATTGATTTTGAGGGTAATTGACTCAAAATTTTAGGAATTAGGGGCCAAAAAAGGGGCAAAAAACAAGCATTTTCTAATTTAATGACACTAATTGTGTGAAAGTGTATGGATCTTTCTGAAATTGTACTACAAGGTTCGATTTTACAAAGGGAAAGCTGGAATTGAGTTTGGGGGTAATTGCCTAAAATGTTTCGGAATAAAGGGTCAAAAAGGGGCCAAAAATAAGCATTTTTCTAGTTTCCAGACAATAACTTGTGTTCAAGTGTATGGATCTCTCTGAAATTGTACTGCAAGGTACCATACCACAAAGGGAAGGCTGGGATTGAGTTTGAGGGTGATGAATCTTTAAGGGGGTTCAAAAAATTGGGGGGGGGATTTTTTTTTCCTTTTTTTCCCTTTTTTTTAGCTCACCTGGCCCGAAGGGCCAAGTGAGCTGTTCTCATCACTTGGCGTCTGTCGTCCGTCGTCGTCATCGTCATCATCCATTGTCATTAGCTTTTTACAAAAATCTTCTCCTCTGAAACCACTGGGCCAAATTTAACCAAACTTGGCCACAATCATCATTAGGGTATCTAGTTTAAAAAATGTGTCCGATGACCCTGCCAACCAACCAAGATGGCCGCCATGGCTAAAAATAGAACATAGGGGTAAAATGTAGATTTTGGCTTATATCTCTGAAACCAAAGCATTTAGAGTAAATTTGACAAGGATAAAACTGATTATTAGGTCAAGATCTATCTGCCCTGAAATTTTCAGACAAATCTGACAACCTGTTGTTGGGTTGCTGCCCCTGAATTGGTAATTTTAAGGAAATTTTGCAGTTTTTGGTTATTATCTTGAATATTATTATAGATAGAGATAAACTGTAAATAGCAATAATGTTCAGCAAAGTAAGATCTACAAATAAGTTGTCATGACCAAAATTGTCAGTCGACCCCTTAGGAGTTATTGCCCTTAATAGTCAATTTTTAACAATTTTTCGTAAATTTTTGTAACCTTTTACAAAAATCTTCTTCTCTGAAACTACTGAGACAAATTTAACCATACTTGGCCATAATCATTATTAGGGTATCTAGTTTAAAAAATTTGTCCGATGACCCCGCCTTCCAACCATTATGGCCAACTTGGTTAAAAATAGAACATAGGGGTAAAATGCAGTTTTTTGGTTTATATCTCTGAAACTAAAGCATTTAGAGCAAATCTGACAGTGGCAAAAATGTTCATCAGATGTAGATTTATCTGCCCTGAAATTTTCAGAAGAATCCGACAACCCGTTGTTGGGTTGCTGTCCCTGAGTTAGTAATTTTACAAAAATTTTGCAGTTTTTTGTTATTATCTTAGATATCATTATAATATCTAATATCTAATACTATTAATTATGATTTTAACCTTATTTTACATGATTTCCAAAGCATCAGTAAATACAGGTGAGCGACACAGGCTCTTGAGAGCCTCTAGTTTTCTTTAAAATTTTCCATTCTAAGTTGGTTATTTCTGATTTATATGTAGATTTCATCAAAAATTGAATTCTTTGGATTCTTTGATATGCTGAATCTAACCATGTATTTAGATTTTGGATATTGGACCACAATAGGTAAATTAAAAATTTTTAAGTTCTTAGACCACATTCATTCTGTGTCAGAAACCTATGCTGTGTCAAATATTTAATCACAACCCAAATTCAGAGCTGTATCAAGCTTGAATGTTGTGTCCATACTTGCCCCAACTGTTCAGGGTTCGACCTCTGCGGTCGTATCAAGCTGCGCCCCAGCAGAGCATTTTATTATAGGATTTATTGTACTTAAGTGGCTATTTATGACAAATTCTAGCATTTTTATTTTGAAAACTATTATTGTGAAACAGCAAAACTGATCAGCAATACAACATCTATAAAATTAAAAGGATTTTTTGTAAATATATTTTTGTCCTGATTTTTAGCTCACTGGGGCCTGAAGGGCCCCATGTGAGCTTATGCCATCACTTGCGTCGTTGTCGTCTGTCGTCGTAAACTATTTAAAAAATCTTCTCCTCTGAATCTACTGGGCCAAATACCTTCAAACTTTAACTAAATGTTCCTTAGGGTATCTAGTTTATAAATTGTATCAGAAGTTTTGATCCATCAACAAACATGGCCGCCATGGCTAAAAATAGAACATAGGGGTCAAATGCAGTTTTTGGCTTATATCTCAAAAACTAAATCTTTTAGAGCAAATGTGACAGGGGTAAAATTGTTCAATTGGTCAAGATCTATCAGCTCTGAAATTTTCAGACGAATCGAACAACCCATTGTTGGGTTGCTGCCACCGAATTGGTAGTTTTAACAAGATTTGCAGTTTTTTGGCTCACCTGGCCCAAAGGGCCAAGTGAGCTTTTCTCATCACTTGGCGTCCGTTGTCTGTTAACTTTTACAAAAATTTTTTCCTCTGAAACTACTGGGCCAAATTTAACCAAACTTGGCCACAATCATCACTAGGGTATCTAGTTTTAAAAATGTGTCCGGTGACCCCGCTTTCCAACCAAGATGGCCGACATGGCTAAAAATAGACATAGGGGTAAAATGCAGTTTTTGGCTTATATCTCTGAAACTAAAGTATTTAGAGCAAATATGACAGGGTTAAAATGTTCATCAGGTTAAGATCTATCTGCCCTGAAATTTTCAAATGAATCAGACAACCCGTTGTTGGGTTGCTGCCCCTGAATTAGTAATTTTAAGGAAATTTTGCAGTTTTTGGTTATTATCTTGAATATTATTATAGATAGAGATAAACTGTAAACAGCAATAATGTTCAGCAAAGTAAGATCTACAAATAATTCAACATGACCAATGTGGTCAATTGACCCCATAAGGAGTTATTGCCAATAAAAGTCAAATTTAACAATTATTCATAAATTTTTGTAATCTTTTACAAAAATCTTCTCTCCTGAAACAACTGAGACAAATTTAACCAAACTTAGCCACAATCATCACTAGGGTATCTAGTTAAAAAAAATGTGTCAGATGACTCTGCCTGCCAACCAAGATGTCAGACATGGCTAAAAATAGAACTTAGAGGGAAAATGCAGTTTTTGACTTATATCTCTGAAACTAAAGCAAATGTATAACGGTTGCATTATTTCATGCATCAATTGTAAAAATAAATATCAGGTGAGCGACACAGGCTCCTTGGAGCCTCTAGTTGTTATTATTTTAAATATTATTATAGATATATATAAACTGTAAGCAGCAATAATGTTCAGCAAAGTAAGATCTACAAAAAAGTTAATATGATCATAATTGTCAATTGATCCCTTAAGGAGTTATTGCCCTTTAAAGACAATTTAACACAATTTGTTCATCAAGTTTGCTAACATTTAAAAATCTTTCTTTGAAACTACTGGGCCAATTACCTTCAAACTTTAACTAGATGTATCTCAGGGTATCTTGTTTATAAATTGTATTTGAAGTTTGTATCCATCGACAAACATGGCTACCATGGCTAAAAATAGAACATAAGGGTCAAATGCAGTTTTTGGCTTATATCTCAAAAACTAAATCTTTTAGAGCAAATGTGACATGTGGTAAAATTGTTTAATTGGTCATTATCTATCGGCCCTGAAATTATCAGACGAATCCAACAACCCATTGGTTGCTGCCACCGAATTGGTAGTTTTAACAAAATTTGCAGTTTTTTGTTATTATTTTGAACATTATTATAGATATATATAAACTGTAAGCAGCAATAATGTTCAGCAAAGTAAGATCTACAAAAAAGTTAATATGACCAAAATTGTCAATTGACCCCTTAAGGAGTTATTGCCCTTTAAAGACAATTTTATACAATTTGTTCATCAAGTTTGCTAACATTAAAAAATCTTCTCTGAAATACAGGTGAGCTATTCAGGCTCTTGAGAGCCTCTTGTTATGTTTTACCAATATGGCATATTTTTACCAGATGATGGATTCAGGTTCCTTGACGCATCTAGTTTCATTTAGCAAGACAAATTGCTGTATATTATTACTATAGACCAGAGACCATATTGATTTGTGATTTAATTATGTTGTTAAACTGAAAAAATAATCCTTTGTTTCTGTTCTTTTCCTAGTTTTTTGCTCGGACATCTGTTACACATATCATTATTTTTATCAGACATGTATGTATATATGTAACTGAACTTTTATTTTTCTTGTTTTTTGTGATACATTGTTTTTGTATTACAAAGGTTCCCATAGTGCAAAACCGTTCTTTCTTAAATTAGCAACAGTATCATATCTAACCACACTAACACTAATGGGACAAAAAATAGAAAATCGTTTATTATTTAAGTCATTTTCTAAATTCTACATTATGTCAATGCATTTTCATTGTATAGAAGCAGACTTCATTTTTGTAGATCCTGCAACATTTATGTTGTGGAAGGGAGACATTGCGATTCTAGATTCTGTCGTCAATGTTATCAACATGTAGGTTTATCCTGTTGTTAAAGTTTTTTTAGACGTCAATAACTAGGTCAAACGCTTATGGAATTTTATGAAATTTAGTTGTTTTTTTTTTATGACCCAAAGACAGTATTCAGAGCAAAAATGTTAAAATATTTATTTTCATTTTCGGTATTTTACTGATTAATAGGCTTAGACTGAATTTTTTTAAGTTAACATTTTGATCAGTCTATTATCAAGAGATTATGTCTAATGCAAAATTTAGAAATAGTTTTGTTCATTTTGAAAATGTTTTACTCATAAATGGACTTAGTTCTTTTTGCAGTTAACATTTACAGTGTATGTAATGTGCGAATCCTAAAATGTCATTTTTACTGTATCCGTGATGAATTTCTGATGTAGAATGATAAATAAACAGACGACAAATTCAAGATTTTTGAATAAAATAAGAAATAGTATATAATGTGTACTGTTTTTATAAATTCATGATATAGGTATGAGATGCGGACGGGTTTTCATCGCGCCTACAGCCATCCAGGTGCAAAATTGATACACAAATAGATAAATATTAAGAATAGTTCACGAACAGAGCGTGTAAGAGATTTAAAAGTAGCAGTTAAGTTTCATTTGCAGAAAAATGTACCTTTTAACATAATTATTAATGTTGTTTAACTTAAAACAGGTTTTGTTATTCAGCTTGTTGATATTGAATCAAATTCCACTATGCTGTTTTCGTTATGCGATTCATGTTTACTGTCGAATAATGATACTAGACTAACATTTTCACTGTAGGGCGATTCATTTCTATTGTATATGCGATGCATTTTCACAGAAGGAAATTAATTAATTTTCATTATATAAAGTCTTAATTCAGCCGATTGATTATATATGCATACTTAGTGAGTGAAACTCTGAGGTAATATATCAATAAATTCCTTAAACATGGTATTTATTGCTAATATAGTCAATTTTATTTTCTCAAATAATTTGTCCTGATCTATATGTAGGATAAAATTTATTCTTTCCATTGACACGTCATCATTAAATACATATATCTTGGACAGTTAAGCCAATCCACGCCACCGGAAAAGCAAAGTTTCTGTTTCGGTCTAAATCTGCTTGTAGTTAAAAGGTGTGGTTGGCCTTGATTGTGTAAATGTTGCCTAAGCATTGTAATTAAGATTTAGTAAACGTTTATACAAACAAAGCAAGCAAGCCAACCAAACCTTTAAACTACAAGCGTTAGGAAAATAGCTCTAATGGATGCATTTGAGATAACAAAGAGCATTCATAAAACGATCTTCATTTCACAATTGAATGAGTGGAAACGTTTTCATCTTGCACAAACAATTGACGCTTGGATGACTGGATAATTGATATTTATCATGTCATTGTGTATAAATCTTATACAGTAAAGAAAGTTCGAGCAACAGTCGAGTCACCTTAAATATGCTTGAATTTCTTATAAGTGGTGTTACAAATAAGCCAATACGCAATTGTGAGAATACAAAGAAATATTGAAAACAGTTTATTGTTACATGTTTAAATGGTTCTATACCACGGGAAAAAACGGCGTACAGTTGATTCCGGACGTTTAAATAGACAGGTCTGTGAATTACTTGTAAACATCGCGAAACAAACACTATGTGTAACTCAAACTTGATTAAACTACAAATAGAGCATAGTTGGTTGGCTCTTTCACTAAATGCGACCGTGTATTTTGTGCTTTGTTGTTGTTAAAATACATATCTGAAAGAGAAACCCGTTGTTTTAATTTTATTTGAAGACATTTACTTGAAAAACTGACCTCAGAATTTTGACACTGTACGATTCATTCTCTTTGTAGTTTGTTTTCTTTCTTTAGTACCGTTCGTTGTACATTCTTGTACTGTTCGTAGTGCAAAAGCCTATCAATACGGTAGAAATATGTATGACACGGCGTGACAAATGTTCAAAGCTTTTTAAGCTTGTTATAAAACTTTTCAAAGAAAATTGTCAGAGAAAACGTTATATTCATGGATGTTCTGCTCCAGTAAATTTTCGGATCCATGACAAGCTAATAGCAAACTCACCAACAATATTTGAATATTCATGATATAAACGTGGTTATACCCGTGTATATTCAAGTAAGCATCTACGACTAGCTTGCATTTCAAATTGTAAATATCATCAATATTAAAGTGATTTAAAACTATTTTCAGTTGTTGTATGTCGAATAATCATATAAAACGACAATGAAAATTCATCGCACTTCCAAAAATTCCACATCAGAAATGATTGCACTTACAGCGATAATTCATCGCATCTATAGTTAAAATGAATCGCATTCAGTAATCAATATTATGGATTCTGCTGCTTAAATAACAATTTTTTGGGCTTTAATCCTGTTATTATACATTAAAAAGTTATATTCTAATGAAATTCTGTTAAAACATACATTCAAATCTATTATTTTGTATTATCAAAAAGTAAAAAAACGCAGTTTTTCCCATCATCCTCTATTCTACAATAGACATACTCGCATACAACAGTAAAAATGAACTAACTGGATTCGCACTTTATATACACTGATTTAGATACAATCTGGGATTTAATTTTGAAGACATCAATAACTTTCTCAAACTTTCATGGAATTTTATAAAACTTGAACAGAAGCTCTTCAAGATCAAGAAATAGCATCTGTAGAACAAATTTGAATTATTTATATATTTTGTCCATATTTTTACTCTTGTTTCAAAATTCCAATAGGGAGCATATTTTTACTGATGAATTGAGTTTTACTCTGACAGCAGTTAGACATAGAGTTCCACGGAACCCTTTACAAATTTGTTTCCATAATGATTGAACAAGTACCCATAGTGCATGGAGCAGACTAAAGAACTCTTAAACCTGACTACACCTGGTGTGTAAAATAATTACATTGTAATAATAAATGAATTGTAAAGTGAGGATGTAGTGGTATTTTCAGATGTTAAGTTCATGCATCCACTCTCAGTACACTTCAGAATTTTAGTGATCTAGTTCTGTTTTTTTCTACAATTATGATAGTTGTCATCTGATAATGACAAAAATTAAAATTATTTTTAGTGTATTTCATTGTTATGAAAAAATTAAATTACACTCAAAAGCATCTACTAGAAAAAAACTAATTGGATTCCAATAATTAAAATAAGGAGAATTGATTGAAGATAGCTGAATTGTAATCTGGTCATACTCTTCAAGACAATTATTGAACAAAATATTCATCCTAGTCATCAAAGATCAGAGTCGATCACTCCTCACTACGAGCAGGATTAAACTCACTACCTCATAGTTGATAGTCTTAATGTGATCACTTCAAAGGACAGCCGTTCTGTTTTGACAGGTTTTACTTTAACTTAATATCTCATTTTTGTTCTTTAGGGTTTCTTTAGAAGAGCTTTACAAGATATTGGTGATCCTGCTAGGAAGAGATGTTTTTATGGAAAGAATTGTCAGATTACAGTCCTTACTCGCAACAGATGTCAGTACTGTCGTCTGCAAAAATGTTTACAACTGGGCATGTCAAGATCAGGTAATGTCATGGAACTGTCATCTAGAAATATTTGCTTTTCCCCATTATTTTCATCTTCAGAGTTTAAGATGAGGTTATGTAATAGGTACTATTATCTGCAAATATGTTTTCAATTGAGGTTATGTCATGGAAGCCATGTATACATTTATTGGAAAAGAAGGGGTATGGTTTAAAATTCCTATATGTATATAAAGCTAAGAGCAAAGAAACCAGGCTTTTTTGTTCGCCTGCAAGGAAAGTGGCAGTATGCGAGATATAGGAATATTATCTGGCAGTTGCAGTGGTGGCGTTACCTATTTGTATTGAGATTTTTATACGACCACAGGTCGTATATTGGTATGACGTTGGCGTCGTCGTCCGAAGACACATTGGTTTTCGCACTCTAACTTTAGTTTAAGTAAATGGATCTCTATGAAATTTTACCATAAGGTTCAATACCACAAAAGAAAGGTTGGGATCGATTTTGGGGGTTTTGGTACCAACAGTTAAGGAATTAAGGGCCAAAAAGGGGCCAAAAATAAGCATTTTTGTTACTTCCAGACATAACTTGTGTGTTAGTGTATGGATCTCTCTGACATTGTACCACAAGGTTTCATATCACAAAGGGAATGCTGGGATTGATTTTGGGGGTAATTGTCTCAGAATTTGAGGAATTAGGGGCCAAAAAAGGGGCAAAAAACAAGCATTTTTCTAGTTTCATGACAGAAACTTGTGTGTAAGTGTGTGGATCTTTCTGAAATTGTACTACAAGGTTCCATATCACAAAGGGAAAGCTGGAATTGAGTTTGGGGGTAATTGCCTTAAACATTTAGGAATTTGGGGCCAAAAAGGGGCCAAAAATAAGCATTTTTCTAGTTTACAGACAATAACTTGTGTTCAAGTGTATGGATCTCTCTGAAATTGTATTGCAAGGTACCATACCACAAAGGGAAGGCTGGGATTGATTTTGGGGGTAATTGCCTCAAAATTTTAGGAATTAGGGGCCAAAAAGGGGCAATAAACAAGCATTTTTCTAGTTTCAGGACAATAACTTGTGTGTAAGTGTATGGATCTTTATAAAATTGTACTACAAGGTTCCATATCACAAAGGGAAAGCTGGGTTTGAGTTTGGGGGTAATTGCCCTAAACGTTTAGGAATTTGGGGCCAAAAAGGGACCTAAAAACAAGAATTTTTGTAGTTTCCAGACAATAACTTGTGTTCAATGTATGGATCTCTCTGAAATTGAACTGCAAGGTACAATACCATAAAGGGAAAGCTGGGATTGAGTTTGGGGGTAATGAATCATAAGGGGGTTCAAAAAATTTCGGGGAGGGATTTTTTTTTTCCTTTTTTTCCTTTTTTTTTCTTTAAAATATTCCATTTTAAATTGGTTATTTCTGATTTATATATGAAAGCAAATAATAATGATATGGTTTGATTAAAAAAAATTTAAGTTCTTAGATCACATTCATTCTGTGTCAGAAACCTATTCTGTGTCAAATATTTAATCACAATCCAAATTCAGTGCTGTATCAAGCTTGAATGTTGTGTCCATACTTGCCCCAACTGATCAGTGTTCGACCTCTGCGGTCGTATCAACTTCAAGCTGCGCCCAGCGGAGCATTTTATTATTGTTTTGCCAGTGACAAAAGCCGCGAAAAGCGAGACATAGGGATTGCTTTCTTTTCCAGTGATGGCATCAACAATTGTTAAGTTTTCTGCTTAAGTTAGTTTGATAGGAACTACTTGTCATAGATCATTGATATTTTGTATGAAGATGCATCACTATCAGTACATATCAGTTTGACAACAATTTTGAGGCCCTGCCCCCTAGGCCATGGTCCAGTGACTTTGAATTAATTAGCTGTTTTCAATGTTTAGTTTTCCGCTTAACTTAGTTTGATAGGAACTACTTGTGATAGATCAATGATATTTTGTATGAGGTTGCAATACTATCAGTACATATCAGTTTGATGACTATTTTGAGGCTCTGCCCCCTAGGCCATGGTTCAGTGACTTTCAAATTAATTAGCAATTTTAAATGTTAAGTTTCTGCTTAAGTTAGATTGTTAGGAACTACTGGTGATAAATCAATGATATTTTGTGTGAAGTTGCATTGCTATCAGTACATATCGGTTTGACGACTATTTCAAGGCCCTGCCCCCAAGGTCATGGTCCAGTGACTTTCAATCAATTAACAATTTTCAATTTTAAGTTTTCTGAATAAGTTAGTTTGATAGGAACTATTTACAATAGGCAGTATTTACTATAAAGTTACATTTCTGTCTGTACATCTCAGTTTGTTAACCATGTGACTTTGAATTAATTAGCAATGTTGCTGTTCATCAGATTGTCTTTTTCTGAATTTTATGCCGACAGGCGAGACATATCTCTGTTTCAACAGTTTATATATTTCATAAGGTAGAAGACCTGGATGCTTCATAACTTGTATGCAGATACGTTATGTTACGAAGTTTCCGTCTGCCATATGTTCATTGTCCTTGACCTCATTTTCATAGTTCAGTGACTGCTTGAAAAAAAAAAAAAATTGAGTTTTTTGTCATGTGAATTTCTCACTTATTATGAGTAAATAGGTTATCGATATTTGGTATATGGATTCCTTGCAACGTCTACATGTACGTCAGACAGGGTTCACCTGACCTCGACCTCATTTCATGGATCAGTTATCAAGGTTAAAGCTACAAGATTAGGTCCATTTCTCAGATACTGTAAGTAGTAGGTCAATTACTGTAAATTCAGAAATTATTGCGCTGTTTTTATTATTGCTAAAAATGCGACAGGGTTATAATTGCAATAATTTAAACTCGCATTTTGAAATTTTTTATATGAATTAAACAGGATTTTCTCAATATCGCAAAAATTAAAATCGCATTTTAGTCTAAAATGACAAAATCGCAATAATAAATGCACGCAATAATTTCTGAATTTACAGTATATGTGGTGTATGAAATGATTGTAAGGGGAACGTGTCAGTTTGGCAGGTTTCATCTGACCTTGACCTCATTTTCATGCTTCATTAATATTGGTTTATGTTAAGTTTTTGTGTTTTGGTCTGTTTTTCAAGTACTATAAACAATAGACCAACTTTATGTGTATGGAATAATTGTAAGGTTCACATGTCTGTCTATCTGGTATCATATGACCTTGGCCTCATTTTCATGGTTTATTGGTCATTGTTAAGTTTTGTGTTTTCGTTTGTTTTTCAAAAACAAATAGCAATAGGACAGCTATATTTGGTGTATGGAATAATTGTAAGATGTACATGTGTGTCTGGTAGGTGTCATCTGACCTTGACCTCATTGTCATGGATCTTAATAAGTGTTAAGGTTATGTGATACTTGTAGTAAAACCTTTATCTTGAAAACTTCTAACATGAAGTCAATGGTCAGTAAAGCAGGGCGAGACATTTCAGCATGTGTATTCTTGTTAACTATTCCAATATCACAGTCACAGTGAGATCTTCAGCACAGGGAAACAGCTCACACGTCACTACAAGTTCAAGACTACCCTTGTACAGGTTTGAGCAGGATTTTTTGCTAGAATTATGATGTATGATCAAATAGGAACACCTAAATACCAGTGATTAATATACCTGTGTTTACTTATACATGTAATTGTTTATTATCATAAAAATAGTGGGTTTTTTTAACAATTACTGTCTTTTCATTATGTGGTTAATTTCCCATCACAAAAGTGTATCCAGCACTGTTTTTAATATCTTTTTGGGGTTCTATAATGGTTTGATCACTTGCTAAATTAATGCTACATTTTCTGATGTTAAGATTGTCAAAAATAACCCATTGTCTGGTTTTGTAATCAGATTGCTTGTAAATAATTGTTTGTTTTCTAAAAATATCATGTGTGTATCTATAAATATATTTTGTTAATACATAACAGTCATATTTTGCCAGAAATAGTTCTTGCCAATGTTGTACCTAAAGCTGACATCCAAACCTAGTTTGTTATTCTTAATACAATCTGTTCACCAAATACAGCTCAACCTGCTATAAAGGTCACCTCTATTAACATGATTAAGGGAAAACCTGTTTTTAGCTCACCTGGCCAAAAAGCCAAGTGAGCTTTTCTCATCACTTGGCATCCATCCACGTCTGTTAACTTTTACAAAAATCTTCTCATCTGAAACCATTGGGCCAAATTTAAGGAATCTTGTTTAAAAAATGTGTCCGATGACCCCGCCTGCCAACCAAGATGGCTGACATGGTAAAAAATAGAACATAGGGGAAAATGCAAGTTTTGCCTATTATTTTGAAAACCGCTATTAATAGAGAAATTCTGAAAGAAGCATAAATGTTCAGAACGTTGAGCTCTACTAAAGTCAAAACTGTCAGAGGACTTCTTATAGGAGTTATTGCCCTGAAATGACGAAATTTTCCATTTTAAAAAATTTTCCCTATTATCTCGAAAGTTATAATAGATAGACAGAAACTTAAAATAGAAAAAATTATTAGTAAGACAATATCTACAAATAAGTTAAACATGACCATAATTGTCAGACGACACCTTATTAGAATTATTGCCCTTTAATGACAATTCTACCAAATTTTTGCATTTTTGCCTGATATCTTAAAATCTATAATAGAGAGATAGAAACTTTAAAAAGCAAAAATGATCAGCAAAACAAGATCGACAAATAAGTCAAACATGACCAAAATCTACAGACGACTCTTGATTGAAGTTATTGCCCTTTACATGTCTGTGCTTATGGGAAAAACACATGTCTTGGGAAGATATTAACAACTTAAATATGAGATTGGTTTGATTTATAGTTATTACTGCAAAGATAAAGATGTTTAATGACCATTTTTTCCCATTTTTGCCTATTATCTTGAAAACTGCAATAGACAGATAGAAACTTTAAATAGCACAAATGATCAGCAAGACAAGATCTACAAATAAGCCACATGGTCAATATCTTCAGTCGACTTGTTATTGGAGTTATTGCCTTTAATGATATATTTTTACATTTTTTTGCATTTTTTGCCAATTATCTTGAAAACAATAACAAATAGATAGAATCTTTAGAAAGGAAAAATTATCAGCAGGATAAGATCTACAAACATGTCAACATGACTGAAATTGTCAGTTAACTCTTGATAGAGTTGTTCCCCTTTTTAATGGTGATTTTTACTAATAAGTGGCCATTGTTGAAGATGCAGGTGAGAGCACAGGCCTCTTTAGAGCCTATAGTTTCAAGTCACCCTCTTCTTGTCCCTCTGTAGTAATACCTCAATTCATAGGTCACCTCTCTTATATGTCAGTTTTCTCTAAATCAAAGGGTGACCTTCATATACAGGTTTGACTGAACTGAATGATAACAGTCTTTTTCAAAAATTATTTTTTACACAGCAATAACTTTTCTCAAACAAACAGTAAATCTTTTTTATTATGAACATTTATGAAAAATGTTTTTCATTGTAGCTGCTAAATTGGGAAGAAGATCCCGTAAAATGAGAGATATGATTAAGTGTATGGAAGATTCTGTGATGGAACAAGCTCTACATGGTCTATTAAGTCTGAATCCAGACATATCATCAGAAATCATGTCAACGGTTATGAAACAGAAAACAGAAGACACATCACAAGATAATAAATTATCACAGAAGTCTGACTCTCCACCGTTGGATTTATCTCCCCCTACTCTGAGATCACCATCTCTATCAAATGATAGCCTGATGAACTCACTGAGTAGATCAAATTTGCCAACACCTTTAGGCTCAGTGAGTCATTCACCTATAAATTCACCTGGTTTACCTGTACGAAACATAAGTAATCCCCCATCAAGTTTGCCATTAAATGTTGGACCTCCAAATCCATTTGCCAATCCTATGTTTATGTCACTAGGACAAGATATGATAACCTCTGCAATGTATTATGGTGCTCCACAACTTTTCAGTCAGCAAGGCTATACATCTCCAATCAATTTGGTGAAATCAGAAAGAAAAATTTCTGAAGATAGATCTCCAGTCAGAAGTCATGAACATCTGCTGTCAAAAAGTCAATATCTATCTGTTGATGCTATGAATGCTCCCAGGAATAGGTCATCAATAGATTCTGTTTCAGCAATGTCACATCAGTCATATGACAATGAAGATTTAGAGTCTCTCGATGCTATCAGTCGTAGGACATCATATGACTTCAGTGATGAAGAAATTCAAGTATTAAATTCTAGACATTTTCAAAATCAGATGGCTTTGGAACATTCAAACATTTCACAAATGAGAAGTAAAATTCCTGGTTCAAATTTTTTCAGAAAGCCACAGTATCAAACATTGCAACACAGAGCAGGTGTTGAATCAGACAGACGTCCTCCTTCTCTAGAGAGTGGTGAAAACAGTCGCCCTTCTTCAGTGTGTTCTCAAAGGAATTCTCCATTCCCAGGACGTCAAAACAATCCGTCTCCATTTCAAGGAACTGCAAATAATCACTCACCATTCCCAGGAACTTCAAATAATCCATCTCCATTCCCAGGATCTTCAAACAATCCATCTCCATTCCCAGGACCTTCAAACAATCCGTCTCCATTCCAAAGGAATGAATCCGTGAATAGGTCTTTAACGTCACCATTAGTCATGAACTCGCCATCTCCATATCACATGGCACATGGTCAGCCAATGACATCACCTCCATTATTCAGCACAAGAACAAACATGTTGAAACAAAATACTACCGAGATATCAAAATCAGACAAAACTGTTCAGAAACAAGACAAGGGATGTGTGAGACAAAGTCCTGTTTCAGAGATGGATTCACATGATGATAGAAGAAAGTTCTTGAAAGTATCATATGAAAATTCTATGAAGGCACAAAAACCCAGAGAGACTGCAATTGTTAGTCCTACTGTGAAAGTCGAGGATGAAAGTCAGTTATCTGTTGCATTTTTAACATACAAAGTTCATCAGTCATTCCAAACAAATTTTCGATCTCGTGCTGATATCCAGGCCATGCAAGAGAAGGTTATAGAATTTAAACAGAGAAGTATGCTGGCAAAACAAGATGTGCAGTTGTTATTTCAGGTAATAACTTTAACCAAACCAATTTTACATGTTTTATGTGCATTTTGACAACTATTGTCTCCTTCAGTGATGCTAAATTTGAAAATGTTTGAAAATCTAAAACTTAAATTGGTAGGTGTAATTCCTATTAATGAATTTTGCTGTCAGTCTGTTTTTGATTATACCAATATCTTAATATAATTTCCACTTATATTGTCATATTTATGGGAAAATTTAGAACCTAACACTTTCATAAGAAGGGCAACATTGATGACTTTATTGGAGCTGTCCAAGAGTAATATTAAAAAAAAATCAACTGAATTACTGTAGTTGGTTTTAAACAAACAGCAGTTTGGTGAGATTTTTATTGACTTCAAAAGACTATGAAACATTGTTGAGTCTTTATGCAGATACTTGGTCACCTAGACCTACATTTTAGCTATTCTAGTTCTGTGTTATTGTCCAGGTCTATGAAATTACAAGTTGAAGTAAAATTAATCATTTGGTTAATAAACAAATCTTGAATGGTTATGAAGAATCAAACAAAATGAGGTCGTCATGAATACGGTTATAAGCATGGGAAATTGTGTTGAAGTTTTAAATTAATGTTCATAAACAATTTCGAGTTAGAGATAGTGATATTTTATGAATGGATACATCCTAGTTATATTTATGAAATATATGAAAATTAAGTGCTTTTTATTTTTTCAGGATGAACTAGGTAGAATCTGCTCAGCTGGGGAAGTTTGTTGGCATGGATTCCAGAGTTTACTCAATACTACTATTCAGGATACAGTCACATTTGCTAAGAAAATTCCAGGATTCTCTCGGCTTGAGCAAGAGGATCAAATTAGTTTGATCAAAGGAGGTTGTTTTGAGGTGAGTAATGATCAGTTTATCAAAATTCATGATATGCATATTTCATAATACAACAGAAATGTATTATTTTATAATCAGTGTTTTCCCTAGGCTGTTCAAGCACTGCGGTACCGCTACGCATAAATTTCGACCGCCATGCTTTCATCATTGCCGCAATGCATCCCGCTATGTGTGAAAATATAACTGTGTAAAATATTAATTATCGATTTTGAAAGTGAAGTGACAAGTGACCACACTCCACATGTGTTTTAAACTCATCCGACTGATAATTGGATACATCACGTCGCGCGTGCCGGGATTTTACAACCTTCTTGATTAGTTGGTTATATATCGAGACTTCGGTTACATAATAGAAGTTGCCAGTTAGCTGATAAATAAATAGTCAGATTAATCTCCAATGCATATCTTTCTGTGCTGGATAAAAAGTTTAACCTTTTCCAGTATAAATTTCACCTTAAATCGGGTGTTTGACATCGTTATTTTACTGTGATCTTTAAAAAGTAGAAATTTAAAATTTGGTATAGTCTCTGGTATTATAAAATAAAACTAACGTAATTTCACCGAGAATGGACAAAACTTTTGTTTCAATAAAGTTTCGCAGTTTTTTCATCAGCTATATTTACATTGATGAATTATTTTTTGATTGGTCACAACAATCAGTTATTTTTAGATTAGTCGCGGTTGATTGATTATATCAAAGAATACACATCACCGCCACCGGGCCGAGAAAAAGACGTGTCGTATGAAATATTTAAAAGATTTGATAGAACTTTCAAAACATACGTAGTTATTTACGGAAATATTGTTTTTAATAAACTTGTGTTGTTCTATTTTTATTTGAATGGGTCACATGAAGCTTAAGTGAAGCGGATTCATTTGCCGTTTTTTACACAAGTGGGGCTAAATTTCTTTCACTTCGGCAAGATAGGATTTTAACAATTATAAAGCGTTATAAATAAATCGGACAGGGATGTGTCTAAAAAAAAATAGTTACAAATTGTCATGAAATAAAATGTCAGCTTAGCTTCCAAACAATGTCATCCGTATGTCCGTATGTCAGGTATTCTTTATTGACAACTTCTGTAATTAACGTATTAAACTTTGTTTTATTGTTTCCTGTAAAATCTCTGTGAAGCAATGATGACATTCAAAGTTTTATTTAACAACTTGCTGTTGATGCTGAAACCATTCTATCAGCAAACCGAGGACACTATTAGTGAAAGAATGTAAAGACATGACATTTAGGCAGACAATGAACAAAGTTGCCAGTCTTGGAACTTTGTATCCTTGTCTGTCTAAGTATGCAGCAATGAGTCTTCCATTGCCAGTTTCAACAGCTGATTGTGAAAGGTGTTTTTCATGCTTGAACAGAGTTAAAACACCTTTGAGAAAAAGACTATGCCAAAAAGTGCAGAATTGCTAAATGCATATATCAATTGAAGGACCGAAGGAGGAAGATTTTGATTTTGAAAAATGTGTGGTGACCTTTGGAAAGTTGAAACAGAGGAATATATCAACAAAATAATGTGTACATGGCATTTATTTGTAAATAACTATTGCAGACTGGATTATTTTTATTATTGTTTATAAAGTCTTTCATTAATTCCTCTCATCTGTAATAAATACTTTAAAGTTCCATGACTTATATGAATTGCTGTATAATAAAACTATTAGATTGGTATATGGCTTTAAACATATAAATTATGTAGAGTTACTAATTCTGGAAAAAGAAGCGTCGCGCGCCGCGTTGCAAATTCACCATTGACCCACCATGCATGAAAAATTTTCTAGGGAAGACACTGATAATCTTACACTAAATTTCCAATTGACAGTAAATGTTAGAACTAAGTAACCCATTTCAATATTAAGTGTTATTATAGAATTAATTAATTTGCTGTCATTCCAAATGGATCCCAAAGGTTACAGTAGTTTACAATTGTTGATCAATCCATTTGGAATACATTTAAGATATGTTTTAACAAAACTAATCAGCAACTACAATATTCAACATGTAATCAAAGTAAATAATCATATATAATTAGTACAATCTGGGAACAGTATATCTAACGGGAAATGAATCTGATAGGCTTTTCAGTATAAAATTGATAAAATCTCGGACTCCTCGAGACTTCGCGAGATTTATGGATTTTGGTGGCGTCTGACTGAAAAACTATAGGAACTGCTCAATAAAGTAACCACATAATTCTAATCGTAAATAAATACAAGTTTTATCATAAAGTAGACATATTTTGTCATATAAAATGACCAAAATAAGTGTAATTTATTTCATGTGAAGTGTTTTATAATGTTTTAGAATTTGGGAATGCAATCGGCGCCATTTTTTCATTACCCTGTTTGCATTCTGTACCATTGTGTGATAAAATGAATGCGATTATAACAAATTTGAAGTGACAGAATACAAGTTTGATACACTGGCATCACTGTAAAACTAGTTTGAATGACATTTTATTGATATTATCAGAAATTATTAGGATAATAGCGAGTACGTTTTTAACACATGTCCGTTTCCGTATCGTATCTTTATTACCTATAACACGACGATAAAATTGGCTACAATTAGGTAGTGTCAAGTCCCGTCAATATATATGTTCCTGGTACAATCAAGTGCCATTGCTAATAAATTCCATTTTTCAAACAAAAATATAGTCTTTGTCTCCTTTGCAATGAGGGATTTAGGCATGCTGTTTTTTACGTGGATAGTCTCAACAATTGTTTAAGTTTATGATAGGTTACACAGGATAGACATATCCCTGTATTATCAGTTTGATTGATTTGTCTTTTCAGGTTGCTTGCATTGTGCACTCGGTGTTTATAGACACAGAGACTGATGCTATGTTTGTTCCTGGTAAGAACTTCCTAGTAACAAGAAAGGATATGAAGGTTGGATTCCCACTGGGAGAACATTTTGTTGAATTGTTGTTTAATTTATGTGTACGTCTCAATGCCTACAATTTGGAGGATACAGAAAAAGCATTGTTTAGTGCTTTGGTGCTCATTTCTCCGGGTAAGTAGACAAATATGAAAAAGGCTTTAAAATCAGTCGGTCAGAAACAAAACATTATTTCACGTAAATAGACACCTTAATTTAAGCAGGATAGTAAGACTTACTTTCATTTGTATAAAGACTTAGGCTTGAATCAGTATGGAAATTACTGGGCGAGGGCCTTGAGTAACCATCTTTGGACTGATACACCCAAAAAATTCATCCATAATCTGTTAAATAAACAGACATACTTCCAAATAACTCTTATAACAATCTTATATTTGAAAGTACAGTTCAATGTCCCTGACGCTCAAATTTAAACTATTTCCATGATGGTAACTTGTTAATTATACCCCCTCTTTAAAAAAGTGGGGGTATACTGTTTTACCTCTGTCTGTCCATCCATCTGTCAGTCCGTCCTTCCATCCCATGAATATTTTTCATCGCATCTTTCTCAGGAACTGCATTACAAGGATTTCTGCACTTTGGTTTCAGGGTTTATATGAGTCAGCTATACCGTGTGATGGGTTTTCAGATTCATCACTCAACAACTTCCTGTTTACCGAACACTTGTATCATTTTACACATGATAGCCAAGTTGAAAATTTTCGTCACATTTTTCTCAGGAACTACAATACAAGAATTTCTGAAATTTGGTTTCAGGGTTTATATAAGTCAGTTATACTGTGTGATGCGTTTTCAGATTCATCACTCAACAACTTCCTGTTTACCGAACACTTGTATCATTTTACACATGATAGCCAAGTTGAAAATTTTCGTCATGTTTTTAACTAGAATACAAGGATTTCTGAAATTTGGTTTCAGGGTTTATATAAGTCAGCTATACCGTATGATGCCTTTTCAGATTCATCGCTCAACAACTTCCTGTTTACCGAACACTTGTATCATTTTACACATGATAGCCAGGTTGAAAATTTTCGTCACATTTTTATCAGGAACTACAATACAAGGATTTCTGTAATTTGGTTTCAGGGTTTATATGAGTCAGCTATACCGTGTGATGCATTTTCAGATTCATCACTCAACAACTTCCTGTTTACCTTATACTTTTAGAGGGGCAGGGGTATCATTAGTGAGCAGTATTCACTTGTTCTTGATCGATAGACAAGCTTCATGGAAAATTGTAGAACAATATTGATTTGAAGGTTCTAAAGATGCAGGAAATTAAAAAAAAAAATAACACTTATCTAATGAGATCTTTTGTCATCAAGAATTTTTACATATACAGTATGCAGAATCAATTCAGAAATGTTTGCAACTTTTATTTGATCCTTAGGGACACAGAAGTAACCAAATTTACTAATAGTTAAATTAAATTTAAAACTTTTCAGATCGTCAGGGTTTAAAGAAAAGGGACAATGTGAGTAAATTGCAAGAGCTTTTGATACAGTCACTACAGAATCAAGTTACAACAAGCCATCCAGATTATGCTGGACTTTTTCCTCGATTGCTGATGAGTATCTCAAGTTTACGAGAACTTGGAGTAGAACATCGAAGAAAGTTAGAAAGTCTAAAACATAAAATGAAATTTGCCCATGACCTATATGCTGAAACTTTTGATCTTATAACATGATCATATGTGTATTGTCATTAAGTTCCTCGGTACATTGCACCAGTGACTGTCAAGGTTGATTGAACACTTTTTAAACATACTATACTGAAATCAAAGTACATTTGTCCGCTTTCTGAGTGTGTACATACTGAAAAATAAAAAAAATTATTTCATTTTTTCTTTTCAAAAATTTCTTTTTTTAAATCAGACAACACATTTCAAAATTGTCTCAATCTGTCTTTCAATTATTTTTTTATTTGACAAATTTTATATTTACATAATTTATTAAAAAGTAAATGATGGTCACTGGTGATTGATATGTGAGATGTTATTTGTTGTAGATGTTGTTAAGTTCTAGTTGTTTATTATTTATGTGTTTTGTTTTGTTTTGCTTAAAGCATTTTAACATTGTTATAATTTTAATGTATGTAGTATGACTGTTTTATAAAGATCTAATGATCAATTTTCTATATTGAAAATTTTACTCTTTACAACTATTGCAATAAATAATTAGGCATGGTAGTACAGTTTTATACTGTAAGATGATTTATTGAATATCAGCATTGTTACTGTTGGTTAGTGTGTAATATTTCCTAGGAATTGCACACAGTGCAAAATGTGGCTTCCAAATCATGATGTTTTTTTTATGGATAAGTGTGATATTGTTATCATTCAAACAAATTGCTCTACAATGAAATGATAATTACATAAATAATGGTGTTATCCATGATAGTTTACTCTCTAATTTTTACACTTGAACATATTAATTAAATATTCTGAAATATGGTTTTGACACTATTTTGAAAATATTAGAACAAAATGATACACTCAGAATTCACCATTAGAAATACCTTTCCTGAGTAATAATATTTTAATGTAACATTACACAGGTGAAACTTTAAATTGTGTGACACATATATAATCTTTTCTTACATTCGTATTTCCTAAATACTTTAGTTAAAGGTAGTTTACAGTGAAGTGGTCATATCAACTTTAAAGTTAGTACAAATTTTCAGCATGATGTAATCTTTCTATGATATATGCCAAATTAGGGTATTGACCCAGATTGTGAGGTTCACTGAACATGGAAATGTGATAATGAGGGCAGTGTTCTCCCCAGGATTCTTGGATAGCACCAGGGTAACGCGTGTGGACAGCTTGGTGAAATGAATCATACAATCAGTTGTGTTGCGTCGCGTCGCTTAGCTATATTTCTAGTTACTGCAGTAAGTCTCTTGTTTTGTTTTAACACTGTTACTGTGTTATGTAGACATTGAGTCGGAAAATTATTGGTAAAAAAAGAAGTAAATCAATTAACAGTTTGTATACTTTAATATTTTTTAAATAAATAAAACATGATACATTACAAAATATTCATCTAAATTTAAAGTAATCAAATCTTTTATAAAACCCATGATCAATAAAAATAAAATATCATTCAAAGAGACCAAAATGTTCAATTTAAAAAACTTTATAGTTTCTAGAAAGAAAGTTGTTGTATGTGAAAGGATTCTTGTCATAAGGAGATATAAAATAACAAGAACAAATATTGTTTTATTATTTGAACCAGTTTCTATCTTAAATTTAAAAAATAAAGAAATTTTCATAAATTTAAAAACATTTTGCCATAGATTTCATGTAAATATTAACCTTTCTTGTCTTTGGTGATAATCAAACATTGATACAGACTTAATACTGCACTGAAATCTAAATCTTTATTTGTCATGATCCATTTAAAAAGAATTCCTAAATCTATAAATTTATCTTAGGTCTATAAGTAACCATATTCAATGTCAACAACAAAGTCTGCCTATTTTTCCCGCCTTAATGACAGGAAGTAGATATAAATAGATTTAACATGTGCTTATGGATAAAATTTGCAAGATTACTTCTGTTATTCATTAATTGTGGATACAGATATCCAGTTTGAAGGTACAGTCATGCGTTTTATTTATAAAATAGAATAGATTGCAATTAATTGCAAACTTTGATATTCTCGTGAACTAACTTGGTCATGTGATATGTAGATGTCCGTCCTCTTCACAGATACTATAGTTTGAAACCCGATATCATGCACTAACTATGTCATAATTAAATAAAATTTTGGCCATTGTTTAATCAGACATATTATACTATACTAATGAGCCAACTTTATTATGTACAAAAAATGTACAGGCGTGTGTGCAACTATCGGGTTCACACTGTTTGTGTACAAAGTATTTGCAGACTTGTCACAGGTCAGCGCTTGGGTTGTGAGTGAAGCCATAAAATAGATATTAGTGATCATAAAGTTATGAACTTATAATTAAAACACAAAAGAATAATGTAACAAGTGTTAATTACATCGATTAAATCCAATCAACAAGGTTAACCTCATAAGGTAAATCGATCACATGGTGTCAACAATCTGGGTAAACTGGTTTGAACTGGTCAAATTTCACCTGGAATTTTATACCGCACGGAAAAGATTTTTAACAAATCGCTTAAAACTTTACCGATTTACGATTTTTTTTTACTGAAAATTTACGCACCACGGTAAAAAAATATAAATCGCGGTAATACTGATACCACCACAGTCAAAAATTATACATCGCGGGCCCGCGGTGCTTTAAGGGGCTGGGGAGAACACTGAATAAGGGCAAGGCATGGTGTCCTATGGACACATGTTTTTGTTTATTTTGATATTTGTTTGCTCATGTTGATCATATATTTCCCACATGTGAGGTTTCCATATGATTCAAATATATTGGCATACATTTGATTTTATATATTTCACAAACAATGAAGTTTTACTTGTGTACAAAATGATTCTGATAAGAATATATGCAGCTCAAATTTTAATCTATAGATAGAGTAAAAAAAATTTCAATGCCAAAATTTAGAAATGATTGTTACTTTGTTATAATGTTTTATGGAGTAATTTCAGCATATTTTTCTTTTAAACTAGTGCTAAAATATCTCCTTTATATTACACAGTCGCATGTTAATGACTTGTTAGTTTATTATATCAAATCTTTGGATTCCTAGCAGTTGAAGATGTATAGTTGATGGTAATTTGATTCTTTCTTTCATCTGTTATCTAACTTATGTAATTTTGTCAATATAGGCAAAGTAATGTGTATTACCAGACCTGCCAACTATCCCAATTTTGGCGGTATCATGCCTGAACCCCAATCCCGATATCGGGATCGTACAACAAGTCAAAATCTACCCAAAAAAATTGTTGGTTACCGATTTTGAAGCTTTTCTGATCAATTTCTATAAATCTATAATTTTACCTGGCTACATATTTATGACAAGTTTACGACCCCAGCTAATCAACGGTCACAACAGGTGCCATAATTTGTTGTTACAGGTAATCTGCTTATCTGATGGGTCATAATGATCCTCAAAATTAATTAATATGTAAATAGCTTCTGTCAGTCCAATTTTTATCAATTTATCATACAATCACAATTTGCAATGTTTACCGCAGTTTATTAACTTAATTAACTTAAAGAAGAAAACTGTAGTGAACTCATTAGGAAATATCGTTTATCTTGAAATCCGTTAAAATTTTTGAAATCAGGCGTGTTTCTGTCCAGTTCTGATTTAAAATCTACGCCGTATTGTATTCACTTCTACTATGTATAAGACTCCACCAGTAGGAGCACCTCTGAATACGAAGAAAGATAACTAAAATTTTATCCATTTTCTCATAGACTAACTAAGAAAAAAAAACAAAAAAACTGTCTCCATCCTTCTTACTTTAGGTCATTTAGGTTTGGGGGGAGGGGGGTCTTCATTTTGTATTCCTTTTTTTTTAGCCCATTTTTTCTATTCTTAAGTTATTTTGCCAATTAATAAGTACAAGAAATAGAAGAAAACAAGGCTTATTAGCTCATTATTAGTATACCAAAAGAAAAAAGAAGAGATATGAGACTATTTCTAGGGTATTTAATAAAAACAGTGCACACAGAAATGCTGCAAAAATTGTAACCCTTTAAAAATCTGGTCACTAAAACCCCCATGGGGATTTTCAAAAGTTGGCAGGTCTGTGTTACTGGTTCTCAACAATCCTAACTTCAAATTTTTTCTAGAATGAAATGTAAATGCTATAACTTTTGATTGTATAACAGTCAGTCTCTATGACTGAAATTGAACCTGAAAATATTTTTTTGCTTTTCTCAGATTAGAAGTGGTTAATGCATCTTAGTTCTGGTGATTGCCTGTTGACTACTATTCACATGATCATAAATGTATTTGAATAAAATGGAAATTTTTCTACATGCTTTTCTTACAAGATGACATTACATGCTGTTCAATAGTTTATATGCCAATTCCATAATTGACCCTGTATATAAGAGATTCATTAATATGAGTTGTTTCCCTCAGGAGGGACATACATTTTGTATCTGTGCATAATGTGTAATCTTAAAGTTTTTTTTCAAATCTTTAAATTACATTTGATCTTTTGTTAGGATAAAGCTTTTGATATCAATAGTTGTTTTTTTATAAAAAATTAGTTAAAACACCACTTTAATTTCAACTTCTCATGCTTTGCATTGGAAACAGCCCATTTTGTCTGTTTAGATCCAGGCTAATTTTTTGCAAAGGGAAACAACTTATATTATAACTTTGTAATAACAGAATCAGAATGACAATTGGCAAATAGACTATTGTCCTTTCCATTAGTTCCAAAACTTTTTTTTGATGTCTTCCCCATGCTCGTTCACTGGGCTTAGGTTTTCACAATTCCCATATCAGGTGGCATGTTAAAACTGAAATAATCATTCAGCTGCTGTCCACACTTGCCAAATAGCTTTATATTGTAACTTGCAGCTTATATTTTCCATTATCTGTTTACAGAAAACCCAATTATCATTACATGCATTGAACAGTTCTAGAAATATGCAATGAATAAGCAGAAACTTGTTTTAAGGTGCAAAAATGAACAATATAGGTGCATTGAACTGTTGATAGAGATAAACATTTGTTTTACACTATTTACAGTATTATTCAATATAGACTTGCTTACACTGAAGTCTACATCATCTTGTTATAAAGACACCTGATACACAGGCATTTGTCTCTGAAAAAAATTTATCTATGTAAGTAAATTTTTATTATAGTGATGTGTAACAGTTTAACAAAATACAAATATGTTACAAAAGCGATAAAATACATCTGACCCATTGAGTCTATAAGTCATGTATATAGGTAATTTTTTTCCAGAGATGAGTGCCTGTGACCTGATATTTGATTTTTAACAACAAAAAATATAAAAAAAACTCCTTAATGCTCATTTTGAAACATGGAACCATATTTTTAAAAAAAGTCTTTATGACCTTTGTACACTCCCAGGACAGTTTTTTGGAATTGACCTAACTGAATATAAATCTATTCAATAGATTTTAGAATGTACTTTGTTGATAACTTATTTATAGTATGAGACTCTACAATGAGAAAGTGTATTTTTTAAGCATAATGAATAGTATGTTATGTTGCCAGATAAATCATGCAGATATTGTTAATTTATGAAATTGTTTCTGCATTACTTCCTTCAAAGTGCTAATTTTTGCATTGCTTCATTCTAAGTGCTATTGTTGCATTGCTTTATTCAAAGTGCCTTTTTTGCATTGCTTTATTCAAAGTGGGTTTTTTTTCTGCATTGCTTCATTCAAAGTGCTATCTTAACACATCTGCAAGCATTCTGTAATTCTGGCTTTGTGGTAATTTTTGATGTTATTTTATATTAATTTATATTTGGCATTACAGATCAGAATTTGAGTGCAGCAGAAGAGGGTTGAAACAAAAATATTTTTTATAAAATTCAATGTGTACCATGTAATTTGTTGGAAATTGACTTACTTGAAAATTAATAGCACAAATAGGTCTGATTTAGAATTTGGTGTAATATTTACAAAATGTTTTTTTTACCACCATGTGGAAGAAAAGGCGATCAAAGGTCCTGGTATGGGTGAAAATGGATAACAAGCTTGAAACATTTTCGAAAAATTATAAAAAAATATAATTATTAAACATACTTAAATCATACTGTAAGCCTAAGTATAACTATGGTTTTACTGATATATTTAATATTTCTATATGATAATACCCCTGTGGTTAAAAGGTTGTCAGATCAAATTCATTGCGAGACAAACATACATATTGTCACATTATTTTGGGTTGTTTAAATGTTAAGTGTTTGTAGGAGAATGAAAAATGAGATTTTAATGTTTTCACAAATAGTTGTCCTTGACATTAAAGTAAGACCCCCCACAAATAGTGAACTTTGAACTTTACGGTCAAGATAATAAATCCATCAAGTTACCCTCTGCAAATAATTTACATATAATAAGAATAAATGTACATCTTTCATGATTTTTAACATTTGTTTCAAATTCATGGTTGCTTACTTTCACATCATTTGGACTAATGTGGCTAGTGATCTCATTGGCAAACATACCAAATCTCCTTATTTCTAAATTGTCAGGAGCAAGACTGATTAAATTAAAGATTTTCAAAAGTTGGCAGGTCTGTGTTACTGGTTCTCAACAATCCTAACTTCAAATTTTTCTAGAATGAAATGTAAATGCTATAACTTTTGATTGTATAACAGTCAGTCTCTATGACTGAAATTGAATCTGAAAATATTTTTTGCTTTTCTCAGATTAGAAGTGGTTAATGCATCTTAGTTCTGGTGATTGCCTGTTGACTACTATTCACATGATCATAAATGTATTTGAATAAAATGGAAATTTTCTACATGCTTTTCTTACAAGATGACATTACATGCTGTTCAATAGTTTATATGCCAATTCCATAATTGACCCTGTATATAAGAGATTCATTAATATGAGTTGTTTCCCTCAGGAGGGACATACATTTTGTATCTGTGCATAATGTGTGTAATCTTAAAGTTTTTTTTCAAATCTTTAAATTACATTTGATCTTTTGTTAGGATAAAGCTTTTGATATCAATAGTTGTTTTTTTATAAAAAATTAGTTAAAACACCACTTTAATTTCAACTTCTCATGCTTTGCATTGGAAACAGCCCATTTTGTCTGTTTAGATCCAGGCTAATTTTTTGCAAAGGGATACAACTTATATTATAACTTTGTAATAACAGAATCAGAACGACAATTGGCAAATAGACTATTGTCCTTTCCATTAGTTCCAAAACTTTTTTTTGATGTCTTCCCCATGCTCGTTCACTGGGCTTAGGTTTTCACAATTCCCATATCAGGTGGCGTGTTAAAACTGAAATAATCATTCAGCTGCTGTCCACACTTGCCAAATAGCTTTATATTGTAACTTGCAGCTTATATTTTCCATTATCTGTTTACAGAAAACCCAATTATCATTACATGCATTGAACAGTTCTAGAAATATGCAATGAATAAGCAGAAACTTGTTTTAAGGTGCAAAAATGAACAATATAGGTGCATTGAACTGTTGATAGAGATAAACATTTGTTTTACACTATTTACAGTATTATTCAATATAGACTTGCTTACACTGAAGTCTACATCATCTTGTTATAAAGACACCTGATACACAGGCATTTGTCTCTGAAAAAAATTTATCTATGTAAGTAAATTTTTATTATAGTGACGTGTAACAGTTTAACAAAATACAAATATGTTACAAAAACGATAAAATACATCTGACCCATTGAGTCTATAAGTCATGTATATAGGTAATTTTTTTCCAGAGATGAGTGCCTGTGACCTGATATTTGATTTTTAACAACAAAAATATAAAAAACTCCTTAATGCTCATTTTGAAACATGGAACCATATTTAAAAAAAGTCTTTATGACCTTTGTACACTCCCAGGACAGTTTTTTGGAATTGACCTAACTGAATATAAATCTATTCAATAGATTTTAGAATGTACTTTGTTGATAACTTATTTATAGTATGAGACTCTACAATGAGAAAGTGTATTTTTTAAGCATAATGAATAGTATGTTATGTTGCCAGATAAATCATGCAGATATTGTTAATTTATGAAATTGTTTCTGCATTACTTCCTTCAAAGTGCTAATTTTTGCATTGCTTCATTCTAAGTGCTATTGTTGCATTGCTTTATTCAAAGTGCCTTTTTTGCATTGCTTTATTCAAAGTGGGTTTTTTTTTCTGCATTGCTTCATTCAAAGTGCTATCTTAACACATCTGCAAGCATTCTGTAATTCTGGCTTTGTGGTAATTTTTGATGTTATTTTATATTAATTTATATTTGGCATTACAGATCAGAATTTGAGCGCAGCAGAAGAGGGTTGAAACAAAAATATTTTTTATAAAATTCAATGTGTACCATGTAATTTGTTGGAAATTGACTTACTTGAAAATTAATAGCACAAATAGGTCTGATTTAGAATTTGGTGTAATATTTACAAAATGTTTTTTTTACCACCATGTGGAAGAAAAGGCGATCAAAGGTCCTGGTATGGGTGAAAATGGATAACAAGCTTGAAACATTTTCGAAAAATTATAAAAAAATATAATTATTAAACATACTTAAATCATACTGTAAGCCTAAGTATAACTATGGTTTTACTGATATATTTAATATTTCTATATGATAATACCCTGTGGTTAAAAGGTTGTCAGATCAAATTCATTCGAGACAAACATACATATTGTCACATTATTTTGGGTTGTTTAAATGTTAAGTGTTTGTAGGAGAATGAAAAATGAGATTTTAATGTTTTCACAAATAGTTGTCCTTGACATTAAAGTAAGACCCCCCACAAATAGTGAACTTTGAACTTTACGGTCAAGATAATAAATCCATCAAGTTACCCTCTGCAAATAATTTACATATAATAAGAATAAATGTACATCTTTCATGATTTTTTAACATTTGTTTCAAATTCATGGTTGCTTACTTTCACATCATTTGGACTAATGTGGCTAGTGATCTCATTGGCAAACATACCAAATCTCCTTATTTCTAAATTGTCAGGAGCAAGACTGATTAAATTAAATAGAAGTTCTCTGGTGTATGTTGTATTGTGTGTATTACTTGTTTTCACCATTCTGTCTCATTTACTGAGTAAATCATTAAGTTTTTGTTTTTCATTTTTATATGACCGCAAAAATTAAAAATTTTTTGTTATATGACCGCAAAAATTAAAAATTTTTTGGTCGTATATTGCTATCACGTCGTCATCGTCGTCCGAAGACAGATGGTTTCCGGATAATAACTTTAGTATAAGTTAATAGAAATCAATAAAATTTTAACACAAGGTTTATAACCACTAAAGGAAGGTTGGGATTGATTTTGGGGGTTATGGTCCCAGCAGTTTAGGAATTAGGGGCCAAAAAAGGGACCCAAATAAGCATTTTTGTAGTTTCCAGACAATAACTTGTGTTAAAAGTGTATGAATCTCTGAAATTATACCACAAGTTTCCATACTACAAAGGGATTGTTAGGATTGACTTTGGGGGGTTATGGCTCAAACCATTTAGGAATTAGGGGCAAAAAAAGGGGAAAAACAAGGGTTTTTCTGGTTAAAGGACAATTGAGACAATTTAAAAGCAGTGTAAGGGAGGTAATACAAATCAAAATCCAAATCAATTTAAATAACAGTGTTTGATTACCTCCCTTACACTGCTTGTAAATTATGTATTAAGAAATGATGATTGTCTGAGATACTGACCATAACTTGAGGGAAAGAATTATTTTTTGGAATAAGGGAAAGGGGAGGGAAAAATTGGAGGGGGACAATTTTTCTCATTTCAGATTTCAGAAATTAAAAGAAAATTTTTTCAAATATTTTTTTTTGGGGGGTTAATATTCAACAGCATAGTGTATTGCACAAACACAAAAAAAAAGGGGTAAAATTTATTTTTTACTGTGGTGGTGGGGGATCAATTCGCATAGTGTATTGCACAAAAGCAAAAAATTGAATATAAATTCAAATCATATAACCAATTTGAAGTTCTTTGACTACAGTTATTCTGTGTCAGAAACCTATTATGTATCAAAAATTTAATTACAATCCAAATTCAGACCTGTATCAAGCGTGAATATTGTGTCCATTTTGGCCCCAACTTTTCAGGGTTGGACATCTGCGGTCGTATCCAGCTGGGCTCAGCGAAGCAATTTATTTTAATGAGTTCTGCTTTTGAGCTAAAACATTCAAGGGATACTTCTTGCTTATTACAATCTAATTAGAATTAGATCTCCACACTGGCTAACTTTTGTAAGAATGGTCGACACAAGATCTAATTTTAATTAGATTGGGCTCGTAACAGTTGTCACCAATTTACCTAAAATGCATTGATGTGTGATCCCTTATGTCAAATGCTGTCGAAATAATTGTATTTGACAATATAGTGTCACTTAAAACACTGAAGTTTTAGCAAATCTGGTAGTAAACCCCATGATAAAAGAGGGCCTTTGTTATGAGTATAAATATTCAGGCACATCTAGTGAGAATGGAACATCAAATTTGATACCTCTCATAAGGAGTGTCACACCCTCTGTACATTAAGGAACTATTGCAAGAACTCTTTGAGAAGTCCTTTCATGACCAGTTGCAGGACCAAATTTGTCCCTGTCTCAAAATTCTCTTCTTAATCCAGTGTTCTTCTAAATTTCCAGCCCTTTATCCTGTTCCACCCACCTCGTAAAACCTAATTATTGTAATAATTGTTAATTTGTTCTAGTCCTTGTCCTGTAAATGCATGAAATATTTCCCACTGGATGTTAAGCAAACAACAATCAATCTTATTCCAAGTCTCTGATGTGTAAGTCTTTTTTCTTGTTTCCTGTACCAAGTCAGGAATATGACAGTTGTTTTCATCTCCTTCTGTTGGTTGATAACATTTGATTTTGTCAGTTTTTATGGACTTCCCCTTTTTTAATTTACCTTGGAGTTCGGTACTTTTTCATTCCACCATTTGGTCAAGTTCTTATAAATAAAGAGATTGAAGTCAGTGTGACAGTGAACCCAACAGCACAATGTCAAGTAATATTTACAACTATACTTTTATTTGTGCAACTTCAACTCGTTTGATATAAATTAATAATTCATTTGTTTTCTGGATTACTGCTTTTATTAATCTAGTTAGGATATAAACATTCCATTTAAGGTATAGTCAAACATATGCATTTATAAAATAACTGTAGTTAGTTAACAAGTTTTACTTTTCAAATTAAAGAAATTGGGCCATGATCGTTCATTGGTTGTTACCGTGTTCAACCACGCAAGACCATATAAATAATGTAATCAGCTGTCAGTGTATTTCCCTTGAGGCTAGTAACAATAATTAGACTTCTTAATTGCCACTGACATGATAATTGGATTAGGGATATCTGAAATTTAACTTCTATCTATTGAATTTTCAAGTGTGGCGGACAATAAAATAAGCATGGCGCTGGGAATTTTAACGTGGCGCTAGACATTTTAGCGTGTCCCACCGCCATGCTTAAATAGGTTGTGGTGATCCCAGATTAAAGCTTGCTTCACAAGCATGTATACAGCACAACTACTTTTGGCGCAGGGGATATAGAAATAGGGGGTGTCCATCCATCCAGTCTTGTATGTGCTCTTACGCGTACAATTCTTGCTAGATTCATTTACAGTTTATATCAAAGGTTTGTATCAGCAATGTCTTGAATGAATTCGAAAATCAGTGACGATCAACTATTTTAAAGGAGTTTTGACCCTTGGAATGTCTCTCCGTCCATTTGTGCAGTCTTGTAAGCACTCTCACATGACGCACAATTCACAGATTTTTAAGAAATTTACATCAAAGTTTTATATTAGCAATGTCTTCAACAAGTTTGAAAATCTGTTTGGATCATCTATTTTACAGGAGTTATGTCTCTCGGAAATGTTAACTTTATAGGAAACCAATTAAGCATACATTTCTTGTCAGATTTTAAGGATATTTATATCAAAGGTTTATATCAGTTATGTGTTGGATGAGTTACAAAATCAGTTCTGATCAATTACTTTTACAGGAATTATATCCATTTGAAATGTAATTTATATTGAGGATAACATTGTAAGCACTCTAACACCTTCATTTCTTGTTGGTTTTTATGAAATTTGAGTAAAGGTTTATTTCAGGTTGGACATCTGTGGTCGTTCCAGCTGGGCTCAGCGAAGCAATTTATTTTAATGAGTTCTGCTTTTGAGCTAAAACATTCAAGGGATACTTCTTGCTTATTACAATCTAATTAGAATTAGATCTCCACACTGGCTAACTTTTGTAAGAATGGTCGACACAAGATCTAATTTTAATTAGATTGGGCTCGGTAGCAGTTGTCACCAATTTACCTAAAATGCATTGATGTGTGATCCCTTATGTCAAATGCTGTCGAAATAATTGTATTTGACAATATAGTGTCACTTAAAACACTGAAGTTTTAGCAAATCTGTAAATAAATGAATTATTTTAATTGGCTTTGTTACCTTGTCAAGTTCTGCAACTAACATATTAGAACAAATGTACATCTTTCATCATTTTTTATAACATTTCATTTGTTTATTATTATAAGTGCTTATTGTTTAATTGTGAAGTAGTAAATTTTGTTAAGTTTATTATTTATTTATTTTTGTCTTTGTTGAGCTAAAGAATAAAATAAATATTTATGGTCTTTTCTTGTTGAATGTAGACAATCACACTTGCTTACATATGTAATCTTGTTCAATAGTTTGACTGGTATGTGAACTGTTGGTAAATTACTTCTGTTTGGTTTTATTTATTGATAGAAGTCAAACTATTATTGATTGTCATTATACATTGAGGTTAACATGCTGTTAACCCAAGGGTTTATTTTCAAGATCGCTTATTTCCAAGGTAGGCTTGAGTATAGAATCGACTAGACTTTCTCATCTGGTAGTAAACCCCATGATAAAAGAGGGCCTTTGTTATGAGTATAAATATTCAGGCACATCTAGTGAGAATGGAACATCAAATTTGATACCTCTCATAAGGAGTGTCACACCCTCTGTACATTAAGGAACTATTGCAAGAACTCTTTGAGAAGTCCTTTCGTGACCAGTTGCAGGACCAAATTTGTCCCTGTCTCAAAATTCTCTTCTTAATCCAGTGTTCTTCTAAATTTCCAGCCCTTTATCCTGTTCCACCCACCTCGTAAAACCTAATTATTGTAATAATTGTTAATTTGTTCTAGTCCTTGTCCTGTAAATGCATGAAATATTTCCCACTGGATGTTAAGCAAACAACAATCAATCTTATTCCAAGTCTCTGATGTGTAAGTCTTTTTTCTTGTTTCCTGTACCAAGTCAGGAATATGACAGTTGTTTTCATCTCCTTCTGTTGGTTGATAACATTTGATTTTGTCAGTTTTATGGACTTCCCTTTTTAATTTACCTTGAGTTCGGTACTTTTCATTCCACCATTTGGTCAAGTTCTTATAAATAAAGAGATTGAAGTCAGTGTGACAGTGAACCCAACAGCACAATGTCAAGTAATATTTACAACTATACTTTTATTTGTGCAACTTCAACTCGTTTGATATAAATTAATAATTCATTTGTTTTCTGGATTACTGCTTTTATTAATCTAGTTAGGATATAAACATTCCATTTAAGGTATAGTCAAACATATGCATTTATAAAATAACTGTAGTTAGTTAACAAGTTTTACTTTTCAAATTAAAGAAATTGGGTCATGATCGTTCATTGGTTGTTACCGTGTTCAACCACGCAAGACCATATAAATAATGTAATCAGCTGTCAGTGTATTTCCCTTGAGGCTAGTAACAATAATTAGACTTCTTAATTGCCACTGACATGATAATTGGATTAGGGATATCTGAAATTTAACTTCTATCTATTGAATTTTCAAGTGTGGCGGACAATAAAATAAGCATGGCGCTGGGAATTTTAACGTGGCGCTAGACATTTTAGCGTGTCGCACCGCCATGCTTAAATAGGTTGTGGTGATCCCAGATTAAATAGATATAGGAAGATGTGGTGTGAGTGCCAATGAGACGACTCTCCATCCAAATAACAATTTATAAAAGTAAACCATTATAGGTCAATGTACGGCCTTCAACACGGAGCCTTGGCTCACACCGAACAACAAGCTATAAAGGGCCCCAAAAGTACTAGTGTAAAACCATTCAAGCGGTAAAACCAACGGTCTAGTATATATAAAAAGCGAAACGAAAACACGTATAAATTACATAAACAACGACAACTACTGTACATCAGATTCCTGACTTAGGACAGGTGCAAACATTTGCAGCGGGATTAAACGTTTTAATGGTACCAAACCTTCTCCCTTTTTCTGAAACAATAGTATAACATCACAACATAGAAAAACACACGATAAAACATCAATTGGAAGGCTTAACTCAATCAAAAACGTAAATTAACACACTATGAGCGAATAAATTGATCTGTGATACCTGAAAGTAAATACATAGTTAATAAAATATTAGGGACAAACATTCAGGCCAAAAAGCAAACAAACAAGTCCAAATAAAGCCATGGCAAAACACTACCATGAAATATTAAACCCTTAGAAAATAATCACTTTTGAAAAACCGGTTTTCATAATATATACAGGTAAATGAAAAATAACTTTGTCGTTTTAGGTATACTTTTTCTGTCTATATAAAATCTTCCAATAATTAGGAATACCAATAAAGCATGCTTCACAAGCATGTATACAGCACAACTACTTTTGGCGCAGGGGATATAGAAATAAGGGGTGTCCATCCATCCAGTTTTGTATGTGCTCTTACGCGTACAATTCTTGCTAGATTCATTTACAGTTTATATCAAAGGTTTGTATCAGCAATGTCTTGAATGAATTTGAAAATCAGTGACGATCAACTATTTTAAAGGAGTTTTGACCCTTGGAATGTCTCTCCGTCCATTTGTGCAGTCTTGTAAGCACTCTCACATGACGCACAATTCACGCCAGATTTTTAAGAAATTTACATCAAAGTTTTATATTAGCAATGTCTTCAACAAGTTTGAAAATCTGTTTGGATCATCTATTTTTACAGGAGTTATGTCTCTCGGAAATGTTAACTTTATAGGAAACCAATTAAGCATACATTTCTTGTCAGATTTTAAGGATATTTATATCAAAAGGTTTATATCAGTTATGTGTTGGATGAGTTACAAAATCAGTTCTGATCAATTACTTTTACAGGAATTATATCCATTTGAAATGTAATTTATATTGAGGATAACATTGTAAGCACTCTAACACCTTCATTTCTTGTTGGTTTTTTATGAAATTTGAGTAAAGGTTTATTTCAGCAAGGTCTTGCATAAGTTGTATAATCAGCAAAGATCGTCTATTTTACAGGAGTTATGTATGCTCCTTGAAAAGAAATTATATGGAAAATTGCATTTTACATTTTTGTAGGATACATGTACTTATGAAAAAAATATGTGCATCATTAGGTTTTGTCTCGCCTGCAACGAAATTCGCAGTATGCGAGACATAGGTATTAATATCCGCAGCGGCGGCGTAAACTATTTGTATAAAGCTTTATATTTCAGAAGGTAGAAGACCTGGATGCTTCATACCTTGTATGCAGATACCTTATGTTACAAATTTTCTGTCGGTCATATGTCCATTGTCCTTGACTACATTTTCATGGTTCAGCGACTGCTTGAAAAAAATTAGTTTTTTTGTCATGTGAATTTCTCACTTACTATGATTAGTAGGATAACTATATTTGGTATGCAGGTTCCTTGCAACGCCTACATGTCTGTCAGGCAGGTTCATCTGACCTCAGCCTCATTTCATGGATCTGTAATTAAGGTTAAAGTTACGTGATTAGGTCCGTTTCTCAGATACTATAAGCAGTAGGTCAACTATATGTGGTATATGGAATGATTGTAAGGGGTACATTTCAGTCTGGCAGGTTCATCTGACCTTGACCTCATTTTCGTGGTCAATGTTAAGTTTTTTGTGTTTTGGTTTGTTTTTCAAGTACTATAAGCAATAGGTCAACTATATTTGGTGTATGGTATGAAAGTAAGGTGTACATGTCAGTCTAGTTGGTATCATCTTGCCTTGACCTCATTTTCATGGTTCATTGGTCAATGTTAGATTTTTGTGTTTTGGTCGGTTTTCCAAATACTAATAGCAATAGGTCAGCTATCTGGTGTATGGAACAATTGTAAGATGTACATGTCTGTCTGGCAGGTATTATCTGACCTTTACCTCATTTTCATGGTTCATTGGTCAATGTTAAGTTTTTGTGTTTTGGTCTGTTTTTCAAGTACTATAAGCAATAGGTCAACTATATGTGGTATATGGAATGATTGTAAGGGGTACATGTCAGTCTGGCAGGTTTCATCTGACCTTGACCTCATTTTCATGGTTCATTGGTCAATGTTGAGGTTTTTGTGTTTTGGTCTGTTTTTCAAGTACTATAAGCAAAAGGTTAATAGATATAAGAAGATGTGGTATGAGTGCCAATGAGACAACTCTCCATCCAAGTCAAAATTTATTAAAGTAAACCATTATAGGTCAAAGTACGGTCTTCAACACGGAGCCTTGGCTCACACCGAACAGTAAGCTATAAAGGGCCCCAAAAATTACTAGTGTAAAACCATTCAAATGGGAAAACCAACGGTCTAATCTATATGAAAAACGAGAAACGAGAAACACTTATGAACCACATCAACAAACGACAACTACTGAACATCAGATTCCTGACTTAGGACTTAACTATATTTGGTGTATGGAATTATTGTAAGGTGTACGTGTCTGTCTGGCCTGGTTCATCTGACCATGATCTCTTTATCATAGAACATTGATAATGTTAAGTTTATGTGATACTTGTAGTAAAACCTTCATGTTACAAACTATCAACATAAATTCAATCATAAGTAAAACAGGCGAGACATTTCAGCGTGTGCACTCTTGTTATACTGTATTGACAAAACAAAAAAAAATTGTCCAACAGCTAGTTTTATAGTTTTGGACAAGGTGTAGTTATCATTGGCACAGTCACATAGACTTATTTGCTTTCTATGAAAGAGTAGGATAAAATTGATATGTCTGTCAATGGTCATCTATGATACAGTCCCATCTATAGTTAGTATATGCATGCAGAGAACAACTTAACAGACTGTCTGTAACCTTAACCTAGAAAGTTTTATTTGTGACATGTAATGATTACAGACTTGTCAATGGCTATATGTGATGCAGACCGGCAGCACATACCTATTAAATATTATATGTGGGGTGAAAGTCAATGAGTCAACAATCCCCAAAAAATCAAGTTAAGCCAAAAAGACACCCACATGTCATCATTCAAGTACTCTGGGGCATAATATATTGTTAGTATACTATTCTCAGAAGCACTTTCCCAATTTTAAAACTTTGAAAAAGTAAAATAACAAAATATTGAACTCAAGGAAAATTTTAAACGGAAAGTCCCTTATCAAATGGCAAAATCAAAAGCTCAAACACATCAAACGAATGAAAACAACTGTCATATTCCTGACTAGGTATAGGCATTTCCTGATGTAGAAAATGGTGGAATAAACCTGGTTTTATAGCTAGCTAAACCTCTCACTTGTTTAACAGTTCCATAAAATTCCATGAAACTATACAAAATATAAAAAGAAAACAAAATTCATGCAAACAAACAAAAAAGATGCACACACTGAACCTTTTTCGTCTTATTGTCGAGTATAGTAAACTGAATACCATGTTGACGATTGTTTGGATAAACGTCTGACTATGTGTATGAAAAAACTTAACAATTATCAATAACCCTTGTAAATGAGGTCAATATCAGATGGCCCCTGTCAAAGAGACATACACTGATTTTAGTGATTCTATAAACCAAATATAGTCGATATTCTACTTAAGTAACTTAATAGAATCTGGCCTTAGCAGGAACACAATGTTTACCACTAAACCATAACTACGATGTTAAGAATAGTGTATGTCATTTGATGACTCTATAAACATAATAAAGTTGGCCTATTACTCAGAGCAATGGGATAACTGAGGTAAGCACGAAAAAATATTGTTGATAAAAGTCATGGCCGGGTCACCCCTGTCAGACAGTTAATAATTATATGTACTATAGCCTCTGATGTGTATGCCTTACAGTGATATTATAAACTTATGCTGTCGATCTTCTGCCGAAGTATTTAGGAAAATGACTATCGTTGGAACAGGTATGTCAATCAGCGTACCATGAAAATAATGTCAAGTTACTTTTGTATGCGTATGTGTCAACCCGGATACGTCGAAAATGTTTCGGCCACCAAAAATTTAAGTTCTTTTACATATTATCCCTGCATACCAGGCAGAATTGCACAGATATTCACTAATTCTTACAGATATTCAGGTAAAAGCGATCCACATCAAGCAACAACTCATAGAAATGCAGATGAGTGAAATGACAGCAATCAGCCAATAGCCGCCATTACTAATGTAAACAATCTGATTTTGTTATGCTGAGATATGCAAGTCCGGTCTCAACTCGATCGCGGAGGTCATTGTGTGTTGCAACTCATTGTGGTACTCCTTGAACCATAATGGGTCCTCGGGTGTGAGTTTTACTTTCTTCCGATTGAGAACGGCCACTGGGCAGGAGGAGCTGCTTGGTGTCATCTCTGCTCATGGTATCATGACATAACTATGGACTCAACTGTGTTTGGATCATCTATTTTACAGGAGTTATGTCTCTCGGAAATGTTAACTTTATAGGAAACCAATTAAGCATACATTTCTTGTCAGATTTTAAGGATATTTATATCAAAGGTTTATATCAGTTATGTGTTGGATGAGTTACAAAATCAGTTCTGATCAATTACTTTTACAGGAATTATATCCATTTGAAATGTAATTTATATTGAGGATAACATTGTAAGCACTCTAACACCTTCATTTCTTGTTGGTTTTTTATGAAATTTGAGTAAAGGTTTATTTCAGCAAGGTCTTGCATAAGTTGTATAATCAGCAAAGATCGTCTATTTTTACAGGAGTTATGTATGCTCCTTGGAAAAAGAAATTATATGGAAAATTGCATTTTACATTTTTTGTAGGATACATGTACTTATGAAAAAAAATATGTGCATCATTAGGTTTTTGTCTCGCCTGCAACGAAATTCGCAGTATGCGAGACATAGGTATTAATATCCGGCAGCGGCGGCGTAAACTATTTGTATAAAGCTTTATATTTCAGAAGGTAGAAGACCTGGATGCTTCATACCTTGTATGCAGATACCTTATGTTACAAATTTTCTGTCGGTCATATGTCCATTGTCCTTGACTACATTTTCATGGTTCAGCGACTGCTTGAAAAAAATTAGTTTTTTTGTCATGTGAATTTCTCACTTACTATGATTAGTAGGATAACTATATTTGGTATGCAGGTTCCTTGCAACGCCTACATGTCTGTCAGGCAGGTTCATCTGACCTCAGCCTCATTTCATGGATCTGTAATTAAGGTTAAAGTTACGTGATTAGGTCCGTTTCTCAGATACTATAAGCAGTAGGTCAACTATATGTGGTATATGGAATGATTGTAAGGGTACATGTCAGTCTGGCAGGTTCGTCTGACCTTGACCTCATTTTCGTGGTCAATGTTAAGTTTTTGTGTTTTGGTTTGTTTTCAAGTACTATAAGCAATAGGTCAACTATATTTGGTGTATGGTATGAAAGTAAGGTGTACATGTCAGTCTAGTTGGTATCATCTTGCCTTGACCTCATTTTCATGGTTCATTGGTCAATGTTAGATTTTTGTGTTTTGGTCGGTTTTCCAAATACTAATAGCAATAGGTCAGCTATCTGGTGTATGGAACAATTGTAAGATGTACATGTCTGTCTGGCAGGTATTATCTGACCTTTACCTCATTTTCATGGTTCATTGGTCAATGTTAAGTTTTTGTGTTTTGGTCTGTTTTTCAAGTACTATAAGCAATAGGTCAACTATATGTGTATATGGAATGATTGTAAGGGTACATGTCAGTCTGGCAGGTTTCATCTGACCTTGACCTCATTTTCATGGTTCATTGGTCAATGTTGAGGTTTTTGTGTTTTGGTCTGTTTTTCAAGTACTATAAGCAAAAGGTTAATAGATATAAGAAGATGTGGTATGAGTGCCAATGAGACAACTCTCCATCCAAGTCAAAATTTATAAAAGTAAACCATTATAGGTCAAAGTACGGTCTTCAACACGGAGCCTTGGCTCACACCGAACAGTAAGCTATAAAGGGCCCCAAAATTACTAGTGTAAAACCATTCAAATGGGAAACCAACGGTCTAATCTATATGAAAACGAAACGAGAAACACTTATGAACCACATCAACAAACGACAACTACTGAACATCAGATTCTGACTTAGGACTTAACTATATTTGGTGTATGGAATTATTGTAAGGTGTACGTGTCTGTCTGGCCTGGTTCATCTGACCATGATCTCTTTATCATAGAACATTGATAATGTTAAGTTTATGTGATACTTGTAGTAAAACCTTCATGTTACAAACTATCAACATAAATTCAATCATAAGTAAAACAGGCGAGACATTTCAGCGTGTGCACTCTTGTTATACTGTATTGACAAAACAAAAAAAAATTGTCCAACAGCTAGTTTTATAGTTTTGGACAAGGTGTAGTTATCATTGGCACAGTCACATAGACTTATTTGCTTTCTATGAAAGAGAGTAGGATAAAATTGATATGTCTGTCAATGGTCATCTATGATACAGTCCCATCTATAGTTAGTATATGCATGCAGAGAACAACTTAACAGACTGTCTGTAACCTTAACCTAGAAAGTTTTATTTGTGACATGTAATGATTACAGACTTGTCAATGGCTATATGTGATGCAGACCGGCAGCACATACCTATTAAATATTATATGTGGGGTGAAAGTCAATGAGTCAACAATCCCCAAAAAATCAAGTTAAGCCAAAAAGACACCCACATGTCATCATTCAAGTACTCTGGGGCATAATATATTGTTAGTATACTATTCTCAGAAGCACTTTCCCAATTTTAAAACTTTGAAAAAAAGTAAAATAACAAAAATATTGAACTCCAAGGAAAATTTTAAACGGAAAGTCCCTTATCAAATGGCAAAATCAAAAGCTCAAACACATCAAACGAATGAAAAACAACTGTCATATTCCTGACTAGGTATAGGCATTTCCTGATGTAGAAAATGGTGGATTAAACCTGGTTTTATAGCTAGCTAAACCTCTCACTTGTTTAACAGTCCCATAAAATTCCATGAAACTATACAAAATATAAAAAGAAAACAAAATTCATGCAAACAAACAAAAAAGATGCACACACTGAACCTTTTTCGTCTTATTGTCGAGTATAGTAAACTGAATACCATGTTGACGATTGTTTGGATAAACGTCTGACTATGTGTATGAAAAAACTTAACATTATCAATAACCCTTGTAAATGAGGTCAATATCAGATGGCCCCTGTCAAAGAGACATACACTGATTTTAGTGATTCTATAAACCAAATATAGTCGATCTTCTACTTAAGTAACTTAATAGAATCTGGCCTTAGCAGGAACACAATGTTTACCACTAAACCATAACTACGATGTTAAGAATAGTGTATGTCATTTGATGACTCTATAAACATAATAATGTTGGCCTATTACTCAGAGCAATGGGATAACTGAGGTAAGCACGAAAAAATATTGTTGATAAAAGTCATGGCCGGGTCACCCCTGTCAGACAGTTAATAATTATATGTACTATAGCCTCTGATGTGTATGCCTTACAGTGATATTATAAACTTATGCTGTCGATCTTCTGCCGAAGTATTTAGGAAAATGACTATCGTTGGAACAGGTATGTCAATCAGCGTACCATGAAAATAATGTCAAGTTACTTTTGTATGCGTATGTGTCAACCCGGATACGTCGAAAATGTTTCGGCCACCAAAAATTTAAGTTCTTTTACATATTATCCCTGCATACCAGGCAGAATTGCACAGATATTCACTAATTCTTACAGATATTCAGGTAAAAGCGATCCACATCAAGCAACAACTCATAGAAATGCAGATGAGTGAAATGACAGCAATCAGCCAATAGCCGCCATTACTAATGTAAACAATCTGATTTTGTTATGCTGAGATATGCAAGTCCGGTCTCAACTCGATCGCGGAGGTCATTGTGTGTTGCAACTCATTGTGGTACTCCTTGAACCATAATGGGTCCTCGGGTGTGAGTTTTACTTTCTTCCGATTGAGAACGGCCACTGGGCAGGAGGAGCTGCTTGGTGTCATCTCTGCTCATGGTATCATGACATAACTATGGACTCAACTGTGCTTATTAAGGAGCTACCATTTGATTTTTATGGGGGGGAGGGGGGGCTAGGATGAAATTTGAAAAAAATAGGCAGGACAGGAGTTTTGAGTAAAAAAAGGCAGGATGAGCAACTTGGTAAAAAAAAAAGGCAGGATGACAATTTGTGTAAAAAAATTCAGGATAAACTAGTACAAAAAAAAAAGGCAGGACCGATTAGAGTAAAAAATAAAAAGGCAGGACAGAGATTACAACTAAAAAAAAAAGCAGGACAAAATTTTTCATCCTAGCCCTCCATAAAAATCAAATGGTAGCTCCCTAATGCTTACAATGTTTAATGTTTCATTGCAGATGATCGTGGTCATTGTTCAATATTAAAGACTTGTATGAATAATTAGACATTGTTCTTAGTTATGACCACCGTCAGGAAAATACTATGCTGGCCAGAGTCACACTTCATAATATGCGCCAAGACCGTGATGAACCAGTACGTAGTTTTACGCACGTTTGCGCGGACAAGCCAGTGTCTGCAAATTCTTGATAAAGTGCTCTACGTGTAACACAGATGTGAACTATACAGACACAATTATTCGGGATGTTCTTGCACGGGGTATTTCCGATCCAGAAATCCAACTTGATCTCCTCGGGGACAAAAACCAAGACATGACTCTTGAAGAAGTCACTCAGTTTCAGTGATGAAGCAAAAGATCCAGGGAAACGTTCTGCATCTAGATTACTAGATTTTCAAGTTCTTCAAGCAGCTAGCAGCTTATATAAGAAGGCAAAGTAGACAGCCGTGACGGACAAAAACGCGTGTTCATATTGTGGCATACAGGGACACGGCAAAAGTGCACCAGCTCGGATACTGCAACCGTTAACACCACTTTGAGAAGGGTTGTAGGAGTAAAGAGAAATAAAAAAACTGGGATAACTACTCATAATACAGACGATTGTGAAGGTGTCGTGTTTGAATCACTGCATGCGTAGCATATCCAGCGATTCACGACAAAAAAATGTCAGAACATTAGCCATACACCATCATATGTATGATAATCTGTCAGATACCTGGATCAGCAATTAAGGCATCAAAACCATAAGAAGATTATGAAGCATTTGGTTTCAACTGGGACATAATAAATGGTTAGTATAATAGTCCCAGGTTTCAACATTACAGAAAGAACAAATACTGTTGCAATCTCTGCTATGACGGATACAGGATGCCAGAGCTGCCTTGCCGGTATCAAGGTCATCCATCGACTAGGAATTATTCAGACTGAATTAAATCCTGTCAATATGAAAATGCATGCTGCAAACAACAAAGGTATCACGATCTTTGGTGCAACCATACTCCGCATCTCCGGCAAAGATGACCAAGGTAGACATGTCGAAACGAGACAAATTACTTATATTTCTGGCAACTCTGATAAGCTAAAATGGAAGTTTTAACGACCTTGACTGGCTATACAGCCCTCGACTTGGCGTATTGGAACCTGTTCCAGTTGGGGAACCCGTCACATGGTGCCATAGAATGGTCGTTTGTGCCAAGAAAAATGGAAAACCACGCCGCACTATTGATTTTCAACCCCTAAATGCAACACGTGAAACATACCATACGCCTTCACCTTTTCTTCAGTCTAGATCAGTAGTGTTATAATATACAAGGACAGAATAATCATTCCTCCCAGTCTCCGAGATGAAGTGTTATCTGCTTTACACGCAGCCCACCAAGGAGTTACTGCCATGATCTAGAGCAGAGTCATCAGTCTTTTGGCCAGGTATCACTCCTGCTATTTCTGCACAAAGAGCCGGATGCAACTGTTGTAATCGAATAGCACCTTCTAACCCAAGTGCTCCATCCACACCTCTGATGTCACCGGACTACCCGTTTCAATGCGTCTGTTCTGACTTCTTTCAGTACAAGGTGATTTGTTACCTTGTCATAGTTGACCGATACTCAAACTGGCCAATTGTTGAAAGATCCTCAAATGGAGCAGCCGCATTCAAAACCTGCCTTTCGTCGCACATTTGTCACTTTTGGAATTCCTGATGAACTAGCATCTGACGGCAGTCCTGAATTTATCTCAACCGCTACTAGACAGTTTCTTCAAGACTGGGGTGTACACCATCGCCTATCTTCAGTGTTTTTCCCTCATAGCAATTGCAAGGCGGAAGTTGGAGTGAAAACCGTTACACGCATGATTGTTGATAACACTGGTCCTTAAGGTGATCTCGACACGAATGCATTTCAACGGGCCATGCTTCAGTACAGAAATACACCTGACAGAGACACAAAACTTTCACCTGCGATGTGCGTCTTTGGTCATCCAATCAGGAATTTCATTCCGATTCCGCCAGATATTCTCCTCACAATACCTGGAGGGAAACGCTAGATGTCCGTGAAGATGCTATAAGTAACCGCCACATCAAACAGGGCGAACGCTTATCAGAACACACAAAAACACTACCTCCACTTGCAACTGGTGACTGTGGGCGTATTCAGAATCAGATAGGGCATTATACACTCAACTCGGACAAATCTAGCGTCATCAATGAAGTCCGGCAATTTATGAATATATATGAATTGCTTTGAAACTTAAAGGCATTGGTGATATTGAGACCAATCTCCAACAGTCGTCGAATGTTGATTGAGCGGCACTTGGGACATATAGTTCACATTGAAACCCCACAGTTTCATTATTTTGACTGAGTGGCAACCATGACGGAATTAGTTACATCTCATTTACGAAACAAGACACTTGTTACTACGGTTACATTTCCCTTGTTGCAACATAAGTAATGCAGTTGAGCGTTTATTGTGTAATTTTGTAGTTGACACTTCAATACATCTCACTTTAGAGCTTAGGTTTTAGACTTTCAAATATTTCTGCCTCGAAATGTGCATCTTGTGTAATAAAATTTGTACTGTTAGTGTTATTAGAGGATATGCATGTAAGCATGCAGCATTTAGGTGTGACTTATTTGTTATTTTGATTTTATTCATACTCGTTTTTTTTTCCATTTTGTTATTTTTCTACTTGGAATAATGGCCAGGATTAGTTGTTACAAATAGATATCTTTAAAAAAAATCATTTTATGTACTAGTATCTTCCAACTCTTTAAGTTCCATTCCCAAACGTGTTGTAGTTCTATTCCCAAACGTTTTGTTAGTAGAATTTTGGGTTCGTCCTTGATTGGAGAAAAACAAGTTTGGCGATCAATGTCTTTCAAAATTACTTTATTTTTATCAATAGTACCGCTTAAGTCGACGCTAGGGGCCGTCTTGACCTTGTTGTAGGGTATGAATGATTTGTTCATTGTTAAAGACCCTACATCAACTGTCAAGATGAAGAACAGGAATAAAAGCCCTGTTCATTGATAATTTTCTATGTTTTCTATGTATTGTGTGCGATTTTGTCCCATGTACATTTACTCCATATCCTTTCATTTTCTATTGGTGTCTTTCAGGATATAATCAAATTTTAGTTACATTATTTTGTTCCTGCTAAGTGTCATCATGCTACATTTGACCGGTTGAAATCTCAAACCCCATGTTGTTACCTAATTTCCAAGTCTGTCTACGTCTTCCTGTATTTTTTTACAATCATTGATGGTGTTGATTTCTCTATAGCAAACACAGTCATCGGCAAATAGTCTGGTATCGAATGTAATATTTTCAGAGTTGTTGAAATGTACCAGAAATGATATAGGACCCAATACAGTGCCTTGCGGGACACCTAAAAGCACTATGTTGTTTTTGAATTGCAACCATCTACTACCACGCATTGTATTCTCTGTATTAAGTATGAGTCTATCCAATTTAATATGTTTGTTCGTACTCCATATCTACTGAGCTTACATTTTAGAGGTTCGTGAGGTACCGTATCAAATGCCTTTTCAAAATAACGTATAATGTATAACGATGTCACTCGGTCTGTTTCTTGTTGTCTATGGAAGTTAGCCAGTCGTGTATTACTCTTACTAGTTGTACCTCACAGCTATGATGTTCTCTGAAGGCATGCTGTTTGTTGTTGAGTATAATTTGGTATTGGCTTATTTCAAAGTGTTACATAAGGTTTGAGTATATGATGTGTTCTGTAATTTACATGTAATATAGGTTAGTGATACTGGTCGGTAATTACTAGGTATAGATCTAGCGTTCTTTTTAAGAGAAGGCAGATATTCGCCTGTTTCCATTCATCAAGGATGGTACCACAATTGATGGATTGTTGAAAGAAGTGAGCTAGGATGTCTGCCGGATACCTCTGTTGACATATTTCCTTCAATGCACGGGAATGGATGCCATCAGTTCCAATTGCTTTGGTGGCATTTGTATTCTTTAGCATCTTTTATACTCCTTTGCTTGTTACATTGTTGTTCCTCATTTTGTTACCTAAACATTTAGTTATGCTTAAATTACTTGTATAGCAGAGATATATAAATGTAGTATATGTCTCTGCTTGTAGTTATATATAAAGGCAGAATAAAAGGCAAAATCATCCTTGACTTAACAACGACTGCTTCGATCACCCCCGTGAGATGCGAAATCTGCCACCCCGTGCTACACATTACATTTCGTTGAAAAATTAACCTAAATACCAAGAAATTGGCATTAAGTTTAATTCTGTACTTGATACGAATTCATTTCTGTTTATAATATACGGAAATAAGTCGGCGAAACCAGAGACATATATATCCTAAAACTTGCATTTGAAGCCTCAAAATCTGCGAAACGAAAAACTGAGAAGAAGTGTGAAAAATTACAGCACTGAGGACGTCTGCTTCTGCTTGCTGGAAATAGATCATTATATATGTCCTACCTTCCGTGCATATGGTATTTTGGTAAAAGATAGTGCAGTAGCTTGAGACTGTCTTGTGTGAAAGCCCAAACTATTCAACCTTGTGTTATGATCTGTCATTCAGATCGTCAAACCACTACAGTTTACTATCAGATACATCCTTGAAAGTCCATCACCTACTGAATCTGGAATAAAACCTTTCCATTCTTCAAAACCCGATAGATCAAGTAAGAATTGTTACAAAAAAAAAATGCCATTAAGAATACTAAATGTAAACTTTCAGTCAACAAAGACCAAACAATGCCAAGTTAAAAATCTTGTAGAGAGCACACATCCAGATATCGTGATAGGAACCGAAATTTGGATTGACTCTTCCATAAAGGACTCACAGATTTTTCCATCAGGCTACAAGATATACCGGAAAGACAGACAGCTAAGTGGAGGAGGTGTACTTATTGCCATAAAAGACACACGCATCAGTTCATCTGTTCCAGAGCTCGACACAAATTGTGAAATTATCTGGTGTAAATAAGAACTGGCTGGCCAGAAAAACATGTATATATCATCATTTTACAATCCAAAGACAGCAAATGAACCAGGATAATTGTAATACAAAAGAAGCATTGACCAAACAGCAAGTATAAAGAACTGCTTCATAGTTTCAGGTGGCGATTTCAACCTTCCTGGATGGGACTGGAAAGCAAAATGCCTAAAAGACAACACACAACATATGTTGGAATACATCAAAGATTCGGAGATATACTGGATGATAATGGTCTTTCACAGATTGTTGAAGAACCAACCAGGCAGACAAACACACTTGACTTGCTAATAACAAATCATTCTAATAGTTTTACGAGGGTGGAAATACTACCAGGGGTATCTGACCATTGCCGAAATAAATGTCATTCATTCAAGAAAAAAGCAAGCGGCAAGAAAGATTCCTCTATACAGCAAAGCAAATTGGGATAAGATGAGGGAAGATATAAATAATATTAAAAATGAAATTGTAAAAATGACAACCATCAATAGCAACATCAACGACATATGGATAGTATTTAAAACAAGTTTAGAGAAAAGCGTCAATTTGAATATCCCGCATAAACAGGCAAGAACCAAGGACAGCCCACCATGGATATCCAGAGATCTCAAACGACTCATCCGAAAGAGAGATCGGCTGTATAAGAAAAATAAGAAATCTCATGACAAAAAAGACTCTGAGAAATACAAAACAATCAAGCGCCAGGTACAACAAGGTCTGAGGAGGTCATACTGGAATCTATTGTAACACCACCAGAGGATAACATCGTCGAAAATCGTGCCTGTATGAAGAGATTCTGCACATTCATAAAGCACAAAAGAAGTGACGGAAATGAAGTCTCACCATTGAAAAAAGATGGTCTACTGCATTCAGATCCTTTAGATAAAGCAAATATACTTAATCAACATTTCCAGTCTGCTTTTTCTGAAAGAACAAGCTTTTCAAACAAGGAATTCCAAGATAGATGTGGATCTTTAAACAAAAACTATCCATCTATGCCAGAAGTTAACATCACAGATAATGGAATACTGAAAATACTAAAAAATCTAAATCCGCACAAAGCAGCTGGTCCAGACCAAATTACATCTAAGGTTCTAAACGAACTAGCCACCGAAATAGCACTAATATTCAGTGTCATCTTTCAAAAGTCGTATGAATCTGGAGAATTACCAATAGACTGGAAATTGGCCAACGTCTGTCCTATCTTCAAAGAAGGTCAAAAGTATAAAGCAGAAAACTACCGTCCAGTTTCTTTAACGTGTATAGCCTGAAAAATCATGGAACACATAATTACCAGCAACATCATGTCCCACTCAGATAAACATAACATCCTACATCCTATGCAGCATGGGTTCCGCAAAAAATTATCATGTGGAACTCAACTCATCAAACAGATTGCTTAATTATGGACTTTTCCAAGGCTTTTGACAGAGTAAGCCATTCACTTCTGATCCATAAACTAAGGCAATACGGGATTGAAGGTAAAACCAACAGATGGATTCTCAGTTTCCTAAGTGGGAGACAACAGTCAGTTGTGGTTGAAGGAGTAAGCTCTGGCCTCATTGATGTTGAATCAGGTGTACCACAGGGTTCAGTCCTAGGTCCCGTTCTTTTCCTCTATTACATCAGTGATATGCCAGAGGGGGTTCAATTTAGAACAAGATTGTTTGCCGACGACACTATCATTTACCTCACAATAACAACAGATGCAGATACCACAACACTGCAAGAGGACTTGAATAAATTATCAGACTGGGAACAACGATGGCAGTGGCGGATCCAGAGGAGGGGTTCCGGGGGTTGGAACCCCCTTTTTTTTGGACGATCAATGCATTTGAATGGGGACATATAGTTGGACCCCCCTTTTTAAAATGGCTGGATCCGCCCTTGGATGGCTCATGAAGTTCAACGCAGACAAATGCAATGTGATGACCATCAGCAAGAAAAGAAATCCCATCACCAAAGATTACATCCTACACGGCCATGTACTTGAGAGAGTATCATCTGCAAAATATCTTGGAGTTACCATTAGCTCAGACTTAAATTGGAGTACCCATGTACATAACATCTGTTAAAAAGCAAATAAAACTATTGGGTTCCTAAAAAGAAATTTAAACATCAACAACAAACAACTGAAAGAAAATGCAAACAAGTCATTAGTAAGACCAACACTAGAATACGCAAGTGCATTTTGGGACCCCCATCAACAAAACAACAAGAACAAAATTGAGATGGTACAACGCAGAGGTATGTTACCAACAAATATCGTAACACATCATCGGTTGACGCCATGATAAAACAACTGGAGTGGCAGCAATTAGAAGAGAGAAGATCAACAACAAGGATGTGTATAATGTTCAAAATCACTAATAGTCTAGTAACATAGATGCAACATCTAGGCTAATTCCCATAAGCCGAGCATCAAGAGCAACTAGTACTGGATGTTACCAGGTTCCCCTTTGTAGAACAGACACAAGGAAATGTCATTCTACCCAAAATCCATACGAGAATGGAATGCCTTACCACTTCCAACTATCACCGCCCGAGTCTTGAATGCTTCAAGGCTCGGCTAACTAAATAGACAAAAACATTGTCATGTTTTAAAGATCACCTGTATATAGGATTTTAACTCTCACATAACTGTATATATTTCATTTTTTTTCTTTGGACTTCATGCGCAACACACAGAATAATCAGACAGTTGATTGCAGCCGCTTAATTGGAGGAAGAAGAAGAAGAAGATAATGATAAAAAAGATAATTAGATACTTTTACTTACCTTGCTCTGATATCGTATATATAAGAGCAAGGACACATTAAATATGTGAAAAGAGTTTATAATAGGTATCAAAGAATATTTACTAAATAAAAATTAAAACACAAAAAACCGAAATATTTAGAAAAAAAGGGGTCCATTCCCCAACTTGCGGCGCCTGTGATGAAAACCAAAAGTGCAACTCAGGGGCAGATAATTAAAAAAAAAAATCAGACGGAAGCCATATTGTTTGTAAACCATGAAGAGTGCTCAGCGACCATCTGTTTTGTTTACAAACATTCTAAGCAATGTAAATAAGATAATTGTGCATTTTTATTTTTTAAAGAACAATATATCTCAATGCATTAATATAGTATATTATAATTGGCTTAGCTTTAGTTTACATGCATAATTTGTAAAGGAAAAAAGAAGTGTGTGATCCATACATACTTTTTTGAACGCACAAATAAAAAAATCTATTTCCAAGTTTTTATCCAAGGGTAACTCGCCCTTCAGTCGGACATTTTCAAATATTTTCACTCATTGCAACATTTATGCAATATTGTGACATTGCAACATGACTTTAAAGGAAAATATTATGAGCCTTAGTGGCCGAGGGGTCTAAGCTCATCTATAGCAGAGATATATCATGTATATTATAGGATTGAACGCCTTTTTACAGGAATTTATTGGTGTATAAACTCGACCAAGTCACAAACAAATAAAAGTCTGAAGGACTTTTATGATATGTTTGTGAGAGACTTGGTACAGTTTATACACCAACAAATTCCTTTAAAAAGGTGTTTAATCCGTATAATTCTTTAAAATTGGAGATAAGGAATTAATTTTTCAACACATGTAACCTCTATCACACGTAAATTGCATATTTGTGTCATTGAATATATGCCTGGCGCATGAATATATTTGTTGGTTAACGCAAAAGTATGTACTCCATGAAATTTGTAATCCGATAAAAAATAAAATACAGAAACTCTTATCATTCAAAAGAATGTTTTGTGTTTATTATTTAATTTAACAATTAACGTGAAGTAAAAGTAAATTTTGTTAACATCGATCTAGATTGTGTCATTTTCACCGCCATCTTGTTTACATTGGTTACGAAAAGAAGTTCGGTCAACGTCGTCTATCAAAAAATAAACAACGTCAAGAACAACTACCTGAAGTCCTCTCAACCAATCATATCAACGTATTCCCTAATATGCAAATCATATAAGAATTATAGAGACTTATAATACAATTGTATGTCTTGGTGATTGCTGCACAGCCTGTAAACAGTCATGCTCTCTCCATGGCCATTGGGCTATTTATAACAACTGATAACCATGATATAGCTGAGTGGACTTGAACACCGACAATGCACCATTAAAGGAAAATCTAAATTTTGCTGATCAGTACTTGTACAATATTTATTTGCAAAAACACATTTACAATACAAATGTTATTGTGATTGATGGCTGTGTAACAACCAGTGGCAAATTACATTTTGTAAATGCATAATCAGGATGAAAACAATATGGTATGAATATCAGTCCTGTTTTTTACTTGACCAACATGCTGAGCTGGATTTTTATTGTGCAAGTACACAAAGTAATGTCACCTTACCAGGACACATTTTCTGAGTCCACCAGTCTGTTCTTATCCCTATAAATTCTGCATGCAATATTGAGAAGCTGAAAATACCAATTTTCAAGTCTTTGGTTTGACCTAGCCAGAGTTAACTTAGGTAATTTTCTGAACTGGTGCCTATTGTTTACCTTCAATACAAATTTTGAGCAAGGGGCAAACGATTTCAAAATTTCAACAAGAATCGGCCATTTCAAAGGAAGCTCTATTTTTAGAAAGAAAGAAGATTTCCTAAATTTACAAAATTATATAGATAAACTATGCAACAACAATTTATTGATTAGGGGAATTAACTTACTCTACAGCAAAAAAAAGGGTTGAAAATGTATAGTTTTTACATGATATTGGGTTTTTGACGCTGAAATAGAGAAGTGAATTGGGTTTTGATTGTTTTTATTGCATAATTGCGGAAATATGCAGCTTATCGGGAGCTCTATTTATTTAGAGGATCAATAAGTTTACATGGATTGTTTTTGAATTTACAAGCTCTTTAAACAATATCACTGTATAAATTAAGATGTGATATCCTGTTAGTTAAAAGTTTTCTACCAGTATCAGGTTTTTCAGGGTATTTTGGGAAAAAGGAAGCTAGGCAGTTTTGGGAATTTTTTACATGATTGGGAAACAAATATACCATTTTCCTGGATTTGTCGTCATCAGAATTTTTTAATTTCTTATGAACTTAGTATTCGCTATTGTGTGAACTCATTTTGTGAACAATTTAACAGAAACATGTTTTGAAATATTTTATTTTAGTATCAAAATACCACAATTCTGAAATCGCACATGTGATTTACCACCTTTTTCGTCCTCAAAGTGAAGAGGGTAGTTTCGGTAAGGATAACTTCAGGATTTTTTTCTAGTTTGGAATTTTTCCTCCCAAAATTGGGTCAAAGTAGGGATTTTGCTATTGAGAATGGTTCAGAATACCTAACCCTGTGGAATGCTAGAGAAAAGAGTATAGTTAAAACCAAATTTTGTTTTTATGAAAGAATTTAGTAGAAGCTTTAAGTAATTTGAGGTAAAAAAAGAAATCCCTGACTAAATAATTTACCAGTTACACATAGATTAAATTCATTTTATGATAATTTCTGAGTAGTCCCAATGGTATACATGTATGAGCATGATGAGACATTTATCAATTTCTGATCATAGTTTCTGAGGAAATCCAAGGCAATCAAGTTACTGTTGTGTCACAATAAAGCCAAAAAATATATGGTTTCAGGCTAAAAGGCAAGTTATCCTTGTCCATTTTTGCATTTACATGTAGATGAATTGTATTTTGGAACATCTAGATCACCAAGTCTCTTAGTGCTTATGCCCATACCTCTGTTGATCTTTGAAAGGCAGTGATTCCTATGAAAATAAGTTGTATATTTTTATAGCAGTAATATACATATTCTGATATTAGTGTCAGGGTGTTGAAATATCAAAATTCTTCACATGCACATTGACAACTGCTATACAAAAATCACTTTTCCCGGACATGTAGTTGTAATGTATTAACTTGTCAGGGAGATATTTTCACAAGCTGGTCAAGTCTGGCATGGTATTGAGGTTTAAGATCCAAAAAAAAAACCTACAAACTAATTGGAATTTTGTTGTGTTATGAGTAATGTTAAAAACATATTGGTTCAATGAATCAAGTAACACTATATTCTTTTTAATTACCACTAGACATTAAGCAAGCATTAGTCAATGAAAAAAAATCTTATGAAAATGTGAGAAACTCGAAAACATAATAAATAAACATAGAAAACTTAGAACTTGGACATAGTATCCACATGTACATCTTAACAGCTTTGATGATCTCATTGTTGCATTCTTGACCTCGAGAGCAAGAAGTTGTTGTTTTGATCCCAACTGGGTCCACCATAAACCTGAAAATTGGTTTTTGCTGCAGCTCTGCTAGGCATGCAGCATGTAGTAGTGAGAACCAAGACTGGTTGGTTCATAGTCAGAATATTGTGTCTGGGTTAGATAACATTTAAAATCCAGCTCAGCATGTTGTTCTAGTACAAAACAGAGTTCACGTTCATATTACACAGACAAATGAATGTAATATTTGCCACTGGATGTTAAACCCCAATCCAGTATCATTATCACATGCACATCTTTTGTATATGTACAAGTAACTACAACTGGAACAAAATTAAAAGGTTTTACCTTGTTAACTGTAAGATGAATTTAAAAGACTATTATCAGTGGCGGATCCAGAACTTTTCATAAGGGGGGGGCCCACTGACTGACCTAAGGGGGGCCTGCTCAAGTCATGCTTCAGTGATTCCCTATATAATCAACCAAATTTTTCCCACAAAAGGGGGGGGCCCGGGCTCCCCAGGGCCCCACCCTGGATCCGCCTATGATTATTTACCCTTATATGTGGACAGACATATTTATACCTCATGCAGCAAAGTTGCGTTGGGTAAAATGTTTTTGACCCATCCGTCAGTCAGTCTGTTAGTCCTGTTCTTGTCATCGCAACTCCTCTAAAACCACACAACAGAATTTCATGAAACTGTAGTTAACGCAGACAAAATATGTAGATGTGCATATCCACAAGAAACTTTTATCAGTTGACTTTTGTAGCAGTTATGAGTCTTTGAACTTAGGAATCTGGTGATATTTTGTTTACAATGTGGGGGTATGGGGTATGTAAGCATGCTCACAAAGGTTATTTAATTGCAAATATATTAATCAAGTATTATATATTGCAAAGTGAATACCATCTTTCATTTTAGTTCATCTCATTCTGGCACATGCACATCAGGCTTGAAATAAGGTCAACAACCAATGACAAGTTCAAACACCTACAATTTATACATTCAAGTGTATGTTCTAAGCCTTGTTGTTCCACTGATTGAGTTTAAAAGGGGTAGGTTTGGATGCTAAAATATCTAGTTTAACCCCACCACCTGTGCTTGTGTGAAAGTGGTAGCCTTGTCAGGTGTGATCTTTTAAGTATTTTAATGTTTTTTTTGCTCTCAGATCGATTTATTGAATTTATTCCTAACTATTTTAGGACGACTATTAAATTTGATGACCTAGATATCATTTGGATTTTTTGTGACTTGGTTGATGTCGCATTAACGTATTACCGTACATAACAACTTATGCTCATAACCTTTACTTGAAAATTAAGTTTTCAAATAATGTTTACTTTAGAGTGTAGTGTATTCCCTAAATTTTATTGATTATAACCCCAAAGTTTGAGGGTGTCATAATCCTGTAAATTTATTGCGAAGGAAATAAAACCTCTTCCCAGAATAAGGATTTATTTCCGTCTCAATAAATCAACTTAACTTTTGGATACCATTTAACAAACAAGTCCTGTAGTGTTTTGAAAATGAGTGCAAATAGTCTCAGATGTGGTTTGTGGAAATCTGTCTAGGTTACAAAAAAAAGAAAACAGTAGATTATAATAAGCGTATATCTGTGAAGTGTTACATGTTTCTGTCTTTTATTTTCAGTTGGCAAAGAACTCGTTTTACCCAGTTTTATAGGCAAGAAAGTAAATGTACCACAATTGTACCGAGAGGTATGTTTTAAATAATAAAAAAAGAGTGATTACTTTTTATACGACTGCAAAAAATTTTTGCGGTCGTATATTGGTATGACGTTGGTGTCGTCGTCGTCCGAAGACACATTGGTTTTCGCACTCTAACTTTAGTTTAAGTGAATGGATCTCTATGAAATTTTACTATAAGGTTCAATACCACAAAAGGAAGGTTGGGATTGATTTTGGGGTTATGGTACCAACAGTTTAGGAATTAGGGCCAAAAATAAGCATTTTGTAACTTCCAGACAATAACTTGTGTGTAAGTGTATGGATCTCTGACATTGTACCACAAGGTTCCATATCACAAAGGGAATGCTGGGATTGATTTTGGGGTAATTGCCTCAAAATTTTAGGAATTAGGGCCAAAAGGGGCAAAAATAAGCATTTTCTAGTTTCAGGACCATAACTTGTGTGTAAGTGTATGGATCTTTCTGAAATTGTACTACAAGGTTCCATATCACAAAGGAAAGCTGGAATTGAGTTTGGGGTAATTGCCCTAAATGTTTAGGAATTAGGGGCCAAAAGGGCCAAAATAAGCATTTTCTAGTTTCCAGACAATAACTTGTGTTCAAGTGTATGGATCTCTGAAATTGTACTGCAAGGTACCATACCCAAAGGGAAGGCTGGGATTGAGTTTGGGGTGATGAATCATAAGGGGTTCAAAAAATGGGGGGATTTTTTTTCCTTGTTTTTCCTTTTATTCCTTTTTTTTTCTTTAAAATTTTCCAATTTAAGTTGGTTATTTCTGATTTATATTTAAAAGCAAATAATAATGATATGGCAGGAGATACAGGATGTGTAAATTATTATATAATAAGTATTGTGCAATAGCAAGAAATTTTCAATTGCACAGTATTGCGCAATAGCAAGAAATCTTCAATTGCACAGTATTGCGCAATAGCAATAAATATCCAATAGCACAATATTGCACAATAGCAAGAAATTGTCAATTGTACAGTATTGCGCAATAGCAAGAAATATTCAATTGCACAGTATTGCGCAATTGCAAGAAATATTCAATTGCACAGTATTGTGCAAAAGAAGATACTTTGTATAAATTGCTTATTTCTTGACCAATTTCAATGGGGTTTTATTGAATTCTTGGGGTTCTTTAATATGCTGAATCTAACTGTGTATTAAGTTTTTGGATTTTGGGCCCCGTTTTTAAATTGGTCCACATTGAGGTCAAAAGGGTCCAAGATTTAACTTTGTCTGATTTCATCAAAAATTGAATTATTGGGGTTTTTGATATGCCGAATCTAACCGTGTATTTAGATTCTTAATTTTGGTCCCGTTTTCAAATTGGTCTACATTAAGGTCCAAAGGGTCCAAAATTAAACTTAGTTTGATTTTAACAAAATTGAATTCTTAGGGTTCTTTGATATGCTGAACCTAAACATGTATTTAGATTTTTGATTATGGGCCCAGTTTTCAAGTTGGTCCAAATCAGGATCCAAAATTAAACTTTGTTTGATTTCAACAAAATTGAATATATGGGGTTCTTTGATATGCTGAATCTAACCATGTATTTAGATTTTTGATTTTTGTGCCCGTTATCAACTTTGTCCACATTGAGGTCAAAGGGTCCAAAATTAAACTTTGTTTGATTTCATCAAAATTGAATTATTGGGGTTCTTTGATATGCCGAATCTAACCGTGTATTTAGATTCTTAATTTTATGTCCCGGTTCTACATTAAGGTCCAAAGGGTCCAAAATTAAACTTAGTTTGATTTTAATAAAATTGAATTCTTAGGGTTCTTTGATATGCTGAATCTAAACATGTATTTAGATTTTTGATTATGGGCCCAGTTTTCAAGTTGGTCCAAATCGGGGTCCAAAATTAAACTTTGTTTGATTTCAACAAAAATTGAATATATGGGGTTCTTTGATATGCTGAATCTAACCATGTATTTAGATTTTTGATTTTTGTGCCCCGTTATCAACTTTGTCCACATTGAGGTCAAAAGGGTCCAAAATTAAACTTTGTTTGATTTCATCAAAAATTGAACTCTTGGGGTTCTTTGATATGCTGAATCTAAACATGTATTTAGATTTTGGATATTGGACCATAATAGGTGAATGTCCAATTTAAAATTTTTAAGTTCTTAGACCACATTCATTCTGTGTAAGAAACCAATGCAGTGTCAAATATTTAATCACAATCCAAATTCAGAGCTGTATCAAGCTTGAATGATGTGTCCATACTTGCCCCAACTGTTCAGGGTTCGACCTCTGCGGTCGTATCAAGCTGCTCCCTGCGGAGCATTTTATTGTCAATGTTTGCATGGTGGAAATCGTCAGCTCTTTATTGGAACAGTTTCCCTTTAAATCAATGGCCTGATTTTTATCGTTTTTGCATTTTTGCCTATTATCTTGAAACTATAGAAACTTCATCTACAAATATAAAGTCAATATTGTTGAAATTGTCAGTTTATTCGTTATATGAGTTTTTGCCGTTAAATGATGATTTTTACCATTTTTTTTATTGTGTTTTTGCCCATTATTTTGAAACTATACTAGGTATAAAACAAAAATGATCTCCAAGGCAAGATCTGCAAACAAGATGATATTGCTGAGAACGTTGGTCAACTCTTTACATGAGTTAGAGCCTTTAAATGACAATGTTTACCACTTTTTTGTGTTTTTGCCTATTATCTGGAAAACTGTATCATTTTGTTTTGAACAGACAAAATCAGTGGCAGCCTGAGGCTTTTAATCGTGATTGGTTTCAAATTCCATCTTATTAGAAAATCATGCTAAATATTTTTCATAAAAACTTTCATAAAATATTCCTCATATTGCTTTGTTTGGAAGAAAAACATTTTTTTGTTCATTTCTTCTCTAAAACTGCAAGAACTAATATTTCTTTAACTTCATTAGATTAGGAGCTACTGTCATTTTGTGCTGGCAAACATGTTGGCAGTATTTGAAATCTTAAACAATGCATTAGGGATATGACATTTTCTTTTTTTATCTGGAAGAACAATGGCCATCTTGACCAAACTTGGGGTGCCTATAAAGTATGAAAGAAATAAAAACGAAACAAAAGAGAAAAGAAACTAAATGAAATGAAAAGAAAAGAAATCAATCAAAAAACAAAACAAAGGAAATAAAACGAAACAAATTAAAAATGTATCGAATATATTATAATAGCGAAACAAAATATATATATTCTCTCCTTTTTATTAGCTCACCGTTCCAAAGGAACTGTGAGCTTTTGTCATCACTTGGCGTCCGTCGTCGTCGTCGTCCGTCTGGTGTAAACTATTTCAAACATCTTCTCCTCTGAAACTACTGAACCAATTCCTACCAAACTTTAGCTGAATGATCCTTAGGGTATCTAGAATAAAGTTTGTGTTTTATTTTCTGTTTCGTCTAAAAACATGGCCGCCATGGCTAAAATAGAACATAGGGGTAAAATGCAGTTTTAATGCGCCCGTTTACAGGACAAATTATGGTATACCGTTGTCCGTCTGTCCGTCCGTCGTCAACATGTCGGACATTAACTCAAAAACGCTTTAACCAATTTGCATAAAACTTTGGTGAATTGTTTATATCTATTGATGTGAGCTCCCTTTTGTTTTTTATAAATTTTAGATTTTACGTTTCCGAGTTATGGGGTTTTATTCTTTTAAAAAAAGGGGGATTTTCCAGTTTTCAGACAATAACTCAAGAATGCTTTCACCAACTTGCAAGAAATTTTGGTTAATTGTTTATATCTACTGACATGAGCTCCGTTTTGATTTTTATAAATTTTAGATTTTACGTTTCCAAGTTACGGGGGTTTATTCATAAAAAAAAAGGGAGATTTTCCAGTTTTCGAACAATAACTCAAAAATGCTTCGGCAGTTCTCATGAAACTTTGATGAATTGTTGATATCTATTGATGTAAGCTCCCTTTAGAATTTTATAAATTTTAGATTTTACATTTCCGAGTTATGGGGTTTTATTCATTAAAAAAGGGGGATTTTCCAGTTTTCAGACAATAACTCAAAAATGCTTTCAGCAATTCTTATGAAACTTTGGTGAATTGTTTATATCTATTGATGTAAGCTCCCTTTAGAATTTTATAAATTTTAGATTTTACATTTCCGAGTTATGGGGTTTTATTCATTAAAAAAGGGGGATTTTCCAGTTTTCAGACAATAACTCAAAAATGCTTTCAGCAATTCTTATGAAACTTTGGTGAATTGTTTATATCTATTGATGTAAGCTCCCTTTAGAATTTTATAAATTTTATATGTTTATAGTCTGACAACAGATTTACTAAATATTGCGCAACAGCATAGTGTATTGCACAACAGCAAGAAATCTTTAATTGAATATAAATTCAATTCATATAACCAATTTCAAGTTCTTTGACTACATTTATTCAGAAACCTATAATATGTCAAATATTTAATTACAATCCAAATTCAGACCTGTATCAAGCTTGAATATTGTATCCATTTTTGCCCCAATTGTTCAGGGTTGGACCTCTGCGGGCGTATCCAGCTGCGCTCAGTGAAGCAGTTTATTGGCTTATATCTCAAACACTAAAGCATTTAGAGCAAATCTGATATGAAGTAAAATTGTTCATTAGGTCAAGTTCTATCAGCCATGAAATTTTCAGATGAATCTAACAACCCATTGTTGGGTTGCTGCCATTGAACTGGTAATTTTAAGGAAATTTTGAAGTTTTCATACGACCGCAAAATTTTTTTTGGTATAATGCTATGATGTCTTCGTCGTAGTCCGAAGACACATTTGTTTCCGGACAATAACTTTAGTTTAAGTGAATGGATCTCTATGAAATTTTTTAAGAAGGGACAATACCACAAAAGGAAGGTTGGGATTGATTTTAGGGATGATGGTCCCAACTGTTTAGGAATTAGGGGCCCAAAAGGGGCCCAAAACAAGAATTTATCTAGTTTCAGGACAATAACTTGTGTATAAGTATTTCAATTTCTCTGAAATTGTACGACAATGTTTAATACCACAAGTATAAGGTTGGGATTCATTTTAAGGGTTATGGGGCAAACAGTCTAGGAATTAAGGGCCAAAAAGGGGCCAAAACAAGCATTTTTCTAGATTCCGGACAATAACTTGTGTGTAAGTGTATGGATCTCTCAGACATTGTACCACAAGGTTGCATATAACAAAGGGAAGGGGGGGGGTGTTTGTTTACAATTTTTTTAAAGGATTCATATTTTTTTTTCAAAATTTTTCAAATTTCGAATTTTTGAAAAGTTTCAAGAAGAAATCTTCAATTGCACAGTATTGCACAATAGATTTGTAAGATCTTTGACCACATTTATTTTGTGTCAGAAACCTATATTATGTCAAAAATAATATCACAATCCAAATTCAGACAGTATCAAGCTTGAATATTGTGTCCAAATTTGCCCCAACTGTTCAGGGTTCGACCTCTGCGATCGTATCAGGCTGCGCTCAGTGAAGCATTTTATTAGTTATTATCTTGAATATTATTAATGATAAAGATAAACTGTAAACAGCAAAAATGTTCAGCAAAGTAAGATCTACAAAAAAGTTTAATATGACCAAAATTGTCAATTGTCCCCTTAAGGAGTTACTGCCCTTTAAAACAATTTTTTCTGAATTTGTTCATCTAGTTTGCTTGCATTAAAACTGCTGAATCAAATTCAGCAAAACTTAGGCTGAATGAGTTTCAGAATATCTAGTGTAAATTTTTGATTTTATTTCCTTGTACGTCAAGAAACATAGCCACTGTGACTAAAATGGTACATAGGGGGTAAAATGCATTTTTTTCACTTTTGAAGAAAATATGACAGATACAAAGAACATTTAAATGGAATTTTTAAGACACTCATTAATATATATTGAAAAGCAAAATTATCATTGTGGAAAGATTTTAAGCAAAAAATAACAGGTGAGCGATTCAGGCTCTTGAGAGCCTCTTGTTGCACTTAAAGCCTTATAATTGAATTTTGATAAGAAGCATTGGATGATAGTAATGAAATAGTGTTTAATGTCCAGTTACAAATATTACATGCATATGAGAACGAGTACATGTTATTTTGATTGTAGTGTAAATTAATTTGATTCAAATTTCATTCATAAGGGTTCAGTTTGGCACCCTTCGGAATGGCCATCTGAGCTTTTGCCATCACTTTCTGTCTGTCCGTCTGTTCGTTCAGGGAAATTTTACACATTTTCATCAAACTTGGACCAAAATACAGCCAAACTCACAAGAATTCCTGATCATTCATGGAAGGCCCTAAACAAGCAATTTTTATTTATTTAAGAAAAGATAGATTTAAAACCATGGCCTGTTAGACAGATGCATTCTTTGATTCTAATTGACAAACCCCACTCTGAAACTACACAGCTGATGTGAACCGAATTTTGTCTAAATTATTAAGCATTTTTATTACATGGTATACTTCTTTATCTTAGAAAGAGTGCAAGAAGGAAATAATTATAATTAAAATTAATTGTTATGGTGTATCTGTTTCATAGACGATGACAGATATGTTCCAATTGTCTTAACCACGATTCCTGCCCCATAGTTGATTATTGTGTGCAAAAAGTGACAAAGCATATGTCTGAGTGAAACTGATCTGATTACAGCAGTCTTAGAAGGTCATTTGCACAAAAAATCTGGAATTTCTCGATTTTTCACTTCAACTGGACCTGCAACCTGAAGCAGTCGTTCACTAAGTGAATTTCAATAATAAACACTATCAGTAGTTACATTCCCGCATGTTAACACTATTTTTGAAGTTTTAGGCCTCTGAACTGCTTGTGTTGGACACCGAAGGGAAGCCCACCCAACCAGTTTTAGCTGATTTCAATTTTCCAAGTTCGTATTTGAGCTTAAAATGCACCTTAAACCTGTGAAGCATGACAATCAATAGCCTTAGGTTGAGGGAACATGCATCAGCTTTGAAATTAATGTCAGACAGTTGACCTCTAAAAGTATGGAGAGCCATTGGAGCCAAAAAAACGGTATTTTTGGTAGAGGGTAAAATGCAGTTTTTGGTTTATATCTCAGGAACTAAAGCATTTAGAGCAAATCTGATTTGGGGTATAAGTGTTCATTAGGTCAAAAACTACCTGGTTAACTATTTTCAGACGAATCAGACAACCGATTTTTGGGTTATTGCTCCTAAATTGACAATTTTAATGAAATTTTGCAGTGTTTGGTTATTATCTTGAATTTTATCATAGATAAAGATAAACTGTAAACAGTAAAAATGTTCAGCAAAGTAAGATCTACAAATAAGTCAAAATGACCAAAATTGTCAGTTGACCCATTAAGGAGTTGTTGCCCTGTAAAGGCAATTTTACACAATTTGTTCATTATGATTGTTAACTTTAAAAAATCTTCTCCTCTGAAACTACTGAAGCAATGTCAGCTAAACTCACGCTGAATGATACTTAGGGTATCTAGTATAAAGTTTGTGGTTTTATATTTTGTTTCATAAAAAAAAACAAGGACGCCATGGCTAAAAATAGAACATAGGAGTAAAATGTGGTTTTTGGCTTATATCTCTAAAACCAAGGTATTTGAGCAAATCTGACAATGAGATAAAGTGTTCATTAGGACAAGATCTATCAGCCCTGAAATTTTCAGCCAAATTGGTTAACTAATTTTTAGGTTTTTGCCCCTGAATTGATAACTTAAAGGAAATTTTGCAGTTTTGGTTATTATCTTCAATATTATTATAGATAAAAATAAACTGTAAACAGTAAAAATGTTCAATAAGGTAAGATCTACAAATAAGTCAAATGATCAGTTAATGTTTGTTCTTATGTTGTGCTGTAACACCACAGTCCCATGTTAAAGACAGGGTTTGGATACAGTACATAAATTTTATCCTTCCTTGCACAACTCAATATCAAATAATTTTAGTGGTTGTAATTTATTGCTGTGTTTCATATTTGCTTTTCGTTTATTGTTTTTAGCTCACCTTTCCTAATTGCCATGCAATACTCTCAGAATGCTGGATACTATCCACACTGGTTTGTGTCCACACTTATTAATTATACATTAAAAACTTAAAAGCAAAAGAAAAACTTTGATGAAAAATTTAAATAAAAAACTACAGATGTGCGATTCAGGCTCTTGAGAGCCTCTTGTTTGGGTTTTTTTTTCGTTGGTTTCCTTTCTTTTTGTTTTGTTTCATTTATATTTTGTTATGCACTATATAGGCAATCCTAACGTGGCCATAATTGCAGGTTTTAAAAAAAAAATCTAAATTTGTTTCTGTTTGAAATAAAGCATGGTTGCTAGAGATCATTCCTAACCTGGTTGATCAGTTTTGGAGGCTTTCCATTGCTGACATCAAGATAAGATCCAGGGGAGGGATACAGGGCTCTATAGAGCTTTTAGTTATACTATTCATATCCATGCTATTGTATTTCAAGCCTATACTGTTATTTTAAACATCTTAGAGGGGGGTGACACAGGGGTGTTCATTTCCCAAATCCTTCTGTTTTGGGAAATTTTTCCCACTTCCTAAATTTTTTAGACCATTTTTCCCACTTCCCACTTTTTTCCAATTCTCCCAAATCCCAGATTTTGGTTTTCCATAATGCCCTATTTGGAGCCATCCAGAGCGTCTTCTTGTCTTGTTTGTTCTTCAGTATGTACAGAACTTATGAATAAACACATATTTGCCTTACGTATATTTTACTGGTCCAGATTCTTACTACAACCTCAAGAAACAATGTCATTTAAGGCTTTTGTGAAAAAAAATAATAGGAAAAAACCCACCAAAGGTAATAAAGCACTCCTGGATGACCATAAAAATAAATGCCTTCAATGCTTAAAGCAACTCCCGTTTAGTTAAAAGAACACAAAACTTAACTGAACACAAAACCAACACAACACAAAACCCAAAGCAGGGAATCTTCATATCAGACACAAAGTGTGATACAATTGATGAACAATTGTTAATTGATGAACAAGAATTACTGGTGTACAAGCATGACTAATAATGATTCCAATTGGTACGTTGATACTACTGTTTGTTGAAGTATGGAATTTGATCAACAATAAAAAAAGATAGAAAATGCCACCTAAATATATATATATTATGCAAAACCATGGAACAAACACCTTTTAAATCGGACGAAGTTTGTTAATTCTCCAGGAATACCCTCTGTTTGTAACACTATATTCACTGTATGACAATTAGCATAGACCATGTGGTGAAGGAACTACATGTATCTCTGAATGCGAAGCTAAATGTGAATTAAAATGAAACACTGTTAGTTTTTCTAAAATTCTTTACAAGGAACTTATTGACACTTATTGAAAAACCTCTGTACAAAAAAAAAAGCAGTAAATTCAAACACGATGAAGACAGCAACACAAATATGGAGATATAACAATCCTCCGGGACAAGATAATATATAAAGTGATCTGAAATGGCTAATAATAAATTTTAAAAAAGCATTGATTGATGATCATTGATTATTTTTTTAAGCAAAATAGTCTTTTAAATAACTTGGTGTCTGTCTTTGTTGTGTCCCGGAAGATTGTGTTATCCCCATAACTGCATTGATGTCTTCATCCTGTTCGTCTCCACTGCTGTTTTTGTCCTGGGGTTTTCCAATAAGTTCAATCGTTCCTTGTAAAGAATTTTAGAAAAACTCAGATATACTGAATTCAGATATAGTTCCTTCACCACATGGTCTATGCTAATTGTCATACAGTTAATAGTTTTACAAATAAAGGGGTTTCCCGGAGAATTTACAAACATATCCCCACGTACATCGTCAGATCCAACAGGTGTTTCTATAGTGGTGTTGAATATGATTAAGTCGCATATCCTTCTTTCTTTTTTATGCCCCCACTGTAGCGGTGGGGGCATTAAGTTTTACCCTTGTCCGTCTGTACGTACATACGTCCCAAAATTGGTTTCCGTTCTCTAACTTGAGTTTGCCTCAACCAAATGTTATGAAACTTACACACAATGCTTATTACCACAAAACACAGATCAACTTTGAATTTTGGTGGCGTCACTTTAACCGTTCTAGAGTTATGCCCCTTTATAAATGGAAAAATTGCAAAATGTTTAGTTTCCGTTCTCTAACTTAAGTTTGCCTCAACCAAATGTTATGAAACTTATACACAATGCTTATTACCACAAAACACAGATCAAGTTTTAATTTTGGTGGCGTCACTTTAACCGTTCTAGATTTATGCCCCTTTATAAATTAAAAAATTGCAAAATTTTTATTTTCTTCTAAATATCAAGTAATTTTAAAATTTGGAGTTATCTTCCTTTGTCCATGATTATAGTTGAATCAACTACAATCAATGCTTTATACAATGCAATGTTTAATTTTGACTTCCACTGATAAAACACAGATCAAGTTGAATTTGGGTAGTGTCACTTTAACCATTATTGAGTTATGCCCTTTATCAATCGAAAGATTGCAAAATTTTTAGTTTCGTTCTGTAACTTAAGTTTGCCCGAACCAAACATTATGAAACCTATACACAAAATAATATTCATTACCACAAAACTAAGATCAAGTACAAATTTTTTGTTTCCGTTTTCTAACTTTAGATTGCATCAATGAAATGTTATGAAACTTATACACAATGCTTATTACTACATAATACATATTAAGTACGAAATTTGGTGGCGACACTTTAACCATTCTATGAGTTATGTCCATTTTATAAACATAAAAATTGCTGAATTTTTCGTTTCCGTTCTCTAACTTTAGTTTGTTTCAACCAAATGTTATAAAACTTATACACAACCGTTCTAGAGTTGTGCGTGTTTACAAATAGAAAAATTGCTGAATTTTTAGTTTCTGTTCTCTACTTAAGTTAGCCTCAACCAAATGTTATGAGACTTACATACAATGCTTATTACCACAAAACTCAGATCAAGTTCAAATTTGGGTAGCGTCACTTTTACCGTTCTTCAGTTATGTCCCTTTATAACTATATGATATGCAAGCGGGGGCATCATCTGTGTCCACATGTGGATACTATACACATTTATTGTTGATTAGATTCCACACTTCAACAGACAGAAGTAACAATGTTCCAGTTGGAAACATTATATTCGATTCTTGTTCACCAATTTCTTTTTCATCAATCAACAATTTTTTCAAAGTCAATTGTATCAACACTTTGTGTTTCTTTCATATATGCATACAAATGAAGTGTTCCTGCTTTGAATTTGGTGTTCTGTTGTCTAATAGAGAGTTGTTTTACGCTTTGCAGATATTTCTTCCTATAATTATCCAAGAGTGTTCTATCAGCTTGAGTGATTTTGATTTATTTCTTTGATTATTGGCATTTTCACAACTGCCTTAAAAGGCACCAATCCTTTAGCATGTGTCATACAGTAAATATAGTGTTACAAACAGAGGGTATTCCTGGAGAATTAACAAACTTTGTCTGATTTAAAAGGTGTTTGTTCCATGGTTTTGTATAATATATATATATTTAGGTGGCATTTTCTATGTTTTTATATTGTTGATCAAATTCCATACTTCAACAAACAGTAGTATCAACGTACCAATTGGAATCATTATTAGTCATGCTTGTACACCAGTAATTCTTGTTCATCAATTAACAATTGTTCATCAATTGTATCACACTTTGTGTCTGATATGAAGATTCCCTGCTTTGGGTTTTGTGTTGTGTTGGTTTTGTGTTCAGTTAAGTTTTGTGTTCTTTTAACTAAATGGGAGTGGCTTTAAGCATTGAAGGCATTTATTTTTATGGTCATCCAGGAGTGCTTTATTACCTTTGGTGGGTTTTTTCCTATTATTTTTTTTCACAAAAGCCTTAAATGACATTGTTTCTTGAGGTTGTAGTAAGAATCTGGACCAGTAAAATATATGTAAGGCAAATATGTGTTTATTCATAAGTTCTGTACATACTGAAGAACAAACAAGACAAGAAGACACTCTGGATGGCTCCAAATAGGGCATTATGGAAAACCAAAATCTGGGATTTGGGAGAATTGGAAAAAAGTGGGAAGTGGGAAAAATGGTCTAAAAAATTTAGGAAGTGGGAAAAATTTCCCAAAAAAGAAGGATTTGGGAAATGAACGCCCCTGTGTCACCCCCCTCTTCATAAGTTCTGTACATACTGAAGAGAACGAAACAGCAAATTCAAAAATGTAGATCTATATATACTATGCTGTATTCGCCGGACTACATGACTGGGGATACCACCAACCAGACACATCATGACCATTCATGCATTTTCACCATTCTTTTTTTTTTTTTTTTTTTTGGTTTTTCCCACATCCCAAATTTATGGCATTATGGTCATATCCCACTTCCTTCTTTTATTTCCTTCTTTTTCCCAGATCCCACTTTTTTTTACCCCCTATATCGCACATCCCAAAAGTGTGTCACCCCCTCCATCTTAAAATTTCACTTTCAGCAACCAACAATTTTGCATTATTTTCTTCTGAAAATAATGTTTGTTGAATATTTGCACTTTCAAAAAAAATAGTATGTGATAATTTTAATATGAGCTCTTTGTGACCATGGTATGACAAACTAAAGGTTTTAAATTTAAACATGACACTACAGGATGTCATATGCCATAAATAGTATCTTCTATATTGGGTCATTGATAAATCTGTCATTAGTCTAACTCTTTTGTAAGTTTATGTTACTTATTCAAATTCTTGGAAAAGGATATAAATATTTGTGAATGTGTGTACCTGTCATTATTTTGTATATATAATAAAACTATAATAAAATCAAGGACATATATATATTTAGTCAGTAATATGAAATACTTAAGACAATTAAGTTGTGTGCAGTTTAATTTTTTTTTTCTATATTGAATTGTGTTTTATTAATCCCATGTGCAAACAATATAAACGTCGTTGGTCATTGCGTTCGTCGATTTTCAAGTATATTTTCCCCTGCTTTTGGCCTCCCACGCTTGTTGATATATGTTACAGTTATGGAACCTCTACACAAATCGTGATTAGGAATGGAAATTTTATCGCTATGTAACACGTATATTATTTATTTTTATAATTAAAATATAGAATCTGTAAAAATTAGCATCAAAATTCTGACGAAGAAAATGATTTCAAAATTGTTTTGCGTCCGTGCAGTTTTTTTCTCTCGATTCTCGGGCACTTGTTGTTTATCATGTGACAGACTGGCGCATGCGTAATTACGAATAAACTAAATGTAGCTCGCCATGGGGCTGCTACACAGGTTGCCCTTGTCGAGCGAAAACACTAAATATTAGGATATTATAAGACTTTTAACAAGCAATAATAATGTCTCATAACCGGTGCTATATTTATGTATTGTAAGTTGTGACAATTGATTTGTAATTAACTTTCAATTCTGTGATATTCGTGCAATCTCGACAGGGTATTGAAGAATTCGCCTTCAACAAACATTTCATTCCGTACAAGCTAAGGTATGTTGAAATACATTTTAATATATGTGCTCTTGATAGAAATTTTGTGAATTATTAAAGGATACTATGATATAATTGAAAGAATTTTCAAATAAGATGGGAGAGTAAGTAAGAAAACTGATCCAAGTCGAAATTTGTAGACATTCCGAGTGGGTTGTGGTCAAGGTTCAAAGACTGTTGGTGGCTTGGATACGAATATGCATGTCAAGCATAAAACGATATAGGTAAAATATCGAAACTGAACATGTGAAATGCTTTATTCCTGTGTCGTGATATTAAAATAATCCGCTAGACCAATCGTTTATTTTGATTGCCAAACGCAGACGTCAGCCATATTGACAATCGTAATGGAATGGCTGCCGGCGACATTATAAATTCAAAATGGTGGCTATGTCCTTGCATAGACCCAAATATTGGCTTTATTCCATATCCTGATGACGATTGATATATGCCCTTTCAAGAAATTATCTCATTACAGAATTAAGGAACTACTGTTTACTGTTCAAGTAATATCTGCTTTTGTACAAATAAATGCAACATACAGGAATATATCGTTTAAATAACGGGACTTGGATTTGAAAATACAGATCCTGGAAGATTTATATCATTCATCTTAACAGAATTTTGAAAGCTGTATAACAAATTTCAGTTATAAATGAAATGGACATATTCTTAGGGTCAAGTCATCTTTGTAGCCTCCCCCATAAAAAATAAATGCTGAGAGGTTTTGGTAAAAGAAAATGAAAAATGCACTATAGTAGGGGCCTACCCTAGATCAGACAGATATTTACATGATTTCTAAATGGGTAACATGAATGACCGAATAACACTGTTATTATCCAAATAACACTTGAAATTTTAATATTAGTACATTGATTGATTGTTGGTTGCTTAACGTCCAGTGGCAAGTATTTCATGCATATTCAGGACGAGAACAAATTAACAATAAATACAATAGGTAGGTTCTGTAATAGGGGCGTCCGGGATTAAGGTCGGAGAAATTTAGACTGCCACGGGAAATGAGGGTATATTGGATAGGGACAGAAATTTAGCCTTGCAACAGGTCACCTACGGACCCCTCAAAGAGTTGTTGCAGGGTTCTTAACGTGCAAAGAGCGTGGCACTCTCTTTACACGAGGCATTGGATTTAACGTCCCATTCTGACCGGACGTGGCTGCAAATTTGTACATCCCACTTTGCCAGGGTTTTACCCCACTCGGAGGAAGACTGCAATCAGAGTGACCATACTTCTTTCCCCAGTCACCCCTGGGGGTTAAATATTAGTACATATTGGTGACATTTAAACATTTATTATTAAATAATATTATATTATAAGTGTATTTTATAACTTAAAAATGATTCTTAATTACGTTTCATTCAATATTGAGTATATCGTTAAGAAAACTAATAGGTGATTGGAGTAAGTGCATGGCTTTGATGTACTTGTCAACTTTTTAAAACCTTACTGAAAAACAATTATTGAACAATACTCTGTATATACAGTACATTATATAATACTTTATTTTCATAGCATTTCCCTTTGAATGCATATGCAATCATTCTTTTATTCTTCCCATTGTGTTTTCCTTGGTCGCCATGTTGGATGACCAGGATGTACACACTATATTTATAATGATCTTTATGAACTTACCTGCTTTCTGTAAATCATTTTTAAGTTATAAAATACACTTATAATATAATATTATTTAATAATCAATGTTTAAATGTCACCAATATATGCTAATATTTAAATTTCAAGTGTTATTTGGATAATAACGGTGTTATTCGGTCATTTGAGGAACCGTTTCTAAACTAGTAATGCATAGATAGGATTGATACCTTTAAACAGATCATCAGTTTCCTGTGGGCAATTGGGGAAAATTTCATTTAGGCAATAAAACTTTGTTACTGCCCCTGTTGTGGATTCCTGAGTGCCTACAATTATATTTTTATCCAAAACATTGTTACCAGTTAAGTTAAACAGTTCAACTATGTTTAAAACAGGAGCATAAATTCTTTTGCGAAAATCAGTGTTTTCACTAAGATATTTATAATGGTCCCACTGTACAAAAAATTTAATTTCAACAGCCAGAGCCACAGATAAGCTGCGTATTTGCGTGATCACACGATAAAAATAATTCAAAACCCAATTGAATTGCCCATTGCTGCGTTCAAAATCCCAATCCATGCAAAGGAAAACCCAATTATATGCCAAAACCATGAGTTCTTAACCCTTTTATTCGCTATCAGGTGCGTTATTTACCCTCATCTATTACATAGTCGACGCGTAAATCTATTTTTATAATATTAATTGGAAATGTCCTTTCGTTCTAAAAATAGAGCATTGCATCAAGAAGTTTAAATGGGTCCCTGTTGGAATTTTCCATTGCTCAAAAGGTACACGTGTTGATGAAAATATTTCGATCTTCTCTACGTTTATCCAATTAGCGTTTGTCATGGTGTCATATTTTTTTTTTTCGAATTACTTCAGATTTATCATTTCTCATAGCATTGAATCAAAACGAAAGTAAATGTCTGCGAAAAATATTGAATAGAAGCATGTTTTCAGCTCCTTTTTGGTAGCTGAGGGATAATTATGATGATAACAAGACTCGGCTAGTGTTTTTAGGAAGCATCCATCGAACGCACGAGTGTGTTTTCGTATCTTAACGAGAACATTGTTATAAAGACAAACATGGGGTTTCGTCAAGAACTAAATTAGTTGGAACAGTAAAATGCCAAATCAATTATGTTGTAGGAAAGCATCGGAAACCTAAAGTTTTAATAAGGGCCAACTCCACCCAGATTTATGTAAATAAAATTTAACAAAAACATTCAAGTATTATTTTAGTTTATATATATTTTTTTGACTTTAGTTGGTGAGTGAACACACATATCCGTTTTGACGTCAATGCAGCTTGACACTTTCTTTTTTTTTCTCAGTCTAATTGTTCTGTATGCTTAAGATAGTTGTCTTATTGGCAAGTGCAGTTTAACATTTTCGTTTATTCATTTGATGTTGCAGGATTATATTAATTTAAATTAAATGTGGTCTCAGTCATTAAACCACCCTTTAAACCTGCTGGTCTAGGTTTTTTAAAGTAGGTCTGGCAAATAGGTGATAAGGACTTGAAAAACTATCTTACAGCACCCAATGTTCACATATATTATATAAAAATCTAAACACTTAGCCACACCTACCCCAAATAAATTGTAGGGTGGTCAAATGTGCACTAGAAAGGTAACTAGGTACTGTCCAACTATTGCAGTTTATATAAGTTGTGAGAAAATACAAAACTGGCAGAATGGTTGAAACCGAACACAAATTAAACGTACAATTGCTCATCAGTGTATAAACAAAATAAAAAAACTATCACATATAAAGAAAGAAACATATTTAAGATGGATGAACATCTCGCTTTGATATAATGTGATTAAAACATGTCTAAATTCAATATTTTGTTGATGAAAAACCCAATACATTAAGGAGCTTGGTGGTGAAAAAACCCGTTTGATATTTGCTTGTGGGGTGAATTGGAATTGATAATGCAATTAAAAAATATTATCACTCAATTAAAATAAAAAATGGTAGGTAAAAACCCCAATTTGAGAATTCTTATCTGGAGCTCTGAACAGCCATGCTTTCTATGCTTCCCTCTGTAAAGTGAAGTGTCAAATCATAACAGGTGATCAGATGTTCTGTCATCTGACACACCCTGAGCTGTTTAATGGCAACATGCTGGACATTTACTGGCATCGACATTTCCGATAGTCCGATGGACTACTAAAATTTCTATACCTGATCATCATGTTTTGTCTGAAATCTTATTAAAATCACTGTGTGTGCTCTATCGCTTCGGTGTGCACACATTTATTTTCGAAATATTAAAAATAACAAGTGGAATATCGATTTTCCCAAGTATTCTAAATATTAGAGTCTCGTTTTGATTGGACAATGGGGCATTTAGGTCAACTGCTATCACTTTTGACAGAGGATGACGAAGGATGGGATTAAATATTAATGATGGCAATAATTTCAATATAGACTTGAAAAAAGTATAAATTCACAAGCCTGAAATCAAGACCGACCTAGATTTTATCAATTATTATGATCTGACGGCAAATTGAAGAAATCTTTTTCCCAAACAAATGTAAACCTCACAGGAGAGAGACCTGATGGAGCGATTTCTTACAAGTTTAAGGCCTCCCAGCCAAAAAAACAAAACGGACGAGGAAATAGTTAGATGAGGTCTACTAATCAGAAGATTAACTTAAACTTAAGACCCCAAACTATTTGAAAAGGAGACAAGAGCGAAATGTACTCAAAATTTATTGACAAATTGGGTGTATATTCAGTTGCTGATGAAAACAACAATTTAAGTGACAGAATTGATTGAATAAAATCTGTTCCATACCCAATCCTTTGCTGTTTATTTTAGCCCCAAGTGAAAAGTCAAAACAAGTATCGAATTTCCTGGTTTTTATGTATACGTCTGTTTACGGGACGTATTATGGTATATTGTTGTCCAATGGTCTACATGTCGGACAATAACTCAAAAAGGCTTTAACCAATTTGCATGAAACTTTAGTGAATTGTTTATATCTATTGATGGAGCTCCCTTTCAATTTTTATAAATTTTAGATTTTACGTTTCCCAGTAATGGGGTGTTATTCATTAAATAAGGGGGATTTTCCAGTTTTCGGACAGTAACTCAAAAATGCTTTGAGCAGGTTTCATGAAATATTGGTGAATTGTTTATAACTATTAACTTGAGCTCCCTTTTGATTTTTATAAATATTAGATTTTACGTTTCCGAGTAACATGGTTTTTATGCCCCCGTGGTAGCGGAGAGGGCATTAAGTTTTACCCTTGTCCGTCCGTACGTCCTAAAAACTTAAGTTTGCTTCAACCAAATGTTAGGAGACTTACACACAATGCTTATTACCACAAAACTCAGATCAAGTTCAAATTTGGGTAGCGTCACTTTTACCGTTCTTCAGTTATGTCCCTTTATAACTATATGATATGCAAGCGGGGACATCATCTGTGTCCACATGTGGACACAATACACATTATTTTTTAAAGATTTGTAAAAGACATTGTATTAAGACAAATGACATTTTGGATTTTTTTCCTTTTCTATAGTAAATTGTTTGAAGAATTTAGTGGTAGGTTTGCTCCATTACAATGAATTTTTAACCGGTAAGGGACTATGTATTGCCATGCAATACTCACAGAATGCTTGTTAATTAGTAGATTTCTGTTCAAAGGGAAATAACTCATTTTTTAAAAGACAAAATGACATTTTGGATTTTTTTCCTTTTCTTTGTTAAATTGTTTGAAGAATTTAGTGGTAGGTTTGTTTGTCATTCTTGAAGATAAAATTTTTGGTTGTATATTGGTATCATGTTGTCGTTGTCGTCCCTGTCAGTGTTGTCCGAAGACAGATGGTTTCCAGATAATAACTTTAGTATAAGTAAATAGAAATCAATAAAATTTTAACACAAGGTTTATAACCACTAAAGGAAGGTTGGGATTGATTTTGGGGGTTATGGTCTCAACTGTTAAGGAGATAGAGCCCAAAAAAGGGGCCCAAATAAGCATTTTTGTAGTTTCCAGACAATAACTTGTGTTAAAATTATGAATCTCTCTGAAATTATACCACAAGTTTCTATACTACAAAGGGATGGTTAGGATTGACTCTGGGGGGTTATGGCTCAAACCATGTAGGAATTATGGGCAAAAAAAGGGGAAAAACAAGGATTTTTGTGGTTAAAGGACAACTGAGACAATTTAAAAGTAGTGTAAGGGAGGTAATCCAAATCAATTTTTAAAGAACAATGTTTGATAACCTCCCTTACACTGCTTGTATGTTATGTATTAAGAAATGATGATTGCCTTGAGGTGATTAGCTGTCAATTTATTTTTAGCAGTTACTATTAATTAATATCAATTTTACTATTAATTAATATTAATTTTAGCCATGACTATGTATGTCATTTTATATTTTAAGACTTTTATGATGTATTTAAATGGGTAATTATGGTTGCAAACTCCATTAGAAAAGAGGGGCCATTTCTTCATAAATTTTCAGATTTCAGAAATTAAAAGAAAATTTTTTCAAATTTTTTTTTCTTTTTTTCGGGGTTAATATTCAACAGCATATTGTATTGCACAAAAGCAAAAAACCAGGGTAAAATTATTGGGGGTGCAATTCGCAACAGCATAGTGTATTGCACAAAACCAAAAATTGAATATAAATTCAAATCATATAACCAATTTGAAGTTCTTTGACTACAGTTATTCTGTGTCAGAAACCTATTATGTGCCAAAAATTTAATTACAATCCAAATTCAGACCTGTATCAAGCGTGAATATTGTGTCCATTTTGGCCCCAACTTTTCAGGGATGGACATCTGCGGTCGTATCCAGCTGTGCTCAGCGAAGCAATTTATTATGTAGTTTACACCATGACAAGTTATAGATCAAGTTAGAATTTCGTTCCATTACAATGAATTTGTAACCGGTAGGGGACTATGTATTGCCATGCAATACTCACAGAATGCTTGTTAATTGTCTACGTTTAAAAAACGCAGAGGTACAAAGTTGATGTTGTGCTTATTAGATTCAATCATAAAACCCTTTTCTACTCTGTCGCTTCAAAAGTGTACAAATATAATTACGAAATTCAATAAAATATGGCTAATTAAAATTTAGATTTTGTTTAAAGGGAAATTACTCAAAATGGTCTTATTAAAAGACAAAATTTTAGCAGGGCATTAAAAATACAACAGAAAAGAGTCATGACACATTTTTTTTTCCTAAACAGGGCAAAACCTCCTGTAGGTAACACTACTCATACTATGACCTGTAAATTACCCTCAGTGAGGCAAACTCCTCATACCACATCTCCTTAGACTAATATTACAACAAAGTAATTTGATTTTATATGGAAATGTTGAAAAATATATTGGATTTTATTAAATTCCATTGTGGTATATCACAATAAAAATACTCAAAATGCAAGCAGTGTAGTATTGTGTAAATTAAATAGATATCAATTTGTATTCCAACTTCATATTTTCCTGTTGTGTTTCAAGTTTTACTTTGTTGTCAACATATTCTTCTGACTAAAACATCGAATTAGAACTATCCCTTTATTAAACTACAGTTATGTACACTATAACCAGTCCAAAAACATAACATGATTGTCAATTTAAATACTTTGGTTTGCAAGCTTGATAATATTAATGGCGTTTGACAACTTTATTGTTGGTAAAAAGGTAAATATCAATTTCCTCAGATTCTTTCACATTGGGGTAAGACAATCGCCTTATCAATTACATCATTTATTTTCGTTTCTCTGGGATGTAACAGTAGTAACAGCAATAAATGAAAACAGGTAATAAAAAGGCAAAAATATGTTGACCAAAGGGTTAGTGAAATTTAACCCTTCACCAAATTCAGAGCAGAAAGTAGAAAACCAAATAGGCTCTACATAGGTTTTCACTAAGGGAGTCCATGAGCCTTTGGCTTGACCTATCTGGATGTCATTTTCTTTTTAGCTCACCTGGCCCGAAGGGCCAAGTGAGCTTTTCTCATCACTTGGCGTCCCTCGTCTGTCGTCATTGTCGTTAGCTTTTTACAAAAATCTTCTCCTCTGAAACCACTGGGCCAAATTTAACCAAACTTGGCCACAATCATCATTTGGGTATCTAGTTAAAAAATGTGTCCGATGACCCTGCCAACCAACCAAGATGGCCGTCATGGCTAAAAATAGAACAATGGGGTAAAATGTAGATTTTGGCTTATATCTCTGAAACCAAAGCATTTAGAGTAAATCTGACTGGGGTAAAACTGATTATCAGGTCAAGATCTATCTGCCCTGAAATTTTCAGACAAATTTGACAACCTGTTGTTGGGTTGCTGCCCCTGAATTGGTAATTTTTAGGAAATTTTGCAGTTTTTGGTTATCTTGAATATTATTATAGATAGAGATAAACTGTAAACAGCAATAATGTTCAGCAAAGTAAGATCTACAAATAAGTCGTCATGACCAAAATTGTCAGTTGACCCCTTAAGGAGTTATTGCCCTTTATAGTCAATTTTTATTAATTTTTCGTAAATTTTTGATTTCTTCTACAAAAATCTTCTCTGAGACAAATTTAACCATACTTGGCCATAATCATTATAAGGGTATCTGGTTTAAAAAAATTTGTCCGATGACCCCGCTTCCAACCATCATGGCCGACTTGGTTAAAAATAGAACATTGGGGTAAATGCAGTTTTGGTTTATATCTGAAACTGAAGCATTTAGAGCAAATCTGACAGGTGGCATAAATGTTCATCAGATTTAGATTTATCTGCCGGAAATTTTCAGGCGAATCCGACAACATGTTGTTGGGTTGCTGCCCTGAGTTAGTAATTTTACAGAAATTTTGCAGTTTTTGTTATTATCTTAGATATCATTATAATATCTAACATCTAATACTATTAATTATGATTTTAACCTTTTTTTACATAATTTCCAAAGTATCAGTAAATACAGGTGAGCGACACAGGCTCTTGAGAGCCTCTAGTTTTAGTCATGGAGACCTAAATGATAAAATTATTATGCCATAAAATATGTTTTTGCTATTGGACTCTCTATGACCAAAAATGACGAGTCCAGACTCCTTGGACTTCACCTTCAAAAATCTTTGGTGAGATTCCTACTCTTCAGAAGGAATAATACCTTCATCAGAATGCACAGCAAATTAATTGTTACTCAGAGACAGAAAATCCTACCATTGTTTAAGGAATTCTTTTTCTGTACCCGGCTGCAGCAGATGGAGCATTAACCGTTACCCTTGTCTGTCTGAATGTATGTACGTCATGAAACTTACACAAGATACTTATTACCACAAAACGCAGATCAAGTTTGAATTTGGGTGGCGTCTCTGTTTACCATTCTAGAGTTATGCCCCTATTCAAATGGAAAAATTGATGAAGTCGTTTCTGTTCTGTAACTTAAGTTTGCCTCAACCAAATGTTGTGAAACTTATACACAATGCTTATTACCACAAAATACAGATCAAGTTCAATTTGGGTGGTGTCACTTTTACCGTTCTTGAGTTATGTCCCTTTAAATGTTGTATGCAAGAGGGGCATCATCTGTGTCCTATGGACACATCCTCCATTTATTTTTATTTTAACCGCTTTTGAAAGGAAAAATTGGTTATTGTTGTGGGGATGTTTACGGGCGGGCGGCTGCCAGTGTCCGTGTATTTACTCATGAACCGTTCAACCAAAGCTTTTCAAATTTTTATATGTTGTTATTGATGACAAAATGGAGGTCAAGTTCAATATTGATGATTGTCACTTTTATCGTTCAGCAGTTATTGTCCTTGTGTTATTGAAAAATGCCAGGACACAAATAAATGTTAAAAAAATCCGGTTTGCTGTCACTCTGAGTCTGACTGCCTCTTGTTTTACTCGACCTAACATTTCACTGTGTGTCTGTGTTAACTCTACACCTGAAACACACCAATCACTAATTTTCTTCATTGTTTGTTCAACAGTTCAAAGAAAGTCCCTCATGATACATAGATATTTAAATATGTTTTCATATCAGAGAGAAGCTGATATTATGTTATTACGGGTTTGTTTTTTTTTCTCGAAGAAAATACATGAATCGAATAAAAAATTAATTATTTGAATTACATAAGAAAGTGTGATCAAATATTTCCTGAATTTTCAAAAGATGTCAGGAAAATATTTGTAGGGTATTACACCATTGGCTGTATTGGGAAGATAGTCTTGGCAAAAAGATTTTTGTAAACCTCATATTTTTCTGATCGAAGAATATTATGCAAGGTCATTTTTATTGAAATTATACTAAAACTTATTTAAACTGAAGGACAGGCTACTTTACTGTAAGGCTTATAAATATTTATAATGCATTTACTTGATACAAGTATAGTTGTACAGTGTTGTGTTTTTGCATTTCATTTATATATTATTGAATGCTCTTTTCTCTTTGCAGGAGTTCCACATCATTTATATTGACCAAAAACAAACTCACTGCCTGATCTGCTTTTAATCCAAAGTAAGTGAGAAGTGTACTGAAGGAATTTGTATTCTTAGACATTTATGGCTTTTGTCATTTTTGTCAAGCCTGCGACTTTGGTCGCAGAAAGCTTGACATATTGATAGTGATCCAGCAGCGGCGTTAACTTACTTCTTACAAGCTTTATATTTTAGAAGGTAGAAGACCTGAATGCGTCATACTTTGTATATAGATGCCTTATGTTACGAAGTTTGCGTCTGTCATATGTCCATTGTCTTTGACCTCATTTTCAAGGTTCAGTGACTACTTGAAAAATAAGATTTTTGTAATGTTAGGGGCAAAAGGGCCAAAAATAAGCATTTTGTAACTTCCAGACAATAACTTGTGTGTAAGTGTATGGATCTCTCTGACATTGTACCACAAGGTTCCATATCACAAAGGGAATGCTGGGATTGATTTTGGGGTAATTGCCTCAAAATTTTAGGAATTAGGGGCCAAAAAGGGCAAAAATAAGCATTTTTCTAGTTTCAGGACAATAACTTGTGTGTAAGTGTATGGATCTTTCTGAAATTGTACTACAAGGTTCCATATCACAAAGGAAAGCTGGAATTGAGTTTGGGGTAATTGCCCTAAACGTTTAGGAATTAGGGGCCAAAAGGGGTCAAAAATAAGCATTTTCTAGTTTCCAGACAATAACTTGTGTTCAAGTGTATGGATCTCTCTGAAATTGTACTGCAAGGTACCATACCTCATTGAAGGCTGGGATTGAGTTTGGGGTGATGAATCATAAGGGGTTCAAAAATTGGGGGATTTTTTCCCCTTTTTCTTCCTTTTTTCCTTTTTTTTTCTTTAAAATTTTCCATTTTAAGTTGGTTATTTCTGATTTATATTTAAAAGCAAATAATAATGATATGGCAGGAGATACACACCAAACAGGATATGTAAATTATTATATAATAAGTATTGTGCAATAGCAAGAAATTTTCAATTGCACAGTATTGCAATAGCAAGAAATCTTCAATTGCACAGTATTGCAATAGCAAGAAATATCCAATAGCACAATATTGCACAATAGGAAGAAATTGTCAATTGTACAGTATTGCACAATAGCAAGAAATATTCAATTGCACAGTATTGCGCAATTGCAAGAAATATTTAATTGCACAGTATTGTGCAAAAGAAGATTCTTTGTATAAATTGCTTATTTCTTGACCAATTTCAATGGGGTTTTATTCTTGAATTCTTGGGGTTCTTTAATATGCTGAATCTAACCTGTATTAAGTTTTTGGATTTTAGGCCCGTTTTAAATTGGTCCACATTGAGGTCCAAAGGGTCCAAAATTAAACTTTGTTTGATTTCATCAAAATTGAATTATTGGGGTTCTTTGATATGCCGAATCTAACCGTGTATTTAGATTCTTAATTTTGGTCCCGTTTTCAAATTGGTCTACATTAAGGTCCAAAGGGTCCAAAATTAAACTTAGTTTGATTTTAACAAAATTGAATTCTTAGGGTTCTTTGATATGCTGAATCTAAACATGTCTTTCAATTTTGATTATGGGCCCAGTTTTCAAGTTGGTCCAAATCGGGTCCAAAATTAAACTTTGTTTGATTTCAACAAAATTGAATATATTGGGTTCTTTGATATGCTGAATCTAGCCATGTATTTAGATTTTTGATTTTGGGCCCCATTATCAACTTTATCCACATTGAGGTCAAAAGGGTCCAAAATTAAACTTTGTTTGATTTCAACAAAATTGAATATATGGGGTTCTTTGATATGCTGAATCTAACCGTGTATTTAGATTCTTAATTTTTGGTCCGTTTCAAATTGGTATACATTAAGGTCCAAAGGGTCCAAAATTAAACTTAGTTTGATTTTAACAAAAATTGAATTCTTAGGGTTCTTTGATATGCTGAATCTAATCATGTATTTAGATTTTTGATTATGGGCCCAGTTTTCAAGTTGGTCCAAATTGGGGTCCAAAATTAAACTTTGTTTGATTTCAACAAAATTGAATATATGGGGTTCTTTGATATGCTGAATCTAACCATGTATTTAGATTCTTAATTTTTGGTCCTGTTTTCAAATTGGTCTACATTAAGGTCCAAAGGGTCCAAAATTAAACTTAATTTGATTTTAACAAAATTGAATTCTTAGGGTTCTTTGATATGCTGAGTCTAAACATGTCTTTAAATTTTGATTATGGGCCCAGTTTTCAAGTTGGTCCAAATCGGGGTCCAAAATTAAACTTTGTTTGATTTCAACAAAATTGAATATATGGGGTTCTTTGATATGCTGAATCTAACCATGTATTTAGATTTTTGATTTTTATTATTATAGATAGAGATAAACTGTAAACAGCAATAATGTTCAGCAAAGTAAGATCTACAAATAAGTCGTCATGACCAAAATTGTCAGTTGACCCTTAAGGAGTTATTGCCCTTTATAGTCAATTTTTATTAATTTTTCGTAAATTTTTGATTTCTTCTACAAAAATCTTCTCTGAGACAAATTTAACCATACTTGGCCATAATCATTATAAGGGTATCTGGTTTAAAAAAATTTGTCCGATGACCCCGCCTTCCAACCATCATGGCCGACTTGGTTAAAAATAGAACATTGGGGTAAAATGCAGTTTTTGGTTTATATCTGAAACTGAAGCATTTAGAGCAAATCTGACAGGTGGCATAAATGTTCATCAGATTTAGATTTATCTGCCCTGAAATTTTCAGACGAATCCGACAACATGTTGTTGGGTTGCTGCCCCTGAGTTAGTAATTTTACAGAAATTTTGCAGTTTTTGTTATTATCTTAGATATCATTATAATATCTAACATCTAATACTATTAATTATGATTTTAACCTTTTTTACATATTTCCAAAGTATCAGTAAATACAGGTGAGCGACACAGGCTCTTGAGAGCCTCTAGTTTTAGTCATGGAGACCTAAATGATAAAATTATTATGCCATAAAATATGTTTTTGCTATTGGACTCTCTATGACCAAAAATGACGAGTCCAGACTCCTTGGACTTCACCTTCAAAAATCTTTGGTGAGATTCCTACTCTTCAGAAGGAATAATACCTTCATCAGAATGCACAGCAAATTAATTGTTACTCAAATCCTACCATTGTTTAAGGAATTCTTTTTCTGTACCCGGCTGCAGCAGATGGAGCATTAACCGTTACCCTTGTCTGTCTGAATGTATGTACGTCATGAAACTTACACAAGATACTTATTACCACAAAACGCAGATCAAGTTTGAATTTGGGTGGCGTCTCTGTTTACCATTCTAGAGTTATGCCCCTATTCAAATGGAAAAATTGATGAAGTCGTTTCTGTTCTGTAACTTAAGTTTGCCTCAACCAAATGTTGTGAAACTTATACACAATGCTTATTACCACAAAATACAGATCAAGTTCGAATTTGGGTGGTGTCACTTTTACCGTTCTTGAGTTATGTCCCTTTAAATGTTGTATGCAAGAGGGGGCATCATCTGTGTCCTATGGACACATCCTCCATTTATTTTTATTTTTAACCGGCTTTTTGAAAGGAAAAAATTGGTTATTGTTGTGGGGATGTTTGGCGGGCGGGCGGCTGCCAGTGTCCGTGTATTTACTCATGAACCGTTCAACCAAAGCTTTTCAAATTTTTATATGTTGTTATTGATGACAAAATGGAGGTCAAGTTCAATATTGATGATTGTCACTTTTATCGTTCAGCAGTTATTGTCCTTGTGTTATTGAAAAATGCCAGGACACAAATAAATGTTAAAAAAATCCGGTTTGCTGTCACTCTGAGTCTGACTGCCTCTTGTTTTACTCGACCTAACATTTCACTGTGTGTCTGTGTTAACTCTACACCTGAAACACACCAATCACTAATTTTCTTCATTGTTTGTTCAACAGTTCAAAGAAAGTCCCTCATGATACATAGATATTTAAATATGTTTTCATATCAGAGAGAAGCTGATATTATGTTATTACGGGTTTGTTTTTTTTTCTTGAAGAAAATACATGAATCGAATAAAAAATTAATTATTTGAATTACATAAGAAAGTGTGATCAAATATTTCCTGAATTTTCAAAAGATGTCAGGAAAATATTTGTAGGTATTACACCATTGGCTGTATTGGGAAGATAGTCTTGGCAAAAGATTTTGTAAACCTCATATTTTTCGATCAAGAATATTATGCAAGGTCATTTTATTGAAATTATACTAAAACTTATTTAAACTGAAGGACAGGCTACTTTACTGTAAGGCTTATAAATATTTATAATGCATTTACTTGATACAAGTATAGTTGTACAGTGTTGTGTTTTGCATTTCATTTATATATTATTGAATGCTCTTTTCTCTTTGCAGGAGTTCCACATCATTTATATTGACCAAAACAAACTCACTGCCTGATCTGCTTTTAATCCAAAGTAAGTGAGAAGTGTACTGAAGGAATTTGTATTCTTAGACATTTATGGCTTTTGTCATTTTTGTCAAGCCTGCGACTTTGGTCGCAGAAAGCTTGACATATTGATAGTGATCCAGCAGCGGCGTTAACTTACTTCTTACAAGCTTTATATTTTAGAAGGTAGAAGACCTGAATGCGTCATACTTTGTATATAGATGCCTTATGTTACGAAGTTTGCGTCTGTCATATGTCCATTGTCTTTGACCTCATTTTCAAGGTTCAGTGACTACTTGAAAAAATAAGATTTTTTGTAATGTTAATTTCTTTCGTATTATGAGTAATAGGATAACTATATTTTATATGTGCATACCTTGCAAGTTCCTGATGCCTGTCAGACACTTGACCTCGACCTTATTTCATGGATCAGTGAACAAGGTTAAGTGTTGGTGGTCAAGTCCATATCTCAGATACTATAAGCAATAGGTCTAGTATATTTGGTGTATGGAAGGATAGTAAGGTGTACATGTCCAACTGGCAGGTGTCATCTGACCTTGACCTCATTTTCATGGTTCAGTGGTTAAAGATAAGTTTTCATGTTTTGGACTGTTTCTTATACTGTATGCAATAGGTCTAATATATTTGGTGTATGGAATAATTGCAAGGTGTACATGTCCAACTGGCAGGTGTCATCTGACCTTGACCTTATTTTCATGGTTCAGTGGTCAAAGTTAAGTTTTTTGAGTTTTGGTCTATTTTTCTCTTACTATATATATATGCAATAGGTCAATTATATTTGGTGTATGGAAATATTTTATGATGCCCATGTCAGTCTTGCAGGTTTTATTTGAACTTGACCTCATTTTCACGGTTCATTGCTCAGAGTTAAGTTTTTGTGTTTTGATCTGTTTTTCTTGCACTATAAGCAATAGGTCAACTATATTTGTTGTATGGAAGGAATGTAAGCTGTACATGTCTGCCTGGCATGGTTCATCTGACCTTGATCTCATTTTCATGGTTTATTGGTCAATGTTTAGTTTTCTTGGTTAAGTCGTTTCTTAGAAACTATAAGCAATAGGTCAACTATATTTAGTGTATTGAACGATTTTAAGGTGTACATGTATTTCTTGTTTGGTTTATATGACCTTGATCTCATTTTCTTGGATCATGTTAAATTTATGTGATAGTTGTAGTAAGGTATTTCTATTTAGGACTATCAACATAATATCAATGGTTAGTAAAGAATGCGAGACATTTCAGCCTGTGCACTCTTGTTGATTATTGTGAAAATTGGGTGCAAATGGCAGATTTTCGTTAGTTTCACTGTAACACTTTTACCCATGTCTGTCCATCCACCATCTGCAAATTATCTACAAGAACTACAAATCACAGCTTTTGAAATTTAGTCTTGGGCTTCATGTGAGCAGGCTATACTGATGATGCATTTTCACAATCTTTATCAACTTCAAGTTTATCAATACATAAAGATGGTGTATTGAAATTGCTTCTGTAAAATTTATTCCCCATTAATTTTAGGGTCCGATAAATTTAAAGTTTAACATTGTATATGAAAAGATATCAGTACTAGAGGAAACATGAATTCTCTTTTTTAGAACACAAATTTTATACGACCGCAAAAATTTTTTGTGGTCGTATATTGGTATGACGTTTGGCGTCGTCGTCGTCCGAAGACACATTGGTTTTCGCACTCTAACTTTAGTTTAAGTGAATGGATCTCTAGAAAATTTTACCATAAGGTTCATTACCACAAAAGGAAGGTTGGGATTGATTTTGGGGGTTATGGTACCAACAGTTAAGGAATTAGGGGCCAAAAATAAGCATTTTTGTAACTTCCAGACAATAACTTGTGTGTAAGTGTATGGATCTCTCTGACATTGTACCACAAGGTTCCATATCACAAAGGGAATGCTGGGATTGATTTTGGGGGTAATTGCCTCAAAATTTTAGGAATTAGGGGCCAAAAAAGGGGCAAAAAATAAGCATTTTTCTAGTTTCAGGACAATAACTTGTGTGTAAGTGTATGGATCTTTCTGAAATTGTACTACAAGGTTCCATATCACAAAGGGAAAGCTGGAATTGAGTTTGGGGGTAATTGCCCTAAACGTTTAGGAATAAGGGGCCAAAAAGGGGCCAAAAATAAGCATTTTTCTAGTTTCCAGACAATAACTTGTGTTCAAGTGTATGGATCTCTCTGAAATTGTACTGCAAGGTACCATACCTCATTGAAGGCTGGGATTGAGTTTGGGGGTGATGAATCATAAGGGGGTTCAAAAATTGGGGATTTTTTTTTCCTTTTTTCCTTTTTCCTCCTTTTTTCTTTAAAATTTTCCATTTTAAGTTGGTTATTTCTGATTTATATTTAAAAGCAAATAATAATGATATGGCAGGAGATACACACCAAACAGGATGTGTAAATTATTATATAAATAAGTATTGTGCAATAGCAAGAAATTTTCAATTGCACAGTATTGCGCAATAGCAAGAAATCTTTAATTGCACAGTATTGCGCAATATCAAGAAATATCCAATAGCACAATATTGCACAATAGCAAGAAATTGTCAATTGTACAGTATTGCGCAATAGCAAAAATATTCAATTACACAGTATTGCGCAATTGCAAGAAATATTCAATTGCACAGTATTGTGCAAAAGAAGATACTTTGTATAAATTGCTTATTTCTTGACCAATTTCAATGGGGTTTTTCTTGAATTCTTGGGGTTCTTTAATATGCTGAATCTAACCATGTATTAAGTTTTTGGATTTTGGTCCCGCTTTTAAATTGGTCCACATTGAAGTCCAAAGGGTCCAAAATTAAACTTTGTTTGATTTCATCAAAATTGAATTATTGGGGTACTTTGATATGCCCAATCTAACTGTGTATTTAGATTCTTAATTTTTGGTCCCATTTTCAAATTGGTCTACATTAAGGTCCAAAGGGTCCAAAATTAAACTTAGTTTGATTTTAACAAAATTGAATTCTTAGGGTTCTTTGATATGCTGAATCTAAACATGCATTTAGATTTTTGATTATGGGCCCAGTTTTCAAGTTGGTCCAAATCGGGTCCAAAATTAAACTTTGTTTGATTTCAACAAAAATTGAATATATGGGGTTCTTTGATATGCTGAATCTAACCATGTATTTAGATTCTTAATTTTGGTCCCGTTTTCAAATTGGTCTACATTAAGGTCCAAAGGGTCCAAAATTAAAACTTAGTTTGATTTTAACAAAATTGAATTCTTAGGGTTCTTTGATATGCTGAATCTAAACATGTATTTAGATTTTTGATTATGGGCCCAGTTTTCAAGTTGGTCCAAATCGGGTCCAAAATTAAACTTTGTTTGATTTCAACAAAATTGAATATATGGGGTTCTTTGATATGCTGAATCTAGCCATGTATTTAGATTTTAGATTTTTGGGCCCGTTATCAACTTTATCCACATTGAGGTCAAAAGGGTCCAAAATTAAACTTTGTTTGATTTCATCAAAATTGAACTCTTAGGGTTCTTTAATATGCTGAATCTAACCATGTATTTAGATTTTGGATATTGGACCATAATAGGTAAATGTACAATTTAAAATTATTAAGCAAGGTCATTTTATTGAAATTATACTAAAACTTATTTAAACTGAAGGACAGGCTACTTTACTGTAAGGCTTATAAATATTTATAATGCATTTACTTGATACAAGTATAGTTGTACAGTGTTGTGTTTTGCATTTCATTTATATATTATTGAAGCTCTTTTCTCTTTGCAGGAGTTCCACATCATTTATATTGACCAAAAACAAACTCACTGCCTGATCTGCTTTTAATCCAAAGTAAGTGAGAAGTGTACTGAAGGAATTTGTATTCTTAGACATTTATGGCTTTTGTCATTTTGTCAAGCCTGCGACTTTGGTCGCAGAAAGCTTGACATATTGATAGTGATCCAGCAGCGTTAACTTCTTACAAGCTTTATATTTTAGAAGGTAGAAGACCTGAATGCGTCATACTTTGTATATAGATGCCTTATGTTACGAAGTTTGCGTCTGTCATATGTCCATTGTCTTTGACCTCATTTTCAAGGTTCAGTGACTACTTGAAAAATAAGATTTTTGTAATGTTAATTTCTTTGTCAAATATGAGTAATAGGATAACTATATTTTATATGTGCATACCTTGCAAGTTCCTGATGCCTGTCAGACACTTGACCTCGACCTTATTTCATGGATCAGTGAACAAGGTTAAGTGTTGGTGGTCAAGTCCATATCTCAGATACTATAAGCAATAGGTCTAGTATATTTGGTGTATGGAAGGATAGTAAGGTGTACATGTCCAACTGGCAGGTGTCATCTGACCTTGACCTCATTTTCATGGTTCAGTGGTTAAAGATAAGTTTTCATGTTTTGGACTGTTTCTTATACTGTATGCAATAGGTCTAATATATTTGGTGTATGGAATAATTGCAAGGTGTACATGTCCAACTGGCAGGTGTCATCTGACCTTGACCTTATTTTCATGGTTCAGTGGTCAAAGTTAAGTTTTTTGAGTTTTGGTCTATTTTTCTCTTACTATATATATATGCAATAGGTCAATTATATTTGGTGTATGGAAATATTTTATGATGCCCATGTCAGTCTTGCAGGTTTTATTTGAACTTGACCTCATTTTCACGGTTCATTGCTCAGAGTTAAGTTTTTGTGTTTTGATCTGTTTTTCTTGCACTATAAGCAATAGGTCAACTATATTTGTTGTATGGAAGGAATGTAAGCTGTACATGTCTGCCTGGCATGGTTCATCTGACCTTGATCTCATTTTCATGGTTTATTGGTCAATGTTTAGTTTTCTTGGTTAAGTCGTTTCTTAGAAACTATAAGCAATAGGTCAACTATATTTAGTGTATTGAACAATTTTAAGGTGTACATGTATTTCTTGTTTGGTTTATATGACCTTGATCTCATTTTCTTGGATCATGTTAAATTTATGTGATAGTTGTAGTAAGGTATTTCTATTTAGGACTATCAACATAATATCAATGGTTAGTAAAGAATGCGAGACATTTCAGCCTGTGCACTCTTGTTGATTATTGTGAAAATTGGGTGCAAATGGCAGATTTTCGTTAGTTTCACTGTAACACTTTTACCCATGTCTGTCCATCCACCATCTGCAAATTATCTACAAGAACTACAAATCACAGCTTTTTGAAATTTAGTCTTGGGCTTCATGTGAGCAGGCTATACTGATGATGCATTTTCACAATCTTTATCAACTTCCTGTTTATCAATACATAAAGATGGTGTATTGAAATTGCTTCTGTAAAATTTATTCCCCATTAATTTTAGGGTCCGATAAATTTAAAGTTTAACATTGTATATGAAAAGATATCAGTACTAGAGGAAACATGAATTCTCTTTTTTTAGAACAAAAATTTTTATATTTGGAAGGGCTTTTACTTGCAGATCTGGAAGCTTACAATCTGTCATATAGCAATTTGATTTAAATATATTTTCAGAAACAAAATTTTAAAGTTTTACTGTAGTTTCATGATGATGATAATTAATTTACATCTGTGTGAACTCATTAGAAAACACTGTTTTACTACAAATCTGTTAAAAGATACTACAAATCTGTTAAAATAAGATGTGTTATGTCTTCTATTCATGGTAACTGAGTACAAAATGAATACCATTTTATTCACTTCTACACATAATATTGTTTCTGAAAAATATATTTAAATCATATTGCTAAATGACAGATTCTATTTAAATAAATTTAGTTTATAAGAATTAAAGAACTACCTACAATTATAGCACCTGTTGTGACTGTTTATTAGCTTGGTCTAAAATGTAGGTTTTGTGCAAACAAAATATTTAACTTTAGAAATTTCAAGGATAAAAATGATGATACTTTTGGACTTTTATGCCACAGCAGCTATGTTATGAAACTTATACACAATGCTTATAATCACAAAATGGTCTTAACTACGTGAATCATGCATCTGTATGTGGAAGTTGACTCATGCATATTTACAAGCGGATCTGTGGCCTTAGACACATTCTCCATTTTTTAAGTCCCCTACCGACAAAGTCAAAGGGGAACTTAGGTTTGCACTCCATCCATCTGTCCATCCGTCAGTCCAGCAAATCAGTTTTCCAGACTTTTTTTCTTCATGCTTGAAGATATTGATTTGATATTTGGTGTATTGTTTTATCATGACAAGTTACAGATCAAGTTCAAATTTTGTTCTGGTCTGATGATTTTGTGCAGAGTTATGGTCCTTGGACTTAGAAATTTCACTCAGATAATAAGTTTTCCGCACTTTTGTATGTCATGCTTGAAGATATTGATTTGAAAATTGGTATATAGTTTTATAATGACAAATTACAGATCAAGTTCGAATTTTATTGCGGTCTGATGATTTTGTGCAGAGTTGTGGTCCTGAGACTAAAAAAAAAATTCACAAATAATCAGTTTTCAACACTTTTTTCGTCATGCTTGAAGATACTGATTTGATAGATATAGGAAGATGATATTTGTTTTATAGTTTACAACATGACAAGTTAAAGATCAAGTTTGAATTTTGTTCCAATGCAATGAATTTTTAACTGGTAGGGGACTATGTATTGCCATGCAATACTCACAGAATGCTTGTTAAAATCATTTTTTATACGACCGCAAAAAATTTTACGGTCGTATATTGGCATCACGTCGTCGTCCGAAGACATTTGGTTTCCGGACAATAACTTAGGTGTAAGTAAATAGAAATCTATGGAATTTAAACTCGAGGTTTATAACCACAAAAGGAAGTTGGGATTGATTTTTGGGGGTTATGGTCCTAATAGTTTAGGAGTAAGGGGCCCAAATAAGCATTTTTCTAGTTTCCAGACAATAACTTGTGGAACGGTGTATGGATCTCTCTGAAATTATACCACAAGTTTCCATACCACAAAGGGATGGTTATGATTGGCTTTGGGGGTTATGGCTCAAACCGTTTAGGAATGAGGGGCAAAAAGGGGGGAAAACAATGGTTTCCTGGTTAATGGACAATTACTTAAGACAATTTGAAAGCAGTGTAAGGGAGGTAATCCAAACATAACATTTTGGATTACCTCCCTTACACTGCTTTTTGATTATGTATTAAGAAGTGTTCTATTGTCTTGAGGTGATTAGCTGTCAATTTATTTTTAGAAGTTACTATTAGAAATGCTGATTAAGGTATAATAATTTTAAACATGATTATGTATGTCATTTTCTATATTAAAACTTTTATGATGTATTTAAATAGGTAATTATAGTTGCTTACTCCATTGGAAATTTGAATTGAGATTATGACCATATCTTGAGGGAAAGATTTTTAAAATTTTTTTTTTGGAAAAGGGGGTCAATACGCAACAGCATAATCTGCTGCATAAAAGCAAAAAAAAAAGGGGTGGGGACAATTTTTTCTCATTTCAGATTTCAGAAATTTAAAAGAAAATTTATTCAAATATTATTATTTTTTTTTGCAAAAAAAAGTGGGGGGTCAATACGCACCTGTATTGCATAATAGCAAAAAAAGAGGGGGTAAATTCACCTCCATTTTTGCCCCAACTGTTCAGGATTGGACCTCTACGGTCGTATCCAGCTGCGCTCGGCGAAGCAATTTATTAAATGAGTAAAATGACAAGTGCTGGCAAATATTGTCTAAATTGTACATTGCTTAATACAATGCAGTTTAAAAGGATATTTTTTCTAATTTCAGACTGTTGTTGTTATGTTGGTTGTGCTGCCATGTATTTATTTGTTAAATGTTGATGTTCTTTTATTGGTAAGTGGTAAAGAAAAACATACAAAGTTTTAAATTGGAATATATTTTAAAAAACTCAACCTGCAATTCAGAAATTTGGTACATGTAATACATTTAAAGAGAATCTTTGAAATAATCTGTTAATTGAATAAAGTATCTTATTTGTGACTAAGTGCAGGGGTCACTTTCTTCCTGGCATCCAAACGGGGGTAAGTGAGAGATCATAATGCTTTTCATGTTATATATTTGGCAGCATTAGAAGACGTTCTGATTTTCGGGAGGAATTAGGGGAACACAAGGTTTTTTGCAGATTTATTTTCACCTGTTGCTAGACATTTATCTTGAGCAAAAATGTATTGTCAATTTAATACACAATTATATACTGACCAGGCTAGGATATGTATTTCACAACTTCCAACATAAAATCAAATGGTGGTCGTCTTACAACTTCATATTAATTTTAGGAGACTTTTTTTTATGACAATGTTAAACCTATATTACAAATTATATCCTTGGCTGAATTGATAAGAATTAAATTTTGCTTAAACTCTAAGCTAATTTCAAACAAGTTTTGAGATTCGGTAACATTTGTGTTGATTAACAATTCACAATACAGGAAATTTCTTAAACAGATACTCCCTGAATTTCATAATTTTGGAGGTCAAAATTTGTAAAGAATAGCAACAAATATTTGATAAGACCACATTGATGAAATTTGCGTATATTTTTACCCATTTTGAAATGACAACAAATAAAGGAGAATGAGTGATTTATTCATCTTTTTTTGGGATAGAGGTTTAACAGGAAATCACTGACTGATTTTGCTTATAGAGAGAAGTAAAACATTTTTAGTTCAATACATTTAAGATTGATAACTTGACATAAAAAATAAATAAATAATATATAAAGGTGGAAGTTTTATTTTTCAAAAAGCCTAAAGATTGCTGATAATGTTTATTTATTTTAGGTTAATCCAGAACAAAAAGTGCTGTTTTAAGTGAAGTTTGAATTGTTTTAAGATTTATTTGTGCCAAAGGACAAAATGCAGCAAGGTAAGATAAGCTTATAAAGTATGTTGGAAAGAGTAGATTTAATAAGTCTCTTCCAGCCCTACCAATCTATTTATGTCATCAAAAAAATCTTACAGAGAAAGTAATATATATATAATAAGATAATTTTTAAAGACAGTTTTACCTGCTTAAATCTAGAAAGATTGTATATTTATATAGATCAATATATCAGGGTTTCCCCTGGGTCAATTTTCTTTTTCGCCACCTCTTTCGCCAAAACAATATATTTTTCCCCACTTTCAATTTTTTTTCGCCAACAAACAAAAACATATTTTTCGTTTAAAATTTCCTTCTCTTAAGGGAGCTACCATTTGATTTTTATGGGGGGGGGCTAGAATGAAATTTGAAAAAAATAGGCAGGACAGGAGTTTTGAGTAAAAAAAAAGGCAGGATGAGCAACTTGGTAAAAAAAAAAAAAGCAGGATGACCATTTGTGTAAAAAAATTCAGGATAAGCTATTTAAAAAAAGGCAAGACCGAAAAGAGTGAAAAATAAAAAGGCAGGACAGAGATTTCAGCTAAAAAAAAGAGACCAAATGACATAGAAGTTACCAAACTATAGGTCACCGTACAGCCTTCAACAATGAGCAAAACCAATACCACATAGTCAGCTATAAAAGGCCCGAAATGACAAGTGTTAAACAATTCAAACGAGAAAACTAACTATGTCTTTTATAATTCTAAATATATATTTTTTAATCTCATTGTCATAAATAAACACGCAATAATAACAAACATTTTGCTATATAGAATAAGATCATGAAATCATCATGTTGACTTCTGCAAGGGAGTACGGGATTAATCTATAATAGTTTATAAGACACTTCCCGTCTAGTTGAAGGATAAAATCAGAGATTTTTCTTACTTTTGAATACTTTTCTTAACAATAGATTTCTTTTCTGGACCATCCTCAAAAAAGTTTGGACGTAAAATTATGCCTCAAACGCGTGCGTTGCTAAAACGATTGTAAATTACCAATTTCAAAAGAATTATTACTCTCAAAAGTTATAAGATAAAATTTTAAAGTCATTTATTATTTTTACTTTTGAACATTTCTGTCATAACAGATTTTTTTCCAGACCATCGTTAAAAGAAAAAGAGGAGACGTAAAATGTGCTTCGCTAAAAGGATTGTAAAGTACCCACTTCAAAACAATTATTTCAATCAAAGTTGTAAAATATCCTTTAAGTGACATGTGAAGCCATTTAACCTACCATTTCACGAAACAATACAATCAACACATTTATTAATTATAATACTTCGTTGCCGATGGCTATAAAATGCAATCAGATGATTATTGTCGTAATGAGTTCAAGGTGAATTCCCAGTACAGTCTGATCAGGGAAAAAGTCTGAGAAACACGAAAAAAAGTGAACAAGATGGACGCAGTCGAACAGTTATATTTCTTTCGCCAAATTCTTTCGCCAATAATGAATTTTAATCGCCACAATTTTTATTTTTTCACAAAATGCGAAATTGGCGACCGCCAGCGGAAACCCTGAATATATGGTTCTGTTTCGGGAAGAAAAACAGTTCACTTTTGCAGCTGAAATTTAAATGGTTAGACCGTATTTTATTGCACAGTCTTTCAACTAAAAAAAATGTGTGTCACTGTGATTTAAGTCAATGAGATAGTAAGCCAACAATAAAACAAACCAAGTTGTCTTGTTTTGAAGTTAAATACTTGGGTTTTGTGGTTTGATGTTGAAATTTCATTAGGAATGATAAACGAATTTTACATTTGATTTCAGCTGCTAAACCAGTCAATATGAATAATCAAGTGAACAGTGGATGGGGGAACAGTGGTCCCATTCCTGGAGCCAGTGTTGATGAAGATGATGGGGATGGGGTGTAGGACCACCTGGTGTGGGCAGTGGATGGATGGGTAACTGTGCCATAAATTTTCTGAGTTGTATGTTAAGATTGAACTGCACAAGGACACTGATGGTTTTAAGAAAAAAATGGTTTAGTCATGTTCAAATTAGAGAATTTGGTTATAAAGGAAAAGAAAAAGAAAATTGAAATATGTGCATGAAAAGTCAAGCTAAGACATTCTTTTTATGGAATGTTCCATAGAAATATATATTGGGCCCAGGGTAGGCACATGGAAATAACAACTCTGAATGGGTGTTTATTTTTGTTTGGACAGTTTAATGAAAGTGAAATTTGAAAACTAGTTTGGATTTCACCATTTTCAGTATGCTTTTCCTGTCCTCCATTTAAGATTCAATTGAACAGCCCTTAATCAGTTGACTGTTTTTTTTTTATGCCAAATGGTATGAAACTTATACACAATGCATATAACCACAAAATACAGATCAAGTTTGAATTTTTGGGGTGTCACTTTTATTGTTCTAGAGTTATGCCCCTTTACAAATGGAAAAATTGCTGAATATTTCGTTTCCATTCTCTAACTTTAGTTTGCCTCAACCAAATGCTATGAAACTTATACAAAATGCTTATTACAACAAAATACAGATCAATTGTGAATTTTGGTGGTGTTGCTTTAACCGTTCTAGAGTTAAGCCCCTTTACAAATGGAAAAATTGCTGAATTATTTGTTTCCGTTCTCTTACTTAAGTTGCCTCAACCAAATGTTATGAGACTTACAGACAATTGTTATTACCACAAAACTCAGATCAAGTACAAATTTGGATAGCTTCACTTTTACCGTTCTTCAGTTATGTGCCTTTATAACTTTATATGATGTGCAAGCTGGGGCATCATCTGTGTCCCATGGACAGACACATTCCCCATTTATTTACAATGATTAGCAAAATTTACAGTATACACAACATGATTCAGTAAAAAATGAATCAGTCATTTTTCTTAGTGAATGCATGTGATTTTGAGTGATTAACCTCTGCACATTCAATACATGGTCCATTACAGGTTGTATATCCGATTGTTTTCCCTTTAGATCACCAGCAATCTGTGGTCCATTCTATATGAGTAAGGGAAAAAAAAATTACAGAATCACCCTGTGTATACTATACTTAGGATTTGAAAAATATTTTGATCATTTTCATCAGTGTTTAAAAGTGTCACATGGAGGAATGGTACAATGAAAGTTTTTTTTATTCCCCCGCCATAGCAGAGGGGGCATTAAATTTTACCCTTGTCCGTACATCCCAAAATTGGTTTCCGTTCTTTACACGTTCTTGAGTCATGTCCCTTAATAATGTTATATGCAGGCAAGGGCATCATCTGTGTCCGGATATATTCCCCATTTGTTCAATATTATTACAACATGCTTGTTCTGGTCAAATAAAAGACTGTAAATTATATCTACAGCTTCTGTAATTACCCAGCAGCTTTTAGGAATAAGAGCAAGGACGGATGAGCTCAGTAAGATACATATGTACAAGTTTGATAATATATCATTTGAAGATTTGACTGTTGCTTTGAAAAAGGCGAACATATATATCAAGAAAATTATTTATTGTGCAGATAATTCTGAATGCTAAATCCAGGTTTAATTTTTGAAAAGTTTTGGAAAAAATCCTTGATACCTCAAGTGATGTTAGTCATTTAAACAGAAAAATGTGGTGTGCTTAATGTTAAGTTCCTTTGGGCTCTAGAGGGTTTATATATAAGTTACATTCTTATACCAGCTGTTTTAGATAGATTCATAATCTATCAGAAGTGAAATATTTGTCTATCTGTGCCTGATGTTAACTGTACATATTGCCAAATTGAACAATTCAAGATAAATTTTTCTATAATATATAATGTCTATATAAGGAAAATACATATTGATGTAGAAGTGTCCATAAAACTGTTTTGTATTCATTTTTAGGTGCTCTAGCTGCTGCCAATGCTGAATTAAGTTCATGGCAAGGACCAGCAGGAGATTGGAAACCAAGTGTTATTGTAGATCGGAATGACAAGGAGGCTTGGCCTTCCATTGGAGGTGATAATTCCGAAACAACTTCAGACAATGGTGAAGATAGTGCCTCCGCCAAATCAGGATCTGTGATATCATCGTCCAGTCAGGACCAAACTGCCCTTTGGGGCACTTCTCTCAATGGACTTGAATCGAACACTTGGGATACAAATCCAAACAGCTCCACTTGGGGCTCCTCATATCCTCAAAGTCTTTCAAATAATATGCAAGGAATAACTAGTATAGCTGGTTCTAGTGATCCTTCTAGAGGTTGGGGAAATGTCCCTGGAACCCTCCCCCAGGGACTTGGACAAAATCTGGGAGGGAATAGGCCACAAAATTCAGTGCAAATACAGCAGTCAGCAGCAGAAAGTATGCAATCGTCTCATTCCGTCTCTAATCAGGCTTCTTATGGTGCAAATACTTCAGCGTTCAAGCCTGTAGGTGATTCATGGGGTGCAGTCGGAACTATACCCAGTGATATAGCAGGCAAGGGCAATGGCAATAGTGCTCATCAAAAACCAGAAATGATGTCCGAAGTTGGATGGCCAGTTAATCCTCCACCCACTCCGATTTCGGCAAATAGTGTTTCAAGTTGGGGTGAAAGCACTGTTCCAACATCCATGGCTTCTACAAAACAACAGTGGCCACCAGATTCAACACAAGGTCTCCAACCTCAACCTACGTCATGGGCTCAGGCTGCCGGTAAAGGCCTTTCTACTAGTCCCTCCAATCCAGTGTCAAATCAAAATGCACAATCTCAAAGCATATCACAGTCAGATGTTCCTAGTGATTATCGTGTAGCCATCGATAGTCATGATGGTTGGGGTCAGAAACCAGTTCGTCAAGATACAGCATGGGAAATGGAAACCACCCCAAAAGCAAAAAGAAAGTTCCCAGCAACAGTACCAACAGTAAATCAAGAAAAACCTGCTGCAGCAGCAAACCCAAATAATAATAACAGCAATATGTGGAATAATAATAATGGAACTGGTATCTGGGAATCTACAAAAGAACCCCAACAAACCAGTTCATGGACAAGTGCCCCAGCAGGAAATTCTGCTCAGTGGGAGGATCCTCAGGCAAAGGATCCAAACACATGGACAAATCCTAATGATACAACCTCCAGTCAGTGGGGTGGGAAAACAGAAACTGGTTCTTGGCCAAGTGAACGTTCAGGTCAGTATGGAGAAGCTGGCAAACAAGAAGTTAATGATGGTACAGCGCTTTGGGGAAATCCAGGAGGTAAACCGACAAACTGGAACCAACCACCTAACAATCCCCCTAACTGGAACCAAGCACCACCACCGCCACCACCACCAACACAGCCACCTGGATGGGGACAACCACCTCCTCCACCTGCAAAAGTGGATGATGGTACATGTCTTTGGGCTGCTGGTTCTCCAAAACAGGTGTGTTTTACCACTAGTCTTCTTTCTTTATGTTGGGTATGACTGCATAAAATATTCTAAATCAATCTATATTTGGGTATCTTTGAAAGTTAAATGAGAACCTTTATACGAAAAAAAAAGATGTACATTTTAAAACCCTAATAAAAATGTGATTTTAAACAAATACATGATTGTGATGATAGATTGGTGTTAACTCTCCAACGCTTAAAATTAATACACCAGCACAAGTTGATTCAAACCATGCAATACAATGTCGATTCTTCTATGTTGAAGTGAAGACTGTAGGCTGACCTAGATGCTTATTTTTTTTTCAAACTGGTATCATCTACAAAAACCCCTCTTGTTTATTTATACTTGAAGTTTATTTATACTTGAAGGCTTGAATGCTACAAGTGTAACAGTTTTGTAATAACATGTTTGTTGATTTTTGTTATTCAGGTAAAAGGTGAGTTATAAATATTGCATTTATATATATAAAAAAATATACTACATGATGACATAGTTTAAGTTTGGCTGACTTGACACACGGTTTCCAAAAAAAAAATTGAAACAGCTGAACATTTTGTTTTCCATCCTGTTTTAAACTCTTTAGAATTAGAACTCAAGTTATTCAAGCCAAATTCTAATCTAGGTATTAAACCATTAGGGAATCAAGAGCAATGCATTTGTCATACTTTTGATATGTATTCCATGAACTGACAGTAATACATACATTAAAAAAAAAGTTGTTTTTTTTTTAACTGACTTTGCCTGTGCTAGGGGAAATGATTAAAAGCATAGCATGTTGCACTCTGATTTTTCTGTCTAATTTTGATGGAAAAGTCTTTTCTATTAAAATGTAAAACTTTATGTAGTATTGAAAAGTCTTGTTATAGCTGGTAGAACCTAGACAATATTTATAGATTTCAGTAATTATTAACTTTGTTGCAGGCTCAGGCAGCTGGTTGGGGAGAAACAAATAATCAGTGGAATTCAGCAGCTGTAGGCCAAAAACCAAAGACACCTTCATGGTCTGAGGACCCCAGTGTCAAGGTAAGGCTGGGAAACCCTGTTGTTGGTGTGGGTACAGTCTCCTCCTCCCACTTGGGGCCAGATGGGGACAGGTATTGGAATTGCCCACCTGAACAGGGACCCAACCCAAAATGTACCTTCAACTGGGGTGAGGCCGACATGATTTGGAATACGTCTGATTATAATAAGGTAAGATCACAGCCAGTATTTGCATGAGTCACAAGTCTTCAGAGTTCCTCATAGTCAAACTCCCTATTTAAAACCATTATGAGGATCTCCAACCAATGTTGATTCCCCTGGGGAGGAGGATGCATGATTATTAATCTACATGTTTGTTGTTGTTTTTTTTTACATAATTGTTGACAAACAAGCTGCAGTCTCCACATTGTTTTTTTTTTTTCATAACTTTTAAATGGGTTGTGCACTGTGAGATAGATAACATATTTTTGATTTTAGTTTGGAACATGCTGAGATGGTGGTGCATATATATTTTCTTTATAAATTGCAGTGGAATAATTTAATATAAGATACAGGAATTTTTTCACTAACACCTCATTTCTATTTTAGTTTTTCACAGAATAATGTTCAGTTCATAACTAAACTCAGCACAAAATAAATATCATTCAGGCACATTTTTTTCATTATGTTATTTTGGTGATAGTGAAATCATTTGCTGTTTAGACAGTAATTTTAGTAACCAAAGTGGTCTGTTTGTTGTTGGTTATAAGAGATAATATGAAAATGCATCAAATTTGAAATTATGAATTAACTTTTCACACAGTATAATTTTTATTGAAGTCAAATTGGGTCATATTTTAAAATTCATTTTTGACATTTGAAAGGTAGGTAGGTGAATTTTTATTTTACATTACAAAATTTATGATATTCTTGTAACTAGCTTTTCAGTATGTTCATTTCACAATTTAAGTTTAAGCATCAATTGAATTTTTTACATCACATAATTTATTATTGGTAAAAACTCTTTTTTTTTGTTCTTGGTTGGCATGAGAAGGGGAAACACTGTTTGTCTAAAAAAGTACAATACAGAAATAATCAGCACATACTTGCAAGTCAATATATGTCTTTTGTATGGCTCTCAGAGTCCAAATTGAGTTATATGGTACTTCTTTAAAATAAAATAGTTTCATCACTAAGAGATAGATACATGAATCCTTGAAACTCGAAAGGATATCACAACGATTTAAAGTAGTGAAATTTGTACAATGCTTTCATTGTTATTAGGGATGTCTTTTTTGTTGTTGAAAACATCATATATATTTGGTTCATTGTAAAGCTTTTTAACTGTTAAAGAATAAAACCTTGGTGGGAGTATTTTATCTCAAATGTTGACATTGTCCCATGACGAATTTTGACTTTGTTGGCTTAATGGTTTTTGTTTTTTTTACTTTTGTTTATTGTTTCTTAAAAATATAACTTGGGGTTAAGTTGGACTAAGAATTGTATTCTCCATTTGTGGGTATTGGGAATATCAAGTTGAATAAGATAGTGGATTTTAAGTTCGGAATTTTATAGTTAATAAGTAAGGTTGACAGCACAGATAAATGGTATTATTTCATAAGGGAGGATTTTCAGCTAGGGAAGGGCCTGAGAGGTTGATGCTGATTCTCGCAGGGTCCTGATGGATTGGTGTCTTGTTGCAGGATGACATGTTCTGGAATGAGGACAAGAGTAGTAACTGGGAAGATACAGACATGGGAACGTGGATGGATGAAACCCAAGAAAATAATTCTACTTGGAGCAGTGCCTCTGGTTGGATTAGGGGAAAGAAAACTTTGATCAAGGTAAACAAAGGTTAAGGAAGAGATACTGTAGCTTGTTTGTCAAAAGATTGTTGTGATGTGATGTGATTTGATATGGAATGACTTATGTTATTTATTTTCAGGGTGGTGCTAGCCGATTTCCAGGTGGAAATCAGCCTCAGATGAGGAGTCGTATGATTCAGCAGCTAATGGAGCTTGGTTTTCAGGTAATATTCATTGATACACAACATCTAACTTTCTGAAAAGGATCATAAGCTGTTTTAAGAGTTTGTATTTTTTAGCATGCTGAAATTGTTACTTGGATGGAGAGTTGTCTCATTGGCACTCATACCACATCTTCCTATATCTATGAAAGTAAAGTAGTGTGTTTTTCTATGTTGTGATGTTACACTATTGTTTCAGAAAAAGGGTGAAGGTTTGGTACCATTAAAACGTTTAAACCCGCTGCATTTGTTTGCACCTGTCCTAAGTCAGGAATCTGATGTTCAATAGTTGTCGTTTGTTGATGTGGTTCATAAGTGTTTCTCGTTTTATATAGATTAGACCGTTGGTTTTCCGTTTGAATGGTTTTACACTAGTAATTTTGGGGCCCTTTATAGCTTACTGTTCGGTGTGAGCCTAGGCTCCGTGTTGAAGAACGTACTTTGACCTATAATGGTTTACATTTATACATTTTGACTTGGATGGAGAGTTGTCTCATTGGCACTCATACCACATCTTCTTATATCTATTATCCATTATTTTAGAATTTTAAACTCGGGTACTGATCATAAATGCATATTTTTGCTTTTTTTAACTTAAATTCTATTCCATTTATAAACCTATTTCACAAATTTTACATTCATTGTCTATTGACTTTGAAAATTTTGCTTAGTTGTTATGCTATTGTTTGATTATGTCAGTTTGAGGGAAACCACTAATGTTAAGGGGATCATATTTGTTATGGTCTTTTGACTTTCACCCTGCATCTTCAGATGTGGTTCCTTAAATTTGTATGGTTTGCATGTTAGATAAAGTATTGCGATTTAGTTCCAACATTTGCATTATACTATCAAAATTACATACAGGCTAGACATATCTGCCAACAGTTTATTACAATATTCAGGTGCAGTTCAAGCAGTTTGTTAAAAAAGGTATCTAGATTTCATCAATACTGAAGTATTGCCCATTTTTGTTTTCTTTGCCTTAATTAGTAAATCAGATCAGATAACAAATTTGGTGATTTATGTCTTGCAGTCGTGGTTCATTGACTTTGAAACTTTACATAGTTAACATGTTAGTTTTTGTTTAGATAAGTTTAAGGAAACCACTTTGATAAGTCAGTGATGTTTGGTATGCCGTTGTAGTTGCATTGGCATTTCAAGGGAGATTATCTGTCCCTGCACATTCAGTCATGGTTTATTGACCTTGAATGTTTTGCATTATTTTACATGTTAAAATATTGCCATTTTAATTTCAAAATATATACTATCAAAATTATTTGCAATTAAGTGATTTCTCTGTGTCAACAGTTATATTAAAGTAACTAGGTATCAATGATAACTTAAATTGTGGGATCCTATGTCTTGTGTCTGAGGTTAGAAATAAATATTTTTATACTTTTTGATATCTCACATTGCTTGATAAGTGATTTCTTCTTTTTAATTTGATATAACAAAAATATTCTATATCTTTAATAAAAAAAAAGCTTATATTTTTAATGACGTCTAGTTTCTTATTGATTAATTATATATATATATGTTTAGGAGGTAGTGACGAAACATTCTAAACTAAACATCGTGTTACATGGCATGTAAACTTGACATTCTTCCAAAAATAACTGAAAAGAAAACAGCATACTTGAAAGACTTTAAAGTTGATTGATTTTTGCCTTAAGATCAACTGGCCTATGGCCAAACATTATACAAATAAATTAATAATATTAGATTAATAAGCAGTCCAATGTAAAAAAATATAAATTATTTTGTTTTGAAAGTTTTATTGCTGATGTATATATGACTTATAATTTTTAATTGTAAGCACTACAATTATAGTTTGTTCTGAATGTGTAGTTATGCAGGAAGGCATTTGAAAGTAGCAGCCCTAATATATGTTTAGTAGTGTCAGTTTACCAGCCTGCTGAAAATAGAAAGTTGGCACGCTCTTGATGCCCTTACCCATTCCCTTTTTGGAGTCAAAAAGCGAGACATAGGTATGCTGTTTCCGGCGGCGGTGGCGGTGTCAACAATGTATTAGTTTGTGATTAGGTCTAGTTTATGGTGAACCACTAGTGGTAGGTCAGTGATATTTGGTATGCAGTTGAATTAGCATTGGCACATCTCATTACCATGGAGATTATTTGTCCCCGCCCCCTTAGTCATGGTTTATTGACTTTGAAACTTTGCTTAGTTTTCATGTATTAGTTTGTGATTAGGTCAGTTTATGGGGAACCACTAGTGGTAGGTCAATGATATTTGGTATGCAGTTGTATAAGCATTGGCATATCTCATTTCCATGGAGATTATTTGGCCCCGCCCCTTAAGTCATGGTCTATTGACTTTGAAACTTTTGCTTAGTTTTCATGTATTAGTTTGTGATTAGGTCAGTTTATGGGGAACCACTAGTGGTAGGTCAATGATATTTGGTATGCAGTTGTATAAGCATTGGCATATATCATTTCCATGGAGATTGTTTAGCCCTGTACCTTAAGTCATGGTTCATTGACTTTGAATATTTGCATAACTTACATGTTAAAGTATTGTTATTTTTATTTCAACATTTGCATTATCAAAATAACAAATAGGCGAGACATATCTGTGTGTTAACAGTTTATTATATTAAGAAGCACAAAAATATACCCATCTGCCTTTAATTACCAAAAATAAACATTTCCAAACTATGTCTTAAATATATTATAAATTGGCATTTCCATTGAAATTTAAAAAAAAAAATTGCAAAAAGCAAATATACACATGTACTCAATTCAAAATGTTAATAAACATCATGTATATCTAACTATCTATTCCAGTTGGCATTAAATAAATAAGTCCTATTCCTTAATTAATGATGTAAAATGCAGAAATAATTTTGACCCTATGATTGGAAAAGATGGCAAATGTTCAGTTTTAAATTGATTTCCCTGATTGAAAGAAATTTGTATGATGAACATCCCTGTCTCACCACTTATATTCATTATACTCTTTACCTAGGGGCACTTTGGTGTGATCATAACAAACACTTTGTATACATCTAATATAGAGCCAAACATTTGCTGTTTCTTTGTATTTTTACAAAAATCTTGTCATTTAATATGAACGTGTTCAAAATCCTTTACTTCTTCTATTGGTAACATCCAGACTTAATAGTGATGTTTAAATAGAACCACCCTTAAATCAAAACAGTATTAATAGGCCAATGAAAGTAAAAATGACCAATTAATACTGTTGTTTAAATAAGGGCTGTTCCATTAACACATACAAGGTACCCAGGGAAGGCACTTTAAAAATGGAGTTACCAACTGTAGAGGCAATTTAGAATTTCTCTTTGCATTTTCACAGTTCAAAATAATTTTAACACCCACCCATAGTTGTGATTTCAAAGTGCCTTCCCTGAGTTCCATGTATGTTTTTATGGAACAGCCCAAAGTAGGACATTCATCAAACTTTTATATATTTATTTCATATTTTCTTTGAATACAATCCAACATATAGTTAATCTAAAAAAAGTTGGCCATAAAAGCAGATGGTACATTTCTTTCGAACTTTGTCTTACTTAATATTTTTTATGTTTTATTTTTAACAGAAAGATGAGGCCGGGCAAGCATTAATAAGCAACAATATGAATTATCAAAGTGCTCTTGGTAAGTTTATGTAAGGATGTATATATATGGTTCGTCTACAAAAAAGAACAAATTTGTGTCTACAGACGGTTTTGAGAGTGGAAATAACGATGACATTGTTTGGTTATTAAATCTTTTAGACCTAAATATGTAGTAGTTACACCTTGAGGGCATTAGCCCGAAGGGGTGTATCTTATTTACACCAAGATATTATTGTCAATGCAGAATGATAGTTTTCAATAATTTAGGAGGGGGTCTTTCAGCAATTTGACCATATGTTATTGAAAAGCATGATAAATGCAGGGTATCCAATTTCATTTGACATATTGGTGTTAATATATATTGTTAATTCTGAAGGAATAATGTTTAATATTAATAACACAGCATTATTGAACAAATGTCAATTTTGAAAACATTCAGAATGAACAAGTATAAGCATGGGAAAAAGTTACCTTGAATAATTGCTTTAAATTTTTGTATCTGTGAAATATTCAACAGTAAATTTGTGTTGATAGTAGAAAATAATCAGTTTGTACTTTGTCATCTTTTGGATATAGTTAATGCACAACAGTTTATTGTCCTTGCTTTAGATTCTTATTGTTTGATCTCATAAACAACAATCCTCAGTTCCAATAAGTGTGTGTGTGTGTTATAGCTCATTGCATGGTAAATAATCTGAAGTAACCAAAGATGCATTTTCAGTTTTTGATAAAAAATCAACTGTATGAAAGGTTAAAGTGATATTACATATCAGTTCATTTATATAATATGGTTGTTACTTAGAACTCAAATGTATTTTTCAGCTGAACTTTACAAGCAAAAAGGTGCTACTTATAGAGATGATGTATTACTGGAAAGTGCCAAGTCCAAAGTGATAAGTGATAATGACATATCAGATACTCAGCAGGAAAACAATCCATTTGTGCCTAATCCAAATACTCCTTTTCCTCCACCAAATGCTCAAGCGTTCAAGGGACCTAGTCAGCCAGTCTCTAGTCAAACTAGTATTATGCCTCCGCAACAAAATAAAAAGCCTGCCCCTGGTCGAGCTCAGGCTGTCGCACAACAAATGGCCCAACAACAGATTCTCCAGCAGTTACACCTTGCCGTTAAGGCAGGATTAATCAGTCCACAACTTCTCAACCAGCAATTGCCTCCGTATATGTTGGTTCTACTCCAGCAGTTACTACAGCATCAGCAGTGTCTACAACAGCTAATCACTACCCAACAAGTCCTTCAAAAGAACAGTGTCTCTATGAACCCAATGGTTCAACGTCAACAACTTGAACAGGTCAATATGAAAATTAATACGATCAAACAACAAATTCTTATAACCCAACGTCAAATCCATGATGCTCAACGTCTTCTTATTAAACCTCAACCAACAACAACTTCACAATCATCAACGGAGGATGCCATCTCCACTATAGAGTCCAGTCTCTCAAATCTCAACATGACCAACAGTCAACCTCTACAATCTAAACTTAGTCAGTGGAAGAAACCCACAGAAAAAGAGTCCAGTCCAGATTCTGGTGCTAATACAGAATATAGTGCTTTAAACAAGGCCCCAGGCTCGTCTAAAACTAGCCAGGCCTCATCACAGTCCAGTCTTCAGTATGGTGGTCTTGGTCTGACCCAACTTGGAGGAGATTCCACCTGGTCCAATGTGCCAGCAACTACATCTGCGTCCCAGAGTTGGCCTACAATCAGTGTAACATCAACTGGCACCACATCTATTGACGAGAATGGGAAAGATATTAAAGAATCTCACTTACCATCTACGTCTTCTTCTCTCACTATTAATGATGCAATACCAGAATTTGTACCTGGAAAACCTTGGCCAGGAATTACTCAAAAGAGTGTTGAGGATGATCCACATATCACGCCAGGAAGCTTCTCCCGTTCTCTCAGTCTAAGTGTCAATACCATCAGAGATGATTCTTTAGGATCATTAATCACTAAAACCAGTCCAAGTGAATCCCTCCCGCCTATTAATCCTAAGAATATGTCCCAGAAGTCGTGGAGTGGCGGCGATTCCATGACTCCAACGTCTTTCTCCAACGAAGTATGGGGTGTGCCATTACCAAAGAACAGTGCCATGCAGCAGCGTCCACCACCAGGTCTGAAGCCTAACAACTGGTCTGGTGTTAATCGTCAACATTCCTGGGCAGGAACCAGAACTGACCCATCTACTTTCAATTCAGGTAAACTAAAAATATGTTAATTTCTCTTCAAGCAGCTGACAAGAGAATTTATCATTTGGAGTAAATTTGATTAAACAAGCACATTATCAAGTATTAGTCACAAATAACATAATAATTGACTCTTCAGGGTAAATATTGGTAGCACAATATATTATATCAGTAAGATATAGCATCAATATATTTTTTTGATAAAATTACCAGCCTTTTACTTTTGCATAGCTAAAAATATGGACTGATAAGTTGTACAAGTCGGTTTATACAAGAAAACAGCCTTTTAGTTTTAGAATACTGCTTTGGTCGTCTGCTGTTTAGTCTTCTTATGATACAAAACCAAATGGGAAATTTATTTAGCATTATAGTGTAGTGGTTTATTTCTTAGATAAGATCTTGTTTGAATGAATGATGTGTAGTCAGGTCAAACAAGATTTATTTGTAACTTCTCTTGCCTGAACCCTAGCAACTTAATAAGTGCCACAGATTTTCAGCTTGGAAAGTGGAATTAGTAAATAAACATTTACAAAATTAATAGATAAATCTTATAAATCACATTGACCTACTTGTTTTGCATTGTTTAATAAAAAAAAAAGTGAGGAATGTAGTGTGTATTTCAAAAGTATTAAACCAGACATATCCATATTATGACTAAACAAGTTTGGTACTATTTTCAGTTATTAATTTGTTAATTAATGTGATTTTGTGGTTTTTAAATTTTAACATTTTTTTTTTCATTTTTACAGGGAACATGTCAAACTGGGATGCAAGGATGTCAAACAATATCACTCCTTGTTTAATCCTGAAAAATCTCACACCTCAGGTAAGTTGGCTTTTAAGTCCCCTACCGACAAAGTCGAAGGGGACTTAAGGTTTGCACTCGGTCTGTCTGTCCATCCGTCAGTCCGGCAAATCAGCTTTCCACACTTTTTTTTCTTCGTGCTTGAAGATATAGATTTGATATTTGGTATATAGTTTTATCATGACAAGTTACAGATCGAGTTCAAATTTTGTTCCTGTCTGATGATATTGTCCAGAGTTATGGTCCTAGGACTTAGAAAATTCACTCAAATAATCAGTTTTCCACACTTTTGTATGTCATGCTTGAAGATATAGATTTGATATTTGGTATATAGTTTTATCATGACAAGTTACAGATCGAGTTCAAATTTTGTTCCTGTCTGATGATATTGTCCAGAGTTATGGTCCTAGGACTTAGAAAATTCACTCAAATAATCAGTTTTCCACACTTTTGTATGTCATGCTTGAAGATATAGATTTGATATTTGGTATATAGTTTTATCATGACAAGTTACAGATCGAGTTCAAATTTTGTTCCTGTCTGATGATATTGTCCAGAGTTATGGTCCTAGGACTTAGAAATTTCACTCAAATAATCAGTTTTCCACACTTTTGTATGTCATGCTTGAAGATATAGATTTGATATTTGGTATATAGTTTTATCATGACAAGTTACAGATCGAGTTCAAATTTTGTTCCTGTCTGATGATATTGTCCAGAGTTATGGTCCTAGGACTTAGAAAATTCACTCAAATAATCAGTTTTCCACACTTTTGTATGTCATGCTTGAAGATATAGATTTGATATTTGGTATATAGTTTTATCATGACAAGTTACAGATCGAGTTCAAATTTTGTTCCTGTCTGATGATATTGTCCAGAGTTATGGTCCTAGGACTTAGAAAATTCACTCAAATAATCAGTTTTCCACACTTTTGTATGTCATGCTTGAAGATATAGATTTGATATTTGGTATATAGTTTTATCATGACAAGTTACAGATCAAGTTCAAATTTTGTTCCTGTCTGATGATATTGTCCAGAGTTATGGTCCTAGGACTTAGAAAATTCACTCAAATAATCAGTTTTCCACACTTTTGTATGTCATGCTTGAAGATATAGATTTGATATTTGGTATATAGTTTTATCATGACAAGTTACAGATCGAGTTCAAATTTTGTTCCTGTCTGATGATATTGTCCAGAGTTATGGTCCTAGGACTTAGAAAATTCACTCAAATAATCAGTTTTCCACACTTTTTTTGTCATGCTGGAAGATATTGATTTGATAATTGGTATATAGTTTTGTCATGACAAGTTACAAATCAAGTTAGCATTTTGTTCCAGTACAATAAATTTTTAACCGGTAGTGGACTATGTATTGCCAGTGTTCTCCCCAGAAATTTTGGATAGCATCACATTTGGCGTAAAAAAAACTATTTTTTTCAATGTCATTTGTCACGTCGCGGCGATGCTCTATTTCCTTTACGTGATATGTTTATATTGTTCAAATCATAACTGAGAATACAATTAAACTATACCCATGATAACAGTTGTTTCAATTTATGTTTTCTATATCCATTTATAGTTATTTTTTTCCTCTTGGGCCAAATATAAATAAATGTGTGGTTCCAGTTACCCTACCTACCCAACTAAAGAATGAGTGAATGAATGAATTTTATATAAAAGGAAGAGAAAGTATCGATAGCAATAAAATTTCAATTGTTTCTTTGTCATGTCTATGAAATTCATTGTTTCATGGTACTCAATGAATTAGTCCCAGTTGCTTCTTTATATCAAATGATATATATTTTTAACAAAAGTTAAGCTACTTTATAATCAGTATATTGAAACAATGCATTTTCAAAAGAATACATTTAGTAAGAAGTTCTAACAATTAGTCAGTTAATGCGTTTGATATGCGTAGTTTTCTTTTGAGATAATTTTTCTGTCAACTGTACCATTTGTGCATCTGTAGTCATTATCGTAAAATGTGGATTTTTATCGATCTGGCCCGTTCGATCCGTAGTTTACACAAATATTTCAATGTCGGCCAAGGAAAATTTACTAAAATAAACAATGTTTGACAAGAGATTGGGAATGCATATGAAGCTTTTAATGCATTAAAGGGATGAAACATTATCTAAAACCAATTATGATCACTTTCTAAATAAGTATCAAACTTATTTAGCTCAAAATCGAAATGTTTTATATACGGTCTTGATTGACAAGTAGTACCGGAAGGGAAAGAGAGTAATTTTTTGAAAGTAGTAAAAACATACGACCAAACCTCTTTTCTAAAGAGATAAATCGTTTGTATCTTTGAATTATTATTATGCAAACGTAGATTTCTAATTGTTTTATGATTTTCTGATTACATTTTCTGCATGTCGAAATTTGCGATTGGACCACGTGGTATAAGTCATGTCACAAGTGTCAGCTTGGGGTATTCGTGTCTAAACAGTTATCACCCAAAGGGCAATTAACACCTATTTAATCACTCTAAATTGTCTCTAGTGTCCGACTTGCAGGGATTACAATTAAAGGTGATATAATTTTTATGATCACAAGCGGTAATTAGATGAAAGTTCAAAATTTCGGACATGATTTTACGATAGAGACAAGAAAAATAGCATCCTCAAAATAATTATAGCGTCGCGGAAATTATTATAGCATCACGGGGAAAAAAATATAGCGTCGCGGCACCGCGACGCTAAAACGGCCTGGGGAGAACACTGCTTGCCTTGCAATACTTTCAGAATGTTTGTTTAGATTAAGAAACGGCTTTTATCAGAAATAGATAATTTTGAGGTTTATAATGTATGTTTGAAATATCAAAATGTATGCATTACCTGAACCATGTAAAATTTATATAGAAGTAGTGAAGAGAAAATGTTTAATTGAAAGGTTTACATAAGATATTTCCTGGTAAATATTATGAAAAGAAATGGTCACATCCACTTTGACATTCTAATTGTTTACTGATTACAAGGGTTGATTTTGCTTATCTTTTTTACCATAACAGATGTGAGGTTTAAACTCGTAGAAAGTGACATATAACAAGATCCTAAATAGTTGTTCTGTTGTTTAACCTGTGATTATGATTGATCAATTGATTCATGTTTGCTTAATGACTGATTATGAGGGAAGATTGTAAAAAGGAAAATAACAGGAATTATAATAATGAGAATTACTCTTAAAACAATAGAATAACACTTGTTGGGATTATGTATAGATGCAAAGTAAGTGATATTCTCTTTGTTTTTTATTTCATTTCAAATTCAAGGGAATGCATATACATTATGTGAAGAATTTGGAAAGAAATATTTCATTCTGTTTGAATAGGCAAATACTAACAAATATTAATTTATTTTACAGATAGATGGATCAACATTAAGGACCCTCTGCATGCAACATGGTCCTCTAGTGTGGTTTTATCTTAGTTTGAACAATGGCCAAGCCTTAGTTAGATACCACTCAAAGGAAGAAGCATTCAAAGCACAGAAATCGCTCAACACATGTGTATTAGGAAACACAACCATAGTAGCTGATTTTGTGTCTGACAATGAAGCGGCTAGATTTGCCATGACAGCCCAGTCATCTAGTCAGTGGCAGTCGCAACAGCCTAATAATTCTGCGTATCGCCAAAACAGCATGGGTGTTTGCAATGATTCATGGAATCAACCAGCTCAGGCTAACCATATGGCCAATAATTACAATTCGGGGGGAATGTGGGGTAATGGTGGAAGTGGTCTTTGGGGAGGTGACGACCACAATGCCAACTCTCTGCTTGGCAATATGTTGGGGGAGTCTATGTGACTGCCTCGTGATCTCTATATAAAAGCGGGTTAATTGTGGGGCGGATACAGTATTCCATTTGTTAACCAATGTGTTCTGAGTTGTTAGGTCAGAGATACAGACCAGCCCCCAACGATGCAAATACTTTGGTGCTCAATGCTTCCAAGAAGCACAGCACATTTTATTTTTTCATTACTTCCAATGAAGTATTTTAGTCTTTCATAATTCCTTGTTCTTGTCAGGTGGGCTTGGTCATGATAACCTCCACCTAACAACTCTAATTTATTGAAGGGTGTATTTAAGTGTGCACACAACCTCATTGTTTTATTTATGTCAAGACTTCTCAAAATGCCATGTGTATTATAATAATGTAAAAAAAAAAAAAAGTAAAAAAAGTATAAAAAAAAATAATAGATATAAGTATATTGATGTTTATTTTTAAGATGTGTAAACAAACTACTGTGATATTGTCCACCAATCATCTGTGGGTGACTGTGATTCCACTTGTAGTGCTAGACGCCCACCCCCAAACGACACTGTGCCTACCTCAGTTTACGAGGAGAAGTCTCGCTAACTGCTGTCAGGTCGTTTCCATATCTTAAGCATAATTGTTGAGGCATTATATCAAAACATAGGATCTGGAACTCTGCCAGAAATATGTCGCAGCATTTTAGATTTTTTGTACATTGTGATAAGGATCTTATAATGGCAAGATGTTGTGTTATAGCATATTGTGATTGTACCTGCTTGTGGTACAGTGATAGAAGATTAACCATGTGAACACTTTGTAATTCCATTTATATTTTCCAGCTTTTAATTGACCAATTATCATGTTAAAGATTGCCAAAGTCTATGTAAGGAACTGAGGATCGGCAGCTTTTACCTATAAAGTGATCCATTTTTGACATGACATACATATTGTGCTCGTAGCATGCTTTTGAATTGTATTAAAATAAATGATCATCCAAAATTTTGAGTATTTGTAGTTGTTTGTAAGCTAGACGTTTTGTGGTAAGTTATGACTTTCTGACAAGTTTATAAGCATTCCATGACTACTGTGTTCATCAAACAAATATCACACCTGCATCAAGAAATTTCTATAGTATTTTTACTATTGGTAGATCTCCATATCTTAATGACTTGTAATTTTGAATAAAAATATATTGTGTTCATTTTATTTTCACAAGTGCTACTATAAGGATGATATAGTTGATTTGTATGCTCTGTAGGAAGTTACTAATGTAAACCTCAAACAGTAATGTACAAACATGTTTATAAACTTTGCTTGTAGAATTAGACTGATATTATTCATTTAAACTATGGCAGGTAGTTTTCAGTTTTCTATGATGTACTGAATTGATGGATATTTATTTGAAATGAACATTTATTTTCTGAAGTGCTCAAAATGAATGTAATTAATAAATGCAATAGAGTAATAAGATTTATATATTTATTTTCTTGTACATGTTTTTAATTTTCATTAATACTAAGTCGCAATGATTATTGAAACCTAAAAATTACTTGCCATTTTACATTTAGCAGTTAGTGGTTTTCTTATGTTGTAAGAACAGGTTGATATTGAGCATTTTATTTAGCTGAAAAACATCTGAAAAGTCTGGGGAAAAAGCAAATAAATCAGTTGTAGAATGGAGATATTCATTCTGGTTGTTGTAAGACAGGTTTGTGTTATGTGCTAATCTGAGATTTTAGTGAAGCTACTATAGATGATCATTCTGATGTCAGGTGTGAAAAGTATGTTCAAACCAAATACTGAAATCCTATGTGTTTTATCTGTGCAGTTTTAATGTAAATACTACTTAATATTTTATTGACCAAATACTGGAGAGATTCAAGAGTCAGAAAGGATAACTTATTTGCATGATGAGTTTAGCTTGATTAGTCCAAGATTTTATGTATGATGATTGTGACATTCTCCAAATTTTATTTCTAATATTCAGTTGTTGTGTATCAAATAAAGGTTAATGGATAAAAAATGATTGTCAACTTTTTTAAACTAGCATAATGTATTATACAATATTCAAATAATGAGGTGCATTTTAATTGCCAGTGAGACAACTATCTATCAGAAAACAAGAAAGTATATGTCTACTTTACATCAAATACAAGACATAAACAGTTTTAACATATATTCAATTTCTTAAATGGTTGGAACAGAAAAAAATAACCAACCTTAGCAGAAATGTTCCTTACAATCTCCTTATCAAGTGTTTTAATTTGGGTACTACTTAATTTGCAAATATGGTTGCCATGTCTCGCTTCAAGTTTCTGTTTGTTTATACTTTGAAAAACTTCTCAAGACATGTTGAATCAGTTCGTCCAAAATTTGACAGATATTAGAAATATAAAATATAGGAGATGTGGTATGATTTCCAATGATATAACTCTCCACCAAAGACCAAATGACTTAGAAGTTAGCAACTGTAGGTCACTGCACGGCCTTCAGTGATCATAACCCATACCAAACAGCATCTATAAAAGTCCCCAAAATAACAAATGTAAAACAGGGCTCCCCAAGTCTGCTTAGGGATATTGTATAACCGAGGAAATGTGAATAAAACGATAAATCAATTTAAAAAAAAAAACAAATGTAAAACAATACAAAAGAGGTAAACTAACGGCCTGATTTATGAACAAAACAAATGATATATAGCAACAAACTTCAACCACTGAATTACAGGCTCCTGACTTCGGACATGCACATATAGAATGTGGCCTCAAATGTGACTTCAAACAAAAATAACAATAAAATGTTTTCTATGAAGGTGTTTGACGGGGCTGGATGGAAAATTTAAATGGGTTGTTAAATAAAATCCAATTTGGCTAAAAAGTGGTCAGATGGTCTAAATTTCTAAATGTTGACCCTATTGAAACCAAATTCTAGACAAGTTCTTTAGAAGGCTCTAAAACTTTTCATTGATTTATTTGAAATTCTGCCATTATTCACTTTCCAAGCAGTACACTTGCTAGTTACAATACACGGGAAAAAAACAATTTTATGAAAGAATGTTTTTGGAAACCTACAAAACAGGACTAAAAATGTCATTTGTTGATGGATCATCTGAAGTTGAAATGACAGAAAACTGATAAAGAAAAATCTGAAGAAAAAAAATATGAAGACGAGTTGAATAAGGTGGTCCCTTTCAAAGAGATTGATTCATTAGTAAAATCAGTGGAAAAAAATATATGGGGTTTTCATCAATAAGATGGCATTCTACCGTTACAATTCAGAAGTTGACCACAGATTTTTTTTTACTGAAGTTGGTATGCATAGTAGTGGAAGTTTCGACAGTTCAAAAATGTCCCTAGTTAAGTACAAAGCTTAGTTTATGTCATACTTGTTAATGTAATTAAAATTGACAGCTAGATGATAAATAACTACATGTCACTTATATGCTGAAAACCGGTGTTAAAATTACAATGGATAGAAAAATATTTGTTCAGTGGAGAAATACACTTGCCAAAAGATTTAGCAATCTTCATAGCTCACTTTGCACAGCGTCATTGCCGTCACTAGACATGATACTGTGTCACTAACTTGTCAACACTGGTTGTGAGTTCGAATTCCGCACGAAAAAGGCACTTTCATAAATTTCATGTAAAATGACGGTGGTCATGGATACTATAAACAAGCTCCTTTCGAAGATGGTCAAGCCACTATTTGCCTTCAATTTCTAAAACAAAATAATGAAGTACTAATATCACACACCGCTGTTTTGTCAAGGTTTTTATTATTAAAAGTGATAAATTTAGAAAATATTAGTATTGTCGCCTATGGAGGATAAATACTACTGTTTTCCCTATAGAGAAACGACATGTAGATAAATTTAGCACCAAGAAAGTTGATTACTTGTTGAAATAAATGTATAAAAAGAACATGCATATATTACAGTTAAAGTTTGATTGGATATTGTTTTTCTTTAAATCCAGTTGCAAATATTTCATGCAGGTTCAGGACGATTTTAACTGATATTTATACTTTAAAAAAACTAGTAAATTCTCAATTAAATATACATTACCTCAATTGAAAGTGTTCATGATTAGAATTTTAGATGAAAATTAGATACCATAAAAGTTTACATTGCATCAAAATAATTCTTCACTTATTAATCGATTGTTTTCCTGTTGTTTGGACACAGCCTATTGTCTATGGAACAATATTTTGCAGCTACATCTCAAAAAATTTCGGGGAAGGAACACTATACAATAAAGAGTAGATGTCGGTTTTGTTTTACAAAACGAAAGCACGTGACCTTCACATTCTGCATGAAGCGTTTCTGGCTAAATATGTGATGTGAAATTTTCAGACATTGCATTGAATTCTGATTATTTACAGATTTTCAAAATAAAAAAAAGTTGTTATCATTTTGAATCGGAAAGTAACATTTTTAACACAAAACTCCTGTAGAAATTAAAGCAATATCATACTACATCATATAGCTGAAATTAGCCTGGGAAACACGATTTATTTATTATTGTAAATGGCTTTGAACTAGCTTTCATATCGGTACTTTGTTTATAGTCTTTTGTTAGTTTATTATGCTTTGTATCGAACTGATGATACGGAGATGTGGTATGATTCCAATGAGACAACTATCCACCTGAGTTTAAATGACATGCGACCTTTAACAATGAGGAAAAAAAACCATACCATATAGTCCGCTATATATATAAAAGGCCCCAACATGAAAAATGCCATTTTCAACTTAATTTTTACAGATAGTTCTTATGGTGTGCTGTTACACTACTGTCCAATGTTGAATGAAGGGTTGAGCGCTCGCAAACATGTTCAACCCCGCCACATTCTATATGTGCATGTCCCAAGTCAGGAGTCTGTAATTCAGTGGTTGTAGTTGGTCGCTGTCTATCATATTTGTTTTTTGTTGATTATTTTGTACACAAATCAGGTCCTAGGTTTTCTCGTTTGAATGGTTTACATTTTGTCACTTCGGGGCATTTTTAGCTTACTATACAATATGGGTAACCGTTTTGCTAATTGTTGAAGGCAATACGGTGACCTATAGTTGCTTACATCTTCATTATTCTGTCTCTAGTGGATTGTTGTCTCATTGGCAATCATACCACATCTTATTTTTATACAACGAAGATGTAGATAGCTCTTGAAATATTTATCAAATTTCAATCATTTTTATACATGTATGATGTAGATCATAGGAAATCATCTATATTTATAAGTTATATCGTCAACTACTTTTATCAAATTGATTAAAATATAGATCTCTGATTTCGTTATGCTTATATGAATCATATATTTAACAAATTTGTTCTTTTTGCTCACAGTGGCGGATCCAGGACTTTTCATAAGGGGGGGGGGCCGCTCCAGTCGTGCTTCAGTGATTCCCTATATAATCAACCAAATTTTTCCCACGAAAGGGGGGCCCGGGCCCCCCATGGATCCGCCTATGGCTCAGTGTTGATTTTTTCATTTCCGAAGAAGGGCCCTTATTGGTGTTTACCAGACTTCTTCTTTTTGTTGAATATTCAGGCAAGTTGCGCAAGAGTTAAAAGTGGTTAAAACTGGCTAAAACAATATGGCTGATATTTTAAGTAAGTGGCGTTGGTTAGATATATATAGATGACTACCAGGTCATTTGTTATGTTGTAACACACGATAAGTCGTGCTTCTAATTAACGCCTCGTTTTTCTATACTAGTTTATTTATCATGTTGCTTACACTGGATCTATTTCTATGTCGGCTAAACAGTGACATCGTGCTGTTCGTGTTTGTAGTTTTTAGATTTTATCTATATGGTTTAACTGATACCGTTTCCATACTGTCGTGGCATACATTCCATTTGTAGTCTTGCGTCTTAGAAGCATGCTCTTGGATATATTTGGAGCTGATGTGGAGGTTTCGATGTAGGAAACCAATGCTTCGGCTGGCTTTACTTATGATGTTATTAATTAGTTCTCCCCAGTGTAGTTCATTTACAGCTGCAGCTGAGCTATTAAGTTAATATTTCAGGCTCTAGAGTATAGCCTTGAACCAAGTAATTCCACTTGATTTGGGTTTTCTTTTTTGTGACTGGGACGCTGCATGAGTAGATGGGACTCCATTTTCCAATTTGGATAGACTTAGTAAACTTATTATTTTTCATACTTTTATTCTTAGTAATTTTAATTTTTGCCCTTTGGCATGGCACTTTTGCACTGAGAAAAATTCAAAAAAGCTAGAAAAGGTGCAGGAAAGAGCACTCCGTTTTGTATATGAGGATTATAACAGCTCCTACGAGGACCTCTTACATAAAGCTGAGGTGCCCTCCTTGCAGGTCAGACGGATAAGAACAATGGCTCTAGAAACTTTCAAGATTATGAACAATATAGCTCCTGTGTGCTTACAAAATTTGGTCAGTGTTAAAAAATCTAAGTATTCTCTCAGGTATGTAAATATTCTGGATGTGCCACAGGTAAAGTCGACCCGTTACGGTCAAAAATAAATAACAAACAGCTCAAGAGTTATCTGCAAGCAGAACAGCGACATTCCAAACCATTTCATGACTGAAAATAGTTTTTTTTCACATTTTAAAAGTCTTGTTCAGTCCTGGAACGGTTTGGAATGACGCTGTTCTGCTTGCAGATAACTCTTGAGCTGTTTATTATTTATGTTGCTTTTGTTTGTTTTGGACTAGCATTGATGTATTTCTTCATGAATTTTTATATATTTAATTTTTAGTTTCTGACACATATTTCCAGAAATAGGGTAATCAATGCATGTTGAAAATATTTTGTTCTTTGAAATTTCTATATTTCGAAGCAAATACTATAGTTCCAAACTTATTTTACTTGATTTTTATAAAAGTAATCTATTTATTTAAATAGTTCCCATATTTTTAATCCTAAATTTTTAGATTTTTAAATAGGTAAAACATATAGATAAATGCTTTACTTCATTCTAAATTTGCTGCTAAATTTTTATTGCATGCTGTGTGAGATTCAACTTTGTATTGCAGGTTGTTTATATCTTGGACTGTTTTTATGTTATGTATACGTTTTTATATTCGGTCAAAAGCTCCTCAGAGCTTGCGTTGTATTTTTGACTTATGCCGAATCAAAACAATTTTTTCTTATCTTATCTTAATTTGCCGGTTTGTTCAGGTCTTCTTGGAGTTTATGACAGTCGTTGTCTGAGGAAATGGCAAAATAGACTACAGTATCGTCCACAAACAGTATTACTGTTTAGTGGAGGCCTTGTGGTAGGTCATTTATGTAAAAAAAGAAATAGACTGGGTCCTAAAACTGATCCTTGTGGTACTCCAGATTCTCAGTAACTTGCACTTTGTCAGATGATTCGCATTCGACCATCACTACTTGTGTATTGTTTGTGATAAATTCCTTTATCCACCTGTTTGTCATACGTCTGATGTCGAAATGGTGTAGTTTATTGTCGAGACATAATAATTACAATCCGCGCAACGACGAAAACTATTTGTATGAAGCTTTATATTTCAGGGGTGGGAGACCCGATCGATGCTTCATACCTTGTATACAGATGCGTTATACAACCAAGTTTCCGTATGTCATGCCATTCGTCCTTGACCTCAGTCATTTTCATGGTTCAACGATAACCCGAATAATTCAGTCCCTCCCCGTGATCGACTCTCCCACTCGTTAATGTAGCCATCGTAGAGCAGTGGAATATAACGACTGAATTATTCGGGTTAGGTTCAACGACTGCTTAAAAACTGTATAGTTTTTTCATTAGAATTGCTCACTTATAATGAGTAAAATGATAACTATATTTGGTATATTTGATCATTACAGGATTTACATGTTCACCAGACATGGACCAATGATTAAGGTTAAAAATATTTTTACAGAAGCTTCTTTATAATTATCAGCTAGAGTGAATTTAGGTTTCCCTTATTTTGCTGTATTTTACTAAGAAATTAATCAAAGACAATCAGTCATATATGGCAGTAGGGCTGGTGTACAAATTACAAAAGAATAGAAGCGGCAACTTTTCCTGAAATTAGCTATTTTGATTAGGTAATATTGCTAATGTATGTTATTTTAAAAATTTATGTAAAACAAATTGGTTACACTTTGGAATTAATTCTTGATTTTTCTCTCCCAATAACCTATTAATTCCTGTAAAAACAGGACCAACACCTTGTCTGGACCTGCACCACACTGTGATGTATTGATGAAGACTATAAATATTGTGAAATTCAAAGTGTAAGGATTTCTTCATTTAGCTTAGCTGCAAACACCCAATATGCATGAATATGGTAGTTTTAAAAGAGACATCAAAAATGTGAAAATAATATATTTTTACAAATCAACTTGTTTCCATGGCAACTCATTGCATTTCCTCAGATCCATGTCAAAATACCACCCAAAAACGTGGTAAAATATTCTGTTTTTTTAAAGTTCAGCAGGAAATCAGTAATGTAAAAAAGTCCTTTCTCAACCCTTATATCACAATATATTTTGCACAGTATTGAGCAATAAAATATTTTTTGAAGCATTGCTATGGCAACCTGAAATAATAGGGTTTTGAATTTTGAAAACTGTTAGAACATGTTCATTATGAAAATTATCAGATAAAAGAATGGAGTTTATCCTTATAACAAGCAAAATTTAGCTATTGGTAATTATAGCAAGAATTTTATGTTATGCAGGATGTTTTTAGACAGATTCAGGCGGGAGGGCACCTGGCTCATCCCCCCTCCCCCCTCATAAAAAAGGAAAAAGATGTAACATAGGTAAAATTACAGCCAACTGTGTAAAAATAATACCAAATTCTCAGGAGCATCCACATCTGATTTTTGGTTGGTAGGTGAATATACGTGTATATGGTACAATTAAGATATTCAGAAACATGGGTTTTAAGACAAAACTAGCAGATCATCACCAATACTACTAAAAAAAAACATTGTAATTAAACAAAAAGTCTGTAAAATTTTTAAAATTCCTCATTTACCCCTGATGTAAAGATTACAATACTATTGGAATTACCAATAAAAAAAACAATAGGTACTCTCAATAACATCGGACTCTGACTTCTCTTATACTGAGTTTTACTGTGCGTACTGTTGTGCGTTTGCTTTTTCTACATTGGCTAGAGGTATAGGGGGAGGGTTGAGATCTCAAAAAACATGTTTAACCCCGCCACATTTTTGTGCCTGTCCCAAGTCAGGAGCCTCTGGCCTTTGTTAGTCTTGTATCATTTTAAATTTTAGTTTCCTGTGTACAATTTGGAGTTTAGTATGACGTCCATTATCACTGAACTAGTATACTTATTTGTTTAGGGGCCAGCTGAAGGACGCCTCCGGGTGCGGGAGTTTCTCGCTGCATTGAAGACCCATTGGTGGCCTTCGGCTGTTGTCTGCTCTATGGTCGGGTTGTTGTCTCTTTGACACATTCCCCATTTCCATTCTCAATTTTATTGACAAAAGTAAAGTTTATTATCTGGGAAACATAAGAAATAAAATCCAAATTTCTTCAAAATAGGAGATGCACATCCTTGATATGTGTGCAAAAATATTGAAGGGAAACTGTTGGAATTTCACATCACACAAATTAGGTACAATCTAAAGCATTCAATGACTTTAATTTGTTCATTCATGAGAAATCCTTAGAAAATTAATTAAATCTGTCCAAAATAAGATGTGCAAACCTTCAACCTGTATGTAATCACTGTTCAACATTTAAAGATTTTGAAAGAAATCTTTAGAGTTACAGGTAACACAAACTTGGTACCTCTGTGTTTCAGTTGGATGAAGTGGTAAAGTTCACTAGACCTGCTCTCGCCTCGGGAGACCCATGTGAAAATCTCAAATTATGTACAGATACATAATTGTTTAGAAGGATAGCACTTTCTGAATGATCTAAAAGTTCCAGAATGACCAAAATGTGCACCAGCTAACTAGCCAACAACCACAGCTTTATGAATTAGTTGTTTGCTTTGAAAAATGCATTTAATATTTTATTTGCACCAATTTCTTCCCTAAATCTCAAAGATAAATTATAATAGGTTGAGGTTTCATCTACTCTGTGTTACAATATGCCAAATTTCATACATAAATCTAGTTTGCCAAAATTTTGTTTTATTTATCTCTGCTATGAACTTCAAGTGACTGCAAAATCAACAAGGATTTCCGTAAGAAATAGTGCCAACCAAAGCAAAATATGAAATGTTATTTCAAGTACATCAGATAATAGGTGGCCAGTGCCCATGTGATAACCAATAGCTACATGTGTGTTAAAAAGTTGTATCTTAAAAGACTGTATGTCTTGCAACAAACTATTTTACAGTATATTTTCTTGTACCAAATTTAAAGAAAAGTTAAGCTCTTATCATCATATATATCTAGTGCCTGACAATTTGAAAATTTTGTCTTCCTGGACAATATTGCTTGCAATGTAAAACAATTATGGCAAGGACAGACAACTGTCTCACATTTGAAAAACACAAGATTCTGAATTTGTAAGTGCATGGGTGTAGCTTGACCACTGAATCTACCGAGGCAGGGGGACTGGAGGCACAGCCAGCCCTCCCCATAGAAGCTATTGATGTTTTGCAAATGAAATAGTATGTTTTTATTTTTTATAAATCAAAGGAACAACAGCTGCTCCAATTTATTTCATCATAGTTAGGTTAAAATGCCTCCTTTGACCAAGTTCGACTCACAATCTATAATACTGCTGGTTTTCTTTAAGTCCCTAATGGTATCATCAGTCCAGTAGTCATGACATGATTTATAACATTTATTTCTTAAATATTTCTTTAATAAATTATTAGAAATTAAGGTTCCAATTCTCTCAAATAAGTTAACCATTATATATGGTTTTGCTATCCTTTTTTTTGTTTTTATTTGTTCTCTTTGGATGGCAATTTTGGAAGATTTCATAAAGTTTTGAGAGTTGCTGCCACCTTGCTGATTACCTGGCTCTGCCATTTTTTTTGTACTTGTGGATATTGCTTTTGGTGTTTTTGAAATTTTCTGCACTAGTGGAATATAAGTGAAAAATGACAGATGCTTTACCTGTACTCTGAATGGTGTAAAAGAAGAACTACCCGTAGATATAAAAATATAATCTGATTATTAATTGACATCCATAACATCATCATGACCTATTTTGATTTCCTCTTTTTCAATTGTTCTAAATAGAATCCCAATGACTGCTGAACTTTATCCTGTAAACAAAAATTTACAAAATTTTGAATATCACTATCCTGTTTACTGCGTAATTTATCTGCTGTTTCTTGTCTCATTAACTGTTTTGATAATGCCCTGGCCATATCTGAAAAAAAAAGTACAAAATGAATAGCTAGATACGGCTCATCACTGAAATCCATTTTATCCAACAGAAATCATCATAATCATCAACTCAAAGTATTGATTGTTGTTTGCTAAATGTCTATTGCAAATATTTCATGCATATTCAGTACTAACTTTACAAAGTAAAGTTAACCTAAAAGAATATTACTTCAAAATATATGAAAAAAGTTTAAATTGAGTTTTGATTCTTGTAGGAAGATTTCAGGAAAATTTTCAAGAATACATTCATAAAAATGACAGAAGCACCATGAGTGCACAAGCTGAGTTGTGATCTTTATTGATTTTTATAAAAAAAAAACAGTTTTTTGTTTCTCCTGCCACAAAAGTCGCAGAATGTGAGACATAAGGATTACAATCTGGCGGCTGCAGCGTAAACTTTATGTATTAAGCTTTATATTTCAGTGGGTTGAAGACATGGAGGCTTCATACCTTGTATACAGATGCCTAATATTTCCTATTTTCATGGTTCAGTAAATGCTTAAAAAAGTTTTTATTTTTTTTGTCATGTGAATTTCTCACTTATTTTGAGTAATAGGATTACTATATTTGGTATATATATGGGTTCCTTGCAAGGTCAACATGTCCGTAAGACATGGTTCACCTGAACTCGACCTCATTTCATGGATCAGTGATCAACTTTAAATTTTTTGCGATTAGGTCCTCTTCTGTAATACTATAAGCAATAGGTTGACTATATTTGGTGTATGAAATGGTTGTAAGGTGTATATGTCAGTCTGGCAGGTCTCATTTGACCTTGACCTCATTTTCATGGTTCATTGGTCATTGTTTGATTTTCATGGTTTGGTCTGTTTTTCTAATGCTACATGTATAAGCAATAGGTCAACTATATTTGGTGTATGGAATGATGGTAAGGTGTACATGTCTGTCAGGCAGGGTTCATATTAGCTTGGCCTCATTTTCATTGTTCATTATAGTCAATGTTTAGTTTTCCTGGTTAAGTATGTATCTTAGATACTTTAAGCGATAGTTCAACTATATTTGATCCATATAATGATTGCAAGGTGTACATGTCTGTTTGGCAAGGTTCATCTGAATTGGACCTCATTTTCATGGTTCATTGGTCAATATTAAGTTTTCATGGTTTGGTCTGTTGCTTGTATACTTTAAGCAACTATATTTGGTGTATGGAATGATTGTAAGATGTACATGTTTGTCTAGCTTGGTTTATTTGACCTTGATACTTGTAGTAAAACTTTATCTTTAGGACTATCAACATAAAATTAATCATGGTTAGTACAGCAGGCGAAACATTTCAGCATGTGCCCTCAAGTTGTGTCAGATACTGTTTTTTTTTTGTGGTGAAGACTGTACAGTCAATTGACAATATGTATCAAATAACTGACAACCAAAACTATAACTAATTGCTCTAACTTTGATCTAAAAATCAATAGGGTCTTTTTACAGCTGGGGCAATATGCGTAATTGATTTTACATAGGCAGTAATGGTAATGTTTTCCTCTGTAGCACAGTCCATATCGTAAACTTGGATATGCATGATGGCTCATTTCGAAGCTGAGACATTTTCACATATGTGGTTAAATTTTAGGGGTACGAAGTGTGATTTATTTTTCCGTAAATTAGCACACCCTGAAAATCCTTTCGTGATGCGGCTCCTGGTGGTAAAAAATCCCTTTTTCACACAATAAGTTCTTTGAAAATTTAATACTTTGCATACATTTAATAACTGCATAGTTTTTACACACTTATTCTATGGTCCTCTACTTTTCAAATCAACACAAATGGTTAAGCTCAGTCAATTGTTAAAAATAGAAACATGTCCAATATCACTACACAGAGATTTTTTGTTTACGCACAACTTTTGTGTTCCTCAATTTGAGGCGCATTAGGGATATTGACCCAGCTAGGTGAATTACTAAACAAAGGTTAATAAAGAAACATTTATCTATAGCTATTGTCAAGAAAACAAAGTTTTCCACAAAATTTTAGTCTATTTATAGGTAACAGACCTTGAACTTTTACCTACCGACTCAAAGACTCAAAAATCAATAGGCCTTGTTCTTTTTAAGCTATTTGGTGAAGTTTGAACAAATGATTCAAATTATATCATTCAGAGACAAAAAATTTGCACTTATTTCAGCCTATCAAATCGTTGTTTCAAAATCTATAGGAATATGGGTAATGTTATTGTTCAAACCCAAAATAAAAATAAGGTTACATCATTGTTTGATTTTCCTTTGTAAGCCAATCACATTGTTTTGGTGAAGATTTTGAAAATATTACCTAAATTGCATTTGATTCTGACAAGCTGTATTACTAATGTGACCTTGACCTAGTGATGTAAAAATTAATAGGAATCTTCTTCATTACATCTGGCATTATCAAATCAAGTTTTATAAAAGTTAGATATATGGTTCAACAGATATCATTTGGAAATCAAAAGTTTTTCAAAATTTCAGTCTATCAAAAGAAGCGGTCAGCTGTGACCTTGACCTTTGACTGAGACCTCAAAATTAAATGAGGTCTTTCTCTCACAATAGGACATTATCAAACCCAATTTGGTTAATATATAGTTCATGGCTCAATAGATTAAGTCCTAATATTGCTGAGTGGCTGACATTTATTACTTTATAAGCAGAGGTCAACTTTGTTGAAACTCTGATAAAACAGCAGTGATTACTCATAATTTCTACACTGATCTAAAATTTTCTCGATCATGTTTTTGTCTTCTTTAGATTTATTGTTCAGAGCACCACCATTTTTCATGTCTTTATTCCAAGAAAGATTAATCTAATTTTCCCACTGAATCAAATGACCATAACAAATAATTTTACAAATTTGTTTGAATTAACTTGAATTTTAAGCAGTGCAATATGATTTCCTTACTTGGTATTTTAACATATTCTAACAACTTCTTTTGAGCAGCTTCCATTATTTGCTCAGAGGGAACAACTTCATCAACCAACCCCTTCTGCAGAGCTTCATCTGTTGAGTATAACTTGCCAAGAGCTAATGCTATTTCTGCTTCTCTGTGTCCTACAGTATTACACATGACATCTTTAAACCTGTCAATTGATTTATTTAACACTGTATTTATAAACTATTAATAAATCCTGAATATGAAACATTTCATTAAGCAAAACAATGTGAAGAGAAGAAATCACACAAGGCAATTAAAGCTATTTCAAAATCTGAGGGTCTTGTAAAATAAAAAGACTAAAAGCTGTATAAATCAGGACATTGGTTTTATCACAAAAAATAGAAACACCAAGGGGTAAAGAGACTTTATTTTTCAAAAAATGTCTTTGAATATTAGATATTTTAAAGTAAAAAGAAAGATAACTTTTCATTAATGTCATTTGTTCCATTGTTTTTGATCAAACATAATTGCCAATCTGATGTCTTACAAGGAGTCTGGAGATCAAACTTTTTCCTCGCTATGTTTTTCAATGCATAATGTCACATCAATAAAATTCATTTTTATGTTACAAAACTCATCAAAATGAACCAGTAAAAATCTATGAAATACATGCGTATTGCTATGTGTTTCTTTATTCTACATTGGTTAGAGGTATAGGGGGAGGGTTGAGATCTCACAAAACATGTTTAACCTCGCCACATTTTTGCGCCTGTCCCAAGTCAGGAGCCTCTGGCCTTTGTTAGTCTTTGTATGTTTTTTAATTTTAGTTCATTTATATGTTTTGGAGTTAAGTGTGACGTCCATTTTCACTGAACTAGTACACAATTTTATTTAGGGGCCAGCCAAGGACCACCTCCGGGTGTGGGATTTTCTCGCTGCGTTGAAGACCCATTGGTGGCCTTCGGCTGTTGTCTGCTTTTTGGTCGGGTTGTTGTCTCTTTGACATATTCCCCATTTCCATTCTCAATTTTATAGTCCAAAAACTTATTTTCCCTAAACATTTACAATAATCAGCATTTCAGTGAATTTCTATACAGACTTTCAAAAAAAAAGGGGACAAGTCTAGAAAAGTTTTAGAAATTATAGCCTGATGCCTTTGATTAAAGTAGTTTTCCCTTCCATTACTCTCATGCTTCAATGACCTTGTAATTCTTACATCTATGTATATTTTTTCTATACTTTTTACCTACAATCAGACTTGTTGTTTATATGTATGCTACCTGTTAGTAATGTCAGCATGAATGACTACAAATGTAGTCATCGTCTTTTGAAACTGAAATTCAACTTATTTTAAATTTGTAGAACCAAATTGGGGGAGGGGCACAAAGTCACCTTCAACTTAATATATTATAAATATAATTTTCTTTTATAACTTTGTGTACTCACCAAAATGGAGCAACTATACCCTGAAATGTAAAAAAAAATGTCTGAAATTAAGTCATTTCTTGTCTTTAAATAAAAACAATTTGGATAGATTATTTGTAGCCTGCCCTTAATATTATTCAGCAATTTGAATTCATATTCACATTCACAAAAAAATACTAAATTCTAGTCTATTTCTTTAATATAATCCCCCATCATCTAACTGATGTTCTGTTTCATTCAAATACTTTTTTGCAGATACAGTAGCACAAACATGTTGACAGGCTGTGTACTTGATGTCATTGTCTTGCTAAAGAAACATTTTAAAATTTAAACAACATGAACAAAGTCATCAATAAAATGCTCCGCTGGGCCCAGCTTGATACGACCACAGAGGTCAAACCCTGAACAGTTGGGGCAAGTATGGACACAACATTTAAGCTTGATACAGCACTGAATTTGGATTGTGATTAAATATTTGACACAGCATAGGTTTCTGACACAGAATGAATGTGGTCTAAGAACTTAAAAATTTTTAATATACCTATTCAAACCATATCATTATTATTTGCTTTTATATATAAATCAGAAATAACAAATTTAGAATGGAAAATTTTAAAGAAAAAAAATGAAAAAAAAATCCCCTCTCAAATTTTTTGAACCCCTTTATGATTCATCACCCCAAAACTCAATCCCAGCCTTCCCTTTGTGGTATGGTACCTTGCAGTACAATTTCAGAGAGATCCATACACTTGAACACAAGTTATTGTCTGGAAACTAGAAAAATGCTTGTTTTTTTACCCCAAATTCCTAAACATTTAGAGCAATTACCCCCAAACTCAAACCCAGCTTTCCCTTTGTGATATGGAACCTTGTAGTACAATTTCATAAAGATCCATACACTTACACACAAGTTATTGTCCTGAAACTAGAAAAATGCTTGTTTCTTTTGCCCCTTTTTGGCCTTTAATTCCTAAAATTTTGAGGCAATTACCCCCAAAATCAATCCCAGCCTTGCCTTTGTGGTATGGTACCTTGCAGTACAATTTCAGAGAGATCCATACACTTGAACACAAGTTATTGTCTGGAAACTAGAAAAATGCTTATTTTTGGCCCCTTTTTCCTAAACATTTTGGGCAATTACCCTCAAACTCAATTCCAGCTTTCCCTTTGTGATATGGAACCTTGTAGTACAATTTCAGAAAGATCCATACACTTACACACAAGTTATTGTCATGAAACTAGAAAAATGCTTGTTTTTTGCCCCTTTTTTGGCCCCTAATTCCTAAAACTTGGAGGCAATTACCCCCAAAATCAATCCCAGCATTCCCTTTGTGACATGGAACCTTGTGGTACAATGTCAGAGAGATCCATACACTAACACACAAGTTATGTCTGGAAGTTACAAAAATGCTAATTTTTGGCCCCTAATTCCTTAACTGTTGGTACCGTAACCCCCAAAATCAATCCCAACCTTCCTTTTGTGGTATTGAACCTTATGGTAAAATTTCATAGAGATCCATTCACTTAAACTAAAGTTAGAGTGCGAAAACCAATGTGTCTTCGGATGACGATGACGACGCCAACGTCATACCAATATACGACCGCAAAATTTTTTTGCGGTTGTTTTTTGCGGTTGTATAAAAATGATAAATTTTACATATTTCTGATAAAACAATATCCAAGGTTTTACAGACCTGAACTGCTGTTAACCTAATTCAACTAGGGCAGTTTTGGAAAAGTTTTCAGGGCCATATAGGCCAAAAATGATTGGCTGAAAAAAAAAATCATGACTACAGGCAGGATCTGGGAAGAACGAATTAAAACAAAACAAAAATATCTGTACTTCTTTTATACCTCATAAAAGAAGCTAATCATCAGCATACATATCTCTTACCAATAAAGTCTCATTTAGGCCAATGGTGTAATTAGGAGCCATTATTCTGTAATCACATGATATAGATATCAAGCATCCACCTGCTGGACTGTGTCCCTAAAAATGATCACATTACATATTATTGTATAATAAAGAACCTTTGTGAGCAAGCTCACATACCCCATATTGTCACTGGGCAAACAAAATATCACCAGATTACTAAGTTCAAAGACTCATTACTCCTACAAAAGTCAACCGATTATAATTTCTTGTGGATATGCACATTTACATATTATGTCCTTCTTATCTACAAAGTTTCATGAAATTCTGTAGAGTGGATTCAGAGGAGTTGTGATGACAAACTGTTGCAGTAGTATATTTACGCCAAAATTCTAAGTTCAAAAAGGCATAACTCCTAAAAAAAAAAATTGATTCATAATTTCCTGTCAATATGCACATCTACATAGTATGTCCTAATTATCTACATAGTTTCATGAAATTCTGTTGTGTGGTTTTAGAGGAGTTGCGATGAAAAACTGTTGCAGTAGTACATATAGGCTGAAATTCTAAGTTCAAAGGGACATAACTCCTAGAAAAAAAGTTGAATCATAATTTCCTGTCGATATGCACATCTACATAGTATGTCCTTGTTATCTACAAAGTTTCATGAAATTCTGTTTTCTTGTTTCAGAGGAGTTTCGATGACAAGAACAGGACTGATGGACTGACGGACAGACAGATGGACGGACGGACGGGTCAAACACATTACACCCTACAAAACTTCGTTCTGTGGGGCATAATTTCACCATAATGACTAAAAATTTTCACATAAGAACACTACTTAAATATTCAAACAGATATAATAAGGAGTTGCATAAAAAAGAAAGTGAAAATATAAAAGTTGGGAAAATAGAGGGCATCTTTCTTTCTTTTTTTTCTTTCTTGATAGTAGGTTCCTCCACTTTTTGGAGCACAGGAATATCTGTGTAAATAGTGTGCAACGAAATTTAAAAATAGATTAAACCTTCTTATGCATGTGGGGGCCAAAGTTTGTATCTTGGCACTACACCGTAGAATATGGTCCATAAACACAAGCAGTTATATACACATAAACCCAACACTGATAATGTACAGCTTTCTTTAATTCAAAAGTGTAATATTGGTCAAAAGTCTATCTATTCTTTACACATTCCTTCACAGTTAAAAAGTCTATTTCTCACAGGATTTAAAACAACTGTTCTAACAACTGTCTTTGTTAGCCTTTCACTAAAACATGTCCTCTGTATACATTGATTTGATATAATGTTATACTACATTTACTTTAAACTTAAAATTTCCTTAAAATAACTGTTTTAAGATTTATGAGCTGAAGTTAATTTAAATACCACAGGATTTATCTACTTTAATCCACATAATGTCTTTTGTGTTAGAGGAAATAAGTTAAAGTTTAAATCCATTTTACTGTAAAACTTCTTGCAACAATCATGTTTGAAAGATTACCATCTAAAATTATATCAAACATTCAGTTATCAAATCAACTATACATCTATTTTTTAAAGTTTTGTTTGTATGTGTACATTGTTTGCTACCATTTACTTTATTACTGCATTATACTTGTACAGTAAGCATTCATTTTTTGTTGTATAAGATGTCTTTCTTTGTTTAATCATGTCTCTGGGTTCCTGTTTTATTGACCTTTACTCCAAGTATTCTTTTATTTACATTCTAATTTGTATATTGTTAATACACTGTGACTTACATTTATGGCTGCAATTGTTGCTAGTGGTGTCACGTAAAGCTGTAGCCACATATCTTGTAATGCCCTCCAAAAACTATGTAGTCTTTCCTCGTTAGGTTGGTACATCTCCAATATATCAATGCCAGCAGAAAATATTTTCGGTACATCCTGAAGAGAAATGTAAAAAATATATGATACTCTCATCTAATTTTGCATTCTTATATGATGAAATTTTCTGTGTAACCTGCCATGTTAATTTACCACTTCAGACTATGGATAATTTCAATGCTAGTACACCAAAATGAAATAAAGGTTAAACCAATGGTAGAATATCCAGTGCTCATTAACTAATCAAAATGTTTTAGTGTATACTTCGGAAAATATACTTGAAATTCTGGCAATGTGAATTACTACACCATTAACATAATCTCTTAGCTTATTATTGTGAATTATACATGTTTTGAAAAGAAAATCAGAACATACATTTTACTATAAAAAACTGAACTGATCAATCCTTCATTGTCGGATCCAGGATTCCGGGGGTTGGGACCCCCCTTTTTTTTTTGACGATCAATGCTTTTGAATGGGGCCATATGGTTGGAATCCCCCCTTTATCCTGGGTTGAAACCCCCCCCCCCCCCTTTTTTTTTAAATGGCTGGATCTGCCTTGTCCTTCTCCTTGTATTTCTTGTCAGATTGAAGTCAACAATAGAATTGGTTGACACTTGACATATACATCTATGGTCACATTCATGTATTTCTCCAACATCACAACATTACAACCACTGCCTCTTTTTCCAAATGAAGGAATAAATGATTGCAGAAGCAAACACTGATTTTTTTAACATTTTGTCATGCAAAGTCATTGATGAAGGCTGCACGGTGCCCTATAGTTGTTTCCTAGGTCATATCTTCATATATATAAACAATATTAGAAATTTAAACAGTGCGATATTGATCACTAATGATGCCCTCCCTATAAGAATTTGGTAAACAGTAGGTTGATGAGAAATGGATACGAAAACAATCAAACAGTAAAGCATGTTCACACAAAGCTTGATACCAAATTTCAGGGTACCCAGCAAACAGATTGGTAGTTCCTGCGAAAAATGTGATGAACATTTCATACATGGGCATTATGTGTAAGAATATAAAAATAACCAATTTTAAACATATAGTCAAATCTTATAGGTAAATTAAAAAATTTCATAATCTCTAGTCTTACCTTACCACAAACTTACCTTACCTTAAATTTAACATAAATCAATGAACCATGCAAATGAGGTTAATATCATGTAAACAATGTTAGATGAACATGCATCTACACTCAACAATACATCTATAAACCATACATAGTTTAGAATTTTCTGTTTATGAAAGAGTGGTTCGTCAAATCAGCAAAATGAGAAAAAGTAGGAAAATTTAGCTTTTTTTTTTCTTCTTCTCTAGATTAGTTCATGAGAGGTGCAATGATTTACTGGCATTTCCACATGTATATTAGTTTTTGACAAAGAATTTTAAATACATTGCTTACAGAAGTTAATATCAAGCCTTTACATTTCTTGTTTTGTTCTAATGTGACTATTGTACTTCTGATATCCTGAAGGAACTCAAGGTTCAAACTGTTCACTGGTTTTCTTTTCATTTTCAATAAAGCTATACCTGGAATAATAACACATAAAATGTTACACATAGTTGCTATCTTTATTGTATAATGATTTCCCAGTATACGTATATATGTATTCGTAGACGTCACATACCATCCTACTTTCAAAAGAGAATTCCGCTTTTTACATTAAAAACTGCCACTTATGCAATGACATAATAGAACAAAGACAAAAAAAAGAAACATAAGCTGTTTTAACAAATTATAATAATCTCAGATTTCAGTAAGATTAATTTATAGCTTATATTTTCTTTGTATGTTTATATGCTTGTATGAATATTGTTAGTGTTTCATAAACCTCTAAAGGCTGGCTGATATAGTATACTATTGCTGATGTATTGAATTGTAATTGTGGTGTAATATTATGTATGAGGATGCACTTTAAATAAAATAAATCTAAAAAATCTATATATACACCATTAAGCTCTATTCTATTTCAGCACATACTTTATTTTATATTACTGATAAGTATTCCATTGAAAAATGTCTTTTTAAAATGTACGTGAGAGATTTCTTGGTCAACACTATATTTGCACTCATCTATCCATAATTTTTAGATTCTACAAAATTAAATAAAAATAGCATGTATTCATGTTATGGAAGCCATCACTGACTTTATGTTTATGCATATATTAAGGGATTTCAAGACAAATCCTAAAATTATTTCTCATCAAAACTAGGACAACATGACTAATTTACTCTGTACTACAATTTTATCATTTTTATTTTTTTCATGCCCCTGCACCCTCACAATTTACTCTTCCATTTCACAGCACTTTTAAAAATTCTTTCTAAGCCTCCTTCCCTTTTTGCTTAAAATAAATTGGCTGCTGTCTTACAAGAAAGTTTATATTTTATACCTGTCTGTTCATCTACAGAAACATCTAATGTTGAAGACATCAACCTTTGCCCATACTGCCATGTTGTCTTCCTAGGTATGAATCTTCTTAATATTGATGAGGCTGAAATAATAAAATTGCATTATTTCAATATAAGATAACTTTACATACACTTTAAAAAACCCAAAGCAAAGAAAGAGATCATTGAAGTGACAGATGCAGGGTAATATCAACAGACTATCAAATCATTGAAGTGACAGATGCAGGGTAATATCAATAGACTATCAAATCATTGAAGTGTCAGTTGCAGGGTAATAGCAACAGACTATTAAAGCATTGAAGTGACAGATGCAGGGTAATATCAACAGACTATCAAAGCATTGAAGTGACAGATGAATGGTAATATCAATAGACTATCAAAGCATTGAAGTGACAGATGCAGGGTAATATCAACAGACTATCAAAAAGGAAATAGAAATCTACCACTATCACAAGTTGCCCAATAAACTTGTAAAATACAAAAACAATACAATAAGTTCTCAACTGAGCATAACTAATCAAGCAAAATGCCACACAGCAGTCTGTTTTGGTGACCCAAGTCAATTCAGATGAGTTGTTTTTTTTAAATTCTTCTGCATTTTCCTTACAAGTTTTTACAGAAACTTTAGTTCCTGGATGGCAGCCATGTTGGACTCATGTTAAACTCTTCACCTTTATAAATTCGTATTAGGACTTTTTATCTAATAAAAAAGAAGATTACATTGTATTACAATCTGGGCATTATAAAGACTCTAATTCAAAGATTGGATTTCTTGTTTCAAAAAACATGTGGTTGGTTAGTATCTTTTTATTACAAATTATGGGTCTTTCAGGAAATTTACCATTGTATTTGATATGGCTTAATATTATATAATAAAATTATTAGTACATTTTAAGAAAAACAGCATATCTAAATTATAATTTCTTATGATGACTTCCTTTTGCATGGCACACTCCAGTCCATCAATAATAGGTATGAGAAACTGAGAACAAAGGAAAAGTTCCCAGTGAGCCACTCTGTAAAGTTCACATGTCTGTTAAAGAGAAATTGTTTCCTTTTCTCTTTGTTGAAGTAAATTGTATTCCTCTTTTTTTTTATCAAATGTCATGTTGTTTTTATGATGCAACTTTTTCAAGTATAGCTCCATCCAGCTTAACCCTTCCCTCCCCTGAAATCCTTAATTATTTGAAAACAGTTGTCAGTTAAAATCACAAAGTGTATGCTGCCACTTGACATTTGTCATCAATGACAACATTTCTGCTAATTTAAATGTACAGAAATATAACCTTCCATTTTTCATCAAAATATTGATTATTCATAATGGGATCTAGCATGTTTAAGCAGTCAGATAAAAGTTAATAATTTAATATTTGTTGGTAAAATAGTCATGATAGTGTGTTTTATTAAAACCTTCATAAATAAGTTAACTCAATATTTCAGGATTAAAACCTGAAGATTGGATAGCTTTTTATAGTACATGTACAAATGTACAGCTGCATTGAAGACCTATTTGTAACCTTCTGTTGTTGTCTGTTCTGTGGTCAGGTTGTTGTCTCTTTGACACATTCCCCATTTCCATTCTCAATTTTATTTGTATTAATTTCTTTGCACTTCATTATGGTGTCTCCCAATACAATAGGCCCAGGAAATTTTAGTCTTTTTTTCATTTCAAGAGTTTCCCATTCCATACATAAAATTTTGCAGGAAAATATATCAAATAAGCTTAACTAAATGTAAGAAAATGTGTAAAGTTACTCCTTACAGTTAACATAGTCATTTTGACTGGACTGGTCTGGGTTTTCTTTTTCTATTTAAATAGAAAACATAGTGAATTTATGCATCCTCTGCTAATGTGTAGCTTCATGATTATGAGTAGTAAATTCTACTCACTCTGTTTTGTTGTACCTTTTATTACTTGATTTGAGCTTGTTTGAGTTAGAAGTTAATTTCAAAGCTCCTTCATTTATTTGTATGTGTTTTTTCTATTATATTTATTATTATATATAAGTGTATGTAAGTATACCAAGGTGCAACAAGAGTGCACACACTGAAATCCTTCTTTACTAACCATTGATTTTATGTTGATGGTCCTAAATATAAAGCTTTACTACAAGTAACACAGTTTTTTTATTACACATAAACTTAACATGATCCAAGAAAATGAGGCCAAGGTCAGATAAACCGAACGAAAAATACATGTACACCTTACAATCATTCAATAAACCAAACATAGTTGACCTATTGCTTATAGTTTCTAAGAAACAGTCTTAACATAGAAAACTTAACATTGACCAATGAACCATGAAAATGAGGTCAAGGTCAGATGAACCATGCCAGACAGACATGTACATCTTACAATCAATTTATACTAAAATATAGTTGACCTATTGCTTATAGTATCTAAGAAACAAACTTAACCATGAAAATTTAACATTGACCAATTAACCATGAAAATGAGGTCAAGGTCAGATGATACCTACCAGACAGACATATACACCTTACAATCCTTCCATACAACAAATATAGTTGATCTATTGCTTATAGTTTAAGATAAATGTGGATAGTGTCCACATGTGGACACAGATGATGCCCCCGCTTGCATATTATATAGTTATAAAGGGACATAACTGATGAACGGTAAAAGTGACGCTACTCAAGTTTGAACTTGATCTGAGTTTTGTGGTAATAAGCATTGTGTGTAAGTCTCATAACATTTGGTTGAGGCTAACTTAAGTAAAGAACAGAAACTAAAAGTTCAGCAATTTTTCTATTTGTAAACACACATAACTCTAGAATGGTTGTGTATAAGTTTTATAACATTTGGTTGAAACAAACTTAAGTTAGAGAACGGAAACGAAAAATTCAGCAATTTTTATGTTTATAAAGGGACATAACTCAAGAATGGTAAAAGTGTCACCACCAAATTTCGTACTTAATCTGTATTATGTAGTAATAAGCATTGTGTATAAGTTTCATAACATTTGGTTGAGGCAAACTAAAGTTAGAAAACGGAAACAAAAAATTTGTTCTTGATCTTAGTTTTGTGGTAATGAATATTGTGTATAGGTTTCATAATGTTTGGTTGGGGCAAACTTAAGTTACAGAATGAAAATAAAAATTTGGCAATCTTTCGATTTATAAATGGGCATAACTCAATAATGGTTAAAGTGACACTACCCAAATTCAACTTGATCTGAGTTTTATCAGTGGAAGTCAAAATTAAACATTGCATTGTATAAAGCATTGATTGTAGTTGATTCAACTATAATCATGGACAAAGGAAGATAACTCCAATTTTAAAAATTACTTGATATTTAGAAGAAAATAAAAATTTTGCAATTTTTCCAAAGGTTAAAGTGACGCCACCAAAATTCAAACTTGATCTGTGTTTTGTGGTAATAAGCATTGTGTATAAGTTTCATAACATTTGGTTGAGGCAAACTTAAGTTAGAGAACGGAAACTAAACATTTTGCAATTTTTCCATTTATAAAGGGGCATAACTCTAGAACGGTTAAAGTGACGCAAACTTAAGTAAGAGAAAGGAAACTAAAAATTTTGCAATTTTTCCATTTGTAAAGGGCATAACTCTAGAACGGTTAAAGTGACGCCACCAAAATTCAAACTTGATCTGTGTTTTGTGGTAATAAGCATTGTGTATAAGTTTAATAACATTTGGTTGAGGCAAACTCAAGTTAGAGAACGGAAACCAATTTAGGGACGTACGTACAGACGGACAAGGGTAAAACTTAATGCCCCCACTGCTACGGTGGGGGCATAAAAAAACAGACCAAAACACAAAAACTTAACACTGAGAAAGAACTGTGAAAATGAGGTCAAGGTCAAATAAAACCTGCGAGACTGACATGGACCTCATAAAATATTTCCATACACCAAATATAGTTAACCTATTGCATATAGTATTAGAAAAAAGACCAAAACTCAAAAAATTAATTTTGACCACTAAACCATGAAAATAAGGTCAAGGTCAAATGACACCTACCAGTTGGACATGTACACCTTACAATCATTCCATATACCAAATATAGTAGACCTACTGCTTATAGTATTTGATATATGGACTTGACCATGAAAACTTAACCTTGTTCACTGATCCATGAAATGAGGTCGAGGTCAAATGAAAATTGTCTGTTGGGATGACCTTGCAAGGTACGCACATACTAAATATAGTTATCCTATTACTCATAATAAGAAAGAAATTAACATTACAAAAAATGTTGACTTTTTTTTCAAGTAGTCACTGAACCATGAAAATGAGGTCAAGGACAATGAACATATGACAGACGGAAACTTCATAATAAGGCATCTACATACAAAGTATGACGCATCCAGGTCTTCGAGCTTCTAAAATATAAAGCTTTTAAGAAGTTAGCTAATGTCGCTGCCGTCGTAGCCGCCGGATCACTATCCCTATGTCAAGCTTTCTGCAACAAAAGTCGCAGGCTCGACAAAAATCAAGTTTTCACTGGTTAGGCAGTTACCATTTGATTTTTATGGGGGCTAGGATGAAATTCAAAAAAAAAGGCAGGACAGGAGTTCTGAGTAAAAAAAAAGGCAGGATGAGCAACATGGCAAATAAAATGCTTCGCTGAGCGCAGCCTGATACGACCGCAGTGGTCTAACCCTGAACAGTTGGGGCAAATTTGGATACAATATTCAAGCTTGATACTGTCTGAATTTTGATTGTGATCAAATTTGTGACATAATAAAGGTTTCTGATACAAAATAAATGTGGTCAAAGATCTTACAAATTTATTACACAATACTGACAATTGAAGATTTCTTCTTTAAACTTTTCAAATATTTGAAATTTGAAAATTTTTGAAAAAAAATATGAATTCCTTAAAAAAATTGGAAAAAAAATCCCCCCCCCAAACTTTTGGAAACCCCCCTTGGAGCAATTACCCCAAAACTCAATCCCATCCTTCCCTTTGTAGTATGGAACCTTGTAGTACAATTTCAGAGGGATCCATACACTTAAAATCAAGTTATTGTCTGGAAACTAAAAAAACGCTTGTTTTTGCCCTTTTTTGCCCCCTAATTCCTACAAGTTTAAGGCAATTATCCCCAAACTCTACCCCAGCCTTCCCTTTGTGATATGGAACCTTGTGGTACAATGTCAGAGAGATTCATACACTTACATACAAGTTATTGTCCGGAAACTACAAAAATTGTTGTTTTTGGCTCCTTTTTGGCCCTTAATTCCTAAACTGTTGGCCCCATAACCCATTTAATGTATCCCACCCTTCTACTTGTGGTATCAAACATTGTGGTACAATTTCAGAGCAATCAAAATACTTATACACAAATTATTATCCTGAAACTAGAAAAATGCTTGTTTTTGGCCCCTTTTGGGCCCCTTATTTCCTAAACGGTTGGGACCATCATCCCCAAAATCAATCCCAACCTTCCTTTTGTGGTAATAAACCTTCTTAAAAAATTTCCTAGAGATCCATTGACTTAAACTAAAGTTATTGTCCGGAAACCAATGTGTCTTCGGACAACGACGCAGACGACGTAGACGACGACAACATCATACCATTATATGATCCCAAAAATTTTTTTGCGGTCGTATAAATAAAAGGCAGGATGACAATTTATGTAAAAAAAAGTCCGGATAAAATAATAAAAAAAAAGGCAGGACCGAATACAGTGAAAAATAAAAAGGCAGGACAGAGATAACAACTAAAAATAAAATGCTTCGCCAAACGCAGCCTGATACGACCGCAGTGGTCGAACCCTGAACAGTTGGTGCAAGTTTGGATACAATATTCAAGCTTGATACTGTCTGAATTTGGATTGTGATCAAATTTTTGACATAATATAGGTTTCTGACACAAAACAAATGTGGTAAAAGATCTTAAAAATTTGAAATGGGTTGAAATATTTATAATTTTAATTGAAGATTTCTTGCTATTGCGCAATACTGTGCAATCGGATATTTCTTGCTATTGCACAATGCTGTGCGATTGAAGATTTCTTGCTATTGCGCAATACAGTGCAATTGATGATTTCTTGCTATTGCACAATACTGTGCAATTGAAGATTTCTTGTTATTGTGCAATACTGTGCAATTGAAGATTTCCTGCTATTGTGCTATTGCGCAATACTGTGCAATTGAAGATTTCTTGCTATTGCGCAATACTGTGCTATAGCGCAATACTATGTAATTGAAGATTTCCTGCTACATTGTATTGCGCAATACTGAGCTATTGCACAATACTTCATATAATTTACACATCATGTTTGGTGTGTATCTCCTGCCATATCAGTATTTTTTGCTTTTATATATAAATCAGAAAGAATCAATGTAAAATTGAAAAATTTTAAGAAAAATAAAATAATGAAAAAAAAAATCCCCCCCCCAATTTTTTTTTACCCCCTTTTAGTAATTACCCCCAAACTCAATCCCAGCTTTCCCTTTATGGTATGGTACCTTGCAGTACAATTTCAGAGATCCATACACTTAAACACAAGTTATTGTCTGGAAACTAGAAAAATGCTTGTTTTTGGCCCCTTTTTCCTGAATGTTTGGGGCAGTTACCCCATAACTCAATCCCAGCCTTCCTTTGTGGTATGGTACCTTTCATTACAATTTTAGAGAGATCCATACACTTGAACACAAGTTATTGTCTGGAAACTAGAAAAATGCTTGTTTTTTGGCCCCTAATTCCTGAACATTTAAGGCAATTATCCCCAAACTCAATCCCAGCCTTCCCTTTGTGATATGGAACCTTGTGGTACAATTTCAGAACGATCCATACACTTACACACAAGTTATTGTCCGAAACAACAAAAATTTGTAAGGGTTCCACGGAACCCAATGTCTTGCCTACTTTTGCTGCTAGTCACAGGCTCAACAAAAAAGGGGAAAAAATTTTAACCACAGAGTGAATGTAATGTTAACAGCAAGAAAAACTAAGTCCATTTATAAGTAACATACGGAACAACAGGAAATATATTTTTACAAAATTTCCTTCTAGATACTAGCTTTTGATCATAAACAAGCTTCTGTCCAAGTTACGTAAAAATCCAGGATAGTTTAAGAAAGTTATTAAAATTTTAAAAACTTTAACCACAGAGTGAATGTAATGTTAACTGGCAAAAAAACTAAGTCCATTTATAAGTAATATACGGATAAACAGGAAATATATTTTTACAAAATTTCTTTCTAGATACTAGCTTTTGATCATAAACAAGCTTCTGTCCAAGTTTGGTACAAATCCAGGATAGTGTAAGAAAGTTATTAAAATTTTAAAAACTTTAACCACAGAGTGAATGTAATGTTAACTGGCAGAAAAACTAAGTCCATTTATTAGTACTATACGGATAAACAGGAAATATATTTTTACAAAATTTCCTTCTAGATACTAGCTTTTGATCATAAACAAGCTTCTGTCCAAGTTTGGTACAAATCCAGGATAGTTTAAGAAAGTTATTAAAATTTTAAAAACTTTAACCACAGAGTGAATGTAATGTTAACAGCAAGAAAAACTAAGTCCATTTATAAGTAAAATACATTTACTTCTGGATACTATCTTATGATCATAAACAAGTTTCTGTCCAAGTTTGGTAGAAATCCAGGATAGTTTAAGAAAGTTATTAAAATTTCAAAAACTTTAACCACAGAGTGAATTTTGTGGACGCCGCTGACGACGGAATGTAGGATTGCTATGTCTCGCTTTTGCGACAAAAGTAGAAGGCTCGACAAAGAACATTTTTGGCCCTTAATTTCTAAACTGTTGGTACCATAACCCCCAAAATCAATCCCAACCTTCCTTTTGTGGTATTGAACCTTCCGGTAAAATTTCATAGAGATCCATTCACTTAAACTAAAGTTATTGTCTGGAAATCAAATGTGTCTTCGGACGATGACGACATACCAATATATGACAAAAAAAATTTTGTGGTCGTATAAAAAATGCAGGACAAAATTTTTCATCCTAGCCCCCATAAAAATCAAATGGTAGCTACCTTAACACATTGTATCTTCTTTATTTGGAAGCCACATTATTTCACAAAGCCATACAAAATTATTACCTACTTAATGCTAGTAAAATAAATTAGAAAAAAGAAAGAAACCAGTATTCTGCATCTTATATACAGGCTGATATCCAGTTGAAATTAAACAAAAGAAATGGAACTCTTTATTAGAGAAGGTAAAAAAGCCCAAATTGGTATATCTGATTTGTTTACACCTGTTTCTATGGGCTTTAAAAGTGTATCGTAGGTGCATAATTTATGATTTTATATATCTGATATACATCTTTTACTTAAATTATAGTATTGAGCTTTGAGGTATTTGTAAACTTTTAAATTAAAGACAAATTTTCAAAAAACAGTCGATTGTGGTAGGTGCAAATACATGTGGATCTTTTTTTGTGCATAAGCATAAATTCCTCTAAAAAAAATCCACAGAAAGATATAAAGCATTAATTTGCATCTCTGCCCCCGGCGATAGTTTTTGGGGAAAAAATCCTAAATATGGGCAATAGTTTCATCAAAAGAGAAAGTCAAGTGCACCTTTTTATGATCAGGTGTGTTTGAGTTGACTGTTTGTCTTGAAAACAAATAAAGCAAAAATATTTGATACATCATCTTACTTCAGAATCTATTATTTTTATATATTTTGGCTACAGGTTGATATAATAACATTAAAAATTCTCAGCAATAAAAATATATGGGTCAAGTAAATTACCTTTCTAATGAGTCATATCAACAGAGTAGGTGAGTTTGCATAACAAATTTTTACTAAAAGTACTTGACGACAGACTTTACAAGTGGATCTTAAAAATGCATATCTTCAACAAAATTTTCTTTTTTTTTACATGTGTTATCTAGATAAAAATAAGGAGATGTGGTATGATTGCTAATGAGACAACTATCCACCAAAGTTCAAATAAAGTGGAATAAGTCATCAACCTCTGAAAATTTTTAGTCTGCCCTTCCACGAAATATTCAATTAGAATTTTTTCTAATGTTTTTGAACTTTTAAAATTCTTCCTGACAACTGATCAGACAATAGTTTTAAGTTGATTAAAGTATAAAAGTATATTAAATGATGCTTAACAGTTAGTAGATACATTTATCTTTTCAAATACAACTGTCATATGATATAAGGATCGTAATGATGCTAAGTGGATAAATTTATTCGTTTTCAAGAGCTAAACTGACAGCATGTCATCCCTACAATGGCTTCAATTTTACGATTGAAAAAATTAGGTGGCGTAACGTGGAGATAATTTTGACGAAGTAGATTCCTGACTGTATAGTTGTACAATATTGCATATTACATCATTCGAGTTGGACAATGTTGTATCATAGTGTAAGGTTTGTTAATGTGATTGTCATGTCATGCCTATCAATGCTCCTTTATAATTGTAAGAAGAATATATAACTTAACTTTTAATAACTTAAGTTTTAATAATTTCATTTCAATAAAAGCGCTGACACAATTTTAACTTAAGTGTCAAGTGTGTTCTGCTTAGTTGATTTCAGGTCACAAGTGTCTTGCAGCATTAATAAGGTACTTATAAAAACAAGGGAAGCAAGATAACTCGCCCCACTGCTAAATAGCCCCACTTTTCCACCAACTCGCCCCACTTTCTACCAACTAGCCCCACTTATGAAAAAGGGTTAAAAACATGATGAATAAAGGTCTGCCAACTCGCCCCACTTATGAAAAATAGTAATATCCAGATGAATTAAGTCATGCAAGCTCGACCACATAATGAAAAATAGTTTAATCCCGATGAATTCAGTCCTACAAACTCGCCCCACTTATGAAAAGGAGTTTAATCCCATTTATGAAAATAAACCCACTTATAAAAATAATAAAATCCCGATGAATTTAGTCCAGCCAACTTGCCCCAGTAATGAAAAAGGGTAAAATTCCAATGAATTTAGTCCTGCTAACTCGCCCCACTTATGAAAGATAGTTTAATCTACATAATCTCCCCAACTGTACTGCTAAAATAACAACAGAAAAAAAAACACTTGTAATACAGATAAAAAAAAATTAATATATGATTCTGCATAAGAGGGGCGAGTTGGTAGGACTGAAATCATCGGGATAAAATTCTTTTTCATAAGTGGTACGAGTTTGCAGGACTAAGTTCATAGGGATTTTACAATTTTCAGTTGGTAGAAAGTGTGGCGAGTTGGTGAAAAAAGTATGTTTTGGGCGTTTTGTTTATCTCACAGAATGTGTTCACTAATGGTAAAAATGATTCGTGCATAATCCGTAGGATTCACATAACATCTTGGTTCTGCCCTCTTTCCATGACATTTACGGGTGCCCCTCCCCCAACGGTGGCAAGGGACGAAAGGTAAACGTTTTCTTATCAAATTGTCATAATAATCAAATGTCATTATAGGTCATATGAGTATGAGGGTAAATCAAAGACACCTACAGCTTGTGTTACTGTCTCATTGAAGTTTACCAGGCATCTTCCTTTATTCATGTTGAAGCCTTTAAAGCATAGTTGCAACCAAAAAAGAATTTCCAAAGTACAATTTTAGGAAATTTCTTACCCATTATATATTTTTTTTTTACATCTGGTACCTCCTACGAAAGGTTCCAGTAGAAGTGTGTGGTAATATATTTCTTGGTGTCGGAATTGTTCATATTTTCCGGGTCATTGCATTTTTTAAAACTGGCATACCGAGTAGAATGAGAGCTAAGCTGCGGCTCCGCATGTTGCCTGTTTCAAAGCAAGTTTCTGATCACATTAATTTTGCTATCATTTGCTCAGTGCATTATAAAATTCCAAACTATACTTTGTCCAAACACTTTTCAGAAATTAAAATTATTGTATAAGTCGGCCTGATTATACCCTGAATGATATTTGTCACTGGACATGTTAAAGCATTAATTAAAAAATCGTATGTCGCAGCATATCATTACGATGTTGATGCGGGTAAAGAATATTTTTTTGCAACGATTAGGCCTCAGTACATCCGGTTGTGAAAGATACCGGAACACCGGAGATCACTCCCAGTTTTTGGTGGGGTTCATATTGCTCAGTCTTTGGTTTTCTATGTTGTGTTATGTGTACTGTTATTGGTCTGTATCTTTTTCTTTTTTAGCCATGGCGTTGTCCATTTATTTTCGACTTATGGGTTTGAATGTCCCTTTGGTATCGTTCGCCTCTCTTATACCAAAGGGATATTCTACTGCTGGAATGCTGTGATAATATATTTCTCAAATTCTTATTTCTCATATCTTACTTAACCAACTTGAAACTATGAGAAAAAATAACCGGTTAGATATTTCAATTTCGACCACTTTTATGTCACCACAAGTGACTTTTCTGCCCCAAAGTGTATAAAATGTGGACTTGATCAATTTTGAGCCCAGAGACTTTATTATATGACTGTCTCTGGTGTGTCTATTAGATTGGTGTGACCTTGATCTCAAAATAACAAGGGGTCTTTTTCACTTTATTTACCAAAGATAAATCATGGCAAAGCGTTGTCGCCTTAAATGATTAACATTATTCCTGGTTTCTCTCAATATGAAAAAGGGCCTGATTTAATTGATGCTCGTGTGTACTGTATCACCAAGGCTATTATACAACCATTGATTTATCAAAATAGCTTTGTTTTTGCCTGATTCCTTACGATACATCTTCGCTAGCCAAAGGTTACGATCAAGCCCGTCCAGATCGTAATCCTCGGCTAACGAAGATGTTACGATATGGTCAATCTAATTAAAATATAGACCTTTGATTTCATCATCCTCTTATGAGGATAACGAAATCAGAGGTCTATATTTTAGTTAGATTGCGATGTGGTATAGTTAGAATCGTTATGGTGCGGTACGGTGCAATGCAATAAGCTGCGATGCGATAATTTAATTGTCCAAATAAGACTACAAACCATAAGATAGACTATTTTCAATTTCCAAATTAGGTCAAGAGAATGGAAAAAATGCGTTCAAATAAAATATTTAACAAATATATGGTTATAAAATCACAACATACAATCAGAGACATATAATACAAGAGATTGGCAACTTGGCGAAATCCCGTAAAAACACGCGGCCACTAGTTAAACCTCGCGAGATCTCCTTAGGTAATAAAGTCATTAATGAAAGTATTAAAAGTACTCGAAGTAAGGAAGAAGGTTTAAGCATAACATAAACTGTTTCAGTGTTAAATTTATCATAATTAATTAAATAATTTGAGTTTATATATAATTATTTATTTTAATGTAATTTTGATTTTAGATTTGTATTATTGAAAAAGAGACCTAATGTATTAAAAAAAAACTGATATTAAATAATTAACACTTGATAAATTGCGTCAGAGTTCATTTTATTTGATAGTTTCATAATGGGTTTCTACTGAATATACACCTGTCTCGGAGACATAATTTCACAGTGTGACATGTATATTAGGTTTAAATTATTCGATGACCAGGTAAATCACGAACATGTTATAAATAATGAGTTTTAATTGACACCTTGTATTATATGTCTCTGATACAATGTTATCAAAACAAGATTCATAGTAATACATATCGATATGTATACCTGGCATCCTGGACCAACCTTCCTTTCGAGTCAAACAGTGAGCCTCTCCAAGGATCCTAACGGACCTAAGCTACAATATATAGTCATTAGAGTTCAATTAAAACATTCAAATCAAAGTATAACCCCCCCTAAATGTCTATACAAAATATGTTTAAAAACAATTATAGCTTGAAATAACTGACTATTTTATGTGTAATTAGATCATGGTAAATCATAGCGGCATAACAACACACATATCTTATCAAATTGCATCGCCTCGAATGGCCTCGATTCAGTTGTCTGATTTTCTACGACTTTCAACGTCCATGACGTTAAAATACGTTAAAATACTAAATCCCTGGGATGTGTTTTAGTTGATTTTAGTCTCATTCTTGATTTTTTATTATTAATTGTTTTTGGCTTTTAACTAGCTGTCAGTAACTGCGAGTACTCTCAAGTCGTACTTTCTTGTTTATTTGACCTGTTGATACTAATTATAATGCTTTTTTGTCATTTAATGTTTACTTTTCAGGGTTATATCTGGTCTATATACCAGCTTTGATAAGTGTTTGGTGTTACTATAAATTTTCACTTCTTCTTACTATAAACATCAAAATTATTTATTTTGTAAAAATATTTCCTTTCTCCATTTGGACTGTACACGTTTACCTAAAAACAAAATTATTTTCATTTACCTGTGCTTGAAGTAATTGCAAATGGCTCATATTTTTGTTCAAGCATATTGTTTTTCTTAAATTGTTTAATATTGATATTTTATAGTGTGTCTTTCTATGTTGTGATATTACACTATTGTTTCAGATAAAGGTGAAGGTTTTGTACCATTAAAACGTTTAAACCCGCTGCAATTGTTTGCACCTGCCCTAAGTCAGGAATCCGGCTGATGTTCAGTAGTTGTCGTTTGTTGATGTAGTTCATAAGTGTTTCTCGTTTCTCGCTTTTTATTTCGATTATACCGTTGGTTTTCCCGTTCGAATGGTTTTACACTAGTAATTTTTGGGGCCCTTTATAGCTTGCTGTTCGGTGTGAACCAAGGCTGCGTGTTGAAGACCGTACTTTGACCTATAACGGTTTACTTTTATAAATTTTGACTTAGATGGAGAGTTGTCTCATTGGCACTCATACCACATCTTCTTATATCTAATTAAGATTGTTGGTTGATGTCGTGGTATCTTCTGCCTCTTTTTCGCTGATTTACAAAACAGGTTGACATTAAAATGATCATATACTGAGAGACTTTAAAAACGCAACATTTTGGTGGTTTTTTTAAAAACAATTCATGATTTTTCTTCATATAGTTGCTATTCATGCTTACCACTTATACCCTCATACTTCTTTCTGTTTAGAAAAATTCAATGCGTCGCACGAATTTCGTAAAGCGAGATTTGAAACGCCTTCATGATATTTTTTTTATTCAGATTTTTTGTTCTGCATGGAACATTTCTTTGAAATCATATCCACACTTAAATTAGTAAAAAATGTTTCATTTCCATATATTGCCGAGACTGAGCAAAGGGAAAATTTGAATTATGTTATAAGAATTTGCAGGCAAGAATACTTCAACGTGCTGTTGCAAGCCCCTGGTAATTTGAAGTTAGAAACTCCTCTTACAGTCCTTACAACAACGGTAAGGACAGACGGGTCTGTTAATGACCGCCCATGACCAGATCTTGACAACACCACGTCAATAAAATGTCATTACGCAAAGCCCTTAGCGAGACAGAACCAAACACATGCCCAAAAACAACAGAATTGGTTGACTTTCGAGTCTGTCAATCATTTTGGTGTTGGTTCTGAGCAGTCATTGCCTTCCATGGTGACACATCCATTGATAAGGAGAAAACCGGGGTTTAGTGCCACCTGATTTGAACATAAAACGTGACGTAATCAATTAAACATTCGAACTGCAAACTTTATTTAGACAATGGAGTAATTAATGAAATTTATGTTTGTATATATATCTATTTTATAAGTATTGCTTTTTTTTAAAATGAAAATTAAAGAGAATAATCTAGTATTGCGCTTTAAATGTCCGTCAGTATACGTAAGAAAAATAAGTGTTCATTTTATAATTTTTGCCTGGTGTATACTGAATAGTCCCAGTTTTTGCTAACTTCTATCTTAATTTCGATTCTATTAAAAGTTCTACACAAAAGCAAAATTCTTAACATTTCCAACATATATTTGTTTTCAAGTTATGCATACACTCCTTCCATAATTCCTCTGTGGGGATAGGATCAAGATTTGACCTACCCACCGTTACCAAATCTTCGTTAATTGCTCGTCGGGATTCGGATCCCTCCTCAGATTTCGGATAGGGAAACCCGGTGTGATTAAACAAACTTACAATTTTCCATACCTTCATTTTTCTAAACTTTGGCTTGGCATTCTTGTACAGGAAAATACCTAAGAACTTGGCAAAAATACAAGAAAGAACGTAAAAATTCGTCAACTATATATCACCCAACATTTTCTTGATTGTTTTAACCCAAAGGTTTCAACTCTACAAGTCATGTACAAGAATTGTGGACACTTTTGAGGAGATAACTCAAATTAAGAAATAATTCTTTTGAACTGGGTTTCTAATCTCTGACTCATCGGGTGTCCAGTTCGCAAGATAAACACAACTCCCCATAGATGTCGCGATGGTCTATATGTGTTAATTGATTAATCAGTGGGAATCGTTTAACATGTTAACTATCAGCATGGATTAATTTTGTATAGTTTTAAATCCTCGCTATCAAAAAGACACTGGGGTTTAAAGGAAAGAAAATTGATAGGGCAGAATAGAATTAATTCACGACATACTATGTCCAAAAGAGTTCATAGTTGAATTTTATTATTTAAGATTTCAAATCTTTCTTTCAAGAGAACTTTCTTTGTCCTTCTTGATTTAATAATATTCTTTTTTTTTGGTAAAAAGAAGTATTTACCATCTGACTTATACGCCTCTGAAACCGCAAACGTCAAAAGTAAAGGGAATTTTATCAGTCCTGAGTTGCAAGTAAATGTCACAAGTCACACTACTGACCGTCACACAATTTATTATAGGACAAAAAAAATTACAATTAAAAAGTAAAACTGTTAACTATCGTTTGAATATATAAGAGAACGTGAAATGATTGACGTACTTTCTTTGTATCACATAAATTCATGTTTTAAAATTCGCAGCCTATTTTCTAAATAATCACTAGATCATGTGTTCTTTTACAATTAAGTTTGTTTACAAAGTTGTTTTACATATAATGTTCAAGAAAATACGAAATAACTTTTAAATATGTTTTTCACTTTGTAAATTAGAGACAAAACTAACTCAAACCTGACTTTTTCTGGTACCTTTTTCGTGTCCGGGACTTTCTGTCCTACGTTTGTAAAACGTCCTCTTAATTGTAACAAAAATTGATATATTGGCTTATAAATAAGAAGATAAGAAGAAAACATTTCCATCAATTGAAAGAACAAAAGACGAGGGTGTTTACAGTTAACAACTATAGGGCACTGTACGTCATTCAACAATGAGTAAAACCCAGTTATACATGTTATAAAAGTTATGTTATAAAATGCTCCGGCATGACGAAATGAGAAAAATTCAAAGAAGAAACCAATGGCCTGATTTATGTTCTAATATAGTTCAAAAGATTTAAATCGAAACTAGTTAAAATCGCGGTGGTTTTTTTCAAATCTTAAAATGTATTTTTCGATTTTGAGACACTTTTAAGAAGATTTGAGTTAGAAAAAAACTACACCTGTGAATTTTAAAAGTAGATTTGATAGGTTTTACATTTTAAGGCTACAATACTTAGAAATTTAGAGGTACATTAAAAGGCAGTCTCACATTTTGTCTTCTTTGTTACTAATGTGAAATACAGGTTGGTATATAATTCCTGTTCTTTTAAATGTTTGCCTACTTCGTGTCGATTTTGCCTTTACATTTAGATAATGATGTTTATTCTTAACATAAAACCATATTAAAAAGAGAGGATAGGAGTAATATGTCCAAATAAAGACACAAAACAATTTCATATGAAACTCATAAATTTCTAAAACATGTGAATCCGTGATCGTTTTCCTTCTTTCTCAAGCAATTTAAAAAAGCAATTCATATTGAAGAAGAGAACACAGGTTTTCACATAGATCAACCTGCAAAATAAGTTCCTGAAAAAGCATCAAAGGTTGGGTATATACAACTTAGGCATAAACAAAACATGTCTATAAAATGTTATTTTGTAATGACATAGCCGGTAGATAGAAAGGCAACTAGATGCATATTTTCGGTACCGAAAATAGATTGTGTAGCATATAACCTTAAATAAACAAGAGTAAAGTGCTTTTCTTATTATTATCTTTGTTGTATTTTCTTTTATGCACGTTCTGTTAATCTATACTGAGATTCAAAAGCGGGAGGGTTGAGATCTACAAAAGTTAGTTTTACCGAACATATTTCCATAGTACCTGTCCAAATTTGTGAACCTCGTAAGAAGTTGTCATATGTCATATCTTATTTGTTTTCGTTATTTGGAGAATGTTTGTGTTTATGACAGACCTTAAGAAAAATAAGAGATGCGGCTTGATTGTTAAATGAGAAAACAATCCACCAAAGACTGAAAAATGAGGATATAAGCAAACACCACATACATTTTTTTTTAATTCACATTGAACGTATAGACTCTGTGCGATTTAGGTCTTGACATTTTGTAAAGGCATTTCTATTGTTGAATATTTAAGTCGCCCTGTTAGAGTCATTCTTTGGTGAAGACTATATTTTGCTCTCTAGATGTCTACGTTATTTTTGTGGTTGGGTTGCTATCTCATTTACTTATACGCCACATCTACCTTTAAATCATTATTATGATTTAACTATTAACTGGAGATTATTGTAAAACATTCAACATTTTTGTTATATCTCTCATGCAATCTAGACGGGGCTATATATGTACATGTATAAACATCCAAGAGTAGAGAAGTTGAAAGAGATACACACCTGTTAATTGTACATTAAAAATTTGTAATATTGTAAAATGATTTTCAGAATCAGCGTGAATGTCGGTCTACATCTTTCATTAATTAAATAACTGGCAGATGATAAAACAGCGGGATGGTTGTTGTTTAAATTCACACCTTTATATGGTAAAGATAGGAACACTATCCACGACACTTGTACACAGGGGCGGATCCAGAATTTTAGGTTAGGGGCGCAAACTTAAATTTTCGCCGAGCGGAGCGAGGCTAAAAAATTTGAGGCAAAATTATCGAAATATTCTTTATTAAGCTGAGGACAACCCATGCTTTGCAAATTTTAGGGGCGCACGCCCGCCACGCCCCGCCTGAATCCGCCCCTGGTACATTCATTCAAATAAATAAATAATCCATTTATGTTTTATACATCATAAGTGTTTAAAAGGAAGAAAATACTTAACTATTATTTTCCCAGAACTCTAAAAATCTTTAATAGCAATAAACAAATGCTGTGCATCTGAATTAATACACAGACATTGTGGCTTTTGTCAATATGTGTGTTCTGCAAATAAGCTCTTTATCATCATGATCTTTAGCAAATTTCTAGTCATACAAAAAGTGTTTGAGTTCTATATATACATTTAAATTATCCGTACAAAGTTTATAAAACTTCAACAACCTTTAATCAGGACTTAAATTCAATTTTAACATTTTCGTCATCATGAATTTATTTTAAACAATAATTGAATTATATAATTTTATTATTATTATAAAGGTGTTTGAGTTCTGTATATACATTTAAATTATCCGGACAAAGTTTATAAAATTTCAACAACTTTTAATCAGGACTTAAATTCAATTTAATATTTTCGTCATCTTGAATTTATTTTTAAACAATAATTAAATTAAATAATAATTATTATTATTTTTCTTAAGTTTTCGATGCTATCTTGTATCAAACATGTTCCGTCTTTCCCGATATAGTACAAAAGATATCGGTTTCAGCTCTTTACAATATATATATATATATTATACTGTATACATGAACTGAAGTTTGATAACGAAACAATAGCCTTATTCAAACGTCCAGGGACACCATCAAATGTAAACTTAAAATATTTTTTTGCACCTTCAGAAAGAGGAATTTTACAGGAATAGCATGGGAGATGGCGAAACAATGTCAATTTAGTAATGAATTTTATATGATTTTTTCCTACCACTAGTCATCATTGAATTTGGTTAAGTTATGTAAGAAAACGTATCTTTTCATGGGAAAATTTTCAAATCATTAGGGACACCACATTTACATAACATAAAATGATTTTTTTACATCAAAATAAAGATAAATTTTAAAACTATTTCACCTGACATGGCAATAGTTTATGATTGTACAAATAACGTGTTGACAAATCATTTTAAAGCAACTGTCGTGTTTTTCCATATACAACAATGTTAAATTTTATCAGTCCGATAGTGCTCCATAGTTGGTCACTGATAACGTTACCCCCGCTGAGCTGTCCCTGATTCTTGTGTATGCAGATGGATAGGGGCAATGGCTCGTATTTAAAGTAATTTTGGATAACTTTAATCCTTTTTTTTTAACATGTATACTCCTGTAGCGTTGTACATGATTATCATTTTGCATGCTTAAAGGTAATACATATGTTTTGTGTGTTGGCATGTCGTAATATCTATGTCTATAGATATAAGAAGATGTGGTATGAGTGCCAATGAGACAACTCTCCATCCAAGTCATAAAAGTAAACTATTATAGGTCAAAGTACGGTCTTCAGCACGCAGCCTTGGCTCACACCGAACAGCAAGCTATAAGCTATCTCTATATCTTATGTTTTATTTATGTCAGTTTCTGTTTAAAAGTTCAATCAAGTATGTAAATGTCCGCCGTTTAAATCACAGGTGTGTGACGAGAATTTAATAGAAAAAACAAAGGATATGGGATATCCATCCATGACAAAAAATCAGTACATGCACAGCTAAAAACACACAAAAAGCAAAAGAACAGCGCTTTTATTGCTGTTCTTCATCTCAAAGTCACAGTCACGAGGCCTTCACCACGGAGCAAAAAACTCTCACCTCACTGCAAGTTTAAAGGGAAACTTCGCAAAAAAATCAAAAATTGATATTATGTCCATTCTGTGTAAAAAAGCTGAAATTCATAAGTATTAAAGTTTTATTCTGCTAGATAAGAGATCACCATCGATTTTAAATTTAGAGTATCAATTCTCTGCGTGCCGCCATTTTGATATCTTCTCCGTTTAGAAACCACGATAGGTCTATAAACCACAAAGGACCAAAACTACAGTAACCTAATGTAGTCGTAATTGCGTGTCGATATCTTTTCAATCGTACGGTTGTTTTATCCGACTTACTAACTTGATACGGAAAATGTTATTATTTTTTAAATAACCATGGTCTGTCGTTTTTAAACTGTTTATATGTTTAAAAGTCAAAGTTCAAATTGATTAATGATCATGAATAAGTGTTTCGTGAAAATTATTTTCGAAAATCTAATTTGTTCATAATTCTATTATGCAATAAAGTTATTTAAATAAATTTGGACCTTCCCTTATCTGATCACCAGCATGGCTAAAGGTATTACTCCCAAAGGTATTGTGAGGTGACACGTCCAGGTATTCAAGCGATTTCCTGTTGGGCTTGCAAGTTCATGCATCGTTTCACTTCTGAGGGTATTGATCAGTGTACACGGCCGATAACTTGTAACTTTCTATTTTGAACTATCAGGTGTATAATATACATCTCTGTCTTGCGTGTCCGATAGTGATATACTAGTCATTACTTAACTCATACGCTTGCTTATAAATAACATTTCTGGTGTAAAGAATATTATTTACAAAAAAATCTTAATAATTACCTGGGACTATTATACTAATAGTATAATAGTCCCAGTAATTACCAAGGATTTGTATAGTTAACTATACAAATCCTTGTAATTACAAAAAAAAATAAAAAAATGATAAAATAAAAATCTATTTACATATTTTTTCCACGGGTAAATTTGGGAAAATGTAAGTATATACTTGTTGTCAATAGTGAAGGACAGTTTGAAACATACAAGAAGTATTGTTTTAACAAAAATGTACACACTTGTCGATCATTCGTTTATACACCTGGATAGAAAGTTACGGAACTATAGATAGTCGCAATTTAAAATATACATGTATACATTGAACATAAGAAAGAACATACATTTTGTTTAAATTGGGGTAAACGTTTTATAAATAGACTAGTCCACGTATGCCAACAGTATGTAATCATCGGATGTCGATGGACTATTGTATACCAAAAGAAGAAGAAGAAGAGAACCAATTTGATTTAAATACAGGTCGATATCTAACTTGCTTTGATTCATCGAAGTTATGGACATAGTAAAATCACAGATTTATACTTCAATTAGATTGTTCTCGGAACAAAGGAAGAAATTCGTCATCATCACAATTGTTGGGTATAATGGATAATAATGTGAACATGGTTCTGAAAGTGTTTTATGTCAAATTTCCTGTTCCGACATGTATGTTATATATGTCACTGGACGTAAACTGATTATCCACAAGGGATGTGTTTTTTTTCCAGGAAAACTATTGAGTATCAAAGTTTCAAATTAATTTCGGGATTTATTTTCTTTCTTGGTATTCAATAACAGAAATTTAAAGAATAAACTGCTTGTCCGCTTTAGGGGTATTCTTGCCAGTTAAAACAGACTTATAATTATATACAAAAATAGGGAAAGATGACATCAAATTGGTTCTGTCCTTTGTTTTTAACATCGTTGGTCAAATAGCTAAAGTATTATACGTTGTGAGACGAAGACTATTTTAATAGGGACATTCCCGATTATGTATAAATTTTGTTGATGTTTTTCACACCTGAAAAGAATATTTGTTCGTAATTTTTCGATTCCATTCCAAGAAAATCCTTAATTTTTTTGTCAATTTTTTTTTCAAATAGCTGAAGTATTTATGTGTTGTGAGATTTAAAATATTTTGATGAGAACATTAATTCCTGAATATGTAAATAAAGATCGTTTTGGATGGACTAAATTCTATAATTGCAATTGGTAATGATCTGTTTCAAATATTCAAGGTTACCGATTCTAATTTAAAATAGCACAATTTTTAGTTCATACACTCGTGTTCAGAAGGCTATTATTATTTATAAATTTATTCAATTAAATCAGAGACATATAATACATTATTATATTATATGTATTATATGTCTCTGATTAAATTAATTCAGTATTTCATCGTTACAAAAGTATCGGCGGTCATAATTCATTTAAAAGTGAGCTTACGCAAAATATAAAAATATACAACGGCTATCCAGTTATTGTGCGACTTAATTACTCCACTAAATTAATTTTATTTCTTTTTTATATTTTTGTGTCTAAAACCAGCACTCCCGTTTATCATTCATACGAAATGTTGTTCACACCTGGAACGGTAAACCGTGACGCCTACAATTCACTGAATGAAGATCAAAAGATTACAATTACAGAATGCTAATCTTTTAATTACCTTGAGTTTTACCACGAATTCAACATTCACTAAGTGTCACATAACAATACACATTCTATTTCCACAGTACAAGTAATATTTGCTGGACTGAAGCAAAAAGGTCAATACAAACAAGTATTTTTAATACACTATCGATCATGTCAGTTTCCTATGTTTGTTCAAAGTATTTGTCGGGAAAAAAAATCATAAAAATGTTTTATTGTATGATTTACTTTTATTACCAAAATTCGTATCAAAAATCGTTAAAACATAAATCCTACAATCTAATTTTAAAAGTTGCATGGCTATCACCTATTTTTAGTTGGTTAATAGCTACACCGAAAGTCGTCGATGCGCTTTAAATCGCGTTATTAGATGGTTAACGAACAAGACTTAAATGAGATTAATTTCACTCCCGGCATGCAAAAAGACTTAAACTACGTCACATAAGTGAGGAAGTTTGGATAAATAAAATTAATAATTCCCAATTTTCTTTTTTATTACTTTTCATATCAAAATAAAACTTGGTGAATATGTTTTTTATGGTATTATGAACATAATAAGATGATAAGTGAAAAATCCGAATTTTCCCTTTAAGACGACCAGTAGTACTGGCTTGAGCGGAATATTCTGGAAAATAATTTGGATAGACTTTGTAAGATGTAACACCACCAAATAAAAAAAGAAGATACTGGAAAGTAGTACAGATTTAAAACAAAATAGTTCCTACGAATAGGTGTAAATATAAAGCTGTGTAGAATATATTTTAGTAATTAAGATATCAGATGAAAGGTGAAAAATTGGTGATCCTTGTAGAACACATATTGACTGATAATTTCGAATAATACAAAAATGTATGAATGAATTCTAAAATACGAGGGCATATATATTGCCTGTTTCTCATATATGAAGTACCTGGTTTTGTATCTCCAATTCCAGTAATCAGTAATGTCTGATGTTATATATAGATTCTATCACTGCATCAAGTGTGATACGATATTTATCCACTCGAGACAGTTAAATTTTCAAATTTAAAACGCGAGGCTTGCCGAGCGTTTTAAATATTTAAAATGTAACTATCGCGAGTGGATAAATATCGTATTGCACGATATTTGGTGGTGGAATTTGTTTCTCTAATGACGTTAGACGAGATGCAGACAATCTTAATCCTTCTTTCGAACGACCTGCAAAAAGATGTGTTCTTATTATGTGACGTCATCAGGCATGGTCGCCTTTTTTCATGACGTCACAATAGGAATTTCAGAGGAAAGCAAGAAAATTTGACGTCATAATCGAATTTTGACCAATGAAGAACTGAGATCAAACGAACCACACGTTGATTAAATAAAAATAATCAACAGGTCAGGAAAAGGATAAATCGAGTAAGAATTAGAGAAATATAGATTCTACCACTGCATCGAGTGTGATACGATATATCTATCCACTCGAGACAATTAAATTTTCAAATTTAAAACGCGAGGCTTGCCCGAGCGTTTTAAATATTTAAAATTTAACTGTCGAGAGTGGATAAATATCGTCTTACACGAGATTTGGTGGTGGAATCTGTTTCTCTAATGATTTTCAAACAATATGCAGGCAAACTTATTCCTTCTTTTGAATGATCTGCAAAAGATGTGTTCTTTCTATGTGACGTCATCAGGCATGGTCGCCTTTTTTCATGCCGTCACAATAGGAAATTCAGAGGAAAGTAAGAAAATTCGACGTCATAATCGGATTTTAACCAATGATGCACTGAGATCAAACGAACCACACGTTGGTTAATTTTTTTTATACAATGGGTGCAGAAAGGGATAAATTCACGAAGAATTAAAGAAATGTATATATACAAACTGCACTAATTAATGTATTCAGTATAAATACATTTTTTTTTAAATCTCGCCACGCTAACTGATCTTTTCGTTTCACCCACAACACCAAACTCCTAAACAGTGGTGACCACTGGCTAGATATAGGAAGATGTGGTGTGAGTGCCAATGAGACAACTCTCCATCCAAATAACAATTTATAAAAGTAAACCATTATAGGTCAATGTACGGCCTTCAACACGGAGCCTTGGCTCACACCGAACAACAAGCTATAAAGGGCCCCAAAATTACTAGTGTAAAACCATTCAAACGGGAAAACCAACGGTCTAGTCTATATAAAAAACGGCTACGCTTCTTTTGTAGAGAAAGGGAAGTATGACCCGAACGATAACGCTGTATGGAGTTTGCCACAACACAGGTTAGCCTCTTGATACACTGGTTTCCGATTTTAGCTATGCTTCCAAGCGTTTCCTCCTATCAGTAAAGGACGTCATTAGCATTGGCATTTATGTACAAGCGTGACCTACTTTGCTGTGCTGCAAGAAGTGGTAGGTTTATAAACTTGGTGTGAAAACAAACAATTTTCATGGTTTTATTATTGCATTTATTTTTTGCAAGCGAAATTAGCCGGACCATTCGTTTTCTCTCATTGATTGCATCTCCCTACTCGGTAAGTCACTTTTCAAATTCTTATTACATTTCTACATGCAGGTGTAATTTAGCAACAACAGGTATCAAAAAACTATCATTATAATGGTATAATTGAAATGCATCAATATTTCCCGACGTAGTTTAATTTGATTTTAGACCATAAACATGCGATCGCCACAGCATTTTTTTTTTATATCTATCTATTTATAGTAAGCAGACTGGTCACGTGAGCAGAGGCCCATACAGGTTTTTTTTTTTGGACAATAATAATAAGGGACTTGTCAGTGGCGGATCCAGAATTTTCATTAGGTGGGGGGTGGGGGGCACTGACATCCTTAGAGGGGGCCCCGCTCCAGTCATGCTTCAGTGATTCTCTATATAATCAACCAATTTTTTCCCACTAAAAGGGGGCCGGGACCCCTGAAAAACCCTCTAAATCCGCCTCAGCTTGTACTCATAGGGAATTGTACTCCTAACTTTTAATTTTATTATGCATGGAATACTCTTAACTTATATGTTCATAATGTGAGAGTTGAAATGTTTGAGTTCTTTTTCTTCTGTATACATATGCATTGTTTACAGTGAATTATCAACTTTTGTATATTAAACCTCCAAATTGAATATTAAAAAAAAATCCTCATTTGAATTAAGTAACCAATTGCTGTCAGTTACTGTCAGATAGGATTATAGACAATAACTGATGCGTTAAGTGTTTCTCGTTTTTTATATAGATTACACCGATGGTTTTCCTGTTTGAATGGTTTTACACTAGTCATTTTTGGGGCCCTTTATAGCTTGCTGTTCAGTGTGAGCCAAGGCTCTGTGTTGAAGGCCGTGCTTTGACCTATAATGGTTTACTTTTCAGTGTCTTCCCTAGAAAATTTTTCATGCATGGTGGGTCCATGGTGAATTTGCAACGCGGCGCGCGACGCTTCTTTTTCCAGAATTAGTAACACTACATAATTTATATGTTTAAAGCCATATACCAATCTAATTGTTTTATTACAGGTACAGCAATTCATATAAGTCACAGAACTTTAAAGTATTTATTACAGATGAGAGGAATTAATGAAAGACTTTATAAACAATAATAAAAATAATCCAGTCTGCAATAGTTATTTACAAATAAATGCCATGTACACATTATTTTGTTGATATCTTCCTCTTCAACTTTCCAAAGGTCACCACACATTTTTCAAAATCAAGATCTTCCTCCTTTGGTCCTTCAATTGATATATGCATTAAGCAATTCAGCACTTTTTGGCATAGTCTTTTTCTCAAAGGTGTTTTAACTCTGTTCAAGCATGAAAACACCTTTCATAATCAGCTGTTGAAACTGGCAATGGAAGACTCATTGTTGCATACTTAGACAGACAAGGATACAAAGTTCTAATACTGGCAACTTTGTTCATTGTCTGCCTAAATGTCATGTCTTTACATTCTTTCACTAATAGTGTCCTCAGTTTGCTGATAGAATGGTTTCAGCATCAACAGCAAGTTGTTAAATAAAACTTTGAATGTCATCATTGCTTCACAGAGATTTTACAGGAAACAATAAAACAAAGTTTAATACGTTAATTACAGAAGTCGTCAATAAAGAATACCTGACATACGGATGACATTGTTTGGAAGCTAAGCTGACATTTTATTTAATGACAATTTGTAACTATTTTTTTAAACACATCCCTGTCCGATTTATTTATAACTCTTTATAATTGTAAAAATCCTATCTTGCCGAAGTGAAAGAAATTTAGCCCCACTTGTGTAAAAAACGGCAAATGAATCCGCTACACTTAAGCTTCATGTGACCCATTCAAATAAAAATAGAACAACACAAGTTTATTAAAAACAATATTTCCGTAAATAACTACGTATGTTTTGAAAGTTTTTCTATCAAATCTTTTAAATATTTCATACGACACATCTTTTTCTCGGCCCGGTGGCGGTGATGTGTATTCTTTGATATAATCAATCAACCGCGACTAATCTAAAAATAACTGATTGTTGTGACCAATCAAAAAATAATTCATCAATGCTGATGAAAAAACTGCCAAACTTATTAAAACAAAAGTTTTGTCCATTCTCGGTGAAATTACGTTAGTTTTATTTTATAATACCAGAGACTATACCAAATTTTAAATTTCTACTTTTTAAAGATCACAGTAAAATAACGATGTCAAACACCCGTTTTAAGGTGAAATTTATACTGGAAAAGGTTAAACTTTTTATCCAGCACAGAAAGATATGCATTGGAGATTAATCTGACTATTTATTTATCAGCTAACTGGCAACTTCTATTATGTAACCGAAGTCTCGATATATAACCAACTAATCAAGAAGGTTGTAAAATCCCGGCACGCGCGACGTGATGTATCCAATTATCAGTCGGATGAATTTAAAACGCATGTGGAGTGTGGTCACTTGTCACTTCACTTTCAAAATCGATAATAAATATTTTACACAGTTATATTTTCACACATAGCGGGATGCATTGCGGTAATGATGAAAGCATAGCGGTCGAAATTTATGCGTAGCGGTACCGCAATGCTTGAACAGCCTGGGGAAAACACTGCTTTTACAAATTGTGATTTGGATAGAGTTGTCTCATTGGCATTCATACCACATCTTCTTATATCTAATAATTGATGCGTTGCTTGAATAGAGCATATTGCTATTATTTTCAAACAGATACTTATATTTCGTTTATATTAACTATTTTGTTTGATCCGATTAAGGGCATAGAATAGAATAGAAGAGAATAGTGTTTTATTGCTAATCACAGCGCCCAAAGCTGAGCTGAATAATTACATTAAATTTATATACAACAGGGCTCACACTACTTCCATGACTTCAGAATCATAGGGAGAAGTGACTTCTCTTTTTGAAACTGATAGGGAGAAGTGGTGGGATTTGAAAGAGAAGTGCTCCTTCGCGTGCTGGGCTACAATGTTTGGATTTTACTACCTATTTTACAAAGGGTCATACAATGTATGTAAATAATGTTCTTTTTATGTTGTTCAATTCATATCTGAGTATACAATTAAAGTAACAGTTCAAATTCAAAGTTGTTTAAGTTTAGATTCTTGTGAGAAACTACCAACTAAATATCTAGGACTAAAAATTTTTTTTTTTATGTCAAAAGGTAAAGAAATTATGATATATTAATCACAATTCAATTAAAAACTATCTTGTTTATCATGTTTTGAAATTCAGTGTTTCTCATCAAAAGATATACAAAGTTAAGCTGGGCCATAATATATTGATATAATAGTATTATAGTTCAAGAGTTATGCAACTTTAATCAATATTTTGAAACAATCCATATGTATGGAGTTACATACATTAATCAAGTAGATCTAACCAAAAGTCTGTTAATGTGTGTGAAATGCATATTTTTTTCCTTTTGGGATCAATATTCTTCTGTCAGCTGTTCCATTCATGCGTCCCTAGTTATTATTGTAAAATATGGATTTTGGTCATAGCTGGTCCGTTTCCGTAAACAGTTAATGGCGGATGAAGAAAATTTACAAACGATGTTTGACAAGCTATTTGGAAAGGAATATGACGTTTTTAATGCAATAAATGGGTTAAACATTTACTGGAGGCAACTTTTATCACGTTCAAATTAAGTAACAAGCTTATTTTGCCGCGGAAAGTTAGACTGATGTACGCTCTCGAGTAACAAGTACCGGAAGTGAATGAAGTGATAAAAAGTTGTCTTTTTATTAAGTACCCTTCTACACACTGTAAAGTTAATGCTTAAACCTCTTTTCTTCAGAAAATGAATCGTTTATGTCTGAATTTCTTTAATTATCAATAAAAGATTGATGTTTCATCGACTTGGTAAAAATTGAAAATGTCCGATGACGAAAGCGACTTAAAGCGAGTATGGTGAACAACAGGGCGACTAGATTTTGCTTTTGATGGTCTGGCAAAGTGAAGTGACAGAGGGGAAAGAGACTTTTTCGCCCCAGTCGCCTGCTAGCATTTCAATGATTACAATGATTACAATGATTTAATGAATTCAATCAAAACCAGCAATAAAATCAGCTGCATTGAATATATTAAGTATACAGTAACTGGCATAATACTGACAAGCTGGAACAAACCCACCTGCCACTTCTAACATCTAAACATCTAAACATCTATTCTGTACATTCCACCTTTATCAGATGAACCACTTCAGTCAAGAAATCTTCTTGAAGTGTAGAATCCCTTATACTTTGAAATTTGAATTTTTTGCACTTCCAATTTAATGTAGAATTCTTCTTTATACACTTATATACACAAATACTAACTATAATTGTAATAAAGGATTACTGTAATTTGATATGAAAAAACTATCCGTTGACTATAATAACTGTAGGAATTCCTGTCTTTTTTTAAATAGTATGACAAGATATTCATACAATAGCAGGGGCAGATAACAATTCATCAAAATGAAAAGAGTTGGTTTTGCAATGTTGCTAATGGTAAGCAACCCAAATTTGCTGAAAATTAACCAATATCATCAAATCAATTATGTGGATCGAAAGCATTTTCAAAGGAAACAAACCAAGATGTAGGTCTACTGTGGGGGCAAAAAATTTGAGGCAAATGAATAATGTTGGATAATTCAGATAACATTTACTAGATATAGGAAGCGTAATTTAGCGATTAGGATAAATATCAGTTTTCTGTTTAAAACTGAATAATAAGATCATGGATCCCCCATTTTAGCTCACCTAGCCAGTTGGAGCAGCATCGCTTGGCATCAATTGTTTGTCGTCATTGTCCTCGTCCTTGTCTGTTGACTTTTACAAAATCATCTCCTCTTAAACTACTTGGCCAAATTGAACATAACTGTTTCATGATGAAAAAGTAATTGATAGAAAGAAAAAAACTGTAATGAACTTTCAAACACATCGTTTCTCTTGAATTCCGTTAAAAACATTATATTCAGGCGTAGTTTGTCTTTGCTTGCCCTCACTTATAGAATAACAAAAAGGGCGGCCGTTCTAATTGATTGTGCTTCCATTGTGTATAATCCTCCGAAGGGTAGGAGCACATGAAACAAGAAAGATAGCTCAATTATAATTTTTCCTAGTATTGAAATACCTATTCATGATCTGTCTGTATACTTCTGACATTAGGACTAATAGGTTTAGGAGGTCTTTTGAGTTATGGTGCAAATATGGGAGGTTGGGGAGGGGGGCTTGGGTCATCATATTCTGTTATCCTTTATTTTTTATATAAATTTTCTCTACTCTGTATTTTTAAACACCCATTATTCTCTCTTCTTTATTTTTCTTTATTCTTTACTTTTAATATTTCTCTATTCTGTAGCATATGCAGACCATAAGCAAATTATAAGGACAGGAACATTGACCAATCTGCCAATAAATTCATTATATTAGTCCCTGTTTTGAGACGTACAAATCAAATCAAAAAACATACAATATGTATCTTTTGAAGAAATACAGTATTTTTTTTTACTGTTCTGTTTTAATCTTAACTGTTTCATTTTTATTTGTGCATGTATACTAATGAAATACTGAAAAAGAAAATACTTATGTTTTTGTTCATGTATTTTACCCTATGCAATAACTACATTAGTACTACTAATATCATGTTAAGCTGCTACCAAAGAAAGGTCAATTTTCTTAACATGCAAAAGTGACTCAAGCCCTCAAAATCCTAACTTAAACCCTTAGCATAAGGTGTCAGACTACCAATTCACCCACTCCAATTTAGAACGTATGTAAAAGTAGCTCTTCCCTGACAATAGTGCTTTTAACGTCATTGGTTACTTAAACTAACAAACAAATTTGCAGACATGAAATTTTTGGTGAAAGAGAAATATATTTAGACCATTTTGAATCAAAATTTACTTGTCTATGAGTTTGCATTAAAAATTGAGGATTAATGCGCTCCATGGTATACTTATTTAAGATTTCCAGAAAACCAGAGATTTTATTTTTAAGTGATATTTGGATTCCGAACGAAAGCATTTCACCACTAGACTTTAAACATTGGATGAAAATTGGCATGTTGAAAGGTGATACATGTACAATTCAGGATATACCTGGTTTCTATGAAGTTAAACTTAATAAGGTAATAACTTAGAAAGCTGTGAAAATTGAAAAATTTGGTTGAATAGGTAGGGATTTTGAATTGGTGGTCTGACACCATAATACAGAACATAGGGGTAAAATGTAAGTATTTATTGTCTATTATTTTGAAAACGGTTATAGATAGCAAAAAATGATCAGCATGACCAGATTAAGAAAAAGTCAAAACTCTCAAAATTGTCAGTCGACTCCTTACAGGAGAATTGCCCTGATTAATTTTACCCATGTTGCATTTTTTAGCCAAGACTATATATAACTAATCAAAATGCCCTACTAAGAGCACAATAATTACAATTTAATTATTTCATCTTAACCATCTGTTAACATGTACACTTATAAGTAGATAAAGAAAGACAATATCTACAAATAAGTCAACATAGCTGACATTGTCAGTAGACTCCTATAGAAAATGAAAATAAATCTTTATAAATTTTACATGATGATGTCCAAAGTACTTTTCTGGATTTGCCTTCATCTGGTAGTGGTACACATAAAGCCAAAAATTTGAAAGCCAAGAATGTACAAGTACCAAGTCACCTGAAAAGCTACATGACCAAAAGGGACATCAAAACGATAATAACCAAGTCCTTTTAAAGGTCAAATTTACCTGAGGGAGTTTGAACCTTAACGTCTAAATAATTTTGAATTTTATGAACAGACAATTAAGGAAAGGTATGTCGGTATCATATAGGAGTTCAGATTGATTGATTGAGTGATTGATTGGTGTTTAACACCACCTTCAACACTATTGTGCTATTTCATGGTGGTCAGTTTTTATTGGTGGAGGAAGCCGGAGTCCCCGGAGAAAACTCTCTGACCTTCGGTAGGAAAACTGACAATCCTAGTCAATTAAGATTGGAGTCGAGTTCACCCGCACGAGCGGGGTTTGAACTCGCAACCTCTGTGGTGTTGACTGGCTAGTGATTACAGTAGTTGAACTACTTATTTTTTTTAATTTTTTTTTTATCTTTAACTACTTAGACCACTCGGCCACCAAGGCCCCTAGGAGTTCAAACCTTAAATTAAAATTTATACCCATTTTTGGCGTTTTGGTAAAAAACTAAGTATATAGAGAGAAACTGTAAACAGAAAAATCTAATCAGCAACACAAGATAAAAAAAACTGATTATGTCACTAAATAATATTTTCAGAAAAACTGGTGAAAACAACTCTATCCATTTGTGAGTTCTGTAATTTTTTGGAATCTAGGGTGATTTCCAAATTTTGTGAAAAAAATTTTGGAGGCCCTACCGATATCTAGAGAGTTCACATTTATGTTACTGCTATACTAAGATTAAGTTTGTGATTTGACCCAGTTTGCTAATATACTCTTTCCCTGAAGGACAGGGCCTAATCTAGGATTTTGGAGAGGGAGAAGTGACTTCTCCTTCCATGAGAGTAGGGAGAAGTGGTCAATTTTTTTGGAGTAGTGAAATATCATTACTCAGTGTTCCAGCTAGGTCGTTTTCACAGGGCGGTCCGCCCGCCCTTTCCCGAGTGCCGCCCTGTGCCCTTTTTCTGAAGCCCTGTGCCTTTTTTAAGACGCCCTGCTCTTTTTCGTAAGTCCATGCCTTTATTACCGTAATATTTTGATGAAAATACAATTATTCTACCTGTCTTCATATTTCTGACAAGTTTATGACCCTCAGCTAATTAACATTTACAGCAGGTGAAATAAGTTGTGATTACAGATAATCCGCTTATCGACATCGGATAGGTCATTAATCCATTAATTAAACTTCATAATTGACCATTGTAATAATTATTCTCATTAAATTCGGTCAGTCAGGATTTCAATTTCAATATTTCTCAAAAGATGACAATTTGCCTTTTCGTTTTATATCCGTAGATCGTCTGTTGTTATGATCATGATGTCAAAGATTTATTTTTATACCCCACGCAACGAGTTGCGGAGGGTATAATGTTTTGACCCGTCCGTCCGTCTGTCCGTCAGTCCTGTTTCTTGTCATCACAACTCCTCTCAAACCACACAACAGAATTTCACAAAACCTTTTTAGATAATAAGGACATACTATGTAGTTGTGCATATCGACAGGAAATTTCGATTCAATACTTTTTCTAGGAGTTATGCCCCTTTGAACTTATTTACTTTAATGTACTACTGCAACAATTTGTCATCGCAACTCCTCTCAAACCACACAACAGAATTTCATGAAACCTTTTCAGATAATAAGGACATACTACGTAGATGTGCATATCGACAGGAAATTACAATTCAATTTTTTTTCCAGGAGTTACGCCCCTTTGAACTTATTTGCCCAATATACTACTGCAACCTTTTGTCATCGCAACTCCTCTCAAACCACACAACAGAATTTCATGAAACCTTTTCAGATAATAAGGACATACTACATAGATGTGCATATTGACAGGAAATTACGATTCAATTTTTTTTTCCAGGAGTTACGCCCCTTTGAACTTATTTGCCCAATATACTACTGCAACCTTTTGTCATCACAACTCCTCTCAAACCACACAACAGAATTTCATGAAACCTTTTCAGATAATAAGGACATACTACGTAGATGTGCATATCGACAGGAAATTACGATTCAATTTTTTTTTCCAGGAGTTACGCCCCTTTGAACTTATTTGCTTCAATGTACTTCTGCAACAGTTTGTCATCGCAACTCCTCTGAAACCACACAACAGAATTTCATGAAACTGTGTAGATAATAAGGACATACTATGTAGATGTGCATATTGACAGGAAATTATGATTCAATTTTTTTTTCTAATACAATTTTTTTTCTTACACTTATTTTATTTCTCCAATGACAATGTGGGGACGTGGGGTATGTGAGCGCGCTCACTAAGGTTCTTTCATTTTAATTGATCTTTTAAACTAGTTTTAATCCAGAAGAAAGTAAAAACAATGCTTGACTGTACCTTTCATTGAATAACTATATCCTAATTAAATTAATTAAAGCTGTAATCCATGATCACAAATTGAATGCTTTGTTTACATTTGTTGAAAGCCATGTGCTTTTAAGCGGGAAAATTCGGAAAACCCCTTTAACAACAAACAGTTACATTTCATTGTTATTTATAGACAGTAAGAATTTCATTTTGATTAACTGCTAAGATTATTTCATTAAAAATGAATACTTTCTTGGGGTGAAACTGATAATACTTTTATACTCTACATCTAGGGGTGTGTAAAATGGAAAAAAAAGGGGGGGGGACTTTTTTATATATATATTTTTAATACTTATTCATATTACAAATATAAGTTTACCAGTCTGAAAAGATATGGTTAAATGGATTTTAATTCTGAAAAACTCAATGTGGTTTATAAATTCCTTTATTATTTCTATCATAGTCAGAAACAAGCTACATGCATTAGGCATTTCAAACATATATTATTGCCTTTATAAGAACACTCAAGACTATTTATAAGTATGTACCTGTAGTACAAATACCTTGGTAGGTCCTTAAAAATCTCTACTGGGCCCTTGGAAAAAGTTTTGGGATCTAGGTTGGCCCCTGAAGAAAATGTTAGGTGTTGTTCCTGACTGTATTGCAGATTTATGTGTAGTTTTTTTAACTGACATGCACAATTCATTTCACTTATGAAATAAAAATAATTCAACAAACGGAGCTGCCCTCTGCATTGCAATTTAACCTAAGACCCGCCATGCATCAAAAATTTTTCTAGGGAAGACTTAGCTAGTAATATACGTCCTTGGACCTTTTAATACTGTTACCCAAAATAAGATTGATTTTCATCTAGCGTAAAAGTGACTAAACCCCCTCAAAACTCCTAGCTGAAACCCCTGCAGTTTACATAAGACAATGTTTGACATGCCCTTTTTAAAATATCAGTCATCGTGCTAAAGTGCCCTTTTCATGATTGGCTCCCTGCCCTTTTGAAATCCTAGCTGGAACACTGATTACCGTTTCGTTTGCATAGTGTTGTCGTGTATATCATTAAGGAAATTGTTTTATTTATGTAATAAAAAATATACTTGAAGTGTTTTATATGATATTGTATAAAATGTATAAATTGAAAATTCTTAATAAAAAGGTTTAGACAATGTAGTTATTTATTCATTCATACCATTTGTGCTGTCAACTTGTAAATAAGTTAAAATAAAATTTGTTGCTTGCCTAGTAATATTATCATGCATTAATCTCATGTGCATCTGCTTCAATTTTTTTTTTGACTGGGCAATTTAATGTATATCACCACAGGTCATAATTTTGTCAAACATTTAAATATTGACTGTCCAGGACATCATGTCAGTTGTAAATTGAGAATCTCGTGAAATCTTGTAAGCCTATATATAAATAAAGATATTTATCAATCACATTTTAATTAACCGATAAAGAGCTAATTTTTATCATTTTGTTATAAAAGATATCTCCCTTATTAACGAATTGGTTGTGAAAAAAAACCCACTGCTGATCACAAGCTGGCCATGTCTTGTACATTTGCAATCAACTTATCCATTAGCGGTCTTTCTACCTTCTATATTTCAATTTTTATTCAATGAATATACACAAAATTCCGTTAATTCCCATCCTTAACCTACCGAATAGTACAATTGATCGACTCGAAAGTAAGAAAAATAAAACAAATCAGTTGAGTGATTATGCAACATCCTCAGATTAAAATCATCGTAAAATGATAACTCAAACAGACGCTCAGTTTCTCGTTTCAATAGATTTGAATGTTAAATCCGAGGATGTTCAAAGTCGCCGTTGTATTTATTTCATTTAACCGTCGATAGTATTAGTCCTGGGTCCTTTCGAAAATCTCGATTTTCCTTGTCAATTGGCATGATGTTGTTTACCTGTGCGACTTGTAAATTACAAGTTGTCTCCCTTATACCTATTTTGATGGCGATTTGACTTCGCTATGAAGTCAGTCGGCCGGCGAGTTTTAACGATTTTCAAAATTCCTTGGCGACTTAAATCGTCATTTCGCTGGCAAGATTATGGCCTGCTGAAGGAAAGGTTAACTGGTTTAACCCTTTTGCCGCCAAAACGACATTTTTGTCGTTTACAGCTAGCACGCCAAAACGACATTTTTGTCGCTTTTTAGCAGATCCCACAAGCCATTAAAAACGTATCTAAAAAACACCATTTACTGCCGAAACCATTATAGGTTTGAAGGAAAATAACTGACATGGTTCTGTTATACAAGAATAACCCTAAAAGTCCCAAATATATATTGAATTTTTTTGGTTGAAAACAATTTTTTTAGAGGTAAGGTGCAAATTTTTACACAAGCAATTATACTCCCAATTATAAACTTTTTATGCCTTTATTTATCAAATTGATTTAGTGAAATTAGTTCACATAGTTGACTGTAAATAAAACCAATTGTTATTTTATTTTTAAATTGTAACGTTTATTCGAATGACGTCATCAAAACTGGTGCTGTGTGTGACGTTTATGCGTATAAAACTGGCAGGTACTTGAAATTACTGGTAACGTTTTGCAGTAAAACCATTGAGTTTTTACCGATTTTCACAATGTGAAGTGTTACGGATTGCAAATCCTTCGAAAATTGGTATCACCGTTTGATTTCTGTAAATATATTCAATAAAAACTGTTTGTTCAAATTTAGTAGGCTAGCTCGGCGGATAAAGTCGGTTGAATTCGAATATCTGTTTTTGAATGCACTATTTTACCCAACATATTTCTTGAAAAACTTACCCATTTGCTGTTGGTGTAAACATATGTTGACTTCATTAGTATTAAAAATACCGAAATACTAAAGTTATTATTAATTTCGACAATGTCTTTTAAAATAATTTCTGCGAAAAGCCAAATCATACCCTGAATTTTTTATTTATCATTCTAAAACTTGATCATGGCATACACTTTTCATACTCCGCCTTAATTGTTCATGCGTCCCACTTCGTTGTCAATTCAATGTTTGAAAACATGTTCTATTTTTAGTAAAGATCGTGTTATGAATTACCTATTCTTTTTTTTCTTATTTACTTTTTGTCTTTTGTCATTGTGTTAGGGTTTTTTTTGTGCTTGGTCCAATTCTGACAAGTCAAACTCTTTTCAAATTTTTTTGCTATTTGTTCTAATGTTATACTGGCACATGACACCGACAGTTCAAGGTTAGAAGAGGGGATCAGCGCCTACAAAAATATACTGAGCTTTTCCAAAGCCAGGAAGAAGCCTTTGTCCAACTGGATGTCGTTATCACATACCCTTTGTTTGTCATGTTTGTTTTTCGATCCTTCAATGCTTCAGTAAAGCTTAACATGTCGTGAACTTTCTCATTTTTATTGTTTCACATTGAATTAAATGAAGGCCAGTCTTGCATACAAAAAAGAGAGGCGAAAGATACCAATGAGATAGTCAAACTCACAAGTCGAAAACAAACTGACAATGCCAAGGCAAAACACGAAAACTGACCAAAAGACAATTAACAGTACACACACAACATAGAACACTAAAGACTGACTAGCACGAATCCAACCAAAAACTGGGATAGATCAAATATTCAAAACTATTGTTGAAGGCCATATATTCAAAACTATTGTTGAAGGCCATATATTCAAAACTATTGTTGAAGGCCATATATTCAAAACTATTGTTGAAGGCCATATATTCAAAACTATTGTTGAAGGCCATATATTCAAAACAATTGTTGAAGGCCATATATTCAAAACTATTGTTGAAGGCAGTACGACGACCCGTGGTTTATAGCCTTGTCCTGATGTCTCTGGTGGCTATAGCTGTCTCATTTGTAACCATACCAAATATCATGACTTTCATATCATAACGGACTCTTTCAAAATAATATTGGTGCCAAAAGAAATTCTGAATTGTTTATTCTCACAACCAAAATTGTTTAACGGTAGCTAAAGAAAAACAATATTTAAACACGGACGGGGTTGCATGATTCTATGCAAAAGTTAAGCTAATATTAGTTTTGAAAATTCAAATCCAACACACAAAATTGATATAAGAACTTGTTTTTATACAGAAGTTATTAACAGCATGTAGATTTTTTCATTCCATCTGATCCATTAAAACTATTGAACTATTGTCATCATTTTGATTCCTTTTTATTTGTTTTTTTTTTTTGTTGTTTTTTTTGTTAGTGGGAAAGATTAAACAAGACTAATCTAACAACCTTGTATAACTATTTATGAAAAAGATCAAGATATAATCAAATAGAGCTAAGGAAAAGAGATACAAGTATAAAAAAATATAATGTGGCCTTTTTGGTAATTCCGAGACCACAGTGTTGTAAGAAATGTTTCTGTTTGGCTTTAAAAATCCAAATCTCGGGGGAGCGAACATTAGCTGCGCCACGTCCTCATCATGATCATTTATTCCAATTGTTTATTTTTGAATTTTTTGTGAAAAGCTTTCCTTATGGTGGAACCTGAATAATGCATATAACAAAGCACTTTTTTCAGCTTAAAGAAAATACAATGAACGGGTTAATTCATGTAATTTGAAAATGTTTATTTTTTTTGTCTCGCCTTGACGGAGTCAAAAAGCGAAACATAGGTATGCTGTTTTCGGCATCAGCAGGGGCGTCAACAGTGTATTAGTTTGTGATTAGGTCTAGTTCATGGTGAACCTCAAGTGGTAGGTCAATGAATATGGTATGCAGTTGTATTATCATTGGCACATCTCATTACCATGGAGATTATTTGGCCCTGCCCCCTGAGTCAAGTTCTATTGACTTTAAGACTTTGCTTAATTTACATGTATTAGTTTGTGATTAGGTCAGTTTATGGGGAACCACTAGTAGTAGGTCAATGATATTTGGTATGCAGTTGTATAAGCATTGGCACATCTCATTACCAGGGAGATTATTTGGCCCAGCCCCCTCAGTCAAGGTCTATTGACTTTGAAACTTTGCTTAGTTTTCATGTATTAGTTTGTGATTAGGTCAGTTTATGGGGAACCACTAGTGGTAGGTCAATGATATTTGGTATGCAGTTGTATAAGCATTGGCATATCTCATTTCTATGGAGATTATTTGGCCCCGCCCCCTCATTCATGGTCTATTGACTTTGAAACTTTTGCTTTGTTTTCATGTATTAGTTTGTGATTAGGTCAGTTTAAGGGGAACTGTTAGAGGTAGGTCAATGATAATTTGTATGCAGTTGTATAAGCATTAGCACATCTCATTTCCATGGAGAATATTTGGTCCTTACCCCTCAGTCATGGTCTATTGACTTTGAAACTTTTGCTTAGTTTACATATATTAGTTTGTGATTAGGTCAGTTTAAGATGAACCACTAATGTTAAGTCAATGATATTCAGTACGCAAATGTATTGGCTTTTGCAAGTTTCATTTCCATGGAGATTATATAACCCCACCCCCTATTATGGTTCATTGACTTTGAAACTTTTAGATAGTTTACAAGTTAATGTTTGTGTTTATGTTTGTTTAAAGGGAACGAAAAGTCAGTGGTATTTGGTTTGCAGTTGTATTAGCATTGGCACATCTCATTTCCATGGAGATTGTTTAGCCCTGTACCTTCAGTCATGGTTCATTGACTTTGAATATTTGCATAACTTACATTTTAAAGTATTGCTATTTTAATTTCAACATTTGCATTATCAAAATAACAAATAGGCGAGACATATCTTTGTGTTAACAGTTTATGTAAAAAGAGTTTTATTTCAAATTTTTCAACTGAAAAATAAAGGGTCGTCTAAAATCGTCTATTCTTCACACAAGTGCAATCTTCTATACAAATCTATTGATATATAAGGGATGGGATATGAGTGACTATTTCAATCCGGCACCATTTATCTGTGTAAGTCAACAGCGATTGTTTTCACTAATGTCGGAGTTGATTTATTATACCCCCACTTTAAAAAAGTGGGGGTATAATGTTTTACCTCTGTCCGTCTGTCCATCCATCCGTCGGTCAGTCCGTCCATCGGTCTCATGACTATTTTCCGTCACATCTTTCTAAGGAATTACATTACAAGGATTTCTGAAATTTAGTTTCAGGGTTTATATGAGACAGCTTTACCATGTGATGAGTTTTCAGATTCATCACTCAAGAAATTCTTGTTTACCTTATACTTTTAGCGACCGGGTGTATCATTAGGAAGCAGTAGCTCACAGATTCACTTGTTGTTCCAGTCGTTGTTTTTTCTGTAATATTTGAGTGTGTTTTTTTTTGTCCAACCGGTTGTGTTTGTTTATATCCGACTGCTATAGTTTAGCTTGGGAAATGAATTCTGATAGCAAATTTTTGTAGTCTCTGACTATGTATACTTTATCCTTTTAGTATTTGAAATATCATATAATGTCCGACTATCTTTTAAGAATGTAAGTTGACCTCTATAAATCTTTATTTTATTGTTTGTGTCCCAGAGTTATAGTCTCATTTACACTGTGTCCGCAACTCTTTTTAAAATTGGAGAAGGGTTTTTAAAGTAACCAGTTTGTGGTTTGTGTGCATGTATCAAATCAAATTCAAAATCTTAAAGAATCAACCACAGTCAAAAGGAAAGTACGTCGTCCGTAATTATTATTGGGGTAAACTATTGGTACCAAAATTTACCTCTTTTATTTTATACTTCAAACTAATCATGTACTAGTTTTGAAAAAAATAGATACTACATCATAAAGTTGGAAGCAGTGAAAGAAAATAGTTACAACATTTGGGGTCGTATCAATTTTACCGAGATTCCTAAATGAACTCTTGCCAAAATATTGTGTCTCTACGTTAGATAGTTTCTTTACATCATCTGCCTAAATCACACCAATGAAAAAAGGATTTATATAAGATTTTTGATGTCAATGATTGCAACAAGAAATAGAAAAAAAATGTTATCGACAGGCCTCATTTAATGACAAAACTGATTTAAGTCGGACATGTATTTAACACAGCAAAGGATTTCTTAAACCTGTACCTATAGTTGTTTTTACTGAACTTAAGTTCAAAACACTTAAATATTATCTGTAAAAATCGGCTTACTGCTTAAAAGGGTCAAGACAGTTTGAACCACAGATAAAAGACATCAAATGTTGCATTAAAAAAATAATGGCGAAATTAATAGAACTGCACATGCCTTTGACTTGAATACCAAAAAAAAAAAGAAAAAAAAGATCAGTTTAGACGCTCTTTATGAAAAAAGAAACAAAACTGATGGTAAACGTTAACTACTACTGGTTTAGTCAGACAATTGACAATCCTCAAAACCAAATTGTCAAATCAAAATGAAGGATAAGTTACACAATTGTAATGTTAAAGTAAACTTATTTCAAATTATACATTAGACATGTTATCATTGTGAATATTCGTGAAGTATTTGTCGCTGAACGCAGTTGTCATTCGATTAATTGCTGAATCAGTTAAGACTTTGATGGTTAAATCATTACAATGTTATATACTAGTATCCCGATTTTTGTGGTGATGTGCAAAGTGTTAAGTCGGACTTCATCGACAGTGCTTTAAAAAAAACCCAGACCAACGCCAACAATGAAGAAACTGAGAACACTGCTCGTCTTTTGAATCCCTCAGTGATATCAAATATTGCATGATCCTTTATATCAAAATACAGTAATTGAGCTATATTTTCTTCAATATATCTTTATTGTTTGTAATATTTATCATGTTATAAAAACCCTCATTTATTTCATTTATTTTCATATTGTCCGTTTTTTTTTTTATAGTATTCTAGAAAAAGAAATAGAAATTAAATAAAATAACTTTGATTTCCAACTCGAACATAAAAAAGTCACTGAATATACGCAAGGGCAGTATTCTCCCCAGGGCCTTTTAGCATCATGGTAATGTGATGCTATCTGAAGTGGTTTTCTTATAGATAATGTTATGGATGTGATGCTATAATTTTAAAAAACAAGATGGTATTTCAATTTCCCCTGTTTACCAGGATGCTAAATGAAATATCTGGGGAGAACACTGAAGGTCCGCTAGGTGTACTCAAGTTTAAAGGTTAGTCCCGAGGATGTTGAAAATTTCCCTGAATGTACGAGATGTCTAATAAATCGATTAACGAGGATAACGTGCATGTGTTTGTAGGAAATGTGTTGACGTTACATTACGTATCGTTTATAGTAACGTCATTCAAATATGTATGGCAACGTAACATTGTGAAAAAACAACGTTTCGGCGCTCAAAGGGTTAACTCTAGCTGTCAGAAGTTCCATCAGTCGGTCCCATGATATTTTTGTCCCAAGAACTGCACAAATCAGAACTTCCTGAAATATGATACCAAGTTTCATGTCAGCACCATATAGTGTGATGCATTTGCACTTCCATCACTTACATGTCTTATCAACTGTCTGTTTACCAAATATTTATATATTCTTACACATATGACCATGTACATGATGTTTAAAATGTTTGTTGCATCTTTGTCAAGACTAACAAGATTTTAATTTTCTGTCCATTGAGTGCTTATAGCTGGGGACATTCATAAGCATTAGTTCGCAATCCATCAGGGTTCTAGGTATAATAACTAAGGTAAGACCCAGGTCAGTATTTCAAAATCAATGAGTCCCACCATTGAATTGATCATGTTTTTCAGAAATTTTTAGTGAGTCCCAGTCAAAATTATTAGTCTAGGACTCGTCTAGATGCTTTACCGAGAACTCTGATCCATCTTGTTTTGGTAGACTTACAGTCCAAGTTTCTGTAAGCAAAGATTTGAAAAGCACTTCCCCCTGGTAATTGACAGAGAGCCAATAATCTGTTCTTGTGTGAAAAAATTTGTATGCCTAACTTTTCATTTCATCCCAGTATATTTAGATTTTATTTGCAGTAAACAATGCCGTCAATAAAATTAAAGAAGAAGACTCAGGAATACTTGGCTGAAAAAGAAAGAAGCAAACAATTAACCAAGGAACCTGAGGAAGAAAAGGAAACAGAAACAGAAAAAAATAAGAAAAAAGACTTAAAGCCAAAGAAAAAAGAAAAACCACCAGTGCTGGAAGCAGAAGTGCCATTGATTTTAGAAAAAAGAAAGAGAACTGTTCCACCTGGTGAACAGCAGCTGACTGACTGGTAAGTTTTTATGTAAAATCTTTGAAACCAGGACCAATTATCCCAACAGTGCTGACACTAAAATACATTTATAATTTCCTTATGAAAAACCGTTGCATGGATAATGAGAAAATGGATATATGGGCTGAAACTATATGAAACTACTTTCATAAGGTACATTGTATATTTGGAAAATAACCATACATCTAAATAACCATGATAACCATGATTTTATTGCTGCTCTTCATCTTGACTGTTCCTTAAAGTTCTTCAACTATGAAGCAAAGTACTCACTCCTTATAGTAGTGTGGAGACAGTCTCTAGCTTGGACTTTCACATATCCTTTTTATATTAACAGATAATGTTTGCAAATATTGTTGAAGACACATACAATTTTTATCTATGAAGTAGATAACTTACTGTTGATCTTATAGTCATCTTTAATTACACAATAGTTCAACATTTTTATGCCCTGTCAAGAATGTGGCTGAGGTCTACAGATTTGCCATTTTCCATTCATCTGTAGGTCCTTACTTGTCATACATCATTCAAGAGTTTGTTAAATTTTGTTTTAGGAGGATTTGTGATTATTAGAAACCAATCTCATATATATAAGTAAATATAGGTTTGAGTATTGAAAAAGAGTTGTTTGCTTTGGTGCTTCTGGAAAACCCAGTAATTTTCTAATAGGGAGATGATTCTACGGAGAGTTTTTGAAAATTAAAATATATATTGATATATTAAAAACAATGTAGGTGATCTATTTGCAAATTTAGGTAAATATTGGTATATGGATATAATAGAACAGTACAATATTCCTTTTCCAGGCTAACAGAACATGTAGAGTCAAGGGAAGGAGCATCTGTATCCTACCAGACCTTGTTTGAATACTTCACGGATTTCTGTGCACAACAGAATATTCCGGTTACAGTAGATCCATCACAGTTTAACAGGGTAAAAAATTTTGCTGAGCTCTTTAACTATTTTTTTGCACAACAGAATATATTTTAACAATAGATATGCATTACCATGGTTTCAAAACTTTATTAAGAAGGATTTTTAAGAAAAATTAGTGCTTTACTTCTAGTTTTGAGCTTGGAAATTGTCCCTGCATTCAGGATGCACATTATTTTTAGGTAAGATGTACATAACTTCATAGCATAATTTAAAACTTAAATGAAGTTAATTGTTGTATGCCACAGTATTTGAAAAACCCAAAATGAATGTTAACTTAGAAAAATTTATAACAATTTTGGTAAGTTTGATGGTCCTTTGTCAGCAATGTGAATAAAAGAAATTATTGAGTATAAATCATATAGACAGCAACCCAACAGCACAAAAGTCCAATAGAAGACATTAATCTATACAAAAGGTCAAGTCCTAGATCATCTTGAGTGTCCTAATAATACTATCCTAATAATACTGTTCATGTTGCTTGTCCATTGCAAACAGTTCTAGGGTAAACCGCTGGATAAATTGCATGGAGTCGACTTCCTGTGAGACTGATGTAACTGTGTAATAAAATGTTCATTCAAATAAAATACAAAATGATATCAACAAATGTCAAAGAAAGTAACCAGCATGAGACATCAAGTAGGGGTCATTTTTTTTCCTGGAGTGATGACCCATTTTAACTAAGAGAATAGTACATTATTTTGCATTTTTCGTTTCTGTGGACAATTCCTCCAATTTTTCCCTTCAGATTTACACTAGACTTGTATTTGGTTATGAGCACATATTCTTCTTGTTTCATGAAATCCTATTTCATTAGAGCAAAGACAGTATGGTGGGGCATTCTGTAGTGACTGGTTTTCTAGTTTGAAAAATGCATACATCACGATCATTAAAATATATGTCCTAAAAAGTCAATTTTTTATTTCAGGGTGTGAAAGATAAGTTTGGGAAGGAAGTTGGAATCAAAGAATCATCACCTTACAAGGGATTAATCAGAGAAATAAAAGCAAAACCTAAGTCTACAAAACCCAAGGCAGAAAGTCTAACCATGAAAATGAGAGATATTGTGGAGGAAATTCTAAAAGAGACTGGAAATCCTGTATCCATTAAATTTGTCAAAATGCAAACACTCTTACAATCATCGATAACAAAATTCATCTGGCATGAAAACACACTTATGGTCATAGAATAAGAAAAAAATCACCTGCCTGCCAACAAACACTTGTGATAATATTGTCACTAAATTTATCAGCCTGCAAACACACACTTACACACACTTACAATCATAGATTAACTAAATGTATCAGTCTGCAAACATAAAGTTTCTCCAATAAATCAAACTTCCATGAGCATACTAAATGGTATGCAAGAGAAAAGTTTTTAAATAGTGGGCATATATAAAAGCAGAGTGCTTTTCATGTACATCAGTTCTCTTGAATGTATGTTTGTTAATTTTCCAAAAATATCCAGTTTTTTTTTAAAAAAAGACCCAAATTAAAGATTATGATATTTTCTTAACACTTGTTAGACAAACGGAGTGAGATTTCCCAATATAAAAGTAGCCACTGCAAACAAATATCCTGCTCTACAAGTGGATTTACAGCCACATAAATTGTTGCAAGCTCTGGAAAGGGGAGTTTATTATGGACGTATTGAACTGGTTAGTAATAAATGACAGTTTGAACTGGTGATTATTAAATGACATACTGAACTGATAAGTTTTGATATATTGAACTAATGAGTGTTGACATATTTAACTGGTGAGTATTAAATATCATATTAAAATGGTGATTATAAAGGGACATATTGAAAAAGAGAATTAACGAAGTACTGAACTGGTGAATAATTGCACAATGAACTTGTGAGTATTAAATACTCACCAGTTCATTGTGCAATTATTACACATTGAACTAGTTAGTATTGATTGATAAATTTCCTATATCAAAACTACAACAACTATTGTGTTGTCATCTTCTTTGCAGTTAAAACTGCCATACTGGTTACCTGTGTGTGAATGTCACTTTTGCTTCAGTTAGTCTTATATCAAAGGCCAGTGTCGAATGAAGATCTATTGTTATTTGTTTAACAACAGAGTTTTGAATAATTTCAGGTGAAAGGTACAGGAAATGTGGGTTTTACAGATTATTTGGGGCTGAACCAAGGGAAGACATCAAAGAAAAAGAAGAGAAAGAGAAAGAAAAGGAAAAACAAAAGAGGGAAGAAAAAGTAGGTGATAATATTACAATGCCATAAATTGTATATTTTTTATGGAGGAAGATCTAACAAACTGAAATTGTTTGAATTTTTTATCAAGTCATCAATGTTAACAGTTTAACGAAGAAACAAGGCATGCTTACAACCAAAAGGGTTTGATATTCATTGTCTTTATGATTATGAAATAATTGATTTGAATAAGAACCTTACTTATTCTGCACATTCTATAGCAGTAATTATACAAATATTATGAAGTATTTTTATGCCCCACCTACGATAGTAGTAGGGGCACTATGTTTTTCGGTCTGTGCGTCCGTTCGTTCATCCGTCCGTCCGTTTGTCCATCTGTCCCGCTTCAGGTTAAAGTTTTTGGTCAAGGTAGTTTTTGATGAAGTTGAAGTCCAATCAACTTGAAACTTAGTTCCCTATGATATGATCTTTCTAATTTTAATGCCAAATTAGAGTTTTGACCCCAATTTCACAGTCCACTGAACATAGAAAATGATAGTGCGAGTAGGGCATTCGTGTACTATGGACACATTCTTGTTTCTTCTCCATTTTTGCCTTCAAAGTAAGTATTGACAGTCTGATGTATAATATTCCATGGTGGATTGGATATTTTCGTATCTATATCCGGTTATTTCATGCATATTCAGAATTAGAACGTATTAAGTAATAAATCAATTGGTAAGTTTTTTAAAGTGATTTGTTTGGGATTAAGGTTTTGTAAAGTGATTTTGTTGGGATTTAGGATAAGAAATTTAAGCTACCATTGGGAATAGAACACATGATGGATAAAGATAAGATGTTGCTTTGCAGACCCATACAGAGAGTATGGATCTCTTCGACCAAAATGCAGTATAAATGTCTTTAAAATGTCTTTATTCCAACCTAACATTCTTGACTGAATAAACTTTTGGTTCCTCCAATAAGGGTAAAAGAGAGAAGAGGATAACATATGTAGGGCTGCTGACATTTCTATTTCATTGCTCTATAGCTTCAGAAGAAAAAAGAAAGAAAAGAATCAGAAAAAGAAAACAAGGAGGGAGATGAAGAACCAGACCAAGCAGAGGAAGAGACACCAAAGAAAAAAGTTTCAAAGAGAAAATTAGAAGAAAAGGGGGATGAAAAAAAGGAAGAACCCCAAAAGAAAAAGAAGAAAAAACGACATATTAAAAAACGTAAGTAGACAACACAATTAACAACACTAAAATATAATATTGCTATGAAGAAAAACACTGAGTATACTAATAGATAACAATGTTTTGCTCTATATTCATGCATGCAGCAGTGGCATCATCTTTCTCTAGCTATGTTTTAAAACTAAACTTGAACCACTGGTGAGTAATTCAAAATAAGAAGATAAGTTTTTAGTTTCTTTTATAGTAAATAGCATTGACAAATTTCTTTTGATATGACAGTTTGTGAGATAATATATTACTAACTTTCCTATATTTTGTTAGAGTTCATGGTAGTTTCAATTAGCAACAGAGATTAAAATCTATTTATCTTGTAGCAAAATGGGAGAAAACTGATCCCCACAGTAATCCTGAGAAGATAGATGATACATTTCCTTTAGCCTTCACTTACTGTAGTGAACCCAAAGAGGCCTCATTTGGCAAAATCAAGAAATATCTCATTGAAAATTATCCAAGTGTAAATGCTGAAACAAGGTAATTAAACCATTTTTAATGAAAAGATAATATGACAGCTTTTTCATTTTACGTGTGATGGGTAAATGCCAAAGATACATCAACCTAACAACACAAAAAACCCACAAAGGACCTCTGAATGTCAACAAAGGGTTGTCAACAGTAGAGACAAACCCTGACATTTAACCTTACCTGGTTGTTTTAAGTTGGAGTTACAGTTTACCATTGAAATTGATGAGAGAGGGTAGAAAAGATTTTTGTTACTTGGGTTGTGGATCATTTGTAGTTGTATGCAAACTTAATGTATACAAAATTACTCCAAAAAAGTATGTTGGTTGTTTTGGGTCTTTCAGAAGTCATTCCTACCCACCCACATCCATTTTAATGTAATAGTCCTTATTGTAAATGATCTTAACTGGAAAACTATCAATTATAAGTAGCAATCCCTTCTTTGGCAGGTTTTAGGAAAGGCTTCCTTTTGGACCCCTGGAAGTTGACAGAATAAGCATATAAGCATACATGAATGAGTTCAAGGGAAAGTCTTGCTGTTAGGAAGAATATTTGCAGATAGTATAAATCACAGCTCAAAATGACCTGAGTCATTAAAATAAAGCATATCAAATATAAGCTTGTAATATATCCTTATGATAAGTAAATATAAATATTGTACTCTAAGATCAATTCCCCATGTTATAGGCATATTTGTTTATCCACAGGCAACACTTCTTAATCTAAATAGAAAAAAAAAACAGTAAAAAAGTAAAATTTTAAAAATCTTGTATATACCAATGATATTTGAAAAGGATCAACCTTTGAATTGAAAACCTTACAAATGATTGACTAATGGACAATCATTGAATTTTGAAACACTACATTTAATGGTTCTTTCAATACTTATATTTTAGCATTTTAAGATGTAATGCTTTTCTCAGACTGCTTAAGCTATCATTATACTAAATCTGTTGGAGGTGTACTGATAGATATTTTAGTCTAGGAAACATTGATTATTCACTTTTTTTTAAATTGAGATTTGAACTTGCTTTCAGTAGCTGTGAGTACTCTTTATTTTCTAAATGTAATGAGATGTTGTCAAGAAAAAAATTAACAGCTTTAAATATCTCATCACATATTTATCTTTTTGCATAACAGAAGAATGTTTTATATGGGCTGCAGCAAATCTGTATGCAGTCAGATTTTGTAAGAACCATTTGATTAAATAAGAAACTGCTGTTCAACAAGATTGTTTTGAAGTGTAGTGTGGCGAGTTGAAACCTCATAACTGGCAACCAAATCAAAAGACATAATTAATCCAAACCTCAAAAGAGTTTTTACACTCCAGAAATTCCATTGTTTTATATGCTTTAATAAAAATTGATAATGAGGTCTTTATGATAGTTGTCAGGGAACAGACTGACACACTGAGCAGAGTTTCAGCTACCATGTTCACAATGTAAGTCTGCAGGAAGACGTCCCCATACCTGTTATTCAGATTCTGAGTCAACCAGTCTCTTCTCTTACTACTAGATCCTGTGTGATTAGCAGAGATGCAACAATTATCAAGTCGTTGATTTAACCTGGCAGGGTCTTTCATTATTCCTTGTTTCTGAAATACAATTCAACAGCATTGTCATTATATTTTTAATTTTAAATGTTAATTGGTTAAAGGATTCAACAAAAACGAACGTGTGCCTAGTATTGATTATTTAGAAGTCAATCCCACCGTAATTGTGTTTTTGTTCCAGACTGAAACCAGCTATTGAGAAAGGAATAGAAAAAGGAATATGGGAACAGTCATCAGGAAACAGTGTTGGTCAGGGATCTTATCGTCTACTGCTAGATGATTTTGATCCAGAATCAAGTATGTGGAATATATAGGAGTAGTTTAAAATTTGTATGTTATTGATTTCATAAAAAAAATATTCGATTTATTGTCCTCTGTGCATTACACAGGGGGATATCATAATAGTCTCTCTGTTCATCCTGCTGAAAACACATTCGTTTGACATTCAGCTTTTATACTTTGTAGGATTATTAATCTCCACAGTCTCTTCACCATGCTTTATTTAATGTATGGAATGATTGTAAGGTGTACATGTGCGTCTGTAAGGATTCATCCCACCTTTACCTCAGTTTCATGGTTCATTGGTCAAAGTTAAGTTTTCATGGTTAGGTTCATTTCTAAGATACTATTAGCAAAAGGTCAACTATGTTTGATGAATGGAATAATTTTAAGCTGTATATGTTCATCTGCCAGGGTTCATGTGATCTTGACATTATTTTCATGGATCATTGATAATGTTTAGTTTATGTGATAGCTGTAGTAGAAACTTTATCTTATGACTTTCAACATATCATTGAATCATGATAAGTAAAGCAGGTGAGACATATCAGTGTGTGCACTATTGTTTGAAATTATGTACAAGAAGGCATCAGACAGTCAAAGTGGTTTTTATTTCTCTAAATGATATAAAGATTAGAAGATGTGGTATAATTACCAACGAGACAACTCTCCACCAGAGACCAAATGACATAGAAGTTAATAACTATAGGTCTATAGACTATTATGGGTCATGAATGGATCATAGATTAAAAACAAATATAGGGCAAATATAGCCTTCATGAGGTCTATCCCTTAATTATGTTGGTTACCATTCAAGATTGCTGCTATTGCTTTTCATTCTTCAACAGATTTCTTATAAAATCAAAATGCTGAAAAGAAAGTTTGAACATTGAATGATAGAAATAGTCTCATCTTAATATTCTACATTAGTCTGTCTTTAAACAAATCCTGATAAAATACTCAAGGTTATGAATAATTTTATTTATGAGGTCATATGTACTTCTGCAATATTCTTAAAAATTTTTTTTTTCTATTTTAAGGTAAAACCATGGATGACATGATCTGTCAGGCCATTGTAGCCAGTCATGAACCTAAACAGTCCACAGTTATTAGAATCAAACAGTACATCATGGACTATCATCCCGATTTTAATATCGAATCTCGACCACACAAGTTCAAAACTGCCATGGAAAGGGCATTGAAAAATGGTGTAATAAGGTACGTTTTTTATGTTTATCAATGACTTACGGTAAGTTATTGAAATAAAAAATAAAAGATGTGAAATTAAAAAAATAACAAGATACCAAGGGAGCAAACTAAAATCATTAGTCAAAGAAAGATAAACAGCACCATGGTAAAAAAAAAAAAGAGATACAACAATTTAGCAACTTGAACACCGAAAAAATAGGGATAAACTCCAGTCCTGCTGAAGTTTCTACTTGACTTGTGGCACCTGTTGTTTACTCATGACAAGTAAATTTCTGGTCATATTCCATGTTGTCCTAAGTCGATTATTAATTGTCTATTTTAGTATTAAAGTTTCTCATTGGTAATTATATTTTACCACCACTCTAGGAATGGGGGCACTATTGCATTTATTCTGTCGATTCATTCTTCCAACAAAAATTGTCACACTTTTCTCAGGAGCTGCATAATAGAATGATTTGGTATTTGGTCAATAGCTTGACAGTGATGAGATGTATTCTGTGCACACTGTAAGATGCCTCATTCCTATTTGCTGACTCTTTGAATTTTTCTATATGTTAAAAAAATGTTTAACTTCGAACACACATTTCTCCAGTACTACTGAACAGAATTATTTCTTATTTGGTCAGCAACTTAAGAGTGTGACGACTTGTAACATGTGATTCCTTTTCCAGATCTGTCGGACACCTACTTCCTGGTTTCTGATACTTTTAATTACAAGTGAGGTATGCTTAGAAGATCAGCACATTCATTCTTGTTTATTTTCAATGTTTTAATATTACATATTTTAGACAAATAACTGGAATTGGAATGAGTGGTACATTCCAGCTTGCAAAACCATTTATTCCTCCCCCTAGAACACTGGCTGGAGTAGAAGATCTTACGGAAGACTGGATTGGAGATGAAGGAGTCTCAGGAGAGAATTATGTTGTTCGTAAAACAAAGTCAGGACGATATGCAGGAAGACAGGCCTAATAATCTGTTTCTGTGCATTTTATACAAAGGCAGCATCATTATTTGTATGGTAGTCAGTTGCTTGCTGTACAGGAGTGAAAGACATCACATGACTTATTTAAAGGGTCAGCTGATTCAAAACATCAAAACATTGGAAGTTGTTCATTGCATTGGATCATCACAGTAAAACCAGGGTCAAACCCTAACATTCGTGTTGATATAATTGGATATCAGCTATTGTTTATTTGTTGTATTATGTAGTGATTTGCTGGATATTCTTCTTCCAAATGATGCTATTGAAATTGTCCTAAAATAAGAGGTTATTAGTAAAATTTTCATTTTTGAATACACCATTTTATGGCTTTTATCATCAATGAAAAGAATGGTATGGTATGGTATGGGTCATTAGTTTGCAGACATATAATAACTTCTAGCAGTGTTGAATATGAAACACATGTTTCTAAAGTACCAAACAGTTTCATTTTCAACTATATCATTGTGTGTAAAACAAGCCAAAATATTTAAATTTGATTAACCAAATTGTTTTACATGAAAATATTACTTTTGAAGAGTGGAATAAATTTTATCCAATTTTTAAGATGAAAATGAATAAAACCTTGATGAAGGCTTTGTATAGTTTTGCTGCTTATGATAAATCCTCAAGTTTTTATGTATGTGAGGTCACTTCATTAAATAATCATGTAAAAGCATTGTGGCCAGCATTGTTATGTTTATTCACTAAAAGAAGCTTTATGTTTTGTTAATGAGATATATATAAAACATTATTTTTTGTGAGTACATTTACTAGTCCGCCTTTCCGGTATTGCTTTAATAGATACAAGGATCAGGTAATCACAAGCCACCTTCTTCATCCATTGCTTTCAATAAAATCATGCCTAATGTCACAAAATATGGAGACAATTAAAGTCATCGTAAATCTTATTACTTGATGTCAGTTATAGACAGAATTTATATAGAATACATGTGCAGATGTTTTTGTAAAGATAACGACTTAAACATTGCTACTACACCTTAGTTTAATGGGTTTACAGTTGCCCAGATGACAAGGGTCAATTCTAGATTTTACAAATATCAGAATTTGCTGTAGGGAATTCAATGAATTATGGGTAATGGGTTATATTTACAAGAGTACAGTAATATATTCTAGTTGGTTTAAATATCTAGATATTTAGCCAGTTGTGTAACATTATTTGTATTGTGAGCATTCAATGAAATTACTGAAAGTCCCATCATCCTATAGTTCAGTAATGATGAATTGACATTCAGATCAGTTTGATATTTTCGTTTTATGTTTATAAAAGTTAGGTAATGATAAAAAGACAATAAAACCTGCCAGAGTATTTAAATCAGTTATCATCCTGAGTGATAAAAAAACATTAGTAAAATCGATTCATCTTGGTTATATGAAAATTTATATTTTTGAATTCCCAGTAAAATATGAAAAAGTAACATCACTCACTAATGTCATTTATTGCAAATTAAATTATTTTTCATTTTTTTTTTACTTTATTGCTTAAGAAACACTGATATTTAGTAAAATGTTAAATGGAATTTTGCTTATGTTTCTACAATACATAGAGCATAGATTTGCCAAAAAATTATTAAACATAATGTACATTTCATTCATTCTAGTTAAAATTAGCATTGATCGTTATGGAGGGCATTTTATAAAGTGTTTTTTTTTTATATCAGAATTATGATCATGATTATTATATAATTGGTAACAAACTTGATAAAGACTTACAATCAATGGCTTTAATTTTCCTTTGAATGTCATTTCTTTTGACTGATCCTAAATGTTTTTACTACCATTCAACATATATATTCATACCTCTATAAATAAATTAGTTTTAATGTGGTTTAACACAGATCTCCAATGAAATTAATGAAACATTTTCTTTGTTTTTCCTTTTTTGAAGGTGTTACATTGTTATATATTTAGTATGCATATTTTTTTTAATTGATGGTCGTTCACAAGAAAGATTTTTATTCGCAAATTTCAGAAAACATGGCTGCATATGCAGAAAAGAGCTTTTGTAAGAGAGAACATGATTAACTGATTCAATGATGAAGTCAGAATTATGTTGATACATGTATACCAAATATTAGTAATGCAGGCTCCATCAAGTCTGTTTAGATATTAAATACATTGCCTTTTTTGTTTATTTGTTTTTCTAAAGACAGTAATTTTATGACTGTTAAACTTGTTCTGTTGTTTTATAAAATATACTGATTTTATTTTCTATTAAATACTGCTTATTTTGCTTCTACAGACTTTTCATATTCAGATCTTTTATGTATTTTTTTTTTTTTTCTTGTTATGATAAATATATTACAATAATATTTGATAATTTTATGTGTATACAAAACTTTTGACAGTTTAAGAAGCAATGAATGCTTTTTATCTTCATTTTAATGTGTTGAGCACTGCCAAAGTAGTCTTTATATCAATAATTAGAAAATGTAATTAAGTGTAAAAAATAAATCATTATTGTCACACAATTAGTTTTTATTCTCCTGAATAGGATACAGAAATGCATGTTTATTTAGCTACTAAGCAGTGTTTGCATGCAGGGATACTTGTATTAGGTTTTTCATTTGCATAATCAAGTCTACACACTTTTCATAATATGCTTTTCTTATACTAATGCAATAACGGAAATTCTTATAAATACTTAATGAGAATCTATTCTTGTGCTGAAGCAATTATAGTTTGCTGAAAATGATAGTTTTAAAAACACTTCAACTTTCTGACATATATGATGAAGTTTTGGAAGGGTTTGGCTTCTTTTGTCTGCATCTCCTGTTATATCACTTGAAGGAATTTACCATAGTTTCACATGCAGAATTAGTGATGATAGTTCTACATCTCAGTACGTTTTGTCAGTATGTATGATTTCTGATATTTTTGCACATTTGGTTGGACGAGAAGTATAATTATTATCCTGGAATCATGCAATCCTTGAAAAGTAATTAAACAAAAAACCTCTGGTTCTGAAAAATTATCATTTTCCTAGCACAATGTACTGTTTAAATAAACAGACAAATATTCACTTCATTTTTAATGAAAGAATGATGTGGGGTATATGTCAGTAACACAGCAACCAAAGACACAAAAGAAACCCAATTCAGAACACCTCTAGTTGTCAACAGTTGTTTATTTGTCCCATTTAAAATATAAAATTATGTTTTGCAGTACTAATATAATCATCCATTCCTAGGTAATTTGAGAATCTTAACTTTCATTCATATAACATATTCAAACTTTTGTAATTCTGTGAAAAAAAGGGTCAACTGGAACAAAGTGCAAACTCAATCTGTAGGTCATTATTATACAGTTATGCATTAATACTAGTTAGTAAGTAGCAGTGCATAAAAAATAGTCAAATGAAGCTAAGCTAACCTGTGTAAACAAATACATGGCCTTTTCTAATGTGAGTAAGTAGCAGTGCATAAAAAATAGTCAAATGAAGCTAAGCTAACCTGTCTAAACAAATACATGGCCTTTTCTAATGTTAGTAAGTAGCAGTGCATAAAAAATAGTCAAATGGAGCTAAGCTGACCTGTGTAAACAAATACATGGCCTTTTCTAATGTTAGTAAGTAGCAGTGCATAAAAAATAGTCAAATGAAGCTAAGCTGACCTGTGTAAACAAATACATGGCCTTTTCTAATGTTAGTAAGTAGCAGTGTATAAAAAATAGTCAAATAAAGCTAAGCTGACCTGTGTAAACAAATACATGGCCTTTTCTAATGTTAGTAAGTAACAGTGCATAAAAAATAGTCAAATGAAGCTAAGCTGACCTGTGTAAACAAATACATGGCCTTTTCTAATGTTGAAGCAAAACATACAATTAGCTTGGTGTTCATGTTCTTATTAGTATACATTCAGTTGACTTGAATAAAAATGTAAAGAGAGTGCTAAATCTGATGCCTTGTGAAGTCAGTCAGCCAGGCTCTCTGCAGTTTACCAACCCTTGCAACAACTCTAAGAAAGTACTGTGAGTGGCCTGTACAAAGGCCAAATTTTTGTCCCCATCAAAAATACCTTCTTTATTCAGTGGCAGTCTAAATTACTCTTCTTCATTCTGGTCAACCCGAAACATACCTCTTTGGTAACTGTAAGGTTCATTTGATTTCGTTTCATATATGCATATAATATTTGCCACTGGACATTAAACAAAAAAATATCTATCATTACACCAATCGATCCATATATTAAGCATGAACATTGCTGAAAGGGGCCTCAGTCAAATTTATATAATGACTAATGGCCTTTGCAAATTCCTAAAACAGCTGCCCATGTTGAATTACATTTATAAATGGCTACATCTATCTATTATCATCGTCCTTACAATTAAGAACACTTAGCAATATTTTAAAAGCTACTGAAACACTAATTTCTATATGTGCATTAATGTAAGAAAATACATGCACATGTATGCAGCAAACAGGAAGTGGATAAGTGACACTCAATATAGTTTTAAGACTTACAGAAGCTGGAGTGTTTAAATGTTCAACGATAGATTTTTCTTAAACTTCTGATAAGACTTCTTGGTCAATGTACTTTCAAATTTCAATATAAACAAGAGTGCACACGCTGAAATGTCTCGCCTGCTTCACTGGACATTGATTTTATGTTGATAGTCCTAAATATAAAGTTTTATGGCAAGTATCACATTAGCATTAACCCTGCCAGACAGACATGTACACCTTAAAATCATTCCATGCTTCAAATACAGTTGACATATTGCTTATAGTATCTAAGAAACAAACTTAACCTGGAAAACTTAACATTGACCAATGAACCATGAAAATGAGGTCAAGGTCAGACGATACCTGCAAGACAGACATATACACCTTACAATAAGTCCATACACCAAATACAGTTGACCTTTTGCTTATAGTTTTAAGAAAAACAGACCAAAAACACAAAAACTTAACATAGAGCAATGAACCTTGAAAATGAGGTCAAGGTCAAATTAAACCTATCAGACTGACATGTACATTGTATATATTTCCATACATCAAATATAGTTGACCTATTGAATACAGTATTAGAAAAACAGACCAAAACACAAAAACTTAACTTTGACCACTGAACCATGAAAATGAGAACAAGCTCAGATGACACCTGTCAGTTGGACATGTACACCTTACAATCCTTCCATACACTCTATATAGTAGACTTATTGCTTATAGTATCTGAGCTATGGAATTGACCACGAAAACTTAACCTTGTTCTCTGATCCATGAAATGAGGTCAAGGTCAAGTGAAAACTGTCTGACAGGCATGAGGACCTTGCAAGGTACACAATTACGAAATATAGTTATCCTATTACTCATAATAAGAGAGAAATTAACATTAACGCTGAACCCAGTGTCTCGCCTACTTTTGCTGTTAATCGCAGGCTCAACAAAAATGAGGAAAAAAATTAATTAAAATATTCCTCTCTGTACTATCTTTTGATTGTAAGTAGCTTCTGTCCAAGTTTGGTAAAAATCCAGGATAGTTTATGAATCTAATAAATGTTTTAAAAATTTAAACTGCAGACTGTATGTAATGTTAACTGGAAGAAAAACTAAGTCCATTTATAAGTAAAATACAGAAAAAATGGAACAAAATTTTAACAAAATTTCCTTCTAGATACTAGCTTTTAATCATAAACAAACTTCTGTCCAAGTCTGGTACAAATCCAAGATAGTTTAAGAAAGTTGTTAAAATTTTAAAAACTTTAACCACAGAGTGAATGTAATGTTAACTGGCAGAAAAACTAAGTCAATTTATAAGTAAAATACTGCAAAAATGATTTTTTTTTTTACAAAATTTACTTCTGGATACTATCTTATAATCATAAACAAGCTTCTGTCCAAGTTTGGTAGAAATCCAGGATAGTTTAAGAAAGTTATTAAAATTTCAAAAACTTTAACCACAGTGTGAATATTTGTGGACGCCGCCGACGACGACGCCGACGGAATGTAGGATCGCTATGTCTCGCTTTTTCGACAAAAGTCGAAGGCTCAACAAAAATCTAACTTTTTTTTCAAGTAGTCACTGAACCATGAAAACGAGGTCAATGACAATGGACATATGACAGACAGAAACTTAATATCATAAGTCATCTATATGCAAAGCATGAAGCATCCAGGTCTTCTACCTTCTGAAATATTAAGCTTTTAAGTAGTTAGTTAAAGCTGCTTTGCCGGATCACTACCACTATGTCTTGCTTTAGGCTGGACAAAAATGGGGGTCACGGATCTTGTTTTTTTTGTTAAAATATAATGAAATTAACAAAATCAGTTATTTTATATTGGTTATATAGAGGGAAATTTAATTTTTCCTTGTTGATTAATTGGTTAAAATTCAATAAGAGAATTGCTTTTCATAAAAAATTTCAGAAATATCAAATAAAAATTGGATGTCTCTGGGCCATATTTTTTTGAAAAATCCAATAACACAAATTGTCCTATCAAATTCAATATAATTATCCACTCCTGATCTTAAAAGGTTTTTTTTCTGAAAATTTTAAATACAATTAACAACACTTAATTTTTTGATAGTTCAATCTTTCAATTTCAAGTTTTTTATGTTTCTGTTGTATAATTAATGATACTTGGTAAAATATTTTTAAACAAAAGATGGAAATTTGCAACATGCCCTTAAGGGATGCTCAGAAAAAGACACCTGATCTACCTTAAATTATATATGTCAACATTGAAGTTGTAAGATTAAACTCTGCATGTGGCAGTTGGGTTAGACGCCATTCTTAATTGATAAGGATTGCCTGTTTTCCTGCCAAAGGTTGGTGGTTCTCTCTGGGCACTCCTGCTTCCTCCACAATAAAAACTGGCTGTTACGAAATAATCATGGTGCTGAAAGTGGCTTTAAACAAAAAATCAATCAATCAAACAATCAATAAAACTTATATGAAGCTTGGTAATGGTATGAAATATAAAGATCTGATTTGAAGTTGTTGAGAAAAATGCAACTAAAATTTCAAGCAAGTTTAGTTTCAAAACTTTTGTTTTGTTTAAAAGAGCTCTTCATAAAATGAATACTTGCCCTGTACCATGACAATCAATCACAAATTGTTCCAATTATAGTTGTTTGAAGATATTTTCCATAATCAGTATTTTGGGATGTTGACTTTTTAAATATACTTTAATAGTTAGTGCAGCTGTTATTCCCTACACAAAGTACAGAATTTACTCATGCTGAAAACAAACATCAACCTTTATATGTAGTACTCATGCTGGAAACATATATTACCTATATATGGTACTCGTGCTGAAAACACACATAAATTCGAGAAAGAAATAGCATATTAAACGTTTGATAATTTATTATGTATTTGGACTATTTCATAGAAATATACACAATTTTAACATGAAATACAATTTCAGAAAACAAAATTTAACATTTGTTTTATTTCAATATAATAAGTACCAGTATATTGTACATAAAATTTCAACAATAAGTAAATGTTCTCCTCATTGCTCCAAATTGTGTTAACTTTTAATTACATTCCACATTTCTTCTTCTGAACTAATATATAAATTATATCTCGATAATTAGTTCCTTATTTAAACACACCCATCTTTAAAATAACGTTTAAAAAAATATATATATAAATTAAATAAAATACATATCCAAGTAAACGGCATGAACTAGGTGGTATACATCACATAGCTGTACTGAAATATATTAATATTGCATGAAAATGTATATAGTTATATAGATAGATAATTTTTGTCACAGTTAATCTGATAATATCATGAAAAAAATCACTCTGCATTTCACTTTGAGTGATACCTTTTATTTTTAGAAACATACACATGATCTCTCTGAGAGCATACTATTCACTTGTGTACCAGCTAAGGGTCCAATAAACTATACTAACTAATTTTTGAAGTATAATCTTGGCAATTGCTAGATGAGAGAGGGTTGCCTCCCCTGACTCACTGTGAAACTATATGGCCCTAAAACACAGTTGTTTCGTATTTCGCCTTTCTTTTCGACAATTAATTCAAATTTAAAAAATCGCACCTGCTCTATCTCAAAAAGATTTTACAGTGTAGTGGGCTACTTTTGGAACAAATAATATCAAAATTATAGAAAAGTCTCTACCAGCTCTATCTCAAAATATGGACAATTCTATGTTAAGGGGGTCTATTATTCAGTTTGACAGTTTCAGACATACTAATTTTTTGCCTTTTTTTAACTTGACCAAATCACTACTTTACATAAAAACTGATCACCCAAATTTTTTTTAAATGTAATTTCATCTCCACTTCTTAATATTTCATGCATAAAATACGAAGAAATAAATCTGGAAAGTGTATGAAAAAAGTTTGCAAGTTATACACTATCCTCACTAGGGACTATATTTGTAGACAATGAAAATCAAAGGATGATAACTGTGTCCTCAGACTATATGATGTATGAATTAACGTTAAATTTAAAAGCCCATTATTATTCTATCCAACTTGTATAGGAGAGGATTTATCTAGGCTGAGCCTTTATCCAATCACTTTGTTTGAATATGATTGATTTAAACAATAAAATCTTTGAATTGATTTGAATTGAAGTAAATGTTTAAGATAAATTAAAAATTATTGACATGTAATGCAGTTCATTCAAATTTCAGACCTAATTGTATTTTGTTTTATTAAGCAAACTGTTCAAATGGTCATAACTTTAAGCAAACTAGGCCCAGGCCCTCCTCCTTTTGGTCCATTTTTAAAATTTTTTGACTGCCTCCTGTGGGACTCCCCTTTTTCAAAATCTGTGATCCACCACTGATAACAACAGGTTGACTTGTATGGCACATATTCATACAGCATTGCACAGTAAGTTAGTTAACAATATATAATCAGGACATTTTAATGCCCTTTTGTAACTATCACAAGATATTATAGAAAATTGTATCAAAATAGATATAAATATAAACATTCCTTAAAATATTTAACAAACATGATAAAAAATGCACATAATTATATCTTGAAGCATAAATAACAGTATAAAGCATTAAATGAAAGATTATATTATGTAGTTTTTTTGTGAAACATAAAATATATATTTGTTGTATGAAAATGTATTCTATATTTCTTATATCCATACATTATAGATTTCAACTATTCTGCCAGGTATCTCATACTGTTTCAACATATTTACAATAATTATTACTGATGATGCGAGAATGTATGTGAATGTGTTTATGTTGAGAGTATGAGTATGACACATTACATCTAATGGAGTAAAAAAATTAAGATAACATTTTATCCATGTACACTTCAAATATATGAAACATTTACATAAAAATATATAAAGATATATCCACTCATAAGATTCACTGGGGTTAACTAATAGCATCGTGAAGATCTTATGTTATCTTAATTCTTTCTTTCAAAGTCACAGTGTTTGCAGGTCAATGTCAGTTATAGGTCAGGGTTTCTGATAAATCTGTTTCCCTCTGAATGGTTACCATAGTAAACATATTTACTTTTTCCCCAGGCAGCTGTAAATAGAGTATAAATGTATTGCATTAATTTCTTTCAAATAAAATATAAATGTTGTAAAGTCACAGAACATATCATATAGAGGTGTGTCCATTAAATGGCTTTGATCTTTTTGGATAATTTTTAATTAACCAAAGAAGAAACACTTTAAATTACATCCTGTCTTATAATGCTAATAACAAGCTTTTAAATTGAACCAAAGAGAACAGCTGTTGATTAAGATAAACAATTTAATCGATTGGAGGTTGATATTATACAATTGTAGCCTTTGTATGAGGTCGATATATCCATGTATCGACCTCATACAAAGGTGAAAATTGTCAGACCACTTTTTATAGAAGTTATTGCCCTTAAATGTCAAATTTTATCAATTTTATTTCTTTTTTGCTTGTTATGATGAAAATTATAATAGATAGAGAGAAACTTAATTCAAGAAAAATGATCAGCAAGACAAGATCTACAAACAAGTCACATGGTCGAAATTGTCAGATGACTCCTTATTAGAGTGATTGCCCTTAAATGATAATTTTCAACAATTTTATGCACTTTTTGCCTAATATCTTACAAAAATCTTCTACCCTGAAACTACTGGGCCAATTAACCGCACTTTGCCACAATCATTATTGGGGTATACTGTTTAAAAACCCTGTTTGCCAACCAAAAATAGAAGATAGGGTAAACTGCAAGTTTTGTCTATAATCCTGAAAACCGCTATGAATAGAGAAAATCTAACAGGGTAAAAAATGTTGAGATCTACCTGCTGTCTATTTACGTCAAAACTGTCAGACAACTTCTTATAGGATTTATTGCCCTTAAATGTATAATTTTATCATTTTGTCGAGCCTGCAACTTCTGTCACAGAATGCGAGACATAGGGATAATGATCGGGTGGCGGCGGCGGCGGCAACTTACTAATAGATCTACTATATTTGGTGTATGGAATGTTATAAGGTGTACATGTCCAACTGGCAGGTGTCATCTGACCGTGACCTTATTTTCATGGTTTAGTTGTTAAAGTTAAGTTTTTGTGTTTTGGTCTGTTTTTCTAATACTGTATGCAATAGGTCAACTATATTTGGTGTATGGAAATATATTACAATGTACATGCCAGTCTGGCAGGTTTTATTTGACCTTGACCTCATTTTTAGGTTCATTGGTCAATGTTAAGTTTTCCTGGTTAGTTTGTTTCTTAGATACTATATGCAATAGGTCAACTATATTTAAAGCATGGAATGATTGTAAGGTTTTCATGTCTGTCTGGCAGGGTTCATCTGACCTTGACCTCATTTTCATGGTTCATTGGTCAATATAAAGTTTTTATGGTTTGGTCTGTTTCTTGTATACTATAAGCAATAGGTCAACTATATTTGGTGTATGGAATGACTGTAAGATGAACATGTCTGTCCGGCTTGGTTTATTTGACCTTGACCTCATATTCTTTGATAATGTTAAGTTTATTATCAGCAGGCCAAGATCTACAAATAAGTCAAGTGATCGAAATCATCAGTCAACTCCTTATTGCCCTTTCATGATTTTTATAAACTAGAGGCTCTCAAGAGCCTGTGTTGCTCACTTGTATCTACTGTGTTTTTGGAAACCATGTAAAATAAGGTTAAAATCATAATAAATAGTATTAGATACCCTAATAAGGACTGAGGCAAAGTTTGGTTTAATTTGGCCCAGTAGTTAAATTAAAAGCAGGTCATCCCATTGTAGTCTTACAATAGTTACTGAAGACCCCTTATCATTATTTAAATTAGTTTTCAAGTTGTGACCATTTGAAATTGTTTTTTTTTACAATTTTCCCGTAGACTTCTATAGTAAACCCCTATGTTCTATTTTTATCCATGACAGCCATGTTGGTTGGATGACAGGGTCATCAAATACATTTTTCAATCAAGATACCCTGTTGAAAATTGTGGCTAAATTTAATTCTATTTGGCCCAGTAGATTAAGTGGAGAAGATTTTTGTAAAAGATTAAAAAAATTTACGAAAAATTGACTATAAAGAGCAATAATTCCTAAAGGGGTCAATTGACAATTTTGGTCATATTGACTTATTTGTAGATCGTACTTTGCTGAACTTTATTGCTGTTTACAGTTTATCTCTATCTATAATAATATTTAAGATAATAACCAAAAACTGCAAAATTTCCTTAAAATTACCAATTCAGGGGCAGCAACCCAACAACAGGTTGTCTGATTTGTCTGAAAATTTCAGGGCAGATAGATCTAAACCTGATGAACATTTTTTACCCAGTCAGATTTGCTCTTTATGCTTTAGTTTCAGAGATATAAGCCAATATAATGCTTCGCTGAGCGCAGACAGATGCGACCGCAGAGGTCTAACCCTGAACACTTGGGGCAAGTTTGGACACAATATTCAAGCTTGATACTGTCTGAATTTGGATTTTTATATAGGTTTCTGACACAAAATAAATGTGGTCAAAGATCTTAAAAATTTGAAATGGGACATTTAATTTACCTAGAATGGTCTGATATCCAAAATCGAACAAATGGTTAGATTCAGCAAATAAAAAAACACCAAAAATTTAATTTTAGTTGAAATCAAACAAAGTTTAATTTTTGACCCTTCAAACCTTAATATGGACGAATTTGAAAACAGGGCCCAAAATAAAAAATCCAAATGCACAATAAGATTCAGCATATCATACAGCCGCAATAATTCAGTTTTTGATGAAATCAATTAAAGTTTAATTTTGGACCCTTTTGACCTCAATGTAGACCAATTTAAAAATGGGGCTCAATATCAAAAAAAGTAATAAAAGGTTAGAACCCCCAAAAATTAAAGACTTTAAATTAATCCCATTGAAATTGGTTAAAAGATTTGTATTTATATTCAATTGAAGATTTCTTGCTATTGCTCAATACTGTGCAATTTAAGATTTCTTGCAATTTTGCATTACTGTGCAATTGAAGATTTCTTGCTATTGCCCAATACTGTGTTGTTGCGCAAAACTGTGCTATTGCGCAATACTGTATAATTGAAGATTTCTTGCTATTGTGCTGTGCTACTGTGCAATACTGTGCTATTGTGCAATTGAAGATTTCTTTAATTGCTATTAACGCCTGTAGCTCAATATCTGTGCTATTGTGCAATTTCGACTGTGACATATTGCACAATGACTTTTTCCGTGCTATTATGCAATGCTGTGCTACTGTGCAATACTGTGCTATTGTGCAATGCTGTGCAGGCAATGACACTTTTATCGCTATATTTATTTATTTTGAATACAATGTGTATGTATAATTAATTTCTTCCAGTATACCTTCACTAGTTAAAACAAGGACAAAACATCTGATGATAACCTTAAATTATAATACACAGACCCTGTTAAAGCACTCAATAAAATATTCTGGTGCTTAAAGTGCATTTGACAGAGAATTTGGCAAAATGTAGATTTCATAAAAAACACCAAAATACTTAATTATTCTTACCAGTGGAAATCTGGTATTTTATACTGTAAAAACCACTCTAAACTACTGTAAAAGTCATTTTCATTATATAATTAGAGTGCAATGAAGTGCAAATTTTCAAAACTTGTCCTTTCACATAATTCTATTTGAGAAAAATGTTTTTTACATGTATTTCAGTGAAAATCTTTTATCAGGGAGAAATCCACATGAGGTTTTAAAGGAAACATTGTGACATTACACGTATTATGGCGTCATTAAATAACGACAGATCAAAATAATGCTAATTATAGTTTGCAGTGTTACATGAGGAACAGTTGCTGCAAGGTTTAACTCGAAATATGGAGTCGAAAGATCAGTAACTAAGCATTTTATATAATATCAAGACCATAGCAACAGTTTTCATTTCAGCATATTTTTAACATACCGACTGTAATTTCAATTGCATAAATACCATAAATAAACAATTTAGAGCTTGCCTAATAAAATAAAATGCTTACCAGTTATTCAGGACTTTTTAAAACCTCTAGTTTGCCATCTCAGGTTAAAAAGTAATGATATGTCTGGAACTGAAATAAGACAAAAAAATTTACTCAGGCTGTGTTATCATTTGATTTAAATACATAAGTATTATTGAGAGAGCAAAAATCAAATTCTTGAAAGATTTATCCCAAAGAAAGAAAAATGCTTCTCCCTTGTGGCTTATCAACCTTCATTGAAACCTTTTATATTAGAAGCAATGAGTAGTAGCTAACTAGCTTAATAGTTGAATAGGTGCAGCACGATTGTTTTCAAAGGTTTGACCCTCCCCTTTTCACTGAGAAAAGACAATATCTTGTGATTTGCTAGTGTGCATTAGAAATAATAATTCATGATTTTCTTAATACATGTACATGTTTGTCTGTTTATTTGCATATAATTTATTATGACCAGCGGTCAAATTATTGGATAAAAGCACATGTGATGATGTATCTCACTTTACTCGTATGAAGTGTGTTATTTCCTTGATTATCAGTTATTCCTGTAAACCGGAGTGATAATTACATAACAAAGACTGTATTGTGTCATTTTACTTACACCTTAAAAATATTATGTTAGTTCATGCCTTTTTGTAAATAAACAAATTCCTTTCGGATCTCTCGGGGTAAACAAAGTTATGATTGTGCCTAAAAAGTGTTCAGCCCGTGCCAGTAATGCATTTAAAAGCGAAAATTTCATTGAGTTTTGCTGATATTTATAGATAATGTTTATCTAAAACCATCTAGGATAACTAGGTGTAAATAAAAACTACTAACCGTCATTTCACAATTTTCTGTGGTGTACAAGGTGAAATCATCCATACATCAGTCTGAAAATTGCTGAGAATATTCTTCTAACTTGGGTCAATATCTTTAATTGTTTTACATAGGTGGTAATGGTAACGTTTTTCCTGTAGCTCAGTCCATATCGTAAACTTGGATATGTATGATAGCTCATTTCAAGCTGTGACATTTTCACATATGTGGTTAAATTTTCGGGTGCAGTGAGATTACTTTTTCCGTAAATTAGCATACCCGAACATCCTTTTGTGATGCGGCTCCTTGAGGTAAAAATCCCTTTTAACACAATAAGTTCTTTGAAAATTTAATACTTTGAACATATTTAATAGCTCCATAGTTTTACACATTTATTCTATGTTCCTCTACTTTCCTAATCACCACAAATGGTTAAGCTCAGTCATTTGTAAAAATAGAAACATGTCCAATATCACTACACAGAGATTTTTGTTTACACGTGACTTTTGAGTTCCTTTTCGAGGCGCATTAGGGATATTGTCCCAATTGAAGATTTCTTACTATTGCGCAATACTGTGCTATTGAGCAATACTTTGTTGTTGCGCAATATAATGCTATTGCGTAATACTGTGCAATTGAAGATTTCTTGCTATTGCGCAAAACTGCAATTGAAGATGTCTTGCTATTGCGCAATACTGTGCAATTGAAGATTTCTTGCTATTGCCTAATACAGTGCAATTGAAGATTTCTTGCTATTGTGCAATACTGTGCTATTGCGCATTACTGTGCAATTGAAGATTTCTTACTATTGAGCAATACTGTGCAATTGAAGATTTCTTGCTATTGCCCAATATTATGGTATTGAACAATACTGTGTTATTGCGCAATACTGTGCAATTGAAGATTTCTTGCTATTGCGCAATACTGTGCAATCATTTTGAAATTTCAAAAATTTTGAAGAAAAAATATGAACCCCCCAAAAAAATTGGAAAAAAAAATCACCCCCAAACTTTTTGAACCCTCTCCCCCTTGGAATAATTACCCCCAAATTAATCCCAGCCTTCCCTTTGTGGTATGGAACCTTGCAGTACAATTTTAGAGAGATCCATACACTTAAACACAAGTTACTGTCTGAATACTAGAAAAATGCTTGTTTTTGGCCCCTTTTTTGCCCCTTATTCCTGGACCGTTGAGGCAATTACCCCCAAACTCAATCCTAGCCGTCCCTTTGTGGTATGGAACCTTGTGGTACAATTTCTGAGAGATCTATACACTAACACACAAGTTATTGTCCGGAAACTACAAAATTGCTTGTTTTTGGCCCCTTTTTAGCCCCTCTTTCCTAAACTGTTGGTACCATAACCCCCAAAATCAATCCCAACCTTCCTTTTGTGGTATTGAACCTTCTTGTGAAATTTCTTAGAGATCCATTCACTTAAACTAAAGTTATTGTCCGGAAACCAAATGTGTCTTCAGATGACGCCGCCGCCGTCGACGACACCATAGCATAAAACGACGCAAAAATTTTTTTGTGGTCGTATAAAAACTGCATTTTACCTCTATGTTCTATTCTTAGCCATGTCGGAAATGTTGGTTGGCAGGCGGGGTCATCAGACACATTTTTTAAACTAGATACCCTAATGATGATTGTGGTTAAGTTTGGTTAAATTTGGCCCAGTAGTTTTAGAGGAGAAGATTTTTGTAAAAGTTAACGGAAGACGACGGACAACTGACGCCACGTGATGAGAAAAGCACACTTGGGCCAAGTCAACTAAAAAGTAGCCATTGTTGAAGATGCAGGTTAGCTACACAGGCTCTTTAGGGCCTCTAGTTATACAATACCAACCTGAATGCTGATCAGGATAATATACAGACTTGGGAGGTGGACTGTTATAATAAGTTACTAAACCTGAATGCTGATTGTGATTATATTCCAAGTGGGAAGTGGACTTTTATTATACAATACTAACCTGTATGCTGATCATGATTACATACAGACTTGGGAGGTGGACTGTTATGACAGAATACAAACCTGTATGCTGATCAGGATTACATACAGACTTGGGATGTGGACTGTTATGACAGAATATGAACCTGTATCAGGGGCGGATCCAGGATTTTGGAAAGGGGGGGGCGGAGTATGTAAAGTTGGCAGAGGGGAGCAAGGCGAAAAAATTTTTGGACCTATTTTTGTCTAAAAAACATAAAATAAGTGTAAAATGCACTTTTTTAATGGTTCCTGACATGGGGCATGTATATTTTATAGTTAAAGTGTAAGGGTTGGACATTTTTGATGCCATATTCTCCCCATTAATTGTCTATTATAAAATGATTGGATGGATCCAAAGCTATGTACTAATATATTTAATGTGGGATTTGTCAGTAAAAAATGGACATGGAAAATTCTCGTTTGTTGTAAGGTTAGTTAGCATAACCTCACAGATTTCTTGTTGAAAACAAGATATACGGCGGGTTCCAAATCAACCAAAGGCTACGAATGAGTCTGAAATGAGAATGAAGTTGTGAATGACGGTCGACAAATGGAGACATAAAGGCCACACCGAGCAGGCAGGTTGAAGTCGGGCCTTGAAAAAAGTATTCAGCATATCAGTTCGGCGAAACAGACATTCTGGTCAGATATGGGATTTACAACATGCAAACCCCCGGCCCCAAAAAAATTACGCCCGTTTTTCATTCATCATGTTCATTTAATGCTCAATAATTCTGGTGAAAATCTTTGTTTCTAATAGCAAAAAAGTGGACAAGATTACCGGTATTGTTTTCAATCCAGATACGGCAGAATTTTTGTTTAAGGCAAAAATCAGGGTCAGAATTTTTCTCTAAAATATCTCAGACTGCCCCCTCACATCAAATGGTCCGTACCTTAGATTTTAAATCTATCTAGAGCTTACTGACTGGGGATTATTATTCAGCAATGTTATTAATGGGCTGGGGCGTGTGGGGTTAAACATGTTTTCGTAGTTAAATAATATTGCTGTGGAACTTTTTTTTCATGAGAATGTGATAGAGTATTACTTTCTGTTTGGTGGAATTGTGAAATAGAAGTCAATACGTTCTTGCTCGATCCTTACTCGCTTTGAAGGTGTCATGCTTGTCAGCCTCAGCCTAAGCAATGTGTTACTGTAATTTGAATTTCAAAATGACTGAGTGACGTTTTTTCGACGCACTGGTCAACTCCACCGTAGCCGCAATCACATGACTTTGACATAATCAATAATATATTACAGTAAATACGAGAGAAAAATATCTTTATAATTAAAGAATTGTCGCATAAAAATTAAATACACGGGAAATGGCAAAGTTCACGAAGTCAAGTCTGATTAATCATTTTACCAAAAAAAACCAAAAAAGTGTACGCCCTCTACGCCCCCCTCTGGATCCGCCACTGTGTATGCTGATCAGAATTACACACAGACTTGGGAGGTGGACTGTTATGATACGTTACTAACCTGAATGCTGATTGAGATTATACTAACCTGAATGCTGATCAGGATTACTTGCAGACTGTGGAAGTGGACTGTAATTCGAATCATCTGTCTCAGGTGATATTTTTGGGTCAGGAATCAGCTGTTGATAAAAGAAAAGTATTGAATGAATTACTGTAAATTCAGAAATTACTGCAAGGTTTTTATTAATGCGAATAATGCGACTCCTTGTGTATCACAATAATAAGAACTCACATTCTGATATATGATACATATATTTGTATGAAGCTTTTCCTAAAATCGCAACTATAAAACTCGCATTTTTGTTAATTCTTCAAAACTTGCAGTAATAAATGCACGCAATAATTTATGAATTTACAGTACTAAATAATAGGTGGAATTTCAGCTGTGACTGGTATTGTCATTGTCATGTATGATAACATGTGTAATCTTGTTTATTAGGTTTGTGATAAAGATTTTTAGTATGTTGTCTATTTTTGGTGTGGTATGGTGTTTTAGTTGTGACTTGTTTGGACATCATTGTTAGTATAGGTCATAATGTCTTTTTTTGTGTGGTATGGTGTTTTAGTTACTTGTTTGGACATCAATGTGAGTATAGGTTATAATGTCTATTTTTTGTGTGGTATGGTGTTTAAGTTGTGACTTGTTTGGACATCATTGTGAGTATAGGTCATATTGTCAAATTTCTTTTGTGGTATGGTGTTTAAGTTGTGACTTGTTTGGACATCATTGTGAGTATAGGTCATATTGTCAAATTTCTTTTGTGGTATGGTGTTTGAGTTGTGACTTGTAAGGACATACTTGTGAGTATTGGTCACAATGTCTATTTCTTGTGTGGTATGGTGTATTAGTTACTTGTAAGTACACCATTGTGAGTATAGGTCATAATGTCTATTTTTGTGTGGTGTGGTGTTTTAGTTACTTGTAAGGACACCATCGTCTGTATAGGTCATAATGTCTATTTTTGTGTGGTATGGTGTTTTAGTTACTTGTACGGACTTCATAGTGAGTTTAGGTCATAATGTCTGTTTTTTGTGTGGTATGTTGTTTTAGTTATGAATTGTATGTACAGCATTGTGAGTATAGGTCATAATGTCTATTTTTGTGTGGAATGTTGTTTTAGTTACTTGTAAGGACATCATTGTCAGTATAGGTCATGATGTCTATTTTTTGTGTGGAATGTTGTTTTAGTTCCTTGTAAGGACATCATTGTGAGTATAGGTCATAATGTCTATTTTTTGTGTGGTATGGTGTTTTAGTTACTTGTTAGGACATCATTGTGAGTTAAGGTCAAAATGTCTATTTTTGTGTGGTATGGTGTTTTAGTTACTTGTAAGGACATCATTGTGAGTGTAGGTCATAATGTCTATTTTTTGTGTGGTGTTGTGTTTTAGTTGTGACTTGTATGGCCATCATTGTGAGTATAGATCATATTGTCTATTTTTGTGTGGTATGGTGTATTAGTTACTTGTAAGGACATTATTGTGAGTATTGGTCATAATGTCTTTTTTTGTGTGGTATGGTGTTTTAGTTGTGACTTGTATGGACATCATGGTCAGTAAAGGTCATAATGTCTTTTTTTGTGTTGTATGGTGTTTTAGTTACTTGTAAGGACCTCATTGTGAGTATAGGTCATAATGTCTTTTTTTTTTTGTGTGGAATGGTATTTTAGTTACTTGTAAGGACATCATTGTGAGTATAGATCATTATGTCTATTTTTTGTGTGGCATGGTGTTTTATTTAATTGTAAGGACATCATTGTGAGTATAGGTCATGATGTCTTTTTTTGTGTTGTATGATGTTTTAGTTGTGACTTGTATGGACATCATTGTGAGTATAGGTCATAATGTCTTTTTTGTGTGGTGTATGGTATTATACCTATGGCAATACTGTGATAAGTAAAAACTATCAGTTCTTCTGACCAAGAGACAATAAAAAAACAGCTGCATGTCACAATAAGAATATTTTTGTCCCCTGCACGACGTGTTGGGGACATAGAAATACTGGGGGTCCATCCGTCTGTCTGTCCGTTAGTCCGTCTGTCCGTTCGGTCACATGTGTACAATTCTTGCCAGATTTCTATAAAACTTGTAACATAGGTTTATATCAGCAATGTCTCTGACAAGTTGGAAAATCAGTGTTGATCAACTATTTTTAATAGAGTTATGCCCCTTGGAAATATTAATTATATGGAAAATTTCATTGTTGGCGCTCTCATGTGTACAATTCTTGCCATAATTTTTATGAAACTTACACATAGGTTTACATCAGCAATGTCTTGGACAAATTCAAAAATCAGTGCCGATCAACTATTTTTAAAGAAGTTATGCCCCTATGGAAATATTAATCATATTGGAAATTGCATTGCATTTGCTCTCAAGCCTTCATTTCTCTAAGATATTTGTAAAAAGTTTTAAAAACAAAAAAAAAGTTTTTTAGTTATTGCCCTTTGAAAGATAAAATATGTGCAACACAGGTGACCTGTACTGTCGTTAATTCATGGGAGATGTCCGTTATTATTCTGCGGTTTACTGTTCTTTTATTATAATTCAATGAAGAAAAAGAATGAGCTATGCAGACAAAATACTTTCTTAGGAACATGTGATTTTACCTCACTTTCCTCTGCCTTGATGACTTTCATAAAAGCCCCTTTCTCTTTAGCTGTAATTAACTCCTCTTGTTTGACTGGTGTGGAGTCTAAGAACTTAAGTTTTGGTAATTTATATAATACATAATACCTGAAATAAGGACAATAGATAGTGTCAAAATAATTTTTGATGTTCATAATTGGGTACCATCAATATTTCTGTATCTATTTGAACAATAATGGTGTTTTTTAAAGTTTCTAATGCCAGACTAAGTGAAGATCTTATTTGTGCACCTTTGTGAATATCTTAAGGATAAAGTATAAGTTTTATTTATAAGATTTTAACTGCTGAATTTTGTCTGTTATGAAGCAGGAGATAAGTGCTGTTTTCCTGGTGTATGTATCCTCAATGTCAAATGTTAAATTTTCTGACTAGTTCGATTTCAGAATAAGTACTCATGATAGATAATTGATATTCTGTTAACAGTCGCACTCACTCCAATTTCAAGCAGAAATATAAGACCCCTCCCCCCTTTCCTCCTCTTCAGTCACACTTCATTGACTTTCTCCCCCTCCCCCTTTCCTCCTCTTCAGTCACACTTCATTGACTTTGTAATCTTTGTTTTGTTCAAGTTATATATATAAATTTTCAGATTATGTTTAGTTATGAAGAAATACTTATAACATATCTTTGCTATCTAGTATAAAGTTAAAATTAGTATCCATGCATCCTAGCTGTATGCAGAAGCTTGAGTCATGCTCAAGTGAATGATTTATTACCTTTTTTGAACTAATGGTCTAAATTGATTGATTGATTGATTTATGTTTAACACCACTTTCAGCACAATTGTGCTATTTTGTAGCTGTCATTTTTTTATTGGTGGAGGAATCCAGAATGCCTGGAGAGAACCATGATCTTCGGTAGGAAAACTGACAATCCTAGTCAATTAATATTGGAGTTGAGCACACCTGCTATGTGAGAGATTCAAACTCACAATCTCAGTGTTGACAGGCTAGTGATACAGTAGTTCGACTACTTAGACCACTCGGCCACCAAGGCCCCTGATGGTCTATACAAAGAAATTATAAAAAGCTTTTACCAAGGAAAGTTATATTTTGAAATTAGAATACTGACCTTTAAAATTATGCAGATTTTTTTTAAAAGTTTACTGCATTATTCAATCAAAAGTCATAAATTACAGTGATCATACACTGTTAGGCTTGAAGTCTACAAAAATCTGTGAAACCATAACTGACATTTTTAACATCATTATATTTGTGTAAAGTACATGTGGAAAACAGAAAAAAAAACTTTACCTGTATCTTTGGTAATCTTCTTCATCATTGTCTGGACTAGATAACTCGTTTGGACATGCCAAGTTCCCCAATAAACTTAGGTATGTTAATGATGGAACATTTTCTGCAAGGTTGTCTAACAAATGATATAAATCTGTTATCTGATTAACAGTTAAGAACTATCAACAAAGTTCGTTGTAGAAGCAGAGGCATAGGCAGCCATATTTATAAAAAATATTTTTACAATGACATTTATTTAATGCTCAAACTGCATTTCACTGAATGAATTAAGATGCCTTTATTATATAGCTGGTTGTAATATTTAAAAAAATCTCTATTATAAAAAGTCAATGTTGTTCCTACGAGCTTGTATTCACACAGGTTAAAGCTCTCATTTCTTTTCAAAGCTTGTCTTTAAATGTAGGGTATGTAGAAGTAAAATTAAAGTAAGGTCTACTTAAACATTTTTAACATTAATTTAACCCTAGTTTCATGCCAAATGTCCTTGCTAATTTCTATATATTTGTGCTCTCTTATAATATGTAATTATTGTATAATAATAAAACATGTATTTTCATCTTTTTCCAGCAGCTACTGAAAGTATATATGCAAGGTGACTTGTCATTTATTTCATATCACATATTGATGACTGTCACATATGTAGACATGAATGTAAAAAAGTAAAAAATGTGTGAGTCTTACAAAGAAGATGTGTGTTGCCTGTTGTCTCCAAACAATAAACCAGGTATAAAGCAGAATTGGCTAAGTCATTAGCTGTTGATAAAAGAAAAAATATTGAATGGAATACTAAATAATATGCTATTTTGATATTTTGGAAACTCTAATAAATTACTCAATAAATCATTTAAGTAATAGGTGCACAACTTCATGCCCTGAAGAAGAATCTGTCAAAGTTTTGTTAACTGGGAATGACAAGATGTGACCACAAAAAAGTTTGGCAGTACATCTAGTTTAATTTTTTTTTATTTTTTTTTTCTTTTTCTTTTTTTTCAATAGTCAGGATTTGACATCACCCTTTCAGCACCACCCGACTAAGGTGTTACAGGATTTGACATCACCCTTTCAGCACCACCTGACTAAGGTGTTACAGGGTTTTACATCACCCTTTCAGCACCACCTGACTAAGGTGTTACAGGGTTTTACATCACCCTTACAGCACCACCTGACTAAGGTGTTACAGGGTTTTACATCACCCTTACAGCACCACCTGACTAAGGTGTTACAGGGTTTTACATCACCCTTACAGCACCACCTGACTAAGGTGTTACAGGGTTTTACATCACCCTTTCAGCACCACCTGACTAAGGTGTTACAGGGTTTACATCACCCTTTCAGCACCACCTGACTAAGGTGTTACAGGGTTTACATCACCCTTACAGCACCACCTGACTAAGGTGTTACAGGGTTTTACATCACCCTTACAGCACCACCTGACTAAGGTGTTACAGGGTTTTACATCACCCTTTCAGCACCACCTGACTAAGGTGTTACAGGGTTTTACATCACCCTTACAGCACCACCTGACTAAGGTGTTACAGGGTTTTACATCACCCTTTCAGCACCACCTGACTAAGGTGTTACAGGGTTTTACATCACCCTTTCAGCACCACCTGACTAAGGTGTTACACCCTTTCAGCACCACCTGACAAAGGTGTTACAGGGTTTACATCACCCTTTCAGCACCACCTGACAAAGGTGTTACAGGGTTTTACATCACCCTTTCAGCACCACCTGACTAAGGTGTTACAGGGTTTTACATCACCCTTTCAGCACCACCTGACTAAGGTGTTACAGGATTTTACATCACCCTTTCAGCACCACCTGACTAAGGTGTTACAGGGTTTTACATCACCCTTTCAGCACCACCTGACTAAGGTGTTACAGGGTTTTACATCACCCTTACAGCACCACCTGACTAAGGTGTTACAGGGTTTTACATCACCCTTTCAGCACCACCTGACTAAGGTGTTACAGGGTTTACATCACCCTTACAGCACCACCTGACTAAGGTGTTACAGGGTTTTACATCACCCTTACAGCACCACCTGACTAAGGTGTCACAGGGTTTTACATCACCCTTTCAGCACCACCTGACTAAGGTGTTACAGGGTTTTACATCACCCTTTCAGCACCACCTGACTAAGGTGTCACAGGGTTTACATCACCCTTTCAGCACCACCTGACTAAGGTGTCACAGGGTTTTACATCACCCTTTCAGCACCACCTGACTAAGGTGTCACAGGGTTTTACATCACCCTTACAGCACCACCTGACTAAGGTGTGACAGGGTTTTACATCACCCTTACAGCACCACCTGACTAAGGTGTGACAGGGTTTTACATCACCCTTACAGCACCACCTGACTAAGGTGTGACAGGGTTTACATCACCCTTACAGCACCACCTGACTAAGGTGTGACAGGGTTTACATCACCCTTACAGCACCACCTGACTAAGTGTGACAGGGTTTTACATCACCCTTACAGCACCACCTGACTAAGGTGTGACAGGGTTTACATCACCCTTTCAGCACCACCTGACTAAGGTGTGACAGGGTTTTACATCACCCTTACAGCACCACCTGACTAAGGTGTGACAGGGTTTTACATCACCCTTACAGCACCACCTGACTAAGGTGTGACAGGGTTTTACATCACCCTTACAGCACCACCTGACTAAGGTGTGACAGGGTTTACATCACCCTTACAGCACCACCTGACTAAGGTGTGACAGGGTTTACATCACCCTTACAGCACCACCTGACTAAGGTGTGACAGGGTTTACATCACCCTTACAGCACCACCTGACTAAGGTGTGACAGGGTTTTACATCACCCTTACAGCACCACCTGACTAAGGTGTGACAGGGTTTACATCACCCTTACAGCACCACCTGACTAAGGTGTTACAGGGTTTACATCACCCTTACAGCACCACCTGACTAAGGTGTTACAGGGTTTACATCACCCTTACAGCACCACCTGACTAAGGTGTTACAGGGTTTTACAGCACCACCTGACTAAGGTGTTACAGGGTTTTCACCCTTTCAGCACCACCTGACTAAGGTGTTACAGGGTTTTACAGCACCACCTGACTAAGGTGTTACAGGGTTTACATCACCCTTACAGCACCACCTGACTAAGGTGTTACAGGGTTTTACATCACCCTTACAGCACCACCTGACTAAGGTGTTACAGGGTTTACATCACCCTTACAGCACCACCTGACTAAGGTGTTACAGGGTTTACATCACCCTTACAGCACCACCTGACTAAGGTGTTACAGGGTTTACATCACCCTTACAGCACCACCTGACTAAGGTGTTACAGGGTTTTACAGCACCACCTGACTAAGGTGTTACAGGGTTTTACAGCACCACCTGACTAAGGTGTTACAGGGTTTTACAGCACCACCTGACTAAGGTGTTACAGGGTTTACATCACCCTTACAGCACCACCTGACTAAGGTGTTACAGGGTTTTCACAGCACCACCTGACTAAGGTGTTACAGGGTTTTACAGCACCACCTGACTAAGGTGTTACAGGGTTTTACAGCACCACCTGACTAAGGTGTTACAGGGTTTTACAGCACCACCTGACTAAGGTGTTACAGAGTTTTACAGCACCACCTGACTAAGGTGTTACAGGGTTTTACAGCACCACCTGACTAAGGTGTTACAGGGTTTTACAGCACCACCTGACTAAGGTGTTACAGGGTTTTACAGCACCACCTGACTAAGGTGTTACAGGGTTTTACATCACCCTTTCAGCACCACCTGACTAAGGTGTTACAGGGTTTTACATCACCCTTACAGCACCACCTGACTAAGGTGTTACAGGGTTTTACATCACCCTTACAGCACCACCTGACTAAGGTGTTACAGGGTTTTACAGCACCACCTGACTAAGGTGTTACAGGGTTTTACAGCACCACCTGACTAAGGTGTTACAGGGTTTTACAGCACCACCTGACTAAGGTGTTACAGGGTTTTACAGCACCACCTGACTAAGGTGTTACAGGGTTTTACAGCACCACCTGACTAAGGTGTTACAGGGTTTTACAGCACCACCTGACTAAGGTGTTACAGGGTTTTACAGCACCACCTGACTAAGGTGTTACAGGGTTTTACAGCACCACCTGACTAAGGTGTTACAGGGTTTTACAGCACCACCTGACTAAGGTGTTACAGGGTTTTACATCACCCTTACAGCACCACCTGACTAAGGTGTTACAGGGTTTTACAGCACCACCTGACTAAGGTGTTACAGGGTTTTACATCACCCTTACAGCACCACCTGACTAAGGTGTTACAGGGTTTTACAGCACCACCTGACTAAGGTGTTACAGGGTTTTACAGCACCACCTGACTAAGGTGTTACAGGGTTTTACAGCACCACCTGACTAAGGTGTTACAGGGTTTTACATCACCCTTTCAGCACCACCTGACTAAGGTGTTACAGGGTTTTACATCACCCTTACAGCACCACCTGACTAAGGTGTTACAGGGTTTCAAGAATATAACAACAAAAGACTATTGTTTTACCAAGATATAAACAAAACTGAAATATAAATATTTTGAAAATCTCTTTTTGTCTCTCTGATTCTCTCCTTTTCTCTCTCACTCCTTTTCACAATCTCTTTCTATAGAAATATCTATAAATAATTTAATAGAAAAAAAAAAGGTTTACATGTGCTGTGCATATATTGCATGCTGTTTGCTCTGTTCTGTAAAAAAGTCAAAAAGATATACATTGATACAAATATGGTTGTTTGACTACCATTCAGGATAAATAATTAGCATAGGGGCCCAAAGTGTTTCAAGTTCAAAAACTTTGTTGTATTTTCTTGCTGTGTATAATTCTAAGTTATAAAAGTTTTTCAGTCTATTTTTTAATTCAATAGCTTTAGGAAGCTTTTCTTCTAGCTTGCATTTATAGATGTATTTTTTGGCAAAAATTACAAGAAAACTGAAAAATAATCTAGTTTAATAGATTTATACTAGAATACACCTTGACATCACGGGTCCATGACTGAATTTAGTCATGCTGATTGTAAGGTGCACAGTTTCCTCTGCTTTCTAAATCTTTCTGTTTGAACCCGTCCTGGTTTTCTTACTACAATAAACTTACTATAAAATAAATTTAATTTTTAACTAATTAACCAAAATTAATAGTAATATAGAGGTGGAAGAAAACAGACTTGTTAAATAGTGTACTTTAGTGTAACATAGATATAAAACAACTACTGGAAGAATTCCAGGTTCTCCTGATAAAGGAGGGGTTTACAAGAAGGTAACAGGTAACTTGAAACTACATGTGACATATATACTATTGGTATCAGTCGGAACTTGTTAATTATTGGTAATATCAATTATATGGAAAACAAAAAGACCTGGAATGGTGTAGTTTTTAAACAACACCATTGTCCTATATTAGTTATATATAAAGTTGAATTCTTTGATTCGTCATTTTTAACGTCATGCAGGCTAACAAATTGGATTTTTTTAGTATAGATACCATGGCTAAGGAAACAGAATTTGTTTAATATATACAAATATGTGTGCACTACATAATATCACCATCATTGAGAAAAGGATACAAAATTTTTGTTCAGTGTGAGTGTGTGAAGATGATTTAAACGGGGAAATACTACATCATCACTTAATCTGTTGTTATCAAGAACCAGTTCCTCTAAATTCTGAAATCTTTCTAAATCAGATAATGACCTGAAATAAAATGATTTTTATATTATCAAGTTTCAAATTATCCAATGATATAAGGCATTAGAGCATACACCTTTCAATTATCCCTTATTGTGGGTAAATGTTTTCAGTTTCTTTTTTACCATTAAAATATGGGCAAAAATAACCAACAGATTTTCTGATGATTAATCTGTTGCAAAGGCAGATTGTTTGTTGAAATTAATACAACACTGACCTTTTATTATCATACTTTTCTTTTTTCTTCTTTCAGAAAACAGATAATGTTTTAAAAGTCACAAGTTTAAGCAGTAGCTAGCCAAATGTCCCCCATACTGTATAAATAAGGGATCAAATTAGGTGTCACAATGTTTCATTGTAGTAAGATGGTCAAAATATGGTAATAATCCCATAATTACTATAAAAATGATCAAATCAAACTAAATGACAGTATAATATGGTTAATTATACGTAATTGCAAACAATCCTACCAAGTATGAGAGCTTTCTATCAAATGATCTAGGAGAAGTTGTATTCACAAGGTGACCTATTCCAATAATAAATAAATGGAGAATGTGTCCCCATGGACACAGATGATGCCCCCCCTTTTCCCCCCCCTTTGCATAGTGCATACAACATTATAAAGGGACATAACTTAAGAACAATAAAAGTGACGCTACCCAAATTTTTACTTGATCTGAGTTTTGTGGTAATAAGTATTATGTTTAGGTTTCATAATGTTTGGTTGGGGCAAACTTAAGTTACAGAACGGAAACTAAAAAATTTGCAATTTTTCCATTTATAAAGGGGCATAACTCAATAATGATTAAAGTGACACCACTAAAATTCAACTTGATCTGTGTTTTGTGGTAAAAAGCATTGTGTATAAGTTTCCTAATATTTGGTTGAGGCAACTTAAGTTAGAGAACGGAAACTAAAAATTTTGCATTTTTTTTCCATTTGTAAAGGGGCATAACTCTAGACCGGTTAAAGTGATCCACCAAAATTCAAACTTGACCTGTGTTTTGTGATAATAAGCATTGTGTATAAGTTTCATAACATTTGGTTGAGGCAAACTTAAGTTAGAGAATGGAAACTAAAAATTTTGTAATTTTTCCATTGATAAAGGTGCATAACTCTAGAAGGGTTAGAGTGACCCTACTTAAATTCAAACTTATCTGTATTTTGTGGTAATAAGCATTGTGTATAAGTTTGGTAATATTTGGTTGAGACAAACTTAAGTTAAAGAACGGAAACTAAAAATTTAGAAATTTTTAGATTTATAAAGGAGCATAACTCTAGAACGGTTAAAATGACGCCACTAAAATTCAAATTGTCCGAAAACTGGAAAATCCAACTTTTTTTTAATGAATAAAAACCATAACTCAGAAACACTAAATCTGAAATTTATAAAAAACAAAAGGAAGCTCATGTCAATTGATATAAACAATTCACCAAAGTTTCAAGCAAATTGGTTGAAGCATTTTTGAGTTAATGTCCGACATGTTGATGACGGATGGACAGACAGACAACGGTATACCATAATACGTCCCGTAAATGGGGGTATTAAAATTGGTCAAAGTCTCATAACTCCTGTAGAAAAGGTAGAATCAAAATGGTGGTATAATATGGTCAACAACACATCATGGCAAACAATCTTGTCAAGTATGAAAGCTTTCTGTAAAATGGAACCAGAGGATTTGCATTCACAAGCTGTCATTATCACAATACTCCAAAAAATGGACAAAGTCCCATAACTCCTGTAAAAATGGTCAGGTCAAAATGATTAGGGGGGGGAGCTGTCATACCCATTGAATGGTGTCACTGTAAAGATAAAGTTAAGATTATGCAATGCCCTTTAGAAACTTATATATTGTTTATTTGTGGTTTACTTTTAATGTACAATGTTTATTAAGCTTAATACCTTGACAGAATTTTTTAATTATGCACTTTATGAATTAATTTCTTTTCTCTACCAGTACATACATGTATAAGTCCTTGATTTGTTTAATTAAAAACTTACTTCAACTGGTTAAAACTCAAATCAAATCTCTTTGTAATAGATGAATATTTTTCGGCAAGAAAAGTTGGAATGCATTCTTCATTTTGTCCAATATACGACAGCTGAAATGATATATCATATATACTATGAATTAACAGAATATTCAACTAAAAGACATGCAAATGGCTGTCTTGTGAATGATTTAGAAACTGTTTGATCTGAAAACCTTTGAGAAGCTATAAATGCATAGTTTATTTCATTTGATACATGTACAAGGATTGCAAATTAAAATAAAACTAGAAAAAGTGATGCCCCCCGCACTCCACTCTGAAGTAACTGTATTTTCACAAAGTCAATGTAGGACTTTCTTTGAGATATTACTGTGGTTGGGAGACACAAATGATGACCCTGCAGATGCAAAGTGTTATTTTAAAATACACGAAGTTGAGCATGGGAGCACATATGTCTATGGTTCACTGTAGGAGGAGTTATCCGGAAACGCTATGCACCTCTTATGCAAGTAAATACTCCAAAAAATGACAAAGTTCAACTATCTCCCAAAAGAGCAAATATTAATAAAAATCAAAGCCCTGACCACATGCACACCTTAAATATATGAACAAACAGCCAGCAAAGTGAAAACTTCCTAGCATTCAAACTGTAGGAGGAGTTATCCGGAAACGCTATGCACCTCTTATGCAAGTAAATACTCCAAAAAATGACAAAGTTCAACTATCTCCCAAAAGAGCAAATATTAATAAAAATCAAAGTCCTGACCACATGCACACCTTCAATATATGTTCAAACAGCCAGCAAAGTGAAAATTTCCTAGCATTCAAACTGTAGGAGGAGTTATCCAGAAATGCTAAGCACCTCTTATGCAAGTATATACTTCAAAAAGAGGCTGTCAGAGTGACAGCAAACTGGATTTCCCTGCAGAGGTCGAACCCTGAACAGTTGAGCAAGTATGGAAACAACATTTAAGATTAAAACAGCTCTGAATTTGGATTGTGATTTTATATTTAAAATAGATTATTATCTAATTAATAATGAAAATGATATTTGCAAATCTGAACCCTCAAACAGGATCAAGTAAAAATTAAACATCAACACACACAACAAAAATAAAATACCACATAACGACTGTGACATCTACCTTCATAACACACATGACTTAAAAAAAATAGTTACAAAGAAATTTTTGACAACATTACTAATGACTAAAATCAATTGAACAGAGACAATCATTGATAGACTAAAATCCATACAATACCATTTCTGTTCAAAGGGAAATATCTCAAACTTATTTACATAAACTGGTGATGACTAAACAACAAAAATAGTTCTCTAAAATTAGATGTGATTTAACCACTTAAACATTGTTACAATCAGCATATCAAAGAACCCCAAGAATTCAATTTTTGATGAAATTAAACAAAAGTTTAATTTAGGACCCTTTGGACCTCAATGTGGTATTTTCTAATTAATAATGAAAATAATTACAGGTTTAGATTCAGCGTTTCAAAGAACCCTATATATATTCAATTTATGTTGAAATCAAACAGAGTTTAATTTTGGACCATGATTTGGACCAACTTGAAAACTGGGCCCAAAATCAGAAATCTAAATATATGTTTATTAATAGACAATATAGGCTTATTTTTAAAGGAGTTCACTTTATCAAAAAAAAAAAATATATATAGCATTCAGAAAATTAGTTTATACAGAATAACAAACAAACCTACCACAAAATTATTCAAACAATTTACCAAAGAAAAGAAAACAAAATCCAAAATGTCATTTATCATTAATACAATCTCTATTAAAAATCTATAAAACTTATCTGTAATTACAGAGTTCTCGAAAAGTGTTGGTCCTAAAGATTTGACCACCACATTTTTGGGAAGGACCAACACAATTTTGGTAATTTGCAATAGCAATGATAGTGAGGACCTGCATATTTTCTTCAAGGACCACCATGGAAAAAAAGATTTCGAGAACTCTGTAATTATCTTCAAAATGTCTAATAATGAACAGTAAGTTTCTAACTATATTTATACTGTCTTACAGAGCTTATAATCATCAACACTTAGGAAACAGAAAAAATTTCAAATAAATCTGTCATTCCAATTATGATTTGATATTTACCAGATGCCTTGTTATCTGATAACAGGTGATAATTATTTAAAAACACTTAGTGTAATCAAACTTTATACATATAAATATAGATAAACATTTCTGTTCAAAGGGAAATAACTCTATCACATAATAAGTACCACTTTTGGCTACTGAAAAGGGCTAAAACTTAACGAGAAAAGCTAAAATTGTGAAAATTGAACTTGACCTTCATTTAGTCACAGAAAACAACATATCTAAATTTGAAAAAAATTCGTCAAAGGGTTTTCATGTCAATGAAAGGACACTGTTTGGGAGCTGCCCGCCCACCGGCAGTTCATCCCCAAATCAATAACCGATTTTTCCTTTGAAAATCTGGTTAAAATGACAAAGTTCAACTATCTCCCCAAAGAGCAAATATCAATAAAAATCAAAATCCTGACCACATGCACACTTTTAATATATGTACAAACAGCCAGCAAACTGTAGGAGGAGTTATCTGGAATAACTATATACCCACAATGGGACAGACGGAAGGACAGACGGACGGACAGACGGACGGACAGGGGTAAAACAATATCATATGCCCCCCCCAATTTTCAGTTGCTGGGGCATAAAAAAAGTTTTTATCTATATTTCTGAAACATAAAATGCATTTAAATTTTTATTTAACTTGGTACTGACATGATTGTGGGTCAACTCAGGCCGGAGACAACTTGGCCCAAGTGAACAATGTTGATCTAGGACCAAAACATAAGACAATGTTGACTGTCTATAAAGTCAACTCAGACAAAGTACAGGTATAAAAAGAAAGACTTGCCCTCAATTAAATGTTATAGATTAGATCACATAAAAGTATCTTATTTATATGTTGCTGCATTTGCAAATAAAGCTCCGTATAAAAATAATTGGTTAAATGTGAATCTATTACTTCATCATGGTTATTTTATCATACTTATAAAATCTATATTAAAATTTTAAATTCCAGAGTTCTCAATAAGTGGTGGTCCTAGGGATTTGACCACCACATTTTTGGGAAGGACCAGCACAATTTTGGTAATTTGCAATAGAAATGATAGTGAGGACCTGCATATTTTCTTCAAGGACCACCAGGCAAAAAAAGATTTCGAGAACTCTGAAATTCTTAATCTCATTGCAATTATATTTTGTATATTACCTTAAGGAAGTTTGCTGCTCAGTTTCAAAATAAATAACTTTCCATAAACTAGTATATATTGATAGGGGATTAATTGAGGAACCAAAAAAGCAAAAAAAATATAGGGGTCAATGTGCTTGTTTTCGAGATATTAGCTATTGGAATTTTGGCGGGAAAATGTTCTCTCTTGATTTTTCATAGCTTTATCATTGACCAGTTAAAGTTCTCAAAAACTATTAAAAAATAAATAAGATTTTATAAGACTTTTACTAATGGCTTATAATTATATATGTAAAAGATTTATAAAAAGAAAAATGGGGGTCCATGGGCAAAATTTTTTAAGGCATTCAAATGGATAAAACCAGAGGATTTCGAAAATCTGACAAAAATTCCAAAACTTGACAAGCAAACATCCTTAAGTCATAAGTTAGATTACCAATCAGAAAAGGAGACTAATTAATCTAATTAAACAATGGACAAATTGAAAGAACAATTAAACTTTACAAATCAATATAAAAAATACACAAGCCTTTCCAAAATTTTGTACTCCTGCCATGCCTTCAAAATTTTGTAGGTCTGTACTCTTGAGTAGATTCATGATTGGGCAGTCAAACTGAGAAGACAGTAAGCATTGTAAGATTCCTGTTAGTTTGTTGTGTGGCTCATAGGGAAGCATTCAATCCTTTTCAGCCCACCATAGTTTGGTAATATTTTAAAACTATGCAGGACAAGACGTCCATACTGCCACGTTGCCCAAAGGATGTATTGATCCATACCTTGAAAAGATGTATCGGCCATAGGACAACATCGTCCATATTTTGTGAAGATGCATCGTCCATGTTTTTTTCTTTCGGAAATTCGTTTTATTTATAAAGTATTGTGATATATACATGTAGATGGTTATTTATAACTCGTAAATGTATTATGCTGTATTAACATTATTTGTCATGTTTTTATATGCTATACACTTGGAACACGCATTATATATATCATATATAAATGTGCTTTATCTAATAAAATATTTATATTATTTTCTAAATAGATTTTAATATCTTGCCTTAAACAAACTGAAAAAATAAAACAAATAAAAATGAATATCCAAAATAGGAGATTAATTTCTGTCATAGTTAAAACAATAAGTTTAGTTTTGAAATATAAAACTAAGTAATCAGATAATGATTAATTTTAAAATTTAAGAAGATTGTTCATTGCTTTATATTATCATTTCTTTGATGAACATAAGTATTAATTACGCTTTTGTCAAGAAATTGTAAAGGAAATACAAAACGAGATCACTATATAATAAAATGCTCCGCAGGGCGCAGCTTGATACGACCGCAGAGGTCGAACCCTGAACAGTTGGGGCAAGTATGGACACAACATTCAAGCTTGATACAGCTCTGAATTTGGATTGTGATTAAATATTTGACACAGCATAGGTTTCTGACACAGAATGAATGTAGTCTAAGAACTTAAATTTTTTCAGCATATCAAAGAACTAGATTTACCTATTATGGTCCAATATCCAAAATCTAAATACATGGTTAGATTCAGCATATCAAAGAACCCCAAGAGTTCAATTTTTGATGAAATCAAACAAAGTTTAATTCTGGACCCTTTTGACCTCAATGTGGACAAAGTTGATAACAAGGCCCAAAAATCAAAAATCTAAATACATGGTTAGATTCAGCATATCAAAGGACCCCATATATTCAATTTTTGTTGAAATCAAACAAAGTCTAATTTTGGACCCCGATTTGGACCAACTTGAAAACTGGACCCATAATCAAAAATCTAAATACATGTTTAGATTCAGCATATCAAAGAACCCTAAGAATTCAATTTTTGTTAAAATCAAACTAAGTTTAATTTTGGACCCTTTGGACCTTAATGTAGACCAATTTGAAAACAGGACCAAAATTAAAAATCTAAATACACGGTTAGATTCAGCATATCAAAGAACCCATATATTCAATTTTGTTGAAATCAAACAAAGTTTAATTTTGGACCCCGGTTTGGACCAACTTGAAAACTGGGCCCATAATCAAAAATCTAAATACATGTTTAGATTCAGCATATCAAAGAACCCTAAGAATTCAATTTTTGTTAAAATCAAACTAAGTTTAATTATGGACCCTTTGGACCTTAATGTAGACCAATTTGAAAACGGGACCAAAAATTAAGAATCTAAATACACGGTTAGATTCAGCATATCAAAGAACCCCATATATTCAATTTTTGTTGAAATCAAACAAAGTTTAATTTTGGACCCCGATTTGGACCAACTTGAAAACTGGGCCCATAATAAAAAATCTAAATACATGTTTAGATTCAGCATATCAAAGAACCCTAAGAATTCAATTTTTGTTAAAATCAAACTGAGTTTAATAGGGACCCTTTGGACCTTAATGTAGACCAATTTGAAAACGGGACCAAAAATTAAGAATCTAAATACACGGTTAGATTCGGCATATCAAAGAACCCCAATAATTCAATTTTGATGAAATCAAACAAAGTTTAATTTTGGACCCTTTGGACCTCAATGTGGACCAATTTAAAACGGGCCCAAAATCCAAAAACTTAATACACAGTTAGATTCAGCATATTAAAGAACCCCAAGAATTCAAGAAAAAACCCATTGAAATTGGTCAAGAAATAAGCAATTTATACAAAGTATCTTCTTTTGCACAATACTGTGCAATTGAATATTTCTTGCAATTGCGCAATACTGTGCAATTGAATATTTCTTGCTATTGTGCAATACTGTACAATTGACAATTTCTTGCTATTGTGCAATACTGTGCTATTGGATATTTCTTGCTATTGCGCAATACTGTGCAATTGAAGATTTCTTGCTATTACGCAATACTGTGCAATTGAAAATTTCTTGCTATTGCACAATACTTATTATATAATAATTTACACATCCTGTTTGGTGTGTATCTCCTGTCATATCATTATTATTTGCTTTTAAATATAAATCAGAAATAACCAACTTAAAATGGAAAATTTTAAAGAAAAAAAAAAGAAAAAAAAATCCCCCAATTTTTGAACCCCTTATGATTCATCACCCCAAACTCAATCCCAGCCTTCCTTTGAGGTATGGTACCTTGCAGTACAATTTCAGAGAGATCCATACACTTGAACACAAGTTATTGTCTGGAAACTAGAAAATGCTTATTTTGGCCCTTTTGGCCCCTAATTGCTAAACGTTTAGGCAATTACCCCAAACTCAATTCCAGCTTTTCCTTTGTGATATGGAACCTTGTAGTACAATTTCAGAAAGATCCATACACTTACACACAAATTATTGTCCTGAAACTAGAAAATGCTTATTTTTGCCCTTTTTGGTCCCTAATTCCTAAAATTTTGAGGCAATTACCCCAAAATCAATCCCAGCATTCCCTTTGTGATATGGAACCTTGTGGTACAATGTCAGAGAGATCCATACACTTACACACAAGTTATTGTCTGGAAGTTACAAAATGCTTATTTTGGCCCTTTTGGCCCCTAATTCCTTAACTGTTGGTACCATAACCCCCAAAATCAATCCCAACCTTCCTTTTGTGGTACTGAACCTTATGGTAAAATTTCCTAGAGATCCATTCACTTAAACTAAAGTTAGAGTGCGAAAACCAATGTGTCTTCGGACGACGATGATGACGACGACGACGACGCCAACGTCATACCAATATACGACCACAAAAATTTTTTGCGGTCGTATAAAAATCTAAATACATGTTTAGATTCAGCATATCAAACAACCCTAAGAATTCAATTGTTGTTAAAATCAAACTGAGTTTAATTTGGGACCCTTTGGACCTTAATGTAGACCAATTTGAAAACGGGACCAAAAATTAAGAATCTAAATACACGGTTAGATTCGGCATATCAAAGAACCCCTAAAGTTCAATTTTCGATTAAATCAAACAAAGTTTAATTTTGGACCCTTTTGGCCTCTAATTCCTAAACTGTTGGGATCAAAACTCCTTTTTGGCCCCAAATTCCTAAACATTTAGGGCAATTACCCCCAAACTCAAACCCAGCTTTCCCTTTTTGACATGGAACCTTGATGAACAATTTCATAAAGATCCATACACTTACACACAAGTTATTGTCCTGAAACTAGAAAAATGCTTGTTTTTTGCCCCTTTTTGGCCCCTCATTCCTCAAGTTTTGAGGCAATTACCCCCAAAATCAATCCCAGCCTTCCCTTTGTGGTATGGTACCTTGCAGTACAATTTCAGAGAGATCCATATACTTGAACACAAGTAATTGTCTGGAAACTAGAAAAATGCTTATTTTTGGCCCCTTTTTGGACCCTTATTCCTAAACGTTTTAGGCAATTACCCAAAACTCAATTCCAGCTTTCCCTTTGTGATATGGAACCTTGTAGTACAATTTCAGAAAGATCCATACACTAACACACAAGTTATTGTCATGAAACTAGAAAATGCTTGTTTTTGCCCTTTTTGGTCCCTAATTCCTAAAATTTTGAGGCAATTACCCCAAAATCAATCCCAGTATTCCTTTGTGATATGGAACCTTGTGGCACAATGTCAGAGAGATCCATACACTAACACACAAGTTATGTCTGGAAGTTACCAAATGCTTATTTTGGCCCCTTTTGGCCCCTAATTCCTTAACTGTTGGTACCATAACCCCAAAATCAATCCCAACCTTCCTTCTGTGGTATTGAACCTTATGGTAAAATTTCCTAGAGATCCATTCACTTAAACTAAAGTTAGAGTGCGAAAACCAATGTGTCTTTGGACGACGACGACGACGACGACGCGCTAACGTCATACCAATATACGACCACAAAATTTTTGCAGTCGTATAAAAATCTAAATACATGTTTAGATTCAGCATATCAAACAACCCTAAGAATTCAATTGTTGTTAAAATCAAACTGAGTTTTATTTGGGACCCTTTGGACCTTAATGTAGACCAATTTGAAAACGGGACCAAAAATTAAGAATCTAAATACACGGTTAGATTCGGCATATCAAAGAACCCTAAAGTTCAATTTTCGATTAAATCAAACAAAGTTTAATTTTGGACCCTTTTGGCCTCTAATTCCTAAACTGTTGGGATCAAAACTCCTTTTGGCCCCAAATTCCTAAACATTTAGGGCAATTACCCCAAACTCAAACCCAGCTTTCCCTTTTGACATGGAACCTTGATGAACAATTTCATAAAGATCCATACACTTACACACAAGTTATTGTCCTAAAACTAGAAAAATGCTTGTTTTTGCCCTTTTGGCCCTCATTCCTCAAATTTTGAGGCAATTACCCCAAAATCAATCCCAGCCTTCCCTTTGTGGTATGGTACCATGCAGTACAATTTCAGAGAGATCCATATACTTGAACACATGTAATTGTCTGGAAACTAGAAAAATGCTTATTTTGGCCCCTTTTGGACCCTTATTCCTAAACGTTTTAGGCAATTACCCCAAAACTCAATTCCAGCTTTCCTTTGTGATATGAAACCTTGTAGTACAATTTCAGAAAGATCCATACACTTACACACAAGTTATTGTCATGAAACTAGAAAATGCTTGTTTTTGCCCTTTTGGTCCCTAATTCCTAAAATTTTGAGGCAATTACCCCAAAATCAATCCCAGTATTCCCTTTGTGATATGGAACCTTGTGGCACAATGTCAGAGATCCATACACTAACACACAAGTTATGTCTGGAAGTTACCAAAATGCTTATTTTGGCCCTTTTGGCCCCTAATTCCTTAACTGTTGGTACCATAACCCCCAAAATCAATCCCAACCTTCCTTTTGTGGTATTGAACCTTATGGTAACATTTCCTAGAGATCCATTCACTTAAACTAAAGTTAGAGTGCGAAAACCAATGTGTCTTTGGACGACGACGACGACGACGACGCCAACGTCATACCAATATACGACCGCAAAATTTTTTGCGGTCGTATAAAAACAACAGCACCCAAGCTGAGTTCCAGCGGAGACAAACATACATTGGGTAGAGAAATTCTTGTTCTAATGAGAATTAAATATGGTACGCAGTACTGCACAGATGGAATATGCTGTTTAGTTTCTACTCTCTGTTAAAAAGTTGTAAATCAATTTTCAAAGTCATAGTAGGGATGAATTATCAATAGCATTAACTTAAAACCAGTCTTCTATGAGTCTACTTGTCTTGTTGAACAGAAGATGCACAGAGGTAAAAATAAATATATAGTGAGTCAGACGACATCTATACTGACTCTTTCAAACTGGCAAACTTTCATAAATTGTTTAGTTATAAAATAGGCATACATGTGATGGACTGTGAAACTCAGATCAGGAGATTGGGAAATTTTTGTCAGGAGATTAGGACTCAGATCAGGAAGTTTTTTATCGACATAAATTTTGTCGTAAATGTAACCATGTGATGTAGAAATTGTCTTTTAAAGTGTTTTTTTTTTCTTCAACATTCCATCCGAATGTAATATGTTTATAGTACCCTTGTACTATTAAATTTTCTTTAACTTTATTCAATCTAACATTCTGTTTTTCATACATTCTTTAATTTCATTTTTTTTCTTTTGTTTTGTCTTTATTCTATACAACAATTACTGCAGAAGGAACATTCTTTCTTGCTATTAAACATGCCTGTACTGTTAATGTATTATAGAAGCTTTTAACATCCCTGTTTGGCTCAATAGCTTTTGTACAGACGGTTATAACCTATTTATAAAGGTCATACTTATTAAATAAGTTTCAATTTAAGCCTTGAAAAGAAGTATAGAACCCTCAAATAATTTCCAAATTAGTATTTTTCTATTTGTCCTAAGACATTTAAAATCATTTTATTACCATCCTTTTATGATTATTTTGTTCAATTTATATTTCATTCATATTCTTTTAACAATTTACATTATTTAAAGGAAAATAACTTTAAACAAAATAAAACAAGGAAAGTAACCCAAAATTTGTTTCAATTACTTTTAAATACACAAAGTTTTTATTACACAACAGCAGTTAGCCTGAGGTAAAAATCGTTGATTACCAGTATGTTTGACACCCAAGCTGGCAAGTGAAGCCATATAATTATGCATGTTCTTTGATTTTCAGGAGGTAAAATTTAACTTCAGGTAATGTCAGTTACACTGGATATGGCGGTTGAAAGTTTTCATTCATGAAATATTTCATACACAGGATTTTTTTCTCTTCAACGGGAAGACGGGAGGAGACCCCTGAAAACGGGATTATTGTACTCCCGTCGTGAGGTTCACATGTATGATTAGGCCATTAGTTTTCTCATTTTGAATTGTTTCATATTTTTCATGTCGGGGCCTTTTTATAGCTGACTATACGTTATGGGTTTTTCTCATTGTTGAAGGCCGTACAGTTGCCTATAATTGCTTACATCCACTTCATTTTGAACTTTGGTGGATAGTTGTCTCATTGGCAATCATACCACATCTCCTTATTTCTATATTGTACATAATAAATACTACAAAATCATATTTATATTATAACTATGAAATAATACTTGTTGCATATTCATATTTTATGTTATAACCAAATTGAATAAATACTTAAACTAATTGGACGTTATGTCTTTACATGTCATTTCAATTACCTGATTAACCAATTTTTTTTCTTTTTTTTTTTTTTTCTTAGTACATTTTTTCTTTAATATTTTTTAAAAACGCCACCTACAATATCTAAGTACAAAGGAGAAACTACATTAGTGATTATAATTTTACAAGTGAGGATAATTTACAAGAGAGATTACCCTGTCATCACGACAAAGATTGAAGATTGAAGACCAAGGTATGGACTATACATCCTATGGATGATGTGGCGGTATGTCTGCCACATCCTATGGACGACATGGAAGTATGGCCGACGTGTCTCGAAGGCTTTTAAAACTATAACATACATCAATCTTGCATAGTTTATACACCTTATCGCTATTTGTCTGCCATTACTGGATATCACACAGGTTCCCGTAAAATTTTGACATCATAAACGAAATATATGATGCCACAATGGAAAAGTGATCGTTGTATGTGTCAAAAGTTCAAGCGGCCGGGTCAGCCGGGATTAGCGATAAGGTGTATTGCCATATCTCTGTATCTGTATCTGTATTAGGAAATCCCTCCTTCAAAGGAGCACTTCATAATGAATATGTTATCAAGAAGTCTATATGTCTATATACACTTAGTTTGAAAATATAAAAATATATAAATGTACGCCCGTGGGTGTACGTTATTACAGTCTTTGACTCTTGCTCTTGCTAGACGGTAAGGTCTTTAAGAGTTCGTTTCTCTTGGCATGTAGAGCATAGCATAATTTTCTGGATATGTATTCTACCATAAAACAATTGTCAGTGCATTTGCATCTGCAACCACAAGCACATAATAAGTGACTCGGATCTAAAATGAGCTGTGCGTCTATTACAACGTTGGTAAGATTAAAGCATTGGTACAGTTTCTAAAGCTACAGAGAAAGCTTTCAAGTTCATGCAGGTATGGCATGCGGATTTCATGCAAAGTCTTACATTTAAGAAGGAAGTGATCTACTGTTTCTGTGGATTGTTTGCATAGTAAGCAGGTTGGATCTACACTATTTTGATTAAATGAAGCTTTGTTGCTTTGAAGATAGTAGGTACCTGTAAGAAGCTTTAGTTTTGTTTGAAGACGACTTATATCCTGAGATGATGTGCCAACACTTGCAAGACAAGGATGAGTGTTTCGCCAGAGTATATTGTAAGTGGATAGATAATTGAGAGAACTATATAGGGATACTTTCATATTTCACAACAATTAAAATTTTGTAATGAACTATTTGTCTATTTCAGTCACTGAATTGGTACACCACTGTCTCCTAATGACGGTCTATATTTATTTTAAATGATTCAACAGTTTTGGAAGCAATTACATCAACTAGCAGATTATTCCTATCGGTTTATTATACGTTGTGAAATATTGTCTGCTTTTTTTAAATTTCAAAGGCAATATCATATGGGACTGAGTAAACGATATTTTCTCTCATTAATTATAATTCCAAAGTTTTGTTAGTTCTTTAAAAGCTCGACAGACCTGACCATTATGAAACTGTTCTATTGTTTCAGCTTCTTTTATCTCTGGGTTTACTTTCTCTTCAACTTCGTCTGCCATTTTTAGAATCACGTGACACGGAATTTCACGTCCGGAATTTTACTTCTATTCCGTGTTTATTTTCAACATTTAGAAAATATTTCAACAGACAATAACAAAAATGGCGGAATTGAAAAATCCAGAGATTTTAGAAAATCATGACTTTAATGTACAAATACCACTACGAAGACTTTCAAATGGAGAAATATTGAACAATATGTCTGTAAATGAAACAAATGGAGACAAGAATGGACATGGAGAAAGCGATGTTCCTGATTTGGGAGATCACTACCTTGTTCGTAGATCTGATGGAACTTGGCGTACGATTACTAATTTTCTTAAGCTTTGGCATTTGAAAATTTGTGTTTTCATCTGTTGTCCCCTAAACAATTTCCCTTGGTGTTTTTTGATTGATTGATTTCTTGAGAATCTTCGTAACATTGATTATGTCCCCAATCTAAGGAATTCTAAACAGTGCAGTATCAAGACAATTACAATTTACAATGAAAGAGGGGGAGCGTCTTTTTACCACAGAACACCCAAAATATACCACAAAACTTCGAACTATAAATACTTCAGACATGATATTATTGTTATTGTTAATTCTTTTTTTTATAATTTGACATTTATTATTCAAATAAATTAAATTTTTCTATTTAGGGTCGACTCACTATCGCTACGCCCCCAACTGAATTTGCCTATTATTGGGTCTATACCAAAAACACCTACCGGTTTTAAAACCATAATATACAAAAATATTTTAAGTCACAACAATTGTAATTCTGGGGTATAAATGTATTTGTGACATTTACTTTTTTTTTTAAATACATTTTCATTTTTTCTTGTTATTTTTTTTCTACCATTTTTTAGAATGTTTAGATGCATAACGTAATTATATCTTAAATCTATTTTGTATATACCAGAATTTATCGTTTTTGTAGTTGTGATTTTGTTTAATTTTATGTTAAGAGTTGTTACAATATTGAATAAGTACATGAGGTACATGTACATATATATTATTAAATATTGAATAATATATAAAGCAGTCCTTTAAGGGCTACCAAATACTTTCAAAAAGATATTTGAAGTTGTTGTTGGACAGTTATTTAAGTTGACTAATGAAATATTATAAGTGTGTCTTTATAATAGTCAAAAATTTCAAATTTGATGATTTGGGACTTTTCTTTTGATGTGTGTGTATCTTCTCCAATTTATGCATAGAATTTATACAGGGCCTTAAATTGTGTAGAGTCAGGTTGGTAGTCGTCTCCAGCATTGTCCAAGGAAAACGTTCTCTGACAACACTAGCGGCAACTCAGATGGACATCACAAACTAGTACATTAGCTTAGCTTGAATAGATTCTTGATACACTTGATGCAGTTCAAAACAAAATACTGCATGTAGGCAAGTCAGATGAAACATTGCATACACATACTTTACTTGAGATGAAATAAAAGTCATTGGACAATATTTCAGATTTTTAGGAAATTTTGTATGCATTTAGAAATAGTTGAACTGCATCTAAATAATTAAAAACTGGCATATGTAGCATTACTATATACTATAGATTCCATATTTTGGGTCCAAAATGATGATCTGAAGGAGTTCACTGGCACATTAAAAGTACCAAAATTTAATTCGATTATCTAATTTTGACACTCGTCGTAATCACCAATTCATCAAGCCAATTAACATGTCATTTAAGTTTTCACACCTGAGACATCAAATACATTTAATTGGGTGTCTTCCTGCTATTCCTACATTTTGAAATAAATATTCCTTCTATTCTTATCTTTCAAAAACAATGGCAATGCTAAATTTGACTATGGTGCCCTTTGAACAATATGAGTTCTAATCGGTTAAACAGAAAAGTTTCATACATTTGTATGGGCAGACATTATGAGTAAAAAACGCAAGTGTATAAAAAATTGGAATTTTTATGAAACGAAAACTTTTCTGAATGTAATGCAGAACATTTTAACAGAATTGGGAGATCAAACTTATTAATCTTAATAGATCTAGTGTAATTGGCGCCGGTGAAATTCATCATGTCAACCCTTTTCATAGAAAGTCATATTTTTTTTTTATAGAAAAACATTTATTTATAGAAAATCATTTTTTTTTCTGGAAAAGCTTTTTTTTTTACAAGAAATTGTTTTTAAAAGATTTATTAGAAAATATAGTTTAGTATCCCAAAGGTCTCCAAATATAAAAAAAAATGTACCAAATAGCAAAAAAAGTTATGATCATTAAAGAAATTTATATCTCATCCGGTCATTATCCTGTCATTAGTGTAGCCCGAATTATTAAAATAATATAATTTTGAATTATTATTTGCATTTTGTAAAGTAATTCAATGTTCTATGGTATATTTTAGTATTTTATTGTATTTCATGTAGTTCTGTGGTATATTTTGGGTGTTCTGTGGTATTCTGTGGTGTTCTGTGGTAAAAAGACGCTCCGTGAAAGAGGTACCATGACAATTCATCAGTGATCTTTTCATAAAAATTAGTACAAATCTTCATACATAATGAAGTGAAATATCAGTTTTAAAAAGAGTGGTCCATGTACTCATTTTTCGAGCTAATGATTAAAATTTGTAACTGTTTCGTATGCCCTTAAACCATTTTTAATTTATATTTTTTTCTTAACTATCAATGATAAAACAGGAAAATATAGAGAGAAAAAATGAGGTACCGATTTCTCTTGGTCTCGAATTGTCCTGAAGCTGAAATGTCAGAAACAGTGTTGAATTGTCTTAGGAACAAGGTGCCCAGGTGTCTTGCTACCCTCAATTGTTGCTCAGTGTACATCAAATCCTTGAGAATACACCAAATATGGCAATACATGATCTTCCAATTATTATTTTTTTCCCTGAAAAAATTTGATGTCCCAATGTGATATGACGTGTTTCCCGCCCCTAAATGACCCCATGTAAACCAGGGCAGTTCATTCATAAACAATGAAATTGAAATTGGAATCCTGTATATTGTTAAAACCAGAGACATATGTACATAGAGCAAATTATTCAAAAGACGAAGATAGAGGATTATGTGTGTTTTTATACGACCGCAAAAAAATTTTTGGGATCGTATAATGGTATGATGTTGTCCTCGTCGTCAGAAGACACATTGGTTTCCGGACAGTAACTTTAGTTTAAGTGAATGGATCTCTATGAAATTTTTTAAGAAAGTTCAATACTACAAAAGGAAGGTTGGAATTGATTTTGGGGATGATGGTCCCAACCGTGTAGGAATTAGGGGCCCAAAACAAGTATTTTTCTAGTATCAGGATAATAACTGTTGTATAAGTATTTCGATTACTCTGAAATTGTACCACAATGGTTTAATACCACAAGTAGAAGGTTGGGATTCATTTTAGGGGTTATGGGGCCAACAGTTTAGGAATTATGGGCCAAAAACAAGCATTTTTCTAGTTTCCAGACAATAACTTGTGTGTACATGTAAGTGTATGGATCTCTCTGACATTGTACCACAAGGTTCCATATATCAAAGGGAAGGCTGGGATTGAGTTCAGGGTTAATTGCCCCAAACATGTAGAAATTAGGGGCCCAAAAACAAGCATTTTTCTAGTTTCCAGACAATATTAAACTTGTGTGTAAGTGTATGGATCTCAGGGTTGGCAAAAACCCGGGTTTTATGAGTATTGCCCAGTCCAGTGGGAAATGCTGGGAAAACCCGGGTTTTAATGGGTAATACTGGGCAATACTGGGTTTTATGAAATACTAGCCTGAATTTTGAAGTGCATTAATCAAAAATGCAATACATTATAAAGATTTTTATAAAAATAAGAACTTGTATTTTAATTTATAAGTTCACTTGTTTGAAACTCTTAATATAAAGTGTATAAATCTGAGATTAATATAATTGTCCAGCAACTCCAAGACAAGTGTACATGAAGCCACACAAGACAAATGTGAAAAGCTTTTCTTAATAATCCTCCTAAAAAAATTTCAAATCACCATTCTGTCTAAATTGGTCAAAGTGTTGACTTAAAGTCGAAGAATTCAATTTGTTTTTTTTTATAATAGATACATGTATAACTAATATTAAAATTAACAATTATATGTAAGGAAAATTACTTTTAAACATTTTTGTTCATTACTAAAATGTTTACTAAGTTTTAGCATATGTTTATGTACATCACTAATTAATAGATAATTATTCAGATTATAACGCTGATTTGTTTATAGAACAGTAATCAGCCATTTGATTTCTATAATTTTTCATGGCCTGTCCCCTTATGGTGTTTATTTAGCAATATGATTATATAACAATTAAAATTTATAATTCATTTAAACACTGCAATAAAATGCATTTTTTTAAAGTTTCAAGTTCGATTATTGATGAAATGTGCAAAGCTTGTATTCTGCCTACATAGAATTAGTGGAGAAAGGAAGAAATTGAATTTTCAATATTCTGGAATGACTCTCAATGGTTATCTGTATAAAATGTATATATTTAACTATAATACTATTAAACTACAATAAGTCTTTACTATTTTGTGTAAAAATAAGCTTGAAAAATCATATTACCAGGGTTCTCACTAAGGCGAGTCCATGAGTCCTGGACTCATGAAAATCTGTCTGGACTCGCCATTTTCAAAACTGGTGAGTCCAAAGATGCATCAAGATTGTAAAGTTTTGTATAAACTGAACACACATATCATCATTTTATAGCAAAAGTTTAAAAGTAATCTTAATTTAATGTCATTTCATTACTCTATTAGAACATGGAGACTAAAATAATAAATCATATTGCAATAAAATATCTTCTTCTTACCGTTGGACTCACCATGGCCAAAAATGACGAGTCCCTGGACTCGCCTTCAAAAATCCTTAGTGAGAACCCTGATTACCCAGTATTGCCTAGTATTACCCTATTCTGGGAGTATTGCCCAGCTCGGGAAAACCCGGGCTTTCCCACCAGGGTAATACTTTGCCAACCCTGATGGATCTCTCTGAAATTGTACAACAAGGTTCTATACTACAAAGGAAAGGCTGGGATTGAGTGTTGGGGTTATTGCTCCAAGGGGGGTTTCACAAAAACTTGGGGAGGGGGGGGGATTTTTTCCCCAATTTTTTTGAGGGATTCATATTTTTTTTCTGAATTTTTGAAAAGTTTCAAGAAGTAATCTTCAATTGCACATTTATTTTGTGTCAGAAACCAATATTATGTCAAAACTTTGATCACAATCCAAATTCAGACAGTATCAAGCTTGAATATTGTGTCCAAATTTGCCCCAACTTTTCCGGGTTCGACCTCTGCAGTCGTATCAGGCTGCGCTCAGCGAAGCATTTTATTTAATCTTAATATTACTCAATGGACCTTTTGTTATGGTGACAATATGGAGGATGCAGTGTCAGTAATTAGTGACAATAATACAAATTTAAGCTTAATTTTAGCACCAAGAAAGTATATGCATGTACTGTTAAAACAAAAAAGTCAATCACAGTTGGATAGTTCCTGCTTTTGTTCCAAGTAACAGTGATGTTCTAAAATGATTATCATCTTGTAAGGCATATTCAGGGATCTCCTGGCTCCTCTTAGTCAAAGATGACCACAATTCAGCTGTCCTGTTAATGTCAAAAGTTTTTTCCTGTTAAAAGGTTCTTGAGTTGCTTTCCTGGTTATTTTGTTAGGTAATAATTAAGTATAAATTTCTCAATGTCAAATTCAATATTCCAAAGTCGAGAGTATTTTGTAAACATTAAGTAAAGATTTGTAGAGGGGAAAAGTTTAAAACTGAAATGGTTTTAATGACCTTAAATTGCAAATTCCATACTACATGTAGTAATGGACCATGCAACATGCATCTTTTGATTCTGAATGTAAAACCGGATGTATTAATTTGATTGTAAACTATGAAATGAATTAAGAATTACCATACACAATTTCTTTGGATTATCAAGTTGCAGTTACATGTAATATTCATGTATTACACTTGTAAAGTTATTCATTTTGATCGAAAATAATTGTACTCATGTTATTTGGCATACTAATGCATTGGTTCAATAATTTCCTAAACTTCATAATTTAAAGAGGGGTCTCAGTGGCTGAGTTGTCTAAGTAGTCAAACTACTGTATCACTAGCCTGTCAACACTGAGGTTGTGAATTTCGAATCCCACACATGGCAGGTGTGCTCAACTTCAATCCTAATTGACTAGGATTGTTAGTTTTCCTACAGAAGGTCGTGGTTCTCTCCGGAAACTCTGGCTTCCTCCACCAACAAAAACTGACAACCACAAAATAGCACAATTGTGCTGAAAGTGGCAATAAACACCAGTCAATCAATCAATAATTTAAAGAAACTTGTTAAATCTGACTTAACATTTGATTTTTCATCTTTTTCAGTTTTAATATTCCACAGATATGGCTCTTGATGGTGATGTCTTTTCAACGTTTTCAATTTTACCATTCCAGAGTAACGCACTACATTGTTGAAAAAAATCTAAATTTTGTGCAATTTGTGGTTCCTGAATAATAAATAGAAAACTTCTTTTTGAAATTGATTGAAATTTTAATGGAATGTTTTGGACCACTAAACAATTGATGATCTCTCAGTTGCTACAGGGAGGAATGGGGATATCTGTGATCACTAGTTCACCTCTCTAGTTTATATTTGAATTCTTAATTAGTTACCTTTTATAACATTGACTCTTAATTAATATTATTAACAAATGGATCAGTGGAGATGTGTTGAAACCATTTGACATTATTGACTGGTCAAAGAAAGTTTTGGGTATTAGGGCAATGCCAGTAACATCACCCTAGTCTGCTACATTTTGTTGCGGAAGTGAAACATAGCAATCTTCCATTCCTGTACATGTTGAGTCAACATTAAGGTTCAGTCTGTGGTTTCAGTTTTTTAGACATCAATAAGTTTCATGCTATTTTTTTATACGACCGCAAAAAATTTTGTGGTCGTATATTGGTATGACATTGGCGTTGTCGTCCGAAGACACATTGGTTTTCGCACTCTAACTTTAGTTTAAGTGAATGGATCTCTAGGAAATTTTACCATAAGGTTCAATACCACAAAAGGAAGGTTGGGATTGATTTTGGGGGTTATGGTACCAACAGTTAAGGAATTAGGGGCCAAAAAGAGGCCAAAAATAAGCATTTTGGTAACTTCCAGACATAACTTGTGTGTTAGTGTATGGATCTCTCTGACATTGTGCCACAAGGTTCCATATCACAAACACTGGGAAAGCCATTTGGTTAATCGCCTGCTTATTATCTAAAAATATGGACTATGGTTAAAAGATAACCAGTAATCTCTAAATATATATGTTTGACAAAGAATTAGATGTTTGACAGGGAATTAGATGTCCGTCTTTAACTTTAGCTGTTTGCTATATTTTTAGACGTTTACCGTAATCCCTATAATACTCTTAGATAATATTAATGATGTCCTTCAATAACTGGCGTGAACGATAACGTGTGTATTATTAATTAACGTTTGCTATAGTATTGAAATGTTCCAGTTAAATTAATGCACATGATTTATCTAGTTTGACGGAATTACCTGTTCGTCCGACAAAACTGATGTGTATTGAGTTGTCAATAATAGAACCAGTGATGCGTGAGGGACGGTTATAAAAACATTGTTGTAAGGAGATGAATACATAAACAATGTTTACAGAATCTGTTAAAACTAAACATCTTATTTCCTTCGTTTAACGATGTTTTTGAAAATATAGTTACCTGTAAATTAAGACAGAAACAGATAATATAGATCTATGAGTTAGATGGTTATAAATATTTTTCTTGGAAGCTTTTATCAGTGTTGCAGGTTTCAAACTAAGTATATAAGGGAAAGATCGACATTCATATCGAAACGTTTTTAGCCTGGCTTTCCTGATGAATTAAATATCGAATTCTTTCATTGGTCAATAATAAAAATCTATTTAAATACGACCAATGGACAAGATAAATACGTGGTAACATTGTAATACACAACTACAAATATTTATGAATGGAAGTGATTACATATCGATGCCAATAATTGGTCACGGAAACAAAGAAGCATATGGATAATATCACTGTTGAATAATTTTGAAGGGCTTGACTTAAAGAATTTGGCAGGTTTCTACACTGCAATACTGCAAAACGCGTATTCCTTGATTCCGTCCTCGATTCCGTGATGGACATTCATTAAAATTCAGGAAAATCCTTGATGGACAAAATGAAATTATCACAACTTGTCACCTAGATTATGTCCCTATTGATCCATGAAGTCCGCTGACAATCTTATATTTGGAAATTAAGATTTAAAATCAATTCTGATACTGAAGTTTGCTATCTTTTGTGAGTGCAAATAAGATAATTATACAAAAAAAAAAATAAACACGTCTTTATTTATACCAAATTTAAATTGTGTCAATTAAATTACTTGTGTAGTTTCAACATGTTTTAATTTTAATTTTGTCTTCTAATAAAGAAAGAATTGTTTTACTTACTTAAACATGATACCTTTATTGTACCCGATTTATGTGTTACATTGATTACAATACCTGTCAATCATTACCCAGAGAAGTTGGAGATAAAGGGTTATAAACGCATGACTGCATGTCGTAAATATCGATCAACGCACATCTGCTATTCTAAACAAAAGTCAACAGGTAAACAGGGTTAACAGAAGTGTGTGTGTGTAAATTGAACACTTTCAAAGCTTGATGTTAAATCTTTAATTATTATTATTTCATTGATTGTTGCAAAATGATTTTAGATTTTAAAGAATATTATTGAGCAAATTTGGAAATGTATGTGTGACTCTTGGGTCGTATATACATGTACATATTTCCCTGAGAGGACATATGGAGAACCTGTAAATAGTGTATATCGTTTATTGATACAAGAAATTCTTGGTGTTCCTAAATAGAAGGATAATACTCACAGAAGAAGAAAGACCAAGCAATTTAAATTGCAAGCATCATATTTTAAAATGAGCTTTAATGCATTAATTTCAGAAAGATAGGACTGTCTGATTATTGTCTTCGTGCGATTTTATTAAAAGTTAAAATTAAAAGTAGGATTTCGTTCTGAAGCAAATTTCGTTGGCTAGAGGTATAGGGGAGGTTGAGATCTCAAAAACATGTTTAACCCGCTGCATTTTGCGCCTTTCCCAATTCAGGAGCCTCTGTTGTATGATTTTTAATTTTAATTTCTTGTGTATATTTCGAGTTAAGAATTACGTCCATTATCAATAAACTAGTATACATTTTTGTGAAGGGCCAGCTGAAGCACGCCGCCAGGTGCGGAGTTTCTCGCTGCATCGGAGACCCATTGGTGGCCTTCGGCTGTTGTCTGCTCTTTGGTCGGGTTGATGTCTCTTTGACACATTTCCACTTCCATTCTCAATTTTACTAACTCGCATTTCTACTCATTTTGGACTGATTGGAAGTTTGTTGTTACAAGTCCAGTGGCAAATATTTTGTATATATATTTCTTTCTTATAACTAATGTTGTAGGTTAAAAGGTTTTATTTATTTATTGCAAAGGGTTAACTTTCCGCCTTCAAAATCCTGGGACTGTTAGGGAACAAAGAAAAATAAAAATACTTACGAAAACTATCCCGAAATGTCAAAATGTGGAAATGAGTCAGCGTTTCATTTTGAATTTTTTTTCATTCTTGAAATAAGAATGAATTTGACTTTAGAAGGAGCAGATGTACCAGACGTGGAAATAACTTATGCTATTCAGAAGGCCCAAAAGAACAGGAGAGTATTCCATCTTTTTTATTTGTAAATAATGTTTTCAACTTAATTATTTTAAAATTCAACGTGAATTGGTACGAGAACCCTAGAACCGTTAACAGAAAACAAAATAAAGGTATACATTAATGTCTGATATTTTGTTTCAAGTTAATCTTTATTTCTTTAGTATATTTTTAATCGGTGGTTTGTTGTAGCAATAAAATGACATCGTCTTTGTAGTAGTATTAATGCCTTCACATTTGTGACACTGTTTAGAATTATTTCCACAATTACATCAATTAATAATTACTAACAGTTGCAATTTATATATTTATTATTTTACTGAAATGCATTTTAATTCGTTTTGTTTTACTGTAATTTTGACATCTTGCTATTCAGCATTTATTAAGTTTGGCTAGTTTCCTTTTCTGTAAATACTAATATCTACATGTAATATCATCCAAAGGTAATGGAAATCTAGAATTTTGTATAAATCCTAGATGCCGAACTGCCTAACACAGCAAGGAAGGGTTAAGATATTACGGACTGGGAAAACACGGCGGACGACATTTTAGTGAAAATTTTTAAAATACATGGGACATTTTAGCGCATACATTAAGAGCCCATTTTAGCGCAGGATTAGTCCGTTCAACTGTATTTTCGATATCCCAGGTTGAATAATACACCACCTTACTAAAACCATGAACATGCAGTTATTTATTCTGGCTTAATGTTTAAGTTGTTTATATGTTTACTTTGGTTCACCATTGAAACAAATGTGTTAAACGAATGTGTTGGAGGAAAGCATGCACTGTATTCTTTTCACATTGTGCTGTCTTGATTTTACAATAAAATTTAATTTATTATTTTTATGAAATGGATCAAAAATGTCAGTGACTCACTAAAATGAGCATTTCAATTTTCGCTAAAATGGTTAGGCTTTGGTGCTGAAACGTCCGATTTTTTCATTAAAATGTCCTCCACGAAAAACACTGGATGAAAATTGTCTATATCCCATGTCAACTAGACTGTGTTAGTAGCAGAACTAACGTACTAGATTTTCCGTCATGTATATGAGGGTATGGATGGGGTTAACATAATAAAGGATGGACAACGGATGAAAATTTTCTGTACCCATGTCAACTAGTGTTAGTAGCAGAACTTACTACTAGATTTTTCATTACGTGTATGAGGGTCTGAATGGGGTTTACAGAATAAAGAATGGAAAAAGTGCAGAATAGAAGGGAGAAAAAAGTAGATTTTACAAAATAGACCACAAAGAATAGAGAATAATGGATAATGGGTATATGCTTATATGTAAAGAATAGAGAATAATGGGCAAAATTTATTAAAATAGAGATAAATGAATTTAAAACAAAACCTAAAAATACTGGATTAAGATCCCCCTCTTTTCCAATCCAGACCCTCGTTACAAGATTCAAGATTCAAAGATTCAAAGTTTTATTCAGAGTCGATATTCAATAAACTACATAAGCGTATAAACTCGTATAATGGTCAAAGAAAATCTGCATAAACGAATAATTCATTGCAATAACGTTACGTTCACAACTTCATTTTTTGAATTAAAGAAAATATAGAAAGGTTATATTTTTATTTGTTTCAATTCAGTATTAAAATATTTTAAAACGCTCAATAAGTAGGTGGTTGAAAATAATCGGATCTTTAATTATCTCTCACTGATTATCTAAGTTAACCAATTGAGCATACACCAATACCTTGACATTTCTTTACACAAGGACACCTGTGGGACAGAGATGACATGTTTATTAGAGTACATCCGAGGTATTACCTGTGCAGGCTTTTTTGTAGAAAGGTTCACATATAATGTCCCTGAGGCTAGTCTACATATAACGAGAGAGCATAGTGTTATATAACAAAAACAGCTGGGAAAATAAAGTAGCTGATTTACTTTGAGCAACGTGACCCCAGTCGGGATCACCAAAAATGTTTCTAACATAATTGTATTGACACTGAAACTGCTTTTTTAGCAGGTCTGCAAGAGTTACGGAAGTTTCCGATATTTATCGTGTCGCACTCGAAAATGCGAGTTTACTCACTTGAAGTGAATTATTCTCCTGTAACGATAATAAACAAAACTATCAATGCGTATTTCCAGCAATTCCACCAAGCAAAATTGTTATCTCTACTGTGAAATTATCGAGAACAACAGCACTAATTTAGATTCTCGTTAATCAATCGTAATGAACTTTCCTCAAGAGCCTCAACGCTAACGCACAACAATGTCAATCGTTACACATCAAAGTTGACCCTGAATTGACTTTCCACAGTCTGTCAGTTTTATCACTTGTGTTCGTTACATGCTATTTACACCGTATGAAAATCTCGTGCAGTTGACAAAATTGATTTCAGCTCTCTATTGTGAGCTAAGTCAAGTTCAAGATCAAATTGATTACTGGCATGCAAATATATAAATGACGTGCATAATTTAGCTATTAAAATTTACTTTAAAAGTCAAATCTACTATGAAAGAATTATTTAATACATTTTAGAATTCGTTATTGAAGATAAGTAATATAATTTTTTTTTTTTTTTTTTGGCGAATACTGGTCTATTCTCATCCAGGAATGTTAACATTTAAGACATTTAGCTATTATATATGAAAGTGCAATCTAATAAATGGTGGAATTGTGTTTCGACATTAAAGTTTAAAAGAATATAATAGTTTGATATATTAGATTTAAAAAATAGATAATTATTTTTTCATTGTAATAATGCTATATGCTGGTAAAATTAATTAAATATATAAACCATGGCGATTGTTAGTTCATTTTATAGGTTATCATGCACTGTACAGTTCTCTTGCAGATGTTGTGTTGTCCTCGTAAATTGTTTTATATTCACCACTTCTCTTTTAAATGTATGAAACAGTTGTTTTGCCAATCCCAAACTGTAATGCAAGATCTTTTTGCGTTGGCTTAGGTGTTTTTCATATTCGTAATAAGATTGTACTTTTGTTTTAATGTAAGTTCTTTGCGAGACCTTTTCGTGAAGGTGTATTAAGAATGTTATCAAAATCTTATTTTCTCTTTTAGGCGTACATAAAGTTTCTGCATTCTTGTTTGAATTAACTTATTTTAATGACCACTTAATATTGTTCATAAAAACAGTTCACTACAATAAGGTCACGGTTTAATACTCGTAAGGACCCTCTTGTGTAAACAAATTTGTGTTGATTGACGCGATCAATACTCAATCATGATGTACAGTTAAATAAATTAAACCGATTTTGACAGCATTTGATAATGCAATTATGTGTAATGGGACTTCCTAATGAGATCGAATTGAATACACAGGGTCCGGTTTATAGAGGTATTTTGCAAAGGTTATGAAAGGAAAATATTGGGACCGGAATAGACAGGAATCCGGTGTATTCAGGGTCCGTTTACCAGGTATGTCTATATACAACTTAGTCCATTTTGTGTTTCGGTCACATGACATTTATAAAGAGAATATTAATTGGACGTAATAACAAGGACGAATTATGTAATTATACAGTGGCAGATCCAGAAATGCTCATAAAGGGGGACATGGACTGTCCTAGAAGGGGCTCCAGTCGTGTCTCAGTGATTCCTATGTAATCAATTTTCCCCACAAATTGGGGGCTCCTGGACCGCCTATGTTAAACACACCATTTCATAAAAAGATTATCTTAAGTTACTAAGAAATATGGGGCTACAGACTCTGAAGGGGCGGGGCCGGTATTGGTCAACGTACACATTACTGAGCTGACTCTGGAACATAGTATTTTATATAGATTAGACCGTTGGTTTTCCCGTTTAAATGGTTTTACACTAGTAATTTTGGGGCCCTTTATAGCATGCTGTTCGGTGTGAGCCAAGGCTCCGTGTTGAAGGCCTTACCTTGACCTATAATGGTTTACTTTTATAAATTGTTACTTGGATGGAGAGTTGTCTCATTGGCACTCATACCACATCTTCCTATATCTAATTATTCGTTTCCAAGTTTGACGGGGTATAGAATATGTGGTATGTGTGCCAGTCAGACAACTTTTCAAGACATAGGTCTGTTTTATTTATTGATATACGACAAGGTATATATTTTCATAAACAAAATATCGAAAAGGGTTTGGCACTAGATGTTTCCGTCACCCTACCAAGAAAAATGCCCCTCCCCTCGAAATACGACCTTAAATACGGAGCCTTGGCTCACACGAAGGGCAAGCTACAAAGAGCTCAAAATGACCAGTGTAAACCATACAAACGGAAAACCAACGGCCTTATTTATATTCAAAACCACAAAGGTAAACACACCTATAAACTACACCAGGTAAGTAAGTAAGTAAATTTTATTTAGAGTCGGTCATGATATGTACAATACAACAAAGTAAACCAAAGTACGAAACAACAGGCTCTTAACTAATGGTCATCCCTTGGACATCTTCGTTTTGATAGGAATTTCGAAACCTGTTCCCACGTTGTGTGGCCCTTGTGGCAGGTATAAATATGCAGCAACTTAAAAGTCTTTAAGTCAAAATGACTGTTGCAGAAAGAATGTAATGATCTTTGTGTGGAAGGAACATACCTATACAAATATTTTATATGAAATGTGGTCTTTGCAAATTGAACTCTATACATTCTGTGCACCATATGTATTTACGTATTCTATGTATATACTTATTATTTGGATTTAATAACCGAAAATTAAGAAGAGTAAAGAACAAACCTAGTAACCATTTCCGCACCCTACTGCTTTCGTCCATCTGACACCCACTTCCCGATCCCTCATTCTCATGTTTCTGTACCCGTCCACCCCTCGATAATTAATGCTGGTGGTCCTGCTTATTTTTCAAATTTCTTCCTGCCCCCCTCCTTTTCAATTAGTGGTAAAAATATGTTAATCATAAACTTCTTACGAAACAATTATCTCAAGTAAAACAATTAATTTAAAGGTTGTCCCAGTAAAACTCTGATGTTCGTAACAATCTTATACTTTTCAAATTGACAGGCATGTGATTAAATTACTTATATACAACAAAAAATAGCATACATCTATTTGACTCTGACTTTAAAATAAAAACTATATATTTTAAAATTAGATCGTAATATTACCAGAAAGGCATTTTATGTATAAATTCTTGTAGGGTCATCATATTATAACAATAATAAATATCACGTGCCTGTTAAGTGTGTTCATACCAAACAATATACATGTACCTGTAATCAAAAACATTTTATTAGTCCCTAATATTTATAACCTGGAACCAGGAACATGATACTGTTCCCAGCTGAAACATACTTATCGATTATAACGGCATCCTTTGTTGTAGAATGAATATAGGCTATTGACAAGTGACAAAAAATAGAAATAAAACTCAGTTAAACACATTTGTCAATTTGAACCTTTAATTTGATTAAACCACTTCCATTCATAAATTTGTAGTTGTGTATTACAAAGTTACCACGTGTATTCATCTTGTCCATTGGTTGTATTTAAATAGATGTGTATTATTGACCAATGAAAAATTCGATATTTAATTCATCAGGAAAGCCATGCTTAAAAGCGTTTCGTATTTGTATGTCGATCTTTCCCTTAGTTGAAACCTGCAACACTGATAAAAGCTTCCAAGAAAAATATTTATAACCATCTAACTCATAGATCTATATTATCTGTGTCTGTCTTAATTCACAGGTAACTATTAGTATATTTTCAAACAAAAACATCGTTTATCTGAAGGAAATAAGATGGTTAGTTTTAACAGATTCTGTAAACATTGTTTATGTATTCATCTCCTTACAACAATGTTTTTATAACCGTCGCTCACGCATCACTGGTTCTTTTATTGACAACTCAATACACATCAGTTTTGTCGGACGAAAAGTTAATTCCGTCAAACTAGATATATCATGTGCATTAATTTAACTGGAACATTTCAATACTATAGCTAACGTTAATTAATACACACGTTATCGTTCAAGCGAGTTATTAAAGGGACATCATTAATATTATCTAAGAGTATGAGAGGGATTACGGTAAACGTCTAAAAATACAGCAAACAGCTAAAGTTAAAGACGGACATCTAATTCCCTGTCAAACATCTAATTCTTTGTCAAACATATATATTTAGAGATTACTGGTTATCTTTTAACCATAGTCCATATTTTTAGATAATAAGCAGGCGTATTAACCAAATGGCTTTCCCAGTGAAAGGGAATACTGGGATTGATTTTGGGGTAATTGCCTCAAAATTTTAGGAATTAGGGGCAAAAAGGGCAAAAACAAGCATTTTCTAGTTTCATGACAATAACTTGTGTGTAAGTGTATGGATCTTTTGAAATTGTACTACAAGGTTCCATATCACAAAGGAAAGCTGGAATTGAGTTTGGGGTAATTGCCTAAAACCTTTATGAATAAGGGTCCAAAAAGGGGCCAAAATAAGCATTTTTCTAGTTTCCAGACAATTACTTGTGTTCAAGTGTATGGATCTCTCTGAAATTGTACTGCAAGGTACCATACCACAAAGGGAAGGCTGGGATTGATTTTGGGGGTAATTGCCTCAAAATTTTAGGAATGAGGGGCCAAAAAGGGGCAAAAAACAAACATTTTTGTAGTTTCAGGACAATAACTTGTGTGTAAGTGTATGGATCTTTATGAAATTGAACTACAACTTTATTTGATTTCAACAAAATTGAATATATGGGGTTCTTTGATATGCTGAATCTAACCATGTATTTAGATTTTTGATTTTTGGGCCCGTTATCAAATTGGTCCACATTGAGGTCAAAAGGGTCCAAAATTAAACTTTGTTTGATTTCATCAAAAATTGAATTCTTTGGATTCTTTGATATGCTGAATTTAACCATGTATTTAGATTTTGGATATTGGACCATAATAGGTAAATTAAAAATTTTTAAGTTCTTAGACCACATTCATTCTGTGTCAGAAACCTATGCTGTGTCAAATATTTAATCACAATCCAAATTCAGAGCTGTATCAAGCTTGAATGTTGTGTCCATACTTGCGCCAACTGTTCAGGGTTCGACCTCTGCGGTCGTATTAAGCTGTGCCCAAAAAGGGCAAAAACAAGCATTTTCTAGTTTCATGACAATAACTTGTGTAAGTGTATGGATCTTTATGAAATTGTTCCACAAAGTTCCATGTCACAAAGGAAAACTGGGTTTGAGTTTGGGGGTAATTGCCCTAAACGTTAGGAATTTGGGGCCAAAAAGGAATTTTGATCCCAACAGTTTAGGAATTAGAGGCTAAAAGGGTCCAAAATTAAACTTTGTTTGATTTAATCGAAAATTGAACTATAGGGGTTCTTTGATATGTCGAATCTAACCGTGTATTTAGATTCTTAATTTTTGGTCCCGTTTTCAAATTGGTCTACATTAAGGTCCAAAGGGTCCAAAATTAAACTTAGTTTGATTTTAACAAAAATTGAATTCTTGGGGTTCTTTGATATGCTGAATCTAAACATGTACTTAGTTTTTTTATTATGGGCCCAGTTTTCAAGTTGGTCCAAATCGGGTTCCAAAATTAAACTTTGTTTGATTTCAACAAAAATTGAATATATGGGGTTCTTTGATATGCTGAATCTAACCATGTATTTAGATTTTTGATATTCGGGCCCGGTTATCAAATTGGTCCACATTGAGGTTTAGAGGGTCCAAAATTGAACTTTATTTGATTTCATCAAAAATTGAATTCTTGGGGTTCTTTGATATGCTGAATCTAACCATGTATTTAGATTTTGGATATTGGAATACCACAAAGGGATGGTAAGAATTGTCTTTGGGAGTTATGGCTCAAAGTGTTAAGGAATAAGGTGCAAAAAAGGTGGGAAAAGGGTTTGCAGGTTAATGGACAATTACTTAAGTACAAAACATAATTTAAAAGGCAGTGTAAGGTTGGTAATTGAAACTCATTTGAATATCTCACCTAAGCTGCTTTTAAATTATTTATATTGGAAATTTGCCAAAAACTTTATTATTAATAAATTCCATTGGAAATTTGCCAATAACTTTAGTTTAATGAACTTCATTGGAAATTTGCCAATATAAAATATTGCTGATGAAGCTTTTTTGTTTATCTCACCTAAACTGCTTTTAAATTATGTATATTAGAAATTTGCCAAAAACTTTATTATTAAATTTCAGATTTATATATAAAAGCAAATAATAATGATAAGGCAAGAGATACACACCAAACAGGATGTGTAAATTAATATATTAAGTATTGTGCAATAGCAAGAAATTTTCAATTGCACAGTATTGCTAAAAGCAAGAAATCTTCAATTGCACAGTATTGCGCAATAGCAAGAAATATCCAGTAGCACAATATTGCGCAATAGCAAGAAATTGTCAATTGTACAGTATTGCGCAATAGCAAGAAATATTCAATTGCACAGTATTGCGCAATTGCAAGAAATATTCAATTGCACAGTATTGTGCAAAAGAAGATACTTTGTATAAATTGCTTATTTCTTGACCAATTTCAATGGGGTTTTATTCTTGAATTATTGGGGTTCTTTAATATGCTGAATCTAACGGTGTATTAAGTTTTTGGATTTTGGTCCCCGTTTTTAATTGGTCCACATTGAGGTCCAAAGGGTCCAAAATTAAACTTTGTTTGATTTCATCAAAAAATGAATTATTGGGGTTCTTTGATATGGCGAATCTAACCGTGTATTTAGATTCTTAATTTTTGGTCCCATTTTCAAATTGGTCTACATTAAGGTCCAAAGAGTCCAAAATGAAACTTAGTTTCATTTTGACAAAAATTGAATTCTTAGGGTTCTTTGATATGCTGAATCTAAACATGTATTTAGATTTTTGATTATGGGCCCAGTTTTCAAGTTGGTCCAAATCGGGTCCAAAATTAAACTTTGTTTGAATTCAACAAAATTGAAATATTGGGGTTCTTTGATATGCGAATCTGACCATGTATTTAGATTTTTGATTTTGGGCCCGTTATCAACTTTGTCCACATTGAGGTCAAAAGGGTCCAAAATTAAACTTTGTTTGATTTCATCAAAATTGAAATATTGGGGTTCTTTGATATGCAGAATCTAACCGTGTATTTAGATTCTTAATTTTGGTCCCATTTTCAAATTGGTCTACATTAAGGTCCAAAGGGTCCAAAATGAAACTTAGTTTGATTTTAACAAAATTGAATTCTTAGGGTCTTTGATATGCTGAATCTAAACATGTATTTAGATTTTGATTATGGGCCCAGTTTTCAAGTTGGTCCAAATCGGGGTCCAAAATTAAACTTTGTTTGATTTCAACAAAATTGAATATATGGGGTTCTTTGGTATGCTGAATCTAACCATGTATTTAGATTTTTGATTTTTGGGCCCGTTATCAACTTTGTCCACATTGAGGTCAAAAGGGTCCAAAATTAAACTTTGTTTGATTTCATCAAAAATTGAACTCTTGGGGTTCTTTGATATGCTGAATCTAACCATGTATTTAGATTTTGGATATTGGACCATTATAGGTGAATGTCCAATTTAAAATTTTTAAGTTCTTAGACCACATTCATTCTGTGTCAGAAACCTATGCTGTGTCAAATATTTAATCACAATCCAAATTCAGAGCTGTATCAAGCTTGAATGTTGTGTCCATACTTGCCCCAACTGTTCAGGGTTCGACCTCTGCGGTCGTATCAAGCTGCGTCCTGCGGAGCATTTTATTAAACTTGGACAGAAGCTTGATATGCCATTGTATCCAGAGCAAAATTTTGAAAAAATACTTTCTTTTGATATTTGCGTATTTGGCTGATAAATGGAGGATTTTTTACAATTGACATCAAGAATAACTTATAAAGTTAAAGTTTTTCAGACATCAATAACTTTGTCAAACCTTCATGGAATTTACAAAACTTGGACTGAATCCTTTTTATGATAAAAACCAGTATTCACCTTGAAAAAAGTGAAAACTTCTAAAAAAGATATGATTTCATTAAGAAAACAATGAGGGAACCTTGAAATCAGAATAGATCAACTGATACATCAATACATTTATTTTTTTACAGATGCAGCAGAGATTATACAAACTAGGCTTACGGACATGGTGGAAGGCAAACATGAATTTTATGTACACTATGAAGGGTGTAAGTTTATTTACCGTTGATACTCAAGTATAAGTCGATCCGACTATTAGTCGTTGTCCTTTTTCGGCTTCAAAATCTAAGGATTCAGTCTTGACCCTCGTATAAGTCGGACAAAATTTGGGAATTTTTTTTTACAGCTGACAATAACTGACTGCCGGTAAAATCAATGCAAAATCCAGGAATGTTCTTAAGTTTTTTTAAGGAAGAAAATTTATACAAGTAGCAGTTGCTTAATTTTTGATTGAAACACTTTATATATATATATTTTAACTGCTTACATATGATTTAGGATTCATATTTTTGGAAGGAAGTTGTGTTACTTTTCAATAGGATATTATTTACCACCAACATGGTCAATAGTAGTATTGACCAGTTTGTAGCTAACCTTGGATTAGAATGTGTTTTTATTCCCCATTTGAATTATTCTTTATAAAATAATTGCTGTTGTACTTGTCAATCAAATATTGGGTAGCCCTGAATTTCTAGTTATCAAGGAATAGAAAATACACTTTCACTTGTAACATGGATTTTTTATGCCCCCGCCGTAGCGGTGGGGGCATTAAGTTTTACCCTTGTCCGTCTGTACGTACGTACGTACGTCCCAAAATTGGTTTCCGTTCTCTAACTTGAGTTTGCCTCAACCAAATGTTATGAAACTTATACATAATGCTTATTACCACAAAACACAGATCAAGTGTGAATTTTTGTGGCGTCACTTTAACCGTTCTAGAGTTATGCCCCTTTATAAATGGAAAAATTGCAAAATTTTTATTTTCTTCTAAATATCAAGTAATTTTTTAAATTGGAGTTATCTTCCTTTGTCCATGATTATACATGTAGTTGAATCAACTACAATTAATGCTTTATACAATGCAATGTTTAATTTTGACTTCCACTGATAAAACACAGTTCAAGTTGAATTTGAGTAGTGTCACTTTAACCATTATTGAGTTATGCCCCTTTATAAATCGAAAGATTGCAAAATTTTTAGTTTCCATTCTGTAACTTAAGTTTGCCCCAACCAAACATTATGAAACCTATACACAATATTCATTACCACAAAACTAAGATCAAGTACAAATTTTTTGTTTCTGTTTTCTAACTCAACCAAATGTTATGAAACTTATACACAATGCTTATTACTACATAATACAGATTAAGTACGAAATTTGGTGGCGACACTTTTACCATTCTTGAGTTATGTCCCTTTATAAACATAAAAATTGCAGAATTTTTAGTTTCTGTTCTCTACTTAAGTTTGCCTCAACCAAAAGTTATGAGACTTACACACAATGCTTAATACCACAAAACTCAGGTCAAGTTCAAATTTGGGTAGCGTCACTTTTACTGTTCTTCAGTTATTCCCTTTTATTACTATATGATATGCAAGCGGGGGCATCATCTGTGTCCACATGTGGACACTATCCACATTTATTTTAAGATGGAATAATTTTTCTGTAGGTTGCTTTGAAAGAGGACTAATAGAATTGTTGCTAGATACTTTGCATGACTCACAGTTTTTTTTAGCTACAGAACTAGAGGCCTAGATGGGTCGTAGCTCAATATACACTAATATCTGAAAAACATTTTAGCATTATTATACCCCATGCAACGAGTTGCGGAGGGTATAATGTTTTTGACCCGTCAGTCCGTCCGTCAGTCCTGTTTCTTGTCATCGCAACTCCTCTCAAACCACACAACAGAATTTCACAAAACCTTTTTAGATAATAAGGACATACTATGTAGTTGTGCATATCGACAGGAAATTACGATTCAATTCTTTTCTAGGAGTTACGCCTTTGAACTTATTTACTTTAATGTACTACTGCAACAGTTTGTCATCGCAACTCCTCTCAAACCACACAACAGAATTTCATGAAACCTTTTCAGATAATAAGGACATGCTACGTAGATGTGCATATCGACAGGAAATTATGATTCAATTTTTTTCCCAGGAGTTACGCCTTTGAACTTATTTGCCCAATATACTACTGCAACCTTTTGTCATGGCAACTCCTCTCAAACCACACAACAGAATTTCATGAAACCTTTTCAGATAATAAGGACATACTACATAGATGTGCATATCGACAGGAAATTACGATTCAAATTTTTTCCCAGGAGTTACGCCTTTGAACTTATTTGTCCAATATACTACTGCAACCTTTTGTCATCGCAACTCCTCTCAAACCACACAACAGAATTTCATGAAACCTTTTCAGATAATAAGGACATACTATGTAGATGTGCATATCGACAGGAAATTACGATTCAATTTTTTCAAGGAGTTAAGCCCTTTGAACTTATTTGCCCAATATACTACTGCAACCTTTTGTCATCGCAACTCCTCTCAAACCACACAACAGAATTTCATGAAACTGTGTAGATAATAAGGACATACTATGAAGATGTGCATATTGACAGGAAATTATGATTCAATTTTTTTTTCTGATACAATTTTTTTTTCTTACACTTATTTTATTTCTCCAATGACAATGTGGGGACGTGGGGTATGTGAGCGCACTCACTAAGGTTCTTTCATGCAAAATATAAAGAAAACCAAACAAATTGCATTGCATCATTGGAAAGAAAAATCCAGAATCTGCACCAGACAAACATTTTATGTCTATATCTTTGATTTTGTAAATTCAATTTTGTCTTGTTATTTTATTTTCATCAGGCTCCTGAATTATGATATAATCAAGAAGTTATTGTTGAGCCTGTCGACATTTATGTCGCAAAAGCGAGACATAGCGATCCTAGATTTCGTCGACTGCAGCATCAATATTGAGGTTCTGTCTGTGGTTATAGTTTTTAAGACAGCAATGACTTTGTCAAACCTTCATGGAATTTTATGTAATTTGGACAGAAGCTTAGTTATGACCGAAATACAGTATCCAGAGCAAACTTTGGAAAATATTTTTTTCGTTTTTCTGTATTTTACTGATAAACAGACTTATTTTTTTTTACAGTTAACATTCAGATTTAGAGTGAGATTAAATTTTTCAGTCATCAATTACTTTGTAAAACCTTCATGGAATTTTATGAAATTTGAACAGTAGCTTAGTTATGACCAAAATACAGTATTCAGAGCAAAATTTTGAAAACACTTATGTTCTTTTTTCCGTATTTTACTGATAAATGGACTTAGTTTTTTTTTTTACAGTTAACAAGTAGATACAGTCTGGGGTTAAAGTTTGTTACACATCAATTACTTTGTCAAACCTTCATAGAATTTTATAAAACTTTGGCAGAAGCTTTTTTATGATTAAGAGATAATGTCTGAAGCAAACTTTTGAAAATATGTTTTTATCATTTGTCAGTATTTTTCTGATAGATGGACTTAGTTTCTTACAGTTAACATTTACAGACAGTCTGGGATAAAACTTTTTTGATAAGATAAATTTGTAAACCTTAATGGGTTGTTATGAAAATTGGACAGAAGCTAATCTTTAAGACAATAAAAAGCATCTAAAGAAAAAGTTTAATTTTTTTTTCAAATTCTGTATTTTACTGATAAATGAACTTACTTTTTAAGTCAACATTACACTTTTACACTGACAGCAGCAATCACAGACAAGACACAGGGTTCCTGGAACCCCTTACATTTTTTTTCCCAAATATATTGTGGAACAGCTCTTGCTATTGTGATGATATCTCTTAACTAATGTGTCTGTTAAAGGTCTTTCTTCATCTTTGTTAAACATTTTATACATTATACCCCTGACTAAAAGGGCCGAAATTGTGCTTCAGATATCAATAGAATCCCTTTATTTGGTCTTTGTATGTTTCATAGTTAACAGAAGACTGGATGAATGGGTAAACATGACTAGATTTGATTTGAACAACAAACTGGAGGACCATTGTAAAATAAAGGATGTATCTATCACAATGACAGATCTCACAGACGATCGTAAGATAACAAGAAATCAGAAAAGGAAACATGATGAAATCAATCACGTTCAAAAGGTAATACCAGCTATTTAAAAATCTACAAGGCTACATTTAAAAATATGTTTGTTTCCCCTCTCCCGACCCTGGTTTTCAGAGGAGGGTGGGTAGATAGGTCAAAAGTTTTTTTTTCTCCAGCAGTATTCAATGTATATTGTAAATTTCCATGACCACATACAAAGCCTTATACTACAAGGTTTTATTTAAAGTCGAAAATTTGGGGTTTGACAGTACAATTCAAATAAAGAGGGCTTTTAAATGCATGCATTAAATCTTTTCAAGTATGGAAGTACCCTGGATAGCATTATTTTTTGTACATAATCTTAGATATTTACAATAAATCATCCAAAGCGATCACAAATTATTATCCATGGTCATTGGGCCTTTCAAACCATAATCATTCTCAACTCTTTTATGAAGCAAATAGCATACAAGATTCAACATGTCCATCACTGCCCTGAACCACATACTCATTTTTAAACAGCTGAGTAGACTGGAACAAGCGAAGTAAAGTATCTTGCTCAAGGTTACAACACAATATTGCCGGTGACAGAAGTTGAACCCACAACCCTTCAGTCACAAGTCCGGCATCTTACCATTGGTTTTGCATTCCCGTGTCAGGGTTACCAAATAATGATTGGATATATGGTTTTATCTTTATGGTACTAAGGAAGTACATAAAAAAGGTTTGCACAAAGAAATTGCTGTATCCCAAAAAAAAATGATCAGGGGTTCCCCCTGTTTTTAAGCTTTTTCCCACCAACCTCGTAACCCAGAACTGTCAGATGCCACAAAAAAAGTAAAGAGAAGATGGGAGAGGGTTCCCCTTATCCTAAAGGAACCAATCCTCTCTTTGAGAAATGATTTTGTTTTAATTAACCTACCTGTGAAATTTACTGCTGTTGTATCCTTGAGTTTGGGATTTTTTTAAAATTACATTACTCTGACGACTAATGGCTGTTTTGGTCTCACGGCCCCAGCTTGTCTGGCAAAACAGCCGTTGGACGTCAGAGTAATGTCGTACTTCTCTCTGGGTTGGTCAAACCAACATCTTTGTCTCTGTTAATAGCGAACAGGTAAAGGTTACATATTTTAATGTTCTGTCAAATTCCTTTACGATTCTGATGGGTTCTTTCACATCAGGCTTAAATGTTGCTGTTCCAATTTGTCAGACACACATGTAGTAATAGTGTCAGTTTTGTGGAAAGTAAAGTCATCTCCGTCCAAAGGCAAAACGTCATGAACTTGATGAAGCACATTGTTCCATGTCTCCTAATCATCATACTCATACAGGTGATTTTTGCACAAGTTATTGATGTTACTGCCATATTTTTCAGCCACTGTCAGAAAAGAGAGGAAAGAGCAGCGGAAACGTTCCGCCACTCTTTAGTCTCTTTTCTCCTCGTGTAGACGACATTTCTTCATATCAGACCACCTCTAATCGTATAGTTTCTTGACTTTTGATAGGATCCGATGAAAAATTGGGAAACTTCTGGTCACCGGTCAAAAAAAAAAAAAAAAAAACAGAATAAAAACTTTTGGGTTTGCGGGACTTTCTCTGAGTCGGTCGTGCGAAGGGGAAACAAACCATATTTTTATTTCAGCCCAAATCACTAAAAAAACCAACATACATGTTATGTAAGGGAAATTATGGAACCTGTTTCAAATAATGAAAAGATAACGTGTTGTTTAATCTGAACATTTATATATTAAAGAAAGGTTGATAATGATATTTGATGGTAGTATCATAAAAAGCACAAGAATTCATTAAATTTGATCTGTTGGAATTTTAAACTTTGATTGTACTAGAGTTGAAGATCTATTTCCGGTGTCTCTATTTCAGACCTATGCAGAGATGGACCCTACTACAGCTGCACTAGAGAAAGAACATGAAGCTGTAAGTATTGGTTAGATGACTGACACAAATTATTATAAAAATAATTGACACAAAAAAGTATAACAATAATTGATACACACAAAATTATAACAATTATATTTTGAAAGTTCTTTCACTGACATCGTCAGTTTTTTGTACTGTATAATTAAATTTTGGCAAAACAATATGTGTTTTTGTCAAAGTTTTAACTTGATATATGCCCTTATTTTTTATTGGTATCTATATATGTAATGACCAAAAAAAAACATTGTGACAAACACTTAAAACATTGGATCAAGTTATAGAACTAAATATATAAGGAAAGACAAGAAATGGGATGAAAAACATCAAGCTGTATATTATTATGTTGAAGTAAAATACAATATTACATCTAATTATGATGGAAAATAACATTAATGGAATAGTCTTGTATTATCTTATACCTTCTCTTCAGTGAAAAGTCTTACATAACTGAGTCACAGGTTTTATAATCTTTTGCTTTCACTTTTAGTACAGCTATCTTTATATAATATTTAACAAGTGGAACATCTCAGACTGATAAAAAAAATTACACCAATATTAGCACAAATGGTTCTCAATATAGTACATAACACTGTTGCACTTTAGATAAGGTCTTGTATGAAAACTTTGAAAAGATTAGCTTAAAGTTTGCCTCTTGTGAGGCTGGAGTTCAGAAAATGTTATGTTTATTGAAACTTTAAATTTATGTCATTAAAGTCTTGCTTGCTTTTTCTTTACTAGATAACAAAAGTAAAATATATAGATAAGATCCAGATTGGCAGATATGAGATAGATGCTTGGTACTTTTCTCCATACCCTGAGGAGTACGGTAAACAGTCCAAGCTGTGGATCTGTGAATATTGTCTTAAATACATGAAGTTAGAGAAATCTTACAGATATCATCAGGTTAATAAACACTTAATACTTGTAATATCTTCTTTTTTCCTCATTAATTGCTAAATATGTGAGTCAACATCTAAACACTGATTGACATATATTTATACTTAATATAGTCATTTGATTTTGTGTGCAGGTGCACCTTGGTGATACTGACCGTGTGACATAAATTGCATAGTTCACTGGCTTTTAGGTCACTGTATGATTTATATTTCAATTCCTTTGATTTATATGTGCTAGTTCAGTTCAACTAGGGGAACAGCTTTATAAATATGTTTTTCCTATGATAAGAAAAGGAAGAGGTCTGCAACTTGCCATTAGCATCTGAGATTTGAAAAAAAAAGAAGATAATACGGGTTAATGAATAAAACAATTTAGTCTGGTCAGTAGTTAATGTAATAAAAAAAGTACATGTGTATTACATTGTTGTACCTAAATATGAAAATTAAACATTATATTATTCATAAAAATTAAACACATGAAGTTGAGTTGATAATTTCTTTCATTTTGATCAGAGGCAGAATTCAGATTAAAAAATGGTACCCAGTTTAACTTTACTTGATAAATTTGCATGTGTCACTTGTTATACAATTAATTTTTTTAACTGATTGATGGATGCTATACAATGTAACATGAATAAAGACATATTACAAACCAAACAGGATGTAAGTAATTATAGAAAATTTGATGATTTAAGTAAAAATTACGTAATGAATACATAACTATCTGAAGTGGAAATATCATACTTGGAACAAACAGGCATTTTACAAAGTAAGCAACAATATTTTCATATTTAATATATTACATTAAATGTAAAATATCTCCTTTTTTCAGACACAATGTATTTTCCGACATCCACCTGGCAAGGAAATTTATAGAAAGGGAACTATATCAGTGTTTGAAGTGGATGGAAAAGAAAGCAAGGTAAATTAAAAGACTGATCATACTCACTTTTCAAAGAAATTTTATAAACTGGATTGTACATATGAAACTAAGATGCTCTTGTATTGTATATCACTATTTAATGGCTACTGTAATAACAACAGTAACAGCTACAGTACATTTTAAGTCTTGCTCATAGAAATGTCCCTATGGGACAAGAAGTCCGACTAGTCGGACATCTGCATGACTGTAATTAACCCCTGCAGTGATATTACCTGTGTAATACCTTGCTGGAAGGTCGTAAATTAATCTGTAGCTGTGATTGATAAATTTGTAATCTTACCTGTAAATTTTAAACATTTATGGATGATATAATCCTGTAACATATTTCACTGTTTCAATAGATAAAATTACGGATAAATATTATGGCACAATATTTTTATTTATAAGCTATGAACATCGAAATTGAGTATTTCAACTTAGCTAAATATTTCAACATGCTAGATATTAGTCATGTACAAATCCAATGAAATCAATTGTAATTTACTAAAAACAGAAATTAATCAGTTTTAAAAATAAACTTTCATTTTTCTTCCGATACCACGTTCCCGTAAGAGCCTCTACGTTTATTTTCTCATGTCAATCATTGCTGGAATTTGACCCCGGTCAACCAAATCAATTGTTGAAATGTTACTCAATGAAATGAAATTGTACATATTTTATCATATTTATATTTGAATTGTATAAAAATGATAAGCAAGTTAACAACTGACAAACGGTATTTTTCATGAAATAATATTTCGGCATTGGAGGAGATACATGAAATTCATTGATAAAACATTTGCTTTTTTTTCCCCGTAAGAGCCTTATCATTTATACTTCTCTATCAGTTGTTACACTCATTTGACCCTGGTCATTTAAATCACTCGTCAATCTTAGCTCGTGCAGTCGGCAGGTTTTTGTAAAATGTTGTCAGCCAGTTCTAACATTTTTATAAAATGATTGATGGAGGTCAAGTTCATTTTACGAATCAATCAAGTGGTTTTAAATGATATACTGATTAATTGAATTTATTGAAATATATGTTTCTTAATGTTTACAATGCCGTTAACATGCGTTTTATTTATTCCTTTCTTTTTCATTCGTTTAATAATTTACCAAATAACGACTTTATTTGCAATTGTGTCAAATTATTGCGTATCCGATTTTAACGGTATTAATGGATTGTAATGCATGATTAATTTTACAGCTTCTCACCAACGTGATAAAGAATACTTTTAATTTGAAATGTAACTTAATGAAAGGAAATTATACTTATTTGAATTGTATAAACAATTGAAAATTGCATCTTTTCTGGAAATATACAGCATTTAGCAATGGAGATAATGAAACATAGCAATTACTCATTTTAATAAAAGAGTGGCCTTTTCTTTTGGAAATATTTTTCATGTGTCATCAATTTTAAAAGAATAAATAAGCTATAAATATAAGAATTATTAAATCTTAATTATAGTTATAAATATATATACAATATATGAAAAGAACTATAATTGTTATCAGTAGCATCGTTGTTCTCGGAAATCCAAGCGACTTTTTGTCATTTCACAGGAGAGAGCGAAAAAAAAAGATCACTGGTACACATTGTTTGAACTGAAATTCACCTATTTACTATCGAAAATCAATACAACTACGATGTAGGTGTTCTGCATCCGGTCATAAATGAAATTACATGGGGAATGACGACTTGTGTCAATTTAACACCTTTGGTTTTATCGCTACATATATTGTATGCTATTTTACAATTGAAGGATCAGAAATAAGTACATATTTAATTAAAAGTTATATCTCCAATTGTAAATTGTGTGATTTATTTTCATTAAAACAAACGGACCTGAATAAGTTTTCATATTAATTATTTACACAACATGCACAAGTCAATGTATATGTTCATCCCGAAGTTATAAAATTTTGATTGCTCACATCGTTTAAATATATAATACCTATGGCTGATTGATTGACCACTATTGAAATGTATTAATCGGAAAAAATCTTTAAATCCAATGTTTGAGTTGTAAATTATTGTCCATCAGTTTGGAATTATCTAATTGTCGGCACCCATGACATAAATGGTTTCGATGTTTCACACGGTTATAGTATTTATAGATTGTAACAAACTTTTGGAGCACATGTTTTATTGCAGAATTTATTGAAATATTTTATGGACAATTTATTATGTACTTTCCGTAACATGAATGAGCAAAAAGGAAACGTTTATATTATTGATATCTATATAAAACGTAAAAAAGACAATGTACATCTAACATTATATGCACGTTTCTCTGCGTGATAATGAAAATAATTTATTCTTATTTTTATAAATAAATGGTTGAAAACAATGTATTTATCCTTATTTTTATAAATAAATGATAAGTTATATAGTACAAATTGTAAAAAAGTTATTTCAAGATTGAAAGATAATGCTAACAACAGAAACGACAAAAACAAATTATTACACGAATATGAAGAAGAAACTAAAATTTATTGTAAGAAGTTACATCTATATAATTTTGTCAATTGCATCCGACAAGATAATTATCATGTATTAATCCATTTACTGGTCAACACAGGTAGATAAAAAGTGTTCAACCGTAACAGACCGATAAACGCGTACTGTCTTCAGTGGCGGTTAAGGATGAAAGGGTTAATGTAGTAGCAGTACCTGTCAATCATTTAATTTATGACTGTCGGACATATGTCCGAGATGAGATCTGGGACATGTCAGATGTCCGACTATCATCGTAGTAAGACTCAAAATGTGCTGTATATGTTTTCCCTTTAACCTATTATGTCCTTCTTGAAATATAACATCCACTTCAGTTTTTATACTCTTGTTTACGGGACGTATTATGGTATACCGTTGTCTGTCTGTCCGTTCGTCCGTCCATCGTCAACATGTCGGACAATAACTCATAAACGCTTTAACCAATTGGCATGAAACTTTAATGAAATGTTTATATCTATTGACCTGAGCTCCCTTTGTTTTTTTTATAAATTTTAGATTTTCAGTTTCCTAGGATTGGGTTTTTTTTTCAATTTAAAAAGGGGGATTTTCCAGTTTTAGGACATTAACTCAAAAACACTTTAACCAATATGCATGAAACTTTGGTGAATTATTTATATCTATTGACGTGAGCTCCCTTTCGTTTTTTATAAATTTCGGATTTACTGTTTCCAAGTTTTGGGGTTTTATTCATTAAAAAAGGGGTGATTTTCCAGTTTTCGGACAATAACTCAAAAACAATTTCACTAATTTGCAAGAAACTTTGGTGATTTGTTTATTTCTATCGACATGAGCTCCCTTTTGATTTTTTAAAATTTAGGCTATAAGTCTACGATTTATGGGGTTTTATTTAATACAAAAAGGTGATTTTCCAGTTTTTGGACAAGAACTCAAAAAATGCTTTCAGCTTTCAGCATTTTTAATGAAACTTTGGTAAATTGTTTATATTTATTGTTGTAAGCTCCCTTATGATTTTTATAAATTTTAGATTTTACGTTTCCGAGTTATAAAATCTTCTTTTATAAGATTTTATTCCTAAAAAAAGGGGTGATTTTCAAGTTTTTATACGCCTGTTTACGGGACGTATTATGGTATACCGTTGTCCGTTGTCAACATGTCGAACATTAACTCAAAAATGCTTTAACCAATTTGCATAAAACTTTGGTGAATTGTTTATATCTATTGAAATGACCTCCCTTTCGTTTTTTATAAAATTTAGATTTTACGTTTCCGAGTTATGGGGTTTTATTCATTAAAAAAGGGGGATTTTCCAGTTTTCGGACAATAAGTCAAGAATGCTTTCACCAACTTGCAAGAAATTGTGGTGAATTGTTTATGTCTATTGACATGAGCTCCCTTTCGATTTTTATAAATTTTAGATTTTAAGTTTCCGAGTTACAGGGTTTTATTCATAAAAAAAGGGGGGATTTTCCAGTTTTCGGACAAATACTCAAAAATGCTTTCAGCAATTCTTATGAAACTTTGGTGAATTGTTTTTATGTATTGATGTAAGCTCCCTTAGAAATTTATAAATTTTACATTTTACATTTCTGAGTTATGGGGTTTTATTCATTAAAAAAAGGGGTGATTTTCCAGTTTTCGGACAATAACTCAAAAATGCTGTCACCAATTCTCATGAAACTTTGGTGAATTGTTTATATCTATTGATGTAATCTCCTTTTTAAGCTCACCTGGCCCAAAGGGCCAAGTGAGCTTTTCTCATCACTTGGCGTCCGTCGTCGTCGTCGTTAACTTTTACACTTTTAGGAATTAGGGGCCAAAAAGGGCAAAAACAAGCATTTTTCTAGTTTCATGACAATAACTTGTGTTCAAGTGTATGGATCTCTGAAATTGTACTGCAAGGTACCATACCTCAAAGGAAGGCTGGGATTGAGTTTTGGGGTGATGAATCATAAGGGTTCAAAAATTGGGGTGTGGGGTGGTTCTTTTTTCCTTTTTTTTCTTTAAAATTTTCCATTTTAAGTTGGTTATTTCTGATTTATATTTAAAAGCAAATCTTAATGATATGGCAGGAGATACACCCTAACAGGATGTGTAAATTATTATATAATAAGTATTGTGCAATAGCAAGAAATTTTCAATTGCACAGTATTGCGCAATAGCAAGAAATCTTCAATTGCACAGTATTGCGCAATAGAAAGAAATATCCAATAGCACAATATTGTGCAATAGCAAGAAATTGTCAATTGTACAGTATTGCGCAATAGCAAGAAATATTCAATTGCACAGTATTGTGCAATTGCAAGAAATATTCAATTGCACAGTATTGTGAAAAGAAGATACTTTGTATAAATTGCTTATTTCTTGACCAATTTCAATGGGGTTTTATTCTTGAACTCTTGGGGTTCTTTAATATGCTGAATCTAATCGTATTAAGTTTTTGGATTTTGGGCCCGTTTTAAATTGGTCCACATTGAGGTCCAAAGGGTCCAAAATTAAACTTTGTTTGATTTCATCAAAATTGAATTATTGGGGTTCTTTGATATGCCGAATCTATCCGTGTATTTAGATTCTTAATTTTGGTCCCATTTTCAAATTGGTCTACATTAAGGTCCAAAGGGTCCAAAATTAAACTTAGTTTGATTTTAACAAAATTGAATTCTTAGGGTTCTTTGATATGCTGAATCTAAACATGTATTTAGATTTTTGATTATGGGCAGAGTTTTCAAGTTGGTCTAAATCGGGTCCAAAATTAAACTTTGTTTGATTTCAACAAAATTGAATATATGGGGTTCTTTGATATGCTGAATCTAACCATGTATTTAGATTTTGATTTTGGGCCCTGTTATCAATTTTTCCACATTGAGGTCAAAAGGGTCCAAAATTAAACTTTGTTTGATTTCATCAAAATTGAATTATTGGGGTTCTTTGATATGCCGAATCTAACCTTGTATTTAGATTCTTAATTTTGGTCCCGTTTTCAAATTGGTCTACATTAAGATCCAAAGGGTCCAAAATTAAACTTAGTTTGATTTTAACAAAATTGAATTCTTAGGGTTCTTTGATATGCTGAATCTAAACATGTATTTAGATTTTTGATTATGGGCCCAGTTTTCAAGTTGGTCCAAATCGGGGTCCAAAATTAAACTTTGTTTGATTTCAACAAAATTGAATATATGGGGTTCTTTGATATGCTGAATCTAACCATGTATTTAGATTTTTGATTTTTGGGACCCGTTATCAACTTTGTCACATTGAGGTCAAAAGGGTCCAAAATTAAACTTTGTTTGATTTCATCAAAAAGTTTTGAACTTCTTCTAGAGAACCACTGAATGGAATGAAACCAAACATGGCATAAATGTTCCTTATGAGGCGCTGACCAAGTGTTGTTACTTTGTAGCCGATCCATCATCCAAGATGGCTGCCAGCTGGGGACTTGGTTTAACATAGGACCCTATGGGAAATGCATACAAATGACTTCTTTTAGAGAACCACTGAATGGAATGTAACAAAACATAGCATGAATGTTCCTTACAAGGTGCTAACCAAGTGTTGTTACTTTGTAGCCGTTCCATCATCCAAAATGGCCGCCAGTGAGGGACTTAGTTTAACATAGGACCCTATGGAAAATGCATACAAATGACTTCTTTTAGAGAACCACTGAATGGAATGAAACAAAACATAGCATGAATGTTCATTAGGAGGTGCTGACCAAGTGTTGTTACTTTGTAGCCAATCCATCATCCAAAATGGCCACCAGCGAGGGACTTAGTTTAACATAGGACCCAATGGGAAATACATACAAATGTCTTCTTTTAGAGAACCACTAAATAGAATGAAATAAAACATGGCATGAATGTTCCTTATGAGGTGCTGACCAAGCGTTGTAACTTTGTAGGCGATCAATCATCCAAGATGGCTGCCAGTGGGGGACTTCATTTAACATAGGACCCTATGGACAATACATACAAATGTCTTCTTTTAGAGAACCACTTAATGGAATGAAATCAAACATGGCATGAATGTTCCTTTTGAATTGCTGACCAAGTGTTGTTACTTTGAAGCCGAACCATCATCCAAGATGGCCGATAGGGACTTAGTTTAACATAGGACCCTATGGGAAATAAATACAAATGTCTTTTTTAGAGAACCACTTAATGGAATGAAATAAAACATGGCATGAATGTTCCTTATGAGGTGCTGACCAAGTGTTGTAACTTTGTAGGCCATCCATCATCCAAGATGGCCGACAGCGGGGACTTCGTTTAACATAGGACCCTATGGACAATACATACAAATGTCTTCTTTTAGAGAACCACTAAATGGAATGAAACCAAACATGGCATGATGTTCCTTATGAGGTGCTGACCAAGTGTTGTTACTTTGAAGCCGATCCATCATCCAGATAGGGGACTTAGTTTAACATAGGACCCTATGGAAAATAAATACAAATGTCTTCTTTTAGAGAACCACTTAATGGAATGAAATAAAACATGGCATGAATGTTCCTTATGAGGTGCTGACCAAGTGTTGTAACTTTGTAGGCCATCCATCATCCAAGATGGCCGACAGCGGGGACTTCGTTTAACATAGGACCCTATGGACAATACATACAAATGTCTTCTTTAGGAGAACCACTAAATGGAATGAAACCAAACATGGCATGAATGTTCCTTATGAGATGCTGACCAAGTGTTGTTACTTTGAAGCCGATCCATCATCCAAGATGGCCGCCAGAGGGGACTTAGTTTAACATAGGACCCTATGGAAAATACAAATGTCTTCTAGAAAACCGCTTAATGGATTGAAACCAAACATGGTATGAATGTTTCTTTTGAAGTGCTGACCAAGTGTTGTTACTTTGTAGCTGATTTGTCATTGTCCTTATAAAGTCATTTTCTACAATTTCAATGAATTTATTGGTAATTTCTGTAAACTTTACAAATGTCCTCTGCTTTTGATTAAATTACGGGCCAATATTAAACCAAATTTGGCCTCAATTATTATTAGGATATCTGTTATGATTTTTGTCTATTTTACATGATTTCCAAAACCAAAGCAGAATCAGGTGGCGACACCGGCTCTTGGGAGCCTCTAGTTATTTTCATAAATTTCTAATATGACATTGAGAATTAATTGAACTTTATTTGTTTAAAGTCTGACAACAGATTTACTAAGTATTGCACAACAGCAAGAAGTCTTTAATTGAATATAAATTCAATTCATATAACCAATTTCAAGTTCTTTGACTACATTTATTCAGAAACCTTTAATATGTCAAATATTTAATTACAATCCAAATTCAGACCTGAATCAAGCTTGAATATTGTGTCCATTTTGCCCCAACTGTTCAGGGTTGGACCTCTGCGATATCTAGCTGCGCTCAGCGAAGCAGTTTATTGGATAATATCCTTAAAGTACTTAGAGCAGTTTTCATTAAACTTTGATGACTCATTTATATCTATTAAGATAACCTCCTTTAGTTTTTTATAAATTTCTGATATAACACTGAGAAGAAATTGAACTTTATTTGTTTATAGTCTGACAACAGATTTATTAAGTATTGAGCAACAGCACAGTGTATTGCACAACAAGAAGAAATCTTTAATTGAATATAAATTCAATTCATATAACCAATTTCAAGTTCTTTGACTACATTTATTCAAAACCTATAAATATAATATGTCAAGTATTTAATTATAATCCAAATTCAGACCTGTATCAAGCTTGAATATTGTGTCCATTTTTTCCCAACTGTTCAGGGTTGGACCTCTATGGAGTATCCAGCTGCTCTCAGCGAAGCAGTTTATTAAAGCTTATCACACTTAGTAAACATTGTCCTGTACATAAAGGAGTCTGATATGATACTGTACATTCAAAATTATTGCATGCATTTATTCTTGTTTTATTTGCAGAATGGACAAAAATGTGACATTAAATAATGCCAATTCAGGAAATCTGCATACAGATGTATGTAACAAAATGAGAATACCAGTTCTTATTATTGCGATACTCACCCAGTCACAGTATTTGCATTAAGAAAAACCTCGCAACAATTTCTGAATTAAGGAACCGTGAAACCTTTAATAACAGAAAAGTGAACAGGAGTTAAGAAAAATGATGGGATACTACAGTCAATCACACCAATCTCCACAAACTAACATGTCCCAAAAGCCAATACAGATGAAAGCTATAAATAGTAACATGTGAACTAGATAGCATGGATTTTTAACACCTCTTAAAAGAAATTACATAGATTTATGTCATCTGTTTTGTTTACAAGTATGATACCCAGAAAATTCTGTATGACCTAAGATCATCTTTCAAGACAGGTTGGAATGAAACTGATCTGGGTACAGCAGTCAAAAGATGGTCATTTGCACAAAAAATCCAGAATTTCTTGATTTTTCCTGACTTTTGGCTTCAACTGGGCCTGCAACCAGAAGTAGTCGTTCACTAAGTGTATTTCAATAATAAACACAATCAGTACTTATATTTGTGCGGGTTGACACTATTTCTGAAAGTTTTAGGCCTCTGAACTAAGTGTGTCAGACACAGAAAGGAAGCGAACCCTCCAGAAAAACCAGTTCTATCCAATTTCAATTTTCCAAGTTTGTAATTGAGCTCAAAATGCAACTTAAACCTGAGAAATATGACAATAAATAGCTTTTGGTTGAGGGAACATGCATCCACTTCCAACTTAAGGTCATAAAGTTGACCTCTAAAAGTATAAAGAGCCATTGGAGCCAAATAACAGTATTTTGGGTAAGACCGTAATATGACTGTAACTGCATGGTAAGAGTTAATAAAAAATGTTCCTTATGAGGTGCTGACCAAGTGTTGTTACTTTGTAGCCAATCCATCAACCAAGATGGCCGACAGTGGGGACTTCGTTTAACATAGGACCCTATGGACAATACATACAAATGTCTTCTTTTAGAGAACCACTAAATGGAATGAAACCAAACATGGCATGAATGTTCCTTATGAGGTGCTGACCAAGTGTTGTTACTTTGAAGCCGATCCATCATCCAAGATGGCCGCCAGAGAGGGACTTAGTTTAACATAGGACCCTATGGAAAATACATACAAATGTCTTCTTTTAGAGAACCACTGAATGGAATGAAATAAAATATGGCATGAATGTTCCTTATGAGGTGCTGACCAAGTGTTGTTACTTTGTAGCCAATCCATCAACCAAGATTGCTGCCAACGGGGGACTTAGTTTAACAAAGGACCCTATGGGAAATATATACAAATGTCTTCTTCTAGAAAACCGCTTAATGGATTGAAACCAAACATGGTATGAATGTTTCTTTTGAAGTGCTGACCAAGTGTTGTTACTTTGTAGCTGATTTGTCATTGTCCTTATAAAGTCATTTTCTACAATTTCAATGAATTTATTGGTAATTTCTGTAAACTTTACAAAAGTCCTCTGCTTTTGATTAAATTACGGGGCCAATATTAAACCAAATTTGGCCTCAATTATTATTAGGATATCTGTTATGATTTTTGTCTATTTTTACATGATTTCCAAAACCAAAGTAGAATCAGGTGAGCGACACAGGCTCTTGGGAGCCTCTAGTTATTTTCATAAATTTCTAATATGACATTGAGAATTAATTGAACTTTATTTGTTTAAAGTCTGACAACAGATTTACTAAGTATTGCACAACAGCAAGAAGTCTTTAATTGAATATAAATTCAATTCATATAACCAATTTCAAGTTCTTTGACTACATTTATTCAGAAACCTTTAATATGTCAAATATTTAATTACAATCCAAATTCAGACCTGAATCAAGCTTGAATATTGTGTCCATTTTTGCCCCAACTGTTCAGGGTTGGACCTCTGCGGGCGTATCTAGCTGCGCTCAGCGAAGCAGTTTATTGGATAATATCCTTAAAGTACTTAGAGCAGTTTTCATTAAACTTTGATGACTCATTTATATCTATTAAGATAACCTCCCTTTAGTTTTTTTATAAATTTCTGATATAACACTGAGAAGAAATTGAACTTTATTTGTTTATAGTCTGACAACAGATTTATTAAGTATTGAGCAACAGCACAGTGTATTGCACAACAAGAAGAAATCTTTAATTGAATATAAATTCAATTCATATAACCAATTTCAAGTTCTTTGACTACATTTATTCAAAAACCTATAAATATAATATGTCAAGTATTTAATTATAATCCAAATTCAGACCTGTATCAAGCTTGAATATTGTGTCCATTTTTTCCCCAACTGTTCAGGGTTGGACCTCTGCGGGAGTATCCAGCTGCTCTCAGCGAAGCAGTTTATTAAAGCTTATCACACTTAGTAAACATTGTCCTGTACATAAAGGAGTCTGATATGATACTGTACATTCAAAATTATTGCATGCATTTATTCTTGTTTTATTTGCAGAATGGACAAAAATGTGACATTAAATAATGCCAATTCAGGAAATCTGCATACAGATGTATGTAACAAAATGAGAATACCAGTTCTTATTATTGCGATACTCACCCAGTCACAGTATTTGCATTAAGAAAAACCTCGCAACAATTTCTGAATTAAGGAACCGTGAAACCTTTAATAACAGAAAAGTGAACAGGAGTTAAGAAAAATGATGGGATACTACAGTCAATCACACCAATCTCCACAAACTAACATGTCCCAAAAAGCCAATACAGATGAAAGCTATAAATAGTAACATGTGAACTAGATAGCATGGATTTTTTAACACCTCTTAAAAAGAAATTACATAGATTTATGTCATCTGTTTTGTTTACAAGTATGATACCCAGAAAATTCTGTATGACCTAAGATCATCTTTCAAGACAGGTTGGAATGAAACTGATCTGGGTACAGCAGTCAAAAGATGGTCATTTGCACAAAAAATCCAGAATTTCTTGATTTTTCCTGACTTTTGGCTTCAACTGGGCCTGCAACCAGAAGTAGTCGTTCACTAAGTGTATTTCAATAATAAACACAATCAGTACTTATATTTGTGCGGGTTGACACTATTTCTGAAAGTTTTAGGCCTCTGAACTAAGTGTGTCAGACACAGAAAGGAAGCGAACCCTCCAGAAAAACCAGTTCTATCCAATTTCAATTTTCCAAGTTTGTAATTGAGCTCAAAATGCAACTTAAACCTGAGAAATATGACAATAAATAGCTTTTGGTTGAGGGAACATGCATCCACTTCCAACTTAAGGTCATAAAGTTGACCTCTAAAAGTATAAAGAGCCATTGGAGCCAAATAACAGTATTTTGGGTAAGACCGTAATATGACTGTAACTGCATGGTAAGAGTTAATAAAACAAGTATATACTGGGGTAAAAGCTGACTCAGGAAACTTGGTGAAATTTATTTACTTTAATGTAAGCTTTATTCACCGTGTACAGTACTGAAGTATCAATTTCTTTTATATATGTAAATTTAAATTAGTCTCTGTTGATTTTATAATATTTGCAGATTTATTGTCAGAATTTGTGTTTAATGGCTAAACTGTTTCTGGACCACAAGACATTATATTTTGATGTGGAACCATTTATGTTTTACATACTGACAGAGGTGGACCGTTTCGGATGTCACCTAGTTGGTTATTTCTCCAAGGTGAGTAGAACACAAAGTTAAAAGATTAATTTTGACCAAAATAAAGGTCTTTATTCCCCTTTTCCAGTGTAAAGATTTTCATACATTTCCGAAGTCATGGAAATTAAAAACTTACAAAAATGCCATGAAAAGAACATATTTTTATATGAAAATTTTAGGGGTTTCAAAGATGGATCTTAACAATTTCATATTTTTTTAATAAGATAGAGTTAAAAAAATTCTATACTGAATTGCCCCTTTGACCCCTGGCTCCTACGACCTGGAATTGCCATCTACTAGCACTTTTCCTTTTCTTTTCAAAGCTGGAGGACTGTTTGATAATATTTAAAATCTTGTCCAGTATGATGACATATTTTCTTTCCCTGTTATGTTCTCCAGTTACCTCAAAAAGTGATTTTTAAATGGAAAGTAAGCATATATGCATTTCGATTGCTTTTTAGTTTTTGTCTCGCCTTGACAAAGTCAAAAAGCGTGTCATAGGCATGCTGTTTCCGGCGTCAATGACGGCAGCGGCAGCGTCAACAATGTATTAGTTTGTGATTAGGTTTAGTTCACGGTGAACAACTAGTGGTAGGTCAGTGATATTTGGTATGCAGTTGTATTAGCATTGGCATATCTCATTTCCATAGCGATTATTTGGCCCCGCCCCCTCAATCATGGTCTATTGACTTTGAAACTTTGCTTAGTTTACATGTATTAGTTTGTGATAAGGTCAGTTTATGGGGAACCACTAGTGGTAAGTCAATGATATTTGGTATGCAGTTGTATAAGCATTGGCATATCTCATTTCCATAGCGATTATTTGGCCCCGCCCCCTCAATCATGGTCTATTAACTTTGAAACTTTTGCTTACTTTTCATGTATTAGTTTGTGATTAGGTTAGTTTAAGGAGAACCGTTAGCCCTGTACCTTCAGTCATGGTTCATTGACTTTGAATAATTGCATAACTTACATGTTAAAGTATTGCTATTTTAATTTCAACATTTGCATTATCAAAATAACAAATAGGTGAGACATATCTCTGTGTTAACAGTTTATTATTGTAATTCAGTATTAATGACATTTGAATATTTTAGGAAAAAGAATCACCTGATGGGAACAATGTTGCTTGTATTTTGACCCTCCCTCCATTTCAAAGGAAAGGTTATGGGAAATTTCTGATCGCATTTAGTAAGTATGAGCATAGTAAGGAATTTTTCAATCATTTAAATTATAAAATACAAAATTCATATACCATAAGGTTATCATCATGGAAAGTTGTCACATTAAGATTAAGTGAAAAGGATGAAGTAACCTTTATATATTATGGTTAAACTGTTACAATTATGAGTTTGTTAAGATTTGGGGTATGTTAGTTTGTCTGTTGTATAATATTAGGTAGATTTGATAACAAAGAATTTGTATGACCTCAATTCATGGTGATCTGTAATGGTGTCAGTGAAGGTTGAAGTTTTTAAATGGCATTCAATGCAAAGTAAATGTGATGTCAGAACAAATCTATTGTCTATTGAAAACATCAAAATGTGAAACATTAAAAATCTGTGTCAAAAGATAGGGGTTTTGCTTAATTTATCACAAGATAATAATGCAAGGCACAACAAGTCTTTTCTTTAAAACATGTTTTTATTGGGGAATTGTGTAAAATGAACAATTCAATAGTAAATAAAAACAATACAGAAAGAAATTTCATTGCGGTTGTTAAGTAAATAAAAAAATGCAGTTAGTCATCTGCAAGGATTCATTTTACTAACCATTTTTATGTGATAAAGTTACATTAAAAATTAAAGTTTCACTATAAAATGCTAATGAGTGAATATTGATCACAAATAAAACATGTTCTACATTATAGGCTATGAATTATCAAAGTTGGAAGGCACAGTAGGGTCGCCAGAAAAGCCATTGTCTGACCTTGGTAAACTTAGTTACAGAAGTTATTGGTCATGGGTACTGTTAGAAATACTCAGGGATTTTAGAGGAACTCTGTCTGTTAGAGATTTGAGGTAAAATTAATAAATTATAGTGTTATAAAACTAGAGGCTCTAAAGAGCCTGTGTCGCTCACCTTGGTCTATGTGCATATTAAACAAAGGACGCAGATGGATTCATGACAAAATTGTGTTTTGGTGATGGTGATGTGTTTGTAGATCTTACTTTACTGAACATTCTTGCTGCTTACAATTATCTCTATCTATAATGAACTTGGCCCAGTAGTTACAGTGGAAAATATTTTGTAAAAATTTACAAAAATTTACAAAATTTATGAAAATTGTAAAAAATTGACTATAAAGGGCAATAACTCCTTAAGGGGTCAATTGACAATTTTGGTCATGTTGACTTATTTGTAGATCTTACTTTGCTGTACATTATTGCTGTTTACAGTTTATCTCTATCTATAATAATATTCAAGGTAATAACCAAAAGCTGCAAAATTTTCTTAAAATTACAAATTCAGGGGCAGCAACCCAACAACGTGTTGCCTGATTGGTCTGAAAATATCAGGGCAGATAGATCTTGACCTAATGAACAATTTTATCCTCGTCAGATTTGCTCTAAATGCTTTGGTTTCAGAGACATGAGCCAAAAACTGCATTTTACCCTATGTACTATTTTTTAGCCATGTCGGCCATCTTGGTTCGCGGGTGGGGTCATTGGACACATTTTCTAAACTAGATACCCTAATGATGATTGTGGACAAGTTTGGTTAAATTTGTGTAAGTAGTTTCAGAGGAGAAGATTTTTGTAAAAGATTACAAAAATTTACGAAAAATGGTTAAAATTGACTATAAAGGGCAATAACTCCTTAAGGGGTCAACTGACCATTTTGGTCATGTTGACTTATTTGTAGATCTTACGTTGCTGAACATTATTGCTGTTTACAGTTTATCTCTATCTATAATAACATTCAAGATAATAACCAAAAGCTGCAAAATTTTCTTAAAATTACAAATTCAGGGGCAGCAACCCAACAACGTGTTGCCTGATTGGTCTGAAAATTTCAGGGCAGATAGATCTTGACCTGATAAACAATTTTATCCTCGTCAGATTTGCTCTAAATGCTTAGGTTTCAGAGATATGAGCCAAAAACTGCATTTTACCCCTATGTACTATTTTTTAGCCATGTCGGCCATCTTGGTTCGCAAGCGGGGTCATTGGACACATTTTCTAAACTAGATACCCTAATGATGATTGTGGACAAGTTGGTTAAATTTGTCTAAGTAGTTTCAGAGGAGAAGATTTTTGTAAAAGATTACAAAAATTTACGAAAAATGGTTAAAAATTGACTATAAAGGGCAATAACTCCTTAAGGGGTCAACTGACCATTTTGGTCAAGTTGACTTATTTGTAGATCTTACTTTGCTGAACATTATTGCTGTTTACAGTTTATTTCTATCTATAATAATATTCAAGATAATAACCAAAAACAGCAAAATTTCCTTTAAATTACCAATTCAGGGGCAGCAACCCAACAGTCAGTTGTCTGATTTGTCTGAAAATTTCAGGGCAGATAGATCTTGACCTGATAAATAATTTTACCCCTGTCAGATTTGCTTTAAATGCTTTGGTTTCAGAGATATAAGCCAAAATCTACATTTTACACTTGTGTTCTATTTTTAGCCATGGCGGCCAACTTGTTTGGTTGGCTTGGTCACCGGACACAATTTTTAAACTAGATACCCCAGTGATGATTGTGGCCAAGTTTGGTTAAATTTGGCCCAGTAGTTTCAGAGGAGAAGATTTTTGTAAAAGTTAACGAAGACGGACGACGACGCCGGACGCCAAGTGATGAGAAAAGCTCACTTGGCCCTTTGGGCCAGGTGAGCTAAAAAGGGAGATGATGTATGATTGCCAGTGAGACCTGTGCTAATGGGGTGGGTGTGGGGAATAAATAAGAATAATTGGGGAATGTGTCCATGGGACACAGATGATGCCCCCGCTTGCATATCATATAAAGTTATAAAGGGACATAACTGAAGAAGGGTAAAAGTGACGTTACCCAAATTTGTACTTGATCTGAGTTTTGTGGTAATTAATAAGTATTGGGTATAAGTCTCATAATATTTGGTTGAGGCTAACTTAAGTTAGAGAACAGAATTGAAAAATTCAGTAATTTTTCCCTTTGTATACAGGCATAACTCGAGAACAGTTAAAGTGACACCACCAAAATTCCACCTTGATCTGTATTTTGTGGTAATAAGCATTGTGTATAAGTTTCATAACATCTGGTTGAGGCAAACTAAAATTATAGAACTGAAACAAAAATTCAGCAATTTTTATACGTATATTGGTATCACGTCGTCGTCGTTGCCGTCCACAAACATTTGGTTTCGGGACAACAACTTTAGTATTAGTGAATAGAAATCTATGAAATTTAAACACAAGGTTTATAACCACAAAAGGATGATTGGGATTGATTTTGGGGGTTATGGTCCCAACAGTTTAGGAATTAGGGGCCAAAAAGGGGCCCAAATAAGCATTTTTCTAGTTTCATGACAATAACTTATGGAGCGGTGTATGGATCTCTCTGAAATTATACCACAAGTTTCCATACCACAAAGGGATGGTTAGGATTGGCTTTGGGGGGTTATGGCTCAAACCGTTTAGAAATTAGGGGCAAAAAAGTGAGAAAAAACAAGGGTGTCCTTGTTTAAGGACAATTACTAAAGTATAATGTTGTGTTTGAATTACCTCCCTTACACTGCTTTTAAATTATGTATAAAGAAATGTTGTATTGTCTTGAGGTGATTAGCTGTCAATTTATTTTTAGAAGTTACTATTTTAATAATTTTAAAAAATGCTGATTAAGGTATATTAATTTTAGCCATGATTATATATGTCATTTTCTATTTTAAGACTTTTATGATGTATTTAAATGGATTATTATGGTTGCAAACTCCATTGGAAATTTGAATTGAGATTATGACCATATGGAAAAGAATTTTTTTTTGGAAAAGGGGGGTGGGAGTTAAAAAAAAAATTGGTGGTGGGGGGTGGGGACAATTTTTTCTCAAGATTTCAGAAATCAAAAAGAAAATTTCTTCAAATATTTTTTTTTTTTTTTTTAAAAGAGGAAGGGGGGGGTTGGGTTAAAAAATTTTTTGAAAAGAAGGGTAAAAAGTTTTTTGAGGGGGGAGGTCAATTTGCAACACCATAGTGTATTGCACAAAAGCAAAAAAAAGGGGGGTAAATTTTCTTTTTGGGGGTGGGGGTCAATTCTCAACAGCATAGTGTATTGCACAAAAGCAAAAAATGAATATAGATTCAAATCATATAACCAATTCTAAGTTCTTTGACTACAGTTATTCTGTGTCAGAAACCTATTATGTGTCAAATATTGAGTTACAATACATTCAGACCTGTATCAAGCGCAAATATTGTGTCCATTTTTTGCCCCAACTGTTCAGGGTTGGACCTCTGCAGTAGTATCCAGCTCACTCGGCGAAGCAATTTATTCCATTTGTAAAGGGGCATAACTCTAGAAATTCAAACTTCATCTGTGTTTTGTGGTAATAAGCATTGTGTATAAGTTTCATAACATTTTGTTGAGGCAAACTAAAGTTAGAGAACGGAAACCAACTTTGGGACGTATGTACGGACTTACAGACGGACAAGGGTAAAACTTAATGCCCCCTCCGCTACGACGGGGGCATAAAATTAAAAATCCACTACCAGGCCAGTTGCTACCAAACTTTGGCTAAATGATACATTTATGATGACTTTTGAGAAGTATAATTATTACCCCCAAAGGCCATTAAACATGACCAACAATGCTATGGAAACGAAAATGATGTAATGATGCAACATGTAGTCCCATTGAACCCTCTCACCATGATAAGCTATAAAGGCACCTTATAATTTACCATTTATTTTAGTCATCAGTATCATTTTGTGATTAAATCATACTTTGCATGGGATGTGTCATTTGTAGTGTAAGATATACTATGATCGAATTATGTAAAAAAACATTAATTGAAAGCAAGAGAAATGTCAATTCCATATATCAAAATGAACATGTGTCAACTGTGTACAATAAAAGACATTTTTATTTTTCTAGCCAGATGACCAGTATCACACAGCACGACATCATTAGCACACTACAATCGATGAACATGGTGAAGTATTGGAAGGGACAGCATGTCATTTGTGTCACACCAAAACTTGTTGAAGAACATCTCAAAAGTGCACAATACAAACGTCCTGTCCTTCCTGTGGACAATGGCTGTCTTCGCTGGGATCCACTAAAAAGACCTGCTAAAATGATTAAAAAATGAGCATAGATGTACAGCTATACAAGATAAAAGAGAAAGATACCAGTCTATCTCACTGGTATTCAAACAAAAGAGATACTCAGAGAGTTCATTGACTGTTCAATCAAGTGGAATGGATCAGTGTTTGCCTTTAACAAATCAGTTTTTATTTTGCTATAAATGAAAATTTAGTGTTGTAAAATCCTCGAAAATGTTCCTGTTACTGATATATTACAGCTGAAACTATTAACGAGTTCATCTGTTTTCTTGCAAGTGGTTAGTTTTATTTAGATTTTATTAAAAGTTTATTTTTAAAAAGTAAGCAGTTTGAAATCAAATTGTTAAATTAAATCATCTTTATGTTGGTAATTAGTCTTAGAATTAGATTTAGTTTCGCTTTTGCAGTTTTGGTTTCAACATAATTCTTGTGTTGCCTTCATAGATCTATATTTCATAGTTAGTATGGGGATATGTAAGGGCTGATCATCTGAAACCATGTAAATAGGCACATGTATTATTTTATGATTCAAAATGCTTATCTTTCCATTTTTCCACCTTGATTTCAGGGTGTGTTAGCAAAAATTTGATTTTGTAACAAGTGACACTAGAGTGGAATATTTAAGGAAAAACTGTGGCTTGAGATGTACATCCTATGTGGCATTAAATACTTGTAGCAACATAAATATAATTGATCACTAACAAGAAAAACTAGTATGCAGGTTGATTGATTATTCTTGAAATTATTATGTAAGTTTTGCTACAAATCTTTATTTTATATTCAAGTCTCAACTTGTCATCTAATTTTGTAATTTCTTTTCTTTAAAATTTCCTATTGTTGATTTTGAGGAACAGTGTGGGTCGGAATTTCTTTTTTTAAACTACTTGCATTACTGTTTACACAAGAAGGGAAGCAGGTTTATCAAACAGTATCAAGATTTTTTTTTATAAATTCAATGTTTGTTTTTCAAATGTGGATATTAAAAGAAATTGTATCTTTGCAAATATATTCATTTTGTAGTGACTTTCAAAACACATTATCACAAAAGTTTGACATGTCTGATTGATTTTATGAAGTAAAATCTGTTTAAAAATTGTTTTTAAGGAAACAATTTACAAGTATTTACATGTAATTATAAACAAAATATTGTACACAGGGTTTACAAAAACATTGTCTTTCCTAGATTCTTCTCTTCTTAAATGTCAGTATTCACAAAAACATTGAAAATAAAAAAAGGGGAAAAAATAATAATTAAAAACATAGTTTACAATCTGTTCCGTTATTTTGTCCCATACATTGAATTTTGCACAAAGTTATTGGTAATTTTAAAATAGGAAAATATGTTTCTGATGTTTGATATACACTTTTTCCACAAATTACAATTTCACAAGACTTCTAAAATTAGTATGTTAGTTTAATGAATATATTGAAACAAACAGTTAACTTGAGGAACAAGTGTATGATTTGATTGGATTATAATATGTATTCAATGTATAGACGTTCCTTTTATTGTTATATTATAACAGACTATGCTTATTCAAAGTAAACACTCAATGTCGACAACAGTGAACTTTAGACATAATTGTCATATTTATTGTGCAAAGTGTTTGATGTTATATTTAAACAAACCTTGCTATGTATATCCATCCTAGCAATGTGTTTATTGTTAATAAAATTGTTAATAGATCATTGTTTTTAAAATTTATAACTTTTAAAAGTCAAGATTCATCAATACTTGGTGGACTGATTTGTTGTCTCACCTTGTCGGAGTCAAAAAGGGAGACATAGTTATGCTGTTTCCGGTGGCAGCGGCATCAACTATGTTTTATTTTATGATTAGATCTAGTATATGGTGAACCACTAGTGGTAGGTCTTATTTCCATGGAGATTATTTGGCCCTGCCCCCTCAGTCATAGTCTATTGACTTTGAAACTTTTGCTTAATTTACAAGTATAAGTTTGTGATTAGGTCAGTTTATGGGGAACCGCTAGTGGTAGGTCAATGATATTTGGTATGCAGTTGTATAAGCATTGCCACATCTCATTTCCATGGAGATTATTTGGCTCCGCCCCCTCAGTCATGGTGTATTGACTTTGAACTTTTGCTTTGTTTACATTTATTAGTTTGTGATTACAAAAATGTAGGTCATTTCATGGGGAACCATTAGTGGTAGGCCAATGTTAATTGGTATGCAGTTGTATAAGTATTAGCACATCTCATTTCCATGGAGAATATTTGGCCCCGCCCCTCAGTCATGGTCTATTGACTTTGAAACTTTTGCTTATTTTACATGTATTAGTTTGTGATCAGATCAGTTTAAGATGAACGGCTAATGTTAAGTCAATGATATTTGGTATGCAAATTTATTGGCATTTGCAAATCTCGTTTCCATGGAGATTATATAGCCCTACCCCTCATCATGGTTCATTGACTTTGAAACTTTTACATAGTTTACAAGTTAATGTTTGTGTTTAAGTTTGTTTAAATGGAACAACTTATGATAAGTCAATGGTATTTGGTATGCAGTTGTATTAGCATTGGCACATCTCATTTCCATGGAGATTGTTTAGCCATGTACCTTAAGTCATGGTTCATTGACTTTGAATATTTGCATAACTTACATGTTAAAGTATTGCAATTTTAATTTCAACATTTGCATTATCAAAATTACAAAAAGGCTAGACATATCTCTGTGTTAACAGTTTATTTTCATTATGCCCCCGTCGTGGCGGAGGGAGCATCAAGTTTTACCCTTGTCCGTCTGTATGTCTGTCTATAGGTCCCGAAATTTGTTTCCTTTCTCTAACTTTAGTTTGCCTCAACCAAATGTTATGAAACTTATACACAATGCCTATTACCACAAAACTCAGATCAAGTTCTAATTTTGGAAGCATCACTTTTACTGTTCTAGAGTTGTGCCCCTTTACAAATGGAAAAATTGCTGAATTTTTCATTTCAATTCTCTAACTTAAGTTTGCCTTAACCAAATGTTATGAAACTTATACACAATGCCTATTACCACAAAACTCAGATCAAGTACGAATTTGGGTTGCGTCACTTTTACCGTTCTTGAGTTAATGTCCCTTTATAGCGTTGTATGCAAGCGGGGGCATCATCTGTGTCCCATGGACACATTCCCCATTTATTCAGTTATATAACAATTGTTGGATTTTCTATCTCATCTAAATATTTAACTGTGAAACATAGAAATAGTCAAGTTTTCTCCTAAGAAATTTTTTATATCATCCTGGTAAACAGGAAATTATGAAATACCTTCTTGTTTCTAGAAATTATAGCATCACATCCACAACACTATCTATAAGAAAGTCATTTCAAATAGCATCACATTCTAGCAATATAGCATCACATTACTATGATGCTAAAAGACCCTGGGGAGAACACTGCGGTGGGCGGTTTATGTCAATATTTTCAGTCCTTTAGTTTGTGTTGCAATTAAGTCAGTTTGTTGAAGTTTCTTCCTTGGTATAACCATTTTTAACCGGATTTTCGAAGGAAATATCGGTAATTAAAATGGGGATGTACGGCGGGTGGCTGGGCGGGCTGACGGGCGGCTGCCAAACAGTGTCAGCACAATAACATGAAAACACTTTAACAAATTTTTTTCAAATTTAAATATGTTGTTTCCTGGGACTTAATGAAGGTCTAGTTCAATTTTCAAGATTTCAGTATATCTCCTTTGTGAGTTATCGCCATTTTTAATATCCAAAACTGGAATTTTAAAATATTTTACTCTTGTTATCATGTTATGATTTGTCTTATCTCACAATAAAAATTGGAGTGACAGATTTATTTGAAAATTATCTATTTCCTAAAGTGGTAATGATAATAAGCTATATCATTAGACATTTTGAAGATTATTACATTATTAATTATTATATATGTAATGTTAGAGTACTATGTTAAACCATGGTTCTGTTCAATTAGATATTAGAAATATTTTAGCATATGATAATGATTTATTTTCATTATTAATTAGATCTTGGAAATATTTTAGCATATGATAATCATTGAATCATTGGAGTGACATATTTATTTGAAAATTTTTGTTTCCTGATAAGATCTGTAGGACTGTATATATAGAGTTTGAAACTTGCTAGTAGGACTGTATAAATGAAGTTTGAAATTTACCCTTCATTATTAGACATTTTGTAGATAATTAAGTGTCCCTAAATCATATATATTCTTACCCCATCCCCTTCAATTTGAGAATGTGCTTTTATCTTGTAAACGGTCGAGATCCCCACCCCTAAACCATATATATTCTTGTATGGGACAATAAAACAAATCAAATGAAATATTGGGATAGTCCTCAGGTTCAACCCTACCCCCTTTTTTTTTGAAAACTTGTAAACGGTCAAGATCCCCACCCTGAAACCATATATATTCTTGTATGTTACAATAAAACAAATCAAATGAAATAAAAGATGAGTCCCCTGGGGTCACCCCCACCCCGTTCTGTTCGAGAACTAGTAAACGTTTGAGATCCCCACCCCTAAACCATATATAATCTTGTATGGGACAATAAAACAAATCAAATGAAATATAGGGGAAGTCCCCTGGGGTAACCCCCACCCCTTTCTTTTAAAAACTTGTAAACAGTCAAGATCCCCACCCTGAAACCATATTCTTCTTGTATGTGACAATAAAACAAATCAAATGAAATAAAAGTCGAGTCCCCTGGGGTCACCCCCACCTTCTTCCTGTTTAAGAACTTGTAAACGGTTGAGATCCCCACCCCTAAACCATATATATTCTTGTATGGGACAATAAAACAAATCAAATGAAATATAGGGGAAGTCCATTGGGGTAACCCCCACCCCCTTCTTTTTGATAACTTGTAAACGGTTGAGATCCCCACCCCTAAACCATATATAATCTTGTATGGGACAATAAAACAAATCAAATGAAATTCAGGGGAAGTCCATTGGGGTAAACCCCAACCCCTTCTTTTTGAAAACTTGTAAACAGTTGAGATCCCCACCCCTAGACCATATATATTCTTGTATGGGACAATAAAACAAATCAGATGAAATTTAGGGGAAGTCCATGGGGTAACCCCCACCCCCTTCTTTTTGAAAACTTGTAAATGGTTGAGATCCCCACCCTGAAACCATATATAATCTTGTATGGGACAATAAAACAAATCAAATGAAATTCAGGGGAAGTCCCTGGGGTAACCCCCACCCCCTTCTTTTTGATAACTTGTAAACGGTCAAGATTCCCATCCAGAAACCATATATATTCTTGTATGTTACAATAAAACAAATCAAATGAAATAAAAGTTGAGTCCCTGGGGTCACCCATACCTTCTTCCTGTTTAAGAACTTGTAAACGGTTGAGATCCCCACCCCTAAACCATATATATTCTTGTATGTTACAATAAAACAAATCAAATGAAATAAAGGGGAAGTCCATTGGGGTAACCCCCACCGCCCCTTCTTTTTGATAACTTGTAAACGGTCAAGATTCCCACCCAGAAACCATATATATTCTTGTATGGGACAATATATCAAATCAAATGAAATATAGGGGAAGTCCACGGGGGTAAACCCCAACCTCTTCTTTTTGAAAACTTGTAAACGGTTAAGATCCCCACCCCTAAACCATATATATTCTTGTATGGGACAATAAAACAAATCAAATGAAATTTAGGGGAAGTCCACGGGGGTAACCCCAACCCCCTTTTTTTTGAAAACTTGTTAACAGTCAAGATCCCCACCCTGAAACCATATATATTCTATTAGTTAGATAATACAACATCCAGGTACAAAGGGTCCCAAATTAAAACTTTTGTTTAATCAACAATTGAATTCTTGGGTTCTTTGATATGCTGATTTTAACAATGTTTGAGTGTTAAATCATATCTAATTTTAGAGAACTTAGTCATCACTGGTTGTTGTTATTATTATATTATTGATTATAATTTGAAAAATTACATCATATCTAATTTTATAGAACTTAGTCGTCACTTCACTGGTTTATTGTTTACAATCATATCTTTTTATCCAGTTTGAGTTATTTCCCTTTGCACAGAAAATATATGGATAAAATTAAATTGTGTTTCAATTCAATTTAAATTTTATATATAAAGGGTTCTTTCAAATGCTGAATCTAAACCTGTATTTAAATATTAGATTTTGGGGCCCAGTTTTCAAGTTGGTCCAAATCAGGATCCAAAATTTAACTTTGTTTGATTCACAAAAATTGAATTTATGTGGTTCCTTGAAATGCTGAATCTTACCATGTATTGAGAGATTTTGGATTGTGTTCTCTTTATTAAATTGGTCCACAATGTGGTCCAAAGGGTCCTAAATTAAACTTTTGTTTGATTTCATCAAAACTTGAATTTTTGGAGTTCTTTGATATGCTGATTCTGATATTCAAATATTTCAGTTCTTTGACCACATTCATTTTGTGTCAAAAACCTATGCTGTGTCAATTATTCAACCACAATCCAAATTCAGAGCAGTTTTAAGCTTAAATGTAGTGTCCATACTTGCTCAACTGTTCAGGGTTTGACCTCTGCAGGAAAATCCGGTTTGCTGTCACTCTGACAGCCTCTTGTATTGTATTATAATGATGTAACTCACCTGACCAAAAGTGTCAAGTGAGCTATCCTCATCACTTTGCATCCTGGCATCCATCTTTGTTGTTTATTTACAAAATGTTTTGCTCTGAAACTACTGGGCCAATTAGAATCAAAGTTTGCCACAATCACCCTTGGTGTATCTTGTTTAAATAAAATGCTTCACCGAGGCAGCCTGATATGACCGCAGAGGTCGAACTCTGAACAGTTGGTGCAAGTTTGGACACAATATTCAAGCTTTATACTGTCTGAATTTGGATTGTGATCAAATTTTTGACATTATATAGGTTTCTGACACAAAATAAATGTGGTAAAAGATCTTAAAAATTTGAAATGGGTTGAAATATTTGTACTGTTATTTAAATTTCAATTGAAGATTTCTTGCTATTGCGCAATACTGTGCAATCAGATATTTCTTGCTATTGCGCAATACTGTACAATTGGATATTTCTTGCTATTGCGCAATACTATGCAATTGGATATTTCTTGCTATTGCGCAATACTATGCAATTGGAGATTTCTTGCCATTGCACAGTATTGTGCTATTGAAGATTTCTTGTTATTGCGCACTACTGTGCAATTGAAGATTATACAATTACTGTCTTTTGGTGAGGTAAATATGTGGTTTTATTGACTTTTGAAAAACTGATATTCACTGAGGCCAACGGCCGAAGTGAATATCAGTTCTTCAAAAGTCAATAAAACCACATATTTATCGAAACAAAAGAAAGTAATTGTTTTATTCCATATTCCGAGAGAAACGTATGTAATGGCAATTATTTACCAACCAATTGTACATCAAACGTTTTTTACCAAAATTATGCACGTAAAAGCGAGCGACGTTTTGCGCGGTGAATATACTTTTTCCGCAGGTGAATATGCTTATTTATTCAAAATCCCATTCATATAGAAAAACCTACTAAAGTTTTATCAATATGGAATAATTCTTGTTATTGCGCAATACTGTGCAATTGAAGATTTCTTGTTATTGCGCAATACTGTGCAATTGAAGATTTCTTGCTATAGCACATACTGTGCAATTGAAGATTTCTTGCTATTGCACAATACTATGCAATTGAAGATTTCCTGCTATTGTGCAATACTGTGCTATGGCACAATACTTCATATAATTTACACATCATGTTTTGGTGTGTATCTCCTGCCATATCAGTTTTTTTTGCTTTTATAATTAAATCAGAAAGAATCAATGTAAAAATGAAAAATTTTAAGAAGAAAAAAAAAATTATGAAAAAATCCCCCAATTTTGTTTACCCCCCTTTTAGTAATTACCCCCAAACTCAATCCAAGCTTTCCCTTTATGGTATGGTACCTTGCATACAATTTCAGAGAGATCCATACACTTAAACACAAGTTATTGTCTGGAAACTAGCAAAATTCTTGTTTTTGGTCCCTTATTCCTGAACGTTTGGGGCAATTACCCCCAAACTCAATCCCAGCCTTCCCTTTGTGATATGTAACCTTGTGGTACAATTTCAGAAAGATCCATACACTTACACACAAGTTATTGTCCGGAAACAACAAAAATGCATGCTTTTGGCCCGTTTGGGCCTTAATTTCTAAACTGTTGGTACCGTAAACCCCAAAATCAATCCCAACCTTCCTTTTGTGGTATTGAACCTTCTGGTAAAATTTGATAGAGATCCATTCACTTAAACTAAAGTTATTGTCTGGAAACCAAATGTGTCTTCGGACGAGGCAGACGATAACATCATACCAATATAGGATGCAAAAAAAATTTTGCGGTCGATTAAAAATATGTCAGATATGTCATGCAATCATTCCATACACCAAATATAGTTTACCTATTGCTTTTAGATCTGAAAAATAGACTAAACCAAGAAAACTTAACATTGGAAATGAATAACGAAAATGGTATCGAGGTCAGATGACCCCTGCCAGACAAACATGCACATCTGAAAATCATTCCTTACAACCTATTCCTAAAAGTATCTGATAAAAGGGCAAAACCATGAAAACATTGACCAATGAACCAGGAAAATGAGGTCACGGTCAGAAAAAAACTTGCCAGACAGACATATACACTTTACAATCATTCCATACACCAAAGTGACAAAAAGTCAATATTTTTTTTCAAGCAGAGATCACTGATCCATGAAATGAGGTTGAACCCTGTCTGATGGACATGTAGACCTTGCAAGGATCCCATATACCAAATACAGTTATCCTATTACTCATAAGTGAGTAATTCAAATGACAAGCAGTGGCTTAACCATGTAAATGAGGTCAAAGACAATGGACATGACAGACAGAAACCTCGTGACATTAGGCATCTTCATACAAGATATGAAGCATCCAAGTCTTCTACCTTTTGAAATATAAAGCTGACAGATTGTGATACCTAGATTATTTGTTCTGCGAGGAAAGTTGCAGGCAAGACAAACCATCATATTTGACAAAGACTTTTAATTTATAGTCCATGACATTGTGTGAAAAATCTTCAAAATTACACCTTAAAGCATTTATAGCTAAGTTTAAAGCATGCATTTCACATTTAACTATCTTAGCCAATAGAAAATGCTTCATATGAATTGAGATATGACTCACAGTGCAAAACAGGTTAAAGCCCTCTTATCACACATAAAGTTTCAAATGTAAGGACTGTAAATTCTGAAATTATTCCATACATTTATTATTGAGATTTTTAAAGAATGGACAAAACTGTGAGATTAATTATTGCGACTTCAGGAAAAAATGCATTCTGATATATGTATCGGTTATCAGAATAAAAATTCTTATTATTGCGATACTCACCCAGTTGCATTATTTGCAATAATAAAATCCTTGCAATAATTCTTAAATTTACAGTATTCAAACACAAGTATGATTTCTAGATCTAAGTTATTAATTATTTGAAGGTTCAATACATTATTTAATTACATCATCAATATTAAAAGATGTGTCCATTCTATTCTCCAGTATAACAACTCATACAGTTCATGGATTTTGGTTGGAAACTGAAAAAGTAGATTACACAATACAGGCTGGGCCACTCCAAGCAACCAGGCCTAAATTAAACAAAACATAAATTCCTGAGAGTTTATTGTAAAAATATATCACAGATCAGCTAACAATACACATCACATTTAATATTGATACATGGTATATTTTCCAATTTTGATAAAATTATGTGGCAAAGCAAACATAATCCTGTTAGCTTCAAATCAAATTGACATTGTATTGTTTTGTTTATTAGGTCTAACTTTAACTGCTTTATTTTATACTACATGTATATATTTCCAAATTACATGAAAATATCATATAAAAGTGTTCAAACCTAAAAAAATATATTATATTGTTGGTCCAGTTATATTAGATAGAGTAACTAAAGTTATATAAAGTGAAAATGCACTTCTTTACTTTGTTAGTCATTTTACATTCATGATCCTATTAATGCTCTGTCCTTTTGCTATATCTTAGGTTTAGAGATTCTTAGTCCTCATTTATATTTGGAGCAAAATAGAAGTCAAAATGTTCATAAATTAGTTTAAATGTTACAATGCAACATTTATCAGAACAAGTGAAACTGCGAGCTACTGCTCACTGATGATACCCTCGCCGCAAGTGGATAATTTTAACAGTGTAAAAATATGTAAGTGTTCAGTAAACAGGAAGTTGTTGAGTGATGAATCTGAAAACGAATCACACGGTATAGCTGACTTATATAAACCCTGAAACCAAATTTCAGAAATCCTTGTTCTGTAGTTCCTGAGAAAAATGTGACGAAAATTTTCAACTTGGCTTTCATGTGTAAAATGATACAAGTGTTCGGTAAACAGGAAGTTGTTGAGTGATGAATCTGAAAACACATCACATGGTATAGCTAACTTATATAAACCCTGAAACCAAATTTCAGAAATCCTTGTAATGTAGTTCCTGAGAAAGATGCAACGAAAAATATTCATTGGACAGAAGGACGGACTGAAGGACTGAAGGATGGATGGATGGATGGATGGACAGACAGACAGACAGACAGAGGTAAAACAGTATATCCCCACTTTTTTAAAACGGGGGTATATTTTAAAGTGGGGTATAATTATCAAGGGCCTTTTGAGGTCATGCTAACAAATATTACAGTGTATCAATTATTGAGCTTAACAGTACATTTTATATATATATAGAGAAAAAAAAAACATTTTGATTCTCATAAATAAAAGTTGTGATGAAAACTTTAGGGTATCTCCCATTGAACAGTTACTAAGACAAATTTTGTCTTATGCATGCCATGTAGCATCATCATATGCATAATATATTTTGTCCCAGATGCACACAGCCAGATATAACATGTAGACTGTTTAATAAAGTACATGCACATTAATTGTAACTAGCATAGCATGGTATTAGCTTAACACATAGCGTGTCGAGGAGATAATTAATCTCTAGTTTTATATTTCTCCGTTGAGGTTAATTTGATTTATGTCAGTTCATTTGATCTTCCTTACCCTTTTCTCATGCAGCTGGTCAGTTCAATTCAAATATGATCCAGACCTGATCAAATAATTGTAAGGCAAGGGATTTTTAATTCGTTGGTTTTTCGAATCCACTGACCCAATTTTTCCTATTTCCAGAGAAAAAAAATAAAAATTGAAATTTCGTGTAGGTTTTTTTAAAAAAAAAGAAAAAAATTTACAAAGGAACATTCTTAATATATAAACCAAGAGACCTGAGGCAAGAATTTACCAACAATGTAAATAAAATGTCAGATTCTAATTGCATTATGTTAAGTATAAACTACTGTTTACTAAAAGTGATGTGAAAAATGACACACTGAATACTTAAAGCTTTTGGTTAAACAGATATATGTGCTCATCTTTGGTTATTAGTTACATTATGCATGAACAACTATTATCAACCATTAATGCAAAAACTAAAAATAACTTTTAAAATACATAACATATAAAATACAGAAAATTTCATAAAGTTATTTATTCATCTTTAGGACTTACTGTTACCTAGACTGTACTTAAATAGAAACAATACCTATTGTAATAACTTCCAAATATACAAGACTAAAGTTGCTAACAGCTGCTGCCTAAAATCCACATGGTAAACAATTTAATATTAACTAACATACTTTTTGATGTTTTTTTTTTTTTAAGTGATACATATATATATATATATATTTATATATACAAGGCTTTAAAAGGAACACTTAGAATGCAAGGATTTGCTAAGCATTTCTATCCTGTTTTGAGCCAAATACAAATGAAATATATGTTTTGAGACAATGTTTGGTTGTTCTCTTTATAATGCAACTCTCAAAACTGTTCTAAATGAAATATATTTGAACTATTATGAATTTGATGCAGAAGACGTAAAAATTCTGCAAACCTGTATTTTTCACAGCACAAAAAAACATTATCACTGTAACAAACAAGGCACTACACAATTAGTGACTGCAGAAAGCAAAAATTTATACGTTCAATGCATTTTGACTGCACAAAAAGCACAGTTGCAGTATTCTAAAGCTACAGTGTATAAATCTTTCCAACATCACTTTCTGTAAAACACTCATTCTACAGCATAAGATTTAGTCCATTCTACTGCAGTTTTCTCAAATTGTTCTTTATTATCAAGAAATTCTTTTGCTACCTCTGGTGCTGCAGGGTTATCTGCATTTGGGAACAAAAGTAAAGACTGTATGGCTTGTAAAACTGAAAAACAAAAACATTCATAAACATTTGTGTTAACTGTAACTGCCCTGAATAATAATCATAGATTGATACAGATATAAATATGAAACAATAAATATGTGGGGAATATCAAATGAGACAGCAACCCAATTACTTAACAAAAAAGGAATATGAGTTAAGCTTGTTGCTTTCAAAACTTAAAATTATTATCCTTGGCAACACACAACTGTTGCATAGAGCTGTCCCAAAGGAGGCAGATATAGATATTAAGACATAGTTTACCAGCTGTTATCCCTTATGAGCATTTGGTACAGAAGGGATCTATCATTGATTTTATCTTGAAAATTTGGAACATAGTCCATGTAAATATGCACTATCCAAAATATGCAAACAAAAATATACCTTCACTACATACTTTCGAGATATTTCAAATTGATTTATACAGGTTTTATTTAGAAACACAAAATACCATATTTCTGAGTCAATATCTCTCCAAAATAAATGAACAATGTGCAAAGATTGTAAATATACGGCAAATTCTGCAATTTTTCAATTTACAAAGGGACATTACTCAAGAACGCTGAAAGTGACACCACCAAAATTCGAACTTGATCTGTATTTGGTGGTAATAACTATTGTGTATAAGTTTTATAACATTTGGTTGAGACAAACTAAAGTTAGAGTGCGGAAACGGCAAATTTAGCAATTTTTCCATTTTAAAAGGGACTTAACTCAAGAACAGTGAAAGTGACGCCACCCAAATTCAAACTTGATCCGAGTTTGGTGGTTATAAGTATTGTGTATAAGTTTCATAACATTTGGTTAGGGCAAAATAAAGTTAGATTGCAGAAACTGCAAATTTGCCAATTTTTCCATTTATAAAGGGACATAACTTGAGAATTGTGAAAGTGACAACACCCAAATTCAAACTTGATCTGTGTTTGGTGGTAATGAGCATTGTGTATTATTTTCAATACATTTGGTTGAGGAAAACTAAAGTTGGAGAACGGAAACTAATTTTGGGACAAACAAAAACAGGTGGACAAGGGTAAAACTTAATGCCACCTCCACCGCTGCTGGGGCATAAAAATAACATTAATTTTTACCATGTTTTTTGCAAATTGTTTCTTACTTTATACCAGTAGGTTTTTTAGTTTGATTGTGAAATTAGGTTATCACTGAAGTATTAAAATATACAGCTAGTTCTTTCCAACTGCTTTCAAATTCACTTAACTGATTTGATGACGTTGGTGAATTTTCAGCAAATTTTGGATGCTTATCATTAGCAACTCTTCAACAGACATTTTAAATTTGGATGTGTTATTATCTGCCCCTGCTACTGTATTGTATGCCCTTAAAGCAAATGAAAATTGTTTTACTTGAAAATAGGCAAAATAAAATATCTACCGGTATTAGTATATTCTTCATCTTTATAAGCTTTCATCATTGGTCAGGATTGGATGAGGAAATTGTTTTAAATTTGTGATACAGGTATAGTATGACTTTTTGGTGAGTCTGGAGGTTTATCAATTCTCAGTATTAACACATCTTATACAGACTTACTATATCCAATAGAAAATGATGGTTTCCATTCTGTCAGGAAGTCAGCACATATTTTACCATCTTCTGTAACATTTGGATGATAAATTTTGGTCTGGAATAATATCTATCAAAGATAAAAAATATACTTATTTTGCATAAAACTGTCTCTAATAATTTCTTATTCAATTTTGTTCTCAGCATATGATTGTTAGCCTTTTCTTTTTTTTTTTTTGTGGAATAACAAATAATATCAGCACAAATGTTGATTTCTTTGCATAAGTGCAAACTGTGGATTGCAAAGGAGTAGGTTTTTTTTTTGTTACATAACATGTTGGATTGTAGGTTTAGGTCAATTAAATGCACAAAATCATCATTTTTTTTAAGATCTCAAAATTTGCTGACTTGGGAGCCTCTAATGTACTTTGTTAAAGAGATTTGCTTTACTTAGCATTTAGACTGCATCAAGATCATGTAAGGCAAAAATTAACCTTGTCCTTTGAAAGGATTGTGCTTCATTTGATTATACATCCAATTTCTGAACTTAAGTAAAACAGCTTGCTTTTACTGTTTACTTTTCATTAAAAAATAAATGTGGATTGTGTCCACATGTGGACACAGATGATGCCCCCGCTTGCAGATCATATAGTTATGAAGGGACATAACTGAAGAACAGTAAAAGTGATGCTACCCAAATCTTGATCTGAGTTTTGTGGTAATAAGCATTGTGTGTAAGTCTCATAACATTTGGTTGAGGCAAACTTAAGTAAGAGAACGGAAACTAAAAATTTCGCAATTTTTCCATTTATAAAGGGGCATTACTCTAGAACGGTTTGAGTGACGCCACCAAAATTCATCCTTGATCTGTATTTTGTGATAATAAGCATTGTGCATAAGTTTCACAACATTTGGTTGAGGCAAACCTAAGTTAGAGAACGGAAACTAAAAATTTAGCAATTTTTCCATTATAAAGGGGCATAACTCAAGAACCGTTTAAGTGACGCCACCAAAATTCAAACTTGATTTGTGTTTTGTGGTAATAAGCATTGTGTATAAGTTTCATAACATTTGGTTGAGGCAAACTTAAATTAGAGAATGGAAACTAAAAATTTTGCAATTTTTCCATTTATAAAGGGGCATAACTCTAGAATGGTTAGAGTGACGCTACCAAAATTCAAACTTGATCTGTATTAAGTGGTAATAAGCATTGTGTGTAAGTCTCATAACATTTGGTTGAGGCAAACTTTAGTTAGAGAATAGAAACTAAAAATTTTGCAATTTTTCCATTTATAAAGGGGCATAACTCTAGAACGGTTAAAGTGACGCCACCAAAATTAAAACTTGATCTGTGTTTTGTGGTATTTAGCATTGTGTATAAGTTTCATAACATTTGGTTGATGCAAACTCAAGTCAGAAAACAGAAACCAATTTTGGGACGTACATACGTACGTACAGACGGACAAGGGTAAAACTTAATGCCCCCTCCGCTACGGCGGGGGGCATAAAAATCATTTTTTGCTGCAACTGGGGCACACACAGTCTCACAAATATTATAACAAATACATGAAACAAAAGGAAAAAGGAAGATTTTTCAAAAAAAAACTAAAGAAGAATTTAACCAAATATTGACATTGTTGTGTAATTTTTTCCTTTTCTAAATCTTTATGTAGGAAATAATATTGAAATTCAAGTTGTCTAAATCTTTAATGTAGGAAATAATAGGGAAATTCAAGAAAACTAATCTATTTCAATAACAAAATTAACTCTTGAATAACATCTTCTTGTCAAAATTTTTATATAAAATACTATTTACATTATTTTGTTACTATAATACTGCACTGTTCATTATCTTACCTTCGGAGGCTTAAAGGGAAAATCTGTTGTAAAATCTAATCTCAAAAAAAATCTACCACTACTATATGGAGAGTCTGTCTAAAAAAGAGCATCAAGTCAACTGTAAACAATAGCAAAATATATGACAATTATGATGGATAGATTTTTCATATCAAGCACAAATACTGTATGCATATTTATGGCAATAACATGTTTATGTCAGGCAATCATGAACCCTGAACTCAACCAACACACTCAGTTGGATTTTAAACATGCTAGCTAACAAAATATCAGTACATACAAAGACATGTCATCCACCATGACACAATGTTCTTACTTCAAGTCTATCAGTCATTGTTTTTAAACAGTGCATGGCTGAGAAGCAGATCTAAGGGCTGTTTGATTGCTACAGAAATCATGTACATTGTACTGTGGATTCATTTATTTTTGAAGGTACCAATTTTTGCGGTTTGATGAAAGTTTTGTTGATACTTGATTTTGTGTTTTTGACAAAGTTTGCATACAATCCTATGATAAATTAATACTTCCTTGAACAGTTAAATTCAAGGTTCATTTATACCCATGAAAACAACCAAAAATTGGTATCCAAGCAATAATAATAAATCCAAAGTATACCCTACATGTACTTTATTATTTATGGTCATTGTTTGCAGGAAATTTTAAATTGTTTACCTACATCATGTACATGTATATCTAAAGAATCAAAATATAAATGTCAATACAGGTACATGTATCATGATTTTATTAACTGTATGATGTGTGTTAAAGGCAACAATCAAGTCAAGTTTACCTCTTTGACTTAGTAAGAGATAAATTTTACTATACATGAAAAGGCAAAAAAGTAAGTCAACACCAATGAAGCAATTCATTCTGAGTATAAAAAAATATAAATACTGTTAAATTATACTCACAGGTCCTATTAATGAAGCTTGCCAGTGTAATACTGAAAAGTCAAAAAAATGTACAAAATTTATAAATACTTTAAATTTGTTTCTATCATGAAGTTGAATCTATAAAGATAATTAAGGTATATCCTCATTTTTTAACCTCCAATCCCATTCTATTTTTACTCCCTTATTAATGCATAATAAACAGCTGAGCTAAGAGTGCATGATACGCTCTTATTGTGCATATTGAAATTGTTGCAAGAATAAAAAGGGATATTTTGAAGGCATTTCATCATAATCAAATAAAATGGCTCTGTAGAAAAACATGTCTGAGGATACTGCTTAAATCAAACAGTTTGTTATCTTCACCAATTTCAACAATTATGTAATGTTTCCACTTATTCAATCCAAACAATTTCATGTTATGGTACAATATGTAAAAAATTTACTAAAATCTGACAAATAAAGTCCCATAACTCTATAGCGACAAACCGGAAAATTAAAAAAATCAAAAAGGGAGCTTCCTTTCATCAGTCATCAGTCCCCACAATCATGTAAAGTTTGGGGGAAATCAATCTAGGATACTGGAGTTAGAGCGTGAGAAGTGAAAAATTGCCTTGAATGTAAAATTTAACGTTACGTCATTCTTGAATGACAAACCAGAAAATTGAAAAAAATCGCAAGGGCGCTTCCATTCATCAATCCCAACAATAATGTCAAGTTGGAGGAAATCAATTAAGGAATAATGGAGTAAATGGGCAATTTATAAAAATTGCCTTAAATCAAAACCATAAAGGGTCAAAGTTCTGTAACTCTTGAATGACAGTAAAAATTTTAAAAAATCAAAGGGAGCTTTCTTCTGTCAATTCTAATGTTGTGTTAAAGTTATATGAGAATTGGTTAATGTGAATTTGAGTTATCGTGTTGATGGACGAATGGACATGGGCATATAAAAAAAGACAACAGGAATCACCAAAAATATTAGAGAATACCACAAACCAAACCAAACACAAATTCCTCTGAACAAAAAGACAGAGAAACAAGGATTTATAACAAACAGCATATGGTCCAAATAGTCTGACTTGGTAAAGGCACTAAATGTGATTGGGTTAAACCAGTTTTACAACTGCACAAACCTCTTCCTGCAACCAACTGCATTAAATTTTCAGTATGAATTACTTTCTGTTCCTAAAATTTTGAAACATTATAGGCCTCTTGGGAAATAACTTTCTTTTTTTTTTTGTATTGTTTTTTTTAAATGATTTTACCAAAAAATGTGATATGACAACTGTACAAAGTGCTGATAACACATACTGATAGATTAACTTAGCCTTGCTTACAGCAAAACTTACAATCATCCTCTAAAGGTCCTGCTGTAAATCCAAACTCTTCTGGAATTTCCTGCCACAATTGCTGAAATTGCTAAAACAAGTAAGGAATAATATTAGCATGGTATTTTTTTTCAAATAGCTAGCTTTAAATGTACATGTTTAAAAGATGAAACAACATGTTTCTGCATCATAATGAGATACATTGATTGTTTAATTTTGAAAATAGTGACATAAAATTTGTAAAAATAAAATGCTCTGCAGGGCGTAGCTTGATATGACCGCAGAGGTCCAACTCTGAACAATTGGGGCCAGTATGGACACAACATTCAAGCTTGATACAGCTCTGAATTTGGATTGTGATTATATATTTGACACAGCATAGGTTTCGGACACAGAATGAATGTGGTCTAATGAACTTAAAAAATTTGAATTTACCTATTATGGTCCAATATCAAAAATCTAAATACATGGATTGATTCAGCATATCAAAGAATCCTAAGAATTCACTTTTTCATTTTAGCATATCAAAGAACCCCATACATTCAATTTTTGTTGAAATCAAACAAAGTTAAATTTTGGACCCTAATTTGGACCAACTTGAAAACTGGGCCCATAACCAAAAATCTAAATACATGTTTAGATTCAGCACATCAAAGAACCCCAAGAATTCAATTTTTGTTAAAATTCAGCAAAGTTAAATTTTGGACCCTTTCGACCTTAATGTAGACCTTTTTGAAAACAGGACCCAAAATTAAAAATCTAAAAACACAGTTAGTTTCAGCATATCAAAGAACCCCAATAATTCGATTTTTGATGAAATCAAACAAAGTTTAATTTTGGATCCTTTTGACCTCAATGTGGACCAATTTGATAACAGGGCCCAAAAATCAAAAATCCAAATACATGGTTAGATTCAGCATATCAAAGAACCCCATATATTCATTTTTTGTTGAAATCAAACAAAGTTTAATTTTGGACCCTAATTTGGACCAACTTGAAAACTGGGCCCATAATCAAAAATCTATATACATGTTAAGATTCAGCATATCAAAGAACCCCAAGAATTCAATTTTTGTTAAAATCAAGGGAAGTTAAATTTTGGACCCTTGCGACCTTAAGGTAGACCAATTTGAAAACGGGACCAAAAATTAAAAAACTAAATACACGGTTAGATTCGGCATATAAAAGAACCTCAATAATTCAATTTTTGATGAAATCAAACAAAATTTATTTTGGACCCTTTGGACCTCATGTGGACCAATTTAAAAACGGGGCCCAAATTCCAAAAATTTAATACACGGTTAGATTCAGCATATGAAAGAACCCCAAGAATTCAAGAATAAAACCCCATTGAAATTTGTCAAGAAATAAGCAATTTATACAAAGTATTAGAAAAGTATTGTTTTTGGCCCCTTTTTGGCCCCTAATTCCTAAAAATTTGTTTGCGGTAGTATAAAAATCATTCACAGCCAATCTTTCCCCTCTCTTAATCAGAAGAACAAAACATAACTAGAGGCTCTCAAGAGCCTGTGTCGCTCACCTGTATTTACTGATGCTTTGGAAATTATGTAAAATAAGGTTAAAATCATAACTAATAGTATTAGATATTAGAAATTATAATGATACCTAAGATAATAACAAAAAACTGCAAAATTTCTGTAAAATTACTAACTCAGGGGCAGCAACCCAACAACATGTTGTCGGATTCATCTGAAAATTTCAGGGCAGATAAATCTAAATCTGATGAACATTTTTGCCACCTGTCAGATTTGCTCTAAATGCTTCAGTTTCAGAGATATAAACCAAAAACTGCATTTTACCCCCATGTTCTATTTTTAACCAAGTTGGCTATGATGGTTGGAAGGCAGGATCATCGGACATTTTTTAAACTAGATACCCTTATAATGATTATGGCCAAGTATGGCTAAATTTGTCTCAGTAGTTTCAGAGAAGAAGATTTTTGTAGAAGATTACAAATATTTACGAAAAATTGTTAAAAATTGACTATAAAGGGCAATAACTCCTAAAGGGGTTGACTGACAATTTTGATCATGACGACTTATTTGTAGATCTTACTTTGCTGAACATTATTGCTGTTTACAGTTTATCTCTATCTATAATAATATTCAAGATAATAACCAAAAACGGCAAAATTTCCTTAAAATTACCAATTCAGAGGCAGCAACCCAACAACAGGTTGTCAGATTTGTCTGAAAATTTCAGGGCAGATAGATCTTGACCTGATAATCAGTTTTACCCTGTCAGATTTGCTCTAAATGCTTTGGTTTCAGAGATATAAGCCAAAATCTACATTTTACCCCTATGTTCTATTTTTAACCATGGTTAGTTGGCATGGGTCATCGGACACATTTTTTAAACTAGATACGCTAATGATGATTGTGACCAAGTTTGGTTAAATTTGGCCTGGTGGTTTCAGAGGAGAAGATTTTTGTAAAAAGCTAACAACGACGACGACGACGACGGACGACGGACGCCAAGTGATGAGAAAAGCTCACTTGGCCCTTCGGGCCAGGTGAGCTAAAAATAAACAAGAATTTTGTGTCCATAATACACCATGCCCTTCTGTTATATTTTCCTGTTCAGTCAACCACAAAATCTTGATCCAAACCCTACTTTTGTATATATTTCTAACGGTTCACATCAAAATGAACATATGATGGAGAGTTGTCTCATTGGCATTCATACCACATCTTCTTATATATATATATATGTTCTAAGTTTAAAGTTCATTTAGCCACAACTCCATAGTAAACTATTCTAAAATATAATACTAAACTTTAACTTGATCAATAAACTGTAAAATCTGATTACAAACTCCCCTAGTTGGCATACATTTTTAAAAGTGTGTATCATAATGAACAGGTGCACTATGTTTCAAACTGACGTGACCCCAACTTCATGGTCAACTGCCTTAAATCAAAATTTGAACCATGTAAGTATAAGGGAATATGGAACCGATTTTGATTTGGAAACCCCAAAATATAACAAAGATCAAAAATAAAAATAGCAGGTGCACAATTTCATGTCCTGTAGAAAAATATGTGTATATGCAAGTTTGGTAGAAGATCTGTCAATTTGATTACAATGGAGTGTGAAGTGGATAAGGACACAGAAGAAAGTGATCCATTTGTGTTGCTGCAGCTTTGTTGACAGTCAGGCAATATAACACTGTGAAGAACAGACAAATGAACTACAGAAACAAAGTGATCAGAAAAGGTCACAAGATAATGACAGATTAGATGAGCCTTAAATTAAAACAGAGTATAATAATGTAATTACAAACAAAAAAGTATTAAATTAGACACCTATTTCAAAGTAAAAACCTGCTTTTCTAAAGATGTTTATTTATCAACAAATAATTTTATAGTGAGAAGTGCCATATGAAACAACATTGGATGTTTACCTTTGCTGCAATTATTGGTAAAACATCTGGAAAAAAATATTAACATAAAGGATCTAAATCTCTTTCAATACATGAATTATCAGAGTGTTCCTTACAAACACATGACACATTTCCACAATTTTCAGCAACAAATATAATTATTTGATCACTAATTGATTTAAATTTATGTCTGGTCATGTTAAAAAAACTGAAGGATAATATCAAATGGATATGCATCTATCTTATTACGAGTGAATAATCTAGGGGAAATACGATTCACAACCAAATAAGACCACTCATAGGGCTTTTTCTTGAATATTTTTTAGGAAAGACATGAAATGTTTTAGTGTCGACAATCAAACTTAGGGGCAATCAGAAGGCAGGAAACAGGCATATTTTTTTGTATTTGCCTTATTACAAGTGTTTCCCCTTAACCTGACCTAACCACAAACTTTTTCTTGTAAACTATATATATATTAACCCGAATAATTCAGTCCCTCCCCGTTATCGATCTCTCCTACTTGCGAGGGCCTGAATTCCTTACATGATGAAAACTCTTCACGAATCCTGGATTTTGATTGGTACCCTGTAGAAGAGGTGACCAATCAGCAATCAGCTCAATTTTATCGAGATATGTAAAGCCCGAGCTAATTCCTAATGATTGATTGAAGATTTTTCATTGTCTATGCATTCAGGCATTAATGAAGTAATCGTAGATCAGCGGAATATAACGACTGAATTATTCGGGTTATATATATATATGTAAAAATTCAAAAGTCAATGAACCATGAATGAGCAGGCGAGGCCATATAATCCCAATGGAAATGACATGTGCCAATGATGATACAACTGCATACCAAATATCATTGACTCACCATCAGTGGTTCATAATAAACTGACCTAATCACAAATTTTGACATGTACCGTTAAACAAAGGAAGTTTCAAATTCACTAGACTGTGACTGAGGGAGCATAGTAACATAATCCCCAGAGAAATGAGATGTGCTTATGTTAATCAACTGCATACCAAATAGCAAATAAAATACTCTGCTGGGCGCAGCTTGATACGACCGCAGAGGTTGAACCCTGAACAGTTGGGGCATGTATGGACACTACATTCAAGCTTGATACAGCTCTGGATTTGGATATTGTGATTAAATATTTGACATAGCATATGTTTCTGACATAGAATGAATGTGGTCAAATAACTGAAAACTTTGAAATTGGATTTTGACCTATCATGGCCCAATTTCCGAAATCTAAATACATGGTTAGATTCAGCATATCAAAGAATGCCAAGAATTCATTTTTTTTTTAAATTCAGACAAAGTATAATTTTGGACCCTTTAGGCCTTAATGTGGACTAATTTGATAAAGGGGCCCAAAATCCAAAATCTAAATACATGGTTAGATTCAGCATATCAAAGAACACCAATAATTCAATATTTGATGAAATCAAACAAAGTTTAATTTCGGACCCTTGTATCAATTCAAATACGGAGCCCAACATCTTAAATCTAAATACACGGTTAGATACAGCATATCAAAGAACCTCATGAATTCAAGACTTTGAATTAAACCACATTGCAATTGGTTAAGAAATTAGCAATTTATACAAAGTAATTAGAAAAGTATTGAAAAATAAATGTGCTCGCCAAGCGCAGCTGGATACGACCGTAGAGGTCCAACCCTGAACAGTTGGGGCAAAAATGGACACAATATTCAAGCTTGATACAGGTCTGAATTTGGATTGTAATTAAATTTTTGACACATAATAGGTTTCTGACACAGAATAACTGTAATCTAATTTCTGAAATCTAAAATGAGAAAAATTGTCCCCCCTCCAATTTTTTTCACCTCCCCCCTTTCCCTTATTCCAAAAAAAATTCTTTCCCTCAAGATATGGTCAGTATCTCAATTCAAATTTCTAATGGAGTTTGCAACCATAATTACCCATTTAAATACATCATAAAAGTCTTAAAATATAAAATGACATACATAGTCATGGCTAAAATTAATATTAATAGTATCTGCTAAAAATAAATTGACAGCTAATCACCTAAAGACAATCAGCATTTCTGAATACATAATTTACAAGCAGTGTAAGGGAGGTAATCAAACATTGTTCTTTAAAATTGATTTGGATTACCTCCCTTACACTACTTTTAAATTGTCTCAATTGTCCTTTAACCAGAAAAACCCTTGTTTTTCCCTTTTTTGCCCATAATTCCTAAATGGTTTGAGCCATAATCCCCCAAAGTCAATCTTAACCATCCCTTTGTAGTATGGAAACTTGTGGTATAATTTTAGAGAGATTCATACACTTTAACACAAGTTATTGTCTGGAAACTACACAAATGCTTATTTGGGCCCCTTTTTTGGTCCCTATTTCCTAAACAGTTGGGACCATAACCCCCAAAATCAATCCCAATCTTCCTTTAGTGGTTATAAACCTTGTGTTAAAATTTTATTGATTTCTATTTACTTCTACTAAAGTTATTATCTGGAAACCATCTGTCTTCGGATGACGCTGAAGACAACGACGACAACGTGATACCAATATACAGGCCATTCATTAGGAGACGGTACCCTGTACTTTTACCCTGCTATGCTACTGATAAGTACCGCCTGAATTCAGACATTTTTATATAAGATGTTCATTGAATATATTGAAAAGTACCACCTTCAAATAGGAATGTACCGGTCAACATGAAAGATAATAAAACCCCTGAATATACGACCAAAAAAATTTTAATTTTTGCGGTCGTATAAAAAGCATACAAGACTAACAAAGACCAGAGGCTCCTGACTTGGGACAAGCGCAAAACTGTGGCTGGGTTAAACATGTTTTGTGAGATCTCAACCCTTCCCCTATACCTCTAGCCAATGTAGAAAAAACAAACACACAGCAATACGCACAGTAAAACTCAGTTTAAAAGAAGTCAGAGTCCGAATAGGTAACAAAAGAAACTAAGCAAAATGACACTGATACATAAATTAACAAAGGACTACTAGCAGTTACTGACATGCCAGCTCCAGACCTCAATTAAACTGATTGAAAGATTATGTCTTCATCATATGAAAATCAAGCACAATCCCTCCCGTTAGGGGTTTAGTATCATACCATCATAAAATATATGAGAAGAACATAACCCATATCATGCCAATAACTGGTTTTAGAATAAATGTGTTTATTTCCAATGCAAAGACCCTATGAGTGAATCAATATTAATACCAAAATATGCCATCTTTAATGACCTGACAACAGTATCGTAACTATATCCCTTCTGAATAAGTCTGTTTAAAGATTTGGTTAGCTTTTGAGGTGAATGTCGACATTTTTGTGCTTTGTATAGAATATTACCATAAAAAATTAGATGTGAAAAACAGGAACATATCAGATGTCTGCATGTTGATTTATATTTACGAATGATGTCCTTGTACCGATGATAAAATTTTGTTAATGTTTTGACTAGTTTGTGATATCGAAAAACCTGTTTGTCTGGTGTAATAATTTTTCAGTAATACAGAGATTTTTTTCGTTAAAATCAAATACGTTGTTACATACATGAGCGAATCGAACAAGTTGAGATATATAAACACCATGAGATGGTTACCATCTAAAAATGTATAATATACAATAGGAAATGAAAAATCCTCTCTTTTATCATAAATTTTGGTATTAAGCTTCCCATTAAAGATATAGATATCAAGATCCAGGAAAGGGCAGTGTTCATTGTTAGTATTAGCTTTATTTAAAGTCAGTTCAGCAGGATAAATCTCTTTAGTGTACATACTGAAGTCATCATTATTGAGAGCCAATAAATCATCCAAATATCTAATAACTGAAGATTTCTTGATGTTGTGCAATACACTGTGCTGTTGCGCAATACTTAGTAAATCTGTTTTCAGACTATATACAAAGAATTAGCAAAATAAACTGTGACCCCAAATTTTTTTTGGGAAAATTGATAATTTCTTAAATCTTGAGGAAAAAAAATTGACCCCCCGCCCCCTCCTAAAAAAAATAATATTTAAAGAAATTTTCTATTTGTAAAATGTGGTACAATCCATACACTTAAACACAAGTTATTGTCTGAAAACTAGAAAAATGCTTGTTTTGGCCCCTTTTGGTCCCTAATTCCTGAATGGTTTGGGCAATTACCCCCAAAATGAATCCCAACCTTCTACTTGTGGTATTGAACCTTGCAGTACAATTTCAGAGCAATCAAAATACTTATACACAAGTTATTGTCCTGAAACTAGAAAAATGCTTGTTTTGGGCCTCTTTTTGGCCTCTAATTCCTAAACAGTTGGGACCATCACCCCCAAATACAATCCCAACCTTCCTTTTGAGGTATTGAACCTTTCGGTTAAATTTCATAGAGATCCATACACTTAAACTAAAGTTATTGTCCGGAAACCAAATGTCTTCGGACGACGCTGACGACGACATGATAGCAATATACGAGCGCAACTTTATTGCGGTCGTATAAAAAAGAAGAAAAAAACAATTCCAAAATATTATTCCTCATTAATTCAAAGTCTTTAAAAAATCTTTCAAAATATCTAATAATGAACAGTTGATTTCAAACTATATCAATACAAAATTTCTTCTCTAAAATTAGATATGATGCTGTATCTATTTTCAATATGACTCAACTTAAAATTTCTGTTAATTGTGCAATACATCTCTGAATTTAGATTATGATTAAATATTGAATTTCTGACACAAAATGAATGTGGTATAAGTTCTTAAATAATTTTAAATTGGACATTTATACCGTGTTCACACTATAAAATCTGCACCGGGTCAAACCCTGGTTAATTAACTACCCCAGTTCACACTAGATAAAAAATTAACCCGGTTTGGGATTTTCCCTCTCAACAAAAATAGAAATGTATGCTCCAAAATTGTAACCTGCATCTATCCACTGTACATATTTACATTTTCTTTTTCATTATAGATGCATTTTTTCGAATTCTGATTTTTTTTTACCGTACTCCCGTCACTTTATCCAAATTGCACCCATTTTAACCCACAAAAAAGAAACGGAAATCTTATATGTTTTATCATTTGTCATTATGCAGGTTTTTCAACATAGATAAATACAGTTATATCCTTCTTGCTGCCGCTAATTTAATATGGGTTACATAATTCGTGAGTAAGTAAATACAGTTACTGGGCATCTGTCAAAATATGACGTCATTCGATATATGACGTCACGTAATAGTTACTTCACATTGAAGACTTATTTAAGCAAACGTCATATATCACTATAGCAACAACCTCACATTAACTTCACTTTGCGTTCACATTTAGAAATGAGGTAGTTAACCCGGGTTCCCCCCACATTAACTCCACCTCAAATGAGGGGTAATTTTAATCTGGGTTCGCCCCGGGTTAAGGCGTTCACACTACCTAAATTTAACCTGGATTAACTAATTCAGGTCAAACCCGGTTAAAAAAGGCATAGTGTGAACGGGGTATTACCAATTATGGTTCAATATCCAAATTCTAAATATATGGTTGGAACCAGCATATCAAAGAACCCAATGAATTCAATTTTTGAAGAAATCCAACAAAGTTTAATTTTGGACCTTTTAGACCTAAATGTGAACCAATCTGATAACAGGACCCAAAATCCAAAATCTAAATACACACTTGAATTCAGCATATCAAAGAACCCCATATATTATTTTTTTGTCAGCTTATCAAATAACCACAAGAATTCATTTTTTGTTAAGATGAAACAAAGTTTTATTTTTGATACTTTAGACCTTAATGGGGACCAGTTTGAAAAAGGGACAAATCAAAAATCTAAAACACTGTTAGATTGCACACATTAAAGAACACCAATAATTTGATTTTTGAAGAAATCAAACAAAGTTTAATTTTGGACCCCAATTTGGACCAACATTGAAAACCTGAAGCACAAAATCAATAAAAATCTAAAACACTGTTGGATTGACCATATCAAATAACATCAACAATTTCATTTTTGATGAAATCAAACAAAGTTCAATTTTGGACCCCAATTTGGACCAACTTGAATACTGTGCCCAAAATCAAAATCTAAATACATACTAAGGTTCAGCATATCAAAGAACCCCAACCATTCATTTTTTTTTTAATCAAACAAAGTTTAATTTTGGACCCTTTGGACCTTAATGTAGACCAATTTGAAGACAGGCCCCAAAATTAAAAATCTAATTACATGATTAGATTCAGCATCTCAAAGAACACCAATAATTCAATTTGAAGAAATCAAACAAAGTTTAAATTTGGACCCTTTGAACCTTAATATGGATCAATTCAAAAACAGACCCAAAATCCAAGTTTATAAATACCACCTTAGATTCAGCATAATAAAGAACCCCAATGCAAGAATTCAAGACTTTGAATTAAACCCCATTGAAATTGCTAAAGAAATAAGCAATTTATACAAAGTATTACAAAAGAATTATTTTTGGCCCCTTTTAACTAAACCATTACAGTCATAACCCCTAACATCAATCCCAAACTTTATTTTATGATATAACTCCTTGTGGCACAATTAAATAGCAATAAATAGACTTTTACTTAAGTTGTTGTCCAGAAACCAGAAAATCCTAGTTTTTTGGCCTCTTATCGGCCCCTAATTATTAAACGGTTTGGACCATGACCCCTTAAATCAATCCCAACTTTCCCTTTGAAGTATGGAACCTTATGGTAAAATTTCATATAGATCCATACTCTTATACACAAATTATTGTCCTGAAACATGAAAAATGCTGGTTTTTTGCCCCTATATATATTTTGCCCCTAATTACTAAACAGCTATGACAATAACCCCCAAAATAAATCCCAACCTTCCTATTGTAGTAAGGAACCTTGTGCTAAAATTTAATAAGAGATCCATGCACTTATACTCAAGTTATTGTCTGTGAACCAGACAAATAATTGTTTTTGTTAAGCCCTTTTTGGCCCCTAATTCCTAAACAGCTAAGACAATAACACCCAAAATTAGTTCCAACCTTACTTTCGTGGTGTGGAACCTTGTGCTAAAATTTAATAGAGATATACTCAAGTTATTGTCTAAAAACCAGAAAAATAATTGTTTGTGAACCCTTTCTGGCCCTTAATTACAAAACAGCTATGACAAGAACCCCCTCCCCCTTCCCCAAATCAATTCCAACCCTTCTATTATGGTATGAAACCTTGAGCTAAAATTTCTTACACATCCATACACTTATACAAAAGTTATTGTCTGCAACATTTATTTTCTATGAATCAGTAAAACTGATCTTTTTTGGCCTCTAATTACAAAACCATAAGGAAAATAGCCCTCAAAAACAATCCCATTCATCCTTTGGTGGTATGGAACCTTGTGCTAAAATTTCATAGAGATCCATGAACTTATACAACCATCCTTTAGTGCCAAATTAGTGGTATGAAACCTTGTGCTAAAATTTCATAGAGATCCATGCACTTATACTCAAGTTATTGTCTGCGAACCAAAATGTCTTCAAACACAGATGCAGACAACACCATAAGGTAATACAACGCAAATAAATTTGCATTCCTATAAAAAGGCAACAAAAGATAAATTTATTTGTTTTTATTACAAAAGTACATTAATAATATTAGAATGTATGCATTGCTATTAATCTTCCTTTGTCATAATATCTTGAAACATGCATATGAGACTTTCTTTTTGGCAGATGTTATGAACATGTCAACTTCATTAGATCCTTCTTTCTTTTTACAGCTGTCCTACCTATTTGTCATGCATTGTCTTATTCATCATCACAATCTGTATGAGACTTTTTAAAAGATATGAGTGTGAAAAACACTGTGAATCAGTGTATTTTTACTCTTCTTTCATGATTATATGCTTGAAATGAGTCCTGTGATTCAAATATTTAATACTGTATAGTTATAACATCATATTAGATTCTACTTCTTTTAAGCATGTTAAGGGTGTCTCTTTTATGGCCTTGATTTTAAGTCCTATGTGACCAGACTTTTCATGATAAGATTACAGTGTTATCTTTAACTTTATTATAAACAGGATAGATTAAAGATAAAGAGAGCTTTAATCAGACTTCAATCATCATGAACTTCATCAAATTAAAAACAGGTGACACATATATTTGACATTTTTATAGTACTATTATTATCATTATTTTAGAGAAATGTATTATTGTTTGTTTTCATGTGGATTTTTATTCATACAGGATTGTAATGCACATTGGTAGGGAAGTATTTGACAGACTTTTTATTACCAGTATTTTTATGATGTCCTTTTCGACTTTCTTCACCTTTTATCCCCTCTTTCTCATATGATAACAGATTTTTGTTCACATAGTTTTAATGCAAGTTATTTTCTTCTGAGCCTCAAGGAAAAACATTTATTCAATCATTATGCATTTAGATTTAAAACCATCATCAAAAACTATGTCTATTTCAAATCTTTTCTAGTTTCTTCAAATTTAACAATATTCCTTCTGTACACACTAAATCAGAAAAGTCCAATAACTTGTTTGAAATAAATTTATGTAATCTTCAATTTAGAGTGGGTGGCGCATATTTCGCCTTGGACACATTTTCGCTGTTTTGCTATTTTTTCTGTAAAATTTGTGTGCCTTTACCCAATACTTGCCTAAATAGATGGTCAAGGCTGTTTGTAATGTTACAACTGTTGATATTCCTCTTTACCCCATTTCCAAGGTTATTCGCACATATTGAGAAATACGCAGGTGTTTTTAAATTATTTTGGCAATTATGTACGATTTATATGGCAATCATGCGCAGTCTTAAAGTAAATATTTGTGAGAAAAATCGTAAAGGAATGATCTCTCAAGCTATTTCATGTAATTGCAAACATTCGTTTTTATAATATACCAGTATAATGAGAATGGTCATATCATACATTACGGCGAAAATGTGTCCCCCATGGTACACGAACAACTTGATTTCCTCTCGAGTTTACGTTCGTTTTTAGAACAATTAACCAATGTTTTGAACATAATTTCTTTATCAACATGATCAATCATTTTTTTCATATAGTTAAATTTCTGAAAGCTTCATAAAAAGTTCCAATTATTCGAATGTATGTCGGATGTAAGTGGAAATGAACGAATTATGCAGCGAATATGGGTCTCTCACTCTACTAACATGACTAATCTTGCTCTTTGTATCTTATGTATTTTGTAATAAGCATTAAAGGATAAACTTATTGTCTGAATATCGCTACAGGAAATGCTTGGTGTTTTATTATTTTTTTTCTGAGAAAATTTCTGAAAAATTTGGATTGTCGAATTTTTATCTATATACTGCGTTGGAGTTTAAGTGGTGTTATAATTTGTCTATGCTTTCTTGTTCTGCCATGTCTGCATGTTGAGCGAAAAGATCGTAAACCATTAATAATTCTTTTCGCTCCGCTTTGTTGTTAAACATAATCTCCTTTACTTGTCTATATATAATTACCTTATTTATGATTCTTAGAGCCATTAGATTTGTCTATTTACACATTACTGTGACTTTTCTGTTTTTCTCAGTTTCGGTTTCGAGTTATCTCCCACTGGACACTATTTGGAACCTCTCTTACTTTTTCCTTGTCTTTTTGTACTGCTTTTCCCAAGCATCATGGAAATTGTAAATCGCCTGATCACATCTACTTTGCCAAATTATTTTAGTAGTCTACCTATTCCCAAGTCAGTCTTTGGATTTATACAGCTATCTGGTATATTTTTTTTGCTTTTATATTTAACGTGACGGTACCCAAATTGTAGCTGCGAAAACGTAGCTCTATTGTCCTTTGATTTTTTTTTTGCCATAGTCTATGGTCCGCAAATATCAAAATCATCAAAATGACCTTAAGAGCTACGTTTTCGCAGCTACCCAAATTGCACCTATTTTGACAGTTTTTTCACCTACGTTTTTTTATGATAAAGACAAAAATTTCCATTCTGTGTTTATTTTGTAGCGGTATCTTTCTTAATTATATAGGTACACTAATTTGATTTTTAATCCCTATTGAGTCATAGATAAATGGGTTTGAATCGACCTCCAAACTATCCATGATTCCGTAATGAGGAGTACCCAAATTGCATCCATGCTCAAATTCACATCATCAAAAATCAAATAATCGATGTTTTGTTTTATTTTTTCAAATATTTAGAACAATTTGACATTAGTACATGCTCACTGTTCATTTTTGTCGAGCCTTCGACTTTTGTTGAAAAAGCGAGACATAGCGATCCTACATTCTGTCGGCGTCGTCGTCGGCGGCGTCCACAAATATTCACTCTGTGGTTAAAGTTTTTGAAATTTTAATAACTTTCTTAAACTATCCTGGATTTCTACCAAACTTGGACAGAAGCTTGTTTATGATCATAAGATAATATTCAAAAGTAAATTTTGTAAAAAAACAATTCCATTTTTTCCGTATTTTACTTATAAATGGACTTAGTTTTTCTGCCAAGAAACATTACATTCACTCTGTGGTTAAAGTTTTTGAAATCTTAATAACTTTCTTAAACAATCCTGGATTTCTACCAAACTTGGAAAGAAGCTTGTTTATGATCATAAGATAGTATCCAGAAGTAAATTTTGTAAAAAAAAATTCCATTTTTTCCATATTTTACTTATAAACATGATAAATGGACTTAGTTTTTCTGCCAAGAAACATTAAATTCACTCTGTGGTTAAAGTTTTTGAAATTTTAATAACTTTCTTAAACTATCCTGGATTTCTACCAAACTTGGAAAGAAGCTTGTTTATGATCATAAGATAGTATCCAGAAGTAAATTTTGTAAAAAAAAAATTCCATTTTTTTCGTATTTTACTTATAAATGGACTTAGTTTTTCTGCCAGTTAACATTACATTCACGCTGTGGTTAAAGTTTTTAAAATTTTAACAACTTTCTTAAACCATCCTGGATTTGTACCAAACTTGGACAGAAGCTTGTTTATAATTAAAAGCTAGTATCTAGAAGGAAATTTTGTTAAAATTTTGTTCCATTTTTTCCGTATTTTACTTATAAATGGACTTAGTTTTTCTTCCAGTTAACATTACATACAGTCTGCAGTTTAAGTTTTTAAAACATTTATTAGATTCATAAATTATCCTGGATTTTTACCAAACTTGGACAGAAGCTACATGTACTTACAATCAAAAGATAGTATAGAGAGTAATATTTTTGTCAATTTTTTCCTCATTTTTGTTGAGCCTGCGATTAACAGCAAAAGTAGGCGAGACACTGGGTTCCGCGGAACCCTTACAATTTTTTTTTTAAATGGATGCTTATAACATATTTTTTTTGTTCGTTTTTAAAAGATGACTTTTTGTGAACGTCGCATGGCAAGTCTTAGTTGTGCATCTGGAAAAGTTTTAAGGCATAGCATGCCCTAGATAAATAAAATTGAAATATATTTTATTTTTTAGAAAATTAAAAACTTAACCAGATTTTGCAGTGCACTTTTTTTCATTCGTCCAGAATATGTCCAGAAGGTGCCAAAATAAACTAAGTTGGGAAAGAGGTTTGAGAACTTCCCCACAGGTAATAATTGAAGTGAACTGTATTGATTGACATGAACAATAGATGGACAATAGATACCTGGGGCGTATGACATTTGCGCCGATTTTTAAAAGTTTCGATCTTTCATTTGCGCCGTTTGATTCTTTCATTTGCGTCGATTAAGCACAGGTAAATTACAGGTGAATGTTATTTTTTAGTTATCAATATAAACCTCTTCCGTTAGCCAGTTGTACATATGTTATAAATTGTCAATTATAACATGTATATAACTGTAGTCCCCTGCAAATAGATTGTTGTCGTTTTCATCTGGCACATAAACTGGTGGAGGAAAATCCAGTCTGTTGGTTTAAGTATACATTTTTAAACAGAGTATAAAGACAGAGTATAAAAGTGACACTGGTAAATGGCTATCTCAATTTTTGGGCTATCATTCCTTCCTTCAGATGAAATCGAGGACTGCTTCACGTTTGACATTAGGTCTGAAGCTCCTTCTGATGACAGATGTCATGCATTCTTAGACTACGTGTTATTAAAGTATTTATATATGCTTAGCTTCACATTATTCACCTTATTTCTGGGCAGCTACACCCGTTGAAAATTGTAAGAGGACGAATAACAGTCCTGAATCGTTTCATTCGCATAAATTGACCTCTATTGCTTGAAATCCTTATTTCACCTCCCCGTGGTGAGCAGGGGACAACAGCTATATACATGTTATAATTGTCAACAGAAGAGATTTATATTGATAAATAAGAAACAAGAAATAACATTCACTTGTAATCTACCTGTACACAATCGGTGCAAATGAAAGATAAAATCGGCACAAATGAAATAAAAGATCAGCGCCAATGAAATGCAAATCGGCGCAAATGCAAAACGCCGGATACCTGACAATAATTGGTGATTTAAACTGTGTTCCTGAGTGGACCATATCGTGTGAAACTCAACTGTTTGTTAATTTTATCATCTTCTGCAGGGACGCAAAAAGTGCATTGCAAAATCCAGTTAAGTTTTAAATTTTCTAAAACATACAATGCATTAGAAGTTTATTTATGTAGGGCATGCTATGCCTTAAAACTTTTCCAGATGCGCAGGTTTGTCTGTACTCAGAGTAAATTTTGAGGTGAAAATGCAGCCAATTGAGCCAAAGGGTCCACATGGACTTTAAAGACTTCCAAAAACTGAATTTGAAAAAAAAACAACTTATCTCTCTTAAAGGGGTTTCATGACATTACTGCCCCAAGTCAATTTGGCCTAAGTTGTTCCATTTCAGTCAATCTGGCCCTAGTCATTCCAAACGAGTCCATCTGGCCAAAGTCATTTCAACCTAGTCATTCTGCCCCAAGTCAATTTGGCCTAAGTTGTTCTATTTCAGTCAATCTGGCCCAAGTCATTTCAAACCAGTCCATCTGGCCCAAATCATTTCAACCTAATCATTCGGCCAATATCAAGTTGTTTTGACCCCTGCTAGAAAAATTTAAACATATATGGTTTAAAACTGTTTTTACTTTAGTACAAACAATAAATAGTGATAAAAGTTAAAATTTATGAATTTATAAAAGAAATGGTGGAAGATCTGCTGTAGCTGTTGTGCTATTTTTGACACATATTAATAGAATTTTTAACACTCTCAAACGTGTCCATCCCCTAAAATGTGTCCAATCCCCCTAACATGACCATTTCGCCCAAACGTGTTTACAAAAACATATCAAGCCCAAACATGACCATTTTTTCATCCCCCAAAACATGTCTGATTATTTTTCTTTGCTCAAAAGTGTCCAATGTTTTCCTTGCCTAATTGTGTCCGAAATCGTTATCTGCCGAAGCGTGTCCACTTTAAAGTGCCAGGACATCTAAAAGTTTTACCGCTTATATGTCGCCTGTGATGTCAGAAATGTTTATAGCAAATTTAATCAAAAGGTATGATTGAAGATGTCCGGTTTCTTCTTCAGTCCATAGGAAAAAAAAAGAAAAAGCAATATTCAAGGTATTCAATACAGATATATTTTTGGCACAATTCCAGAAAGGAAAAAAAATGCTGTCAGTTAAAAGAAGTAAAATCCAAAATGGAGACTTCGTAAAATTGCAGAGATGGTCAGAGGTCCAAAATGTGAATTGAAGCAGTTTAAATGGCAACTTTATTTCAAATTAATAAACAACAAATGTGATAAAAAATATTTGTGGTCAGAGCTGAGCAGTAGAAAAAGTACTTGGTATAACCATGATAACTGAGATAAAAAAAAAATGAATTCATGAAAACTATCTAATACAGTATTCTGTTTGACAATTTTCAAATTTGGCAGTGCCGCATTTTTTACTTGACGGACATTCTGTGCCCATTTGGCATTAAATTGTGGAACCGGCTGGCCCTTTAAAGAGCTGTCCTGCTGCCCCTTTTTACAACAACAAAACAGCACCTTTTGAAAAATTACAATCAAAGAAGAACATTTAATAACCTATTCGACTATTTTTCTTTTTTTGCAATTTGAGTCTAAGGTCCCTGGAAAACATTGGACACTTTTGAGCAAAGAAAAATAATCGGACATGTGGCCAAGTGGTCTAAGAAGTGGAAATACTGTTCACTAACCTGTCAACACTGAGGTTGTCAGTTCCAATCTGACACCTGGCAGGTGAGTTCAACTCAAATCATAATTACCTAGAATTGTTAGTTTTCCTACCAAAGGTCGGTTGGTGGTTCTCTCTGGGCGCTACAGCAACAAATTCACACACCAATACAAACTGACCACTATGAAATAGGGCAATAGTGCTGAAAGTGGCATTAAACACCAACCAATCAATCAATCTAAGGTACCTGTAACAATCTCGACTGAATTTTATTTCAAACAAAATTTGTGATAAGGAAACACTTATTAATAAAGATGGACATGATAAGGACAGGTTTTGACCTCCTTTAGTTCATTGACGTCTGATATAAGACAAGTTTGGAGGGGGATGGACCCTTTTCTGAGTGTTACAGATTATTTCCACAAGATAAGATATTTTTGAATATTATTTTCTAAAAAGTATCTTTTCAATAATATTTTCATGAATTTGAGTGAAATTTTGGTAGGAATCCTATAATTTTAGATTAGAATCCTCATAAAATATTCTTGTATTTATTCCATTGTTTAATAGTGCAAACAATATAAAATGAAATATATTAATCATTAAAAACAGCAAACAATACTGAAAAAAAAATCATCGAACTTTAAAAACCTGCTGTCGCCTATTCTGTTTCCTATACAGTCGAACCTCGGTGTGTCGAACTCGGTTGTGTCGAAAACTCGGATGAGTCGAAGTAATTTCTAGGTCCCGGTAAAATTCCCGTTTGATCAATGCATAATTACCTCTGATGAGTCGAACTTGGTTGATTCGAATACTCGGTTAAGTCGAGTAAATTTTATAGTCCCGTCGATATAAAATTAATGTAAATTGACCCCGATGTCTCGAAGTTCGAAAGTAAGATTTTTCAAAAAATACAGACCTAATGATAAAAAATCAAATCGGATGTATTTCTTATGTAACCTAATCATTTTTCAAAAGAAAATAAAGCTGAATAAGGGAGCTACCATTTGATTTTTATGGGGGGGGCTAGGATGAAATTTGAAAAAAATAGGCAGGACAGGAGTTTTGAGTTAAAAAAAAGGCAGGATGAGCAACTTGGTAAAAAAAAAAGGCAGGATGACAATTTGTGTAAAAAAAATTCAGGATAAACTAGTAAAAAAAAAGGCAGGACCGAATAGAGTAAAAAATAAAAAGGCAGGACAGAGATTACAACTAAAAAAAAAGCAGGACAAAATTTTTCTTCCTAGCCCCCCCCCCCCATAAAAATCAAATGGTAGCTCCCTAAACATACTTGTTTGTATAACAGTTAAAATGACATGTTTATGGTTGCCGGTAATTAACACCTCTGTTGATTGTTCAAGTGGAACGTTAGTGTGTTGAACATATTTCACATGAGATAAAAACAAAACCAATTTAAATGACCCAAGCCGAGATTAAATAAATTGTTGGAATTAAAACTCATTAATTACAATAGATAAAAGGATTAAGACAATTATCATAAATTCATGATAATTTAATGTTAGGCAGACGACCTCATTAGAGACCTTCAGACCTTCTTTCGTTCTGCAAGTGATTTCATAATTTATAGTGACTGACCATTGCAAATATTGATTTTATTTGTGCATGATTTGTATCTGTACTTCTGTGTTTAATAATTATGAAGGACCAAAAATGGAGATTGAATACACAATCATAAAGTGTCATATAGAATAAAAAGGCACACTGTTCAAAGTATCTAGTTTACGCAAATCTCATACCGTAGTTTATGCATTCTAAATTTATGACGGCACACTCGACCTCGGATGAGTCGAACCTCGGATGAGTCGAATACTTTGGTCTGGTCCCTTCGACTTCGACACAACGAGGTTTGACTGTATATATTTTTTCGATCATTGTCTAAATTGAAATAACTTATTCACAGAGCTATGCACCTCAAATTGGCATTTTACGATCAGACCAAAGCCATATAATAATGGAGTCTTTTTGGAACCTTCTTGAAAAATGCAAATTTCCACATCCTGAATCAAATACTTCCAAAACCTCTCTGATTGTTGTTATTCTTAATCTAGTATGGGGCTGGATTGATCTGATACCCTTGAACATGTCTAAGGTATCAATTACACAAACATTCATGTTTTAAAAATTTGCTTTCAAAAAGTTAAGTCTTATATAAAAAAAAAATTGTTTACAATTATTTTTCTGTTAATTATGCCCCACCTACGATAGTAGAGGGGCATTATGTTTTCTGGTATGTGCGTCCGTTCGTTCGTCCCTTTGTCTATCTGTCTGTCCCACTTCAGGTTGACGTTTTTGGTCAAGTCAGGTTTAAGTTTTTGGTCAAGGTAGTTTTTGATGAAGTTGGAAGTCCAAACAACTTGAAACTTAGTATACATGTTCCCTATGATATGATCTTTCCAATTTTAATTCCAAATTAGAGTTTTGACCCCAATTTCACGGTCCACTGAATATAGAAAATGATAGTGCGAGTGGGGCATCCGTGTACTATGGACATATTCTTGTTTAAATCCAAATTGGGATGATTATACCCAATTAGTAAGTTGTCCCAACCAACATTAAGGTACAGTTTTGGACAATAGATTGATATAACAATGGTTGCTTTTAACATCGGGTAGACTCAATTGACTCAATCAACTCAATAAAAAATTGCAAAGAATCTATCTTAACTACTATAGATTCCATTGAACATCACCTGTTAACTAAATCAACTCAATAAAAAATTGCAAAGACTTGATTGTAATGATAGATTTGATTGATAACCAACTGTCAACCCAATCAACTCAATAGAAATGGAGCACCTGAGATCACCAACTATAGATACCATTGATCACGATTGAGCATCACCTTATTTTCCCCAAAACCCAAAAATAATTTTATTTTGCATTTAATTAATATCTGATTTGGGATTACTGTACCTTATTTGAATGACTTGTCCCTACCTACATTAAGGTACAGTATTCAATAATAGTTGCTTTTAATATCTGTAGACTCAATTGAAAAAATCAACTAAATAAAAAATTGCAGACACATTTTAGGGATTCTTGCCCCGCCATTTATGGAGATAATCAGGTATGATTATTGATCTAACAATACCAGACCTGGGGTCAATTACATGCCAAAGTTATTAATTACATTACAATTACATTGATTTTTAAATGTAATTAATTACATCACAATTACATTGATTTTCAAATGTAATTAATTACATTACAATTACATTGCCAATGTAATTAATTACATTTCAATTACTTTTGTCCACAGACATGTAAGAGCTATATTTATCATTTTGAATAAAATCATAAAAACGACAACAGGCTAAAATAGAATGAAACTTTTAAATATACATGCACTTTATAACAGTGAAAACATTTGTACAAGATTTGTTTTAAGTTTTCAAATTTCTAATGTCATTGTTACATTCAATCACAATTAGATTTGAAATGCTGATTATTTGATTGCATTTCTTATTTTTATCGGGGAAAAATGATAAAGATATCTTAAAATTTCAATTTTCTACTAAAAATGTTAATTTAGATTTAAAGGCTTTCTTGTGTACCTCATGTGAGATTTGAAGTAACTTTAAAGCTTCCATTTATTACAGAAGAGTAATGGTAACATTTTCCAGACTTGTCTTAAATTGGCAAGTCAAAATTGTGAAGTATATTGGACTCCATTCTTGCACGTTTTGACTGCTGTATTCAAAATTTTGTAGAAAGTGTTCAAATAATATCCATCTGAACAGATTTTAACATATGAATAAGACAGTTTAAAATCAAAATTCCCTTTGGCATTTTAATCAAGGGACATACTTGTACTTCATAATTAGTTAAGTGAAAGGAATAACCTGAGGCTAAGATTATTGTTAATTGTTAGAAAAACATATTTACAAATTGTATGTAAATTTAAGTTGTTATTGTTTTTAGTTTATAGATTTTTATGTAAACATGTGAAAAATTGATGAATTAAATACAAATAAATATTATTATACATGCTATAATGATTAATGAAATATCAAGAAATGTTATTTTTTTCATCATGATAAATATTTAAAAGTATTTAAAAATCAAAGTACCAAGTGCATACTAAATGCAGGAAAAAATAAAATTTGCAAGTTGTATCAGAAAGCCAAAATTGTTTAAAATATCCCAGCAAATATGTAAATGTAATTGAAAGTAATTGAAAAGTAATTCATAATTACATGGCAAAAGGGCAATGTAATTAATTACTTTCAATTACATGTAATTGAAAATATGCTCAATTACACATTACATTGAATTACTTTCAAAATTGTAATTAATTACAGCTAATTTATACAATTAAATTTTTAATTACCCCAGGTCTGAACAATACTGTCCTCCTTTTTCTAGTGAGTATATTTTTTGCAGGTGGTGATTGGATAGCCCTGATACCATTCGTAGGAACAGTGTCATTAATAGCTTATGTCACTGTAAAAGCATTCCAACCTAAGCCTCCAGTGAAGAAGGAACCAATATGCAATCTAAAAATTCAAAAAGAAGTACAGAAAGTTGTTAATATTGTTGATATTGAGGAGATTGGAGAAAAGGTTTCATACTGCAGATGCTGGAGATCAAAAAGGGTAAGACCAAGGCAAATTTTAGGGTTGCCAAGTGATTTTACAAAAGAGAATAAACAGCTGTAAAAAAAGTATCAAAGGAAATTTTATTTTCAATATATGTATATAAATTATAACACAATTGCATTAAATATACAGCAGTTATTTGGAAAAAAAACATTGCTGTGCCTTAAACAACTTCTCATTAAAAATGTCCCCCAAAAATGTTTTATACATGTACATTATTTACAGGAGTTAAATAAGAGGGGATGTTTAATTGAATATAAATGGACTGGAAAAAAAACTTATAAGAAAACTCACCTTCTGGAACCCTTTGCTTTTACTATTTTGAAAAATGACAAAACAAAAAAAAAAAGATTGAAAAAATCTCCTCTTCACCAATATTTCTAAAGGAGTTTTACTACATTTTGTGGGACGTTTCAGTTGGAAATGTTATTTATGTGCCCTTTTTCACATATAGATGTCCGTTCTACTGCCAAACAAAGTTCCATGTCCATGCACCCCAATATGCCTTCATTTGAAAGTTTAAAAAAAAAAATGGTATTGCCTGAAAGTTTTAACAAAAACGCAACAACATTAAAAGGTAAAAAAACGGTTCCAGGAACATCTAGTTAAAACTTTAATCTCCTGCACAATACACATTGTAGTTGGCAAAATTGTACATAGAGGTTAGAAAGTTTCCATGTCCCTAATTAGGCTTTTTTCTATTCATTATAAGTCAGTGCAGAGCTTACGTTTACCACCTGTGGAATTCATGATGCAAAAATTAAACAATGTGCAGTATTGTTTAGATATGAGTGTATTTCTGAAGTTAAAAAAAAAGATATAACTAATACTGTGGTGTTACTTGCATTTTGACACAAAAACTAGACAACACATTTTAAACTTGGATGCCACTAGTTTAAAATGATGATAATGAATGAATGTTTTATGTCCAGTGGCAAATTAAATGCATATTCAGGACGAGAATATGATGATGTGATATGAATATTAATTCTGCTTTGTACTAAAACAACACATAAGCCCTAATTTTAACATGCTAGTTCATAAGATGATAGTCCAAGGAAGACATGTCACCCAACCCCAACAATTTATTCTGACTACGCGACGACCAGTCTTTGCTCTTACTCCTGATTGCCCTGTGCTTAGCAAAGAAGCAGTAAATTAAATACCATTTTTCAAGTCTTTGGTTTGGCCCAGCAGGAGATCAAACAACTCTAGGTGAGCATGCTACCATGAGACCATCGTCACTTGTTTTGAGACAAACGAGAGAGAGAGAGAGAGAGATTTAAGTACATATGTCACTATCTTCATCTAATATTATTTTTATTGTAGTTTCCATTGTGTGATGGATCCCATAACAAACACAATGAAGACACTGGTGACAATGTTGGACCACTTGTTCTGAAAAGGAAAAGTAATTAACTTTGGGACACCTCCTTATGAAGAGTAATGGGACCTATTCATTTACAGGGTTTTTTACTGACACAATGTGCAGAGGCTATTAACTGAGAGATGTAAATTTTTTATCAAAAGTGTTTTGTTTTGTAGTTGTAGAATTGATTAGGTTGATATTTGAAGTACATAAACTGTTTTGCAGAGTTCTTCCAGTTGTAAGTTAATGTGTTTTTGTAGGTTTATATGAATTATTACAATTTTTCTTACAATATTTATGTCAATGAATGATTTAAATAAAAAAAATATCTCTATTTTTATGAAAAAGTTAAAGGAACATTGTTTTCTTGCCATTGGTAAATATCCATGTATATTTTTGAACATTTGAATGTATGTTTACCATTTGCTTTAGACATGTATATTTTGCTTTGAAGCAGCCATTGTGTCCTTTATATAGGAAGAAATGTCTTAGAAAACCCAGCTGGTGTTTACAGGTAAATAACAATGTAGGAGCTTCTGCATCAAAACATAGTAGAATTCAATTTTGCACCATTTAGCAAATATAGTTGTCATCTTTTCACATATTAGTCAGAGCATCCTGATAAAGTGTTAAAAAAGTTTTAAATCTTCCTCTCAATACCAGTCTACTGACAGGGAGGTTAAATCTCACACTCAAGCAAAATCTAATTTTTCTTCTTTCACAAGGTTTTTATTCCTGAATTAGTCGTTTCTCCTGTAAAAGTTGATAAACCATTGTGAAAATATTGTTTATTTACATAATATAGAGGACCCATTGTACCCTGACATGTTGTTATGGTTATTTAATTCACAAATGATTGTGTTTTTTCTATGCTGGTTGTAACTTTTTTTTTTTTTTTATAATAATACATTAATAAGTTAGTTTTAAATTGATTTAAGAGCAGATGTGAAAAACATATTGAATTCAGACTTAATCTTTTTAGTAAGAAAGGACTAAACTTTAAATGGGCAATATCTCATATTTTTGCTAGATTTTGCTAGAAAGAACTTGCTCCTGCCATACTCAACATGCAACTTTGAAGACTGCAAGTAAAATAGGTGAACACATTTTTGAAATTATCCTTCAATACTCATTCCTATAAATCCAGTCATATATTTTTCTTTTCCAAAACGGATTTATTGTTACGAGCAAGTAAAAATCAATGTTACATACTAAATAGCATTTGTCCAGATAATATGATATTGAAAAGTAGGTATTTGGAGGGTGGACAGGTGCCATTGGAGGTGTGATAGGGAGAGTATTAGAGTTACCATACTGAGTGTGGTGGGAGGAGATATTTTATATAACCAGATCTTATTGTGAATTATACATAGCTGAATTATTAAAAGTATTTTGTATTTCATATGGTTTTTAATAAAGGGTAAAATACAGAAACACATGATATTTCATCATATCCTTTTGAAATTTTTACTTTGAATGGTAGTAAAATCATAGAGACTAAGGTCAGATATATAGCCTTTTAATCATCTATGTGCATATAAAAAAAACATTTACCCCTACCATCTGAAACCCATATGTATACTTTTTTTTTTAGATATGCATATAGATGATTAACTGGCCATATATTAAAATGAATTATACAAGCTGAATTATAAAAAGTATTTAGCAGAATTTTAAAGCAGTCATTATAACAAATGTATATACACTGTAGTTGATTCATATATCAATTTCATAGGGAGTGATTTATTTTTGTTACCTATTTAGGGTTGTTATTGAGTTTTTAGTTGAATATTTGTTTTAGTCAGCCTAAATTTTTCATCTAAAATTAGAACTTATCTGTCTTTTAAAATTATATTCTGAGCTAGAGATTATAGTTATAATGAAGTATTATAAATGTGCTATGTTAGGGAGAAATAGATAATTATCAAGGGGTTGAAAGTATCAAGATTTTACCAAGGTGTAGTACTTAACTGTAAAATTTCAAAACGGTCCAGGAGAAATAATTTCAGGTTTAGTTGTGTTTATCATTTTATATTTTAAATCAGAAAAATATTTTTACCTTTTGTTTATGGAGTATTTTTATAAATAAAAGTGTTTTACTGTGCTTATACAAAAAGCTGTCCTTTCATAATTACAATTTCCAAAATTTGTTTTCCAAGTTGCATTTTGGATTCATCTCTTCAAACTGATCAACTGGTGAAAAATTGTCAGCCCCTTGTTAAAGAGGCAGAATTTACGAAAATCATGAAACAAATATTTATCGTGTTCCTGGCAAAACTTGCTAATATTTCTTTCTTTGGTCAAAGTTGTCAGCCTACCATGATTCCATGTTGTTTTGGTAAACACATTTTCTTGACTTGACTATAGGTGTTGCTATTTACCTTTACCTATTGTTCAACCAGATTGTATAACTGACAATACAATTGACACATTTAAATTGACCAGTTGGTATTGTTAGAGTTGATGAATAGATGATCACTCATGCATTGAGAGTCTACCTGGATGCTGTCCCATCACTTCATCTGTTCAATTGTTACTGTTGTAGTGTAACAGGGATAGGTTTTTTCAAAAGTTATCCATGTGGCATTCAGGCTTCAATTTTTGTCTTTGTTATATAACATAACATGCATACAGTAAATAAATTGGCATATATGGTATGAATAAAGCTAGAGTATGACTACAAGATGCAAACTTATTTCATGTTCTAATATTTGTTAATAAAATGCTTCGCTGAGCGCAGCCTGGTACGACTGCAGAGGTCGAACCCTGAACAGTTGGGGCAAGTTTGGACACAATATTCAAGCTTGATACTGTCTGAATTTGGATTGTGATTAAATTTTTAACATAATATAGGTTTCTGACACAAAATAAATGTGGTCAAAGATCTTAAAAATTTGAAATGGGACATTTAATTTACCTAGAATGGTCTGATATCCAAAATCTAACAACATGGTTAGATTCAGCATATAAAAAAACACCAATAATTTAATTTTAGTTGAAATCAAACAAAGTTTAATTTTGGACCCTTCAAACCTTAATATGAACTTATTTGAAAACAGGGCCCAAAATAAAAATCTAAATGCACAATAAGATTCAGCAAATCATACAGCTGCAATAATTCAGTTTTTGATGAAATCAAACAAAGTTTAATTTTGGAACTTTCAAACCTTAATATGAACTTATTTGAAAACAGGGCCCAAAATAAAAAACTAAATGCACAATAAGATTCAGCAAATCATACAGCCGCAATAATTCAGTTTTTGATGAAATCAAACAAATTTTAATTTTGGACCCTTTTGACCTCAATGTAGACCAATTTAAAAATGGGGCCCAATATCCAAAAAAAATATACAAGGTTAGAACCCCCAAAAATTAAAGACTTAATTAATCCCATCGAAATTGGTTAAAACATATGTATTTGTTTTCAATTGAAGATTTGTTGCTATTGTGCAATACTGTGCAATTGAAGTCTTCCAGATTATTTGCTATTGCGCAATACTGTGCAATTGAAGATTATTTGCTATTGCGCAATACTGTGCAATTGAAGATTTCTTGCTATTGCGCAATACTGTGCAGTTGAAGATTTCTTGCTATTGCGCAATACTGTGCTATTGTGCAATAGAAGATTTCTTGCTATTGCACAATAATAAAGTTTTTGGCAAATTTCCAATATACATAATTTAAAAGCAGTTTAGGTGAGATAAAGACAAATGCTTCATCAGCAACATTTTATATTGGCCAATTTTTAATGAAGTTCATTAAACTAAAGTTATTGGCAAATTTCCAATGGAATTTATTAATAATAAAGTTTTTGGCAAATTTCCAATATACATAATTAAAAGCAGTTTAGGTGAGATATTCAAATGAGTTTCAATTACCAACCTTACACTGCCTTTTAAATTATGTTTTGTACTTAAGTAATTGTCCATTAACCTGGAAACCCTTTTCCCCCCTTTTTTGCACCTTATTCCTTAACGGTTTGAGCCATAACTCCGAAAGACAATTCTTATCATCCCTTTGTGGTATTCCAGTATCCAAAATCTAAATACATGGTTAGATTCAGCATATCAAAGAACCCCAAGAATTCAATTTTTTATGAAATCAAATAAAGTTCAATTTTGGACCCTTTAAACCTCAATGTGGACCAATTTGATAACCGGGCCCAAATATCAAAAATCTAAATACATGGTTAGATTCAGCATATCGAAGAACCCCACATATTCAATTTTTGTTGAAATCAAACAAAGTTTAATTTTGGACCCCGATTTGGACCAACTTGAAAAACTGGGGCCATAATAAAAAAACTAAGTACATGTTTAGATTCAGCATATCAAAGAACACCAAGAATTCAATTTTTGTTAAAATCAAACTAAAGTTTAATTTTGGACCCTTTGGACCTTAATGTAGACCAATTTAAAAACGGAACCAAAAATTAAGAATCTAAATACACGGTTAGATTCGGCATATCAAAGAACCCCAATAGTTCAATTTTTAATGAAATCAAACAAAGTTTAATTTTGGACCCTTTTGGCCCCCAATTCCTAAACTGTTGGGACCAAAACTCCCAAAATCAATCCCAACCTTCCTTTTGTGGTCATAAACCTTGTGTTTAAATTTCATAGATTTCTATTTACTTATACTAAAGTAATTGTGCAAAAACCAAGAAAAATGCTTATTTGGGCCCTTTTTTAGCCCCTTATTCCTAAACTGTTAGGACCAAAACTCCCAAAATCAATCCCAACCTTCCTTTTGTGGTCATAAACCTTGTGTTAAAATTTCATAGATTTCTATTTACTTATACTAGAGTTATTGTGCGAAAACCAAGAAAAATACTTATTGGGCCCTTTTTTGGCCCCTAATTCTTAAACTGTTGGGACCAAAACTCCCAAAATCAATCCCAACCTTCCTTTTGTGGTCATAAACCTTGTGTTTAAATTTCATAGATTTCTATTAACTTATACTAAAGTTATAGTGCGAAAACCAAATGTCTTCGGACGACGCCAACGTCATACCAATATACGACCGCAAAAATTTTGCGGTTGTATCAAAACTGCAGATTTTTTTTAAAAAATCATCTCCCAATGTTTTTCATTAGAGAATCCTAAAACAAGTGAAGGAAATAAACTTTGTAATTACAGTCTTTTTTTCATTGAAATGAATATATTCCTTGAAGTAGTTGGTCATACAATTGCCAAAGGAACACAACATTTAGAAGGAAAAAGAAAGATTTTTGGGATACGATTGCTTTCAAGCAATCTGTAGACTTTTACCATTGACTCAGGGCCATGCCCTCACGTCAACCGTTTTATTCTAAACATTAAGGAACATCTCAGATTCTTAAGATTGTCTTGCTTTAAAAGGTAAAAACAAACAAAGGGATTGAATTTAAACAACTGTCCTATAATGTTCTTCTCATATTCTTCATGTTTAGATATTTCCTCGACTTATATGCGTGTTTTAACAACACGGAAAATCAGAATTAAGCAGTATTTATATTTAGTGTTTTATAAATTTAGAAACACGTCAGAGGAATTCCCAGTTTTGATAAAATGCGAGAGTTCTCTGAATTCCGATAAATCTATTTCTGTAATATAAGAACTGAAGTGGAGTTTTTCTTATAAGTCACCGTTATGAAACTGATATTTGATATTGTACTTCCATAAAGAAATGGAGAACCATCTAGGTCGTTTAAATAAAATTGAATATACGTCCTTGCTACAAATCACAAGTCTAGGGTTTGTTTAGGTAATTATGCGCATGCGTATAGTTTTCTTGACTTCAAGGGGAATCAGATTGAATGATTGCTCTGGATTCCCAACTTCATTGATTAATTTGAAACTCATGAGATCCTTTCTATGTCTGTCTGCTATTGAGGGTTATTGTTGTTGCATAATTTTAAATCATATGCATCATTTAAATTAAAATAAATGTAGTCCACAACGCAAAGGTGTAACTAGAACACCCCTTCAGCCGAAATGGAGTCTTCCGTATTATCGCTTCGAGTTGCCTCCCTTATACTTCCGTCAATTCTGAATCAAAATACGATGATACGTCGATAAAGATTAACTCGTTTTGTCGATAGACGTCGTATTATATTAAAAGCGATCGCAATTTAAACAGAGGAATGTGTACGGAAAGGAGTCATGCCCACTGACCCAAAGGAAATTAAATATTTAAAGAGTTAGAAATGGATTCCTCCTAGAATTCACGTAGGAAAATAGGCGATAAGGTACGAAGTGAAATACCTTCTCTCACTCTCAGTGACTGCTGTGGAAAGTAAACTTGGAAATGATAGTACAAAAATAAAACACAATAATTACATTATTCATACACTTGTATCGATGATTGGCTATTTTTAAAGTTGAATAACTATTCAGATTACGTAAATTACATTTTACATGTGCAGTTGAATTATTTTTGAAAATAATACTAATACATGTATCAATGAAAACAATGGCAATCGTATCCCTCAGAGCAATCATGCTCTTTGATTATTTACTGTTATTCAAAAATTAGGAGTAAGCAAGCCAGAACAAAAATGTATATGTTTTTTCTTGCAGGGTATTTAATTGCATGTCATATAATACACTACATTTCCTCTTAATGTTTTAATAGCCAAATGCTATGACTGCTTGGATTTCCTTTATATTGTTGAAAAGACTTCTTTTATCTCTTTGGTTTTTGGAATATTTTCTAACATTTTTATACGCCCGTTTACGGACATATTATGGTATACTGTTGATCGTCTGTCCGTCCATCCGTCGTCAACATGTTGGACATTTACTCAAAAAAGCTTTAACCAATATGCATGAAACTTTGGTGAATTGTTTATTTCTATTGACGTGAGCTCCCTTTTGTTTTTTATAAATTTCAGATTTACCGTTTCCGAGTTTTGGGGTTTTATTCATTGAAAAAGGGGGGATTTCCAGTTTTCCGACAATTAACTCAAGAATGCTTTCACCAACTTGCAAGAAATTTTGGTGAATTGTTCATATCTATTGACATGAGCTCCCTTTTGGATTTTTATAGATTTTAGATTTAACGTTTCCGAGTTTTATTCATAAAAAAAGGGGGGATTTTCCAGTTTTTGGACAATAACTCAAAAATGCTTTCAGCATATTGATATAATCTCCCTATTGATTTTCATAAATTTCAATTATGACATTGAGAAGAAATTGAACTTTATTTGTTTATAGTCTGACAACAGATTTACTAAGTATTGCACAACAGCAAGAAATCTTTAATTAAATATAAATTCAATTCATATAACCAATTTCAAGTTCTTTGACTACATTTATTCAGAAACCTATAATATGTCAAATATTTAATTACAATCCAAATTCAGACCTGTATCAAGCTTGAATATTGTGTCCATTTTTGCCCCAACTGTTCAGGGTTGGACCTCTGCGGGCGTATCCAGCTGCGCTCAGCGAAGCAGCTTATTCACTATATCACTAGATTTTTTTCTATATCCACAGAATTCTGTTTATTTTCCCATGATACATATCCCAATTAAACAGGTGCTGACTCTTTATATTAGATCCAGAAATTTGTAATTTTTTATTATTTCCAATATCACATTCAAAATAATTATCCTCACTTTACACACATTTTTTGGAATATTTTTTTTTTTTCACTACATCACTTGAAATTACTATATCCACAGTTTTCAGTTTATATTAGCTCACCTGGCCCGAAGGGCCAAGTGAGCTTTTCTTATCACTTGGCATCCGTCGTCCGTCGTTGTCATTAGCTTTTTACAAAAAGCTTCTCCTCTGAAACCACTGGGCCAAATTTAACCAAACTTGGCCACAATCATCATTAAGGTATTTAGTTTAAAAAAATGTGTCCGATGACCCTGCCAACCAACCAAGATGGCCGCCATGGCTAAAAATAGAACATAGGGGTAAAATGTAGATTTTGGCTTATATCTCTGAAACCAAAGCATTTAGAGTAAATCTGACAGGGTAAAACTGATTATCAGGTCAAGATCTATCTGCCCTGAAATTTTCAGACAAATCTGACAACCTGTTGTTGGGTTGCTGCCCCTGAATTGGTAATTTTAAGGAAATTTTGCCGTTTTTTGTTATTATCTTGAATATTATTATAGATAGAGATAAACTGTAAACAGCAATAATGTTCAGCAAAGTAAGATCTATAAATAAGTCGTCATGACCAAAATTGTCAGTCGACCCCTTTAGGAGTTATTGCCCTTTATAGTCAATTTTTAACAATTTTTCGTAAATTTTTGTAATATTCTACAAAAATCTTCTTCTCTGAAACTACTGAGACAAATTTAGCCATACTTGGCCATAATCATTATAAGGGTATTTAGTTTAAAAAATTTGTCCGATGACCCTGCCTTCCAACCATCATGGCCGACTTGGTTAAAAATAGAACATGGGGGTAAAATGCAGTTTTTGGTTTATATCTCTGAAACTGAAACATTTAGAGCAAATCTGACAGGTGGCAAAAATGTTCATCAGATTTAGATTTATCTGCCCTGAAATTTTCAGACGAATCCGACAACATGTTGTTGGGTTGCTGCCCCATAGTTAGTAATTTTACAGAAATTTTGCAGTTTTTTGTTATTATCTTAGATATCATTATAATATCTAATATCTAATACTATTAATTATGATTTTAACCTTATTTTACATAATTTCCAAAGCATCAGTAAATACAGGTGAGCGACACAGGCTCTTGAGAGCCTCTAGTTTCATTTCCCATGATATGTGTCCCATTTAAACAAAATAAGATCCAGAACTTTATAATGATTATTTCCAATATAAGATCCAGAATTTTATAATGATTATTTCCAATATAAGATCCAGAATTTTATAATGATTATTTCCAATATAAGATCCAGAATTCTATAATGATTATTTCCAAGGTATCACATTCAAAATGGTTATCCTGACGAAATGAATTTTTATACGACCGCAAAAATTAAAAATTTTTTGGTCGTATATTGGTATCACATTGTCATTCAGCGTCGTCAGCGTCGTTGTCGTCCGAAGACATTTGGTTTGCGGATAATAACTTCAGTATAAGTAAATAAAATCAATAAAATTTTAACACAAGGTTTATAACCACAAAGGGAAGGTTGGGATTGATTTTGGGGGTTATGGTCCCAAAGGTTTAGGAATTAGGGGGTCAAAAAGGGGCCCAAATAAGCATTTTTGCAGTTTCCAGACAATAACTTGTGTTTAAGTGTATGAATCTCTCTGAAATTATACCACAAGTTTCCATATAACAAAGGGATGGTTATGGGGGTTATGGCTCAAACCATTCAGCAATTAGGGGCATAAAAGGGGGAAAACAAGGGTTTTTATGGTTAAAGGACAATTTAGACAATTTAAAAGCAGTGTAAGGGAGGTAATCCAATCCATTTAAAGAATACTGTTGTATATTACCTCCCTTACACTGCTTGTAAATTATGTATTAAGAAATGATGATTGTCTTGAGATGATTAGCTGAAAATTTATTTTTAGAAGTTACTATTAATTAATATTAGTTTTAACCATGACTGTATGTCATTTTATATTTTAATATTTTATGATGTATTGAAACGAGTAGTTATGGTTGCAAACTCCATAAGAAATTGAATTGAGATTATTTTTGGAATAAGGGAAAGGGAGAATTGAAAAAAAATTTGGGGGTTAATATTCAACAGCATAGTGTATTGCACAAAAGCAAAAAATTAAATGTAAATTCAATTCATATAACCAATTTTAAGTTTTTTGACTTCACTTATTCTGTGTCAGAAACCTATTATGGTTCAAATAATTAATTGCAATCCAAATTCAGACCTGTATCAAGCGCGAATAATGTGTCCATTTTGGCCGCAACTTTTCAGGGTTGGACATCCGCAGTCGTATCCAGCTGCGCTCAGCAAAGCAATTTATTTGGAATATTTTACTTTTATTTTTCACTTTATCACTGGATTTGACTATATCCACTGATTTCATATTTTATTTCATTTTCTATGATATATATCCCATTTAAACAGGTGAATTATCTTTATATTAGATACAGAATTTTAGAATGATTATTTGCAAAATCACATTTAAAAGCCTTCGAAACATGTTGGAGAAATTATTTCTCCTACTTGCATTCCAGTTTTGATTTTTTTGAACAAGAGAAAACATTGTTTTCGAAAATTTACTTTAAAATAAAATAAAGGGCGTTGCTCCAATTTACATAGCTGTAACAAAAACAATATTTGCATAACGCTTACAGTCAATCTTTGTTAAATTTCTTGATAAAGCATCGGCATTGTTCTTTGATGCTTCGGACGGTAACAATAATAGCAATTCGTCCCCGGGTTCAAATTCTCTGAACCTCGTACACTTGTTGTACCAAGTCTTGATCTTTCCTTTACGATGTGACAAATTTACTTTAACAATTTCTGACACATCTGCCAAACGATCACGTATAGTAATCACATGTTCAATAACTGAACGGTGTATCTCATCCTCTCCAGTAAATAATCCACGAAGTATGGCAATCGGACCTCTAACAGGCCAACCATACAACAACTCAAACGGCGAAAAGCCTGTTTCTTCATTCGGAACTTCACGATACGCGAATAACGCATAAGGAACCAATTCATCCCATTCCTCGGCAGATTCCGTGCACAACTTCTTGAACATGGACTTCAAAGTACCATTAAAAGAGGAGGGGGCAAGGGGTTTAACTGTTATGCTGTTTTGGGGCAATTTAATTCTTTGTTATCTGTTATTCTGAAAATATATTTGCTGTTAGCTGTTATTGTCTTATTCCTTGTTAGCTGTTATTGGACTATTAGTTTTTTTGTTATCTGTTATTGTGAGAATGTATTTTCTGTTAACTGTTATTGAAAATTGGAATGTTAGCATTTTGACAGCCAATCTTCAGTAGAAATTGAATTGGGATTTTTCCACTAGTAACATGGTGGTCCCGTATTCGGAGAAGGATTCAATTAACATATAGACATTTGAATGGGTTTACAGTACGCTAGTCATTTTTGGGGCCCTTTATGGCTTGCTGTTCGGTGTGGGCCAAGGCTCTGTGTTGAAGACCGTACTTTGACCTATATTAATGGTTTACTTTAACAAATTGTGACTTGGATGGAGAGTTGTCTCATTGGCACTCATACCACATCTTCTTATATTTAATCACAGATCATCACATAAACATTTTAATATTAGTTGGGTCCAGGACCATTACAGTATATATTATTATTATCCTTTGTAATAAATTCCTTTTCTATGAACATGTTTTTAGAATTATCTTGATTTTACGTATAGGGATAACGATCCTTGTTTCCCTGTATGTGCATATTGAATTCGAACAATTCTTTTAAAATATTACAAAAATTCGTAAGGGTTCCGCGGAACCCAGTACTAGTGTCTCGCCTACTTTTGATGTTAGTTGCAGGCTCAACAAAATGGGTAAAAAGTTATTAAATAAATGGGGAATGTGTCCATGGGACACAGATGATGCCCCCGCTTGCATATCAGTTATAAAGGGACATAACTGAAGAACAGTAAAAGTGACCCTACCCAAATTTGTACTTGATCTGAGTTTTTTGGTAATACGTATTGTGTATAAGTTTCATAAAATTTGGTTGATGCAAACTTAATTTACTCGGAGAACGGAAACGAAAAATTCAGCAATTTTTCCATTTGTAAAGGGGCATAACTCTAGAAAATTTAGTGACAACCCCAAAATTCAAACTTGATCTGTATTTTGTGGTAATAAGCATTGTGTATAAGTTTCATTGCAAACTTGATCTGTATTTTGTGGTAATAAGCATTGTGTATAAGTTTCATTGCATTTGGTTGAGGCAAACTAAAGTTAGAGAACGGAAACTAAAAAATTCAGCATTTATTTCATTTGTAAAGGGGTATAACTTTAGAACGGTTACAGTGACACCACAAACATTCAAACTTGATCCGTGTTTTGTGGTAATAAGCATTGTGTTAAGTTTCATAACATTTGGTTGAGGCAAACTGAAGTTAGAGAACGGAAACCAAAAACTTAATGCCCCCTCTGCCACGGCGGGGGCATACAAATTTCCTCTAGATACTATCTTTTGATTGTAAGAAGCTTCTGTCCAAGTTTGGTAAAAATCCAGGATGGTTTATGAATCTAATAAATGTTTTAAAAACTTTAACTGCAGACTGTATGGAATGTTAACTGAAAGAAAAAGTTATTAAAGTCCATTTATACCATCATGTTATAAGTAAAATATGGAAATACAAGAAATAAATTTTTACAAAATTTCCTTCTAGATGCAAGCTTTTGATCATAAACAAGCTTTGGTCCAAGTTTGGTAAAAATCCAGGATAGTTTAAGAAAGTTATTAAAAATTTTAAAACTTTAACCACAGAGTGAATGTAATGTAAACTGGCAGAAAAACTAAGTCCATTTAAAAGTAAAATAAGGATAAATAGGATTATTTTTTTTTACAAAATTTACTTCTGGATACTATTTTATGATCATAAACAAGCTTGTGTCCAAGTTTGGTAGAAATCCAGGATATTTTAAGAAAGTTATTCAAATTTTAAAAACATTAACCACAGAGTGAATATTTGTGGATGCCCCTGACGACGACGCCGCCGACGGAATGTGTGATCACTATGTCTCGCTTTTGCGACAAAAGTCGTAGACTCGACAAAAAGGAAAACATATGGCCAGGGATACCTGACGAGGATGGCATTTAAGTCCTAGTTCCATACGACCAGTTAACAGAAACACCTTTTATATAATAAGGAACACAGACTCAGCTCTGTGATTCTTTTCTAAGAATACACTCACTATTTAAATTACAAGCATGTGTGAGCTTCTTTAAAAGTACAAAAATAAATGCTGAAAAAAGTATTCCATAACAAAAAAAATATTATCATACATTGAGTAAACCAATTCTAGATATATAACTCAAAAAACATGTTCATAGAAAATGGAATTCATTACAAAGGATTATAATAAGATATATACTGGATTTGTCCTGGACCCGACTGATTTTAATTTTTCAATTACTGTTATCTGTTTTTATCCCTTTTCAATTCCTTGTTATCAGTTATAAGCCAAATCAATTTGCTGTTTTGCTGTTATTTGAACCCCCCTTGCCCCCCCCCCCTTAAAACTCTCGCATCCCCCATTCGACTGCTGTCTGTATGGAGACATTGTACATCCTCTTGCTGCCATTACGGATCGTAACACTAAATACAATTAATCCTACGATTAACGAAAATATAACGAAAGTGAGTCTAAGGCTTGAAAATGTACACTCGATAATTCAAAGTTAACGCTGAATCAACAGCCGGATATATTCCAAAATACGGAATCACATATATCCTAAGTAACTAAATAAAATTATCATATCCAATCAATCGCTGAATCACACAGCTGGATATACGCCAGGTTAACGGCACGCAATATTTAATCGAATTGCAAAAAATCACTGATAAATCACATCAGCTACATAAGCAATAATCCTACGATAGCACCTATATCCTTTAGGAAAATTGCGCTTATAATCCACTACAGAATAATTAATATCTTAAATTAATTAATCCCACCGCTGCCACCATTTATGTTACACCTCAATATTAATTAAAAAGACAACATCGAGTTCATATGTAATATTTATATATTGCAAACATGTAACCAACTTTTCACATCGAGCAACAACCTTAAAACTGACCAGAATATACATTAAATCCGTCTTTATCTTTGAATGTTAAACATATTAAAATAACCAGAAACTTTAAGTGTTCTTCAGTGGCAACTTTATGGAACATCGAGCAACAACCTTAAAACTGACCAGAATATACATTAAATCCGTCTTTATCTTTGAATGTTAAACATATTAAAATAACCAGAAACTTTAAGTGTTCTTCAGTGGCAACTTTATGGCCATAGATAAATAGCACTAATTAATTGCAACAGTTCTATAGAGTTCATTCAGATGCTAAGAAAATGTAACTATTTAACGGTTAACAGGTCTCACAGTCAAAGTTCTTGTAATGTCTATTACACAAATAATATTAAAATTAGCCTTTTAACAGTCTTAGAAATAGAACTTTGTTCATTTATTAGGCTATCCAGGGTTATGTGAATATGCGGCGGTTTTCAAATAAGTTCTTGATAAAAAGTAAATTATCGTGAAAAGAACATTAGGATTTGCACCAAAATAGCTTTCTTTAGTATTTAATATACAAATTGTGCAATATTCTTGAAAACAAATTTCAAACAATTAATTTTTTTTTTAAAACTGTAGATACTAAGTTTGTGAGAATGATTTATGAAGGAAGTGCAGTATAAAAATATTAAACCTACCATCCAATTCTATTGATTGACTTTCCTTTTTCATAAAAAGGTTGGAACATTTGAACACCTAGTTATCAGGAACACTTGTGTCAAGAAATTTTTACATGGATATGAAATGTTTTATCATATAAGTTGATTTTCTAAGTACGGGTAACAAGTAATAATGGTAACAATATGCAGTAATGAAGTCCCCTAAAACCCTCATAATCCCTTCATTTATTTAGCAAATATATATATACATCACTTTAGTACTGCTTTACCAAACAGATCAGGATGCATGTGCCCAATAGTATTGTTGAAAAAGGAAAAAAAGGAGTATTTATACTCCTTTGAGTGTTTGGGACATAGCGTTAACAAATTTATATGGTTGCAAGGTGCTTTTTTCTAATGATTAGCTCAGCAGGCCCATAGGTCCATGTGAGCTATTACCATCACTCTGCGCCGGTCTGTATTATGTAAATTTTTCTTTTAAAATCTTCTCCTCTCAAACCACTTCATGAATTGAAACAAAAGATTTTTATGTTGAATCTATATGATGTCCACTATGAAGTTTTTTATAAGCTTATCTGACTTTAAAGGCCATGTGAGCTTTTGCAATCACTTAGTGTCCAGTGTCTATTTTCATAAACTTTTTAAAATCTTCACTGAAACTACTGCCAAATGGTACCAAACTTTTCCTAAATGTTCCTAAGGGTATCTTGTTTTGAAATTGTATCTGGGGATTTGATCCATTAACAAATATGGCTGCTGTTGCTAAAAATAGAACATAGGGTAACATGTTGTTTTTGGATTATATCTCTAAATTAAAGCTTTTAGAGCAAATGATTAGCAGGTCATAGTTTATCACCTGTGAAATTTTTAGACTCCCATTTTGGAGTTATTGCCCCTGAAATGTCAATATTTAGTAAATTTCAAAGTTTTTGGCTTATAACTTAAATAATTAAGTAGTTAGAGAAAATCTGTATGAGTAGAATTGACCAACAAGGTCTATCTCCTGCTAAATTTTCAGAAAAATCAGACAACCAATTTTGGAGCAATTGCCCCTTAATTCTCATTTTTTTGGCAAATTTCAGTTCTAGTTATTATCTTGAAAACTGTAACAGATAGAGAGAAATTTAAAACAGTAAGAATCACCAGAATAGTAAGATCTACAAACAAGTCAATATGGACGAATAGTCAATTGACCCCTTTTAGGAGTTATTGCCCTTGAAGGACGAATTTTACAGATATTTTGCAAAAACCATAATAGATTTAGAGAAATTGTGAAAGCAAATATGTTCAGCAAAATAAGATCTACAAAGAGGTCAATAGGGTTAAAATTGTCAACTGACTCCTTTTAGAGGTCTCTACCCTTTAAAGGTTAATTTTTTCCATTTTAAATTTAGCAGTTTTTGAACAAACTATAATAGATGATGAAAAAAAGCAAAAAAGAACAAAATTATTCAGCACAATAAGCGCTACAAATCAGTCATCATGACTGAAACTGTTAACCAACTCCTTACAGAAGTTATTTTCCCTGAATGATGATTTTAATCCATTTTAAACTCGTTTTTCCGAAGGCATGTGGGTGGCTGCTAACAGTTTTCTTGCTATAACTTATAAATTGTCCAACCAATGCTTTTCAAATTTTAATATGTTGTTACTAATAGAAAAATGCTAGTCAAATTCGATATTGCAATTTTCATTTTTGTCCAGGAGTAATGGGCCTTGAATAATAAGCATATGTGCAGGTCAAAAAAAGCCTGAAATTGCCTTTCACGATATATAAAACCTATATATATATATATATATATACAAGTCTAAATTGAAAACAACGTTCAAACCTATGATTGCGTTGGATAAAAACCGCAATTTTTATACGTGTGCATGCAAAACAAATTTCTTGTTAGAGGGGTCTAAACACAGCACAAACAACATTTTCCAAAAGACCAAAAGAGTGAAAAAGTATATTTTAACAAAACGCATTTGACTAACAGGTCGAACAACAAATGTTCTTAAATCCTGCTATTTAGACAATTAATGTCTCTTCAGTGATGTTAGGAATCGAAACGGTTATTGGAAGGCCACATAATTTACCTCAATTTAGGATAGACTCTTGAATTTTGAGGAGTCAACATAGGATGAACGGATCATATAAACCCGAAGGCAAATATAATACAAGCCCAAACGAAAAAATATAAACAAGTCTAAATTGAAAACAACGTCCAAACCTATGATTGCGTTGGATAAAAACTGCAATTTTTATACGTTTGCATGCAAAACAAATTTCTTGTTAGAGTGGTCTAAACACAGGAGTATATATAGGAGTTCGAGAAGAACTTTAAAAAGCAGAACTGTTCTGCAAAATAAAAATCTGCAAAAAGGTCAACATGGCCGATGTGTCACATGCCATTAATTGATGTTTTTTTATTCTTTCTCAAAAACTATATAATCGGTAAAAACTGTAATCAGTAAAAATTATCAAAGTTACGAGACCTACATAATGGCACTAAATAAGATCTACAAGTAAGCAAGCATAACTGATTGCAATTAAGAAAAAATATATAAATTTAAATGGCATATTTTTTACCAGGTGAGTGATGCAGGCTCTTGAGAGTCTCCTGTTTTCATACAGATTAACTTAACAACATGACTACTGGGGCTAAAATTAATACATGGTGGTCAAACTGCAGCTTTTGGTTAGCATCTCGAAAACTATAGCAATGAGAGAAAAATATGCAGGGTAAGAATGGTCAACCCAACAGGCTCTCTCGACTCTGAAAATTTTAGAAAAATCTGTCAACCTGTATTCGAGTTATTTAATTTTTGTCACCTTCTTGCTATTGTATTGAAAGCTAAGGAGTTCAGTTAAAAGTGTAAATTGCTTAATTGCTAAATTATCAACATTGTAAGCTCCATTTACCCACAAGATCAGACTATACCATATATCCAGTTATTGCCCCTGAAAGGTAAGTTTTTCTCGTTTTTTTTTAATAAACGGCAGTAGCTAGGTTATAATGTGATTGCAAAAAAATTACCACACTACTAGATCGATCTACTCTGAAAATTTGAGAAGAATTCTACAACTCTTTTTGGAGCAAATAACTCTGAAATATTCATTTTGACTAATCTTTTCATGTCAATATTTTTTTGCAGCTTTTGGCTGTGATATAATAAAACTATTGGAGCTAGATTAAAAGTGTAAATTGCAAAAATGATCAGAGACACCCAAATAACTAGAATGTGCAATTGTAAATTCTCACTAGCAAACTTGCTCTTTTTTGCAGGTGAGCCTATTGTTTTTGTTCTGAGCGACTTTCAGGAAATATACAAAATTTGGAATTACATCCTTTTAAATCCAATTGTTCCACATATATATGATTGTGCGTTCAAGAGTGAGAAAATATACCAAAATTGGAATCCACACGAAATTCGTTTCATATAATAGCTTTAGGCTAATGTTTCGAAACATTGTTTTTGCTGGATACCTTTCATACAAAATTGTCCAAGGAAATTGACCAAATTGAAATCACATCCTTTTGAAATTCAATTGTTCCATGTCAAAATTTAAGTCATAACGTTTCCAAAATATATGGTTGCTATGTGCTTTTCCAAATAATTACTGTTCTGGTAGACTTCGGTAAATTTAACAAAATTTGAAAAGCGTTCTTTGAAATCCAATTGTTTCATATAAATGACTGGGTCAAAATGTTTCCAAAAATTTATGGTTGCTATGTACCTTTCTTTAAAAATAAGTATTGATCAGAGTCTTTCAGGAAATTCATCAAATCAAGTTCGAATTACAAGAAATTGTTCTCTATAAAAGCTTGAGTCAATATGTTTCCAAAAATATATGGTTGCTAGGTACCTTTCTTACAAATATGTGGGTTTGAGTCTCTTAGTAAAATTTACCAAAATTGGAATAACATCCTTTAGAAATTAAATTATTCCATGTCAATGTTTGGGTAATTAAATTACAAAATATGTGGTTGAAAGGTAATTTTTCTAAATTATTATTGTTCTGACAGACTTCTAGGAATTTTACAAAAAATTGGAATCACAAGAGCAATTATAATTTATGAGTCAATTTGTCATGCTACCAAGGTCACAGAATTTCACTTAATCCGGAAAAGAGCTTCAGACGCGCGAAATTTATATATAAAGTGTTTAATTCATCGACACATTTTGTGAATAACTAGTTAAAATCATTTGAACACGATTTTCACAATCGGTTTCTTTTGTTTTCTATAGAAAACTCTTTAGATGTCAACCAATGTACACTATAAACCTCAATAATCTTCAAACCTTTAGAGTCAACAAGGGACATATTGCTACTTATGGTATGCAACTTGCACTTCTAAAGAGCAATACATTATATTGTACTGATGGGTTAAAATGTCTACCACTTTTCAAGACCAATTATGTACTGGTGGATAATTACAGTTCAGCAATTTAAAAGTTTTATGTTGAGAAACCTCTCCTGAAAATGCAGCAAGCAGATATTTATTTCTCAGTGTTAAGGCTGCTCGAAACATTTGTCCTTAACCACTCCTCGTCTGGAGCTGACTGTGCGAACCAGGTATGTTTGATAAAACAGTAATAAAGGCACTCCATATACACATATATAGCTTCCATCTAAGTAGTATATTAAGATGCGTTGACATCTATCTTTGTAAGTAGAGAATGGACTGGTGGTTCTATCAATTTTTACACATGTGATCGTTTCCTTCACGCAAGTATTCTTTTCTTGCCAAATGGTCAACATATACCAAATTACGTAAGGATTTACTGAAGCATCGCTGAACTTAGTCCAAATAAATTTGACGTCTCGTAAGGCTAGTTGAATTTTTTGCTGTAACGCCTGCTTTCCTACGTCAAGTATTATTCACTTCACTGTTTTACCTACGTAGCGCTTGTTGTTATGTGGGCTATTGAATGACAGGATATCACCAATATATCTGAAAGCGAAATTAAAAACGTTGCAAAACGTTTTTTTCTTTGTCTTTGAAAACTTTCTGTATGAATTCTGGTTCATATTAAAACAAAGTCGATCATTAGGGGTGCACAATTAGTAACCATCTTTAGTGTATTTATTGTTGACATCAGTATAGTTATTCACAAAGTAAGATTTTTCATGACCTAAACAAGGAATTTGTGTCTACAGTTCCCCGTTTTTATAGAAAAGGCTCTGTTTAGTGAAACGATGTAGATGATCTTTCAATTGAGCCCTTGGGAATAGACGTGTAGAGTGTACAAAAATCAAAAGTAAAATGTATATTTTGTTTTATCTGTACGATTGGGCCAGGCCTATAGTGTATGATGTTACTATAAGAAATCTCTTTTGGAGCACAGCTCCTGATACAATATTGTAAGGCGGTATGATTTGATATTAATAGGTATTTTTTGTTGATCCACTAATCGAGATATAAAAAAAAATCGTTTAACCCCATGTCCCTCTCTAAATTCAGGAACCTCGTCATTGGTTACTTTATGTCATATCTTCGTGTTATTTGTTTGTTATTTGAAGCAAATAATGTTGATTGCAGATCTTTGATAGTTTATTAAAAACGTTATTTTTTTATCCTGGTCTCTATGATGAGTTTATTTAGACTCGAAACAATTTAGAGCTTGACATACGTATATACATTCTATTGAAGACTATATGAATCACTCTAAATGTATTTTTGGTTACTTTTGTTGTTGAGTTACTGTTTCATGGAGACCCTACGTCTCCTTTGGATCGTTTGCATGTTACTTTTATTTAAGAGCTAAACCTCCTGCACAGATCATCCCCAATTATATTTTCATCTTACTCTTACTTGCGTTGCCCCTGATATCCCTTTCCTTCTGACGCCCTTCTCCCATTTTGGGTAATAAAAAAAGATAAGTCGAAAAAAGACAACTATGTCACCCTCATTAACGTTTGAGATATTCCATGTACTATATAAGATATCTTCTATGCTTTAGAATATATCTTTGAATTTTTCTAAATACTAAATATTTCCAACCCCAGGAATAGATTACCTTAGCTGTATTTGGCAAAACCTTTCGGAATTTTGGGTCAATGCTCTTTAACTTCGTACTTTATTTGACCTTTTTAACTTTTTTAATTCGAGCGTCACGAGTGAGTCTTTTGTAGACGAAAAAGCGAGTCTGGCGTACAAATCTTAACCCTTGTATATCTATGATGAGTTCTACAGTTCATAAAATGTTTCATATATTTCATAAGATATCAAAGAAGAAGATATCTTATAAACATTACTTTATAAGATATCAAAGAAGAAGATATCTTATAAACATTACTTTATAAGATATCAAAGAAGAAGATATCTTATAAACATTACTTTATAAGATATCAAAGAAGAAGATATCTTATAAACATTACTTCATAAGATATCAAAACATTATTTATAAGAAGAAGATATCTTATAAACATTGCTTTATAAGATATCTTATAAACATTACTTCATAAGGTATCAAAGAAGAAGATATCTTATGAGCATTACTTCATAAGATATCAAAGAAGAAGATATCTTATAAACATTATTTATAAGATATCAAAGAAGAAGATATCTTATAAACATTGCTTTATAAGATATCTTATAAACATTACTTCATAAGGTATCAAAGAAGAAGATATCTTATGAGCATTACTTCATAAGATATCAAAGAAGAAGATATCTTATAAACATTATTTATAAGATATCAAAAGAAGAAGATATCTTATAAACATTGTTTTATAAGATATCTTATAAACTACTTCATAAGATATCAAAGATGAAGATATCTTATAAACATTACTTCATAAGATATCAAAGAAGAAGATATCTTATAATCATTACTTCATAAGATATCAAAATAAGAAGATATCTTATAATCATTACTTTATAAGATATCAAGAGAAGAAGATATCTTATAAACGTTACTTCATAAAAATCAAAAGAAGAAGATTTCTTATAAACATTACTTCATAAGATATTGAAAGAAGAAGATATCTTATAAACATTACTTTATAAGATATCAAAGAAGAAGATATCTTATAATCATTACTTTATAAGATATCAAAGAAGAAGATATCTTATAAACATTACTTCATAAGATATCAAAGAAGAAGATATCTTATAATCATTACTTTATAAGATATGGGATATTATATAAATCATATATAATGTATAATTATATTTTAATACATATTTTAGGAGAAGTCCATTAAAGGAAAATCCGTAAGATATCGTTTATATTTTTACATTTCTTACTAAGAAACGATTTTTATATAAATATAAGATATTTGATAAACTTGATATAAACATTTCTCATATAATTCACAGTTAATGAGAAAAACTCGTTATATATTGTATATCTTATTGACTGTCATTTTCTAGATGTCATATACGAAGCAGACCTTTAGTATCCATTATTTCAAGTTCAGTTGGATAGATGTGATTAACATAGTCACATCTGTGACTTATGCACAGTAAGAGGGTCATGATTGCTAGTTTCTTTTCATTAATGTTTAGGATTTCTTCTTCGGTAAGTGTCTTTGTGGAATATATTGAGGTTTCAAAAGCCAAATTGCAGTACCTTATTCCTATGTTAAGCAGTTCTATAATTTAAATATAAGATGTGATATGATTGCCAATGAGGCAACTCTCAACCAGAGACCAAATGACGTAGAATTAGTACTGAACTATAGGCCTGTTATCTATGCTGACTTTTAACGAATGGATCGACACCGTGAATTGATGTTGGACGAACGGGTGTGTCACCAGCCTAGTAATCAATACTATATGGTACTGAAATGAAAAAGCGTTGAAGATCTTTCAAAACCCTAAGGTTTTGCTACCCCCGCACAAAGACGGCATTAGCCAGATCTGGCACAGCCTTTCTGAATTTTGGATTTTAAATGCTCTTCAAAGGCGTATTTGATTTGGACATCTAACTGCTTTGATTTGAGCGCAAATTATCAGGCGACTGCGATAAAACGCACGTTAAGATGATTTTGATTTTCATACAAATAAGCTATTGTTTTAGACATTGTTTGTGGGGATAACAACATAGTTGTCATGGAGATAAATAAGATGCCACAATGGTTTACCTATGTTTTTATTTCGTACTTAATCCAGCAATTGAGACATACATGATGCAAAAGTCGTTACGACTGGCAAATGGGAATTTGACAATGGGAAAACTTAAATCGTCAAGGAATCTTATTAAGATATAGATATCTGATTTCGATATCCTCACATGACGGAGCAGGCGAGTTTCGATAGATCTGAATTTTAATCAGATTGATCGTCAAGAAGTATTTATATGTGCAAGTAGCAATTAATGAAAAGATCCACATATAGAGAATACCATTTTGTTTGAACTTTCGGTAGCATCTTTAACTTCAAGCTCATTGGTAGATCTGAAATGAAGGCATATGCTGAAATATGGGTTATTGAATGACAAGACATCTTTGTCTGAACGACGTGAAACTAAAGAACTTTGCAAGGTTTTTTTTTTATTTGTTTTTGAGGTTTTGTATGAAATTGGCTTAGATGAAGAAAAAACCCAAGTTTTCAAGTAGGGATGCACAAAAAGTAACATATTAGATTGTGTTAAATTAATCAACCATATACGTACTCGACAAATATGTTGGATCAAAAAGATCAGTGTTTTGACTTTATATTGATGTTAACAGATCATTTGCAGTGTTTGTATTGAATTGTTTTGTTTTTGTGTTGTATGGTAGGACTGAAGTCATATATGCTGACATATTGGTTATTGAATGACAAGACATTCACTATATCTGAACGACGTGAAATTTAAGAACCTGTCAAGATTTTTTTCTATTTGTTTTTGAGGTTTTGTATGGATTCGGCTTAGCTGAAGAAGAAAGCAAACAAGTTTTAGGGATGCACAATAAGTGACATATTAGACTGTGATAAATTAATCAACCATATGAGTAGTATACACTGGTTGTTTTGGAGCAAAGAAAATACGTAAAATATATGCAATAAATGGATGTGCAATTTTGATGGTTATATTATGTTATATATGGGGGAAATATGGGCATGGGGGAAAAGTGGCTTTATGTATACGTATTACCAATTTTCCGCGGGGGAAGAATGGCAATGATCCAAAATTTCCCTGGCGAAAAAATGAGATCATGCTAGTTCCCCCCCCCCCCCGGGGGGGGGATAGCTATATAACACCAGCTGTTTCATGATTGTTCCATTTCGCGTCAACCACCGAAAGTAACTCCCAGGTACTTATGAGATGCACTTATAGGGATATTTTTCAGGGGCGGATCCAGCCATTTTAAAAAGGAGGGGGTCCAACTTATATGTCCCATTCAAATGCATTGATTGTCCAAAAAAGGGGGTTCCAACCCCCGGAACCCACCCCCTCTGGATCCGCCACTGTTTTTATCATTTAAATCTGGTAAATCAATGTTTGAGAAAATCATAATTTCGGTTGTATAAATGTTAAAAAAAACCTTCAAATCAGTTATTTTGTATTTTCAAAACGTAAACAAACGCATTCCTTATTTAACAATAGTATTTCTCGCATATCACAGTGAAATTAGCTATCTGAATCCGCTTGTGTATACACTGTTTATTGTGATCTAAGAAAAAAGCAGTTTCAGGAAATGCCCTTGTTGTCTAATGTCTGCCTGCTATTTATATATACAATCTGATTCAAATTTAGATCAGTTGTAACCTGCACGTAGAAAGATCGATATTTTAATTACTAGTAGATTGGATTTATATATAGTACTTATATTATTTTTTCAATGGAAATTTGAACTTACGGATTCCTATTCTTATACATATGGCAAGCCAAAGTGGACAAAAGAGCTATTTTTAAAATCAATTTTAATATTTAGAATTCATTTTTAATATTAAGAATTCATTTTCTAATATTAAAAATGAATTTCTTATATCAAAAAGAAAAACACTATTTCTTGATATTAAAAATGAATTTGTGATATTAGAAAATGAATTTCTAATATTAAAAATCATTTATTAACATTAGAAATTCATTTTTAATATTACAAATTAATTTTTAATATCAAGAAATAGTGTTTTCGTTTTAAAATCAACTTTCAGAGTTTCAAATTAAAATCTTCATCACTAAAGAGTTTTGACTAATCACTTGTTTATTATCTTTTCTATAACTCCTCCCTGTTTTCAAACAATTAAAAAAAAAAATATGGCCAAAAGAAAGAATGAACTCAATCAGATTTTGCTAGGGACGGGGCAGCTTTATCAAATAATTTCGAAGAAGATGAAGTCCTGTTTAGAGATGCCTCAACTAAACTGGAAAATGGGAGAGTAGAATTAGATGAGGAAACTGTTGAGCTACTGGAATCGTCACTGGCATCCACGTCAAGACTTGTCAGAGATATGAGGAATGTTTCTGTAAATTCTGACTAGAAATTTACGTCGCACTACAAAGCCGATAGACCTAAGACAGGTATGGAATAGGCACAGTCTTATGAAAGATTTAAAGCGTATCGAGTCGGAAAAATAGTGTTTTTGCCCCATTTTAACTAAAATATGACGTATTTTTCATGTTTTTTTTTATAACTAAACAGGGGCGTACGCCCCTTCTTGGATCTACCCCTATTGCAGGCACACAACAACTCGTATATTCCTATGAAACGCACCCATAATGTGCCCGAGTTGAAAAAAAAGATACCCTTACAAGCCGAGTGAAGTTTTAAAAAAAAACTTAAAACATAGGAATATAATATGAGTTGTGGTGTGCCTTCATTTTATATTTTGCATGTGTATGCTAATGATGTTGTAAAAGTCTCGAATCAGATACAGTCGAAGCAGTCTAATCCAGATACTGAATGGATAGTATAGCGCTCAGGTCGCAAGGTGGATTTTTAAAACTACCATAGGTCATAAATCCCTTTTAATTCTAATTTTATTTATTTAACATTTCCACCAATGGACCTTTCTTTCTCGGACATTTCGGCCAACTGAATAAAAAAAAATATAACAAGAATGCAAACCAAAGAGTTGTACACGTGAGAGCGCTTACAAAGCAATTTTTTATGTTATTTATATTTCCAAGGGCATAACTCTTTTAAAAATAACTGATCGGCACTGATTTTCAAACTTGTCAGCTACAATGTTGATGTAAACATAATATATAAGTATTGCTCTTTGGTCAGGTTGTTGTCTCTTTGATGCATTCCCCGTTTCCATTCTCAATTTTATTATACAAACCTGGCAAGACTTGTACACATGAGAGAGCTAACAATACCGGTCGAACAAACGGACGGACGGAAGGACGAACGCCCGATATTTCTATGTCCCCCACAACGCGTCGCATAGGGAAAAAAGATTATATTAATTTGCACTTTGGTCTTCGGGGTTGGGTATGTTTCTGGTGTTTTGGGCTGGGTGATGATATTACAGGTGCAACTGATAAAAAACGCACTTTTTCAAAAAGTGCGGAGACAAAACTACTCACAGATGATTACCAAAGGTGCCTTCTGGGGTATGGGCATATTGTTCACATAGGCTTCGGGAAAAGCCCGAGAGTATTCGCAGTCTTTTAAGGAGTTTTTACAAGTATACAAGTGTGTATGTGTAAATTAAAAGGGTTGTTATTTATTTGTGTGCATGAATGGAGATGTGGGATATACAATAAAACAGCAACTGACGAATTAACGACACACAAAACCAAAGACAAATAGTACGTGACTACTGCAGGATGGAAGAGTATTTTTTAATGCTACTTCGTAGTTTTATTATAGCAAGTATTATACCATCACATGTTCAGAACACAAGTCAGATTTCAACTATAACAGCAACTCAGTCTCCTAGTACGTATTTGTTATTCTTTAAACTTCTTGTATTCAGGAGAAAACTCAAATCGTTATAAAAGAAGGAGATGTGGTATGATTGACAATGAGACAACTTTCCATCAAAGACCAAATGACGTAGATGCTAGCTTGCTTACATTGCTACATTTGATATCCCCCAATTACCATTCCACTATGAACTGCTTTTTCAAAAGATATTTTGTCACCAAATGCCTTATAAAATAAAACATCATCAAATATGCTATAATATATTTTGCTCCCTCGAAAAAATGCTGGGAGCATATTGTTTTACCCATGTTAGTTCAACAGTCAGTAGTATGAAAGGCCGATTCTGCCGCAATCGCATTTTCAAGGGAAATCCTGCATAGGACCCCAGCCCCGACGGCCAAATGCAAACGGACGGCATCCCTATTGAGCATAGGGTAAATACAAGAATATGACTTTCGTACACAATGGATTCGTCGACATTCCCAAAGATGGAGATGACGACTTCATCGGCGAAGATGCCTTCCAGGAAAAGGTGCAGGACCAGAATCAGGAAGCCATCAAATGGAAGGATTTACCTATTGGGATGATCTATAAGATCTTGGAGGTGATTGAAGTGGAAGGTAAGTATGGCAAAAGCAGGATTCTCACTCTGAAAGACAGACAAGGAGAAACCGCCAGAGTATGGGCTTGCCCCACGCTTAACAAAGAGAAGGGTCCTTTGCAAGGAGCTTTCGTTCGGAGCACCGGATTCAAGCTGAGCAAGAAATCTAATCAGCAGTACCTCTCATACGATCTGGTGAGAAAGTGAAAAAAAAAAAAAAAAAAATCTTGGGGGCGTAAAATTTCTCAATCCAAAGAGCTTTGATATGGAGGGTTCGGGAATGAGCGGGGAGCGAGGCGTAGCCGAGCGATGCGCGATTGGAAGAATCCTCCCTACGGCGCATGCGCATTCAGTTCTTCACTAAATGGGGTAGAAGGCCGGCGTAGATGATCCTTCTCGTCGTAGTAGTTCTTCAGGCAGATCGCAGGAGCACCGTCTTCACCCGCCAGCAGGGATTTGTAGGTTTTGGCTAATCGCACAGTATCTCGATGCTTCTTTTTCTTCTTGACGACTCGGCGCGAGATCAAGGACAGGACTAAGGTACCTGTGGTACAGAGGCAGGCTAGGGATCCGATGGGGATGGATGCCACAGCACCCACACCAGTTAGGGCAGACCCTATGGTGCCACTAGTCAGCAGGAGACTGCCGACGGAGCACCCACCCAGGGCAATGGAGATGACCTTATTAACACGGTTGTAGATCTTCAAGGTATGCTCATATTTCAGGATTTCTGCTGTGAGCTCTTCTTCCAAGGATTCCACACAACTAGCATCCACTTGATCGGTCATTTATTTATAGGAGCATACCTAGGAGAGGGATATTCTTGAATGGACTGTTGGCTCCCAAGATCAGACCGGATCCATCGTAAAATTTCTGACCGCTCTTCAAGTAGAGCCCATCGCCCTGGACAATGCGGGCGGTGGAAGGTTTGAGGAGAGACCGCTTCCGCTAGGTTTTACGGAGCAGACGCACCCACCACGCTTCAAGTATAACCCAGAGCCGATGGCTTTGGAAATGGCAGTGCTACCCAGACCACTCAAAGCACCCACTCCCAGGGCTGGCAGAACGGTCTTTGCCAACATGGGAAGAGCTCTCATAGCCAGCCCGGCCAGCATGGGTAAGAAGCCTCCCACCTTCTGCATATTCTCCCTCAATTGGGCACTGCTCATCTCCAGATTCATACCACCGGTGCCTTGCTGCAGGAGCTTGGTGATCTTTTGAACCTGTCGGGAGGTGAGCAGCATCTTATGATCGCCTCTCAAATTCGCGTGGGACAAGCGGATGGTGACTGGGCAGCCTTTCTTTGCCGCCCGCTGGAGCTTATCGGCTTGACCTTTCGTTAAGTTCAAACCATATTCTTGATACGTCATTTATTTATACTTCGCGAAGATGAAAGCGGATGGTGAGATGCTCGCCTCTGAGATCGATGGGCGTACCGTTCTGATCGGTGAGATACGTTTCCATGCGATTGATGGTTCGCAAGGTCACGGGCAAATATACTAAATTTTGGGGTTTGAAGGATCTTCTCGCCTGGGGCCACGCCGGGGAAGAAGCTATAGATGGTGGACTGCTGGGTTCCGTCCACATAGCTTCCGCTGATGATATCGCTATTCACCAAGATGCTATTGATGCTGATGATATTGACGATATGCTCCCCTTCTGAGTAGCCATTCGTGGCTCGGTCGAACGTATAGATCTGCCGCTCGAAGCCCAGCACGCTGCTGATGCTATTTGAACGTCGAAGTCCACCTGATAGTGGTGGGCGAGGGTCAGCGTCGCTCTCAGGGTCGCACGGTTGGCGTCGAGGATGATCTTGGTTTTATGCTTATTGAGCCTCAGCTGCCGCTGAATCTCATCGTTGATATCTTCGATGCCGTAAGAGCCGGTGCTCAGCGCGATGGGAAACCAGTTGGCGCCATCGTCGGGAGAGTAGCGGAAGGAATTATTGCCTGCATGGATATTGGGGATCGAGTAGTAAGTCTCCAGATTCACCAATGCCATCTCATAGCTCCTTCCTCCTTCAGATGCAGAGGCGGGTTGAAGCGGGTGAGGATTCGGCTTTGGTTACCGGACACTATAAAGGAAAATCCCTGCTTGGGGTCGGAATTATCGGCGATCCGTTGAAGCAGAGCTTGGTCCATTTATTTATAGGGCCGGCGGTATCGACAGATTTTGGGTGCCCGAAGGCACTGAAAACCTACCAATGGCGGCGGTTGCCTCTAGAAGACGACGTTCATCTTCTGGCCGTCGGACTCGAAGCGGAGGATCCGGTCGGAGATCACGAGGGCAAAGGCTTCGGTATTGGCGGGCACATTGCGATCGAAATCGGCCCGGATCTGGATATCCACGGTCGACTCCTTCAATCGCTCGGACTGGTGACTCACATCGATGACGAAGAGTGGGTAGAGATCGATGAAGTCGGAGGGATTGATATTGCAGTTGCTGATGAGGCGGTCCATGCTGAAATATTTTTTCCGGAAATCAGCAGCACTCTTATAGACTCTGGCGATCTTATTTTGGGTGAAGCCGGCATTGAAGTCTACGGCAGGGTAGCGGTCTGCATTGAGGGTGACGTAGATATTTCGCAATCGACAGTGATCGAATACGGCCGCATTTTGGGTCTGGTCATTGCTCTTGCCGGTCTGGAAGGCCACGATGATATATCTGGGCTTTTCCCGACCGCTCTTGGCTGCCAGCCGCCAGTTAAATTGGGAGGTTTGAGGGACGGCTATGGAGTCGCACTGTCGCATCCGGAAGCCGCAGTCGATCTTACCCTTGCTCTGGATGGTCTTATAAAGCCGCATTTTCTCCTGGTCGGATGGATTGACGTGGGGGACGAACCAGGAGATCTTACTCAGGATGATTTCCGCCACGTCGTTGACGGCGGCGGCCCTCAGCACGGCATTGGCATCCGAATCGCGCACGAGGAAAGCTCGTGCTTGAAGCCGTAGACGATCTTGCCATAGTCGTCCGCAAAGCCGAAGATATGCTTCAAGGGAATGGCGAAGGAAAATGACCCCTTATTGGCGGGCTTGGTGATGATATAGCCGTGGCGAGCTGAGAAGCCGGTATTATCTGCATGGGCAGCGGCGGAGGAATCCTTATACCATAGCTGGTTGAGACCTTGGGATTTGGAGAAATCGTCGGGGTAGGTCAGCATTCCCAGCATGGTGGTGGCGATCCCGGGATCGTTGATATGCTCGATCTGCTGGCCGGAGAGTCGGTAGCTGATCGTCCGAAAAGATACATGATACCGTTATGGACGAGCGAGACCAGATCTCCATCGTCATAGGCGGTACCATCATTCTTCTGGAGCCGTCCTTCGACCAAGAGATAGCTCTCGGCGGGGTGGAGGAAGAGATCCTGGGTTTCGATATTGATACGTATTTCCGCACCGGCATTATTCAGTTGGGCCCCAGCTTGAGGCTCGTATTCGTGAACCTCATATTCCTGAAGACTTTCATCGAAGGTCAATCCTTCGGTGATGGTGAGAATTTCTGACATCATATATTTATTTATAGCGCCGGACGAAGTCGTGGATGGTGGCGATGCCGCCGCCCGAGATGAGGTTATTCAGTCTGGCTTGCTGCTGGGAGGTCTTCGCAGGAATGCTGGGATTGCTAGGTTGATTGGGCTTGCGGGGCTTCCGGACCTTGCGGGTCACCTTATCCACGACGTGGTCCACGGCTTTGAGGCTCCTTTTCGACCCCTTTCAGGGCTGCATTGGTAGCGGCGCTCATGGCCTTGCTGCCCAGCGTCTTCGCGGTAGAGGAGGTGAATATGCGCCCGGCTAAATTGGCGACCGCATCGAATAGTCCCCGCCCGCCGACCGCATATTTGCGGCGATAACCACGTTTCATCACTAATGGCATCGTATTTTATTTATAGGAGACTACGATGCAGCTGCCTATATTTCTGGTCGTCGATATGACCAAATTTCCTCAAGGCATCGAGGATGGCCACGATCTCGTTGTGCACCCCATTATTTCCAGCCCTATAGGCGGCAGCGCAAAGCTCCAGACGATCCATCAGCGAATCGAAGTCTTTCGGCAGGAATACCGTCTGCAGCCCAGAACCATACTTATCTTGCTGGTAGATGCCGAGACGATCTCTTTCCATTTATAGCTTCGGCTGGATTTTGGGGTCCGCGAGAGGACGGAATTTCCTGATACATGGCTCCTGAGGCTCGTAGGATATCGCCGTAGGTCATCAGGTCTTCGGGATCGAAAGATTCGGGGCGCTTCTTAACCATGAGCTCCCAAAGGCCGGGGTACCCTTATGGCGCACGCCATCGACGAAGATATCATCCCCATCGAAGGAGACGGGCGAATTTCCGATCATGAAGACGTCGTCCTCCACCCTCAATCCAAAGGTATGGTCGGCGTGAGGAGTCATGCTGAGCTTAAGATACTGAGTCGCCCGCGGGCCGAGGTGGGTGCCATGGGGTGGTTCGATGGGTAGTGGATCGGCAAATTCGGCAGGAGGGGGAAGGGCTGGCACTGGAGTGGGCAGCGCAATCGGGATATCTTCGATCGTTTTGGTGATCTTCGAGGCGGCCTCCTTTGGGCTTCCACCACGGGCTTGAATATCTTGGAGAGGTTTCGGTCGAGCCCCATCTTCTCGAGGCGATGCTGCATATTGCTAGCCTGAATGCTACGCTTGGTTTCCTGGAATTCCCTAGCGAGCGCCTCACGCTGCTTGGGGTCGGTGATTTTGATGAAGGTCATTTATTTATAGCATCGGACGCTTTCGAACGCCCTAAGCGTTGGAAAGCGTTTGAGCGAACGCCTTGAAGCGTTTGAGAGATCGCCTCAAAGCGTTTGGGCGATTGCCTCGAAGCGTTTTAGTGGACTCGGATCTTAAATCCTGACCAAAGCGTGACGAATTTTGGCGGCTCGTAGGTAGGGCATCGCACGACCTCGACGGTTGCGCACCGATCGGGAGGATCTCTGGGTTTTGGCAAGTGCCTTTGCATTTATCTCGACCTGGCTGGCATGGGTGCGTGCACTGGTGGCCTCGGACCGTCTTGACCGAGCATTGCGGCTGGGTGGATTTGGCGTAAGATTTCAACCTGGTATAGCGACCGGAATTCAAAGCGTCGAAATCTCCTTCGCCTCTATGGATGGGGCGAATGAGCTGGAGTCCGCACTTATTGCAGAAGCCATCCTCAAGAATATGGTGGCAGGGCACTTGCACTCTCGAATTCCCCAGACGCTGGCGGATGCAGGGGTGGCAAATGTTGCCGAGAAGCTTACACTCGCACTCCTCCCCGTACCGGCCAAAATAGTGATCCGCAGAGCACCCCTCGCACCTATCAAGCCATCGGGGAGGTTTGAAGAGCATATCTATGAGGTATCCTTTTACCTCGGCGATGGATGGAGATCGACCTATCTCTAGCTCGATCTGATTCAAGAATGCGTATTCTTCATTCATCATTTTATCTTAGACTCGATAGAAATCTTCTAATTTGCATCGATATTTTCCAACCGCCTTGGGGCTCGTGAGATCGATGGTCACGAATCCGTACGGCTCGGCCCAGGATCGGTCGCAGAGGGCATCGAACTGGGCGGAGGTGAGGTCGCTGCAGTGATCCCGGCGGATATGATCGCGATTCTTGGCATCTTGCACGAAGAGGCATATAAAATTAGCATTCTCCCGGATCGATTGCCGCGGCAGCTTGAAATAGTTTTGGCAGAGATAGAAGCAGTCCACGTTATTATGGCGGCCGCGCACGTAGTAATCTTCGCACTTACTCTGCTTGCTCAGCATCAAATCGTCGAAGATCATAAGATTCTTGCGGGTGGGGTCGAGGTCTCGAGGATCCGGCACCTCGTCACCCTGCTCAAAGAAGAAGGCTTCGATATCGGCAGGCCGGGGCGGTGGCTTCAGCATTTCCACCACGTCAATCAAAGAGTGGGGGCAGGCATCCTTGACGGAGAGTAGGGATCGGATATCTTCCTTCGAGAACCCTCTCCCCAGTGCCCGCTGCAGCAGCTGGTAGATGGGCTGGTGAAGGGATTTCCCGAAGACGTATAATCGATCGTAGTCCAGCCACCCATCGCGCAAGAGGAGGTTATTCAGCAGCGTCGTCTTGCCGCAGTCCGACTTCCCGATGATCAGGCCTCTGATCGAACGCTGCGGGAGGAGGAAGTGATTGCGTCGGGCTGCAGCCACCTTATTATAGGAGATATTTTCGACGTCCATTTATATAGATAAAGAATGATTTTCTGCCTGAAGTGCAAGCGGCCAACCGAGACGGAAGGTCGCTATGAGGCCACCACCAGCAATGGGAGGCGGCGGACGGGTGGGCTATGCGTCGTATGCGGGGCAAGGAAGTCTCAGTTTCTCCGAGGGAGCAAGGAGCGGGGCTCGTAAATAAAATGATCAATCGGCTGCCGGTGGAAATGCATCTGCCGGGGCATAATTTCACCGGGCCGGGCACCCAGCTCCATAAGCGTCTAAATGCAGATGGTACCCCCAAGGCTTGGTCGAAGCCCATCAATCGGGTGGATCAGGCCGCCTATCGCCACGATCTCTGCTACGCCAAGCATAAGGATACTGCCGCACGCAATTCTATCTGCGATAAGGTCATGCTAACCTCACTGGACACCATTCCCAATCCCACCGTCCGCGAGCTCATGGACCGCAGCATCGTCAAGCCCATCATCGGCACCAAGACTCGATTTGGGCTGGGGTTAAAAAATTTCGTTGGTCGGACGAGCTAGCCGAAGAGCTGCATAAGCCAGTCCGACGCAAATTCCAGAAGCGTCGCGTGGTGGTGGGTGGGTGGACGAGACCTGGGCAGCCGATCTCGTCGATATGAGTGCCTTCTTCCGCGATAATCGAGGCTTCAAATTCCTCTTGAGCATCATCGATATCTTCTCCAAGTATGGCTGGCTGGTGCCGCTGAAAGATAAGAAGGGTGCTACGGTGCGAGATGCCTTCCGGACCGTCTTCAAGGATCGCACGCCCGAGAAACTATGGACCGATAAGGGCAAAGAATTTTATAATCGGGAGGTGAAGGAGCTGCTCCAGAAGCATGGCGTCGAGATTTACTCCACGGAGAATGAGGAGAAATCGAGCGTGGTGGAGCGCTGGAATCGTACCATGAAGGAGAAAATGTTCAAATACTTTTCAGCCAATTCCACGCGCGCCTACCTTCCCGTCTTGGACGATCTCGTCCGCCAGTATAATACCACCAAGCATCGATCCATCAAGATGACGCCCACCGCCGCCAGCCAGAAGGAGAATGAGGCCAAGGTATTCTGGAATCTCTATGGGGACCTACCACCCATGCAGCTGCCACGATTCAAGGTCGGAGATAGGGTTCGGATCACCAAGAAGAAAGGCACCTTCGAGAAGGGCTATACGCCTCGCTGGACGGAGGAAGTCTTCACCATCTCCCAGACCTTGAATACGCAGCCTCCCACCTATCACCTCAAAGACTTCAACGGTGAAGAGATCCAGGGGTCCTTTTACGAGCCCGAGCTTCAGCGCACCGACCAGGATATCTTTCGCATCGAGAAAATCTTGGGCCGACGCATCCGGGGTGGGAAGAAAGAAATCCGCGTCAAGTGGAGAGGTTATCCCACCACCTTTAATTCCTGGGTCAAGGATTCCGACTGGCAATGATCCCCCAGTAGGCTTTCTCGTCCTCTCAGTCAGGACGGGAAATATTGCATGCTGCGGTGGGTGATAGCAACCACGGCCGCCGAGGGTAGGGTCGGTCGTGACGAACCCAGAATGGTAGAAAAGATTTTCCCGAGGACTTTTGCTCTCGAGAAAATTTCCGTTAAGGTGGGAAAGAGGATGGGCATCCGCACCCGTCAGACTCAGAGGTTATCCAAGTAATTTCTTCAAGCTTTTCCCATCCTTTCAATCGAGATGGGGAAATGTTGCAGGATCAACCATGGTAGGAATTTATCTTCATTTCCAAGGCTTCGATTGCGTCACGGGTCGATTCGACCATGTCTTCGTTCGCGAGGGCGCGCTTGGATCTATCCGTCGTATGATATGATCTCACCTTCTCCTCGAGGACGTCGATCTTACCCTGCATCGCCATGGCTAGGTCTTGCCAGCTCTGGGCATACCATCCTTTGGTCACCGGCTGATCCGCCGCCGCCGGTGCTGGGAGATTCACGATCGAATGACCCCGCATATCTATATCACCAATCATCGCACCTCCGTCCATGGGTAGGCACTTAGCCACTTCTTTCTCCATACGGTCCAGCCGCTTCTTCTCAGCCTCCAGCGCCTTCGAGGTTACTTCGAGCGCAGCCTCCAGATCATCGATATCTTTCATACCATCTTTCAATTGCAGGTTGACCCAGCGCTTCGTCACGGCATCCGACCCCTCCTGAGGCAATCCCAGGCTAGTGATGCGATGATCGTTCATATCGAGATCCTGGAGCATCCGCCAGAGCGATACTCTTTTTCTTGCATGTGAACCGAACTTATCCATTTATCTATAGTGAGAAAACCACGTCGTCGATCGATCGCCCATCCGCAAGCATCTTCAGCACGTAGAGGCAAAGTGCCCGCATACTACGTCCCCACGCCTCTGCAGCTCATCGGTGCTATATCGAATTTCCGGTCTCAGATAGTCGATCATCTCGTCGGGTGGAGGCAGGCCGTAGGGGTCGAAGTAGACTTTGAGTCCTCCGCGCTTATGCCAACACGTCCAGTGCGTGCCGGGGCCATGGAAGTCGTCGTGATTCAGGATGCCGCATTCGATGGGGCGTGGGGTGGGTGGTAGGGCATCGCGCATGAATACGCCTCTGAATCGAGGGATTCTTAGGGTTGTGGTAGCTTCCTCCAGCTCTAGATTCGAGAGAGGCTTGTGAGGGAGGAGGATGTCGTGCACGCGAATGATGCTCATTTATCTAGGTATGGGCCAAGTGCGGGATGGGCATCCGCACCCGTCAGAGTCTGCTAAGTGCGGGATGGGCATCCGCACCCGTCAGAGTCTGCTAAGTGCGGATGGGCATCCGCACCCGTCAGAGTCTGCTAAGTGTCCTCACCCGTGAGTGATTCGATAGTGGCCGTGCGCGAGGGTGCTGACGCCGTCTGGAAGGATGTGGCGCTTATCGTCCTTGGCGGAGAGAGCGATCTTGTTGATCTCCTCGGCGTAGATCTGATGGAGATGGCTGCGGAGGATGCTCATCGGTCGGTGAATCTCCTGCTGGGTGGTGAGGCATCGCTTATAGTCCTCGAAGGCGATGCTGCGCTTGATGACGCTCCTGGTGACTCCTTCGCCTTCTTGGTGGCCTGACCGTCGTCCATCTTGAAGGCGTATAGCTTTGCCCGAGCCCCACGAATTCGGTCATGATCTTACCGCTGCATTCGTCCTTGAATTTTCCGATGACCTTCTTATTCACGCCGATGGGGATGCCGGAGGATGCTCGGTCGGGTAGTTGGACGTATCGAATTTTTCCTGCACGTGCGGCGCGATATCCTGGTAGAAGTCGGCGGTCTGGATCTCGTAGGCCAAGCTATCGGTGTCGGTGAAAAGCAGTCGGGCCTTATCGCCGTACGTCTCCTTCACGAATCCGTAGTGAAAGTCGTACATCAGAAGCTTCGAGATCTCCAAGATGCACGCTCCCAGGTAGACGGGCTTATCGAACCTGAGCTTGGTCTTCTTCATATGGACGGCCGCCAGATTCTCGGTGAAGACGACCCGACGATCGAAGTTAGGCTTGGCCACGAGCTTCAGGGCCTGCTTCTCGGTGGTGACCAGCCTGACGTCGACGCGCTTCCGGATATTCTCCATGGTCTTGCCGAAGACCGAATTATTCATGAGCTTGAAGAAGTCCTTCTCGGAGTCGGTCTTGGCCTTGGCGCGGAGAGCGGTATTTAGGTCGATATATTTCTTGAGCCATGGAGATTGGCTGAATCCGATGATGCGATGGACTTTGGTGAGCTTCATCCCCCTCTCCAGATACATCTTGAGATTTCGATAGTGAAGGGTATATTTCACGCTTGCCTAGGTGAGGCACGAGCTTGCGGACTTTGCCGATCTCCACGTTCTCGGGCGCGAGAGGGTAGTCATTGTGGGCATCGTGAAGATCGCGCGGATATTCGAGATTGCATTCTACCATGGCGCCATATTCGTGGTCGTCGGGATACTTCAGAATCTCGTTGATCTTCTCCGGCTCCATCCACTCGAAGTCTCCCGTGGGAGGGCTGCGCCATCGCCCACCCGTAGAGATTATTGGCATCGAGGTAGGCGAGATGCTTGGTGGGCTGGGAGGCGTCATACGTGCTCATGTAGGGATTGTTGGCCTTGCCATGGCGGTGGAGATCATGGCGACCCTCCTCTCGTCCCTCCTCGAACATCATCAGCATGTCTGGATCGGTGAGAAGCTCCAATCTGACGCCAGTGATTTTGAGGGCGGCGTCGTAGGATAGCCTGGGGATGTGAAGTAGTGGGCGGGATCGAGTCCATAGTTGGCCATGCAGATATCTCTGAAATTCTCGAAGATGTCGGCTAGCAGTAAGACGTCGGTTTCTAGGTAGAGATCGTGATAGTCGCGTAGGGTTTTGCATTCGAAGGTCTCCCAGACTCTCTGAGCGTGCGCGTAGTCCTCGTCGCTAATATGTTCTCCGGAGAGCGTGCTGAAGAAGGCTTTTGGGTGGAAGCTGAGTCTCTTCAAGCTTGGCCGGCCCATCCATATAATCGTAGGGAAATACCCCCTTCCGAATCATCAGCTCGTGGCGATCGCCGAATCTCGCCTTCACGGTCGCGAATTGGTCGGGGGTGAGATTCTTAGCTAGGGTATCCAGGCTGCTCAGCATAAACCTGCACGAGTCGACGAACCTCATCTCCAGATCATCTACCTGCTTGGAGAAGCTGATATACTTCTCATCGGTATTGGGAATGCAGTTGATCTTACCCTTGGTGTGGCCAAGCTCCTTGACGAAGATGTGGGCGTCGTACCCGCTCAAATTGTGGAAGAAGATGGGGATGTGCTTCGGGAGCTGGAAGCCTAGATTGCACTCGTTGTGCGCTGCGCCGCGATATTTCCCGGTAAGATGGTCGTGATCCCGGACCTTATCCCCTCCCAATTCATCCCTGCAGATGTGGCAGTGCGTGCTTGCTTCGAAGCTGGCCTTGTCCTCGTCCGTCATCTCCATCGGCTTGTTCTCCTTGTATAGCTTACCGATGGCTCGCACTTCCTCCTCCACGCACTGCACGAATTTCTTGGCAGCATCCTCCCCGCAATAGACGACTGGATCTTTGTAGTCGCCGTGAGCATATTTCACGTGATAGCAGAAGCCTGAGGGTCGCTGAAGTTGGTAGGCCTTCGTGTAGGAGTGGGCTGGATCCGGCTGGCAGGTATCGAGCTTCTCCGTGAAGCACTCGAAATCCGCGTAGATTGCGAAGGGGACTTTCATCTGCTTCTTGTGGTTGCGGAAGGCTACGGCGGACCCTTCGTCCGGCATATCGATCCTGACGGCATCTTTCTGGCTGCAATATTCCGTATGCTCGTCGAGGATATCCTGTCTGGAAAAGTGGGAGGCATCTGCGACAAAAGAAGAGCTCGTGATCATGCTCTGAGATTTGGGAGCTCAAGAGTCGTGAGAGGCTCTTGATCCAGCAGTAATGCTGCTTGCCCTCGCGAGTCAGGAAGAGGAGATCTACGTGGTGGGACCCGTGTTCTTAGATATTCTAAGGGGATAAACCTGGAGATCTTCCTCCCATCCTCACCCTTCTTTATGCCATCGAAGCCAAAGATGTTGACGTTGATGGTGGGATTCTGCCTCTCGAATTTATCGATCGACCTGAGCGAGACGGGAAAGTCGATGCCTTCAAATTTTAGCTCACCCACCCACTTCGCGTACTGACTGGGGCGATTTGCACTCTTCTGATCCACTTCCTCATGATGAAGCGCGGAGAGGATAGCCCATCTAAAGCACTCCTGATCCTCGTTCTTCACGTTGATGATCGCCTTCTTTTCGCGAGTACCGATGGTGTTGATATGAAGGAACCCCTTGAGTAGTTTGAATTGGTTGAGATGGATTTCTAGCTTCTCGACGCTGCTGAAAGTCCACCCACTCCTTCTCGCATGTACTTTACCATACTTTCCTTAACCTTCTCCACCATGATCGCAATCTCCTGGTCAAGGTCGTCAGATTCCATGAGCATTGTCGTCCGTGATCTGAAAGGAGTGGTGACGTAGATATTCTCCCTTTCGCGAGGCTCGTTTTCACCATCTCCACAAAAAGCACTAAGTGGACCTTTAATCCCTTCTTTTTGGCGAGAGCATCTGAGATAGTGGTGGAAATCGTGCTTCGACTTAGCTTGAGAAACGTAGCTACGTCATGCGGCTTCAAAGGTTCGATGACGACCGTGCCAAATACACCATTCAGAGCTTGTCGCCTATCGGCGACCTTGATCTCCTCCTCGACTGGAGCATTTTGATGTCCTCTTCCACCATTTGGAGCAGATCGTCTCTTTTGAGCTGGGAGTACTTTGTGAGACCACGATTCTTTGCAAGCGCTTTGAGCTGCTTCTTGCTGAAGACTTCCTGGCGGGTAAATTTACGGGTGGTTTTCTCCTCGATGAGCTTCACCAAGGCCTCCTTGTTCTTCCTGCTGACCCCTCAGACCCTCATCCTTAGCTATTTGACGGAGGGTCTTCATGCTCTCTTTACCACCATTTTACCCTCGACTGGGATGACCTCCTCCTCCTCCCGCTGTCGTGGTTGATTGCTATGCCTCCAGCAGAGGCCATCCTTCCCGGGCTTGCTCTTGCAGAACTGCCCCTTCTTCCTCTTGAGTGGGACGCCGCAGGCGGTTTTCTGCTCCCTGGTTGATGCTCAAATCGCGGCTTGATTTTCTGCGCCCCACAATTTTGACAAATCTCGGTATGCTCATCCATCTGCACGAAGTTAGGGCATTGCAGCACTGCTGCTGCCTTTTGGGGTTGGGGTGCTTTCCTCCAAATCTTCCTGGGGTTGGGGTGTTTTCCTCCTCCGAATCTTTCTCATTCTCCAGAAAGAAATCCTGATAGCGATCCATGTTATGATTACTGGATGCCATCCTTTTATTCATATCAATCTTGGACGATAGTACACCTCTTTAAGGTGTCCTTATCCACGGCCTCTTGGGCGACTTGTCTACCATCGAATACATATGCCATTCTTGTATTTACCCTATGCTCAATAGGGATGCCGTCCGTTTGCATTTGGCCGTCGGGGTAGGGGTTTTAGGCAGGATTTCTGCATGTGCGGCAGAATCGGCCTTTTCATACTACTACAGTCCGTCCTGTACTTTGTAAATAGGGAATATACGGTTGATTTCTTAGGACTACAGTTTTAAGCTTAAACTTTTCAATTATGTACCTGGTGTTAGTACATATACTAAAATCCGCATCTTGTCAGATTTTTATTTTTTTAAATTGCGCCGAGTGCTTTACCTATATTGAGGGTGCAAATATATTCTCAGGAAATTTCCACAAATGACAGAATGTTGTACTTTATCTTCTTAAGTGAAATGTTGCATACCGTTTGCAAGGTTTGTCCGACTAACCGCTATACGCACACAACTCGCACGTTTACACCATACAGAGTATACAATATTTAGAAGGTATATTTTATCAGGATGTTGATTTTCTTTATGATTTTCACATTTAACAGAATGTTTAACCTTTTCTGACAGATGCATCAAATGTGTCTTTTAGACACAACTATTCAAATTGTATTGTTTCGTCCTGAAAATGCATAAAATATTTGACACTGGACGTTATGCAACCATCAATCAATCAATTCAAATTGTACTTCATCATCACTGTCTGAGATCACTGTTTACCAAATTAAATTTTTGAAGAACTTTATTTTATTCATGCATGAATACAGCGCTGACATCACCTTTTTCTAGTTTGGAAGGGTTAGGTTGAAGATTCAGTTTTGAAAGGCTAAAAGTGCATCTAGTTAGGATGAAATAAAATTAACTCAGTTGAATGTTATATTGAATTTAAAGGAAATCTTCGACAGGTGGAATGAAAATAAAATAAACAACATTCAGATCCCGTCAATTCTTGTTTGTTCAATAACTCTGAATAAAGATAACGGTATTCTGCATTCAGTAACGTCACACGTTTTCTGTCAAGTTCTATTAAAGCGTATCGATCAACTTTGAAGCAATGTATCTTAAAAAAAGGATGGTGACATATGTGTTTCTATACATGCATGGATTCAGTATACAATCCTGGATATTATGTTTGTTTTTAGTCTTTCTTCGTATATGAGAAGATACATCGATAGAAAATCTAAAAAAATACGTCATAAAAGGCATATTCCCCATATATTTATGTAAATTTGTCGCCAAAATTGACGTTTTCTTTAAAAAATTACAACAAAAAAGGTGACCCCTATTTTTTATTTCATATTCCGATGTAACTCGAATCAAAGTAGAATTGTGCCAAAAATTCTGGATATCAGGAGATATGCCATTTAATGGTATCGTGTTACCTTGAAAGAAGAAGGGAGAACATATTTTTTACCCAAGTATTACGTTTCATTCAGACGCTTCAACACTGTGCATATTAAAAATTACAATGCCAAAGTGGACAAAAAGAGCTATTTTTTAATATTAAGAAATCAATTTTAATATTAAGAAATGATTTTCTAATATTAAGAATTCCTTTTCTAATATTAAAAATCATTTTCTAATATTAAAAATACGGTATTTTTAATATTAAAAAATGATTTTTTAATATTAGAAAATGAATTTTTAATATTAAAAAATGAATTCTTTATATTCAAAAATGAATTCTTTATATTAAAAATTGATTTTTTTTATTTTAAAAAATAGCTCTTTTTGTCCACTTTGGCTTGCCATATATACAAGAATATCCTTTTCGGATTGAATTCAGGCCGTAATGGGGCTATAACACGGGCTTCAGGGTCCGGGTTTCAGGCTTCAACATGTCGGTGTACTTCATATGATAATTGGACCTCATGGTTCCTTTGAGCAATGGTTTTGCGATCCGGGCTCCATGCCCAAGGAACGCGGACGCAGGGCTCCCACGTACCTGTGAAGCCCGTTGTTGCCTCACCCTCAGAGTATTTGTGGCCATATTCGGATAGACCGGCGTGCAAGAACATTTTTCCGTTGCTCTTGTTTGACCATGATCATTGTTAGTTTTGTATTGGAGACTGACGTGGTATTCGTTTTTCCAAAGTTTCAGGTAGATGTCTTTTAAGATAAAAGAAACATGTTATGAGCACTGCAATCACCTGACTCAACCAATCTGCAGGATAATCAACCACCTAAATGCCAGTATATTTGCTATAATTCATGATCCTTAATTTCTTTTTGCATCTAAAAAATAATGAATTTGTGATTAATTTCATGGAACAAAACAAAAATAAATAGATTGATAATTCAAAGGAAAAATCAAAATATAGCCTTCCAAGAAGTCATAATTATTTTGACGTGTTTATTAAAATTTTAAACCATTGTCGTGACGTCAGCCGATTCATTTGCCGTGGATTCTTTTTCTAGAATCAACGCTTCCTAAATCCGTCGCTGAAATGGACTCACCAAATTATATTTAATTGTTTCTTTTGTGTGCCTAATTTCATTAAGTTTGAATTGGCTAATTTACTGATTTCTGTTCACTAATGGAATTAATTTAAAAACTTACCTTCAATTTTTATAATTTTTATATGCCATCACTGGGAATCGAACCCCTCCTTCAAAACTGTTATATGTGACTGACATCAACACATCCATGAAACCTCTCGGCTACTAATGTGTTGCAACTTTGGTGTCTATTTTATATATATAAATGAACATAGGATACTCATCGGTACAACGGACACACAGGGCTTGTACCTTTATATATACATATTTAGGCAATCGTATAGTATAAGTCGGTAGCCGCCAGGTTAACATGGTTAAGATCAATGAGTTTAATATTCAAGTTAAAGGTAGAGACTTGTCGGTTTAGGTTCGAATCCCTGTATTCTTTTTGATGTCTCATTTCTTTAGTTTTTCAGTTTTTCTCATTTTGTATGTTATTGTGGATATTTTTGTAATAATAGCTGGTTTTCCCGTTTATTTTTGGATTATTATTGGCCAAATCAGGTATTTGGAAAAAAATGATTACATTTAATTTATCCATTTTTGTTTTATATTTATATAGTATGATTTCATCTGTTTTACTACCTATCTTTACACATGTTTAATCGCAAATACCTATGCGAGTAAATTGTGATGTGCCAATAATTAGGGTTCTTGGTGGATATTTTGGTAACATACTTGTTATATATACTTAAAAATAAATTCGAATATGTCTTATTTTGTAAATTAAGGATAATATTCAGGTGCATATTAATTTAAAGATGGATGTGTTATGTTATATTTGTATTTCCCTAACTAATTAATTTTGAACTTTGTTAATGCATCGTTGAACATGATAACATTGCTATTTATATCCATGACTTACAATACCTTCTAATTAAGAAAAGGCTTTAATTTTGAAAAGAAATCAACACAATAGTTGAAGTAATAGATACAATGGATAAGCGTTGATTCATGAAAAACAAACCATTCGCCCTCCGGGCTCATGGTTTCTTTTTCAAGAATCTACGCTTATCCATTGTATCTATATTACATAAAATCATTCTGATTTGATTCTCTCCATTTGTAGTTGAGAATTATGTGTATAAATTAAGGTTTTTTGTTGAAAGGTAGCAGATGCGGATCCAGGATTTTGAAAAGGGAGGGCCCACGGGCCCCAAACTAGACAAAGTTTCGAGTGGAACAGGTAAAAATCTGCATTAACCATAAATGTAGCTCCATGAGGGGGAAGGGGCGGGCAACCCTACCCCCTTAAATCCGCCTCTGTGTAGTATTACGTTATATGCCTGCAGGCAACAGACCACACAAAACGGGAAATAAACTCATCATAGATACCAGGATTGAAATTGTGTATGCCAGACTACAAAAGACTCATCAGTGATGTTAGAATAAAATAAATGGGGAATGTGTCCATGGGACACAGATGATGCCCCAGCTTGCATATAACGTAAAAAAGGGACATAACTCAAGAACTGTAAAAGTGACGCTACCCAAATTTGTACTTGATCTGAGTTTTGTGGTAATAAGCATTGTGTGTACGTTTCATATGTTATGATATTGTAACTATCATATTTATTTAGTTGGCCTAATTTGTTTTGTGTGGCCTAAGAATGTTTACATTATATTTTGTTATATTGTGTACAAAATTATACACATTGTGTTACAACTATGCAGTTTAGAATTCACTGGAACAATCACTAATACTCATGGAATGATTAGAACTTTCTATTTCACTGACATAATGTTTCCAGAATGATCACAACAAAAGATTCGTAATTTATATTTCTAGCGTTGTCTAGAAGTTTCCATTTGAGTATGTAAATGCAGACCCAAAAGTTAGTTAAATATAGAGATTTGGACATAGACATAGATAGACTTAGACATCGATAGACATCAACATTCTCAGCAGTTGAATTGATACTTTTATTTACAAACTACATCATACTAGATTGTGACCAATTGGATATAATATTCTGTGGATTCCGAGAAGATTTCCGAATAAAGAAAAGATAAAAGATTGGACATATATTTTGACAGTTAAGTTGACATTTCTTTTTATGTAATACTTCTTGTAAACTTGTGTATAATAAATCTTGTTAAATTTTATTATTGATTTGTGTCTTTTGTTGGCTACAATTAAAAGTCGATTTTTCTGGCATAACACATAACATTTAGTGGAGGCAAACTTAAGTTGGATACGGAAACATAAAATTCAGCAATATTCCCATTTGTAATGGGGCATAACTCTAGAACGGTAAAAGTGACACTACCAAAATTCGAACTTGATCTGTGTTTTGTGGTAATTAGCATTGTGCATAAGTTTCATAACATTTGGTTGAGGCAAACTAAAGTTAGAGAACAGAAACGAATATTTCAGCAATGTTTCCATTTGTAAAGGGGCATAACTCTAGAACGGTAAAAGTGACGCCACCAAAATTCGAACTTGATCTGAGTTTTGTGGTAATACGCACTGTGTATAAGTTTCATAACATTTGGTTGAGGCAAACTAAAGTTAGAGAACGGAAACGAAAAATTCAGCAATTTTTCCATTTGTAAAGGGGCATAACTCTAGAACGGTAAAAGTGACGCCACAAAATTCAAAGGTGGTAATAAGCATCTATACTACTAAAATAACGAGGTCCAATTTGTTAGCCGGCATGACGTAAAAACAATGAATTAAAGAATTCAACTTTATATATAACTAATGTAGGACAATGGTGTTGTTAAAAATTGCACCATTCCAGGCCCTTTTGTTTTCCACATAATTAATATTACCATTAATTAACAAGTCCCGGGTCGAATCCGATACCGATACCAATAGTATATGTCATATATTTTCCGGTTGTAGTTACCTGATACCTTCTGTAAATCCCTCCTCTATCAGGTAAACTTTTCCAGTAGTTGTTTAAATCTATGTTACACTATAGTACACTATTTAACAAGTCTGTTTTCTTCCACCTCAATACCACTGTTAATTTTGGTTAATTAGTTGAAAATAAAATTAAGTTTATAGAAACTTTATTGTAGTAAGAAAACCAGGACGGGTTCAAACAGAAAGTTTAGAAAGCAGAGGAAACTGTGCACCTTACAATCAGCATGTCTTTATCAGATGACAATACGAATACTCAAAATCCAGGCTAGAAATAAGGCATATATATGTACTTTCATTCAGTCACGGACCCGCGGGTGTGTTCTAGTTGTGTATAAGTTTCAAAACATTTGGTATAGGCAAACTTAAGTTAGAGAACGGAAACCAATTTTGGACGTTCGGACGTACGTACAGACGGGCAAGGGTAAAACTTAATGCCACCTCCACTACGGTGGGGACATAAAAAAGTTAAAAAGGCCAAATAAAGTATTAAGTTGAAGAGCACTGAGGACCAAACATTCCTAAAAGTCTTGCCAAATTCAGCTACGACAATCTATTCCTGAGGTAGAAAAGCCTAAGTATTTCGAATATTCAAAGTTTTGTAAACATTTAATTTATAATTATGACGATATCAATCAATAATTCATGTCAACACAGCCTTTAAAGTGCTGACTATTGGGAAATACAGACGCCATGTACAAATATCGCAGATAAAAAAGAAGAAATCACAGAAAGTAGTCCTTTAAACACTTGGGACATTTTAGTCCTCCAGAGCCCTCTTCCCAGAAAACGCCTATTGATCAAGTAGTTGTTTAAGACAATTTAAAGACTCTTCAAGTTCAATTAAAGAATAATGTTGGCTTTAATAAAATGAGTACAAAAATAACCTAGTTGCAACTATCAGTAAAATTATCCGCCAAAATTCCTACACAGTATATCTATAAAAAATAAATAACTTAAGATGATAATATAAAATAAAATGACATAAATTCACTGGATCGACGACAGTATATGCTCCTGCCCAACCAGATGCTGCAATCATTGGGAAACTCATTTGCCTATTTATACCGATGGCGTAGCATTTATTTTTAGACTTAAAATGGAATTCAGAAAACCATCAGTTCTATTTAAAGATGAATTGTAAATTTAGATCTATTAATAAACTGTGTTTTCCCAATGTAAATTCTCGGAATAGACTAAAAGAAGGTCACATGATCTTTTTCATATATATTTAGTCTCGTTGCAAGCATCGAGTTTACATTTTCAATAGAATCGTCTTAGCAAAAGGTAAGATATTTCATTCATTGTAGCTCTGAAATTTCTTTGTTTTATTTGTTTTTGCATACTGGTTATTTAAGTAATCAACATGCAAGCCTACTAAAAAATAAGCATGGCAAACTTTGGCATACAGAAAAAAATCCCCATCTAGAGATGGGAAAACACCGATTCAGTTTTGCTTTCAGTTTGTAAATTTTTTCAGTCACTCGCTCGAACTGTACAGTCGACGCAGTGTGCTAGCCTACATGTACAGTCCAGTGATTATAGGTCTGACTGGTCGAGGCATTCTACGAAGAAACTTCAACTCGGTTTGAGATAGGAAAAAACCTTTTAATTTTTTTTTGGTGTTTTTTGAAGAAACATTCTAGCATTGCTAACGTGTATTTTTTTTTAATTATTGTGTAAAAAAAAAAATCTTCGCACGCTCTCTGAAATAAGCTTTATACGTGGTATAAATGCCCTCCGTAACATCTGTGCATAACCTGTATAATATGACTTGATAATCTAGCATCATCATGTACTACATTCATCTCTCCAACAAGTCGATCAGGAGTAAAACATTAACATAATTAGTTACCTTTGTTTATATGTTGAGTTATACCTATGGCAATTTAAGAATAAAAAATAAATAGATAAAAACATCCGAACGAGCTTTCGAATGTTGATATCGCAATATTCACATTAGGTTGTTTCAGAAAAAAAGAAACAACAGAAAATTCATGGAGGCATTTATCATTTATTTCAACGATTTTGTTTTGTAAACTATGGTGGGCTTTAAACGCGTGATTATAATTATATATTACTGATATGTTTTTTACGTCTCAACTATCGCGATACTTGGAAGTTTAAACCTACTTAGGCTATGCATGCTGGTGATTTGACAATACCGTCATCTGATCTGTTCTAGCCGATATATTTTATTGACTAAGCATTTTATATCTTAACAAACACAAATGTAAATTGGCAAGTAGCCAGCTTTTTAAATTTATAGATTTTATTGTTATCAAGGCCGACTTTGGTCGGTAAAAACTTCCTGGTTAAGTACTGGAAGTTTAATAAGCAGGTAAAATTTTATTATGTCATATTGTATATTGTATACATATCCTGAAATCCAAATTTATATCTGTGTGTATTGCAAAACATGCCTAAAAATCAACTTAGGGGTGGGGATGGGGTGAGAGGATTAACGCATCGCACTACATGTTCAACACCCAACTGTATGCACAAACCAGTTTTTTTACAGAGAATATTTTTCATTAAAGAAATGCATTTTAAATATCAGTTCAATGCCATCGAGTTTCTTTTTTTATTTAAAAAAATATATAAATGGTACAGAAATAAGTATAATAAGCACAGTTTAACTTTTATATTGGTAAATAGTTGAAATTAGCTCGTCTTTAAATTTAATTTTACATTTCAGTTTAAATCAAATCACAACAATGAAGAAGAGTCACAAAGGAAGCAGTCGGCATTCAGTCGGTGCTGGACGGAAGCCTATCAGGCCAATTGAACGACAGAAAATGCGACCTTGGTTGTATAACTTATTAATGAATGAGAACGTCCTAAGTATCAAGTGGGAGTCGAAAAGAGAGTCTACATTCAGGATTGCCTGGAGGCATGCAGCTAGACAAGGATGGAACCCACGGGATGACGCTGATTTGTTTGAACGTTGGGCAAGACATACAGGTATTATTTCTGTTATTTCTATCATGTCACTGCATTTGCAGAGAGTCATAATATTGCATTTTATACATAACTGATTGCTGGACGTGATTTTCTTCCTTCCATAACACAAACAGTAAATTTCAAATGCTGACCAGACCTATAGTATTTAGATACGATTACTGTTTGTATTAAATAATTACTGGACATCTCGTGTTATTTTAAAAATATTTACCATTAAATCTGGTCAGGTTAATTGCAGACAGTTCTCATGATGTGCAGTTGCTTACTCTTTGTTATTTCTTGTATATATACTATATTAACCATAATTAGAAAATGTTTACTTAGTCTACATACAATTTGAAGTAATACAGGAAAACAGTCCAAGTCCAATTCAAAAATATTTCAATAGTGAAATGGAAGAGCAACTCGTTTCATGTATTTGAAACTAAATGGTCGAATATTTGTTTTAAATTCTACTTTAGAAAGAAATGTTTTTTACTCGTTTTTAGGGAAATTCATGGACGGCGACGAAGCAGATCCTAAAAGATGGAAAGCAAATTTCCGTTGTGCTTTGAACAGCCTTCCTGATGTCGAGGAATTGAAAGATAGGGGTCTGAGAAAGGGAAACAATGCGTTTAAAATTTACAAATTTCTGGACGAAAAGAAAATGAAATCAAAAAGGAGACAAAACAGTAATTGTAGAGGTAATTATGGTTACAAATATATTTTCAATTAATTGTTAGTTCATCACTTTAAATCTAACGACATGTATTGCCTCATTTTCTATTGGTCACAATTTTTTAACAACTGTTTTACCATTTTGCCACACTGAATTAAACACCCTTTACAAATGCAGTAGCCATTTATATATGTTAAATTTCCCAAAATTGTCATGAATTGTAATTACTGATAATTGTACATTTTTTATTACAGAAACTGTATGTTCACCTAAACGAACATCCAAACGTCTGCAGGATAAACCATGTCGTCGTTTTTTAAACGACAGTGAGTCGGAGGACGACGAGGACATGTCGGAGGATTCAGATGAGGTATGTATAGTCTTTGTACAAATTAACTTACGTGCTTCTATTAAATAAGGATAGGAAAATGTCTTTATTGAAATGACTTGTTCGGTCTTTACAGCATTGATTTGACATTTAGCTTCGACTATATTGTGACCAAGCAAAAATATGCTTCTCTTTTTATATTTGACTTCTACTTGAAATTTACAATTCTGACATGTTGATCAAAAGTTATGGATAAGAAATGTAAATAGAAACCAAAATATAAAATAAATAATTAAACACAATGAATGTGTCCAAAATGTTAGAATTGTAAATTTCAAGTAAAAGTCCAAAATAATAAGAGAATCATCTTTTTGCTTGGTCACAATATTCCGATTTATTTGCTTAAAAGAACCAACACTAGTCATAAACATTTTTTCCATTCATAAAATTCTAAAGAGATATTTCTAATTTATACATATATGGTATTTTTATTTCTAGTGCCGATCTCCAAGACGACGGGATTCAGATGAAGTGTCAACATCTGGTTCTGAGCCCGAGTTGATATATGAACGGTATTGTCGCTTTTCAACAGATAGCAATGAACTTCCAGTGTTTGAGAAGATATGTGGAGAATCTGGTACGTAATTTCTGTCTTTCCACATTAAACTTTTGAAAAACAACTGACACCATCGTAAATTTATCTTATCTTGTTAAGTTGATTTCTGGTGAAGTGTAAATGTTTGTGTTCACTGATCCTTGAACCGTAGAAATGTGTATGTTACATATGATTAGAGGAAATTAGACTCCTGCTCCATGAAAACAGATAATTATCAGTTCGTGTATTTTTTGTAAACTTATGTAATCGTTAAGTCTGAAATTTTATTTTGTCCTTCGTGTAATGTAAACTTGATATTATCTATGGTACATATAAAAATCGATTAAGAAACCGTGGGTTACCAGAACAAAGGCTGAAAAACAATTTTCCTGTTTGTATGACATTGCTAGTTTGTTAAGTTGTTATTTAAATGTAATCTTTCTTTTTTTCTTCTTCAGATTTATCCATTTTCAAGTCTGAAAATAAGTGCTATGATATTAACTATAACCAACAATACATTGCATTACCAGACAACACTGTGGCTATTTATAATACACAAAGAGGTAAGAATATCGTCAATTTTGAAATATGACCCGAAGCACAAATTTTCTTACTTTGATATTCAAATTTCTTGGAATTAAACTAAGAAAAGCAGAAAAAAATTGTGAAGCTTCTTTAGATACATGATTGCCAAGGATTATTTCCACATACCAAAGTCGCAATATAATCTTTTGAAATTGTTGAGAAATTTTGAATTTATTTTAAAATTATTCTGACGAAGTCTCAATGATTATTACAAAACTGTTACAATCTAAAATAAAGTGAATTTTCTTTGAATTTCAGATGATGACAATTGTAGTACAGAGAGTGATATGACTGAAGAAGAATTAGTTGAGGTACTTTTCATTACATGCCATTACCTAATTTTGTTTGCATGATTTGGGATTGTAGTTACAATTTCCGTAAGTAAAAACGTGTTTTTTAAGCTTCTTCTGCAGAAATGTTAATGATAAAGCCAAATAATAATACTCAATGTAGTTTATTATTTTAATTTAAAAAGCTTTTGTCAAGGACCGTATAGACCACTATATTTCTTTCTATATTTTCAGTTAATTTTGAACGTAGAAAGTCCAGGAGCCAGAGAGATTGTTGAGATTAAAGATGAACCAATTGATATTTGGTCATCTGTGGCAGCTGATGTTACCATTGGTAAGTAAAGTAAACATTTTTTATCAATGGCGCACATCACAAATACTCTTTTTATTATATACTATATATATATCTTATTATACTTAAACCATGCAAGTATTATATTACTTCCATATTAAAACGAACGAAATTCTTCTGTTGCATGATTTTAGACATGCTAAACCTATGACTAATTCGTTCGCCACCACCACACCATATCAATCATTGATGTCGAAGTACTTTTATGATTATGAATTCAAAGTATCCTTGATATCCGCGGTCGTGCAGGTTACAATCTTCTCATTTAAATCTGTCGATAAAAGGGTTAAGAAGAGGATCCAGGACTTCACATGATAGCAGGGTTCAGGTTCATCTCTGTTGTTAAGTTATTTTCATATCTCTCAGTCGTGCATGTAGCTTCACCTTGACATTAACTGCAAGTTTTCAAAGATATTTATGCCAGTATTGGTTAAAAAAAAAATTGGGGTCTTCTTCCTCTATAGTTAAATATTGTATCTCTTAATTTACCAAAAAATATGAAAAAGTAACAAATTTTGACAGATTGTTCAAATAACATAATACAGAACGCTGTTAAGTTTTGAGATGTTTATCTTGTAGGAGAGGACATGGAACAGGATATGTTAGATGGTTGTGTTATAAATGAAACAGAAAACGTTGTCACACAACAAATCATATGTGGTGGGGATATGGTAAGTTTATTTACACTTACTTAATGTTATGTAAAGGGGATTCATGATTGAGGGGAAAAAAGGGCCTAAATGAAATTTGAGATAAAACAGCTTGATGGAGGGTTGGGGTGAAAGCTGAAACGTCAGGAGTCACTATGGAGATATATAGGATAATTCGTCGAGTGTCTGATTAAAGCAAAGAAAGCAGAATAGCAGTGGTACGTGAAAGAGGGAAAAGCTTGGAACTGTCGAGGAGACAATTTATATAAAGTGTGGGTCTTTTTATTGAAATTTATATCCATTGCAACAAATGAATATACCAAAAGGAAAACTTGATAAGAATAAAGAAAATTCTCCAACTATAATGGGCAATGTTTATTTAACTGCAACAGAAAGCCATTTCTCATTGTGTTATGTATGATTTTAAGTGGTCTCATGTTTTGTTGACATACATTAACACAGTCTATTATATTTTCAGGGTTACACAAGTCTGGATCTTTCATTGATATGAGCATTGATGTCTTTAACTTTGATATCGTAGACAATCAAATGTTACATACATGTGACTGTACTATAAGGCGTGCCATCACAGGAGAAACTTCTGTCAAAGGAATACTGTGATAAACATTGTAATTCAATGATATGACTTTACACCTTGTCATACTTACCTTAAATTTGAGAGTTCGAATTAATTTTCCCTTCGGGCATGCAGTCATAAAACAACGTGTTGGATAAGAGATATGACAGCTGTGCACGGAGGAGGACAGCCATTGGATGATCTATAATTCGCTTTAGTTTTTAATTCATGTGAATTGGATAGTGTGTGATGATGACAATAGTATATTCATTATTCATAATCGTCATATAAACTTGTGCAATGTGTGAATATTTCATTCTGACTAGTCATAAAAGAACCAGCACTTCATGTATCATAGTACGATGATTAGACCAGACAATGGACCTTTATCATTCGTGGTGCAAAAGTGTAGTAAAATGTTGTATCAATAAAATTATTAAAGAAAATATTTGATTTTCATTTCTTACAATTGCCAAAAATGCAATTTGTAATGTACAGATAGCAAACTCGTATCTACCATTAAATGATATATACATTAACACATACACACATTCCACAAGGACAAGCATTTTGATAACAAACAGTTCAAAATTTAATAAGCATTGGATGATTAGAGCATAAACATTTGAGAAAGGAATTTAAAGTAATATTAGTTATGGTACCTTGTTTCGTTTTTTCGATGGTGATGTCAGATTACTGTTAAAAAAAGAAACCATAATAGAACTTAAAAGTTAGATACCTGTGGAGAAAGGGGTTCTAACTCTTATTCCCTAATGAGTATATTTAAGATATTAACGTTGTGACCTTAACTAGCAACAAAAACCACAAGAAGCCTGCAATTATGTGAAAAAAAAAGACTTCAGAATTGTGGTTTTCAAAAGGAGAAAAGTCTCTCTTACAAAAATGGAAGATTATTCAAACACTTGTATATACTCCAGTAGGACATTCGTTCGGCATCTATACCATCACTGAAGAATTCCTTCTAAATCAGTGGATGAAATTTTTAAAGAAATTATGAATCTCCCACCTTTTGATGGCGTAACATGCACCTGCAATATATTGAACACATTTTTTTGGAATATTCCATAACAAGTAAGGGCTTATGCTCCGGCGCAACTCCTTCTTAAGAAAATGGATTAAAAAAATAAAACATTAAACAATTGGACTTTATAGGATGATATCTCATTCGCAGTTTGTCAGTTTTCCTGTATAGGGTGATATCTCATTCGCAGTTTGTCAGTTTTACTTTGTAGGGTGATATTTCGCAGTTTGTGTGTAGGGTGATGAACCAGGGATTTGCATGATAACTCTGCAGTCTTCAAGTACAAACTGCAGTATGCATCTTCTTTTTTATTTTCGGTAGAATGGATTTCGATATCATATATTTAAAGTAGTATTTCAATTGTTTTTATTTTTTATGAGGGAGGGGTATTATTTTGATCTCTGGCAACTGATAATAATTGTTTTCTTCAAATTGGAACCCTTACTCGTTCTTCAATCTGCCAAACAAGATAAGTAAATAAATTAACGAAACAAAAATAACTACCCTCCTCTGCATATTATATATATATATATATATATATACATCCTTCCTTAACGTTGATAAAACAATCGGTGTCCGTTGAACCGTCTGGTGAGTCGGAAATTCTCGCTTATTTTAAGTAAGTGATTGTACGAGATATAAAGTAGGACACTTATGTTTTGTACAACAAAATTCACAGATTTTATAGAAACATACTCTGTTTACCTTTTCAAATTGCCGTGGCAACTTTAAAAGTAAAATGTAATTTAGTTTTTTTTCTTCATCTAAACCAGAAGGAAAAAGACGAACGAGAACGAGAAAATTGCAGAAAACTGTCTAGAAACTCTAGAATAATTAAAATGGCACAAATAACTATCCTTATAAATCTGAACCGGACTGATTTGTATATTGGTTTCTATACTGCTATTGCATTGCAACTTTTAGGAGCTCAAGGTTAGTTGCAGAACCTCTCCAGGTGTCGGTTTTAAGCTTGTTGAAAAAAAAATATCCATGCATGTGTATTTTAAGAGCTCAAGGTTAGTTGCAGAACCTTTCCAGGTGTCAGTTTTAAGCTTGTCGAAAAAAACAATCCATGCATGTGTAAGGAAATAATCGAACCAATCCTTTTAACACAAAGAAAAAAGTTTGTCAATAAATCAACATACATTTAGTTTTGATTCTAAGCATCAAGTAAAACTCTATTAATTTTGAATAAAGAGTTCGACGACGAAGAAAACTTTTACCTACTTTTAACAAATGAGTTGCACTTGTATATTTAAACATAAAATACACTTCCTTACATCTGAATAGTTAATATAAAAGATCCAGCTTACATGCGTTTTATAATATCGATTAACATTGACATTGAATATACCAAAACAAAACAATTCAGCGTTTCCTATTATATTTCTGCATGTTCAGAAAATATAATAATGTTAAAGGTATATTTATTGACTTTGCTTTAAACTTATCTCACGTGTCATTCTATGTATACGTATGTAATATTTAACATGCTAATTATGCATAAGTTACGTCGGGTTATCTGTCTTAGCCACATAGATTTTCTAGAAATCAAATGTAATTTACCGGAAATCAGACTCCTTTTATAAAATTTTTAAAAAATGAGCTTCTGTTTTTGTAAAGTATTAGTTTGTATTACAGAAAATTAATTTTCTATATGTTTATTGACTGAAAATTCTAAACGATAAACTCCTTCCTATCATTGTGTGAACACAGATATATTTATCAACGTAGATACAAATATTTCCCCACATGTGCGGTGCATGTACACACGACAACACGATTGAAATGTCCTCACGACCCATTAGACCCGTTGAACGACAGCGAATGAGACCATGGCTCGAAAACCTCCTTAACAATAGATATGTTGAGGGTCTAAAATGGACCGACCAGAAAATGAAAATATTCGAAATACCATGGAGACATGGATCTAGACATGGCTGGAATCAAACAAAGGATGCAGACTTGTTTGAGAGATGGGCTAAACACACAGGTATGTCATTTTTTTTCTCGTACATGCTTTGATTATAGAGCTCGATATATATCAAAAGTTTTCTGTATGTTTGAATAAGAATAGATGTGGATATACGTCAATGAGACAGCCACCCAACGACAAAAAAACAACAAAAAGACATGTACATTTTTTACGTCAATTATTTACCATTTACCATAAAAGAGTTCTGAGAAAGTTTACCATAAAAGGGGGAGTCTGAAGTTTTCCTTTGTCAAAATTTTCTCATAAAAATTATGAAATAAATAAATAGAAATAAATAGATAAGCTTTATTGAAAGACGATAACCTCACAAGTCCTAACTTGGGGAACAACCAATTAACATAAAAAAGGGGGTGATTATTTTTACAAACAACAACAGAAATTGAGTTCAAGAATTGCTTGAACAATCCCAAGCTTTACGAGAATGCTTTAGACAATATTTACATATCTGACTTGCTTTATTTTGAACGTAAGGTTGTCTTTGGTGGCGCATTCATGTGGTGTTTTTTGGGGGGAGGGGGGGTAGAGGATAGATGACGTGATTTCATAGGAACACACGCTCTTTTACTTTCTGGGCATAAATAAAATATTCAGTTTTGACTGGTAAGAAAAAAAATAACTGGGTTTGATCGTAGTTGAAAAAAAAGTGAAAATATGCCAATTGTTGAAAAAAATTCAAACCAATATGAAAAAAACATACCCCCTTTGAAGTTAAATATGGTTGTTCTTCCCAATCTCCCTAAAAGAAAAGAAAGGTCGAGATTTTAAGCACAATACCCTAAAAAATATATATTTTGACTGATCAATCACAAATTTTGAAATAATAAAAAAAAAAGGATTTACATTTTTTTTTATTGTTAAGGATTGAAGTTTTAAGCAAAAAATTCAAGATATGTATTTTATTATTCCGATTTTACGTAATCATGAGAAAGAAAAAATATAAAAAGAGGAAATGATTTAGATGTTCTGTCCATTTTAGAATGTATTATCGGGTCATCCGAATGATGTTTTCCTGTTGGTGCCTTCAAGGTTTTGATTTAACCAAATGTAATGCCAACAAAATCCTTTCAAGTTTGTCCATTTGAAACAATGAATTTAAGAATTCAAAACATAATTTAAAGTTCAAAACATTTACGGTAAGTGCGATTTTTAACTTTTGTCTAACATGTCTAAGTTTGAAAACAACACTGTCTTGTTTATAAAATGCCAAATATTTTTCCAGATAATTATCAGATATTCATTTATATATTATAAGTTGTGATTTTTGTATTTTTCATAAATTGGGTTGTAAATTTCCGTCTAATTTTTAATATAGCGTTTTCCTTAATACAAAATAAAATTAATAGTCTATTAATTGTATTTTGTTTTAAGAAGAATGCTATTTTAAAATCTTTCTTCAACGTAACTTTTACTACATCTAACCATGAGCCATTATTTGTATTTTAACCAGATTGTATTTTTTGATTTGAATTACCCTTAATGTTTGTTGATAAAGTAACTTTATTTTCCAATTAAGAATCGAGGAGCCAGTCTCAATAAATCTGATAATTTTCTGTAAAATCAGTACTACTAAATTCTTAGTCTGGGAATGGACTGAGCAATCCCTGTAGTACAATAGACTGATTTGTGTGATTTTGAAGATAACATTGTCATTATGATAGCAAAGAAAATAGCAGGGTAACAAAGTAAACAAAGGAACGCTATATTCAATCTAGCATTACAGGATAAAAAACAAAGTCTTATGTGCACCAAATTGTTAAATTTCAAAGTTTCATTTTTTGTCGACCATCTATTTCTCGCGAGAATTTGGGACCTCTTTCTATGATGTCTACATTTAAATTGATAACTCTTGTTAAAATTTTGATGCATTTTTAGTTTCTTTACTTTTATTATTATTATTATTATTATTATTTTTATTTGGTAATTTTCAAAACTGACGTTCTGTCATTAACATTTAAATCAGAAATTAAAAAGTCGCAAAATGTTCCATTGTTCCATTAATTTATATGCGCAGTCGCCAGACGAAACATTTAGAATTTATTTGAAATAATTGAAAATTGGTGCTGCACAAAAAAAGGAGAAGATTCATTCAAGTTATAATTCACACCTAGAAAATATTCCATTTTTTTTTTCAATTGGGCTAATTTTTAGAACAATTTCAAGATTATGTAGAGGCTAAGATATGGCCTTTATTTCAGAGGTAAATATGTAAAATTAAAAAAAAAGACATGTAGATATTCAATGTCTAGTTCTTCCCTAATTTTCGATGTCTACATATTCCCTGATATTCAGATTTGTACAGCTGGCATCGGTTTGTTGAAGAATTTTCCGTATTTATCTCTATTTAACATTGAAAATTAAAAAAAAATATATGTATACTAAAACGATTTTTAAATTAAATAATTTGTATAGAAATTCCTTCTTAAAATTTTATAATACAGTACTAGTATGCTCATTAGCAAAATATTTTTCTTCACAAAATGCATTTTCACGGTAAGCCTCAGTGGCAAAGAGAGAAAATGTTGAAGGAAAAATATAGTATTTTTATTTATTATTTATATTATGGAAAAACTGATACAAGAAAAGGGAAAAGGAAAATAATTTCAATTGGAATGGTTTAATTGACAATAACTATTTTTTCGAAAAGTGACATAGTCCTTATATATATTTATCAAAAAGCAAATTGTGAAATGTTTAAAATATATTAAATTGTTATATTTCGGATGTCCATATTTGAATGTTTATCCTGTGACAATTGCAAATTTGCACATAACTTTAGTTAAAAATTAAATAATATACTATAATTATATATAGAACCATTTATATTTGTATTTTAAATGAAAAGAAAAAAGAGATGGAAAAATAGACAACAACTCCCTCTTATTGTCTAGCATTCATTTGGGTTTCCCAAATACAAACTTGGTTGGTTATGCACACAATGACTGTTCTGATATTGCAGGACGATTTGAAAAAGGAAAGCCGAATCCAAAGAAATGGAAAGCAAATTTTCGATGTGCATTACATAGTTTGACGGATGTCGAAGAAGTTACCCCCAGGAAAACTGACAGAGAAAGTAAATGTACCCGAGTGTATCAGTTTGTGGATGATACCAAACAGAAAGCACGTGGTGGGTACTGACACGGCTTGTGACCTCTTTTTTTTTAAACATGTTAATTATAGTAGTAAACAAGTTCAGCATCTTAAAAGTAAATGATTCTGATAGAGTTTAGCTTTCATGGGCTATATATTTTCTTTTCAACTTCAATCGAAGACAATTTCTGTCTGCCTTCAAATTTTTATATGTTTATAGCAAATTGATAAATGAACAGTTCTCTTTTTTTTCTTTTTTTTTATTAAGAGGGAATAAAAAAGTTTCACATTTTTTTTTTAATTCAGAGGGACGCCGGCCATACAGACGACGAAAACTGTCATCAGAATCTGATATTTCATCTAAGAATAGTGCAGACAGTACTATAACATCATCACCAATAAGCACGTCAAAATACACGAGCGATGATGATGTGTCCTCCTCCTCCTCTCCTGAATACAACATTACCAGAGATGCAAAGAAACGCAAGATGGATGGAGATCTTACTAAACATTCCAGTTGTAAGAAGTACACATGTATTGAGAAAAGTGAGGCAAAATCACATAAATTAAAGTACAGTCCACACCACGTAACATCCCAAGGACCAACCAGTGAACAAATTCTACCACTCCCTGATTCTACATCTCAACTAGATTTTAAGATTTTTCTGGTATGTTGACAATATGAAAAGATCAGTTAGGTTCAAGTTATACAATAAGTATAGAATATATAATGTGAACTTCCCCAAAATTTTAACCCAATCCTTCACCATCTACGCTAGCCAAGGGTTACGATCCAGTCTGGAATGAAGATGATCCTTCACCTCTATAGGATTTTTATACTAATGTCATTTCAAAAGAAGTTGGGGCCAATTTCCCAAAAATTTTAACCCAATCCTTCGCCTGCATGGGATTTTCATAAAATGTCATTTCAAAAGGAGATAACGGTCAATTTCCTGAATTTTAACGCAATCCTTCGCCAGTATGGGAATTTCATACTGAGGTTATTTTCGAGAAGTCATTTAAGCTTTACTACAATTTACAGTATTACGGCTTCATGAACATGTACATGTAACCTATATATAAATGTTTAAAGATAGCTACAAATGAATCCATGTTAATTCTGAAGGGTCAGAGGAATTTACATTTGATATGCTGGAAACCGAAAAAATAAATAAATAAAATAATCAGCCTTAATACAAAATAAAATTAATAGTCTATTAATTGTATTTTGTTTTAAGAAGAATGCTATTTTAAAATCTTTCTTCAACGTAACTTTTTACTACATCTAACCATGAGCCATTATTTGTATTTTAACCAGATTGTATTTTTTTTATTTGAATTACCCTTAATGTTTGTTGATAAAGTAACTTTATTTTCCAATTAAGAATCGAGGAGCCAGTCTCAATAAATCTGATAATTTTCTGTAAAATCAGTACTACTAAATTCTTAGTCTGGGGAATGGACTGAGCAATCCCTGTAGTACAATAGACTGATTTGTGTGATTTTGAAGATAACATTGTCATTATGATAGCAAAGAAAATAGCAGGGTAACAAAGTAAACAAAGGAACGCTATATTCAATCTAGCATTACAGGATAAAAAACAAAGTCTTATGTGCACCAAATTGTTAAATTTCAAAGTTTCATTTTTTGTCGACCATCTATTTCTCGCGAGAATTTGGGACCTCTTTCTATGATGTCTACATTTAAATTGATAACTCTTGTTAAAATTTTGATGCATTTTAGTTTCTTTACTTTATTATTATTATTATTATTATTATTATTTTTATTTGGTAATTTTCAAACTGACGTTCTGTCATTAACATTTAAATCAGAAATTAAAAAGTCGCAAAATGTTCCATTGTTCCATTAATTTATATGCGCAGTCGCCAGACGAAACATTTAGAATTTATTTGAAATAATTGAAAATTGGTGCTGCACAAAAAAAGGAGAAGATTCATTCAAGTTATAATTCACACCTAGAAAATATTCCATTTTTTTCAATTGGGCTAATTTTAGAACAATTTCAAGATTATGTAGAGGCTAAGATATGGCCTTTATTTCAGAGGTAAATATGTAAAATTAAAAAAAAAGACATGTAGATATTCAATGTCTAGTTCTTCCCTAATTTTCGATGTCTACATATTCCCTGATATTCAGATTTGTACAGCTGGCATCGGTTTGTTGAAGAATTTTCCGTATTTATCTCTATTTAACATTGAAAATTAAAAAAAAAAATATATGTATACTAAAACGATTTTTTAAATTAAATAATTTGTATAGAAATTCCTTCTTAAAATTTTATAATACAGTACTAGTATGCTCATTAGCAAAATATTTTTCTTCACAAAATGCATTTTTCACGGTAAGCCTCAGTGGCAAAAGAGAGAAAATGTTGAAGGAAAAATATAGTATTTTTTTATTTATTATTTATATTATGGAAAAACTGATACAAGAAAAGGAAAAGGAAAATAATTTCAATTGGAATGGTTTAATTGACAATAACTATTTTTTCGAAAAGTGACATAGTCCTTATATATATTTATCAAAAAAGCAAATTGTGAAATGTTAAAAATATATTAAATTGTTATATTTCGGATGTCCATATTTGAATGTTTATCCTGTGACAATTGCAAATTTGCACATAACTTTAGTTAAAAATTAAATAATATACTATAATTATATATAGAACCATTTATATTTGTATTTTAAATGAAAAGAAAAAAGAGATGGAAAAATAGACAACAACCCCTCTTATTGTCTAGCATTCATTTGGGTTTCCCAAATACAAACTTGGTTGGTTATGCACACAATGACTGTTCTGATATTGCAGGACGATTTGAAAAAGGAAAGCCGAATCCAAAGAAATGGAAAGCAAATTTTCGATGTGCATTACATAGTTTGACGGATGTCGAAGAAGTTACCCCCAGGAAAACTGACAGAGAAAGTAAATGTACCCGAGTGTATCAGTTTGTGGATGATACCAAACAGAAAGCACGTGGTGGGTACTGACACGGCTTGTGACCTCTTTTTTTTTAAACATGTTAATTATAGTAGTAAACAAGTTCAGCATCTTAAAAGTAAATGATTCTGATGGAGTTTAGCTTTCATGGGCTATATATTTTCTTTCAACTTCAATCGAAGACAATTTCTGTCTGCCTTCAAATTTTTATATGTTTATAGCAAATTGATAAATGAACAGTTCTCTTTTTTTTCTTTTTTTTTATTAAGAGGGAATAAAAAAGTTTCACATTTTTTTTTTAATTCAGAGGGACGCCGGCCATACAGACGACGAAAACTGTCATCAGAATCTGATATTTCATCTAAGAATAGTGCAGACAGTACTATAACATCATCACCAATAAGCACGTCAAAATACACGAGCGATGATGATGTGTCCTCCTCCTCCTCTCCTGAATACAACATTACCAGAGATGCAAAGAAACGCAAGATGGATGGAGATCTTACTAAACATTCCAGTTGTAAGAAGTACACATGTATTGAGAAAAGTGAGGCAAAATCACATAAATTAAAGTACAGTCCACACCACGTAACATCCCAAGGACCAACCAATGAACAAATTCTACCACTCCTGATTCTACATCTCAACTAGATTTTAAGATTTTTCTGGTATGTTGACAATATGAAAAGATCAGTTAGGTTCAAGTTATACAATAAGTATAGAATATATAATGTGAACTTCCCCAAAATTTTAACCCAATCCTTCACCATCTACGCTAGCCAAGGGTTACGATCCAGTCTGGAATGAAGATGATCCTTCACCTCTATAGGATTTTTATACTAATGTCATTTCAAAAAGAAGTTGGGGCCAATTTCCCAAAAATTTTAACCCAATCCTTCGCCTGCATGGGATTTTCATAAAAATGTCATTTCAAAAGGAGATAACGGTCAATTTCCCCTGAATTTTAACGCAATCCTTCGCCAGTATGGGAATTTCATACTGAGGTTATTTTCGAGAAGTCATTTAAGCTTTACTAAAATTTACAGTATTACGGCTTCATGAACATGTACATGTAACCTATATATAAATGTTTAAAGATAGCTACAAATGAATCCATGTTAATTCTGAAGGGTCAGAGGAATTTACATTTGATATGCTGGAAACCGAAAAAAATAAATAAATAAAATAATCAGACATGAACACAATTTTTTTTTTCTGAAAGAAACAAAAACTGTATACGTATGACTAAACTGGTGTTATTATTTTTTTTCGGAAAACTTTGTCAGCACTTTTAAATTATACCAATATTTGTTTGTTGTTTGTATATATATATGAGTTTTATATTTATGAAAACATATATACGACTTTTCAAAATCAAGTAACCAAGACGCATATTTTCAAAAAAACAAAAAGTATTTTACGAAATTCAGTCAAAACTATGACCAACTTGTCGAGATTGGTTGATAACACTGTATGTTGGTTTTCCTAGATTATTTCTTGAAAATGACTTGCCCTACTTACATGTATGTTAGTTGTTACAAGTTTAAAGTTCTTTTTTTTTATTTAATAAGAAGTTTAATATCCCTCTGTTAGCATGCCGGTTCCTTGCTTTTCAGTATTGGTGCAATCTGAAACTCTCGAATACTAAAAAAGGCAAAGAAGACCAAGTGGATTTAAATTCAGATTTTCTTGTGGAAGTAGACAGGTTTTCCTTAACTCAATAATGTTGCCCTCTACTTTTAGGATGGTATAAAAAAGGAATGTCCAGACACTGAAGTTACAGAAATCACTCTACCGTTCAAACCAACATTTGGAGATAACTTTGGTGAGCATATACTTTGTTTTCACTCCTGACTTCTAAATTGAAAAAAAAAATGTCCACTTGACCTTCAAAGGATGATTATTTTTATTTCAAAAATTTAGCAAACCAATTGACGATTTTAATTATGGTTTTTCTATGCACCATTCCATATTTGTGCTAGAGCGTATATACAGTAGACACATTTGTGTTCTAATAGCATACAACTGAAATGGGATATACATTGAAGAAAAAGGCTAACTAACGTGAGGGTACCCAAATTGCACCTATTTTGACATTTTTTTCAAGTACGTTTATTTATGATCCAGACAAAAGTTTCCATTCTGTGTTTATTTTGTAGATGTATCCTTATTTACTATATTTTCCACCAATTTAATTTAATTTTGAATCCATATTGAATCATAGAACCGACCACCAAACGGTCCATGATACCCTTCGGAAACTTGCAATTCCATAATTGTCTTAATAGATTTTAATGTAATTTTATAATTCAATTATAAGCTAAAAAAAAAAAAAAAAAAAAAAAAAACAATGATTTTTACATTAGTAGTTTTTTAAAACTTTTTTAATTAAATTTACGATACTGTAAGATCTACTAGTTTTTCAACGGTCAGATGAACTCTTATAACAAAATTGGTGTGCATATTTTTCTTGTATTTCTAATGAAATAAAAATGATATAAAGCGACAGTTAGATACTATTTTCATTTTTTAGATATAGAAATAGACCGAGGAGTTTTGCTCAACCATATGAGTGGGTTTATAATGATTCAAACTTCAGGGTGTAATGAATTTACAGGGTCAAGTGCAATGGATTCAGGTTAGTTTTGAAAATAAATGACTGCTCAGCTTATTTCATGAATACAAAATAATGAAGTTTTATTATTAATTTAATTACTATAAATGATATGTATTTCATCAACTCTTGCTCCGTTTATTACATTTTGAGCACTCTCGTGTAATTTATTTCAAAATAGCAAAGTCCACATGTTTTATCAAACTGCACATGCAATTTATAGAGACTCTTTCAATCATTATCGTTTGTTACAGATACCAACATTCCTACAAGCTTTCAATCATTATCGTTTATTACAGATACCAACATTCTTACAACCAACGTTTCAAATGATTTTAAGGTATGTTGACATCTCTTCTCATATTCTTATGTGACTTGGATGGAGAGTTGTCTCATTGGCACTCATACCACATCTTCTTATATCTATCACTTCTCATATTCTTATGTTTTCTAAAATGTATGATGCAATTATGTTCCAAAGCCACATTCGTCCAGTCGTCATTTCCGTTTATTAATTCGAGAATGCATGGGAAGGGTTGATCTCTAAACAGCGCCACATGTTCCTTTATCTGTCCCAAGTCAAGAATTTGTCAATGCATGCATGGTTGTCTTTAGTTATATCCTAATGTTTTTTTTTCCTTAAGGGAATTTTGTATTGATAACAGACCTTTGATAATCTCTGTTAAATTTATTCATTTTTTTTATACTCGGGCTGATTTAGAGCTTGACATTGAATGATCTTGAATTGACATTTGTCTAATGCTGAAGACTGTGTGTTGCTCTTTAGATGTCTTATATTTTTTGTGTGTTTAAGCGTTGTTGTCTCGTTGACGTGTATCCCATGGACATCTCTTTTACTCTAAACTTATCCAAATCTTGAAAACTATATATATAACAGAATTCATTGACTAATCGAACGTGATTTCTACTGGCGTTCCTGTGTTGATTCGGTGTAAGATGACAACAGACATAATAACTATATTTCTATTGACAAGGGTAGGATAATTACAAGTATGGCAACATGGGTAGTAATATGTTATGGCAACATGGGTAGTTATATGTTATGGCAACACGAGTAGTCATATGGTATGGCAACATGGGTAGTCATATGTTATGGTAACATGGGTAGTCATATGGTATGGCAACATGGCCGGGTAGTCATATGTTATGGTAACATGGGTAGTCATATGGTATGGTAACATGGGTAGTCATATGGTATGGCAACATGGGTAGTCATATGGTATGCCTACATGGGTATAGTGATATGGTATGGCAACATGGGCAGTCATATGGTATGTCAACATGGGTAGTGATATGTTATGGCAACATGGGTAGTCATATGGTATGGCAACATGGGTAGTCATATGGTATGGCAACATGAGTAGTCATTTGGTATGGCAACATGGGTAGTCATATGTGATGGCAACATGGGTAGTCATATGGAATGCCAACATGGGTAGTCATATGGTATGGCAACATGGGTAGTCATAGGTTGTAGGATATTAACAATTATAATGTCGATGTTACCGTACAAATTGGAATTCAGTAGGACCCAAAATCCTACGAGTAGAAATTGAAATTATGATCTATACTAAATAAAATCCAGTACATATATAGGAATTACAATATTTACTAGTAGAAATTATGATATCCAGATTTCTGGATTGTTCTTGGTGAATCATAAAAAAACCACAAAAAACAATATTTTGATTTACTTCAAAATGAAATAAACTGGTAATCACACATATTTGAACTAAAAATAAAAGAGGAAGGACCAATTTCCTATGAATCTATTGCGCAACAAAGCTTCTTTTCCTGCTAAAAGTCCTTCCATCTTTACTTTATCTCACAGTACCATAGGTTCATATGATGATCTTGCTTAAAATCTGTTTCCCTGAACTCAGTTCCATTGATCTCTTTCTACTTTGAGAAATCAACGTATTCAAATTTCAAGCATTTGAAAAAACACAAGAAACCGATGACAATTTTCAGTTGGTTTCTGTCTGCAATGGTCCTGGATAAATGTTATTAAATATGTTCGTGTTGTAAAGTTAAAATTGATTGCTCATCAAAAGGCCATAAATAAAATATTCGCAAGTTCTATTAATTTCCTGATGTTGTTTTAGTCATGTGGTTGTATTTTGCTCCTTCGTATGTTTTAACATACTCATCCAAACACAATAAAATTGATTGCTCATCAATAGGCCATTTAGCAAAATATTGTATTATCAAATGTTATTATAAATAAAAGAATTTCACAACAGAGAATGTATTTTACCAGATTTTGTTTGTAATGAAGTATTGATAGTGGCATTTTAATATGTTTTATATGTTTTCCTATAGCTACTTGCAAAAGTGAAAATAATAAATGATTAAAAAAATCTAGTATAATCCAGAATCATATTAACCCTAGCTGTTAGTAATATCGTGGATCCTACTAAAATTTAGTACAAATCTGGATATCCCACTGTCTATACTAGCAGATAGTGGAATTCTGATTAGGACTGGATGTTTATTAGTATAAATCAGAATTCCAATTTCTACCAGTAGATATAGGATTCCGATTATTACTTGGAAGATTCTCAATCCTACTGAATTCCAATTTGTAGTGTAACATAAAATTGAGAATGGAAACGGGGAATGTGTCAAAGAGACATCAGAGAAAATGGACGTCACACTAAACTCCGAAACATAAATGAACCAAAATAAAAAAAAAACATACAAAACTAACAAAGGCCAGGGGTTCCTGACTTCGGACAGGCGCAAAAATGCTGCGGGTTTAAACATGTTTTGTGAGATCTCAACCCTCCCCCTATACCTCTACCCAATGTAGAATAAACAAACACACAGCAATACGCACAGTAAAACTCAGTTTAAAAGAAGTCCGAGTCCGATGTTAGAATAGGTATAATATGATTAGTCCTAGGTTTACAAAGTCAGACATGGACACATTTAACATTGATTCTTTTTGTATTTCACGCCGATTGAGTTACAGTGGTGTAACTTTACTGACACATTCCCCATGTATTTGTATAAAGTGATAATACCATTACATACAATCACGGAACAACTGACTATAAAACCAACAAAGCATAAACTCCTACCCTCTTTTATCTATATAGAATAAACCAAGTCTTTTCAATCTCTTTGTAGTTTTAATATAGAATCCAAACCAAAAAGCTCTCATAAAGGGGAATCCAGCGAAACTATATTGGCCAGGGGAGAAGGCACAACACAATACATATAGAACAGTATTATGTGGATTTTCAAATATGCTTCATTAGAAAGGACAGAAACAAAATAAATTCTTGCTCCTTGGTGAATTTAAACGATTTTCATTCTTTGTTGTTTTCTTATTTCTGTCATTCTCTTTCCATTCATCTATTTCATATTTATGCCACCTGTAGGATTTCTATAAATAAGCAAAAATCTGCCATGAATATTCCGTTAAAGCAGCTATAATATCAGGATCGACAAACATGCTGCAATGGTATAATCGGAATGAACACACGAAATAAATCGTACGTATTCACAAAAATTGTGCGTCAAGATTTTCCACAAATTAAAGGTGATCAAGACTAAGCAACCACCTCTGTTATCATTTAAAAAAAAACAATCTGCATTGAAAACGACTGTATACACTGTAGTTATTGTTAAATGCAATACATTCTTAATGAGGGGTGACTTAATTGATAGACGTCTCGATTGTAAGGTTTTCTCTAGAATTATCTTGGGTTAAATTTACTTTTCTGTAGGAGGTGCCTCCTTCTGGTAATGAAACATTCCTCAACGATTCCACTGATGATGATTGTTCAGTCCCAGGTAGGTGCAAACTATTTTTGCTTTAATAAAATCTTAATCGGGTACACGGTACACATCTACTCATCGGTTTAAAATTTTCTAAACTGACATAGCAGTGGGTTAAACAATAAGCATGGTCGAAACTAAAGTAAGTTCGTTTTCTCAAAAAATAAAATAAATCCTTTGAAGGATTTTTTACTGTTGTTATCTAAGCATGAATTTTTACTCTAGCACTTTCACTTCCAATGTAAACAACTACAGGTAGCCAAACGGACTTCAACAATGAGCAAAACCCATACAGTTTGTAGGCATTTAAAGGTTTAAGCTCATGCACTAGATTAAAGGCTACTTGTTTGAAATGGCGCATGGAGAATGTGGCGAGACTATATCAAATAGAAATTAAATACAATGGAAAAATGACTGGTTTCACCTGGGAAAAGTTTTAATAATACGTCCCAGGTTTCAAAAGCAGATTCAATATCATGAACCCTTACGCAATCCTAAATACGACTCTAAAAGTGCAATTCTGATAAATGTAGGTTATTTTTTTACTTTTATAAATCCCACAGATTTACAGCAGTGTTTAATCTGTATTCCTTTTAAATTTGCATTTATATTGTTGACTGCATATTTATGATGACTTATTGAATTTATTAAATTAAATTTTAACTTAGAACAAATAGCTCAGTTACTATTATATGTACACTAACTTTTAATTCTTTGGATTGACTCCTCCATTTTTTTTTTATTGACAGGTTAAATTTTATTGCCATCCTTACAGCTATATTTTTTTAAAATTTACATTTGAAAAGAAATAAATTGAATGTTACCTCCTACTACTATAATTAGCCATTTTTGAGTTGTACTGCTATTTTGTCATATAAAAATATACATTCTGCACCAAATTTCAGGGGGAAAATAAATAAAAATTATTTGCTTGCATCTCTTTTTTTATTTGTATCCCAAGACCTCCGCTACCCCCAGAAACTTAACCTCAAATTTATGTGGCATACACAACATGAAGCTTCATTTAAATTTTCTTTTGTAGGTTCCTCAGACAGTTCACCAGAATACACATGTTTGTGATGCCACCTATCAATGGGTATGTTCAATGAATAACTCCATGCATTGTCTTTGTACCTAGCACAATAAATTTCCACCAATGATAATTTTGACTGAAAGTGAAGAAATATTCTGTACAAAAAGTGTATAGTAGTAAGAGGAAGTACCTGTATTTGTCAAGCAGCAGGTTAAAAAATTTATCAGTCAGTATACATGTCCTAGATGAAGCTTGGAACTTAATACAAAGAAAGCAACATTCACATGCAAAACATGTATTAATGGTATAGGTATATGTCGGGGTATAGATCATCTATACAAAGCTTAGTTCAAAATTTCATAAAATGCTACATGTGATTGATGAGGGAAAAAGAGATATAGACATGATGGCATATTTCAACCATGTACCATCTTTCCTTCTAAGTAGGGTTGCAATTATTTCACAAATGTGAATCTAAGCAGGGTTGCAATTAATTCTCAAATGTGAAAATAAGCAGGGTTTCAATAAATTCACAAATGTGAATCTAAGCAGGGTTGCAATTAATTCACAAATGTGAAAATAAGCAGGGTTGCAATTAATTCACAAATGTGAATCCAAGCAGGGTTGCAATTAATTCACAAATGTGAATCCTAGCAGGGTTGCAATTAATTCACAAATGTGAATCTAAGCAGGGTCGCAATTAATTCACAAATGTGAATCCAAGCAGGGTTGCAATTAATTCTCAAATGTGAATAATATCTTCATGTTGGGTCTGCCATCATTGACAAATGACCAATCGAAAATAATTTTTATTCACTATTTCACGCCATTTCAGGAAACAAAACTACAGCAACAGAGAATGAAATCAAAGTAAATTAATTGATGTTAGTTATACAATGGATGAGGAACATATAATAAAAGATAGTATTGTTTATATGAAGAAGAGTGGATGACATAAACAAGACTGATATATCATTAAAATAGAATGAGTGAACCAGAAAGTGAAATAACTTGTTGTAATGTGTTCATGAACCAGCATGGATTATAATTCAATAGACGTGAACCAAAGATTTGAAAATAATTTGTTAGATGATGTGATCAAGAGTGGATGATAATTCGTTGGATGCAAGGCAACAAAATGAAAAATAATTTGTAAGATGTCACTAAAGAGAAAGATAATTGCAAGATGTGAACAAGAGGAAGATAATTTGTAGATGTGAACAAGAGTGGATGATGATTTGTTAGATGAACAAGAGTGGATGATGATTTGTTAGATGTGAACAAGAGTGGATGATGATTTGTAGATATGAACAAGAGTGGATGATGATTTGTAGATATGAACAAGAGTGGATGATGATTTGTAGATATGAACAAGAGTGGATGATGATTTGTAGATATGAACAAGAGTGGATGATGATTTGTAGATATGAACAAGAGTGGATGATGATTTGTAGATGTGATTGGTAATTGATTGACACAAGAAAACTTGTATGTGAAACCTGACGTTTCAGTCCTCAATCTTCAGTGATCTCTTTTTCGGTTATCTGTGATATTTGATTAGGATGCTATTGTACAGGAAAGATGAGTATTCCACCACATTATACCTGACACATGTTGCAAACCATAAGCCAGAAGAATCTCCATAACTATTCAGACTTGGTTGAGAAGTCTACTACATGTATTTATTTATATCATAAACTCTTATATTTGAAATCAATTAAGATTAAACATTACTTTGAAAAACTAAGGCTTGAAGTCAATTTGAGGTTTGACAAATATTTTCATACATTCGTGTATGTCATGCATTAAAATTAAACAACATTTATCTTTGCATTGCTAAATAATTTTATTGTTGATGAAAATGTTAAGAGTAAGTAGGTTTTAGACAAGGAAAGGCGCTGGATGAACACCTTGAGGAGTATCCAACTGTTTTTGAAGTTTAAAAAAAGATCAATTTTAAAATGCAGTGAAAATTTCTGAAAATCCATTACAAGATTGAACTAAGGAGATTGAAAAGGTTAAATAGGGTTGCCATTGATATAGGATCTGTTAACCTATTGTTTTGTTGATACAAGCTCTGTGGACATCTAGTTTTGTTGATACAGGCTCTGTGGACATCTAGTTTTGTTGATACAGGCTCTGTGGACATCTAGTTTTGTTGATACAGGCTCTGTGGACATCTAGTTTTGATACAGGCTCTGTGGACATCTAGTTTTGTTAATACAGGCTCTGTGGAAATCTAGTTTTGTTGATACAGGCTCTGTGGACATCTAGTTTTGTTGATACAGGCTCTGTGGACATCTAGTTTTGTTGATACAGGCTCTGTGGACATCTAGTTTTGTTAATACAGGCTCTGTGGACATCTAGTTTTGTTGATACAGGCTCTGTGGACATCTAGTTTTGTTGATACAGGCTCTGTGGACATCTAGTTTTGTTGAACAGGCTCTGTGGACATCTAGTTTTGTTGATACAGGCTCTGTGGACATCTAGTTTTGTTGATACAGGCTCTGTGGACATCTAGTTTTGTTGATACAGGCTCTGTGGACATCTAGTTTTGTTGATACAGGCTCTGTGGACATCTAGTTTTGTTAATACAGGCTCTGTGGACATCTAGTTTTTTGATACAGGCTCTGTGGACATCTAGTTTTGTTGGTGTGCATCTAGTTTTGTTGGTGTGGACATCTTGTTTTGTTGGTATTACAATAAGTACAAACTTTGAATTTCCCAAGTTTTATCTGATGAGTACCGGTATTAAAATTTTCACAACCTGATGTACTTTGAAGCATTATTAATGATATCAAAGTGAAAACTTAACAAGCAAATAACTTAATGGATGTCCAGTGTAGCCACAGATAGGGCTGACATTTAAAGGAATTAAAATTTATCAGGATACAAGTTTACAGTTAAATTATGTTCTTATTTCTTTATTGAAAGCAGTATTATGTGGGTTTTATTAGAAACTTTAATAGTGTTAAAATATTTGAGTACCTGTGATAAAATTGATTAGTCATTTCCAAATCAACCAGTACACTAGTTTATTGTAAATTTGAGATATAGATAAGAATTTTCTTGTATTTCAATTTCAAAAAAGATATCTATGATATTAGATTTGTTCCTGAATTATTTTGATCTTGCATAATTTTGTTAATTTCCATTTATCCACATTAGTTTCTTGAAAATACATATCTCATTTCCATTGCTAATTGTTTACTTTGTTATGCATGTACATTTAAATGTTAACGAACCTAATACTACAAACAGGTATCACAGCTACCTATAATGATCTATTTATAAAAAAGCATATATATCAGTTTATTATGTTAGCCATGACTTTGTGTTGACTCAGGTATTTGTGGTGGATTACTATGGTGAATTTCATTCTCACAACAGCAATAATCTACTGTTATGATCTGTTATCTATTTGTTCATTAAATATTTTTTCTGAAGTGATTTGTATTTAATTGCTATATGGGAGACATTTCTTCAGTAATCAAAACTCCTGCCTGATACAGCCTTATAACTCCATCAAAAGTTGATCTGCACTAATTTTGGAACCTGTTAGAAAATTGCTGTAGATATAAACCCTAAATATAAATTTCATGAGAATTGGGCAAGAACTGGGCGTGATGCCAGGTATTTTATATCTCCTGCACTGTGTTGCAGATGACAAAACACAAATTAAAAGTGTCATCAATTATAAAGTAGCTGCCAACTGTTACTTGTGTATCATGTGCCAATGACTGCATGCTGGCTTCCTTATCTACAGACAGATGATGTTGGACCTTATCTATCACAGCATCTGTAACTAAGGGGATAATCTTCACCAATGTTTCTCATTGCTTACACAGTACAACTCAGTATTATAAAGTTCCAGGCCATATATCTTATCATTCATCCCAAAAGGATTTAAATTTATAAGAATATAATTGTATGAATATTATAATTATTGAGGTAGGCCTTCTTGCCTAGGTAAACCACTGTTAAAGACTGACAGGATAGATGAGGAAATGGGATAATATTTTCATCAAACTTGGAAGAAATTTGATTTTGATGACATTCCACTACGACTTAATACTACTTCTTTATGCATTGTAGGTATTGAAGATATTAAATAAAAGTAAATTAATTGATGTTATACAATGGATGACATAAACAAGACTGAAAGATATATCTTTAAAATAGAATGAGTGAACCAGAAAGGGAAATAACTTGTTAATGTGTTATGAACCAGCATGGATTGTAATTTGAATAGACGTGAACAAGAACCAGCATGGATTATAATTCAATAGACGTGAACCAAAGATTTGAAAATAATTTGTTAGATGATGTGGTCAAGAGTGGATGATAATTCGTTGGATGCAAGGCAACAAAAATGAAAAATAATTTGTAAGATGTCAATAAAGAGAAAGATAATTGCAAGATGTGAGCAAGAGTGGATGATAATTTGTAGATGTGAACAAGAGTGGATGATGATTTGTTAGATGTGAACAAGAGTGGATGATGATTTGTTAGATGTGAACAAGAGTGGATGATGATTTGTAGATATGAACAAGAGTGGATGATGATTTGTAGATATGAACAAGAGTGGATGATGATTTGTAGATATGAACAAGAGTGGATGATGATTTGTAGATATGAACAAGAGTGGATGATGATTTGTAGATGTGATTGGTAATTGATTGACACAAGAAAACTTGTATGTGAAACCTGACGTTTCAGTCCTCAATCTTCAATGATCTCTTTTTTCGGTTATCTGTGATATTTGATTAGGATGCTTTTGTACAGGAAAGATGAGTATTCCACCACATTATACCTGACACATGTTGCAAACCATTAGCCCGAAGAATCTCCGCAACTATTCAGACTTGGTTGAGAAGTCTACTACATGTATTAACTATTTATATCATAAACTTGAAAATTTTGTGAAATTTGAAAATCTTATATTTGAAGTCAATTAAGATTAAACATTACTTTGAAAAACTAAGGGGTTGAAGTCAATTTGAGGTTTGACAAATATTTTCATACATTTGTGTATGTCATGCATTAAACAACATTTACCTTTGCATTAATAAATAATTTTGTTGTTGTTGAAAAAGATGAAAATGTTAAAAGTAAGTAGGTTAAAGACAAGGGAAAGGCGCTGGATGAACACCTTGAGGAGTATGCAACTGTTTCGGCTGAATTGGGTTTTTTGGTTGATTTTATATTTGATTATTTTTTGAAGTTTAAAAAAATTTTTTTTAAATGTAGTGAAAAATTTCTGAAAATCCATTACAAGATTGAACTAAGGAGATCTGTTAAAAAGGTTAATACAGGCTCTGTGGACATCTATTGATATAGGATCTGTTAACCTATTGTTTTGTTGATACAGGCTCTGTGGACATCTTACAATAAGTAAAGTGTAATAATAAAACCAATCTTTGGAATTTCCCTAAGTTTTATCTGATGAGTACCCGTTATTCAAATTTTCACAACCTGATGTACTTTGAAGCATTATGAATGATATCAAAGTGAAAACTTAACAAGCAAATAACTGAATGGATGTCCAGTGTAGCCACTGATAGGGCTGACATTTAAAGGAATTAAAATTTGTCAGGATACAAGTTTACAGTTAAATTATGTTCTTATTTCTTTATTGAAAGCAGTATTATGTGGGTTTTATTTGAAACTTTAATAGTGTTAAAATATTTGAGTACCTGTGATAAAATTGATTAGTCATTTCCAAATCAACCAGTACACTATTTTATTGTAAATTTGAGATATAGATAAGAATTTTCTTGTATTTCGCTATTCTTTGATTTCAACAAAAGATATCTATGAGATTAAATTTGTTCCTGAATTATTTCGATCTTGCATAATTTTGTTAATTTCCATTTATCCACATTAGTTTCTTGAAAATACATATCTCATTTCCATTGCTTATTGTTTACTTTGTTATGCATGTACATTTAAATTTTAACGAACCTAATACTACAAACAGGTATCACAGTTACCTATAATGATCTATTTATAAAAAAAGCATATATATCAGTTTATTATGTTGGCCATGACTTTGTGTTGACTCAGGTACTTGTGGTGGATTACTATGGTGAATTTCATTCTCACAACAGCAATAATCTACTGTTATGATCTGTTATCTATTTGTTCATTAAATATTTTTTTCTGTAGTGATTTGTATTTAATTGATATATGGGAGACATTTCTTCAGTAGTCAAAACTCCTGCCTGATACAGCCTTATAACTCTCTAAAAACCTGTTAGAAAATTGCTGTAGATATAAACCCTAAATATAAATTTCATGAGAATTGGGCATGAGGATGCCAGGTATTTTTATATCTCCTGCACTGTGTTGCAGAGAGCAAATTAAGTGTCATCAAATAAAGTAGCTGCCAACTGTAACTTGTGTATCATGTGCCAATGACTGCATGCTGGCTTCCTTATCATACAGACAGATGATGTTGGACCTTATCTATCACAGCAACATCTGTAACTAAGGGGGATAATCTTCACCAATGTTTCTCAATGCATACACAGTACAACTCAGTATTATAAAGTTCCAGGCCATATATCTTATCATTCACCCCAAAAGGGATTTAAATTTATAAGAATATAATTGTATGAATATTATAATTATTGAAGTAGGCCTTCTTGCCTAGGTAAACCACTGTTAAAGACTGACAGGATAGATGAGGAAATGGGATAATATTTTCATCAAACTTGGAAGAAATTTGATTTTGATGACATTCCACTACGACTTAATACTACTTCTTTATGCATTGTAGGTATTGAAGATATTAGGTTAGTCATAGTGCATTATTGTAAGGTATAATACTGTTTCTATACAGGTGTCCAAATTCCCAGAAACAAACAAAACAAATCACCTGTCTGGTGGTTACCTGCAGATCAGTTGCATATACTAATAGGTATAATGATAAAACAGATAAAAACAAGATAAATGGAAATGTATTTAATAGATATTGTAAATAAATATAATATCAACAAATTGATAAAAATTAAGGTTACAACAAACTATTATCTGACTTCAAAATAAACAATTGCACTTTAAAACCTTTTCTATCAAAAACAAATTTATGTTTAGTCCAATATTCATTATTCAAAAGTGTGAATAAAACTTAATCTCTTTATTATTCTGAAATAAAAATACTAAAATTGCAGAATATTTATACAAATTCCAGACTTTTGTTTCCAATATATTTTCACACTATTCATTTTGACCTTCTTTTCAAAATTATAATAATTCTATGTTGTCTGATAATTCATTTAACAATTACATGTTCTACTAACATGACTATCATCAATCAAATCTTATTTTTTTATTCTGAGGCTCTCCATTTGAAGAGTCAAATTTCCTTTTCTGTCCTGAGAATCCATTTGACATTCCTCTTCCACCTCCTCTTGAACCTCTGCTAAAACCTCCACCCCCTCTTTGTCCTCTACCTCTTCCTCTGCCACCACTGCCCCATCCATTACCATAACCTCCTTTGTTATTAGATTCTGATTCTAAAAGTTCTGGTAGTGCTGTAGCTTTTTGTAAAGTGTCAAAATTTGTATCGGTCCATTTTGTTGCTACCTCGCTTTCAAACTCTGATGGTAAATCAAACACACTCGACTACAAAAATAAAGTAGCACAAAATTATTTAAGGAAAAATATATTCTTTATAAATATCTGTTCCTCTTCTTCATCAGAGGTGGACGAAAAGGGGGCTACATATTTGGTTAATGGACAGACTTTTTACATGTACTTGAAGCCCCCCCCCCTTTTTCCCAAATCCTGGATCCCTATCTGCTCATGTTTTTTTTATTAATTATTCTTACCGGTACATTAAGTCTCTTTATAAGGGGCAGCTTTTAGCTGTTACATTTTTCACACATTTTCAAAAACTCATTTCTCACATTTTTTTAATCAACTCAAACTGGACATTAAATTAGAATAGTACATTTTGTAAAAAATATGGATGGAAAGATTTAGAAAATGAAATTATCTTTCATTTGGCTATGAAAAAACACAAATACTTTTTGATAACATTGATAAACCTAAAAATTTACATAAAGAATTCAAACAAATCATCAGATTAAAACTAAGAATATGTGTACATAGTACAATATTTCCATATTCAGTGAACCATAAAATTTTGCTCAAAACCCTATATATTAAACAGTTCACTTAATAATGAACACACACAACTTTAACTTTAAACTTAATATTAAACCTTCTTTACACTACAACTTGAACCTATCCCATTTCCATGTTCATGTTCAGGGACAGACAGACAGGGTTTTATGGACAGGTGGAGCACAGACCCAAAACATAATGCTCCTCATATCTTATGCGGGATATACCGTATAGCGGGTTATTTTCGCGGGGTGTTTATTTTCGCTTATTTTGGCGGATAAACGAAAATCGCGAAAATAAATTCCGCGAAAATTTATGCATATGTTGGGTACTTTCAAATAGCTAAAGCATTTTGTAAACGATCTATTTTTTTTCGGTCGGCAAGTCAATAACGGTATATGTTACTTTTAACAACATAAATGCCAAAGGGCATTGTACATACATGTATTTTATAAAATGACTGTCAGGTGTGTATACCCTTATTAATAAGTGTCAATTAGAATAAGAGAGTAAGGGTATCTTGTCAGGTAATTACCCTTATTAATTAGTGTCAAACTATATAAGAGTTGAAACACTCATGATAATTTTGTAACCTAATTAGTAAGTACATCAAAGTTCCGGTCATTTTCGTAACTAATCAACTGTAAAATTTACAAGACGTTTGAATACCTGTAACAAATATCTAAGTCACTGGTATTTTATTTATTAACTTATCAGAATATAATCAATAATTAAGATGTCATTCAGGTAAAAAAATCAATAAACCATAACAATAGACACTTGTTTTACAATCTTTTAACTACAACAATTTCAGCATCCGCCAAAATAATTAATTGGGATTTAAGAATCCACCAAAATAAAAACCGCCAAAATTTTTCGTATACTTTGTTGCCCTTGAATCGCGAAATTTTACACCCGCGAAAATAACCCGCTATACGGTATGAAATTTTTTTTAAAAAAATTGGAGGCACTGTAAAAATTATACCCAGTTTTGGTCCTACAGCTTAGAAACTGTAAGAGCTACATGTACCATGAATTAGATTGCAAAAAGCATTCAGGGACTTTATCAAAAAATTATACAAAAAACACCCATATATTCGAATTTTCAATATCACTAGTATTTCCAAGGGCACAACTCTCATAAAAATAATTGATCTGCACTTATTTCTCAATTCATCTCCTATATAGCTGCTAATGTAAACATTTGACATTAATTGAATTAAACCTAAATGAAAAATGTAAGTCCCAGAGGGCTTGTGATTTTGATCACTAATATTATTTACATTTTAAAAGGTTTTAACGCCCCAAAAAATATTCTCCATCATCTCTGATGTTCTAACCTGCCGGAGAAGTTTCCAATGTAAACCTTACACATTAATTTTATTAAAATCTAATGAGAACTGAAGGTGTGCAAGCACTTACAATACTGATTTTTTTTTTAATATTATTTACACTTTCAAGTAGCACAAGTACCCAAAATATAATTAATCAGCCTTGATTTTCAATCTCATCCTAGATATCTCAGACATAAATTCTATTGAACTACAACTTGAAATGATGGCACAAAAGCACTAACAATGCTGATTTTATTCACATTTCTAAGGGACATAACTCCCCCAAAAAATAATCAGTCCTGATTTTTAAACTTGTTCAAAATAATGCTGATGTTAACCTTTTAAAAATATTGTAATAAAATTTAATCAACTCAATATGTGAAGGAGTTTAGAAAGAAAGTCTGTATAACTGTTCGTTGAAAGCCAAATGAGGGAAAGACAGATTGCTGGAATGACAGATAAGGGTAAAACTATATGGCCCCGACCACTTTGTGGCTGGGCCATCAAAACAATACAAAAACAAAAACAGCATTAAAACCCGCCAGAAAATTTTGGGATAAAAGGTAACTAAAATGTTTTAATAAACTCTAGACAGGTATTTTATACACATTTCCTTATAAAATAAACAGCTGCGCCATGAGCGCATGATACGCCCGTCACATTTTTATACGACCGCAAAAAAATTTTTGCGGTCGTATATTGGTATGACGTTGGCGTCGTCGTCCGAAGACACATTGGTTTTCGCACTCTAACTTTAGTTTAAGTGAATGGATCTCTATGAAATTTTACCATAAGGTTCAATACCACAAAAGGAAAGTGGGGATTGATTTTGGGGGTTATGGTACCAACAGTTAAGAAATTAGGGACCAAAAAGGGTCCAAAACTAAGCATTTTTGTAACTTCCAGACATAACTTGTGTGTTAGTGTATGGATCTCTCTGACATTGTACCACAAGGTTCCATATCACAAAGGGAATGCTGGGATTGATTTTGGAGGTAATTGCCTCAAAATTTTAGGAATTAGGGGCCAAAAAAAAGCATTTTTCTAGTTTCATGACAATAACTTGTGTGTAAGTGTATAGATCTTTCTGAATTTGTACTACAACGTTCCATATCACAAAGGGAAAGATAGAATTGAGTTTGGGGGTAATTGCCCAAAACCTTTAGGAATAAGGGGTAAAAAGGGGCCAAAAATAAGCATTTTTCTAGTTTCCAGACAATAACTTGTGTTCAAGTGTATGGATCTCTCTGAAATTGTACTGCAAGATACCATACCACAAAGGGAAGGCTGGGATTGATTTTGGGGGTAATTGCCTCAAAATTTTAGGAATTAGGGGCCAAAAAGAAGCATTTTTCTAGTTTCAGGACATTAACTTGTGTGTAAGTGTATGGATCTTTATAAAATTGTACTACAAGGTTCCATATCACAAAGGGAAAGCTGGGTTTGAGTTTGGGGGTAATTGCCCTAAATGTTTAAGAATTTGGGGCCAAAAAACAAGCATTTTTCTAGTTTCCAGAAAATAACTTGTGTTCAAGTGTATGGATCTCTCTGAAATTGTTCTGCAAGGTACCATACCACAAAGGGAAGGCTGGGATTGAGTTTGGGGGTGATGAATCATAAGGGGTTCAAAAATTGGGGGGTGTTTTTTTTCCTTAAAATTTTCCATTTTAAATTGGTTATTTCTGATGTATATAGAAAAGCAAATAATAATGATATGGTTTGAATAGGTAAATTAAAAATTTTTAAGTTCTTAGACCACATTCATTCTGTGTCAGAAACCTATGCTGTGTCAAATATTTAATCACAATCCAAATTCATTGCTGTATCAAGCTTGAATGTTGTGTCCATACTTGTCCCAACTGTTCAGGGTTCGACCTCTGCGGTCGTATCAAGCTGCGCCCAGCGGAGCATTTTATTTACGAATAAAGTTCAATAACTTCTCAATGTCATATCAGAAATTTGTGAAAAAACTAAAGGGAGGTTATCTTAATTGATATAAAGCAGTCACCAAAGTTTAATGAAAACCGCTCAAAGCACTTTAAAGACTAGAAAATCACCCCTTTTTTATGAATAAAATCCCATAACTCGGAAGTATAAAATCTAAAATTTATAAAAATTGAAAGGGAGCTTACATTAATAGATATAAACAATTCTCCAAAGTTTCATGAGAACTGCTGAAAGCATTTTTGAGTTGTTGTCCGAAAACTGTAAAATCACCCTTTTTTTTTAATGAATAAAACTCCACAACTCGGAAACATAAAATCTAAAATTTATAAAAATCAAAAGGGAGCTCATGTCAATAGATATAAACAATTGACCAAAGTTTCTTGCAAATTGGTGAAAGCATTTTTGAGTTATTGTCCAAAAACTGGAAAATCCCCCCTTTTTTAATGAATAAAACCCCATAACTCAGAAACGTAAAATCTAAATTTTATAAAAAATGAAAGGGAGCTCAAATCAATAGATATGAACAATTCACCAAAGTTTTATGCAAATTGGTAGAAGCGATTTTGAGTTAATGTCCGACATGTTGACGACGGACAGACGGACGGACAACGGTATACCATATAATACGTCCCGTAAACGGGCGTATAATAAAAAGATGTAGTATGATTGCCAATGAGACAACTCTAGACTAGAGACCAAATGGCATAGGATTTAACAACTATAGGTCACTGTAAGGCCTTCAAAAATAAGCAAAACCCATACTGCATAAAAAGGCCCCAAAATGACAAATGTAAAACACAAAAGACAAACAGTACAGATCTGTACACTGAACCCCAAAGTTTGGGTCAAAGCCCTATTTTTAATAGATTCTAAAAAGTTAACATTATAATGAATTTTTGGGATAAAAGTTAACTTAAATATTGAAGTGAACTCAAGACAGGTATTTTTATGCAATTTCACATTTCTATGTTCAATGAACCCCAAAGGTTGGGTCAAAGTCCTAATTTTAATATATTTTAAAAAGTTTACATTACCAGTATAATGAACAAGACATTAGTGTTTAAATTTCATGGTTAACCTCCTCAAACAAATACTTAAAACCTGATACAAGATGGACAGATGAACAGAAACATACACAGACTGGAAAACATAATGCCCCCTACTATCAAAGGTGGGGCATACAAATCATAGGCCAATTTAACTAAGTTGTGGAGGAGATCTAGGCAGCTAAGCATTCATCACCAGTTTATACAAATAACTTCAGAAAAAACTACGGCAATATACAAATAACTTCAGAAAAAACTACGGCAAATGTTAAGCATTTCTTTCACTTATCTGGGGAAATGGTATGGGGGTTTTAATCTTCCACTATGGTACAGTTAGTCAGTTACTCGCAAAAAATTTGAGGGGTTCTTCAATATCCTCCACTTGATAATATGACTACCATGATATTGATTGTATAAAAAATGGCTTCTAAATTCTGTTAAATAAAGACAAAAATCAAATTAACCTTTTTCTGTTTAAAGAGAGCTTGATATATTATTGAATATGGAAATGGAGATTTTGGGAACCCCCCACCACAATTTAAGCTCATTATTCATTTATACAATGTATATTAAATACAGTGTTGACACCAAAAGAATTTTTCAGCCTGTCTAAACTAGGAAGAGAACTAGAATATTCGACATTGGTGACCCAACAAGGACACAGATAAAAATCTTCAGATTAGTGGTTCACACCAGGTCGAACTACATAGCTTTGTCAATAATGTAAACAAACATTATGTAATCACTATCTTATATTTGGATTATGATAACACATTTTTCATTTATCTGAACACTGCATATGGACTTTTGTTTGTCAATTCTATTGAGAAATTTGTATCCACTGAACTATTTATTAAAATTGATTGTTTAGTTCGTAAATCCTATAAAAAAATGTATCCATGAACTACTGTAATCAATAAGAAAAATATCATACATTAAGCATTATTATGTTAAATTTTTCCTGTGTGAAATAAGCATAGGTAAAATATGCCATATTAGGATTGGTCATCGCTTGCAAAGTCAGGTTAATATCGATTTAATGCCCAGCTAATATTCTTTCAGAATGTATTTTTGATTTTTACTGACACATTGTCTAGTGGTGTTGCACTCACATGCTATAGTGGTTGCTATATACCAAAATCCCATGTCAAAGGATAAAAAGTTATATCTTAGACAGGAAAATGTCCAATATCTATTTTTTTTTTTTTTACGTTCTGGTAAAAGTCCATGATCTGTGCATCATGTTCAATTGGTTTCATTTGGGATAGAAACACAATATAGATGTCAGACACCAGTATGATAATTATTTCATTAATGGTTTCTTAACATCCGTTATTCAAATATAAATAAACGCTGCTTTGCTCTAACCAGACTTTTTATATGCTAGCTCACAAGGTAACAGGAAAGCATATTACTTTACCTAGATACATTACTCTGACGCTTCATTTCAAAATTATAATTTATATTTCTCAAATTTGAAGGCAATTGGACCTTTCTAGAACTTTTTATTTTTTCCCCCTGAATTTTTGTTAAATTGTTAATGTTATAGCTAAGTTCTAAGAGATAGTGGTGACCATGTTTGTTTGGGTAATAGGGAGATTTCCTGAACACACAAAGTAAAGCTAGTTTACCTCACATGTGTCAGCAGCTACAATCAATTCCCTCAACACACAAAGTAAAGCTAGTTTACCTCACATGTGTCAGCAGCTACAATCAATTCCCTCAACACACAAAGTAAAGCTAGTTTACCTCACACATGTGTCAGCAGCTACAATCAATTCCCTCAACACACAAAGTAAAGCTAGTTTACCTCACACATGTGTCAGCAGCTACAATCAATTCCCTCAACACACAAAGTAAAGCTAGTTTACCTCACATGTGTCAGCAGCTACAATCAATTCCCTCAACACACAAAGTAAAGCTAGTTTACCTCACATGTGTCAGCAGCTACAATCAATTCCCTCAACACACAAAGTAAAGCTAGTTTACCTCACATATGTCAGCAGCTACAATCAATTCCCTCAACACACAAAGTAAAGCTAGTTTACCTCACATGTGTCAGCAGCTACAATCAATTCCCTCAACACACAAAGTAAAGCTAGTTTACCTCACATGTGTCAGCAGCTACAATCAATTCCCTCAACACACAAAGTAAAGCTAGTTTACCTCACATGTGTCAGCAGCTACAATCAATTTGTGGACAAAAAAGAGAAATGTTGAGCACGTTAAAGGCATGACTTTAATAAGAAATTGAACATATTTACCATTTTGTCTTTACAAAATCTCATTCTCATTGCTTTTTCTTTGATTTCCTCTGGTAACTGTTTCTCTAGTGCCCTCCAAACATAACTCATTGTTCTCATTTCCATGTTTGTTGTAAATATATATGTTGTGAAACCCTGAAAAAGTTAGAATTTTGTGAGCTCTGTAATAATAACTTCTTCCAAATCTTTCGTGACAAAACAGATTAAGACATATTGTTCAGGTCCTTACATAGATTGCAAACTTTCACTACAACATGCACTATACAGCATACTAATCAACACCTTTAAAAATGTAAAAAATGTGGAAATTTAATTGTATCTTTATCCAAACATGTACTTTACTATCATAAACTTTACATATCCGTAGAGAAGAAGGAAAAAGATTTGACCCCCTCCTTCCCCTGCATGGACATATTCTAATCTGTTTAACTTTCTTAAATCTTTTTTTTTAAATATGATGCTTCAGTGGACTTCCTGTCAAAGTTTTTTTCAAAATAAGGCAAAACAAGTGTCATAAATTTAGTACCATCTCTTTAGTTAAAGAATCAGGCAATAAAAGTGACCTTAGGGAAATGTTTCTGTGATCAATTGAGACACACTTACATCATAACAAATGACCAATTTATGATGAGGATATCACACTACTGTAGTGAAAATATCAGTCATGTCAGAACTGGAGTTTGTGGCAGTTATTTGTTGTTTTTGAAACCTATTTTTCATTGGTGCAGTTCTATAAAATGGAATGTCACAATTAACTTGGTGAGGATCAAAGGAAACAATATACTGTTGTTTGAGGTAATAATTCCTTATCTTTCGTTAGTCTGACTTGTGTGTTGTGACAAATATTTTACAACATTGCAAATGCAAATAGAGGTTTCACTAACAATCCTTCAACAAAACAAAGAGCCTTACAATTTTTCACAATCACTATTAAGCCTCTGAAACCATGTTTTAATATTTGTTTGAAATGAAATGGGGATATATATAGGACTACACATTCATTACTCCTATTCCGATGATTTCAGAGGACACATATTGAAAATTTGATCAGTGTAAGCAGGAGGATGAATTGACGACAGACAGTAAGACAATAGGTTCTTTGATCCATGCGAGCTTGAAACTAAAATAAAACTGATGATTTTAAGAAGGGGAACAAATTTTGTTCATCCTATTTAAGTAGAATGTTTTCATTGTCTTCTGTAAACATTTTTAGTAGTAGGCCTTCTTTGACAATTCTAATCTTTGCAAGGCCAAAAACCACATGCATTGTAAGAACAATGGTCAAAGAGTTTGTAAAGATTTGCCAACTTTCTGCAGTCATATCTTTAATAGTACTATCTGTTGTTACATCATTATCTACACAAATGATGGAACCATATAGCCAGCTAAGGTATAAACACACCCATCATTATCTACACAAAATAAACAATGGTTGTTTGTATGTCTCCATGACATTAAATAACATGCCAACTATAATTATACCTTTTCATGCATTAACTTTAAATATGAAGTAAATTACAATTCTGGATGTAATTAGCATCTAGCTCTGCCGACCAACCAAAGCTAGAAATCAGAAATAAAATTAACAAAATGAGAAATTAAGTTAATACAACCAGAAGTTATGTTGGTTTTTGAATTAATGGCCATACATATTATCTGTTTTTTTTTTTTTAAGTATATAATGGAATCAACAAACTCAAGAGGTCCAATAATCCTGTACCATTTATCTGGATAGTGTGTTTTTCCTTATTGATTTTCTTTGTTTGTATGTGTGTTGGTGGTTAGTGTGGTCAGTTGTACTGTCCAGTATTTTTGGCGATTCCTGTTATTAATCTATTATCTGATACACATAAAAGTTATTCTAACCACACTTTCTGGTAGTGGGCAACAATAATATCAAGGCATTCAAACATTAAGAGTCTGACACGAATATTTCAATAAATAGAGGTCAATGACAGACTAATCATTATGAGAAAGGACTTTCGGTGAAGTGGACACTTGATTATATTTCATTGTACTCTATTAGGTATCTCACCAGGATATATATAGCCTTTTTGTGCTGATTGGGCTTTAAAAAATTACCAATCAATCAATCTATCACATTTCACTATCTTGGTTTATGGTTTATAAGAAATTAAGCTTAGAAATTAGCTCATTTTGTATTTTGTGATGTTATCGCCATATTGACTTAATCATTTATTGCAGAATGTGTTGGTGCAAATAGGTGAACCAAGTTTGTGACCTTGGCATTGCAGACAGACATTTCAACCTTATTCATGAGGCCACACATCCTCTGGTGGTGTGTAAAAAATAACATTCAAAAATTCTGAGTCCACAAGACTTTATACACTAGAACATAGAAATAAAGGAATTAATGATACCCTTTTTTCACATTAAATAGACATTTAGATTGAACCAAAGTTTACAGCCACTGTATTATCTAAGAAAGAAAAATTTCCAAATTACTGTTGATTTTGTTTATACAAATTCGTAAATGCACTATAATATTATGTTACAAATTAAATACATAATTTATTAATATGGAACAAGTGTTTGTTAAAAGTCAATAATAATGTTACTCATAAATCGATATACACCTAAAAATAGACCATACTATAGGTCATCCTGTTCATTGAGTGTCCCAGCAAAGATTTTCTGAAAATCTTGTTTGTCGAATAGTTTTACCTGGTTTGACCTACTTAGTAATATCTACATTTACCTATAGGAGGACTAATACATTTTATAGAATTGTATTTTCTGAATAGGCTCGGTTGATTTTACAAAGCATTGGCTTACAGTTTTATAAATAATTCAATCCGGGACAAATATATACATTACGTCTAGCAAATGTTCTTATATTTAAGAAAATTTAAAGTGACATGGTTTCATGAAATAGGAAGTTTATAAATAGATAAAACAAAATGACATTAAATTATTCAGATTTGTGAAAGAAGAATTTGGTCTCATGTTGTGTCTGTAGTTGCATTACCCACATGAACTAAATAAAATAAATATTCACCTGAAATATAAAAAAAAAAAAAAAAAAAACCAACAACAAAAACTTTACTATCAACATGACCTAGTCAATGATAATGTCTATCCATTTATTACAGCAACCCCCTCTAGATCATCTGGAAGCCTCAAGTCTAGAAAAAATTTCAGGAAAAAAACACTTGAACACTGAAGGCGTAAGTACCAGTACTGAAATTAAATCTTGACATGTACTTAAATGGACAATAACATTCAATTAAAAATTAGCTCATTTGATTCATTAGTTTTCTCGACCTGTATAATAGATCTCTTTACACTTTTGGTATTTAGCTGAATTTAGTCCCCGAATGACCCTAGATCTGTCTCCAAATAACCTTGTGACATCAAGCAATAATAACTTTTTAATGATGGCCTCAAATTGTGATGCAACATTTTATCGCCCATTACTTAAAATCACAGGCACTTGTCTCTGAAAAAAATTACCAACATACTTTAATATAACATGTTATATAAAAGTATATTGGTAATTTTTTTCAGACAAGTGCCTGTGATTTTAAGTAATGGCCGACAAATTTGCATACTAGTGTAACTACGTCTAAAACAGTCCTCAGATAATTTTTCAGAAAATAAAAGACCAAGTCTCTAGAATGATAAAAGAAAATGTAGCGAAAATTGAACTTGACCTAAATCTTGTGGTAAAAAATTTCAGTCTTCATAGGCAGAAAGGTGTTGCCCACAGTCTCCAATTAATATATTAAAGCAGAAATGGCGACGTCCATGTTTTATTATGAGACGCTCCCAAAATATATTGGATCATTGAATTGAAATAGTAGAAGAGTCATGTCCTGTAAAAGAATCTGTGCAAGAATAGTGGAATATATATATTCTGTTCAGTTGTTTTCAAGGACATTTAAGCAGAAGTGTCCATGTTTTGGTATGGGTAAACCCCAAAATTACTCAAATTACAAATTTAAATAGCAGGTACACAACCTATTGTCATGAAGAGGAATCAGTGCAAGTTTGGCTGAATTCTGTAAAGCCGTTGTCAAGGAGTTGCAGATAAACAAAGTGTGATATGGACGACACTGACAACAAAGCCGACTACAGAGGGACAACACTGACAATAAAGCAGACGACAGAAGTGTTCCTGAAGTGTTACTACAAGCCATCATTAAAATTTCAATCCATATCGTTAAGCTCTCTGTATCTTCCAGAAACTAAAATAAAATGCTCCGCAGGGCGCAGCTTGATACGACCGCAGAGGTCGAACCCTGAATAGTTGGCAAGTATGGACACAACATTCAAGCTTGATACAGCTCTGAATTTGGATTGTGATTAAATATTTGACACAGCATAGGTTTCTGACACAGAATGAACGTGGTCTAAGAACTTAAAAATTTTAAATTGGACATTCACCTATTATGGTCCAATATCCAAAATCTAAATACATGGTTAGATTCAGCATATCAAAGAACCCCAAGAGTTCAATTTTTGATGAAATCAAACAAAGTTTAATTTTGGACCCTTTTGACCTCAATGTGAACAAAGTTGATAACGGGTCCCAAAAATCTAAATACATGTTTAGATTCAGCATATCAAAGAACCCCATATATTCAATTTTGTTGAAATCAAACAAAGTTTAATTTTGGACCCCGATTTCACCAACTTGAAAACTGGGCCCATAATCAAAAATCTAAATACATGTTTAGATTCAGCATATCAAAGAACCCTAAGAATTCAATTTTGTTAAAATCAAACTAAGTTTAATTTTGGACCCTTGGACCTTAATGTAGACCAATTTGAAAACGGGACCAAAAATTAAGAATCTAAATACACGGTTAGATTCGGCATATCAAAGAACCCCAATAATTCAATTTTGATGAAATCAAACAAAGTTTAATTTTGGACCCTTTTGACCTCAATGTGGAAAAATTGATAACGGGGCCCAAAATCAAAAATCTAAATACATGATTAGATTCAGCATATCAAAGAACCCCATATATTCAATTTTGTTGAAATCAAACAAAGTTTAATTTTGGACCCCGATTTGGACCAACTTGAAAACTGGGCCCATAATCAAAAATCTAAATACATGTTTAGATTCAGCATATCAAAGAACCCTAAGAATTCAATTTTGTTAAAATCAAACTAAGTTTAATTTTGGACCCTTTGGACCTAAATGTAGACCAATTTGAAAATGGGACCAAAATTAAGAATCTAAATACATGGTTAGATTCGGCATATCAAAGAACCCCAATAATTCAATTTTGATGAAATCAAACAAAGTTTAATTTTGGACCCTTTGGACCTCAATGTGGACCAATTTAAAACGGGGCCCAAAATCCAAAAACTTAATACACGATTAGATTTAGCATATTAAAGAACCCCAAGAGTTCAAGAATAAAACCCCATTGAAATTGGTCAAGAAATAAGCAATTTATACAAAGTATCTTCTTTTGCACAATATTGTGCAATTGAATATTTCTTGCAATTGCGCAATACTGTGCAATTGAATATTTCTTGCTATTATGCAATACTGTACAATTGACAATTTCTTGCTATTGCGCAATATTGTGCTATTGGATATTTCTTGCTATTGCGCAATACTGTGCAATTGAAGATTTCTTGCTATTATGTAATACTGTGCAATTGAAAATTTCTTGCTATTGCACAATACTTATTATATAATAATTTACACATCCTGTTAGGTGTGTGTCTCCTACCATATCATTATTATTTGCTTTTAAATATAAATAACCAACTTAAAATGGAAAATTTTAAAGAAAAAAGGAAAAAAGAACCCCCAATTTTTGAACCCCTTATGATTCATCACCACCAAACTCAATCCCAGCCTTCCTTTGAGGTATGGTACCTTGCAGTACAATTTCAGAGAGATCCTTACACTTGAACACAAGTTATTGTCTGAAACTAGAAAATGCTTATTTTTGACCCCTATTTGGCCCCTAATTCCTAAACGTTTCAGGCAATTACCCCAAACTCAATTCCAGCTTTCCTTTGTGATATGGAACCTTGTAGTACAATTTCAGAAAGATCCATACATTTACACACAAGTTATTGTCATGAAACTAGAAAATGCTTGTTTTTGCCCTTTTTGGCCCCTAATTCCTAAAATTTTGAGGCAATTACCCCAAAATCAATCCCAGCATTCCCTTTGTGATATGGAACCTTGTGGTACAATGTCAGAAAGATCCATACATTAACACACAAGTTATGTCTGGAAGTTACAAAATGCTTATTTTGGCCCCTAATTCCTTAACTGTTGGTACCATAACCCCAAAATCAATCCCAACCTTCCTTTTGTGATATTGAACCTTATGGTAAAATTTCCTAGAGATCCATTCACTTAAACTAAAGTTAGAGTGCGAAACCAATGCGTCTTCGATTTACTTACGACGACGCCAACGTTATATTAATATACGACCACAAAAATTTGTTTGCGGTCGATAAAAATAATGATTTTTCAGAAAATAAAAGAACATATCTCTAAAAATAGTGGAATAAGTAAAAATATGGAAGTTGACCTGTATTTTGTAGTCAATAACATTCCATTAAATTTCACCTCTTTGGTTCAGTGGTTCTCTTTGTATAATCCAGAAACCACATAATAAACCATGTTTTTCAGAAAGTAATTACAGCTCTTTTCATAATGCCAGCAAGACAAAGGTTTGTTTCGCTTGCTTGCTTTGTTTGCATCAATGTTTGCTCAAGCATTGTAATTAAGATTGACATCTGCAAACAATAAGAATAAGAATATTTATTATTCCAATCAAGGGCCCTTGATGGGCAGCATAACATGTACACATAAAACAATACATCATGATTTGTAACAGAAAACATTTTTAGATATTAAAATGAAACATTAATAAAATGCTCCAGAAGCGCAGCTTGATACGACCGCAGAGGTCGAACCCTGAATAGTTGGGGCAAGTATGGACACAACATTCAAGCTTGATACAACTCTGAATTTGGATTGTGATTAAATATTTGACACAGCATAGGTTTCTGACACAGAATGAATGTGGTCTAAGAACTTAAAAATTTTAAATTGGACATTCACCTATTATGGTCCAATATCCAAAATCTAAATACATGGTTAGATTCAGCATATCAAAGAACCCTAAGAGTTCAATTTTGATGAAATCAAACAAAGTTTAATTTTGGACCCTTTTGACCTCAATGTGGACAAAGTTGATAACGGGCCCAAAATCAAAAATCTAAATACATGAAATCAAACAAAGTTTAATTTTGGACCCTTTTGACCTCAATGTGGACAAAGTTGATAACGGGCCCAAAAATCAAAAATCTAAATACATGGTTAGATTCAGCATATCAAAGAACCCCATATATTCAATTTTTGTTGAAATCAAACAAAGTTTAATTTTGGACCCCGATTTGGACCAACTTGAAAACTGGGCCAATAATCAAAAATTTAAAGACATGTTTAGATTCAGCATATCAAAGAACCCTAAGAATTCAATTTTGTTAAAATCAAATTAAGTTTAATTTTGGACCCTTTGGACCTTAATGTAGACCAATTTGAAAACAGGACCAATAAAATGCTCTAAAGGGCATGAGCTTGATACGACCGCAGAGGTCGAACCCTGAACAGTTGGGGCAAGTATAGACACAACATTCAAGCTTGATACAGCTCTGAATTTGGATTGTGATTAAATATTTGACACAGCATAGGTCTCTGACACAGAATGAATGTGGTCTAAGAACTTAAAATTTTAAATTGAACATTCACCTATTATGGTCCAATATCCAAAATCTAAATACATGGTTAGATTCAGCATATCAAAGAACCCTAAGAGTTCAATTTTGATGAAATCAAACAAAGTTTAATTTTGGACCCTTTTGACCTCAATGTGGACAAAGTTGATAACGGAGCCCAAAAATCAAAAATCTAAATACATGGTTAGATTCAGCATATCAAAGAACCCAATATATTCAATTTTTGTTGAAATCAAACAAAGTTTAATTTTGGACCCCGATTTGGACCAACTTGAAAACTGATCCCATAATCAAAAATTTAAAGACATGTTTAGATTCAGCATATCAAAGAACCCTAAGAATTCAATTTTTGTTAAAATCAAATTAAGTTTAATTTTGGACCCTTTGGACCTTAATGTAGACCAATTTGAAAATGGGACCAAAATTAAGAATTTAAATACATGGTTAGATTCAGCATATCAAAGAACCCCATATATTCAATTTTTGTTGAAATCAAACAAAGTTTAATTTTGGACCCCAATTTGGACCAACTTGAAAACTGGGCCCATAATCAAAAATCTAAATACATGGTTAGATTCAGCATATCAAAGAACCCTAAGAGTTCAATTTTTGATGAAATCAAACAAAGTTTAATTTTGGACCCTTTTGACCTCAATGTGGACAAAGTTGATAACAGGGCCCAAAAATCAAAAATCTAAATACATGGTTAGATTCAGCATATCAAAGAACCCCATGTATTCAATTCTTGTTGAAATCAAACAAAGTTTAATTTTGGACCCCGATTTGGACCAACTTGAAAACTGGGCCCATAATCAAAAATTTAAAGACATGTTTAGATTCAGCATATCAAAGAACCCTAAGAATTCAATTTTGTTAAAATCAAATTAAGTTTAATTTTGGACCCTTTGGACCTTAATGTAGACCAATTTGAAAACAGGACCAAAAATTAAGAAACTAAATACATGGTTAGATTCAGCATATCAAAGAACCCCATATATTCAATTTTGTTGAAATCAAACAAAGTTTAATTTTGGACCCCAATTTGGACCAACTTGAAAACTGGGCCCATAATCAAAAATCTAAATACATGATTAGATTCAGCATATCAAAGAACCCTAAGAATTCAATTTTGTTAAAATCAAACTAAGTTTAATTTTGGACCCTTTGGACCTTAATGTAGACCAATTTGAAAACGGGACAAAAATTAAGAATCTAAATACATGGTTAGATTCAGCATATCAAAGAACCCCATATATTCAATTTTGTTGAAATCAAACAAAGTTTAATTTTGGACCCCAATTTGGACCAACTTGAAAACTGGGCCCATAATCAAAATCTAAATATATGATTAGATTCAGCATATCAAAGAACCCTAAGAATTCAATTTTGTTAAAATCAAACTAAGTTTAATTTTGGACCCTTTGGACCTTAATGTAGACCAATTTGAAAACAGGACTAAACATTAAGAATCTAAATACACGGTTAGATTCGCATATCAAAGAACCCCATAATTCAATTTTGATGAAATCAAACAAAGTTTAATTTTGGACCCTTTGGACCTCAATGTGGACCAATTTAAAACAGGGCTCAAAATCCAAAAATTTGTTGAAATCAAACAAAGTTTAATTTTGGACCCCAATTTGGACCAACTTGAAAACTGGGCCCATAATCAAAAATCTAAATACATGATTAGATTCAGCATATCAAAGAACCCTAAGAATTCAATTTTTGTTAAAATCAAACTAAGTTTAATTTTGGACCCTTTGGACCTTAATGTAGACCAATTTGAAAACGGGACCAAAAATTAAGAATCTAAATACACACGTTAGATTCAGCATATCAAAGAACCCTATATTCAATTTTGTTGAAATCAAACAAAGTTTAATTTTGGACCCCAATTTGGACCAACTTGAAAACTGGGCCCATAATCAAAATCTAAATATATGATTAGATTCAGCATATCAAAGAACCCTAAGAATTAATTTTTGTTAAAATCAAACTAAGTTTAATTTTGGACCCTTTGGACCTTAATGTAGACCAATTTGAAAACGGACTAAACATTAAGAATCTAAATACACGGTTAGATTCGGCATATCAAAGAACCCCAATAATTCAATTTTTGATGAAATCAAACAAAGTTTAATTTTGGACCCTTTGGACCTCAATGTGGACCAATTTAAAAACAGGGCTCAAAATCCAAAAACTTAATACACGGTTAGATTCAGCATATTAAAGAACCCCAAGAATTCAAGAATAAAACCCCATTGAAATTGGTCAAGAAATAAGCAATTTATACAAAGTATCTTCTTTTGCACAATACTGTGCAATTGAATATTTCTTGCAATTATGCAATACTGTGCAATTGAATATTTCTTGCTATTGTGCAATACTGTACAATTGACAATTTCTTCCTATTGTGCAATATTGTGCTATTGATATTTCTTGCTATTGCAATACTGTGCAATTGAAGATTTCTTGCTATTGCGCAATACTGTGCAATTGAAAATTTCTTGCTATTGCACAATACTTATTATATAATAATTTACACATCCTGTTTGGTGTGTATCTCCTGCCATATCATTATTATTTGCTTTAAATATAAATCAGAATAACCAACTTAAAATGGAACATTTTAAAGAAAAAAAAAGGAAAAAAGGAAGAAAAAGGAAAAAAATCCCCCAATTTTTGAACCCCGTATGATTCATCACCCCAAACTCAATCCCAGCCTTCAATGAGGTATGGTACCTTGCAGTACAATTTCAGAAAGATCCATACACTTACACACAAGTTATTGTCCTGAAACTAGAAAATGCTTATTTTTGCCCCTTTTTGGCCCCTAATTCCTAAAATTTTATGCAATTACCCCAAAATCAATCCCAGCATTCCTTTGTGATATGGAACCTTGTGGTACAATGTCAGAGAGATCCATACACTTACACACAAGTTATTGTCTGGAAGTTACAAAATGCTTATTTTTGGCCCCTTTTGGCCCCTAATTCCTTAACTGTTGGTACCATAACCCCAAAATCAATCCCAACCTTCCTTTGTGGTATTGAACCTTATGGTAAGATTTCCTAGAGATCCATTTACTTAAACTAAAGTTAGAGTGCGAAACCAATGTGTCTTCGGACGACGACGACGACGACGACGCCGGATTTACGACGACGGCGACGACGACGACGACGGCGACGACGCCAACGTCATATTAATATACGACCACAAAAATTTTTGCGGTCGATAAAAATTAAGAATCTAAATACATGGTTAGATTCAGCATATCAAAGAACCCCATATATTCAATTTTGTTGAAATCAAACAAAGTTTAATTTTGGACCCCAATTTGGACCAACTTGAAAACTGGGCCCATAATCAAAAATCTTAATACATGATTAGATTCAGCATATCAAAGAACCCTAAGAGTTCAATTTTTGATGAAATCAAACAAAGTTTAATTTTGGACCCTTTGGACCTTAATGTAGACCAATTTGAAAACGGGACCAAAAATTAAGAATCTAAATACACGGTTAGATTCAGCATATCAAAAAACCCCATATATTCAATTTTTGTTGAAATCAAACAAAGTTTAATTTTGGACCCTTTTGACCTCAATGTGGACAAAGTTGATAACGGGCCTAAAAATCAAAAATCTAAATACATGGTTAGATTCAGCATATCAAAGAACCCAATATATTCAATTTTTGTTGAAATCAAACAAAGTTTAATTTTGGACCCCGATTTGGACCAACTTGAAAACTGGGCCCATAATCAAAAATTTAAAGACATGTTTAGATTCAGCATATCAAAGAACCCTAAGAATTCAATTTTTGTTAAAATCAAATTAAGTTTAATTTTGGACCCTTTGGACCTTAATGTAGACCAATTTGAAAACAGGACCAAAAATTAAGAATCTAAATACATGGTTAGATTCAGCATATCAAAGAACCCCATATATTCAATTTTTGTTGAAATCAAACAAAGTTTAATTTTGGACCCCAATTTGGACCAACTTGAAAACTGGGCCCATAATCAAAAATCTAAATACATGATTAGATTCAGTAAATCAAAGAACCCTAAGAATTCAATTTTTGTTAAAATCAAACTAAGTTTAATTTTGGACCCTTTGGACCTTAATGTAGACCAATTTGAAAACGGGACCAAAAATTAAGAATCTAAATACACGGTTAGATTCAACATATCAAAGAACCCCAATAATTCAATTTTTGATGAAATCAAACAAAGTTTAATTTTGGACCCTTTGGACCTCAATGTGGACCAATTTAAATACGGGGCCCAAAATCCAAAAACTTAATACACGGTTAGATTCAGCATATTAAAGAACCCCAAGAATTCAAGAATAAAACCCCATTGAAATTGGTCAAGAAATAAGCAATTTATACAAAGTATCTTCTTTTGCACAATACTGTGCAATTGAATATTTCTTGCAATTGCGCAATACTGTGCAATTGAATATTTCTTGCTATTGTGCAATACTGTACAATTGACAATTTCTTCCTATCGTGCAATATTGTGCTATTGGATATTTCTTGCTATTGCGCAATACTGTGCATTGAAGATTTCTTGCTATTATGCAATACTGTGCAATTGAAAATTTCTTGCTATTGCACAATACTTATTATATAATAATTTACACATCCTGTTTGGTGTGTATCTCCTGCCATATCATTATTATTTGCTTTTAAATATAAATCAGAAATAACCAACTTAAAATGGAAAATTTTAAAGAAAAAAAATGAAAAAAGGAAGAAAAGGGAAAAAAAATCCCCCTTAATTTTTGAACCCCTTATGATTCATCACCCCAAACTCAATCCCAGCCTTCAATGAGGTATGGTACCTTGCAGTACAATTTCAGAGAGATCCATACACTTAAACACAAGTTATTGTCTGGAAACTAGAAAATGCTTATTTTGGCCCCTTTTGGCCCCTAATCCCTAAACGTTTAGGGCAATTACCCCAAACTCAATTCCAGCTTTCCTTTGTGATATGGAACCTTGTAGTACAATTTCAGAAAGATCCATACACTTACACACAAGTTATTGTCCTGAAACTAGAAAATGCTTATTTTTGCCCCTTTTTGGCCCCTAATTCCTAAAATTTTGAGGCAATTACCCCAAAATCAATCCCAGCATTCCCTTTGTGATATGGAACCTTGTGGTACAATGTCAGAGAGATCCATACACTTACACACAAGTTATTGTCTGGAAGTTACAAAATGCTTATTTTGGCCCCTTTTGGCCCCTAATTCCTTAACTGTTCGTACCATAACCCCAAAATCAATCCCAACCTTCCTTTGTGGTATTGAACCTTATGGTAAAATTTCCTAGAGATCCATTTACTTAAACTAAAGTTAGAGTGCGAAAACCAATGTGTCTTCAATCCCAACCTTCCTTTTGTGGATTATGACGCCGACGCCGACGCGTCGACGCCGACGCTAACGTCATATTAATATACGACCACAAAAATTTTTCTTGGTCGTATAAAAAGTTAAGACAGATGTTATTATCTTCATTCTATAAAAATCACATACATTTAATTCCAGGCAGGATCAGAACTATAAAATCATTACAATTATCATTGTTATTACATATATTAATTAACATTTCGTCTAACATCTAGACATGTAATAATATAGCTCCCTAACTATTTAAGTATAGACAAATTTTCATTAGGAAATAACCAAACAAATTTTGCCTCATTTGAAAGATATATAAAATTGGGACAGATACAGTTTATCTCCTTGAAAATATCTCCTATCATTTTTGTATGCTGGACAACTAGTAATAAAATGTTGTTCATCTTCAACCAGATTTAGAGTACATTTCTTACAAAGCCTTTGGTCTCTTTCTATATATAAAGTATTAGATCTGTCTCTTTCTATTTTGAGATCATGTGCACTGATTCTGATTTTACATACAGCACTTCTCAATTGAAAATTGTTTAAAGATAGATACATTTCTTTCGAAAAACAAGTTTTAAGTTTGAAATAAGTATCTAATTTACTTCTCTTTGTATCTCTTCTTTTTGTGTTCCAAAATTTTACAAAACTATTACAAAGTTTTTGCTTAACTGACTTGATAAAAAAGTTGAGCTTTACCTCCAAATTATGAATATTCAGCTTTTTAAAAATGTAATGTATAGATGAATACCAGCAATCAATATTATTATTAAACATGTTTTTGTTACACATATAAGTATCATACAGTAAACCATCTTTCATATTTTTTATTCTAAACCAATATTTCAGCATTGATAATACAACTGAAAAATATAAAGGGAATCTACCAAGCTCTCCTAGCACAGCTAGGTTGGAAGACTTTTGTTTACACCTAATATATACTTCATATATCTTAAATTGGATTTATCTAAAAATCGTTCATATAAATGTGCTGTAATAAATATTCACTTTCTTTCTGGCATGCTGCAGAGCTAGTTTTAAACATACCTGTATTTCACTGCCATACATTAAAATGGGTTTTATTGTATGGTCATATAAATGTAATAGAGTAGAAATACTTGGATTGGAAGATGATAAAGATCTTTGCAATTTGAATACAGCTTTAGTGATTTTTGTATAATTCTTCCTTTCCTTGCTTAAAAGTCCACTAGATATAAATTTTAAACCTAAATACTTATAATTGTTAACACATTCTATTGTATCTTTTTCGAAATAAAATATTCTTTTAAAAGTTTACCAGGTTTGTTAAATATAATAACTTTGGTTTTATACAAAACACAATACAAGTAGGCGGATTTAAACTTGTATACATTATATTTAAATTTGATTGGACATTATCAAATAATCAAATTTACCTATACACAGGGTAACTCCGCCTACTTATATTGTTTGCAAATGTCCATCTTAATTACAATGCTTGAGCAAACATCGATAGAACAAAGCAAGCAAGTCAAACAAACCTTTGTCTTTCTAGCATTATGAAAAGAGCTGTAAGGAATCATTTGGATTCAGTAACAGTGAAATTAATGAAAATCATTCATAATATTCCATTCAAGTTTGAAAATTTTTTGGTCCTGTGGATTTTTTTAATTGTTGAAATTTTTGGAGAAATAAGTGAGGGTCTGGATGGGGGTGTCCCTCATTTCTATATTCTTTAGTTTTTTATGCCATTTTTCTTTATTCTTATTACTTTTTGACCATTATTCTCTATTCCTTATATTTTTATGCCATTTTTCTCTATTTATATTTTTTGCCCATTATTCTCTATTCTGTAAACCCCCATCCACACCCTCATATGGGGATCATTTTATATCTGTAACCCCATTCAAAGGGAATAATCATGTCCCCTGCAAGTTATAATAACCTTACAAACCAAACAAACTTACAATATATATATCATATAACATCAAGGACATAAAAAAAGAGGTCAAGAATAAAAGATCAATTATTTTTAGTTCTGTGAGCTTAGTTATCAGTCTATGTTTCAATGATACCTTTTATTATATCATCAGTAAACAGTATGAATTGGATTGTACTTATGTTTTGTCAACAAAAACTTCATGACAATGTAAAAAAAAAATGTACTTGTATAAATAGGAATTTCAATGTCAAGCTTTCTAATATTTTGTTTGTAATTGGCCTGATAAAATAGAACTAGTCCTTTATATAAATATAATGAGATGTAGGATTTACCAGTATGTAAATGAGACATCAACTAAACAACAATAAAATGCTCCGCAGGGCGCAACTTGATACGACCGCAGCGGTCGAACCCATAACAGTTGGGGCAAGTATGGACACAACATTCAAGCTTGATACAGCTCTGAGTTTGGATTGTGATTAAGTATTTGACACAGCATAGGTTTCTGACACAGAATGAATGTGGTCTAAGTACTTAAAAAATTTAAATTGGACATTCACCTATTATGGTCCAATATCCAAAATCTAAATACATGGTTAGATTCAGCATATCAAAGAACCCCAAGAGTTCAATTTTTGATGAAATCAAACAAAGTTTAATTTTGGACCCTTTTGACCTCAATGTGGACAAAGTTGATAACAGGGCCCAAAATTCAAAAATCTAAATACATGGTTAGATTCAGCATATAGAAGAACCCCATATATTCAATTTTTGTTGAAATCAAACAAAGTTTAATTTTGGACCCCGATTTGGACCAACTTGAAAACTGGGCCCATAATCAAAAATCTAAATACATGTTTAGATTCAGCATATCAAAGAACCCTAAGAATTCAATTTTTGTTAAAATCAAACTAAGTTTAATTTTGGACCCTTTGGACCTTAATGTAGACAAATTTGAAAACGGGACCAAAAATTAAGAATCTAAATACACGGTTAGATTCGGCATATCAAAGAACCCCAATAGTTCAATTTTTGATGAAATCAAACAAAGTTTAATTTTGGACCCTTTTGACCTCAATGTGGACAAAGTTGATAATGGGGCCCAAAATCAAAAATCTAAATACATGGTTAGATTCAGCATATCAAAGAACCCCATATATTCAATTTTTGTTGAAATCAAACAAAGTTTAATTTTGGACCCCGATTTGGACCAACTTGAAAACTGGGCCCATAATCAAAAATCTAAATACATGTTTAGATTCAGCATATCAAAGAACCCTAAGAATTCAATTTTTGTTAAAATCAAACTAAGTTTAATTTTGGACCCTTTGGACCTTAATGTAGACCAATTTGAAAACAGGACCAAAAATTAAGAATCTAAATACACGGTTAGATTCGGCATATCAAAGAACCCCAATAATTCAATTTTTGATGAAATCAAACAAAGTTTAATTTTGGACCCTTTGGACCTCAATGTGGACCAATTTAAAAACGGGGCCCAAAATCCAAAAACTTAATACACGGTTAGATTCAGCATATTAAAGAACCTCAAGAGTTCAAGAATAAAACCCCATTGAAATTGGTCAAGAAACAAGCAATTTATACAAAGTATCTTCTTTTGCACAATACTGTGCAATTGAATATTTCTTGCAATTGCGCAATACTGTGAAATTGAAGATTTCTTGCTATTGCGCAATACTGTACAATTGACCATTTCTTGCTATCGCGCAATATTGTGCTATTGGATATTTCTTGCTATTGCGCAATACTGTGCAATTGAAGATTTCTTGCTATTGCGCAATACTGTGCAATTGAAAATTTCTTGCTATTGCACAATACTTATTATATAATAATTTACACATCCTGTTTGGTGTGTATCTCCTGCCATATCATTATTATTTGCTTTTAAATATAAATCAGAAATAACCAACTTAAAATGGAAAATTTTAAAGAAAAAAAGAAAAAAGGAAAAAAAAAATCCCCCAAATTTTTGAACCCCCTTATGATTCATCACCCCCAAACTCAATCCCAGCCTTCCCTTTGAGGTATGGTACCTTGCAGTACAATTTCAGAGAGATCCATACACTTGAACACAAGTTATTGTCTGGAAACTAGAAAAATGCTTATTTTTGACCCCTTTTTGGCCCCTAATTCCTAAACGTTTCAGGCAATTACCCCCAAACTCAATTCCAGCTTTCCCTTTGTGATATGGAACCTTGAAGTACAATTTCAGAAAGATCCATACACTAACACACAAGTTATTGTCATGAAACTAGAAAAATGCTTGTTTTTTACCCCTTTTTTGGCCCCTAATTCCTAAAATTTTGAGGCAATTACCCCCAAAAATCAATCCCAGCATTCCCTTTGTGATATGGAACCTTGTGGTACAAAGTCAGAGAGATCCATACACTAACACACAAGTTATGTCTGGAAGTTACAAAAATGCTTATTTTGGCCCCCCCTAATTCCTTAACTGTTGGTACCATAACCCCAAAATCAATCCCAACCTTCCTTTTGTGATATTGAACCTTATGGTAAAATTTCATAGAGATCCATTCACTTAAACTAAAGTTAGAGTGCGAAACCAATGCGATTTCGGACGGCACGACGACGCCAACGTTATACCAATATACGACCACAAAATTTTTTGCCGTCGATAAAAAAGGAAAAAGGAAAAAAAAAGGAAAATAGGGAAAAATATCCCCCAAATTTTTGAACCCCTTATGATTCATCACCCCAAACTCAATCCCAGCCTTCCTTTTGAGGTATGGTACCTTGCAGTACAATTTCATAGAGATCCATTCACTTAAACTAAAGTTAGAGTGTGAAAACCAATGTGTTCGGATCCATTCACTTACGACGACGACGCCGTCATACCAATATACGATCGCAAAATTTTTTTGCGGTCGTATAAAAATAACAAAAGACATCTAGAGGTAACATACAGTCCTCAACAATGAATAAAAGTCTAGATTGTCCAGACTTTATATGTCTATATATTTATATATTTATATTCATAAACTGTTAACACAGAGATATGTTTCGCCTTTTTGTAATTTTGATAATGCAAATGTTGAAATTAAAATAGCAATACTTTAACATGTAAGTTATGCAAATATTCAAAGTCAATAGACCATGACTGAAGGTACATGGCTAAACAATCTCCATGGAAATGAGATGTGCCAATGCTAATACAACTGCATACTAAATACAATTGACTTATAAATGAGATAAGTTATCATAAGTCGTTCCCTTTAAACACAAACATTAACTTGTAAACTATGTAAAAGTTTCAAAGTCAATGAACCATGATGAGGGGGTGGGGCTATATAATCTTCATGGAAACGAGTCTTGCAAATGCCAAAAAATTTGCATACCAAATATCACTGACTTAACATTAGCGCTTCATCTTAAACTGATCTAATCACAAACTAATACATGTAAACAAAGCAAAAGTTTCAAAGTTAATAGACCATGACTGAGGGGGTGGGGTCAAATAATCTCCACAGAAATGAGATGTGCTAATGCTTATACAACTGCATACCAATTAACATTGGCCTACCACTAATGGTTCCCCTTGAACTTAGCTAATCACAAACTAATACATGTAAACTAAGCGAAAGTTTCAAAGTCAATAGACCATGACTGAGGAGGCGGAGCCAAATAATCGGCATGGAAATGAGATATGCCAATGCCTATACAACTGCATACAAAATATCATTGACCTACCACTACTTGTTCCCCATAAACTGACCTAATCACAAACTAATACATGTAAACTAAGCAAAAGTTTCAAAGTCAATAGACCATGACTGAGGGGGCAGGGCCAAATAATCTCCATGGAAATGAGATGTGCCAATGCTGATACAACTGCATACCAAATATCACTGACCTACCACTAGTGGTTCACCATAAACTAGACCTAATCACAAACTAATACATTGTTGACGCCGCCACCAACGCCAGAAACAGCATACCTATGTCTCGCTTTTTGACTCCGTCAAGGCGAGACAAAAACTAGACAAATAGTTTATGTACTGTAGAATCTATATCCACTGGTTTTCATACAAATCTTACACCTCTTCTACAAATGACCTTTAGGATTGACTGGTTTATAGAAATATGGTCATCCCTGGACTTTTCCAGTCAAACAATTAAACCCTTGCTTTTTGGGGCATCTGTTTGGCTGTGTGGGTATTATAAAAAAGCCGCCACATCCTGTTGGAATGGGGACCTAAAAGCCGATGCCTGATAGTGCAGCGCTCTCTGTATATTCAAGAAAGAACACTTGCAACAACTCTTCTAAAGGTCTGTATGTTGCGGTTTCTGCCCTATCCAACATACCCTCCCTAATTTATCAGAGGCAGTCCAAACGTCTAACCCTTCACCACAGTGGACCTACCTTGCAGATCCTACCTAATGTATTAATTGTTAATTTGTTCTCATCCTGAATATGCATTAAAAAAAGCCATTTGACACTAAATAACATCAATCCTCTTCAAACGCTGTTTACAAGGGAGAATTTAGTAGTAAAGTATCTTTAATTTCATTTGCAATTTTATTGCATGGTAGTGGCTACCTCAAAAAGGAATGGTCACTAAATCTAATACATAAAGAACTGATATACTATATTTGGTTTAACTAAGTTGACTCATTCTTTACATGATGATATAAAGTCATCTAGAGCAACCAATCCATAATCTTGTGATGACAATCCCTTTTGTACTAAGTCATCTAGAGCAACCAATCCATAATCTTGTGATGACAATCCCTTTTGTACTAAGTCATCTAGAGCAACCAATCCATAATCTTGTGATGACAATCCCTTTTGTACTAAGTCATCTAGAGCAACCAATCCATAATCTTGTGATGACAATCCCTTTTGTACTTATTTACAAAAATTTCTCGGAAAAATATTTCTGAATAGGTTTTTCAGGAAAACATCTTTATTCTTGTTTATGCAATTTTTACATCTATAAATAAGCTGATGAAGTCTATCCCCTCATGTCAACAATGAAAGAATTCAATTGAAGTTCATGAATCCTCACTTCTCATGTGAGCAGTCTGCGATAAAATAAAAAGTCTCCACAACTGTTTTTATACTTTTTTACTAAAATTTTTCATTAAATACAGTTCTTTAACATGTGTAGACATGCAATAAATTTTAAAATTTCAATTTAACCATATTTGGTCTGAAAATGCAAAATCTTTTCCTATAATTATATTGTTTTCTATCAAGCCCTGGTTTTGAACTGAAATCTTGGGCCATTGCACAGTAAGGAGAAAGCCATAATGATTGCTTCAAACTGCAGAATATCCTTTGTTGCATATTAAACAAGAGGCTGTTAGAATGACTGCAAACCGGATTTTCCTGCAAATATATTTGCAAATCTGGACCCCCGAACAGGATCAAGTAAAAAAAAATAAATGAATTTTTGTAGGGTTCAGAAATGGAAAGGCCAAAATTAATCTAAGATCACTTTTCGCTACTTAAAGGTCTACAACTCAACAACAATATAAGCTAAACAACATATCTAAATTTGAAAAGATTTCGTCAAATTGTTTTCAAGTTATTGCACAGACAATGCTCTAAGTATAACTTTTCGCTACTTAAAGGTCTACAATTCAGCAACGATAAAAGCTAAAATCGTAAAAATCGAAATTGACCTTCATTTAGTCACAGGAAACAACATATCTAAAATTTTGTCAAAGCATTTTCAAGTTATTGTACCAACACTGTTTGGCAGCCAAACTCAGCTGCCTGCCTAACTGCTCAACGTACATCACCAAATTAATAACCGATATTTTCCCCTAGGAAACAGGTTAAAAATTGTGGTTTCCTGATTTGCAAAAGAATTTAGCTTGCTATCTTACTTTAAATTCTCATTGGGAACGGACTCCAAACATTATGATTAAATAAGCTTAATTATGTGCAATTCATTTTCCAAAGGGTACAAGTCTATTTCAAGATGAATCAACAAGATAGAAAAAAATGGGTAGCAGTTCCTGTTACAATGTCAGTGTTTTATTACAACAAAAACAAGAATGTGTCCATAGTACACGGATGCCCCACTCGCACTATCATTTTCTATGTTCAATGGACCGTGAAATTGGGGTCAAAAATATAATTTGGCATTAAATTTTGAAAGATCATATGAAAGAACATGTGTAGTAAGTTTCAAGTTGATTGGACTTCAACTTCATCAAAAACTACCTTGACCAAAAACTTTAACCTGAAGCGGGACAGATAGACGTACGGACGACCAAACGAACGGACGCACAGACTGAAAAACATAATGCCCCTCTACTATCGTAGGTGGGGCATAAAAATTAATATATGGTCATGTGGCAAAATTTGACCGTAAATACAGTTGTTATGGAAGCTATCAATTTCTGCATTTAATGGGAAAGGCAAATTTTAAATGGCTGCACAGCTAGCACAATCGATATATTTTCTACACTTTGGAAAATATGGATTTAATTTTCACTTTGAGTACCATCTTTGGGTATAAAAAATATGTAGATAAAATGTGTAAACAAATAATTGGGCTTTTGTAACCTGATAGTTTTTATATGACTGTTTTTCCTAAATATCAACTTCAGTATCTATTTCAGTTCAAAAAGAATTTTGCCAACTTTGATAAGATTCTATTTTTGTACATTCTTTTTTTTAACTGCAATATACATTCATCCATTCAGTTCAAAAATACACAATACGCAAGATTTGGTGTAGAATTATAAAAAGATTCATTAAGACCATACATGCATTAGTCAACTGTTATGAGGTCATGTTACAACTACAAATGTACTTAACAAAGACAAATTGTTTTCTATATATAGAACAATGTGGGTGTTCAGACATATTTATTGTTTTATAAATAAATGGGAAATTTGAATAGCAAAAATAACTTGAAGGGAATTTACTAACACATGGCTGACGATATCAACTATAATTCTATATATATACACTACGCTTTCTCCCAGTTTAATTATAGATGAACTAAAAAAAGATGTTCCAGTTTCCTGAAAATAAGTCAACTAAGTAAGTATTTGATGCAACTGTTACTACTTTTAACCATATTTTTAGTATAAGGAAATTTCTTCTTGTATAATATATGTACATAAATATGTAGCACTTCAAGAGATAAAAAAAAAATGCATGATCTTCAGTTGTATGATATGATCTGCATACTAAGAATGCAGTCCTTTGAATCTCTAAAGACTTCCTTATTCTTATTCATATTGATTAATTGATTGCGGTTTGCTTTGTTTAATTTTATTCATAGGGACTGTAGTTGATTGATTTTCTGTCCCTGCATTATGACAACCTTCTTTACAAATTAGTTTACAACTGAGGCCACAACTTAATCTTTAAAAATCCAAAAGTTGGTAGCTACAGAAGCACCACTGCACTGACACCAATGTCATTTCTGTAAGGAAACGAGTACATGTAATATAAATTATGTAATTCATTGACCGCTCCCTACATGTGTAACTTCAAGGCATATTTTAGCGGCGATCTATGTCTTTCAAAATTACTTTATTTTTATCAATAGTACCGCTTAAGTCGACGCTAGGGGCCGTCTTGACCTTGTTGTAGGGTATGAATGATTTGTTCATTGTTGAAGACCCTACATCAACTGTCAAGATGAAGAACAGGAATAAAAGCCCTGTTCATTGATAATTTTCTATATTTTCTATGTATTGTGTGCGATTTTGTCCCATGTACATTTACTCCATATCCTTTCATTTTCTAATGAGGGCGTTATTTGGCCATATTCGAAATTTGCATGTATTGTACATTTTCAATATTTAGGTTTACCTTTTATGCCAGTACTAAAGTTAAGACAATAATAATAAAAAATATAGTACCTTAGGATTTGTTATAGCATAACAATATTATAATAGAAAAGCCATTTAAAGCCTTTTTATGGACGGACACTGAAAATATGGTGTATAAGTTTGTTTCACTTGTAAGGTAGCCATTATATTGACTCAAATTTGTAAAACGAAGATGGAATATCAATATACAACCAACATCATTGTAAACCCCCCAAAAAAAAAATAAAACCAAACCCTAACACTTGTATATGAGTACACTGAAATAGATTTTACTGGACCATGGAAATAATCTGTTGGCACAATGTTTTCTTCTGCGTGCAAGGGTAGACAAAAGAGATCTTCTTAACTGGTAAATAGTTTTGATGGTATATTCTTTTGAAAATAAAGTCAAGTGTTTGGGTTAAAATACAAAAATCCAAAGATATAATTCTATTTCATAAGGCAATCTGACCAATGGGAAATAAAATCTTTAACAAAAACATATAGACATTAATTTCAAGCAATTCTGTCAGTGAATCACAAAATATTGTATCACACATTTTAAAAATAGGACATAATTATACCTTGTGTATAAATGGAAATAATTTTTTGCATTATGCACCAATGTATGATATGCCTTAGATACTGCTTCCCTTGACATGCAGTATTTATTATATACATTAAAAAGATAAACAATCACAAAAGGGTATTAATTGTAAAGCATATGAAAAACAAAGAAAATACTGTAACTAATATTCTAAATTTAATGCTAACGGTATCACTACATATAATAAAAGGCCACGACTGTGCATTTTATAAAATACTTAAATCTTGCTTAAGGTCTATTTATACATATTTTTTAAATGTTTAAGTTATGACAGAGATCACTGAAGAATTCGCCTACGTGCCATTGTTCAAACATTTGACGGTCGGCCAACACAGGGGGTTTAATCTATAATTTCTGTATATTATCAGTTAATCACATCAATTGGCTTGTACTTTATGTTTTGTCAACACACTGTTCATGACAATGTCAAAAAAACTGTTTACTTGCATGAATAGTCTTTTCAATGTCAAGCAGCTTTATCTAAATCAGAGTATATTAAAAATGAATCAAATTGCTTGATATTTAGCTATAAAAGAAAATAGATCTTGTAATATTTGATTTTAACTTTTCAACCAACAAAAAGCTGCAATTGAAGAGTATATACAGTCTTCACGCTCAACCACAGGCCCACCAGCCCAGGCTTGTAAAACTTCTGTCGGGCCTGTAAAAATCATCTCCACAGGCCAATATAATCTAACTAAAATTTTCTTAAAATTCAGCTTTTTTGTAAAGACTGTATATGTAGAAAGTATTATTGAAACCTCCACAAAAACAACTATTAAAAAGAGAAAAATATGTTAAACAACAGTAAAATTTATTTTGCAGTTGTCCAAATGGTGTTTCAACAGTCAACAGTTGTCATTTTAAGTTTATTATTTGAATGATTTACAAACGCTTTTCTCGTAACTGAATTATTTTGGTATGAATATGTCTTGTTACTCCCCTGTGGTGTATTAGATATTGTCCCAAGAACGTAAACTCATAAGCGGGTTACTTTTCAAATAAATGCATTGACCTACAACATTTTACTTCATTATTTGATTCTCTGTACAAGTCAGGGCAAATGACCTTTTATTGTGTCACACTGTCCCTACCTGTGGTTCAAAATTATGTAGGTCAGAGGTCCATGAACTTCTATTTCCACAGGTGGACCTTCATTTTCTAGAGTTAAGAGTGACAGAGTGCTGGAATTTCAAACGTTAAATAATTTCTGAACCACTGAGAGCAGACCTTATTCTAAATAAATGAGGAATGTGTTCATGTGACACAGATGATGCCCCAACATCATAAGTTTTATAACATTTGGTTGAGGCAAACATTAGTTAGAGAATGGAAACGAAAATTCAGCAATTTTTCCAATTTGTAAAGGGGCATAACCAGTGTTCTCGAAAACCGTCGGTCCTGACCGCCAAAAATCGGCTAGGACCGACAATTGCATGTGTAGTGGCAGTCCTGATGACCGACAGCATTTTGGTGGTTGTTCACTTTTGTTTTAACATCTTTTCGGTATTCAGATAGCTTTTGAACTGGTTGCTGATGTAAACAAACTTTAACTACATAGCTCAAAATTAGGGTAATACTTTTTAATAAAATGCTCCGCAGGGCGCAGCTTGATACGACCGCAGAGGTCGAACCCTGAATAGTTGGGGCAAGTATTGACACAACATTCAAGCTTGATACAGCTCTGAATTTGGATTGTGATTAAATATTTGACACAGCATAGGTTTCTGACACAGAATGAATGTGGTCTAAGAACTTAAAAATTTTAAATTGGACATTCACCTATTATGGTCCAATATCCAAAATCTAAATACATGGTTAGATTCAGCATATCAAAGAACCCAAAGAGTTCAATTTTTGATGAAATCAAACAAAGTTTAATTTTGGACACTTTTGACCTCAATGTGGACAAAATTGATAACAGGGCCCAAAAATCAAAAATCTAAATACATGGTTAGATTCAGCATATCAAAGAACCCCATATATTCAATTTTGTTGAAATCAAACAAAGTTTAATTTTGGACCCCGATTTGGACCAACTTGAAAACTGGGCCCATAATCAAAAATTTAAAGACATGTTTAGACTCAGCATATCAAAGAACCCTAATAATTCAATTTTTGTTAAAATCAAATTAAGTTTAATTTTGGACCCTTTGGACCTTAATGTAGACCAATTTGAAAACAGGACCAAAAATTAAGAATCTAAATACATGGTTAGATTCAGCATATCAAAGAACCCCATATATTCAATTTTTGTTGAAATCAAACAAAATTTAATTTTGGACCCCAATTTGGACCAACTTGAAAACTGGGCCCATAATCAAAAATCTAAATACATGATTAGATTCAGCATATCAAAGAACCCTAAGAATTCAATTTTTGTTAAAATCAAACTAAGTTTAATTTTGGACCCTTTGGACCTTAATGTATACCAATTTGAAAACGGACCAAAAATTAAGAATCTAAATACACGTTTAGATTCAGCATATCAAAGAACCCCATATATTCAATTTTGTTGAAATCAAACGAAGTTTAATTTTGGACCCTTTTGACCTCAATGTGGACAAGTTGATAATGGGGCCCAAAAATCAAAAATCTAAATACATGGTTAGATTTCAGCATATCAAAGAACCCAATATATTCAATTTTGTTGAAATCAAACAAAGTTTAATTTTGGACCCCAATTTGGACCAACTTGAAAACTGGGCCCATAATCAAAATCTAAATACATGATTAGATTCAGCATATCAAAGAACCCTAAGAATTCAATTTTGTTAAAATCAAACTAAGTTTAATTTTGGACCCTTTGGACCTTAATGTATACGAATTTGAAAACGGGACCAAAATTAAGAATCTAAATACACGTTAGATTCAGCATATCAAAGAACCCCATATATTCAATTTTGTTGAAATCAAACAAAGTTTAATTTTGGACCCTTTTGACCTCAATGTGGACAAAGTTGATAATGGGGCCCAAAATCAAAAATCTAAATACATGGTTAGATTTCAGCATATCAAAGAACCCAATATATTCAATTTTGTTGAAATCAAACAAAGTTTAATTTTGGACCCGATTTGGACCAACTTGAAAACTGGGCCCATAATCAAAATTTAAAGACATGTTTAGATTCAGCATATCAAAGAACCCTAAGAATTCAATTTTTGTTAAAATCAAATTAAGTTTAATTTTGGACCCTTTGGACCTTAATGTAGACCAATTTGAAAACAGGACAAAAATTAAGAATCTAAATACATGGTTAGATTCAGCATATCAAAGAACCCCATATATTCAATTTTGTTGAAATCAAACAAAGTTTAATTTTGGACCCCAATTTGGACCAACTTGAAAACTGGGCCCATAATCAAAAATCTAAATACATGATTAGATTCAGCATATCAAAGAACCCTAAGAATTCAATTTTGTTAAAATCAAACTAAGTTTAATATTGGACCCTTTGGACCTTAATGTAGACCAATTTGAAAACGGGACCAAAAATTAAGAATCTAAATACACGGTTAGATTCGCATATCAAAGAACCCCAATAATTCAATTTTGATGAAATCAAACAAAGTTTAATTTTGGACCCTTTGGACCTCAATGTGGACCAATTTAAAACGGGGCCCAAAATCCAAAAACTAAATACACGGTTAGATTCAGCATAGTAAAGAACCCCAAGAATTCAAGAAGAAACCCCATTGAAATTGGTCAAGAAATAAGCAATTTATACAAAGAATTTTCTTTTGCACAATACTGTGCAATTAAATATTTCTTGCAATTGCGCAATACTGTGCAATTGAATATTTCTTGCTATTGTGCAATATTGTACAATTGACAATTTCTTCCTATTGTGCAATATTGTGCTATTGGATATTTCTTGCTATTGCGCAATACTGTGCAATTGAAGATTTCTTGCTATTGCGCAATACTGTGCAATTGAAAATTTCTTATTATATAATAATTTACACATCCTGTTTGGTGTGTATCTCCTGCCATATCATTATTATTTGCTTTTAAATATAAATCAGAAATAACCAACTTAAAATGGAAAATTTTAAAGAAAAAAAAAAAAGGAAAAAAAGGAAGAAAAAGGGGGAAAAAAAATCCCCCATTTTTTGAACCCCCTTATGATTCATCACCCCAAACTCAATCCCTTCAATGAGGTATGGTACCTTGCAGTACAATTTCAGAGAGATCCATACACTTAAACACAAGTTATTGTCTGAAACTTGAAAATTCTTATTTTGGCCCTTTTGGCCCCTAATTCCTAAACGTTTAGGTAATTACCCCAAAACTCAATTCCAGCTTTCCTTTGTGATATGGAACCTTGTAGTACAATTTCAGAAAGATCCATACACTTACACACAAGTTATTGTCCTGAAACTAGAAAATGCTTATTTTTGCCCCTTTTTGGCCCCTAATTCCTAAAATTTTGAGGCAATTACCCCAAAATCAATCCCAGCATTCCTTTGTGATATGGAACCTTGTGGTACAATGTCAGAGAGATCCATACACTTACACACAAGTTATTGTCTGGAAGTTACAAAATGCTTATTTTTGGCCCTTTGGCCCCTAATTCCTTAACTGTTGGTACCATAACCCCAAAATCAATCCCAACCTTCCTTTTGTGGTATTGAACCTTATGGTAAAATTTCCTAGAGATCCATTTACTTAAACTAAAGTTAGAGTACGAAAACCAATGTGTCTTCGGACGACAACGACGACGACGACGCCAACGTCATACCAATATACGACCACAAAAAAGTTTTTGCGGTCGTATAAAAAGAACCAATCGTCGGTTTCTATGGTATTCAGATAGTTTTTGTACTGGTTACTTCTGTAATTTAACTTTTGTAGCATAGCTCAAAATTACGGTAATACTTTTGACAAATAACCAGTCGTAAAAGTCATCATGGCTTCAGCATGGCCCATTTCGTTCAGAGGTCCGAGATTACTTGATTGCAACGGCTGTTTTGTCAGACAAGCTGGGGGCGGTCCCACGAACCCAGCTTGTCTGGCAAAACAGCCGTTGGACGTCAGAATAATCTCGGACTATCAGAGAGGGTGCTAAACCAGAGGGCTGTGAATTTGAACAAAGACTTTTACAGAGACTGAACATTTTTTCTATATTACAAAATATTTTCTATATTACAAGACTTACTCTTTTATTTCTATCATTTTAATGCACTTTTCACTGTAAATGATTGCAGTGTACACAGCTTTAAACTTATAAAGCCTCGATGTAATTCATCATTTCGTTAAAGGCATTTTTTCTAACGAATTGTAAACGATTGGAACAGTTTACCCATTATGTTGTGTCTGCAAATACCGTTGATAACTTTAAAATACAACTTGATCATCATTGGGAAGATGTTATGTACCAGTTCTAGTGATAAATTATTTTTATTACAATTTTTTTATTGGTTCTTAATATGAGTGGATTGGCATTAGGAAAAAATTAAATACCTGCTCTTATGATGAATTTGGACTTCTTTAAATATTAACTATTTAAAATTTGAATTATTCGTCAACCAAAAGTGACCCATAAAATGCAGGATTGTTATGAGTTTAGCTTTTAACGAATTTCGGTGGGCTAAAAAAGGATTGAATTTCCTTACACATGAGCCCTTAAAAGACTTAGGTAAAAGGTAAAAGGTAGTATAATGCTTGAGACATAAAACAAAAATGAAATCAAGCATGTTATCAAACTGACAAAGTATACAAATTAGTGAACAATGCAAAGTTCAAACTTTCATTAAAAAAACCAAACATATAACATAGAAACTAGGATGGAGTTAATATAGTATTGAGCAATGACTTTCATGTACATTTGTAACTATAAATAGGTGTTTGATAAATTCAAGTAAAATTACAGGACCACCAGATTTTCTCAAGGACCACCAGATTTTTAGTCTTGGTGGTCCTAATGACCACCAGGAAAAAAAAGATTTCGAGAACTCTGCATAACTCTAGAACAGTAAAAGTGACGCCACCAAAATTCAAACAAGATCTGTGTTTTGTGGTAATAAGCATTGTGTATAAGAGTCATAATATTTGGTTGAAGCAAACTTAAGTTAGAAAGCGGAAACGAAAAATTCAGCAATTTTTCCATTTGTAAAGGGGCATAACTCTTGAAAGGTAAAAGTGACGCCACCAAAAACCAAATTTGATCTGTGTTTTGTGGTAATAAGCATTGTGTATAAGTTTCATAACATTTGGTTGAGGCAAACTAAAGTTACAGAACTGAAACCAATTTCGGGTCATACGGGAGGACGTACAGAGGGACAAGGGTAAAACTTAAAGCCCCCTTCGCTACGGCGGGGGAATAAAAAGTACCACTTTGGTTTGAAGATCTCCAAAGTCCTGACCTTTCACAGAAAAAAATTATAATAAACCACTGGCTTATTTTAATGAAGAACAAACAAGACTTCAAATTACACATATGAATTAATTTTTATTTCAGGTTTAACAGATTTTGAAATGATGTGATTCAAAAAAAAAATATTTGGGATCTCGTCTTTGATCATCGACTTTTAATAAATAATAGTCTTTGATCATCGACTTTTAATAAATAATAAACTGTTAACACAGAGATATGTCTCGCCTATTTGTTATTTGATAATGCAAATGTTGAAATTAAAATAGCAATACTTTAAAATGTAAGTTATGCAAATATTCAAAGTCAATGAACCATGACTGAAGGTACAGGGCTTAACAATCTCCATGGAATGAGATGTGCCAATGCTAATACAACTGCAAACCAAATACCATTGACTTTTCATAAGTCGTTCTCTTTAAACAAACCTAAACACAAACATTAACTTGTAAACTATGTAAAAGTTTCAAAGTCAATGAACCATAATTAGGGGGTGGGGTTATATAATCTCCATGGAAATGAAACTTGCAAATGCCAATACATTTGCATACCGAATATCATTGACTTAACATTAATTAGTGGTTCATCTTAAACTGATCTAATCACAAACTAAAACATGTAAACTAATAAAGAGTTTCAAAGTCAATAGACCATGACTGAGGGATAAGGACCAAATATTCTCCATGAAAATGAGATGTGCCAATGCTTATACAACTGCATACCAATTATCATTGACCTACCACTAACAGCTCCCCTTAAACTGACCTAATCACAAACTAATACATGAAAACTAAACAAAAGTTTCAAAGTCAATAGACCATGAATGAGGGGGCAGGGCCAAATAATCTCCATGGAAATGAGATATGCCAATGCTTATACAACTGCATACCAAATATCATTGACCAACCACTAGTGGTTCCCCATAAACTGACCTAATCACAAACTAACACATGTTAACTAAGCAAAGTTTCAAAGTCAATAGACCTTGACTGAGGGGGCGGGGCCAAATAATCTCCATGGTAATGAGATGTGCCAATTCTAATACAACTGCATACCAAATCTCATTGACCTACCACTAGTGGTTCCCCATAAACTGACCTAATCACAAACTAATACATGTAAACTAAGCAAAGTTTCAAAGTCAATAGACCTTGACTGAGGGGGCGGGGCCAAATAATCTCCATGGTAATGAGATGTGCCAATGCTAATACAACTGCATACCAAATATCATGGACATACCACTAGTGGTTCACCATGAACTAGACCTAATCACAAACTAATACATTGTCGCTGCCGCTGATGCCGAAAACAGCATACCTATGTCTTGCTTTTTGACTCCGTCAAGGCAAGACAAAAACCATTATCAAATTATAATGCACTTACCATCAATCAGAAAGACCATGAATTTGATTATGGTGTGTGAACTAAAGCTGCACATTTTTCCTTTAAAATCAACAAAAATGTACACATTGTCCTGCTTAGCATATTCAAAGTATTAACAAACAGGAAGTAGGTATATGACAGTTCAGAAAAGAGCAAACAGGTGCTCATCATATGTTTTCTGTGCAGACTATTAGCCTTCACTATAGACATATGGTTTCCTATTTGGTTCTTATTAGATTCATTTTTTCCTGCTCATGTGACTGCCTTTAGCTACAAACTTTTATATAAACACAAATTATTTCTCTTAGCATCAAAGCAAACTTTTTCATAAAAAATCTATTTACAGAAAAATAGGTTTTTTTCCCCAGGACTACTTGACTAGGAAATTTTTAAACATGCAACAAAAAATATTTTATCACACTAAGAGTGACGACTCAGTAATTTCAGTATCGTTTCATGGAAAACAAATATGATTAAAAAGAGATATTAAGGCAGAAACCCAACAACACAATAAAATGAATAAGACATCTAGAGGTCATATAAACATTCAATGATAAATGATGGAAATACAAAAGTTTGAATTGCATTATGATCCCACAGGATCATTCTAAACTTATTCTCTCATAAGATATTAAAACTGCTAAAAGTAAGAATTCCAATATTTTGTTCTATAACTATTCTCAAAAGGTCTTTCATGCATTAATGAAGCTACTTGTGGCTTTTAGGTAAATAACATATGGTCTCACAAATTTGACTACTGTATATCTAAGAAAATATTTTGTTTAACAAGGGATTTATATCATGATTATCTGAAAACGCCAATGACGAGTTTTTTTTAAAAATCTAGACTTCCCATGAGGGTCTCTCACGGTTGGATCTGAAAACCAGACTCAAGGATCAGTTGTAGATGTTATTCAAATTTATAAGATAACATTAGAAACTGTGATGGTCTTGTTAATGTGAGTTTGACTCTCGAGTGGGTTGTTGAGACTTAGCAAGCAGATGTTCATTGGTGACAGTTTACGATATTTCTTACATGAATTCAGAGTTATTTTCTGAACTCATAAAACAATGATAAACAGGCAAATCATATAAGAAGTTCTTAAAACGAAATGTAACTGTACCAGGATATTGTTCTATGATTTTTTCATGGAAGTTTTTCAATAATAACATCTGAAGAATTTTTATAAACACAATCTACTATAGGTAGTCATCATTATACAGTGGTTATTTTGCTACATGTACTAGAGTATAAACTGCATGGAACATGCAAACTTTTATAGAAGCCACCAAGTGTAATTGTTGTACACACAAATTGTAGCATAAATAATCAGGGCCATAACATCCATAAAAGTAGTATTGACACCAACTTTTGAACATGATATTAATATCAAAGTGCCTGTGAGCACTGAAGGGTAAATACTGCATTCATTTTGCAGTGGAAACTAAAAATTAAACATTGCATTGTATATTAGGCATTGGAAGGCAATACTATGAACTGGAGATATAATTGTAGTTGTTTCAACTACTTAAATACATATTGACACAACACTTAAGTGTTGTTGTCAATGAGATATTTATTTTTTTATCTGACAACCCTGCATACCATCTGGTATCCACTTACTCTACCAGCACAAAACATAGGAGGCGTTGGTTCAGCAACTCTTTATTTATTAAACTACAGTTAAGTATAAAGGAAGATAACCCTAATTTTAAATATTACTTTAACAATGACATCATTAATATTTGAAGGACAGATACAGATTTATGTAATTGTCTGAACAACTATGGTTATACACATACACATCATTTTGTAACTTTGAATATCTAACTACTGTAAATTCATAAATTATTGCATGTATTTTATATTGCAATTTTTGAAGAATGGACAAAAATGTGAGATTAATTATTGCGATTTAAGGAAAATCTGCATACAGATGTATGTATCAGATATCATAATGTGAGTTCTTATTGCATTACTCACCCAGTCGCATTAATGCCATTAAAAAAAGCCTCACAATAATTTCTGAATTTAAAGTATATATTTCATTGATAAATTTCTTGAAATGTTCATAGGAAGGATGTATAGAATGTTGTGCTCAATGCACTGTTTTGTGTTTATTAAAAATAGTGATAAAATCTGGAAAATTGATAACTATCATGCAAACCACACAAGGGTTTTGATTGCATGAATACAATCTTTACCCCAATAATTTTTTTCAAACCCATCAAGCACTATAAGAATGCCATTTTCTACATAGTTTTTTTTTCAAAGGGACATCACTTCCATAAAATTTTTCTATAAACCTTTCATAGATTTTCAAAATTTTTCAATTGGTACTACTTTAAGAATTCGATCCATATATTGTTAATTGAAATCTCTCATATCAAGAATCCAGATGAAAATTTACCAAGCTTCACCAAAAGGTAAGTAGGAAAAAATTCTCAAAATATGTATACAAAATGAAGCTATAATGTATGCACGCATTAATTACTGAATTTACAATAAGTGAATGGAATATATCTACATTAGTTCCATAGATGGCCTTGCAATGACTACTGCTAAAAGAAGCTTCAATTGCTCTAGAATACCAATGGTAGAATGTAAAGAACTGCCATAACACAGTAAAACTGTATGCTACATTTTATATTTCTAGAATGAAGATCATCAATTTATTGTTTGCAGAATTTGCAGAATTTGGGCATTAGATATAATGCTATATATGGAAAGTCAAAAAAAGAGCTGGCTCATAATCAAATTTTCTTCTCTTAAATTGTCCCTTGAATGATTTCTACAAAAACAGATTGCCTTAATATGTATTGTATGTGTTTAGTTATAGCAATGTAAATATCATGGTTGGTCACATGGTGGACAAGCTTCATCAAAGAAATTTTCTGTGTAATGACATCATGGGACCATAATACACCAACATATGGTCAGAACTGGTTTTTTAAATTGAGAGAAATGGGTTTAATTCCTATCTAGTGATGATTCTGTGGATTCATTTATGTTCTTGGGATACCAATTTTTTGTGGATTTCATGGGTAGAGGAAAACTACAAATTTAAATACTTGACGAAATACAAATTTTAGTTACTCTGAATGGAGCAAATTACATGTATGAGACCAAGAAATTAAATACCCTTGAAGTGACATTATTTTCTCTAACCACAAAAAAAAAGTGACACCGACGAAAATAAATGAATCCACAATATCATACTCCTTTCTCCTGGACCTATGTCATTGTTTACAAACAAAAGTGGTGTACTAACCTCCTTTGAAGATAACAATGATCTTGGTACAATTTTTGTGCTTCCTGATATAACAGCTAGAGCGGCAGCAACAGCATCTACTGCTCCTCTCTCCTCCACCAAGGCTTGTGCTGACTCCCTGAAGTACTGTAATGTTTCATCATCAACCAGTTCTAATGACCTGTAATTAACAATATCAACTTATTACAGCATGGACAGTAGTGCTTAGGATTCATTAGTTTGCTACATAAGACCATGTATTCATTGAATTTGGTGGTGGTCAGGGTTTTTTATGGGAAAACTAGCATGCCTGATGTAAAGACCAACAAGTAGATTCAAAACTCTGAACAAGTTATAGTCATTTGTGACTTTCTGTAATTTTGCTGAATGGTGGAAGATTAGTTGATTGTTTGACTTGAAAATGCAAGAAAACATTAATATGATAAGAATGTACCTTGCTTTGAACTTGACTAACAAGGAATGCCAAATGCTAATCATGCAATTTCATAAAAGATTCCCTAGTGAGGGAAGACATCCAAGACACATTATTCTAATTACAACTCCTTGCACTCACCTCTAAACGCTGCTTTCTCACCTTCAAAGCATGAGATACAAATTATAGAGCATTAGTTTAATTCAATTGAATTTAAGGTCATGGATTGATCTCGTGATCCTCAAGACAAACATGCTGCCACAAGACCACAGAAGCAGTTCAATTACCCAAGAGTTGCAAAAGTTAATATCAAACATGTGCAAGGTAATAGTCAAAGGTAGATGTCAATCAGTATCCACAACCACTTGGTTTACAAGACCCCAATATGGTATTTAAAAGTTAAAAATTCTGATATTCCTATCTCAGCAAGATGTTTATGTCTACAGTATATATTACCTTTAAAAGGTTAAAGGAGCAAGATTTCTGAAGTGTCCCAAATTTTATGAACTTTGTATTAAATAAAAAAGAAATGTACAGTAGACTCCACCTAATCGGATATAGGCTAAACAAATATATCGGCTATTGTAATATTATTTCAAAACACCAAACCCTTCCCTATATGTTTAATGTTAATTTTATCGTGTAATCGAATATCGGATATAAGAATATATCGGCAAATAGGATAACAATATTCAGGAAAATTTTGTCAAAACCATGCTTAATCAGATATTTTCAATGTTTTTCTGACAGGAAATGGACCCGGAAGTTACGCAATTACAATCTTGCAGACAAGAAAATTTTGTTTTTACTTAATAAAAGGATCTATTCTTAATAAATTGTTGTCTGTATTCATTGCCTTCCTTTGTAATATGAACAAGCATTCTGAGAGTATTGCATGGCAATACATAGTCCCCTACCGGGTAAAAATCACATTATACTGGAACAAAATGCTAACTTGCTCTATAACTTGTCATGGTGTAAACAAAAAGTAAATATCAAGTCATTATATTTAAGCATGACTAAAAACAGTGTGAATAACTGATTATATGAGTGAATTTTTCAAGTCCAAGGACCATAACATGCAGAAAATTATCAGACCAAAACAAAAATTTGAACTTGATCTGGAACTTGTCATGATAAAACTATATACCAATTATCAATCAATATCTTCAAGCATGATGAAAAAAAGTGTGGAAAACACTCTTAACATTGGATATGATTAATAGTTCTCTAAAATTAGATATGATGTAATACAATGTATATCTATTTTCAAATTATAATCAAATATAATTAATAGTTCCAAATATTTTTCTTTCATTTGTCACAAACTAATATAGATTTGTAACTTATCTATAAAGTGTCAACAACTTTTATCTACACAATGTAATGTAATGAAATATATACCTTAATAAAAATAGATTATTATCTAATTAAAGGATTTCACTTAATAATATTTTTTATATATATAGCATTCAGAAAATTAGTTAATACAAAATAACAAACAAACAAACTGGCACAAATTTTTCAAACAATTTACCAAAGAATTATTTTAAAAAATGAGTTATCTCTTTGTATAGAAATATGGTTTAACATAGTACTCTAACATTAGATATGGATTTTTTTATAGACCATAACTCTGGACTAAATCATCAGAATGGAACTTGAACTTGATCTATAACTTGATGATAAACCATATAACAAATATTAAATCAATATCTTTAAGAACGAAGATAAAAAATGTGGAAAGCTGATTTGCGGACTGACAGATGGACAGACAGACAGACGGACGGAGTGCAAACCTAAAGTCCCCTTCGACTTCGTTGGTAGGGGACTAATTAAATGCCCTTTATAAAATTCAAATGGTATGAATTTATTTATAAAATATATACAAGAGCAGTAGTTGGGAGAATTTTGATAAAACTCTAAGTGCTCACAGAATCAGAAATTTAATTTAAACTGAATGTACCTCCTTCTGAATAATTTATTGCAATATACATATAAATCCCTTTTGACAAGAGAAATCTGACTTTTGTTGGGTATAATTTTGTAACATGTGCATGACCACATGTCATGGACGCCATCTTGTTTTGTTTACATAATGGAAAGAAGCCTCGAGAACCATGACCCAAACTTTAACAGTCTTCAGAAAGCTTAAACTGTGTGATAATTTTTTTACACAAACATCGTGGTGTCTGGTGATGTATCTGATAATAATCACTCCAGTCCTTTTATATATACAGCAGTGGTCAGGGCTAGTACCATCTCAGGATTAGGTCTACTCAATACTGCAGAATATTAAATAAATATACATTTATCGTCTAATTGAATACATCAGGTAATGGGATATTTTTTGTTGACATTTTGGGTATCCGATTTGCCAGAGTCTACTGTATATTTGAAAGTTTATCTCCCCTATTGATAATTTTAACAATGTATATGAAGAGTTAAAGGACAACAACTCCAGTAAAACCACAATGAATCCAAAGGAATGCATATTATAAGCAACACATCAAGAAACAAGAATATGTGTCCATTGGAAACAATGCCCCCTCACACAATCACCTTTCCATGTTCAGTGAACCACAAAATCTGGGTCAAAACCCTAATTTAGTATATATTTTAAAAAGATCACATCATAATGAATGTGTTCACAAAGTTTCAGTTGATGTGAAACCAAATTCATGATTATACTATCTGAAACTAAAACTTAAACCCAAAACAGGACGGGACAGACACACAGGTACTTTTTTTAGGCTCCAACCACCTTGAATATAAAATTTTCATTTTAAATTCTAAAGAAAATACAACAACCCACAATTCATAAATTTGAATGTCTGCCATCCCTCGTGTATTTAAATATGGAACAAAGCCCCGAAAATCAAATTTGATGAAGTTTGGCCTTATTTGGCACAGTGGTTTCAGAGTTAAGTCTTTCATTATAATGTTCAAAGAACAACCACAAGTGATAAGAAAAGTTCACCTTAGTACTGTGTGCAAATAGTGTATATAATATTACCTTGCTGCATCCGTTGCTGAGGCTTTTATAATGTCTTCTGTTGTTGGTCCTCCTATCTTCTTAAATTTTATATTCTGTAAAGCATTAAACAAATATTACAGGTACAGGATAACATGCTTATCAGATTTTGTGAAACATCTTATATGAGAGTTCATCTACAACAAGTGCATGTCATCTTGAATCAGTTGTTTGTCTAATAAATATTATAGAAATGATATCTACAAATTCCGATAAGTATAATTTAAAAAATGAAGTTATTTATAAACTATTTAAAATTCCATTATTTTTGAAGCTTGAGATATTAATTGTATCAAATCTTTTGTAACAATATAGCCATTTTTGTGCTGATACAACGTTAAGCTATTATTACTGTAAATGCATAAATTGTTGCAAGGTTTTTATTTTAATGCGATAATAATGCAACTGAATGATTATTATCGCAATAATAAGAAATCACATTCTTATATCTGATACATATAACTGTATGCAGATTTTCCTGAAATCATAATAATTAATCTCGCATTTTAGTTCATTCTACAAAATTCGCAATAATTTCTGAATTTACAGTATGTTATTCAATAGTTCATTGTGGTACACTAGTAGAAATCATGTTCTAATTCAAGAAAAAATGGTAAAACAGAAATGAAGGTATAATATGATCAATAAAACAAGATAACAAACAATCCTTTAAAGTATGAGAGCTTTCTGTCAAAAGGTCTCGGAGGAGTTGCGCTCACAAAGTATCAAAGTTACAATACACCAAAAAAAAAGGTTAAAGTCCCATAACTCCAGTCAAAATTGTTGCATCAAAATGGCGGTACAATATGGTCAACTAAACATGATTGCAAACAATCCCACTAAGTACGAGTGTTTTTTGTAAAACAGTCTCATCAGAGTTTAGTTCACTTGGTGTCAATGTTACAATATGAAAAAAATGGTCTAACTCCCATAACAATTGTTGAATCACAATGGTGGTACAATAGAGTCAACTAAACAATGGCAAAAAATTCTTCTATTTAAAGTCTGAAAGTTTTCTGTCAAACAGTCTCAGAGGAGTTGCATTCACAAGGTGCAATAAAACTACGCTAAAAAAATCGTCAAAGCCCCATAACTCCAGTAAAAACTGTCGCATCAAGGTACAATATGGCCAACTACACATGATTGCAAACAATTCTACTTAGTACGAAAGTTTTCTGTCAAACAGTTTCCATGGAGTTGCATTCATAAAGTATTTCAAAAGGACACTATTACCATATCCCCCGCAGTGGGGGACAATTCTACGATGAAGACAAACTTATGGATGCTATAAGTGTGTGCATGTGTTTCATGGTAGACGTAACTGTAAACTTACAGCTCTCCTTTCTACTAACTGTATATCATACTCCTCCTGAGGTTTATAGAAACACAGACAAATCCCTGATCTTCCTGCTCGTCCAGTTCTACCTGATCTGTGAATATAAGAGTCTACATCTTTTGGTGGACTACATTGTATTACTAGGTCAATTTCTGGGATGTCTAACCCTCTTGCTGCTACATCAGTAGATATCAATACTTTGCATTTACCTTCTCGGAAACTCTACAAAACAAATCAACTTTTAAGTAAAATGCAACTATTAATTCTTCAGAATCAGAATCCGGTTTCTTTATACTCTCAAAGATTTAGGAATAATATCCATTTATGCCCCAAAATCTTATTTCAATTTCAATTTTATCTAATGTTAGTATTGATTTACTTACACAGTAGACTCCACCTAATCGGATATCGGCTAAACGAATATATCGGCTATTGTAATATTATTTCAAAACACCAAACCCTTCCATATATGATTAATGTTAATTTTATCGTGTAATCGAATATCGGCAAATAGGATAAGAATATTCAGGAAATTTTGTCAAAACTACCGTCTTTGGGATGTATAGTGCGATTTGTGTATAGTGCGCACCCCTTTATGGTCCAAGAAACGTGAGAAAAAGTTTATTGTTCATATAAGACTCATAGACATTTTCGAAAAGTTACAGCTCCAAATTCGCAAACAGGAAGTTTATCGGTAAACAGGAAGTTTTTAAATGGACACCAATGTCGGAGAATTCGTATGGAATGCGTAATTAATATGAAATTGCAAATATTCTGACAAATGAATAAGAATTTTATTAGATTGAGATAAATCTACATTTAAGTTTGTTTTTAAAACCAAATTTAATAAATTGTTTGAGTATCAAGGACAAGATTAAATATCCAAATTAATGTTCTGATTGAAACAATAACATAATTAGGAATCAGTCAAATGATTATCATTAACATCATTAGTGCTGTAATAAATTGTTAAAATCTCATTATTTTTATTTTTGTTTGTTGATTCTAGCTGTTAATCCGGATTATCACGCCTCAATCAACGGGTCTAATCGATGTCAAAACAAATCAGTAACAGGTTCACCTTGTTCCTAATTAAATTGCTCAGGTTACAATTATGGGATTATCATGTTTCAATCATAATTTCTTGAACGGTTTTAAACAGTTGTTTAAAAGTTACAAAGTAGAAACGTATTTATAAAAATAAACTTCTCATAGACTAAATCATCACTTTACAATATCAAGTCACATGACTGACCCACATGACTGGCGATCACCTGATACATTAGAAAAATGGCGGTTTATCTTTTCAAACGAGAGTGGTTTATTCAATTTTCATACACTTTTCTACTACTCTCCATGATGAACACATACAAAAACAGTAAGTTATGACAACAAGGAACACAGAGGCTAATTTAACCGACAACAAATGCTTTCTTGTGTCTTTATTAAGACATGGCAAATTTCGGATTGCAAACAGATGGACAAATTTACAGGATAAACGTAACTACAGAGATGTAAAATGTATTTTATTTGAATAAAACATGACAAATCAAGAACAATAAGATACATATTACAAATATAACATGTAAAACATCATTACAATCGAGGTTTTAGCAAAATATTCCGTACTCTTCACTTCTCCTGGAAATTTCTTTGTCGGAGTTTGGACCTGAAAAAGACTAAGAAAATGTCTGTAGGCATGTATAACGCACCCTCTTACAAGAAACATGACCCAGGGTATAAATGTGCACTATACATACCAAAAGAAGGTATGCACAATCGAATATTTTCAATGATTTTCTAACAGGAAATGGACCCAGAAGTTACGCAATTACAATCTTGCAGACAAGAAAATTTTGTTTTTACTTTCTAATAAAAGGAACAATTTCTTAATAAATTGTTGTCTTTATTCATTGTCTTAATTTGATATGTGAATTAGATGCCCTTAAAATTCAAATGGTTTGAATTTATAAATAAAATATACAAGAGCAGTATACGTTGGGGGAATTTTGATAAAACTCTAAGTGCTCACAGAATCAGAAATATAATTTAAACTGAATGTACCTCCTTCTGATTAATCTATTGCAATATACATATAAATCCCTTTTGAAAAGAGAAATCTGACTTTTGTCAGATATAATTATGTAACATGTGCATGACCACATGTCATCGACACCATTTTCTTTTGTTTACATAATGTGAAGAGGCCTCGAGAACCATGACTTAAACATTAACAGTCTTCAGAAAACTTAAACTTGATGCAATAATATTTTATCAATCATGATTATCTTCATTGATATTCAAATAAATTTGATTATTTAAAGAAATAAAATATGTAACAAATACGATTTCAGTTTAGAGACTGTACACAGAACATGCTGTTATCTATTTATAGCCGAATTAGCTTACCTGTAATTTCAGCACATACAAACTGTAAATATGGATATTACTCCACTTATAAAACAAATAAAGACACAAACTATGGATGGTAGATATTTATTCACATAAATATTTCAGGACATTTGATTTATTTTAATAAACATAGGTTTTAATTAAACAAAATTCTAATTTAGGACCCTTTGGACCTCAATGTGGCATTATCTAATTAATAATGAAAATAAATACAGGTTTAGATTCAGCATTTCAAAGAACCCTATATATATTCAATTTATGTTGAAATCAAACACAGTTTAATTTTGGACCCCAATTTGGACCAACTTGAAAACTGGGCCCAAAATCAGAAATCTAAATATATGTTTATTAATAGAATATCAGCTTAGTTTTTAAAGGAGTTCGCTTCATCAAAAAATTTATATATATAGCATTCAGAAAATGAAAGAACCTTAGTGAGCGCCACATACCCCACGTCCCCACATTGTCATTGGAGAAATAAAATAAGTGTAAGAAAAAAATTGTATCAGAAAAAAATTGAATCATAATTTCTGGTCAATATGCACATCTACATAGTATGTCCTTATTATCTACACAGATTCATGAAATTCTGTTGTATGGTTTGAGAGGAGTTGCGATGACAAAAGGTTGCAGTAGTATATTGGGAAAATAAGTACAAAGGGTGTAACTCCTGGGAAAAAATTGAATCGTAATTTCCTGTCGATATGCACATCTACGTAGTATGTCCTTATTATCTGAAAAGGTTTCATGAAATTCTGTTGTGTGGTTTGAAAGGAGTTGCGATGACAAAGGTTGCAGTAGTATATTGGGCAAATAAGTTCAAAGGGCGTAACTCCTGGGAAAAAATTGAATCGTAATTTCCTGTCGATATGCACATCTACATAGTATGTCCTTATTATCTGAAAAGGTTTCATGAAATTCTGTTGTGTGGTTTGAGAGGAGTTGTGATGACAAAAGGTTGCAGTAGTATATTGGGCAAATAAGTTCAAAGGGCATAACTCCTGGAAAAAAATTGAATCGTAATTTCCTGTCGATATGCACATCTACGTAGTATGTCCTTATTTATCTGAAAAGGTTTCATGAAATTCTGTTGTGTGGTTTGAGAGGAGTTGCAATGACAAACTGTTGCAGTAGTACATTAAAGTAAATAAGTTCAAAGGAGGTAACTCCTAGAAAAGAACTGAATCGTAATTTCCTGTCGATATGCACAACTACATAGAACTTCCTAATTATCTAAAAGGTTTTGTGAAATTCTGTTGTGTGGTTTGAGAGGAGTTGCGATGACAAGAAACAGGACTGACAGACGGACTGACGGACGGGTCAAAACATTATACCCTCCGCAACTCGCTGCGTGGGGTATAATTAGTTTTCACAGAATAACAAACAAACCTACCACAAAATTTTTCAAACAATTTACCAAAGAAAAGAAAATAAAATCCAAAATGTCATTTATCATTAAAACAATGTCTTTTAAAATCTATAAAACTTATCTGTAAATGTTATCAAACTTTATATATATAATTAACCATTTCTGTTCAAAGGGAAATAACTCAATCACATAATAAGTTCCACTTTTGGCTACTGGAAAGGGCTATAACTCAAAAACTAGAAAAGCTAAAATCGTGAAAATTGAACTTGACCTTCATTTAGTCACAGGAAACAACATATCTAAATTTGAAAGAATTTCGCCAAAGTGTTTTCATGTTAATGAACGGACACTGTTTGGCAGCTGCCCGCCCTACATCCCCAAATCAATAACAGATTTTTCCTTCGAAAAATCCAGTTAAAAACTGAAAACAAATATGAGTTTTAAATAACCAGCTGATAATTTTTTACACAAACATCGTGGTGATGTATCTGATAAAAATCACTCCAACCCTTTTATGTATTTAGCAGTGGTCAGGGCTAGTAACATCTCAGGATTAGGTCAACTCATTATTGCAGAATATTCAATGAATATACATTTATCGTCTAATTGAATATATCGGGTAATGGGATATTTTTTGCAACATTTTGGGTATCCGATTTGCCGGAGTCTACTGTATAAGCAAGGCTACTGCATAGAATTATTACAGAATAATGGTAATAAGCATTGTGTATAAGTTTTATAACATTTGGTTGAGACAAACTAAAGTTAGAGAACAGAAAAGAAAAATTCAGCAATTTTTATGTTTATAAAGGGGCATAACTCAAGAATGGTAAAAGTGACGCCACTGAATTTCGTACTTAAACTGTATTATGTAGTAATAAGCATTGTGTATAAGTTTCATAACATTTTGTTGAGGCAAACTAAAGTTAGAGAACGGAAACAAAAAATTTGTACTTGATCTTAGTTTTGTGGTAATGAGTATTGTGTATAGGTTTTATAATGTTTGGTTGGGGCAAATTTAAGTTACAGAATGGAAACTAAAAATTTTGCAATTTTTCGATTAATAAAGGGGCATAACTCAATAATGGTCAAAGTGACACTACCCAAATCAACTTGATCTGTGTTTTATCAGTGGAAGGCAAAATTAAACATTGCATTGTAAAAAGCATTGATTGTAGTTGATTCAACTATAATCATGGACAAAGGAAGATAACTCCAATTTTAAAAATTACTTGAATAATGACATTGATATTTTTAGAAAAAAAAGGGGCATAACTCTAGAACAGTAAAAGTGACGCCACCAAAATTCAAACTTGATCTGTGTATTGTGGTAATAAGCATTGTGTATAAATTTCATAACATTTGGATGAGGCAAACTTAAGTTAGAGAACAGAAATGAAAAATTTTGCAATTTTTCCATTTATAAAGGGGCATAACTCTAGAACGGTTAAAGTGACGCCACCAAAATTCAAACTTGATCTGTGTTTTGTGGTAATTAGCATTGTGTATAAGTTTGATAACATTTGGTTGAGGCAAACTTTAGATAGAGAACAGAAACCAAATGGTAAAACAAATCATATGAGAACAAATCATTAAAAAAAGCAATGCCCAGTTGAAGAACAAGTATTCATCTCTCAATTCATAATTTGGAGGAACTCTGCAATACAATTGATATTTGAGCCAATTTGCCACAAATCCTAACTTATCCTTTTCATGGTAATCATCACAGTACCAATCCTAATAGAATATCCTACAACTTTAAATCTGGAAAACTTTCTTAATCTTCATTCAGGAGAAAAATACAACAACTTTTGTAGGGGGTGAAGGTGGACTCTTTAAATCTTGGGAATGAAAGGGGGTCCACTTCTGCTTTTGTCCATTTTACAATTTTTTTAAAGCAAACCCCGAAACTTTGCATGAGCTGGGTCGACCGTTATTTTGTACTGTAATAGTTGAAATCATTATTGTGTACCATATCTTCATATACATATATAAACAGTACTGCATTATTAATCTAAATAAATGTGGATTGTGTCCACATGTGGACACAGATGATGCCCCCGCTTGCATATCATATAGTTATAAAGGGACATAACTGAAGAACAGTAAAAGTGACGCTACCCAAATTTGAACTTGATCTGAGTTTTGTGGTAATAAGCATTGTGTGTAAGTCTCATAACATTTGGTTGAGGCAAACTTAAGTTAGAGAACGGAAACTAAAAATTTTGCAATTTTTCCATTTATAAAGGGGCATTACTCTAGAACGGTTTGAGTGACGCCACCAAAATTCAAACTTGAGCTGATTTTTGTGGTAATAAGCATTGTGTATAAGTTTCATAACATTTGGTTAAGGCAAATGTTGTGGCAAACTTAAGTTAGAGAACGAAACAAAAATTTTGCAATTTTTCCATTTATAAAGGGGCATTTCTCTAGAACGGTTTGAGTGACGCCACCAAAATTCACCCTTGATTTGTATTTTGTGATAATAAGCATTGTGTATAAGTTTCATAACATTTGGTTGAGGCAAACTTAAGTTAGAGAACGGAAACTAAAAATTTTGCAATTTTTCCATTATAAAGGACATAACTCTAGAACCATTTAAGTGATGCCACCAAAATTCAAACTTGATCTGTGTTTTGTAGTAATAAGCATTGTGTATAAGTTTCATAACATTTGGTTGAGGTAAACTTAAGTTAGAGAACGGAAACTAAAAATTTGTACTTGATCTTAGTTTTGTGGTAATGAGTATTGTGTATAGGTTTTATAATGTTTGGTTGGGGCAAATTTAAGTTACAGAATGGAAACTAAAATTTTGCAATTTTTCGATTTATAAAGGGCATAACTCAATAATGGTCAAAGTGACACTACCCAAATTCAACTTGATCTGTGTTTTATCAGTGGAAGGCAAAATTAAACATTGCATTGTAAAAGCATTCACTGTAGTTGATTCAACTATAATCATGGACAAAGGAAGATAACTCCAATTTTAAAATTACTTGAATAATGACGTTGATATTTTTAGAAAACTAGAGGCTCTCAAGAGCCTGTGTCGCTCACCTGTATTTACTGATGCTTTGGAAATCATGTAAAATAAGGTTAAAATCATAATAAATAGTATTAGATATTAGATATTATAATGATGTCTAAGATAATAGCAAAAACTGCAAAATTTTGTAAAATTCCTAACTCAGGGCAGCAACCCAACAACGGGTTGTCAGATTTGTCTGAAAATTTCAGGGCAGATAAATCTAAATCTGATGAACATTTTGCCACATGTCAGATTTACTCTAAATGCTTTGGTTTCAGAGATATAAACCAAAACTGCATTTTACCCTATGATCTATTTTTAACCATGTTGGCCATGATGGTTGGAAGGCGGGGGTCATCGGACAAATTTTTAAACTTAATACCCTAATAATGATTATGGCCAAGTATGGTTAAATTTGTCTCAGTAGTTTCAGAGAAGAAGATTTTTGTAAAGATTACAAAATTTACTAAAATTTGTTAAAATTGACTATTAAGGGCAATAACTCCTAAAGGGTCGACTGACAATTTTGGTCATGACAACTTATTTGTAGATCTTACTTTGCTGAACATTATTGCTGTTTACAGTTTATCTCTATCTATAATAATATTCAAGATAATAACCAAAACTGCAAAATTTCCTTAAAATTACCAATTCAGGGCAGCAACCCAACAACAGGTTGTCAGATTTGTCTGAAAATTTCAGGGCAGATAGATCTTGACCTGATTATCAGTTTTACCCTATGTCAGATTTACTCTAAATGCTTTGGTTTCAGAGATATAAGCCAAAATCTACATTTTACCCTATGTTCTATTTTTAGCCATGGCGGCCATCTTGGTTGGTTGGCAGGGTCATCGGACACATTTTTTAAACTAGATACCCTAATGATGATTGTGGCCAAGTTTGGTAAAATTTGGCCCAGGGGTTTCAGAGGAGAAGATTTTTGTAAAAAGCTAACGACGACGGACGACGGATGCCAAGTGATGAGAAAGCTCACTTGGCCCTTCGGCCAGGTGAGCTAAAAATGAAAAATTTATCAATTTTTCCATTTGTAAAGGAGCACAACTCTAGAACAGTTTGAGTGACGCCACCAAAATTCAAACTTGATCTGTGTTTTGTAGTAATAAGCATTGTGTATAAGTTTCATAACATTTGGTTGAGGTAAACTTAAGTAAGAGAACGGAAACTAAAAATTTTGCAATTTTTCCATTTATAAAGGGCATAACTCTAGAACGGTTAATGTGACACCACCAAAATTCAAACTTGATCTGTGTTTTGTGGTAATAAGCATTATGTATAAGTTTAATAACATTTGGTTGAGGCAAACTCAAGTTAGAGAACAGAAACCAATTTTGGGACGTACGTACGTACAGACGGACAAGGGTAAGACTTAATGCTCCCTCCGCTACGGCGGGGGCATAAAAATAAAAACAAACTGCATGCATGGAGATGTACACTACCTTGAGTACTCTTTCTCTTTTCATCTGTGGAATATCTCCATGTAATACTTCACAGTCCTGTTTGATAGATGGACTAACTGCTAACTCATCTGCATCACGTTTTGTCTGACAGAAGACCATAGTTCGCCCATGGTTACCACTATAAACTTTAATAACATCACCAATAGTTGAAGCTCTATCAAAGTAACTACATTTAATGGCTAAATGCTGAAAAATCACAAAAAAAATATATGAAAACCTATCCATTCATTATTATTTTGTTTTGTATAGTTAACGAATATTCAATCATTTTAAATTTGTATAGTGAAATACACTTCCAAATTAAATTCTATTGATTAGTATATTTTTCTGAATAACTGCAGATGAATTGACTAACTCTAAAATTTTAAATTTTAAATTAAAACTTAACTCCTATTTAATTGAATCTAATTTACCTCTACATTTTTACTTGTACGATTTTCCTGACTGCCAACAAGAGCAATTTTTTCAACATTGTCTCCAAAATATTTCTTGCCGGTTTGTTGAACCCATGGAGGCAAGGTAGCAGAAAAAAGAAGGGTCTGTGGTTTCTTCTCTTGCTCTAAAATTGCATAAAAAGCTGATTAAAATACATAACATTGAATTATTTACACTCTGTTTAACACTACTAGGGGGTGTTTATTGACCTTGACTACCCATGAGAGTCTCGCTAATAGTTGGGTTTTTAATACCATTTTCACTTAAATAAAATGCTCCGCTGGTCGCAGCTTGATACGACCACAGAGGTCGAACCCTGAACAGTTGGGGCAAGTATGGACACAACATTCAAGCTTGATACAGCAGTGAATTTGGATTGTGATTAAATATTTGACACAGCATAGGTTTCTGACACAGAATGAATGTGGTCTAAGAACATAAAAATTTTTAATTTACCTATTCAAACCATATCATTATTATTTGCTTTTATATATAAATCAGAAATAACCAATTTAAAATGGAAAATTTTAAAGAAAAAAAAATGAAAAAAATATCCCCCCTCAAATTTTTTGAACGCCCTTATGATTCATCACCCCCAAACTCAATTCCAGCCTTCCCTTTGTGGTATGGCACCTTGCAGTACAATTTCAGAGAGATTTGTACACTTGAACACAAGTTATTGTCTGGAAACTAGAAAAATGCTTGTTTTTTGGCCCCTTTTTGGCCCCAAATTCCTAAACATTTAGGGCAATTACCCCCAAACTCAAACCCAGCTTTCCCTTTATGATATGGAACCTTGTAGTACAATTTCATAAAGATCCATACACTTACACACAAGTTATTGTCCTGAAACTAGAAAATACTTTTTTTTGCCCTTTTGGCCCCTAATTCTTAAAATTTTGAGGCAATTACCCCAAAATCAATTCCAGCCTTCACTTTGTGGTATGGTACCTTGCAGTACAATTTCAGAAAGATCCATACACTTACACACAAGTTATTGTCATGAAACTAGAAAATGCTTGTTTTTGCCCTTTTTTTGGCCCCTAATTCCTAAAATTTGGAGGCAATTACCCCCAAAATCAATCCTAGCATTCCCTTTGTGATATGGAACCTTGTGGTACAATGTCAGAGAGATCCATACACTAACACACAAGTTATGTCTGGAAGTTACAAAAATGCTTATTTTTGGCCCCTTATTCCTTAACTGTTGGTACCATAACCCCCAAAATCAATACCAACCTTCCTTTTAAGGTATTGAACTAAAGTTATTGTGCGAAAACCAATGTGTCCTCGGACGATGACGAAGACGCCAAGGTCATACCAAAAAATGGTCGTATAAAAATTGCAAACTGTCATTAAACTTTAATACAATGTTTATTGATGTACCGTTGGAACTCGAGTAATAGTCGATCCGACTATTAGTCGGTTGCCCTTTTCAGCTACAAATTCCAAGGATTTAGTCTTGACCTCGTATAAGTCGGACAAAATTTGGACATTTTTTTGCAGCTGACAGTTACTGAACGCCGTAAAACCAATGCAAATCCAGGAATTATATTCATTTTCTGCATGAATGTTTGTTTGGTTTGAATTTAGTTGATGTTGATCATGATATTTTATATTGCTGTTAATTAATAAAGATGTATTCATTCCTCTTGTTTTGTTCACTGTTTCATTAGCCATGTGTTGTTTACGTAATGCATCAATGATTTTGTAGGGTATGACTAATACCCTATTGTTTGAGAAAAGCGAACATAAACCAATATGAACCTGAAAAAATTGAAAGTCAAACAAAATAATATTTTTTACAGCACACATAACTCAGTGTTAAATGAGCATGTACACTTTATAATTCTTATTATATTGTGATGATTAAAGGATTAAAAAAATTAAGTGAAGCTAATCAACTTTATATTAAAATAACTCCAACTCATTAGTGTCATCTGTTCACCTATCACTGATATTTTTCACACCTTTAGTGAATACAACTCTTTGTCTCTTAATTAGGGGTTATCAATGGATTATATTGGCTTGTCAATCAATTTTGTGATTTTTGTTTACCTGAGACATTTTAATGAATAATATTTTGATCTTGGGAATGAATCTTAAAATTATTTTTGATTATTGTATGATTTATAAGTATTGAATTGATATCATGATATCACAATAATGACACAATAACTACGCTGAATACATCCTTTCACATAGTTGGTACATTGTTATCTCCTTTTCATTTTTGGTTCTTGGCTCTTCTTTGGGTTCATGAACAAACCATTTGACCATGAAAATCAGTACCCAAACCAGAAACAGTGGAATTTCAACACGAATTTGCAGAAAATTGATAACAAAGAACAAATAAAACACAAGGACAGTATTGTAGTCTTTCATTTTCAACAAAAACTTTTATTTATTGATCTATGTAGGTTTGGCAATCACAAACGTAGTTTTGACCAGGAAATTCACTCCTGACTACTTTTCTCAAGCTTGGATTTTTCCTCTGGTCGCTGGATCTCGCCTATTAGTCGGTACCCTCTCTGGATTATGAATTTTACTCCCAATTTTCCGACTAATAAGCGGTAGGTACGTACCCTACATCTTGTTCTTTTAAATTTTCCATTGGTGTGGGAATAGATTTTCCACTTATATTAATAAAATACAATAGACCACTTTCGAGTTTGTCCTTCACCGGAAAAAACTCGTCAATTATGCACGCCTTTATGACGTCATTTACCAGATACAGGGGATCGCCTGTATCCCTGCACTATTAACGTTCATCAAGCGTCTCAGTGATCGTCATTGAACAGGATAAACTAGAAATAATGTTTGTTCGGTAGGTACTTAATCACAATTCCCTAATGACAGCAGTGCTGATTGTCAATTATGAGAATTCAATTTGCCAAATAATTCGTGCAATATAGCATCATAGTTTTTCAACCACTCGCTCAACATTGGAACGGAAGTGACGATGCCCCTAAACGCACGAATGATGTTCACTAAAACCAAAGTTTTTGACGGAAATGCATCGAACTCGAAAGTTGTCTATTGGATTTCTATATACATTTATAATTCTCTAACACAAACAAAGATCAACTGACAAGAATAAATCTAGTTGTTTTACAATATTATAATTTACAACACATACAGATGACAGGTGAAACAAATATGCCTGGTCATTAGCTTAGTTTTACCCACTTAGTAATGCTTAACTATAAATGACCAAAGTATCCTTCTGACTCAATTTTATTTCTATTTCCAAACTTCATGATTTTAGAGAATTTTCGAATAAATAAACTGTCAGAATGTAATTAGCTTGTAAATTTGATTTATTTTTCTTTCTTCCTTTCCATGTAGATGGCACATGTTTATAATGCCTCATTACTACCACTAGTTAACTTTTAAACGTGACAAATTATCCTATGAATTGCAATCATTTTAATGTAACATTCACATCTGTTTGAGTCATTGGTACCGTACCAGTTTTGGAAGGAATAGTTTTAAGTCATTGGTACCAGTTTTGGAAGGATTAGTTTAAGTCTTTGGTACCAGTTTTGGTAGGAATAGTTTGAGTCATTGGTACAAGTTTTGGTAGGAATAGTTTTAAGTCATTGGTACCAGTTTTGGTAGGTATACTTTGTCATTGGACCAGTTTTGGTAGGAATAGTTTTAAGTCATTGGCACCAGTTTTGGTAGGAATAGTTTCAAGTCATTGGTACCAGTTTTGGTAGGTAAAGTTTGTCATTGGACCAGTTTTGGTAGGTATAGTTTGTCATTGGACCAGTTTTGGTAGGTATAGTTTGAGTCATTGATACCAGTTTTGGTAGGTATAGTTTGAGTCGTTGGTACCAGTTTTGGTAGGAATAGTTTTAAGTCATTGGTACCAGTTTTGGTAGGAATAGTTTTAAGTCATTGGTACCACTTTTGGTAGGAATAGTTTTAAGTCATTGGTACCAGTTTTGGTAGGAATAGTTTCAAGTCATTGGTACCAATTTTGGTAGTATTACTGTTCTTAATTCCCTTAATTTATCGTCTATGGGCCATGAAAATGTGCTTGCCTTGCTAGTTGTTCAGTGGATCTTGAGCATTTCTTAATGGTACACTTTTTAATAAACCAATTAGCATTATTCAGACAGAGTTTGTAAAAATTCCAGGGATGACTAATGTCAAATGAATGCAAGAACTCAGGAAGTCCATTTAGGACATTATAAACATCTTACCTTCACCATAGGCATGCTGTAATATATTGTCTACCATATCAGCAAAACCCATATCTAACATCTGGTCCACTTCATCTAACACTACATGCTTTAATTTAGTAAGATCAAGATTTCCTCTTTCTATATGGTCATATATTCTACCAGGTGTCCCAACCAGAATATCAATTCCAGATCTCAGTGCATATTCTGAAACATAAATTCATTATTCACTTTTGCTTTGGTATACCATAATATACCCTATCTATGGGACATATAAAAACTGACTTATTCATTCTTATTCATATTTGACAAGCAATTATAGTTTACCTTAAGAACAAACTTTAACATGTTAACTATTGTGATTCACTGTTCCTTATTAGGTTATTTCCCAAGATGTCACTTAGATATTTTGGATATTATACCAAACAGTTATTGCACTTTTAAAACTCATCTTGTTAAGCAGAAGTTGTTTTTATTGTAAGAGTTATCTCCCCAAACACTGTTTTTCTTGTTAGTGTATCTCCTCCTTAACCAAAAAAACATAACAAAATTATTTTTCTGATTTGTTCGTTACATCTTCAGAAATTTTTACTGATTTGGATCGAAGCGATCTGGTGAAATCTTATAGGAGTTATCTACCTTTACCAAATAAATTTGTCGTTATGTTTTTGTTACTCATAAACCGTAAGCCGTATAAACCTAGTCTTTTTATTTGAGGTCCTTGGGTCCTAACTTAGAAAATGAGGTCAAGGTCATGTTCTCAATTTTGAATTTTGCTTGTTTTTGCATTTTCTCTTACACTTTTAAAGTTATATATAAAAGAACTACTGCAAAATGTTTGTTTTATTGTGATGAAGATGATACATTTCGTCTGAAACAATCAAATGACATCTTATAGGAGTTATTGCCCCTGAAATGTTTTATTTTAAGGTAAATTGATTATTACTTTAGATTGGTACATGATAAAGCCATAAGGTCTTTTGCAAAATGTTGAGCACATAAGACCTTGAAAAATGTCAACCGGAAGTGACCTTGAGTGAACTGGAAGTAGTAATTTATGCACTTATTTCATGGAATAATACCTAGGAACTATTTTTTTTTTTTATGGGCATATATAAACCTATCATATGTAACCGGAAGTGACGTTTTCTAAACCGGCAGTAACCAATTTTCTCCCTTTTTACAGGTCAAAGTATATATATAAACCATTTATTTTTGGGATCAGTGTAAATTCAGCTATCATATATGACCGGAGGTGACATTTTCTAAACCGGAAGTTGGCAATTATCTCCCTTATTTCAGGTAAAAGTATACAGAAACCATATATTTATTTAATCAGTATGAAGAAACCTATGATTGGATGCCAAAAGCAACTTTGAGTAAACCGGAAGAAGCTTCTTATCAATTATTTTGAAAATTGATGTGATGTGGAAAGACCTTCAATTATTCTCTGAACAATTGGTTTTTAATTTCTACCTGAATCCCTAACAGTTTAATCTCCTTACCTTGTGGTGCATAGGGGGAACCACCATATATACAGAATGCTGATAGATTTGTACTAACAGAAGAAAAATCTTCACAGACTTGTTTAGCTAACTCTCTAGTAGGGGCCATAACCAAAACCTACAAAAGAAATTCAATTTTCAATAATATAACAAGGTGATTGCAATATTAATCAGCTACATCACAAAAATCATTGTGTCTACAGATAGACAATGTGCCATTTAAGTATGATGCCAGCACAGATTTGTCTCACCCTTTATGTCTCTCCTTCTATTTAACAAAAGGCTGCATGACTGAAAACAGTATCAAAGTTTTCTGAAGGATTTAAAACTATTAAAGTGTAAGTTGTACAACTTTTTGTTAAACACATATCTGATTTGAATACAAGTCCTGCATTGTCCAATCATTCCTGTTCTAGATTACATATGGACTAATTTCTCTCACTCTGCATGTCCTAGTTGAAACTGATGAAATTTCTGAGCAGTCTAAAATTTGGTGTCTTGCTTTAGATGAAATTTAACAGAAGTAATGATTTGATTCGTTTATTGTGATATGGCAAATATGATTCATTTTCCTAATAACTGATATTGTCGTTGAGATACAATTCCAACAGGAAAAGGTATATGTCTTACCTTTGGTGCCCTAGCTGTTTTCTTTGTTTTGTCACATTTCTGTAGGATCTCCACCAATGGCAGAGCAAATGATAGCTGAAACAAAAGCATAATTATTTTCCCCCTTGTAGTTACAAATATGAAAAAAAGAAGAAAATTAAGATGTTGTGACAAAAGATATCAGAGAAATATACAAATAATAAAATAAATGGGGAATGTGTCCATAGGGACACAGATGATGCCCCTGCTAGCATATAACGCTATAAAGGGACATAACTCAAGAACTGTAAAAGTGACGCTTCCAAAAATTGAACTTAAACTGAGTTTTGTGGTAAAAAGCATTATATATACATTTCACTACATTTAGTTGAGACAAACTCAAGTTAGAGAATAGAAAGGAAAAATTCAGCAATTTTTTCATTTGTAAAGGGGCTTAACCCTAGAACGGTAATCAAAGTGCTTGTATGCATTGAATGGTAAAGATTACTTTAATTTATCAGTAGGAAGTAAAATAGTATTGCATTGTATAAAGCATTGGTTGTAGTAGATTCAACTCCATTCTGGACAATGAAAGATAACTCCAATATTCAAAGACGACTTTAAAATATTTTTAGAAATGAAGGATAAAAATTACTTGATTGATATTTTTAGAAAAATGAAAATTTTGCAATTTTTCCATTTGTAAAGGGCATAACTATAGAACAGTAAAAGTGACGGCACCAAAATTCAAACTTGATCTGTATATTGTGGTTATAAGCATTGTGTATAAGTTTCATAACATTTGGTTGAGGCAAACTTAAGTTAGAGAACGGAAACTAAAAATTTAGCAATTTTTCCATTTGTAAAGGGGCATAACTCTAGAACGGTAAAAGTGACGCCACCAAAATTCAAACTTGATCTGTATTTAGTGGTAATAAGCATTGTGTATAAGTTTCATAACATTTGGTTGAGGCAAACTAAAGTTAGAGAACGGAAACCAACTTTGGGACTTACGGACGGACAGACGGAAAAGGGTAACTTAATGCCCCTCCGTTACGGCGGGGGCATAAAAAAGATATGAGGTACACATCAATGAGATCAAGGGAAAGTGAAATTTGTCTAGCACGGCCTCAATTCTGTCATCAGTATTGTTTAAGAACATTTCAAAATTAGAAAATTATTGGTTGAGAGATTCTCCAGATATTGCACAGAAACAACTGGAGCTAACAGCCCAAAAATCCTGCCTGTCATACATGTACAATATATCATTGGACTGCACCGTCAGGGTTATTTTGTTCAATAATTTCATCTGACAGGTAAAATGTGCTGCAAAAACACAATCTCCACTTGATCAATCATCAAAGATGTATTTTCTTTTACAATTGAGCTGACACATCAGGTTTAATTAATGTAAATATTTCTTAAAGGGGACTTCAAGTTTTTTGAGTTCCTACTAAGATTTAGATTCAACTAAGTTTGACTCGTCAGTTAACCATGTATTGATAGGAATTTTACAGGGACTGACACAGTACCTGATCTTATCTCAGTTATCAACACAATAAGGTTGGTTTGTAAGTAACAAATTTTTATTTACAATGCATTGATAGGAATTTTACAGGGACTGACACAGTACCTGATCTTATCTCAGTTATCAACACAATAAGGTTGGTTTGTAAGTAACAATGTATTGATAGGAATTTTACAGGGACTGACACAATACCTGATCTTATCTCAGTTATCAACACAAGTAACAATGTATTGATAGGAATTTTACAGGGACTGACACAATACCTGATCTTATCTCAGTTATCAACATAATAAGGTTGGTTTGTAAGTATTTCTGTATTATATATCTTTCACCAAGTAATTAATGAAAACCAAGACTTACAGTTTTGCCTGTTCCAGTCCCTACAAAAGAAATAAAGTTCTACATTAAATATCATTTAAAACACATTTGGGCCTAAAAAAAACAGGATGTAAGTTTGACAAACTAAATATTCAAGTCAAATATGTAATCTGCTAGACTGCTATAAAATAAAATGCTCCATGAGGGCGCAGCTTGATACGACCGCAGAGGTCGAACCCTGAATAGTTGGGGCAAGTATGGACACAACATTCAAGCTTGATACAGCTCTGAATTTGGATTGTGATTAAATATTTGACACAGCATAGGTTTCTGACACAGAATGAATGTGGTTTAAGAACTTAAAATTTTAAATTGGACATTCACCTATTATGGTCCAATATCCAAAATCTAAATACATGGTTAGATTCAGCATATCAAAGAACCCCAAGAGTTCAATTTTGATGAAATCAAACAAAGTTTAATTTTGGACCCTTATGACCTCAATGTGGACAAAGTTGATAATGGGGCCCAAAAATCAAAAATCTAAATACATGGTTAGATTCAGCATATCAAAGAACCCCATATATTCAATTTTGTTGAAATCAAACAAAGTTTAATTTTGGACCCCGATTTGGACCAACTTGAAAACTGGGCCCATAATCAAAAATCTAAATACATGTTTAGATTCATCATATCAAAGAACCCTATGAATTCAATTTTTGTTAAAATCAAACTAAGTTTAATTTTGGACCCTTTGGACCTTAATGTAGACCAATTTGAAAATGGGACCAAAATTAAGAATCTAAATACACGGTTAGATTCGCATATCAAGGAACCCCAATAATTCAATTTTGATGAAATCAAACAAAGTTTAATTTTGGACCCTTTTGACCTCAATGTGGACAAAGTTGATAACGGGCCCAAAAATCAAAATCTAAATACATGGTTAGATTCAGCATATCAAAGAACCCCATATATTCAATTTTGTTGAAATCAAACAAAGTTTAATTTTGGACCCGATTTGGACCAACTTGAAAACTGGGCCCATAATCAAAATCTAAATACATGTTTAGATTCATCATATCAAAGAACCCTAAGAATTCTATTTTGTTAAAATCAAACTAAGTTTAATTTTGGACCCTTTGGACCTTAATGTAGACCAATTTGAAAATGGGACCAAAATTAAGAATCTAAATACACGGTTAGATTCGCATATCAAAGAACCCCAATAATTCGATTTTGATGAAATCAAACAAAGTTTAATTTTGGACCCTTTGGACCTCAATGTGGACCAATTTAAAAACGGGCCCAAAATCCAAAAACTTAATACACGATTAGATTCAGCATATTAAAGAACCCCAAGAGTTCAAGAATAAAACCCCATTGAAATTGGTCAAGAAATAAGCAATTTATACAAAGTATCTTCTTTTGCACAATACTGTGCAATTGAATATTTCTTGCAATTGCGCAATACTGTGCAATTGAATATTTCTTGCTATTGCGCAATACTGTACAATTGACAATTTCTTGCTATTGCGCAATATTGTGCTATTGGATATTTCTTGCTATTGCGCAATACTGTGCAATTGAAGATTTCTTGCTATTGCGCAATACTGTGCAATTGAAAATTTCTTGCTATTGCACAATAGATATAGGAAGATGTGGTGTGAGTGCCAATGAGACAACTCTCCATCCAAATAACAATTTATAAAAGTAAACCATTATAGGTCAATGTACGGCCTTCAACACGGAGCCTTGGCTCACACCGAACAACAAGCTATAAAGGGCCCCAAAAGTACTAGTGTAAAACCATTCAAACGGTAAAACCAACGGTCTAGTATATATAAAAACGAGAAACGAGAAACACGATAAATTACATAAACACACGACAACTACTGTACATCAGATTCCTGACTTAGGACAGGTGCAAACATTTGCAGCGGGATTAAACGCTTTAATGGTACCAAACCTTCTCCTTTTTCTGAAACAATAGTATAACATCACAACATAGAAAACACACGATAAAACATCAATTGGAAGGCTTAACTCAATCAAAACGAATTAACACACTATGAACGAATAAATTCGATCTGTGATACCTGAAAGTAAATACATAGTTAATAAAATATTAGGGACAAACATTCAAGGCCAAAAGCAAACAAACAAGTCCAAATAAAGCCATGGCAAAACACTACCACAAATATTAAACCCTTAGAAAATAATCACTTTTGAAAAACCGTTTTCATAATATATACAGGTAAATGAAAAATAACTTTGTCGTTTTAGGTATACTTTTCTGTCTATATAAAATCTTCCAATAAATAGGAATACCAAGAAAGGTCTGTCATATAAATACCTAATTTAACACTAGATACATAAGGGTAAATATCAACAATAAAACTTCCTGTACAGATTAAAGGAGAATAATCTTGATGTTAATACAAATGTAGTATGAAGAAGTGAAAATTAGTAGATATTCCAAATAATCAAAGCTTATTATTTAATAATTTACACATCCTGTTAGGTGTGTATCTCCTGCCATATCATTATTATTTGCTTTTAAATATAAATCAGAAATAACCAACTTAAAATGGAAAATTTTAAAGGAAAAAAAAATCCCCCAAATTTTTGAACCCCTTATGATTCATCACCCCAAACTCAATCCCAGCCTTCCCTTTGAGGTATGGTACCTTGCAGTACAATTTCAGAGAGATCCATACACTTGTACACAAGTTATTGTCTGGAAACTAGAAAATGCTTATTTTTGGCCCCTAATTCCTAAACGCTTCAGGCAATTACCCCAAACTCAATTCCAGCTTTCCTTTGTGATATGGAACCTTGTAGTACAATTTTAGAAAGATCCATACACTTACACACAAGTTATTGTCATGAAACTAGAAAAATGCTTGTTTTTGCCCTTTTTGGCCCCTAATTCCTAAACGTTTCAGGCAATTACCCCAAACTCAATTCCAGCTTTCCTTTGTGATATGGAACCTTGTAGTACAATTTCAGAAAGATCCATACACTTACACACAAGTTATTGTCATGAAACTAGAAAATGCTTGTTTTTGCCCCTTTTGACCCCTAATTCCTAAAATTTTGAGGCAATAACCCCAAAATCAATCCAAGCATTCCCTTTGTGATATGGAACCTTGTGGTACAATGTCAGAGAAATCCATACACTAACACACAAGTTATGTCTGGAAGTTACAAAATGCTTATTTTGGCCCCTTTTGGCCCCTAATTCCTTAACTGTTGGTACCATAACCCCAAAATCAATCCCAACCTTCCTTTTGTGATATTGAACCTTATGGTAAAATTTCATAGAGATCCATTCACTTAAACTAAAGTTAGAGTGCGAAACCAATGCGCTCGGATTTACGACGACGACGCTAACGTTATATTAATATACGACCACAAAAATTTTTTGCGGTCGATAAAACATAATTTTGAAAGATATTTTTGTCTATGTGTGCACTTTATGTTTCAGGTCCTAACAAGTGGCTGTCAGAGTGACAGCAAACCGGATTTTCCTGCAGAGGTCAAAACCCTGAACAGTTGAGCAAGTATGGACACAACATTTAAGCTTAAAACTGCTCTGAATTTGGATTGCGATTGAATATTTGACACAGTATAGGTTTGTGACACAAAATGAATGTGGTCAAAGAACTGAAAAATTTGAAATCGGAAATTTACCTATTATGGTCCAATATCCAAAATCTAATAACATTGTTATCATTAGCATATCAAAGAACACCAAGAATTCAATTTTTGAATTGTTGATGAAATCAAACAAAAGTTTAATTTAGGACCCTTTGGACCTCAATGGGGTATTATCTAATTAATAATGAAAACCAGCATTCTGAGAGTATTGCATGGCAATACATAGTCCCCTACTGGTAAAAAATTCATTGTACTGGAACAAAATGCTAACTTGATCTATATCTTGTCATGGCGTAAACTATATAACAAATATCAAGTCAATATCTTCAAGCATGACGAAAAAAGTGTGGAAAACTGTTTATTTAAGTGAATTTTCTAAGTCCAAGGACCATTACTCTGCACAAAATCATCAGACCAGAACAAAACTATATACCAATTATCAAATCAATATCTTCAAGCATGACGAAAAAAGTGAGGAAAACTGATTATTTGAGTGAATTTTTCAAGTCCAAGGACCATAACTCTGCAAAATCATCAGACCGGAACAAAATTCAAACTTGATCTGTAACTTGTCATGATAAAACAATACACCAAATATCAAATCAATATCTTCAAACACGAAGAAAAAAAGTGCGGAAAACTGATGTGCCGGACTGACGGATGGAAAGACAGACGGAGTGCAAACCTAAAGTCCCCTTTGACTTCGTCGGTTGGGGACTAATAAATACAAGTTTAGATTCAGCTTTTCAAAGAACCCTATATATAGTCAATTTATGCTGAAATCAAACACAGTTTAATTTTGGACCCTGATTTGGACCAACTTGAAAACTGGGCCCAAAATCAGAAATCTAAATATATGTTTATTAATAGACAAACTAAGCTTAGTTTTCAAAGGAGCTTGCTTCATCAAAAAAAAATATATATATAGCATTCAGAAAAAAAGTTTATACAGAATAACAAACAAACCAACCACAAAATTCTTCAAACAATTTACAAAAGAAAAGAAGAAAAAATCCAAAATGTCATTTATCATTAATACAATATCTATTAAAATTCTATAAAACTTATCTGTAATTATCTTCAAAATGTCTAATAATGAACAGTAAATTTCAAACTTTATTTATACTGTCCTACAGATCTTATCATCAACACTTAGGAAACAGAAAATTTTCAAATAAATCTGTCACCCAATTATAATTGTGTGATAAGATATTTACCAGACGTTTTGTTATCTATTAACAGGTGAAAAATATTTAAAACACTTAGTGTAATCAACCTTTATATATATAATTAATAGTTCCCAATATTTTTCTTTCATTTGTCGCAAACTAATATAGATCTGCAACTTATCTATCAATGTCAACAATTTTATCTACACAATGTTATGTAATGAAATATATCCTTAATAAAAATAGATTATTATCTAATGAAAATGATATTTGCAAATCACAATTTCTGTTCAAAGGGAAATAACTTAATCATATAATAAGTACATATTTGGACTTCTAAAAAGTCGAAACTCAAAAACGAGAGAAGCTAAAATCGTGAAAATTGAACTTGACCTTCATTTAGTCACAGGAAACAACATATCAAATTTTTTAAAAATTGGTCAAAGCCTTTGCATGTTTATGAATGGACACTGTTTGGCAGCCGCCCGCCATACATCCCCAAATCAATAACCGATTTTTCCTTTGAAAATCCGGTTAAAAACCAATGGAAATTAGATTTTCTAGAAAATCTAAATATGGGCAATTTGTGATGCACATATTTTAAGTGACATAATTCCTATCTAGTCTTTGTTTTATCTATGAATCATAATGATAATTGTTAATAAAACCTTGTTTGAAACTTATAGCTAGATATGTGGTCATAAAAACCCTTCTCCTTTTCTTTTAAAATCCTAGTATAACAAGCATTCTGTGAGTATTGCATGGCAATACATAGTCCCCTACCGGTTAAAAAATCATTGTAATGGAACAAACCTACCACTAAATTCTTCAAACAATTTACTAAAGAAAAGGAAAAAAATCCAAAATGTCATTTATCTTAATACAATTTCTTTTACAAATCTTTAAAAAAAAAAAAGAGTTATTTGCCTTTGAACAGAAATCTAGTAATTAATAAGTATTTCATCAAAAATTTAATTCTAGGGAAAGGGCTTTAACTGAACAAGGAGAAAAGCTAAAATCGTGAAAATTGAACTTGACCTGTAACTTGTCATGATAAAACAATACACCAAATATCAAATCAATATGTTCAAGCATGAAGAAACTAGAGGCTCTCAAGAGCCTGTGTCGCTCACCTGTATTTACTAATGCTTTGGAAATCATGTAAAATAAGGTTAAAATCATAATTAATAGTATTAGATATTAGATATTATCGCTATTTTGTGCATTTTCCTTTGATCTTTTTGTGATAATTTTCATATCATGCTACCGCTTGAGATGGAAAATTATCGCTAGAAACTATGCAGGCACGTGGCGCTAATGAAATTGACATGCTAATGAAATTGACATGAAAGTGACAACGTCGATAATCTATAATTATAATGATATCAAGATAGGTAAAATAGCGATAAACAGATTATTGAAAATTGGTCATCTCAACTCGACAGATCAGATTTGCTCTTAATGCTTTAGTTTCGCATAAACGCTCAAGCGAGAAAATCAATCTCGTTGAGATGATCAACGATAATCTATAATTATAATGATATCTAAGATAAACAAAAACTGCAAAATTTTTGTAAAATTACTAACTCAGGGCAGCAACCCAACAACGGGTTGTCGGATTCGCTTGAAAATTTCAGGGCAGATAAATCTAAATCTGATGACCATTTTGCCACCTGTCAGATTTGCTCTTAATGCTTTAGTTTCAGAGATATAAACCAAAATTGCATTTTACCCTATGATCTATTTTTAACCAAGTTGGCCATGATGGTTGGAAGGGGGTCATCGGACAAATTTTTAAACTAGATACCCTTATAATGATTATGGCCAAGTATGATTAAATTTGTCTCCGTAGTTTCAGAGAAGAAGATTTTGTAAAGATTACAAAATTTATGAAAATTGTTAAAATTGACTATTAAGGGCAATAACTCCTAAAGGGGTCGACTGACAATTTTGGTCATGACAACTTATTTGTAGATCTTACTTTGCTGAACATTATTGCTGTTTACAGTTTATCTCTATCTATAATAATATTCAAGATAATAACCAAAAACTGCAAAATTTCCTTAAAATTACCAATTCAGGGGCAGCAACCCAACAACAGGTTGTCAGATTTGTCTGAAAATTTCAGGGCAGATAGATCTTGACCTGATTATCAGTTTTACCCTATGTCAGATTTACTCTAAATGCTTTGGTTTCAGAGATATAAGCCAAAATCTACATTTTACCCCTATGTTCTATTTTTAGCCATGGCGGCCATCTTGGTTGGTTGGCAGGGTCATCGGACACATTTTTTAAACTAGATACCCTAATGATGATTGTGGCCAAGTTTGGTAAAATTTGGCCCAGTGGTTTCAGAGGAGAAGATTTTTGTAAAAGCTAACGACGACGGACGACGACGACGGACGCCAAGTGATGAGAAAAGCTCACTTGGCCCTTCGGGCCAGGTGAGCTAAAAAGTCTGGAAAACTGATTTGCCGGACTGATGGATGGACAGACGGACGGACGGACAGACAGACGCACAGAGTGCAAACCTAAAGTCTCCTTCGACTTCGTTGGTAGGTTCGTCGGTAGGACACTTAAAAGATGTTTCTCAAAATTTGTGATGTTATCACAACCCACAACCCTCTAAATGAGCAAATAAAATACAACCTTTTTAACTCATAAATATAATTCAAAACCTGAATAAGGGAATGATGAGACAAGATATAAAGACTGGTTTAACCCCACCACATTTGGGTCTTTACCAAGTCAGGCTATCTGATTTATTTGTTGTTCGTCATTTTTGTCTTTGACTGAACGTTTGTATTTTCATAATAGTCAGGTGGTAGATTGTACTGATAAGTATTTATGGTGGTTCCTACTCATCTTTTCATGTAATATACAGCTGTATTTAGTGTTTTGTGTCGATGGGTTGCTATCTCACTGAGATTTACCAACATCTCATGTCATTCATATTCATTATAAACAAGCATTCTTAGAGTATTGCATGGCAATACATAGTCCCCTATCGGGTAAAAATTCATTATACTGGAACAAATGCTAACTTGTTCTATAACTTGTCATGGTGTAAACAAAAAGAAAATATCAAGTCAATATCTTCAAGCATGACTAAAAACAGTGTGGAAAACTGAATATATGAGTGAATTTTTTCAAGTCCAAGGACCATATTTCTACGAAAAAATTATCAGACTGAAACAAAAATTTGAACTTGATCTGTAACTTGTCATGATAAAACTATATACCACTTGTTAAACAATATCTTCAAGCATGATAAAAAAAAGTGTGGAAAACCTATAACACTCTAACATTAGATATGATTAATAGTTCTCTAAAATTAGATATGATGTAATACAATGTATATCTATTTTCAAATTACAATCAAATATAAATAATAGTTCCAAATATTTTTCTTCATTTGTCACAAACTAATATAGATTTGTAACTTATCTATGAAATGTCAACAACTTTTATCTACACAATGTAATGTAATCTTTTAAAAAATGAGTTATCTCCCTTTGTACAGATATATGGTTTAACATAGTACTCTTTTTAAACATTAGTTATGGAGTTTTTTTTATGGACCATAACTCTGGACTAAATCATCAGACCGAACAAAATTCGAACTTGATCTATAACTTGTCATGATAAAACTATATACCAAATATCAAATCAATATCTTCAAGAACGAAGAAAAAAAGTGTGGAAAGCTGAGTTGTCGGACTGACGGATGGACAGACGGACAGACGGACAGAGTGCAAACCTAAAGTCCCCTTCGACTTCGTCGGTAGGGGACTAATTATCAACAGTGACATTTTCTTTAAAACAAACATGACATGAATACTTTTTTTCTTTGGTGAAGTCTGCCTAATTGACCAAACTAATGTACTTACGTGCTTGCGCAATCAGATTTTTTCCTTCATACACAATGTTATATGTCTTGGCTTGTATAGGAAATAAGTAGGTTACTCCTCTTTCTGAAAAAAAAGTATCATATATCTCATCACAATCCAAAGTTATACATGTAATCACAGGCAACAGCTTTTTAAAATGGCAATTCATTGTTTAAATTTAGTCTCATTTCTTATATTATATATTATCTTTAAGAGATTACGACTGCTGCAATCATTGTACATATAATAAAATATTTGTAATTTAAAATCATATGTGAAATCATTTGAACTTAGAACAAAAACAGCATATGTGAAATCTATGTACCTTTTTCGTCAAGCATCCTTCAGTTCAAGTAGTTCTCATCATGTTATTTTTTCAATTAAATGCGTTAAACAATCATAAAATAACTGGTATAATTTTGTTTTTCAATTTGAAATCTTTCAGTGGCAAAATAAAGTTTTATAACACCTGCATGCACACTGTAACAATGTGGTTCTGTCCATTTTTCGCTCTCAAACCTTTTTTTTAATCAGTTTCAATGTTGTTCTTTGTACATGTATTGCTAAAATTATTTTGTTGCAAACCAGTTCAGCACTAGAGTCAACTTCAAAAAGATCAACTGATTTCTTGATTTATCTTACTTGTCAGGTGAACAGGTAAATTTGACCCATCAGACACTGAATTAACCTTGATAGTGATAAATGTTTTGGTGAGGGGTTTTCTATATTAGGGTTTGTTTGTACAGTAATTACTCCTTGTGTCACTTTTAAACTGGAAAAGTGTGTCCATGATACAAAAAAAGTCTAGTAAAGATGACCTAAACCTCAGATTTTTTCTTTGTAAATTTTTTTAAACGAAATTATATTTAATTGTCTGCTTACGCCACATCTAAGCTGGATTCAAATGAAACCTTGCTTTACAAAACCCGGAAAATAAGCCCACTTCGCAAGCTATGCCAGACTGTTAAATTAACTGCCAAAACTTACATGTTTTTTTTTAATTTTCTTTGAAACTAAATAGGGTCTGCCTATGATTATTTGTTGTATACTTAATGTGTGTTTACCGTCTTTAGGTGTGTATAGTACACAAGTTTTTAACCTGGGAATGATTTCTGAAATGGGGGTGTGTATTATGTATGGCTAAACTGTTCTTTAGACTTTTTTTCAGGCCGAATTCCAACCAAGAAACCAGGTGGTCTGGAGGAAAATATTTCCGTAGTATAAACATGATTATTATGTTTTACATGTATATTTGTACCTTCTTGTAACGGATTGGTAATGTTATATGCAAATAAAAATCAATTTTAATGCTTTAGTAGTTGTTTTATGCGTTTTCTTGTGTTCTGCATTGCTGCCGGGAAGTTGCATTTGATCAAGTCTAAATTAGAGATGAAGGATTCTGTCAAAGGCCAAATTAGTGTAGGTGTTTCCCTGAGTTTATTACTTACTTTGTATGTGTTCTAACAAGGAATTCAGAAAGTAAATGTAAGAAAATTGAATGAAACACACTAGTTTGATGATAGCAACCGCCATTGTTTTTTTACTTTCATATCATCAGGTGATCACATGTCGTGTGACTTTTAAAGGTTGTAAAGTTGAATAAAGTGATGATTTAGACATGTCAATGCCATCTTGTAAACTGAACAGACTTGATAAAGGAACAAAATTAATCTGTCAATTGATTTGTTTTGACAGCGATTAGACTTCCTAATTGATATTCAATAAGAGTGTGATAATCTGGATTAAAAGATTCAATGAATACCAACAAACAATAAATAAAATTAGCAGGGATTAATATTTATTTCAGCACCAATTTATCAACATAAATATTACAACTTATTCATTTATTGTGTAATTAAGAATATTCGTAATGATTCCGTATTCGCACAAGATTCACCGACTACGATTTGCATTTAAACAACTTCCTGATTTAACACTTCCTGTTGTTCTCAATCAACACATCCCCGGAAACAATAAAGAATCAAACATCATTTGCTAAATTATTTATTCTCCAACAATATTTTCATTATCCTGTAATCAACCAGGACTGGAGTTCAAGTTGTCTCCAAATAAGAAATCATTTCCATTGGACGCATTTTACGCATTTTACCAAGTTTCAAGTTGGGATTTTTCCAGCAAGTCCCTGCATGTTAATCATAAGAAGAAACTTTTTTACTCAAGTTTCAAGGGTGATAAATTGCTTCGCCAAGCACAGCTGGATACGACCGCAGAGGTCCAACACTGAACAGTTGGGGCAAAAATGGACACAATATTCGCACTTGATACAGGTCTGAATTTGGATTGTAATCAAATATTTCACACATAATAGGTTTCTGGCACAGAATAACTGTAGTCAAAGAACTTAGAATTGATTATATGATTTGAATTTATATTCAATTTTTTGCTTTTGTGCAATACACTATGCTTTTTACTCCCCCACCCCTTTTTTTAATTTCTAAAATCTTGAGGAGAAAAAAATTGTCCCCACCCCCAAATTTTTTTTTTACCCCCTCCCCCTTTTTCCCAAAAAAAATTCTTTCCCTCAAGATATGGTCATAATCTCAATTCAAATTTCCGATGGAGTTTGCAACCATAAAAACCCATTTAAATACATCATAAAAGTATTAAAATAGAAAATGACATACATAATTATGGCCAAAATTAATATACCTTCATCAGCATTTAATAATAACTTCTAAGAATAAATTGACAGCTAATCACCTCAAGACAATACAACATTTCTTTATAACAAAACCATTGTAAGGGAGGTAACTCTTAATGCCAAAAAAGCCAAAACAAATGATATTGATCACAAATAAACAAATTTATTACCACTGAACCCTTTGATATACAACTATTATTATATTATATATACTTCCATCACAGTATTTCATGTTTCTAGAAACACCTAAAAATTAATTCATACTAGAACTAGCAGACAACTTTACTTAATTTTAAAGCAATGTAAGGGAGGTAATTCAAATATAACATTGTAATTATTGTCCTTTAAATTCAATGTTAATTAAATCAAACAAAACAAATTTTATAGCCTTAGGACCAAAATTTGGACCAATTAGAAAATGGGACCAACAACCAAATACACAGTTAAATTCAGCATATGAAAAAATTGTAACACTCATAGCATGAAAATTGTAATACTTATAGCAAAAGTCCAAACATAAAGAATCAAAGCTTTCTCAAAATCAATAAAGAGCAGTAATCCAAATATATTGTTCTCTTCTATATACTGTAAAATATCATGAATCAATCGAAAGCTATCCCTTATATGATGCTTAATGGTCCAATATCTATTTCATAAAGATTCAAAGATCAATACTTAAGTAATTGTTCATTAACTAGGAAACCCTTGTTTTTTCCCCTTTTTTGCCCCTAATTCCTAAATGGTTTGAGCCATAACCCCCAAAGCCAATCCTAACCATCCCTTTGTGGTATGGAAACTTGTGGTACAATTTCAGAGAGATCCATACACTGTTCCACCAGTTATTGTCTGGAAACTAGAAAAATGCTTATTTGGGCCCCTTTTTGGAACATAATTCCTAAACTGTTGGGACCATAACCCCCAAAATCAATCCCAACCTTCCTTTGACGGTACATGGATGCAAAGGAAAAATATTTTACCTCTTAGTTTCTTTAGGGACTGTTCAGATATGTTAAAATTGTTGAATGCACCATTTTTTTCCTCAGGTGTTAATTCTTTCACTGCTGTCTTGTCATCAACTTTTGCTTGATCCTCTGTGCAGTCATTGGATAGTGCAGACTCCTCAAGTCCATTGATTGCTTTGTCTTTTTTCTTTGATTTCTTTTCCTTTTTCACTTTCGTTTTTTCCTTCTAAAACAAAAAGTAATTCAAGTTATCTCTGATTTTTTTCATTTACTTCAAAGTTCCTTGAACAAATCTCTTAATAATAATAAATCATGTGAGATTAGAACTAGTTAATACAATATATAACTGTAAACATTTATTATTATAGGAGGTACACTATTAACTCTTGGTCCATTTGCTTTCCATGTCAAATTCCTCAATTTCAAGCATTCATACCTTTTTTGTCCCATGTTCAAAAATAAAGTGACAGCCATTTCATGTTCAAAGCACTACCTTAACTTCTCTTGTGAAAAAAAAAATCAGTAACCTTTAATTGCATATAAGAGTATACTGCTTCCAGGAACTTAGGAAGTGCCAAAACAGGTAATTCAGACCTTAGAAACCGCCAAAATATATCCTCCGTTATAAATTGCATGCAATGTATCTGTCAAAAAATGTTCTACAATGATCACCAATCATTCATCTTCATTTGAAGCCCAGTGATCGGGGGACGTGCGCCATGCGCCAATTGCGCTTTCGACCATAAATGGCGATAGGGTGACAAATGTAAGCGCCCACATGGCGCACGATATTTTCACTTGCTTTTAAACTTTAGATATCGTAAAATGGATTTCCAATCGTGTATTGTGTCGCCATGTGTGTACAAAACTGTGTAGTGTTCCTCCAATGATAGGAGCACCACCTATTGATTTTTGGGACGTCTCGGCGTTTTTCTATGGTATTAATAGCAACATGAGGTATAACTGATTACCCAAAATACGTAATAAACCATCATTCATGATATAAATTTTTATAAACAACTTTAAATTTGTGAAATTTGGCTAGTACAGTCGAAAATTTTTCTCTAATTATAATCTTGTAAGTAAGCTTGCTATTATTTCGATTATAAAAACCCAAAATCCTTTTTATGAATGTAGTATTTGTTTCCATAAAAGGCGCTTAACTGTCCTTGTCAATTTTTTGGTCTTTGGCTCATTTGAACATTTTGTAAACATGCCTTCAGCGAATTGTTGTTGTGTCTTATCAATTAACATTACTCTCTACTGTTATTCATGTCATCGCGATGAAGTAATAATCATACAAGAAGTGCAGAGGAAATGCCAGAAACGTCCTCTAATACAGAATAAAGTATGGCAATCGACGAAGACCCAAATTTAATGTAAAGAAAAACATGAACAAGGCAACAGTACCATTTGTAAATAAAGGTTATCGTAAATATTGCCCGGTTTGGAAGAAATTATTGTATATTCATTGAAATTGAAATTACAAAGCACAGGAACAATATCCATGATATCAATTAGAATCATACAGGTACTGTAAGTACCACTGCCTCATTGCTGAAATATACATTTTATTTTTTAATTATTTATTGTAAACGAATGGCCCACTCATTTGACAACATGGCCCATTAATTCTAAAAATGGCCCATTGAATTTATTTTATGGGGCCCTGGGCCCATAGAGAAAAAATCCTTCCAGATCACTGGAAACCAAATTACCAAAATATTCTACATACTTTGAAAGTACCACCAATTCGTAGGATCTATTTAGTTTTTAATATGTACTACTTTGTGATATTTTCTTTCTGATAGGACCCTAATTACCGGTGTTACACCTATAGAAGCTTTCATATCAAAGTCTATTTTTTTATGAAAAAAAAAAGGTAATGCGGTTGCACAATGCAAACAGCACATGAAGATATTTATACTCGAGTGGTTACGGTACAATTATTTAATACTTGTGTGGCTGATAATTGATTTTTCCAAATTTTAGTTGAAGCAGTTCCTCAAAGGTTGGATTAATGTATGGTAGCATTTACTACAATGTACTTGCTATGTCCAATGGATTTCAGTAACTTTTTGTTTATCACTTTAAAATTATATCCAGTCTGATTATAAAGGTTGTGACCTATAATTGGTAACTTCTTTGTCATTTCATTAGGGTCTCTGGTCAAGAGTTGTCTTATTGGTAATCATACCACATATTCTTATTCTTAAATTGACATAATAATAGAGATTAGGCCAAACATTTTCTGAAATTTTTTTTCTATACAGGGTCCTTACTGGCTTCAGGTTCTAAATAAAAAAATAAAAAATCTTGACTGTGAACATGTTGAAAGCCACACATTTACTGGCAACAAGATTTAAAAACACCAGCATATGGAGTTGCAAAGTTAAAGAAGATAACAGGAAATCATTTGAATAATAAGCATACAACAAACAACAACATATCATACATATTAGATACACACGTTGATCTCAAAGGATGTTTCAATAAAAATTAATAAACTGCTTCGCCAAGCGCAGCTGGATACGACTGCAGAGGTCCAACCCTGAACAGTTGGGGCAAAATGGACACAATATTCAAGCTGGATACAGGCCTGAATTTGGATAATCCCATTGTAATTAAATATTTGACACATTATAGGTTTCTGACACAGAATAAATGTAGTCAAAGAACTTGAAATTGGTTATATGATTTGAATTTATATTCAATTGAAGATTTCTTGCTGTTGTGCAATACACTGTGCTGTTGCGCAATACTTAGTAAATCTGTTTTCAGACTATATACAAAGAATTAGCAAAATAAATAGTGACCCCAATTTTTCTTTGGAAAATTAACAATTTCTTCAATCTTGAGGGAAAAAATTGACCCCTTTTTCCAAAAAATTGCTCCCTCCCCAATTTTTTACCCTCCAAAAAAAAAAAATATTTGAAGAAATTTTCTTTTGTAAAATGTGGTAATTAAGAGACATCCATACACTTAAACACAAGTTATTGTCTGAAAACTAGAAAATGCTTGTTTTAGACCCTTTTGGCCCCAAATTCCTGAACGGTCTGGGCAATTACCCCCAACCTTCTACTTGTGGTATTGAACCTTGTGGTACAATTTCAGAGCAATCAAAATACTTATACACAAGTTATTGTCCTTTAAACTAGAAAAATGCTTGTTTTGGGCCCTTTGGCACAAAATTCCTAAACGGTTGGGACCATCACCCCAAAACAATCCCAAACTTCCTTTTGTGGTATTGAACCTTTGGTTAAATTTCATACATATCCATAAACTAAAGTTATTGTCCGAAACCAAATGTCTTTGGACAACGACGATGCCAACACTAAATCTGTTTATACTAAAATATAGGAAAAGTTTTTCTTATGAATAAAGTTTCACTAAAGGAGTTGTATGACTATGATTCAAGATTAATACTAATATACAGATCAACTGAAAATCAATCAAACAGAAATAAATTTGAACTTGATTAGTGTTTCCTACAAGAGGTTTTGGCGTGGTATGGCGCCTGCTGTGTATTCTTGACGCCTGCTCTTTGAAGGAAAAAATTTGGCGCCATGCCCTTTTCCGTCGCATTTTAGAACGCAATGCCATAATTTAATATCTGTTCTGCAATTCATCTTTTAGCTAGAGCATTTTGAATTATTTCCTTGTGACAGAATTAAAATTTTAATGGCTGACATTTTATTGAATTTCGTAATTATGTTTGAACAGTTTTGAAGCGACAGAGTACAAATACAGTCCATGATTGAATCTTAAAGGAAAACATCAATTTGTACCTCTACGAATTTAAAATGTAGACAATTTAAAAGGGAATCAGGCATTTATAAGTTACAATGCATGGAATCAGACACATATATATGTCTCTGATGGAATGAACATTACCACTGATTATGCAAACAATCAGATGTTTGTTTATATTTTCTATTTATACTATTCGCTCGGTCGAGACATTGGATTGGGTGTGAATTTATGACGGCTTTCATACTGTTGTTATCTAAATAAAATTAAAGTAAAGAATATAGCTGATAGTTTTGAATAGTACAAACAATCAACAACATTTCAATAAAAACAAACAAAAACACAGAATAAGATGGAAAACAAAGATGAATTATAGCACAACAATATGTATAGTAAGTCTTGCTATACAAATCCTTGAATAGCCTAAAACTATTTGTACAGTTTTAAGTACTGCCAAGTTTTCATGAAGCAAATGCGTGAGATTTGGCCAAAATTGTAAAGATCAAAGAAAATGCCGCCAAATAAGCATGAAAATGTGTGAGTCTTGGCAGCCCTGAGTTTTGAGCCAAGGTAACTTTGATTGGTATAAACATGTGAGATCCAAAAGGTATTTGGCACTTCTTTGTGCATCTAAAAGCAATGCAATGCATATGCTCTTGGTCATGCAAAGTCCACTTTACAACACATCCTTAGACAATCAGTCTCTGATCCAGAATTAAAGTGTATAACTGGAGTTATTGATTGAAATGAGGCAGTTGCACAATCAACATGATCAGGATTCTATTAGCTAGCTGAGTCTAGAAGTGATAATTTTATTACAAAGAGGAATTAAATTAACAACCTACTATACATATCTTTTTTCTTAACAATACATATAAAACAATGGTATATTTGATTAAATCCCTATCCCCAACAGTGCCTTTATATCTATGTAAAGAGTCCCCTTTAAAGTGTATACCTCCGCAAAAGGGTGCCCTTAAAGTGTAGCCAATCGCACTAAGAGTGCCCACTGAGAAAATAATTACCCTGCCCTTTTCAAAAGCTGCAGGAAATACTATTGATCTATATCTTAACATGGTTAAACAACATGTATATAACAAATATCAAATCAATATCTTCAAGTACGACAAACAAGAGGCTCTCAAGAGCCTGAATTGCTCACCTGTATTTCAGAGAAGATTTTAAATGTTAGCAAACTTGAACAAATTGTGTAAAATTGTCTTTAAAGGGCAATAACTCCTTAAGGGTCAATTGACAATTATGGTCATGTTTGAGGGTAATTGGCCCAGTAGTTTCAGAGGAGAAGATTTTTAAATGTTAGCAAACTTGATGAACAAATTGTGTAAAATTGTCTTTAAAGGGCAATAACTCCTTATGGGGTCAATTGACAATTATGGTCATATTAACTTTTTGTAGATCTTACTTTGCTGAACATTATTGCTGCTTACAGTTTATATATATCAGTGTTCTCCCAGGCCCTTAAAGGACCAAGGGCCCGCGATGTATATTTTTTACCATGGTGGTATCGTTTCACCGCGATGTATAATTTTTTCCGTGGTGCTAAAATTTTCAGTTAAAAATCGTAAATCGGTAAAGTTTTAAAAACAACTTGTTAAATCTTTTCCGTGCAGTATAAAATTTCAGGTGCAATTTGACTAGTTCAAACCAGTTCAAACCAGTTCAACTTCAGTTGTAAAGATTGTTTGACATTCGCTTGATGTGTTTGAACTTTGATTTTGCCATTTGATTGAGGACTTTCCTTTTGAATTTTCCTCGAGTTCAGTATTTTTGTGATTTTACTTTTACACTACGTGATCGATTTACCTTACGAGGTTAACCTTGTTGATTGGATTTAATCGATGTAATAAACATTTGTTACATGATTCTTTTGTCTTTTAATTAAGAGATCACAACTATATCATCACAGAAAACTATTTTGGGCTTCACTCACCACCCAAGCGCTGACCTGTGACAAGTCGGCAAATACTTTGTAGGCTTGGTACACAAACACTGAAACAGTGTCAACCCGATAGTTGACAATTATACATTTCTCAATTCTTATATCATAGTATTATACGCTCTGATTAAACCATGGCCAAAATTATCTTTAATTATGACAGTTATTGCATGATCGCCGGGTTTCAAACTGTAGTATCTGTCAAGTAATTCAAAGGAGACGGATATCTGTACATATCACATGACCCATTTTGTTCACGAGAATATTCAAGTTTATTTACAATTATATTTTATATATTAAATGCATGGCTGTACCTTGACACTGGGTATCTATATCCATAATTAATGAATTCAATAACAGAAGTAATCTTGCAAATTTTATCCAAAAGCACATGTTAAATCTATTTATATCTATTTCCTGTCATTTAGGCGGAAAATAGGAGACTTTGTTGTTGACATTGAATATGATTTATACACGAGACATAAGAGAAATTTATAGATTTAGGAATTATTTTAAATGTATCATGAAAAAACTAAAAATTAGATTTCAGTGCAGTATTAAGTCTGTATCTATGTTTGATTATCACCAAAGACAAGAAAGGTTAATATTTACATGAAATCTATGGCAAATTGTTTTAAAATTTATGAAAATTTCTTTTATTAAAATTTAAGATAGAAACTGGTTCAAATAATAAATCAATATTTGTTCTTCTTAATTTTATATCTCCTTATGACAGGAATCCTTTCACATCCAACAACTTTCCTTCTAGAAACTAGAAAATTTTAAATTGATCATTTTAGTTCTCTTTGAATGATATTTTATTTTTATTGATTATGGATTTTATAAAGATTTAATTACTTTAAATTTATGATGAATATTTTGTAATGAATCATGTTTTATTTATTTTTATAAATATTAAAGTATACAAACTGTTTATTGATTTACTTTTTACAAATAATTTTCTGACTCAATGTCTACATAACACAGTACCACAGTATTAAAACAAAACAAGAGACATAAAACTACAGTAACTAGAAATTTAGCTAAGCAATGCGACGCGACTGATTGTATGAATCATTTCACCAAGCTGTCCACACGCTACCCTGGTGCTATCCAAAATCCTGGGAGAACACTGTATATGTATAATAATATTCAATATAATAACAAAACTGCAAAATTTTGTTAAAACTACCAATTGTGGCAGCAACCCAACAATGGGTTGTTCGATTCGCCTGATAATTTCAGGGCTGATAGATCTTGACCAATTGAACAATTTTATCCCATGTCAGATTTGTTTAAAAGCTTTAGTTTTTGAGATATAAGCCAAAACTGCATTTGACCCCTATGTTCTATTTTTAGCCATGGCGGCCATGTTTGTCGATGGATCAAAACTTCGGATGAAATTTATAAACTAGATACCCTAAGGAACATTTAGTTTAAGTTTGAAGGTATTTGGCCCAGTAGTTTCAGAGGAGAAGATTTTTAAATAGTTTACGACGACAAACGCACGACGGACGCCAAGTGATGGCATAAGCTCACATGTGGCCCTTCGGGCCCCGTGAGCTAAAAAGTGTGGAAAACTGATTTGCTGGACTGACACACAGATGGAAAGAGTGCAAACCTAAAGTCTTCTTCAGCTATGCTGGTAGGAACTAATAACAATATGGCTGATCAGAATTAGAATGGACTGACAAAATGGATCTATAACTATTGTTAAAGATAAGGAACATCTACAGGGATGATTCCAGCTGTTTTCAAATGAGTCCTTTGACCATCAAATTGGGAATTTTATCCCAATTGGGAATTTTTATGCATAAAATCTATGATGAATAACATTATTTTCCTGTAAAACGGAAAATGTATATTAAGTTTCATCTGTACACTGATGTATCATGTAGGAAGTTGTAACATTTTGAATAATTCTGGATGGGCTACTGAATATGATGTATATATTGTATGTGATAACCAGATCGCTTGACAGTTATTTGATTGAGACCAGAGAAGTTTTTACATTAAAAGATCATTGCACATGATGCACCATCTTTTGTAGGCTTGCATCTTATAATGTAGCTATGGTAACCTCAGCCTTTTATAATAATATATATATCAGCTAACATAAACCACTGAAAAATCATCCATTTGTTGATTTTTTCAACAACAGATCATCTTTATAAATTTACCTTGATTCAAAGTGATTTCAAATTGAACTGGCCAATTGTCGATTCAGAAAAGCAATTACGAAAGTTTATATACTTTATAATTGATAAGATATTTTGTGATTTTGCTTGCTGTTTAATATGTAGAAGGTTGCCATAGTTTAACTTTTGGTGTCACTCTAAGAAACAGGAAATTAAAGCATTGAACCATTGTATTTTAATTATATTTTGATCATCTTCACAACTTTTGAAACAGTTCCATAATGTCGACATCGATTAATAATTTCATGAATGATCTATCAGCCACATGTATTTTCAAAACGCCAAACTTATGACTTTTGGAGAAATAGAGCCTGACAAAATATAAAATAATTTCTTTTACAAAGTTTTCATCATATTATATAACCGGCTCTGCCGGTTGATCTCCTTTATGAGATCGGTGCCCATTAACATTTATTCATCAATGTTATATCAAAATTTGAATTTAGAAAACTATTTTTGGGCTTCACTCACCACCCAAGCGCTGACCTGTGACAAGTCGGCAAATACTTTGTAGGCTTGGTACACAAACACTGAAACAGTGTCAACCCGATAGTTGACAATTATACATTTCTCAATTCTTATATCATAGTATTATACGTCTCTGATTAAACCATGGCCAAAATTATCTTTAATTATGACAGTTATTGCATGATCGTCGGGTTTCAAACTGTAGTATCTGTCAAGTAATTCAAAGGAGACGGATATCTGTACATATCACATGACCCATTTTGTTCACGTAGAATATTCAAGTTTATTTACAATTATATTTTATATATTAAATGCATGGCTGTACCTTGACACTGGGTATCTATATCCATAATTAATGAATTCAATAACAGAAGTAATCTTGCAAATTTTATCCAAAAGCACATGTTAAATCTATTTATATCTATTTCCTGTCATTTAGAGCGGAAAATAGGAGACTTTGTTGTTGACATTGAATAGTATAATAATATTCAAAATAATAACAAAACTGCAAAATTTTGTTAAAACTACCAATTGGTGGCAGCAACCCAACAATGGGTTGTTCGATTAATCTGATAATTTCAGGGCTGATAGATCTTGACCAATTGAACAATTTTATCCCATGTCAGATTTGCTCTAAAAGCTTTAGTTTTTGAGATATAAGCCAAAACTGCATTTGACCCTATGTTCTATTTTTAGCCATGGCGGCTATGTTTGTCAATGGATCAAAACTTCGGATACAATTTATAAACTAGATACCCTAAGGAACATTTAGTTTAAGTTTGAAGGTATTTGGCCCAGTAGTTTCAGAGGAGAAGATTTTTGAAATAGTTTATGACGACAAACGATGACGGACGCCAAGTGATGGCATAAGCTCACATGTGGCCCTTCGGGCCCCGGTGAGCTAAAAAAAGTGTGGAAAACTGATTTGCTGGACTGACACACAGATGGAAAGAGTGCAAACCTAAAGTATTCTTCAGCTATGCTGGTAGGGAACTAATAACAATATGGCTGATCAGAATTAGAATGGTCTGACAAAATGGATCTATAACTATTGTTAAAGATAAGGAACATCTACAGGGATGATTCCAGCTGTTTTCAAATGAGTCCTTTGACCATCAAATTGGGAATTTTTATCCCAATTGGGAATTTTTTATGCATAAAATCTATGATGAAATAACATTATTTTCCTGTAAAAACGGAAAATGTATATTAAGTTTCATCTGTACACTGATGTAGGAAGTTGTAACATTTTGAATAATTCTGGATGGGCTACTGAATATGATGTATATATCATATGTGATAACCAGATCGCTTGACAGTTATTTGATTGAGACCAGAGAAGTTTTTACATTAAAAGATCATTGCACATGATGCACCATCTTTTGTAGGCTTGCATCTTACAATGTAGCTATGGTAACCTCAGCCTTTTATAATAATATATATCAGCTAACATAAACCACTGAAAAAATCATCCATTTGTTGATTTTTTCAACAACAGATCATCTTTATAAATTTACCTTGATTCAAAGTGATTTCAAATTGAACTGGCCAATTGTCGATTCAGAAAAGCAATTACGAAAGTTTATATACTTTATAATTGATAAGATATTTTGTGATTTTTGCTTGCTGTTTAATATGTAGAAGGTTGCCATAGTTTAACTTTTGGTGTCACTCTAAGAAACAGGAAATTAAAGCATTGAACCATTGTATTTTAATTATATTTTGATCATCTTCACAACTTTTGAAACAGTTCCATAATGTCGATATCGTATTAATAATTTCATGAATGATCTATCAGCCACATGTATTTTCAAAAACGCTCAAACTTAAGACTTTTGGAGAAATAGAGCCTGACAAAATATAAAATAATTTCTTTTACAAAGTTTTCATCATATTATATAACCGGCTCTGCTGGGTGATCTCCTTTTATGAGATCGGCGCCCATTAACATTTATTCATCAATGTTATATCAAAATTTGAATTTGCTCTCTGTCGATGTCTGCTTGACGACCTCCGTTTTGACAAAAAGCATCTTTTTATCAACCTGCTGGGCGATCTGCTTTTACAAGATCAAATCATTTAGGCCACACGTTGACATAATTTAATCGTTATTAATAAAGTGAAATCGTTGACAGTATTCTTATCCTGATTTTAAAACATTTTAACGACAAACTTTGAAAAATTATAGTTGCCTGAATCGATGACGGAAACATTTCCGGAAATATCGATTTTTTATTTTAATTTTCCTGAATTGGGAATTTATATTCATATAAATTTTTTTGGGGCCGCCGGCCGATTTAAGGTCCGCTAAGCGGCCCTAAACTATATAGTGGAATCATCCCCGATCTGTTTTAGAAAATTTAATGAATTCTAAAAGGCAAATACATGTATGCATCCAAGGTATGCTGGCTAACCTTTTCTATGAGGTTAATAACAAGACCACTGACATAATGATGATGCATGAAACAGTGCTTTTTTATGAATAGTCATGACAACTTACTATTCAAGGACCTTGGGAGAAATATATAGTCAGATCATATGTTTTCGTACATCAAGTGAATTTGTATTATGCATGATTTAAAGATGTTATAGTAAGATCATATGTTTTCGTAAATTATATGAATTGCTATGCTTGCTTTTTTAAAGGAAATAATTTGTGACGTCACAATGCGTTCTTAAAAGCACGAAAACTGATAAATTATACGAGGGTACGTTTAACTGTATTGTATGTTTTTTACCGACTTTAAATAAAATTCATTTGGATTGATAACAACAACAGAAATAAATTATAGAGATCAAAATATAATATACGAGTCTGGTGAAGAGGAACCGTTAGGGAACCTATACCGGAAAACAATATTAAGTAACATTAAGTAAGTTAGTAAGTAATATAGAATAGAATATAATATACTTTATTCCAAATTAAAGGGCCCACAAGAGGCAACATGAGATTATAGCATTACACATATTAAACAAATACAGAACGTCAGAAGGAAAGAATTACTCGATAGAAATTGTGACGTCACAATGCACTGTAATAGCACGAAAACCCATTATACGAGGATAGTATCCACTTTCGGGGAAAATTATGAAAGCTTACGATTTTCTTTTCCTTTTTACAAGTTTCTGTTTTCATTGTGTTAGTTTCTTCTTCTGTTAATTTCATAATCGACGGTCAGTGCAAACGATGTCAACTTTACTACACGTGCCCGCCGGAAAGGACCGAGGATAAATCATGTCCGTTTGATTTCGACCCCGGACCAAAATCTTGCAATACTACCAAACCAGATTGGAAAATAAATAAAATGAAATTCAAATTGGCGCAAATGAAATATAATCTTGCGGCGCAAATGCAAGATTGGATTTTGTAAAAATTGGCGCAAATGCAATATGCCCCTTAACATTATGGACATTTGCGCTTAAACTCTGATAATCTAAACTTAATTGACCGGACATTTGCGCTTTTTACCCAAGATAGTTTACCTGTAATCTTAACCAAATTAAACAAAGTCATGGAAAGATGTTTATATGTTCTTTGAAAGTTCTTCTGAACAAACGACAAAATCAGAAAAGAATTATTCGGATAAACGATAGAGAAAAGGAAGTTTTTAAGGATGGAACATTTAAATTTTGCCCATATTTCCGTAAACAGCTTAATAAAATTCGTGGATTTAAAATAGGAAATTATATTCCTTTTGTGTCCATTCTATTGCATGGATGTTCCGTGGAACTGTAACATCATGGCTTATCTAGTAAGCTGGTTTCAGTTTGTGAAAACCGAAATTTGATTTTTTTAAAACCACCTGCTGTCCATGTTGTCTTTTAGAAAGAGTCATGGTTGTTATAAGGAATTTACTTCCATTCGCCCTCTTGAAGTGTTGTCGTTTTGATCTGACACAAGCATGATGGCAAATATAGTCTTTTAGCGGTATATAAAATATATGAATGTATTGTGTTTTGATCGAATGATCTTTAAACTTTTAAACATAATATAACTCAAATGTTGTGTTGATAAAGCGCAAATGTCATTTTTTTTAAACGCAAATGTCCAAAAATATTAAAGCGCTAATGTCCATTAAAAAAGAGCAAGCCGTGTCCTATCAAAAAGCGCAAACGTCACGCGCCGTATATTAAGGTATATTAAGTATATGTATAAAAAAAAACAGAGACAAGTGCCTGTGGGCCTTGTGCTGTTTTCTGCTCTTTGGTCGTGTTGTTGTCTCTATGACACATTCCCTGTTTCCATTCTCTCTCCTATTGTTATAAAAAATAAAGAAGAAAAATACAATATGATCTGGAATATTAGATATTATATATTACATCATCAATCATCCATGAAAATGAGGTCAAGCTGAGATGAACCCTACTAGTATCAGACGAACATTATTATTGTCATATACCGTATACAATCATTCGATACACCAAATACAGTTGACCTATTACTCTTTACGTACCCAAGAAACGGACATATCAACGGAAAATGCAAAATTCTATGTACAAATAAAAATGTGGTTGCTGCAGGATAAAAACATGGATGGGATCATATGTTTCGTACATCAAGTGAATTTGTATTATGCATGATTTAAAGATGTTGTAGTAAGATCATATGTTTTCTTCACGTCATATGAATTGCTATGCTTGCTTTTTAAAGGAAATAATTTGTGACATCACAAAGACACAATGCGTTCTTAAAAGCATGAAAACCGATAAATTATACGAGGATACGTTTAACTGTATTGTATGTTTTTACCGACTTTAAATAAAATTCATTTGGATTGATTACAACAACAGAAATAAATTATAGAGATCAAAATATAATATACGAGTCTGGTGAAGAGGAACCGTTAGGAACCTATATCGGAAAACAATATTAAGTAACATTAAGTAAGTTAGTAAGTAATATAGAATAGAATTGAATATACTTTATTCCAAATTAAAGGGCCCACAAGAGGCAACATGAGATTATAGCATTACACATATTAAACAAATACAGAACGTCAGAAGGAAAGAATTACTCGATAGAAATTGTGACGTCACAATGCACTGTAATAGCACGAAAACCCATTATACGAGGATAGTATCCACTTTCGGGGAAAATTATGAAAGCTTACGATTTTCTTTTCCTTTTTACAAGTTTCTGTTTTCATTGTGTTAGTTTCTTCTTCTGTTAATTTCATAATCGACGGTCAGTGCAAACGATGTCAACTTTACTACACGTGCTTCCGCCGGAAAGGACCGAGGATAAATCATGTCCGTTTGATTTCGACCCCGGACCAAAATCTTGCAATACTACCAAACCAGATTGGAAAATAAATAAAATGAAATTCAAATTGGCGCAAATGAAATATAATCTTGCGGCGCAAATGCAAGATTGGATTTTGTAAAAATTGGCGCAAATGCAATACGCCCTTAACATTATGGACATTTGCGCTTAAACTCTGATAATCTAAACTTAATTGACCGGACATTTGCGCTTTTTACCCAAGATAGTTTACCTGTAATCTTAACCAAATTAAACAAAGTCATGGAAAGATGTTTATATGTTCTTTGAAAGTTCTTCTGAACAAACGACAAAATCAGAAAAGAATTATTCGGATAAACGATAGAAAAGGAAGTTTTAAGGATGGAACATTTAAATTTTGCCCATATTTCCGTAAACAGCTTAATAAAATTCGTGGATTTAAAATAGGAAATTATATTCCTTTTGTGTCCATTCTATTGCATGGATGTTCCGTGGAACTGTAACATCATGGCTTATCTAGTAAGCTGGTTTCAGTTTGTGAAAACCGAAATTTGATTTTTTTAAAACCACCTGCTGTCCATGTTGTCTTTTAGAAAGAGTCATGGTTGTTATAAGGAATTTACTTCCACTCGCCCTCTTGAAGTGTTGTCGTTTTGATCTGACACAAGCATGATGGCAAATATAGTCTTTTAGCGGTATATAAAATATATGAATGTATTGTGTTTTGATCGAATGATCTTTAAACTATTAAACATAATATAACTCAAATGTTGTGTTGATAAAGCGCAAATGTCATTTTTTTTAAACGCAAATGTCCAAAAATATTAAAGCGCTAATGTCCATTAAAAAAGAGCAAGCCGTGTCCTATCAAAAAGCGCAAACGTCACGCGCCGTATATTAAGGTATATTAAGTATATGTATAAAAATACAGAGACAAGTGCCTGTGGGCCTTGTGCTGTTTTCTGCTCTTTGGTCGTGTTGTTGTCTCTATGACACATTCCCTGTTTCCATTCTCTCTCCTATTGTTATAAAAAATAAAGAAGAAAAATACAATATGATCTGGAATATTAGATATTATATATTACATCATCAATCATCCATGAAAATGAGGTCAAGCTGAGATGAACCCTACTAGTATCAGACGAACATTATTATTGTCATATACCGTATACAATCATTCGATACACCAAATACAGTTGACCTATTACTCTTTACGTACCCAAGAAACGGACATATCAACGGAAAATGCAAAATTCTATGTACAAATAAAAATGTGGTTGCTGCAGGATAAAAACATGGATGGAATTCTAAAGCGCCACCGCGTCCCTGATCTCACGATGAAAGTGCAACCAGAGGTTTTCCTTGAAGGTTTCCGAGTCGATTTCCATTACGATATGTTTCCTGAAAGTTATAACTGGTTTCAGTCTCGGATTGTCCTAAGATAGAAGTTGTTTTCATATTCAGAGGTGTTGCACTGGGTTGCATGGTATTGACTAAGTGACTATGTCGCGTTTTTTCTGTTGTTAACAAAGGTAGTAAGTGTGGAATTTCGATGACTACTTGGTGTTATGGTATCGTCTGATACAACTTCTTCAATCTTGTGGTCGCTCATAATGTCAGACATCTTTTGGTTTATATTTGTACCATATTGAGGTGATGATTTGACTGCTCCGTTTTCCCAGTTGTTTCTTGAGAGTTCTAGGGTGCCTTTTGGATTTCTGTAGAATGATCCAATATAAAGGATCTTACTTGGAAACCTTAACGAATTTAACTTTACTATAAGCAAAAACAATTGGTTCAGTTCAATATCAAATTCTTACACTGATGATGACACGCAAGATACAAATAAGACACATCAATTTCATGTTTGATTAAATTTCTTCAAAATACTGGTCTGGTCATCTGTTTTGTATGTTGCCCTTTCATACTATTTTTAAACTGCTAGATTTTCTTACATATATTTCGATGTGCCCCGTGCTGTCTATCATTTGTTGTTTAGTTTTATATGTATTGTCTATCATTTGTTGTTTCGAAGTTATTGGTCTTTTGTTGGGCAATGTATGACAAATATATGTTGAAAAACCTCGCCCGTGATTATAAATTATGTAATTCATTGACCGCTCCCGACATGTGTAACTTCAAGGCATATTTTAGCGGCGATCGATGTCTTTCAAAATTACTGCACCTTTCTTGTATCCCTGGTGCTTTCGACTGGAGAACCGTCGTACACAAGCATCGCACAAGTTGGCACTCCGAGGCGGGTGGGGAGCAAGAAGGTGAACTGTGGTTTATTTTATCAATAATACCGCTAAAGTCGACGCTAGGGCCGTCTTGACCTTGTTGTAGGGTATGCATGATTCGTTCATTGTTGAAGATGCTACATCAACTGACAAGATGAAGAACAGGAATAAAAGCCCTGTTCATTGATAATTTTGATGTTTTATATGTATTGTGTGCGATTTTGTCCCATGTACATTTACTCCATATCCTTTCATTTTCCAACAAATATATAATACCAAGTCGAAACAATTAACAATGACAATGATTGGCATCAACACAACCAGTCTATACTCATTAAAACATTAGCATTCCAATCAATGGTAGACATCCATATATATATATATAGACCAGATATATTTAAGGGACCGGTCAATATTTATTGGGGGGTTGGGACCGGTGCAATTTATATTTCTCCCTTAAAAAAATCTATGTCCTACTCTCTGAATATACCAAAAAAAGTTTCTGTCCTATATGAAATATCTACTAAATAAATATATTTCCTATCTAATCTATGAATAAATCAAACAGACTTTAACTTCATTTTTATCAGATTAACATAGATCACATATAGTAGTCTTTGAATTTGTCTGGAATTTTAACTGATCTCCTTGAAGAAGGCAAATATTAAAGATTCCTTTTCAATTTCACTTTCACTTTCACTGCCACTACTACTACTACTATTACTACTGTATTCATCATTAGTATTATTATCATCATTGTCATTATCACTGTCAGAACTGTCATAGGCTCTTAAATTATTTATAGAAGGTCATCTTCTTCATCACTTTGGATTTGTTCATTATCTAGAGCTATTAACATTGTTGCTATGTTTCGTTTAACTGCTCGAGTCTTTTCTGCCTTGTAATGATATACACCTAACTTGTGATGTTCTATGTATTTATCCAAAGTTGCAACTGTTTGCTTTTCAATTAAATTGTTTTCAAACAGTTCATCCCAGTTTATTTTTTCATATGTCTTTTCAGCTTCACCCTGTCGTTTTTGTTGTGCGGTAAGCATTCCTTTTTCTCTGCCCAACTTCACAAATTTTTGGCTGGTGTGAAATTTTGGAATTAATATTATATTTAGTAACTTCAGTGGTGTTCAAATATTACAGAGTTGAAATATTAGCTCCCCACAAAAATAACCACTTGTATGGTACATGTGTATGAATTTATTTATACAGTAATATTTTTTTATGTTTTCCATGTGATATGCAAAAAAAGTTCTTGGTAAGAAGGCATAATGCACAACCCCAAGGGAAGTGCATTATGCCTTCGAACCAAGAAATATTTTTGCATATCACATGGAACACATAATATTACTGTTATTATTACTCTGAATGTTCATGCGCAGACATGACCTTGAATTAATATGCCAATTATACATGTATTCATTGTGACCGCCCATGTTATATCAAAATCGATATAACACCCTGAATGTGGATATAAGAGGGGCCTGATGGGGGGGGGGGTCTCATCACGATTCACGAGTTGATTTTTGTGTCAAACACGATTCACAGAAAATAAATTTCCATGATCACGGATCACGAAAATATAAAAGTGTATAAATCTGTAGAAAAACGGATCACGATAGCGAAAATGCGCCGATCACGAAGAACGAAAATCAGTGGCGGATCCAGAAATTTTCACAAGTGGGGGCCCACTGACTGCCTAAGAGGGGGCCCACTCCGGTCATGCTTCAGTGATTCTCTATATAATCAACAAAATTTTTCCCAGAAAAGGAGGGGCCCGGGCCCCCTGGGCCCCCCTCTAAATCCGCCTCTGAAAATAACCCATCAGGCCCCTCATATAACCTACTTGGTATTACGATGGATATTATTTGAATCCTATTTATTCCTTATAAAAATATGTCAAAACAGTAGAACTGTACGGAAGCCGATAAGGGTCATTCGAAAAAAATAATTTATGTCGTAATTACGACATAGTATGTGGAAATAACGACATCGCTATGTCGTTATAAGGACATATTATGTGGAATTAACGACATCGCTATGTCGTAATAACGACATTCTCATAGCAGTGAAACACTATGGGAAACAACATTTTCATCTTTATTTTAACACCACTTATCAGAATTGAACCAAACTTGATATACGTGTGCACTATAAGGTCCTATTCAAGTGTTGTTACTTATAGTTACCAATTAGTTAAAACACATGACCGCCAAGGGACTTTGAAAATGTGTAAAATCTTCTTCTCAAGATTGCTGAAATGACTGAGTTTAAACTTAGTATAAATATACATTGTGTACCTAGTATCCAGGTCCTTAAAATGAGTTGTTACGTTTTGGCCTGATCCGAAGTTAAATATGGCCGCCAGTGAGGGCAAAGTTTGTATCAAAACCCTATCGTAAACATATTCATTTTCTTTTTGAGAATGATAAACACTGAATTTAATCAAGCTTGATTAATATTAAAGTTATTTACTCTATATGTCTGCACATAATAGAACTTTATTTCATAATCAAGTCTAATGGGACCCATTGAAATGGTGAACGATTCAGGCTCCTTGGAGCCTCTATTTATATTTGGCATGTATGTAGATCACATCAAGAAGACGTGTTTAGTACCCGAAGGGTTATGTGTGCTATTGCAATTGCTTGTCGTCCGTCATCGTCTGTAGTTACCGTTAACTTGTATTTGATTAAAATCTGCTATTCGCCATGTGGTCTATTTGTATAGTTTTGTGAAAATAATTGTATAAAGTTCGTTTTTTTTATATCCTGTGGTGTTTGTCGCTGATGAAATATGTTCGTTGTTGTTCTGCAGTGTACATGTTTTGCGACTATTACTACAATGTAGTATATTATTTGTTTGTGCGTTTCTCTGTGATGAATGTTCTTGCGTGTGTTTGTGCCGTCATTTCAGCGATATTTTCTAACATTGTCATAAAGCGGGAGGTTTCAAATTGGCTAGCCATTAAACCAAGTTCAACCCACCATTTGTTCTTAAAATGTTATGACAGTTGTTAACGAATAGTTCGTTCTATGTATGTTACGGGTTTATTTTTGTTCATTTCAGTGTTCCTGTTGTTCGTTTATTTCCCTCTTACATTTGATGTGTTTCCCTCGGTTTTAGTTTTACCCGGATTTGTTTTCTCTCAATCGATTTATGACCTTTGAACACCGGTATACTACTGTTGCCTTTATTAAGTATCAGTGTCCATGTTGTTGGTTGCCGGTCATAATCGACGGACGCCAAGTGATGACAATACATGTAGCTATCCCCAAAAAATGTTTTAGGGGACACAACTCAGATATGGGTCAAACTGATTATTCTGAAATTTTCGGCATAGGTTCATTTTGTCATGATGAACCCTCGACAGATTTGGGATAAATGTAACGGTTTCGAGATATTATCAAAAATCTAATGTGTGCCCATTATATCCTATTTTTCAAGTTAGTAACAGCGGCTGTGTTTTTAAGGAGTCAAAAATCGAAACATGCCTTTTGTGAAGGAAACATTTAACACGGAAAAATCAAACTAACTTTCAAAGAATTTTGCACAGTAGTTTCAAAGGAGATTTTAAAAAAGCACTTACGACAGACGACGACGGACAACAAGCGATAGCAATCGCTCGCATACAATTTCGGAAACGAGACACAACTTCCTTAGGTGATAGGTGAAGGTCAGGGAATCCATTAGGCTCGAGTATTAGGGGTCCAAAGTTTAACATAGGCTCCAATGCAAAAAGCTTTGAAAATCTTCTCCTTGAGAACTACCAGGCCACATTGGACCAATCTTAGAGAATGGATGATCCTTATATGATGAGGATTAAATATAAAAAAGAAGATGTGGTATGATTGCCAATGAGACAACTCTCCACAAGAAACCAAAGGACAGAAATTAACAACTATAGGTCACCGTACGGCCTTCAACAATGAGCAAAGCCCATACCGCATAGTCAGCTATAGAAGGCACTGAAATGACAAATGTAATACAATTCAAACGAGAAAACTAACGGCCTATTTTATGTAAAAAAAATAAGCGAAAAACAAATATGTAACGCATCAACAAACGACAACCACTAAATTACAGGCTCTTGACTTGGGACAGGCACATACATAAAGAATGTGGCGGGGTTAAACATGTTAGCGGGATCCCAACCCTCCCTAAGTTTGTAGGAATAGTTGTCCTGGGGAACATTGGTTAAAAGAACTTGGGGTACAAAGTTTTAATAAGGCTTCAATGGGGAGGACGCTTGCAGAATCTCATTAAGAACAAACAGTAGCAATGCAGTTATAATTTTCATCAAGCAACAGTAGGACTTAAAATTCAGTTGTGTCCATGGGTCTGAGCACTAGGAGTCCAAAGTTTAATATAGTCTTTATTGGGAAAAGCTTAAAATTCATCTTATTCAGAACCTGCAAAGGAAATGCTTTCATGATTTACACGAATCTGTACATGCCAAACATAACTAGAGGCTCCAAGGAGTCTGAATTACTCCCCTATTCAACTGGGTCTTATTTGACTTGATTATAAAATAAAGTTCTAGTATGTGCAAGTAAATAACTTTAATTAAGCTTGATTGCATTTAGTGTTCATTATTCTCAAAAAGAAGATAAATTTGTTTACGCTACAAACTTTGCCCTCACTGACGACCATTTTGAATTTCCTATCGCCTCAAAAAGTGAAAACGCTATGGTTTTCGTTATTATGACGTAGCGGTCAGGAGTCTGTAATTCAGTGGTTGTCGTTTGTTGCTGTGTTACATATTTGTTTTTCGTTCATTTTTTGTACTTAATAAAGCCGTTAGTTTCGTTTGAATTAAATTATTTAACATTTGTCATTTCGGGGCCTTTTATAGCTGACTATGCGGTGGCTTTTCTCATTATTGAAGGCATTATGATGACCTATAGTTTTAATTTCTGTGACATTTAGTCTCTTGGCAATCATACTACATATTCTTTTCTATATATAGCGATGTCATTATTACGACATAAGGATGTCGTTATTACGACATAGCGATGTCGTTATTACAACAAAGTGATGTCGTTATTACGACATGTTATGTCGAAATTACGACATAGTTATGTCGTAATTACGACATATATTATTTTTCGAATGACCCTTATCGGCTTCCGTAGAACTGCAATTCTATGGAAGATTCTTACATGAAGAGTAATACTCTACAATAGTTTATGAACAATTTGTATTATCTTTTTTTTAATATATATTTTTTTCTCCTGTTGACTTTGTTTTTCTTAATTTTCTAGTCAGAATGTTTTATTGTTAAATAGTTTTCCTTATTTTTAAAGATGTATATTTTATCTAATCCTACCTTTATTTAATGATTTGCATTTGGTTAATTTGTACCACACTGATGGCAGTATATCATATCACTTATTAAAAGCTCCATCAATGTTCTCGCTTTACATTTGTTTATTGTTGTTTATTTTGTTTTATTAATTTTATGTTTGTTTTGTTATTATTTATTTTTTAATATACATGTATATCTTTTCAACCTTTTAAAATCATTACATGATTGTTCTATATTAAAACATAATATTAATGTCTAGATTTGAAATTGTATTTCCATTGTTGTTACTTGTTTGTTCCTCAATTAATCTTGCTTATTTTGTTGTATATTAAATGTGTATAGCCTATTTTCTACATTCATACATATGCCATAAAAATATTGCTGTCCTATCAGTGCTGAAAACTAAAAAGTAGAAGTCCTTTAAAAATAAAGTTAAAAATGTGTGTCCTACTGCGTTTTGCACCGGTCCCAAACCCCAATAGATATTGACTGGTCCTTTATATTAGCGAGACCAAACTTTCAAAATCCATCTTTTCTACCAACCAACTTATCAATACGAAGTAATTAAACATAGAAAAAGGAGATAGAGGTGTGCCAGGTGCCAGTAAGCAGTGCATGTGATATCACATGGACTCAAGAACAGATAGAAGGCCCGGAACTATGTACCTTGCCTGCGATTGCTGCGGTCTGTGTAAAAGTGTAATGTTGACTGTAAAGGTGAGTCCATTTATCAGTAAAATACAGAATTAAAAAAATTCCGTTTTCTTTAAATGCTATTTCTCGATCTTGAAGACTAGCTTCTGTCCAAGTTCATAACAATTCATGAAAGTTTACAGATTCATAATGTAAAAAAAAAAATAATCCCAGACTGGGGTAATTGTAAAATACTGAAAAATGAATTGAAATATATTTTCAAAATTTTGCTTCATTCAACAAAAAGCTCATGCCTATGTAAGGTTCAAGTGGTCTCGCTTCCGCATAAATGTCGCAGAACCGATAAAAAAAGAAGTACTCACGTTAGTGAATAGAGTTATGACATACAGCTCATATGTTCGTTTCTGTGAACATTTGATGTATTTGGCTTCATTTATCTGACCATCTCTTTGCACTCATCACACTTATTTTTTTTAAAGCTTTCACGCATAGTGTACAAGCCATAGTATTTTGGTGGATCGGGGTTAGAATGCATTTGGCCACATAGTATGATCAGATATGTTGGTGTATTTATGTTTGTATACCATTTGTGTATTTTAATGTATCTGTATACAACAACTGACAACTTACTACTAGTTTGCATTCTAGCCTTATGAGCCAGATGGTCATGATATTGAATTGATACCTCTTTCTTTATTGAGTTTTTCTACCGGGTTTTGCTGGTGTTAGAAACTGATGCTGCTACCTTGATTAATATCAAAATATGCATGAACATATATATAGTTAGTGGATGTACATTCAATTCTGAAAGTCTCAAGTCAGGATCGCCGGAAATATACATGTATGTTTGTTCACATCGAAATGGTGAGTGAAGTTTTTGTTTTTTTTTCAAAATAGATAATTGTAGGTGTAAACCAAGAATATTCTGCACAATTGACATTTAAACTTTCCATGAAGATGTTTCTGTAAGTAAGTTTAACTTCTAAACAATATTAAAAGTAGGTGAATTTGCAAAAAAATGGGAAGAGCCCGGGAAAGCTTGACCTGCGCTCGATGACGTTAGCTTCTCCCAGTAACATATCGGGTAAGTTTTGCTTAAATTGGTTTAGTGGTTTTGGAGAAACACTTTTGAAAATCAGACCAATTTCATACCCTTTTGGTCTCTTTAAGAAAATTTTGACTTTTTTTATCAGGACCTATTAAAGTAAAAGAATTACCCCAATTTCCATAATCCCGCTTTTTTGTAATTTTTTCACACATGCCACATCCCACTTTTTTACCCCCTATATCCTACCCTTTTACCCCTGTATCCTACATCCCCACCTGTTTACCCCCTAAATCCCACATCTGAAAAACGTGTCACCCCCTCAGTGTTTAATGTAAACTTTGACCTCTGCTTGTGGCCATTTTGAATTTTCAATCCGCAAAAATATAAGATTTGTATCTTCACAGGAACATATCCGGCTAGTTTGGTTTTAATAATTTTAGTGGTTGAGGAGAATACTACCATTGGGTCCTTTTGTAACCCTTTAAGTGCATTTTCTTATAGAGTTGGAAATGTAAAATTTATTTCAAATTGGCAACAACACCCGTTAAAGGACCTTCACTAGAAAATTTAGATCCAGTTTTCTTAAGTTCGGTTTATCAGAAATTTGAAAAGGCTATGGTTGGTGGTTTTGATAACGAATTCGAATCGGTAACAAAATAACAAAACTCGGAAAGGACATAGTAAGGAACAGCTATGCCAAATTTGGTCAAGAAATGGTCATATTAACTTTAGTCTTTACTGGTTGAAAAACAAAAAGGACTAAATGACTTTTCGTCAAATCTTAATTGGAATAAGTACCTCCTTTAGAGCACCCTTTTGTCAAAAATTGCATTTCTGTGTTATAGTCCGAGCAGCAAAAGATACCTAACGGATATTCAAACTCACAAGTCGAAATAAACTGACAATGCCATGCCATGATGGCAAGAAAAGATAAAATGCTTCGCTGGACGCAGCTGGATACGACTGCAGAGGTCGAACCCTGAACAGTTGGGGCAAGTAAAGATACTACATTCAAACTTGATACAGCTCTGAATTTGGATTGTGATTAAATATTTGACACAGCATAGGTTGCTGTCACAAAATGAAAGTCGTCAAAGAACTGAAAAATTGAAATTGGATTTTACCTATTATGGTCCAATATCCAAAATCTAAATACACCGTTAGATTCAGCATATCCAAGGACACCAAGAATTTTATTTATTTATTAATGGACCATAATATCTTAGTACACCAAGAATTTGATTTATTTATTTATTAATGGACAATATTAATAACAGTTTTAAAGGGGTTTGCTTCATAAAAAATATATATATAACATTCTGAAAATTTATTTATACGGATAATAAACAAACCTACCACGAAGTTCTTCCAAAAATTTACAAAAAATGGAAAAAAACAATTTCAAAATATCATTCATTATTAATACAGTGTCTTTAAAAATCTATAAAACTAACCCTTTTCAAAATATCTAATAATGGACAGTAAATTTCAAACTATATTTATACATAATTTCCAAAATTAGGATATGATGCTATATCTATTTTTTTAACTATGACTCAACTTAAAATTTCAATTAATTGTGCAATACAGCTCTAAATTTGGATTCTGATTAAATACTTGATATAGCATAGTTTCCAACACAGAATGAATGTGGTCAAATAAAGTACTTAAATAATTTAAAATTGGACATTTACCAATTATGGTCCAATATCCAAATTCTAAATACATGGTTGGAATCAGCAAATCACCAAGAATTCAATTTTTAAAGAAATCCAACAAAGTTTAATTTGGACCCTTTGGATCTCAATGTGGACCAATTTGATAACAGGACCCAAAAACCATAATCTAAATACACACTTAAATTCAGCATACCAAAGAACCCCATATATTCAATTTTTGTTAAAATCAAACAAAGTTTAATTTGGACCCCAATTTGAACCAACTTGAAAACTGTGCCCAAAATAAATAATCTAATCATGTGCTTAGATTTACCATATCAAAGAACCCCAAGAATTTAGTTTTTGTTAAAATCAAACTAAGTTTAATTTTCGATACTTTGGACCTTAATGTGAACCAGTTTAAAAACGGGCCCTGTATCAAAAATCTAAAACACTGTTAGATTGTGCACATTAAAGAACTCAAGAATTCAATTTTTGGTGAAATCAAACAAAGTTTAACTTTTGACCATTTGGACCCAATTTGGACCAACTTTGAAAACCGGGCCCAAAATCTAAAATCTAAAACACTGTTGGATTTGACATATCAAAGAACACCAATAATTCAATTTTTGATGAAATCAAACAAAGTTTAATTTTGGACCCCAATTTAGACCAACTTGAATACTGTGCCCAAAATCAAAAATCTAATTACATGCTTAGATTCAGCATATCAAATCCCAAGAATTCAATTTTTTTTTAAATCAAAGAAAGTTTCATTTTGGACCCTTTGGACCTTAATATGGATCAATTCAAAAACAGGGCCCAAAATCAAAATTCCAAATACCTGGTTAGATTCAGTATATTAAAGAACCCCAAGAATTCAAGACTTTGAATTAAACCCCATTGAAATTGGACAAGAAATAAGCAATTTGTACAAAGTATTACAAAGGTATTGTTTTTGGACCCTTTTTCCTAAACCTTTAAGTGTAAAACCCCTAAAATCAATCCCAACCTTCCTTTTATGGTATAACACCTTGTGGCACAATAAAATAGCAATCCATAGACTAATACTCAAGTTAGTGTCCAGAAACCAGAAAATCCTAGTTTTGGCCCCTAATTCCTAAACGGTTTGAGCCATGATCCCGAAAATCAATCCCAACCTTCCTTTTGAAGTATAGAACCTTGTGGTTAAATTTCATAGAGATCTATACGTTTATACTAAAGTTATTGTCTGTGAACCAGAAAAATAATTGTTTTTGTTGGCCCATAATTACTAAACAGCTACGACAATAACCCCCAAAATCAATCCCAACCTTCCTATTGTGGTATGGAACCTTGTGCTAAAATTTAATAGAGATCCATACACTTATACTCAAGTTATTGTCTGTGAATCAGAAAAATAATTGTTTTTGGCCCCTAATTACAAAACAGCTACGACAATAACCCCCAAAATCAATCCCAACCCTCCTATTGTGGTATGGAAACTTCTGCTAAAATTTCATACAGATCCATACACTTATACTCAATTTATTGTCTGCGAACCAAAATGTCTTTGGACGCCAACATCGCCATAACATAATACGAACGCAAAAAATTTTGGGGTCCTATAAAAAAACGATCAAGACAAATAACCGTATACAAAACACAAAGACTGAGCAATACAAATCCCGGCAAAAATCGGGGTGATCTCAGGTGCTCTGGAAGAGAAAGCAGATCCTGCATCATATGTGGCAGTTACATGTCGTGTTGTTCATGCAAGTACAAATTTATCAGTTACTAAATCATAAATGGAATGATTTCCAGGTAACAAGAGTTCCCACGCTGAGATGTCTTGCCTGCATTTCTGATCATGATTGAAAAATGTCTTTGAGAAAAAGGATATGCAATAAGTATTACATAAGAGTGCACATGCTGAAATGTCTCGCCTGTTTTACTCATCATTGATTTCCATACCTGTCAACCTATGACAATGAAAATGCAGGTGATGACCTGCATAGAAGAATGAAATCTCAGGTCATAACGCGTACGAACTTTTTCGAGCTGAATTTCTGTATTTAGGGGATATTTTTCTTATAATTTATATCAAAGTTTCCAAAACATGGTTCAGTAATTTAAAATTGTACACATTATCATTTCATTGCACTTGAAGGCCATTGATAGATTTCTGTTATATTGCCTTAATTCCTTTTCAATTTTTTAATTGTATGTCATTTTCAATCCATGACATACAATGTGCCAATTTGTGTGATCTTTACATACATTTTTTTTTTTTTTTCTGGGGCAAGAAAATGGGTGGGCTTATCTCGCCCCGTTAAACACAAAGATATAACAGTATAGGGTATTTAACAGGTTTGGGCTCATATAGCCTTTATTTTATTTAATGTTCTCAGTTTGAAATTGTTCAGCTTACGTTCTTCTGAATACAAGAAATTCCTCTTGTCTCGTACGTCTAGCCAGTGGTCATGACTTCTTTTGATGGCGTCGTAGAAAGTTGGTTCTTTTCTTTCTCGATCAATTTGTAAGGATCCAGCTTATCTGAATAGATAAGGATAAAACTGTTTTCCTTTTCAACCTCGAACAGGAAGGTCTTTTGTGGTAGATCGAGAGTTATCTTTCCTATCCTGTATCGTGTAGTTCGTTCAGATGTTTCCATTCCTGCATAACTTGCTGAAAGTTGACCCTCGGCACCTTTTGTGCAGGCGGGATCCTTGTGTGGTGTACAGGATAGTTTTCTGTCGTCCTTGAGTACTGTGACTAACGGTTGTTCCTGTGTAGTCATTTCCTCTGTAGGTTGAGCGGTATATTCTCCGTTCTCTTCGGTATTGTTCGTTGGATCTACATCGGGGTCATTTTCTAGACGTTTTTCTTGAGCGGGTTCTCCGTTCTCAGTTGTCGATGGAGTGGACTTCTTAGCTATAAAAGCTTCTAGACGGCGTTTATTCCTGTCTGTTCTAGCTTTTGATGACCTTTTCCGTGTCTTTTGTAATGTAGGTGACTCGGTCTGCTCTTCATGTTGTCTGGACTTTTTCCATCTTATTACTAGCTTGTAATCTCCATTCCTTGCTGAGAGGTCCCAGTTGGCGGTTTGATGTTCAAGTAAGTGTATAATGGTAAAGATATCTCCAGTCAAAAGTGAAGGTGAGCATGACTCATTGCTCGCTGTCATAACGATTCACCTAGTCTCGAACGATTTGCTACAGAAAGAATCTTTACATACATTTGTGCAGGTTTCAAACAGCAGAACATTTGACTACTACTACTGGGGTGTTTAACGACCTTGACTGGCTGTTAAGCCCTCGCACGGTCGGTAGAACATTTGAGATGTTGATATTCGAATATAATAAGATAAAGTTAAACAATTAAAATAACATTTGAGATGTTGATATTCGAACATAATAAGATAAAGTTAAACAATTAAAAGAGGTATAGACGGAAAAAAGATAAAGTAATTTTCAAAATTTTTATTTTTAATTGTTCTAAGGTAGAAAAATAAGTAAAAGTATTATTCTGATATGTTTTGCATTCAATTCATTTTAGATTTAATCTTTTACAAAAAAAACATAAGTTTAAGGAGAATATTGCGAGATGACAAAAAGGGAAGTAATTCTTGAAATACACAAATTATTTACGACCTAAACTTTAGCCTAAAGCTAAGGTAATTGGTGTTAATTAACAGTGTGTTTGACACCAAAGCTGTCAATCGAAGCCATGCACTGAAATGGGTCACTTGATTTGAGTTTACACAGGTAGTTGAACTTCTTGTCCAGGAAGAATTACGAATTTAGGGAGCTACCATTTGATTTTATGGGGGCTAGGATGAAATTTGAAAAAATAGGCAGGACAGGAGTTTTGAGTTAAAAAGGCAGGATGAGATTATTTGCAAAAAAAAAAGGCAGGATGACAATTTATGTAAAAAAAGTCAGGATAAACTTTAAAAAAGACAGGACAGAATTTTTCATCCTAGCCCCCATAAAAATCAAATGGTAGCTCCCTTACCGGTTATTTCAAAGGAAAATCACTTACGAAATCAGTCTGAAAGCTTAGGAATCCGGGTGAAAACGGGTTATTTGGTCACCCGGCGGGTATCCCGGGTGACCTCTCAGAATTGTGAAAATCTCGGGTCACACCCGCAGGATCCGGGTCAGTTGACAGGTATGTTGATTTCATGTTGAAAGTCTGTAATATAAAGGTTATGCAACAAGTATATAATAAACTTAACATTATCAATGTTCTATGAAAATGAGGTCACAGTCTGATGAATCATGACAGACAGACCTGTACACCGTACAATCATTCCATACACCAAATATAGTGGTATTATCGCAAATAATACTTAAGAAACAGATCAAACTACAAATTCATTGACCGATATGTAACGTGACGGTACCCAAATTGCACCTATTTTGACAGTTCTTTCACCTAAGTTTTTTTATGATAAAGACAAAAATTTCCATTCTGTGTTCATTTTGTAGCCGTGTCCTTCTTTATTATATAGGTACACCAATTTGATTTTTAATCCCTATTGAGTCATAGAAAAATGGGTTTGAATCGACCTCCAAACTATCCATGATTCCGTAATGAGGAGTACCCAAATTGCATCCATGCTTAAATTCACATCATTAAAAATCAAATAACAGATGTTTTGTTTTATTTTTTCAAATATTTAGAACAATTTGACATTAGTACATGCTCACTATTCATTTCTTTTAAAATGGATGCTTGTAACATATTTTTTTTGTTCATTTTTAAAGATGATTTTGCTGGGACTATTATACTAATAGTATAATAGTCCCAGCTTTTGTGAACGTCATGGCGGCGTTTTCGTACATTTTCTTTTCCAGTGAAAGCTTCAGCTGTTGATATAAACTGTGAACGTTTAGTGTATATTTGAATATATTCACCTATTTTGTAAGACTTGTATAATGTCAAATAACTAAAATATAAACTGTTTAGTCTCAAAGAAAACTTTTAAGAATTTCTCAGCTGTTTATGTTGAATAGGTGCAATTTGGGTACCGTGACGTTACACTTTGCAATCATTCCATATACAACATAGTTAACCTATTGCTTGTAGTATCCGAGCTACAGGCTTAACCATGAAAACAAAACAGACTTCTGAACCATAAAAATGAGGTCCAAGTCAGATGAGCCCTACTAGACACACTTTACCATCATTCCATACAAGAAATATAATTGACCTACCAGAGGCGGATTTAAGGGGGGCAGTGTGGCTGGGCCCCCTTTATGGAGCTACATTTATTGTTAATCCAGACTTTTTACCAGTCCCATGCCAAACTTTTGTCTAGTTTTGGGGCCCACCCCCTTTTTTCCTTTTACATGGATCCGCATCTGCCAACTGCTTATAGTATTCGAGATACAGACTTGACCACGAAAAATTAACCTTAATCACAGATCCATGTAATGCGGTGGAGGTCAGTGGAACCCTGGCCCGACGGAGATGTACATTTTTGTAGACATTGCAAGGATATCATATACCAAATACTCATAAAAATTGAGAAATTCAAATGACAAAGAATGCACATGCTTAAATATCTTGCCCGTTTTACTTGTGACCCTTGTTTTTCATACCATACATCAAATATGGTCAAGACTTATTGCTGATAGTATCTAATAAATCTTTTTTTGAGATACTTGCAAGTTTGTTAATTTGGCAAGTTGTTTCAGGAGTGAATATTTGAAAAAGTTGACAACAAAACATGTCAAGAGATAACAATTCATGTATAGGTCACTTAGCCCTTTGGGTCAGGTGAGATAAAAAGGACTTTCACTACTTACTATGTACATATAACAAGCATTCTGAGATGTATTGCATGGCAATACATAGTCCCCTACCGTTTAAAAATTCATTGTACTGGAACAAAATGCTAACTTGATCTTCAACTTGTCATGGCGTAAACTATATAACAAATATCAAATCAATATCTTCATGCATGACGAAAACTGTAGAAAACTGATTATTTGCATGAATTTTCTAAGTCCGAAGACCAAAACTCTGCAAAACAATCATCCGAAACGAACATACTTTGAACTTGATCTGTAACTTGTCATGGTAAAACTATATACCAATTACCAAAGCAATATCTTCCAGCATAACAAAACTAGAGGCTCTAAAGAGCCTTTTGTTGCTAACCTTGGTCTATGTGCATATTCAACAAAGGACACCCTCCAAAATTGTAGACGAGAATAGAATTCATGACAAAAATCTGTTTTGTTGATCTTGTATTGCTGATCATCTAGTCTGTTTAGTTTCTCTCTATCTTAAGTTTTTGCTCAAAACACAAAAGAGGGTAAATAAAAATCCTCATTTAAGGGCAATCACTCCTATAAAGAGTGACAGTCTACTAACTATATCGACAAAATATAGATCTCGACTTGCTGATCATTTTTGTGACTTAAAGTGTATATTTATCTATTATAATTTTTTATCATATATGGCAAAACGAAAAAAAAAAATGGTGAAAATTTTCTTCAAAGGGCAATCACTCCAATAAGGAATCGTCGGACGATTTCCTCCATATTGTCTTATTTGTAAATCTTGTCTTGCTGATCATTTTTGCTTATTTATGTTTCTATCTATTATAATTTTTGAGATACAAGGCAACATTCCAAAAAATTGCTAAAAATCATCATCAAAGGGCAATAACTCTCATAAGAAGTCGACTGACAATTTTGACCATGACTTATTTGTAGAACTTGTGTTGCTGATCATTTTTGCTATTTAAAAGTTTCTCTTTATCTATTATAGTTTTCAATATAATAGGCAATAAACTGCTTCGCTGAGCGCAGCTGGATACGACTGCAGAGGTCCAACCCTGATTGGCTGAACAGTTGGGGCAAAAATGGACACAATATTCTAGCTTGATACAGGTCTGAATTTGGATTGTAATTAAATATTTGACATATTATAGGTTTCTGAATAAATGTAGGCAAAGAACTTGAAATTGGTTATATGAATTAAAGATTTCTTGCTGTTGTGCAATACTTAGTAAATCTGTTGTCGGACTATAAACAAATAAAATTTATAAAATTCTAAAGGGAGCTTACATCAATAGATATAAACAATTCATCAAAGTTTCATAAGAATTGCTGAAAGCATTTTTGAGTTATTGTCTGAAAACTGGAAAATCCCCCCTTTTTTAATGAATAAAACCCAACAACTCGGAAATGTAAAATCTAAAATTTATAAAATTCTAAAGGGAGCTTACATCAATAGATATCAACAATCCATCAAAGTTTCATGAGAACTGCTGAAAGCATTTTCGAGTTATTGTCCGAAAACTGGAAAATCCCCCCCCTTTTTTTTATGAATAAAGCCCCGTAACTTGGAAACGTAAAATCTTAAATTTATAAAAATCAAAAGGGAGCTCATGTCAATAGATACAAACAATAAACCAAAATTTCTTGCAAGTTGGTGAAAGCATTCTTGAGTTATTGTCCAAAATGGAAAATCCCCCTTTTTTAATGAATAAAACCCCATAACTCAGAAATGTAAAATCTAAAATTTATAAAACACGAAAGGGAACTCACGTCAATAAATATAAACAATTCACCAAAGTTTTATGCAAATTGGTTAAAGCGTTTTCGAGTTAATGTCCGACGTTGACAACGGACGGACAGAAGGACAACGGTATACCATAATACGTCCCGTAAACGGGCGTATAAAAATGAAAAAAAAAGGTAAAATTTGTCATTTAAGGGCAAAAACTCCTACAAGAAGTCATCTAACAGTTTTGACCTATAAGGACAATTGGTAAAGCTCAACGTTCAGAACATTTTTGCCCTCGTCAGATTTTCTCTAACTGTTTCAAAATACATGTAATAGACAAAACTTGCATTTTACCCGTATGTTCTGTTTTTAGCTATGTCGGCCATCTTGGTTGGCAGGCGGGGTCAACGGCCACATTTTTAAACTAGATACCCCAATGATGATTGTGGCAAGTTTGGTTAAATTTGGCCCAGTAGTTTCAGAAGAGATGATTTTTGTAAAGTTAACAATAGAAAATCGTCATTAAAGGGCAATAACTCCAATAAAGAGTTGTCGGATGATTTCCTCCATTCCGTCTTAATTGTAGATCTTGCCTCAATCCCAGCCTTCCATTTGTGGTATGGTACCTTGCAGTACAATTTCAGAGAGATCAATACACTTGCACACAATTTATTGTCCTGAAACTAGAAAAAGTTTAGGGCAATTACCCCCAAACTCAAACCCAGCTTTCACTTTGTGATATGGAACCTTGTAGTACAATTACAGAAAGATCCATACACTTACACACAAGTTATTGTCATGAAACTAGAAAAATGCTTGTTTTTGCCCTTATTCCTAAAATTTTGAGGCAATTACCCCAAACTCAATCCCAGCCTTCCTTTGTGGTATGGTACCTTACAGTACAATTTCAGAGATCCATACACTTGAACACAAGTTATTGTTTGGAAACTAGAAAATGCTTATTTTTGGCCCTTATTCCTAAACGTTTAGGAAATTACCCCAAACTCAATTCCAGCTTTTCCTTTGTGATATGGAACCTTGTATTACAATTTCAGAAAGATCCATACACTTACACACAAGTTATTGTCATGAAACTAGAAAATGCTTGTTTTTGCCCTAATTCCTAAAACTTTGAGGCAATTACCCCAAAATCAATCCCAGCATTCCCTTTGTGATATGAAACCTTGTGGTAAACTGTCAGAGATCCATACACTAACACACAAGTTATTCTCTGAAGTTACAAAATGCTTATTTTGGCCCCAATTCCTGAACTGTTGGTACCACAACCCCAAAATCAATCTCAACCTTCATTTTGTGGTATTGAACCTTATGGTAAAATTTCATAGAGATCCATTCACTTAAACCAATGTGTCTTTGGACGACAATGCCGCCACGTCATACCAATATACGACCGCAAAAATTTTGCGGTCATATAAAAAAAGTGAGGAAAACTGATTATTTGCATGAATTTTCAAAGTCCTAGGACCATAACTCTGCACAAAATCATCAGACCAGAACAAAATTTGAACTCAATTTGGAACTCATGGGAAAACTATATATAATATATCAAATCAATATCAAAAGTGCGGAAAACTAATTTGCAGGACTGACGGATGGACAGACGGAGGGCAAACCTAAAGTCCCCTTCTACTTCGTCGGTAGGGGACTAACAAATAGGTTCAGGCCGAAAAAAAGAAGAAAAAAATTAACAAAATTTTGTTTCTTGTATTTTGCAACTTTTTCAACTTTCAATATAAAACACAATGATCAACATCTGGATGCTATGTAACGATGATGGTCCAGTTCACTGATGAATTTACTAATTCAATATATCACACAAATTCATTTATTAAAAATCTAAGGTCCACCTTGTTTATTTATTTTGTGCAATACGCCATGTGATATACAACTCTTGGAACTTGTCAAATCCAGCCAATACACCAGCACCTGCCATTCCTCTGAGTACATTGGCTCCTGCTCCCTTCATCAAGGACATGAATCCCTCATTCTTAATAATGGTCAAAGTGCAGTCAATTGATCCCTTGTATTTGACAGCCTCACCTGATGTCATCATCATTCTTCTTCTGATCGTATCAATGGGGTATGACAAAAGTCCAGCACTAATTGTGACAATGTAGCCTAATGCAAATGACAGGAGCAAGTTGGCCTTGTCACCCAAGAGGATTGGTTTAAGGGTGTCGAACAGACCGAAGTAGAATCCTCTGTAGACAACAATTCCTACACAAGATATGACGAATCCTCTGTACAATCCTTGAATACCATCTGTTGCAATGGTTTTGCGGTACACATCAACCATACCATTGAACTGGCGTTCTCCACCACTCTTACCAGACTTGGCATCATTGGCTAACCTGGTTCTACAATAATCTAGTGAATAGACAAAGACAAGTGACATGGCACCAGCAGCTCCACCAGATGCAATATTTTTTGAAAATTTGATAGCATTGGAATCAGTCTTACTTGACTTGAATAGTGCCTTAATCTTGTCCTTGAATGCAAAGTTTAAAGCCTGAGTGGGAAAGTATCTGATGCAATTAGCCATGTTTCCTCTCCAAAATGGCAAAACACCTTCTGTTCTGTATGTACGCGTAGTACAATCAATAACACCTTTGTAAGGCTGTTCAAGTCTACCAGTTCTAAGCATTTCATCTTGATTCTGTACTAGAAGCTTGATACGTTCTATTGGGGCAGCAGCTGTTTTAGATATAACGGCTGCAGCACCACTAAGGGCAAAGTTCTCAGCAAAACTTAGTTGTTTCGACATCTGAAAAGATACAAGAATTACAATTTAAAAACTGCTTTATGAAAAGTATTTGATAAAATTAATCAACAGTTCTATCTCCCTCTTCCAGTCTTCCACACCATCGTCAACTTTCATTGTATTGGAACAAAATTCTAACTTGATCTTTAACTTGTCATGGTGTAAACTATATAACAAATATCAAGTCAATATCTTCAAGCATGACAAAAAAAGTGTTCAAAGCTGATTATTTAAGTGAATTTTCTAAGTCCAAGGACTATAACTCTACACAAAATCATCAGCAAAGATGCAACTAATCGTCGGACCTGTCGGCCCGAGGGGGCAGAAATTCAGCAGGTCCAGCAAATTGGGCTTTTGTGCAAGACCTAATGACCGGCAGGCAGTTCTCTAGGATTTTAGTAAGATTTAGCATTTCTGGTGCTAACCTATTAGTGGGTAATTGAAATTTGCCTTGTTGAAAATTTATTAATTAAAGTTAGTTAGTATGTTTGCTGTAGATGATTCAAACATCAATGCTTTGTAGGTCAACTTTATGTAAACAATGGGGATACATCAGATTGGGAGAGAAACGGCATTTTCATTCTTTCTGTAACTGAATTGCGAATCTTCTTATAATAAAGGAGCACCTCAATTGATGAGTAATTATCCACCAAAATAAAAGTTAATGTATCTGAACACTTAAAATGTGACATTTATTATATGAAAAGTAGTCTTCCATTAAAACAAAATTTTGTGTACCAACTGGCAACATAATGGTAAAAAAATTATAAAATTTTCAAATGTTGCTTTTTGAAGTTTAAACAGATTTATTCATGCAATTTACAACTATATCAAAATATACAAGGATAACAAAAAGTAAGATCTGGAAACAAGCTGCACACAGCTTCTATCAATCTGATTGATTTTTGTAAGTACATGTATCCCTGTGATGAGAGTTGTAACTGGGAACTTTAAAGAGGGAAATTTAAAACTGAATTGACTTTTCAGTCCTCACTTTCCTGAGAAAGTTGTAATCAATTAAAAATCTTAGAGAACTGTCAAAAAATATGGAGAATGGCCCTAGCCTGCAGTTCAGTGGTACACAATTAAAATAAAATGCTCCGCAGGGCGCAGCTTGATACGACAGCAGAGGTTGAACCCTGAACAGTTGGGGCAAGTATGGACACAACATTCAAGCTTGATACAGCTATGAATTTGGATTGTGATTAAATATTTGACACAGCATAGGTTTCTGACACAGAATGAATGTGGTCTAAGAACTTAAAAATTTTAAATTGGACATTCACCTATTATGGTCCAATATCCAAAATCTAAATACATGGTTAGATTCAGCATATCAAAGAACCCCAAGAATTCAATTTTTGATGAAATTAAACAAAGTTTAATTTTGGACCCTTTTGACCTCAGTGTGGACAAAGTTGATAACGGGCCCAAAAATCTAAATACATGGTTAGATTCAGCATATCAAAGAACCCCATATATTCAATTTTGTTGAAATCAAACAAAGTTTAATTTTGGACCCGATTTGGACCAACTTGAAAACTGGGTCCATCATCAAAATCTAAATACATGTTTAGATTCAGCATATCAAAGAACCCTAAGAATTTAATTTTGTTAAAATCAAACTAAGTTTAATTTTGGACCCTTTGGACCTTAATGTAGACCAATTTGAAAACGGAACCAAAATTAAGAATCTAAATACACGATTAGATTTGGCATATCAAAGAACCCCAATAATTCAATTTTGATGAAATCAAACAAAGTTTAATTTTGAACCCTTTGGACCTCAATGTGGACCAATTTAAAACGGGCCCAAAATCCAAAAACTTAATACACGGTTAGATTCAGCATATTAAAGAACCCCAAGAATTCAAGAATAAAACCCCATTGAAATTGGTCAAGAAATAAGCAATTTATACAAAGTATCTTCTTTTGCACAATACTGTGCGATTGAATATTTCTTGCTATTATGCAATACTGTACAATTGACAATTTCTTGCTATTGCGCAATATTGTGCTATTGGATATTTCTTGCTATTGCGCAATACTGTGCAATTGAAGATTTCTTGCTATTGCGCAATACTGTGCAATTGAAGATTTCTTGCTATTGTGCAATACTGTGCAATTGAAAATTTCTTGCTATTGCACAATACTTATATAATAATTTACACATCCTGTTTGGTGTGTATCTCCTACCATATCATTATTATTTGCTTTTAAATATAAATCAGAAATAACCAACTTAAAATGGAAAATTTTAAAAGAAAAAAAATCCCCCATTCCAAATTTTGTGAACCCCTTATGATTCATCACCCCAAACTCAATCCCAGCCTTCCCTTTGTGGTATGGTACCTTGCAGTACAATTTCAGAGATCCATACACTTGAACACAAGTTATTGTCTGAAACTAAAAATGCTTATTTTTGCCCCAATTCCTAAACGTTTGGGCAATAACCCCAAACTCAATTCCAGCTTTCCTTTGTGATATGGTACCTTGTAGTACAATTTCAGAAATATCTAAACACTACACACAAGTTATTGTCATGAAACTAGAAAATGCTTGTTTTTGCCCCTTTTTGGCCCCTAATTCTTAAAATTTTGAGGCAATTACTCCCAAAATCAATTCCAGCTCATTTGTGATATGGAACCTTGTGGTACAATGTCAGAGAGATCCATACACTTACACACAAGTTATTGTCTGGAAGTTACAAAAATGCTTTTCTTTTTTGCCCTTTTTTGGCCCCTAATTCCTTAACTGTTGGTACATGTACCATAACCCCCAAAATCAATCCCAACCTTCCTTTGGTGGTATTGAACCTTGCGGTAAAATTTCATAGAGATCCATTCACTTAAACTAAAGTTAGAGTGCAAAAACCAATGTGTCTTTGGAAGACGACGACCACGCCAACGTCATACCAATATACAATGTACGACTGCAAAATTTTTTAGCGGTCGTATAATAAAAACAAGTATTCTGAGAGTAATGCATGGGAATACATAGTCCCCTACCAGTTAAGAATTCATTGTCCTGGAACAAAATGCTAACTTGATTTATAACTTGTCATGGTGTAAACTATATAACAAATATCAAATCAATATCTTCATGCATGACGAAAAAAAGAGTGGAAAACTGAGTATTTGAGTGAATTTTCTAAGTCCAAGGTCCATAACTCTGCACAAAATCATGAAGACCGGAATAATATTCAAACTTGATATGTAACTTGTCATGATTAAACAATACACCAAATATCAAATCAGTATCTTCAAGCATGAAGAAAAAAGTGTGGAAAACTGATTTGCCGGACTGACCGATGGACAGACGGACGTAGTGAAAACCTAAAGTCCCCTTCGACTTCGTCGGTAGGGGACTAAAAACAGGCCCTTATAAACTCAAAGGAAAAGATTAACATTCAGTAGAAAAAATTATATCAGGTGCCGATCCAGGATTTTGAAAAAGATGGGTCCCCCTGGCAAGCCAATGTTTGGGTGAGACTTTTATAAGCCTATGCATTTATCACATATGAAGCTCCATAAGCCCTCCCCCCTTAAATCTGCCTCTATGCACAGTACACCCAGAGTGTTAATGATCGCAAACTCTTTCCACCAATTTCCGAGTATAGTGGTGTAACACTGCGAATCACAGATTTTACTCCCAATTTCCTCCAAAAATTCTCTCCCAACACCGCGTGGCTGTTAATTGATTTATTGCACATCAGATGTAATAAAAACAAGCATTCTGAGAGTAATGCATGGCAATACTTAGTCCCCTACTAGTTAAGAATTCATTGTCCTGGAACAAAATGCTAACTTGATTGATAACTTGTCATGGTGTAAACTATATAAAAAATATCAAATCAATATTTTCATGCATGACGAAAAAAAGTGGAAAACTGAGTATTTGAGTGAATTTTAAGTCCAAGGACCATAACTCTGCACAAAATCATCAGACCGGAACAATATTCAAACTTGATATGTAACTTGTCATGATTAAACAATACACCAAATATCAAATCAATATCTTCAAGCATGAAGAAAAAAGTGTGGAAAACTGATTTGCCGGTCTGACCGATGGACAGACGGACGTAGTGAAAACCTAAAGTCCCCCTTCGACTTCGTCGGTAGGGGACTAAAAACAGGCCCTTATAAACTCAAAGGAAAAGATTAACATTCAGTAGAAAAAATTATATCAGGTGCCGATCCAGGATTTTGAAAAAGATGGGTCCCCCTGGCAAGCCAATGTTTGGGTGAGACTTTTATAAGCCTATGCATTTATCACATATGAAGCTCCATAAGCCCCTCCCCCTTAAATCTGCCTCTATGCACAGTACACCCAGAGTGTTAATGATCACGAACTCTTTCCACCAATTTCCGAGTATAGTGGTGTAACACTGCGAATCACAGATTTTACTCCCAATTTCCTCCAAAAATTCTCTCCCAACACCGTGTGGCTGTTAATTGATTTATTGCACATCAGATGTAATAAAAACAAGCATTCTGAGAGTATTGCATGGCAATACATAGTCCTCTACCGGTTAAGAATTCATTGTCCTGGAACAAAATGCTAACTTGATTTATAACTTGTCATGGTGTAAACTATATAACAAATATCAAGTCAATATCTTCAGGCATAATGAAAATAAATTGCTTTGCTGAGCGCAGCTGGATACGACCGCAGATGTCCAACCCTGAAAAGTTGGGGCCAAAATGGACTCAATATTTACGCTTGATACAGGTTTGAATTTGGATTGTAATCAAATATTTGACACATAATAGGTTTCTGCCACAGAATAACTGTAATCAAAGAACTTAAAAATTGGTTATATGATTTGAATTTATATTCAATTTTTTGCTTTTGTGCAATACACTATGCTGTTGCGAATTGACCCCCTTCCCCCTAAATAAAATTGACCCCATTTTTTTGCTTTTGTGCAATACACTATCCTGTTGAATATTAACCCCCAAAAAAAGTATTTGAAGAAATTTTCTTTTTAATTTCTGAAATCTGAAATGAGAAAAATAGTCCCCCCCCCCTAATTTTTTTTCACCTCCCCCTTTCCCTTATTCCAAAAAAAATTCATTGTCTCAAGATATAGTCAGTATCTCAATTCAAATTTCTAATAAAGTTTGCAACCATAATTACCCTTTTTAATTTAAATACATCATACAAGTCTTAAAATATGTAAAATGACATACATAGTCATGGCTAAAATTAATATTAATTAATAGTAACTTTTAAAAAATAAATTGACAGCTAATCACCTCAAGACAATCATCAGTTCTTAATACATAATTTACAAGCAGTGTAAGGGAGGTAATCAAACATTGTTGTTTTAAATTGGGATTGGATTACCTCCCTTAGACTGCTTTTAAATTGTCTCAATTGTCCTTTAACCAGAAAAAACCTTGTTTTCCCCTTTTGCCTCTAATTCCTAAATGGTTTGAGCCATAACCCCGTAGTCAATCTTTACCATCCCTTTGTTGTATGGAAACTTGTGGGATAATTTCAGAGATTCATACACTTTAACACAAGTTATTGTCTGAAACTACAAAATGCTTATTAGGGCCCATTTTTGGCCCCAATTCCTAAACAGTTGGGACCATAACCCCCAAAATCAATCCCAACCTTCCTTTAGTGGTTATAAACCTTGTGTTAAAATTTTATTGCTTTCTATTTACTTATACTGAAGTTATTATCCGGAAACCATCTGTCTTCGGACGACGCTGACGTCGTGATACCAATATACAACCAAAAAATTTTTAATTTTTGCGGTCGTATAAAAACTTTCAATAATTAATTAAAACTTATATTTGATTAGCCGAAACATTTGCAACAATCGATCTGAAAATAATAATTGTCTATGAAACTAAAATGATTTACCGTCCTATTTTTAATTAAAACTGATGACCCCAGGAGACAGTTTTCTTCTAATATACTTTTTTTGGCCTAGGTTTATAGATATGACCATGCATTTACCCTTGGTTTGACCAGGACCAAATGTTCACATAACAAAACTCGAAGATAATATTTCAAAGTCCAGAAATAGTAGAACATAAAATACAAAGGTGTGTGGTATATATGTGAATTCCAAGATTTTTGGAGTTAACGAACATTACAAGAGTTGATATCAAGCGATATCAATTTTCTCAAGTTGTTAAACCTATTTCTCTTATGGTCAACAGTCTCAAAGTGTAAAATTAAAAATATGTAGTTTTCATTATTACATATTTTTAATGTTAATTAGGTGAAAATGTCTAAACAATGGGATTAAAAGCACAAACAGCAAGTTAATAGCTGGTAAGAATGAATATGGGGAAAATTAATAGAGATAATTGATTTGACCACTATTGGATACATTTACAACTGTTGTTATTACCACATCAAAAGATTCTGACATCTGATTACACTTGTGATATAAATAGGCAAGTTGAAAACTTGACCATCTAAATTTCCAGATTTGATCATATATAATGAAGCTTGAAGTAGTGACTATGGTGACCTTTTAGCAGCTCATCCCTTCCACTAAATAAATAGTAATTGAAATTGGATTTCCTGTTTGAAAATGCAAATTATTGCTAAAGTTCACATATGAATGCAATAATCATTCCATAAATCTTCAAAGATGAATGCTTGAAAAATACTGGTGTTTTAGATATGAAATGCTTTTGAAAGAATACTGAAAAATTCCAATATCTTCATAAAAACTCAAACCACCCAATTTTTAAAGAAAAAGAACAAAGTTGAAAATAGATGTAATGTATCATTCATTACATATTATCATTCTCAAGCAGAAAAACTTCAAAAAGTATTCAGGAAATACTGGCATCTTTTTAAAACAGATTCTACAATAGGTGCCAGATCCCATAAAAACCTATCAATAGGATTCAAAAGAAATAGAACATTGGTGAATTAGTGAAATGAGCTATAAAATTATTTGTATGAACATCACAGTTCCTACAAAATATTTCACTGTGCAGAACTAATTAATGACCATCATCATGTAAACCACACAAGTAAACTGATATTCTTAGGACAAAATTCTTACCATAAAATACTTAATTCAATATTAAATTTTATTGAAATAGGTTGAAATAGTTAGAAAATCAAAAATCAAAATTCAAATTTAAAGTAACAAATCAAAAACTATAATTATTATTATTATTATTATACAGTATTTATAACAGTGATTTATATATTACTAAAATTACCCTAAGCGCTTTACAACATATATCCATTCACATATATAAGTATTAACAATAAAATATGAAAGCCCATGTTATAAAATCCTAAAACAAACAGATTTTAAAAATATTGCATATAAAACTCTACTATGAAATTTACTGATAAACAATAAAATTAATATAAAATGGGCATGGTAAAATTGCCATAATAATAAATAAAAAAGATGTTACATTTTTTTTAAAACTTTAAACAGTAATAAAAAGAAATAAATGAAAAACAAAACAAAAGGGTGGTCTCTGATGAAGGTTTCCTTTAATTATAAGTACAGTTCGGAAAAACCAAAACATTGCTACATAGCACAGTATCCATGAAAGGCCATAGATATGATTTGCACCAAAATGTGTGGATATTGGATCAAATTCTATGAAATTATCCCTAATCACAGAAAATGATACTTGGATGTTTAATTTGTACTCTTAATTTATCTTGTCAACTAAAAAATTGTGTCTTTTTGAATTAAAATGTTGCTTATTAGATTAGTGTTAGTTCTATAAGGCAGAGACCCCCCTAAATACACGTCTGAATATGACCCTGTTTATCTCTTCAATTTAAATTATTGCAAGATATGTTTTTATCTTTATTTTATTTATATATAAAAATTAATCAAAATTTGTTCAGGGTTCTATCTCTTTACAAGAAAGCTTCTGTCTAAGTTTTGTAAAATTCCACAAAGGTTTGACAAAAGTTTTTAAAATCTTTCACTTACCTAAATGTTGACTGTGAAATAATATTTATTAGTAAATTATGGAAGAATGGGTGGAAAATTCTAAATTTTACTCTACATGTCCGATATTTATGAAGTATGAAGAAACTAATCATCAGTAATATACAGGAGATAACAAAAAAAAACAACTATTTTTTTCTTAATTGCAATGTTTTTGTCAAGAAGAAACCTCTGTCCTTGTTCTTGAAATTCTATATTTATTGATGTCTTAATACTTTAACCCAATACTATATTTATGAAAATCAATAGGGAGATTACATCAATAGCTATAAATAATTCACCAAAGTTTCATGAGAACTGCTGAAAGCATTTTTTAGTTATTGTCCGAAAACTGGAAAATCCCCCTTTTTTTATGAATAAAACCCTGTAACTCGAAACGTAAAATCTAAAATTTATAAAAATCAAAAGGAGCTCATGTCAATAGATATTAACAATTCACCAAAATTCCTTGCAAGTTGGTGAAAGCATTTTGAGTTATCGTCCGAAAACTCGAAAATCCCCCTTTTTTTATGAATAAAACCCTGTAACTCGGAAACGTAAAATCTAAAATTTATAAAAATCGAAAGGAGCTCTAAACAATTCACCAAAGTTTCATGCATATTGGTTAAAGCTTTTTTGAGTTAATGTCCGACATGTTGATGACGGACGGACGGACGATCAACGGTATACCATAATACGTCCGCAAACGGGCGATAAAACCACATTATTGATACCAGGCTTAAAATTGTGAACACCAGACCAGGGTTTTATCTACAAAAGACTCAACAGTGATGCTCGAATCCCAAAAGTTTAATAAAGGCCTAATAAATTATGAAGTTGAAGAGCATTGGGGACTCAAAATTCCAAAGAGATTTTGCCAAATACAGCTAAGGTAATCTATTCCTGGAATAAAAATCCTTAGTTTTTGAAAATTTCAAAGTTTTGTAAACAATATATGTTAGTGCAAAAAACTTAGTCCATTATATCAGTGAAATATTGAAAAAGAATAATAATCTCTGGATGCTGTCTTTGTATAGAAGAAGCGTCTGTCAGTTAAGCAAAATTCCATGAATATTTAACAAAGCTATTGACTTAAAATAAAAAGAAATTAACCCAAAACAAAGGAGTAGGCCCAGTAAGACCCCTTTTGGCCCGAGATATAGCAGTTTTACAAAATTGTTCAATGTAAACTTTCAGCTATTTATTGAAAAGCAAAGAAAAATACTTATGTAAGTATACTTTTAAAATACCTTTAAACAGACTTATTAAGAAGGGATATAGTTACAATACTGTTGTCAGGTCATTAAAGATTGCATATTTTGGCTTTAATATCAATTCACTTATAGGGTCTTTGCATCGGAATTAAACACATTTATTCTAAAACCAGTTGTTGGCATGACACGCATGTCAGTAACTGCTAGTAGTCTGTTGTTATTTATGTATTATTGTCATTTTGTTTATTTTCTTTTGTTTCCTATTCTGACATCGGACTCAGACTTCTCTTATGCTGAGTTTTACTGTACGTACTGTTGTGCGTTTGTTTTTCTACATTGGCTAGAGGTATAGGGAGGTTGAGATCTCAAAAACATGTTTAACCCGCGCATTTTTGCCTGTCCCAAGTCAGGAGCCTCTGGCCTTTGTTAGTCTTGTATCATTTTTAATTTTAGTTTCCTGTGTATAATTTGGAGTTTAGTATGACGTCCATTATCACTGAACTAGTATACATATTTGTTTAGGGGCCAGCTGAAGGATGCCTTTGGGTGCGGGAGTTTCTCGCTGCATTGAAGACCCATTGGTGGCCTTCGGCTGTTGTCTGCTCTTTGGTCGGGTTGTTGTCTCTTTGACACATTCCCCATTTCCATTCTCAATTTTATTATATAAGTATGGGCTTTTTTTTACAATACAATGCACATGTATCAGGTACTAGCATCGTTAAATCATGCAAAATTACTGCAATCTTCACAATTTTACAATTTGAGCTTATTTTTAGAGCGGTTTCGTCTAAAATGGAAGTGAACGCATTTGTGTTCAGTCTCAATATTTAGATGTATGTTGTATTTGATGATAATACATAACATATATAAAGGTTGAGAATGAACACGAATGCGGCCACTTTCATTTTTGACAAAAAACATCTGAAAAGTGACATTTTATGGCATATTTGATAGATTTTTCATATATATAAGCTTGAATTTTGCCGTCTTTAATGACTTAATCAGTTGAAATCTTTCACATCAACTAATAGAATCGACTGAAGAAGACACTTATGTGTTTAAAAAGTGCCCAAAATCTTTCATCAGATGTACCTGAAATTTGAGGCCAAAATTGGCCCTTACCGTACCTACTCCTTTAAATGTTGATGACACTAGAGAAGGATTGCTATGTCTAGCTTGGGAACTCTAGTTGCAGGCGTGACAAATAGTAAATTGTAAAACAGGATGACTTAAGAATGTCAGTTTTTCGTGTAATGAATTTTTATAAACTTTTAAATTTCAAAACTCATGTCAAATTTTAGACATCATTGTTAAGGAATACATTTTCAGATTATTCAGTTGGTAGGAGAACATTGCATTCAATATCATCTAAAGTTTCATTCCAGTACACAATAAAATATTTTTGAAAATAGGTTAATTCTTCAAACATCAGTCATTTCTTATTATATTTATTTTCTTATCTTAGTAAGTTATATGCTTTCATATGAAAACAAAACACTAAACACAAATACTCAATTTATAAAAGTTCACATTGCCTTGCATTAATTTAAAAAAAAGGGGATCTTCTGTGTGTAAATTCAAAGTCAGTAGACAGTTTTCCAGTGATTCTGGTAACAATCTACTTATGTGTAACAGTATTTTGCAATCCATAGTAGAGTCATAGTACACAGCTGGTCATTTCTGGTCAGTCTTCTATGATATTGTGGTAATTAGACAATTTCCTGCTGTGAAGACAAACAAGTGTGTTTGAATAAAAGTAAAATCACAAAATACTGAACTCCGAGGAAAATTCAAAAGGAAAGTCCCCAATCAAATGGCAAAATCAAAAGTTCAAACACATCAAACGAATGGAAAACAACTGTCATATTCCTAACTTGGTACAGGCATTTTCATATGTAGAAAATGGTGGATTGAACCTGGTTTTATAGCTAGCTAAACATCTCACTTGTATGACAGTCGCATAAAATTCCATTATATTGACAACGATGCGTGAACAAAACAAACAGACACAATAGGTAAAATGTCAAAATAAAGGATGTATCAATTAGCTGTTAATTGGTAAATGTTCTGGCTATTTAGCTTGAAGTAACCCAAAATCTGGCATTTGTTTATAATGATATAGGACAAATCCTAAATTTCATTCTAGGAGATATCATATTGCACAATTTATTGGTGTTAATTAATGGTGAAAATACAGATTAAATTCTAAATATATAATTAGGTTGAAATTATCATCTACTTGATTACATCATAAGTCTGAAACTAATCAGATGTCAGTACTTATTTTTGATGTGTTTAAAAAGGTCATTAAGGCATAAAATATTTGTAAAACCAAATTTTCTTTTTTTTTCATCTTCCCATGTGATATAATTTTCCACTGAGTGATGCTAATCATAGATGCTATTAATCCAATCATTTTGAAATTTGCACCTGATTAACATTCAACAATTTTGTATACATGAAACAATTCAAGATAAAATCGTATTGATTATATTCCTCATACTTTAACAAGATTTTAAAATAACTACAGTAATATTATCAAACTAATAATTGAATGATACTTTCTTAAAATATGTGGTGTATTCCAAAAAGATATGGCATGGCTCGTTAGAGGTCTAACAGTAATATGTTGTGAAAATACATTTTTTGACAAGGTCAGACTTGTATCAATTTTTTACATCTATCAGCTTGCCAGAAGTGAAGCACAACGTAGCAGTTTGTTTTGTGTTCCGTTAAGAATTTACGAGAGCACACAATATGATTTTTCTCCAAAGATTCCATAAATCCAAGGAAAATAGCAAATGATATTTTTCAACACATTCAATGTCAACTTTTTTGAGTGCCGGTAGATATTCACCTTGAGCGAAATCTTGTTAGTTATAGAACAAAAAAAATACTGGTTAGAGCAGATGATATCACGAACACACTTGTGAGTTGCCTTCTACTTTTTGCACTTACGATGGTGGTCTTTTATGAAGAGAAGGTGGATTTCTCTATAAGCTGAAATTGCCGGTATTACACACCACGGCTTGACGTGAAAAGGAGGTCGTATTGTGTGAACGTCATAAATGTCCCGGATTTTGTAGTTGCGCACATCAGAGTAAATATATGGGGTTGCTTAGGGTGAACAATTTTCCTTGTCACAAACATATGTATATTTCACGAATCTGTCCTTAGTAGAACAATTAGAAAAAAACGATATACTCGTTAATAAAAAAACACAAAATTGCAGGTGGGAAGAAATACCGCAAGATACGAATGAATGTTAGTTAGAATAAAGTATTTCTATGTGAATACAATATTCTAGATCTAATTTACATTTGTGTTCTTTAATTGTGTTAAATAAGTCAAAGAAGATAGAAGATTTCCTTACATCCCGCACACAGTCATTATTGATGGTGTACAATCAGACAAAATTAATGTAACATCTGGCGTTCCCCAAGGAACAGTTTTGGGTCCTATCCTGTTCCTTGTGTACATAAATGACTTCAATGAATACATGAAACATAGCACATACCCTATAAGATTATTTGCAGATGACAGCACAATACGAAACAAAGAAGACACTCAAAAACTGCAAGAAGACCTGACATCAGCAGCAAAATGGAATAAGGACTGGCTCATTCGTTCCCGGCATCCGGACAAGTGCTCAGTCGAAGACAAAAAACAATAAAACTTGATTACACTCTCCACCAACATGTACTGCGAAAAGAAAAATCCACAAAATATCTTGGCGTAACAATACAAACAGACTTAAAATGGAACAAACTTATTAATAATATTACAGCTTCAGCCACATAAAAGCTTAACTTTATCAAGAGAAATCTAAAGGTCAACTCCAAAACAGTAAAAGAAAGAGCATATATACATCACTGGTCAGACCTAAGCTTGAATACAGTAGCTGCGTCTGGGACCCACATACCAAATCTCAAACACACCAACTTGAAATGGTCCAGCGCAGGGCAGCTAGGTACACTTGCAACAGATACCACAACACCAGCTCCGTCACTGAAATGTTACAAACTCTAAACTGGACAACTCTTGAAAAAAGGCGAACAAGAACACGCATCATCTTTTTCTATAAAATAATACACCATCTTGTAGCTATTTATCCAATAGACCTGTTTATCCAATCTGACACATGAACAAGACAAAATTCACACAATCATTCTTACAGACCAATACAAACCACTAAAGATTCATATTTTATCCAAGAACAATATTACAATATAACCTTCTACCTGTAGCTGCAGTAAAATGTACTACACTTGACTGTTTCCAAGGACAGATCCCAATAAATGTTCTCAACAAACACCTACGCATATAAATTAAACATACGATGTATATAGTTTTAACCAAAATGTATAGTACAAAACAGAATAAAAAGAAAATTACGTTGAACTTTTATTTGTATTATTTAACTGTAAAGAGAAATTATTTTCCCACGCACGCGCGGCATAGTGACATCAGTGCCCGGCACGTTATCATCAGTATGTTGATGGAGTGCTGAACTATAAAGAAGAAGAGAGAAGAAGTCAACTTGTAGAAGAGCTATACGATGAACGAAAGTCCAAAAATTTACCCCAAAACACTGCAGAATACCTGTATTTTATTCTAGTATTTTAGTTAAAATTAAAAAAAAAACAATTATGTTTAAGGGTCTACAATATAAGACTATAAGAGGGCACCCGCGTTACTATGTAATGAGTGGTAGGGATGAATCGCTCGAATGGGTCACTTCTTCAAGCTTCGTGGAATATGATAAGGTCGAGAAATTAAGAGGAAATATATGACAAGGTTTCTGATTGAATCATACTAAGTATCTGAAACTGATCAGATGTCGATTTTTTTCTCACTTTCGTGATGCCAAGATGACACTTTCAGTTTGTAGATAATGGAACCCATCATAGCAAATCAAATAGTACGTAGGAACACCTTGAGAAAAACCGTTAATATTCATAGGTATAAATACATAAGGCATATAAGCTTTATTTATATAGTCAGAATGAACAAAAGTGTGCAAACATAAGCTCTGCAGAGCTTTTGGCAAATCAAACATTACATACATATCCAACATTCACACATACAATAAAACATAAAATGCAAGATATATGGTTTATATTATGCAATCATAAAACACAAAAGTTTAAGCAGTTAAAACACACTTATTGGGAAATGCAAATATAACGTAAAACACAAAAAGCAATAGTATATATATACATGTACAACAGTATCGATACAGCTTTCCAAAAAGGCAAACATAATTGACCGAAAAGAACTTCTGAAGTACAAGGATAAGAATCAAAGAGTCAACAGAACACCTCTTGTACTCACTTACCATCCTTATTTCAAAAATGTGTCATCCATTGTTCGAAAGCATTAATTGGAAAATTATAGAGAATGGCTCCAATTTGAACAAAAAGTATTTTCCTCCTCACCACAAGTCATGACCTTCAGAAAATAAAAAAAAAACATCCGTGACAAATTAGTAACAGCCGTATCAACAAAGCAACCTACTCCACCTCCTGGTTGATACAATCAATTTGGTAGAAGGAATTGGCTATGTTGTAAAGCTGCCAATACTAGCAGTTCTTTCATCAGCTCCTTTACAAAACAAAGTTATACCATCTACGTTAATTCCAGCTGTAAAACGGAGAACTCAATTTATGTATTGACATATGACACCTGTGGCATTCAGTATGTGGGAGAAACAATGGACACATTTATCATTCGGCTAAATAACCATCGATCATGGTACAAAACCAACAAAAACTGTCACCTCACAAGACATCTTCGCTCAAAGAAACACTCTTTTGATAATGTTACTTTTCAAATTATAGAAGTGAACACTGAGTGGGACACCACAGCGAGAAGGAGCTAAAATTTTAGATCCACCAGCTCCATACTTTAGAACATGATGGTCTAAATGAAAAAGACGAGAAAAGGTACAGGATAGATAAAGAATAGGTTTATTATGTGGCATCGTCCGTAGTATCTCTGTAATATTGGTCAATGGACGTTGGAAACTTACCTTACTTCAACAACAGATTTTGTAAATCAAATAAATAATTTTGAACGTCATTCAATTTATTTTTAAGCAGCAAAATTATATGTACAATGAGCTGCAAAAGTTTCTTGTCATATTTCACATTGATAGATTCACGCCCGATGAAGCTAGTTTGTCTAGGGAAATATTGAGTTTACTGTAAAAGCAAATGCGAAGACATATTTTACAGTAGGCTACACGGTGACCCATAGTTTCCTAAAGCTACGTCAGTTTTTTCTCATTGACAATCATATCACATCTTCTTATTTGTATAGAAGTTTGCCATGCTGAAAACAAAGCACACAACTTAGAAAATGGAATGGGATTAGTTGATTTGGCAGGCGAAACACTGGCATGTATGAGCTACTGATGCCGGACGAAGAATTTATTAAGTTTTTTAATTGATTTAACTATAAAGACAATTCAGCAAATTTTGAAGAATTGCTATGAAAATAAGTAAATAAGTAAGTCCTAGAAGTTTTATCCCATTTTCGCATTCTATTTCAATACTTCCAATCTCATTAAAATCCGATGTTGTGATACGCTACACTCCTCTAGATTGGGGTTCGATGCTGACAAAAACAAGTGAAACTGCGAGCTACTGCTCACTGATATGATACCCCCGCCGCAACTGGATAATTTTAATAGTGTAAAAATATGTAAGTGTTCGGTAAACAGGAAGTTGTTGAGTGATGAATCTGAAAACGCATCACATAGTATAGCTGACTTATATAAACCCTGAAACCAAATTTCAGAAATCCTTATGATGTAGTTCCTGAGAAAGATGCGACGAAAAATATTCATGGGACGGATGGACGGACAGACAGAGGTAAAACAGTATGTTTTTTTCTTTCACAAATTCAGAATTTTTACTGGGCTAAAAAAACTTTCTTTCTTCACAATCAACAAAAATCACTGTTCAGTTGAGACAGAGACATATATACACATGTATAAGATCTCTTACATTTTTTTTAAGTATCCACATCCACAAGTTTGGCAAACGTAGCATGTAAGTAATGATCGACCGACACTCGTTTTTCATTTGAATAAACAATTCTGTTTAAACTATCTTCTAGTTAATACACCGTCCACTCTCCACTATTGTTACTGTGGAAAGTCATCACCCCTAAACAGGCCTCATCAGTATCCGTATTTAAATCTTGTCAGGACTCGAAACTATTCTAACAGGGTACCAGTGAAATGTGATAGAGAGCAAGGGTTTCTTGTGGAACATATATAAGAAACAGTCTAACGGAAACTAATGGCTACCTAAGCATTTTTAAAAGTTCAACAACAGATTACCGAAGGTTATAAATATATTTAGAAAATTAAAAATTAATTGTAAGACAACGGTCAAAGAACAGATAATATCTACAAAAAATAACACTTCTGGAAATCTTCAATGGTAATTTCTTCCCTACTTTCACTTCGGCCTAATCGCTACTTTCACTTTCATCAATCATTTTTTCCACATGTTTTACTTATTTCAATACATGTATGTTACTTATAGAGCCACTTAATAGTAACATTTTAAAAGCAAACAGTATCAAGAAAACCCCATAAAGATATCCCCCATATAATACTTGGGATATTTTGGAAATTAATTTTGGTCTAAACAGATGCTTTCATGTCGATCCGGCCCATATTTAAAGTCGATCCGGCCCCAATAAAAATATATTTATAAGGAATAAAAATAAAGATATATATTAATTGTAACTCATAAATGTTATAGAATTTTATTATAATGTAAAGGTGTACTGCAGTACGGTAAAAAAAGGCCTTTGACAAATATTGTCTTTACATGAGTATAAAACAACTAGGTTGATTATGTTTTCATTACAAGTTTTCAAGATTATTGGGTATAATTATAATAAAACGTATATAACAGAATTTAGGACAATCAAAAGACATCAACATTAATCAGCAGTAATTAGCATTTTCTTTCAACTGACTGTGATCTTTACAAGTCTTTCATCCTGTGTAATAACAAATAGTTACATACACAATGGTACTAGACGATCTCGAAGCTGATACATACAAACTTTGTTCTTAAAATTCTCAAATTGAGAAACGTTGTTTGATTTGCGAATCCTTTCTGAAAATGTGCATACAGTGTAATTGTTTGTTTATTATCTTCCAATAAAGAATAATGGATACTCATATAACTTGTTTTTATTTTATCTATCTACACACAACTATCCAAAATATTGTCAACTTTAAAAAATATATTGACTACATTCGATATTACAAAAAAAAAAAAACAAGTGTTAGAGAAGCCTCTGATGTTACCTGAAAAAAATACCGCAAATAATTATTATAAGACATAACACCAAACAAAAGATCAAACTATAAAGGCCTTGTAATGTTGATTACGTAACTTTAATCAATCAGGATTTGATTGAATTAAGTGATTACAAGTTGCATATTACCTTAGTTCACAATCATCAGACAATAGTTGAATAAACAAACCAATTATTATAGACTAATGAATTGATTAAACAAGTCATTATAATGATTTAAACTTTATAGGTTTCATTGGATTGTAAATATTTATTTATCTCTTCTAAGTGTGACTTAAATAATTAAAAATCGCCTTAACATTCAAAGTTATCAAGGAAAATACCTTAATATTATTATGCTGAAGCTGCTATACAAACAGATACAATCACAACCATTTTCGTATCGACTTTAAAATTTTAAATCTTTCATCTTACTGGTACTCCAATATATTCTTACTTTACTGACCTGTTGTCATCCATCATTGATACTTTTACAAATTCCATTTATACAGATTAAATGTCTATATAGTTTATTCCTTATCATTTATTATGGGGCGGATCGACGTGGGGCGGATTGACATGGGCGGATCGACTTGGGCGGATCGACTTTGGGCGGATTGACTTGGGGCTGGATCGGTTTGGGGCGGAACGACCGGATACCAAACAGATCTTGGGACAGATCCGCATAAATGGGTACTATCCCCACTAACGGGCATTATTCCTCAAATCAGGTATCAGTTTTCAGTGATCCAAATATGAACTTTGGATTTCATCATAATGGCTCTCATGGCTTAAGCATTCATTTAAATGTCAAACATTTTTCTTTTTAAGGTCATAGTTCAAATTAGAACTGAATACATTTGAAGGCTATTAACTTTTATCCAGACGATATTTCAGTCATGGTGTCTTTTGGCAAAATATTGTCATTTACCTAAGATTTCACCTAGTGTAAGCTTACACCTTGAAGATTAAATATTTGTCATTCTAATAGATCCTTGTTTTACTCGTCGGATTATAAAATTTAAAAACTATATTTCTGTTCTAATTTTCTATTTTATCAACTACAATACTACATATATACAGTTATGCTCCAAATCTACAACTCAACTTCCAGTTTTAGGCTACACGTCCTGTTCTTATCTATAAAGTCATGAATATTCATCAGCTATGTAGGCGTGTCAAAATTGCATACGAGATAATGACCAGCCAGTACACAATGCTATGAATTCATTAACCAGTATTAAAAAGATAAATATAACATCCCTGCTCACAATTTAGAATTTCTAAAAATTTCTTACTGGTAAATGAAATCTGTAAATATAAAAATTATGAATAATAATTAAAAAAAAATCTGAAACAATCTATATGCAAATAAATTGTACTTAAATACACATTAAAAAAATCAAAAGTTCTCATTAAAATACTATGTTTTAAATTTAATTACTGCTAAATTAGGTAATCAAAATAAAAAAAATAAATATAAAAGAATTAGAATAAAAGGTTTCTTTTCTTCGTTAAAATATGCAGTAAAAAAATTTGTTATAATGTCAAAATGTATACGAAAACAGAAAACAATCAAACATTTTTCAATTAGAATCAATGATCATGGTTTAAACTTAGTTACCATTGTAAATAACTTGCAATTTTATTTTCAATTCTTGAAACGGAAATTTTGTTTATCTAATTTGTCAAAATGACAAGTGTGCATAAATTTTATAGTTTCAAATCAACTAATCTAACAACTAAAGCTCATTAGAACTCATTATGTATAGAAACCACAACATCATAAATATCTCTGTGAATATCCAGACAAAGATGTTCGATACCAGAGGTCGTAAAATCTTGACCATTATACTTTCACTTGTTTATCTAACGGATACTTCTAAGAGCACGACAGATTACAACTGTCAACTTTGCTCAAGTGAACACTTGGGATGCATAAATTGTAGCTTTAAATAAACATACATGTTTGAAAGTGATGACACTAGCAGAGACCTGTGACTCTTAATTAATTTCAAATACTAATAACTAATATATTCTCACGCACTCACAGAATTACTCATTAATACTCCGTTAACTGAGATTAAAGATTCTTACAACATTCAGTCAAAATAGATATTAATATATGAAAACATAGGTTATTTCTAGCACAACATCTTTTGCTACTACATCTGTTGTTCAACGTTTAAACAATAAACAAATCCCGCCACCAATTTTGGCTCCTCTAACAAAATCCCGCCACCAATTTTGGCCCCTATAACAAAATCTCGCCACCAATTTTGGCCACTAACAAAATCCTGGCCACCAATTTTGGCCCTCTTACAAAATCCCGCCACCAATTTTGGCCACTATTACACTTTATACCTCTTCTATCATTTGATTTCATCCAATATTCTTAATACAATTAGATACTCAAATAGCAAAAATAACTTTTAAATATAACCTTATCAGCACGATTTCAGTATTAACAACAAATATAATAGTACTTCTAAATGCAGTCACTTGTAGCCCTATGTAATTATATATAAGCATGCAAAAAAAATTTCAATTTGATATAAAATATAACAAAGCAATGAAGTAAATGTCACTAACAGTTCAATGTAAATCAGTGTTATCATAAACACATATCAACAAAATTTCAAATTTATTTAATATTGTCACAAAAATGTTCTTCCATCGACATTTGTCTCAGTGGTAACCGTGGTTTGGTATTTACATCTATAGTGGCGAGACAATTTTCACACACTATCATCACGTTAAAAGTGGCAAATCAATATTCACACACTCAATGTCAGAATCTTGTGGTGAGGCAATTCTCACACACAAGTATAATTTCTTCAAATAATGCTGACTAACTGTAGCGAGGCAATTATCACACACAGATTAGTAATAAAAAAAAGGTTTGGAACTATTGGTTGTTTGTGGCAAAACACTTCTCACACAGACAAATAAAATCACCTGATCACCTTATCATCGGAACAAACAGGTAAAATATATATACACTTTCTGCAATCACATCTTTCGCGGTCATCACTTTTTTCCCCACATTTACAAATAATTTTGGAACTTCTAAATTCAATGTGAAATCCGAGAGAGTTTCGTAAACTGGCCTACCTCTTATATGAAAATGAAAATCCATTGTTAAAGTAGAGAAATAATAAAGATACGTCCATAATACTATTGAAAATTACGTTGCTGATATGATTCACTTGTTTAAATCACCGTTCTAGTCATAAGATCACCTCCGATATAAAATGTTATACAATCAGCACAAAATCCATGTAAATCAAAATAAAAAGTAAATATATCCAGGAGAAAAACAAGCCATTTTGAACTGATTCCAGCAACTACTACGAAATTAAAGTCACAATATCAATAAATCTAATTTAGGTCCTCCACCATGATAGATCCGTGTTTTACTCGTTCAGATTATTAAAATTAGAAACTATATATGATTTCATTAACCAGTATTAAAAAGAAAAATATAACAATTCCCTAATCCCAAAATAAGGACGTCACAGGTTTTCTTTTACAGCTTGAGAAACAAATTTTGATATACCCGGTATATTTTTTTAATTATTTTTTCACAAACCCTGGATTTTACTATATATATTTATATTAGACTTATAAAGGATGAGGAGGTATTTGCATAGAAAAACAAGAAATAAAGATATCTTTATTATGAATTGTAATGGCTTTAATTCTATGAGGCGCCGTTTTACTATTTAATCCTTATTTTTGATGTAAAAAATAGAATTCCTGATGAAATGATTTTTGATATCAAGAATTTGAATTTTGATATCAAGAATTCTATTTTTGATATCAGAAAATCTTATTTTTTTCATATCAAGAAATTGATTTTCTGTTATCAAAAATGAATATTTGATATCAGAAAATGTATTTCTTTTATCAGAAAATGTACTTCTTGATATCAGAAAATCGTCAGTATTTTGATATCAGAAAATCGATTATTTGATATCATAAAATGGATTTCTTGATATCAAAAATGATTTTCTGATATCAATAAATGATTTTCTGATATCAATAAATGATTTTCTGATATCAATAAATGGAGTTTCTGATATCAAGAAATAAAAATGATTTTCTGATATAAAAATGGAAAAAAGTTTTTTGATAACAAAATTAGATTTTTGATATCAAGAAATATTTTTTGATATAGAAAAATAAGGAATAAATAGTAAAACAGCGCCTCATATAATTCTACCTACCGGTATATGCATATAAAATGGCGGATAAAAAAATTCATCAGAGTAGTTCATTGCACTAGTTTTTATGTTCAAATTTTGTAACTTTCTTTGTAGGTGATACAAAAATTGGTGTAGAGGGAGACTTTTTTAACTTTCTTTGTAGGTGATACAAAAATTGGTGTAGAGGGAGACTTTTTTAACTTTCTTTGTAGGTGATACAAAAATTGGTGTAGAGGGAGACTTTTTTAACTTGCTGAGTTCTTATTGCACTGCATTTTGTAATCGGTATAGCTGTTTTATAAGAGCATGTGAAAGTTTCATTATCAAATTAACTAAACCACTTTCACAATATTTTTTTACAGACAATAGACAGTTTATTATGTCTACAACAAAGAGGCCAGTGGGAAAAAGTTCTACATCAATAGCCTCTAAAATCAGAAAAAAACTTGACTCCAGTGATGTCCACAGTGATTCCAAAACTATAAAAATAACACCTAAAAGAAATGAAGAGCAATCCATCAAGTTGTCTAATGACCCAAATACAAGTAAAGTGAAACAAATAAAGGAAACTACTAGTGCTACAAAAGCTTTTGACTATACCTTCTATAACAGGCCATGTGAGGACCTTGCAAAGGCCTTACTTGGTAAGAAATTAGTACGACTATCTGATAAAGGAGAGAGACTATGTGGTACCATTGTTGAAACAGAAGCCTACCTTGGACATCCAGACAAAGGGGCTCATTCGTACAAAGGAAAGACAAATAAAAATGAAGCAATGTTTATGGACCCTGGAACAGCTTATGTTTACCACATACACAGCTACTGTTGTATGAACATATCAAGTAAAGGTTTGTAGTTTGCTTCAGCTTGTGATTATTTTGACTTAAAATACTAAAATGTCATCATTATTCAGAGTTTTTTAAGTTTTGCTGATTTTTTCTTCAATTTCAAACAACAGATTGTCAACAAAATGGCAACTGAAAATTTGTTCAGGACTTTTACATTTGAAATATTTTTTAATGTTGTGTGTACTAATGTTATATAGGCACCTACGTTTTAATATTGTATTTACATTGTGTCATAGATCAAACTTTGTATAGTGTATGTTTACTTGTTTTTGTTTAAATGTCTTTTTGATCGAGTTAAGCCATTTCAATTGATATTTTATAGTGTGTCTTTTTTTATGTTGTAATGTTATACTACTGTCTCAAGTTAGGGTGAAGGTTGGCGCCTGTTAAAACCCGCTGCATTTTTATGCACCTGTCCTAAGTCAGGAGCCTGTTGTTCAGTGGTTGTCGTTTGTTAGTGTGGTTCATAGGCGTTTCTTGTTTCTTGTTTCTTGTTTTTTATATAGATTAGACCGTTGGTTTTCCTGTTTGAATTGTTTTACACTAGTCATTTTGGGGCCCTTTATAGCTTGCTGTTTGATGTGAGCCAAGGCTCTGTGTTGAAGGCTGTACTTCGACCTATAATTGTTAACTTTTTATACATTGTGACTTGGATGGAGAGTTGTCTCATTGACACTCATACCACATCTTCTTCTTTATAATGTAATAATTTTGAATGTTCTTCCTTGTAAGGTAATTACAAAAATAATGAACTAGTACCGACACATAGCTCAAAAGTAAAACCATGATAACATAACAAACACATAAAAAGTTCAGTACCTGATGTTGATCTTCATAGGCAGTTAACTACATTTGTAATAAGTAGCAAATTAAATAGTTTTATATAATTGTACCTTCAAACATACACTCTGAGAGCCAATATAACTCATGTTTCCTGAACCAACAAAATTGAATGATAACAGCAAACAGATTTGCATAAAATCTATCAGTTGGTATGTAGATATAAAAAATTATTCTAATTCATACAAATTTGAATGAACACAAGTTTCATAATAATTTGATTAAATTTTTAAAGGGGATGGTGCAGCTGTCCTTCTGAGAGCTTTGGAACCTGTAGAAAACATTCCAAGTATGATAAAACTGCGACAAAAAAGAACTCCTGGAAAACCCTTCAAGTCACATGAACTTTGTAATGGTCCATCCAAACTCTGTCTATCCCTGGATGTCACTAAAGATCAAATAAACAAAGATGACATGACAAAATCAACAAAGATATGGATAGAAGATGGTGATGAAATAAAACCTGACAGAATTGTCCATTGTAAACGAGTTAATATTAACTATGCAGAAGAATGGATTGACAAACCATTGAGATATTACATACAGGGTAATAAATGTGTTAGTAAATTAGATAAAGAGGCAGAAAAGCAATGTAACATGTATATTATGTGAAATTATTGTTAAGGAATAAGCAGATCAGTACTTTTATTTTATTGTTTCGAGTTTCACTGAAATTACAATGTAGTTAACCTAAATATATATATATATAAATGTAAGGAGATGTGGTGTATACACTAATGAGACAGCAACCCAATGACATGAACAACCAAACAGAGGTCAACACAGTCTTCATCAATACACATGTGTCTGTACAATATGTCAAGTTCTAAATTGTCTGAAGTAAAAAAAGATTTGAACTTCAAGTTTTTGGTGGGGTTCTAGTTGCCCAGTCTTTAGTTTTCTATGTTGTGTTTTGTGTACTGTTGTTTGTCTGTTGCTCTTTTTCTTTTTTAGCCATGGCATCGTCAGTTTATTCTCGACTTATGAGTTAGAATGTCCCTTTGATATCTTTCGCCTCTTTTGAATAAGTTAAACAGAAACTATCAAAGATATACCATCACCATCAAATTCCTCAAATAACAAAACATATTAAGATATGATACCAGACAACCACTGACGAGGTTTCTGCATGAGTTGAATTGACAACATGGATTACTATACAAACACAACAAAATTTATTCATGATATAGATAAAACTATAGAAGCACACACATACATGGTACAAGTAAATTATGCCAAATTTCCTTTCATTTTTTAAAATGTGAGATGGAGATATTGTGATAAAAAAGGAGAACATATGATGAGGTCACTATAACCTATACTAGTCATTTGTCAATAAAAAAAAGAGAATCTTACTATTTTTTTTATTTCATGGACAATTAATGGCTTATCATGTTGTCCTCTTTTTCCCTTTACAGTAGAAATGAAAAAGTGCAATTTTTGCTGTGTGAAACCCGAACTTGAGGCTCTTATACAATAATAAATCTTTTATCCAAAAGCAATACAGCTTATAGAATTTACATATACAAATAAAATAGCATCAGTGATTAATTACATATGTGTTTTGCAATTACAAACCAGTTTGAATCATTGAATTATCAGCAGAGAATGATAACAAATAAAGTAAATAATGAAATATGAGCATTATATTATGAATAACGAATTTTATTAGCTAAATAAAGGTTAAGCTCTTTGATGTTTTGAACAGACAACAATTGTATACATTTATGTTTTTTTCCAATTGGATGGTTTTATATATTTTTTCTTATATCAAAATATTTGTCACATACTAATATATAATGGTATTCATCTTCAATCAGATGTTTATCACATATATTACAAAATCTGTTTTCTCTTTCAATTTTACAATCTACAGGTTTCAATGTTAAGGCAGTGTGTAGACAATCTATATCTATAAATATATGGCCTATACATATAGTAAAAAGGTTTTTGTACATACATTTGTAAAGTATCTGGATTGTGTATATACCTATAAAATTGACACTTTGGGGATTCATTGAAAAAGGGCATTTATTTCACTCACAAAACTATCTTTCATTCTATTAACAATTCTTTGCAAAAACAAATTATTTTGGTGTAACTTTACATCTTGACAACCATAACGAAATGATATGTTTTTTCATTTCACATAGCTTTCTGTTCATTTCTATGCAAATTGTAGGAGACTTTACCATTACAAACTTTTGTGACGGACAGGAAATCTCATCACATATAATGATAGGGCAACTTAATTGTTCAATAAAACTTTTAAAAATGATATAAAAGTGTTGTAAAGTTACAATATGTTGTACTGTTTGTATTCAGAAAACAAATAACATTCCATTTCTTACTAGCACAGTCATTAGATACAATGTTGAATTAACTTTATGTTGTAAATAAAAAAGCATAGCAAAACAATTGTCATTGCATGCTACATTTCCTTATAATCATAATAATAACAAAAAGGTGAAAATATATATAAATTCAGTTAACAGGTTTAATACTGAATCTGTCATCTGAAGCAACTTTTGGTCAAAATTTATCTCTGTTTCAAAAATATCTGAAATCGAATTAAATGGATGGAGGGTGTGAAGGTACTTTGATTTCTAGTTACCAAGTTTCATAAAGCATTGTGGGTAATTTCATTGTTTGTATACATGTACCAAAATGATGATACAAAAACCACAAAAATTGCTCACATAAGTAAAACAAATTGCAGTAAATAATGTTTTCTCTTTAATCAGATATGATTTTTGAGTTCAGTATCAAGGGTCGTTTTGTTCTTCAAATAAATATCATTATTTATTCAAAAATTGTCCAAAAAAAAAAAAAATCTATGAGTGTACAATGCAAAGAAATTCTTTGAAAATTCTATGTTGATCATTTGCTGCCAAGTTACTTGTGTATCATGATATATTAATGTTTTATTGTAAATGTACAATGCATTTAGATTCATGAATTATTATGTCAATTATTCGGTTAATTTTTCCAATAGATCAAGGACCATAACTCCTGAATGGTAAAAGTGAAAATCGTCAATTTTAAACTCGCCATAAATTTTTTCATCAGTATTATAATTTAAAAACCATTCAATTTGGTAGAAGGGTTCATAAGTTATTGAATGGAAACGACAAAGTGCCATTTTCAAAAACAGTTTTTGGTTATAGGTGCATATTCATGTAACAGTTTATTTCAAAATATCATATCTAACCAAAATAAATTGTAATAGGTTATAATGGCATTTGACTTGTTTTGTCGTTAAAATGAAGACTTCTGAGGCCTCTTTATTGATCCTAAATGTATCAGCTTACAAAACTTTCAAACGTACAGACAAACATGACTAGCAGACATTTTGAACTATGACACAGTCAACAAAGACATATACTAGTTCTGTTTTATCTTTGAGTACACTAGATCAGCATATCTTGGAATCCAAATAAATTGAAATGGTTAAGTATGACACAGTCAACTTTAGACATATACTATTTCTGTTTTCTCTTTGAGTACACTAGTTCGGCATATCTTGGAATCCAAATCCAAATTCTTTGTATCTTGAAATGGTAATGTCTTTATTTGCACAAAATTATATGAATCGTTCTTCTTGTTGGTCTTCTGCCATACATAGTTGGACTTCTTCTTAAAATAAAAAAAAACATTTGTGATACCATAATGATGAAATAGTTTTATTAACAAATGAATACTAAACAGATTACAGCTTATCTGATTGTGTACAAGAAACAATGAAAATCAATTTTCAGACTCTAAATAGGGAGTTATTTTTCAAGAGTGATGATTGTTACCCATTTATTTTGCATTTTTGTCAAAAAGTATAGAAGATATAAAAAAGATCATCAAAATAAGATCTACAAGTAATTTAACACAACCATATTGTAAATCTTCATAGGATTTATTGCCTTTAAATGACCATTTTTTACTTATTTTATAATTTTGACAATTATTTCAAAATTTTAAAAGATAAGTCACATGTATTTAAAGTATAAACTAGTTTAAATGAAAATCAATACAAGATCTACACAAATGCCACTAAATAAAGTTTACAATTAAGCAAACATGATTGATTGCAATAAATGTAAAATAAATATCAAAATTGCATATTTTTACGAGGTGAGCAATTCAGTCTCTTGGGTTTTGTTTGATAAGGCTTTGGCTCATATCTTATTTTGCCAAACAACTATGAATGAAATGGCCATTTTGATTGAATAAGTCAACTTCAACATGTTTATTTTAATCACAAGTGACCTTTCTGCACATGAGTGTCTAGATCATATCCTATTCATTTATCAATAAAATTAACATAATTTTGAAAGGCTTGAAAAACATTACTAATTTATCTATCAATGTGTCTTATCATACCTCCACTTTTTGATCCTAATTATATAGTTGATAATACCCTGCAAATCAAATCACCTCATGATATCGTGTAGTCTTCCTGGTCATATACCTTGATTCATCTGAATTATACACTTCAGGGTAAAAAGCTTCTCTCCTCATATCTAGGGTAATCAATTTCAATTCGCTTGTTTATAAATTTCGTGTCCAGGTATCCAGTTCTGTCATATGAGACACGTTCCAATCAAACCAGTTGTTCAATATCTTCATATACATGTTGTATGTAAAACATACTAAAAATTATCAAATAATTTCACAGATTAAATCTGTATTTACTGTTCATTGATTATAATAATTTCATAATTGATCACATAAGCAATAAATGATAAGTATTGCACAATCCTCCAGTTACTTTGAGATTCTTGTCTTTTAATGAATTTACGCTCAGGACGAATTAAATATCGTAGCTTGGTCAGGATACTGACATGTTATCAGAACATCCTGAAACTTGTCCAGTAAAGTCAGAAGCTGTGATCGTGTAAGGTCTTCATAAAACATAATCTCTTCAAAATGATGCAGGCCATTAAAATAAGGACACAGTCTGGAAAAAAGAAAATTAAAATTGAGTTTTAAAACATCTGTATTTGATGTTTGACTATCCCAACTAAAAGCAGAGGTTTATATCAAAGGTCACTCAAAAAGTCACCTTGCAATTTGCAAATTACAATGGTATAAATCATTATTGTTGCTTGTTCACAATGGTCTCCATGTGGTTAGTTTTAGTTGATCAATCAAAATAAAATTTAAACAAAACATTGGTTGGAATGAAATAAGGCTGTTATTGTGGCTATATTGTTTTGAAAAAGGCAAAACATTTTTTTTACTTTAAAGTTTGACTTTGATGAGTTTAAATCCTCATTAAAATCTCTGCATGCATATTTCAACCAGATTTTGTGAAACTCTGGGCTCAAAGGGGCAAAAGGGGTTGTAACTCTAAATCTGCCTTTTTAAAGAGTTCTTAATCCAATCTTTAAACTTTTTTTTTTCTGAATTCCTCATAAAAATCTCTTCTCTAATATTTTTACTCAGATTTGGTGCAGTTATTCTGCTTTCATACCTGTACTGGGCCAAAAAGGGCAACATTGTAAATTTTGATTTCTCTGAATTTGATCCATCATATCTGCAACTCATTTGCTTTGTAAGATCTTTATGAAGCCCTTGTGGAATTAATGCAGTCAAATTATGTTATGCTCTTTTATGTCATATTTAACCAACATTTTTTGCCAGTTTCTTCATCCTTTTAACTGTACTTAAAGGCTAAACATGTTTATAATCATGTGAAAAGCAAATCAATTACCTTAGAAATAATCTTAAATCATCTGTATTTTTTGCCGCTGATAAATTGAGCATGCAGTCTTGCTCCTCTCTGGTCAATTTAGACATTGTGTCTTCCATGGGCATAAAACCTTTTATATCTTCAGATATAAAAGACCCATCACTTGCCAGTTCAGAAGATGGAGACTGGTAATGGATCTGACTCTCATCACTGTTTACTGAAAACAGTTCAAAATTTAAAACCATATAAAGTTATTAAGAAAAAAACCTCATATAAAGTTACTAAGACAGCATTACATAAAAAAGTTTACAGAATTTGATCTGTGTCCACACTTCACATACAAGATCATACAAGGATTTGACAATGCTCCATTCTTAATTCTGTTATAAAAAAAACCTTTGGGATCCTCTTGCTTTGTAGTAATGATACACACCTTCAAAACTTTTGAGGCAGAAATTTCATTGGCTGAAGTGTGTTCAGATCCTTGTATGTCAGCAAAGCGTGGACATAGGATTTGTGTTTTAATCCGATTGAGTTTTACAGGAACTCGTACTTTATATCAAGTTCACTTGTCACCATCCAAATTTAAGATTTCATAACTGATCAATAATGTATAGCTGATATACTTTGGATTCTTTTATTTTTGTGGATACCAATTTTCATGGATTGGACAAATTTTAGATTTCTGTGGATATTTGATTTCATGTTTTTGCCAAAGCCTACATTCAAGCCTTTCGTAAATTTGTACTTTGTTGAACATTTAAATCTGTGTTTTACCTATACCCTAGAATTCCAAGAAAATTGGTATCCCACAAATAATAATGAATCCACAGTATCCTATGTCAACAAATATGCTAGAATCACATTTGATTATATGCCTAAAGGAGGTTAATTCAATATATTTCAATACTTAGTAACTTGGGCATATTTGTTATATCATTCATAAAAACAACAGATGTACACACTTTTGTCATATGAGCAGATACTGAGCTGATTTTAGCTTGAATAATGTAGTTGAATAATGGTTAGCTATAAGCATCAAACAAGAGAATATTTTAAGAATATTTATTTTTCCTTTGGGTCTTCCTTGCAAATCTTTGGTAAGTATCTAGTAAAGATCAAGTTTGCATTTTGATATGGTTGACCTACTTTTAATGCAATTATGACACTCAAACTTCAATGAAAATTGTACTTTAAACATACCAAGGGGTTTCCTCTGGCTCAAAAATTTTTTTTTGTCATCTTTTGCCAAAACAATATTTTTTTCGCCACTCTCAATTTTTTCTCGCCAAGTAACATAAACATATTTTTGTTATTAACTTGTTTCCCTTCTTGCTAACAAAAAATCAGTTTGCTGCATTGTTGTCTCATCTATTAAAATTCTACATATCTATTTTATAATCTACATTGAAATATTAGAACAAAATTTGACTTCTCGGAACACAGGATTCATCTTCCATCAGTTTATTAGATACTTCCTGTTAAAGGACAAAGTAAAAGTCAGAGATTTTTCTTACTTTTTAACTCTTTTTTCAAAACAACAGTTTTCTTTTCCGTACCATCATTAAAAGTAAAAGTTGGGACGTTAAAAAAACTGTATGCTTAAAACAGGTACGCCGTAAAAACTATTATCAGTCAGGGGACTTACTTAAATGAGTGATTTTCTAAATCACTGATTTAAGTAACATTATTTCCATAAAGATTGGAAGTAAGAGTTGTCTTTCTTTAATAATCACCTATTTAAGTAGTACAAATTAATCACTAGAAGAAGTGATTTTAATTTTATTATAGCTTTAAATATAGAGTACTAATGATCCAGGGACTAATTATGTTTCTAAAATTATCAGAACCAACATCTGTGTTGTCTAGGATGACCAGGTCATTTCAGGTGATGACCTTGTACTGAATCTAGGATAATGACATTAAAATCACTTGTTTAAGTATCATACCTCAATTTCCTTCCCAAAAATCACTTATTTAAGTATCATTATTTTAATAACCCCCACTAATTTAAACAACCCCGAACAGTGAAATTTTTATCGCGGACAGTAGAATTTTATTACATAATCTGAAAGATGAAACCTTGAACTTTACAGGAAAAATACTCCCACTGCTGGGAAAAATCTGTTAAGAAAGTATCAGTTCATTATGTAAAGCCATTATTATAGCATTTTTTCAACTAAAATAGAATTTGCAGATAAATGATAGCATCAAAGGCATAAACCTTGCTACATAAAAGAAGCAAAAAGTTCATTTTTTCCAATTTTATTAATGAAAAGATATTATTTAAACCTATGTGTTTAAAATTTTGGTAAAACTACAAAATCACAATTTGTCAAAATCGATACGCGTGATGAGTCCAAGGTGAAATTCGAGTATTTTCTGATCAGGGAAAAAGTCTGAGAAACCTGAATTAAAAATAACAAGATGAAGAATTTTCTTTCACCAAATTCTTTCGCCATTCATGATTTTTAATCACTACAATTTTTCTTTTTTCGCAAAATGCGAAATTGGCGACCGCCAGGGGAAACCCTGGACATACCTTTATACCTTCCAACTTGATAGAGATATTGTGGATAAATCTTTCATATAAATTTAATCAAAACCTATCAAGAACTGAATGAGTGATAGTGTTCACAAGGCAATTTGCCACATCCTAGGTCAATCATCTACTCTTTTTAAACTTGAATGAAATATATTCTACATGACCTTTCAATAAAAATTTATCAAATCCTGTCAAGAATAGTAAGGATGAGAGCGCTTATGTTTCTTTTTTTCCATTATTGTAAATTTAGAAATTAATGCGTGCATTTATTATTGTATATCCTTGACCTATGTCAAAAATATGAAATTGAAATAATGTGATTGTAAAAATTTTATGAAGAAAAATCACAACTGATATTATGAATGCGAGTTTTTATTATTGCAAACCTGATACTGTTGCATTTTTCACAACAAAACATCGCAATAATTTCCGAATTTGCAATAATTTATATTTTCAGGAGGTAAAATTATTATTCTATAATACATACAAATCATACTATAGCATTATAATCAAGTCCATTCACAATTGTAATTAAAGAAACCCAGAGCATTATATGTTCATTTTGGAGACTAATAAAGTAACCGAGGCCTGTAAAAGTGTCTATCACACCCTCAAATTCCAGTGGCGTAGCTAGGCGGAAGCTCGGAAGCCAAGGCTTCAACATCGTTTTGTCAAAAAAAAACATAATAAAAAAAATAAAAAATAAAAACGAGCTAGAGGTATGAGAGAGAGAGAGGGAGGAGACTCCGAGTGAGAGAGAGTGAAGGGGAAGATAAATTGGCACTGTGCTGTTAAATAAAAAAAAAAATTGTAGAAGTCAACGAGTCGATATCACTTCTCAGACTCCCGGCGTTCGTTCCCATCACCAGCGCTTTATTTCCCTTCTTTTTATAGCAGACGTATATTTTGTCTGCGGGGTGTTCTGCTAGTTACAATGCAACGCAGAATTGACAATGCCTGTGACCAATGCCACTGCTGATTCAACGCATTTTCAGTGTCATGCGGGCCGAGTTAAAACATATCTGCGTTCTACGATGACAACCGAACGACTTCCGGGGCTATGTATCCTTCACGCGTACAAGGAGACGCCCATTGATAAAGTAATTGACTGTTTTACAACCAAAAATGACAGGAGGCTTGCTTTTTTGTTTAAAGTCACTGGTGAGAGAGATTGACTTTGACTGTTTTAATAATTCATATCCACACATAAGGTTTCGACTGGCTGTATATACTTAGTGAAATATTCCTCGAACAATTACCCTACTACAGTGTTTGTATTTTTGAAATAAAACAAGACATTTTTTTAGATCATTCACTGACAAACATGGCAGGAAATTTAGAATCATATATAATGTTGTATCAAAAATATGGCTCAGCTTTTTGCACGATGTTTGCTCAATACAGCCAGAGGCAAGGATGAGCCATCACCTTCGTTTATTTTCATTTAGTTGACCTCGTAAGTTGTATTCCGCTGCCCATCAATATAAAAAATAATAAAATGTGGTAATGATTGTCAATGAGACAATTCTTTACAAGAGACCAAATGACACAGAAATTAACAACTATAGATCACCGTACGGACTTCGACAATGAGTAAAACCCATACCACATAGTCAGCTAAAAAGGGCTCCGAAATGCCAAATGTAAAACAATTCAAACGAGAAAACTAACGGCTTGATTTATGTACAAAATAATGAAAGAAAAACAAATATGATATACAGCAACAAACGACAACCATTACACTAAATTACATGCATGCTCCTGACTTGGGACAGGCACATACCGAATGTGGCGGGGCTAAACTAATTTGAAGGCGCCATCCTGCCCTAACCTGGGTACCCACTATATTAAACTGAATATATTGTTTACATCTCATCTCCAAACACAATTTATAATGGTGTGGTTTTTGTCGAGCCTGCGACTTTTGTCGCAAAAGCGAGAAATAGCGATCCTACATTCCGTCGTCGTCGTCGGCGGCGTCCACAAATATTCACTGTGTGGTTAAAGTTTTTGAAATTTTAATAACTTTCTTAAACTATCCTGGATATTTACCAAACTTGGACAGAAGCCTGATTATGATCAAAAGCTAGTATCTAGAAGAAAATTTTGTAAAAATATATTTCCTGTTTTTCCGTACATTTCTTATATATGGACTTAGTTTTTCTTCCAGTTAACATAACATACAGTCTGCAGTTCAAGTTCTTAAAACATTTATTAGATTCTTAAAGTAGGCGAGACACTGGGTTCCGCGGAACCCTTACGAATTTTTATTATACTGGGGTTAGTAAATATAACTTTTTTACCCCTCTGGAACAATATTTATTTTTTCACAAAATTATCTGACTTGTATCAAGCAAAAATGCTTTTAACTACACCTTAACATTCAATATTTTCAGTTAATATTTGTGGGTCTAAAACCCTAAAATCCAGGAGCTTCCGGGGGCTTTGCCCCCTGGTCCCCTACCAGGGCTTTGCCCTGGACCAACTTGGGGCCTTTGAGCGGCCCCTAGACCCCCTGCCGATTTGGGCTTCACCTTCAACATATGTCTAGCTACGCCACTGAATTCTATACAAGTTACTAGAATAAATGAGAAGTTGGTAACTTTAAAATCTCTCTTTTGATAACTGGATAGATGACAAGATTACTGAGTTTTGGATTGAATTCCTAAGTATAATCTGCTTGCTGAAATTGAATGACTTGACAGGCCTGCAAAAACAGACCAGTAAAGAGGAAATTTTGTTTCTCTAATTCTATTGATAAAATAACCACATTGTTCTTTTTAATGGAACTCGATAAGGTTGAATATGGAACTTTTCTATGGGTGTCACATGTGGAGCAGGATTAGCTTACCCCTCTGGAGCACCTGAGATCAACCCCAGTTTTTGGTGGGGTTCATGTTGCTCAGTCTTAAGTGTTCTATGTTGTGTTTTGTATACTGTTGTTTGTCCTTTGGTAGTTTTTCGTTTTGTGCCATGGCATTGTCAGTTTGTTTTCAACTTATGAGTTTAAATGTCCCTTTGGTATCTTTCTTCTCTCTTTTCTAACACAGTTCACATGATCTTAAATTATCATGAAAATGTAATCATCTTGACCACCTACCTGAAGCTACATCAGAGAAACTAGATGTTCTGTCCTCTACACAAAGCCTGGATTTAAGTGGTGGCATCAGAAACACATAGGTATGTAGTTGGTGTATCAATCCATGTTGTAATAACCATACCACCATACTAACTTTCTCTTCCTGTAATATAAGTTCAAGTCTTTAAGCTGCAAGAATGAGCATTTCTGAAAGATGTAAGATCCAATATAGTAGGTTCTCACAAAACAGGATTCCTTCATCTGAACTTCATGGTGAATATATTCTTGTTAATTTCTATTGTGTCAAGACAATTTAATTATGTTAACTTAATATTTTATTTCACTTTGAAATAAAAGACATCTGTTTTACAAGAATATAACTATTGGCAGCACAATGTTTTATTCAATGAATGCTTTTTATCCATAAAATCATTGAAAGGCTCCTCAGTTTTTGAGAAAAAAAAAAGGGTTTAAAGTATTGATTGAAACTCTAAACCTCGCATTGAACAAATATTGAGGAGGCAGAGGTATATAGACAGACAGCAAGCCATCTTTAAAAACAAGAATGTGTCCATAGTACACTGATGCCCCACTCGCACTATCATTTTCTATATTCAGTGGACCGTGAAATTGGGGTCAAAACTCTAATTTGGCATTAAAATTAGAAAGATCAAATCATAGGGAACATGTGTACTAAGTTTCAAGTTGATTGGACTTCAACTTCATCAAAAACTACCTTGACCATAAACTTTAAACTGAAGCGGGATAGATGGACGGATGAACGGACGAAAGTACAGAAGGGGCATAAAAAGTAGTCTTTTAGTCTTTGATTGACCTCTTGATTTCTTTTTTTTCCTCTTTATTCTGTTAATCTTAATTATAAACAAATCTGTAAATTCATAACAATAACGATACATCAACTGTGTCATCTTCAATATCTTTTGTAACATATGTTTTCTACATTTCAACAAATTTTTCCTGAAAATGTAAAGCTTTCATACATAACAATCAATTGTTTACCTGTTGCTTTTGTTGTTTATTCAACATGTCCTGTGTATCCCACTTACCTTTTTGCTTTTGTTGTTCATTCAACATGTCCTGTGTATCCCACTTACCTGTTGCTTTTGTTGTTTATTCAACATGTCCTGTGTATCCCATAACTTTGTAGGATAAGAGAATTCAGACAACTCGACTGCTAAAGATCGTCCAGGAAAGAGCTGTACAAATTCTTCTGCAATCTTAGAATTCCTGTAAAATCAAATATAACTTGCTTTTCAAACCAGTATTGATTCTAAAAACTTTTTTTTTTTAAATGAATTTCTTTTATCTGCACTGAAAGTTATTATTAATATACATTTTATACATAATATTTGAATTCTTATAAAGAGAAATACAGTACAAAGGCAAAAGAAATACAACAGTAAGATAAACAACAAACACAACTAAATCTCATTTCAAGAGAGCTAACTATGATTGCACAACATAGGCTTCTTTTATGGAAAGGTAATGCATTTTTTATACAACATATTTTTGTTGTTGTCATGGGGTTCCTGCAGTTCTCTGTCCTACTGAATGTTTCATTTTTATAAATATTTTTTATTTCTATTAACAATTTTTCTTTTAAATAATTTGTCAGGGTTATCAAATTGGTTTGTGAAATGAATTATCAAGTTCCTTATATCAAATTTTATCAGTTTTCATTAGATTACCAAATTTAACAGAGACGATTGTTATCTATTTCAATTTTTATTCTCCATTACAAGTACTAAATTAACTCTGTCTGAGTCTTAATTAAATAAAAGTGTCATTGTTTATTAAACTAATTCTTTCAACAAATAAACATTGTTTTGTTAAATATAGAAGTTCTGAATGTTGCATTACCAGAATCAGTTTTAGTATATCACAAATATCAGTAACAAAATAATTCAAATGATCTTTGGTAACATTATTTACATCATATATATATATGTAAGCAATCTATCACATACATCATCCACTTTTTCTATTTAGGTAACAATTTTTCATTTCTTAACTATATAAACAAATACTTACATTTTGATATTAGAACTTGGAGACAGTAAATACACATTGCTTTCACATAATGGATACACAATAGTAGCTTTACCCCAGTATACAAGATGACTGACCAGCTGGAATACCTAGAAATTAAATATGATAAGTATCAGAAAAGTACTTTGTTAAAATCATGTTTCAGTTTTGAAAATTACATATTTTTTTAAATATATATAAAAATAAGAAGATGTGGTATGAGGAGATGTGGTATGATTGCCAATGAGACAACTATCCATCAGAGTTAAAATGAAGTGGAAGATAGCAATTACAGGCCACTGAACAGCCTTCAACAATGAGAAAAACCCATATAGTATAGTAAGCTATAAAATGCCCCGACATGAAAAATGTGAAACAATTCAAAAAAGAAAATGAATGGCCTTATTTATAACAAAAAAATAATTTATGAAAAAAACAAATATGACAGACAAGAACCAATGACAACCACTGCATAACAGGCTCCTGACTTGGGAAAAGCAATCAGTAGACATCCAACAGATTTAGTGTAAAGACGTCATAAACAGTTGAGAAACACATGACATTGTAAGACTGATAGCAGCTTCTTAAGTTTGAACATTTTTTTCTTACTTGGCTTTGATTTTTATGATCAGTAATGCAATGAAAACCAACAGAAATAAGTTACTGGATATCACTTTTAATATAATATTTTAATATGTACTAAAAGTTGAAATCATGTACGGAACATTGTGATGCAAGGCATTATACAGCAAATGCTAAGTGATTGCTTTTTTTTGCTCACACTGACCTAATAATAACTTTATGAGTTAAGTGGTTATATACCTGTGACAAACTAAGGTCAGCCTCTAATGCTATGATTTGTAAACTTCTGACTGGCTGCTGTATAATGACATTGATAAGTCTGTTCAGAGCTGGTGTGCAATCTGTTGACAAAGTATCTAACAAATTCTGTCCATCCACAAGTAATAACACTCCATGGTAAGGTCTGTTGATAAATTAATTCTCTTGATAGGTAAGTGAAACTAATAGCTATAAATAGGAGCTACTATAAATATAGGATTTCTAACTTTTATATTTTTTTCACAGGCATCACCTCATTCCATTAGAATTGATATCAATATTAAGATACCTATTGAGAGTATCTTAATATTTTTCTGTCGAGATTTGGCTCACAGTATATATATACATAATAAAATATCAATTAGCTCCTAACAAGAGAGAACCCACCTATTTGTTTTGAACCAGTATATGATTTGATGTTTCATATTAAAAAAATATTTTCAAGACGGATTACAGCCGAATCCTGTAATTTGACACTGACATTAAACATATATCTTACTAGTGTTTCGGCAAATAAAGTTTTTTTCAGTGTGTGTGTGTGGTGGTGGTGGGGGCCTTGTTGTTAAGACCTTAAAATATACAAATTTTAAACCTGCCAGATCTTCATGTGCTTGTTATAAGTCAGGAACCTTATCAGTGGTTGTCTTATGTCATATCATTTAAAGTTTCTGTTTTATTTATTCACAATTTTGTTTAGACTAAGACATATTGTTGAATTGTCAAAGACTGAATGTTAACTTCTAAATGTGTTGGTTATTTATGTTGTTTGTTTGCTCTCTTATTAACATATACCCCACATTTCCTTTTATTTACCAGATTTTCGAAGGAAAAATCGGTTATTGATTTGGGGATGTATGGCGGTCGGGTGGTTGGGCGGGCGGCTGCCAAACAGTGTCCGTTCATTAACACGAAAATGCTTTGACGAATTTTTTTCAAATTTTGATATGTTGTTTCCTGTGACTAAATGAAGGTCAAGTTCAATTTTCACGATTTTAGCTTTTCTCGTTGTTGAGTTGTAGACCTTTTAGTAGCCAAAAGTTATACTTATTATATGATTGAGTTATTTCCCTTTGAACAGAAATGGCAAATATCATTTTCATTAGATAATAATCTATTTTTATTAAAGGATATATTTCATTACATTACATTGTGTAGATAAAATTGTTGACATTGATAGATGAGTTGCAGATCTATATTAGTTTGTGACAAATGAAAGAAAAATATTGGGAACTATTAATTCTATATATAAAGTTTGATTACACTAAGTGTTTTAAATAATTTTCACCTGCTATCAGATTACAAAGCATGTGGTAAATATCTATCACATAATTATAATTGGAGTGACAGATTTATTTGAAAATTTTCTATTTCCTAAGTACTGATGATGATAAGCTCTGTAGGACTTTATAAATATCGTATTTACTGTTCATTATTAGACATTTCGAAGATAATTACAGATAAGTTTTATAGATTTTTAAAAGACATTGTATTAATGACAAATGACATTTTGGATTTTTTTTCTTCTTTTCTTTGGTAAATTGTTTGAAGAATTTTGTGGTAGGTTTGTTTGTTATTCTGTATAAACTAATTTTCTGAGATGCTATATATATTTTTTTTTTGATGAAGCGAACTCCTTTAAAAATTAAGCTTATATTGTCTATTAATAAACATATATTTAGATTTCTGATTTTGGGCCCAGCTTTCAAGTTGGTCCAAATTGGGGTCCAAAATTAAACTGTGTTTGATTTCAACATAAATTGAATATATATATAAGGTTCTTTGAAATGCTGAATCTAAACCTGTATTTATTTCATTATTAATTAGATAATACCACATTGAGGTCCAAAGGGTCCTAAATTAAACTTTTGTTTGATTTCATCAAAATTTGAATTCTTGGGGTTCTTTGATATGCTGATTCTAACAATTTACTTAGATTTTGGATATTGGACCATAATAGGTAAATGTCCGATTTCAAATTTTTCAGTTCTTTGGCCACATTCATTTTGTGTCACAAACCTATGCTGTGTCAAATATTTAATCACAATCCAAATTCAGAGCTGTTTTAAGCTTAAATATTGTGTCCATACTTGCTCAACTGTTCAGGGTTTGACACTCTGACAGCCTCTCGTTCATAGTTAAATTGTTGTACTAACCTTAAAGCTTCTATACATCTCTGGATAACTTCAGGCTAGATTAAACAGAAATTAACAATTATAAGAAATAAATATTTCAATGTGAAATAAAGTGTTTACTATTTAAGTCTTATAGTCTGTTTCAATGTATTTAAAAAGTGAAAATGGTTTTTAATTGAATGATATATAATTTAGGAATATTTCTTGATTTTTTATTAAAAGATTCCTAAGAAAGTTAAAGCTGAAAAAGCAAAATTTACTTCCATTTTTAAACTAATAAACAAGCATTGTTTTAATAACACAGATATGACAAATCGTTAGGTAAGAACAATATTTCTCTGATGACTGTACTGGTTTATGTATTGCACAAGACAGGTAAAAAAAAGTGTATATACAACTATAACTTTTATAAAAAAATTGTAAGGTGTTCCCCGGAATCCTGTGTCTTGCCTGCGATTGCTGCTGTCAGTGTAAAAGTGTAATGTTGACTTAAAAGTGAGTCCATTTATCAGTAAAATACAGAATTTAAAAAAAAAATCAAACATTTTCTTTAGGTGCTATTTCTTGGTCTTGAAGATTAGCTTATGTCCAAGTTTCATAACAATTCATGAAGGTTTACAAATTTATCATGTGTTAAAAAATTTAATCCCAGACTGTCTGTAAATGTTGACTGCAAAAAACTAAGTCTATCTATCAGAAAAATACTAAAAATGAAAAAATATATTTTCAAAGGTTTGCTTCAGACATTATCTCTTAATCATTAAAAAGCTTCTGCCAAAGTTTCATGAAACTCTATGAAGGTTTGACAAAGTAATTGATGTGTAACAAACTTTAACCCCAGACTGTATCTACTTGTTAACTGTAAAATAAAATTAAGTCCATTTATCAGTAAAATACGGAAAAATCAAAATAAATATTTTGCTCTGGATACTGTCTTTTGGTCATAAACAAGCTTTTGTCAAAAGTTCATAAATTTCCAATGAAGGTTTGATAAAGTTATTGATGACTGAAAAACTTTAACCTTAGGCTAAATCTGAATGTTAACTGTAAAAAAAAAATAAGTCCATTTATCAGTAAAATACAGAAAAATGAAAATAAATATTTTCAAAATTTTGTTCTGGATACTGTCTTTTGGACAAGCTTCTGTCCAAATTTCGTAAAACTCCATGTGACGCTGGAATCTAGGATCGCTATGTCTCACTTTCACGAAATAAATTTTGCAGGCTCGACAAAAATGTGTTACTGGAAATATAGTTTGATAACTTTCATACTCATTGTTTCTTGGATAATCAAAGCTTAAAAAAATCTTATTTCTTATAAAAATCCAACTGAACTGATGAAACAGGAAAATCTGTTGTTTGCAACGATCCTTTTTGGTTTAATTTTCACTTAAATACACAATATAAGGTTTTGTTGACATTAAAATTGAATGGCTGATGCCCAGGGTATAAAAGCAAATCTAAATAATTATTTGTTGATCAGTAAAACTTGTTTCTAAAATTAAATAAAATAGTCCCTGGATTTGATAAAAAGCCTTTCACCAATGTCAATCATTATGACACATAAACATACCATAAGTTGTGTATACGCTTACATTTACTTTAACAAATGTCTGTATATACTTACTTTTACTTTAACAAATGTCTGTATATACTTACATTTACTTTAACAAATGTCTGTATATACTTACATTTACTTTAACAAATGTCTGTATATACTTACTTTTACTTTAACAAATGTCTGTATATACTTACATTTACTTTAACAAATGTCTGTATATACTTACAATTACTTTAACAAATGTCTGTATATGCTTACATTTACTTTAACAAATGTCTGTATATGCTTACATTTACTTTAACAAATGTCTGTATATACTTACATTTACTTTAACAAATGTCTGTATATACTTACTTTTACTTTAACAAATGTCTGTATATACTTACATTTACTTTAACAAATGTCTGTATATACTTACATTTACTTTAACAAATGTCTGTATATACTTACTTTTACTTTAACAAATGTCTGTATATACTTACATTTACTTTAACAAATGTCTGTATATACTTACAATTACTTTAACAAATGTCTGTATATGCTTACATTTACTTTAACAAATGTCTGTATATGCTTACATTTACTTTAACAAATGTCTGTATATACTTACATTTACTTTAACAAATGTCTGTATATACTTACTTTTACTTTAACAAATGTCTGTATATACTTACATTTACTTTAACAAATGTCTGTATATACTTTCAATTACTTTAACAAATGTCTGTATATACTTACATTTACTTTAACAAATATCTGTATATACTTACATTTACTTTAACAGATAAGGCAGCAGAAGATTTGGAATGGACTTTGTGTGGCAGACAAAATGTGACTTCTATCCACTTGTTAATATATAAATGAACCACTCCCTTGTCTTTCACACTGAAATTAGAACCATTGTTAATTGATTACAATTTTGAAAAGACTTTTGTGAGGTTTGTAGACATGAACAAATATCAACTTATTCATAAACAAAAGCCTGTAACTCTTTCAAAGCCAAAATCAAAATCATAAAAAATTGAAAAGGGAACTTGTCTTCATGGAACCTTACTTTGTGAACATATTTGTCAAATTCAAGCATTTCATAAAAATCTCATACAATATTGTCAAACATGTGGAAAAAAGTGTCTTAAATTTTTATGAATTTATCTTTGATGTTCTCCTCTACTGCAGGAGGAAGCAACAGAAAAGAAGAAAGTTTAGAACAAACTTCAAAGCAACTTTGGAAAGAAGCAGTAGTACAAAAAGGGAATAAAAAGCTCTTTTACCTATTATGGTCTAATATCCAAAATCTGAATACAAAGTTACATTCAGCTTATCATAGAACCCAAGAATTTAATTTTTATGAAATCAAACAAAAGTTTAATTTTGGACCCTTTGGACCTATATGGGGACCAATTTGATAACAGGACCCAAAATCAAAAATCTATATACAAGGTTAGATTCAGCATATCAAAGAACCCCATATATTCAATTTTTGGACCCTGATTTAGACAGATTCAGCATATCCAAGTACACCAAGAATTTAATTAATTATCTATTAATGGACAATATGAGCTAAGTTTTTAAAGGGTTTGCTTCATAAAAAAATAAATATATATTTGTCATTTCTGGGCCTTTTATAGCTGACTATGCGGTATGGGTTCTGCTCATTGTTGAAGGCCGTACAGTGATCTATAGTTGTTAATTTCTGTGTCATTTGGTCTCTTGTGGAGAGTTGTCTCCTTGGCTATCATACCACATCTTCTTATTTTTATATAGCATTCTGAAAAGTAATTTATACAAATAACAAACAAACCTATCACAAAGTTCTTCAAAAAATTTACAAAAAAAATGAACAAAACAATTTTCAAAATACAGTTAACTCTCGTTGTCTCGAAGTAGGTTGACTCGAAATTTCTGATGGGTCCCGATCTTTGTTCCATACAAATATATGTATTTCGACTCCTGATGAGTCGACATTGGATTAGTCGAAATTTCGGTTGTGTCGAACCAAAGTTACGGTCACAAGGTTAACAAAAGCATATAAATTGTATTCGTTGTGTCGAAGTAATACACATATGTCAAAACATGACCTCAGGGATTAAAATGGATTCACCAGTTTATCTGACAACACACCTGTAATCAAATTTCCAGACATTGACAGCTGTTTTGATTATGACATTCTTTTCCTGTGTTTACGTAAGATCTTCTTTGGTCACCATAATAAATAATTAGCGATACATTGTTATAGATTATGAAAAAATATTTTAAAAGTTTTATAATCAATTAACTCCAATTAATGAGCTTGGTTGTGCACAAAGGGAGAGTCAGTGAACAATTCAAAATCACTCAATCGGCGTCTTTAATCTTTTGTAATCTCTTGAGGGAAAAGATTGAAATAAAAGAAAATGAAAAGAAATCTAAATTTTCTAAAATCTGAGAAATTATTTACTTGTGATACATAATAATTGTGTTGTTTTCTTTCAACATTCCTTTGAATCAATGTCAAAAATGATTCTCTCAGCCAAAATCTTACTGTACAAAGAAATAACCCCAAAAAACAACATAATAAATTATAAAACTAAAAGACCATAACATACAGATACATCGATCTCAGACCAGGATATGGATCCCTACCCATCTATATGGATTTATTTCAGCCTTACCAAGCTAAGCAAGAGTTGTTTCCTTTGTCAAACTTCTGGTATTTATTATTTGTTTAAGTTGAACTACGGGTATCTCGAAATATTTTTCTGATCCAACTGACATTGAGATAACGAGAGTCGACTGTATCATTCCCCATTAATACAGTCCTACAGTTATCCCCAAGAAATTGCATCAAAATGATGATGGATTTAAAATCGGCTTATCAGCCACTTAGAAAACACAAAATTTTCAAATAAATTTGTCACTCCAATTATAAGTGTGTTAGTTGATGAATACCCCATGTTTTGTTTTCTTGACAAAAGGCGATAATTGTTGCATGAATGAATTAATAGTTAATACACAACACTTATCCATATTCATAAATGAATATTTAGTTAAAAAGTAAATATGTAATACAAATTGTATGTAGTTTTATAGGAAGAAAATTAAAATTTCAATTTTTTTAAATAATAATAATAATATTACATGTAATAATAATTCTTTATTTAAAGAGTGTTACACAGTTAGCTGTAAAACTAATCTTCCCTGAGGCCCTCATGAAATACATTGAAATATAACAAACAAAGAATTACAAAATAGTCAAGCAAATACATACATTAGCTAATGTGTAGGGAATTAATACATCACAAACTTTCCTGTATTCATTTTAATATTTAATTTCCATGATTAGTTATAACAAGAGTGCACACGCTGAAATGTCTTATCTGCTTTACTGACCATTGACTTTATGTTGATAGTCCTATATATAAAGCTTTACTAGAAGTATCACATAAACTTAACATGATCCAAGAAAATGAGGTCATGGTCAGTTAACCAAACCGGAAATGCATGTATGCCTTACCATCATTGCATACACCAAATATAGTTGACCTATTGCTTATAGTTTCTAAAAAACAAACTTAACCAGGAAAACTTAACATTGACCAATGAACCATGAAAATGAGGTCAAGGTCAGATGAACCATGCCAGACAGACATGTTCACCTTACAATCAATCTATGCATTAAATATAGTTGACCTATTGCTTATACATTTGTGTAGTATCTAAGAAACAAACTTAACCATGAAAACTTAACATTGACCAATGAACCAAATGCGGTCAAGGTCAGAATATACCTGCCAGACAGACATATACACCTTACAATCATTCCATACACCAAATATAGTTGACCTATTGCTTATAGTTCAAGAAAAACAGACCAAAACACAAAAACTTAACACTGAACAATGAACCGTGAAAACGAGGTCAAGGTCAATTAAAACCTGCCAGACTGACAAGTACATTGTAAAATATTTCCATACACCAAATATAGTTGACCTATTGCATATAGTATTAGAAAAAACGACCAAAAGACAAAAACGACTTTAACCACTGAACCATGAAAATGAGGTCAAGGTCAGATGACACCTGCCAGTTGGACATGTACACCTTACAATCATTCCATACACCAAATATAGTAAACCTATTGCTTATAGTATCTGAGATATGGACTTGACCACGAAAACTTAACCTTGTTCACTGATCCATGAATTGAGGTCGAGGTCAAGTGAAAACTGTCTAACCAGCACAAGGACCTTGCAAGGTACGCACATACCAACTATAGTTATACTATTACTCATAATAAGAGAGAAATTTAGATTACAAAAAATCTTAACTTTTTTTTCAAGTAGTCGCTGAACCATGAAAATGAGGTCAAGGACAATGGACATATGACAGACGGAAACTTCATAACACAAGGCATCTATATACAAAGTATGAAGCATCCAGGTCTTCTATCTTCTGAAAAAGTAAGCTTTAAAGAAGTTTGTTGACGCCGCTGTGGCCACGGCTGCCGGATCACTATCCCTATGTCTCACTTTCTGCGACAAAAGTCGCAGGCTCGACAAAAATGTTAATATAAACAAAATTTCAATTAACTTCATTGTTCCTGTCCTGGAGTGGTAATATCAGAAACTGGACATAATCATCTTTCCATATTAACAAACTCAGTTTTTTGTTTTAAACATCTGTTTGTTAAGTAATATTATCTGTCCCTTTATCAACATGAGATGACAGATTTACAGCTCAACCATTTTATAATCTAATAATGAACATTAAATTTCAAACTATATCTATACATAATTTCTTCTCTGCTATATCTATTTTTAACTATGACTCTACTTATAATTTCTATTAATTGTGAAATACAGCTCTGAATTTGGAATCTGATTAAATATTTGATATAGTATAGTTTCTGACACAGAATGAATGTGGTCTAAGTACTTAGATAATTTGAAATTGGACATTTACCAATTATGGTCCAATATCCAAAATCTAAATACATGGTTGGAATCAGAATATAAAAAAGGAAAATAACAAAAATACCGAACTCCAAGGAAAATTCAAATCGGAAAGTCCCTTATCAAATGGCAAAATCAAAAGCTCAAACACATCAAATGAATGGAAAACAACCGTCACATTCCTGACTTGGTACAGGCACTTCCCCATGTAGAAAATGGTGGATTAAACCTGGCCCTATAGCTAGCCAAACCTCTCACCTGTATGACAGTCGTATAAAATTCCACCACACCGACAACAATGTGCGAACAAAACAAACATACATTACAGGCAAAAATGTCAAAAACAGGGGCACAGCAGTCAACATTGTGCCACAATCCCAATAACTACAAAAACAAACAAACATATCAACAAAGAAAAAAAAATGGCATGAAGACAAAGCACACAAGCAAAAACGATTGACAAGAACACAAAAAAACGACCACAGCACAACAACACACCGGCGGAATGCACAAGTACCTGGTCATGCCAAAAGGACATCAACAAAAATGGACCAAATAGCAAAGGCTTATAATTTACAAAGACAAATAAAAGAACACTACAACTCGCAATTAAGACGACAAACAATGTCAGTACCTAGAATCTATACCTCAAGACCACCATGCACCATCTGCGAAGCCTACACGGAACACCTATCAACCAGGTCTTGGTATCCTCTGATGAACTGTTTTAGAAAAAGGACGAGACGTTCTTTGACATAAGGGAGCTACCATTTGATTTTTATGGGTGGGGGGGCTAGGATGAAAAATTTTGTCCTTCTTTTTTTTTTAATTGTAATCTCTGTCCTGCCTTTTTATTTTTTACTCTATTCGGTCCTGCCTTTTTTTTTACTAGTTTATCCTGAATTTTTTTACACAAATTGTCATCCTGCCTTTTTTTTTACCAAGTTGCTCATCCTGCCTTTTTTTTTACTCAAAACTCCTGTCCTGCCAATTTTTTTCAAATGTCATCCTAGCCCCCATAAAAATCAAATGGTAGCTCCTTAACTTTGGTTCATCAACTTTCTGCTCAGACACTGGTGACGTCTGAGTAGCAGCTGCAAGCTCTTGAATACAGAGTGAGTTGGGAAATGTATATCCCATATGCAGATGAAGTTGGTATATTGCTACTAAGGTGGGGGAAATTGATAATTTCAAAATTAAAATCGTCTCATTTGTCATAGATTCTGGTACTGAGATGACCAATTATGTCAAACTCGAGGTATAAGTCTTAAAATGAGGCGGAGGAAGCTGTGTCTGTTGTTTCTTTAATTTCTAGTTCTGGAGGATATATTAATGGAACCCAATCAGAAAAGTTTGGATTGTTAATAGAAAGAACATCATCAATATACCTGAATGTGAAATTAAATGATCTGGCTTCTTTAATCTTCTTGTTTTTGACAAGTGTCTGAAGGAACTCTGACTCATATGAAAATAAGAAGAGCTCAGCAAGGAGAGGCGCACAGTTCATTCCCATAGGAATGCCGACAATTTGTTGAAAAAGTCTACCTCCAAATTCAACAAATATGTTGTCAATAAGAAACTCCAGCATTCTGATCACTCGTTCCTCTTTGTAGTATGTTTTACCTTTTGTTCACTATTAACAAAATATGCCGTATGGTATCCCAAAATAATAAATTTATAGCGTATGCTACCATTTTTTTACTGAAAAGCATTGTGGATTATTTCTTTTAGACGATTTTTCAATTTCACATGGGGAATGGTGGTATACAGGGTTGAAAAATCAAAAGTTTTGATAGAATTAATTTCAGAGAAAGATCGAGATTTAAAATTATCCAGAAGTTCTTTAGGGTTTTTTAGAATCCACATATGGTTAATACCACTACGCGAGTAAACAGTTTCACAGTATTTCTGAAGACCCTCTTTCACTGCGGACAGAATTTTTGTCGATCTAATGGACAATTCCTTTGTAGAACATATAATTCAATTTTTGATGAAATCAAACAAAGTTTAATTTTGGATCCTTTGGACCTCAATGTGGACCAATTTGATTACGGAATCTAAAATCCAAAATCTAAATACACGATTAGATTCAGCATATCAAAGAACCCCAAGAATTCAATTTTTGTTAAAATCAAACAAAGTTTAATTTTGGATACTTTGGACCTTAAGGTGGACCAGTTTGAAAACCGGGGCCCAAAATCAAAACTCTAAAGACACTGTTAGATTCAGCATATCAAAGAACACTAATAATTCAATTTTTGTTAAAATCAAACTTTCAATTGTTGATACTTTGGATCTTAATATGAACCAATTTGAAAACATGGCCCTAAATTAATAAACTGTTAACACAGAGATATGTCTCGCCTATTTGTTATTTTGATAATGCAAATGTTGAAATTAAAATAGAAATACTTTAACATGTAAGTTATGCAAATATTTAAAGTCAATGAAGGTACAGGGCTAAGCAATCTCCATGGAAATCAAATGTGCCAATGCTAATACAACTGCATACCAAATACCATTGACTTTTCATAAGTTGTTCCCTTTAAACAAACCTAAACACAAACATTAACTTGTAAACTATGCAAAAGCTTCAAAGTCAATGAACTATAATGAGGGAGTGGGGTTATATAATCTCCGTAGAAATGAAACTTGCAAATGTATGACCAAATATCAATGACTTAACATTAGTGGTACATCATAAACTGACCTAATCACAAACTAATACATGTAAACTAAGCAAAAGTTTCAAAGTCAATAGACCGTGACTGAGGGGTAAGGACCAAATATACGCCATGGAAATGAGATGTGCTTATGCTTATACAACTGCATACCAATTATCATTGACCTACCACTAACAGTTCCCCTTAAACTGACCTAATCACAAACTAATACATGAAAACTAAGCAAAAATTTCAAAGTCAACAGACCATGACAGAGGGGGCGTGGCCAAATAATCTCCATGGAAATGAGATATGCCAATGCTTATACAACTGCATACCAATTATCATTGACCTACCACTAGTGGTTCCCCAGAAACTGACCTAATCACAAACTAATACATGAAAACTAAGCAAAAATTTCAAAGTCAATAGACCATGACAGAGGGGGCGTGGCCAAATAATCTCCATGGAAATGAGATATGCCAATGCTTATACAACTGCATACCAATTATCATTGACCTACTACTAGTGGTTCCCCAGAAACTGACCTAATCACAAACTAATACATGAAAACTAAGCAAAAATTTCAAAGTCAACAGACCATGACAGAGGGGGCATGGCCAAATAATCTCCATGGAAATGAGATATGCAAATGCTTATACAACTGCATACCAAATATCATTGACCTACCACTAGTGGTTCCCTAGAAACTGACCTTATCACAAACTAATATATTGTTGACGCCGATGCCGCATACGCCGCTGCCGTCGCCGGAAACAGCATACCTATGTCTCGCTTTTTGACTCTGTCAAGGCGAGACAAAAATCTAAATACACTGTTAGATTCGACATATAAAAGAACCCCAATAATTCAATTTTTGATGAAATCAAACAAAGTTAAATTTTTGACCCTTTAGACCTTTAATGGACCAATAATAAAACAGGGCCCAACATTCAAATTCTAAATACACGGTTAGATTCAGCATATCAAAGAACCCCAAGAATTACAGACTTTGAATTAAACCCCATTGAAATTGGTCAAGAAATAAGAAATTTATACAAAGTATTACAAAAGTATTGTTTTCGACCCCTAATTCCTAAACGGTTTGGGCCATGCCCCCGAAAATTCAATCCCAACCTTTCTTATAAGGTAAGGAACCTTGTGGTAAAATTTCATAGAGATCCATATACTTATACACAATTTATTATTCGAAAACAAGAAAAATGCTTGTTTTTGGCCCCTAATTCCTAAACAGTTAGGACAATAACCCCCAAAATCAATCCCACCCTTTCTATTGTGGTTTGGAACCTTGTGCTACAATTTCATAGAGATCCATACACTTATACTCAAATTATTGTCTGGAAACCAAAATGTCTTTGGACAACGATGCTGACATTGCCATATCATAATACGAACGCAAAAATTTTGCGGATGTATAAAAATAGCAGGCTTTCTACGAAAATGATTACAACATCTGGATCATTTTTCTCCAGGATTAATCATTCATTTTACCCAAGAGTTTGGAGAGATCTATTGTTTAAATTTAATGGCATAAAGACTTATCTCAACCATAATTATACCTTTCAAATGCTGTTTTTAAGTCTCTTGCTAAAGAGCTTTTAGTCTGTATCAAATCATATGGAAAATGCATCTGATCTGAAAAATATTAACATTGATAATAAATAAGCTGTTGGACAGATACTTAAGCCACATCAAAATATACCATTTTAACACCAGATTAGTATCAATTTGTCTCGCATTGTCGGAAGCAAGACAAAAATAATCCTTAACTCCATTTAGGAATTGTCTTACAACTTTGATGGATTAACAGTTGATCTTGATTTTCATAACATTTTTGTCCCTATTAGATTTCCCCTATTAACTACAATTTTTGAGATATTAAACAATTATTTCCAGTTAAACATTTATTAATGGCGGCCATCAATTATTATATTAATCTCATACTAAAATCTAAACACATTAAGGATCGTTCATGTCAAATCTGAGTTAAATTAGTTAAGTACTTTAAGGGGGAAGATCTTTGATACAAAAATAGACATTTGAGGGCAATTAATTCAATTAACAGTCAATTCGACAGTTCCAGTCACGTGACTTAATTGTAGATTTTGTATTGTTGATCACTTTTGCTGTTTACAGTGTGTATCTATAACAGTTTTTAAGATAGTAGGAAGAAATGCTATAATTGGTGAAAAAAAATCATCATTTAAGGACATTAACTCCTATAAAAAGTCAACTTATGGTTCAGTCAATTTTCAGTAGATCTTATATTGCTGATCACTTTTGCTGTTTACAGTTCCTTTCTATCTATTATAGTTTTCAAACTAATAAGCAAAACAGCATAAATTGGCAAAATATATTAATGAATGGCAATTACTCCTATAAGGAGCAATCTGATAATTTTGGTACAAATAAAAATTAGGTAGAAAAAGATGTAAGCCGAAAACTTTTTACTTCTATGTTCTATTTTAGCCATGGCAGCCATGTTGGTTGATGGACAAGAATATAATCAACAAACTACAATCAATACATTCTAAGGATCTATCATGTGAAGCTTGCTTTAATTAGTTTCAAGACAAAGATCTTTGAAAAAGTTTACACTGGACAACAGATTACAGACCATGACCGACACCAAGTTATGCAATACATCACATGGCCTAAAAGGGACAGATGGGCTAATAATAAAAGATAGATGTACTCAAGACTAGAAAAAATTTAACAAAGAGTAATGGATATAAAATCATGATTTACCGCAGAATATCATCTTAACAAAATTTGCTTTTAGCACTATGAAAAATAAAAAGTAAGCATTTCCATAAAATAGTAAAAAGTAACAATTACATCAACATCATTCTAAATTTGTTCTCTGATTCTGACAAATTATTATTTTTTCAATGCTGTTTTTCAATTTTTTTAGGCTCTGGACATTCAAGAGCTTGAAATATTGTACAGATACTTGTCTATTGTCAAAGTCTAAATATTAACCTCTCAATGTCTTTTGGTTTTTTTGTGATGCTGTGTTGATACATTTTGAATTATATAAAGTTTGCTCAAGGGAGTAAAAACAAATGTATTTATAGTTTTTTGCAATAAATTATCATAATTTCTGTTAAATACCTTCTGGAAGAGAAGCAATATCATCATGAATAGATATCATTATTTTAGCTTCTGCTGATAAATACTGTCGCCGAGACTCCTCATATTTAATAGCACCTGTCAGTTGTTTCACCAGATCAAAATAACAGTTTATTACAGATTGATCAACTGATGCCTGAAATAAGAAAATTTGGACCCTTTAGACCTCAATGTGGACAAAGTTGATAACAGGGCCCAAAATCAAAAATCTAAATACATGGTTAGATTCAGCTTATCAAAGAACCCCATATATTCAATTTTGTTGAAATCAAACAAAGTTTAATTTTGGACTCGATTTGGACCAACTTGAAAACTTGGCCCATAATCAAAAATCTAAATACATGTTTAGATTCAGCATATATCAAAGAACCCTAAGAATTCAATTTTGTTAAATCAAACTAAGTTTAATTTTGGACCCTTTGGACCTTAATGTAGACCAATTTGAAAACGGGACCAAAATTAAGAATCTAAATATACAGTTAGATTCGGCATATCAAAGAACCCCAATAATTCAATTTTGATGAAATCAAACAAAGTTTAATTTTGACCTCAATGTGGCCCAATTTAAAACGGGCCTAAAATCTAAAACTTAATACACGGTTAGATTCAGCATATTAAAGAACCCCAAGAGTTCAAGAATAAAACCCCATTGAAATTGGTCAAGAAATAAGCAATTTATACAGTATCTTCTTTGCACAATACTGTGCAATTGAATATTTCTTGCAATTGCAATACTGTGCAATTGAATATTTCTTGCTATTATAATACTGTACAATTGAATATTTCTTGCTATTGTGCAATATTGTGCTATTGGATATTTCTTGCTATTGCGCAATACTGTGCAATTGAAGATTTCTTGCTATTGCAATACTGTGCAATTGAAAATTTCTTGCTATTGCACAATACTTATTATATAATAATTTACACATCCTGTTTGGTGTGTATCTCCTGCCATATCATTATTATTTGCTTTTAGATATAAATCAGAAATAACCAACTTAAAATGGAAAAAATTTTAAAGAAAAAAGGAAAAAAGGAAAAAAATGCCCCCCAAATTTTTGAACCCCTTATGATTCATCAACCCCAAACTCAATCCCAGCCTTCCTTTGAGGTATGGTACCTTGCAGTACAATTTCAGAGATCCATACACTTGAACACAAGTTATTGTCTGAAACTAGAAAATGCTTATTTTGGCCCTTTTGGCCCCTAATTCCTAAACGTTTCAGGCAATTACCCCAAACTCAATTCCAGCTTTCCTTGTGATATGGAACCTTGTAGTACAATTTCAGAAAGATCCATACACTTACACACAAGTTATTGTCATGAAACTAGAAAAATGCTTGTTTTTGCCCTTTTGGCCCTAATTCCTAAAATTTTGAGGCAATTACCCCAAAAATCGATCCCAGCATTCCCTTTGTGATATGGAACCTTGTGGTACAAAGTCAGAGATCCATACACTAACACACAAGTTATATCTGGAAGTTACAAAATGCTTATTTTGGCCCTTTTGCCCCTAATTCCTTAACTGTTGGTACCATAACCCCAAAATCAATCCCAACCTTCCTTTTGTGATATTGAACCTTATGGTAAAATTTCATAGATCCATTCACTTAAACTAAAGTTAGAGTGCGAAACCAATGCGTCTTCGAACAAGAATATTTTTCAAGTGATTTTTACAGTTTCTTCTCATGTTGTGCTGTTACACTACTGTCCAAGGTTTATAGGTGGATGGTTGGCATGACTGCAAGCATGTTTAACACCACCACATTCTGTATGTGCCTGTAATTCAGTGGTTGTTGTTCGTTGCTGTTAATAATATTTGTTTTTCATTTATTGTTTTTACTTAAATCAGACCATTAGTTTTCTCATTTTAATCGTTTTACATCTGTCATTTCGGAGCCTTTTACAGCTTGCTTTGAGGTATGGGTTTTGCTCATTGTTGAAGGCCGTACGGTGATCTATAGTTGCTAACCTTCTACGTCATCTGGTCTCTGATGGAGAGTTGTCTCATTGGCAATCGTACCACATCTTCCTATTTTTATAAGAATATGTTCATTGGATACAATGACCTTTCAACAAACAAACAGGTTTCAAGGTCATGTGATCACAACTTTTTGGTAAAGTACCTTAAACCAAAACTTTCACCTGATACCAGAATGACGAATAATAATAAGATATAAGTAACTCATTTTAAAATAAAACTTAAATCATGCAATTTACCAACATTATTAGTTTTGTCAATAGACAGGGAATCGTGTACTATGGAATCATTATTATTCGTGGGATACCAACTATCATGGATTTCTTTGGTATAGGGCAGCCACGAAATGTTCAACGAAATTAAACTTTATATAGGCTTGTATGCAAACTTTGGCTAAACCACGAAATCAAATATTCACGAAAATTAAAAGATTCTATTCACATTTTGCCTAATACTTACCTTTAAAACAAAGACAATATTAAATGAGCCAATTTGGTGAGATATTTTGCCTGATGTCTGTTGTTTGGTAGATTGGTCCAGCAGCATAGGAAATCCTATAAATCTCAAATCATCTACTTTCAAATCAAATGGTTGACCACATAAAGCTGGTTTGACTGACAGAAGATTTGCTAAAATTGCCTTTGAAAATCTGAAATAGATGAAAACAACTATTATATATGATGTCATGATATTGAGAACATTTCATTACAGTACAGAATTCTTTCTGAAATTTTACATTCTACATTGTGACGAAACAGCAAATGACTAAATGCGGTCTACCTAAATACAAAACCTAGCATCCTTGTCTTGAAATTTTTAAGATATAATTCATTATTCAAATATAATTCACGCAAAATGAGGATAATCAGAAAAACAATAAAATCTCTTCACTTGCCTGCAATTTCACCATACAGAGGCCTTATCTTAAATATTGTTCAGGGTCCTTAAATAGGTAGAGTATGACACACATCCAAACTCATTCCCTCAGATCTAACATTCCTAATTTGACTGAATGTGACAGTGTCTATATACAATTTACCAAGCTAAACAGACACCACTTTAACATGGTTTCTGCCACCTGATAGTATAAAGTGCATGTAACAATATTTTTATACTCCCTACTATCATTCAATCATTGAGGTTTATTGAGTTACAATTGAATACATTTCAATTTATGTTATGTATCAAAGAACAACAATTAAAAAAAAAAAAAATTGATCGGCACTGATTTTCGAACTCAACAAAGACATTGCTGATATAAACCTATTATATAAGTTTCATAAAATTCATAAAGAATGTACACAAAAGAGTGCTGACAATGCAATTTTCCATATAATCAATATTTCCAAGGGGCATAACTCTTTTAAAAATAATTGATCGAACTGATTTTCGATCTCGTCTAAGACATTGCTGATATAAAGCTATGATACAAGTTTCATAAAAGTCTGGCAAGAATCGTACACATGAGAGCGCTTACGATGCAATTTTCAATATAACTAATGTTTCAAGGGGCATAACTCTTTTAAAAATAATTGATCGGCACTGATTTTTGAACTCGTCCAAGACATTGCTGATATAAACCTATGATATAAGTTTCATAAAAATCTTGCAAGAACTGTACACGTGAGAGTGCTAACAAGACCAGATGGATGGACAGACGGATGCCCAGTATTTCTATGTCCCCTGCAACGCGTTGCACAGGGGACATAAAATAATTCTTTGTCATGTAGAAGTATTTTAAACTGCTTTAACCATTAATTAACTAATGTTGAAAGGAAGTCAGAAGGAGATAAAATCTGAAAACATTTAATGTGTAATTTTTCATTTCAATATTTTAATGATCACTTTACATCTTTAATATCAGTCATTTATTTTCTTACCCAGATAAGGTCCCTGTGTTGCTGCTGCTTACTGGACTTCTGAAAAATACAAGAGAAATTCTAATGAACAAAAAAAAAGAATTAACATGATTAAGGACAAGCAATTTTGTCAAATAAATATTTAGTTAACCAATCTCCAAAACTGTGTGGACAGTAGGTGCTGTAGATAAATTCTGATGGATATTTAGTTAAGCAGGGATGACAAATTAACTGTGACAGTAAAGATTTAGTTAAAAAAAAAAACGAGAATATAGACACCATGCCCACTCCAAATATCAAAGTTCCATTTACAGTGAACTGCAAAATCTGAATAAAAACTCTAATTTTGCATTTATTTTGAGTTTCTATAGTTCACATCATGAAGAACTTCAGGGTTAACTATCTTAAACCAAAACTTTAACCTGATACATTTCCATGTTTGTGAACTGCAATTTCTTGGTCAAAATCATAATTTGGCATATAGCTTAAAAAATTAACATCATAATGACCATGTGTACCAAGTTTTCATGTTGATGTAACCACAACTTTCATAGGGCCATTGGAGCTAAATATTGCTTTTTACATAAATTACTTGTATTTCTATGCCTTACATGTATGATTTGTACATTGAATCATTTGCAGATGGGTCAATATCCCTAATGCGCCTCAAATTGAGGAACACAAAAGTAGTGCGTAAACAAAAAATCTCTGTGTATGGATATTGGACATGTTTCAATTTTTAACAAGTGACTGAGCGTAATCATTTGTGCTGATTTGGAGAGCAGAGGACCATAGAATAAAGGTGTAAAAACTATGGAGTTATTAAATGTATGCAAAGAATTAAATTTTCAGCGAACTTATTGTGTGAAAAAAAAGGATTTTTTCCTTGAGAAGCTGCATCACATAAGGATTTTCAGGGTGTGCAAAATTATGGAAAAAGAATCTCAATTTGTACCCCAAAATTTTACCACATATGTGAAAATGTCTCTGCTTTGAAACAAGCCATCATACATATCCAAGTTTATGATATGAGCAGAGGAATTGAGGAAAAGGTTACCATTACCGCCTACCTGAAATTAATTGCGCATCTGTACCAGGATGAGAAGTTTTTTTTTACTTTGGTAAGATTTTCATGTTAGGCCTTAATTGATAAATTAATTACATATAGATACATACATTGTATATATGTTGGGGAAAGATGATAACTGTGGTTTTTTACATTAGCCATCTATTTTTTTTAAAGGAAATTGCTAAAAAGATACAGAATTTCAGAGTAATTATGACATAAAAGTAATCTTTAATCGAATATCATCTAAAAACTCACGATACTGTGACAACATCTTCTGCTATCCGCACACTGTAAACATTTCTTCTTTTAGCTGAAATTGATAAGAGTTCACATTTTGAGATGTCTCACCTGCTTTACGTAATCATGATTGAATTTTATGTTGAAAGTCTTTAATAACAAGGTTTTACTACAGATATCACATAAAATTTACATTATCAAGATCCAGAAAAATAAGATAAGAGTCATAAGAACCTTGACAGATGGATATATACACCTTTCAACAATTCCATAAACCAATATTTAAAACACCTGACTCCTTGCTAACAGTATCTGAGAAACAGGTGTTACCACAGAAAACTTCATGTTGACCACTGAACCATGAAAATAAGGTCAAGGTCAGATTATCCGTGTCAGACAGACATGTACACCTTACAATCATAACTTACACCTAATTGAGATGAATTCCTGCTTATAGTATCTGAAAAACGAACCTAATCAGGAAAAGTTAAAATTGAACAACGAACCATTAAAATACATGTAAGGCCAAGGTCAGATTAACCCCATCAGACAGACATACACATCTTACAATTATTCCATACATCAAATATAGTTGACCTACTGCTTATAGCATTAAACTGAAAATATATTCTTTTTCTGCAATCTGGCCCCATCCCACATACCAGACTACTACTTTAGAATTAATTACGCAGCTACTGAAATTTTGTTCATGTGTAAGTTCATCATTTCTTTACTGGCTGTGGTAGTAAAACATTTGGTATTATGTTATTTTACATTTAGGAACTCTGGTACTGTAGTTTTGATTTAAGTATGATTAGTAACAGCATGCATGACCCTTTATTTCTAGGACACCTAAATTAAGTAAAGGCTCATCATTCAGGAGAAGAGGCTTCATCTATATTCAATGAAACTTATATACAGATGCTTACAAAGTCTACTTATAAATCAGGTTTACCCATGTTAAAACTAGACCATGCAATTCCTTAGGTAAGAACAACCTGCTTTGGCTTAATTCAAATAAAATAAATGCCTGGGCCTCATGATATCAGTCAGGATCCTACTTTCGTCAAAATTATCTCCCTATTAGGCCACCTAATTTTTTCAATCGCAAAAATGGAAGCCATTGTAGGGGTGACACGCTGTCAATTTATCTCTTGAAAATGGACAAAAATTTACCCACATAGCATCATTACGATCCTTACATGACAGTTGTATTTTAAAAGACAAATGTATCTACTAGCTATTAGGCATCATGTAATGTACTTTTATGCCTTTTGTCAACTTAAAACTATTGTCTGATCGGTTGTCAGGGTGAATTTTCAAAGTTAAAAAACATTTAAAAAATTCTAATTAAATATTTCATGGACAGACAGACTAAAAATTTTCAGAGGTTGAACATGAATTATCCTAGATAATACACACAGAAGATTGAATATTTTTGAAGTTATGCATTTTTTAAATCCACTTGTAAAGTCTCTCATCAAGGGTTTTCAGTAAAGATTGGGGGTGTTAGTTCACGGTGTGTACGACTTTTCTTTTTTATAGTACATTTCATGAAATAAAATAATTAATAATACTAAAATAAAATATAATACAAGTAAGAAATACACCTTAAATTTTAACTTTTGTAGTAGCACAAAGCTTTTTTTTTGTTATTCAAACACACCTACTCTGTTGTTATGACTCCTTAGAAAGATATTTCACTTGACCTATATACTTTATTTCATGGTACTGTGAATTTTTAGTGTTATTATATCAACACATAGCCTAAATATAAAAATAATGGAATTTGAAGAGAGATGGTGTATCAAATATTTCTGCTTTATACATTTTCAAGACAAAACAGTCAACTCTGAGACAAGCCTGAACATAAAAGGTGTACCTGACTTTCTCTTTCGATTTGATTATTGCCCATTTTTAGGATTTTTTTCCAAAAAACTGTTGCCGAGGGCAAAGATGCAAATTAATGCTTTAAAAATATCAATCTTTTATCTTTATGTGGATTTTTTTTTGGCAGAATTTATGCTTATGCATAAAAAGATCCACATGTTTTTGCACCTACTATAATCGACTGTTTTGTGAAATTTTGTCTTTACTTGAAAAGTTTACAAATATCCCAAACTTCCATACTATAGTTTAAATATACACTCGTATATAAGTGGCAAAAAATCCTAAATTATGCATCTACATTAAACTTTTAAAACCCCATAAAAACAGATGTAAACAATTCAAATATACCAAGTTGACCATTTATACATGTACCTTCTCTAAAAAAGAGTTCCATTTCTTTTGCTTAATTTCAACTGGATATCAGCCTGATATAAGTTAGAACCAGTTAAAGATTTGATAACTAACTGGAATGGTAGCTATTGCAGATAATAGGACATTATAAGAAATATCTTAAAATTTAAATATAAATTGCTAATTTTTATGTATGTGGATTTTCAGGGTGTGCAAAATTATGGAAAAGAATCTCAATTTGTACCCCAAAATTTTACCACATATGTGAAAATGTCTCTGCTTTGAAACAAGCCATCATACATATCCAAGTTTATGATATGAGCAGAGGAATTGAGGAAAAGGTTACCATTACCGCCTACCTGAAATTAATTAGCATCTGTACCAGGATGAGAAGTTTTTTTTTACTTTGGTAAGATTTTCATGTTAGGCCTTAATTGATAAATTAATTACATATAGATACATACATTGTATATATGTTGGGGAAAGATGATTACTGTGGTTTTTTACATTAGCCATCTATTTTTTTAAAGGAAATTGCTAAAAAGATACAGCATTTCAGAGTAATTATGACATGAAAGTAATCTTTAATTGAATATCATCTAAAAACTCACGATACTGTGACAACATCTTCTGCTATCCGCACACTGTAAACATTTCTTCTTTTAGCTGAAATTGATAAGAGTTCACATTTTGAGATGTCTCACCTGCTTTACGTAATCATGATTGAATTTTATGTTGAAAGTCTTTAATAACAAGGTTTTACTACAGATATCACATAAAATTTACATTATCAAGATCCAGAAAATAAGATAAGAGTCATAAGAACCTTGACAGATGGATATATACACCTTTCAACAATTCCATAAACCAATATTTAAAACACCTGACTCCTTGCTAACAGTATCTTAGAAACAGGTGTTACCACAGAAAACTTCATGTTGACCACTGAACCATGAAAATAAGGTCAAGGTCAGATTATCCGTGTCAGACAGACATGTACACCTTACAATCATAACTTACACCTAATTGAGATGAATTCCTGCTTATAGTATCTGAAAAACGAACCTAATCAGGAAAAGTTAAAATTGAACAACGAACCATTAAAATACAACATGTAAGGCCAAGGTCAGATTAACCCCATCAGACAGACATACACATCTTACAATTATTCCATACATCAAATATAGTTGACCTACTGCTTATAGCATCAAATTGAAAATATATTCTTTTTCTGCAATCTGGCCCCATCCCACATACCAGACTACTACTTTAGAATTAATTACGCAGCTACTGAAATTTTGTTCATGTGTAAGTTCATCATTTCTTTACTGGCTGTGGTAGTAAAACATTTGGTATTATGTTATTTTACATTTAGGAACTCTGGTACTGTAGTTTTGATTTAAGTATGATTAGTAACAGCATGCATGACCCTTTATTTCTAGGACACCTAAATTAAGTAAAGGCCCATCATTCAGGAGAAGAGGCTTCATCTATATTCAATGAAACTTATATACAGATGCTTACAAAAGTCTACTTATAAATCAGGTTTACCCATGTTAAAACTAGACCATGCAATTCCTTAGGTACATGTAAGAACAACCTGCTTTGGCTTAATTCAAATAAAATAAATGCCTGGGCCTCATGATATCAGTCAGGATCCTACTTTCGTCAAAATTATCTCCTTATTAGGCCACCTTATTTTTTCAATCGCAAAAATGGAAGCCATTGTAGGGTGACACGCTGTCAATTTATCTCTTGAAAACGGACAAAAATTTATCCACATAGCATCATTACGATCCTTACATGACAGTTGTATTTTAAAAGACAAATGTATCTACTAGCTATTAGGCATCATGTAATGTACTTTTATGCCTTTTGTCAACTTAAAACTATTGTCTGACCGGATGTCAGGGTGAATTTTCGAAAGTTAAAAAACATTAAAAAAAATTCTAATTAAATATTTCATGGACAGACAGACTAAAAATTTTCAGAGGTTGAACATGAATTATCCTTGATAATACACACAGAAGATGGAATATTTTTGAAGTTATGCATTTTTTAAATCCACTTGTAAAGTCTCTCGTCAAGGGTTTTCAGTAAAGATTTTAAGGGTGTTAGTTCACGGTGTGTACAACTTTTCTTTTTTAGTACATTTCATGAAATAAAATAATTAATAATACTAAAATAAAATATAATACAAGTAAGAAACACACCTTAAATTTTAACTTTGTAGTAGCACAAAGCTTTTTTTGTTATTCAAACACACCTACTCTGTTGTTATGACTCCTTAGAAAGATATTTCACTTGACCTATATACTTTATTTCATGGTACTGTGAATTTTTAGTGTTATTATATCAACACATAGCCTAAATATAAAAATAATGGAATTTGAAGAGAGATGGTGTATCAAATATTTCTGCTTTATACATTTTCAAGACAAAACAGTCAACTCTGAGACAAGCCTGAACATAAAAAGGTGTACCTGACTTTCTCTTTTCGATTTGATTATTGTCCATTTTTAGGATTTTTTTCCAAAAAACTGTTGCCGGGGCAAAGATGCAAATTAATGCTTTAAAAATATCAATCTTTTATCTTTATGTGGATTTTTTGGTGGAATTTATGCTTATGCATAAAAAGATCCACATGTTTTTGCACCTACTATAATCGACTGTTTTGTGAAATTTTGTCTTTACTTGAAAAGTTTACAAATATCCCAAACTTCCATACTATAGTTTATATATACACCCGTATATAAGTGGCAAAAAATCCTAAATTATGCATCTACATTAAACTTTTAAACCCCATAGAAACAGATGTAAACAGTTCAAATATACCAAGTTGACCATTTATACATGTACCTTCCCTAAAAAAGAGTTCCATTTCTTTTGCTTAATTTCAACTGGATATCAGCCTGATATAAGTTAGAACCAGTTAAAGATTTGATAACTAACTGGAATGGTAGCTATTGCAGATAATAGGACATTATAAGAAATATCTTAAAATTTAAATATAAATTGCTAATTTTTATGTATGTGTTGCCGATATCAATTTAAAGTGCATGTGGTTATATAATATAACTTATATTTACTAGACTTTGCTTTAGCACTTTTAACAGATTGGGACCAGTCACTGAAATTGTTTATTATAACCTGCTTTGTATACAAATACAAATAGAAATGAATTTATTAACCAATCACAGTGCCCGTATTAGGGCAGAAAAATTACAGTTTAATTATGACTACAAGACAAAACATACAATACTTAACATGATTTGAATGATTAAGTTGATTAAAACATTGAACATATATACATTTATTGAAGAAAAGAACTGCATAAAATATATATACTGGTGAATAAAAACCAACAATCTGGATTCCACTTGGAACACTGTGTACACAGAAATTTCATACAATAATAAAAATATAATACATGTAATAAAGGGGGACAGCTCTTAAGTCAACTATTCATTAGTGCATCTCTTTTTTGGACAGTTGTTTCAAAAGTTTATGAAGTATATAAATGATGTATATATAATAGTAAAAAAGACTTTATTTTTTTATTTTAAAGGAAAATATTCAAAAATGCATTTGTTTAGAACAATAGCAGCAACTTTTGTTAAGTGGATTTTCCAGAAACTAAATAAGTTGCTAGATTGATCACTCTGAAAACACCCAATCTTAAATGTTTTACAAAAGATCAATCACATAAAACAAGAGTGCACACGCTGAAATGTCTCGCCTGCTTTACTGACCACTGACCAATGAACCATGAAAATGAGGTCAAGGTCAGATAAATCCTGTCAGACAGACATGCACACCTTACATTCATTCCATATACTACATATAGTTGACCTACCGCTGATAGTATCTGAGAAACGGACCTAATAATGTAACTTAAACATTGATCACTGATCCATGAAATGAGGTTGAGGTCAGGTGAACCCTGTCTGACAGACATGTAGACATTGCAAGAATCCTATATACCAAATATAGTTATCCTATTACTCATAATAAGTGAGAAATTCACATGACAAAAACTTTTTTTTTCAAGCAGTCGCTGAACCATGAAAATGAGGTCAAGGACAATGGACACATGACAGATTTAAACTTCATAACAAAAGGTATCTGCACACAAAGTATAAAGCATCCAGGTCTTCTACCCTCTGAAATATAAAGTTTAATACAAATAGTTTACGCCGCCAGATAGTAATCCCTATGTCTCGCATCGCAGGTGAGACAAAAATCAGTTATTCAGAAAAGTTGTTTACCAAAAGTTGTTGACCTCTATGTTTGCTTTGAAAATGTATATTCCATTGGGGACATTATATTCCATAATCCCAAACATATTATTATAACCGATTTAGGTGACTGGTTCCAACCTGTTTAATACTTTAACCAATGCTTAGGGAGCTACCATTTGATTTTTATGGGGGGGGGCTAGGATGAAATTTGAAAAAAATAGGCAGAACAGGAGTTTTGAGTAAAAAAAAAGGCAGGATGAGACACTTGCAAAAAAAAAGTCAGGATGACAATTTGGTTAAAAAAAAGTCAGGATAAACCTTTAAAAAAGGCAGGACCGAATAGAGTGAAAAAATAAAAAGGCAGGACAGAGATTACAACTAAAAAAAAATGCAGGACAAAATGTTTCATCCTAGCTGATGAATAGAACATTACACTTGTCAGTATGAAAAGCCATTAACCATGGTTTTCCTAAATACCTAGTTTTATACATGTATCAAAATCTGAAGTGTTTGCAGTACAGTTAAATTTAATTATGAGGTATACTATTGTATAATCATCTGCAAAGACGCATAAAAAAGAGGTGAAAGATACCAAATGGACATTCAAAACTCATAAGTCAAGAAAGAGAGAATGACTGAAATTCACTTTCCACGGGTGACAGGAAATGGGAATCCTAGAGCACTGATGGTGTATCGATGACTGATCCCTTTGTCTCTGAAAATGGTAGTTTTCAGAGAGGTCAATCTATCAAGTTATTTAGTTTATGGATGGTGATCTAATCAAATGCACTTTTCAATATTTTTGCTATATAATAATATTAAGAATGCTTGCACTGTAAATTTATATCCATTATATCCCAGTCGAGTTTATATTACAACCCATTTGAGTGACTAGTACCAACCTGATGAATGTGCGTTGTGGAATGCGTGTAGCCTTTCCAGTGCTGATTTAATGGCTTACATGGATTTGGCACTGACTTGCCTCTTCTAGCTGGTTCAAGTCTACTTTATAAAGAATTCGAAAGATTGGTTGTAATTTGTAAAATTTGTTGTGTTTTCCCTCAAATTTGCAGTTAGGCTCTTTTTAGATTTTACACTGTCTAAAATGTTTACAACTTACATTTAGCAATATCTTGGTGGGTTCTTGCTATTTCAAAATTTGGATACTGAAATAGCAGTCTTTCCCCTCTTGTACCCGAAGTCACAAGCAAAATAGAGACCGGGTCAAAATCTGTCATCTTGCAAAATGAAATCAAAGGGACAAAACTCATTAACAAAATAAAATAAAATAAAAAACGGACTCGGGTAAGCAACAACAAATTCGGTAAAATTCTCAAAAGTAAATTTTTTCAGATTCATATCCTAAAAAAAATATTTGGTAAATGATAGAAAAGCCCACTTTTTAAAATTTGACTCAAATTAATTCTTTGTTTTGCTGGGATGCTATTCAATTCATTAAGGTCCACCATCACATAGCTTTTGATATCCATGCAGTTTTTAACTTTGTATGAACAAAAATCAAATTTCACTCCAAATATATTTCAACTTTTTACTGTATTATCTCTGGGACTAATATGCTAACTTTAGTATAATAGTCCCAGATTATCTGTAGTCAGTGATCAAAATAGTTTCACCATTTGAATATTCTGCTATAAATTTTATATAAAAAAGTACTGTATGAAAAACACATATTTAATAAAAATTCTCCTCAAGTTATTATTTGTCCAAATTGAATGATATTTATATTGTCAAATACAGAAACAGGGAATATCTGTAGTTTCTTGCAATAATTATGAAATATATTTCTGATTTATACTTTAAAGATTTCAAAGATCTGGGTTAAAAACTGTACGATGAAGGTATTACACAAAATTGGTACTGTCTTTTGGAAAGTGTGCTGAAAGGAACTTAGTGTAAATTGGAATAAAATAACAGATGCATAACTTGAATGTGTGTGTAATCTTTGAATCAGTTATTCAGAAAAGTTGTTTACCAAAAGTTGTTGACCTCTATGTTTGCTTTGAAAATGTATATTCCATTGGGGACATTATATTCCATAATCCCAAACATATTATTATAACCGATTTAGGTGACTGGTTCCAACCTGTTTAATACTTTAACCAATGCTTAGGAGCTACCATTTGATTTTTATGGGGGCTAGGATGAAATTTGAAAAAATAGGCAGAACAGGAGTTTTGAGTAAAAAAAGGCAGGATGAGACACTTGCAAAAAAAAAGTCAGGATGACAATTTGGTTAAAAAAAAGTCAGGATAAACCTTTAAAAAAATGCAGGACCGAATAGAGTGAAAAAATAAAAAGGCAGGACAGAGATTACAACTAAAAAAAAATGCAGGACAAAATGTTTCATCCTAGCTGATGAATAGAACATTACACTTGTCAGTATGAAAAGCCATTAACCATGGTTTTCCTAAATACCTAGTTTTATACATGTATCAAAATCTGAAGTGTTTTGCAGTACAGTTAAATTTAATTATGAGATATACTATTGTATAATCATCTGCAAAGAGGCATAAAAAAGAGGTGGAAGATACCAAATGGACATTCAAAACTCATAAGTCAAAAAAGAGAGAATGACTGAAATTCACTTTCCACAGGTGACAGGAAATGGGAATCCTAGAGCACTGATGGTGTATCGATGATTGATCCCTCTGTCTCTGAAAATGGTAGTTTCAGAGAGGTCAATCTATCAAGTTATTTAGTTTATGGATGGTGATCTAACCAAATGCACTTTTCAATATTTTTGCTAAATAATAATATTAAGAATGCTTGCACTGTAAATTTATATCCATATATCCCAGTCGAGTTTATATTACAACCCATTTGAGTGACTAGTACCAACCTGATGAATGTGCGTTGTGGAATGTGTGTAGCCTTTCCAGTGCTGATTTAATGGCTTACATGGATTTGGCACTGACTTGCCTCTTCTAGCTGGTTCAAGTCTACTTTATAAAGAATTCGAAAGATTATTGGTTGTAATTTGTAAAATTTGTTGTGTTTTCCCTCAAATTTGCAGTTAGGCTCTTTTTAGATTTTACACTGTCTAAAATGTTTACAACTTACATTTAGCAATATCTTGGTGGGTTCTTGCTATTTCAAAATTTGGATACTGAAATAGCAGTCTTTCACCTCTTGTACCCGAAGTCACAAGCAAAATAGAGACCGGGTCAAAATCTGTCATCTTGCAAAATGAAATCAAAGGGACAAAACTCATTAACAAAATAAAATAAAATAAAAAACGGACTCGGGTAAGCAACAACAAATTCGGTAAAATTCTCAAAAGTAAATTTTTAGATTCATATCCTAAAAAAAATATTTGGTAAATGATAGAAAAGCCCACTTTTTAAAATTTGACTCAAATTAATTCTTTGTTTTGCTGGGATGCTATTCAATTCATTAAGGTCCACCATCACATAGCTTTTGATATCCATGCAGTTTTTAACTTTGTATGAACAAAAATCAAATTTCACTCCAAATATATTTCAACTTTTACTGTATTATCTCTGGGACTAATATGCTAACTTTAGTATAATAGTCCCAGATTATCTGTAGTCAGTGATCAAAATAGTTTCACCATTTGAATATTCTGCTATAAATTTTATATAAAAAGTACTGTATGAAAACACATATTTAATAAAATTCTCCTCAAGTTATTATTTGTCCAAATTGAATGATATTTATATTGTCAAATACAGAAACAGGGAATATCTGTAGTTTCTTGCAATAATTATGAAATATATTTCTGATTTATACTTTAAAGATTTCAAAGATCTGGGTTAAAAACTGTACGATGAAGGTATTACACAAAATTGGTACTGTCTTTTGGAAAGTGTGCTGAAAGGAACTTAGTGTAAATTGGAATAAAATAACAGATGCATAACTTGAATGTGTGTGTAATCTTTGTGTAAAGTTTTAAAGAATCTGCTTTGAAAACTGTAGTCGATTTCACAAAATTGGTATATTGTGTTGTCTTTTGGAAATTTTTACAAAAAAGGACAAAGTTCAAAAGGATGGAAAAAATTGGCTAAAATTCCTAAAAACATTCCATGTTAGGTGCACAACTTCAAAATGTGTGCAATCTTTCTGTGAAGTTTCAAGGATCTAGGTTGAAAACTGTATAAGGGGAGGATTACACAAAATTGGTACATGTACAGTGTTTTGAAAATTTGCTGTAAAAGGACTTATTTCTCAAGTCCAGAAAATGTGAAAAAAATCATTAAACAATTTCTTGATAGCAGAAGCACAACTAAACTATGTGTGCAATCTTTTTGTGAAGTTTCAAGGGACTAGGTTGCAAACTGCAAGGGAGAAAAATAACACTTTTTAAATTTGGTGCTTCCTAAGTGCTTATCTGGATTCACCTTCATCAGGAACACTAATGCAGACTACACAAAATGTGTACTTCTTTTGGAAATTTTGTTGAAAAGTACTAAGTTCACAAGTCCAGAAAATTGGAATAAAATCCTCAAACAATTTCATAAAAGCAGGTGTAAAACATCAATATGTGTGTGTATTGTTTCTGTGAATTTTCAGGGATCTTGGTTGAGGATCTGATTATATAAAATAGGTTCAAATTTTCTCAAGCCACCAGCTGGCAAGACATCACCATACTACAAGCTGGTTGTGCACTTTGTGCAACCCAACCAAAAATGGGTTATTTTCATACAGTACATCGACTATTGTCATATTATTTATAAAGCACACAAGTATAAGATTGATCGATTGATTACTGTTTAATTATTTCCAGTGCCAGATATTTCATGCCTGTTCAGGACGAGAGCAATAACAGATGTTAGAATTTTCCTTCAAATTTTACTTTTCAAATAAACTTATAATTATGGCTGCCCAGGAACAAATCCTTTTCCTTCACAGAGTTATGATCCATTAAGAATGTTTTTTCTTGTTATGACTACCCCTAATAACTATAAAAGATATAGACAAACTTATTTTTTAATTGTTCCTTACTTTGACCGAAGTGAACTGGTGAACTAGTGAATTTTTAAAGAATTATCTCCCCTCAACTATTCTACTAAGCGAGATGTCAATGTTACTTATAAACAGAGCTATGGAAATTGAGGTCAAGGTCATATTCTAAATTTTGCTTGTTATCACTCCTCCTTTTAAATCTTTCCTCGTTATCACTACTCCTCTGGAACCAAAATCTTTGCTGATAATTCACCACTCATCTGGAACTATTTTGGTATAAGCCATTCAATTAGTTTTTTTAAAGACTTTTTGTAAACAGTAAGTTGCTAAATATCTCACTGATCTCGTTGACAAATACTATCCAATCATATATCTTTGGAACCAGTGTATCTTAAAACTCTTGATGTGACATTGTATAAACCATAAGTAACTATTTTTGCCTTTTTCAAAATAAAAGAACCATATTTTTGTTTAAATAAAAAAGGAGAGGGTACTCACAGAACTAGTTTAAACCTGCCACATGTTAATATGCCTATCCTAAGTCAGGAAATTTGCTAGTGGTTGTCTGCATGTAAGTCTTAGTGTTTTTTGTCTTCTAAAGAATTATATATTGATGGCAGATCTAACTATTATTATTATATTTATTCATACTGCAACTTGCCTAGATTTAGTACAATTTAGAGCTCAACATGTGACACCTGTCTTTTGTTGAAGACTATATGTTGCCCTCTAGATGTTATGTTGCCCTCTAGATGTCAACAGAGATATGGACACCTAGACAACACCAATAGTTTCCCTGTACTTTGTTTCACTATTTATAACAACAGCATCAAAATTTAAAAGAAACAGATTAAAAATGGGCAGTTAGCCAATTTCCATTCATCAAAAATCTGTGATTCTGATATTGTTTGTTTATTCAAATTCAATTTATCAAAATATATTGTACTGTCAAATATTTGCTAATAATATTTTCAGAACTACTAAAATTGAGAAAAATCAAATAAACATACACTCATTTTGATTGCATGATGGTTTATATCTTAAATCCTATTGCAGTCTATCACAACTCTATCTGGAAGTATGAATAATAGAGGCTCTCTCTCTTTATATCTATTTGCAGAAACAATAAGGCATAATCCATTATGATACATTTTGTCTGTTATTCACTTAGGCTTTAAAAATATCTATTTCCTCCAAACTACGCTCTGTAGTTGATTCCTCGTAATGAAAATTACAGAAAGGAAAAGAAACCAAATAGACTCAAATTATCAATAACTATCTGAAATCCACATTTGCTGTTATGGATAATATTCCAAAGAATATACTTCTTCTTTCAAGTAAAGAAAACACAATAAAAAATAAAGCAAAATGAAATGGCTGCATTTCATTTTATTTATAGTAATAAGCTGTCTCCACATACCAAAAAGAAACAGAAAAAGACATAAATTAAAACTGCCAACAAATAGAAATTTTATCTCAAAAACAGGGTCAAATTCAACATGTTTGATTGCAGAAATAATGCCTATTTATCTTTGAACATTGAAGATTAACAAATGACTGTCATAAAAAACACTGATAATTTTATTAATATAAAATCTAACTGAAAGTTGTATTTTTCATTTTTATATTAATAAAGAGCACTTTTTAATTCCTTAACCAGATATATCACAGTTCTGAACACATTTCTGTCACTATATTTATAATTAATATAAGTCTGTGTCTGATTCAAAATTGCAAGTCAGCAAAAAATTGATGAATGTATATCTTCATTTCTTTATTATCTGTACCACATCATCATGACACATTTTATGATGTATTCCTACTCTCTGTGGACTGTACTTTACACTTCGACCCTGAAACAATACAAGCATTTATCTGTTAAAAATCTATCGAATATCATGACACTAGAATTAAATTAAAATATAAAATATTGGTTAATCAATTAAAGGTCATATAACAACAAGAAATTATATATAAGAATCCGGTTGGAGAAAATAAGGACCTGAAAATGAATAAACATTATACTACACAGTACAAATATAATGAAAACAACTATTTTAAGTAACACAGCAATAGAACAACTTGATGTAAAACAAACTGTTGAAACAGAGATATGTCTAGCCTGTAAGTCATTTTGATAGTAAAATGCAAATGTTGAAATATAAAAAAAGCAATACTTGAAATGTAAACTATGCAAAATATTCAGAGTCAATGAACCATGACTGAAGGTAGAGGGCCAAATAATTTCCATGGAAATAAGATACAATGTACCAATGCTAACACAACTGCATACCAATATCATTAACTGATCATAAGTGGTTCCTCTTAAACTGACCGAATCACAAACTGTAACATGTTAACTATGCTAAAGTTTCAAAGTCAATAAACCATGAATGAGGGGGAAGGGCCAACTAATCTCCATGAAAATGAGATGTGCCAATGTTAATACAACTGCATACCAAATTTCACTGATTTACTACAAGTGGTTCCCCTTAAACTGACCTTATCACAAACTTTAACAAATTGTTGACACTGCCTGCAGAAACAGCATACCTAAGTCATGCTTTTTACTCCATCAAGGCAACAAAAAAACAGTAACGCCAAAATGCATCTTTTCAAGAAGGGACATATCAACAAAGTTTAATATGTGCAGGTCTATATTTGCACAAAAATCCAAATTTTATAATTGATGCGCTTACAAAAAAAAACGATAACTTTTTTCCTCTAATTCATGTGTACATGCTACTAATGCAATGAATGGCATTGTTAGGATATATTGATCTGGTGTGATTTATGCTTTGAGGTGTTAAGTGTTACATGATTTATTTAAATTAGATCTCTGATTTTGTAACTATCTCCAATGTGTTTGAGAAAGATGAAATATTGGAGTATAATTTTATTAGTAATTTTTTGGGCCTAAAAACTATAGGAGTTAGCTGGTCAAGCCCTCTTCCTATGTGGGAAGTACACAGACACGGGTACAACAATATGCCCACCAAAATTTTGTTGTGGGGATAAAAATGAATATGAAATAAATGTAATTAAACATACAAAATACCTACCCAAACTAGACCATACTTAAATGTGTTCACCATGGTTCTATGGATTTTATGGCACTACAAGTATAAAAATGTTCATACAAAGTTTATTTTTCTAGAGAGATTTATAACATTAAAAGTTGTTGTATATACTCACTGAGGAAATAAAAAATAAAGAGTTATGCGCTCGAAAAATATTTAACCCAGCCACATCCTTGTGTGCCTGTAGTCCAGTGGCGGATGTTGGTAGCTGTCTGCCACAATTTTGTTTTGTTTATTGCTGTTCAGCTGAAATCAGGTTGTTGCTGATCTCTTTGAATTGTTACACATTTTGTTATTCTGGTGCTTTTTATAGCTTAGAATACAGTATGGATTATGCTCATTGTTGAAGGCTGTACAATGACCTGCAGTGGTTTAAAGTCTCACTGGCAACTATACTACAACTCCTTATCTTTAAAATGTAGATTTATTATTTTTATTCTTCATTGGTAAACAGTTTGAACAAAGTTTAAATGTGTTATACTATAAATAGTTATGTAAAACACAGCTGTACATGTCTGAAAGTTATCACTACAAAAATATTTCATAATAGCAAATATCAGACATGTAAAAAAAGTGCACATAATTCCATAACTTTGTAATTGTACTGTGTAAAACTTTTGTAAAATTGGTCAAAGCAAATGTAAACAATGTATACCAAAATATTATCTTTAATAGTTGTACAAAATACAATTTCGACAATAGGTTATTTGAAAAAAGTTTCCAAAAAAAGATCCCATAATAGCCACCAATTAATATTTCGATAGCTAGAAATTGACTATTATTGAAACCAAGAAGAAACATTGTTGGTTTTTAACAAAACCTATAAATTATTTACATCCCTGAAACTCATAAGAGACCTTTCTTTTAGGCTACTAACAATCTAACATATCTCCTAAGATTTGATGGAATTGATAAATTGTAATCAATAGTCATGTAAAAGAAAGTAAATATAACAAGATTGCATGCATTGTTGTGCTAAGAATACCCTGAAAAGTAATTCAAAGTATCAAAAAATTTGTAATTTGTAATTTCCGTAGAACCCTGTGTCTCGCCTGCGATTGCTGCTGTCAGTGTAAAAGTGTAATGTTGACTTAAAAAGTAAGTCCATTTATCAGAAAAATACAGAATTTAAAAAAAACTTTTTCTTTAGATGCTATTTCAGGGTCTTTAAGATTAGCTCCTGCCCAAGTTTCATAACAATCCATGAAGGTTTACAAATTTATCATGTCAAAAAATTTAATCCCAGACTGTCTGTAAATGTTAACTGTAAAAACTAAGTCCATCTATCAGAAAAATACGGAAAATGAAAAAAAATTATTTTCAAAAGTTTGCTTCAGACATTATCTCTTAATCATAAAAAGCTTCTGCCAAAGTTTCATAAAATTCTATGGAGGTTTGACAAAGTAATTGATGTGTAACAAACTTTAACCCCAGACTGTAACTCTAAAAAAAAACTAAGTCCATTTATCAGTAAAATACAGAAAAATTAAACTTAATTTTTCAAAATTTTGCTCTGAATACCGGTACTATCTTTAGGTCGTAAACAAGCTTCTGACCAAATTTCCTAAAATTCCATGAAGGTTTGACAAAGTTATTGATGATTTAAAAACCTTTAACCTCCGACTACATCTGAATGTTAACTGTAAAAAAAACTAAGTCAGTAAAATACGGAAACATGAAAATAAATATTTTCAAAATTTTGCTCTGGATACTGTATTTTGGTCATAAACAAGCTTCTGTCCAAATTTCATAAAATATCATGATGGTTTGACAAAGTTATTTATGTCTAAAATTTTTTTTACCACAGACTGAACCTTAATGTTGACGCCGCTGCCGACAACTGATTCTAGGATCGCTATGTCTCACTTTAGCAACATTAATGTTGCAGGCTCAACAAAAACAGTATTTGGGGTTTCTGCCAGATCCAAAAAGTACTCACAGGTTACAACTCATCACTGACCAAATATAAAGTTATTCTGTTGAGTAGTACTGCAGAAAATGCAATGAAAAGTTTGAAGTTCATTCATCATATAAAAAAATTAAAAGTATCAGCACAGGAAGTAGGTATCCAACAGATCTGAAAAGTGAACACACCCTTCCACTCATCACTATCAAGCCAGTGACTGAAATATGAAGTTATTCACTTCAGAAGTACATGAAAAAAGTGTGATGGAAATATTTGTTGGATGAAGAAACAGACAAATGGACAAACAGACAGACTGATAGACAAGCTGAATGCAAGATAGCCCCACTCCTAGAGTTTGGGTATAATTAAGTCATAAGTTTCCAATACTCACTACATGTTCTAATGTACACCCTCTTCTTAAAATCAGTCCACCTTCAAAATCTGGTCTTTCTGAAATGGTAGATAGATATTCAGTTTCAAGGGAAAAAGGTTTTCAACAGTCATGTGAATGAAATTTCATCTGAATTTAAGCCAAACAATGTTAGATCTGCAAATTTGCTTAGACAAATTTATGTCCTTCCCATAGCTGGATTTGAAACCATGCTTCTGTGACATAGTGGAAACTTCCTTAAGCTTTTCTTAGTCAAGCGAACAGACTAACTGGTCTCATGGTAGTGTGCTTGCCTCAAGTGTGGAGGTTTCGATTTATCCCCAGTTGTTTCAAACCAAAAACTGGATAATTGGTATTTGCTGCTTCTTAGCTAAGCATGCAGCATGTAAAACTGGTTGGCTTGAGTTACATCCAGCTGGGGAAGGACATAAATATGAAACCACCTATTTTCAGATTTCGGCTAAGCATTTGTAATTTGGGCCTTAGCCCTGTATAACATATGCTTATTTGACAGAGAATGTCTGTTGTAGATTTGTCACATATTATATTATATACAGGTAAATAAATAAATTGCTGTTATCATAAAAAGTTATTCCTTCTTGACTACTGATTTTTTTTTTGCGTGTTCTTTACTGTGACTTGACTGTTAGTGTTGCTCTCCACCTATTGCCAGTTATTCAATATTCTGACCAAATTGCAATTTGTTTTATAAAACCAAACTGTTCAACTGGTCAGAAATTTGAACAAACTGCTGTAGATAACCACAGTCAAGTAGTGAAAGTGCTAGGTGATAAAATAAAGCATACTTAAAATCCTATAAGACTTTAATTCCACTTCACTTCAATGATATCACGAAAAATCAAATTTTATTGTAATTGTCATGCAAAAGGTGAAAGGTAGTAATTTTGAATTGCTATAAAAATGTCCAAACTAAGCTTTCATACAATGTTGCTTTCGAAAAGTCTTCTATATTCATAAGAATCAGACATCATTTGAATTAAAAATCTTATATTCAGTGAAATATGTGTGAAATTACAATACGTTGGTAATAAGTTTCCATGGGAGAATACCTAAAATAATTATTCTTTTGAATATAGAAGACTTTTCGAAAGAAAAAAATTGATTATCTCTCATGGAAACTTCCTACCAATGTATTGTAATTTCACACATATTTTACTGAACAGTTTGGTTTTATAAAACAAATTGCAATTTGGTCAGAATTTTGAATAAGTTGCCAATAGGTGGAGAGCAACACTTACAGTCAAGTCACAGTAATACCTTATGGTCTTCTGCTGATCTTTTTCTTTGTAAAAAAGGTTTGCTTTATCAATATATCTTCTATTTATACAATCATATTTAAAATTAACTGTTAAACAAAGAACCCATTTACCTCCTCTTTTCTTTGTGTAGACTCTCACTAAGGCCAAATATTCCCATGTCGTTGACAATAAATAATCAAGATTCAAATTCATATTGCAACTGAAAAGGAAATAAGTTTTGTTTACATTTTGCTGATATAATCTTCTAATTAAATAGAGCTAATCAAAAGATGCAAAATCTTGTTATCATTCTTAACAGTGATTTTTTTGTAACATGCTAAGCATTTGCCCATTGATGACAACCTTCCAGATGAAAAGCAGCAGTAATTAAATACTGGTTTACAAACAACTACAAAAGCTACAATTCAAGTTCTTGTGAGTACTGGGATTATACAGATTGTTCTGCAATAGTCATGATAAAGAAAATGCTGACAAAATATGTGGATGGAGTTTTGTCTCATTCATATCTAATCTACATCCTTTCCATTCATAAGCCAGCATTTAAAGAAAAGCTTAACTATATCAGAGATTAAAATTTATATCAGGTGTCTAATATATTTAACTTTGTATCTATCAATTACTAAGGGTACATCTTAAAAACATAATCAAATAGTAATACAAAATATTATTTTAGTTATATCCCTGTGAAGGCTATGAGAAGTTATGCTTAGAAACAGAATAACCACATAATCATTGTGTGAAATTGTTGAAATTATCATATGTTTTGCTTTTCATTATTAGCATTTGATATGTCTTGGAATCATAAATTGTCATCATAATCAAGCTTATTCTAATAATTTTCAATAATTGCAGAACTTAATTATCCGTTAACATTTAAAACTAAATAAAAATGAAATAAAAGTTAACTTATCAAGTTAATTGCATTCATGATAAAAGATCAACTTACATATCTGTGAATTTTGAATACAGAAATTTACATTACCTTACAACTACAGAATGAGGTTTTCTTGCTAATCTGTCAACTTCCTCGATAGAAATCTGATCTATTTTATTATACACCTAAAAAATTGTTATAAAATTACCTATTTTATGATATATAACTTAAACATTGCTATAAATTACCAGAAATCTGATCTATTTTCCCAATTACCTAAATCATATAATACAGGTGTGCTGTTAAAAAACCTTGTAATGGAGAAGATGTCAAATGAAATGGTCAAACCAAAGACTTTTAAAACTTTGCTGTTGTTTCTAACAATAAAATGCAATAGCAAAATCTATGTACATAGTCAGTACCACACATTCAAGTGAATATCATTCTTTTACAAAGCTACAACTTAATTAATGCAACTATTGAAAGTTGCCTTGATAAGTAGCATAATTCCTATGACTATCATATCCTGATTATAAAAATAAAAGAATTATTATATTGGATGTTAAACCTATCATCTATCCCTATCAATGAGTATATAATGGCAGACAATTCCATCAATCAACAAATAAAAAGTTTACTTACATAAATACAAGGCATATATACACGACTTCCCAATATAACATCTACAAATTCATCTGATGTACAGTCGTCTCTAAATAATATTTCAGCATTAAAAATTTCTGTTGAAATGTTAAGGGAAAAATGTTCAGTTCATGTAGACAAATTTCTGCTGGGGCCGAACAATATTTTTCAGGAATTTAGGATTGGGCTGTTTAATTAGGGAATAGCCAGTTACATTGTCAGGAATTTCGGGAATGCAGAATTTAATTATATCGTGATGCAGGAATGAGCACATTATTTTCATGAGAATTCAAGATTTGGCTTTTATTTTCCCTGGAATTTGGGATGAGACCCCTTTTTATCCCTCCACTAGGTGTGTCAAGTGGAGCTTCTCATTATTTCTTTTTTATAAATGGTTTCTTGGCTAATCTACATTCAAAGCTACACAGTAAAAAAAAGTATTTACCATATTAGTTCAAACTTGAACAACTGAAAAAGCACAAAACCGCAACATGCTTGTCATCAGACATCATGACTTTTGTCTACACATAATTTGAGACTGCTAGGAGCCTGAATTCCACACCTGGCAAAAATTTACTGCTAAAATGCTTAAGAGAAGATAGCTTCTGACAAATTAAGCTTCCATTGGCTTTTTTTTTCAGTAATTCCCTAAAGTTTCAAAACTTTTTTCTTTGTAGTTTCAGAGAACATTTTTGAAAATTGGCAAATCAGTTTCAAAGATTGCCTCTGGTGACCATGTTTATCTTTCAATCTTCAGAAAATGCAAATTCTTTGTAGATGACCTTCCCTACATCATTTTGCATAGTTTGGTTAAAATTGCAAAGTTTAAGAAAGTAGATGAAATATGATTTCTATGGGGTTTCATGAGAATTATGTGCCACCAAAGCCCACCATGTATGCTACCTGATCAACTTTGAACTAGGATAAGTTGAAGATAGTTTTCTTATTATCAATCGTCTTGAGTTTCAAAACATTTGGTCTTTCAGTTTCAGGAAAAGATTCTTGAAAATCAGCTAATCAGATTCAAGGATTACCTCTGATGGCCAGGTTTTTCATCTGATCAGAACCAAAATGAGGATCACTTACAGAAAACCATCTATAAATCATTTCTGCAAAGGAAATAGAATTAAAAATGTCAGACCTTATCATATTTTGACTGTCATGGCAATTTTCAAGAGCACTGGATATTGCATAGGTAGCACTAAATGACACTTTTTCCACATCTTAAAACCATATGTTAACATTTGTGAATTGTAATACCTTTCACAATAGGGTAACATAAAACACGTGTGAAAAATTTGTGTTATTTTTTACCCTGAAAACTTAATCACTTATTTCAGATTACTATAATCCAAGTACCAAAAATCAAATGGTTTAGAAAACTTGCTGATTAAAGTTAACTTGTAACGGAGAGCTTGATTCTTTTAGTAAATCACATTGTCTCCTTCGGGATTCGAACTTCCGACTCCTGAGTTTCAAGTCAGTGCTCTAACCCACTGAGCTAAAGAAATACTTCACTAGCTCAACCGATCAGGCTAGGTAAGTATCTACTATTCAAGGGAAGCAATCCTGTTACAAATACTTCTGATCATTAAGCATGGATATAAAAAATGTTAGATGATAGAAAACTTTTTTTGTCTTAAATTACGAAAAGGATACTCCATTCATGTAAAATCATCTGACATAATTTTTCATTACATTTTGTCAAAGTTAATGTTGAATTAAATGATATTCCTCCTCCTTTTTTCGGCTGAAATAAAATAATATTTAAATGATTCAAACATGTAAGTGATGTTAAATATTGTTGTTAAGATAGTTATGAAACTCTTCTATAAAATATTCAGTTTAAAATATAAACTTATTTTGAAGTTTTGCATTTTTTATATCATTTATAAATACTTGTTATGATTGTTATCCCTATTTTTCTAAATGCATCAATGAATTCATAAAAGAAAATGATCGAAATTTTAAAAGTCGGAACGATTTTTAAAATTGTTCAATTTTCCATATAATTTACATTTAGCTAAACACGTACTGTTTGCTAGGAGCAGCAAATTTTCTTCCATGAAAATTAAACAGTGTTTATAGCTTACTAAAGCTTACTAAACAGTATGGTTTTTTGCTCATTGTTCATTCCGGTCACCTGTAGTTTACATCATTGTCCATTGGTGTTTGGCTAATTGCTGTCTCATAGGCAATCATACAACATACAATTCTTTTTTATATTTCATCAGAAGTATTGTGAGCAAAGCTTAAACAAGAGTAAACACACTGAAATGTATCTCAATTGCTTTACCGATCATGATTAAATTGTATGTTAACAGTTTTACTACTTACATTATCAATGATCCAAAAAAATTATGTCAAGGTCAGTTGTACCCTGCCTGATGGACAATCATTCGATACACCAAATAAAGTTGACTTGTTGTTTAAAGTATCCGAGAAACATACCTAATCACAAAAACTTGTTAGTTGACCAATGAACCATAAAAATGAGGTCAAGGTCAGATGAACCCTGGCAGATGTACATGTTCACCTAACAATCATTCCATACACAAAATGTAGCATAGTATCTGAGAAACAGACCTAACCATGAAATCTTAACCTTGACCAATGAACCATGAAAATGAAATCAAGGTCAGTTGAACCCTGCCAGACGGACAAGGACACCTTACAATCATTCAATACATGTAATATAGCTGACCTATTGCTATAGTATCTGAAAAACAGACCTTTGGCATCTAAATTATAAAAAAAATTGTTTACCACTTAAATGCTTACCATTACTGTTGCCTACCTTACCTTGAAATATATATTTGGTTTTCTTCTGTTTAATCTGATTCCAACACTTTCCAACTCCATTGTCAATAGCTCCCTTAAAAATAAATAAAACCATGTATACTTAACCCATTTGTGGCAATCCTGTCTGTAGTCATGATTGCAAGAGCAATTCCTTTCAGGCCCGTATTGCCCTCCATTTTTTTTTAAAACTGGCCTAGCTGAACTGTGTTGACAGCACGGAGTTCAATCTTGCAATTCATGGTCCATATACCCTTTCCGGATATGCTGTTATGAAAATATGACAACCTTAATGCTCTTCTCCAAAGTAAAAATTGAAAACTGTGAAAAGTAGCTAAATTCAGGTGTGGGTTTGAGTATTGTTTTTTGGCACCTAAGTTAATGGTATTGACCATAGGTATTTACTGTTATCCTTAATACATCTATAGGTAGTTCAGAAACACAAGGAGGTAGTAAATGACCAGTTCAATTCTGGTCTGTAAAAACTTGGTCACTGTTTTGTCAAAACTCTTCAAAAATGGACATTTTAACGTGTCCCAAGCAAGACAATAAAGCCAAATTAACTTCCAGTCAACATGGATTGGTTACTGTAACTACAACGTAATAATTAAGACTAAGATATTCATTTTTGTCAATGTTCACCATTTTAGGTTGAATTACAGTAAAAATGAATTGACAGAAACTGTCTATTTTTAAGCAGGGGTAGGTTTGTTGATTATATCCTTATTTCTTTTCTCTATTTTTATATATAAATGTTAGCTTTTTGGCTGATTGGCTCAAACTTATAATCAAATTTGGAAACACCACACTGTTGTAATAATTTTGAACAATTTGGTTCCAATTGGTCCCTTAAATTCTGTCAGAGAAGATTTTAAAAATTTCAACAATTGATGACAGATGGTGACTGACACAAATAATGTGAAAAGCTTAACTGGTCATCTTGACTACAAGACATAATTATAAGCTGTTTAGTATCTGGATTGGAAACAAGCCCGAATCACAACTCAACATGAAGTCTTTGTATTATATAAATGAAGATATTAAAAATTTGGTTTTTGATAAACAGATTGAATGAGAAAGTCAATTTACTGCAATTCTCCCCTGGGACCAAGGGTATTAATTAGCTTTCTTATTTTAGGTGGAGATGATACAAGTTTGAAGTAAAATAGTTTACCAATACATACTTCTGCTTTTCTCCTTTGGTGGCATCTAACATCATGATAACAACATCAGCTGTTCTGGCCACTGCTATAACCTGTCTCCCTCTACCTTTACCTAAAACAAACATGACAAAATATAATTATTACATTAGCTGTTCTGGCCACTGCTATAACCTGTCTCCCTCTTCCTTTACCTAAAATAAACATGACAAAATATAATCATAGCATCAGCTGTTCTGGCCACTGCTATAACCTGTCTCCCTCTACCTTTGCCTAAAACAAACATGACAAAATATAATTATTTATACATCAGCTGTTCTGGCCACTGCTATAACCTGTCTCCCTCTACCTTTACCTAAAGTAAACATGACAAAATATGATTATAACATCAGCTGTTCTGGCCACTGCTATAACCTGTCTCCCTCTACCTTTGCCTAAAACAAACATGACAAAATATAATTATAACATCAGCTGTTCTGGCTACTGCTATTACCTGTCTCCCTCTACCTTTGCCTAAAACAAACATGACAAAATATAATTATTTATACATCAGCTGTTCTGGCCACTGCTATAACCTGTCTCCCTCTACCTTTACCTAAAGTAAACATGAGAAAATATAATTATAACATCAGCTGTTCTGGCTACTGCTATAACCTGTCTCCCTCTACCTTTGCCTAAAACAAACATGACAAAATATAATTATTTATACATCAGCTGTTCTGGCCACTGCTATAACCTGTCTCCCTCTACCTTTACCTAAAGTAAACATGACAAAATATAATTATAACATCAGCTGTTCTGGCTACTGCTATTACCTGTCTCCCTCTACCTTTGCCTAAAACAAATATGACAAAATATAATTATTTATACATCAGGTGTTCTGGCCACTGCTATAACCTGTCTCCCTCTACCTTTACCTAAAGTAAACATGACAAAATATAATTATAACATCAGCTGTTCAGGCTACTGCTATTACCTGTCTCCCTCTACCTTTGCCTAAAACAAACATGACAAAATATAATTATTTATACATCAGGTGTTCTGGCCACTGCTATAACCTGTCTCCCTCTACCTTTACCTAAAGTAAACATGACAAAATATAATTATAACATCAGCTGTTCAGGCCACTGCTATTACCTGTCTCACTCTAACTTTACATAAAACAAGCATGACACAACATAATTAAAACATCAGCTGTTCTGGCCACTGCCATAACCTGTCTACCTCAACTTTTGATTTTAAAACATCAGACATCATTATTATAACATAAGCCTGGATAATGTTTTTTTTAGGAGTTTTGCATCAAACTTGTTACTGGTTGATCTTAAATAATCTAGAACAGGTTCCTTTATTCACTAAGTCATGAACAGATCATCATGTTTTAAACATACAGAAATATTAGAAAAAATATCAGCAGTGAGTCAAATTATAAATATTTGATGGAGATAAATAAAGTTCATTTTGTGCCCAAGTGCCTTCATTTTTCTATATCTTCATGCTGAAAAACTGATTATGTATATATCATAAAGCGTTTGTCTTACCCCTAAATCTGATCTAAAATATAAAGGGACATAACTGAAGAACGGTAAAAGTGACCCTACCCAAATTTGTACTTGATCTGAGTTTTGTAGTAATAAGCATTGTGTATAAGTCTCATAACATTTGGTTGAGGCAAACTAAAGTTAGAGAACGGAAACCAACTTTGGGACGTACGTACAGACGGACAAGGGTAAAACTTAATGCCCCCTCCACTACGGCGGGGGCATAAAAAACTAAGATTACCATGATAAAGTTTGGACACTTGATATATTTAGATCAAACATTATAACATCATTGATAACTGCAGGTTAAATTTTCTATTGTTGGGTCAAGTCTTATTGAGGTCACAAAGCAGTGACATATTGTCAGAAGAGCTGTTGTGAATGATTATGAAATATGCTATACAATGTATAACTTACCTTGAGCAGCACCTTCAATGATACCAGGTAAATCAAGTAACTGTATATTGGCACCATTATACTAAAGAATACAAAATATAACATTCTCTTTCATATACAAAAACATTCATATAACTGTAGGAGATATGGTATGGTGAATTGTTTTTACTCCTATATATTATATACAGTAACAGTAAACAATTGCTTGCATGGGGTTGAGTCAGTAATATAAACCAATCATCTTAACTGTGGATTCATTTATTTTCGTGGGTTCAGGAAAAATTGTAGTTTCATGGATTCTTGTTTCACAAGTTCTGTGTACAATCTGATAGGAAATTTGTATTTAGTGGAAAATGCTTATTTGTGATTTATCTATACCCATGAAATCCAGGAATGTAATGAATCCACAATATGTCACTCAGTTATGAGTTGGGCTGCATTTAATTCAGCTAATGGGATTTGATTCATGAATCTGTAATGTCTATGTATATAGTACATTTATCTAAAATTGACAAATTTCTGCAGGCTTTCATAACCCATATCAAAGTAAAAATGTACCAGTTAAACATTTTCATATGTTGTGACTAAATTCCTTGCACTTGGTCTTCTGGGTGTTATGTTAATTGACTTGAATGCCTGTAGTTACAAATGCAATTGAGATTAACAACAGGACCAAAATTATGTCTACCGGTAGCTGACTCTAATGAATTTTGGAAACCCTGGTTGACAGCCTTTACATGAGGTACTGTAAGGAAATAAAGTGGATTTTTGTAGCTCTTTTTGATTTTTCAAACACCATTCATCATTAAAATATTTACAACATTTTCATAAATTTTATCTTTGATCACTTATTGTAGGTATAATGATATTGTATCTATGCTTCCTTTCATATAAGTATTTACCTCAATTACACCAGGTATACAAGTCAGTGTGGTAAACTCATAACCAGCTGATTCACTGTGTGTTGTTGTTAGAGTGTTCAACAGAGTAGACTGAAAATAACATGTTGATTGATCAATGACTGAATGACTATATGATATGTACTCAACAGAATAGACTTAACATAAACAGCAGAATAATACTGAACCCACCATGTGAAAATGTCTCCACTTCCAAACAAGCAATCACACATATTCAAGTACAATATGGACAAAGGAATAGGAAAAACTCTTACTAAAACTGCATACCTGAAATGAGTTCTGCATAATGTCCCAGATGTGAAGGAATAGAGAATTATTAAAATACGTCCTATGAAACCTACTTTATTAAGAAATGGAAAAGCAGATAGTAGTGTGAAAGTCATGAGATAACTTATCTTGCAATGAAATCATCCCGCACTTGTGTCATCAGAAAACTTGCCTTGCTAACAAGGAGAACTGTGGTTAATATTTGTAGGTGTTTTCATAAAATCTATTTTACATATATATGGAAAAGTAGTGATTACTTCTATATCCTAATTTACCAATTAACCACTTTCCTAAGACCTATGTCCCTAATGAAGAGATTGACAATTTACTTTATAACAATTTACTACTTTCCTTAGACCTATGTCCCTAATGAAGAGATTGGCAATTTTCCACTTACTCAAGACCTTTGTCCTATGACAACCTACTTTAATAACAGATGGGATGTAGAATGCATTACAATTGTAAATCATATTTAAAAAACCTACCTTACCAACCGAAGGGAAACCAATGAGTGCTACTCGTGCATCTCCTGATTTCATAACATCAAATCCTTCACCCTGAAAAATATTTTAAAACATAATGAGCCAGTATAACACGAAAGCTTCTGTACAAAACAAGTATCATGAAAATGTTTGAATGTGAACAAGTATCATGAAAATGTTTGAATGTGAACAAGTATCAAGAAAATGTTTGAATGTGAACAAGTATCATGAAAATGTTTGCATACAAACCAGTATCCTGAAAATGTTTGAATGTGAACAAGTATCATGAAAATGATTGAATGTGACTGTATCATGAAAATGTTTGAATGTGAACAAGTGTCATGAAAATGTTTGAACGTGAACCAGTATCATGAAAATGTTTAAATGTGAACGAGTATCATGAAAATGTTTGAATGTGAACAAGTGTCATTAAAATGTTTGAATGTGAACAAGTATCCTGACAATGTTTGAATGTGAACAAGTATCATGAAAATGTTTGAATGTGAACAAGTATTATAAAATGTCTGAATGTGAACAAGTATCATGAAATTGTTTGAATGTGAACAAGTATCATGAAAATGTTTGAATGTGAACAAGTGTCATGAAAATGTTTGAATGTGTACAAGTGTCATTTAAATGTCTGAATGTGAACAAGAATCATGAAAATGTTTGAATGAGAACAATTTTCATGAAAATGTTTGTTAGCTTAATTCAGTTATGGTATGTCAAACCAGAATGAAACGCAAACCTGATCTGTAACTTCTTATATAATTATATAAATAAAATGCTTTGCTGAGTGCAGCCTGATATGACCGCAGAGGTTGAACCCTGAACAGTTGGGGCAAATTTGGACACAATATTCAAGCTTGATACTGTCTGAATTTGGATCGTTATCAAATTTTTGACATAATATAGGTTTCTGACACAAAATAAATGTGGTCAAAGATCTTAAAAATCTATTGAAATCTGAAAAAATTTGAAGAAAAAAAATATGAACCCCTTAAAAAAATTGGAAACCCCCCCAAACTTTTTGACCCCAACCCCCTTTTGGAGCAATTATCCCCCAAACTCAATCCCAGCCTTCCCTTTGTAGTATGGAACCTTGTAGTACAATTTTAGAGAGATCCATACATTTAAACACAAGTTACAGTCCTGAAACAAGAAAAATGCTTGTTTTTTGCCCCTTTTTTGCCCCTGATTCCTGCATGTTTGGGGCAATTACCCCCAAACTCAATCCCAGCCTTCCTTTTGAGGTATGGAACCTTGTGGTACAATTTCATAGAGATCCATACCCTTAAAAACAAGTTATAGTCCTGAAACACATAATGCCCCTCTACTATTGTAGGTGGGGCATAAAAATCAGCTTATTGGAAGGCACAAAAAAGAAAAAAGAGTTATCTATTTCTATTTTGCATGGACAGAATGACAGACATAGGCAAATTGTATACCTTACCAATAAGATAGGGGAGTGGTGGCTTTAAATCAATAAATGGGCTCTTATTAATAATACCTGGAATATGTGTAGTGCAGGACAAGATTCATGTTCTTCTTACTCAAAAAGCAAAATTTTATACATGTATTTAAATTCATAATAATGCATCCTTTCATGAAAACTAGACTGAATTTTCAATTTTCTAAAAAGAGGAGTCCCAAGCTGCATATATTCTATGAGCTGATCTTCAATTGCATTCAACAGATTTTTTTTTAAATTACTTGTCGGAACAAAAAAGAAGTTGTGCAATATATTTATATGCATATTTTTTGCACACTTGAACTTTATTGCTGAGGTAATTAGAATTGTGTTAACACTGTGTAATTCGTCGTTTTTTCCTGTTTTAAACAATGGTATATTTATCATTTGATTTTTTTCTTATGTGTGTTTGATTAATAATATTTTGTTTTTCTTTGTTATATATATTAATGTTTTTCGTGAGAACTCAGGAAAGATTAGTTTTAAAGGAAACTGTCTTACCCAATTTAAACAAAGAATTATCATCATTATTATCATTTCAATCTTAATCTGATTCAGTTCAATATGTTTAGACCATAAAGGTTAATGAGTTAAATCTTTGGTTGTTTTGGTACTAATTTTCGTGACTTCTCTTGGCCAAAAGATGAGTTCTTGGACTCATCTGAAAAATTATTAGTAAACTCTATACATTTAAAGCTAGAATTGCCCTTTTAACTCACCTTAGCTCCAGCTTTGCCTTGAGGTTCTAGTAATTGCTGTCTGTACTTTGCCAATTTTGCCTTCAACAACCCTAGATGGTACTCAGTTGCTTATAAGATAAAAGAAGTATATCATGTGGAGGAATTTAAAATATGCATTCAAAGCTAAAGCTATTTCAATACCAGTATTGGCTCTGATCTATATCAAAAAGTGTGTTTCAATTATTACTGAAACTTTTTGTTTTCATAATTATTCTTAGAATTAAAACATATATAAAGATAATACAGTATTGTAACCATGTGTGGATGGTTTTTATGCTTTATTCACAACATACAGAAATATAAATAAAAGAACAGAGTTCCAATGTCCCCCACATTGCACATATTTTATCTGTCCAAGAGCAATAAAAAAAAAAAACTTTGTTTTTCTTCTTTTAAACTTTTTATCAATATTTCAAAGAAATTAAGGCTTGAGAGCAAATGAAATGGAATTTCCAATATAATTAATATTTCCAAGGGGCATAACTCTTTAATTCAATAGTTGATCAGCACTGATTTTCATATTTGTCCGAGACATTGCTGATATAAGCCTATGATATAAGTTTTATAAAAATCTGGCAAGAATTGTACACATGAGAGCGATAACAATGCAATTTTCCATATAATAAATATTTCCAAGTGGCATAACTCTTTTAAAAAAAGTTGATCGACACTGTTTTTTGAACTAGTCTGAGACATTGCTGATATGAACCTATAACATATTTTTTATAAAAATCAGACGGACATACAAACGGAAGGACGCCCGGTATCTCTATGTCCCTGGCAACACTTCACGCAGGGACAATTAAGATCTGTAAAGGGTTTCAAGGAACTCTGTGTCACGCTTGCGATGGCTGCTGTCAGTGTAAAAGTGTAATATGATCATCCAAAACTAAGTCCATTTATCAGTAAAAAACGGAAAAGTTTTTTAAATCAAGGTTTTTTCTTCAGATATGCTATTTCTTGAAGAAGCTTATTTCTAAGTTTCAAAACATTCTATGAAGGTTTAACAAAGTAATTGATGTCTTCAAAACTGTAATCTCAGACTTCACATAAGTGTTAACGACCAAAAAGCACTAAGTACTTTATCAGTAAAATGTTGTCTGCTCTTTGGTCGGGTTGTTGTCTCTTTGACATACTCCCCATTTCTATTCTCAATTTTATATAAAACGAAAAAAGAAAAAAAAATTAAAAATTTGGCTGTGGATAATGTCTTTTGATCATAAAAAATCTTCTTTCTAAGTTTCATAAAACTTATTGATGTCTGTGAAATATTCTATACAATCACAAAGTCATTCACTCTACATTTCTACACCATGATTTACTAAAGAAAACAAACTTCAAGATCAAAGCAAATAAGCTGCGAAAAAAATTTCCCTTTTATGTCTTGTAATTCGTACCTAATTGTTTTAACTCATTTCAAGCTGACTAGTTTAAAAAAGACTGTTAATACAGCAATCAACGAGATCAAAGATATTATAATTATACCTTATCGCGTACAATGGGAGGCAACTCTCATTGTACCTAATTGATAACGCCTTGTCCCCCTTGTTACTTCATCCAGGTTTTAGTTAACATGTGGTTTTAAGCAAGAGAGCATGTTCCAGCCACATTTTATTATGTACTTGATGTTTTTTATTTATTTTTTTTAATTTTATTTGATTGGAATATCCTCTGCAAATGAGGCAGACATGTTTAGAAATATTTGTGATTTTTCGTCCCCTGCATTTATAGGCGGGTCCAGTTCCCCTAGTGTAGATCTAACAGGTGTGTCTTATGGTGGTAATGCTTGTAGTGAAAAATTCCCCCCTGTGTTTACAGGTCTGTTTATTTATGAAAATGATCCATAATTATTGCAACCTTTATTATGTAGATCTGTGTGACACTGTTATCAAAGATAACAATTACAAGAATTACAATGTTGCTGATGAAACTAAAAATGTACTTTTAGCTTTAAAATTTTTGTCCTTGGTATACGAAACAGCAGGATCTATTGATTTTGAGTATCCACAAGAATATTTAGAAATGTGTCGTATTTTATAATTTTTCACGTGTTTATGAAGCCATTTTATACAGTGACAAGCCGAATTTTGCACATTCATGATTGTAAAATTCCAGTACGTTCTAATTTTTAACATACAATTGTTGGGAAAGCTGTTGGAAGATTATAGGACGAAATCAGGTAATGTTGCATTTAGCACGTAAAATATGGTACTTGTGTGTGACAAGTAATGTTGAATTGTGTGTAATTTATATAGCATCTGTTGGAAATAGGTTATCAGATTTGCTATCCCGTTAGAATCTTTCGGAGAACAACAGAAGACAGTTTTTTATAGAATCTATGATGTACAATTCAGATTTTGCTGAGAAAGAAGTTTCTAGTTACATGTTTAATGATATTATTAATATCTAGGTGTGCATACATGATACATTTGTAATAACTATAATAACTAATATGACATTTTTGTTTATCTAATTACTGCATGTTGTCTTGTGACTTCCAGGTCTTAAGTCCAGAACAGTAGTTTTACAGAAGAGATCAAGCTTGTTAAAGGGACAGCCCTTAGGCCTGGTCCTTTTTCTTACCCAAAGAGTCAACTCAATGCATACCATATTTTTTGTGTGTTGTACAAATTTCGACCATTTATATTTTCCACTATATAAAGGATACTTGCAGGTTTTTTTTTTTTTTTTTTTTTTAATTTATCCTAGAGTTTACACAGTTTTTCTTCTGTAAAAAAATATATATATCTAGCATTGAGACCTGGAGTCAACTGTCTGATTTTGCTGTGCAACATTTTTTTTTCTCTTTTTTTCTACAGATTAGAAATTGACTTTAAGGGGATTAAACCATAAGAATCAGTATTTGGCCGTGTCAAAATTGCCATTGTTCCCAACACTTTAATTGATATTGTTCAGTTGTTGAATATTTATGATTATGTAGATGTTTTTGGTGTTTTCTAACTTTGGTATATCATTTCGGTTTGCTTAGGATGTGGAATCTTGTCAGCAGAAGCTCTGCGTCTTTTAATTCCTGTGGACAATTGATCACGAAGAATGGTATTGTTAGGGATAAGGGTATCCTTCTTTTATTAATTTGGTCAAAGACAAAGACAAGATTATAATTACACACGTTTTTTGTTGTTGTTTTTTTTATCATTCTTCCGTTTGACGACTACGTATGGGTTCAGGTGTTTCATACTGAAACTTTGTTCATTGTAGCTTATTGATACAATATTTGGTATAACTATACATGTATATGATTACATTATTATAAATCTGTGTATGTCAGATAAATAGCGATATTATGTGTTTTGCAGTGAGCATTTTACATGATTTCATTAAAAATTTTAAGTATAGGTTTGACTATGACACACACTGAAAAGTCAGAAACAAGAATAAAAAATAAGTTAAACTTGAGTTAATTTGAATAAAAACTTGTCCTAAATTCAGAACAAATTCTGCTAACCTTTATTTTTCTGAGTTCGGCCTATTTCCCGCTCTATCTCTCCAATTTTTTCTAAGATTCCCATTTTGTTCTTTGATCAGAACTTTTAGGGTTTAAATAAATATGTTACTATTCAGAAGGAAAAATAAATGCACAAAAATAAAAATCGTGAGTGATCCATGGGAGCAGACATGTTGTATTTCGGAACACAGATTCGGGTGGTTTCGCCCCTACTATCGTTCGCCTGAGATTTTCGCTCGGATTTTATAAAATCAATATTGATGGACAAGAATATGAATTGGTACGTTTTCGTGGTTATAAATTATTAATGTGTAATTTCTTGAGTGTCATTATGACGGCTATATTTTTTTTAAGTGATTTGATTTATGTATGATATGATTATTTCTTATTTGGACAAGGGAGTTGTGCAACGAGATCAATTTGTCTTTCTACCCATCTATGTCATCTTTAATCTTGCATTTTGAATAAGGTGTGAAAATTAATTTTTGTTTGTTTCTTTTTTTTTTTTTTTATTTATTTGTATCTTTTTGCAACATAATTTTACAATTATATGGAGCAGAATCAAGTTCATAATTATTGAATTTAGCAAATTCTTAATTCCTTTCATTTCAGTATATATGCTGAATAATTCAGCATTTGCTTAATTGAATAAAGCATATGCTGAAATGAATTTAGCGTATGGTGAAATAAATTTAGCATATATGTTGAAATGAATTTAGCAAATGCTGAAATACAATTTACCATATTTGCCATATGCAAAATCAATAATTACGACCTTGATTCCTCACCGAATGATTAAGAGTAACTAAATGAGATTTACTTCAGCATTAAAGGTAATAATTTTTTTTTACGGGGCGACACGTGAATCGGACCGAAATAACCACTTACCTTCGGAACACACCTGATATTTGCGTATCATAAAATGCGATCGTTATGAAAGGTAGAAAATGATACACTAGTTAAAAGAAGACTGTTTTTACTTAATTTTCGAGAGTACAGTGTGTAAAAGTTTGTAGATTAACACGCTTTCTTAATCTAAACGTAAAATACCTAGTATTTTCCAAGTTAGTGTAAGCTTTACAATAGAATTTCCTGTATTTGGTTTAATGAAATATGTTATGCAACCTTAAGAGTGTAAACACATAAGTATTTTTTAACGAATTGGAACACAATCTATGTGAGCAATAGGAAACAATTTATAAATGTACTTATAAGAGTCCAATAAAAGATGTACTAGAGTATTAGAAACACTTCATGGGGTCTTTTGTATGGATTGTTCTGTGAAGGATTTTAATAGTAGGAAGGATGTACATGTCTTGATAACCTAGCCCATTCTGGTATATTTCTGTAAAATTGGTCCCACCCTTTTGATGACTTATTGGTAAATCTGATGACCATAGCAGCATTTGTATATTGGAATGATCATGATGATGAAAATATCACATGCAATCAATTTACAAATCCATTTTTCACAATTCATTGTATTTAAACTATAGTTTTATTAAATAAATATGTTCCAATGTTGAAGTGGAACAAAATTGGCACTTTATTTAGTTTATATCAGCTCTTCCTTGTTTGCAGGAAAAGATCTGTCTGATATCTATCTTTTTGATTGACTTAATACATGCATATATATAAAAGGAAGAAGATGTGGTATGATTGCCAATGATGCAACTCTCCACAAGAGACCAAATGACACAGAAATTAACAATTATAGGTCACCGTACCGCCTTCAACAATGATTAAAACCCATACCGCATAGTCCGCTATAAAAGGCCCAGAAATGACAAATGTAAAACAATTCAAGCAAGAAAAAAATCTGCCTGATTTATGTATAAAATAATGAACGAAAAACAAATATGAAATACGGCAACAAACAACAACCACTGAATTACAGGATCCTGCAGAATGTGGCGGGGTTAAACTTGTTTGAAGGCGCCAACCCTCCCTCTGACCTGGGATAGTGGTAAAACGACACAAACCAAGAACAAACTATGCAAACAAATAAACGAAAAACAAATATGAGAAACAGCAAAAAACAACAACCACTCAATTACAGGCTCCTGACTTGGGACAGGCACATATAGAATGTGGCGGGGTTATGTATTTGTTGAGTTTGGTGGTTTGATATTTCAACAACCAGTTGATATCCAATGATTACTACTTGTGCATTCCTGTTATCCATCTTGTTATTGAATTGAGATGAAGCAGACATTAATACAAAACCTTTTTAAAAGACAAAAAGAAAAAAAATCTTGCCAAACTCTTGAATTTGACGTTCAAATATCTTGGTGCCATTGATGTCCTGTCACTCTATAACACAATTCAGCAAGTGCTTGCATCTCATACATTCCCTTGAAAATGAGAGACATTAAGACGGGCAGCTTTAGATTTAGAAATCTTTCTTGAAATTGACACAGATGGACAACCTATGACAATTTCAGTTTTCCCACTGTCTACTTCCCATTTTAAGTAGTTACAGTACGCACAGAGAGTTTGTAATCGCGAACTCTAATCACCGATTTCGGAGTGTAGCGGTGTGACACCGCGAATCACGGATTATACTCCCAATTTCCTCCAAAGATTCTCTCCCAACACCGCGTGGCTGTTAATTGGTTTATTGCCCATCGGATGTACTGAAGATTAATGACGCGTGACAACATAATCGGATTAGCCAGATTTATTACCTATGTACATTTAATCGATCTTGATTGCACCTGTGTGCTTTAAAACACGGTATTAAATGTCCTTTCTTTGACAGATAAAAATGTGACATTATCATTCAAAATAAGATAATTATTCTTGTATGTTTTGTCCCATGTCATTGTCATTTGAAATAAAACGTACCAACGAATAAAAATACGAATAAAACACTTATTTTGTATTTTTACTATAGTCCGGTCAGGTCATAATTTGTGTTTTTTCAACAAAGACGATTTTACCACAATTAGTATCTTTTATGACCTACTCAGTGAGCAATATCCGGTACATTAATAATTGTTCAATATATAAAAATCAACTGGCTTAAAACAAAATGTTGTTTTAACGGTAATTTGTCCAATCTTAACCCAAGAGTTAATTTATCGGATCAACAAGTGAACTTTCAATTTATTTTGCAATGTAAAATATTGTTTCACTACCTCCGGTACATTACCGACTTGAATTATTTGAATTCAGAAAAGAAACTGTAAAGTGACAACTCTGTTGAACGAAGGGAAAACGTTTTGTATGCAATGTGCCCTATATTCATAAAACACAACACTAAGAGACATTCCCCCCAGACACAACATAATAATCACAACCTAATTAATTATATGAAGAAGAAAAAATCATGTGTTGTTTATCTCTGTTATGATCTGTTATTGATCCTTTATTATTGGATGTTAAAAGTCCTTGTTGAAATAAAAAAAAAAGAAAAAGAAGTAATTCAACAATTACTATAGAATATTAAAATGAAACTATATCGTGAAAGAAATACGTGAAAAAAAAATGTGGATCGGATTTTAACGATCTGCACATTTTCACAGAGGATCTCTACCAACGCCCAACAGGAACTGAACGAAATGCATCGTGTTTTCATCTACCATTAATGTATATTGTTGACCATGGACGTATAAATAATGTCCAGGTTTACGTTCTGTGCTGACTGAGAAACGTAAAAATAAAAGGCTGGTGTTTGTTTATTCCGAAAAGGATTATATTTTAGATTCCGGTTAATCAATTGTAAAAGGACCTTCTAGAGCCTCAATCTTAACGAACACAAATGTCAATCATTACAAAGCAAATTTAAACCTTGAATGAATTTTCCACGGTCATCCAGAAAGGTCACCTGAGTTTACTGTTACGTGATAATATTTCCGCCAAATAAAATCTCGTGGACAAAATTGATGTCCCTATTTTTAGCATTCAATATTGTGAGCGAAGTCAAGTTCAAAGTTCAACCACGCACTGTTGATCACTGAGATGTGTATCGTCTTCCCACGGCAATTAATTCCTTTAAAAATATTTAAAGATCACTGTCCTTAATACAACACAAAGTTTAAATTCATTGTGCGTAAATGAATATTATGCAACGACGAGTTGATGCAGCTATAGAAGTATTCCTGTTGTAGCCGAAATGTATTATTTATCCTAAAGTAATGCTAACAAATCGTAAAGAGAAATGCCGTAGACTTATTAAGCATAACGAATGGTGAAGAGTATTTTCTTTTTTACTTGCATATACAAGTTTTGAGACACGTAATTTTCTTTAAACTGCTTACATTTTATATTCAGCGTTAGTTTCCGTTTATTTTTACGCAAGTATGTCTCTTTTCGTAAGTAATATAATTTACCGATAAAAAAAAACGAGGTCAAAATCAAGTATAGTTTTTTTATAAAACTTTAATGCAATTGAAAGAATTAACAACATTTTGCTTTTAAATCTTTTATTTTTTCAAGCAATTATGTGATCGTAAAATGAAAATGGCGTAGACTTATTAGCATAACGAATAGTGAATAATATTTTCTTTTTTACTTGTATACAAAACTTTGAGACGTGTAATTTTCTTCAAACTGCCCACATTTATTCAGCGTTAGTCTCCGTTTATTTTTACACAATTATATCTCTTTTGTAAATTAAACATTTATTTACTGACAAAAAAAAACGAGGTCAAAATCAAATATAGTTGTTTTTAATAAAACTAATTTTAAATGTACAGTGTAATTGAAAGAATTAACAATAACGTTTTGCTTTTTAATCTTTTATTTGTTTCAAGCAATCAGATATATAACCTGATTATCAATAGACAGGAAATACAACTGTTTAATTACATTAGAAATCTCACATACCTTGACTGTCGTGTGCCGGCATAGATCAGAAGGATTAGGGCAATTAATTACCTGGTGTGACACCGCGTCACACCGGACTGGGAGAGATGTCGCTAATACAATAAACAAAAGGTAGCGAATTTACGCGGAAGTCGGAGGGAATACTCCCAAATTTCTCCGAGAATTTAGGGAGGGATGTCGGAGTTTCCTGGTGTCACACCAGGAATAATTGCGGTGTATGGAGTTTGGGATTACAAACTCTCTGGGTGTACTGTACATGCACTCTGCTCCATCATATGATATTTTTATACAACCGCAAAAAATTTTTGCGGTCGTATATTGGTATGACGTTGGCATCGTCGTCGTCCGAAGACGCATTGGTTTTCGCACTCTAACTTTAGTTTAAGTGAATGGATTTCTATGAAATTTTACCATCAGGTTCAATACCACAAAAGGAAGGTGGGGATTGATTTTGGGGTTATGGTACCAACAGTTAAGGAATTAGGGGCCAAAAATAAGCATTTTTGTAACTTCCAGACATAACTTGTGTGTTAGTGTATGGATTTCTCTGACATTGTACCACAAGCTTCCATATCACAAAGGGAATGCTGGGGTTGATTTTGGGGGTAATTGCCTCAAAATTTTAGGAGTTAGGGGCCAAAAAAGGCAAAAAACAAGCATTTTTCTAGTTTCATGACAATAACTTGTGTGTAAATGTATGGATCTTTCTGAAATTGTACTACAAGGTTCCATATCACAAAGGGAAAGCTGAAATTGAGTTTGGGGTAATTGCCCAAAACATTTAGGAATTAGGGGCCAAAAAGGGGCCAAAAATAAGCATTTTTCTAGTTTCCAGACAATAACTTGTGTTCAAGTGTATGGATCTCTCTGAAATTGTACTGCAAGGTACCATACCTCAAAGTGAAGGCTGGGATTGAGTTTGGGGGTGATGAATCATAAGGGGATTCAAAAAATTTGGGGGTGGGGGTTTCCTTTTTTTCCCTTTTTTTTCTTTAAAATTTTCCATTTTAAGTTGGTTATTTCTGATTTATATTTAAAAATAAATAAAAATGATATGGCAGGAGATACACACCAAACAGGATGTGTAAATTATTATATAATAAGTATTGTGCAATAGCAAGAAATTTTCAATTGCACAGTATTGCGCAATAGCAAGAAATCTTCAACTGCACAGTATGGCGCAATATCAAGAAATATCCAATAGCACAATATTGCGCAATAGCAAGAAATTGTCAATTGTACAGTATTGCGCAATAGCAAGAAATATTCAATTGCTCAGTATTGTGCAAAAGAAGATACTTTGTATAAATTGCTTATTTCTTGACCAATTTCAATGGTGTTTTATTCTTGAACTCTTGGGGTTCTTTAATATGCTGAATCTAACCGTGTATCAAGTTTTTTGATTTTGGGCCCTGTTTTTAAATTGGTCCACATTGAGGTCCAAAGGGTCCAAAATTAAACTTTGTTTGATTTCATCAAAAATTGAATTATTGGGGTTCTTTGATATGCCGAATCTAACCGTGTATTTAGATTCTTAATTTTTGGTCCCGTTTTCAAATTGGTCTATATTAAGGTCCAAAGGGTCCAAAATTAAACTTAGTTTGATTTTAACAAAAATTGAATTCTTAGGGTTCTTTGATATGCTGAATCTAAACATGTATTTAGATTTTTGATTATGGGCCCAGTTTTCAAGTTGGTCCAAATCGGGTCCAAAATTAAACTTTGTTTGATTTCAACAAAATTGAATATATGGGGTTCTTTGATATGCTGAATCTAACCATGTATTTAGATTTTTGATTTTGGGCCCGTTATCAACTTTGTCCACATTGAGGTGAAAAGGGTCCAAAATTAAACTTTGTTTGATTTCATCAAAAATTGAACTCTTGGGGTTCTTTGATATGCTGAACCTAACCATGTATTTAGATATTGGATATTGGACCATAATAGGTGAATGTCCAATTTAAAATTTTTAAGTTCTTAGACCACATTCATTCTGTGTCAGAAACCTATGCTGTGTCAAATATTTAATCACAATCCAAATTCAGAGCTGTATCAAGCTTGAATGTTGTGTCCATACTTGCCCCAACTGTTCAGGGTTCGACCTCTGCGGTCGTATCAGGCTGCGCCCTGCGGAGCATTTTATTATATCTCAATTGATACATTACACACATGCATGTTCACATTACAAAAATATATAGGGACTTCATTTAAGAAGGGTGTACTAACACAAAATATCCTCTAGCAGAGTATCGGGTACAAAATGTACACTGTTCATGTGTACAAATCTTCAAATTGACACTTCACAAGTTTTAGGGTCCCCATCATGAATTGGTTGAATGATAGACCTGTATGAGTCTAAACTCATGACACATGTTTTCTTTGACTTAGTGTGTCCTTTTTGGGGTCAGAAATTGTCAAGAGTTGAAATTCATTGAAAATTGATATCATTGATTGAAAGAATTTGTTTGAATTTTTTTTCAGCACAACTTAAAACTTGAAAGAAAGACAAAATGGCAGTTCTGACATGTATGAAGATTTCAACCCGCTGTTGCTCCTCATTATTAAAAAATTTAAACACACTGAACAGATCTTTTTCAAATCGAGGTTTCCACAATGTGTGCTTTACGAAATGTAAAACAGTTTTACAAAAACAAATACATAGTGACAAAGTAATAATTTATAGACAGCTTACAACAAAACAAAGTGACCAAAGTAATCACAGAAGTACAATAATGTATGCTATGGCTGGTGGGATATTTATGATAGGTGCAGCCTATGCAATGGTACCATTATACAGAATACTTTGTCAAGTAAGTTTATAAACAACATTGTTATTTTATGAGTATTAATCTTCATGTTTCATAAAAAAAAATATTGCCAAAAAAGTTAATTCGATGATTATCTAAGTTTATCATGTTAATTGGTTAATGTCAAGTAAGTATATGATACTACCAAATATTGTAGAATTATTCAATGATCTTACACAATCAAAATCAGTAAGTTTGTTTCACCAAGTTAGATTCATGTCAAGATCTTGCAGAAATAAAGTGAAAATTAATGACTATTTCATCTTAATTACAGGCAACAGGAGTTGGGGGCACTGCAGTGGCTGGTAAAACTGAGAAAGTTGAAATGATGAAACCTGTAAGAGATAGACCAATTGTTATAAGGTTTTCTGCAGAGAAATATGCCTCTATGCAGTGGAACTTCAAACCACAACAAACAGAAGTCAAGGTATGTATCATGTTGAACCTGGTATCAATCATTCACAGCTGACACCATTGTGTCAAGTTATATAACATATTGGATCCAAAATTTGTAGTTGGAATTTGGATCTTAAAAAAAAATCATTATTTCATAACTTTTTTGGCTCTTGTGAAATATAGATGTATGCCAATCAAATCCATACACTATGGTAAGTACTTGTTAACACTTTAAGCATTTAGTACACAGGTCAAAAGACTTCATTTTATAATATATTAGTGAAATAAAACACTTTGCAGAACTTTAGTAAGCTGTGGAAAATACATGCCAACAGTTCCTTGAAAGCCATTTCAAGGCTTAACTTCTTTCAAGGCCATGCCTTGCTACAGTAGATGATATTGCTGAAGAATAAAATCAAAAATGCATATGTGACTTGTGATGCTTATCTGATACAAGTCCCTATGAATCTGTAGTTAAAAGGTTGCTGATATTTTTCAAAGGCAAAGGCGAATCAAATATTTTGTGTTGCAGTTAATGATAAAAATATATTTTCACAGGTTGTGCCTGGTGAAACAGCCTTAGCCTTCTACAAAGCAACAAACCCAACAGACAAACCTATAATAGGTATATCTACATACAGTATAGAGCCTTGGGAAGCAGGACAATACTTCAATAAAATACAAGTAAGCCAATTATATTTTAGATATCTTATAATAATTACATTACATGTATGTGTCATTAGAATCTGTAATTTTGATTGACTGACAACATTCCAGAGTCACTCCAAGATCATATTTTATTTCCGTATAAAATACAACAGCTATGACTGCATGTGCTGTCCGTGACATGTGTTAAAATAGTGCATTGTAAAACAAAGGTAAAGCTTGATGTAACTCTTAATTTCACGGTTGCAACATAAAAATGTTATTATAAGAATTGAATGCTTTTTATAATTTTATTGGGGTGTAAAAGCATTGATCATGTGCACAATTTTAATATGAAGCGCTTCCGCACTTCATACATACAAAATGTGCTTAGGTCATTTACCATCAACGCTTTTACACCCCAAAAAGATTATAAAAAAAAGCAGTCAATTCTTAAGTGAACGTTTTTAGCCTAAATGTTGAAAACTATGTCATGTTTGATGAAGTTCTCCTTTTATGACTGGAAACTAAATACATATATATATATATACCTCATTCAAAAGTTTTCTCCTCCCCATTTTTGGCTGATATCAATGACCCCTTAAACATTCTTTTAGAGTTTATATTTTGCAAAGTTACTGTACTGCATTGAGGGTATTAGGCCCTTGAAAGTTGAAAGGAGTAGGGGCATTAAGGTCTGTTTTGAGCCTAAATATATGAAGGTTTTGTATATAACTTTAAAACTCTTAGGTCATATTGTCAAGTATTACTTTACAAGTTTACTTCTCATAATAACTGTTAGAATTCCAAAAATTGATGAAAGAAGAATGATTATAAATCAATGAATATTTACTATTTGGGGAAGGTGAGGGATGTTGAAAAAATGTTAAAAGGATATTTTTAATGGCTTATCAGTATTCTAAAATTAATAGGTTTTCACTGGTTGTCTCCCCTGTGACAACTGCTTATTGAAATTGGTACAAATGATTTGTAATTTGTAAATAAACATTAGTCAATGCTTATTCAATTTTAATCACTACCTCAAATGATACTGGAATTTATTTGTCTGTTTGCTTTAATTCATGTTACTTGACAGAAAGTGTCGCAACTTGTCTTTGCTTTCATATATAAATTCTACCTAATAGAAGTTGGTAACATCTAAACAAACTCACTTCTCATACTGGCTTAACAATTTGTTAACTACTTTCAGTTCACTTCAGTAGTTCAACTACTGTATCACTAGCCTGTGAACACTGAGGTTGTGAGCTCGAAACCCTGATGTGGAATGTGCATTTGACTCCAACCTTACTTGACTGCTCTAGGATTGTTAGTTTCCTGCTGAAGCTCAGTGGTTCTCTCTGGGCATCCTGTCTAACTCCACCAATAAAAAAGCCAATTGTGCTGAAAGTGGCATTAAACACCAATCAATCAATCAATTCACTATCAACTGTGGATTCATTATTATTCGTTAAGATACCAATTTTCATGGATTTAGTGAAAACAGTTAAACCATGAATTTAGAGGTAAAACAAATTACAAATTTACAATAATCTTAAATGCAGATTTATTCAAAGCCATGAAATCAGATATCTACAAAATAAATGAATCCACAGTAATCAAATTGAATGTTAGACAGACAGACTTTTAGGAAGAATTTTTTTAGTTTCCCTGAATGAAGACCCAGAAGACATTTGGAATATGGTGTCTTTGTCCCTAATCATTGTTTGTTTGCCACAGTTTGATATTGATTGCAGGGGACATGGAACTACCGGGCGTCTGTCTGTGCATTCATCCATCCGGTCTTGTTAGCGCTCTCACGTGTACAATTCTTGCCAGATTTTTATGAAACTTGTATCATAGGTTTATATCAGCAATGTCTTGGACAAGTTTGAAAATCAGTGCCAATCATGCCAATCAATTATTTTTAATAGAGTTATGCCCCTTGGAAACATTAATTTTATGGAAAATTGCATTGTTAGCGCTCTCATGTGTACAATTCTTGCCAGAATTTTATGAAACTTATATCATTGGTTAATATTAGCAATGTCTTGGACCAGTTCGAAAATCAGTGTGGATTAATTATTTTTAAAAGAGTTATGCCCCTTGGAAACATTAATTATATTGAAAATTGCATCGTTAGTGCCGTCATTTGTACAAGTCTTGTCAGATTTTTATGAAACTTATATCATAGGTTTATATTAGCAATGTCTTGGACAAATTAAAAAATCAGTGCTGATCAATTATTTTTAAAAGAGTTATGCCCTTGGAAACATTAATTTTATGGAAAATTGCATCGTTAGAGCTTTCTTGTGTTCAAATCTTGCCAGATTTTTATGAATTTTATATCAGCAATGTCTTAGATAAGTTCAGATCAGTGCCGATCAATTATTTTTAAAAGAGTCAAGCCCCATGGAAATATAAATTATATGGAGAATTGCATTGTTATCGCTCTCATATGTACAATTCTTAGAATGACCAGAATTTTATGAAACTTAAATTATTGGTTTATATTAGCAATGCCTTGGACGAATTTAAAAATCAGAGCAGATCAATAATTTTTAAAAGAGATATGCCCCTTGGAAATATTAATTGCCTTATGAGCGCTCTAATGTGTACAATTCTTGCAAGATTTTTATGAAATTTGTATTATAGGTTTATATCATCAATGTAGTTGAAGAGTTCAAAAATCAATGCTGAACAATTATTTTTAAAAGAGTTATTATGCCCCTTGAAAATATTGATTATATGGAAAATTACAATGTTATTGCTCTGATGTGTTCAATTCTTGCCAGAATTTTATGAAACTTATATCATAGGTTTATATCAGCAAAGTCTTTGACACTTTCGAAAATAAGTTCTGATCAAATATTTTTAACGAGTTATGCCCCTTGGAAATATAAATTATAATGGAAATCACATTGCATTTGCTCTGAAGCCTTCATATCAAGATATTAATAAAAAGTTTAAAAGAACAATATAAAGTGCTTTTTATACGACCGCAAAAATTTATCGGTCATATATTGGTATCATGTCGTCATCGTCTAAAGACATTTGGTATCCGGACAATAACTTTAGTATTAGTGAATAGAAATCTATGAAATTTAAACTCAAACCGTTTAGGAATGAGGGGCAAAAAAATGAGAAAAAAACAAGGGTGTCCTGGTTAATGGACAATTACTTAAGTACAATGTTGTGTTTGAATTACCTCCCTTACTGAGGCTTACTCTGCTTTTAAATTATGTATAAAGAAATGTTGTATTGTCTTGAGGTGATTAGCTGTCAATTTATTTTTAGAAGTTAATATTTTAATAATTTTAAAAATGCTGATTAAGGTATATTAATTTTAGCCATGATTATGTATATCATTTTCTATTTTAAGACTTTTAATGTGTATTTAAATGGGTTATTATGGTTGCAAACTCCATTGGAAATTTGAATTCAGATTATGACTATATCTTGAAGGAAAGAATTTTTTTTTTGGAAAAGGGGGGAGATTAAAAAAAAATTTGGGGGGGACAATTTTTTCTCCTCAAGATTTCAGATATCAAAAGAAATTTCTTCAAATATTTTTAAGGGGAGGGATAAAAAAATTTTGAAAAAATTTTTTTGGGGAGGGCAATTCACCTCAGCATAGTGTATTGCTCAAAAGCAAAAAAAAAGGGGGAGGTAAATTGTTTTTTTTTTTTTTGGGGGGGGGGGGGAGGGGCTCAATTCGCAACAGCATAGTGTATTGCACAAAAGCAAAAAAATGAATATAAATTCAAATCATATAACCAATTCTATGTTCTTTGACTACAGTTATTCTGTGTCAGAAACCTATTATGTGTCAAATATTGAATTACAATCCAAATTCAGACCTGTATCAAGCGTGAATATTGTGTCCATTTTTGCCCCAACTGTTCAGGGTTAGATTCTTTGGTCGTATCCAGCTGCGCTTGGTGAAGCAATTTATTTTAGTTATTGCCCTTGTACCTTGGATAGATAAAATATGTGCAACATGGGGGACATTGGAACTCTGTTCTTTTATTTTTATTTAGATTAATGATAAATTCTAGGAAGGATTCATTACAAATGTTGATTATATATATTTACATTTTCAGTGTTTCTGTTTTGAAGAACAGAGATTAAATCCAAAGGAAGAGGTATGTTCAAAGTTTTTAAATGAATATAAAAAATGTTTTTCACAGTATTGACCTGACCATTGATGCTCATCTTAAAAGCACTTAGGTTTTAAGTCCTTGTAGTTGTAATGGCCTGATACATGTACCTATTTGTGCAACAGAATAATTGTTATTTTATTAGATTTGATAATTGGCTTCAATTATACGACTGCAAAATTTTTGCATTGGTATAATGTTATGACATAGTAAGCGTTGTCGTCATCCGAAGACATTTGGTTTCCAGACAATAGCTTGAGAATAAGTGAATGGATCTCTATAAAATTGTACCACAAGGTTCCATACCACAAAAGGAAGGTTGGGATTGAATTTGTGGGTCATTGTCCTAGCTGTTTAGGAATAAGGGGCCAAAACAAGCTTTTTTCTGGTTTCAGGAAAATAACTTGTGTTTAAGGGTATGGATCTCTATAAAATTGTACCACAAGGTTCCATACCTCAAAAGGAAGGTTGGAATAGATTTTGGGGGTTATGGCACAAACCATTTAGAAATTAGAGCCCAAAAGGGAAAAAAACCTAGGATTTTCTGGTTTCTGGACAAAAACTTGAGTATAAATCTATGGATCTCTATTGAAATTGTACCACAATGTTCCATACCAAAAAAGGAAGGTTGGGATTGATTTTAGGGGTTATGGCCCTGACTGTTTAGTAAAAAGGGGCCAAAAACAGTATTTTTCTAATACTTTATATAAATTGCTTATTTCTTGACCAATTTCAATGTAGTTTATTTCAAAGTCTGGAATTCTTGGGGTTCTTTAATATGCTGAATCTAATCGTTCTGGCAACACTTATGACCAAGAGTCACAAGGTTGGTGCTGCTTACTTCAAGATTTTTCAGATGTGCTGGCAACACTTACGACCAAGAGACGTAAGGTTGGTGCTGCTTACTAAGAGATTGTTCAGATGAGCTGGCAACATTTGTAACCAAAAGACATAAGGTTGGTGCTGCTTACAAGGAGATTGTTCAGATGAGCTTGCAACACTTATGATAAGAGACATAAGGTAGATGCTGCTTATTAGGAGATTGTTCAGATCAGCTGGCAACACTTATGACTAAGAGTCACAAGGTTAGTGCTGCTCACTAGGAGATTGTCTAGATGAGCTGGAACACTTGTAACCAAGAGACATAAGGTTGGTGCTGCTTACTAGGAGATTGTTCAGATGAGCTGGCAACACTTATGACCAAGAGACATAAGGTTTGTGCTGCTTACTAGGAGATTGTCTAGATGAGCTGGAACACTTGTAACCAAGAGACATTAGGTTGGTGCTGATTACTAAAAGATTGTTCAGATGAGCTGGCAACACTTATGACAAAGATACGTAAGTTGGTGCTGCTTACTAAAATATTGTTCAGACGTGGCAACACTTATGACCAAGAGACATTATGTTGGTGCTGCTCACTAGGAGATTGTTCAGATGAGCTGTAAACACTTATGACCAAGAGTCACAAGGTTGGTGCTGCTTACTGAAATATTGTTCAGATATGCTGGCAACACTTGTAACCAAGACACATTAGGTTGGTGCTGCTTACTAAAAGATTGTTCAGGTGAACTGTAAACACTTATGACAAAGAGACTTAAGGTTGGTGCTTCTTACAAGGAGATCGTTCAGATGTGCTGGCAGCCTTTGTGACCAAGATACATAAGTTGGTGCTGATTATTAGGAGATTGTTCAGATGAGTGGAAAACACTTATGACCAAGAGACAGAAATTTGGTGCTACTAACTAGAAGATTGTTCAGATTTGCTGGCAGTACTTGTAACCAAGAGATATTAGGGTTATGCTGCTAACTAAGAGATTGTTCCAATGAGTTAGCAACCTGTAATCAGAAGACACAAGACCGCAAAACGTGATGGGGAACATTACGCTGATGCTGCTTACTAAAAGATTGTTTGGGTGATTAATCAGGGGACCTGGATTAGAAGATTGGTTGACTTAGTAGGCTACACTCGTAATAAACAGATATTGTGTATACCTGTATACTTTACTTTTTAATGAGCAAATAGCACATATAACCAGTTGATATTAACGATATTGATTCAGGTGAGGTCCTTGATGGTTGAGTAGTTCATCTACAATTATCACTAGCCTGTCAACATTCGAGTTGTGATTTCGAACCCCATTCGTTTGAATCTTATCTTAATTGACTAGGATTACCAGTTTTACTGACAAGGGTAGATGGTTATCTCCGGGTACTCTGCCTGCCTCTGCCAATGAAAACTGGCCACCAAGATAAAGCCAAGAGTGCTGAAAATGAAAAATTATCTATACATAACATTATACATATCAATTATAAAGGTTAAATCCTAACTATCCTGCTGCCTGTCGATACTTTTATTTTGGCATTGCACAAGTCATGTCTTCTTTGACTGTCCATGACATTAAAACACTAAATCCCTTGGATGTGATGCATGATTTTTTATTATTAATTGTTTTTGGCTTTTAACTAGCTTTCAGTAACTGCGAGTACTCTCAAATCGTACTTTCCTGTTAATTTGACCTGTTGATACAACTGGTAATGCATTTTTTGTTATTTAATGTTTACTTATTTTGTGTTATATCTCGTCTCACTATTTTATACGACTGCAAAAAATTTGCGGTCGTATATTGGTATCACATCGTCCACGTCGTCCGAAGACATTTGATTTTCGTACAATAACTTTAGTATAAGTAAATAGAAATCTATGAAATTTAAACACAAGGTTTATGACCACAAAAGGAAGGTTGGGATTGTTTTGGGGGTTATGGTCCCAACAGTTTAGGAATTAGGGGCCAAAAAGGGGCCCAAAAAGCATTTTTGAGCTCACCTGGCCCAAAGGGCCAAGTGAGCTTTTCTCATCACTTGGCGTCCGTCGTCCCTCGTTGTCTTTAACTTTTTATACGACCGCAAAAAAATTTTGTGGTCGTATATTGGTATGACGTTGGCGTCGTCGTCGTCGGCGTCCGAAGACGCATTGGTTTTCGCACTCTAACTTTAGTTTAAGTGAATGGATCTCTATGAAATTTTACCATAAGGTTCAATATCACAAAAGGAAGGTTGGGATTGATTTTGGGGGTTATGGTACCAACAGTTAAGGAATTAGGGGCCAAAAGGGCCAAAAATAAGCATTTTGTAACTTCCAGACATAACTTGTGTGTTAGTGTATGGATCTCTGACTTTGTACCACAAGGTTCCATATCACAAAGGGAATGCTGGGATTGATTTTGGGGGTAATTGCCTCAAAATTTTAGGAATTAGGGGCCAAAAAGGGCAAAAACAAGCATTTTCTAGTTTCATGACAATAACTTGTGTGTAAGTGTATGGATCTTTCTGAAATTGTACTACAAGGTTCCATATCACAAAGGAAAGCTGGAATTGAGTTTGGGGTAATTGTCTGAAATGTTTAGGAATTAGGGGCCAAAAGGGCCAAAATAAGCATTTTCTAGTTTCCAGACAATAACTTGTGTTCAAGTGTATTGATCTCTCTGAAATTGTACTGCAAGGTACCATACCTCAAAGGGAAGGCTGGGATTGAGTTTGGGGTGATGAATCATAAGGGGTTCAAAAATTTGGGGGATTTTTTTTTCCTTTTTTCCTTTTTTTCTTTGAAATTTTCCATTTTAAGTTGGTTATTTCTGATTTATATTTAAAAGCAAATAATAATGATATGGCAGGAGATACACACCAAACAGGATGTGTAAATTATTATATAATAAGTATTGTGCAATAGCAAGAAATTTTCAATTGCACAGTATTGCGCTATAGCAAGAAATCTTCAATTGCACAGTATTGCGCAATAGCAAGAAATATCCAATAGCACAATATTGCGCAATAGCAAGAAATTGTCAATTGTACAGTATTGCGCAATAGCAAGAAATATTCAATTGCACAGTATTGCGCAATTGCAAGAAATATTCAATTGCACAGAATTGTGCAAAAGAAGATACTTTGTATAAATTGCTTATTTCTTGACCAATTTCAATGGGGTTTTATTCTTGAACTCTTGGGGTTCTTTAATATGCTGAATCTAACCGTGTATTAAGTTTTTGGATTTTGGGCCCCATTTTTAAATTGGTTCACATTGAGGTCCAAAGGGTCCAAATTTAAACTTTGTTTGATTTCATCAAAATTTAATTATTGGGGTTCTTTGATATGCCGAATCTAACTGTGTATTAAGATTCTTAATTTTTGGTCCCGTTTTTCAAATTGGTCTACATTAAGGTCCAAAGGGTCCAAAATTAAACTTAGTTTGATTTTAACAAAAATTGAATTCTTAGGGTTCTTTGATATGCTGAATCTAACTGTGTATTTAGATTTTTGATTTTTGGGCCCCGTTATCAACTTTGTCCACATTGAGGTCAAAAGGGTCCAAAATTAAACTTTGTTTGATTTCGTCAAAAATTGAATTATTGGGGTTCTTTGATATGCCGAATCTAACCGTGTATTTAGATTCTTAATTTTTGGTCCCGTTTTCAAATTGGTCTACATTAAGGTCCAAAGGATCCAAAATTAAACTTTGTTTGATTTCATCAAAAATTGAATTATTGGGGTTCTTTGATATGCCGAATCTAACCGTGTATTTAGATTCTTAATTTTTGGTCCCGTTTTCAAATTGGTCTACATTAAGGTCCAAAGGGTCCAAAATTAAACTTAGTTTGATTTTAACAAAAATTGAATTCTTAGGCTTCTTTGATATGCTGAATCTACACATGTACTTAGATTTTTGATTATGGGCCCAGTTTTCAAGTTGGTCCAAATCGGGGTCCAAAATTAAACTTTGTTTGATTTCAACAAAAATTGAATATGTGGGGTTCTTGGATATGCTGAATCTAACCATGTATTTAGATTTTTGATTTTTGGGCCCTGTTATTAACTTTGTCCACATTGAGGTCAAAAGGGTCCAAAATTAAACTTTGTTTGATTTCATCAAAAATTGAACTCTTGGGGTTCTTTGATATGCTGAATCTAACCATGTATTTAGATTTTGGATATTGGACCATAATAGGTGAATGTCCAATTTAAAATTTTTTAAGTTCTCAGACCACATTCATTCTGTGTCAGAAACCTATGCTGTGTCAAATATTTAATCACAATCCAAATTCAGAGCTGTATCAAGCTTGAATGTTGTGTCCATACAAGCCCCAACTATTCAGGGTTCACCCTCTGCGGTCGTATCAAGCTGCGCCCTGCGGAGCATTTTATTACATTTTGAACTTCTTCTAGAGAACCACTTAATGGAATGAAACTAAACATGGCATGAATGTTCCTTATGAGGCGCTGATCAAGGTTGTTACTTTGTAGCCGATCCATCATCCAAGATGGCCGCCAGTGGGGGACTTAGTTTAACATAGGACCCTATGGGAAATGCATACAAATGACTTCTTTTAGAGAACCACTGAATGGAATGTAACAAAACATAGCATGAATGTTCCTTACAAGGTGCTGACCAAGTGTTGTTACTTTGTAGCCGTTCCATCATCCAAAATGGCCGCCAGTGAGGGACTTAGTTTAACATGGGACCCTATGGGAAATGCATACAAATGACTTCTTTTAGAGAACCACTGAATGGAATGAAACAAAACATAGCATGAATGTTCATTAGGAGGTGTTGACCAAGTGTTGTTACTTTGTAGCCGATCCATCATCCAAAATGGCCACCAGCGAGGGACTTAGTTTAACATAGGACCCTATGGGAAATACATACAAATGTCTTCTTTTAGATAACCACTAAATGGAATGAAATAAAACATGGCATGAATGTTCCTTATGAGGTGCTGACCAAGCGTTGTAACTTTGTAGGCGATCAATCATCCAAGATGGCCGCCAGTAGGGGGGACTTCATTTAACATAGGACCCTATGGACAATACATACAAATGTCTTCTTTTAAAGAACCACTTAATGGAATGAAACCAAACATGGCATGAATATTCCTTTTGAATTGCTGACCAAGTGTTGTTAATTTGAAGTTGAACCATCATCCAAGATGGCCACCACATAGGGACTTAGTTTAACATAGGACCCTATGGGAAATAAATACAAATGTCTTCTTTTAGAGAACCACTAAATGGAATGAAATAAAACATGGCATGAATGTTCCTTATGAGGTGCTGACCAAGTGTTGTAACTTTGTAGGCCATCCATCATCCAAGATGGCCGCCAGCGGGGGACTTCGTTTACCATAGGACCCTATGGACAATACATACAAATGTCTTCTTTTAGAGAACCACTAAATGGAATGAAACCAAACATGGCATGAATGTTCCTTATGAGGTGCTGACCAAGTGTTGTTACTTTGAAGCCGATCCATCATCCAAGATGGCTGCCAGAGAGGGACTTAGTTTAACATAGGACCCTATGGAAAATACATACAAATGTCTTCTTTTAGAGAACCACTAAATGGAATGAAATAAAACATGGTATGAATGTTCCTTATGAGGTGCTGACCAAGCGTTGTTACTTTGTAGCAAATCCATCAACCAAGATGGCTGCCAACGGGGGACTTAGTTTAACAAAGGACCCTATGGGAAATATATACAAATGTCTTCTTCTAGAAAACCGCTTAATGGATTGAAACCAAACATGGTATGAATGTTTCTTTTGAGGTGCTGACCAAGTGTTGTTACTTTGTAGCTGATTTGTCATTGTCCTTATAAAGTCATTTTCTACAATTTCAATGAATTTATTGGTAATTTCTTTAAACTTTACTAAAGTCTTCTGCTTTTGATTAAATTACGGGGCCAATATTAAACCAAATTTGGCCTCAATTATTATTAGGATATCTGTTATGATTTTTGTCTATTTTTACATGATTTCCAAAACCAAAGTAGAATCAGGTGAGCGACACAGGCTCTTGGGAGCCTCTAGTTTTAGTTTCCAGACAATAACTTGTGGAATGGTGTATGGATCTCTCTGAAATTATACCACAAGTTTCCATACCACAAAGGGATGGTAAGAATTGGCTTTGGGGGGTTATGGCTCAAACCGTTCATGAATTAGGGGCATAAAAGGGGGAAAAACAAGGGTGTTCTGATTAATGGACAATTACTTAAGTACAAAACATAATTTAAAAGCAGTGTAAGGGAGGTAATTCAAACACAACATTTTGAATTACCTCCCTTACACTGCTTTTAAATTATGTATAAAGAAATGTTGTATTGTCTTGAGGTGATTAGCTGTCAATTTATTTTTAGAAGTTACTATTTTAAAAATGCTGATAAATGGTAATTTAATTTTAGCCATGATTATGTATGTCATTTTCTTTTTTTAAGACTTTTATGATGTATTTAAATTGGTTATTATGGTTGCAAAATCCATTGGAAATTTGAATTGAGATTATGACCATATCTTGAGAGAAACATTTTTTTTTTTTTGGAAAAGGAGGTTAAAAAAAAATTTTTTTGGAGGGGGGGACAATTTGTTCTCATTATCTCAGAAATTAAAAAGAAAATTTCTTCAAATATTTTTTTTTTTTTGGGGGAGGGGGGTCAATTCGCAACAGCATAGTGTATTGCACAAAATCAAAAAAATGAATATAAATTCAAATCACATAACCAATTCAAGTTCTTTGACTACAGTTATTCTTTGTCAGAAACCTATTATGTGTCAAATATTTAATTACAAACTTATACCACAACTTCTTATATCTATTAAACACCAACAATATACAGTTGGAGGTGGAGGACAGACTGAAAAATTGGATTGTACTTTAAACTACTAAGTAAATTGTTTTGATTATTATTTAAATGAAAAGGCAACATTGTTTGAAATCATTGCTTTCATACTTAGACATCATTCATTTTCAGTATACATGGTTTAGCACAAATATTGTACCGACGACTTGGTGAAAATATGAATTAATTTCAGAACAGAATTGAAATAGTTTAGACGTGTTTCTAGTAGTTAACTAGTCATGATTTTAATTATCTACTAGTATTCTTCTGTTTATTGTAATCCTTGCCTGGTCCTGGGAGCTCAGCCACGAGTGGACCTCTTATAATGTGAGAATAATTGAGTACGCGTTTGTTGTCTATCATTTTTTTATCCAGAAAATGTAAGGATGACCGACTTCGGGTTTGTCCACCATATGACAGTTCAGATAAATAGAAAGTAAAGTCCAGATAGATAAATATTTAACGGCTAAAATACATCATTTCTTTTAATTGTTGGATAGAATTGTTGATCAGAAGAAAAATGTTGCAAGAGTAGGAACAGTTTAATTTATTTACATCACTGTTAATCCTAAAACAAATTTATCCCTATCAAATATACTTGGTAATTTAAAACGATTTACTTGATAAACTAAGTTCATTTTATTTTTATTAATATAAGAAATAGACATGTATACCCATTTTATAGTCTTAATAGAGTTGGCTCCCTTAGATTATAATTGAGAAATTCTGAATGGCAGCCAGTCTTGTTGTAATTTAAACGAATGATCATTGGTTGCATGTAGAAAACATTACTGATTATACCTATATATATATATATATATATATATATATATATATATATATATATAATAGTCATGAAATTTCGACAACCTGAAGTTGAACTTGTTTCTGGTGATGATCTCATTAATTGACCTCAGCTAACAGTCTCGTCATCATCGCTGCAATATCAATCATTTAACTGATTGAGGTATCATTATCGTTTAACGTTAATTAGCCGATTGAACTTGATCTATCATGAAAGATGACAATCTAAATCAATCAATAACAAGTCTGTGCTTCTTTTTAAAGTTCTCTCTTTATTTTAATTTCTATCAAGTTTCTGTTACTATGGTAATAAAGCAAGAAAGTCTGACACAGATTTAAATGCTGATAAGTGACTGGGGTGAATCATTTCAGCTAAGTAAAGAATTTCCAAACTTTTGTTATAAATAGAAGTTCAGCTGAAACAACAAATTTTTGTTTTATAATACTGAAAAATGAAATGAACACTTATCCTTTTGCAAAAGCAAAGAAGGTTTTGAATGATATGCAAAGGAAATGTGAGAATGAAAAAATTCCATTGCAAATTCTTTCACGAATCATTATTTTAAAATATTTGGTATTTAATCAAAGGTAGAGACAGTTAAAATTAGTGTACAGAGAGAAAATTAGTAAATTTAATGAATTAAACGTGATAATCAGTAATCTCATTAAACTTGTCGACATAATTTAGCTTACACTAATGATAAACAGGGTTGTGTAACCATTCTATTTATTGATATCAGCAGACCGTAGATACGGTGAACATATTCCATGTTTTCTGGAGATAATAAAATTATACGTGAAATTGAAATATATTAATATAAAAAAATCTTAATTTTTAAATAGTAAAATAGCTGTCAGAACAAGAAACGCAAGTGGACAAATAACATTCTCTATATTCAAAAGATATTCAAAGAGTTTCTTTGTTATAAACTTTTAAAAAAATGGTAAAAGGTAGTGTCTTTTGTAGGCATCATAGTCTACAATATTACTATTTTTTCAATTTTTGGGAGGGGATTTAAACCCCTTTTAAAGTAATCTCTGTCACTATTCTGGAAAAAAACGAATCAGTATTGGAAAATCAGATCATATGGTATGCTCTTAAAGCTGCGACGATTGGAGAAAATAGACATGTTGTTTGTCGTTAACTTTCTATTTCTTATGTAAAAAAAATCATGGTCATAGGCGGATCCTGGGGGGGGCTGGGGCCCCCCCTTTAGTGGGAAAAATTTGGTTGATTATATAGGGAATCACTGAAGCATGACTGGATTCCCCCCCCCTTTTTAGGTCAGTCAGCTGGCCCCCCTTATGAAAAGTTCTGGATCCGCCACTGATGGTTCAGTTAGGGGGTCAGTGATATCATTGATTATATGCATGTAATTAAAAGTACTTGTAGACATTTCTAAACCGATTAATGCCATAATGTTAGGAAAGTAATGATTCATGACTAGTTTATTGAATAAGTTGATTATTAAACTTGTTAAATGCAATATACTAGCGTAAATTTAGAAAACAAGGTTTGCTGACTTATGCCGGCAATTAACTTTTAAAAACATGTCATATTGTGTTACATACAAGTTTAGTAACATTTATTATAAATATTTTGTCGACGAGGAATGTAATGTGATGTTTAAGTGTTCAGTATTATATCAAGATGTCGGAAGTTAGTTTAAGTATCTGATAAGATATAGCATGTGTAACCTCTTAGCTGTCAGTTTGCCAATTTTGGAGACAGTAAATTGTGTTAAAAAATAAATAGTTTTAATCACGCAGTTTCTGCTTTAACAAGTTCTTTGCATGATCGAAATGAAAAATCAGTGAATAGAAAATAACATAACGATCTTCACTTCCTAAGCGCTGGGTCTTTAATAAATTGCAAGCCGATCGGACAAATACTCTTCACGGACTAAGCAACGACGATCCCAGATATTTAATGTTCACATCAATCACTCATCACTCGGCGTCTCTCCGTTGACTAACATCAAAATAACAAAAAATAGGAAAATACAAATAGGGCAGTCAAAATTCATAGCTCGAACGACTGACAGCAACACCATGGCCAAAAGAAAGTAAGACAAAAATGCAATAACATTACACGGAAAACGAATGACTTCAAGAGCAACACGATCCCAATATTACAAAGAAAACATTGCGAAATCGTGTATTCCTGAGGATAACCATTTTCAGTCTACTTGTCACCAATTTGAGAGAGTCCACTTAAAAAGTTATTAGGGCCCCGCCGAATGGCGGGTCGCCCTATAGTGATCAGTCTGTCCGTCCGTAACAAATGGTGTCCGCTGTATATCTAGAGAATCGTTATGATTTCATACTTTATACTTGACATGTATATTAACCAACACCAGAGGGTGTGTCATAATGTATGTTCAACTTCTTAGGTCAAAGGTCAAGGTCAAAAACTTTGGTTTCAGTTGACAACCCTATGTCCTATGGTAAAGATCTCGTCCGCTCTACATCTTGAGAACCGTTGTGATTTCAAAGTTAATACTTGATATGTATATAAACCAACACCAGAGGGTGTGTCATAATGTATGTACAACTTCCTAGGTCAAAGGTCAAGGTAAAAAACTTTGGTTTCAGTTGACAACCCTATGTCCTATGTTTAAGATCGTGCCCGCTCTATATCTAGAGAACCGTTATGATTTCAAAGTTTATACTTGACATGTATATTAACCAACACCAGAGGGTGTGTCATAATGTATGTACAACTTCCTAGGTCAAATGTCAAGGTCAAAAACTTTGGTTTCAGTTGACAACCCCATGTCCTATGGTAAAGATCGTGTCCGCTCTATATCTTGAGAACCGTTATGATTTCAAAGTTTATACTTGACATGTATATTAACCAACACCAGAGGGTGTGTCATAATGTAACAACTTCCTAGGTCAAATGTCAAGGTCAAAAACTTTGGTTTTCAGATGACAACACCATGTCCTATGGTAAAGATCGTGCCCGCTTTGTATCTAGAGAACCGTTATGATTTCAAAGTTTATACTTGACATGTATATTAACCAACACCAGAGGGTGTGTCATAATGTATGTACAACTTCCTAGGTCAAAGGTCAAGGTCAAAAACGTTGGTGTCAGATGACAACGGTGAACCCCATGTCCTATGGTAAAGATACAAATTTTTTACCACACGTTATTCACAGCAGGGCCCACAGAGATGGCTCCCATCTCAATGATTTCTAGTTTTCGATGACATGGTCGACAGATCAACATGATTGCTATTACCATGATTTCAGAAAACAAGAACACAGGGGATGAAATCAGCAACAGCGCTTTGGTTAATCTTACAATGTTTTCTTCGTATATTCAAAATATATCTCGTCTATATTTTCTAGTTGGCTTAATGCCATTGGATGCAGGGGCCTAGGATTTTTAAAAGGGGGCGTAATTTCCTAAAACGGATTTAAAAAAATTGACCATTTTATGCCCAAAAAATTATTTTTCGATCAAAGGGTTTGTGTGTTTCCTCTACGCACCCCTTAATCCACCACTGGGTTGCATCCCTAGACTAGAGACTATTCATTATCTAAAACTTCTGAGGGGATTAAGTGTTTAAGAATGACAATGCATGTCAATTTTATTGTTTACAGTCCTTAGCAACCAAAATTAGACATTTTGACACAAGGCTTATAATTGTACTCTATTTGCTTAACCCTTGCTTCTGAAGGATTGCGCAGTATGTAGTAGCCTAAGTATTGAATGTTTTGTATTTTTTCTTGCGAATATATCAAATTATTATTTTATTAAGATTTCATGTTACATTTTGACATATATTAAATGTATAGTTGATTCAGCTGTAAGAAATTGATTCCCCATTACCAAGTTTTTTAATCAAGTCTTTGGTATACATTAAACATAAAGATTAACATTTTCATGCTTGAAATTGTTAAATTTTGTACAATTTTGCATCATCAGAGGTCTTATAAAGATTTTCAACATTAAAAAACTGACAAAAGAAGTATAGTTTTTAAGATTTTGCCAAAAATTGAGGTAGAAACAAGATTTTACACTTTGACTTGGCACCTTTCTTTAAATCATTGGACTATTTGGAACTCACCAATTTTCTTGGGTTTTATATAAATATAGCCTAAATAATTGCATAGAATGTCACCCAGGACTCAATTTTATAAGCAGAAATATACGAAGAACACAGTAATGGCTGCTGAACTTTTCATTTGTATTACTCTTGTCTGTATCATATTTCCTATTTGATTAAAAATAATTGATGTTTCAGAGATATGTTAAATATTCACGATTGTTATTAAATGTATATTTATTTGATTGTCTGGCACATCATTAAGGATCCAGAGATTAAATAGCTATCTGCATCGGTATAGATAATCCCTATCTGCATCAAATATTGATCAATAACTGGACAGGTGAGGGCAAACACAGGTGATGGCTTATTACAGAAAAAAAACTACCTACATACTAAGATTATATCACTAACTTATCTTTTATTTCGATCAATAGTTTTGTGTATATGACATGATGTTATATAGAGAAAATGAAACCCCATATAATTATGTTTTCCTCACCCTTTTTGAAATTGACGGACTGACAACATTATGCATTATGGGAACAAATATTTCCTATTATGAAACATCACGATTCTATTCTACTTGATACGGGTATTTTTTTGCCAGTCGAAGAGTAAAAAAATACATATGTAAATTGATTTATTATTTTCTGAGACACACGGTTACTAATAATATCTTAAACAGCAAAATAATTTTTGTTTTGTTGGAACTTAGCCCTCCATTTTAACTAGTTTCGTATTCTGTTTTGATACAGCTGATATGATGCCCTTATTTCATTTGTACGATTAACTGTATAAAAAGGGAAATGTGTAAGTTTTTCCAATATTTAATACGTCTGACGAATAATTGGGTTACAAAATCTTTTCCAGTCTACACCGGATGGGTAAACAGGCACTAAGCCAGATTTATTATCAGTTGTTGATGTTGTTACTTTGATCTGAATTCAACACTTAAACAAGGAAGAAACTTTTGTTGCTCTTTAAGAAAAATTTCAGTCAAGGAGTTTATATGGAAGAAAGCTGCATACATATGTAATATCATATAATGTGTATCTACTTTAAAAAATACTTATATCCAGGGGCCTATCCGATTACTGTTGAAATTATTTTCATAATGACAATTTTTGTTGAAAAACACAACATACCTGAACTTTGAAACTTTAGTCATATGATCTAAAATACCATAAAAGGATACTTACATGTCTATAAATATATGGACGTGTGAATATGATACTTGTTAAAAAAAAACCTTCACTCTTCCGTGAAGAAAGTGTTGTACACAAATTTGTTTGAGTAGTTTTATACAGTCGTGCATGAATGAGGCTATGTAATTTATTTTACTTTTAGATTGTTTTTCAGAAACCTTTATGTATTTCAATGTCTACATTTGGGTCTTCAAGTCTAACTTAACATTTATGCTTGAATTCTGTGTACCTTTGTATATGTTATTTATTTAACATACATTTCCTAGGAAGAACTCACGGCCTAGACGTGATTTCCCTTACCAAAGGAGTTTTATTGCCTACATTTTGTTAAATCTTCAAACGACTCGTGTTCGTTTTGTCTTGGACCTTACATAACATTATCATGTCCCATCTTATACCAATCCACATCGGTATCATATAAAATTTTCTGAACTTGATAAAATAGTAAAATAAGATACAAACCTTTTATCCTTCTCTGTGTTTTGTTTCTTTAGTTATATTTACATATTGGTCAATGGTTAAACCTTCCAAAGAAGTTTAGATATATATATACAAATGTGTTTTACTATGTATGTGGAAGAAATATTGTGTTTTATATACAATTTGTATTTATATCTAAAAAAAATATGTAGTGTTACGTTATGGTCGAAAGGAATCAAAATACTGATAAAGCATGACCCAACAACAAGCCAATGGTCCAAGATTATTATTGGAGGTATCTTGTATTACTTTCATTATCTTAGGAGGCTATATTTAACATATTAAACTGTATATAGACCAATCAATTACAATAACAAATTTGCACGAAGAAAACACAAGTGTTGTCAATGTCCAACCATTTGTGTTTACTTATAGTATTCCAATTCTGTCTGATGTAAGAAAAAGTTCGCTTGGAATCCTTTGCTCACTGTTCAACAGTTCTGATGCAAAGAACACCAGACTTATAATTTAGTATTCAATCATATAGTAATGAAAACTTTATTTATTTTGTTTATTTCAGGTTGATATGCCAGTGTTTTTCTTCATTGATCCAGAGTTTATGGAGGACCCTTTCATGGACAAAGTAGAAGAGATAATGTTATCATACACATTTTTTGAGGCAAAAGACTCTGATAAGTTACCTTACCCTGGGTTTCCCACACCAAAAGTTGAGGCTCTGTAATATGGTGTTAATAAATTATTTATAATATTTGTCCGCTATTTTATGATATGTGGAGTTAGAATCCATATGGAATCTGCTATGTATTAATTAATTATTACCATTGTTAAGAATCTGGGTCCCAAAAGAATCTAATTATCTACCATCTCATTAAGTGCGTATTTCGGAAGTTTAATATATTTTATTGATCTCAGTGATAAGCTATTTGCATTTTACTTACTGTTAGTAATCAAATAATTTGGGGTATCTTGTTTGTCTCTGACCTTATGATGTGTTTTGTCTAAATAATACACATTTTAAAACTGTCAACCACAGTTAACTCATCGACACTGACAAATGCAAACAAACATTTAAGAGAGCAATAAGTGATTTAAGATTGTGACATACAATTGATTATACATATTCAAATTCTGAAAAGAATAGGATTTGTTTTATTAATTTCCGTTTTAATAGTGTGATATAATTCGGATGTATACGCAATGTTTGGTAAAGAATGAAGCATTCTTGAACGTTTCATCACTCAAACTCAATAAACCCAGAAAACGTTAGTAACCAAGTTAAAACTTTTATAAAAAAAAAAGTGATGTCTGGTTCACAGATTTTCAGTTGCAAGTTCTTTAACTTAGATGTATATAGTCGGCTTGTATGTGCACACATGGTCTGTGAGTCAGTTTATTGATCTATACCGGTACTCATTTTTCTTGTGTTGATTGTAGTTTTATTAACTGTTTCTAAACATCTCATGTTGGTGCTGCGATTTCTCCTATATTTGCGGTTATATATATATGTATATATATTTATTGTTTTCTGTTTAGTATTAAATTTATAATTAAGATCCATTTATTACATCGGTGATCCGTTTATTTGGCAATATATATATATATATATACATATATATCATAGTTATACCGTGGATTGATATTGTCCTAGTTATAAAGTACTAGGTTTGTCAGAAATTCGTTTACATGAGATTGGAAAGTCTGCACAATCTTGATAATTCACATAATGTGCCACATTAAATTAACAATAAAACGGACTTAAGCTAATTTAATTACCAATAATCTTCGTTCATTCTTTTATAGTCAAAAGTAAACAAAGAAATGTCTTCATTTTCGATTTATCCAGTTGAATTATTCAAGATGAAAATCAGATTCACACAGACGACGATGTTATTGATTTTTAAGCTCTAATCAAATAGAGTGAAGTCAGTATTGTCAGACGTACCAAAATGGCACCAGAAATAATATTCCGATAGAAAGAAATGCATCATATTTCCTTATGATGGCTATATTTTTGTATATATATATATATATAGTATATGATAAAAACCTCTAAAGCATAAAGTTTTCAGCTGTATTTGTGAATCATTTTAGATGTTTTGTTAAACCTATATCTTGTATTGATTAATTATCTCTAATAAGAACGCGCACCTGCTAAACTATAGAATCCACCGATAACTATTGCTAAGATAAGTATTACATCACCAAACATCAATGCATTCTGCATGGTATAATAATTGGACTCAATCCCCGCAAGGAATGGTTTTTCAGACAGACAGAAGATCTGCTATTTTTATTTCTCATTAAAAAATTTCCGTTTTAAAATGGCATTTATTTAAAGAATGTTTGTTGCCGGGTATTTGAAATATTTTGTTGCTCTTTTTACCATATCTTAAAAGTATATTGTTCTGAAATCATACACGTTCAAGTGTTACTTTCGATGTTTGTAGTAAGACTTTTTGTAAGAAAGTAGGTTTGCTGCAGTAAAAGAAGAGTATGTCGTCGAGCCATTGTTAACCGGCTATCCAAGGTATATCTAGTGACTTGCGGATTAACATACACGAGCTAACCTGGTACGTCTGTTGTTCAGATGTAATGCCTGCGACGTGACTGAATGTAAGATGATCAGGCGAGACAAACAACACTCTACGATTTTGTTAATAAAGCCCCTTTACCGTCACTTCGAAATTTTTATTGACGATCTGTTATTTGTTGGATTTCATTTTTTGGGGCTTAACTTGCAAATGTGGGGACACATGTACTTTTTTGAACAATCTGTGCACAGATTTACTTTAAGCTTTGATCAAGGTTGTTTTATTTGCACCTTTCTAAATCTATAAGATCATATCGGCCGAAATTCATGATCAAGTATTCTAAGCATGCATTCAGTAATCTTTAGATAGTATACTTTTGATATTAGTCTCCTGTCTATTCTGTCATTTATTGTGTTTGATTTGTAATTTGTCCTGATGTAACACACATTCTGTGTCTTGAGTGTAAATAAAGAACTGAAATTGAATTGAGGAATTGCAAAATGTTTTATATAGTATTGTTTTACTTGTACCTAAGGTCTTCCTTGCGTGTCTTACCAACATCATAGAGTTTATTGCACACTTGGCTTTTATTGTGCTTTAAGGATGTACTTAGGTGAGGTTTTGGAATTTGTGTCAGATGTTCGGACTCCTTGGTTTTTTCCTACGCTACAGAGTAAAATATTTTGCCCCATAACACCCATTTTTCTTTTCATATAAGACTTCGATAGCTCATAAAAGGTCATTTACCAAAATTTAAGCAGACTCTAGATTTCTTTTCTTTCGATTTGAGAACCAAATAATACCAATGCAAATATAAGGTAAAAGTCCGAGTCAGCCTTTTTCCCGCCATTTTATACGACCGAAAAAAATTAAAAATTTTTTGGTCGTATATTGGTATCACGTTGTCGTCGTCGTCGTCAGCGTCGTCCGAAGACAAATGGTTTCCGGATAATAACTTTAGTATAAGTAAATAGAAATCAATAAAATTTTAACACAAGGTTTATAACCACTAAAGGAAGGTTATGATTGATTTTAGGGGTAATGGTCCCAACTGTTTAGGAATTTGGGGCCAAAATAAGAATTTTTGTAGTTTCCAGACAATAACTTGTGTTAAAGTGTATGAATCTCTCTGAAATTATACCACAAGTTTCCATACTACAAAGGGATGGTTAGGATTGATTTTTTTTTTTTTTGGGGGTTATGGCTCAAACCATTTAGTAATTAGGGGCAAAAAAAAAGGGAAAAACAAGGGTTTTTCTGGGTAAAGGACAATTGAGACAATTTAAAAGCAGTGTAAGGGAGGTTATCCAAATCAATTTAAAGAACACTGTTTGATTACCTCCCTTACACTGCTTGTAAATTATGTATTAAGAAATGATGATTGTCTTGAAGTGATTAGCTGTTAATTTATTTTTAGCAGTTACTATTAATTAATATTAATTTTAGCCATGACTATGTATGCCATTTTATATTTTAAAACTTTTATGATGTATTTAAATGGATAATTATGGTTGCAAATGCAAACTCCATTAGAAATTTGAATTGAGATACTGACCATATCTTGAGGGAAAGAATTTTTTTGGGAATAAGGGAAAGGGGGAGGTGAAAAAATTGGAGGGGGGGGACAATTTTTCTCATTTTAGATTTCAGAAATTAAAAGAAAATGTCTTCAAATATTTTTTGGGGGGTTAATATTCAACAGCATAGTGTATTGCACAAAAGCAAAAACCGGGGTAAAATTTTTTTATTGGGGATCAATTCGCAACAGCATAGTGTATTGCACAAAAACAAAAGCAAAAAATTGACTATAAATTCAAATCATATAACCAATTTGAAGTTCTTTGACTACAGTTATTCTGTGTCAGAATAAAATTGAGAATGGAAATGGGGAATATGTCAAAAGAGACAACAACCCGACCAAAGAGCAGAAACCTATTATGTGTCAAAAATTTAGTATCAATCCAAATTCAGACCCGTATCAAGCGTGAATTTTGTGTCCATTTTGGCCCCAACTTTTCAGCGTTGGACATCTGCGGTCGTATCCAGCTGCGCTCAGCGAAGCAATTTATATAAAACTCAAATATCTTGAAAAGGAGCTCCATAACCTATCAATATTTTTAGCTTATTTTGTTCCTTAACTAATGCTCGTTTGACTTAAAGTATAAATTTTAAATTTTTGATTTTTTTTAATTTCACCTAAGTACATCCTTAAATCTATTTCTTATATAAGATGGTTGTTGCTGATAAAACTTGTTTAATAACGCGATGTCAAAAGTCATTTACCTCCTGCAGCGAGAAGAAATACTTTGATTTTTTTACCCTTCCGTAATATCGTATTTGTCACTAATGAGTCTTTTGAAGACACGCGTCTGGCGTACACAATTTTATACGACCGCAAACTTTTTGCGGTCGTATATTAGTATGACGTTGGCGTCGTCGTTGTCGTCGTCGTCGTCGTCCGAAGACACATTGGTTTTCGCACTATAACTTTAGTTTAGTGAATGGATCTCTATAAAATTTTACCATAAGGTTCAATACCTCAAAAGGAAGGTTGGGATTGATTTTGGGGGTTATGGTACCAACAGTTAAGGAATTAGGGGCCAAAAATAAGCATTTTTGTAACTTCCAGACAATAACTTGTGTGTTAGTGTATGGATCTCTCTGACATTGTACCACAAGGTTCCTTATCACAAAGGGAAGGCTGTGATTGATTTTGGGGGTAATTGCCTCAAAATTTTAGGAATTAGGGGCAACAAAAGGGGCAAAAAACAAGCATTTTTCTAGTTTCGTGACAATAACTTCTGTGTAAGTGAATTGATCTTTCTGAAATTGTACTGCAAGGTTCCATATCACAAAGGGAAAGCTGAGTTTGGGGGTAATTGCCCTAAACGTTTAGGAATTAGGGACCAAAAAGGGGCCAAAAATAAGCATTTTTCTAGTTTCCAGACAATAACTTGTGTTCAAGTGTATGGATCTCTCTGAAATTGTACTGCAAGGTACCATACCACAATGGGAAGGCTGGGATTGAGTTTGGGGTGATGAATCATAAGGGGGTTAAAAAAATTGGGGGGGGGATTTTTTCTTTTTTTCCTTTTTTTTTCTTTTAAATTTTCCATTTTAAGTTGGTAATTTCTGATTTATATTTAAAAGCAAATAATAATGATATGGCAGGAGATACACACCAAACAGGATGTGAAAATTATTGTATTAAGTATTGTGCAATAGCAAGAAATTTTCAATTGCACAGTATTGCGCAGTAGCAAGAAATTTTCAATTGCACAGTATTGCACAATAGGAAGAAATCTTCAATTGCACAGTATTGCGCAATAGCAAGAAAAATATCCAATTGCACAGTATTGCGCAATAGCAAGAAATTTTTAATTGCACAGTATTGCGCAATAGCAAGAAATATTCAATTGCACAGTATTGTCCCGTTTTCAAATTGGTCTACATTAAGGTCCAAAGGGTCCAAAATTAAACTTAGTTTGATTTTCACAAAAATTGAATTCTTGGGGTTCTTTGATTTGCTGAATCTCACCATGTATTTAGATTTTGGATATTGGACCATAATAGGTAAATGTCCAATTTAAAATTTTTAAGTTCTTAGACCACATTCATTCTGTGTCAGAAACCTATGCTGTGTCAAATATTTAATCACAATCCAAATTCAGAGCTGTATCAAGCTTGAATGTTGTGTCCATACTTGCCCCAACTGTTCAGGGTTCGACCTCTGCGGAGCATTTTATTAATCCTGGTATCTATGATGAGTTTATTTACAGATAAATTAAATAGGCTTAATTTTTGTTCTTCAAAATCGAAATATCATGTACAATAATATTTAGATTTATTTTTTATTTTTCCGTTTTTTTTTTTGGTCGAGCCTGCGACAGCGATTCTAGATCCGTCGTCGGCGTCACGTTAACGTTTAGGTTCAGACTGTGGTTAAAGTTTTTTTTAAAGACATCAATAACTTTATCAAACATTCATGGAATTTTATGAAATTTGGACAGAAGTTTGTTTATGACTACAGTATCCAGAGCAAAATATTTATCTTCATTTTCCATATTTTACTGATAAATGGACTTAGTTTTTTTACAGTTAATACTCAGGCTCAGTCTGAGGTTAAAGTTTTTCAGTCATCAATAACTTTGTCAAACCTTCGTGGAATTTTATGTTATTTGGACAGAAGCTTGTTAATTACCAAAATACAGAATCCAGAGCAAAAGTTCGAAAATAATTATTTTCATTTTCCGTATTTTACTGATAAATGGACTAGTTTTATTTACAGTTAACAAGTAGATAGTCTGGGGTTAAAGTTTGTTACACATCAATTACTTTGTCAAACCTTCATAGAATTTTTTGAAACTTTTACAGAAGCTTTTTAATGGTTAAGAGATAATGTCTGCAGCAAACTTTTGAAAATATATTTTTTTCCATTTTCAGTATTTTTCTGATACATGTAGTTGGACTTAGTTTTTTACAGTTAAAATTTAGACAGTCTGGGATTAAATTTTTTGACATGATAAATTTGTAAACCTACATGGATTGTTTTGAAACTTGGACAGAAGCTAATCTGCAAGACCAAGAAATAGCATCGAAAGAAAAATTTTTTTTTTTAAATTATGCATTTAATTGATAAATGGACTCACTTTTGAATTCAACATTACACTTTTACACTGACAGCAGCAATCGTAGGCGAGACACAGGGTTCCGTGGAATCCGAACCCTTTATAATTTTTGTCTCGCCTGCGACGAAAGTCGCAGAAAGCGAGACACATGGATTGATTTTACGACTCCGGCGTCAACAATTGTTAAGTTTTCTGCTTAAGTTAGTTTGATAGGATCTACTTTTAATAGATCAATGATATTTTGTAGGAAGTTGCATTACTATCAGTACATATCAGTTTGACGACTATTTCGAGCCCTGCCCCTAGGTCATGGTCCAGTGACTTCGAATTAATTAGCAATTTTCAATGTTAAGTTTTCTGCTTTAGTTAGTTTGATAGGCTCTACTTGTAATAGATCAACGATATTTTGTATGAAGTTGCATTACTATCAGTACATATCAGTTTGACAACTATTTTGAGGCCCTGCCCCCTAGGACATAGTCCAGTGACTTTGAATTAATTAGCAATTTTCAGTGTTAAGTTTTCTGCTTAAGTTAGTTTGATAGGATATACTTGTAATAGATCAATGATATTTTGTATGAAGTTGCATTACTATCCGTACATATCAGTTTGGCGACTATTTTGAGACTTTGAATTAATTAGAAATTTTCAATGTTAAGTTTTTCTGCTGAACTAGTTTGATAGGATTTACTTGTAATAGATCAATGATATTTGGTATGAAGTTGCATTACTATCACTACATATCAGTTTGACGACCATTTTGAGGCACTGCCCCCTGGGACATGGTCCAGTGACTTTGAATTAATTAGCAATTTTTAATGTTAAGTTTTTCTGCTTAAGTTATATTGATAGGAACTACTTACAATAAACAACGATATTTTCTATAAAGTTACATTACTGTCTGTACATCTCAGTTTGTTGACCATTTTCAGGCCCTGTCCACTAGATCATGGTCCAGTGACTGAGTTAATTAGCAATGTTGCTGTCCATCAGATTGTCTTTTTCTGAATTTTATGCCGATAGGCGAGACATATCTCTGTGCCAACAGTTTATTTTTTTTTTTATATATAAATGGACTGCTTCATTTTAGTTAACATTTGTTGTTAAAGATTATAAAACTTGAAATACTTTATCAAATCATCATTGAATATTACACAAATTGGACAGAAGTATCTTCATGATCTATATGTAGCACATAAAGCAAAATTTGTGTTTTACTTGTTCTGTACTCTACTGAAAATGAACATTGATTTTCAGCTTTTCTTATACACTCATTGACAGGAACAATCGAAGGCAAGCCACAGGGCAAAACCTTCAGAGGAATTGGACAGTAAAAATCGTGCATGGACTGACATCCGATTCGAATCAAACGGTTATTATTTTCGTTATGCTTTCCAGATGTAAATTTCCGGCCGAGTTTCGTTGAAATTTGCAATGTACTTTCAGATAACATTTGGCTTGCGACTTTCCATAAGGTTAAAATGGGTACCAAGAATGCCACAATGTTTCCAATCTGATTAACATTAATTGAGGATCGTTAGTAAAGGGACGGTCTTCCAATCATTCATCCTCTAAAGACTAAAGTATTAATTGGATTTTTCGAAACTTGGTCAATTAGAATCAAAGATTGCCCCTGGCAGCCATGTTTGTTCGGTCGGAGATTTAGAACTACATTGAACTGATTGTAGACCTATTATATATCTTCCAGCAAATTTTGAATAAGGTTTCATGAGACGATGAAAATATACAATGTTTACGGACACCAAGTGCTGTCTATAACCCAACTGACCCATTTGGAAACCAACCTAATCAGCCTAACATGGAAGATTCATTTTTCTTTTATTTTGGAAGGGTTGTCATATTCGGGGGAGGGGTTCAATGGAGAAATACGACCATTGACAATTATGCTTTATCCCTCTTGTCAGTCTGAAAAATAATCAATACTGTCTACCAACAGCTTTAAAGAGTAAAGTAGTTTTTTTATAAATTTAATTCTTCTCTGAAAAGCACAATATGAGCATCTCAAGTCAGTGTTCATGTTAATACCTATAAAAGCGATTTCATTGTAAGACTAGAATCTTTAGCTTTATACAAAAGTTATACAAAATACATTGTACAATAAATGGTCAGTGATACTGGAATGGATTTAATACTCCCATAAAGTAGCTGAAGCTTGGTCCTCGGCAAGTGCACGGAATAGTCCATTTTGTTCACCTTTCAAAAATTTTCCATTAGGTGCTTTGATTGTAAGTTTTGATTCTGGCTGAAATTCTAATATAAAATCTACAGGTGAGTCACTATTTGGATTAACGGTATTGTCTGATGTCAGGCTCCAATATTTACCATTGGTCCCTAAAAATACAGAAATCATACAATATAAAAATAAGAAGATTTGGTATAATTGCAAAAGAGACAACTATCCACCAAAGACCAAATGATGTGGATGTAAGCAACTATAGGTCATTGTACGAACTTCAACAATAAACGAAACCCATACCGTCTATATACATGTAGTAAGCTATAACATAACAAAATGTAAGACAATTCAAACGAGAAAACCAAATTTGCGGACCCAGGGTTGGAACCCCCTTTTTTTTATTTTTTTTATAATTATGAGAACGTTTCATAGTGTTCCAGGGGTTGGAACTCCCTCTTTTTAAAATGGCTGGATCCGCATCTGCAATGGTCTGATTAATGTACAATACATGAACTAATATAAGAGCAGAGTTCCAATGTCTCCCGCGTTGCACATATTTGATCTGTACAATGTAAATAACTAAACAAAAAATTTGTTTTCTGTTTTTTAAAACTTTTTAGAGTTATCTTGGAGAGTTGGAGACTTGATAGCAATTTCTGATATATATATAATATTTCCAAGGGGCATAATTCTTTAAAACTTTTTGATTGGCAATTCTTTTCGAAATTGTCCGTGACATTGCTGATATTAACCTTTGATATGAATTTGATAAAAATCTGGCAAAAATTGTACATGTGAGAGCGCTAACAATGCAAATTCACATATAATCAATATTTCTAAGGGGCATAACTCTTTTAAAAATAATTAATCGGCACTGATTTTCAAATTTGTTCGAGACATTGCTGATATAAACCTATGATACAAGTTTCATAAAAATCTGGCAAGAATTGTACACATGACAGCGCTAACAATACAATTTTCCATATAATTAGTATTTCTAAGTGGCAGAACTATTTTAATAAAATGCTCCATGGCGCAGCTTGATACGACCGCAGAGGTCGAACCCTGAATAGTTGGGGCAAGTATGGACACAACATTCAAGCTTGATACAGCTCTGAATTTGGATTGTGATTAAATATTTGACACAGCATAGGTTTCTGACACAGAATGAATGTGGTCTAAGAACTTAAAATTTTAAATTGGACATTCACCTATTATGGTCCAATTTCCAAAATCTAAATACATGGTTAGATTCAGCATATCAAAGAACCCCAAGAGTTCAATTTTGATGAAATCAAACAAAGTTTAATTTTGGACCCTTTTGACCTCAATGTGGAAAAAATTGATAACGGGGCCCAAAATCAAAAATCTAAATACATGGTTAGATTCAGCATATCAAAGAACCCCATATATTCAATTTTGTTGAAATCAAACAAAGTTTAATTTTGGACCCCGATTTGGACCAACTTGAAAACTGGGCCCATAATCAAAATCTAAATACATGTTTAGATTCAGCATATCAAAGAACCCTAAGAATTCAATTTTGTTAAAATCAAACTAAGTTTAATTTTGGACCCTTTGGACCTTAATGTAGACCAATTTGAAACGGGACCAAAATTAAGAATCTAAATACACGGTTAGATTCGGCATATCAAAGAACCCCAATAATTCAGTTTTGATGAAATCAAACAAAGTTTAATTTTGGACCCTTTGGACCTCAATGTGGACCAATTTAAAACGGGGCCCAAAATCCAAAAACTTAATACGATTAGATTTAGCATATTAAAGAACCCCAAGAGTTCAAGAATAAAACCCCATTGAAATTGGTCAAGAAATAAGCAATTTATACAAAGTATCTTCTTTTGCACAATACTGTGCAATTGAATATTTCTTGCAATTGCAATACTGTGCAATTGAATATTTCTTGCTATTGCGCAATACCGTACAATTGACAATTTCTTGCTATTGTGCAATATTGTGCTATTGGATATTTCTTGCTATTGCACAATACTGTGCAATTGAAGATTTCTTGCTATTGCGCAATACTGTGCAATTGAAAATTTCTTGCTATTGCACAATACTTATTATATAATAATTTACACATCCTGTTAGGTGTGTATCTCCTGCCATATCATTATTATTTGCTTTTAAATATAAATCAGAAATAACCAACTTAAAATGGAAAATTTTAAAGAAAAAAGAACCCCCCAAATTTTTGAACCCCTTATGATTCATCACCCCAAACTCAATCCAGCCTTCCCTTTGAGGTATGGTAACTTGCAGTACAATTTCAGAGATCCATACACTTGAACACAAGTTATTGTCTGGAAACTAGAAAATGCTTATTTTGGCCCTTTTGGCCCCTAATTCCTAAACGTTTCAGGCAATTACCCCAAACTCAATTCCAGCTTTCCTTTGTGATATGGAACCTTGTAGTACAATTTCAGAAAGATCCATACACTTACACACAAGTTATTGTCATGAAACTAGAAAATGCTTGTTTTTGCCCTTTTTGGCCCCTAATTCCTAAACGTTTCAGGCAATTACCCCAAACTCAATTCCAGCTTTCCTTTGTGATATGGAACCTTGTAGTACAATTTCAGAAAGATCCATACACTTACACACAAGTTATTGTCATGAAACTTGAAAATGCTTGTTTTTGCCCTTTTGGCCCCTAATTCCTAAAATTTTGAGGCAATTACCCCCAAAAATCAATCCCAGCATTCCCTTTGTGATATGGAACCTTGTGGTACAATGTCAGAGAGATCCATACACTAACACACAAGTTATGTCTGGAAGTTACAAAAATGCTTATTTTGGCCCCTTTTTGGCCCCTAATTCCTTAACTGTTGGTACCATAACCCCCAAAATCAATCCCAACCTTCCTTTTGTGATATTGAACCTTATGGTAAAATTTCATAGAGATCCATTCACTTAAACTAAAGTTAGAGTGCGAAAACCAATGCGTCTTCGGACGACGACGACGACGCCGGACGACGACGACGACGACGACGACGACGCCAACGTCATACCAATATACGACCACAAAATTTTTTTGCGGCCGTATAAAAATTCATCGGCACTGATTTTCGAACTCGTCCGAGACATTGCTGATATAAACCTACAATATAAGTTTCATAAAACTCAGGCAAGAATAGTACACATGAGAGCGCTAACGATGCAATTTTCCATATAGTTAATGTTTTCAAGGGGCATAACTCTTTTAAAAATTATTAATGGGCACTGATTTTCTAACTCGTCCGAGACATTGCTGATATAAACCTATGATAAAAGTTTTATAAAAATCTAGCAAGAATTGTACATGTGAGAGCGCTAACAAGACCGGACGGACGGACGGACGCCCGGTATTTCTATGTCCCCCGCAACGCGTTGTGCGGGGGACAAAAACAAAACCAACGACTACCACTGAATTAAGGCTACTGACTTGGATAGCACGTCTTCAGGAGAAAATTTAAATCTATTTAACAATGATCAGTTCAGGTTCATCATAACAAATGGACAAAAATGGCTGTATTTACACCTCAAAAACTACTCCGAGTACAGACTAACCTGTGCAGTTTGAAAAGTTTTAAGGCCTGGCATCAACTAGATATATGAAAGTTGAATGCATTTTGTGTTTCGGAAAGATAAAATCTTTTCTGGATTTTGATGGGCATTTTTTTTTCGTTCCTGCTGTTGGTGTAAAAATAAACAAACACCTAAATTACATTTGATACTGTCCACTCAGTTACACCCTTTAACTCACCTATTGTTGTGTAGATATCTATTGCACTTTTATTGTCCATGCCAATCAAGGACAATCAATACAATGCAATACAGTTGTTACCTGAGAGGGAGCATATCAAAATTAGAATTAAAATTAGTTACCCAATTTAGTTTATTTTTACACCTTCTGCAGGCACGAAAAAAATGCCCATCAAAATCTAGAAAAGATTTTATCTTTCCGAAACACAAAATGCATTTAACTTTTATATATCTAGTGGATGCCAGGCTTAAAACTTTCCAAACTGCACAGGTTAGTCTTTACACAGAGTAGTTTTTTAGGTGTAAATACAGCCATTTTTGTCCATTTGCTATGATGAACCTTAGGGAATGAACAGTTTTAACATTATATTTTTGGAGATTTAAAAAGAGCAACATTTATATCTATCTAAAAGTAGATCTTTATGTTATTATTAAAAACTTGGCAGCATGATTAAAACAAGTGATAACACTGTTACTCTACCTAAATGATACAGCCGTGAATACTCTTAGGGAGATGGGGTACACACTACTTTGTTAAAGTAACGGGCTACTTAGACGTCCCCATTTCTGCTAAGGATGGGTCAATACTTCCTTTGACTGAATAAGGTGATGTCCAGTCAGAATTGAGACATTAAAATTGTAAAAAAAATCGCTTCATGAACCTACCGAATTGATTTATTTACATAAAATAAAAATATAATTTTCTCACTTGGTTTTAGCAAACAACGATGATGTCTTTGGAAGCACTTACGAGTTTTCAACTTTTGACTAAAAATAAATATGAACTACACATGTAGGTCAAGACTGATTTATTCAATTTCTCTCATATAATTTACAAAATATATTCCAACAAAGATATCCCGAGGTGATGTACTACACAATTTATGCAATTAACAGTGAAATAAAAATTACACAGTAAGAGATTTATTGTTATACAAATTTAATCGAGTGTAAAAATGCTTATCACTAAAATATGTCAAAACCGCAATTTTACGGTCCTCTGAGTGAGAAAAAAACAACTGAATACATTTTAGTCATTGAAAAATCACAAGCCTCTAGAAGAAAAGGGGTCAGCCAAATTAATAAAGCTGTCAATAGTTGGTTGTCTGAATACTAAGCTGTCTATTGTCACCTCTTTCACACCTGTCTGCAACTGTCGAATGTTTTCATATTTCCTACAATAGTTTTTTTTTGTAATGTTATGAGTGCACATGACTAAAGTGCAAAACATACACCATTGAAGTGTGAATATACTTCCGTGTGGGTCGACGATTTCATAGATCTGTACGTGAAATAGGAAATAATTTTAGAAAAAAATCGACTCTGAAATAACTTTAATCATGATGAAAGTTGGAAAACTGGGATTACTTTGCAGATCGTCTCAATGTTGAAAATGTAAAAAGACTAAATATTCACTGCCCATACTATCTATACTAAGCATATGCAAATGCTAGTGCATCTTAAGTAATGAGGAACCTTACGCTTTATTCCGACTGAGTTAAAGCTTACCTTTAAATCTGTACGACCCGCCTTCTGGGCTTGGTTCCATAAAGATTATATTATAAGTTGCTCTGTTGCAACAGTACTCTAGATTTGTACTGGTTTTCTGTCCAACGAATCCATGTTCTGATTTAAGGACTAGTAACGGTCTGTTGACAATCTTCACTTTGAACTTTTCTTTGTCCGTAATAGTGGTGCTCTGGGCCAAAAGACAGCCGGTTTGTTTGTTGAATATGTACAGACCATTACAAGCTTTCAATGCTATTGACCCATCTCCTTGCCATTCTAAATCGAACAAACATTCCGCTTTTCTGAAATAGTAATACAGCGAAATAAGCATTTATATACGTTGAATATGATAGTGTAGCAACATAAAATTTGTAAACTACCCCTCTAATTATGTCCCCAAGGCGCGGATCCAGTCATTTGAAAAAGAAGGGGGATCCCAATCCCCTGAACACCATGAAACGTTCAAATAATTATTAAAAAAAATCGAAAAAAGGGAGGGTTCCGCGGGTTTACACCATAAAACGTTCATATAATTATAATAAAAAAATCGAAAAAGGGGGTTCCAACCCCCGGAACCCCCCTCCCCCAGATCAGCCAATGCCACCTATATTTGCCCTTGACATGCAAGTGCAGGGAATATCACAAGAAGAACTTTATATGCAGAGTTGACAAAAATACAACTGAGACCCACCCCTAAATGCTCTTCACGATCAAGTCTTGAGTTTATATTAAAAAGTTTATTAAAAAGTTTCCCTTTTTTTCATGTAAACACAACAGAAAGCCTATTATGGACAATGATGTCTGCGGTCATTCAGGGCCATTCAGTGTTAAGTTGTCATTGAAGTGTTTTGGTCTGCATGTGATATACATGGAAATAAGAAGATGTGTACATGTATGTATACATGGTATATGTATATTATAAAACTTACATTTCCGAAGATTTGTCCTGAACACCAGACGTGACCTGGTCAAAGGTCCAATACTTGTTGTGTATTGTTTTAAAGGCCCATTTCTCACGAGATTTGACATACTCTGCTTGGAATGTTTCGTTGTCTGTCTCTTCGTCCTGATTTGCTGTTATATCAACACCTTGAAAGCAAAGTCATTTAAAAGTAAATATTTTTTGTCCAGAATATTTCATTGCATATGATTATGTAGAATGGAACGTGAACTCCAATGAGGCAGCAGCCACACAACACGATTTTACCAAAAAATAGTCATTCTTATTATTGAGGATAATATGCCCCAACTACAGACAAGCTCTAATACAATTATTATAATAAACACCAAATAGCCCAAATAGAAGACTGACGATGAACACGAAAGCACATCAGACAAAAACTCCAAATTTCACAAATGGGCAAAATAAAAGAAATGGTCGAAAATTTACATAACTGAATGCACCAGTACGACTGTTTAATGGATTTCAAATTCGTACATTTACGTACGCCACATTATATACAAAGATACGTATTGTATGAACTTAACAACGAATATCGTCAATCGACAGAAATGTTTTACACGGAATGTTGTTTTTTTTCATTTCCAGCTTTCATCTAAATCATACTTTTTTTCAATAACATAAATGATCAAGATATTTTTCATTGTATTCTTTAAATTATTTTTCTTAAGAAACAAACTGTTTTTTTACTGCCTTTTAAACAATTTTTTTTCCTCAAGAAATTTAGAAATCGAACAGTTTATTTAAACATATCACCCCACCACAAGATGAATAGCCGGTGCCTATAAAGTACAAAAAGATGCATTTCAGTTTGATTCATGCAGTTCGAAGTATGGTGTTTATGATCAGTAAAGTTGACGGTGGCTATCTGAGATAACCCCTGATAACACGTGCGTCAAGTTTCCCCAGATACAGTGGTATCAAATTCCACAAAAAGTAGACAGATATGTATACTCTCCAACACCTGTGTATTATATAATATTGTGCATTCTGCCTTTTATCACTTCCTGCTTGTCATATTTAATATTCGTTATCAACGTATGGAGTTATTAAATTCAAATATCTTTATTTGACTTTATTAATTAATAGGCCACTTCAAATATCAAGCTCATTACAGATTACACGTACAAAGTACATGTATGTAGAATTACAATGTGACAATCCTGCGATACGTCATATAAAAATTAATTTTACCATAGTAATTAGTCATTATTTATTAACCTGTTGACAAATTTCATTTTATTATTATTTAATTGTGACACGTTCCCAAATTTGATTTGTTTTGTGTTTGCTGTCTGGTTGGATTATTTTAATCATCGTTCAACAGTCTGCAAGATATTGCCTTCTGGTTATAATATCAAATTCAATTTCTCAAGGTTTCCGAGTTCGCACACAGTTTCTTTGTGTATGTGTCTTCAATTAAAGCATGTGACTCACGCGGTTTCATGACTAATTCATTCACCACAGATTATTTATTGACTTTTATAATACTCCAGATTATCAATAATAATATTGGTATAATATTATCAAAAGTCTGCGTCTACAAATTAATAATAAGTTATTTAATATTAACCCTACCTTGTTTAGTTGAAACCTTTTTCCCTGTATAAGCTATCAAAATAATCTGTGGATGGCTGTCTTCTATTGTAAACAGTTCGTCCTTTGTTATTGTTTTGTTTCTTCCTTTCATAGAGGCCGTGGAACCAACAGCTGTTAAATAGCGACCTTCTGAATCTTGAAAAGCCAGTCCAGAATGTTGTCCAGATTTGACCGCAAGAGAGAATAAACTGTCATTGTCCAAATTTTCTACTAGATGACCATTTTTATGAAGATACCTGTTGTCACAAGTCTTCAGTGCGTATTTGCCGTCAACAAACTCTAGAATGATGAGCGCATCTTGTCCCCATGGCGTTACCTCTGTACACTGTATCTCATCATTGTTAAGGTGCGCGTAGCGTCGGCGGTTGACGTTCCGCAAATGAACTTGTGGGTGTATGGACAACTGCACAGTCCACTGCTCTGCGTTTGTTGGAGTTTTGGCAAAACATTTCAAGTTTTCATCAGTTCCACCTAAATAATTACCATGTTGAACATTCCTGAAGTGCCACTTTCCAGACCCGTCGGTGGCATATTCTATCACAAATTTTGCGGATGCATCAAATTCATCCTCACCAGCATCACACGTTATATTCCCGTATTTATCTGCTGATAAATATTTTCCTAAATGACTTTTTATGTATACAACTTCTTCATTTAAATCCTGTTCCAATGTCCAGGTCTGTTTTTTCTTTAAAGCTGCTCCTGTAACATTCACTTTAAATCCAAATGTTTCGGCTGTAAGATATTTGTTTGCATAATTGACCAGGCCAACTTTCCACTGTAAAGCGGCAGAACTGTGGCCGTTGCTCACTCCGTTCATTTTGAATATTTGTTGTTTCGCGACTAACACGTCTGCTAACTCCGGCACTTCTGCCGTCTGCCTCGCCTAATCACTTCTCATAATATGTTGCCGTCGTTTCATTGGTCAATGACGCACAGTGACTTCGTTCCGCATCAATGAGATTAGGAAAGGATATTTAATAACAAAGAAATTTATTCACAATATTATAACATATTAAACGACGTATTATCGGATAAATTTAAACTTAATTTTAGAAGTGTTACAATATTATTATTGTTGTTCTACCTATGAACCCTGTCTGTCTTTATAGACATGTCCACATCGAATACGTTTTTACACTTGTATTTCAGTTTAATTAGCGATGTAAAATCAATTATTGATAATTGATCAATGTAAACATTCTCTAATAATGAATCAAGTCACAGTTGGAGTTCAGTTTTGCCCGGCTGGCTATGGATGAATTATATATATCGTGTGCCATTCAAATTAAATAACAAAACCGTAATAAATCGGATAATTGTAAAATATCCATGAAATTATTAAGATGTCAAGTGATTATTTTGTATAGTAATTGTCAACTTGAACCTCATACTGATATATTTATAGTTACAAATGTTTGATTTTCAAATAACAGAGAACCAAAAAAAGAGAAATTTCCACATTGTTTTATTGTTGGCTGAAACTCCAGTTATAGCAGCTGGCATACTTTGTTAACAACCATTTTTTCAAGAGGACAACGATTTTTATCGTAAGATACAAATCCTTGCAGAGGGTAAACGAAGAGTGCTTTCCCCCGAATAAACTAGAAGCTATTTTAAAGTGCGGTTTATACTTTAATTTTGTGTAAGTTTATGTCATTTTTTGTTTGTGTGTGTACTTGTTTTCTTTTTAGATTTACATTTCCTCCTAAACAAGAGATATATTAATTTGCTTCCGTACAGAAATATATAAATAATATATAGGCACTTTGATATTCATAATCATATTATGCAAAGCTTGACGTTGTCTACAAAAAATTATATAATATCATAATTTGTTTTTGAAATGATTTCTATACTAGGTATTAAAAAAATAAGTCCGCAGGAGTTACGTCCCATTTTTCGATAAATGTTTACATTTCATATATATTGATCTAGATATTTGGCATGCACTTTTCACTGGTCCGGTAATGACTTTACGCTGTTGTATATCAATGATATGTATATATTTAAACATACAATTCCTAGGGTATGTAGAGTAAAGACATTAAATTCAAATGTAACCTGTTGATCAAATGAGCCTGAGTCGCTCACCAGACAATTATCCAGTGTGATGTTCACTTTGATTCATGCAGTTAAGACTGGTTTTGAACAACTTGTTACGTCTTGTAGTTTTTCCATTGGCTGATCAAAAGAGACTTTTAATAGTAACTACATCCATTAATACTATTTGGAAACAAACTTTCAACAATTTTCAATAGCAAATTCTGCAGCAACTTGAAAACATAAAAACATAAAAAAAAAAAAACTCGTGAAACCTTAAAATAAATATGATACGGCTATCTCTTATTCTGGCTTAGAGACAATCCTCCGGACAATATGACAGGAAAAAAACTGGACGCTATGCTGTAAGCTATGACATTCAGTAACTATCAAGATGAAGAACTGAGGTAAAAGCACGGCTATATACATTTATATATTGGTTATTTCCTAGTATTCAGTGGGATATTTGTCTCGTTTACCATTACCCCATGAGTTTGTAGTATTCAGTGGGATATTTGTCTCGTTTACCATTACCCCATGAGTTTGTAGTATTCAATGGGATATTTGTCTCGTTTACCATTACACCATGAGTTTGTAGTATTCAGTGGGATATTTGTCTCGTTTACCATTACCCCATGAGTTTGTAGTATTCAGTGGGATATTTGTCTCGTTTACCATTACCCCATGAGTTTGTAGTATTCAATGGGATATTTGTCTCGTTTACCATGACCCCATGTGTTTGTAGTATTCAATGGGATATTTGTCTCGTTAACCATGACCCCATGTGTTTGTAGTATTCAATGGGATATTTGTCTCGTTTACCATTACCCCATGAGTTTGTAGTATTCAATGGGATACTTGTCTCGTTTACCATTACCCCATGAGTGTGTAGTATTCAGTGGGATATTCGTCTCATTTACCATTACCCATGAGTTTGTAGTATTCAGTAAGATATTTGTCTCGTTTACCATTACCCCATGAGTTTGTAGTATTCAATGGGATATTTGTCTCGTTTACCATGACCCCATGTGTTTGTAGTATTCAATGGGATATTTGTCTCGTTAACCATGACCCCATGTGTTTGTAGTATTCAATGGGATATTTGTCTCGTTTACCATTACCCCATGAGTTTGTAGTATTCAATGGGATACTTGTCTCGTTTACCATTACCCCATGAGTGTGTAGTATTCAGTGGGATATTTGTCTCATTTACCATTACCCATGAGTTTGTAGTATTCAGTAAGATATTTGTCTCGTTTACCATTACCCATGAGTTTGTAGTATTCAATGGGATATTTGTCTCGTTTACCATTACCCCATGAGTTTGTAGTATTCAATGGGATATTTGTCTCGTTACCATTTCCCCATGAATTTGTAGTATTCAATGGGATATTTGTCTCGTTTACCATTACCCATGAGTTTGTAGTATTCAGTGGGATATTTGTCTCGTTTACCATTACCCATGAGTTTGTAGTATTTAATGGCAGGGGCGGATCCAGCCATTATAAAAAGGGGGTTCTCAACCCAGGATAAAGGGGGGGTTCCAACTATATGTCCCCATTCAAATGCATTGATCGTCCAAAGTCCAAAAAAAAGGGGGGGGTTCCAACCCCCGGAACCCCCCCTCTGGATCCGCCACTGCAATGGGATATTTGTCTCGTTTACCATTACCCCATGAGTTGGTAGTATTCAGTGGGATAGTTTGTCTCGTTTACCACATTACCCCTGAGTTTGGTTTTGAGCTATGCGGATGCTGTCTATATAGTGTAATTGTTTCTCCAAAGCTTCTCCACTAATCAATGTTTCTTTTCAATATGTTTAATTTATATAATACACAAAAAGGATACCAGTAATGACCGGAATTATTGGATAGTACAACAGACCACACCAATACCCGACTCCTCCGAAAACATTATACCAGTGTACAAACTAAAGTCAGGAAGTTGTTGTTCAGTGGTTGTCGTTTGTTGATGTTGTTCAAAAGTGTTTCTCGTTTGTCGTTTTTGTCTCGCCTTGACGGAGTCAAAAAGCGAGACATAGGTATGCTGTTTCCGGCATCGGCGACGACGACGACGACGGCGGCGTCAACAATGTATTAGTTTGTGATTAGGTCTAGTTTAAGGTGAACCACTAGTGGTTGGTCAATGATATTTGGTATGCAGTTGTATTAGCACTGGCACATCTCATTTCCATGGAGATTTTTTGGCCCTGCCCCCTCAGTCATGGTCTATTGACTTTGAAACTTTTGCTTAGTTTACATGTATTAGTTTGTGATTAGGTCAGTTTATGGGGAACCACTAGTGGTAAGTCAATGATATTTGGTATGCAGTTGTATAAGCATTGGAGATTATTTGGCTCCACCCCCTCAGTCATGGTCTATTGACTTTAAAACTTTTGCTTAGTTTACATGTATTAGTTTGTGTGATTAGGTCAGTTCAAGGGGAACCACCATGGTAAGTCAACGATATTTGGTATGCAGTTGTATAAGCATTGGCATATCTCATTTCCATGGAGAATATTTGGTCCCGCCCCCGCAGTCATGGTCTATTGACTTTGAAACTTTTGCTTAGTTTACATGTATTAGTTTGTGATTAGGTCAGTTCAAGGGGAACCATTAGTGGTAGGCCATTGTTAATTGGTATGCAATTGCATAAGCATTAGCACATCTCATTTCCATGGAGAATATTTGGTCCCGCCCCCTCAGTCATGGTCTATTGACTTTGAAACTTTTACTGAGTTTACATGTATTAGTTTGTGATTAGATCAGTTTAAGATGAACCGCTAATGTTAAGTCAATGATATTTGGTATGCAAATTTATTGGCATTTGCAAGTATCGTTTCCATGGAGATTATATAGCCCCACCACCTCCTCATGGTTCATTGACTTTGAAACTTTTACATAGTTTACAAGTCAATGTTTGTGTTTAGGTTTGTTGAAATGGTATTTGGTATGCAGTTGTATTAGCATTGGCACATCTCATTTCCATGGAGATTGTTTTGCCATTCACCTTAAGTCATGATTCATTGACTTTGAATATTTCATAACTTATATGTACATAAAGTATTGCTATTTTAATTTCAACATTTGCATTATCAAAAGTACAAAAAAGGCGAGACATATCTCTGTGTTAACAGTTTATTATATAGATTAGACCGTTGGTTTTCCTGTTTGAATGGTTTTACACTAGTCATTTTTGGGGCCCTTTATAGCTTGCTGTTCGGTGTGGGCCAAGGCTCCGTGTTGAAGGCCGTATTTGACCTATAATGGTTTACTTTTACAAATTGTTACTTGGATGGAGAGTTGTCTCATATGCACTCATACCACATCTTCTTATATCTATTAAGACAAAATAACGACGACCAACAAATGGTCCAGATAGTCTGACCTGGTACAAAGTAAGCACATAATTACAATTTAAGCCATAACAGTTATTAATAAAACAAGACCCTACTCAGTCAAACCCGACTTCTGACAGCAATTTCGCAAGAGAACTGAAGATTATTTAGATTTTAAAAGGATTAATAACTAGTCAAACTAGCTGAGTATAAGAAAACATGTTATGAAACTTTTTCAAGCATGCATTCTCTATCTTAATCTTATCTAAGATATGTATATGCATTTATTTATGTAAATGCTATTGACCTTCCTATTGACTTTAACAACATATACAAGACATAGTTAAATAATATGTATTTCTCCTTTTTTTTGTGAGTGTCATTAAATGCTATCAACCAAGTAATTCTTTCCTTCAGTATTGTTTTTTTTTTTTTTATTTGTTTAATATGTGTAATGTTATAATCTCATGTTGCCCCTTGTGGGCCCTTTAATTTGGAATAAAGTTATTCTATTCTATTCTATATTATACATAGTTGGAACTGAAGAGCACGTGTACAGGACTGAACTGTTTCTTGAAGATCTGACAAGAGTCTAGATTTAAGAATGAAATTTCAATGGAAAATGATACGGTATCAAAACAAAATTTATATATCAATAAAGCGATACCGTTCTTTTAGGAATAAAAAAAACGTGACATATGAGGGTATACTTATAGATTTGATTGATAATTTTAACGCAGCTGGTAATTGAAGTTATGATATTTATGCGATCAACAGCCTTATTTTCAAATATTATCATGGAAGTTATCATGTTTATAGGTTTTCTGTTGTCTAATCATTCATTTTTAGCATTCATAGTAGCTATTTTTCTTGCAGTAATGGTCTTTAATCATAATACTAAGATATATAGTACCCTTAATGTTAGACAGTAATTAACTGTTTATATATATGCTCCATTTCTCAAAGTTATAGTACTTTTCTTGTTTATAAATACCCTTAGTCCGAGATTGCTATGACGTTTTATATAGGACTTGCATAGCTCTAGCAAGATTTAAGAAAGCCGACCCTAAAATATATATTGGTTCTCTCCGTAAAATATTCAGTTTGCCTTCGGAATATACAAACATTAACAATATTGTCAAACTTGTCAAATAACGGTTGGGTACCAGTCTAACTAAAATATCACTCGACAGTTTAACTAAGTGGGACAGGATTCCACTGAAAGTGAATTTACTTATCTTGGTGCATTATTGCCTAGGTTAGGAAAATTGTCTAGGGCTAAGAAGGACGCGTGATAGTGCTCGAAAAAGCATCCTGCTTCTGTACGATATTATTCGAATAAGAAGGGTACACATAATCTGTCCACTGAATGTCAACTTGATTTATTTGACAAAACTGTCAAACCAATTCTACTGTTTGTGGGTGTGAAGTTTAGGGTAGTGGAAATAATTCAATAATCGAAATGCTTCACATAAATTTTGTAAAATATTACTCGGAGTCAAAAGTCTACTCCAGATTTTATGATCTATGATATTCAGTGGGATATTTGTCTCGTTTACCATTACCCCATGAGTTTGTAGTATTCAGTGGGATATTTGTCTCGTTTACCATTACCCCATGAGTTTGTAGTATTCAGTGGGATATTTGTCTCGTTTACCATTACCCATGAGTTTGTAGTATTCAATGGGATATTTGTCTCGTTTACCATTACCCCATGAGTTTGTAGTATTCAGTGGGATAGTTTGTCTCGTTTACCACATTACCCTGAGTTTGGTTTTGAGCTATGCGGATGCTGTCTATATAGTGTAATTGTTTCTCAAGGCTTCTCCACTAATCAATGTTTCTTTTCAATATATTTAATTTATATAATACACAAAAGGATACCAGGAATGACCGGAATTATTGGACAGTACAACAGACCACACAAATACCTGACTCCTCCGAAAACAAAGTTGTTGTTCAGTGGTTGTCGTTTGTTGATGTTGTTCAAAAGTGTTTCTCGTTTGTCGTTTTTATATAGATTAGACCGTTGGTTTTCCTGTTTGAATGGTTTTACACTAGTCATTTTGGGGCCCTTTAAAGCTTGCTGTTCGGTGTGGGCCAAGGCTCCGTGTTGAAGGCCGTATTTGACCTATAATGGTTTACTTTTACAAATTGTTACTTGGATGGAGAGTTGTCTCATATGCACTCATACCACATCTTCTTATATCTATTAAGACAAAATAACGACGACCAACAAATGGTTCAGATAGTCTGACCTGGTACAAAGTAAGCACATAATTAAAATTTAAGCCATAACAGTTATTAATAAAACAAGACCCTACTCAGTAAAACCCGACTTCTGACAGCAATTTCGCAAGAGAACTGAAGATTATTTAGATTTTAAAAGGATTAATAACTGGTCAAACTAGCTGAGTATAAGAAAACATGTTATGAAACTTTTCAAGCATGCATTCTCTATCTTAATCTTATCTAAGATATGTATATGCATTAATTTATGTAAATGCTATTGACCTTCCTATTGACTTTAACAACATATACAAGACAATGTTAAATAATATGTATTTCTTCTTTTTTTGTGAGTGTCATTAAATGCTATCAACCAAGTAATTCTTTCCCTCAGTATTGTTTTTTTTTTTTTTTTTTATTTGTTTAATATGTGTAATGTTATAATCTCATGTTGCCCTTGTGGGCCCTTTAATTGGAATAAAGTTATTCTATTCTATTCTATATTATACATAGTTGGAACTGAAGAGCACGTGTACAGGACTGAACTGTTTCTTGAAGATCTGACAAGAGTCTAGATTTAAGAATGAAATTTCAATGGAAAATGATACGGTATCAAAACAAAATTTATATATCAATAAAGCGATATCGTTCTTTTAGGAATTAAAAACGTGACATATGAGGGATACTTATAGATTTGATTGATAATTTTAACGCAGCTGGTAATTGAAGTTATGATATTTATGTGATCAACAGCCTTATTTTCAAATATTATCATGGAAGTTATCATGTTTATAGGTTTTCTGTTGTCTAATCATTCATTTTTAGCATTCATAGTAGCTATTTTTCTTGCAGTAATGGTCTTTAATCATAATACTAAGATATATAGTACCCTTAATGTTAGACAGTAATTAACTGTTTATATATATGCTCCATTTGTCAAAGTTATAGTACTTTTCTTGTTTATAAATACCCTTAGTCCGAGATTGCTATGACGTTTTATATAGGACTTGCACAGCTCTAGCAAGATTTAAGAAAGCCGACCCTAAAATATAGGTTGGTTCTCTCCGTAAAATATTCAGTTTGCCTTCGGAATATACAAACATTAACAATATTGTCAAACTTGTCAAATAACGGTTGGGTACCAGTCTCACTAAAATATCACTCGACAGTTTAACTAAGTGGGACAGGATTCCATTGATAGTGAATTTACTTATCTTGGTGCATTATTGCCTAGGTTAGGAAAATTGTCTAGGGCTAAGAAAGACGCGTGATAGTGCTCGAAAAAGCATCCTGCTTCTGTACGATATTATTCGAATAAGAAGGGTACACATAATCTGTCCACTGAATGTCAACTTGATTTATTTGACAAAAACTGTCAAACCAATTCTACTGTTTGTGGGTGTGAAGTTTAGGGTAGTGGAAATAATTCAATAATCGAAATGCTTCACATAAATTTTTGTAAAATATTACTCGGAGTCAAAAAGTCTACTCCAGATTTTATGATCTATGATGAATAGGGTAGATATCCATTAGAAGAATTGAAACGTTTGTAACGATGGGTAAGTAAAATCTGGATCTGATTCCCACGGAGGAATTATGCTTTAAAATCAACGTTTCTGCTTAAAGGAATCTATTGAACCAATGGTCCCAAGTGGAAAAGTTGAAGTGATCCCGTTGAAAGTTTTACGGGCGCCATCACGAGTTGATGAATATCTGTGTCATAGATGACCATGTATGTTCAACAATCCCGTCTTCTTTTCCTCGATTTTGACATCATCGAATGAGATTTATCACCGACTTTGTACTTACATTAGCAACATGTCGGGTGCCACCAGTGGAGCAGATCTGTTACCCTTTCAGGACAACTGTTGCTCAGACTAGTTTTTTTTACGTAGTGTTTTTTGGGCCTGTTTGTCTTTTCGTCATCTTTCGTATTTTGTCATGACATTTTCAGTTTCTCTTTGACATATGCGTTTTGAATGTCAACTTGGTATCTCCCGCCAGTTTTTACGTGATTAACATATTTTCACATTACAAGTCTAGTAGATAATCCATTTCCAATTAATCCAATTGTCCCTTTCTTATTATTTTTAATGAAATAAACACTGTAAAATACTTCGTGCGTCGTAAGCAATTTTCTAGATGAACACTTAAACCTTGAAATTTGAAAGCAAGACATGTGTAAATATGTAGAACAGTTAGGAGCTATATGACCAAAAAGAATATAAATTCATCTAAAATCACCTTCGTCTGATGGAGTAGAAACCTTAGTTTCTTAATAATTTCCTAATTTATCAACGGGCAATTTTAAGTAAGTTATAAATAATGTTTTATGTTTTATTCATTTATCTTTTTGTGAAAAAATTCTTTGTTAGGATTGGATAAGATTATGCAATCTTTATTTGGCCGGTATATATGTGTATGGTCAGTTGGATACCCACAGTCAGTTTGTACGAACATCGTGCATCCAATGTGCCTTTTTTAACTTTTTAGAATCGAACATTTTTTAAAATGACAACCGCTAGTGACTTGTCATTGGAATATCTACCAATTAAATAGATTAAGGACCCGGCACCTGTGCATCTTTCCTTGTTTATTATCATATTTATCCAATGATCTACAACGAATGTGATCTACCGAATTATACTTATCACCGGGTTTGTACTTGCATGAGCAACACGACGAGTGTCACAAATAGAGCAGGATCTCCTTACCTTTCTGGAGCACATGAGATCACCCCGGTTTTTGGTGGGGTTCGTGTTGCTCAGTCTTTAGTTTTCTATGTTGTGTTTTTATACTGTTGTTTGTATTTTGATCTTTGCTATGGCGTTGTCAGTTTATTTCAGACAAATGAGTTTGAATGTCCCTTTGGTATCTTTCGCCTCTCTTTATCAATTTATCAAAACTTTTTTCAGAGTTCCGTTTTTATCGGTACTAAGCTTATATAACAACACTGATTTTCGTTTTCCTAGCTTTTTAATTCATGTAAAATGTAATTTCTTTATATATATCTAGGGCAATAGATTCACGTATTAGTCCCAGTTCATTAATGGTAAAGTTTTGATTGATTTTTTTTTTCAAATCTCTTAAAATATGCATGCAGGGTTGCAGTTCAAAAAGTAAAGATGTTTTTAATTGTTTTTGTTGGAGTGCTGTCTTATTGGTGTTTCTGTTACTACTCAATTAATAAGACGTCCCAACAAAACCAACAATTTTACAAAATGAAGTTCATTTTTACAAATTTACAAAAAAAGATTAACTTACAATCAGATATTTTAACAAAAATCCAAATTTCCATACACTGTTTAGTTCATTTATTCCAGTTGTTTTCTAACAAATTGTCTATTTTATTGAGTTTCTGATGAATAATGGTAATTCGAAAGTTCACAGATTTATAAATCCAATAGTTATAACATAGTTCACATGCAGGCTGTCCAAAGGATAATGTATATTCCACGCGTTATTTATATAATACACACAAACGATATTTTCCAATGTTAGTAATATTGTCCATAGATAAATCCATCGATGATTATATAACACTTAATGTAACAGCACAGAGTACTTTTCAAGCTAGAATGAAATCCATGAGTGTCTGCATGTATACATACCAAGAACGTTAGTAATATTAAGGTTTATATATGACCCCTTCTATAGACCTGTGTATTACGACATTTTCAAAGTGCATTATATATCAGAACAACAAACATACTGAATGAAAGAGACATGCCATGTTGTATATATACGGAAGGGAAACGTCGTTCACAGCAAAAATATTTATTTTTTTTCATTGGATTTAATAGAAATGGGGATTTGGTTGCAAATCAAGCCAAGATTTTTACAGCCTTGACAATCCATAGACTTTATTACAGAGATTTTCAATATAACTTTTTAAATATAGATGACTCACTTGCTTGTCCATGTTGTGCTAGCGTCTATTGTTTACAAAAAAGTCTTAAAAACCTTTAAAATCCAAAAACCTCGTGCTGAGTCACTAAAGTCGAGCGCGCCCTTAAAGGTGTACTTGAATAGGTCATATTCGTACTTGTTTTAACTAATATCTTTATTTAAAAACTCGTTTTTAGGAAATCATTGCTAGCACTGTAATCTCATATCTAATAGGACGATAATTGTCAAACATAAGAGTACAAGTAGTGTCAAATAAGGTTGGTGTGGTGGTTGCGTTCTACTGTTGACCTTTATTGGTTTTCGGTATTCGGTTTGACCACAAAATTTGCAACGGAAAAGAAAATGGCCGAAATTTATAAAGACTTACGGCACAAGTTACAGTCACCACACAACAGCAGTGAAAAGAGAAAGAAACACAAATCAGATAAAGACAAAAACAATTCAAAATCTTATTCCAAACATAAATCTCAAATCAGGGATGAGGGGGAAACTGAACGAGAACGCGAATTACGTAAAGTTCATTCTGGGATCGAGCAGATTCGCGTGTTTGATCAGGAGCAATGCTTAGAAATCGAAAACAAGATTGACTTGGTCGTAAAATGTGGTGAAAAGGGTGGGTTTAAGGAGCATACGCTAGATAGAGCTCCTTTGAGAAATAAGTATTTCTTTGGTGAGGGTTACACGTATGGATCTCAGCTTGAAAGAAAAGGTCCAGGGATGGAAAGGTTATATCCAAAAGGAGAAGTTGATGAAATACCAAAATGGATATATGACTTGGTTATTAGTCCACTGGAAGCTGCAAATATAATTCCAAAGGATTGGGTAAATAGTGCCGTTATCAATGACTACATGCCTGGAGGTTGTATTGTTTCACATGTTGATCCTATCCATATTTTTGATCGACCTATAGTTTCAGTGTCATTTTTCAGTGACAGTTATTTGTGTTTTGGTTGTAGGTTTTCATTTCGACCAATCAGAACAACAGAGCCAATATTATGTTTACCAGTTGGACAAGGCTGTGTAACTTTGCTCAGGTATGTTACCCTTAATCATGTTAATAATGATGATGCATGTTTATATCCTTTTATACTTATAGGATTCAGAGACTCGTATAGGTGTCAATTTTCAAAACCTCCGAAGGGGAACATCTTCTCCAACAAAAATAATCTGCTGTTATATATGTGTACCAACTACAAATCTAACTAAATCATTTGTAAAAATGTGAAACATCAAAAGTAAAATATGTAACTTGTATTTATCGATGTTTATCATCTTTATGCTGTTATTACAAATAACAGTCAGTCAGAAGTCTTAAGAAGTAGAACAGAGAATGGAGCTACAGTTAATCTCCCCCCAAAAAAATTTTAAAACACACTTTCAGACAATTCAAAGTCAAAGCAAGGAATGTCCTTGTTTTGTTTACAACATATTTATCATCAAATTGTATCATCTTGATCATTTCCAAGTTCACTTCTAAATTCAGTTTGAATTTTTTAACATTGAAAACATCCTTTCAACATATTCAATTTGGCAGTACTGACTGGTACACTATGTAACACCAGACAAAGTTCAGCTAATTTTGACAAAATTTACATTAACACATGATTAATACCTCCAGTCCTGAAATGAAACAGAAAAATATGAGATACACTACATGTACGACACATGATTGAGCAGGGACAATTTCCAAATACATTGTCATGATTTTAGCGGGAGATTCCAGAAAATTTTGGAAAATATTATGTATTGACACTTATGGAGACTAGCTCTTTTTTACAAGACTTTCTTCTGAAGTTTCTATGCTGTTGATATTTTTGTTGCTTGCCAACTTCCCAAAGACGAGTAAGAAGTGATTTGGGAAGCACATTCTCCTGATGTATTGAAGTGATAAAACAATATTAAAATCTTAGTTATGTATGAGTTACATAGGTTGAAATGAGGTCAATCGACTTCTTTGAAAAAATGACTCTTACTGTGATGTAATAACATTAACATTAGCATTATGATGTAGGAAATGTACAAGAAAATGCAGGAATTCCAAAGTAGTCTATTTGGTGGTCGCCACCCTTGAATTGTCAATAAGCAGTGTCAATATATTATATAAGGCTCATGAATGTTTAGTCTGTTGATGTTATTTCAATATGTACATGTAGTGTACATCATGATGATCATGACATGTTCATGTTACTTAACAGTGAAATATCTAGCTTCTAGACTATTTATTGCCATTGACATTGGGAAACAAAACATGCAAAACAATATTATGTTGATACATTGTATATTGACACTCCATCGAAGTGATTAGCCAAAACCAGGTACATATATATACATGTATATGGAACGGTCAACCAACTGCACTGATAATTATTTCTTGGTTTGAGTATCAATGGGTCACACACAAAATTTTTGTTGATATTTATACCTTCTTATGGTACATGTATGTTACATGTACCAGGTACTTTATGCAAAATACAGGATGGACATTTTAATTTTTGACTGGATTTCAAGGACATTTTTAAACTTTTCTGAATGTTCAGATAGTTTCTGGGTCAAATTTGGAGGGCTAAAAAAATTTAAAACAAAAGAAATAGTTATTAAAAAGATGAGGAAATCTAGAAACTCATGAATAACCCCCCAAACAAATTATGGTGAGAAATTATTGATAAGCAGAATATACAACATGTACAACATGTACAATATACATAAGTTAACATGTATGAATGATTTGTTCATTGTTGAAGACTCTACATCAACTGTCAAGATGAAGAACAGGAATAAAAGCCCTGTTAATTGATAATTTTCTATGTTTTCTATGTATTGTGTGCGATTTTGTCCCATGTACATTTACTCCATATCCTTTCATTTTCTATTGATTCTAGAGTTTGTCTCTAGTGCTGTGTGGAGGCAGTAGAACGTTTTCCCGTGCTTGAGGTGTATGCTCTTATAATATTTACAGTTATGGTGTGCTTGTTCATGTGAGAATTTCTCATATTAATACACCGTCAAAATTTCATGTTTGGTTAAATTTCTTCAAAACACTGGTCTGGTCATCTGTTTTGTATATTGCCCTTTCATACTATTTTAAACTGCTAGGTTTTCTTACATATATTTCGATGTGCCCAGTGCTGTCTATCATTTGTTTTTTAGTTTTATATGTATTGTCTATCATTTGTTGTTTCGAGATTATTGGTCTTTTGTTTGGCAATGTATGACAAATATATGTTCAAAAATCTCGCCCGTAATTATAAATTATGTAATTCATTGACCGCTCCCGACATGTGTAACTTCAAGGCATATTTTAGCGGCGATCGATGTCTTTCAAAATTACTTTATTTTTATCAATAGTACCACTTAAGTCGATGCTAGGGGCCGTCTTGACCTTGTTGTAGGGTATGAATGATTTGTTCATTGTTGAAGACTCTACATCAACTGTCAAGATGAAGAACAGGAATAAAAGCCCTGTTCATTGATAATTTTCTATGTTTTCTATGTATTGTGTGCGATTTTGTCCCATGTACATTTACTCCATATCCTTTCATTTTCTATGTAAATTAATATCTGTTTTTTTTTACAATTTTGTACTTGGATTTTCTTTTATATGTCACATATATGAATACAGAAACAAAGTTAGAAAATCACAAATATAGTTAGCAGCAAAATCTGCTGAAAAGGTTGAAAAAAGTATTTTTGAAAATAAGTTGGTTTGTATTATTGGGTTAGTGTTGTTGAAATAGTCAACCAACATATGTATTAGAATGATATGCTAGAATTAAGTTAGAAAATATTAAACTGACTTTTATTAATTGTAAGACATTTGTCATGCTTGTGGAAAATTTGTTCATGTGCATTCTTTATGTACATGTAAATGTCATGAATGTACATTAGATATACAGTGCATGCAGTACCACATTGATTAAAAATATAGTGAAATATTTTTTCTGATTTAACATTCATTTTTCAGTGGTTATGCTGCAGATGAAATCACTCATTGTATCAGACCACAAGATATCAAAGAGAGAAGAGCAGTTGTCATTCTGAGAAGGTATGCTACTTACACAATATTTACATATACATTGTATGTTTATAAAAATTATTGACATTGTATTTGTTAGCTCATTAGGATGTACAGTAAAAAAACTTTAAACTGATTCCTTCAACATTTTCTTATAATTTGACGTGTCCTGGTTAATTTAATATGTTCATTTTTGATTGATTGGTATTTCAATGCAAATAAGGTCCATTCGTTAGAGGTACATGTAGAACTGCATTATACAAAAACAATTTCCAGATCTGACAAGATATACCTTGAATTAACAGAGGTTTAGACACAACTGAGTTTGACTAAACACATACATGACATAGGATGGACATAGAGCTTAATGATTTTACTGTAGTTTGTGGCGCCACATGTGACATTGCATTTAGTAGTGCAGCCTGTTTTATTTTTATAGAACTACAGTAATTACCACAGTACATACGAGGAGTTTGGGTCCCACACTATTATATACTGATTCCAAATTTTCTTAATATGAAAGCTACATTTAAAGTTGAATAAAGTTTAATCTATAAGCAGTCTACAAAACACAAGCCTAATGAGCTTTAGAATTTACTCCATAACACTACACATACATATATGTATAAACAAGTCTAAATTGAAAACAACGTTTAAACCTATGATTGTGTTGGATAAAAACTGCAGTATTTATACGTGTGCATGCAAAACAAATTTCTTGGTAGAGGGGTCTAAATACAGCACAAACAACAATTTCCGAAAGACCAAAAAAGTGAAAAAGTATATTTTAACAGCACATTTTTAAAATATAAACGTGTATTAAAATGTTAATATTAGTGGTTCAGTTGGTAGCTGGACTATGCAGGCTTTTGTCTTGCCTTGTCACAGAAGCGAGACTTTAGTGTGGTGGGTGTCGGAAGTGTCAACAACTTGATAAGGGTTGTGATTAGGTAAGTTGAAGGAGAACCGCTTACATTATGTCAAGTTCAATGACATTTTGTATTCAGTTGTATTATCATTGGCACATCTCAATTCAATGGAGATTATTTGGCTCATCCCATTTGTCATGGTAAAAACTTTTGCATAGTTTACGTATTGAAGTTTTTTAGTTCAGTTTAAGTGGACCACTAACATGACTAATGATTATTCAATGATATTTGATATGCAGTTAAATTAATTTAGTATTGGCATATCTGATTTCCATGAAGATTAATTTACCCTGCCAAATCAGACATGGTCCATGGACTGAAATTGTGAAACTTTGGCATACCTTATTTTACATGTTAAAAGTTTGTGATAGATAATTTGGCCCAGCATTGTACTAAGTATTCTTTTATTATATTTTATTTGGAATGTCCATCTTTTCATTTTGCCAAGTGTTAAGCTTGTCAAGACAAGCCAGGTTCAGCTTGGTTTAGGGAATCTTAACCAAAATTCCTTCTGAAAGAGTTCCAAAATCTGTTTTTCTACTGCACTTTTCTTGTTCAAGTGGTCGCAAATTTATGTAGCATGTACATTTTGTTACATATCTTTCCCCTGCAGTATCATCGGATGAAAAGCAGAGACCAGATAGAAAGTACATGTACCTAAAAAGATTTTCTCCTATAAAACCTTGAACACTTTAAACCAAACTTTACCAGAATTATTCCTTGTCTTGGAATAGTTGGTGAAATAATGGGTTATGTCTATGTAGGTTGTGATCTATTATCTTCTACATGTACGCATATGTATACTTTAAACCAGGACTTTTTGCTTGTCTGAATAGAAAAATACTTATAACAAATATTTGGGCAACACCAATGAGAAAACTTACATGTACATATAAAATTAACATTACTAATTGATTATTGAATTATTTCTTATCAGAGTTCTAGATGATGCTCCACGCTTGCCAGCCACAATTTCAAGCTCATCTAAGAAAAGAAAACATGCATCTGATTATGATTCTGAGAGTGATGATGGTCAAAGAAAGAGTAACAAGAAGCATAAGCACAGAAGATCCAGCCATGATCACTACAATAGTAATGGAAGAAAGCATCGTAGCGGCTCGTACTCCAGCGATGATTCAAATGAGAATCGCTCCAGTCACAAACATCGTAGAGAAGTGCGTTACCACAAGAAGTCCTGAATGGCACCTTTTTTGCCTATAATTGCATATTTCCTGTGATTTGTGTTTTTCAGCATATTTGAATCAAATTTTCACAACCACATATTGCCAAGTTGTTCATACATGTAACAAGCCTTCTATGTCATTTCAAGATAATCTCCATAATTAACATGTATTAATACAAATGTATCGTCCATTGAAGAAAATCAAATCACCCTTACTTTTTGAAATAACCTAAATTTTAAAGACAAAATAATAATAATGTTTGTTTCCCGTTAAAAACTGCACTAACAACTTTTTTAATGAGATTTGAACGCTGTAATTTTACTTCATACATTCAAAAGTGGACCTTCTTCAATTTTTACAGTGAATACATACCGTAATATGAGATTTTTACTTTGAATCTGACATATTTTTCGTGTATTTTACTTCCTTCAGATGCTAAATAGTTCATGTAATAGGTCAATGTCTGGTAGACTGGATTCCCCCCTCCCTTCTCCCAAAAACAAAAGAAAAGATATGAAACCAGGTGGTTGTAAGAAATGATATGAGGGTTGGAGAACAAGCATATTATCAATGTTGGGCTCAATTTTTACAAATGAAACTGCACTTAAAGCCTGATATGCATTTTATTAACTAACAGTAATTTAGTAGGAGAATGCATGTCGCAAAATTATTTTTATGACTTACTTTTTTGTAAAGGCTTGGCTTATAATATTGATTTCAGTGCATCATAGAATAAGTGAACTTTTGTTCCTATACCGGTAATACTCATCTTTGAATCAAAACTGGCATGTCAGTTCAGATCCTCTAATTTAAAAGTTCTGCTTCAGATCTTTCATTGCCATGTATATCAATATCATTTTTTTGTGTGGTTATATATTGGTCAGACCAATATAGTTGTTTTCCGATATTTGATTAACAGATTTTACCTCAGTATAAGTTATATATGGTGCTTGTTCAGTGTCTCTACATAGTTATATAGTATAATAATTAATATAACCAAATAATTATTCACTATATATAGTCGCTTGATTTTAATTGTATTGTTTGTGATTACGGTGGGAATAAGTGACAGCTTTGACTTGATTTTGATTTTAAATGTTGAATATGAACAGTTATTACCTCTCTCAATGGAGGAGGACATGTAATGTTTCATTTTCTCTTGTATTGGTCATGAGTATCAGTTTTGTCTTATGAATTTGAAAAAATGAATTAAAGATAATATAACATCATTGAGAGCAATTTTAAAATTTTACTTGTGAATGTAGTCATATATTCTAATGTGATGAGTAAATAAACTGAGGCATCGAAGTGAAATGTTTATTTATAAGCTTTCTATTGTTATGATTGCCTTGGGAGTATTTTGCTCTGTTATATTTATGTAAGCAGGACCACTTTGCCTAGTACTAGAATTACTAAGATAATTTTTAAAATGCTGAAAGAATAAATTGCAAGATTATTATTAAAAATAATTTCAATATCCAGATCTTAATAATCACAAACCTTGTTTATTGCATTTGTAAGTTGTACTGACTTGCATGTTTGTTTATGTCAACCTGAAGTAAGTAACATATAGAGGTATTTGACCGTCATTGTGTGTTGTGTTAATACTCATTTATCATGTTTATAAGTGCATTTTTAAAAAGTTTTAAGTGATAAGAAACCAAATATATTTTATAAGAAAAGACAAAGAGGTTCAGCTATGAAATTTTTACATTTCAGGTGTTACATTTGATCCTATCACTTAAGTAACATCATGTTTTTTCTTCTTCTAAAAATGTCAAAAGCCTGCTTCAGTTCTTTTTCACTAGTTTAAAGTTAAACATTTCTGTTTAGAAAAGAGGACATGAAAATATCAATATTAATGTATATTAAAAACTATTTTACATTTTATATTTGGGTTGGTAATTCTTCACCCAAAAAATCAGCTCAATGTTTCTCATCTTGTAAAATACTGACTGATATTCTGTTGGTAAAAAAACTTGAAACTCATTGACAATTGCATTTGTTTTTATTTTTTACTTTTTTGTTGTTGTTTGTTAATTGTTTTGTTTTTGCAATTTCTGAAGTGCAAGTCTTACTTTTGATTTAAAATGCATGCTTCAAAGAGCTAGTGTTAGGTATTTTCGACAAAACAATACTCTGGTAAAACCACTAGGTTAATTTGTTCCTAAATTGGCTGGAGAAACTAAAATTTCTACCTAAAATCTTTGCTTTATTACCCTGTCATCAAGCAATATTCTTTTTAAACTTCTATTTAGAAACTAAAGGTCAGCTAAGCTTTGATGAGTATCCACTAAAGCAGATGTTTTAACTAAAAAAAATTCTGGAAATGCTTGCAGTTACTCAAGGATAGTGTTGAAAATGGGAGTAGTGTCCTTAGAGTAGCTTAGTTACTAAGTTTAATTGATTTTAAATTATTTTTGAAAATATAATGAAACTTAACAATTATCTTGTTTCCTTAATCCATTAGAATTTTATAACTTATTAATATTAAGAAATTGTAGAAATATTTTAAGTATTTGAAAGTGCTGAAGAAATAGGAATTTAAAAGAAAAAAGAAGATCATCTGATCCATTCAGTTATACAAAAAATGATGAAAATGTAATGCAATAGACTAAATTGATGTGGTTTTTATTTAAACATTACATTTTATAGCTAATAATGTCAGAAACTTTGATGGCAGTTTAAAGAATAGTGACTGATAGTTTATTTGTTTTGATATGGAAAATTTATCTTCTTGCTCTTAAAAGCCCTTTTTAGATACAAAAAGGTTGAAAGTGACCAAGTCATTAGAGCTAAGCTGTTTTTCACCTAGAACCCTACAGTATTTTTTGTTCACTATGTCTTGCCATCCATCCACAAATTCGTGTCTTTTAGTTATTGGTTAAACTTGAATAAGAAAGGGTTTTTTTTCAAACATTGTAAAAATTTCAACATAACTTATGTATGTTACCTTTAAAATTTGATGATTTTCACTTTTAAAATGGATTTAATCCATGAATAATATTTAACTTTAACTACATTTTGTAAACATATCAGTTTTATACTTTCTTTTCTTTTGGAGTGTTTTCATTGTTGACATGTTTTTTTTTTTATAGTTTTAATGCACATTCTAGTTTTTGTCATATTGTGCAGCACATTGCATGGTAACATTGACAGTCAAGTTTAAAATACAACTTTAACAGTCATTAAACATTTATTCCATGAGGAATAGGGTAATTAATTCCTTGTTTTTTTGGACTCATATTTTTTTGATATACCATGGTAATTAGTACATTTTCTATTTCTATTTCTATTCTTGCATATATTTTGTAACACTTGTATAAGGTGCTTTTGTTTAAAATGAAAAAAAGTTAATATCAAAATAAATGTTAATTGATTTGACCTAATTTTTTTTATGGACATCTGGTTATTGATTTGGGGTTGTCAGGCGGTTGGACATGTATTTGTGCAGGCGTTTCTAGATGTTTCTGTAAAATAATTAATGAACCTTTCAACTAATGCTTTTCAAATTTCAATATGTTGTGACTAATGACAAATTGGAGTTCAAATTTGATATTGACCATTTTCACTTGGGTCGACACTAACATGTCATGAAAAACTTCTTCTGTCATTTTAACACAAGACTCTTGTCGTACTTTTTGAGTAGTATTTCCAGATAACAAGCTCATATATGTATATAGAACTAGTCCATACATCAAAGGCTGATTTAACATGATCGTATTCACAAACACTTTTCTTTATAGTAATATACGATAAACATTTTAGTGTGCATAAGACAATTAAAAACATCAAAAGAAAATGTCCTAAACATTACATCTTTGCCTGACTTATCCAATTGTAGAGGGATTGTTCTTGAATATTAATGAAAAGGAGATAAATTTTAGTGAAACCTTTACAACTATGGAATAACATTGACTCAGTCATATTTTAAAGTACATCTTGAATGGGTAAAATAGAATGAAGTCAAGCCGTTAGTCATATATAGTTAGTATTGCAGAAGGTCACAGTTGTTACTTCCAATGACATTTGTTACATGGGTTACATCATATGACATTGAAGTTTGTTTTCATTTTGAAAATCGCAGGAATAAAATATCTGTTTATTGTTTTAATTGTATGAAGGCTTAAAATGAGGTAAAATTGGTTGTTAAGAGTTATTTACCCTTGTTTAATAATTTACCATTGTAATACAGTAAGAGAAGTTATCAGCTGTATAATATGATGGCATTTTATTTTCAATTTTCACGAGGTTAGATTCCAAAGATTGTTTTCACCATTTTTTTTTATTTGTCACAAGATTGTAAATAAGCATTTTCAACTGTTTTCTCAAAACAATTTTATAATTTGATATCATAATATTTTTTTGCATTATTTCACATAATAGCTAGAAAAATAAAGGTATTATATTTTAGTGAATTTCTAGTTAAATGTTTAACGGAAATTGAATGATGTTGAAAAAATGGTTCAAGACAGACTATACAGAATTGTACCATACTGCATACATCTGTAATTTAATTTAAATTTTTGCTTTAGTTTCTTACTTTTAAGACTGAGTTTACAGTTGTCAACTAAGTGTACAGTATTACTCAGAGATATATTATAGTTATTATGATGCTAGAGTTACTTTCTAATGAGTTTGGTATAAGATATACCCAGTAGTAAGTTTATACTGTTGACTTTATTGTTATTTTTTTGTTTTTTATTTTGTTAATATTAGAAATATCATTGATATATACATAGTGTCTGTTCCAAAACTCTTAGATACAAGCATTTTTAGAAAACAAAAAAAAAGAATAAGTGAATTATGGTTTGTGGCACATTAAGCTAACGAGAAATTTTTTGAACCTGATAACTTTATGGATATTGCTACACATTGCATGATAAATGATGATACTTAATTATAATTTTGGAACAGTCCTAGTCCATCAGTTTGTTGTATTCTTATTTGGTTCATATTGTTGATCAGATCTGGTTATGCTTTATAGATAAATATAATAAAAAGTGGAAAATAAACACTATATATTAGATTGCTTCTTTCTTGAAACAAAATTTTGCCATGATATAGATTACTATTACTTTTCCTACTGTGATGAATGTGTTTAAAACAATTGTTAATAATTGTACCGGTATATCTTATTCCCTCTTCCATTTAGGTTTACCAAATTTGTTGGTAGAGTGCAACTTTTTGAGCTTCTCATTTTACCTAACCTTTATTATGCCCCGCCGTAGCGGTGGGGGCATTAAGTTTTTCCCTTGTCCGTCTGTACATATGTACTTCCCAAAATTGATTTCCGTTCTCTAACTTGAGTTTGCCTCAACCAAATGTTATGAAACTTATACACAATGCTTATTACCACAAACAACAGATCAAGTTTGAATTTTGGTGGCGTCACTTCAACCGTTCTAGAGTTATGCCCCTTTATAAATGGAAAAATTGCAAAATTTTTATTTTCTTCTAAATATCAAGTTATTTTTAAAATTGGAGTTATCTTTCTTTGTCCATGATTATAGTTGAATCAACTACAATCAATGCTTTATACAATGCAATGTTTAATTTTGACTTCCACTGAAAAAACACAGATCAAGTTGAATTTGGGTAGTGTCACTTTAATCATTGTTGAGTTATGCCCTTTATAAATCGAAAGATTGCAAAATTTTTAGTTTCCATTCTGTAACTTAAGTTTGCCCCAACCAAACATTATGAAACCTATACACAATATTCATTACCACAAAACTAAGATCAAGTACAAATTTTTTGTTTCCGTTTTCAAACTTTAGTTTGCCTTAACCAAATGTTATGAAACTTATACACAATGCTTATTACTACATAATACAGATTAAGTACTAAATTTGGTGAGAACACTTTTACCATTCTTGAGTTATTCCCTTTATAAACATAAAAAATTGCTGAATTTTTCGTTTCTGTTCTCTAAGTTTAGTTTGTCTCAACCAAACAAATGTTATAAAACTTGTACACAAGCGTTCTAGAGTTATGCAAGTTTACAAATAGAAAAATTGCTGAATTTTTAGTTTCTGTTCTCTACTTAAGTTAGCCTCAACCAAATGTTATGAGACTTACACACAATGCTTATTACCACAAAACTCAGATTAAGTTCAAATTTGGGTAGTGTCACTTTTACCGTTCTTCAGTTATGTCCCTTTATAACTATATGCTATGCAAGCTGGGCAATATCTGTGTCCACATTTATTTCATGTTTAAATGACAAGGTTTTGCATGATAGATAGACTGCATATTAATGTGCGAATAGCCATATCCTTTAGACATATGTTACATGACCTTAGTTTCAATGCCACACTCCGGAGATTCAAACTAAACTTGATTCTATGAGTTCTTTCTCAATTTATAAATGATTGGCCAAAGATTAATGTATTTATTATTATGTTTTTATTGGTTATATTACTATAATCCCAGTTTCATGTTTCAATTGTTAACTTTGCATCTGTTGTCTGCTGTGGTTACATTAAAAAAGATTGCTCTAAAACCATCAGGTCAATCTGGACCAAATTTTGCAACAATAATCCATCCTAAGGGTAGGTTTCAAAATGTGTCGCTTATACCTGCCAAACAAATACCAGGGCCACCCTGGCAAACATAGATCACGAGGTAGATGAAAATAAATGTCTTGTATCTTGTAAACTGTAGAAGCTATAGAAGCTCTACTAGGGAGAACAATGCTGAGAATGTAAAGATTTACCTACCAAGAAGATAAGGTTAGCAGTTTGTGAAACTGGTTTCCAACTCTCTCACAGTACCAACAAAAACCATCAGATGTCACTGATCAAGGAACTGCATTTGTCTGCCTTCCACTGGAATTAGAGTAAAAGGTGCTGGCAAAAACGCATCTTCCCTGGATGGTAGATAGATTAAGGCAGAAGAAGTTGACCGATGTTCAAATCTCATAAATTGATTTAGAAGACAAATCAAGATAAAAAACAAAAAAAAAAAACTGAGAAAATGGCATGCTATGCATGCATCATTGGTAGAACTGCTAAAAGGGTGAAACTTATACTAGACTTTTTCACTTTACCACTTTTTCTTTTTAACCTGTTGAAGAATTTCAAGAACGACCAGCTGATCTGATGCGATGATATGAATGTTGAATATGGTCCTTAGTTATAAGGGAGAGTGCATAAATGTTACTGAAATATAGCAGCCATCTTTTTCTCGAATATCTGTCGCTTTGATAAAATAAATTTGGATAAGGTACCTATTTAATAACAATTACTGAACCATGTGCACATTTCGACATTCCTTAATTGAAAATGATTTTGAAGTTTTAAAACAGCAAATTTGAATAACAATAGATCGGTATTGTCATGCCAGAAACAAAGTATTGCTCCAGGGCTGGTGATACCCTCAGATACTTAAGTCCACCAGCAGAGGTATTGGTCCATTGTTAGTAATAACGTTGACCGTACCAATTCTACTTCACCAGATGGGCATTTCGACAATGTCTCTTCAGTGATGCTCGAGGCAAAAGGATTTGAAAAGCCCAAGTTTAGAAAAAATACTTGAGTGCATCGAACTCTTCTTTGACTCAAGTAAAGACCCAGTAGTAGCTAAAATAACTCCGCTGAACCAAGGTCCACAGCCATAGAAAATTACTCTCAAGAAATAGACTGTAGGAGTGGTTAACCAGTCTATAATATGTTTGTCCCTAATTATGCAGTTAATTTCTTATGACAGGACTGATTCCCGTTCCCTAGAATACATCCCATGTCTTCTCTATGGACTTCTCCCTTCTGCCTTGCTCAGGTTTGGTATAGGATGCACCCAAAATCCATTGGTCTGATAATAAGAGATTGAAGGTTTAAATCATTGTACTTGTTCACTGTCCCCTTGCTAAAATTAAATTCCAAAATGGATTCATTCACAACTTCAAGGGATGAGTTAGTAAGCCAAGACTCTGGAAAGGTTTTATACTCTTACGGTGCATCCTTCACCAAACCTGACCAAGACAAATTGTCAGAAGGGGCAAGTATATAACAAGAAGGCATTGTGAACAAAGTTCACGTCTAATAGGATAACTCCTACCTGCCCACCAATAGCAAATGGTAAATAGATGAAGGTCTTTCTTTTCAAGTACAGAAAGACGACAGTTGACTGAAATTGACTCATAGAATTAGTCAATGCCTTTATCAATTCTATAATAAAAGAATCTTAAGGACTAACTTTACAAAAATAACCGTACCCCTTTACCAGAAAGATGGACCAAAATATGCAAGTATTGGTTAGGTAGATGATAGCAGTTTAAAGACAATCTATAGAAGGCACCACTCATTAAACCTGAAATAAATGCACAACTACATACTATACTACTATATGCGGGCCTATCAAACGCATGTGTGGTCTATGGACATGTCAATCTCAATTGAAATTCAAATTAAATAAAGGCGACAGTAGTTTACCGCTGTTCAAAAGTTATAAATCGATTGAGAGAAAAGAAATCCGGGTTACAAACTAAAACCGAGGGAAACACATCAACTATAAGAGGAAAACAACAGAACAACAGAAACACTAAACTGCAAAAAAAAAAAAAAAAAAACAAAACAAACGCCAACATACATAGAAACGGACTATTTGATAACAACTGCCATATGCGTGACTCGGTACAGGACATTTTAAGAAAAAATGGTGGGTTGAACCTGGTTTTATGGCTAGCCAAACCTCCCGCTTATATGGCAATGTTAAAAAATATATATCGCTAAAATGACAACACTACGTGACAGGAATACAGTACAAACAAACGCAAGAACAATCAGCACAGAGAAATGCATGCATAAATAAAAAATATAATAGTACATTGCAATATGTAAACCACAGGATAACAACGTCAAATTAAGATTGAGAGTAAGTTAGTGAATTGCCTGACCGAAAACAACAGGAACCAGGACCTGTCTGAAACCATTCACATTTACATCTATGGACGAAGCAACTGATATGGGTAACTTTGAATTGTAACTGAAGTCCGTATTCGAAAGATTCATTTGAGGTGATGAATGGCCACAAAAGGGAAATACCAAATTCTAACCCTTCTCTACGACTGTTCATGCCTGAAAAAGATATCAATATCTACATTAATCGCATGTATATGCAACACAGCATTCCCAGAAAAAAAACACTTATTAGTTATACCATTGAAAGTTGTCAATTTCCAGTAACCGATAAACCCTTCCTTGGATTGTTTTCTGTACCCTACCTGGAAGGTAAAGGGCAAACATAGGTAAATTGCCTAGGAGAGGTTTCTTTTGCATTTTATCGTTTTCCAATTCAGGTCAGCTGCAATTGGACTATTAAATTAATTTACTACGGTAATATATTGCTGTAATAAAAATCCTTATAAGTAGACAGAAATTGTAAACACCAATAACGATTACCAATAGAAGAGCTACAAAAATGTAACGACAAAATTGATGGTTAGGGTGCTATAATAATATATCTAGTCCCTCCTATGATGAATATTTCTAACTCTGCTCCTCGGAATCAGCATCGTTATAACTGTCGACCCTAACATTGTAAACAACACTTTTCAAAAATGTGTTAACCAAAGTGCCGAAAAATGGGAGTCAAACTCACAAACTAGGAACACAACTTTAAATACTAGTCGAAGCGCGAGAAAGAAGACGTAGATACTCTTTCTGTATGGAATAAGGCTGTTATATATGTCGTTGATATAAATAAAATACAAAAAGTAATGGATCCATGAGCACTCAAGCTACGTTTATCTTAAACCACCAAATGTTGCTAAACACACATCCTACCTTTATAATACGTTGTTTCTGCCCCAAAATGCCCAAACCAATAACGTTTATGTTCGCAAAACACATTACATAGACCGCTTGATAAAGAAATAAGGTGTTGCTCCTTCATTTGGAAACCCAGAGATGCAGAACTGGATCTTCTTTCACTACTGGATATTAAATCATTAAGATGTCCTTACAAACAACGTTATAATGCTTTGTCGAATGCCCCAAAAACTTCTTTCCAAATTATAAACATTTATTTTATCAGCAATTAACCCCGGATCCCTGAGATAATATGAAGCTACTTGTGACGGGATTGAAATTGGTACTTGAATATTAAAAAATCGGTCAGAGTACAATCGCAAATTCTCTCCTCGTGCAATAATATAAAATAGTTTGACTTCTCTACCCTCTAGATTAGTATATTCTTCATTCAAAACTTAAAGACAGGCTGATTGAATAAGCTAAACTTTGTTTCAAAACAAAATATCGAACGTAGATACAAACATCATGTTTTTAAAAGGGAAGAATCATACTTTTGAAAAAAAAAAACTGTGTTAAAAAAATTCTCTGAAAGTGATATCTTCAAGATGCTTGATTTATTTATTGAACCAGATTTGTAACGTTTGAAGGATGCGGGATTTTTTCCATAGACAAGCGGCATTCCTATGGGAATTAATTACCTATATGCTTCTCTTCTTGCCGTTTTGTTCCTTTATTCTTTTGAGATAGACTTTATGTTTGATAGTGGTTTCATTGGAAATCATACCACATCATTTTATTTTATTATCAAACAGGAGCTTCTCTAGAAAAAAAACCAGACATATGCTATTATTATCCTTTATCTCTGAAAAGTTTATAGCTTCAATTCATTTATTAAGTTTGAAGACTTCTGTTATGTTGATCACATCAATCTAATTGAACTAGAAATAAAGGATATTACAGACGGACAAGTCTGCTTCTCATCTCGACTTACATCGTGAAAATTACAATGATGGTCGGCGAGAACTTAACTGTACGACAAAAGATATAATTTTGATATTCCAATAGCGGATCTTTCTCTGTAGCAACATTGTAGCAGTCTATGCAATGGGAATATATCTCCCGTTTGATACGATATTCAAGAGTTTGCTTTTTCTATTATCGTTTCCTCGATAGAGAGTTGCTGCTTACAAGGAAGCTAATGAATGAAGGATTCCGAACGGAAATATGAAGTAATTCCTTTGAAAGTCTTGTGGACGCTATCTTTATGAAATATCTGTGATGCAGGTGACCACGGATGTATTTCACTTGTTTCAGTGATATATGTTGTGCTATTTTATTTTTCAATGCCTGTTTTGTTTCTTGCGGTAATAGTTTTGTCCATACTTGGTCCTGGAAAACTCATCAAAGATACCAGGCTTATAATTTAGTAAAACAAACACTCATTTTGTCTACATAAAACTCACCATTGGCGCTCAAATCAAATCAGTTTGAAGGCAAACTCAATAACAAAGATGAATAGCCGTACTGTTTTTTTGAAACTTTCACTATCGGTCAGGTTTCTGGTAGGGGAATTTACATGACCTTTGGTTGTATGGATTTTGTGATGTCTTATAATTAGGGGTCCGTGTTGTTCTATTTTTAATTGCTGAGTAGTGTTATGTGAACTGTTGCTTGTCTTGACCTGGACTAATAATTTATTGTTGCAACCATTTGAATCTTCTCCCTTTCTACATAAAGTAAAGGTCACGTGACAGAAATCGTCGATGGACTTCTCACTAGTTATTGCCCATTTTGTCTTCTTGGAAAATCATAATAAACAGAGAGACACTTTAATGAGCAAGGAGGACGATCATCAAAACAAGATGTACAAATAGGTGACTGAAATATTAATGGATTACTTTCTGGAGGTCTTGCCCTTAGACACTTAAATGAATTCGAATTAAACAAATGATGAATATGTTTTGTATACTTATATGGCTAAGCTTTACTATTAAACAAGTGTACGTAGGCTTTCTTGTAAAAGAAAATCAACGATCTTATCAAAATCTGCAGCAATATTCTGCTATTGAATCATTGTCTTCTCGTTCTCTAATTCGCCGATATTTTTCCGTATGCAGTGTAACTACGAAACCTCTCGTTAGAACTTGGGCCACCGCCCAGCAAGTGCGAGGAGAAATCGTGATAAAAATAACATATCTCTATCAGTTCAAGTATTTTTCACGTGCGTCATTATTCTGTGTTGGCTGTTTATTAATGTCTGTCACGATCAGGTAGACTTCGGCATCAAACTCGAAAGTTAATTAACTTGCGATTAACAATCGCTGAATAAAATATTTTTTTGTCAATGTAAACGTTGTAGATTCGTAAATATAAAACAAACGTGCATAGAGGACAAGTAAATATGCATGCATTGATTCAATAACATTAACTCTACCAATTTTACTGCGCCAATTGCGCATTTCGACAATTAATGTCTCTTCAGTGGTGCGCGAGGCCAAAATATTTGAAAATCCAAAACTTTTAAAAAATTGATGAGCTGGTAAAACCAATAAGGACATAAAGTATAGCCAAAGTCGGGCATGGAATCGGAGTTTTGCAGGAGGGAGATATATTCATTTCCTTGACATTATAATTACAACAAACTTCATGATGAAGGTAAATCAGAAAAGCGCTTCGGACGCATTAAAATTATAACGTGTTGTTTTCATTTTTCATATGACTCTTAAAAAACTATTTCCCCATTTTTTCTATGTTTTTAACTTAATATCTTGATTATTATAGTAGATAAAGAGAAATGTGAACAGCAAACATTATCAGCAAGACAAGATCTTCAAAGGCCAAACATGACCAACTCATACGGTGACTGCTCGTAAGAGTAATTATGCAATTTCTTTGGCATTTTTTACGACTATTATCTCGAAAATTAACATGGATGTGAAACGGTCAACAACAAACAAGTTTGTTCAAAATATTCCGTAGGGTGCCAGGTGACCAATTGCTGTTCCTTGTAGCCTTTATGAAGGGTAAACCCAATTTGTCATATGGTGGGTCAACAATATTGGGTACTAGTATGTGATATTTAGTATAAGTAGTCCACTAGATTGGTGTCATTTAACTTCTGAATTCAGCGTATTAGTCCATTGCCGTTAAGACGGTTGTCTTTAGATATCGATATTTGTCAATTGCTGTTAGCAGTGCAGAGAGTGAAGTTATTTTTATGATAAAAAGATAGTGAAAGAAAGATTTGTTTTCGACATTCGAGCTGCTTCGGATAGAAATCGAACTTATGCAAATAAATATCAATACAGCTGTTAACCTATTTCGGGTTGAAAAAACTCCATACAAAGTCTATAACTGCTTGAAAATTGAGTTAATATAAGAACCCTACAAAACAGACCAACATTCATCTCTTATTTCATATTTGAATGTTCGAAAATCAAGCACAGTCTTACACATATACATGAATACATGCACTTGCATAAGGTCGATTTCTATCTGACGCAGCTCATTTATAAGATAATTTGGAATATTAGACGTTTTCTTGGTTTGGAAGTACTCTACTAGTTGTTCTCGTAGGTTATGATGTAAATTGTTGACACTGACATTCTTTGTATGGTGAAATGGAATATGAAAATGAAATCTGATTTCTGAACTAAACGGCCGTTCTTCATGTGCAGGCTGAACAGTTGCAGAAATATTGGTTGATTTATTATCTACTGATTAAAGTAAGAGATTAATAAAAATGTAAAATATATTTGTGGGTGTTTTTAAGATGTGTACAACCTTTATAAAAACAAGGAGATGTGGTATGATTGCCAATGAGACAACTATACACTAAACTTCAAATGAAGTGGATGTAAACAATTATAGGCAACCATTCGGCCTTCAACAATGAGAAAAACCCATACCGTATGGTCGGCTATAAAAGGCCCCGACATGAAAAATATGAAACATTTCAATTGAGTAACTAACGGCCTAATCTATAACAAAACAATTTACGAAAAACAAATATGACAAACATGAACCAACGACAACCATTGTACTACAGGCTCCTGACTTGGGAAAGTCACATAAAGAATGTTTACCCCACCTCCAGGTAAATAGGCAATAGCGATAGGGTAGGAAGGTAATTTCAAACACATCCAGTTATTACATAATCTCTTGCAAATTTGTAAAGATATGATCGATGTTGTACATATCTAATTATAGGTTACGGTTTCGACTTCATTTAAAAGGCATCACAGAAAAAGCAAAACCAGCAATTATACAAAAAAAAAATCTATTTTCACAAATATATATATGAAAAAAAGGCCTCACAGTAATATGTTTTATAAAAAATCGAAAGTTCTTTGTGTATTGTATAGTTTGTTGATTCCTGTCAGTCCAAATACATTTTTGAGATTATAATTCAAGTATTCCAATGAATAATGTTAATTTCAAAGTTCACATTTTGATAAATTCAATAGTTATTAGTTAACAAGTAGGCATTATCAACATACTATATTTAGTCCATCAGTAATGATAAAATCCATGAGATGATATTCATCAAAACTAGTATGCACAAAGATAATAAATATATCCAAACCATAAATAAAAGAAATAACACAGAATAATATTTAAAACTGGAATGGGTGCTGTTCTCTGAGTTTTTCTATATATATACTGAACAAAACGACAGAAGGTTCAACTTCTAGATTTATAATTTTGAAATAATCATGAAAATTCAGAGAAACGTCTCGGACGTACGAAATTTATAAAGTGTTATTTTACATTTACTAGCACTGGGCCGATACCACTGCCGGTGGACTGTTGGTGCCGGAGGGTGTCATCAGTTCAGTAGTCAGTGCTTCTGTACTGACAACATTTATAACAACTATTTTCTACAATGAGCTTTGATAAGTTAATAAATTACTATGAAACTTAGCTTCCAACTCCTTAGATAAAGTTGATCATAGCTGAATTTGGCTATTCTTCTTAGGTCATTTTTGGTCACATAGCGCATAACGTTGCTACGTATTTATACATCACTGCATGGCGTTCATATGTTTCGGTTTGAGCATGCACGGCGAAGGTATATCCAAAGAAGCGATGCAGCAGCATGAAATTTATAAAGTGTTATTTTCATGTTTCCAGTATGATGTAAATAAAATACTTCTCTAAATTTCCGCAGCGTTTTCATTGTTCATGATAAAATTTTGTCAGCAGTACCTAGCTGATATCTGACACTGTAGGCAATCGGCGGAGATTGAGAAAATGATTGTTTATCAATATCAATAAAATATTAATAAAACAATCAATTTTATCATACATAAAAAGGTATATAATAGTTGCATTTAGAAAAAAACTATTAAGAATAATTTCATGTTATACTTTCCTTATAATGAATGTCATAATTTTCGAATTGTTGGCTTGTTGGATTCCTACAGATAACAAATACATACATTTGGCCGTTAGTTTTCTTGTTAGAATCGTATAACATTTGTCATAGCTTGCTATGTAATATAAGTTCTTGCTCATTGTTGCAGGTCCTATACATATGTTAACTGCTGCGTAATTTGGTTTCTGGTGGATAGTTGTCTAATTGGCATTTATACCAAATCCCCTTTCTTTTATATCATACATTATTTTGTACGTTCTAAAAATTAACTTGATTCGCGATGTCCTTTAACTGCCATTAGATGTAAGTTTATGAAATCTGCGACACAGCTGGACTAATTTTGCCTGGCAATTGAACTTGACAGGTTGGGGGAATTGAGCGCTCTTTACTCGCCACATTCTTTATGTGGCTGTGATTCAGTGGTTGTCGTTGGTTGCTTCTTGACATATGTTTTTTGTTTATTTTTTTTTATTGTCAATTAGGCATCTGTGTTTTCTCTTTTGAATTGTTTCTTATTTTGTCATTTCGGAGCATTTTAAAACTTACTTAAAGCTGTTATCCTAATGCTGGCAATTTAAAGGTTTGGCTGGCTTGCTTGCTTTGTTTGTATAAATGTTTGCTCAAGCATTGTAATTAAGATTGACATCTGCAATCAATAGATAGGCGGGACTTCAGCTTACTTACAATGACGGCGTGCACAAAGTTGACGGCAACTGTAAAATGCGCTTTTAAAATAGTTTTATACAACCGTGTTTAAAATATTTTTTAAATAAGAAGTTTTTTTATGACAAAATGATGAATGCATGCCATTAAAATCCACATTACTAGTAAGGTAAATTAAAATTAAATCTATAAAGTATGAAACGAACATATAGAAAACGGCAAAAATATGGTGAAACTTGTAACATTAAATAAGCATAAAATAGAGTTTTTGACCTAAGATTTATACAAATTCAACATATTTTCCCCATTTTCGTATAACAGAATTGTTCGGATTCGGACTCTGACATCATACGAAAGTCACCGCAAAATTCAAAACTACCAGGGTAGATAGTTTGGAATGTACTTCGTTATGTGTAAGAAGTAGTAATTTGGAAGGACTAATATTCGAAAATGGAAGAATCGGTAAGAAAATATGTAATTAAATCTTTTATTTTCAAAATAACTTGGTATTTCAAATGTGCATATCCAGAGGTTTAAAAAATCTGCAAAATATGAATGATTCCGATAGTCCAGACTGAACACCTGATTTTTTAATGTCCAGCTATTATGTTACAATCTAAAGAAATGACGTTTTCACGCTATTTTCTGAAAAATAGTCGCTAATCATTTCTATTACACTGCTCTTAGTATATATTTATTTATATTTCCAGAATGTGCATTTGCTCCACTTTTTTGTTCGAAAAAAAAAAGAAATATGTTGAACGTTAATGTTTAAAGTTATGTGATAAACTAAGTGTCCAGTGTTTTTGTTACGCGTTTGTTTTCTTAGGAAAAATGCCGACGTCGTAAATGATTAAAGTAATTTGAAGACGTTACGTTTGTAGACTCAGCTTTATGCACGCCGTCAGTATACATAACACCCAATAACATTTAAGTATCAATAATGTATATAAGCTGAAGCCCCGCCTATATATTGATTGTAGATGCCAATCTTAATTACAATGCTTGAGCAAACATTTATATAAACAAAGCAAGCAAGCCAACAAAACCATTAAAAGGGGGGGGGGGGGCAATAGGGGGTCCGTTAACATGTTAACACCACCTCGATTTTGGCAAAAACAGTTAACAACAAATATAAAATGCTGATAACAGTTAACACCAACTTTAACTGAATAACAGATAATGTTCAGTGGTGTAAAAAAGTTAATAACACTTAACAACCATATTGAAAAATCGAACAATGTTAGGGTATTTGATTGTTCTATCCGAATTTAAGGAATTTTCAAAACAAAACAGCGGGTGTCTTGCAAAAAGCAGGAAATGCTCACCCTTTCAAAGCACCTCATTGTCTTCATGAAGTTTTGGAATAAGAGGAAATAATTTCAGAATAGCAGGCAAAATAATTTTAGCGAGGGGTCTTTGCTCTGGTAGGGGGTCTTGGGTGCAAAGTCCCCGGTTGAAAAGAGATTTAGCCAATTTGAAGCCATTTTTCAGGGCCTCCCTGCTATCAAAATAGTTATTTTGAGATCAGAGAGGCCCTAAAAATGACTTCAAAATTGTTTATTTTGAAATAATTTTGTGACTGTAGATATGAAAAAGAAGATGTGGTATGATTGCCAATGAGACAAGTTAACTCTTCACTAGAGACCAATTGAGACAGAAATTAACAACTATAGGTCACCGAACGACCTTCAACTATGGGCTTTGCTCATAGTCAGCTATAAAAGGAACCGAAATGACAAATGTAAAACAATTCAAACGAGAAAACTAACGGCCTAATTTATGTACAAAAAAAATAACGAATAGCAAATATGTAAAACAGCAACAAACGACAACCACTGAATTACAGGCTCCTGACTTGGGACAGGCACATGCATACAGAATGTGGCGGGGTTAAACATGTTAGCAGGATCCCAACCCTCCTCCTTAACCTGGGACAGTGGTGTAACAATACAACATAAGAACGAACTATAAAAATCAATTGAAAAAGGCTTAACTCATCAGATGGATACAAATAGAATGGACGTGGCCATATTTAAAGTCAGTGTCAAGTTGCATGAACTGAATATACATTTCTGAACATTTTCCTTTCCGTTGACTGTTAGAAATGCATTGTTTAACTGAAAGAATCTAAAGAGTAGTACTCTATTGTGTTTTTCTGGAATTATTACTTGTATTTTAGTTTCAAATAGAATTCATTGTACTGTGAGGCGCTCGACACCTCGTGATCTGTTTGACTAAAACTTTTCTACACTCTTCTTTTCTGTCCATGTTTATCAATTTAACAAACATAGTAAAAAATATATTTCATGTTAATTACCAAGAGTTGCAGATGTTACTGTGTCTTTCAAGTTTTTATGCCTACGGAACTTGAAGCGAAAAAGGGTCTTTTATCATATAAAAGTTTTGCCTCTTCGTCATCTTTTAATTTATCCCAGTGTTTTAAAATATTGTTCTTTAAATGTGTTTTCTGTCTTGAAAACATTGGAGTACAAAGTGAGGCGACTGTAATACAGATTTGGGTTTTAACCAATAATGTGTCATTTCTTTGTTTTGCAGTCACCTCCTGAGCCTCCTCATGGGTTTTTGATTATGTGATTACTTGGCCGTTTTTTAGTGATTATTTGATTACTAGACCAAATATTTCATGATTATTTGATTATTTGATTATCTTGGAATGTATTTTTGATTATTTGATTACCGAGTTTAAGGAAATATTTAATGATTATGTGATTATATTGGCAACAAATTTGTGATTATGTGATTACCGGGATCCCCCAATTAGGGGCCTCCCTCCTGCATAACAGTTTTAATTTCATTTTCTTTATATCCCCTTTTAATAAGACATTCAGAAAAATAACGCATATTGTGTTTGCAATTCTACTGGATCGTTCGTACATCTCATAAAGCGAAGCATTTCTCCGTTAATTATGCCTTTGAAAGTAGAGGATGGATGGAATGAGGACCTCTCTAAGTTATCATTTTCAGTTTTTTTCCCGTTAAAACAGTTTACAAAGATAAATTATGTCAAAAACAGTGAACACTTTAAGTGTCAAGTAACAGATAACAGAAATCCCATTTTCATTTAAAACAGTTAACAACATTGCCGATTTTAACAGAACAGATAACAGACAGTGGGTTGAAAAGAGTTAACAGTTTATACATCTTTCAAATAACAGTAAACAAAACCTTGAAATAGCCCAAAACAGGTTAATAGAAAATTCAAATGTAAAGGAATATCTATTCAACTATATGTGTCAGAAAATACAAGATGTATATATGTATCTATATAAAGTCTTGTGATCGATTTCTTAATTAAAGGTGAACATGCCGAAGTTGTATGCAACATCTTGTTAAAACCTGTGACATCACCCTTTACTGTAACTCGACATAAAAGGATGTCAAGCGGTTGAAATATTGTTCAAATGTCTAAATTTGGCAACGGGGACAAGCAAACTTATTTAATGTCCCGGTAATCAATAACTTCAAACAGTATTTGAAAAAAAATGTCTGACAATTACTTGAAACCTGAGTTACAGCACTGCTGACACTTCGATCTTTGGTATCAATAAAACAAAAGTACTTTTTATTAGAGCTACAGTGTAGGTATTTAAATCCCGTTGTGTACAACACAGGAAAATTTCTACATTATTTACAATATTTTGCAAGTTTCTATGTACCTGTCCATGTTTAAGTTAAAATGGTATTTAAACATTTCAGTTCAATGACAAATACCTCAAATTAGAAGTTTTCATTTCAACATTTAATATCAATTGACAGAATTAAAGTCTGTTTGTATTTACGATCCCCTATTCATTGGATTGAAATTCTAACTGTTCCATTTTTTCTGCAGATTAATGAAGCGAAGACTAACGGTTTTAAATTGGGTATTGAAAGCAGTAATAGCTTTCCCTTTGACCAGGTAAACTTGGGGTATCTGTTTACACGGTAATTTTATACAGGTGTAATACAGTCTCTATGTACATAATTATGATAGGATAGCACAGAATAAACAGTCACTAGGAACAGTAGGTATGTTACTTACATTGTACTTAATGTTTTACACCTGTATTACTGTAGACACATATTTTATGTCTTAATAGAAATAATATCACATCTTTTTTCTTTTTTATTGAGTATAATTATTACGTTGCTTTCATTTCTTCAAATGGTCATTATATAAGAATCTATATTAATTTGATGATATATTACGTATAACATCTTTTGAAATTCCGAAGCAAGAAGAAATTAATCAAATCATAGTGAGAAATCCTTTTAATTTCGTATTGACTTTCAGTATCAAATAATTGAGCAGGACATCGCACATCACGAGGTCCATTAGAACTGTTAAAAAATGAAATGTTTCTCTAAAAATAAAAATAAATAGAATGAAACAAAAAAAATACAAATACAATAAAACCTTATATTGTAAATATTTAGTGAATGAAACTATGTGCGGTGATAGGTCATAGACACTTCATTTTACGTATGAAACTAGTTTTGTCAGTCTTGCTTTTTTTTTGGGGGGGGAGGGGTAAGAATGAAAGAGCGACAAAAACACGACACTACCGTTCAATCATCGACTATATTTAAAAATAAACATTAGATAAAAAAAAAAAAACGAGGAAGAATGGTAGTATATTTTAAAGGCAAATGGCACCAGTGGTTGATAATTTTCATATTAGTACATGTCAATGAATTATATAATCTAAGTCGTTAATTAATTCATTTAGAAATAACATGACTCTTGGCAAGTGTTAATGTGATTAATTTTCTTTGGAATAAAAGTTCAATTTACTTTTTACAGTATTTAATAATAAGTACTTTAATTCTACTTATACTTTCAATAGACTTTAATATATTTTTAAGAGGTCTTTCTTGTCACGTATCCATAATATGTCTTATTTTGAACTTTAATGCGTCTATTGAAATCATTGGTGAGAGAATTAAATAATGTAGACAGGAAAGGATTGATCTATATATATTAATTTAAGAAAGAATTTAGCGGTGTTCATGAAAAAGCCCTTTTTATCCTACATGTTCTAGTTATGGTGCTAATATGATCTAAATTAGTAAAAATAGTGAGAGCAGAAAAACTCGTTAAATCCCACCACAGACAAGAGTTCCATATGGCATCACACCATTACTAAATGAACACAATAACATATTACAGTTTCTTTCGTGGGGTAAAATATTCAAATGTTATGCAAGTAACAACCAGACTATCTAGCCAAACAAATGTTGTTTGTTTACGTTTTTACTTGAGGAACACAACCACCTTCTTGGTTTCGTGGTACCACGTTTGGTCCGAGTACGCAAACCAATAAATAGCCAAGGTATATTTTCTGCTCTCTGTTGTACATGCAACATTCAGGAGTTAAGAGTAGACTAACGAGTTCAGTGTGATATATGTCTTCCTTGTGATCTATATTGAAAAGTAGATGTATGATTGATTCCCGATGAAAAAAAAAAAAAATTCCATCTAAGACAAAATAACGTAGCTGTAAGCATCAATAGATCACCGTACGGCCTTTAACAATGAGTAAAAACCCATACCATATATTAAGTTCTGTTTTTGTTAATTACCTTGATTTGTATCTTCGTATCGGATTTATGTAATTTGAAAATTTGAAAATCTGTTAACTATTATGGCCTTTATCTATGCTTAAACAATACACCAAACACAAACAGGGGCCAGCTGAAGCCCACCTCCGGGTGGGGGATTTTCTCGCTGTGTTGAAGACCCATCGGTGGCCTTGGGCTGTTTTCTGCTCTTTGGTCGGGTTGTTATCTCTTTGACATATTCCCCATTTCCATTCTCAATTTTACAAATATGGCAGATAGCATCCAACAACAACAACCACTGAACAACGACTGCTGACTTTGGACAGAAGCATAACTAATTATATATAATGTGATGTGGACTAATATGTTTAATAACGTTCAATTCTACACTTAAACTGAAATAGAAGAGAAAAGCAAAATCATGCGGAAAAGGCTTCACTCATGAGACCGACATAAGAACAACCGCAGTTACTAGCTAATTGAAAGCAAATTACAACAAATAAATAAATCATGTTTTCCCAGACTAAAATATCAATCAGTCCAATCCAACCGTTTTATCGTCAAGACTTACAAGCTTCAGAAAAGCATGACATTGTGCAAAATATATATGTGTGACCATAAATTTTCATAGCTGTATAGCAGTACATTTATTATTATGTTTTAATTTATCAAGAACAAAATCGATGTAAGTACAGATAGACAATATTCAAAAATCTAGCAACAGTGATAAATTAATAGCATTTCAGAAACGTTAATTTAAAGATTCAATCAGTTAACTCTTAACATCTCAACTCTACTCCTCATCAACTCTACTCCTCGAAGTAGACGCAGTCATGGTCATCGACATTAAACATCACCTACTCTCCATGATGTATCTATTAAAGATCTGCTGCCATTTATACAAAAGCCGTTAGGTATTCATCACATTCGCTCGAAGCTGTATTCATTACCACTTTCAAAACTTCATTCTCTGTAAACTTATGTTTGGAAACCACTTTCTACAACTTTCCTTTGCAAACAAAGGTCTTGAGCCATCAACGTGGGCAATGTCCTTCATCATAAATCAGTTTATTCGAAAATACCTCCCAATTTCAAAGACCAGTCTGTACCTATCATTTCTAACACCCATACCAAACCAATTGCAACTAAGATTTTTAATTACGAACACTTGTTGCATGATCCCAAGTCTAAACCTCCTGGTTGCACCTGTGCTAGTTCTCAATTCATATATAATCCGACTGGCCACGTTATTACTGGTGACCTAAACATTGTCAATAACACTTCTCTGAGAAATATGTTATCAAAGGTCCAAAATATCGTGAGCCTAAATCCATCAATTGGAAAACACAACTTCAAAATACTGATTGATTCAGTCGAGGATTATGTCAGGCAATGAGCTAAACGCGAGAAAGAATTCAGACGTAGATATTTTTTCCGAGTAGATTAAGGCTGTGGGGTCGTTGATACAAATCAGAATTAAGACACTGAATGGGTCTATGAATGCCCATGCTACATCAATCTTTAAAGACCCAAAATGTTGCAAAACACCTGTCCTACCTCCATGACAAATATGTTGTTGTTTCCGCAGATAAAGCCCCAAACAACATCGTTTTCGTGTGTAAATCACATTACCTAAATTGCTTGATAAATGAATTAGGTATTGACAATTCACTTGGAAACTCAACATATACCCCACGACACTTACCAAGGAGGAAATCCTTGATAATCATAGGTCTGTTCTATGCTCCTTTGGAATTTCAACCAAAAAAAGACGAATAACTGGATCTTCCTGCACAGTATTTGATACCTGAACTACGTAAGTGTCCTTACAAACAACGTTATATTCCTGGGTCTTCCAAGTGCTCCACGAAACCTCATTCTAAAAAGTTATTGTGAAACTACTTATTTTAGATGTGGATACTAAACAATTCCTAAGATCTTTTAGAGTAAGTACAATCTAAGACTCTTCCATCTTGCAATAATATTGAAACATTTGACTTTTCATCACTTTACACAAGTATTCCTCATTCCAAACTAAAAGACAATTTGAAAGAGTTGGTCCTGCTTTGTTGCATAAAAAAAGAATGGCCAACGTAGATACAAGTATCTTATCTTCGGGAGGGACAATTCGTACTTTGTGAAAAAATCACTCTAATTCAAATAAAAAATTATCTGAACTGACATTTATATCATGTTATGAATCGGCATTCCCATGGGAACCAACTGTGCCTCTCTTCTTGTCGACTTGTTCATTTATTCATATGAGGCTGACTTCATTCAGGAACTTCATAGGAAGAAAAAAAAAATAAGTTAACAGTACTCTTTAACTTCTCTTTCCGCTATATAGATGATGTTCTCTCACTAAATAATTGAAAATTTGGTGATTATGTTGAACGCATCTATCCCATCGAACTTGAGATAAAGGATACAACAGATACAGTAAAGTCTGCCTCATATCTTGACTTACATCTATAAATTGACAATGAGGGTCGGTTGAAAACAAAACTTTGAGACAAAATCAGCTTCCCAATTGTGAACTTTCCATTTTTATGTAGCAACATTCCAGCAGAGCCTGCATACGGAGTATGGGCTTGTACCACCTAATCACTATTTTCTTGATAGAGGGTTGCTGCTCACAAGGATCTATTAAACAAAGAATTCCAAGTGGTGAAGTTGAAATCATCCCTTCATAAATTTTAGATCATTTTGCGGACGCTATCACGAGTTGGTTGACCGTTATGGAATATCTTTTTCACAGATGACAAATGATATGTTCCAATTGTCGTAACTACAATCCCGTCCTCTTTTCCCCGAGTGTGACCTGCCGAATTAGAATTATCTCCGGTTTGTACCAACATGATCAAAACGACCGGTACCACATGTGGAGCAGGATCTGCTTACCCTTCCGGACAACATGCGATCACCCCCAGTTTTTGAAGGAGTTCGTGTTGCGCAGTCTTTAGTTTTCTATGTTGTGTTTTGTGTACTGTTGTTTGTCTGTTTTTTTTTCTTCTTTAGCCATGGCGTTGTCAGTTTATTTTCGTCTTGTGAGTTTGAATGTCTCTTTGGTTTCTTTCGCCTCTCTTATACATGGATCGTTTCTAAAGTTACGGGCCCTATTAACATTACCAATTTTATAATTCGACTTGTTCGAAAAAATAGGGAGACATTCATATCACATTTACATGTTCTTGTCAGTTATCTGCACCATTTCAAACGACCACTCAACCTTGCTTCGAGTCATTCGTCATTTGTCCCCGGGCTCCGGCATGGTCAAACCAGACTTCAAAATTGGAATAAGCTGTTTCTCTGCTAAGCACGTAGCATTTAGGCTTAAGGATGTTCTCTACTCTGTTTCAAAATAACAAGCATTTGAAAAGATTGTTATAAATTGAGAATATACAAATAAAAGAACTAAAAAAGCAGAAAAAAATGAAGGGTCCGTGTGCTTGTTTTCGAGATATAAGCCAATGAAAATTTGGCGGGAAGGGATTCTCTCTAGATTTTTCATACATTTAATATTGGCAGCTTTTTTCTTTCAAAAACTATGAAAAAATAACAAGAATTTTATAAGATTTTCAAATATGGCTTTTTAAACTATATGTTACAAAACTATGAAAAGAAAAGTAGGGGTTAGTGGGCATTTTTTTAATGGCACTAGGAGGATAAAACCAGAGGATTCCGAATATTTGGCAAAAAATCAAAAACATGAGGAGCGAACATCCTTGAGAGTAAATACTGGTCAGAGTCTTCATAATATAGCCTGGTATGATATGTCTTCCTGTGGACTGTTACCTTGTGAACTACTAGCAGTACGATACAAATCCTGCTCAGCGTGTCTGTATAGTACATAGCAGGGTTCATATTGCTAATAACATATTCACGTCCTGATATGCAAGTAATAATTTAGAGACTGTACCATCATATTAAGAAGCAAATCAGTTATTGCATGCACGTCAAATTATGCATTTATAAGTTTTGGTCGAGAAAATAATGTACAGTACACTGGATCCTCCATGGATTTTTATTGGTTTATTTGTAGTTGTTTTGTGTATCAACTCATTTGTATAGCACTGTTTCATTATCTAGGGTAAGGAAAATAAGAAGAAGACATGGGACTGCTTAAACGGTTATTTGAAGAACTTCCAGATGACGTCATCTGTTCTCTCTGTAACGAGGTTTTTCTCGACCCAAGAGTTTTGCAGTGTAACCACATGTTTTGCAGTGCGTGCTTAGTACGCAGATCTGCAAAATTAAAGGCTGATATCTGTCCAACATGCGAAACGCCTTACCATGGGCCTTCTTGTAGACAAGCTGACGAGGGATTCAAGCTAAAACTACTGAACCTTAATGCTATATGTAACTACAAATGTGGCATGAAAATTAAAATGGCGCATCTACCAGAACATCTTAAAGACGAATGTCAACAAGCACCAGTGTCATGTCCTAATGCGACTAAAGGATGTAAGAAAAAGGTGAAACGGTGTGATCTGAATAAACACATTGACGAATGCAATTTTCGAGTTGTAACTTGTGAAGCATGTGGGCATGTGACTATTTTCCAAGACCTTTTCACACACCAAAGTAGAAAAAAATGTCTAGAGCGTAAGCTTAAACAACAAGTTATAAGGGAATTAAGACAAGCTCATCACGAAGTAATAAACCACAGGTCAAATGTCAAAAGAGATCATATACGCCTAGACATAGAACAAACCAAGAGAGTACTCCAACATGCCCGTTATCTACAAGAACGAAAACATAAACTCCATCAGTTACTGCTTTCACAAGACAATAATGATGCCATAAACAGTGAATCTGAAGACAGTTTTTTCTTGACCGATCTAGAAGAATTGAAAAACAAAGATAAGTCTTTATCCTCAACTCCTGTTCACTCTAGATCTACGGTTGGATCACAGCAGTGTGATAGGTGCCTTAAGCATTTCTTCCCAGAAAAGAACCATGGAAATTCTTGTCGGTGGCATGAAGGGGTACGTATACATTTCGAAAATATTTTTTTGTAATGATCAAACATCTCACACGTTTAAAATATTACATTCTGATACTATGTTTTTAGTTGTCGAAAGACAAACCATTCAGTCGATTATATAAAAAGAAATGCGACTCTGTGTCATTTAAATGAGAGGTTTAGCTAGCTATAACACCAGGTTTAATCCACCATTTTCTACATAAGGAAATACCTGAACCAAGTCAGGAATATGACAGTTGTTTTCCATTCGTTTGATGTGTTTGAGCTTTTGATTTTGCCATTTGATAAGGAACTTTCCGTTTTGAATTTTCCTTGGAGTTCGGTTTTTTTGTTATTTTACTTTTTACATAAATTTAAAATATTATTTTTTTTTCCTTTCATGTATTCTACAGCCGGTAAGTTTATGTTTATCTTATTTTACATAAGTAATTAGTTCCATCTGAATTTACTAATGCATCTGAATTTACCAATGAGGTTAATTATGTTTTATTTTTGCATTTGTTTTTATATAATTTATATAATTTGTTTTATATTTTCAAACTGATTTTTCTGTTATAGTTCAAAAATTAAATTACAACCATATACTAGTATGTATTGTCTGAAGTCTCTTATAATGCTTCAATTAAATCCATATAAATTTTGACGACAGAAGTTTATCTATAATTTTGCCAAACATATATTTATCCTATACTATGAATTAAGCGTCTGTGGTGAAAAGTATCCAGTTTAGTTACTATCTATTTGGTAAAAGTCATAAAAGTATTATCACATATTGTGTCTATTGAATTGTTGGTTTTTAAACGACATTAAACGGGCAAGTCATTTAGTTTTATGAACAAGATTGAAACGCCAACACTCAGTCAAAATTAAGCAGACAGATGTGAGAAAATTATTCGGTATGACATGACGAATGAATATTTTTATGCAATCATCAGCATCAACACAAGAAATAGGCAAAACGATTACTTGAGGTATGCATAATACAAGGCTTGAAAATTCAATACATATAACACTTGGAACTATTATATTGATAAAATATGTGTAATTGTTAAATTATACATCTAAAAAAATGTCATACCTTTTCCTTAAAGAATGATTGATTGGTTGTTAGTGTTTAACGCTACTTTCAGCACTATTGGCTATATCGTGGCGGCCAGTTTTAATTAGTGGAGGAAGCCGAAATGCCGGAGAGAACCACTGATCTACGGCAGGAAAACTGGTACTCCTAGTCAATTAAGCATTAAAGCTCGGAGTCGAACGTACCTGCCACGTGCTAGGTTCGAACTCACAACCTCGGTGATGACAGGCTAGTCATTGCTGTAGATAAACTACTTAGATAACTCGGCAAATCTTTTTCATCAAAGAATAGAAAACTACAAATGCATAAAAAGAAGGCGGAACATACCAAAGGGAGAATCAAAACTCGCAAAGTGAGACCAGCAAAATTGTGGCAAAAAAAAAAAAAACAAAAAAACAAAAACGAAGAAAAGACAAACAACAGTATACAAATCCTACACTTAAAATTAAAATCTGAGCAGCATGAAACCCGGGTCAATATCAGGTACTCTGGAATGGTTAACCCATTCTGCTTCACATATGGCATCTTACGTTTTGCTCATGGTATTTACAAGTTCGGTGTTAAGTCTCATTCGGTGATGTCACAATCGGGGAAGAATAACTTCGAAATCTGATATATCCGTGGTCATCTATGACACAGATAGACCAAAACGGTCAAACACCTCATGATGGCGGCTGTAAACTTCCGAAGGGATGACTTCAATTTTACCACTAGGAATCATTTGTTCAATAGCTTCCTTACTTTAATAGGATAGTTGGCAACGTAACCTGTAATATTATTTTGCTGAAAAGGAAATATGTATCTTAAAATAATTGGATGTCTAATAATGTCTATTAGTATTAACGTGTATTTTTTTTTCTTTCATGTTACTTGAATTGATGACTTATACAGATTGTAAGTATTTTTACAAAACTCGTGCATCTTTTCTTTAGTAAAGGATTATAACATCCTTGTAAATTGTTCAAGGAACTTTCCATCTGACAAGAGAACATCATTTCAAGTTTATTCGCCGATTATTTATTTTCTTTAACACAAGTTGTATGAGAACTAGGAAAATTAAGCGAAATAAATTTCCACAATTTTCATGTGAATATTTCACATGAGATTTTACATCAGAGTAATCCTATATTATATACAACGATGGAGACAACATAAATTTATGCTTTCCACTTGATTTCAAAAATGGTTCTTACTCAGAACAATTCTGATTAAATATATTCAACTGAAAGAGGGCAACAGAAATGTTATGCATTATCAGTATGACCATTTAACTTTTATTAATGGATCTTTCGGGCTTTCACTCCATTTAAAAGGTAAAAACCGCGTTTACAATTAATCACATGGCCAAGCATTATCATGCCCTACCTATGATAGTTGGGAGCGTTGTTTTTTTTGGTCCTCCGTCTTTGCTCGGCTGTCCGTACCGTATCAGGTTCAAGTTTTGGTAATTTACCTTAGTACACAAGTGCATTGTAATGTGAGTTTTTTAAAATTTGTGTCAAATTAGGATTTGATCCAGGTTTCACTGAACATGGAAATGTATTATTGTGAAATAAGTAATAGATTCTCATGGCAAAGTGTCGTTTAAGGTTGCCTAATAATTGTATCAATGTATCTCGTTTCTACGTAGCAATTCACCCTCTGCCCCATCTTATAGTGCTCACATATCTCACGTTGCGCATTAGAACATTACGATCGTGCATGCTCAGACTGTATAGACGTCATTAACAGGGGTGTGCTCTTGATACAAAAACTGGTTCGACAGAGTTATGCGGAAGAACGACAGAAAGCGACACTACATTAACTTTACGGTCACTATCACAAATTAGTTACATAAATAGATATATCAATGTCTAAACTAATTAGCGACATGTTTTAGCGGTCTTTTTTGTATGTATATACCAGAAAAATCGCCAAATCGGTAAATTTACTGATTATGTCATATTCCTGAGTCTGGATCCGCATGGCGGGTGATTCATTTATAGGAGGATACATCTACTCTACTACATTCGGTCTCGCTCTTTTTTAAGGTCACGCGAATTCCTAAATTTTTTGTGTTACCTTGATTAGTGTCTTCTTAATGGATTAAAGAGATTCGAAAATCGATAAACTACTGTGTCTCTAATTTACAATGTAGTCATAGTCACATCAGCTTGAAATATAGAACACGTTTATTATGATGTGATCTCTCCAAAAAGATATATACTAAAATATGGTTTTGACCCAGATTTTCGGTTTCACTGATTATGGAAATGTGTGTGATAGTGTGAGAGGGGTAAGGTGTCGTATAGACACACATTGTTACTTTGGATATAGATTTGAACGAGATATTTACTAATGACCGTTGAGTAACCAAGTAATTGTCAATCAAATTGTCGTATTTCCAGGAATAGAAGTAAGCTTTAGAGTATATCTTATGGAATATTGTTATACCAAATTTGGAAAATGAATTATATATTTTCTTTTTCATATCCTGCTACGAACAGGTACCGGTAAGTCAATGTATCAGTAATATTATTAATTAAACTGGGACTATTGCGAGAAGTCACTGCTAGAAAAATATATAACACCACAGCGTCAACTTAATAATATCATTAAGCTATAGTAAGCTTTCATAAGCACAATGTTTAAAGGTAACAATTATCAATTAAAACAAATGATTTATAATCTGTAAGGATAGAAATTACTTTGTGGCTATCAATATTTTTCTGACGTGGATACGCCAAATATGTAAACAAATAGTTGTTTGCTAATTGCAGTCTCTGACATCAACAATACAATATTGAAATTTATAAAAAAGTAATTAAGACAGCCACACGTTCAAAAGTGAAAACTGATAATAATGTAACATGATTGGCAGCGGCACCTAATTACTATTTGCCTATAACCTGTTTTAACATCCAAGTTTGAAACAACATACATGGAGTTGACACTAACTTGGATGTGCAATACGTGTTCTTCAAAAATAAGTTCTTCAGAAATACTCCAGGGCAAACATTTGGACATGAAAACACTTAACTGTTGGAAGTATGAAATATAGATCGAGGGTATAATCAATGCATATTAAAAGGTGAACTTTGATCGATCAACGTTGAACTCTAGTTGTAGTAAACTTGAACAGGCAATTGACTGTAATTTGATAAAAATAAGGAGATTAAAATCATCCTTCTTCAAAGGAGATGAAGCAAACTTTAGTGTGGGAAATTGAAAATGCAATATGTAACCGTTTGTGATAAACCTTACGGTGCCAAACGTGGAGTAGGATCTTCTTACCCTTCCAGGAACACTTGAGACCACCTTCTGTTTTTGGTTGGGTTCGTGTTGCTCAGTATTTAGTGTTTTCAATGTTGTGTTTTGTACACTTTTTTGTCTTTTCGTCGTTTTTCGTGTTTTGTCATGGCGTTGTCAGTTTGTTATCGACTTATGAGTTTGAATATTCCTTTGGTATCTTACAAGTCTCTTTTTTAAAGACTTTACTTAAAATAATATATATACAAGTTCATATAATAAGTTTTTGCAATTGCAAAAAAAAAAATAATAATTGTCATTTGTCATTTGAAAGATTTTGACTATTTACTGTCATATAAAAATAACATAGTATTCAGTAAAGATGGAGATACATCTTTAGACTATTAATGTCTAAGTTTTTCTCATTCATTTCATATTCCACTGAATCTGACTGACGAAACAGCTTTTTGTGAGTAGCTTTAACTTTCAGTAACATATCATGTTTGATATACAATATAACCATTTATATATACAAATATACAATATTTTATTTTATGAATCAAATGTACGATTTGAACAAAGTTTAAAAATATATTAAGCAAACATTTTCTACAATTAAAAGTACATTCTATTAAATTGGAAACATAATCTGTAAATAGTTCAAAGTTTCTGAGTGTAACAAGTGTAACAATACAGTATTACTGATATTTTCTTTATTTTTTTCATATGCTGTTCCTATAAAATCATCAACAGGGGGTAAGTTTTTATTCTATGCTGTGAACTTTTTTTCAATCATATTTTAACATACAAAATTCCAATTACGTCATGTAAAATTTATATGCAAATCTTTTTAAGATTAAAATGGTATGATAAGTACAAGAAAAGCACAAAATCGTTTCAACTCTGAATTGAATTTACATATTCAATTTGTTGAAAACATCATTAAAAAAAAAAAAAAAAATGAATACACTAAATGTCAAATTGAACACAAGATGCTTGCCAACATATTTGTTAATCATACACGAGTCCCCATATCTTTCTTGCCAAAATAGTAAAAATCTAACATTTAGTGTTAACCATCGTCATAATTTATAACAAAATAATTTCAAACTTGCGCATACTTTTTATACATACAACCAGCTATGGGTCCAGGGTAGTTTTCCTCGGAGTTCGGTATTTTTGTGATTTTACTTTTTATGTATAATGCAACTTGCATGTTAGCTGTAATTGGACGTGTCTGCTCTAACGATGAAATATAAAGAGCCCTGGGATGCATGTAACCAAACCTTTCTGTAATGATACACAAACGAAGGTCAAGGATTCTTTGGCAATTTTGATAACACTTTTAATAACTACGAAGAAGTGACCTTAATGACTTTCCATATCAGAGGTAAAGGGGCAACATATGAACATAGTATACCAGAGAGCAGTCATTAGAATGTTTATTTGTTAGAGAACACTGCAGATCAATGGTGTAATTTGTTTCTGATATTTCCTATATATAATAACGGTAGGTGTGTGTATCATGGTGTCAGTTTGGTATAACTAAACACCTGTCTCCGAAATCAGCCCTTCAATTACGATAAAATTGAATTGAGGTAATGGATAAAATAATTGGGCCCTCGTTCCACAGCATTGTCTTATACATCCACATCCTTTTACCCCCCTTTCCTTGTGATATTCTATGGCTAACTTAGAATATATACACGTAGAGCAATGGAAACATCATGATCGATCCTAAATGAAAATAATGTTTAAAAACAGTGATTTTGACCCTGGTCTTGGGATTTATTTTTATCTGGTTCAAACAATAGATAAAAGATGTCGGCATGTGATGAAGGACAACAGTTAAAAATATATAGCAGTAGTCCACATACGACTTTAAAATCTAGTTAAGTTTACAGTGTACTGTTTAATTGTTAACATAGATCTAGTATATATGAAGTGAAATATTCAATTGAATAAATGTAAATGTAAATAAATGAAATAATTTGTGTTTCAATTTAACAATTTTCTTTTGTTTTTTTCATATTATCTGCTGTTCAACATTACAACCAATTAGGGTGTAAGTATTAATTGTCCTCTTTCATTATATTCAGATTACGGTTGTTCAACAACAGAACATCATTATCTAATCAATAAATGACAGTATTCCTCTTGATACTATAATTTTCGGTACTTTTCACATAATAGTATGCATATGGAGCATGATATTTTAGAATTTCCAACAGCTTAAGCATCATTCCAAATTTTATTCGGTTAATTTATACCCTGCTCCTGATGCTTATTGCATTTCATGATAACTGGTCTTTTTAAGTTCAAAGGAAAATTGCAAAAATGGTGGTTCATACAGACGAACAGACGAACAGACATTCCAATACACCCACCTAAAGAAATTGTTTTCAAGGGGATAAAATCAAGATTCTTGTCCTAGGGTGATGAAAGTATGCAGATAATAGTCTATCAATGTATAGTGTTGAATACTAGAGTCTTCATGGAGCCTGTGCCGCTCACCTGTCAATTTTGCATAAAATTGATACAATGCAATGAGAATATTTCAAATAGTTTCCAGATTAAAAAAAAACAGCAAAAAAGTATCATCTGTCAAGGGCAACACCTCGTATAAGGAGTAGACTGATGATTTCATGCATGTTAGCTGATTTGTAGTTCGTGTCCAGCTGATAATTTTAGCTTTTTTTCAGTTTCTCACCATCTACTATAGTTTACACCAAAAATGCAAAATGATCATTCAGTAGACAGGCAATTATCCTACTAAAAAATGCTGCCTGTTTAACTGGATTTATCCTACAGATTTACTTTGAGATGACCTTATTGTTATGAGCAGAGACATGTAGTACAAACTGTTTGTCTCTGTTTTGAGAAATAAATTAACCAGTATTTATATTCTATTATTCTATTTACAGACATGTCAGTTTTGTGGAAAAGTAGACTATCAGCCTGGATGCATGTCTGGATATCATGAATGTGATTGAATTTGGTGAACCTTTGAGAGAATTGCCTCCTGTTGAGCAAACTATTGATATCAGCATTACTATTATTTTACTCTAGAAACTTACTATATTTACTTACTTTAGATATATAAATAACTATACCTCTTATTTGTTTGTATCTATTTATTAGTTATTGTTCGTTCATTTTATACACCTATACTATTGTATAACACAGTTGCAAAAGAATAAAAAATATTAACTTTAAGTACTGTTTTCTGTAATTCTCCTAACTAAACATGACACGACACATTGAAATTATGTGGTCCATCTACTTAATTTGCCCTTACCAAACTTTATTATCTGCCAGGTTATCCAATATATATCTTGATGTGCCCTGTGATTGTTTAAATGTTTGTATTTTTTTTTACAAAGATATTATTTAATTATGAAAGTGTTTGTTAAATTGCATTGCCTGTTATAAACTGAAATATGTTTATTAACTATTGAAAGTTACTCACCTCAATGTCAGTCTTTAATGCAAAAGTGTAACATTGCTAATTTAAGAATTCCACCCTTATCATTGCATTCAGTGAGGTGTTAGTTTTTGATCTCTGTGGAAGACTTCATAAATACTTAGAGATGAAGAACAGGAATAAAAGTACTGTTTCTTTTCTTAAGGTTTGTCAAGTGTATGTAGGGGTTTTAGGTTAATATGTATATATCAAATCCATACTTTTCAAGTATTCTAAAACAATGTGTGAGCTACTACATTTGAACTATACATAAATCTTGAACTGTCTGTTAAGTTGTTAAGTAGAAATTAATCTCCTACTTCTAGAAGCATCCTACCAAATGTACATCTATACTCTACATGGATCTAGTAATGTACTAAGTTTCGTCTACATTCAATTAATCATGTAATAATTATTGTTGCAAGATTTCCTTTCTTTAAATCTATGGCAAAAAATTAAGATAAATTTGTTAAAGTTTTTTTACTTTTACACATTTATTTCAAAGCCCTCCTCTTTTCAAGTACATGTCCACCGAGACAGCTTTTTTACAATACAGTTCAGCTTGTTTATCACTTTGATATAACAGTAATGTAGCTATTGGTTGGTTCTTTAAGCTTCCCGTTTACTTATTATGTAACACTGTCTTTCACATTATGGTATTTTTATACCTGAATCTTAAATTCACTTAGTTTGCTAAATACATGACTGTTCATCTGCATAATCTGAGTGAGTCAATATTAGAGGTCATCAACTTCATCTAATGTGTACTTTAGTATATTGTCATGACCTTGAAACAGAAAGTAACCGGAAAATTTTTGACCTTTTAGATACAGTGGAAACCATAATTTATCATCAGGCCACATCTTATCAAATGGAATATTAGTGGTATCAAACCACTCTGGTCTCATCTCTGAAAATGGATAAAAAATGTTATTACATATTGATATATAATGAATATAGTGGTTCAATGTGTTTTCTTCATGATGTTGAAGGAATGAAATCTTACCTTTTTGAATAGCAATCCAATTGTTTTTTTGTTGTTCAAAATGGGGAAAAAAATCATATGTACATAACTAGACAAAAGGAAAATCTGACCATCATTAGTAGTCATCTGCTACTATAAATCAGCCAGATAAGGCATTTTCCAATCTATTGCACTTACAAAAGAGAGGCGAAAGATACCAAAGGGGCATTCAAACTCATAAGTCAAAAAAAAACTGACAATGCCATGGCTAAAAACAGAAAAAGACCAACAGACAGACAACAGTACATAAAACACGACATAGAAAACTAAAGACTGAGCAACATAAACCCCACCAAAAAACTGGCGGTGATCTTGGTGCTCCAAAAGGGTAAGCAAATCCTGTTCCACATGTGCCACCCGTTGTGTTGCTCATGTTAGTACAAACCTGGTGATAAGTCTAATTCGGAAGGTCACATTCATGGAAAAGCAGCACATTCACCAAAATAGAAAGTTTTTTTAAAGATAATGAACAAGAATTATGGATGGATACCCCATATCCTTTGTTTTTCTATTAAGAATAAAAAAAACTAAATTGTGTGTGCATTTTTCATTTATTTGTGTTTTTCAATGGCACCTGAGATCCATGTAACCTATTATTAGCTAAATAGAAAGTTACCATGTGAAGCACTAGCAGGCCAAGAGAATGACTTTTTTTTTCTATCTCATTTAAAATTTAGAAATTGTGTTTATACTGTTGTTCAAATAAAAAAGACATCTAAATATTTCTTACAATATTTCCAATCAAATCAACTACAATGTATAATGCAAAAATAGAATAATGATAAAGTGTACAAAATTTATTCGACATTTTTTTTTAAATTCCTTTTACTCAATCTGAGCATATTATAATTTGCATACCTTTGTCAAATGCAAAATTCGGCTCTAATAATCATACAAACTGCAGCAAGTCAGCAGAACTGTGACACATATATGATTTTATGACATTTAGTTAAGGATGTTCCCTACTCTTGTTTTTTAATTTTTGTCAGATATTCCAGTTCCTCTAGTTTTATCCATTTAGTGCCAATAAAAATTTTGCACCCTGACCCCTACTTTTCTTTTCATAATCTCTTATTATGTATAGTTTAGAAAGCCATTTTTGAAAATCTTATAAAATCCTTGTTATTCTTTCATATTTTTTGAAAGAAAAACTGTTCCAATGTTAAATGTATGAAAAATCTAGAGAGAATCATTTCTTGCCAAATTTTCAATTGATTATATCTCAAAAACCAGGACACAGACCTTTCATTTTTTTTTTACTTTTTAGTTTCTAAATTTATATACTAACAATGCATCAAGTCTTTTAAAATCCTTGTTATTTTGAAACAGAGAAGTGAATATCCTTTAGGAAGAGGCAACAGAAGTATACTGATGTAAATATTTCATAAAAGGTAAAAACAAAAAACTCCAAATGAGGTGATGCCATATGTGACAACAAGGTAAGAATTTCCTGCTATGCATGCATCACCAACAATGCAAAAAAATATGAAATATCTTTGTAAGGGAGTTGAATTATGGGATTAAATAACAACAGGTACCTGAAGATTCTTCTACTGTACCAGTAAACTGTTCTGTTGTAAACACGTGGACCTCCAATAGCTGTGGGTCTCCAACAAATTCAAATTTCAACAAACCTATCTTCTCCAGGATATTACTTACCAGACCACATTCTTCTCTTAATTCTCTAAAAGATAAAACATCTTGCCATAAACTGTGGAAATATACAAATATACTAACATTTAACAAGAGGCTCTCAAGAGCCTGAATCGCTCACCTGTAATTTTTTGCTTAAATCTTTCATCAATGATTATTTTTGCTTTTCAATATATATTAACAAGTGGATAAAAAATGCCATCTAAATGTTCTTTGTATCTGTCATATTTTCTTCAAAAGCAAAAAAATGCATTTTACCCCTATGTTCCATTTTAGGCATAGTGGCTATGTTTCTTGACGTACAAGGATATAAAATACACAATTTATACTAGATACTCTGAAACTCATTCAGCCCAAGTTTAGCTGAAATTGATTCAGCAGTTTCAAAGGAGAAGATTTGTTAAAGTAAGCAAGCTAGATGAACAAATTGTGAAAAATTGTCTTTAAAGGACAATAACTCCTTAAGGGGTCAATTGACAATTTTGGTAATATCAAACTTACTTGAAGATCTTACTTTGCTGAACATTTTTGCTGTTTACAGTTTATCTTTATCTATAATAATATTCAAGATAATAACCGAAAACTGCAAAATTTCCTTAAAATCATCAATTCAGGGGCAATAACCTAAACATCAGATACTCGATTTGGCTGATAATTTTAGGCCAGGTAGACCTTGACCTAATGAATACTTTAACTTCTTGTCTGATTTGCTCTAAATGCTTTAGTTTTTGAGATATAAGTCAATAAAATGCTTCGCTGAGCGCAGCTGGATATGACCACAGAGGTCCAACCCTGAACAGTTGGGGCAAAAATGGACACAATATTCGCGCTAGATACAGGTCTGAATTTTGATTGTAAATAAATATTTGACACATAATAGGTTTCTGACACAGAATAACTGTAGTCAAAGAACTTAGAATTGGTTATATGATTTGAATTTATATTCAATTTTTTGCTTCTGTGCAATATGCTGTTGCGTAATAACCCTTTATTTTTTTTCTTTTTAAATTTCTGAAATCTGAAATGAGAAAAATTGCCCCCCAATTTTTTTTCACCTCATCCCCCCTTTTTCCAAAAAAAAAAATCTTTCCCTCAAGATATGGTTATAATCTCAATTCAAATTTCCAATGGAGTTTGCAACCATAATTACCAATTTAAATACATCATAAAAGTCTTAAAATAGAAAATGACATACATAATCATGGCTAAAATTAATATTCCTTTAATAGTAACTTCTAAAAATTAATTGACAGCTAATCACCTCAAGACAATACAACATCTTTATACATAATTTAAAAGCAATGTAAGGGAGGTAATCCATTTTTTTTAATACTTTAAATGAATTTGGATTACTTCCTTACACTGCTTTTAAATTGTCCATTAACCAGGAAACCCTTGTTTTCCCCCCTTTTTTGCCCCTAATTCCTAAACCGTTTGAGTCATACCCCCAAAGTCAATCCTAACCATCCCTTTGTGATATGGAACCTTGTGGTACAATGTCAGAGAGATCCATACACTAACACACAAGTTATTGTCTGGAAGTTACAAAAATGCTTATTTTTGGCCCCTAATTCTCTAACTGTTGGTACCATAACCCCAAAAATCACTCCCAACCTTCCTTTTGTGGTATTGAACCTTATGGTAAAATTTCATAGAGATCCAGTCACTTAAACTAAAGTTATTGTGTGAAAACCAATGTGTCTTCGGACGACGATGACGACGCCAACGTCATACCAATATACGACCACAAAAATTTTTTGCGGTCGTATAAAAACTGCATTTTACCCTATGTTCTATTTTTAGCCATGGCAGCCATGTTTTCTGAGGAAACAGAAAATAAAACACAAACTTTATTCTAGATACCCTAAGGATCATTCAGCTTAAGTTTGGTTGGAATTGGTTCAGTAGTTTCAGAGGAGAAGATGTTTGAAATAGTTTACACAGGACGGACGAAGACAGACAACGACGACAGATGCCAAGTGATGGCAAAAGCTCACATTTCCTTTGGAAAGGTGAGCTAAAAACCCTTTGGTGAGCAAACTCACATACCCCTTTCCTCCTATGTAAAAGCTTTTAGTGACCTAAAGGCATACTTTTTTCATGCTTACCCTATGGTATTCTTCTATTCTGTTATTCTTCAAAACAGTCATATAGTCTTACACAAATCTATTTCAGTAACTTTGACCTTGAACTTAGACATAGGACATACATGTAGTGACCTAAAAATCAATAGAGATCTCCCTCTCATTATATGTGACCATATATCAAAGTAAGGTTTCGATCCCCTATTTATTATTTGAAATAGCATCTAGAAACCACTTATCTGCACATATTGCGTTATATTTTAAGTAACTATGACCTTGACCTTTGAGAATTGACCTCCAAATCAATAGGGATTTTCCTGTGTTTATATAAGAGTATATATATATATCCAAGTACAAAATGCTTTCAAACCCATGTGTAGTATTTGAATTAGCATCCATACACCACTTTTTCTAAACAAATCTTGGTCATTTTTTAGTAACTTTGGCCTTGACCATTGAGGTATTGACCTCAAAATCAATAGGGATATTTCTCTCATTATATGTGACATTATATCCAAATAAGGTTGCAATCCCATATGTTGTATTTGATTCAGCATCCAGAAACCATTTTTCTACACACATTTTGGTCTATTTTTAGTTACGATGACCTTGACCTATAACTCGTAATCAATAGAGATCTTTCTCTCATTATATGTGATCATATATCAAAGTAAGATTGCAAGTTCTTATACAATATTTAGCACATGGAAATGAAAATGACTGACAGACTGACAAATGAACTGACTCATGGTGCAAAAACTATATACCCCTGTTACTTCAATTTGTATTGTGGTGTATCATTTGTAGTAGGGGATATATAATTATGTAGGACAAGCAGAGTTGAAGGTAAAATTAGAAAAGTCAGTTAAACTGGATATCAGACATTCAAAGTATGAGGGTAGGACAAGAGATGGTCCACTTTGCTGTTCTTTTTTTTTTTTATGGCAGGTGGATTTGGTCATAAATGTTAAGCGATATGACAATCTTCAAATATCCTGAAAGCTTGGTATCAACTTGCCCTTTCCTGGGTTTTTATCATTATTCTGATGAATTTGTCTCTCTAGTTTCCTTAGTTCATCACTTGGTGTCTGTCGTCATCCATTGTTGTCATCTTCCGTCTTTGTTAACTTTTACAAAAATCTTCTCCTCTGAAACTACTAGCCTAAATTTTACCAAACTTGGCCATGATGATCATTAGGGTATCTAGTTAAAAAAATGTGTCCTATGACCCAGCCTGCCAACCAAGATGGCCGACATGGCGAAAAATAGAACATAGTGGTAAAATGCAAGTTTTGTCTATTATTTTGAAAACCGTTATAAATAGAGAAATCTGACAGGAGCTGAAATGTTCAGAATGTTGAGCTCTACCTATTGTTCGTATATGTAAAAACTGTCAGACGACTTCTTAAAGGAATTATTGCAATTAACTGACAAATTTTACCATTTTTCTAATTTTTATTTAATACTTTAAAATTTAAATTTAAATTGCAAAAATGATCAGCATGACAAGTTCTACAAATAAGTCTGGTGGTCAAAATCGTCAGATGACTCCTTATTAGAGTTATAGCCCTTTGATGACGATTTTTTACCAATTTTTTTGCCTTATATCTTAACAAGAGTGCACACGCTGAAATGTCTCGCCTACTATACTGACCATTGATTTTATGTTGATAGTCCTACATATAAAGTTTTACTACAAGTATCACATTAACATTTATGATCCAAGAAAATGAGGTCAAGGTCAGATAAACCAAGCCAGAAATACATGTACACCTTTAATACAATCATTCCATACACAGAATATAGATGACATATTGCTTATAGTATAAAAGAAACAGACCAAACCATGGAAATTCTATACTGACCAATGAACCATGAAAATGAAGTCAAGGTCAGATGAACCCTGCCAGACAGACATGAACACCTAAAAATCATTTCATGTATCAAATATTGTTGACCTATTGCTTGTAGTATCTAAGACCCAAGTTAACCAGGAAAACTGAACATTAACCAATGAACCATGAAAATAAGGTGAAGGTCAGATGTTACCTGCCAGACAGACATATATACCTTACAATCATTCCATACACCAAATATAGTTGACCTACTGCATACAGTATTAGAAAAACAGACCAAAACACAAAAACTTAACATTGAGCAATGAACTGTGAAAATGAGGTCAAAGTAAAAAAAACCTGCCAGACTGACATGTACATTGTAAAATATTTCCATACACCAAATATAGTTGACCTATTGCATACAGTATTAGAAAAACAGACCAAAACACAATAAAGTGCTTCGCTGAGCGCAGCTGGATATGACCGCAGAGGTCCAACCCTGAACAGTTGGGGCAAAAATGGACACAATATTCGTGCTTGATACAGGTCTGAATTGGATTGTAATTAAATATTTGACACATAAAAGGTTTCTGACACAGAATAACTGTAGTCAAAGAACTTAGAATTGGTTATATGATTTGAATTTATATTCAGTTTTTTGGTTTCTGTGCAATACACTGTGCCTGTGCGAATTGACCCCGCCCCCCTCCAAAAAAAAAATAATAAAAATTAACCCATTTTTTTTTTGCTTTTGTGCAATACACTATGCTGTTGCATATTGACCCCCAAAAAAAAATCCCCCACCCTTTTTTTGCCAAAAAAAAAATATGTGAGGAAATTTTGTTTAATTTCTGAAATCTGAAAAAATTAAAAATTGCCCCCTTTTACCCCCCCAAAAAAATTCTTTCCCTCAAGATATGGTCATAATCTCAATTCAAATTACCAATGGAGTTTGCAACCATAATTACCAATTAAATACATCATAAAAGTCTTAAATAGATAATTTAAAAGCAGTGTAAGGGAGGTAATCCAACATTGTACAATTTTGTTTTTGGATTACCTCCCTATTATGCATATATAAAGGTACAAGCCCTGTGTGTCCGTTGTACCCATGTGTATCATATGTTCATTTATATATATAAAATAGACATCTAAATTGCAACCCATTGGTAGCTGAGAGGTTTTGTAGATGTGTTGATGTCAGTCACACATAACAGATTTCCAGGAGGGGTTCGATTCCCAGTGAAGGCATATAAAAATTACATAAAAATAAAGGTAAGTTTTTAAATTAATTCCATTTGTGAACAGAAATCAGTAAATTAACCAATTCAAACTTAATGAAATTAGGTACACAAAGGAAACAAACTGAATATAATCTGGTGAGTCCATTTCAGCGACAGATTTAGAAAGTGTTGATTCTAGAAAAAGAATCCATGGTTAATGAATAGGCTGACGTCACGACAATGGTTTAAGATATTTTATTGGTTTAAAATCCAAAATTACAGGATTGTTACCAAAGACAATAAACATTGGCTATACATAAATGATAAACATACAAACATATATCTGTCCACATTTATAAACATTGTATATTTAAATTTGTATATCCCCTCCATTATTAAAAATAATATTGTTACATTAATATATGTATCTAATTTCTGCTGAGGTAGGTTGTACCACAAAGTTATTTATTACTCAATAAAGCATTTCAAGAATTGTATACGTCCCTAATGAATTTTATAATAATTCTAATTATATCATTCTCACCACACGTATGCAAAAATATAAATCTTGCTTCATTAGTCATATTTAAAAAAGAGGGAACTATTTTACTAATTTTAGAAAATAATTGTTCTCTAATTGCATTTAGTTTTGTACATTTCATAGTGAAATGAAATCCATCTTCTACTTCTAAAAGACACAAGGGACAAATTCTTCCTTCTAAAGGAGTTTCAGTATGTCAACCTTGTTCAATTTTAAGAACACTATTACTTGTGCGAATTTTTGGCAAAACGTCCTATTACTTTTTTGTCAATACTAAACATTAAATAGGTTTCCAATTTTTAATTTTCTTTAAGCTGTCTATAATATGTTCTGAGCTTATTACTGTTCACTGATTTATCATCACAAAAAATATTTTCTTTCCAATAATTCAGATATCTATCATTAAGTTTGGTATGAAGTGCATACAATAAACGCCTTTTTGAAATAGTATCATGTACATTGTATGTAGAAGTTAAAACTTAACAAACTGTTTCCATTAAATGTTCAACTTTAAATTCTAGTTCCAGCCATGTGTCCTGTTGGTTAAGAGTTGTAAATTTTTTTCAAAACAAGTGATTGTAACTGGATCATTTCCATCATGTCCATATTGGCAGCAATTGGTCTTTTTCAAGATTTATCAAAATTTCTCCCATTAAAATTTTCTAATCTTTAACTTCAAGAAACAATGACAGACAACTGTTCGATAGCCATGTAGGTTATCAACTGGCGTCAACTTTGCATCATTTCCCTAAATTTAAGCAGCAATTGGTCCTCCATTGGATTATGAATTTTAGCAATTGTATCAAACAAATGTCTATCATTGTTTCTTGTAGTAGAAAATTGGCAAAAAGATCAATTTATACCTTTTTGCACCATCAATAACAGTTTCTTGCTTTTCTACTTTTCCACCAAATCCATTCCACCTTCCTTCACCAAATCCTCTTTTTTTCATTCCAAGTAAAATTCTCTTTCCATCTCTAACTAGAACAAGTGTCAAGATTTTGATCATTTTAGCCTAAGAAAGTTAAAAAAGAACAACAACTATTCAGTAATATTTCCAGAAATGGTGCATGCTTAAATTAAGTGTGACTAAAGAATCATTTAAAATAAATGGGGAATGTGTCCATGGGACACAGATGATGCCCCCGCTTGCATATCATATAAAGTTATAAAGGGACATAACTGAAGAACAGTAAAAGTGACGCTACCCAAATTTGTACTTGATCTGAGTTTTGTGGTAATAAGTATTGTGTATAAGTCTCATAACATTTGGTTGAGGCTAACTTAAGTTAGAGAACAGAAACGAAAAATTCAGCAATTTTTCCATTTGTAAACAGGCATAACTCTAGAACGGTAAAAGTGAAACCACCAAAATTCAAACTTGATCTGTATTTTGTGGTAATTAGCATTGTGTATAAGTTTCATAACATTTGGTTGAGGCAGACTAAAGTTAGAGAACAGAAACGAAAAATTCAGCAATTTTTATGTTTATAACGGGCATAACTCAAGAAAGGTACAAGTGATGCCACCCAATTTCATACTTGATCTGTATTATGTGGTAATAAGCATTGCATATAAGTTTCATAACATTTGGTTGAGGAAAACTAAAGTTAGAGAACGGAAACGAAAAATTCAGCAGTTTTTATGTTTATAAAGGGGCTTAACTCAAGAATTGTAAAAGTGACGCCACCCCATTTCGAACTTGATCTGTATTATGTGGTAATAAGCATTGTGTATACGTTTCATAACATATGGTTGAGGCAAACTAAAGTAAGAGAACGGAAACGAAAAATGCAGCAATTTTTCCATTTGTAAAGGGGCATAACTCTGGAACGGTTATAGTGATGCCACCAAAAGTCAAACTCGATCTGTGTTTTGTGGTAATAAGCATTTTGTATAAGTTTCATAACATTTGGTTGAGGCAAACTGAAGTTAGAGAACGGAAACCAACTTTGGGATGTACGGACAGACGTGGGTACAGACGGACAAGGGTAAAACTAAATGCCCCCTCCGCTATGGCAGGGGCATAAAAATAGGCATGTTACATTAAGATGCATATGAAAAAATAAAAACACCAGAACTATAATTTTTCTATGATTTTTTTTAGAAATATTATTGAAATTTATGGCAAGATATGGCATTATGCATACAGTTTATAATAAATCACTGCCATTTGACATGCATCCTTAGTACCTCAGAGTCAGTATCATTTCCATGAAGTTAACTTGGTGCTCACCTAATTCTAGTATCAATTATATTCAAACAAAGAGCTTTTTATAGATTTTAATAATGTATGTAGATTGTGGATAACATTTGCCTTATCATATAAATGGCTGTGAACAATTGTAACATTTTCAAATACATGTAACTAGTAGATTCTAATATCAATTACATGTACATTGAACAATTTTTTTTTTAAAGATTTTAATTGCTTATTTTATTTTAACTTGGGGAAGTTATTTGCATAAGGGCTGTATTCCCCTCTACTTACATGACTTATCTATGGCTTTTTTTGCTACATATCATCAAGAGCAGGAATCTAAATATACCTTATCGCTACTTAATCCAATCCAGAAATTGCCTCATACAAGAATATATATGGTTTAGGGGTTGGGATCTTGACCGTTTACAAGTTCTCAAACAGAATGGGGTAGGTGGAGTGACCCCAGGACTCAACCTATATTTTATTTGATTTGTTTTATAGTCCTGTGATCATTACTGAAAACCGGTGTGTCTATCACTTACTGTTTTCAAGCTATAGTCATTTGAAAATTTAAAAAATAAATCCTGTAGGGTTCTATATTAAATCCTCCTTCTGTTGGCTCCTCAAAATACACCATAATAGACCCCAAGAAGAAAAATAATAAGAACTTTGTTTGGGAGACTTAATAGCAAGTAGTATAATTACGAATTTTGTTATAGTCCGATTTTCTGATGCCGAGGGCCTCGGTGGCCGAGTGGTCTAAGTAGTTACTACTGTAATCACTAGCCAGTCAACACTGAGGTTGTGAGTTCGAACCCGCTCGTGCGGGTGCACTCGACTCAATCTTAATTGACTAGGATTGTCAGTTTTCCTATCGAAGGTCGGTGGTTTTCTCCAGGCACTCCGCTTCCTCCACCAATAAAACTGGCCGCCACGAATAGCCCAAAAGCGGTGCTTAAAAGTGGCGTTAAAACACCAAAAATCAAAAATCAAATCTGATGCCGATTATGTAATAGGCCGAGTTTATTATAGTCCGAGTTTGTTGTGGGCCGAGATGAGATACCAGGAATCTTCGATACACTCGGCTTTACGTCTTTAATAAACATTTGTAAAAATCGTAGTAAGGGTCGAAAAATGTTCATTCATGAAATATTTTAAACACAGTATTAATTTTCTTCAACCGGAGGACAGGAGGAAACCCTGAAACCGGGATTATAGTACTCCCGTTTGAGGCACACATATATGGATCTCACGCATGTCTGGAGAATACCGATAAAAGCGTAACGTAGAAACTGCTGTCTCGTGTGTGAATTGATTTTACTTTTGCGCGCAGCGCAGATCCGCCAAGAAGTGTTTGTGATAGCCATTTTCAAAATGAAGTTGAATTATTTGAATTATCGATGAACATATAGCACATTTTAATTCAAGCTGTAAGCTAATCAAAATATAAGTAACTCAAAATGTCAAAAGCATCTTCCTAGAATCAGTTTTCAAACACCAGTGCTACATTATCTAGGTGTAGAACACACATCCTAAAGTAAGATAGTCTGTCACTTCTGGTTTGAGGTCGATGCCTTAGGAAAGTGTATTGCTATAGCAAGCTATAGCAAACTTTCCAAAACAACAGTCACTTAGACAACTTCCTGTTTGGGTCGTGTCGTAAAAATAAAGGTCATCAGTAACGAGTTGAGGGAGGAAAAGGTTTAGAAAGCAAACATTTTGAAACTTTCATAGATTATGATCCACTTTTTTAAACCACAAATTTAAATCATAAAAATACTTTGTTTGAAGTGTTTACTATGGTTTAATTATCAGTCAGGGGACTTACTTAAATGAGTGATTTTCTAAATCACTGATTTAAGTAACATTATTCCATAAAGATTGGAAGTAAGAGTTGTCTTTCTTTAATAATCACCTATTTAAGTAGTACAAATTAATCACTAGAAGAAGTGATTTAATTTTATTATGCTTTAAATATAGAGTACTAATGATCCAGGGACTAATTATGTTTCTAAAATTATCAGAACCAACATCTGTGTTGTCTAGGATGACCAGGTCATTTCAGGTGATGACCTTGTACTGAATCTAGGATAATGACATTAAAATCACTTGTTTCAGTATCATACCTCAATTTCCTTCCCAAAATCACTTATTTAAGTATCATTATTTTAATAACCCCACTAATTTCAACACCCTAAACAGTGAAATTTTTATCGCGAACAGTAGAATTTTATAACGTAATCTGAAAGATGAAACCTTGAACTTTACAGGAAAAATACTCCCACTGCTGGGAAAAATCTGTTAAGAAAGTATCAGTTCATTATGTAAAGCCATTATTATAGCATTTTTCAACTAAAATAGAATTTGCAGATAAATGATAGCATCAAAGGCATAAACCTTGCTACATAAAAGTAGGAAAAGTTAATTTTTCCAATTTTATTAATGAAAGATATTATTTAAACCTATGTGTTTAAAATTTCGTAAAACTACAAAATCACAATTTGTGACAAAACTTCAATTTGCTACTCAAATAAGTGATTTAAAATCACTTATTTCAGTCAGTCCCTGACTGAGGATTATGTCTTTTTGAAAAGTTTTATGCATAATACATTGTTTAAACAGGGCCCCAGATAGCTTCATCTGTTGATCTGGATGAAAAAGTTGTGTAATTTGATTATTTCAGAACTTATCCGGATTGGGATAATTAGGAATAAGGTGTATGGATGCCTGGCTAACAGTTTCAGTCAATATAACTAAGATCAATCAATTCCCTTACTGCCTAGTTATGTTATTAGTACATGCAATACTGGTGACGTGTAATGCAGGATACTGATCAACATCTACATTTTTGGCTGGAGCAAAGTCAAAGCAAGGCTTTAACAGGTTGGGAACAACCCCTCAAATGAGGAGTTACCCCTCAATGTAATGACTATCCCTTTGATGAGGGGTATATTTCAAGTGTTTAAAATATTTTTTTTGGAAAAACCACATCTTAGTACACACATGACAAAAGGGCACATATCCATATTATTTGAAGAAACTTTTCCCAAACAACTATACATCTATCTGGTATTATATGGTCAAAACATGTCCAAGAATTTTGTAATATTCATGGGCTTATATCTACTTTATTATAAAAATAAGTGGACCCCTCTTTTAGAAAAGTTGTTCCATATATAATCAATTTTCCCCCTTTTAAGTTAAAAAAGCTAAGTTTTTCTTTTTTCTTTTCTACAACAGCAAAATGACCCCTTGACTGGGGGACAGTCCCTCATTTAGGGGGCTGTTCCCTACCTGTTTAAAGTGGCACTATATAGCCACAATCGGGACTAATTGCATTATCTGTCCCTGCTGTAGTAAAGCTCATAGGGATTCTGCAACATACCCATACTGATAAAGATGCAGATACATATGCAGACATGGCATTCAATTAATACTCAATTTATTAATAGCAAAAAGCTCAGCAGAGTGACATACAAAATATAAAGGCAGCCAGAAAGAAGGCATAAATTTATATTAACTATTCTAACCTGTGCTCAAGTAAAATATGGCAACCCTAATTTCAACTAATTGGTTGTTTTTCTTTTTAAAAATTTTGCAAACGCTGACTCCACAAGGGAGATTTCAATACAAAAGAAAACACGTTTTCTACTTTCTTTTTCAATACAAGCGTCTGGCTGAAAATAATCGTTTGCAAGATGCAAAATTATCTGACCAATAACCAAAAGGCTCATGAACTATAACATACCGTAACGAACTGTATTAATCAATACAACACTAGTTACCTCTCTTGCATAAACACTTACTAGCTCAAAGTTTTCAATTGGATAACATCTTCGACTAACTAAATATAAAATAAAGTGGAAATTTATCTGAGTGAGGAAAAAAGCTAACAACACAATACGATTCATCTTGAGTTTCAAAGTTAATTAACTGAGTATTTTCTTTATGAAGTAAAAAAAATCCTTGAGAAAAAATAACAGGTCCGGAATTTTAATTGTTCCGGGAACGAAGTTATTGTCTTTTGATTTTCGTTATCTTAAAAATGTAGTCCATAGTGCGGACAGTGCATTTTTTCATATACCTTCCCAATCTATTTCTTCGTGGTTCATTATGGTTTATGCTTCAAACAGCAAGTAGGGGTGTTAATCTTTTTTATTTTTTAAAGTTTTGATATCAAGGGAAGATAGTAAGTTGGTCCAGTTACAAAAGATTAAAAAATTAGTATGTCTGAACTGGGACTATTATACTAAAATTTTATGTCCCAGGTCTGAAGCTGTCAAGACACCCTTAACATAGAACTTTCCATATTTTTAGTTAGAGTTGTTAAAAATTATCTCTGGATACGTATGAACGATTATGAACTGGGACATAATCAGTATATTGACTAGTTTCTAGTTGGTATACTATTCCCAGATTTGAAAAACAGGATTACTGCGGCTAGGATAAAAATTTTGTCCTGCATTTTTTTAGTTGTAATTTCTGTCTTGCCTTTTTATTTTGCACTCTATTCGGTCCTGCCTTTTTTAAAGTTTATCCTGACTTTTTTACCTAATTGTCATCCTGATTTTTTAAAAAAAAAAAAGGGCAGGATGAGATTATTTGCAAAAAAAAAGGCAGGATGACAATTTATGTAAAAAAAAGTCAGGATAAACTAAAAAAAAAGGCAGGACCGATCGAATAGTGAAAAAATAAAAAGGCTGGACCGAATAGACGGAAAAATAAAAAGGCAGGACAAAATTTTTCATCCTAGCCCTCCATAAAAATCAAATGGTAGCTCCCTAACAAGGTCATTAATACAAAAACAGGTTGCGGGGATGGAACTTGAAACTTGAATGTCCAAAGAATAAGCAAGTCCAAACCTTGTATGTGTAGTCGTTGAACTCTAGGTTCCCACGTTAAGTTAAAATGCCCCTATTTCAAGAAGAATAAACTCACGAAAACACGAAAAATTCACTAAATTCGCGTTCATTGTTTTGATTTTTGACCGCCTGACAACTTTACGGAAATATCAGAGTGATTATAAACAAGGACTCTGTGACGGGCAACTTATAATATCCGTGTTTTAAAGATTTTAATGATATCAAGCCAGTCCAGTTCAAACTATTATCACGTGGTACAATTTTCATTTACATATTATGAATATTAATTAGCAAAAGTACTACTAATTTCTGGCTATGCAGGTCCTGATGAACTATGTGGAAAGGTATTAAAAGAAATGAAAGATCATCTTAGTCCTATCATCACATTCATCTTCCAAAAGTCAATTAACACTCACAAAATACCTACAGAGTGGAAACATGCAAACGTCTGTCCTGCATTCAAAAATGGAGACAAACACAATGCCATAAATTACAGGCCAATTTCACTTGCATGTATACTTTGCAAATTAATGGAGCATATCATAGCTAGTCAAATAATGGAACGTCTTGAAAAAAAAACCAATATATTATATGATCTACAACATTGCTTTCGATCTAAACGATCATGTGAGACACAATTAATATCTTTCATACAGGACCTTGCAAAAGACAACAATAACAACATAATAATATACATAGGATAGCAATCCACAACCAAAAGGATGCTTCTTTGAGCGAAGATGTCTTGTGAGAGGACAGTTTTTGTTGGTTTTGTACCATGAATGGTGGTTATTAAGCCGAATATTAAATTTATCCATTGTTTCTCCCACATACTGAATGCCAAAAGTGTTACGTGTTAGTACATAAATTGAGTTCTCTGTTTTACAGTTGGAATTTGAGTAGATGGTATAGCTTTGTTTTGTAAAGAAGCTGATGAAAGAACTGCTTGTATTGGCAGCTTTACAACATAAGCAATACCTTCTTCCACATTGTTTGTAGCAACCGGGAGGTGGAGTAGGTTGCTTTGTTAATATAGCTGTCACTAATTTGTCACGGATGTTTTTAGGTCTTCTGAAGGCCATGACTGGTGGTGAGGAAAATACTTTTTTTTTAAATTGCAGTCATTTTCTACAATTTTCCAACGCTTTTGAACAACGGATGACACATTTTTAAAATCAGGATGGTAAGTGAGTACAAGAGGTGTTCTGTTTACTCCTTTATTTTTATCCTTGTACTCCAGAAGTTCATGGCGACGAGTGTTGTTTGCTCTTTCGAAAGCTGTATCAATGATGTTGTTATTGTATCCTCGAACAACTAGATGTTTACGTAGTTGTCCAAGTCTAGCATTTTGCTTATTTTCGGTTGAGCATATTCTCTTGATTCGCAATGCCTGGCTGAATGGGATACCCCGGGAGGAGTGTTAATCATCGTTCATGGTACAAAACCAACAAAAACTGTCCTCGCACAAGACATCTTCGCCCAAAGAAACATCATTTTGATAATGTTACTTTCCAAATCATAGAAGTCAACACCGAGTAGGACACCACGACGAGAAGGAGAAGAGAAAACTTTTGGATCCACCAGCTCCACACTTTAGAACCTGATGATCTTAATGAAAAAGACGAGAAAAGATACAGGGAAGATAAAGAATAGTTTAGTACACAGCATCGTCCTTTTTATCCTGTGATATTGGCCATTGGACGTTGCAAACTTCAACCACCAATTTTGAAATAATCTTGAACTTCATCCAATTTTTTAATTCTTTACAAGACAGCTAAATTTATGTTCAGAGAGCTGCAAAAGTTTCTTATCTACATCCGATTTCACCTGGATAGATGCACGCTTGATGAAGCTAGTTTGTCTAGCGAAATATTGCGTTTATTTTTTATCGCGTTGTAAATATTTTAAACATTCTAATATTTAAATACTCAATAGTGTGTTAAAATAACATTGTTAGGCAATTTATAATTTCATTTGTGTAATTGAATTAATCTTTTTACTGATTTATCCACGCTCAAATAGATTCGTATGTTATGTGTTGCTATTTATAGGCACTTATATAGTCAAATGCGTTTTGTTAAAATTTACTATTTCAATTTTTGGTCTTTTGGAAAATGTTGTTTGTGCTGTATTTAGACCTCTCTAACAAGAAATTTGTTTTGCATGAACACGTATAAAAATTGCGGTTTTTATCCAACGCAACCATAGGTTTGAACGTTGTTTTCAATTTAGACTTGTTTATATTTTTTTCGTTTGGGCTTGTATTATATTTGCCTTCTGGTTTATATGATCCGTTCATCCTATTTTGACTCCTCAAAATTCAAGAGTCTATCCTAAATTGAGGTAAATTGTATGGCTTTCCAAATACCGTTTCGATTCCTAACATCACTGAAGAGGCATCAATCGTCGAAATCCGGATATGGTGTACAAAAACCTTTGCACCTTTTTTTTGCGGTATGCCATCTTTTCCGCAAGTTTATTGTTTTCTGTTTAGTACTAACTTTATAATTAAGATCCATTTATTACATCGGTGATCCGTTTATTTGGCAATCGCCTATGGCAGTCAGCAGGGTTTAAGAACATTTGTTGTTCAACCTGTTAGTCAAATGCGTATTGTTAAAATAGACTTTTTCATTTTTTTGGTCTTTTGGAAAATGTTGTTTGTGCTGTATTTAGACCCCCATCCAAGAAATTTGTTTTACATGCACAGATATAAAAATTGCGGTTTTTATCCAACGCAATCATAGGTTTGAACGTTGTTTTCAATTTAGACTTTTATATATATATATATATATAATTACTCTAAATATCAGCACAACAATGTTAAATCTGCAAATTTGCTGAAGCAATTTTTTTTTTCGTCTAAACAACAGCCCAATAATGTTAGATCTGTAGATGTAAATTTGCGGTTCTTCCCCGGCCGGGATTCGAACTCATGCGTTTCAGCCTTCTTTCACGATCACTGGTGATCCGATGGATAAAATCTGTCGTAAAGTTCACTAGTTCAGACGTACTTATATATTTATATATATATTGTTACAATATACTTTTTCACTTTTTTGGTCTTTTTGAAAACGTTGTTTGTGCTGTATTTAGACCCCTGTACCAAGAAATTTGTTTTGCATGCACACGTATAAAAAAATGCGGTTTTTATACAACGCAGTCATAGGTTTGAACGTTGTATTCAATTAAGACTTGTATATAAATATATATACATTTTCAAAAAGGCCAAAAAAGTGAAAAAGTATATTTTAACAAAACGCATTTGACTAGCAGACAAACAAAACATCAAACAAAACAGTAAACGAAATTGCTTACACCAGAAACATCAGTTGTGAAATCAGAAGGAGACGGAGGACATGGATAGGACACATATTAAGGCGTGAAAGAGACAACAGTTATGTAGCACTACAATGGGCTCCGGAAGGGAAAAGAACTAGAGAAAGGCCAAAAACTACATGGAGAAGAACAACAGAGAAAGAAAGAAACCAACAAGGATGGACAAGCTGGTACGTAGCCAGAACAGCGGCAAAAGATAGAAAAGGGTGGAATAGCAGCGTGGAGGCCTTATGCGACTTCCGGCGCGGAGAGAATTAAGGTAAGGATTTGACTAGCAGGTCGAACAATGGATGTTCTTAAACCCTGCTGACTGCCATTGGCGAATGCCAAATAAACGGATCACCAGATGTAACAAAATGGATCTTAACTGTTAGTTTAATACCAAACAGAAAACAATAAACTTGCGGAAAAGATGGTATACCGCAATCAAAAGGTGCAAAAATTAGTACACCATATCCGGATTTCGACAATTAATGTCTCTTCAGTGATGTTAGGAATCGAAACGGTATTTGGAAGGCCATATAATTTACCTCAATTTAGGATAGACTCTTGAATTTTAAAGAGTCGAAATAGGATGAACGGATCATATAAACCCGAAGGAAAATATAATACAAGCCCAAACGAAAAAAATATAAGCAAGTCTAAATTGAAAACAACGTTCAAACCTATGATTGCGTTGAATAAAAACCGCAATTTTTATACGTGTGTATGCAAAACAAATTTCTTGGTGGAGGGGTCTTAATACAGCACAAACAATATATATATTTTTTTCAATTTAGACTTTTATATATATTATATTATACATATATGGATGACCGACTACATAAATTGCCAGCATAAATGCATACTATAACTTATACAACAATCTAAATTCGGGATGGGAAGGAGGTAACTTATCGAAAATGTATCCAAAGATAACTAAATAATAGATAAATAAAAACTACTTATGCAAAGTATACCTGTATACCTATAATATTTACAGCATAATAGTATTAAACGAACTTCGCATAGAATTATGCTTTTTTTTTTTTATAAAACTGTACGTTTTCTATAATTTTGAAATGATTCTTCCCTCAAGTCATACGCTACATTGTAAGAATCCTATAAAAAAAACGCAGGTGCGATCATTTTAATTTACATTATTGCTCTACAAAAATGCGCTGCAAAGTATCTTTGGTCTCGGCCAATTTAAACGAATGGAAAAACAGACATACTTGCATAGAGTATGCACCCAACTTTAAGTGATGAGGTCTATACAAATAATTTAGAAACAAAAGAAAATAAATCTTAATTAATATAACTCTAACTTTATAAACACAATTTTGCTATTACGAGTTGACAGACGTGTTTCTATTGAATATGTTAAAGCCATACTTCCTAATAAATGGTAGCTTTATGTATGCTTGGACCAATAAATAATTAAGGGTGCAATCAACAGTTTTTTTCTGTATGACGTCATGTTTTGAGTGACCATGCATAAGTGACCCTTAGTAGTTATGTTGTTTATAAAGACACTTGTATAAAAATAGATATCACTTGGATAAAAAATTTTACTAGCTTACAATGAATAAAAAAAAGTGTAATTTTAACAGAATTAAAAAGTTCTTCCTAAGGAAAATTAGAAAAAAAATGCGCAACCTCAATATGAAAAACCTGAAATCAGGTCATGTGCATATCCATGTACGGGCATGGAACAAGCACATTTCATATAATCAAAACTGTATGAAAATATAGCTTTCGCTGGTCGAGTATAGCCTTTCCTCGTCGGTTATCTAGGGTTGTAACACAGTGCATGATGTATAACGAAAAGTTAAAATTAAAAAAAATACCGAACTCCAAGGAAAATTCAAAACTTATCAAATGGCAAAATCAAAAGCTCAAACACATCAAACGAACGGAAAACAACTGTCATATTCCTGACTTGGTACAGGAATTTCCTTATGTAGAAAATGGTAGATTAAACCTGGTTTTATAGCTAGCTAACCTCTCACTTGTATGACAGTCGCATAAAATTCCATAAAATTTTTCCACGATGCCACAGAAGCAAGGCTTCGAATCTCGCTGAGAGAAGAAAAAAGAATTGAAGACCTAACACTGTTTGGCTAAATTTGAGACAAATTAAATATATATGTATATATTATGGTGTTAGCCCTGTTTAACCACGTGTTATCCGATGGACAATGTCTACCGGTCATAAAGTTGTCACATATAGATATAAGAAGATGTGGTATGAGTGCCAATGAGACAACTCTCGATCCAAGTCCCAATTTGTAAAAGTAAACCATTATAGGTCAAAGCACGGCCTTCAACAAGGAGCCTTGGCTCACACAGAACAGCAAGCTATAAAGAGCCCCAAAAATGACTAGTGTAAAACCATTCAAAGAGGAAAACCAACGGTCTAATCTATATAAAAACGAGAAACTAGAAACACTTATGAACCACATCAACAAACGACAACCACTGAACATCAGGTTCCCAATGTTTAGGTGTGAATAACAAAATTAAAATCATTGATGTGGCGGCATGGTAATTAACATTATTATCCTTTACGACAGACATAATAGCTGATCTGAAAGGTACACCATCTACTTGCCACTATACATCATGTCCTACATGTGTTACAACCCTATATAAAGCCGACGAGGAAAGGCATTACACGACCAGCGAAAGCTATATGTTATATAGCCTAGGTGGTCGAGTTGTCTAGGGCGCTGGACACTGTCCAGGCGGTGTTGCCACGATGCCTAGTCACAGAAATAAGAGTTCTAATCCCGCTGAGAGAAGAAAAAAAATGTGCTAACGCAAATTTGAAGATATAACATTGTTGGGCTAACTTTGAGACGAATTATATATATAAATAAATATCTTATCAGATGTGCATTACTAGTAATTAGTATTATCAGTGACCGCTGTGGATAGTAAACTAGAAATTGAGTGTCACGTACCGGGGATACAGATAATGTACTCTTAGGAGTTCGTACCAGTTATTTCTCCTGATACAGCTTGAAGGGCTAACTTACTGGTAGCATTTTGGAATCGAATGAATAAGTGGTTTCGTCCCCCTACGATGGACATCAAGGGCTTAATGGCTTCTGGTCCGCAATAAAGAAGCCAAGGTTATAACAGTTGACGATAGATGCCAAGGAAAATACCTTATTTATCTGCTTTCTAATCTGGTGTACTGCTCTTCTTATAGTTGCTCTTTAAATTCTATGCTCTTAATTGCTGTTTAAAGCCAATGCCTTTGATTGCTGTTTGGGGCCAATGCTCTTAATTGCTGTTTAAAACCGATGCCCTTAATTGCTCTTCTGAATGGAGTTGGTAAATATTGGGATATGAGTTGGTTGAGTACGAGTTGGCAAAGGTACGAGTTGGCATGGATTTCAATGTAAATGAAATCAATGTAAGTGTATTAAAATGATATCATGTCATCATAATAATAATTCGTAAACAAATGGTGTTTCTATAGTGTACTTAAGTAAGTATAACACAGAAAAACACTAACATAATTGAAATTGAAAAATCAGCAAAAAGGGTATTTTTAACTGTAAGCTGACAGTGGCATAATGTTTTATTGCATATATGAAGTTTTCAAACCCTAGTGTCAAATGCATCTGTTTGTGGTCACACATTTACATGGCCGTTATTTTCTAAAATTTAATAAAAATGTATGCTGGTTTGTGGTCAAATTTTATTTGAATCTGCGCATTTTCACTTCCGGTTTACACAAGAAGCTTCCGGAAAAATGCCGCTGTCATTTCAGCAAGGTTTACTGCAGGTAAATTGTAACTTACATCAAGCACATTAAGCGTAGAACAGTTTTATTATTACCTTAATGTTTATGGTTATACCATAGTCCGAAAATTTTATGTAAAACTGTAAATTATATGTTTAATGAGCTTGCACGAGGTATCATACCCGTCAATATCAACAATTTATAAAATAGAGCTAAATAATAACTTATAAGTGTTATTGTTTTTTTTTTAAAAACACGATATATTGGGCAGGTATTGCCTGTGATAGAGCCAAAGCATGTAAAGCATTAAATGTAGGTACAAGTAAGTATTTCTGGTGTAGGAAATTGTGGAGAAATGTGGGTGCCCTTACACATTACATACCTTTTCCACACATGATTTGTTGGAAGTGGCTGGCTAAATATGATTTAAACACTGATTTGTATTCAGAGTTTGTTAGAATAAAGTGTCTAAAATAAGCATACATTGTACATGATTGCCATCAACCTGAAACTATTTATATATGTTCTATATATAGGCATGAAAAGCATTTATTTCGCATATGAAATTTGATTCAACAAGCACATTTAAATTCAATGATATGAGGCAGGTGCTCCCTGATTAGCAGAATGTGTTGAACTTACCTCCCAAAGATTATTGGTGCATTTTTTTTTTACTTATCAAGCTGTACAAGCCATCAACCTAGCCCAGTAACAAAAGATTTTTGGGATTTGGTTCTTCTTTGCACTGTCAAGGACTGGAACAATCTGCCTCCAAAATCACTTGAGATATGCAAGTCTCAAGTGACTAACACCACTAACTATATATAATGTGAGGCAGGTGTTACTTGTGAAAGGGGAAGAGGGGTGTATAAATTATTTTTTGAATTCAACATATTTTAACTTCCGAATCTATTAAAAAAGAAACAGAAATACGGAAACGTTTCCGATGTTGGTGCTGTTGTTAGGGATTTTAGTTGTGATGTCATTTTCAATGTAAACAAAGAAACACTATCATCAGGTAACGTCTATTTTTTTCATATCAAAGAATGATTAAAATAAAATTGCAGAGATGCAAACGGTTTTTTATACGCTCGTTGACTGTCCGTTCGTCGTCACGGGACATACAGTACCATTCAAGAGGACCAACTCCGTTTCAGTTTTGGGGTTTTATTCATTAAAAGGGGATTTTCCAGTTTTCCACACCAAGAATGCTACACCAAGGAAAATGTTGAGTCACTCCGAAAACTCCGATATTCCTCCCAAAATGTTTGGAGGAATTTAGGAGTAATCTCTCAAAATCGTAAACACCTTGTTAAATGTTTTCGAGCTGAATAAAATTCCAGGAGTAACTTGACCAGTTCAAACCAGTTCAACCCAGAATGTTTACACCACGTGATCGATTTATATGAGGTTAACCTTGTTGATTGGATTTAATCGATGTAATTAACACTTGTAACATGATTCTTTTGTGTTTTAATTAAGAGGTCATAACTTTATGATCACAGATAACTATTTAATCATGGCTTCACTCACCACCCAAGCTGACCAGTGACAAGTCGGAAATACTTTGTACACAAACAGTGTGGACGGTACATTTTTGAACATAATAAAGTTGGATCTTTACATATAATTGACATTTATACATTTCTCAATTCTTATATTATAGTATTATTTGTCTGATTAAACCATGGCCAAAATTATCTTTAATTATGACATAGATATTGTGATAGCGAGCTCACTCCTACACCGAGGAATTAATTGCCCTTATCCTACTTTGATCTCCCGGCACAAGACTGATAGGGTAATTGGATTACCTGACAGGTAAAGGTTGGACGTAATAAAGAATTATATTTCCGGTCTACTGTACCAGTTTAAGTGTCAAAACAGGTGTACAATTTTAAATGTCTTTTTATACTGGTTAAGTTTAATATTTGTGGTATAATAAGTTCTAATAAGTTAAAATATTTTCGTATTTTTGCTTTGCAATCTAAAATATCTTTACTTAAATGTACTTGCTTTAAAAAAAATATTAAAGTAAACAAACTGTTTATTGATTTACTTCTATTTTGCCAATAATTTTCGGACTCAATGTCTACATAAAACAGTAACACAGTATTAAAACAAAACAAGAGACATAAAAGTGAAAACTAGAAATACAGCTAAGCGACATAACGCAACTGATTGTATGAATCTTTTCACCAAGCTGTCCACACGCTACCCTGGTGCTATCCAAAAATCCTGGGAGAACACTGCAACTTGCAAGAAATTTTGGTGAATTGTTTATATCTATTGACATGAGCTCCCTTTTGGATTTTATAAATGTTAGATTTAACATTTCGAGTTACAGGGTTTTATTCACAAAAAGGGATTTTCCAGTTTTCGGACAATAACTAAAAATATGCTTTCAGCAATTCTAAAAACTATCTTTAATTGTACTTTAAAAAAAGGATTATAAAATATAGTGGAAAATGTGAAAAAAGCAATATTCTACTTCAAAGTTAAAGTCTTTATTTGAAAATTATGTGTCTCAAAGTTTTGTATATGCAAGTAAAAGGAAAATTTATTCACCATTCGTTAGGCATAATAATTATGTAAGTCTACAGCATTTTCTTTTACGATTATCTCATTGCTTGAATGAATAAAAGATTTAAAAGCAAAATGTTGTTGTTAATTCTTTCAATTGCATTAAAATTTTATAAAAATAAAAACTGTACTTAATTTTGACCTCGATGTTTTCACCAGTAAATTAAATATTTTATTCTGAAATGGACATACTTGTGTAAAATAACCGGAAACTTCCGCTAAATTAATGAGAGCAGTTTTAAGAAAATCATAAAATTACGTGTCACAAAGTTTTGTATATGCAAGTAAAAGAAAATATTATTCACCATTCGTTATGCTTAATATTTACGGCATTTTCGTTTTACGATTTGTTGGCATTACTTTAGGATAATAATCCGTTCGGTTACAACAGGAATACTTCCACAGCTGCATTAACTCGTCTTTGTATAATATTTATTTTCGCACAATGAATGTAAATTTGTGTATTTTGAACAGTGATCTTAAAAGATTTAAAAAATTATTTGCCGTGCGAAGACAATTCCACGATACACATGTCAGTTATCAACAGTTTGGGTTGAACTTGAACTTGACTTACTTAACAATGTTAAATGCTAAAATAGTAAACATTAATTTTATCCACAGCACGAGATTTTTAAAGGCGGAAATAATATCACGTACCAGTAAACTCAGGTGACTTTTCTGGACGACCGTGGGAAAATTCATTCAGGTTTTAAAGATGCAGAACAGAAATGTTTGTGCGTGCTTATTGAGGCTCTAGAAGGTCCTTTTACAATCGATTAACCGGAATCTAAAATATAATTTTTTCCGAATAAACGAGAACACATCTTCTTTAGCTATTTAATTTTTATGTTTTATCAGTCAAAACACATGAAACAGGACGAGACCTGAACATTAGTTATCGTCCATGGTCAATAATATAAATTTATGGTTGGTGAAATATTGAAATTATGATGGAAATTGTCCGGGGGATCAATTGTGTTCAAATGACAAACATACGATAAAGAACTGCCAATTGTGGGCGGTTGAGAAATTTTGAAAATGAAATTCTGACTTGGAACATTATGATGGGTAATTGAGGTTCAATAATAATTAAAGGATTAGTGACCTATCGGATGGCGATAAGCGGATTACTTATCATCACAACTTTTAACATCGTTTGTAAGCGTTAAATGGCTGAGCGTCATAAACTTGTCAAAAACATGTAGACAGGTAGAATTATAGTAATTTAATGCGAACATATTTTACATTTTCCAAATTTAAATGCGAAATTGATATAAAATACTTCGTCAATTTGAAAACCGTTTAAGTAAAATACGAAAATAACGCATAAACAAAATCACTGAAGTTATTCCCTTTGTTGAACAGAGTTGTCACTTTACAGTTTCTTTTGTAATTTAAATTATTCAAGTCTGTATAAATGTACGAGGTGGTGAAACATAATATTTTACATTGCTCAATAAATTGAGTTTACTTGTTGATCCGATTAATAGATTGGACGATCTAGTTACCGTAAAAACTACATCTTTTTATAAGCCAGTTGATTTTTATATAATGAACAATTAACATACGGATATTGCTTATTGAGTAAGTCATAAAAGATTCTAATGGTGGCAAATTGTCTTTGTTGAAAGAACACAATGTATGACATGACCGGACTGTAATAGAAACACAAAATAACAAGTTTTTCTTCATATTTTTTTGTTTGTAAATTTATTTCAAAGATAATGGCATGGGACAAAAACATAAAAGATATAAATGATAATTTCACATCTTTATCTGTCAAAGAAAAGAAAACATTTGTTAAAATTTTAATACCGTGATTTTAAAGCACACCTGTGCAATCAAGATCGATTAAATGTACATAGGTAAATTATCTGGCTAATCCGATTATATTGTCACGCGTCATTAACTTTTAGTACATCCGATGGGCAATAAACTAATTAACAGCCAGCGGTGTTGGGAAGAAATCTTTGGAGGAATTTGGGAGTGAAATCCGCGGTACTCGGTGTGGCTCCGAAAAACACGGAATCGGAAAAAAGCGATATCGAATCGATTCGTTTAAATGGTACTGTATTATGGTATACTGTTGACTGTCTGTCCGTCGTCAACATGTCGGACATTAACTCAAAAAAGCTTTAACCAATATGCATGAAACTTTGGTGAATTGTTTATATCTATTGACATGAGCTCCCTTTCGGTTTTTATAAATTTCAGATTTACCGTTTCCGAGTTTTGGGGTTTTATTCATTAAAAAGGGGGGATTTTCCAGTTTTCCAACAATTACTCAAGAATGCTTTCACCAACTTGCAAGAAATTTTGGTGAATTGTTTATATCTATGGACATGAGCTCCCTTTTGGAATTTTATAAATTTTAGATTTAACATTTCCGAGTTACAGGGTTTTATTCATAAAAAAAGGGGGATTTTCCAGTTTTCGGACTAACGAAAAAATGCTTTCAGTAGTTCTCATTAAACTTTGGTGAATTGTTTATATCTGTTGATGTAAGCTCCCTTCAGAATTTTATAATTTTTAGATTTTACGTTTCTGAGTATGGGGTTTTATTCTTTAAAAAAGGGGGGATTTTCCAGTTTTTGGACAATAACTCAAAATGCTTTCAAGCAGTTCTCATGAAACTTTGGTGATTATTTATAGCTATTGATGTAATCTCCTATTGATTTTCATAAATTTCAAATATGGCATTGAGAAGAAATTGAACTTTATTTGTTTATACAGGGTCTGCTCTGGCTCCCAAAAAGTTGGAGCCAGCAAAATCGCCAGCTCCTAAATTTTGTCGCCAGTTTTGAAAACTTTGAGCCAACTTTAGGGCCAGCTAAAGTCTTGATTTCTTCTAAAAAAATTCAAACTATGTTCAATTTAAATTTCTTATGCACTCAGCCTGCACTTTACATCATTTAACATGTTACACTAAGTAAGTTATAGCATAGGGTTTATATACATACAAAAAAACATGTGTACTTTTATTTTCTTTGTCAGTATTTCATATGTATAAGAATATAATTAGCTTAGTTATGGTCTGTATATGCTACAGAATAGAAAAATTGTTTTTAAATAAAAAATAAAGAAAAAATTGGTAATTGAATGAAGAAAACATATAGTCTGACAACAGATTTACTAAGTATTGCCCAACAGCACAGTGTATTGAACAACAGCAAGAAATCTTTAACTGAATATAAATTCAATTCATATAACCAATTTCAAGTTCTTTGACTACATTTATTCAGAAACCTATAATGTCAAATATTTGATTACAATCCAAATTCAGACCTGTATCAAGCTTGGATATTGTGTCCATTTTTGCCCCAACTGTTCAGGGTTGGACCTCTATGGGCGTATCCAGCTGCGCTCAGCGAAGCAGTTTATTTTTTCTGTCAGACATTGGGGCCTACAGGGTAGCAAGTTTTGCCAGACCCATCAAATTTTTGCCAGACCTATATTTTCACTCAAAAATAAAATGAGACGCCTTTGAATAATTACTTTTTATTTTGTTATAATTTAATTTTGATGTAACATGTCTTCTGATTGGCTGAAAGTGTTTTGTCTATCAGCTCAGACATAATTTTGTCATGTGACTGTGACGTCACCAACATTTAAAAAAAAATTTACTCCTTAAAAATGGACTTTAGAATTAAATTATAGGGAAAGACTGATATTTTTTCTGTCTATTCGAAATAACCAAAAAAATGTGGTGCATGCTGAATAACCCGCAAGAGGAGTACTTTGACACAACTTGTGACAAGATAATCTAATTGTTCTTTTGCCAATAACGGGCATAAGAACAATTAGATCAAAAACAAAGACAGTGGCAATCTACATTTGTACGTCAAAACGAATATATGTGTTCATACATTAACTAAAATGAAGAGAAAAAAACACTCTTAGAAACCTAAAATAATACTTGTTTTTGTTTAATTTTATAATTTACTTAAATCTGGTCATTACGACATTAGTTGTCCCTTAATAGAACATTTGGTTTTTAGTGCTTTTCAACTACATAATTGATTTGGCCATCTATTGTTCCAACTGTTCATGCACCACTGATGTGACATATGGAGACGAAACTCGTTTTTGCATACTAACAAAGTTCTCGTTAAGGCGACGTATTCGCGCCATGGATGCATGGTTTTCTGTCTGGACGCACTATGCATGAACCATGCGTCCGTGGAATGCGTCTGATAACACTTGCTGAGTCTTGTAATCATCAGAATTATCAATCCCCTATCAAAAAGAAGCTGAAAACATGCTTCTACTCGATTTTTTACTAGAAATTTACTTTTGTTTTCATTGCTATGTGTAATAATAAATCCTGAGAAATTCGAAAATAATTATGATCACATGACTTATGCTAATTGGATAAAAGCAGGGAAGATTGAAATCTGTTTACATCAGCACGTTTACCTATTTCCGGCAATAAATATTTTCATTTGAACTTTTGGTTTTCAATGCCTTTTAACTACAGTATAAATTGGGAAGCCAAGGTTACAAGGACCAACAGAAATTTCAATTTTGACGGCCCCAAACAGTAAAAATATTTGCCAGTCATTGGGTCTGACTCAAAGACGTCGTTTGCTGGACCCACTAAAATTCTGCCCCCTAGGTCCGTTAGGTCCGACGATTAGCCATGTTAGCTGCATCACTGAAATTGTTATGATTTATATCTTTAAACGATGAAGGTAGCAAGTAGGCTTGTTATTCTCATCAGATACTGAAATCTGACTGATTGAACACATGATTTTCCTAAGAGAACACATTTTGTTTGCTATAAAATCTTATGTTGAATAAGCTCCAGACTCATTTTTATATGTAAGGAATTTATTTTAACTGGCAGTATTCTTTCAGTAATCAAAAACAACAAATTTGCAGGAAACAATATGATGCACCTTCCTATATTTTATGCAAAGTCCCGTGACAAAGAAAGTTAGCTGGTATATTTTTTTTTTTTATTGATTTTTCTACTGTAATTGGGAACTTTGTCCCCATATTAACAGTTCATGCAATATTGGTTTGAATCATGCAAATCTTGTAAAATAAAACAACATGTTGATTATGGGCAGTTTATAATAAAGAAAAAGACTAATTTTGCCTACATAATCCCTGATGTTACATATTCACTGTAACATATAAACATGTTTTTTGAGAGAATATTGGAAAATTCAACTTTTGAATACATGTACAATGTACATTAGCAACTTTCTAGAAACTAGAGACCATTACTATAAGTTGATCCTCTGAAAATTTAGCAACCCAAAGTTTGTGATCGTTTATTTTATTAATTGTTCTAGACTTGTTTTTCCCCAAATCAAGAATAAAATATTTTTGAACTTTTAATAATAATCGCAATTTGGTTTCTTGAATATATTTTCATTGTTCATGACTACTTGTATCTCTGAAATGTTTTTATCCTGTTAGTTACAGTGTAAGTAAGATGCACAGAGTCCTACTCACTGTTACTTGCTCTAACAAACTAGATGTTCAAAATTTTATTCTGGAACAGTCAAAATCATCAAGATTTGGTAGGTTGGAAACAGACGAAATTTAAAATGAAGAGGTGGCCTATAATAAATGAGCTTGGATAACAGTTATAGAAATATTTTAGGTCTGTTCAAAACATCAAATGTAAATGACATTCCTTTAATTTAGGGAGCTGCAGAACCAATGCAGGTAGATGGACAGGTGGAAGAAAATGATAATGTAGAGGAAGATCAGTTTGTTGTTGAAAATTCTTCTATAGTAAGTAAACTAGTCCACCAATACATTATTTGTCAAATTGATTATATCTCATTTATAATCATCATGATCATCTACAATGTACATCATGTACATGTACACAATGAACACCTTTACATGTACATTAGTAACTGATTTTTATGCCCCCGCCGCAGCGGAGGGGGCATTAAGTTTTACCCTTGTCCGTCCGTACGTACGTTCCAAAGCTGGTTTCCGTTCTCTAACTTTAGTTTGCCTCAACCAAATGTTATGAAACTTATACATGTACACAATGCTTATTACCACAAAACACAGATCAAGTTTGAAAATGGGTGGCGTCACATGTACCATTCTTGAGTTATGCCCCTTTATAAACATAAAAATTGCTGAATTTTTTTCGTTCTCTAACTTGAGTTTGCCTCAACCAAATATTATGACACTTATACATAATGCTTATTACCACATAATACAGATCAAGTTTGAAATTGGGTGGTGTCACTTTTACCGTTCTTGAGTTATGCCCCTTTATACATGTATAAGCATAAAATTGCTGAATTTTTTCGTTTCTGTTCTATAACTAGTTTGCCTCAACCAAATATTATGACACTTATACATAATGCTTATTACCACATAATACAGATCAAGTTTGAAATTGGGTGGTGTCACTTTTACTGTTCTTGAGTTATGCCCCTTTATGAACATAAAAATTGCTGAATATTTTCGTTTCCGTTCTCTAACTTTAGTCTGCCTCAACCAAATGTTATGAAACTTATACACAATACTTATTACCACAAAACTCAGATCAAGTACAAATTAGGGTAGCGTCACTTTTACCGTTCTTCAGTTATATAACTTTATTAGATATGCAAGCGGGGGCATCATCTGTGTCCCATGGACACATTCCCCATTTATTTTTTTTATATATTTAAAAGTTGCATGCATAAGCTTTATTACATGCATACAGTGATACTGAATTCGACAGACTTTTAAGTTAAGACTTATCCATGAGCCCTATGGACAAGTTGTCTTTGTCATTAGAATATTCTGTTTTGTTGGGAATATTTGTTTTAGCTCATCTTTATCATTAACTCCATAGCCTACTGAACAAATTGAACCATGCAAAACATGATAGTGATGAAGAATTAATCTGTATATGATCAATGCAATCCTTGTTGTATGATCAATCCTTATTTGCTTAAGATAGTTATATTATACATATGAAATATGATTATTGTACATGTACATGGATATGTTTGGCTTGAACATTTGAAAATAATATTCCAAGCTCTGGGGATCTGGAAACTTTTTCACACAATTTCAGTCATTATGAGATGACTTGAGATATAAAAATAAGGAGATGTGGTATGATTGCCAATGAGACAACTATCCACCCAAGTTCAAATGAAGTGGATGAAAGTTCAGGCCTTGCGGTCATAAAACTTTCGAGCATGATTTTTGTACTCAGACTCAGGAATCAACCAATCAAAATACTGGATTTGGTGTTTCGAGCACAAATTTTGTACTCCAGTACTGAGGACCCAGGTCTTTTTTCAAACTGTCAAAATTAGTCCTGCTAGATTCATGGCATCAACGAACTTGTATTGAATGGTTTCTTTGCATTAACTTCATGAAGTTTCTAACGTTTTCAAAAGCGATTTATGGAATGCAACAGTTTAAAACTGAATTGATTTTAATGACTAAAAAACGGTAAATTTCGCAGGAATCGCCAATTTCTTTCGATTTTAAAGAAGAAGAAAAAAACAGAAGTTTCAAGTTAATACTGAATTACGAGTGATTCAGGATTTATTTAAGGGATTCTTTCTGTATCAAATAACAGGAAATCATATTTTTTATTTTATTAGTCGGATTTTTGAAGGAAAATCGGTTATTGATTTAGGGATGTACGGCGGGCGGGCAGGCAGGCGGCTGCCAAACTGTTTCCTGTGACTAAATGAAGGTCAAGTTCAATTTCACGATTTTAGTTTTTCGTTGTTGAGTTATAGCCCTTTCCCAAGGATTAAATTTTTGATGAAATACTTAATAATTACTCCATTTCTGTTGAAAGGGAAATAACTCACTTTTTAAAAGATTTTTAAAAGACATTGTATTAATGATAAATGACATTTTGGATTTTTTTTTTTTCTTTGGTAAATTCTTTGAATAATTTTGTGGTAGGTTTGTTTGTTATTCTGCATAAACTTATTTTCTGGATGCTATATATATAATTTTTTTGTTGAAGTGAACTCCTTTAATTAGATAATAATCTATTTTATTAAAGGATATATTTCATTACATTACATTGTGTAGATAAATTTGTTGACATTGATAGCTAAGTTGTAGATCTATATTAGTTTGTGACAAATGAAAGAAAAATATTTGGAACTATTAATTATATTTGATTTTAATTTGAAAATAGATATATATTGTGTAACATCATATCTAATTTTAGAGAACTATATCACTATGTGTTTAACATTTATTCAGTTTGTTAAGCAACCAACAATCAATCAATTTATTCAGTTTGAGTTATTTCCTTTGAACAGAAAATTATGTGGATAAAATTAAACTGTGTTTCATTTCAACATAAATTAAATATATATAGGGTTCTTTCAAATGCTGAATCTAAACCTGTATTTAAAGATTAGATTTTTGGGCCCAGTTTTCAAGTTGGTCCAAATCAGGGTCCAAAATTAAACTTTGTTTTATACAAAAAAAATTGAATTTATGGGGTTCTTCGAATTGCTGAATCTAACCATGTATTTAGAGATTTTGGATTGTGGGCTCCTTTATCAAATTGGTCCACATTGAGGTCCAAAGGGTCCTAAATTAAAATTTTGTTTGATTTCATCAAAAATTGAATTCTTGGGGTTCTTTGATATGCTGATTCTAACAATGTACTTAGATTTTGGATATTGGACCATAATAGATAAATGTCTAATTTCAAATTTTTCAGTTCTTTGACCACATTCATTTTGTGTCACAAACCTATGCTGTGTCAAATATTCAATCATAATCCAAATTCAGAGCTCTTTTAAGCTTAACTGTAGTGTCCATACTTGCTCAACTGTTCAGGGATCGACCTCTGCAGGAAATCCGGTTTGCTGTCACTCTGACAGCCTCTTGTTGATTTTGGGCCTAGTTTTCAAGTTGGTCCACATCGTGTCCAAAATTAAACTTTGTTGTTTGGGATTCAATAATTTTGACATGATAAGTTTGTAAACCTTCAGGGATTGTTATGAAACTTGGACAGAAGCTAATCTTCAAGACCAAGAAAAGTTTGAATTTTTTTTTATATTCTGTATTTTACTGATAAATGGACTCACTTTTTAAGTCAACAATACGCTTTTCCACTGATAGCAGCAATTGTAGGCGAGACACAGTGTTCCTTGGAACCCCTTACAAATTATATTCATGAGGAATGATATTTTGGAAATATGTTTTTTTTTTCATATATATATATTTTTTGTAAATTTTTAATTGTAGTTTGTTTGTTATTCTGAATAGATTAACTTTTAGATTGCTATATATATTTTTTATCTGATGAAGCGAACCCCTTTAAAAACTTAGCTTATATTGTCAATTAATAAATGAATAAATTGAATTCTTGGTGTACTTGGATATGCTGAATTTAACTATGTATTTAGATTTTGGATATGGGATCATAATAGTTAAAAGTCCAATTTCAAATTATTTCAGTTCTTTGACCACATTCATTCTGTTTAAGAAACCTATGCTGTCTCAAATATTTAATCACAATCCAAAATTCAGAGCTGTATCAAGCTCAAATGTTGTGTCCATACTTGCCCCAACTGTTCATGGTTCGACCTCTGCAGATGTATCAAGCATTTTGTTATAGTAAATATTTGCCTATTAAGGGAAACTATTTAGTAACATCAGCTATAACAATATCTAGTACTACTATGCACTTATGGAATGCAAGGTTTACAGTTCTGAAGTAAAAACAATATCATAATCTGTAAACCAGATAAATTAAACACATGTAATATACATGTCTTTTTGTTATATTTTCCAGGATTTAGAGCAGTATGCCAGTCAGTATTCAGGATTAGCCAAACTTAATAGATTACTATTTATATCTGATCACTGTCCACCATTAAAGGTTGAAGCACTTAGAATGGCTTTGTCTTATGTCCTCACAACATACAATACAAATCTTTATCAGCAAGTCCATAGAAAGCTCCAAGAGGCAGTATCTTCGTAAGTATAAAGGCATTTATTAGCAATGGTGTCATAACAGACAGTACTTCATATTAATTGTTCATCAGCAAATTTATTGTGCTGAATTAAGAAGTTTCTACATGTATTTTCTCTGACTGTAAGTATATATGTGCCTGCATACGGAGTATATATCTCCCATTTGATACGATATTCCAGGGCTTGTATTTCCTATCATGATTTCCTTGATAGAGGGTTGTTGCTCATAAGGAAGCTATTAAACCAAGAGTTTGAAGTGGTGAAGTTGAAATCGTCTCTTCGTTAATTTTTCGGACGCCATCACGAGTTGGTTGACTGTTATTGAATATCTGTTTCACAGATGACGCTGGATATGTTCCAATTGTCATAATTACAGTCCCGTCCACTTTTCCCTGAATGTGACCTACCGAATTAGACTTATCACTAGGTTTGTACTTACATGAGCAACAATACAGGTGCCACATGTGGAGCAGGATCTGCTTACCCTTCTGGAGCACCTGAGATCACCCCCAGTTTTTGTTGGGATTTGTGTTGCTCAGTCTTTAGTTTTCTATGTGGAGTTTTGTGTATTGTTGTCTGTTGGTCTTTTCTTTTTTAGCAATGGCGTTGTCAGTTTATTTTTGACTTATGAGTTTGAATGTTTTTTTGGTATCTTTCGCCTCTCGTTTTTTAGTATATTTGTGCTACAGTTCATGAGTTGTTACAATTACATTTTCAACTTCAACTTCACAAAAGATTTTGTACTATAGTCAGGAGCAGGAATTCAAATTTACTTTGAAAAAAAATTAAGGTTTGGCCCATAACAGATGCTGGTTGAGTAGTTGTTTCTTGAATTTTATTTGATCAACCATGACAAAAATATTTCCTTTAACTACATGTAGTTCACTTCCATCATTGATTTCTCTACACTAGGTCAGACGTTTTGTAATAATCCAACCATGGGCAATGTATTTGCAAAAAGATTTGTTCATGCTTGTCCCTGTGGAATTTTTAATCTTTTTTCTTGCTTTTGATCATTGAGGTTTATCTGTCCCTTATTCTTTGAAACCTACTGTTTTTTAACAAGTAAAAGTGGAAGTCACTAACCTGTGACAGTGCTGATTGAAACTCCTGCAGGAGCTGGTAGTCCAGTGGTTGTGCTTGTGGTTCTTTGCCTGCCATAATTGTTTTCATTTATTAATATACAAATGACAGTACTTTTGTGTATTTTACACACCATGTCTTTAAAATACATTTTGTAGCAAAATATCATTTTGGGTAAAGCATTTGCTCATATTTAAGAATTGATGACAGTACATGTATCTCAAAATGGAACTTTCAGCACATTTTTTTTTTGCACTAATTTCAAGAAGTTTGAAGCCTTATTGCAAAGATGTGAGACAATATTCAAAACTATAAATACTGATACCTGTCAGATTAATGTTTTATGAACACCTGAAGGATGTTATTTGGTAGATTTATAAAACTTTTTGATATTCAAATTCAAGGGCAAAAAAGTAGCCTCATCATACCTTCTCCTTCATGTTTGAGCTAAAGTGGAGTGAAAATCTCAAAAAATGTACATGTACGACATCATAACCTTTCTTCATATGTGTTCATCCTATTTAAATTCTAGATCATCCAGTTTACCAGATGCAGTGGCAGGTATTGTACACAATGTTCCTGGTTTAGATACACAGTGGATAGAAATAACATCAAAGAAAGCTGCTCTCAAATTGGAAAAACTCGATACAGATCTAAAAAACTACAAAAGTAATTCCATCAAAGAAAGCATAAGGTCAGTATCTTACAGCAGTCAGGGATATAATTCTATCAGTTGAACGGCAAACGATTTAATGGCGTCTAAGGTCAAGACATTGGTCATGTGATAAAAGGTCAGAGTTTACCTTTTTATTGTGAACGTGTACACCTCGTGGTTTTTTACCTCGTATCGTCTTATTGTAACTCGTACATAAATAAAACTTGTAGTGTCCAAATCTTGAGTAAATAAGCTTCATTATTCTGTATACTTATTTAAGAAAGGTGTTGTAAAAGTATTCTAAAGCGACGATGGAAGTGGAAATTTTTTAGAAAATTTATGTGGTCTCTGGAAAATCCCAAATTATTCCTTAAATGGGTTTGGTAACGTATGGAGGGTATAAAATATGAAGTAAAATCATTTTCTGGTTCTTATTTTATTCATTATTGATCCCAAATTCCCCAGCAACGAATTTGTGTCAGCTTATTCGTGGCGAAGCGGAGATCAAAGGGAGATAACTCCGTACATGCATCGTAGGAAAAACAGTAAATTCGAATAAAATTAATGATTGAAGTTATATTTCGACACTTTCTTGTATAACTATTCCATATTGCATGTTCCTTTACTCATGTAACAGCAAAATAGTTCTGTTATAGTTGAATATGACATTTTTTCAAGTAATTTCAGGTTTTTGAAACTTCCAAAGTACAAAATTATAGATAAGTAACTTTTCTCTGAAACTTGGACTTATAAATTGCTATACATAGTATATTCTCAAACACTCTTTTGATATATCGAATAATAGTATTTGTTCTACTTTCTTTGTATCAATATTCTTAGAAAGCTTATGAAAATAAACTCAGTGTTTGTTCATGTAGAATGTTAATATATAATAGTAGAACAGTTTTAATAATAATTTCCTTTTAAAATTAGACTTTAATTAATTCAATTTATATATATAAATAAAGTATCTAAAATAGAAAGTTTTACTCTGGTGCATTGAAAATGTTGCACCAGAAATGAGATTAAACAAAGTTATTTAGCCTGAAGAACTTATCTATAGGTTCTTTGTCACTTTGTATGCTGATCATATGGAGAAAAAAGAGTGATATTATACATTCTAACACAGCATCAATTGAGAAACAATAGTTCTCTCCTCTAGACATTTTAGTTTTCAAGATGCAAGTCTTCAGTTGCTTATCAATATACATATTTAAGATTTCTCTGTTAAGAGTGGCAAAATAACTTTCTGACAGATATGTTGTATGGGAATGTTTCTCTTGATATTTTTAAACAGTTAATTTATGTTACCAACTATCTTTTTTCTACTATGATCTGCAAAGAGATGGGTTCTTTCTGTGTGACATCATTGATTATTAGGCTAATTATTGGTAGCCTTTTTCCTGATGTAACAATGCATATGGCAAATTCTGAGAAAAGCAAGAACCTTTCAGCAGATCCAGCTTTTTATAAAAGAGTAGGGATTATTCCTATAACAGAAAAATATATATTTTGATTTCATGCCAAAAGTTATATACAAGAGGGTTCATCAGCAGTACAGTATAAATTTGCATTACATTAAAATACAATATGGATAAAAAGAAAATGTAGACAATACATACTTCAAATTTGTGAATATTGAATGAAAAAAAGATAATTTGCAGTGGACAGAATTATCTTTTTTCTTATTATACCTGCTTTTATATAAGAAACTATATAAGATGTACAAGTTCTGTTTCTCGCTCTAAATCAAGAAAAAAAAATTAAAAACAAAAGGCCAGAAAGGATTTAAAACATTATAAATTAAACAACACAAAGAAAACTGAACAAAAAGCTGTAATGGAATATGATATCATGCAGTTCATATTATTTCTATTATTACAAGTTTTGGATTTTTTCTTAAATTTGAATTCAAAAGTCCTAAAATAACTGTTGAGTCCTTTAATTAAATTATTGATTGAATAATGAATGATTAGTTAAGCTGATCAGTAAATAAAGTATGAAAATGCTTTAATTTTTTTAAATAAATGAGTGTTATTTATATGTCAAAGTATACTGAATCAACTTCAAATTTAAACCAAATCCACATTTAACTGCTCTAAAATGCATTGGCAGTTGAAATACAAAACAAAAACAAAGCTGACTTAAATACAGTATATTCAGAATTTTTTGAATAATGGACAAAATAAGATAATTATTATTCTGATATTAGAAAAAATCTTCAAATCAGAATGCAAGTTCTTATTATTGTGATAATCAATTTAATCACTTTATTTACTTTAATTAAAACCTCATGATAATTTCTGAATTTACAGTACTTAGCTTATCAACCTCTATGCTTAAAAAATAAGTTTCCTAGGCCTAAATGTGGTTGAAATTCTGACAATTTTGCTAACTTTACCAAAAATTTCTTTTTATGACATAACTGGATTATTACTATTTAAGAAAAACTGCATAAAGTTGTATAATATGTATTACATTTCAGAATGCTAGTTTGTATTATCATCATGATAATTGCAATAAGTTATTATTCAATTAATTAAAAACATCAATTATTTTTGAATTGATAGCCTGGAATCAGTACATACATGTGTTTTTATACACCTATAGACTATTCATTAGGGAACTTATTAAAATGAAATTTTGCACAAGACAGTCATGGCAGTTCACAATTACAGTGGTCATTTTAAACATAGTGACACCATTAATACAATTTTATTTTTCATGCATAATCATTGCAGAACTATTTTTCAAATGATTTAATGTTTGTTAGTTATTTACTTCAAATACTGAACCTGTTCTAAAATAAAGAGATGTGGTATGATTGCAAATGAGATAACAATCTAAAACTATCCACCAGAGTCCAAATAAATGTGTCTGTTAGCAGTTATAAGTCACTTTACAAACATCAACAATGAATACAAACTTTCATTATTTATAGACAGATTAGGAAAAAGAGGAATTATAGCTTTTTGGCTTACTACAAGAGAATATAAGAAATATAATAATATAAATAAGGAAAATAGAGAGGACTTAGCCACTGGACTGTATATAAAGTGCTTCCTTACTAGTCCTTAGAGGAGCTGCTGTATACTTAGAAAAAAAGATGTGTGAGACACTACATTTTGTAGCATTTTGGTCAATCTGCCCTATTTGCTCCAACCTATTAAAATTACTGCCTATGGTGGGAATTAAACCCAAGTATGTCCATATACTCTATTTTCCTCTATGTACATACATGTACATGCATATGAAAAATATCAAATGCAAAGTAAATATGGTAATTAACATCATGATTACAGTCTCATTTTTTTGTAAGGACCTAGTTTAGGAAGTCCCTGGACCTAGCCAGACATATTTCTTAAGCAAGGTGTATTATATAACTCTTAAAAGTTTTAAAATGCAATTGTAAGATTAATTATATCTGCTCTTAAACTACAATAACACAATAAGTATGTTCAGTAACAACAACGTGCAATTTAAGACAGTAATTTAAGTAAACAAACATCAAATGAACGACCACGTGTTTGTCTGCTGTGCTTGAATTTAAACGGATCAGCTTTATTTACAAATTTTGCTACAGCAGACAATTAAACATGTCACTTTACATTATAAGTTTTATAAAAATGTATTTGTTGTTATGACTTGTGTATGCATGGAAATATAATGTCAGCAGATAACATTGATTTTACCATACAAAATGAATACACAGCATTCCTGAGGTGTGCACACAAAACACACCCACTTTTGTTACAATGGATGGTAACGATATAGCCATTTATATAACAGTAAATGCCATTGGATAAGCTACCCTACACAATAAATAATATGCAAATTTATCCCGCCACGCTTTTGTGTCAGCTCGTGTTGTGATGGAAAAATGTAAACATTGGAATCCGCCATTTTGAGTTAGGAACAAAACTATTTTTCAATCTTGGATTAAAGGAGATTGCGCACATTGCCAGCGTATCATACATAACCAGTCATGTGAAAATATATCTTTTAATTTGTTTTCTGTAATTACTTTTCAATGTTTGAGTTAATTTAATGTTTTAATTTCCTACAGAACGGACATCGTTCTCAAAGTCGCTGAAGAAAAATTATAGGTGGTGCTGTTTGTGGGCGTAAACATTTTACATACGGGTACTTTTTGTGTCGACAGATTGACCTTTATCTGTCAGATTCAGGCGTTTGCCGTTCAACTGTATAGGGTTATTAGAGAAAATATCATACATGTGTTATTACAGATACTAACATGACTTGTCTACTTTTAACTCCTAAAATTGTCTTAATCTGTAGTAAACATATGTTTGTTATTCATGTTATTTGTTAAATAAGTCATAAATATTTTTAATTTTATTGGGCACTTGGGAATTCTTGAAACTTTGCGCAGTAACTTAATACATAGCCTTAATAACTAAATTTCCAATTAAATTAATATATTTTTTATCAGCCATGTTAAATCAATAAAACAAGGCTTTTAATTAATTTAATAATAAGTTACATGCCTGTAATAACAAGGCTTAGTTATAACAGGCATGTAACTTATTATATGAGACACTTAGGAATTATTTGGAAGCTTGCGCAGAACCTCATTACATGCTCTGATAATTTTATTACAATGAATTAAAATGCATTATGATTAAGCATGATATATGTCTGAGTAAAGGCTTTGAAGTGATGTAGAGAAGCTGTAATAACACCCTTTAGTTATTACAGGCATATTTTTGCTGTAATAACATAGGTGTACTATGCATGATTGGCAAACTATGAACTGTTATATCTTTCTAAAGTTTAGTATACATGAAGACAATAATAATATCAACAGAACTTAGATATAAGAAGATGTGGTATGAGTGCCAATGAGACAACTCTCCATCCAAGTCACAATTTGTAAAAGTAAACCATTATAGGTCAAAGTACGGCCTTCAACATGGAGCCTTGGCTCACACTGAACAGCAAGCTATAAAGGGCCCCAAAAATGACTAGTGTAAAACCATTCAAACAGGAAAACCAACAGTCTAATCTATATAAAAAACAAGAAACACATATGAACCACATCAACAAACGACAATCACTGAACATCAGGTTCCTGACTTAGGACAGGTGCAAACAATTGCAGCGGGTTTAAACGTTTTAATAGACGCCAACCTTCACCCTACCTGAAACAATAGTGTAACATCACAACATAGAAAGACACACTATAAAATATCAATTGAAATGGCTTAACTCAATATACATTTTCACAAAACAAAGGATGTACCTGGTATATTGTGTTATGATATTGTAACTATCATATTTATTTAGTTGGCCTAATTTGTTTTGTGTGGCCTAAGAATGTTTACATTATATATTTTTTATATTGTGTACAAAATAATACACATTGTGTTACAACTATGAAGTTTAGAAATCACTGGAACAATCATTGATACTCATGGAATGATTAGAACTTTCTATTTCACTTACATAACTTTCCATAATGATCATAAGAAAAGATGCGTAATTTAAACATCTACAATTATCTAGAACTTTCCGTTACAAGTATTTAAATGCAGACCCTAAAGTTAGACACAGACATAGACATAGACATCGATAGACATTAATATTCTCAGCAGTTGGATTGACACTTTTATTTAAAAACTTTAACATACTAGATTGTGACCTATTGGACGTAATATTCTGCGTGGATTCCTGAGAAGATTTCTGGATAAAGAAAAGACAAAAAATCAGACATATATTTTGACAGTTAAGTTGACATTTCTTTTTGTGTAGTACTTCTTGTAAACTTGTGTATAATAAATCTTGTTAAATTTTATTATTATTGATTTGTGTCTTTTGTTGGCTACAATTAAAAGGCGATTTTCTGGCATAACAGAAATTAGGGGCTCCTGTCCGGGATAACGTTAATATCTTATTAAAAACAAATTCTACAAAATGGCATTTGATGCCGGTAAATTTTTGAAAACGCCAGACCTGGAGGGGTTTGATAATTTAAAGAAAGAGGAATTAGTGTTGCTTGCTGAACATCTGAAATAAGACTTTAGAGTATCTATGAGAAAACAAATTATAAAAAATTTGGTAATAGACAAATTGGTTGACACAGAAATTTTAGGTGAAGAGGCTTTTGAACTTAAGGTCGAAAATATTGACGCTATCAAATTAAAACAGCTTGAATTAGAACATGAACTTAAATTAAAACAACTGGAAAACGAAGTTAAATTAAAGTAAATGGAAAAAGAAGATGAACTCAAATTAAAACAATTGGAAAAAGAAAAAGAAGATGAATTTAAATTAAAACAGGCAGAACTTGAAATGAAGGAAAGGTTAGAGGTGGAGAAAATAAAAGAAAAAGAAGATGAATTTAAATTAAAACAGGCAGAACTTGAAATGAGGGAAAGGTTAGAGATGGAGAAAATGAAAATTGAAATGGTCAAAGAAGAAAGCAACACTAAAGTAGTGTCTAAATCAGAACATTTTGATGCAGCAAAAAATATATGTTTGGTTCCCAGATTTTGTGAAAAAACAGTCGATAAATATTTTCCAGTTTGAGAAAATTGCTCATAATTTGAAATGGCCAAAGCCTTATTGGACTACGATGCTGCAAAGTGTATTTGAGGGCAAGGCTGCTGAAATTTACTCAGCACTTTCATCCCAACGAAGTTCTGATTATGAAACTGTAAAACAGGAAGTTTTGAAAGCTTATGAGCTAGTACCAGAAGCATATAGACAGAAATTTAGATCTTATAAAAAGTTTGATTCACAAACCTATGTTGAATTTGCTAGGGAAAAAGAAGATCTATTTGATAAATGGCTTACGTCAAAGAAAACAGATAACAATTTTGATAACCTAAGACAATTGATGTTATTAGAAGAGTTCAAACAATGTGTTCATTTAGACTTAAAAACACATTTAGACTTAAAAACACATTTAGACGACAAAACTGTTGAGACATTACATGATGCACCTGTTATTTCCGATAATTATACCCTTTCACATAAAAGAAGTTTCAAGGGTCAAAATTTTAGTACTTCGAGTGGAAATTACAAGAATTAAAGCACTGAGTGTACTGATAGTAAGCCTGTTGCACAGAATAAGAGTCAGTCTAGTTATAATATGTCTAGTCCAAAATTTGATACTTTTGAGAAGAAATCACTGACTTGTGCTTATTATAAGAAGAATGGTCACCTGATGGCTGATTGTTTTAGACTCCAGAAGAAGAATGAAAGAGATAATGAGCCCAAGACCAGTGCTTGTACTACACCCTGTGTTGCCAATACGTTGGATTGTCCTGCGAGTCAGGCTTTGAAGTCCAGTTTTTGTGATTACATGGAGGATTATAAACCCTTTATGTCTGATGGGTTTGTTTCTATTGTTGATAATACTACTCCTCAGCCTTTTAAGATTTTACCGGATACTGGAGCTTCTCAGTCTTTATTGTTAGAAGGTGTGTTGCCTTTGTTCGAGGAGACTTCTGTTGGTGCCTCCGTTTTGTTACAAGGTGTGGAGTTAGGTTGTTTAGACGTTCCCCTCCATCGTATTTATCTGAAGTCAGATTTGATTACTGGATCAAGTTGTTCGTCCTAATCTCCCTGTTGAGGGTGTTTCATTATTGCTAGGAAATGATCTAGCTAGGAACAAAGTGGTTGTTGAACCAATTGTTACCAGTGAACCAGTGGTGGATGATAAATCACCTGAAGATGATGCTGAACTGTATCCAGCTTGTGTCGTTACTAGGATGATGGCTAGAAAACAACAAAATGAGGATTTGCAAGAAGACCAGTTTGATTACATGGACCTTTCTGACACCTTTCTAGCCGACATTGAAGATCCCGGTAGCTCAGAGAAGGCTGTAATAAGACCACCTTGTATTAGCAAGAAAGTAATTATGCCATGGCCAGAAGTAAACAGCCATTCATTAGACCGAAGAAAATTTGTCAAAGAACAAAATAAAGACCCTGAGGTTCTTCAGCTCTGCAAGAGGGCTCAACCACAGGAGGAAGCAGACAAAGTGGCCGAAAGCTATTACCATCAAGACGGCATTTTAATGAGAAAGTGGAAGCCCCCTGATGGTACCCCAGAGGAGGAATGGAGAGTGGTATACTAAGTGTTGGTGCCTAAAGTCTATAGGCAAGACATTATTGGTCTTGCCCATAACACCCCCTTGGCTGGACACTTAGGTATAAGGAAGACTTGCCTTAAGATCTTACAGCATTTCTACTGGCCAAGACTAAGAAGTGATGTCGCAGAATACTGCAAATCATGCCATATATGCCAGGTTGTTGGTAAGCCTAACCAGAAAAATAACACCAGCACCACTTCTGCCTATTCCAGCCTTTGAAGAACCTTTCAGCCGAGTACTAATTGATTGCGTTGGCTTTTACCGGAGACCAAGACCGGAAATGCGTATTTATTGACGATCATGTGTACCTCCACTGGTTTTCCTGAGGCTATTCCGTTAAGGAATATCAAGACACCTACTAATGTCCAAGCTCTGATCAAATTTTTCACGCTAGTAGGACTTCCAAAGTCTATACAGTCCGACCAGGGTTCAAATTTCATGTCAGGTTTATTTCAGCAAGTCCTGTACCAGTTAGGGATTGCGCAGTATAGGTCAAGTGCTTATCATCCAGAATCTCAAGGTGCCTTAGAACGTTTTCATCAAACATTGAAGAACATGATTAGAACTTTTTGTCTTCAATTTGACAGGGACTGGGATGATGGTGTTCACTTTTTACTTTTTGTGGTCCGAGAGGCTGTTCAAGAATCCCTTGGTTTTAGTCCCTTTGAGTTGGTATTTGGTCACACTGTAAGGGGACCTTTAAAATTGATTAAAGAAAAGTGGCTTACTGAACAAACTGACTTGAATCTTCTAGACTATGTATCTAGATTTAAAGAAAAATTGTATACTGCTTGTCAAATTGCTCAGAACAATTTAAAAACTGTTCAGAATAAGATGGAAATATGGTATGATAAAGATGCCAGGGACAAATTTTTTGAGCCTGGTGATAAGGTACTTGTATTTTTGCCAGTCCCTGGACATCCATTACAAGCTAAATATTGTGGTCCTTATACGATAGAGAGTAAAATCAATGATTTGATATTGTAAAAACACCAGGTCGGCGTAAACAAAATAGAGTGTGTCACATTAATATGTTAAAACCATATTTTGAGTGTACTAATGAAGGTGAGAGTAAACCATTTGCCAATTTAGCGATGGTTAAATTGGAGAACAATCATGACAAACCAGATATAATTGAACCACCTTTTAGTTCTAAAACTATGGAAGAGACGGTTAGATTGAAAAATTCAGAAATTTTGTCAAATTTAGACTCAAAACTTGCACATCTGACTTTTGATCGTAGAGAAAAATTTAAAACTTTGGTATTTTCTTTTAAAAATCTTTTTCCAGATGTGCCAAACAAAACCACTGCTGTTTGTCATGATGTCGATGTAGGTGATGCTTCTCCAATTAAGCAACATCCTTACCGGCTCAATCCACTCAAACTTGAATTTATGAGACAAGAAATTAAATATATGCTTGACAATGATATTATTGAGCTGAGTAACAGTGAATGGAGCTCTCCTTGTCTCCTTGTGCCAAAACCAGATAAAACTTTTCATTTTTGTATATAATTTGTAACGGATTTCAGAAAAGTTAATTCTGTTTCAAAATCTGATTCCTATCCGTCAGTATCTGATTCCAAGGATAGACGACTGCATTGATAACATTGGAAAAGCAAAATTTGTGAGCAAATTTGATTTATTGAAAGGTTACTGGCAAGTCCCATTGACACAGAGAGCTCGAGAAATATCAGCTTTTGTAACACCAGAAGGCTTTTTTCAGTATACAGTCATGCCGTTTGGTATGTAAGTGCTCCAGCTACATTTCAAAGAATGATCAATAATGTTATAAAAGATTTAGACTGTTGTTATGCTTATATTGATGATCTTATTGTATGTAGTGATAGCTGGGAAGAGCATTTAACACATTTATATGATACTTTTGATAGATTGTCACAATCAAATTTGACTGTTAATCTTGGTAAAAGTGAATTTTGCCAGGCCACTGTTGATTATTTAGGGCATACAGTTGGCCAAGGTCAAGTGAAAACGGCTAAAGTGGACACAATTACTAAATTTCCTCCTCCTACAAATAAAAAATAACTTATGAGATATTTAGGCATGATTGGATTTTACAGGAAATTCTGTTCAAATTTTGCTACTGTTGTTCAACCATTGACTCATCTTTTACGGAAAGATTCTAAATTCATCTGGAGTGAAAATTGTCAAAACACTTTTGAAAATAGCAAATCACTTTTAATTAATAGTCCAGTTTTGATCACTCCAGACTTTAAAAAGCAATTCAAACTTGCCGTTGATGCAAGTGATGTAGGAGTTGGAGCTGTTTTATATCAGGAAACAGATGATAATGTTGAGAAACCAATATCATATTTTTCTAAGAAATTGGATAAACATCAGAAAAATTATTCAACTATTGAAAAAGAGTGTTTTGCACTGTTGTCTGCACTTCAACATTTTGATGTATATTTAAATCCCACTGTCCATCCTATTCTTGTTTATACTGATCATAATCCTCTCACCTTCATACATAAAATGAGAAACAAGAACCAGAGATTGACTAGGTGGAGTTTATTGTTACAGGAATATGATGTTATTGTAAAACATATTAAAGGTAAAGATAATGTAATAGCAGATGCTTTATCTAGAACATATTTAAACACTTTGTATATACTATGTATTTTTGTACATATTATTCATGAAAAGATTTTGTTTCACTCAAACTTTTTTTTTAAGGGGGGGGAGGTGTTATAATATTGTAACTATCATATTTATTTAGTTGGCCTAATTTGTTTTGTGTGGACTAAGAATGTTTACATTATATATTTTTATATTGTGTACAAAATAATACACATTGTGTCACAACTATGCAGTTTAGAATGATTAGAACTTTCTATTTCACTTACATAACGATTCCAGAATGATCATAACAAAAGATGCATACAAGTATTTAAATGCAGACCCTAAAGTGAGACACAGACATAGATATAGACATAGACATTGATAGACATTAATATTCTCAGCAGTTGGATTGACACTTTTATTTACAAACTTCAACATACTAGATTGTGACCTATTGGATGTAATATTCTGCGTGGATTCCCAAGAAAATTTCCAGATAAAGAAAAGAAAAAGATCAGACATATATTTTGACAGTTAAGTTGACATTTCTTTTTGTGTAGTACTTCTTGTAAACTTGTGTATAATAAATCTTGTTAAATTTTATTATTGATTTGTGTCTTTTGTTGGCTACAATTAAAAGGCGATTTTCTGGCATAACAATTGCCCCTTTGAAACATGTAACATACATGATATACAGTAACTAGATAAACAAATTAAACCATACTGTAAAGCGGAGGGGGCATTAAGTTTTACCCTTGTCTGTCTGTACGTATGTATGCACGTACGTCCCAAAGTTGGTTTCCATTCTCTAATTTTAGTTTGCCTCAACCAAATGTTATGAAACTTATACACAATGCTTATTACCACAAAACACAGATCAAGTTTGAATTTTGTAGGCGTCACTTTAACCGTTCTAGAGTTATGCTCCTTTACAAATGGAAAAATTGCTGAATTTTTCGTTTATGTTCTCTAACTTAAGTTAGCCTCAACCAAATGCGGTGTTCTCCCCAGACCCTTAAAGGACCGCGGGCCCGCGATGTATAATTTTTTACCGTGGTGGTATCAGTCTAACCGCGATGTATATTTTTTTACCGTGGTGCTAAAATTTTCAGTAAAAAGATCATAAATTAATAAAGTTTTAAATGATTTGTTAAATCTTTTCCGTTTGGTATAAAATTCCAGGTAAAATTTGACCAGTTCAAACCAGTTCAACCTAGATTGTTTACACCACGTGATGGATTTACCTTATGAGGTTTTCCGTGTTGATTGGATTTAATCGACGTAAAAATTTTAACACTTGTTACATGATTCTTTTGTGTTTTAATTAAGAGATCATAACTTTATAAAGTTGGATCTTTACGTATAAATGACAATTATACATTTCTCAATTCTTATATTATAGTATTATATGTCTGATTAAACCATGTGGCCAAAATTATGACATAGTTATTGCACGATAGTTGGGTTTCAAACTATGATAGTATCTGTCAACAGACGGACATTGTACATATTACATGACCCAGTTAGTTCACGTAGAATATTCAAGTTTATTTACAATTAATTGCAATATGTTCTATTTTATAAATAAAATGTATGATTGTACCTTCCAACTGGATATCTATATCCATAATTAATGAATAACAGAAGTAATCTAGCAAATTTTATCCATAAGCACATGTTAAATCTATTTATATCTACCTCCTGTCATTTAGGCGGGAAAATAGGGAGACTTTGTTGTTGACATTGAATATGGTTACTTATAGATCTATAGACCTAAGATAAATGTATAGATGTAGGAAATCTTTTTAAATGGATCATGACAAATAAAGACTTAGATTTCAGTGCAGTATTAAGTCTGTATCTATGTTTGATTATCACCAAAGACAAAGAAGGTTAATATTTACATAAAATCTATGGCAAAAGGTTTTAAAATTTATGAAAAACTTCTTTTATTAAAATTTAAGATAGACACTGGTTCAAATAATAAAACAATATTTGTGCTTGTTAATTTTATATCTCTTTATGACAAGAATCATTTCACATACAACAACTTTCATTTTAGAAATTAGAAAGTTTTTAAATTGAACATTTTAGTCTCCTTTGAATGATATCTTATTTTTATTGATCATGATTATTACCTTAAATTTAGATGAATATTTTGTTATGAATCCTGTTTTAAAAATATTAAAGTAAACAAAATGTTTATTAATTTACTTCTTTTCTACCAATAATTTTCTGACTCAATGTCTTCACAACACAGTATCACAGTATTAAAACAAAACAAGAGACATGAAAACTACAGTAACTAGAAATATAGCTAAGCGACGCGACGCGACTGATTGTATGAATCATTTCACCAAGTTTGAATTTTGGTGGTGTCACTTTAACCGTTCTTCAGTTATGCCCCTTTATAAATGGAAACATTGCAAAATTTTTAGTTTCCGTTCTCTAACTTGAGTTTGCCTCAACCAAATGTTATGAAACTTATACACAATGCTTATTACCACAAAACACAGATCAGGTTTGAATTTTGGTGGCGTCACTTTAACTGTTCTAGAGTTATGCCCTTTATAAATGGAAAAATTGCAAAATTTTTAGTTTCCGTTCTCTAACTTAAGTTTGCCTCAACCAAATGTTATGAAACTTATACATAATGCTTATTACCACAAAATACAGATCAAGATTGAATTTTGGTGGGGTCACTTAAACCATTCACGGGTTATGCCCCTTTATAAATGGAAAACAATGCAAAATTTTAGCTTCTGTTCTCTTAACTTAAGTTGCCCCAACCAAATGTTATGAAACTTATACACAATGCTTTTTACCACAAAATACAGATCAAGTTGAATTTTGGTGGCATCACTTTAATCATTACCGAGTTTTGCCCCTTCAAAAATCGAAAAATTGCAAAATTTTTAGTTTCTGTTCTGTAACTTAAGTTTGTCCCAACCAAACATTATGAGATCTATACACAATACTTATTACCACAAAACTAAGATCAAGTACAAATTTGGGTAGTGTCACTTTAATCGTTTTTGAGTAATGTCCCTTTATAATGTTGTATGCAAGTGGGGGCATCATCTGTGTACATGGGGACACATTCTCCATTTATTTATTTATTTTTTTTTTTGGGGAGGTCAATTCGCAACAGCAAAGTGTATTGCACAAAAGCAAAAAATTGAATATAAATTTAAATCATATAACCAATTCTAAGTTCTTTGACTACAGTTATTCTGTGTCAGAAACCTATTATGTCTCAAATATTGAATTACAATCCAAATTCAGACCTGTATCAAGCACGAATATTGTGTCTGTTTTTGCCCCAACTGTTCAGGGTTGGACCTCTGCGGTTGTGTCCAGCTGCACTTGGTGAAGCAATTTATTTCTATAGTACTGGACAGGATAAACTTTACTCATGCCAAGCTTTTCTTTATTTGAAACATAGATAAATTCTGAACAATTTTTTGAAAAGTGCAATTTTAACAAAGATTAATAGGGGAAAATCAATGGTGGTATTACTCCTCCATATGTCTGTATGCCTGTAAAACTGCTTAATGAACAATTGAAGTCTTGTCTTTCATAAAATTTTATATCAACCTTTGTCCATTACATCTAAACACTATCTTACAACATCCCACTGCTTGTGGTCTTGTTGAAGTATGCTTACCCCAAATATGGAAGTTGTGGGTTGATACAAAGCCTATTCAAACCTCAGACTTTAAAATTAGATATTTTGCTTTGTTGATAATAGCATAGCATTTGGAGAAGTTAGAGCATCTAATCACTATCTAACAGAATCCTGTGCTTGTTGTTAAGAAGAGCTTGCAACCTAGTTACTTTCAAGATCAAAAGTCACTTGTGTGCATTTTGTAGAAACATCCATTTGGATTGTATTGGTCTGTGAGGGAATGCTTTGATATAAAGGTTCCTTGTTACCAATAGAATAATTTTTGCCTTCAAAGTTTTTATTCTTGATGGTATGTTATAACATTCAGTAAGCTGACAAAATTATCAGTATATTTTTCACAACATAACAACAGATGAAGATTACTGGGTACATTTGACTATTTATAATATTTTAAAAGATCAAAATATTTGACTATTTTTAACCTTTGAAATGTTCTGCTCTTATGAGCATCAGTAATTTGTTCATTTCTTTCTATTTCAGACGAGGCCATGATGACTTGGGAGATCATTATTTAGATTGTGGAGATTTAAGTAATGCATTAAAATGTTACTCCAGAGCTAGAGATTATTGTACCAGTCCTAAACATGTGGTTAACATGTGTTTAAATGTAATAAAGGTAAACTTCATTGGTTATATGTCAGTTATAGTAATGTTCTTAGTGAAAAAATGACACAAAATATCCAAATAAGGGAAAAGTTGTGGCGTTTTAAAGTGGCAAATAGCACCTCAATAAAATTGGAAATAAAATTATGTTCCCTCATCATACACCCTTCCAGCTGCTCACAGTAAAAGTCTGATAGTAAGAATCCAAGTAAGAAATGATAGGGTTCAGAAGGAAAGCTATAGTAAACAGAGTAAACTGTACACCTAATTCACTGTGTGATTTCATAAGATGACATTACAAATACATAAAATGCTTGCTAAAAATAGACATATTTCAATGTAGTAACTGATTTGTGATGTCATCAGTGTGTTCTTTTACATCAAATGCCAAGTTGTTGACCCTCTTATTACTATATATATCAAACAAAAATTTATATAGCAACAGTATATCAATTTTGGAGACAAATCTGTGCATTGGTTTTGGAAATTTTATGATTTCAATAGATATAAGAAGATGTGGTATGAGTGCCAATGAGACAACTCTCCATCCAAGTCAAAATTTATAAAAGTAAACCATTATAGGTCAAAGAATGTTTTTCATCAATTACACATGCTTTCTATACAAATCTAAATCTATTTTGAAACAATTCATTCATCATATTTCAGAAAATAGTAGAGATAAATGAATTATGTTTTTGATTTTTAGTTCAAATTTGACATACTTCAGTTGTATGCAAAATCTTATAAAACTCTGTGACATGACCAATTTACTGTAACTTCAATGACCTTAATTGGAGAATAGAAAAGAAAAATCTAGATTTGCAAATATAACAACCATAACCCTGAACACTGAGCCTTTGTTCTCACTAACAGAGGGGTATGAACAATGTGAGATGTTATGTTTATTGTTTATCTTAGATGATCACCTTTGGTTACATTATACATGGTTACAAAACTATTATCATTCATCATTTACTTTCCACAGGTTAGTGTATATTTACAGAACTGGTCCCATGTACAGAGTTATGTGAACAAAGCAGAGAGCACCCCAGAAATGACAGAGGTTAGTATGTACTAGTTAATTGTGTGCAAAAAAATAAAAGCTACTTGATGATATGTCTAGTAATGATAATAATTTGTAAAGATGCAGAGCCATTGCACATTATCAGATCTATTACATTTAAGTGTTGAATGTATTTTTTTTGCAAACAACAACTATATTTTTTTCTGAGTTCTGCATTTTAACGGCAATCAAATTATGAAGTTGCAAATTCTTTGCCACTCTAATGTATCTATATTTGATAAATTATTCATTACATATTTGTCTATTATCTTTTCCAGCATTCACATGCAAAAGATGGTGGACAATCAGTGTTAACAAAATTAAAGTGTGCTGCAGGACTTGCAGATCTGGCTACAAAGAAATACAAATCGGCCGCCAAATATTTCCTTCAAGCGAACTTTGATTATTGTGATTTCCCTGAGTTATTATCACCTAGTAGTGTAGCCACTTATGGTGCATTGTGTGCGTTAGCATCTTTTGATAGGTCAGAATTACAGAAAAATGTTATATCTAGTGGGTATGTATTCTATAGAATTACAGAAAAATGTTATATATTCTATAGTACAGAAAATGTATATCTATATGATTCTATTTACAGAAAAATGTTATATATAGTGGGTATGTATTCTGTAGAATTACAGAAAAAATGTTATATCTAGTGGGTATGTATTCTATAGAATTACAGAAAAATGTTACATCTAATTGGTATGTTAAGTGTCTGCGTGTAATTTCAAAACCCAGGGTTTTGTAAATTTCTTGTTGATTTTATTTTGTGAAAATGATTTTAATTGTTATAAAACATAAAATATGTTGTCATGAGTAAATCTTTACTATATAGAAATAAAGAGATGTGGTATGATTAAGCAACTATCTGTGATATACCAAAAGACCAGGATATGAACAACTAAAAGTCAATGAACTGCTTTCAACAATGAGAAAAACTCATACTGTATACAAAATTTGTTTATTACTTTTTGGAAAGTTTGCTATAGCTTGCTATAGCAGTAAACTTTCCTAAGGCATCGGCCTCAAACCGGAAGTGACAGACTGTCTAACTTTAGGATGTGTGTTCTACTCCTAGATAATGTAGTACTGGTGTTTGAAAACTAATTCTAGGAAGATGCTTTTGAAATTTTGAGTTACTTATATTTTGATTAGCTTACAGCTTGAATTAAAATGTACTGAATGTTCATCGATAATTCAAATAATTCAACTTCATTTTGAAAATGGCTATCACAAACACTACTTCGCGGATCTGCGCTGCGCGGAAAGTAAAATCAATACACACACGAGACAGCAGTTTCTACGTTATGCTTTTATCAGTATTCTCCAGACATGCGTGAGATCCATATATGTGTGCCTCCAAACGGGAGTACTATAATCCCGGTTTCAGGGGTTTCCTCCTGTCCTCCGGTTGAAGAGAAAATTAATACCGTGTTTAAAATATTTCATGAATGAACATTTTCGACGCTTACTACGATTTTTACAAATGTTTATTAAAGATGTTTTTAAAAGCCCGAGTGTATCGAAAGTATCTTGGTATCTCATCTCGGCCCACAACAAACTCGGACTATAATAAACTCAGCCTATTACATAATCGGCATCAGAAAATCGGACTATAACAAAATTCGTAATTATACTACTTGCTATTAAGTCTCCCAAACAAAGTTTGGAGACTTATTGTTTTTGCTCAGTTCTTATTATTATTTTTCTTCTTGGGGTCTATTCAGGGGTATTTTGAGGAGACAACAGAAGGGAGTGATTTACTATAGAACCCTGTGGGATTTATTTTTTTTAAATTTTGAAATGACTATAGCTTGAAAACAGTAAGTGATAGACACATCCGGTTATCAGTAATGATCACAGGACCATAAAACAAATCAAATAAAATATAGGTTGAGTCCCTGGGGTCACCCCACCCACCCCATTCTGTTTGAGAACTTGTAAACGGTCAAGATCCCCACCCCTGAACCATATATATTCTTGTATCGGGCAACAAAACAAATCAAATGAAATATAGTGGGAGTCCCTCTGGGTCAGCCCCACCCCCTCATGTTTGAGAACTTGTAAACAGTCGAGATTCCAACCCCTAAACCATATATATTCTTGTTTGGGACAATAAAACAAATCAAATGAAATATAGGGGGAGTCCCTGGGTGTCACCCTCACTCATACTGTTTTGAGAACTTGTAAACAGTCATGATCCCCACCCTGAAACCATATATATTCTTGTACGGGACAATAAAACAAATCAAATGAAATAAAAGGTGAGTCCCCTGGGGTCACTCCCACCCCCTTCCTGTTTGAGATCTTGTAACCGGTCGAGATCCCCACCCATAAACCATATATATTCTTGTATGGACAATAAAACATTTCAAATGAAATATAGAGGAAGTCCACAGGGGTCACCCCACCCCCTTCTTTTTGAAAACTTGTAAACAGTCGAGATCCCCACCCCGAAACCATATTTATTCTTGTCCGGAACAATAAAACAAATCAGATGAAATAAAAGGCGAGTCCCCTATGGTCACTCTCACCCCCACCCCTTCCTGTTTGAGAACTTGTAAACGGTCGCGATCCCCACCCCTAAATCATAAATATTTCTGTTCATGATTTCAAAAAGATTTGAATGACATACAGGGGTAGTCCCTAGGCGTCACTTATGCATATCAATTTACAAGACCAAACCAATTTGTACTGGACTTTGCCCAATGTCAGGCGACCGTGGGAATGACTAATTATGGGAGCTTTGTTTGGGAGACTTCGTAACAGCATCCAATTATTTCTTGTATTAAGTAATTTTTTTTAAAGTCGGAAAAAAAGTTAACCACGCAATCTACACATTTACAACCTATTTGAAATATTACAATCTACCGTTGCAAACTTTCCACAGGTGCTATCCAGCACTTTGATTGAAATAGTTAGGATTCATTCATTCATTGCAGGAGAATAAAACAAAACAAAAATCAAAGTTTCTGTTGGTCATAAAAAAATGCAGTTTAATGTTGAAAATGTTAAATATTAAATATGTTTTTTTTTTTTCAGTTCATTTAAATTGTTCTTAGAATTAGAGCCACAGCTTAGAGATATTATACACAAATTTTATGAATCTAGTTATGCACAGTGTTTACGACTTTTAACTGAAATAAAGGTAAGAAAAATTATTTTGTCCAAATTTATTTACTTGGATAATGAGCTGCATACTGTAGCTGGTTTGTGTTAATTCTATCAACTGCCTTAGTGGTCTTGATGAAGCCTGCTCACCTCTATAATGGAAGGTGGTGGTTGATACACTGCTATGTCAAACCATAGATATAAGATTGGTATTTCTGCTCTGCTGATAAGCAAACATCATTTAAGAGTAAGAGAAAAGATTGGTTGACTGGAAGTCAGAATAATATGTCCATATAGGGGGACTCACAAGTTATCAAATTGGAAAGTCTTACTTAGTGAACCAGTTCTTGTATAAAGCTATAAATAAACTTTTATGACATTACCATGTTATAGAAGCAAAAATGCATGAATCAATTGCTGTTGTAAGAAAAGACTCATCCATCATGATTATTCAGTCATAATTGCTGTTCAAAATATTGATATAAAAAAAATGCTCATTTTAATTATTAAAGTATTGCCATTTTAATTTCAACATTTGCATTTAGCCACCAAAATTACATACAGACATATTGCTGCGTCAACAGTTTATTTGTTATACCAGTAGTTTTGCTGAAGATTAAAGAGGGTGATCCCCATGTTAGTGATATATTTCATATTTAGTCCTCCAATTCTTGGCTTGGAAACTCATAAACATAGTTTTCAAAAGCAGGACATTGGAGGAAGTCATACTGATAAAATACTAGGGTTTTTTTTGTGTTTTTCTTTGCAGGATACGTTACTACTAGATATGTACCTAGCATCCCATGTGAATACACTGTACACACAGATACGAAACAGAGCTTTATGTCAGGTAGGATATAAATATAGATTCTGTCATGATGTACCCTTGATTGTTAGAGATGATATAATAAGATGAAATAAGACACAAGAATAGAACCTACCATCATAGATCCTTAATTGTAAAAGTTACATTTATTATTTGAATCATAGTGCATGCATATGTAAAGTGAATAAATATCCTAATAAACAGACCAAATAGTAAAATTTGTTTCTCTGTTCAAAGAAAAAAAAAATAGTTAAAGATGACAATTTTAATACCTCCTGTTTTGAACCTCAATAATTTTAAAGGAAGAACACTTACGAAAAAAAAATTTCGATAAAAGACTATAATTATTATACCCCCGCTTTAAAAAAGTAGGGGTATACTGTTTTACCTCTGTCTGTCCATCCATCCGTCCCATGAATATTTTTCGTAGCATCTTTCCCAGGAACTACATCATAAGGATTTCTGAAATTTAGTTTCAGGGTTTAAGTCAGCTATACCGTGTGATGCCTTTTCAGATTCATCACACAACAACTACCTGGGCGGGTGGGGGTATCATCAGTGAGCAGTAGCTCGCAGTTTCACTTGTTATTTATATGAAAAATAGAAAGATATTTGGTAGATACACTTAAGAAAATATTCCAAATATATAACCTTTATACAACAACACTAACAATTGAAGCACACTCCATTGTCTGCAATAATAAATGTAGCTTAGACATATGGAGAGCATTAGAAACTGAATGATAATTAAAAACCAATTATTCAGAGAACAATTGAAGGTCTTTCCACCCTGACTTCAATAATAAAGAATTAAATTTAAAAAAAGAAAAAGTCATTTCTGGTTTATATAATTTGTTACTTCAAACTGATTTTAAGAATATAAGATTTCTAGTTACTTTCATTGAATTAGTAGGAAATAGGCTACTTCCGGTTAATATTATTTCACTTCCGATTAACCTTTTAAAATGTCAAATGTCTTCAAACCAAATGCAAAAGACCTAATGGTTTTAAAATGAACCAGTATGAATTTTTAGCAAAGGTCAAAATCTGGAACGTCAAATTGACCTTTGACCTTGACCTCAATTTCAAGGTCATAGGTCAGTGATCTCAAATTGAAAAATCCCATGTCATTAACTTGTATGGTTTAGGAGTACTCCTATAAAAGGATGACCAAAACACTTCGACTTAAATGGGTTGAAGTTGCACCATATCGAAAACAATTATTTGGCAAACACATCATATCATTAACTGTTACGGTTTCTTTTGAATAAAGATAACACGCAAAATCCAAAATTAAGAACATGACGTTCACCTTTGACTTTGACCTCAATTTCCTCGAAATGGACCAAGGACTTCATATCAAAAGACTTTAGGCCTCTATGACTTATGATGTAGGAATTTATTCAACATATCAAGTTAAATTTTCAAAGGGAAATAACTCCCATAAGATGTGATCGGATCACTTCGGTTAAACCTAACCAAAACATTCTTAAGAGTAGACGAACAATTTGGTGAAAAAAGTTTGTTGATATCTTTTACGGTTTCAGAGAAATAAAGATAACAAGAAAAAGGGGACATGGGGAGAGAACTCCTATAAGAATAACTGTTCGGTTACACGGGGTGAATGGGGAAATCCCCATCACTGTACGACATCATTGGCCAAATATCCTTTCGATATGTCTTAAAACAAAAAAGCATCTTAGACGGCAGAAGAAAAAAAAAAAATAATCAGAACAAAAGCAAAAGGTCTTTCCATGAACAGTGGAAAGACCTAATGATTATGAAAATAAGACTGAAAACCTTTTCCAAAACAAAACACCAAAACAATAATGTTAAAGGCACAAAACAAATGCAACAAAGAGAACACAGGATTACTGGAATATGAGCTCAACCATTCCCTTCAAAGGTCAGTTATTACTCTCCATTGATTAATTCAATTACTAAGATAATGTTAGACTAGCCAATCATCTAGAAGAATAACACGACAAAAGATGTAGAAATGATTTAAATGTTCAAAATTAAGAGAATCATTTAAAGGAAAATACTTAACAAAATATTAATTAATTTAGTAAGTGCAGTTGAATTGTGTAACTGTTGATAGTGTTATTATTAAAATTTAAGTATTATAATTAAAATTTTAGAAAAGTAAATTAAGTAAGTAATTGAATATGACTTTTATTTACTTTCAGTATTTTAATCCATATTTATCAACTGACATGAGGATTGTGTAACTGTTGATAGTGTTATTATTAAAATTTAAGTATTATTATTAAAATTTTAGAAAAGTAAATTAATTAAGTAATTGAATATGACTTTTATTTACTTTCAGTATTTTAGTCCATATTTATCAGCTGACATGAGGATTGTGTAACTGTTGATAGTGTTATTATTAAAATTTAAGTATTATTATTAAAATTTTAGAAAAGTAAATTAATTCAGTTATTGAATATGACTTTTATTTACTTTCAGTATTTTAGTCCATATTTATCAGCTGGCATGAGGATTGTGTAACTGTTGATAGTGTTATTATTAAAATTTTAGTTTAATTAAGTAATTAATATGATTATTTACTTTCAGTATTTTAGTCCAAATCAGCTGGCATGAATGTAAGTTATTATTAAAATTTTAGAAAAGTAAATTAATTAAGAATAATATGACTTTTATTTACTTTCAGTATTTTAGTCCATATTTATCAGCTGACATGAGGAAAATGGCAGAGGCATTCAATACAACTATAACTGATTTAGAAGATGAATTGATGCAATTAATATTAGATGGTCAGATAAATGCTAGGATAGATTCACATAATAAAGTAAGTCTAACTTGTACTTAGATAGAGAAGTCTAACTGGTGATGGCAAGTTATTACGAACCAAATGACACTTTTTCACAGAGTAATCTCCTCTTGGTCAAGGTATATTAACTTTTGTCAGTTCTATTGTCCCATTGAATAAATACAATAGCTATTGTTCTCTGTGTAGTTTATTCACTGGGACCTTTAAATTTCTTCTAAGAGAAATCCATCACTCATTGATTAATTTACCTGAATAAAAAAGTTATCTTCGAAATAGATGAAAATACATGTATCAACTCACAAAACTTGATGTGATGCTGTATTTATTCAATATCAATAATATATTTTCAATCTGTTCAATGTAAACACTGATTCAAACATTAAAAGTTGATTTCTGACAAAAACAAAATTTTAAACATTGTTCCTATTTGTGTTATTGTGTGTTTGACAAATAAAAACTGGAAAATGATGTTGTTTTTAAAAATTAAATGTATTGTATAACTTAACAAAAACAAATAAAAAAGTAATTTTCAAATGTTTGCCTTTGAGCGTTCCTGATGAAGGTAAATCCAGAAAAATGCTTCAGATTTTTATTTTAGTTAAGTCTCACTAATGCAATTTAATGAGGTAAATGTTAGGATATTGATTATATAATCATCTTAGGGTTTGTCACAATTATCTATGTTATTGCCCCTTTTGTTGGCAGATCTGAATTTTCAAGAATATCAGAAAAAAAAGAGTTATTGTCTTATGTTATTTGAAAAATAACATGCCTTTTGTATATGTGTTTGATACATTACTTAGATATGGGTAAGTTTTAGTAATAATGTTTAGAGTTTGGAGGTATAGTTATGCCCCTGCCGTGGCAGAGGGGGCATTAAGTGTTACCCTTGTCCGTCCGTATGTCAGCCCATCTGTACGTCTGTCTGTACATCTGAATGTACGCCCACCCTAAAATTAGTTTCCGTTCTCTAACTTTAGGTTGCCTCAACCAAATGTTATGAAACTTGTACACAATGCTTATAATCACTAAATACAGATCAAGTTTGATTTTGGGTGTTGTCACTTTTACCTTCTAGAGTTATGCTCCTTTACAAATGGAAAGATTGCTGAATTTTTTGTTTCCATTCTCTAACTTTAGTTTGCCTCAACCAAATATTATGGAACTTATACACAATGCTTATTACCACAAAACTCAGATCAAATGCGAATTTGGGTGGCATCAATTTTACCGTTCTCGAGTTATGTCCCTTTATAACATTATATGCAAGTGGGAGCATTATCTATGTCCCATGGACACATTCTCCATTTATTTTTGTAAAAAAAGTGTACTTTACTTAAATAAAGTATGTGTTAATCATTGATTTGACTTTAATTTTAGATTCTATATGCCAAAGATACTGATCAGCGAAGTAGTACATTCGAAAAGTCTTTAGCTATGGGTAAAGAATATCAACGAAGAACAAAGGTATTAATTCTGGTAGTTATGGCAAAGCAATATTAAATGTTTTAATTTGGCTAAATTCTTATCAAAATGGAGTTGGTTGGGGGAAATTTATGAATTGGTTATGGTAAAATTAACTTATTGCATTTTCAATTTAAAGCAAACACTTCTCATTGTAAAAACAAAATAAATCAGTTTTAAGAATTGCATATTTGACTAAAAGTCATTAAAAATTAAGCTTATAGCAGATAGTTGTTCACTCCAGAAGCAAAGTGAGAAGGAAGTTGTCCCAACATTTTGTTCTATTCAGAAGTCATAATCCAAACTCTGATCTCTGACCAATACAAACTCAAGACTTTAAATTGTTATTTGCTGCTTGTCTGCTTAGCACACAGCACTTGGGAGTTCCAACACAGACTGGTTGTCTTAGATTCAGAAATGTATATATATATATATATATATATAAGTCTAAAAATTTGCACAACGATACTAATCTCGAACATCATAATATAAACAAAACTCGATACTCTAATATACGTGACTGTGTATATTTACATTCCAAAATGAGTGAAAACAAAACTTAGTATTTCTTATTGATGCCGTTTGGATGATGTACATTTAGTTCCTTTATCCAAAAGCTTTCCCGAACCTGTCGCTGGGCATCACTCCAGTGAATGTTCTGTTCAATCACTAGGATTTTCATGCGATTAAAGTCATCAAGTTTGTGACCTGATTGTCTGAAATGCTGAGAAACTGGGAGAAGTGGCTTCTTAGAGATATCACTCCTATGACCATTGAGGCGTTTGTGGAAAGGCTGCTTTGACTCACCAACATATTGGAGGCCACAAACCGAACATTCCAGTATGTAAATAACGTTCATACTTTTGCAAGTAACATTGCAAAATATCTTATAGTTATTTTCGGTTGCCTTACTGTGAAATGTTGATGAATGCTGCATCTGTAGGCAGCATTTGCAGCGTTTTCCTCACACGAACGACATTCTCCAGAAGAACTTCTATTATCAGACACTTCAGCCCGCACTAGCAGGTTCCGCAGACTGTTGGGTTGCCTAAAAGCTATCATGGAGGCTGAGGAAAATCTTGGATAGTTTGGAATTCTTTTCAACTGTTTTCCAATGCTCACGAATGATACTAAAGCTGTTTTTGAGGGATGGGTGGTAAGTGAGGACACATGGAGTCCTTTTATTTTTCTTTTATCTTTGTATTCTAAAAGTTTACTCCTAGGAATTGATTCCGCTTTCTGAAAACTTTTTGATATTTCTGTGTTTGTATCCCTTCTCTTCAAGCGGGTTTCAAGTTGACGTAATTGTTTTTGGTTGTTTCTGTGTTGGAACATATTCGCTTGACTCTTAGTGCCTGACTGTACGGGATGCTCTTAGTCAGATGAGGAGGATGGCAACTTTAGGGGACAGATATTGATGAGTGTCAGTAGGTTTAGAATATAGATCTGTGGATATGATGCCATCTGTGAGCGAGCTGGAAGTATCGAGGAAGGCGATTTTGGATTTAGATTTCTCATGAGTAAATTTGATACTTGGATGTATGTTGTTGGCATGAGTGATGAAAGTATCTAAATCCTCGTCACTTTTATTCCATTTCATATCCACATCATCTATAAATCTAAACCAGGAAAGCGGTTTTCGATGGAAGATTCAATAAGTTGTTTTCTAATTTGCCCATGAATATGTTGGCATATGATGGAGCCATTTTGGTGCCCATAGCAGTTCCATTAACTTGCAAATAATGATCTCCATCAAAAGTGAAGTTGTTTTTCTTTAGTACCAGCGTGAGCATTTTGACCAGGCATTCAGTAGGTGGATGTTTCACTGGTCTGGAATTCCAAACTTCTTTACATGCATCAATGCCATCTGCATGTGGAATATTTGTGTAGAGGAGGTGACATCCATAGAAACAAGTGTCGTGTCGGAGGGAAGTGGATTTAAGGCCTGCATTTTCTAAGATAATTGGTTGTATCTTTAATGTGAGATGGTAAGTCTTCAACATGTTGACGAAGATGGAAGTCAACGAATTCGATATTTTTCCGTCGGATGACCGTTCGCTGAAACTATAGGTCTTCCGGGTTATTGGCCTTGTGAATTTTAGGTAAAAGATAAAATCTGCCGGTTTTGGATTTTCTGGTTTCAAATATTCAAGAGTTTTGTCATCGATGAAACCATCGTTGTGCATTTCTACCAAGCTATCAGTTATTTCTCTGCTAAAAGATGTTGTAGGATCAGAGTCTAGTTTTGGTAGAACCTTGCATCGCTAAGTTGTCGTTCAGCCTCTTGAATATAGGCAGATTTATAGTCACGTATATTAGAGTATCGAGTTTTGTTTATATTATGATGTTCGAGATTATGGATTAAAATCAATAGATTAAAACTTACCTGTATTATTGATCTATTTTAACCTACAATCAGTATTGTTAAACTCATTGACACGAAGAAGGCTATTTGTTAAGCGAAATATTTGTTATATATATATATAGTTTGTAATAGGGTTGCATGTCTATATGTTGACTGACCTAGCTTGTTCAAAATCTCTCTTAGTTTGTTGGACTAGTTCAAAGCAGGATATATTGATATGACATTATCATGATTAGTCCTGATTATGCATGAAATATTTGTCACAGGACGTTATTTACCAAGCAATTTTGTTTTAATTAAGACCATTTTTCAGTCTCTTTGTATTCCAAAAATTTGAAATTCTGTTATAGATAATTTATACTTTTTGAGTCCCATATATATCTATAGTGCCTTGAACTGATTACTACAGATTGGTGTTATGACATAGGAAATTTTCATGACAATTCATATTATTAGTTGAATGTGATAAGCTGGACACATTCTCCATTTATTTTATTAAAAATTACATAAGTAATGCATGGCCTTTGAATCTGTTTAGTGTTAAAAATAAATAGGTTCAACTACAAACAAAGGTAGATAACTCCAACTCAAATTTATAATTTGCCTTAGCTAAATACAATTCAATGTTTGATTTTAAATTCCCAAAATTGCAAAATGAAAGCAATATACCTGTCAGTGCTCACAAGCACTTTGATTTTTCTCATTTCTGGTAGTAGTGAAAGGCCAAATAAGCTTAGTCTGTAAAATTTAAATAAGGTATTCTTGCTACTTTTACCTTCGTTTTATTTTCTTTGTCCAGTGATTTGTGTCAAGGACAATTTATCAGTTGCATTTGGACATCAAGTGATCTTGATACACTGTATTTCTGTTTTATTTTTTTTTTTCAGGCTTTGATTTTACGATCAGCTATACTGAAAAACCAGGTTCATGTTAAAGTAAGTACAACTATGCAATGGTGAGCATTTAGAAAGATGAGTGAAATGATAGAAAGCTAACAGAAAGTACAGTTTTGCTAATTTTCTTTTGTCTTTAATATCATTTTTGAGTAAAAGAAGTATGGGTTATTTCTCAACAAGAAAGGAACATAAACAACTAAAATACTCCAAGGCACCTAGAGGTCAACTTAGGGATTCATCAATTGACAAGTTGTGAAAATTACAAAGACAACTCACACATATTTACAGTTTGTCTTTCCAATTGACAATAGGGCTTCAAACTGTTTTGTGTTGTGCAAAAGGGCTAAAATTGTCAGCATAGAATCGTTTTGAGATTTTGTCATTAATATTTAGATATCAGCTAAGGCTATTCCCAAAACGATATTTTGCTACAAGACATCTTCTACAAAGATACAAATGTGTGTAAAATATCTTTTTAGATAAGGCATTGTCTCATATCTATTTTGACCAAAAACTAAATGTGTAATAGCCATTTTAGGTCAAATATGTCAGCATCTACATGTTTATTATGTCATAGTGACATCTCTGGTGACCATCTGCACTAAAGTGTCCAGATTACATGGGCCTTTTCATTTATTAACCAGATTTTCGAAAGAAAAATCGGTTATTGATTTGGGTCTGCCAAACAGTGTCCGTTCATTAACATGAAAACACTTTGACGAAATCTTTTCAAATTTAGATATGTTGTTTCCTGTGACTAAATGAAGGTCAAGTTCAATTTTCACAATTTTAGCTTCTCTCGTTGTTGAGTTGTAGCCCTTTTCAGTTGCCAAAAGTGGTACTTATTATGTGATTGAGTTATTTCCCTTTGAACAGAAATTAATAATTAATTTCTTTGTCATTTGGTCTGTTGTCATTAAAATTAACATAATTTTGAAAGGTTTGAATAATTTACCTTTTTTGCAACTTCAGGTGCCAAATAATTGCCTTTATCATAACTCATCCTTTAAAATGTAGTCACTAACATGCTGGTTAAATATGCTTCTTCACTAGAGTTTCAAATTTGTTCTCACAAATTATATAGCAGGCCATTACCCCGTTTTTTGCATAAATATTTCTATAAAGAAACACAAAGTAACAATCATTTTCTATGTTCAAAGAATTTTTTTTTCTGCAGAATGTGATGTACAGTTGATAGTAATCAGTTTAAATTAAGTTTGAAAGCACATGTAGGTGCAAAGCTATGATGAACCATAAATAATGTTGACATGGATTTTGACTTTTATATAATATCCTACTTTCCTAAAAAGCTTTGAGAACATGTGCATCTAAAAGTTAAATTTTTGTCCTAAAATATGAAAATCAGTTACCACATCACCCAGTATATGTATATAGCAGTAGAAGACTGGGGTCATATGAGATGTAGAATTTTTCTGAATAATTACATATCATCAACAACTTTACAGATTTTTTTAATTCAGAGTCCGCCCAGAGATGGAGGCCAAGGTGGAGAGATGTCAATAGCACCGGGTTCAGCATCCTCTGCAAGAAATTGAGAAATGTGTCAAATAAATGTTTCTGTGATAAACATTGGACTCAGGACCATGTGATTGCTACAGTGCTACCACCGTAAAGGGGGATAATTAAGTGCTAGCTTTAGCTTCCGAGAGATTCCGTGATGAGTGATCATTAAAACATGTTACTGATTTCACATGTTGTCATTGTATGGTTAATGAATCATGTTCTGTACTCAGAAAATCCTAATAAATTCTTAATTTTATGTAGTGCCATTTATTTTAGCATCAATTTAAGGTATCTTCATAAAATTGTAAAATTTGTACCCCTTTTTTTTATACTAGAAACGCACCAGAAATGATAGTCTTTATTTCTTTTACTGTCCATACCCAGAAACCTTTTTATTACTTATAGTGAAATTTGCTAAAAAATTATTCCAGACTAAAATTTGTATTGTCTATTAAACCTAATCAGTCACAAAAATTTTGTTGAAACTGAAAGGACAGTTTTGTATGAAACAGTTCAGGAAAAAAAAGAGGAGACCATTACAAACTCACAGAAGGATGATTGAATTTTAGCCTTATCAATTGTTATCACCTTTTCCTTTTTTTTCAGCATAGACACAGTTCATAAAAAATCAGTAAAATGTAATGAATTCCACATGAATCAGTTTTGTTTTATAAATCTGAATGAGAATGTAGGAAAGTTTAAGTAATGGACTTTTTGCAGCTGAACCAGTAAAAGGTTTTTAGATATTCACAGTAATTAAGACATTTAATAAATCTAATTAATTGTTGTAATGCAACACTCCTTCTGCTTTTGCAAGTTTATATTCTGTTCTTGTAATTTTCTATTTATATATAACATCCAATGAGAAAGGTAAAGTTTAGGGAAAAAAACCTGGATTTTTCAAAGATTATTTGCTTTACTCATGTGTCATGTTAGCCATATACTTTACCAGAAAATAAAATGGTCAAGTAAAAACAGATAAGAAATGTACCTTTATAAAATTCAAAATTCAACATAACTATTTAGATTTATCGGATATTCCAGTTTTGGACATTGCTTCAGGCAGAAGGATGGTTGTATTGTAGAATGCCAAATTTGGAAACTTTCAAGTTTCAATTATTTTAGTTATGAATTTTATCTCTTATGTATGTCAATCTTATACAAGACTAATTTAAGAGATTTAAGTTAAATAAAGATATAATTTGTGTAAGATTATTATTTCATCACTTTATTCAGTCAACTGTTAAAGCTGTATTGACACATACAGATCACCTTTATTGTCTTGTGTCGTCTGATCATACAGTTGAACGGCAAACGCCTGAATCTGACAGATAAAGGTCAACTTGTCGACACAAAAAGGACCCGTATGTAAAGTAAAATGTTTACCCCCACAAACAGCGCCACCTATAATTTTTTCTGCGGCATCCTTGAGAACGATGTTCCGTTCTGTAGTAAATTAAAACATTAAATTAACTAAAACATAGAAAAGTAAGTGTAAAAAACAAATTAAAAGATATATTTGCACATGACTGGTTATGCATGATACGCTGGCAATGTTTGCAATGTCCTTTAATCCAAGATTGATAATTAGTTTGTTTCCTGCTCAAAATGGCGGATTTCAATGTTTACATTTTTTCATCAAAGTAATAGCTGACACAATTTTGTATCCAATCATTTATTAGCAATTTTATTATTGATTTTTGAAGATCATCCAATCACATTTACCGTTATAAAGTGGCTACACGTTACCAGCCATCGTTACAAAGTAGCCATGTTTTTTGTGGGGATACCTCGGGAATGTTGTGTATTCAAAATTTACGGTAAAAAAATCAATGTTATCTTCCATATCTTCTTATATTTCCATGCATACACAAGTCATTACAGCAAATGCATTCTTTATAGAACTTATAAGGTAACCAGACATATTTAACTGTCTGCTTTAGCAAAAATTCGTGTAAATAAGCCTGATGGGTCGTTTTGAATTCAAGCACAGCAGACAAACACGTGGTAGATTGTTGATGTTTGTTTACCTAAATTGCACGTTGTTGTTACTAAATACTTAGCAATTACCATTATTGTGTTATACTTTCAAGAGTTATATAATACATCTTGCCTAAGAAATACGTCTAGCTAGGCCCAGGGACTACTAGGTCTTTAAAAAATGAGGCTGTAATGATGTTTACAAATTACCATATTTACATTACAGCATATTTTTTTTTGCATTTGATATATTTCATATACATGTACAATGTATGTACATGAAGAACAATAGAGTAAATGAACATACATGGGTTTAATTCCCACCCTAGGTATTAATTTTAATACTCATTATAGGTTGGAACAAATAGGGCAGATTGCAATTGACCATAATGTAGTGTCTATAATGTTGATTGATGGGCCAAGTCCTCAACATCCTTCTTTCTAAGTATACAGCAGCTCCTCTAAGGATTAGTAAGGGAATAGTTTACATATAGTCCAGTGGCTAAGTCCTGTCTTTTTTGTCTCTGTTATTTCCTTATTTATATTATTATTTCTTATATTCTCTTGTACATGTAGTAAGACAAAAGCTAGTACATGTAGTAAGACAAAAGCTAGTATTACTCTTTTTTCCTCATTTGCTTGAAAACAATGAAATGTAATCATGGTAAAGTGACTTATAGTTTAACTGCTAACAGACACTTGGACTCTGGTGGATAGTTTCTAGACTGTTATCTCATTGGCAATTATACCATATTTTTTCAGTGTCCCCTTTATAACTTTTTAAGAAAAGAATTTTATGATAATATATTAATAGGTTGTAAAATTTTGAAAAGTTAAGCACAAGTGCCAAATTTAATTGGCTTTTTATTCAAGAAAACCTAGAGGTATTGAAAAGTGTTGCAATTTATATTAATAAATGTTTTGAACTGAGAAAGCTATCAATAGTACAGATATTGTTTTATTTAAGACGTTGAGAATATTTGCCTGTTTATAATAGATATGATTGTTATGCCTTTTTTCTAATATATGTGTGGCTCTGATCTGGCTGTGGTTTAAAATCTAAGAATTGAGATGGTTATATTCATATTAATATGATTTATATCAACATTATTGTGTCAATTATAAAATCATTGTGATAAAATTACTTTGCTCTTCATGGACCCTTTAAGTGGAATAAAAATATCTTATCTTATCTTATCTTATACCACATCTCTTTATTTTAGTACTAACAGGTTAACTTAAGTATTTAAAGTAAGTGAGATGTTGACAAGCTAAGTCATGACTGTAAGTTCAGATAATATCATGAGGTTTTTATTAAAGTAAATAATGCGATTAAATTGATTATCACAATAAAACAACTCGCATTCTGATTTTTTAGATAATAAGGACATACTATGAGTTGTGCATATCGACAGAAATACTATGTGTTTGTCATCGCATTCTTTACCATTTCTGAAACCTTTTCAGATATCAGAGATAATAAATAATATACTACTGCAACGTCTCATATTACGTATGTTGTCCATTCTTCCTCTGAAAAAATTTCTGAACATACTGTATTTAAGTCAGTTTTGTTTTTGTCTGAGACTACTATAACATGGGAAGTGACCAGTCTCTTTGTTATACATTAATTGTAGTAGTCTCAGATTTTTGATTTTGTAGTTCAATTCAATGAGTATGCATTTTAGAGGAGGTAAATATGAATTTGGATTAAATTTGAAGTTGATTCAGTATATTTTATGACATAATACCACTCTTTATTTCAACAAAGCATTTTCAGACTTTATTAACTGGTCAGCTTAGCTTATTATTCAATTAATAATTTAATTGAAAGGACTCAACAGTTGTTTGCAGGACTTTTGAATTCAAATATAAGAAAAAAGTAAAGCAAATCTTGAAATAATACATATAATAGGAATTATGAGAACTGCAGGATATCAGATTGCAATACAGCTTTTGTTCAGTTATCTTCGTGTTGATTATTATGTTTTAAACCCAATTCTGGATCTTTGGATGTTCAGATGTTTTCTCTTGATTAAGGCGAGCAACAGAACTTGTACATCTTCTACCGCATCTTATCTCGGGTGGATCCAGCCAATTTTAAACAGGGTGGGGTATTCTCAACCAAAGATAAAAGGGGGTAGGGTTCCAACTATATGCTCCCATTCAAATGCATTAATCTTTCATAAAAAGAGGGGATTCCAATCCCCAGACCCCTGGGACCCCCCACTGTATCTAAAAGCAGGAATAATATAACAAAATTTATACATGTACTTCTGTCCACTGCAAATTGACTCTTTTTTCATTCAATGTTAATGTGCACAATTTTGAAGCATGCAATGACTACATCTCCTTTTTACCATATTTTTATTTAAATGTTAATGTAACACAGGTTCTGCTGACAAATGGCTGATAAACCCCTCTTGTATCCTTTTAGCTACCAAAAGGGTGTTTGAGAATATACAAAAATCCAAGTTTCAGAGAAAAGTCAGTTTAATAAATCTATAATTTTCTTTGGAAGTTTTCAAAATTAAAACCTGTAAGTAAATGTCATTTTCAACCATTCCATAACTATTTTAATGTTACAACAGCAGAGGAACACGAAATATTGGAAAAGTTATTCAAGAAAGTGTCGAAATATAACTGCAATCATAAATTTTACTCGAATTTACTGTTGTTAACTTGCAGTATCCTACGAGTTCTCTCCCTTTGATCTCCGTTCGCAACGAATAAGCTGACACAATTGCGTATACGGGGTTTTGTGATCTGAAAGAGTCAAATAAGAGCCAAAAAATGGTTTTACTTCATATATTATACCCCTCAACACGTTACCAAACCTATTTAAGGAATTATTAGGGATTTTCCGTGGACCTACGCAAATTTTGTGCCTTATATGAATTTTCATTTCACTCGTGAATTTATAAAACTTGAACAACACTTTTTAATAATAATTATATAAAATAAGGAAGCTTATTCAATCTAGAATTGAACACTTTGATTTTTTTAATGTACGAGTACAAATAAGACGATACGAGTCAAAAAACCACGAGGCATGCACGTTTACCAAAATATCGTAAACTTTGACCTTTTATCACGTGACCAATGTCTTGACCTTAGAAGCCATTAAATCGTTTGCCGTCCAACTGATACTTTGTTAATCATCAGGTCTTTGAAAAAGGCTTCACAGAATTCCACCAAACTTTCTCAATTATTCACAAAAAAATGAAATTGTGCAACTGCTATATTAATTTTTGATCTGAATGATTTTTGGTGTTTCTCATTCCAAAACATGAACTTTACCAATTCTGTAGTCAAAACAAGTCTTCCTTTTAAGAGACACACATTTGTATAAAATCAATTTAAGTCACCTTTATTGTGTATTCTTGTTAAATAGTCATGTTGCAATAATAATGATATATAGCAGTTACTAGAAACTTTATACATTTAAACTTTTTTATGCCCCCGCCGTAGCGGAGGGGGCATTAAGTTTTACCCTTGTCCGTCTGTACGTCCTTCAGTCCGTACGTCCCAAAATTGGTTTCCATTCTCTAACTTTAGTTTGCCTCAACCAAATGTTATGAAACTTATACACAATGCTTATTACCACATAACACAGATCAAGTTTGAATTTTGGTGGCATCACTTTTACTGTTCTAGAGTTATGCCCCTTTACAAATGGAAAAATTGCTAAATTTTTCGTTTCCGTTCTCTAACTTTAGTTTGCCTCAAACAAATGTTATGAAACTTAAGTGCAATGCTTATTACCACAAAACACAGATCAAGTTTGAATTTTGTTGGCCTCACTTTTACTGTTATTGAGTTATGCCCCATTACAAATTGAAAAATTGCTGAATTTTTTTGTTTTTGTTTTCTAACTTTAGTTTGCAGGAAGCAAATGTTATTACAACAAAACTCAGATCAAGTACAAATTTGGTTAGTGTCACTTTTACCATTCTTAAGTTATGTCCCTTTATAATGTTATATGCAAGCGGGGGCATCATCTGTGTCCCATGGACACATTCTCCATTTATTTCAATATTAACAAACAGGAGTATATATTTTGTAGATTGATTGATTGCTTGATTGGTGATTTAAAACCACTTTCATATATATATTTTGTAGAAGCAAATGTTGCAATTGTTTATGGTGTTAATACACAACTCCAAACTGTTATTTTAAAATTTTGAAATGTGTGCCTCTATTGAGCATGGTATACAAGCCTAAATTAAGTTATTGAGAAACTAAGGTTCTACTCCTTCAGGGAAAGTTGACCATAGATAGATTTGGCTATTTTTTTAGGTTGTTTTTGGTCATATAGATTCTCACAGAATAGCTCATCAGACAAAAAAGTCATCATTTATTTGCATTTCTGCGACTTGTTCATCAGAATCTCATATTTTAGTCTGCTGGACAACCACTTAATGAATTGAAACCTGACCAAGTGTTCTTAATTTGATGTTTATAATCTGCCATTAAAATGTCCACCTTATGGGTTTTGCTCATTGTTGAAGGACATATGGTGACCTTTAGTTGTTTTACGTCCATGTCCTCTGGTGGATAGTTGTCTCATTGGCAATCATACCACATCTCTATATTTTTATAGCTCTTACTAGTTGAAACCAAAGATCTGAAAATGACCTGAATTAATCAAAATTATGTTTAGACAAAATTGTTTAAAAGAGGTAACTTAATCTTTTTTATATGCTACATGTATTTGACAACCCTTATATGGATTGATTATGCTCCCCTAAAAAAAATTTGGTAGCATTTTGACATTTATTTGTCTGTTCTTTGATCTGCCTGTGTGTCCTGAACTAATGGTTTCTGGATGGTATCTTGAGTTTCCGTTGCTTGATTGGAACAAAAGTTGTCAAGATTGAAGACATGGAATGGAAAAAAGCCTTGATTTTGGGATCACTAGGTAAAAATCCAAGGTCACTTACTACAAATAGATTTTTATTGGAAAAATGGTTTCTTGATGGTAACAAATTTCCCTTGCTTGATTAGAAGAATCAGAATGAAACTTGATGGAAGCCATAGGAAAGGGGAAGAAGTCCATTAATTATGGTGTCAATAGGTCTTTGCTCAAGGTAACTGTTACTAAAAGTAGTAACTTTTGGAAAAGGTGGGTTTTAGTCAAATTGGGTTATGGCCTTTTGGAAACTGCAAAAATAATTTTTTAAGAGGATGCCCAGTCAAGGTCACATGTCTCAGTATAACAGACAGGTATTACTATCCAGCAGCAATGAACGTGCCAATATAAGTTTCCGTTCTCTAACTTTAGTTTGCCTTCTTCAAATGTTATGAAACTTATGCACAATGCTTATTACCATAAAACACAGATCAAGTTTGAATTTGGGTGGCGTCACATTTACAGTTCTTTAGTTATGTCCCTTTATAATGTTATATGCAAGCAGGGGCATCATCTATGTCCAATGGACACATTCTCCATTTATTTGTTGTATGAATTTCTCATTTATTATGAATAAGAGGTTAACTATATTTGGTGTATGGGATCCCTACAACGTCTACATGTCTGTCAGACAAGGTTCACCTGACCTCAACCTCATTGATTAAGGTTCAAGTTGCATGATTAGGTCCGTATCTCGGATACTATAAGTAGTAGGTCAATTATATGTGGTGTATGGAATGATTGTAAAGGGTACATGTCTGTCTGGAAGGTATCATACCTTAACCTCATTTTCATGGTTCATTGGTCAATGTTAAGTTCTTGTGTTTTGGTCTGTTTTTCAATTACCATAAACAACAGGTCAACTATATTTGGTGTATGGAATAATTGTAAGTTGTACATGTCTATCTGGAAGGTATCATTTGACCTTGACCTCACTTTCATGGTTCATTGGTCAATGTTAAGTTTATGTGATACTTGTAGTAAAACCTTTATCTTTAAGACTTTCAAGATAAAATCAATGGTCAGTAATGCAGGCGAGACATTTCAGTGTATGCTCTCTTGTTTGTCTCGCCTTTGACAAAAGTCACAGATTACAAGACAGGGATAACAATCAGCCGGCATCTGTTTAAAATGTTCATATTAAGCCTTATATTTCAGAGAGTAGAAGTGGCGGTGTAAACTTGTTTTTATCAAGGCTTATATTTTGGAGGGTAGAAGACCTGGAGGCTTCATACCTTGTATACAGATGTCTTGTGTTATGAAGTTTTAGTTTGTGAAATGTCTGTCGTCCTTGACTTCATTATCATGGTTCAGCGACTGCTTGAAAAATAAGTTATTTTTTTTATCATGCAAATTTCTCACTTATTATGAGTAATAGGATAACTATATTTGGTATATGAGTTCCTTGCAAGGTCGACATACCTGTCCTACAAGGTTCACCTGACCCAGACCTCATTTCTTGGAATCTGTAATCAAGTTTAAAAAGTTACATGATTAGGTCTGTTTCTCAGGTACTGTAAGCAATAGGTAAACTAAATTTTGTGTATGGAATAATATTTGTAAGGTGTACATGTCAGTCTGGCAGGTTTCATCTGTCCTTGACCTCATTTTCATGGTTCACTGGTCTATAATAAATTTCAGAAGTTAGGTCCTCTTCTAAGATACTATAAGCAATAGGTTATCTTTATTTTGAGTTTTCAAGATTTGGTTTGTTTTTTTGTATATTGTTAGCAGTAGGTCTACTATATTTAGTGTATAGAAGGATATAAGGTGTATATGTCTTTCTACATGTTTTTCTGACCTTGACCACATTTTCATGGATCAGTTTATGTTATACGTGTAGTAAAACTTTTATCTTTTAGGACTATAAAATCAATCATGGTTAATAAAGCAGGTGAGTGCTTTCTGGATTTCTGTATATTGAGGGCAGGTAGAAAGAATTGGTTACACTTTTGGTTTACATACCTGACATTTTATACTCCTTGTTTAGTCACTTTGTTTTTGGATGGCAACTCAAGTATCCAATTATGGATTGTCACTCATTTATAAAGAGGAAAAGTAGCAATTACCAATAATACATGTTTTTTTTGAGACATACTAGTATTTTGAACCCTTGAAATACAAGACCATACATAATTGATGATCATTTTTATTTTCTCACAATAAAAAGTTCAAGGAACATCTTTTGGCATTGCAAGATTTTCACACTAAACCTAAAGTGAACCCATCTACCAATAGTTTTCAAATGTTGATTTCGTTTCCGTTCAATAACTTACGAATCCTTCTTCGAATGGTTTTCAAATTAAACTGTGTTGTTACTGATGACAAAATGGAGGTCATTTTCAATATTGAAGATTTTCACTTTCACCGTTCTGGAGTTATGGTCCTTAATCTATAAGAAAATGGCACTTTATGTCGTTTCCAAGCAATTATGAACCACTTGCCCAATGCTTTTAAAATTTTGATATGCTGTTACTGATTAAAGAATGGAGGTGAAGTTCGATATTGACGATTTTCACGTTTGCTGTCCAAGAGTTATGGTTCTTGATAGATTGAAAAATGGCACTTTATGTCGTTTCACCCGTGCAATTACTTATGAACTGTTCAACCAATGCTCTTAAAATTTTAATATGCTGTAACTGATAATAAAATTGAGGTCAATTTTGATAAAGAAAATGATTTTTTAAGCCATTCAGGAGTTAACATCCTTGATGGATTGGAAAATAGACCTAGAATACTAGAATATAGCTGGTCAAAAAAGCCTGAAAGCACCTTTCAAACTACAGAAAACCCAGTTTGCTGTCAATTTGACAGCTCATTCCTTGTTCTATATTTTGCTGATAAATGGACTAAGTTTCTTTAGTGTTTTTATTTAGATAGAGTCTACAATTAAAGTTTTTAAAACATCAATAACCTTTTTTTCAAACCATTGAAGCTTCTTCATAACCATCTAGAATAAGTTTCCAAAGTTTTTTTTCCCATTGTTCCATATTTAACTAATTAAGATCTGCAATAACACAACCAAAAATTTTAAAAATGTAGAGTGACCTTAATTTCCCTACTCACAATGCTGTTTATAAAACTTGTGAAAATTTATTAACAACAAACTTGAACTATTGTATAACGGGGGGCTGTCAGATGTAGTAAGCAATGTATGGTACAGACAAAAAGGTGTGCCTTTATAACATAATCCAATTTTGTGTACCATATAAAAAATGAGGAGATGTGGTATGATTGCCAATGAGACAACTTTCCACCAAAGTTCAAATGAAGTGGATGTAAGCAATTATAGGTAACTGTACAACCCTCAACAATGAGAATAAATTGCTTTGCCGAGCACAGCTGGATACGACAGCAGAGGTCCAACCCTGAACAGTTGGGGCAAAATGGACACAATATTCGTACTTGATACATGTCTGAATTTGGATTGTAATTCAATATTTGACACACAAAAGGTTTCTGACACAGAATAACTGAGGTCAAGGAACTTAGAATTGGTTATATGATTTGAATTTATATTCAATTTTTGCTTTTGTGCAATACAATATACTGTTACGAATTAACCCCCTAAAAAAAATTTACCCCCTTTTTGCTTTTGTGCAATACAATATGCTGTTGCGAATTGACCTCCCCTTCTTTTTCAAAAAACAGCATAGTGTATTTGAAGAAATTTTCTTTTGATTTCTGAAATCTTGAGAAACTAGATGTGTCGGAACGACACAAATGGCCCGCCTCAAAATGTTGAATAAAATGCTCCAGGGCGCAGCTTGATACGACCGCAGAGGTCGAACCCTGAACAGTTGGGGCAAGTATGGACACAACATTCAAGCTTGATACAGCTCTGAATTTGGATTGTGATTGACTATTTGACACGGCATAGGTTTCTGACACAGAATGAATGTGGTCTAAGAACTTAAAATTTTAAATTGGACATTCACCTATTATGGTCCAATATCCAAAATCTAAATACATGGTAGGTATAGGGGAGGTTGAGATCTCATAAACATGTTTAACCCGCACGCATTTTGCGCCTGTCCCAAGTCAGGAGCCTCTGGCCTTTGTTAGTCTTGTATTATTTTTACTTTTAGTTTCTTGTGTATAATTTGGAGTTTAGTATGACGTCCATTATCACTGAACTAGTTATATATATTTGTTTAGGGGCCAGCTTAAGGACGCCTCCGGTGCGGAATTTCTCGCTGCATTGAAGACCTATTGGTGACCTTCTGTTGTTGTCTGTTCTGTGGTCGGGTTGTTGTCTCTTTGACACATTCCCATTTCCATTCTCAATTTTATTAGATTCAGCATATCAAAGAACCCTAAGAGTTCAATTTTGATGAAATCAAACACAAAGTTTAATTTTGGACCCTTTTGACCTCAATGTGGACAAAGTTGATAACGAGGCCCAAAAATCAAAAATCTAAATACATGGTTAGATTCAGCATATCAAAGAACCCCATATATTCAATTTTTGTTGAAATCAAACAAAGTTTAATTTTGGACCCTTTTGACCTCAATGTGGACAAAGTTGATAACAGGGCCCAAAAATCAAAAATCTAAATACATGGTTAGATTCAGCATATCAAAGAACCCATATATTCAATTTTTGTTGAAATCAAACAAAGTTTAATTTTGGACCCCAATTTGGACCAACTTGAAAACTGGGCCCATAATCAAAAATTTAAAGACATGTTTAGACTCAGCATATCAAAGAACCCTAAGAATTCAATTTTTGTTAAAATCAAATTAAGTTTAATTTTGGACCCTTTGGACCTTAATGTAGACCAATTTGAAAACAGGACCAAAAATTAAGAATCTAAATACATGGTTAGATTCAGCATATCAAAGAACCCCATATATTCAATTTTTGTTGAAATCAAACAAAGTTTAATTTTGGACCCCAATTTGGACCAACTTGAAAACTGGGCCCATAATCAAAAATCTAAATTGATGGATTGGAAAATAGACCTAGAATACTAGAATATAGCTGGTCAAAAAGCCTGAAAGCACCTTTCAAACTACAGAAAACCCAGTTTGCTGTCAATTTGACAGCTCATTCCTTGTTCTATATTTTGCTGATAAATGGACTAAGTTTCTTTAGTGTTTTATTTAGATAGAGTCTACAATTAAAGTTTTAAAACATCAATAACCTTTTTTCAAACCATTGAAGCTTCTTCATAACCATCTAGAATAAGTTTCCAAAGTTTTTTTCCCATTGTTCCATATTTAACTAATTAAGATCTGCAATAACACAACCAAAATTTTAAAATGTAGAGTGGGGGGGGGGGGGGGGGGGGGGGAAAAAAAAAAAAAAAAAAAAAAAAAAAAAAAAAAAAAAAAAAAAATCCAATTTTGTGTACCATATAAAAATGAGATGTGGTATGATTGCCAATGAGACAACTTTCCACCAAAGTTCAAATGAAGTGGATGTAAGCAATTATAGGTAACTGTACAACCCTCAACAATGAGAATAAATTGCTTTGCCGAGCGCAGCTGGATACAACAGCAGAGGTCCAACCCTGAACAGTTGGGGTTAAAATGGACACAATATTGTACTTGATACAGGTCTGAATTTGGATTGTAATTCAATATTTGACACATAAAAAGGTTTCTGACACAGAATAACTGAGGTCAAGGAACTTAGAATTGGTTATATGATTTGAATTTATATTCAATTTTTGCTTTCTGCAATACACTATAGCTTGATTAACCCCCTTTAAAAAAATTTTACCCTTTGTTATTTGATTTTATGCTCTTATATGACTATTACTTTTCTTTTTCAAAAAATTTTTGAAAAGAGGGAATTCAATTGCAACACATATGTATTTGAAGAAATTTTCTTTTGATTTCTGAAATCTTGAGAAACTAGATGTGTCGACCGAATTATGCCCGTCTCAAAATGTTGAAAAATCTGCAATTTCAACAACATGTGGACACAAACATGCATGGATAGTATCAAGCTCTCAAGACCAATACTAGCTTGATGAAAAATTTCCTTGATCAATGAGAGTTAAATTTCAAACTATCAGCAAACAGGAAGTGGATGTACTGTAGATCTAACAAGATGTGTTGAACGACATGAAAATCAGCATAGTGGACAAACATAAACTTGATCTGTAACTCATCATGGTAGACTCACATATCAAAAATCAGTGCAAAATCTGAAGGCGAAAGAAAAAGTCTGTATAACTGTGATTTTCAACAATTTTAAAATCTTAAACCCTTAATTTCGGCAATTATCAGCTGAGCGAACTAAACTTAAACTTGATCTGTAACTCATCATGGTTAACTTTCATACCAAAATCAGCCCAATATCTAAAGGCGTAAAAAAATTATTTTAACTGTGATTTTCAACAATTTATCAAAGTCCAAAGCCCTTAATTTCGCAAAAATCAGCGGAGCAGAACTCAACTTTGACTTGATCAATAACTCATCATGGTTAACTCACATACAAAAATTCAGCCCAATATCTAAAGGCGTTTAGAAAAATGGCCCAAACTGTGATTTTCAACAATTTATCAAAGTCTGGCAAAAAAGATGGAATTAATTTTTAAATAACTAAGTTTAATTTTGGACCTTGACCTTAAATACCAATTTAAAGCGGACAAGAATCAAATTAAATATTTAGATTCATATCAAAGAACCCCATATATTCAATTTTGTTGAAATCAAACAAAGTTTAATTTTGGACCCTTTTGACCTCAATGTGGACAAAGTTGATAATGGGGCCCAAAATCAAAAATCTAAATACATGGTTAGATTCAGCATATCAAAGAACCCAATATATTCAATTTTGTTGAAATCAAACAAAGTTTAATTTTGGACCCGATTTGGACCAACTTGAAAACTGGGCCCATAATCAAAAATTTAAAGACATGTTTAGATTCAGCATATCAAAGAACCCTAAGAATTCAATTTTGTTAAAATCAAATTAAGTTTAATTTTGGACCCTTTGGACCTTAATGTAGACCAATTTGAAAAGGGACCAAAATTAAGAATCTAAATACATGGTTAGATTCAGCATATCAAAGAACCCCATATATTCAATTTTGTTGAAATCAAACAAAGTTTAATTTTGGACCCCAATTTGGACCAACTTGAAAACTGGGCCCATAATCAAAAATCTAAATACATGATTAGATTCAGCATATCAAAGAACCCTAAGAATTCAATTTTGTTAAAATCAAACTAAGTTTAATTTTGGACCCTTTGGACCTTAATGCAGACCAATTTGAAAACGGGACCAAAATTAAGAATCTAAATACAGGTAAGATTCGGCATATCAAAGAACCCCAATAATTCAATTTTTGATGAAATCAAACAAAGTTTAATTTTGGACCCTTTGGACCTCAATGTGGACCAATTTAAAACGGGCCCTAAAATCCAAAAACTTAATACACGTTAGATTCAGCATATTACAGAACCCCAAGAATTCAAGAATAAAACCCCATTGAAATTGGTCAAGAGATAAGCAATTTATACAGTATCTTCTTTTGCACAATACTGTGCAATTAAATATTTCTTGCAATTGCGCAATACTGTCAATTGAATATTTCTTGCTATTGTGCAATACTGTACAATTGACAATTTCTTCCTATTGTGCAATATTGTGCTATTGGATATTTTCTATTGCACAATACTGTGCAATTGAAGATTTCTTGCTATTTGCAATACTGTGCAATTGAAAATTTCTTGCTATTGCACAATACTTATTATATAATAATTTACACATCCTGTTTGGTGTATCTCCTTCCATATCATTATTATTTGCTTTTAAATATAAATCAGAAATAACCAACTTTAAAATGTAGAGTGACCTTAATTTCCTACTCAAATGCTGTTTATAAAACTTGTGAAAATTTATTAACAACAAACTTGAACTGTTGTATAACGGGGGCCTGTCAGATGTAGTAAGCAATGTATGGTACAGACAAAAGGTGTGCCTTTATAACATAATCCAATTTTGTGTACCATATAAAAAATGAGATGTGGTATGATTGCCAATGAGACAACTTTCCACCAAAGTTCAAATGAAGTGGATGTAAGCAATTATAGGTAACTGTACAACCCTCAACAATGAGAATAAATTGCTTTGCCGAGCGCAGCTGGATACAACAGCAGAGGTCCAACCCTGAACAGTTGGGGTTAAAATGGACACAATATTCGTACTTGATACAGGTCTGAATTTGGATTGTAATTCAATATTTGACACATAAAAGGTTTCTGACACAGAATAACTGAGGTCAAGGAACTTAGAATTGGTTATATGATTTGAATTTATATTCAATTTTTTGCTTTTGTGCAATACACTATACTGTTGCGAATTAACCCCCTTAAAAAAAAATTTACCCCTTTTTGCTTTTGAATACAATATGTTGTTATGATTGACCTCCCCTTCTTTTCAAAAAATTTTTGAAAAAGAAGGGGGAGGTCAATTTGCAACAGCATAGTGTATTTGAAGAAATTTTCTTTTTGATTTCTGAAATCTTGAGAAACTAGATGTGTCGGAACGACACGAATGGCCCGTCTCAAAATGTTGAAAAATCTGCAATTTCAACAACACATGTGGACACAAACATGCATGGATAGTATCAAGCTCTCAAGACCAATACTAGCTTGATGAAAAATTTCCTTGATCAATGAGTAATTAAATTTCAAACTATCAGCAAACAGGAAGTGGATGTACTGTAGATCTAACAAGATGTGTTGAAACGACATGAAAATCAGCATAGTGGAACGAAACATAAACTTGATCTGTAACTCATCATGGTAGACTCACATATCAAAAATCAGTGCAAAATCTGAAGGCGTAAAGAAAAAAAGTCTGTATAACTGTGATTTTCAACAATTTTTAAAATCTTAAACCCTTAATTTCGGCAATTATCAGCTGAGCGGAACTAAACTTAAACTTGATCTGTAACTCATCATGGTTAACTTTCATACCAAAAATCAGCCCAATATCTAAAGGCGTTTAGAAAAAAAATCCGTATAACTGTGATTTTCAACAATTTATCAAAGTCCAAAGCCCTTAATTTCGGCAAAAATCAGCGGAGCAGAACTCAACTTTGACTTGATCAATAACTCATCATGGTTAACTCACATACCAAAAATCAGCCCAATATCTAAAGGCGTTTAGAAAAAAAGTCCGTATAACTGTGATTTTCAACAATTTATCAAAGTCTGGCAAAAATCAGTGGAGTGGAACTAAACTTAAACTTGATCAGTAACTCATCATGGTAAACTTACATACCAAAAATCAGCCCAATATCTTAAGGCGTTTAGAATAAAAGTCCGTATAACTGTGATTTTCAACAATTTATCAAAGTCTAAAGCCCTTAATTTCGGCAAAAATCAGTGGAGCGGAACTAAACTTACACTTGATCAGTAACTCATCATGGTAAACTTACATACCAAAAATCAGCCCAATATCTGAAGGCGTTTAGAATAAAAGTCCGTATAACTGTGATTTTCAATAATTTATCAAAGTCCAAAGCCCGTAATTTCGGCAAAAATTAGCGTAGCGGAACTTAACTTAAACTTGATCTGTAACTCATCATGGTTAACTCACATACCAAAAATCAGCCCAATATCTGAAGGCGTTTAGAAAAAAAGTCATATAATGGTTTGTTGCGGAATGACAGAATGGCGGAATGACAGAATGACAGAATGACGGAATGAAAGCATGACGTAATGACGGACAAGGGTAAAACTATATGGCCCCGACAACTTTGTTGCGGGGCCATAAAAATTGTAACCACAACCACCCCCCACCATCAATCATCCCCCACCCCACCCCTTTTCCAAAAAAAAATTCTTTCCCTCAAGATATGGTCATAATCTCAAATCATAAAAGTCTTAAAATAGAAAATGATGTACATAATCATGGCTAAAATTAATATACCTTAAGCAGCATTTTTAAAATTATTAAAATAGTAACTTTTAAAAATAAATTGACAGCTAATCACCTCAAGACAATACAACATTTCTTTATACATAATTTAAAAGCAGTGTAAGGGAGGAAACACAACATTGTACTTAAGTAATTGTCCATTAACTAGGACACCCTTGTTTTTTCTCACTTTTTTGCCCCTAATTCCTAAACGGTTTGAGCCATAACACCCCAAAGCCAATCCTAACCATCCCTTTGTGGTCTAATTTCAGAGAGATCCATACACAGTTCCACAAGTTATTGTCAGGAAACTAGAAAAATGCTTATTTGGGCCCCTTTTTGGCCCCCAATTCCTAAACTGTTGGGACCATAACCCTCAAAGTCAATCCCAACCTTCCTTTTGTAGTTATAAACCTTGTGTTTAAATTTAATAGATTTCTATTTACTAATACTAAAGTTATTGTCTGGAAACCAAATGTCTTTGGACGATGACCAATACCAATATACGACTGCAAAATTTTTTCCGTCGTATAAAAACCCATTCTGTATAGTCGGCTATAAACAGCCCCGACATGAAAAATATGAAACAATTTAATTGAGAAAACTAAAGGCCTAATTTATAACAAAACAATTTACGAAATAAATTGCTTCGCTGAGCGCAGCTGGATACGACCGCAGATGTCCAACCCTGAAAAGTTGCAGCCAAAATGGACACATTATTGGCGCTTGATACTGGTCTGAATTTGGATTGTAATTAAATATTTGACACATAATAGGTTTCTGACACAGAATAAGTGTAGTCAAAGAACTTAAAATTGGTTATATGATTTGAATTTATATTCAATTTTTTGCTTTTGTGCAATACACTATGCTGTTGCGAATTGCCTCCCCCCCCCACAAAAAAAAAATTTACCCATTTTTTTTTTTTTGTGCAATACACTATGCTGTTGAATATACCCCCCCCCAAAAAAAAAAATTTTCTTTTTAATTTCTGAAATCTGAAATGAGAAAATATTAATTAATAGTAACTTCTAGAAATAAATTTACAGTTAATCATCTCAAGACAATCATCATTTCTTAATACATAATTTACAAGCAGTGTAAGGGAGGTAATCAAACATATATACAACAGTATTCTTTAAATGGATTGGATTACCTCCCTTATATATAAAAAAGAAGATGTGGTATGATTGCCAATGAGACAACTGTCCACAAGAGACCAAAATGACACAGAAATTAACAACTATAGGTCACCGTCGGACCTTCAACAATGAGCAAAGCCCATACCGCATAGTCAGCTATAAAAGGCCCGAAATGACAAAAAAGGAAAAAAATCCCCCAAATTTTTGAACCCCTTATGATTCTTCACCCCAAAGTCAATCTCAGCCTTCAATGAGGTATGGTACCTTGCAGTACAATTTCAGAGAGATCCATACACTTAAACACAAGTTATTGTCTGGAAACTAGAAAATGCTTATTTTGGCCCCTGGCCCCTAATTCCTAAACGTTTAGGCAATTACCCCCAAACTCAATTCCAGCTTTCCCTTTGTGATATGGAACCTTGTAGTACAATTTCAGAAAGATCCATACACTTACACACAAGTTATTGTCCTGAAACTAGAAAAATGCTTATTTTTGCCCCTTTTTTGGCCCCTAATTCCTAAAATTTTGAGGCAATTACCCCCAAAATCAATCCCAGCATTCCTTTGTGATATGGAACCTTGTGGTACAATGTCAGAGAGATCCATACACTTACACACAAGTTATTGTCTGGAAGTTACAAAAATGCTTATTTTTGGCCCCTTTTTGGCCCTTAATTCCTTAACTGTTGGTACCATAACCCCCAAAATCAATCCCAACCTTCCTTTTGTGGTATTGAACCTTATGGTAAAATTTCCTAGAGATCCATTTACTTAAACTAAAGTTAGAGTGCGAAACCAATGTGTTCGGACGACGACGCCGACGCCGACGACGACGACCACGCCGACGACGACGACGACGACGGCGGCGCCGTAACGTCATATACATATACGACCACAAAAATTTTTGCGGTCGATAAAAAATCTGCAATTTCAACAACACATGTGGACACAAACATGCATGGATAGTATCAAGCTCAAGACCAATACTAGTTTGATGAAAATTTCCTGATCAATGAGTAATTAAATTTCAAACTATCAGCAAACAGGAAGTGGATGTACTGTAGATCTAACAAGATGTGTTGAAGCGACATGAAAATCAGCATAGTGGAACGAAACATAAACTTGATCTGTAACTCATCATGGTAGACTCACATATCAAAAATCAGTGCAAAATCTGAAGGCGTAAAGAAAAAAAGTCTGTATAACTGTGATTTTCAACAATTTTAAAGTCTTAAACCCTTAATTTCGCAATTATCAGCTGAGCGGAACTAAACTTAAACTTGATCTGTAACTCATCATGGTTAACTTTCATACCAAAAATCAGCCCAATATCTAAAGGCGTTAGAAAAAAGTCCGATAACTGTGATTTTCAACAATTTATCAAAGTCCAAAGCCCTTAATTTCAGCAAAATCAGCGGAGCAGAACTCAACTTTGACTTGATCAATAACTCATCATGGTTAACTCACATACCAAAATCAGCCCAATATCTAAAGGCGTTTAGAAAAAAGTCCAGATAACTGTGATTTTCAACAATTTATCAAAGTCTGGCAAAATCAGTGGAGTGGAACTAAACTTAAACTTGATCAGTAACTCATCATGGTAAACTTACATACCAAAAATCAGCCCAATATCTTAAGGCGTTTAGAATAAAAGTCCAGATAACTATGATTTTCAACAATTTATCAAAGTCTAAAGCCCTAATTTCGCAAAATCAGTGGAGCGGAACTAAACTTACACTTGATCAGTAACTCATCATGGTAAACTTACATACCAAAATCAGACCAATATCTGAAGGCGTTTAGAATAAAAGTCCAGATAACTGTGATTTTCAATAATTTATCAAAGTCCAAAGCCGTAATTTCGCAAAAATTAGCGGAGCGAACTTAACTTAAACTTGATCTGTAACTCATCATGGTTAACTCACATACCAAAATCAGCCCAATATCTGAAGGCGCGAAAAAAGTCCATATAATGGTTTGTTGCGGAATGACAGAATGACGGAATGACAGAATGACAGAATGACGGAATGACAGAATGACGGAATGAAAGAATGACGTAATGACGGACAAGGTAAAACTATATGGCCCTGTCCATTAACTAGACACCCTTGTTTTTCTCACTTTTTGCCCTAATTCCTAAACGGTTTGAGCCATAACACCCCAAAGCCAATCCTAACCATCCCTTTGTGGTCTAATTTCAGAGAGATCCATACACAGTTCCACAAGTTATTGTCAGGAAACTAGAAAAATGCTTATTTGGGCCCCTTTTTGGCCCCCAATTCCTAAACTGTTGGGACCATAACCCTCAAAGTCAATCCCAACCTTCCTTTTGTAGTTATAAACCTTGTGTTTAAATTTAATAGATTTCTATTTACTAATACTAAAGTTATTGTCCAGAAACCAAATGTCTTTGGACTACGACCAATACCAATATACGACTGCAAAATTTTTTCCGTCAGATAATCGATAGTCGGCTGTAAACAGCCCCGACATGAAAAATATGAAACAATTTAATTGAGAAAACTAAAGGCCTAATTTATAACAAAACAATTCTAAATAAATTGCTTCGCTTGAGCGCAGCTGGATCGACATGCAGATGTCCAACCTGAAAGTTGCAGCCAAATGGACACATTATTGGCGCTGATACTGGTCTGAATTTGGATTGTAATTAAATATTTGACACATAATAGGTTTCTGACACAGAATAAGTGTAGTCAAAGAACTTAAAATTGGTTATATGATTTGAATTTATATTCAATTTTTGCTTTTGTGCAATACACTATGCTGTTGCGATTGCCTCCCCAACAAAAAAAATGTACCCATTTTTTTTTTTTGTGCAATACACCATGCTGTTGAATATTAACCCCCTTGTTTTTCCCCTTGCCCCTAATTGCTAAATGGTTTGAGCCATACCCCCTCTAACCATCCCTTTGTTGTATGGAAACTTGTGGTATAATTTCAGAGATTCATACACTTAAACACAAGTTATTGTCTGTAAACTGCAAAATGCTTATTTGGGCGCCTTTTTGCCCCTAATTCCTAAACCTTTGGGACCATAGCCCCAAAATCAATCCTAACCTTCCTTTTGTGGTTATAAACCTTGTGTTAAAATTTTATTGATTTCTATTTACTTACTCTAAGTTATTATCCGAAACCATCTGTCTTGGACGACGTTGACGACGATGACGACAACGTACCAATATCGACCAAAAAAGTTTTCAGATAAAAACAAATATGACAGACATGAACCAACGACAACCACTGAACTATGCTCTGTGTTTAAGCACAGAGTATAGTATGTATACTCTGTGTTTAAACTGCTTTAAACTTACAATAAAAAGAAATTTCATTTGGAAAGAGAATACAACTACACAAAGCTAGCTAATGAATTATTTTATTAGAGATTAGAGAAACCAATGAACTAGGAATATTAAGTCTACAGTATAATTCTTTAAAATATTGTTCAATTATAATTTGTTTTACATTTGCTTTTCCAAATCTGCATGCCAATAGATAAAAACTAAAACGGAAAAAAATGATATAAAAACATTAAACATTTAATTTCAAAACTTTTTTCTGCACAAATTTTCAATCTTTTAAACACCTCAATTCATTTTTTTATAGGACTGTTTTTGAAGTAGCCAAACTCAGTCAAAATTTATAAAAGCTGTATAAATCTTTTGCAGTATCTGTAAGGAAAATATTACTAAATATCATATTTCTAGTTTTTAACTAAACCTTTTCTAATGCGAAAGCAATGAAAATATGAACCCTTTTATTCATGTACCCTGGTATTTAAACTTAAAAAACAAGTAAATTCTATCAACAAAATAAATCTAATTTGTGTATGCAGGTAAATTTTTGTACATAATTTTTGTTAACTGAAAATATCCTGTATATTTAATTTTGTACATATAAATACACTATTTTCAAGATACTCTGGTAAATACATCTAAAAATACATCTGGAAGACAAATGACATAGTGTAACATTTTTTTTCTAAAATTCCTTTGTATTAATGTCCATGTATAAGTAGATATATATAGTCATGTATATAAGCCTGGCAGCACTAATCATCCAGTGTTGGTTCCATCAGTGATTTGAAGCTGAACGGAATGAAACCATATCCTTGACCGCTATAAAACTTACTGTTAAATTCAACCCTGAAAAATAAATAGTAAGAGCTCAAATGAAATGTAAACATTTGTTCATGCAACACTTGGCATAGATGTTCAAAAATGAAATTTTGTAAAAAAAAAACTTAACCAGTTAATATTTTTTCTTAATATGCCAATAATATATTTAAAGATGGGGTACACTTATTTTCAATAAAATTATTAAAGTTAAAATTTTCAACATATTTTTATCATGAATTATCTATATATTTTACCTGAGTTAACGGTAATATGAAAATATGCAAATGAAAACAAAATCTTGCCCAATAGTAAAAATAATCCTAAAATCCTAAATGAAAACCTTGTTGCTTCTAGTACAGTAACTGCAAATAATCACAGCCATTCAGGTAAGGTCTTACTACATTTATATTATGAAAAACTAAGCATTAATCAATGAACCATGAAAATGAGGCCAAAGTCAGGTGATCTTTTCAGAGACATGCACAACATTACAACAATTTTATAGACCAACTATTTCTGTAGTAATTGAGATTCTAAGCTGAATACATTCTTTATGCATATGTCACTCTCAAAACCACAAAAAGAGATCATGGTCAGCTAATACCTGTCAGATATACATATGTACCCCTTACAATGATTCTATAGACAGAAATAGCATTGATCTTTACTCATACATCTTTGCTAGCCAAGGATCAAGATCCAAAAGGAGGACTGGATCCTAATCCTTGGCTAGCGAGATGTTACTCATAGTAAGTGAGAAAATAACCAAATCATGGAAACTTCATGTACATTGTGAACAATGAAAAGAAGTCAAAGTTGGACTTGCATACCTTGAATATTATTGTGAAAAATAGCATTGGGGGAGGAAATGAAATAGTTTATAAGATAATCTTATTAAAAAAAAATTATTAACTTATAGACAATTTGTTAAATATTTGGCCCTTTTGGCCCCAATTCCTAAACTGTTGGGACCATAACCCTCAAAGTCAATCCCAACCTTCCTTTTGTAGTTATAAACCTTGTGTTTAAATTTAATAGATTTCTATTTACTAATACTAAAGTTATTGTCCAGAAACCAAATGTCTTTGGACGACGACCAATACCAATATACGACTGCAAAATTTTTTCCGTCAGATAATCGTATAGTCGGCTGTAAACAGCCCGACATGAAAAATATGAAACAATTTAATTGAGAAACTAAAGGCCTAATTTATAACAAAACAATTTATTAAATAAATTGCTTCGCTGAGCGCAGCTGGATACGACCGCAGATGTCCAACCCTGAAAGTTGCAGCCAAAATGGACACATTATTGGCGCTTGATACTGGTCTGATGACGACAACGTGATACCAATATACGACCAAAACATTTTTAATTTTTGCGGTCGTATAAAAACAAATATGACAGACATGAACCAACGACAACCACTGAACTATACTCTGTGTTGAAGCACAGAGTATAGTACATGTATACTCTGTGTTTAAACTGCTTTAAACTTACAATAAAAGAAATTTCATTTGGAAAGAGAATACAACTACACAAAGCTAGCTAATGAATTATTTTATTAGAGATTAGAGAAACCAATGAACTAGGAATATTAAGTCTACAGTATAATTCTTTAAAATATTGTTTAATTATAATTTGTTTTACATTTGCTTTTCCAAATCTGCATGCCAATAGATAAAAACTATAATTTAATTAAAACGGAAAAAAATGATATAAAAAACATTAAACATTTAATTTTAAAACTTTTTTCTGCACAAATTTTCAATCTTTTTAAACACCTCAATTCATTTTTTTTTATAGGACTGTTTTTTGAAGTAGCCAAACTCAGTCAAAATTTATAAAAGCTGTATAAATCTTTTGCAGTACTTCGTAAGGAAAATATTACTTAATATCATATTTCTAGTTTTTAACTAAACCTTTTCTAATGCGAAAGCAATGAAAATATGAACCCTTTTATTCATGTACCCTGGTATTTAAACTTAAAAAACAAGTATATTCTATCAACAAAATAAATCTAATTTGTGTATGCAGGTAAATTTTTGTACATAATTTTTGTTAACTGAAAATATCCTGTATATTTAATTTTGTACATATAAATACACTATTTTTCAAGATACTCTGGTAAATACATCTAAAAATACATCTGGAAGACAAATGACATAGTGTAACATTTCCTTTTTTCTAAAATTCCTTTGTATTAATGTCCATGTATAAGTAGATATATATAGTCATGTATATAAGCCTGGCAGCACTAATCATCCAGTGTTGGTTCCATCAGTGATTTGAAGCTGAACGGAATGAAACCATATCCTTGACCGCTATAAAACTTACTGTTAAATTCAACCCTGAAAATAAATAGTAAGAGCTCAAATGAAATGTAAACATTTGTTCATGCAACACTTGGCATAGATGTTCAAAATGAAATTTTGTAAAAAAACTTAACGAGTTAATATTTTTCTTAATATGCCAATAATATATTTAAAGATGGGGTACACTTATTTTCAATAAAATTATTAAAGTTAAAATTTTCAACATATTTTTATCATGAATTATCTATATATTTTACCTGAGTTAACGGTAATATGAAAATATGCAAATGAAAACAAAATCTTGCCCAATAGTAAAAAATGATCCTAAAATCCTAAATGAAAACCTTGTTGCTTCTAGTACAGTAACTGCAAATAATCACAGCCATTGAGGTAAGGTCTTACTACATTTATATTATGAAAACTAAGCATTAATCAATGAACCATGAAAATGAGGCCAAAGTCAGGTGATCTTTTTAAGAGACATGCACAACATTACAACAATTTTATAGACCAACTATTTCTGTAGTAATTGAGATTCTAAGCTAAATACACATTCTTTATGCATATGTCACTCTCAAAACCACAAAAAGAGATCATGGTCAGTTAATACCTGTCAGATATACATATGTACCCCTTACAATGATTCTATAGACAGAAATAGCATTGATCTATTACTCATACATCTTTGCTAGCCAAGGATCAAGATCCAAGAGGAGGGGACTGGATCCTAATCCTTTGCTAGCACAGATGTTACTCATAGCAAGTGAGAAAATAACCAAATCATGGAAACTTCATGTACATTGTGAACAATGAAAAGAGGTCAAAGTTGGACTTGCATACTGTGGATTCATTTATTTTCGTGGGTATCAATTTTCGTGTATAGAGAAAAAAAGACGTTTCGTGGTATACGTAAATTCGTCGATCGCTGATTACAAAAAAAAAAAAAAATTCAGATACGTAATTCGTGGATTTCTTTTTGATTTTAGAGATCATATAACCTCCTTGGTTTGATCAATAATAAAACAAACAAAAAAGAAGGAATTAATTGAAAAAGTTTTGAATTGTCAAAATCCTCGCTTGGTCATTCTAGGTTAAAGTGTTCATTGAAAACTTCTATTACAATAATGGACAGAGACAACTAATTATTTGTTTGTTTTACAATTTATTAGAACATACTCACCCCTTCTCGTCCAATGAAAAGTCAGTTTTTTCCCTTCTAATTTTCATAGTACATGGCTTTTCTTGCACTATAAAATGCTTTACATGAATGACTTTTCATTGTAGACTAATTATGAAAGTGAACTCTTAATAACTACACTAACGAAGTGTACAATCCCCTGAGGCATTTTCCTTGGGAAAATAGCCTATTGATTAAAGATGAAAGAGAAAAGAATTATAAAAAACATTTAGAATTTTGCAAATATTTATAATGGTACATATATATAACAAACAAAAAATGAAATGGGGGCAAATATGTAGGTAAAACAATCTTTTATTCAATTTTTATACCAGACATTCCAGTCAATTATTATTTCTTTTTTTTTTCAAGAAAACAATGTCAGACTGCTTATATATAAAGCAAAGGATTTTTTTCGAGAAAAAACAAACCACAATACATGTACATTCATCAATGAAGAGTAAGCATCTGATGTTGAATGGTCGTAATTCAAATATTTATAGAGTGCATTTTATAATTATCAAAAAATATACACTTTTCAATAAGCGGATTTAAATAACATTGTGTGTTTTTTTAAAGAAGTTTAAGGTATATAAGTATTAAATTTTACCTGAAGCAGAAGAAAAACTCAAATGTTTGAACAATTTATCCTTTTTGTTCTCACAAACTATGTCAGTGCTATATCATTCCATCCATTGAAATGATCATTACCTATGTTATACATTCACTTCATTATAAAAAGTGAATTATTATTCAGGTTTGAATATTACAATGGGAAAGGTGTGAATATGTTCTAAATTGGTCAGACAATACTTGGTCATGTTTTATACAGACCAAGTATTGTCTAACCTATAATAAATTGTTGTCGGAATTTTATAAGGCATTCAAAACTCTTTGATTGAAAGCTCATTTCCCTTATCACGATATAATAAACAGTCATATAAGTAAAAGGTGTGAAAATAATGTTCCTGTCATAAACAATATTACCTACGGGCAATATCCCCGTACTTAATCTTATTGATTTTTAATCACCAGTAAACCAAACTATGACACAGTAATTAACAACTTGCAGTTATTTTCCATGAACAGTTTTAATCAATTTTAAAAAGTAAATTATCACTGATATTCGATATATTTATTATTGATTTAATCAAAATACTTGTATCTTCTTTCAATAAAAACACGTGTTATGTTACAATGTTTATCGCTAGTCAACACTATATTAGAACTGCATAACATAACCGGAAATAAACATCCGACTGCATACACATTTCTGGGGATTATTCTTCGTTGAATTCTTAAATTCGTGGTTCGCTGTGACCCACGAAACCCACGAAAATTGGTATACAACGAATAAAAATGAATCCACAGTACCTTAAAGAATTCTATAAACCAAATAGATATAAGAAGATGTGGTATGAGTGCCAATGAGACAACTCTCCATCCAAGTCAAAATTTATAAAAGTAAACAATTATAGGTCAATGTACGGTCTTCAACATGGAGCCTTGGCTCACACCGAACAGCAAGCTATAAAGGACCCCAAAAATTACTAGTGTGAAACCATTCAAACGGGAAAACCAACAGTCTAATCTATATAAAAAACGAGAAACGAGAAATACTTATGAACCACATCACGAACGACAATCGCTGAACATCAGATTCCTGACTTAGGACAGGTGCAAACAATTGCAGCAGGTTTAAACGTTTTAATGGTACCAAACCTTCACCCTTATCTGAAACAATAATGTAACATCACAACATAGAAAGACACACTATAAAATATCAATTGAAATGGCTTAACTCAATCGAAAGACATATTAACACCAGTGAACATACACTGAACAAATGTTTATTTTATTTTAACTGTGAATTTCTCAATTATTTTTAGCAATAGGTCAAATATATTTGCTGTATAGAATGATTGTAATGTATATATGTCCATCTGACAAACCCTGGTCTCATTTTCATGGTTCTTTGGTTAATGTTATATTTTTGTTGTTTGGTCTGTTTCTCAGATATATTTAGCAAAAGGTCATCTATATTTAATGTATGAAATGATTGTAAGGTGTACATGTGTCTAACCTGGTTAATTTGACCTTGACCTCCTTTTCATGGTTTATTGATCAAATGTTAAGATTTTATGGTTTGGTCTGTTTCTCAGATATGATAAGCAACAGGTCAACTTTATTTTGTGTATGAAATGGCTGTAAGGTGACCATTATAAAAATAAGGAGATGTGGTAAGGTGACCATTTAAAAAAAAGGAGATGTGGTATGATTGTCTGTCTGGCAGGTTTCACCTGACCTTGACCACTTTTCCATATTTCATTGGTCAATGTATAGTTTTCATGGTTTTGGCCATTTTTTGCAACTATAAGCAATTGGTCAATAAATGGGGAATGTGTCCACGGGACACAGATGATGCCCCTGCTTGCATATCATATAAAGTTATAAAGGGACATAACTGAAGAACAGCAAAAGTGACACTACCCAAATTTGTACTTGATCTGAGTTTTGTGGTAATAAGTATTGTGTATAAGTTTCATAACATTTGGTTGAGGCAAACTTAAGTGAGAGAACAGAAACGAAAAATTCAGCAATTTTTCCATTTGTAAAGCCCATAACTCTAGAAGAGTAAAAATGACACCACCGAAATTCAAACTTGATCTGTATTTTGTGGTAACAAGCATTGTGTATAAGTTTCATAACATTTGGTTGAGGCAAACTAAAGTTAGAGAACGGACACCAACTTTGGGACGTACGGATGGACAGACGGATGTACGGACGGACAAGGGTAAAACTTACTACTCAGAAAATATTGCAAGGTTTTAACTTATGCGAAATGCGACTGGTAGAGTATAGCAATTATAATAACACATTCTGATATCTGATACATATATCTGTATTTATGTCAATTCTTCAAAAATCGTAATAATAAATGCACACAATAATTTCTGAATTCACAGTATACAGTCAAACCTTGTTATGTCGAAGTTGACGGGACCGAACCAAAATATTTGACTTATCAGAGGTTCAACTCATCCAAAGTCCAGTGTGTTGTCATAAATTTGGAATGCATGAAATAAGGTATGAAATTTGTGTAAACTAGATACTTTGAACAGTGTGCCTTTTTTCGATATGACATTTTATGATTTTTGTATCCAATCTCCATATTTTTTGGTCCTTCATAATAACTAAACACACAAAAACAGATACAAATCATGCAAAGATAAAATCAATAGCATACACAAATATTTACAAAGGTCAGTCACTATAATTTATGAAATCACTTGGGGAATGAGACAAGTTCTGAATGGTCTCTGACAAGGTCGTCTGCTTTACATTCAATTTAGATTATTATCAATTTATCATTATTGTCTTAATCCTTTAATTTATTGTAATAAATGAATTTTAATTCTAACGATTCATTTAATCTCTGCTTGGGTCATTTAAATTCATTTCATTTTTATGTTAGGTGAAATATGTTCAACACACTAACGTTCCACTTGTAAGATCAACAAAGGTGTTAATTACCGGTCACCCTAAATATATCATTTAACTGTTATACTGTTTACTCAGCTTTAATCACTTTAGAAAGTGATTAGGTTACATAAGAAATACATCCGATTTGAAAATTATCATTAGGTCTGCATCTTTCGAAAATTCTCTTACTTTCAAACTTTGAGACATTGGGGTCAATTTTCTTTAGTTTTACATCAACGGGACTATAAAATTTACTTGACTTAACTGATTATTCAAATCAACTGAGTTTGAATCATCAGAGGTAATTATGCATTGATCAAAGAGGAATTTTATGGGGACCGAGAAATTACTTCTACTCATCCGAGTTTTCAACACAAACGAGTTTGACACAAGGAAGTTCGACTGTACTTTGTTTATGGATAGATTGTAATGTGTATTGTTATCCGAAATTGACCTCTTTTACATTGATGATTGATAATGTCAAGTTTCTATTGATTGATTGGTGTTTAACTCCACTTTCAGCACAATTGGCTATTAGGTGGCAGTTAGTTTTCATAGTTGGAGAAAGCCGGAGTGCCTGGAAAGAACCACCGACCTTGAGCAGGAAAACTGACAATCCATGTTAATTAAGACATGCCACGTGCAGGGTTCAAACTGACAACCTCAGTGTTGACAGGCTAGTGATACAGTAGTTTGACTAACCTCAGTGTTGACAGGCTAGTGATACAGTAGTTGAACTACTTAGACAACTCATCCACCAAGGCCTCAAACATTTACCCAAATGACTTTTAAAATATATTCAATCATCAGCAGGGGAGACATTTAAGCATGTGCACTTTTGTTTTTTAGAAGTCCAGTAATCTCAGAGATATTTTACATAATTCCACTTCTGTTTTCAGCCTGTTTAACAGGCTCTCATGAAAAATGCATACTACTGGCATACATACTTATCTAAATTCTAACATCTGTTGTATTCAGGTAGGAAGGCTCTACAGACAAAGATTAAACCATATAATCCAGAGTTTGGAGTGTGTAAAACCTTACTCATGTAAAAGTAAGGTATGCAGATATGTAGGCAACCCATACCAGAAACTTACCAATGTAAACGTATGGTATACAGAAAGGCTGACAACCCTTACATGACCAAAAACTTACCAATGTAAACGTATGGTATGCAGAAAGGCTGACAACCCATACATGACCAAAAACTTACCAATGTAAACGTATGGTATGCAGAAAGGCTGACAACCCATACATGACAAAAACTTACCAATGTAAAGGTATGGTATGCAGAAAGGCTGACAACCCACATGACCAAAACTTACCAATGTAAACGTATGGTATGCAGAAAGGCTGACAACCCTTACATGACCAAAAACTTACCAATGTAAATGTATGGTATGCAGAAAGGCTGACAACCCTTACATGACCAAAAACTTACCAATGTAAAGGTATGGTATGCAGAAAGGCTGACAACCCTTACATGACCAAAACTTACCAATGTAAAGGTATGGTATGCAGAAAGGCTGACAACCCATACATGACAAAAACTTACCAATGTAAACGTATGGTATGCAGAAAGGCTGACAACCCTTCCATCACAAGTAGTACTGCCACAGTAATACAGGCAAAGGCACCAAACACGAAGAATATGATAACCGACCCACCATAAGGAATGTCCATTGTTAAAGATAAACGAAGCAACATGTTCCACAATACTTCTGACAACTCTACAAAAAAAAAGAAAATAAATGGCTATAGGATTGATAAACCAAAAACAATTCTGTCTTGTTTTTGTTTGTTCCTTAACTTCCCCTCGGTTGATAATGTTTTTGTCATGGAAGCAATAACTCTATCAGCTATTTCATTTTTTAAATAGTGAGACTAATCTAGAGTTCTACAAAAATTAGGAATACAGTGTGATAAGCTAATTTGCTTTTCTTCATTTAGTTTCAAAATGATTAAAAATCTACCAGTATACCTAAGATATATGACATCATGTTCACCAGGAGACATATGAAAGTTTAACATGTTACATACACTTAATTGATTGATGGCTGATCAATGTCCAATTAAAAAAGAATTTTCTTTAAGATAACTTGTCAAGGTGATATGAATGAACCTGATTTGTACAGTACTAGACTTGACACTCTGAGCCAGATTTTCAGTGCGGTAACTCAAGAAAACAGCTGACATGAAGACTCATCGCCCTTCCCATCTAAATCTAAGCTGAACAGTTCTAGTTCTCTGATGGATAGTTGTCTCATTGGCAATCTTACCACATCTCCTTATTTTTTATAGTCATTGATACATTTTTTACTTCTAAATGCCATGTACTTGACAGAGGCAATAGCAAAAACTAAGTCTTTGGTACCAAGTCTTTGGTGTTATCAAACAGGGGATCCAATTCATAACTTCTTCTTGTTGAGTTGAGCATGTAACTACTGGACCACAGAGGCAGTTTAACTTTAATACATAGAATAGAAAGTTGATACTTACGTGCATGAGCTAAACTAAGAGCCCAGAGTCGAAGATATGAGGCAGTATGAGAAATACATCCTAGACAAAACTCTATAGTGTGGATAGCTTGATGTATAAACACTTCACCAAAATCAAACTGTAACAAAAAATCATTTCACATTCAAAATATTGCAAAAGTTCAATTAGTTTAATAAGACATGTGAAATCAAAATTTTAATTTGTGAATTTTTCATGATTTATAAAGAGCAGAAAAATCTGCACCTACACAAAAATGTATGAATATATCTAGTATACAGCCTATATCTTTCCTGACACAAATGTTGGAAGTAAAATAGTCAAAATATCAAAATATTAAAAAAACAATCTGAGTTCTAAATTCTGTAATCTTTGATTGATTCATTTTAAAACATTTAGATTTGTTTATGTGTTTTTTTTTTACCAATAGCAAACATTTGCTGGCCAAAAAAAAACATTATAACCAGATCTTAAGACTTCTCCTTTTGTCATTTTGATTAGAAAATTGGTTCACACTTGCTTGATAACAACATAAGTTACCTCTACTTCTTCTTCATGTTTATCATGAACGGCATGACCTTCAACTTCTACATCAACATCCTTGTGATTCACACTCTGTAGAAAAAGAAAATCAACTGAGTAATACTCCAAATACACAATAAATACAGAATGAATGTTATAGACAAACAATGAAATGTGATTAAAAATCTAAATAACTGACAATTTGCAATCGACACTTTGTAAGGTATCTTGACCGAAATCATCCTAAGATGTCTAGAAAACAAAATGTCTACTAACCAACCAACTGGCTACTGTTTATAATGAACAGAAGATAACATAAAAATTGTAGTTTATCCCTCAAAGCTAATTTTCATTATGTAAATATGATGTGAAAATTTACATATTCTATGTGACTTTCATTCAATTGGTCAATTGAACAAATTATTGACCTTAGACTTAGAAAAATTCATAAAAATAATAGTTTATTCCCTTTAAAATTGCCTGAGAAACACAGGTTTTTGCAGTTTTTAGTAAAAATAAAGATAACTTTATCTGAAATGCAGACAATTGATATTGATTTCTTCAACACATATCCTTCTATGACACATCTTTTAACATACAAATAGATGTAGCTTAATGTTAAACGTAGAAGCTTGTCTAATATACAACAGTATTTAAAGTGATATTCGTCATTTTGGCTGTCAGAAATTTCTCCTAAATTAACATTTTATGAATAATAAATTTATGAAAGTTGCAAAAGTACATAAAAGATAAATATTAAACAGCATTTAAGCAGGTGAGCTAATAATATATGATACTTGGACAAGTCCCCTCCCCCAAAATCTGTACTTCCATTCTAATTTTTCTGGTAATCCAATTACTGTAGTCGAAGGTTTTGTTAAAATATCTGAACAAGAAAGGAAAATTTCATCAATACAACAACACAGTATTGACAGAGGGATCGATGGAAAGCTAGTTTTAACATTATATCCCCTGAAACTGTTGTACAAAGCATAATTTTTTTGCTTGTAACATTGTAATTCTGCATGGCTACAATATAATGCAATAATATTCAAAGCCAAATTCTTAAAAAGTAGGGAACATAATAAGGTTAACTATTATGAGGCAAGTGGAACCTGTGAAAGAGGACGAAGTCCATATTAGTAGCTTTTCTACTGGCTTAACACATATTGATAATCACACTTTTTTTTTTGGAAATTGATGGAGTTATAAAAAATCAAGAGAAACCTCCCTACAGGATACACAAAATTTGAAAGGTTTTGGATTACTAATCTTGACCTGTTTATTTAGATTTTTCTACTGTAATGAGGACTTCGTCCTCTATAACAAAGGCTTGAATGTGATACTCTGACTGTTGAGACAATGAAGTTATCAGCATGGGAATCAATCAATATGTATAGATTTTTGCAGGGAAATCAAACCTTTGAAATCCTTGGTTGAAAAGATCCAGATTCTGTTGTATATCCAGTCTATAATCAAAAATATATCAAATATAACCAGTTGTTTAATATTAAAATAAGAAGATGTGGTATGATTGCCAATGAGACAACTCTCCATCAAAGACCAATTGAAGGTTAGCAACTATAGGTCACTGTATGGCCTTCAAAAATGAGCAAAAACCCATACTGCATAGCAAGCTATAAAAGGCCTTGAAATGATAATTCAAACATGAAAACTAACAGCCTGATTTATGTACAAAACAATGAAGGAAAAACCACCACTGAACTACAGGCTTTAGATTTTTACTTTCATTTATGGATTCAAATCCTCATGGCTTTGACTGGCTTGTGGGTTCTTTAATCATAAAGGAAAATTATTAATTCATGATGTATTGAATTTAGTGATCTTACAAGACATGCAAGAAAGTACTGACTACTAGTTCCTTAAACAAAAGGGCTTACACAAAATACAGATGATAAACAACAAATATTTTAGAAGTCACCTGTCATTCAGGTTTATATTATTGTTGATTGGGTGATCAGATAAAGTCAAACCTGATACAAAGGTCACCTCTCTTATAAGGTCATTATTTTCTGGTCCCAAATATGACCTCTATATACAGGTTTGACTGTATTTCCCTTTTCAAAGGCAATATATTTTTACAAACCATTTCCAAGTGGGACAATTTGGCATTTCTATTTGAATATATTACTACTACATAAAACGGGTTTTAGATTTCCATTTTTCATTCATTATTTTTCTTTTTTTAATTGCTTGTTTTTGCTGTAATTCACCATAGGCTATGTAGAAGAGATATTATAACTCTCAATGTATGTGGAAACAGCACTTTTCCCCTCCAATCAATCAATATGACAATCTTATGTGTATTGCACATCTATATAGATGAAATCAAAGAAAACATTATAGCAGATTGATATATCTAACACTACAAATATATTCCTGAAAAGACATCCTACACCTTCTAGCTACCAGTAAAAGGAGCATGATATAAAGGTATACTGAGGTTTGGGAACACAGATTTCACACTTGAATCTCCACTGAGTTTGAACAACCCATAAGTATGTCTAAAAGGACTGTATCTTATATGTAAGAAATCAACTACTTGAACCCTACTGAAAATAGTTAATTCACACTTTAATTTTGACTTAATAATAAAATTTGTTAGTGCATGCCTAAAATTAAAAAAATAATCAGTAATTCCCTTATAGCCTTTACAGAAACTCATTTTGAAATCCAAAATCCAACTGAAAAATTATAAATTGAAGTATGTTACTTCCCTTGCTATGAGTTCTTTATAGCAAATCAGTACATCATTCCAGCAAAGGAAATAATTTACTTCATATTACCAATTCAAAGTAACACTCATTATCCCACAAATAAATTATGTATAAAAACTTTAAAATAACATCCTTATCCCATAATAAGATATAGAAATGAGACAAAGTTGCTCAAATTGAGGGGTACCCCTTTCCAAACCCCACTTGCAAGGAGTTTAAGTTGACTGGAACGTATCAAATGCACAACACCTACTTCAGGAGGGATGTAAATAGTTGTCTAGTGTTAGGTAGTAAAAAAAAAAAGATAACCAAGCATAATTTGTTAATAGCAGGCTCATTAGGGCCCATGCTGTGGCTTAATTTTACTAACCAACTCTACATGTTTCCAGAGGCAGTCAAAATGTGTGTTCCTTTTGCACCCCACCCATACCCTCCTTTCATTTTATATCACTCATGTCATGTTCATTGCCTAAATATAACCTTTCTATGCTGTTTGATGTCAAACACCAACAACCATTCAATCAAGAAATTATCTGATATCATGTCTGATGCCAAACTGTTTAAGTACTACATTCAACCAGGGAATTCAAGGGAACAAACAATAATAGATCCATAGAAGTGACACTTAAAGGGATCAAAAACTGGATAATCTACAAGTTAAATGCACTGCAATTATAAATCAAGCAAAATATATAAATTCTTGCAATTAATTTCTGAATAAAGTACAAGGTGATAACTAAAAATGGTTCTAGGAATTACTAGACAATGGTGGCATTGCAAAATATTTCTCATTGTGGTTCAAACATTCTAGTCCCTGTAAATAATGTATTGTTGACTGAACAATGGACATAAAAATTCATTTAGAAAACTAAAAACACTGGAGTCCATGGCTCAGTCATACTAAATCTGGAATATATATGTATAAAGCATGCACGATAGACTTACCGATTTAAGTTCAATGTCTGACTTGGTCGGTTTGTCAACAGACATTGAAGACTGATTAGAGAAAACACACACAGTTAGTATTCATATCTGAGTATACACACACACAAAGTAACAGAGTTTCAATGTAGTCTCCAAAAATTTAGGACATACTTCATATAGATGGACAGTGTTTACACACTACCTAGAAATGTTCATTTGAATGTTGTGCAACTCTCTATTAATTACCTCCTTCTAAAATTCCGTCAAACAAAAATTGTTTAGAATATTAGCAAAGGAATGAACTAAAGGTAAAACTAAAACCTGTTATGACAGAAGTCAAAAGGCATGAAATAATTTGTCTATACTTTAAACTAGTTACTGAAAAACATGCTGATTATCTAAGCCATGCAATTCTGCTTCTTTTTGATATTTGCAAGTTGCAAAACAGAAAAGTAACACAATATATGCATGTACATATGTAGTAACTGAATGTTAGAACTTTGTCATGCCTTATCTTAATGTAGACGTTTTAACAATTTGAATTAAAATGTATTGGCTAATTAAAATAAAATAATAAAGAACTATAATTAAAGCAAAGCAAACAACTAAAATCAAAACATATATACATGTATCAAACCGATTTATTTCAGTGAACAATAAGTAAGTATTCAATGGTACAGGTGTGAATTGTTACAGTTGTTATTTTTTATTTACTCTGTTGTTATGGAAACTTACATTATCTGGAATTTCCTCCTGATGAATCAAAGCTCTTTCTGATACAGCTCCCAAACCTTGCTTCCTCTGTAATAAAAAGATGATCTTAAAGAACAACTCTTGATTTTTTCATTTAAGATTTTATTCTGTGTCAGAATATTCAAAGGCAATAAATTTCAAAATGATTTATTAAACTAGGACGTCCAGCCCATATAAAAACTTTACCTTATACAAACAAACCATGTGAGAGAAAAAGGACAACAAGAAGTGAACTACACAGACAGAGAAAATAATAATAATAATAATAATAATAATAATAACAATAATAAATTCTTTATTTAAAGAATGGGGTTTCAATCTAGAAACCATAACTGACCCATCAGCAAAAATACTTCATTAAGGGTTACTACTGTTTAATTTACTGAAAATCATAGCCGCAAAAATTGATGTCACAAGAGAAAATGTAAACAAATGAAAAGTGATTGTGGTATGATGTCACTAGTTTAAGTGTCGCAAATTCTCAGGTCAAGTGTCGCAGATCCCCAAAAAAAGGATAAGGTCTATTGTCTACATAACCTTTATAACTATATGTGCAGTGTTGAGTATACATGATATATAAGTATATATTATATTAACCTTGTACCCAGTAGTATATAATATTCATTTTCAATTTTATTGTGACAATTTATGCATGATGTTAAAAGCTTACTGCAAGCTTATGTTCCACCCCAATGTTATGTTATGACTACGTAATAAGCTTATTTTAAGAAGCTCATTTAACACATGAGTTGGTGCAGATAAATAAAACTCTTGAAAACTTAATAAACATGGACATAAAATACCATTAAAAAACAAAACAATAAGAAACATTCACAAACATTTATTTCTTAGCCAAATTCCAGTATACTTTTATCAACTGATGAATAGAAATCTTCGTTTCAAGACTATGAAATGAGAATATATTTTTTAGCATCTTGAAGTATCTCTCTTAGACCTCCCAGCATGAAAAATAGAATTTTGTAGTACAAATGTACTAATGTTTAATTTTAGTTATATAAAAAAATCATGCATAAGAAAACTCTACCAATTAAAGCATGCACATTTAATGTAGTGGTATTAACTGACAAGAATAGATATTCATGCTTGAGAATTTTGTCCTATAAAATGTTAACCAGTAGTAAACTTCAAGATATCTCCTGTTTTTTTCTGTCTGAATTGACATCCATCATAAATGATGAACTAGAGGCTCCAAAGAGTCCAAATTGCTCACCTGACAAACATATGCAATTATATATGGTGAACCAACACCTAAAGCAGTGATCGTGTGGAAGGGTAAAATGCAAATATATGCAATATCAAAACCATTAGCGGCAGCCACTTTTCCCACACTAAATGAGATTGTAACCAGATCCAGATCCAATCAGGTAAGAATATTTGAAGGTTGAAAAATGGTCAAGTTATTTTAGGACACTATCTAAATGATTAGTTTAGCTGTTCACAGTTTCACTTTATTTATTATAGTTCACAAGATATTAGCTAAACCACAAAACATTGGTACAGTAAAAATTGTATTATAGGGCCATAACTCTTATAAGAAATTGATCAGACAATTTCAGTCCGATGGAATCATATGCAGATTTTATTTTGCTGTTCACAGTTCCTATCTTTAATGTTTTTCAAGATAACTGCCAAAAGTAAGGGCAAGAACTACTATATGGAGTCAACAGGCAATTTCAATCATTTTACTTTATTCATACTTCTTGTCTTGTAGATTATTTTAGCATTTTAGAAAGTTTCTTTATCAATTAATTTCTGAATAAAGTACAAGGTGATAACTAAAAATGGTTCTAGGAATTACTAGACAATGGTGGCATTGCAAAATATTTCTCATTGTGGTTCAAACATTCTAGTCCCTGTAAATAATGTATTGTTGACTGAACAATGGACATAAAATTCATTTAGAAAACTAAAACACTGGAGTCCATGGCTCAGTCATACTAAATCTGGAATATATATGTATAAAGCATGCACGATAGACTTACCGATTTAAGTTCAATGTCTGACTTGGTCGGTTTGTCAACAGACATTGAAGACTGATTAGAGAAACACACACAGTTAGTATTCATATCTGAGTATACACACACACAAAGTAACAGAGTTTCAATGTAGTCTCCAAAATTTAGGACATACTTCATATAGATGGACAGTGTTTACACACTACCTAGAAATGTTCATTTGAATGTTGTGCAACTCTCTATTAATTACCTCCTTCTAAAATTCCGTCAAACAAAAATTGTTTAGAATATTAGCAAAGGAATGAACTAAAGGTAAAACTAAAACCTGTTATGACAGAAGTCAAAAAGGCATGAAATAATTTGTCTATACTTTAAACTAGTTACTGAAAAACATGCTGATTATCTAAGCCATGCAATTCTGCTTCTTTTTGATATTTGCAAGTTGCAAAACAGAAAAATAACACAATATATGCATGTACATATGTAGTAACTGAATGTTAGAACTTTGTCATGCCTTATCTTAATGTAGACGTTTTAACAATTTGAATTAAAATGTATTGGCTAATTAAAATAAAATAATAAAGAACTATAATTAAAGCAAAGCAAACAACTAAAATCAAAACATATATACATGTATCAAACCGATTTATTTCAGTGAACAATAAGTAAGTATTCAATGGTACAGGTGTGAATTGTTACAGTTGTTATTTTTTATTTACTCTGTTGTTATGGAAACTTACATTATCTGGAATTTCCTCCTGATGAATCAAAGCTCTTTCTGATACAGCTCCCAAACCTTGCTTCCTCTGTAATAAAAAGATGATCTTAAAAAACAACTCTTGATTTTTTCATTTAAGATTTTATTCTGTGTCAGAATATTCAAAGGCAATAAATTTCAAAATGATTTATTAAACTAGGACGTCCAGCCCATATAAAAACTTTACCTTATACAAACAAACCATGTGAGAGAAAAAAGGACAACAAGAAGTGAACTACACAGACAGAGAAAATAAGAATAATAATAATAATAATAATAATAAAATAACAATAATAAATTCTTTATTTAAAGAATGGGGTTTCAATCTAGAAACCATAACTGACCCATCAGCAAAAATACTTCATTAAGGGTTACTACTGTTTAATTTACTGAAAAATCATAGCCGCAAAAAATTGATGTCACAAGAGAAAATGTAAACAAATGAAAAGTGATTGTGGTATGATGTCACTAGTTTAAGTGTCGCAAATTCTCAGGTCAAGTGTCGCAGATCCCCAAAAAAAGGATAAGGTCTATTGTCTACATAACCTTTATAACTATATGTGCAGTGTTGAGTATACATGATATATAAGTATATATTATATTAACCTTGTACCCAGTAGTATATAATATTCATTTTCAATTTTATTGTGACAATTTATGCATGATGTTAAAAGCTTACTGCAAGCTTATGTTCCACCCCAATGTTATGTTATGACTACGTAATAAGCTTATTTTAAGAAGCTCATTTAACACATGAGTTGGTGCAGATAAATAAAACTCTTGAAAACTTAATAAACATGGACATAAAATACCATTAAAAAACAAAACAATAAGAAACATTCACAAACATTTATTTCTTAGCCAAATTCCAGTATACTTTTATCAACTGATGAATAGAAATCTTCGTTTCAAGACTATGAAATGAGAATATATTTTTAGCATCTTGAAGTATCTCTTAGACCTCCCAGCATGAAAAATAGAATTTTGTAGTACAAATGTACTAATGTTTAATTTTAGTTATATAAAAAAATCATGCATAAGAAAACTCTACCAATTAAAGCATGCACATTTAATGTAGTGGTATTAACTGACAAGAATAGATATTCATGCTTGAGAATTTTGTCCTATAAAATGTTAACCAGTAGTAAACTTCAAGATATCTCCCTGTTTTTTTTCTGTCTGGAATTGACATCCATCATAAATGATGAACTAGAGGCTCCAAAGAGTCCAAATTGCTCACCTGACAAACATATGCAATTATATATGGTGAACCAACACCTAAAGCAGTGATCGTGTGGAAGGGTAAAATGCAAATATATGCAATATCAAAACCATTAGCGGCAGCCACTTTTCCCACACTAAATGAGATTGTAACCAGATCCAGATCCAATCAGGTAAGAATATTTGAAGGTTGAAAAATGGTCAAGTTATTTTAGGACACTATCTAAATGATTAGTTTAGCTGTTCACAGTTTCACTTTATTTATTATAGTTCACAAGATATTAGCTAAACCACAAAACATTGGTACAGTAAAAATTGTATTATAGGGCCATAACTCTTATAAGAAATTGATCAGACAATTTCAGTCCGATGGAATCATATGCAGATTTTATTTTGCTGTTCACAGTTCCTATCTTTAATGTTTTTCAAGATAACTGCCAAAAAGTAAGGGCAAGAACTACTATATGGAGTCAACAGGCAATTTCAATCATTTTACTTTATTCATACTTCTTGTCTTGTAGATTATTTTAGCATTTTAGAAAGTTTCTTTATTTTCTGTAGTTTTTATGGTAATTGCCAAAAACTGTGAAATTTGCTAAAAATGGACATTTCAGGGGCAACAACTACAAAATGGGTAGTCTGAATTTCTTTAATTTTCATGGTTGATAGATCTTGATCTGCTGATAATTTTCAATATCTCATTGTTTAACTTATTTCTTCCTTGATTGTTTTGAAAACAATACTCTATGATTGTAGACACCTATTTTTATCAGTTCACTTACAGAATTATTTCAAATTGTTATCATAATGGACTCTGAAAATGGTAAAAATAACTCAAATCTGATGCTTTTGGTAGTTCTTTTCTGATTTTCAAACTAAACAAGCAACTTTATTTGGAAAATGTTTAAAAAAGATTGTCAATGTGCAAGAATTTCAAAGATGCAGATGTTATAAACATAACAATTTTGCTCATGGCCTTACATGCAACTGATATATTTAAATGTCACAAACTAGATAAAGATTTTATAATATCATTCAAGAAAATTGCTGTAAGTCATACTGTATTTTCTTAAAACGGAACTACTAATTTCTATCTGTTGTGCATCACAAACTAAGCTATCAAGGAAGGAAACTAGTTGACTAGCAATTAACTTCATTATTGATATCCAATATTGATTTACTGAATGAAGACTTCAGTAGAAAAATATATGGCATAGCAACATGTGTTTCTAGAAATGTATATAATGTAGATTATTGTTTAGCTATATGCGAAAAAAACCATAACCAATAAAATCTGTATATTTTCGAGAATCAAATCAACCATTTAAGGAACTTCCACAGTAGTTATAAAAAAAATTGTTCACTTTTTGTGTTGGAGGTCATGTGTTTCAAACCGAGCTTAGTTTAACCAAACACGCTTAAACTAGTAGTTGTTGCTTCTCTGCCAAGCATGAAAACACAAGCTGGCTCAGAATCAAAATACTGTGTCCTAAGGATGAATTATCACCTTGGATCTTTCACAATAAGATCAATGAAAATTAGCTTCCCACAAAAAATACTCACTTCCACAATAAAATAATATTTACACACCTATGTTATTTCTTCAAAGATTAACACTGACAGCTTATTCTTTTTATTTTCAATAAAGTTCTCTCCAAGCTCCATGTCCATTATCAAATGCATAACCAGTCATTTTTATACAGAAAGTTACTACAATCTAGATTTTTTTATGGTACTATCAATCTTTTAATTCATTTTACCTATATACCTATAAATGATGGGATTTCCCTGATCATGTATCAAGACAAAGACAAATGTATATGAATACCTATACTGCACTGCAAGAACTGAATACAATAGTTAGCAAGCTAAATTATAAAATAAAAAAGTCCACATCACTTTCTTAAGTAAGATCTCAGACTTTAAGACATAACAACTTGTGTTACATCATTTCCATAGAAATTAAAATGAATATATATTGAATTTAGCACAGCAGCTTATACTTACTTTTTCCAAGTCCTAAAATAGCATTGCCATGAACAGTTAAAATCATAATGAAGTTTTAAAATGTAGCTGTCTTTGCAACATATGCCACTTTTTTGTATATAAAATAATCTTTTAGAAGCCAAATAATTCATTAGTGCTTTTCTTATAAAAGATTTTAGTAATTTTTGATAGGTGTTTCATCATTATTCAAAAATTCAACATGATATTAGAAACATAAAATGTAAGAATTTGTTTCAAATTTTAACTTTTTGGATTCAAGCGTCAAACAAAATTTGCAGACGAAACATGCGTCTGCCATACACATTTCAATCCTGGTTTCTATAATGAGTTCATTAAGGACTTAACATAAGATTGGCTTTTACACTTAATCATACAGAAAATTTTGCCCAAATTTTTCAAATTCTTCACATAACTTTAATAAACTGCTTCGCTGAGTGCAGCTGGATATGCCCGCAGAGGTCCAACCCTGAACAGTTGGGTCAATATCCCTAATGCGCCTCCAATTGAGGAACACAAAAGTTGTGTGTAAACAAAAAATCTCTGTGTAGTGATATTGGACATGTTTCAATTTTTAACAAGTGACTGAGCTTAACCATTTGTGTTGATCTGGAAAGTAGAGGACTATAGAATAAATGTGTAAAAACTATGGAGTTATTAAATGTATTCAAAGTATTAAATTTTCAAAGAAATTATTGTGTGAAAAAAGGGATTTTTTTACCATGAAGAGCCGCATCACGAAAGGATTTTCGGGTATGCTAATTACGAAAAATGAATCACACTGCACTTCCCGAAAATTTAACCACATATGTGAAAATGTCTCAGCTTCGAAACGAGCCATCATACATATCCAAGTTTACGAAATGGACTGACCTAGAGAAGAAAACGTTACCATTACCGTCTATGTAGAAACAATTGCGCATATTGCCCCAGTTGGGGCAAAATGGACACAATATTCAAGCTTGATACAGGTCTGAATTTGGATTGTAATTAAATATTTGACATATTATAGGTTTCTGAATAAATGTAGTCAAAGAACTTGAAATTGGTTATATGAATTGAATTTATATTCAATTAAAGATTTCTTACTGTTGTGCAATACACTGTGCTGTTGCACAATACTTAGTAAATCTGTTGTCAGACTATAAACAAATAAAGTTCAATTTCCTCTCAATGTCATATTTGAAATTTATGAAAATCAATAGGGAGATTACATCAATAGCTATAAATAATTCACCAAAGTTTCATGAGAACTGCTGAAAGCCATTTTGAGTTATTGTCCAAAAACTGGAAAATCCCCCCTTTTTTAATGAATAAAACCCCATAACTCAGAAATGTAAAATCTAAAATTTATAAAATTCTAAAGGGAGCTTACATGAACAGATATAAACAATTCACCAAAGTTTCATGAGAACTGCTGAAAGCATTTTTTAGTTATTGTCCAAAAACTGGAAAGTCCCCCTTTTTTTATGAATAAAACCCTGTAACTCGGAAACGTTAAATTTAAAATTTATAAAAATCCAAAAGGGAGCTCATGTCAATAGATATAAACAATTCACCAAAATTTCTTGCAAGTTGGTGAAAGCATTCTTGAGTTATTGTCGGAAAACTGGAAAATCCCCCCTTTTTTAATGAATAAAACCCCAAAACTCGGAAACGGTAAAATTGAAATTTATAAAAAACGAAAGGGAGCTCACGTCAATAGATATAAACAATTCACCAAAGTTTCATGCATATCGGTTAAAGCTTTTTGGGTTAATGTCCGACATGTTGACGACGGACGGACGGACAACGGTATACCATAATACGTCCCGTAAACGGGCGTATAAAAAGATTAACTCAACAAACTTTCCTTCTTTCAGTTAAAAATGAAACTTAAAAGTTACAATATATATAAGGTCAATGAACAATAAATGGGCTATTCAACAGATTTTTGTGAAATTTTGTAAACTACTTTGACATGTTGAACTCTTACCTGTAATTTGAAAAATTTATTCATTTAACTGTTATACTTGCTAAACTATTATTGAATAAAAATCTTTAAAATGAGTAAATCTTCTTTGTCAACACTCAGTTCATAGATTTTTGTTGCCAGATAATTTTTTTGTTTAATAAAGTAAAATAAGCTTATTTCTATTTCAAAAGATATCCATTAATTTTATTTCAAAAAAAAAAAAAAGAAAAATGCATTATTTTTTTTTTTCAAGTTTAACATGATGAAGTTAACGGTATATACAAAATTTGTGGCGAGACACTCTTATAGTACTTGACTTTTAAAAAATTATTGTTGAAGACTTTAGCAAATGTTAAGATGAAGAACTGTAATAAAACATCTGTTCCTTTATAGATATGTAAATTATTTCCTAGTATTTCATAAGAGTTTGTCTCAAGTACATCAACCCAAAATCTGTGCTTTATCAAAATAAAGACTAGAAACCATTTTATCTCATTTCTGCCAATTATGTTATTTCTTCACATTTAAAAGCTTCTATTCATGTTTCATGAAATCAAATGCATATCAAATAATCTTTTTTTAAGTTTTTTAAATTCAAACAAAGGCTTTGTTAAGAGGTTAATCCATCACTAGTCATTATGAAGAAACATCACAATTATATTATTGCAAAATGTCGAGTAGGAGAAAATGTACTGATGTTTCAATGTTCTAAGACAATTAAAAAGTTTAATGAATAATTCTTCATTATTCCTGAATATTAAACACCAATAGATAATTACACCAAATGACAGCTTACTTTCATCAATTAAAATATATATAAAAGGAATCAGTTTAATTTTAATTACTGTATATAATTTTTTTCTATCAAATCTTAAATATTTTAAGAAAATAATGTCAAACCCTAAATGAAACAACAAGCAAAGCATTGGACCGGCAGAAACAGTTAACAAAAGCTAAAGGGACAAATGTACATTGTACAAATATATGACTAGATGAGACCTGAAAATAAAGTTTAACATTATTCATTTCGAGAGAATCAATCACAAAAACAATTTAAAAACTTTCTATTGTATACTAACTCTTTCTTTAGTGTTGTGTCGAGACCTCAGGACAAAAGGTTTTACACACAGCATTATGGGAGCCATAAGCACACCTGCTACTAGTAAAATAGTTTGGATCATTTGCTACAAAACAAACACACATGCTTTAAACATTTTATACAAATAAGCAACTATGATTCCAATATTCATATGAATAATAGAATGTAACATAATTATGTAAAATAAATACATCATAGCCATCATTATCTTAATAGCAAAATTAATAAAAAATAAAACTCTTGAGGAAATTTCCATATTTACAGTACTAATGTAAGAGAAATTTAATTTCAATGTATTATGTATCTGTCAAATGCCATAAAATAAGTATCACTAATATTTTTTAGTCCCCTAACGATGAAGTCGAAGGGGACTTCAGGTTTGCACTCCGTCCGTCCGTCCGTCTGTCCGGCAAATCAGTTTTCCAGACTTTTTTTCTTCGTGCTTGAAGATATTGATTTGATATTTGGTTTATTGATTTATCATGCCAAGTTACAGGTCAAGTTCAATTTTCACGATTTTAGCTTTTCTCTTTGTTCAGTTAAAGCCCTTTCCCTAGAATTAAATTTTTGATGAAATACTTATTAATTAGTACATTTCTGCTCAAAGGGAAATAACTCATTTTTTAAAAGATTTTTAAAAGACAAAATGACATTTTGGATTTTTTCCTTTTCTTTGGTAAATTGTTTGAAGAATTTAGTGGTAGGTTTGTTTGTCATTCATGAAGATATTGATTTGATAATTAGTATATAGTTTTATCATGACAAGTTACAGATCAAGTTGGAATTTTGTTCTAGTCTGATAATTTTGTGCAGAGTTATGGTCTTTGGACTTAGAAAATTCACTTAAATAATCAGTTTTCAACAGTTTTTTTCGTCATGCTTGAAGATTTTGACTTGATATTTTTATGTAGTTTACACCATGACAAGTTATAGATCAAGTTAGAATTTCGTTCCATTACAATGAATTTGTAACCAGTAGGGGACTATGTATTGCCATGCAATACTCACAGAATGCTTGTTTATATACATATTTTTGTTATATCATAAACAACATAAACTGTTGATACAGAGATATGTCTCAGCTTTTGGCATAAAATCAGAAAATGACAATGATCTAGTGGGCAGGGCCTGAAAATGGTTGACAAACTGAGATGTACAGACAGTAATGTAACTTTATAGAAAATATCGTTGTCTATTGTTAGTAAGTTTCTATCAATCTAACTTAAGCAGAAAACTTAAAATTGAAAATTGCTAATTAATTCAGTCACTGGACCATGTCCTAGGGGCAGGGACTCAAAATTGTGGTCAAACTGATATGTACTGATAGAAATGCGACTTCATAAAAACATCATTGATCTATCACAAGTAGATCCTATCAAACTAACTTAAGCAGAAAACTTAACATTTAAAATTGCTAATTTATTCAGTCACTGGACCATGACATAGGGGCAGGGCCTCAAAATAGTCATAAAACTGATATGTACTGATGGTAATGCAACTTTATATTAAATATCAATGATCTATCACAAGCAGTTCCTATCAAACTAACTTTAGCAGACAACTAAACAAGTGTTGACGACGTCGTAGTCAGAAAAGCTATCCCTATGTCTAGCTGTCTCAGGCGAGACAAAAACAGATTTTTTAATGAATTAAGTTTTGGCATTAAGTTTAATCTTTACATTTATGAGAGAGAGATTGGTGGAATTGGTTCCAAAAATAATTTTTTGACAATAATTTGGGAAACTTGGAGGTTTTTTTTTCAATGATCTGCTAACAACTGGGTTCTCTGTGTGAAACAATGTCAGACTTGGTCGCCTTTATTTATGTTGTCACACTAGCAAAATTTTAGGTCAACAAGAAAATTTGATGCCATAATTAAATTTTGACGAATGAGAAACTGAGAACATGTGATCCTCACATTAGCTAAAAATCAGAAAAAAAGATAAGGGATCAGGACTGTTCCACTGTAATATGTTTACCAGATGTCTAAAGACATGATACATTTTAACAATAACAAAATGACATCAGAACCAAATAGAAAATTTGATTGTCTTCTACCAATTGTTCATTTGTTTCATTGGATAAGACCTTAATGAATTGGTCAATGTTTAAGCTGTCAAAAACAACATGTAATATAAATGGAGAATGTGTCCATGGGACACAGATGATGCCCCCGCTTGCATATAACGTTATAAAGGGACATAACTAGAGAACTGTAAAAGTGACACCACCCAAATCGAACTTGATCTGTGTTTTATGGTAATAAGCATTGTGTATAAGTTTCATATCATTTGAATCAAACTAAAGTTAGAGAAGGGAAACAAATTTTGGGACGTACAGACGGACAAGGGTAACACTTAATGACCCTAGTGGCGGGGGCATAATAAACTGGAATCTGATTTTCATAGCTGGTCGAGCTCAGGGATGTACAAACCTGGTTGTTAAAGAACACAGTCTGTGAAGAACATGGTAGCTTCTCCAAATCTTTTGGATATTCTCTACATTCAAAAGTAGTTGTATTGGTCCCTGGTAAATTTCCTACTGGCTGATACTTCATCAAAAACATGTTGATAAAATCTAGATAAATTTAAAATGTGTTTTCAAAAATATTTGACAAATATATATATATATACATATATAAAGTCTAAATTGAAAACAACGTTCAAACCTATGATTGCGTTGGATAAAAACCGCAATTTTTATACGTGTGCATGCAAATTTCTTGTTAGAGGGGTCTAAATACAGCACAAACAACATTTTCCAAAAGACCAAAAAAGTGAAAAAGTATATTTTAACAAAGCGCATTTGACTAACAGGTCGAACAACAAATGTTCTTAAACCCTGCTGACTGCCATTGGCGATTGCCAAATAAACGGATCACCGATGTAATAAATGGATCTTAATTAAAATTTAATACTAAACAGAAAACAATAAACTTGCGGAAAAGATGATATACCGCAAACAAAAGGTGCAAAGGTTTGTGTACACCATATCCGGTTTCGACAATTAATGTCTCTTCAGTGATGTTAGGAATCGAAGCGGTATTTGGAAAGCCATACAATTTACCTCAATTTAGGATAGACTCTTGAATGATGAGGAGTCAAAATAGGATGAACGGATCATATAAACCCGAAGGCAAATATAATACAAGCCCAAACGAAAAATATAAAGTCTAAATTGAAAACAACGTTCAAACCTATGATTATGTTGGATAAAAACCGCAATTTTATATCGTGTGCATGCAAATTTCTTGTTAGAGGGTCTAAATACAGCACAAACAACATTTTCCAAAAGACCAAAAAGTGAAAAAGTATATTTTAACAAAACGCATTTGACTAACAGGTCGAACAACAAATGTTCTTAAACCCTGCTGACTGCCATTGGCGATTGCCAAATAAACGGATCACCGATGTAATAAATGGATCTTAATTAAAATTTAATACTAAACAGAAAACAATAAACTTATGGAAAAGATGATATACCGCAAACAAAAGGTGCAAAGGTTTGTGTACACCATATCCGGTTTCGACAATTAATGTCTCTTCAGTGATGTTAGGAATCGAACGGTATTTGGAAAGCCATACAATTTACCTCAATTTAGGATAGACTCTTGAATATATATATATATAAGCCTTCTGACCTTTGACCTCATTTCATGTAACCATTTTCTTTACATTACTTTCTTTAATATACATTATAAACTGTTTCAATTTGTTTAAGTTCAGCCAGTACATCTTGAGAGCTTAGTCATACTTAAATCAACCAAATTATAACTTTTTTTTCATTTTAACTTTCAGAGCAAAAGCAAATCTATTGTTTAGTTTTCCTAAACGGGTATACTAATCCTGAGTTGCATCAACTACCGGTATGCAAAACTTAATGTAGAATCTTTCAAATAATTGTTCCAGATGTTTTAAAACTGGCGAAAGCTAGTTATTTTATAGTCTTAAAACTACTTCAGATTTTGAAAGTCTTTATTTCATTATTCAGAAACCAACATTCATATCTTCAAATAAAATATGTAAATTTTTTTTTATTGGAAGACTTAAATGAAGAGATTTAATTATTAACGAAATATCGACATCTTCATCAACACCCACGTCATCATCACAGAATTATTTGACTTTTCAATCTTTCCTTCTTTTTTTTTTCTCTCCCTCTTCTTATTTACCTATAGCTCGTATCATATTCTATAAACTGTTTGCTTTACAAGTATGCTCATTATACTATTATTGTATTTATTTAAATTGTATTATGGAGAAGACTTCATAAGTATGATTTACTTGTGTCTAATCCATTTGCTCTTATTTTGTTGATGGAAGATCTCTGGCAGTTTCTGCTAAATTATCCCAACTCCAGGCAATTTAGAATTTGACATTTAATATAAACCCTTGTCTATTAATGAAACCCATATGGTGATTCTAGATATCTGCATTTGTTAGTGTTCTTGTCTCATTGATTAGTACCACACAATACCTTTTATTTACAAAACTCATCCAATCAGGCCAAAAACATTAAAGTGTGTTTTTCATAATCCGACCAACCCTATTTTTTATCACTCAGCATCATCAAGTCATTATATTATACTGGCTATTTTTGGAATTTGATTGGTTACCGTGACAGGGTATATGAGCCCATATATCGTGTGAACAAGAACGAAGATCAGAGTGGTAACTAATATTGAAATCAGGACACTTCGGTTACTTATAATTATTAATCAGGTTTAGTCACATGGGATATGGGCTCATAATCCCTCTAAAGATTCTGAATAGTGAATAACATATAATATTTACTTTTGATTGAAATAAACTTACGTATCAATAAGGAAGGAGCACATTGTGTACATTTCTGATTAAACAAGAACCATTTGTAGAACACTAGTCCAACCAAGTATCCAAACAAGCACAGTAAAAACAGCAATGCTGGAATGAATTCTACTAAAGCTTCTAAAGTTCGTTTGAAATATCTGTAACAAAAGATTTATCATGACTAAAAAGTATCCAAAAATGTAGTCTAAATAATAATGACATCTTGAAAGGCTATTTTAATTTTTTGCTGTGACGTCGTCCTTTCAAGACATCATAATTATTTTGACTTCCAAAAATGTTGAAAATATGTTGGTCCTCTAATACATAAAAGAAATGTATGAATTGTAGTCATACATGATCATGATTTTTTATTTATATCTAATAAAAGTACAACATTTGACTGCTTTTAAATTCAAACCTTTTTTTTATATTTGACAAATCAAAATGTAACAAAAAGATCAGTTGTATTTTGCAAAAGATATTTTTCTGTTTTATTTGTTGAAAACAGAGATATAGATTTATTAAATGTAAATGTAAGCCCACATAGAATTCACCTCTGAATAGGCTGCACATTCAAAAATATTGGCAAAAGATACATTTCATATGGTTGTCCATGCAACAAAACTTTACGTTTACCAAGAATGACAATATGAAGATGCATCACAGGCAGTAGTAACAGGGTACTGACATCCTGGATAGTTAAATATACCAATCTCAAGTTTGTCTGTCATTGAAAGAAAAGAAACATTTTCATGTAATTTTTTGGCATCACAACAGAAAATATTTGATTTCACGGAGCGAAAATTATGTCAGACATAGCAAAATCCCTGAACTGAAAATTGGTGAATTGGATATGTTATTGTACTTACACATGGTTGACAAGACTTAGTAGAACACCAAGAGTCATCTGTGATATACCCAGAATCACTGACAGTTTCATTTTAAATGAATTAGTATATGTAATCTTATTTGTTGCTGCATTCCAAATCTAAAAAAATAACATTTATTATATATTCTGTTTTTCTTTCCTTTACATGGTTGCTACTGACTGGATAGTATTTGTTCTTGCCAAACCTTCTCAATGAGAACATAAACAAGCCCCACTTTTAGGTTTTTCTGGACATTTTAACCAATTAGAATTTGTAGGTATGAAAAATCAAAGACAATTGTTGGAAATTAAAAAAGCTAAACGCAACAAGGTCAAATAGAAGGATAAAAATAACATATGTACTGCATGATGATTGATGATCACTTTATGTCTTCTTTTGGGCAAATGGTCATATCATTGTGAGATATATGTATTGGATGATGATCAGGGCTTAAAAATTTGTTACAGCTCACTAGCCCAGGACTTATTGATAGCAGTATTTTACTAGTCCTGTTGATAGAACTGCTAGTCCAGCAAAACAGACCTGCTAGCCCAGGCTCCTAACAAATATTTGAGCCAGCTGGACATTTTCTTCTGATTCAGACTTAGTAACAAAGGCAATCATTGTTAAAATGTTGGCATCATCACAATGCCTGAATGATTGACATAAAAACAATATTAAACTCCAGAAGACTTTTGATTTAATTTTGATGTTCTGACGTAAACTGTTAAACTGACAGTGAATTATACAAAATTTTCAAAATTAATGTACAAAAATCTGCCTTAGACTCTTTATTAATGCAATACCATGCTGCCAGAACTGTACTTTCTTTTTAAAAGCTTTCAAAGCAAAATATAGTTTAGGTAATTCTTTCTTTCTTGCTTGCTATCAATACATGATACATGATACCGGTCCACCCAGTTATTCGTTCTATTTTTAAAACATGTAAAACATCAGTTCAAATTCCTGGTATCCTGGATGAAGTAATTGAATCTGATTGGTTAAGATAAAAATAGTGAGGAAGGGATTTTCTGTATCTATTTTGGTAACGTCAATAACTTTCTTTTACTAGTCCATCGGGCATATTGATGACAAGTTTTGATTGCCCGAGTCGTAAATGTTTTAGTCCCTGGCGTCGGGATAGTGGATTTTTTAACCCCTGATGATTGATGATCACTTTATGCCTCCTTTCAGGCAAATGGTCATATCATTGTGAGATATATGTTTGATTGAACATTCATCATTTCCTTATCAATATAACTTACAGGATCTAAACCAAGTGGATATGGTCCTTTCTCAGAATCATACATAGTTCCAGGGTCCAAAACAAAGGACTTCTGAACAACAAATGTTGTATTCCTACAAAGATATAAAAGATATGTCTTTCATATAGTTTGATAAACAATTTAAAATATAGATCTTCATGTGAAATTGTTTCACAATTCATTTATATCATACAAAATAAGTTTTTTGTCTAAGTTAAATGTCTACACCGTCTCAAATGATAAGAATGTAGGAGACATTTAAAGTGCCCTCCATGTCAATGCAATTTTTCTCAAGACAACAAACCATTAAAAATGATATTTCATTGCTTTTCTTGAAAAACATGTTGCTGTCAAAGATACTTACAGTTCTCTATTAAAGATCATTGTAGACAAGGTACTTACTTGTAATATGGGTACCATGAGGATCCAAACAGGTTCAAAGACTTAGAGAAAATGTCATTATATATAAATCCTGTATATATTGAAAATGCTCCCATCATCATAATTATATACCGTCCATTAATGAAGGTGTTGGCAATCTGGAATAGAATATAATAAAAGATATAAATGTCCCTATTAAACATCATTTTAATTTCATATAAAATAAAATGCTCTGCAGGGCGCAGCTTGATACGACCACAGAGGTCGAACCCTGAACAATTGGGGCAAGTATGGACACAACATTCAAGCTTGATACAGCTCTGAATTTGGATTGTGATTAAATATTTGACACAGCATAGGTTTCTGACACAGAATGAATGTGGTCTAAGAACTTAAAATTTTAAATTGGACATTCACCTATTATGGTCCAATATCCAAAATCTAAATACATTGTTAGATTCAGCATATCAAAGAACCCTAAGAGTTCAATTTTGATGAAATCAAACAAAGTTTAATTTTGGACCCTTTGACCTCAATGTGGACAAAGTTGATAACGGGGCCCAAAAATCAAAAATCTAAATACATGGTTAGATTCAGCATATCAAAGAACCCCATATATTCAATTTTGTTGAAATCAAACAAAGTTTAATTTTGGGCCCCGATTTGGACCAACTTGAAAACTGGGCCCATAATCAAAATCTAAATACATGTTTAGATTCAGAATATCAAAGAACCCTAAGAATTCAATTTTTGTTGAAATCAAACTTAAGTTTTAATTTTGGACCCTTTGGACCTTAATGTAGACCAATTTGAAAACGGGACCAAAAATTAAGAATCTAAATACATGGTTAGATTCAGCATATCAAAGAACCCCATATACTCAATTTTGTTGAAATCAAACAAAGTTTAATTTTGGACCCCGATTTGGACCAACTTGAAAACTGGGCCCATAATCAAAAATCTAAATACATGTTTAGATTCAGCATATCAAAGAACCCTAAGAATTCAATTTTTGTTAAAATCAAACTAAGTTTAATTTTGGACCCTTTGGACCTTAATGTAGACCAATTTGAAAATGGGACCAAAAATTAAGAATCTAAATACACAGTTAGATTCGGCATATCAAAGAACCCCATATATTCAATTTTTGTTGAAATCAAACAAAGTTTAATTTTGGACCCCAATTTGGACCAACTTGAAAACTGGGCCCATAATCAAAAATCTAAATACATGTTTAGATTCAGCATATCAAAGAACCCTAAGAATTCAATTTTTGTTAAAATCAAACTAAGTTTAATTTTGGACCCTTTGGACCTCAATGTGGACCAATTTAAAAACAGGGCCCAAAATCCAAAAACTTAATACACGGTTAGATTCAGCATATTAAAGAACCCCAAGAATTCAAGAATAAAACCCATTGAAATTGGTCAAGAAATAAGCAATTTATACAAAGTATCTTCTTTTGCACAATACTGTGCAATTGAATATTTCTTGCAATTGCGCAATACTGTGCAATTGAATATTTCTTGCTATTGCGCAATACTGTACAATTGACAATTTCTTGCTATTGTGCAATATTGTGCTATTGGATATTTCTTGCTATTGCGCAATACTGTGCAATTAAAGATTTCTTGCTATTAGCAATACTGTGCAATTGAAAATTTCTTTAGTGGATTTTTAACCCTGATGATTGATGATCACTTTATGCCTCCTTTCAGGCAAACATCCATATCATTGTGAGATATATGTTTGATTGAACATTCATCATTTCCTTATCAATATAACTTACAGGATCTAAACCAAGTGGATATGGTCCTTTCTCAGAATCATACATAGTTCCAGGGTCCAAAACAAAGGACTTCTGAACAACAAATGTTGTATTCCTACAAAGATATAAAAGATATGTCTTTCATATAGTTTGATAAACAATTTAAAATATAGATCTTCATGTGAAATTGTTTCACAATTCATTTATATCATACAAAATAAGTTTTTTGTCTAAGTTAAATGTCTACACCGTCTCAAATGATAAGAATGTAGGAGACATTTAAAGTGCCCTCCATGTCAATGCAATTTTTCTCAAGACAATAAACCATTAAAATGATATTTCATTGCTTTTCTTGAAAACATGTTGCTGTCAAAGATACTTACAGTTCTCTATTAAAGATCATTGTAGACAAGGTACTTACTTGTAATATGGGTACCATGAGGATCCAAACAGGTTCAAAGACTTAGAGAAAATGTCATTATATATAAATCCTGTATATATTGAAAATGCTCCCATCATCATAATTATATACCGTCCATTAATGAAGGTGTTGGCAATCTGGAATAGAATATAATAAAAAGATATAAATGTCCCTATTAAACATCATTTTAATTTCATATAAAAAAAACCCACAAGATTATGTATCCAAAGGACACCATGCCCGGCCCTGACGATCACATTTCCATGTTTGGTGAACTGTCAAAACAGGATCAAAACTGTAATTTGGAATATAATTTAAAAACTAAACATAATTATGAACATTTGCACTAAATTTCAAGTTGATGTGACCACAACTTCATGGTCAACTACTTTAAACAAAAACTTTAATCTGAGAATGTACAGATTTCCATGTTTAGGGATCTGTGAATAATAAATAAATTGCTTCGCCGAGTGCAGCTGGATACGACCGCAGAGGTCCAACCCTGAACAGCTGGGGCAAAAATGGACACAATATTCGCACTTGATACAGGTCTGAATTTGGATTGTAATTAAATATTTGACACATAATAGGTTTCTTAAACAGAATAACTGTAGTCAAAGAACTTAGAATTGGTTATATGATTTATATTCAATTTTTGCTTTTGTGCAATACACTATGTTGTTGCGTATTGACTCCCACACACACACACACTTTTTTGCCAAAAATAATATTTGAAGAATTTTTCTTTTAATTTCTGAAGTCTGAAATGAGAAAAATTAACCCCCACAATTTCTTTTACCCCACCCCTCCCCAATTTTTTTTTTCACCTCCATCCTCCCCTTTTCCTCCCCAAAAATTCTTTTCCTCAAGATATGGTCATAATCTCAATTCAAATTTCCAATGGAGTTTGCAACCATAATTACCCATTTAAATACATCATAAAAGTCTTAAAATAGAAAATGACATACATAATCATGGCTAAAATTAATATAGTAACTTCTAAAAATAAATTGACAGCTAATCATCTCAAGACAATACAACATTTGTTTATACATAATTTAAAAGCAGTGTAAGGGAGGTAATCAAAACGTTGTGTTTGGATTGCCTCCCTTACACTGCTTTTAAATTATCTTAAGTAATTGTCCATTAATCAGGAAACCCTTGTTTTTCCCCCTTTTTTTTAAACAGTTTGAGCTATAACCCCCCCAAAGCAAATCCTAACCATCCCTTTGTGGTATGGAAACTTGTATTATAATTTCAGAGAGATCCATACACCGTTCCACAAGTTATTGTCTGGAAACTAGAAAAATGCTTATTTGGGCCCCTTTTTGGCCCCTAATTCCTAAATTGTTAGGACCATAACACCCAAAATCAATCCCAACCTTCCTTTTGTGGTTATAAACCTTGTGTTTAAATTTCATAAATTTCTATTTAATTATACTAAAGTTATTGTCCGGAAACCAACTGTCTTCGGACGACGCTGACGACGACGACGTGATACCAATATACGATAAATGGTCGTATAAAAATTAACATCATGATGAACATCTGCATTAAGCTTTAAGTTGATGTAGTCACAACTTCATGGTAAACTACATTAACCATAATCTTTAACCTGATACAGAATGGACAGATTAACGATAACATAGACCAGAAAACATAATGACCCCCTACTATTGTTGGAGGGGTTTTAAAATACAACAATGAAATTACCTTTTCCTTTTTGCTCATTTGTGGTAACTTTTTTTCTTTAATCAAGAAAATATGACTTTATGAGCATCACATTAATTATACAAACATTACAATTTCTAATAAGACAGTCTGTAATTGTCATATTAAGTAATCACATCAGTATGTTAGCTGTCAGAGATTTGCTTTCAATTGTTCCTGTAAACAATTTCAAAAAGTGATATACAAAGAAGGATAAAACTAATTTTATTTTGATTTATAGTAGCTTGTATCTATGTCTCCTTTACCTACCTCATCCTTGACTTTCATGCTAATCAATTTTTTCTCCATCAACACCAGACTAAGTCCAAACAGGAACATGATGGTACCATGACCCATATCCCCAAACATTACAGCAAACAGAAATGGGAAAGATATAATCGTGTACAGTGCTGAAAGAAAATTATGAAAAGTTTTTATAATTATTATATCCAGTTTTATACATAGGCTGGCCTTGTTTTTCCTATTACAGTACTCTGTAAACTTATATAGCCAATAATGCTGTTATTACAATAAAGTTCAACTTTAATTAAGTAAAAACAAAAGGAAATTTGGTATATATGTCAATCTGGCAACCTCACAACACAATGAAACCAAAATATACAGATTGAGGTCAAAATAGGGTAGTTAACAATAGAACAAGTGTTTATACTATATGTGTGTCGCAAGCTATAAATTATCAGTTTCTCTGGAGAACTGGCTGTTGACACTAATGGTGCTAATTTGTCCTCTAAAAGAACATGTACATATAAATGTATTTAACTTCAACTTTTCATAGATCTGAGCTAGAAATTCAAATTAAAGAAATATTCAATTTAATTTTTTGCATGCACTTTTATTTGCTGTATGGACCTCTCTTCATATTCTCTATATTCAACATAAACATCAAACTTGTCAACAAAAATGTAAAATGAGAGTTAATTTACCTGGATTGACTTCTTGGTATGTAGCTATACCATAGGCATCAACTATGTCCTGAAAGACTTGAGTGAATTTGTTCGTGATGAAGTAGGTTGGAGGTGTTTCCTTTGTATCCATACGATGTAGAATACATGGTACTGTGCTGCCACTTAACTCCTACATACCAAAAATATATACATCAAAATAAAACACTTACCACAAAAACATCTTTAGTACAGTCACCAAAACATATTACATACTTTTACATGGAAATAAGTTCGAGAAAAAAGATGTTGACCTTCTTGGAATTTGCTATAAGAAACTCCTCTTGGTTGAGGACCTTGCACAGTTATATTAAGAAGGTTCAACAGAATATTTGGGTTACTTCTTTTTGTCTAGTAGTTTTTTAAATCAGTGTAGTAAGTATCAATATCCCATTGATTTCAATTCAAACATAAATTGTTTTTCTATGTAAAATTTTTTTCAATATTCCTACATTTCTAAAAACAGGGATTATGATTAAATTTTTCAAAACTTTTTTTTTTGGGGTAAACAAGCACTAAATGATAATATATTGCATATTTCTATTTGAATTCACACATTTAAATATATCAAAGATAATATCTGTATAGTTTTAAAAATATTTTAAGTCTATCCTGAGTAGACTGAAATTAAGCTGTTACCTACCGTTCCATGTTTTAATCCTCTCTGCACATCCTCTAAAGCCATAACAGGGCACCAGCACTCAGCAATCAGACTGTTATGTGACAAATCAAAGTTGCACATATTGAGTGTATGGTAAATAGCTTTGATTTTCTTGACTTTGATAATCCAGGCTGTTATCTCTTTCTGAACTCCAACTAAAACACGGTTACGATGGTCCTTTGTCTGGTTTAAGACCTATGAAAAATTTTAAACACATATACTTTCTGTTTAATCACTTTTTTTGTTAAAAAAATAGAGAATGTGTCCCACGAATATGTCCGTGGGACACAGATGATGCCCCTGCTTGCATATAATATTATAAAGGAAACATAAGTCAATAGCGGTAAAAGTGATGCAACCCAAATTCGAACTTAATCTGTGTTTTGTGGTAATAAGCATTGTATATAAGTTTCATAACATGTGGTTGAGGCAAACTAAAGTTAAGAGAACGGAAACAAATTTTGGGACATACGGACGGACGGACAAGGGTAACGCTTAATGCCCCGCCGTGGCATAAAAATGTTGAAATTTGAAATGAAAATATAGTTGTTTGAAACCAATTACGAATATCTTATAATTACTCTGCTTAATGAGTAGCAGAGAAACATTAGTTTATTTGTTATGAAGTGCTAAAGTGTATGCTAAAATACCAAAGATGGAACAGTATGGAGAACTTGTAATCAAACAATTTATCAGTTTTGAATCATATCAATGACTTTAATTAAATGGCATGTGAAGTTTGGCTTTATATATTTCACAATTTTCTTTTGAAAAAGAAAATATGTCAATTAGTGGGGAGTGCCTTTTCTAATGGTTCCATATATTTGTGTTGATAACTGGTATTGTCATTCCTTATAATCATTTTTCAAGTTGTTTGAATGTTTTATTAATAAACCTCGGAGTTTTAACTCATTCAATCTTAAAAACCGTGTCCTTAAGCCATATACTTTAGTTTAACTTTGAAGGTAAGTTCATTTGTAGTCCTAACCTTTGAGAAATCTAGCTTTTACTTTTCATTAAACCTTGTTGTGTGTTATTCCCCAATCTTTTAACATATCAGAGTTTAATACTTTCTATATTCCCATATATTGAGCTACAATGTACAGGTCTGTACTTACTGTTTTCAGATCTTCAAGTCTTGTCGATACTCCATTTAACATTTCATTTCTCTCCTGTGGGTTTTCTGGACAGGGATACAAAGTTGCCTTGAATCTGAAAACATGATTCCTTTTTAGGCATCTCTAACATTTTCATTTCAAACAATATTACATTTTAGACCATAACCTCTCCACAAGTATATACACTTTTAGCTTATCATATTTTTATACAAAAAATTAAATGAATAATCAAGATAATAACAATACTGCAAGAAATTGCTGTATTATATTTAAAAATCTCATGAAAATGAAAGTGTAATTGATTTATGATTGAAACATCAGTTTTAACTTCATGATAATATATGTACACAAGTTACACAGCATCAAAGCCACAGTTAATATCAGGGAAAAAAGATGTTTTCTTAAAGTCTTGATGCAAAATGTTAAAATTTGTATTGTTTCATAACATCCATTTTCAGGAAAGTTACTAGATGTTATTTGTTAATCTCTCAAGATTCTTGTTAATTCAATGATGTCAAGTGCTTTCCTTTGTTTTTTCTTAAGTAGATGCCTTAAAATAAAAGAAGATGGAATATTAACAGGATTGTCACATAATTTAAATGCCAATACATATTTATTAATAAAATGCTTCGCTGAGCACAGCCTGATATGACCGCAGAGGTTGAACCCTGAACAGTTGGGACAAATTTGGACACAATATTCAAGCTGTCTGAATTTGGATTGTGATCAAATTTTTGACATAATATAGGTTTCTGACCCAAAAAAAATGTGGTCAAAGACCTTATAAATCCATTGCGCAATACTGTGCAATTGACGATTTCTTCTTGAAACTTTTCAAAAAATCGAAATTTTTAAATTTTGAAAAAAAAGTATGAATCCCTTAAAAATTCCCCAAACTTTTTGAAACCCCCCCTTGGAGCAATAACCCCAAAACTCAATCCCAGCCTTTCCTTTGTAGTATGGAACCTTGTAGTACAATTTCAGAGAGATCCATACACTTACACACAAGTTATTGTCTGGAAACTAGAAAAATGCTTCTTTTTGGCCCTTTTTGGCCCCTAATTCATACATGTTTGGGGCAATTAACCCCAAACTCAATCCCAGCCTTCCCTTTGTAATATGGAACCTTGTGGTACAATGTCAGAGAGATCCATACACTAACACACAAGTTATTGTCTGGAAACTAGAAAAATGCTTGTTTTTGGCCCCTTTTTGGCCCTTAATTCCTAAACTATTGGTCCCATAACCCCTAAAATGTATCCCAACCTTCTACTTGTGGTATTTAATATTGTGGTACAATTTCAGAGCAATCGAAACACTTATACACAAGTTATTATCCTGAAACTAGAAAAATGCTTGTTTTGGGCCCCTAATTCCTAAACGGTTGGGACCATCATCCCCAAAATCAATCCCAACCTTCCTTTTGTGGTATTGAACCTTCTTAAAAAAATTCATAGAGATCCATTCACTTAAACTAAAGTTATTGTCCGGAAACCAATGTGTCTTCGGACGACGACAACATCATACCATTATACGATCCCAAAAAATTTGTTTGCGGCCGTATAAAAAGAAGCCACTTACAAAAGGCTTTTCATTCATTTGCCATCTTGAATGGAAATGTCTGTCTTCAATGTTTTCTGTGTATTTAGTTTTTCAAATTTGACACAATCATGATGAAGATGATGGTTAATCTACCAAACTGCTTCCGAAATAATGCTAAAGGTAACCTATAACTCTGACTTACCCTTCACAGATTTTTCTGACTCGAGACTTCAGCTGGTCTCCTTGGAAAAAAATGATAAAGACAGACTTGTGTATGCCATCTCCCTGAAACAAATTAAAGATAGTAACTATTTTTTTTCCAATACTGAATCATACAGTAAAACCTGTATTAAACATACCTCTTCAAGACAATTAACTTGTTGCTGTATCAATGTTGTATACAGGTATAACCAACATCTTTTTTTACTAATTTCACTTTTCTATCCAAAGTTAAATCCATGATTAACTCTGTCATAGTTACCTTCTTCTACATCTACATTTTGTATTGCTATTTATCTATAAACCTGCAGTTACAACTAGGTTGTTTACTCTTTGATATTCCATTATATTTCTTCCTTTGTGTAACATTACTTTATAAGATGTGACATACTCAGCTAACAAATACATATTTATCTATTTGAAACAGGAAGCAAATAGGGGTGTATAAATATGCATGTCTTGTCTTGATAAGTAAAAATGAAACCCAAGATTGTGAGAAATACCATGCTATTTGAATGCTTAAAAAACAAATAACTATTTCAATGCTTAAAAAACAAATAACTATTTGAATGCTTAAAAAACAAATAACTATTTGAATGCTTAAAAAACAAATAACAACTGTTCAGAATAGCCTGTGTTTGATACGTTTGTATGGATTAGTTTCAGACCTTAACAAATATGCCTTTTTTATACTTCACCAATCTTGCAAGCATTTCAGATCCTACCATTGAAGCATTGTTAATAAGTTCTGATCTTGAATATGTTGAAATATTTGCCAATGGACAATAATAAACAAAATAAAATGCTCCGCAGGGCGCAGCTTGATACGACCGCAGAGGTCGAACCCTGAATAGTTGGGGCAAGTATGGACACAACATTCAAGCTTGATACAGCTCTAAATTTGGATTGTGATTAAATATTTGACACAGCATAGGTTTCTGACACAGAATGAATGTGGTCTAAGAACTTAAAATTTTAAATTGGACATTCACCTATTATGGTCCAATATCCAAAATCTAAATACATGATTAGATTCAGCATATCAAAGAACCCCAAGAGTTCAATTTTGATGAAATCAAACAAAGTTTAATTTTGGACCCTTTTGACCTCAATGTGGACAAAGTTGATAACGGGCCCAAAATCAAAAATCTAAATACATGGTTAGATTCAGCATATCAAAGAACCCCATATATTCAATTTTGTTGAAATCAAACAAAGTTTAATTTTGGACCCGATTTGGACCAACTTGAAAACTGGGCCCATAATCAATCAAAGTGCTGGATAGCACCTCTGGGAAGTTTGCAACTGTAGATGTGTATTTTTCAAATAGGTTATAGATGTGTATTATTTTAAATATGTATTCAATCACAGCTTTGATATTTTAACTAAACCATTTTCTTTTTTCATAAAAGTTTGTCATATAAAATTTTGATATTTTCTATTGCAACCTTGAACTGTTGTTCTAAAATAATCAAATATACAATAAGCTCTGTTAATTTCTTTATGTGCCCATGCCATATCTAGGGCCTGTGATTTTATAGTATTTTTTCCATTCGTAACTGGGCATAACCCTAACAACAACAGTAAAATGACGGCACGAAATTCAAACTTGATCTTGGTGTTGTGGTTAAAAGTATTTTGTATAAGTTTTGTAACATTTGGTTGAGGCACATTAAAGTTAGAGCACGGAATTGAAAAAATCGTAAGTGTTCATGGAACCCGGTGTTTCGCCTACTTTTGCTGTTAATCGCAGGCTCAACAAAAATGAGGAAAAATTAATAAAATATTCCTCTCTATACTATCTTTTGATTGTAAGAAGCTTCTGTCCAAGTTTGGTAAAAATCCAGAATAGTTTATGAATCTAATAAATGTTTTATGTTGAAAAAAAATAACTGCAGACTGTACATGCTGTATGTAATGTTAACTGGAAGAAAAGCTAAGTCCATTAAGTAAAATACGGAAAAACAAGAACAAAATTTTAACTAAATTTCCTTCTAGATACTAGCTTTTGATCATAAACAAGCTTTTGTTCAAGTTTGATACAAATCCAGGATAGTTTAAGAAAGTTATTAAAATTTTAAAAACTTTAGCCACAGAGTGAATGTAATGTTTCCTGGCAGAAAAGTCCATTTATAAGTAATATACTGAAAAAACGGATTTTTTTTTACAAAATTTACTTCTGGGTACTATTGTATGATCATAAACAAGCTTCTGTCCAAGTTTGGTAGAAATCCAGGATAGTTTAAGAAAGTTATTAAAATTTCAAAACTTTAACCACAGAGTGAATATTTGTGGATGCCTCCGCCGCCGCTGAAATGTAGGATCGCTATGTCTCGCTTTTCGACAAAAGTCAAAGGCTCGACATCAATCAGTTTTAAATTTGTAAAGGGCATAACTCTAGAACAGTAAAACTGACGCCACTAAAACTCAAATTTAATAAGTGTTTTGTGATAATGAGCATTGTGTATGAGTTTCATAACATTTGGTTGAGACAAACTAAAATTAGAGATCGTAAACAAAAATTCAAGCAACTTTTTCATTTGTTAAGGAGCATAACTCTAGAATTGTAAAATCGACGCCACCAAAATTCAACTTGACCTGTGTTTTGTGGAAATAAGCATTATGCGTATAAGTTTCATACAATTTGGTTTAGGAAAACTAAAGTTAGAGAACAGATGGGATGTACGGACGTACATACAAGTAAGGGACGTAAATACTTACAGAAGAAAAGGGTAAAACTTAATACGGTGGAGACATAACAATAGCAGTATGACGACATGAATAAAAGTTTATATACACTAGATTCATAGAGGTGCTAGTAACCCGGCTGTAACACATTTTATAGTTGATGCTGTGAAATTTAGCATTGAGACAATAACATTTGAGATTTTGGTTTGTCATAATTATTTGGACTAGCACTAAGAAAAGAAAGTCATTTTCCTATTACATGGACAGATTTTATTTAATCATGTAAATAATTGCTACAGCACTTGTCTTGATACACTGAGTTATTCTAAGTAAAAGCTGACTTGTCTGCCTTATATATCCTTGTAACGATTTGTGTACAAATGTAATTGTTAATCGTAACGCTGAGGAGGCTGCGATATGTACGAACTGTCGTTCAGTCAATGTTTTCAGCTGTCAGTTTGACCCACGTGACTGAGCATGCTGGACGAGTGAAGGTCCTTAAATCCACATTGGAATGTGAAATAGCTAGTATTTAAATAGCGGAATTTAAAGTTTTCAAATGTTTTGGCATCAAAACATTCTGATCGATGTTTTAACAAAACATGCACCTTTCTATCATAGCCGGTATTTACCTTTACTCATCGATGGCAATAAGTAAGTAAGTAAAGTAAGTAAGTAAATTTTATTTAGAGTCGGCATATATATACATAATAACAGACGTGTGACATAAGCCATATGATTATCGAGTATTTCTGTCACCTGTGTATAATTGTTCAATCAAACTTGATTGACTGAACGACAGACGTGTGACATAAGCCATATGATTATCGAGTATTTCTGTCACCTGTGTATAATTGTTCAATCAAACTTTTATCACTTGTCAATTATCCGAAGGCTTGGTCAAAACATATCAGTAATGTCAGCCATACGGGATTCTTTCGATACACTCGGACTTTTACTTATTTAATAATAAACATTTGTAAATATCGTACATAGTAAAAAAGCGCGGAAAATGTTCATTCATGAAATATTCATGAATGAATTAAACGCTGTCTCGCGTATATTTCTTTTTCTCTTCAGCGCATGGGAGTTCCGCAAGTAGTGTTTGTGATAGTTATTTTCAAAATGAAGTTAAATTCATCTGAACTGTCGATGAACATTCATTCCTTTTTTATTCAAGCTGTAATCTTTTCAAAAGGACTCAAAATTTCAAAAGAATCTTCTTACAATCAGTATTCAAACACTAGTACTACATTATCTTGGAGCAGAACATTTGCGATAGTCTGTCACCGGAAGTTTGAGGCCGACGCCTAAGGAAAGTATTGCTATAGCAAACTTCCCAAAAATCTAAATACATGTTTAGATTCAGCATATCAAAGAACCCTAAGAATTCAATTTTTGTTAAAATCAAACTAAGTTTAATTTTGGACCCTTTGGACCTTAATGTAGACAAATTTGAAAACGGAACCAATAATTAAGAATCTAAATACACGGTTAGATTCGGCATATCAAAGAACCCCAATAATTCAATTTTTGATGAAATCAAACAAAGTTTAATTTTGGACCCTTTTGACCTCAATGTGGACAAAGTTGATAACGCGGCCCAAAAATCAAAAATCTAAATACATGGTTAGATTCAGCATATCAAAGAACCCCATATATTCAATTTTGTTGAAATCAAACAAAGTTTAATTTTGGACCCGATTTGGACCAACTTGAAAACTGGGCCCATAATCAAAAATCTAAATACATGTTTAGATTCAGCATATCAAAGAACCCTAAGAATTCAATTTTGTTAAAATCAAACTAAGTTTAATTTTGGACCCTTTGGACCTTAATATAGACCAATTTGAAAACGGGACCAAAAATTAAGAATCTAAATACAGTTAGATTCAGCATATCAAAAACCCCAATGATTCAAATTTTGATGAAATCAAACAAAGTTTAATTTTGGACCCTTTTGACCTCAATGTGGACAAAGTTGATAACAGGGCCCAAAAATTAAAAATCTAAATACATGGTTAGATTCAGCATATCAAAGAACCCCATATATTCAATTTTGTTGAAATCAAACAAAGTTTAATTTGGACCCGATTTGGACCAACTTGAAAACTGGGCCCATAATCAAAAATCCAAATACATGTTGAGATTCAGCATATCAAAGAACCCTAAGAATTCAATTGTTGTTAAATCAAACTAAGTTTAATTTTGGACCCTTTGGACCTTAATATAGACCAATTTGAAAACGGGACCAAAAATTAAGAATCTAAATACACGGTTAGATTCGGCATATCAAAGAACCCCAATAATTCAATTTTGATGAAATCAAACAAAGTTTAATTTTGGACCCTTTTGACCTCAATGTGGACAAAGTTGATAACGGGCCCAAAAATCAAAAATCTAAATACATGGTTAGATTCAGCATATCAAAGAACCCCATATATTCAATTTTGTTGAAATCAAACAAAGTTTAATTTTGGACCCGATTTGGACCAACTTGAAAACTGGGCCCATAATCAAAATCTAAATACATGTTTAGATTCAGCATATAAAAGAACCCTAAGAATTCAATTTTGTTAAAATCAAACTAAGTTTAATTTTGGACCCTTTGGACCTCAATGTAGATCAATTTGAAAACGGGACCAAAAATTAAGAATCTAAATACACGGTTAGATTCGGCATATCAAAGAACCCCAATAATTCAATTTTCGATGAAATAAAACAAAGTTTAATTTTGGACCCTTTGGACCTCAATGTGGACCAATTTAAAAACGGGGCCCAAATTCCAAAATCTTAATACACGGTTAGATTCAGCATATTAAAGAACCCCAAGAGTTCAAGAATAAAACCCCATTGAAATTGGTCAAGAAATAAGCAATTTATACAAAGTATCTTCTTTTGCACAATACTGTGCAATTGAATATTTCTTGCAATTGAATATTTCTTGCTATTATGTAATACTGTACAATTGACAATTTCTTGCTATTGTGCAATATTGTGCTATTGGATATTTCTTGCTATTGCACAATACTGTGCAATTGAAGATTTCTTGCTATTGCGCAATACTGTGCAATTGAAAATTTCTTGCTATTGCACAATACTTATTATATAATAATTTACACATCCTGTTTGGTGTGTATCTCCTGCCATATCATTATTATTTGCTTTTAAATATAAACTTAAAATGGAAAATTTTAAAGAAAAAAAATGAAAAAGGGAAAAAAAAATCCCCCAAATTTTTGAACCCCTTATGATTCATCACCCCAAACTCAATCCCAGCCTTCCTTTGAGGTATGGTACCTTGCAGTACAATTTCAGAGATCCATACACTTGAACACAAGTTATTGTCTGGAAACTAGAAAATGCTTATTTTTGGCCCCTTTTGGCCCCTAATTCCTAAACGTTTCAGGCAATTACCCCAAACTCAATTACAGCTTTCCTTTGTGATATGGAACCTTGTAGTACAATTTCAGAAAGATCCATACACTTACACACAAGTTATTGTCATGAAACTAGAAAATGCTTGTTTTTGCCCTTTTTGGCCCCTAATTCCTAAAATTTTGAGGCAATTACCCCAAAAATCAATCCCAGCATTCCTTTGTGATATGGAACCTTGTGGTACAAAGTCAGAGAGATCCATACACTAACACACAAGTTATGTCTGGAAGTTACAAAATTCTTATTTTTGGCCCTTTTGGCCCCTAATTCCTTAACTGTTGGTACCATAACCCCAAAATCAATCCCAACCTTCCTTTTGTGATATTGAACCTTATGGTAAAATTTCATAGAGATCCATTCACTTAAACTAAAGTTAGAGTGCGAAAACCAATGCGTCTTCGGACGACGACGACGACGACGCCAACGTCATACCAATATACGACCACAAAATATTTTTGCGGTCGTATAAAAATCATCAAGTTTTAAGGGAGATAACTTACAGTGACAGGATCTTCAAGGACTTGAGGAATCTCCTCATATCTAAGGAAGACATTACCACGACAAGCAAACCATAACATTCTCTCAAAAGCTGGCATCCTTTCTCTGGGAATGACTCCAGCTACAAATCCTAACTGTATTGTACCAGTCTGGGTATCATCTGCTTGTCCTAAAGCATGCTGAGCATCTCCAATAATGTTGTGTTGTCCATGCTGGAAAAAAAAACCAAAGACATGAGAGTCAGCTACAGTGTATTAGTATATATCAATGTGGATCCCAGAGCCTACAATATATGCTGTATATGCTCTTATGCTAAACTAGGGATAGACAACTGGTAAAAAATTCATCAACGATAAGTGATAATCCTCAGAGGCATAAATGATAATATTTACAATCAAATTTATTTTCAAAATCACATTTTCTACAAAAATGATGTTGGATCACTTTATGCCCAAAAGGCAAGAAACCTTGCTGGCATTACAGTTCTTTATAGCTAGCAGGCAGCTAAGACCGTAAAGTCACTTTTCATTCCTTCATCTCACTTACTAGGCTGCCTAAGCCCTTGAAGTTTTAATAAGATCATACAGAAATGCTCAAATCTATTTTCATTGATAAATATTTGGTGTATTTGCCTGATGATGTTCCTTCACCTGAAAAATATATTTAGTTTAAATTGATTGAGTGTTGCTAGTTGTCTCAGCTCTATATCTTTTGAGATAATCTCTTGTCTACTAAAACTCATTTCAATACTCCAAACTGCCAAGAGAGCTACTGGTTTTTTTACATTGCCTCAGTAAGACCAAAAAACTAAACTTTTTTAATTTTACAATTTCAAAGTTGTACAATATAACCAGGGCTCACACTACTTCAGAATCATAGGGAGAAGTGACTTCTCTTTTTGAAACTGATAGGGAGAAGTGGTGAGATTTGAAAGAGAAGTGCTCCTTCGCGCGCTGCGCTACAATGTTTCGATTTTACTATAGTATAAAGGGTCATATATAAATAATGTTCTTTTTATATTGTTCAATTCATATCTGAGTATACAATTAAATTAACAGTTCAAATTCAAAGCTGTTTAAGTTTAGGTTCTTGTGAGAAACTACCAACTAAATATCTAGCACTAAAAAGAATTTTTTTTATGTCAAAAAGGTAAAGAAATTATAATATAAGAATTACAATTCTATTAAAAACTATCTTGTTTATCATGTTATGAAATTCAGTGTTTCTCATCAAAAGATATACAAAGTTTAGCTGGGCCATAATATATTGATATTAGTAGTTAAGCAACTTTAATCAATATTCTGAAACAATCCATATAAATTATATGGAATTATATACATTAATCAATTAGATCTAACCAAAAGTCTGTTAATGCGTGTGGAATGCGTAATTTTCCTTTTGGGATCAATATTCTTCTGTCAGCTTTTCCATTCATGCGTCCGTAGTTATTATTGTAAAATTACAGATTTCGGTCATAGCTGGTCCGGTTCCGATCCGTAGTTAGTAAACGATTAATGGCGGACGAAGAAAATTTACAAAATAAACGATGTTTGACAAGCTATTTGGAAAGGAATATGATGTTTTAATGCAATAAATGGATTAAACATTTACTGGAGGCAACTTTTATCACTTTCAAATGAAGTAACAAACTTATTTTGCCGCGAAGTTAGATTGATGCACGCTCTCTGAGTAACAAGTACCGAAGTGCATGCAGTGATAAAAGTTGTCTTTTATTAAATAACCTGCTTCACACTGTAAAGTCAATGCTTATACCTCTTTTCTTAAGAAAATGAATCGTTTAAGTCTGAATTTCTTTAATAATCAATAAAAAATTGATGTTTTATCAACTTGGTAAAAATTGAAAATGTCCGATGACGAAAGCGACTGCAAGCGAGTATTGTAAACAACAGAGCGACTTGTTTTCGCTTTTGAGGGTCGGGCAAAGCGAAGTGACGGACGGGAAAGCGACTTCTTCGCCCTAGTCGCCTGGTAGCGTGAGCCCTGTATAACTACCAGTATATTAAATATGCTAAGAATAATCTGATGTTTTGATTTTTATCAATCAAAAACTGAAGATCAGAATATCTTTAAATTGCCCTGGCTTTCTTTCTGCGTGGCTAAATCTAGCTGGAGAAAATTTCCTTAACCTTCTTCAATATTGGAAAGTCAAAGAACATACAACGTATCAATCGTCCTCCAGGAACTTTCTTCAACCTTTAAAAAGTTAAATTTTTTAAAGCACTAATGACATACATGATTATATTTTGACATGAGCAGCACATACCTCTTGAAAGAAAACCTGTGTCTTCTTCAGAACTTCCTTCAGCTCTGATAACTCTAAGAAGTTCCGTTTTAAAGCCTCTGCATTGGTGTTAACCTCCCTCAACTCTGATTCTATCTTCTCAAATGTTGCTTCCAAATCAATCATCTCTTTAGGAGCTGGAGCTGTAGGATTTTCACCAGTGTCTGGGACTTTCAGCTCTTCTTTCTTCAGTTCCTTCTCAATGTACCCTTTACACAGCAAAAGGAAAGAAATTTCAATGAGCGTACTTAACATCCAGAAACCAGCTGAGTGAATACCATGAAATTCATTACACCTTATATCTAAAATATCATATTTAATGGAAGTTTTTTAATGAATTTGTTGCGTAGGAATATATAAAAAGCAATTATTGTAACAAATGAAGCACAAATTTTCTATAGGTTTGTATGGAGACTTTGGCTAATCCAGGAAATCAGATATTGACGAAAATACAATTTTTTGAAAATTGGTATCCAAGAAAAAAAATAAATGAATCCACAGTATTTAAAGTTGTACTTACTTAATCTCCTTTCCATTTCATCGCATCTTAAAATTTCACTGACAAATTTCCTCTGGAAAGCATTTACATCTGGATTCAGCTGAAATCAATAATATTCTTATTTCTACTATCTATCATGTTTCCTAAACATTTATAATATCATAAATATTTCATGAGGCAAACATGTGTAGTTGCCTACTATAATTTATTAAGCTAAAATATATGTCAGTTCAAAAACTTCAGGTATCTTTCCAGTGGATTTTCCAAATGAAAGTAAGCTTCCTTTATAAAATGCTTCAGATTACAAATACTGCTGTGTTTTAAAGGGTTAACCTAAAAGTAAATTCTTCAAAATATCATATTATATTTACTTAATCTCAATTCATCTATCATCTGCAGCATCAAATCATACTGATACATAGTAAAATGGATCATCTGATGTGGAGGGTCTGACAGTTTAGGAAATCAGGTCATTATGTTTTAAAAAGTTATTTAAATCATACGGAACAAGGCACAAACCCTTAAACTTGACAGCAAGTATTTAGTATATTCTAACCTTTTACAAGACACCAATAAAAATTTAAGGAAATATTCAAGGTTTGATTTATAACTTTATATCCCCTAATCTGTGTAATTAATGTTCTACTGCTTTACTCACATCTTTAAACTGTACCAGTCCAAGTTCTCCCAACTGTGATATACATGCATATGCTGCTTCTGATTGAAGGAAGATCTGACAAAGGCTCATCTCTTCACTGCGGAAGAGTGAACCTGACATCTTGAATTCTGGTTAGTTATCTGCAAAATGTAATCTAAATTTGTATATCATACTAATAGTAGTGTCTTTTTTCACAAAGTTTAAGACAGATTGTTTGATTGATCAGTTGATACAAACAAAAAAAAAAAAACTTATTTTTTTTGTTTATCAATGTTTTTACTCTTATACCATGTATACTACCTGAAATATACTTTTCACAACAAAATAACACCAACTGAATATTCTGAAAGGTCCATAAGCCTACATGTTACAATAACATTGAAAGGTAATTGTGATAAATTGGCCAATTCAAGATGGATTTATTTTCCAAGTAAAGAAAATTTGGATGTTACTGAAAAAGTATGGTGAATTTCATGGAAATGTTCTGATTGGAAATGTCTAAAATCTGATCTGAGGAAGTTCAAGATCTGGAATAGTCCTGAAAATTTTAAACATTTGCCACTGGACATTTAACAAACCATAAACATTAGATAACAAGAGGCTGTCAGGATTTTCCTGCAGAGGTCGAACCCTTAACAGTTGAGCAAGTATGGACACAACATTTAAGCTCATAACAGCTCTGAATTTGGATTATGATTGAATATTTATAATAGATTATTATCTAATTAATGATGAAAATGATATTTGCAAATCTGAACCCCAAATCCCCAAACAGGATCATGTAAAAATTAAACATTAACACACACAACAAAAATAAAATACCACATACAAATGTAACAATAGTTATAAATTTTGATGTAATCATTACTGGTTCATGGAATAAGTTTGAGTTATTTCCCTTTGAACAGAAATATGGTTTAACATACAAAAATGTAGTACTCTAACATTAGATATGATTGCACTAAAATTAGATATGATGTAATACAATGTATATCTATTTTCAAATTATAATCAAATATAATTAATAGTTCCAAATATTTCTTCTTTCATTTGTCACAAACTAATATAGATCTGCAACTTATCTATCAACTTTGTCTACACAATGTAATGTAATGAAATATATCCTTTAATAAAAATAGATTAGTATCTTATTACATGTATAGGAGTTCACTTCATAAAATAAAAATTATATATATAGTATTCAGAAAATTATTTTATACAGAATAACAAACAAACCTACCACAAAATTCTTCAAACAATTTACCAAAGAAAAGAAAAAAAAATCCAAAATGTCATTTGTCATTAATACAATGTCTTTTAAAAATCTTTTAAAAAATTTTTTATTTCCCTTTGTACAAAAATGGATTAATTCATCAAAAATTGAATTCTTGGGAAAGGGCTATAACTGAACAATGAGAAAAGCTAAAATCATGAAAATTGAACTTGACCTTCATTTAGTCACAGGAAACAACATATCTAAATTTGAAAAAATTTCTCCGAAGCGTTTTCATGTAAATGAACAGACACTGTTTGGCAGCTGCCCGCCGTACATCCCCAAATCAATAACCGATTTTTACTTTGAAAATCCGGTTAAAAATGGAACATTTGGAATAGGTTTAAGTAGACTCCCCGCTCCACCTGCCTAACCAACAGATGTCTTTTTGGAGTTTAATGTATTTTTGGAATGTTGCCTTTGATGATTCAACGTAGCCATGTTAGACAGTGAGAACAAAGAAGTAGCCTATATGTTTTTGTGGCAATTAAAAGCAGCAGAAGTTGGCATCAGAAAGCTAAAGGACCAGGTGCTCCTTTAAATTTATCTTATGGAACTTTGTTTACAACAATTAATTACTTTCACTTCTTTAAACCTAGGAAAATTCATATGGACTATCAGTTAACTATAATAAACCCAAAATTCCAAGAGAAGAACAATTTTGCAAATTCTGCACTGAAGTAGACAGAGACATTTTTTGATATCTTGTCATAAATATATTTAGATATAAGGCAAACTTTTTTCCAATCTTATTGTATAGATTTGAAAGATATCACATAATAATTATTTTTAAGTTTCTAAACTTTTATATCTACAAAATATTATTGAATGTAATTATTCATGGTATACAAATTTATTAGAGATGCATTAGAAATCAAATAAGAAATTAACAATTCTTGAAAACACTAATGTAATATTAGTTATCTTTAATGAAGAATCTGAATCTGAAACTACTAAAGTTTACATATTCTAATATTCATGTTACCCCAAGGGTTGACTGGAGTAAAGAAATATGGTTATCCCTTGCCCCTTGGACTTCTCCAGTTCCAGCAGTAAAATCCTAGCTAAAGTGAGGTGTCCACTTGGCTGGTCAGGATGTATAATAATGCAGCCATGTTCTATTGGATGGGGACGACCAAATCAAAATTAATCAAAGCAAAAGCTTTATCTAAAATCAGCATGTCACAAAACAATAACAATAAATCCAATGCCTTGTATTGAGAAATTGCCACACACTCTAGATCTGCACATAAAAACACCATTGTAACAACTCTGTGGCAGCAAAAATGTCCTGCTTTTCATCACAGTCGACCTTGCAGAACCTACTTATTGTATTTATTGTTGATAAGTTCCAGTCCTGAATATGCATGAAATATTTGCAACTGGACGTAAAGCAAAACACAAAATTAATGATGACATATATATTCCTCTGCCTGTCAAGCCAAATCTCTATTTCTTTAAAGTCAACTTAATAAAATAAGGATTTTCATTATTGAATTGTAAGCTTAACTTATTCAAATTCTTATAATTGAGCACTTACCACCACTTTAGACTGAAACTTTCTCAACTTCCCAATATATCATGTGAGTAATCTTATGCCCCAAATGATCAAAATCCAGATATGTCATTGAAAAAACAAATCCGGAAAATATTCCGAAACTAGTTACAGGCTTGAAAAAATATTTAAACTCATTTTTACAACAATCTATAATAAATTCATTGTAAAATATCGAAACGTTTATTTCTTTATACAAATTAAACAATGTAAATGTTTAATTACTTCTTTATACAAAAATTTCAATGTCAGCTGATTTTGACATTTTTGACATTTTGATATTGTCCTTTTGTCCATAAGTAACTCCTCTAGAGTTTTCCTTTGGGATTTTTGATTGCAGAAAATTGCACGTTTTCGTTGTAAAATTTTGTAAGTGAATATAAATCATAAAACTCTCACACAAAACACGAACCAAAAATGAAATTATGCGAAATATTATTCACCTGCGACTATTGAGTTCTCCCATGGACACCCTAGGTTATCCCTTATAAATCAGACAGAGATAGCTTAGATTTTCATTGATGATTTCTTGGATTAATAATAATTAAGTATTATAGATATTAGTCCCGGATGATTTTGACAATTATTATATTAGATCGTATAATTTTTAGAAAATCTGCGACAGTTGACCGAGAATTTGTGAAACTTAAACTATTGATCTCATACAACAATCATTTTTCTTTTGGGATGTCAAAATTTACGGAACAGTTGTGATGACCCAGTATTAAATGGCACAGACAATAGCAGTAATTAAAATCTGTAATTGAATACAGATCTGTTTTCCAACAATCACGTTCAACAACATACCTGTTGTCGCCATGAGTCTGTCACCTATATTCACATTCATTCTTATTAATACTTCAGTTCTGAGATAGTCCGTTTTACCGTGTACAGTTTCATTTTACACATTAAAGTCATATGATTGCGTCAAATTTATGCAGTGCTGGGATCAAAACAACATCGTCTGCATGAAAATATTAACATATGGTCATAAGGTAGGTTTTCATCTGGATGGAGGGTCAATTTACTAGAGCAGTGTGGTCAACTTTTTTAAGTGGAAATCTATTTAAATCAATACATATGCTTTATTTGACTGTGCAAAAAACTAGGCATGTGCAAGGCTTCCAAAACGGTCATATATTCCGGACAATTGTATAATGTCCGGTAAAAGTCCGGCTGGGCAAAGCATGAAACGGTCATCTACTTTTTAGTTGTCAAGGCTTTCTTAAGAGACGGTCATTTTAGCATAATTCCCGATCTTTTTGACCCAACCGTTTGCCTTTAACAGCCACACATTTCCGGTCATAAAAGTGACATGATGATTAATTACTATCAAAACAACCCCTACTTCAATACTTTCTAATTTTAATCAAGGCTAATTAGTTGTTGGACAGCTGAAATCTACCTGTTCAGGTGACAGGTAAACTATTTCCAGTACCGGACATCGTATAAATTGATCGGTCTATTCAAAGTTAATTTCTTACATTTCAGCAGTTTCTATCTAATTGATTTAGTCCAAAAGATTGAAATTATAAGAAATACGTTTATAAACATGATTTGATGAAAAATTTAAAAAGGTTTTAAATGAAAAATCGTAAGAACTACGTTGTATGAACTAGAACAGGTGTGCGCATGTGCACAGTAGGGAAATTTAATTATGCATCCTACATTTCTTAAAAAATGATAAAAATTATCATTGATACCTGTATCTAACGTTCATTTCAAGTATTTTGTTGAAGAAATAACGTGGAAAGAGCTTCTTCACTCAGTCGTGCTTTGTAAACGTACACGGATTTTACGTATCCGTTTCTGGTCCATGTTTTACCATTGTCAGGTCAACATCCGGTATTAGGAAAATGTGACCTTAAAAACGAAAGTAAAGTTTTTGACAACGTAATTTTGCACAAATAAAGAGTCTAAGGCAGTTATGAGCACGCTGATGTGCACACTTCGAATTATGCACTGCCAATTTAACAGTTTACGTCCGAACATCAAATTCACATCAAAGTAAAGTTTAATATCGTTTTTTTTTAATCTAATGTCAATCATTGGGATGGCCATCTGATTACCATAATTGCCTTTTGTGACTTAGTCTTAAGGGATTAAAATCGGGATAAGATATAAAATGTCCGGCTGGCTCAAATATTTTTTAGAAACCCTGGGCATGTGCATAGAAGAATGTCGTATGATAGGTCTTTTCTATCTCCACATTGAAATAACACCAATTTTGGAACTATCCTATTGTTTTGGGTGTTGTGATATATAGTGGTATCATAGTATGAATAGACCTTATCGCTATTTGAGAATCGGCAACACTTGAGACAAGAATTTGCAACACTGGAACTATTGACTTCATACATCCATCACTTTTTTAGCTCACTTGGCCCAAAAGGGCCAAGTGAGCTTTTCTCGTGACTTGGTGTCCGTTGTTGTCTGTTAACTTTTACAAAAATCTTCTCTGAAGAAACTACTGGGCCAAATTTAACCAAACTTGGCCACAATTATCATTGGGGTATCTAGTTTTAAAATGTGTCCGAAGACCCCGCCTGCCAACCAACATGGCCAACATGGCTAAAAATAGAACATAGGGGTAAAATGCAGTTTTTGGCTTATATCTCTGAAACTAAAGCATTTAGAGTAAATCCGACGAAGTAAAAATGTTCATCAGGTTTAGATCTATCTGCCCTGAAATTTTCAGACAAATCAGACAACCCGTTGTTGGGTTGCTGCCCCTGAATTAGTAATTTTAAGGAAATTTCACAGTTTATGGTTATTATCTTGAATATTATTAATGCAGCTGAACATAGTGGTAGCCCTAACCTCCATTTTGAATATGATACATCTGGTTTCAATGTGTTCAAATGATGTCAGGAATTGGAACAGATGGAACCTGTTCAGAACAAGCCGACCGAGTGCACCCAAGTATTCAACAACTTTTTTATTGAGTAAAATTTTTATACAGAAAAGATACATTTTGTATACAATGTACAAATGTTCTAATTATTATTTTTTTCAGCAGAGAAATGGAAAAGTTGGAAGGTTTTGAATTTTGGAAAAAGACACTAAAGTCTGCAAAATATGTAGTTGCTCCAATGGTTGACCAGAGTGAACTAGCTTGGAGAATGTTGAGTAGAAGGTATGGAGCAGAATTGTGTTATACTCCTATGCTCCATGCTTCTGTGTTTTGCAGAGATGCTAGCTACAGAGCAGAATCTCTCCAATCATGCACTGAAGATAGACCATTAATTGTCCAGGTGAGCAGAAAATTGTATTTTTGTCATAAAGCTGGCCATTGTTTGTCCTGGTGAGCAGAAAGTCTAAGTGAGGAGAAACCCTCCTTTCTTTGAAGGAATTGATATAGTCTATTATATAACAAGGTTAGAAGAAACTTGTTCTTAAGAAAGAGTTATTTGTCAAGGTGAGCAGAATCTGAATTTATCAAATTTTTGTCTTTAAGAAAAATCACTAATTTTTATCCATTAATATACTTAAAACTATTGAATTGGTTCAAATGTGTATAGACTTTATAATTTATAATGGTTAATTTTGATAAAAAAAAATTAAAGTTGAAGCAGATTAAATACTTGGTGGAACTCAGGCATGGACTTGTGAGAAATCTTGAGCTCGCTGTGTCATCAAATGGTGGGAACCCTTGATTCCTGACTGCCTTTGACATGTGGGAAAACTGGGCACCTCAGCTGGTACATTTTTGTACAAACCATTGACCCATCTCTACTACTGACCTTGAAAAAAATCAAAATACTTGTAGTTTTACTAATAGACTAGTAACTTTTCCACATGATTTTTTGTTTTTTTACAGTTTTGTGCAAACGAGCCAGAGGTTTTATTGAAAGCAGGGTTGTTGGCTCAGGATTATTGTGATGCAATTGACCTTAACCTAGGATGTCCACAAGTCATTGCTAAGCGTGGTCACTATGGGGCATTTCTACAGGATGAATGGGACCTTATAGAGAAAATGGGTAAGTGTAAGGTAGATTGACAATGTTAAACTGAGCATTTTACTGATTATCGATGCAATATTCTGCTTATTTTATTTTATGTAAAAGTTGTAAAAAATAAACCAATACTGAAATTTATTATTATTTTTTTCTGAAAACATGATTGCTTATTCTATACTTTTGAATACTCTAGAATTATAAATTTTATTAATGAATCAAAGAATATGTTATTTGACAACAGGTGTAACTTTTTCACACATCTTTTTAAATCAGGGGGAGATAATTTAATATTACTGCAAGCAAGCCAATCTTACGCTTTATTGTGATATATGAAGAAAACAAGATAATATTTTATGTGGGTTTGTTTTCTGGTTATTTACAAAGGCGTGTATTTTGTGGATATTTTCCTATGGCTTTTGACCTTATTGCCTCCCCCAGTTACTTTATTTTATTTTATTAACTCAAGAATTGTGAAACTATTCCACTTAATGTATAATAGAAAAATAAAGGATATGGGGTATCCATCCATGACACAAAATCAGTACATGCACAGCAAAAAACACACAAAAAGAAAAGGACAGTGCTTTTATTGCTGTTCTTCATCTTAAGTAACAGTGAGGCCTTCAACACAAAGCAAAAAAACTCTCACCTTACTGCAAGTGACAATTTTAAGTTTCATGTAAATTTGCTTTAAATGTAAATTGATTATACTGATAATATAACTCTTTAAACCAGTCTGTTCACAACTATATACAACAAAGTTTACATTTATGTGTTTCTTTACCTGAACTTACTATGTAGTTCCTTGGGCCTTGGTACAGCAGTGCTCAGCCCATAAAAAAAAACATGATAATTGCAGATCCTTACTTGGGGCAGCAAGTGTCACAGATTTATAATAGATCCATGCTTTTTATATGGGATGTGATCGGACTACCCAGTATGTCTCAAAAATGCACATACCACTGTACATGTATTTTAAATCCTGTTTGAAATACACATGTCATACTTTCTACCTGTAAATGTTGATGTAAAAATAAAATTGAAATTTTGAGCTTATGTCTAGAGTAACTTAAAAATATAAACAAAAATTAGCATCAACAGTTTATTGCCTGAAATAAAGACAGTAGCATACATTCCTGTATTTCATTTTTTTACAGTTAAGGTCTGCCATGAAAATTTAAAAGTACCAATAACTTGTAAAGTGAGAATATTTGAAAGTATACAGAAGACTGTTTTATATGCACAGATGTTAGAGAAAGCTGGTTGTCAAGTAAGTATTCTTCAGTATGTCCGGTATCATTTCTGACTTGAAACCGAAACACAAAAAGAGGATAACTTTATGCAACAAATTTTGTCTGTTAATTTTATCAGTAGATGTTTCAAAGTTAAATGATCTGTCCTTAAGCCAGGAAATATGTTATAACAGGAACAAGCAATTGATTTAAGTCTGTTTTTGTCTCACCTTGACAGAGTCAAAAAGCGAGACATAGGTATCATGGCTTCCAAAACGGTCATATATTCCGGACTTGACCGAAATTTATATAAAAAGTCCGGCTGCTCTCAGCCTCAAACGGTCAAATATCATAGGTTTGCCACTTTTTGTTATTCACGGCATTTTCATAAAATGGTCATTTCACTTTTTTTTACCAACTATCGATCGGTAAAAATGTCCGTTTGGGCATTATAGTTTATAATTGTGGCAATCTATTTCACAAGGATATTTCGGTCATATTTGGGTTTAATTAAACAGATGCAGCATATTTCATACTTTGAAGTGTCTCAGTTAGTCTAATCATGGGTTTATACATCTATGGTCTAATCCTCTGGGTACATAAATGTACGGCTTGGTACATCAATAAAAAGTAGAAAAAACATTTGTTCTTTTATTTAAAAAACAACAAGCTGTCAAACAATTGTCCCTTCAATAAGTAATAATGAAGCCATACATCATTCACTGATTACATGTCATTACCTTTGATGAGAGACCTTAGCTTGTCTTAATCAATAGAATTGATGATGCACAACAATGGACAGAAAGGTGATCAGGTAAACGAGGTCAAACATGTAAGCGTGTATGGAACAACATCATATTTAATTACGTATTGTAGATATTATTGTAAATGAGCATTCAGTTTTAAAAAAAGTATCCTTAGATTCTAAAATAAGAATATTTATAAATGAATTCGAATTTGTACGATATTCATTAAACACTGTACATCGTGTTAAATACTGGGGTACGCTAAAGGGTATTCAAAGTTATTTTCTTACATTTCAGCGGGTTGCATCAAATTAATTTAGTCTAAAAGTTTGAAATTAAAAGAAATACGTTAATAAATATGATTTGATGAAAAATTTGAAAAGGTTTTAAAGGAATAATCGTCAGAACCACGTTGTTTGAACTAGTACACGTGTGCGCATGTGTCTATATTGTGCGCTGGTGGGAAATTTAATTATGCATCCTAATTCTTCAATAATGCTAAAATTATCATTGATACCTTTATCTAACGTTCATTTCGAGTATTTTCTTGAAGAAATAACTTGAAAAGGCTACTTAACTCAATCGTAAACTTACACGGATATTACGTATCCGTCTCTGATCCATGATTTACCATTGTCTAGTCAACATCCGGCATTAGGAAAAACGAAAGTAAAGTTTTTGACAACGTTATTTTGCACAAATAAACAGTCTAAAGCGGAATTAGGCAGAATTAGTACGCTGATGTTGCACACTTCTAATGCTGCACTTTCAATTTAACACTTTACGTCAGAACATCGAATTTATTTCAAAGTAAAGTTTAATATCGTTTTAATGTTAATCATTGGTTATATCGATCTTATATGATGGCCAACTGATTATCATAGTTGCCTTATTTACTAAGTCTAAAGGGATTTAAAATCGGGTATGCTGTTTCCGTGTCGGTGGCGTCATAAGATATGAAATGTCCCAAAGTGTACTGGCTCAAAAATTTTGGAAGCCCTGATAGGTATGCTGTTTCTGACTGTTATATTTGATGACATCTATCTGTGTGTCGTTGTTTTGTTGGTTTTAATGAATGGGATAGATGCAACAATGTATTAGTTTGTGATTAGGTCAGTTTAAGATGAACCACTAATGTTAAGTCAATGATATTCGGTATGCAAATGTATTGGCATTTGCAAATTTCATTTCCATGGAGATTATATAACCCCACCCCCTAATTATGGTTCATTGACTTTGAAACTTTTACATAATTTACAAGTTAATGTTTGTGTTAAGGTTTGTTTAAAGGGAACGACTTATGAAAAGTCAATGGTATTTGGTTTGCAGTTGTATTAACATTGGCACATCTCATTTCCATGGAGATTGCTTAGCCCTGTACCAATATTTGCATAACTTACATGTTAAAGTATTGCTATTTTAATTTCAACATTTGCATTATCAAAATAACAAATAGGTGAGCCATATCTCTGTGTTAACAGTTTATTCTTGAAATGGCAGCAGATTTTTCAAATGTTACTTGTAAATCTTAAGTGACAGTCATAGTACTTAGAGCACTGCATTGTAAATTTATAGGATGTATATGTAAAGAGTTTATGGAAAAACTTATCCTTCCTCTGATAATATTACATGTTTCTGTGTATTTAGCTTTTCAGTAAGCATTTAAGAAGTTTAGGATGGAAATATGTAATTTGCACAAAGTAAATCCAAATTTTCCAAGATAGTTTATATCACTATTTGATCCTTAAATTGATGATATTTCTTTTGTAGCCTTAATTCTCAAAGTCTGAAAATTCTTTTTTTTACTTTCATACTTTCTTAATCTACAAACCAGTAATCTTTCATTGGTTTACAACAATACTATATCTACCTTATATTTTAGCTGTTGACAGTCCATGGTAGAACAAGAGACCAGAAAGGAAGGAATACTGGTATAGCAAGCTGGGAACATATAAAGGCAGTCAGGTAGCTCATTATTCAAATGAAAAAATGTCAATTCTGTCAAGTAGCTGATTTGTAAAATGTCTAGGGTTTCAGTTAGCTATCAGTCAGCGAGTACTTCTACTTGTCTATTCTTATTGTTAAAAGTAGAGTTCTCAGATTACTGTTAAGTTGACAAAAGATGGTGTCTAGTAATAGTCAATGAGATGCAACTCCAAAAAATGAAAACAACACATTATAAATTTCATGCTTCTGAAGCGCTTTTCTGGATTTACCCTCATCAGGAAAGCTCAAAGCCGAATATTTGAAAGCCAAGAATGTATAATAACCTAAACAGTTAAAAAGCTATATGACCTGAAAGGACCTAAAAAATAGCCAAATTTATCTAAGGTCAACTTTGCTTGAGGGAGTTGAAACCTTAGTTTCTTATAATTTCAAAACGGACAATTTTAGAAAGGTTTCCAAACAATTAAACAGAAACAAAGACATCTATAGTTCAATATTTGGTGAATAATATGAATATGATCATGATGATGTTACCTTGGCATCAATATTTATCAATTTAATGTTGGTTATATTTATTCATGCAACAAAGTCTTGGGTTATTCCAACTACCTTGTGGTCTCTCCATATTTTTATACGACCGCAAAAAATTTTGCGGTCGTATATTGGTATCATGACGTCGTCATCGTCAGCTTCGTCCGAAGACATTTGGTTTCCGGACAAAAACTGTAGTAAATGTAAATAGAAATCTATGAAATTTAAACACAAGGTTTATAACCACAAAAGGAAGGTTGGGATTGATTTTGGGGATAGTCCTAACAGTTTAGGAATAAGGGGCCAAAAAGGGGCCCAAATAAGCATTTTTCTAGTTTCCAGACAATAACTTGTGGAAGGGTGTATGGATCTCTCTGAAATTATACCACAAGTTTCCATACCACAAAGGGATGGTTAGGATCGGCTTTGGGGGGTTTTAGGAATTGGGGGCAAAAAAGGGGGAAAAACAAGGGTTTCCTGGTTAATGGACAATTAAAAAAAAGTACAATGTTATGTTTGGATTACCTCCCTTACACTGCTTTTAAATTATGTATAAAGAAATGTAGTATTGTCTTGAGGTGATAAGCTGTCAATTTATTTTTTGAAGTTACTATTTAAAAATGCTGATTAAGGAATATTAATTTTAGCCATGATTATGTATGTCATTTTCTATTTTAAGACTTTTATGATGTATTTAAATGGGTAATTATGGTTGCAAACTCCGTTGGAAATTGGAATTGAGATTATGACCATATCTTGAGGGAAAGAATTTTTTATTTTGGAAAAGGGGAGGTGGAAAAAAATTGGGGGTAAAAAGAAATTGTGAGGGGGGACAATTTTTCTCATTTCAGATTTTAGAAATTAAAAGAAAATTTCTTCAAATATTTTTTTTGCAAAAAAAAAAGGAGGGGGTAAAAATTCTCTTTTGTTTTTGTTTGGGGGGTCAATTCGCAACAGCATAGTGTATTGCACAAAAGCAAAAAATTAATATAAATTCAAATCATATAACCAATTCTAAGTTCTTTGACTACAGTTATTCTATGTCAGAAACCTATTATGTGTCAAATATTTAATTGCAATCCAAATTCAGACCTGTATCAAGCGCGAATATTATATCAATTTTTGCCCCAACTGTTCAGGGTTGGACCTCTGCGGTCGTATCCAGCTGCGCTCAGCGAAGCAATTTATTCTCCTTAGTTTGAAGGTCATATGCAACATTTGAAACAAAAGAGAACAATAAAAAATGGAAGATGAATAGACTATATTCATATACCATATCAGGCTTACAAGAGGTGCAATTTGGGGGAAAAATTAACTGTTAACAGATGATTTTGTCATGCATAGAAAACATACAGCAGTTAATCTTTGCCCCAAATTGTACCAATTGTAAGCTTGATTTTACTTCTTTCACTTGCTGTTAGTTGACCGAGTACTAGAATGTCCTACCACAGTGTAGGTAACCTGTAAAAAAATTATTATACTCTGGGGTCAAATGTAGGTAATACCAAAATAGTCTATTGTCTACCTTGTCTGTATGTTTAAAAATGTCTGAAAAATTTCTCTCTACTGAAAAAAAAATATGAGTTGTCTCCCTTTGAATGATTTTGTTTCCATCAGTTGTGCCCTCAACAATTTGAATTGACACAAAGTTATATATATTTATAAGTTATTACGTTTGCATTTGATCGTTTTAATTAGATAAATGTGTTATAGAGAGCAATTAAAGATACCTGTATATGCTAATGGTAATATCCAGTACCTGCCAGATGTGGACAGATGTATGAAGGACACTGGTGTTCATGGTGTGATGACTGCAGGTAATATGGAAATTGTCACCCTTCAACATTTATTTTTTTTTTTTATGCCCCCGCCGTAGCGGAGGGGGCATTAAGTTTTACCCTTGTCTGTCTGTACGTCCGTCCGTACGTCTGTACGTACTGCCGTACGTCCCAAAGTTCGTTTCTGTTCTCTAACTTAGTTTGCCTCAACCAAATGTTATGAAACTTAAACAAAATGCTTATTACCACAAAACACAGATCAAGTTTGAATTTTGGTGGCGTCACATTAACTGTTCTAGAGTTATGCCCCTTTAAAAATGGAAAAATTGCTGAATTTTTTGTTTTTCGTTCTTTAATTTTAGTTTGCCTCAACCAAATGATATGAAACTCATACACAATACTTATTACCACAAAACACAGATCAGGCTTGAATTTTGGTTGTGTCACTTTAAACGTTCTAGAGTTATGCCCCTTTACAAATGGAAAAATTGCACTTTTACCGTTCTTCAGTTATGTCCCTTTATAACTTTATATGATATGCAAGCGGGGGCATCATCTGTGTCCCATGGACACATTCCCATTTATTTTTAAATGATATGATTTATCAGTTAGTGTCATAGACAATTTTGTTCACTTTAGAAATGATTATTAATTTCAATGTTTCAAGATAAAAAATTGTTTTAAGTTGACAAGAAGACATATGAGAAAGTTAAATGCAACAATTTTTGTTAATGTTTTATTTTAAAGCGTTCATTTTAACATCTCAAATAGGCCATAATAAAGATTTTTGCGAAATTTGACGAAATTGTCCAGATTTCAACCAGATTTAGGCCTACATACCTGTCAACTGACCCGGATCCTGCAGGAGTGACCCGAGATTTTCACAATTCTGAAAGGTCACCCGGGACACCCGCCGGGTGACCAAATAACCCGGGAATTCAGAAAATAACACGTTTTCACCCGGATTCCTAAGCTTTCAGACTGATTTCGTAAGTGATTTTCCTTTGAAATAACCGGTTAATTCGTAATTCTTCCTGGACAAGAAGTTCAACTACCTGTGTAAACTCAAATCAAGTGACCCATTTCAGTGCATGGCTTCACTTGACAGCTTTGGTGTCAAACACACTGTTAATTAACACCAATTACCTTAGCTTTAGGTCTAAGTAATTTGTGTATTTCAAAAGTTACTTCCCCTTTTTTGTCATCTCACAATATTCTCCTTAAACTTACGTTTTTTTTTGTAAAAAGATTAAATCTGAAATGAATTGAATGCAAAAACATATCAGAATAATACTTTTACGTATTTTTCTACCTTAGAACAAATGAAAATAAAAATTTTGAAAATTACTTTTTCATCTATACCTCTTTTAATTCTTTAACTTTATCTTATTATATTCGAATATCAACTTTTATTTTGTTCAGTTGAATAATCATGCAGAAATGTATGAAATGAAAACTGAATTTGGTATATTGTATGTCTTGGTTTGAAAAGGAATGAAGGCAATATATCAAAAATCTATCAATGGCCTTCAAATGCAATAAAATAATAATGTGTACATTTTAAAATTACTTAACCATGTGGACATGTTTTGGAAACTTTGATATAAATTATAAGAAAAATATCCCCTAAATACTGAAATTCAGCTCGAAAAAGTTCGTACGCGTTATGACCTGAGATTTCATTCTTCTATGCAGGTCATCACCTGCATTTTCATTGTCATAGGTTGACAGGTATGGGCCTAGGAAACATAGAGCGCAGGCTTCGACAAACTACTATTTCAAGTTAAATATGTAAAACGTTATAACAAACATTATGTTAATAGATCTTTTTTGTCACATACGCTCTATGTTTCTAGTAAAAAAAAATTGAATGGAAATTTACCCATTTTGTTGGGAAATCAAAATGAGTGTTATTTTTGACGTCATGAACAGAAGGCCAGTACATAAATTTTCAACAAAAAGTCATATTTCCTGTGTAGTCATTGTATTATCTATGATTCATTGTAATATTGGTCAATAAATCGTAATTTGAAATTGCAGCTAAAAATAGAGGCCATTTTAGGTTCTTATCTAACCTACTCCTTTTCTATTAATACATGATGTGTTAAGAGACATCAGAAATATCAAATTATCATAAGTTCATAAAATATGAAATGGGTTAATAGGGCTTTGTTTATTTCATTTCTCATTTCGATGGCATGGTGAAATTTTCAAATAGAAAAACAATTTTTTATGGATAAGAGATGTGGGATTTTTTCACAATAAGAAGGCAACTAAATAACACAAAAAAGATATCTAAAGGTTTTAACATTACCATATTTTTTAGCTCACCTGGCCTAAAAGGCCATGTGAGCTTTTCTCATTGCTTGTCGTCTGTCGTCATCGTCCGTTAACTTTTACAAAAATCTTCTCCTCTGAAACTACTGGGCCAAATTTAACCAAACTTGGCCTAAATCATTACTAGGGTATGTAGTTTAAAAAATGTGTTCGATGACCCCACCTGCCAACCAACATCGCCGCCATGGCTTAAAATAGAACATAGGGGTAAAATGTAGATTTTGGCTTTTATCTCTGAAACCAAAGCATTTAAAGCAAATCTGACATGGGGTAAAATTGTTCATCAGGTCAAGATCTATCTGCCCTGAAATTTCAGACAAATCAGACAACCCGTTGTTGGGTTGCTGCCCCTGAATTGGTAATTTTAAAGAAATTTTGCAGTTTTTGGTCATCATTAGGGTATTTAGTTAAAAAATATGTCCGATGCCGACATGGCTAAAAATAGAAAATAGGGGTAAAATGCAGTTTTTGGCTTATATCTCTGAAACTAAAGCATTTAGAGCAAATCTGACAGGGTAAAAATGTTAATCAGGTTAGGATCTATCTGCTCTGAAATTTTCAGACAAATCAAGACAACCCGTTGTTGGGTTGCTGCCCTGAATTAAGGAAATTTTGCAGTTTTGGTTATTATCTTAAATATTATTATAGATATAAACTGTAAACAGCAATAATGTTCAGCAAATTACGATCTACAAATAAGACAATATGACAAAAATTGTCAATTGACCACTTAAGGAGTTATTGCCCTTTATAGTCAATTTTTAACAATTTTTCTTCTCTACTTAGTCTACTGGGCCAAATAGAATTAAACTTAGCCACAATTTTCAATAGGGTATCTTGATTGAAAAATGTATTTGATGACCCTGCCTTCCAACCAACATGGCCTCCATGGCTAAAAATAGAACATAGGGGTTTACTATAGAAGTCTATGGTAAATTGTAAAAAAACAATTTCAAATGGACACAACTTGAAAGCTAATAAGGGGTCTTCAGTAACTATTGTAGGACTACAATGGGATGACCTGCTTATAATTTAACTACTGGGCCAAATTAAACCAAACTTGGCCTCAATCATTATTAGGGTAGCTAATACTATTTATTATGATTTAAACCTTATTTTACATGATTTTCAAAACCACAGTAGAGCGACACAGGCTCTTGAGAGCCTCTAGTTTAAATCCTCAAACTTATAGATAATTTATAATGCCACCTTCCTTTTTCAGAGGGAAATTTACACAACCCTGCCTTGTTCCAAGGTATAGATCCACCAGTATATCAGATGGGTGAAGAATACCTTCAACTTGTAGATAAATATCCATGCCCTTTGTCTTATGTCAGAGGTCATCTGTTTAAAATGTTCCAGCATGCGTAAGTTTGTTCAATTTTGAAATATTTCATTACAGATAAATAATTACTTTTAAGTCAGTAAAAACAGAATTAATAATTATTAAAGAAGTTTCTGCTAGACATAGGGGCAAATCTGTTACAATAATGGGTGATGGCACAGATTCTTCAAAGAATTTGTAGACAACTTGTGCATGTTGAACTCAAACTTGAAATGGACAAAGGATGCATTTTCTTTTATTTTCTGAAGTTTTGAGCTCACCTGGCCAGAAGGACAGTGTGAGCTATTGCCATCATTTTACATCCATTCTTCCATCGTCTGTAAAATTTTCTTTAAAAATCTTCCCTGATATAGCTCAATGGATTGAAACCAAAAATTGTCTGCTTCATCAAAAATGAAAAATTGCTAAATCTTATACATCATTTAAACAAAACTCTAATATTAGAAATCAAAACAATCTCTGCAAGTACTAAATATGACTTACATTCTATCCTTTCTCATATCAAATTAAAGAAGAATTCAGAACTAAAATGAGTGCTATATGATACATTGTATTTAATAAGGTCATGTTCTTAGTCACATGTATTATTCAGATTACAGGTTCATTTAGATATCAGGGAAATGATAGGAAGTGGTAGATCTGTTGAATGTTTCAAAAAGGCTGTGTTGCTGTTAAAAGAAAGATGTTTGGTAAGTTTCTCTGCTGCTGTTAAAAGAAAGATGTTTGGTAAGTTGCTCTGTAGAATGGCCTAAAAGGCAGTGTTGTTGTTAAAAGAAAGATGTTTGGTAAGTTGCTCTGTAGAATGGCCAAAAAGGCTGTGTTGCTTTTAAAAGGAAGATGTTTGGTAAGTTAATCTGTAGAATGGTAAAAAAGGCTGTGTTGCTTTTAAAAGAAAGATGGTTGGTAAGTTAATCTGTAGAATGGTCAAAAAGGCTGTGTTGCTGTTAAAAGAAAGATGTTTGGTAAGTTGCTCTGTTGCTTTTAAAAGAAATATGTTTGGTGAGTTAATCTGTAGTTGCTGTTAAAAGAAATATGTTTGGTAAGTTATTCTGTAGAATGGTCAAAAAGGCTGTGTTGCTGTTAAAAGAAAGATGTTTGGTAAGTTGCTCTGTTGCTGTTAAAAGAAATATGTTTGGTAAGTTAATCTGTAGAATGGTAAAAAGGCTGTGTTGCTGTTAAAAGAAATATGTTTGGTAATTAAATCTGTAGAATGTTAAAAAAGGCTGTGTTGCTGTTAAAAGAAAGATGTTTTTGTTAAGTTATTCTGTAGAATGGCCAAAAAGGCTGTGTTGCTGTTAAAAGAAATATGTTTGGTAAGTTTCTATGTAGAGTGGCAAAAAAGGCTGTCTTGTTGTTAAAAGAAAGATGTTTGGTAAGTTGCTCTTGCTGTTAAAAGACAGATGTTTGGTGAGTTGCTCTGTAGAATGGCCAAAAAGGCTGTGTTGCTGTTAAAAGAAAGATGTTTGGTAAGTTTCTCAGTAGAATGGTAAAAAAGGCTTTGTTGCTTTTAAAAGAAAGATTTTTGGTAAGGTACTCGGTAGAATGGTAAAAAGTTAGTTCAGGTAGTTGATAAACACTGGTTCAGTTTTGTACATTTCTAAATTTTGATACAGGCAAGGATTTTAGAAATATATGTACATGTTGATAAATGCAAGGAATTTAGAAATATAAGTACATGTTGATAAAGGCAAGGATTTTAGAAACATAAGTACATGTTTACCATTGATTAAGCTACATTTAACCATTACAGAATTAAACCTTACTGTCATATAACAAATGCAAAAAGGATAATAAAAGAAAAGAAAATAAGACCTAAAAGTTATCTTTTCAGGAAGACATTAAAAAATACAATGAATCTAACAAAGAATATACATCTGATCTACCTCACCCATATTGGATCTGTCAGCCTTATGTTAGACCTACGTAAGTAGCCTAAACATTACTGTTTGTCCTTAAATTTTGACAACCAAGTACATATGGGAAATTCATTTCAGGTAGGCGGTTATTGTCACCTTTTCCTCAATTCCTCTGCCCATATTGTAAACTTGGATTTGTATGATGGCTCGTTTCATAGCCAAGACATTTTCGCATATGTGGTTAAATTTCCGGGTAAGAAGTGAGATTCATTTTTTCACAATTTAGCACACCGGAAAAGCCTTTCGTGATGCAGCTACTCGAGATAAAAAAACCTTTTTTCACACATTAAGTTCATTGAAAATTTAGTTCTTTGCATACATTTAACTCCATAGTTTTTAGACATTTATTCTATGGTCCTCTGCTCTCCAAATCTACACAAATGGTTAAGCTCAGTCACTTGTTAAAAATTGAAACATGTTCAATATCACTGCACAGAGAAATTTTGTTAATGCAGTACTTTTGTGTTCCTTACTTTAAGGTTATAACTTTGTTTGAATTAACTATAAAATGTGTCTTATTTAGAGCCTTATTTTTGTGTATGTCACCTAATAACTAATAAGGGCTTTTCCAGGAAAAAATATATGGAATGGTTGGCCATAACATATTTTTTCTGTTGGTAATAAGGGTGGAAGCAAATGCAATTTTGTGCAAAAAAAAAAAAAAAAAAAATTATGGATGGTGCGGTATAAAAAAAAGTTGTCCAGCCCTCTTATTTATTTTTGCCTGGAATAGCTATTTACCTAAAAACCAGTGACTTATAAATTGATATTTAGTTAGACAGACTTAGATATGCTTTATTAGTTTTGTTCCATTACAGGCCTGAACAAGCAGAAGAGAATCTAGCCAAGAAAGCTCCTACGAAGAGACAGATACATATGGAAAACCCTCCCCCTGAACTAGCCGGACTGTCTAAAAATAAATTAAAAAAGAAATTAAGAAACCCATATAAAAACTTTGATAGAACTCCAGGGAGGGAGATTTTTGAAAGATGTGTAGACTGCACAAACCCAAGGGTATGATCATTTATTGTAAATGTTTTAATTTTACGAGCATATGAATTATACAGTTTTATTACTCAGTCTATATTTACAGGTGTCTTTTTATTGCCCCGTCTACTTAGGTCGGGCCATATAGTTTTACCATTGTCTGTCATTCTGTTATTCGGCAATAAACAGTTATACAGACTTTTTTTCTAAACGCCTTCACATATTGAGCTGATTTTTAGTATGAGTCTCTTATGATGAGTTACAGATAGAGTTTACATTTGGTTCTGCTCTGCTGATTTTTATATATCTTCTTATTTTTATGGCCCCACAACAAAGTTGTCGGGGCCATAGTAGTTTTACCCTTGTCCGTCATTCCGTCATTCCGCAACAAACCATTATACGGACTTTTTTTCTAAACGCCTTCAGATATTGGGCTGATTTTTGATATGTGAGTTAACCATGATGAGGTTCAGATCAAGTTTAAGTTCCGTTCCGCTATGCTAATTTTTGCTGAAATTACGGGCTTTGGACTTTGATAAATTGTTGAAAATCACAGTTGTAGACTTTTTCAAAACGCCTTCAGAAATTGGGCTGATTTTTGGTATGTGAGTTAACCATGATGAGTTACAGATCAAATTTAAGTTTCGCTCCACTCTGCTAATTTTTGCCGTAATTATGGTTTTGGAAAATTGTTGAAAATCATTGTTATACAGGACTTTTTTCTATACGCCTTCAGACTTTGCGCTGATTTTTGATATGTGAGTCTACCATGATGAGTTACAGATCAAGTTTATGTGTCGGAACGACACGAATGGCCCCATCTCAAAAAGTTGAAAAATCTGCAATTTCAACAACCCATGTGGACACAAACATGCATGGATAGTATGCAGCTCTCAAGACCAATATAAGTTTGATGAAAAATTTCCTTGATCAATGATTAGTTAAATTTCAAACTATCAGCAAACAAGAAGTGGATGTACTGAAGATGTGTTGAAACGACATGAAAATCAGCATATCGGAACGAAACATAAACTTGATCTGTAACTCATCAAGGTAGTACATATGTTTGAAAGGAATATTATTCACAATGTACTTTCTGGTATTCCAAAAATGTGAGACAATGAAAGAAATTTTATATTTCTGTTTTTTAATTAAGTCTGATTGTATTGTAGGGTAAGCGATGTGACTTCCAGTTGTGTAAAAGTTGCTGTAAGAAGAAAGTGTGGACAGAAACATTAGACTGTAAAGGTAATATTTTGATACCAAAGCAAGGTATATAATGTCATCCCTTTTCCAATCCATAGAGTTGGACTTTTTATACGACCGCAATCGTATATTGGTATGACGTTACGTCGTCGTGGTCGTCGTCCGAAGACACATTGGTTTTCGCACAATAACTTTAGTTTAAGTGAATGGATCTCTATGACATTTTACCATAATGTTCAATACCACAAATGGAAGGTTGGGATTGATTTTGGGGGTTATGGTACCAACAGTTAAGGAATCAGGGGCCAAAAAAGGGCCCAAATAAGCATTTTTCTAGTTTCCAGACTATAACTTGTGGAACAGTGTATGAATCTCTCTGAAATTATACCACAAGTTTCCATACCACAAAGGGATGGTTAGGATTGACTTTGGGGGGTTATGGCTCAAACCGTTTAGGAATTAGGGGCAAAAAAGGGGGAAAAACAAGGGTTTCCTGGTTAATGGACAATTTGAAAGCAGTGTAAGGGAGGTAATCCAAATATATTTAAAGTATTAAGAAAAAAATTTGGATTACCTCCCTTGCATTGCTTTAAAATTATGTATAAAGATATTGTATTGTCTTGAGGTGATTAGCTTACAGAAATTTTGAGTGGGGGCGGGGGTTGCAATTTTTTCTCATTTCAGATTTCAAAAATTAAAAAGAAAATTTCTTCAAATATTTTAATTTTTTTGCAAAATAAAGAGGGGAGGGGGTCAATACGCAACAGCATGGTGTATTGCACAAAAGCAAAAAATTGAATATAAATTCAAATCATATAACCAATTCTAAGTTTTTGACTACAGTTATTCTGTGTCAGAAACCTATTGCGTGTCAAATATTTAATTACAATCCAAATTCAGACCTGTATCAAGTGGGAATATTGTGTCCATTTTTGCCCCAACTGTTCAGGGTTGGACCTCTGAGTTCGTATCCAGCTGCGCTCAGCGAAGCATTTTATTTGTCTTGCCTTGACAAAGTAGAAAAAGCGAGACTTAGGTGTCCTGTTTCTCGCATCAGCGGCAGTGAAGTCAACAATGTATTATTTTGTGACTAGGTCAGTTTATGGGAACCACTAGTGTTAGGTCAATAATATTTAGTATGCAGTTGTATTAGTATTGACACATTTCATTTCCATGGAGATAATTTGGCCATGCCCTTCAGTCATGGTCTATTGACTTTGTGACTTTTTCTTCTTAACTTGTAAGTTTATGATTAGGTCAGTTAATGTGGAACCACTAGTGGAAGATTAATGGAATTTGATATGCAGTTGTGTATTGGCACTTTTCATTTCCATGGAGATTATTTAGCCCCACCCTCCCAGTAATGGTCTATTGAATGAATGTTTTGCATAGTTAAGTTTACATGTTAAAGTTTTTGCCATTTTGATCTCAACATTTGCTTTATACTTTTAAAATTACATAACAACGAGACATATCTCTGTGTCAACAGTTTATTAATTTGGGTCATTATTAACTTGATTTCATACTTGACTTACTCCCAAAAAAATAACAATTGGTAAATGGATTGATTGTAGTTGACTCTTTGTCCAATGGCAAATATACATGCATCTCAGAATGCGTTATTATATACATTGTTTTTAGCTCGCCTGTCCCAAAGGGCCAAGTGTGCTTTTCTGATAACATAGTGTCCGTCGTCCTCGTCTGTCATGGTCCATTAACTTTTACAAAAATCTTCTCCTCTGAAACTACTGGGGCAAATTTAACCAAACTTGGCCACAATCATCATTTTGGTATCTAGTGTAAAATCAATTGATTTTACCATGTTTTGGAAGTGTTATCGTAGTTATAATCTATATAAATAAAGTATTCAACTCTCCTTTCAGAAGTTGCTATATAAATTTAATATTAATTATAAGTTTTATGGTTGATATATAGTATCAATTCTTGTAATATAATGTATTTACAACATTTTAAATATTTTCAGGACATAATCTTTTAGTGAAAACTCGAAAAGAGAAACAGATGGAAAATGATCTAAAAGAAAAGGAATTAAACAATATTGAAAAGTCTGCTCAGGAAAGACTGTCTGAAAATAAAGTTACAAACCAAATAGGAGATTGTGATAAATCAGATTCTGAAAGGTGTTTGAATAATTCATCCTATGACTCTTTATCATGTAAACACACAGAAGATAAAGAACAAACAATAGTCAACAACACTTTAGAAGATAGTGTAAAACTTTCTGGAGTTCAATCAGCAGATTCTACCAATAGTTTGTGATATAGTTTTATTAAAATATTTATTGTTTTATATTAATTTTAAACTATTATAAAATTTTACCTTTTAATACTTGATGAGTAACAAAATCAATGGTTATTAAACTATACTGAAAGAAAAATCATTGGTAGTTTTTGTCACTTCTGCTACAAAGACTTGGGTATTATATTTTAGTCAATGAAATTTGAATGCCAGACTTTATGTATTTTTCTCTTTTTCACTTAGTATAAAATAAGGAGATGTGGTATGATTGCCAATGAGACAACTATCAAAAGAAATCCAAATGAAGCCGATTTAAGCAATTATATGTCATAATACAGCCTTCAGCAATAATAAAAATCCATACTGAATAGTCAGCTATAAAAGCCCTAACATGACGAAATGTGAAACAATTTAAACAAAGTATTGTCTTGAGGTGATTAGCTTACAGAAATTTTGAGTGGGGGGGGGGTTGCAATTTTTCTCATTTCAGATTTCAGAAATTAAAAGAAAATTTCTTCAAATATTTTAATTTTTTTGCAAAATAAAGGGAGGGGTCAATACACAACAGCATGGTGTATTGCACAAAAGCAAAAATTGAATATAAATTCAAATCATATAACCAATTCTAAGTTTTGACTACAGTTATTCTGTGTCAGAAACCTATTACGTGTCAAATATTTAATTACAATCCAAATTCAGACCTGTATCAAGTGGGAATATTGTGTCCATTTTTGCCCCAACTGTTCAGGGTTGGACCTCTGAGTTCGTATCCAGCTGCGCTCAGCGAAGCATTTTATTTGTCTTGCCTTGACAAAGTAGAAAAAGCGAGACTTAGGTGTCCTGTTTCTCGCATCAGCGGCAGTGAAGTCAACAATGCATTATTTTGTGACTAGGTCAGTTTATGGGGAACCACTAGTGTTAGGTCAATAATATTTAGTATGCAGTTGTATTAGTATTGACACATTTCATTTCCATGGAGATAATTTGGCCATGCCCTTCAGTCATGGTCTATTGACTTTGTGACTTTTTCATTTTAACTTGTAAGTTTATGATTAGGTCAGTTAATGTGGAACCACTAGTGGAAGATTAATGGAATTTGATATGCAGTTGTGTATTGGCACTTTTCATTTCCATGGAGATTATTTAGCCCCACCCTCCCAGTAATGGTCTATTGAATGAATGTTTTGCATAATTAAGTTTACATGTTAAAGTTTTTGCCATTTTGATCTCAACATTTGCTTTATACTTTCAAAATTACATAACAGCGAGACATATCTCTGTGTCAACAGTTTATTAATTTGGGTCATTATTAACTTGATTTCATACTTGACTTACTCCCAAAAAAATAACAATTGGTAAATGGATTGATTGTAGTTGACTCTTTGTCCAATGGCAAATATACATGCATCTCAGAATGCGTTATTATATACATTGTTTTAAGCTCGCCTGTCCCAAAGGGCCAAGTGTGCTTTTCTGATAATGGTGTCCGTCGTCCTCGTCTGTCATGGTCCTTTAACTTTTACAAAATCTTCTCCTCTGAAACTACTGGGGCAAATTTAACCAAACTTGGCCACAATCATCATTTGGTATCTAGTGTAAAATCAATTGATTTTACCATGTTTTGGAAGTGTTATCGTAGTTATAATCTATATAAATAAAGTATTCAACTCTCCTTTCAGAAGTTGCTATATAAATTTAATATTAATTGTAAGTTTTATGGTTGATATATAGTATCAATTCTTGTAATATAATGTATTTACAACATTTTAAATATTTTCAGGACATAATCTTTTAGTGAAAACTCGAAAGAGAAACAGATGGAAAATGATCTAAAAGAAAAGGAATTAAACAATATTGAAAAGTCTGCTCAGGAAAGACTGTCTGAAAATAAAGTTACAAACCAAATAGGAGATTGTGATAAATCAGATTCTGAAAGGTGTTTGAATAATTCATCCTATGACTCTTTATCATGTAAACACACAGAAGATAAAGAACAAACAATAGTCAACAACACTTTAGAAGATAGTGTAAAACTTTCTGGAGTTCAATCAGCAGATTCTACCAATAGTTTGTGATATAGTTTTATTAAAATATTTATTGTTTTATATTAATTTTTAAACTATTATAAAAATTTTACCTTTTAATACCTGATGAGTAACAAAATCAATGGTTATTAAACTATACTGAAAGAAAAATCATTGGTAGTTTTTGTCACTTCTGCTACAAAAGACTTGGGTATTATATTTTAGTCAATGAAATTTGAATGCCAGACTTTATGTATTTTTCTCTTTTTCACTTAGTATAAAATAAGGAGATGTGGTATGATTGCCAATGAGACAACTATCAAAAGAAATCCAAATGAAGCCGATTTAAGCAATTATATGTCATAATACAGCCTTCAGCAATAATAAAAATCCATACTGAATAGTGAGCTATAAAAGGCCCTAACATGACAAAATGTGAAACAATTTAAACAAAAAACCAACGGCCTGATTTATGACAAAACAATTTACAAACAAAAAATATGACAGATATGAACCAAAGACAACCACTGAATAACAGGCTCCAGACCTGGGATAGGCACAATTAGAATGTGGCAGGGTTAAACATATTTGTGAGCACTCAACCCCCACCTAATCTTGGGCAGTGGTGTAACAGCACAACATAAGAACTAACTTTGAAAATCAAGTGGAAATGGCTTGACTCATCAGATCAGCATAAAGCACCAAAAAGAACTAACATAAAATAAAGTCATTAAGGTAAAGGTTAACCAGCTTTTGTATTGAGGTTACTTATGATTATACCATGTCATTCAGCCATTGTCTCCTAACTTAATCTATATTTTCATGTTTTGAGAAAAAGGTTAAAATTTTTGGATGAGATGCTTTTCTCAGTGTCTGTACAAGATAAATCAACAGTATTTAGATTGTGTTTATGCTTTGTTGACTATATTTAACAAAATCTATTATTTTTATTTATATCTTCAAGTTTAGAATGTTTTTAAAGTCCTTGACCTTTGTATTGTGTGAATCAGAATGAGAAAAAAAGTTCACCCTTCCAAATTTGCAATTTTTATGATGCCACCGTAGTGGAGGGGGCATTTAGATTTACCCTTGTCCGTCTGTACGTACTTCCGCCAGTCTGTCCGTCCATAAGTACATCCAAAATTAAGTTTCCTTTCTCTAACTTTTGTTTGCCTCAACCAATTGTTATTAAACTAATACAAAATGCTTATTACCACCAAACCCAGATCAAGTTCGAATATTTGTGGAGTCATTTTAACTGTTCTCGAGTTATGTACCTTTATAAATAGAAAAATTGGCAAATTTGCCGTTTCCGCAATCTAACTAAGAAATGTTATGAAACTTATACACAATACTTACTACCACTAAATACAGATCAAGTTTGAATTCAGCTGGCGTCACTTTCACCGTTTTTCGAGTTTTGTCCCTTTATGATTTGAAGAAATTACTAAATTTGATGTTTCCGCACTCTAACTTGAGTTTGCCTCAACCAAATTGGATGAAACTTATACAGAATGCTTATTAACAACAACCACAGATCAAGTTCGAATTTGGGGGGCCTTACTTACATGGTTCTTGAGTTATGTTCCTTTATAAATGGAAAATTGCTGCATTTGCCGTATATTTACAAGCGGGGGTGTCTGTGTGTCCCATGGACGCATTCTTCTTTTATTTTCTCTGATTTCAATTTTCAAAGTAAAATTATTATTCAAACTAGGATACTACAACTTTAATCAGCAGAACTGAACAATCAATGATCCGAAGTTGATGGATGCCTAAATTTGTAATCATAATCAACCAGCAAAGCTCTTAAGTATAAAATCCATTGGAGCAAGGCAGCTGTATTTTGGACAGAGGTTGTATATTTATGGTCACACAAAGGTTACATTATTTTCTTCCATGAAAATTGTATAAGTCTACAAATGTTATTCTGGTTTGAAACTTGTTTGAAAAAAACACAGAATTGTATGCCCTTACTAAAAAAATTGTTAAAAAAATGCTAGGGACTGTCTTGATTGAGATGTAAGCTTTTGCTCTGTGTTGAAGGCCTTACTGTGCCTTTGAGGTGAAGAACAGCAATAAAATCACTGTTCCTTTGCTTTATACTTTGTAAATTTGGGAGTAATGTGGAATAGTTTGCTATAAACAGACAATTTATGGCAGTTACTTTACCCAATACATCAAAGTTGTGGAGGGTTTGATATTTTTTTATCTGTCCCACGTTCCTTTTGTCAGTCTATGTGTCAGTCTGTCTGGCATAACTTTATTCTTGTCAGGATAGTTCCCTCGTTATCTGCTGGATCTTCTTCAAATTTGGATCAAGGATTCACTTAACAAAATCTTGGAGGAGTTTGATAATCAGAAAAATCTGAAAATGGGGGACTATTCTTTCAGGAAGAGGACTTGTAAAAATATCCCATATTAATTCTTATAGCCTGGATAGTGCCTCCATATTTGATCAGATTCTCTCCAAATTTGTATGAAGATTTCCAATCATCTAATCCTTGAATAAATTTGATTACCAGAAAAATCATAAATGGGGACCATTTTTATTGGGAGGGAGACTTAGTTGAGTTTGATAATAAAAAAATCTGAAAATTGAGGAACTATTCTTTCAGAAAGGGGACTTGTAAAAATATCCCATGATTAATTCTTTTTCACCAGGATAGAACCTGCATTGTTTATGAGATCCACTTCAAATTTGTATTAGGGCCTCGGTGGCCGAGTGGTCTAAGTAGTTGAATTACTGTATCACTAGCCTGTCAACACTGAGGTTGTGAGTTCCAATTCGGCACGTGGCATGTGTGTTCGACTCCAATCTTTATATACTAGGATTGTTAGTTTTCCTACCTAAGGTTGGTGGTTCTCTCCTGGCACTCCAGCTTCCTCCACCAAAAAAAAACTGACCGCCACAAAATAGCACAATAGTGCCAAAAGTGGCATTAAAACACCAATCAATCAATCAAATTTGTATAAAGATTTCACCTTTGATGATTTTGATAATCTAAAAATTTGAAATGATGGCATGGGGTATTTTAGCTTTCAGACTAAATGACCTTTCATTTCAAAAGAATATGAATTTACAAATAAGAAGAAACAACAAGTATATTCCACATAGCCACAACATCTCAATTGATTCAAATACAAAAGGGGAAAAGCAGACATGGAAATCAACAACAGAGAATGCAGATATATGTTATATGATGGTCACTGAAGACCTGGTGAATTATTTTTTATTGACAGAAGTTAAATTAGCAAAATGCTTGAGATGGGAAGGCAAACTATTTTTTCTTACCCATAAACAAGTGTAGTAACTAATTAGATAGCAGAGGTAAAATTATTTATGTTGCTAGTATGTTTGCTAAAAAAGTACTACTTTGAAATTTTCTAAGATAGTACACTTGATATTGGTTTGTATATAATTTCAGTTGATGTCTGCCATATTTTGTTTTTTTTTAATTTTCTAGCAAAAAATATTTTATGCATATTCAGGACAAGAACAAGTTTACAATATATCAATTGGTACAATATGAACATTTAATGGATTTGGAGATTGGGCAAATTATTAAGTTAACAGTGGAAGACAAAAGCGGGGATGGGACCAGACATGAGAATAAACAAGGTTGCTAGAAGATGCCTCCAAGAGTTATTGGTTGGGTTTAATGAGCAAAAAGCTTTGCATTCTCTTAAACCATTCCTTGGATTTAACGTCCCAGTTAACTGCATACCTATACCCATTAAATCAAGCTGTTCAAATGGTCACTGATTTTAACCAACTGCTGTAGAAGGACCACTGTCAAGTCTTCAAAGTGCAAAGGTTTAATGAAAGTGTTACCTTAAAATTTCTTTATATATATTTATTGTAATAAGTCATTTGAAAGGTAAGGTAGAAATTTTTGCTAGAAAAGAAGTCCAATTAAAATTTTTAGTTATCTCATCTAAAATGATGATTTGCATGTTACAAAGCTGTCTTTACATTAATTTTCTCAATGAAATATACTTGTAGCTAATATATGATTCCATGAAGTTTTAAAGGGAGATAAGAAAGTCCAATCAATATTTCATAAAAAAGGGGGGATAGATGATATTAGAATATCTCCCCATGGAAACTTATTGACCACTTATTTTTGACTGAATATAACATGTTTTAAATTCAAAATTATGACTTATTCTTATAAGTATAGAATACATTTTATGACTTATTCTTATAAGTATAGAATACATTTTATGACTTATTCTTATAAGTATAGAATACATTTATGACTTATTCTTATAAGTATAGAATACATTTTATGACTTATTCTTAAAAGTATAGAATACATTTTATGACTTATTCTTATAAGTATAGAATACATTTTATGACTTATTCTTATAAGTATAGAATACATTTTATGACTTATTCTTATAAGTATAGAATACATTTTATGACTTATTCTTATAAGTATAGAATACATTTTATGACTTATTCTTATAAGTATAGAATACATTTTAAAAGGAAAAGCATGAACACTAAATTTGAACATTTTTATAGCAATTCAAAAATTACTTCCTCATCTTTCAAATGACTCATTCAATACAATAAATACTTTCTTAGAAATTTGTAAAGCGTTAAGTGGTTGTGTTATATGTTGAATGACCACAACTAACTATCTAATCCATAATGTGGAAATCAAGACGTAAAAGATCGTAAGTATTCTTTATTTTATTTCTTTTGCATTTTGATGATTCTACAACAGTTAGTTAAAGCTTCTGACCAGTTGAACAGTATGATTTGATGGGTCAGAATTTTAAATGAACCTCTATAGGTTGAGAGAAATTCTTACAATCAAGTCACAGAAACTTTATTTGTAAAAGAACAATACCATTTACTGTGCATATTCAAAAGGCTTTGTCTCTTTACAATGCCAATTGCTAAATTTTTTGTATACAACCCTGTACCAACTGATCAACTGATAAAACATTTAAGCTCATTGCTTAAGTCAAAGGTTGTTAGTATGAAGCAAGTACAGTGTAATAAAAATTATTTTTACCATTGAATTTCAGTGATTATAATTGTTTTGTTTTCTAACAGGAATTGATCTGCTGATATTAAAGGGAACTTAATGAGGGTTGTAATGGGGGTACCTTCATGACGAATAAAGGTAAAAAATCTTGTCAAATGACATTAATGGTAATTTTTGGTGCATGACGATAAAATGTACACTTTCTTTAAGACGATAAAAAAATCATCTGATTTTGACGAATCATGTTAATTTTTTTCCAAAAATAATGGTATCGATAATTATTGAGACCTCTGACAAATCATGATAAGGATATTTTGACGAATCACGATAAAATTTTAACCAATTTGATGCTAACGGTAGCCGAAAATGAACCATTTGACGCCTGACGGTAAAGGGCATTCCTGCCCTCCTTAATAAGTCACGTTGTATATAATCTGCTGAATTTTTATGTGATATACAACTTTGATAATGTCCCTTTAAATCATGTTTTCAACCATTATTTTCAAAAAAATTACTCAAATAAAGTTCAGTGTTTTTTTTCAGAACACATGATATTAGTTTAGTTACAATGGAAACAATAACTTATAAAATTTCCTTATGATGGAAGTTGACACTTGATAAAACTTAAAGATGCTACTGATTATAGTCAATATAAATTATTTCCCTTTTATATCAGTAATAATAACAGAAAAAAAATCCAAATTACAAGTACACAATAACTTCCTGTTTGTAAATGTACTTAATTGATATTGTTTGGTTTTCGCTGCTGATCTGAGAAATAAAAAATAGCCAACCCTGCAGACAATACATGTAACTTGAGGGTACCCAAATTATCGAGATGAAGTGATCATAGTTTCTGTCGGCGGCAGTGGTGTTGGCGTTGTTAACATTTATGATTCAGTCTGTGGTTAAAGATTCTTAAACATCAATAACTTTGTCAAACTTTTATGGAATTTTATGAAATTTGGACAGAAACTTTATTATGGCCAAAAGACTGTATCCAGAGCAAAATTTTGAAAATTTTTATTTTCATTTTTCTGTATTACCGTTACTGATAAATGACCTTAGTATTTTTTACAATTAACAATTAGATACAGTCTATGGTTAAACGTATTTAGTCATCAATAACTTTATCAAACCTTCATTGAATTTTATGAAATTTGGACAGCTTTTTTATGACCAAAAGACTTCTGAGCAAAATTTTGAAAATATTTATTTTCATTTTTCAGTTTTATTACTGATTAATGGACTTAGATTTTTATACGACCACCACAAAATTTTGCGGTCGTATATTGGTATGACGTTGGCGTTGTTGTCCTCGTCCGAAGACACATTGATTTTCGCACTCTAACTTTAATTTAAGTGAATGGATCTCTATGAAATTTTACCATAAGGTTCAATACCACAAAAGGAAGGTTGGGATTAATTTTGGGGGTTATCATACCAACAGTTAAGGAATTAGGGGCCAAAAAGGGGCCAAAAATAAGCATTTTTGTAACTTCTAGACATAACTTGTGTGTTAGTGTATGGATCTCTCTGACATTGTACCACAAGGTTCCATATCACAAAGGGAATGCTGGGATTGATTTTGGGGGTAATTGCCCAAAATGTTTAGGAATAAGGGGCCAAAAAGGGGTCAAAAATAAGCATTTTTCTAGTTTCATGACAATAACTTGTGTGTAAGTGTATGGATCTTTCTGAAATTGTACTACAAGGTTCCATATCACAAAGGAAAAGCTGGAATTGAGTTTGGGGGTAATTGCCCAAAATGTTTAGGAATAAGGGGACAAAAAGGGGTCAAAAATAAGCATTTTTCTAGTTTCATGACAATAACTTGTGTGTAAGTGTATGGATCTTTCTGAAATTGTACTACAAGGTTCCATATCACAAAGGAAAAGCTGGAATTGAGTTTGGGGGTAATTGCCCAAAATGTTTAGGAATAAGGGGCCAAAAAGGGGTAAAAAATAAGCATTTTTCTAGTTTCCAGACAATAACTTGTGTTCAAGTGTATGGCTCTCTCTGAAATTGTACTGCAAGGTACCATACCACAAAGGGAAGGCTGGGATTGATTTTGGGGGTAATTGCTTAGTTTCCAGACAATAACTTGTGTTTAAGTGTATGGCTCTCTCTGAAATTGTACTGCAAGGTACCATACCACAAAGGGAAGGCTGGGATTGAGTTTGGGGGTAATTGCCTCAAAATTTTAGGAATTAGGGGCAAAAAAGGGGCAAAAAAAAGCATTTTTCTAGTTTCAGGACAATAACTTGTGTGTAAGTGTATGGATCTTTCTGAAATTGTACTACAAGGTTCCATATCACAAAGGAAAAGCTGGGTTTGAGTTTGGGGGTAATTGCCCTAAACGTTTAGGAATTTGGGGCCAAAAGGGGGCGAAAAAACAAGCATTTTTCTAGTTTCCAGACAATAACTTGTGTTTAAGTGTACGGATCTCTCTGAAATTGTACTGCAGGTACCATACCACAAAGGAAGGCTGGGATTGAGTTTGGGGTGATGAATCATAAGGGGTTCAAAAATTTGAGGGGGGATTTTTTTTTCTTTAAAATTTTCCATTTTAAATTGGTTATTTCTGATTTATATATAAAAGCAAATAATAATGATATGGTTTGAATAGGTAAATTAAAATTTTTTAAGTTCTTAGACCATATTCATTCTGTGTCAGAAACCTATGGTGTGTCAAATATTTAATCACAATCCAAATTCAGTGCTGTATCAAGCTTGAATGTTGTGTCCATACTTGCCCCAACTGTTCAGGGTTCGACCTCTGCAGTCGTATCAAGCTGCGCCCAGCGGAGCATTTTTTTTACAGTTATTATTAAGATACAGTTTAAGGATAAAGTTTTTCAGTCACCAATAACTTTGTTAAACCTTCATGGAATTAAATGTTAGTTGGACAGAACCTTTTTTAGGATCAAAAGTATCCAGAGCAAAATAGTAAAAAAAATAATTTTCACTTTTCAGTATTTACTGATAAAAGGAATAGTTTTTTGCTGTTAACAAGTAGATACAATTTGAGTTTAAAGTATGTTACACATCAATTACTTCATCAAACCTTTATAGAATTTAATGGAACTTAGGCAGAAGCTTTTTTTATGAGATTAAAAAATAATGTCAGAAGCAAAATTTGAAAAAATGAGTTTCTTTCAATATTTTACAGAAAGATGTACTTAGTTTTTTGCAGTACATTTTTATACAACTGCAAAAAATTTTGCGGTCATATATTGGTATCATGTTGTCGTCGTCAGCTTCGTCTGAAGCCATTTGGTTTCCAGACAATAACTTTACTATAAGTAAATAGAAATCTATGAAATTTAAACACATGGTTTATAACCACAAAAGGTAGGTTGGGATTGATTTTGGGGGTAATAATCCTAACAGTTTAGGAATTAGGGGGCAGAAAGGGGCCCAAATAAGCATTTTTCTAGTTTCCAGACAATAACTAGTGGAACGGTGTATGGATCGCTCTGAAATTATACCACATGTTTTCATACCACAAAGGGAAGGTAAGGATTGGCTTTGGGGGGTAATGGGTCAAACCGTTTAGGAATTAGGGGCAAAAACAAGGGTTTCCTTGTTAATGGACAATTTTTTTTAAGTACAATGTTTTGTGTTTGGATTACCTCCCTTACACTGCTTTTAAAGTATGTATACAGAAATGTTGTATTGTCTTGAGGTGATTAGCTGTCAATTTATTTTTAGAAGTTACTATTAAAAATGCTGATTAAGGAATATTAATTTTAGACCTGATTATGTATGTCATTTTCTATTTTAAGACTTTTATTATGTACTAAATGGGTAATTATGTTAAATAATAATAATTATAAAAGAAAATTTCTTCAAATATTTTTTGCAAAAAAAGGGGGTAAAACAATTTTTTTTTTTTTTGGGTGGGGTCAATTCTCAATTCGATACAGCATAGTATATTGCACAAAAGCAAAAAAGGGGTGAAAACTTTTTGGGGTGGGAGAGGGTATAATTCGCAACAGCATAGTGTATTGCACAAAGTAAAAATTGAATATAAATTCAAATCATATAACCAATTCTAAGTTCTTTGACTACAGTTATTCTGTGTCAGAAACCTATTATGTATCAAATATTTAATTCATCCAAATTCAGACCTGTATCAAGCGCGAATATTGTGTCCATTTTTGCCCCAACTGCTCAGGGTTGGACCTCTGCGGTCGTATCCAGCTGTGCTCGGCGAAGAAATTTATTTCATCTAAACAGACAAAAACTTGTATCTGTATTTATTTTGTAAAGGATTTTTTTTTACTGGAGACAAATAGAAACAGAGGGCATCATATACAAACTATTGTTTTTTTAAAATTGTAAGAGCAAGAACACATTAAATAACTGAAAATAAGTTAAAATTGTGAGGAATATTCATTAAAAAAATTGAACACACACACAAATATTTAGAAAAGGGGGGTTCATTCCTCAAGCGCCTGTTGAAATATCTAATAAAACATCAGATTTTATCAAATAATATCACAGATTTCATTAATAGATAAAAGCAAAACTTCAATAGCAATAACACAGCTAAATGTCTTTAGCAATGTTTGCATTTTAAAGCATCATTTTAACTAAACTATTACCCTTTGAGATGGAAGGATATTTTTACTGAATTTTGAGTTGGACATATGAGTTTTTTTGTGTTAGTGCATATATAATGAAAACCTTTTGAAACCATAAAGCCAGCACATAAATTAAACAGAGTCCAAATGTTTTACATATTATTACCATTGAATCAAAGTTATATTTTATTTTATATGTATGTTGCTATCATGATATATGACAGAAAATAAGAAATTTAATGTATATAAATAATAATAAATTATTTGGTACGAGTTGACAAAAGTACGAGTTGGTGGAAGTACGAGTTGGTAAAAATAGGGTACGAGTTGGATGAGTACGAGTTGTCGTGTACCCTTTGAGATAATCCCCCAAATTTCCGGATTTTCAGCGTTAGTCCGATATTGAAGCATCATTTATAAAACATTCCCGGAACTCCTCTCGACTTACCATTGTTTAGAGTGTTGCCAATCAAAACTTTAGTGTCATTTCAATCGGAGCAGTGTACATGCTGAAAAAGATTCTTATTTTCAAATAACAAACATAGGTAAGAAAACTTAAGGGCCATCATTTACTTTGGGAGAAGCAAGGATTTAAAATTTTCACTAGGCGTCCGACACAATATTAATCCTGTTAATTATGCAATTTGTTTTCCTAATACCTTAACTTAAGCAAGGATTTGTATAGTACTATACAAATCCTTTTATTTTCTAAATTCTCTTCGTTCAAACGAACATAAATTATTTATATACTAGACTATATAATTTCTATATACCTCGGCCCAATCTGTTTCTTATCTCATCCATAATAGAAATAACTAAAACACTAGTTTTAGAACTTGTCGAACACGAAGACCATTCTCTTTTATATAATATCAAATAATTGCAATACATGTTTATCAAATGATAACACATTACAAAAGTTTGTAATTGTGTAAAACAGTCCACATCACAGAATAAGTCCTCTGTTTAAATAACTAAATAAGTTTGCACTCAACAATCTACAAAAACAAACAAAAATGTTACAAAAGTATTTAATACTGTTTTCGAATATATATGTGCTAAGTATAACTAACAAAAACTACGTGTGTACATGCGAATGGTCAACGCCCTTATCGATAATTTCAAATCGAGTCCACCGTATTTAAATACACTCAGGTTCATAAAACCAGTTACAATTCTATTGTTATATTAATAGAATTATCATCGATAAAATTCTTCCATACGTACATAAATATATTTATTTTCTAAATTCTCTTCGTTCAAGCGAACATAAATTATTTATATACTAGACTATATAATTTCTATATACCTCGGCCCAATCTGTTTCTTATCTCATCCATAATAGAAATAACTAAAACACTAGTTTTAGAACTTGTCAGCACGAAGACCATTCTCGATTGTACAAAGAAAGAAATTGCAGTAATAAATCTTATAAACCTAAAGATTTTGAAACTAATAAGCGTTTTCAAATTGTCGCTTATGTAACTGTCTTCGCAATATCAGATTTCCACCTTCCGTGAATCTTTAATAATCTGTCCGAAGCAGAGTTACTAGCGGCTGAGCAACCTCCTGCCCTAAAACTATGTGTACCAAAAATCTTGCGTTTAAACCTATTTCCGATAGAGCCCTTTACAATCTCTCTAGTCCTAGTATAAGATAGTTGTATATTCTTTTTCTCAGCTTACAGTTGTTTGTACTTTTGTCAATGATAAAGCTCTGAACACAAAATCATCTGAGGACCTGTCTATTTTAGCTTTATCTAAATAATCACTTAAAATTTTAACAGGACAGTGTGCTTGGTCAAGTTTAGCTATCAAAACGTTTTTCCTTTTCTATAACAATCGGTTTTGCTACTTTCAATATAGATATCAATATGATCGTCTCCGAATGTAATGTTCTTAGCTTTAATCTGGCATAATTCACTGTACCTTAAAATCCTGAATAAGCCAGAAAACACATTGCTAACAATCTAAGATTTTTAACGAACTATTTGTACCGCCAAATTTCTTAAAAGACTGAGCATGATGTTTGCATTCATCGGTTCTTTTTCTGAATAGGCCTATTAAGCTTTCTTTTAGATGCCTCCACAATACATTTAACTATATCCGAGGCGCATGGGTCTTCAAACCCAGCTAAACTGTGAGCCCACTTTATAGCGTAACATGCAGCTTCTATAGTACTGTAGTGTTTAGCACTTTGCATTAGATATTGAAGATATAAACTGACATAAATTTCATTGGCAGGAAGGACAGACTTGATTTCTGTATACTTTTCAGACCACACTACAAAACGCTTAAAACTGTATGCATATTTAACAGTTGTATTTCTGGCTTTAGAGTCAATAACCGAATTCTTCATTTTTCTGAACAAAATCTTAAGTTCTGTGTGCTTTACTTGTGTGTCGTTTTCCAAAATCCGTTGAAAATATTTTCTGTAAAATAATTATAAATTAAATAAATATTTACCTTGAAATATGCGTAACTGCTCAGCATACAACCAACAGAAAAATACAGGTCCAGTGACCAAAACTATACCCAGTGGTATCTACAGGCCAAGTGGCCCCAAAACTATCGTCAAGTGACACACTATACACCATTCAGCTTCTGTAAGCCAACATCTCTGAATAGAAAACCTCCAGTAAGTGAAATCTGCAAAAATAATAAAAGTTATCACAAATATCAATCAGTAGCTTTCAAGCGAACAGCTAAAATTCTACCATTAAATTTTCCGTTCATAAAAATAGAATTTAAATTGTTTCCAGAAACTAAAATTCTGTCTACATCGTTAAATTCAAGCACGTCTAACACGTAAGATCTGTATTCTGCATTTTCATCAAAATTAATGGCCAGTAAGGAGACGACGGCCAACTCGGAACTACCAGTGTTCCCTCTGCTTTGCATCTAACCAAGTGGTTTATGCACTTACAAACTAAAGACACAGGTGGTACTAAAAGATTGTTTTCTTGTGCCCAGTGGCACGAAAGCGTCTACTGCTGAGGAACCAGGGTTCCAGTACAACGAACTAAATTTATCTACTTTGTTATTGTCCATATTAGCAAACCTATCGAAGGTATGAGGACCCCAGAGGTCGTCTAAAACTGAAAGTACTCTGGAGAAATACCCCAGTCATCAATATCTATAATCCGACTTAATAAATCAGCCTGCTCGTTCTCTTTTCTGGGTAACCAGATAATGTGTAATGTAATGTTTTCAAGTAAACAGCACCTATAAATTTCTAAGGACAACTGTTGTAACTCTTGTACTTTGCTACCTTTATTTATGATGCTAACAGCATTCTTGTTATCTGTGTGAAAAGTCACGATACTATTTTGTAAGAGTTTTGAAAAGGCACTGACACATAACTGAATTGCTTTTACTTCTCGCCAAGTAGAACTCCTACCTCGCTCAGTTTCTAACCACATTTTGTGCAAAATTTTGTTGAATTTTGTATGAAACCAACAGCGCCGTATCGCTAGCGTCTGTGAAAACATGAAAATTTGAAATGTTCTTTACCAGATCAACCGCCTTTAATAATCGATTGAAACAAAAATATAAATTTTGTTTGAGAATGTGAAATGAAATGATATAATATTTCATAACTGTTACTACTATGCATTAAATAGATCGTAGAACAGTGTAGATATAAAAATTTTACGGTTAAAAATAATTTTACTCTTAACATTTTCTCGTATTGTGCACATCGCGATCGTTACCGTAAACCAGTAAACAAAGGTGAAAAATGTTTTGAAATTAAAACGGATCGGAGTAAAAAATGATTAAAGCTTAAATCATTATCATGAACAGTGTTCACTTTAGATTTGCTTGTTTTTATTAAAGACTATAATGATTATAATGATAAAAACATCAAAGTGATTATTAACTCAATTATAAGATAACAAGTCCCTTATTTAATATAATTGAAATTAATTAATAATAATGAACTGGGTACTAGCTTGTCTAACAAAATGACATCAGTATCACAATGATTCAGTCAAAGTTAAAGTCCTTCTTCAATAGGAAACCTGGTGACATTGAATCATCAGTTCCAAGTAAAAGACCAAGAGTCAATGATCCACTACACCAAGAATTGATAGACATAGAAAGAAGTCTGTTATATATGTTGTAATGAACAATAACTATTAAGAGATCATAAATTTTATTGATATAATGAAAACTACCAATCCAACACGCGTCCTTTTAGTTTTGATTCGTCATATTTCATTAAGACACAAAAAATTACATGCATCCTGGACTCATCAAAATTTAGTGGGACTCACCATTTCTAAAAGTGATGAGTCCCAGGACTCACCATGAAAAATTCCTAGTGAGAACCCTGTTAATGGGACTGGTCACTTATAACAATGTCTATACAAATGTGCAGACATAACTGTGCCGTCACTGATGTCACTTGATTTATAGCAAATCATTTCACATTTACTGAAGTGTTCTTCATAACTATATGTTCAAGTTTAATGAAGTAACATTTTTATGAAATTTTTTACATTTTGTCATTGCTAAATGCTGTTTTTGAAAAGATTTCTCGGATACATGTAGTTTCTGAAATATAGACCTTTGACAATGTTTGAACTTTGAGGTATTTTGTTAGTAAATTTCGAGTGGCCGCCATCCTGTTCAATACAATACCCCTTTTGCACGACTGGAGTGTTCTTCAAAACGAGATGTCTGAGTTTAATGATTTAACATTCTTTTAAAATTTTATATTTTGTCATGATAAATGGCTATTAATCAGATTTGTATGATTTAGAAAAAAATCTTAAATTACAATGTACTTAGAAATAAGCAAATAACTACTAGCTTCGTATATCAGAGACACGAAACTTAGTTAATTGTTTGTTGCTAGCTTTACATGGGAGGCGAAGTTATTAGATAAAATCAATAGTGACCAGTCCCGTTAGTATAGACTGTCCCTGCACAGAACAAATAGAAACATCAAAAACATAGATGATGCATCCAAATTATAACAGGACTTAGATTTAGCAGCACAATGGGAAAAAGACTGGTTAATGTCATTCCATCTAGACAAATGCTCCATTCTCAGAATTACACAAAAAAGAAACTAGTCAACCATGACTACATCCTTCATGGTCACATTCTGCAAACTGAAACAGTTACAAAATATTTAGGCATAACCATCCAATCAGATCTTAAATGGAATAAACATGTAGATAATATAACAGCAAATGCAAAGCAACAGCTAAATGTTCTAAAACGTAACCTACATGGTAAAAGTACCTTCCAAACAAATGAAAGGGCATACATGTCATTAGTTAGACCTAAGCTTGAATACAGCTCTTGTGTCTGGGACCCTCACAACAAAAACCAAATCAATCAAATTGAGATGGTCCAATGAATAGCTGTCTGCTACACATGTAACAGATCTATACCACAATACCATCTCTGTCTCAAATATACCCGAACACCTACAGAGGCCTACAATTGAGATGAATACAAACAAGACTAGTGGTTTTCTATAAAATTATACACCAACATTTAGCAAATCTACCCTAAAGATCTTCTTATTACATCAGACAGCAGAACAAGACATAAACATACCAACCACTATAAACAAATTCAAACCAATAAAGATTCTTACAAATTCTCATTTTATCTGCACACAATAGTACAATGGAACCTACCTCCAACATCAGCAATCCTTTGTACAACAGCTGACAGCTTCAAAGAGCAGATTTCTATATCTGCTCTTTCACAAATATTTTAAACACTGCATAACATGTACATAGTTTTACCAAGAAATATACATAGGATAACAATCCACAAAAAAAAATAAATAAATCACTGTAATAAATTTTATTTTTTATCTGTTCACCAATGTAACGTAATATTACTGAAAAATTTTATTTCTTTTAAATTGTACAAAAGCCACGCATGCAACGGCACATAATCATGATAATAGTCAAAGTTGTGACTGAGTGCGGAAATACGAAGATAGATAGATACAATGTACAGTACGCACAGAGAGTTTGTATTCGCGAACTCTAATCACCGATTTGGAGTGTAGCTGTGTGACACCATGAATCACGGATTATACTCCCAATTTCCTCCGAAGATTCTCTCCCAACACAGCGTGGCTGTTGGTGGTTTGTTGCCCATCGGATGTACTGAAAGATTAATGACGTGACAACATAATCGGATTAGCCAGTTTTAATTACCTATAACACATTTAATCGATCTTGATTGCACCTGTGTGCTTTAAAACACGGTATTAAAATGTCCTTTCTTTGACAGATAAAATGTGACATTATCATTCAAAATAAGATAATTATTCTTGTATGTTTTGTCCCATGTCATTGTCATTTGAAATAAAAGCATACCAACGAATAAAACACTTATTTTGTATTTTTATTATAGTCCGGTCAGGTCATAATTTGTGTTTTTTCAACAAAGGCGATTTTACCACAATTAGTATCTTTATGACCTACTCAGTGAGCCATATCCGGTTCATTAATTGTTCAATATATAAAATCAACTGGCTTAAAACAAAATGTTGTTTTAACGGTAATTTGTCAATCTTAACCCAAGAGTTAATTTATCGGATCAACAAGTGAACTCTGTTACTTTCAATTTATTTTGCAATGTAAAATATTGTTTCACTACCTCCGGTACATTACCGACTTGAATTATTTGAATTCAGAAAAGAAACTGTAAAGTGACAACTCTGTTGAACGAAGGAAAACGTTTTGTATGCAATGTGCCCTATATTCATAAAAACACAACACTAAGAGACATTCCCGCCCAGACACAACACAATAATCACAACCTAATTAATTATATGAAGAAGAAAAATCATGTGTTGTTTATCTCTGTTATGATCTGTTATTGATCTTTTATTATTTAAAATAAAATTGGATGTTAAAAGTCCTTGTCGAAATAAAAAAGAAAGTATTTCAACAATTACTATAGAATATTAAAATGAAACTATATCGTGAAAGAAATCGTGAAAAAAATGTGGATCGGATTTTAACGATCTGCACATTTTCTCAGAGGATCTCTACCAACGCCTAACAGGAACTGAACGACATGCATCGTGTTTTCATCTACCATTAATGTATATTGTTGACCATGGGCGTATAAATAATGTCCAGGTTTACGTTCTGTGCTGACTGAGAAGCGTAAAATAAAAGGCTGGTGTTCGTTTATTTAGAAAAGGATTATATTTTAACAGAGACCCATTTGCAAACGTGTAAGAAACATATAGTAGAAAAAAATCAGTACCACACAGTGGCAGATCCAGAACTTTTCATAAGGGGGGACCGCTCCAGTCATGTTTCAGTGATTCCCTATATAATCAACCAAATTTTTCTCACGAAAGGGAGGGCACATGCCCCCCAGAGCCCCCTGGATCTGCCTATGCCACAGAACAGCGACAGTCTATATTAATGGGACTGGTCATTTATAACAATGTCTATACAAATGTGCAGACAGAACTGTGCCGTCACTGATGTCACTTGATTTATAGCAAATCATTTCACATTTACGAAGTGTTCTTCATAACTATATGTTCAAGTTTAATGAAGTAACATTTTTATGAAATTTTTTACATTTTGTCATTGCTAAATGCTGTTTTTGAAAAGATTTCTCGGATACATGTAGTTTCTGAAATATAGACCTTTGAACTTTGAGGTATTTTGTTAGTAAATTTCGAGTGGCCGCCATCCTGTTCAATATGTACCCCCTTTTGCACGACTGGAGTGTTCTTCAAAACGAGATGTCTCAGTTTAATGATTTCACATTCTTTTAAAATTTTATATTTTTTGTCATGATAAATGGCTATTAATCAGATTTGTATGATTTAAAAAAAAATTTTAAATTACAATGTACTTAGAAATAAGCAAATAACTACTAGCTTCGTATATCAGAGACACGAAACTTAGTTAATTGTTTGTTGCTAGCTTTACATGGGAGGCGAAGTCATTAGATAAAATCAATAGTGACCAGTCCCGTTAGTATAGACTGTCCCTGCACAGAACAAATAGAAACATCAAAAACATAGATGATGCATCCAAATTATAACAGGACTTAGATTCAGCAGCACAATGGGAAAAAGACTGGTTAATATCATTCCATCTAGACAAATGCTCCATTCTCAGAATTACACAAAAAAGAAACTAGTCAACCATGACTACATCCTTCATGGTCACATTCTGCAAACTGAAACAGTTACAAAATATTTAGGCATAACCATCCAATCAGATCTTAAACATGTTAAATGGAATAAACAAGTAGATAATGTAACAGCAAATGCAAAGCAACAGCTAAATTTTCTAAAATGTAACCTACATGGTAAAAGTACCTTCCAAACAAATGAAAGGGCATACATGTCATTAGTTAGACCTAAGCTTGAATACAGCTCTTGTGTCTGGGACCCTCACAACAAAAACCAAATCAATCAAATTGAGATGGTCCAATGAATAGCTGTCTGCTACACATGTAACAGATCTTTACCACAATACCAGCTCTGTCTCAAATATGCCCGAACACCTACAGAGGCCTACAATTGAGATGAATACAAACAAGACTAGTGGTTTTCTATAAAATTATACACCAACATTTAGCAAATCTACCTAAAGATCTTCTTATTACATCAGACAGCAGAACAAGACATAAACATTTTTTTTTTTTTTTTTTTTTTTTTTTTTTTTTTTTTTTTTTTTTTTTTTTTTTTTTTTTTTTTTTTTTTTTTTTTTTTTTTTTTTGGGGGGGGGGGGGGGGGGGGGGGGGGGGGGGGGGGGGGGTGTGGCTGTGTGTGACACATGAATCACAGGATTACTCTCAATTTCCTCGAAGATTCTCTCCCAACACCGCGTGGCTGTTAATTGGTTTATTGCCCATCGGATGTACTGAAGATTAATGACTGACAACATAATCGGATTAGCCAGATTTATTACCTATGTACATTTAATCGATCTTGATTGCACCTGTGTGCTTTAAAACACGGTATAAAATGTCCTTTCTTTGACAGATAAAAATGTGACATTATCATTCAAAATAAGATAATTATTCTTGTATGTTTTGTCCCATGTCATTGTCATTTGAAATAAAACGTACCAACGAATAAAACACTTATTTTGTATTTTTATTATAGTCCGGTCAGGTCATAATTTGTGTTTTTTCAACAAGGACGATTTTACCACAATTAGTATCTTTTTATGACCTACTCAGTGAGCCATATCCGGTTCATTAATTGTTCAAATATATAAAAATCAACTGGCTTAAAACAAAATGTTGTTTTAACTGTACTTTGTCAATCTTTAACCTAAGAGTTAATTTATCGGATCAACAAGTGAACTCTGTTACTTTCAATTTATTTTGCAATGTAAAATATTGTTTCACTACCTCCGGTACATTACCGACTTGAATTATTTGAATTCAGAAAAGAAACTGTAAAGTGACAACTCTGTTGAGCGAAGGGAAAGCGCTTTGTATGCAATGTGCCCTATATTCATAAAAACACAACACTAGAGACATTCTCCCCAGACACAACACAATAATCACAACCTAATTAATTATATGAAGAAGAAAAATCATGTGTTGTTTATCTCTGTTATGATCTGTTATTGATCTTTTATTATTTAAAATAAAATTGGATGTTAAAAGTCCTTGTCGAAATAAAAAAAGAGAAGTATTTCAACAATTACTATAGAATATTAAAATGAAACTATATCGTGAAAGAAATCATGAAAAAAAATGTGGATCGGATTTTAATCGATCTGCACATTTCTCAGAGGATCTCTACCAAGCAACAGGAACTGAGCTACGCACATCGTGTTTTCATCTACCATTAATGTATATTGTTGACCATGGGCGTATAAATAATGTCCAGGTTTTACGTTCTGTGCTGACTGAGAAGCGTAAAATAAAAGGCTGGTGTTCGTTTATTTAGAAAAGGATTATATTTTAGATTCGGTTAATCAATTGTAAAAGGACCTTCTAGAGCCTCAATCTTAGCACACAAATGTCAATCATTACAAAACAAATTTAAACCTTGAATGAATTTTCCCACGGTCATCCAGAAAAGGTCACCTGAGTTTACTTGAAAAAATTAACAATAACGTTTTGCTTTTTAATCTTTTATTTGTTTCAAGCAATCAGATATATAACCTGATTATCAATAGACAGGAAATACAACTGTTTAATTACATTAGAAATCTCACATACCTTGACTGTCGTGTGCAGGGCAGATCAGAAGGATGAGGCAATTAATTACCTGGTGTGACACGCATCACACCGGACTGGGAGATAATCACACGGACTGGGAGATGTCGCTAATACAATAAACAAAGGTAGCGAATTCTGCTGAGTCGGAGGAATACTCCCAAATTTCTCCGAAATTTAGGGAGGATGTCGGATTCCTGGTGTCATGTAGTTTCTGAAATATAGACCTTTGAACTTTGAGGTATTTTGTTAGTAAATTTGAGTGGCCGCCATCCTGTTCAATATGTACCCTTTTGCACGACTGGAGTGTTCTTCAAAAGCGAGATGTCTCAGTTTAATGATTTCACATTCTTTTAAAATTTTATATTTTTGTCATGATAAATGGCTATTAATCAGATTTGTATGATTTAAAAAATTTTTAAATTACAATGTACTGAAATAAGCAAATAACTACTAGCTTAGTATATCAGAGACCGAAACTTAGTTAATTGTTTGTTGCTAGCTTTACATGGAGGCGAAGTCATTAGATAAAATTAATAGTGACCAGTCCCGTTAGTATAGACTGTCCCTGCACAGAACAAATAGAAACATCAAAAACATAGATGATGCATCCAAATTATAACAGGACTTAGATTCAGCAGCACAATGGGAAAAAGACTGGTTAATATCATTCCATCTAGACAAATGCTCCATTCTCAGAATTACACAAAAAAGAAACTAGTCAACCATGACTACATCCTTCATGGTCACATTCTGCAAACTGAAACAGTTACAAAATATTTAGGCATAACCATCCAATCAGATCTTAAACATGTTAAAAGGAATAAACAAGTAGATAATGTAACAGCAAATGCAAAGCAACAGCTAAATTTTCTAAAATGTAACCTACATGGTAAAAGTACCTTCCAAACAAATGAAAGGGCATACATGTCATTAGTTAGACCTAAGCTTGAATACAGCTCTTGTGTCTGGGACCCTCACAACAAAACCAAATCAATCAAATTGAGATGGTCCAATGAATAGCTGTCTGCTACACATGTAACAGATCTATACCACAATACCAGCTCTGTCTCAAATATGCCCGAACACCTACAGAGGCCTACAATTGAGGCGAATACAAACAAGACTAGTGGTTTTCTATAAAATTATACACCAACATTTAGCAAATCTACCTAAAGATCTTCTTATTACATCAGACAGCAGAACAAGACATAAACTATATAGATTCCAAAGTAGTGATAAGGTAAATTGCAATAATGCCTTCCTTTACTTGAACAGTCCCAAACTCTATATGAGATAAGAAGTAAGTAATATACACCAATGGTAGGAGGCAGGTGTTACTTGGTGAGCTCCCCAAATTGACATTGCTTAAATGTTAGTTTTAGTTTTATTATACATTCGATAATCAGATGTACTAATTTGTGGTGATCACATGCTCCTCAGATACTAATTTGCAGTAAATCAAATGTCCCTGTATGATGTTAAAGGAAAAATTTGGAAAATAACAAAAACCTGGTAAAGTTTAATTGCCACCAAGCTGTAAAAGGGTTTTCATGACCATTTTAGCGAATACACTAAAATTGACCCTACTACCATTAAAAAAAAGAAAAATTAAAAGTATAATTTATTGTGCATAATTGCATACTACATATTTTGTACTGTTAATAAAGTACAATACAGAACCAGTATTTTTTGTTTAACTCGAATTAAGTAAACGAAATTGTCGGACGGATGAAATTACCAGACTATATATAAATAAGGAGATGAGGTATGATTGCCAATGAGACTTTCACCAAAGTTCATACAAAGTGGATGTAAGCAATTATAGGCAACCGTACGGCCTTCAACAATGTGACTTTTTGTCCTCTAAACTTGAAAATAAGTGGAACAATTTCATGATTTTTATATATATATATATATATATTTTGTTATTACAAGGAGAAATTTTTGATCAGAATGATGAACCCTGGCAATCTAAAACTCGGCAGACATCAAAATGGTCTACAGATTGTTAGTTTTAAAATGTTGCATGAAGTTATAGAGAAAGTCCAAATAACTGTCCATTCCTGGGAAATAATGGAGCAGAGGCCCGTCGGGCCGACGCCCATTGTTTCCCAGGAATGGACAGTTATTTGGACTTTCGCTAACTTAAAATACACCTTAAATATTAAAAACGATTCTTCAGATTATAGCATTTTAAAGAATTTTATTTAATTTTGTAATGGTTTTCTTTTCATTTTCCCCGTGTTGTACCCAAGAATCCACAGGCAAAATTTAAGATCAAGCTGACCATCTACTCACTTAATGAAGTATTAATGAACAGTAGAATAATTACTATAAAAAGATCTTGGATAAAGTTCATTCAGATTTATGTTTGGATACGCATGTCTTTCTTGTAGTGGGATTGAAAGGATATTTATTTGTGTCTTTAAGTGGTATTTCGGGAGAGTAAAAAAAACTAGTATTTATACATATATGTTAATGGATTATGTGTGTTTTTCGTTTGATAAATATTGGATGTAGAATCGTTGGTGAAAAGTGAAATGGTACAACTAGAATGAATTTCCAGGTATGTAACACTCTAGTATAGGTTATTTAACTAATAACGGTGTGCTCGATTTTAAGTCATATCGAAAACAAAATGTGATTCTATATTTCAAACCATTGTATTCGATGAAATAAAATGAAACAAGAAAACAGTATTTCATGTACAACCCAACATTTTGTCTTTCCCTTTGCAAATTACAACGAACAAAACTTTTATGCATTTTTTTTAAATAGCAATACAAGCAAACTGAAAGTATTTTTCATTCTTCCCTATTATCAGAAAGGAAACAAAAAAGTTTTAGAAACAAAATATCTGCATGATTAAAAGCATTTCTGGATTCCGTTTTGTATGTATTTAACTTAAGTGGACAACTACCTTTTAATTTCATTTAAACATTTATTTCAAGATTAACGCCGTTTATTTGCACTGCCGATATAACTGTTATATTTGCCACTGGACATATAACAACAGTGAATGAATTCGATTATGTTACACGTTTCTGTTAAAAATTGAATAAAAACCCCGCCCAATATTTAACACAAGCCTTATTCAAATGTTATCCATACCCCCTCCATTTGTATTCATTACTACTATATTTAAATTAAAACAACGAACAATCAAATAAAATACCAAATACGCCATTTTGACCATTTCAGTGGACTATTTATTCTTTTAAACCACAATATTATTGTAGAAACTATCCGAGTATTTTTGTGTTTTAATTTATACATATATAAAAATGCAACACACGATTTTTGCTGTACAAAATCAAAATATTTCAAGGAAATGATATCTTAAACGGTAAAATTAAAATCAAATCTTAATGTGAAATATATTTTTCTCTTACTTTCATTATTGAATAATGTTATTGTGTTCAATATTACAATAGAATTCACTGACTCACACACAGTAAACACATTTGATATTTTGTAGATGCACAGAAGAGGAATGGGACTCAATGGAAAATATTCGTTTTTACCCACTTGGATACTATCCGTGTCAAAAATTCAGCCAAGATTTGCATCGGAAAACAAATTCTGGATTATATTGTTGAATTTTAGTGAATACGATACTATATTTTACACGATGGAATTATGACTCGCAAATAAAAGCTGTTTGTTAATAATGAGATTTTTAGTGTTCATTGTTTTACTACGATCCCAATTTATAAAAATCCAGTATCAGTCGTTTAAATAAGATTTCAACTTCATTCAGTATCGCGTTACGTCCTTTAGAATTATTCCCATGGGTGAACACTTTTTAAGAAAGTGCCCATGGACATATCCAAAGGGCAAAACGTCCAGATGAAAGAAGACGAACAATAGAAAATAACTCTCCATTCCTGAAAAATAATGGAGAGTTTGAACAAAAGATTTACGTCACAGGTGTATTTTAATGATTCCCTATGTATTTATACATGTATTATGTAATGATTTATTATTTGAAATAGAATTGCTGAAATAGTTATATATACAACTCGTCTAAACATCAGCCCAACAATGTTAGATCTGTAAATTTGCTTTCGCAAATTTTTGTTCTTCCTCGCGGGATTCGAACTCATGCTACTGAGATATCGTGACACCAAATCGCCTGCACTGTATCCGATGCGATAGACCACACGACCACCTAGGCTTTACAATAATAAAGCTTTCGGTGGCCGGGTGTTACCTTTCCTCGTCAGTTTTAATCTAGCGTCGTAATACAGTACATGATATATGCTGGTTTGTTTAAAAAGCTATTATATTTTGACAGAAATTCCAAGAGAGTCAATAATAATTTTCAGGCAGACTTTTTATTTAAGATTATATATTGAACATGTCAGAAAATATTGTAATCTTTGAATTGAATGAATGTTCAATATATATTTCATTAGAACCTTATGAAATTAAATAGATTCTTCGAAAAAAAAAACACCGAAATAGTTAACATGTACAAATGTACATTGTATCATTACAATTTGGTATTTTACTGCATTTAAACTGGTTTTTCCTCTTACAGAGGACACAGAGGACATTCAAGAAGAATGGCAGAAGAAAGTTGGCCCGTGAAGGTTTATATTTATGATATAAGTAAAGGAATGGCCAGGTCTTTGTCACAGGCCTTCATCGGTAAGTTAGCCAGTAGAAATTTCATAATTTAATTAAAAGAATGTCCAATGTTATAGACAACCAATTTTAAGCTGACCAGTAAATGTTTATGGTATTAATGTGAGGGCCAGCCGCTCCGGTCTCAGATGGTGTTTCGTTCAATTGTAAGCTTATCAGTAAAAGTTTACAATGTAAGAAAAGGGGATAAGGATATATCAGAAGTAAAGAAATGGTCAAAGGTACAACTGCTAAATATAAGAGATAATACACCAAAACAGTCCCGTAAAAGTTAAAACACAGAAAATATTGGCCCAACATCTCAACTTTAAAGGGTTTTTGTCAAGCATTGACATTGTTGAAATAAAAGCACCCAGATCACATAAAGACACAGTGATTACTGGCTAAAAAATTATCTCGTCTTTCATTGATAGTTTTATTATATCAGTCTAGCCAAAAAAATTACTAGGTCTTTTAAAGGGGCATTATATAATAAGCTACTAATTAGACAAAAAAATAAAATATGACTTTTTTGTTTCAAACATTTATAAAAGCCCAATAAAGAAATAATATTTTGTTTCTAATAGTAAATTTGGTTCAATTTTATCAAAATAAGCTAAAAAAAAAACCATCACTGGTGTATTATTGACTTGCAAGTCAAGAATTTAACTCATGTGAATCCATATTCATGTAACCTTTGATTTAACCTTTAGTTGAAATGGGTTGCACATGTATTCTGCATGTGGTTCATTCATTAAAAAGAAAAGCGTGTCAACATTGAAAGTGAAACAAGTGAGACACTAGGAATATTATAATCATTTCCTTGACTAATCCGGCCCACAAAATTACAGGTCAAAAGATGAATTACATATATTTTAAAACTATAACATGAAATCAGACAGACCTAGAAAAATCTGATGGCACATGGTCACTATCTATTTATATTTATGTTTATATGACCGTTGACAATCTTGGGAGGTAATCTCGATGGATAATTAGATGCCTTCTACTCTAGAATCTGCACGAAATGCTGATACATTATAGCAAGCCTATGCATTGTTTATCTTTCTTTTTTGGACTTTTTGTGATTTGTATATATGTTTTAGTATGTTATAAATAATATATCAGAATTTGGGTCAAATAGGTGAACATAAATTTGATAGCTCTTCCCCTATTAAATACATTTCAATATTAAATTCCTTCTATCATCACTTTTTATGACCTCGCCGTAGCGGAGGGGGCATTAAGCTTTACCCTTGTCCATCTGTACGTACGTCCATCCGTACATCCGTACGTACGTCCCAAAGTTGGTTTCCGTTCTCTAACTTTAGTTTGCTTCAACCAAATGCTATGAAACTTATACACAATGCTTATTACTACAAAATACAGATCAAGTTTGAATGTTGGTGGAGTCACTTCAACCGTTCTAGAGTTATGCCCCTTTACAAATGGAAAATTTGTTGAATATTTGGTTTCCGTTCTCTAACTTTATTAAATGTATATTTTAATTTTATTGTTTTTATTCTCTCGTATAAATAATTAGTAAAATTTGATTTAATATCATTGAATGCAGTACACTCTTATTTTAATATTTACATTATGTGGATAAAAGCATTTCTATTTTAGTTTTATTCCTCTGTAATTTATATAAATCAATAAATTTTCTAATGACTATTTTAAATAATTTTCGAATTTTCATTTTTAAGAGTTTATGATTTACAATAGGGTGTCTCTTCCTATATAAAGGTATGCACAGACGTTGCGCTGGTAATAAATAGCCTGGTATGGGTAACTTTTTTGGAATGTCAAATATATCAATGGTGTGCAATTTTGTAGAGGTAATAATACAATGGGTAGAAAAATTTAAATGTCAATTGGTCATAAATATTCATCTTCTGTTACAATATCTGTAATAACTGCCTACTGATCTTTTTGTCTAAGAATATGATAATATTGAATGATTCCGTTGTGGTTTACATCTAAAGATGTCATAGATTGTATTTATTTCTGATAGCTGGAAAATATATCAATGGGTTAATTGTTATGATTTCCTTTGAAATATTTGAAAGGGTAGGGATTTTTTCAAACAACAATAAATGAATTGGGGGTTAAACCCCAGCTAAACGTATGTACCCAAATTTGTATGTTGGGACCCATGTGATGATTTAACTGAAAAACTTTAGTTTTGATGTCATAATATTACTATATATATATAATAATAGTTCATGTTTAACTAATGAATTTTTAAAAATGACGATTTAAACAAAATTATGAAAATTTTCATGAAAATCGGTTGGTAAATGATTTCGATATTTTTTTCTAAATTTACAAATTTGTATAGAATAAAAGGGGAAATATTGAAAATAATGACTCTTATCCACATGCTATAGATTTATTCCTAAAAGTTATTACATCAAACTAAATATATATTCCAGGAAAACAGATAAATGGTGTATGGCACACAGGGATTGTTGCTTATGGCCAGGAATATTATTTTGGTGGAATGGGTGGAATAGAATCTTGCCGACCAGTAAGTACATGTATATCTCAAATTATTACCTGCTTTATACTTATCCCAACCAGAGAGGAACGGTGGATTATTTTTTTATTAATCAATGTGTGGTTTGTTTGATCTCAGTTCCTCATTGGTCACAATTCAATTGTATCATCAAGTTTTCTCGCTTTCCTTTGAATTTTCTATCATGACCTCACTAAAAAAGGCAACCATTTCCTGATGTCGTCATTCTGATTCTGGCTAATTGTGTGCACATTTTGTGGATTGGTAGGAATAAAGTTTTGTCATTTAGTATATGTGTATATTTTGGTTAAATGATAATAAAACCTTTTTTTAACATATATACCAATACATATATGTATTGTGAAATGTGAGAACATAATCTTTTCATAAAATATATGTAAGACTCAAATCGACGTCCGGTCTCTAATCGACGTCCGTTCCTCAAATCGACGTCCAAATCTGACGTCACATTCTCAACTCAGTGTCCAATATTTTGATCCTCTAATCAACGTCCAATGTGACGTCATGTATTGCCAAAACGACGTCCGATTGATTATAGTCTTCTCTAATCGAAGTCCAATATCAATAAATAATAAACTACTGCACGTAAACATGTACATGTATAAGACTTGGATTGATTTTAGAACATTAAAAGATGAAAGTTGGTCTGTTTTGTTGGGTTCTTATAACAACTCAATTTTTCAATCCAAAATAGGTTACAGATGTATTGATATTCATTTGCATAGGTTGATTTCTATCCGACGCATTATTTTTATTATTAGATGGATCTTTATTTATATCACCTGTATCGTTTTGTCTATATGTAAAGCTGTTTGAAGAAACTTATTGTCTTTATACATGACGAATCGTAATGACTAAGTAGACGTATGAGAAGGAAAAACAAAGTCAGTTACATCTCTATCCAATGAATCAACTAAAACAGAATAAAAGGTTTCACATCGATAAATGACAACAAGACATACATGCATATTAATATTCATCTTGATCTACGTTGTCGAATGTCATTCATATTCATATTAATAAATGCAATGTGAGTTTACGCCAATGAGAAAACAACCCAACGACAAAGAAAACCAAACGACATCTTGAGGCCAACATTCAGTCTTCAACAATAGACAAAATAAAGAAGTACAGCTAATAGTTTTGGGAGTATTATAATTCGGACTCTGTAAGTTTTTTTTCAACAAATTTCTGAGTTTTACACCTGCAGTGAAACATATAAAAAAGAAATGTGCATTATGTTTTTATGTTCAGCTGTTATAACACTGTTCCAGGTGAGGGGATGGTTAAGCGCTCACAAACATGTTTAACCCCGCCACATTCTTTATGTGCCTGTCCAATGCAGGACCCTTTTGTTCAGTGGTTGTCGTTGGTTTATGTCTGTCATATTTGTTTTTCGGAATTGTTTCGTTATAAATAAGGCTGTTAGTTTTCTAGTTTGAATTGTTTTACATTTTTCATGTCGGGGCCTTTTTAAACCCATTTTATAAAGTTATGACGTTATTGCGGCAATTCCGACATAAAACTGACGTCGACTAGAGAAGCCACAAATTGGACGTCGATTTGAGAACAACAAAAAAGACATCGATAACAGGGGCATAAAATTGGCCATCGATTTTGAATCTTATTATATTGTGATTGGGCATAAAATTGGCCATCGATTTTGAATCTTAATATTGTGACGTCAGATTCAGGCGTCGATTTGAGAGAACGGACGTCGATTAGAGACGGACGTCGATCTGAGTCTTACGGACGTCAGATTCAGGCGTCGATTTGAGGAACGGACGTCGATTAGAGACCGACGTCGATCTGAGTCTTCATCGTCGATTAGAGACGGACGTCGATCTGAGTCTTACATATATATTATTAATTATTTGATTATCTTTTTGGGAAAAACTTTGTGAATATTGATTTAAATATATTTTAATTTTGACAGGGAGGAACAGTGTTAGGCCAACCAGACCAAATAGAACATTTGGGAACAACACAGATACCTAAAGAAATGTTCCATAATTATTTGCTACAGTTAGGACAGTCAACTTTCAGGTTTTTAGAATTATATTGAATTCATACAAAATCAGTTTAAGGTCTAGCTCCTAGCTCAAGGGATAATAAATTAGGGCCTTGGTAGCAAAGTGATCTGTGTGAGAAATCAACACCTACAGATTACACCATTACATAGGGGGTTCAAGACTTGTTGAATCGGAAGGGTTATTTGATCTCCCAGTATACAGGTATATGATAGAGTTTGTCAGATACTTACGGTAGGTCAATGGTTTATGCAGAGCTCTTTAATTTCTTTTACTTATAATCTGACTTTCAGATATCTTATTTTGAAATTACAACAAAGCGATACTTTAAAAAAAAAATTTACAAAACAAATTAAGTAATACTATCATCATAACACAGTCGGAAGGTCAATGCTTCTTAAGCATAGACTATAGGAGAATCTTAGATCCCTGTACATTGGAAATTTAATCAGAATAGATGTACACAAGATTTTTTTTATTTATTAATGAGCAAATTCTGAGTCAGCCTAGCTTGTTAATATTATTTCTCAATATTTTCATTTATAATTAAAAAGTAATTTTTGTAGTCTTTCTGTATATTTTTTTTCACTAAAAAAATCTTGTATCAGTTTTAAAATTTAAAAATTTTTTGCCATACTAAAAATTTGTTTTTTTTTCTATTTTCAGACCACATGATTATCATCTTCTAGAACATAACTGTAATAACTTTAGTTCTGAGGTTGCTCAGTTTCTGACAGGACAAGACATTCCATCATATATTACATCTCTTCCTGCAGAAGTCATGAGCACGTAAGTGAAGATTTAGTTCTGAGTCAACCAAAAAATTTTAACATTGGTATTTGCTGCTTCTTTGCCAGTCAAAATAATATGATTGAGTACGGAGATATGTTATTGTCAGGAATATGCATGTAATATTTGCTGCTGAACCTTAAACAGCCATTTATCAATCAATCAAACTTTAAAGTAATGAATACTTAATTAAGAAAATTTACAAAGAATCAAAATTAGGCATTGATTGACTTGCAATGATTCCACAAAGATTCCTGTTTACAAATAAATTCAGAAACACTACAAAATTCATCATGTGAAAAATTATTAGGTGTTAAAATTGACAGCACACTTAGCTGGACAAATCAAATTGATCAAATTTGTGATAGCATTTCATCAAGAATATACCTTCCAGGCCATAATCTTGCCGGCGAAATGACGATTTAAGTTGCCAAAGAATTTTGAAAATCGCTAAATCTCGCCAGCCGACTGACTTCATAGCGAAGTCAAATCGCTACCAAAATCGGTAAAGGAGACAACTTGTGATTGACAAGTCTCACAGGTAAAAAATGGCGGCTGACACGGAAAAATCGAGATTTTGAAGCGACCCAGGACTAATACTGTCAGCGATCAAATTAATAAATACAACGGCGACTTTGAACATCCTTGGATATAACTACCAGAACTATTCAAACAGAAAACTGACCGTCTGTTTAAGTTATCATTTACCATGATTTTCATCTGAGGATGTTGCGTAATCACTCAGCTGATTTGTTTTATTTTATAACTTACACGAGTCGATCAATTTTACTATTCGGTAGGTAAAGGTGGGAATTAAGGGTAGATTTATTATATTGATTGAATAAAATTGAAATATAAAAGGTAGAAAGACTGCTGATGGATAATGTGATTGCAAGCGTCGACACTCGACCGGTTGTGATCAGCAGTGGATTTTTCTCACGACCATTTCGTTGATAAGGATGATATTTTTAAAAATGATAGAAATTAGCTCTGTCGGATATTTATTATGCTTGAAAGATATTTTCATTTATAGACTTGCAATCTTCAACGATAATCTCAATTTACAACTAACATAAATGGACATTCAGTACTATTTTACAAAATAATGACAAGTGGTGATCTAAATTAAATTCCCAGTCATGTGAAATTCATCAGGTAAATTGGGTGTTATATTTTTTCGGGACTTTTAAAAATAAATTGAGGCAGATGCACATGAATTTAATGCATCATAATCATGATAATATTATTAGGCTACTCCCTCATGTCCCAATCAACAAATTTTATTTAGAACACAATGGTATCAATAAATAAATAACAACTATATATTGTCTTAACCTTTTTTTTAGAACTTTCTTTATATACATTGTGTACAAAAAACACATGAAAAAACTGCAAGTATATCTTTTATTGAATATATATAAAACAATTTCCCTAGTGATAAGCATGAAAACATGATGCAGCCGAAACAGTAATGGAATCTCACTTCTCCAAGAAATTGACCACTTCTCCCTTCTCTCTCTTGGAAGGAGAAGTTACTTCTCCCTCTTCAAAATCCTAGATTAGGCCCTGCCTTCTTTCTAAATTAAAGAAATTTTTAGATATTAATGCCAGGAAAGCATACTATAATGGGTATATTCTGCCGCTCATCGATTACTGCTGTATTGTTTGGGGAGAATGTAAAAATGAAGGGATAATAAGAATATTAAAACTTCAAAAGAGCAGCAAGATTAATTCTTGATGCAGACCCTTTATCCCCATCAACCCCCTTATTTAAAGAACTTGGATGGACGACAGTAGAAAATAGAATCAAATACCACAAATATTTACTGCTATATAAATGTATGTGGAAAGAAGCACCACAGTACCTACTTCAAAAGTTTCAACTTATATCTGTTAATAATCCTTATGCTTTAAGGGGTGTTACTCAAGGTAATTTGATAGTTCCTAAGCCAAAAACTGAACTGTTTAAAAAATCTTTTGCTTATTCTGGATCAGTTTTATGGAACGGACTACCAGATGAAATCCGTAAAGTGCAAAACACATTTTGTTTTAAACAAATTATAAAACGATACTTGAGGCAGTCCCAATTTTCAGTCTTGAAATGATTGCAACTATTCCTTTTTTAGAATGTATGATTTTGATTTGTATATAATATCTATTTACTACATGCACTCTGTAACTGTTTTATATGTTCTAATGGCACATGTACACTGAACTATCATGACTATACGATTGTGAACTGACTATGTGTTAATATGTAGTATGTTTGCTTTTTTTCTCTTATTATTATTTTTTTTTACTTGTATTGTATATGAGGGCCTCAGGGAAGATTAGTAATTGTAACTAACTGTGTTTACCCTCTTTAAATAAAGAATTTATTATTATTATTATTATTATTGAACCCCTTGAAAAAAACATTCTTTGAAACTAATGGGTAATCTAAACCAGAGTTAACAGGAGAATTCATGTAGGTTTTTTTTTCAATTGAAAACATGACTGCATAAAGCAGTTCTTTATTCCACAGTTGTTAATTTTTTTTCCAATTTCTTTTCTGAAACTGCATGGCTTAAGGTTTTTAAACTTTATAAGAATAATCATTGAAAGACCTTCATAGATTTTTATATATTGGTATGACGTTGGCGTCATCGTTGTCGTCGTCATCCGAAGACACATTGGTTTTCGCACAATAACTTTAGTTTAAGTTAATGGATCTCTATGACATTTTACCATAAGGTTCAATAACACAAAAGGAAGGTTGGGATTGATTTTGGAGGTTATGGTACTAACAGTTAAGGAATAAGGGGCCAAAAAGGGGCCAAAAATAAGCATATTTGTAACTTCCAGACAATAACTTGTGTGTTAGTGTATGGATCTCTCTGACATTGTACCACAAGGTTCCATATCACAAAGGGAATCTGGGATTGATTTTGGGGGTAATTGCCTCAAAATTTTAGGAATAAGGGGCCAAAAAGGGGCCAAAAATAAGCATTTTTCTATTTTCCAGACAATAACTTGTGTTCAATTGTATGGATCTCTCTGAAATTGTACTGCAAGGTACCATACCACAAAGGGAAGGCTGGGATTGATTTTGGGGGTAATTGCCTCGAAATTTAGGAATAAGGGGCCAAAAATAAGCATTTTTCTAGTTTCCAGACAATAACTTGTGTGCGTAAGTGTATGGATCTTTATGAAATTGTACTACAAGGTTCCATATCACAAAAGGAAAGCTGGGTTTGAGTTTGGGGGTATTTGCCCTAAAGGTTTAGGAATTTGGGGCCTAAAAGGGTCCAAAAATAAGCATTTTTCTAGTTTCATGACAATAACTTGTGTGTAAGTGTATGGATCTTTCTGAAATTGTACTACAAGGTTCCATATCACAAAGGGAGAGCTGGAATTGAGTTTTGGGGTAATTGCCCAAAACGTTTAGGAATAAGGGGCCATATAGGGGCCAAAAATAAGCATTTTTCTAGTTTCCAGACAATAACTTGTGTTCAAGTGTATGGATCTCTCTGAAATTGTACTGCAAGGTCCATACCACAAAGGGAATGCTGGGATTGAGTTTGGGGTGATGAATCAGAAGGGGTTAAAAATTGGGGGATTTTTTCCCTTTTTTCCTTTTTTTTTTTCTTTAAAATTTTCCATTTTAAGTTGGTTATTTCTGATTTATATATAGATTTCATCAAAAATTGAATTCTTTGGATTCTTTGACATGCTGAATCTTACCATGTATTTAGATTTTGGATATTGGACCATAATAGGTAAATTAAAAAATTTTAAGTTCTTAGATAACATTCATTCTGTGTCAGAAACCTATGCTGTGTCAAATATTTAATCACAATCCAAATTCAGAGCTGTATCAAGCTTGAATGTTGTGTCCATACTTGCCCCAACTGTTCAGGGTTCGACCTCTGCGGTCGTATCAAGCTGTGCCCAAGCGGAGCATTTTATTTATTTGGTGGATTTAGATAACTATATAAATATTGTTTTATTGTTACTAACATTGATTTTGTTTTTGACAGATTAAAACATTACTAAATATATATTGCTATACAGCTATGAATACTTAGGATCCTACATCCTGTTGATATTGTTTTCTTATATTTTGGCATTGCACAAGGTCACAAGTATCTCAGACTGTTTATGACAACTTTTACACTTACTTAATTAATTTGATGTTTACTGTTTGATAATTTAGTCTGGGAGAACAGGATTTATTAATTAGTTATACACGTAATTGGCTTTGAACTAGCTTTCAGTAACTGCAAATACTTAATATTGGTGCTTTGTGTTACTCTTTATTATTTTTATGTTAGTTGTTTATTGTGCTTCTTACTGATATATTGAGTTAAGCCATTTGCAACTGATTTTTACATCTTGTTCTTATGTTGTGCTGTTACAACATGACCCAGGTTAGGGGAGGGTTCAGCACTGACACACATGTTTAACCAGCCACATTCTTTATGTGATTGTCCCAAGTCAGGAACCTGTTATTCTTTGGTTCATGTCTGTCATAATGTATTTGTTTTTTGTCTGTCATACATGTATTTGTTTTTTGTCTGTCATAATGTATTTGTTTTTTGTCTGTCATACATGTATTTGTTTTTTGTCTGTCATACATGTATTTGTTTTTTGTCTGTCATACATGTATTTGTTTTTTGTCTGTCATAATGTATTTGTTTTTTGTCTGTCATACATGTATTTGTTTTTTGTCTGTCATACATGTATTTGTTTTTTGTCTGTCATAATGTATTTGTTTTTGTCTGTCATAATGTATTTGTTTTTTGTCTGTCATACATGTATTTGTTTTTTGTCTGTCATACATGTATTTGTTTTTTGTCTGTCATACATGTATTTGTTTTTGTCTGTCATACATGTATTTGTTTTTTGTCTGTCATACATGTATTTGTTTTTTGTCTGTCATACATGTATTTGTTTTTTGTCTGTCATACATGTATTTGTTTTTTGTCTGTCATACATGTATTTGTTTTTTGTCTGTCATACATGTATTTGTTTATGAAGAAGATTAAGTTTTCTTGTTTGAATTGTTTTACTTTTAGTCATGCCATGGCCTTTAATAGCTGATTATACAGATTGGACATTTGCCCATTGTTGAAGGCCATTCGGTGACCTATAATTGCTTACATCCACCTCATTTGGACTCTGATGGATAGTTGTGTATTTGCAATCATCTCCTTATTTTTATACACCCGTCAAAATTTTGACGGGACATATTATGGTATACAAATGTCGTCTGTCCAGCGTAAACATGTCGAACCGTAACTTGAGAATGACTTATCCAAATTTCATGAAACTTAACATTGTTGTTTCTTATGATGGTCAAACGATCTGTATACTTTTGGTGAAAATAAGATTAAAACTTTTTGAGTTACGGGACTTAGTAACTAAAACAGGTGTGTGTTTTTTCACATGTCGCGCTGTATCCAGGGATGGGGTAATCGTAATCTGTAATCGTAATCGATTGTAATTGATTACATTTTTTCCAGTAATCGACAGTAATCTGTAATCGAAGACATTTTCGATTACATGTAATCGTAATTTAATCGATTACAGCAAAAATTATGATGTAATCATCGATTACTTTTCGATTACATTTCGATTACTTTAGTCAAATAGTATGATGAAATATAACCTATTTTAAATGAAAATATGTATGTGTTCATCACTTATTAGTACAGATAGAATAGAATGTATTAATAAGACTTCAGAGTTTATCAAATACCTTATTTATATCTATTGTCTCAAGCTGTATTATGATCAACCAGATCTCCTACCAAATTTTACTGTATAACCAGCTTTTGAAACAATTGACTTTACTGTCTTAAATGCTTGTCAATAATTTAAAGACCTTTTATTTTGAAATGAGAAAATAGATTTTAATAAGAATTGAGTCTTATGATAAGTTCTGTTCTACATTGACATTGAAGCGTAATTTTCAATAAGAGTTGAAATTTTAACTAGAATAGATCAACAGTTGATTCGTCATAATATTATGATATAAAAAATTAGAAATTACACAAAATCCTTTTGCCAATGTACCAATGGCTATGCTTTGAAATTCTTGTTCAGAAATAGATACATGTATCCCATTTTGAAGCTAAAATATATATTGTTTTCATTTTGAATAGAGCATAAAAAATTCTCAACAAACTTCTTGTCTTTACTAATCAGATGATCAGGGACTTCTAATCAATGAGATGCCAACTTTGTTTTGATTTCAATTATGTCTAATTAAGAGGAAAATTACATTATATTGCCACAGGTTATGAAATGTACTCCATTGGCAGTTTTATAACCTGTAATTAGGGAGGTTATCCAAACAAAAGGATTAATTCATGCATGTATTAATTATAAATATTATAAATTTACATCTTTGAAATAAGCTGAACTAGTTAATTATTCTACTTTTTTATAAAATTTTTTAGAGGAAACTTCTAACATTGTTATGAACTATATTCAAATATAGTAAAAATGAGTAAATACAAACTACGTAACTTAAGTCAGTATTACAGCAAAAATTTGCAAAATATGGAGAAAATATCCTAAAATATAAAGAAGTGACTGAATCCAAAGATGTCATTGCAAGAACTTTATCACCACTCACTCGTGTTGAAAACCAAAATTAAAGAATTTTTAAATATTTCAAATACTCAGTAAGATAGAGCTTCCATCAAGAAAACAATTGTCAACAACATTTGAAAACAATGCTTTAAATGCTGTTTTATAAAGTTCTAAATTTCCACTATACATCGTTGAACAACATATTTGTTTAACTTACTTTATTATTTTTTTGTAATTTTGTAGCATGATATTGACAGTAATCGAAAAGTAATGTAATTACTTTTGGTAAAGTAATCGATTGCAATCGATTACACACAAAAATCAAAGTAATCGATTATTAATCGAATACACAAAATCCTTCAAGTAATGATTATTAATCAATTACATTTGTCAGTAATCGTGCCCATCCTGGCTGTATCTCAAAAACAATTTATGATTATTGCTTAAAACTTTACACACTTCTTAGTTATATTAATCTTAAGATCTGTATACTTTTGGTGATGATTCAAAATTTTATTTTAGAGATATTGAGTATTTTGTTAAAAAGGGAGGGTTTTTCACATGTCGCGCCGTATCTCAAAAACAGTTTATGATTATTGCTTAAAACTTTACACACTTCTTGGTTATATTAATCTTAAGATCTGTATACTTTTTGGGTGATGATTCAAAATTTTATTTTTGAGTTATTGAGTATTTTGTAAAAAAAGGGGGAGGGGTTTTTCACATGTCGTGCCGTATCTCAAAAACGATTTATGATTATTGCTTAAAATTTTACACACTTCTTAGTTATATTAATCTAAAGATCTGTATACTTTTTGGTTTTGATTCAAAATCTTATTTTTGAGATATTGATTTTTTTTTAAAAAGGGGGGTTTTCACATGTCGCGCCATATCTCAAACGATTTATGATTATTCTCAAAAACCATTTATGATTATTGCTTTAAATTTTACACACTTCTTAGTTATATTAATCTAAAGATCTGTATACTTTTTGGTTTTGATTCAAAATTTTGTTTTAGAGATATTGAGTTTTTTGTAAAAAAAAAGGGGGTTTTCGCATGTCAGGCCGTATGTCAGAAACTATTTATGATTATTGCATAAAAATTCACAGACAAGACGACGGGTGTATCATGCGCTCATGGCACAGCTGTTTATTATATTTTTGTATTAAAGATGCTGCACAGATTCTCATGAGACATTGAGAGAAATCAATTATTCAAAAAACTAGTGGACCAATCTAGTTCAAATATGGTTTGAATAATGTAAAAAGGGTCCGTTACATGTATAAAAATATCCTCATTCTGCTAAGGATACCTGTATGTACTGATACAATAAAGTAAAATATAGATATTTTGATATTAAATATTTGCATATTTATAATTAGACCACTAGGACAGATGCTAAAACCTCTGATAGATACAATGTCAGTCCAGCCCAGTGGTGGACATTCTGTGTTCAGTCAACAAGAACTGAAAACCATGTCATCAGGATCCCAGAAAATGGAACAAGCACCTGGTCCTTCAGTCCAACAGGGTAAGAATCAACAGGAAACAGTACCAGAGGCTACAGCCGGGAACAGTTTACCAGGATCTGCCAACAGCAGTAGATCAGATACATCAAACTTTGATCCCTCTTCTGAGGGAGAGGAGGACATGTATGAACCATTTGTTTACACAGAGGTTAGTACCTTTGTTTATTATACTGAATTTAAAATTACAATAATTCCAAATGGATTATTACTGTAAAGTTAGTACATAGATACAGAAACAATCAAAACCCATGAATGATCATGATTTTGTAGGAAATTAAAATATGGGCTTTTAGAATTATGTGACACACAGACAGTATTTCTATATAAAAATCTTTGCACATTGAGGACAAATTATTATTGAAGCCAATAAGCAATGGTTTTGCATATACAGTTTTGTCATTATAGACAACTTAAAGTATCCTTGTACTAATTTACATTTCATAACATAAAATAAATAATGTGACTGCGTGCATGAATTGATATTAAAATTTAGTCTAAAACATTACAGGTTAATTTATTGAATTTGTTCACCATTATTAAGTTGTTGATGACAGTAATAAAAGGAGATGGTGGGTAGACATTAATCATCTTTACAATCAAACCAAATAAAGACATTTAGAAAAACCTCTCTTCACATTTAACAATCATTTTTATACGACCGCCAAAAAATTTTGTGGTCGTATATTGGTATGACGTTGGCGTTGGCGTCGTCGTCGTCGTCGTCCGAAGACACATTGGTTTTCGCACTCTAACTTTAGTTTAAGTGAATGGATCCCTATGAAATTTTACCATAAGGTTCAATACCACAAAAGGAAGGTTGGGATACATTTTAGGGGTTATGGTACCAACAGTTAAGGAATCAGGGGCCAAAAATAAGCATTTTTGTAACTTCCAGACATAAATTGTTTGTTAGTGTATGGATCTCTCTGACATTGTACCACAAGGTTCCATATCACAAAGGGAATGCTGGGATTGATTTTGGGGGTAATTGCCTCAAAATTTTAGGAATTAGGGGTTAAAAAAAGGGGCAAAAAACAAGCATTTTTCTAGTTTCATGGCAATAACTTGTGTGTAAGTGTATGGATCTTTCTGAAATTGTACTACAAGGTTCCATATCACAAAGGAAAAGCTGGAATTGAGTCTGGGGGTAATTGCCCAAAACGTTTAGAAATAAGGGGCCAAAAAGGGGCCAAAAATAAGTATTTTTCTAGTTTCCAGACAATAACTTGTGTTCAAGTGTATGGATCTCTCTGAAATTGTACTGCAAGGTACCATACCACAAAGGGAATGCTGGGATTGATTTTGGGGGTAATTGCCTCAAAATTTTAGGAATGAGGGGCCAAAAGGGCAAAAACAAGCATTTTCTAGTTTCAGGACAATAACTTGTGTGTAAGTGTATGGATCTTTATGAAATTGTACCACAAGGTTCCATGTCACAAAGGGAAAGCTGGGTTTGAGTTTGGGGGTAATTGCCCTAAACGTTTAGGAATTTGGGGCCAAAAAAAAATAAGCATTTTCTAATTTCCAGACAATAACTTGTGTTCAAGTGTATGGATCTCTCTGAAATTGTACTGCAAGGTACCATATCTCAAAGGGAAGGCTGGGATTGAGTTTGGGGTGATGAATCATAAGGGGTTCAAAAATTTGGGGGATTTTTAAAAATTTTTTCTTTTTTTCCTTTTTTTTCTTTAAAATTTTCCATTTTAAGTTGGTTATTTCTGATTTATATTTAGAAGCAAATAATAATGATATGGCAGGAGATACACACCAAACAGGATGTGTAAATTATTATATAATAAGTATTGTGCAATAGCAAGAAATTTTCAATTGCACAGTATTGCGCAATAGCAAGAAATCTTCAATTGCACAGTATTGCGCAATAGCAAGAAATATCCAATAGCACAATATTGCACAATAGCAAGAAATTGTCAATTGTACAGTATTGCACAATAGCAAGAAATATTCAATTACACAGTATTGTGCAATTGCAAGAAATATTCAATTGCACAGTATTGTGCAAAAGAAGATACTTTGTATAAATTGCTTATTTCTTGACCAATTTCAATGGGGTTTTATTCTTGAATTCCTAGGGTTCTTTGATATGCTGAATCTAACCGTGTATTAAGTTTTTGGATTTTGGGCCCGTTTTAAATTGGTCCACATTGAGGTCCAAAGGGTCCAAAATTAAACTTTGTTTGATTTCATCAAAATTGAATTATTGGGGTTCTTTGATATGCGAATCTAACCGTGTATTTAGATTCTTAATTTTAGTCCCTTTTCAAATTGGTCTACATTAAGGTCCAAAGGGTCCAAAATTAAACTTAGTTTGATTTTAACAAAATTGAATTCTTAGGGTTCTTTGATATGCTGAATCTAAACATGTATTTAGATTTTGATTATGGGCCCAGTTTTCAAGTTGGTCCAAATCGGGTCCAAAATTAAACTTTGTTTGATTTCAACAAAAATTGAATATATAGGGTTCTTTGATATGCTAAATCTAACCATGTATTTAGATTCTTAATTTTAGTCCCTTTTCAAATTGGTCTACATTAAGGTCCAAAGGGTCCAAAATTAAACTTAGTTTGATTTTAACAAAATTGAATTCTTAGGGTTCTTTGATATGCTGAATCTAAACATGTATTTAGATTTTTATTATGGGCCCAGTTTTCAAGTTGGTCCAAATCGGGTCCAAAATTAAACTTTGTTTGATTTCAACAAAATTGAATATATGGGGTTCTTTGATATGCTGAATCTAACCATGTATTTAGATTTTTGATTTTGGGCCCGTTATCAACTTTGTCCACATTGAGGTCAAAAGGGTCCAATATTAAACTTTGTTTGATTTCATCAAAATTGAACTCTTGGGGTTCTTTGATATGCTGAATCTAACCATGTATTTAGATTTTGGATATTGGACCATAAAGGTGAATGTCCAATTCAAAATTTTTAAGTTCTTAGACCACATTCATTCTGTGTCAGAAACCTATGCTGTGTCAAATATTTAATCACAATCCAAATTTAGAGCTGTATCAAGCTTGAATGTTGTGTCCATACTTGCCCCAACTGTTCAGGGTTCGATCTCTGCGGTCGTATCAAGCTGCGCCCTGCGGAGCATTTTATTTTGTTTTTGTTTTAGGCAATACCTGAGTTACAGACTCTTAAAGATAAAATAGGGAGTAAACTGACCACCAAAAATTTAAACTCATTAGATGACATGTATGAGTATTTATCATTAAAAGACAAATCTCAGTGGTCACTGGGTAAAGATCATATACAGTCTATACATACAGTGATTGGTGATGGTAGGATGGGAGATGATGTCAGAGTGGGTGTGTACAAACTTCTGCAATCTCTTGTTCTATTTGAGGATTTTATTACATTGTTACAACATGAACCAACAGAAATGATAAAGAATATTGTACAACATTATGACCAGTTGACAGACACTGTACATACAGCCATACTAAAATTAGTAAGTTACACTTAAAAGTCAGGTTGAAGTAATTCAAGGTGCCCTTCAAAATTCTAATTTGTGGCATGCTGATAGATCTGAGAGAGACAAATTAATGACATGCAATTCAAAGATATCCAAATATTTGGCATGCTAGACTGATATATATCTAACAGAAACAATTCCAAATATGCAATTCAAAGACATGTAATTCATAGACCAATTTTCATTGAAGTTGTTGCTTCATGAGTTTTATTGTAACATCAAAAACAATCTGTCGTACAATATGTTAAAACATGAAGTTTACAGTTGATCATCAGATGTTAGTGATATACTTCAATATAAAAAAAAGATGTGGTATTATTGCCAATGAGACAACTCTCCACCAGAGAAAAAATGATGTGCAATTAAGCAACTATAGGTCACCATACTGCCTTCAACAATGAGCAAATCCTATACCGCATATCAAGCTATAAAAGGCCCCAAAAATGACAAATGTAAAACAATTCAAACAAGAAAACTAACCGGCTGATTTATGCACAAAACAATAAGTTGACCTTAATAGTGGTACAATTTATATCAGGCAGAGGAAATTAAATAAGCTTTTCGCTGTTACTGGTAAGGTGCTTATTAATGGTAAAGTAATTTGTTTACAATTGATTAAGTTTGGAACATCTGTAAAATTATGAAAGTTCTTAGAAATCAGTTTGACATAAATCCTCCTTTTAGCTTTGGTGACATTCATAAGACAGCAGCGATACAGTAGTTTAACTTATAAAGGCATTCATAACTGAAGTGTTTTTCTTGTGAACGTAAACAAAAACTTCTCTTTTAGTTTGTAATACTTTTATACATATGGTAATAATAAAGGATGTATTTTTCAGCTTACAAATTTAACCAGCACACAGAAAGGACAAGAATTTGTAATGACAGAATCCGAGGATGAGAGTAGTTTATCTTATCTGACCAGTCAATTCTGTATTAATTGTATCTTGTCAGATAAGTCAGAAGTTAACACCTTAATAGCTACAGCAGTGTATAACCTGTGTAGATATCAGGTTTGTATGTTTTATTCTGTACCTTCAAATGTCAAAAATAGTATTCTAAAAAAATTGTTTCATTAATACACCAATTTCAAGTTCTTCCGCTTTAAAAGAATAAAACATGTTCCCATAGTTTTGTAAAGTAACAACACAAAACAATTATTACCACAGATTAAAAGTAAATTTTAGCTCACCTGGCCCAAATGGCCAAGTGAGCTTTTCCCATCCATTGGCATCCTGTTGGAGTTATTGCTCTTTAATGAGAATTTTTATGATTTTTTAGTGTTTTTGTTTATTATCTTGAAAGCTATAATAGATAGATAGAAACATTAAAAAGCAAAAATGGTCAGCAAGATAAGGTCTACAAAAAAGTCAACATAGCTAAATCGTCACTAGACTCCTTATTGGAGTTATTGCTCTTCAATTACCATTTTTACCAACTTTTGCCTCTTGTCTTGAAAACTTTAAAAGATAGATAGACATTTTGAATAGCAAAAATAATCAGCAAAACAAGATCTACAAACAAGATATTTTTTTGCCAATATAGTTAGAAGACTCTTTAATATAGGAGAGACTGCCCTTAAATGACACTTTTTTCCCCTTTTGTACATAGACCTAGGCGAAGGATACAGGCTCTTTTGAGTCTCTAGTTTTTATAAACATTAGTTCAATTGGTTCAATAATGAGGTCAGTTATAGTAAAGTCCCAGAACTCAAGAGTGGTGTATAACACACATAGGGTCATATAAAAACATCCACAAAAGTGAACCTGTTAATATGCAGTTTATAAAACAAAAGTTTGAAAATCTAAGCAATGTTGTTTTTTTGGGGGGATTTGTTGGTTTACATTTTTTGTGTTCTTAATGTATATTCAGTGATATTGTTTGCCTCAAATTACAGCCAAAATTCGGCTTTTCCCCTAGAGAAAATTCCCAATTATTAAAAAAAATGGCTTAAAATTCCTCCCAAAAAGTTTTACATTTTCCCCAAACAGTGATGGCATTGGTAGTAATGTTTGTAAATATTGTATTCATGTTATTATTTTGATATTAGAAAGCACTTTTGAGATCTGGTTTTCTGATCAGAATCATCATGGTATTTGTAACACATGTGGTTTTCAATGCATTAAGTACCATCATTGCTTCTGTTTCTTTCCCCTCTCCGAAAAGTACCTTTCAGGTTGAAAATGTCTGACAACCAAAATATACATGAAAACAACAGTGCAAAAAAGACAGCAAAGGTCAGCAAAAATCGGAGATCATCTATGTGTTTAGAATAAAATATACAAATTTCCCAATTTCAATAAAAAATATGCATTTTCTTAATAAAAAACAGAAGAGGTAGTTTTGAAAAAAGACAACAATATCACTGATATTCCATATCTAATGGTTCTCTTGGAAGTGGCTGTCATATTGAACACCACTCTACTACAACACTGTCATATATCACAAGTTAAAATCAAGTTGGGCATTTATGTAAATATTCAAGAGGTAAGAGCAAAAATTGAAATTTTGAAAATACCTTAAAATATTTTTTTAGATGGCTTATAGATCATATCCTTGCTTGCACCATAGGTTTTGGATGATTATGAAGGCAGTACTTATGTTTTACACTTTTTTTTGTTACTTTCAGATACCGGAGGCACATCAGATAGAAATAGGTAGTGCTGTATTAGAATGTTTACAGAGAGACTTATCAGAACAAACAGGTTTGTATAAGTCTTCTATGGCTGGCATTTGTTTAGATGTTTTTTTTAAACTCTTACATAATTAGATACTTCAAGGTTGTTACATCTTTACATTCATTCGCCTACAAAAAGTTACTCCCTGTTAATGAGAACTGCATGGAGAAACATGTACTATCTTAGCGGTCCTTGACTATTTTATTCCTTTATTTTTTAATTGGCATACTTCCATTTTTTCCATGCATTGTGTATATGAGCCCTCAGCCCGAATTGGTTTATGATTAAATCAAGTTATAAGCTCTGATATTTTAATAGGTGAACTAGGAGAAGGGGCAGATAATTTTAACTGCTACTTGAAAACAGCAGCATATTATGTAGGTAAGAAATTTAGCCTGTCAGATGGACAACTAGAAACTTCACTGTGACTTAAAGATGAAGAACAGCAATAAAAACACTATTCTTTTGCTTTGGGTTTTGTCAGGTTTGTGTAGGGTTTTATGTTTTGAGTAATACAGATTTTGTTTTTTACAGTATTTGTTTGAATTGTATATAATATTGAAGATTATTCTCAGTATGATGATGATGATTGATTAGTATTTAACATCCAGTGGCTAATATTACATGCCTACCTTGACCAGAACATGTTAATATGATATGAATATGGACCTGGCTTTGTACTTGACCGACACTCTGGGACAAATTTGTAATGTGCTAATTCACAAGGTAACAGGCTGCATGAAGACATGTCACCCAACTTGGACACATTATTTTTAACTCTAGCTGACTCCTAAATGCTGCTTTATAGCAGAGAAGCACCAAATACCAATTTTCAAAGCTTATGTTCGACTAAGCCCTGCATCATACCCACAACTTTCAAGACTCGAGGCATCCACTAGCCCACCAAGGTATGAAATATAAAACTCCAGTATTTTGAATTATTTCTCGTTTTCTATTTCCAGCATACCATCTGTTATCATCCTTGTTATTGTTGATGAAGAACAATACAGAGGTAAATATCAGGCTTATTTTAGACATGATGTTAAAGTGCCAAGATCATTCATTGAACTTCACAGAATTTTATTTTGTTTTGATTTTTTACATTTTTCCAAGCTCTAAATGCATCAATTCTTTTTATTAGGTCACCTGGCCTGTAAGACATGTTTTTTGCCATCACTTTCCTTTCGTCATTATAAACTTTTTTAAAAATCTGAAACTACTGGGCCAAATGTTACCAAACTTTACCTGGATGTTCCTATGGGTATCTTCTTTGAAAAATTGTATCGGAGGATTTGATCCATCATCAAACATGGCTGCTGTTGCTAAAAATAGAACATAAGGGTACAGATCTGAGAGTACTCGCAAGTACTGAAATCTAGTTCAAAGCCAATAACAACTAATAATAAAAAATCGTGTATCTTAGACTTAAATATCAATCAGTACACATCCAACATCCAATGGATTAAGTGTAAAGATGTCATTAACAGTAAAGACGTCATTAATATGACTTTTTGCAATGCCAAAATATAGGTATCGACAGATTGTAGTACAGTAGACTCCGGCAAATCGGATACCCAAAATGTCAGCTAAAAATATCCGATTACCCGATATATTCAATTAGACGATGAATGTATATTCATTGACTATTCTGCAATTATGAGTAGATCTAATCCTGAGATGTTACTAACCCTGACAATTGCTAAATATGTGAAAGGGCTGGAGGATTGATGGAGTGATTTTTATCAGTTACATGACCACGATGTTTGTGTAAAAAATTATCAGCTGGTTATGTAATGATTAAATTTGTTTGCAGTTTTTAAATCCTATATTTATTAAAATAAATCAAATGTCCTGAAATATTTATGTGAATAAATGTCTACCATCCATAGTTTGTGACTTTATTTGGTTTGAAAACAAATTAATATCCATTATTTACATTTTCACACAGGTAAACTAATTTGGCTATAAATAGATCAAAGCATGTCTGTGAAGAATCTCTAAACTAAAATCGTATTTGTTATAATTTTATTTCTTTAAATAATCAAATTTAAATTTATGAAAATAATCATGATTGATAAAATATTATTGCATAAAGTTTACGTTTTCTGAAGACTATTTATGTTTAGGTCATGGTTCTAGAGGCTTCCTCACAAATTTGTTTACAAAACCAAAATGGCGTCCAAGACATGTGTTTACTTTTGCACATGTGAAAAAAATATTTCTGACAAAAGTCAGATTTCTCTAATTAAAAGGGATTTATACTTATATTGCAATAAATTATTCAGAAGGAGGTACATTCAGTTTAGATTATATTTCTGATTCTGTGAGCATTTAGAGTTTAATAAAAATTCTCCAAACAGCAACGTATCCTGTCAACTGAGTCTTGTATATTTTATAAAAAGATTCAAACCATTTGAAGTAAAAGGGCATCTATTTCACATGACAAAGGAAGACAATGAATAAAGACAACCATTTATTAAAAAATAGTTCCTTTTTATTTAGTAAAAACGAACTTTTCTTGTCTGCAAGATTGTAAATTCGTAACTTTCGGGTCCATTTCCTGTCAGAAAAACATTGAAAATATCCGATTGTGCATGGTTTTGAACAAAATTACCTGAATATTCTTATCCGATTTGCCGATATATTCTTATATCCGATATTCGATTACACGATAAAATTAACATTAAACATATAGGGAAGGGTTTGGTGTTTTGAGATAATATTACAATAGCCGATATATTCGTTTAGCCGATATCCGATTAGGTGGAGTCTACTGTACCGTGAAAGTGAATATGTGTATAACAATAATATTAAGTATGGTTTTAATTTACTGATAACAAAATCAATATTTATACCAATAAAAACAATATTCAATAAGTTGGTTTAACTTATTACTATATAACTGATTACAATGAAGAAAAAGAATAAATATCAAAATGGCATATTTTTTACCAGGTAAGCTGTTCGGGCTCTTTGAAGGCTCTTGTTATGCATCAGAATAGGAATAATCCTTTATAAAAGTTTTGATTGTGATGCAGATCTGAAATTCTTTGTTTCAAATCAGACCTTTATGGAAATTACAGCATTTCTTTTGGAAACCACTTCATGGTGGATATGAGGGTCTTTTCTAAAAGAAATTAAATGTCTAACTAAACAGTGCTTGTCCGACACTTTTTAAAATATTTTCTGTGTAACCCTTGGACAAATTTGAACCAACTTTAACCGGAATGATAAAGACCATATAAGACACTACTTTACAAAAAGTATTTGAGAGATAGGTGTACAGCTATATGAGTTTTTTGTGAGAGTGACATATCTCATCAGTTTCGTCGCAGTATGCGATACATCGGTATTGCTATCCGGCGGCGGCGGCGTGATTTATTTGTATAAAGCTTTATATTTCAGAATGTAGAAACTCTGGATGCTTCATATCTTGTATGCAGATACCTTATGTTACGAAGTTTCCGTCTGTCATATGTCCAATGTCCTTGACCTCATTTTCATGGTTCATTGGTCAATGTTAAGTTTTTGTGTTTTGGTCTGTTTTTCAAGTACTATAAGTAAAAGGTCAACTATATTTGGTGTATGGAATGATTGTAAGGTGTATATGTCTGTCTGGCAGGTATCATCTGACCTTGACTTCATTTTCATGGTTCATAGGTCAATGTTGAGTTGTTTTTTTTGTTTTGGTCTGTTTTTCAATTATCATAAGCAATAGGTCAAATATATTTTGTTTATAAAAAAATTATAACGTGTATATGTCCGTCAGACAGGGTTCACCCTGACCTTGACCTCATTTCATGGATCAGTGATCAAGGTTAAAGTTACGTGATTAGGTCCGTTTCTCAAATACTATTAGCAGCAGGTCAACTATATGTGGTGTATGAAATGACTGTAATGGGTACATGTCAGTCTGGCAGGTTTTATCTGATCTTGACCTCATTTTCATGGTTCATTGGTCAATGTTAAGTGTTTGTGGTTTGGTCTGTTTTTCAAGTACTATAAGCAATAGGTCAACTTTATTTGGTGTATGGAAGGATTGTAAAGTGTACATTTCTGTCTTGCAGGTTTCATCTGACCTTGACCTCATTTTCATGGTTCATTGGTCAATGTTAAGTTTTGTGTTTTGGTCTGTTTTTCAAGTACTATAAGCAAAAGGTCAACTATATTTGGTGTATGGAATGATTGTAAGATGTATATGTCTGTCTGGCAGGTATCATCTGACCTTGACTTCATTTTCATGGTTCATAGGTCAATGTTGAGTTTTTTTTTTTTTGGTCTGTTTTTCAATTATCATAAGCAACAGGTCAAATATATTTTGTTTATAAAAAAATTGTAAGGTGTATATGTCTGTCTGACAGCATTTATCTGACCCGAGTTTCTGTGATGCTTTTAGTTAAACCTTTATCTTTAAGACTTTCAACATAAAATCAATGGTCAGTAAAGCAGGCGAGACATTTCAACATTTTTTTGAAAAAAATACAAGGCGATTAATTTACACATGTACTTTAAACTTGAAAATTTCTATTACAGATGTGTGACTTGGCCAGTGTTGTTGGAATGAACTGCTCACAACATGAAAAATTATCACCTAGAGTTAAAGAACTGTGTAGTAAAGCCCAGGAATTCTCAGCATTGTGATATTTATTATGTTCATATAAAAAGAACAATATCATAACTTGATGTACATTGTAATGAATTTACAGTGCAAATCATGGAGATTTTTTAAAAGATATTTGTAGCATCAGCACATTATCCAATTGTGAATGTTACTTAAACTGTGCCAATATAGACAAAAAATCTTTAAAAAAAAATATGTCAAAACACAAATACAAAGTTGCAATACTTGCATCCTTTATTATTTTCTTTGAAACGCAAATTGATTTTTTTTTCTTTAATTCCCTGTTGTGTGCTTCAACATTGGTTCAAAATTTTTGTCAAAGGAGATTTTAAAAAGGCATGCTGTAAAGATTCTTTAATATAGTTGCTTTGAAAAGTTCTTGTGGCCTGTATGCCCCCTCCACCTACCAAAAAAGTTCTATTTTCTATGTAGATTTGAATTTAACATACTGTTAATTAGTCATAATTTGCATACAGTATTTATTCTTGTGATTACAATTTAAATGTTGTTTTTTAAATTCCAAATAATCTGTGAGAGTTGATATTATGAGAGCCAATGAAATATTTTGTTTAAATTTGATTTATCATTTTACAATATTTATTATACATATTTTATAATCACCACTTAAACCATATATTTGTTGAGCAACCATGGCAAATGTCTGTTGTATCATGACATGTTATGAAATATGTTTTGAAATTTTGCTATCTTTGTTATTTATTTGAAAATAAAATGTAATAAAAATATGTTAAATGGTTTAATATTTCTTTGAGCTGACCAGTAGCTGTCATATACCTTTTATCTAATTAATACAGCCATTAGTTCCGATAAAATTGTCTTTGAATTTCCTCAAAATTTTTTTAATATGACAGCAAAAACATGTGTTTGTCTGTTATGGTATATCATTGTAGGAGTCAAATAAAAGGTGTTTTAACGAAAGCTGTAGATTTATATCATAGCAAAGATTGCTGAATGGTATATATTTTCTTGAGATACAAAATTTTCTATTTATTGATAGAAGTAGATTATCAGGGTTTTTGATATCAAAAACTTGTCAAAACATTTACTAAATTTTATCATCTGCACAAGGACATTATTCGTAAATATAAATCAATGGGCAGACATCTTATACGTTCAAGTATTTCACATCCCATCTTTTATGGTAATATTCTATACAAAGCACAAAAATGTCGTCATTCACCTCAAAAGCTAACCAAACCTTTAAACAGACTTATTCAGAAGGGATATAGTTACGATAATGTTGTCAGGTCATTAAAGATGTCATTTTTTGGAATAAATATTGATTCACTCATAGGGTCTTTGCGTTGGAAACAAACACATTTATTCTAAAACCAGTTGTTGGCATGATTCAGGTTATGTTCTTCTCGTATATTTTATGATGGTATGATACTAAACCTCTAATGGGAGGGATTGTGCTTGATTTTCATATGATGAAGACATAATCTTTCAATCACTTTAATTGAGGTCTGGAGCTGGCATGTCCGTTACTGCTAGTAGTCCTTTGTTAATTTATGTTGACCATTGTCATTTTGCTCAGTTTCTTCTGTTACCTATTCTAACATCGGATTCTTTTAAACAGAGTTTTACTGTGCGTATTTCTGTGTGTTTGTTTATTCTACATTGGCTTGAGGTATAGCGGGAGGGTTGAGATCCCACAAAACATGTTTAACCCCACCACATTTTTGCGCATGTCCCAAGTCAGGAGCCTCTGGCCTTTGTTAGTCTTGTATGTTTTTTTAATTTTGGTTCTTTTATATGTTTCAGAATTAAGTGTGATGTCCATTTTCTCTGAACTAGGACACATTTTTAAACGCCTGTTTTTATGGGACGTATTATGGTATACAGTTGTCCGTCGTCAACATGTCGGACAATAACTCAAAAACGCTTTAACCAATTTGCATGAAACTTTGGTGAATTGTTTATATCTATTGATGTGAGCTCCCTCTCAATTTTTTTAAATTTTGGATTTTATTCATTAAAAAAGGGGGGTTTTCCAGTTTTCGGACAATAACTCAAAAATGCTTTGAGCAGTTTTCGTAAAACTTTGGTGAATTGTTTATATCTATTGACGTGAGCTCCCTTATGATTTTTATAAATTTAAGATTTTACGTTTCTGAGTTATGGGGTTTTATTCATTAAAAAAGGGGGATTTTCCAGTTTTTGGACAATAACTCAAAAGTTCTATGAACAGTTTTCATGAAACTTTGGTGACTGGTTTATATCTATTAAAATAACCTCCCTTTAGTTTTTGATAAATTTCTGATATGACATTGAGGAGTTATGAAACTTTATTCTTTGAAAAAGCGAGGGGCGTATCATGCGCTCATGGCGCAGCTCTTTATTGTTTATGGGCCAGCTGAAGCCCGCCTCCGGGTGCGGGATTTTCTCGCTGTGTTGAAGACCCATTGGTGGTCTTTGGTCGTTGTCTCTTTGACGCATTCCCCGTTTCCATTCTCAATTTCATCAGATTATTATTTGTGTTTGATTGCTAAACTAATGCTTTAACACTGGTATCTACATGGATTTATATAAAACTTTTTCCAACTCGCATACTACAGTTATGTAATATTCCATTTTCTTGTTAGCTGTTTCATAGGAACAGTAAAAATCTTAAAAAAACCTGTACATCTGTTTTAGATGATTGAAGAGGTTGGCAATTCATACTTTGTTGATAGATTGATTATGGTCTTTATAAGTTTCCATTTTGGCATATGTCACTTGTTCTTAGTTCTCATTTGCTGTATTTGACAAAACCTTTCAGAATTTTGGGTCCTCAATGATTTTCAACTTCATTCTTGATTTGGCCTTTTAACTTTTTGAATTGAGCGTCAATAATGAGTCTACACTTTTGTAGACAAAAAAGCATGTCTGGCGTACAAAATTATAAGCCTGGTATCTGTGATAATTTTTTTTACAACCACTGGGTTGCTGCCACTGCTGGTGGAGGACTCCTGCCTGAGGGTATCATCAGCCCAGTAGTATAAGCCTGGTATCTTTGATAACCTTTTTTCATGGTTCAATAAACCTCCTGTAAATGATGTTTTAGGATTAGTTTTTGTTTACCCAGTACAGTGTGTTACAGTAATATGTCCTTCATGTAATGTAATAGTTATATAAACTTTACATGTTCTATGGATTGGATAGATGTGTACAAGACTGTCTGATAGGAGTCATCTGACTGTAGCAGAGTGATTTTTTATGCTTCATAAATTATGTAATTTGCACTTTGGAAATCATTGATTTATATTAAAAATCTACTTATCAAATTCTTATTGGAGTCTTAGTTTTATTATTTCACTCTTGCAAAGTATTGTTACTAAAGGATATTTATCCTTTAAGATTTGATTTAGTATATAATTTACGTATTGAGTAATGTTACTTATACATATTCATGGGGGTTGAAATTGAACTCTTGTTTTGATTGGTTCTTAGTTATTGGCGGTTAAGTTGAGTTTTTCCTTTGTGCTCTTTGTGTAGAATTTACCTGGACATTGGTCAGTGAAAGACGTCCATTTATTTATCCAGATGTTATAACTCAGAAACCATATTTACAGATTGTATATTACTATATTCAGTTTTATAGTTTTCTAGACATGACAAGACTCTGATGTAGATTACTTGTTTATACTTTGTGCCAAGTTCCTAATTTACTGGAGAACTCGCTCCATAAGTGAGTTTTTATTCTCTGGTAATAAACCATCCAAACTCTAGAAAGTCTTCTTGTTATTAATACCGGAAGAGACCCCTTTCACATGACAATGATCTCTTTTCGTGGTTCAATGATCAATATTCAGTTTTTGGGCTTAGGGCATTTCCTTTGTTACTATGAGTATGAGATGAACTGTAGTATATGGAAATTTTATTACTGTCTGGCAGGCTTCATCTTAGTTTGACCTCAACAAAGTTTTGATTTTCAATTATTTTCTCAGTACCTATATGTAATATGTCAACTATACTTGGTCTTAAGAATCACTGAAGGTGTACATGTTGGCCGGACAGGAGTAATCTGACATTGACCTCATTTTCCTTTCTTAAAGAAAATGTCTGTATTTAGGTTTGTGTTCAGTTTCTCACTTACAAAGAGTAGAAGGTCGATTATATTTAACCTATAGAATCACTGTCAGGTGTAAATGTTTGCCCAAAAGGAGTCTCTAATCTTTACCTCTTTTCTAGTTTAAAGCTAAATGTAAAGTTTTGGAATTTGGTCATTTTTGTCTCGCTTGCCACGAGTCACAGTATATGAGACACAGGGATTACAATCCAGCGGCGGCCCAAACTATTTATACTAAACTTTATATTTCAGAAAGTAGAAGACCTGGCGGCTTCAAACCTAGTATACCTTGTGTTATGAAGTTGTTATGTCTGCTGTCCTACCTCTTTTTCATGGTTCAGCGTCCACTTAAAAAAAAAGTTTAGTTTTTTTGTTATGTGAATTTCTCTTGTTATAATTAACGAGGTAACTAAATTTAGTATATTGGTACCTTGCAAGATCTACATGTTTGTTAGACAAGATTCACATGACCTCGACCTCATTTCAAGGATCAGTGATCAAGGTTCAAGTTACATGATTAGGTCCGTTTCTCAGATACTGAAAGCAATCTATAAACTATATTTGGTGTTGATTGTATGATATACATGTCAGTCTGGCTGGTTTCTTCTGACCTTGACCTCATTTTCACGGATCATAGGTCAATGTTAAGTTTTTGTATTTTGGTCTGTTTTTCTAATACTATAAGCATAGATCAACTACATTTGGTATATGGAATAATTGCAAGGTGTATATATCTGTCTGGCAGGTGTCATTTGTCCTTGAACTCATTTTCATGGTTCATTGGTTAATGTTAAGTTTTTGTGTTTTGGTCTTTTTTTCTAATATTTCAAGCAATAGGTCAACTTTATTTGGTGTATGGAATGATTGTAAGGAGTAAAGGTCTGTCTGGCAGGTGTCATTTGTCCTTGACCTCATTTTCATTGTTTATTGGCCAATGTTATGTTTCAGTAGTTACATCCTCTTCTAACATACTATAAGCTATAGGTCAACTGTTTGGTGTATGGAATGATTGTAAGGTGTACATGTCAGACTGGCAGGTTTCATCTGACCTTGACTTCATTTTCATGGTTAATTGGACAATGCTTAATTTTTGTGGTTTGGTTTATTTCTCAGATACTTTAAGCAATAGGGCCACTATATTTGGTGTATGGAATGATTGTAAGGTGTACATATCTGTCTGGCAGGGTTCATATTGCTGTGACCTTATTTTCATGGTTCATTGGTCAATGTTAAGATTTTGTGGTTTGATCTGTTTCTCAGGTGTTATAAGCGATAGGACCACTATATTTGATGTATGGAATGATTGTAAGGTGTCCATGTATGTCTGGCATGGTTCATCTGACTGTGACCTCATTTCATCGAACATTGCTAATGTTAAGTTTATGTGATACTTGTAGTAAAACCTTTATATTGCAGACTTTCAACATAAATTCAATCATTGGTAAAGCAAGGCGAGATATTTAAGCGTAAGCACTCTTGTTAGCCCGTTCATATAAAATCAATAAAATTAAAAGGACTATTGGAGGACTGTCACAAACAGGTGTGTATCCTCAGTAAAATTTCTAGTAACTTAACCATGTCAATAGAAAATGTTGCTCCAATGAACAAATTTTTAATGCGATAAAATTATCAAAATTCATAAATGAGGGTGGGGGTATTAAAACCACAAAATTAATACCCAGCAAAAGATATTTCTTATGTGATTTTGTTATGTGTTAACAAAAAAAAACAAAAAATTCTTCACAAACCTTGAAAATTAGAATACATGAATAAACATACATTATGGCTGTATTCTAATGATTGCCATATCACACTACACTTTGTGTACATGTCACAATAGGGTCAATGGTCATAATTTCTGGTGCTCTGAATTATTGTATTTACCAATATTTATGGTAGAGGTATAAATAAATTGAGAAATAAAGCATTTGTCTATGAAACAAACAGCAAAAGGCATCTAGAGGGCAACAATATACAAAGTTGTAAATCAGTTTGTGTATGGCATATGTTTACACTGATTTTCTTGCACATGATCAACTGTGTCTGGACTGTTTCAGAAAGTTCCTTGAAATAATAATAGAATTTACCATTAAAAATAAAATTGCTTTACATATAATGGCCTATAGTACTGAACAAAAATATGAGAACTAAAATATATCTTTATTTCCTCTTCTTTTTGTTGACAGCTTGTTTTATTCTTTTACGACTGTCTATTTTTTTTCTTATTTTTCGTCTTTTCAAAGACAGTTTACTATTTTCCTCCATTTTACTGACCTGTCAAAATAGAAATGTAAAATATTTTTTTTTAATAAAGTTAACAAGAAATTATACAACTTATGTTTAGGTAAGCCCTAATTCATTATTGACAGAAAATGAGTAATCTGCCATGCTAAGGAATGCTGTGAGAGTTATGAGTTCATTGAAGCCCTACAGATACATGAACGGAGGCCTATAGTATTCAGCTTGTCCTTCCATGCATCTGTCTGTGCCTTGCGTCACAAGTAATTTTCTATCTCTAACTTTAAAACCCTTGGAGTTCAGTGATGATACTTGGTGTGAATATTCACCAAATCCTTTCTGCTATCTAACTTTAAAACCACCTGGATTTCACCACTACTTGAAGGTTTGCCATGAACACAGAAGGAAACCCTACATTTTAAGATATGGTTAAAAACTTATATCAACTTAGCCACCCCATATGCGTTTGTACATAATTGTTTCTAATCAATAACCCTATTGGTATCATAATTTACCTATTTACATGCTGTAAGTCTGTTGTGATGGCTCCCATCACTATTCTTTAGTTCTTTAAACTTACCATATTACTGTGTTTCATTTTGTCTTCATTATCATCAGACATTTCCATATTTTCATCTTCATCATCATCATCAACAGTATTTGGATTTTTGTCAATTACATATTGTCCAACTCTGTCTTCTGTTTCAATTTCCTGTTTATCATTGCTGTAAAAAAGAAAAAGAGAAAAATGTGATCATATACTGATTAATTTTGCATGTCTTGAAATCCTCACAGTGAAAAATAAGCTTAAAAAGTCAGGGTTTTATGATGTCTTTTATTTGTCTCGACTTGCTGTCTCACTGAAGGATAGCCACATCTACTTTTATTCATAATAAAAATTCATCAAAGAAAAATATCAAAATACAAACTTTTATCAATCAAAGGGGAATAACTAAAAATAAATTTTTTTGTTATGTTCTTATGAATTATTTTACACTTGAAAGCACTAACAATGCAGTTTTCCATATAATTAATCAATTCCAAGAGGCATAACTCTATTAAAAACAGTTGATCTGCTGTGATTTTTTTTTATCTTGTCCTGATTATTGCTGATATAAATCTTTGAAATAAGTCTGATAAAAAATCTCGCAAAAATTGCACACATGAGAACTCTTACAATGCAATTTTCCACATAATTAATATTTCCAAGGAACATTACTCTTTTAAAAATAATTGATCTGCCCTGAATTTCGAACTTGTCTGAGACATTGCTGATATAAACCTCTGATATAAGTTTGATAAAAGTCTGACAAGAATTGTACATGTGAGAGCACTTACAAGACAGGACCTACTCACCGTAATTCTATGTCTCCCCTTGGGGGACAATTATAATGTTATGGTGTTGATCTTTTGTCATACAAAAGGGACCTATTAATATTAGTATATTATCAAAAAATTAACAAACACAGGGTATTTTACAAGCTTTTTGGCTTTATTTCTATGCATGAGATATATGTATAAAAATTTGAAGAAAAAAATCAATACAATAAAAGTACTTATAAAATTGTGATTCAAAACACTGCTTTTATAGAATCTTTTAATCAAAGCATATTTAAAGTAACAAAACATTTATGTCATATAATATATTTCTTTTCATTCACACACAAAATAATTTATGTGTATTCTGTATGTAAAACACTTTAATATACAAGGGTTAAAATGAGTTATAATGGTAATTGTGTGAATACCTGTTTATATCAGTTATCCCTTTCATACACTGCCATGTGTACTCCACAAACATTGCTTGTTGCTGTAGTCTTGTCAATCTGTTGAAATGTCTTTCTGAAAATAGATTAAAAACATAAACATTCCATAAATGTTGAGTTTGGTATAAAGCGTTCGTCTGTTTATATTAACATACTTTAAAATTACACAAGTTCTTGTAAAATGACATTTAAGTAATTTTTTTTCTCTTTCAATTGTTATTTTCTACTTAATTATAATCCAATTAACTGACCCAAAGAATCTATTTTAAACAATAATGGTCATGAAAATTGCCCAGTGGGTATATATGAAGTTGCGAAAAAAATATCAAACTAGAACATTAAAGGTAGTTGTGGCCAAATGTGGTCCAGATTGGCCCAGTGGTATCAGAGGAGATTTTAAAGTCTACATCAATAGGAATGACAACATGGATGGAAGATATTGATGCCAAGTGATGGCATTAGATCATGAGGACAGTCAGTACAAGGTTAGGTAAAAACATTTTTGAAATGAAAAATGTTTAAAATCAGCGACTCCTGTCCAACAGACATGTACACCTTACAATGGTTCTGTAAATCAAATATAGATGGCTTACCGATACCACTCATTGTAAGTAAGAAACTGACCTAAACACAGACATTTTGTTTGAACCATGAAAATAAGGTCAAGGTCGGGGACTCCTGTAAGGCCAGCATTTACACCAATTAAGTGACTTTTAAGACCAAATATTGATAATAAAAACTTCTTTATATGAGCACAATTTTAGGATTATAATATTACAATAAAAGACTTACTAGTGAAACATTATTTATCTTCTGTAGGTGATTTAATGTTTTTTAATACTTAAAATGATTCAGACAATTTTAACGACTTTGAATTGTTATTTTGGTGAACAGAAATGTTTGCCCCCTTTGACAAATTAAAATAATCATGAAGTTTGTTCACAAAAACATTATAGCAATTTGCCATCCCATGATAACCTTACATGTGAATTCCATGAGCACCTGTCATTACTTACCTGTGTAAGGTAATAAAGATTCTATTGTTGATTTCATATTAGGAAACTTCAGAAGATCTTCTGCTGTGTAAGATTTCAACACTATAGACAATATAAACTGTGCTTCATGGCAGTTTTTACTGTTTGTATTCCACTGGCCACAAAACCTCAAAACAGAATCTGAAAACAAAAATAATTTCACTAACTAGTCCTTATTTTTTGTTTTAAATTATTTATAAAATGTGAGACTTTATTTCTTTAAAGAATCAATATTACACCCAATATTTATATCTTTACTTCAACTTCCCTGCCACTTTTAAAAAGAAGATAATAGAAATAAGTCGTTGCAAGCAATGTCACATAAAGTTTACCCCACTTCATTGACAAAAAATTCAATGTTCATTGGCTATCATTAAATAAATCAAAAGTATCATCAAACAGGCAGTTATCGAAAACAAATATTTTTTATGTCTTGCACAGAAAGTTTCATATACAAATATAAGATGAGTCAGGCCATTCAACTGTTTCAGACTCTTTCCATGAAAATAAAACAACAGGTACTAATAATAACCAAAAGTAAAACTTAACTTTATGTGTGTTCTAACCATAACACAGTATTAATGAAAAATAACATAAATGGGGAATGTGTCCATGGGACACAGATGATGCCCTCGTTTGCACATCATATAAAGTTATAAAGGGACATAACTGAAGAACGGTAAAAGTGAAGCTATCCAAATTTGTACTTGATCTGAGTTTTGTGGTAATAACAATTGTCTATAAGTCTCATAACATTTGGTTGAGGCAACTTAAGTAAGAGAACGGAAACGAATAATTCAGCAATTTTTCCATTTGTAAAGGGGCTTAACTCTAGAACAGTTAAAGCAACATCACCAAAATTAATAACTGATCTGTATTTTGTTGTAATAAAACATGAAAATTCTTTTTTTCTAAATATGGTTAATTATTTCTGTATGAGGGTGGTCCTATTTGAATAGGCCTGGATATCAAGGGATAACTGAACATCCTCAACCTAAAAAAATCTCAAACAGGTTATAACAAATGCTTACCCAACTGGTCTTGTCTAAGTTTTTGTAAAGTTGCTTGTAAGTCTTCTACTCCAGACTGGCTAGCTAATATTTCTGAAACATAAAACATATAGTAATTATGATTTGAAATCATGTATACATTTGACCGACAGATTCTCATTTTATTGCCACTATCACTGATCACAGTATAACATTTAGCCGTTGAAAACAAAGTACCTGTAGTGCTGTATATCACAAGCAAGGTAAAAAGTTGTTTTTTTTGTCCTTCTAAACAGAAAGGTAGGTGGGTGAATTAACTGAATTCTTCATTAACTTGTAAGCAACATTTTTTTTTAAATTATTCATTTAGAATACATTTTTCTTCATTGATCCTCCCCATAGTAATATTTTAGAATATAAATAACATTTCTTATGTTGGGCTTGCTTTTCTGGGTATGTTTAGTGATATAGCACAGTGGCGGATCCAGGGGACTTCTCGGGTTGGAACCTGGGAATTTTACCTTTTTCATCCAAGTTTTCGACACAACCGATCAATGCTTTTGAATGGGGGCTTGCTTTTCTGGGTACATATGGTTGGAACCCCTTTTTTGAAAATGCTTTTGAATGGCTGGATCCACCCGCCCCTGTAGCAAATAAATTACATTTCAATTTTCACCAAATGTATTATGTACAGATTTGTTTTTATCTGACTTTTTGTGTTTGAATTATGTGATCTCGTAATTAATTTTCAGCCAAACCACATTATTTAAGATACATTTATCCAGCATCATTTCTTTTAAAGTATAGATGATTTCATAAGAAAATTTCAGTGTAAAATATATAATTAGTGGTACAGCGAAAATTATATCAACTGCTGTAAATTCTATACTATTATTTTGTTTGTATTTTTAAAGAACACAAACAAATAATAACACTACACAATCAGATAATATCTATAGCCATCTGGATGTGTTTTATGCACAATGAAAATAATCTCATTACAGATCACAAATGTCTGTGGAAGTTGAAGCTTTGATCAATGTCTTGTATGGTTATTTTATTTTACTTGGTTATTTTCTGACATGATAATTTTACAAACCTTTTAAAATAGTTAGAACTCTGAAGGGTTGTTCTAACTTTATTGCTAAAGCAATTGCTTTGTGATATTTCTTCTGTTGTATCAAATTTGACAATTCCTGTTCCCTGGAAAAAGAGAAAAACAAGTTATATTTGACATTCACTTGAAAAAAGCAAGAGAAATCACAATTTCTACGTTAATATAAACTGTTAACACAGAGATATGTCTCGCCTTTTGTAATTTCGATAATGCAAATGTTGAAATTAAAATAGCAACACTTTAACATGTAAGTTTTGTAAATATTAGAAGTCAATGAACCATGACTGAAGGTACATGGCTAAACAATATCCATGGAAATGAGATGTGCCAATGCTAATACAACTGCATACCAAATACCATTGACTTATCATAAGTAGTTCCTTAAAACAAACCTAAACACAAACTAATACATGTAAACTAAATAAAATTTCAAAGTCAATAGACCATAACTGAGGGGGCAGGGCCAAATTATCTCCATGGAAATGAGATGTGCCAGTGCTAATACAACTGCATACCAAATATCATTGACCTACCACTAGTAGTTCCCTTTAAACAAACCTAAACACAAACTAATACATGTAAACTAAATAAAATTTCAAAGTCAATAGACCATAACTGAGGGGGCAGGGCCAAATAATCGCCATGGAAATGAGATGTGCCAATGCTAATACAACTGCATACCAAATATCATTGACCTACCACTAGTGGTTCCCCATAAACTGACCTAATTACAAACTAATACATGAAAACTAAGGTAAAGTTTCAAAGTCAATAGACCATGACTGAGGGGACCGGGCCATATAATCTCCATGAAAATGAGATATGCCAACACTTATACAACTGCATACCAATCATCATTAACTTACCACTAGTGGTTCCCATAAACTGACCTAATCACAAACTAATACATTTAAACTAAGCAAAATTTCAAAGTCAATAGACCATAACTGAGGGGGCGGGGCCAAATAATCTCCATGGTAATGAGATGTGCCAATGCTTATACAACTGCATACCAAATATCATTGACCTACCACTAGTGGTTCACCATAAACTAGACCTAATCACAAACTAATACATTGTTGACGCCGCCGCCGCTGCCGGAAACAGCATACCTATGTCCTGCTTTTTGACTCCGTCAAGGCGAGACAATAAAAATAAGAAGATGTGGTATAATTGCCAATAAGACAACTCTCCACCAGAGACCACATAACACAGAAATTAACAATATAGGTCACCATATGGCCTTCAACAATATATATGTAGGACTCTAAAGTGCGATGGTACTCTAAAGTGCGATGGTCACGCTAAAGTGCGATGGTCTACGCTAAAGTACGATAGTGTCTCACGCTAAAGTGCGATGGTTGTTTGTTTGCTAAATTACGATGTATATCACGCTAAAGTGCGATGAACCAATAGGGTAAGGTTCGAGGATTAAAACGTTAAAGTATATTGATGTTAAAAAAATAGTATTTTGCAAAAGCTAGTATGCTAAGGTATAACATTTGTGATAGGCTTTATAATCTACTGGTAGTCTTAAGTGATTGTTTCTAAATTTTGAAGACCAACCACGTAATAATTGCTCAAAAGGTAATTTAGGTGTCACAAAATACTATATTTCCTGTAAATGAATTTTTAACAATTCGGTGTATTAAATATTTGGATAATTTGTGTAGTTTGCCGTTCAATCAGTCTTTCACAAATACAAAATTCGTTTAGCCGACATTTATAATTTACGCTGAAAACATGTACCTTTATTTTACCGACGTTACTTTTCAATAAAATAGACAATATTTTAACGGGACCGCAAAGTAAACTGCAACATAAATAATGATTTAAATGTATCCGTTCGCTTCAATAAAAGCACCATACAGGATATTTATGCGAATACTATTTTGTATCTAAATAGTAAAATGGTCGACTGCAGGATACAAGTTCTTCTTCCAGCTACCAAAAAAAAACACATTTGCTTCAGACGTCAAAGCACGGTCATGTTTAAATTAATTATTAATAAGTCATTGACATTTGGTTTCACAGTTGTTAATCAAATATTAGTAATTTATCTTCCGGCGTGTTCATTTTAGTTTGTGTAAACGACTGTTAACGTCATAATCAAAATACGTTTCTTACGTCTATACTTTCGCGGACCATCGGACTTTAGCGTATGGAGGCATCGCACTTTAGCATGTACCATCGCACTTTAGCGTGACCATCGCACTTTAGCGTCCCCATCGCACTTTAGAGTCCTACATATATATATAAAAGGCCCCGAAATGACAAGTGTAAAACAATTCAAATGAAAAAACTAACAGCCTAATTTACAAATATACAAAATAATGAACAAAAAAAAAATATGTTACACAACAAAAAACTGACAACCACTGAATTACAGGCTCCTGACTTGGGACAGGCACATATAGAATGTGTCGGGGTTAAACTAGTTTGATGGTGCCAGCCCTCCCCTAACCTGGGACAGTGGTGTAACAGTACAACATAAGAAAGACTTCATTACCTTATGAAACAAATATCACCTGTTGTCTTAGACTGAACTGCAATCCCATTGCCTTGTGTCAAACTCACTTTTTTTTTTATCATAATATAGGATAAATTTATATCTTTATGTCAAAAATTTAAGATAGTGACAGAGGTTATAATTATGATACAAACAATTGAACAATTATATTTTCTTAAGAACAGTTTGACCTATCACTAATATTTAAACCCTGAGTGTGACATTCCAAAAATCCTTTTACTTGAACACTTTGAAACAGATTGAAAAAGTCATAAGTCAGAAAACATTTGTCCCAGACAACTGATATTTTTTTTTTTTTTAACTTATACTGATTACCATATTAGTAAATATCAACAATAAATTGCATAAGTGAATCATTTGCACAAAATAAGACTCTGGGTATTCAAAGTTGTGTATTTATGGACATTGATGAATCAAAACTAAGATAATTAGAAGAATGCTTTTGCTCCTTATTAAGGGCCTCATTTTAACTGTTTTAGCTTCATGTTAAGGCCTCACTGTCACTTTGAGATAAAGACAAAGCAATAAAAGCGCTGTTACTTTGCTTTGGGTTTCATCAAGTGTGTGTTGTGATTTTGTATCATGATTTAATTCACCATATTGACTCTTTTCCATTAATTTTGATACATCAATTTAATTTCAACCTGTCACTAATATCCGGAGATAAAGTAACATTGCTACATTCTCCACAATTTTAACAAGATTTGATCTTTCAAGGGTGACTTTTGATAATAATTTTGTAAAATTACAATATTTTTACAAGAAAAAAGAAACAAACTTATTAAACCAATCCCTGATAATCAGACGTACTGTGGATTCATTTATTTTCGTGGATTTGCCAAAGTCTGTATACAAACTATTAGAAAATATGTACTTCGTTGAACATTTAAATTTGTGATATACCTTTACCTATGAAATCCACAAATATTGGTACCCCACGAATAATAATGCATCCACAGTAATACCAATTCTCATTAGAAAACAAGATCTACCATGTGGCATTTTTTTTAAACATTCAATCTTGTATCCCATATATGAACATAATTTTAGATGCTTAGCATGTATATTTACAATACCTGATAATAAACTGTTCTTGTTCTTTCCTTGTAGTGTCTTCTACTTCCTGTGTTATATCCTGTAATAGTTAAAAGATCTTGTACATACTTGTAGAGTCTATATTACATACAATAAACAATATATAGGAGAAACATTTGACCAACAATACTTATCTTTGCAGAATAAATAGAAAAATATGTGTTTAAGCTTTTAACAAACAAAGGTAAAGTTGGCTAGTAAAACCCTGAAAAGGTGACATGTCTTATTGACCCTTGTGCAAAACAAAGTTACACAGAAGGGAAGTGTGTCTTGCAGGGTACTTTCAAAATGTATGTTTATTACCTAAAAGATATATAAGCAATACCTGGCTGATTCCATTCATAAGCTGGTGATTAAAACAAAATTATTCACTGTTGATATTCTTAGCATCAATGGTCTAATCATAGATTTAAGTGTATTTTTTAGCAAAAACAGTCATAACCAGAAAATATAACTGTTTCTGAACTCTAGTATTGCACTATTCTTGACTTACTTGCCATTCCAGAATGGTTGAGTCTGCACCACCAGTGATAACAGAGTTTTCATCAGAACTGATAGCAATCCCCAAACTTTATCATCATGTTCATCAAATGTCTTAACACATTCGTTGGTTTTAATTGTCCATAATTTTAATAATCCATCTGAACCACTAAAAATAACAGTTTGAAAGTATATGCATGAATTATTTAAAATATTTTTTTTAATAAGATAAGTTATATAATAAATATCTTCAGAAGTAAAGCAACTGACATCAGAGTGTAAAACATCAACATTTCTGTATCAGCAGATACTGAATGTAACTTTACATTTGATATCAGTATTTTGTGAATATTTCTTGGTATGATAATTATAGATTATCAATGGTTTTTCAAACAAGAGTGTGTTTCTCAGCTACAATCTCATCAAAGGGCAACAGCCAGAGATGAGATGCAGCAGAGAAACAACCTCCAGTTTGAAAGACCATTGATAACCTGTTTATCGCTGTTTTCCTAGGCAACTTTTATGATGAAGGCTTATGACATCATACTTTTTCTTTCTCTCAACTGAGATTAAATACGCTGTTCCTACTAGGCCTTAGATTCTAGCGATAATTTTCTATCTCAAGCAAGTAGCATGATATGAAAAATTATCCGTAAAAAAAGATCAAAGGAAAAATACACTAAATAGCGATAATATGTAGTTTGATTTTTCATGGAACAGTTATGGTCCTCTGTAATACTGATACAATTAAGTTAAACACTTTTCTATATTGATTTTATTGTATGAACAGAAAGAGACTTGCAGTACACATCAGTGAGACTGTAACCCCCACCTCCCACAAAAAAAAAAACCCAAAAAAACAGAAAAGTATAGAACTTAGTATTCACAATTTTACTTTACCCTGGCCATATGTTAATTTGCTCATTCTACATTAGAGTCTTGTCTTGTCAGTGGTTTTCATAGTTTTTAATATTAGAATTCATTTGGAAACTAAGTGTTAATGGCAATTTTATGTGTTCTGTTGAATGTACTCACAACCTGTCTATATTGCTTGACAACTGTTAAGGATGTGCCTCTTATTGAAGGCATATATTGATTTCTAGATGTTTTTTTGGTTTTTGTTGTAGGGTTGTTGTGTCATTTACATAATTATCTCTCCAACTGTTTTCATATCTTAGATTTAATTCATTATATTGACTCTTTTCCATTAATTTTGATACGTCAATTTAATTTCAACCTGTCACTAATATCCGGAGATAAAGTAACATTGCTACATTGTTTATATTAATATACTTTAAAATTACACAAGTTCTTATAAAATGACATTTAAGTAATTTTTTCTCTTTCAATTGTTATTTTCTACTTAATTATAATCCAATTAACTGACCCAAAGAATCTATTTTAAACAATAATGGTCATGAAAATTGCCTAGTGGGCATATATGAAGTTTAACAAGATTTGATCTTTCAAGGGTGACTTTTGATAACAATTTTGTAAAATTACAATATTTTTACAAGAAAAAGAAACAAACAACTTATTAAACCAATCCCTGATAATCAGACGTACTGTGGATTCATTTATTTTCGTGGATTTGCCAAAGTCTGTATACAAACCATTAGAAAATATGTACTTGTTAACATTTAAATTTGTGATATACCTTTACCTATGAAATCCACAAATATTGGTACCCCACGAATAATAATTCATCCACAGTAATACCAATTCTCATTAGAAAACAAGATCTACCATGTGGCATTTTTTTTAAACATTCAATCTTGTATCCCATATATGAACATAATTTTAGATGCTTAGCATGTATATTCACAATACCTGATAATAAACTGTTCTTGTTCTTTCCTTGTAGTGTCTTCTACTTCCTGTGTTATATCCTGTAATAGTTAAAAGATCTTGTACGTACTTGTAGAGTCTATATTACTTACAATAAACAATATATAGGAGAAACATTTGACCAACAATACTTATCTTTGCAGAATAAATAGAAAACCATGTGTTTAAGCTTTTCACAAACAAAGGTAAAGTTGGCTAGTAAAACCCTGAAAAAGGTGACGTCTTATTGACCCTTGTGCAAAACAAAGTTACACAGAAGGGAAGTGTGTCTTGCAGGGTACTTTCAAAATGTATGTTTATTACCTAAAAGATATATAAGCAATACCTGGCTGATTCCATTCATAAGCTGGTGATTAGAAACAAAATTATTCACTGTTGATATTCTTAGCATCAATGTTCTAATTATAGATTTAAGTGTATTTTTTTTAGCAAAAAAACAGTCATAACCAGAAAATATGACTGTTTCTGAACTCTAGTATTGCACTATTCTTGACTTACTTGCCATTCCAGAATGGTTGAGTCTGCACCACCAGTGATAACAGAGTTTTCATCAGAACTGATAGCAAGCCCCCAAACTTTATCATCATGTTCATCAAATGTCTTAACACATTCGTTGGTTTTAATTGTCCATAATTTTAATAATCCATCTGAACCACTAAAAATAACAACTTGAAAGTATATGCATGAATTATTTTAAATATTTTTTTAATAAGATAAGTTATATATTAAATATCTTCAGAAGTAAAGCAACTGACATCAGAGTGTAAAACATCAACATTTCTGTATCAGCAGATACTGAATGTAACTTTACATTTGATATCAGTATTTTGTGAATATTTCTTGGTATGATAATTATTGATTATCAATGGTTTTTCAAACAAGAGGGTGTTTCTCAGCTACAATCTCATTGAAGGGCAACAGCCAGAGATGAGATGCAGCAGAGAAACAACCTCCAGTTTGAAAGACCATTGATAACCTGTTTATCGCTGTTTTCCTAGGCAACTTTAATGATGAAGGCTCATGACATCATACTTTTTCTTTCTCTCAACTGAGATTAAATACGCTGTTCCTACCAGGCCTTAGATTCTAGCGATAATTTTCTATCTCAAGCAAGTAGCATGATATGAAAAATTATCCGTAAAAAAAGATCAAAGGAAAAATACACTAAATAGCGATAATATGTAGTATGATTTTTTCATGGAACAGTTATGGTCCTCTGTAATACTGATACAATTAAGTTAAACACTTTTCTATATTGATTTTTATTGTATGAACAGAAAGAGACTTGCAGTACACATCAATGAGACTGTAAACCCCACATCCCACAAAAAAAAACCCAAAAAACCAGAAAAGTTTAGAACTTAGTATTCACAATTTTACTTTACCCTGGCCATATGTTAATTTGCTCATCCTACATTAGGAGTCTTGTCTTGTCAGTGGTTTTCATAGTTTTTTAATATTAGAATTCATTTGGAAACTAAGTGTTAATGGCAATTTTATGTGTTCTGTTGAATGTACTCACAACCTGTCTATATTGCTTGACAACTGTTAAGGATGCTTGCCTCTTATTGAAGGCATATATTGATTTCTAGATGTTTTTTTTGGGGTTTTTGTTGTAGGGTTGTTGTGTCATTTACATGATTATCTCTCCAATTGTTTTCATATCTTAATTATTGTCAGTACAAATATTTGTCATTTCAGGAAGAAATGTGTCTACTTCTGTCAAATAATTTGAACTTTGCTGAAGTTTGAAGAACATAAGTTTAATTATGGCATATGAGATTACAAAAGCTAAATGCCTTTAATCATTGCAGTGAGGATGTTTCAAACACTCAATCGTTTTCATTTACTAATTTACTAAATGTAAAACATGGTCATGATTTAAGACAACTGGTTGGTGTGAGAAAAAAAAATTATATGCCTTATAAGTTAATAATGAAATTGAGTTCTACATTCATACTGATATTTTACAATGTAATACAGTGTATTAGAAACCATTTACAAACCATGATAATAACTGCATCCCTCTAGTTAGAAAGACCACTCTTAAAACAGAACTGTCATGTCCTTCAAAAGTCTGGAAAACATATCAATAAGAAGGATTATTATATAAAACTGATCTTTTTAACATATGCATCTCTACCATAATTATATACTCAACAGCTTTAGAGATATAGAATGCTCTATAATAAATGAGTGTCATGTTGTTTTCTCCTCAATATGTAATAAAATGGACATAAGACATGTGTTTTCTAAGGCTGTGTATCTTTTTATTTTGTATATTGTGCTCAGAATGTAGGTAGGAATTTGTTTGCTTTTTGACTAAATAATTTCAAACCCATGCCAAACATGATTACATTTTTTTGTACTGGACATCCAGGAAGTTTTTATCTTGACACAGTTAAAGTCAGATAATGCAAGTACCTGCCATCTTAAAAGTTCTTACCTTGACACAGGTAAAGTCAGATAATGACCAAATTTTGATGGTACCATCAGCTGATGAGGTTACAGCACACTGAAATATATGTAAATCATGTAAAAATGAAATGTTACCTTATTAAATTAACTCATGTTCCTTCTTATCAATAGATAACCTTTGCACTATGCATATTTGACCTGGACATTTCAGTTAAACAAATTTATAATTGTATAGATATTTCAAAACATTTTAAGTATTGAAATTAATTTTTAAACTGTATGCTTTTAAAGTAAAACAAATCCTTGATGGAAAAACTTTCACTATTTTCACATTTCCTACAACTGCATACAAATTTTTCTTAACCCTTTCAACGCTATACACAGCATATGCCGTGATGACGTACGCCGTCTGCCACTGCTGTTCGCGGCATATGCCGCGATGACGATGGATTTTTCATCCAGACTCATAAACCATTCGGTTTTCATTCGGCCCTCTCTAATTTTTCCTCGTATGAATCGAGGATATACAAGGTCCCGTTTGCGCTTGAAATCGCGGGAATTTTAATGGTAAAATCATGCAGTAGAAGGAAAATAGAAGGAAAATAAAAACAAATATTTTGACAAATGCAAATGGCGGAAATCGAAAAAGACGCTGTAAATATGGAAATATTTCAGCATTTCTATAGCGAAACTGACAACGAGGAATAGTTAAAAGGTTTACCGTTATCTCAATGTGTTTATTACATTCAATTCGTGTGGGAAATATGACTTGATCGATCTTTACGAGACGTAGAAAAGAGGGGGAAACGGAGGTTGACTGAAAATTTTGAGGACGGAGCTACTTATTTGCACCACGTTTACGTTATACCTGGTGTATGGTGCAATACGCTACGGAATCGAGCAACTGGTGTCTTCTTTATTATATGGCAGATAGTACAACAAAATAAATGAAGATTAAAAGTTGTTTTTATTCAAAATTCAACACAAATACAATAATTTACACCTTTTACCTGTTAATTACCTGAAAATGCAGGTAGCCTGATGAAAATTTTACTAAAATAATTGCATAACATTACAGTTCATGCTCTCCTGAGCATTTTTGATGCACTAATTTTGTCTGTATCTCAAATAATAAAAAAAATACAGCAGTCTGAAAAGGAATATACTGTTCTAATGAATGAACCCAAAAAAAATGCAGCAGCAGCCATTTTTCTATTTTTTTGTGTAGTGTTGAAAGGGTTAAAATACTGAGTTGAATATAGAAAACACATGATATTAAAAAAAAACATGAAGAAAAATGTCTGTGAACAAGCTTAAAAAAACAATTTATACATTAACAATACCTATAATAAGGAAAACTTAATATCATGCACATCTAATGTTTTACCTGATCAACAGGTGAAAACTGGACACACCAAATTCCCTTCCGATGGCCTCTTAAAACTCCAATCATGGATAAATCTTTACTGACCCATAACTGAAATTAACAATAAAATGAAGCTTGCAACACCATTGACAGAGCATTTCTAGCTATTAAACTGTAAGGAAATTAACCTGAAAAAACAACAGGTCATCAATGAAATAACTTCATAATAATATACATATCTAAGTATTTGCACAAATGTTTTACAAAATAAAAAAAATTCCAGCTTAAAAATGAAAAGGAGTCTGATGTTCAGTAGTTGTCGTTTGTTGATGTGGTTCATAAGTGTTTCTCGTTTCTCGTTTTATATAGATTAGACCGTTGGTTTTCCGTTTGAATGGTTTATCACTAGTAATTTTGGGGCCCTTTATAGCTTACTGTTCGGTGTGAGCCTAGGCTCCGTGTTGAAGACCGTGCTTTGACCTATAATGGTTTACATTTGTAAATTTTGACTTGGATGGAGAGTTGTCTCATTGGCACTCATATCACATCTTCTTATATCTATATAAGGTGGCCAAACAATGAACTCTAAAGGTTGGTTGATGGATGGACAGAGTTATAACAATATGAACTTGTTGTTGCAGGGAGTAAAGTAAATACTGCTGCTAATTGCAGTGCTGTGATAACACACCTTACTTAGTTTGGTAATTTGTACATATTTTATGATGTAACATGCCTTGGCAGTGAAGTCCCATGTTTTGTGATGTAACATGCCTTGGCAGTGAAGTCCCATGTTTTATGATGTAACATGCCTTGGCAGTGAAGTCCCATGTTTTGTGATGTAACATACCTTGGTAGTGAAGTCCCATGTTTTGTGATGTAACATGCCTTGGCAGTGAAGTCCCATGTTTTGTGATGTAACATACCTTGGCAGTGAAGTCCCATGTTTTGTGATGTAACATACCTTGGCAGTGAAGTCCCATGTTTTGTGATGTAACATACCTTGGCAGTGAAGTCCCATGTTTTGTGATGTAACATGCCTTGGCAGTGAAGTCCCATGTTTTGTGATGTAACATGCCTTGGCAGTGAAGTCCCATGTTTTGTGATGTAACATACCTTGGCAGTGAAGTCCCATGTTTTGTGATGTAACATGCCTTGGCAGTGAAGTCCCATGTTTTGTGATGTAACATACCTTGGCAGTGAAGTCACATGTTTTGTGATGTAACATACCTTGGCAGTGAAGTCCCATGTTTTGTGATGTAACATGCCTTGGCAGTGAAGTCCCATGTTTTGTGATGTAACATGCCTTGGCAGTGAAGTCCCATGTTTTGTGATGTAACATACCTTGGTAGTGAAGTCCCATGTTTTGTGATGTAACATACCTTGGCAGTTTTATCCTGAGAAGCCGTCACTATATATTTATCATTAGGTGATACTGCGATGCTATTTATATCTTTGTCGTGTGCCCGTTCTGTAGCTCGGCAGTGTAGGTTATATGAATCAGCACCAACATCCCACATTTTAATTGTACAATCTTCTCCACCACTTACAACAAACTTTCCACTTAAACTAAAATAAAATCCAAACAGTTCTTGTCACAATATGATAATCAAAGGTGTATAAGTCAGAGAATTTCACCAAACAGTTATTCTTGCCATTGTGTAAGATATGTCAAACAATTTGTGAATTTTTGTATAATATAATTTGTATCAGAAATTTAAACTGTCTGGCTTCAAACAAAATCACAATAAATAAATGGGGAATGTGTCCATGAGACACAGATGATGCCTCCACTTGCATATAACATTATAAAGAGACATAACTCAAGAACCATAGAAGTGATGCTACCAAAATTCAAACTTAATCTGTGTTTTGTGGTAATAAACATTGTGTATAAGTTTCATAACATTTGGTTGAGGCAAACTAAAGTTAGAGAATGGAAACCAATTTTGGGATGTACGGACGGACAAAGGTAAAACTAAATGCCCCCTCTGCTGTGGCAGGGGCATAAAATCTTTATATTTAGTGTTTTTTTGGAGATCCATTGAAGGTCATGAACCTTTTTTACTTCTGAAGATCAATTATGGCACAGACCAAACTTTTTTAATTAGGTAAGTACATGTCCTTAACAATGGAGAAATAGCTAATAAAAAGATGTCTCAACTTAGCACTTGCAAATAATGTGTGAATCTCAATACAAATGTTGCACATATGAAGTTTACATCTTAACATCTTCAAGAGCTTATGTTTCTATCCAAATAGCAGGTAATATAAATGGTAAGGATAGATAGCTCTTCAAAAATTTCTCCAATGCCATCATTACTTGATTTACCATTAGAAAATATATAAGACACTTCTAATCATAGATGTGTTTGATTTGTCCTAGTCACAATTCTGCCTTTCTTTCCTTGTTCATTTCATATCTTTACACAAAATACTACTTATCACTGGATTTTACCTGTATAAGCAACATGACAGGTGTAACTAGTGGAGCAGAATTGGCTTACCCTCTAAAAGAACACGAGTTCACCCTGGGTTTTCTGTAATGTTTTTGTTATTCAATACCTAGGTGTTTTTTATATCTGGTTATCATTTTGCCTTTTTTCTCTTGACCCTAGTGTTATCTATCCTTCTCTTATGTATGAAATAATCTTACTCTTCTTTCAAACTCACCTAGAAAAGTTTATAGACCCAACAGAACTTGTGTGACCTTGACCTTCACCACAACAGTGAACCATTCCTGTTTCTGGGTCAAGGTTCCACATCCTTATGCTGTTATCCTGGAATGATATAATTTAATTTCAAAATTGTGGAACTTAAAACTTATAATAAAATCCTTTTATATTGAAATGTCTTCTGGACTTAGAACATATGTAGAAAGTTTTTTTTTAAAAAGGCAGTATTTCTGTTTAATGTAAGTTAACAGGGGAAACACTCATTTTGCGTTGCGCTGAGGACAAAAAAATGAAATGCAACTCGGACAACAAAATAAGGATATTGCAATGAAAATTAAATTACACATTTGCACAAATTAGTAGTATTAATTTTAAACAATATATCTTGTAAACATAAACCATAATACCACAGAATTTAAGCTAAGAACAATTATCCTATTTTATGAAATCTATAAAAAACCTCTTGATTATCAATATTCCTAATGACAAAACACACTAAGACTTAAAGGTGAGCTAATTAAGTACTAACCTTAGATGCAGTAGCTATCATATTTGTATCTTTGTGGACAGCTACACTCAGTACAATGTCAGTATGACCATGTAGTATTTGGCAACTCCAAGTTTTCACATTGTAAACTTTCAAATTTTCTGAATTTGTGCATACAACTAGGTGAGAGTCATCTTTGCCTATGAACTGTAAATCTAATATCTCATCTGTATAGCCACAAAACTAAAAAAAAAAGAGTCATCTGTGTTTAGTTCATCCACGAATTGTCTAGACTCAGAACAGTTTAGAGCTTGAAATTTACTTTTAGTAATATTTTTTAGAATCTGTGATTCTGGATAGAAAAATATGTTAAAAGTACAGGTATTCTTATATCATGAAAAGAGAAAGATACTTGTCAATATAAGCTAACAAGTATTACCAAATTTTTTCTTTTTCTTTTCATCTATCATAATAAAAAAATTGAATTCATTCCAATTCATAAAAGGTATGTAACATCGTTACTGTGATAATGAAAAACCCTTTATATTTTGTATTGATGGACAGTATTAAAATAACATGAAAACATGGGTTATAATCGAAAACAATAACTGTTGTCCACAACTGTACATACTTTAAAGTCTTAGTTATAATCCTACTGATTTGATATTCCCTTTACAATACGCAGATACAGCATTATGTGTTAATTATATTTACCTGTTTTTCTATTTCAATATTTTCTATATTATACATTGATATAGTATGGTCAGCTACGACAACTGTCAAGTTTTGTTCTGATTCAGTAAACCATGCCTGTGTAATAGTCTGGCTACCACTTTCCGTCTCAGACTTTAATCCAAGTCCCATAAATTTAGAGAAGACACATTTTGATTTTTTAACATTCCAAATCTTCATAGATCCTGAAAAAAAATTATAAAATGAAATTAATTAACCATAGATTTGGAATTAATCAGTAAGTTAAACAGAACACTTATAGCGTACATTCAAGTGCTACTATAGGTCAAAATCAAATCTTCATAATTATTAAAAAAATATCTAAATAACATGTCTCTATAACCTTAAACTTCTTGCAATTTCTTTCCAAAAAAAAAATTTTAGCCTCTATTGCACAAATATCTTTGCCAGCATGAAAAAGATGTGTGAACGAGGGCAATAATTATTGTGTATAAGTTTCATAACATTTGGTAGAGGCAAACTTAAGTTAGAGAACGGAAACGAAAAAAATCAGCAATTTTTCCATTTGTAAAGGGGCATAACTCTAGAACGGTAAAAGTGATGCCACCAAAATTAAAACTTGATCTGTGTTTTGTGGTACTAAGCATTGTGAATAAGATTCATTGCATTTGGTGGAGGCAAACTAAAGTAAGAGGACAGAAACAAAATTCAGCAATTTTTCGATTTCTAAAGGGGCATAAATCTAGAAGGGTAAAAGTGATGCCACCCAAATTCAAACTTGATCTGTGCTTTGTGGTAATAAGCATTGTGTATAAATTTCATATCATTTGGTTGAGGCAAGAGAACAGAAACCAATTTCAGGACATACAGACGTATGGATGCAAGGATGGACGGACGTACAGACGGACAAGGGTAAAACTTAATGTCCCCTCTGCTATGGCGGGTTCATAAAAATAAACCTACATGTACAATTAGTGAAATCAACAAACCATATCATTTATAAATTTTAACATCAACTGTTGACGCAGAGATATCTCTTGCCTTTATGCAATTTTGATAGTATAATGCAAATGTTGAAATTAAAATGGCAATATTTAAACATGTAAACTATACAAAACATTCAGAAGTTAATGAACCATGACTGAAGGTGCGGGGCCAAATAACCTCCATGGAAATGAGAAATGCCAATGCTTATAAAACTGCATATTAAAAACCCTTGACATATCTTAAGTCGGTCCCTTTAAACTAACCTAAACACAAACTTTAACATGCAAACTTTTAAAAAGGTTTAAAAGCCAATTAATCATGATGAGGGGGAGGGGCTATAATATCTCCATGGAAATGAGACTTGCAAATGCTAATACAACTGCATACAAACATCACTGACCTTACACTAGTGATTCCCCTTTAAGTGACATTATCACAAACTAATACATGTAAATTATGCAAATAATTAAAAGTCAACAGACCATGACTGAGACGGCTGGATCAAATAATCTCCATGGAAATGAGATGTGCCAAAACTTATACAACTGCATACCAAATATCACTGACCTACCACTAGTGGTTCCCCATAAACTGATCTAATCACAAACTAATACATTGTTGACACTGCTGCCAAGAACAGCACACATAAGTCTTGTTTTTTCTACTTCATTGAGGCTAGACAAAAAACTCACAAAAAGATACCCTCCTTCAAGTCTCTAAATAAAAATAATACCCCAACAAGAGGCTCTCAACAGCCAGAATCGCTCACCAGGTGTAAAATATGCCATTTTGATATTTTTTTTCCTTAATTGCAATCAGTTTTATAGTAATAAGTTAAGCCAAATTTCAAGAGCAATAACTCCTATTAGCAGTCAATTGACAATCTGGGCCAAGTTGACTTATTTGTAGATCTTATTTTGCTGAACACTTTTGCTTAAAACAAGTATAGTTTCTGCAAATAAAAAATGAGTATAATATGTCTTTCAACGGCAATAACTCCACAAAGGGTCGATTGATGATTAGTCCATGTTGACTTACTTGTAGATCATATTTTGTTGAACATTTTTACTATGGATAGATTCTCTTTATCAACTAAAGTTAAGAAGAAAAAAAATGCAAGACGTCTAAAACTCAAAATTTAAAGGCAATAACTCTATAAGGGGTCATTTGATGATTTCTGCCTAGTTGACTTATTTGTAGATCTTTATTGTTCTGAACATTTTCTTGTTTAAAATTTCTCTTTATCTGTTTAATTTTTTAAGATGAAAACCAAAAACTATGAAATTTGCAAAAAATTGACATTTCAGTGGCAATAACTCCAAACTGGGTTGTCTGATTTTTCTGAAAACTTCACCAGAGAGTGACCCTGACCTGTTGATCATTTAACACCCCCCTACCCCCATGTCAGATTTGTTCTTACTGCTTTAATTTGTGAGATATACGCAAAAACTGAATTTTACCCTAATGTTCTAGCAACAGCTGCCATGTATGATAATTGATCAAATCCCGGATAAATTTCTAAAGTAGATACCATAAGGAACATCCAGGTAAAGTTTGGTTACATTAGTTCCAGTAGTTTCAGGGGAGAAGATTTTTAAATAAGTTTAGGATGAAGGACTGACGGACCCATGACGACAAGTGATGGCAAAAGCTCACATGGCCTTTTAGACCAGGTGTGTTTAACATGGATCAAAGGCTTAAGTGGCAGGATTGTGCAGACTGTTTCTTAAAGAATGGAGAATCATCTAAACTGTACATTGGAATATATTGAAATATAAAATGTGAAAAAATATTTAAAGTCATATGAAACTTCAAATTTAAAAAAAGTTGAATATGTAAACTTTGGTAGCAAAGTTAATAAGCTTGCGATCAACAATCACTGACTGAAATATTATTTGTCGATAAAACGTTATAGATTCGTAATATAAAAACGTGCCTACATGACTTAGTTTAGTGTATATGCATGCATTGGTTCAATAATTCCAATAACATTAAAATTACAAAATACATATTCAAATGACTTTAAACAACTCCATAATAGAGGTTGCACAACTTCATTAGGGTTTGCACACTCTGCAAATTTCCAAAGATCTGGGTTAAAAACAAATATTGTTGCCATCTTTTGAAAATTTACAACGAAAAATTCCCAAGTTTGGTAAATAGGAAAAAAATTATTCAAACAATTCCATAATAGCAGGTGCACAATTTCAAAATGTGTGCAATCATTCTGTGAAATTTCAGGAATCTGAGTGAACAACTGATGGAGGAGTTGATTACACAAATTAGATAATGACTTTTCCCCTGCCCACCCAACATCACTATACTATAAGACAGTTTTGGACTTTGTCCAGCCCAGCCAATAATTATTCAGATGAAGAAATTAAATATGTGGAGCAAAAGTGAACCATGTGTAAGATTCTGTGGATGTCACAAAAATTATGTCAAGTTGTTCAAGAGCAGTTGTGGATACAAAAGTGGGAAGGAAGTTAAAATGGATAGACAGATAGATAGATGGACCATGGAAGAAATATTTAAAAGGAATAACAACGTCGTCACTTCAAAGGTTTCATTTGCGTTACCGCCCATCTTTCGATAACTCGTTAATTGGTTTAATATCTGGCATGGAAGTTGATTCTCCGCATGTGATCAATCAAATCACTGACACTTTTCGGTCATTTTCGTGTTCACGGAAAACTACGAACAGACTAGTTTTTGTCGTATATATCGTGCGAAGTAACCCGAATAGTCCATTCGTTACATTCCGTTGATGTACGCTGCGAATAGAGACATTCGTTCAATTTTATTTTAGTCCAATTTTCCTATTTCTGGTTAGTTCGATCTTAATAGTTCAACAGCTATCACATATGAAATTGGAGAACAAGGCTGGGTCATTTTCAATTTTAATATTTACAGACAGTTAAAAGCCATTTCCGTAAGTTAAGAAGATGATTGTACAAAAAAGTTCGGACCCCTTTTATTAAATCTGAATAATCTAAGTCTTTCGTGTATTAGTCAATTAAAATATTCACAATTCTAAACGGTTCTATCCTTTAATTTATAGTTCTTGATACATAAACTAATTCGTGTAAAATGAATTTGCCGTAAGACAGATAGCGTCAATCTCATTTTTCGGTTTGTTTTAATTTTGCTGTAGCTTGTTATATTAATACAAGTATTCCACAATAAACACTTTTTAAAAAATGTATGTTTACGACCATATTATCCCTATTTTAGCTGTCCAGTTTCAATAATGTAATCAATGACATTTATGACATATACATAAATTTAGAATACTTCTCGATAAACTTTGCACATTTCAACAGTAAAAAAATCTATGTCTAGATTTGTCTACATTATTTTGTTAAACATCATGTGAAACCTGATCAATTCATCGGTATTTAGATATAGGAAGATGTGGTGTGAGTGCCAATGAGACAACTCTCCATCCAAATAACAATTTATAAAAGTAAACCATTATAGGTCAATGTACGGCCTTCAACACGGAGCCTTGGCTCACACGAACAACAAGCTATAAAGGGCCCCAAAAGTACTAGTGTAAAACCATTCAAGCGGTAAAACCAACGGTCTAGTATATATAAAAAGCGAAACGAGAAACACGTATAAATTACATAAACAAACGACAACTACTGTACATCAGATTCCTGACTTAGGACAGGTGCAAACATTTGCAGTGGGATTAAACGTTTTAATGGTACCAAACCTTCTCCTTTTTCTGAAACAATAGTATAACATCACAACATAGAAAAACACACGATAAAACATCAATTGGAAGGCTTAACTCAATCAAAACGTAAATTAACACACTATGAACGAATAAATTCGATCTGTGATACCTGAAAGTAAATACATAGTTAATAAAATATTAGGGACAAACATTCAAGGCCAAATAGCAAACAAACAAGTCCAAATAAAGCCATGGCAAAACACTACCATGAAATATTAAACCCTTAGAAAATAATCACTTTTGAAAAAACGGTTTTCATAATATATACAGGTAAATGAAAAATAACTTTGTCGTTTTAGGTATACTTTTCTGTCTATATAAAATCTTCCAATAATTAGGAATACCAAGAAAGGTCTGTCATATAAATACCTAATTTAACACTAGATACATAAGGGTAAATATCAACAATAAAACTTCCTGTACAGATTAAAGGAGAATAATCTTGATGTTAATACAAATGTAGTACGAAGAAGTGAAAATTAGTAGATATTCCAAATAATCAAAGCTGGTATACAGACAAGATCCATATTAATATAAAATAACAAAAAGTATTAAAAATAGTATCAACAGGTCGAATTAAATAACTGTTTTACTCGGGATCCGCTTTTAACGGAAAATACTTTTAGAACAGTTTAAAACAAACGGTAAAAAGCAAAAATATGCTAAATTAAATACAATTTTCCATGCTAAACTGTTGTAGGTTGAACAATTCTCGTCCGTTTTCAAGTTTTTACATCATACGACTTCTTTCTGAAGGTAGAGGTTTTATATGAGACAGCCCCACCTTCTTATTAATAAACCTCGGTTTCACACAGGTGCTTTATAATTACGGACTTGATAAAATCATGTGACTGATAAGAAATTCCAGATGCCATTTTACAACCGCAGTATCACAGATAGTAACCAAAGGGGTCTTGCCGCTGAGACTATAATTGGATAAAATCATATGACTTTAGTACAGAGCTCTGCAGGCTGTTAATACATGCTAATTAGTCGTTGTTATTCCTTTTAAATATTACTTCCATGGATGGACATACATAAAACTGATGAACTTTCCTATCAATATAAAGGCGGTTTCAGAAAGAGGGTATAAAAGTATTGAACTATGTAGGTATTAAAATTGTATTTTTTTACCAAAAGTTAGATGTATAAATTTATTGGTATCTGTAATCAAAGGGACCTAACTTGTAGCAAAAACCATTTAAGGTCATCTAATGCCAGAAGATGTTGGAATGGTAGTCTACAAATCTGCAAAAATTATTTAAAAGTATGTACATGATTAATCATGCCAGCACTTGATCAGAAACCTAAAATAAATCCAAAACTCACATTAACTAATATTATTTGCAGTTTACCATCTTACCTTTACTCCCAAAAGTAATAATATGATGTGCATCTTCTGTTACATTTAAATTTGGGTATTCTGAATTCTCTGGCAGTAGTACCACTGATTCTACATTCTATAAAATAGTTATATATGGTCTCCATATTAATTCAGCTGTACATAAAAAATGCTTTCAAAAGTAAATTCTTAAATAAAAATAAATGATATGAGTATGAAATAAATTGCTTCGCTGAGCACAGCTGGATACGACCGCAGATGTACAACCCTGAAAAGTTGCTGCCAAAATGGACACAATATTCACGCTTGATACAGGTTTGAATTTGGATTGTAATTAAATATTTGACACATAATAGGTTTCTGCCACAGAATAACTGTAGTCAAAAACTTAAAATTGGTTATATGATTTGATTTATATTCAATTTTTGCTTTTGTGCAATACACTATGCTGTTGCAAATTTATCCCCTCCCAAGAAAAAATTACCCTGTTTTTTTACTTTTGTGCAATACACTTTCCTGTTGAATATTAACCCCAAAAAAAATATTTGAAGAAATTTTCTTTTTAATTTCTGAAATCTGAAATGAGAAAAATAGTCTCCCCAAAATATTTTTCACCTCCCCTTTCCCTTATTCCAAAAAAATTCTTTCCTCAAGATATAGTCACTATCTCAATTCAAATTTCTAATAAATTTTGCAACCATAATTACCCATTTAAATACATCATGAAAGTCGTAAAACATAAAATGACATACATGCATGTAGTCATGGCTAAAATTAATATTATCTAAAATAAATTGACAGCTAATCACTTCAAGACAATCATCATTTTTTAATACATAATTTACAAGCAAATAAGGGAGGTAATCAAACATTGTTGTTTTAAATGGGATTGGATTACCTCCCTTAGACTGCTTTAAAATTGTCTTAATTGTCCTTTAACCAGAAAAAACCTTGTTTTCCCCCTTTTTTGCCCCTAATTCCTAAATGGTTTGAGCCTTAACCCCCAAAGTCAATCCTAACCATCCCTTTGTCGTATGGAAACTTATGGTATAATTTCAATATAAAAGACAGATTCATACACTTAAACACAAGTTATTGACTAGAAACTACAAAATGCTTATTTGGGCCCTTTTTGGCCCCTTATTCCTAAACAGTTGGGATTATAACCCTTAAATCAATCCCAACCTTCTTTTAGTGGTTATAAACCTTGTGTTAAAATTTTATTGATTTCTATTCACTTATACTAAAGTTATTATCCGAAACCATCTGTCTTCGGACGACGCTGACGATGACGACGACAACGACAACGACAACGTGATACCAATATACGACCAAAAAATTTTTAATTTTTGCGGTCGTATAAAAAAATGATTTGAACAAACATTCTGAGAGTTCCCCTACCGGTTAAAAATTCATGGTACTGGAACAAAATGCTAACTTGATCTATAACTTGTCATGGTGTAAACTGCAATACATAGTCCTCTACGGTTAAAAATTCATTGTACTGGAACAAAATGCTAACTTGATCTATAACTTGTCATGGTGTAAACTAAATAACAATGACATGTATCAAGTCAATATCTTAAAGCATGATGAAACAAGAGGCTCTCAAGAGCCTGAATCGCTCACCTGTTATTTTTTTGCTTAAATCTTTCATCAATGATTATTTTTGCTTTTTACCCATATGTTCCATTTTAGCCATAGTGTCTATGTTTCTTGACGTACAAGGAAATGAAATACAAAATTTATACTAGAATTCATTTGAGAAGATTTTTAAAGTTAAAAAACACAAAACAACTTGTGTAAAATTGTCCTTAAAGGGCAATAACTCCTTAAGGGGTCAATTGACAATTTTGGTCATATTAAACTTTTTTGTAGATCTTACTTTACTGATCATTTTGCTGTTTACAGTTTATCTTTATCTTCAATAATATTCAAGATAATAACCAAAACTGCAAAATTTCCTTAAAACAACCAATTTAGTGGCAGCAACCCAACAATGGGTTGTTTGGTGTGTCTGAAAATTTGAGGGCTGATAGATCTTGACCTTTTGAACAATTTTACCCCATGTCAGATTTGCTCTAAATGCTTTAGTTTCTGAGATATAAGCCAAAACTGCATTTCACCCTTATGTTCTATTTTTAGCCATGGCGGCCATGTTTGTTGATGGATCAAAATTTGGATACAATTCATAAACTAGATTCCTAAAGGAACATTCATTCAAAGTTAAGAAGTATTAGGCACAATAGTTTCAGAAGAAAGATTTTTAAATGTTAGCAAACTTGATGAACACATTGTGTAAAATTGTCTTTAAAGGGCAATAACTCCTCAAGGGTCAATTGACAAATTTGGTCATTTAACTTTTCTGTAGATCTTACTTTGCTGAACATTATTGCTGTTTACAGTTTATATCTATCTATAATAATATTCAAGATAATAACAAAAACTGCAAAATTTCCTCAAAACTACCAATTTAGTGGCAGCAACCCAACAAATGGTTGTTCAATTTGTCTGAAAATTTCAGGGCTGATAGATCTTGACCAATTGAACAATTTAACCCCAGTCAGATTTGCTCTAAAAGCTTTAGTTTTGGAGATATGAGCCAAAACTGCATTTGACCCCTATGTTCTATTTTTAGCCATGGTGGCCATGTTTTTGATGGATTAAAACTTGGATACAATTTATAAACTAGATATCCTAAGGAAAATTTAGATGAAGTTTGAAGGTATTTGGCCCAGTAGTTTCAGAAGAAAGATTTTTAAATGTTAGCAAACTTGATGAACAAATTGTGTAAAATTGTCTTTAAAGGGCAATAACTCCTTAAGGGGTCAATTGACAAATTTGGTCATTTAACTTTTCTGTAGATCTTACTTTGCTGAACATTATTGCTGTTTACAGTTTATATCTATCTATAATAATATTCAAGATACTGTCGTTTAGTTTCAGAGATATAAGACTAAAAAGTGCGTTTGAAACCTATGTTTTATTTCAGCCATGTGTGCCATGTTGGCAGGCAGGGTCATCATACACAGTGGTCCCTGGATATCCTAGTGGTGATTTAAACCAAGTTTGGTTTAATTTGACAGTAGTTTCAGGGAGAATTTTGTAAAATTTATCTAACGATAAAAAAACAAAAAACAAAAGGTAATAAAAATTGATTTCTGCAAAATTCAGTTGATTGTGCAAGGGTTGTATAGCCAGCTGAGGTCGTTAAAACTCTCATTTGTTGTTGCAAAATTCAAGTGGTTTTGAATTGCTTTGTTGATCTTTTTGTATTCAACTTTTAAACAACAAAGTACAACAAATATGATGACTGATACTCATGACACTGAAAATATGGTCTTCATTCTTGTGAAGAAAATGGTAAGGTTTGAAATATTTCTTAAATATTAATTCAATACCAATACTTTAATTTGTATTGGATTTATCCCATGAAATGAGAACAAGGGACACAATTAAATTCAATTTTTTCCCTAAACTTCTGATAAAATATAAAATGAAGAACTCTATTTTTTAATGAGAATTTTTTTTAATAGTTAATTGATAATTTGAACAATATTAATTAAGTTTTAGATCTTGCATGGTTGATTAATTTTCTCTCAAAATTTCTGATATTCTATTAAAGTTTTAAATATAATATGAGGCAGGCATTACCTGTGAAAGGGATGAAGTCTGTATAAATTAGTGTAGGAATTCAAGCATCATTTCCACTTCGGAATCTGCAGAAAATGAATCTAAAGTACTGAAACATATCTGACATTCGACCTATTGTTCAGGATTATAGTTGTGACATCATTTTCAATGTAAAGAAAGAAACACCATCATCAGGTATTAATGTGGTTTTTTTTCATGATATAGAATTATCAATTATTTTTATTGCCAGTTCATTAGTAGATTGTTTTCTATATTGATTTTCTACTGCAGTTTCAGAAAAGAAGATTACAAAGGAAAACATTTTGTAAAACCAAAATTTACCAAATTAATGAAAATTGTTAAAAATTGACTATAAAGGGCAATAACTCCTTAAGGGGTCAACTGACCATTTTGGTCATGTTGACTTATTTGAAGATCTTACTTTGCTGAACATTATTGCTGTTTACAGTTTATCTCTATCTGTAATAATTTTCAAGATAATAACCAAAACGGCAAAATTTCCTTAAAATTACCAATTCAGGGCAGCAACCCAACAACCAGTTGTCCAATTCATCTGAAAATTTGAGGGCAGATAGATATTTACTTGATAAACAAGTTAATCCCTGTCAGATTTGCTTTAAATGCTTTGGTTTCAGAGTTACAAGCCAAAATCTACATTTTACCCTATGTTCTATTTTTAGCCATGGCAGCCATCTTGGTTGGTTGGCTGGGTCACCACACATTTTTAAACTAAATACCCTAATAATGATTGTGGCTAAGTTTGGTTGAATTTGGTCCAGTAGTTTCAGAGGAGAAGATTTTGTAAAGATTACAAAATTTACAAAAATTGGTAAAAATTACTTTAAAGGGCAATAACTCCTTAAGGGGTCAACTGACCATTTTGATCATGTTGACTTATTTGAAGATCTTACTTTGCTGAACATTATTGCTGTTTACAGTTTATCTCTATCTGTAATAATTTTCAAGATAATAACCAAAAACGGCAAAATTTCCTTAAAAATTACCAATTCAGGGGCAGCAACCCAACAACCAGTTGTCCAATTCATCTGAAAATTTGAGGGCAGATAGATATTTACTTGATAAACAAGTTAATCCCTGTCAGATTTGCTTTAAATGCTTTGGTTTCAGAGTTACAAGCCAAAATCTACATTTTACCCTATGTTCTATTTTTAGCCATGGCAGCCATCTTGGTTGGTTGGCTGGGTCACCACACATTTTTAAACTAAATACCCTAATAATGATTGTGGCTAAGTTTGGTTGAATTTGGTTCTGTAGTTTTAGAGGAGAAGATTTTTGTAAAGATTACAAAATTTACAAAAATTGGTAAAAATTACTTTAAAGGGCAATAACTCCTTAAGGGGTCAACTGACCATTTTGATCATGTTGACTTATTGGCCGGTTTCAGAAAGAGGGTATAAAAGTATTGAACTATGTAGGTATTAAAATTGAATTTTTTTTTTTTTACCAAAAGTAAGATGTATAAATTTATTGGTATCTGTAATCAAAAGGGGCCTAACTTGTAGCAAAAAACCATTTAAGGTCATCTAATGCCAGAAGATGTTGGAATGGTAGTCTATAAATCTGCAAAAAATTATTTAAAAGTATGTACATAATTAATCATGCCAGCACTTGATCAGAAACCTAAAATAAATCCCAAACTCACATTAACTAATATTATTTGCAGTTTACCATCTTACCTTTACTCCCAAAAGTAATAATATGATGTCCATCTTCTGTTACATTTAAATTTGGGTATTCTGAATCCATTGGCAGTAGTACCACTGATTCTACATTCTATAAAATAGTTATATATGGTCTCCATATTAATTCAGCTGTACATAAAAAATGTTTTCAAATGTAAATTCTTAAATAAAAATAAATATGATAAATGTATGAAATAAATTGCTTCGCTGAGCACAGCTGGATACGACCGCAGATGTACAACCCTGAAAAGTTGCGGCCAAAATGGACACGATATTCATGCTTGATACAGGTTTGAATTCGGATTGTAATTAAATATTTGACACATAATAGGTTTCTGCCACAGAATAATTGTAGTCAAAAAACTTAAAAATTGGTTAGTGCAATACACTATGCTGTTGCAAATTGATCCCCTCCCAAGAAAAAATTACCCGTTTTTTACTTTTGTGCAATACACTTTAACCCCCCAAAAAAAATATTTGAAGAAATTTTCTTTTAATTTCTGAAATCTGAAATGAGAAAAATAGTCTCCCTAAAAAAATTTTTTCACCTCCCTTTCCTTATTCCAAAAAAATTCTTTCCCTCAAGATATAGTCATTATCTCAATTCAAATTTTTTTAATAAATTTTGCAACCATAATTACCCATTGAAATACATCATGAAAGTCGTAAAATATAAAATGACATACATGCATGTAGTCATGGCTAAAATTAATATTAATTAATAGTAACTTCTAAAAATAAATTGACAGCTAATCACATCAAGACAATCATCATTTTTTAATACATAATTTACAAGCAAATAAGGGAGGTAATCAAACACTTGTTTTTAAATATGATTGGATTACCTCCCTTAGACTGCTTTAAAATTGTCTTAATTGTCCTTTAACCAGAAAAAAACCTTGTTTTTCCCCCTTTTTTGCCCCTAATTCCTAAATGGTTTGAGCCTTAACCCCCCAAAGTCAATCCTAACCATCCCTTTGTCGTATGGAAACTTATGGTATAATTTCAGAGAGATTCATACACTTAAACACAAGTTATTGACTGGAAACTACAAAAATGCTTATTTGGGCCCCTTTTTTTGGCCCCTAATTCCTAAACAGTTGGGATTATAACCCCTAAAATCAATCCCAACCTTCTTTTAGTGGTTATAAACCTTGTGTTAAAATTTTATTGATTTCTATTTACTTATACTAAAGTTATTATCCGGAAACCATCTGTCTTCGGAAGAGCTGACGATGACAACGTGTAGATCATATTTTGTTGAACATTTTTACTATGGATAGATTCTCTTTATCAACTAAAGTTAAGAAGAAAAAAATGCAAGACGTCTAAAACTCAAAATTTAAAGGCAATAACTCTATAAGGGGTCATTTGATGATTTCTTCCTAGTTGACTTATTTGTAGATCTTTATTGTTCTGAACATTTTCTTGTTTGAAATTTCTCTTTATCTGTTTAATTTTTTAAGATGAAAACCAAAAACTATGAAATTTGCAAAAAATTGACATTTCAGTGGCAATAACTCCAAACTGGGTTGTCTGATTTTTCTGAAAACTTCACCAGAGAGTGACCCTGACCTGTTGATCATTTTAACACACCCCCCTACCCCCCATGTCAGATTTGTTCTTACTGCTTTAATTTTTGAGATATAAGCCAAAAACTGAATTTTACCCCAATGTTCTAGCAACAGCTGCCATGTATGATAATTGATCAAATCCCTGGATAAATTTCTTTAAAATAAACACCCTAAGGAACATCCAGGTAAAGTTTGGTAACATTTGTTCCAGTAGTTTCAGAGAAGATTTTTAAATAAGTTTAGGATGAAGGACTGACGGACCCATGACGACAAGTGATGGCAAAAGCTCACATGGCCTTTTAGGCCAGGTGTGTTAAACATGGATCAAAGGCTTAAGTGGCAGGATTGTGCAGACTGTTTCTTAAACAATGGAGAATCATCTAAACTGTACATTGGAATATATCGAAATATAAAATGTGAAAAAATATTTAAAGTCATATGAAACTTCAAATTTTAAAAAAAAAGTTGAATATGTAAACTTTGGTAGCAAAGTTAATAAGCTTCGATCAACAATCACTGACTGAAATATTATTTGTCGATAAAACGTTATAGATTTGTAATATAAAAACGTGCCTACATGACTTAGTTTAGTGTATATGCATGCATTGGTTCAATAATTCCAATAACATTAAAATTACAAAATACATATTCAAATGACTTTAAACAACTCCATAATAGAGGTTGCACAACTTCATTAGGGTTTGCACACTCTGCAAATTTCAAAGATCTGGGTTAAAATAAATATTGTTGCCATCTTTTGAAAATTTACAACGAAAAAAGTTTGGTAAATAGGAAAAATTATACAAAAATTCCATAATAGCAGGTGCACAATTTCAAAATGTGTGCAATCATTCTGTGAAATTTCAGGAATCTGAGTGAACAACTGATGGAGGAGTTGATTACACAAATTAGATAATGACTTTTCCCCTGCCCACCCAACATCACTATACTATAAGACAGTTTTGGACTTTGTCCAGCCCAGCCAATAATTATTCAGATGAAGAAATTAAATATGTGGAGTAAAAGTGAACCATGTGTAAGATTCTGTGGATGTCACAAAAATTATGTCAAGTTGTTCAAGAGCAGTTGTGGATACAAAAGTGGGAAGGAAGTTAAAATGGATAGACAGATAGATAGATGGACCATGGAAGAAATATTTAAAAGGAATAACAACGTCGTCACTTCAAAGGTTTCATTTGCGTTACCGCCCATCTTTCGATAACTCGTTAATTGGTTTAATATCTGGCATGGAAGTTGATTCTCCGCATGTGATCAATCAAATCACTGACACTTTTCGGTCATTTTCGTGTTCACGGAAAACTACGAACAGACTAGTTTTTGTCGTATATACGTCGAAGTAACCGAATAGTCCATTCGTTACATTCCGTTGATGTACGCTGCGAATAGAGACATTCGTTCAATTTTATTTTAGTCCAATTTTCCTATTTCTGGTTAGTTCGATCTTAATAGTTCAACAGCTATCACATATGAAATTGGAGAACAAGGCTGGGTCATTTTCAATTTTAATATTTACAGACAGTTAAAAAGCCATTTCCGTAAGTTAAGAAGATGATTGTACAAAAAAAGTTCGGACCCCTTTTATTAAATACGAATAATCTAAGTCTTTCGTGTATTAGTCAATTAAAATATTCACAATTCTAAACGGTTCTATCCTTTAATTTATAGTTCTTGATACATAAACTAATTCGTGTAAAAATGAATTTGCCGTAAGACAGATAGCGTCAAGCTCATTTTGTCGGTTTGTTTTAATTTTTGCTGTAGCTTGTTATATTAATACAAGTATTCCACAATAAACACTTTTTAAAAAATGTATGTTTACGACCATATTATCCCTATTTTAGCTGTCCAGTTTCAATAATGTAATCAATGACATTTATGACATATACATAAATTTAGAATACTTCTCGATAAACTTTGCACATTTCAACAGTAAAAAAATCTATGTCTAGATTTGTCTACATTATTTTGTTAAACATCATGTGAAACCTGATCAATTCATCGGTATTTAGATATAGGAAGATGTGGTGTGAGTGCCAATGAGACAACTCTCCATCCAAATAACAATTTATAAAAGTAAACCATTATAGGTCAATGTACGGCCTTCAACACGGAGCCTTGGCTCACACGAACAACAAGCTATAAAGGGCCCCAAAAGTACTAGTGTAAAACCATTCAAGCGGTAAAACCAACGGTCTAGTATATATAAAAAGCGAAACGAGAAACACGTATAAATTACATAAACAACGACAACTACTGTACATCAGATTCCTGACTTAGGACAGGTGCAAACATTTGCAGTGGGATTAAACGTTTTAATGGTACCAAACCTTCTCCCTTTTCTGAAACAATAGTATAACATCACAACATAGAAAACACACGATAAAACATCAATTGGAAGGCTTAACTCAATCAAAACGTAAATTAACACACTATGAGCGAATAAATTCGATCTGTGATACCTGAAAGTAAATACATAGTTAATAAAATATTAGGGACAAACATTCAAGGCCAAATAGCAAACAAACAAGTCCAAATAAAGCCATGGCAAAACACTACCATGAAATATTAAACCCTTAGAAAATAATCACTTTTGAAAAAACGGTTTTCATAATATATACAGGTAAATGAAAAATAACTTTGTCGTTTTAGGTATACTTTTCTGTCTATATAAAATCTTCCAATAATTAGGAATACCAAGAAAGGTCTGTCATATAAATACCTAATTTAACACTAGATACATAAGGGTAAATATCAACAATAAAACTTCCTGTACAGATTAAAGGAGAATAATCTTGATGTTAATACAAATGTAGTACGAAGAAGTGAAAATTAGTAGATATTCCAAATAATCAAAGCTGGTATACAGACAAGATCCATATTAATATAAAATAACAAAAAGTATTAAAAATAGTATCAACAGGTCGAATTAAATAACTGTTTTACTCGGGATCCGCTTTTAACCGGAAAATACTTTTAGAACAGTTTAAAACAAACGGTAAAAAGCAAAAATATGCTAAATTAAATACAATTTTCCATGCTAAACTGTTGTAGGTTGAACAATTCTCGTCCGTTTTCAAGTTTTTACATCATACGACTTCTTTCTGAAGGTAGAGGTTTTATATGAGACAGCCCCACCTTCTTATTAATAAACCTCGGTTTCACACAGGTGCTTTATAATTACGGACTTGATAAAATCATGTGACTGATAAGAAATTCCAGATGCCATTTTACAACCGCAGTATCACAGATAGTAACCAAAGGGGTCTTGCCGCTGAGACTATAATTGGATAAAATCATATGACTTTAGTACAGAGCTCTGCAGGCTGTTAATACATGCTAATTAGTCGTTGTTATTCCTTTTAAATATTACTTCCATGGATGGACATACATAAAAACAGATGAACTTTCCTATCAATATAAAAGGCCGGTTTCAGAAAGAGGGGTATAAAAGTATTGAACTATGTAGGTATTAAAATTGTATTTTTTTTTTTACCAAAAGTTAGATGTATAAATTTATTGGTATCTGTAATCAAAAGGGACCTAACTTGTAGCAAAAAACCATTTAAGGTCATCTAATGCCAGAAGATGTTGGAATGGTAGTCTATAAATCTGCAAAAAATTATTTAAAAGTATGTACATAATTAATCATGCCAGCACTTGATCAGAAACCTAAAATAAATCCCAAACTCACATTAACTAATATTATTTGCAGTTTACCATCTTACCTTTACTCCCAAAAGTAATAATATGATGTCCATCTTCTGTTACATTTAAATTTGGGTATTCTGAATTCTCTGGCAGTAGTACCACTGATTCTACATTCTATAAAATAGTTATATATGGTCTCCATATTAATTCAGCTGTACATAAAAAATGCTTTCAAATGTAAATTCTTAAATAAAATAAACATGATAAATGTATGAAATAAATTGCTTCGCTGAGCACAGCTGGATACGACTGCAGATGTACAACCCTGAAAAGTTCTGCCAAAATGGACACAACATTCAAGCTTGATACAGCTCTGAATTTGGATTGTGATTAAATATTTGACACAGCATAGGTTTCTGACACAGAATGAATGTGGTCTAAGAACTTAAAATTTTAAATTGGACATTCACCTATTATGGTCCAATATCCAAAATCTAAATACATGGTTAGATTCAGCATATCAAAGAACACCAAGAGATATAATTTTGATGAAATCAAACAAAGTTTAATTTTGGACTTTGACCCAAAGAATTTGAAAAGTTATTAATTCGGAAATAATAAAAAATCTAAATACATGGTTAGATTCAGCATATCAAAGAACCCCATATATTCAATTTTTCTTGAAATCAAACAAAGTTTAATTTGTGGACCCGATATTTGGAACCAACTTGATTAAAACTGAAGGCCAAATCAAAACTAATGCATTATCATGTTTAGATTCAACATATCAAAGAACCCTAAAATTCAATTTTGTTAAAATCAAACTAAGTTTAATTTTGGACCCTTTGGACCTTAATGTAGATCAATTTGAATAAATTTGGGTATTCTGAATTCTCTGGCAGTAGTACCAATTGATTCTACATTCTATAAAATAGTTATATATGGTCTCCATATTAATTCAGCTGTACATAAAAAAAAAATGCTTTCAAATGTAAATTCTTAAATAAAATAAACATGATAAATGTATGAAATAAATTGCTTCGCTGAGCACAGCTGGATACGACTGTAGATGTACAACCCTGAAAAGTTGCGCCAAATGGACACAATATTCACGCTTGATACAGGTTTGAATTTGGATTGTAATTAAATATTTGACACATAATAGGTTTCTGCCACAGAATAACTGTAGTCAAAAAACTTAAAATTGGTTATATGATTTGATTTATATTCAATTTTTGCTTTTGTGCAATACACTATGCTGTTGCAAATTTATCCTCCCCAAGAAAAAATTACCCTGTTTTTTTACTTTTGTGCAATACACTTTCCTGTTGAATATTAACCCCCAAAAAAAATATTTGAAGAAATTTCTTTTTAATTTCTGAAATCTGAAATGAGAAAAAATAGTCTCCCCCAAAATATTTTTTTCACCTCCCCCTTTCCCTTATTCCAAAAAAAATTCTTTCCCTCAAGATATAGTCATTATCTCAATTCAAATTTCTAATAAATTTTGCAACCATAATTACCCATTTAAATACATCATGAAAGTCAGAACATAAAATGACATACATGCATGTAGTCATGGCTAAAATTAATATTATCTAAAAATAAATTGACAGCTAATCACTTCAAGACAATCATCATTTTTTAATACATAATTTACAAGCAAATAAGGAGAGTCAAACATTGTTGTTTTAAATGGGATTGGATTACCTCCTTAGACTGCTTTAAAATTGTCTTAATTGTCCTTTAACCAGAAAAACCTTGTTTTTCCCCTTTTTGCCCCTAATTCCTAACTGGTTTGAGCCTTAACCCCAAAGTCAATCCTAACCATCCCTTTGTCGTATGGAAACTTATGGTATAATTTCAATATAAAAGACAGATTCATACACTTAAACACAAGTTATTGACTAGAAACTACAAAATGCTTATTTGGGCCCTTTTTGGCCCTTATTCCTAAACAGTTGGGATTATAACCCTAAATCAATCCCAACCTTCTTTTAGTGGTTATAAACCTTGTGTTAAAATTTTATTGATTTCTATTCACTTATACTAAAGTTATTATCCGAAACCATCTGTCTCGGACAACGCTGACGACGACAATGACAACGTGATACCAATATACAACCAAAAAATTTTTAATTTTTATGTCGTATAAAAAATGATTTGTACAAACATTCTGAGAGTTCCACTACCGGTTAAAATTCATGGTACTGAAACAAAATGCTAACTTGATCTATAACTTGTCATGGTGTAAACTGCAATACATAGTCCTCTACCGGTTAAAAATTCATTGTACTGGAACAAAATGCTAACTTGATCTATAACTTGTCATGGTGTAAACTAAATAACAATGACATGTATCAAGTCAATATCTTAAAGCATGATGAAACAAGAGGCTCTCAAGAGCCTGAATCGCTCACCTGTTATTTTTTTGCTTAAATCTTTCATCAATGATTATTTTTGCTTTTACATATGTTCCATTTTAGCCATAGTGTCTATGTTTCTTGACGATACAAGGAAATGAAATACAAAATTTATACTAGAATTCATTTGAGAAGATTTTAAAGTTAAAAACACAAAACAACTTGTGTAAAATTGTCCTTAAAGGGCAATAACTCCTTAAGGGTCAATTGACAATTTTGGTCATATTAAACTTTATTGTAGATCTTACTTTACTGATCATTTTGCTGTTTACAGTTTATCTTTATCTTCAATAATATTCAAGATAATAACCAAAAACTGCAAAATTTCCTTAAAACAACCAATTTAGTGGCAGCAACCCAACAATGGGTTGTTTGGTGTGTCTGAAAATTTGAGGGCTGATAGATCTTGACCTTTTGAACATTTTTACCCCATGTCAGATTTGCTCTAAATGCTTTAGTTTCTGAGATATAAGCCAAAAACTGCATTTCACCCTTATGTTCTATTTTAGCCATGGCGCGCTATGTTTGTTGATGGATCAAATTTCGGATACAATTCATAAACTAGATTCCTAAAGGAACATTCATTCAAAGTTAAGAAGTATTAGGCACAATAGTTTCAGAAGAGAAGATTTTAAATGTTAGCAAACTTGATGAACACATTGTGTAAAATTGTCTTTAAAGGGCAATAACTCCTCAAGGGTCAATTGACAAATTTGGTCATTTAACTTTTCTGTAGATCTTACTTTGCTGAACATTATTGCTGTTTACAGTTTATATCTATCTATAATAATATTCAAGATAATAACAAAAACTGCAAAATTTCCTCAAAACTACCAATTTAGTGGCAGCAACCCAACAAATGGTTGTTCAATTTGTCTGAAAATTTCAGGGCTGATAGATCTTGACCAATTGAACAATTTAACCCCAGTCAGATTTGCTCTAAAAGCTTTAGTTTTGGAGATATGAGCCAAAAACTGCATTTGACCCTATGTTCTATTTTTAGCCATGGTGGCCATGTTTTTGATGGATTAAAACTTCGGATACAATTTATAAACTAGATATCCTAAGGAAAATTTAGATGAAGTTTGAAGGGGTCAATTGACAAATTTGGTCATTTAACTTTTCTGTAGATCTTACTTTGCTGAACATTATTGCTGTTTACAGTTTATATCTATCTATAATAATATTCAAGATACTGTCGTTTAGTTTCAGAGATATAAGACTAAAAAGTGCGTTTGAAACCTATGTTTTATTTCAGCCATGTGTGCCATGTTGGCAGGCAGGGTCATCATACACAGTGGTCCCTAGATATCCTAGTGTTGATTTAAACCAAGTTTGGTTTAATTTGACAGTAGTTTCAGGGAGAATTTTTGTAAAATTTATCTAACGATAAAAAAACAAAAAACAAAAGGTAATAAAAATTGATTTCTGCAAAATTCAGTTGATTGTGCAAGGGTTGTATAGCCAGCTGAGGTCGTTAAAACTCTCATTTGTTGTTGCAAAATTCAAGTGGTTTTGAATTGCTTTGTTGATCTTTTTGTATTCAACTTTTAAACAACAAAGTACAACAAATATGATGACTGATACTCATGACACTGAAAATATGGTCTTCATTCTTGTGAAGAAAATGGTAAGGTTTGAAATATTTCTTAAATATTAATTCAATACCAATACTTTAATTTGTATTGGATTTATCCCATGAAATGAGAACAAGGGACACAATTAAATTCAATTTTTTCCCTAAACTTCTGATAAAATATAAAATGAAGAACTCTATTTTTTAATGAGAATTTTTTTTAATAGTTAATTGATAATTTGAACAATATTAATTAAGTTTTAGATCTTGCATGGTTGATTAATTTTCTCTCAAAATTTCTGATATTCTATTAAAGTTTTAAATATAATATGAGGCAGGCATTACCTGTGAAAGGGATGAAGTCTGTATAAATTAGTGTAGGAATTCAAGCATCATTTCCACTTGGAATCTGCAGAAAATGAATCTAAAGTACTGAAACATATCTGACATTCGACCTATTGTTCAGGATTATAGTTGTGACATCATTTTCAATGTAAAGAAAGAAACACCATCATCAGGTATTAATGTGGTTTTTTTTCATGATATAGAATTATCAATTATTTTTATTGCCAGTTCATTAGTAGATTGTTTTCTATATTGATTTTCTACTGCAGTTTCAGAAAAGAAGATTACAAAAGGAAAACATTTTGTAAAACCAAAATTTACCAAATTAATGAAAATTGTTAAAATTGACTATAAAGGGCAATAACTCCTTAAGGGTCAACTGACCATTTTGGTCATGTTGACTTATTTGAAGATCTTACTTTGCTGAACATTATTGCTGTTTACAGTTTATCTCTATCTGTAATAATTTTCAAGATAATAACCAAAACGGCAAAATTTCCTTAAAATTACCAATTCAGGGCAGCAACCCAACAACCAGTTGTCCAATTCATCTGAAAATTTGAGGGCAGATAGATATTTACTTGATAAACAAGTTAATCCCTGTCAGATTTGCTTTAAATGCTTTGGTTTCAGAGTTACAAGCCAAAATCTACATTTTACCCTATGTTCTATTTTAGCCATGGCAGCCATCTTGGTTGGTTGGCTGGGTCACCACACATTTTTAAACTAAATACCCTAATAATGATTGTGGCTAAGTTTGGTTGAATTTGGTCCAGTAGTTTCAGAGGAGAAGATTTTGTAAAAGATTACAAAATTTACAAAAAATTGGTAAAAAATTACTTTAAAGGGCAATAACTCCTTAAGGGGTCAACTGACCATTTTGATCATGTTGACTTATTTGAAGATCTTACTTTGCTGAACATTATTGCTGTTTACAGTTTATCTCTATCTGTAATAATTTTCAAGATAATAACCAAAACGCAAAATTTCCTTAAAATTACCAATTCAGGGGCAGCAACCCAACAACCAGTTGTCCAATTCATCTGAAAATTTGAGGGCAGATAGATATTTACTTGATAAACAAGTTAATCCCTGTCAGATTTGCTTTAAATGCTTTGGTTTCAGAGTTACAAGCCAAAATCTACATTTTACCCCTATGTTCTATTTTTAGCCATGGCAGCCATCTTGGTTGGTTGGCTGGGTCACCGCACACATTTTTTAAACTAAATACCCTAATAATGATTGTGGCTAAGTTTGGTTGAATTTGGTTCTGTAGTTTTAGAGGAGAAGATTTTTGTAAAGATTACAAAATTTACAAAAATTGGTAAAAATTACTTTAAAGGGCAATAACTCCTTAAGGGTCAACTGACCATTTTGATCATGTTGACTTATTTGTAGATCTTACTTTGCTGAACATTATTGCTGTTTACAGTTTATCTCTATCTATAATAATTTTCAAGATAATAACCAAAACGGAAAAAATCCTTAAAATTACTAATTCAGGGCAGCAACCCAACAACCCATTGTCCGATTCATCTGAAAATTTCAGGGCAGATAGATCTTGACTTGATCAACAATTTTACCCTGTCAGATTTGCTCTAAATGCTTTGGTTTCAGAGTTATAAGCCAAAATATACATTTTACCCCTATGTTCTATTTTTAGCCATGGCGGCCATCTTGGTTGGTTTGGCAGGTCACTGGACACAATTTTTAAACTAGATACCCTAATGATGATTGTGGCCAAGTTTGGTTAAATTTGGCCCAGTAGTTTCAGAGGAGAAGATTTTTGTAAAAGTTAACGACGACGGACGACGACGGACGACGGACGCCAAGTGATGAGAAAAGCTCACTTGGCCCTTCGGGCCAGGTGAGCTAAAACTACATTGACCCCTATGTTCTATTTTTAGCCATGGTGGCCATGTTTGTGGATGGATCAAAACTTCGGATACAATTTATAAACTAGAAACCCTAAGGAACATTTTGTTAAAGTTTGAAGGTATTTGGCCCAGTAGTTTCAGAGGAGAAGATTTTTGAAATAGTTTACGACGACAGACGACGATGACAGACGACGATGACAGACGACGGATGCCAAATGATGGCATAAGCTCACATGGGGCCCTTCGGGCCCCAGTGAGCTAAAAAGTGTAGAAAACTAATTATTTAAGTGAATTTTTAAGTCCAAGGACCATAACTCTGCACAAAATAATCAGACCAGAACAAAATTTGAACTTGATCTGTACCTGTCATGATGAAACTATATACCAATTATCAAATCAATATCTCCAAGCATGAAGAAAAAAAAAGTGTGGAAAACTGATTTGCCACACTGACAGATGGACAGACAGATAGATAGACAGACAGACAGACGCACGGAGTGCAAAAACTTCGTCGGTAGGGGACTAAAAAGTAGCTGATTACATATATATTAATAGCTAAATAATGCCTCACAGATATTTTTATCTGGATATACATAAAAATAAATGAATTTTCAGAATTAGCATCAAAGTAAGAATTACCTCTAAAATAGGAATAGTTTTGGTAACTTGTAATTTTTCTACATCCCATACAGCCAGTATATTGTCCCTTCCACCACTGAAAATATATTAAATATGTCATAGTAAATTAGAGAAATAATAGGGTAGTAATCTCATTTAAGTTACAGTGGTGATTCACAAGAGATTTTTTTTAATTGTTTACATGTAAAAATGTATGGACAAATGGACATCTAGAAATGGCCATAGATTAAACTCATGTCAATGCAAGCATAAACTAGTACTGCATACATTAATTGAAATTTGCTTTCATAAATATCATGGAAGATCATAATCAAAATATAGGACTGCATGAAGCAATGTCACATTAACAGAAATGCTCCAATAAACGTAATGATCAGTTCAACAGTTGTTATCATATTACTTCTTTGATGCTCTATTTTACACTTTGAGTATGGCAAGTTTTGTGGTTAAATCTTAGATCTTGAAGTATGAATATCAGGTTTTACCAAGATCTTTAATTTCAAGGATCTTAAGTTACATCCTAAACTGCAAATAAAAGATTTTTTCCTCTAGTATAAGAAATTCAACACTTTTCAACCTGAATATGAAAAGACTGAATTTTTCAAACAAATGACATACTTATATTCAAACATATAGCCTTATACTTTTCAAATAAGACAGCAATTCTATACATACCTATATAATGTCTTCCCATCAACAGAGAAACAAAGGGAGGTAACAACACTAAAATGTGCCTCTATTTCAGCTATACAGGAACTTTTCATCAGATCCCAGACCCTTACTTTGTTGTCATTGGCTGCAGAAAATAACTGGAGCTTCTCTTGAATCGGATGGAATTCTACAACACTGTAAATATAATTTAAGAATTACATGCTGCTGTTAACAAACATATCTTCTCCATGATAGTTAGAAAATCCATGGAAATGAATCTTTAATGATTAAAGAAAGTTGTTATATGATTCTCTTATCTCACTTTAATAAAATGCTTCGCTGAGCGCAGCCTGATAACGACCACAGAGGTCGAACCCTGAACAGTTGGGACAAATTTGGACACAATATTCAAGCTTGATACTGTCCTAATTTGGATTGTGATCAAATTTTTGACATAATATAGGTTTCTGACACAAAATAAATGTGGTCAAAGATCTTGCAATACTGTGCAATTGAAGATTTCTTCTTGAAACTTTTCAAAATTCAAAATTTGAAAATTTTGAAAATAAATATGAATCCTTAAAAATTGGAAAAAAAATCCCCCAACTTTTAGAACCCCCTCCCCTTTTGGAGCAATAACCTAAAACTCAATCCCAGCTTTTCCTTTGTAGTATGGAACCTTGTAATACAATTTCAGAGAGATCCATACACTTAAACACAAGCTTGTTTTTGGCCCTTTTGGCCCCTTATTCCTACATGTTTGGGACAATTAACCCCAAACTCAATCCCAGCCTTCCCTTTGTTATATGGAACCTTGTGTTACAATGTCAGAGAGATCCATACACTTACACACAAGTTATTGTCTGGAAACTAGAAAAATGCTTGTTTTTGGCCCCTTTTTGGCCCTTAATTCCTACACTGTTGGCACCATAACCACTAAAATGTCTCCCAACCTTCTACTTGTGGTATTAAACATTGTGGTACAATTTCAGAGAAATCAAAATACTTATACACAAGTAATAATCCTGAAACTAGAAAAATGCTTGTTTTTGGCCCCTTTTGGGCCTTTAATTCCTAAACGGTTGGGACCATCATCCCCAAAATCAATCCCAACCTTCCTTTTGTGGTATTGAACCTTCTTAAAATATTTCATAGAGATCCATTCACTTAAACTAAAGTTATTGTCCGGAAACCAATGTGTCTTAGGACGACGACGATGCAGACATCATATCATTATACGATCCCAAAAATTTTTTGCGGTCGTATAAAAATAAAATCATGTTCTAATTCCAACTAAACATGGACGTCACAGTTGAATTTGCAACATCATTAATTTTGTATTTTGAACTCTGCCAGAGATCAAAATGAACATTTACATGGGAGTTGCTCTCTATGAAATTCACTATAGGCTTTTAAAAGTCAGTCTTTATGTATTTGCTCACTTAAACTCATGAAAAACTCATCAAATCAAAATAGCAGTCTTTCAATTGTGTCTTACAGGTGACGTCTTGCTATGGACAAAAAAAAATGAAATTTCAGGAATAAATAATTTCTTTATCTATGCCTACATTTTATTGAGACAGTTAAGTAAAATTATTGCTATTCCAAACTTTCCATATCTAATAAGTTACATACAGAGGGATTACAGATATTTCTAAAGTATATCATAGTACAGTACATGTCTGCATGAAATATTACATTATACTATATAAATGTTTTATCTATAAAATACCTGACAACCCCTTGGTGACCTCTAAGATTATGAGTACAGTATTGTCTTTCTATATCCCATAATTTGATTGATGAATCAGAACTTCCAGTGGCTAATAATGTAGATGTCTTATCAAAAGTCATTGCTGTTACTGCAGACGTATGTATTGCCTACAAATAAACATGACTTATATAAAAGTTAAAAACTACATTCTTGTGCTTTTTTTAAATAAATCATCGTCTACAGATGACACCTCTTGGATTCTTTTAAAATAAAATTGTTCATAATTAAGGTCCAATTATAAGCCTGAGTGACCTGCAGTGTTCTAGAATTTTTTTTTTTTTTAAATTACAATGAAAAAAGCTTAAAACTACAACTTGAACCTGCTGGGTGTCCTGTCAAAACATCATGTCTAGTAATTTTTGTAAAACATGTCCGTTCCTAAACACCCTACATCTCTCAATTCCAAGACTCTTAGCAAAGCTTTAATCATCTTAACATGCACCTAAATATAAATACGGGTGCTGTGCTCATAAAAGGCATTTTTTACAGCAATCTTGGAGGAATGGCAATAGATATCTTTGAAATTTCATGGTACTTTGTAAAAAAAATCAAAGAATTTAAAGAAAATCTAAATGTTTTCCTTACTTCATAGTCATTGGTAACAATTAAGCCAAAAAAATTTGAGCACCAAAATAAATATATATATGCTTTTTGTCGAGCCTGCGACTTTTGTCGCATAAAAGCGAGACATAGCGATCCTACATTCCGTCATTGGTGTCGGCGGCAGCGTCCACGAATATTCACCCTGTGGTTAAAGTTTTTGAAATTTTAATAACTTTCTTAAACTATCCTGGATTTTACCAAACTTGGACAGAAGTTCTTTATGATCATAAGATAGTATCCAGAAGTAAATTTTGTAAAAAAAAATCCTGTTTATCCGTATTTTACTTATAAATGGACTTAGTTTTTCTGCCAGTTAACATTACATTCACTCTGTGCTTAAAGTTTTAAAATTTTAATAACTTTCTTACAATATTATGGTTTGTACCAAACTTGGACAGAAGCTTGTTTATGATCATAAGATAGTATTCAGAAGTAAATTTTGTAAAAAATAAAATGTTTCGCTGAGTGCAGCTGGATACGACCGCAGAGGTCCAACACTGAACAGTTGTGACAAAATGGACACAATATTCGTGCTTTATACAGGTCTGAATTTAGATTGTAATTAAATATTTGACACATAATAGGTTTCTGACACAGAATAACTGTAGTCAAAGAACTTAGAATTGGTTATATGATTTGATTTTTGCTTTTGTGCAATACACCATGCTGTTGCGTATTGACCCCCTCACCACCCCACCCCTTTCATTTTGCAAAAATATTTGAAGAAATTTTCTTTTAAATTTCTGAAATCTGAAATGATAAAAATTGCCCCCACAATTTCTTCCCTCCCCAATTTTTTTTCACCTCCCCTTTTCCCCAAAAAATTCTTTCCCTCAAGATATGGTCATAATCTCAATTCATATTTCCAATGGAGTTTGCAACCATAATTACCAATTCAAATACATCATAAAAGTCTTAAAACAGAAAATGACATACATAATCATGGCTAAAATTAATTATTCCTTTAATAGTAACTTCTAAAAATTAATTGACAGCTAATCACCTCAAGACAATACAACATCTTTATACATAATTTAAAGCACTGTAAGGAGGTAATCCAATTTTTTTAATAGTTTGAATGAATTTGGATTACCTCCCTTACACTGCTTTTAAATTGTCAATTAACCAGGAAACCCTTGTTTTTCCCCCTTTTTTACCCCTAAATTCCTAAACGGTTAGAGCCATTACCCCCAAAGTCAATCCTAACCATCCCTTTGTGATGTGGAACATTATGGTACAATGTCAGAGAGATCCATACACTAACACACAAGTTATTGTCTGGAAGTTACAAAAATGCTTACTTTTGGCCCCTTTTTGGCCCCTAATTCCTTAACTGCTGGTACCATAACCCCCAAAATCAATCCCAACCTTCCTTTTGTGGTATTGAACCTTTTGGTAAAATTGCATAGAGATCCATTTTCTTAAACTAAAGTTATTGTGCAAAAACCAATGTGTCTTCGGACGACGACGACGCGTAACGTCATACCAATATACAACCGGAAAATTTTTTGCGGTCGTATAAAATCTGTTTATCTGTATTTTACTTATAAATGGACTTAGTTTTCTGCCAGTTAACATTACATTCACTCTGTGGTTAAAGTTTTTAAAATTTTAATAACTTTCTTAAACTATCCTGGATTTGTACCAAACTTGGACAGAAGCTTGTTTATGATCAAAAGCTAGTATCTAGAAGGAAATTTTGTAAAAATTTATTTCCTGTTTTCCGTATATTACTTATAAATGGACTTAGTTTTTCTTCCAGTTAACATTACATACAGTCTGCAGTTAAAGTTTTTAAAACATTTATTAGATTCATAAACCATCCTGGATTTTTACCAAACTTGGATAGAAGCTTCTTACAATCAAAAGATAGTATCTAGAGGAAAATTTTTAATAATTTTTTCCCCATTTTTGTTGAGCCTGCGACTAACAGCAAAAGAAGGCGAGACACTGGGTTCCGCGGAACCCTTACGAATTTTTATTTAATTAAACACTGTTTTCTTATTTGTAAGAAGCACAGTTTTTCTTACTTAAATAAAAATAAGGAGATTTGTTTTCTGACAAGCAGGGATATTGACAGATGATCACATATATATCTTACTTTCCATGTTCTGGTAATAGATTTCTCCCTCCATAACCACTGCCTCAGAACTAAATGTCTTGTAGCAACAATCAGATACTGGAAAAAAAGACACATATATTTTTTAGCTCTGATCATATGAATCAAAGTTGTAACTAAACAAAAAAATAAAATGAAATACAATTAAGTTCTATTCTGTGCACCACTGTTCAAAATTTATAGTTCCAAGCTATCCAAGAAATGCAAAAACTTCACTCAGAAACACTGAATAAATTGATAAGCTATAAAAACAAATACTAACCTTCAGGTACTCAATTATAATTCATCCATACAAATATGTAATGCAGATAAAATCACTACTTGAATTTTAAATTCTATAAACCAAAAAATCCATTGTCACTGATTGATGTATTTCAAGTTTGTTGGACAAACTTATTTAATGGATATCAAGCCTTTCGATCACTTTTCTGCCACATTGAAATAATATGGAAATAAATGTTGAATTTTTGTGTTTTAAACAAATTATAAGCAATCTAAAAAAGAAAATTAATCCTGGCTATTATTCTGAAAACATTTCCCAGTGAATCTCATTTGAAACTTAAAATATTTACCTTGTCATCAGGTGTGATACAATAACAGGTGATTTCTTCATCTTCCTCCTAAAACATATAGTTTATCTTACTCTGTATACATGTAAATAAAGAGCTGCTGAACCAACGCCTCCTATGTTTTGTGCTGGTAGAGTTCCCTTAAGTGGATACCAGATGGTATGCAGGGTTGTCAGATAAAAATCAAATACTGCTACATTGACAACAACACTAAAGTAAACTGCATCCTTTATTGTCGACATGTTTCGCCGATTAGATCGGCGTCATCAGAAAAGTATACAAAATTAGAACCCTGAAGTACAAAAAGCGGCATCTTGTATGTGACGTCATAATTGTCCATTGTTGACGTTGCTATAGGATACTCTATATCAAAATGTAATGTTGAACAGAAAATGAATCAAACATAGTACAATGCAAATGAAGTTACTTTAGTAACTTAGAGTTAATTATACACTTATAATTACCATTAGAATAGTTTACAACCATTTTTAAGATAAAGACAATTAGAACAATTACAATTAACTCTAAATTTAGTAACTTCATTTGCATTGTACTATGTTTGATTTATTTTCTGTTCAACATTACATTTTGATATAGAGTATCCTATAGCAACGTCAACAATGGACAAACAATTATGACGTCACATACAAGATGCCGTTTTTGTACTTCGGGTTCTAATTTTGTATACTTTGTCCTGATGACGCTGATCTACTCGGCAAACATGTCGACAATAAAAGATGCAGTTTACTTAATGTTGTTGTCAATGTACCGTATCTGTATACATGTATAACTGTTAAAATAGAGCTTCACAAATGTATGCTACTTCATATCTGTTCAGTCATACAGTGAATTACTTTGTTACTTATTCCTTTAAGTTACATATAAGAATTTTATCAATGGCCTGTTAAAATCTTAAAATTCTTCAGGTCATTTAAAGACCAGTTATTAAATTAAAACAGTTGTCATTTTTGTGGTTTTAAGATTTTGTTTGTTTGGTTAGTTGGTTGTTTTTCTGCCTTGTTGTTTGTTTTTATTTGGTAGGTTTTGATAATGTACTGGGATCAAAATGGATAATGATGTGGTCATTCAAGGACCAATACAAAGACAAAACACATATTTTTGTAAGATTTTTCTTGGACATGTTGAATTTCAACTGAAAAACTTTAATTTGGTTAAATATGCAAGGTCTAAAGGAATATGTTTGCCAAGTTTTGATTTCATAAATATATTCTGTCCAATGGCTCTCAAGATAAAAAAAAATGTAAACTGTGTCAATACAGATAAAAATGGGCAACAAAAGTCGGGTAGTGACAATATATAACATAACCAAAGTCTTTTTTTCATAAAAGCTAATAAATAAGGCAAAGGATGTTCTACTCAATAGATACCATTGATGTTAATGCAGCCCTGTATATGGACGTGTACCTTGCTTTTAGAAATGAATGTCAAGATACATACACATGTATATCATGTATACATAAAAATTATAGCTAAATTTTTCTTCTTACTGTTACAAACTATGTCATTGTGAGCTTATTGTGTGACATTAACAGGAACAGTCATTTCCATTCATAAAATAACTTTCCATTCTTCTAACATTGTCTAATGAAAATAATTACAATTTCCTTTGAATCTAAATACTGTTTTATCAAGGATGGTTTGGAACCAACATGTTGTGATGTGTTTGTAAATTTACTGTTGTTACATTTAGGACATTTGTGTAGGTATTTTTCATTATGACTGAAATCTCTCATGTTGTAACATCCAAGAACTGTATATGTATTGTACCAACCTGCTCTAATGTTTCTGTGACTTTCCCAGTTGTTACATCAAGAACATTTACTTTGTTGCCACATCCACAAAATAAAAGTTCTCCATTTTTACTTCTCTGAATAAAAAATATATTACTATCCATTACAAACATATTCATATCAAGCATTACACTATGTATTTACAAGTCTTGAGTTCTATTATTTTTGCAACAAAATATTCAAGGTTTTTTTCCACAATTTTTCTTTTTCAAGATTGTTTATTTAGTTTCAGGGATTGTATCAGATGACATGTGAAGAATCCATAAGTTACTTTTGACTTTCAGGCAATCTGGACAAGCCTCCCTGTATAGATATTATTGTATACAGTGTAGAGAAGTTTGTATATATAAGGGCTGGAAATTATGGGAAGTGTGCAATTGCAAATAGGAAATACTTTGAATTTTACAGCATGCTGACAGGCTGTAGAAATTCAAGGATTTTCACTGCTTTGCAAAACTCGAGGGCATTTCCAGGCAGGACTGACATAAAATAAAATGCTTTTTTAAGGTAAACATGATAAAAGTGGGAACCCTGATTTTCATTGAAAATTAGAGATTCATCTGCATGCATTTTTGTATTACAATAAAAGTTCTTAAAATAGCTTTTGTATTATCCTTTTTGAAATGTTCACATATCTTGTGAACAAAATTCTCTTTCTTTGTTCTTTTTCTAAGTGTGCAAAAACTTCCCAAAGCTAAGTTTGTTGCCCAAGAAAAGTTAATACAAGTGAACATCTCATTAAATAAGTGTTCTTAATGCTGAACATGCTGAATTTAGAAAGAAAAAAAATAAGGAGTTTTTACTGATACTTTATTTTGCAATTTCCTTATAAATGAACTCTTGAATCTATTTATATCTATAAAATCATAATAACTACACATGTAGCTCATATTGCTTAAACATTGTTAAAGGGATTAAATTTCATGAGTAAAGTTTTACCTGTATTTTTCCACCCGTATAAAAAGCTTCATGCTTCTGACTCACTGCAAAACTAAAAAAGAAAAGATTATTATAAGAGAGAGTTAACTTTCAAATGGTTCATGTATACACAATTGCTTTAAATTAACTTCTTTACTCTTTACATACTTTTCTTGTGTATGTGGTTAGATTTCAATCACTAAATGTTTACTGTTACATAACTTCGTCTTCATCATGATAGCTTACAAGTCTTAGGCCAAAACGATATGTTTTTTCCCTGCCAGCAAAATCAACTTTATGTTTAAATGCTGACCCTAAAACATTTTAGTACCTTGCCAAAAAATTATTAAATATAAAAATAGACTTTTGCATTGTCACACTACAAAACCTATTTTGGCTGACTAAATTGTTGTAAGTACAGTAGACTCTGGCAAATCGGATACCCAAAATGTCAGCTAAAAATATCCCATTACCTTGATTACCCGATATATTCAATTAGACGATAAATGTACTCCAGACCTCAATTAAACTGATTGAAAGATTATGTCTTCATCATATGAATATCAGGCACAATCCCTCCGTTAGGGGTTTAGTATCATACCATCATAAAATATATGAGAAGAGCATAACCGTGTCATGCCAACAACTGGTTTTAAATAAATGTGTTTAGTTCGATGCAAAGACCCTATAAGTGAATCAATATTAAAGCCAAAATATGCAATCTTTAATGACCTGACAACAGTATCGTAACTATATCCCTTCTTAATAAGTCTATTTAAAGGTTTTGTTAGCTTCTGAGGTGAATACTGACATTTTAATGCTTTATAAAGAATATTACCATAAAAGACTGGATGTGAAATACCTGAGCGTATAAAAAGTCTGCATGTTGAGCTATATTCACGAATGATGTCCTTGTACCGATGATAAAATTTAGTAAATGTTTTGACTAGTTTGTGATATCGAAAACCCTGGTGTAATAATTTTTCTGTAATACATAAATTTCTTTCGTTAAAATCTGAAGCGTTGTTACATACACGGCGAATCGTACAAGTTGAGATATATAAACACCGTAAGATGGTGACAAGGAACGTCACCATCTAAAATGGATAATTAACGATAGGAAATGAAAATCATCTCTTTTATCATAAATTTTTGTATTAAGCTTTCCGTTAATGATATAGATATCAAGATCGAGGAAAGGGCAGTGGTCATTGTTAGTATTAGCTTTATTTAAAGTAAGTTCAACAGGATAAATTTCTTTAGTATAAATACTGAAGTCGTCATTATTGAGAGCCAATATATCATCCAAATATCTAAAAGTATTATTAAATTTTTGTATCAGATGTTGTTTCGATGGGTCTTTGCTGATTTTAGTCATAAATGTATATTCATGTCTTCTTTGACTGTCCATGACGTTAAAATACTTAATCCCTGGGATATGTTTTAGTTGATTTTAGTCTCTGATGCATGATTTTTTATTATTAATTGTTTTGGCTTTTAACTAGCTGTCAGTAACTGCGAGTACTCTCAAATCGTACTTTCTTGTTTATTTGACCTGTTGACACTATTGTAATGCTTTTCTGTTATTTAATGTTATTCAGGGTTATATCTGGTCTATATACCAGCTTTGATAAGTGTTTGGTACTAATATAAATTTCCACTTCGTACTATGAACATCAAAATTATTTATTTTGTAAAATATTTCCTTTCTCTATTGTAACTGTACACGTATACCTAACAACAAAATTATTTTCATTTACCTGTGTTTAAAGTTATTGCAAATGGCTGATATTTTTGTTCGAGCATATTGTTTTTCTTAAATTGTATAACATTTCATACCGATATAACATGTTACTTTTATTATTCTTCCCTTAGTTTATTTATTTTGTATTTGCATTGTATCATAGGTCAAATTTATTTGTTCAGAGTATGTTCAATGGTGTTAATATGTCCTTTGATTGAGTTAAGCTATTTCAGTTGATATTTTATAGTGTGTCTTTCTATGTTGTGATGTTATTCATTGAATATTCTGCAATAATGAGTAGACCATAATATTACATTTATAAATTTTGACTTGGATGGAGAGTTGTCTCATTGGCACTCATACCACATCTTCTTATATCTATTTATGTTTTAGAAAATTAAAAACTTAACAGGATTTTGCAATGCACTTTTTTTCATTCCTCCAGAAGGTGCCAAAATAAACTAAGTTGTGAAAGAGGTTTGAGAACTTCCCCACAGGTAATAATTGAAGTGAACTGTATTGATTGACATGGACAATGGATGGACAATAGATACCTGACAATAATTGGTGATTTAAACTGTGTACCTGAGTGGACCATATCAAGTGAAACTCAACTGTTTGTTAATTTTATCATTTTCTGCAGGGACGAAAAAAGTGAACCGCAAAATCCAGTTGTTTAAAATTTTCTAAAACATACAATGTATTTGAATTTTATTTATCTAGGGCATGCTATGCCTTAAAACCTTCCCAGATGCACAGGTTTATCTGTATTCAGAGTAAATTCTGAGGTGAAAACGCAGCCATTTTAGCCAAAAGGTCCACATGAACCTTAAAACCTTTATAAATTAATTATTTTTATCGAAACATTGATTTGGTTTGGAAGGAATGAATCATGAAGTCTGAGAATTCGATAGGTTTTCTGTATTTTTTAAAAATTTTGTCAGTGTTAAACAACTTTGAAACTTTTTGGACTGCATGATATTTGAAGTTATACAGTTCGTGCTAATAACTTTCAACTTTGCCATCAGTAATGGACTAAAAACCAGGGTGATCATGTGCCCGAGAACAGTTATCATATCCTTCTCCACATGTGCCACCCGTCATGTTGCTCATGGTAAGTGCAAATTTGGCAATACTAGTGTGCTAATTACCTTGTTTTTAAGACTGACATATCATTTAGTCAATGTTTATAACTCAGCACATGTGTAGGAAATAAACTTAAGGGCGACAACCTTGCTTGAACTGGTTCCCTGTAAAAGTATGGGTGATCAAACCAGACGAAGACTGACGAATATGAAAAAGCAAAACCTTCCGATATAATTGCCATAGATAAAGTACTGAACCCACATCAAAAGCAGATGATATTTGCGAAATTTTATCACCCTCTTATTATATACATGTCACGCTTGGTGTTAATTAGCCTTCATTGGCAATTGCCGTCTATCGATATCTAATAAATTGTGAATCGGGAGTAATATGTCATTCTTCGGACAAGTTCGGTAGTTATCGTTATCTTCTGGTAAATCATTTTTTGGAATGTTTATATACATGCTTAAAATACAAGTCAAGGTGATCGATGTATAATTACATTGTTCTTATAAGTCCTGAATATTCATCAAATATTTTCCACTGAACGTTGTGAAATCAACGATCATATAATAAATCACAGTAATAGAAAATACACAACTAATTTCATACCAAACCAAAGAAGTTATAAAACAAAGTACACAAAAAGTCGTTGACAACTAAACGGGCAGACTTACGGAGGGTTATATAGCTGTATTTATAGTACGAATAACACCCCTAACACAATTCTAAGAAGGATATATATTGTTTACTTCAAAAATGAAATCGACAATCAGATTAAACCATCCGCTATTTAATTGCAAAACAAGCAACAACAAAAATGTAAGCGGAAAAGTATTATATATATAAAAGAAAAAAATCAGAGACATGATAATTGTGCTATTTCCCAATTATTTAATGTATTCAGTATGTCCACCACTTACGTTTTCTTCACCAAGCGCGTTTAAAATTTATAATGTACTAGTATTCATTTTTTCTCTTTATTTTCAAAAACTTTGTGTTACCGTTCGACAGAAAGTTTCAACACTTTTTGTGTTCTAAAATATAATAATTTCGTTTTCTGGTCTAAAATGTGATTATACTGTTTTGAATCTCGATAAAAAAGAATTGTCTTTAACTCGCCATAGAAAAATTCGACCAGGTTCGACCTCTTAACCACGTATACCATCAGTAGTTGATATGTCTCCTCTTGTCAATCATACAGGTCTTATTTCCCGAGTGCAACCGATGCAAGTGCTATGGCAATTTAATTTTACGTGCCTGTTAAGTCCATTTTCCATAATTTCTATTTTATTATTTCAACAACAGCATAACCTTTTTATTTGTTGACCGATTTTCTCCAAATAAATTACAATCCGAACAATTTTACAACCAGGCGCTTTTCATTGCTACCGCCTCACGGCATATTTTTACTTGAGACAGGTAACGCATATTAATTATCAGCTGATAAGGCGTGTGCCGATAATTTAAATACTATTATGATAAGAAATTAGTCTATTGGGAGGATGTCGGCAGATATCATCTACATCACAGGCCACTTGGCGCCGTGCGTGCGTTTGATATTTCAAAGGAAACTACATGGGGCTCAGTGTGATATATTCTGAGTACTTTATCTATGGCTATTATATCTATGAGTAGACCAAATCCTGAAATGTTACTAGCCCTGACCACTGCTATAAATATGAAAGGCTGGAGTGATTTTTATCAGTTACATCACCACGATGTTTGTGTAAAAAATTATCAGCTGGTTATGTAATGCTCATAAAAAAAAGAAAAATGTAATAAAATTGACCAAAATTAAGTGAAAAGTAGTCATAACATTGGTAATTTCAAAACTTCTTTTGAGCATGCATGAATTACCACATTTGGAGAAAACTTTAAATTTTTCTAGATTTTATCAATAATAAATAATTACTTAAAACCTTTAATAAATTAATTATTTTATCAAAGTTCAAGTTCAAGTTCAAAAGCTTTATTTATAGAAGAGATCATTATACAGAAAACATAAGCTCTATTGAGCTTTTATATCGTCTTATTACAAACAAAACATCTAAAACGTGCACGTTTAAAACAAAGCAATCGATACATTGATTTGGTTTGGAAGGCAGAATCATGAAGTCTGAGAATTCGACAGGTTTTCTGTATTTTTAAAAATTTTGTCAGTGTTAAACAACTCTGAAACTTTTTGGACTGCATGATATTTGGAGTTATACAGTTCGTGCTAATAACTTCCAACTTTGCCATCACTCGGCATCAGTAATGGACTAAAACCAGGGTGATCATGTGCCCGAGAACAGTTATCATATCCTTCTCCACATGTGCCACCCGTCATGTTGCTCATGGTAAGTGCAAATTTGGCAGATCTTGCTATAAAAAAAAAGCGTATTTCACTTTGAAAAAAAATCATTATATTTCAGTTTCTCACTTATTATTAGTTAAATTAAATCATATCAAATATTCTATTGGATAAAGCACATATAATAAATATGACATTGCATAATCCAAGTGTACAAAAAGAACTTTCATCAGATATTGCGCCAATATTAACAACTATCTTCAGGCGGTCCTATGAAACAGGTGACTTACCAGATATTTGGAAAAGAGCAAACGTAAGTCCAATATTCAAGAAGGGAAAACGGTTTGACACAATAAACTACCGTCCAGTCTCACTTACCTGCATTTGCTGTAAAATCATGGAGCACATTGTAACAAGCCACATAATGACCCATGCTGACAAACATGATATACTTTACCCATTACAACATGGATTCAGGAGAGGCATATCCTGCGAAACACAACTGATAGACTTCATAAATGACATCACCATAAACATGGATGCAGTGAAACAAACAGACTGCCTAATTATGGATTTTTCAAAGGCCTTCGATAAAGTAAGTCACAGTTTACTAATAAACTGGATCACTATGGCATCAGAGGTAAAACCAACAAATGGATACAAAATTTCCTTTCTGACAGGAAACAAGTGGTAGTTGTAGAAGGAGGAAAATCTGACACAATCAATGTAGAATCAGGCGTCCCACAAGGCTCTGTACTTGGACCCAGTTTGTTCCTCTTCTACATACATGCCAGAAGGTATTCGCTCAAGGGTTAGACTCTTTGCAGATGACACCATAGTTTATCTGACCATTGCATCAGACGCAGACAGTGTGAACCTACAAGAGGACCTCAACAAACTTGCAATCTGGGAAACAAAATGGAAAATGGCCTTTCATCCTGATAAATGCAATGTACACAAAATGTACTAACAATTACAAAAAAACGCAAACCTATTGTTAGAGAGTACAAATTGCATGGCCACACACTGGAACCTGTAAAATCTGCCAAATATCTAGGTTGTACCATTAGCTCAGACTTAAAATGGAACGAACACATCAGAAACATCTGTAACAAAGCAAACAAGACCATTGGATTTCTGAAACGAAATCTCAATATCAATAACACCACTATAAAGGAAACTGCATACAAATCCCTAGAGACAACAACCCGACCACAGAACAGACAACAACAGAAGGTCACCAATAGGTCTTCAATGCAGTGAGAAATTCCCGCACCTGGAGGCATGCACAGTATGGGACCCTTTCCAGCAGAACAACAAACACCGGCTGGAAATGGTACAAAGGAGAGCAGCAAGATATGTCACTGTCATCTGTTAGTGACATGATAACCGTACTAGAATGGAAAACCCTTGAAGACCGGAGAAAAGCAGCAAGACTCACAATGATGTATAAACTTGCAAACGGGATGGTAAAGGTAAATACAGAAGACACGCTCATTCCACCAGACAGAATATCCCGTAACTTAAACAGCAATGGTTTCAAATTATCAACATGTAGAACAGAAGTGAGGAAAGAATCGTTCTATCCAAGAACAATAAGGGACTGAAACGCACTACCACTCACCACCACCAGTGCAGGTAGTCTTGAAAGTTTACATGAGATGATTTAGACCACCGTCCAGGATGTTTTTAACCTCACTGTATATAGAATGAATAGCACAAAAATTTTCACATATTTTTATCTAAAACATTTACATGCACATCCAAAAGTGGCAAAATAATCAGTTTATTGATGGTGGCCGAAAATTGTAGAAGTAGAAGTACAACATACATGACATTACCTGCAAAATTGTAGCTTTTATGTTCTGATGATATTTTTTGACAATTTGTGGATCTATGGTCTGCAAATTGTTGAAAAATATTATTATTGAAAATTAATGATATGCTTTAACCACAAGTCTAATTTTTACTTGTACTTATAGTATTTCCATAAATTACGGTAGACCAACTGACACTAAGCGTTATTATGAAGCTTGTCTCATATAAATTTGTTTGGCATTGACCAAATTATTTGGATTAAGTAAGTATATTACTGATTTGATATCACCATATATGGCGGCATACCTTTGTATTTCCATAAAAGAACACACTGTGTATCAGAATCTAGGACATTACTTTTACATTATTGATTTTGCCTCATAGGTGTAGCTTTACAGCTGATTTTATCAAAGAATGTGGGTATGGCTCCTTGAGTTATCGATATTTGGAAAATGAAATAGTATAATTTTATAATTTCAATCAGAGGAACCTATTATAAACTATAAGGCCAAAAAAAAAAATATATGTCTGTTTAAGGTTACATCATAAAAAAAAAATAGGGTAGGTACATGTAGGTAGGTATTTCCATTTTATTTTATTTTTAAATTTTATTTTTTGCGACATGATTTTTAGTCGTGCTGTCCATTTTGCCATGGTCCGAGTTGTCCATGGGCTGAGTTTACCAATATTTTTAATGATTAGACTATTTCCCTTGGTTTTTCGGGTGGAAAAAAAAATGGCGGTAAAGTGTTTATTTCATCACACAAGTCATGAGTTTCCTTAAAACAGCTGTCATATTCACGATTGTGAACATTGGAATGTATCAGGCAATTGATTAAATTTTATTGGTAACTTCGATTTTGACTAGAGTTCAGTTAATTTTTCACGTTACAACAGAAATAAAATGACTTAGAGTCGGTAGGAAAAGAGTAAACAGACATATATTTTCTTTTGGCTGTTTAAGTTTATTTCATCATAGTTAGGTCGATATGACTTTGACAATGTTAGACTACCTGATCATGACCAACCAGATAAGGTATGTTATTGCTGTAAAATGCAAGCAATAGCTAGATTGACTAAAATATAAAAATAAACATTAAACAACACAAACATTGTCAGTCCGGTAGTCAGTGCTGTGCCACGGACATGATCATGATGATTATAACATTCATTTCTTTACAATTTTTTTTTCATTCTAAAAATAGAGCATCCCATCAAATAGCTATCTGAGTCCCTGTTGGAATTTCTAAATGGTTTACCCAATGCTCAAATTTTTTTATCCCAAGTAAACAACATGCACCAGTTAATAAAATATTCTTTGCCTGACCACAAGATGAGTGTGAGAGGGAGGAAGAAAGCACTGTTAGCACTCAAGTCCTACAGCATTTTGAATAATATGACTACAAACGGGCATTCTTAAGCACAGTAACCACATCAGAGATCTAGTAGTAGTGTTCTAGCATCAAGTGCGGGAGGTTGTGGATTTAAACCCCAAATGGCTTGGAATTTGATGCTTCACCGCTTAGCACTCTGCATTTAGGAGTTACAGCCAAGACTAGTCAGCTATGAGTCAGAATAGTGTGTCTGGGTAACATGTCTTCCTGCAGACTGTTACCTTGACAATATGTTTCAGAAAGTAAATATGAAAGAACGTGATGTCAAGAGAAAACCTCAATCTGGCTGTTTAAAGTGACTTTTACATTTAAATGATTTTTGCAAAGCAATATAAAATTTGCTTTATACATACAGACCATTCAGGATGCTTCAGTACATGTACTTTTTTGTACATGTGACAGTTTCTATTTGTTAAACTTGTTCACACTGGATCAGGTTCTGTTTTGGTTTTTTCAATCACTATTTAGCGTTACATATAGTGCCAGTTCAGTTCAAAACAAAACTGGCAGGAAAATTTAAACAAACAGAACATAGAGTTAAAAAAGAGACTTGCTCACTTATACATAAACAAGTGATTATTATTTACTGGTACAGATATTTTATTTCTGAAGTAGAGTTTTATCCCTTAAAGTCTTAAACAATTAGATATTTGTTACTTATATGTATATAATTTAAAAAGTCGTATTTTCTGCTTTTCTTGACTACATTGCTCTAGTAAAGTGTTTAATTGTCTATCCTTGGACTATGAAAATATCCTTTGTCTGTAATCTTCAAAATACTGCTCATTTACAAGCCTCCATGGAACAATTTATGAAGGCCTTGCACAGTTACTTAAGATCTGTGCCTATCAGGTTTCTGTGTTAAGTTCTTGAGATAAAAGGCTGACTCTTATTAAAAAAATTTAGCAAGCCAGAAAAAAATTGATTGGCATGTTTTGACCTCCCAAAACTTAAAAATTAAAGGGGTTGTAAAAAAAAATTACTTGTATAAACGAAAGAACATTTTTGGTGGAGATAATTAAAAACCTTGAAAAGAAAATTAAAATCTAACAAATTTACTTATACAAGTTACAAGTAAATACTTCTATGTCATTTGGTCTCTGGTGGAGAGTTGTCTCATTGGCAATCATACCACATCTTTCTTATTTTTATATGAATTATATTATAAGTATTATGCCTGACTGTCAGTAATCCTTAGTATGCATTTTGTGGACACAATGCCTCCTACATGTCTTCAAGTTATGCAACTTTTAATTACAATGTACTACATGTAGTTAAAAAAATTGAAATTGCACTGGAATAGAAATTTAAAGATATTTATTGTATTATTTTGCACAAGCTAAAACATGGCCAAAAGAGGAGTTTAACTTGTTTCTGCTTGATGAATAAATTAGAATAGAAATCTACAGTAACATGTAATTATATGGGGATAATTTTTAAAGTCCAAATGAGAGAGGGGGATGTCCTGCACTCTTAACAGCTCTATTTTTATTTCATATTTAGTTGAAATATTATACTTAGTAAATGTTGTTCTATTTTAGATGAACAATTAAAGATGTCCCAGTATGATACAGAAAAGTTTTGTCACCAAATATTGTTGTTCTATTGTAGATGAGTGAATAAAGATATCCCAGTATGATACAGAAAAGTTTTGTCACCAAATGTTGTTGTTCTATTTTAGATGAGCTATTAAAGATGTCCCAGTATGATACAGAAAAGTTTTGTCAGCCACCTGATCCAGATTTAATATGTTGTATATGTCAATGTGTCCTTCAGTCTCCTGTGGAGAGCCCCTGTCGTCATGTCTTTTGTAATGTATGTATCACAACGTGGCTGAACAATCACCGTAACTGCCCAACCTGCCGTAGGAGAGTCAAGAAAAGACAACTCAAACCTGTCCTTCCAATAGTTCAAAACATGATAAATCGTTTGTTAATGTTCTGTGATTTTAAAGATAATGGTTGTGCAGAAACAGTAATGTTAGAAATTTATATTAACCATGTTGAGGGTTGTGGATACAGGAAGCTAAAGTGTAGATTTAATCGCTGTGATAAAATGATACTAAAAAAAGACAAAGACCAACACGAGAACCAAGTCTGTGAATTCAGGGAGAAGTTATGTATTGGTCGTTGTGGACTGATGATTCCTGTATGTGTGTATGACACACATGACTGCTATGAAGAATTACAAAAGTTCAATCGAGGTAAGTTCTAAATTTAAAGTTAAATAGAATAGATATCGGTATAGAAGATATGAATAAAAAAGATAAATGAAATTATCAATTCATAAATTTGGTATGTCTGAAGCACTTTTATTGATGTACATTTACATTCATCAGGAACACTCAAATCTAAACATTTGAAAGTTCAGGCTGTTTACATGTATTACATGTACTTGTATATGTGAGGATTACACAACACATGAATTTCTGGGACCTTAAAAAATATCAAAAAGATAAAAAGAGAGGAACTATCATCAGTACAAATGACATATACATTTTAAGTTTTGATGATTACCACAATAACTATACTGACTATTCTATGCACCACCAACTGGCAAAAAATTGACTCAAGTCTTTTGAAAAATTTAAAACAAAAGACAGTGTCAACTTTCTTGTCAATCAAGATTCCTTAAAACCTTTACTAAATTCTTTCATAGATACAAAGATTTAGTTTGGAAGTTTGGCTGTTCCTATAGAAAACTTTTTACAAAAGGGATATCACATCCTAATTTTAGCGGTAATGTTCTTGTATAGCCCGTAAATTGAGATACATTTTGTACCAACCGTGTTATTACTTAAATTATTGATCCTTTGAATAAACTTCTAAAGGTTATCAATTTAACAATATAATAAGATCTACAACTGTATGAATATTGTTTTTATCAGTACTAACGTTGATTTTGTTATCAATAAATTAAAACATAAATACATGTAAATGAATTGCTTTACAGTTATTAACACTTACAGTTCTTCATCCTGTCAATACTTGAACGCAGAAATTAATCAAGTGCCCATGAAAGTACAATTTTTACTCAATTGACTGAATTTGTACCATCAAAATTGAAGAATCCACAATATTGTAAAGACACCTAGCTATTGTTGAAGATCCTATCTTATTTGCATAGTTGTGTTGCTGTCTCAATAATATATACTGAAAATCACTTTTACTTATACTGTGGTATTAAAGATTGCTATGGTCCTTTGATAGCAGTGTTTGCAGTTGAAGTTAATACATTATATTCAGACATTTTTGTGTGTGTTTATAATTTCAATTGTTGTACAATGGATAAAATGTGAAATTTATTATTGAAATTTTGGAAATGGTGTAAATTAATAATGCTATAAAAAAATTTAAATCTGTTTTTTTTTTTTTTGCGTAATCTGTCCCGATGAATTTTAGCAATAATTAAAACGTCGCAAAAGTTTCTGAATATATGCATGTATTTCCAAAATTCACAGAGTTGTTATATGTCAGTTTATTCAGAGGTTAATATAAGATAAAATGTGACAAATCCTAGTAATATTGAAAAACTCACTCTCTCTTAAAGAAAGACTTCCTTTAGATTCCCCTATTTGTTGAGTGAATAAAAATAGACATGCACAATTGGGTGGTTTAAAAAGGAAGTTTTGCTGTGGTGAATTTTTTTTTTCTTCGAAAAACATGTCATTATTTTGATGTTCTTATGCTATATTTTTCAGAGAAGAGTGAATTAGTAGACAAACTACAGGAAAAAGTTAAAGAACTAAATGCTTTGACACAAAAATTACAGAAAGAGGTTGATAGATTAAAGCAACAGTTGGCTCGTAACCGATGGAATCTTCCAGATGCTTGGGGATCTAGTTGGGATCCCTCTGATAGTGAATATAATGATTCTATGTATAATTACCTGTCAGGAAGTTCATACAGTGATGATCAAGATAGTCATTTCTCCCAGCCTGATTTAGTACTGACAGCAACTAGTCATCCTACTGCTACAAATACTACTACAACAACATCATCAAGTGCAGACAATGGAGGATTCAGAGAATATGTTATTTATCCTAGTCGTAGACCAGCAACACCTGTCATTCAAGCTCCATGGCCCCGTTATGAAACAAGATCATCAAGATATGTGTATGATATTCGCTCACCAAGCCCTATCCATAATGCTACAGATGCTTATTCAGGTATTACAGATCAAGCATTAGATTTGAGCCACCATACACACCAAGAAAATTTACCAATGGGAGAGGGAATATTCCATCGCTTATGTACTGGAATATCAGACACTGCATCCAGTTCCATTAGAAACATTAACTTGGAATACATTCCAACTCCGATCAACAATAACCAGAGTAACACAGGAAGAAACACTGCCATGGAGAGTAATATAAATAGTAATACAAACCTAAATGTTAATCAGGACAATCATGACAGCCAAAATGAAAGCCACAATAACGATGAATTAAGTCACCATAGTGATCACACTGTATACAGTCTCTCTGACAGTGATTCAGATCATACACCAACTCGCTGGTGGAGATCAAGTCGATCAAGCATGTCACATCATTCAGAACATCAGTCAGATATACAGAGGTCTAGCAGGTCTCGTTCACAGTCATATGACTCAAATAGATCTAGATCACATGGCTCTCGCAGAAGTAGATCATTATCATATGACTCAAACAGAAGCCAGTTTTGGTCACACCATCATTCACACAATAGATCACGGTCTGTCCTGTCAGACAGAAGTGGATCATATGACTTTTACAGAAGATCAAGGTCGTACAATTTTTCAAGAAGTAGGTCAGGATCATTTGATTCATATAGAAGTAGATCAAGATCATATGAGTATACAAGGAGACAACATTTAAGAAGGAGCAGGGCATCTTCAAGATCTTCACAGTTAGATGTACATTACAGAACTTGGTCAAGATCCTACTCAAGAAGTAGGTCAAGGTCAAGAGACAGACTATCAAGAAGTAGGTCAAGGTCAGTAGAAAGATTATCAAGAAGTAGATCAAGGTCAATAGACATACTATCAAGAAGTAGGTCAAGGTCAATAGACAGACTATCAAGAAGTAGGTCAAGGTCTTTAGATCATGTTATGAGTAGATCACATTCAGAAGAATCACTCTCTAGTAATTCTACATTGCGTTCATATATGAGTAGATCAGGTTCCAGAAGCAGCAGATCTTGTACACCAGATTCTTACAGGAGTGAAACACCAGTAGATGAAATACATGATAGGTACAGACCAGAATCCAGTCCAGCACATGAAAACAGCCATGAAAATTTAAACCAATTAAATGAAAATGAAAAAGCTGGAAATTCTAGACATTTGAATATTACAACAGATATTGATAGTACAGAGACAGATAGTGATGCAGGGTACAATTTCAAGAGAAGAAGGTCAAAAACAGTAATTATAGTGACAGTGGAATAGGAACTGAATCATCTAATACAGATCTATCTAAAAACCAAAATTCTGATACTAGAGACAGTAATGTAAATAATGGTGCAAGTTCTGATGATAGGAAGCGTAAAACTAGTGTTATTGACTGTGATATTGATACAAAGAGGATGCGTAACCAGGATAATAACAATGGAGAACAATCGGATTCCGATACATCATGGGTGCCATCAGCCAATGATAGACAGACCGATGACACTATATCAGATGAAGCCAGCAGTGGAAGCAGCTATGAAGTAGAAGTTCCTAAAACTGTATTAGAATTAATTGATGAAGTTGATTCTGAAGGAACTGATGACACTTGGTCTCCTAATTAGAATTGCTGTTTGTATAAGTTCAGTTTTTATTATACTGATGGTTAAATGTACATTTTTGCCTAATAGAAAGGAGTAGGGCACTTACACTTATTTGGGCCCATAAAAATGGATTTTTTTTGAGAAATGAAGGTTAAAATTAAACTTTTTTTGTGTTATGATTTCATAATTATATCATGTTATGATGTCATTTCACCAGAATAGAGAAATTGCAAATTTTATGCAGTTGTCTATTAATATTTCTTTCTATGAAAACATCCTGCTCAGCCAAGAGACATAAAGATTAGAGAAGCTTCTTATACATAAATTGTGCATTTTTCTTAATCCCCAAAAAATATAAAGATTTTTTTGGTTTATGTTCCCATAGATATACCAATTAAGTTAAATTTTGTTTTTGATTTTGAAAACATTTTATCTAGTGGTGTGCGGGTAAATTTAAGATCAAGATTGGTAACATTTTAAACGTCTCATTGTCCTATTTCTTCATTTTGATAGAAGCATTATTAATTTTGATGTTAGTCTAATTTTATTATGGTAGAGAGATTCTAATTGTACATATGCATGATAGATTTCCAGTAATTATCATAAAATATTTTGAGGGTGATATAAGTTCAATAGAGCCAATTTTCCATATTGAAAAGTACTTTTTAGCTCACCTGGCCCAAAGGGCCATGTGAGCTTTTCTCATCACTTGATCATTGTACATTGATTTAGTGCACTGTATTTCTGACTAACTAATGTGATTCTATTGTTGGGTAGAAAAATGTTATAATACATTTGCTGTAAAAAAAGCCTAAGAACTATATATATAAAAGTCATTAAAAGATATAATGACAGATTGGGTAACAATTAAGTGCAGTATCTGTTGTTTAGGGTACACAGTGAGTATAAGTTATTCTTATGCAGGTTTTTTGTTGAGATTATATGATTTAAAACCATAGTTTGTTCATAAAGCAAAATCTGTTCACTTGAAAAAAATACTTCATGAATGGTTTGCTCTTCTTTTAATCGTCCAAGAAGTGAAAAGGAATGTGTTGATATATCACAAAATATCAATTATCTGTTTTATAATTTAAATACACCCCTTCACCCTCCCCCCTTTGAACTAACCATATTTTTCACTTTAAGTTTTTTACATTTTGAAAAATGATAAAATAGGATACTAAAGCTTTTTTCTTATGAGTTTAAGGATATCAAGGTATGGTCATTAAAGCATGTTTTCAACTTATAAAACTTAATTTAAAATGCACTCTCACACTATATATTGTAAAATTGTCCGTCAAGATATTCAAAATTCATTTTGAATTACCATACTTTATAAAATGTATTCCAGAATGAGTTGTGCACAATGAAATTTAAATGATATGTTTTTTGTTAAAACTGTTGAATTACAAGTTGGCCAGAAAATTCATGATTTTCTGCCACAATTCATTTTGTAGTTAAAGGTCTCATTCTTGAGAATTTGCATACCAGAGTTAAGTGAAAAACGTACCACTTTTCACATGTTATATAACAGGTTAAAGACCTAAAAATAGTGTTTGTAGTTTATCTTGTATTATGACTATTGTTTCTGCAAGGTATGAATTAATTTATATTGTATTTTCTACATAAGATGTTGTTGGTTAAAATCTTGTTATTAGAAACTATGTAATATAATAATTTTCAGCTTGTAGAATAATGATGATGAGGTCACTGGGCCAAAAGTTATTTATAATTACGAAGATTTTATTATCAGCCCCCTTAAATCATAATCCTTCCAAGAAGCCATTTTTTCTTAAAAATATTTATGAAACTTTGTTATCTAATCTTCCCCTTAATACAACACAGTTTAATTTTAAGTTCAATTGGAAAATATTAAGGAATCTGTCCCCATAAAAGAGCACCAATAGTTTGATTGATTGATAGGCCCTAATTTGATTTTCTGTCCATAAATGAAAGACACTGTGCATCATTTTATTCTGTCTTTTATATATCATGACCATTACTCAATGGATGAATTAGTTTGCATGATTATGTGGAACATACATTTGTACTTAATTCCAATCATCGTTTCATTTTATGATCGTTTTTTTTTCATATGTAGAAAAACCATTCTTCAGCCAACCATAAACAGATTGCAAACACAAATACAAAATGTAGTGGTATATTATCACAGCCAAAAATATGAATAACGAAAAATTTACTTAGTATAAATAGTTCAAGTTTGCCAAAACCGAAAACTTTTTTAAAGTTATGTTAATTTTATTAAAGAAAGTTGTAATTAATAAAAAAGAAAGAGTTTCTTTTAAATAGATGATTTGAAAGAATTTCAAATACTTTTCAATTGCAATCATTTGAATAATTTGAATAATTACAGAGTTCATTATTGTAATATATTATTGTTATTATTATTCATTGAAACATTAAAATCATCTTGATTACACTGTATTTGTTATGATGTCTATTGTAAATCTGCATTACCTCTGTGACCTATAGTTGCTTACATTCTAGTTTTTTGGACCCTTTTGAATGTTGTCTCAGTGCTAATCATACGACATCTCCTTACTTTTATATTATCTAGAGTTAATATTTATGACACCATAATAACCCTCAGTGTACATTGATTGGAAAGAATGGGCCCATCAAGGATAGAAAGCTCATTATAGCTGCCATTTGATTGATAAATATACCTCTTAAAAACACTGTATGCATTTGATTTTTACTTCACCCTGGTGATGTTCGTGTTGCTCAGTCTTTAGTTTTCTGTGTTGTGTTTCATGTACTGTTGTTTGTTTTTTGTTTTTTTTTTTTTTTTTTTGTTGTCAGTTTATTTTCGACTTATGAGTCAAATGTTCCTTTGGTATCTTTCGCCTCTCTTTTTCAATATTCTGTAACTTTTGTCACCACTACTGTTTCATTATGACTTCTTCTCTATGATATATATTCTTAAAGGAAAATGGAATTTGATGAAAAGAATGTTTTGAGCAAAGATACTAAGAGCAATTTCAGTCATGGTTCTGTTGGCCTACAAACAATGATTAGCTGACATGCTTAAATGTGTTATCATTGGTTATAATGCAGGATCTCACATAAACCTTTTAGGTAGTCCTTCTTGTAGGATAACTCCTTTTTAATGCACCCTTTAGTTAAATTAGAACCCAATGGGCAATATAGGCTATTTCCATCACTTGGCATCCATTGGTGTAGGTTGTAAACTTTTTAAATAATATTCTACTCTGAAATTACTGCCTTAGTTTCAACCAAACTTTAAAAAAATAATGAGATGTGGTATGATTGCCTGAATGATCCTGAGGGTATTTTGTTTAAAGTTTGTTTTTTGTTCCTGCAAATCAACTGACATTGCCACCATGACTTAAAATTGAACATTAGGATAAAATACATAGAATTTCATATATCTTGAAAACAGTAATAGAAAGAAAATCTGGCAAGGTCAAAAAGCTCAGAAGAATTACTTTTTTTCAAAATATCAGATAGTTATGTTGTTTCTGATTAATTTATTGTGTGTGGTTTTTATACGACTGCAAAGCGGTAGTATTATGTTATGATATTGTCTGCGTCTGAAGACATTTTGGTTTGCAGACAATAACTTGAATATAAGTTCATAGATCTCTATGAAATTGTAGCACAAGGTTCCATACCAGTAAAGGATGGTTGGGAATGTTTTGGGGGCTATTGTAATTGCGGTTTTGTAATTAGGGGCCAAAAAAAAGTCAGTTTTACTGGTTCATGGAAAATAAATTGGTTCGCAGACAATAACTTTAGTGTACAAGGTTCCATTCCAAAATAGCGGGGTTGGGATTGATTTTGGGGGTTATTGTCTTAACGGTTTGGTAATTAGGGGCCAGAAAGGGGCCAAAAACAATTATTTGTCTGGTTTTAAGACAATAACTTGAGTATAAGAGATATATTTATTTGGTCAATATTTTAGCACAAGGTTCCACACCACAATAGGAAGGTTGGGATTAATTTTGGGGGTTATTGTCATAGCTGTTAAGGAATTAGGGGCCAAAAAGGGTCTAACAAAAACATTTTTTGTCAGGTTCAAAGACAATAACTTGAGGATAAGTGTATGGATCTGTATTAAACTTGAGCACAAGGTTCCATACCACAATAGGAAGGTTGGGATTTATTTTTGGGTTTATTGTCGTAGCTGTTTAGGAGTTAGGGGCCAAAAACAAGCATTTTTCATGTTTCAGGACAATAATTGGTGTATAAGAGTACAGATTTCTACGAAATTTTACCACAAGGGTCCATACTTCAAAAGAAATGTTTTGAATTATTTTGGAGGGTCATGGCCCATATCGTTTAATAATAGGGGTCAAAAAGGGGCAGAAAACAACTATTTTTCTGGTTTGCAGGCAATAACTTGAGTATAAGTGTATGGATCTCTATTCAATTTTAGCATAATGTTCCATACCACAATAGGAAGGTTGGGGTTTATTTTGGGGGGTTATATAGTAGCTGTTTAGGAATTAGGGGCCAAAAAGGGCCTAACAAAAACAATTATTTGTCTGGTTCACAAACAATAACTTGAGTATAACTGTATAGATCTGTATTGAATTTAAGCACAAGGTTCCATTCTACAATAGGAAGGTTGGGATTTATTTTGGGGGTTATTGTTGTAGCTGTTTAGTAATTAAGGCCCAAAAAGGGGTCATGTTTCAGGACGCTAATTTGTGTATGAGGGTTTGGATTTCTATGAAATTTTACTACAAGGTTGCATACTTTTAAAAGGAAAGTTGGGATTGGTTGTAGAGGTCATGGTCCAAACCGTTCAATGAAAAGGGGCCAAAAAAATTAGGATTTTCTGATTTCTGGACAATAACTTGAGTATAAATCTATGTATATTGCTATTTAATTGTGCCACAAGGTGTTTTACCATCAAATAAAGTTTTGGATTGATTTTAGGGGTTATGACCCTATTGGTTTAGTTAAAAGGGGTCATAACCAATACTTTATGTAAATCGCTTATTGTTTTAGCAATTTCAATGGGGTTTAATTTAAAGTCTTGAATTCTTGGAGTCTTTAATATGCTGAATCTAATTGGGTATTTAAAATTTGGATTTTAGGGTCTGTTTTTGAAATGATTCATATTAAGGTCCAAAGGGTCCAAAATTAAACTTTGTTTGATTTCTTTAAAAGTTGAATTATTGGTGTTCCTTGATATGCTGAATCTAATTGTGTATTTAGATTTTCTTAATTTTGAGGCCTGTCTTCAAATTGGTCTAGATTAAGGTCCAAAGGTTCCAAAATACAACTTTTTTTTATTTTAAGAAAATGAATTTTTGGGGGTCTTTGATATGCTGAATCTAAGCGTGTATTTAGATTTTTGATTTGGGGCATGGTCAGCCCACAATAAGGTCTATAGGGTCTAAAATTAAATTTTGTTTGATCTTAAAGAAAAAAAGAATGGTTGGGGTTCTTTGATATGCTGAATCTAAGCGTGTATTTAGATATTTGATTTTTGGCAAAGTATTCAAGATGGACTAAATTGGGGTCCAAAATTAAACATTGTTTGATTTCATCAAAAATTAAATTGTTTGTGTTATTTGATATGGTCAATCCAACAGTGTTTTAGATTTTTTGATTTTGTGCTTGGTTTTCAAAGTTGGTCCAAATTTGGGTCCAAAATTAAACTTTGTTTGATTTCTTCAAAATTTAAATCATTGGTGTCCTTTAATGTGTGCAATATAACAGTGTTGTAAATTTTTTTATTTTTGGTCCGTTTTTCAAACTGGGCCCCATAAAGGTCCAAATTATCCATTAAACAGTGTGGTTATTTGATATGCTGAATCCAACCATGTATTTGGAATTTGAATATTGGACCATAATTGGTAAATGTCTAATTTTAAAATTATTTAAGAACTTATACCACATTCATTCTGTGTCAGACACTGCTATTATAACATATGTTTGAAATGGGCTGGTCATAGTTGAAAATAATTATAACATCATATCTAGTTTTAGGGAACTATTTTTGTGGCTTACATCACTGGTTCATGGAAAATAAATTGGTTTACAGACAATAACTTTAGTATAAGTGTATGGATGTGTAAGAAATTTTAGCACAAAGATCCATACCACAATAGGAGGGTTGGGAAATTAAATAGTTAATTAATTCTACATTTATAGATTTATTGCACAACTAATGGTGAGTCATAGTTTAAAATAAATTTGCTTTTTAAGATATATTAATTGTGGTGATAATTGTGTATCCATTGTGTTCTATTTGAAGATTGTTAACTTTGAATATTTTGTTATGGTTGAAAATTCCCTTAGGAAATTAAAAAGATTTTTGTCAATCTGTTGAAGTGGAACTGTAGGTAAGTGAAGTTTTTAAATACAATTGTGCTATACATAATAATTTATGTTATGTTACATCATAATAAAAAAAAAATTTATTTTTAGATTATAATCTATTTTTATTAAAGGATATACATTTGTATTTCATTACAATACATTGTGTAGATAAAGTTAATGGCATTGATAGATAAGTTGCAGATATTAGTTTGTGACAAATGAAAGAAAACATATTGGGAACTATTAATTATATATATAAAGTTTGATTACACTAAGTGTTTTTATACGATCTAGAATTTATTTGCCTTCTTTAATTTTTGTTGTTGTTTGTTTTCCAGTATGATAACTGTCAAATACTATGCCCAGACTGAAAAGAAAATCAACATTAATGATAAGAAATGATCGTAAAGTCAATTACACAATTATAATTGGAGTGACAGATTTATTTGAAAATTTTGTGTTTCCTAAGTGTTGTTGATGATAAGCTCTGTAGGACGGTATAAGTATAGTTTGAAATTTAGTGTTAATTATTACTTATTTTGAAGATAATTACAGATTAGTTCTAAAGATTTTTTAAAGACATTGTATTAATGATAAATGATATTTTGGAAATTATTTTTTTCTTTTCTTTGGTAAATTGTTTGAAGAATTTTGTGGTAGGTTTGTTTGTTATTCTGTATAAACTAATTTTTTGAATGCTATATACATTTTTATGCCCCCGCTGTTGCAGAGGGGCATTAAGTTTTACCCTTGTCCATCTGTATGTCTGTCGGTACATCCCAAAATTGGTTTCTGTTCTCTAACTTTAGTTTGCCTCAACCAAAAACTATGAAACTTATACACAATGCTGATTACCACAAAAACACAGATCAAGTTTGAATTTGGGTGGCGTCACTTTTACCGTTCTAGAGTTATGCCCCTTTACAAATGTAAAAAAATAATGAATTTTTTGTTTCCAATCTCTAACTTGAGTTTCCTCAACCAAATGTTATGAATGTTACACACAATGCTTATTACCACAAAACACAGGTCCAGTTTGAATTTTTTGTGGCGTCACTTTTACCGTTCTAGAGTTATGCCCCTTTACAAATGAAAAAAATCAGCGTTTCTGTTCTCGTACTTTAGTTTGCCTCAACCAAATATTTTATGAAACTTTTACACAATGCTCATTACCACAAAACACAGATCAAATTTGAATATTGGTGGCGTCACTTTTACTGTTCTTGAGTTATGTCACTTTATAACATAATATGCAAGCGGGGGCATCATCTGTGTCACACATTCCCTATTTTTTAACCGGATTTTCGAAGGAAAAATCGGTTATTGATTTGGGGATGTACGGCAGGCGCGCAGGCAGGCGGGCGGCTGCCAAACAATGTCCGTTCATTTACATGAAAACACTTTGACGAAATTTTTCAAATTTAGATATGTTGTTTCCTGTGACTAAATGAAGGTCAAGTTCAATTTTCACGATTTTAGCTTTTCTCGTTGTTGAGTTATAGCCCTTTCAAGCAGCCAAAAGTGGTACTTATTATGTGATTGAGTTATTTCCCTTAGAACAGAAATGGTTAATTATATAGGTTTGTTTGTTAGTCTGTATAAACTAATTTTCTGAATGCTATATATATATTTTATTTTTTTTTTTGATGAAGTGAACTCCTTTAAAAACTAAGCTTATATTGTCTATTAATAAACATATATTTAGATTTCTGATTTTGGGCCCAGTTTTCAAGACTCAGCAAAGGGTCCTAAATTGAAATTTTGTTTAATTTCATCAAACCGACTCAAACGGTTGAATTTTGTTTAATTTCATTTGGGTTCTTTGATATGCTGATTCTAACAATGTTTGAGTTGTTAAATCATATATAATTTTATTGATTATAATTTGAAAATAAATATAACATCATATCTAATTTTAGAGAACTATTTTTGGGGTTAAATCATATCTAATTTTAGAGAACTATTTGTATATCATTTATTCAGTTTGAGTTATTTTCTTTAAACAGAAAATTAATAAGTATATGGATAAAATTAAACTGTGTTTCATTTCAACATAAATTAAATATATATACGGTTCTTTTAAATGCTGAATCTGAACCTGTATTTAAATATTGGATTTTTGGGCCCAGTTTTTAAGTTGCTCCAAATCAGGGTCCAAAATTAAACTTTGTTTGATTTCAACAAAAATTGAAATTATGGGGTTCTTTGAAATGATGAATCTAACAATGTATTTAGAGATTTTGGATTTTGGGCTCCTTTATCTAATTGGTCAACATTGAGGTCCAAAGGGTCCTAAATTAAACTTTTGTTTGATTTCATCAAAAATTGAATTCTTGGGGTTCTTTGATATTCTGATTCTAACAATGTACTTAGCTTTTGGATATTGGACCATAAAAGGTAAATGTCCATTTTCAAATTTTTCAGTTCTTTGACCACAGTCATTTTGTGTCACAAACTTATGCTGTGTCAAATATTCAATCACAATCCAAATTCAGAGCTGTTTTAAGCTTAAATGTAGTGTCCATACTTGCTCAACTGTTCAGGGTTCAACTCCTGCAGGAAATCCAGTTTGCTGTCACTCTGACAGCCTCTTGTTTTTTTTTTTTTTTTTTGATGAAGCGAACTCTTTTAAAAACTAAGCTTATATTGTCTGTAAATAAACATGTATTTAGATTTATGATTTTGAGCCCAATTTTCAAGTTGATCCAAATCTGTTTCCAAAATTAAACTGTGTTTGGTTTCAACATAAATTGAATATATATGGGGTTGTTTTAAATGCTGAATCTAAACCTGTATTTAAATTTTGGATTTTTGGGCCCAGTTTTCAAGTTGCTCCAAATCAGGGTCCAAAATTAAACTTTGTTTGATTTCATCAAAAAATGGAATTTATGGGGTTCTTTGAAATGCTTAATCTAACCATGTATTTTGTATTTTGGATTTTGGGCTCCGTTATCAAATTGGTCCACATTTGAGGTCCAAAGGGTCCTAAATTAAACTTTTGTTTGATTTCATCAAAAGTTGAATTCTTGGGGTTCTTTGATATGCTGATTCTAACCATGTACTTAGATTTTGGATATTGGACCATAATAGGTAAATGTCCAATTTCAAATTTTTCAGTTCTTTGACCACATTCATTTTGTGTCATAAACCTATGCTGTGTCAAATATTCAATCACAATCCAAATTCAGAGCTGTTTTAAGCTTAAATGTAGTGTCCATACTTGCTCCAACTGTTCAGGGTTCGACCCCTGCGGTCGTATCAGGCTGCGCCCAGCTGAGCAGTTTATTGCCTTTTATCTCAAAATTTAAATAGATTCAAATTGTAGAAACTGTAATTAGCAAATATAATAAGCAATACAAAATCTAAAATAATGCCTATTAGACTGGAAACATCAGATGACTCCACAACGGAGTTGAGTTATTTCCCTTAAATTACTATTTTTGACTAATTTTTAGGTTTTTTGCCTATTATTAAAAAAGTTCTTATAGATAGGCAAAAACGTAAATTCATCATTTTTCCTGTTTAGAAAAAAAAAAAACAATTATGTAACCAAAACCTTCAGGCAACTTCTTCTAGGAGTTATTGCCCTTTAACATGTTTAATCACAATTTTTGATTAATTTTCATGTTTTTGTCTATTACCTTTAAAACTTTAATAGCTAGACAGAAACTATAAGAATGAAAAATGATGAACAATGCAAGATCTACATAAAAACCAATATGACAGTTATTGCCCTTAAATGACGATTACCCCCTCAGTCATGGTCTACTAACTAAATTTTTTGCATAGTTTACATACTTATAGGGGGTGTTTAACGACCTTGACTACCCATAAGGATCTCAAACGGTCAGTATAGTTTACATGTTAAAGTCTGATAAGGTTAGTTTAAGATAAAGCACTAAAGGTAAGTCAATGACATTTGGTATTCAGTTGTATTAGCATTCATTAGTGCATCTCATTTCCATGGAGATTATATGACCCTGTCCTCTCAGTATTTACTTTGAAACTTTTACATATTTGTGATTAGGTTAGTTTCAGGGAACTCCCTATGATGCCAATGATACTTGGTATGAAGTTGTATCTGGATTGACATCTCATTTCAGGGAGATTATTTCGTTCATAAATTTAGAATGTTTTGCATTGTTTACATGTAGAAGTATTGCAATTTTACTGATTTCATCACTTGCATTTTACTATCAAAATTACATACATACGAGGCAAATCTCTGTGTCAACAGTTTATTGGCTAATTTTCTTGGTTTTTGCATTTTATCTCGTGAACTACCATAGATAGGTATTAACTGTAAACAACAACATGATCACCAATACAAGTAAAGTGTTCTGGAAGGGTAAACGGTTCCTGCTCCACTAGGTGCATACTTCCTGTTGATCATTGCAAGTAAAAATGAGGTGATAAGTTGTATTTTGTGGTGTCACAATCGATGAAAAAGGTTTGTGGAACATACCGGTGGTTATCTGTGACAGATATTCCATAACCATCAACTAAATCACGAACGAGTCCATAAAACATTAAAAGTCAATGACTTTTACGATTCTAGTGTTTAAATTTGGGACCCATGGAAAGAATCGTGTTGAAATTGGGCCTTCAAAAATACATGGTACACATTTTTTATTTTAATTTCGGAGGGGGCATTAAGTTTTACCCTCGTCCGTCCGTACGTCCCAAAGTTGGTTTCCGTTCTCTAACTTTAGTTTGCCTCAACCAAATGTTATGAAACTTATACACAATGCTTATTACCACATAATACAGATCAAGTTTGAAATTGGGTGGCTTCACTTTTACCGTTCTTGAGTTATGCTCCTTTATAAACATAAAAATTGCTGAATTTTTCGTTTCCGTTCTCTTACTTTAGTTTGCCTCAACCAAATGTTATGAAACTTATGCACAATGTTGATTACCACAAAACACAGATCAAGTTCGAATTTTGGTGACGTCAATTTTACCGTTCTAGAGTTGTGCCCCTTTACAAATGGAAAAATGCTGAATTTTTCGTTTTGTTCTCTAACTTAAGTTTGCCTCAACTAAATGTTATGAAACTTATTCACAATACTTATTACCACAAAACACAGATCAAGTTTGAAATTGGATGGAAACGGGGGCATCATCTGTGTCCCATGGACACATTTCTAAATTTTTAACAGGATTTTCGAAGGAAAAATCAGTTATTTATTTGGAGATGTACGGCGGGTGGCTATCAAACAGTGTCCTTTCATTTACATGAAATCACTTTGACGAATTTTTTCAAATTTAGATATGTTGTTTCCTGTGACTAAATGAAGGTAAGGTTCAATTTTCACGATTTTAGCTTTTCTCGTTGTTGAGTAAGAGCCCTTTCCAGCAAATAAAAGTGGTACTTATTATGTGATTGAGTTATTTCCCTTTGAACAGAAATGGTTAATTACATAAGTTTGTTTGTTATTTTACCCTTGTCCGTCTGTACGTACGAACGTCCGTACGTCCCAAAGTTGGTTTCCGTTCTCTAACTTTAGTTTGCCTCAACCAAACGTTATGAAACTTATATACAATGCTTATTACCACATAATACAGATCAAGTTCGAAATTAGGTGGTGTCACTTTTACTGTTCTTTAGTAATGCCCCTTTAAAAACATTAAAATTGCTGATTTTTTCGTTTCCGTTCTCTAACTTTAGTTTGCCTCAACCAAATGTTACCACAAAACACAGATCAAACTTGAATTTTGGTGACGTCACTTTAACCGTTCTAGAGTTGTGGCCCTTTACAAATGGAAAATTTGCAGATTTTTTCATTTCCGTTCTCTTACTTAAGTTTGCCTCAACCAAATGTTATGAAACTTATACATAATACTTATTACCACAAAACTCAGATCAAGTACAAATTTGGGTAGCGTCACTTTTACCGTTATTCAGTTATGTCCCTTTATAACTATATGATATGCAAGCGGGAGCATCATCTGTGTCCCATGGACACATTCCCGATTTATTTTTTCTGTAAAGAGGTAAACATGTTGATTTCTATTACACAGGAAAAACTTAAAGATAATAGATAACACACACCCAAAACCAAACAAAAATAGTAAACATTGGTATATCCCATCAAATAATTAATCATCGAATGTCTATGGCTGTGCTTCATTTATCAACATTCCTTACTGCAAATTGGTAAACAGTAAAGAGAGTCACGATCTTGTGCAGTAGTAAGTCATGGTCACATCAATTCGAAACTAAGCATACATGTTCATTATGATGTGAACATTGTAAAAATATGGTTTTGACCCATTTTTTAGAGAAGAACAAATGTCATTACAAATTAGTATTGATATCTTTTTGTTTACTAAACGTTCAGTGGAAAATATTTCTTGCATGCTCCGGACGAGAACAAATTATCTATGTATATACAAAAGGTAGGTCCTACAAAGTAGGGAAACACGGGTTGAAGGGCGGAAAATTTGGACTACCACTTAAAGAAACAGATTAATGTACCAAATCATTTAAAAACTGTTATAAAAAGGTAATTGACAAATGGGAAATCAATTTTGCTTTGCAACAGGTCAACTTAAGGTCCCCTCATGGAGTTGTTGCTAAGGTCCTATAATATGCAGGGAGCGTGACACTTTCTCTACACGAGACATCGGATTGTTAAAGTCCCTATTCCGACTGGACGTGGCTTCTCATTTATACATTTATACATTAAAACGGACTCCCACTTTAAAAAGGGTTTTACTGCTGGGACAGGGGATGTCTAAGGTAAGACCATATTTCTGTACCTCAGGCAACATTTAGGGTCTACATATTGATAACTGGAACTTATATTTCACAGGAGTGTTCATATATTTTACCAGATTTATTGATGGTTGGTAAATGTTATTTCGATATAGGATTTATAAACCTGCACCAAGTTAAAAGTTGTAAGTCGTTGACTTTCAGTTGGTGATAAGTACCCCATTAATTCTGAGTAAAATGTTATGATGTTACTGACAATTATCTGCTTCCCTTCCGGAGCACCTGAGATTACCCCAGTTTTTGGTGGGGTTCGTGTTGCTCAGTCCTTAGTTTTCTAAGTTGTGTTTTGTGTACTGTTGTTTGTCTGTTGGTCTTTTTCTTTTTTAGCCATGGCGTTTCAGTTTATTTTCGACTTATGAGTTTAAATGCCCCTTTGCTATCTTTTGCCTCACTTTTAGTATAAAAATAAGAAGATGTAATGATTTGGCAATATAATATAAAAATAAGGAGATGTGGTATTATTGCCAAGGAGACAACTATCCAAACGTTCAAATGAAGCGGGTGTAAGCAATTATAGGCAACCTTACGGCCTTCAACAATGAAAAAAATATACCGTAGATAACATCCACCAGATTGAGTGACCATATGACATAAATGTTAGAAAATATAAGCCACCGTACAGCCTTCAATAATGAGCAAACCCATGACCCATAGCAAGCTATAAAAGGCCCCTACATAACAAAATTAAAAACTGTTATAATTCAAATGAAAAAAAATAAACGGCCTGATATACGGCAACAATCGACAACCACTGAAATAAAGGGTTACTAAAGTACGGATCTGAGAGTAATCTCAAGTTACCGAAAGCTAGTTAGAGCTTGTGTGAGCTTCGTTGTCATTGATTTTTTTTTGTACAAATGGTTATAATAAAGTATAAGACTCTAAACATTTTATTTGTTTTATATCTGTAGGTTGTTAGGATTATTTTTATTTTCTGTATGAAAATAAGGAGATGTGGTATGCTTGCCAATGAGACAACTGTCCATCTGATACCAACTGACGGGAATGTAAGCAACTGTTGGTCAACACACGGTCTACACCATACCGTATAATAAGCTATAAACGGCCCGAGCACGGCAAACAATTTAACTAACTATTTGAGAAACACAACGGCCTGATTTATGTTAAAACATATACATAAAACAAACATGTCGTACAGCAACCAACGACAACCACTGAAGTATTGACATTTGTCTTAGGACAGGCACATAAAGAATGTGACCGTAAACATTTTTTTTGAGCGCTCAACCTTCCCGTACATGTGGCAGTGATGTTACAGTATCACTTACGAACAAACCGTAAAAATTAATTGGAAAGGGCTTAACCGTCTGATAGGTACGCAGCACAAACACAAATGATAGAATTTAGTAAAAAAAAAACAACGTACCGATCTAAGGGTACGCACAGTTGCTAGTTAAAAGCCAACTATACAACTTATAAATAAATCATTTTTTACAGAGACGTTGTAAACAGTCTGAGGAAATTATTGCCTTATGCATGCCAAAATATAAGCATCGCGAGTATGTTTAACCATATAAATTGTGCATAACTATACAGCAATACACATTTAGTTAATTATTATAATCAAGTCTATAGTAACGATAAGAACTGTATTCAACGATCTTGCTACAGTGTTAAATTAAAGTAAAGGTTGTAAGTAACTTTAGGTAACGGAATCTCTGACTTCATAATTGTTTCGTTCTCCTGTAATAAGAACCATATAGGAATCTTTACTTTAAACTTAAATTTACTGTAATGACTTCTTATGTAACTGATGTGTACTTAAAATAAAGATCTGCTGTGGTTTTTTTTTTTATACAAATAGTATGCTCGATGTTATCAAACTAGGAAGGTATAAAGTTTGAAAGTGATTAAATATACTAGATAGCATGATGCAATACCTCTGTTTACGCAATTTGTTTCAGATGATTTTTTTTTTTTTTTTTTGTCGGTTTTATGTTATCTATGTTCTAAATTAGAATTAATTTCTTATTTATGAAAATATGTTTAATCGGCTCAAAGTCGTTACCAGGCATTAAAAATATTAAGACTGATAAGGCGCATCACTTTTTACTTTGACTAATTAGGTTACTATGATTTATATATCTTATCCTTCCTGTATGTATCAAACCGTTCAATCTAAATTTAGTTTATCTGTATATTATATATATGTAATGATTGAACAATTTAATGTTATCTACTTGAAACAAAAATGGACGAACGTGTTCTTGTAGTCTTCACATTCATGTGTGTTAGTGTTTACAGCAGTCAAGTGTTGTTAGTATCTATGGATGGCTTCAGATGGGACTATTTGACGAAAGTTTCCACACCGAACTTTGATCGCCTAGCTCGAAATGGAACTAAAGCCAGTTATATAAATAACACTTTTATAACGAAGACATTCCCCTGCCATTATACTATAGTCACTGGTAAGTCGTATTTTAAAAAGTTTATCTGCATACATTTCTTTCCTTTGGCTAGTGCTTTTACAGCCGTTCTGTTAATTGTTATTTAGTACTTTAGCCAAGGTTCGACAATTCAATATTTGTGGATTTTTTTTTTAATTAAATTGTTTGCTTGTAAATTTAAAACAAGTCATAAGTTTCAGAAGGGAAATGAACAAAAATTGTTTCTTTTTATTGAGAATTAGTTAAAAATAATTTTACTGCTTTCGAAACAAATTGTTATTAAAAAAATGTTCTGAGAAAAGAAAAAACTACGCCCTCTGCCAAAAAGATGAAGGTCGCGGGGTTTATGGTCTAGATCATTGAGGTTGTCATCTTCTTGTTAGTTGTTGTTTTTTATTTTATGTTATTGACTTTAACTAAGTTAATGACTATGAATTAAGTGTTGATAATGTACTCCATTGAGACTATAAGCCAACTATGAATATAATGAAATCAGAAAAAAACGCATAGTTGTCGTTTGTTTCTGTGTATTTTCTTGTTGAATTTTTTTACATTTGTCATTTCGGGACCTATTATAGCTCACTATACCGTATTGTGACATAATAGTTGCTAACTTCTATGTTATTTGGCCTCTGGTGGATAGTTGTCTCATTGGCAATCATACCACATCTTCTTATTTTATATATACAGGAACAGGCTTTATGGGTCTCAACATAAGCAAGTGTTTATACCATGATATTGTCAAGTTCTAAAGTAAATTCCTTTTTAGCAATACAATTAACAAAACAAAGCCATTGGAGTTATTGTTCCATGAGTTTTTTGTTGGCGATGGAGAAAAAAAGTAAAAGAGAGGCGAAAGCTATACATAAGGAATATCCAAACTCACAAATCAAAAACAATCTGTCAACACCATGGCGAAAAATGAAAAACCATCAAAATAGTATATACAACACAACAAAGAAAACTAAAGAATGAACTGTATTTTTATTGGTATTCCTATAGGGACTAATTGTTTCTCTCCTATAATTTTATATCAAAGATGTGTTCGTTTACTGCTATGAATAACAGTTTATGGTTAAATATGATAAAGAAAGAAAGAGCTGTCACCATCTGATAGATCAAACTCAACTTTCTTTTACTGCATCCAAAATTAATAATGATCAGATGTATTGATATGTATGATTCAAATGGCATGATTTAAAAAACGGGAGTTTTACATACTCAGCTTTATTATTATTTTGTACTTGTCTTTTTTTTTATCTTTCTTCTTTGTTTATGTGTGTATTGATAACTGTTTTTTTTTTTTCAATCTGGTATGTTTGTACGTTGGGGTAAACACAAATTCGCCTATGTTTAATAAAAACTAAATGTTTCTCCGTTTATTTTTCTTTCTTGTAATTCTGTACAATTTTACACTGAGCATTCCTCTACGAACATGTCTTCCTTTACTTTTTATGACGCCTTTTATGACGTTGTTGTATGAAATCTGAAACAAAGTACTACAGCCGTGTTTATACGAGAAGTACAGGTATTGTTGTTTCCAGTAAGAGTATTGTTTGTTGCTATTGTGTTTATGCATTTTTATATATACCAGTTATGTGGGTAAAAGTGTTTTCACTTTTTGAGGAAAGGGCGACAGTTGAAACCTAAAACAAAATTTAATCCCACCACATGGTTATGTGTGTGTACTAAGTCAGGAATTGTGTGGATGGTTGCCTTTAGTTCTATTTCAAGTATTGCCTTCTAATTTACTTCCGACTTTTCTAAACTAAAGGCGATATAGCGTTTGACATATCACGTAGACACTTGTCTACTGTTGAAAAATTTCTGTTGACATACAGATGTCTTTTGACATCCTGTTGCGATGACATATACGTTACCCGACATCTCCTTTTATTTATAACGTTATACCTTAAAGGAAAAGGTTAGAATAAACAATGCAAATTGTTATGGTCTATGCGTTGTTAACGTGCAATTGTTACAAACTTGTGCGCCTTTTTTTTGTTTCTTAACTCTGTATTAGGAATTTCAGAGCACAACTACGTGGATATCGGCTCTCAATAAATTTTCAATTACAATTTACTTACACTTTAATATCGTCTGGTACACCTCCGCATGCCTCCGCGTAGATTAAATACCGTGGAACGTCGAGAACAGTGCAGAAAATCACAATATTTCAGAGTGTATATAAATTTGATAGATGAAAATATTAGTAATTTTATAAAATTCCAAAGGACTTTTTTCAATACTTGATAAACAATAATAAAAAGGTTTGGTTTAAAATGCGACTTTTTATTAAATCCCTGCAAGTCAAATTATACTTCCCGAACATATTCGTAAATTTGTGATAAAATTCAGAAAAAAATTAAGGATAAACATATGAGTTTTATCAAAAATCTGAATTATGATTGCAAATATGTGCATATCAAACCAAATACTAGTAAGAAACGTTTACTGCATAACAAGCATCTTTTGAACTTTTTAGGTATAATTTACCGAATCCCTTATTTTCGCAAATATTGTAGTAAGACTTTTTGTCGGTTGTTAGAGATGTAGTCGTACCGACATTAATGTTCCTGTCTTTTAGTCTGTGTTAAATACTTATTCTCGTTGAACAAACATACTTTGCACAAAAAAAGATTAAAAGATGCTATGATTGAATTGTAGGTCTATATGAGGAAAGCCATGGTATCATTGGGAATCACATGTATGATCCAGTATTTAACAGCACGTTTAGCATGCAAACTTACGAAACGAGATGGTGGAATGGTGGAGAACCATTATGGGTAACGGCTCGTCGTCAAAAACTTACAAGTGCCACGTATTTCTGGCCAGGAAGTGAGGCCGAAATAAGGGGGTACAGGCCAAATATATGGTTTCATTATAACGAATCGGTGCCTTTTAAAACTCGTATCGATACTGTTATAACTTGGTTGGCAGATAAACAAATAAATCTTGTAAATTTGTATTTCCATGAACCAGACGCAACCGGACATGCTTTTGGTCCCGATTCACCTCAGATTAGGGACAAGGTTAAAGAAATGGATAAGATTTTAGGATATCTTTTGGATAAATTTGACTCACATAATCTCTGGAACAATGTGAATTTGATAGTGACCAGCGACCATGGAATGACAACTATAGATACTGCTAAAAAAGTAGTGGACATTACGGATCATGTGGATATGAGAAATATACAGTTTACTGTTGACAACGGCCCAATAATGCAGGTGCAACCTGCTCTGGGACAGATAGATAATGTTGTCCAGAGTCTTCAGAATGTTTCACATATATCAGTTTTCAAGAAGGAAGAAATACCCGATCACTGGCACTACAAAAACAATAGACGCATCATGCCAGTATTTCTCCTTGCCGAAGACGGTTGGTCTATCACAAAAGTAAGTGAAACTATTTTATGAAGATATACATGACATTTAAAAAATGCAATTCAAAGTTTATTTCCGAAAAAAAAAATGCATATATATACTGCATACTGGGCCATTCGTTATCACAGTGATATCAATTAAAAATCATCTGTGTCTATAAAGTTAGTTGACAAATGTTCTGTAAAAAAAGTTGGATATCAATCAAATATCTATTAATCGACAGTGTACGAAGGAAACTCGTCGAATTTTAAAGTTGGAAGAAATGGAAATAAGTACAAACCTGCACACTGCATAAGAAAGCCACCGATATTTGGGTATGGGTTGGAATGATTTCATAACAAAAGTATAAATAATTATAGCTTGCTTATATAGTAACTACAAGCATTGTTTGATGCGGTATTTTTCATTATTGTTTGTTTTTGATATCAGTTTTACCGTTATAAGAGAGTTAAGTGCTTTTCCTGTTCTGAATTTTAATGTTTATTCTGTTTGTACGTTTTATAATTCCACTTGCTGAGAATAAAAGGGGAAGAGTTGAGATCGAAAGAATTTAGTTTTCAAATCCGCTTCATGTTAATGTATCTGTTCTAAGTCCGAAACCTCGTCATTAGCCTTTTGTCATATGTAAAGGAAAGGCGAAAGATACCAAAGGGATATTCATACTCAAGTCGAAAACAAACTGACAAGGCCATGGCAAAAAACGAAAACCTTGTAAATGTTTTTTTTTTCTCTCTATTTGGGGAGTTTTTATGTTGACAATATGTACCGTTTAGTCTCTCGTGAATTTGTTCGATAATTTTTAGACTCGTGGCGATTTAAAGCTTGACATATTACAAGTATATAGGAACTTGTCTGCAATCTTATTATTAACTTAAATCTATTTAAAGACGACTGTGGATTTCCTAGATTAGAGTTTGGAAATTGATTATCCTCTTACAACCTCCTTGTTACAACGAAGTAGCCGGTGCATTATTTTGCATTCGTCGTGACATCACACTATGAGAAACTTACAACCCCTGGGACAATTTGCACACAAGTAATGGCTGTGATTAAAAGAAAGAATGAACTATTGTCATCCCATAAAAGACTTGAAAGTGTAAAATCAACATTTCATACAATATTTCAGTAAAGTTTGAATCGTATAGTAGACAGACAAACAGTGTCTACATATAGCTCTGTCATTTTCCGAAAATACAATATTAGATTGACATATTCCTAATCTTAGGAAGTCGCTCATCGACAATCGCATGAGTGAAATGAAACCAGTTTTCTGGCTAGAGTGCCAAATATCAAAGAAAATTATATAACAGACTATGGTATTAAATTGACAATATAATACTTCCATGAACAGACACATTCAGGAGTATCAATATCTATCCCATGATCTCTCATTAATTGGGAATACAACCTGCGCCAAACAACGGCAGTCTAATTCTCTGATGTGGCTAATTCTCTTACAACGAAATAGCAGTGTATTTTTTTTTTTTTTTTTTTTTTTGCGTTCACCGTGAAATCCCGTTATGACCAACTTACAACATTTGGGAACATTTCACGGTTGTGGTTAAAAGAAAGAAAGAAAGAAATATTGTCTTGCCATAAAAGACTTGCAATTATAAAATCAAGATTTCATACAATTGAGTAATGTTTAAAACGTATAGTAGACACGATGTCCATACATAGCCCTGTCATTTTACAGCACTGCAATCCAAGATAATACAATAATGAAAGTTACCTTTTTTTCTAATTTCAGAACAAAACAAAAGCAGCTTTGTACCGTGGGAGAGGCGCTCATGGTTATGACAACCGTCTTGATAAAATGAAACCTATATTTCTGGCTAGAGGTCCAAATATCAAAGAAAATCATATAGCAGACACATTCAGGAGTATCGATATATATCCCATGATCTGTCATTTATTGGGAATACAACCTGCTCCAAACAACGGCAGTCTAACAGCAACTTCAGGTTTTCTTGTAGCGACTGGCACTAATGTCGCTTCTGCAAATATTGTTTCATTCTGGGCGTTCATTCTATCCACACTACTAGTATTATTGTGAAATACATTGAGTATCTTAAGACAATGCTAAGGAAGTAACTGTTATTTACGTAATTTTACAATTAATATATATTTATTTTCATCTGAATAGCAAATCTAGGATAACATACTTTACGGAGGGTAACGCCAAAACAATTAAGGCACATCATATTTACATGTTTCTTGAAAATTAATACATTCTAAGGAAGTCAGCAAACAACAAAACAGTTTTAAAATCCATGAAATATGTAAACTATTAAAATGTAGTCTTTAATTTTATAAGCTTTAAGATCAAAAGCATTTTGACTGTGTGATTTAAACATCTGTTTCATCATAAACCAGCACATTGTAGTTTTGAAGCTTACATGTTATTTGTAAGCTTAATATCGTTCTTTACATTAAATATATATCTGAAAATAAATGAGGACTTCATTTAGATACATTGTTATCAAGTTTGCCTCATACAATACACTCAGTCTGGTTAGACTAAGGCGTTGAAGGATCAGTTGATGTGTTTTGATTTCTTGTGCTGTTTAGCCGCATGTACTGACTATTAGATAAAGACACAAAGTATTCCCCTGCTTGGCATACTCTAATAGTGTGGTCCTTCCGAAAATTTACACAACGTCCTCCAATCCGTTGCGTTCGGTACTGTGAATACGAACGATAGCTGTACGTATAAAAAAAACAAAACCTTACTTACACACACACAACATTAAGACTTGTCTGTCCCATGCAAGATAGAAACCCTTAATCCAGTGGTTATCGTTGGTTTCTGTCTGCCATATTTGTTTTTTGTTCATTGTAGTAGTTAACATCTGTTCGTTGGGTTTCTCTTTTAAATTGTTCCTCATTATGTCATACCGGGAACTTTAAGACGGTATGTGTTTTGCTCCTTGTTGAAGGCCGTACGTCCTTCCTACAAATCAAATGGGAAATAGTCAACATATGATGGGTTTTGATAACCATACTTTTGTTTGTTTAAAAAAACACTGACTGATTGAGAGTCCTATTGTTTACACCTTCTTAAAATAGAAAATATGGTCAGGTTCTTAAACAGAAATTCGAAATGGGGTATATTCAAATGACTTTATTTAAAGAATATACCACAAATGTAAATCTGATATAAAATGCACTACATCTATTATATATGTGCTACCGAATTCATAGCGTACAAAATTGTTTCTAGAATAATCTGCTTGAGTTTGCTAGAGACGGAACGTTTCGGAGTTGAGTGCATTGGAAGATTAAAAATTACTGAAATCAAAATTGCTGAAAGTCAACCTAGCCATAGGATGTTAATCCCTAAGTTTAAGTGTCATTTAAAAATTTGCAAATCTGATCTTATAACTTTCAGGAAGTGCTAGCTTTTTATGTAGAGGGTTCGAAGTGACGTTGCTTACGACAATTGGACATTACGCACGATATTGGTGACGTTTTGATTTTTTTATGCCCCCGCCGTAGCGGAGGGGGCATTAAGTTTTACCCTTGTCCGTCTGTACGTACGTATGTACGTCCGTACGTCCCAAAATTGGTTTCCGTTCTCTAAGTTGAATTTGCCTCAACTAAATGTTATGAAACTTATACACAATGCATATTACCACAATACACAGATCAAGTGTGAATTTTGGTGGCGTCACTTTAACCGTTATAGAGTTATGCCCTTTATAAATGGAAAAATTGCAAAATTTTTAGTTTCCGTTCTCTAACTTAAGTTTGCCTCAACCAAATGTTATGAAACTTACACATAATGCTTATTACCACTAAATACAGATCAAGTTTGAATTTTGGTAGCGTCACTTTAACCATTCTAGAGTTATGCTCCTTTATAAATGGAAAAATTGCAAAATTTTTAGTTTCCGTTCTCTAATTAAGTTTGCCTCAACCGAATGTTATGAAACTTATACACACTGCTTATTATTACAAAACACAGATTAAGTTTGAATTTTGGTGGCGTCACTCAAATCGTTCTAGAGTAATGACCCTTTATAAATGGAAAAATTGCAAAATTTTAGTTTCCGTTCTCTAACTTAAGTTTGCCTCAACCAAATGTTATGAGACTTACACACAATGCTTATTACCACAAAACTCAGATCAAGTTCAAATTTGGGTAGAGTCACTTTTACCGTTCTTCAGTTATGTCCTTTTATAACTATACGATATGCAAGCGGGGGCATCATCTGTGTCCACATGTGTCCACAATCCACATTTATTTAGTCTTATGAAGCAATTTTACCGCTTTACCATAAATTACAAACTTGTTAATCTTTTTGTTTTGGACGGTGATATTCCTTTGGCCCCTTCTTCCAGTGTGTGTATTTCCACTTTGTTCGCTATGCCTTGGACGGTGATGTTCCTTTGGCCCTTCTTCCAGTGTGTGTATTTCCACTTTGTTCGCTATGCCTTGGACGGTGATGTTCCTTTGGCCCTTCTTTCCAGTGTGTGTATTTCCACTTTGTTCGCTATGCCTTGGACGGTGATGTTCCTTTGGCCCTTCTTCCAGTGTGTGTATTTCCCACTTTGTTCGCTATGCCTTGGACGGTGATGTTCCTTTGGCCCCTTCTTCCAGTGTGTGTATTTCCCACTTTGTTCGCTATGCCTTGGACGGTGATGTTCCTTTGGCCCCTTCTTCCAGTGTGTGTATTTCCCACTTTGTTCGCTATGCCTTGGACGGTGATGTTCCTTTGGCCCTTCTTCCAGTGTGTGTATTTCCACTTTGTTCGCTATGCCTTGGACGGTGATGTTCCTTTGGCCCTTCTTCCAGTGTGTGTATTTCCCACTTTGTTCGCTATGCCTTGGACGGTGATGTTCCTTTGGCCCCTTCTTCCAGTGTGTGTATTTCCACTTTGTTCGCTATGCCTTGGACGGTGATGTTCCTTTGACCCCTTCTTCCAGTGTGTGTATTTCCACTTTGTTCGCTATGCCTTGGACGGTGATGTTCCTTTAGCCCCTTCTTCCAGTGTGTGTATTTCCCACTTTGTTCGCTATGCCTTGGACGGTGATGTTCCTTTGACCTCTTCTTCCAGTGTGTGTATTTCCCACTTTGTTCGCTATGCCTTGGACGGTGATGTTCCTTTAGCCCCTTCTTCCAGTGTGTGTATTTCCACTTTGTTCGCTATGCCTTGGTCTGAAGTGATGTTCCTTTGGCCCTTCTTCCAGTGTGTGTATTTCCCACTTTGTTCGCTATGCCTTGGACGGTGATGTTCCTTTGGCCCCTTCTTCCAGTGTGTGTATTTCCCACTTTGTTCGCTATGCCTTGGACGGTGATGTTCCTTTGGCCCCTTCTTCCAGTGTGTGTATTTCCCACTTTGTTCGCTATGCCTTGGTCTGAAGTGACGTTTAAGATTTAAATGACCGAAATGTCTGCATAATTTGTGAATTTTGAAGACAGGGATTCTGTTACCACACATTACTAGAAACCTTTACTGAATTCAAAGATTTGGTTTGGATGTTTGGTTGAACTTATGGAAACCTTGTTACAAATGGGATATCAAATCCTGATTTTACGGTGATATTGTTTATTGAGCCCGTAAATTCATAAATACGATCCATGTAAACTTATTGGTCCTTTGAATTATCTTATTCTTAAAAGTATCAATTTCACAACTTGTAGTAAAATATTTGAATACTAGTATGGTTTTTTAGTACTTACAATGAATTTGTTCTTAATGAATTAAAACATAACTTAATATCTATTGTCCGAGACATACAATACAATAAATTGCATTATATGTCTCTGGTATTGCTAAACATGCAGTCATGGACATTTAAGGTTTTACATCCTTTCGATACTTATATTTTGGCATTGCACGAGGCCATGCCATTCTTAGGCTTTTTATTGACGTGTAATGGTTGATCATAGTCTAGGAAATATGATATTTCTTAAATATCATTTGTTATGGGCTTTGACCTAGCTTTCAGTAACTGCAGGTACCCAATAGATCGATAATTGTGTCTTTCGCTTTTTTATTGGTTGATTTTGTGAATCAAGCCCTTTCCAACTGATTTTTACAGTTTGTTCTTATTTTATACTGTTACATCACTGTCCAAGAATAGGGAGGTTGATCGCTCATAAACATGTTTTACACCGCCACATTCTTTATGTGCCTGTCCCAAGTTATGAGCCTGCAGTTCAGTGGTTGACGTTGGTTGCAATATATACTTGTTTTATGTTAATTTTACATTTTGTCATGCGGGGGTCTTTTATACCTTACTATACGTTGTAGGTTTTGCTCAGTATTCAATGCCGTATGGTGACCTATAGTTTCCAAGGCTTACATTCACCTCATAGTAATTTGATGATAAGCAGAAACTGTATAATCAGCAAAAATGACCAGCAATGCAATGCCCATATGACTGGAGAATCAGATGACTCCTTTAATGAGATATTGCCCTCAAATGACATGTTTGACTTATTTTCATGTTTTTGTCTTTTATATTGAAATTTAAAAAAATTTATTCTCAAGCCAAAATGATCTGTAATGCAAGATTCACAAAAATGCCAATATGTAAACATATAACCCAAACCATCAGGCAACTTCATCAAGGAGTAATTGCACTTTAATGACGATTTTTTACCAATTATCGTGTTTTGACTCATTATCTCGTAAATATCAATAGGCAAAAACTATATATCAAAAATTATCAGCAATTCAAAGTCTATTAAAATGCCAGTATGACCTACACCACCAGCCAATATAAATAAGAAGATGTGGTATGAGTGCCAATGAGACAACTCTCAATCCAAGTCACAATGTATAAAAAGTAAACAATTATAGGTCAAAGTACGGCCTTATACACGGAGCCTTGGCTCACACCGAACAGCAAGCTATAAAGGGCCCCAAAATGACTAGTGTAGAACAATTCAAACAGGAAAACCAACGGTCTAATCTATATAAAAAACGAGAAACGAAAAACACTTATGAACACCAACAAACGACAACCACTGAATAACAGGCTCCTGACTTAGGACAGGTGCATACAAACTCCATATAGGAGTTGCTGCCTTTAAATGACAATTGTGTTCCACCTTGACGAATCCAGTGTCAGCGTCAACAAAATGGTAAACAGTACAGTACAAGAAGTCACGACCTTTTGGAGTTTTGGTTTACAGAAGCATACCATGAAATTGTGTTAACATCGATTTGAAACTTAGCATACATATTTATTATTATGTGAACTCTGTAAAATATATGTCTTTTTTTGGGTTTTAATCCAGTTGTTGCCTGAGAACAATTGTCAAATACAAATTGATAACGAATTTATATATGGCTTTGTACAATGAGCAAAACCCACAACGTAAAGTTAACTATAAAAAAAAACCCCGACATGGCAAACTGTAAAATTGTGATTGTCGTTTGTTGCTGTATATAATATTTGTTTTTCGTTTATTGTTTTGTAAACTAAATCAGGTCATTATTCTTCTCGTTCGAATTGTTTTAAGTTTGTCATTCCAAGGACTTTAAAGCTTACTATGGGATATGAGTTTTGCTCATTGTTGAAGGCTGAACGGTGACCTATAGTTGTTAACCTGTATGTCATTTGGTCTCTGGTGGAGAGCCTCATTGGTAATCATACCACATCTTCTTTTTCTTATATATATAAAGCAACCAACGACAATCCAAGATTTGCAGGCTCCTGACTTGGGAAAGGCACATAAATAATATGGCGGGATTAAACTTGTTTATTAGTCCGCAACCCTCCTATAATCAGGGGCAGTGAATTTTAAAGTGTATTCCTCCGCGCAAAGGGTGCCCTTAAAGCAGGGATGATTCCAGGTGTTTTCGAATGGGTCCCTTGACCATCAAATTGGGAATTTTCATCCTAATTGGGAATTTTTCATGCATAAAATCTAAGACGAAAAAACATTATTTTCCTGTAAAACGGAAAATGTATATTAAGTTTCACCTGTACACTGCTGTAATAAGTTGTAACATTTTGAATAATCCATGCCGGTATATGATTACCAGATCACTTGACAGTTATTGCTGTTTAATATGTGGAAGGTTGCCACCGTTTTACTTTAGGTGTAACCCTAAGAAACAGGAAATTAATGCATTGAACCATTGTATTTAAATATTATTATATTTTGGATCATCTTCAGACTTCACAACTTTTGAAAAAGTTCCATAATGTTGACATCCATTTCATGAATGATCTATCAATAATCATCCACATGTATTTTCAAAAACGCTCAGACGTTTGTCTTTTGAGGAAATACATTGTAGAGCCTGACAAAATATAAATTAATTTCTTTTACAAAAAGTTTTCGTCATATTATATAACCGTCGATCTGCTTTTAGGGAGCTACCATTTGATTTTTATGGGGGGGCTAGGATGAAAAATTTTGTCCTGCCTTTTTATTTTACCCTCTATTCGGTCCTGCCTTTTTATTTTTCACTCTATTCGGTCCTGCCTTTTTTTTTTTAGTTTATCCTGACTTTTTTTTACATTAATTGTCATCCTGCCTTTTTTTTTTTTGGAAATAATCTCATCCTGCCTTTTTTTTTTACTCATTTACTCAAAACTCCTGTCCTGCCTATTTTTTCAAATTTCATCCTAGCCCCATAAAAATTAAATGGTAGCTCCCTTACGAGATCGGCGCTCATCAAGATTTATTCATCAATGTTATTTCTAAATTGAAATTTTGCTCTCTGCCGAGGTCTGCTTTAATGAGACCCATTTTGACAAAAGCATCTTTTATCGACCTACTGGGCGATCTGCTTTACGAGATCATATACTCCCATTACATTTTCCGGCTGCTAAAATCGTTTTACCACATGTTGACATAATTAAATCGTTGTTAATAAAACGCGATCGTTGACAGCATTCTCATCTGGATTTTAAAACGCTTTGACGACAAACTATGAAAAAATTACAGTTGCCTAAATCGGTGATGGAAACATTTCCGAAAATATCGATTTTATTCTATTTTTCCTGAATTGGGAATTTATATTCACATTTTTGGGGGCGCTGGCCGATTTTAGGGCCGTTAAGCGGCCCTAAACTATAAAGTAGAATCATCCCTGTTACGAAAAGACAAATAAAGGTAATAAAAAAAAAAAACAAACAAAAAAAAAAAAAACGAGGGAATATAACAGTATAACCTAATATCAAACTGTACAAATCAATTGGAAAAGGCTTGACTCATTAGATCGGCACGAAAAACAAAAATAAATAATGAAAAACAAAGACACGATCAATGGGTACTTGCATTTTCTGAAAGCTATATCGAATCCAATAACAACTCGCCCCCATATATTTTTCTTATTTTAAACAGTTATGTTGTCTCGCACACAATTTTTTGTGTGACCTTGACCATAGACTTAGTGACTTTAAAGTCAATAGGGATCATCCGCTTCATCACCTAATCATATGTGACCACATATCCAAGTAAGATTACAATCCTATATAATGCTTCATAAAACTAATTTTCTGCACATATTTCGGTCATTTTTTTAGTACCTTTGACCTTGACCTTAGACATATAAACATCTATATGGATATTCCTTTAATTTTATGTGACCATGTATCCAAACAGGTTGGCAATCTCATGTCTAGTTTTTGATTGAGCAACCGGAAAAAAGTTTTGTGCAAAAAGTTCAGTTTATTTTCAGTAACTATCACCTTAACCTTTAATATTGACCTTAACCTTTGAGGTATTGACTTCAAAATTGATGTTCCTTTCATTTAACGTGAAAATATATCCAATTAAGTTTGCAATTATTTATGTAGTTTTTGATTAAGCATCCGGAAGCACTTTTTTGCACACATTTCGGTCTACTTTCAGTAAGTACGACCTTTACCTTTGATATGATCACATCAACATCCATAGGGATCTTCCTCTCCTTATATGTCACCATGTATCCGAGTAAAGTTACAATCCGATAAAACTTTGAAGTATTTGAGTTAGCATCCAGAAACGAAAATGACTGACGGAATGACTAACGGACCACCGCTACTTTCACAAGCACTTGTCTCTGAAAATAATTTATCTACACATGTATATACATGTATCTTAATAGACAAGTACCTGTGGTTACTTTGTAGAGAGGAGTTTAATAATTTTATTCAACATACCAATAAGTATCTATAAATTTACTGGGTCTATCAACAACATCAACGTAAATATAAGGATATGATATCCTGTTGTATATCCTATAAGTTTTCTATAGGTACAATCAAACAGAAAAAAGGAATATTTACAATCTCTTCGTCTTCAACGATGTTGAGGTACCTGTAATAACATCACCATAGGGATCCTAACAAACTTTATCGTAACACAAACTCATGTTGAAGGAGCATTATTTTCTGACAACTGATGTAACTGATGTATGATAAAAAATCAAAATTCCAATGATTTTTTTATTCGTGTACAAAAAAAAAATAATTTCCTTTATGTTATCGAAATAGAAGGGTAAAAGTTTAGCACAGTATAGTCATTAAACATTCTAGGCAGCACGGTTATCTACAGTTTCTAACTTCTACGTCATTAGGTCTCGTGTGGAAATTTGTCTCATTGGTAATCATACCATATCTTCTTATTTTTCACAGAGATGAGTTGAAAAAAAAAAACAATACCTGTGTTAGTGTATTTTATTTCAAGCGTATTTTTTGCTTCATTTTTGCAGGTTAACGATTTTCTTAAAATTAAAATTGCCTTCTTATATTCTTATATATGTAAATGAAATGTTTAATTAGTTAAGTCGTTTCCGGGCACTAGAAACACTTAGACATGTTAGGCACATTACATTTTTACTTTGCATAATTATATAAAAGAGGCGAAAATACTATAGAAGTTATCCTTCCTGTATGCATGGAACAGTTTAATCTGAATTATAGTATGTTATGATTGTTTATAGTATGTAATGAATGTACAATGTAACATGTCTACTGGAAACAAAGATGGACGAACGTGTGCTTGTAGTCCTCACGTTCATGTTCGTCAGTAAAATTAACTGCATTCAAGTATTATTAGTATCTATGGATGGCTTAGATGGGACTATTTGACGAAAGTTTCCACTCCGGACTTTGATCGCCTTGCTCGACATGGAACTAAAGCCAGTTACATTAATAACACCTTTATATAAGCTAACGAAGACATTCCCCAGCCATTATACTATATTCGCAGGTAAGTTTAATTCAGAACAAACTTTGATTACGCCAAGTCTTTCATCCTTTGTGGGCATGCTTTTTGTAAATTTAATTGTTTCCTCCTTAATTAAAAAAAAAATGTTTCAGAAGGGGAATGAGCTAAAATGTGTGTTTGTATGGAAATATTTGTTTTAAAACTGAGAGATATAAAACAACTCTAATTGTAAAACAAAAATCGTGTTCCTGGATGTTATTTAAAAGAATAGTTTGTTTTTTTTCTAATTAGGTTGATTCTCGCTTAGAAGAAGACTATTCTAGCTGCCAAAAAAAAAAAGATAAAAGGTCGAATGGGGTTGTGGGGAGTTCCAATTCTTCTTGTTTCATTTTTAATTTTTTAATTTTATGTTATTGGCTTTGTCTAATTTTATAACTAAGACATGTAGCATACACTTTATGCAGACAACAAGCCAACTACATAATAAAACCATAAAATGTATACATATCAACGTGTTATTCAGGCCTAAGCAATAGATAAGTGTCTATACAGTAACACACATAAACTCTAAAGCTTTTAAACAATTATCTGCCATTAACAAATGTTCATCTGTATATATTTCTGTTCCTTTGACTAGTGCTTTTACAGCCGTTCTTGTAATTGTTATTTAATACTATGACAAGGCTTATATATTAATAATAACGGTATTGACATTTCTGGAGTGTTAAAAAAAATCGTCGTAAGTCTTGAATAAGCTAAGTTTCTGTTGAGAGTCAGTATAAAAAAGAAGATGTGGTATGATTGCCAATGAGACAACTGTCCACAAGAGACTAAAATGACACAGAAATTAACAACTATAGGTCACCGTACGGCCTTCAACAATGAGCAAAGCCCATACCGCATAGTCAGCTATAAAGGCCCTGAAATGACAATGTAAAACAATTCAAACGAGAAAACTAACGGCCTTATTTATGTACAAAAATTAACGAAAACAAATATGTAACACATAAACAAACGACAACCACTGAACTACAGGCTCCTGACTTGGGACAGGCACATACATACATAATGTGGCGGGGTTAAACATGTTAGCGGGATCCCAACCCTCCCCCTAACCTGGGACAGTACAACATAAGAACGAACTATAAAAATCAGTTGAAAAAGGCTTAACTCATCAGATGGACGAAAAATACAAGTGGACGTGGCAGGGTACTTGTACATCCAAACAACAAAAAGACACTAGGAACAGATCTGAGAGTACTCGCAGTTATCTGACAGCTAGTTCAAAGCCACTAACAACTAATAAAAAAATCATGCTTCTAAGTTTCTGTTGAGAGTACTTTTGTTTCTATTGATGTTTCTCCTCTGTATACTAAACTATCACAAAAATTCTTTAAACAAAGAATTTTCTTTCTAATAATTTGATTTTTCGATTAGTTTGGACGTTACTTTATATATTGTATTCATTACAACTTCTTTAAAGCAATAAACTTACAAAATAAACTAAATGGACATGTCTCAAGTCAACAGTCTGTAATTACATTTTTAAGTGATTGTCGTTGCAAGGTTTCTGTCTGCTATACATGTATTTAATCTTCGTTTATTATTTAACCATAAACGGTGCCGATGGTTTGCTCGTTTGAATTGGTTCTCGTTGTGTCACGCCGGGGCTTTTTAAAGCTAGGCTGTACGTTTTAGTTTTACTTACGGTGACCTAGTGTTGCTCACATCTCAGTCCTTTTGTGTCTGGTGGATATTGTCACAATTGCAATCATGCCACAATTTTTATAAAGAGAGCCATTAGATTAAAGTATACTCTGAATTTATTGGTAATCCGATATGGACTAACTGCTTCGGCTTTCTATCGAAGATTTGTGAATCACAGAGTATGGGTATTCAACATAAAGGAACACCACCTGATAGATATTTTCTGCAATGCGTGCAGGGGGAAATTACTGCTGACAGTCCAGATATTTCTTAATATACAAATGCGATCATGTATTCAATATCCACCTCAACTTACTTTTACTTGATCCGATGTTGATAGTGATGGTCGAGGTCTTTAGATATACGCGGGTTTTAAATGACGTTTCAGGTTTCGATTAACACAATATTTACATAACTGAAAAACTTTTGCAGTAGGAATATGAAATACTATTATCAAAAATCTGTCAAAACTTTTACTTATAGATTATCGTTGATCATCTCAACGAGATTGATTTTCTCGCTTGAGCCGGGACGGCGAAAGCGAGAAATGCAATCGAGTTGAGATGACCAATGATAATCTGTTTATCGCTATTTTACCTATGACGACGTTGTCACTTTCATGTCAATTTCATTAGCAACGCCACGTGCCTGCATAGTTTCTAGCGATAATTTTCCATCTCAAGCGAGAAGCATGATATGAAAATTATCACAAAAAAAGATCAAAGGAAAAATGCACAAAATAGCGATAATAGATGTTATCAGAGATTTATCGAGGAAAAATGATTCAACCGGCAGAATTTGAAAAAAGTTATATTTCATGCCCAGCTTTTAACTATTTGTGTTTTTAATCTTTTATTTTTGATCTATATTCTATAATTAATTAAAGGTTATGATTATACTGTTGTGTAATACCAACAGTACATTTGGTATAGAATTTTAGTTATAAATGAAAATTTTAATATAGCGGAAAGATTTAAGGGAATTTTTTTAATGCTTTAAAAGCAATATTGCAGAGGATTAATTTCAATGCGAACTTTTATTAAATGCATGCAAGAAGAAATACCTTTCAAATTGTGATAAAATTAAAACAAAATTGGTAATGGAAATATTACTTTTATCAAAAACTGAATGGTGACGGCAAACTCGTGCATATCAAACCAAATGAAAATGAAAACTAAATAAAAAGTCTCTTTTGAATTTTCCCAGTTTAGCTTAGCGCGAACCCTTTCATTGCCTGAATCGGTAGTGTGGCTCTTTGTCGGTTGCTGAAATTCTATATGTTATCTGTAGTTTTACCGATATTCATTTTCCTGTATTTAATTCTTTGTTAAATGTTTGAACAGACAGACTTTGAGCAAATGTCTGAGATTGATACAATGATATTGTTGAATTGTAGGTCTATATGAAGAAAGTCATGGGATCATTTGAAATAAAATGTATGATCCAGTTTTCAACAGCAATTTCAGCTTGAGAAATCACGAAACCAGATGGTGGAATGGTGGAGAACCATTATGGGTAACTGCTCGTTGTCAAAACCGGACAAGTGCAACGTATTTCTGGGACGGAAGTGAGACCGAAATCAGGGTTACAGGCCAAACATTTGGAAGCCGTATAAAAAATCAGTGCCTTTCAAAAATCGCATTGATACTGTTAAAACATAGTTGACGGATAAACAAATAAATCTGGTACTTCTTTATTTCAATGAACCAGATGACACTGGACATGCCTTTGGTGCTGATTCACTTCAGACAAAGGACAAGGTTAAAGATATGGATGAGATGTTAGGATATCTTTTGGATAAATTTGACTCACACAATCTCTGGAACAAAGTGAATTTGTTAGTGACCAGTGATCATGGAATGACAACTATAGATACTACTAACAAAGTAGTGGACATTGCGGATCGTGTGGATATGAGCAAAATACAGTTTACTGTGGACAACGGTCCAATAATGCAGGTCCAACCTACTTTAGGACAGATAGATAATGTTGTCCGAAGTCTCCGGAATGTTTCACATATTTCAGTTTTAATGAAGGAAGAAATACCGGATTACTGGCACTTTAAAAACAACAGACGCATCATGCCAGTATTTCTGCTTGCCCAAGAAGGAGGTGGTCTATCACAAAGGTAAGTGAAACTATTGTATGAGGGTACACATGGCATTTACAAAAGGACAACTCAAAGTATTTCCTAAAAAAAATAACTATCTGTATTGCTACTACATACCACTCGTTCTCACAATGAGCTCAATCTAGTATCACTGTCTGTAGTTGGTTGACAAATGTTCTGTCAAGACACGTAAGAGATCGATCCCATATCTGTCAATTGGCTCAGAACGATAAAGACTGGTTCTATCTTAACATGGGAAGAAATTGCAATAAGTTCAAACTTGGGCAGTGCACACGATTGTGTCTTACTGTGCTGTGTATGACTTTGCTGCATGAGATAAAGCCACCTATATTTGGGTGTTGCATTTTTTCTTTAATTTGAAATTATTTTTTTTTTGTTATCAGTTATCGGGTCTTATTGAGTCGTATGTTTTTCCCTGTTTGTTCTTTTTAACGTTTTATTAGTCAATTTATCGATAGTAAAAAGAGGGAGGATTGAGATGGCAACAATCTAGTTCACAACTCCGCCACATCTTAACGTATTTGTTCAAGTTAGAAACCTTTTTAGTAGTCTTATGTGTCATATCTAAACGTGTGTGGGTTTTTTTTATTTGGGGAGTTTTAGTGTTGATAGCAGATCTCTATTGGTTTCTCGTGAATCTGTTTGATAATTTGTGGACTGGGGGAGATTCGGAGTTGGAATATTGTATACGCACTTGTCTGTCGTTGACTTCTATATGTCCTTTGAATTGTTTGGGTCGTTGATTTGCTGTCTCATTGCCGTATACACCACTTCTCTTTTTATTCATCGATGCTGATCTACAATCTAATCATCAACTTTAAATATGAAAATAAGGAGATATGGTATGATTGGTAATGCGAAAACTATCCACTAAAGTGATGTTAAAGTCTATGTTTACACACAATTGATTTAAAGACAACGCCTGAGAATTTTCTCAATTAATGGCTTATTCTCTTACAACGAAGTAGCAGTGAATTTTTTGTATTCATCGTGAAATCCCGTTATGACCAACGTACCACTAGGAACATTAACATACATTTAACGAATGTGGTTAAATGAAGAAAAGTTAAAATTTATTGTCTTATCATAAAAGACTTGCAATTATAAAATCAAGCTTTCATACAATATTTGAGTAAAGTTTGAAACGTATAGTAGACACGATGTCTATATATAGTCCTGCCATTTTCCGGTACTGCAATCCAATATAATATAATAATGAAAGTTACATGTTGTTTCCAATTTCAGAACAAAACAATAGCAGCATTGTATCGTGGGAGAGGCTCCCATGGTTATGACAACCGTCTAGATAGTATGAAACCAATATTTCTGGCTAGAGGTCCAAATATCAAAGAAATATTATATAACAGACACATTCAGACGTATCGATATCTATCCCACGATCTGTCATTTGTTAGGAATGAAACCAGCACCAAACAAGGGCAGTCTAACAGTAACTTCAAGTTTTCTTCACTACAAAAGTCCAAAAGTCTGAAAAGACCAATTTTTGTCTTAATTTGCATGAACAATTACTCGACATTCTCCAAAAGTATGACTTGTGTCTTAATTTTTCTTGACAAATTCTGATTTATATTAAAATTGTATGAAATTTACTCGACAAATTCTCGACATTCTGAATATGGTCTTAAAATTTCTTCACAAATTCTTGACATTTGAATTCTGTCTTGAAATTTCTCGACAGATTCTCGACATTCTTATTTTTTCTCAGTATGGCTCGACATATTCTGAACATTTGAATTGTGTCTTAAATTTACTTGACAATTCTGAGTTTTACAAATCATGACTAATATATATGATTTAACTTTATCTTTATTTCTCTTTATATAATATACTGTAGTTTCAAGTTACACTTGTTACAGCAAAACAAAAGTTGGGCATGTAAATATAAAATAATTGAAAATTTGGGTATATAAATATTTTATAAATACAAATATGGCTATGAAATTTAAAGTATTAACAACACAAATGTGGGTATTATAAACCAATTTAAATGTGGGTTTGTAAATAATTACAAATGTTGATTTCTAAATCTTATAAATAATTGCTAAATGATTAAAACCAATCATACTGTAGACATATTTCATTCTACACTCATAATATTCAGAGAATAAACAATTATTGTACCAAAATGTGTTTTTATAAATAGCAAAGTATTATTGTATCCCAATTCTTCCAAGGATTTGTATAGTCTTACTATAAAAATCCTTGATTTAACAGAAGAAAATTTGTGTAATGTCATCTGTTGCAATATATATTAAGTATTCCACGTGGACAGAATGTTCCCCAGAAAATTAAGGTATTCCAAATAAGTTTTACACACCCCAGGGTACAAGCGACTGTCATATGGAAAATTACTGCTTTACCTGTAATCAGCCATGCAACTTATCAGTTGACTGACCATATGCATGCAACTACAATTTGAAAAGTTTTTTGATAGATCAAAATGAAAATCATCATTTTAATTAAAAATTTTAGAAAATGGATTTTCTTCATCAAAATTATTAAGTAAAATAATTTAACATAAAAACAAATCGAATAATTTCCCAAAGATTAAAAGAAAATTATTATCTACTCCAGGAATAATAGAAAACTGTATTTATAAAGGGTCCCATGATTTTCCATAGAAATCATTGGTCTTGTGAAATGGATCTCAAACAGACATGCATAATTAAGATTTATGGCAGTAGATGGTACAGTTGACAAGATTTTTAAGACATTTTTATGTTCTATGATTTCTTGAGAAAAAAATCAGGAGGGAAGTATAACAAATATTTAGTTTTGATATAAAATTATGAAATTCAACACTCAACTTTGAATAAAAAAAGTTTTAGGTTGTTCTAAAAAAAATTAATAAGATTTTAAATCAAGATGGGAACAAATTCCTTGTCCCAAACGAAAGTCCCCCCCCCTTTTAGCCACACAAACACTCACAAGATGAATGGTGGGGTTCAAAAGAGACACATGGTCACATTTTAAAAATTTAAAAATGCCTCAAGTCACCCATTTAAGTAAAGCAAATTTGACTGGCAGTTTTTAGACCGGTAAAAATCTCAAATGCTGTTTGTCAGTAACTTCCACATATATTCCAAGTGAAAACAATTTAATTAAATGTATAATTAAAAATAAATCAAAATTAAACTACATTGGGGGTCATTCGGGGTGTTCCCACTTAGGTGCATCCAAAGGGTATCTTATTATACAAATCCTTGATTCTCCTAAGTTTAGTTTAGCGATAATAAAAATGAGTATATAACAGCAAAAGAAAGTGTTTAAACCGTGCGGAATGTGTCTTTACACAATTCAGGCGAAATTTATACTGTTGAGATAGTGTCAAGTCACCTTTAAGACCATCAAGAATGTGTCAAGACATATTCAGACATTATCAAGAATGTCAAGAATATGTCAAGACATATTCAGACATTATTAAGAATGTCAAGAATATGTCAAGACTGGTTGAGACAAATTTAAGACAGTCAAGAATTGGTCGAGACTAATCAAAACTCTTATCAGATGGAAAGTGTCGAGAAATTTTTAGACAATGTTAATACTGTCAAGACACTTGTTAAGAAAAATCAAGAACCGTATTAGACAAATTCATACTATGTTAAGCATTTTTAAAAATAATTCAGACAAAGAAAGAATGTCGAGTAAAAATTCATGCAAATTCAGACAAAAATTGGTCTTTTCAGACTATTTCACTTTTGTAGTGCTTGTAGCGACTAAAAGCACTAAAGCCGCGAATGCGAACATTGTTTCATTCTGGACATTCATTCTGTGTACAATACTAGAAATATTAGGAACTGTTTGTCGTTAGACAATGATTAGGAATTATCTGTTGTTTCCATATTTCACAATTATATTTTATTTTCATCTGAATTGCTAGTACTTGCATAACTAATTTTACAGAGAGCAGCGACAAAGCATGGCACAACATATTTACCCGGTTCCTTGAAATCAATTCATAATTTCTAAGAAAGTCCGCAAATCCATGCATGATGTTTAACTATTTTAAAGACATAGTCTTTAATTTTGTAAGGTTATAAATCAGAAGCATGTTGATGTATGGTGAAATACTCTTTTTTAATTTAAATTCAAAAGTATAGTTTTTGAAGCATACAAGTTTTAAGTAAATCAAATATCGTTTGTAACATTCAATATATCTAAAAATAAACGAGGACTACATTCATATAGATTGTTTGCCAGTTTAACAGTGTCAGTTGTGTATGTTCCTGCCTCATACAGTACACTGGTTGAATTAAGGTGTTGGTGGATCAGTTGCTGTGTTTTGATTGCTTGTGTTGTTTTGCCTCCTGCACTGGTTATTAAACAAAGGTCCAGAGTATTCTCCGGCTTGACATACTTTAAGAGTGGTCCTTCCAAAATTTACACAACGTCCTCCAATCCGTCGTGTTTGGTACTGTAAATACGAAAGATAGCTGTGTGTATCAACTAACAATAACATAACTGCACAAACAAAATTAAGACTTCAAGCCAAGACCCTGTAATCCAGTGGTTGTCGTTGGTTTCCGTATACTATATTTGTTTTTGTTCATTGTAGTAATGCACGTCCGGTCGTTGGTTTTCTATTTTGAATTGTGTCATACCTGGGTTTTTATAACTTACTATACGGTATGAGTTTTGTTCATTGTTGAAAGCCGTACGGTGACCTGTAGTTGTCCACATTTTGTCTATAGATAGATGTCTCCTTAGCAATCATGTGGCATCTCCGTATTTTTATATTTGCAACAGCTAAAATATATGCACAGTGCTTTTTAGTTACATTTAAACTTTGGCAGAAATGACAGTCATAGAACCACCCTAGAAGCACATACATGGTACTGGTTTAAATCATAGTAGAATTATCTCTGTCATACCTCAGCGAAAGTTGTTTTTAGATATGTTTCGCTACAAAGCTTTTTTATACATTTTAAGTGTTTGCTATGCTATGATATTATTCACAGATATCATTAGTTGATTCATATGTGATCCTTATAAAATAACATTAAGAAATTAAGATTTTTTTTTTTAAATGGCAATTTTCATGTACATTTAAGCCAATGCATCGGGGTTTGCGATGTTCTATTGTCATTTAAAAATTATTTGTTTAAAGACGTTTTTGTTTGTACCGACAATTTAGCAGTCCCCCCCAAAAAAAAAAAAACACGAAAAAAAAAAACGAGAAAAATCAGACAAAACAAATACATATATCACACATGTAAAAAATTAATGTTTCCAAAATTATAAATATACCATTTGTGCACCCAGATAACACTTTATCAACTTACCGTTTCAACTTCTACATAACATTCCACGTCATTTGGAGATGGTGTATCAGGTGCAAATCTCTGAATCTCATCTCTACTGAGGAAACCATCACTGGCCGCTTCTAGTAAAGCCTGATAACTTGGATTTGTTAATGTCTGTAAATATTTAAAGAATAAAAAACTATGTTGGGGGTAAATATTGGTATCTGTTAAAAGTAAAGATAATTCAATTTCATAAAAATGATCTATATTATAGTATAATAGTCCAAAATATATTCAGCAAATTGGAATTTGGGAAACCATATTTTTGTTTGTCCAAAAAAAAAAAAAAAAAAAAAAAAAAAAAACACTTGAGTTGAGAGTTTTTTGTTTACGACTTACTTAAAATAATATTTTTTTTTTCATTCCAACTGCGGTATATATACGTGAAGATTTTCAGGCTTTAAATACACCGACACCAAACATGTATCTTATGTTAAATCATGGAAGTATTATATTGATATAATGCTTATATAATTATGCCATCGAATTCACAACGTCTGGTGCAGTGAAATTTATACCGTTAACTTTATTATTACCACTGAATGGGTCAATACCTCTGCTGGTGGACTTTTATAGTCCATGGGGTATCACCACCCCAGTCGAAGTACTGGCATGAAAATACGGATAGTGTTTTTGAAGTTTGCTGTTGTAAGATTTTGGAAATCATTTTCAATTAGGGAATGTATTCCCCTCGTCCATAGCTGTGAATCCTTGTCTAAAATTTGGTTTTACCTTGTGGTCCATTTTGGTTTTATCAGTTCTTAAACGAAGAATTAAGTTTTGGATTTTCAATATTTTGGCGTTGAGCATCCCTGAAGAGACATTAGTTGTCGAAATGCGCATCTGGTGCAGTAAAATAAAATTGTTACTGTTAACGTTTATACAAAACGTTTCTGGATTGATCTTCTTAAGTTTGTTGAAACGGAACATTTGTGTAGTTGAATGCATTGGAATCTTGAATAAGTCAACCTAGCCATTGGAAGTTAATCCCTCTGAGTTTAAGTGTAATTTCAAAATTTACATGTGGAAGTTGTTATACATGCTGGTTCTTTCCCTTTCACATCTTTACGACGTAAAGAAAAGATATTTTCATATGCAAACATTTTTAAAAACCTATGATACCATGACACAAACTAGTATAGATCTTTTTAATCTAATAGCTTTTAAATTTTATGCAGGGAATTCGTAGTGACATTTGTTATGATATTGTAACTATCATATTTATTTAGTTGGCCTAATTTGTTTTGTGTGGCCTATTATATACATTGTGTACAAAATAATATACATTGTGTTACAACTATGCAGTTTAGAATTCACTGGAACAATCATTGATACTCATGGAATGATTAGAACTTTCTATTTCACTTACATAACGTTTCCAGAATGATCATAACAAAAGAGGGACGAAAGATACCAGAGGGACAGTCAAACTCATAGATCGAAAACAAACTGACAACGCCATGGCCAAAAATAAAAAGACAAACAGACAAATAATAGTACAGATGACACAACACAGAAAACCAAAGACTAAGCAACAAGAACCCCACCAAAAACTGGGGTGATCTCAGGTGCTCCGGAAGGGTAAGCAGATCCTGCTCCACATGTGGCACCCGTCGTGTTGCTTATTTTATTACAAATCCGGTAAATAGTCCAATTCGGTAAGTCACATTCGTGAAAAGGGAGGGTATTGTAGTTACGACATAAGGAACATATCCGATATCATCTGTGAAACGGTTATTCCATAACGGTCAATCAACTCGTGATGGCGTCCGTAAAATTTACGAAGGGATGACTTCAACTTCACCATTTGGAACTCTTGGTTTAATAGCTTCCTTGTGAGCAGCAATCCTCTATCAAGGAAATCATGATAGGAAACACAAGCCCGGGAATATCGTATCAATTGGGAGATATATACTCCGTATGCAGGCGTAATTTATATTTCTAGCGTTGTCTAGAAGTTTCCATTTGAGTATATATATAAGAACAGACATAGATAGACATAGACATAGATAGACTTAGACATCGATAGACATCAACATTCTCAGCAGTTGGATTGACACTTTTATTTACCAACTACATCATACTTGATTGTGACCAATTGGATATAATATTCTGTGGATTCCGAGAAGATTTCCGGATAAAGAAAAGATAAAAGATTGGACATATATTTTGACAGTTAAGTTGACATTTCTTTTTATGTAATACTTCTTGTAAACTTGTGTATAATAAATCTTGTTAAATTTTATTATTGATTTGTGTCTTTTGTTGGCTACAATTAAAAGTCGATTTTTCTGTTCATAACACGTTGCACAAGGTATTGTTACTGGTGAGCCTTACACTATGTTAATACTCATAGTAAAAAGAAATCTGACGGCGTTCCAAAGAACTTTTCTACGCTTCAAGCGCTCAAGATAATAATTGATCAGCGTACTACATTGTACTAGTATCTAATTGTAGAATGAGAATAGAACGACCAACGAGCAGAAAACTGTGTGCACTTTTTTTGCCTGATTTTGTGTTTCGAAAATTAATGCAAGATGTTTATTAATGTGAAAATGCCAACCGCTGTGTTGTTGTTGTTGTGACAAGATGACTAATCTTTCTTAAATCATTGCTGTAGTAACTATAAATGTTAGAAAATACCATGATGCAGGAATACATTAATTGTTCTTTTTATGCTTTGAATATTCTTTTAGCTTTTTAATTTCTAGATATGACTTCAAGAAATTTTACTATATATGTATAAGTGTAACCTAATGCGTTTTATAGTAGGAATAGAAAATAGAATAGCCAAATCTGATAGATTAAAAAATGAACTACAAATCGAATGAAAACAGCGTTAAACGAAATAACATGAGATATGAAGGGATCAAATTTACTATTGGTAAAAGCATAATCCGAAACTGTTTTTGAATGTCATTGTAAAAGGAAAGGAGAACACTAGTTTTAATTTAAAGTCAGATGTAAAGGAATACTTATTTCAGTACGTAAATTTTGCTGATATACAGCGAGGACTCATAGAGTTATCACACTAAGTAGTTGTTTTTACTAACATTTTACTACTATTATCAACGAAAGGCTCACATTATGGGCCAACGAAAATTACATTTCAACAGATGTACAGTTTAGGTTTAGACTCGGTCATGGTACAACTGATGCTAATTTTGCCTTACATTCAGTAATTACTAAACATTTAGGTTTATAAAAAAACTGTATTGTTGTTTTATAGATAATAAAAGTGCTTTTGACAACTTGAAAATAAATTTTCTATATTTAAAGCTTGCAAGATGTGCTATTACTAGTTAACTATTTTAAATTATAAAATCTGTATATGATAATTCTGTTGTGTAAAGTTTAAAGGAGAATTTTCTGACCATTTTTCTGTGGTAAAAGTGTATTACAAGGGAGTCATTATAACCCATACTATTTTCATTGTTTTTAATCTATTTTGAAAATGAGTTTATCGTAATAACGTATATCTCCCAGTAGATATTAAAGAACTTTAATTATATTTCATGATGTTTGCAGATGACACTTTTATATTTTCTGAGACTATTGACGGATTGCAAAATATGTTGAATTCACTTCATTGTTATTGTAAAAGTAGAATCTAATTGTAAACACAAGTAAAACCAAGGTGGTTGTATTTGGAAACGGTGGTAAATTAAGAGGCGATGAAAAATGGTTGTATAATGGCTAAACTATTCATGTTGCTGATCATTATTTATATCTTGCAGTTTGTGTTACATTACAATGGAAAGTTTAATCAAACGCAGTTTAATATTGCTGCTAAAGGGAGAAAATGTTTATCAACGTTGTATAGTAAATAAAAAATACGTGTGTACAAGAACGAACAAAATTGTATTAATTCGATGTTTATATTTCAAATGTATTATTATTACATGCGGAAGTGAAAATTGGGGTTTCATAATGCATCTGATATAGAAAAACTTCATATAGGATTCTGTAAAATACAACGACAATTAAAAAATCCACTCATACAGCAATGCTTTATTCTAAATTGTCGTAACTACAATCCCGTCCCCTTTTCCCCAAATGTGACCTACCGATTTAGACTTATTACCGGGTTGTTTATTATTTATACTTTGTAGTCTTGCCTCTGATTGTATTTAAAATGATGTGTTATAATTTCTGATATACCTATAAGCTGTATTGCTTCTGGTTTGAAATAAACTGAAATTACACATAATTACATACCGAATGTTTGGATACCATGTTTAAGAAAATGTCATTTCCTGTTTTCGGTTTCAGTAACGTTGATTTTGCTTTTACTCCACAATAACTAAAACAAAAGCAATATTGTTGCCAAGTTTTACGACGTTATTCGAAGAAATACAATACATATAGACACAAAAAAAAATTAAATACAAAAACGTTGGACGTGACGTTTCTGTGTGAAATTGGCGTAATCAGGTGCTACATAATTTATTTTTTAATACTACTATTTGTAAGTCTATTGTACTTTAATTGGCCTAACATTACCCGTACTTTTATAGAACTAAGTGACCCATAGCTAAACGGACATTTTAACAACACCGTGCACAACGTCATCCTTTCCAAAACCTTAAATTGAATACTTTGCACTAAGGTCACCAGAGGCTAGATATAGGAAGATGTGGTACGAGTGCCAATGAGACAACTCTCCATCCAAGTAACAATTTATAAAAGTAAACCATTATAGGTCAAGGTAGGGCCTTCAACACGGAGCATTGGCTCACACCGAACAGCAAGCTATAAAGGGCCCCAAAAATTACTAGTGTAAAACTATTCAAACGGGAAAACCAACGGTCTAATCTATATAAAAACGAGAAACGAGAAACACGTATGAACTACATAAACAGACGACAACTACTGTACATCAGATTCCTGACTTAGGACAGTTGCAAACATTTACAGCGGGATTAAACGTTTTAATGGTACCAAACCTTCTCCCTTTTCTGTATAAGCAGCACCTCATACAACAAGATACAAAATGTATACGCAAATCCGTCTTGAATGACCGAGGTATATGAAAGTGACCTCGCCAGGTAAATGTTGTTTATATGTGAACCATAGTACCAGCAACCATACTTTGATTCCAATCAACAGAAATAACTAGAGATCAAATAAGTTTTCTTGCTTAATTCACCTTGAAGCAGACTTTTGCAAGATATCAAATACATTTTTTCTTATATCGGAGGCAAAGTGAGCTTAAACAACTTACCTGACTGTTGCCCATCTGTGAAGCAGCAACCATTCTTTTGCCCGAAATTCTTATTCCCTCACGGCAGAAGTAACCAAAAACTAAACTCAAAATAACAGATACCCGAAAAAAGTATTCCATATTGCTTACGGCGACTAGTTGAGCAAAATGTTTTTCTTTTTTCAATCGGACAAAAAATATTCATATGAACGATCTCTACTACCACGCATTATTGTCTGGGAATAATTCATAACTGTCATGTACCCTTAATATGGAATACTTTGATGTACCCACTGATATGGACCTTAATGTCATTCAACATTTCTTTGATAATGAATAAATTGCGGAACAGATCTAGGCGATATACAAAAAATACTGCAATTACACACCAATTGATAAAACAAAAACCAATTCACGATTCTAAACCGGAAATATCGGCACCAGCAGATCATTTACGGAACTTTAACTGCAGAAAAATACAGCGAAAAGTTAGTCTGATTCGATACAGATAATCAAGTTGTTCGAAGTACCACCCTAAGCTGTCTGTTACTAATAAAGTACGGAAAAATAAAATTGACTGAATGTCGATAATGTTAAATTACTTTAATCGTTTAGGACGATCAATATGACGCAAAAATATCAAATATTAGATTTGGTGTTGATTAGACTTTGTATGCTTGTTGTCACAAAATGTTGAAAACAGACATTTTTTTTTCATATGATGAAGACTTAATCTTCCAATCAGTTTAATTGAGGTCTGGAGCTGTCATGTCAGTAACTGCTAGTACTCCTTTGTTAATTTGTGTTGATCATTGTCATTTTGCTTAGTTTCTTCTGTTTATATCTATTCTAACATCGGACTCGGACTTCTTTTTAACTGAGTTTTACTGTGCGTATTGCTGTGTGTTTGTTAATTCCATATTGGCTAGAAGTATTGGGGAGGGTTGAGAGATCACAAAACATGATTTTATATAGACAGAAGTAGTATACCTAAAACGACAAAGTTATTTCTCATTTACCTGTATATATTATGAAAACCGGTTTTTTCAAAAGTGATTATTTTCTAAGGGTTTAATATTTCGCGGTGGTGTCTTGCCATGGCTTTGTTTGGACTTGTTTGTTTGCTTTTTGGCCTTGAATGTTTGTCCCTAATATTTTATTAAGTATGTATTTACTTTCAGGTATCACAGATCGAATTTATTCGTTCATAGTGTGTTAATTTACGTTTTTTTTTATTGAGTTATGCCTTCCAATTGATATTTTATCGTGTGTTTTTCTATGTTGTGATGTTATACTATTGTTTCAGAAAAAGGGAGAAGGTTTGGTACCATTAAAACGTTTAATCCCGCTGCAAATGTTTGCACCTGTCCTAAGTCAGGAATCTGATGTACAGTAGTTGTCGTTTGTTTATGTAATTTATACGTGTTTCTCGTTTTTTATATAGACTAGACCGTTGGTTTTCCAGTTTGAATGGTTTTACACTAGTAATTTTGGGGCCCTTTATATCTTGTTGTTCGGTGTGAGCCAAGGCTCCGTGTTGAAGGCCGTACATTGACCTATAATGGTTTACTTTTATAAATTGTTATTTGGATGGAGAGTTGTCTCATTGGCACTCACACCACATCTTCCTAGATCTATCAACCCCGCCGCAGTTTTGCGCCTGTCCAAAGTCACGAACCTCTGGCATTTGTTAGTCTTGTATGTTTTTAATTTTGGTTCATTTATATGTTTCGGAGTTTTTTTTTGTGGAACTAGTATACATAATTGTTTAGGGGCCAGCTGAAGCCAGCATCCGGGTGCGGGATTTTCTCGCTGTGTTGAAGACCCATTGGTGGCCTTGGGCTGTTTTTGGTTCGGTTGTTGTCTCTTTGACACATTCCCCGTTTCCATTTTTCATTTTATTTGAATGAAGAGCACATGTCAGAAAAAAAAGTTGTCTGCTTGCTCACAAAGTGGCTCTTTTATTTTTCATAAGAAAGTAACAACTGTACATGACATTAACCTTTGACTTTTCAGTTCTATGGACTTTTTGGGTGAATTACTTGCCCCTTCCTGAATTACCCTTTCATCATTACAGAAAAGACTCCCTGCATAAGTTTCCCGCTTTGATAACAGCATGACTCGGTTAGCAGATCAAATTATTAACGTTCGCAGTTGGCATCAAGATTTGTATGTTTACTAACAATGTGCAGTTTACTATCCATATTCATATACTTTACATCTTTAATTGGTGTATCTACTTTATATAAAAACTGAGAGAGAAAAGAGAGACGAAAGATATCAAAAGGATATTTAAACACATAAGTCGAAAACAAACGGACAATACCATAGCAAGAAACGAAAAACGATGAAAAAACAGTAAACAGCAACAAAACACAACATAAAAATTACAGACTGAGCAACACGAACCCCACTAAAAACCAGGGATGATCTCAGGTGCTCCGGAAGGGTAAGTAGATCCTGCCCCACATGTGGCACCCGTCGTGTTGCTCATGCTAGTACAAACCCGGTAATAAGTCTAATTCGGTAGGTTACATTCGAGGGAAAGAGGACGGGATTGTGGTTACAACAATTGGAAAATATCCGTCGACATCTGTGAAACAGATATTCCATAACGCTCATTCAACTCGTGATGGTGTCCGAAAATTTTTTTTTGAAGGGATGATTTTAAATTCACCATTTGGAACTCTTGGTTCAATGGCTTCCTTGTAGCAGCAACCCTCTATTAAGGAAATCATGTGAAAGGAAATCAAGCTCTGGAATATTGTATCCACTGGGAAATATATATTCATATGCAGGTGCTGCTGGAATGTTGCTACATATAGAAATGGAAAGTTCCAAACTGGGAATCTGAAATCATCTCTTTTGTTGTAAAGTTTTGTTCTCAAAAGATATGAGACGGACTTAACTGTACCTGTTGTATCCTTTATTTCAAGTTCGATGGGATAGATGCGTTCAACATAGTCACCAAACTTTTGAATTATTTAGTGAGAGGACATCATCTATATAGCGGAACGTGAAGCTAAAGGATAATGGTAGCTTCTTTTCATTTATACTAAGTTGGGTCATTTTGTCTATATGAATGTCGGTAAATTCGTATGATCGAGCACACCGAAAAGTGTATCGTTGGGACAACTCGATATAATGTAATTAACATACGTTACAAATAAACCAATGTGAAGTGTATTGAAATCATCATAATATAAATGATCAACATATTATGTTTGAAAAACATAAGTCCTATAATATATGACTTTGAAGGTTCATATCATTTACATTCAACGTTTTTTATCGGATTTTTTTACTATCAATGTAACCTCGAGGTTCAACATTGATATTAAAAAAAAATCTCATAAAAAACGTTGGATGTAAATGATATGAACTCGAATCTTATAATATAGGACTAGAAAACATGTGATCCAAATTAACCACGTGTGTTAAAAACAGACTTTGCACTTTAATGGTGTACAGTTATGCATCTTCCATATTCAAATCTGTGAAAAAAAAAAAATTGAAACACTTACAAACTACGCAATAGTTTTGTCTTTGTTAAAAATCATGAGTATTTTTATTTTGTATTTCTTTAATATGAATATACTAATTTCTCTAACATTGATTTATGTTTATTGTCAGTTCATGTAATATGTTGGAGTGTGCAAAATAAAAATATCCGAGTGAAATTAAAATTGCATTAATTTTTCTTTGTGTAAAATTGAACAACTTTTGCAGGTATTGATTTAGAAGTCCGCATGAGAAATCTTTAACGTGCATATTAAAGTATAAACAGTGGCAGTTCCAGAAATTTTCCTAAGGGAACGACCATTTAACTTTAAAAAAAGGGGGGTATGGGTTTTTTCTTTAAAAATATTATGATCCCCAATTTGATGAATTTTGTTGGTAATACATGTAATTTTATACAAACACTACATATATGAAAGTATATGTTAAATCTGAATTTATTAATACAAATGGATATGAAAAATGTTTGACTCGGACACAAAAAAACATATCCCCCCCTTTTGAAGTTAAATGGTTGAAACCTAAGGGGATGCCCACTGACTGCCTGAAGGGGGGCCCGCTCCAGTCCTGCTTTAGTGATTTCGTATATGATTAACCAAATTTGTCTCACACTGAAAGGCGGCGGGCACCTGTCCCTTATTCCGACAGACTCGGATGAAAGTTTGTAAATCAGGCGGGTAGCATGCGAGGAGCTATTTTTAGAAAAACTTGGCTAGTTCTCTGACGTCCAACGACTGTTTTCAAAGACAAGCACGGCCACAGCTTGTCTGGCAAAACAGCCGTTGAACATCAGGGTAATCTCGGACTATAACTCAGGGGCGGATCCAGCCATTTTTAAAAGGGGGGGTTCCCAACCCAGGATAAAGGAGGGGTTCCAACTATATGTCCCCATTCAAATGCATTGATCGTCAAGAAAAAGGGGGTTCCAACCCCGGACCCCCTCTGGATCTGCCACTGTAACTTGACATGTCGTATTAATACAAATTAAATCTTTATTTTGTCATAAACTTTATGAACTACAATGTCATGCAAACAGAAACCAAAAGCCCATCCTTGATATAAAGTGTGCCAAATCACGGAATTAAGGCGGCAAGCAGATCGTATTGTAATATGAACAAGCCAGTGGAGTTTTTTTTAAGTCGGTAACAAGACAATCATAGATTATGATTATTGGACCGTCTCTGTCCCAGTTGTAACATTTCTTTAGAATGCAAATGTGTCAAACCCTATGGTCGTTGATGCCAAAACATATATGTTAATGTTCAAAATTGAATACACAGATGAACTTTTGTGGGTCTTTCCTTTCCCTCAGTGACTAGCATTTTCTTAAAATCACCCAGCCAGTTCTTTTGAAAACATACTTCGATGCTGGATTGAAAGAAATTGCGAAATTAAGACACAAAGAAGATGGCCTTTAAACAGTCCAACAGCAATGCACAAACTTTAGGAAAACTCATTTATTTCATCTTGACATCTTTCTATACAAAGTTCAGTTGCTCAGTTTCTTTATCAATAAAAATTTAAAACATGAGCATTCAGAATTTACATGTAAACAAACCACAAATGAAACAAAATATTGAAAGACGTGGTTTTACTGACAATGGAGGCAACAATATTGATTCAAGAAATCTTCAAGATTTACAAAATATTACCAACAAAAGCCTTCAGTTGGGCAACCTTACTGTAATCTAATTATCTCCACTGATAAATAATGCAAAACTAATGACACATATAAGTTTTGGAATGATTTTATTCACAGAGACTGTTTTTCATTGATGTACATTTCTTTGCTCTTGTCTTTTCGGAGTTCAAATTGGGAATTACAAATTGCTGCATGAAAGAGACCAGCTCCACTTTTCTATGCATATGATCGTCATATGTACTTGAGAATCATTCCATAAAACATCCATTTGATATCTTTTCAATGCCAGAAACTGTCTATTACCCAGCTGAGAGCTAGTGGTTTTTCTGCCACAATTACAAGGAAAAAACGGCAACAACTTGCACTGGATCATCGATCTTGATGTTAAACAGTTAGTTTAAAGGTCCCTCCGGAACTGTTGGATTTTATGAGTCTTCCTTCCATACAGAACATCACTGCAAAATAATTTGAACATTCAATTAGGTGATAATAATATTATTTGGCAATCCAAAGAGAACCTGAAAATAATAGATCAATGTTTGATCAGAGAAATGCCCCAAAAAGCAGCCATTTTGCTAGACAATGAAAATTGAAAAACTAGTTGGTTGCATCAGAGACATATATATATGTATATATGTCTCTGGTTGCATGTCCCTTTATCTTTTGTTTCAGTTAAAAGTGAATCAAGATCAGATAATTGGCTCTACCCAAAATTTTAAACAGGTATTTGGAATTCCAGTATTGTGATTGCCAAATTTAGCTGCCCCTTGAAAATCAAATGGTTGTTACCACAGATAATTTAAATTTCGTAATATTTTCACCCAACATCCCCCTGTCACGGAATAGAAGTTCCTTCATAATATAAGTTCCAAATGGAAACAATATTCTGGAATACTTAATCTAATTTGTTCAAGGTATGGTGGTTTTACCCCCCTTTCGGCTTTCAGAATGTCATATTGTATATTTTTAATGAAAATGCATAAATTAGATGAATTTCTAGTAATTTTCTACGACATTCTTTATCAATTGAAAAAATACCATGCATCTGAATTAAATTGTTTACTATTTGAAAAAGCGCGCCTTCTTTTACTTTAATTTACCTCCCTTTAATTCACATAGCAACACAAATAAAAACTGCCAATCTTTGCTGCATATTAATGTTTTTCCTCGATAAAAATATATATCATGCAACATAATCAACTGTACAAATTGGAAGAAAAATCAAGGTGTTCCAACCATTGGATAGTATTGAAAAAAAATAATGAAAGGATGGCATGATTACAAGTTTGAACCCTGACGACACTTAAAATCGAAAATTCACGCATTTGCCTATCATATGAAGATACGATGAGGTGATAAACTTAACAATTAATAATTTACCTGATTCATTATCATATTCACATTATGTTGATACGTCTTAGTTCGTCTGTGCTAGCTCATTTCAAACAAGCAAAACAATGACAGCATTTTCCATTTTTCTTTACCGATCGCCTCTAGTCAGAAGAGCGCACTGTTTACAGGGGAGGTAATATTTTGTCACCAGTTCGCGCACTGTACTAAGAAGCTCCAGTATGAAGTCAGCCTCATATGAATAAAAGAACAAGTTGGCAAGAATAGGAGCACAGCTGGTTCCAATGGGAATGTCGATTTTTTGTTGAAAACCCAAGTCCTCAAAATATAACAAATGTTGTCAATCAAATTCAAGCATTTTGATAATGTCAGTTTCGGAGAACTTTTTGGTTGAATCAGAGATTTTTTACAAAGAACGATTTATACTTTCCTAAGACAAGATACTTGTATCTACGTTGGCCATTCTTTTATATGAAACAAAGCAGGAATAATTCTTTCAATTTATCTTTGAGTTTGGAATGGGGAATACTTGCGTAAAGGGTAGAATAGTCAAATGTATTAATAATATTGCAAGAGGAAAAGAATTAGATTGTATGTACTATAACAGATCTTTCGATTTATTAAGTATCCACATCTGATTCACGCCGCCCATAGAGTATGTAGTTTCACAATAACTTTGAAGCCCAGCTTTGATTGCTGATAAAATTGATGTCAATATTTTGAAATTGGTTTCATGGAGCACTTGGAAGACCCAGCAATATAACGTTACTAGTATGGACATTTATGTTATTAAGGTATCAAATACAGTAAAGGAAGATCCAGTTCTTCATCTTTGGTTGACATTCCAAAGGAACATAGAACAGACCTATGATAATAAGGATTTTCTCCTTGGTAAGTGTCGTGAGAGTATATGTTGAGTTTCCAAGTGAATTTTCAATACCTAATTTGTTTATCAAGCAGTTTATGTAATGTGATTTACACACAAAAACTATGTTGTTTAGGGCTTTATCTGCGGGGACAACAGATTTGTCATGGATGTAGGACAGGTGCTTAACAACATTTGGGTCTTTGAAGACCGATGTAGCATTTGTAAGGTAGCAATTGAACCATCAAAATGAGGTCTAGGACATCTGACATATGCATGACGGAAACTTAAACCAACTATATACAAAATATGCAGGTTTTGGCAACTATGAGATCTTTAGATTTTATGTTAAAGAGCAAATGAGGCTATTGTAATTGGGGGCAGGAAAGGGGTATTTGTGATTCACATCACATTAAGTCTGAAGAATGAGGTTTATCTTGGCAACACACAACAGTGAAAAACTGCAATTACTTCCATTGATTAAAGACAAAGAATACAATAGCCGATTGAGTCCAAATCTTATCAACTACTTCAAAATATTATGGTGGCATTATTTGATTAGATGTAAATAAAGCTGATGTGAAAGCTTACAGATTCAATGAATTAGTTTTGCCTTTGCCAACCAATTAAATGTATACACCAGTCAAACTAATGAAAACCTGGGTTATTGGCAATACTTGTGAAATGTTGAACCAGCAAGGCACATTTCAATTCACTTGAAACGACTGGGCCCTGACCTTCCATAAATGATACAAGCTAAAGGTCAGTACAAAAACTTGAAAACTTCCAACAATTGCATTATCATTAATGAGATCCAAGCAGGAAATTAAAGAGGTTAATCTTTCCAATTCATGTAATGGCTTTGCCAATAATCACTTTAATCACAGACATGACCTTTGGACAATGCCATTTTACAATCTTGTGTAATGAACAATAATTGCACGAAGTAGCAGTCGGGTCCTTAAAGGAAGTACCAAAATGTTCTAGTTTCAATTACATAATAGAGCAGATAAAGTACTTGGAACTTTCTTTCATAGTTTGAATGAACAACTCTGCCTGCTCAATGCCAGGATCATAACATTGGTTTTCTAAAATTATATTGTAATGTTTCCACCTTCAAGGAATTTTATGTTAATTACAGATCTTTGTTAAATCAATTCATTATTTTCTACACTTGGTGTGATTTAGAGCTTGCTATTATTTATAGACAGTTATGTATTATTAAAGACATTTACTCCACACCTTTTAAAAAACTCTAATACAACTAATCTTCAAAGTATGACTTTGGATCAAAATCATGACACAAACTTGGGTCCTTGACCACAAAAATGTAAAGAATCACTTAAATTCAAGCAAGCAGACATAAACCAAGACCTGGAATGAGGTCACAGTTTCAACATATTTATCAGCTTTGAATGTGATCTTTAAGAAATGATCTTTGAGCCAAGGTTCTGACACATCATTGGTTATAATAAATACTTGTATGAAACATATCTTTCATTTTTATCTGGCAGAAAGGCATGTTAATCTGGCAGAAAGTATATGGATATAGGACTCCTGGACAAAATCATAATTGTTGAGAAAGCTTTAGCTCAGTTTTAAAGACTATGAAGCAAAAATGTTTGTTAATGGACAGATCTTTACTATACAGTCAAAAACAATTGGCCACATTAAAATGCAAGTAAAACACTGAACTAAAAGTAAATTAAAATAAATAATTTATTAAATATTTAATCACAGATCTCACCATTCATAGACATTCAACACACTGTGTATTTACAAAACAAAACTTAGTACAACTAACGTGATGCAAGTGGAGATTAACAAAAATAACATTCATCTCGACTTATAAATTGTCTCGTAGAATTATGATAGAAGTCATCAATAACAATAATTTTAAGAAATTTTGTCTTTCCTAGACAGAGTAGTACACCAAGAACAATCTCACAAAATTTTAAATTTCTCACATGAGTATAACACATCCATATGAATGTAAATATATTTTATATACTAGGTATATATTCAACTTCCAAAAAAAACAGAATCTTAACATTTCTTTAACTCACACCTTGATAAAAATAGCCACATCCAGAATTATGCCCCTCCCCACAAACCCTTCTGCTACCAAATTGTTAAATTGTTTCATATTTTTTGTAAAAAGTATGTTACCAGATGCAAAATGTGAACTTAATCTGTATACACCCATATAGACTTAGTTCAAAGTCAATAGGTATAACCATATAATGCACTCTAAGAATGGGGGATAAAATTCAATCAAAACTGGGTGAAAAGTTAAATCCTTGACACGTAAGAAACATGAAGTGAAATTAAATCGGTTTTAAAAAAAATGCTGAAATAAAGACTTTAAAGATATATAAAGCCAATTAAACCAATTTATTTTTGAATCATGGTTCACATCTGGTAAACCATATATGTTGCATTGATTATTGACTTACCATTAGTGGTTCCCTTTAACCTGACCTAATCAAAAACTTTAACATGTAAAGTTATAAACTATGCAAAAATTTCAGTCTGCAGCATGTGGACAGAGCCAAAAAATCTCCATGGAAATGAGATGTGCAAATCTGATACAACTCCTTAAAATGAGCTAATCACAAACTTTAACAATTGTTGACACTGCCATCAAACAGCAGACTCTGTGACTTCTTCAAGGCAAGACAAAAACCATTCCCAATAAAATTGATCAAAAGTAAGGTGAGCAGATCAAAAACAACTTACTGCATATACAAACGAACAAAAGAAGATACTATAAAGAATAAACTAGTGATGTTAAAACAATTAATAGCACCAAAACAATGTTCAGCAATTTTCAAAATTAGAATATCTTAAATCTACTTCAAGCATAATTTCTATTGGAGTAAGCAAATGCAAGCAATTGGTTAGATTAACATAAATGACACATTTAAAATAACTTTTTTTTTAACACCTTTTTTGCATAGAAAAATTGTGGTTTCATCAGTTTCACAAGGAATGGAATTTCCAACTAAAAGAGGCCCAAAATTGAAGTTAACACATTTTAATAAAATATCAGTTCAGGAACATACATTCAATAATGCTGCTAAAAGCAAAAATGTAGCATGGAACCTTTTAATTTGCAACCATTTCAGTCCTAAAATGAAAATGTCTAAATCTGATACTTCAGTCATATTGAAGCCCAATATGACTTTTAACACACCTTTAAATGGGTAAATTTTATAGAAGCAATATTAAACAGTACTGGCATTGGATATATTTTTGCCAATCAAAGGGGCTACTGTGATAAAATGTATTTAAAACAAATACTTTGTGATCAGTTTGTACAACAGTGGTTTAGTGATAATGAAAACTCATCACGAGGACAATTTTACTTGATATTTAAAAAAGATTTTACTTTAGAAACATACCTTCTAAAACTTCCTGAATATTGCAGGCTTTGGATCACACACTTTAGGTGTTCAAATCTGCTTCTGCCTATTGAAAAGGCCAATGGCAAAATATTCCGAGGCATGATAGAATATGTACTTTGTGTAGGGGTAATATTGGTGATGAATTTCATTTGTTATTTAAATGTACTAATCAAAATATTGTTGTTTTAAGGGAAAAGTTTCTACCAAGCTACTACACAGTGAATTCTAATTATAAAAAAATGGAAGATCTTCTTTCAATATGTAATGTACAACTGTATAAACGACTTTCTGTATTTATCAAAAACATTGCCAATATGTTCTGAAAATGTTGAAAAACATATTTGTATATTATTGTTATATCTATATGCTATATCTATATTATTGATACCACATATTTACTTCGTCATGTTTATGTAATGCTATTATTAATGACCTCATGTTACACATGTATCTGTGTCTGAGTGTTCAAATAAAATCTTGAAAATCTTGAAACATCTCTTGTTCTTTTGTGAGTGTTAAACTGATGACCAACTATTAATAAAATTCAAACAAATATCAAATTACTTTAAATTCAGAAATTATTATAAAATTCTTGCAAAATGTGATAGATGAACACATACATGTGTATATATCAATTATTAAAACTCATACTCTACATTTTGATAGTAGTATACTACAACGTACAAGTTTACAGCTATTGCATTAAAATTCACATACTGTCAGTTGTCCAATATTTTCATAAAATAAATGCATGCTTAAAATCTGATTTTACAGTATACTATCATGACTATTATCAACTAATTCTTTTCATATTCATTTATAAAAAATCATACAAAATTGAACTTTTACAATTCAAGCTGTGTTCAATACCTTTCTTTTTGGTAAAATATAATTACATTTTGATATAAGATTTAATTTCCTTATAATCATGTTTAACTTTTATTCAGAATGTAGTTTTTCAAAGCAAGATAATAGGAATTTTCTTAAGCTTAATAAATCTTTTTAGCAACTAATCTTTAACAAGCTTTAAATGAGTGCCAGGCACTTGACTGTAATTTCTTTTGTTAAAAATCATGTGTTTTCAACCATGGATGAAATGCTCATGTCTATAGCACAGACATTTATTTCCATTAAGACAAACAATATGGTGAGGAATTTCTGCCTCCTCAGAATTTATGTTTTTGAATGATTCAAATATAGTAAGTTTTGGGATGGAACATATCTTCATCCTTAGAGGTATCAGTAGTATCGTCTGAGACAACTCAAGTAGGTAACAGTAACCTTATAATCTCTGCTATATCTTTTCAGCAGTATAATCACATCTGTAACAATTCAAATAGGCCAATACCACCTTTTTCTGGTTTCATCACATTAGAATGGTCAAGTTTGAAACAATTCAAGTAATTCACTGTGACCAAAGTCTCTAGCTATATCCACAGCTGTTAGGTCTCCCATCTTTAAACTGAGGTCTGCATTTGCCAGAATTAATAGCTTAACCACATCCTTGTGGCCTGAAATGCAAAAAGTTGTAGTTTTAAAAGAAGATCACTGAAAAATATATTTCATATACAATGTTAATATGTCTAAAAAAAATAAAGTAATAATAAGATTCAATGGTTATAGATATAAGAAGATGTGGTATGAGTGCCAATCAGACAACTCTCCATCCATGTCACAATTTGTAAAAGTAAACATTATAGGTCAAAGTACGGCCTTCAACTTGGAGCCTTGGCTCAAACCGAACAGCAAGCTATAAAGGACCCCAAAAATGACTAGTGAAAAACCATTCAAACAGGAAAACCAACGGTCTAATCTATATAAAAAACAAGAAACGAGAAACACTTATGAACCACATCAACAAACGACAACCACTTAACATCAGGTTCCTGACCTAGGACAGGTGCAAACAAATGCAGCAAGTTTAAACGTTTTAATAGGCGCTAACCTTCACCCTACCTGAAACAATAGTGTAACATCACAACATAGAAAGAAGCACTCTTTAGTTCAAACTTCTCACACAGTACTTTATTCCTTTAAATGACAAAAGGATCATTCTGACTTCGTTCATGTGAAGTTAAGATCAAATGATACTAGGTTTCAATAGTAGCTTTTTCACTTTATTTTGCAATATGGTCAATATTGTTTGGGTCAAGTTTGGTTTAAATTTGCCCATTCACAACTGAATTAAAACCAACGATAATAGGTATATGAAAAACAGAATAAAGAGCGATAACACTTGATCGACAAAATAATGGTAACACATATGCATACATTTTTGTACATGTACAAAGAAATGTACATGAACTAAAACTTTTTCATTCAAGGTGAAAGAAGATTATATAAATCAATGTTTCACATAGGCTCATATTTTTGTGGAAAGGAGATAACCGTCAAGATTAATAAACAGTGTGTAAAAAATAGTATCCTAAGTACTGATATACACAACATCAGAAACACAATGATAATAAACAAACCATGCATAACAGCCAGATGTATTGCAGTAGCATTTTCACATTGTGGGTTTGTAATGTTGACATTTATATCAGGGCTTTTAACCAATATGGTGACCATTTCTGTGTTGCCATTGTTAGCGGCTGCATGGAGTGGACTGTTACCTGTATCGGCTGCTTGGTTCACATTGATTTTGGGGTTCACCTGAAGAATAAGAATCAAAACACAATTTACATAACATGTGGGGACATTTAGCTCTTAAAATGCATCAATTTTTCAATATATATCATATATATCCAAAAGTAATAATTCGTGCAGCTATATGTATACTGTCAAATAATTTATGAGAAAAAGAAATGAATCTATATATAGACAAATATTTCGGCACAACAAATGACATTTGTCAGTGTCAGTCTAATTTCAAACGAAAAAATAAACAATAAATGTTAAAATTAACTTGTCATTGTTGAAGGTGGTACAGTTGCCTATAATTGCTTACATGTACATCCACTTCAATTGAACTTTGGTGGATTGTTGTCTCATTGTCAATCCTACCACATCTCCTTATTTTCATATTGTGTCAATTTGACAAAATCAACATCATTACTGTATCTGAAATGACCTGAAATATATTCAATATAAACTTACTCTGTTTATAAGATATTGCAGAACATCAGGTTGGTTGTGCATTACAGCAGTAAAGATGGTTGTCCTGTCATGAGAATCTATGCTCTTTAGAGAAACATGGCCACTTACATTATAATAATGTACAACATCAACAAAACCTAATCTAATAGCCTGACAAAGTCTCACTTGATGAATGTCTTCATTGTCCTGGTTACTGCTGTATGATATTGGATTGCTGTGGTGAAGTCTGTCTATTAAATTCCTGTAGAAGTTTACAATAGCTGACCAACAGCTTACAATAGCAAATGACCGAATGGCTAGTAGCCACTGTGCATACTGTTTATTTCTGGTTGAACATTTGACATCAGACAACATCTTCTTATAGTCTTCTTTTTTACCAGAAGTGAGAACTCCAAGGTAGTCCAGAAATATATGAGATCCCTTTGAACTGAGCAACCTACTTGGGTACTCCCTGAACACAGCTTTAGATAAATCAAGTACATCTCTGTAATTTATCTTTCTTTGCTCACGCCCGACAGTAAAAGCAAAAGAAAGTTCTTCAGTAAGAATTCCATTTTCTAATTCAAATATCTCCTGTTTCTCAACACCTGGGAAATCAGACAACCAAAAATGAGCAAAGCGAACAAAATTATCACCAATGTTACAGAAACTGGAAAGTTTTTCCACACTTTCATTAGCACGGGTCAACCATGCTGAAACCACTGTTGCATCCATATAACACATCATGTTATCAAAGTTTGTTTGTTTAGGAGATTGTGAGACACCAATTGGTTCAGATGACATATCTACATCAAAACTGGAGGATGGTCGCAAAGGTGGTAGTGGCATGTGTTTCTGTGGCAGATCATGCCTATATGGGACAGTATGTAAAACCTTTTGCTTTTTCTTCCTTTTACGTTTTGGTTTTGAGTCACATCTTGACAAATCTAATGAAGTTGATAATGGTACTTCTAATGAATTGGACACTTCAGGTGGAGTTTCTCCGTTAGTAACACAACCAGAATCCGGAGAAAAACGTTTCCCCGATTCATTACGGCTATCACTTGAATCAGTACTGCCTAGAGACAGACGATCAAAATCATTAGTCACGTTGTCATCATCTGATATAAACTCCTCATCACTATCTCTTACTGTCAAACGAGACACACAAATTAAGTCACGTAAGTCCCTAACACCACGACTCATTGTTGTTTATCACAGATATTAGCTAACGCCAGTACTTATTTTGAAACTACATTTTCAAGCAAAATCGATTTCTGCTTGGATTCTCATATCTGTAGCTAGTTGGAAACTTACAATTAAAACTGGTAAACGAATCCTTGACTGCCAAGCAAGCCTGAAGAAAAATATCAAAATTGATGAAAATTTACAGGAAAAAACTGTGTAACGTCCAAGCAGGTACCGAATTACTTCACACATTAGTCACATATCTTGCATTTATCCATTTTCTTCAAAATCTACAAAAAGAATAAATAAAATATTATTAACAGCTGAATTGTTTATGCTCAGCGACTAGCCATCTGACATACAATAGGAGTGGACATTAAAAAAATGTTTCTATAATAAAAAGTTTTGTGGGGAGAAAAAGTTGACTTATATTTGAAATAGGTACATAAGTATTTTCATTTTCTAATTTGTAGTTCAGTCAGCAAGACTTTAGGATGTGGTTAACAACTGGCTGCATTTTGCAGTTGAAAGAAATGTTATACTAAATGAACAAGAATGTACATGAAGTTGTTCTCAACATACCCCTATTTGTAACAAAGTATTGGAAAACAGAAGGGAGGTGTCTAACAGATCCTTAAAAGCACACACACATTACAACTCGCCGCTGTTGAGCTATTGGAGAAATGTGTGATGGAAATTTTAAAGTTCATTCAACCTATTGACAAAGTCATAGTATCGTCAAACAGGAAGTAGGTATCTCATTGAACAAAAAAGTGCTCACATGTTCGATCTTATCACTGACAAGCTGCTGACCAAAGGCAAAATCAATCTGTTTAGTAGTTTCTGAGAATAGTGTGACAAAATGTTTGTTGGATGAACAATCCCACTCAAACTTGTTGAATAGGGGTATAACTGTGTTGCTCACCTAGGTCTATGTGCATCTCCAACAATGGAACCTCTCCAACATTGAGGACTAGAATAGAATTCATGACAAAAATCTCTTTTTTGTTGATCTTGTATGCTGATCATTTTTATTTTTTTTAACAGTTTCTCTCTACATGTATCTTTAGTTAATGCCCAGAACATAGAAAAGGGTAAATATCATCACTAAAGAGCATACTTCAAAAGGGAGTCAACTGACGATTTCCACCGTGTTGATTTATTTATAGATCTTGTCTTGCTGATGATTTTTGCTTATTTAAGTTTTTATTTATCTATTGTAATTTTAAAGATAATAGGCAAAACGCAAAAAATTGGTAAAATCTTCAGAAAAGCAAAAGGGCAATAATTCCAACAAGGAGTCTTCAGATGATTTCACCTATGTCAACTTACTTGTAGATCTTGCCTTGCTGATAGTTTTAGCTGTTTAAGGTGTTTATTTATCTAATATAGTTTTCAAGATAATAGGCAAAAATACTAATAAACAGCTGCGCCATGAGCGTAGATCTTGTCTTGCTGATGATAATTTTACTCATTAAAATTTCTATCTATTATTGTTTTAAGATACTAAACAAAAGCGCAAAAAATGGGTAAAATCATCAGTAAAGTAAAGGGCAATAATCCCAATATGGCTGCAGAAGATTTGCCTGTGACCCCTATTTTTATTTAATATTATTTTTAGTAATTCTCTCATTTAATGTTTCCTCATCATCTACTAACTAGATCGACAAAATTTGACTTGTTTGTGGATCTTGCCTTTCTGATCATTTTGTTACAAAAACTCAATATCTCTAAAATAAAATTTTGAATCAAAACCAAAAAGTATACAGATCTTTAGATTAATATAACTAAGAAGTGTGTAAAATTTTAAGCAACAATCATAAATTGTTTTTTGAGATACGGCGCGACATGTGAAAACCCCCTTTTTAAACAGTCAAAGATATAACTCTATAGGGTTATTAGAGAAAAATAACATACATTTGTTATTGTGGACTAAATAATAAAATGCTCCGCAGGGCACAGCTTGATACGACCGCAGAGGTCGAACCCTGAATAGTTGGGGCAAGTATGGACACAACATTCAAGCTTGATACAGCTCTGAATTTGGATTGTGATTAAATATTTGACACAGCATAGGTTTCTGACACAGAATGAATGTGGTCTAAGAACTTAAAAATTTTAAATTGGACATTCACCTATTATGGTTCAATATCCAAAATCTAAATACATGGTTAGATTCAGCATATCAAAGAACCCCAAGAGTTCAATTTTGATGAAATCAAACAAAGTTTAATTTTGGACCCTTTTGACCTCAATGTGGACAAAGTTGATAACAAGGCCCAAAATCAAAATCTAAATACATGGTTAGATTCAGCATATCAAAGAACCCCATATATTCAATTTTGTTGAAATCAAACAAAGTTTAATTTTGGACCCCAATTTGGACCAACTTGAAAACTGGGCCCATAATCAAAATCTAAATACATGTTTAGATTCAGCATATCAAAGAACCCTAAGAATTCAATTTTTGTTAAAATCAAAGTAAGTTTAATTTTGGACCCTTTGGACCTTAATGTAGACCAATTTGAAAACAGGACCAAAATTAAGAATCTAAATACACGGTTAGATTCGGCATATCAAAGAACCCCAATAATTCAATTTTGATGAAATCAAACAAAGTTTAATTTTGGACCCTTTTGACCTCAATGTGGACAAAGTTGATAACGGGCCCAAAAATCAAAAATCTAAATACATGGTTAGATTCAGCATATCAAAGAACCCCATATATTCAATTTTGTTGAAATCAAACAAAGTTTAATTTTGGACCCGATTTGGACCAACTTGAAAACTGGGCCCATAATCAAAATCTAAATACATGTTTAGATTCAGCATATCAAAGAACCCAAAGAATTCAATTTTGTTAAAATCAAACTAAGTTTAATTTTGGACCCTTTGGACCTTAATGTAGACCAATTTGAAAACGGGACCAAAAATTGAGAATCTAAATACACGGTTAGATTCGGCATATCAAAGAACCCCAATAATTCAATTTTGATGAAATCAAACAAAGTTTAATTTTGGACCCTTCTGACCTCAATGTGGACAAAGTTGATAACGGGCCCAAAAATCAAAAATCTAAATACATGGTTAGATTCAGCATATCAAAGAACCCCATGTATTCAATTTTGTTGAAATCAAACAAAGTTTAATTTTGGACCCTTGGACCTTAATGTAGACCGATTTGAAAACGGGACCAAAATTAAGACTCTAAATACACGGTTAGATTCGGCATATCAAAGAACCCCAATAATTCAATTTTGATGAAATCAAACAAAGTTTAATTTTGGACCCTTTGAACCTCAATGTGGACCAATTTAAAACGGGCCCAAAATCCAAAAACTTAATACACGGTTAGATTCAGCATATTGAAGAACCCCAAGAGTTCAAGAATAAAACCCCATTGAAATTGGTCAAGAAATTAGCAATTTATACAAAGTATCTTCTTTTGCACAATACTGTGCAATTGAATATTTTTGCAATTGCACAATACTGTGCAATTGAATATTTCTTGCTATTGCGCAATACTGTATAATTGACAATTTCTTGCTATTGCACAATATTGTGCTATTGGATATTTCTTGCTATTGCGCAATACTGTGCAATTGAAGATTTCTTGCTATTGCGCAATACTGTGCAATTGAAAATTTCTTGCTATTGCACAATACTTATTATATAATAATTTACACATCCTGTTTGGTGTGTATCTCCTGCCATATCATTATTATTTGCTTTTAAATATAAATCAGAAATAACCAACTTAAAATGGAAAATTTTAAAGAAAAAAAGGAAAAAAGGAAAAAAAAAATCCCCCAAATTTTTGAACCCCTTATGATTCATCACCCCAAACTCAATCCCAGCCTTCCCTTTGAGGTATGGTACCTTGCAGTACAATTTCAGAGAGATCCATACACTTGAACACAAGTTATTGTCTGAAACTAGAAAATGCTTATTTTGGCCCTTTTGGCCCCTAATTCCTAAACGTTTCAGGCAATTACCCCAAACTCAATTCCAGCTTTCCTTTGTGATATGGAACCTTGTAGTACAATTTCAGAAAGATCCATACACTTACACACAAGTTATTGTCATGAAATTAGAAAATGCTTGTTTTTGCCCTTTTTGCCCCTAATTCCTAAAATTTTGAGGCAATTACCCCAAAAATCAATCCCAGCATTCCCTTTGTGATATGGAACCTTGTGGTACAAAGTCAGAGAGATCCATACACTTACACACAAGTTATGTCTGGAAGTTACAAAATGCTTATTTTGGCCCCTTTTGGCCCCTAATTCCTTAACTGTTGGTACCATAACCCCAAAATCAATCCCAACCTTCCTTTTGTGATATTGAACCTTATGGTAAAATTTCACAGAGATCCATTCACTTTCACTAAAGTTAGAGTGCGAAAACCAATGCGTCTTCGGACGACGACGACGCCAACGTCATACCAATATACGACCGCAAAATTTTTTTGCGGTCGTATAAAAATGTGTAAAAATATTCATTAAAGAGCAATAACTCCAATATTAAAGGAGTTGTTGAACGATTTTGACCATGTTGACTTATTTGTAGATCTTGTCTTGCTGATCATAACTTTACTCATTAAAATTTTTATCTATTGTTGTTTTTAAGATACTAAACAAAAGCGCAAAAAATGGGTAAAAATCATCAGTAAAATAAAGGGCAATAATCCCAATATGGCGTTGCAGAAGATTTGCCTGTGACCCCCTATTTTTATTTAATATTATTTTTTAGTAATTCTCTCATTTAATGTTTCCTCATCACTATTTGTCCCCCATGACTGGAAATCACAGTCATTCCCGTAAAATTTTGATGCAACAAAAGACTACAGGCTCTAAAGATCCCGTGTCACTCACCTAGGTCTATGTGCATAATCAACAATGGACTCTCTCCAACATTGTAGACAAGAATAGAGTTCATGACAAAAATTTCTTTTTCGTTGATCTTCTTTTGCTGATCATTTTGTCTGTTTAGTTTCTCTCTATCTTCATTAGTTTTTGCTCAAAACACAAACGAGGGTAAAAAAAAATCCTCATTTAAGGGCAATCAGTCCTATGAAGTGTGACAAATCTACTAACTAGATCGACAAAATTTGACTTGTTTGTGGATCTTGCCTTGCTGATCATTTTTGTTATTTAAAGTTTCTATTTATCTATTATAATTTTTATCATATAAGGCAAAATGCAAAAAAATTGTAAAAATCGTCATTAAAGGGCAATAACTCCAATAAGGAGTCGTTGGAAAATTTCCTCCATATGGTCTTAAATGTAGATTTTGTCTTGCTGATCATTTTTGCTTATTTAAGTTTCTATCTATCTATTATAATTTTTAAGATATATGGCAAAAACGCAAAAAATTTGTAAAAAATGTCATCAAATGCAATAACTCTAATAAGGGGTCGACTGACAATTTCAACCATGACACTTATTCGTAGATCTAGTCTTGCTCATCATATTTGCAACTTAACATTTCTCTCCATCTATTATAGTTTTCAAGATAAAAGGCAAAAATGAAAACTAGAGGCTCCAAGGACCCTGTGTCGCTCACCTGATATTTTTATTTACAATTGATGCATGATAAATGCAACTGTTGTACTGTCGTTTAGTTTCAGAGATATAAGACTAAAAAGTGCGTTTGAAACCTATGTTTTATTTCAGCCATGTGTGCCTTGTTGGCAGGCAGGGTCATCATACACAGTGGTCCCTGGATATCCTAGTGGTGATTTAAACCAAGTTTGGTAATTTGACAGTAGTTTTAGGGGAGAATTTTTGTAAAATTTATCTAACGAGAAATGCGAAGTGATGAGAAAGTTTGTTGTGAAGTTTTGTTGTTGTGCAACCACCCCCCAAAAAAACAAAAAGGTAATAAAAAATTATCATTTAAGGGCAATCTTTCCTATTAATGATTTCTGCAAAATTCAGTTGATTGTGCAAGGGTTGTATAGCCAGCTGAGGTCGTTAAAACTCTCATTTGTTGTTGCAAAATTCAAGTGGTTTTGAATTGCTTTGTTGATCTTTTTGTATTCAACTTTTAAACAACAAAGTACAACAAATATGATGACTGATACTCATGACACTGAAAATATGGTCTTCATTCTTGTGAAGAAAATGGTAAGGTTTGAAATATTTCTTAAATATTAATTCAATACCAATACTTTAATTTGTATTGGATTTATCCCAGGAAATGAGAACAAGGGACACAATTAAATTCAATTTTTTCCTAAACTTCTGATAAAATATATAATGAAGAACTATATTTTTAATGAGAATTTTTTTAAATAGTTAATTGATAATTTGAACAATATTAATTAAGTTTTAGATCTTGCATGGTTGATTAATTTTCTCTCAAAATTTCTGATATTCTATTAAAGTTTTAAATATAATATGAGGCAGGCATTACCTGTGAAAGGGATGAAGTCTGTATAAATTAGTGTAGGAATTCAAGCATCATTTGCACTTGAATCTGTAGAAAATGAAGCCAAAGTACTGAAACATATCTGACATTCGACCTATTGTTCAGGATTATAGTTGTGACATCATTTTCAATGTAAAGAAAGAAACACCATCATCAGGTATTAATGTGGTTTTTTCCATGTTATAGAATTATCAATTATTTTTATTGCCAGTTCATTAGTAGATTGTTTTCTATATTGATTTTCTACTGCAGTTTCAGAAAAGAAGATTACAAAAGGAAAACATTTTGTAAAAACTTACCAAAATTTACCAAATTAATGAAAATTGTTAAAAATTGACTATACAGGGCAATAACTCCTTAAGGGTTCAACTGACCATTTTGGTCATGTTGACTTATTTGAAGATCTTACTTTGCTGAACATTATTGCTGTTTACAGTTTATCTCTATCTGTAATAATTTTCAAGATAATAACCAAAAATGGCAAAATTTCCTTAAAAATTACCAATTCAGGGGCAGCAACCCAACAACCAGTTGTCCAATTCATCTGAAAATTTGAGGGCAGATAGATATTTACTTGATAAACAAGTTAATCCCTGTAAGATTTGCTTTTAATGCTTTGGTTTCAGAGTTACAAGCCAAAATCTACATTTTACCCTATGTTCTATTTTTAGCCATGGCTGCCATCTTGGTTGGTTGGCTGGGTCACCGCACACATTTTAAAACTAAATACCCTAATAATGATTGTGGCTAAGTTTGGTTGAATTTGGTCCAGTAGTTTCAGAGGAGAAGATTTTGTAAAGATTACAAAATTTACAAAAATTGGTAAAAATTACTTTAAAGGGCAATAACTCCTTAAGGGTCAACTGACCATTTTGATCATGTTGACTTATTTGAAGATCTTACTTTGCTGAACATTATTGCTGTTTACAGTTTATCTCTATCTGTAATAATTTTCAAGATAATAACCAAAAACGGCAAAATTTCCTTAAAATTACCAATTCAGGGCAGCAACCCAACAACCAGTTGTCCAATTCATCTGAAAATTTGAGGGCAGATAGATATTTACTTGATAAACAAGTTAATCCCTGTAAGATTTGCTTTAAATGCTTTGATTTCAGAGTTACAAGCCAAAATCTACATTTTACCCTATGTTCTATTTTTAGCCATGGCAGCCATCTTGGTTGGTTGGCTGGGTCACTGCACAAATTTTTCAAACTAAATACCCTAATAATGATTGTGGCTAAGTTTGGTTGAATTTGGTCCAGTAGTTTCAGAGGAGAAGATTTTGTAAAGATTACAAAATTTACAAAAATTGGTAAAAATTACTTTAAAGGGCAATAACTCCTTAAGGGTTCAACTGACCATTTTGATCATTTGACTTATTTGTAGATCTTACTTTGCTGAACATTATTGCTGTTTACAGTTTATCTCTATCTATAATAATTTTCAAGATAATAACCAAAACGGAAAAAATCCTTAAAATTACTAATTCAGGGCAGCAACCCAACAACCCATTGTCCGATTCATCTGAAAATTTCAGGGCAGATAGATCTTGACTTGATCAACAATTTTATCCCAGTCAGATTTGCTCTAAATGCTTTGGTTTCAGAGTTATAAGCCAAAATATACATTTTACCCCTATGTTCTATTTTTAGCCATGGCGGCCATCTTGGTTGGTTTTGCAGGTCACCGGACACAATTTTTAAATTAGATACCCTAATGATGATTGTGGCCAAGTTTGGTTAAATTTGGCCCAGTAGTTTCAGAGGAGAAGATTTTTGTAAGAGTTAACGACGACGGACAACGGACGCCAAGTGATGAGAAAAGCTCACTTGGCCCTTCGGGCTAGGTGAGCTAAAAAAATGGCAAGATTTGTCATTTAAGAACAATAACTCCTATAAGAATTCGCCTGACAGTTTTGATGTCAATGAACAATTGGTAGAGCTCAACATTCTGAACATTTTTTCCCCGTCAGAATTTCTCTATTTATAACAGATTTCAAAATAATAGACAAAACTTGTAATTTACCCCTATGTTCTATTTTTAGCTATGTCGGCCATCTTGGTTGGTGGGTGGGGTCATTGGACACATTTATTAAACTAGATACCCCAATTATATTTGTGGCCAAGTTTGGTTTAATTTGGCCCAGTACGTAGTGTCAGAGGAGAAGATTTTTGTAAAAGTTAATGGACGACAGACGCCAAGCGATGAGAATGCTCCTGGCCTTTCGGCCAGGTGAGCTAAAAAATGAATGGGGTATGACATCTAAAGCTGAAAAGTCTCAAATTTTTAGAGCCAAATGTTGCAAATTCACAAATACAGATAAAGTATAAGATAGTAGGTTCAAATCTAGATGTAAAGACCCTGTTCATAAGTAAACAAATGATATATGATTACAAGGACAAATGGATATCTATTGGTACCAGATGATTATAAAGATAGGTAGGTCATAAACTAAGACACAAGATGTTTAAACAGGTTGGGACCAATCACCCAAATGGATTAATAACCAAATGGGGTATTAAGCCCAAATGGGGTATAAATTTACAGTGCAAAAAATATAAATTTTTAAATTTAGCAAAAATATTGAAAAAATGTATTTGTTTTCAGGTCATTAGCAGCAATTTTTGGTATACGACTTTTCCAGAAGTTAATTAAGTTGCAATTACTACATTGTACATTGTAGATTGACCATATCTTCCAAGGGATCAAACTCATAAACAAATTAGGGAACCATTCCCCAAATGAGTTACAATCCCTCAATTGAGTAATAGTTGAATACTGCCAAAAATGATTTTTTTCAGTCAAGTCCTGTTAAGTATAAGATATGAATTATAAAGAAAAATTGACACTGGAAAATTATTTCTCATTTGAAGGATATCTACTCATTTGAGGAAGTTGTCCCCATTTGGCACGTCGTCCTTAAACTAATAGACAACTGGTATCCTAAATACATGAAAGCTCCTGAAAAAAGTAGACAGGGCCTTGATATTTCCAGAAAGCGCTATCAAATATGGTAATATTGATAATAAAGACTATAATTTTGAGATAGGATTTGATTTCAGGATTACAATTTTTGTGTCTAGTATGCAAGTTCTTTTTATACATGTACAAGTTGATCATTGCCGACTTAATTTTAGTTATCTACAACTAACCAAGTTTGTTAAGAGCACTATAGAGCTCATGTTTTTGTTAATTTGTACATAAATGTATCATGTCCGACTCTAAATAAAATTTACTTACTTACTATCTACCAGTCCCTGTAAAGCATTAAGAAACTGAACAGAAACGAAATATGTAATACTGTATCATGAGAAACAAAACACAACAAAACAAAATCTGTATTTTAAGGAAAGCAGCATACATTGTACATAATCTTTCAGACAAAATTACCTTTAAGTTTCTGAATCCCTGGTAATCTGTTCAGATGTTAAAAATGTTAAATATCAAGGTGCCTTCAGGTTTTTAACAAGTTTTTGGGATAGTTTTATTAGGTATTCAAAAAGTTGCTAACCAAAAGATGTTGCCTTTTAGGTAATCATTTGTACTTTGTAATATTTTCCTTGAATCCAAATTAAAAAATTTTTGAACAGTAAATTTATATCCCCCTTTTTTCCATAAAAACTTGAGCATTTCTATGTAAGGGATTTTATATCAAGATATTGGCTCGTAAAAAAATGTTAATATTTCTTAAAATGCTTCATGATTAGCATTCAAAAGAATCTTCACACTTATATTGCTCGATATGCGACGATAAACTAACTTTGGTTGTCATTCGTCTTTCTGCAGTTTGTTATTTCTTCAGTGTCACAAAAACGCATTGTAAAGATAACCTACTTTCCGTTGTCCAGATCACGAAAACGTTTTACAAAGTGGGAGGATGGAAATAAAATTTGATGGAAAGAAAGCTTTAGTGACAGGAGCCGGGAAAGGTTTTTATATACAATTCACATAATTCTGGACAACAGTTTTACGATATCTTTTTTCATAGTTTGTTGTCGAATATGCTAAAAGATTTTATAAAACAGTTAATGATATATCTAAATACCCAAAAGACCTGAAAAAGAATGACTAAGTGTATCCCTAATTTAATCTTATGACAATGTGTGTCTACTTAAGTCTACCTAAGTGTTTCCAAATGCAGGAGGTCAGTTTGCTCCTCTATATTTGGCTCTGTTTCATCAACACTAACCACACTTGTGCTACTTCCGGTGTTATATGTGTATTCAGTGTTAAAGTTATATATCATTGGGTGTTCTTTCCAATGCTTGTCTAGACGATGTTCAAAAATCTTTACGTTCTTTGCAGTCACTACGATGTCTGGTAGGCTATTCCACACTTCCACTACTCGGTTAGTGAAGTAGTATTTCCTTAAGTCTAGTCTGATTCTGTTTTTTACCAATTTCATTGAGTTGCCTCTTGTTGTTGAGCTTGTGTTACGAGTAAATAAACCTTCTGTTACTCTTGAGTCATATACTCCTGTTGTTATCTTGTAGGTTTGCTATCATGTCGTCTCTTAGCCTTGGAAATTTCAATGTACGAATTTTCAGAGTTTTCAATCGTTCTTCATATGACAGGTCTTTGAGGTTGGGTAACATTTTTGTTGCTCTACGTTGGACGTTTTCAATTGTCACGATATCTTTCTTTTTATACGGGTTCCATACACTACTAGCATATTCAAGATGAGGACGGGCTAATGCCTTAAAAAGTAGACAGAAGCTTTTATAATCTAAATATTTAAAAGTTCTTCTAATAATTCCAACTAGTTGGTTTGCTTTGTTGACTTGTGTCTGTATATGTTTATCGAATTTCAGTCCGGAATCTATAGTTACTCCTACATCTTTCTCTGATTGAACTGTTTCTAGTGTGATTTCAGATCCATCATATGTAGACATTTTATATTTTCTCTCTTGCCCAGTAGAGGCTTTAGTAGAAATTGGTAATACTTTGCATTTGTCCGGGTGGAAATGTAATAGCCATTTATCGCTCCATTTGAACATACTATCTATGTGTCATTTTGCATTATGGTGTTGTCAATTTTGCTGTTAATAGATTTATATAGTTTTGTGTCGTCTGCAAACATGAATACATCAGACTCTGCATAAGACGGCAAATCGTTTATAAAGATAACAACAGGATTGGTCCTAAAATTGATCCTTGTGGAATACCACTGGTAACATCATGCCATTTTGAAAAATTTCCATTGATTTGTACTCCTTGTTGGCAGCCTCTCAGGAAGTTCTGGATCCAATTACATGTCTGTAAACTCATGCCATATGATCTAAGTTTGTTAATTAGTTGTCGTGTGGCAGATGCTTCCTGATGACCTCCAGAAGATTATTGTTTTTAAAACAAGAGGATTTGGGAATTCTTGTAATATGAGGCAGGTGTTACCTGTGAAAGGGGACGAAGTCCATATAAATTATTTTTTGAATTCAAGCATATTTTACTTCAGAATCTGTTGAAAAAGAAACGGAAATACGGAAACGTTTCCTATGTTTGTCCTGTTGTTAGGGATTTTAGTTGTGACGTCATTTTCAATGTAGACAAAGAAACGCTATCATCAGGTAACAGTTTTTTTTCGAACCAAAGAATTATGAAATTAAATAAAGATCATAATTTAATATATCTTTAAAAGGACGAAGATACCAAGTCAGCTTGTTATATTCTTATCAGATAGGATACTGAAATCTGAAGTTGATTGATCATGTAAGTTTTCCAAGAGAACACATTTTGTTTGCTATAAAATTGTATGTTGATTAAGCTCAAGACTCATTTTAAACTAGAAGGAATTTATTTTAATTGTTTAACTGGCAATTTTTTTCAGTAAACAAAATCAACAAATTTGCGGGAAACAATATGATGCTCCTTCCTATATTTTACTCAAAGTCCGGGACATACAAGACCAGAAGAAAGAAAAAGATTTCTGAGCAAATGCGGGAAACTGAAAAAGTTAGAAAAAATAAGTTAAGGATTTTGAGTTCATTAGTAGATTGATTTAAAAAAAATTTTTTTTTATTGATTTTCTTACTTCGTCCCCATATTACTTGTTAGCTGCAATATCATATGACCTGTCTTCTTCATTAGTATAATTTACAGTACAGAACTGATTTACTGTAGTCTACTTGCTAGTCCGTCATGTCCATCAAACTGATTCAAGATTTTTAATTGTTGCAAATAATTATGACGTCTTGAAAGGCTATTTTCCTACGAAGGAAGGCTTGACAGCAAATAATTAAAATAGCCTTTCAAGATGTCATAATTATTTGGACTACATGCATGGCCTATATAAATGAATTAGTCATCCTTGTGTGTGTCAACAAAATTAGTTTGTTTGCTGATGCATCTTGGAGACACTTTGAATTAGATGAAGGTCAATAAAATGGCTTTTCACAAAAATGAAATTGAGAATGGAAATGGGGAATATGTAAAAGAGACAACAACCTGACCAAAGAGCAGACAACAGCTGAAGGCCACCAATGGGTCTTCAACGCAGCGAGAAAAGTATGTCACTCCAACTTCATTTTACATTTCATTGACTTACTTTTTAGTATAGTTGAATGTCTGAGTTAAGATCTCAGAAAATGAGATTTACATTCAAACCCACATATTTTTGGAATCAGTAAAAATAATTAAGCCATCAGTTTACATGTGAATTGACTTTTTTAAACAAAAACTAGCTGATTATCTCCCTTATTTCATAGACTCAGTTTAAGATACAGCTATCTCCTGATACCAGAAATGACTCTTTATACATGAAGTTACTATTTTTTCCCTCCTCTGATAAAAAAAAATTCTGCATATCTTTATAAAAGTTCATTTCAATATCTACCAGTATATATTTTTGGACAATTTCAATAGAAAATATGGTGCTGAAAAAATTGTAAAATAAAGAAAAATCTCAACAAGGAATAAAAATAAAACCCAAGTACTGCTCTAAACTATAGGAGTATATGGTTGCATAAAGGGAAATAATTTATTGATCACTAACTGATATCATATTGTACATGTATTTTCAGGGATTGGTCGTGCCATAGCGAAGAAATTGGTTGAATGTGGTGCTGAGACTTATGCTCTCAGTCGAACACAGGCAGATCTTGACACTTTAAAAAAAGAGGTATTTTCGTACAATAATGTATTCCCTATTCAAGAGAGGGATGTATTGTTTTAGTCTGTCTGTTTATCACAGGTTATCTTTAGGGACTTTAGGTGAACATTTTGTTTCACTTTTAAACAAGGAATTATTTGAATCTGGAATAGTTTTGAATTCTGGAAAATTGATAAGAAATGTATGATGAAAACTAACCTAATTTAGGAGGGTAGCCATGCAGGGTATTTGTTAATTCATACTGAAATATCAGTGAAAGGAACTTTAACCTAAGCCATGCATGCATAGGAAATTGAACTCTCTTTTTTATCAGAAAGTTTGTCAATGAAAAATCTCCTTCGGTCCCAAATGGTGTGTTTCTTAGCGGGACTAAAAGGAACAAAATAGTTAAATTCAATTTTCACTGCTTTTATTATATGTTTGTGTGTCTATCTTGCAGTGGGAAAGAGAGAGAGAGCATGCCTGTGAAATGATATCGATGATAAAGAAAATTTTACTATTTACAAACATCATGCCAGAGCACCCCTGTGATTTTAGAATGATATGTACTGCACTACGATTCTAACAACCATATAAGAATCAAGTATATAACACAGTCAATGCAAAATCTCCTGCAATCAATGCAAAATCAACCCTTTACATTGGAATAAATGAGACTCAACACACTCACTTCATGCCCAGATATAGTTGTACATTACTAAATTTTATGTTGATTAACAAGGAAATCTTATTGAATGCAATTTTTGGTTAATTTTAATGATGCGTTAAAGCGTTGACAGAAGCACATTTTGTTCTGGCTTCATTTATAACCATGTGCACAGTATATGCTTTCACACTCCAATAAAAAAAGTGTGCATTCAGTGCTTATAATTACACATTTCAAAATATGTGGAAGAAATGCTGTATTCTCATCTTATGGGTATTTGCGTATTCATTACATAAGTATTGATTAAAAGTTGTCCAGATTAATGTGAGCCTGTCCAATAGTTATCAATTTTATTGGGTAATAAAACTTCAAACCATAAAACAATTGACCAATCAGAATGTCAGAATTGTAAGAAGTTTACAAGTAATATTATTATATAAATATAGATTCTACTATATCAATCTCGAAAAATCTTCGTCTTCATCAACAGGTACTTGCATCTTTTACAGGTACCCTCAATGCATGTGATCCAAATTGACTTACAAGAATGGGATAAAACAAGGGAGACAATTGCTAAGATAGGACCAGTTGATTTACTAGTCAATAATGCTGGTGTATCTAAATTGGCTAAGTTTACAGAAATGAAAAAAGAAGATTTGGATTTGTAAGCATTTTAATTATTTGGACTATAAGATCTGCAACTATGGAAAAAAGAGATGTAAAAAAAGGAAATATGATATCAAAGGGTCAGTCAAAACCATTAGTTGAAGAAAGACAGATAACACTATAGCTAAAAGAAAAAATATGAAAACAGAGAACAATAGTCCACAAAACACTACACAAAAATATAAAGACACATACCCTATAAAAAAGCAGGGGTGAACTTGAATACCAAAAGTTTATTCTCATAAACATAATGTTACAGAGAAATTAGTATACAATTATAATACAATAATAATAGTGCATGCGTGAACAATAGGAAACAAAGACAGTTACAATTCATGTGCTTTGGAAGAATGAGCATGTCCTTCCCACTAGTGGAAGCTCTGTTGTCGCTCAGTAAAAAAGATGCATATTGAGATGTAAAAATCCAGAAAAAAAATGGAATTGTTGCTACACATTCACAAATTATCAATGAATAAACATCAGTTTACCAGAGTGAGCCATACTAGATCTGCAGTAGACTAAAATTAGGAAGAGAAAGCCACAAACAGCGAAGAAATTTTGATATGGAAAAGGAACATATCCAGGGTTAAAGTAGTTTTGTAAAATTCTATACGAAGCACAAAAAATGTCGAAATTCACCTGAAAAGCTAACCAAACCTTTAAACAGACTTATTCAGAAGGGATATAGTTTCGATACTGTTGTCAGGTCATTAAAGATGGCATATTTTGGTATTAATATTGATTCACTCATAGGGTCTTTGCATTGGAAATAAACACATTTATTCTAAAACCAGTTGTTGGCATGATACAGGTTATGTTCTCATATATTTTATGACGGTATGATACTAAAGCCCTAACGGGAGGGATTGTGCTTGATTTTCATATGATGAAGACATAATCTTTTAATCAGTTTAATTGAGGTCTGGAGCTGGCATGTCAGTAATTGCTAGTAGTCCTTTGTTAATTTATGTATCATTGTCATTTTGCTTAGTTTCTTTTGTTACCTACTCTGACATCGGACTCGGACTCCTATTAAACTGAGTTTTACTGTGCGTATTGCTGTGTGTTTGTTTATTCTACATTGGCTAGAGGTATAGGAGGGGGGGTTTGAGATCTCACAAAACATGTTTAACCCAGCCGCATTTTTGCGCCTGTCCCAAGTCAGGAGCCTCTGGCCTTTGTTAGTCTTGTATGTTTTTTAATTTTAGTTCATTTATATGTTTTGGAGTTTAGTGTGACATCCATTTTCATTGAACTAGTACACATTTCTGTTTAGGGGCCAGCTGAAGCCCGCCTCTGGGTGCGGGATTTTCTCGCTTATTGAAGACCCATTGGTGGCCTTCAGCTGTTTTCTGCTCTTTGGTTGGGTTGTTGTGTCTTTGACACATTCCCCATTTCCATTCTCAATTTTATTGTGAATATTCAGCCCTTGGTCATTTATCTTGATCAGTGCAAATACAAAAGATATGCATGAAGATATTTATTACAAATCAAACCATAAAAAGCAAATAATCAAATTAATTAGTCAAACAGAATATTAAAAGAGTACATACATATACATTTTGTGTAATATCCCATGAAAGAATGCACACAATCTCTTATACTGTGGATTCATTATTATTTGTGGGATACCAAGTTTAATGGATTTTAATGGGTATTGGTAAACCACAAATGTAAGTGTTCAATGAAGTATAAGCTTTCTATAGGCTTGTATGCAGACATGGGCAAGACAATAAAATCAAATACAAAAATTGGAACATGTATCCACAAAAATAAATGAAACCAGAGTAGCAATTTTAAAGTACTACATGTAAGTCTGTTGATTATAAAATCATGCATTCATAAACTCTGATGCTGGCCTCTGTTATTCTACATAGCTTTTGATATATCAACATCAGCAATTTAATAATATTTTCAAATGTTAATTAGGAATTTTGATACAAATTTAATGTACAGTATTACTTAAAAACAAAGAAAAAAACAAAATATTTAATTATTCAATCATATTTTACAGTGTGATGGATGTCAATTTCAATGCTGTTTTCAATGTATCACAGGTCAGTGTTTTAAGGACTTTTTAGAGATTAAACTGCTGCTTATATGATGAATTTTTAATTGGTTATTACCAGAACTAGTACACTTAAAAAACAATTAACCTTGATTTTGACTGGTGAATGAATATAATTTCAAGTAAATTTTCACATGTAAACAGTCTGATACTAAATTTGATCTTCTGAACAGTTTCAACAGACACATTATGATAAATGAAAATAGTGAGCTGGTTTGTAAAAAATATTTACGGTTAATTTCCAGGAAAGACACTTGCAAACTATATGTACCCAATGGATACTATCATTATGTTGATCTTGAGTGGATATAACATTACAAGGAGACCACAGCAATAATTACATTTCGTCAGAATATATTGTAATATAAAAAAAAAAAAAACATCAATTTATATCATTCATCCTAATCCTTGCATCCACATTAAGTGGAAGATAAATAGAGTTCAGTATTGGAGGTTTAGTTGCTCATATCAATGTATGAATCAGTTATTCTTGTTCAGTGTTACTAAGAATTATTTCTTAAATAACAAGTTGAGCTGTGAGCTCTTGCTCACTTATGAAACCCCACTATAAGTATTCTGTAAGCAGGAAGGTGATAAGCGATGGATGTGAAAACTCATCACAGGGAAAAGCATGCTCACATGAAGCTTGATACAAAATTTCAGGAAGGTCTCATTCATATATCACTCATATATCCTGAAAAAAATGTTACAAACATTTCATGGTCATTATATGTAAAAATATACAAGTATTTTGTAAACAGAAAGTTGACGAGCGATAAATGTGGAAAGTTTTCACACAGAAAAGCATGATCACAAGATGCTTGCTACTATTTTTGGGAAGCTCTGGATTGTAGTTCCTGAGAAAAATGAGACAGACAGACAGGGATAAACCAGTATAACCTATATACTATAATCGCCTGCCTCGAGCAGGGGTATAATGGATATGAAAACCATTTTACGATTTAAGCAAGAAGTCTTTCCGAAAAAAAAAGTAGAGGAAGTCAGGAAGTGGACATGAAACAACTGCAGATTGTTATCCCTTAATTTACTTATGGCTATTTTCAATTTGAATATTTTGCCAAATTTCCATGTTCTCAGAAAATGCCTGTCCTTATGTCTAAGGCACCATTTTATTCTATAGGTAGTAGCCAAAGCAATGGTGGAGAGAGGAGAAGGAGGAAGCGTAATTAACATATCAAGTTCTGCCTCACAAGATGCTTTAATGGATCATGCAGCATACTGTCCAAGTAAAGCAGCTGTTGATATGCTAACAAAATGCATGGCCCTGGAGCTTGGGCCTCATAAAGTAATCTATGTTATATTTTAATAAAATTTGGTTATAAAGTAACAATTATACTCAGATAAAAGTCACTTTTATTGTACCTATTACTTCATGTAGTCTAGACTCTAGACCCTGTGCAGTTATTGATGTTGTTCCTTATCATGTTTTAGCTATCATCTTACATGCTTTGGTGTTATCATATTTTTTGTATTTGATGTATTCAAAATAATTGCTGTAATACTTGTCAAAGAGTTCGAATGATTAGTTGTGCAGATGGGATTCAGTGAAGTTTTATTTGCTAGTAATTTTTTTCAAAAAAATTAAAGATAATGGTTAACTATTGCATTATTAACAAGTATACATCAATCTGTTTAAATTTGAAGGTAAAACATTTTGTAAATGTTTTTCCTCATCTGAGAATTTAAAACTCAATCATATATATGTCATTATGGGAAGACACAAATTTTGTCATGCCCATCTTACTGTCTGTCACAAAAGTTTGTGAATGTCCAATATGTCCTAAAATATCTTAATAAATATATTGATTGATTTTTTTGAGTCCACAATTACTAAATGGTGTGATATAAACAAAACAATGACAGTAAATGACTTTTTCTTTAATACTTTCTTTTCAGATCCGAGTCAATAGTGTTAACCCAACAGTAACATGGACAGATATGGCCAAAATGCACTGGAGTGACCCTGCAAAAAGTGAGCCAATGCTGGCTAAGATACCTTTAGGCAAATTCATAGGTAAAAATTATATTTTTATGCCCCCGCTGTAGGCAACAGGGGCATTAAGTCTTACCACTGACCGTCTGTCTTTCTGTCTGTCCTTCTGTCGGTCTTTCCGTCCATCCCATTTTTAGCTCACCATTCCGAAGGAACGTTGAGCTTTTGCCATCACTGTCGTCGTCGTCTGTCTGGTGTAAACTATTTCAAACATCTTCTCCTCTGAAACTACTGAACCAATTCCAACCAAACTTAAGCTAAAATAAACTTTGTGTTTTATTTACTGTTTCGTCAAATAACATGGCCGCTATTGCTAAAAATAGAATATAGGGGTAAAATGCAGTTTTTAGCTTATATCTCAAAAACCAAAGCATTTAGAGCAAATCTGACATGGGATTAAAGTGTTCATTGGGTGAAGTTCTATTAGCCCTGAAATTTTCAGTTGAATCTGATAACCCATTGTTGGGTTGCTGCCACTAAATTGGTAATTTTAAGGAAATTTTGCAGTTTTTGGTTATCATCTTGAATACCGTATAGCGGGTTATTTTCGCGGGGTGTTTATTTTCGCTTATTTTGGCGGATAAACGAAAATCGCGAAAATAAATTCCGCAAAAATTTATGCATACGTTGGGTAGTTTCGAAGTTAACATGGTTAAAGGATTTTGTAAACGATCTATTTTTTCCTGTCGGCAGGTCAATAACGGTATATGTTAGTTTTAACAAGATAAATGCCAAAGGGCATTGTACCTCAATGTATTTTATAAAATCACTGTCAGGTGTGTATACCCTTCTTAATGAGTGTCAATTAGAATAAGAGTGTAAGGTACTCTTATCAGGTAATTACCCTTATTAATTAGTGTCAAACTATATAAGAGTTGTAAACACTCATGATAATTGTGTAACCTAATTAGTAAGTACATCAAAGGTCCGGTCAATTTCGTAAATTAATTAATCATAAAATTTACAAGACGTTTGAATACCTGTAACAAATATCTAAGTTAGCGGTATTCTAATGATTAACTGTATCAGAATCTAATCAATAAATAAGAGGTCATTCCGGTAAAAAAAATCAATTAACCATAACAATAGACACTTGTTTGTCAAGTTTTACAACTTTTTAACTGCAACAATTTCAGTATCTGCCAAAATATTTAATTGGGATTTAAGAATCCACCAAAATAAAAACCGCCAAAATTTTTCGTATACTTAGTTGCCCCTAAATCGCGAAATTTTACACCCGCGAAAATAACCCGCTATACGGTATTATTAATGATAAAGATAAACTATGAACAGCAAAAATGTTCAGCAAGGTAAGATCTACAAATAAGTTCATATGATCAAAATTGTCAATTGACCCCTTAAGGAGTTATTGCCCTTTAAGGACAATTTTACACAATTTGTTTGTCATGTTTTCTAACTTTAAAAAATCTTCTTCTCTGAAACTACTGAACCAATTCCAACCAAACTTAAGCTGAATGATTCTAAGGGTATCTAGAATAAAGTTTGTGTTTTATTTTCTGTTTCCTTAAAAAAAAACATGGCTGCCATGGCTAAAAATAGAACGTAGGGGTAAAATGCAATTTTTGGCTTATATCTCAAAAACCAAAGCATTTAGAGCTAATCTGATGGAGGTAAAAATGTTTATTAGGCCAAGCTCTGTCAGCCCTGAAATTTTACTTAATTGGTAATTTTAAGGAAATTTTGCAGATTTTGGTTATTATCTTGAATATTATTAATGATAAAGAAAAACTGTAAACAGCAAAAATGTTCAGCAAAGTAAGATCTACAAATAAGTTCGATGACCAAAATTGTCAATTGTCCCCTTAAGGAGTTATTGCCCTTTAAAATCAATTTTTCACAATTTGTTCATTTAGTTTGCTTGCTTTAAAAAATCTTCTCCTTTGAAACGGCTGAATCAATTTCAGCCAAACTTGGGCTGAATGAGTTTCAGAGTATCTAGTATAAATTTTGTATTTTATTTTCTTGTACGTCAAGAAACATAGCCACTGTGACTAAAATGAAACATAGGGGTAAAATGCATTTCTTTGATTTTGAAGAAAATATGACAGATACAAAGAACATTTCAATGGAAGTTTAAAGCCATTCATTAATATATATTGAAAAGCAAAAATAATCATTGATGAAAGATTTAAGCAAAAAACTATAGGTGAGCGATTCAGGCTCTTGAGAGCCTCTTGTTGTTTCTGCACTCTTAACTTAAGTTTGCCTCATACAAATTTTATGAAACTCATACACAATGCTAACAACCAAAACTCGCAGACAGAATTTAAATTTAGACAGTGAGCCACTTACCATTCTAGAGTTATGTCCCTTTTTAACTTTGAAAATTGCAAAGCTTGAGCAAGGGCATTTGTGTCCTCCGGCACATTCTTCTTTTATTTTAGATGCTGAGCTTGATTTAAATAATTTATTATTATTTTGTTGGAAATTCAATATGCTTGATTCATATTACATGAATATCCATTACCAGAAGTAAAGAATTCAGTGAAACTGTAATTTTGCCCAAAGAAAAACCTTGTGCAAAAAAAAAAATCAAATTCAGGGGAAATAATTTACCTTGGTACAATATGAAAATAAGGAGATGTGGTTTGATTGCCAATGAGACAACTATCCACCTGTTACACCATTTGTGAAATATTAGACAAAAGTACAAAAATCTCCAAAATGAAAATTTATTTTCTGTGCATCGAAATTTCGAAATTTAATCAAATAACTTCTGCTTTATTCCAATTGATGTTTTGACCTATATAATCTCTATAATCTATGCAAAAATAAGAAAGAATAGGTTTGGTAAAATGGCAAAGGTAAGTACAGTGATTTTATACATTTAAGTTAAATTTTTGGATATTTTTATGTACATTTATTTTTCTTTCAGGAAAATTGATGGAAAAATGTGTTTTATATAGATTTACATTAATTTTTATGGTAGGGTTCAGTTTATATATCTTCATACAAACAATAGATTAATATTTGTATCTCTGAAGTGAAATGTACACATGACAAAAGTAAAAAAACATGTTCTCACAACAGTCATACGTCTGAAGAATGTATACATATCTATGATCATAGAAATTGCTTTAAATGTCCGATAAATGAGAATGTAGCAATGTTGGTGCATAAAAAAACGTAAATTATTTTTCAGCATTTAATATTATGACAGCAATTAATTCAAATCAACTACTTTGTAAGAACTATCTTGTCAAATTTGAAAAATGGATATTTCTTTTTTCAGGTGTTGAAGATGTAGTAAACAGTGTAATTTTCCTTCTAAGTGATAAGAGTGCTATGACGACTGGGGAGTGTGTCAGAATAGATGGAGGATTGGGTGTACACTGAAATTAGGAACTTGCATAAATGCTTACAGTATTAAAGATTTTATATTCCAGATAAAAATAGTAATTAAGACAATGATTCCGTGGTGAAGGAATGTAATAATTATGACAAAGATTCAGTGGTGAAGTAGTATCAGTTACCATTATGAATGATTAAGAAGGATGAGTCCGTCAACAAAGACGGATATGGACTGTAAAATGCTTTTAATTTTTCAGATTGTGATTTTGTATATAGATTAATTCTCTTTGATTTTATAGTTATCTGTAATTTACATGAAAACTTCTCTTCATGCTTACTGGAAGTTATTGGGGAGGAAGTTAATATAGTAATCAGGTCTCAAGTAAATATTTTGAAATGATTTGATCATGTATTTGACTAAAGGAAATCAACATTGTTGTGCAGGATCATAACCAGAAAAATAGTAAAGTATGACATAACCTTGACCTTCCACTTTTTTTGATACAGTTTAGAAAACTTAACATCAACAGAGCCATCCTGTTTACTTTTGGGTTGAAGTTAATATATCTCTAATAGATATGTAAGTAAAACTTGGGAAAGTTGTCAATGAAGGTTATTTCAAAAACACATGTTATGTACACAGTAATTGTGGAAAATGCTTGCTCAAGAGTATTGACATTGAAACCCTTTTGGGGCCCCTATGAAACAAATTTGAGCATGAGTTTCCTTACCCTGGCTAACATGCCAGGTATTTTAGGCACATGACCATTATATATATATATATATATATATATATATATATATATATATATATTTTATATATATACAAGTCTAAATTGAAAACAACGTTCAAACCTATAATTGCAAAAATTTGTACACCATATCCGGATTTCGACAATAAATGTCTCTTCAGGATGTTATAAAACCGCAATTTTAATACAAGCCCATACGTCTAAATTGAAAACAAACCTATGATTGCGTTGGATAAAACCGCAATTTTATATGTGTGCATGCAAAACAAATTTCTTGGTAGAGGGTCTAAATACAGCACAAACAACATTTTCCAAAAGACCAAAAAAGTGAAAAAGTATATTTTAACAAAACGCATTTGACTAGCAGGTCGAACAACTGATGTTCTTAAACCCTGCTGACTGCCATATATATATATATATATATATTCCTGAAAATGGAAAGCAAATGATTTAGAGATTGTATCCATAAACCAAAATTTTGTTTTTAATTTCATACCATATAATATGTCAATATCTACAGGCTTTGTCCCTTTCCTATTATCTGCCATTTGTGAAAGTATTATTAAAATCCGACAAATTCTTTTCAAGTAATCACTAATAAATGATAACTTTCACCTATATTTTTAAGTTTGAGAAGAAAAAACATTTTTTAGTACCAGCAACCTAGAACATTGACTATTGACTATTAATGCAGTAATCTTCATCCTTTTACCTATATCTTCTATTGATGTAAGTTTCATTTTAATTACTAGTAAGCAAGTGGTTGAAAGACAGAGTGATGACTATATTTTCCATAATTTTTTTTCTGGGTGCATAAGGTGTAATACCACCAAATCATAATACTTAACAGCCGGTTGCATACGAAAAAGGGTTGAAAAAAAATTTTCCCTTGAATTTGACAGTTGTAGGAAATTAATCCTAAATTTTATTGCAGTAAAAAAATTCTGATTCATAAAGGCTGCACTTTGTAAATACAGCTGTTTTTCAAACCACGCCTTTTGGGGAGATATTTAATATTCATAGACAATTAATTTTGTTTACGACTGGTTCCCGGATATGATCTCTATGTTTCATCTCATAGAGACATAACTTGGGAATGTTACCAGTAAATATACATATTCATAGTGATCAAGTTGAAGTCTGTGGAAATCCTTAAGTCAAGGTTGGGGTAGTATAGAAATTTAATGTAAGTTTTAACTCTTAGAAGTTTGGGGCATATAAACGTTGAAAATATGCCGCACAGCCCTATATTTTGACCTTTGAAAAAATAGTAGTGCATATAAACTTTCCATTCTAGGATATATTTTTTCAAAACTTCATAGTAAAAGTGGTACAGTTTTAGCCGTGAAAGGAGTTCCTATGGAAATTGCATTGTTGATATTTACAGAAATGCAACCTATATTGGGTTAAAAAGGAACATCTTATAATATTTACAGTTATGGTGTGCTTGTTCATGTGAGAACTTCTCATATTAATACACCGTCAAAATTTCATGTTTGGTTAAATTTCTTCAAAATACTGGTCTGGTCATCTGTTTTGTATATTGCCCTTTCATACTATTTTAAACTGCTAGGTTTTCTTACATATATTTCGATGTGCCCGTGCTGTCTATCATTTGTTGTTTAGTTATATATGTATTGTCTATCATTTGTTGTTTCAAATTATTGATCTTTTGTTGGGCAATGTATGACAAATATATGTTCAAAACCTCGCCTGTAATTATAAATTATGTAATTCATTGACCGCTCCCGACATGTGTAACTTCAAGGCATATTTTAGCGGCGATCGATGTCTTTCAAAATTACTTTATTTTTATCAATAGTACCGCTTAAGTCGACGCTAGAGCCGTCTTGACCTTGTTGTAGGGTATGAATGATTTGTTCATTGTTGAAGGCCCTACATCAACTGTCAAGATGAAGAACAGGAATAAAAGCCCTGTTCATTGATAATTTTCTATGTTTTCTATGTATTGTGTGCGATTTTGTCCCATGTACATTTACTCCATATCCTTTCATTTTCTAACATACAGAATTTGACCAAATCTGGTTCATCTCAGGGATTTTAATGAAATTAACTCAAATATGAAGTTTTATAAATATTTCATGAAGATTGAGAAAATCCTGGCCTTAACTATGATGACTCAGCATAAATTCACAGTTTACAGAATGCATAGTTTAGTTAAAGCCCTGAATACAAAATAAATTCATTATATGTGCATATTAGTAATTCAAATTGTTAAGAAGTGCTTATATTTACTCTTCGCAGTCATTGAAACTCATAGATCCTTCCTGAATATTATTAGTGGGTGTTTTATCCTGTCGATAACCCAAAAGTAAGCCAGATCACCTAAATGTGCTTTTTATGATCACGGCATAAAAAAATACAAGCTAGAAATACAAAAATACCTCAATAAAACTTACAACAGTGTGTTCTATCCTAAATATGCACTAAATATTCCATATTGCTAGAAACAGCAGAATAATTTAGAAATTTGAGGCCCCAGGGCAAAAACAGAGAAAAATGCCTACCCCTGGGTCATGAAACAAATAATTTAACTTGTAAATGCTATGACTTTATTATTTTAAAGGTCTTTTGTATAGAAACCAATAACTGTACTTGGAAGTTATGCAAAATCAGATGTTAGCAGTCATTTCTATAAAACTTTTAGTGAATTCATACACCAGACTGGTATCTTCATGCATACAACTTTTGCAAATATGGCTTTGTTTAACCACTTCTAATTCATATATTAGCTAAATTATGTTAGATATATGGTAAGAGATGATACTGTTGTGACAAGATTTCTTAACTGACCATTTGAGGCAGTAATTGTGAACTTTCATTGACAAATAGGCATACAGTAAGATGTGGACTGAGACAGAGGCAGGATTGGACACTTTATATAATCTTTAATGTTGGAATGATTAGCTGCTAAACATTACATTTATAGTGTTCTGAAATGCTTTAAATTTGTTATCAAAATAGTTTCAAACAGGTTCTAGACATTTCATGACAGAAAACATGCTCATAGGGTAAGCTGGTAATAATTAAAGTCTTGTTTTCAAATTCTGTTAAAATTGATACAGGGTGGGGTATAAAATGTACTGTAAAAGAAAACTTTGAGTATATGCAGTGATTTCTTTCAGGCTATAATTTGAGATATAAGTATTGTTGTGAGAAAAAGTGTTTTAGAAAGATTTCTATTGAATAAATGTTAGTTTAGGCTGCACTTTGTAAATACAGCTGTTTTTCAAACCACGCCTCTTTGGGGAGATATTTAATATTCATAGACAATTAATTTTGTTAACGCATTGGTTCCCGGATATGATCTCTATGTTTCATCTCATAGAGACATAACTTGGGAATGTTACCAGTAAATATACATATTCATAGTGATCAAGTTGAAGTCTGTGGAAATCCTTAAGTCAAGGTTGGGGTAGTATAGAAATTTAATGTAAGTTTTAACTCTTAGAAGTTCGGGCATATAAACGTTGAAAATATGCCGCACAGCCCTATATTTTGACCTTTGAAAAATAGTAGTGCATATAAACTTTCCATTCTAGGATATATTTTTTCAAAACTTCATAGTAAAAGTGGTACAGTTTTAGCCGTGAAAGGAGTTCCTATGGAAATTGCATTGTTGATATTTACAGAAATGCAACCTATACATATATCTTGGCTGTTTCAAAGGAACCTTATTTTTTTATTTGTTGTTTCTATAGAATATTTTGGAAACTTAAGGTTACATGGTTACTAAAGCTTGTACACAGAAAAATAAAATGCTCCACAGTGCGCAGCTTGATACGACCGCAGAGGTCGAATCCTGAACAGTTGGGGCAAGTATGGACACAACATTCAAGCTTGATACAGCTCTGAATTTGGATTGTGATTAAATATTTGACACAGCATAGGTTTCTGACACAGAATGAATGTGGTCTAAGAACTTAAAAAATTTAAATTGACATTTACCTATTATGGTCCAATATCCAAAATCTAAATACATGGTGAGATTCAGCAAATCAAAGAACCCTTAGAATTAATTTTGTGAAAATCAAACTAAGTTTAATTTTGACCCTTTGGACCTTAATGTAGACCAATTTGAAAACAGGACAATACTGTGCAAAGAATATTTTTTGCTATTGCACAATACTGTGCAATTAAAAATTTCTTGCTATTGCGCAATACTGTGCAATTGGGTATTTTTCTTGCTATTGCGCAATACTGTGCAATTGAAGATTTCTTGCTATTGCGCAATACTGTGCAATTGAAGATTTCTTGCTATTGCACAATACTGTGCAATTGAAAATTTCTTGCTATTGCACAATACTTAATACAATAATTTTCACATCCTGTTTGGTGTGTATCTCCTGCCATATCATTATTATTTGCTTTTAAATATAAATCAGAAATTACCAACTTAAAACGGAAAATTTTAAAGAAAAAAAAAGGAAAAAAAGGAAAAAAAAAAAAGGACAACAAATTAAAATCCCCCCCCCCCAATTTTTTGAACCCCCTTATGATTCATCACCCCCAAACTCAATCCAAGCCTTCCTTTGTGGTATGGTACCTTGTAGTACAATTTCAGAGAGATCCATACACTTGAATACAAGTTATTGTCTGGAAACTAGAAAAATGCTTGTTTTTTTGCCCCTTTTTGGCCCCAAATTCCTAAACTTTTAGGGCAATTACCCCCAAACTCAAACCCAGCTTTCCCTTTGTGATATGGAACCTTGTAGTACAATTTCAGAAAGATCCATACACTTACACACAAGTTATTGTCCTGAAACTAGAATAATGCTTATTTTTTGCCCCTTTTTGGCCCCTAATTCCTAAAATATTGAGGCAATTACCCCCATCATCAATCCCAGCCTTCCCTTTGTGGTATGGTACCTTGCAGTACAATTTCAGAGAGATCCATACATTTGAACACAAGTTATTGTCTGGAAACTAGAAAAATGCTTATTTTTGGCCCCTTTTTGGTCCCTAATTCCTAAACGTTTAGGGCAATTACCCCAAACTCAAACCCAGCTTTCCCTTTGTGATATGGAACCTTGTAGTACAATTTCAGAAAGATCAATTCACTTACACACAAGTTATTGTCATGAAACTAGAAAAATGCTTGTTTTTTGCCCCTTTTGTTGCCCTAATTCCTAAAATTTTGAGGCAATTACCCCCAAAATTAATCCCAGCCTTCCCTTTGTGATAAGGAACCTTGTGGTACAATGTCAGAGAGATCCATAAACTAACACACAAGTTATTGTCTGGAAGTTACAAAAATGCTTATTTTTGGTCCCTTTTTGGCCCCTCATTCCTTAACTGTTGGTACCATAACCCCCAAAATCAATCCCAACCTGCCTTTTGTGGTATTGAACCTTATGGTAAAATTTCATAGAGATCCATTTACTTAAACTAAAGTTATAGTGCGAAAACCAATGTGTCTTCGGACGACGACGACGACGCTTACGTCATACCAATATACGACCGCAAATTTTTGCGGTCCTATAAAAAGGGGTGAAAATTTGATTGGTTAACTTCCAGAGATGGTTATTTTCTTATATGCAATGAAATGTTATGTGAAATTTTGTCTATAGTACTGGACAGGATAAAACTTTACTCATGCCAAGTATTTCTTTTTTTGAAACAAAGATAAATTCTGCACAATTTTTTGAAAAGTGCAAATTTAACAAAGACTAATAGGGGAAAATCAATGGTGGTATTACACCATAATAATGTGAACATAGTCAACAGGTCAAGATAGTCATTAGTGTCACAGAGAACCTTTGATGGGTATCATTTGTTGTTGCCACTATTCCATCCTGTCTTTGATCATATGGCTGAATAGATGTAGGACTACATCACATATAATGACATGTCATCAGGTTTTTACCTATTTTGAGCGGGCACCTTTTGAGCAACATGATGGGAGTCACTGTTGGTGCAAAAATTTCTTGAGCCCACGCGATCACCTCCTGCTTTCTGTTGCAATGTTTCTTAGTTTTTATTTTTTTTTGGTTCTGTTAGTAGAATTTTAGTTTATACTTTGGCAATGTTTTAGTCTTTTTTTCAAATTATGATTGCCTTCTAAATATCTCTTATTTTCTTGATAAGGTCAGTATTGATTATTTCACTTCAATAGTTATGAAGTTTAGATTATCGGGTTTTCTACACAAATATATCGTAAAATATCTGATGCAAGCCACAATGTGAACCTTTTTGGTGAGTGAGCGCAGCATGCTATTTCTGATCTCATGATAACTTCTCCTCAGACACTTTGACCTTGCTGATAAGTTTTGCTCAAATCTCAAAGCCATGTAGGGTGATATGGATGAAGGAAAGGACCATAAAGGCCAATTATAAAACCATACCATTTCCAGTTTTGAAATGTTGTCAAATATACTAGTGTAGATAGTTTTCTCATTGAATCATAACACATCTCCTTATTTTTTTTTTGTAAAACATATAGAATATAAAGATCAATTTTTTTTCAGTAATCACTAATCATAAAAGTACAAGCACTGTCCTTAGGTTGATTCTCTGCAAGTTTAATGTTGAAATCCATACCATATTTTTCTCTTCCGATATAGTTGCATGCACTATTAATTTTTATTGGACATTTTGCGGTATAATTTGATTTCCATAAAACAATGTATTGCTCAGGTTTTTTGGAAATCACGTCGGTGATCTAAGTTAACAGTACTGCACTTTTATTTTCAAATCTCTGTTTATCATGTTTATGGCGGAAGTATTTGAGTGTTTTTTGGTTTGTTTTTAAAAAGGTGTTCATAACAAGGTAATATACTAACTATTGTCACTTCATGGACAGAAGCATCTCTTTTGTTTAAGGATAAATGAATTTTAAGATGTATGTTTATGATAAAGACGTCTACCATTTCATATTTTGGGAGTGGCCTTGAAAACCGCTATACAGAAATGGTCATACGAGATCTACCTATTGTCTATTTAAATCAAAACTGTTGGATGACTTCTAATAGGAGTTATTGGTGTTAGAAGAGAGATGAAAGATACCAAAAGGACATTCAAACTCATAATTCCAAAGTAAACTGACAACGCCCAGGTAAAAAAAGAAAAAGACCAAAAGACAAACAACAGTATACAGAACACATTATAGAAAACTAAAGACTGAGCAACACGAACCCCACCAAAAACGGGGGTTGATCCCAGGTGTTCCAGAAGGGTAAGCAGATCCTGATCCGCATCTGGCACTTGTCGTGTTGCTCATGTAAGTACAAACCCAGTGACAAGTCTAACTCTGTAGGTTACATTCAGCGAAATTGGGACAGGATTGTGGTTTCATATTCGTTGTCATCTATGAAACATATTCCACAAGGGTCAACCAACTCATTATGAAGGGATGATTTCAACTTCACCGCTTCAAACTCTTGGTTTAATACTTTCCTTGTGAGCAGCAACCCTCTATCAAGGAAATCATGATAAGAAATGCAAGCCCTGGAATATCGTATCAACTGGGAAATATATTCCAAGCACTGCTGGAATGTTGCTACCATCGGACAAATTTCACCATTTTTGTTTTTTAATTTTGCCTATTAACTTGAAAATTATAATTGATAGAGAGAAACTTTCGATTGCAAAAATGATCAGCAAGACAAGATGTGCAAATAAGTCACAGTCGAAATCGTCAGATAACTTAATCTCTATGTTGAGTGTATCATGTATCCTGCTTCAAATCTTTGAATACAGTTCTGTATTTTGGTAAAACATCTGATGACAGACTTAAGACACGAATGAATATACTAGTAAATACAGTTCTGTATTTTGGTAAAACATCTGATGAAGGAATATGAATACAGTTCTGTATTTTGGTAAACATATGAATACAGTTCTGTATTTTGGTCAAACATCTAATGAAGGACTATGAATACAGTTCAGTATTTGGAAAAACATCTGATGTAAGGACTATGTATATAGTTCAGTATTTTGGTAAAACATCTGATGAATGACTATGAATACAGTTCAGTAATTTGGTAAAACATCTGATGAATGACTATGAATACAGTTCGGTAATTTGGTAAAACATCTGATGAAAGACTATGAATACAGTTTGTTAATTTGGTAAAACATCTGATGAAGGACTATAAATACATTTCGTAATTTGGTAAAACATCTGATGAAGGACTATGAATACAGTTCGGTAATTTGGTAAAACATCTGATGAATGACTATGAATACAGTTCGATATTAAGGTAAAACACCTAATGATGGACTAAAGACAGAAAGTTGTGTACAAGTATGATCTGAAATACAAAACCAAGGAGCACTTGAAATTTGGATGAGTTAACCTTAATTGGGACAAACCATTTAAAGAAGATATATTAGTTTCTGACTCCAGTGGACATACTCTGGAACCAGATGGACCTAAAGAGAAAGATGAAAAACATTTTTTAAATGTTAACGAAATGAATCCTAAAAGCCATACTATTTGCACATCAAAATGTGATCAATTGAATTGTTTCATATTTTTCATGTCGGGGCCTTTTATACCCAACTATACCGTATGGTTTTTTCTCATTGGTGAAGGCCGTACGATTGCCTATAATTGCTTATATCCACTTCATTTGAACTTCAGTGGAGTGTTGTCTCAATGCTAAGATTAAGCAAATCAAAGAAGCCCAATATTTCAAGATTATTTAAACCTCATTGTAATTGGTCAGAAATAAGCAATTCAAACAAAGTTTAAATAAAATTCAGAATTTTAGACCCTTTGGACCTTAATGTGGACCAATTCAAAAACTGGGTCCAAAATCAAATGTCTAAATACACTGTTAGATTCGGCAGATCAAAGAATCCCAAGAATTCAATTTTTGTTGAAATCAAGCAAAGTTTAATTTTGGACTCTTTGGACCTCAATGTGGACCAATTTAAAACCGGGGCCCAAAATATGAAATTCAAATACACTGTTAGATTCAGCATAAAAAAGAACCCAAAAAATTCAAGACTTTGAATTAAACCACATTGAAATTGGTCAAGAAATAAGCAATTTATACAAAGTATTAGAAAAGTATTGTTTTTGGCCCCTTTTCCCCCCCAAAAATCAATCCCAACCTTCCTTTTGATGGATGGAACCTAGTCGTACAATTTCATAGAGATGCATACACTTTTACACAAGTTATTGTCCTGAAACAAGAAAAATGCTTGTTTTTGGTCCCTTATTCCTATACAGTTAGGACAACAACCCCCAAAATCAATCCCCATCTTCCTTTTGTGGTATGGAACCTTGTGGTATAATTTCATAGAGATCCATACACTTATACTCAAGTTATTGTCTGGAAACCAAATGTCTCCAGACAACGATCACAACGCCATACCATTACACGGTCATATAAAAATTATTTCAACACCTCTTCTTTTACAAGGCAACATTTCTACCATTGTCTTTCATGCTGTTTTATTTCTACCTTATTGTAATTGCTGAAAACTATTTTGCACCAATTTGGCACCATGATATGAAAGTAAGAAGATGTATTTTGATATCCAAGAAGAGCCACAATGATGTAGATGTTAGCAAGTATTGGTCACTTTATATGACCTAAAACAATGAGCAAAACCCATATGGTATACAATATCACAATTCAAACCCCTAATCTTAAAACCATCCTTAGGCCTTCAAGGCAAAATTAAGCCTCAAATTGTTAATTGCCCAACTAGAAATAAGGTTCAAGCTAAGCCACTTGCTGTCAGTGTAAAAGAATAATGTTGATTGCCAAAAACATTTATCAGGAAAATACAGAATTTTTTAATTTGTTTTAAGAAAACTGACAAGCAATGGGTAAATAAATAAGGGATTTCTATTATTTGATTTATAAAATCTGAGCTTTAAATCAGTTAAAAACTATAACAAATTCATTGTCTGTATTCATGCCACAGGACTAGCTCTAAAAAAATATAATATAACATAAGTTTAATAATTTAAAATACAGATAGAATGAACAAGTGATCTGATCAATATAATTGTAACATGCTAGTCTTCCATTAACATTAGCTGTGTATCATCCTTGGGAAGTAATCTGATGTTCAACAGCTTTTCAAAACACAATAAAATCTGAAAGACAGTGAAAGCAAGTTAAGATATACTTCAGGCTACGAGAAATCATACATCTTGGTTAATATTTTATTTTCTGAAGAAAGAACATATATACTGATAACTTTAACCAACTCATTATGAAGGGATGATTTCAACTTCACCGCTTCAAACTCTTGGTTTAATACTTTCCTTGTGAGCAGCAACCCTCTATCAAGGAAATCATGATAAGAAATGCAAGCCCTGGAATATCGTATCAACTGGGAAATATATTCCAAGCACTGCTGGAATGTTGCTACCATCGGACAAATTTCACCATTTTTGTTTTTTAATTTTGCCTATTAACTTGAAAATTATAATTGATAGAGAGAAACTTTCGATTGCAAAAATGATCAGCAAGACAAGATGTGCAAATAAGTCACAGTCGAAATCGTCAGATAACTTAATCTCTATGTTGAGTGTATCATGTATCCTGCTTCAAATCTTTGAATACAGTTCTGTATTTTGGTAAAACATCTGATGACAGACTTAAGACACGAATGAATATACTAGTAAATACAGTTCTGTATTTTTGTAAAACATCTGATGAAGGAATATGAAAACAGTTCTGTATTTTGGTAAACATATGAATACAGTTCTGTATTTTGGTAAACATATGAATACAGTTCTGTATTTTGGTAAAACATCTAATGAAGGACTATGAATACAGTTCAGTATTTCGGAAAAACATCTGATGTAGGACTATGTATACAGTTCGGTAATTTGGTAAAACATCTGATGAATGACTATGAATACAGTTCGGTAATTTGGTAAAACATCTGATGAATGACTATGAATACAGTTTGGTAATTTGGTAAAACATCTGATGAATGACTATGAATACAGTTCGGTAATTTGGTAAAACATCTGATGAAGGACTATAAATACAGTTCGGTAATTTGGTAAAACATCTGATGAATGACTATGAATACAGTTCGATATTAAGGTAAAACACCTAATGATGGACTAAAGACAGAAAGTTGTGTACAAGTATGATCTGAAATACAAAACCAAGGAGCACTTGAAATTTGGATGAGTTAACCTTAATTGGGACAAACCATTTAAAGAAGATATATTAGTTTCTGACTCCAGTGGACATACTCTGGAACCAGATGGACCTAAAGAGAAAGATGAAAAACATTTTTTAAATGTTAACGAAATGAATCCTAAAAGCCATACTATTTGCACATCAAAATGTGATCAATTGAATTGTTTCATATTTTCATGTTGGGGCCTTTTATACCCAACTATACCGTATGGTTTTTCTCATTGGTGAAGGCCGACGATTGCCTATAATTGCTTATATCCACTTCATTTGAACTTCAGTGGAGTGTTGTCTCAATGCTAAGATTAAGCAAATCAAAGAAGCCCAATATTTCAAGATTATTTAAACCTCATTGTAATTGGTCAGAAATAAGCAATTCAAACAAAGTTTAAATAAAATTCAGAATTTTAGACCCTTTGGACCTTAATGTGGACCAATTCAAAAACTGGGTCCAAAATCAAATGTCTAAATACACTGTTAGATTCGCAGATCAAAGAATCCCAAGAATTCAATTTTGTTGAAATCAAGCAAAGTTTAATTTTGGACTCTTTGGACCTCAATGTGGATCAATTTAAAACCGGGGCCCAAAATATGAAATTCAAATACACTGTTAGATTCAGCATAAAAGAACCCAAAAATTCAAGACTTTGAATTAAACCACATTGAAATTGGTCAAGAAATAAGCAATTTATACAAAGTATTAGAAAAGTATTGTTTTGGCCCCTTTTCCCCAAAAATCAATCCCAACCTTCCTTTTGATGGATGGAACCTAGTCGTACAATTTCATAGAGATGCATACACTTTTACACAAGTTATTGTCCTGAAACAAGAAAAATGCTTGTTTTGGTCCCTTATTCCTATACAGTTAGGACAACAACCCCCAAAATCAATCCCCATCTTCCTTTTGTGGTATAGAACCTTGTGGTATAATTTCATAGAGATCCATACACTTATAATCAAGTTATTAACTGGAAAGCAAATGTCTCCAGACAACGATCACAACGCCATACCATTACACGGTCATATAAAAATTATTTCAACACCTCTTCTTTTACAAGGCAACATTTCTACCATTGTCTTTCATGCTGTTTTATTTCTACCTTATTGTAATTGCTGAAAACTATTTTGCACCAATTTGGCACCATGATATGAAAGTAAGAAGATGTATTTTGATATCCAAGAAGAGCCACAATGATGTAGATGTTAGCAAGTATTGGTCACTTTATATGACCTAAAACAATGAGCAAAACCCATATGGTATACAATATCACAATTCAAACCCTAATCTTAAAACCATCCTTGGGCCTTCAAGGCAAAATTAAGCCTCAAATTGTTAATTGCCCAACTAGAAATAAGGTTCAAGCTAAGCCACTTGCTGTCAGTGTAAAAGAATAATGTTGATTGCCAAAAACATTTATCAGGAAAATACAGAATTTTTTAATTTGTTTTAAGAAAACTGACAAGCAATGGGTAAATAAATAAGGGATTTCTATCATTTGATTTATAAAATCTGAGCTTTAAATCAGTTAAAAACTATAACAAATTCATTGTCTGTATTCATGCCACAGGACTAGCTCTAAAAAAATATAATATAACATAAGTTTAATAATTTAAAATACAGATAGAATGAACAAGTGATCTGATCAATATAATTGTAACATGCTAGTCTTCCATTAACATTAGCTGTGTATCATTCTTGGGAAGTAATCTGATATTCAACAGCTTTTCAAAACACAATAAAATCTGAAAGACAGTGAAAGCAAGTTAAGATATACTTCAGGCTACGAGAAATCATACATCTTGGTTAATATTTTATTTTCTGAAGAAAGAACATATATACTGATAACTTTAAATACAAATATCAAATTTAAAGAACAAACTTTAACAACTTAATCCTGTCTCAGTTCCAAAGAACAGCAATTTTCAAAAGTATTCTTTGACCAGCACAAAACTTTCATGCCAATTTCATAGGATTGAAGTTGTCAAGTCTAAGTTGTGCTATTGTTTACCAGGTAAATCTAAAGAGTATCTGATAATAATATGGAGATGCACAACAACATATGGTGTGAAGTAAGTATTTCTGTCAAGCTTCCTCTCATTTCTATGTAAACTGTAGACAGCTTCACATGTCATAGAGTATTTACCTTTATTTTTTGTCTGTCATTATAACTGTAGGTTGACCTCTAATTTTTTCTCGAGTTGCTGTCTTATTTATGTATATCCCACTTAAAAATTACCTTGTTAGACGGTCTGTAATATCAATTATGTAATTGTATATAAATATGCGTACAGATGTATCCACACTCAGATATAAATGTATGTCATATGTTGCTACTTATAAGCTTTTATATATTTAAGTATTTTCAAATTAAAAGGTACAAACTGCTACATTATTTACTGACTCTATTACTAATGGTTCTAGGATAGAAAATTGGTAAAATTCTAGACTGGAAATTTTCTGTTTCTAGGATAGTTAAGTTTTCTGTTCACCAAATATAGTTGACCTATTGCTTATAGTATCAAATAGACCAAAACACAAAAACTTGACATTGAACAATCAACCATGAAAAAATAGGTCAAGGTCAGATTAATGCTGATAGTCTGACATGTACACCTTACAATCATACACCAAATATAATTGACCTATTGCTAATAGTATTTGAGAAAAGGATCAAACAATGGAAACTTAACATTTACCAACAAACCATGAAAATAAGGTCAAGATCAGCTGATATAAGGCCAGACAGACATGAAAAACTTAAAATTATTCCATATGCCGAAAAAAGTTGACCTATTACTTATATTTGAGAAATAGGCCAACAAATCATGCAAATGAGGTCAAGGTCAGATGAAACCTGCCAGCTGGACATGTACACCTTGCAATCATTCCATACACTAAATATAGTTGACCTATTGCTTATAGTATTGTTGAAACAGACCTAATCATTGAACTTATACTTTGATTACTGACCCATGAAATAAGGCCTAGGGCAGGTGACCTCTTTAATGGACATGTAGACCTTGAAAGGATCTAATATACCAAATATAATAATCCTATTACTCATAATACATAAAAAAAATCACATGACAAAATAAATTGAGTTATTTTGAGTAGTCACAGAACCATGAAATCAAGTCAAGGACAAGGACATATGTCAGATGGAACTTTGTACTCAAGGCAACTATATAAAAGGTATGAAGCATCCAGGTCTCTACCTCCTGAAATATGAAGCTTTACACAACCTTCACTGCAGACAATTAGATATATAATCAGTATCCCTCCCTTTTGTTATACTATATATCTATGATCATACCTTGTTAGCTTTGGTAGAGGATAGTGATGATTCTTCTGTGGAAAGCTGTAGTAATTGATTCTGACAGGTTTTACAAATGAAATCACAATTAACTAAACCAGTATTGACTAGATATTCTATCAATAAAAGTGATTTCTGAAAAACAAATAACAATTTTGAGAAAGACTGACATGTTTTTGTTATTTATACAATAATGTTGATTTTGGTCAATGAAATAAACAACTGAATCATGTGACCATCTCCATTGTTTTCAAGAACAAGCAAGTTAAAGTCCCATAATTCTAGAACAACAAATTCAAAATCTTCAAAATGGATAAGTAGTTACTACTTTGATAAAAGAAAAGCTATAAAAACTCACTTCGATAGTCAACAAATTGCACGATATTTGTCTACACCACTACAGATTCGAAAAGAAAATATGCTAAAAACTTTATGATAAAATAATTAAGTTTCACTAATAGAGATATTTTCAAATATCAGCAACAGCAAAAAAACACAATGGAATTTTGCTCCTTAAAAACAGTATCGTGTTTCAGTATTTACGAAAATTTTTTAAAATGGTTGGAAAAGAACGAAATTACAAAGTTTTTGGTGGTAGAATCCTTCTACGTACTGAAGACCCCAACAGAACAAAGTTCGAATAAAAGGAAGAAATCGCTTTGAAAACCATATTGGACTGAAGAACTTACCTCATTATGGAATAAAGTGTGTATTAAAGAAAAGCAGTGGTTGAAATGCAAAAACTTTTCTAATCTGAGACGTAAACTAAAACAGGATTTTTGTAATATTCGAAATCAGTTCAATAAACTGAATCGAAATACTAAACGTAACTTTAAACGAAAGCAGCAGGATAATTTGACTAAACTGTTTCAAAGTCACAACACTTGGGACTTTTGGAAATATATTGGTAATATTGGTATTGCGAATGAACATCGCCAAAACATTCCATTCAAAGTAAAAACAGATGACGGCTTTAGTAGTGATGTTGATGTTGTCATGGAAAACAGATTATGAAAAACTATTCAATTCTTGTGATAATGGTAACTTTGATAACAATCATATAGGCTGGGTAAAGGGAAACAATCATGTTTTCCCGACTAGGAACTGTGACACTTTGAACTGCCCTGTTACGAGACAAGATGTCATTGATGCTGTCAATAGGACTAAATTAAATAAAGCAGTCGGCTTTGACTATATTCCTGCGGAAAGTTTACGCAAAAGCATATGTATAGACCTGTTATTTAAGCTTATTTCATTCTGTTTTCAAAATGGTAAAGGGCCTGATTTATGGTTAAATGGAATGATAAATCCTATTCCTAAAAATGATAGTGGTTGTAAATTCGATCCTATGTCATATAGAGGTATAACTATTTTATCTATCCCATGTAAAATTTTTTCTGACATTTTGAATAAGTGTTTAAATCAATGGCTCATTGAAAATGAAATTTTATGTGATGAACAGAACGGTTTTCGAAAAACGTAGAAACTGTACATATCATGTTTATGTATTAGATAATATTGTCAAAAGCAGAAAAAATGCAAAAAAGGATACATTTGTATGTTTTGTTGATGCAAAGAAAGCATCTGATACTGTTAATAGAGACTGTCTACTATTCAAATTGAGAAATATTGGTATTAACAGTATATTTTTAAATTGTATTACTTCTTTATACAGTAATGTCAATTGTGCAGTCAGAGTAAATAACTTTATGACATCATTTTTTCCTGTTGCTCTTGTAAAACAAGGCTGTGTTTTATCGCCGACTTTATTTTCTATCTATGTAAATGATTTAGTTTCAGATATTAAAGAAGCATATTGTGGTATTCAAATAGATGACATAATGGTTTCAATGTTATTATACGCGATGACATTGTACTGATAGCACCTGATGCAGAGAAACTGCAAAAACAGTTGGACATTTTAAACAAGTGGTGTGAAAAGTGGAGATTAACTCTCAATAAAAACAAAACCAAAATTGTTCATTTTAGAAATAAATCTATACAAAGAAGTAATTTTCAGTTCAAATGTGGTGAACTATGTCTTGATTTTGCAGCTTGTTATAAATATCTTGGTATACTTTTGAATGAATTTTGGGATTATTCAATAATTGCCAAAGAATTGTATAAATCAGCTAATAGAGCTCTTGGTGTTATTAAAGCAAAATTTTGTAAAACTGGTGGTATGAATTTTGATGTATTTACTAAATTATATGACACTTTAGTCAAACCCATTTTTACATATGCTTCCGGTGTATGGGGCATTAATATACATAATTGTATAAATAGTTTGCAAAACAATGCTTGTAAATTTTTCTCAGGCTTAAGCAAGAGAAGCAGCAATTTAGCTGCTAGAGGTGATATGGGTTTTTTATCAGGTGATGCACTACTAAAAGTTGAAGTTTTTAAACTATGGAATCGTCTTAAATGTGACAATACAAGTAATATATGTAAAACGGTTCATACCTGGGCGATTAGAAGAAAATCGTCATGGGATTATAGAGTTTTACAGTTAGCTAGTAAATATAATTTAATTGAAAATATAGAAGATGAAATTAATTTGAGTAATGTATGGGATTCTATACAAACTTCTGAAAATGAATCTGGGTATCATGAGGTATGGAATGATAAAAATAATGTCAATGGTAATAAATTAAGATTTTATAGATTGTTTAAAACTTGTATTGGTATGGAGCCTTATGTAAAGGTTGTTAATAATAGATGCCACAGACGTATTTTGTCACTTTTCAGAGCTGGTTCGTTACAACTTAAAGTTGAAACAGGTCAATATGCTAGACCACCAGAACCTCTACAAGACCGTTTTTGTATTTTTTTGTGATAGCGGCCAAATTGAAGATGAAAAACACTTTCTTTTTAATTGTTGTTTTTACTCTGATATCAGACATGAATTATATGCCAAAGCCTGTCTTTTAAATGTTGATTTTGAGTATTTATGCGATATTGAAAAGCTTCGTTATCTTACGTGTAATGAGAATATGGTTCCTCTTTTAGCTAGTTCCCTTTATTCTATGTTTTACCGACGAAAACATGTTGTCATCTAGAAATTATATATGCGTTTTTTTTGTTGGTTTTATTTACGAAATACTTTTTAAATGTACAAAAGTTGTCCTTTTATGTATGTATTAGATGTTTGTTTTAATGATAGTGTCTCATAAGTCCTTTTCGGCTGGCATCCTTTTACCAAATGTTAGGTTCTTATGACTTTATGTGTATATATATATATTTGTCGAAATCCGGATATGGTGTACAAAAAATCTTTGCACCTTTGTTTGCGGTATTCCATCTTTGCCGCTAGTTTATTGTTTTCTGTTTGGTATTAAATTTATAGTTAAGATCCATTTATTACACCTTGTGATCCGTTTATTTGGCAATCGCCAATGGCAGTCAGCAGGATTTAAGAACATTTGTTGTTCGACCTGTTAGTCAAATGCGTTTGTTAAAATATACTTTTCACTTTTTGGTCTTTTGGAAAATGTTGTTTGTGCTGTATTTAGACCCTTTAACAAGAAATTTGTTTTGCATGCAAACGTATAAAATTATGGTTTTATCCAACGTAATCATAGGTTTGAGCGTTGTTTTCAATTTAGACTTGTTTATATTTTTTGTTTGGGCTTGTATTATATTTGCCTTCGGGTTTATATGATCCGTTCATCCTATTTTGACTCCTCAAAATTCAAGAGTCTATCCTAAATTGAGGTAAATTATGTGGCCTTCCAATAACCGCTTCGATTCCTAACATCACTGAAGAGACATTAATTGTCGAAATCCGGATATGGTGTACAAAAAATCTTTGCACCTTTGTTTGCGGTATTCCATCTTTGCCGCTAGTTTATTGTTTTCTGTTTGGTATTAAATTTATAGTTAAGATCCATTTATTACACCTTGTGATCCGTTTATTTGGCAATCGCCAATGGCAGTCAGCAGGATTTAAGAACATTTGTTGTTCGACCTGTTAGTCAAATGCGTTTTGTTAAAATATACTTTTTCACTTTTTTGGTCTTTTGGAAAATGTTGTTTGTGCTGTATTTAGACCCCTTTAACAAGAAATTTGTTTTGCATGCACACGTATAAAAATTGCGGTTTTTATCCAACATAATCATAGGTTTGAACGTTGTTTTCAATTTAGACTTGTTTATATATATATATATATATATATATATGTAATGGATGGTGACACTTTACTAAAATAAATCTTATCATATCTTATCTTATCTTATCATACAGTGTCTCACAAGTGATAGATTACAAAATCAATGTGCAGATGTGTAAACTAATCGGGGTAAATGAATCTTTACAAAATTAGTTATTGTTGTCTAGTGAAAATCTGTTGAGTTTTTGAAACATTTTATTAAATTTTATTTTAGATATGATTTGTTTCTAAGTGATCACCATTTAAAACAACAAGTAATGTATATAAGTATTTAATTTATTTTTTAGATGAGACAAAATAATAAATCTATTAAACTGTTATACACAAAATATACATAACAGTTATAATAATTTTTCAACAATATGTCAATAAAATGCTTCGCTGAGCGCAGCCTGATACGACCTCAGAGGTCGAACCCTGAACAGTTGGGGCAAGTTTGGACACAATATTCAAGCTTGATACTGTCTGAATTTGGATTGTGATTAAATTTTTAACATAATATAGGTTTCTGACACAAAATAAATGTGGTCAAAGATCTTAAAAATTTGAAATGGGACATTTAATTTACCTAGAATGGTCTGATATCCAAAATCTAACAACATGGTTAGATCAGTGGCGGATCCAGAGGGGGGGGGTTATGGGGGTTGGAACCCCCCCTTTTTTTTGGACGATCAATGCATCTGAATGGGGACATATAGTTGGAACCCCCCCTTTATCCTGGGTTGGGAACCCCCCCTTTTTAAAATGGCTGGATCCGCCCCTGTTAGATTCAGCATATAAAAAAACACCAATAATTTAATTTTAGTTGAAATCAAACAAAGTTTAATTTTGGACCCTTCAAACCTTAATATGAACTTATTTGAAAACAGGGCCCAAAATAGAAATCTAAATGCACAATAAGATTCAGCAAATCATACAGCCGCAATAATTCGGTTTTTGATGAAATCAAACAAAGTTTAATTTTGGACCCTTTGACCTCAATGTAGACCAATTTAAAAATGGGTCCCAATATCCAAAAAAAATATACAAGGTTAGAACCCCCAAAAATTAGACTTAATTAATCCCATCGAAATTGGTTAAAACATTTGTATTTGTTTTCAATTGAAGATTTGTTGTGTGCAATAGAAAATTATTTGCTATTGCGCAATACTGTGCAATTGAAGATATCTTGCTATTGCGCAATACTGTGCAGTTGAAGATTTCTTGCTATTGCGCAATACTGTGCTATTGTGCAATAGAAGATTTCTTGCTATTGCACAATACTGTGCTATTGTGCAATGGAATTTATTAATAATAAAGTTTTTGGCAAATTTCCAATATACATACTTTAAAAGCAGTTAAGATGAGATATTCAAATGAGTTTCAATTACCAACCTTACACTGCCTTTTAAATTATATTTTGTACTTAAGTAATTGTCCATTAACCTGGAAACCCTTTTCCCCCCTTTTTTGCACCTTATTCCTTAACGGTTTGAGCCATAACTCCCAAAGACAATTCTTACCATCCCTTTGTGGTATTCCAATATCCAAAATCTAAATACATGGTTAAATTCAGCATATCAAAGAACCCCAAGAATTCAATTTTTGATGAAATCAAATAAAGTTCAATTTTGGACCCTTTAAACCTCAATGTGGACCAATTTGATAACCGGGCCCAAATATCAAAAATCTTAATTACATGGTTAGATTCAGCATATCGAAGAACCCCATATATTCAATTTTTGTTGAAATCAAACAAAGTTTAATTTTGGACCCCGATTTGGACCAACTTGAAAACTGGGCCCATAATCAAAAAAACTAAATACATGTTTAGATTCAGCATATCAAAGAACTCCAAGAATTCAATTTTTGTTAAAATCAAACTATGTTTAATTTCGGACCCTTTGGACCTTAATGTAGACCAATTTGAAAACGGGACCAAAAATTAAGAATCTAAATATACGGTTAGATTCAGCATATCAAAGAACCCCAATAGTTCAATTTTTGATGAAATCAAACAAAGTTTAATTTTGGACCCTTTTAGCCCCTAATTCCTAAACTGTTGGGACCAAAACTCCCAAAATCAATCCTAACCTTCCTTTTGTGGTCATAAACCTTGTGTTAAAATTTCATAGATTTCTATTTACTTATACTAGAGTTATTGTGCGAAAACCAAGAAAAATGCTTATTTGGCCCTTTTTTGGCCCTTAATTCTTAAACTGTTGGGACCAAAACTCCCAAAATCAATCCCAACCTTCCTTTTGTGGTCATAAACCTTGTGTTTAAATTTCACAGATTTCTATTAACTTATACTAAAGTTATAGTGTGAAAACCAAATGTCTTCGGACGACGCCAACGTCATACCAATATACGACCGCAAAAATTTTGCGGTCGTATAAAAAGTAGTGAACCAGTAGACCAGGCAAAAACCATCATCTCTCCTAGAATACTTGGTCAATGTAGGTAACTTATCTTTGTTATAACAACACCATGAGTAGAATATTTTTTCATTTTGCTTAAAAAAACACAACAGATAGGAAAAGGGTCCTGACGTTGTCATTTTACTTATCACAACAACACACTAAGTTGAGGAAGAAAGAAAAGAAGTTAGCAGTATCCTTTAACTTTACTTTCCGCTACATAGATGATGTTCTCTCACTAAATAATTCAAAATATGGTGATTGTTGAACGCATCTATCCCATCAAACTTGAGATAAAGGATACAACAGATGCAGTTAAGTCTGCCTCATATCTTGACTTACATCTAGAAATTGACAATGAATGTTGGCTGAAAAACAAAACTTAATGACAAAAGAGATGATTTCAGCTTCCCACTTGTGAACTTTCGATTTTTATGTAGCAACATTCCAGCAGCGCCTGCATATGGAGTATATATCTCCCAGTTGATACAATACTCCAGGGCTTGTATTTCCTATCATGATTTCCTTGAGGGTTGCTGCTCACAAGGAAGCTATTAAACCAAGAGTTCAAGTGGTGAAGTTGAAATCATCATCCCTTCGTAAATTATACGGACGCCATCATGAGTTGGTTGACCGTTACGGAATATCCGTTTCACAGATGATAGCGGATATGTTCCTAATGTCGTAACTACAATCCCATCCCCTTTTCCTAAATGTGACCTACTGAATTAGACTTATTACCGGGTTTGTACTAACATGAGCAACACGACGGGTGCCACATGTGGACCAGGATCTGCTTACCCTTCTGGAGCACTTGAGATCACCCCCAGTTTTTGGTGGGGTTCGTGTTGCTCAGTCTTTAGTTTTCTATGTTGTGTTTTGTGTACTATTGTCTGTCTGTTGGTCTTTTTCTATTTTAGCCATGGCGTTGTCAGTTTATTTTGACTTATGAGTTTGAATGTCCCTTTGGTATCTTTCGCCCCTCTTTTGAGGATGATTCACTCCTTTTATCGCCCATGGATAACCCATGAATAACAGATTGGTAAGGGGACTTTCTTATTTTACTTACCAGAACAACACACTGAGTAGTAGATTTCAGTTGTGTATTTAACAATTCTATAACTTTTTCACAGTTAAGGTTCTGACAAGATGATATAAAGTTTCTAATTTCTCCTACTGTCAGTAATGTATCATCACTACTAGCTAATGTTTGTTCCACTAAGTTTTCTTCTTCACACCAACTGTCTGCATGATCAGTTCTGTAATAAAATACAAGTGACAGTAAAAGAACATTGTAAAATGAAAATGCATTACATAAAAGCTTACCTTTAAAGAGGTTTATTTTCACATTTTTGGACCCAAGATGTTTTCAAGGTTATATTTTTGTGTTTCCTATTCTTATTAATTTCAATTTTCTCTTAAGATCAAATATACCCGTCTTGAGACATGATATTTTTGCAATTTTATCTTCATTGCAAAATTAACAAACCCCTCAAGAAAATTTCTGCATTTTCAGTATGCAACAGTTAATATTAATTGATGGTTTTTTACCTAAAAAAAATTTTTGTTTTTACCTAAAATCATTGTAAGAACGAAGATGTTAGTGATAAATAAAATGGCTGTTGTCCATACAAAACTTTTAATTTTGAAACAGACTTTTTGTGCAGTGATAAATATTCTCTTGGTAAAAAAGGTTATTCAAGAACCTTTGTGAGCACGCTCACACACCCAATGCCCCAACATTGTCACTGGGCAAACAAAATCTCACCAGATTCCTTAGTTCAAAGACTCATAACTCTGTCAAAAGTCAACTGATAAAAATTTCTTGTGGCTATGCACATCTTCATATTATCTATAAAGTTTCATAAAATTGTGTTGTATGGTTTTAGAGGAGTTGTGATGAAAAACTGTTGCAGTAGTATATTTAAGCCAAAATTCTAAGTTCAAAAGGGGCATTACTCCTAGAAAAAAATTGAATCATAATTTCCTCATTTTCCTGTCTATATGCACATCTACATAGTACCAGTATGTCCTCAATTTGTACAAAGTTTCATGAAATTCTGTTGTTTGGTTTCAGAGGAGTTGTGATGACAAGAAAGGACTGACGGACTGACGAAAAGACGGACGGACAGACGGACCAAAAACATTATACCCTACGGAACTTTGTTCTGTGGGGTATCAAAGTTCCATAGGATATTATAAAGTATGCATACTATGTAGTTTATTGTCGCTAATCAGCACTACATAATTTACTAAGATCATAAAATACAACAAAACATGTATCATTCATGCTAAGTTTGGTTAAAATTGTAAGAATACCCATCAAAAACTGTATCACCATCTTGACTAGAAACAGTGGTTGTCTGATTACAAGTTTCTTCATCCTCTTCATCCCAGCCACCGCCAACCTTTCCTGGGATATGCTGAATTGGTTTGACTGTAAATTTTATGATAAGTCATCATTAATTAACAAAAAATGCTGACAGTTTTCTTCAAAGTGGTGGAATTGTGTGAATTAATTTTGATTTCATGGATGCTTATTACTGAGAAAACTTACTGGTTTTAGTACTTATAATTTAAAAGTATTTCTAACTAGGAAAACAACAACTAAACTAATAAAATCCCTAATAAAATCAAGAAATCTTGTTAGCACCAGCAAACTGTTATTTAACACATTGAAAATTTAGGACATCACAGGTTTTTGCAATGTAATATCATTAACATTTTACCATACATTTCTGAGAGTTTAATTTAGTGAGCAAAAAAAAGACAAATCAGGACATATTTATGATTTGCAAATGTACATCTTCCATAGTAGTAGCATTTTCTAAAAATCAATAAATTTCAGTTTATAAATCTAGTGTGTTTCATTGTAAATATTCCTTAAATTCTATTTTTAAATCAAGTGTGTTTCAATGCAAATTATTCACTGTTAAAAAAGTCTAAATAAAATGAATTTGATGCCTATATAATGTATCTCACATCATCAAACAAGCAGACAAACCATAAAATTAGAATTTCATGATTTACTTACAGTTGTACAGACATGTTATGAAACAATAAGCAGTGAAAGCTTGGAATTTCACCACAGATCATCCTACGAGATAGGTAGAAGACAATCTGACTTAACATTACATACCTTTATAGCCTTTGTCCTCTATCCTTAAAATGGTACATATACCTTAGCATCATAGTAAGCTTCTGAGGTTTGTAATATTACAAAGACATTTGCTAGTAGATCAAATGACCTTGTTTCTCACCTTCATGACCTTTGATTTCTTTCTCTTCTTGCTGTGGTGCTGACATTTCATCATATATCACAGGAAGTGGTGGTGGTTTGTAATCACCATATGACTCAATAGAAGACAAAATGGCTGCTTGTTGCTCTTTGGTTCGGTCTTGAAATCCACTGGCAAATTTACTTAATTTGTCCATAAAACTACCTGCAGGTATGATTGTAACTATGTATATTAAGTGTACATGAGAAGTCTTCCTTCAAGTTTAGGATGGTGAACAGGTAGGTTACAACTTTTAAGGAAAATTCTTTTGTTGGGGAGGGTCTTTGAATGCAATATTTTCTAAGCCAAGTCATTGACATATTTATAATAGTTTATTCAATTTGAAATTGTTTGAACTGCTGCACTATTCAAATATAAGTGTCTTCAAATTACTTCAGGATTCAGCTTAAACATTGATTAATTTTTGAAATAGGTTGATATACTCCATGATTATTGTATCTTAAATTTATCTCAATTCATATCTTTTTTTTCTTTTTTTAAATATACAATCAAATAATCTTTTTACACATAGGATACTAACTTTTTGTCTTGGTTGGGGAGTTTCCAAATCCTTGCATGCTTCCTTTAGGACTTACATTAGCATTGCCCAGACCTGAAAATTTTTGTCACAGCATATCAGTAAATACATACATACATCATGACAAGTTTGTGTATTACCAATCATTATTGTAACTATGAACAAAGTAAAAATGTAGGTGTATAGGGTATACATCAATGAAATAGCATAAGCAAAAGACATTTATAACACCAGTTTTTGTATGACTGATTTTCCATGTTTATCTAAAATAACTTTTTTCGGTTCCCTTTTGGTCAAACTTCCAGCTTATATAGGAATATGGGTTGATTTTATGTGTTTAAATCTGTACATAGTGAGATAGACCACAAAAGGTTAAAAGGCTGATTTCACCAAATTGCCCCATGATCACATAAAGTAATGGAAGTATTCTTAAGAGAAATAAAATATGACCCAGCCTGTTTTAAAAGGTTTGAAGTTTGACTGTAAAGTAATGCAAATATTAAATCCAATTTTCTATGAGTAAATTTCACAATTGCAATACCAGGAATATCAGCCTTTGATTGCTGTAGAGTGCGTTTTTTAATCAGAATAATGAATCTATTTTAACAATTTTGAAACATGAATGAAGTAATAATGGTTGTGTTTATTTGTAACAAATAATCTTTCAGAAACCTTTGTCTATCTGTAGTGATGATGTTCAAATTTAAGGTATTATCAATTTGATGTAAAGTAAAATAATCTTTAAGAAACCTTCGTCTATCTGTAGTGATGATGTTGAAATTTAAGGTATCATCAATTTGATGTAAAGTAAAATGTTCTTCATGAGAGTTAAAAGAACACTTTATAAATTTCATGGTCTGGAGCACTTTTCTAAATTCACCTTCACCAGGAATGATAAAACTTCAAAAGTCATAGATGTACTATAATCTCCAAGCCAGTCCAAGGGGCACCTGCACATTAAGTTATGTGTCACTCTGTGAGAACTGGCTGTGGATATTTTTATTCAGATGTTGGGTTGCTATCTCATTCATGTATACCCTACATCTTTTTAATCCATATAGACACTGAGCATATCCAATTAGTCTCTTTTTGGGATAAATTAGTCACATTTAACTTTATTTAGAAGTAAAATTAGTATTACATTTTTTAGAACAACAAATTTTAATAAATGTAGAATGTGTCCATGGGGCACAGACGATGCCCCCACTTACATCTAACATTATGAAGGGACATAAACCAAGAGGTAAAAGTGACACCACCACAATTCAAACTTGACCTGTGTTTTGTGGTAATAATCATTGTGTATAAGTTTCATAACATTTGGTTGAGGCAAACTAAAGTTAGAGAAAGGAAACCAATTTCGGGACATACGTATGGACGCACAGACGGACAAGGTTACTTAATGCCCCTTCCAATGCGGCAGGGGCATAAATATATGAAATATTGAAAGAACAGTTTTCAGTATAAATGAGCTTGTATTTCTTTCGGTTTATACACTGAAAATATAAAGACCTAAATAGACAGATTTATTATAATAAGTTTAAATTTGATACCTGTGATTCTAGACTTGTCTTGTTCTGACCATTCTTGATGCTTTCTTGGGCTTTGTTTTACTTCTGTGTCAAATAGCAACTGTGATAATTCCTAAAGATAGAAATCATGTCTGAAGTGATCAAGCTTTTGGCAGTTGTCTAAATTTATTAAAACATGTACAAACCTACTGCTATGCATTCAATAATTATGTTTGTAAGTTTTTCTTCATTTTCATGAGAGCAAGTTCAGTGGGCACATGCCCTAAAGATCTTTCTGTATTTCTGTTTATTGTAACAAAAGTTATTGAAATCTTTATTTCCATCTGAATTTCTTGCAAACACTATATTAAGTAAACAAAATTTGCCCCCAAATGCATACTATGATGTTGAAATATTAACTTTATGAATACTCATTTTTTTATAATTTCTTCCGGGTGAACATATTTTAAATCAAAATCTTCAACAGAATCTCTTCTGTGTTTAACATCCCTTGACAAACCCTTTTAGGTGAAAATATTTCGCTGCCCACTTCTGTCATTAAGCTTTTATTGTTTTGTGTTATTTAAGGTTTTTTGTTTTTACCTTTTGAATTTGTTGGTTGCACTTCTTCTGATTTTTAGAAAATTTAATTCCTATAACAATTCCTAGTATGAACATTAACTTGGATGTAACTTACAGATAAAATTAAATTCTTAGTCTATCTAAAAGTTGTTACAGTCAGATACAATATATGGGACATATTACATTTCTGTGCCAATTATCCAACCAATGTTATACTACCTTCTAACACATGTTACAGTACCTGTGCTATCTATCTAGCACATGTTACAGTACCTGAGATATCTATCTAACACATGTTACAGTACCTGAGCTATCTATCTAACACATGTAACAGTACCTGAGCTATCTATCTAACACATGTTACAGTACCTGTGCTATCTGATTAACACATGTTACAGTACCTGAGCTATCTATCTAACACATGTTACAGTACCTGAGCTATCTATCTAACACATGTTACAGTACCTGTGCTATCTGTCTAACACATTGTTTTTTCCCTATTAGTCTTTGTTAAATTTGCACTTTTCAAAAAAATGTGCAGAATCTATCTTTGTTTCAAATAAAGAAATACTTGGCATGAGTCAATTTTATCCTGTCCAGTACTACAGACAAAATTTCACTTAACATTTCATTGCATATAAGATAATAACCTTCACTGGAAGTTAACCATTCAAATTTTCACCCCTTTTTTTCCTGTGTACAAGGTTTTTTAACCATGTAACCTCAAGTTTCCAAAATATTCTATAGAAACCCCAAATAAAAATAGAATGGTGCTTTGAAACACCCAAGATATATGTTTATGACTCAGAATGCAACCTGTAGTGTGAGGAAGAACCTGCCTGCCCGACAATACGCCAGCCGGGAATGTGAAGCGAGGGGTCTCCACGAAGGGGATGAGACTAGGCGTCTCATCTGCAGCCGGGTGTGCAAGGTCTGCATGGGGGATAGCCCATGTGGTGCTATTACAAGTAGTAAGTAGCAGGGTCTATCAATCTGGCGCTGAATAAATTTGATAAAATTTTCCCGAAATGCTTGGGGATGAATGAAATTTTAGAAATGACCAGTGATAAAATTCCATCAAGGAAAACAAGTAATAAAATAAAAATATCACTGGTAAAAGCTGAGATGTTCCTCATGTCATGAACATTATTGAAGGTGTTTGGAAGGGGTTGGTGGGTGGTAAATTGAATTCTAGCACTGTAAAACTGTCAAGTTGAACTTAGTTTGACTGCTTTGAACCAAGAAACTGATTGCTCCAAGACCATGCATATGGCTTAACACACAGATTTTGGGTACATCAATCATCTAGTGGGAGGAGACTGAAATCACTGACCTTCAGTTTATATATACTAATTAATGTGTAATTATTTTATGAGACTGAAATTATTCTGCTTTTCATCACAGACAGTGAATAATTGTAATATGTATCTGATTAAGAATAGATTAGTATGTCCCCTGGTGAGATTGCAGTGTAACTTCAAAGTGTCAAATGCCACAGAAATTAATCTCAAGATGTAGCAAGTGGTCTGTGTATGTTAATCAAATGTATCCAAGATGTCAGCATGTTTACTGAAAAGATTAATGATCAAAGTTGGCTGGAAATATTGTTTGTATAAACATTACTTATATTACATATAAGTAACCTATGAAATGTAGAATTAATTTCCTACAAATGTCAAATTCAAGGGAATATTTTTTTTCGACCCTTTTTCATATGCAACCGGATGTGACGTACTATGATTTGGTGGTATTACACCTACAGTACCTGTGCTATCTGTCTAACACATGTTACAGTACCTGAGCTATCTGTCTAACAGCTTTATTTGGTACATTGCCATGCAGTGGATCTTCTGGACCACTATATTCTGAAAATTCAAAATTATACAAGTCTTGATAGCATCTGTGCTATCTGTTGTTATTCTAAATAAACCAATGGTATGTAATCAAGTATGACTGCCAACATAAAAGTGTAAAACAACGTAATAACTATTATCAGGTTGAGTATTTTTAGCTCATTTTAAGTAATTATAAGCATTATTTGGTACATTAATGTTTATCATTCTTTATTTGTACTTGTGTTGTTGTTTTTCGGTTATCTATTATACTGTTATTATAGAGGTAAGTTATTTTTCTGTATTGATTTTTTATAATACCTGCTTGTTTTTACTCTTCTTCAGATGAGAGCTGGACAAACAGTCACTATGATACATAGGGCATCTACATCCCCAAATCTTTAAAATCTCAATATAATCTTTTTTCACTTACTTGTAGCTTCTCTGATACCACGAGAAGTCTTCATCAACCCAAGTCTGAATTCTGATGGTCCATTCTCTACTATGTACTTTAGCAATTTCAGCACCTAAACATAAATAAACTATGTATCAAAGGATGAAGCAGACGCTTTGCTGCAGAAGCCTCTTAAATGATGTGAGAACTGGCTGTGGATATTTTTATTCAGATGTTGGGTTGCTATCTCATTCATGTATACCCTACATCTTTTTAATCCATATAGACACTGAGCATATCCAATTAGTCTCTTTTTGGGATAAATTAGTCACATTTAACTTTATTTAGAAGTAAAATTAGTATTACATTTTTTAGAACAACAAATTTTAATAAATGGAGAATGTGTCCATGGGGCACAGACGATGCCCCCACTTACATCTAACATTATGAAGGGACATAAACCAAGAGGTAAAAGTGACACCACCACAATTCAAACTTGACCTGTGTTTTGTGGTAATAATCATTGTGTATAAGTTTCATAACATTTGGTTGAGGCAAACTAAAGTTAGAGAAAGGAAACCAATTTCGGGACATACGTATGGACGTACAGACGGACAAGGTTACACTTAATGCCCCTTCCAATGCGGCAGGGGCATAAATATATGAAATATTGAAAGAACAGTTTTCAGTATAAATGAGCTTGTATTTCTTTCGGTTTATACACTGAAAATATAAAGACCTTAATAGACAGATTTATTATAATAAGTTTAAATTTGAAACCTGTGATTCTAGACTTGTCTTGTTCTGACCATTCTTGTTGCTTTCTTGGGCTTTGTTTTACTTCTGTGTCAAATAGCAACTGTGATAACTCCTAAAGATAGAAAGCATGTCTGAAGTGATCAAGCTTTTGGCAGTTGTCTAAATTTATTAAAACATGTACAAACCTACTGCTATGCATTCAATAATTATGTTTGTAAGTTTTTCTTCATTTTCATGAGAGCAAGTTCAGTGGGCACATGCCCTAAAGATCTTTCTGTATTTCTGTTTATTGTAACAAAAGTTATTGAAATCTTTATTTCCATCTGAATTTCTTGCAAACACTATATTAAGTAAACAAAATTTGCCCCCAAATGCATACTATGATGTTGAAATATTAACTTTATGAATACTCATTTTTTTATAATTTCTTCGGGTGAACATATTTTAAATCAAAATCTTCAACAGAATCTCTTCTGTGTTTAACATCCCTTGACAAACCCTTTTAGGTGAAAATATTTCGCTGCCCACTTCTGTCATTAAACTTTTATTGTTTTGTGTTATTTAAGGTTTTTTGTTTTTACCTTTTGAATTTGATGGTTGCACTTCTTCTGATTTTTAGAAAATTTAATTCCTATAACAATTCCTAGTATGAACATTAACTTGGATGTAACTTACAGATAAAATTAAATGCTTAGTCTATCTAAAAGTTGTTACAGTCAGATACAATATATGGGACATATTACATTTCTGTGCCAATTATCCAACCAATGTTATACTACCTTCTAACACATGTTACAGTACCTGTGCTATCTATCTAGCACATGTTACAGTACCTGAGATATCTATCTAACACATGTTACAGTACCTGAGCTATCTATCTAACACATGTAACAGTACCTGAGCTATCTATCTAACACATGTTACAGTACCTGTGCTATCTGATTAACACATGTTACAGTACCTGAGCTATCTATCTAACACATGTTACAGTACCTGAGCTATCTATCTAACACATGTTACAGTACCTGTGCTATCTGTCTAACACATTGTTTTTTCCCTATTAGTCTTTGTTAAATTTGCACTTTTCAAAAAAATGTGCAGAATCTATCTTTGTTTCAAATAAAGAAATACTTGGCATGAGTCAATTTTATCCTGTCCAGTACTACACACAAAATTTCACTTAACATTTCATTGCATATAAGATAATAACCTTCACTGGAAGTTAACCATTCAAATTTTCACCCTTTTTTCCTGTGTACAAGGTTTTTAACCATGTAACCTCAAGTTTCCAAAATATTCTATAGAAACCCCAAATAAAAATAGAATGGTGCTTTGAAACACCCAAGATATATGTTTATGACTCAGAATGCAACCTGTAGTGTGAGGAAGAACCTGCCTGCCCGACAATACGCCAGCCGGGAATGTGAAGCGAGGGGTCTCCACGAAGGGGATGAGACTAGGCGCCTCATCTGCAGCCGGGTGTGCAAGGTCTGCATGGGGATAGCCCATGTGGTGCTATTACAAGTAGTAAGTAGCAGGGTCTATCAATCTGGCGCTGGAATAAATTTGATAAAATTTTCCCGAAATGCTTGGGGATGAATGAAATTTTAGAAATGACCAGTGATAAAATTCCATCAAGGAAAACAAGTAATAAAATAAAAATATCACTGGTAAAAGCTGAGATGTTCCTCATGTCATGAACATTATTGAAGGTGTTTGGAAGGGTTGGTGGGTGGTAAATTGAATTCTAGCACTGTAAAACTGTCAAGTTGAACTTAGTTTGACTGCTTTGAACCAAGAAACTGATTGCTCCAAGACCATGCATATGGCTTAACACACAGATTTTGGGTACATCAATCATCTAGTGGGAGGAGACTGAAATCACTGACCTTCAGTTTATATATACTAATTAATGTGTAATTATTTTATGAGACTGAAATTATTCTGCTTTTCATCACAGACAGTGAATAATTGTAATATGTATCTGATTAAGAATAGATTAGTATGTCCCCTGGTGAGATTGCAGTGTAACTTCAAAGTGTCAAATGCCACAGAAATTAATCTCAAGATGTAGCAAGTGGTCTGTGTATGTTAATTAAATGTATCCAAGATGTCAGCATGTTTACTGAAAAGATTAATGATCAAAGTTGGCTGGAAATATTGTTTGTATAAACATTACTTAAATTACATATAAGTAACCTATGAAATGTAGAATTAATTTCCTACAAATGTCAAATTCAAGGGAATATTTTTTTTCGACCCTTTTTCAAATGCAACCGGATGTGACGTACTATGATTTGGTGGTATTACACCTACAGTACCTGTGCTATCTGTCTAACACATGTTACAGTACCTGTGCTATCTGTCTAACAGCTTTATTTGGTACATTGCCATGCAGTGGATCTTCTGGACCACTATATTCTGAAAATTCAAAATTATACAAGTCTTGATAGCATCTGTGCTATCTGTTGTTATTCTAAATAAACCAATGGTATGTAATCAAGTATGACTGCCAACATAAAAGTGTAAAACAACGTAATAACTATTATCAGGTTGAGTATTTTTAGCTCATTTTAAGTAATTATAAGCATTATTTGGTACATTAATGTTTATCATTCTTTATTTGTACTTCGGTTGTTGTTTTTCGGTTATCTATTATACTGTTATTATAGATGTAAGTTATTTTTCTGTATTGATTTTTTATAATACCTGCTTGTTTTTACTCTTCTTCAGATGAGAGCTGGACAAACAGTCACTATGATACATAGGGCATCTACATCCCCAAATCTTAAAAATTTCAATATAATCTTTTTTCACTTACTTGTAGCTTCTCTGATACCACGAGAAGTCTTCATCAACCCAAGTCTGAATTCTGATGGTCCATTCTCTACTATGTACTTTAGCAATTTCAGCACCTAAACATAAATAAACTATGTATCAAAGGATGAAGCAGACGTTTGCTGCAGAAGCCTCTTAAATGAAGTATATATTAACGAAAACATATTTCATGTACATGATACATTATGGTTATTAACAATTAAATATAAATGGATAAGAGTAAACTTTTATTATACTGTAAATGCAGAAATCATTGTGAGATTTTTATTAATGTGAAAATGCAAATGAGTGAGTATCACAATAATAAGAACCCACAATCTGATACATGATACATATATGTATATGCTGCTTTTCCTGAAATTGCAATAATTAATCTCACATTTTTTTCCATTCTTCAAAAATAGCAATAACAAATGCAATCAATAATTTCAGAAAATACAGCATTAATTTATCAAAGACTAAGACGAAAGGTTCTAAATTTTATTTTATATTGTATTGAATACTGGATTACTTCTCTTGATCTTACCTTAAATTTAACATGACAAGATTGTTTGTTAAGTCTGTCTACCAGAAACTCTAAAGTGCTCTCTCGGTAACCATCAGACTCAAATGTAATCTCTGTTTGTGATGTTAAAGAAAACAATGATAACAATGCTTGCAAAATTGACAATAAAATCATAATGACATACAGGAACGGTTATTTTTGTTTTTGCATTATTAGAAAAAAATATTGGAATATTTTCTGTTATGATATGTCATGTATTCTGTATAAACAGATGAAAGTAGTTCCCTTAATTGGAAAAATATGCCTGCCCTTGTTGATGATGCTACTGTTAATACCTGAGGTTGCCATCTTCCCAACAACCAATGATTTGTTACTGTTGTGATTAAAATGGTATATTTCAATTCTTTTTTTGTTGTTTATAAAATACTTAATTGCACTTAAAATAAGGTTGAAGGTTGCAGTTACAAAATGGTCATAGACAAATTTGGCTACTCTGTGTTAATAAGTCCTTTTAAGGATGTGTAACTTGTAGTAAATATTATTTATTTGACCTCCAAAACTTTGACTATACCTGATGAATATTATTCCATAAACATATACATTATTATCTAAATATTGAGTAATTTAACATTAAAACCAAAATGTGTTAATAGAAAATGAAAGGATATGGAGAAAATGTACATGGGACAAAATCGCACACAATACATAGAAAACATAGAAAATTATCAATGAACAGGGCTTTTATTCCTGTTCTTCATCTTGACAGTTGATGCAGGGTCTTCAACAATGAACAAATCATTCATACCCTACAACAAGGTCAAGATGGCCCCTAGCGTCGACTTAAGCGGTACTATTGATAAAAATAAAGTAATTTTGAAAGACATTGATCGCCGCGAAAATATGCCTTGAAGTTACACGTCGGGAGCGGTCAATGAATTACATAATTTATAATTACGGGAGAGGTTTTTGTATTGAAAGTCATAAATAAATAAGTATATCTGCATTCGATTAATTTTCTTTACCTTAAAATGTCATAATTTTTCATAACAATATGTAGGATACTGTTGACTTCCTGATATAGATAACCTTGTATAGGGTTTGCATCATCTGAGGTAGCTTTCATCAATATACTTATCTGAAAACAGTACTCAATTATTAAGTGTGGATATAAAGCATTTATAAGGAAATGCTTATTACATAGTATATGATTGATTGATTGATCAAACAAAGTTGAAGTTGAAGTTAGTACTTCACCATAATAAACTGTTAACACAGAGATATGTCTCGCCTATTTGTTATTTTGATAATGGAAATGTTGAAATTAAAATAGCAATACTTTAACATGTAAGTTATGCAAATATTCAAAGTCAATGAACCATGACTGAAGGTACAGGACTAAACAATCTCCATGGAAATGAGATGTGCAAATGCTAATACAACTGCAAACCAAATACCATTGACTTTTCATAAGTTGTTCCCTTTAAACAAACCTAAACACAAACATTAACTTGTAAACTATGTAAAAGTTTCAAAGTCAATGAACCATAATAAGGGGGTGGGGTTATATAATCTCCATGGAAATGAAACTTGCAAATGCCAAAACATTTGCATACTGAATATCATTGACTTAACATTAGTGGTTCATCTTAAACTGACCTAATCACAAACTAATACATGTAAACTAAGCAAAAGTTTCAAAGTCAATAGACCATGACTGAGGGGTAAGGACCAAATATTCTCCATGGAAATGAGATGTGCTAATGCTTATACAACTACATACCAATTATCATTGACCTACCACTAACAGTTCCCCTTAAACTGACCTAATCACAAACTAATACATGAAAACTACGCAAAAGTTTCAAAGTCAATAGACCATGAATGAGGGGGCGGGGCCAAATAATCTCCATGGAAATGAGATATGCCAATGCTTATACAACTGCATACCAAATCTCATTGACCTACCACTAGTGGTTCCCCATAAACTGACCTAATAACAAACTAATACATTGTTGACACCGCCATAAACAGCATACCTATGTCTCGCTTTTTGACTCTGTCAAGGCGAGACAAAAACCTATCCTATGACATACTTATTCATCAGGTTCCTTGAATCGATCCTTGAAATAAGGGCTTATCTCATCAACTTCATAAAATAAAATTTAAAGGGTAAAAAAAAAAGTACATGACATTCTAAGGCATGAATTGGCTAAAAAAGATGCCAGATATAATTATCACATCTTTTTAAACTCTAATTTTAAGTGATCCCCAATGGTGACTAGAGAATAGAAATATAGTCACTCTTTGTCTTCTTCCTACAGGCAGTAAATAGAAAGCAAGTTCTTTTAAAAATAGGTGTCATTCCAATAAAAAAACATGCAAATTTTCCTTAAATCTTCATTTCTCCAAAATTTGTCTGAAATCTTCATTCCTCCAAAATTTGTCTTAAAAATTCATATGATGTTGCCAAATATCCATTTAAATGATGTAAAAATTATAGAGAAATTGACATACTTTTGCTGATTATGGAATTTATCCTACAAAAATGGAATTTTGTTTAACTTTATTTTAAAAACACTTTTCACCATCTTTAAGTTCATTTATATACAAATGTAAAGCTCTTTAAAGAATTCTATTCCATGATTTTTCAATTATGTTCATGATAAATCAAGCAGTGTTGCATGCAATTTTTTACCTGACAATTTGTGATATCAGTCATTTAGTGTTCACTGAGCAAATATTTTTGACAAAGGTTTTGTTCTGTATTATCACATGATTATTAATTCTCAGAATAAAAAAAAGGCAAATGTTTAACATTTTTGCAATAATGCCATTTTAATGTATTTTAAACTGTCACTTAATAGATGCATAGGTTATTGACATAAACGATTTAAACACAAATAACAATGATTAAAATGAATAAAGTAAATAGATTTAATTCAGCAAATTGTAGACATTTTGGAGAAAAAAATTTATTTTCAGGCAACTTTGTCCCTAATCAAGGGGGGACATGTGTACAGTGACTCATAAATTTCCTAAACCTACTCCTATGTGCCAAAAATTACCTTCTCCTTCATAAGTCATACACATATACACCTGTGTCAAATACTAAGAAATGTATATCAATCATGTCAATATATTTTACCTATTTAACTAAAATTAATAAAACAGGTACCTTATTTACAAATGAAACTTTGTCCATAATATTGGCACAGCTATCACATAATAGAACTGAAGTGTTGTAGAATATTTCATATCTTCTCCATTTCCAAACAACACAAAGATCTGAAATAAGGTTTAATGAAATTATCTATATAAATCTTTCTGTCCCAATCATTTGTATTTCAAAAGAATATCATATCAGCACTAAAATATATTTTTTTGCTATTTACCATGTTTATAAAATTAAAATGATAAAAACAAGTTTGTACATAAACATAATAGGAGAGTTCAGGGATAGTTGTTGCTTCAATGTGGATACTGGAAAGTCGTATCACGTGACATTTTTCTATGCACATGCCTTGTTTTTTTTTACACAGGTGTATTAAGCAAATGTAATGATTTAAATAGATTTCCACTTGAAAATGTCGACCACACTGTAAGGTGACATTGCCAATATGTTGACGTTTTCAAGCAGACGCTGTTGTATTGATCCAACACTGCATAAATTTATGATGCTATCACATGACTTTTGTGTGTAAAAATAAAATTGGACACAGTAAAACAGAGTATCTCGGAACTGAAGTATATGTACTTCCATGTTATAAACTTTAATTTTTCAGGCTAAAAGAAATGTTTAACTGTGCCCTTATATCTTTGGTTTTTACAAATATTGCAGCATTTATACCATGTATCTGATTACACCAAGTATTTTTTATGGATTACCAAAAAGGAGCATTTAATCTCCTTCAAATTTGTATATAATCTGACCATAGGGATTGACAAAGGATTCTGAAGGTGGCCAAATCAGAATATATTTCAAGACACAATATGGCTAGTGGAGTAGGATCCGCTTATCCATCCGGAGCACCTGAGATCACACCACATTTTGGTGGGACATGTGTTGCAAAAGTCTTTGTCTGTGCAATTTTGTCACAGGCACTTGTTTCTGTCAATGGGATTTACTGCCCACACTTGTACGAAAAATCACGTGACTTTTGGTACAAGTGTGGATAGTTAACCCTCAAGGTCATAAACAAGTGCCTGTGAATTTTGTTAAGGTTCATCATAAACTTTTGGCTAATATGGCCGTATTTACACCTCAAATTTTACTCCGAGTACAGACAAACCTGTGCACCTGAAAAAGTTTTAAGGCATGGAAGGAACTAGATAATTAAATTTCAAATGCATTTTATGTTTCAGAAAATTAGAAACTTATCTGGATTTTGCTATTCATTTTTTTTCATTCCTGCAAAAGGTGCCAAAATAAAATAATTTGGGAAAGAGGTTTGAGAAGCTCCCCTCATATAATAAATGTTGTGAGTAGTATTGATTTAAATGGACAATAGACATCAGCAAACAATACAAAATGTAGGTGATTTTAACTGTGTAACTGAGTGGACCGTATCAAATGAAACTCATGTGTTTGTTTATTTTGCCATCTTCTGCAGACTGGAAAAAAATGCACATCAAAATCTGGTAAGTTTTTAATTTTCTGAATCTTTCCTGGATGCATCAGTTTGTTTGTACTCATAGTAGATTTTGTGGTGTAAACACAGCCATATTTTCAATTCCTTTTGATGAACCTTAATATTTTATGATTTTGACCTGTTAACTTTATATTGGTAAAGTTATATTTTTGATAAACTATTTCATGAGAATAACAACTTGCTACAATTAATTATTGACTGCTCAAAGTTTCATTTCTTGTCAACTCAACAACATGTATACATCGAGAAAATAAGTGCTGGACTATGCTTTAGCTTGCATCAAAAGCATGCATCAATGTTATGATACTGAAGTGAAACAGCTATGATTTGGAAATATTTGTGATGAAATTTTAGTCGTAGTCTTATCAGAAATGAGAACTGTCACTGTGTAGATATATTGTTGGTGGGATTTGTACAGTGTACAGAGTATACACCTTATCGCTATTTGTCCGCCATTACTGGACATCACACAAGTTACTGTAAAATTTTGACGTCATAATAGAAAATATCTGACACCACAATGGAAAAGTGATTGTTGTATGACGTCAAAAGTTCGAGCGGGACAGATTCTCGGGTCAAGTAATATTTTAGTCTCCATTTCCAAATAGAGCAATGACAGATTCTCGGATCAAGCTGGGACTCACCAGTTTTGATAGCGACAAGGTGTATTGGTTCAATATTTTTATCTAACTGATTTTATTAGTGCACTGTTGTTATTGTGACCGTGGATGTGTATATAGTGACAATTCATATGATTCAAAATCAAGTTTAATCTACACTGACAAAAGACAACAGTGCCAGTGGTTCATCTGACAAAGGTGGCAAATACAGGATAGGTAAAGGTAAAGGTAGGTAATCGGACGCTCACATTAATAGAAGTAAAGCAATAATTAAAGATTTGGTTTTAAGGCAAGAATACACACCTTGAATGTCAAATGAAATTTTATCAATATCTTAAACGATTACAGAGGACCAGGACCAAAACTAATAGTACACTATAACTTTTCCTTTTTGGTAATTGGTCATACTAAATCTTTATCAAACAGCCGCTTTTCTAAAACGTTTGTCCGAAGACCATAATAAATTTATAAGAATCCAAAGCACCACTATTATCATAATTCGGGTTCGATTTATCAGTGGATTTGGAAAAAACTTTTTAATCTAAAAGTTTTTCAGTCAGAGAGAATAGTTAAAAGATTACAGGGTCTAGACAAGTTAGTTCTTAAAGGCTTCAACCATTGCATCGAATGTTACGATAATTCACCGCTCTCGACAGTTAAACGAAATGTGAGGCTTGGCGAGAGTTTCACTGTCGAGAGTAGGAACATCCTATTGTACGAGAATCTGTGGTGAAATCGGTTTTTTTTAATGATCTACAAAAGGCGTGTTCTTTCTTTTTGAGGTCATCGGACATGCTTAACTTTTTCGTGACGTCACAATAGCAAATTCCGAATAAAGCCAACAAATTTGTCTTCATTATTAAATTTTGACCAATGAAGAACTCATAAAAATCAAACAAAGCACACGCTGATTACACAAAAAATCAACCAGTCAAGGAAAGTATACATCAGCAAAGAATCAGAAAATATCTTTATACACTAACGTCAGAAGTAAATTTCTAGTATTTGAATTTTACTTACTTTTAATTGAAACTAGAACTAATTTTACCTTCTGGAATTCATGGCTTTAAGAAATATGGTAGGCTTCAATCATATTACATAACATTTTCAATGCGTGTGATTCAATATAATCAAGTTTTCACTGAGACTTCTCTATGAATGTACACATATAATTCCGCTTTTTGTCACCGTTGACTATTACCTTGAATTGATAATAAAAGGATAATAAAAGGAATTTTCCTAAAATATGATAAATAAACAGAGGTATTGATTTCCTCAACTTATCTACAGTGCTGTCGGCTAAGGTGATGCATCTTAAACTTTGAGTAATTGTGTGTGATAATATAACCAATAGACTCCAAATGTTTAAAGGGTCCGATGTGGAGTAGAAAGTTATCTTTTTTAATAGTATGTTTCATAAAAAAATATACCGAATTCAAAAAAGTGTACTGAAAGTATACCCACTCTCCTTTGTGTGTGTAAAGTAACAGAATATGCAGGAAAACGCATACATATCCCTAGTAGGACCAATCATGAAATATGAAGCTATCACATGATCCATATACAAACTAGAGGCTCCAAGGAGCCTGGATAGCTAACCTGTAAATTTTGCATAAATTTTTTGCATGAAATTGATAAAATGCTGATTATGCAATGCGAATTTTTCAAATAGCTTCAATAAAAAAACGCAAAAAACTGTTAAATCATCCTCTGAGGGCAATAACTCCTGTAAGTAGTAGACTGACGATTTCAGGTATGTTGACTGATTTGTAGTTCGTGTCCACTTGAAAATTTTAGCTTATTACAGTTTCTCTCCATCTACTATAATAAAAAGATAGGGAGCTGTGCTATGATTTCCAACGAGACAACTATCCTTCAGAGTTCCAATGACGTGGATATAGTTTATGCAGAATAAAAACAAGATGGTTACACATCATCATTCAAGGGCAATAACTCCTATAAGGAGTTAACTTACAATTTCGGCCATGTTGTCTAAATAGTAGAACTTGTCTTGCTGGTCAATTTTGCAGTTTCTTTCAACCTACTTCAATTTCTGCTAAAACATAAAAATGGGTAAAAATCTTCTTTCAAGGGCAATAACTCCTACGAGGAGTCAACTGACGATTTCGGCCATGCTAATTTATTTGTAGATTAGGTCCTGCTGATCTTTTTTGGTATTGCAATTTCCCTTTAACTGTTATAGTTTTAAAGATAAAAGCCAAAAAGGGTGAAAATAGTAATTTAAGGGCAACAATTCCTAATCAAATGTCGTCTGACAGTTTGGATTAAATGAATGTTTGGCAGATCTTGACATTCTGAACATTTCTGTTCTGTCAATTTTTCTTATGCTATAACGGTTTACAAGATAATAGACAATATTGGAATTTTATCCTTTCTCCTTTTTTAGCCTTGGCCGGTTGACCTGGGTCATTGGACACATTTTCTAAACGAAATACCCTAAGGATGATTGTGGCCAAGTTTGGTTCCATCTGGCTCAGTAGTTTAGAGAAGAAGATTTTTGTAAACGGACGAAAGACGACGACAGACACCATGTGATGGGAAAAACTCGCAATGGCCCGTTGTCCAGGTAAGCTAAACAAAAAAAAGAGACAGATCAACTTGAAAGAAAGAAGGGCAGCAAGATTTATCAACAGAGGCTACAAATCAAGTGATGCAGATGCATCACAGAAAGAATGAAAGCTCTGATAATAAACACTAGAAGACTGACGGAAACAACAGAGGCTAATATATTTCTACAGATTAGTTGAGGGTCAATAACCAGCGATGTCACCTTCCAACCACACAATTCTAAACCAAGGATGACACCAAATAAACCGAAAAAAAGTTAGCAAAAAAAGAAATCCCGCATAAATACAAAAACAATCAAAATCCAGCATTCATGCACCGACCAATAAAAAAAGTCTTTTAATCAGAACTGTTGTCGACTGGAACATACCTGAAGACAGAATAATGACAGCCAAGTCAACAGAAGGCTTTAAAGCGGCACTATATAGCTGTAATCGGGACCAATTGTGCTACGTCCCCGTTGTAATAAAGCCATGGGAGTTCTACAACATACCCATACAGATACAGATATGCTCACGTAAAGCACTCGCTTTTTGGATTCAAAGAAGTTAACATTGAAAATGTGGTCAAATCAATGTGGAATTTAGTACACATGTTCATTTTGAGAAATTAATTTTTTTTTTTTATCAAATTAGGGTTTTGATCCAGATTTCACTGATTACTGAATATGGAAATGTACAAGCGGGGCATGGTATAGTAAGTCTAAGAAAACAGTTAAATAAATTGCAACTTAAAGTGAAAAAAAAATTTGTTTAGGCTCTTTGTATGTGCATTTCATACATTTATGTCTTTATTTCATAATTCTCCTTCATCCCTAGAAGTATAAATTCTACATATACATTTTCCCGTATTCACATGTACTTTAACAATTTTGATGTGCATACAAAATTCCTTTAAAATCCGAAATACCACACGATTATGTACACATGTATTTCACCTTAGCACATGTATCGTAGGACAAGCCAGAAAACTGTCCGTCCTCTCCTGAAACCCAAGTTCAATAATATAGAAATAATAAGTAGCGACAAGCAATTGAGCAAACAGTTATCGTGTCAAAGATATTATTGAAAAAAATGTATGATAAAAATATAAACAACTCATGACTGGAGGGAAATGAAGAAACGTTTACCGGACAATCACATGATAAATTAATTCAACTGCTGATAAAAGATGCTTACGCACTTGGTATTCAATGTTATAGCTCAAGGCCCGTGTCTTATACAAAATAATAAAATATTTCATTCTGATGTCCAGTCATATAAAGTTTAAAGACCCTTTGCTTCGATCATTAAAATAAATGTGTCATCAAAAAAGTTTAAGATTGTTCTAATTAAAATATATAGCCCATATAGTACTAAATTAATTAACTAATGGCAATATGTATCCGACAAACTAATAAGAAATGCTCTAAATGGTACATCTTGATTAAAATTTACTGTTAATGATTTGTAAAATTTGTTTATTGTTGTATGCTGGACACCCTGTGATAAATACAGGTAGAGAAAAAAAAATCAAACAAGACCAATACCGTGTCTTGGCTTGCGTTGTATCGTGCTGTTTGGAAGAACATATTACAGTGCTATAAAGATTGTATAAAAATTTAGTCATAAGTTATAATTGCAACCAATCAAAATGCATAAACTCTGACTATCTACTAGACTATTAGGCTATATAAGGCTTTTCCTTTTTAATTTGCTTTTCACTTTCAGAAGTTTGCCCCTTCCCCACTTTTCAGAGTACTCCTACGACATTTGCACATGTGTTCAATCTGTGTGCAAAGTTTGGATAATGTTGAAGGCAATAAATTGGAGATATAGTTGGAAAAACATGGTACCCCCTATAACACTCAATGACAAAAATGATTAAGTTCTACACAACGGAAAACTCAAAATAATAATTCAATTCTGTCTAAGATTTGGGCTAGGTGCACATTCTCAACCTGTTTGCCATTACTGTGCAAAGTTTGAATAATGTCAACGGAAAGGTGCTAGAGCTACACATGACAGAAACTAGCCTGCGGGATCCTGTGTGTTTCCTACAGACGGACGGAATGGAGTGGTAACTATACATGCTGTCACCTCTGTTAAACAGTTAACTCATTCAGTGGGCTCTGCAAACTTTGTCAAGATAAAAGGCGGCAAACTTGGACTGCCACTATGGAAAACTGAAGGGGACAAAAATATTGCCTGGCAAAAGAGTAATTGTAAGGGTTCTTTTACACACAAAAAGGCGACTCTCAAAATACGAGACATAGGATTTTACGTCCCAAAGTTGCGTAAATACTAGTAAACAACATGCACAACAAAACGGATACCCTCTACTGCCTGACTGGAGAAGTACAGAATACTTTATTTCTATACCCGGTCAATTTTGATCAAGTTTGTCTTTAATTAGTTATGCGATGATTGCTCTTATTAAGGTAGTCATTCAAGTATGACATTGGATTCTAAGTCGTTCCTGTCCAGAAAATTTTCCAAAGATGCACATTGGGTCCAATTTGACATTGCTGTAAATTGTTTCCTGTTTAATATATAGAAAGTAGCAGTAGCTTTATCTTCATTCGCCAAAATGTTAAGATGAATTTTCAATTCCTCCTGTTCAATCTACTATCTCTATTTAATTATGGTCGACTGATATATGATTAATAATTTAAATCTCATAAATAGGTGTAAACATACAGATATTTCTAGGTTAATTTGTAATAGCCAGTCCAATCTATAATATAATTACTGCAAAATGACCTGTCTACGCTTATTAACCTAGAAAGGACTATGAGAATATTATGTTATTTTGTTTTGTCGTGTAATGATCTTTAATGCTCTTTAATCACAGCAGTAGATGGTTATAATCACCTCAAGGTTTCTATAATTTTACGGTACATGGTCAAGATATAACAATTTAAATGAAAAAAGTATTTAAATACACATTTCATACATACTTAAAGCTGGTAATACTACCTACATTTCACTTCTTAGGTCAGATGACTAAGTTTATACAAATTATTTTATTTTAACTTAGGTCTGTCCTTCTTTTCTGTCTGTGTAGTATTTTATAACATTTTGTTGAACATTTTTGGAATATATTAAACATGGGTTCTAATTATAATCTAACTCTACAGTGGAATCAAGATTATTACGACAAACTACTTCCGAGTGTTTTTCTTCAAGGTGCTATCTTCCTATTTGGATTTATTGGAAACATAATTGTTCTTATGGTATATTTCTTTCGAATGAAAGCAAATCGAGACGACCGCTATTTCATTCCGATCTTGGCAGTTTTTGACCTAGTAGCTGGTACAGTGGCATCTGTGTTTTACGTATTGGAATCAATATATTTTGTAGATTTTCCATCAACAGGACTCTGTAAAGGTCTTCTTTTTGCAATGACAAGCACTTCCAGTTTGTCGGCTTTGCTTCTTATAGCCATTGCCGTCCAAAGATATCTGAAAATATGCAAGCCACTAGGGGACCAAATGGACGAAGCAAAACGAAAAATATGTCTTGCTGCTATAGTTATATTTTCTATTGTTAATTCGTGTCCTGTTTTACTCTTTTCTGGAAACAAATATATCGGAGGAGAATTCAATGGCTTCAACGTAACAGGATGGACGTGTTTTACTGGCTCTGGAAAATACCCCAACTATGAAGCGATTTATTATTACATTATATTCTTTTTGATGGTAGCCAACATACTCACTGTCGCATTTCTCTATATCCCTATTGGAATTCAGCTATATAGACATATAAAACTTAAGGATTTACGACGGCCAAGCATGGACATCGCTTCTACACAATTTGAATCTATATCGGAAAGCAAACCAAGCGATGGAAGCACAGGTGAAATAATTCGCAAGAAAACTATGCATGCAAGCAAAATCAATTTCAACAGCATGTTTTTGACCATTATTATATTCTATCTCGTTTCTTACACACCTACTTGTGTTTTTCTGATCATAAGTAAATTAAACCACGAACTTTGGTACAATATTTCTACAACAGAGATGATAATCTACTTTATTTTACAAAGATTCTATGTAATCAATCACGTGGTTAATCCGTTGATATACGGTTATTATGACTTGAAATTTCGCAAAGATTTAGTCAGTCTTTTCCGTTGCTCATGATTCTTTGTTTATAAAGTTTTTTTTGTACTTTTGTACTTTTGTGTATATTTGTGAATTATAGTTAAATTGTAACGAGGAATTATACTTTCGGTCAATGTGTAACAGTTAATTAAAGAAGAAAATATTGAGTTTTACCTCTTATTATCTTTCAGTAAACAAGCAATAATTCAAATAGGAGTTAAAAAAGGATCAATTGGGGCTATATTGTTGTAAATATAAAAAAGAAGATGTGGTATGAGTGCCAATGAGACAGCTATCTATCCAAGTCACAATGTGTAAAACGTAAACAATTATAGGTCGAAGTACGGCCTTCAACACGGAGCCTTGGCTCACACCGAACAGCAAGCTATAAAGGGCCCCAAAAAGACTAGTGTAACACAATTCAAACAGGAAAACCAACGGTCTAATCTATATAAAAACGAGAAACCAGAAACACTTATGAACCACACCAACAAACGACAACCACTGAACATCAGGTTCCTGACTTAGGACAGGTGCATAAAAATGCAGCGGGGTTAAACGCGTTAACAGGCTAACAGGCGCCGTAAAGAATGTTTTACAACTTTAAGAAAAACAATTATAACAGTGTGAATGAGACAAACTGGCAATCCTAGGCATTTAATATTAAATTAAAATTGAGAATGTAAACGGGGAATGCGTCAAAGAGACAACAACTCGACCAAAGAGCAGAAAACAGCCCGAGGCCACCAATGGGTCTTCAACACAGCAAGAAAATCCCGCACCCGGAGGCGGGCTTCAGTTGGCCCCTTAACAATAATGTATACTAGTTAAGCGAAAATGGACGTACAACATACAAGACTAACAAAGGCCAGAGGTTCCTTACTTGGGACAGGCGCAAAATGCAGCGGGATAAACATGTTTTGTGAGATCTCAACCCTCCCCTATACATCTAGCCAATGTGGAATAAACAAACACACAGCAATACGCACAGTAAAATTCAGTTCAAAAGAAGCCCGAGTCCGATGCTAGAAAATGTAACAGAAGAAACTAAGCAAAATGACAATAATCAACATAAATTAACAAAGGACTTCTGGCAGTTACTGACATGCCAGCTACAGACCTCAATTTAACTGATTGAAAGATTATGTCCTCATCATATGAATATCAAGCACAATCCCTCCCGTTAGGGGTTTAGTATCATACCATCATAAAATATACGAAAAGAACATAACTCGTATCAGGCCAACAACTGGTTTTAGAATAAATGTGTTAATTTCCGATACAAAGACCCTATGAGTGGTTCAATATTAAAAGCCATCTTTAATGACCGGACAACAGTATCGTAACTATATCCCTTCTGAATAAGTCTGTTTAAAGGTTTGGTAAGCTTTTGAGGTGAATAACGACTTTTTTGTTCTTTGTATAGAAAATTACCATAAAAGATGGGATGTTAAATACCTGAACGTATAAGATGTCTGCACGTTGATTTATATTTACGAATGGTGCCCTTGTACCGATGATAAAATTTAGTAAATGTTTTGACAAGTTTGTGATATCGAAAACCCTGGTGTAATAATTTTTCAGTAATACAGAGATTTATATCGTTAAAATCAAATGCGTTGTTACATACACGAGTGAATCGAACAAGTTGAGATATATAAACACCATAGGATGGTGTCAAGGGAACGTCACCATTTAAAAATGGATAATTAACAATAGAAAATGAAAACTCATCTCTTTTATCGTAAATTTTAGTATTAAGCTTTCCGTTACGAATATAGATATCAAGATCCAGGAAAGGGCAGTGTTCATTGTTAGTATTAGCTTTATTTAAAGTCAGTTCAGCAGGATAAATTTCTTTAGTGTACATACTGAAGTCGTCATTATTGAGAGCCAATATATCATCCAAATATCTAAAAGTATTATTAATTTTTTGTATCAGATGCTGTTTCGATGGGTCTTTGCTGATTTTAGTCATAAGTTGTAACTCGTAGCAATACAGAAACAGGTCCGTAAACAAGTGGTGCACAGTTTGTCCCCATTGGAATTCCATTGGAACGCATCTACGGTGTTCCAACTCACCACCTCATGCTGTTCTGATAGGCTAGTGATACAGTAGAGGAACTATTTAGACCACTCTACAATTAAAATGGTCTCTGCATGCAGTTCTTTGAAAAGTTTATAGGTAATAGGAAGAAACAAACAAGTGTAAGTATAAAAATGACAAAAATGTTCTAAAACAGAACACAGAAATAAAATATAAAAAAAAAAACAGAAACGGGTTAAGCGGTTAATAAAAAATCGAAATCATCTGAACACTATCAAGAGCAACAATATAGGTGTACAGGCAAAACAAGTAAAAAGTCGAATACTTAAAAGTGTGACATCTTGGAAGTACGAATTTATTCCCACAAAACCGGGAGTTATATCAGGTGCTTAAGAAGGGTAATCCTGTTTCACTTTCGACTCCCATCGTCTTGCACATTAGTCAAAGCCGGTTGTAAGTCTAGTTCGTTAAGGGTCAAATCAGTAAAAGAACTTGAAATACCTTGGGGGAATATGTATACAAAAATTTAGAACATAATCCTGATAACGATCGACTAAGTCATGATTGCGACCCGTTTAGGCTGAAATGATGTAGTTTTTTTTAAGGAAGTCAATATAGGATCTTGTAGTGCATGGACACACTTACTTGGAAAAAGCCAACTGCAATACTGCATGGTATACATCAACCATACGGAAGTGATTCAAGCACATATATGTTGCTTCTCCTAAAAGAAAAGAAAGTCTTCATTTTGTGCCTGTATCACGTTTGTTAAAATCAAGTGTTGCGGTCTATGCCAAAGTCCCGTTGAAATGTGTGGATTCTTGTTATGAGATTCGTTATACTTTCCTAATTTCCTCATTTTCTGTGAAATAATACTACTATGCACCATATGTATCAACATAGCCTCGATACATTATATAATTTAATTTTCAGTGTTGCAAGAGATTGTGTCATTATTCTATGAGATTTAGAAAACTTAATATATGCAATTTGATCCTGTATTTCTTTGAATATCTGATGCATATCTTGACCAGAAGTACATACTTCTGGAATATGCGAAACGTTTTGATTAAACATTTTATACTGATTTATAAATTATGTTATTGTGCAAAAACCCAGGTTTTGGTGTTCTCGTTTTTTAGTTGTGATCCTCCAGGCGTTTCACATATTTGTTTTCCTTACCTTGGTTTCCAATTATACCTTATTCAATATCAACAATCGTGTGCAATTAATTTGGTATAAAGAGTCCATTTGAAATTTCGAAATCTTAAAAAAAACTTATTATTGTTTCGGTGATAATGTTTTTTCATTCAGTAAATATTTATCTATACAGTTTTTCTGAGGTTACTATAACGCAGTGTTGAAGTAATCTTAGAGTTTTCAAAGTCTGAGAATAGATTTCAAAATTTATGCTCTAGTACGCAATTGATAAGGTATCCATTATGTCTAATAGCGAAGGATTCAGTATTGAAAAAAGAAAATAACAGGTGATGGGGTGCATGAACTAACCGTGACAGCAACTGATCAGGTGTTATGGTCGCATTTCTACAAAATATAATTTGAATATCAAATGAGTTGTCACAATGTTGTATCTATTGTAAGTATTTCAATGAACATCACTGTTGGTGACAAATATAAATAAGGAGATGTCGTATGATTGCCAATGAGACAACTATTCATTAGAGTTCAAATAAGTGTATATAAGCAATTATAGGTCACCGTTCGGCCTTCGACAATGATAAAAACCCAAACCGTATAGTCGGCTCATTTATAACAATACAATTTACGAAAAACAAATATGACAGACATGAACCAACGAGAACCTCTGAACTACATGAATAGGGAAAGATTCATAAAAAATGTAGCTGAGTTAAACATGTTTGTTGGCGCACAACCCTCCCCTAACCTTGAACAGTGGTGTAACAACAAAACATAAGACCAAACTGTAAAATCAGTTGCAATTGGCTTAACTCAAAAGATTGGTACGAAGCAAAATAGCAACTAATAGAAAACAAATAGACACAAAACACAGAAATAAGAGTACTGGTACTTACTGAAAGCTAGTTCAAAGCCAATTACAACTAATAGACAAATCATGTTCTCCCAGAATAAAGTATCAATCAGTTGACATCTAACATATTTAGTGTAAAGACGTCATAAACAGTCTGAGAAACGTATGGTCTAGCTTGTGCAATGCCAAAACATGAGTAAACAATATCGACAGGTTGTAGGATCATGAGTTCTCATCACTGCTTATATATAGCAATATATATTTTGTTATGTTTTAATTTTTCCAAAACAAATCCTATCTTAGTACCGATAAAACAATATTTAAAGATTTTACTACTGTGTTAAATTGATAACCTTTAAGAATAGGTTATCCAAGGGATCAATGAGTTTACATGGATCGTATCTAAATTTGTGGACCAAATCTTTGTATTCATGAAAGAATTCGGTAAAGGTTTAAAAATTTGTAGTAACGAAATCCTTGACTTAATAATTTACCATTTACACTTAAACTGCGTTCATTGACATCTAAAACGCGACTATAGACACGGACATAGCGAACAAGTTGTGAAATATACACACCGTAAGAAGGGGTCATGCAAAGGAACACCACCGTCAAAAAAGGAAAATTAACAATCGGGAACGAAAAATCGTCTGTTTGAAAGGCTGTTCTGACCATGATTCTTAACATGGTGGCTTGTATCTAATGGACATTTTTTTGTAATTGATTAAAACAATCTTGCACAAATTGTAAGAGTTTGTATAACAAAGATGGAATATAAAATCACCTATCATGAAATTTTGATTTTTGTTTGAAGATTTATCAAACGGAAACGGACTATCACCCGTTTCTATCACTGTTTCGGATTCCAACCCGATGTCAGCCCCAAATGCCAGTAGATAGTGCTGACAGTACTGTCAATATTTGAATGATGATTCGATTGAATTATAGCATTGAACTTACACTAAGGTTGAAATCTGAAGGCAAAATTGACCTGTGACATTTTTGGCGTTTTTTGTTTTTGTTTTTATTGATGTTCTTGTCAGTTTGTTTTGACAATACTTGGCTTCCCAGCATTAAGGTGTAGCATATTCATGCAATGTTCTAGATCACAGAGATAGATCTGTTCATTCTGTTTCCTTTTGTATTACTATGCTGTTTGGTTGTTGTCTCATTAGTGCCGTTTATCCACATTTTCTTTTAGTAGGAGGTGATATTCGTCTACACATACGCTATGAGTATGAACACCCTTTATTATTGTTTGTGTTATCATAGATATAATAACCTGGCTATTTTATCTATGGTGTTATAATTATTTTAAATGGGGAAAAATCTGTATTATTGTAGATTATTATTTCTTATATGTTACTACTATTTTACCGCCCCTCTAACATTTAACAGATGGGATTTAGCCACAGGCACTTGTTTTAAAAAACCTTTATACTTTATATAGTTATTGTTCAGAGACATATATATTACACATGTCTCTGGTATTTTTTAACAGACAAGTGCCTGTGGATTTAGCTGTGCGTTGTGGTGTAGTCAATCTTCGGGTTTTAGTTATAGTAGTTCGAGAAAAAACACATTGCTAACCTTGTACTTTCGGTTTTTACTTTCACTTTAAAGGTGGAGAGTTGCGAGTTATAATATCCCCGATTCTACCACGAAGAACCACTACTAGCACCACCGACTTAATCAGTAAAATAAATACATTTAGACAACTATGAGTTATTTTATGTATACGTAGAGATTAAGATACATCCAAATATTCATTAAATGAAAAGTTAGAATAGAAATAATTTAAATCGAAAATAATCTTTATATGGACGACAGTAACTAAGCACCACCAAAACTAACTTAACACCACGGGACGTAACTTCCCTCCCACAGGTCCAACAGACGGCTTTGGGGGTCTAAAACTCTCTATGGGAGTCTTAGTTGGTTTGAAAGGCTCATTGGTCTACAGGCATATGTGGTCTAATTTACAGGTCCATAGGTCTTTAGGGTATATTTAATCAAATACAGATATAAGCACCATCAAAATGAACTTAGCACCACAGGAGGTAGCTTCCTCCCATTGGTCCAACAGTCGGGTTTAGGGTCTTAAACACTCTTTGGGGTCTTAGTCGGTTTGTAAGGCTTATTGGTCCACAGGCACCTGGGTCCAATCAACGAGTGGTGCTAAGTCCGTTTTCTGTGGTGCTTATATCTGTATTTAATTAAATATACTCTAAAAGACCCATGGACTTGTAAGTTGGACCACAGGTGCCTGTAGACCAATGACCCTTACAAACCAACTAAGACTCCCAAAGAGTATTTTAGACCCCTATATCCGACTGCTGGGCCAATGGGAGGAAGCTATCTCCGTGGTGCTAAGTTCATTTTTGGTGGTGCTTATATCTGTATTTAATGAAATATACCTTAAAAGACCCATGGACTTGTAAATTCGACTACAGGAGCTGTGGACCAATGACCCTTAATAACCAACTTAAAACTCCAAAAGAGTATTTTAGACCCCTAAACCCGTCTGTTGGATCTATGGGAGGGAAGCTACCTCCCGTGGTGCTAAGTTCGATTTCGGTGGTGCTTATATTTTTCTTTATTGAAATATACCCTGAAGGACCCCATGGACTTTTAGATTGGACCACAGGTGCCTGTGGACTAATGAGCCTTACAAACCAAGTAAGACTCCCAAAGAGTATTTTAGACCCTTTTATCCGTTTGTTGGACCAATGGGAGGGAAGCTATCTCCCGTGGTGCTAAGTTCATTTTTGGTGGTGCTTAAATCTGTATTTTATAATGAAATATACCCTAAAAGATCCATGGACTTGTAAGTTGGACCAAGGGTGCCTGTGGACCAATGAGCCTTAAAAACCAACCAAGACTCCCAAAAAGTGTTTTAGACCCCTCTACTCGTCTGTTGAACAAATGAGAGGGAAGCTACCTCCCGTGGTGCTAAGTCCGTTTTCGGTGGTGCTTATATCTGTATTTAATTAAATATACTCTAAAAGACCCATGGACTTGTAAGTTGGACTACAGGTGTATGTGGACCAATGAGCCTTACAAACCAACTAAGACTCCCAAAGAGTATTTTATACCCCTACAACCGACTGCTGGGCCAATGGGAGACAAGCTATCTCCCGTGGTGCTAAGTTCGTTTTTGGTGGTGCTTATATCTGTATTTAATGAAATATACCCTAAAAGACCCATGGACTTGTAAGTTGGACCACAGGTGCCTGTAGACCAATGAGCCTTACAAACCAACTAAGACTCCCAAAGAGTATTTTAGATCCCTATACCCGACTGCTGGGCCAATGGGAGGGAAGCTATCTCCCGTGGTGCTAAGTTCATTTTTGGTGGTGCTTATATCTGTATTTTATAATGAAATATACCATAAAAGATCCATGGACTTGTAAGTTGGACCAAGGGTTCCTGTGGACCAATGAGCCTTACAAACCAACTAAGACTCCCAAAGAGTGTTATAGACCCATATACTCGTCTGTTGGACAAATGAGAGGAAGCTACCTCCGTGGTGCTAAGTCCGTTTTCGGTGGTGCTTATATCTGTATTTAATTAAATATACTCTAAAAGACCCATGGACTTGTAAGTTGGATCACAGGTGCCTGTAGACCAATGACCCTTACAAACCAACTAAGACTCCCAAAGAGTATTTTAGACCCCTATATCCGACTGCTGGGCCAATGGGAGGAAGCTATCTCCCGTGGTGCTAAGTTCATTTTGGTGGTGCTTATATCTGTATTTAATGAAATATACCCTAAAAGACCCATGGACTTGTAAATTCGACCACAGGTGCCTGTAGACCAATGACCCTTACAAACCAACTAAGACTCCCAAAGAGTATTTTAGATCCCTATATCCGACTGCTGGGCCAATGGGAGGAAGCTATCTCCCGTGGTGATAAGTTCATTTTGGTGGTGCTTAAATCTGTATTTTATAATGAAATATACCCTAAAAGATCCATGGACTTGTAAGTTGGACCAAGGGTGCCTGTGGACCAATGAGCCTTAAAACCAACCAAGACTCCCAAAAGTGTTTTAGACCCTCTACTCGTCTGTTGAACAAATGAGAGGAAGCTACCTCCCGTGGTGCTAAGTCCGTTTTCTGTGGTGCTTATATCTGTATTTAATTAAATATACTCTAAAAGACCCATGGACTTGTAAGTTGGACCACAGGTGCCTGTAGACCAATGACCCTTACAAACCAACTAATTTCATATAGCAGTCCTAAGTATGAAATCGTTCAAATTATAATGGCATATTGTTATTCTAAACTGTTTCCCAAAATTGATCGCCCTGAAGATCATAAAAAACATTTTATTAAAATAAAGTATGTCAATAAAGGTTTTGATTTTGTAAATATTGCCGGTATTTTTAACGACCATTCTGTTAAAGAACAAATTCCTGGATATTTTGATAATACTGAGCTCCTCTTATTTGTTATATTTACAAGAAATCTACCCGGAAATATGTGTTTAATTATAGCCAATTGTGTAAAGATATTAATATCAGTGAAAATACACCTACTTCATGTAATTGTAGTAATTCCGAATACATTTATGGACCCATTTCCCATGTTATAACAGGAGATCTTAACATCGTTCAAGACCGAGAGTTAAAATCATTCCTCAGTAAAGGACCTAAATATCGTCCCCCGTCAATCATTAATTGGAATGAGTGTCGTAATATCATCCACGACTCACTCCATACGTACTGTTTAAAATGGATAAAACGGGAAAAAGCTGACAAAAATCTTTGGACTCTTTTTAATTCAGTAATGAACATAGTTGATATACGTATTCAACATTTTAAAGAACATTTTACTCTTAACAACAACCATAATAAACCTATTTCTCGTATCAAACATAAACTTAAAGAACTAGCCAAGGAATTTGTTTTGTCCCGGCCGATAAAACTGCTAATAATATCATTATTGTTTGACGTAAATTTTACATTGAGGTCCTGAAAAAGAAATCACCAATTCACCAACATTCCAACTGACTCCATTTTCAGAAAACGTCATCTGTAACAAACATAAACTTTTAGCTACCTCTTTACAAGCAGAACCAAATACACTGAAAGTCCCAACTATGTACTGGCTTCCGAAGCTACATAAAACACCTTACAAATATAGATTTATTTCGTCTTCAAGCCATTGTTCCACTACTAAATTGTCTATTCTTCTTACCAGTTCACTTGGTACAATCAAAACCTGATAATAAATTGTTCAAATAAGGCCTTTGAAAATAGTGGAATTAATTACTTTTGGAGTGTCCAAAACTCGTTGGAAGTACTTGATAAATTGCATGCTTATATTGGTGATTTTGAATCTGTTCAAAGTTTTGATTTTTCTACCTTGTATACCACATTGCCTCACATTCTCATTAAGAAAAATTCACACACCTAATTAAATGGGCATTTAAAAGTCAGAATGTGAATACATATGTTCTAACTCTTTAGGTCATTTTTAGTAGCAATAAACAAAAGAAATATGTCAATTGGACATGCTTTGATATTATATCTGCCCTTGAATTTTACTAGATAATATTTTTGTTCGCTTTGGAGATTCCGTATATCGTCAGGTTATCGGAATTCCAATGGGGACTAACTGTGCACCACTTATTGCGGACCTGTTTTTGTATTGCTATGAGTTACAATTTATGACTAAAATCAGCAAAGACCCATCGAAACAACATCTGATACAAAATTTAATAATACTTTTAGATATTTGGATGATATATTGGCTCTCAATAATGACGACTTCAGTATGTATACTAAAGAAATTTATCCTGTTGAACTTACTTTAAATAAAGCTAATACTAACAATGACCACTGCCCTTTCCTCGATCTTGATATCCATATCATTAACGGAAAGCTTAATACAAAAATTTATGATAAAAGAGATGATTTTTCATTTCCTATCGTTAATTATCCATTTTTAGATGGTGACGTTCCTTGTCACCATCTTACGGTGTTTATATATCTCAACTTGTACGATTCGCTCGTGTATGTAACAACGTTTCAGATTTTAACGAAAGAAATTTATGTATTACTGAAAAATTATTACACCAGGGTTTTCGATATCACAAACTAGTCAAAACATTTACTAAATTTTATCATCGGTATAAGGACATCATTCGTAAATATAGCTCAACATGCAGACTTCTTATACGTTCAGGTATTTCACATCCAATCTTTTATGGTAATATTCTTTATAAAGCACTAAAATGTCAGTATTCACCTCAGAAGCTAACAAAACCTTTAAATAGACTTATTAAGAAGGGATATAGTTACGATACTGTTGTCAGGTCATTAAAGATTGCATATTTTGGCTTTAATATTGATTCACTTATAGGGTCTTTGCATCGGAACTAAACACATTTATTTAAAACCAGTTGTTGGCATGACACGGGTTATGCTCTTCTCATATATTTTATGATGGTATGATACTAAACCCTAACGGGAGGGATTGTGCCTGATATTCATATGATGAAGACATAATCTTTCAATCAGTTTAATTGAGGTCTGGAGCTGGCATGTCAGTTAACTGCTAGTAGTCTGTTGTTATTTATGTATTATTGTCATTTTGTTTATTTTCTTTTGTTACATCTTCTGACATCGGACTCGGACTTCTCTTTAACTGACTTTTAATGTGCGTATTGTTATGCGTTTACTTTTCTACATTGGCTAGAGGTATAGGGGAGGTTGAGATCTCATAAACATGTTTAACCCGCCGCATTTTTGCGCCTGTCCCAAGTCAGGAGCCTCTGGCCTTTGTTAGTCTTGTATTATTTTTACTTTTAGTTTCTTGTGTATAATTTGGAGTTTAGTATGACGTCCATTATCACTGAACTAGTATATATATTTGTTTAGGGCCAGCTTAAGGACGCCTCCGGGTGCGGGAATTTCTCGCTGTATTGAAGACCTATTGGTGACCTTCTGTTGTTGTCTGTTCTGTGGTCGGGTTGTTGTCTCTTTGACACATTCCCATTTCCATTCTCAATTTTAAGACTTGGAAAATGGATAATTAACGATAGGAAATGAAAATCATCTCTTTATCATAAATTTTTGTATTAAGCTTTCCGTTAATGATATGGATATCAAGATCGAGGAAAGGGCGGCAGTGGTCATTGTTAGTATTAGCTTTATTTAAAGTAAGTTCAACAGGATAAATTTCTTTAGTATACATACTGAAGTCGTCATTATTGAGAGCCAATATATCATCCAAATATCTAAAAGTATTATTAAATTTTGTATCAGATGTTGTTTCGATGGGTCTTTGCTGATTTTAGTCATAAATTGTAACTCATAGCAATACAAAAACAGGTCCGCAATAAGTGGTGCACAGTTAGTCCCCATTGGAATTCCGATAACCTGACGATATACGGAATCTCCAAAGCGAACAAAAATATTATCTAGTAAAAATTCAAGGGCAGATATAATATCAAAGCATGTCCAATTGACATATTTCTTTTGTTTATTGCTACTAAAAATGACCTAAAGAGTTAGAACATATGTATTCACATTCTGACTTTTAAATGCCCATTTAATTAGGTGTGTGAATTTTTCTTAATGAGAATGTGAGGCAATGTGGTATACAAGGTAGAAAATCAAAACTTTGAACAGATTAGAAATCGAACTTAGCACCACGGGAGGTAGCTTCCTCCCATAGATCCAACAGACGGGTTTAGGGGTCTAAAATACTCTTTTGGAGTTTTAAGTTGGTTATTAAGGGTCATTGGTCCACAGCTCCTGTGGTCGAATTTACAAGTCCATGGGTCTTTTAAGGTATATTTCATTAAATACAGATATAAGCACCACCAAAATGAACTTAGCACCACGGGAGATAGCTTCCTCCCATTGGCCCAGCAGTCGGATATAGGGGTCTAAAATACTCTTTGGGAGTCTTAGTTGGTTTGTAAGGGTCATTGGTCTACAGGCACCTGTGGTCCAACTTACAAGTCCATGGGTCTTTAGAGTATATTTAATTAAATACAGATATAAGCACCACAGAAAACGGACTTAGCACCACGGGAGGTAGCTTCCTCTCATTTGTTCAACAGACGAGTAGAGGGTCTAAAACACTTTTGGGAGTCTTGGTTGGTTTTAAGGCTCATTGGTCCACAGGCACCCTTGGTCCAACTTACAAGTCCATGGATCTTTTAGGGTATATTTCATTATAAAATACAGATTTAAGCACCACCAAAATGAACTTAGCACCACGGGAGATAGCTTCCTCCCATTGGCCCAGCAGTCGGATATAGGGATCTAAAATACTCTTTGGGAGTCTTAGTTGGTTTGTAAGGGTCATTGGTTTACAGGCACCTGTGGTCGAATTTACAAGTCCATGGGTCTTTTAGGGTATATTTCATTAAATACAGATATAAGCACCACCAAAATGAACTTAGCACCACGGAGATAGCTTCCTCCCATTGGCCCAGCAGTCGGATATAGGGGTCTAAAATACTCTTTGGGAGTCTTAGTTGGTTTGTAAGGGTCATTGGTCTACAGGCACCTGTGGTCCAACTTACAAGTCCATGGGTCTTTTAGAGTATATTTAATTAAATACAGATATAAGCACCACCGAAAACGGACTTAGCACCACGGAGGTAGCTTCCTCTCATTTGTTCAACAGACGAGTAGAGGGTCTAAAACACTTTTTGGGAGTCTTGGTTGGTTTTTAAGGCTCATTGGTCCACAGGCACCCTTGGTCCAACTTACAAGTCCATGGATCTTTTAGGGTATATTTCATTATAAAATACAGATTTAAGCACCACCAAAAATGAACTTAGCACCACGGGAGATAGCTTCCCTCCCATTGGTCCAACAAACGGATAAAAGGGTCTAAAATACTCTTTGGGAGTCTTACTTGGTTTGTAAGGCTCATTAGTCCACAGGCACCTGTGGTCCAATCTAAAAGTCCATGGGGTCCTTCAGGGTATATTTCAATAAAGAAAAATATAAGCACCACCGAAATCGAACTTAGCACCACGGGAGGTAGCTTCCTCACATAGATCCAACAGACGGGTTTAGGGGTCTAAAATACTCTTTGGAGTTTTAAGTTGGTTATTAAGGGTCATTGGTCCACAGCTCCTGTGGTCGAATTTACAAGTCCATGGGTCTTTAGGGTATATTTCATTAAATACAGATATAAGCACCACCAAAATGAACTTAGCACCACGGGAGATAGCTTCCTCCCATTGGCCCAGCAGTCGGATATAGGGGTCTAAAATACTCTTTGGGAGTCTTAGTTGGTTTGTAAGGGTCATTGGTCTACAGGCACCTGTGGTCCAACTTACAAGTCCATGGGTCTTTAGAGTATATTTAATTAAATACAGATATAAGCACCACCGAAAACGGACTTAGCACCACGGGAGGTAGCTTCCTCTCATTTGTTCAACAGACGAGTAGAGGGTCTAAAACACTTTTTGGGAGTCTTGGTTGGTTTTTAAGGCTCATTGGTCCACAGGCACCCTTGGTCCAACTTACAAGTCCATGGATCTTTTAGGGTATATTTCATTATAAAATACAGATTTAAGCACCACCGAAAACGGACTCAGCACCACGGAGGTAGCTTCCTCTCATTTGTTCAACAGACGAGTAGAGGGGTCTAAAACACTTTTGGTTGGTGTTTAAGGCTCATTGGTCCACAGGCACCCTTGGTCCAACTTACAAGTCCATGGATCTTTTAGGGTATATTTCATTATAAAATACAGATTTAAGCACCACCAAAAATGAACTTAGCACCACGGGAGATAGCTTCCCTCCCATTGGTCCAACATACGGGTATAGGGGGTCTAAAATACTCGTTGGAGTTTTAAGTTGGTTTGTAAGGCTCATAGGTCCACAGGCACCTGTGGTTCAATTCAAAAGTCTAGGGGTCTATTAGGGTATATTTCATTAAAGAAATAAGCACCACCAAACACGAACTAAGCACCACGGGAGGTAGCTTTCCTCTCATTGGTCCGTCAGACAGTTTCAGGGGTCTTAAACATTCTTTTGGGTTCTAATTTGGTTTGTAGGACTCATTGGTCCACAGACACATGTGGTCCAATCTAAAAGTCCAGGGTCTCTTTGGGTATATTTCATTGAAGAAAATAAAAGCACCACCCAAAACGAATTTAGCACAACGGGTAGCATTTATCCTTCAATTAATATAAGATTATAGGTCCAGGGTCTAAAGCACTTAAGCGGGGTCCACCAGCTTTTTTAGAATAGTCTACAAGTTAAAGATGTCCACCTATCTCATCTATTTATAAGCACCACCAAAAGGAAATAAGCACCATGGTCAGCAGCTAGCCTCCAATAGGTCTAAGCTTCAAGGTCCAGGGTCTAAAGCGCTCAGTTGGGGTCTAATCTGATAAACACACTATGTCGGTCCACCAGACTAGCTAAAATCGTCTGCAAGTTGAAGATGTCCACCCGTCTAATATATTTATAAGGACCACCAAAAAGAAATAAGCACCATGGGCAGCAGCTATGTTCCTTAATGTCCAAAAACTAGGTGTAGGGTCTTAATCACTCTGATGTAGTCATATCTGGCTTCTATGGCCTATTGGTCCATCAGACTTAGTGGTTCGGTGTACTAGGCTTAGATGTCAAGTTCTTTAATGGTGCATATCTATTAGCACCACAACAAATGAACTAACCATCACGGGCTGTAGCTATCATCCATTAGGTCCAACATGCAATATACAGAGTCTAAATTACTCTATTAGGGTCTAATGTGGTTTCCAGGGCCTATTGGTCCATCAGACTTAGTTGTCCAGTCTACAAGGCCAGGATGTCCATTTATATAATGGTGCCGATCATGAAGTTTATTTATAAGAACCACCAAAAAATGAATTTAGGTTAGGGGGGTTGGGATCCCGCTGACATGTTGAAACCCGCCACATTCTGTATGTATGTGCCTTTCCCAAGTCAGGAGGCTGTAATTCAGTGGTTGTCGTTTTTTACTGTGTTACATACTAGTATTTGTTTTTGTTCATTTTTGTGAACATTAATTAAGCCGTTAGTTTTCTCGTTTGAATTTCGGGGCCTTTTATAAATGACTATGGGGTATGGACATTGCTCATTGTTAAAAGCCGTACGGGGACCTATAGCTGTTAATTTCTGTGTGATTTGGTCTCTTGTGGAGGGTGGTCTCATTTGCAATCATACCACATCTTCTTTTTTGTATTTAGCACCATGGGCTGCAGCTATCATCCATTATGTCTTATAAGCAAGGTCCAGAGTCTAAATCAATTCATCGGAGTGTTATCTAATACGATGGTCTTTTGTGATATATTCACACAAGTATTGCTCACTATAGATAATTGTTACTCGCACAGAAATTAAAGTAACCCTGTATATTTAATACATTGAGAGTTAAGATTAAATATTTCAATTCTAGTGCTAAAATGCATGGATTAGCACTGAAAGTGTTTTGCAGTGCATGTTTTCTCATTACCAGCGCTGAAATACAAAATGCAGTGTTGAAACGTAAACTCTGGTGCTAATGATAAATTATTGCACTGGGTGCGCAAAGACTAGCACTGTAGATACATGCATAACCTCTAATGATTGACTGATGTAAGTATGGTAATGCAGATTTACATGAACATATAAAATACAGAGTTGTATATATGATCATATAACTGCAGAGGATGCTGAACATCTGTCGAAAAACCTGGAGATGTCTGAAGACTGATTTTAAAAGTACTGTATAAATAAAATAAAAGTCCAGCACTGAAGTCTTGTACGCTAAATTTTACATCTGCAGCGACAAACTTAACATTTGATTACTTTAATGCTTCATCCGTAGAGTATAAATCTGCATCGTACAATTTTACTTCTCAAGCGCTTAAGCATAACTCATCATTAGTATGAGGCTGACATGACTCCGTGAAAATTTATATATAAATAGTCATAGTCTTCTTGGCGCTAGTCCCACTGCATAAGGCCTTTACTGGATGTGTAAGGTCTTGTAGTAGCAAAGTCTAGCGCAATATATGTCAAGTCGTGCGCTAGAAATTTGAAGTCGTACATCTATACGTATAGTCTTGTTGCATTTCATATGTTAAGTAAAACCAGAAGGAATAAAGATAAACGATTGGCCAAATTCATCTAAATCTTGCAATGCAACTGCAAAGTTGTCTTTTGAAGAAGTACTGTCTTTGGGCTTGAGATGTAAAGAATAAAACCTTATGATACATGTAAAAAAATACTTAACCTCTGACAGTGATTGGATATTCAGTGCAAGACATATTTTCCTTTTATATTAACAGTTCTATTATTATATGTTGTCTCTCTCGGGTGTAAGATTTAACTTATCATGTGCTTGACTTAATATCTGCTCTATTGCATTTTTTTCTCTGTCGCTAATATTCACATCGACAGTGCTAAAAGCGCAAGACATTATAAATAAGAACTTTTTATTCTCTTTGAGACAAACCGGTGTCCTAAGCATTAGGCTCAAATGCTATGCGAATGGTATAGAGTTACGGCCCTATTGGCCTCGTACAGATGAACAACATTCATTCTTAGTCTAGCGCTGAAAATACAAAGTCCAGCGCTAAAGCCGTAAACTAAAACGCTGAAAATGTCAAATCTACCGCAGAAAATATAAGGTCTAGTGTGGAAGATCTGAAGATGTAGCCCCTGCTGCTGGACTTGACATTGAGCGCTGGACTTTACATCCCGTGTGTTGATCTTTATATCTACAGCGCATAACTTTATGTCTACAGCGCTAAACTATGCATTTTCAGTCACAGATTTTTCTTATTTATCTCGAATGTACCAGCATCGCTTGATTTTTATATCGCTGGCTTTTATATCTTCAACGCTGGAATTTCCATCTATGGCGCTCAGATTTAGACTTTATTTTTCCAATATATGTCTTGATTTTGGAAAAGCTTTTGCAAAAGTTTTCTGAAACTCCATTAAGGTTTGAAATAAGTTATTGATGTTTAAAAACTTTATCTCTACACTTTATTTAAATGCAAACAACAAAAGCCCTTTTATCAGTAAATACCAAATGCGTTTGTAAATGTTGAAGAAGAATCTGTCCAAGTCAATGAACAAAATGCCCTGCAGGTTAGAGTTACTGAATCTTAAACAATAAAAAAAAACATAGTTCATCTTAATGTTAGTTGCAAAACATTCCATTCATCCGTTGAAAACGGGGAAAAGTTTGGCATCCAACGAATATAACGAAAAGACTACCTATTAAGCAATACTTTACAAAACACCGCATAGAAACATGTCTTAGCAACAAAAGACCCACCAGATACCGGTGGTTTTATCAGGAGCTCTTGAAACGTAAACATATCTTGGTCCACTAAAGGCACCCATCGTGAAGCTCATGGCAATTACAAATCTGATGATAAGTCTATTTCAAGGAAAAGAGAATAGGAATATGGCTTTGACAATTTGGAACATACCCGTGGTCATCTGTGACACAGATATTCTAAAACGGTCAATCAAATCATATCAGCTTCCGTAAACCTTTTTAAGGGCTAACTTTAAATTTACCAATTGAAATCTCTGATTCCAAATCCTCCTTGTAAGCAACAGCCTCTTGCAAAGTAATCATGTTAGTGTATGCAAACTATGAAATGTCGTATATCAACTGAAATAAGTCCATTTGATGGTGCTGCAAAGACGTTGTTACATAGAAATGGAAAGTTCACGATAGGAAAGCTGAAATCATCTTCTTTGTCTTTATGTTTAGTGCAGAACCACCCTAATTGTTAATTGCTAGATGAAAGTCAATATAGGATGTAGACTTCACTTGGTCGTACTGATGGTATCCTTTATTTCAAGTTGGGAAGGGATGAATGGTATCAACATAGTCACCAAACTTATTTATTTAATAGAACATCCTCTCCATTGGGAAAAGGGAAGTAAAAGTGTAAGTCTAGCATTTAAAATTTCTTCTTGAGAAGCTCCAATATCATGAAGGTCTTATTTCAATTAAGAAACGATGGACCAGTTGGCTCCCAAAAGAATGTTAATTGTATGTTGAAAACATGTCCTCCAAACTTAAAAAGTATATTTTCAATTGATCATTCTAATGATGTCAGTTTCAGTGACCTTTCTGTTTAAATCAGGGATTTAGTTAGAAAGAACGATGATATTTACAACTACGTTAATGAAACAAAGCTGGACTGAACACTTGTACAAGTGTTGCAGAACTAGAGGCTCTAAAGAGCCTGTGTCGCTCACCTTGGCTTTTGTTCTTATTCAACAAAGTACATTCAACAAAGTACACTCTCAAACATTATAAATGGGAATAGAATTCTCATTTAAATACCTCTGTTTTGTGAATCTTGTATTGCTGATCATTTAGTCGGTTTAGTTTCTTTCTATCTTCTTAAGACACAAAAGAGGGTAAAAGTGACGCTACCCAAATTTGTTCTTAATTTGAGTTTTGTGGTAATAAGCATTTTGTATAAGTTTTCACAACATTTGGTTGAAGCAAACTTAACAGGAAAGTCACAGAACCGAAAAATTCAGCATTTTTGCATTTTGTAAAGAGCCATAACACTAGAACGGTGATGCCACCTAAATTCAAAATTCAAACTTGATCTGTGTTTTGTGGTAATAAGCATTGTGTATAAGTTGCATAACATTTGTTTCATTTTTTGGATATTTTTGACAAGTTTACAGATATAAGGAACACTTTTAATAAGAATTTTTTTAGTTGTAAAAAAGTTTTATACTGTTAGTGTCTCGTGGCTGGATATTGATTGTGGTATGTGTAAATATTACAAATACTGTAGAGGTTTTATGACAATTAGTATGTGACACTTTAATAAAGAAATTCATTATTATTCTTTCATTATTATCATGAAATTAAAATAAAAGTCAGATGAATCCTGCCAAATGGACACATAGATCTTATCATCATTTCATACTCAACACATAATTACTATTGCTTATAGTATTTGACCAATCAATAATTAAAAGAAGTAACATCAGATTAACCCTTCTTACAGAAATGTATACCTCTTGTGCAGACTTAATACCAAATATAATTTTCCTTTTACTCATGATAACTGACAAAATCAGGTGATAAAACACTGAGATCAATGACACCAGACACAAGCCAGACATCTAAATATAATTTATCAAACTCTTCTACCTTCTATAATGAAAAAAATGAGATCAGCATCCCTATGTCTTGCATTCTGTGACATATGATTTATATTCTATTGATTTGATTAGTAATCAAGAAAATGTTCATGCTTAGTTTAACAGGAGTAATTATTTAATGGACATGGAGAAACTTAAAACAGAAGACAAATGTTTTTTTTATGTTATAAATTGTGGTAGCTCTGAATTGATTCAGAAAAATACAAAGACAGGTATTGCATTATATTCTTATTAAGTTTATTAACCAATGAATATTAAAAACATTTCATCCATACAGATAAACTTCATTCAACATTCAGCACAATGTACAATCAAATAACAGTACAATTTCAAATTAAACATAAATTATGCACAGAAACCCCACTGTTTCTTTTAAAGTTTGACTTTCTATAAATTTATACCTATGAACATTTTTATTTGCATACAGAATTCTTAGAAGTATCAGTAGGTAGGATATACATTAATTTAAAATGTAATAAGTTTTTCAATTTATTATCTTTTAAATAAAAAAGAAGTGTTCATTTGTATATGTTTGAAAATGTTACATGTCAACTTAAATAATGTTTCAAATTTAAATAACTTATTAATTACCACAGATCTAAAATGCAGAATTTCAGAAGTCATCAATTCTGAATAGTTTCACAATTAAGGTTGATAAAAAAAAATAAGCCATTACTATGTAATAGAGGGGGCGTGCAAAAGAAAAAAATAATTTTAATACATAATACAGATCATCTATAAATTCAAAAATACTACAACTGGGGGATTGTTTGACAACCTAGAATACAAATAAAGATCAAGTTATCAGTATAAAATTCCACCTTGATTACATATATACCAAACATATTCTGATAAAAAAAATTTATTAAAGGGACATAACTCCTGAAAGCAACATATATTTAATATAAAAGTAACACTCTAAAGCAAGGGACAATTTGCATCAGCAGATATAAGTTATCATCAATTGTTGGGAACTTTATAATCTATATTAAGTGGCAAATCTATCATTCAGTGATAATACTAAAATGAGCCACTTTAAATTACTATTTCAGATAAATAATTTAGAAGTAGAGTTATCTCCTTAGTCATTCTGATTTTAAAATAAGAACTAATTTAAGTAAAAAGTCATATTGTTTGGTTTTATCTTGAATTTCTACAAACTACATTTCACTAATACAGTGTTAAATTGTCTGTCTTCAAAATAATCTTTACAATTCATAAAAAAAGAGGAAGACTTTTACAGTTAATATAAAACATCTGTGCACAGTATATTTCTTTTATTTTGTTCTTAAGATAAAGGTTGAACTCCAATCATAAAACAGTAAACAAACAAGATAGAAATTTTGACATATGTTTTGACCTTTTAAAATTTAGAATTCTAGAAGTTGGAAAATTAAGAGGCTTGCATAAGTAGTTTTTGGAGATTAATAAGGGAGATAATTCAAGCCTTGAAAACTTTAAATCTGACAAATTTACTTTTACAATACATCTTCAAGTATATAAAAAGTATTTGCAAACTTTAAACTCCTACTGACATGTAAGACTGACATTTTAAGAAACAATCTTGAACAGTATTTCTTAAGTGTATTTTTGTTATGTGTATTATTAGATTGAAAAAATACATTTTCACATCTATTGTTGTAATTGTAAAATCTTTTCTTTTAATTTCCTTCAGATGGAGTTGCCTTCTATTCTTGACAGTTGGTCAGCTTGGGTATAAATAAGTTGATACCTCTTGATTCTTTAATTCACTGAAATAATAAAGCCTACATGTATTAAAATAATAATATGAAATTCAAATACTTGTGTGCTTGTGACAATTGTTAAGTGCTACAGAATCAATCAAGATAGAATGAAATAAATTGTCTGAATCAGCTCCTTAACAGATTGTTCATGTATTTATAAAAAGATGTGGTATGATTGCATATGAGACAACTCTTTACAAGAGACCAAATGATACAGAAATTAACAACTACAGGTCATTTGCTGATTTTGTAATATTGTAGAATAATTGTCTACTTGAAACTTATATTTGGATATAAACTTATTGTTTACTTTAATATATGATAATTTATTTAGATTATGTTTAATGTAATTTATCAAATTATGTGTAAATGAATGAACAAATTATTAATTGACAAAAGGTGTGTATACGTTGATTTAATTTACATTTGTATATACTATTAATACTTAAGATGTGCATATTATCATACCATAAAAAGCTGACTGTAGGCAATAGCTATGAAAGGACCACAAATACTTTCATTCTTTAGCTGTAATACATCTGATATCTGAACACTTTTGATGTAAATCTGGATAAGTCTGCGGAAAGAAAAACAAGATTTAGATATATAGACACACAATTTCATAAAATTGATGTACAATAAAGAATCAATAATTTGGCATATGATTTTAAATGTCACATCATAATGAACATGTCATGTTATTCATGTTTTTTGTTGTTGTTTGTTTTGGTTCTATGCATCGATCTGATAAATATTCTTTATGTCCCTGTCCCAAGTTAGGAGCCTGTTATTAAGTGGTTGCTGTTTTTGCTGAATATCATATTTGTTTTTCTTTTTTTTACAAAGTTACTTTATGTTTTGTGGTGCTTACTTCATACTACTTCATGTACTCCTTTAGAGGGTTCTCGCCTTGAAGACAGGTAGAGCAATGGAGAATTATCACAAGAATTATAACTTTCTGGCTTTAAAATCTCCTCATAACATTTGTTTGCATTTAAACAGCTTTTAGGATAAGGACCTGTCAGTAACATTTTGTGCATACATGCAGACCAAAGGGCCTTGTAAAACAAGATCGAGTTTGCTCCTGTGGTGCTAAATTTGTGTTTGGTAGTGCTTAATTAATTTAAGATGTCCACCATTAAAGGACTATTGACTTGTTGAACAAATCATTGGGGATTGTTGACCAATGGGTCTTAGGAATCTACTAAGATCATTAAAGAGAACATAACACCTCTATAATCATCAATGAGGTTGTATTACCACCTGTGTTACTAAGTTCATTTTGGTGGTGCTTTTATATACTGAATGAAGAATACCATAAGAGGTAAACAGACTTGTCAACATGACAATGGTTGCTTGTGGACCAATAGGCTTTACAAATTAACTTAAACCTTAAAACAGTGTTTTAGACCCTTATACCTGTCTGTTTGACCAAGGAGAGGAAGCTACTTCCTGTGGTGCTAATCTCGTTTTGGTGGTGCTTATATTTTCTTTGATGAAATATATCGTAAAAGACTCCTTTATTGTAGATTGGACCACAGACATTGAATGGGCCCTACAAATCAACATAAACCCCAAAATGTTTTTTTAGATCCCTATACCTGTTTATTAGATCAGAGAGTGGAAGCTACCTTCCATGCAGCTAAGTAAGTTTTTGATGGTGCTTATATTTTTGAAATAAAATATACCATAAGTGGATCTGGACTTAATATTGGACCACAGGTGCTTGTGAACCAATGAGCCTTATAAATCAACTTAGACCCCAAAGAGTGTTTTATACTCATGAACTTGTCTGTTTGGCCAAGGAGTTGGAAGCTATCTTCTGTGGTGCTAATTTCTTTTTCGGTGGTGTTTGTTATTTTTTTAATAGAATATACCATAAGAAACCTCTGAACTTAAGATTGGACCAAAGGTACATTTGGACCAATGGGCCATACAAACCAACATAGACCCCAAAAGAGTTTTTTTTTTTAGACCTCTATACCTGTCTGTTAGGCCAAGAGGGTGGAAGCTACCTTCCAAGGAGTTAAGTTAGTTTTTGGTGGCGCTTATATTTTTTTTAATGAAATATACCCTAAATGGCCTCTGGACTTAAGATTAGACCACAGGTGCTATTGGATCAATAGGCCTTACAAATCAACAAAGACCCCAAAAGTAGGCTTTACACCCCTATACCTGTCTGTTGGACCAAGGGGATGGAAGCAACCATCCATGGTGCTAAGTTCATTTTTGGTGGTGCATATATTTCTTTAATGAAATATACCACAACAGACCTCTGGACTAGAAGATTGCACCACATGTGCTTGTGAACCAATGAGCCTTTCAAATCATCTTAGACACAAAAAGAGTGTGTTAGACCCATAAACCTGTCTAATGGACCAACGAGAAGAAAGCTACCTCCCATGGTGCTTAGTTTGTGTTTGGTGGTGCTTATATCTTTCTTTAATGAAATATACCCTAATAGACCCCAGGACCTGTAAATTGGACTACAGTTGCCTGTGGACCATTGAGCCTTACAAACCAACTTAGAACCCCAAAGACTATTTGAGACCCCTAGACCCGTCTGTAGGACCAATGGGAGGGAAGCTACCTCCTGTGGTGCTAAGTTCATTTTTGGTGGTGTTTATATTTTTCTTTAATGAAATATACCCTGATAGACCCCAGGACCTGTAAATTGGACTACAGGTGCCTGTGGACCAATGAGCCTTACAAACCAACTAAGAACCCCAAAGACTATTTGAGACCCCTATACCCATCAGGACCAATGGGAGGAAGCTACCTCCTGTGGTGCCTACCTCCAGTGGTGCTAAGTTCATTTTGGTGGTGCTTAAATATATTTTCTTTATTAAAATATACCCTAAAGGACCCAATGGACTTGTAGATTGGACCCGAGGTGCCTGTGGACCAATGAGCCTTACAAACCAACTCAGACTCCCAAAGAGTGTTTTAGACCATATTACCTGTCTTTTGGACCAATGGGAGGAAACTATCTCCTGTGGTGCTAAGTTCGTTTTGGTGGTGCTTATATCTGTATTTAATGAAATATACCCTAAAAGACCCTATGGACTTGCAAGTTGAACCACAGGTGCCTGTGGACCAATGAGCCTTACAAACTAACTAAGACTCTTATATCTGTCTATTGCAGCAAGGGGTGGAAGCTACAATCCATGGTGCTAAGTTCATTTCGGCGTTGCTTATATTTTGTTAATCAAATATACCATTAGAGGCATCTGCACTTGAAGATTGTACCAAAAAGCTTGTAGACCAATCAACATAGACTAACAAAAGAGATTTTAGACCTCTATACCAGTCTGTTGGACTAAGGGGTGGAAGCTTTCTTCTGTGGAACTAAGTTTTTTCTGGTGGAGCTGATATCTTTAAATGAAATATACCCAAAGTGGACGCTTGACTTCAGATTGGATCATAGGACCAATGAGCATTATAAATCAAAAAAGTGTCTAAGACCCCAAAAAATATTTTAGACTCATATACCCGTCGATTGGGCCAATGGGAAGGAAGTTTCCTTCCTTGGTGCTAAGTTCGTTTTTGGTGGTGCTTATATTTTTCTTTAGTGAAATATACCCTAGGAGAACCCTGGACTTGAAGATTGGACAACATTTGCCTGTGGACCAATGAGCCTTACAAACCAACTTAGAACTCAGGAGTATTTAGACCCTATACCCATCTGATTGATCAAAGGAGGAAGCTACCTCCGTGGTGTTAAGTTCGTTTTGGTGGTGCTTATATTTTCTTTAGTGAAATATACCCTAAGAGACCCCATGACTTGTGTAAATTGGAAAGCAGATGCCTTTAGACCAACGGTCCTTACAAACTAACATAGAACCCCAAAAGTGTTTTAGACCAATTTACCCGTCGGTTGGACAAAGGGAGGAAGCTACCTCCCGTGATGCTAAGTTTGTTTTGGTGGTGCTTATTTCTTTCATGAATGAAAAATAACATAAAAGACCCATGGACTTGAAGATTGGACCACAGGTGCCTGTAGATCAACAAGCTTCACAAACCAACTTAGAACCTTAAAAGTGTTTAAGACCCCATACCAGTCGGTTGGACCAAAGGGAGGAAGCTACATCCGGAAGCAAGTTAACTCGTACCATTGCAAAATCGTACCAGGTCAACTCGTACCACTAAAAGTCAACTCGTACCAATATTAACTCGTACCACTGCGGAGTCGTACCCTTACGAACTCGTACCACTGCAAACTCGTACTATTAAAAATATAATACTAGAACACACCGATGTGTGATACAAAATGACTGACATTTGACAAAATACAGCCGACGAAAGGGGCTGACAGGGGAATTTATTTTGCCTGTATTTTGGCATCAACAAATATTGCTCATATGTATATTAACTGTCAGTGATGTTTACAAATAGACAGAAATTAATTTCGGCATGCTCAGAGTTGCACGTTTTTCATTACAAACATACATTCACTTTACCATATCAATGTCACTTATGCATGTTAACGTTATGTAGGATTTCTAGGTGTACATTAACACGGAGTGTTATATACATCAGCACATCACACTGAAGGGATATGGTAATTTTCTCCATCTGAATGTCTGTCCGTCCGTCGCTTGGTAACCAATTAATACACATAGACCGTTTATCAGAAAGCTTTAAGGGAACCAACAATTCATCTTTTGTTGGGGTGGTGGGGGATGTTTTTTTTTCTCAGAACGATTTTTTTTGTCACTAATTTTCCTCAATAATATCTTCCAATTTTAGAGTTTTGACTTTGATTCGGAAAGGTTGCATATGCGCCTTAGCACTGATCTTTTAACACAAGCATGTCAACCCGAGTAGGGCGAATCAAGTAGGCCATGTATCCTTGAGTTTTCTTAATCCAATTAGCCAAGGAAAAATCAGCTACAAATTGGTCATTGTGATTTCAAATTATATACTTTTTACAAACTTATGAGGTATTGAGTGAAATTTAAATATTTATTCATCATTAAACACCATTTGAATGCTTTTAAATAAGTTGGTACGAGTTTGCAATGGTACAATTTACCGTGGAGCGAGTTAGCAGTGGTACGAGTTTGCAGTGGTACGAGTTTGTTTTAGTGGTGCGAGTTGACATTGGTGCGAGTTTGCAATGGTACGAGATAACTATAATTCCTACATCCCATGGTGTTAAGTTCGTTTTGGTGGTGCTTATATTTTCTTGAATGAAATATAACATTGAAAACCCTGGGACTTGTAGATTGTTCTACAGATGCCTGTGGACTTATGAGCCTTACAAACCAACTAACAACTCCAAAGTGTTTTCTATACCTGACTAAGGGATGGAAACTACCTTCTGTGGTGCTTAGTTCATTTTGGTGGTGCTTGTTATTTTTTTAATGAAATATACCATAAGAGACCTCTGGAATGGACAACATGAGCTTAAGGACGAATGGCAATGCGTTTTAAAACTCAATATGACCTCAAAAGCAGCTGCTGACATGTGATATAGACCCCTATACCTGTCTGTTAGACCTAAAGACAGAATTTTCCTCCCGTGGTGCTTAGTTCATTTTTGTTGGTGCTTTAAATTTGATAAAATTTTCAATGAAAAAACATTCCGGTAGACTTTTAAATTGGACTAGATGTCCCGTCAGGGACTTTGTAATAAATATTTGATCCTAAACAGTTAATGAGACAACCCTACATGCCTATAAAATGTAGAGATCAGTGGGTTAAACAAACAGGATGTTTTGATTTGAATGAGCATGCGCAGAAATAACCACGAGTTTTCGATCCATAATAAAGAAAAAGCTAGAAATAAATCGAAAAAAAAATGGTTGGTCCCTTGTCTCAACCATAAGACAGGTTACCAGGAAAACAATAATCCAATCAAACGGTGGTGCTTATAGTGGTTTTCATCACGTTTCGATATATATATTATTACTCGAGTTGCACAACATTTCATGCAAGGTTTTTTCTAGAAAAATCGAACTAATGTGTTAAATAAAAGAAAATTGGCTTGATTTCTTCATTATTAAGTTTGTGATTGAAACAGTTTGAACATGTTGGATAAAGCAGCAGTGACCAAATACGTGAAACAGGTAAGTCATTGTTTACAACTGTCCAATAAAAGTAAAAAAAAAACCACATTTTAAGCCCACTTGTTTTGTGAATTTTTATACGCCCGTTTACGGGACGTATTATGGTATACCGTTGTACGTCCGTCTGTCCGTCTGTCTGTCCGTCCGTCCGTCCGTCGTCAACATGTCGGACATTAACTCAAAAACGCTTTAACCAATTTGCATAAAACTTTGGTGAATTGTTTATATCTATTGACGTGAGCTCCCTTTCGTTTTTTATAAATTTTAGATTTTACGTTTTCTGAGTTATGGGGTTTTATTCATAAAAAAAGGGGGATTTTCCAGTTTTCAGACAATAACTCAAAAATGCTTTCAGCAGTTCTCATGAAACTTTGATGAATTGTTGATATCTATTGATGTAAGCTCCCTTTAGAATTTTATAAATTTTAGATTTTACATTTCCGAGTTATAGGGTTTTATTCATTAAAAAAGGGGGGATTTTCCAGTTTTCAGACAATGACTCAAAAATGCTTTCAGCAATTTGTATGAAACTTTGGTGAACTGTTAATATCTATTGATGTAAGCTCCCTTTAGAATTTTATAAATTTTATTTGTTTATAGTCTGACAACACATTTACTAAGTATTTCGCAACAGCACAGTATATTGCACAACAGCAAGAAATCTTTAATTGAATATAAATTCAATTCATATAACCAACTTCAAGTTCTTTGACTACATTTATTCAGAAACCTATAATACAATTATTGTATGTCAAATATTTAATTACATCCAAATTCAGACCTGTATCAAGCTTGAATATTGTGTCCATTTTTGCCCCAACTGTTCAGAGTTAGACCTCTGCGGGCGTATCCAGCTGCGCTCAGCGAAGCAGTTTTTTGGACTATCACCCGATTTGGTATCGAATCTGATGTCAATTCCAAAGGGTGTCAATTGCTAGTGCTTAATTTTAGTACTGCCAATATCTGATCCATGATATGATTTAATTTTATAAAAGGTGACAACTCCTGCAGGCAAAATTGCCTGTTTTGGGGTTTTGATGGTAAGCCAACTTGTTTTGTAAATTTTGGGATTATGTAAGGTTGTTTTTGATTTAAACATTACAATTTTTATAGAATTGAGCATTCATAGAAGCACACTGTATAATTATTTACAAAAAATTGACAGGTAGACCACTAAGTGTTAGTTAAAAGAGTCAGATGGGATGATTACCGAATGTCATTGTATATATGACCTTGCACCATTAGAAGATGGGGATTTTCAGAGGAATCAATCTGGCAATTGACAAAGTTTATATATATAAATGTTTTGAAGGGTAATAATCTCACTTTTTTGGTGATTCAATCCAGCATTTAATATTCTATGGTAATTCTCTTTGAAGATCATTATTTGGTTTCTGTACATGTATCCACATGTGCTTGAGGCATGGACACCTGTTTTTTTCTCCTTATTTTTAAAGTTTAAGATTTATAGGTAAAAGAAAAATTAAGGTAGAGGGTTTCCATGTCCATTTTCTTAGACATTGTAGGTATTATTGAATTTTGCTTGTTTCCTAGGTAAGGTTTCCCATTTGAGATGGAAAAAAGCAACCAAAGACTTAAGTGGTACATTTATAAAGATGTAGGTTTTATGCACATTTAGGATTATAGTCATCAGTTGTTCAAATAACCCTGCATCTGTGTGCATCAATGCACAGATGAAAAATGTAGCATGATTAACATTGTTTAAAGTAATTCCAATAAAATCAGTGATGATAGGGACTGACTTGAAATTCAGTGTCAGGGGTGAGCTTTTGCTCTGTCATGTCTGTGTTCATGACTGTGACTTAGAGATGAAGACCAGCAACAATAGTGATGTTCCTTTGCTTTAGGTTTTGTCCAGTATGTGTAGGGATTGTATATCATGAATTACTTCTTTTCCATTCCATTGCATGGGTGGAATAAACACCATATCCCTTCTATTCAACAAATAAAAAATTTTGACAATTTAATTACTCATTGTCCATGTTTCAGTGGCCTGATATTGTCAGAAGGAAAAGGTTTTTAAAGAAACAAATACCAGATGCTTGTTTGATAGATAAATATACACTATATAATGAAGACGGCGATATTCTTGTTCATGTTGTTAGGATTATTTAGATGCAAAATTTCTCTGAACCAACAATTTTTTTAAATAGATTCTAACGTGTATAAATATTGTTTGTAATTGTACTTATTTTGTAGGTTATAGAAGATGAAGTAGAAAGAGGAACAGATGACCAATTTTTATGTGACATTGATTTACACACTTTACTGGTGGATGATAAAAGTAGCTTAAATCCAAGGGAGACAATTGTTGGTTACCCTACTTACCCATTATACAGAGAGATAGGAAATATGCTTTATCAGTGGTTAGAAAACAAGTATGAACATGATACATAATTTTTTGTTCATATTAATTGCTTGTGTTGAAAAAAAAACTATTTAGAGTTTGTACAATTATATCTCTCATATCAAACAGACAAATGATGCGGTTGCAATATTATATACATTGTATAAGAAATTATGAAAATAATGTTATTTTTAATATGGTTTTATTAAAACTGATTGATTGATAAATGTTTGCCAACTTTGCCTTATGCTGTATTAGTACTAAAAGGCTATATCAGGACGTGCATTTAGATTTAGGATTGCAACTATTGTAAATTAAATACAGATCTCTCAATGTGAGAAAAAACTTAGACTGATACACAATTTTATATGTACATCATTTAGCAGGTTTGATACAATACTCAAAATCAGATCTTGTAAAAGTCTATTTGCTCCTAACACAGTACTTCAAAAATTCAAAAATAGTACCCATGAAATAATTATTAATATTTATGAGGTAAATATTGTGATATAAAAAAAAAAGCTCAAAGTAAAAATCAACAAAACCACTTAAACAATTGATTTTTTGTTGTTTTTGAGAAAAGTAAATCACCAATCTAATATAAATACAGATCCTGTGTCCATGCTTTGTTCTATTTACTTCTCCTAAAATTATTATGCAAACAAATGAAATATTATAAGTTATGTTCATATTAATATCACCCTATATCCACACCCTGGATATGAAGGGTGTTAAAATATCGTATCTACGATGAACGTAGATAACTAATTTATCCCAGTCTTTGTCCAAATCTGTCGATTTTTAGAGAAATTCGATCACAAAGTGTAACGTGAAAGCAACGTTTTTTCATTTTCTAAAAATCTTTTATTGAAATTTGGGAATTTGACATATATTTTACAAGGTGTAGGGTACTACCTTTGGTAGAACCCTACAGGTAGTCAAATATAAGACGTTTTTGATACAGAGACAGAGAAACTGGAGTGGGTCGAATTTGGCGCTCAATGTTGTGAGAGTTACATCATAGACGGTGTGATGTCAACGTGGTTCATTTGCATAGCTAGGTCAGTAGTCCCATTCATAGACAATGTGGCAGCCAAGTGATGCATTTACTAAAATGAGTGCAAATGATCGACAAAATAAGATGACATCGTTAGTGGATTAAATATTTAATTACAGACATCATGAATAATCTACAGAATTCTATATTTCACAAAGAACAACCATGGAACTAAGGAAAACGCATGTGACGTCCCCCGGGGTAATGGATAGCAACGTCCGGGTATATGGGTTAGCAACACCCAGGGGCTATGGGTTTTGTAACAACGTGCGTTATCCAATCAAAATCCTAGAAATATACTAAGCCGGGGATAATATTATATATATCTGCCTTATAATTTTTGGAGGTGTGCATCATCACAATAAAAAACAATGATCCTGGTAAAACAACATAAATTAATAATATTAGAAATATATAATATACAATACCTATTCATCTAAATGTTATGATTACAGAGAATGTCCAGTTGTAAATCTGCCGAAGTATGATTTGTTGGATGAGAAAGTGTATGTGGAATCAAGGTAAGATTTTGCTGTATTCACATCAAAGAAAGACTTAATTGGCATGAAGGGGGTAGGTGTGTGCTAAAATAAAATCAAAATTGAATTTCATCATGAATGAAAAATATGTTTTATCTTTTGAACAAAGCAAACAAAATTATGTGCAGGAACTGCTATTAATTTAGAATTACAGTCTTCTGTCATGGAAGCATGTGAAATAAAAAGTGATGAATATTTTGAAAGAAAATATCCCTGTACCACCTGAATCAAATGTCAACCCACTGATGGATGTCAGTCAAGAGGATATGTTTTGTGTACCACCTGAATCAAATGTCAACCTGCTGAACGATGTCAGCCAAGAGGATATGTTTTGTGTACCACCTGAATCAAATATGAAAACACTGACTGATGTCAGCCAAAAGGATATGTTTTGTGTACCACCTGAATCAAATATCAACCCACTGACCCGATGTCAGCCAAAAGGATATGTTTTGTGTACCACCTGAATCAAATGTCAACCCACTGACCCGATGTCAGCCAAAAGGATATGTTTTGTGTACCACCTGAATCAAATGTGAACCCACAGACCGATGTCAGTCAAGAGGATATGTTTTACATTTGAACTTGATAATGTACTTACTGTTGTACATAACATGGATAAAATTAAATATTAGCAACAGCTGTTTACAAAAAGGAAATTGGAAACATAAAAACATCAAAAGAAAAGACAAAATATATTTAAGTTGATTATATATTACTAAGTTTATAATTATGCCCCCGCCGTAGCGGAGGGGGCATTAAGTTTTACCCTTGTCCATCTGTACGTACGTACGTACGTACGAACATACGTATGTCCCAAAGTTGGTTTCCGTTCTCTAACTTTAGTTTGCCTCAACCAAATGTTATGAAACTTATACACAATGCTTATTACCACAAAACACAGATCAAGTTTGAATTTTGGTGGTTTCACTTTAACCTTTCTAGAGTTATGCCCCTTTACAAATGGAAAAATTGCTGAATTTTTTGTTTCCGTTCTCTAACTTAAGTTAGCCCCAACCAAATGTTATGAAACTTATACACAATGCTTATTACCACAAAACCCAGATCTAGTTTGAATTTTGGTGGCGTCACTTTTTTTTTCTAGAGTTATGCCCTTTACAAATGGAAAAATTGCTGAATTTTTCGTTTCCGTTCTCTAACTTTAGTTTGCCTCAATCAAATGTTATGAAACTTGTACACAATGCTTATTACCACAAAATACAGATCAAGTTTGCATTTTGGTGGTGTCACTTTAACCGTTCTAGAGTTATGCCCCTTTACAAATGAAAAAATTGCTGAATTTTTCGTTTCCGTTCTCTTACTTAAGTTTACCCCAACCAAATGTTATGAAACTTATACACATTGCTTATCACCACAAAATACAGATCAAGTTTGAATTTTGGTGGTGTCACTTTAACCGTTGTAGAGTTATGCCCCTTTACAAATGGAAAAATTGCTGAAGTTTTCATTTCTGTTCTCTAACTTAAGTTTTTCTCAACCAAATTTTATGAAACTTATACACAATACTTATTACCACAAAACTCAGATCAAGTACAAATTTGGGTAGTGTCACTTTTACCGTTCTTCAGTTATGTCCCTTTATAACTTTATATGATATGCAAGCGGGGGCATCATCTGTGTCCCATGGACACATTCCCCATCTATTTTCTCATTAGTCCATACCAAAAACAAGATCTACACAAACAGATATACATTCACAGTCCCTTGTATTTGTATGTGATGTGTGTATGAACTCATTTTTAACCGGATTTTCAAAGGAAAAATAGGTTATTGGTTTGGGGATGTACGGCGGGCGGGCGGCTGCCAGACAGTGACCGTTCATTAACATGCAAATGCTTTGACGAATTTTTTCAAATTTTGATATGTTGTTTCCTGTGACTAAATGAAGGTCAAGTTCAATTTTCATGATTTTAGCTTCTCTCGTTTTTGAGTTTTCGACTTTTTAGAAGTCGAAATATATACTTATTATATGATTGAGTTATTTCCCTTTGAACAGAAATTGTGATTTGCAAATATCATTTTCATTAGATAATAATCTATTTTATTAATTGATATATTTCATTACATTACACTGTGTAGATAAAATTGTTGACATTGATAGATAAATTGCAGATCTATATTAGTTTGTGACAAATGAAAGAAAAATATTGGGAACTTTTATATATATAAAGTTTGATTACACTAAGTGTTTTAAATAATTTTCACCTGTTAATAGATAACAAAACATATGGTAAATATCTTATCACACAATTATAATTGGAGTGACAGATTTATTTGAAAATTTTCTGTTTCCTAAGTGTTGAGGATAAGATCTGTTGGACAGTACAAATAAAGTTTGAAATTTACTGTTCATTATTAGACATTTTGAAGATAATTACAGATAAGTTTTATAGATTTTTAATAGATATTGTATTAATGATAAATGACATTTTGGATTATTTTTCATCTTTTCTTTTGTAAATTGTTTGAAGAATTTTGTGGTTGGTTTGTTTGTTATTCTGTATAAACTTATTTTCTGAATGCTATATATATATTTTTTTTGATGAAGAAAACTCCTTTAAAAACTAAGCTTAGTTTGTCTATTAATAAACATATATTTAGATTTCTGATTTTGGGCCCAGTTTTCAAGTTGGTCCAAATCGGGGTCCAAAATTATACTGTGTTTGATTTCAAAATAAATTGAATATCTATAGGGTTCTTTGAAAAGCTGAATCTAAACCTGTATTCATTTTCATTATTAATTAGATAATACCCCATTGAGGTCCAAAGGGTCCTAAATTAAACTTTTGTTTGATTTCATCAGCAATTCAAAAATTGAATTCTTGGGGTTCTTTGATATGCTAATGATAACAATGTTATTAGATTTTGGATATTGGACCATAATAGGTAAATGTCCAATTTCAAATTTTCAGTTCTTTGACCATATTCATTTTGTGTCACAAACCTATACTGTGTCAAATATTCAATCACAATCCAAATTCAGAGCTGTTATAAGCTTAAATATTCTGTCCATACTTGCTCAACTGTTAAGGGGTTCAACCTCTGCAGGAAAATCTGGTTTTGCTGTCACTCTGACTGCCTCTTGTTAGTATTTTAATTTAGAGATCGATGGTTATATTGATAGTTGAAATAAGGTTTTATAATAAGTATTTTCCAAATCTGATTATTATCAAAAGTTAATGGGTTAAAAAGATTTAAACACAAATGTGTATTTTGTTTTACAGGACAGCAACATTTGCCACCATTACACCATTGTTGGATGGTATGACTTCACTTTGGGATCACTGGGGTGAGGAGGAAAGAAAATACAGAATCAGATATATTTTGACAGTAAGATTTTTTCTATTTTTACAAATTTTTATTAACTGTGTATTGTATTAGTGTTAAATTTCAATGTAATTGTAAAATAAGGAATTAATTTGACACTATGAAGTTAGAAGAATCATCTTGGTCACACTAGTAAGGTTTCTTATCCTTTAATATATAATGCATAGGAAAAGGCATCTTCCCTAGCCAAATATTACAATCTGATTGATCCCTTAGTTAGCAAAGATAAGGTATTTAGTGCTAGAACTTAGTACAAATAAAGTGGATTCAATTTAAGAAGGTTTGAAGTGGACTAGAATTATTGATTTGTTTACAAACAGCAATTAAAAGGGTGGTTAAGGGTTAAAGTAAATGTTCATGCAGTTGGGTAATTTGCTAATTCTTTTTAATTCTGAGTTAATTATTTTAAATAATAAATAAGAGGTACAAGAGACCATTCTGATTATTTTCATGAATTTATTCATGAAAACTGATAAAACAATGATTTCAGGATTTAAGATATAAACTTTTTGTTTACCATGGTTTAGTACATTGTGTTTGGATCAAAACTTTAGATTTTTGAAAGATATTTAATAAATATACTTAGTATTATTGTTGCCAACTGAAGAATGCTTGATATAGATTGTTTTATTTATTATACCCTTGAAACTTTGAAATACTTAATGTTTTCAAAATTAATCAATATTCAACAGCTTTTACTCTACAAGATAAAAACATAGTGTATTTTTATTATGAATGTAGGTAGAATGAAGGTGAACTTCATTTTAGGATACCAGTATAAATAATAATACAGTTGGTTTAATTCTATTTTTGAATAGCTGTTAGGAAAGAGAGGAATATTAGATCTATTGGGCATTAGAAAGACTGTTGGAACAAAGGAGATCTTGCCATGTTCCAGGAAAGTGTTGGAGGATTGTTTTGCAGCAAAACATTCGTAAGTTTAAAAGTGTATGTTTAAAGTACATTTTCAAAAGTTTGTAATTTGTCAACAGTTTACATAGATGATATTATCAGAAAATGTGTACTTATCAGTTTTATAGAAAGATCTCATGTCAAGTAAGTCAAACAAATGAAATAAATCTTCTTTAAAAAAAAAAAAATTTATATTGTTGCTAGAAGCAAATTTGATTTTCATTGAAGAGCACTCAAGATATTAAATTCATACTCATTTAAAGAGAGTATGGCAGTTACAATATAGTTAATCTTCCTTAAGGCCCTTGAAACATTTTGATAGATTGTTTAGAAAATTTTTATGCAGATATGAAAGCACTTATCTCTGGGTTTTTTAATTTCCGTGTATAACATTACTGTCTTGTGTGCATTTGGAAAGCCCTTATAGTTAAAAGTCCCTGATTATTAAAGCAGAAATCCAGCTTATAGAATATATACTTTCATCAAAGTATTATGACATTTACATCAAGTTAATGAAAATTAACTTTATATTTATTTTGACAGGCCAAATTCAAGTTCCCAGCTGTCAGTTGGTGCCAGGGCATTAGCCAAGCACTCTCATAGAGATATGAGTACATCTTGGTGGGGTGTGTGCACTGGAAGTAAGTACAAATAAGGCCAAAAAAATAATGCATTCAAGATACCTCATGAACTTAATATTCATGTTTTGTAAAGATTACAATAGCAGTACAGTTGGGTAATCATTCTAAATTCCTGGAGACCAGTTTTACCAAGTATTTTTTCCAAGATCATACTTCCGTAGGACATACACTAAATTGATGTAGACACTAAGGCCAAAAAATATAATTCTGTTTCTTGCCTCTTTACCTATCCTAAATGTTCATGTCTACCATAACACATTTTATCAACATTTTTGGTTATGCACTCTTAAAATGCAGATATCTTTAGAGAAGCACTGTTTTAAGTCCAGAACATTTCCCTATCTATTGTTTAAGATTGTAAGTTGCCCGCTAGATGTCTTTTGGTTATTTTTTCATTGGGTTGCTGATTCATTTGATGTATACGCCACATCTCCTTTCATTCATATTTAAAATATTTTTCAAAAATAGAATACCTACCTTCAAAGCCTACTTTTTTCTACCAGAAGGCAGGGAACAAGTATTTATTTTTTGGGGCCTGAAAAGGAATTTCAGTTCTGGCATAATATGTTTTCAATATATTAAACTTGTCTTGCATATTTTTGTCTGACAGATCAAATGTTTCAAGAGAAACTGAGACCATCTATAGGTATGGGATGATGTTGGCCTCCCATATTTTTTTCAATAAATCATACCCTTTGTATTATCTGTCTGTCTGTCTGTCTGTCTGTCCATCCGTCAGTCTGGCAAATCAGTTTTCCACACATTTTTATGCCCCCGCTGTAGCAGAGGGGGCATTAAGTTTTACCCTTGTCCGGCTGTACGTATGTACGTACGTACGTCATACGTCCGTCCGTACGTCCCAAAATTGGTTTCTGTTCTCTAACTTGAGTTTGCCTCAACCAAATGTTATGCAATTTATACACAATGCTTATTACCACAAAACACAGATCAAGTTTGAATTTTGGTAGCTTCACTCTAACCATCTAAATTTTTAGTTTCCATTCTCTAACTTAAGTTTGCCTCTACCAAATGTTATGAAACATATACACAATGCTTATTATCACAAAATACAGATCAAGGGTGAATTTTGGTGGCGTCACTCAAACCATTCTAGAGTAATGCCCCTTTATAAATAGAAAAATTGCAAAACTTTTAGTTTCCGTTCTCTAACTTAAGTTTGCCTCAACCAAATGTTATGAAACTTATACACAATGCTTATTACCACAAAACACAGATCAAGTTTGAATTTTGGTGGCGTCACTCAAACAGTTCTAGAGTAATGCCCCTTTATAAATGGAAAAATTGCAAAATTTTTAGTTTCTGTTCTCTAACTTAAGTTTGCCTCAACCAAATGTTATGAGACTTACACACAATGCTTATTACCACAAAACTCAGATCAAGTTCAAATTTGGGTAGCGTCACTTTTACCGTTCTTCAGTTATGTCCCTTTACTATATGATATGCAAGCGGGGGCATCATCTGTGTCCACATGTGGACACAATCCACATTTATTTCTTCATGCTTGAATATATTGATTTGATATTTGGTGTATTGTTTAATTATGAGTTACAGATCAAAATTTTGTTCCGGTTTGATGATTTTGTGCAGAGTTATGGTCCTTAGACTTAGAAAATTCACTTTAATAATTAGTTTTCTACACTTTTTTATGCTCTCGCCGTAGCAGAGGGACAATTAAGTTTTACCCTTGTCCGTCTGTACGTCCATCCGTACGTACGTACGTCCCATAATTGGTTTCTGTTCTCTAACTTTAGTTTACCTCAACCAAATGTTATGAATCTTATACACAATGTTTATTACCACAAAACACAGATCAAGTTTGAATTTTGGTGGCATTACTTTTCAGTTCAGTTCTAGAGTTATGCCTCAACCAAATTTACAAATGGAAACATCAAGTTTTGAAAATGGGTGGCGTCACTTTTACTTTTTATGCCCTTTACAAATGAAAACGACCTTTCAAAAAAATTTTGAAACTTATACATAATGCCACATATTTCAGTTCAAGTTTGAATCGGGTGGTGATATTCTAGAATTATGCCCTACAAATGGACGTTGTTCTCTTACTTTAGTTTGCCTCAACCAAATGTAATGAAACTTATACACAATGCTTTTACCACAAAATACAGATCAAGTTTGAATTTTGGTGGTGTCACTTTACTGTTCTGGACACATTCCCATTTATTTCGTCATGCTTCAAGACACATTGTTCCGTCTGATGATTTTGTGCACTCTAACTTTAGTTTAAGTGAATGGATCTCTAGGAAATTTTACCATAAGGTTCAATACCACAAAAGGAAGGTTGGGATTGATTTTGGGGTTATGGTACCAACAGTTAAGGAATTAAGGGCCAAAAAGGGGCCAAAAATAAGCATTTTTGTAACTTCCAGACAATAACTTGTGTGTAAGTAAATGGATCTCTCTGACATTGTACCACAAGGTTCCATATCACAAAGGGAATGCTAGGATTGATTTTGGGGGTAATTGCCTCAAAATATTAGGAATTAGGGGCCAAAAAAGGGGCAAAAAATAAGCATTTTTCTAGTTTCAGGACAATAACTTGTGTGTAAGTATATGGATCTTTCTGAAATTGTACTACAAGGTTCCATATCACAAAGGGAAAGCTGGAATTGAGTTTGGGGTAATTGCCGTCAACGTTTAGGAATTAGGGGCCAAAAGGGGCCAAAATAAGCATTTTACTAGTTTCCAGACAATAACTTGTGTTCAAGTGTATGGATCTCTCTGAAATTGTACTGCAAGGTACCATACCTCAAAGGAAGGCTAGGATTGAGTTTGGGGATGAATCATAAGGGTTCAAAAATTTGGGGAGATTTTTTTTTCCTTTTTTTCTTTAAAATTTTCCATTTTAAGTTGGTTATTTCTGATTTATATTTAAAAGCAAATTAAAATGATATGGCAGGAGATACACACCAAACAGGATGTGTAATTTATTATATAATAAGTATTGTGCAATAGCAAGAAATTTTCAATTGCACAGTATTGCGCAATAGCAAGAAATCTTCAATTGCACAGTATTGCGCAATAGCAAGAAATATCCAGTAGCACAATATTGCACAATAGCAAGAAATTGTCAATTGTACAGTATTGTGCAATAGCAAGAAATATTCAATTGCACATTATTGCACAATTGCAAGAAATATTCAATTGCACAGTATTGTGCAAAAGAAGATACTTTGTATAAATTGCTTATTTCTTGACCAATTTCAATGGGGTTTTATTCTTGAATTCTTGGGGTACTTTAATATGCTGAATCTAACCGTGTATTAAGTTTTTGGATTTTGGCCCCGTTTTAAATTGGTCCACATTGAGGTCCAAAGGGTCCAAAATTAAACTTTGTTTAATTTCATCAAAATTGAATTATTGGGGTTCTTTGATATGCCGAATCTAACGGTGTATTTAGATTCTTAATTTTGGTCCTGTTTTCAAATTGGTCTACATTAAGGTCCAAAGGGTCCAAAATTAAACTTAGTTTGATTTTAACAAAATTGAATTCTTAGGGTTCTTTGATATGCTGAATCTAAACATGTATTTAGATTTTTGATTATGGGCCCAGTTTTGAAGTTGGTCCAAATCGGGTCCAAAATTAAACTTTGTTTGATTTCAACAAAATTGAATATATGGGGTTCTTTGATATGCCGAATCTAACCATGTATTTAGATTTTTGATTTTTGGGCCCGTTATCAACTTTGTCCACAATGAGGTCAAAAGGGTCCAAAATTAAACTTTGTTTGATTTCATCAAAATTGAACTCTTGGGGTTCTTTGATATGCTGAATCTAACCATGTATTTAGATTTTGGATATTGGACCATAATAGGTGAATGTCCAATTTAAAATTTTTAAGTTCTTAGACCACATTCATTCTGTGTCAGAAACCTATGCTGTGTCAAATATTTAATCACAATCCAAATTCAGAGCTGTATAAAGCTTGAATGTTGTGTCCATACTTGCCCCAACTGTTCAGGGTCGACCTCTGCGGTCGTATCAAGCTGCGCCCTGCAGAGCATTTTATTTGTCATGCTTGAAGATATTGATTTGATATTTGGTATATAGTTTACACAATGACAAATTATAGATCAAGATAGCATTTTGTTCCAGTACAATGAATTTTTGACCGGTAGGGGACTATGTATTGCCATGCAATACTCTCAGAATGCTTGTTTTATCTGTTTTAGATTTAAATAACTATCTAAATAATGATCTTGTTACATTTAAGCTAAATATTTTTCAGCTGAGGAGGCAAAGAATGAGCATGCCTTGAAGATAATGAACAAGATTTTAGATAATGCTACCTGGTTAAACACTCACTGGCTACCAGTAAGTTATTGTAATGATTTGACTATAAAACAGTCAGAAACAGGAACTTAAGGATGAAGAATTACAAAATAAATTCTGCAAAAGTTCATAATGAATATTTCAGTTTTATTTTTTTATACGACCGCAAAAAATTTTGTGGTCGATATTGGTATGATGTTGGCGTCGTCGCCGCCGTCGTCCGTCGTCGGCGTCGTCGCGTCGTCCGAAGACACATTGGTTTTCGCCTCTAACTTTAGTTTAAGTAAATGGATCTCTAGGAAATTTTACCATAAGGTTCAATACCACAAAAGGAAGGTTGGGATTGATTTTGGGGTTATGGTACCAACAGTTAAGGAATTAGGGGCCAAAAGGGCCAAAATAAGCATTTTGTAACTTCCAGACAATAACTTGTGTGTAAGTGTATGGATCTCTCTGACATTGTACCACAAGGTTCCATATCACAAAGGGAATGCTGGGATTGATTTTGGGGTAATTGCCTCAAAATTTTAGGAATTAGGGGCCAAAAGGGCAAAAATAAGCATTTTCTAGTTTCAGGACAATAACTTGTGTGTAAGTGTATGGATCTTTCTGAAATTGTACTACAAGGTTCCATATCACAAAGGAAAGCTGGAATTGAGTTTGGGGTAATTGCCCTAAACGTTTAGGAATTAGGGGCCAAAAGGGTCAAAATAAGCATTTTCTAGTTTCCAGACAATAACTTGTGTTTAAGTGTATGGATCTCTCTGAAATTGTACTGCAAGGTACCATACCTCATTTAAGGCTGGGATTGAGTTTGGGGGTGATGAATCATAAGTGGGTTCAAAAATTGGGGGATTTTTTCCCCTTTTCTTCCTTTTTTCCTTTTTTTTCTTTAAAATTTTCCTTTTAAGTTGGTTATTTATGATTTATATTTAAAAGCAAATAATAATGATATGGCAGGAGATACACACCAAACAGGATATGTAAATTATTATATAATAAGTATTGTGCAATAGCAAGAAATTTTCAATTGCACAGTATTGCGCAATAGCAAGAAGTCTTCAATTGCACAGTATTGCGCAATAGCAAGAAATATCCAATAGCACAATATTGCACAATAGGAAGAAATTGTCAATTGTACAGTATTGCACAATAGCAAGAAATATTCAATTGCACAGTATTGCGCAATTGCAAGAAATATTTAATTGCACAGTATTGTGCAAAAGAAGATTCTTTGTATAAATTGCTTATTTCTTGACCAATTTCAATGGGGTTTTATTCTTGAATTCTTGGGGTTCTTTAATATGCTGAATCTAACCGTGTATTAAGTTTTTGGATTTTGGGCCCTGTTTTAAATTGGTCCACATTGAGGTCCAAAGGGTCCAAAATTAAACTTTGTTTGATTTCATCAAAATTGAATTATTGGGGTTCTTTGATATGCCGAATCTAACCGTGTATTTAGATTCTTAATTTTGGCCCGTTTTCAAATTGGTCTACATTAAGGTCCAAAGGGTCCAAAATTAAACTTAGTTTGATTTTAACCAAAATTGAATTCTTAGGGTTCTTTGATATGCTGAATCTAATCATGTATTTAGATTTTGATTATGGGCCCAGTTTTCAAGTTGGTCCAAATTGGGGTCCAAAATTAAACTTTGTTTGATTTCAACAAAATTGAATATATGGGGTTCTTTGATATGCTGAATCTAACCATGTATTTAGATTCTTAATTTTTGGTCCCTTTTCAAATTGGTCTACATTAAGGTCCAAAGGGTCCAAAATTAAACTTAATTTGATTTTAACAAAATTGAATTCTTAGGGTTCTTTGATATGCTGAATCTAAACATGTCTTTCAATTTTGATTATGGGCCCAGTTTTCAAGTTGGTCCAAATCGGGTCCAAAATTAAACTTTGTTTGATTTCAACAAAATTGAATATATTGGGTTCTTTGATATGCTGAATCTAACCATGTATTTAGATTTTTGATTTTGGGCCCCATTATCAACTTTGTCCACATTGAGGTCAAAAGGGTCCAAAATTAAACTTTGTTTGATTTCAACAAAAATTGAATATATGGGGTTCTTTGATATGCTGAATCTAACCGTGTATTTAGATTCTTAATTTTGGTCCCGTTTTCAAATTGGTATACATTAAGGTCCAAAGGGTCCAAAATTAAACTTAGTTTGATTTTAACAAAATTTAATTCTTAGGGTTCTTTGATATGCTGAATCTAATCATGTATTTAGATTTTTGATTATGGGCCCAGTTTTCAAATTGGTCCAAATTGGGGTCCAAAATTAAACTTTGTTTGATTTCAACAAAAATTGAATATATGGGGTTCTTTGATATGCTGAATCTAACCATGTATTTAGATTCTTAATTTTTGGTCCTGTTTTCAAATTGGTCTACATTAAGGTCCAAAGGGTCCAAAATTAAACTTAATTTGATTTTAACAAAATTGAATTCTTAGGGTTCTTTGATATGCTGAGTCTAAACATGTCTTTAAATTTTTGATTATGGGCCCAGTTTTCAAGTTGGTCCAAATCGGGTCCAAAATTAAACTTTGTTTGATTTCAACAAAAATTGAATATATGGGGTTCTTTGATATGCTGAATCTAACCATGTATTTAGATTTTTGATTTTGGGCCCGTTATCAACTTTGTCCACATTGAGGTCAAAAGGGTCCAAAATTAAACTTTGTTTGATTTCAACAAAATGGAATATATGGGGTTCTTTGATATGCTGAATCTAACCATGTATTTAGATTTTCGATTTTTGGGCCCCGTTATCAACTTTGTCCACATTGAGGTCAAAAGGGTCCAAAATTAAACTTTGTTTGATTTCATCAAAAATGAACTCTTAGGGTTCTTTGATATGCTGAATCTAACCATGTATTTAGATTTTGGATATTGGACCATAATAGGTGAATGTCCAATTTAAAATTTTAAGTTCTTAGACCACATTCATTCTGTGTCAGAAACCTATGCTGTGTCAAATAGTCAATCACAATCCAAATTCAGAGCTGTATCAAGCTTGAATGTTGTGTCCATACTTGCCCCAACTGTTCAGGGTTCGACCTCTGCGGTCGTATCAAGCTGCGCCTCATGGAGCATTTTATTTTAATAATTGTAAAATAAATAAAAATCTGGCATAACATTAAAATATTAATATAACTTCTATAAATTGTTTGGATAGTGTTTTTAAAAGGCAGTTCATTAGAAATCCTAAAAATTGTTCTATAGGAAGTTTTTATATTTCTGCAGAAGTGCCTTTTGTGACACCTTAATTTATTTATGTTTTATCTACTTTTCTTGCTAATAAAAATTGAAAGTAGTATTTTTAAATTAGTCGATAGTGTCTATCACTAAATTTCATATGAATTTGAAAATAATGTTAGCAAAAATATTTATGCAAATGTGTATACTTGCCGAGGACCTGTTACCGTCAGTTACCAGTTACCATCACCATGCATTTTATGTAATAACGGAAGCATTGCGAACATTCGGCATACTGTTATTATCTGCAGACAAATACTATTGCTTCATATTTAAAAACTTTGCTTTGTTTGATCCATTTAAGACAATGATATGTCAAGTGTTTTGTTTTTGTAACACGTCGTGGGAAAAAACGCATGCAGGGAAATGACTTCATCTCTTTTTGTCGTCCTCGATTTTGGAAAACTTGCCGTTTTTAAACAAATTATATATGAAAGCTTGCTTTAGAATACAAATTTCTTTGATTAAATTCAAAACAAGTTTAATACTTTGAAAATCATAGTCTATGCTCCCTTTCAATACAGTGTATTTTGTTTGTCTCAAGTGACACAATTCATGGTCAGATCAGATTTAGTAAAAGGAAGAAAAGATTAAGAATTTTTGGACGTAATGACTACATTTTTGGTTTATTTAACAAATCTACTTCTCTTCTAAATATGAAATGGCATATATGACATTAATATTCATATTAACTATGATTAAGTGGTCAGATAATTAAGTGACGGTAACTGGTCCTCGTAACCATAAAATTTCTCCCAAAAATCGGCACACTTGCAAACCGCTTATCATTGTTTACAAGATGATTTAAAGTCCGAGTATGTGGTAATTGACATAACTTTTGGTAACCCTTTTGATGTTAAAAAAATATTTTCAAAGAGAGTCCCAGTAAAAATATATTCGAAAAAAACAAAGAATTATTGACGGTAACTGGTACTGAACCAGTATAGAAATAATGTTAACAAATATATTTGTGCACATGTGTATACAGAAATAATGTTAATAAATATATTTGTGCACATGAGTATATAGAAATAATGTCAACAAATTATTTGTACACAGATATTTAGCTCTTTTATAAAATAAGGTTATTGTACTCATTTATAAATACAAAACTAAAAAATGATACAAAGGACATACTTGTGTCCAAAAACAAAGTGAAAATTAAAGCTGCATAAGTTTTTGTTTTGCATTATATGAATTAATGCCAACAAAAATAAAGCAAACAAGGATCTGTGAAAATTTGGAAAAACCTAGGAAATTTAAAAATAAAAATATTTTTCTTCTTTTTTCAGCAAGATATCATCATATTAGAAGCCAGACATAAAGAAGGTGAGCTTAAATCGCTGATAGAATAACTGTAACATTCAATACATTTGCCTGATAGAATAACTGTAACATTCAATACATTTGCCTGATAGAATAACTGTAACATTCAATACATTTACATGTATATGTATTCAAAAAAGTTGACTAGAGAGGAGCAAAGTGTGCATACCTTTAAGAAAAAAATCCCCCAAAAAAAAAAAAAAGCAGAAAATTGTTACAACTGTGAACATTTTATGCAGCTAAAACTTTCCTTAATTTAAGTTAAAATAACAACTTAAATGAAAGATAGGATTAACTGGTTTTGATATGAGTAAAGTATTTTTAATTGGAAATGGTGTAAAACATTGACTATAAGGTAACACTTTTTGAAAATGATGCATTTTATCAGTAGAGAGAATTTGATAAACTAAGAAAAACAGGTATTTGAGTACTAGACAAAATAAGATTTTTAGTTATTTTGACAGGGATAAATGATGAAACCTCAAAATTAAGAAAACAAACTCAAATTAATGAACTTTTTCTCAAACAATGAAATTTGGTACTGACAAAAACTAAATGAATCCACAGTATCTGGTATGTAAACATAGAAACCCTGACTATTGAAGTTTTATAATAATTATTTGACAAAAATATCACTTACTAATTTTTTGTGTCTGAAGCACTTTTCTGGATTTACCTTCAACAAAAACTCTCAACTCAAGTAATAGAAAGTCAAAAATGTTTTAAAGCCTAAAAATGAGAGGAGCTATATGACTTAAAAAGTATATCAAAATTGATCTAAGGCATAGTTTGCCAGAGGGAGTTGGAACTTAGTTGACTTAACTATGATACATTTTAATTGATTAGGTTATGGGGCCAGATGGACAGCAGATGGCTCATCATTTAGAGGATTCTTAGAGCCACAGATGGAAGGTGGCCATGATGCTGGATGGAAGCATTGATGTTGCTAGTGTACTAGAGCATGTGCATGTATACTGTAAATTCAGAAATTATTGCGTGCATTTATTATTGCAATTTTTGAAGAATGGACAATAATGCAAGATTAATTATTGCGAAATCGGAAAAATATATGTGCATATATATGTATTAAATATGAGAATGCGAGTTCTTATTATTGCGATACTCACACAGTCGCATTATTCGCATTAATAAAAACCTCGCAATAATTTCTGAAATTACAGTAGTTATAAAGACACTATTGTGCATAAAAAGTCAGCTGTGATATAATAAAAGATATGTGATTTGTCTCAGAGGAACTGAAATTAAGAACTTTGTAAGAACTGTGAATGATTTAAGAATAAACATTGTCTCTATGCTTTAATTTTCTGAAGCAGTAACTATTAAATTATTCCATTCAATGAATGTGAAAAGTTGGACATATCATATTTGTCAGAAACACAGTGTTGTATATAATAGCATCATAATCCTCATATAAAGTATAATAGAATCCATTAATGGTTTAAGTTTGCTTAAAGGTTTAATTCTCATGAATCCATTATTGTAAATGAAATAAAACCGTTCATGAGAATTGGTTGTTGTTGGTCAGGGTATTTAAATTCTTGGAGGGTGAACTATTCCATTGAATGAATACAATACATGTAGCTATAATTGTCTGTGAAGTTGATTCAATGGAAACTTCAAATTTTTTTGAAAAATTGGTACTTAATTTGTGTAATCAACTCCTCCTGTAGTTTTCAACCCAGAGCTTCGAAACCTCACAGAAGAATTGCACACAAACTGAAGTTATCCGCCTTATATTATGGATTGTTTGAATAATTTTTTTCCCATTTCTCCAGACTTGGGAATTTAATGATTTTCTAGCAAAAAATTTCAATAGATGGTTTACAATTTTTATACGGTATATTGTACCACAATGTTTAATACCACAAGTAGAAGGTTGGGATACATTTTAGGGGTTATGGGGCCAACAGTTTAGGAATTACGGGCCAAAAAGGGGCCAAAAACAAGCATTTTTCTAGTTTCCAGACAATAACTTGTGTGTAAGTGTATGGATCTCTCCGACATTGTACCACAAGGTTCCATATTTCAAAGGGAAGGCTGGGATTGAGTTTGGAGTTAATTGCCCCAAACATGTATGAATTAAGGGCCAAAAAAGGGCCAAAAACAAGCATTTTTCTAGTTTCCAGACAATAACTTGTGTGTAAGTGTATGGATCTCTCTGAAATTGTACTACAAGGTTCCATACTACAAAGGAAAGTCTGGGATTGAGTTTTGGGGTTATTGCTCCAAGGGGGTTTCAAAAAGTTGGGGGGGATTTTTTTAAGGGATTCATACTTTTTTTTCAAAATTTTAAAAATTTCGAATTTTTGAAAAGTTTCAAGTAGAAATCTTCAATTGCATAGTATTGCGCAATGGATTTATAAGATCTTTGACCACATTTATTTTGTGTCAGAAACCTATATTATGTCAAAAATGTTATCACAATCCAAATTCAGACAGTATCAAGCTTGAATATTGTGTCCAAATTTGCCCCAACTGTTCAGGGTTTGACCTCTGCGGTCGTATCAGGCTCACTCAGCGAAGCATTTTATTGTTTTTAACCCCGATCTTTGGAACTTCACAGAAAGTTTGCAAACCTATTAAGGTTGTGCATCTTCCATTATTGGGTAGTGTATATTTTTCCTTTTTCACATTTCATATTTTAATAAATTTGAATGTTAAGTACAGACCATTCTCCATTGTTTTAAGAAACAATCTATGCAACCCACCCCTTTGATCCATTTTATTGTATACTGGTAATTGTGAAAGAATCTACTTTCAGTTGATGTGCAAAATATTCCATTTGTCATAAGTTAAGACCATGGAGAATATTGTCAAAATGCAAGACATGGGGGTATTGTCATAATGTAATACCATGCCCGTATTGATGATGTGTATACTATACCAATTGTCACAATACTATATCAATTGTCATATTGTAAGACCATGCTGGTATTGACGTGCATAATATACCATTTTTCATAATGTATGACCATGGGGGTATTGTTGATATTCATAATATACCATTTGTCATAATGTAAGACCATGTGGGAATTGTCATAATGTAAAACCATGGAGTTATAATACAAGACTATGGGGTTATTGTTATAATGTAAGACCACTTGTGTATTGTTACTGTGCATTATATAACATTTGTCAAAATACAAGACCATGGGGCTACTGTATTGATGTATGACTATGACCATACAGATATTTTCATGATATAAGACAATTGGAGTACTGTTGATGTGGATAATATACCATTTGTCTGAATGTAAGACCATGGGGATATTGAATTTTCTGAATGTATAGAAGATTTTTCACCAAAAAAATCCTGTACTTAAATGTATTTTCATGCAGTTCTCAAATGATATTGTATGCAATATGGCTATCCATATCAATACTGTTAGAGAATAGAAACAAGATAAAGTATTCTATTGATTTATTCATTTACTGCAACAGAACAAAATATATAAAGATTAAAGAAAAACATGACTACTTCCTAGAGAACAATAAGAAAATTTAAGTTGGCTGTTTTACTACACGGAAAAAAATGAGGAAGTAAAGGGAAAACATAAGTTTTGGTGGGATCAGGTTTATAAAAAGCTTAATGCTGAATTTGCATGACTTGGTTTAAATCAAAGGGTATTTTTATATCCTAGCATAAACAATGACACCTTTTTGCATGTTGGGAGTATTTTATATAGCTCAGTATCAATTCGATATTATACAAATATTTGAAAATGGTCAATTTTGTACAAATTTACCCCTATAATTGTGATCCTAATATATTAAGTGGAGATTTTGTTTTAAATTATGCAATATGTGCCATATTTTGTGTTTTTAAATGTTTATTCAACTAAATTTTATACATCACATTTAGATTTTGAATGACTAAGTTACATGTGAATTAAATATGTTTGTTTTGTAGCTGTGATTTTATTATGAATGGATGGAAAGATGAATGATCTGTTGTTTGGTTAATGCATTTGTAGAGAGAGAAAATGATAGGCAGTTCATTTTTGATACAATTTTGTTATTTGTATTTGATATATATTTATTATAATGTACCTCAGGTAATAAATATTTTATTAATAAGTGTTGTATAGAAAAGAAGGTAGTCCCAATTGCAGAAAATTTGTTCTTAAATAAAATTTATTTTAATAAAAATTTCTGCAATTGACAAAATTATGAATGTTGAATCAATGCACCTATTTATGTTGGAAACATTTTTTATGCCCCTGCGATAAAATGTCGGGGGGGGGGCATATTAATTTACCCCTGTCTGTCTGTCTGTCTGTCGGTCCATCCGTCCGAATTAGGATATATTGTTTGTCCGGCTATCTCCTCCTACAGTTTTGGAGGTACAACTTTAATATTTTGTAAGATGTTCATACACATAATGAAGGTGTGCATGGCCACAGGATTTTGATTTCTTTTAAAAATTCTGAAAATGGCAGGTAGTTTGACTTAGTCATTTTTTTGGTACAAACTGCATTAAGAGATCATGGTTTGTCCGGCTATCTCCTCCTACTGTTTTGGAGATACAGCTTTAATATTTTGTAGGATGTTCAAACACATAATGGAGGGGTGCATGGCCACAGGATTTTGATTTTTTTCCAAATATTCTGAAAATGACAGGTAGTTGGACTTAGTCATTCTTTTGTTACTAGCTGCATAAAGAGATCATGGTTTGTCCGGCTATCTCCTCCTACAGTTACATCATCATACATAGTGTTAAGTTTATAATTTCCTATGGTCAGGTGGGGGCATCATTTGTGTCTTACAGACAGCATAACAATTTCAAGTTGTATGCCAACATCACTGTTTGTCAAATCTAAAATATGTGGAACTATACTCATGCATATGGCAGAGCAGAAAAGGGTAGGGGGGCAATGTCCATATCTAGTTTTCATATGTTATTAAACACTTGCTAGTCTTGTGGTAATGATCTACAAATAAGTCTACTGACCGAAAAAGGCAGTTTACTCCTCATTGGAGTTATTGCTCTTTAATGACGATTTTTACCCATTTTTTGTGTTCTGCCTCTTATCTTGAAAACTATTATAGATAGATAGACACTTTAGATAGCACAAATGATCACCAAGACTAGATTAACAAAGAAGTCCACAAGCCAAAATCGTCAGTCGACTCCTTATTGGAGTTCTTGCTCTTAATGATTAGTTTACTTATAGTTTACATTTTTGCCTATTATCTTGTAAACTTTATATACGGATAGACACTTTAAATAGCAAAAATTACCAGAAAGACAAGATCTACAAATATTGTAAATTCAGAAATTATTGCATGCATTTATTATTGTGATTTTTGAAGAAAGGACAAACATGCGAGATTTATTATTGCGATTTCTGGAAAATCTGCATACAATTATATGTAACAGATATCAGAATGCAAGTTCTTATTATTGCGATTATCACCCAGAGCATTATTTGCAATAATAAAAACCTTGCAATAATTTTTGAATTTACAGTAAGTCAAATTTTTCCAAAATCATTAGTAGTTTCTTTATAGGAGTGATTGCTCTTAAAAGACATTTTTTTTATCCTTTTTTTATCATTCTATAGTAATATATTGATGCTAATTGAAATGTCATAGGTCAAGTTTTTAATGACATCTTTGGGCTTGAGCACAGACATATTATAAACAATAAGTCACTGGTTAAAGGGAGAAGTTTGGGGAATTGGAAAACATTTTAATCATGGATTATTGAAGTTTTATTTTCACATTTTATTGACTTTCAAGTGTTTATATGTTTCCAAACTTAATTGCACAAAAATCTTCTTGGTGATTGTTTTCCTGAGTTTTCTTTTCCATAAGTTCTCATTTGTTTTTAACAAAAGAAAGCTGACTTACAGCAGTTAAGCTATTTTGTAAATATGAATACAGTAATCCTAGTATAACATCATATGTCAGTTTGAATATCTGGTCCGGAATGGGAGTTGGAAGAATCTGAAACATGCAAACTCTGAATAAAAAAGACCATTCATAATCTAAAGGCATGTCTGTCCTTCAGCATTGTTTATCACAGCTGAGATTCACTTAAATAGAAATTTTCATTTAGAAGTCTCACCAACAACAGATATACTGATTCATTTTTACACAAATTAAAAACGGAAAATAGAGCTTAATTTTTATGTTTACAGAAACTCAGTATTATCTGCAAGACATTAACAAAAATCGATGATTTTGCTCATCAATCCTTAAGGTATATTTCAAAAAATATATTTACTAGTATTAAGTTAGTAATTTTATTAAAAGTCTTGCACCTATATGCATCTAGTCAAATGAGGTCATGACTGAAGCCTCATATGAAATTTCAATAAGAATTTGGTTTTTTTCTCGCATGCCACGATAGATGCAGAATCCGCGACATAAGAATGGTAGTAAACTATTTGTATAAAGCTTTATATTTCAGAAGTCAAAAGACCTTGATGCATAATTCCTTGTATATAGATAATATAATTATAATTTGGTTTTGGGGATGGAATGATTTTAAGGTGTACTTGTCTGTCTGGTAGTTTTCATCTAACCTTGACCTCATTATCATGGTTTATGGGTGAATGTTAAGTTTTTGTGTTTTGATCTCTTTCTCAGATACTATAAGTAAAAACGTCATTTATATTTGGTGTATGAAATGATTGAAAGGAGTACATTTCTGTCTGGCAGGTATCATCTGACCTTCACATCAATTTCATGGTTCATTGATCAATGTTAAGTTTTTTTTCTAGTTGTCTGTTTCTTAGATAATATAACCGATATATCAACTATATTTGTTGTATGGAATGGTTGTAAGGTGTACACAATATGAGTTTAATTAGCCATCTAAGGAATAATTATAAGCAAATGCTTGTAAAGTCATTAACAGTTGTTTTTGCCAGGAAATGCAATGAAAGGGTACACAAGATTATATTCACTCCAGGTGGATGCCATTAGTTTTCATGTTTCTTGATACGAAATGATACACTTATACATCTTCCATATGGTACGAAATAGCATACACATAAATCTTCCACATGGTACGAAATGACATACATATAAATCTTGTATATGATACGAAATTGCATACATATAAATTTTCCATGTGGTACGAAATGTCATACATATAAATCTTCAATATGGTACGAAATGACATACATATAATTCTTCCATATGGTACATAACGGCGTACATATAAATCTCCACTATGTAACGAAATGGCACACGTATAAAGCTTCCATATTGTATGAAATAGCATGGATATAAATCTGCCATGCACTGGAAGGAAACATTTAGGATGCCATTGTGCTAGGCCATTTACATGTATAAAAAGTAAAATAACAAAAATACCGAAAATTCAAAACGGAAAGTCCCTAATCAAATGTCAAAATCAAAAGCTCAAACACATCAAACAAATGGATAACAACTGTCATATTCCTGACTTGGTACAGGCATTTTCTAATGTAGAAAATGGTGGATTAAACCTGGTTTTATAGCTAGCTAAACCTCTCACTTGTATGACAGTCGCATAAAATTCCATTATATTGACAATGATGTGTGAACAAAATGAAAAATTTACACAGACATAATTGTGTATAAAAATTCAGATGTCATATAAAAGATATTTGATTTGTTGATGTGCATAATATACCATTTGTCCTAATGTAAGACCATGGAGGTATTGTTGATATTCATAATATACCATTTGTCATAATGTATGACCATGGGGGTATTGTTGATATTCATAATATACCATTTGTCATAATGTAAGACCATGGGGTATTGTTGATATTCATAATATACCATATGTCATAATGTAAGACAATGGGGGTATTGTTGATATGAAAAATATACCATTTGTCATAATGTATGACCATGGGGCTATTGTTGATGTGCATGTTATACCATTTGTCATAATGTAAGACCATGGGGAAATTGTGATTATGAAAGACCACGGGGTATTACACAGATATCGGTCACATGAAATTTATAAAGTGCTGTTTACATATTTTACAGCATTGGGTCGATACTTCTGATGGTGGACTATCATTCCCATAGGGTATCATCAAACCTTTCTAAAATTGTCCGTTTAAAAATTTTTAAATTATAAAGAAACAACTAAGATTTCAACTCCCTCAGGCAAAGTTGACCTTAGATGGATTTCGCTATTTTTAGGCCCTTTTCGGTCATATAGCTCTCCAACTGTTTCGGTTCTTATACATCCTTGGCTTTCAAATATTCGGCTCTGAGCGTTTCGTCTGGTGAAGGTATCCAGAAAAGCGCCTCAGACGCATGAAATTTATAATTTGTAGTTTTCATTTTTTTAATATGCACAATAAACCATTTATCATAATGTAAGACCATGGAGATAATTTCTTAATGTAAGACCATTGGGGTATTGAAATAATGACAGACCATGGGAGTATTGTTGATGTCATAATATACCATTTGTCATAATGTAAGACCATGGGGATAGTGTAATAATGAAAGACCATGGGGATATTGTTGATATGACTTATATACCATTTGTCATAATGTAAGACCTTGAACATATGTAAGACCATTGGGGTATTGCAATATTGACAGAACGTGTGGATATTGTTGACGTCATAATATACCATTTTGTTTCATAATATAAGACCATAGGGGTATTGTTGATATGCATAATATACCAATTGTTGTAATGTAAAACCAAGGGGTAATTGCATTTTCTAAATATACGAAAACAAATCATTTCCTTAAAATTACTTGTGTGCAGATAAACAATAATGAGGTAAATATAGTATGCAATATGGCTATCCATATCAATACTGTGACAGAACAGAAACAGGAGAAAGTATTCTAATGTGATTTATTCACTCACTGAAACGGAATGAATATATAAGAATTAAAAAAAAAATAAATCCTTTAGAACCATAAGAATAGTCATAGGTTGGCTGTTTTAGTTCATTGAAAATCATCAAGATAAGGGGCAGCATAAGATTTGGTGGGATCAGGTTAACATTAGGCTGAATGCTGAATACGAATGACTTGATTAAAAATCAAATGGTATTGTTATATCGTTCTCTAACATAAACATTGACATGATTTTGCCTGTTTGTCAGTATTTCATATAGTCGAGTATTTATTCGATGTCTTTTACAAATATTTGATAATGAACAATTTTGTACATATTTACCCCTATAACTGTGATCTTAACAGATAAAGTGGAGATTTTGTTTCATTTTGGCCCTGAGCATCACTGAGGAGACAATTATTATGGAAATTCAAATTATTTGGTGCAAAAAAACAATTGGTACCGTTAATGTTATTACCTGTTAATTATTTATGTTCGTTTTGTAGTTCAGATCTTATCATTAAAACGGAAAGGTGATTGCTCTGTTGTTCAGTTCATGCATTTGTAGAGAGAGAAAAAGATGGACAATATATTTTTAATATTATTGATAAGTGTTGCTTGGAAAAGATAGAAATCCGAATTAGGGCCATACAAATTCATGAAATTTGCAGAATTATAAATGTTGAATTTATACATTTATTTTTGCCTTAAAAATTTCATTTTCATATGCAATTAAAGAAAATCATCAAAAATACCAGTATTATAATTTTGTGAGCCATACGCTCGTTTCGTCTACAACAGACTCATCAGTGGTTCTCGAATCAAAAACGTTTCAAGTCAAAATAAAGTGGAGTCTATCTACACACAAGCACTATAAAAGCAAAGAACATAACAGCATGCAGCATTGTGAAAGCACAACTAATATCATAGACACACAAAAAAACATAGCAAATATATAAGCAGCAATAACAAGCAAGATTAAAATCCAGCCAAATGGTAGAAAATCAAGATACAAACCAAACACTTGTTAATTTTAGTCAAAAATCAAATTGTCTGTTATGCATCACTGGTTGGAATTTGCATGCATTATATTTAGAATTTTGACCCCACACCAACTGTTTATATAATTTTTAAACTATTTAAAATAATGTCATGACGCTTGCCTTAATTGAAAACTATTTCAATACGCTTTTTAATTGATATGGTGCTTTTGTTTCGATTGTTGTAAACTGGTTTTTATCTTGCCTATGACAAAACTCACAGAATGCAAGACATGGGGATTCAATTAAACTATTTGAAAAAAACTTTTTATTGCAGAAGGTGGAAAACCTGAATGCCTTCTAGCTTGTACATGCATGCCTTATGTAAGGAAGTTTCCGTCTTTCATATGTCTAGTATCCTTGATCTCATTTTCATGTGTCAGCAACTTTAAAAAAAAAACTAAAGATTTTTTTTGTCATGCGAATTTTTCACTCATTAGGAGTAATATGATATTTTTTGGCGTATGGGATCCATCCAAGGTCTACATGTCCATCAAACAGAATTCATCTGACCTTAACCTCATTTCCTAGTACAGAAATCAAGGCAAAATCTACGTGATTATGTCTGTTTCTCAGAAACTATAAGCAATAGGTCAACTAGGTTTGGTATGGTATGATTGTAAGGTGAACATATCTGTTTGGCAAGTTTCATCTGACCTTAATCTCATTCTCATGGTTTATTGGTCAATGCCAAGTTTTTGTGTTTTTTTTTTTTCCTTTTTCAGATACTATTAACAATATCTAAACAATATTTGGTGTATGGATTGAGTGTAAGGAGTTCTGACAGGTATCATTTGACCTTGATCTCATTTTAATGGTTCATTGGTCAAGCAAAGTTTTTCTAGTTGTCTATTGCTCAGATGTTTTAAGCAATAGGTCAACTATATTTGGTGTATTAAATGATTGCACGGTGTACAACTCTTAAATTATGAGGTTAATTACCTAACAAAGGAATAATTATATGTAACAGCTTTTGTAGTCATTAACAGTTGTTTAGCCAGGAAATGCAGTGAAAAGGTGCACAAGCTGATATATTCACTCAAGAAGGAAGCCATTATCATTTAAATGTTTCGATGATGATACCAAATGACACACATAGAAATCTTTCATATGGTACGAAATGGCATACATATATTTCTTCCTTAAAGTACGAATTTGCATATATCTTCCATATGGTATGAGATGGTCAGAGTACGAAATGGTTTGAGTAAGGACACGAAATTGTTACTGTACGCAATGACCATAATTCGTAAGTCTGACCGGTATCATCTGACCTTGACCTCATGTTCATGGTTCATTGGTCAATGTTAATTTCTTCGTGGTTTGGTCCGTTTCTCAGATACATCAAGCAATATATCAACTATATTTAGTATGCAGAGTGATTGTAAAGTGAACATATCTCTCCTGCAGAGTTTATCTGACCTTGACCTCATGTTCATTGTTCATTGGTCAATGAAATTTATTTAAGTGGTCAAGTTACTCTATTTTACAGATAATATAAGCAGTAGATCAACTATATTTGGTGTATGGAATGATTGTAAGGTGTGCATGTCCGTTTGGCAGGGTTCATCTGACCTCGATCTCTTTAACATGGACCATTGATAATGTTAAGTGTATGTGATACTAGTAAAACCTTTATCTTAATGACAATCAACAAAAAATCATTCATGATCAATAAGGCAGGCGATACATTTAAGCGTGTGCACTCTTGTTTTCTTGATATTTAAGACTTTAAAAAAAATCTTGTTTTCATATCAGGTCAACGAAGTCCACACAAAACGGGAAATGGTGAAGTTTCCAATATAAAAGTAAGTTGCAAATACGCAATATACATGTATGTTATTTTGTGTACCCTTTGTAAATCAACTGAATTAGAATTAAAAGTGGGAATGTTGAGATCTAAAACAACTAAATTTAACCAAGCAAAATGTTTGTGATTTTATTTATACGCTATGGGGTCAAGGTTAATGGTCTGTTACTGGAAACCAGGTTGATGATATGTTAATCACTGGAAACATTCAATTACTATGACCAATACTGAAATGAAAGGTTATAGTGGCATTCGGTACTTAAGTTCGTACGAAGATTTTCCTTACTTCCTCTCATTGATTTTGGAACAGTTGTAGATAATAATAGTCAACTCGTATGCTACTAAATATGTAAGAATAGTAAAATTATAGTTGTGGTCACTTTAAATTGACAGGAGTGATTAGCTGTAATTAAGTATTATTGGTCCTTTGTCTGTGGAGAATTCATTGAAACCCACTTGTTTTGGAGAAGGAATTTTGAACTACCAAACCTTGAATAGAACTTTTAAAAATGAAAATTTACGTACTTTGCGTTCAAAAAGCATTACGTTTTATAGTTTATGTTAAATCAAATTACCAAAAAATTGCTGAAATTCTTTCAAAATGTAAGATATGAAAAATACATACAAAAAATGGCTAACAGTTAAACAACAATCATTACATATAAAAAAATTTTCTAAAGTGTCACCATGTCCAGCATTTGCTTGTGTATGCATTAAATACTTTGAATACAAAGACAAAAGTATCTAATTACTTAAAGATCCCCGATATCCTTTGTTTTTCTATTATAACAAGAAAATTATAAAAATAAATTTTGTAAATTTTCGAAGCATATTCAGTGAGTAAGCTTTCGTCGAAAAAAGAGAAATTATACAAATACCTTTGGAGCAAAGAGACTTTAGAATAAAATAATAAGCAAATGTGTCCAAGGTAAACTTGACTTCAGAGAGTTTGAACCTTGTATTTTATTAAAATTACACAATAACAAATTCTAATCCATGAAATTATATGTAATAAATTTGTTTAGAGCCGAGGAACTGACTTCTGAGTGATACCTTTCGGAACTAATAATTCGCCACTTGTGGTATCAACCCAGATATAGTATAAATTCATTATAAAGTGGTTGTTTTCAAAGCATTTTTAAAATTGAACTTCATTTTGAAGTTTGTCATTAATTTGGCCTAACACATTCCTGAAATGTTAGTTCTATTTTAGAATTGATTAAAAAAATACTCCAAAAACCAAAACAAGGAGATGTGGGGGTGTACGTCATAGAGACACCAACCCAACAACTCAATCAAACCAAAAAAGTAAAAATACAGAATTTTATATGGCTTAAACAATGTTACACCCGTATCAACCCGAGACACTAAAATAATACCAAGAGCTCAACTCGAGGGATTATAATGGTAGAGGGTTAACACGGAGTGGGATATTGAAAAAGACATACCATATATACACTTTATTATATAATATATAATCAAGTGGATGTTTTTTTTAATATAGATTAGTAGTTTGATAAAGTCTTTGCAACCGTGACTGATATCGATATCCCTACGAATAGCTGATACAGCACGATTGCCATTGATTGTACTACACACATATGTATATATATTGTTACAATATATACGATTGTTACACATGTACACGAATTTTTTTTCTTACACTGGGTTAGTACCGCAGCTTGTGTGATATCAGTCCCCGAAGATACCATCAGCCCAGTAAACAGTGATTTAGTATTGGTATAAATTAAATGACACATTTTGTTTAATTTCCAGTTCATGAAATTATGTAATTATGCTAAAACCTTCAGGTAATGTTCGTCTTAGACAATTTTAGCTGTTCTATTTTGTCTCTTTATGTTTTTGTGCTCTCAAATTATGTATTTTGCTTTCCGAACTTTTGCATACCTGATACCCAAAATCACGGAATCCAAGTATTTTTTTCCTTTACATTTTAGCTCCACTCTATGACTAAACGGTTTCATCGATTAACATATAATATAATGTTTAGTTTATATTTATGTTTTGGTTCATTACAAAAAATAAAATTCATTAATTATACAACACTCAAATATCAAATATCCAATCAACCTTATTAAAAAACATTCACTCTAAACAACAAGACTGTCTAACAACATCTGTAAGTCACACTATACAATCAAATTACAGGGGGAAAATCTGTGTTCAGTTCTTGATTTTGACATATTTACAGTATTTTGACAAAAGCTCCACAAACAATAAAGAAAATATATTAAATGCAGTCATGAAGCTCTTTTACATCAATGTAAACATTTTAAAAACATCAGTCCTACGGTCTGTTCTCGTTCTACAACACAACCATTGTGAAAAGATTACATTTTAGCTCTCATAATAGTAAAGTAGTGATGTCTTTTCATTAAAACTCTTTTCCGTACAAATTCCCGCCATTTGCAGATATCCCTACACTGACACCCACCTCTGACATGTTATCTTCTGCACATAGTCCATGGCGGTAAAATTCACATAAAATCTGGATGAACTTAAACCCTCACTGTTAAAACACGTAACTCGATTTTTCTATTATATTCACATGTTTTTTTTTGCTCTTCTTCAAAAATAGTTCATCGTTGTTTTAGTCAAAATGTTTTAATTCATCAATTGTTACAACATTGTTCGAAGGTCAATATTTCAACATTCATTTGTTTCTTCCTTCGTAACTTTTCTAAAAATAAAGATAAACAGATTAATATTGAAACACAGATGTAAGTTTTGGTTAAAGTATCAACTGAAGAATGTGATTAAGACAACATTCAATCAAATACATGATAACCATCACTGAGTAAAGGAGTAGATATATCAGTGCTGACCTCCCCTTCAAATTTTCTTAGAACCATTTTATAATTAGGACAGTATCACTACTGGCGGACCATTAGTCCTAAAGGATGGCATCTGAAAGACAGTCAGTACTTCTATTACCATGACTTTTACAGATATCTTGATTTATTCTCATTTTTTATTGTATTTATTTTTTTTACAAAAGCGTAATATATAAGCCTCTTCTGAATAAGTTGAGCTCACAATGTTTTTATGTCTGTTTCGGTTTTTTAGCCAAAGAATATTTGCAAATATACATATACATAAACTTTTGTCTTTTAGAGTTATGGGTAAAAATCACAAAACTTACTTCGAAGGTTGTAAATTTATTTCATTTGACTTTGATTGGCTGTCACCGTATTGATAGATTGCAAGTTCCCAATGGTCGCATCCACATAGTAGTAATTTTTTCGGCAGATGCAATTCTTAATTGCATATATTCTGATATATTATCAGCTAACCAATTTATATTTTTTATATTTTTTAAGGTTCGAAGATTTTAGCAATTAGCGACCTTCTAATGTTTAGGTTTCTTTTTTTTGACATCTGCTTTTCATAAAAAATAAATAGACTAAATAAACAGAGAAATTAATTATTTAAGTATCAGCAGTGTATTATATCATTGATTTAATAATGGTATTTTGATACATCATATATCATACATACTCGTACACAGTTATTCAACCCAAGGAGTAAAACCAATTATTCTATTAAATCAAACGATGAATTTACTCTGTTTCTTCCATGTATCATGGTGTAAGCTAATCTATCAAATACCCTTACATAACAATATCGCCATAATTATTCAGTATTTGAATCTTTGCTTGGTTTAGCTTATGAACTGTTCGTTCTATCCACACAGAATATGGTAAAAACACGCGCTATACGGTTTCTTAGGACGGATATGGGAGCCCTACCATTGGAACCTGAAGCCCTATCGTTGGAGCCCGGTGCTCTATGAATGGTGCCGGATCCAAGAACATTGCTCAATAGAGCCCAGAGTTCATAATGTGGAGCCTGAAGTCCAACAATAACATTATGATGGATCTCGGACCCCAGATCCCGCTTTAACCCCCAAATAGAAAGCTTTCGTCCTTGTCATGTTGCTATTTTTGACCGTGTGTTCATTATTTTTTATTCAAATTAATTTCTGTTAATTTTTCACCATATATAATCATACTGCCTATTGATATGAGGGGGGTGACACACTTTTGGGATGTGGGATATAGTGGGTAAAAAAAGTGGGATCTGGGAAAAAGAAGGAAAAAATAGAAGGAAGTGGGATATGACCATAATGTGGGATGTGGGAAAAACCTGGTCGGAAATATGGACCCTGTTTGGCATCATCCTTTACCCAACCACCAGGTGTTGCTGCAGAAGGTAAAACATTGTATGTTTGTGATTCTTTTGATGACAACTATCCCGTATTGTTCCCGAAATTAAGCATGAAGTTATATCAACAAAGATGGTTGAAAACTTTTTTCCTTGATGCGAGACACAGTCGTTACTCCAGATACACTTGAATTTGCTGTTTCGTTCTCTTCAGTATGTACAGAACTTATGAAAAAAAAACATATCTTTGCCATATCTATACTTCACGAATCCAGATTCTTACTACGAACGCCCTGAAGGATTGGTGCCTTTTAAGGCAGTTGTGAAAATGCCAAAAATCAAAATCACTCAAGCTGATAGAACACTCTTGGGTGATTATAGGAAGAAATATCTGCAAAGCGTAAAACAACTCTCTATTAGACAACAGAACACCAAATTCAAAGCAGGAACACTTCCATTGTATGCATATCAGAAAGAGACACAAAGTGTTGATACAATTGACTTTGAGAAATTGTTGATTGATGAAAAAGAAACTGGTGAACAAGCATCACTTATAATGTTTCCAACTGGAACATTGTTACTTCTGTCTGTTGAAGTGTGGAATCTAATCAACAATAAAAAAGAAAGAAGGATATGCGACTTAATTATATGCAAAACCACTATAGAAACACCTGTTGGATCGGACGATGTACGTGGGGATGTTTGTAAATTCTCCAGGAAACCCCTTTATTTGTAAAATTATTAACTGTATGACAATTAGCATAGACCATGTGGTGAAGGAACTATATCTGAATTCACAGGTAAATGTTAAATCAAATCAAATAAGTATATTTGAACTTATTTACGAGGAACTTATTGGAAAACCCCAGGACAAAAACAACAGTGGAGACGAACAGGATGAAGAAATCAACGCAGTTATGGGGATAACACAATATTCCGGGACACGACGAAGACGGACACCAAGTTATTTAAAAGACTATTTTGCCTAAAAAAATAATCAATGATCATCTATCAATGCTTTTTAAAATTTATTATTAGCCATTTCAGATCACTTTATATATTATCTTGTCCCGGAAGATTGTTATATCTCCATATCTGTGTTGCTGTCTTCATCGTGTTTGAATTGATTGTTATATCTCCATATCTGTGTTGCTGTCTTCATCGTGTTTGAATTGATTGTTATATCTCCATATCTGTGTTGCTGTCTTCATCGTGTTTGAATTGATTGTTATATCTCCATATCTGTGTTGCTGTCTTCATCGTGTTTGAATTGATTGTTATATCTCCATATCTGTGTTGCTGTCTTCATCGTGTTTGAATTTACTACTTTTTTGTACAGGGGTTTTCCAATAAGAGTCAATAAGTTCCTCGTAAAGAATTTTAGAAAAACTAACAGTGTTTCATTTGAATTCAGATTTAGCTTCGCATTCAGAGATAGTTCCTTCACCACATGGTCTATGCTAATTGTCATACAGTAAATATAGTGTTACAAACAGAGGGGTTTCCTGGAGAATTCACAAACTTCGTCCGATCTAAAAGGTGTTTGTTCCATGGTTTTGCGTATATTTAGGTGGCATTTTCTATGTTTTTTTTATTGTTGATTAAATTCCATACTTCAACAGACAATAGTATCAATGTTACAATTGGAATCATTATTGGTCATGCTTGTAAACCAGTGATTCTTGTTCATCAATTGTATCACACTTTGTGTCTAATAAGAAGATTCCCTGCTTTGGGTTTTGTGTTCTGTTGGTTTTGTGTTCTGTTGGTTTTGTGTTCAGTTTAGTTTTGTGTTCTGTTAACTAAACGGGAGTTCCTTTAAGCAATGAAGGCATTTATTTTCATAGTCATCCAGAAATGCTTTATCACCTTTGGTGGTTTTTTTTCTTATTATTTTTTTCACAAAAGCCTTAAATGCATTGTTTCTTGAGGTTGTAGTAAGAATCTGGACCAGTAAAGTATAGGTAAGGCAAATATGTGTTTATTCATATATTTTGTACATACTGAAGAACAAATAAGACAAGAAGACAGCTCTGGGTGGCTCCAAATAGGGCACTATGGAAAACAAAAATCTGGGATTTGGGAGAATTGGAATAAAAGCGGGAAGTGGGAAAAATGGTCTTAAAAATTTGGGAAGTGGGAAAAATTTCTCAAGAAAAGAATGATTTGGGAAATGAACACCCTGTGTCACCCCCCTCTGATATCATATTATATTATTCTAGGTCTTTTCAGAATGTACTGATGGTTTAATATCCTTAACCTTTTCTGAATTTACTGATGGTTTAATATCCTTAACCTTTTCAGAATGTACTGATGGTTTAATATTCTTAACCTTTTTAGAATTTACTGATGGTTTGATATCCTTAACCTTTTCAGAATGTACTGATGGTTTAATATCCTTAACCTTTTTAGAATATACTGATGGTTTAATATCCTTAAACTTTTTAGAATGTGCTAATGGATTGATATTCTTAACTTTTTCATATAATGAACTGATGGTTTAATATCCTTAACCCTTTGATACTAGTAACAGTCAATGTTCTTTGGCTACTAATACTGATTTGTTTTTGTGTTTGTCTCTCTCCTATACATTATATTTTAAACCTTTATATATCAAGTTGAAATAAACAATATTTAGCTGTTTAGTTCCCAAAGTTACGTATCAAAAACATTTGCCAATAACGAGATTACACATAATACATATGTGATTCAAATTGGGTGACTAATTGATTCAATCAAGCTGACAAAACTAGAAATATTACAACACAACTAATGCATGATTATGAGATTATAACTTCGTACTTTTTACTGTAAGGAGCAAAAAAGATGTTACTTTGAATTAATAGTAGTATCACAACTATTTCTATAGGACATTTGTAATATTTCGGCCTTATTTAAAAAAAAATTCTTAGTGCCAATTCTAGCTCTTTGTAAACATCCCCTATTTGGAGACTATCTAGCCTATGTTATGCCTTTGTGTATTTTCGTTAAGATTTTGCTGGTGGTGGTTTGTGAAGTTTTCAAAATACCATCGGCAATACGAATTAATAATTACTTGTGTTTGCTCTGAAGATAACGATGCTGTTTATGTCAGTTTTGTTCTCTCTCTCTCTCTCTCTCTCTCTCTCTCTCTCTCTCTCTCTCTCTCTCTCTCTCAATAAGTTGGCTTGATATAATTTACAATTACTTTTGTTTACTATGATGATGACGATGCTGTTTATGTCTGTGTTGTTTCTCGTTATCTATTAAGGCATCCTGTTGTGGGTGGCTATGACTATGGCTATGACTACTGGAATGTGACGATTGACGATTATGATGACTTCCAGAGGAAGTTGTCTGAAAAAGCAACACAATAAATGAAATAAAATCCAATAATAATTATCAAATTCGTAGAAAACTTTATATACATATAGAATTAGCAAGAAATAAATATACCAAAAACTGGGAAAGAAAAAAAAATATCTAACATGAATCTTATTAGTCTTAGTAAATGCTTAAAACTTACTTTTTTATAAAACGTATATAGCACAATCTAATTAAAACATAGACCTCAGATTTCGTTACCCTCATAAGAGGCCTATTTCGTTACCCTCATAAGAGGCATATTTCGCTACCCTCATAAGAGGCCTCTTATGAGGTTAACGAAATCAGAGGTCTATATTTTAATTAGATTGGTATATATAGCACATAGGCATTTCTTATTCTGCTTACAAAACTTGCCCTGGGTTTTGGACAGTTCTTTTCTTATAATATTACAAGTTTTCTGTTCTTTGAATGATTTTGGTATTTCCAGTCAGCGTGGGCTGATGTTTAGAAGCCAGAACTTTGTACACAGTCTGTGAATTAAGAATTATCTTTCTCATAAACAGATAGAAAATATTTTTTTTTATTAACACTACACGGCATGATTTTTTTCAAAGTTTATACCATACCACAAGGCATTTAGATCTTTTACCATGCAACTACTACATAGCTATTGACATTTGTTCTACTAGTTTGTTTCTCATAGGGTTTGGAAAGGTCAAACTCCCACAGTCGTCAGTTTCAAAGTCATCAAAATTAGAAGAAAAAAATATTTTAATAATGATAAGGTTGCATCGTGATTACGAAACGCGTGTCTGGCGTATTAGATTATAAGCATGGTATTGTTTATGAGGTCTTTTTTTTTAGATGTGATGTGATGAAATGTAACTTTGATCAAAATAGCTAATCCAGACATGCTATAAAATTCAATGAAATATTAATTTTCAGATCTTACCAGACCAAAATACTGATTCCTTTCCAAAATTCCCACCTACCCCCGGCCCAAAATATCAAATGATCGTCCCCTAATTGCTTTTTAGAAAGTGAAATGTAAGATCTAATGAAAACTATAACAGACAGGGAACAATCCAATCAACATTTCGGCTGAATATATATATTGTATGATATCTTTGGTTAAAATGAAATGTATAAAGTATAGCCCTTTCAAAAGACGTCCAAAATATAGTATAGCCCTTTTAAAAGACGTCCCAAATATAGTATAGCCCTTTTATAAGACGTTCCAAATACAGTATAGCCCTTTTAAAAAAAAGATAACTCGGATGGAAAGATTTGTCTAAAAATTTGACTTGCATAACATGTTTTTACCTGTGTTATTTAAAGTTAAGCTGCATGTTGTTGATCATCTATTTCAAGGTTACAAAAATAATGATAAAATAAACCAACCATACGCATGACACCAGTTCAACTATTATGAACATTTATCAATTATAAATAGTGGCATGCTCTACATCATCCACCAGGGAAAATTTACTTGGAATGGATAATGAGGAATTTCCATCATGCAAAGGACAAAACGTTACGTAATACAAAAATAGAAATTATCAGCAAGATAAAAATGTCACCCTTCCACTATACTGAACATGAACAAACCTGTTCGCTGTATGACAAGGTACAGATAGTATGATGGTTTTGAACTTCCTATACATAATAATAAATACATGAATTATATATTTGTATAATATTTGACAAAAGATATAACAAGTACCAACAGGTTAGGTAATAAACACTTGAGATACTTAGTAGACATATCAATAAAAGATGATATGATGTAACAGTAGTTTCTTTCAGTATGCTATGTGCTTGAAAATAATCAGTAGATCACTAAAAAGGCCTATGAAGACTTTTTTTTTTAAATATCTGGCATAATCCAGTATCAATTTAAACTGAAACAATAAAACGTCTTATATTTTCCGCTATAAATGAAGTTGACTGATTAAAAGCAAAAAAAAAAAAAAAAAAAAAAAAAAGAATAAAACCCAAAAACAGTGATATGTAGAATTATATTTGAATTAAAGTAAAATAAAGTTTAAAAAGTGATTTTTGTTAAACTCCACTATTTTCAATTGACCTTTGGTAATGTGGCTGCATTAATCTATATTTTAAATTAGACAATAATAATATTAAATCCATTGCCTCAATATTATTTTGAGATATAATTAGGAAGTGGATGGTGCTTGTGAAATGTTTTGACCACTGTATATATGGAAGAGCAATTAGACATTTTAAGATATATTATAAACTTTGATGTAGAAATATTTATCTATAAATGCAATGATTTTAACTGATTTTTTATATAAACAATTAGCAAATGCTATGCACAAACATCAAAATGATTGATTATTTTCAATATAGTTGACATGCTGATGATGACAACACAATATGTACTTCGAGTATATATAGATAATAAACAATGTATAAAGCCAGAGGTCCATTACTAGAGCTGATAAAGCGGGTAACCGAAAAAAAATATAATTCAATTAGGATTCATCCCAAATACAGATGATACTACCATCTTTCAAATCCACTATGGAATTCTTTAATTTCCGGACTTCATTTTGGTTGATGATTGTATTGATGTCCCACTGGGTTTGTGTATTTTCTTGTTATATTTACGGTTATTTATCATTTACTTTCTATGTTCATTCTGAAGCTAATGACAGAAGTTAGTCATTATCAAAACTTATTTTCGAATGAGTCACATGAAAAAAAACCTCAAAGGATATAGTGATAATTCATCATCCTTTTTGCTGTGTTCTTATTTATTTACAACTTAAACGTATTTGTTGAAAAAAAAAGAATTGCGATAGGAGGACATTGTTAGTTCCCATCGTAATACCTATCACTTGACCGTTTACTGTATTTCCAAAATAAATATCAATATTATCAAGGACCAAGGAATATCTTTAAACATTTCTTTGTGTATATCCAATTAGTGTATTTTGTTTAGTAAGTTTTATTACTAAAAAGGTATTGTAAGGACTACGACAAATACAGTTATACCCAGAGTCAATCATGATGCTATTTCACGAAATGCAAAATTTCTGTTTGTAAAAATGGAGTACATGTGTTTTACATATAGATAGTTGATATGTGGCAACTGTAATCTGAGAAAACTGACCCGTGGCTAATCCAGAACTTTCAAAGAATTGCCAATTCCAGAAATATTTAAAACCGCTATTAAAATAAACCCCGACACAATATTTGACGACGAGTTCCTTAATCATCAGTGTAAAAGCACTTATCAGAAGAACAGAATATTATTAGTTAAACAATTTCAGGATGCAGATAAAAAAAAAAAAACATGTAAGGTGCATTGCCAGCTGGTACACACACAAAATTCTTTCCGAGATGCATTTAATTTGTTTTCAGTATCGATAATTTAAGTGGATGATTTTGCACGGAGTTACTTTTTCAATACTAAATTCGATTATCAACCACTTTCATGCATTTCTTATAGAAAACAATCAATGAAATTTTATCAGCTTTTTCCACTTCTCGCGGCAAGGAGATCAGGAGAGTCTTCGACTTTTTTAATGTCACCTGTATCAACATGGCCACACCGATAATAATATCTAAACCTCGAATTTCACAGTTTCAAGAACTGAGCGTATTTTTTTGTATATCAACGTCGGCACTGACAGATGTACGTGTAATTAGAATTTTATAATTTTTGCGAGGCTTTATAAGGGTAAGGAATTGGTATTATTATCGCAGTATGGAGGCACATAATTATATTGTATAAGAACACGGAATACAGAGAGTGGAAATGGGAATTGATTATGTATTCTATCAGAAATATGAAATGTCGTTATTCTATTCATGTTATTACTTCTGACATTAAAACTAGCAGTTATATAAAACACTTTAATAACAATAAAACGCAAGAAAACCAATAAAATCAGTCTGTAAATATTACATTGATTTATAAATTACCAGCTAAATCTTACTTGCGAATGTATCTTTATTTTCATTTAGAATACCGCATTGACATTATAATATAGTTTTAAATATCTCAAATCATATTTCACAATGATCTAAACAAAAAAAATGATAAACTACTAGTAACCTCAATAATTATAACTGAACTGTCACAGAAGCTACTACTAAGAGTAAGTGTAACATGACTTATCCAGTAAAGATGGCAAATGCCATATGACTTATCCAGTAAAGATGACAAGTGCCACATGCCTTATCCAGTCAAGATGACAACTGCCACATGACTTATCCAGTAAAGATGACAACTGCCACATGCCTTATCCAGTCAAGATGACAATGGCCAAATAAACAAAACATGTGAAGTCAAGAGACCAACCAGATCATGTCAGCCTAAATTTTCGGGATCACCGTCATTTGTATTGTGCTCTACTTCTGCACCAAATTTCAATGACAGAAAGTTAACGTTTTTAAAAGGAGGTGTGGGATGTACGTCAATGAGACAGCAAACAGACGACACAGAACGATAATAGAAATCTTTATAACTAAAAGATACTGTCTCACAGGTCTTCTGGATTTTGACATACCCTGGATATTCTTAGTTTTTTTTCAATTTTTCTTCAACTGTTATTTACCATTATCAATTATTTCTGTTTCACAAATGTATATCTAAGTAATAATATGATAAAGATAATAATAATGTGTAAAAGCCTATGCAAAGTTAAACTTGTCAACAATGTTTCAAAGAATGTAAAAAAGGAGATGTGGGGCATGCGTCGTATTGAGAAAGTAGAGGTCACAATAAAGACGAGACTTATAGTATCAAACAATACCTCAAGCCCTCGATCGCCCTGAAAAGCACCGAATTGTTCAACAAATCTTTTAAAAAAAATTGTCATAATAGCATGAAATTCCTCAAAGAACAAAAAATAAGAATAGAATGCATATATTATGGTAAATGGTTTATGACTGAAACCAGAAACTGGAATTATACTTTTATAAAATAGAATAAGTTAAAAGGCGTTTCAGTCTGAGATGATAATGTACAAATCACGATTCTTGGAACTGACTAAGTTGCTGATTTCATACTTATTTGGGTCGGCAAAATGTCAAAATCATGCAGAAATATCACTAAATCTTCGATATATTGCGAGACTAACGAGGCATTTTCTATGACGACAAAATAAAATAGGAGAAACAGATTCATTGTTTCCTGTCATTAAGTAACCACGTGGTCTACAATGACGGGATGATGGCGTTACCATTCTTCACCATCTTTTCGGTTGAATATCTAATTACAGCTTAAATGTTATTAACATATCTTTTTTTTATAAATCGATCTGGTTAAAAATGTGTGTGACATATTTTAGTTAATTTCAAATTATATATGAAAAATACAGATACTTATGAAAAAGAAGATGTGGTATGATTGCCAATGAGACAACTGTCCACAAGAGACCAAAATGACACAGAAATTAACAACTTAGACGATTTCAGAAATAATCTTTTCATTAAATCGACAAAGTGGAAATCATCTCTTAACAAACATTTTTATCCGTCATTATGCATGCTTCAACCGTTGACTGAATTGGCATGATTTACTTCAAAATTAATTTCATTATTCATATCAACATAGCTAAAAATAATGTTTACGATGCCTTTGCAAATATTGCTTTTAAACGAGAGTTGCTGACAAGATAATTATATTCATAACAGGCTTTAATAATATGCATTTACATATCTCAAGAGAATTCAGCTTTGCCATGCATTAAATGTCAACAAGTATATCGATATATTATTTATATGCAATTTGCAGCTCGGTTGTCAGTTAAGGACCTTGTCAGCGTGTTTCCAAAGATAGTACGAATGCAAATTGAAAGGTTGTGTTACAGTGTTGATTTCATAATATCTTAAGAAATTCCCTATTAGATTTGTCGTTTATTTAAAATATGTTCCTTTTCTGATTTTAATTTTAATAAACTGAAAAAAACGTTTTTTATTACTTATACATTTTTCTAAATTCAAGACTAGTTAAAGCGACATCCCGATCAATGGAAAACATTCAGTTTCAGATTTAAAAGAACAGAAACAAACCAGTCAATGGAGAGTGAAAAAATGAAGAGAGATCTTGTTCAGTTTTTATATTGTTTGAATTTTTTATTACTCTTTCAAAGTTGTGATAACGTTTCAAAATGCAAGATGGCTACCAACTCGGCGGTACATTAATTTTGAAATCTAACACAAGACCATAAGGGAAAACGTGCAAAAGTTTTACTTTTAATTGCCACTGCTAAGACTGAGGCTATAGCCTACATGGATGATGAACAAATGGTTTTCCTTACAATTCATAATTCTGAAGCATATCTCATAACAATGATGGCCGTAATAGTGTTAGAGTGTTATCTTATCTTCCACTGTAATCAATTTTGTCGTATTAAAGTTTTTGTTATCGTCTGTTAAAGTCACTAAGTCAAAGGACTATCCTGCAATAAGAGATTACCATAGCATGTTCTCTAGGTCATGTAGTAAATACTTTTATGATTTATATGTTTTGTTTTTTTTTGAAAAAAGAGTTAGAGAATATTTGGAGATTATTTAGGACAGTTGGGGAATATTTGGAGATTATTTAGGTTAGTTGGAGAATATTTGGAGATTATTTAGGACAGTTGGGGAATATTTGGAGAATATTTAGGTCAGTTGGAGAAATTATTGAGATGATGGGTATATAAGGGCCCTCTGTTTCAGTGTTGAGTATAATTGAAGGCAAGAAAGGAACGATACAATATGAGACATTAAAAAGATTCTTGTATTAATTTGGGCAAATCTTGGAAAAACCTTGATAGATTCATAGAAAGTTGTATTTTATTACTATTCATTTGTATTGCGATTTAATATTTTTGTACGCACAGTATTGGACATTGTTGCTTGGTTTTTGTCGGCACATTATTGGACACTGTTGCGTGGTTTTTGTCCACACAGTATTGGACACTGTTGCGTGGTTTTGTCCACACAGTATTGGACACTGTTGCGTGGTTTTTGTCCACACAGTATTGGACACTGTTGCGTGGTTTTTGTTTGCACAGTATTGGACACTGTTGCGTGGTTTTTGTTTGCACAGTATTGGACACTGTTGCTTGGTTTTTGTCCGCACATTATTGGACACTGTTGCGTGGTTTTTGTTTGCACAGTATTGGACACTGTTGCGTGGTTTTTTGTCCACACAGTATTGGGCACTGTTGCGTGGTTTTAGTCCGCACAGTATTGGACACTGTTGCGTGGTTTTTGGTTGAACAGTATTGGACACTGTTGCACATATTTGTTATATTACGGAATGTAATGAAATCCGTCGTATTGTGTTGTGTTAAATACGATTCATTTTTTGAAGATATGTGCCGATAGCCTATATAGTTTCTCCAACATTTTTATATGTGATTTGAATTGTAAACTGTATATTATGTAAATATTCGTCCAGATTAGAATTATAATAAACAATAGATTAGACGATTTACTTGTATATATGTAGGACTCTGAACCGCGATGGTACTCCGTACCACGATAATTAGCTGAAGTGCGATGGTTGGACGCTGAAGTGCGTTTTTGTTCACGCCGAAGTGCGATGGTGGCATTGTGATGCAATCTTGTTGATGGCTTCGCTGAAGTGCGTTGGTAGTGACGCTGAAGTGCGATGGGCTACATAAACTATAGTTTCAATGCTTTTCATGTCGAAGTCCATTTGTTTGTTAGAAGCAGTTTTCGGGTTTTAAGTAAATAAGGGGCTTATAAACTTTTAATACTATGGGAAACGGGATGTAATTGGCGGAGAAGAGAAAGTTAACCTACTGTAGCGTTTTTGTTTTTTTCGAAATCTACAAAAGTTTTTTTTACGTACGATGGAGCGTGGCATTGTCTTAATACACACGGGTCTGCAGACAGACTCTTCGTATTATTATATTACGGTAAACGAGCAACTCATGAGAGAACAAAGTAAAGATAAAATGTTAACGCAGCATTAGTTCCACATGCGTAAAATCAAACAGGACGATCTCTCATTTAGTATACAACTGTTACTAAGGACATACATTGACAATAAATAATGCAAATTAATCTACTAACTATTAAAAAAATCAACTTCTCATAATAATTACACATCTGCAGATTTTAACTAGCCATCACGCGTCATATAGACCATCGCACATCAGCGAACGGACCACCGCACTTCGGCGTAGATCATCGCACTTCAGCGTCCCTAAGCTCCTCCGAGTCCTACATATGTTCTTATTTAACAAGACTACATACGCATCGCTGGTTAATCTGTAGTCAAATTGTCCGTAAATTCAATAATCGACCGCCATGTCAATAGCAGAATTTAGTTCATCGTTTGACCTTATTGGAAATACATGTAAACGGTCTAACTTATATGCATAAATGATGCCACGATAGTAAAATTTGCCATTTTGGTACCAACTAGAAATTTAAGATAGCAGCCACCACAGATCTTAGTTTGAGAATTGAACACATTGTTAGATAAATATACATCGCGTTTATGATACAATTTACAGATGATTATCTCATCAAAGATTAGAATTACTAAACTGTTAAATTACATTTTAACTATATGTAATGTCGATCGAGTTTCTATAGTTTGTAAATGATTGCCTGCTGTTTCCGATAATATACATCGTTGATTGACAAAATATGATGTTCTCGATAATATTGATCGTTTTTATTTTCTGCAACTGATAGGCAAATTTTCTCGATAATATCAATCGATCTATATTGTCTGTAATTCATTGACAAATGTTCTCGATAAAATCGATCGATTCTTTAATATCTTTAATTGACTGACAGATGTTCTCGATAATATGGATCAACTTTCTATTGTCTGTTATTTATTTACAGATTTTCTCGATAAATATTGATTGACAGAATAATATGTTTTCGATAATATCGATCGAGTCTCTATTGCAGCGTGTAATTGATTGGCATATATTCTATCGAGTCACGTAAAATATGAGGTCGATTAAACTGAACTTCTTCAGTAGTTATCTTTGTCTAGTTGGAAATTGGTGGTGATGGCAGATGATAGTCTGTGATCTTTTCTAAACTGGGGGAAGGGGGCGATTTAGAGCAAGACATATTTGTAAGACACTTGTATATTGTTGCTGACCTTTATATGTTTTGTGTTCTTTTTTATACTGTTGGGTTTTTGCCTCACGCAAAATCTCCTTTTACCGAAGGACTTACGTCAACAGAAGATAAAGAAACTCGTTTATTTTTATCATGGGATCAAATGGTAAAAGTACAAACATTCATACTGATCTGTCATTAATATTTAACTTTTAATGGTATTTTAAACGCAGCATAAATAGAATGTGTCACAAATCATAATTATTGTTTTGCATTTGTGAAGATATTTTTTTGGCTGTCTGGTTCACGTAACATAATTCCAAATGAATGCTGTAAGAAATAATTATAATATAAAATCAGATGTACTTAAAATTTACCACGTGAACAACCACAGACTCTTAAGAGCTGTGAGTTTTAATTTCCAACATAACGAACAAATTTTGCCGGATTACACGTAAGCACATCAATATAATAACAAAAATATAATGGGAAAATCCTATTTTATGTGATCGTAGAGTTAAACATTATTTGCCATATATCTTAATGTTTGTCTTGCTATACATTCCCTAAAGAATCTCAGACATTATTCAAAATATAAATCATGAGACAAACCGATTATGTAATTCTAGAATATATTATGACCCCACCTTTAAAGTAGGACAGATCCGATAAAGGTTGCCATGATTACAAATCACTGTGAGCTATGGTACTAATAGTGTTTCATGGATTTATATTATCGCTAGCGCTTCGAAATTCATAAAGTGTTAATTTCATTTACTAGCGCTAGGTCCCGAGAGTATCATCAGCTCAGTAGTGAGTTATTTTTGGTACTGACATGATTTATAACATATCTTTCTAAGTTCTTTGTTGATAAAATAAGAAATTAATAATAAACAACTCAAAGTTCCAATTCCTTCAGGAAAAGTTTACCATAGCTGAATGTGGCTACTCTGTTCAGTTCCCTTTTGGTCAAATATCTAACGTTTCTACGTTCTTTTTTTACATTCCTGGCTTTCAATACTTTAGATTTGAGCATTTCTGATGAAGGTAAAACAAGAAAAGCGCTTCGGACAAAATTTATTAAGTGTCATAAAACATTGTCTTACATGTCAATTTGGTCTCTGGTGGAGAGTTGTCTCATTGGCAATCATACCACATCTTGTTAGACTGGTGGAGAGTTGTCTCATTGGCAATCATACCACATCTTGTTAGACTGGTGGAGAGTTGTCTCATTGGCAATCATACCACATCTTGTTAGACTGGTGGAGAGTTGTCTCATTGGCAATCATACCACATCTTCTTATCTTTATGATACTATTGAGTCGATTCATCTGTTAGTGGACTGTCGGTCCAAAGTGTACGAGGTGCTTAGTAATCAGTGCTCTGGTACGATACTGGTAAGATTTTTAAATGCCATAATTTGTTCGAAAATTATTAGCTTTATTAATTTAAATTAAATCTAAAACTGAAACTCCATGAGGCAAAGGTGACATCTGGTGGTTTTGGCTTTTTCTGTTTAAGTCTTTATAGTTTTTCTGCTCTCCCAACATTTATTTGTCTTTTAAAACCTTTGTTTTCGAGCATACCTGATAAAGGCTCTTCCCGAATCGCGTGTCATGAACATTGTACACTTAAGAATATTTTTTCCCCTAAAATGTATATATTTTTTTTCTCCTGCAATTTAAGATTGATGCGTTCACGTTAAGTTTTGTTAACAGTAATTTTACCATATCTGTTTGCCTATCATAGTAAAAGGATATCAGGAGACTTTATGTGTATTTATTCGTTTACTTGTTATTAGTAAAGTTGGATGATTGCATTATAGGTTTAAAATCTCTATCAAGGTCAAGGTCTAAGACTGTTTATTTCGTATGTTCCTTTTAAAATTTCTCGGTGGCCGCGTGGTCTAAATAGACAGTAATCTACAGTAATCACTAGCCAGTCAACAATGAGGTTGTGAGTTCGAACCCCGCTCGTGCCGGTGCACTCGACTCAAATCTTAATTGACTAGGATTGTCAGTTTTCCTACCGAAGGTCGGTGGTTTTCTCCGGGGACTCCGGCTTCCTCCACCAATAAAAACTTACCACTATGAAATAACACAATAGTGTTGAAAGTGGCGTTAAACACCAATCAATCAATCAGTTTAAAGTTCTAACAAATTTGACCATAACTTACCGATTGATGATGACGTGGCCTTGTAGTATTTGCCAACCCATAGCAAAAATAGTACATTACAGCTGCAATTAATATACAGATTCCTATACCACAAGCTGCAGGGCCAATTACTTTATATAGCCTGAAATTATTATATTGTCATTAGCCAACCTAGGACGATGCAGTACTCTAGAAGTGATACAGGGTTGTCAACAAAAAATTAATAAAAACCGGCTTATTCATAAGGCAAACAATGGAAATGTTCGTCACTTAAACGAATACGTCTGAAAAATCAAGAACTAGATATATTTAATTATCGACTAGTCTATAGAAAAGCTTTGATCCAGTGAGGAATTATTTCCTTATCAATTACAAACAAAATCACTTTTTCTTAAGAATATAGTGCCACATGATCCCATATGACAACATTTTTTGAAAACTTCATATCAAGGACAGTTGCATAAATCAGGATTATTGTTCAGCACGCATCTCTGTGCTAAATGTTCTATTAGGTCTTGTAATTGACCGGTTTGAAAGCAGTTAAAATTTATAAGCTTAATACAGGAAAATCTAGATATGGTAAAATTGTTGTGGGGATGTATAAGTACTCTGCCACATCCAGTCTGTATTTTTCTTAGATGTATTTCTATTTGTATCCATCTGATGAGTTAAGCCTTTTTCAACTGATTTTTATAGTTTGTTCTTATATTGTACTATTACACCACTGTCCAAAGTTAGGGGGAGGGTTGGCGCCTTCAAATTAGTTAAACCCCGCCACATTCTGTATGTGCCTGTCCCAAGTCAGGAGACTGTAATTCAGTTGTTGTCGTTTGTTGCTGTGTAACATATGTTTTTTTCGTTCATTATTTTGTACATAAATTAGGCCGTTAGTTTTCTCGTTTGAATTGTTTTATGTCATTTCGGGGCCTTTTATAGCTGACTGTGCGGTATGGACTTTGTTCATTGTTAAAGGCCGTACGGTGACCTATAGTTGTTAATTTCTGTGTCATTTGGTCTCTTGTGGAGAGTTGTTTCATTGGCAATCATACCACATCTTCTTATTTTTATATGAATTGATATAAAAATAAGCAGATTCGGTATGATTACCAATCAGACAACTGCTTTATTGTACTTTAGATTTTCTAGCAACTCGTAGGTGCATTTGATTTAACTCGGGCTTAAATCCATGAACAAAAAGTGCAGTGAAAATAAATATTATATCTCATTTAAAGTTAATGCACAGTTATACCTTAATGGGGATGAATAAATAATATAAATATACAGCTGGAGGAAATGTCTTTTCAACTCATACTTACACGCCATGTGCTGGAGACAAATCATCAATATCCTCATCATTACTTATGCCTAATATTGTCATTGCAACACCGGGGGCAAAAATTAATGTTCCAACAAAAATCATCACAATGAATCTCCTTCCTGAGAACTGTGGAGACATTAACCGGATGCGCTTCGCCCCTTGTTTCCGGTTCCGGGCAACACTGGCAATAACTGCCGGTCTCATTTTCAGGCTATAGCGGTATCATTTATTCAGATTCTTTGAAAAATGTCCCATTCTGAAATATATATTCACAAAGATTCATCAGTACAAGAATTAAACAAAAAACACCTATAAAAAAGGAAAAGATTTGATGAACTACACCTAAGAGCAAACGAAGCAGTGTATTCGTACGGAATTACAAAAATATGTGATAACGAATTTAATCAGTAGTCACGAATTACAAAAACAACTGTGATAACAAATTACACACATTCGTGAAAACGATTTTAATCCGTAATAACGAATTTAATCCATGATAACGATTTAAATCCGTGATAACGAATTTAATCCGTGATAACGATTTTAATTCGTGATATCGAATTCAAAATATTTTTGGGAGGTCCTAAATGGGCTTCCATATTCGCTCAGATAAGAATACTAAATCTTTTGGGGGTTATTGAAAATAAAGTAAACATAAAGTTTTAAAAACTTATGATTAGAAATGCGCTCATTAATTTGGAGCAAAAATCAGATCAAGATTACTCGAAATAAAACCCATGTCTTGATTTTGATGTTTGTGTTTTAAAATGGAAACTCCGTGCTAAAATTTACGCCTAAAGAGTGCAACTTTCTTTGCTTTAAGATTATACATTTGTAGTTTGGAATAATAACGCAGAGTGTACATATATTTTTTGTCAATGGATGGTTTAGTTTGATTGTAAGACGAAATATTATTAAATATTAAAAAGTCAGAATTGATATTATATGAAGTGATTGATTTGTTGTTGTTTGCTTAACGTCCAGTGGTAAATATTCCATGCATGTTCAGGACGAATTATATGAATTGAAGCAAAAGATAGTTGACAATGCTGTCACAGGAAAACTTTTTTGATTTTCAACTTGGTATCTCCTCCATTTTTTATACAGCTATGAAGATTCGTCTATTGTCAAAATGAGCATCTGATGAACTGACAATAGTACCGTTAATGTTATAATTCTTATTATCGTATACCCGATTGTATAGTTAAAAATCCCTCAGAGAGAAATATATAATTATTTCCATCCTCTATGGTGTACCGGACTATAGATAACTATTTTTCCATGAAAAATCCTAGCACGACGTATCGTATATGAAGGGAAAAAATCGAAAAAACAATTGTATAACATAATTGACATTTATTGATGTAATTACGGTTAATTATGTAGCACGAGATAATGGAATCATAGCACTTAAGCCTGGAGAACAATCTCTTATTTTAAATTGATGATGTGGTGAGGATCTCACCATGTTGGAAGTGTAAATAGGATTTATATGAAAGCATATATAGCGACAACTTTGTTACTTAGTACACAATTATAATCTACCTAACGAGGCATGGAGCGCTAATAAGAATACAATTAGAAACAATTAAAAAATGGGTTTAGAAGTGCATAGTTACCAATGTTCAATTAGAAGAATATTGACACTTTTATGTTCTCAATATGGTGATTGTATACGTAGAGATATATTCTTGACACCAGCTTAGTCTGTCACTGATCCATTGTGTCCAGTTCTTCTGAAATTAATTCTTGTTTTGTCATGTTGCTAGTCTTGGTATATCCTACAGGATAGGACTAGTCTATTCTTTGGTACAATATTCGCCATGAACGATGTCATACAATAATATTGAAATTTAATTACACCTTATGTAAGAATCCTGGGTTTTGATTGGTTGATAGCCAGTGTATTTTTCACCAATTTACTGTTATCAATTGAATATCGTTCATTTTTTAACGCCGCCGGGGTATATTACGGTCGCGAAACACGTGACTTCGTCGTGATCAGTTTCACGGAAAAATGGCGCCCGTCAAATTATTATAGTTCGTTTGGATGTAAACTTTAAAAGTAAGTATTTACATATCATCGTGTTCACACATAGGACCCCCCTCATCATATGTACATTTTTCTTGCGAATATTTTGATGCATATTAAGTTATATTTCACTGTTGGTTTCATAGAGAACATTCACGAAATATTTCAGACCTGCTGAAGATTGTTTGGGATTGTGTACACGATATGACCGTAAAATCACCGTAAATCCATTTGTGTGTCTTATTTTCACCAATCGTGTACAGAAACTTACCTATATTTACTAAATCATTCATATGAACTAGCGTCAATGTATATTTTTGACATTATTGCGAGCTGAACGCAATAATATTTTTTTGTCAATAAATGATCAGTGTTCACGGTAAGAGTTTAAGTGATCAGTTCCACGGTTTAATTCTGATTCAATATGATAAGATCACATTTAATGTCTGTGGTTGTAATTTTGATGGACTGCAGAGTGCACGTTTTGTCTTTTGTTTTGTATTCCTTATTTAGGTGAAGGAGAATATATTACTACTAACGAACATTTGGTTGAACCAGACATATATATGTCTCTGGTTGAACTGAATAGTGAGCGCTTTGTGTGCCCTTGTACTTTCTCACGTTTTGGAGAAGGAGAATGTCCCTCTGGTATCTTTCGCCCCTCTCTCGTATTGTGTATGGCGATTTTGATAATATCCTCATTAAATTCCTGTCTGTAATGTTGCAACGTTGAGATTGTCTATTTGTTAACTCTTTGGCTGTCTGACAGTTTTTTCTCGATGCTTTTGGAGTTGCTGTGAAAGCTTTGTTTTTTCCCGCACAATGGGACCTATAATAAGAGAAAACTAGATATTGGCAATGCCCCCATCCCACTTTCTGCTCTGCCATATGCACGAGTATAGTTCCACATATTTTAGATTAGACAAACAGTGATGTTGGTATACAACTTCAAATTGTTACGCTGTCTGTGAGACACAAATGATGCCCCCGCCTGACCATAAGAAATTATAAATTAAACACTTTGTATGATGATGTGACTGAAGGAGGACAAACCATGATCTCCTTTATGCAGCTACATGTACATTTTTTAGTACTTTGAATTTTTAATGTTATTATAAATCAACCTGCAGCCTAATCATATAAAAATAATAGAATGTGAAGCCAGATGATGTAGCAAATATTTTTGCTTTATACGTTTCAAGACAGAACAGTCAGTCAACTCAAACACACAACACACCCGAACATTAAAAGGTACACTTGACTTTCTCTTTTCGAATAAATTATTACCCATTTTTAGGATCCTCCCCAAAAAAAAAAAAACTGTCTTTGGGAGCAGAGATGCAAATTAATGTTTAAGAAAGATAAATCTATTATCTTTCTTTGGATTTTTTTCCGCGGAATTTATACTTATGCACAAAAAAGGTCCACTTTGATTTGAACCGGCTACACTAGACTGTTTTATGAAAATTTGTCTATAATTTAAAAGTTTTGGGAGCCGAGATGCAAATTAATGTTTAAGAAAGATAAATCTATTATCTTTCTTTAGATTTTTTTCCGGTGGAAATTATACTTATGCACAAAAAAGGTCCACTTTGATTTGAACCGTCTACACTAGACTGTTTTATGAAAATTTGTCTATAATTTAAAAGTTTACAAATATCTCGAAGCTCTATAGTATAATTCAAGTTAAAGCATTATATAAGATGTATAAAATCCTAAATTATACTCCTTTATTAAACTTTTAAAGCCCATAGAAACAGATGTAAACAATTTAAATATACCAATTTTGCTTTTTTACCTTCTCTGACAAAGAGTTCAGTATCTTTTGTTTAATTTCAACTGGATTTCCGCCTGTTACCTTCCCAGAATGTGATCTTATCATACTGATTCAGAATTAAACCGTGGAAATGATCACTTAATGCTCTTACCGTGAACACTGATCATTTATTGACAAAAAAAATATTATTGCGTTCAGCTCGCAATAATGTCAAAAATATAAATTGACGCTAGTTTATATGAATAAATTAGTAAATTTGGGTAAGTTTCTGTACACGATTGGTGAAAATAAGACACACAAATGGATTTACAGTGATTTTACGGTCATATCGTGTACACAATCCCAAACAATCTTCAGCAGGTCTGAAATATTTCGTGAATGTTCTCTATGAAACCTATAGTGAAATATAACTTAATATGCATCAAATTATTCGCAAGAAAATTATGCATATGATGAGGGGGGTCCTATGTGTGAACACGATGATATGTAAATACTTACGTTTAAAGTTTACATCCAAGCGAACTATAATAATTTGACGGGCGCCATTTTTCCGTGAAACTGATCACGACGAAGTCACGTGTTTCGCGACCGTGTATATGCAAAAAGGATATGCCTTTTTTACCCTCTCTGCCGTGGTATTTGCCAAAAAAATACTCTATCCGACTGGACGCTTGTAACGTCACGATCATCAATGCGTTTTTGAACGTTAACATTCGGTGTAATTAACTAAACAGATATAGCATGTTCTTGAGGGGTATTTGCGAAAAATACCAGTCTTGAGAATGAATTTCCCTCGCCTTACGGCTCGCGAAATTTAACATTCTCTCGACTAGTATTTTTCGCAAATACCCCTCCTTAACACGATATATCTATTCAATATATTATATTGCCTTCATGGAATAAGCTGTATCTGTCTACAGAAGGGTACCATAGGGTTACACATGATAACAACCCTATCAAGTTTTGAAAACAAATGCATATGATACCGAGTTAATTGTTTAAAAGTGCTTCTAAACCTACAAAACTTCAATTAGCAAGATGATCTTGGCTATTCTCTTTGGATCCTTTTTAGTCACATAGCTGCTGACATGACATGCATATCTACGATTCATGGCTTTCAAATGTGTAGGTGTGCAGTTCCTGATGAAGATAAATCAAGAAAAGCGCTTCGAACGCAAGAAATTTATAAAGTGATTGTTTCATCATCTGTATTTATAGATTATCGTTGGTTATCTCAACGAGATTGATTTTCTCGCTTGAGCCGGTACGGCGAAAGTGAGAAAAGCAATCGAGTTGAGATGATTGACCAATGATAATCTGTTTAGAAACCGGTCAATATTTATTTGGGGGTTGGGACCGTTGCAAAACGCAGTAGGAGACACATTATTTTTAACTTAATTTTTGATAGGACTTCTACTTTTTTAGTTTTCAGCACTGATGGGACAGCAATATTTTTATGGCATATGTATGAATGTAGAAAATAGGCTAAACCATTTAAATTCCGTTTCATCTCCGCATCGAGTAAGTGTTCTACTACTAATCTATCAGTTCTTCTAACTACCTCCTTACTACTATCAAAGAAGTGGTTATTAACTTTTGTAATAAAGCTTATGAAAATAATGGTATTAATTATTTTTGGAGTGTTAAAAATTCTTTAGAGGTTGTAGATAAAATACATGCTTTTGATGGTCCTTATAATTCTGTTGACAGTTATGATTTTTCTACTCTGTACACTACACTTCCACACAATCTTATAAAGAAAAGTTTTGTATTTGATAAAATGGTCTTTCGAAAATCTCATTGTAATTTTATTTGCTGTAACTCGTTTAAAGCCTTTTCTGTAACGAAAAGGAAAGTATGCTAGATACACTTACTGGAAATGTGAGGATATGATTGAAGCTTTAAATTTTCTGCTAGATAACATTTATGTACGTTTCGGCGATAAAGTGTATAGTCAGGTAGTAGGTATTCCTATGGGCACTAACTGTGCCCCTTTAATAGCAGATTTATTTCTATATTGCTATGAATCTCAGTTTATGACCAAACTCAGTAAAGACCCATCATTGTTATATTTAGTTGATACATTCAACAATACCTACCGTTATCTGGATGATATTTTTCGTTAAAATATCCAGAGTTCTCTAAATATACTTCCGAAATTTACCCAAAAGAACTTACTTTAACTAAATCTAACATAAACAGCAGCAGTTGCCCTTTTCTAGATTTAGACATTTCAATTTCTAACGGGAAACTACATACTAAAATTTACGACAAAAGAGACGATTTTTCATTTCCTATTGTTAATTTTCCATTTTAGACGGCGATGTGCCTTTGGCTCCATCATACGGTGTTTATATATCCCAACTCGTTCGGTATGCCCGTGTGTGTTCTGATGTCATAGATTTTAACGAACGTAATCAATGCATCACTGGGAAATTATTGTGTCAGGGATTTCGATACCATAAATTACTTAAAACTTTTACTAAATTCTTTCATAGATACAAAGATTTGATTAGTAAATTTGGCTGTACCTGTAGAAAACTTATTAAAATGGTATTTCACATCCTAAATTTTACGGTAATATTGTACTTAAAGCGAGGAAATCACTATGTGATCCGTGTAAACTCATCGAACCTTTAAACAAACTTATAAGTAAGGGTTATCGTACCAATATTGTAATTAGATCTCTGAATATAGTTTACATTGGCACTAATATCGATTTTGTCATTAGCAAATTAAAACATAACTAAGTTGTATCTTCTTTTGAGGCGGGATGTTTAGAGACACACACACGTTAATTTTTATCTCTTAAGAAGTAGCTCCTCACTATCCTACTACCTGTCGATACATTTATTTTGGCATTGCACAAGTCATGTCTTCTCTGACTGTTCATGACGTTAAAATACTAAATCCCTGGGATGTGTTTTAGTTGATTTTAGTCTCTGATGCATGATTTTTATCATTAATTGTTTTGGCTTTTAACTAGCTGTCAGTAACTGCGAGTACTCTCAAATCGTACTTTCTTGTTAATTCGACCTGTTGATACTATTTTTAATACTTTTTGTTATTTTATATTAATATGGATCTTGTCTGTATACCAGCTTTGATTATTTGGAATATCTACTAATTTTCACTTCTTCGTACTACATTTGTATTAACATCAAGATTATTCTCCTTTAATCTGTACAGGAAGTTTTATTGTTGATATTTACCCTTATGTATCTAGTGTTAAATTAGGTATTTATATGACAGACCTTTCTTGGTATTCCTAATTATTGGAAGATTTTATATAGACAGAAAAGTATACCTAAAACGACAAAGTTATTTTTCATTTACCTGTATATATTATGAAAACCGGTTTTTCAAAAGTGATTATTTTCTAAGGGTTTAATATTTCGCGGTAGTGTTTTGCCATGGCTTTATTTGGACTTGTTTGTTTGCTTTTTGGCCTTGTATGTTTGTCCCTAATATTTTATTAACTATGTATTTACTTTCAGGTATCACAGATCGAATTTATTCGTTCATAGTGTGTTAATTCACGTTTTGATTGAGTTAAGCCTTCCAATTGATGTTTTATCGTGTGTTTTCTATGATGTGATGTTATACTATTGTTTCAGAAAAAGGGAGAAGGTTTGGTACCATTAAAACGTTTAATCCCGCTGCAAATGTTTGCACCTGTCCTAAGTCAGGAATCTGATGTACAGTAGTTGTCGTTTGTTTATGTAATTTATACGTGTTTCTCGTTTCTCGTTTTTATATATACTAGACCGTTGGTTTTACCGTTTGAATGGTTTTACACTAGTACTTTTGGGGCCCTTTATAGCTTGTTGTTCGGTGTGAGCCAAGGCTCCGTGTTGAAGGCCGTACATTGACCTATAATGGTTTACTTTTATAAATTGTTATTTGGATGGAGAGTTGTCTCATTGGCACTCACACCACATCTTCCTATATCTATATACAAATTTAATTACAACAAAATAAACAAGATTAATTGAGGAACAAACAAGTTACAACAATGGAAATACAATTTCAAGTCTAGACATTAATATTATGTTTTAATATAGAACAATCATGTAATGATTTTAAAAGGTTGAAAAAATATACATGTATAAAAAAAATAAATAATAACAAAAAAAAAACATAAAATTAATAAAAACAAAATAAACAACTTAAAAACCAGTGTTGGCATGACACGGGTTATGCTCTTCTCATATATTTTATGATGGTATGATACTAAACCCCTAACGGGAGGGATTGTGCCTGATATTCATATGATGAAGACATAATCTTTCAATCAGTTTAATTGAGGTCTGGAGCTGGCATGTCAGTTAACTGCTAGTGGTCTGTTGTTATTTATGTATTATTGTCATTTTGTTTATTTTCTTTTGTTACATCTTCTGACATCGGACTCGGACTTCTCTTTAACTGACTTTTAATGTGCGTATTGTTATGCGTTTACTTTTCTACATTGGCTAGAGGTATAGGGGAGGTTGAGATCTCATAAACATGTTTAACCCGCCGCATTTTGCGCCTGTCCCAAGTCAGGAGCCTCTGGCCTTTGTTAGTCTTGTATTATTTTTACTTTTAGTTTCTTGTGTATAATTTGGAGTTTAGTATGACGTCCATTATCACTGAACTAGTATATATATTTGTTTAGGGGCCAGCTTAAGGACGCCTCCGGGTGCGGGAATTTCTCGCTGCATTGAAGACCTATTGGTGACCTTCTGTTGTTGTCTGTTCTGTGGTCGGGTTGTTGTCTTTTTGACACATTCCCCATTTCCATTCTCAATTTTATTTTAACAATAAACAAATGTAAAAAGAGAACATTGATGGAGCTTTTAATAAGTGATATGATATACTGCCATGGTGTGGTACAAATTAACCAAATGCAAATCATTAAATAAAGGTAGGATTAAATAAAATATACATCTTTAAAAATAAAGAAAACTATTTAACAATATTTAACATTCTGACTAGAAAATTAAGAAAAAAGCAAAGTCAAAAGACAGAAATAAAAATATATATTAAAAAAAAAGATAATACAAATTGTTCATAAACTATTGTAGAGTATTACTCTTCATGTAAGAATCTTTTATTAGAATTGCTGTTCTACTGTTTTGACATATTTTTATAAGGAATACACAGGATTCAAATAATATCCATCGTAATACCAAATGGGTTATATCCACATTCAGGGTGTTATATCGATTTTGAGATAACATGGGCGGTTTAAATATAAAATCACAATGAATACATGTATGTGTGGGCGGATAATTGGCATATTTAATTCAAGATCATCTCTGCGCATGAACATTCAGAGTATATTATGTGTTCCATGTGATATGCAAAAATAGTTCTTGGTTCGAAGGCATAATGCACTTCCCTTCGGGTTGTGCATTATGCCTTCTCACCAAGAATTTTTTTTTGCATATCACATGGAAAACATAAAAAAATATTATTGTATAAATAAATTCATATACATGTACAATATAAGTGGTTATTTTTGTGGGAGCTAATATTTCAACTCTGCAATATTTGAACACCATTGAAATTACTAAATATTATATTAATCCCAAAATTTCACACCAGCCAAACATTTGTGATCGTCAATATATGAGTTTAGGGACTGGCGCCAGGAAAGTGTGTAAAATATCAAATTTATTTATAATTTGACTCCCAAAAAAATAACCACTTATATGGTTATACTAATAAAACATTCAATACAATCTAGTCTTGTACATGTATGTAATTGGAAAGTGTATCCAGTGCATCCATAGGGAAACAGCCTTCATCTATAAGATTTTGCGAACATAGTTAAAGTCTGTTTGATTTATTCATAGATTAGATAGGACATATACTTATTTAGTTGATATTTCATATAGGACAGGAACTTTTTTTGGTATATTCAGAGGGTAGGACATAGATTTTTTTAAAGGAGAAATATGAATCGCACCGGTCCCAACCCCCCATTAAATATTGACCGGTCCCTTATCGCTATTTTACCTATGAAGACGTTGTTAATTTCTTTGACAACTGCACGTGTTCCCTTAGTTTTTAGTATCACTCGACTCCGTTGAGAAAGGAAATTATCAGTCAGCAAGATCAAAGGAAAAATTCGTAAAATAGCGATAAATAGTAATCTTGAGACCAATAGCTTTGGAAGACACATATATAAATCATGAAGATTCATCAAAATCCACAAAGATCTCAATAGGGAATCATCTATAGGCCAACATACCTTGAACAAAGTGCAATTACATGATTATGTTATAACCTCTTTATAAACAATGAAAAAATATGCATTTGAAGAATATTAAACAATGACGGTCTTTTAATGGGGTAAATGTGTGGTTTTATCAACAAACTGACATTAATTAACAGAGGTCCACTGCATACGGCCTCAATGGCATCCTTTAAAAATTATTGTGAAATGAATTAATTATTATTTTTACGTGAATTTGTGTATTTATATCATATGGAATGTTATAAGAAAGATAAAAAAAAAACGTTTGATGAAATCAAACAGAGCAAGTAAATACAATTGTTATGGAATCAAGAGTAATAATGTAATTGTAGAAGTTTTGACATTATAGTGAATACTTCTTTTTGTGAAATAGAAGTATAATTTCTCACATTTCGTTAGTATAGGGAGAAATTATTGTATGTACGGTACTAGCGTATAGTTTTATAAGTTTACGTCACTAGATATAATACACGTGACTAATTTTATAGCGGGAAAATTTTTCCCAGAGATTATCACATTCTAGCCCGCCGCAGACCGGGCAACATTCAAGTTCCATTCATATTATGAATATATTATGATATATGCATTTATATGTTTTCAAAACTTTACACGTCCGAGAATGTCTTGTGAGACGACTTGTCGCATTGGGTCGGACCCAGGTTTCCAGTTTATCCCATTATTGGGTTTGTTTGTTTGTTCCTGGACGGCGAGGTCGTTCATGATCGAGTTATTCATTTATTCAGTTTACATTCATGTCAACCATATAATAGTTATTGTTTGTATTAGGTTTACATTATTCTAGCTAAGTTGTACCTAATAGTATATCCATGATTTCGTTATTCGGGGTAATTGTGATTATTGTTTTTTTCATATGTATATATAAATATTAAGAACAAGTCTAAATTGAAAACAACGTTCAAACCTATGATTGCGTTGGATGAAAACCGCAATTTTTATACGTGTGCATGCAAAACAAATTTCTTGGTAGAGGCATATAAATACAGCACAAACAACATTTTCCAAAAGACCATATATGTAAATAATTAATAAATTTCGTTGTCCACTATGCTTGCTGGGCTATTGCAATACTATATATATATTGTATTTATTCATGCCTTCATAGAATAATAGATATGAGCGCATAGGATATACGTATAGTTTAACTCCATGTGTTACTAGAAGACATCGTCATTTCTACTTAAATAGAAAAATAAACTGGATCAAATGTGCCATATATACTCATCCTCTCTCAACAATGTTATTGACCAGGCTAACTATGTATCCTTAAGCTGAAATGGTATAGATTTAGATTTTGGTAGCGATCCTTGAACCAATAAAAAATTCTATTTCTTATTCCAACTTCTTAAAAAGTACATTCAAATATTATATTGATCGAAGAGACACTGGACATTAGCGTTTGTAATTAGTAAATCACAGGAAGTGTCGGTTGTCAGGTATTTCGGCGGCTTATACCTAAATGGTTGATATTCACATGATATTTATCAAACAACTTTTTACAATTTTTGCAATTCAATGTTAAATAAATATATGGCAAAAGAAGAAAAAAATACTTCAAACAAACAACCTCAATACTTGTATCAACAGGAAACTTTTAAAGTATGTATTACATGCATGCACCTGTCCTAAGTCAGGAGCCTGTTGTTCAGTGGTTGTCGTTTGTTGGTGTGGTTCAGAAGTGTTTCTCATTTCTCGTTTTTTATATGAATTAGACCGTTGGTTTTCCTGTTTGAATTGTTTTACACTAGTCTTTTTGGGGTCCATTATAGCTTGCTGTTCGGTGTGAGCCAAGGCTCCGTGTTGAAGGCCGTACTTTGACCTATAATTGTTTACTTTTTACACATTGTGACTAAGATGGATAGTTGTCTCATTGGCACTCATACCACATCTTCTTATTTATATGAAGCGGGTTCTGACCCTTTATATAAGAAGAGAAACAGTAATGCATTGCTACAGGTGTTTTTAACGTTGTTATTTTAATGAACCCTTATTTATGAATTGTTTGTATTTATCCTTTTCAATATTTCTACTTATGACTGATTAAAAAAAGAGGATTAACGTTAACATTAATGCAACATTGTAAAAGAGTTCTGTTTTCATTATTATGAGATATACATTTATTTGATTCCATGAAAAAGAAAAAAGATATCATCATATCTTATTAGTAACTGTACAATTTGTAGTTTTTCATCTATTGATTTTGATAAAGTATATGTATTCAGTGAACATTCGTGTAAATGGAAAAAAAACCAATTACTACATCAATTCAATATCTACAATTACAGTAGCAGTAAGCCTCCTGTCATTCTGACGATAAAATATATGCATGACATTAACCTGTTGTTTTTGACAGACCTTTCTGACAGGGCAATTATGTCAATGGAAAAATAAATGACTTTACAATAATTTTCATTCAAAAATCATACGAACTTATATTCAATTGTCATTTTCCCCGGCTGCTGATACTACCATGATTGAAATTCCTATGGTATTTATCAAACAAGCTTTACCAGTTTTCAATTTTATGTGAAATAAATATTTACCAGTAGAAATATGCTTGTTTTGACATGAAAGGTATGTCTTACATACATATAGGACTTTATCACCTGCAAAGCAGGTAAACCTTTATATAATCATATAAACGTAGTATACTTTTTCTTAAAAAATATACATAAAGTTTCATGAATATTAATTACCAGATTTGTTCTTTTGCGCTGATAATTGAATCAGTTCCTATGCAATTTTTTTGGATTATTTTTTATATTTTTACTTATGGCTGATTAAAAAAAGAGTTTTACGTTGACATTGAAACAACATTGTAAAAATTTTCTTTCTTTTCTGTCATGATTGTATGATACCTAATATTTGATTAAAAGAAAAAAGAGAGAAAATCTAGAGCATTGAAACTGAAAAAAAATAGTTTATCAACCTTGCATTTCAAAATATTATATATATTCAGTGAACAATTATGCCAAGGTAAAAAAAAAAGCCACAATAACTACGTCAATTGTATATCCAAAATTGCAATGCCAGTAAACCTATTCCGGTATGTCTACTGTCATTCTGACGGCTAAATCAACCTTTAGACCTTCAACTATGTTGTGTTTGACAGACCTATTTGAATCAGATTAGAAGAGTTTATTATATCTGGAATTGCTTTATAAGACTTAACAATGTTGAAGGTGTCCATTTGTATTACTGTTCTTAGTTAATTAAGTATTGAATTTCAGAAACCACGACACTAGTCCTCATGTGTAAGAAGCTTAAATATTCAACAGTTAATTAAAATATTTAACGATTATTGTATACAAATCAATTACCAATCTTGTCCTAAAATGTATATAGGAAAATTTTACATTTGTTGAAATATTAATTATTTCCTACAGTCTTTATAAACTAATGATCTAAAAGTTGATAATGTTACTTTCCAAATCATAGAAGTCAACACCGAGTGGGACACCACGGCGAGAAGGAGAAGAGAAAATTTTTGGATCCACCAACTCCACACTTTAGAACCTGATGGTCTTAACGAAAAAGATGAGAAAAGATACAGGAAAGATAAAGAATAATTTAGTACACAGCATCGTCCTTTTTATCCTGTAATATTGGCCAATGGACGTTGCTAACTTCAACTACCAATTTTGCAAAAATCTTGATTTTCATCCAAATTATGTATTATTTTCAAGGCAGCTAAATTCAAGTGCAACATATACATTGAGCTGCAAAAGTTTCTTATCATCTACATCCGATTTCACCTGGATAGATGCACGCTTGATAAAGCTAGTTAGTCTAGCGAAATATTGCGTTTATTTTCATCATTTTGTAAATATTTTAAACATTCTTATATTTACATACTAAATAGTGTGTTAAAATTACATTGTTAGGCAATCTATATATATATATATATATATATATATGAAGTTTTCTTACATTTTTGGAAAATAATTAATAATTATTTTGTCGCACATAATTGGAATAAACTCATCATACATTTACCATGATTAAAACTTTGTACATTAAACGCGCGTTTCGTCTACAAAAGACTCATTAGTGACGCTCGAATCAAAAAGTTAAAAAAGCCAAAAAAGTACAAAGTTGAAGAACATTGAGGACCCAAAATTCCGAAAGATTTTCCCAAATACAGCTAAGGTAATCTATTACGGGAACAGAATTGAACAATTATTTTGTCTCATATAATTGAAAATGATCACTTAATTAGTCTTTCAACTGTTTTAATTCGAACACCACTGATGTAGACGAAATGAGCGTCTGGCGTACAAAATGTTAAAGCTTGGTATCTTTGATGAGTAGTAAATGTCTATCTTTTTATTATTATCATTATTTAGACTAGCTATTTTTTTGCAACGCAACAAAAATAAATAAGTGTTTTGATATCTATATGTAAATGTTTATTTAATGAATTATTTTATAAAGTTTTTCCTGCAACATGTTACATACGGCTATCACAAAAAGCTGTTAAAAAGGGTTTTTAGCGTGCAGACCATAATTCTATATTCAGAAACTAAGATTACAATTCCCTTAGACAAAGTTGACCTTAGATGGTTATACTTTTTAAATCCCTTTCGGTCATATAGCTCTTCACGAAGGTAAAACAAGAAAAGCCTTTCGATGACACCGAATTTATAACGTGTTATTATTATTTTATAACACTGGGTCGACACCGCTGCTGGTGGACTATTAGTTCCCTAGGGTATCATCAGCTCAGTAATCAGTGCTTTGTTACTCTCATGATTAATAACATACTTATCTTGAATTATCCGTTGATAGATTTTTTTTTTGAAAATTAAGATTCTAACCCAATCAGGCGAAGTTGACCTTTCGTGGATTTTGCTATGTCTATTTCCTCTTGAGCACATAGCTCTTCACATATTTTAAGTGTTGATATATTTCACCGTTCCTGAGGAAGGAAATCCAGAAAAGCACTTCAAACGCACCTGATTATACCCCCGCTTTGAAAAAGTGGGGGTATACTGTTTTACCTCTGTCTGTCCGTCAGTCCGTCAGTTTGTCCGTCCGTCCCATGAATATTTTTCGTCGCATCTTTCTCAGGAACTACATCATAAGGATTTCTGAAATTTGGTTTCAGGGTTTAGTCAGCTATACCGTGTGATGCGTTTTCAGATTCATCCCCTAACAACTTCATGTTTACCGAACACTTACATCATTTTACACATGAATAGACAAGTTGAAAATTTTTCGTCACATTTTTCTCAGGAACTACAATACAAGGATTTCTGAAATTTGGTTTTAGGGTTTATATAAGTCAGCTATGCCGTGTGATGCGTTTTCAAATTCATCACTCAACAACTTCCTGTTTACCAAAATATTTAGGCGGGGGTATCATCAGTGAGCAGTAGCTCGCAGTTTCACTTGTTTCGACGATTTTTCAGATTTGTACGAAGGTAGGCTACTGTTGCATAAATTTACCCTTCCGGATCACATGAGATAACTTTGGTTTTTAAAAATTTCATTTTGTTCAGACCGAAGGTTTCTATGTAGTGTTTTACAGGCTAATGCTTGTCTTTTCGTCGTTTGAGTATAAAAATGTTTGTATATATAAAAATAAGAGTATGTGGTATGATTGACAATGAGACAACTCTCCACAAGTGACCAAATGACACAGAAATTAACAACTATACCTTGATTGCAGGATAAAGAAACAATATTTGCCACTAGACGTGAAGTAACAGTTACCAATAAATCAACCTTGAACACTTGCCCAACAATATGTTAAACGAAATATTTAAGCCTGCCAAGCAAGTTATAAATAAATAGCCAATAAAATCCCCACTAAATACATAATGTTACACAACAAAGATTGTGTTCAATAAAAAGTATCAAACATTTTAACCATATAAAAGATTGTCCAATACTTATTTGGTTTTCTTCATATATATATAACTTACAAACGTGTATCAACCTTGGCATTTGTTAAAAGGGATGACAGAAGTAGTCTAAGACATTTCAAACATCACAATCTTTGTTTGTTCAAAAGAAATACTATCAAGAAGTGTTCTTACCTCATATAATTAACTGATCCTATAGTCTGTATTTTTTATTTATAAATGTCCCCGGTATGACCCATGAGAACATGTTGATATCGATCTTAGATCCGCCAACTGTTGAGGCTATATCATTCTTTTATTGATGCCTATTTATTATACAATGTCAACAATAACAATAGTAACATTGATTTTATTTTCTGCAACTATGACCTGATAGATTAAACCTTTTGTTTTTCTAATTCAACTAATCATGGAACTTTTTCTTTCTATCTGTAACAGCTGATGCAAGTTTGTATTTTATGATATATTTGTTTATATTTAGAACAGGTTATGATCGACATTTTTTTGTTTGTTTTGTAAATCGAAACGTTCTAGGAAAATTCTATAATGAAATTTTAAGAGAACGTTGTTTGTGGGCATGTCTAATTCTCAACGTGAAAGAAACTTTTTATGTATAACCACGCTATTCTTTTTTGACGACAATACATTTTTGTGGGTGCAAGAGGCAATTAGAAAAAGACACAATTCTTAAGATAGAGTAACATAATTTCACAAAAGCATGTGCTCAGTATATATGGAGTATTCCGATTTTCAAATACCTTATAAGTCCGGGTATAAAACAGACAAACTGACGGTAAAACCAAACGGAATCACCTGCAATCAAAAGTCCAGATATAAAGCAAACTAATATTGGATTGAAAATAAACGGAAACAACATTAACTCACGTATACCACAAGTCCAGATATAAAACAGACAAGCTGACATGTGAATGAAAATAAGCAGAATCATAAAAACTCAATTCCTCACAAGTCCAGGTATAAAAGATAATATGTGTCCATAGATATCACTATCATATGCATCTCTTCGTTCAGTGAGCCATGGAATTTGGGTCAAATCATAATTTGGCATTTAGTTTTAAACGTTCAAGTGACAATCAACACGTGCGCTAAGTTTCAAGTTGTAGTGACAACAACTATATGAACAACTACTTTAACCAAAGACTTAAACTGAGAGTGTAAAATTTCACACTATCACATTTCTATGATCACTGAACCTTGAAATCGGGGTCATATCATAATTTTTCGTAATTTTTTTTAAAGTTCATATACTAGTAGTAATGAGCATGTGTAGTAAGTGTCATTTTGATGCAAATAAAACTCCACGATAAACTACCTTAACCAAAAACTTATAATGATACGGGACGGACGGACTAACGGACGAGACGTACAACCTAGAAAACATAATGTTTCCTTTTATGGTAGTCGGGACATAAAAGTTCAAATCCAATTCTACCAAAAGGGATAATGGACGAATTGTGACAAAACATTTCTTGGTTAAGGTAGTGTACCGTGAAATTTTATTTACATCAAGATGACAACATGAAATTCTGGTTTCTTTTCACATTCAACTAAAGGCATAGAAATATGGTCATCCCTTGACTTCTCACGTATAGCACCTGTCAAAGTGGTTGGTCAGAATCAGAATGTGGGCGTTAAATCCGATGCCTCGTGTAGGGAGAGTTAGTTTCGTGCATTCTACACGTTTAAAATATCCTTTGTGAAATAATATGTTTTGCTTTGAAAACAATACATAAAACCTATACGGTGAGCAGAGAGATATTCTTTAAATTTTTATCAATACTTTTAACTTATGTTACAGTCAAGATTATTTTGAAATTTTGGGGAAAATTAGAGATATGCGTTATACAGTTATGAGGTATTCACATTAATATAACCGATGAAAAAATGGATCTACTATGATATTTTATAATGTTCTTTCAATGGAAAAATATTCGATTAAGTCACAAAAAATATATGATCTATTGAAAGTTGTCTTTGCAAAAACATATCGGTTATGAGATAACAAGAGAAATTTATCTCGTTTAATGGCTTAGCTATAGATTTATTTTTATTGCAGTGTAATCTCAAATTGACCTTTCAAATCAAAGGTTTTTCTAGTAAAAAATAGGGAAATATGATATGTTAAAATAAGTTTTTAAAATCTTTGGAAAGATAAGTGCAACATTTACTGCACATGCTTATGTCAATGTAACAAACATCTGTATGTTCACGAATCCGAAAGCACACTGAAAGAATACGTGTAATAAACAATTAAATTTCTAGTTGAAGATTAAAAAAATCGTAATATCGAATTCTATCCTTTATATTTAATTAAAAATTTGTAATGAAGAAGTTAGATTTCATATTTTTGCTAGGTCCTAAATGAAAAATTCGTAATAACGAATTCCATCCTTTATAATAAATTGAAAATTTGTGCAATGAAGAAGTTAGATTTCATATTTTTGCTAGGTCCTAAATGGCTTTCTACACGCCTTGTTATCAACCGAATCCGGAAACCACAGATAATACAATTTCTCCTCTCAATTATACCTCTTAATAGCCGATAAAGAATGAAAGAACAGAAAACGTAATGTTTTACATAATATCCTAAAAATGAACTCGACTTTATAATCAATATTCACGTCTTCTCAATGGTGGTTACATTCACGATTGATAGGTATTCAAGTACGGCAACATTTTTGCTGAATGGAAATTGCTGTCTCAGAAACTACTCGTTAAGCGTCATTTTAGAATTATATTCTAGAAGTATAACTGACAATGCTTCTCATTTGCTTTTTAGATGTTATGAAGGAGATTGCACAGTTACCTTAAGCTGTGCGACGTTTGCCATATTATACATAATTGGTTGCTGCTTCATTATAAAATCTATCACATCTTTAAATATGGTCAATAAATGAATTACATCCGTGTCAACACGACAGTAACTGTTTAGGAAAGATTGATTACAGCACATTTTAGAAATACAAGAATGTATTGTCATTCTAATTTACATAAATATCAGTTTGCAATCAAATTATTTCTATGTGACCGACAGTGCTAATGAATAAAAATCATTTCTCTAAGGGATGAACATTTTTTTCATTGTTTGTCAATATACCATTTGTAAACAATAACGCAAAAGCAAGTTACAGAAATCGACTGCATCTTAAATTTGCATATTTGTGAAATTTCATTTTAGCAATTTGGAATTTAAAAAGAAATTAATTGAAAAGTAATAATTACCATGCGTGGATGTAAAAAGAACTTTACAAATTTTTCCTCTTGTACGATATTTGTCTTAGAGAAAAAATTATACAGCAAGTATTACATGAAACTAACATTATCAATTACCCATGTACATGAGATAAAGGTCAGATGAACCCTCTAGGGTTGACAAGTATGCCTTTCAGTTATTCCATACACCAAATAAAGTACCTTGACCTATAATGGTTTACTTTTATAAATTGTTACTTGGATGGAGAGTTGTCTCACTGGCACTCATACCACATCTTCTTATATCTATTAACCTATTGCTTATAGTATCTGTGAAACAGACCTAAATTTAGGCGACAGTATATTACTGATGTTCAAATCTCGAAATTCGATTACGAAGAGAAAAATCAAGGTAACAAAAAAATACACGAGGGAATCGCATGAACTAAAGGACCTACTAGTAACAAAGGAAACTAAATTTTCACCAGTGAACCATGAAAATGAGTTTAATGTCAGATGAAACCTCCCAGACAGACATGTACACCAACAGCTCTATGATGTTTTCCAGAATATCTGTTATGACCTAATTGAAGATTTAAAATAATAATAGCTTGCTGCTAAACGTTGAAACTTTGACACAACTCCTGAATTCACATTATTTTTTCATATTTCAGTTGTCCTTATATTGAGGTGGATACGTTTTTAACGATTGATATGTCTGTGTTTTAATCCCACTTGGTTGGTACCGCTACTGACCATATGTATACCATTTGTTGAGAGGCCACTACCTTGACATTGGTATTACTTGAATGATACATGTTGTTTGTAAATTTTCAGTTCATAGAATTATGTGATTGTGCTAGAACTTAGATTCCAACTCTCTTAAGCAAAATTGAACTTCGTAGGGGTTGACTGTTCTGTTAAGCCAATATTGGTTAATCTCTTCAAATGTTTTATATATTTGATTTTCCACACTTTTGTTCACCTAAATGTTTTTATTTTTAAGTACACGTCTTGTACGTACGCAAATTACTACCATTTGGTTTTTCTTCTTATATTAACAGAAAATGTATTTTCTACTATTATTGTTCTTTAACAAACTATTTCAGATATTTTATATGTGTACCACTGAAAATTGTTATTCCGTATTCCCTCAGTTTTATATGTGTACCACTGTAAATTGTTATTCCGTATTCCCTCAATTTATATGTGTACCACTGAAAATTGTTATTCCGTATTCCCTCAGTTTTATATGTGTACCACTGAAAATTGTTATTCCGTATTCCCTCAATTTTTGTTTCTTACCTTGATTTGTCTCTTCTCAAAAGATTTACAAGATTTGAACATTTGTTAACTACTGTCGCCTTATTTCATTATCTCGCCTTGGCTAATTTTTACTTCGACCCAAATTTGTAACAGTCTGACCAATGAAATGGTAGTTTCGTTTAATTCTACATTTTGTATGATTCCTGTATATAACTTTAGTATTCATATGAGGTATAGTTGATACAATCTAGCAGATGATAACACCTACGTAGCCTGACTTGTAAAACATTTTTTTTTTCAGAATGTTAAGATCCACGGAACAATAATCCATTAGCATTACCACTGACCAATCAGTTTCTATCTCTTGACATGATCATATTTTGGACAGAAAAGACGGTTCAAATGATTAGACATACTGCCAATTTAGTCTTGATGACAGATAAGAAACAGAAGGATTTATTCTATTATTATTAGCCTTAAGAAAGAACAGATTGAGGATGCTTTAATTCTGTCTTTAATTTGCACTGTTATTACTTATTGATAATGCTATCACTTATACTATATCCCATTCAACTATTCTGTTCACCTAAAAAAATATGTTTAGATTCACGTCTTGTACGTATGCAAAATACTACCATTTGGTTTTTATCTTATATTAATAGAAAACATATTTTCAACTGTATATTTCGTTTTGTTTATATGATAACTTTTGTTTATCACTTATTCCGTTGATTGATGGCGTTTGATTTTGTGAGTTTTTATGGACTTCCCCTCTTTGAATTTTCCTTGGAGATCGTTTTTATGGTATACTTTTTAATCATGATTTCAACTCTGCCACTCGACTATAACAATGGTTGGGAATTTTTTAATTCCATACCATTTCTTGCACACAATTATCAACATTTTTTACTTTACCTTATGTGACCGAACATAGATTTTTAATTGTATCCAATATGCATTCCTACAATCATTAAAAGAGAGTCGAAAGATACCAAATGGATATTCAAACTCACAAGTCGAAAACAAAATGACAATGTCATGGCAAAAATACGAAAAACGACGAAATGACAAACAACATTTCACAAAACACAACATAGAAAACTAAAGACTGAGCAACACGAACCCCACCAGTAAGGTACATTTTACTTAATCATCGTGACCAAACGAATTGGTAAAGAAGGATTTTCTTTTATCAAAACATTAACAAGGATTTGTCAAGCACATGAACTTTGATAAAGAATAAATTGGTAAAATTAATAAATTTGAAGCAACAGTAGATAACCGATTTTTAACTGTGGTAAATCCATTTAGAACATACAAATCAAAGAAAAGAAACTAAAACGGAGGAAATCACATAAACTACAAACAGAACGAAAACGGGTGCATGCATAACGACAAAGAAAATCCAGATATGAAGCAAATCTTCAAGTTTCAGCAAAATCCTTAAAGTCAAGTTCACTGAAATGTGCGTTTTTTAGCGACAAACCATCGTCAGTATATCTGAAAGTGAAAATAAAGAACTAGGGAAGTAGCTTTTTCTATTAATCTTTAAGGCGGTTTTGCACGAATTCTGCTACATATGAGTACAAAAACAAATTGGTCAGTAGGAGTGCCCAATAGGTACCCATTGGATCACCGATCATATACTATAACAAAAGAAGGAAATAACACTTTATAGATTTCTTGAGTCCGAAGCGATTCATCAGGAGCGCTCAAACCTAAACAATTTTAAGCAAGGGAAATATAAATATGTAGAAACGTAAGAAGCTATATGACGGGACCTAAACACAATAGCAAAGTTAATCTAAGGTCAACTTTGCCTGAGGGAGTTGGAACATTAGTTTCTTAATAATTTCTTACTATCAACGGGAGATGTATAAGTAGTTGTTATGAATCATGTCAGTACCGAAACACCGACTGATCAGTTCATGATACCAGCAGGGACTAAGAGTTCACCAGCAGCGGTATCGACAATTTTATCACGTATACTACAGCAGTGAAGTTGCCAAATACATTTACAAAAAATATATACCATCCCATACGTCTGCTTAGTTGTCAGGATTTCTGCCCTACTATTTATGGCCACATATAGTAATAAAGACTTATATTCCATCCATACGTGAACATAGTTATTATGATTTCTGTCTAACCACTTGTGGCTTAATGCTTATAAAGACTTCTTTTCCATCTCATATCTTTTGAGTTCTCAAGATTTCTGCTGTAACAGTTGTGGTCATATACAGTTACGAAAACTTCTATTTCAACCTATGCGTAAGATTTTCGGCATACCAATTATGGCAATAAGAGTTACTGTATTTTATTCCGTCCCATGCGTCTCAATAGATTTCTGCACCACCACTTTTGACCACATATGTCTATTTATCTCGGGTGAACTCACAGCCTTGTCAATATGTCTTTAAAATGCATACGGTGGCATATAGGTTTTTAAAGATTTGTACCGTATACAACCCTGCTGAAAACAGGGTCACGATTTCTGTATCAATTGTAACGGTACAGAAAAGATATCTCGTTGATTTCTCCTTAGACTGCTGACAAAAGGTCTATTTCGACTATCACTATCAAAATTTGCAAAGAAAAATATATCTTCATAACTTACATTACTAAAATATTTCAGTTTGAAATTTACTTGTTTAATGTAGAAACACAATGTTTCATTTTCAATACTTTTTCGAACAAATAACTTTCAAACGGGAAGAGATATTTTCACCCCCTTTTTTTTTTTTTTTTTTTTTGTTTGTTTTGTAAAGTGTTCCTTAATCTATAGGCCTTTTAGAGAGTCATTAGAAAAACAAGCCGAGTTGGATAACATTTGTGTGAATTTATACAATCATTTGGAATAAAAAGCATCTGACATTTATTTTACCACATACAAATACATACAGTAAAAATCTACCTATGCAATTTCGATATAACATTATTGAAGCCGTACATAGTCCATTGCAAAACAATAAAATGGGGGTCTGTGCGCTAATTGTTATACCCCGCCAAGGCGGTGGTTGCGTTAAGTGTTACCCTTGTCCGTCCGTATGTCCGTCCATACGTACGTTCCAAAGTTAGTTTTTTTTTTAATTTGCCTCAACCAAATGTGGTGAAACTTATACACAATGCTTATTACCAAAAACACAGTTCAAGTTCGAATTTGCTCGTTTACCGTTCTCGAGTTATGCCCCTTTATAACGTTATATGCAAGCTGGGGTACCATTTGTGTCCATGGAGATATTCTCCATTTATTTCAGCTAGGACTAAAAAAACGCAGTTTTTAAATGCTGGAGTTTGCATTCCTTTTTTCTGGCGCTTAACAACGTCGCAGTGTATTCTAAAACAACACCATCGTGCAGCTATAATGTCCAACCATTTTCCTCAGTGTGAGACATCGTTCATCAAAGCATTATACGAATTACTGTCATATACGAATTAATTGATGATAGAAAAGTAGTAAACTGTCTTCATTTGCCTTGAATTGTATGCCCATACAGTATATTTCGAGTGTTTAAATATACAACAAGTTTGTTTTACGTTACAATTACTTTCAGATACACGTAACCGATTTGATGACGTTAGTTATTTTCCGCGAATTTTGTATACTTAACAACAGTAATGTTGCGAAAACAACACATTTTTTTTCATTCATTTTTTAATCTTCGGATGAGGTGTATGGGAATATCCGTGCTCACAATTATCATTCTTAAAAGCTATTTTGTAAATATAGAATACAAATAGTTCTTGTCATCTGATTTTGTATTTAATTATGCTTTATGGGGCAATATCTGCTTATCTTTTTACATTGAATCAAACAAAAGAAACTGACGTTACAACATCATTAAATCTACTAATCTACTTTTGGCATTATAAAACTATCTCATAAATTGGAATCGTCCTATGGGAAAGATGTGGCCTTTTATTGTAATAACTCAATATTTCATAGAAATTGCACGATTATCGGTTTATACTGGTGTATCATTCTTTGTCTTTATTTGTCGGTATGTATTTGGAAACGTTTATAAATAACTTTTACAATTCTTTATTTATAATGTAGACACGGATTTATAGAATATAAATTGTAAATAATTAATAGATCTCTGCGGGATGAAATGATAGTAAAATATAAATAACGATATATATCACAGATACCAAGCTTACAATTTTAGTATTTACTTCAGGTGGCCCAAGATCATTTTGATTATCTTAACGTTTCCAAATTCCGATTGAAATTTAAACATTAATACACCCAATAATTCCTAAACAAATCTGACTTCATTCTGGGATCAGAATTGAATTTTTGGTTTTGTGTCGTTTGTGTTTTTTGTATATGTGTAATTTGCTTTTTCTGCTTTGTGTTTCGTTTTTGCTTCTGGTTTATGAGTAATTTCATTTTGTGTTTATGGTTGCTGTATTTATTTTTCCTTTAAAATATTTTTGTAAACTATTTGTAAAGTTTTTATATATTTTAATGATATTGATAAAAAGTGAAGATCACAGAACTGTAATGGGCTATGTCAGATTTTTGTTAGATTTTGCATACAGCTTAAACTGTAAGTGAATATTTTAAAAAAGAATAATTGCATTGAAATCTTTAAAGTAAACAATCTTAAAACAAACTGTTTTCTCAAAATCCAATAAAATAATAGTGTCACCGACTTCGATTTTTTGTCAACAATAGTCAAAGTTACGTTCTTGATGAAAAAAAAAACAACACAAAACGTCGAAAAAGCGTAACCAGTCGTCGTTGCACTTGAAGCGAAGTCTGGGATCCTATATGATAATTTCTATCAATCAATTTGTAGTTTATATTGCAGCATCATATAACTTTTTAGGACATTTCAAGGTTTTGGAGTTTAATGATTATCCAATTCTAAGAACGTTTTTCGCCGATTTTTCGTGCATTCTATACGTATATGTACATTAAAAAAATTCATTAAGTATATTTCAGGAAATAAAAGAGATAAAAAGTTAAATCACAAAAATACTGAACCCCTGATGAAAATTCAAAACGGAAAGTCCCTTATCAAATGGCAAAATCACAAGCACAAACACATCAAACGAATGGACAACAACTGTCATATTCTTGACATGGTACAGGCATTTTCTTATGTAGAAAATGGTTGATTGAACCTGGTTTTATAGCGCTAAACCTCTCACTTGTATTGAAATTCCATTATATTGACAACGATGCGTGAATAAAACAAACAGACATAATAGGTAAAATGTCAAAATAGGGGTACAGCAGTTAACACCGTATCACAATCTTAATCACAACAAAAACAAACAAATATTTAACAAAGAAGCACAAAAAAACATATATCACATTTAACAACCTCGTTCATTGCTTACTTATTTTTGTATTTTATTTATGTATGCCAAACAAGCCATAAAGGATCGAGGGATTTTAAGCAATGGGACCGAATCGTAATGTTTACATTAACTCTGGCGTAGAATCGGATGTTTGACGTCAGAATGTAAACGTCACATAGGTAGAGATATAAGGGTCATTTTCAAAAAATGTCGAATTTTGAAATTGAAAAATTTATTAAAAGTTACTTATTCAAACAACCCTCTACATAAGCAAATCAAAACAAACAGTACTTTAAGAACAACATATTAAAAGATGCAATCTTAATGATGTCATACAAGAATATCTTGAAACATTTTTTTATCGGTGATACAATATTTTGTCTCTCCTGTTACCATTTTCAAAAGAAATTTTGGGTTATTAAGAAAAGGTTTATATAAAATGTTAAGCTTGTTTTACGTCGCCAATTAGATGGTTTTCAAGAGAATAAACTTCTATATATATTCATTCTGTAAAATAATAGATTATTTGCCAATTTTCCAGGTTGTACTGAAAAATGCCTCTAAAATTGGTTTTCAAAGGTTGTAAAAATTACCACCAGTAATGCAAGTCTAAGATAGCAATTTATATTGTTCGGCATTTTTTCACCCTTTCAAATAAACCCAACATCAAGTAAATCCTTCATAAGTTAGTTTACTTTTCTCTTTATTTCATTGGTAACAGGAACGTACGTTTATGATATATCACTATATAAAAGTCTATCCTGTTACCTTTTTGTATATCCTGTTACCGATATCAGTATTGCACCTGCAAATGCTTAATTGGGAAGATTAAGACGTTATAACCTTAAGATGAGTTCAAACAACGAAATATTTCATTCGTTTTGCACCTATATGTTAAGATAAAAATTTTAACGAAGTTTTTGTCTACAATTGTCTATCCTGTTACTGTAACCATAGCAACCATAGTAACAGGATAGACATAACAGGATGGACAAATTTCTTCGTTTTTGATTGCTGTTGTGAAATAACTACTCCCTTTGGTGAAGTGATTATGGTTTTCTATTGTGAATTTGGTTTCCAACACGTTATTGCACTTTTTACAAGCATACTGTTGGTGTAATTAATCAAAATTGTTGGTAACAGCATAGACATGAAAAAAAGTACCCTCTATTTTTTTTCACTAAATGTCTTGAAATTTCTTTTCTCCACACTGTCGTTCAAGAAACGTGGCGTTTTAAAAGTAAAGATTACTTTGCACTTTTGAAATCAACACTGACTGATTCAATATTCAAAGGAGAACAATTTAACGACTGATTTAAGTAGCGGTAACAGGATGGACATGAACCTCCCGTACGCTGATTGAATTTAGTTTGTAGATAATATGTTACATACAATGATAAAGAAGCTACGATTTTCGTTAGAGTAATAATTAAAGTTCTTAAAAGTCCCTTTTGCAGATATCAAGGCGATCAGAAAATCGGAAAAAAATCATTTGAAATGTGTTTTTCTGACACTGTACGCACACAAATACCCCCAAAATCGGACTTAAATACATTCTAATCTTATCAAAATATGTGTTTATTATTAATGTTCTGAATCATAAATCCGACAAGCTTTCATTTAAACCATAACAACTGAAATTTCCATTAGAAATAAAAATTTTAGCATGGGTGTACTGAAAATTCGACATTTTTTGAAAATGACCCATAAAATAATTTTGTCGTTCAATGTATGCAAAAATTATAATAGGACAATAACACAATGGCGGGATGTTTAAAGTACAGAGACACGTCATATGTATCAAAGAAACATAAATAGTCACACGGACAAAGCACACAAGTTAAAATGAAAAATAATACAAACAACACAATGACGGGATGCATAAGTACAGAGCAACGTCAAATGTATATCACCAAAAACAGACCAAACAGTAAAAGTAATATTAATAAGACAAATCAAAGAACACTTTAACACATTATTAAGATGATAAACAGCGTCAGTACGCAGAATCTATACTTCAAGACCATCATGTATAAATAAAGGCAACAGTAGTATACCGCTGTTCGAAATTCATAAATCGATAAAGAAAAAAAAAAAAATCCGGGTTACAAACTAAAACTGAGGGAAACACATCAAATATAAGAGGAGAACTACGACACAACAGAAACACAACATTAAAATGTAACACACACAGAAACGAACTATAATATTACAATGGCCATTTTCCTGACTTGGTACAGGACATTTTAAGAAAAAAAATGGTGGGTTGAACCTGGTTTTGTGGCTAGCCAAACCTCCCGCTTCTATGGCAATGTTAAATATAACATTAAAATGATAACATTACATGACAGGACTACAATACAAATAAATATGAGAACATATAGGACAGAGAAACATACAAATAATAGCTAACAAAAGGTACCAGGTTTAAAATTTAATACGCAAGACGCGCGTTTCGTCCACACAAGACTGAAAGAGGGACGAAAGATACCAGAGGGACAGTCAAACTCATAGATTGAAAATAAACTGACAACGCCATGGCTAAAAATAAAAAGACAAATAGACAAATAATAGTACAGAAGACACAACATAGAAAACTAAAGACTAAGCAACACGAACCCCACCAAAAACTGGGGGTGATTTCAGGTGCTCCGGAAGGGTAAGCAGATCCTGCTCCACATGTGGCACCCGTCGTGTTGCTTATGTTATTACAAATCTGGTAAATAGTCTAATTTGGTAGGTCACATTCGTGAAAAGGGAAGGATATTGTAGTTACGACATAAGGAAAATATCCGATATCATCTGTGAAACAGTTATTCCATAACGGTCAACCAACTCGTGATGGCGTCCGTAAAATTTACGAAGGGAGGATTTCAACTTCACCATTTGGAACTCTTGGTTTAATAGCCTTCTTGTGAGCAGCAATCCTCTATCAAGGAAATCATGATAGGAAATACAAGCCCGGGAATATCGTATCAATTGGGAGATATATACTCCGTATGCAGGCGCTGCTGGAATGTTGCTACATAGAAATGGAAAGTTCACAATTGGGAAGCCGAAATCATCTCTTTTGTCGTAAAGTTTTGTTTTCAACCGACCCTCATTGTCAATTTCTAGATGTAAGTCAAGATATGAGGCAGACTAACCAGTGACGCTCAGATCAAAAAAGTTCGAAAGCCAAAACAAGTACAAAGTTGAAGAGCATTGAGAACCAAAAGTTCCAAAAAGTTGTGCCTAATACGGCTAAAGTTTTCTGTCTGGGATAAGAACATCTTTATTATTTAGAATAATTCATACTTTTGCAAACAGTAAATTTATAAAAGTGACTATATAATAGATATACATGATAACACCGAAATGGTGACTAACTACAGAATAAAAACGGATACATAAAACAACATAAACCAGCACATAAAAATTCACAGCCGAGTTAGCCAAACAGATCAACGCACAAAGTGACGTCACATTTGAATTTCTAAAAATTTCCCCAAAATAGGATAGAATTCAAGATTAGGTTTGTAATACTCATATACATTTATTAATAACAATGAAAATTACAATACTAATTAAAATAAAATTGTGGTAGTAATTAGCTATATCGGTGTTTCTTCTAAATTATTTTATATTTATATTATTTGTGAAGTTGATACGGAATATTTATCAATAAGGTCTTGGTACCTTCCGATGAACTTTTTAGAAATAAATGTATTATTTGTTCTTGTTTTGTTATTCAAGTTTGACATGCGTAGCTGTTTACAAAATGTTATAAAATCTGCGAAATGAGCCATTTATTGCAATTTCAATGTAATTGTATATACCAAAAAAACTATCTTACATTTAACTGTATAGAAATCAATTTTAAAATTGATTATACCGTTACCCTCCCCCTTTTTATCTGTTGTTAACCGTTGTCTTTTTTATAACACTATTTCATTGATGTTTATGTACCACATCTCGTTGTTTAAAACTATTTTATTTCTAGATTTTGACCTACAATAGCAAAAGATAACCTTTAGCCATGTTTTCCTTTAAATAGCTTTGTTCAAACTTTTTGTCATCATTTGTGCAGTGATTGAGGTTTTAGGACCGGGAAACTAGTAAAACTCCGGACAATATTGGGCTTTCACTAAGTATGGAGTATCTGAGTGTGATAACTTTCATGATTTTTAGTGCTTTATGATGGCAATAAACGGCGGATCGGATTGGGTGAGGGTTAAGTTTTAAATGCTGGTTAATTCAAAACATATGAGAAGTCACAGATTGACCTTTAAAATCTTAATTGATAAATTCTTGTATGATATTATTCAGTTGTTTTCAACAAATTCTTGTTCTGTTTCAATTTGTGACTTTGTTAGAGTTTTTGAACAAACTACTAACCCGATAGAAATACTAACAGAGGATATATATTTTAAAAAATATTTCTACTCATCTCTTATTATCTATCACGTATAATGACTATCTACCTATCCTTTTATCAAAATTTACTCCAATCTCCGTACAGCGCTCGTTTCCTTTCCGTATAATTAAGTTTGAAGCATTTTGAATTTTTGACATTTTGCAGTTTCCATGGTAACGGCAGCCATTTTGAAAATTCGAAAGTCGGATGGCACATCTACACATGACAGGTCACATTACTGTCAAGTTTCATAAAGATTGGACCAAATCTAGATTTTTCGCATTTTGTTGTTTCCATGGCAACGGCGGCCATTTTGGAAATTCAAAGTCAAATTCAAATCTACTTACACTCGTTAACATCTCTGTAAAATTTTATTAAATTTGAAGCACTTTTAAAAATTTCACATTTTAAATTTGCAGTTTCCATGGTAACGGCGGCCATTTTAAAATTCCAAAGTCGAATTACAGCTACATATGGTGCTACCTGTAATAATCTATCATTATATAACATAAAAGTACATAGGAATAATTCAACACTATCACATGACTAATCACATGACTATTGTTCTAGAATGTTCCACGAAAATTGACCCCTAAAATAATGCCAAGATGACCCCGGGCTGAAATAAAAATGTGGAATGGACACCTGGACATCGGTCTCTTGTATTACACAAAACTTAAAGGTTCTACCAGTAGCGAATCAATAGTCGAAAATGACCCACCATGTTCCGGCCCCAAAAAGTGCCAAGTTGACCCCATTTGAAATAAAAATAGTGAATGCACCCTAGGGATACTACCCAAACATCATACCAAATATAAAGTTTCCATCATTTAAGGCTTGGAAGAAAATGGTCGGACAAATTAGGGTTAAATAATAATAATAATAATAATAATAATAATAATAATAATAATAATAAGAAACGGGACAAAACATAAAGTCTCCAAAACTCCGTTTTGGCGACTTAATAATAATAACAAGTAATCCTGTGTTAGGATGCTAACACAAAAGTCATAAAACGGCCCCAACCATTGTTCTGTTGTTTCCATGGTAACGGCAGCCATTTTTAAATTTCATAGTCGGATAGCACATCTACACATGACAGGTCACATTACTTACAAGTTTCATAAAAATGGACCAATATTCAAATTTAGGCATTTGTGTTTCCATGGTTACGGTGGCCATTTTGAAATTCCAAAGTCAAATGCCACATCTACATAAGACAGTCAACATTTGTGTAAAGTTTCATTAAGTTTGAAGCATTTTGAATTTTTGACATTTTGCAGTTTCCATGGTAACGGCAGCCATTTTGAAAATTCAAAGTCGGATTGCACATCTACACATGACAGGTCACATTACTGTCAAGTTTCATAAAGATTGGACCAAATCTAGATTTTTGCATTTTGTTGTTTCCATGGCAACGGCGGCCATTTTGGAAATTCAAAGTCAAATTCAAATCTACATACACTCGTTAACATCTCTGTAAAATTTCATTAAATTTGAAGCATTTTAAAAATTTCACATTTTGCAGTTTCCATGGTTACGGCGGCCATTTTAAAATTCCAAAGTCGAATTACAGCTACATATGGTGCTACCTGTAATAATCTATCATTATATAATATAAAAGTCCATAGGAATAATTCAACACTATCACATGACCAATCACATGACTATTGTTCTAGAATGATCCATGAAAATTGACCCCTAAAATAATGCCAAGATGACCCCGGCTGAAATAAAATGTGGAATGGACACCTGGACATCGGTCTCTTGTATTACACAAAATTTAAAGGTTCTACCAGTAACGAATCAATAGTTGAAAATGACTACACCCATGTTCCGGCCCCAAAAGTGCCAAGTTGACCCCATTTGAAATAAAAATAGCGAATGCACCCTAGGATACTACCCCATATCATACCAAATATAAAGTTTCCATCATTTAAGGCTTGGAAGAAAATGGTCGGACAAATTAGGGTTAAGAAGAATAATAATAATAAGTAATAATAATAATAACATAATAATAAGAAACGGGATAAAATAAAGTCTCCAAAACCCGTTTTAAGGACTTAATAATAATAATAATATAATAATAAGAAATGGACAGATAAAGTCTCCAAAACCCGTTTTGGCGACTTAATAATAATAAGAAACGATTAAATATAGAAGTCCCCAAAATCGTTTTATGACTTAACCATAAAAATTCACAATAGTTAGCTAAACAGATCAACGCACAAAAGTGACGTCACATTTGAATTTAATAGGAATTAAGAATAAAATTGTGGTAGTAATTAGCTATATCGGTGTTTCTTCTAAATTATTTTATATTTATATTATTTGTGAAGTTGATACGGAATATTTATCAACAAGGTCTTGGTACCTTCCGATGAACTTTTAGAAATAAATGTATTATTTGTTCTTGTTTTGTTATTCAAGTTTGACATGCGTAGCTGTTTACAAAATGTTATAAAATCTGCGAAATGAGCCATTTATTGCAATTTCAATGTAATTGTATATACCAAAAACTATCTTACATTTAACTGTATGGAAATCAATTTTGAAATTGATTATACCGTTACCCTCCCTTTTATCTGTTATTAACCGTTGTCTTTTATAACACTATTTCATTGATGTTTATGTACCACATCTCGTTGTTTAAAACTATTTTATTTCTAGATTTTGACCTACAATAGCAAAAGATAACCTTTAGCCATGTTTTCCTTTAAATAGCTTTGTTCAAACTTTTTTGTCATCATTTGTGCAGTGATTGAGGTTTTAGGACCGGGAAACTAGTAAAACTCCGGACAATTTTGGGCTTTCACTAAGTATGGAGTATCTGAGTGTGATAACTTTCATGATTTTTTAGTGCTTTATGATGGCAATAAACGGCGGATCGGATTGGGTGAGGGTTAAGTTTTAAATGCTGGTTAATTCAAAACATATGAGAAGTCACAGATTGACCGTTAAAATCTTAATTGATAAATTCTTGTATGATATTATTCAGTTGTTTTCAACAAATTCTTGTTCTGTTTCAATTTGTGACTTTGTTAGAGTTTTGAACAAACTACTAACCCGATAGAAATACTAACAGAGGATATATATTTTAAAAATTTTCTACTCATCTCTTATTATCTATCACGTATAATGACTATCTACCTATCCTTTTATCAACATTTACTCCAATCTCCGTACAGCGCTCGTTTGCTTTCCGTATACTCAGTACACTACAATACATATTAAGTGTAGTGATACGAAGTAAGTACGGAACGGATGTGAGCTCTGCGCCGGAGATTGCATTTACTCGCCATGTCTGTAAAAGTACATCCATGAGCATTTTACCGATTATTGACCTTTAAGTTTTGACTATTAATTCATTAATTAGTAAATCATTCAACTGTACTTTCGTGCTTAGAAGTTCTTAAAGAGAAGCTTTGGCGAAATGTTAGTCAAATCTCAAGCGAAAACTCTCTGTAATATCTATAATCAACCCATTCTTTTCACGATCCATATATTTTAAAATTCTAAAATAAATATGAAAAGAATTCCACTGAGAGATAATCTATTAGCGTTCCTTTATTACTATATTTTCTTATAACAAAATAACTAATGGATGTCTTTATGTAGAAAAGATAAATTACAATATAAAAGATCAGCCTTCGTAGCAATAATGTGAAATAATGTTCCTGGAAAATTTTGACATATATTGATGGACAAGATGTTCGGATCGCAGACTATCAGACAAAGAATGATGGAGGCGTGCTAACAACTAGATATTACATAACACATTTAATAGAAGGTTCATAGTGGAGTATCACTACGAATAAAGTCAAAATATGTAAATTAACTTTCTGCATACTATAATCATTAAATTGCAACTTTTCACAGCAAAATACTTTTTAATCATCGATTGATGAATGTAAATCTTACAGGTCTGTCTGATCATAGATGTATAAAATACATCTATGGTCTGATCAATGGACATTTGAAAAGTAGAGTTTCGATTTTCAATGCGGAAAGTGCCTTCTCTGAAAATAGTATATAGCTGTTGAGATACTTTTTGCTCATATAGCTCGTCACGTTTTCAAGTACTTTTTACACATTATTGGCTTACAATGTTTGGCTTTGAGCGTTCGTGATGTAGTTAACTTAACCTTTATTTATATCTCTAATGACTGTATGTATTATAGCAATTCTGCAAAATTCGCGTATGCATGAAGCTTATTCAGAGTGATTCGGGACAAAAATACAATAAAATCGATTAGTATGTGATAAAGACTGGCACCTTTATTATTTAGTTGCTGGTGCAAATTAACACAAAACTTATTTTACATTTAAATATTTAATCGAGCAAACCAGGAGGATTATGTGAAATAATCGAAAGAACCTAGACTGAAATTTTAGATTAATTTAAAGAATTTTTAATGTACAAATATTTTAATATTCATTTTTTAATTTTTCATCCTCGGAAGATATAACTATACATGTATGGTAAGAGATATTAGAGGACTACAAGAAAAACACTAAAAATGAATGTTCCAACAGGATAAAATTTACGTGTTTGCAGATTTTTTTTTTCAGAAATGCATCAAATTTGTAAGTTTTAAATGGCCAATGCAATTTCTATGTGATTATATTGTCCTAAAATAATGCCAAGATGACCCCAGGCTGAAATAAAAATGTGGAATGGACACCTGGACATCGGTCTCTTGTATTACACAAAATTTAAAGGTTCTACCAGTAACGAATCAATAGTTGAAAAATGACTACACCCATGTTCCGGCCCCAAAAAGTGCCAAGTTGACCCCATTTGAAATAAAAATAGCGAATGCACCCTAGGATACTACCCCAATATCATACCAAATATAAAGTTTCCATCATTTAAGGCTTGGAAGAAAATGGTCGGACAAATTAGGGTTAAGAAGAATAATAATAACAAGTAATCCTGTGTTAGGATGCTAACACAAAAGTCATAAAACGGCCCCAACCATTGTTCTGCTGTTTCCATGGAAACGGCAGCCATTTTGAAATTTCATAGTCGGATAGCACATCTACACATGACAGGTCACATTACTTACAAGTTTCATAAAATTGGACCAATTTTCAAATTTAGGAATTCGTGTTTCCATGGTTACGGTGGCCATTTTGAAATTCCAAAGTCAAATGGGACATCTACATAAGACAGTCAACATTTGTGTAAAGTTTCATTAAGTTTGAAGCATTTTGAATTTTTGACATTTTGCAGTTTCCATGGTAACGGCAGCCATTTTGAAAATTCAAAAGTCGGATGGCACATCTGCACATGACAGGACACATTCCTGTCAAGTTTCATAAAGATTGGACCAAATCTAGATTTTTGCATTTTGTTGTTTCCATGGCAACGGCGGCCATTTTGGAAATTCAAAGTCAAATTCCAAATCTACATACACTCGTTAACATCTCTGTAAAATCATTAAATTTGAAGCATTTTAAAAATTTTCACATTTTGCAGTTTCCATGGTAACGGCGGCCATTTTAAAATTCCAAAGTCGAATTACAGCTACATATGGTGCTACCTGTAATAATCTATCATTATATAACATAAAAGTACATAGGAATAATTCAACACTATCACATGACTAATCACATGACTATTGTTCTAGAATGTTCCATGAAAATTGACCCCTAAAATAATGCCAAGATGACCCCAGGCTGAAATAAAAATGTGGAATGGACACCTAGACATCGGTCTCTTGTATTACACAAAACTAAAAGGTTCTACCAGTAGCGAATCCATAGTCGAAAAATGACCCCACCCATGTTCCGGCCCCAAAAAGTGCCAAGTTGACCCCATTTTAAATAAAAATAGTGAATGCACCCTAGGGTTACTACCCCATCATCATACCAAATATAAAGTTTCCATCATTTAAGGCTTGGAAGAAAATGGTCGGACAAAATAGGGTTAAGAAGAATAATAATAATAATAATAATAATAATAATAATAATAATAATAAGAAACGGGACAAAAACATAAAGTCTCCAAAACTCCGTTTTGGCGACTTAATAATAATAATAATAATAATAATAATAAGAAACGGGACAAAAACATAAAGTCTCCAAAACTCCGTTTTGGCGACTTAATAATAATAAGAAACGGGACAAAACATAAAGTCCCCAAAACTCCGTTTTGGCGACTTAACCAGCACATAAAAATTCACAGCCGAGTTAGCCAAACAGATCAACGCACAAAAGTGACGTCACATTTGAATTTCTAAAATTTCCCAAAATAGGATAGAATTCAAGATTAGGTTTGTAATACTCATATACATTTATTAATAACAATGAAAATTACAATACTAATTAAAATAAAATTGTGGTAGTAATTAGCTATATCGGTGTTTCTTCTAAATTATTTTATATTTATATTATTTGTGAAGTTGATACGGAATATTTATCAACAAGGTCTTGGTACCTTCCGATGAACTTTTTTAGAAATAAATGTATTATTTGTTCTTGTTTTGTTATTCAAGTTTGACATGCGTAGCTGTTTACAAAATGTTATAAAATCTGCGAAATGAGCCATTTATTGCAATTTCAATGTAATTGTATATACCAAAAAAACTATCTTACATTTAACTGTATGGAAATCAATTTTGAAATTGATTATACCGTTACCCTCCCCCTTTTTATCTGTTATTAACCGTTGTCTTTTTTATAACACTATTTCATTGATGTTTATGTACCACATCTCGTTGTTTAAAACTATTTTATTTCTAGATTTTGACCTACAATAGCAAAAGATAACCTTTAGCCATGTTTTCCTTTAAATAGCTTTGTTCAAACTTTTTTGTCATCATTTGTGCAGTGATTGAGGTTTTAGGACCGGGAAACTAGTAAAACTCCGGACAATTTTGGGCTTTCACTAAGTATGGAGTATCTGAGTGTGATAACTTTCATGATTTTTTAGTGCTTTATGATGGCAATAAACGGCGGATCGGATTGGGTGAGGGTTAAGTTTTAAATGCTGGTTAATTCAAAACATATGAGAAGTCACAGATTGACCGTTAAAATCTTAATTGATAAATTCTTGTATGATATTATTCAGTTGTTTTCAACAAATTCTTGTTCTGTTTCAATTTGTGACTTTGTTAGAGTTTTTGAACAAACTACTAACCCGATAGAAATACTAACAGAGGATATATATTTTAAAAAATTTTTCTACTCATCTCTTATTATCTATCACGTATAATGACTATCTACCTATCCTTTTATCAACATTTACTCCAATCTCCGTACAGCGCTCGTTTGCTTTCCGTATACTCAGTACACTACAATACATATTAAGTGTAGTGATACGAAGTAAGTACGGAACGGATGTGAGCTCTGCGCCGGAGATTGCATTTACTCGCCATGTCTGTAAAAGTACATCCATGAGCATTTTACCGATTATTGACCTTTAAGTTTTTGACTATTAATTCATTAATTAGTAAATCATTCAACTGTACTTTCGTGCTTAAGAAGTTCTTAAAGAGAAGCTTTGGCGAAATGTTAGTCAAATCTCAAGCGAAAACTCTCTGTAATATCTATAATCAACCCATTCTTTTCACGATCCATATATTTTTAAAATTCTAAAATAAATATGAAAAGAATTCCACTGAGAGATAATCTATTAGCGTTCCTTTATTACTATATTTTCTTATAACAAAATAACTAATGGATGTCTTTATGTAGAAAAAGATAAATTACAATATAAAAGATCAGCCTTCGTAGCAATAATGTGAAATAATGTTCCCTGGAAAATTTTGACATATATTGATGGACAAGATGTTCGGATCGCAGACTATCAGACAAAGAATGATGGAGGGCGTGCTAACAACTAGATATTACATAACACATTTAATAGAAGGTTCATAGTGGAGTATCACTACGAATAAAGTCAAAATATGTAAATTAACTTTCTGCATACTATAATCATTAAATTGCAACTTTTCACAGCAAAATACTTTTTAATCATCGATTGATGAATGTAAATCTTACAGGTCTGTCTGATCATAGATGTATAAAATACATCTATGGTCTGATCAATGGACATTTGAAAAGTAGAGTTTCGATTTTCAATGCGGAAAGTGCCTTCTCTGAAAATAGTATATAGCTGTTGAGATACTTTTTGCTCATATAGCTCGTCACGTTTTCAAGTACTTTTTACACATTATTGGCTTACAATGTTTGGCTTTGAGCGTTCGTGATGTAGTTAACTTAACCTTTATTTATATCTCTAATGACTGTATGTATTATAGCAATTCTGCAAAATTCGCGTATGCATGAAGCTTATTCAGAGTGATTCGGGACAAAAATACAATAAAATCGATTAGTATGTGATAAAGACTGGCACCTTTATTATTTAGTTGCTTGTGCAAATTAACACAAAACTTATTTTACATTTAAATATTTAATCGAGCAAACCAGGAGGATTATGTGAAATAATCGAAAGAACCTAGACTGAAATTTTTAGATTAATTTAAAGAATTTTTAATGTACAAATATTTTAATATTCATTTTTTTAATTTTTTTATCCTCGGAAGATATAACTATACATGTATGGTAAGAGATATTAGAGGACTACAAGAAAAACACTAAAAATGAATGTTCCAACGGGATAAAATTTACGTGTTTGCAGATTTTTTTTTTTTTCAGAAATGCATCAAATTTGTAAGTTTTTAAATGGCCAATGCAATTTCTATGTGATTATATTGTATGATTAGATACAAAATATGAATTATATACACAATTTTAATTTGCACGCGTGTATCTAATCACAAAAATTTGGCAAATAACGTTTCAACATTTTATTGATCAAGTAAAAAAAATCTAATACATATGGGTCAAGAAGTTACTAAAATACTGCTTTATTTTTTATCTCGGTCGTCTGTTTTTCTGATGCTTCCTAATTGCAGAATGTCAAATGACAGCATCAGATTTTAATTCTTAACCCGAATTTTCCTCATTGTAGATTAAAAGTCAAAAATATAAGTACATTGTTTGTTGTACTTAATTTTTTCAAATTTTCATTATATCTTGTAAAAAATTGCTGTTTTGAAAACTTAAACTTAACCAAATAATATATCGAGGACCTTTACAAAGAATTCGTATCTTGTTATGTTTGAGGTGACCGATGTTCTAATCGCAGAAATCGATTTAGGAAACCAATCAAGGTAACAGACAAAATTAGAGGGAATCGCATGAACTCCACAAGAAGTGAGACCGGAGACAGATTAATAAGCGTCTCCTGATATGCATGCATCACCCGCCATGCCTCCAGCTTTACTAAAGCATACTAAGCAGGAAATCTATGGACAGTCATTTATGTTTTTCTTCAGTTAGATTGAACAAAAAAGCATTGTTACCTTAAATAATTCTTGATCATGACTGGTCTTTTTTTCTTTTTTTCCTCTGAAATTTAAAGTTTATATTTTTCCTCATTTCTCATGAACGATGATTCAGAAACTCTTAACTCCGATTTACATTGGTGTCGATCGGGTCGCATACATAGCGGCAATGAAGCCACAAATAGCTCCATCGAATGCCATTAGGAAACTATGAGAAATCACTTAATCTTTTTTTGAACAAAACATTCTCCAAAACTATATAAGGTCATTTACAGAAGTCCCTTTTCTCTTCCAATGATAGAATTGATAGTCAAAAGTAATTCTTAATCCTCATTGAGAAAAAAAAATCTATAACTCTCAAACATATCAAACGAAAGGAAAACAACTGTCATATTCCTGACTTGGTACAGGCATGTCCTTATGAAGAAAATGGTGGATTAAACCTGGTTTTATAGCTAGCTAAACCTCTCGCTTGTATGACAGCCGCATAAAATTCCATTATATTGACAACAATGTGTGAGCAAAACAAACAGACATAATATGTCAAAAAATGGGGTATTGCAGCCAATCTTAATCACTATAAAAACAAACAACTATGTCAACAAAGAAAATTAAAAAAACGATCTATAATCACATAAATATATACAACGCTTTCAAGAGAGAATTACTATCTCTCCCGAAATTAGTCCAGTCTAACTTATGTGTTATGATTCATTGATTCGTATTAATATAAATCATTAGGTTTCTTTCTGAGATACTTAGTGACCCCAGTTTTGGTCTTTTTTCACTGAAATTAAATTCCATAAACGTCGATGACAATTTGATTTATCAAACCAGTATGAAAATAAGTAGATGTGGTATGGTTGCTAATGAGACAACTATCAATAAAGACCAAGGGACGAAATGTGAAAATTTCCAGAATTGATAGTCAAAAGTAATTCTTAATCCTCATTGAGAAAAAAAATCTATAACTCTCAAACATATCAAACGAAAGGAAAACAACTGTCATATTCCTGACTTGGTACAGGCATTTCCTTATGAAGAAAATGGTGGATTAAACCTGGTTTTATAGCTAGCTAAACCTCTCGCTTGTATGACAGCCGCATAAAATTCCATTATATTGACAACAATGTGTGAGCAAAACAAACAGACATAATATGTCAAAAAATGGGGTATTGCAGCCAATCTTAATCACTATAAAAACAAACAACTATGTCAGCAAAGAAAATTAAAAAAACGATCTATAATCACATAAATATATACAACGCTTTCAAGAGAGAATTACTATCTCTCCCGAAATTAGTCCAGTCTAACTTATGTGTTATGATTCATTGATTCGTATTAATATAAATCATTAGGTTTCTTTCTGAGATACTTAGTGACCCCAGTTTTGGTCTTTTTCACTGAAATTAAATTCCATAAACGTCGATGACAATTTGATTTATCAAACCAGTATGAAAATAAGTAGATGTGGTATGGTTGCTAATGAGACAACTATCAATAAAGACCAAGGGACGAAATGTGAAAATTTCCAGAATTGATAGTCAAAAGTAATTCTTAATCCTCATTGAGAAAAAAATCTATAACTCTCAAACATAACAAACGAAAGGAAAACAACTGTCATATTCCTGACTTGGTACAGGCATTTCCTTATGAAGAAAATGGTGGATTAAACCTGGTTTTATAGCTAGCTAAACTTCTCGCTTGTATGACAGCCGCATAAAATTCCATTATATTGACAACAATGTGTGAGCAAAACAAACAGACATAATATGTCAAAAAATGGGGTATTGCAGCCAATCTTAATCACTATAAAAACAAACAACTATGTCAGCAAAGAAAATTAAAAAAACGATCTATAATCACATAAATATATACAACGCTTTCAAGAGAGAATTACTATCTCTCCCGAAATTAGTCCAGTCTAACTTATGTGTTATGATTCATTGATTCGTATTAATATAAATCATTAGGTTTCTTTCTGAGATACTTAGTGACCCCAGTTTTGGTCTTTTTTCACTGAAATTAAATTCCATAAACGTCGATGACAATTTGATTTATCAAACCAGTATGAAAATAAGTAGATGTGGTATGGTTGCTAATGAGACAACTATCAATAAAGACCAAGGGACGAAATGTGAAAATTTCCAGATCACCGTACGACCTTCAACAATGGGCAAAACCGATGCCGTATATCAAGCTATAAAAGGATCCGGTGTGACAAATTGTAAACAAACACAAAGTGAAAACAAACGACCTGAATTATACTTTAACGATGAACAATAAAAATTATGACTGAGAGCAACTAATAAGTGTCATTACAAGTTATATCTTGGGACATGCAAATAAAAAATAGGCGGAGGATACCAAGGGGACATTCAAAACTAATAAGTCGAAGAAAAGATTACAACGCACGAAACGAAAAACGTCACAATACACTACATAGAAATAATTGAGCACCACGAACCCCACCAAAAATCGGGTGAGGGGGACTGGGGTGCTCCTGAACGGTAAGTAGGTCCTGCTCGACATGTGCTCCAGTCGCGTTGCTCATGCAAGTACAAATCGAATGGTAAGTCTCGTTGTCATAACAAATATGACCCAGTTGAATATGTATATAAGCGTTCAACTCTCTCCTAACCTGAGATAGTGGTGTGACACCACAACATATGAACAAACCGTAAAAGTTAATTGGAAAGAACTCATCATTTCGGTACTAAGCAAAAACAAATGTTAAAAAGACAAAAGACATAAAGTACTGATCTAAGAGTACTGGCTATTTTTAACACCAGTTCAAAGCCGACTTTATATGCCTGTTCCAAGTCAGGCTCCTGTAAATCAGTGGCTGTAGTTGGTTGCTATCTGTTATATTTATTATTTTTTTTTTTTTTTTTTTTTTGTCATACATCAAGCCATTAGGCCATTGGTTTTTTTCGTTTGAATTGTTTCGCATTTTGTCATGTTGGGTCTTTCATAACTGACTATACGGTATGAGTTTTTCTCATCGTTGAAGTCCGTACGATGACCTATAGTTGCTCAAATCCATTTAATTTGAACCTGTTGGATTGTTGTCTCATTGGCAATCATACCAAATCTACTTATCATATATTTCAACTAATAAATCAACCATGTTCTCCGAGACTAAAATTTCAAACAGTACACATCCAACGGATTTAGTGTAAGTACGCAATGAGCTGTCCGGGAAAAAGTATCACATGTTGTTATTCTGTAATATTAGTATCGAAATGATGTAGGACTGAAAATGTTAATTCTGGATGTCAATGAATGGTTCAGTTATGTATTAAACTATTAAAAATAAAAAAATCAATGTAAGTACTGTTAAAGACAATTTTTAGAGATCTAAGCTCAAAACTCAATTGAAACCCTTTAAGAATGAATTTGTCCAAAGAAACAATGACTTTATATATAGATTGTCTGTTTCTTAATTTACGAGCTCTATAAGCTGCATGCTTTATCAATTCATTTGGAGAAGAAGGCGAACTTTATAATCGTTGATATAAAAATAAGAAAATGTGGTATGATTGCCAATGAGACAACTCTCCACAAGAGACTAAATGACGTAGAAGTTAACAACTATAGGTCACTGTACGTCCTTCAACAATGAGAAAAACCCATACCGCATAGTCCGCTATTAAAGGCCTCGAAATGACAAATGTAAAACAATTAAAACAAAAAAACTAACGGCCTGATTTATGTACAAAATAATAAACGGATACAAATATGATATACAGCAACAAACGACAACCACTGAATCACAGGCTCCTGACTTGGGACAGACACATACACAATGTGGCGGGGTTAAACATGTTAGCGGGCACCCAACCCTCCCCTAACCTGGGACAGTGGTGTAACAGTACAACATATGAACTATAAAAATCAGTTGAAAAGGGCTTAACTTATCAGATCGATACAAAGCAAAAACAAGTAACAAAAACACAGAGTGGACGTGGCAGGGTACTTATACATTCCCATAACAAAAGACACTAAGTACAGACCTAAGAATACTCGCAGTTACTGACAGCTAGTTCAAAGCCAATAACAACTAATAAAAAAATCATGCATCTTAGACTAAAATATCAATCAGTACACATCCAACATCCAATGGATTTAGTGTGAAGATGTCATTAACAGTCAGAGAAAAACATGACCTTGTGCAATGCCAAGATACAGGTATCGACAGATTGTAGAGCCATAAATGTGCATCTGTATATAAAAATAATATTTAGATTGATTTTAAATTACTGATAACAAAATCAATGTTAATACCAATAAAAACAATATTCAAAGACCTAATTATAGTTTTGAATTGGTAACCTTTTAGAATAAGTTTATTTAAAGGATCGATAAGTTGTACCAAGATCGTATCTAAATTTCCGGGCTCGGTAAACAACATCTCCGTAAAAAGTAGGATGTGCTATCCCGTTAAAAATAAGTTTTCTACAGGTACAACCAAACTTCCAAACCAAATCTATGGAAGAATTTAGTAAAGGTTTTAAATAATTTGTGGTAACAAAATCCCTGACTTAATAATTAACCAGTAATACATAGATTACGGTTATTGAAATCCAAAACGCACAACAAACACGAGCATAGCGAACGAGTTGTGATATATAAATACCGTAAGATGGTGCCAAAGGAACGTCACCGTCCAAAAAAGGAAAATTTACAATAGGGAACGAAAAATCGACCCTTTTGTCGTAAATTTTTGTGTAGAGTTTCCCGTGTAAAACTGAAATATCTAAATCTAGGAAAGGACAGTTATTACCGTTTATATTTGATTTATTTAAAGTAAGTTCCTTTGGGTAAATTTCGGCAGTATATTTAGAAAATTCTTGATTATTTAACGAAAAAATATCATCAAGATAACGGTAAGTGTTGTTGAATTTATCAACTAAATGCAATTTAGACGGGTCTTTACTGAGTTTGGTCATAAACTGTGATTCATAACAGTACACGAACAAGTCTGCTATTAAAGGGGCGCAATTGGTGCCCATAAGTAATACCTACAACCTGTCGATAAACTTTATTGCCGAAACGTAAAGTTATCGAACTGTCTTGGATTAAACGACTTCAAACAGCTTATCCCCTGGGTCTAAATGACAATATACTTGGACAGGGAACATATCTACTACTTCTTCTATTGATATCATGAATATTATTGATAAAAGACAACGAAATAATAGGTCTCATGGCAAACGTATCAATCGAAATCAACGAGTTAAACATCGTATAAATTATACACTTGGTAATCTCCTATCTATATTTAAAAACAATGGTAGGCATCAATTATTATGTAAACTGGGTCAAATACCCATTAGTAAATTACACGATATTTTCAGAGTGTGACACCATCTCTTTCTTTAGCCCACTGTATGAATATTCGCGTATGATTACAGCTTTTTGCCACCATAGGCTGTTCCCGCGTATCGACAAACCTGAAGATCATAAACGTCATTTTCTGAAAATTAAATATATTAGCAGAGATATTGATTTTATCAACTTATCTAGTATATTTAATGACTCTACCGTTCAAAACTTTATACCTCCCTATTTTGATAACATAGAACCACCTATAATTTCATACACATACAAAAAACCCAGCAGAAGTCTAATTTTTAATTATACGTCGGTAACATCAGACGTGAATGTAGATAATAATACTCCCTTAACTTGAAACTGTGAATCGTCGAAGTTTAGATATGTTCCCTATGGCCATGTTATTACAGGGAACCTCAATATCGTCCAGGACAGAGAGGTTAAAAACTTTTTGAAAAAAGGACCAAAATATCGTCCTCCAACTAAAATAGATTGGAAAGAGTGTCGTCAAGTCACCAAAGATACTCTTTCCTCGTTTTGTAAAAAGTGGTATAAACGGGAAAAATCTGATAAAAAATCTCTTGATTCTTATTTAAATAAATGTATGAATGTGGTAGATAAGAGAATATCACTTTTGAAAATAATTGAGAAGTAAATAATAGAGTACATAATACACCTATTTCCAGAATAAGAAATAAACTTCAAGAACTTTCAAAGCTGTTTGTGTTTGTACCGGCCGACAAAGCAGCCAACAATGTGGTGGTGGTATGCCGTAAATACTACACGGATGTTCTTAAGAATGAAATTTTAAATTCATCTACATTCAAGTCCATCCGCTCCACAGAGAGTCATATAGTAAACAAACATATCACAACCACATCAAAGCTTAAGGCTTCTTCTGAACATTTGAAGGTCCCTACTATGTATTGGCTACCTAAACTACACAAAACACCATTTAAATATCGTTTCATCTCGGCCTCTAGTAAGTGTTCTACAACTAATCTTTCAGTGCTTTTAACAAGTTCATTAACTACTATTAAAGAGCTTATCATAAACTATTGTAATAAAATATATGAACATAGTGGTATAAACTATTTTTGGAGTGTAAAAAATTCTTTGGGTGTTTTAGATAAATTACATGCTTTTGATGGTCCTTTTGATTCTGTTGACAGTTTTGATTTTTCTACTCTTTACACTACACTCCCACACTATCTTATCAAACAAAAGTTTTCCTATTTAATTAAATGGTCGTTTGGTAAAGCTGAATGCAAATATATTTGCTGCAACTCATTTAAAGCCTTCTTCTCTAATGAGAAAGGTAAATATGCTAGATATACTTACTGGAGGTGTGATGAGATGATTGAAGCTGTTAATTTTCTCCTTGATAATATTTATGTATGTTTCGGCAACACAGTTTATCGACAGGTTGTAGGTATCCCTATGGGCACTTATTGTGCCCCTTTAATAGCAGACTTGTTTTTGTACTGTTACGAATCACAGTTTATGACTAAACTCAGTAAAGACCCGTCGAAATTGCATTTAATTGATAAATTCAACAACACTTACCGTTAGCTTGATGATATTTTTCGTTAAATAATCAAGAATTTTCTCAATATACTGCTGAAATTTACCCCAAGGAACTTACTTTAAATAAATCAAATTTAAACGGTAATAACTGTCCTTTCCTAGATTTAGATATTTCGGTTTTAAACGGAAACTCCACACTAAAATTTACGACAAAAGGGACGCTTTTCGTTCCCTATTGTTAATTTTCCATTTTAGATGGTGATGTTCCTTTGGCACCATCTTACGGTGTTTATATTTCACAGCTCGTTCGCTATTCCCGTGTCTGTTGTGACGTTTTTGATTTTAACGAACGTAATCTATGTATTACTGGTAAATTATTAAACCAGGGATATCGTTACCATAAATTACTTAAAACCTTTACTAAATTTTTCCATAGATATAAAGATTTGTTTTTGAAGTTTGGTTGTACCTATAGAAAACTTATTTCAAACGGGATAGCACATCCTCATTTTTACGGAAATGTTGTAAACCGTGCCCGGAAATTTAGAAATGATCCTTGTAAACTTATCGCTCCTTTAAATAAACTTATTCTAAAAGGTTACCAATTCAACACTGTAATAAGATCATTGAATATTGTTTTTATTGGTATAAATATTGATTTTGTTATCAGTAAATTAAAAGCAAACTAAATATTACTAGTATGTTTTATACATATACACATTCATGGATCTACAATCTGTCGATACCTGTATCTTGGCATTGCACAAGGTCATGTTTTTCTCTGACTGTTTATGACGTCTTTACACTAAATCCATTGGATGTTGGATGTGTACGGATTGATAATTTAGTCTTAGATGCATGATTTTTTTATATGTTGTTAGTGGCTTTGAACTAGCTGTCAGATAACTGCGAGTACTCTCAGATCTGTTCCTAGTGTCTTTTTGTTGTTTGGATGTACAAGTACCCTGACACGTCCACTTGTATTTTTGTCCATCTGATGAGTTAAGCCTTTTTCAACTGATTTTTATAGTTCGTTCTTATGTTGTACTGTTATATCACTGTCCCAGGTTAGGGGGAGGGTTGGGATCCCGCTAACATGTTTAACCCCGCCACATTATGTATGTATGTGCCTGTCCCAAGTCAGGAGCCTGTAGTTCAGTGGTTGCCGTTTGTTTATGTGTTACATATTTGTTTTTCGTTCATTTTTTGTACATAAATAAGGCCGTTAGTTTTCTCGTTTGAATTGTTTTACATTGTCATTTCGGGGCCTTTTATAGCTGACTATGCGGTAAGGGCTTTGCTCGTTGTTGAAGGCCGTACGGTGACCTATATTTGTTAATTTCTGTGTCATTTTGGTCTCTTGTGGACAGTTGTCTCATTGGCAATCATACCACATCTTCTTTTTTATATATAAATATTATCAAGGAGAAAATTAACAGATTCAATCATCTCATCACACCTCCAGTAAGTATATCTAGCATATTTACCTTTGCATTAGAGAAAAAGGCTTTTGGGATCCCGCTAACATGTTTAACCCCGCCACATTATGTATGTATGTGCCTGTCCCAAGTCAGGAGCCTGTAGTTCAGTGGTTGTCGTTTGTTTATGTGTTACATATTTGTTTTTCGTTCATTTTTTGTACATAAATAAGGCCGTTAGTTTTCTCGTTTGAATTGTTTTACATTGTCATTTCGGGGCCTTTTATAGCTGACTATGCGGTATGGGCTTTGCTCATTGTTGAAGGCCGTACGGTGACCTATAGTTGTTAATTTCTGTGTCATTTTGGTCTCTTGTGGACAGTTGTCTCATTGGCAATCATACCACATCTTCTTTTTTATATTTAAATGAGTTGCAGCAAATAAATTTGCATTCAGATTTACCAAACGACCATTTAATTAAATAGGAAAACTTTGGTTTGATAAGATTGTGTGGAAGTGTAGTATAAAGAGTTGAAAAGTCAAAACTGTCAACAGAATCAAAAGGACCATCAAAAGTACGTAATTTATCTAAAACGTCCACAGATTTTTTTACATTCCAAAAGTAGTTAATTCCACTATTTTCATGTTTTATTACAAAAGTCAAAAGTTAATGATAAGTTCTTTGATAGTAGTTAAGGAACTAGTTAAAAGTACTGAAAGATCAGTTGAAGAACACTTACTAGAGGCCGAGATGAAACGATATTTTACTGGTTTTTTGTGTAGTTTAGGTAACCAATACATAGTAGGGACCTTCAAATGTTCAGACGAGGCCTTAAGCTGTGGTGTGATTCTGATATGATTGTTTTCTATATGACTCTCTGTGGAGCGCACGGACTTGAATGTAGAAGAATTTAAAAGTTCAGTTTTAAGAACGTCTGTGTAGTATTTACGGCATACCACCACCACATTATTGGCTGCTTTGTCGGCCTGTACAAACACAAACCGCTTTGCGAGTACTTGGAGTTTGTTTCTTATTCTAGAAATAGGCGTATTATGTAATCCTTTATTTATTTCTAAATTTTTTTCAAAATGTGATATTCGAATATATCCATACATTTATTTAAATAAGAATCAAGAGATTTTTTTATCAGATTTTTCCCGTTTACACCAATTTTTACAATACGCACAAAGAAAGAGCGTCTTTTGTGACCTGACGTCACTGTTTCCAATTCATTTTAGATGGAGGACGATATTTCAGTCCTTTTTTCAAAAAGTTTTAAACCTCTCGGTCTTGAAAGATAGTGAGGTCCCAATCATAGGGATCATATCTAAAATTCGACGATTCACAGTCTCAAGTTAGAGGAGTATTATTTTCTACACTGAAGTCTGATGTTACTGACGTATAATTAAAGATATAGCTTGTTACTAGATAGAGGCTGAAACTTGGATTTATCTTTCCGTTGATTATGTATAACAGAGTTATCTCTATATGTATAACTAATGGTTCATGCATTCTTCAATGTCATTATGATTATATTATGGCAAAATCGATATATATTGCTCTTGATTCTAGCTTTAGAATGAAAGTACAGCATTTTTTGCACATGCAATTAATCTTTCCTTCACCGGGATTCAAACTAAGTATGTTGAGACCGGTTGAGACATCAACAGAAACACTAGTTTATATATTTATATCATTATACATATATTGGTATATATAAGTTCAGCTATCATATTATCTTATGAAATGTAACAGCACTTATTAATTATAAATATAGGAAATCAATATTGAAGGTGAAACAATAGTTGGAAAAACCAGCATAACTGCATTATAGATTAATATGGTACTGAAGTGACAAGTTATTGTGACGTTTAATCCGTCTCCACTAATTGTAAGCAAATACAACTGAGTAATAAGTTTAAATAATTGTCATCTGTTTAGTTTCTATTTGTCACAGAGCAAAACCTTTGTTTCAAATCCTGACACTAGTTTTATATTGACCATGTTACCACTTTATTAAAATTGATTACTTTTGATATGTCGACATGTTCACGTAATATTATTAAAGAGCCCCAAATAACGTCGAATACAGTCAGTTTGAGTTCCATAAAAGAAAATTACACTTTACCAATGTCGTGCGTTCGAAGCGCTTTTTAGGATTTATCTTCACTAGGAACGCTTAAACCTTAACATTTGAAAGGCAGTGATGTACAAATACGTAGAAACTATAGGAGCTATATGACTAAAAGGGACCTTAAAATAAAGACAAATCTTTCAAAATAAATAATTAAAAATCCAATTTCATAGGTGGTAGCTGAATTATAACCTATATTTTTCTAAATGTTATACGAATTCTGACATTTTTTTCGAATTTTTAGGCAATGAAAAAAAAGCTGCCCATTAGATTTTTATAGTAAATATACATTACAATCCAATCGATACAGAGGGAGGTACAGATTATGACCACTACAGCCATTCAACTTTCCTTAGAAGTTGCATTCAATGAAATACAAAATGAAAGACTAAAAATATTGCTGTGTTATAAATAAGGCCGTTTGTTTTCTCGTTTCCATTGTTTCACATTTTTCATGTCGGGATCTTTTATAGCCGACTATACAGTGGTTTACACTTACTTATACCCACTTCATTTGAACTCTGCTTGATAGTTGTCTCATTGGCAATCATTATATAAATAACACATAGCTGAGAGGGTGATAGAGCAGATTGTTACCCCGAGAAAACATTGTCAACTGAGGCGAAGCCAAGGTTGACAATGTCTTTTCGAGGGGTAACAATCTGCTTTATCACCCCCTGTGATATGTGTTATTTAATTTATTATACTGAATGTTCTGTTATTACTGTCTATCAAATTCAAAGTAATAAACTATGTCGTCTTGTACTATCAATCATCCGTATTTATTAAATCGTACACTTGAGCAAGCGTCTCGTGAAGGGTAAAAGAGTATTTGCCATGGGGTAGAGTAAATTGTCTGCCTCGTATTAACCAATCAAAATCTGTCATTTTGACATGAGGTAAAATAAAACATCATATCTCCTTAATTTTATATTTATTCATATACGTTGTTTCGAATTATGAATATAAAGCCAATCAGTCGCTGTTACCCTCCATGCATAAGCTCCTTTACATTTAAATCAAGTTATTAAGAAAATTTAAACAATAGAACTTACGGACAACTTTTTAGGTACTGAAGCAAAAGTTCTGAAATAATTTGACAGCGTTCGTATACTTCGGCACAACTTTTTGGATTTTTCTATTCTAATTCTCTTCAACTTAGTATTTGATTTGGCCTTCCAACAGTTTTACTCGAGTGTCACTGATGTGTCTAGTGTGTAGACGAAACGCGCGTCTGGTGTACATAATTATAACCACTGCTGTAGGACGTTTCGTTCACGAGCGTATCACTAGCCTAGTAGTCAGTTCCTTTATGTTGACAGGTAATATCATTGATATGTTATTTTTTTTGTATAAATTTACTGTTTATAAAATGTTTTATTATTCGACACACTAAGGTTTCTCTATAGGTTTAGACTTCAGTAGCCTTATTTGGCATAACATTTTGGACTGTTCGATTTTTGATACTTTTTAACTTCGTATTCAATTTGTCCTTCCAACATTTTGATTCGAGCGTCACTGATGAATCTTATGTACACGAAACGCGCGTCTGGTGTACCCAATTATTAGCCTAGTATCTTTGTTGAGTTTATACTACATAGATAAATATACACTGCAAAAATAAGCACATTAATTAAAAACTCAATTTTGAATAATTAATTTTTTAAGATTTTTAAAACTCAAACGGACAAAACTATACTAACACTTCTTGTAAATCGAAATAGTAATCCAATTGTGTCTGGCATGAACTGTGAATTGAAAGTTAGCGTTTTAATACAACATAAAGGCCAAACTTTTTGACTCAATTTCTTCCATTTCTTTTTATGATATTTCGTCGCATAGTGGCCTTTCGGTCAGTCATTCCTTATTTATTTACAACCCTTCCCTCTGGTTTCCATGATATTGTAAAGTTCCCTAGTAAGGCTATTTTTTGTTAATGCTTTTACCAACGGAGTAATTTGCATATAGTGATTTTGTTTTTAACAGACAATCATAGATGTATGGCTTTTTATGGTCACTTTGACAATAACTAACAACATTTTGTTAAACTTCTGATTATTTGATCAACCAATTTATGTTTCGTTGACAGATTTTGATACTTTGAGTATTTATGTCAAATAACAATGAAAAGATATCCCAATACTAAAATCAAAATACTTTCTAAATATACATATAAAGGATCTTTCAATAGAAGTCACTTTGGTTTCAGTTTCTATTAATCCAAAAGATGTAAAACATTCTATATATTTTGTATTCAATAATAGTTATGTCTGAACAATATACTAGAAAACGATTTTTATGGATACTTTTAACAAAAAGGGTAGTGGTGAAACTCTTATTTTTAATATTCACTCTTTAATATTTAAATTCTACTATGTTTTTTACAACTTTATGAAATCGACATTGAGAGTTGTCAGCATTTCAACATATCAACGATATGAGTACACGTCATAAATACTGAATTGCTCTTTCAGAAAAAAAACTTAAACATTTCTATTCAAAAGAAATGCAATAAGATAGTAAAAGACAATCAAGTTGATTCTTTTTCAAACATTTTGTTATTCAGGTAATTTCCCCCGTGCTAACTATATCTGTTGATAACAACATCATATATGACCATTACAAAAAGAAATTTCATTGATCAATAAAACATTTATACAATAAAATGTTTACGAAAACATTTGTCAAATAAATGATACAAAAAAAAATAAATAAAAACAAATAAAAATTTACAAAGATATGCAAACATATATACTTACATTTCATTTACTGGTCCAACTGAAACTTGCAAACATATATTAGTTTTTCCAAAAATATTCTACGCTTTGTTTTCTTTTAATTTTCAATTTGTTACTTTTTCTTCCACCGCTGTTCATATGACTGTTATAATGACAAATTAACCTTATTGCTGGTATCAACAATCTGAAGCAGGGAACTAGATCAATGGATGTTATAACATGTAAATAAGGTGGAATCGATCGGCATGGAAACAATACAAATCACACGTGACGACATTCTAGGAGACATTTAAATATCAGTTGAAGCTTTTAATTATAAAAAAGTCGTTTTGTTAGCTCTCTCAGATTTACATTGATAAAAAATATATATTCATATTTTCTTTGAAAAGATTGAAGACTGCAACAGTATTAATATTTTTTGAACAAATAAGAGTATTCCGATTTCATAAAACAGCAATTGTTAAAATGTTGTTTTCGAAGATTTTTATTCCTGATTTCTTCGATTTTATTATTTTCGATTCGTGATTTGTGGTGACTATTATCTAAGTAAGGTACCTAAATCTGGTATAATATAGGGAGTGTAATGGCAAAATAATGATACACGGAAAGGCTTAATATTATAGACAAAAGTACACAAATCCCGTTATGAACGAAATATTAAGAATATAAAGAGCTTCCTTTTCAAATTGAAAAAAAAAAAAAAATTATACAACCATTTGATATGGGAGAAACAGCACTTTAAATGGGAGATGAAAAGGAGATATACTTAGGATCTGGTATAACAAAGAAATACTAATGGCTGTTTTGAATTTGAATTATTAAATCAAGATTGCAGTAAAGTGATTTGTTGCTAAGATGAGAGATTATTCCAGATGAATTTAAAGATAGAGTCGGAACTTTCCCCATCTAATGCCTTTTGTTATTTAACATCTAGTAAAAACTTTCAATTTGAATTTGGAAAGCATTGAAAACGTTAGCAAACCAAAATACATATACCCTGAATTGTTGTTCGAACCATGTCGGTTTAAAAAATTGCTCACTGAATAAACGTTCAACCAACTCGTGATGGCGTCCGTAAATTTTCGAAGGGATGACCACCGCTTTAAACTCTTGGTTTAATAGCTTCATTTTACGCTGTAGACACTCGTCTCCAAAACAAACAGTACTTGTATTGTGTTACTAAAGTAATTCATACTATAGTATTCATTGTAAATAAAGAACAAGATACACCATTGTTCATTAATGGGCCATTTTATCAGATTTTAATTAAAGATAAAATGAAAGATCTAGTTCATAATTGTACCATTATAAAATGGCCTTTTATTTACACTTTTCTCAAAGCTAAAACAGATATTGATTGCCGCATCCTAATAACATATGTCAACAAGGCTAAAATGTAGGAACATCTTTATTACAACGAAAAAACTTCTTTTTATTGATTGTCTCAGAAGAAGAAAAAAAACAATGTACGTATCATCTAAAGCTACGTACTATCTCCACTTACGTAAAACCTTTACTGCCATAAAATTCTAATGAGATTTGCGAGTACAAAAGGAAATTTGTTATCTACCATATTACGACATGTTTATATCATGCTTAAAGTAGATTATCCATTAGTTGTAGTAATCCTTTTATGTAAATCATGTCATTAATTTCCAGTTCTTTTTCTAATCGTCTTTGCAAAATCGGTTTTCTTTTGATGGAAATTCCGACTGATTAATCTATCTTTAACGAATCGAATCTGTAAATTTCGGTTAATTGCAGTCAGTCAAAATATCAGGACAGTAAATGTTTCATACTGAGTTGTAACAATAAACTCACCATAGATACCAGGATTAAACATGTTAACGCCAGACACGCGTTTCGTCTACAAAAGACTCATCAGTGACGCTCAATTTAAATAAGTTAAAAAGGCCAAATAAAGTACGAAGTTGAAGAGCAACGAGGACCCAAAATTCCGAAATCCTTTGCTCAATACATAAGTTATCTACTTCTGAAGTAGAAAATCCTTTGTATTTCCAAAATGCTACGTTTTATTAACAGTTAAAAACAAAATAGCACTAACTACACCTTGTGAAAATATGATAAGAATCTAGCCCTCGAATCTAGTTTTGCCTCCTGTGGTCTTCGCGAAATACACTTAAAAGTGACATTGCCATGCCTGAGAAATGAGATAGTTTCGACTTTGCAATGACTTTTACAGTGGATTTTGAAATGTTTCCCTTATTACAACATTTACAATCATAAAATAGATTTAATAATTTAATGAACCTTTGTTCAGTTTCTTGTCTAGAACCAGTCTGCCTCAACTGGATGTAATCAAACTATCGAATATTTTAACGTTATAATTGAAAATAAACGAACGATTTGATATGGTTAAATATCTTTCTTTAAAATTAATCTAATATGTTGTGTAAATGTAGGTGATAACATAGGAGCTAGTATAAAACAAAAAGGCGAAAAGAAGAAAATAGGAGTATAGCAAATCAAGCAAATCTGTATATTCATGATGTCACTTCAGAGCAATCGTCTACATTCTTTCTGTAGCAGCAGATAATCATTTAAATGTTTCAACATTATACTTCGTCTAAAGCGATAAAAAAAAGTAATGTTAATGCATTTGCCTCCACTAGTAAATGAATTTTAGTTTTAAACGGTCACTCTGATCTTAACATCATTTGAAAAAATCATATGTTATAAATCCAGTACTATTCAGACCTTTAACCTCCTGTTCATCCAGTTTTATTCAGAAACTTTTCAGACATTTAAGCATGTTATTATTTCATACAGGTAAATAAAAACTACTTAAATTCTGAAAATAGATTGACCAGAACATAATTGACCGAAAGCAGTACTGAATTTACCGCTGTGGATTATTCTGAAATTAACCGAAAGACTTAACACAACTTAATGATTTATTGTTCAGTCTTTAAGAGCTGTTCAGATAAAAAAAAAAGTTTCTGTTTATATGCCTGGTATCTTAGATTGATTTTTTTTTGTTAAGGAATATTTTAGACTTACGATAAATTTTACACTTAAGAGGGGCTACAGTATCTTTTCTGTCTCTTTTTTAAATTTTAAAATGATCTTCGTGGTACTTAATGAAACCAATTATTCAATATTGATTACCTGATTAACAATGACAGTATTCCAATGACGCTGCATGAAAAATGTTAGTAGCGTTTAACCTGATTTTTGTATTCTGCTGTATTGAACCAAATTTGATGAGTATTTTAGTCAAAGGATGTAGCTACCTCAGCTTGCTTCCTGTTGAATCGAGAAATTTATGTATTACTGAAAATTTATTACACCAGGGTTTTCGATATCACAAACTAGTCAAAACATTTACTAAATTTTATCATCGGTACAAGGACATCATTCGCAAATATAGCTCAACATGCAGACTTCTTATACGTTCAGGTATTTCACATCCAATCTTTTATGGTAATATTCTTTATAAAGCACAAAAATGTCAGTATTCACCTCAGAAGCTAACAAAACCTTTAAATAGACTTATTAAGAAGGGATATAGTTACGATACTGTTGTCAGGTCATTAAAGATTGCATATTTTGGCTTTAATATTGATTCACTTATAGGGTCTTTGCATCGGAACTAAACACATTTATTTAAAAACCAGTTGTTGGCATGACACGGGTAATGCTCTTCTCATATATTTTATGATGGTATGATACTAAACCCTTAACGGGAGGGATTGTGCCTGATATTCATATGATGAAGACATAATCTTTCAATCAGTTTGATTGAGGTCTGGAGCTGGCATGTCAGTTAACTGCTAGTAGTCTGTTGTTATTTATGTATTATTGTCATTTTGTTTATTTTCTTTTGTTACATATTCTGACATCGGACTCGGACTTCTCTTTAACTGACTTTTAATGTGCGTATTGTTATGCGTTTACTTTTCTACATTGGCTAGAGGTATAGGGGGAGGGTTGAGATCTTATAAACATGTTTAACCCCGCCGCATTTTTGCGCCTGTCCCAAGTCAGGAGCCTCTGGCCTTTGTTAGTCTTGTATTATTTTTACTTTTAGTTTCTTGTGTATAATTTGGAGTTTAGTATGACGTCCATTATCACTGAACTAGTATATATATTTGTTTAGGGGCCAGCTTAAGGACGCTTCCGGGTGCGGGAATTTCTCGCTGCATTGAAGACCTATTGGTGACCTTCTGTTGTTGTCTGTTCTGTGGTCGGGTTGTTGTCTCTTTGACACATTCCCCATTTCCATTCTCAATTTTATTGTGATCCTGCTTTCGAATCTATGTGCCGTCTTTATCTAATTGTTTAAATAAGTGATCATCTGCTGGTAGCTGGATATACAAATTGATATAAAAGGAACAATTGGATACTACATTATACCAATACGCATGGTGATTTTAAATGCTCAACATTTACAATATACATATCTTCATACCAATTGAATTAGCTTTTCACTCACTATCAAAGGGTTTCTATCAATCACGAATAGCGTTCTTGTTGATAGAACGGAACGACACAATCTGTCACAGAATTTTCAAATTTCGTACGTATTATACATATTAAATCTGTCTAATGGCTGGGGGACGTATTTTTCTCCAGATTCGTTCTTTTTTCATCAGTCTATCTAAAATCAATCTTTTTTTTTTAGATTTTACTTGATTTTCTAAAAATAGGAAAAGAATAAAGCATTAATTAAAATATTGCAGTACAATTATAAGTTGTGAGAACGAAATTGAGTAATCATTTCTGTGTTCAAGGTTTGGATACAAGTGGGATATTAAAATTGAAAACTGTTATGAAATTTCCCATGCATCTAAGACATGCATACAATTGCAAATAAATAATATTGAATATCATATTATATTTCTCAAATATACTATGTCCAGATGTCGATTGCGCAAGAAAAAGGAAAGAAATTGACTTGATTACAAATTGACATTGATGAAAACCTGTTCTACAAATTTAGCTACCAACGTAATTTCTGATATTATTAAGATAAAATGTATCGTGTGTTATCGACGACTTCGAATAAGTTTATAAATCATACAAGTATGTTTGTCGTACTAATAAATTAAGCAACATTAGTTTATAATGTTCAAATCCCATAAATCTAAAAGAAGATAAAAATCAAGGTACAAACAAAAACAGAGAAAATCGCACGAATCGCGAGACATGGTGCGACAACAGTGTATGAAGACAGGATGAGTCTTATTTGCACCAAAAATATATTCAAAGATACCAGGATTATAATTTCGGACGTCAGACGAATATTTCGTCTACAAAAGACTTATCAGTGACTTTCGAATCAAAAAAATTATAATATGCCAAAAAAAAAAAAAGAACGAAGTTGAAGAGCATTAAGGACCAAACATTCCGAAAAGTATTGACTAATACAGCTAAGGTTATCTATTCATTGGGTAGAAACGCGTATCTTGCTTCCCAAAAGCCTGGTATCATTGATGAGGTTTTACAACCCATTTGTCGATGCAACTGTTGGTGAATTTTTAGTCACCATTCCAATATTCCGGAATTATTTGCTGACATGAATTATCATTTATATGCGGTCATTCGTGGTAAATTTGTTGGAATAATATGTTAAAGTCCCTCGAAGCAATAAGGTTTTTCTACCCCAAGCATATATGGCCATAGCAAATTTGACACTAATTTTTGTAATTTCTGGATTTCAATGATGTTCAAATTCGTAATTGACTTCAGCTGTTTCGGTTCTTGGCTTTCAAATATTCGGCTTTGAGCGGTCCTGGTGAGGGTTAATCCAAAAAAAGCGCTTCAGGCGCATGAAATTATAAAGTGTCTTTTTCATATTTTTGCTGATACACTGATATAAGAATCTTATGTAGATTACACACACGTCTGGCATACCAAAATATAGGCCTGGTATCGTTGTATTAGGCTATCTGGTCAATGTGCTGTTCGTTGTTGTTTGTCTTCGTATGTACATCCACTTTAACCGAAGGATTGGATTTTGGTGGTAGGTGTGAATTGTTGTAATGTTAAATATATTTGCTGACTCCTGCTATCCTTATATATATTGATTTATTAGAATTAAACATACAAAAATAACAATCCTAGTACATTGTTTTTCGTTTCAATATATTTGAATAATTAGATAGATCATCTCCAATTCCATTGAATGTACACATCAAAAGTATCTGTTATGGATAATTTCTTATTGCTAAGAAAATAAAAATAACACTTTTTAAAGTTGGTTATTCCGAAAAAGGAATCCTGTTGATAAAGTTAAAGTCGTCCATTAGAACTTTTTTATGGTCGCCATCGTAATTTGGTTGACCGTTCTAGAATATTAGTGCAGATGACCACGGATATGTCCCAATCCTCGATTATGAAATCACCGAATTTTTTTCTTGCTATAAGCAACACGATGATAAAAAGTAAAATAACAAAAATACCGAACTCCAAGGGAAATTCAAAACGGAAAGTCCCTTATCAAATGGCAAAATCAAAAGCTCAAACACATCAAACGAATGGAAAACAGTCATATTCCTGACTTGGTACAGACATTTCATTGGATTAAACCTGGTTTTAAAGCTAGCTAAACCTCTCATTTGTTTGACAGTCGCATAGAATTCCATGATAGTGACAACAATGTGTGAGCAAAACAAGCAGACATAATAGGTAAAAATGTCAAAAATTGGGGTACATCAGTCAACATTAATCACTATAAAATCAAATAACTATTTCGACAAAGGAAAGACTAAATGGCATATTGACACTCTTAAGACAAAGTACATAAGCAAAAATGAAAGACAAGAATACAAAAATGACCATAGCACAAGTGAAGCAGGATCTGTTTACCGATTCGGAGCAATCGAGATAACCCCTGGTTTTTGGGGGCTCAGTTTTTGTTTTTCTGTTTAGTATTTATCTTTCGTCGTTTTAATTTTTGTTTCGACGTTTGATTTTTGATTTTTTTCATTAGTATCTATTGCCACTTTTACGCTCCAGCAGTCGGTTTCACAAAAAAACTTACGACTAAGATTGATCGTAAGTATACTGAATTGTTCATGACTTACGACCAATCTTAGTCGTAGGTATTTTTGTGAAACCGACTCCAGTACTTTCCATTTTACGTTTAACAATTTTATCTTGCTTCAATCATCACAAAAATCAACACAAAGAAAGGACATATAAAAGTTACCATTCTACTTTCTCCGGTAACCAAATGACTTAATTGAGAAAAGACTTACTTAAATCTCTCCCTTATTTACTCTATAACAAAGAAAAACGCATTGTCGAATAGAAGATCATTAGATTTAACATTGATAATAGTAGAACAATAAGGATAATTATGTGAAATGATTGCCAATGAAACAATTTTACCTTAAAATCCAAAAGAACAAATATGTGAACATGTGCAGATCACCGTATGGCATCTGACAGCGTGCAAATCTATACATTATTTAAAGCTATAAAAGGTCCGTCAATTCGATGTACACGGATGTCTTTCTTTGAAATAAGATTTAAGATAGAACTCAAGGTTTAATAAATACTTCGAGCAATTAGTAGTTTTACCCATGTCAAATCAATTGTCCCTTAGACAACGAACGACGTTCGGGCTAAACTATAAGTTATTTTTCCTTAGTTCATATCATATGAAAATATGTCCAACATTTGATACTTTAATATCTGGGAAAAAATGAAAATATAACCTTTACATCGGTATTCTTTCTGTGAAATATTGCCTAGATCTGCATTAATATGATAACATCACAATGGCGCCTAAAATGACAAATCACTTCTTCATGGTCACCATACGACGATAGGGGATTCCCTCTTACATAACAAAACCTGTATATTATATCTCTAATTTGCTGAAAAGAAGAAGAAAAAAAAAAGAATCAATTTAATATCAAATCACTGATATACTTTATATTAGAAATGGAATTCATTATGATCTGTCCATGTTATAACGAATGGATATGAAATTTCAATATATTACTGTCGTATATTTAGCATCCTTTTTTCCATTCCCTTTATGGACATAATAATACTATATCGTAGAGTCATTTCTACTTCTGATTTTTTCAGGTTATATAGGTTCTTTTGCCAATCTTTTAGCTTCTTTTCATTGGGTTTAAACTGGGGTATCTATTGTTCAGAATTTGATTTATTTGTTTTATGTGTTGTCCACAAAGTTCACACTTTTGGTCAATTAACAGTTCTGATTTCTCCTAGTACCTTTTAAATCTAAACTTACATGTCCTTTTGTTAAATTCATAAGTAGAACGAAGAAAATGTAGGGGCCTTTTATAGCTTGCTGTGGGGTATATGTTTTGCTCATTGTACGGTGAACTTTTAAATTATTTGCTTACTTCTACGTCATTCGGTCTCTGGTTGAGAGTTGTTTCATTGGCAATGAAAGTGTAAAGTTTGTTCAATCTTAGACTCTTTTCACATAACTTCTTTAAAGGATTTTGAGGAATGATTGTTCTAACTTGGAACACCTGTTTCCTATAAACATTTTATTCCTATAATCACTTACTTTCTGTAGAATCCATTTATAGTTTCTTGTGATTAAGACGGCAACTAAATTTCTTTCTAGGCATTGCGAACCTTATCGATCATCTTTATTTACATTAAAGAAAGCCAATTAATGATCCGATAGCCGGTGGTAAAACTTCATAGGAAAGTTCCGATTTATATTGAAAGCGGAGATTAACGTAATGGCATGGTGAACTTGATTCAATTCAATTACTGGTATATAGTTCTTAAAAATCATCAGATTCCAAGTGTCCATAATTATGACATAAAACTAATATAAAATACATTTTGAACATTTTGTCATTAAGATGGAACATTACATTGAAAAAAAATATAGATATAGAAAAGTAAAGTTAGGTGATTATATATTTAATTAATCATAATCGTGTGCGATGGGTGAAAGCTACCGCTGCTAGCAGTTATCAAAAAAATATATGAAAAAGTACTCTTTAACATGTTAATATCATCATTATTATTAATGAAAGTTTATTTTGCAAAGTGACTGTTTTTTCATTTTTTTATTATTAAAATAGGAATATATACATTTTAGTATTGTATTCAGCGATTTTATTCTATAATGACTTTGTGAAAAGAGACCCTTTAATCATCAAACTGATGTGATGATCTTTTGACAATTGGATGTTTTATTCGACTTTTCTTGTCAATACAAACTGAACGGACACAACCATGATGTTAATTCTAATACATTCGGCTAACTTAAACTTATGATAACTGTGTATAACTCTTGCTGTGTGGTATTTAATAAGATTTTCAAATATATAATACAAGCTACATTGTATAAGCTTCGGTAGTTGTGTTTGATTATTCTTGCATGCCCTTTTTGACCATAGAGCATCCTTGGCTTGCATTTTTTTTTTTTGGTATCAGCATTTCTGGAGGTAATTCTAGAAAAGTGTTTCGGACGCAACGAATTTATAAAGTGTTATTTTCAATCTTCGATTTCAAAACATTGTGAACTAAAAAGTTTATCCTCTGTCCCTATCCACCCTGTCCATTTGACCACACTGATTTGACATATATTTTTAGATATTTTATGATTTTTAACTGCCGGCTAGGTATCTTCTTAGATAGTACTAAATCTTGTGTGGTATACACTAAAACCGGTGTTATACTTTGTGATGATTACAAAACTTTATGATAGTCAGTGTGCATTATGTATCTTCAAGAAATACTTCTCCCTCGTAAAAAGCTGTTATTCTTTGTCTAGTTTTTGCTATATTTCATTTCTGTTTTATCAGCCGGTCAACGTTTATATAAGGTTTAGTTTTTTTAAAATATTTCGGCTGCAGCATCACTAAACATACATTAATTGTTTAAATGAGTATCTTACGTATTTATCTATAATAAGATAAAACGTCAAAAGGAACAATATATTTGGCGGGTTATTAGAAGGTCAGCTATAATTGTGTGTTTAAATGGTAACTTCAATATCAGCAATGAGGAACTTAAGGGAAACAGCCAATCTCCAGGAATTGTACAAGCATAGCATAGTCGACTATAAGCAGGTGCAATTTCTTGTTGATTGTCATTTGTCAGAAGTCAAGGAAGACGAAAACCTAGACACGGTACGTGAATGTTAGTGATTTACGTTTCTTGCATAGAATTACTTCTGTTATAAAGTAACGGACTTGTACAAGTTGCAGCTCATCAAGTTCATATTGTATCATCTTGAAGAATTTGTAGCTTATAGGGTACCACATTGTACCATTAGGTGTGCGTACCTGACCAAGGTCAAACTTGTTATTCTTCAAATTGGAATCAATTTTATAAATTTTGAAATAGAATAGTTGTAAATAAATTTAACTATTAGTTTTGCTGTTAAGAATTGTTTAAGAATATAGTAGATTATGTATATAAAATACGAATGAGAGGTATTTTGGTGCTAATCTTAATGTTCTTTTTATGAAAATTCATTTTTTTATCAAGAAGTTCGATTTTTATCGGTTAGACAAAAAAATCTTTTAAAACAACTCCATATTCATATAACCCTCGGGTAACCTATTAAAAGCGCAAACACATCATGGAATCGTGGCAGACAGAAAAGTGTGAAGAATTTCGGATATTTTGCATGATGGCTATAAAATAATGGTTAAAACTTAAATTATAAGAGAGTACAAAATCTAAAACATGAATATGTGCGCTTAAGAACTAATTATACATCGCGCTACTGCATGTGCAATAGTTAAACTATATGCAAAATGAACAGTCTAAATAATAGTTAACATCTTTTTGTATTTTCTAAGAATGAATGATATTTTCGCATGATTGACAATAAAAATAAGAATTTCACAATTGCATACAAAGTTATAAATTTGTATCGAAAAGCACCTGCATGTCCATTTAGAGATGAACTGTAAATAACATTTGTTTGATTAAAAAACTAATTGAACATCAAATATTCTTAACAGTACGACATAGTTTCAAAATAGCATGTAATTCTATGAGGCAATGTAATTAACTAATAGTTATTATTTGATGAAGAATCGATTTTCATTATACTTTGAACATTTTTATCTTCTTACAAAGATACTTCATGTCTCATGGAATTGAAATATCGAATAGTGTAATGCATTTGATCAAACTTTTACTTTGCGAATGGTTTACTAGGCAAAGGTATTTAAAAATCGACATCTACAAAAGTCACGTTGTCATGTAATACGCAAAATAGGATCCAGCTAATCAAAATTTCAGTAATACACTATAAAAATTTTAACAAGTGTGAGGTTATTTTGAAAGTTTTTGCAGTTTTACACTAACTTCCATAAATACTGATGGCTGACAGACTACAGTCTGTTGAACATATTAAGGATTTTATTTTTGTATATTAAAAAATACTTTTTTAATTTTCGAATTCAACGGGCCAAATTGTCCCTTCCCTATTTTATCTATGCAACCCTTAATCCTGTGATGGGATAAGAATTGGATATTGATGTGTTAACTTTCCTGTTATTTGTAACAAATCTGTAAGATTTCCCATGATTTGGAATGAAAATAGAAGGTGAACTGATTCAATATCACTATCCACAATAATCTCATTTTGTAGAATACAATCAAATGTTTATTTTTTGTTTTTTGGGGGGTGGGAGATATTGTACCGTTATGCCATGGGATTGACTTGATATGGATGTTGCTTTACCGATGCATCTTCACCTACACCTGCATCATGATGTGAAATAATTGCTTTACTTGGTGTGCCAGGAACTCTGTTTCTGTCGGTGGGTACATTGATTCGTTCATCCCATTTCGACTCTTCAAAATCCATGGTCTATCCTAAATTGAGGTAAATTATATGGTCTTCCAAATACCGTTTCGATTCCTAACATCACTGAAGAGACATTAATTGTCGAAATCCGGATATGGTGTACTAATATTTGCACCTTTTGTTTGCGGTATACCATCATTTCCCTAAGTTTTTTGCTTTCTGTTTGGTATAAGATTAATAGTTAAGATCCATTTTGTTACATCTGGTGATACGTTTGTTTGTCAATCGTTGTTTAAATGGCAGTCAGCAGGGTTTAAGAACACCCGTTGTTCGACCTGCTAGTCAAATGCGTTTTGTTAAAATATACTTTTACTTTTTGGTCTTTTGACAAAATTTGTTTGTGCTGTATTTAGACCCTCTGCCAAGAAATTTGTTTTGCATGCACAACTATAAAACGGGCGGTTTTTTTCCAACGCAATCATGGGTTTGAACGTTGTTTTCAATTAAGACTTGTTTATATATATATATATATATATATATATATATATATATATACAACACGTTTAAAATCAGCCCAGAAGATCTTGCTTATAAATTTTCGTTCTTCCTCGCCGGTATTCGAACTCATGCCTTCGGAGATATATGATCCGTTCATCCCATTTCGACTGTTCAAACACCAAGAGTCTATCCTAAATTGAGGTAAATTATAAAGTCTTCCAAATACCGTTTGATACCTAACATCGTCGAGTTTAATTGTCGAAATCCGGATATGGTGTACTAATATTTGCACCTTTTGTTTGCGGTATACCATCATTTCCCTAAGTTTTTGCTTTCTGTTTGGTATAAGATTAATAGTTAAGATCCATTTTGTTACATCTGGTGATACGTTTGATTGTCAATCGTGTTGGCAGTCAGCAGGGTTTAAGAACAGCCGTGTTCGCCATCACTGCTGGTGATCCGATGGAAAATCTGTTGTAGAGTTGTCACTGGTTCAGACGTACTTATATATGCTGTATTGAAACCCTTTGCCAAATTTTGTCCATGCACACGTACAAAATAGGGTTTTAATCCAACGCGGCTGAAAATGCACCAAATATTTGTATTCAGTATGAATATTCACATTTTGTCTATTACAATATAATATGTATATATATATATATATATTGATAAGTACGTCTAAACAACTGACAACTCTAGGACAACTCTAGGACAGATCCATCCATTGGATCACCAATGAAGGTGATACACGGCTGAAAACACATATTATATTCATAATTACTCTAAATATCAGCACAACAATGTTAAATCTGCAAAATTGCGGAAGCAAATTTTTGTTCTTCCCTCGCCGAGATTCAAACTCATGCTATTGGTACATGCTACACCGCCTGCACTGTGTCTGGCGCTCTAGATTACTATATATTCATACAAATGCGTTTTTTTAATATTTTTCTAAGTTCTTTGAAACTTCAAATCAATTCTAATATTTTTTTAACTCGCATGATCTTAGTTAATTTTTTGCCACTGGACGTTGTGCAAGCAACAATCAATCAATCTTAGTTGGTTTGTTTTTTTAATGATTCTTTTCAGTTCTCCATTCCACTCAATTTTTAAAGTTGGCATTGCAAAATAACACATTTTCTTATCATTTCGATATCAAATCACAGTAAAATATAGCTTTTTTTATTTGTTCGATTCTCATTGATAGATTTTGTTAAAGATTCTAACAAAAAATTTTGATAGATGATTTTTTATTGGTTATTATCTCAATTATATTCATATTGTAAACTTTTTGCAAGTGTTTTAGTTCAATTTTACAAAGGTGAAATATAACACAATTTCTGTTAAGCCATTGTTTGTATTTCTGAATAAATACATATTTTTTTTTCGTTTTTCTCATGACGAACGGGTAATCACATCCTCTTTTTACTGTTATCTCGTTGAGAGGCGGTGATTTATATACTATCCATGTATACTCATTGATTAAAGGTTATCAATTAACTACCACAGTAAGGTCTTTTTCAATATTGTTTTTATCGGTACTCACATTGATTTTATTTTGGTAAATTAAAACATTACTATATATGTACAGTCAGGAAAACGTACATGGTCCTACATCCTTTCGATAAGTTGTCCGTTAATTTTTATATTGCACAGAGTCCTGCCTTTCGCAGACTCTTTATGACATCTGTATCCTAAATCCATTGGATGTATATTTATTGATTGTTAAATCTTGGAAAACATGTTTTATTTATTAGTTGTAATTGGCAAACTCTATCAATTAGCTTTCAGTAACTGTGAGTACTCTTAGATCAGTACTTTGTGTCTTTTGTCTTTATGTTGGTTGTTATTTATGCTGTGTCCCAATTTGATGAGTCAAACCATTTTCACATGAATTCTTATGTTGTAATGTTACATCATATCCCAGGACTGGGGAGGACTGTGAACCTGCATGAGCTGGTTCCAAGTCAGGAGCTTGTGAGTCAGTGAGCGTTGTTGGTTGATGTCTGTCATATTCGTATTTCGTTTATTGTTTTGTTATTTTGTCATACATCAGGCGGTTGGTTTTGCCATTTGAATTGTTTCACATTTTAGGATGTCCGGGCCTTTTATGACTGACTATACGATGACTTTTTCATTCGTTCATTGTTGAAACGTACGGTTACCTATAGTTGCTTACGTACACGTCAGTTGGATATTTGTCTTATTGACAATTATACCACATAACCTAATTTTTATATCAATCGAGAGTTAAATTTACGAGAATATTTGTTGATTAGCGTAATTCGTCTTCCTCAGGGAAAGTTAACCGTAGATGGCTTTGGCTATTATTTTATGTCCTTTTTGCTCATATAGCTCTTCAACTGTTTCTGTTTTTTTACATTCTTACCTTTCAAATTTTCGACTTTGTGGTGAAGGTAAATCCAGAAAAGCGCTTTCGAAGCAAAAAATTTATAAAGTGGCGTTTCCCTTTTTTCAGCACTAGGTGGATACTGCCGCTGGTAGGCTATCAGTCCCCGAATTAATCATCAGCTCAATAGTCAGTACTTCGGTACCTATATGATTTATAACAAACATTTCTTAAATTGTCCGTTTATCAATTTAGAAATTATTAAGAAACTAAGGTTTAACTTCATCAGGCTAAATTGACCTTTGGTGGATTTCGCTATTTCTAAAGGTCTTTTTTGGTCATATAGCTATTCAATTGTTTCGGTTTTTTATACATCCCTGGCTTTCCTATGAACTTCTGTTTGTTTCTCTATTGACAATTCTGTCTGTCCAATATAATTGTATAATAATCAGAAATAATTTAGGGAAGACACTATGGACACAAAACCAAACTAAACAATAACTCCTAAAACTGAAAAAAAACACTTTATAAATGTGTTGTGTCCTTACGCTTTTCCGGACTTATCTTCACCAGGAACGCTCATACCAAAATCATCGAAAGCCAAGGATGTATACCTACCTAAACAACAAGGCATGAAGCAGCCTGTAATCAATCTTCAACGAGTGTTTGTTATGTATCAAACTCTCATTTGTTGTCAATATAATGGAATGCTATATGACTGTCATACAAGTGAGAGGTTTCGCTAGCTATAAAACCAGGTTTAATTCACCATTTTCTACATAAGGAAGTGCCTGTACCAAGTCAGGATTATGACAGTTGTTTTCCATTCGTTTGATGTGTTTGAGCTTTTGATTATGCCATTTGATAAGGGACTTTCCATTTTGAATTTTCTTTAGAGTTCGGTATTTTTGATATTTTACTTTTTGTGAATATATTTATTAGATGATATCGGGGCCTTATATATCTGACTATACGTTATGGGTTTTGATTATTGTTGAAGGTCGTATGATAATCTATAGTTGTTTACATGAACGTCATCTTAACTCTGGAGGAGAGTCGTCTCATATAAAATCTACTTATTTTTATATAAATTGTAAGTAATAAGTTTCTGAGAAATTTTAGTGATTAGAGTAATTCGTCTTTTACTCAAGATTGACTTATGTTTTCTGTGGACTACTGTTTGCTTCTCGGTTGACATTTTTGTCTATCTCATATAAGTGTATCATAATAAGAGAAGGGAGAACACAAATGACCAGAACAATTCCACAAAATTACCCCCTAAAACTTGAAGAGACTTATTATAAGTCCTCAATAACTAAATTGGCATGCGTCAAACTCGTATTTGTAATCTGACATCAACAAAACAAAATCCTCTAGATAAAGGAAAAGCCAAGGGTGCTGCTCCAGTCATTAGTTAAATTTTGCATAAAACATGCACGTGTTTACTGAAAAATTTAGAAACATTGTGAAGTTAAACATGCTTCAGTTGTATTCCAATCCATACCGAATGAAACTGTAACATCAAATAACTTTCCCTTAAACACAACCAAAGGTATAGCTAAACCTTGACAAGGGATCAGAGATATACATGAGGTAGCATATACCGTATGCAGAATATAATACGATATGTCTACCATACCGGATCACCACCGTTTAAATCTTTACTCTATTTGGCCTTTTTAACTTTTTTGATTTGAGTGTCACTGCTGAGACTTTTGAAGACGGAACGAAACATCCTCGTATGTATGGTGAGTGTATTAAGGCGACAGTAGTTTACCGATGTTCAAATTTCGTAAATTGATTAGGAAAGGACAAGGTAACAAACACACGATTTACTTCTCAGTGTTGTCGGCTACGTGTATATATATATGTATTTGCCTATAAAATCTTATGCGCAAACTGTATTGAATTTTGAAACTATTTTACGCTTGACAGTTTACATCAATACTTTTCTAGGTTCCTAGATTCTGTTTACATGAAATAGCACAAGTTATACATGTATCTTATTCTCCGGCGTTACATAGTTCCCATGTTTGGCATTTTCTTGTTTCTATCTTCACATTTTCACAAGCTTTAAATTATCTTGCAATTTTTTTTCCTGTACTTGACATTTTTCCAAAATGTTTTTTTTTTTTTTTTTTTCGGTAAAAGAGAGATAATTGTGATAAAAACACTAATTGAATTATTGATTTGAAAAAGGTGTGATTCCGTCCGCCTGGCTATTGTTACTGGAATAATTTGTACGAGCGAGACCAAAAATGTACAATGTTATAGAGCATTAAACAAACAATAAAATACATATAGCCAAAACCATCTACGGACAATTTTGGTTGTAAGAATTTAAGGCTTAGTTTATGAACAATGAAATTAATTGTAGGCTATAAATAGACACCCAAATATACATTTAAATCATTTCATAACCCAGCAATGGTAGTTTATAGATAGTATCGTCGTGAACTTACAGTCTACCAGCATCAATACCGACGCAATGGTCGTGACATAAACAAATGATACCAATTTACTGTCAATTCCGCTGCTGTAAAATGACAAATACCTTTGATGAAAGAAAATAGTACATTTACGACTAAAAAGCAACAGGAGTGGTGTAGCTAAAAAAAGAACTACAACAACAAACTGCTTAAAACTAAAGGTATAAGTGCAAAACGGTCATGCTGGGAATCAAATGGCATGGAAATGTATGCGCCTTGTCATAGTCGATTAAAGAACGAGATAACATTTGTATGATAATGTTAAACAAATGACAAAAATATATATGTGGATTTTATGAACAGTTTCATATTAAATCTAACGAATGCATATGTCTTTCCATTTATTTGGTTGCCTGAAAGCTATCGAGGTGACGGAGTGAGGTGCTCCGGAAAGATCTCAAAAAATGTTTTATTACAGTTGGGTTCTAAGTTAGAACGCATGCAGTCATTTTATTTTATTTTTATCCTTGTATTCTAGCAGTTTGCTCCTTGGGATACTCTTCGCTTCTGAAAACTTTTTTTAGTAGTCTTGTGTTTATAACCCCGTCTCTTCAAGCTAGATTTCAGTAGACTCAGTCGTTCATTGGTTGTGATTGACTCCGAGTGTTTGACTGTACGGACTGCTTTACGTACAGTGGACAGGATGACAACTTTTGGAGGATTGGTTTTGGTGAGTGTCAGTAGGCTTATGATATAATTCCGAGGATTTCAGGCCACTTGTAGAGAACTGAAGGAAGCATGGAATGTAACTTTGGGTTTCGATATCGCATGAGTAAATTTGTTATCGGGGTGTATGTTGTTGGTATGAGTGATAAATGTATCTGAATCATCGCTACTTTTATTCCATTTCATACACATATCATCTATGAATCTGAACCAGGAAAGCGGTTTTTTTTTCCCGTAGAAGATTCAAGAACATGTGTTACTAATTTGCCTATAACTTGGCTAGCATAGGATATGGCCATGTTGGTTACCATTGCAGTTCTATTAATTTGTAGGTAATGATCTGAATTGAAGATAAGTTGTTGCTCTTCTTTTTCTTCCCAAAGACAAATAGAAAAAGCATCTTGCTTAGTTCTTTAATTCACTTCAGATATATATTGATGATGTTCTGGCAATCAATGACACACATTTCAATGAATGCTTACATCTCATATATGTGAACTTAAAATTAAAGGAAAATTCGCGATTTTCACTTATCATCTTATTATGTTCATAATACCATAAAAACATATTCACCAAGTTTTATTTTGATATGAAAAGTAATAAAGAAGAAAATTGGGAATTATTAATTTTATTTATCCAAACTTCCTGACTTATGTGACGTTGTTTAAGTCTTTTGCATGCCGGGAGTGAAATTAATCTCATTTAAGTCTTGTTCGTAAACCATCTAATAACGCGATTTAAAGCGCATCGATGACTTTCGGTGTAGCTATTAACCAACTAAAAATAGGTGATAGCCATGCAACTTTTAAAATTAGATTGTAGGATTTATGTTTTAACGATTTTTGATACGAATTTTAGTAATAAAAGTAAATCATACAATAAAACATTTTATGATTTTTTCCCGACAAATACTTTGAACAAACATAGGAAACTGACATGGTCGATAGTGTATTAAAAATACTTGTTTGTATTGACCTTTTGCTTCAGTCCATCAAATATTACTTGTACTGTGGAAATAGAATGTGTATTGTTATGTGACACTTAGTGAATGTTGAATTCGTGGTTAAACTCAAGGTAATTAAAGATTAGCATTCTGTTATTGTAATCTTTTGATCTTCATTCAGTGTATTGTAGCCGTCACGGTTTACCGTTCCAGGTGTGAACAACATTTCGTATGAATGATAAACGGGAGTGCTGTTTTAGACACAGAAAATATAAAAAAAGAATTAAAATTAATTTAGTGGAGTAATTAAGTCGCACAATAACTGGATAGTCGTTGTATATTTTATATTTTGCGTAAGCTCACTTTTAAATGAATTATGACCGCCGATACTTTTGTAACGATGAAATACTGAATTAATTTAATCAGAGACATATAATACATATAATATAATAATGCATTATATGTCTCTGATTTAATTGAATAAATTATAAATAATAATAGCCTTCTGAACACGAGTGTATGAACTAAAAATTGTGCTATTTTAAATTAGAATCGGTAACCTTGAATATTTGAAACAGATAATTACCAATTGCAATTATAGAATTTAGTCCATCCAAAACGATCTTTATTTACATATTCAGGAATTAATGTTCTCATCAAAATATTTTAAATCTCACAACGCATAAATACTTCAGCTATTTGAAAAAAATTGACAAAAAAATTAAGGATCTTCTTGGAATGAAATCGAAAAATTACGAACAAATATTCTTTTCAGGTGTGAAAAACATCAACAAAATTTATACATAATCGGGAATGTCCCTATTAAAATAGTCTTCGTCTCACAACGTATAATACTTTAGCTATATATAATTATAAGTCTGTTTTAACTGGCAAGAATACCCTAAAGCGGACAAGCAGTTTATTCTTTAAATTTCTGTTATTGAATACCAAGAAAGAAAATCAATCCTGAAATTAATTTGAAACTTTGATACTCAATAGTTTTCCTGGAAAAAATCACATCCCTTGGGGATAATCAGTTTACGTCCAGTGACATATATATAACATACATGTCGGAACAGGAAATTTGGCATAAAACACTTTCAGAACCATGTTCACATTATTATCCATTATACCCAACAATTGTGATGATGACGAATTTCTTCCTTTGTTCCGAGAACAATCTAATTGAAGTATAAATCTGTGATTTTACTATGTCCATAACTTCGATGAATCAAAGCAAGTTAGATATCCACCTGTATTTAAATCAAATTGGTTCTCTTCTTCTTTTGGTATACAATAGTCCATCGACTTCCGATGATTACATACTGTTGACATACGTGGACTAGTCTATTTACAAAACTTTTACCCCAATTTAAACAAAATGTATGTTTCTTAAGAATCTTATGTTCAATGTATACATGTATATTTTAAATTGCGACTATCTATAGTTCCGTAACTTTCTATCCAGGTGTATAAACGAATGATCGACAAGTGTGTACATTTTGTTAAAACAATACTTCTTGTATGTTTCAAACTGTCCTTCACTATTGACAACAAGTATATACTTACATTTTCCCAAATTTACCCGTGGAAAAATATGTAAATAGATTTTATTTTATCATTTTTATTTATTTATTTATTTTTTTTGTAATTATTAAGATTTTTTGTAAATAATATTCTTTACACCAGAAATGTTATTTATAAGCAAGCGTATGAGTTAAGTAATGACTAGTATATCACTATCGGACACGCAAGACAGAGATGTATATTATACACCTGATAGTTCAAAATAGAAAGTTACAAGTTATCGGCCGTGTACACTGATCAATACCCTCAGAAGTGAAACGATGCATGAACTTGCAAGCCCAACAGGAAATCGCTTGAATACCTGGACGTGTCACCTCACAATACCTTTGGGAGTAATACCTTTAGCCATGTTGGTGATTAGATAAGGGAAGGTCAACATTTATTTAAATAAGTTTATTGCATAATACAATTATGAACAAATTAGATTTTCGAAAATAATTTTTACGGAACACTTATTCATGATCATTAATGAATTTGAACTTTGACTTTTTAACTAATTTCCATATAAACAGTTTAAAAACGACAGACCATGGTTATTTAAAAAATAATAACATTTTCCGTATCAAGTTAGTAAGTCGGATAAAACAACCGTACGATTGAAAAGATATCGACACGCAATTACGACTACATTAGGTCATTGTAGTTTTGGTCCTTTGTGGTTTATAGACCTATCGTGGTTTCTAAACGGAGAAGATATCAAAATGGCGGCACGCAGAGAATTGATACTCTAAATTTAAAATCGATGATGATCTCTTATCTAGCAGAATAAAACTTTAATACTTATGAATTTGAGCTTTTTACACAGAATGGACATAATATCAATTTTGATTTTTTGCGAAGTTTCCTTTAATGATAATACCGAAAGAAGAAGGTCTGCTTCATGTCTTGATTTTTTCCTCGAAGTTGACATAGATGGACGACTTCAAACTAGAATCTTTGACAAACGTGATGATTTCAACTTTCGAATTGTCAACTTCCCGTTTCTTTACCCTCTGCTCCATCGTATGGTGTTTACATATCTACGGTCGTGTGTGTTCAAAACGGACGTCATGAACAGGGGTGTGCTCCATACGCAAAACTTCCCTTACAGACTTATGAGGAAGAACGACAGAAATCGACACTACATAAGTTTTACGGTCACCATCACGTTTTAGTTGACCGATACGATGTGTCTGTGTCTCATCTCACTAGCGACATATTTTCGCGGTCTCGGATCTTTAGATTTCAGTGTAGTCGTTTGGTCTGTGAGTTTACCGATTGTGTCCTATTCCCAATTATGACATTTTGATTGATTGTGAATTCTCATGGCGGGTGATGCATGTATACCATGAAACGCTTCGCATGTCGACGCTCTGGCTCCTTTAGGATTTCATGCGATTCCATCAATTTGATTTGTCTGTTCTTAATCGATTCACGAGATTTGAACATCAGTAAACTGCGGTCGATTTAATTTGCCCTTATTGTTACCTATTTCTCAATTTCACGACAGAAATATACTGAAATACAAGGATTTTCCATTCAAATGATATATAGTCAGTGCAAGTTAGGTAAGAAAAGTTTCCCTCTTCGGTCATCGCACTAGATTTGCAATCTATTTTGTATATAAGATATGTTATAAAACATAATATCTGGATTCCTAAAAAAAGTTTGAAGATACAAACGGTCAACAAGTCGACATAAGTTAAAAAAAAACAGACAAACTGATGACTTATAAAAATAAAAAAAACAAAAACAATGAAAATAAACCAACACACAAAAGAACAGAAAACCAAAATCACATATTTTCAAAATTTCAAAGGGTAAATATATTTACTTACATATATTGAAAAGGTCGTATTTTGAGTAGATACAATGGTAAACACTGGTTTGGGAGGGGTATTTGAACGCTGAAATGATATAATTACCGTTTCAGGGGAACTTTATTCCGAAACAATACAGACCATATAATACTGTGTTCAAACAACAAAATGAAAGAAATGAGGGTTGAAATTATTGACTAACGATGGAAAAGTAAGTTCGCATTAAATAAGACGAGTTGGAAGAAAACAATAGAATAAGACATCAAAATCTTAAATAAAAGACACGTGGAAGGCGGGTGGTTATGAATAAAGATTGAAGTATTATGAAGTGACAATTGCATGAAAATAAAACAGAAGTAGCATACTGTCTTGGTGTTCAAAGTGCAGATAATAGATTTAAAAAGAATGACATAATCTAAAAGTTTCACACTATAATTATGCTAAATTATAGCATATTCTCTTGCACAAAGATTTAAACCAGTATTTCATAAAATCATTCACAGTGATCAAAACGGGTACGTAAAAAACAGAAATATTGGGTTTAATATTAGACAAATCCAAGATATTATAGATTATTCAGAAAAATCAACGTTGTTAAGGCAATCCTTTTTTTAGATTTTTCAAAGGCATTTGGCTCGTTAGAATGGGAATTTATGTATTGTTCATTAAAGAAATTTGACTTTTAGACATCTTTACTGAAATGGATAAATACTTTATATACAGATATAAAGGGTTGCATATTAAATAATGGGTGGATTTCAAGACCCTTCAGCATTGAGTGCGGGATCCGTCAAGGGTGTCCCGCGAATTCTATAATTTTCGTTATTGCTGTTGAAATTTTAGCTTGTAGATCAAGACAAGATAAAAAATTCAAAGGTTTTCAAATCAAACTAGATAATAAAATCCATACTCTAAAGTTAAGCCAGCTTGCAGATGACACCACTTTATTTTTAAATTCAAAACAAGAAGTTTCATTAACATTGAACATTATCGAAATTTTCGGATCACTTTCAGGCCTAAAGCTTAATCGAAAGAAAACAGAGGGGATATGGCTCGGAAATTTAAAGTCCTGTAAAGATAAGGTTGAAAACATTAAGTGGACACAGGAACCGATAAAAAGAATTAGGTATATATTTTGGATTTAATAAAAATGAGTGTAAAAAAATTTAAACTTGCAAAGACAATACGAAAAATCAGAAAAAAATAATTAAAGATGTGAATAAAAGAAAATTAACTATGTTAGGTAAAATAACTCTTGTTAAATCACTAATCCTACCGAATATCACTTATGTTGTATCAGTAACAGAGATTGATAAAGAATACCTCGCAAAATTTAAAAAAATAATATATACAGTTTTATATGGAACAATAAACCAGAAAAGTTAAAAGAGCTATAATAAGTAAAAAATTATCATGTTGGCGGGGTTAAAATGAAAGACATAGATAAATATATAGAGTCCATAAATATTAATTGGGTAAAAAGACTCATTGATAATGAAGACATATCACCCAATTGAAAAGTCTTACCAAAATTTTACTTAGACAAATTTGGACAAGAACTCCTTATATTTGAAATGGACTTTAACAATATTAATTTGATTAATAAACTAAAAGAAATTGTTCCAGAATTTTACTTAAAAATAATCATATCATGGATAAATTCAACTTCTGAAAAACAATGAGATCGACTAACATATAAACATATTGGACAGCAACTAATATGGGGCAATAAACATATCAAATTAAATGGTAAATGTCTTATTTTCAAAGATTGGATAAACAGTAAAATTTTATTTGTAAATGACATAATTGATGATAAAGGAAAAATTAATCAAAATAAGATTTCAGATAAACTAGCTTGCCATGCTAATTGGTTTTCGGAATATACTAAATTGATAAAAGCAATACCAAAACAGTGGTTACAAGAGCTAATAAAAGAAGAATCAATTAAAACAAAAGTCGCTACCGACTCCGAATTTAAATTTCAAAATAGAGAAGGAAAAATGGTACCAATAAAAACATTTTCCTTCAAAGATATTTACATCTCCCTTTTCAATAGATATTATGAGAAAGCAACAGGATTTCAAAAATGGGACAGAATTCTTAGTTTAAATAACAATACAAGGAAAAGAGAACAAATGTTGTACTTTATCTTTAACTATATCCAAGATAATGAATTGAGAATGTTAAGATGGAAATTTCTACATTACATTTTACCAACCAAACAATTACTTTTCTCTTGGAAAATAACTAAAACTCCTTTATGTAATATATGTAATGTCATTGAAGATTATGAACATTACTTTTTGACATGCAAGTACCTGAAATTATTTTGGGATCAAATAAAACTAATACTAGATAACCTTAAAATAGGACATCATATAATATCACTTGCATCACCTTTGTATGAATATAAGATAAACGATACAAATTATTACAATATTAACGATTTTCTAACAATTATACTTTTACTATATATAAAGTATATTATATATCCGAGCAGAAAACAAAGCAAATTAATGTGTTTGAAATTTTCAAAAATGAACTTCTCCAACATTACGAAATATTGACACATAAACAAGGTAAATATAAAACTTCTACAATTTGGTTGCAGGAAAAATTAATTCATATTCTTAAACTAAAATTTATAATATATCATATTAATTTCGTTTTATTCTGTTGCAATTATTTATTAGCTAAACTGTATATTGTGTACTAACAAGTAATAACCTTATCACTTAAATGCTTTATATTAACGTTAACCCTTTAGCCCCAATCCCGCCTGTAGGCGTGATGGCGACAACCATTCTTTGATGGCCCGTATGACCCTCCATACCTTTTTGAACTGCCCCAGCTGAACTGTCATGATAGCAGGGACTTCAACCAAGCAGTTCATGGTCCATAAACTCTTCTCAGATGTCTGATTATGAAAATATGGCACTTTGAAAGCCGTTTAAGAGTTCAAAATCGGAAAACCTGAAAAGTAGCCAAAATCAGGTGGGGTGGATCTTTGATGGCCACTACGTAACTGGTAGTGACTGTAGGTATAAACTATTATCATAAATGCATGCATAGGTGTTACAGGAACACAACGAGGTATAATATAGCCAATAGGAATCTAGTCTGTAAAATCTAGGTCACCGTTTTGTCAAAAATCCGTAAAAACGGACATTTAGGCAGACCTGACTTGACAATAATAATTCCCCAGCAAGACACTTAAGTCCCATATACTCCCAGTTAGCATGAATGGACTGCTGTAACTATAGGGCAATACTTGAATGACAAAGAAACATCGTCTGGTCAATGTTCACCTCTCAAGGCCGTTTAAAAAAAAATAGACTGAAAATTACCATTTTCAGTGGGGTGGGTTCAAACCCACGAGAAAATATTCCACCTCCCACCCCACCCCCACCCATGCCATCCGCCCCAAATCTCAATACATAGTTTAATAGATGAGCATCAGTTACAGCATCAAGAGTCTGCTAATTTGCATATAATTTGCATATGATTGCAAATTTTCGAAAATGCCTGATTTTCCATAAATCTCTTGGGTCGAATGAGTTAAACTAAAATATTTTTTTAGATTTTCAATCTCTAAAGAGTGTTTTGGTCAGTTTACACCCCAAAACGACCCTCAAACCCAACAGAAGTCAAATTTAAAGATTTTGATCAAATCGTTTAACCCTTTAGCCCCAATCCCGCCTGTAGGCGTGATGGCGACAACCATTCTTTGATGGCCCGTATGACCCTCCATACCTTTTTGAACTGCCCCAGCTGAACTGTCATGATAGCAGGGACTTCAACCAAGCAGTTCATGGTCCATAAACTCTTCTCAGATGTCTGATTATGAAAATATGGCACTTTGAAAGCCGTTTAAGAGTTCAAAATCGGAAAATGAAAAGTAGCCAAAATCAGGTGGGGTGGGCATCTTTTGATGGCCACTACGTAACTACAAGTGACTGTAGGTATAAACTATTATCATAAATGCATGCATAGGTGTTACAGGAACACAACGAGGTATAATATAGCCAATAGGAATAAAATAATTCTAAAAACACAAATATTTGGTATTTGATAAAACATTTTCGATAATGCAATGAATCTTTATATAAATAAACAGTGTAACCAATAAATTGCAAATCTGTCTCCAAATTTGCAGATTTGGGCAAAGAACTTGACCGATTATGTACCGTGATTGTACAATTCAAGATGGCGGTATACCCCTGAACTACCTTAAGTAGAGAACAGAAACTAAAAATTCAGCAATTTTTCTATTTGTAAACACGCATAACTCTAGAACGGTTGTGCATAAGTTTTATAACATTTGGTTGAGACAAACTAAAGTTAGAGAACGGAAACGAAAAATTCAGCCATTTTGTTTTTATAAAGGGACATAACTCAAGAATGGTAAAAGTGTCGCCACCAAATTTCGAACTTAATCTGTATTATGTAGTAATAAGCATTGTGTATAAGTTTTATAACATTTGGTTGAGGCAAACTAAAGTTAGAAAACGGAAACAAAATTTTGTACTTGATCTTAGTTTTGTAGTAATGAGTATTGTATATAGGTTTCATAATGTTTGGTTGGGGCAAACTTAAGTTACAGAAACTAAAAATTTTGCAATCTTTCGATGTATAAAGGGGCATAACTCAATAATGGTTAAAGTGACACTACCCAAATTCAACTTGATCTGTGTTTTATCAGTGGAAGTCAAAATTAAACATTGCATTGTATAAAGCATTGATTGTAGTTGATTCAACTGTAATCATGGACAAAGGAAGATAACTCCAATTTTGAAAAAAATTACTTGATATTTAGAAGAAAATAAAAATTTTGCAATTTTTCTATTATAAAGGGGCATTACTCTAGAACGGTTAAAGTGACGCCACCAAAATTCAAACTTGATCTGTGTTTTGTGGTAATAAGCATTGTGTGTAAAATATTGAAAACAACACGTTAAATAATTTCATGCGTCCGAAGCGCTTTTCTGGATTTACCTTCATCAGGAACGCTCAAAGCCAAACATTTGAAATCCGAGGATGTATAAGTACCGAAACAGTTGAAGAGCTATATGACAAAAATACCTAAAACAAATAGCCAAATTCATCTAAGGTCAACTTTGCCTGAGGGAGTTGAAACCTTAGTTTCTTTATAATTTCAAAATTTATAAACGGACAATTTTATAAGTTTCATAACATTTGGTTGAGGCAAACTCAAGTTAGAGAACGGAAACCAATTTTGGGACGTACGGACGTACGTACAGACGGACAAGGGTAAAACTAAATGCCCCGGCGACGGTGGGGGCATGAAAAAATTAAAAAAATTACTTTACCAATTGCAAATTGTAAATGAACCTTATGTTACCAAATGATTAAATGCATGCACTCACAAAAAAGTTATGAAATACTGAGTTCAGGGCGTGGCTTTCTTTCCAGCTCGTCTTCTGTGGCATATACCTAAAGAAATTGGTTCTTCAGTTTGCTCAAGCAGAACAATTGTAGAAAATGACATATAGTTTAAATATAGCAATCGAAAAATGACAAATAGTTTAAATATAGCAATAAAAATGACATGTAGTTTAAATATAGCAATAGAAAATGTCATATAGTTTAAATATAGCAATAGAAAATGACATATAGTTTAATTATAGCAATAGAAAATACCCATATATGAGAGAACAAACTATACACTCAACTTGTAAATTCAAATCACATTGCAAGTGCAAACTTCTGAGAAAAGCACAGTTTTTACCAAGCTACACATATTAAGCTGAACTGTAGGGCATATAATTCCAAGATAGATTTAGTGATATGATTATATTTTCTTTTAATTTTTGTTCCCCGAGCAACGCGTTGCGGGGGACATAGAAATACCGGACGTCCGCCCGTCCGGTCTTGTTACCGATCTCACGTGTACATTTCTTGCCAGATTTTTATCAAACTTATATCATAAGTTTATATCAGCAATGTCTTGGACAAGTTCGAAAATCAGTGCCGATCAATAATTTCTAAAAGAGTTATGCCCCTTGCCAATATTAATTATATGGAAAATTGCCTTATGAGCGCTCTAATGTGTACAATTCTTGCCAGATTTTTACGAAATTTATATTATATTATAGGTTTATATCATCAATGTCTTTGACGAGTTCAAAAATCAGTGTCAATCAATTATTTTTAAAAGAGTTAGGCCACTTGGAAATATTGATTATATGAAAAATTACATTGTCAGCGTTCTCATGTGTACAATTACTGCCAGAATTTTATAATTTTATAAAACTTATATCATAGGTTTATATCAGTAATGTTTATGACACTTTTGAAAATAAGTGCTGATCAAATATTTTAAAAGAGTTATGCCCCTTGGAAATATTTATTATAATGGAAACTCATTGCATTTGCTCTGAATCCTTCATCTCTCTAAGTTATTAATAAAAAGTTTTAAAGAAAAAAAAAGTGCATTTTTTAGTTATTGCCCTTGTACCTTTGATAGATAAAACTTGTGCAACGTGGGGGACATTGGAACTCTGTTCTTTTATTATTTTAGTATTAGGTTTTTCCAAGACGATATATAAGGTCATGCAGTAACTGTTATAAACAAGACAAAATGTGGTACTAAAAACACAACGGAAATCAGCAATGAGCACAATTAACTGCAGACGATGGAAACTCAATTTAAAACTATATTTAAAGAATCATTGTATGTGCATTATAGAACACTATGTTGCCGTAATGTTGTACATTAGCAATATATGGTGAATCACGTGATATTGTTAAATTGGAGGCAAAACAATATTTATAAATAGAAATTACGATATGTTTATTTAATTTATATTGTGAGGACATAGAAATATTAGTCATAAATTTAGTTTCCGGGTTAAAACCGGCCTACATTTGCAGATATAAATAGTAATTACGTATTAGAAATAGGGAGTGGCTAAGGATTATTCAGACTATAAAGGTCAAATACCGGCAAAATTGCACGTAACTCGACGGGAACTGATACGGGAAAGACTACTAACAATTATATTGATTAATCAGGCTAGTCGCTTTTTAACAGTAAATTTATATAAAAGTACCATTTATATTTCGTTATTGTACAAATAATTATAAAGTGTACAATCACGATTTTTTTTTTTTTTTTTTTTATTTAAATGCATGAAGTTCAATATTGAACGGATTGGATAATAAAACAAACAATGTGATAATGATCCAGAACCCAGGCGCTTGGGGAATGGACCCCCCCCCTTTTTGTAAATATTTTGTTTAGTGTTTTAATTTTTTAAATTTTTTTTTTGGGGGGAGGGGGGATATTCTGTAATATTTTAACTTATTATCATTACAGTACATTACATTTGTTTACGCTTTATTATTCAATAGAGGAAAATAATAAGTTTTACGTTACAAGCTAAGACGAAAAATTCTAAATTTACTTCAAAATCTTCAATCACAATCATTACGATCTTTGCAGTTACATCAAAACTTCAGATTATTCTACGCTTTACACTACTATTCACCATACTCAACTGAAAGATCGACAATTGTGTCTCATTAAAAGAGCATTTTTCTGCAAAAATGGAAAACGTAGATACAAATTCCTTGTTTTAGTTCATCAAAACAAATATTTATTTTGTGAAGAACCACAGTGATTTCCACATCAAATACACCGGAGATGATTTCATCAAAATGCTGGAATTTGTGATCGACAACATAACATATTTGTGAGTTTGGTGGATTATCATTTCAACAGATAGTCGGTATTCAAATTGGTACTACTTGTGCAAAACTATTTACCGACATATTTTGAACTCAGATGAAGCAGAATTCATACAAATGCACCGAAGATGATGTCATCAAAATGCTGGACTTCGTGATCGACAACACAACATTTTCATGCGTTTGGTGGATTACCATTTTAACAGACAGTCGGTATTCCAATTGGTACTATACTTGTGCAAAATTATTTACCGACTTATTTCGTACTCATACGAAGCAGAATTAATACATAACCTTATTAAAGACAAAACGAAAAAGCATCTTGCAAAGGTCTTTAATTTCAGTGTCAGATATATTCATGATGTCCTTTTACTCAATAATTAACCCACATTTCAATAAGTGCTTACATTTGATATATCCCAGTGAACTTGATATTAAGTGTACTATCGAAACTACAATGCCTGCTTCATATCTTGATCTTTTCCTCTATATTGACACAGACAGACGACTTCAAATAAGAATAGATGACAAATGGGATGATTTCAACTTTCCGATTATCAACTTCCATTTCTCGGCCTTAACATACTCTTTGCCCCGTAATATGGCGTTAACATATCCCAATTGATACAGTTAGCTCATGTATTTTTTTTTTTTTTTTGGTGTTTTAACGCCACTTTTAAGCACCGCTTTTGGGCTATTTCGTGGCGGCCAGTTTTTATTGGTGGAGGAAGCCGGAGTGCCCGGAGAAAACTATCGACCTTCGATAGGAAAACGGACAATCCTAGTCAATTAAGATTGGAGTCGAGTGCACCTGCACGAGCGGGGTTCGAACTCACAACCTCAGTGTTGACTGGCTAGTGATTACAGTAGTAACTACTTAGACCACTCGGCCACCGAGGCCCCTTTAGTTAGCTCATGTATGCTCGCAGTATACGGAATTCACTAGCAAGGTGCTTTTTGCCCAAAATGTACGCTCCAACAGAGATTTGAAGAAGAACGAATAAAATCGACACTACATAAGTTTTACGGTCGCAATCACGAATTGGTTGAACGATACAAAATGTCGGTGTCTCAACTCACTATCAACATGCTTTCGCGGTCTCGGATCTTTAAATACCAGTATAGACGTTTGATCTGTAACTTGACCGATTGTGTGACATTTTGAATGAGTCTGCATTCGCATTGCAGGTGATGCATTCAAACTAGGAGAAGCTTACAATGTCGACGCACCCGATCTCGTTCCTTTTGGAGTTTATGCGATCCCTCAATTTTCTTTGTTACTTTGATTTGTTTCCTTTTAAATGATTTACGATATCTGGACATCAGTAAACTACAATTACCTCAATTCATATCAGTGACAAATGGAGCATATCCGTTCACACAGATATCCCATGACTGTCATTCAAATCATGACATTGTTCGTTCAACCTTCAACTTTTCCAGTAAGTATTAAATCTATTACAGAAAGATTTAAAATATATATTTTACAACAATTGTGAATTTATTATCATAAGATTTAATCTATTCTTTCAGATGTATTGAATTCAACGACAGCATCAATAAGAATTTCAGACATAAACTAGTGATATATTTTTTTTGCGAGAAATCTCTTCATTTCAATTTAAATCTTAATTCCAAGAAGAGGGAATAGTAATGACAATGACATCAGAAAATATAATATGTTCATTTACATACTGTGATCAAGGACATGTTATACCACCATGGTCAGCTAGAGTTGACGTAAGGGGGTTTCACGTTCCTAAATCGAAAAGAAAAGGTATGTGTACAGTGTATAGGATAAATGTCAATATTTCAAAATTATTTTTATACAGATTACTACAAAAAGACATTTTATGCATTTTTAAAATATTTTTTGGCGGTCCCAAGTAACTATATAACTTGCAGTTATAATTATAAGTTAACAGTTTAAAAACCTTTGAATTTTTAACCGGATTTTCGAATGAAAAATCGGTTATTGATTTGGTGATGTACGGCGGGCGGGCTTTCGGGCGGCTGCCAAACAGTGTCCGTTCAATAACATGAAAACGCTTTGATGAATTTTTTTTAAAATTTAGATATGTTGTTTCCTGTGACTAAATGAAGGTCAAGTTCAATTTTCACGATTTTAGCTTTTCTCCTTGTTGAATTATCGCCCTTTTTAATATCCAAAAGTGGTATTTATAATGTGATTGAGTTATTTTTCTTTGTACAGAAATGGTTAATTATATATATAAAGTTTGATTACACTAAGTGTTTTAAAATAATTTTCTCCTGTTATCAGATTATGACAAAGCATATGGTAAATGTCTTATCTCACAATTATAGTTGGAGTAACAGATTTATTTGAAAGTTCTCTGTTTCCTAAGTGCTGATGATTATAAGCTATATAGGACTGTATAAATATAGTAAGAAATTTACTGGTCATTTTAGACATTTTGTAGATAATTAAGTCTCCCTAAACCATATATATTCTTACCCCACCCCCTTCAATTTGAAAATGTGCTTTTCTCTTGTATTCGGTCGAGATCCCCACCACTAAACAATATATATTCTTGTACGGGACAATAAAATAAATCAAAAGAAATATTGGGGGAGTCCCCGAGTTCAACCCCACCCCCCTTCTTTTTGAAAACTTCTAAACGGTCAAGATCCCCACCCTGTAACCATATATATTCTTGTATGGGACAATAAAACAAATCAAATGAAACAAAAGGCGAGTCCCCTAGAGTCACACCCACCCCATCCTGTTTGAGAACTTGTAAACGGTCGAGATCCCCACCCCTAAACCATATATATTCTTGTATGGGACAATAAAATAAATCAAATGAAATATAGGGGGAGTCCCAGGGTTCACCCCTACCCCCCCCTTTTCTTTTGAAAACTTCTAAACGGTCAAGATCCCCACCCTGTAACCATGTATATTCTTGTATGGGACAATAAAACAAATCAAATGAAATAAATGGCGAGTCCCCTGGGGGTCACCCCACCCCCTCCTGTTTGAGAAATTGTAAACGGTCGAGATCCCCACCCTTAAACCATAAATATTCTTGTATGGGACAATAAAACAAATCAAATGAAATAAAAGGCGAGTCCCCTAGAGTCACCCCCACCCCCTCCTGTTTGAGAACTTGTAAACGGTCGAGATCCCCACCCCTAAACCATATATATTCTTGTATGGGACAATAAAACAAATCAAATGAGATATAGGGAAGTCCACGGGGATAACCCCCACCCCCTTTCTTTTTGAAAACTTTTAAACGGTCAAGATCCCCACCCTATAACCATATATATTCTTGTTTGGGACAATAAAACAAATCAAATGAAATAAAAGGCGAGCCCCTAGAGTCACCCCGACCTACTCCTGTTTGAGAACTTGTAAACGGTCGAGATCCCCACCCCTAAACCATATATATTCATGTATGGGACAATAAAACAGATCAAATGAGATATAGGGGAAGTCCACGGGGGTAACTCCCACCCCCTTTCTTTTTGAAAACTTCTAAACGGTCAAGATCCCCACAATGTAACCCTATATATATTTTTGTATGGGACAATAAAACAAATCAAATGAAATAAAAGGCGAGTCCCCTAGAGTCACCCCCACCCCCTCCTGTTTGAGAACTTGTAAACGGTCGAGATCCCCACAATGTAACCCTATATATATTCTTGTATGGGACAATAAAACAAATCAAATGAAATAAAAGGCGAGTCCCCTAGAGTCACCCCCACCCCCTCCTGTTTGAGAACTTGTAAACGGTCGAGATCCCCACCCCTTAACCATATATATTCTTGTATGGGACAATAAAACAAATCAAATGAAATATAAGGGAAGTCCACGGGGGTAACCCCCACCCCCTTCTTTTTGAAAACTTGTAAACGGTCAAGATCCCCACCCCGAAACCATATATATTCTTGCATGAAACAAAAAAAAACAAATGAAATAAAAGGCGAGTCCCTGGGGTCACCCCCACCCCTCCTGTTTGAGAACTTGTGAACGGTCGTGATCCCCACCCTATAACCATAAATATTCTTGTATGGGACAAAAACAAAAATGAAGTGAACTTCTTTAAAAACAAAGCTTATATATCGTCTATAGTTAAACATATATTTAGATTTCTGATTTAGGGCCCAGTTTTCAAGTTGGTCCAAATCGGAGTACACAATTAAACTGTGTTTGATTTCAACATAAATTGAATATATGTAGGATTCTTTGAAATGCTTAATCTAAACCTGTATTTATTTGCATTATTAATAATACCACATTGAGGTCCAAAGGGTCCTAAATTAAACATTTGTTTAATTAGTCCCCTACCGACGAAGTCGAAGGGGACTTTAGGTTTGCACTCTGTCCGTCTGACCGTCTGTCCGTCTGTCTGTCTGTCCATCTGTCCGTCCGTCTGTCCGTCTGTCCATCCGTCAGTCCGGCAACTCAGCTTTCCACACTTTTTTTCTTCGTTCTTGAAGATATTGATTTGATATTTGGTATATAGTTTTATCATGACAAGTTATAGATCAAGTTCGAATTTTGTTCCGGTCTGATGATTTAGTCCAAAGTATTGGTCCATAAAAAAACTCCATAACTAATGTTAAGAGTCCTATGTTAAACCATATAATCTGTACAAAGGGAGATAACTCATTTTTTAAAAGACATTCTTTGGTAAATTGTTTGAGGAATTGTGTGGCAGGTTTATATGTTATTTTGTATAAACTAATTTTCTGAATGCTACATGTATATATATATATATATTTTTTTTTATTAAGTGAAATCCTTTAATTAGATAATAATATATTTTATTAAGGTATATATTTCATTACATTACATTGTGTAGATAAAATTTGTTGACATTTTTAGATAAGTTACAAATCTATATTAGTTTGTGACAAATGAAGAAAAAATATTTTGAACTATTAATTATATTTGATTGTAATTTGAAAATAGATATACATTGTATTACATCATATCTAATTTTAGAGACCTATTAATCATATCTTATGTTAGAGTGTTATAGGTTTTCCACACTTTTTTTTCATCATGCTTGAAGATATTGTCTGACAATTGGTATATAGTTTTATCATGACAAGGTACAGATCAAGTTCACATTTTTGTTTCAGTCTGATAATTTTGTGCAGAGTTATGGTCCTTGGACTTGAAAAAAATTCACTCATATATTCAGTTTTCCACACTGTTTTTATACGACCGCAAAAAATTTTTGTGGTCGTATATTGGTATGACGTTGGCGTCGTCGTCGTCGTCGTTGTCGTCGTCGTCGTCGTCGTCGTCCGGCGGCGTCGTCGTCGTCCGAAGACGCATTGGTTTTCGCACTCTAACTTTAGTTTAAGTCAATGGATCTCTATGAAATTTTACCATAAGGTTCAATACCACAAAAGGAAGGTTGGGATTGTTTTGGGGGTTATGGTACCAACAGTTAAGGAATTAGGGGCCAAAAAGGGGCCAAAAATAAGCATTTTTGTAACTTCCAGACATAACTTGTGTGTTAGTGTATGGATCTCTCTGACTTTGTACCACAAGGTTCCATATCACAAAGGGAATGCTGGGATTGATTTTTGGGGGTAATTGCCTCAAAATTTTAGGAATTAGGGGCCAAAAAGGGCAAAAACAAGCATTTTCTAGTTTCATGACAATAACTTGTGTGTAAGTGTATGGATCTTTCTGAAATTGTACTACAAGGTTCCATATCACAAAGGAAAGCTGGAATTGAGTTGGGGGTAATTGCCTGAAACGTTTAGGAATTAGGGGCCAAAATAAGCATTTTCTAGTTTCCAGACAATAACTTGTGTTCAAGTGTATGGATCTCTCTGAAATTGTACTGCAAGGTACCATACCTCAAAGGGAAGGCTGGGATTGAATTTGGGGGTGATGAATCATAAGGGGGTTCAAAAAATTTGGGGGGGGATTTTTTTTTCTTATTTTCCTTTTTTTTCTTTAAAATTTTCCATTTTAAGTTGGTTATTTCTGATTTATATTTAAAAGCAAATAATAATGATATGGCAGGAGATACACACCAAACAGGATGTGTAAATTATTATATAATAAGTATTGTGCAATAGCAAGAAATTTTCAATTGCACAGTATTGCGCAATAGCAAGAAATCTTCAATTGCACAGTATTGCGCAATAGCAAGAAATATCCAATAGCACAATATTGCGCAATAGCAAGAAATTGTCAATTGTACAGTATTGCGCAATAGCAAGAAATATTCAATTGCACAGTATTTCGCAATTGCAAGAATATTCAATTGCACAGTATTGTGCAAAGAAGATACTTTGTATAAATTGCTTATTACTTGACCAATTTCAATGGGGTTTTATTCTTGAACTCTTGGGGTTCTTTAATATGCTAAATCTAACCGTGATTAAGTTTTGGGATTTTGGGCCCTGTTTTAAATTGGTCCACATTGAGGTCCAAAGGGTCCAAAATTAAACTTTGTTTGATTTCATCAAAATTGAATTATTGGGGTTCTTTGATATGCCGAATCTAACCATGTATTTAGATTCTTAATTTTGGTCCCGTTTTCAAATTGGTCTACATTAAGGTCCAAAGGGTCCAAAATTAAACTTAGTTTGATTTTAACAAAATTGAATTGATAGGGTTCTTTGATATGCTGAATCTAAACATGTATTTAGATTTTTGATTATGGGCCCAGCTTTCAAGTTGGTCCAAATCGGGGTCCAAAATTAAACTATGTTTGATTTCAACAAAAATTGAATATGGGGTTCTTTGATATGCTGAATCTAACCATGTATTTAGATTTTTGATTTTGGGCCCCGTTATCAACTTTGTCCACATTGAGGTCAAAAGGGTCCAAAATTAAACTTTGTTTGATTTCATCAAAAATTGAATTATTGGGGTTCTTTGATATGCCTAATCTAACCATGTATTTAGATTCTTAATTTTTGGTCCCGTTTTAAAATTGGTCTACATTAAGTTCCAAAGGGTCCAAAATTAAACTTAGTTTGATTTTAACAAAAATTGAATTCTTAGGGTTCTTTGATATGCTGAATCTAAACATGTATTTAGACTTTTGATTATGGGCCCAGTTTTCAAGTTGGTCTAATTCGGGGTCCAAAATTAAACTTTGTTTAATTTCAACAAAAATTAAATATATGGGGTTCTTTGATATGCTGAATCTAACCATGTATTTAGATTTTTGATTTTTGATTATCAACTTTGTCCACATTGAGGTCAAAAGGGTCCAAAATTAAACTTTGTTTGATTTCATCAAAAATTGAACTCTTGGGGTTCTTTGATATGCTGAATCTAACCATGTATTTAGATTCTTAATTTTTGGTCCCGTTTTCAAATTGGTCTACATTAAGGTCCAAAGGGTCCAAAATTAAACTTAGTTTGATTTTAACAAAAATTGAATTCTTAGGGTTCTTTGATGTGCTGAATCTAAACATGTATTTAGACTTTTGATTATGGGCCCAGTTTTCAAGTTGGTCTAATTCGGGGTCCAAAATTAAACTTTGTTTAATTTCAACAAAAATTAAATATATGGGGTTCTTTGATATGCTGAATCTAACCATGTATTTAGATTTTTGATTTTTGGGCCCCATTATCAACTTTGTCCACATTGAGGTCAAAAGGGTCCAAAATTAAACTTTGTTTGATTTCATCAAAAATTGAACTCTTGGGGTTCTTTGATATGCTGAATCTAACCATGTATTTAGATTTTGGATATTGGACCATAATAGGTGAATGTCCAATTTAAAATTTTTAAGTTCTTAGACCACATTCATTCTGTGTCAGAAACCTATGCTGTGTCAAATATTTAATCGCAATCCAAATTCAGAGCTGTATCAAGCTTGAATGTTGTGTCCATACTTGCCCCAACTATTCAGGGTTCGACCTCTGCGGTCGTATCAAGCTGCGCCCTGCGGAGCATTTTATTAGTCATGCTTGAAGATATTGACTTGATATTTTCTTTTTGTTTACACCTTGACAAGTTATAGAACAAGTTAGCATTTTGTTCCAGTATAATGAATTTTTACCCGGTAGGGGACTATGTATTGCCATGCAATACTCTAAGAATGCTTGTTTCATCAAAAATTGAATTCTTAGGGTTCTTTGATATGCTGAATCTAAACATGTATTTAGACTTTTGATTATGGGCCCAGTTTTCAAGTTGGTCTAATTCGGGGTCCAAAATTAAACTTTGTTTAATTTCAACAAAAATTAAATATATGGGGTTCTTTGATATGCTGAATCTAACCATGTATTTAGATTTTTGATTTTTGGGCCCCATTATCAACTTTGTCCACATTGAGGTCAAAAGGGTCCAAAATTAAACTTTGTTTGATTTCATCAAAAATTGAACTCTTGGGGTTCTTTGATATGCTGAATCTAACCATGTATTTAGATTTTGGATATTGGACCATAATAGGTGAATGTCCAATTTAAAATTTTTAAGTTCTTAGACCACATTCATTCTGTGTCAGAAACCTATGCTGTGTCAAATATTTAATCGCAATCCAAATTCAGAGCTGTATCAAGCTTGAATGTTGTGTCCATACTTGCCCCAACTATTCAGGGTTCGACCTCTGCGGTCGTATCAAGCTGCGCCCTGCGGAGCATTTTATTAGTCATGCTTGAAGATATTGACTTGATATTTTCTTTTTGTTTACACCTTGACAAGTTATAGAACAAGTTAGCATTTTGTTCCAGTATAATGAATTTTTACCCGGTAGGGGACTATGTATTGCCATGCAATACTCTAAGAATGCTTGTTTCATCAAAAATTGAATTCTTTGGTTCTTTGATATGCTGATTCTAACAATGTTTAAGTGTTAAATCATATCTAATTTTAGAGAACTTAGTCATCACTGGTTGTTGTTATTATTATATTATTGATTATAATTTGAAAAATTGCTTCATATCTTATTTTAGAGAACTATTTATCCAGTTTGAGTTATTTCCCTTTGCACAGAAAATATTATGGATAAAATTAAACTGTGTTTCATTTCAACATAAATTAAATATATATAGGGTTCTTTCAAATGCTGAATCTAAACCTGTATTTAAATATTAGATTTTTGGGCCCAGTTTTCAAAATTAAACTTTGTTTGCTTCAACAAAAATTAAATTTATGGGGTTTCTTTGAAATGCTGAATCTAACCATGTATTTAGATATTTTGGATTGTGGGCTCCTTTATCAAATTGGTCCACATTGAGGTCCAAACGGTCCTAAATTAAACTTTTGTCTGATTTCATCAAAAATTGAATTCTTAGGGTTCTTTGATATGCTGGTTCTAATATGTACTTAGATTTTGGATATTGTACCATAATAAGTAAAAGTCCAATTTCAAATATTTCAGTTCTTTGACCACATTCATTTTGTGTCACAAACCTATGTTGTGTCAAATACTCAATCACAATCCAAATTCAGAGCTGTTTTGAGCTTAAATGTAGTGTCCATACTTGCTCAACTGTTCATGGTTCGACCTCTGCAGGAAAATCCGGTTTGCTGTCACTCTGACAGCCTCTTGTTCGAAATACTATGGATTTTCTACCCCAGGAATAGATTACCTGAATTGAATTGGCAAAAGTCTTTCGGAATGTTGGGTCCTCAATGCCCTTCAACATCGTACTTTATTTGGCCTTTTAACTTTTTTTATTCGATCGTCACTGATGAGTTTTTGAAGACGAATGCGTCTAGCATACAAAATTATAAGCCTGGTGTCTTAGACAATAAACAAGAAACAATTTATGCAATTCTAGATTAATGATAAGCTTTTATGTGAAAAAAATATCAAAAACTTCTGTTGAGTGGTAAGTCTAGTTACATAAAAGAGACATACTACTAGACAAAAAACAGGAAAGGATGAAAAATAAGGAAATATGATGTAAGCACCTTAAAAGCAAAGATGATAAAGGCAAGATGTTATTAAAGATATAACTCTAGACTTTTAACACTTATTTCAATTATCTTTTTTGAAAGGAATGGTGGTAGATTGGACAGATGATGGCTCTGCGTCTCTTCATATGATTTGTTGGCAGAAAGTGTGTGAACTTGCACAGGGTAAATCTCAAAACATTAAGTTGTGCAAAAAAGAAAAAGACTTGATAAATGAAGCAGAACAAACAGCAGAATTTCATGATTCTGAAGAATGCTTTCAGAAAGAGGCTACACGAATAGCTGCATTGTTAAGAGATTCAGCTTATTGCATAGGATTTACAGGTAAACATTATTTAGTTAACAATCTCCATTTATGTGGAACAAAATGATTGTATCTGCATCCTATCTAAATAAAACTATGGTTTCTGGGAGTTAATAAACAGGGAATTCTGGGAGTTAATAAACAGGGAATTTAGCACTACTGTCATTACACAATTCTTTTTTTCTGTTCCAGATTATTTGTGTGCCCATTACAATGAAAATGATTTTGTCATATCTATCAAATAAGGCAGCAATCCATGGATAAATGAAACTATCACAAATCCCCGGGATGCAATGCCATTGAAAGCCATCAATTTTGATTTTTTAACCGGATTTTCGAAAGACAAATCGGTTATTGATTTGGGGATGTACGGCGAGCTCGGCTGCCAAACGGTGTCAGTTCATTAACATGAAAACGCTTTGACGAAATCTTTTCAAATTTAGATATGTTGTTAACTGTGACTAAATGAAGGTCAAGTTCAATTTTCATCTGTTCTCGTTGTTGAGTTTTAGAATTTTCAGTAGCAAAATTTATTTTTATGCCCCGTAGCGGAGGGGGCATTAAGTTTTACACTAGTCCGTCTGTACGTACGTCCGTCCGTCCGTACGTCCCAAAGTTGGTTTCCGTTCTTTAACTTTAGTTTGCCTCCACCAAATGTTTTGAAACTTATACACATTGCCTATTACCACAAAACAAAGATCAAGTTTGAATATTGGTGGCATCACTTTAACCGTTCATGAGTTATGCCACAAAATACAGATAAATTTGAATTTTGGTGGTGTCACTTCAACCGTTCATGAGTTATGCTCGTTTACAAATGAATAAATTGCTGAATTTTTCGTTTTCTGTTCTCCAACTTAAGTTTACCTCTACCAAATGTTATGAAACTTATACACAATGCTTATTACCACAAAATACAGATCAAGTGTGAATTTTTGTGGTGTCTCTTCAACCGTTCACGAGTTATGCCCGTTTACAAGTGAAAAAATTGCTGAATTTTTCGTTTCTGCATATGTTCTCCAAATTAAGTTTACCTCAATCAAATGTTACGAAACTTATACACAATACTTATTATCACAAAACTCAGATTAAATACAAATTTGAGTAGCATCACTTTTATCGTTCTTCAGTTATGTCCTTTTATAACTTTATATGATATGCAAGCGGGGGCATCATCTGTGTCCCATGGACACATTCCCCATTTATTATTATATGAATTCGAGTTATTTCCCTTTGAACAGAAATTAATAATTAATTTCTTTGTCCGTTGGTCTCTTGTTATATTATATATTTTTTTTTATTTTGAGGCCTGTCTTCAAATTGGCCCACATTTACATCCAAGGGGTCCAAAATACAACTTTTTTTTTTATTATGCCCCCGCCGAAAAAAATTGTATTCTTGGTGTTCTTTGATATGCTGAATCTTCGTGGTATTTAGATTTTTTATTATAATTTGAAAATAGATATAACATCATATCTAATTTTAGAGAACTATATTTTAGTGGTTAAATCATATCTAATTTGAGAGAACTATTTTTACATCATTTATTCAGTTTGAGTTATTTCCTTTTGAACAGAAAATTAATAAGTATATGGATAGAATTAAACTGCTTCATTTCAACATAAATTTAATATATATATAGGGTTCTTTCAAATGCTGAATCTAAACCTGTATTTAAATATTGGATTTTTGGGCCCAGTTTTCAAGTTGGTCCAAATCATGGTCCAAAATTAAACTTTGTTTGATTTCAACAAAAAATGAATTTAAGGGGTTCTTTGGAATGCTGAATCTAACCATGTATTTAGAGATTTTGGATTTTGGGCTCCTTTATCAAATTGGTCCACATTGAGGTCCAAAGGCTCCTAAGTTAAACTTTTGTTTGATTTCATCAAAAATTGAATTCTTGGGGTACTTTGATATGCTGATTCTAACAATGTATTTAGATTTTGGATATTGGACCATAATAGGTAAATGTCCAATTTCAAATTTTTCAGTTCTTTGACCACATTTTTTTTTTTGTGTCACAAACCTATGCTGTGTCAAATATTCAATCATAATCCAAATTCAGAGCTGTTTTGAGCTTAAATGTAGTGTCAATACTTGCTCAACTGTTCATGGTTCGACCTCTGCAGGAAATCCGGTTTGCTGTCACTCTGACAGCCTCTTGTTATCAGTATAATTTTGGGAGTAACCCATAGTAAACATATATACAAACGAGGTGTGGGATATTATTTTGCGATGTCTTTCTTTAGTTTTTTATTTCTTCCTGTATTTTCATTTTGATAATTCTATATTTCAAATTTTCCGAACGTTCAACTTCCCAGAATGTGTTTATATTTTAGGTGCTGGAATTTCAACTGCAGCTGGCATTGGTGATTATCGAGGCATACATGGACAGTGGACTAACAACGATAAAACCAAAGAATACGGTAATTATAGTTATAGATTTGTGTATCATCGTTTTTTATTATCGAGGCACTGAAACGGATTTGTCAAGTCTAATAAAAGAACAGAGTTCCAATGTCCCTCGCGTTGCACATATTTCATCTATCAAAGGGCAATAACTAAAAAAGGTTGTTTTTTTTTTGTTCTTTAAAACAATTTATAATATTTTAGAGAAATGAAGAAGACTTCATACCAAATACAATGCGATTTCCGTTATAATTAATTTTTCCCAGGGGCATAACTCGTTAAAAATATTTGATCAGCACTTATTTTAGAAAATGTCAAAGACATTGCTGATATAAACCTATGATATAAGTTTCATAAAATTTTTGCAATTTTCCATATAAGCAATATTTTCAAGGGACATAACTTTTTTTAAAAATAATTGATCGGCACCAATTTTCAAATTTGTCTGAGAAATTGATGATATAAACCCATAATATAAATTTCAAAAAAATATGGCAAGAATTGTACACATAAGAGCGCTCATAATGCAATTTTCTATATAATTAATATTTTCAAGGGGCATAACTCTTTACAAAAATAATTGATCGGCACTGATTTTCGAACTCAACAAAGACATTGCTGATATAAACCTATGATATGTTTCATAAAATTTTGGCAAGAATTGTACACATGAGAGCGCTGACGATGCAATTTTCCATATAATCAAAATTTCCAAGGGCATAACTCTTTCAAAAATAATTGATAGACATGCACTGATTTTCGAACTCGTCCAAGACATTGTTAATATAAACCTATGATATAAATTTCATAAAAATCTTGCAAGAACTGTACACCTGCGAGCGCTAACAAGACCGGACGGGCGGACGCATGGTATTTCCATGTCCCCCGCAACGCGTTTCGCGGGGGACAGAAAATCTAACTGACTACTGAAAAAAAGTTTTTTTAAAAAAGACCATTAGCCTCCGCACCAACACAATGTCCTCAAATAAAAGTACCGATTTTGGTAGATTTTTAATGTTTGCATTGTAATATTCCTATTTGCCATTTTCAAGTGAGATTTAGAATGAAAAGGCGCTCATTTTAATTTAAGAAATGTCGAGGAAGCCAACCTTAAACATAATATTTACATGAATGTTTTATGCAACTTACTGAAGGAAAAGTTGACCATAGACTGCTTTTAGGTCTTTTTATACGACCGCAACAAAATTTTGTGGTCGTATATTGGTATGACGTTGGCGTCGTCGTCGTCGTCGTCGTCCGGCGTCGTCGTCGTCGTCCGAAGACGCATTGGTTTTCGTACTCTAACTTTAGTTTAAGTGAATGGATCTCTATGAAATTTTACCATAAGGTTCAATATCACAAAGGAAGGTTGGGATTGATTTTGGGGTTATGGTACCAACAGTTAAGGAATTAGGGGCCAAAAGGGGCCAAAATAAGCATTTTGTAACTTCCAGACATAACTTGTGTGTTAGTGTATGGATCTCTCTGACATTGTACCAGAAGGTTCCATATCACAAAGGAATGCTGGGATTGATTTTGGGGTAATTGCCTCAAAATTTTAGGAATTAGGGGCCAAAAAGGGCAAAAAACAAGCATTTTCTAGTTTCATGACAATAACTTGTGTGTAAGTGTATGGATCTTTCTGAAATTGTACTACAAGGTTCCATATCACAAAGGGAAAGCTGGAATTGAGTTTGGGGTAATTGCTTGAAACGTTTAGGAATTAGGGGCCAAAAGGGCCAAAATAAGCATTTTCTAGTTTTCAGACAATAACTTGTGTTCAAGTGTATGGATCTCTGAAATTGTACTGCAAGGTACCATACCTCAAAGGGAAGGCTGGGATTGAGTTTGGGGTGATGAATCAAAAGGGGTTCAAAAATTTGGGTTTTTTTTTTTTCCTTTTTCCTTTTTCTTTAAAATTTTCCATTTTAAGTTGGTTATTTCTGATTTATATTTAAAAGCAAATAATAATGATATGGCAGGAAATACACACCTAACAGGATGTGTAAATTATTATATAATAAGTATTGTGCAATAGCAAGAAATTTTCAATTGAACAATATTGCGCAATAGCAAGAAATCTTCAATTGCACAGTATGGCACAATAGCAAGAAATTGTCAATTGTACAGTATTGCGCAATAGCAAGAAATTGTCAATTGTACAGTATTGCGCAATAGCAAGAAATATTCAATTGCACAGTATTGAGAAATTGCAAGAAATATTCAATTGCACAGTATTGTGCAAAAGAAGATACTTTGTATAAATTGCTTATTTCTTGATCATTTTCAATGGGGTTTTATTCTTGAACTCTTGGGGTTCTTTAATATGCTGAATCTAACCGTGTATTAAGTTTTTGGATTTTGGGCCCCGTTTTAAATTGGTCCACATTGAGGTTCAAAGGGTCCAAAATTAAACTTTGTTTGATTTCATCAAAATTGAATTATTGGGGTTCTTTGATATGCCGAATCTAACCGTATATTTAGATTCTTAATTTTGGTCCCGTTTTCAAATTGGTCTACATTAAGGTCCAAAGGGTCCAAAATTAAACTTAGTTTGATTTTAACAAAATTGAATTCTTAGGGTTCTTTGATATGCTGAATCTAAACATGTATTTAGATTTTTGATTATGGGCCCAGTTTTCAAGTTGGTCCAAATCAGGGTCTAAAATTAAACTTTGTTTGATTTCAACAAAATTGAATATATGGGGTTCTTTGATATGCTGAATCTAACCATGTATTTAGATTTTTGATTTTGGACCCCGTTATCAACTTTGTCCACATTGAGGTCAAAGGGTCCAAAATTAAACTTTGTTTGATTTCATCAAAATTGAACTCTTGGGGTTCTTTGATATGCCGAATCTAACCATGTATTTAGATTCTTAATTTTGATCCAGTTTTCAAATTGGTCTACATTAAGGTCCAAAGGATCCAAAATTAAACTTAGTTTGATTTTAACAAAATTGAATTTTAGGGTTCTTTGATATGCTGAATCTAAACATGTATTTAGATTTTTGATTATGGGCCCAGTTTTCAAGTTGGTCCAAATCAGGGTCCAAAATTAAACTTTGTTTGATTTCAACAAAATTGAATATATGGGGTTCTTTGATACGCTGAATCTAACCATGTATTTAGATTTTTGATTTTGGGCCCTGTTATCAACTTTGTCCACATTGAGGTCAAAAGGGTCCAAAATTAAACTTTGTTTGATTTCATCAAAAATTGAACTCTTGGGGTTCTTTGATATGCTGAATCTAACCATGTATTTAGATTTTGGATATTGGACCATAATAGGTGAATGTCCAATTTAAAATTTTTAAGTTCTTAGACCACATTCATTCTGTTTCAGAAACCTATGCTGTGTCAAATATTTAATCACAATCCAAATTCAGAGCTGTATCAAGCTTGAATGTTGTGTCCATACTTGCCCCAACTGTTCAGGGTTCGACCTCTGCGGTCGTATCAAGCTGCGCCCTGCGGAGCATTTTATTTGCTTTGATGCTGTGAAACGATTTATATATTTGTAACCCAAGCTAGATAATACCTAATAAATTTATTTCACAACTTTGGGTAATAATCTAAAGAGATGAGCAATGTCATATTTGAGAAATGCCAATCCTTTGAGATTTTGTAATGTCAAATATTATTCAAGATGCCTTTGCCTTAAATGTACATCAAGTCTATAGATTAAGTGATGTTAATTTATCCCCTTACTGGTCCAAAAATGAATTAGGGTTGTAATTTCATTTTCAGTGTATGGTTTGTTTGGTATACCATCTTTCAAAGGGAGGAAGGTAGTATGGTGCTATGTAATTATAATTCTGATGGTCGTTTTGGTGCTATTCTTTCGGTGTTTTTCGTCAAAATTCCAATGTAAAAAATAAGGTGATGTGGCATGTTTTCCAATGAGATAACTATCCACCAGAGTCCAAGTGAAATGGATAAAAGCAACTATAGGTCATCGTTTGGTCTTCAATAAAGAGTAATACCTATACCCCAATGCCAGTTATAAGGTTTATTTATAATTTATGGTTTATATTCAAGGTCCTGCATCAGCTAGTTTTGGGATAAACTTGCATGCACAGAGAGACTATCTTCTTCCAACATATACACATGAAGCTATTCATAAATTAATGGACATGGGTTTAATCAAATATTTGATAAGTCAAAACACCGATGGACTACACAAGTTGTCTGGAATTCCATCAGATAAAATTTCAGAATTACATGGGAATGGTTATGAAGAAAAATGTGACACGTGTGGGTCGAGGCGTATGCGAAGACAATCAACAGACCAACACCTGAGAGTACCTCCACAAGAATGCTGTAGATGTGGCTGTGATCACAGAACGGGAAATATATGTGAAATTCCGGTAGTTTAATTTACATGAATAAGTGAATCCATTGTCCTTCTCTTGTTTTGTCGATGTTTGTTTTATCTTATGCTCCCTTTCCAGCAAAACTTTAGACACGCAAAATAATTGGACTAGAAAAAGACTTATTTTGTAGTTACATTTGTTACGATGGATATTTTTGTTTTCTCTAATTCTTTGACAATTTATACCTTTCTGCACTCATTGTATAAAAAAATTTAATCAACGTGTGGTTGCCGGTGATCTCAGAAGATGATTGGATGAATTTAAGGGTCAAAACCTTTATCAGCTCAAAATATGCTAACAGGTGTTAATGAAATTGACAACTTTGTGAAATGTGGAAGGCACTCGAAGGGGGTTTTGGTTTAAAAAAAAATGAAAATGTATTTTTATGCCCCCGCCGTAGCGGTGGGGCATTAAATTTTACCCTTGTCCGTCCGTACGTACGTACGTCCCAAAATTGGTTTCCGTTCTCTAACTTGAGTTTGCCTCAACCAAATGTTATGAAACTTATACGAAATGCTTATTACCACAAAAAAACAGATCAAGTTTGAATTTTGGAGGCGTCATTTTAACCGTTCTAGAGTTGTTCCCCTTTATAAATGGAAAAAATTGCAAAATTTTTAGTTTCCGTTCTCTAACTTAAGTTTGCCTCAACCAAATGTTATGAAACTTATACACAATGCTTATTACCACAATAAACAGATCAAGTTTGAATTTTGGTGGCGTCACTTCAACCGTTCTAGAGTAATGCCCCTTTATAAATGGAAAAATTGGAAAAAATTTAGTTTCCGTTCTCTTACTTAAGTTTGCCTCAACTAAATGTTATGAAACTTATACACAATGCTTATTACTACAAAACACAGATCAAGTTTGAATTTTGGTGGCGTCACTTTAACCGTTCTAGAGTAATGCCCCTTTATAAATTGAAAAATTGAAAAAAAATTATTTTCTTCTAAATATCAAGTAATTTTTTAAATTGGAGTTATCTTCCTTTGTCCATGATTATAGTTGAATCAACTACAATCAATGCTTTATACAATGCAATGTTTAATTTTGACTTCCAGTGATAAAACACAGATCAAGTTGAATTTGGGTAGTGTCACTTTAACCATTATTGAGTTATGCCCCTTTATAAATCGAAAGATTGCAACATTATTAGTTTCCATTCTGTAACTTAAGTTTGCCCCAACCAAACATTATGAAACCTTTACACAATATTCATTACCACAAAACTAAGATTAAGTACACATTTTTTGTTTCCGTTTTCTAACTTTAGTTTGCCTCAACCAAATGTTTTGAAACTTATACACAATGCTTATTACTACATAATACATATTAAGTACGAAATTTGGTGAGAACACTTTTACCATTCTTGAGTTATGTCCCTTTATAAACATAAAAATTGCTGAATTTTTCGTTTCCGTTCTCTAACTTTTGTTTGTCTCAACCAAATGTTATAAAACTTATACACAACCGTTCTAGAGTTATGCGTGTTTACAAATAGAAAAAATGCTGTATTTTTAGGTTCTGTTCTCTTCTTAAGTTAGCCTCAACCAAATGTTATGAGACGTACACACAATGCTTATTACCACAAAACTCAGATTAAGTTCAATTTGGGTAGCGTCACTTTTACCGTTCTTCAAATATGTCCCTTTATAACTATATGCTATGCAAGCGAGGGCATCATCTGTGTCTACATGTGGACACTATCCACATTTATTTAATCATTAGAGAAACAGATTCTTACATAGTTACTCGTGAATTATAGAATTTATCCAATCTCGATAGTTAAATTATAAATTTTAAAGTCCTCACCAAGGCTCAGACTTTAAAATTGATAATTTAACTATCTCGATTGGATAAATCCGATAATCCACTGGTATCAATGTAAGAATCTATATTGAACTGAAATATGCTTTTATCTTAAAGCGGACGAGATAAATATTCAATGGTTATTTATTTTAATAGTTACTTAAAGTAACGACAGAATACATATTTCGCCAAGAAGTGATTCCTGTAAAACATCCCATATCTTAAGTCAAGCTTCACGTGCAATTTAATTAGTTTGATCTTGGGTGGGTGGGGGGCATATAACTAGTAATTGCAAAAAAAAATAATTTAATTACAGCAAAATTATAATCTTTTAAACTCTACCATACCGTAGTGCGAGATTGTCTGATGGAATTTCTTAGGATTTCCTAGGGTCGTAGGCCAGCAATTCCTCAAAAGACCGTTAGACATCAGAGCAATCTCGGACTACCATGCCCTTGTTCAAAGAGCAGTGGCAAAAATAAATGAAGACTTGCACCTGACGAAACTATAAATACATTTATGAATTTGAATAAAGCAACGATTTTTATTTAGGGCTGTAATGGATATATGATGAACACCATTATCAATTTTGGAGATATTCTTGAAGAATTTGTTTACTCGTCCGCTAAAGAAAACGGTGAAAAGGCTGATGTTGTCATTTGTCTTGGTACAACACTGCTAGTGTCGCCAGCCGATGAGCTAATTACACTCGGCAAGAAACCTAATAGACTCGTCATTTGTAACAGGTGATTATATGGTAACCTTAAAAATAGATAATATTCCGATTACATTAAATTTTACAAATTTGATTCATAATCTTTGATAGGTGTTTAAGGTAAGATAATCGATCTTATTTGCATTTAGAGAACTGTTTGCTGTCATACCTTTTTAAGACCATAGAGTAGCTATTTGTTTTAATGTCTTTTTTTAGAACATTCCCTTTCTTCTGTCCTACACTTCATTGATTGTGACAAGAAGGATTCATTTAATTTTGTTGTTTCGCCAAACTTCATTACACAGACTTTGTTTTACTTTTAGCAATAGAATACTTAAAGACAACGGTCAAGAAAACCTTATTGTGTGCAAATTTGTTATTTATACATGATTAAGCCCCCTTTTAATTTTTTGAATCCATGGCGAATAGCTTGGTCCAGACTTACCATACACTTATAGAATAAGATTTGTATATTGTATATTAATTTCGAAATATTCAGAAATAAGTTCTACTATACTTTTCAGACAATCTACCCCGTATGATGACTATTGCACTCAAATAGATGAACGTGGAGAACAGGTTGGTTCTCGAGTGTATGGTGACTGTGATCGTCTAATGAAGCTGGTTATGGGGTTTATTTTAGGTGAAGATCATACCAAGAAATGGGAAGATGAACGGGATCAAAGAATTGCATTATATGATATGACTAGAACATAGATACTTAGATATTAACCACAAAGTGTCGTATCGTCATCAACTCTATATATCGTACTTGGATTCAACGGCTCATCAAAATCTGTTCAGGATGTGTACTATAAACATGATAAAGCACTGTTTACTTTTATGGATCTGTGTATTCAAATGCTGTTTACTTGCATAAGTGTTATGAATCATTAAATGCATAATTGTATGAATCATTAAATGCATAATTGTATGAATCATTAAATGCATAATTGTATCAATCATTGAACGTATAATTGTTATGAATCATTAAATTCATAATTGTATAAATCGTTAAATGCATAATTGTTATGAATCATTAAATGCATTATGTCGATATTTAGATTAGTGTGTGTGTGTGTGTAAGTGCATGCATGCGTAGGTTGTTTTGCTGTAAAAAATATTTGTTTATTATTGCAACTTGAAAATCTGATTTAAAGTGCCAAAACGTTTTGACTCAAAATACACACAAGTTTTCGTATGTAGCATAGTTATCAACTTTTTTCTTCATTTTTCAAAACATTTTATATTAACTGTATCGTTTAAAAGTTTTTTGGATTTTCAACTACAGAAACAAAAAGTTGTAAATTTGATTTTACCGTAACTATAAGAATTGAAGCTACAATATTTTGTTATTAAACTTGTGGACATCTTCATATCTACTCAACTGAGGCATTGGCGGAATGTTTGTGAAAAAATATAGAGATAGACTTCGCTCGATGATATTCTGGATGCGTTCAAAAGAACTAAATGGACTTAAACCTACTTTTCTAGTCTAGTGGTTCTTCCTTATAAACCTGCTGCCGTACCTTTATAAAAAATACATGTATTAGTCATATATTGGCTGTTTAATTCATGATTAAAAATGAGTTAATTCCGACAATTTGTCTTGTTAACATCGAGACGCAATCGAGTGTTTTACACTTTGAAACCATAGATTTAACCTACAATTACACTCTGTGCAATCACACAACTTAGAAAAAATTACAGACAAATGCACCATCTAAATCATGCCTTAACTGATGTACTGGCTACTTGGAAATATTATTCTGACGACTGAGAGTTCGCCGACAGTTTTACTGAACCTCCATGAGGTAGTAAGTTAACTTATCGTAAATATCACGAGACAAAATTTGTGAAGCCAAACACACAGAACACTCAGACAATCAAAACTAAAGGAGCTTTAACAACTCTGTCTATAAAACTTGTAATCGTAGATTAGTACAACTTGTATAAACTTGAAATTAAAGGAAAAACGTATAATTTGAATAATGCCAGTACCGAAGCAAAGGCTGCTGAGCAGATGGTCCATTAGCAACATTACAAAGCCGTTAGTTGTCACGATAATAAGCAAACCTAAATACATTGTGTATGATACCCAAATTAATGTTGACCAAACGTGTCTCAGAAATAAACTTTGATAACCAAGTTGTATATTCGGGAAGCCAAAGATATAAAATGTTGAGAGGATCAAATCTAAGAGTCAGAAAACAGAACAGCCAAATAAGGAAATTTGGTATAATTGCCGACGAGACAACTATCCACAAGAGTTCAAATGACGTGGATGTATGCAATTATAAGGTCGTATACCTTCAACAGTGAACAAAACTCATACCGTACAGATATTTAAAAAAAAGTTCCTGATATGACGAAATGGGAAACAATTCAAACGAGAAAACTAACGGACTAATTTATAACAATACAATTTGCGAAAAACAAATATGACAGACATGGATCTACGACAACCACTGAATTATAGGCTCCTGACTTCGGACAGGCACATAAAGAATGTGGGTGTGTTAAACATGTTTGTTTTCAATTTTGAACTTTTCTGTATGGCAACATTCCATGTGTTTCATTGGTTCCATATGGTTAAGGGAATACGATAGTTTTGATCCAAAGGTGATTTTTTTTACGAAAATTTGCATACAAGCTATTTTTCACATAGTTAATTCAAATATGTAATAAAAATATACCTTTATGTGCTTAATTTAGAGATAAATGGGGGTCGAAATTTTAGACATTTACTTAAAATTTCTGTTCCTTGTACATTTCTATCCATTGGACATACATACTTAACTTTTAATGCCCCCGCCGTAGCGGAAGGGGCATTAAGTTTTACCCTTGTCCGTTTGTACGTACGTCCGTACGTCCGTCCGTACGTCCCAAAATTGGTTTCCGTTCTCTAACTTGAGTTTGCCTCAACCAAATGTTATGAAACTTATACACAATGAATATTACCACAAAACACAGACCAAGTTTGAATTTTGGTGGCGTCACTTTAACCGTTCTAGAGTTATGCCCCTTTATAAATGGAAAAATTGCAAGATTTTTAGTTTCCGTTCTCTAACTTAAGTTTGCCTCAACCAAATGTTATGAAACTTACACACAATGCTTATTACCACTAAATACAGATCAAGTTTGAATTTTGGTAGCGTCACTTTTACCATTCTAGAGTTATGCCCCTTTACAAATGGAAAAATTGCAAATTTTTTAGTTTCCGTTCTCTAACTTAAGTTTGCCTCAACCAAATGTTATGAGACTTACACACAATGCTTATTACCACAAAACTCAGATCAAGTTTAAATTTGGGTAGCGTCACTTTTACCGTTCTTCAGTTATGTCCCTTTATACCTATTTGATATGCAAGCGGGGGCATCATCTGTGTCAACATGTGGACACAATTCACATTTATTTGTTTCAAAGATAAACACATGCGAATTTTTGTAAAACGATTTGAAATATCTTCTTTACAATAGTATGCTCTTAATTTGTGTGTAACAATTTCTTTGAAAATAATTCATTTTTAATAAAATTTCATGGTTTTAGTAAAAAACGTCATTTTTTATGCATATTTATCTAATTCAAAGAAAAATCATCGGTGATTTTTTCATAAAAATTAGAACAAATATTATTCATACAGTATCAAGTCATTTGTCATTTTAAAAAAGAGGAGTACATGTACTAGTTTTCAAGCTAATGATTAAAATCCCTCGAAAAAAGCATCTTTTCCCGATAAGTCGCAGTTTGACGTCGCGAAAAATAACTTATTACGTTAGTAACGTCATTACCTCTCATGTAACTGTATCGTATGCCCATAATAATAATAATAATAATAATAATAATAATAATAATAATAATAATAATAATAATAATAATATCTTTATTGAAAGAGAGTAACTCATTTGGATTAAACCAATTTTCAATAAGGCTCTCTACATACAATATCGACTACATGAATAAAACATAATCAATCTACTATTACACACATATAAACAATAGATGCATATATACACAAATATATCAACAACAACAACAACAAAAATAAAATAAATAGATGGTTTACGAATATCGTGTTCCTTTAAAATAATTCTAGCTGCCCTTTTTTGGCAATTTTAGTAAACTGTCAATTAAAAACTTGTTACAGTTTCCCCATACTGAACAACAGTAATCCAAATGTGGAAGAATATACGCATTGTAAAATAGAATTCGTGCATTATGATTCAAGTATTTCTTGATTCGTTTTGATAAAGCTAATGAAGAATAAACTTATTTGATTATATGATTAATTTGATTATACCAAGAAGGAGTGGCGTCAACAAAAATACCAAGGACTTTTTCACAGTGACTTTCATTAATATGTTGGCCATTAATGGATATATGTAATGTGTCATTGCACATGACAGACAGTTTTTGTTTTAAACCTATACACATTGTCTTAGTTTTTGACACATTAACTAACATTTTGCTTTCATCAACCCAATGACAAATATTTTCTAATACAACATTGAGTGCCCGACTTATACACCTTTTGTCTTTTCCCATTACAGAAATAGTGCTATCATCAGCAAATAGATCATTATTATGATTAGGATTACATAAAGGCAAATCATTAATAAATATTAAGAATGATATAGGACCTAAAACTGACCCTTGAGGTACACCTGCTTTTAATGTAGACGTCGGGTAACTCATTCATAAAAAAGCATATGACGTGGGAACAGCCCAGGCAATATATTCATATTTTACCACGGGTGTGTACTCAAAGCGTTTGAAGGACATCATGTTAGAATTTGTAATAAAACCTGATTGCATGACATACAATAGATTATATTTGTTTAGAAAATTCATCAAATGAGTTTTTCATAAGTTGAAGTCTTACCTTAGGAAGTTTTACAGACGCCATCATGAATTAATTGACCTTTGTGGAATATCGACAACCCGTTTCCCCTCTTCTCGATTGTGACATCGCCATATTATGGTGGTCGGATGCGGCCATTTCGCCTTTTAGCCTTTTCGCGTTTTCTCCTTTCGAAAAATCGAGAAATCGTGAAATCGGGAAATCGAGAAATTGAGAAATCGAAATTGAGAAATCGAGAAATCAGGAAAGCGAAAACGCGAAATCGAGAAATCTATTTCATTTCCCGTTTTCGCGTTTTCGCGTTTTTGCTTTCTTGATTTCTCGATTTCGCGTTTTTTCTCAATTTCCCGATTTCCCGATTTCCGATTTCTCAATTTCTCGATTTCGCTTTCTCGATTTCTCGATTTCGTGATTTCGCGTTTGCAAAGTGAAAGGAGAAAACGCAAAAACGCGAAAAGGTGAAATGGCCGCATCCGGCCACCATACCGAATGCAACTTATCACCGTTTTGTTATTGACATTAGCAAAACGATGTTTCAGTTCGCCAATAGTGGAGCAGGAATAACTTAGCCTTCCGGAGAACCTGCGTTCACCTCCGGTTCGTGTTGTTCAAACTTTAGATTTCTGTTCAGTGTTTTGTGGAATTTGTCCTTCGTCGAAATTCATTTCTGTCATGGTGTTTTTCGACTTTTTGTTTTTTGGTGCCCACTATATATATTAACCCTCTTTATAAACAAAATGATTGCTGGTCTCAGACTAATTTTAATTTTGTTCAAGAAAAATGCGGGGTATTGCTGTATTGTCCCCTGCAACTGTTTACATCTTTGTGCTTTGGCCTTTAATGGATAGTCAAGTTGTCTCATAGGCAATCATTTCACAAGTCTTAATTTTATATAATTTATAATTCAGTTTAAGGCATATAAATAAAATGTGTGCAGGATTTTTATAATGGAATCGTAAAAAAAGGTAAGACAATTTATTATATCATGATTCTAGTTTCGCCATGTTTAATATAGTGTATGTGTCCTGGAACCAAGCTGTAGTTTACATAATGCTATTTAGAAATAATATATAATTAAACAGTGGCGGATCCTGGATATGAAAAAGGCGGTTGGATGGTCCAACCCAAATATTTTCCTAAGATTAAGGAGTAAGTAGGGGCTATCACGCGACAGTGAAAATAATCATTAAATACTTAAAAAACACAATTTTTTGGTCGTAATGGGCGGGTCACTGCCCTCTCCCTGGACCCGCCCCTATTAAAAGTATAGATCACAGATCTTTTTAACCTACTCGGTGTGCAATATTCTATAATTTTGTAAGGATTGTAGGCCTACACCGTTACTAAAAAGAAAACGAGCTGATGGAATTTTTATATTTAAGAAATAAAATATGAGAATATAGCTCTTAATGTATGACATCAGAAAATTCAATCTGCGTGCAAATTTTTGCAACCTAACAAAATGAATAAATTTACTGCACATTCTTTTATTTAAATTGTGAACCCTTATAATGCAACGTTTTTTTTAATTTTTCATTTAATAAAAAAAATCTGTACTAAAAAAGTGATAACCAAAAGATATAATCGTTTGAATATTTCTTTATTAAAATAATAAGTATACAATATTAAATTTCTTAATCAAAACTTGCCTATTTCAATAAAAAAATATTATGCTGATCATATGCGGTCATTTGTGATCTAAGATGGTGGAATGCTCCCATACTACCTTATAAGGTCCTAGTTTACAGTTTGATCTAAATTTTTTATATACCTTAAAAGTATTATAAAAAACATGCTAAAATATAGGCTCTATTTTGATTAAATTGTTGTTAGTAAGTAGGTTATCAAGTCAAGTCAAGTCAAGTCAAGTCAAGTCAATACTTTATTGTGAGAGGGTAGCACAGTTAGCAAAAATAAAACTAATCATCTCTAGATGAGGCCTTCCAACAATAATCATGTATAAAATAAATAATATACATTGTATAAATCTACACTATATAAATTTTGTGAAATAAAATGTTTGAATGATTTTCTTGTTTATTTATTAGATATGCTGTTTACTTTTCTTTAAAGGTATAAATGGCTTTCACTTGTTATACTATGTGGTAAAGAATTCTATAATGGGGTGCCTGTATAATAGATAGTTTTCTTCATAAAATTTGAATGGGGTCTCGGGACAAATATATTTCCTTTATTTACGATCTTAAAGAATATTTTGTAAAATTAGCAGCCACATTAAGTAACTAGATGTCACATTTATATGGCGGTACATTATCATTCATAAACATAAGATTAAAACTCCTTGTGGTTTTCTTTTCTACGAGGAATAGTTAACCAATCTAGTTTTCAAAATAGTTTCAATTATGGAAAATCATGTTCAGCATTAAGAATCATTTTTGCTACACGCTATTGTAATTTATATAATTCTTTATTATTAAAACCAGTGGTTTCTCCTCATATAGCGTAACAGTCGCCAAAAAGTGGTAAATGTAACCGTCTACCATTTATTACACCTTTCTGAGATCTCTGCTGTAAATTAGACTTAACCATTTTATTGATAAGTGATCAAGCTTCTTCTTATTCCAAGTAAGGAACCTAATTTAATCATGAATGTATAAATGGTCCCGCGAAAACTTTGCGCAGTGCCGGCCAACACTGCTCGTCTTCTCAAAGCTATTTACCATAAAACATTCTCCAATGTACAATTAAAACTATATACAGACTGAGCACACCTGAATCCCTCTGTTGTATCGGCCGAGGTGACAGGCTGAGCACACCTGAATCCCTCTTGTATCGGACTAGGTGACAAGCTGGGCACACCTGAATCCTTCTGTTGTATCGGCCGAGGTGACAGGCTGAGCACACCTGAATCCCTCTGTTGTATCGGTCGAAATGACAGGTGAGCACACCTGAATCCTTCTGTTGTATCGGCCGAGGTGACATCCTGAGCACACCTGAATCCCTCTGTTGTATCGGTCGAAGTGACAGGCTGAGCACGCCTGAATCCTTCTGTTTTATCGGCCGAGGTGACAGGCTGAGCACACCTGAATCCGTCTGTTGTATCGGTCGAAGTGACAGGCTGAGCTCACCTGAATCCTTCTGTTTTATCGGCCTAGGTGACTTAAGGTTGTATGGGAGTATAAACAAAAAATGATAGAAATTTTTCATACTTTGTCAAAATATAGTATATATTGTGATATGTTCAAAAATACAAAGTGCTAGGTCATCGAGTTTGTTTTCAAGCTACAAATGGTGAAAAAATGACACATTTTGTATGAATTAAACAGAGAAAAGGCATCATAATGTAAATAGAAGACAAACTAAACGATAGAACTTTGAAATAAAATATGAGAAGGTAGCTCTTATTATATGCTTTTTGAATAATGAAAAGAAAAATGGGATCACCGTCAGTTTTTTCCTGCCTTTACATTAAATAGAAAAATTTCCTGTAGTTTCCTTTATAAATTGTACTATTTCTGAGTTACATCCCCTTAATACGCAAAGTTTTTAAAAAATCAAGCAAAAATATTCTACTTTTTGTAAAATAATGATTTATTATAATTTAAAATCACATTAATTTGTTTATTTAAATGAAGATTCCTATTAAATTGTACTCCTGCATTTAAATTTAATGACTTAGTTAAAAATCTAGACATATTGTGTTCTGCTATTTTACAATACAAGATAGCGGAAGACACCCATACCACCGTAGTATAGATGAGAGTTGATTCCAATCCCTGAAGATCTTTGGGAAGAATGATTGTCCATAGGTGTCGGTGTTAATTCTTTCTTCATAAAAAAGGCCTTTACTTCTGGTCAGCTGGTCGTTGGGGATTATAGGTATTGTTGTTCGTCTATATCTATTAGCCCCTGCTGAATCTTGAATAGCATACATAGTCTGATGGTTTTCCTTCGTTCTTCGAGGCTTTCCCACTGCATTTCTTTTGCCATGTTTATTACACAGCAAAGGGTTCGATCTGTTTAGTTGTTTTGAACAAATTTCACTGCTCTTTTTTGCATCTGTTCTAACGATTTGGTCTTTTTTTTTTTTTTTTTGGCTTGATGGATCCCAAACTGTGCAGGCATATTCCACTGTAGGTTTTACCATTTTAGGTTTCGTCGAATAAATTCCTTATTTCCATTGCCTACAATGCTGTCAATGTGTTTATCTAAGGATAAGTGGTTGCTTATGGTTTCGCCTATGTATTTGGTGGCATCAACATTGTCGAGTGTATGTCCGTGAAGTTTGTATGAGGTATCTATTACTTCTTTGTTATTCTGTGATATTCAAATTACTATACATTTTTTAAAGCTCATTTGCATTTAGTCTCTTGATCTTCCATCAATGTTAGGTCTTTTTGCAAAAACTCACTGCCTGCCTGATTGTTGATTGTTCTAAAACGAAGGCTATATAGTCTGCAAATAGTTTGGTATCAGATGACGTTGATGTTTCTGTCATGTCCTTTATGTATGTCAGAACAATAGAGGTCAGAGCTGTGCCTACAGGTACACTAGAGAGTACGGGGACTTGCAAGGAGACAGATCCTTCAAATATGACGCTCTGCATTCTATTTTAGAGGCAAAAACGAATCCATTTGTGAATTGGCGATAGTGTGTTATTTTTTCGAATGCCTTTGCAAAGTCAATGGGATCCGTTTCCCAATGTTTATTTTGTAATGTCGTTGATGGTTATAATTAATTGTTATTCGCATGATCTTTTTTTACGGAGCTCATGGTATGCATTAGTAAGGTTTTTATATTTATCAAAATTGTCCATCGCCTCTATGGACTATGTGTTCCAAGACCTTGCATGTGTTGGAGGTAAGCGATACAGATCTAAATAGTTGGAATCTAATTGTCTTAAGTTTTTCTTGAATAGAGGTACCACATTAGCATCTCTCCAATCTTGTGGGACTTCAACGGTGTTGGGTGAAATTTGGTACAGTTCTGTAAGAAGAGCAAGTTGGTCTGTCGCTGGTCTTAGTATGAAAGAAGGAATTGAATCTGGACCGGTAGCTTTCTGCGCATGGTTTGAAGTTTTTGAGTAGTTATGTACTCCTTTGGTGCTAATTTTGATATCATTCATGATGGTGCAATATGGGTTTTTTCCTTGTTCGGAAAGTAATTTAGATTTTCCTTTGTACATCCCGACTGGAATTGCTATTTGAGTATTTCATCTTTGCTCTTATCATCGCTTTGTATAAATGTACCAATCTAGTCTTTGATGGTGCTACTCCTGTCCATTCTTGCCCTTTACTCTTTATATATGACCAAAATGTTTTCAAGTTGTCTTTATAATTGGTGCTGACTTCTTCCATATATTTTTGTTGACTTGCCTGACTTCGCATTGTGCCTCTTGTTTGAGTCTCTTATATCTATCCATGTCTCTTTTCTTTTTTGTTTTCCTGGCCTTCTTTTTTTTTATATATGTTCCGTTTGATGGTTGTGTTTATCCATGGATGCGTGGCTCTTACTCGACTCATTTAAGTTGGTACTCTGTCTCTTGTCTATGGTGATTTGGGCAACTGTTTGACGCTTGCCACATAGCTTCAACATTTCTGTCTATCAAGGTGTTTTTGAAAGTTGCGTTGAAAAGTCTTCGTTTATCTTAAATATTTCGGCTTCTTCCATAAATATATTTCCTTCTCACTGGCTTTGGTTTAAATGGTTTGCAAACCAAATCTAGAAGGACGATATCATGACCACTGTTTCCTATTGATGGTAATGGTTTGCATCGTAATTTAAAAGCTGGGTGAGAGGTTAGTATTAGGTCCAGAGTGTTGTCTTTACGTGTTGTGAAGTCTCGTGTGACAATTTGTTCTATTCCATTGTCAGCTACAATCTCCAAAAAAAGATCGGTAGGTCCTCAGGATAGGATATTGTCCGCTTGTTATCATGGTTTGTTCTGACCAGTTACTGTCTGTTAGTTTGATGACGCAGAGTCTTTCTGATGTTTCATTCTGATGGTATTTATTTCATTCTTCGTTTGGTTGAGATATGTGTCGTCAGATTTATATGACCATGTTTCTGAACTTATGATTATATCTGGTTCAGTTGAATCAATAATTGTTTTAGTAGTTAACCTTTTTTACTTAAGCTTTGGCAATTCTTAATTGTTTCTTTGGTACTGGCTTGATTTTTGTTGGTTTTGTTTCGTTTCGATGGTTTCACTTGACTTCAAGCTTGAAGATTTCAGTTTAGTTATTGAAATATAATTAGTGACCAACTGGCAGCGGCTAAAACTGAAGACGGCCTGTAGAAAAGATTATAATGTATCTGGCTTAACCAACCATATACGTATCTGGCTTAACCAAACAGATACGTATCTGATAAAACTTGAGAGTGTTATGGCTTTTAATATAATGTCAATATAATGGAATTTGATGCGACTGTCATACAAGTGAGAGGTTTAGCGCTATAAAACCAGGTTCAATCCACCATTTTCTACATAAGAAAATGCCTGTACCAAGTCAGGAATATGACAGTTGTTGTCCATTCGTTTGATGTGTTTGTGCTTTTGATTTTGTCATTTGCTTAGGGACTTTCCGTTTTGAATTTTCTTCGGAGTTCAGTATTTTTGTGATTTAACTTTTTTTAAACCTTAACTTTGATTTATAGGTTTTGACATTTTCTCAACCGGGCTATCGTTGGAAATCTATACTTATAATGGGGGTACAATTTTGGAGAATTAGAAATCTGATTGAATCAAACAATAAACAAACTTTTATGTAAAATACTAGAGACACAGAAGCGGATTCGAGAGGGGCAGGGTGCCCGGGCCCCCCTTATGGAGCTATACATATATGCCTGGTTATATAAAAATTATGTTGATTGTACCTTTCCATGTACCTTTAACAAACACATTTTTCAATTTCTAAAATTCACTGGTTTTGACCATGTCTGGAATAATAAAAGAACACTGTCAGAAGCAAAACTCATATCTGTAGTGAAAAAAAGATCACAAGAAAGATATGAAAAATATTTGTTCTCATGTTTATCAGGTGAAGACCAAAACAAATTACGTACATATTACAAGCTAAAAAAGGAATATAAACCTGAGACTTACACAAAGTTGAATATCTTGAAACAATATATTAGACAGTTCTGTAAATTAAGAAATTCTAACCATAATTTACACATCGAAAAAGGAAGATATAATAATACGCCTTTGGATCAAAGAATATGTAAACATTGTATTGATAACAAAATTGAAGATGAGTTTCATTTCATATGTGAATACAACCTCTATCAAGACGATAGGAAAGAGTTTTATGATTACATTGTTAATATCATATCATGTTTTTGTAATTTAGATAATTTTGACATGATAAATTTAGATATTTAATGAACTGTTCCGAGACTGATGTTCTCAACAGATTTCTTTTATATATAGACAAATGTATCATGATCAGAAATTCATCAGTGGGAATAATTGCATAATATTGATGGGGACTTTAGGTTTGCACTCTGTCCGTCTGTCCGTCTCCGTCTGTCCATCCGTTAGTCCGGCAAATCAGTTTTTCACACTTCTTTTCTTCGTTCTTGAAGATATCGATTTGATATTTGGTATATAGTTTTATCATGACAAGTTATAGATCAAGTTCGAATTTTGTTCCGGTCAGATGATTTAGTCTAGAGTCATGGTCCATAAAAAAAAACTCCATAACTAATGTTAGAGTACTATGTTAAACCATATATCTATACAAAGGGAGATAACTCATTTTGTAAAAAGACATTCTTTGGTAAATTGTTTGAGGAATTTTGTGGCAGGTTTATATGTTATTTTGTATAAACTAATTTTCTGAATGCTACATGTATATATATATATATTAAGTGAAATCCTTTAATTAGATAATAATCTATTTTTATTAAGGTATATATTTCATTACATTACATTGTGTAGATAAAAGTTGTGACATTTTATAGATAAGTTACAAATCTATATTAGTTTGTGACAAATGAAAGAAAAATATTTGGAACTATTAATTATATTTGATTGTAATTTGAAAATAGATATACATTGTATTACATCATATCTAAGTTTAGAGAACTATTAATCATATCTAATGTTAGAGTGTTATATGTTTTCCACACTTTTTTTCATCATGCTTGAAGATATTGATTGACAATTGGTATATAGTTTTATCATGACAAGCTACAGATCAAGTTCAAATTTTTGTTTCGGTCTGATAATTTTGTGCAGAGTTATGGTCCTGGGACTTGAAAAAAATCACTCATATATTCAGTTTTCCACACAGTTTTTAGTCATGCTTGAAGATATTGACTTGATATTTTCTTTTTGTTTACACCATGACAAGTTATAGAACAAGTTAGCATTTTGTTCCAGTATAATAAATTTTTACCCGGTAGGAAGTATATATTGCCATGCAATACTCTCAGAATGCTTGTTTTTTCTATGTTTTCATGTATTTCAGCAATGATAGGAAGTATATATTAGCCATTAGTTTTAGTTAGTTAGTTAGTTAGTTAGTTAGTTAGTTAGTTAGTTAGTTAGTTAGTTAGTTAGTTAGTTAGTTAGTTAGTTAGTTAGTTAGTTAGTTAGTTAGTTAGTTATAAATAGACTCAACGTAAAACAGTTATTGTACTTTGTAGTTCTTTCATTTTGTGTTTGTTAAATGGTTTTTGCGTGTATCGTTTGGACAAGCACATGCGCATGTCACTGGTTAGATGTCATTAGTTCCGCTCGATGCAACGTGTGAGACAAGTTGCCAAACTAGCGGTATCTTTGAATAACTGCTGCATACTTCAAAGATCCTTGAAATTACCCCTACAGCAGACACATATCTCTCCTTTCTGTGGCATATTTTATTCTAAGTCAGCCTTTGCAACGATGTCTTACAGTGTAACTGAGCGAGGATGTCCGAATTCTTTGGAGTACCGAATGTTTTTCAGTAAGTTTAATAATAATATGCAGTGTTAGCTTTGTCCCACTTAAAAAACACCCCGTGGTTTTTAAAAAATAAAGCATTAGAATTGAGGAAATAAAGAAACATTAAAACTAAATTATATCAGTTATATTTGTGTACCTGTACTTGTTGTTCCAATAACATGCAACAGGTAGTTGAATTAATATTATCCCTTATTAGAATCCTGTCTGAAGCGATTTTCCAATATAGCCACTCACTAAACAACAGCTACCAAATCAGTATTCTTATCAGACAGGAAGCACAATCCCAATAGGTATAAGGTGATTTTATTTAGATTTATAATTTTTTTAATGAGAACAATGAAAATCATAAACAGAGTAGTTTTCCTCACTGAACTTTTTCTTTTAATTTATTAATATGCATCACTGCCCATCAGTGCTAGATATTTAGTTAGCAATTCCTCATTTCCTGAGTGGAGAAATATTTGTATAACTATAATTGACATAAACTAAGACAACTGTTAATGTAATGGTTTATTCTCGGTATGAAATAAAATTGGATTTGAACCATACCAAAAAAAAATAAAATTTAAAAAGGAACTAAACCAGCAATGTTTTGTATATTTTGTTATAAATTTGATATCATCCCTTTGAAGAACAAATGCTTCAGGGCTTGGGGATAAGTGAGGGTCATAAATTTAGCAAAATCCAAGAAATTACTCTTAATGAACATGTACTCATGTCACATTTAAATCACCCCCCATATTTCTGAAATTAGCTTGAAGACATTTGGTAAGTGGTTGACTTCAAGAGGGAAATACAGTTGTAGTTGTTTTTTTGCTTGAAAAGGGGAAAGGGGCATCACAAAAGGGCAGAGGGTGCAATATTTCTTGAGCTAGGACTGGTTCAGTGACTGCTTAAAAATCTATATTTTATTTATCACGTGCATGTCTCGTTTTAAAAAAAAAAGTATTATATGACTACTATATTTGGTATATACGAGAATCTTACAAAGTCTGGCAGGTAAAGCTGACCTTAACCTCATTTTCGTGGTTCATTGGTATATTGTTGTTACATGAAGGTCCTTTTCTCAGATACGTAAACAGTTAAAATATAATTGGTGTATTGAATGATGTAAGGTTTACATGTCAGTCTTTTAGTTTAAACAAATCATTTTGGTTGCTCAATGTATTTTGGCATATAATACTAAAAGTCAATAAATATTTGATGTGAAACAATACTGCTGACTCGCAATTAAATATTTTACCTACATGTATGGAGCTATTTTTTCCATGTATACTTTTGTAGTACTATAAATTTGAAGTACTGAAAACACCTTAATAATGTAGTACTTTTTCTCAATTCTTTGAAATTATTGTACTATTTCAGTACCATAATTTCACGCACATACATTGTATGTCTAAAAATTTCTGCAAAATTGCAAAATATTCCAATTGTCAAATTTTGTTTATTGTAAACAAGCACTATAACCTACAAATTTGTTTTGTTTAATATTTTTTTTTAATTTTTCTCAATCTAAAACATATATCTTAAAATCAAACTAAATTACAATATACTTTGAAACTGTTTCAACTTCCCCTCCTTTAACTCATGAATTGTCCATGTCTTAGGAAGTTGACAAAATTCCTTGTTTTTCATAATGTCAGAATAAGCGACAATTAATTTTACATTTTTTTTTTTTACAACATTTTTTTACAATGGAAAGATTTATAACAACTCAGTGTAATCAATTCAGTTGAAGTGAACAGGCTGTTTACTAATTTGAAGCGGCTGATAGAAAATGTTTTGGACTTGCATTGAAAATGGTGCACATTCATGCATTTTTAGACTGTTTACATTAACAAGAGCATAGAAAATGAGGTTTCATAGGAATAATATCTTTTTTTGGCTTTTTTTTTAGTAAGGTCAATCTTATTACATTGTTTTAGTAAATTGTGATATTGCTTATCAAATAAAAATATTTTGATAACAGAGTTCGCGAAAACTTGTTTTGACCCGTCGGTCATGGGACCGACAAAGCAAGATTATTTGTCAGTCCTACAAAATTTTAGCCAGTCCTAAAAAATCTGTCAATTTTATTCTGAAATAAAAATAATAACATATTTTATCGAAAATAACTTTATTATTATTAGTTTTATTTTTCACAGCCACGGACAAATAAACAATGAATGACCAGTTCTTTTCTTCTGATTGTTCTTATTTAAAGTAATCTTCACTATCCATTTCATCATCTGAATCACTTTCTCAGTATTTGTTATCTCCATCGAAGGGTTCAATCGCCGATTGTTTGCCTGGGATGGCTACATGAACAGATTTAGCAGGCCACGTGTAGATCGGCGCTTTGGTTTCCGTAGGTTTCCGTTTGTTTATAATGGGAAACCAGTACCGGAAATTAGCAGCAGGTACATCTGATGACCGATGTAAACGCGTATTGGAATTAGTTGCGGTACAACTAATTACCGATAAAAAAGGCACTGCAACGGCCGTTTTTACATTGGTCATCAGGACCGGCACTAGCTTTCAAAATACTGGTCCGAGCCTCATTTTGACCGACAGGACCGACCATTTTCGCGAACTCTGTGATAAAAGAAAACTGGCTGCAGCTCTCCATATGGTAGGGTTTACATCCACAATTCCAATTGATATAGAATCATTCTTTATTAATAACTTATTGAAAAAAATAACATCACAAAAACAAAAATTGCAGGCCAACCTACATGAAATTTCTGTGTTTTTTTTTTTATAATCGAAATTTTCAGAATAGGTTAGACTATAAACTATAACAGAAACTGGAAACAGGATTAACAATTCATGTACATCGACCTGTTGTTACGCTGACGTGTGTTCTCATTGAGCTCCGCGTCAATAATTATATATACTTGACAACCATATAAGCGTTGAATGGATCCGAAAGTTATTATAATCATTATTAAAGAATTGTCAGTAACAACAACTATCGATATTCATACGTAAATTGCATAATATGTGATTCTGTTTTCGCCTGCTTCTTTTTTCTTTTTGGGGGCTGTAAAGAAATCAAGCAACGTTAGTTTTCTTTTTGCTGGTTTACTTGTCATCTTAACTCCTTGGATCAACATGTTTTCTCTGTGTGACAAAAGGGCGCTTTACTAATGTAGAATTATCCTATTATAAGCGCACAAATAATCGCAATAAAAAATCATTTCGGATGTCTCGTTCCTTATCCATCTTCGTAATGTCAAGAATCTTAAGCGCAAGCGAAGACAAAAGTCAATTCAATCGATAACTTGTTTTAAGGAAATGATAGCACAGTTTTATTAATTTTATTTTTATTTGGAAACACAATTTGAACCGGCGATTTCCTTAATTTGAAACGGGGAAATTTCACTACTTGAATTTTCAGGACAAATATATAATTTTCTTCATTTCACTTTTGGAATAGTTAAAGGAAGGAATTTGGAATAAAAGTGTACAAATTGGATTTCCTCCTTCAGGTAAATGAACCCACATAACCAGAGTATTGCATGTACATAACAACACAATATAAGGAGAGAAGTGAATTTTGTATTAAAAAACTTTTTAATTTTTCGAAGTTTATTTCAAGAAGGTGTTACACAAAAATGCATGTATTTCATCCTTCAGTTCAGTAGGTCATCTCATATAAAGCTACAGTTGTAACAATCCTACACATATCACATCTTAAATTATTTGTAACTGAATTGATGTTTCAGCTTATGTATCTATGTTTGAATATCTTAATTTCACATAGATCATAAAAAAAAAAATGTACATCAGAACTATTTTTTGTAAACAAAAAATATTTGATTACATTCCAGATGGACCAAATGGCAATATTATCTCTCCTTTCCATGACATTCCATTATATGCTGATGCAGACAAAAAAATTCTCAACATGGTGGTGGAAATTCCTAGGTGGTCTAATGCTAAAATGGAGGTAGGTAATGGTATCAGGTAAAAAGGATATATATATATTTTTCAAAATGCCAATTAACCTTGCTTGTTCAAAAATGTTAAGTGGAAGGTAAATTGTATAGGATAAAAAAATTGGCAGTTTTTGAAGACAGGAGCCTGTAATTCAGTGATTGTTGTTTGTTGCTGTATATCATATATGTTTTTCGTTTATTGTTTTTTACATAAATCAGGCTTTTTGTTTTCTCTTTTGAATTTTTACTTTTTGTCATTTAAGGGCCTTTTATATCTTACTATGCAGTATGTGTTTTTACATATATCAGGCCGTATTGTGACCTATAGTTGTTAATTTCTACATCATTTGGTCTCTGGTGCAGAGTTGTCTCATTTACAATCATACCACATCTTCTTATTTGTATATTTCAAGTTTTTAAATCCCTTTACTGCTGGATAGTGTATAAATCTAAAAATGAACTAAACCAGGAAGGTTACCATAACCCATCTTGTGTTTATTAACTTGATAGGTTGAAAGCTTATCCCGACATTGATATGTACACAAGATCTGTTGTACATTTGTAAGATATGGTGTGCATCATGTTAAATGTATGAAATAGCAGACAGGAAAACAAATATACAGATTAACTTAAGACAAAAATCTTGGAATAAGATTTTTAGATTCTTTTGTTTTAGTGCCTCCCTTTGGCTTCTTATTTCCATTAAATTTTATATATCAGTCTTACATATGTGTACGGTATACCAAATTCTAAATTTTTACTTACCCATATGTTTTGAAATTAGATTTGGTAGGACACATGTGTTGATTAAATTTTAAAGCACATAGACCTTTTGGCCTGAATACTATTTGATCTTTTTTCTGCTTTTTATATGAAAACAAACTGCTGAAGTGCACATCTGGTTCAATGTGTAAAGAGACCTTTGTACCATGGTGCTATAATTTTTACCGCTTTTACTATATCTGTATAGATTTTACAGGAATGTATTATAAATGGGGTACTATAGTTTTAGGAAAACAGTGCTATTTCTAACCCCATGCCATTGTGTTATTGAAATTACTGGAGATACATGTTACTCTGTCAGTGCTCAGATATTTAAAAATGTTTAGAACTTTTATTAATTTTCCAGGAATTTTAAGATTTGCATTCCATACTATCTTTAAAATGTTAAAGTTGTTAAATAATTGTACATGTGTGAACTTGATTTTACCTTTAAAACAAAAACAAACGCAAGTAGTTCTCTTGAAATGTTAAAATATATAGATGTTCCTAATTTTTAAATAATTATTTTCAGTGCAATATGCAAAAAATCTCTTTCAGGTAACAATGAAACAAAAATGGATGACTGTTAAATAATCTTTTTCCAGCAGAACATCAAATGTTTTGTATTTAACTTGCAAAAATGTATATGCACTTGAACAAAGGAAATTATATACATGTATTATAAGGGAATAACACTGACCAAAATAAACCAAAATATTAAAATTCATCAATTGAAAATATATCACGCATGAATAAAAGATCAGTTTACTTATTTCAAACTGAAAGGAGAATTTTATAGTTTCAATCAATGTAATCAATAATATAATATGTTTGTATTGATTTTATTGTTCTTGAATTTTGGATAAAAGTATTTTTAAAATAATCAATTATCAGTACATGTATTAACTACATTATAAGTACCCTAATTACCACTCAAACCTGTCTTGTAGGAAGATTAACATGTAACATTTTATCTTTATTTTACAGATAAATAAAGAAGAAAAATTAAATCCAATAAGACAAGATGTGAAGAAAGGGGCACTACGCTATGTAAAGAATGTATTCCCACATCATGGTTATATCTGGAATTATGGAGCATTCCCACAGGTGAAGTTACCATTCTGTTTTTCTCGTTTTATGTACCTTGAGGATAAATTTCAATATCAGAACAAGATGTATTTTGATAGTTGGTAATCTTCTTGGACATATACATTTGTTCTTGTCTGCACTGAAAATGAGAATGCATGCAAGAGGGATTATTTAAACAAATATAACTTAATGTAGTTTTAAGTTAAAAATTGTCAGATTCTAACCTGGCATATCTAGATGGCAGTTTTTCCCACTATGCAATCAACCAAAAGGTCTCTTATTATGTGATGCAAATACTGGATTTTTATGCCTCCGCCGTAGCAGAGGGGGCATTAAGTTTTACCCTTGTCAGTCTGTACGTCTGTACATCCCAAAATTGGTTTCCGATCTCTAACTTTAGTTTGCCTCATCCAAATGTTATGAAACTTATACACAATGCTGATTACCACAAAACACGGAACAAGTTTGAATTTTGGTGTCGTCACTTTTACTGTTCTAGAGTTATGCCCCTTTACAAATGGAAAAATTGCTGAATTTTTCGTTTCTGCTCTCTAACTTAAGTTTGCCTCAACCAAATTTTATGAAACTTACAAATTTGGGTAGTGTCACTTTTACTGTTCTTGAGTTTATATGTCCCTTTATAATATTATATGCAAGCGGGGGCATTATCTGTATCCCATGGACACATTCCCCATTTATTTTTTACTTAACATGCATGGGAACTGGTTTTGTGCAGAAGGAGTAAATGTAATAAAGCATTATGCGATAACGCAGAGTTGACTACTGAAATAAAAAGAACATGTAAAACTCCACTGTACAAGGAAGACATAGAATTGGTTTATTTATGAAAAAGTTATACCTTTAACTGGTCAACCAAATTGAATAGATAATCTTGATAGATTTCATACAAACTGTTATTGAAATATGGTATACTAGAATATTCTATTTATAGACATGGGAGGATCCAGACCACACTACAGAAGAAACTGGAACCAAGGGAGACAAAGATCCATTAGATGTCTGTGAAATAGGATATAAGGTATGAAGGTCTGGTGGAATTTTCAGGGTAACACATGGCTGAAGATTTAGTTATTAATGATGAGTAAAACATCTTGTTTTAACCTAATATTTGTGTTTTACACACAAAAATATGTTAAAATAACTGCTAACAAAAATGTAGGCAATGTTTGGTTTCATGAAACAACTACCTTGTACGAATTACAGATTTATTGATAAACTCGACCAGACATAAGAAGGAAAATGTCCTGGTTGATAAAATGTGTGATACAGATTAATTATTCTCATTTTTATACATGCTTGTTATAAAATATAAAACCTATTTTTTTTTAGGTGCACCCAAGAGGGGCTGTGATACAAGTGAAAGTTCTAGGTACCATGTGTTTAGTTGATGAAGGTAATAACAATAGATAGCCCATACATTTTTAATGGTCTGTGATATTGAGGTGATGGCTTTTTGGTTGGATAAAGATTACATGAAAAGCCACTGGTATCTTCCATGGTTTATCGGACGTTAAGCAACCAACAATCAATCCATGGTTTATCACTACCTTTGAATGTTAGTGCAGTGAGGTGAACATTCATTAGATCCAGTCCAGACAATGTGATGAAATTTATTAATAATATGTTTATTATGTTATACTCTGATATTCAAGTTACAAAATCATATGTATTTGAATAACCATACTTGTGCAGAAAACTATTTTATTGAAAATTACATAAGTTGTGCAAGGCATATGAATGAATCTCATATAAAAATAGTGTTCAACTATGAACAAAGTAGGATAACTCAAATTCAAAAGATATAATTTGCCAAAATGTTTTCCATTGCCAGATACTTTTAAGATCACATTGAAAAATGAAAGCAACACTAGTCATTTTTGGGACCCTTTATAGCTTGCTGTTTGGTGTGAGCCAAGGCTCCGTGTTGAAGGTCGTACTTTGACCTATAATTGTTTACTTTTACACATTGTGACTTGGATGGATAGTTGTTTCATTGGCACTCATACCACATTTTATTTATATTTACCCTTTTAATGCTAATAAGCACATTGATTGTTGGGTTTGGCAGAATAAGATGACCTAATTTATGTAGTTTATTATTATTCCTACACCAATAATGCAAATTTTAATTCTGATCTTTCTGTTAAAAAATTAATGCATAAGCTTTGCTCAGGAAAGTTTACAAGGTGAGACGTGTAATTTTATTTTAGAGGGGTGGTTAAACGGGGGAAAATATAATGGCATTCAAAGTGGATTTTAATGAAAATTATGTAAAGCATTGAATTAATTGGGAAACTAATATTTACTGAAATTGGTTGTCCTTTTTTTGTGAGTTATTTCCCTTAACTACAATTGTGGGAAATTATCATTTGTTAGCAATGTTTCAGATGAAAGTTTTACTATGGTTCATTTAACTGCAGGAATTATTGTCAATCCCACACATCTAAATTTTCCAAATAATATGTTATTCCATAATCATATGATAATTATCTCTAATATAGTTTTCACTCAATCAATATTTATTTCTTTTACATTAGAATAAAATTATATTTTTTAAAGTCATTCTATTGGAAAACAGTCAACATATTTGTTTCATTCATGAACATCTATGAGCTGTATTAATCACAAATGCCATCATAAAACTGGTCTAAACGTTTGCTGATCGAAACAGCTGTTACAAAATTTATGAATGATTCAATATTTATTAGACAATGATATGTGGGTTTTCTTTCAAATTTTCAAATGAAGCATTCAACAAAAAATCTGTAATTTCATTCATAAATATGTTCAAAATCTTTATCAACATAAAACACTTTTAAAGGATTATTTAGCTAATATTTTTCGTTAAAAAAATAGATGTGTAATTGATGTTGATTTCTTTACATTAAAAATCACTAATTCACTTATAAATCTGGTTGAATAGTCTTTGTGCGTTTTAGTTTGGTAAAGTGAGGTATACACCACTAATATAAGACCAGTTTTCGTATTGTTCCTAAGGAAGGAGAGAGGTTGTAATATCCTCTCATATTTCTAGTACACTGCATAGAAGAACGAAAAGTGTTGCTGACATCCCCACTCAGGCACTTCAGTGTTTGTTTGTATGGATGATGAAATGACTAGTCATTCTATAAATCTGTCACTATTTCTTATTCCACTTAATGTGTAGTATATATTTTGTATTTAATAGTTTACTTTTCAGTGAACAATTTAGTTTTCAACTTACTACATTATAATTCCACATGACAGAAATGTCTTGTTTTCTTTGTGTCATTGGATTGCTGTCTCAACAGATACCAAAGCTTTTTTATCAGAATATGCCACACTTTCATTGAATCTTCTTTCTTCAATTTGATCAAGGGTCTATTACATATCAAAATATAAACTTGTGTGAATGTGTTGAGGGAATTGAAATTGTTTTAATGTAAAAGTAAGTTTTTATATGTTTACATTGCAGGTGAAACAGATTGGAAGATAATAGCTATAGATGTAACTGATCCATTAGCCAAAGATTTAAATGGTAAGATAGTAAAAAAATTGTTGGAATATCTTATATGATACTGATGTGAAATATTGAAGCTAACTATGAAAAAATAGTACCGTAGAAAGGCTTGTATAGTTCGCACTGGTACATAGTCCGCACCCCTTCTCCACACGAAATTTTAGGTAAAAACTTTTGTAACTGTTAGAAAAGGTCTAATGAAACTCCGTAATTTCAAATCCTGTGCGGTCGTTTATGTATTTTCTTGGAAAACCTGTTTTCCATCATCAAACAGAAGCTGAAACTGCTTGTAAATGATTCTAGAACGCTTCATGATTGTTAAAATAAGTTTATTTCACTTAAAAACAATTTAGAAACTTGTGTATGTTTAAACAGGAAGTTTAAAAAGCACGTAAAAGAAGAAATTAACCGTGAGAGTCGAAATCAGTACATAACAGATATCACTTTAATACGACTTTGAAAGTAAAACAGTTCCATCCTTTTGTAAAACAGTCTTTAATATATCTATCACATTAATGTTTGAAGGGTCTTAAGCTAATACAAACCATATTAGTCAGTATGAAACACCAAACGGAACGAACAATAACTGATTACGTTTTGTAGTTTACAAATTCTAAGCTGGTTTACGGTTGTCTTTTCACCATGTTTGTATCGTTTCAATCAATAAGATACCAGTTTATTTCAACCAATGCATTGAAAAGAAACGAGAATTTATAATGAAAGGTTTAGTTTTTATATTTATCAGTATTAATTTGATATTGAATAGAAATAACTTATTAATATGGATGAGTTAAAATTATTAGTTGAAAAATGATAAGAGCCCTCTACAATATCAATAACAAAGATGGCGGAACGTAAACAAACCATCTCGCCCATGAAATTGAAATATTTCTCTATTTCTTGCTTATTGTACTCTATAGTCCGCACCCGTCTGGTAGGTCCAATTTTGGAGAATAAAACCGCGGACTATACAAGCCTTTCTACGGTAAACAGTGTTAAAATCCTGACACTAGTATAATTTAATTGGTATTTGGGCTTCACATGGGATATGGGCTCATATTCCCCATCTGTGCCCTATGTCTTCTTTGCCTGATGGAGCAAGAAATATGAGTCCATATTCCCTGTGAAGATTGTGAATAACATATAACATAACAGTCTCTACTGTAAGTTACACACATTTTTTGCACGTTTTATACCAATGGTATATTCTATTTGACAGGGAGTTTGTTTGTCATCTACATTTTGTAAATAGAACACCTCTAATAACCAGAGATTGAATATAAATGAAACAGAATCATAAGTCGATAACCTAATTTTTGAATGCTTACCTCATTATTTCATATATTTTGGTATGTTAAAATTTACCTTTTGTTATTTTTTTTTACAGATGTTGATGATGTAGAAAGATTTATGCCAGGATTTTTAAAGGTTTGTATCAAACAATGACATTAAAACTGAACTGTTGTCGTCTGCTCAATTCAGAACATTATTATTTATAGCTCTGCCATCCCTTACTGTCTGGAGATGTGGTATGATTGCCAATGAGAGAACTATTGACTATATACTAAAGGATGTAAACAACTGTAGGGCACAGTATGGCTTTTAACAATAAGCTAATACCCCTAATGTTTAATGATCTATAAAAGAACCTGGCTAGATAAAATGTGAAACAGTTCAATAAAGAAAACCAGCAGCCTTATTTATGCTAAAAACAAATATGGTAGACAGGAATTAAACCACAGATATGTAAACATAGGATATGGAGACAAAAGATTTTTATATTTTCTGTTTCAGAATGCCATTTGCTGTCTTGTATGTTATTTGGGTGGACATTTTTTGTATTACCTCCTCTTTATCTGTTAAATACACTTGATTGTTGTGTTTGTCACTCTGTTAGAGGGTTGTACAGGGTGGAAATATTCAATATGTCAACAGTTTGTCTGTCATTTTTTATCCAATGAATTAATGCAGGATTTGATTTGTGGGTGTGTATAAGGGTTGATTTGAATAATACATTAAAAATTGTGGTTGTGTTAGAACTTGGCAAAAAGAAAGGAGAAAAATAGTAACCTATGACTTAAGAATTGTGTATGAACATTAAAATTCCTTATGTTTTGCTATGTTAGTCAATAGGGAAAAATATCAATTGAAAAGACCTATACAACCCTCATTTTATCTACTAACTTTCAGCAGGATAAAAGTATATTTCAAACATGGCCAAACCTTTTTGCTCAACTAAAATAAAAAGCAACTAAATTTTGGAAAAAATGCTAAGTTTAAGAAGGCCTAACCTCTTCTAACTCTTCCATATGGATGCAAAATTCAAGTTAGAATAATTTATTATAATTTTTTTTGTATTCTAAAGGATTTTTCATTATTTGTAAAATTATTTTAGATATCCATTGAGTAGTAATTATTTACTTATTTAAAGATTTAAAACACCATAGCCAAATTTGCACAGATTTTAGGAGTTTTTGGTGTAAATGCTCTTTCAATGTCTGACTGCAGGTCAATAGGTCATCAAATTGTTTTTATTTAATCACCATATTGATACACTTTAATTGGCACAATGCAAATCTGGCTTTCAAATATTTACTGGTGCAGTAGAAACCAACAGTTCTTGCCATCAAGTTTGGTATGCCTGAATGTTACTGAAATAATGTATAATATTTGGTCAGAAAGGAGTAGGTTTGATAAGGCCCTAAAATGTCCCCTATTTCTAGCTACAATTTCGAGTAAGGATTTATTGACCAATATAACAATGAATCATAGTTAACATAATGACTAGGTGTATCAGTGTTCTTTTCGTGACGTCACAAATACCACACATTTTGATTTTCCACAAAAAATTCAAGAATACAGGTAAATTTCCATTGATTTTTTTGGACTCGAAACATAGAGCCCATGCATCCACAAGAGAGATTTTTATAAGACTGCAAAATTTTTGCGGTCATACATTGGTATGACGTTGGCGTCGTCGTCGTTGTCATCGTCGTCCGAAGACACATCGGTTTTCGCACTATAACTTAAGTTTAAGTGAATGGATCTCTATGAAATTTTACCATAAGGTTCAATACCACAAAAGGAAGGTCGGGATTGATTTTGGGGGTTATGGTACCAATAGTTAAGGAATTAGGGGCCAAAAATAAGCATTTTTGTAACTTCCAGACAATAACTTGTGTGTTAGTGTATGGATCTCTCTGACATTGTACCACAAGGTTTCTTATCACAAAGGGAAGGCTGGGATTGATTTTGGGGTAATTGCCTCAAAATTTTAGGAATAAGGGCAACAAAGGGCAAAAACAAGCATTTTCTAGTTTCATGACAATAACTTGTGTGTAAGTGAATTGATCTTCCTGAAATTGTACTACAAGGTTCCATATCACAAAGGAAAGCTGGGTTTGAGTTTGGGGTAATTGCCCTAAACGTTTAGGAATTAGGGACCAAAAGGGCCAAAAATAAGCATTTTCTAGTTTCAGACAATAACTTGTGTTCAAGTGTATGGATCTCTCTGAAATTGTACTGCAAGGTACCATACCACAAAGGGAAGGCTGGGATTGATTATGGGGTAATTGCCTCAAAATGTTAGGAATTAGGGCCAAAAGGGCAAAAAACAAGCATTTTTCTAGTTTCAGGACAATAACTTGTGTGTAAGTGTATGGATCTTTCTGAAATTGTACTACAAGGTTCCATATCACAAAGGGAAAGCTAGGTTTGAGTTTGGGGGTAATTGCCTTAAAAGTTTAGGAATTTGGGGCCAAAAAACGCATTTTTCTAGTTTCCAGACAATAACTTGTGTTCAAGTGTATGGATCTCTCTGAAATTGTACTGCAAGGTACCATACCACAAAGGAAGGTTGGGATTGAGTTTGAGGGTGATGAATCATAAGGGGTTCAAAAATTGGGGGTTTTTTTTTTCCTTTTGTTCCTTTTTTTCTTTAAAATTTTCCATTTTAAGTTGGTAATTTCTGATTTATATTTAAAAGCAAATAATAATGATATGGCAGGAGATACACACCAAACAGGATGTGAAAATTATTGTATTAAGTATTGTGCAATAGCAAGAAATTTTCAATTGCACAGTATTGAAATCTTCAATAGCAAGAAATCTTCAATTGCACAGTATTGCAAGAAATATTCAATTGCACAGTATTGTGCAAAGAAGATACTTTAATAAATTGCAACCAATTTCAATGGGGTTTTAAATTTTAATTGCACAGTATTAAGCGATTTTGGGCCCGTTTTAAATAGCAAGAAATATTCAATTGCACAGTATTGTCCCGTTTTCAAATTGGTCTACATTAAGGTCCAAAGGGTCCAAAATTAAACTTAGTTTGATTTTCACAAAATCTTAACATTGAATTCTTGGGGTTCTTTGATTTGCTGAATCTCACCATGTATTTAGATTTTGGATATTGGACCATAATAGGTAAATGTCCAATTTTTAAGTTCTTAGACCACATTCATTCTGTGTCAGAAACCTATGCTGTGTCAAATATTTAATCACAATCCAAATTCAGAGCTGTATCAGGCTTGAATGTTGTGTCCATACTTGCCCCAACTGTTCAGGGTTCGACCTCTGCGGTCGTATCAAGCTGCACCCTGCGGAGCATTTTATTTAACATAATGTTTGTTATAACATTTTACATATCTAATTTGAATATTTAGTTTGTCGAAGCACTCAATGATTCCTAGGCCTAAATTTGCTAGGAATCTAGACAAATTTGTCAAATTTTATCAAAATCTCTATTTTTGGTCCATTTGGTTTGTTAATGTTTTGCTTATTAAGAAAAAACTGCACAAAAATAGTTCTGTTTCACTTTCTTACGTGTCTTTTCATCAACTTAAAACATTTTTTATTTTCAAACTAAAGACTTGATATTTATGACCAAATCTGGCCCATACCTAACTTACTCCTTTATCTGTGCTGATTTTTATCCAAGCTCAAAATATGATGGCACAATCAAATTCAGGCATTTCAGACAGAGTCGATTTATTAATTTTTGTTGATAGCTCCTCCCTTGCCTTGATCTCCTTCTCTACTCTATAACTGTTTAAATAGATGTAAATAAAGTTATTTTTCTGAAAAAAGACAAAACAAAGCTGGAGGTTTAGATATGAATGAATCTAAAAGACAACTTTATCATGTATTGCTTTGCAGAAAAATTGTTAGTAAGGGCACCTTCATAAGGTCTGTCTTTAGTTGTGTGAAATCCAGTAAAATTTGAGGTGGTTCTAGAAAAAGTGTCTTGAACAAAAACATAAAATGTGCATTAAATTCTGGTAAAACATTGTTTATTCATCTATAGAATATTTCCTGACCTTATTTTAACTAAAATTCACTCTAATCACAACTTCTATTTACAATCTTTGATTTTGGCATTATTAGGTATTTTAGTTTCTTAAGAAAAGTAAAGGTGCGAGCTCTTAAATCTTGGCCCTGTTTCACAAAGTGCAAATCCAGCTTACAGTATTATTAAATATGAGTAGTTGGGTGGGCTTTGAAAATAAGGTACTGATATTGTATATCATCTCTTCCTACATATTTCAACCAAGAAAATCATAACTTTCTTTTGTGAGTTCACTTACGATTCCTTTTTAACATAAGGAGATGTGGTATGATTGCCAAAGAAACAACTATCCCCCAGATTTCAAATTACATGGATGTAAGAAATTTGTCTGATTTAGTCTATTTCAGTCTATTTGCTTTGACAAGATTTCATTTTTAAAATGTGTTGTGTCTTTAACTTTCCTTTACCTGTGTGACATTTATATATGCAGCGAAGACTTGTGTTTTCGTCTTCCAAAATTGTTTTTTTTATATAAAAAATCAGTTGTGGTATGATTGCCAATGGGACCAAAGAACAAATGTGTGAACATTTACAGGTGACCATACATATGTTGTACATATTTTCATTACTGTTTGACATTTCAGTTATTTTTAACTTGTCACTCAACTGTTTAGTTTTGAATATTAAAACACAGGTAAAAGTTTAAAACAAAACCGGTACTCAAAATACCATATAAAAGGATGTATGCAGTGACTTATCTAGTGCCTAGATTATTAGCTTTTTTGTCCCCCGCGTAACGCGTTGCAGGGGACATGGAAATACCGGGCGTTCGTCTGGTCTTGTAAGCGCTATCACATGTACAATTCTTGAAGATTTTTATGAAACTTATTAATAGGTTTATATCAGCGATGTCTGGGACGAGTACCAAAATCAGTGCCAATCAATTATTTTTTAAAGAGTAATGCCGCTTTGAAACATTAATTTTATGGAAAATTACATCGTTAGCGCTCTCATGTGTACAATTCTTGCCAGAATTTTATGACACTTATATCATAGGTTTATATCAGCAATGTCTTGGACGAGTTCGAAAAATCAGTGCCGATCAATTATTTTTAAAAGAGTTATGCCCCTTGGAAAAATTGATCAAGACTAGGTACATGTGGATATTTTAGGGCAAATCTTAGAAAAATTCATGATTGATTTATGCTTTTCCTGTACATGAGGTAAAATATGACTTGTGAAAATTAGAATGGGAGTTTTGATGATTGTAATTTTTGCACATTATTAAAACCACAAAATTATTATCTGGATTTACAGTTGTGTATTTGGTTTTCAGGCTACAAATGAATGGTTTGCAATTTATAAGATGCCAGATGGTAAACCCAAGAATAATTTTGGATTTAACGGAGAATGTAAAAATAGGGTAGGTTTAATTTGTAGTTATATGTGTATTATATTATAAAATTTGTTAATGACGTCACCATAAAATAATTTGATAACAAAAAAGTACAAGAACAAAAAAATTTAAATTTATATCTCAATTAGTCATAATTCAATAACCTTGTCCATGCCATTTCTTGGAAAGTCTGCTTTTGTGTAAAGGGGTTTATTTTTTGCAGAGTAAGTTTCATGATCTTGATCTTCAAGCCTGTTCGTGAAGTTTTTATTTTCATGTTTTTAGTCTTGAATACTTTTATGACTTCAAGATCAAGTTCATAAAAGGTGATATTTCCTTGATTTTATCGTTTTGCGAAATTAGCAAAAATAGACTTTTCCCACTTTACAGTAATCAGTCATACTTCAGACTACATCTTGCACTGCATTATTGCTTGAATTGATGTCAATATCATAGTTTTGATATAGGTAACGCTGAACATATTTGGTGATATTGACCAAAGCAGGGGTGGTGACATGAATCGGAGTTCACTTTTACATAGCATTAAATTAGACAGGCTTTTCTGATAGAAAAATCTGATTATTATTTGGGATAGTACCTTGGGCAGGTTGCTCTTATTGTTTCCAAGCAATAACTTTCCAAAGTATGCAGTGAATGGTGTATGTTTTCAGTAAGGTTATTCCATGTATTACAATTGATGTGCAAAAATAGGATTATTTGAGACTATTGCAATTCAAATATCTTATTATACAAGGAAAACTTGGCAAACATAAAAAAATTTTGACATTTGTATATTCATTTCAAGAGAATTTCCAAAAATAAATTTTCTACTTTTTCAGGCATTTTCAGAAAAAGTGATAAAGGAATGTAATGAACAATGGCAGCGATTAATAGGAAAACAAGTAGAATGTGATGATTTAGCCTGGTGAGTATATAATGGTGATATAACATGGTACTACAAGTTACTGTTTAATAGGAAAACAAGTAGAATGTGATGATTTAGCATGGTAAGTATAGAATGGTGATATAACATGGAGCTACAAGTTACTGTTTAATAGGAAAACAAGTAGAATGTGATGATTTAGCATGGTGAGTATATAATGGTGATATAATATGGTACTACAAGTTACTGTTTAATAGGAAAACAAGTAGAATGTGATGATTTAGCATGGTAAGTATATAATGGTGATATAATATGGTACTACAAGTTACTGTTTAATAGGAAAACAAGTAGAATGTGATGATTTAGCATGGTGAGTATAGAATGGTGATATAACATGGTACTACAAGTTACTGTTTAATAGGAAAACAAGTAGAATGTGATGATTTAGCATGGTGAGTATAGAATGGTGATATAATATGGTACTACAAGTTACTGTTTAATAGGAAAACAAGTAGAATGTGATGATTTATAATGGTGATAGAATATGGTACTACAAGTTACTGTTTAATAGGAAAACAAGTAGAATGTGATGATTTAGCATGGTGAGTATATAGGGTGATATAACATGGTACTACAAGTTACTGTTTAATAGGAAAACAAGTAGAATGTGATGATTTAGCATGGTGAGTATATAATGGTGATATAACATGGTACTACAAGTTACTGTTTAATAGGAAAACAAGTAGAATGTGATGATTTAGCATGGTGAGTATATAGGGTGATATAACATGGTACTACAAGTTACTGTTTAATAGGAAAACAAGTAGAATGTGATGATTTAGCATGGTAAGTATATAATGGTGATATAACATGGTACTACAAGTTACTGTTTAATAGGAAAACAAGTAGAATGTGATGATTTAGCATGGTGAGTATAGAATGGTGATATAACATGGTACTACAAGTTACTGTTTAATAGGAAAACAAGTAGAATGTGATGATTTAGCATGGTAAGTATATAATGGTGATATAACATGGTACTACAAGTTACTGTTTAATAGGAAAACAAGTAGAATGTGATGATTTAGCATGGTGAGTATAGAATGGTGATATAACATGGTACTACAAGTTACTGTTTAATAGGAAAACAAGTAGAATGTGATGATTTAGCATGGTAAGTATATAATGGTGATATAACATGGTACTACAAGTTACTGTTTAATAGGAAAACAAGTAGAATGTGATGATTTAGCCTGGTAAGTATATAATGGTGATATAACATGGTACTACAAGTTACTGTTTAATAGGAAAACAAGTAGAATGTGATGATTTAGCATGGTGAGTATAGAATGGTGATATAACATGGTACTACAAGTTACTGTTTAATAGGAAAACAAGTAGAATGTGATGATTTAGCATGGTGAGTATATAATGGTGATATAACATGGTACTACAAGTTACTGTTTAATAGGAAAACAAGTAGAATGTGATGATTTAGCCTGGTGAGTATAGAATGGTGATATAACATGGTACTACAAGTTACTGTTTAATAGGAAAACAAGTAGAATGTGATGATTTAGCATGGTAAGTATATAGGGTGATATAACATGGTACTACAAGTTACTGTTTAATAGGAAAACAAGTAGAATGTGATGATTTAGCCTGGTGAGTATAGAATGGTGATATAACATGGTACTACAAGTTACTGTTTAATAGGAAAACAAGTAGAATGTGATGATTTAGCATGGTGAGTATAGAATGGTGAGATAACATGGTACTACAAGTTACTGTTTAATAGGAAAACAAGTAGAATGTGATGATTTAGCATGGTAAGTATATAATGCAAAACTTTTAATACATTTTTTATGCTGTTAGGTTTGTACTATATATGAATTTGACAGTTTGAACCAAAAAAAAGTTCCAGTTTTCAAGTCCTCAAAAATTAATTGAAATCGCATTGAAAAAATTCCAGACCCTGATTATAAGTTTGATTTGCTACTATATTCAGTGTTAAAGCATTAAACTGACAGATTCTAAAATTATTGATTGAGTAATGATGTTGTTATCAAGTGGTGAATTCTTTTATTTCAGTGAAAACACAACAGTAGCAGGCAGTCCATTTAAAATAGAACAAGGTGATGCTGAAGCAATTGTTAAAAAGGTTTGTTATTTGTACTTTGTTACGCCTTACCCTTTGGAAATGAATATTTTGTTCAAATTAGACAGGTTAAGTTGACAGAAATTATTGTGTTTATAGTCAGGTGTTAGAAGTAAGCAGGTTACTGATTTGTTGACAGTTTCCACTGTGTTCAAGTTAACATTGCAACTTGGAACCTTTCTACTGCTCTTAAAAACAGCCCTGTTGATAGACTAATTAATATAAATTACTTTGTGTAATACATGTAGGATGAACGAATATACAATTAGCTTGATGGTTAGAATGAATGAAGCATTTCTGTGATTTCAAGATATATGATAAAGTTACCATGAGAATATGGAATTTGGATTAGAAAATTATTGAATGAAATGTTTTAAATGGTGGTCATTGATTAATTACAATTGTTGCTGAATTTTTCCATAAGATTTTATGAAGTACAGAAATAGTTATGTATTTTACAGAGTGCAGAGCCAGGATCAGCAAAAGATATATCTGATACAGGTATGCATAATTCATTTATCACTAGTGATTTATTTATGTCACCAGTTTGTCTCTGATTCCTTATACAATAAGATATAATAGAATTACATTGGTGGTTGTGTATATAGGTTAATTTGAAGGATACATTATAAAGTTCAGATGATTATTAAACATTGATATCATAGACAGAAATCTGCAATACTGATTCTGATTAACATTAAAAATAAGATTTATCTCCCCTTCATAATGAATTTTGTCAATCTGTGTTATAGTATACTTTGAAAGTGTTAATATTCAATGACTAGTTTGTTAATAATTATTTAATTGTTTCATGGTTCAGTACAAAACCAAATCAAATACAAATTTCCAATGTGCACAAATTTTAGAATTCATGAACTGCAGATACTGCAAGAAACACTGGTATTTAACTGACTATAACTATCAACCAAAGATGACAGAGACAAAAACATAACAATAAGGGAGAATACATATATTATTAGCTATGAATATAAAAGATAAAAATCTGAAAACAAAATAACTTTCACTCTAAATTGGTATTAATAGGATAATCCTGTGTTTAAAAATTAGAACTTTCAATAGAGAGAGGCTGAAGCTGCTTATATAATCTTTTTTAATTTCAGTTGACAAATGGTACTACGTAAAATTGTGAGAGACATTCTACATAGTTCTTACAGCCAGCTCATCTTTATCTCTACTTATATTAATTTGTCAAACTAGTAACATATCTGTGGATTTAGTTGTGAACATTTTATCTATATTTAATTTGTCATTTTGATTTATATTTAGCAATTACTTTTTGGAAATTTTACAATTTTTAGCCACATGACAACTTATTAAGCATTAGATCATTAATGTCTGTTATTGTTTGTCTAGATAGATTGTTAATTTTGTGAGGGTTATGTGTATATGTGCAGTATTATGTGTAATCAAAAAACATTCCTTACTAAATTTTTCAAATTGAAACTTATTAAATTGATCATGTGTTTGCTTTAAATAGGAATGTTTTGTACTAAGAAATCCTTTATTGTTATGTAATCTGAAAAGGACCCACCAAATTTGCAGCATAATTTTACCGATGTTTATGGAAAGTGTAATTTTTAATATCAATACAATGTCATTACTATGCAGGGATCATGTGATAAGAAGAGGAAGAAAGTATTTATTTATTAATCCTACCACATAGCAAACTATAATTTGTTGATAAGCCTCAGTTTTGTTCTTGATTCGTAGTTTAGTGATAGATTAATTTTTTTAAAGATTTTAACATTTACCTATAATCTATTGGCCAAAAATTATATTGCATTGGATTTTTGATGCAGGAACTAAATCAATTTCTTTATAATCAAACTTTATTATCTTTTAACCTTTAAATTGATAATTTATTGTACACCTTTCATTACTGCAAACCTGATTATTTTGATTATGATAATTTATTGTACACCTTTCATTACTGCAAACCTGATTATTTTGATTATGATAATTTATTGTAAACTTTTCATTACTGCAAACCTGATTATTTTGATTAGGCATTACTTTTATTATTTGGTTAAATACAAGCTTATTTTTGTTTTTTTTTTGTTGTTGCTTAAAGTGTAGAAATTTGATATATCTTTTTTCAAGGAAAATAATGATGTGATAAATATTAATCATTTAATCAAACATGTAATAAAAGGCTTTATCTCAGATTAGAAAAATTGTCTCCATTCAAAGAATAGATTTTAAAATCAAATACTAAAGATGTTAGATATTTAGTACAAGAATACTAGTATGCTAGTAAAAGCGCAATACAGCTTTACCATTGAAGTCATAAAGTTTAAATAAAAAGTATTTATCTATTCTATTGTATGGTAGATGTGGAAAAGGAACTGATTATATATGTAGATTTGACATTATAATATGAAAATGAAATATTAAGAATATTTCAAATACAAAACCTGCATACAGTAATATATTTTGTGTGAAGTGCCTTTGTAATGTTTGTATTTTCAGCTAACAGTGAAGTGTCACAATAAAATGTTTCATGGTTAAATGATATAATATTTATTATTAAATTGATTTTGTCTGTTTTGATTAATTTTTTATGCTCAATATATGGAAAATTAAAGATCTTTGAAGTTTGGTAAACTATGTGTTCATTAATTTCGTGCCTTCTGTATCTATGATTCCATGTTTAAAACCATACCACATCCATTAATTTCGTGCCTTCTGTATCTATGATTCCATGTTTAAAACCATACCACATCCATTGTAATTCTAATCAGCCTAACAGTCAACTAAATGGCTGCTTATTTATAATAAAATTAACCATCCACCAGAAACAAGCTTTTTGACAATAAAAAAAATGATATAAGACCCACATGAAAGTTAGAAAGGTTTTTTTATAGCCATAAAAACAGTTGGGTTTTTAGGAATCAAAAACCCTTCCCTCTGTATTTAGGTTATACAAACAAAAATCAGAAATGATTTATTGTGACAAAACATGGCTTATTGGCGATTAGACCATGTGTAGGCCATATTTCATGAAAATTTAACCCAACAGTGCTTTTTAGTGGAAGGTTTGAAGGTTGACAAATCAATGCCTTATATTTTAGTTGGAGGGTACACTAGAATTAATGTTGAATTGGACAATTTACAAATGTTTCCATCTCTGAAGGTCAAAATATTTTAAAACCTTAATCAGTAGGAGACCCTAGGTTCATACAGATGTCACACCTATTTAGTTATCTATAACTAATAGTATACAGAAATTCTAATCAAACCACTGGATTTTGAAAATGAAATAAAAGCAAAAAAATTTATGACACAAATACTCTCAAAAGAAATCCATCCTACTGTATTGTCCTGTATTTAGTCAAATTTATAGTTGCTGAAGAACACAATCATCTAAGTACATCAAGTTTTTGGTGGAGTTCTTTTGCTGGACCTCTAGTATTCTGGATGTTTTTTTGGACTGTGACTTTTAGTAATTTCTCTTTCAGCCATGGCATTGTTCTTTGACTTTAATAACGTTCTTTGACTTTGATAACATTTCATCGTCTTCTGTCGTCCATCGAACTGGGATAAAAATGTTCAATAGGTCAATATCTATCAGCCCTGAAATTTTCAGACGCACTGAACAACCCATTGTTTGGTTGCTGCCACTAAATTGGTAATTTTAAGGAAATATACAGGTAAGTAGATTTGCCTATTTTTTACATGCACTTCTGTCAGACAGTTGTCCGAGATGTCTCAGATTTAGCCATTCATACATGCATAAGGAATAAGGAATAATGGTTTCATATATATATTAAATATTATCGGATGTCGAATTTTCTATAGGAGACGATTTTACTTGTGCCCGTCCGAGATTACTCTGACGTCCCACGCCCATGGGCCTCTGCCAGCTTGTCTTGCAAAACAGCCGTTTGAAGTCCGAGTAATCTCGCCATTCTCGGACTAGCACTTCAGTGACTTGACTTGATACGCCAGCGGATACTAATTCTGATTACTTCAATTTCCAGACGGAAAATTACAGGCTTGAATGGTTAGGCAACAATGATTAATGTCAGTCGCGAGATTCTCCCATGTCCTCGTGGAGGATGCACTTGATCCGTTTGTAGTAGCCAATGGCAATGGTGATCAATACGACAATGAATCCAGAACTTTCTATAAATGACACTGATTGCCATAACAGAGGGCCGCTAAAGTCATCTTTTAGTGATTACCTATATAATCAACCAATTTTTTCACACGAAAAAAAAGGGGGTTGCTGGATCCGCCTATGGTAGCGATGAGCATCCGAGACAGACATACTTTGATATGAGAGTTTTAACATTTTTTTACATTGAATATATGGGAGAAATTCTGACTTTAACAGTGCTTAGTGCAAAATTACAAAAAACTTGAAGGAAGCCTATTTCTATAATAGGGTAGGTATGGAAATAGGTACACTATCATGACGTTATGCGTGATTTGAATAGTTTTGACAAAAATTTGATCGATGTGAACCCCACCGAGATGAGTAAACACCATCCATATGGCCAAGGCCAGTAAAATATCTGGTCCACAAAATTACTTTGTTTACCCTAGCCTCGACCTATACACCTTATCGCTAATCCCGCTGACCCGCCGCTTGAACTTTGACGCATACAACAATCACTTTTCCATTGTGGCGTCAGATATTTTGTATTATGACGTCAAAATTTTACGGAACCTGTGTAATATCCAGTATTATTATACTTCACGTTAAAATGCCATATTTTGATTGGCTAAAACGAGGGTGTTAATTTACTCTATCACATGGCTGAGCGGGTGACAATTTTTTGAATGTTACCTCTCGTCCAGACCAATCAAAATCGATAATTTAAAGGACAATGAATTGAATTTACATCAAGTAATTAGTTCTGCGTTTTGGCTCGATTTTATTATTTGATTGTCAAAATAAAAAAAAAAAACATCTTGCTAAACTTTTGTTGTTTTTCTAATACTAAATAACGTTATGTACGTGACGTCATAAAAATACTTTTAAAATAAAATATAATCTGTAAAAGACAATAATGATAGGACATTCAGTATAATAAATTAAATAACACATAGCTGAGAGGGTGATAGAGCAGATTGTTACCCTCAAAAAGCATTGTCAACCTTGGCGAAGGTTGACAATGCTTTTCGAGGGTAACAATCTGCTCTATCACCCTCCGCTATGTGTTATTTATATAATGGCGGACAAATAGCGATAAGGTGTATTGAATGTGTAGTTTGCCTCTTTTGCAAGGGTCTAAAACCAGTTGACTTGTGCCCGCCGAGATTACTCTGGCGTCCCTACGCTCATGGGCCTAGCTTATCTTGCAAAACAGCCGTTTGAAGTCCGGGTTATCTCTGAGTAATGGTATGATTGCTAATGAGACAACTCTCCCCCGGACTGAGACCAAATAATATAGCACTAAGCAGTTAACAATTAAAGGTCAGCATACGGCCTTCAACAATGAACAAAACTCATACCGCACAGTCATATATGAATCAGAGTGAATGTAAAATTTGAAATACTATGTTTTAAAGAAAGAAACGCATATCATACATAACAGATTTACCGACTTCAAAATAAATTTACTCTAATATATATACATTTTGTACTTAGCTTACTAGAAGAAATTATTTTCGTAATTTTTCTTTTTTTTAAATCTGAAGCTCGGTGGAAGCTTGATAATAAAAGCAATACATAGCAAATTTGCAAAATGAATGAAAAGAAAATACGAAAATTAAGGAAAATGTAAATATCGCTACACGAGTTTTGTGTTCCAGGACTAGGCTCAAGAACAAAACCAACACAAATTAACGTGTTAATCGAATACACCCTTAGATGGGAACAAAATTTCACGAAAATAGCTAAATACATGTAGGATGTATTTCTAAAAAAAAAAAAAAAAAAAACAACTTGATGAAATTGCACACTTTTCTCCCTTTCATATTGTATATCTATCTGGATTTTGTTCCATAAAAAATCAATTGAAATAGTGGTTCATATGTGTTTTCAATAGTTTTTAACGACTACACAGAAACATCAGGCATATATATTGGTGTGGAAAACTTAGGTTAAAAGGAGTTTAAATGAAGGTTTTCTTCGAATAATAATGCGTTTTCTCGTGGGGAAGGGGTGTGCAAGTATTTTTTTTTATCAACCAAGAGTGAGGAAGCAATCTTTAAATTTAATACTACATCATTATGACATCATACATGAATATATTTACTTTCTGATCCCTAGTGTTGTGATGTTACAACGAAAAATTATTGTTGATAATATTTCATATATTATTTCTCGTTTCAGCATTTGTAAAGAAGTGGCTACACCTTTCTGGTTACTATTCATGTGTTGTGTATTAATGTATCGTAACACTTTATAGTTATTGGACAGGTTAAACTCAGACGACGAAACATCAAAACAGCACCAGATCATTTGTGATTCCAGCTGATTTCAGATTACTAGCAATAAATGATAAAAAGTTAGAAAGTTCCAGTTCGTGTAACTGATTTGATTAAATGATTAACAAATATTGAATAATTAAAATACAGAAAAAAGATACAAGTTTAATAATGATTGTAATAAAGAAAATGTAAGTTTTGTTAATGAAATGAAAGACTCAAGTACTAGAAGATCCTGACATGATGTACTGACGCATTGGAAGATATATACAGCAAGTCTAGAGATACTGATAATATCCAGTACGTACAGATCAAAGACACTGTGCACCAGTATCGATAATAGATTTTTTTTTTAAATATTGCATTGTGGTACATGTTTTATTGTATACAGGCAATTGCGGAAAACAAATCTCCTTAATTTGTACATTGAAAGCCAAATTATTATGCAGGCTTATATATAACACACCTCATATTTAGCATCTTAATAAAGGTACAGTCACCAATCCGTTTTGTAGAGTGTATGTCCTGGATGACTTAGTTAATCAGACATTCCCAAGGTTGATGGTCATAGGGCAAAGACCAGTAAAATTGGTTTAATAAAATTCGTTTGATTGATAATATGCCCTACAAAATGAGCAGTAAAACTTTTATTTTGTCCAAATCATATGTGTGATTGTCCTGTAAAAGAATCTAGTCAAGTAAAAAATACGTCCAGTTGATTTCTGAAAGCCTTGGGAACTGCTAAACTTGATATCATTTAAGCAGGCTATTGCATTAAGCTTATTTTCAAACAGTTTATTCTATGAACATTCAAACGGAGCATATCAGACTTGAAAATTGTAGTCCTGATGTCATTATATATAAATGTATTGTTTCGAGACCACAATAGTCAATAACATGTATACATAATGGTAATCAAAGTCAGAAAAATAATATTAAAATTGGCCAATAATGGAAACTTGGTACATTGACATAGTTTTATAAATATCAAATTGTTGACATCAGCATTCACATGGTGAACTAGCACTTAACGAATCAGATTCAGTATGTTGGTCAAGTATACATTTCACACTCTGACCCATGATTTCACATTCTCAATACGCATTGAACTGGCCACTGGACAAGAACAAAGACAAAAATATCATCTTCCGGCATTCATCAGTAGTGTTTTTTTATGTTAACTGGATTGATTTCATGTGCATTCAAAACACATCAAAACCTGAGGAAATGTACTGGGTTTTATATTGGTGGATTAATACTAAAATCCAGTTGATTAGGAAGCAGCATTTAAATTGTATGACATAATGAAAAAGGTATGTCTGAATGGTTGTGATGCCAGAATTCCCATATTTTGGGATGCCAGCATCCGGATATTTTGGGATGCCAGCATCCAGATATTTGGGATGCCAGCATCCAGATATATTGGAATGCCAGCATCCATATATTTTGGATGCCAGCATCCGGATATTTTGGGATGCCAGCATCCAGATATATTTGGATGCCAGCATCAGTATATTTTGGGATGCCAGCATCCAGATATATTTGGATGCCAGCATCCGGATATTTTGGGATGCCAGCATCCAGATATATTGGGATGCCAGCATCCGGATATTTTGGGATGCCAGCATCCAGATATATTGGGATGCCAGCATCCAGATATATTGGGATGCCAGCATCCGGATATTTTGGGATGCCAGCATGCAGATATATTGGGATGCCAGCATCCGGATATTTTGGGATGCCAGCATCCAGATATATTGGGATGCCAGCATCCAGATATTTTGGGATGACAGCATCCCGATATGTTGGGATGCCAGAATCCCAATATTTTGCATACTAGCATCCAAACTGATATGATGTCATCATTCCAATGTGATGTGATGCAAGCATCTAAAAATAATTCAAGCCAGCATGTAAACGATGAGGTATTCAATATGAAATTAAAAGAATTACATCAGCATCTATCAAAGGTGAAGATGCAATTTTATTTTTTTTCTTCATTATCCGCAGACACTTTTTTTAAATATGCTATATACAGAAATAAGAAGTGCTTTTATACAAAACAATTTCACAACAACAAAAGTTATTAATATAATCGAGAGCATCCATAATCTTTGAGAACCAATAAAATCCATTATGCAGCATCTGCTATTTATAGAAATAAATGAATCAGTATGATTTTATGTTTAATGAGCATATGTTGATACTAAAACAAATGCAATATAGTATAAATATTCCGAATATGGAACATGGCCGTAACATTTTCACTGGACATTGAAAAATTTAGTAGAATACAACATAATTTTACCTTAAAAATTCAAAAATTGTCGAAAAGTTCTCTTTTAGCATATGAGAATTACAAATTTTAGTTGAGAACCCATTATGTTTAAAACCATACCACATCCATTGCAATTCTAATCAGCCAAACAGTCAACTAAATGGCTGCTTATTTATAATAAATGACTTGATTGGACAAAATTAACCATCCACCAGAAACAAGCTTTTTGACAATAAAAAAAATGATATAAGACCCACATGAAAGTTAGAAAGTTTTTTTTATAGCCATAAAAACAGTTGGGTTTTTAGGAATCAAAAACCCTTCCCTCCGTATTTAGGTTATACAAACAAAAATCAGAAATGATTTATTGTGACAAAACATGGCTTATTGGCGATTAGACCATGTGTAGGCCATATTTCATGATAATTTAACCCAACAGTGCTTTTTAGTGGAAGGTTTGAAGGTTGACAAATCAATGCCTTATATTTTAGTTGGAGGGTACACTAGAACTAATGTTGAATTGGACAATTTACAAATGTTTCCATCTCTGAAGGTCAAAATATTTTAAAACCTTAATCAGTAGGAGACCCTAGGTTCATACAGATGTCACACCTATTCAGTTATCTATAACTCCTAGTATACAGAAATTCTAATCAAACCACTGGATTTTGAGAATGAAATAAAAGCAAAAAAATGTATGACACAAATACTCTCAAAAGAAATCCATCCTACTGTATTGTCCTGTATTTAGTCAAATTTATAGTTGCTGAAGATCACAATCATCTAAGTACATCAAGTTTTTGGTGGAGTTCTTTTGCTGGACCTTTAGTATTCTGGATGTTTTTTTGGACTGTGACTTTTAGTAATTTCTCTTTCAGCCATGGCATTGTTCTTTGACTTTAATAACGTTCTTTGACTTTGATAACATTTCATCGTCTTCTGTCGTCCATCGAACTGGGATAAAATGTTCAATAGGTCAATATCAATCAGCCCTGAAATTTTCAGACGCACTGAACAACCCATTGTTGGGTTGCTGCCACTAAATTGGTAATTTTAAGGAAATTTTGCAGTTTTTATACGACCGCAAAAAAATTGGTATGACGTTGGTCGTCGTCATCGTCCGAAGACACATTGGTTTTCGCACAATAACTTAAGTTTAAGTGAATGGATCTCTATGAAATTTTACCATAAGGTTCAATACCACAATAGAAAGGTTGGGATTGATTTTGGGGGTTATGGTACCAACAGTTAAGGAATTAGGGGCCAAAAAGGGGCTAAAAATAAGCATTTTTGTAACTTCCAGACAATAACTTGTGTGTTAGTGTATGGATCTCTATGACATTGTACCACAAGGTTTCATATCACAAAGGGAATGCTGGGATTGATTTTGGGGGAAATTGCCTCAAAATTTTAGGAAAAAGGGGCAAAAAACAAGCATTTTTCTAGTTTCATGACAATAACTTGTGTGTAAGTGTACGGATCTTTCTGAAATTGAGAGTTTGGGGGTAATTGCCCAAAACATTTAGGAATAAGGGGCCAAAAATAAGCATTTTTCTAGTTTCCAGATAATTACTTGTGTTCAAGTGTATGGATCTCTCTGAAATTGTACTACAAGGTTCCATACCACAAAGGGAAGGCTTGGATTGATTTTGGGGGTAATTGCCTCAAAATTTTAGGAATTAGGGGCCAAAAAGGGGCAAAAAACAAGCATTTTTCTAATTTCAGGACAATAACTTGTGTGTAAGTGTATGGATCTTTATGAAATTGTACTACAAGGTTCCATATCACAAAGGGAAAGCTGGGTTTGAGTGTGGGGGTAATTGCCCTAAACGTTTAGGGGATTTGGGGCCAAAAAACAAGCATTTTTCTAGTTTCCAGACAATAGCTTGTGTTCAAGTGTATGGATCTCTCTGAAATTGTACTGCAAGGTACCATACCACAAAGGGAAGGCTGGGATTGAGTTTGGGGTGATGAATCATAAGGGGTTCAAAAATTGGGGATTTTTTTTTTTTTTTTTTTTTCTTAATTTTTTTTTTTAAATTTTCCATTTTAAGTTGGTTATTTCTGATTTATATATAGATTTCTTCAAAAATTGACTTCTTTGGATTCTTTGTTATTCTGAATCTAACCATGTATTTAGATTTTGGATATATGACCATAATAGGTAAATTAAAAATTTCTTAGACCACATTCATTCTGTGTCAGAAATCTATGCTGTGTCAAATATTTAATCACAATCCAAATTCAGAGCTGTATCAAGCTTGAATGTTGTGTCCATACTTGCCCCAACTGTTCAGGGTTCGACCTCTGTGGTCATATCAAGCTGCGCCCCAGCAGAGCATTTTATTGGTTATTATCTTGAATATTATTATAGACAGAGATAAACTGTAAACAGCAATAATGTTCAGCTAAGTAAGATCTACAAAAAGTTAATTTGACCAAATTTGTTAATTGACCCCTTAAGGAGTTATTGCCCTTTAAAGACAATTTTACACAATTTGTGCACCTAGTTTGCTAACATTTAAAAATCTTCTCTGAAACTACTGGGCCGAATACTTTTAAACTTTAACTGAATGTTCCTTAAGGTATCTAGTTTATAAATTGTATCTGAAGTTTTCATCCATCAACAAACATGGCCGCCATGGCTAAAAATAGATTATAGGGATCAAATGCAGTTTTTAGCTTATATCTCAAAAACTAAAGCATTTAGAGCAAATCTGAACAGGGTAAAAATGTTCAATAGGTCAATATCTATCAGCCCTGAAATTTTCAGACGAACTGAACAACCCATTGTTGTAATTTTAAGGAGATTTTGCAGTTTTTGGTTATCTTGAATATTATTATAGATAGAAATAAACTGTAAACAGCAATAATGTTCAGCTAAGCAAGATCTACAAAAAGTTAATATGACCAAAATTGTTAATTGACCCCTTAAGGAGTTATTGCCCTTTAAAGACAATTTTACACAATTTGTTCACCTAGTTTGCTAACATTTAAAAATCTTCTCTGAAACTACTGGGCTGAATACTTTTAAACTTTAACTGAATGTTCCTTAAGGTATCTAGTTTATAAATTGTATCTGAAGTTTTCATCCATCAACAAACAAGGCTGCCATGGCTAAAAATAGAACATAGGGTTCAAATGCAGTTTTTGGCTTATATCTCAAATACTAAAGCATTGAGAGCAAATCTGACATTGGGTAAAAATGTTCAATAGGTCAAGATCTATCAGCCCTGTAATTTTCAGACAAACCGAACAACCCATTGTTGGGTTGCTGCCACAAAATTGGTAATTTTAAGTAAATTTTGCAGTTTTTGGTTATCTTGAATATTATTGAAGATAAAGATAAACTGTAAACAGCAAAAATGTTCAGCGAAGTAAGATCTACAAAAAAAGTTATATGACCAAAATTGTCAATTGACCCCTTTAGGAGTTATTGATTGCCCTTTAAAGACAATTTTTCACAATTTGTTTATCTAGTTTGCTTGAATTACTCTAAAAAATCTTCTCCTTTGAAACTGCTGAATCAATTTCAGCCAAACTTGACTGAATGAGTTTCAGAGTATCTAGTATAAATTTTGTATTTTATTTCCTTGTATGTCAAGAAACATAGACAATATGGGTATAATGGAACATGGGGGTAAATGCATTTTTTTGCTTTTGAAGAAAATATGACAGATACAAAGAACATTTAAATGACATTTATAAGCCACTCATTAATATATATTGAAAAGCAAAAAAAATGAAAATTTAAGCAAAAAATTAAAGGTGAGCGATTCAGGCTCTTGAGAGCCTCTTGTCACTTTTTATTCCAATAATTGTTTTCACAAGATAAATTGCACTGAAATCATTTGTACTTTACCAATGTCTCATTTATTTATAAAAAAACAATTCTGTATGACTACAAGCTCTTAAGATCCTTTGATGCTCACCGGGATCTATGTGCATCTTCAAATATGGCCATTCTCCAACATCGTAGACTATAGAATTGAGAATGAAAACAAGAAATGTGTCAAAGAGACGACAACCCGACCAAAGAGCAGAAAACAGCCCAAGGCCACAAATTGGTCTTCAATGCTGCAAGAAAATCCCACATCCGCAGTCAGCTTCTGCTGGCTAACCAATAATGCATACTAGTTCAGTGAAATGGACACCACACCAAACTCTGAAACATAGAATATAATTCATGACTAAAATCTCTTTTTTGCTGATTATTTGAACTATTTTACAATATCTCTTTACCTACTATAGTTCTTTACCTAAATATAAAAAAATGGGTAAAAAAAAAATCAACATTTAAGGACAAAAACTACTTTAAGTAGTCACCAACTATTTCAGCAATATTGACTTATTTACATTTACTTTTGTAATAAAACATATGAAAATGGTTGAATTAACTATTTTTGGAGTGTACAAATTTCTTTGGATGTTTTAGATTAATTACAGGCTTTTGATTCTGCTGACAGTTATGACTTTTCAACTCTTGATTCTACACTTCCACACAAACTTGTCAAACGAGTTTTCCTATTTGATTAAATGGTCGTTTGAAAAATCTGATTGCAACTCATTTAAAGCCATCTTCTCTGATGAGAAATGAGAAAGGTAAATATGCTAGATAATACATACTGGACTGATTGATTGGTGTGTAATGACACTTTCAGCACTATTGTGCTATTTCGTGGCTGTTAGTTTTTATTGTTGGAGGAAGCCGGAATGCTTTGAGAGAACCACGACTTTCGGTAGGAAAACTGACAATCTTTGTCAAATAAGATTGTAGTCGAGGGCACCTGCCATGTGCAGGATTTGAACACACAACCTCAGTGTTGACAGGCTAGTGATACAGTAGTTCGACTATTTAGGCCACTTGGCCATCCAGGCCCTTATACTTACTGGAGGTATGATGAGTTGATTGAAGCTGTTAATTTTCTCCTTGACAACATTTAGGAACGTTTTGGCAATATGGTGTATGGACAGGTTATAGATATTCCTATGGGCACCAATTGCGCCCCTTTAATAGCAAACTTGTTTTTGTACTGTTATGAATCACAGTTTATGGCCAAACTCAGTTAAGACCCGTCTAAATTGCATTTAAATTTAAAAATTCAACAACTTATCATGACAATATTTTTTCTTAAATAATCAAGAATTTTCTAAATCTACTGAAATTTACCCAAAGAAACTGACTTTAAATAAATCAAATATAAAGGGTAACAACTGTCCTTTAATAGATTTAGATATTTCAGTTTACCTGTATTTTGGCATTGCACAAGGTAATGTTTTTCTCTGACTGTTACTTATGTCTTTATACTAAATCCATTGGATGTTGGATGTGTGCTGATTGATATTTTAGTCTTTGATACATGATTTTTTTTATTGGTGGTTATTGGCTTTGAACTAACTGTCAGTAACTGTGAAGACTCTCAGATCTGTACTTAATGTCTATTTTGTTGTGGGGATGTATAAATTCTGTATGTGCCTGTCCCAGGTGAGGAGCCTGTAATCAGTGGTTGTTATTTGTTGCTGTATAAAATATTTGTTTTCATTAATTGATTAATACATAAATCAGACTGTTAATTTTCTCGTTTGAATTGTTTTACATTTGTCATTTCGGGGCCATTTATAGCCGACTATGTGGTATGGATTTTGCTCATTGCTGAAGATCGGTCTCATTGGCAATTATACCACACCTTTTTATTTTTATATTATTGTAGATCTGGTCTTGTGGATCATTTTTCCGGTGCAAAGTTTCTCTCTATTATAGTTTCCAAAATAATAGGTAAGAATAAGGAGTCAACTTAAAATTTCTGCCATTTGTTTTCTTTTTTTTGATGTTGTTTAGATAATTATTTTTGTTTTCAGGATAATAGGCAAATACCCTAACATAAATTGGGTGTCTAATAGATACAATAAAATGTTCTTCAGGGCACAACTTGATATGACCGCAGGGGTCGAACTCTGAACAGTTGGGGCAAGTATGAATACAACATTCAAGCTTGATACAGCTCTAAATTTGGATTGTGATTAAGAGCTATTTTCCTTGCTTGCTTTGTTTGTATAAGTGTTTGCTCAATCATTGTAATTAAGATTGACATCTGCAATCAATAGATGTAGGCGGGCTTCAGCTTGTATACATTTTACTCTGCATTATACTTAACATCCAATAACATTTAAGTATAATGTATACAAGCTGAAGCCCCGCCTATCTATTGATTGCAGATGTCAATCTTAATTACAATGCTTGAGCAAAAATTTATACAATTAAAGCAGGCAAGCCAACCAACTCTTTAAACTACAAGCATTGGCACAATAGCTCTTAAAATTTAACACTAGGTTTCTAACACTGAATGAATGTGGTCTAAGAACTTTAAAATTTGAAATTGAACATTTACCTTTTATGGTCCAATATCCAAAATCTAAGTACATGGTTAAGATTCTGCATACCGGTATCATAGAACCCCAAGAATTAAATTTTTGATGAAATCAAACAAAGCTTAATTTTTTATCGTTTGGACCTCAATGTGTATCAATTTAATAAAAGGCCCAAAATCCACACGGTTAGATTCAGCATATCAAAGAACCCTATACATTCAATTTTTGTTGAAATGAAACAAAGTTTAATTTCAGACCCCGATTTGGACCAACTTGAAAAACTGGGCCAAAGCTGCCAAACATGAAAAATCTAAATACATGTACAGATTCAGCATATCAAAGAACCCCAAAAATTCAAGACTTTGAATAAAACCCCATTGAAAGTTGGTAAAAAATAAGCAATTTAAACAAAGTACCGTATTAGAAAAGTTTGTTTTTGGCCCTTATTTCCAAAATGGTTAGGGCCATAACCCCCAAAATCAATGCCAACCTCCCTTTTATGGTATGGAACCTTGTGGTACAATTTCCTAGCGATCCATAGCCTTATACTTAAGTTTTTGTCTGGAAACCAAATTTTTGTTGTACTCACGAGGTTTCCTTGTTAGAACAAATAAAAACTGCTTTGCTGAGCACAGCTGGATACACCCGCAGAGGTCCAACCCTGAACAGTTGGGGCAAAAATGGACAAAATATTCAGCATATTATAGGTTTCTGAATAAATGTAGTCAAAGAACTTGAAATTGGTTTATATGAATTGAATTTATATTCAATTAAAGATTTCTTGCTGTTGTGCAATACTTAATAAATCTGTTGTCAGACTATAAACAAATAAAGTTCAATTTCTTCTCAATGTCATATTTGAAATTTATGAAAATCAATAGGGAGATTACATCAATAGCTATAAATAATTCACCAAAGTTTCATGAGAACTGCTGAAAGCATTTTTGAGTTATTGTCCAAAAACTGGAAAATCCCCCCTTTTTTAATGAATAAAACCCCATAACTCAGAAATGTAAAATCTAAAATTTATAAAATTCTAAAGGGAGCTTACATCAACAGATATAAACAATTCACCAAAGTTTCATGAGAACTGCTGAAAGTATTTTTAGTTATTGTCCAAAACTGGAAAATCCCCTTTTTAAGAATAAACCCTGTAACTCGAAAACGTAAAATCTAAAATTTAAAAAAATCGAAAGGGAGCTCATATCAATAGATATAAACAATCCAACATAATTCCTTGCAAGTTGGTGAAAGCATTCTTCATTTATTGTTGGAAAACTGGAAAATCCCCCCTTTTTTAATGAATAAAACCCCAAAACTCGGAAACGGTAAATCTGAAATTTATAAAAAACGAAAATAGATATAAACAATTCACCAAAGTTTCATGCATATTGGTTAAAGCTTTTTTGAGTAAATGTCCAACATGTTGACGACGGATGGACAGACAGACAGACGGACGGACGGTCAACAGTATACCATAATACGTCCCGTAAACGGGCGTATAAAAACACTAACTTTACACTAAATACCCCAGGGATCATTCAGTTCCCAGTTTGGTCTAAATCAGTCTAGTGGTTTCAGAGGTGAAGATTTTTTTTAAAGTTTACAAAGACAAAGCCAAGTGAAGGCAATAGCTCACATTGCAAATAGGGTCAGGTGAGCTTGAAACAAACAAAAGACAGCGAGAGGTTCTCTGGCCTTCAATTGGAATAGGACATCATCTTCAAGGATAGAAAATAAACAATAGGAACATGTTTCTTTTGATTTTAGGCAATAAACAATAATAAAATAAGTATTTAACTGAGGTTTATTACAGAAACAAGAATGCTGTAACATAGAAAATACACAGTAAAATTATAGTCCATGAGACATGTCAAAGAACATTTCAGCCATTGCTTAATCTAAATAAAGCACCATAAGAAAATAAAGACCCGCTTAAAATTCATTGTAAATTAACATGTGTATTTTGTACACAAATAATGTGCAACTTAATATTAATGAAAAAAAACATAAATAAACAAAACAAAATTGAAAGGTGATAGGATGAACCTAGAATGCTTACTTGAAATTGATTATTTTGTTAGTTAGATAATTGTTTTCAGTTAGGAACGTTTTATCAATATTACAGAATATTATGTAATTTGGAACTTACAAATCCTTTTACCAAATTTTCTATTTTATATAAGATTTATTTAAAACAAATATTACATTGGAATTTGAAAATACAGATAACAGGAACGATTGCAGTACAAAAAAGCTGTTGAAAAAAATTTCAAATTTTTATATGTTTCTAGATAACTTTTAAAGATTATACATGAAATAATCTCTTTCACAAAAGTTAAGTAGAGTTGAAATGCTTAGAAGCCAATAAGGATAAATATAGTAAATAATATATACAAATAAAACCTTTAAGATTTCTGATTTAGGATTGCTTATAGAAATGCATTCTAAATTAAGTACAGAGTTCATTGTAGGCCAGATTTACACTACTATTTTCCATTTAATTTTATATCCGATATGTTTGTGACAATACAATACATACAGAAATATCATATAATACAACATACACATCTGCAAAATAAATTAGCAGAAATAATGTTGACTCTATAAATTCTGATCTCATTAATTGGTTTAGGTACTTGAAGTTATAAAATAACCTTCCATTCTAATACTACAGAACTTTCTGTAGTTATTTCAATAAATGTTTTTCCAATGTGTATATTTTGTTTTAAGAAAAACTTATGACATCCATACCACCACAGATGACATCATATAAGTAGAAATTGTTTCAAAATAAAGAAATTTTTTGCATCTTTGGAAATAAATACACATATTAAAAGTTTTACATTGAATTGAAGTCACATAATAAATGTTAAATATTCATTAAAAATCAAATTACTGATGCAGGTTAGATACACAAAGTAAACTGTCATAGAAAATAAGCTGAAATTGCTTAATGATGCAAGACAATGATATTACAGTGTATAAAATAAATACAAAGCATGATATAAATAATGTACTGGCAGTGCACGCTATACATTGAATCAGGAATCCCTGAAATTAGCACTATAACACATGGTGAACATGAGAAACATATACAATAAAGCTAGAAACATAAATAATATGAACAATGGCATAAAATGTTCTCATACATGTCTCCATTTTGTAAGTTAACACATGACACATCTATCCAACTTCCGTCAGTAGGATCTTTATTGTACGTCAATATTTTTGTAGATTTGTAGAACAATAAAAAATAATAAGTAATATCTACTTATTTAATAAAATGTTTGAATACAAAGCTCTCTAAAAAAAAAAATGCAACAGAAACAAAAACAATGCTAAATTTAATTTTGTTGACATTAAAAGAAAATCATTGGCAACAATTATTTACTAGTAGTAAAATATTTGTTATATACTTTGTAAAATAAAATTAAATCTAGTTATGGATAAAATCATTTTGTTTCCATTTTGTTCTAAGGCTACTTTGAAATAAAAATGAAAGGTTCTTTTTCTTTTTAACAAAATTTTATAAAAATGAAAAATTTTAAAGTTTGAAATTAATTGATAAAGATTTTCAAAATCGGAAATAAATAGACAAAGCCACATTTAATCTCCTTCAATAATATTTTTTAAACAACGATAATTAATTATAATAATTAGGCACATGATACTCAATTCACATCAATATTTTCTGAAAATTTACATTCATGCACATTATGAGCTACCATACTGTTATTTCTACATCCTAAAAGTATGTGACCATTTGATGGAGAACTGACCAAAAATAAATCTATTTCTAGAAAACACTCTAACATCATTTATAAATGTAGGAGCAAAATATTACATCAAACATTTTCATCCTTCTCATTTCATCAGACACATGCACACATTGGAATCACACAATATTACACGTTTATACTTTATGATCTGAATCACAATACATTTATAATTTGTACAAACAAGGGGAAGTAATCAGAGGATGGAATGTTATCAAAGAAAATTGTCAGTATAAATAATACCTTGTCCTTTCAAGTATGGTAAGGGCTAAAGACAACAAAGCCTTAAAAAAAATAAACAGCTGTGCCAGGAGCACATCATATGGGTATTTAATTTGTTTTAAGAATAAAATGGAATATTTTAGAAGGCATCAAATCAAAAGTCAGGAAAAATGGCTCTATCACAATTGCTTAAATTTGGACTGCAAGTTCCATAAGGAGCAAACAAAGTTTTCCAATTCAAAAGGGGGCTTGCTTTAACCAAACCTAACAATGGTAAAGCTTGCGGTAGAAATGTGAAATAATACCTTAAATCTAACAGTTATAGTCATATCTCTGAGATGACAAATCAGAAAAAATTTCACAAAAGCAGAAGGGAACTTACTTTCATCAATTCAGTAAATTGATCCAAGCATACTGAAGGATATGTGAAATTTGTTTAAGAGCTGATGGTTAAAGGCCTGTTACTATGCAATGAAACCAAAACAATTCTAAAATCAAAAGGGGTTTTCTTTCATATATTTATATATTCTATTCAAATATGTAATTTGATAGAAGCATTCTCTAACTTTTGTATAATGTGTGGATGGAAAACGGTATACATTTGTACCATAAAATGTCCCGTCTATGATGGATGCATTGAACAGATTATTTAACTTTATATTAATTGAAATCATAATATTAGTTTCTAGTTGTATACCATCACTGAATTAAGGTGCTTGTGTAAAATGGTATGGCACAATGTCAGAAATTATCACCCTTATAGCAAAAGAAAAAAAAACATTCAAATATTCAAATAGAATTTTCACTTAGGCAGGACTAGTTTACAAATATATATCTGTATTGTGAGACAAATACACACACAAAAGCTCTTTACAAATAAATATATATCAATGATCTTAGATCCCTTAAAATAAATGTAAAAAATTTGCACCAATTATAAATGGGCAGCTTATACCACATTGCAATTCTTGTGTAGTCCAGTATCTCCTTAGTAATATAACAACAATATTTGACCAGTTCATTTAGACTGAAAATTCTATACAACCAATTTAGTTTTTGACTTTATTAGGCAGTACTATAATAATTATCATTTTAATATTTAAAAATAAAATGCATTAGTTAAAAAGAATCTTAATTTTAAAATTTGCCTTTCAAAAATACTTTGGAGAGTAAGATCATGTAAAGAGTACTGAGCTGGTCACTCGCAACTTTTTGTTTTTAACCGGATGAAATATTATATATATTCTATATTCTATATTCATATAAACTTTTCTTCAAACATAACACTGGACATTAAAACAAAAACAATGAAAATGTGATAAGTAAAATATTTCAATTGTAGATTTCATCATAAAAATTCAATACTAAAATACAAGTTTTCAAATACAATTCTCCAAATTAACATTACATAACAAGAATAATTCTTTTTTCAAAACATAAAATATTTTTAATACAACCAAATTTCTATAAAAATGGCATGAAGTGGAGCACACAGCTGGCAGCTACATTCAACTGACCAGAAATGATTAAACTTTTAGATATTTTCTTAAATTCTACTTCTTTATGAACTGAATTACCATATTTTGAAACAGATATATCATTTTGTAATTCATCATCCAAATTTAATCTAAAAATATCAATTTTGATTTCAAAATTTAAACAAAAAGTTATTTAGCCAATGAAGTTTTAGTAAGTGGTGCTCCTGTATTTCTTTTTGAGACAAAGACTTTATTGGAATTTAAAAAGGGCAAAATGCCATTTTGTAAATAATAACCAGTAGTTAAACCTCTGACAAAGAGGTATAGTAATTGCCAAAACTGATTTGAGGTACAAATGAAGTTATTTGTTGACATCACAGACGGCACAAGAAATGTTGGCAAAGCGTCCTTTGGCGCACACCAACACGATGATAAACTGAACACATCCCATACAAATTTTGTGTACTTTTGATCACAACTAATGAGGTGAAATTGGAGATCATTATTATGCTGTACAGAATCACTGTCTATATTATGTACAAATAGGTGAATGAAGATTGATCCCTTTATGTGACCGGTATGTGATTACGATATGGCGAGGATTTCAGCGGACTTGATGTGAGTGTAATATTCAAGTCATTATCTTGTGAACACACATCAATCTCCCCTGATTCAATGTCAATATGAGTATGATCGCTTTTTAACGTTAAGTCAAGGTCCGAATTTCCTACACCTAAAGGCGAGGGAGAATGTCGGTAGAAAGACTTGGATGGTGTAGAAAAGGCATCGTCACTCGTAACCGAATGCATGGGACTACCAGTCATTGAATCACTGTCATGCAATGATCCAGTACGATTGCTGTCACTAATGTGGCCTTCATCTCCATCAGTTTCCCCTCCTTCATCACCCATCAAATACCTTATACATTTCTTCTTCCGTCTGAAATCAGAATATAAAATGTTATCAACCAATGTTATTATAATCTAAATTTTATCTTTAATGTTAATAATTCAACCTCATGCTCTTTTTTTCCCCCTGTGCTCAATTTTTTTCTTTATTTTGTTAACTTAAACAGCTCAAACTAATTACAAGGAAAAATGTTTAAAAAGTTTCAATTAGTTAATAAATTTGAAACAAAATATCTAACGTTATATATCATGCTATTAACAAAGCAAAATTTTATTCCAACACAAAAATTATTTTGGTATTATATTGTGAATTAAAATGTGAGGGATTTCATAAAAGTAGATTTGTAGACGTTTTGTATGATTTCACCATTAAAAGTTTATTCTGAAACTTGTTAAAATTAAAGAAAAGCATCTCTACATATATATATAAATATACATATAGTATAATTTACTACATATTACAATATACAGCTTAAGCTAAAATCTAGCCTGACAAAGCATAAACTATATAGGCTAGGTTCAGGTGTATAAAGCTGATAATAGGTGAAAGATGAACTAATAAGCAGGACTATTACTCTGGCTATCTGTTGTACAAAAAAATACTATTTCATCTTTCATTCAGAATGATACAACTGCTTAAATTTACAAAGACAAATGTATAAAATGAACTAGCATTCTACTGCTTATATTCTAATGTGCCATTATAACTACAATATCTTTACCATTTTATTTAGGGATATTATTTTGTTTCTATCTTGATGTTTTAGTCCAGTGTGTAAAGAAAGATGCTTTACAGCTATCTAAACTACTTAGCCCTCAAGGCCACTTAACTTAAACAGAGGATCTATAGCATTTTCATTTGAAATGTTGCCACTTAAAAATATGAATAAAGGATGTGAGGATCAAAGAGACAGCAGCTTAACAACGTACAAAAACAGATCAAATATCTTAAGGTCAACATTCAAATTTTAAAAAAAAATTAGACAATTTATACAGTGTATGTCATTTACGCAACACTATTCCTCAGTTGGGCTTAATTTTTTAATCACCCTTGAATTTAAATGCTAGTCATTCACCATTATTAAAATGTATGAATAGGGAACAGTAAGCAGACAACACCAATTTTTTGTGGTCATATATATAAGGTTCAGCCTTTTATATTTTACTTATTTGAAGTTATTCAAAGTAATACAATATAATAATTTCAGGTAGAATCATTATTGTTACCAACATCAAAAACATATAATTGACCATTTCCAACATATGATAAAATATCAGCTATGACATTTGGACAACATAGTTTCAGGTTCAGCCAAGTAAAAAGAGCAAGATCAGTAACATATCACAAAAACTTCAAAGATGGCATATGTAAGTAGAGTAGTAAAACAAAGCCTGTAATTAAATCTATATATATATATATATATATATTAACTTCTGAAATAAATTTTACACTGTAAGGTCACTTTATTTTTGTTTCATGCAACATTTTCTTTTACAATTTTTTTTTACTTCTGTTAAAATTAAAGATCATATGCAAAGGTTTTAAAACACAAATACTTTCATAGGTTTTCAGACTGCCCCTTGGTCAAGAATAGCAACTTTTACAGTTCTACTTGGGTCACTATTTCCATCTTCTGTTAACATCATGTGTACCATTAAGAAATATTATTAGAGGCATAAATTTTAGGAAAAAACCTTCATTTACATCTTGAAGTAATATTGATGCTTACATCAGTTTAAAGAGACATCATAAGAAGAATAGCTGTGTCCAATGTATAGTGTTCTGCATATTAACATATCCAAATAATGTGGTGACAAAAGTTGGTAGTACTTAAGGTGGTACCTAACACTACAGGGAGATAACTCTGTAAAAATCAGCTAAACGTTTTAATCACGTTGTTTTGTTAAGGAAATATTAAGCTTCTCAATGATCAAAATTAGTGTTTGTCAAACTGCTATATAACCAACGAAATTTTTCTGATAAAGTGGTTGGTTCAAATTTTTTGAAATTTTTATATTTTTGTCAAAGGGTCAAAGTAAACATTTTGTCAAAATTTTATGAAAATTAAACGAGCCAAATTAATATTAGTCAAGGTGTTGGGTACCACCTTAAGGTTGTAATATTGTCCAGTCTTGATACATTCATTAAAGACATTTCATATACAGAACAGATGTTCTTAGTAGTAGAACAGTAGAAAACAATGCGAATACACAGAAGAATGCACATGTTGTCCTGCTAAGCATACTCAAACTTGCAATTGGAAGTATCAGCAAACAGGGAATAGGTGCTCACAAAATACAGAGCCTAGATGATAACAGATTCGAAAAAATGGGCTAAAAATAGTGAAAATTGAATGAGAAAATATCACTACTGCAGTGAACTGATTCTCGAATGTTCAATAAGTAGTATTTCTAAATATGAAAAAAAAATTTTTGAAAAGTAACTATGTGACTACCATTGCATATGACCTTTAATGTTTGCATTGGTCAGTTTATCTGGGTTATTATCTGAAATTAACATGCAATAAAACTGAATTTGTTGTATATATAAATTCAAAAATACTTTTATCAATAATGTTGAAAACAAAGTGAAAATACAATTGATTAATCCATTAGTCTGATATCCTGCCACCCCTTGCAATAAAATGAAACAAAAAGAGTAACAGTGTAAAATGCTTGTTTCATTGTAAATCAGAAGGGGTGAAAGGGTTTTTATGTTTCAAACATTTTTTATGCACGTGTTATGCAGGCCTTTATTCTACCTGACTCATACAATCATAGCTGTTAGAACCCTTTCACCCCCCTTTATCCCAAATGGATTTCTATTACAATCCATATGGGGATGAAAGGGTTAATTCATGCTAGGGGATCAATTCAAGCATCTGGCAATTATGAGGTTGAAGCATGTCTAGTGTGTAAATAAAATAAGCAGCAAGCTACAGAGCCTAAACAACCATCTTCACAAGCTTAAAATGGTTGTTGCTCTATTGCCATAGCAACATGCAATTGCTACTTTAATTTTTATTTGACAAAAACAAAAAATGCAACTAAAGTAATAAGCAAAGAAACAAAAATATGGCAAAATTATTTCTGTGAAGATGGAATTTCTCAAAATAAATTCAAGCAATTATGAATTTGCAAACAATATATAATGTTAAGCATTCCGTGGCGTAGCATGCTGACATGGTACCTTATACATAGTGTTATTGTACCTCCGGAGAATTGCTCTGTTTAATGTCAGCAGTCGGATCGGACGTTTGTTCAAGCGAAGATCTGAAAAATAGATAACATGACCCTGCAGAAAAAGTCCAGTGAGAGATCCATTCAAATGAAGGTCATACAACAGATGAAACACATACTGCCAGTCACTGCAAACAAAATGTTATATTAGTGTTGTAAAACAGAAATATCTGGGACCTGATCCCTGATCCCATGCAAGTGATCACCTCTCTGAAACTAATGTAAAAGTGAAATCTTTCTAATATCTCAGAGAATTCAGCTGTCAAATATTTTTCAATTCCAAATTTTAACATCTTTCATAATCATAAAAAAAAATTATTTATTTATGTTTTGTAAAAATCCATGTCAAACCTTTTCATTCACTCCAAATATAACAAAAAACATCTCTGAGGAAAGAAAGATGTCACAACTTACATTTCATTAAAGCCATTTAACTTTTTTCAAGAAACCACAAACCCTTTACCAGTAAATGGGTAACTTACCGACAAGGCTTGCACCACTGATTCTGTTGCTCTACACCATATCGGGCCCTACATTTCTTTGCACTGGAACAATCTGTTACCCACATATCTAAAATTAAGAGAGAGTTTGAAGAAGAAAAGCTATAAAATGTTCCATAAAAAATTTTCTTTCAATGTTTGACAATTAAATTTGAGTTGTCTCTCTTATATTAAGAATACTACAAGGCATTTCTTTCAAGCAACAAAAATAACAGAATTAGCTGAGTACGACATTAATATCATGGTTAATAAAAATTCCTGACAACATTAATCTTACCTTGAGGAGAATAACTTTCCTGTCCATCCTTTGGCCACATCAATTTCATTTTATGACTTATGGGCGAGCAGCCTAAATTTGAAAAAAATCAAATTTTACTGCACAATGTTTAATAGTGTATTTCAATTCATGGAAGATTTTGATCTTTGTTCCCATAAGGCAATTAAATGAAATTAATGTGGCTTAGATTTATATAATTATTTAGATGAAAAGTTCAGAATTAGTTAAGAATAGAAAAGAATAAGATACAGTATTAAGTTATATATATCTAATATATATATCATACACAACAGAAAATATTAAAACATTATTTAAGGTGTTTGAGGTTTTCTTTTTGGGAATGCATTCTAATTATTGTGATTTCAGGAAAAGCTACATACAGATATAAGTATCAGATATCAGAATGCAAGTTCTTATAATAGTGATAATTACTCACTCACATTTTTTGCAAATTTATTCTTTATACCACACTAACTTGATATTAAGTATTAAAGAAAACAAATAAAACCAGTGCAGGAGCATATTCTCAAGTTAAATCATTCTTGAAACATTATAGTGAGGCATATTTAACTAGATGTATCCACGAATATATCTTCAATTTTTAGGAAATTTACAAGAACTAAAAATGTAATAAATCAGTATTCTTCTCCTACTTTGGAGTAAATGTATTAAATAAATTAATGGTCTAAAGATTACAGTAACAATTAGCTAATCTCCTTTCTTTAAATTCTCACAAACATGGGTAAAGAGCAAACAGCAAAATTTATATGGACTCTTCCTATTCCAAGTGTGTAAAACTAAAAAAAAATCAAAAATTAATGTTTCAGTGTGTATTAAATTCATAGATCTTTATAGAGAATGAGAAACTGTAATAGACAATATGTGTAGAACAAATATCTTCTTTAGCATTTGAACCGTTTCTGTATGTGTAGGTGCAAAAACTGGTGAAAATAGTCAACTACCACAACAGTGTCTGACATAAAACATATATACCTTTTTCTCCACCATGGATATCTTTCTTTTTTCGTTTCTTTTTTGTATGAACTGCGTAGTTGTCTCGAGCACTCCAACCAGGATAAAGCTGCAGATGAAGTTCCTTTTCTTTCCGTGCCATTTCATAATATTTGGCTTGTTCAGATCTATCTAAGGCATGCCACTGAAACAGACATTATAATAACTCTCAAACCAGATAGTAATGCAACAGCCTAAATTGATTTAGAAATAAATCAGGACCCATCATAAAAATACAATATTCTTTTGTTTTTACTGGCAGTAATCATAATTGCAAAAATACAAAAATTTTGTGTCAACAGCCACATGGGAGGACTTTAGTAGATCTTGTGCACTTCAGACATATGTCAAAAATATTCTGTTAATTGCACATTGTTGCATTAATGAGTATTTAAATGATGAGGTATTACATAGAAAATAAATGGGGAGTGTGTCCATGGGACACAAATGATGCCCCCGCTTGCATGTAACGTTATAAAGGGACACAACTCAAGAACAGTAAAAGTGACGCTATGCAAATTCGTACTTGATCTGAGTTTTGTGGTAATAAGCATTGTGTATAAGTTTCATAACATTTGGTTGAGGCAAACTTAAGTTAGAGAACAGAAAGGAAAAATTCAGCAATTTTTCCATTTGTAAAGGACATAACTCTTGAACGGTAAAAGTGATGCCACCAAAACTCAAACTTGATCTGAGTTTTGTGGTAATAAGCATTGTGTATAAGATTCATAACATTTGGTTGAGGCAAACTAAAGTAAGAGAAGGGAAACCAATTTCGGGACGTACGGATGAACCGACGTACAGACGGACAAGGATAAAACTTAATGCCCCCTCTGCTACTGCGGGGACATAAAAATATGTAGCTTAGGATCCATTGCTGTAATGAGCTCATGAAAAAAAAAAAACACTTCTACCTATCTTTATGAAAATTTGTAAGGGTTCCGCAGAACCCAGTGTCTTGCCTACTTTTGCTGTTAGTCGCAGGCTCAACAAAAATGGGGAAAAAATTATTTAAAATTTTCCTCTAGATACTATCTTTTGATTGTAAGAAGTTCTGTTTTTTTTACAAAATTTACTTCTGGATACTATCTTATGATCATAAAAAAGCTTCTGTCCAAGTTTGGTTGAAATGCAGGATAGTTTAAGAAAGTTATTAAAATTTGAAAAACTTTAACCACAGAGTGAATATTTGTGGTAGCCGCCAACGCCGAGTAGGATTGCTATGTCTCGCTTTCGCGACAAAAGTCCCAGGCTCGACAAAAATGGAAAGATTTTATTCAATTTTCCAATGTTTTTAACCCCCAAACATCAAGCACATGCCAGTATCAACTAAAATTTACCACTTTATTTGTCTATATGAACAACAGCACTCATGTCAATATCTAGTCCATACTTGCATGAACTTGAAATTTCTCACAAGCAACTATTCGTCAAAATTATTCTCTATCATTTTTCATTTTTGTAGAAAGATGTTTTTTAAGAACAATTAATCGAACTCAAATACTTGTAAACTTTTTTTCTTTATCATATTAAATCTATATATAAATATCAGTATCCTATAATGACAATTTGATATGAAAAAGTTACTTGTTTCTACACTTTGGCCTATTTATCTATAAATTAAACACATGTCAACAAAACCTGTTGTCTCCACAGATGAGAAATTTTTTATGAATTCATATAACACTTGTGTCAAGTTTTCAGAGTAAATTAAACATGCTTCTAAAGATGATATAAAACAACATATTTGTACACAGCTTTTGAAAAATAAAGTACTGCCACCAAATTAATTTTTGTGAAAAATTACAGAAAAAATACTGGAAGTGCTTTCAGTTTAATTCTTTTGTCCTAAAATTTGGTTAATAGCTGCAGATTCCTTTAATGTACACTTTTTAACAACCTTTTGCCTTTTCTCTTTCATAAATAACATAAATGCATTTAACAGTTTTTAAAATAATGTTTTTTTCTTCTGTGATTCTTGCTGATGGTAGTCCTCATGTCTATCCCTAATAAAGGAAGACCTAGAAATTATCATCAGTTGTAATTCTACTTCATCCTTACCTTTCTCCCTAAAATTTGGTTAATTGCTGCCGATTCTTTTAAAGTACATTCTGCTACAACCTTTGCCCTTTGTTCTTTCATAAATAACATAAAGGCATTTAAAGGTTTTTTAATATGATTTTTTTTCTTCTGGGCTGCGGTTTCTTCTGGTGGGCCTTGATCGTGCATATTCCTAATTGAAGACAAAAATACAATATTTTAGTTCCTTAAAATATACTTCAATTGACCGCAAACAGGAAACTAGATTTTTAATAGTGCATCAGGCTAATTTCATTTCACTCTTTTTACAAAATTTTTGTGTGATTTCATACAATATTTCATCCTGATGAAATAAATAGTTCTTACTATTTTTTTAATTTAAAATCTTGTTTCTGCTTTTAACTTTTCAGAATGCAAAACTTGTTGGGTTATTTCGTTGGTTTTTTTCTTTCTTTCAAAATTAATCCAAAATACATGGTTTATATTGATTTTAGATATCTTATTGTGAAGATAAAAAAAGGCTGTGAAATCAACAACATTCTTCCTACAAGGTATTACAACCATTATTCCTTAAGATGATTCTTTTTATTGAAAACTTGAATCTTAATACTGATCATCTCTATAAAATTATTCTTTCTGTTTGGAAAACATCCTTGTATTCTGATAAATCTTCATTAACCTAGGATATGGAACATTTCACAACAATAGCAGTATTTTACTATTTCAATTTACAATTTCTGTATTTGTATATCCTAACACTAAAAGAAGCTTTTCAACATCATAAGACTTTTTCAAATTCAAATTGTTAGTTCTCAAGGGATAGAGATCTTAAACTGACCGAAGTATGGGCATCATTCAAAGTAAGCCACTTTCTAACAAAAAAACATGTGTAATCCATGAACAATTGTGAAAATACTTTTGTTTAGAATTTGAAAATCAATGCGAATTTATTTAAATGTCAAGAAAAAGTTTTATGAACTACTGTAGGAAATTTCTATAAATGTCAGCTGATATGAGGGTTAATAACCACTAAAACTAGGACAAATCTGGTTCAATACATATCAGTACAGATTTTTACTTATATTTTATGTGTTTTGTAATAGAAAAGCAGAAAGTTAAACAGCGTCAATTTATTGCCACATATTATTACATAGTAAATCAATAAAAAAAAAAAAACATATAACACATGGGTACTGCCAAACCTTGTAGTACCTATTAGATTCTTTCCATTCATAAATCATGTTCACTTATTTGTTCAAGGAAAGAACTTTCACTAATCCTTTAAATGTATGAGAACCTTTCTTTTTTCCTCTCTTTTTTTTTCAGCAAAATTTCAAAATAAACAATTTCAGGGGAGTTCAAAAACTATAATAACAATGTCCCGTATGTCCAAAGCCCATTTCTATGTGAACCATAATAAAAGCTAAATATTTATTTCATTCATTTTACCATGATTCTTTCCGTGTACTTACATGTATATAAAACAATTATTTTAACATAAAAGCATGTATATGATTTAAACGACAGTGACACTTGTCACACCTCCCATTAAAAATGTAAATATCATGTTCTGACACATGTTAATTGGTCTGATCACAAAAACATGATTAACAATAAGAAGTTTGTCTTTAATTTTGTCAAAACAAATTTTGGAAGTTGCCATTCTGCTGACATTAAATATTTCTCCTTCCTTCAGATGCAAGTGTGGTGTTAAATATGAAATTCAGCAATCAACCAGGAAAAAGCAATCAAACAGGAAAAACCCAAAGTAATTCTACAATATTTTTTTCTACGAAATTCAGATTTTAAATTAAATTACAGTCTGCATTATTCAAAAGCGAACTAAATATTTCAGTTTATACCTGCATACATTCTTTAATAATTACTCAATGAAAACTTATTTCAAATTTACGAATTGACAGTTGATCTAGCCATAAACAATTATGTCTAGGCATGTCATTCAGGATACATTACCTATGATTATCTTGTGGCTCCTGTTTTGGTCCGGGTGACATTAAGGCTGGATGAGGCATGCCTGGATGATGTAAACCATGATGAGGATGAAATAGTCCTGGTGGACCAAATCTAAATGATGAACTAGATAATGAGGGTGGGTAAGGCCCAGAAAAGGCACCTGAGGTAATAGGATACCCTGGAGGTCTTTGCCTGAAAAAAAAATATGATTCTGTTAATGCCTATTCCTTGCTTTAGAATCTCCAGTGTATAACCCTAGCTATGAAGGGTCACAAGTTTTCTATCAATTTATTATGTACAACAGTTCTGGCAATTCTATCTGTACAATTTAAAAATTCTCCCTATGACATCCTAATGTAGAAAGCAAGAATGCATGAGATTGAACTGTTAACTTCATTTTTCTAGAGCACTTATTACAAAATATTTTACAACCAAAACTGATCAAAAGTTCTGCCAAAATTTTTATGACTTGAAAGTGATCATTATTGTATTTTTTTCTTCTGGATACACAAAACTATTTTTAAAAAATAGCAAACACTTCAGATTTCAGATGGTTAGTTTCATTTGTTATTTTGATGTCTGAATGTTTATTTATGAAAGAATGGTTATGAAACAAAGGTGCCTTTGCATGAAAATGTAACCATTTCATTATTGAGGAAAACAAATGCATTTATCTCTGTAAAGAAAACAATGAACTTTACTAGACATCTATTTGTCAAAACTGAAATTTCACCACAGAAGAGTAATAACACTGTAGACTTTTCACATTAAGTTAATAAGACCCCATTAAGAATATTTCATTTTTAGCACTATTAAATGATTACTCGAATGAGGGATTGTTACTCATTTGGGGAATAGTTCCCCATTTGGCAGGTTGTACCCAACCTGTTGTGGTATCTGATATTGAGACAACTCTCCTTCTAAGTCACAATGTATAAAAAGTTAACTAGTTGTCTCAGGTAGTACCTATCCAATTGTATGATCCTTCTTTCCATTCATAAATCATTATTTGTTCAAGAAAAGTGCTTTCACTTATTCTTTGAATATACAGAACCTTTTTTTATTTATTTTTTGGCAAATTCCAAAAATAACCTTTTCATTTCATAATTGATGAAAACAAATATGCATTTATCTATGTAAAGAAACAAAGAACTTTACTAAACATCTACTTGTCAAAACTGAAATTTCATCACAGAAGAGTAATGTAGATTTTTCACTAAATGACTTTTTTATGACAAATGTCTGAAAATTTCAGTTGTCATGACTATATTTTGAAGGAAAATGAAAAACAACTACATTTAAATTTTTTTTCTTTCAAAATGCACATTTTCTTCATATATAGTTTGAAGATATGTAGATTTTCTGCAGTAATTCAAAGTGATAGTTTTACTGAAAGCATTAAAAATGAAATGTATTTTTCATGTTTGACAAAACATTACAAACACAGCTCAGGTTATTTTGACCAGTTGAATACTACAAATCTAACACTTGGCTCATATCTATTTTATCAACAGCAATCATAAAATTCCGTTTTCTTCTTTTTTTCTAAATCATTATATCATCCTGCTGTTTTAGAATTATTTGAACTGCTATAAATCTTCCACAACAATCGTTATCAAATGCATTTACTCCCATTTAAAATGCAACAGTAACAGCCCACAATAGCCATTAAAAGAATCTTCAACTCTTTCAGTGCAATAAAAAACATAAAATTCTCATTTACAAGAAGCCAATATAGGACTTGTACCATGCATACTTCAAAATAATAAGTGCCCTCTGAACTTTAGCATCATAATCCGTTTTATGGTCCATAAAAACATCAGATTTCCACTTGTCTACAATAAACCCAGCTAATGATCATTGAATGGTAGGCTGGACATTAGATTATGACACTGCTATCCCATAATTCCCCATTTTATAATCGTTTTATTACTGTGAAATAGCCAATATAACTCTCGTCATAATTGGCCAAATAAACTGGTGGTTTAGGTCAAAACAGCAAATTTACTGTTTTTAATGAACAATTTTCAGCACAACTTTGTTCCTATAATCCTGTAAATACACAGCTGATAATTAATGGTTAATTAAATTGTCTTTTCTTATCTGGGAGCCACTGTAACAAAATTATGGAAAACTGAAACTTTCCCAATTTTTACCAGATTTGGACTTTATTTCAAATATTTACTACTACCCATAAGTGAGACTATATCTTACATAAAATACTAATAACTGAAACTTCAATGGTTTTAAATCCAGATTTTGGACTATATTTCATAAATACTACCACTTGACTGAAACTTCCCTGATTTTGCCAGATTTTGGACTATATTTTATGTTCTGTTGAAATGTGTCATCCATATGGGCTTTGAGAAACTAATGAACTTGAAATTATGGCTACCAATGACTGTAATAACTTAAAACAGTCCAGAAACTATCAGATCCAGGGTTTAGGTACATAAGACTTTAACAGTTCAGATTTCTCCTACTTACCATTGCACTGGTATGTCTGGTCCATAAAGACTAGGAGGAAACTGACCAGATCCAGGATATGGGTACACAGGGGGTCTGGGTAAACCTGCAAATATAAATTTCTCATGAATGTTTCTCCATGATGTATTAACTGAAATGTTACAGAATTGATATTATTCATGATTTACATTTGTACTTCCAGAAGATCTTCTACTACTCCATTGTTTTAATGGTATTTCTTTTATTCTTATCTTTTCTATTATAAAAAATACTACATTATCTGTTTTTTAAACAGGACTTTTAATTGGTCTTAACTTCCACTGGAGTAATCAGTAACCTTCTTGCATAATATTGATTTGGAGAAAAGAAAGGATATAATTAAGACAAGGATATCTGATCACCATTTCTGGTAAAGAGTTTTGAAATTCAGTATTTAAACTATAAAAATGTTCAATGTACCAAATTTTTCCAAACATAATACAATGAATAAATGATGTTTCTGTAATTCATAGCTGAAAATTCATGTGTGGTTCGTGTTACCACAATTCTTCAGTGGTTAAAAAAAAAAATTCAATTTATGACGTCAAATTTTATTGCTTTCCCCTGAATTTGCTATTGTGACTTCATTAAAAAGGCTACCATGCCTGATGATGTTACATAAAAAGAAAAACAACTTTTTGCAGATCATTGGAAGGAAACATAAGAGAAACAAATTTAACCACCTAATCTTGTTCAATATGATATTTCTCCACTCTCAGTAAGCCTCATATTTCAAATACGAATATTCAACTGTCTCCAGTGGAGAAATAACACATCATACTTGATGGAGTGGTAAATCTATATTTATTTACATCTATGATTTTTAATTTTAGGTCCAATCATTATGAGATCTCATCATAAAAATAATTTGTTAGCATTTATTTTGTACTCCCCCAAAGTATAATCATTCATCTTTTATCATAGTAAGTTGTACATGTATATGTAGGAAGAAACCACAGGGCTGAACTCCAAATTTTCATATAATGACAAATTTTCATTTTATTGCTTTTAATCTTACTTTAATGGTACCACTATCAATTATAACAATATAGATATTGATATTTTTTGCCTTTTTCTTATTTTACCAAACTTGTGAAAATTGTTTATGAAGGAAAATATTGTTTTTTACTAAATTGTCTGCAAGGTATAATTACAAACCATTTAAAGTAGAAAAAAGTAATAACTGAGATTAAGAAGTGAGTTACCTAAAATTCAATAAAAAATAAATGGAGAATGTCATGGACACAGATGATGCCCGTTTGCATAAAACGTTATAAAGGGACATAACTAGAAAACTGTAAAAGTGACGTCACCCGAATTCGAATTTGATCCCGTGTTTTATGGTAATAGTAATAAGCATTGAGTATAACTTTCATAACATTTGGTCAAGGGAAACTTAAGTTAGAGAACGGACACCAATTTCGTGACATATGGACAGACGTACAGATGGACAAGGGTAAACCTTCATGCCCCCTCCGCTACGGTGGGGGCATAAAAATTGTCATTGTCTTTTCAAATTTTGCAATTCAAATTTTATTAAAATGTTCTCCCATCTAAAAACCAAAAAGCAGTGGGAGACAAAGAATTACCTGTGATTCTAAATTCTTGATTGGAAAAATATAAAATATGACACTTTGATAAATCTCATTAAAATAATGGATTCAGTTCATCAAATTACAATAAAACACTTTGTTATTTGTGCAATAAGATATACACAAGCTTGTGGATTAAAAAGATATTTTGAAATGAAAAGAAATTTGACCACAATTATTATTCCTGAATGATGATCAGGTTATAATGGTGCGTCATTACTGATCTGCAGACAGCTAGAAGTACCGGTATATTGATATTCAGTTAAACTGAAGTTGGCTTCCATTTCCACATTAATAATGGAATTTCAATAAATTTTTACAATCTGTTGTAAATATATCAATGTAAATTGACATAATGAAAAATACAAAATTTAAAATTTTATCATAATTTCTGATCAATTACACCATAAAGGTTTTCAATGAATAAATTGAAATGTGGGGTATATGTCAATGAGACAGCAACCTAAAAACAAAAATAACCGAAAGACATTTAGGCAACATAGTCTCAGATAATATACATGTAAAAGCTTTATGGCCCATTGTCAATATTAAAGTTTTCTTGTACAAGTTTTCTTGGTCAAATTTTTTGATGGATTTTTTTTATGGTGGCAACATTCAAAGAAAACTTTCATCCAAAACTTTGACAGACTTTGATAGAAAAGAATCTCATTTTATTTTTCTTGAAACTTGGATGGATTTGGATGGGAATTATCCAATCACAATGCAGTTTTTTTTTAACCATGTTTTTATGGAAATCTTTGATAGTGACAAAAGACAACTTGGACTAAGTTAACTTTGATAGTGACAACCTGGCTTTAAATCACCCCAAAACAAATTGTGTGACTAATTAAATAATCAAATATCTGCTATCAAAACTAAATTCTGACAAAACAAAAAATTAAACACACTACATTAGACAACCACTATCGGGGCTCCCGACTTTGGGAAATACATAGGAAAATGTGGCAGGGTTAAACTAGTTTTTTCATGTTCAGCTAATATCATTATTGCAAAGTTTTATATTTTCAACATTATATGGATGTTTGAAGATCTTACTAAGTGCCTATGTCTAGCTTGCTTCCAAATACATACAGTTGATAAATTTCATTTTTAGGCATTGTCTTTTTCATGTCTAAATCTGATAACAGGTGAAAATTTATCCTTAAAAATTGTATTCTTAAAACATTGTGAATTTACTTTTTCAAATACTTTTCTTTTGATACCGCTTGTTAATAGATATAGGAAGATGTGGTGTGAGTGCCAATGAGACAACTCTCCATCCAAATAACAATTTATAAAAGTAAACCATTATAGGTCAATGTACGGCCTTCAACACGGAGCCTTGGCTCAAGACTGTCAGATTATACACAAGCATATATTTTTGCTGTTATAGAAAAACTTTGTAATTCCACATGGCATAGTATGGTTTTAACCCAATTGACAAACTACAAAGCATTTATAATTTGTACATAGCTTATCCAATTTACATTAATTTTCATTGATTTTTTCATTCAAATTACCAACACTGAAAAATTGACAAATTCTATAAAACACCTGTATTGTATAAAATTAAACATTACCACCAAACCTGTAAAACCTTAATAAAACAATCACATGAATAAACTTACCAGATTTAGGGTCTATATGAACTGGAGGGATGCCCATATGTGCGGGTGGGGGTTGTGCAAAATGCTCATTATTGTACATCATCAATCCCGCCAAAGGCGGCTGAAACTTGCTGCCCTGAAAAATAAAGCAATCCATCAGTATGGTTATTTTTTTTTTTTTGTAAACTTTATCATTTTTTATAAAGAAATCTACAGATGTGATACTTGCCTTTGTAATCAGCATCCTTTTATGAAATAAAAAGTAGGAAGCAAACAGTTGTTAAAACAATAGGTTTTCCGTAAGAACAAGGAACCTACTTGATTTACTGACTCATTTACTGAATACTTCATTGTTTTCCCTACAGTTCATCCTCTTCTTGTATTATATATTTTTTAAAGCCATATAAATGAAAAAAACATATATATTCATGCATTTCTGTTACAAAGTTCTGTTCAAACCTATCAAATTAAACGACTGATTCTTTGTTTGTTTCACATTCATTTGCAGATATTAATAGATTATCTTTGGTCATCTCAACGAGATTGATTTTCTCGCTTGAGCCGGTACGGCGAAAGTGAGAAAAGCAATGAAGTTGAGATGACCAATGATAATCTGTTTATCGCTGTTTTACCTATAACGACGTTGTTAATTTCATTGACAACGGGCACGTGGGCCCTTAGTTCTAGCGATAATTTTTCATATCACTCGACTCCACTGAGAAAGAAAATTATCAGTCAGCAAGATCAAAGGAAAATTTCGTAAAATAGCGATAATTCCTGCTTATTCAGAAATTAGATTATTCACAAATCATATATGTAGGTTCACAAAAACTGCTCAACTGGGTTGTAAAGCATTAGAGATTTAGACAGCCACTGGAAAGAGAGTATAGGGGACAAGGTAAAAGATTTTCCCTTGCAACAGGCCACCAATGGACCAGCAAATGTTATTTGATGTGCAGAGAAAATTGCACTCTTGCTACATGGGACATCAAATTTTATTCCAAATGGGCAAGATCCAAATTTATGCATCTTGGACAACCAAAAGGATAAGCCCTCAGCATGGGTCTTACTGCCTGAAGGGAGAAATCATAATTCTACACCCCAATGACCCCATCAACCTTGTGATCCCCTCTCTAAAGAGAAACATGTATATCACTGTATATCATCCCCTGCCATGGTACTGTACATATATGGTATAATGTCATTTTAGTGATGTTATCAAATTTAATTCAAATACCCTTGAAATCATTTCACACTCTACTACAGTGAGTAAATTGTATATTTATAAAATGAAATTCAATTTAGACAAAAAACAAGTAAGGTTTAACTGTAAACATTTCTAAGACATTCAAGTGTTTTCCTGGTAAATAAACACTTTTATCTTGATATAAAGAAAACCAACGGAAGTTGAAATAAATATGTAAGAAAAAAAGAAGAAAAGAGTTCTTTCTTTGGTTTTCTCGTCCAAGTTTGCTTCTTGTACTAAGGGGGATACAGCTTCGTCCTTTTCCTGTATAGAAGTGGTACAGTACTATAGAAATCTTCACAATCAGATAATCTGTTCCTTCATCGTAAAATTAGAAAATATGTATACTTTATGAAAAAAATATCTGTACTGCTATTTTTTTTTTTCTATTTTCATGAAGACACCCCAACCTCTCCTATTTCAAAGAGCTATTCCTTAAAAGGTATACACTTAGTCACTGGGTTATTCCAAATATTTTTTTAAATAACTTACTTGTCTCCAGAGATAATTTTGATTTAATTGTAACTCAGTTCATACATTGAACTGAAATGATTCATTGTAAAAAGAGCCTACAATGAAAATGTTTCAAATGTGTGAGAAATTATTATATGACAAAATGTACAAATCAGTTTAACTGTATGTGAATATATAAAACAAGAACTAGTCCTTTCCTTTGTCAATTACAAAAAGTGAAGAAGACAGAGGAACTTGCATATAATTCACCTAATTGGTCATTTTCAAGCAAATAATTAACCTAATCGGTCAAGTTCAAACAACTTCCAGTCAAAAACTTTGGATTGTTCATACAACACTTACAATCTATTACTATTGAAAGCTTACAGCATGTCTGCTTACAAATTCTGTTAGAACAATACTTATACAAGTGTTGTACAATGACAGTGTATAAAACAAAAGAATTAGACGTGTTTCACTCCTTTGGAAAGCATCATTTCCAGTGATCTAAATTCAATGCTTAGAAATAATTGATGAATCCTGTTCTTCATTTTTCTATTCATCTTTTGTTCTTTTTTATCGATTTACTAGGTAGGTATCTAAAATGATGAAACTTAAATCTATAAGTTTTGGATCAAATTGTATTTAATGTTTCGTGTAGTACTGCATGCAACAAGCTGTAATTAATGACAGAGAAATGATGAAAACCCATACAGCCCTTGTAGGTATAAAGCTTCCATTTGTGCTTTAATTAGTGACAACATAACTCGATAATTAGAGATTTGTGTTGAACAAGACAAGAAACGTGTCAGAATTGTCATAATCCAAACATGGGGGAAGGTGAATGCGTCCTTTTCTTTCATGATATGTTGTAAAACAAAGGTCTAAATTGACCACCTAAGTGGTTAAATAACTGTGAGATATTAAGTAGAAAGCTAAAACTAGTCTGTAAGCAGTGTTCTTCTCATTATAATGACAGAACTTATATGTAGCAAACATGAAGATACAATGTCAAAAAAACTTCAATATCACAAGAGTTGTCAGTTTGTTTGGGCCTTTATCCTTTCAGTTAATATACAATGTATAAACTGACCGCCTATGTTTACAACAATATTGGCCACCAAAGTTGTTAATATGGAAAACATAATGTCCTTACTACTGTAGGCAGGGAATAAAAAAAACTTGATTTCCTACTTTCATTCTTTCTTTAATCTGATACATCAGCATTTATGTAAGGCACACAATGAGAAGAAAAACAATGCTACCTCCAAAGTCCATTTCTATCACATTTTCACAACACTGGATTAAAGGGGATATGCAGATTCAATGTTTTCTCCAGCACATGATACTAAAGCCTCCATCCTGGATGAACAGCTTTAGTTAGATAGTCCTAATTTATTTAAATGCTGATGACCATTTGGGCATTCCATATTTTCCAACACAATAGAAAAAAATTCATAAAATGCCCATGGGCTACCACTGTCAAGAACTTATAAAACATATAATAAACAGAAAATCAATTTTCTGTCATTCAAACTCCATGAAAACCCCTAACACAACTAATCAACAACAAAAAAACATTGTAGGTGCCCTCCCTTTAAACACTTGCCTCTCTCACTTATCATCTTCCTGAGTATACTTAAGAAACCCAAGTCCAACCAAGAAGTTCAAGATAAAGTCAAAATACCTGGTGGTCTATATGAGAAGCCATGATATCTGATGGTTCAAAAGATTCCAGTGGCCCAAAAAGAAGCCAAAAGTCAGGTGGTGTTTTTTGACATCAATATACCTGATGGTCAGAAAACGGAGATACCTAGTGGTTCCTATAACATCGATATACCTTGCAGTCAAAAAGTCAAGATATCTGTGAATTTTTAAGATGTATAAGATCTGGCAGTCCATAAGGCCAAGATATCTTATGGTCCCAATAACATCAGTGTCCCTTGCAGTCCATAAAGAAGTCAAGGACCTGTGGGTGTTTATGACGTACAGATACCTCAGCTGTCAATAAGATATGCCTAGTGGCACAGTCCATAAAGTGGATGTTACAAATTAGTACATCAGAAGGATTCAATGTATATTGTTGTTTATAATGGACACCAATATACTTGTTCATAGAAAAATTAAGATATCGGTTTGTAATAGCCATTAAGACATGCGACTCTTTATAAACATGTCAATTCATTAAAAGGTCCAGCTATCTGCTAGTTCATATTAGATTCAGCTATCTGCTAGTTCATATTAGATTCAGCTATCTCCTAGTTCATATCAGATTCAGCTATCTGCTAGTTCATATTAGATTCAGCTAGCTGCTAGCTCATATTAGATTCAGCTATCTGCTAGTTCATATTAGATTCAGCTATCTGCTAGTTCATATTAGATTCAGCTATCTGCTAGTTCATATTAGATTCAGCTACCTGCTAGATCAAATAAGATTCAGCTATCTGCTAGTTCATATTAGAAGTTAGATTCAAGTTTATTTATAACCTGTCTGTTTGGATCACAGTCAAGATGTCTACTAGTTCATAAAAAGTTTTTTTTAAAAGAAGTCAAAATAATAATCCAAAATTATGCCAAAATATTCGTTATGGCAGAAATCTAGAGATTCAAAACTGTTAAAAGGATACCAGTAGTAAGACATTATAAAAAGTCTACCTGACAACAGTCACAGAAAGACTTTTGGAGAACAACTGGAAGCTGCATGTTCAACCCTAAGAAAGGCTTTTTCTACTTCCAAGTATGCCAGCAAAAGGCAAAACCTAATAAATAAATCTGTTTAATGGAGGATTTTTTCCCCATACTGTCCTGAAACATGTATATTTTTACATCTTTTTGCAATATTGCTTCCTTTCCTGATATAATTAGACATTGATATAGTCTTTTTAATGTCTTGATCTTTTTTCGTCAAATGACAATATTCTTGTTAGAAAATATGATACATCTGTAACTTGTAAGAAAATATTTTTTTCTTCAAGAAGAGCATGATCTTTTTTGTAACACTTAGCCATCTTAGTATTTTTTATCTCTTTTTTATGAAATAATTAGCCTGCCTTTAATGGATATCAAAAATATATCTGATAGGAAAAGATATTAGTATTAAATTTTAATACCTTGTTGGGAGAAATGTTAATAATAAGAGGTATAAAATAAACATTCATCACACAAAATTCAGGTTAAAAAAAAGAATGAAATTTTGTATTGTTGGTATCTTGCCTAAATGTTTCATTTCATGATGCATTGAAACATTGTTGAAAATAAAATAAAATGAGGTATGAATAATTAAATATGATGGCTTGTGTCACTGTATTTTACTTGAAATAATAAATTGCTTGTTTATTCTGGACATACATGGGTTAGGTAAATTTAATATAATCTTTTTTCATAAAATTTATTACTGTTTCATGTAAAAGTGATATCTCCTTTGAGGGACGTGTCAATATTTTTCACATGATCCAACCATTTGATGCAAAATGTCAAAAGTTTGTACTTATTTGTCTACATTTTTTATCAAGAATAAATAAGTTAAAAAATACCACAATTAAATTTTTCTAGCGAATTGATTACAACTCTTTATTAAAATATATTGGACAAAAGGTGAGATTGGGTGTACAGGTAATTATTAATGTTCAAATATTTGATTTACTTTATCTGAAGGGCCATATTCTTTGATATGAGTAAGACAATTCAAATTTTTATACATAGGGAATGTTTATTAAAGTTCACTTGAATATTTTTTGTGGCACTTTAATCGTTTACTTTTATTGATGTTACAAGTCAGCCTCAGTGAGCATGACAAAAATGAAAACTGTTGGCATTTGGATCAGTCTGCATATGTGGATATCAGTATACATACCACACAATATATTGGCGAGAGAAATCTATTTATAGAGCCATATAAACAAAGATTTTGGTGAAAATAATCTCAAGTAAACATATCTTTATGATGAGATTGTAAAAAATGATAAATAATTATAAATTATCAATTTTAATCAACATAATTGCTCAGTCATACTATCCTGTTCTCCCCTATAAAGTAGACTGAGCCAAAGTGACACACGTCTATCAAAGAAAATGAGTGCAGGGGCCCATTCAGAGATCTGATAGAAAAATTAATGTGTACTGATTTCACAAGGTAAAATTGGCTGATTAAAGCATAATTTTATGGAAGTATGCAATACCAGACTTCCTTACAAAACTGGTATTGTGTAAATTTAATTTGGGTGTCAAGACATGGGACAAACCAACACTTGAAAATAATGATAAAAATCTTTTGTCTGTTCTCCCAAAGGAACATAAGGGGACACACGGAAATGCCAGGTATCATAATACCTTTAAACCTGTGGAGAGGTTGCAAATGATGATTGTAGGGTTAATAGAGCCTTCTCATGTCAAAGAAACATAAAAAGAAGGGGTGAAGTGATTTTATGTCACAATAGAACCCAATGCAAGTTTAGGCTTCACTTCATTATAAAATGTTTGACACTTGTTAGAGAATATTCAATACTGGGCTCCTCTCGGGTGGCATTTTGTTTTATACTGAAACATCTCATTTTTTAAAAGCCTTCTATCCTATCTTACAATCTCATCTAACAGTATTTTAACTAAAGGAAGACAATAGGTTAGACAGAAAGCTGACATAAATCTTCTTGTAGAATTAGATATCATGATATAACTTGAGACAATTATCTTATTTTTTCATCATAGCTCAAATGACACCCTCATTATGGCCGATTGCTATCGGTGATAAAATGAGCTATGAATTCTGTCAAAATTTAAACTTATTTTTTCTGTCATTTCTACCTACATCATGGCAGTTGAGAATAATTGCATGTCAAACAAATATTTTCTATTCAAATTTCAAGGGATGGTGACAAAGGTTGTTTAATTCTGATGATGAGAAAATCAATTTGTTATCATATATATCTTTTCTTACATTTATTTCTTATTAATTATTAATTAATTCATTATTTCAAATAAATAAACCTTTCATAAAACCATTTTTTCTGTACATATGAATATTTTTTCCCAGTTTTTTGTGACATATGGCACTTTAGTCAGCTGTATATATTAAAATACAAAATATGTTGAAAAATGAGAATAAATAACTCAACATAAAACATGTTACAATATTTCACTTTGTATAACATGGCTACATTTATTTAACAAATAAAAAAAATCTTATGTCCACTTTAAAATGTTTAAATAACAAATGTTTTATTCTCTTCATCTAATAATCACCAATCTTTTCAATAAATGAAAATTTATAAAAATTTGGATTTTTTGTTGTTGTTAAAACATTTAATAAAGGTTTCTTTCCTTAAACAAAACCAAAACTGATAGAAGTTTCATAAATACAAATAAACAAATTTTACAAAAAAATAATTTATTAGTGTTGATAAAAAAATACTCACCGCAACATCTGCAAGAGCACATCCTAAAAGACATGTATCTGGCCAAATACAGACAGGCATTTTAGTCCTTATTAATAAATAGTCCTTTTCTTGTGCTACACTCAATGGTAGAGGTATTGGCCTATGAAGGGTGGGTGGCGAGGAAGAGGAGGATGTTGGTCGGGAGGGGGGTTCCCACATCACTCCACATGCTGTCCTTCCGTCAGTTCAGTTAAAGTCCTGTGATCACTGTGTATTGAGCTGATCACCACTAATTACTATTTAGATATCATTATACACTGTACAATCTCTAACATGTGTATTCACCAGGTAGTGTTTTGATTGACTAAGTCTAGAGAGTAGTATAAGCTATTTGACCCTGACCCTAACTGACGGCTCAACCAATATATCATGCCAGTTGCTAGGCTATGACACTTGACAGATTGATAGCGAAACAGCCCCACATTTTGTAGCAAGCCAATGTATAATTGGTCTACAATGGTGGGGATGAGCAGTTATGAATGGACTGAGGGCTGAACCAAACACCTGACAGAGGATATTGTCATGCGTGTTGAACATATTGATAAACACATTAAACTATGAAAATTCCTACAGTAAAAAGTTATTCATCGGTTATTAGTTTGAAATGATAATATCTTTATAATGATAAACCTATAATTATATCAGTGACAAGATTGTTACAAAAACAATAGAAGTAATTTGAATCCATAATTAACAAACAATTAAAACTGTTCTATTAAATAAAAATAAGTACTACATAGCTTTGTTAATAATAGAAGCAAAAAATTTAAATGTTAAATTTTATACAAATGTAAATCTTAAAGTTGGCCAGCTTTTACATTAAAAAAAAACCCATAAATTTCATCACTTTTTTATCATTATGTATGGAACAACCAAAAGTGTGATGAACAGATTGAAGAAGGGATGAATAAACTAAATGATTGGATGGACTGAAGAATGAATGGATAGACTGAAGAATGGTTGGACATAATTAGAATCTCTTCTGACAATGTCCAGTAAGGGTGTAAAAAGATCAGTAAAAAATGTCTACAGGGGCCACAAAAAGTCCATAAAACTGTAAAGCAGTATTTCAAAATTGAAAAATGAAACCATAAGCTAGTCGTTTCTGCATATGAAAAAAGGTGTAATCCTATTTCCAGACCTACCCTACTCTCAGTGTCTAACGTCATCAACTTAAATGACATTTTTATGTTATCAACGATTATATCTCTGTACAGCTTTTTAAAATACCCCCCAAATTAATATTAAAAAAATAAACGAAACAAAGCAACAAAAAATAAGTTCCTTCTTACAAAACAATGAAACCCTCAACAGATATGTGTTGCTCATTATCTTATTTGTGAGGTTTTCCATTCTATTATCCATGCTTATACAGAACTACTTTGGGTGGTTTCCCACAGATTCCACTGACTATTTGTATGTATGCTACTCATGTTCCATGCTGACAATTACTTAAGAAAGAATTTTAAAAAGTCAAAATGTTAATGACCAATGATTTCTAAATATTTAAGGAGGGCTAGCGAAATTCTAAAAACAGGTAGGTAGAAGCCCTGTGGACCAGCAGAATTTTGCCTCTAACTTATCATGCAATTTAGAGGTCAAGGAGAATGAAATAACATTTTGAACTGGCCCTTTTTTAACCAAGCATAATCCAACTTGTAACAGATCTTAAAGATTTTTAATCAAAAGGTAGCCAACTTCTCCCAAAAAACTACAAAAATTTAAAAACAATGAATGGAAAATGTGTCCCCATGGACACTGATGATGTCCCCGCTTGCATACAACATTATAAAGACATAACTCAAAAACAATTTCTTTCTACAAGTTTTGGTTCTTTGCATTGTGTATGAGTTTCATAAAATTTGAATGAGGAAAACTTAATTTAGAGTAAGAAAGAAAATGGGTCAGAAGGAAGGACGGAAAGCTGGAAGGATGGTCAAGGGTAACAGTTAATGCCACTTTCGCCTAGTGGCAGGGGCTTATAAGAAGCATTTTTTGACATATATTTATGTGTCTGAAGGAAAAGTTGCACACATGCAAGTATCAAATAAATATTTCCTATGAGGTGTTGTTTATAAAGAAAAACATTGTGGTAATTTATTTAGCAGGTACTTCGAAATTATCTATATATTTTGGTCCAAATAGTAGTTGAAAAACAACTAAAATCTTTTAATTTTCATAAAAACACACAGGAGAGCCTTTTCCATGACATTTGAATCTACATTTATTGTGAAGTGGTAGATCATATCACTACCTGTTTCTAATTTTATATTACCTCATCATGAAAAGACATAAATAGAAATCTTGAATTAAAAATTTAAATTTTAGTGAAAAATAAGAAAGTAGAATAAGATCCTTATCACACCCTGTCCTTAGCATAACTAAAGAGTGTGAGCAATATGTGCAAAATTTATTAAAATCTAACAGACAAACCGAAAAGGGGCTTTCTTTCAGATTCAAATATTCCTTACAAGTTTCATGAAATTTGAGCAAAGTATTTTCTAGTTAATGACAATTGTCAACCTTTGGAAGGACAGAGAGAAAATCAATGATATATCATAGTATGTCCCAACTATGAAGTCAAACAAAAAAATTAAAATTATCATAACTATAAACGTAGACTTCTACTTCAATATCCTACTATCTAATTAAAATCTTGCAATTCCAAAGGCTGAGAAAATTATATATATATACATGTGAATACCTAATGCTCCTCATTGATAGAGTATTGCCCTATAAAAGTTTATTTTATGCATATTCTTTTTGTAAGATCATACAAATCCAAAATTTCCACCCCCACCCCCACCCCAACCCCACCCCACCCACCCCAAAATAAAAATTTTTTTTAAAAAAAGCATAAAGTAATACTTTTAACAGTTCTACTATTCATCATCCCTCCATCCTCTTTTCTAAACAACCTCAAGTAGGCATAAACCTGCCGAGGAATTTACATTTATTCTATCATAATACAAGAAATTAATTTTTGTTGATATTTATTTCAGTTTGTGGAAAATCAATAAGATTGTAACCAAATATATTTTTTGCTAGATAATAAATGTCAGCCTTAATAAAAACCTACAGCTTTTAATTTTTTTCTTTAAAGAAATACACAAAATACTTTTTGAAATATCACAAATGTATTGATATGTAACTTTTCTTATTAGTTATAACAATTCTGGTTTCCTCTGGTACAATTTTAATGAAACCATAATTGCTGTAAGACTGACAGAGTTATCTCTCTTTATATTCTAATGTTTTGTTTTCTTAGTTATTCTGAAAACAGTTTGAGTTTCCTCCCTTATTCCAAAAGATTGCTTTCTTCACAAGAAAACCTTGAAGAAAGAAAGAGTATTCTCCCTTAGTCCATTAGTCTCAGACAGGAGAGCTTTTTGCAAATCTTGAAGTCATTACACAAGGTCTCTATGTGTTGATAATCCATCTTGTGGAGAGACAAATCTAATTATGTTGGGTGTGAGTAAAAACAAATAATCATATTACACCTCTTACAGGGGCTTATATTTTTTTTCCAACAAAGAAATTTGTGCCATACCAAGTCTGTAGTGAACCTTTTGAAATGTGATTACCCTTTTCACTTCAAACAAATATAATTACATGAATTATTTCAGTCAATGATTTGCAACAATTCAACATTTCACCATTTAGCTTTTCTTGCAACAACTGTATTTTTCATAGCACCCCAAAAAATGTGCATGTTAACTTAACAGTTCCTAGAATGTTTGTTGTGGACAGGTCAAATTTAATTTCTAACAGCATAAGGATTCAAACTACTACTTGCTATATTGCACTACACAACACATGTATCTGTGATTATCTTCATCAGCTATCCTTAAGATGAAAAATTCTTTGAAATAAATTAAGACTTACTAAAGGGTTTTAAAACACAACAGTTTCAAACAACCTAGGTAAAAATCACATGATGATGGTTTCGGCACAAATACATATTTTAGTAAACAGCTGCGTCAAATGTGCATTATACACAATTTTTTAGCATATTGAAATTGTGTCATTTTCACCAACAGTATATACTTTTAAGTATTTTGATCCTAGCATATTCAAAGTAAATTTCAGTTATTGCAGGAAGTGTTGATAAAGTGATGATCGAACCATGGTATACCATAATAAGTCCTTTACAGGCCTATAATAGACGATCAGACCATGGTATACCATAAAAAGTCCTTTACAGGACTATAATAGATGATCAGACCATGGAATACCATAATGAGTCTTTAACAGGCCTATAATTGACGATCGAACCACGGTATACCATAATAAGTCCTTTACAGGCCAATAATAACTGACAGAAAGGTGAGGAGCACAATCGGACCATGGTATACCATAATAGGTCCTTTACAGGCCTATAATAGACGATCAAACCATGGTATACCATAATAAGTCCTTTACAGGCCTATAATAGACGAACGAACCACGGTATACCATAACAAGTCCTTTACAGGCCTATAATAACTGACAGAAAGGTGAGGAGCACGATCAGACCATGGTATACCATAACAAGTCCTTTACAGGCCTATAATAGGCAATCAGTCCATGGTATACCATAAGAAGTCCTTTACAGGCCTATAATAGGGGATTGGACCTTGGTATACCATAATAAGTCCTTTACAGGCCTATAATAGACAATCAGACCATGGTATACCATAAGAAGTCCTTTACGGGCCTATAAAAGACAATCGGTTCATGGTATACCATAAGAAGTCCTTTACAGGCCTATAATAGAAAATCAGACCATGGTATACCATAACAAGTCCTTTACAGGCCTATAATAGACAATCAGACCATGGTATACCATAACAAGTCCTTTACAGGCCTATAATAGACAATCAGACCATGGTATACCATAACAAGTCCTTTACAGTCCTATAATAGACAATCAGACCATGGTATACATACCAGTCCTTTACAGGCCTATAATAGACAATCAGATCATGGTATACATACCAATTCTTTACAGGCCTATAATAGACAATCAGACTATGGTATACCATAACAAGTCCTTTACAGGCCTATAATAGAAAATCAGACCATGGTATACCATAACAAGTCCTTTACAGGCCTATAATAGAAAATCAGACCATGGTATACCATAACAAGTCCTTTACAGGCCTATAATAGAAAATCAGACCATGGTATACCATAACAAGTCCTTTACAGGCCTATAATAGACAATCAGACCATGGTATACATACCAGTCCTTTACAGGCCTATAATAGACTATCAGACTATGGTATACCATAACAAGTCCTTTACAGTCCTATAATAGACAATCAGACCATGGTATACCATAACAAGTCCTTTACAGGCCTATAATAGAAAATCAGACCATGGTATACCATAAGAAGTCCTTTACAGGCCTATAATAGACAATCAGACCATGGTATACCATAAGAAGTCCTTTACAGGCCTATAATAGACAATCAGACCATGGTATACATACCAGTCCTTTACAGGCCTATAATAGACAATCAGACCATGGTATACATACCAATTCTTTACAGGCCTATAATAGACAATCAGACTATGGTATACCATAACAAGTCCTTTACAGGCCTATAATAGAAAATCAGACCATGGTATACCATAAGAAGTCCTTTACAGGCCTATAATAGAAAATCAGACCATGGTATACCATAACAAGTCCTTTACAGGCCTATAATAGACAATCAGACCATGGTATACCATAACAAGTCCTTTACAGGCCTATAATAGACAATCAGACCATGGTATACATACCAGTCCTTTACAGGCCTATAATAGACAATCAGACCATGGTATACCATAACAAGTCCTTTACAGGCCTATAATAGACAATCAGACCATGGTATACCATAACAAGTCCTTTACAGGCCTATAATAGACAATCAGACTATGGTATACCATAACAAGTCCTTTACAGGCCTATAATAGACAATCAGACTATGGTATACCATAACAAGTCCTTTACAGGCCTATAATAGACAATCAGACCATGGTATACATACCAGTCCTTTACAGGCCTATAATAGACAATCAGATCATGGTATACATACCAATTCTTTACAGGCCTATAACAGACAATCAGACCATGGTATACATACCAGTCCTTTACAGGCCTATAATAGATGATTAGACCATGGTATACATACCAATTCTTTACAGGCCTATAATAGACAATCAGACTATGGTATACCATAAAAAGTCCTTTACAGGCCTATAATAGACAATCAGATCATGGTATACATACCAGTCCTTTACAGGCCTATAATAGACAATCAGATCATGGTATACATACCAATTCTTTACAGGCCTATAATAGACAATCAGACTATGGTATACCATAACAAGTCCTTTACAGTCCTATAATAGACAATCAGACCATGGTATACATACCAGTCCTTTACAGGCCTATAATAGACAATCAGATCATGGTATACATACCAATTCTTTACAGGCCTATAATAGACAATCAGACTATGGTATACCATAACAAGTCCTTTACAGTCCTATAATAGACAATCAGACCATGGTATACATACCAGTCCTTTACAGGCCTATAATAGACAATCAGATCATGGTATACATACCAATTCTTTACAGGCCTATAATAGACAATCAGACTATGGTATACCATAACAAGTCCTTTACAGTCCTATAATAGACAATCAGACCATGGTATACATACCAGTCCTTTACAGGCCTATAATAGACAATCAGATCATGGTATACATACCAATTCTTTACAGGCCTATAATAGACAATCAGACTATGGTATACCATAACAAGTCCTTTACAGTCCTATAATAAACAATCGGAACATGGTATACATACCAGTCCTTTACAGGCCTATAATAAACAATCGGAACATGGTATACATACCAGTCCTTTACAGGCCTATAATAGACAATCAGACCATGGTATACCATAAAAAGTCCTTTACAGGCCTATAATAGACAATCAGACCATGGTATACATACCAGTCCTTTACAGGCCTATAATAGACAATCAGACCATGGTATACATACCAGTCCTTTACAGGCCTATAATAGACAATCAGACCATGGTATACCATAAGAAGTCCTTTACAGGCCTATAATAGACAATCAGACCATGGTATACCATAATAAGTCCTTTACAGGCCTATAATAACTGATAAAAAGGGGAGGTAGGGATGATTTTAGCTTAAAATTAAAAGTAATTATTTTAAATCTGGAATAATTTTGAATTCTGGAAAACTGATAAGAAATATAAGATGAAAACTAACCCAATTTAGGTGGATTAGCCATGCATAAGGGGGTTAGTTAGTTCATACTAAAATATCACTGAAGGTAAACTTAACCTGAACCTTGCACGCATAGCTAACCCTCTTTAGTAAGAAGTTAGTTTTCATCATACATTTCTTTTCAATTTTCCAGAATTCAGAATTATTCCAGATTCAAATAATTCCTTGTTTTAAAGATAATTATCTTTATAAAATAAGGAGAGATGGTCAGATTGCTAATTAGAAACTATCCACCAGAGTCCAAATGACAAGGATGTATTAATAAACTATATATCAAACTACAGCCTTCAACAATGAGCAAAACCAATACCATATAGTCAGCTATACAATACCAATGCTGTCATGGATTAAAAAAAAAACTACTCATTTTTAATTGTGCATTAATTCAACTTTAAAACAAATCACTGTAGATGGAACCTTCAAGAAATTACAGTTCAGAAGCAGTGGTATCAGTCAAATGATAGTCACATAAGATTGTAATACCAGGTTCAGTGAATATCCTTCAACTGTTAAACTGTAGACCAAATGTTTGGGAAGACAAAATACAAATAAAATTGTTAGCTTCAAAACAACAAACCATAAAAAATCTCTGATGTAAACTTTACTTAAGGGACCAGGATATTAGCCAAAACAAGTTTTGCCAAGGGTATCCATTCTTTGTGTTTAAACATTTTGGGTATCAATTTGTCTACGGTAGAAACTACACGGTTTTCAACTGTCAAACTAACAGTACAAATTCAAGGGGGTTTGACAGTTAACTTGGTCAATCAGAAATGGTGAGGTTTTTGGCTATCAGCTTTTACTGTCCCCTTGTCCAACAAATATGTGTGGTATACTAGTCCAACAGAGACTGTTAAACATTTTGTAATCAATAAGTCCAACAGATAGATATGAGAAGATGTGGTATGAGTGCCAATGAGACAACTCTCCATCCAAGTCACAATTTGTAAAAGTAAACCATTACAAGTCAAAGTGCGGCCTTCAACACAGAGCCTTGGCTCACACCGAACAGCAAGCTATAAAGGGCCCTAAAAATGACTAGTGTAAAACCATTCAAACAGGAAAACCCGACAGTCTAATATATATAAAAAACACTTATGAAAAGCATCAACAAACTACAACCACTGAACATCAGGTTCCTGACTTAGGACAGGTGCAAACAAATGCAGCGGGTTTAAACTAGTTTGAAGGCGCCAACCCTCCCCCTAACCTGGGACAGTGGTGTAACAGTACAACATAAGAAACTATGAAAAACAGTTGAAAAATGCTGAACTCATCAAATGGATACAAATAGAAATACATCCAACAAAAACACAAAGTGGACATGGACGTGGACGGGTACTTGTACATCCCAACAACAAAAAGACAATTAGCACAGATAGGAGAGTACTCGCAGTTACTGACAGCTAGTTCAAAGCCAATCACAACTAAAATCATTTAGTTGTCAACTTGTTCCAAAAAAGACTTAGACTTTTTATTGCAGCTAATTTAGTCCAGTTGTTTTTGCACTTTTAACATATAGTTGTAAATACATGTGAACTTAAATAAGGACAAGACAGGAAATCATAAAACCTCAAACAACTTCAAAGATTTTTTTACTGTATTGGGCATGGATGCCCCAACATCAAATATAACAAAATTTCCTTGCAAAATCAATTACTGTAGCAAAATAGCACATGTACGTTTTCCATGAAAAGACAGTTTGACTGAGAACTGCTTCTTCTTAGCAAGTGCTGCAATTTATCATAATACATTGTTATCTGAAGAACCACTACAATTTATATTTAATGAATGTCAAAGCTTCAGATTAATGACAGCTCCACTGGATAACATATCATAACTACTTAAGGGCTGAAAGCCACAATTTTGCAGGTCTTATCTTTTGACATGTTAATATGAATTTCAATACAGTGAGCAAGTAGGTGCTTATTTTAATGGAAAATTAAGTAGAAAATACTACTACATCTTATAAAATACACCTAATCTGTTTGATTACAATGTTTTAGGATTTTCTCCATAGAATATATAGCCCGCCTACTGCAGTGTAATGAAGTATTATCATGCCCAACAAATGCATTGAATCAGAAACTCTGCCTGTGGCTAGTGTCACTGAAACTGGAGTTAAATCCTAATAAATATTGAATAGAATTATGATAATAAGCTTTGATGGTCATTAGTGTTTGTATGTGTAAAACCTGAATGCCTCTTCCCTTAAACTCATCTAGTTCGAACTGGAGAAGCTTCAAAATACATGTACATAGTACTTAGGCAGATATTCTCAATGTAGAAAGGATTTGTATTCAGGATTCCACTAACACACCAAGAGTATGTTTCTGCATTTCACGGACTACTTTTCTTGAACCTCCAAGATGCTAATTATTTCATTTAAATGAAGGAATCTCTTTAATTGCTGATTTCCATTTAACACAATGCAAGGCACCTTTGTTAGTATTGAATTACCTTCTTACTTTTAGCAGATTTCAGGCGAGTTTTGTGTGCCCAAGGAACATTATTTTGTTCATTGCAGATCAGATCCTAATTAAGAATGAGTTGTGAACATCTGCAGGTATAATTCCATCTTTCTGTAAATTTTGCTTCCAATGACAAATATTTCAATATAAAAATAAGGAGAGGTGGTATGATTGCCAATGAGACAACTATCCAGTGACCCAAGTTCAAATGAAGTGGATATAAGCAATTATAGGCAATCGTACAGCCTTCAACATTAAGAAAAATCCATACCATATAGTTGGCTATAAAAGGCCCAGACATGAAAAATATGCAACAATTCAATTGAGAAAATTAACAGCCTAATTTATAACAAAACAATTTACGAAAAAACAAATATAATGGACATGATCCAACAACAACCACTGAACTACAGGTATGTGGCAGGGTTAAACATGTTTGTAAGCACTCAACCCTCCCCTTACCTTACAGCTCAACATAAGAACAAACTATAACAAGGATGTGTCCATAGTACATGGATGCCCCACTCGCACTGTCATTTTCTATGTTCAGTGGACCGTGAAATTGGGGTCAAAACTCTAATTTGGCATTAAAATTAGAAAGATCATATCATAGGGAACATATGTACTAAGTTTCAAGTTGATTGGACTTCAACTTCATCAAAAACTACCTTGACCAAAAACTTAAACCTGAAGCCGGACAGACGGAGGAACGAAAGAACAGATGCAGAGACCGAAAACATAATGCCCATCTACTATCGTAGGTGGGGCATAAAAATCGGTTGAAAATGGTCAAGCATGTTAGACAGGATCAAAATAAGACTAGCTCTTTGGGATATTTTCTCACAAAACAAATAAGTACCCACTTTTACTCATACTTAAAGGTTATATAGTACAGTACCTCTATCAAAAATTATTTAATCATAGGGGATTTGGAGTATGAGGATAAGAAGGCATTTGATAACCAAAAGGTCCTGACTATTAAGATATTATAAACATACAAGAGCAGAAGATTTGTTTGAGTATGGGAGATAAGATCACATTCCAAAACCAAAAGGGCCTGACTATCAGGATTTTGTAAACTTACAAGACCAGGAGATCCGTTTGAGTATGGGGGATAAGAAGGCATTCCATAACCAAAAGGTCCTGCATTTCTGTCTTGTACTGGAGGTTTTCCTGAAAAAGACATAATGCAATATAGTATTTAAATGTATATATATGAATCATAAAAATACAAGAAAGCAGAGGCCTAATCATACCTACAATATGCTTGGCTGGAGGATTTTATCTTGGCTATTTATGTCATTTTTATGTCTTTTTATCTGAACTAAAAAGACTGAACACAAGATTAATTCAAGGTTAGGTGACAATTGTCAGATGGAAATACATTCTTTCAAAGAAATTCACATCTCAGATTACTGACCTTTCAAACAATTTAACAACCTTTGAATGTTACACACTTATAAGGCTACCTTAACTTTCGTCCTGTCTAAGTTTTAAAGTGCAGTAACTCTGAAAAATTTAACTGATTGCATGGAACTTTCACAGTTACACACAATGCACAAATTATCATACAAAGCCACACTTGGTTCCATTCAGTGCAATGTTAACTGCTTGTAATTTCACATTGACAAACTTCCCCATATGAAATTTGTACATACATGTATGACAATCTCCATGTGTATATTGTCAAACCCCCCCTTTTCTACAAAATGCAAAAGTAACAAAAAGAAATTAAGATAGTGCACAACCACATATCATATTAAATTAATCTGTTTTATTCTACTTCAATGTGAACTGAATGTTTTGTGATGACCAACTTTTATAACAGACAGAAAGAAGTGTGCCAAATCCACAGAACAGGACAAAAATATTATGTAATGCATAATTTTTAACATGAGAGGTAAAACAAGTCATAGCCGGTAAACTATGACTGGCTGACAAATTCATATATTTATAGTAAGGTGTGAGTTGAAGAAATAAAAGTAAATGTAATACAAGTATTTGTTCAACATTAACTCATATACAAAACAAAATCATTTCCTTAGTGACAACGGTTTTTTGTTTTAAATGAACAAGGATTTTTTCTATGATCTTCCTTTCATCAGTAAATCACTTATATTCAAGTAAAACCACTGCATAGGTGAAAATACAAAACTTGAAAAGAGACCTCAATAAGAATTCATTGGTTAGTATCCCCCTAGTATGGCGTGGAATCAGGGTAAAAAAAGTCTAAGTATATGGAATTATTTCTGTATATAAGTAATTTACGTATATACGTAATTACTTTGACAAGTATGTCTAAACAAGTGACAACTCTACGACAGATCCATCCGTGAAAGTGATACTTGGATGAAAACATATATTATATTCATAATTACTCTAAATATCAGCACAACAATGTTAAATCTGCAAATTTGCGGAAGCAAATTTTTGTTCTTCACTCGCCGGGATTCAAACTCATGCTACTGTGTCCAGCGCTAGAAAGCTGAATTATAAGTTCAGCCTAGGTGGCCTAGTGGTCTAGAGCGCTGGACACAGTGCAGGCAGTGTTGTCTCGATATCCCAATAGCATGAGTTCGAATCCCGGCGAGGGAAGAACAAAAGTTTGCAAATTTGCAGATTTAACATTGTTGTGCTGATATTTATAGTAAATATGAACGTAATTATTTTTGTATATATGTAAATCTAATTATGTATAAACGTAAATAAGAATTTTTGACCCTGATTCCGCGCCATACCCTAGCAAACTGTTTTCCAATAAACATAAGCAGGCCAAAAAAAATATGTAGTGTTTAGTTACAAACCTGTTTAATAAGAAGGGTCAGTTTGTTAGATTTGAAAATTAAACATTGTATATTAATGTAATAAGAACAGTAATTGCCATAAATCATAAATCTATCTTAAGGTCTTATCTTTGATTTTGTAACATATTTCAAATGTCGATGACTATCTTGGTAACAACTGCTGTATTATAAGTTAAGTTTAATGAACTTGATGAAAACGGAAGAAAATAGTGTCCTGTCATCAATTTTGAACTGGGAGTTTCGACATTATATCAAAAGTAGCAAAAGTTCGGATTCAGACCTTGTTTCAAAAGTTATCAAGAGTTCTAATTCCAGACAGTTGTCAACAAGAGCACTTTTTATTTTTACAATTAAAAATTTGAGTCAGGAGTAAACATAACTTGCCTTCAAGATTTTCATAATAATTGTTCTCACACAGTTTCAAAATATTTGGTTATGTACAGTACATACAGTAAAGACCGAAAAACAGACTATCTACCTCAAGCAGTCAACTTTTTTTTTAGCATTAAATAAAAGTTAGAACCATCAAATAAAACCTTTGGACTATGTAAGCATACATGTATTAAGTTTCAAAATAAAGAATAAATGTTGTACTCGTTATTCTGCATCTAAACCAAAAATAAATGCTGTTCTAGCAATTCTGTAAATAAATCAATTTTAAATTTATCAAATTCAACAAAATTGATAACTGAAGAATTTAGCATTGTAAAACAGATGGTGAATTTTACACCAATATCATTATGTCCTGGGTGGTCTTATAATAGATCATGGAAATTCAAATATGATTCAAATTTTCTACGATCAAGCTTCAATCTATGAAGTTATACAACCGATGGGAAATTAGCAAAATATTCAAAGAAAACTCAACAGCCTGCGGCTTGCAATTCAAACAAACATTCTGACACAAGACCCCAAATTATATACATATCATGGTTTGTTAAAGACTAACTACAACCCTTTGATCTTATGTTTTTGATCTCAGGAGAAAATCTTTAAGGAATAACTAGTCTATTGACTTTATCCAACTAATTACTTGGTGATGCTGCAAACAGCTGATCGATAAATACGACCTCAAATTTATGGTCATTTTTAACATGTGTTTTTAACATTCTTAAAAATATCAAATGAAGGAAAGGTTTATCTTTTGATCAGTTTGTATTGCCACCACTTGTGAACAAAGAGAACTTGATCTGATTTGTTTTAATATTTATACAAGGTCAATATGTCCTAATGTTTACTATCATTGAATCTTAATTTGGGACATATGGTGATTTAAATTCTATGATTCTTTCTTCCTGCAACATTTTCAAAACATGTCCTTCTGTTGAAGTTTTCGAAGGGAAGCAACTTTATTTCTTCAAAACATTCAAGTTACCTCCCTTGTATCATTTGCTTTAGTAATAAATTTGTCTCCCTTTTCCTATTATTTCTATTAAAAATTTGTCACTCCCTAAATAATTACCAATAAAGAAATGCCATCATCTTGGACAAGAAAATTGTTAGGGTGACAAAATGTTTGTAAAATTACAATTGTCGGAGAAGGTTTTATGAAACCAATATGATTAAGTAAAAAGAATATAATAATATTCACATGTAAAATTCCAGCAAAAGAAGTATTATGGCCGAGATCAAAACTATACATTACCCTAACAGATGGAACCAATCAACAAAACTAGATTTTTTATTTTTTCTATGGAATTCAAATAAAGTTCTGATGGTTATATGTCATAGAAAAGATCAAATGATTCACATGTTATTAGGTAGTAACTGTCTTTCCTGTGAACCAGACATGAAATAATGACGAGTGTGCAATAGCTTGGATCATTCTCACCAACTTTTACCAAGGTTTCATGCAATACGTTTTTTACTTAATCAGGCTGTTAATTGTCCCTTTTGAAATATTTCACATTTGCTAAACAGGAGCATTTTATAGCATTCCATATGGCAGTAGTTTTGGGCAAAATGTGACCTGTTGGTGTTTATTTCTTTGTTTTTTGTTCTAATGTGGATAGTTTTAAATAACGCCACATACTTTATATATATATATATACCAAAAAAAAAAAATATTCCAGCAATTTCATCTGCCATATAATTTAATAAACTTTAAGTTGACTAACAATGGTTAAAAATACAACTAACCCTTCACATGGAGCTAGCAGTTCAATGTTGGGGACTACAGGACAGGTAGTTTTTAGCACAATTTATCTGGTTGGAAGGTTTCAAGGAAGAGATAATAATTATTCAAAACAATGCTGTAAAAATCATTTAAACCAAATTTTTAAACTTACAAGTAAAATTCCATTTTGTTTTTCCTGAAATTGAAAATTTTCGATCAATTTTAGAAGTGGAGTGAAAGTGACTTGATCAAAGTAAACAAACTACATGTAAACTGTTCCATAGCTGAGCTACTAAGGCTAGGTGATGGTAAAAATATTTTTAGACAACATGCAAACACTTCCAAAGTTTAATTTATAATTTATCTTCCAGACTTTCTACAATCACTTGGTACTATTGGTCTGCCTTTTTTTCATTATATGTTACACATTGTACATTCCACCTGTATCATGTTTTTTTTAAACTAGAGGGACACAATCATGCACGGCTGTATACTTGAAGGGTGTGTCAGAAAGTCCTGTTTAATTCTTTTCCCTATTTTTGAATTGACCAGAGTTCTAGCTGTTCAATGTTATATGTTTTTGTTTATATTCTCATAAATGACATGATCTATTATACAATGGGATTTCTATGATGTTTCTTTTCAAAAACATAAGCACAGATCGCCCTTATTTTCCAGCAAGAAATTAAGATATAAGGTAACTAGTGTAAAATTACTGACCATTTCAAATAAAACGACAAGAATCATTGCAATTAACTGTCTGTTACAAATCTATTTCAAATAGATAGAGACCCTAAGGAAACATCATTTACCCTAGAATTCATGGTTAGTGCATGCATGATGTATAATCGTCACAGTCTGTGCCCAGAAACCACTTGCCCTTTGTAAAAATTGGTTCATGCTAGTGAAAATTTTCAATAACTTGATTAGGCATTATATAGAAGTATTTTCTGGAAATGAGCTTTCATGCTAGTAGTCATACAAGTTTTTGGCACAGACTGTTGCTATCAAGGAATACATCCTGATATCTTATTCCCCCAAACAAAATTGCCCTTGAAAATGGCATATTCTATCTATGGATTATTTTTCTTTAGTATTACTATTTCATTGTCAGTCAAAATAGATGATGATTGAGTTTTGCAAAAAGGAAACAAATAGACATTCTGTTCAAATCACGAAATGAACACTTTAAAACAATGTAAAATGCATTTTAACATTAATTATGTTGATGTTATTTCGATAATATTTAGTAAACTGAAGTTATTTCAATAATATTTAGTAAACTGAAACAATTAACAGCCTATTTTACATTCAAGAGGTTAAAAGAAATATGGAAAAAAAAAATGTCATTGTGCTGCATTGACAACAGAGTTACAGAAGAAGAGAAGATGTTTATACATCATATAAGGTACATAACCATATCCTGTTTCAACAAAATGATAAAGGGTCATTTGTATTAGTGAAAAAAATCATCTTTAAAATCATTTTTTATATTTAAATAAAAATTTTATATCAGTTTCATACTAAGCAACTAATGATCCAACCAATTGAAATTAGCCTTGCAGACTAGACACTCTGTTATCATAAATATACTTTTAGTGCTCTACAATATCTGTGTTATTTTCATTGGAATATGTAAATAAATAATGCATTCTTTTAAACAAGGATTGGCAGGCATTAGCAGTAAAACCTAAAGGTATTGTGCCAGAAAGGCTGACATTGGTCTTAAAAAATTGGACTTTAAATTATCATATTTAACCTGCATTAATGATCTAAAATATGCAAATTTAGCTAACCTAGAAATTTTTCCTGTCTATCATACTGTTAAGTTTTAGATGATGTTCACAACTTCAAAAGTATGATATTCTGCCAGTTTAAAGCCATATTCCCTGTTTAAATGCATGTTAAGGGTGTATATATATATCCTTTTCAAAAACATTGACAACATGGTACCACCAAAATATTTTTTTTATAAATTTAAAATTATATACATGGGTTAACTAAAAATTATGCTGGTTCATGCATGTGGCCAATGTCATGTGAAACTAACTATCAATTCAAAAATTAGTTAAAATTCTGATTTTCATTAGAAGAGGACATCTTTTCTGTTGTAATGGTCAGACCTGGTTGATTTTGTATTTGTCAGATATTCATCAGAGTTAACTGGTCTATTGTTACGACAACTATTAAGTTTTATGAAATTAATGGGTCCAATATTGACCCTTCATCAACCTACTCCTCCCGTAATCCCAAACTTTTCTATTCCTCTATGCAGGTTGTAAACATGTGAAAATAAAATGCTCCGCTGGACACAGCTTGATACGACCACAGAGGTCGAACCCTGAACATTTGGGGCAAGTTTGGACACAACATTCAAGCTTGATACAGCTCTGAATTTGGATGGTGATTAAATATTTGACACAGCATAGGTTTCTGACACAGAATGAATGTGGTCTAAGAACTTAAAAATTTTTCATTTACCTATTATGGTCCAATATCCAAAATCTAAATACATGGTTAGATTCAGCTTATCAAATAATCCAAAGAACTCAATTTTTGATGAAATCAAACAAAGTTTAATTTTGGACCCTTTTGACCTCAATGTGGACCAATTTGATAACGGGGCCCAAAAGTCAAAAATCTAAATACATGGTTAGATTCAGCATATCAAAGAACCCCATATATTCAATTTTTGTTGAAATCAAACAAAGTTTAATTTTGGACCCCAATTTGGACCAACTTGAAAACTGGGCCCATCCCCCAAACTCAATCCCAGCCTTCCCTTTGTGGTATGGTACCTTGTAGTACAATTTCAGAGAGATCCATACACTTGAACACAAGTTATTGTCTGGAAACTTAAAAAGTGCTTGTTTTTTGGCCCCCCCTTATTCCTAAACGTTTTGGGCAATTACCCCAAAACTCAATTCCAGCTTTCCCTTTGTGATATGGAACCTTGTAGTACAATTTCAGAAAGATCCATATATTTACACACAAGTTATTGTCATGAAATTAGAAAAATGCTTGTTTTTTGCCCCTTTTTTGGCCCCTAATTCCAAAAATTTTGAGGCAATTACCCCCAGAGTCAATCCCAGCATTCCCTTTGTGATATGGAACCTTGTGGTATAATGTCAGAGAGATCCATACACTAACACACAAGTTATTGTCTGGAAGTTACAAAACTGCTTATTTTTGGCCCCTAATTCCTTAACTGTTGGTACCATAACCCCCAAAATCAATCCCAAACTTCCTTTTGTGGTATTGAACCTTATGGTAAAATTTCATAGAGATTCACTTTAACTAAAGTTATTGTGCGAAAACCAATGAGTCTTCGGACGACGACAACGACGCCAACGTCTTACCAATATACAACTGCAAAAATTTTTTGCAGTCGTATAAAAATGTGAAGGAAATTTCATATATGTGCACGTCATTTTAAGATACCAGTTTTCGGCAAACAGGAAGTAGAGAAGAACATTGAAAAGAACCAAAAAGGTGTCACATAATATAACCAGATGAAGAGCTACGAATTTCTGAGAAAAATCAGATAGAAATGTCATCACAGGCAGACATAGATAAACATCCAGACAGGATAAGGTCTGTGTACCACCCTAAACTTTGTCTTCAAGATATAAATATCATAACAATGAACATATAGGGAAGCTAGTCTGAAGTATAAACTGAATGTAACAGGCTTGAACACCTGATAATCTACTGTATCAACTAAAGATAGAAACAATCTGTTGTTTTCAATTCGTTTGACATATTTGAGCTTTTGATTTTGCCATTTGATAAGGGACTTTCCGTTTTGAATTTTCCTTGGAGTTAGGTATTTTTGTTATTTCACTTTTCCTGTTATTTAACTTTTTTCTGAACATTTCATAGAACTAGACCAGACCAGATTCTGGACTAAAAATATCAATTTTATGAACAAAATCCAACAGAATTAGACCTTGATGATGCTGGGACTATTTCAACAACCATGTTAAACAGGACATACTTTAGGATACTGGAACCTACACCATTTTTAGTATGCAGTCTACACAAAATATTGTTTACCTTTACAAAAAACTTACACCTGAACAATAAAGATGGTGAACTCTGTGGACTCCGAGGAAAAGACCCTTACAACGCAACCAGTTAAATGCAGCCACTTTTTTTTATACTGTGTTTACTAATTATCATCTTTGACAATTTATATATTATATTTTATTCAAAATAGTTGTACAAATTACTTTAATCTGACATTTATAAAATCAAGTTTTCAAAATTACTTTATTCCATCATTTATAAAATCAACTTTGAACTAATTTTTGCAATAAACCAATTGATCAGTACTCATTTTAAAACTATCCTACAGTGTTTCCTGAACATGGTTTGCATATTTTTATTATTTCAAATACAAATATTTATAAATATTTGATTTTGTTTGGTGGATTTTATAGACTAACTCTAAAACTGATAATTAAAAGTGTACTTGGTATACCATCAATGTCAAACATGAAAGTTATTGTTCATGGCTCTCAATCCCTGTATAGGAAAGATAATGAATATTGTGAAGGAATGTAATAAATCCTAAAAATTTTATAAAAAAATTATCTTTTAAATAAAATATGGTCATTGCGTGTTTTCCAAATTACTTCCCAAAGTAGTGATATTTTTCATACCTACATAATTGCAAAATACTATTAAAAGAGTTATGTCTCAACATTAAATCTAGCTTTTGTATCCACATAAAATGCAATTATTGGAAGAGTTGTCATGATTTTTTAATTATTAGGGTATTGAATAGTTTATTCACTCATTTTTAATTACTTGGTTTCAATACTGTGTTTATTATTGCAACAATTAACATTTTTGAAAGAAAATGTGAACAAGAGAAACTGAATTGATACATATTTCATTTTTATAAATTGAATGTTTTAGATCTATGTTATTTCTTTCTTAATTTAAAATGTATAATTCAAAATGAAGAGCCTTTCTATTTGAATAAAAAGTAAATTATTGAAAATTATGTTTATAGCGTTCATACTTTAAACAGATTTATTTTGAAATTTAACTCAAGTGCAAATATATTTCATATAAAATGGTAGTTAAACATTTATCCTTATATTTATATGTAATCATATATTGTAATACATTCTGAACCAACCACACATTCTTTTATTTATAAATATATTTCCTTCAAAATGTAGAATTTATATTCAAGATACTGTTACTGAAATATCTTATTAAAAATACAATCAAAACGTAAACTAATTTATATACAAAGAATACAATTATTTCTATATTAGGAGGTAATTTTCTTCTTTGTTTTATACCGTGACAAAAAATCTTGAATGAAATAAATCATATAACAAAAAAGGCCCTGAAGTGGTCTTTTGAATTCATATTAATCTTTTACCACACATTTCCCCTCAAGTCAGGTGAATTCATATAACTGAGTCATATAAAACCAACACAAAAAATTAATGTTGTTATTAATGTTCCGAAAAATATACTTTCATGGATGTCACAGTCCAATTGTGCCCTATTCAAACTCCAATATTTCTTGCAATTAATGAATTTAAATTCACAAGTGTGAATCGTTTGAAGTCTGACTTGCTGCAAGATATCTGTGACCTACGAAATAATGTTTCAATTTTAAATGCAAATCATGATTTGTAAACTTTTGCCAAGGGGAAAAATAGTTAAATCTGTATCAAATTTCAGTCACTGAAATAGCATATTTTTGCTGTTTATAGATCCCACTGATAGATTTCAAGTATGCAGGTTTGAATGAATATATTGTATAAGCATATATTTCAATATTAGCATCATAAAAACACCTTTTTTTTAATTGCAAAAAGTATATTTTCTAATATACCTTGATAAAATGGTAACAAATAATTAAGAGTTTAGTTAATATATAAATAATTTAAGTATTTCTTGAACACGATGAAAATGTACAATGACCAGTCCTTTCTATTTAACCTATCATCAACCAGCATTTCCATTTTCTACCCTAACCCTTCTACAAATAAAACAGCAACTTGACAATCAATTTCATATTTCATTTAAATTCAAATCTTACATAATAACTGCAACATCAATAAAATCAGAGGTTTCTATTGAGTTACATATATAAATAATTTATTTTTCTGCAACCTTTAATCCATTTTTATTTGTTTATGAAACATCAATTTTAGCAATATGCATATGATTTGAATTTATATGTTTTTTACTCTGCGTTAAGTAAATCATTAAATCATTCGCAGCTTCCTTCAAGTTAAATATTTAAACAAACATTTTAGAAACATGAAAGTAATAATAAATTTCAATGTCAAGAAAAATTTATTTTTCTCATCTGAACTTGTATCCCAAAAATGACCAACCCCTCGTTATTTTCTCAAAATGTCTTATCACTAAATCTGTAGAGGCTGCCCAAAACATAACTTTAATACATTTAACAAATAAAATGAAACTCCCTTCATTATATCTCAACAGATTTGATAAATTTCAATATATTAGCTCTGCCAAAAATTTCGACATGAGGATCTTTTTTTTGAAAGTGTCAACTCTGTGACTTGTGAAAGAAAAATTTCACATATCATTTTAAATGCAGAAATATCAAATTATCCTTTGAGCGTTTCTATTACAAGTGTTAAAATAAGAATCGCCCCAATGCAAATATTGCTACTACTAACGAGAAATATTACTCTTTGTAGTATTATGCTATCAACACAAAATACATTTATTTGGACTCCTGGAACTTCAAAGATTGTTGGACCCAGTAGTGTACAAGTCTAATCAAATTATAGATATAAAAACATTCAACAGTCCTACAATTTTATGAGAAAACCTCTGAAAAAGTGTACAAGTCTCTCCTACCTTGAAATTGCGTCCCCATCTTCTCCCCCTCTTACAAGAATATATAACTATATTTTCTCCTTACCTTATAATTGTATTGTCCCCATGCTGTACCGAAAGTAGACTCCTAATTCTATCAACCACTTGGAAAGGTTTCTCAATGATATATACAGATAACTTTACACTGTATACATCAAAGCGCGAAATAAGTACTTTAAAATACATAACTAATTATGCAATAAAAACTGCAAAACCAATGCATGAGACTGCAATATGCCAGGTCGACTCCCTTACTTTTTACCCATGACCCTAAAAAACATAAAGCCAAGAATACAAACTCTGTGATCATCTAATCTGTATTTCAGCAGCAAATTTTGTTAGATGTGTGGCCATCAGAGTTAGCAAACAACTAGATCAAAGGCAAGATCAAAGAACATTTCAAACTACAAAGAAACACAAGCTTTCCAAATGAGTGGTGATGGCTGGAGCCAAACTGATTTGCTGTTTTTCATCTTTTCAAGAATTTTGCATTATGATTGCATAATGGGTAGAGAGTAATAATAAAGAAACTAGTGAATGTTTTATTTTATAAAAAACTGATATTTCAATTTCAAAGCTGATACTATTATTTAAAAAACTAGATTGATTTTTCACTAGTAATGATATTTAATTATGTTTTTTTCTCAGTTAATATGACATTCTATACAACTAATGTATCTAACAAAGAAAAAATATTTCAATATTATTTCCACTATTTTCTTTTGAAGATATAAATTTATTATAAGTACATTTATTAAAACTGTTATTTTTAAAGGCAATTGTTTGCCTTGTGTGAGCCAAATTGAGACAAAAGGTTCAATTAGGTACATGTAGAGGAATTTTTCAGTCAATTCGTTTCATTAATACATTAAACTTTGTTTATACTTTTTTTTAAATCAAAAGCAAGATAATTAGAATATTCATTTATTTCAGACAATTTTTTAATTATTTCTGTTTTGTTCCTTCTATGAACATGTATTTGAGGGGGCATGCTGTTAGTTGTCTAAACCAATTATCATATTCTGGAAACAAAGTTTCACACCTTTTTCTTATACCTTTTTTCCATAATGTGATGGAAGAATATTATTTTCTACTTAACAAATTTTGGCAACTGGTGTTCTAATCACCTTTTTACAATTCAAAGAGCAAAGAATTTGTTTGCAACATGTTTTATATGCTGAAACAGTATTCAAAAAACATTTTTGATGTTTCAGAAGAAATTCATTGGTGAAGTATCTTTTTGAAAAGGAAAAAAAAAATGTTGCTGAAATTTGCTTAACAAAAATACATATATCCAATTGTTTTATTACTTTAAAGGAAACTATCACTTATAATTTTTTGCTTCATTTTTCTGGATTTAACACTCACAGCCAAAAAATTGGAAACCCAGGGAGGCAGGGAGGTAGAAATGTTAGGTGCTATATTACCATATGAGACTGACCGTTTCAAATAATCGGGTAGTTGTAAAAGAAACTGAGAATAAAAGTTGATATTTATTGAATTAAGCAAGCTCTATAGTGAAAAATCATTTGACATACATTCCTATACAATCCATCATCCTAGTTTTGCATTCTGTTTGTTTACAAACACTGATTTTTTTTTGAGGTTGGTAAACATGTATCTCTTTAACAAATAGAGCACCTAGCACAATATGATCTTGCTTCCAACAGTTGGAAATTTCAATACAGCAAAAGTCTTGTAAGAGTTGAGGAGATTCTAATACATGCTATGATTTTTTTTTTACTTTGAAGATTTTGAAACATTATAAGGTACCCCTGCATTCCAAGAAACAACAATTGAAATGTTCTTTTACATGTACATTTGAGACAATCATGTTTTGGTTTGAAGCATATTAATCGGCATATCAGTTGTCAAGAGGAAAAGGAATCACATCTGTAACCTCGGTCTTAATCAGCATACAAGAATGTGTTCACAAACAAAAAGATTTCTGCAACAAACGAAGAAAAAACAAATGGATTATGATAATCAAATAAAACCTCAGAAAATTCTTTTGATAACACTGAATTAATAAGATTTCAATGAAATGTTGATAATTTGCATAACCCCCACATTTCTTCAGGTATGACAGTGGTACTCAGAGTGAAACTGACAGGTGATAAAATTTCTTTTGATGTGACATAGCCAGGTAATATTGATCACTTGGTCTCTTTAATTAGTACCTGTATATTGATTTCCTTGCTGTGTTGATGAAGGAAATCTTAATTTAATGACAATAGACCTGTACTTCATTTTCATGTACAAGCACACATTAAATGGTTTGGTCAGTATTAATAAAATATTTGTGACTTTGAAACAATGTGAAAAAAAATGAGTAGATAAGCTTTTAAACTTATGCAAGACAAAAATAATCTTTTAACCATGTGATCAAATATGTCCAGAGAAGCTAACAGAATAAAAGTATAAGCATTTGTCTCATGAAAAAAATTCTTAATTTAAAAAACAGAGAATTTCCCAATCCAACCATAACAAATTCCCCGACCTAAGAGCTCAATATAAATTTTTGCCTTGTTGTGTTGTTGGGCGCCTGGTACATTGGTAGATATCCAGCATTACATTTTACTTACATGTGTATTTAAAGAGTTTATTGACTTGGCACTATTAAAACAGTTTCTTCTAGTACTGAAATAGTCTAAATGATGTGAATAGACCTTTCGTCAAAATTTTTTGTATATCAACTGAATACGATAAAGCTCTCACCAATGTTATAGACAATGAAGGCTCTTAACTTGTGTTTTTATCATGTTTTGTTACTGTCACAATAATGAATACCCCACATCTCTTTTTCTTCATAATATTAACTCAAACATTTAAAGACTACAAACAAAAAATTATTTTAAAAACACAAGTTTACATACAAATAAAACTTTTGTAAAAATCATGAAACATAAAATTTCAAAGTAAAATCTTCAAACAATAAAAATTATAAACAAAATTAAGTCTTATATGAACACATTTGAAAATTAATCAGAACATAGTATGAATAACAGGGGATGTGGGGTAAACGTAAATGAGAGTTGAATATGACAGCAACCCAACAAAAAAAAAAAAATAACCAAATGACATCTAGAGGCCATACATACAGTTTTCAACAATAGACAGGTATCTATACAATATGTTAAGACCTGTAACCGCCATGAAATGATGAATGCCAACTTATTGAGTACAAAATGTACATGTGACGTCATGAAATGAAGGTGATTGTAAGCTCCTTATATTTTTGATTTATTACATCTGTTGTATGTTGTATGTTTAAAATCACTAGAAAATTTTGAAAATTAAGCATAACAAAAATCTAACCAGGCATGACAAAATCTTCATATGAGTAAGTACATTAAAAATCAATGTAATTTGTAATATTTATTATTATTTTTTCAAATAAATATATTATAAATGCACCTTTTTGTATATCCTATACACATCATTTGAACATACTGTAATGAAATTGGTTTGTTAAAATTTTTCACGAGAAAAAAATCTATGTTCAAAGTCCAAACACACAAAGCGCAAATATAAATGATCCACATCATAAATTTTCATGCAAGTAAATATTCCATGCCAATCCCTTACCATTTAAAGACAGATCCATTATAAACATTAAATTATTGTCAGGCAATAAAAAACAAGCTGCCGCTTCTTTCATTTTGACCGATCAAATAAAGCCTGGATGTTTTTTTTTTGCTCTTTTTAACTATGACCAGGAACAAGGAAAGGACAAGACAGAAAGTGATCATCCGACGGATCATGACATGATTTCCTAGATCTTGAGATTCTGAAATACACTTCTAGCCCTTGTACCATGTTGTGCTCAGTGTAGTTATATTGATCTTAGGTGTTGGCCATTGTTTAGAGAGGAAATAAACAATAAGCTTCGTGCATCTCCACCTTAATTATAAGTTAACAATACTTAATCAATGGACCATTATCCTGTATGTCACATAGTACACTTTCTAAACAGAGTCCTCCAATTCTACATGATACAGTCACACGCTATGATTGGGTGACTTCCTTTTTTATAGTGATTTTGATATAAAGCAATAAACAAACTTAAGAAGTCCTTAAAACTTGCACTTAGTAAATTTTTTTTCTTCATCAGCTGATTTTTTTTTTTTATATGATTTTTTTTTTTTTTTAATTTGCAATATGCTTATTTATTCATCATGTTTAAAATTTCATATTACATATCTTTTGAGTATCAAAATTTCTGATCAAGAGTAATGAAAATTTTGGCATTTTCCCTTTATAACTCACCTTTTTTTGGCTTAAATAAGTTGGTAGAGAAACTGTTTTTATTCATTTCCTTTTACTTTGCAATTCATATTTTTAAGAAGGGTAGATAAATTTATGAAGGCCTTGTCCAAATTTATCTAAACCTGAATAGAAAATGTCTTACCAAATGGGTACCTATATCTCTAATATACACAGGAGAGTATTCATAGCTATGCATAAATACATTTGCAAACCCAATAACAAGATTGCAGAAAGAAAACTTGAAAATGCCAACAAATTACACACTAAATATTTGAAAATACAGAACTGTTAGCAGTCTAAGCTATTTACTCAAACATTTCAAGTCCAACACAAAATATCAAATTTTAGTCAATAACCAGCAAAAACTATTAACAAAATAAACATTACAAGAAACTTGATCATCTTTTAAACTTCCATTTGCAAAGTAAGGTTTAAAGTTACAACAATGTGAGGTTTTTTACTTTGACCAGTCACCCGATGAATGAGACCAAGGGGATCATATATACCAACATAACCTGTGACATTGTTCTTTATTATCCACCTAAGGTAAACAATATCACCCCTAGACAAAGATACACCAGAAAAAGGTCCAATCATTACTTTATCTTGATCAATTGAAGGCTTACAAATTATTTAGTAACCTCTTCAATACAATTTTTTTTTCTCGGGTGCATATCACTGACAGGACGGTTATCTGCCACACAGAGACATTTTTAATTAATAGGTACTTAACGATGGTATGTTGATACACATCACAGGTTGACCTTAATAGACCAAACATTGATCCCGCAGAATGTTCATGTCAATGGATCTAATAATGACACACAAAATATCCTTTCTTTTACTTGATACATGTATACATAAATACATACCATTGCTTATTGTTGTAGTAGGCTGCAGCAATAATATCATATAAAAATACTCGACCAGTTTATCTTGACATGACAATAAGTATTCCATCATAATAAATGACAGTATGAAATCTACCTTACCAATAGTTTTCTCCGACTTCTATAAAAGGAAAACTGATGTAAACACCAACAAACATCACTAGCCTACTGATGAAAATACTATCATTTCCAGCAGCTTGTTATCTCAAAATGTACATGCTTTGTATGAACTATTATAATAAACTCTGAATAATACATCTGAAAACTAACTGACAAACATGACAATTTTTCCCCTGACCAACAAATTGAATACACATTTTAAAATAGCATATTCAAGAAAAGAGGTTTATTGTTTCTCAAAGATTTTGAATGGACAAAGAAATTTCAAAATCATGCAGAATTCTAAAAAAATATTGGTTAAATTCGTAAATTTTAATTGTCTCCACAAAAGAGGGTGAAAAAACAAATGACCTGCTTTCATCCCAAAACTAACAAAGAAATATATATTGTCCCACATTGAACAAATACCACTTTTAATTCAATCTAAATTTTCGTGACATTTGGTAACTATCAAAATCTCAAATATTCCTTCATTAAACTTTTTTTCAATTTCATTAATTAAAAATTCCATTCCACCATCTTGTACCATAATGTGAACAATAAACCATGAGTCAACAAATAGGAAAGGTGTGCTATCTACCTGGTATCACCTGACAATTACCTTTTTATTGATACTGACTTCATTTTCCCAATCAAATTTCTATTGAAATTCTATGTCCACACCTGATAAATATTTAAATGGAATGACCATGTCCATTTATTTAGTTATATCTGTCTCATATGAGTGATATTTCCATATTTACTTAGTGAGTTATTTAATCCAATAGGTAGTAATTAAAGTACTGTGTTCTTATAAGGTCAATATATACCTAAACATACCAAAATCTACTCAACTGGAAACAGATTCCATCATGGAAATTTTTTAAGATAAGATCAGTTCATATAAAAAAGGTCTACTTCATCAATTTCTTCATCAGTCCAAATTTGGATGGATGGATGGGTCAGTGTTATATATCCAGTGGCAAATATTACATGCATATTAGGACGAGAATATATAAGTAATAGTTTACAAGATAACAGTGTACAGAAAGACATGTCACCCTACCTACACACAAAGATCTTACTGAGAGTCTATCAGTCTTTACTCTTATTGAAATCTCCCAAGATTGCTGTAGAAGTAGCAAATACCAATATCTGAGGCAGGTTTACAGGGGGGGCTTCATTAATGGTTAATCCAGACTTTTTACCGGTTCCACTTTAAATGTTGTCTAGTTTGGTGGGCCTTTTCCAAGATCTGTCTCTGCATCTGAATATTCAAGTCTTTGATACAACACTGCCAGGGATCAAACCTGCAACCACCTAAACTTTAAGCAGCAAGGTACCATGAGACCACAATTGTTATTGCAACCGTTAATATAAGTGAAATGTTACTTGGTCTTGTAATGCACTAATGGCATTGCCACATATTTCTGAAACTTAAACTGCACAATGGATCATTTAATGTGAAGGTCACATGACATACTATAGGCAGACAAATACTTTTGTTTAACTATTCACATATTACCAGTAGATATTGTGTACCTGTCATATTTTCGTGATACTGAAGAACAAAATCTAATCCTATAAACTGTACCTTAAATCTAATCCTATAAACTGTACCTTAAATCTAATCCTATAAACTGTACCTTCACCAAAATTAACAAACCACATTTTAACATTTAGTCAAATTTTGGGAAAAAATCTGTTACTGGTAAAATCCAGTTACTGGTAAAAATGCCTGTTTTCCCAAAAACTAGTTCAGTATTCAAGGTCGCATCCAGTGTATAGCACATGTTCAGTAGAAATCAACACAAAATCGCAATGTTTCAAAGAATTGTGCTGTGTTCCTCATAATAAAATTTAAAAATAAAATGTTAGCAGGTACAATATTTAAAGTGAAATCAAAATGATGGTGACAAGAAAAAATGATATATTACTTATAAATTTTAGTTTGGCTTCAAAATATGAGATCTCCCATTTTTTGTTTACCAGCCATTTGGACGGGTGAGTTGCAATATTTATCCACCCATTAGCATGGATGTCAGACTAATTTTGATGATCATTCTGACATATTTCCAAGAGCCTACCTAACATCAAGAGGCATGAAAATGAGGTCAAGACCCTTTAAGTCAGACAGACATAAACTTGTCACAAGGTAATAACTGCTGAGGTAAAGTCAGATCCTATCCTGATAACTTTATCTGACCACTTAGGAACATGTATATTAGATATACTGTTCCCAGGACCACTGAAATGTTAAAATGAGGTCAAGGTCAGTTAAAATCATTGGCTCTCAAGGTCTCTTTTATAAAACTGAAACAAATTATGGGCACCTAGATGACAGTTAGGATTATTATTTATTAATGTCATCACCAGTAATATATGATAATTAATCATTGATGTTTAACACCACTTTCAGCACTATTGGCTATATGATTGATCGATTGTTTGATGGTGTTTAACGCCACTTTCAGCACTATTGGCTATATGATTGATCGATTGTTTGATGGTGTTTAACGCCACTTTCAGCACTATTGCTATGATTGATCGATTGATTGTTGGTGTTTAACACCACTTTCAGCACTATTGGCTATATGATTGATCGATTGATTGTTGGTGTTTAATGCCACTTTCAGCACAATTGGCTATATGATTGATCGATTGATTGTTGGTGTTTAACGCCACTTTCAGCACTATTGGCTATATGATTGATCTATTGATTGTTGGTGTTACGCCACTTTCAGCACCATTGGCTATATGATTGATCTATTGATTGTTGGTGTTTAACACCACTTTCAGCACTATTGGCTATATGATTGATGGATTGATTGTTGGTGTTTAACGTCACTTTCAGCACTATTGGCTATATGATTGATCGATTGATTGTTGGTGTTTAACGCCACTTTCAGCACTATTGGCTATGTGATTGATTGTTGTTGTTTAACGCCACTTTCAGCACCAGCAGTCAGTTTTTATTGGTGGAAGAAGCCATAGAGCCCATAGAGAACCAAACCTGCAGCAGCAGCAGTATACATGTATGCCCCTCAATGACTTTGTTCTAGATGAGCTTTGTCTGAGGGATATGATGAATGCTGATTTCTCTAAACCAATATTCATATGTACATCCTGGTGCTAAAGTACTAACCTACATAGCTTGTGATAGTCCACTGGCATCAAACATAAGAAGAATCAACCAAGCAGCAAAAACTTTTAATGGTTAAAACTTTGTACTTTTACTTTTCAACATATAATTGTGAGAAAGAACAAAATTTCCCTTTTAAAATTCCTTGTGTAGGTTTAGTTTAGTAGAATCGTCTTGGGCATGTATTACATATAAGGAGCTATATAAATTGTGTATATTGTAATGTGTACAGTACATGTTTAATATTAAGGAAGAGATTTACATTAGTCATTACATCAGTATCTTTATTAATAAGGTGTAGGATATTAACAATGTCCTTATATTTCACAATGGTTCTATTGACCTAAGGTCATTTATGTAACAGTGTCAAGACCTTTGATCTTTCACCTTTCACCTGAGGGTTACTGATGTAGCCACACAAATTTCCTCATGAATTATAAATATTCATAATTTAATACTTGTCTTAATGACTTTATAATCATGTCTTCTTTGATCTAATTAATGACCATAATTCTTCAATTGACCTATATCCTAGAAGCCATATTACATTCAAAATGTGTCCTCACATGAACCAGGGGATAGAGAATGAAATAAAAAACAAGAATCTTTGCACTCGAATGGTTTTGATCTGACCAATCAACGTCCTTTTACTTTATAGAGATTATCTAAAAATTTGGAACAAAAATTGAAGTGATCTGTGCCTAACATCATGTCTATATGACTTGGACTTCTTTTAAACTGAGTTTTACTGTGCGTATTGCTATGTGTTTTTTTATTCTACATTGGCTAGAGGTATAGGGGGAGGGTTGAGATCTCACAAAACATGTTTAACCCCGCCGCATTTTTGCGCCTGTCCCAAGTCAGGAGCATCTGGCCTTTGTTAGTCTTGTATGTTTTTTAATTTTAGTTCATTTATATGTTTTGGAGTTTAGTGTGACGTCCATTTTCACTGAACTAGTACACAATTTTAGTTAGGGGCCAGCTGAGGACCACCTCCAGGTGCAGGATTTTCTCGCTGCGTTGGAGACCCATTGGTGGCCTTCGGCTGTTGTCTCTCTTTGGTCAGGTTGTCTCTGACATATTCCCCATTTCCATTCTCAATTTTATACTAAAAAATGTTTTTTCCGAGAAAGCTAATAAAATGAGAAATGAAGTATTGCCTTCTGAGTCTTCTAAACCCTTTTCTTCTATATTTGAAAAGTGATCTCATTTAAACTTTTTAGCAGGTTTTATAACATCTGAATAGATTTTTTTCTTCAGCAATACTCTCATTACATGATGACACACAAAAATCAATGTATATTAAATCCATTGTTCAAGTATACTACACATATATTTTTCTGTTGACTGATTTCATAGTTATTACTTGCTAAGAAATGTGTTACGCTCAGTAAACACTATAATCACAATGATGAAATTAATTAAATCTTTAAAATAAAATATTTAAATGATCTAAAACAAAATTGAATTTTAACATAAATAAACTTGAGGCTCACAGGAGCAAATAAACATTTAACATGAATGACAATGATTTAGTTTAGTGCATATTGGCCAAGTTGTTACTTATGTATATTTTTGTTTTGCTTCACTGTGCAAAGCTATATATTACTTTACATATATTCATGTCATCTTGAAATTATTACATTGTGTACTTAAATCATATCTGTTCTGATTGGTTGTCTTATGAGGTGGCTAAGGTTCAATTGGCTAGAATGAGATATAGTAATTGTGAAGTCCAGTACAGTGAATATAAAATAAGAAGATTTGATATGATTGCCAATGAGACTAGCTATAACAGAGTCCAATAGCATTGATTGGAACCTTTGGTTCACAGTGCATCCTTCGACAAGAAAAACCCAAATTTTCCAGTCAGCTATAAAAGGCCCAGATATGACAAAATGTGGAACAATTCAAACGAAAAAAAAACAAAGATTGGTTAATGACAAAACGAATATAACAGACAGCAACCAGCTTTCTTTTGAACTTCCCTTGGTTGAAGGAATAAGCATAGATATACATGAAGGGGGTTCAAAATGAAGTCTTGCTACCTCAGCCTGTTAGTATTACCAGTACATTATAAATTTCAACGTTTTAACAGGTCCATCAGGAAAAGCTTTGATTTAAGTATACAGACTGACCTTTATCTCCAGTGCTTTTGCAGGTCATAAATGTACAGATTGACCAATTATTTGAAATTTAAGAAATCATGATCTAAAAATTGCTTTAGGATGTTTTTTTTTTTGCTCTTCCCAACTCCCTTTAATAGCATGGACAGTGTCCCTTTGTAGAAGCATAAAAAATGCATTGGTCTGATTCCAGTTGATTCAGATATAAGAAACTCAGCATTGCCTACATTTCCAAATATCTGGTCAAGTGGAATTGTACTTTATTACTGTCTCAAAATAAACTGATGTTTAAAGAAAATAAGAACAATAACTCTTGTCAATAGCAAACTTTACCAATAGAATAAAGATATAAAAGGATTTTAAAAGAGGCTTAAGTGGCTCTTTATAAATATAATTATCATCTGTGATATGCATATGTTGGCCTGCTGTCTTATTTCCGGTGGCAAGAATGACAAATATTGTTTTGAAGTTGGTACATACTTCACAATTGTTTTTGCACTCCTGTTTTATGTTTCAACTTTAACTTTTGTTTAAAAAACTGGGTGTTTTTTTTTTAAGAAACTCAGACAAATCTAAGAAAAATCTATTTTATTTAGAGCCCTTCAACTAGATGGAAAGTCAGATAAACTGATTGAAGACAAATCCTGGCCTGCTGATGTTTTAGATACAAATATAAATTATGGCACTCGGAAATCCACAAAAAGGGAACAGTAAGATTATTGCATTTGTAATATAATTTTACATCATCTATAAATTTAAATAGAAAATATTATGCTAATTTAATGTTCATTTATCAAAATGTATATTATAAAATAAAAGATGTTGAATTAATGAGTAAACATCAGACAACCCAGTGAAAACCCTGATGACATGCGGACATGCTGAAATAAGCATGAACCGTGCTTTGTACTAGACTGACACTCTGAGTCAGATTTTTAATGTGCTAACAAGCTTACAGGATTACATTTCACCCTACATGTAACCCTATTCCCACAAACAATATTGTAACTTTGCTTGAAATTTTCAAGTACTTACAATTTTATATTGACACAGCAAGTGATGATCCAAAACTATCCACATTCAATAGTGACCACTGATGTAGCACAGTAAATGGATGGACTGTGAGTCAGACAGGCAGACAGACATCACATGCAAACAGGATGCATATATAGCCATTTTAATTTTAGGAAGAGACTTTAAAACAAAAAAGCCTGACTGAACGACTTTCATTCTCAATTTTCTTCAATAAAGTTACTATGAATAGTCTATTATCCTTTTTTGGTCTCAGAACATTATGGAGACATTAAATGATTGCATAAGCTATGAGCATATACAGCTCTTGAGGATCAGGCATTAATTTCTCAAAAGTAAGTTCAGTATAAATTTTGTAATGATGACCAGGCAATAAAATGTTGGAAGAAGCAACAGGATTACGCCCTAACATGCAACATAACAAATACAGTCAATATAAAATGTTGAGAATATATATCCTATATATTGTCCATGTAAAATTTCTAAAACAGTTTTCTTTAACTTAGACAATAGATTAGACCGTTGGTTTTCCCGTTTGAATGGTTTTACACTAGTAATTTTTGGGGCCCTTTATAGCTTGCTGTTCAGTGTGAGCCTAGGCTCCGTGTTGAAGACCGTACTTTGACCTATAATGGTTTACTTTTATAAATTTTGACTTGGATGGAGAGTTGTCTCATTGGCACTCTCACCACATCTTCTTATATCTATTCATAAACTAACTTTAAACCTGCCTCCTGGCAGAACAAATAGGATGGGTAGGTAAGTAAAATGGATCTTCTTTTAACAGAGCTTTACCAAAAATGCCATAAAATTTGTAAGAGAAAGCATGAAAACTTATGCTAGGCAGGTTGGCAGGAAACACAACTATAAATGTTTTAGCCTTTCAGAAAAAAATGGCATTTCTTCACAGAATTTCCAAATTACATCTTGTTCCCTTCACTATGAATGAGAGACTCAAACTAGGTCATGGATCATATCAAACAAAGAAATATTAACATGTCAAACATGTTGCATGCCAAAATTACTTTGTTAAACAAGCTGGAAAGTTGAAATGGTCATATTAATATGTCTCTGGTGATGATAGCCTAAATAATGCAATGTCAGTATACATAATCACATATCCTAGTTTTTCTTATGGAAGAATGGCTTACATCATCTACAAAGCATGGTCTAGTCAAGTATATTTTGTTAATTCTCTTAAATGAATGCCGTTTATTCATAATGTACTTTTTGACTTCTTTAAAATTAATGAAAAATCTTAATCTGCAGGGGGAAAAATGCAAAATAAATCAACTATCCAGACTGGGAACAGTATATCTAACAATATATATATTTATATATATATATATGTTCCTGATCCAGAGCTGCATTTCACTGCACTGAATTCTTGAGAAATTGCACACATTTCAATAATGGCCAATGCCCATGGCAAAAATGTCGAATTTAATGATCAATGGGTCCCATTGTTTTCTTAGACTTTTTCTTTCAATACATATAAATTATGATTATTAAACATGTTAGAATCAAAATTGAAGAATTCAGTTGATGGAAAGCTGCTAAGTATTTGACTGTTGGACATTGTTAGGTGAAGACTGGATGCAAGAATGAAGTGCCACAAAGCCTATAAGTTGAAATCCTTTAAATGACAAATTCAGTTAAAACCATGGTCCAGGGTGATGGGTGGAAGACTGAACATATTAAAATTATTGATATTTGTTTAAAGCCACTATCAGTACTCAAGGCTTTATCGTGATGCCAGTTTTTATTGGTGGAGGAAGCCGGAGTAAACTGAGAAAATCAACAACCTGCTGCAAGAAAACTGGCAATCCTAGTTAATTAAGATCAAATTCCAATGCACGTTACCACAATTGGGTTTGAACTCACAACATCAGTGTTGACAGGCTACTTGATTACACCCACTTCATTCGGATTTGGGTAGATAGTTGTCTCATTGGCAATCATACCACATCTTCTATTTTTATATAGTGAGCACTGCAGATGATCTACTTAGACCACTGTCACCAAACCCCAGTACTACAAGAAAACTATAGATCAATACATATCAGTGTTCAAATAAGGTGCTCCCCTACTCGCCAATGCAAGAAAAACTAAAATCTTGGGAAGTAAAAACTTACTCTTCTTTGTTTGAAAGTAGCTTATATTGAGAAAGTCCCTGCTGTCATCTAAAGTGAATATCTTAAAATTAAACTTGCCAAAATCTGAAATAAGACTGTTCCTTATTGGTTAGAACAGCAACCAACATAAACCAATGATATTCTTTCAAACAATTGTTGCTGATGTTGTGGTTCATAAGATTAAATGATTTTTTATTTAATTAGAAGCTAAAAAACTTTGACAAAGCAAAACAAAGGCAGTATAAAAAATAATAGAGTTACACATATAGAGGACACTGCATGACATAGTCCTCAAAACCAAACTAAATAAACATGTATCCACAGAGACTTTAAGTTGGAAGTCCTGGAGTCAAAAATGCTTCTGAAGCCTTTTCTTTTCAAAATTTGTGAAAGTAGAGATATTGGGATAGACTGGTTCATTAAAAAGTTGATTGATGTCTCAAACAATTACTTACATACAAAGAGAATTCAGTTTGGTTCCTGCTTCAAGATTTGGGTATTCAGCTTTGTGTTTATAAAAAATATATGAATTATATATTTTTCTAAGACAACTGCCCAGTCTCCAAACCATTGAAATTTGCAAACAGTAGTATCAACTGCCTAATTTATTAATATGTTTTTTGCTAATTATTGTGTTATTTTTGTTTTGCTGTTTCGCCAAAATCTCATTTTATTCGCTTTATATTTGTTAGGAAAGTTTTGTCTACAAATTTTGTATGGAATTTGAACATCATATTTTGAAGTCTTCTGAAGCAGACTGTCAGTACCAGTTGAATGTAAACATCTGTCAATTACTGTTGACAACTTAATCATATACCCTCAGAAACAATGGCAGTAAATGAAGTCCGCCCATTGTCATCATCTACATGACTACATTATGATGACAGAATACAGATTATTGTAAACAAACAAGTTTCAGATGCACCAAAGCACAGTCCCTAAGCAGCTCATATAGGCTAACTCATAACAAGGCTAATTTTGGAAAGTTAGACAATTCTGTTTTGAAATTTATTAATTAACTTGATTTATCAAAGGAATAAGCATACAATTACTGTAAATAAAAAAATTCTGTTCAAATTAGTACATTAGACTTTTAGTTATCAAGAAAAGATTTTTTTTTTTCAATTTTTGCACCTAATTTAAAAAAATCTGAATGATTTTGTCTGGCCATTGAAAGGCTGAATTGTGTTGTAATAATATGTAGATGTTTTTTTTTTTTTAAATTGTATAATTTTATTACACAATGTCACTATTATATGTCCCCAAGGAATTTACCTTTTTTCAAGATGTTCTCAAAAAGGCCATTTTAGACCTAATTTTTGTATTAAGATCCATCAGTATATAAAGGATTATTCTTTGGTTAGAGGGCATGTTCAGCTTGGTTACACTTATAATTAATTTAAAGTTGTCAAACCAACAATAGAAATATATCTTCTTTTTGAACAAAAAACCCAAAGATATTTACTATTTCTTTTGTTCACAGTGTTTTTGTCTAGGAGCCTCTCAAATTTAAATCTGAAGATAACAACTTTCCAGGGATCATAGGAAAGTCGGACCAAATCTTTGATAACAGTAATAATATGTTAATTATTAAAATTGAACCCAACATGCACCATTTTTTAAAATGACAAAAAAAAACTTTCTTTAGTTTATCAAAACTTTTCAATAAAATATTTCTGTTTATATCAATTCAAAGCTCTTTAGTCTATTATTAGTATAACTATAGATCATTCAATGTCTTCTGGAGTTTACTTTTATAAAACACTTCTGTTATGTAGATATATACTAGAATTTCACTTCTTTTAATATTCAACATTTTAACAGTTTAAAAGGAATGGGAAAACTGTTGTTTTGTTTGCCCTCACATGTTAACTTTTAAACTAAATGAATCAAATGTCTTTTGTATGTGAAAACAAAAGATAATGGATTTTAGACAGAAAGGATATTGTTGTCAAAACAATTAACATATTTAATTGACATGTGTTGTGATTTCAATCAAATCTGACAGACTGTGATCTGATTATCTAATTATCTGTACAATAAACAACTTCCACTCTCAATGACCATTGGTCAACTAAGCTTATCTGACCCAATGGTGTTCATTCCCAAACAATTCAAAATTGGAGGATCAAACTTGTCTCTATTAACTGAAGTGTAAACACAATCAAAAACCTGTATTATGATTCATCTTATAAATAAAAGTGCAAGTGTATAAAACTGTTACAGTAGTAAATAAATTTACAGTTCACTGACCAACACAATGTTTTGAAGAGGAGGGTCCATTTTCTTATAATAACTAACCGAAACAATAAAATAACAGAGTCGTAAAGCGACCATAATATTATCATGAGATAAAAATAGAACGGTGTACTGCTTAACAAAGATCAAAGGGAATTGTATTATGATTAAAGCTTACCATCTTCTCGCCCGTTTTCTGTTTTGTCACCGTCGTATCCGTTCCCCAAACTACCATTTTTACCCTGCAAAGAAAACAAAACTCCTTATATTTGCAGCAAATATCCTCGTTGATGTATAACGTATCACATGGTTAGATCAAAGGGTAATTCCTCCATTGATGTAATTATTTCAATCAACATTTTTACGAACCTCTTCGGTTTCCGTTACTAAGCCTAATTTGTCTTCGGATAAATTTTCAGATGATCTCTTTTCCTCTTCTCCTTCATCTTTATACACTTTCACTTCGTCATTAGAAAAGAAGTCTTCTGAGCCGCCAGAGTTCACATGCGGCATTGTCATTTCACCAAAAACCTAAATAAATCCCACTCTTTTTTGTGCCACTATCTCCCATACACGTTTGGTTTCCGCCATGAATAACTTGTGAAGACATTCAGATGGGAAAGTACCCAATTGGCAACGAGCACTTTACTTCACAGCCAATCAAATCTCGGCTTACAAAATAGGTTCGGCACGATAGAGGTCTTCGAAAGGGGCACGTATTTATTAAATTTGATGTTTGAAACAATAAAATCAACTTTGCAGAACATATATTCCTTAAAAAAAGTACGAAATAAATTAAATTATTTTTTAAATTGATTTATACATCCAAAATAGTTCCATGCTATAACTTAGTTTATGTATTAATTGCAAACATCATGTCATTATTTACATAAGTAATTCGATTTAAAATATCAGAGGAGTTTGCCCCCAGGTACCTTCCCTTTGATGTTAGAGCTCTACAGTTGAAGTAAATGCGTGCAAGTGCAATGAAAAAATGATGTGTGCTTCTCCTTCGTTTTGCAATGTGTTTTGATTGCTGGAATAATTGATTTTGATGTGATTAGTAAATATTTTAGCCTTAAATTAAGAAAATTAGCTTTTTGAAGATGAAATGTCATAGGAAACCGGTTATATAAAACTGATATTTTAAATGATATAAATTATTATAATTTAAATTAATTTATTTAAGTCATATATAAAATGGACTTCGTATGGACTTATTCAAACTGTCCTGGACGAAAAGAGTTTAAATAGCCTCCATTCTTCTTGTGCGTCTTAACATATAATGTTTTAACACAGAACCTTTGATCTCCTGTTTATCTCAAATCTCAACGATCCGATAGATGGGCTTGCACCCTAAAGGTCAAGTGTTCAGGGAGAAAAATTCATTGATTTGTTCAAATTATATCTTCAATCTTATATTTTTTGTGTATTAGTAATTATTTAAACAAAGGATTTGTCATTTTCAACGGTAAAGTGAAATGTGTTATATGAGAAATTGGAATTTTTGTATTAAACTCATTCCGTCGCTTTCCTTTGATCTTTGTCGGCAAGCCTTTGTGATACCTTATATGGCAGTTCAGATTGAACATTCAGTCTAGTTTGTTTACAATTTGTTTGTCTTGTAACTATCGCCATCTAGTGGATGCGACAAGGAAAATTATACTTTTTGGTCATCAGAAATTAATGATATGTGTATTGTATTTTGCCTTTTCCTTAACAGGTAGAGTAATTCCGGGGAAAACGGAATAATCAGAGACTTATCGCATGCATTATGCATTTTTCTAAAATTTTGTGGGAACTATTGAATGTAGATTTAAAGAGTACGTGGTTTACAAGAAAACATCAAGGATATCATCTTTCAAATAATCTGGAAATGTTTATTCCAGTTGTTTACCAATATCGTCTTCTAAATTTCTTATCAGGGCAACTGTTTATAAACCTATGGTAAGCAATTAATATCCTTTAGTTGAAATATTAGACGAAGTTTATCTTTTAATTCCTCTATTAAAAATAAAATTAGACAAAAGTCAATTAAAATTATTCTGAAAAAAATAGAACGACAAAACCTGTCCAATAATAGTCTGAGATCAAACGTACTGACATATTTTTCATTTTACTATAATTCAAATTCACATACTTATATAACTGAACATGAAAACATTACAACAATTATAAATTATTAGGGTTTTATAGTTTTGGTGTTCTTTGTTCTAAATTTACAATTAATTTTACATATAAAGAAACTGATAAAAATATAATAAAAAAAAAATAGGGGACGATCATTTGATTCAGAGGCGGAGGGTATGGAAGGTTTTTTTTTTTTTTTAAATAAATATTATGATCCCTTAACGTTGAAAATAAATATTCTGACCAAACTAGAAAAAATAAATAAAAATTCCTTGTTGAATTAGCAACAGATTCTTAAAAGGTCAGGTGAAATTTTTTAATAAATATTCCGATCGTTCCAAATTTGCAAACCACCCTGCTTTCCATATTTACCTAATTGTCGTTCCTCCAAAAGCATTGCAAAATCTCTTCTCGGAAGCCTAAACACACTACATCTTTTTTGTGATATTTTAACTCGGAAGAGCCAAGGATTTGTATAGTCTTACTATACAAATCCTTGGAAGAGGCAATCGAGATAAAAACGGACATGTTTTCAGGCAATATCTAGACCTGGCATTTTCTCTCATCAGACGTTGGAGATTAAAATTAAACATATGTGTGTGTGTGTGTTTGTGTGTTTGTTTGTGTATGTCATAATAAGCAAATAGATAAAAATACAAAGTTTTTAAAATACTTAAAAAACGTAGTTTTTCCTAACATAGATACATTTCTGCGAATGGCCGAGGTTCAAGCAGAAAAGTTATTCGTAAGCGATATTGATGCAACAATTAGCGCTACTCAAAATAACTTGTCTTTCTACCCTTGGTGCTTTTTTAATTGTTATTCCCTTTTTCAGTTTTTTTAATGTATCGTTTTTTGTTTTCTTTTCTTATTTTTATGAAGAATTTTTAACAGTTACTTTATTGCTAACCTTAATAAATAGATAAATATTATTTAAATAGTGAATACAGCTTCTATTTAGAAATATTAAAGTGAAAAAAATATGTTTCATTCACATTCGCGACGGGTGGATGAAATTAAAATTTCATAGAAATCGATAGAAAAAGATGAAAGAAATCAGCGAAACGGATTTGATAGCCATGTATACCGCCCTCGAAGGTCATGTTACTTTTATTATATTAAAGAATCAGTGAGCGTAAATTATTCACTACTGAAGCGGAATTGTTTTGTTTTGTAACATTTTAAATTTATTCCTTTTTGATCGGACTTATGTTATACATTTGTTAAAGCGCAGTATTGTTTTGTTTTATAACTTTTTATTTTTATTTTTTTACTTGACTAATGTTGGAATGTAAATTTGGCTACTGTCTATTTATGCTATAAATTTCCAGTATTCCAGAAGTTGACTAGTCTACAGTATGCTATATATAAAGAATCCAGTAGTGAGAACAGATCACTGACATTTATAATTTATGAATATCAAAATTCTGTAAATAATAAATAAACTGGAATATATTAAGCCCATTTAACCATACAATTAGTGCTATGGAAAATTATAAATTTTCATAATTTGGCTAAAATGAAAGTACAAATGCGTTGAAACTTCACGAAAAATAATATTCTGTCCTACAAAGGAATTCACTTTCATCTACAGATTTTTATACATATTTTCAAATAAAGTGTAACGATACGAAAACATTGATAATAAACAAATGAAATAATATGCAAAAGAAGAAGAAAAAAACAGTAAGGGAACAAAGGCTTGACGAAGTGTGTGGAACATCAGAAAAGACACCTCAGGAAATAGGTTTTAAACTGGATACTGGATACTGGTGCTAGCTCATGGTTTGAATATCTAATAAATCAACTGTACTACTTTTGACGTGGCACATTTCCATCAGACTTAGAACTCTTCATAAAAAGGATATTTTAAATTCCTTGTAGCTCACTCGAGCAGATATTCGGTATATCTTAAAATTGTACAACAAGTATTGTAGCAGATCAAATAGGAGTTATGTTTTATGGTGGGTCCACTCCCTGTGACTTAAATTATGGCAATAGGACTTTGGGAATTTTACTTTATTCATTGGAAAGATATAGTTTTTTGCTCCGTATTCATTCATTCCTGCTTGCGAATAATGTGTTACTTCTTGGTAATTGTAAGTTAGCAATGAGTAATGTCATCTCGTATCAATTGTGTTCCAGTGACATGACCTAGTAAATACTTACAGATTCTGCTAGATACAGTAAACTTATGACCATTGTTTTTGGCGGTTTTATTGAATTTCAAGTTTCAAAATTGGTTTATATATGGATAAACATATAAATTACATTTTACATATCGGTTTTAAAAGCATTGTAATATAGGATGATACTCTGAATCATACCCTCCTATAGAAAAGCTCATTAATTGCAGTTTTTTGCTGATTACGCGCCTGTCCATTTTTGTTTGAATTGAGTACCAATATTCTATTGAAGGCAGAAAACAAGAAATGTTATGTACACAACAGTGTAATCGAGTAGGGAGATCCCATGCACGTTCCATTTTTCTGGGTGTGTTTCCGAAAGCGGGTTTGTTTTGCAAATGTTATATTGATAACATGTCATATATGATCTTTGTTTGGGTGTGTGTGAGGGCGTGGGTGATATATATATATATATATATATATAAATAAATATATATTATATCTACTGAATCATATCACAGAATGTCGTATCGTTTCATATAGCTTTATATATATATACGTGTGTGTATACTTTTGTGTGGGACCTAATATGACATGTATAGTATTAAGTCCAAGGTTTATGTAATGTCTATTTCGGTAGCAATGATATACTTTTGAATTCAGTGAGAAAACAATAAAATATTCTTATTCTTTATAAATTATGAAAAATAGTAGAATCTATCTAATAAGCTTTTACTGTCCTTTTAATTTCTTAATAACAAATAATATGCAGATAGTCATTTACTTTATAGACAAAGTTGTTGAATATTTAATTCAACAAATCTATACCAGCCAGAATTTCCCTGTTACTAGATAAACTATAGTAACATATACATATTTCATCTGTGTATATATTTGCATAATTCGATGATAAAGGGTCCCGCGGAAGCTTGTATCTCGCCTGCGCCTGCTGCTGTCAGTGTAAAAGCTGACGAAGTCCCGTTATCAATATAAAAAAATGAAACAAAAAGAATCCTTATTGTGCTCAGTATCTCTTGGTATTGAAATAAAAACATTTCTATCCAAGTTTTGTAAAATTCCATGAAGTCTGACAAATTATTCAAGTCTTTAACCACAAACATTTCCTAAATGTTGACTTGCAACAAAAAAAAAAAATAAAAGATAAAAAAAAGTGCATCCTTTAAAAAGTAAAACACGGAATATGTAAAAGAAATTTGTGTATACCGAAGATGAAGGTTATCTCTGAATGATGAAGAAGTTTCTGAAATTCCATGAAGGTTTGAAAATTATTATAGATGTAAAAAAGACTTAAACTGCATCTATTTGTGAAATGCAAACAAATAAATCCGTCTAACAGTAAAATAAAAAAGAAAATTATATTTTCAAAATTTTGCCTCAGATGTTGTCTTAAAAATGAAAAAAAAGGTTCTATCCAAGTTTCATATAATTTCATGAAGGTTTGACAAAGTTTTTGATGTCCTCAAAAAGTATAATTTCATTCTTAACCTGGATACCGACGCCGACTACAACGACGAAATCTAGGATCGCTATACATGTCTCGGTGCCATCACAACTTTCGTCCCAGGCGAGACATGCTCGTTATATGCTCCGTGGTTAAAAGCTTATGTGAGGTAAATAATAATGACCGGCAAAAACTAAAAAAAAAACGAGGCTGGTTGAAGTGTTGCATAACTCTGAAGAAGGTAGGCATGCAGGTTTTACCTTAGTGTGATAACTGCACAAAATTAAATGTAAATGCCATTTTCTGTATAATTGTTTATTTGGTCTGGGTCAGAATGTCATCCGACGCTTGCTCGCGGCAACACAATATATTATTTAATATTAGGAAAGGTTGGAGTGTTTTCGAAAATTGATGGTCTATTCTGTCCTGACCACCAAACATTGGAGGTCAACCAATTTTGAGTAAAGTGGTGGTGCTGATAACCATCTTAAAGTTTTTGTTGATTTAATTTTTGTCCATGCTGGTATTAAGTATAGCTCCTGATTACAACGTGTATCAATAATTGACATGGAACCAAACAATTATTGTGCAATTTATTCTATTCTTATCTATACCTCCTTGTATAGAAATAATTAATAGCAAAAATTTTCTTCAAATACAGGACCACTAAATTTTCACCAGGTTTGTAATCTTGATGGTCCCAACGACCATGCACCAGGCGAAAACAGATTTCGAAACTCTGGCTTTGGATAGCTCTTACTTTTGTGAGAGAAAGGCAACATGTAAATTCGCCCTTTTGTGATGTTCTATAATGTTAGGTAAACCCTTCGAGTTCAGTTGATTAAATTTAATACAATTTCATAAAGATCGAGAACAGCTCTTACATTTTAGGAGACACATGCAGTATTTAATACAAAATCATCTAGGAAAATTAGAAACAACAATTTTCCTATCTTTCTATAACACAGACTTTAAAACAAAAAGTCAACCATATACCAGTTACACGGGAGGCAATTAGATAAAAGCGCAGACCTTAAAGTATGATGATTTTGATCGTCGTTGTTGGTTTGTATTTTTTCGTCTTAAATTGTTTTGATTTTTTTTGGGGAGGGGTGGGGTTTGCATGCTTTCGAGATTTTTTTTTTGCATTTTTTGTCAATATTTCAGCGTTACTTTAGAAATGTTAGAGAGGAATCAGTAACCTATGACGATGTGCAAAAAAGGTTCAGCAGCAACTACGCACAACCAGTCATCAAGTTATTCAAATATAGGTAGATATTGTGTAAAGGTTAAAGAGAAGGCCGTCGGAAAAGGAAGAAGTATAGAGGCGTCATAGCATTATAATTATTTCAACTTGGGGCATTCAAAGCCTTGACATATACACACATGTCAATTGTTGAAGCCTGTTTATTGACCTATTGACCTCAACGTCTTGGTTTATTTATGTCGTTGGGCCGCTGTCTAATTGATGTATACCCAAAATATCCCTATACGTATAGCACTATCATATACAATATGTAAAGATTTATCAAACTTCATGTATATAATTAAATGATAAACCGACAGATTTTTAAAAATAAAGAACTACTACAGTATTATCAAGGATTTGTATAGTTACTTATTTTACAAATCCTTGGTATCATGAAAGACTTATTTGTCGTTGATCAATGGACATGAATAGTAGGACAACTGCATGTAATCCTTGCAAGTATGTATCATAGAGAGCTAGTATTGACCAAATAAAGTCCAACCAAAGTTCCACAGAAAACGAAAAAAAAACAAGTACAAACACAAAAACTTAAAATGATCATTGGATATACAATATGAATAGTTGCAAGTCAGGCATGTTGACCTTGAAAATGGTTCTACAGACCTATCTCTGACAATGATTAAGAAACTGGCACGAACGTAACATTGATCATTAAACCATGAAAATGAAGCAATGCCACGTAAGTAATGTCTGATAGACATAGAAAATAATGTTGACTTATAAATTTCAAATCTATAAAAAAAAAACCTGACCATACCGCATTAACTTAATAATGACTATTGAACCATGAAAATGAGGTCAATGCCATATGACATCTGTCAGACGAATGCACACCTTGTAATCAATATTTGGACAATTATAGTTGACCTATATACATTAATTGCAAGAAACTGACCTCAGCACGAATATTTGAAGTTTAATGTCCAACTTTGAATATGCCGGTGCCTCGACTCGGGTGCCCCATGTCCGACGAAAATGTTACATTTATGTGTGCAATGATTCTACCTATATATAAAAATACGAAGATGGGATATAATTGCCAATGATAAAACTCTCCACCAGAGACCAAATGACATAGAAGATTTAAACAACTATATAGGTCACCGTACGGCCTTACACAACGAGCAAAACCCATACTGCATAGTCAGCTATAAAAGGCTTTATATATTATTTACTTACCACATAAATTTAATGAGAAGCTGACTTAATTACAAATTTAACTTGGCTTTAGAAAATACTGAACCGTAAAAATTGGGCCAAATGCCAAAAGACATTATGCTTGTCCATGTTTGACAGTTATTTGCGATTATACCCACCCATTTTCAAAATATAAAGTCTCTATCTCTTTTACCACTTAAAATATTACGCTTTCAACCGCGGTCGCCTGTCATTATTACCAAAACCTAATTATCTTTTTGAACTTTCGTCACTGCCGATACAAGAAGAATTCAATGTGAGTTTGAATTACAACTGCAATGGCCAATGATGTTTAGGAGGGTTTTTATACTGTTTAACGAAGGTTCCAAGTAAAGCTTCTGGTATATAAATACTACAGGCTCTAAAGAGACAGAGTCGCTCATGCTTTTAGGTCTATATGTATCTTTAACAATGGACAATCTCCTACATTTTAGACTAGAATATAATACATGACTAAAATCTCTTTTTTGTTGATCATGTATATGGCTGATCATTTTTTTTTTTTTTTTTTTTTAATAATTTCTCTCTCTCTTCCATAGCTTTTGCCAAAAACACAATAAGGTAAAAGTCGTCTTTAAAATGCAATAACTCATATCAGAAGAGAACAGACAATTTCATCTATGCTGACTTATTTGCAGATCTTGTCTTACTGGTAATTTTTTTTCAAGTTTCTATCTATCTATCTTGTACATTTTTCAAGATAATAGGCAAAAACGCAATAACAAGCAAATCGTAAAAATTGTCATTTAAGGGCACTAACTCCTTTAAAGAGTTGACCAACAATTTCAGCAATATCGACTTATTTGTAGATCTTGCCTTGTGGATCAATTCTGCTATTTAAAAGTTTCTCTCCATCTAGTATAGTTTCGAAATGATAGTCAAAAACATTTAAAAAAATAAATGGAGAATGTGTCCATAAGACACAGATGATGTCCCCGCTTGCATATAACGTTATCAAGGGACATAACTTAAGAACGGTAAAACATCGTACTTGATCTGAGTTTTGAGGTAATAGGCATTGTGTTTAAGTTTCATAACATTTGGTTGAGGCAAACTTAAGTTAGAGAACGGAAACGAAAAATTCAGCATTTTTTTCATTTGCACAGGTGCATAACTCAAGAACGGTAAAAGTGACGCCTCCCAAAATTGAAGACGATCTGTGTTTTTTTGGTAATAAGCATTGTGTATTAGTTTCACAACATTTGGTTGAGGCAAACTAAAGTTAGAGAACGGAAACCAATTTTGGGACGTACCATACGGACGTACGGACAAGGGTAACACTTAATGCCCCTCCGCTGACGGCAGGGCATAAAAAGAGTTAAAATTGTCATTTAAGGGCAATCACTTCTAAAAAGAGTTGACCAACGAGTTCAGCAATATTGGCTTATTAGTAGATTTTGCCTTGCGGATCACAAGGAATAAGAATAAATCACTTGGCCCTTTGAACCAGGTGAGCTAATAAAAGGAGATGATGTGGGATAAACACATAATGAGACGGCAACTCAGTAAATAGAATATAAAGAAACAACGTAACATGTCGACATTCGATCTTCAACAGTAGAACAATGCTAAACCATTTGTAAAGGTACAGAAAAAGTTGAAATCATTTAACTGTGCTACCAAAGATGTGACATCAACTCCAAATACAATTTCAGACGCCTTGGATGTAATTCAGTCTCAATGGGTGAAAATTTGAAATGTGACCAACACAAGAATCGAATTGACAATTCGTTTAAATGTATTTTGGTATTTTGTCCACGACTTTGTTTAATTCTCCTAGTTAAAGCTTTTACTCAATATTATGAAGATTATTATGTGGTTTGGACCGTTATTGTTATGCAACATAAAATAGAGAGGACATAAAAGGATTTTTATTAATATCATTTGGTTGTTTATTTACCTCTATAACTGCATGCAGTGAAAAACGATTTTGTTGTTGTTGCAGTAATACTGAACGCATGTCGGTTAGGCCTGATAAAGAGACACAATTTTGAAAAAAAACCAGTTTTGCTCTATAGTCTATTTTGAAAATAGAAATAGACTCTCAGGCTAATGTTTAAATTTCTTTTTATTAGATTCAGAGGAGAAGATTTCAAAAATACATGATACGGGTTATGTTCTTCTTGTATAAGTTATGTATGATGGCATGATACTAAACCCCTAACGGGAGGGATTGTGGTTGATTTTCATATGATGAAGACATTATCTTCCAATCAGCTTAGTTGAATTCTGGAACTGACATGTCAATAACTGCTAGTAATCATTTGATAATTTGTGTTTATTATTGTCATTTTGCCTAGTTTCTTCTGTTACCTAATCTTACATTGGACTCGTCGGACTTCTTTTGAACTGAGTTTTTTTTGTGCGTTTGTTTATTCCACATTGGCTAGAGGTATAGGGGGTCATTTTTTGTCATACAGGGTCCGTTAATGCTTACAGCACACAGTATATTGGTTTTGCTCATTGTTGACGGCCGTACGGTGACATGTAATTGTTCATATCTCTTTCCTTTCGTCCGAGGATAGTTATTCTCAATCATACCACATCTCTAAATACAGACAAGGATGTCAAGAGTTGATGATACACAATATCCATATGGATCATGTAAGTCAAAAAGATTGACAAATGCATAAACGATAAGAATATAAAAATGAGTTCCATGTAAGAAGACAACGAAGATAGAGAGCCTTGCAATTAAACTATGCTTGAAATTGCTCTATCGATTAATTAACCGGAATTTGCTATATTCGGAATTTTGGTTATTAAGTTGTGGTAGCACGGCGGTAGGCTCTAACTGTTTCTGTGCAATAATTTTAAGGGATGCATTTGAAGCGAGTGGATCAACACAACTTCAAAAATAGGTAACATGTCTTACTAGTATTAGCTCACCTATCTAATAGGACAATGCGATTTAGTGCAATCTCTTGATGTCCGTCGAATTCGCCGTAAACTGTTTATATTTTCATCTTCTCTTTTGAAACATCCGAAAAATCTTAATAAAGCATAACAAGAATAATGCGTGGAAGGTTTTCTACAAGCTATTCTCATTTTGAGCTGAGCGGACAAAATATATGACTGCGAAAGGCAATCTTTGTTTTTGATTGGCTAATTTTCAGAAATCTTCTTCACTGAAACTACAAAGCAAAATTTCTTAAAACGCTACGGGATAGCTGTTTGGTAAAGACCATCCAAAACAATTTTGATGTCTTTGGCGGCACATAACTCCCATGGAAACCCGAAGGAATATTTTCTCTGAGACTAGATATGTAACCAATTTTAAACAAACTTACATTTGGTGACCTATAGTTGTTAATATTTACGTCATATGGTTTTTGGTTGATAGTTATCTGATTGGCAATCATACCACATCATGTATTTTCAGGAATGATGCATTGAATTTCCTATCTACATATGTCATTCGTTTTGTGTCGATCGAGCGAAAAACATTACCGCCAGAGGGAACCTTTGATTATGATCGGTCAATTTTTAAAAAATTATCTCCACATCAAACTACAAGGCAAACTGTTTTGAAACTTTACATGATTGATCATAACAACACCCTGATGACAATAAGTTTATATTAACATGACGTGAAGACTCATAGTCATAAAACTCAGATCCAGGTAAATTTCGGGTTCCAAAGTACAATTGGTTCCAATAGCCTTTTCAAAGTTCGAAATTATACTATTTTTCTCTTAAACAACATTGTTTTAAACTAAGAAGCAGAGTTTTCAAAATCTGTTTTTCTTGGTGGTCCTTTAAGAAATCTGCTGGTCCTCACTATTATTTCTATTGCAAGAAAACAAAAATGTGTTGGTCCTTTGGAAATTTTGGTGGTCAAAACCTTCGGACCGCCACTTTTCAAGAACTCTGAAGAAGATAATTTGTTCACATTGAACCTCAGATTATTTCCAGTGTTTGGCTCTAAATAAGTTTTTCTTACAGAGGTATTGCTCTTCAAACTATGTAAAATTTCGCCAAAATTGTTTTCGTGTAAAAGTGTGTTTTAACTTTTTGGTAAAATAAAGAACACAAATTATTTACACTTGAAGAAAGGTTGTTAACCATAACTAACAGATTGTGTCACCTCTAAGCTACTTTCTACCCTTCAGTTTTTGAAAATTTGCTGAGAGGTACCAAGGGAACTCATAGGCCGAAGAGAAACGTATACAACGCCATGGCTAAAAAAGAAACCTACAAAAAGTTAACAAAGTCCACAAAACACTACATTGAAAACTAAAGGTTGAGCAACACGATTCGATCCCCACCAAAAACCAGAGGTGATCTCAGGTGCTCCGGAATGGTCATTCATCTCAAACATTTTAGTACTACTGCGACGCAGTTCTTAATGTACAGAACGAAAGAATCCCTTATAGGATAAGTTCAAAAAAGGTTCACTTGACATAATTATGTAAAACAATAGGCTGTCAAAAGGACAGCAAATCGATTTTATTTTGTGCCCGAATCATTCTTTTTATCTTTATTCACCAGACAAAATATGCAAATTCAATATTTACCTAAAATCATGATAAGAAAATATTTACAAAAGCTTATAAGCCATCCCTACAATTCAAATTGCCTTTCCAGAGGCAGTAATAAAATTGTCATGGAACAATGAAGTTATTTGTAGATCATAATTTGTTTGTTTATCAATATTGCTGTTTCTCTTTATATCCATCAGGAACATATATCCCAAAACCGCTAAAATTTCATAAAAATCATCATCTAAGGGTATAAGTCACTCCAACAAGGAATCTGCTCTGACAGTTTGATGAAATTATTGTAGATCTTGACCGTCATATTTAGCATATTTGTTCCAGCCAGATTTTTCTTATTCAATACTTTTTTTTTCACAATAATGGACAATTAGTTGCACCAACTCTATTTTCTAAATTTAGTCACTGTAGTTATGTTGGTTTATAAATGGTTATACAATTCACAAACTAAAATCTAAAAACAATAAGGAGCTTTTATGTCATGTCTGGTTTGAATTCGTTCAGTTGTCTTAAATCTGTTCAAAATTCCAAATAATATATGTAAAAAAAATATAAACTTGTAGCAGTAACTTAAAAAAACGGTCAATTGATGTGTTAGCCTTGTATCTAAATGGTTGATCTTGTATATTGCTGATCAATTTTGCTGTTTACCGTTTCTGTCTAGTAATAAGAAAAAAACTTCAAGCTATGGATAAAAACGCTTACATTGGTTAGAAATCGTCGTTTGAGGACATAAGAAAAAAACTTCAAGCTATGGATAAAAACGCTTACATTGGTTAGAAATCGTCGTTTGAGGACAATAACTCCTAAACTGAGTCAATTAGTAGTTTCAGTCATATTGATATTAATTGCCATGCTGATTATTTTGGCTTTTTGCAGTTTTTGGCTCTCAAAAAAATTCATGATAATAATCAGAAATGCTAAACCTGCATGGTCTTCAAACGCCATTTTTGGACAATAATTCTTATAAGGAGTAAATTGATAGTTTTAATTCTATAATATTTCTGTTTCTTTTGGATTGTTATTAAATAAGGAGATGTGGTAGGATTGCCAATGAGACAATTATCCAGTTTGCCTTTCACTCGTACGGTCTTCAGTGGTATTTTTGTAAGTCTTGATTCGCTGATTATTTTGATTGTTAACATTTTCTGTACATTATGACAGTGTCAATATTAAAGGTAGAAATAATTACATTGTTCAAAAATCGTCACGTAAGGGAAATAACTCCTTTAATGTAGATTTACTGTATACCGCCATCCAATTTGATAGTAAAAAAAAAACAGTACACAATCGGTCAAGTTCTTTGTTTTTGTTTTATTCGGCCTAGTTCTTTGTTTTAGTTTTATTCGGCCTAGTTCTTTGTCTTTGTTTTATTCGGCCTAGTTCTTTGTTTTTGTTTTATTCGGCCTAGTTCTTTGTTTTGTTTTATTCGGCCTAGTTCTTTGTCTTTGTTTTATTCGGCCTAGTTCTTTGTTTTTGTTTTATTCGGCCTAGTTCTTTGTCTTTGTTTTATTCGGCCTAGTTCTTTGTTTTTGTTTTATTCGGTCTAGTTCTTTGTCTTTGTTTTATTCGGCCTAGTTCTTTGTTTAAATCTGCTAGTTTTGAGACATTTGCAATTAATTTGTAAGATGTTTATTTAAAAAAAGAAAAAGAGATTTTTTGCATTATTTAGACTATTTTAACAAATACCATATATGTGTTAGAGCTTTTGATGTAGCCATTTTATAGAGGACTTTCCGTTCTGAATTTTTCTGCATTTTACCTTTCAGTTTTACTTTTATATACTATTCATGGCAAACATGATAGTCGAAGAATTTGCATATAACTAATATACCGTTATGTCAAAGTTCAATTCAAACTGGACTCGATTACTATTTTCGGAGAAGATCATTGATAAAAAATATAATGCTGTTTAAAATTTCCATGTTTCCACTGAAGTTTTCATACAAAAAGAACAAAAATGGGTTAACTGATAATTTCGGTTTTGTTGACTTAATGGTAGAGCTTGCCATGTAAATGTGATAAAACATTCACTGAAGGGCAATAACTCATATAAGAAGTCGAACAATTTATATTATTTAATTTATTTGTAGATCTTAATTTGTTGTTCCTTTTTACTGTTATATTTTGCTGTTGATATTTTCTCTAAAGCTTATGCAGTTTCCGTCAAAAACGCAAAAAAAATAGATACAAATTGTTTTTTAAGGGAAACAACTCCTACAAGGAGTCGACTGAAAGTTTCGGCCATTTGACTTATTTGTTGATCTTCTCTTGCCTATCATTTAAGCTATATAAAATTTCTCTCTAACTACTTAAGTTGCCATCACAATCATAAAAATTAGTTCACTGATGATATCGTCTACGTTGACTTAGTTAAGGGCATACGATACAATTTTGATCCCGTATTTAAATTTTGATGAAAATTTGCATGTAGGCTATTTTTTACCTGATTAAATCAAATATTTTATAAAAAATATACCTTCATGTGCTACTTTTTGAGTAAATTGATGTTCAAATTTCAGATATTTCCTCAAAATACGGATTTGTGGACGTATTTTTTCCTTTCGATTAAAATACATAACTTTTTTGTTTTAAAAGATAAACACAAGCTGTTTGTTGTTAAATTATTTGTAATTTATGTGTTATATAAATATTGCATAAATTTGTACATTTAATTTATACAAATAACTCAAATTTATCAAATGTTCATGAATGTAGAAAAAACCGTCATTTTTTGCTGTATATTAATCAAATTTAAAAAAATTGCACTATTTACGTTTTCATGAAAATTGGTGCACATAATCTTCTTACGTAATCAAGCCAAATGTCATTTTAAAAAAGAGGGGTCCATGAACTCGTTTTCAAGTTAAATTAGTTTGAATGATAAAAATCAGCCGAAAACTGCATCTTTTCCCGATAAGTCACCGTTTGACGTCGCGAAAATAACAATTTACGTTAGCAACGTCATAACCTCCCCTGTAACTGTATCGTATGCCCTTAATGACAGTCCTTGTCATGCTGATTATTTCGCTGTTTTAGTCTATATTTATCATAGTTTTCAAGATCATATACTAGTAAAAAGCACGCAACATGAATAAAAAACCGGCTTCATTAAATGGCAGAAACTCGAAAAGCATTTGAGTGATGAGTGCGGCCATGTTGATTTATTTGTGGATCTTGTCTTGTATTTCTGATCATGATAATGTTTGCTGTATAAAATTCTCTCTACTTTTTAGTTTTAAAATTATAGCCAAATACGCCAAAACATGTAAAAATCGTCACTGAAGGCCAATAACTCCAACTGACTTGGGTTCTGTTAACTTTTTTGCAGATATTGTCTTGTTGATCAGTTTTGCTGTGTACTGTGTCTTGCTATCCACTATAGTTTCTGCCAGAAATGTAAAAAAATGGGACAACACTTCATTAAAGGACAATAACTCCTATAAGGTCTTGACTGGAGAGTTCGGTCATGTTGGTTTATTTGTGGATCTTGCCTAGTCTTTTTGATCATGATAATTTTTGCTGTTTGAAATTTTCTCTACTTTCCAGTTTTTAATATTATAGCCAAACACGCCAAAACAAGTAAAAATCGTCATTAAAGGGCAATAACCCCAACTGACTTGGGTTCTGTTGATTTTTTTTTTTTTTTTTTTTTTTTTGACAGATCTTGTCTTGCTGATCATTTTTGCTGTGTACTGTGTCTTGCTATCCACTATATATAGTTTCTGACAAAAATGCAAAAAAATGGGGGAAAATGTCATTAAAGGACCATAACTCCTATAAGGAGTTGACCGGAGAGTTCGTCCAGTTAAGTCATTTGTAGATATTCTCTTGCTGATCATTTTTTTTTTATTGAAAATTTCTTTTTATCCATTTCGTTATCAAGATTATTTCAATTTTTTTTTTTAAATGTTCAAAATGGGGGGAAACTCATCAAGAACATAAAATAAATATTTCTAGTTTAATTTTAGAAGTTATAGAGTACTAAAATCCTATGTTTTACAAACAATCCAGATCGCTAGGGCCATGTCACCAAGTCTGTCTTAGCTTAGTTTTGATTTTGGTTTTGAACGACTAGGACATGTATTAGGATGGTCTTAAAACATAAAAAAAAAATGTTACACTCCTTTTCTCACTAATTCTGATTCAAAGAAAAAACGCGTATACAAAAAAGGAAAACGAGTAGGCCATAGGTCAAATTTTATATACAAATTAATTTCAGCACAGTAATGACCTAATAAATCCTGTACATTTAGTTTTTTTTTTTATTATCTAGTTATAATCAACAGTAGTAAAGTCATTCTTGTAACAGTTTATTGTGTGTTAGAATATAAATAAAATGATACTCCCCCTTTTATACAATATACACATCTTTATATATATATAAAACAGAAAATAGCCTTAATTGGGGTGGTCTTCAGATAATCTTAGCTATGACCATCCAGGAATATCTTTGTTTTTTATCCTAAGACATGCCTTCTCAAAAGTCCTCATCGACCGTCCCAAATTAATAATTAATTCTTAAGACGTATCTGAGGGCATATCGATACTTTCATTGACATGAAACCCTACATACAATCTTAAATTAATAAAATTTATCATAATTTATATTTATTTGAAGAAAGTGGAGCGTAATAAACTATATTGGTTTAAAGTCTGGGATGGGTTCTGACAGAGAATCGTGTTTTATAGAACGATTCCATCACATAAACAGGATCAAACAAAAATCTATAGTCATCAATCGATGTAAACTTCTTTTACATCGGCCTGCTTACTTTGTGCTTCAACTTCAAACAATATTTTATACCATTTAGCATAAAAGTAGCAGAGAATTTTTTTAATGTACAATTTTTACACCGGTTGGTTCTCATGAATATTTAAGTACATGTATATGCACATATTTTGCATTAGTTTTTACTACTCAGTTCAGTACATGTCTTGTGTTTTCTTAACAATTTAGAGTAAAGGCCAAATTAAAGATATATTTTTGGAACATATTAATTTCCAGTGTTCTGAGTTTCTTGAACTCGCATCTAAATAGGTACGTAGCTCTTCAATATACATATAACCTTAAATAGTCTGTTTATTTCATTCTAATTTATAGAACCAATTACATAATCTATCTTTTCTAATGTAAACCGTCAAAAACAGCTTACCTTATAGTCTGAAATTTCGAAAACGTTTTATTGAAATGAAATGCCTCTGATGCTTCAAGCAGCTTTCGCTCGTGGGATTAAGGATATTCTGAGCGTGTTATGTTCAAATGCTTTTCTGTTTATAAGTAAAAGGACAGTGACCATTTTAGTTGATTTCTCGTGTAGCTTTTAAACTTGCCAAAAACAAAACTGATTTTAATAGTAAGACTATAAAGATCCTTGCCCAAAACAAAACTGCTTTTAATAGTAAGACTATAAAGATCCTTGCCCAAAACAATGTAGATTGATTAATCGTACACCATGATCCTCCATAGGCCCGTCAAATTGATTTACTTTGGAATAAGTTATACTTATTCATACGGCCCTGTTGATTTTAAACCTTAAACGTTTCTTATATGCACCAGTCGGATTGATGCTACTTTAGTTGCTTGTGTTCAACTTCTCCTGCCATTCAAAACTTTTGAACATTATTTTTTTTCTATGTATATACTGCGACATAATATATTTAGTCCCAAGTATACAGTGACGTTACAATCTCTAAATTTGATGACAGACAGTTTTTTTCTATAACTGATATTTCAAACTATGAAAAGCGAGTGGTTAATTTAAACAGATATCTGATTTATCTGAGCAACAAATGACAAAACCCGACAATAAAATGTTTGTTAAATAGAGTTGAATAAATGTCTGAATATCTAGATAATTGCAATTAATAAATCGAATTAAAATAAATAGATTAATTAATAAAATATAAGTTGTTTGTATGAATGGAAAGAATAAATAGATAAATAAATAAATATATATAAATGAATAAGTGAATAAATAACAAAATAAATAAATAAAATAAAAATAAAATAAATAAATAAATAAATAAATAAATAAATAAATAAATAAATAAATAAATAAATAAATAAATAAATAAAATCGAGTGTTTGCGTTTCATAAAACTTTTAATGTGACGTCGAGAACCGAGAACAAAGAATAAAGAGAAATGGCTACTTAAAAGTCCCCCCAAAGATGATGAAGGTCAAGGCAATCTTCATTCTCGTCTGCATTAGCTCAGGACTAGAGAAATTAATTTCACAGTCCAAAATTCATAATCTCTGCCCAAAATGCTCTGTTTTTGTTTAAACAAAATAATGTTGCAATCACTCCTATATGCATGATTATTATTAGTAGTAGTAGTAGAAGTAGTAGTTTTTGTATTTCTGTAATTATTTTATTATAAACTATCTATCCGAATATGTTTCGCTTAAAAGTATGATTGTAGAGTTCATGTAGTCTTGAAATAATCTTGACATTATAGTATACTAGTATTATAACTTGGCATGGATAACAGTATGTATTTCAAAAAGGATGTGGTTTTCATATATTAGTTTATCTCTCTTTCCATAAGTACTTTTTATTTAAGTAGAAAATAAGGAGCGATATAATAAATTTGGATTTATACACAAAAAAAATTCATTAAAGTATCACCATAGTATAGTTATATATAAATCCTTGGTATCACATATCTTAATTCAGGAAGAAAAAACTATAAATTGAATTAACCAAAATGACCCGTTAGTTGTCTCTCGTAAGTCGTATTGCTTACTTAAAACTGGAAATGATTAAGTGTTATGGAAACCAGATATACAAAATTACAACAGACAGTATACTACAGATATAAGACACGTGATATATATATATATATATATATATATATATATATATATATATATATATATATATATATATATATATATCATAGGTTTGAACATTGTTTTCAATTTAGACTTATATATGTATAATATATATATATACTTCACTTATAACTTGTACAATAATTTATAGTATGGATTTTGTTATAAAACCTTATTTACAAAATACAAAAATAGTTCTGTATCATTTTTTGAGCATGCATGTAAATTATGGCATCGGAGATTGCACAAAATCTTTTGTTTTTTTTACATTTACATTTAGAAGTGCTTCACCCCCTTTGCATTTCCATGAAAGAAACACCTGACTACCATTTTTTGATAGCTTTTTAACTGCTTCACGTAGCGAAAATTGAAGCTCAGAAACCATTGCTGCAAATAAAGATGTGTCTATAACAGCTTTAATTTGATTTCTCGACAAATATCCTGTTAAAATTCCGATAGCTGTTCCAATGCGGTACCCAAATTCTCCAGATTAAATAATTACACCTAAGATATTTCGAGGATCAGTTGGGGGCACGATCATACTTAGGAATTGGTATAATGACATTCATGATCCCCCACAGTAAGTTCTGATAATTTCCGTTTCATTTTCTTGGTTAGATATTCTGCTTGGATCTGTGGGCGCATTACATTTGTGAGAATTTGGGGGTTAAAAAATTTTACGTTTGCGCGCAGCTTTTGGTTACATTTGCGTGCATTCATTTTACAAGTAAAATCAGTAAAGATGTAATGGCAATGCACGCAAATCTAATGCACCGGGATCTGTTGGCTAGACAGTGCACGCTTCCTGGCACGTATGATTATCAGAATTGCCACTGTGGCCAATTTCTATTATACTATCAGAATTGTCACTGGGGTCAATTTCTATTATACTATCAGAATTGTCACTGGGGCCAATTTTATTATTCTATCAAAATTGTAACTTGGGTCAATTTCTATTGTACTATCAGAATTAACTGGCATGCATGTATCAATTACATTTCTTGTCTACATCGGGTTATTTTTTGTATTTTGTAAATAAGGTTTATTGTATGGTCATTGAATACAAATTCTATAATGCGTATCAATGCTTTTTTATAACAAAATCGGTACTATAAATTATTGTACAAGTTATAAGCGAATTTTAGTCAAATTTTGTACAAATTGTAATTTGTACAAGCATTTTTTGTACAAATTACAATTTGCACAAAGTCAAAATACAATATAATTTGTACAGTTTTTTTGTACAAATTATAATTAGTACAAAATGATAACTTGTACACAACACATATATATATATAATTTCTTGGTAGAGGATTCTAAATACAGCACAAACAACATTTTCCAAAAGACCAAAAAAAGTGAAAAAGTATATTTTAACAAAACGCATTTGACTAGCAGGTCGAACAACGGATGTTCTTAAACCCTGCTGACTGCCATTGGCGATTGCCAAATAAACGGATCACCAGATGTAACAAAATGGATCTTAACTATTAATTTATTACCAAACAGAAAACAATAAACTTGCGGAAAAGATGGGATACCGCAAACAAAAGGTGCAAAAATAAGTTCACCATATCCGGATTTCGACAAAATGTCTCTTCAGTGATGTTAGGCCTTCCAAATACCGTTTCGATAGACTCTATATATACTAATCAAAATTTTACTTTCTTAAGTACAAACAAGAGAAAACATGAGGCTTCTGACAAAGCTATTAAATAACACGTTTAAATATAAAGTGTTCGAAAGATTGTTTTCTCTTTTCTTCTGGATCAAACGCAGGGCGAAATAACTGTTTTTAAGTGCAGCGAAAATGTATACGTTATTTTATTTTTTCTTACAGTTGGGGAGTTACAATTGAGCGGAATTTGCACGGGAAAAGAAATGGAAAATCTTCTTTTGATCTTGGACTGTTACACTTACACATATATTAGTTTTATGTTTGATAGAGAAAATAGTCTAAGATTGAACAACAAGTTACATTTTTGAAATACTATTAAAAATTTGAAAATTTTTGCCCTTTCAAGAATTATTCAACTAAGTATTTTTCAGTAACAAATCTGATTTTGATCAGCTAGTTATTGTTTTCTAGAAATTGTCTTCTCTTTTAACGTTCGAGACTACAAAAGACTTGTTTTTAATTATGTTTCAATTGAATTTTCAAATTATCTTCCGCAGATTCTTTATTGTGTCTAGCATTACAGAATTATCTGAACACCAAGTAATCTTGAGAAGTAGCTTATACGACACCAAACTGCAGTTGCTAGCATCGCCCAATAATCTAAATAGTATAATTAAGTTAATATATAATGGATTTCTTCTTACCTCTGGCACCAAAGTACTTTTTAGCAACTTAAATTTAATATTAAGAGAAGAAGGGAGCAACCATTTGAACGTTATAAATGGCATTGAAGAAATTATCCAAATCCTGGTTAAAAAAAAGTAAGGATTGAAAATTTGGCGTACCGACAGCCAAGTTTTGTATGAAGTAGCAGTCAGTGTATTGACCCAGTTTATCTTGAAAGAAAATAGAAAGAATTTAATGGTTTCCTACATGTATCTCTATGTAAAATATTAACATAAATAATAATAAAGTGATATAATATTTGGCACAAACAAATGTAAATTATCGCTATTACTTTTCTGGATTTAATAAATACACGTTAAAAATATGAGCTGAAACCCTATCAAACTGCACAATGATTGAATCTATACACAAAAAGCCATGATAAAGCAATTATATAAATTACAATAGAAACTGTTGTTAACGGACCACAATAGAAAAAAAAACAACACTTGTTTTCCGTTTTATATTATAAAAGTACAGTATTTGTTATCTTGTAAAAGAGAAATTAGCAATCAACATTTATGAGTATTCGAATGGGTCATGTTACTCATAGTTTTTTAAGGTTTTGTCCACCCCGAATGATAATGGATGATGGATGGCTGTGATGGCTGTTAAACGTAGAGTGGAAAATTCAATGCATATTTATGACAATATCATGTTGATATGATGTGAATATGAACACTGCTTTGTACCATACCGACTCGCTGGGTCACATTTTTAACGTGCAGTCCACAGGAAGACATGTCACCTTCCCAGACACATTATTCAAACTGCGAGCCAACCAGTCTTTGGTTTGACTCCTTATTGCAGCGTGCTTAGAGCCTGATAAGCCGCAAATGCAAATTTTAAAATCTTTGGTTTGACCCGACCGATACACACCCGCACTCCGCCGAGGCGAGCATGCTACCACGAGACCACAGAGGTGGTTGCAAACATCGGCCACAGCCAAATAACACCATAATTTTAGAGAAACTTTCTTATATGATAGCTATTTACATATTCCCACCAAACATAAGTTTTTATTTTGGTTTGCAAATACCTTTCTGATCCAACATATACTTAAGAGTTGATACCAAACCAGGAAAATCAATATAAATTAAAAAAATATACTATTTTCGTCATGTTTTGTTGCCATGGGCACTTTTCAAATGTAAATTTTGTTTGTATTTTCTGAACGTCTTCATCATCTAGTCATGTTGAGGTAAATTTAAGATTATGCATGGCTAGCCTTCTCTGCACTCAATTTGGAGCTAGAAATGGGCTGAATGGCTATACTTTTTTAAACAAATTAATGCAGCAAAGTAAACATAAATAACTAAATGTACTTTCCCAGAACTAGGAATCATATGACCTTGTACAGAAAGGTGAACTGGCGATGTCTTGCACTTATTTAAGATTTGCTACAAATCTGGCCTGGCAAACTCTCTTAAATAGTCTGGTTTATGGAAGATTATTTTTCCATTTCTTAATCTTTGAAACGTTCAGAACAAAATGGCTCTGTTGTGATACTTTTTCTTCAGAAATAATTCAAAATAAAGACTGTCAATCGGTCCTAGAACTGAAAAAAACAAACTCCATGCAATATTTCAGCCAAATTAGAACTGGACAGCTTTTCTATGGCTTCATGTATTAAACCAAAATTTATCTTATATTTCTGTAGATGTCATACCCCTGATATTAACCCTCTGTTAAAAGAAGCCTATGAATTAAATATAAGTCCATGCATAATGATGGTATTCATAGTTGGTATAGTTTTGCTCTAAATAAATTTGAAGAGACAGGATTAGATGCTGCAGATTTTGAAACTTATGATTAACCAATAGCTACATTAAATAATTTTACTTGATGTCTACACAAAAAAGTCTTATATAAACTTTCTTCTATTACAGACATTTCAAAATTATTTCTATATGGCCAAATAAAGTCTGAGATAAAAATAGAGGACTACATATTAAAATAATCAAAATTTAAAACAAGAGAGTTAATATCTTAATTTCGGATTAAGTAACCATAACAAGATTGAAATGCGAAGATACACAAATATACCCAGAGACCAAAGGTTACTTAAATTTTGTAGTAAACTTGATGATGAATACCATTTATTTCTAGATTGTAAACTGAACTCAACTTTAAGAGATCAGTTATGATAACTAATCAATGATATAAAACCTGGTTATACAAATTCTCAACTGCTTTTCAAGTTAAAACGACTTTTAGATCCCGTAACTAAACCTCTGACATCAGTTTGTGTTTTTATAAAGCAATCTTTTTAGTTGCGAAAATGAGGTCCATGTCCATCAAAAGTTACATTATTATAACTATGTTTTTGTTTAAACTTGTAATTCTTGACTGTTGTGTAAATACTGTTATATCTTGTGATTTTTACTTGACCCATATATATAGGTGTAATTTGCAAATAAAAATTACTATTATTTACAACTTTCTTTAGACTCAAGTGATTTAGATCTGGACACGGTCAGCTATTTAATATTGAAGACCCCATATTAACCACTGCATATCTTAACCTAGCTGAGTTTACTCACACTGTTTTAAAACATATATCTGTGCAAGTTATTAATTTGCATAGTATTCCTTTGTTAATTTTTGTCGGGTTTAGTAACATATTTTATTTGCTCAAAGCAAAAAGGATCAAACACAAGTAAAACATACTTATAAAGTCTTCTCCACAATACACTATATATAATAATACAAATTGAATGTGAGCATGCATTATACATAAATATTATTAAACTATACTGAAAAAAGGAAAAGGGATGAAGAAAGATGATGATGATGATGATAATGATGATGATATGCGTCTTACCTATTTTGATATTATACTACGAGGAATCTTTTTGATCTCTTTATAAAGTTTAAGACTTGTTTAACAATTTGCACATTTTGATCGTAGGAAAGAGTTTCTTTTCCGAAAACCAATAGTTTGAAGTCCAAATTGCAGCCTACTTGAAGCCAGGTGAGACTATTAAACAGAATAGCCGTTTCATTTAAACAGAAAGAACAATCAAAGAAAAAATGGCACATGTCCTCAATATCCAATCCACATTTGCATGTTGGATCAGATATAATGTTAGCTCAAAACAAGTCACAATTCAAGAAAGATGCCGAATATCTAAATTGGGTTAAGATTATATTCAATTTTCAAGGACCATATAAATAATGTTGAGATTGATCCTCATTTCGAATGTCGTGGTTTTTAAATTCTATTTTGAATTTTGATAATGAGTCTACATTTCGAACTAACATGTTCAGATTATTCCAAAGTTTAATTGTTGAGGGGATAAACGATTGTCAGCCTGCATAATGGTAAAATAATATCTTGTCCATTTCGCAAGGGATATTGTGTTTTACTGTGAATTTAAGGGGGCACAAGACTACGTAAATATTAAGAGGCATTATTATTCTGAATTTTATAAAACAATTGTAGTTTTCTTTTTCTTCGTTCCTCTAAAGTTTCCATACCAACCTCTTTTTCGACAGTCTCAGAATTTATGAAAACAGGTATACCTGTTACAATTCTCTAATTTAATTGAATACCCTTTTCCGCAATTGTCCCATACTTCAGTCGCATATTCTAAAATTGGTCTAATAAATACAAGATATAATTTTTCCAAATTTTGTGAGCTAAGTTGATATTACATTCAGATGCTTTTTAACACTATTTGATATATTTTCAACATTTTGATATGCAATACCCATATAAATTGAGTGGTAAAAACATATTATTTCTTAAGAAAACACTGGATTTTGATACAAGGTCCTTTCTCGACATCTTTCTTTTAAAGATTCCAATGCATGTTGTGTTACCTTATTCTTTCTGGATAGATTAATTGGAGAATCCATCTTCAATTTCAAACAGTTATGCTTTCAACAACTTTCAAACTTGATGATGCAACATACAGATCATGTCCTCTAAGTGACTCATGTAGTTAATTGACAGATCTATTTATAACTGTGTAAATTTCCATAATCTGGAATATTAGGACATTTGATCTTCGCTTTTTTTATATATTTTTTTATATCTATTTTATGGGTGGTTATTTTTTCGATGCACGATATATTTTACAGTCGTAAATACCACCGCAGTCTACGTGTTTATGTTGATATATTTTTTTCTTGTATTTTCGGGGTTTCTTTTTGTTTTTGAAAATGGCATTTCCCCTTCTATATTTTCAGCAGTGATTAACATATGCAGTTAAAAATATATATCTTACTGTAATATGATAAAGCAAACGACAAAATGTCAACTATCGCGTAATATGCATTATATTGCAACGAAATTTTGAATATGGTAACATAATTTTGATGCCTACGATGTAAACTTAATTTTTAAGGCAGCATTTCAAAGTAGATCATGAAAAACATACTTAATCCATACGAAATAGAGACTTGAATCATATCTAGTCTCAGATTATGTGTGTAACCATTCAAATTCATTGGTTAAATCGCCACAATAATCCGGTTTAGGCATTGGATTTTTAAAATAAATGATTGTCTTCCAATAAAACCTCGCGAACCGCCATCAAAAGTCCGAATGCAAATATTGAATAGAAGAAATGTCTTTTTGATAGGAATAGTTATACTTGTTATTTTAGGGATAAACATTTTAACAACACACAACGCGTATCTTACATGTCTATGCCTATATGTTTAAAGAAATTTCAGGGAATTATGGAACAAAAGTTTTAGACTCGGAGCGATCGAATGCAGCTAGATTTTTTCTATATGAGAGATCTCGAAGAAGTAAAACAAAAGTTATAGAGTGCCATCGAATGTAACCAGATTCTTTTTGTCTATTTGGGCGAGGGCAAAAGATTTATTTGACCGTGCATGGTTTGTCTGACCCAAAATTTCTTAGATGGGAGCAAAAGCGTCGAACAGTTGATTCCTTTTTCAACATAATATCAAAGTCAACATGTGATAAATATATAGTAAGATATAAAACTGCCTCGGTGGTATCGTTTGTGTTCCCATCGAGCGGGGAAGGTTGCGGGTTCGATCACCGGCCGGGTCAAATCCAAAACCTTGAAGGTTGTATATGCAGCTTCTCCGCTAATGGCATTTAAGAGTAAGAGCAAATAATAATGTGTCCGGGCAGTGTGATGCGTATTCCTGCAGGCTGTAACCTTGTGAGCTGTCACGTTAAAAAACAACAACAACAAAAAAAACAAGCCCACTGTGTATGCTACTACAATACAGGGTTCATATACATATCTAATTAACATGTTCTCGTCCTATTATTCGTATTTGGATTTGGATTTTAAAACGTTCAGTGGCAAATATAACAGGCATATCAGGTTGTGAACACATTGTTGTGATATGAATAGGAATAGGCCATAGGAAGACATGTCATTTACATGAACACAATATTATGACTCCGACCCGATAAGTCTTTTGCTCGTATTCCTACATGTCACACAACTACAAATACTTGGTTTGGCGATGCATAGGATTTAACCCATGAGTTCCCTACTGCATTCGAGGAGGGAACACTACCACGAGACCAAAGAGGTGGTCTTGGATTTCAAAGAGAAGAAAATATTTTAGAGTGTACAGTGTACTACTAGTATTCAATTAGGTCGTACGCAGTAATTGTGGCCAAAATGGATGTATATTTGAAATAAAACCATCTAAGCGATATTCCTGCATATATATATCATTGTTCATGTAGAAAAGTCATGGTTCATTTAGTAAACAGGCTTTTCATTCCGTACTGCCGTCGCAAAACGAGAAGGCCCGTAGTGGAAAATGTCCAAGCAGTTCCCTCTCCCTCCATTTGTAAATTAAAAAGGCACGATACCTTAAAACACAATCTGATAAGCAATGAGACATAGTTGAAATAACATGCACTCACTTGAACTGTTAATCTGAAGATTGTAGTTCAAATGTACAACTAATACAAGCTTGCTTTTTATTAGTTTTTTTATGTTTTTTTATATATCACGTTGCCGTTTCTGTACATTAAGACATACTTCTGTTTTTACAAATTATCTAGAATCAAATATTTGTCTGAACTTATGAATATACAAATATATTTACTTATATATATATACTTTTGAGGCGTTGTTTTTCGTATTTGTTAGGTAAGGTATATAATTAAGCACAACACAACAAACAGTACTAAGATATTTTTCGTTTTTTTCAAGTAAGGGGATGTAACTCTAATTACCAATCACTAAAAATCGAAAAAAAAATCTGCTTACAATTGATAAAGTCTTAATGGTTTGGATTGAAAACAAATATATCAACCCGTTAAAAGACATTATAGGTTGTTCTTTTTTTTTCATATAACGTATAGCACTGATTTAAGTGTACACGGCATGTGTTCCTGGAACTGGCATTCAACAGGTACGCGCGAAACTTTTAAGTAGCAATAAATTGAATTCGTATCAAAATCACAGGCTTGAATAAAATAACTCCAAACCGTAAAACGAACTTTTTTTGAAGAAGTTGCAACCTTTGTTTTAATGTAATCACACGCAATAAACTCTGCAATAAAAACATCACAATATTACTTGAAACGCAACATCAGAATTATGTAGATGTGTATCTAATTTTGGTCCATATGCAACTGAAGCTATCAATTCGGTAGCTTCTTAATTCGTACGTATTCTATTTACAAACAAAGTATCAGTAAAAAAATGTCTTAGTTTTTAGATAAAGCTGAGTGAAGTAATGGTGTAAAACAGTGTAAAAATGGTGTACCTCTGTATATTAATGATGTATCTCTGTGTAATAATGGTGTATCTTAGTGTAGTAATGGTGTATCCCAGTGTAATCATGGTGTATATCAGTGTAATCATGGTGTATCTCAGTGTAGTCATGGTATATCTCAGTGCAATAATGGTGTATCTCTGTGTAGTAATGGTGTATCTCAGTGTAGTAATGGTTTATCTCAGTGTAGTCATGGTGTATCTCAGTGTAATAATGGTGTATCTGAATGTAATAATGGTGTATCTGAATGTAATAATTTTGTATCTCAGTGAAGTAATGGTGTATCTCGGTGAAGTAATGGTGCATCTCAGTGTAGGAAAGGTGTATCTCAGTGTAATAATGGTGTATCTCTGTGTATTCATGGTGTAGCCTATCTCAGTGAAATAATGGTGTATATTTGTGTAGTAATGGTGTATCTGTAAACTCTTTTGTTGTATAATTGTAAATTTACTCCGATTGGCGTAAATTTCAGTTAGAAAAAAACTATTTCTATTCAAAATCCTGCTAATAAGGCACAATTTTTCAAGTGATTGAACGGAGGTGCGCAGTCGTAGGGGTATGAAAAATGCAACTCGATTGATGGGCAACATCATTGGGTATAAGATTGAACCAACACACCATAAAGACATAGTGTAAATTATTCAATGATATTTTTACAGGAATGTATACATCATACAAGAAGACGGACGCCATCTGATGGAAATGCTCACATCGTTGGTTGAAGACACAAAAGCTTATCTTCAGGACACTCTATGGTTATAAATATATACATTGATAATATACTATATATACCACTATTTACTACGCCACCATCAGTAGACTCGTACATGTCTAAATACAAATGCATGTGGAAAGGAAAAATTAAAACAAAACAACTTATTTTGATTTGGTTCTATAAGTTAACTGCACTATTAAAATTTATGGTCGATCTATCCTTTCATGAAATTATGTCGTGTGTATTATTTCATTTATATCCATCTTGTCATTATTTTTTTTACGCATGGAATATTTGCCACTGGACTTTAAGCAGGCAACAATCATTCCAATAAAATTATATTTTTATGTTATAATTTTTAGACGACTCTTCCCCTATAACCCTACTTCGCTCAAATAATATTTTATCTGTGCATAAAGTCTTGCTGTAGATTTTTCATATTGTTGGCACTAAGATGTGTAAGGGAATTTTCAGAATCCCGAATAAAGAGATAGCTAGCCGACCAGAGCACCAGGAGCTTTTCTAATGGATAATTCTGCTTATATAGGGCTACCTACTATCCAACGTCGTCATAGTCGTCTTATTGCCTTGCAGACAAATCAGATATCCTTGAAATGGCTTTAAGTTCTAGCAGAGAAACACACACATATCCCAAATAATAAAGTATACGTTTGGTATTTCCAACGAGAAGCTAATCTTATGCCCATTTCGGGAAATATAAGGTATAAGGAACAGTACGGACACCTTTTTGTTCTCATACAGATGAAAAGATATGGATATTTAAGTCTAACGTTGGAGTCCCGTTATAGTAATCTCGGAGAGTCGATTCATACTTACAGCCTTTAAATCAAACCGGAGATTACATTTTTTAACGATTTTACAAAGAGTTCAAGGTGTTTTACTGTGAAATTAAGGTAATATAAAAACAAGGAGGCGTGGTATGCTTACTAATAAAGACAAATATCCACCACAGACCAAAGGGTAAGGGTGTAATCAACTTTACATTTTTTCAGGTAAACGGGAGGCCTTCAACAATGAGAAAATTAACCAATATCGTATAGTCAGCTGTAAAAGGTCCGACAGGTCAGATGGCGAAACAAATTGAAACAGATTGAAAGAATTTAATTTTTTAACATAAGCATTTAAAAAACTATAAAGAAACTAACACCAAACCCATATATATGTCTCTGCTAATACTACATCTTTTCTATAAATATTATAAATGCATGTATTAAGGGATTTTTACCAAAATATGCGGAGATTTTTTTTCTCTCTCATCCCACTAAAATACTATTTAGATATCTGATATGTGTTTTAAAAACTTTACGGCAAAAATAAACATGAATGCACACGCTGAAATGCTTGACTGATCATGATTGCATTTCATTTTGAAAGTCTTTAAGATCAAGGTTTTACTAAATTTAATATATCGAGATCAATGAAAATAAGGTAAATTTCAGATGAATCCTGCCAGGCACGTCAACTATAGTCGATATATTGCTTATACTAGTATCCAAGAAATAGACTTAAAAAAATAAAAATTTCAAAAGCATCCTCCTATAATTAGTATTCAAACACTAGTACTACACTTGTTTATAGATTAGACCGTTGGTTTTCCCGTTTAAATTGTTTTACAATAGTCATTTTGGGGCCCTTTATAGTTTGCTGTTTGCTGTGAGCCAACGCCCCGTGATGAATACCGTACTTTAACTTATAATTGTTAACTTTTAATACGTTGTGACTTGGATGGAGAGTGGTCTCTTTGGCACTCATATTACATCTTCTGATTTATATATGTACTCAGTTTTACCTTATTTGATCACAACTTCATGGTGAACTTCTTAGACTGATCACACCGTCACATTTCAATAATGAACAGTAAATTTTGGGTCAAAACCGTACTTAAACATGATCAAACATAGTAATCTTTTAATAAAGAACTTGTACGTGTACTTAGTTTTAAGTCGACTTGACTTACTTTACACTTTTACAATGATCTCTTCAGAGAAACCACAACATTTATTTAATTTGATGACACTACAACTTCATCATAAACTACTGTGACCAAAACATTTATCCTAAAAAGAGACGGACGGTTGTACGGACGCAAAGACTTAAATATAATGACCATCTTGTATCGTCGACCGGGGGCAGTAACAAAATCAAAGTCGTGAATTGAGCAGCATGTCGATCAGTCTTGTGTCAATCAACATAGACAAAATCTTGAGATTTGCAGACATAAAGTAACATCTAGGAGTAGAACACCGGAAGTAAGTTAGTCTGTCCTACTTCCAGTTTGAGGCCGATGCCTTAGGAAAGTATATTGCTATAGCAAGCTATAGCAAATTTTCCAAAAACTGAACGTTGACCAATGAACTATGAAAATGATGTCAAGGTCAGATGAACCTTGCTAGAAGGACATGTACACCTTGCAGCAATCATTCTACAGGTCAAACATAGTTGATCTAAATTGACTTTAGTTTATGAGATCTGGACTTGATCACGAAAACTTCAGATTGATCACTGTTCCATGAAATGAGATCAAGGTCAGGTAAACTGACAGATGGATATGTAGACATGGCACGGATCCCATATACAATCTAAAGTTATCTTAATACTCATCAATTAAGTGATAAAAAAAAAACAATACAGTTTCTTAAGCAGTCGCTGAATCATGAAAATGAGGTCAAGGACAATGGACATATAACAGACGGACACTTCAGAATATAAGGCACTTCTATATAAGGTACTAAGTACCAGCGTCATCCACTTTCTGTAAAGATTTATATGCGAAATGGTTTACGCCATCGCCACTGCCATTTCTTGATAAGCATCCTTATGTCAGGCGAGACAAAAACTATGAAGACAATATGCACGCATTTGATATATCTACAAATATTCTGGGATTAACATTTTCTAGCTTGGAAACTAGGAATATACAACACATATGAAAAACAATTAGCAAAGATTGACTGACAATTTTGTAAAACTGATTTTTAAAATTAAGATATCTCTGATCTGTGAACATACAAAAAAAAAATAAAGAAACTAAAAATCCTGACAATAAGGACATCATTAAAAGGCGTGCATATATTCTGCAGAATAAAAACTCACAAGCTTGAATACATTGAATACCTTAGGAGTAAATGATGGCGTAGTTTTTTTAAACAAATGACTGAAGAAAATAAAAAAAAAAAAATGACATATTAAACTCTTTCAGTACGTGCATGTGCAGAAATATTGACATTCTGCAAAATAAAATGGCTAGCTAAACATTACAGGAATAATTCTAGCTAAACACTACAGGAAGTGTTGAGGGAACAAACAATCCTCCGTATATTGAAAACTGAACAAAATTTGCTTTACTTGAAATAACCCTCCTTTTGTCATTCTATAAACAAAACAATTCTACACAAACTGTGGGAGGAGTTGTGCGGACAACCCATACATTTAAAACTGAACAAAAGTTGGGCAATTTCAACTTCCATCATAATTTTTTAAAATAGTTTACGAAAATCAAAATCTCAAAAATATGCACACCTAGCTCAGTAAGTGTAAAAATAGTTTGCAAAATAAAATCTTGAAAATGGACAAACCATTTACCCCTCAGTGGCGGATCCAGAAATTTTCATAAGTGGGGGCCCGCTCCAGTCATGCTTCAGTGATTCCCTTTATAATCAACCAAATTTTTTCCCCAGAAGGGGGCGGGCCCTGATAAACCCTCTAAATCCGCCTCTGCTCCTTTACTTGTTTAGTCAACGAACTGGCAAACGGGCAAGAGTAAAACAATATTCACTTTGAATGTTGTCAATGGGCATAAAACTGAAATGAGGGGGAAAGGAGTGGGGGTCATAGGTGTTTGACCCTTCTAACTTGGTAGCTTTTGACAATAGATATCATTAACGCTTATATGAATGTCAAAACAGGGAATTTTATATGGTGACAAACTTTAACATTTCATTTCTAAAGCATTACGAATATATCAGATATATCGAAGTAGTCATTATACTGTGTCATATAAACATAATTCCTTCGATTAATATTTCCAGAAACTTACATAGTACTATTTATGTCTTTGGTATTCCTATATAAGTAAAAATAAGATTTCATAAAGATACTTTATAGTATCGAATATGCATTGAAGATAAATAAAAGTATGGCCAAAGTACTTGCAACAGAGAGAGAGAGAGAGGGGGAGAGAGATTTAAAATAAGATAAGATAGAATAAGGAATTAAAGTGCATTGGATAGAAAAAAAAAATCCTTAGTATTAACCATGAATAGGTTTGTTATGTTTGAATTGAAATATAACAAACTGTTGACACAGAGATATGTCTCGCCTGTCGGCATAAAATTCAGAAAAAGACAATCTGATGGACAGCAACATTGATAATTAATTCAAAGTCGCTGGACCAACTAGTGGGTTAGGGCCTCTTAATGCTTTACAAACTGAGATTACAGACAGCAATGTAACTTTATAGAAAATATTGTCTATTGTAAGTAGTTCCTATCAAACTAACTTAACATTGAAAGTCACTGGACAATGACCTAGGGACCTCGGGGACAGGGCCTTGAAATAGTCGTCAAACTGATATGTACTGATAGTAATGCAACTTTATAGAAAATATCATTGTTCTATCGCAAGTAGTTCATATCAAACTAACTTAAGCAGAAAACTTATCATTGAAAATTGATAATTAATTCAAAGTCACTGGACCATGATTTAGGGGGCAGGGCCTCGAAATAGTCGTCACACTGATATGTATGGAGCCGTTGTCACTGGAAAAGCAATCCCTATATCTCGCTTTCCGCGACTTTCGTCGTAGGTGAGACAAAAACTATTTCAGAGAATTTTTGGACTAATACATAAATTTATCTTTTGATATTACACATTTATTGTCTAATCAGGTCTTAGCACAGATCTTGAAAATCGAAAAGGTTGAATGTAATTGTAGTTCAACTGAAACCAGTTAAACACCATCTTAGATAAACATTGTGTACTTTCACCTAATTATTTGATATTTGGCGAGTTTATTAACATGATATTATTAGTCTCTATTGCATCCGTCCTGCAAAGCTTGCAACAAAGATTACCACAGATCTTTACTCTTGTTTAGTTCCAGAGCAGAAGACTGAACCTCATAGCGCCTTGCACCACATATAACTTTATATTATTAGTTACTCTCCCTTATATATTGACTTTAAAAAAAGAAAGGGGCAACCCAAAAACACCATGGACTAACGAAAGAAGACAAACAGATAAATAAGACAACATAATACACCAAAAACCTGAGGTGAACTCTGTCACCTTGGTAAACATCAGTAAGTCGATGAAACTTTGGAGGTTTGAACTCAAGAGAGCCTAAATAATATACTTGATTTCACATGATTGCATAAACATATGTTGTTCTTTTTTGTAAAATTTTGTTTGGAGTAATACAAATAACTGAAATGAAGAGATTTTGTATCTGAAAGACAAAAAATAGATTTTTGGTTTTACAAGGATGGTTCTATTAAATCATTTTTTTTCTTTGAAAACCTCTATTAATCAGTTTTTGTTAATATCTACCAAAATTCAAGTTTTGATACGTCTTTTAAGCAGTTATAATCCAGTAACATATTCAGAAGACCCAATGTTGTGACTCATTCAGTAAAACTGGTTTAACTTACCACATTTTGTGTCTGTACCAGGTCGATCTATCTTGACAATGTGTTGTTCCTTGTTGTTGGGGTTTGTTTGTCTTTTTGGGGTGTTGGTGGTTCATGTGGTCTGTTGTATTATGTAGTATTTTCTTATGTATGTTTCAGTAATTTACTTAAAATTAAAGAAATATTAAAGATGTGCCGTGAACTTGTTGAAAATTGGGTCTACTTTTATTATGAGAAAGGCTTTATATCATATTTTATCCAAGTAATTTTTGGCATTTCCAAACCACACTTGTCTTTTTAGTGGGGTTATAGTACTTGTCTGTTTTCTCTACCAGTCATGTTGACATGTGTTTTTTTTTTTCCATTTGTGTGAGAGAATAACATATCGTTGTGTGCAAGTGTTATAATGATGTAACTCCCATTTTTCAATTTCATAAATAAATGACTGAGATATAGAAAAACTTAAGCATAGTGGTACTAATAATTTTAATAACAAATTTTTTAGAGCAAAAATATCTGAAAAGTGGAGATACAATATGAAAATATTTTCCAGTGAACTTGGGCCCAACTAGATGAATACGTTATGATAATTCAATGGGAAATGTGGAGATAGAACAGTAAAGTTCTAAAAAAAAAACTTGTAGAATGTAGAAATCTTGTATTATAGTTGTATAGGGGGATAGACCATTGCACCTGGATCTCAAATATGTAGCTATCTCAATTTTGATCAAAAGTGGACATATATAATCTTTCAATCAGTTTAATTGAGGTCTGCAGCTGGCATGTCAGTAACTGCTAGTAGTCCTTTGTTAATTAATGTATCATTGTCATTTTGCTTATTTTCTTTTGTTACCTATTCTGACATCAGACTCAGCCTTCTTTTAAACTGAGTTTTACTGTGCATATTGCTGTGTTTGTTTATTCTACATTGGCAAGAGGTATAGGGAGAGGGTTGAGATCTCACAAAACATGTTTAGACCCGCTGCATTTTTGAGCCTATCCCAAGCCAGGAGCCTCTGGCCTTTGTTAGTCTTGTATGTTTTTTAATTTTAGTTCATTTATATGTTTTGGAGTTTAGTGTGACGTCCATTCTCACTGAACTAGTACACATTTTTGTTTAGGGGCCAGCTGAAGCCCGCCTCCGGGTGCAGGATTTTCTCACAGTGTTGAAGACCCATTGGTGGACTTCGGCTGTTTTCTGCTCTTTGGTCGGGTTGTTGTCTCTTTGACACATTCCCCATTTCCATTCTCAATTTTATATAACACTTGTATACACTCACATGACGATATTTTAATGCATTCAAATGTCCGCTGGTTTCATGCCTTATAGCAGAAGTAAAACTGTGTTAACTTTGCTAAAAATAGGTCAAATGGTTGCTTTTTGTGGTAGTTGTAACTTTAGGGGATACCAGGACACTAAGTTACACAGTTTTATATATTGGTCCATTGACTGTTAACTTGGATGTGTGTACATGAATGAATACCAAGAAGATTGATAAAGATCTGTAGCTTGAAGGGTAACACCCAAATTTAAACAAATATAACAATATCAAAAAAGATCTTTTAATCATTAAATAGGTTAAGTGTAAATATCAAATTTATAACAAATAAATTAAATGTACAAGTATAAAAACTATAAGTAGAGCTTAGTAACAGTTAATATTTCCACAACAACAAAGACATTTACATAATCAGAACAAAAAGGTTTGAAATCCAGTAAATGTCTTAGGAGGAATTGCCAATACCATTTGTATAGATATAAGGTCCATCTTTAACAGAAAATACATTTCAGATCAAAATATTAAAATAAAAGATGTGTAGTGGCATTATATAATTAAGATTCAAGGAGTGTGTCCCTCATAATTTAAGATGTCTACCCACATCAGTATATATATATCGAAAAGTCCATGTTTTGTTATGGGAAACCCTAAATTTCATTTGGATGGGAAAATGAGGATGCAGAAGACTCATTATGTCTCAGAAGATGTTCTGTAAGTTGAAATCAAGTAGCTGTTTTGACATTGTGGATTAAGAGTGCAAACAAAAAAAACTAACAAACACAAACAAACAATGATACTATATATTATCCCCCACTTCACTGAATGTGGATATCAAAAATATAACACGGCATAAAAAAAACAGTAAAAAAAAAAAAAAAATCTAATATAAATATATGCTTCATTCTTTTATCTATTTCTGAAACAGCACAAATAATCATTGAATGTGCGAGTAAAATTTTGCCATTATTTTTGATGGATTACCGTACTACATTCACCATTTGTGAGCATGGCTGTGACCTCCCAAAATATCTGTAATGGCACCATAATCAAATTTTTGTTTTAAAATCATCATGATAGCAGAGTAAGCTTAATTGATAAAAAAAAAATACTGAATTGATTGATGATTGCTTTTTGTCCAACGAATATATTTCATGTACTCACTAGACAAGAACATTTTTAAGTACATGAATCAACAAGAAATCCAATAGATAGGTTCTGCAAAGTGGGTCGGACAGGATAAAAATTGAGTCACTCAGGAAAAAAGTGGGTCACTCAGATAAAAACAGAAGGAATTTTGGCACATCAATAGAAAAAGACAAAATGCTGAATAGTGGCCGAAATTTTGCTTGGCCACAGGCAACCCACAAACTCCTCTAAGAGTTTTTGCAAGGAGTCTCACTTGCAGATAGGAAATGCACTTGAGTAGCATCAGGGCGAACATCATCAATAAAGGAATGCACTGGGAGATGAAATTTATAACATCAGGGTAAGCATTATAAATTATAAACGAATACTTTAATGAGTTGTAATAACACTAGGGTAAAAACTAGGGTAAAAATTATATGATGCTGACTAATATTACTGATGCACTTTACTTTTAAAAAAATGTCCAGGGAAAACACTGCAAGTACAAGAGTCATTTTCACACACTTTCTCTGATAGCTTTTTTTTTTTTAAATAAAGTAATAAATACACCATTCAATACAACTGAATAAAACATAATAGGAAAAAAAAAACATACTAAAGAATATCCTTTCTTTTAGTAATTCAAGAATTTCTCTCCAATTTTTCCGACATATTTCCAGTTTTAGACTCAAAATTTCGATTCATTACACAACAAGAATGTGTCCATAGTACACGGATGCCCCACTCACAACTATCATTTTCTATGTTCAGTGGACAGTGAAATTGGGGTCAAAAATCTAATTGGCATTAAAATTAGAAAGATCATATCATAGGGAACATGTGTACTAAGTGTCAAGTTGATTGGACTTCAACTTCATCAAAAACTACCTTAACAAAAAAACTTTAACCTGAAGCAGGACAGACGGATGGAAAGACGAACAGACGGAAGGACAAATGAAGGGACAGACGGACAGACGAACAAACGGAGGACAGATTGAACGGAGGCACAAACCGAAAAACATAATGCCCATAAATGGGGCATAAAAAAACATGTACATATCAAAAACTTACTTCTAAAGCTCTAAGAAAAAACCTTCCCTTTCTTCAAATGTGAAGGCATACTGTAGCTTAAAATTACAAAGCAGTTTTCAATCTTTAAAAATGCAAACTTGCTTACCCATATTTACACTAATTTTAGAAACTTCAGGAAAAGAAATTAAATAAATAAATTTTGAGTTACGAATTCCATACTTAAAAGAAAAAGGAATAAAAACTTGTTGTTTATGATGGAAAATATTTGAACAGATGATGCTTTTTAATTCATAATAAAACTAATAACCTTTTAAGACTCCATATAAACTACAAATACAAAATATTAATGATGTAACACCCAAAGGCTGTCACCAGTCCCCTAATGTATTTTTAATTTCTGTATTATTTAATCAGAATCACAATTACTTGCAGTTTTTGTAACAATGAATAATATTTTTAAAGAGTCCTGGCGTCTCTTTTGATTGTACATACAATTCTAATTTATTACCAAATGCATTGATTGCCTCTGCTTCAGTTATCAAAGTACCCAAATTGGGATAAAATTACTCTAATTCATGGATGCTTCAGTAACCTTCATTCATTCACCTAAAAACAGATCAATTTTTTACTGACTGTCTATAATCAAAATTACTTGAAGTGTTACCTTTTAGAGTGTTTTGCAATCACAAGGAATGCATCAGGTCACTAAAGGATGAAATATTTAAAATAAGTAATAAAATATAATTGATTCAAATATTTGTTAAGACATAAAAGAAAAATATCTGATAGTTTTTAAACAATCTCTACACAAAAGCACAACTGCATGAAATATAGTAGGCGATATTACACCAACTTAAATACACCATTCACTTTGTTCTGGAGAGCAAATTTTTCCTTTATAACATACAGCAAGAACTTGTAATGGGGTTAGATCAACTTATTGCTTATTTTTTCATATCTAGCCACTGTTTAAAAGGAAAATTTTTAAATAAAAACTGGCCAGTATATCCTGGAACTTTTATTTTCAAAATAAATAAACAATTTGAGAGACAATCTTTGTATCTATGGAAATTATCCATCATGAATGAATCCATGTAGACACAGTAGAAGCCCAATATTTTTGTACTTGTAGCTCTATGGGAATTTTTTCTTTCAGAAAAGATTAAAAATTATGTTTCCTGACTGGGAGAACTTTATGGCTAATAAACAGCCTGGTAGTAATAAAAGATTTTATATTGAAAAAAATATTTGCTGCACAAAATTTGTTAATTTGTCAAAAAAATTATGTTTGAATATAATATATCTTAATTGTTATAACTTGAATATATCCAGCCTAATTTGCATTAAAATAATAATAGCAATTTCATGTACAAGTCCTTTATTGTAATATTTAAGGAATAACAGTATTGTATTTGCACTATGGCGATCTATAAACTACTGTCATAAGTGGGAGGTTTAGCTAGCTATAAAACCTGGTTAAAATAACCATCTTTTTTTTTGGACAATGCTGTACCAAGTCAGGAATATGATAGTTGTTTCCACTCGTTCTGTTAGTTGATAAAAGTTTGATTTTGTCAGTTTTTATGGACTTCCCCTTTTAGAATATACCTTGGAGTTCTGTATTTTTTTGGAATTCTTTTTTGAAGAGTTGCCACCGTCAAATCAAAAATTAACGGTGGCGACTTCAAATACAGTTGTGTTATTCCTATTCTAATGCAATACTCTTAAAATATTCAAAATTAAACATTTCAAATATCCAATCAAAATAGACTGCGATTGCACAACATTGTTGCTAATGACTCTACAGTCAACCGTGGAATTGACACCAGACATCATCCAAGTCATCCAATGAAAATTGTTGTTACATGCTTATTGCATTAGAATTGAATACATGTATCACCTACCAACCAAAAATAAACAACAACAAAACAAAGAACACACATGCAGTATTAGTTAAAATTTGGGGTACTCCCATTCAGGGTGCCCAAATGGTATCCTGTCCACAAGTACCTGTGCTTTCAGTTAGGACACAAGGGTGCTAATACAACATGTTATCAAAAATATTCATTCTAAAATATCACTAATATGAAAACTTGCTGCATCTGAGTATAACCAGGACAGGCAAAGGGACATAATGTTCCTCTTGCATTTGAGACGTTAAGTTGAAAATGGAAAATCAAGATAAAGAAAAAACAAAGGTAATAAAAATTATTAACATTTGAACGTGTCGTAAAATATCCATATTTATAACAACAAACAGGTGGAACTTCATATTTTGTACTGTAGATTCATGTATTTTTCGTGGATACCAGTTTTAGTGGATTGAGTAAAACTTGCAATTTTGTGGATATTTCTTTCATGGTTTTGCCAAATTCTGCAAACAAGCGTATAGATTATTTGAAATTTGTTGAAAATTCAAATTCGTGGTTTACCTGTACACATGAAATCCACAAATAATGATGAATACACAGTATAGCATAATTGAGAAACATAAATCAGAATAATTAATCATAAATGCCTATTCTGTTTAGGACTAAATCAGAAAACTGTGATGGCAATATAAATGAAGAAAGACTGAAAAGAAGAAATTCTTTCCTAGGGTGATGAAATTAAGTTTTAACGGTACATGAAACCTCCCTTTATAATGAATATGTAACTTTAAGTTCATCAAAATATTTTTATGTGAAAATTAGCAGGTTCAAATAAATGATTAAATTTGCAATAAAACGAAAATGTAAAATTGAAAAATAACTTAAATTATTAATCAGTTTCTTAACATAAAAATTATTTTACAAGAGGCCAACAGAGCAACAGAATTCAGTTCAAGATTTTAAATATATTCAACAATTTTGTGAATTTTATTATTAATAAAATTTCATCAATTTCATGAATGCTTAATTTTGAGGGAGTTGAAAAATAAAATGAATTTCATGCATCCATGATTGTAATTGCATGTATTTCAAAAATAATATCAACATCATGGTATATAACATCGGTACTGCATAATCCATATATAAAATCATTGAGACATTTCCGTTCAAGAACTATTTTTCCCAACATTTCTACCACAGCTATGCCACAGACATTCATATAGAGGGAGAAGATGACAAACTAAAAATATTCATAAAATTTGATATAAAACTATAACATGTGTGACTACTGCTAATTTAATATAAATATACAAGACTAAGTAAAAATTATCATATTTCAAATATATACCTGAGATTACTAGGAAATAAGTTGGTAAAACACAAAATTCCACTTCATGAAGATTTACACCTATTTTTTTACTTTAATATGTCCATACATCAAATTTATAACAGAACTTATCCTTATTCATAAGGGAACTCTGGTGTTGAAACATAAGACACTTGGTCTCTAAAAAATTAAAAATTTCACTAAAGTCAATGAAGCATCAGATGCAGTTCATTTTCAGAAATATGGGTTGGGCTATATAAGAGGGTTGTAAAAATGATATAAATGTAACAATATGTGTATGGTAATAATATAAAATATATATTCAGAAGAATTATACACCAGTATTTCAAGGGTGAAATTCATTGATACACTACTTTGGGTATAAGAAGTATTAACCTAAATAATGTTATTGAAGCCAGTAAGGCAAAGGGACCAATAATAAATTAATCACTATATGGGTATCACAAATAGCAAATCTTAAAACAGAACTTAACCATTAAAAAACTAAGTGTAAAAACAGCACAAAAAACTGTGCTTAATCTTAAATAATAAGTTGTGTAGAACTTAGTAGGAAACAGTGTGCAAAAAGTCATTCTTGCTGAAAAAATTTAAATTGCATAGTTCTAAATGCACAAAATAGTCTATTTTAACAGAATAATATATAATATTATTACAAGTCAAAAAAATAAAAACAATAAATACGATTGTTTTGGTATACATAATACTCCAAATGTGATTAAACAAGGAAATGTGTAAATCATATGTAAAAAAAAGATCACAGCAATACAGCCATTTTGACATATTTTTTTTATCTTTTATCTTTTACCATTCTTAATACATGTGATCACAAATATTTTTGACAATTTCCACACATTCTTAATTTTTTGTGATTAGAAAAAACAAACTGAAAGACAGGAAAATAAAAAATATTTACAAATTAGAAAAATAAAAATATAAATGTCTGGTTTTATCAAGTTTAAAAGTAACAACAATGTTTCAAGTTAAACAATGTATTACAATACTGAAAATCTGCACTCACTTTTAGTGTTCTTTTTAAACAATAGTATTCCAAAGTGACTACAGCAATCTACAATAAAAATGAATCAATTCTCTAATCAAATAACCTGCCTATCCAAAAAAACCTCTGTTACTTGTAATATTCAAAAAGACTCTGTATATCTCCACCTTTTTTCAGTCTTCCAGTTACCTTCTTTCAACGAAATCTGTATCTATCAGCCCTTGAACTCAGCTTCAACACTCTTAGATTTCCTTATTGGAAAATTGCAAAATTAAACAACTGTTTGATTTTAAGATTGTGAGTTGTTGAGTTTTTAAAAAAACAACAAAATCTGAGCAAAATTACACATTGTGTAAAATTTTCATGTGTATTACTGTTGTCCAGCATGAAGTCTGTACACTAGCATTCTAGTGTTATGAACTCCTGTGTTGATAACCAGGTGTTTAGAATCAGCTGTGAACTTCATCTGTTGGACATCCAAGGGGATCTTCAGTTTGACGACGTCTGTTCCAGTAGTGATGTCCCAGAGTATCAGCATGTTATTCAGACACCTAGATGCAACCCATTTACTGTCTGGTGATATTGTAATGGTGACCACCTGCAAATCATAAATTGCATGTCTTTTAAGTTATGAAAAAAATTTCTACATTATTTTTCTGGCTCTTGAGATTTTTCTGACTAACAAGTCTTATAGACATATACCTCAAATATCTTTTCATGTTTAAGCTCAAAATTACCCTTTGAAATGATATCATATTTCAATGGTAAACATATCAAAAAAGGTTATGGAAATATTGTTTGTATTTATTAATGATGATTGAGATGTGAATTTTATTCATGCAACATAGATATATCTTTTGCTTAATAATACTTGATTGAAAAGCATAATTAATTTATCATTCAAACTTTTTCTTGTTTTGCAACATATGTTAATAATTTAATGTCAAAAAAGCAATAAAATACTAAGATATAAACTCATATGCAATTCAAATTCAAAGTCAATGGAGGAGCATGCAAAATAGGTCATAGGAGATAGATGGTGACAAGACCTACTCATCTAGGATACATCTCTAAATAAAGGTTAGCAAGTACATATACTACAAAGGACAATGATGATGTCAAACTTACTGGAAAACAACAACTTAGTATTGCTCTTGCAACATTAATTGCAGGTGACACAACAAATGTAAAAATAATCTTACCGATGCTGTGTGCCTTTTCTTTGGTTCTTTTTTTCCCACCGGAAAGCCAGTGTTGGCCTCCCACACAATCATGTAGCCATCTTCAGATCCTATAGCTACATACAGTCCATCTTTACTTTGTTCCACTGCTAGACTTGTCCCTTCACAGGATTTGCTCAAGTGATCAGGTCTATACATAAATCCAAGTTTTACTCCTTTTGTCACTCTCTGATCAGATTTGCCAGTAGGTATATCCCAAAACACTACCCAACGACGAGTTGTGACCATCATGACATTTCCTTGATAGGGGCAGACAACTTCTCCCAGATGTGGAATCTTTGTTAAAATTCGATTACATGGCATTAGTCCTCCTGTAGCTTGTGTTTTGTCTATAGCATAAAACCTGTGTTTATGAGACTGAGGTAAAAATCCTCCACCTTGTTTACGCCATGATGTTTGGATATCAGCATATTCTTTTTCAAGAACTTTAACTTTTAGTATGAGATAGCGCTCTGATTCATTTATGGACAAATCTACACTTTCATAGGACAGCTTCTGTTTCAACAGAAAGGAAGTTTTAACCTTGATAAGACTGATATCTATTATTTCAATAAAATGATTCTTTTCACCTGTTTTCAGGACATATAATGTCTTATGATCTTTTCCCTGGCAAAAACTTACAACATGTCTTATGCTCATCTTTTCCAATCCTTCTTCGAAATCAAGCACTTTTAAAGTATGAGCTTGACTGTCTAAAATAATACACATCGAGTTAATTGTTGCTGATACTTTGTGACCAGTGATTCCAATGTAGATCTTGTTTTGTAGTTCTACACTATCTACGGACCAGACTCTCAGATTTTTGTCTTCTGAAGCTGTTATGATGCAGTGTCCTTTAAGGTCAACATCAAAACCAATGATATCCTTCTGTGCCAGCAATTCAGAGCCCTCTCCATTGACCTCTGTTCTAGATGATAGATTACCATCAGTATTTAGTAATGTTGTCAGCTCCCAAACTTTTGCCGTATTCTTTTTGCTCACTGTAATAACTTGATCTTCAAGTACTGCCACTTTCATAATTTCATTATTTTCAGCCTTGAAATCTCCAAAGTGTTTCCCCGTCTGTGCTTTGTACATAATTATCTGCCCTTGGTTGTCACCAATAAAGACTAAATCATTGATCCAGCTCACTCCAAAACTTGTTATAGTATTATCTATGTTTAATTGTTGGACAACCTCCCCATTAGAAATGTTGTACACAGCTACAAAGCCTTGTTCCAGCCAAATAGCTGCCAGTGCATGGGAATGTGCCACAGATAACTGCAGTATTTTAGAAGAACAGTCATCTGTGATAGTCATTTTGACCTCATCAAGGTTAATGACTGTCAAAGTTCCATCTGTTTCTCTATTACTACTTCCCACAAGCAGGTTCTCATTAAAACTAACTGCAGCAAGGCCTCTGGTAAAAGGATGATTAGTTTTCACCATTTTTCCATTTTCTGCAGCACCAACAACATGGATTCTAACAACTCCGTCTTTTTCATTTTCCTTTTCACTTACAACAGTATTAATAGTGAAAATAATTTTTAAATTGTCAATACTTGTAGTGATAATGTTAGAAACATCATTTGCATCTTCTCTCAATGTGATGAAGTCAACTTTTTTGAAGCTGTTTGTATCGAATATTAGAACATCACCATTGCTAAATAAAATTGTCAAGTGTAAGAAATCGGTACTTAGACAACTCATTGTAGGATACATCTCTTCCCCATGATCTTCAAAAATCTCAGAAAACTTCTTCATGTTTGTAACTTGATTGTGTAAATGGAATATTTGAAGGCTGTCTCTGCCTAAGTTTATTACTCTTTTCTCAGAATGATCCAATATGGGTGGCATTACTGGCTTGAATTCCTTGTCATGGCTTAATTGGTTAACATCATTATTAATGGCATCATAAACTAAGTACCTTTTTTCATCATCATCTTCCTCTTTCACATTTGTCATCAAAACTGATTCTGAACCACTTGAGATGATATCATCTACATCATCATAAATTTTCAAAAGAGCTGAAGAAGCATCTTTTCTTGGTGCCAGACATGGAAATACAGGTATAAGTAAAGGAGACTTACTAGAGCAGACTTCATCTTTAGCTTGCTGCAGTAATTCCATTAGATATTTCTGACTCTCGTCTACATGTAACTGTGAAAGTAGATTAATTGCAAGGTTCATTCCACGATCATTTCCTGATTTTGAGACAAGGAAGTAATTTCTTAATAGGGCCACCTCTTCATCATCAGTTTTGTCCAAATATTCTGTCATATCATCCACAAAGGTTGATAATGGCAAGGCTTGCATTCTCACTGTAAGGAAATTCAAATTACAAAAGCATTCTGACTTGGCAATTGAAGGATCTATCTGATCTCCAGCATGGGTAATGTGATATGGGACAGCTATTAGTTTTCTTTGATTCTTCACAATGAGTGGTTGTTTTGTGACTTGTCTATCTGCTTTCTCCACTGTCAGTTTTCGCCTGTGAAGGGTTATGTCCCTTTGAATACCATCATTGGCAATGAAATATTCTGCCAATACCTTGTGTAATTTTTTGCCTGCACTACCAGTTGCATATCTTCCATAAGCTGTCTCAATGAACTGCCTATGATACCAATTCAGTGTTGTTTTACCAAATGATCTTCTCTCCACAATATATTCCCTGAGATCATATCTTATCCTTGCTACAAGTACAGGTGGCATTCGTACAATGCCAGGGACTGGTGGATTATGGTAGCGGTAGATATCATCTAGAACTTCATCATCGCAGGATAACACATCCTCCCATTCAAGATCAGAAATTCCATTGTAGGCAACTGTAATGTAACCCAAAGCATGGCTTATCAAAATTTGCCCAAATTTCTTTTCCATGTTGTCAAACAGCTGGTTTATGGCTCCTTGTACTGAATCTTGCAAAACTAGAGCATGATCTGGTGTGTATGAGTTCCAGTTAACAGCCTCGTCTAAGATTAGTTTTAGAAACAATGGACCTCTACAATTTCTGAATGCTCTTACAAGCTGCTTAGTTTGAATTTGTGTAACAGCTCTCTTCTTTTTTGCTAGATATTTGTCAATCATTTCAAAGCCTGTATCATCTGGTAAAGACGGAACTTCTACAAAGTTAGTAGTATCTGGAAACAGTTTCTGTAATGTGTCCAAAATTTCATGTTCTCTAGGTAGTGTTGATACAATTATCCTCAAGTTTGAAGGGAGGATTGTAGGAAGCCAATTTAACAAGTAGGAATCATCTTTTGCTGAAAGCTGATCAAGAGAGTCGAGAAGTATAACAATTGGCTTTTTCACTTTGTTTGACACTCGACGTAAGAATCTTGGCATATATTCTACTAAGTTTTTCATATTTTTGTACCCTACTGGCTCCATCAATAGTTTTGCACAGTCAGCAAGTTGTCCACAAACTCCATATAGTACATCATATATGTTCAAACTGTAGGGAGATGTGCCTAAAAATCTAATAATTCCAACGTGAGGCTCCTTTGTAAACCATTCCGGTAGATTCTGCAAAATTTTGGCCATAACAGATGTTTTTCCAGCACCTGACGGAGCATACAGAATGAGTGGCCTTCTGGACTTGTCCTTGAGAATGTATTCTTTGGCTTGCTGTAAAACATCAACTCTACCACAGAAAGTGTCGCATTTCAGGTTACAAAAGTGCTGATGATGCAGTACTTCTTGATAGTCTGTGTAATATTCTGAAGTTCTTATCAGACCTTTTCGGTCTTCTATGGCCTGATCAATAAGTTCACAAATGTCCTTGATAAGATCAGCACAAAGATGCCTGACATAATCACGTTGCTCTGCATGTTTTTCAGGATCAATTCCACCATTATGCCATTTAACTTGATACTGATGGATTCGTCCAGATTTCTTCAATACAGATGGAATTTGTTGTCTTACTTTCTCTCTTAGAGACTTTGCTTCTTCATCAATTACCATCTACAAGTAGAGTTTTCAACAATATTGTATTACCTACTTGTACTTACATTTTAAATACTACTTATGATTCATAAAAGAATGTTTTCATGACAAGCTGGAAAATATTATAATATCTTAAGTATTCCTAAAATATTTTAATTACATGGTGCATTTGATGATTCTCATTCAGGCACATAGAATTATTTGTCTTTGAAACTTTAAATAGTTGAAGAAAAAAGAAAATACATTAGTGAAATTGATATGTAAAATTGAGAATGGAAATGGGGAATATGTCAAAGAGACAATAACCCAACCAAAGAGCAGAAAACAGCCCAAGGCCACCATGTACTATGTAGTTTATATATGAAAAATATTTGATTTGTCTACCTTACCTTTGTAGCAATAAGAACAAGAATATGAAGTTTATATGCATACATATTTAAAGTCAGTTGTTATTTGTAACAAACAGTCTATTTTTTTTTTTAGGCAATTCATTTTTGAAACCACAGCCAGGTCTAATCAAAGACTTAAAAATTGGTATTTTCTACTTCTCCACTTAGCATGCGGCATTAAGGAACAAGAGCAAAGACTGGTCGGCTTGGAGTCAGAATAATGTGGTCAAGTAAGGTGATATGTCTTCCTGTGGACTGTTAATTTATGAACTAGCACGTTCAAAATCTGGTTCAGCTTGTTGATCTAGATCTAACAAAGCATGGTTAATATTCATATTACATTTTTTTTTTAAATTTTCATCCTGAATATGCATATTAATTTGCCAATGGACGTTAAGCATCCATCTATCATCATCATCATCATCTTTTTTCCTGCAAAAGTATTGAAAGGTATTCCAATTGTATAAGTACCTTTCCATTTTTCATTTTAGTGTCAAAGTATCTTTTAGCTGTATCATCTGTGATATTATTACCATCCAAGCCACGTAAATCTCTCTGATAGGTACTGGTATGAAGTTTAGGTTCTTTGGCAGTTAATATTCCTTTATTGACTTCAATCTCAGTAACTGTAATATAAATGGTTATTAAATTGAAGAAAAAAAATGTTTACAAAGGGTTACACAGAACCCCAAGTCTTGCCTGCAATTGCGGAGTCCTTTAAATACAGCAAAATATAAAAAAAACTGATAAATGCATGAATTTAAGAAGGTTTCGGCATTAACAGATTAGAATTCTGTCCAAAATTTTCAAAACTGACTATCTGTACATTATTCTTGGTAAGTTAGGTTAAAACTGACACTGTTGGTTCAGTAAGGGTTTTAATAATATGAATTAAAAGAGATGAAAGGTCAACATAAACAAGACAGCAACCCTAACAACACAGAAAAAAAATAATCTAGAGGTCTACATAAGGTCTCCAAAAATAAACAGGTGTCTTTACAGTATTTAATCTTCTAAATCAGCCAGTGCTTAAAAAAAGTTACATTAAATACAATGCTTGATGGTCAAGTTGAAATATAGTATCATCTTAATATATCTCTTTCTATAAAATTCTTCATCAAATCCATGAAATGACATTGAGCAAAAAAACAAACCATTAATGCTTATCATAACTGCATATGAAATTTTTTATTTTTCTATTTTTTAAATTTCATCCTATTTATGTTATTTACATACTTAAAAGTATACTAGAAACTAAATGTTATACAGGGCCTAATCTAGGATTTTGGAAAGGGAGAAGTGACTTCTCCTTCCATTATTTAGGGAGTAGGGAGAAGTGGTCAATTTCTTGGAGAAGTGAAATTTCATTACCGTTTCGTTTGCAAAGTGTTTTCATGCATATCATTAAAGAAATTGTTTTAATTATGCAATAAAAAATATACTTGCAGTGTTTTATATGATAAAATGAAAAAATTGAAAATTCTTAATAAAAAGGTTCAGACAATGTAGTTGTTATTTTTCATTCATACCATTTGTGCTGTCAACTTGAAATTAAGTTTTACTTTAAATAAAATTTGTTGCTAGCCTAGTAATATTATCATGCATTAATCTCATGTGCATCTGATTCAATTTTTGGAAAGTCCAGAAAAAATATCACACCCAGTTTATGTGATGACTTTTAAATGACTGGGCAATTTAATGTATATCATCACATGTTATAATTTTGTAAAACTTTTATATTGACTGTCCAGGACATGATGTCAGTTGTAAATTGAGAATCTCGTGAAAGATTGTAAGCCTATATATAAATGAAGATATTTAGAGATAATTTTTATCATTTTGTTAACCTACCAAATAGTACAATTGAATGACTTGTTATAAATAAAAATAGAACAAATCAGCTGAGTGATTACGCAACATCCTCGGATGAAAATCATCATAAAATGACATCTCAAACAGAAGCTCATATTCTCGTTTCAATAATTTTGAATGTTAAATCCAAGAATGTTCAAAGTCGCCGTTGTTTTCATTTCGTTTAATTAGTTCTGGGTCTTTTCGAAATTCTCGATTTTCCTTGTCAGTCGCTATTTTGTTTTTTCCTTGGCGTCTTAAATCGCCATTTTCACCGGCAAGATTATGGCCTGGTTATATATGAATGCCTGGTAATTCTATGTTCTTAAATTGAAGTTTTTTCATTATTTTATTTAAAGGATCATAACCTGAATAAAAATATTTGTGAAGTTTGTCCTTGCTGAGTTGTTTAGCATTACAGGCTAATGTTGCTGCTTTCCTTAGAAGTGTCTGTAGTGATTTAAATGTTTCCTCCCAACCCATTGTATCTTTAGCTCTTGGTTCTTCACATCCAGCAGAGTAGTCTCCATAGAATGTAAACTGTGATCTGATTGGCTGAAAGAATTACACAGTTACAAGGTTATGGCAGAGTAAGAATAAATAAGACCCATAAAGTCACTGTCTTTGAAAGCTACTACAGAGTCAGCTTGAAATGAAGCAACCTCTCAAGAGGCTTCACTCATAAATTGGCTACTTCTACAAATAATTGTGTTTGTCTTTATAGCTTCAAAGAGAGAAACTTGAGTATCAGTTTTCTATTTTTTTAAATCAAGACTTGCTTGTTGCTGCACATGTTTTTTTCTTTTATCAAACATTTAAAAAGAAAATAACACTTGAAGCCCATAAATGAAATTGGATTTAGAATCAAATTCATAACAGTGTGGACAAGACCATTTGTTGGCGCGCTAAATTCTCCAATTGACTGGATTAGATTAGGTAACCGTTTGTCTGTTACACCTACTTAATACGTTGATTTTACAAGGGACATTTAAACTACGGGGTCACCAAAGGTTTTTCAACACCTAAAAACAAGTAACTCAAAAATAAAATACTACAGGCGTATTGATTAACATTGAATATTTTGACATTCTTCACCAACAATGGATAGTCAAATTATTTATCATACCGTATGTTCTTTAAACATTAAAATGAAATTTCACTAGCTTCAAAAGTTATAATGAATGTGTAAGCAATAACCTTTTTCAGACTTAAAAGTGATTTTACATTTGTCGCTTTCTAAATTCGTACTGGCTCTTCGCATCTTTTAACTTTTATCTTGTCTACAAGTATTCATTTTTTAACAAATGCATGATAACTTTAAATCGTGGTGTAACTAAAAAACAAATGAAACAAATATATTTTCGTACGATCTTCTTCGTTATTTCCAAATATAGGACTGTTAAATTAGCTACATGTATTTGGACATAGCTTAATACAATTTGCATTTACTTTATGAAATAGTAATCTTTAAATTAAATATCTAATTAATTGTTAAATAAATTTAATTACTGGAAAGCTAGAATTCAAATTAGTTGGTCCAACGTTCTACTGATTTAATACATTTGCATGTGTGTGTGTGTGTGTGTGTGTGTGTGTGGGTGGGGGTGGGGGGGGGACATTAGTTTGTTTCTTATGAAAATACAGGAACAATATTTTTTAATCTCAGTGTTGTATTTCTTTTTATCCCTAATTCTTAATTGATATGAATTAGGCTTTTTTACCTTTTTTCCTGAATGATTGAATACCGCTTAAAAAAGATTAATACATTTACCCAGGACGGGTACAAGTATCATTCATTGCCATACTAACAGCAACGTCCCACTAATAAAAGTGTCTGATTGCATAATAAGCAATATTTATTGACTTAGAGAATTGACCAATCCATTGCAAGGGTTGCAATGCATGATGGACTACTACATACTTTACCATGAACAGGCATGTTTTTCAGTGACCTACAACTCACTTTTTCTTCTTTTGTATCTATGTTTAATAAAGCATAAGTTGTATGCTCAGATTAGAATAACAAACTGGGCAATTGACCGACCAGTCCACTGAATGAGTTGCAATGCATGATGGAATACTATGTGTTTACAATTGTTTATAACTGCATGACATACAACACAAATTTTAACACACAGCCAAAAAAACAATTCATCTTTATACCTTTTCTTCATTTGTGTTCACATTTATTGCTCAAAATAAAAATCGACATGTTTTACCTTTAATATATTTTTCTATAATTTAATGATATTTATAGCTCTGCACATTTATTGTTATTTCAAGTGAAACTGTTGCTTGTGATAATAAAAAGCATGTTTAAAATGAACTCCTTTTAAATTTTGTTGAAAGAATGTTTAATTTTACATATCGAAATGTGAAACAAGCGATTATTTAAATCCCCACTGGAAGGTCTGACAGACTGATTGAGCGTTAAATCATTGTCATCGATAGCCGATGACAAACAAGTTAAATGTAAATGATTCGGTATTATTAAAAACATAATCAATATGGTTGTCCACACTGTTATGGGACTAGCTCTATCATATATGTTAATATATATTTATAGTCATCATTACACCAATATATATCTTTTTCTGTTTTAGAAGAAAAAATTGAGTCAACTTGATAAGTTCAAATCTAAATTATCAACTTCAGTTCAAAACATATAACATCAGTGGTAGAGTCCAGGACAAAGTTTTTAACAGCAGCCAAAACAAATTTGAAGCTGTAATGTGGAATTTAATAAAAGCTGAGGCTACTTATATATGCTAAAATTAAAACTGAGAATGGAAATGGGGAATATATCAAAGAGACAACAACCCGACCAAAGAGCAGACAACAGCCGAAGGCCAATAATGGGTCTCCAACGCAGCGAGAAAATCTTATCAAAATAGTCAGGAATTTGTTCTTTAACAGAATGATCATTAAAAATACAGGCAATATTTACAAAATCAAAACCTTTATTGACATATTTAATTTTAATAAAATGTATTTTGTGATCTTCAGGGCGATCAATTTTGGGAAACAATTTAGAATAACAATATGCAATTATTATTTGAACGATTTGAAGCTCAATATCAAAATCAACAATACCTGTAAAATGTACAGTGGTGGTTTAGCATTTTCATCCAATAAATACCAAACATCCAATAGTTTGGTATCAGGTAAAGAGTTTTCCTCAGCAACTTTTTTAATGGTATCAAATTCTTCCATATCAATTTCTATTGGGATTGGTCTAAATCCATATCTGTCACCTGATATAAACTAAAATAAAAATAGCAAAATGTAAAAACAATAAAGCTAAGCATATAAAATTCAGATGTCAATGTCACTATTTGTTGAGAAATAAGTCACTGATATGGTTTTCAATAGAAACTGAAAGGTTGGAACACGGGAAATTGAAGAATCCACCTTCTATTACGTGATCTTGGTTGGAAAAGTATTTTGATTTTAATTTTATCTACAATGTTGACATCCAAATTTTTTGTCATGAAGATTTTTTGCTGTTTAAAACATTAAAACGACCGTTGTTAAAAGTTGAAATTAAGATTTCATTCAAAAATTAGGTGACCGATGAAAGTGACTGTTAGAGGCAGGTGACTGCTGAAACAAGGTGACTGTGAAGGCAGTTTCAACTGTATGAAAACTAGTTTCTAAATACAAGCCTGTCTCTACATGAAACTGTGTAATTAAATTGTTGAGCTAATAGTAAATCTTTGTCATTTCTATTCATCACAAAACATGTATATTTATAAAAATTGTTTAGAAGGAGAGGTGCAAACCAACAAAAAACAGATTTGCATACAATGTCTTGCATTTCAATAGCTTTTTATTCTGCATCTTACTATAGTATACAACTGACCTGTCAGTTCTATCATAATTATTTATAAGCATATCTCTGTTTTCAAAAAGGAGTTACTTCCTCTCTCCTGATATGATAAGCAAGTCCACATTCAAGTTGCAAAAATTTGGAAATGATAAATATTTTTTTTTTCATAAAGTGTTGATAAAATGCCATTATTGAGTTGTTTGTTGCATAAATTGTTAGTTGTCGAATTGTTAATTTATGATCTCTCTTTTTGACATTATATATAGTAAATTTCTTTAGAAAATACTGCAGAAACTAATATTAAAAATTGAATCTATGAAATAAAAAGTTTACCATTAATAAAATGAAAAATATGGTTATATACATCAAATGGTATAGTTCCCAGACTCATTATTAGCAAAGAAAAACTCAAAATTCTAAAGAAATTGCAACCATCAATATTTAAGTAATTTGAGTATATCCCATTCCCCCACCCTATACATTTTGGAACAACCCTTATTCATTAAAGTAAATCAATTTTGAAATGTTAGTAGTAAAGTTTTGAATGAATGTCTTTCAACTTACAATGAAATTAGGTCCTAAAGAAAGGTTCTGGCAATTTTCCACTTCTAGCAAACAAATTTTTTCCACAGAATGGTCATTTTGGCTATCTTCTGTTACACCCCAGCGCATATCTACAATCTGAAAGTCAAGGTCATATTTGGCACAATACTCCTTCAGGAGTGGATTGACATCTCTGACAATGGCATTTCTTTCAGCTCTCATATCTATATAATAAACATAAAAATACTACACAAGTTAGAAGGATATGATTTGTAAAGTCTAAACTGGGCCAGTCTTCTCCCAGCTTGTAGTTACTGTTACAGTTTATTCAGTGATATACTAATAATCAGAAACATTAAGTAAATCAGTCAGTTCTTTCTATTCCATAATCAGATTTTGTAACTTCTATTATATATCTGGTGTGGAGTCTTTGTTTGTGAGTGATGGTGATTTCAAACTGTATTCATGCAAAGCCCTCATTTTCCCCTATTATCTGAGTCAAGTTTTCAGTCGGTTTTGATATTGTTCCTTCGGACTGTCAAAACAGTTTTTACTTGTATTGCAGTGGGGTTTTAAGGGGAACTAATTGCAGTATTTACGAAAACATTTATCTCTTTCATTTTATTATTTGTTATTTACTGCATACTTATTTTTAAAAGCATATATGAAAGTATAGCATGAATTTAATAGTCAATGGTAAAATAGGGAGAAGGTTATTAACATGTTTCAACATATGCTGACATAGTAAATCAGATGTCCATTTGGGCCACATGAGTTTAATTGAGGTATCTGTAGTTAGCTTTACATGGAATTTTGAAATGTAAATTGTTAAGTAGGACCTTATTGAAAATTTTTATGATTTTCATGAACTAGCATTTTTTTAACTAATGGACTTCTGGGTTTTATTATGGGTATACCCAAGAACACACCTTAACTGAAAGTCAAGCTCATTTTTGACAACATACTCTTTCAATTGTAGATTGGCAACTTTATAAATGGTATTTCTTTCAGCTAGTATTTTTATATAAGTGTATTTCTTTTTATTTCGGCAAACAAGTCAGGATTCAATTTTGCATGTTAGATGAGGAGAACATATCTTATATTTAAAATGCTCTTTATTCATTTGATTTAAAGAACAATTAAATCTGTTTACACAGCAATTGGTATCTGATCGATGATACATATTCAAAATGTGCCTTGTAATTTCACAGTCTAGCAGCCATTTCTTCCATCTGATAGAAAACATGTTCAAACAGACCTTACAGACATTATTCACCAGCTAAGGTCAGACTTACCAAGCACTTTAGAAAAGATGAAAAGAAAACTTTTGTGAATTCTATGGCATATATGAGGCGTCATGCTTTACATCAAAGGTTGTGTAGTGCAAATTCAAGTAATGCTCTAACAACTTCTAACATCCACTACAACATTTATAGCTTCTGAATACCTTGACTAAACAACGAAGAAGTCTATGAAACTTATATAAACATTCCCCTTAATAACCTCTGGCTGCTTGGAAGAAATACATATCAGAAAAAATTAAAGTTTATATATATTTTATTGGTTAAGGAAGGAGGAAGTTTCAACAAATAATTTATCTATCCTTCCTATTACTAGAACCTCTTTTTTACATGCTACATTTATGATGTACATACCAGAAAAAGTAGAGCTCATGAATATCCTAACTGTAGAGTGAGGTAAATTTGGTAGATCATCCAAACATCCTTCCAATAACCTCTCAAACTTAGCTTCAGCTTTCTTTATCTGTTCTTCTGTTGTTTTGTCTGAAATAAATCCAGCAAAGTTATATTTACCTGGTATTATAGCATTACACTGCAGCTTATCAAAATCTTAAAATGCCATAAATATAACACAATTGGAATTATTTCTTCTTAAAAGTATTGCCTTTTAGAATATTCTTAATCAACCTATATTTGGAACAAAATTCTGTAAAAGTGCATGTGACTTTTTGGTGGTGAGTAAGACAACATTAAATTCTGATTGTTACGACATTTTGTATGCTTTCTAAAATAATTCAAAATATTTTGGATAAGAGAGAGGCGAAAGATAGGGACATTCAAACGAATAAGTCCAAAATAAACTGGCAACGCCATGCGATGGTTAAAAAAGAAAAAAAGACCAACAGATAAACAAAAGTACACAAAATACAAGATAGAAAGCTAAAGACTGGATAGCTGTATATCATTTATGAGATATAATTGATAGATAGAAAGTCACCCAAGTTCTTTATTTGCCTCAAGCTTTGTGTCCTGTGTAAATGGCACTGCTGATTTCCTTTACAAACACTTTCAAATTATTGCCCCAAGATTTGATAACTTCAGTGTACTTTGACAAATTTCAGATGTCCAGTATGGTATTATCTGCCCTTGCTACTTTATTTCATGCCTTTAAGCCACACTTATTTGATGTCTTGTTCTTTGAGTTATTGAGTCATAAAAACAGAAGCAGATACTTTTAATTATTACTCATTCTGCAGCAAGGATGCAAAAAGTGATAAACGTTCCTGTTTTGGAATAATTTCCAAATTTTTGTCTCAATTGTAAAGTGTATTTCTTTTATCAATTCAAAATTGGTAGGGATTTAGGCCATTTTGCTTGTAATTGGGTATGGAGTAAAATATTTTTTTATTGTATTGAATCTTATATTATATAATTCACAGAACATTTATTCAACACAGCAATAACATCTCCATGTGCTTGAAAGTAAGTTTATATATATACATGGATATGTATGTATTTATAAATATCTGTTCTACTAAGACTCCTAAAGTACAAAGAAATGATTTTATCAATTTGCTAAAATAACAACCAAAACTCAAAAGTACCTTCAAATGAAAAGTAATTTTAAATTAATATACTTTGTTATATTTTTTTCTTTAACCAGTTAAGAAAAATTTATGATGTTAGAAAACAAAACAAAATATACCATTTGTTCAACAATTGAAGATACCACATAGTGTAAAACATTTGTAAATGCTTTATTTCCTCGATTTACTAACATAACACTTATTATCTAAAGGCATGAAAAATCCTTGATCATCAATTATATTATGTAAAAGAACTATATTTTGAAGTCTTGCTTCTGTTGATGTATATTGTGTAATCTTTGGATAAAACTAAAACAATGTCAAAACGATTATTTTGGCCGTTATATATAGAATAACTATGCATTAACTAGAAATATAAAATTTATTTGTAAAAGGCTTAGAAACAGGTTGTATGTGAGGCTATGCCGAACATTTCAATCCTGTTTCCAGCCGAGTACAAATAAAATTTATATTTCAAAACAATGTATGTTATTCTCTTTATACTGCAACTCTTACAACTGTTTCAAATCAAATATTTTGGTGAAAATTTTGAAATTTTGCTATTGAAGCGAACTATGTAAAAATTCCACAAACTTGTATTCTTTATCAAACTTAATAAATAAAACTATACGGAGTCAACATCATAAACAAGGGGATATAACGGTCAGTGACTGTATATCTCAAATTAATACATGGTCAATGCAAATAGCACAGTTGCAATTTAGAGAAAAATTGTCCATTGTTTATAATGAAATATATTCCATTTCGAATTAATTTCTATACAACACAATACTATTAGAAATATATATTAACTAACTTTCTTCCTTGCTTGCTGTGGGTTGTACATTTCTGCAAAATAAAATATTTAATCTTTATTGTGGTAAAATTAAAGTAAATAACAAGTTAAACACAATACAATATACAAAGTTAAAATAAGATGTACAATAAGTCATATCCATGCTCAATGTTGTTGACTAAATGTGAGAAAAACTTCTTATATATGCATGACAATTAAAGAACAAAGTTTTCAACTCACAGAAAGAAGAACATCAAAGGAACTGAAATAATGTCACATTATAAGGACTAACTAGATGAAGCTTTGTGTCATAAATCACAAAGCTATAACTAGTTAAACTATAACTGAACACTGACATGACACCATAGTATTTATAAGAAAGAACTAAATATTCAGTCTTGTCATTATATACTTTTGACTTTGAATACCTCATCAGCAGTGTTATTTTTTGGTGATTTCAGTAGAAGTAATTTTGATATTAATTCTAAAATGGAATTTGAATGTATGAAGGTGTAATACCACCAAATCATAGTACGTCACTTCCCGTTGCATACGAAAAAGGGTAAAAAAAAAAAGTATTCCCTTGAATTTGACAGTTGTAGGAAATTAATCCTACATTTCATTGCAGTAAAAAAATTCTGAATCATAAACTTATATCTTGGGTGTTTCAAAGCACCATTATTTTTTTATTTGGAGTTTCTATGGAATATTTTGGAAACTTGAGGTTACATGGTTACTAAAGCTTGTACACAGGACAAAAAGGGGTGAAATTTTGATTCGTTCACTTCCAGTGATGGTTTTTTGTATATGCAATGAAATGTTATGTGAAATTTTGTCTATAGTACTGGACAGGATAAAACTTTACTCATGACAAGTATTTCTTTATTTGAAAAGTGCAAATTCAACAAAGACTAATAGGGGAAAATCAATGGTGGTATTACACATGAAATGATGTTTTAACTTTAAGCCAGTCATGAGGATCAGAACATGTTAATGTGATTTGAATACCGGTACTTATTCTGCATTTTTACACGACAGATGGATACACTGAGCCAGATTTTAAAACTTGATATCTCACAAGATAATAGTTTGCCAGAGGACATGTTAGCACATCAAAACACATTATTTTTACCCTAAACCTCTTAGGTTTGTATTTTCTGCTGAATGTAGCATGTTTAGTGAAGTATCAACAATACCAACTTTAGTCTTTTAGTTTGACAAAATCAAGGATTAAATCTATGACCTTCCGCATGCAAGATGAGCACCCTATCAAGACACTACTTAGGTCTTCACAATTCAGCTCAATATATATACAGGATAAAAAGTGTGTAGAAAACCTTTCAGAGCCATGGAAAAGAGTAAAGGTATATTGATTTATTGTTGTTTGCTTTATGTCCAGTGACAAATATTTCATGCATGTCAAGGACAAGAAGAAATTATCAATTAGTAAAATAACTTAGATGAAGGGAGGGAAATGTGAAAATGAGGGTATACTGTATAAGGACAGAAACTGAGTCATCTAACAGGCCATCTAACACCTCCTCAAAGACTTATCACAAGGATTCTTTAATGTGCAGAGAAAGAGACTTGACACTCTCTCTACAGGAGGCATATGATTTAACATCCCCATTCTGACAGGATCTGGCTGTGAATTTCTGCATCATGCACATGCAACCGAACAGACCATATTTCTTAAACCCAGTCACCCTTGGGTATGGTAAAAACATAAGTGCTAGATATGAAGTTACAAGAAAAAAAGAATAAAATTGGTGATGTGATAAATGTTTTTTTCAGCCTTCACCATCTTGAATAGGCATCTATATATTAATATATAATTGGGAAAAGTTTTTTTCAGACATACTTGGAAGTTTTTGTAACATGTTTTGTCACTTTTGGTTTTGTTGGCTGTATTTTCTTGACCATCATATTTCCTGTATCAACAAAGGATGACTGTCTTGTTATACCTATGACAAACATATAACACAAATAAATAAACATTAGATTTTCAAGTTCAGTTTGAATAGTGTGTAAATTATGAAAAACATATATGTGATCTTTTGTTATTGTTTATCTCCTGATAAATATTTTTAAAACTCATAAAAAAAATATTTTTTATAACTCATAAACAAAATATTTTTTAAAACTCATAAACAAAACAAAGTATATCTTAATCTTAAGAGAGAAAAGGGCAGTGATTTCTCTTTTAGATTGTTAAAGAAATAATTCCTTCATATTGATATTTTACGCTGAGCGTGATGTAAATTATGGTCAAATATAATGCCTACCCATGTTAAAATGAGCATAGAGCATGACATGAAGGAATTATTTCGATTCTAATAGGACAAATACGGTATTTTTATAGGTCGAAGCGTACGAAAATACCTTAGGAATGTTTGGCTATTCCCGTTTCCTCCCAATGAGTTATGTACATTACATTTTTATATTTAATAAGTTTAATAAACTGTTATCACAGAGATATGTCTCGCCTTTTTGTAATTTCGATAATGCAAATGTTGAAATTAAAATAGCAATACTTTAACATGTAAGTTATGCAAATATTCAAAGTCAATGAACCATGACTGAAGGTACATGGCTAAACAATCTCCATGGAAATGAGATGTGCCAACGCTTATACAACTGCATACCAAATACCATTAATTTATCATAAAATGTTCCCTTTAAATAAACCTAAACACAAACATTAACTTGTAAACTATGTAAAAGTTTCAAAGTCAATGAACCATGAAAAGGGGTTGGGGCTATATAATCTCCATGGAAACGAGACTTGCAAATGCCAATACATTTGCATACCAAATATCATTGACTTAACATAAGTGGTTCATCTTAAACTGATCTAATCACAAACTAATACATGTAAGCTAAGCAAAAGTATCAAAGTCAATAGACCATGACTGAGGAGGCGGGGCCAAATATTCTCCAAGGAAATGAGATGTGCTTATGCTTGTACAACTGCATACCAATTATCATTGACCTACCACTAACGGTTCCCCTTAAACTGACCTAATCACAAACTAATACATGAAAACTAAGCAAAAGTTTCAAAGTCAATAGACCATGAATGAGGGGGCAGGGCCAAATTATCTCCATGAAAATGAGATATGTCAACGCTTATACAACTGCACACCAAATATCATTGACCTACCACTAGTGGTTCCCCATAAACTGACCTAATCACAAACTAATACATGTAAACTAAGCAAAGTTTCAAAGTCAATAGACCTTGACTGAGTAGGTAGGGCCAAATAATCTCCATGGTAACGAGATATGCCAATGCTAATACAACTGCATACCAAATATCATTGACCTACCACTAGTGGTTCACCATGAACTAGACCTAATCACAAACTAATACATTGTTGATGCCGCCGCCGCCGCCGGAAACAGCATACCTATGTCTCGCTTTTTGACTCCGTCAAGGCAAGACAAAAACTAATAGCAGGTTAAGTGTATGATGTTTTAATAATAATATATAATAAAATTGTCTGTATGCTACTAAAATATATATATTTTATTAGGATAGAAATGAAAATATCGAGAATGTTAACAGTCAGTTTATGCGCATGTGTCAAACATATTTTGTGCTAATTAGAACATAGCTTTGTTTACAAAGCGTAATAAGGACTTCATACTAGAATTTACATTTAATCATACCTGTGCCTTTTACAGCTTTAATAGTAGAAAAATACAACACATGAGCAACATAATCTATACTTTATAAGTTGATGATGTATCTTCCATACAAATAATGCATTTGTAATGTTTTTTTTTAATAATTTTTGAATTCAGTTATTATGTTTAAGGGAGAGAATCCAATTTGAACTTAAATCAATCGCATAATACATCTGATACTTTGGTTAAGTATAAGTGAGTTCTCAAGTCCAGAATTGCCTACTTTAGGGTATGGGTTTTATAGGTCGTATGGTGACCTGAAACTGTTGACTTCTTTGTCCTTTGGTCTTTATAGATAGTTATCTCATTGGCAGTCATACCATATCTTTTTATTTGCATGTTTTGAACATAAAAATTCAAACTGGATAGAAGAATCCATCATTGTAATTACTCAACCAGAACATCTCACAAACAAGAAACATTAACTGAAAACATCATTAATGTGTGCAGCAAAGATAAACATCTTTTACTTGTGACTTTTCATTTAAGCAATGTTCATATAAAATACAAAACAATGTGACAAAGGGAGATAATAGCATAAGAGATAAAGGCTGATATCCTCTTTTCAAAGGCAATATAGACAAGTAAATTTTAACACATTTAAAAACAACTATCTATCAACATATTTATTTCACTATAAAGATAAAAGTGAGTTTTAAATGGTAATTTCATTTCTTATAAGACACCAACAGTTTCATGGACTATCAAAATCTATATACAAAACATTAAACTTATACCTTGCTTTTTTTTAGACACAGATGTCCTGTCGGTTCTAGCAGAAGTTGTAGCCATCATGAAAGAAATTTAACCCATTACTCTGAAAAAGAAAAAAAAAAAACAGAAATTTTATAAAAATAATCTAAACAGATTATTCAGTTTCTTTGAGAAAAAGTTGCCAGTATTGATCTTATCAAATGCATTTTTGAATTTTTTGCTATAGCTTTTTTTTACTGTTGAAAACATTAATGATTTCATATCCTAAACCAACAGACAGGTTCAGTATATCAAAATTTGGAGCATATATTGCATGATTGCGCTCAATGTAATCCCTTTTGGAGTCTTGAGTGATTTTGTGGGGATCAAAATAAAAAAATTGCACAGAATTAAAAATGGGAATAAGCTATAATATTTGAGCTTGCATTTCCTTGATAAAGGGTTTTTTTCTTGAAGGAAGATACCAAACCAAGAATTCCAAGTGGCAAAGTTGAAATCATCCCCTGAAAATTGTATGGATGCCACTTACAAGTTGAGTGACCATAAATTATGGATTATCTCTTTCACAGATGACAATGGATATGTTCCAATTGTCATTTCCCCATTCCTGTCCTCTTTTTCTCTAATGTGATCTGCCAAATTTAGATTTTGTAATTACTTAAGCTACACAACAGGTGCCACTAGTGGAGCAGGATCTGATTACCTTTCCAGGGCACCTGAGATCAACCCCAGTTAATTGGTGGGGTTCATGTTGCTCAGTTTTTAGTTTTCTATGTTGTGTTTTGTTTAATATTGTTTGTCTTTTGGTCTTTTGTCTATTTTTGCCATGGCATTGTCAGTTTGTTTTTGACTTATGAGTATGAACATCCCTTTGGTATCTTATTCTCTCCAAGGATTTGCATAGTACTATACAAATCCTTGTTCTCTCATTTAATTAAGCTTACTTAATATATTATTTCCTTTTAAATTTTACAAATTTAATTTAAACTGCACTTATGAGTGCATTCTAAAACTATACAATAAAGTTGAATATTTTTGCATACACAATTTCAACTTGTTTCATGAGTTTTTAATTTTAATGTTATTGGTCCCAATTATTGAATATTAACCTGTTTTAGTTGAGATTTGAAGGCTTTTAGTATTAGGCTTTTGCATATTTCGGACTTAATGGAAATTTTTAAACTAAATAATTAAATTATCAGTGAATTGGTTGCTAAAGTTTCTTTCTTTTTCTTTTCCTATGTGTTAATATTAAAACCTTCCAAACGCTTTGTTTACCTGGGAGACAGAATATAGAACTGGCTAAATTAATACTCCTCTCCCGAACTCTAATGTTTAACAATTGGCTTTCACCTTTGAATTGAAGGCATATTTCTTAAAGAAAAATGTTTAAAAAAATAAAATTAATTTGAGATAGAAATTACCTGTATGGCTATTTCTTTGAAAGATACGAGTAACATTGTTTATATCATTAATTTATCAAGAATAGTAAGTCATAATTTAACGTGCCGGTGCTCGAAGGGAGACAACCTTAAAGAAACAACTTAATTAATCAAAGTAAGTGAAAGTACTATAAGTAGAAATGTAAAATGTTTTGGGTGACAAGTACGAAATTTTTAAAAAAGTATTTGTTTTGAGATTCAGACTGAAATTGGGATCATTTTGTTTTGTTAATTTAGGTCAATGGAAAATTCTTTGGATCTGAATCATATAATTATTTTATTAAAATGGATAGAAGTAAAAGATTGAAATTCATAAAAACTGCCTTGAAGCATTTTTTTTCTGAAGTCACAGCCACGGAAAAATTTGCTGAACCAAAGTCGCATTATAATTAACAAAAATATAAAAATATTGACATTGAGTATCTCTTTCTTATACATTTGTCAATAGACTATTTTCATATTACCGACTTCTGACTCCGGATTATATAATTTGTCGACTGGTTACCTTGGACATCATGGTACCAAGTCAGGTAAGAGCAAGCTAAAGAAGTAAAACCAAGCTTTCGATCGGTACAATTTTGGGGGAAAATTACCTGCTTAAGATTTTTTTTTTCACTACAAAATCATCGGAAAACAGTAAACTTTCCCCTCAAATTACACCGATTATATGTTTGATTTTACTTATTTTGGTTTCTCTTACTTGACCGAGTACCATCATGTCCAAGGTAACCAGTCGACAAATTATATAATCCGGAGTCAAAAGTAGGTAATATGAAAATAGTCTATTGTTTGGCTGCTAGCTACAAGTGTATGTGAAATTTATTCGCAATGGCTATATGAAATTGAGAAACTTTTCAGGTCAGCAGAAACAAACCACTTTGCATCATGTATTATGTGATTTTTTATATGAAATATCTATTACAATAGGTCTAGGATTTCTTGACTGCATTTGTATATAACGAATTCCCGATAATATTCAATTTTCAGACTATAAACGAAAACTCGTTTTAACAATATTGGTGTGTGGAGAAGTGGGTTCCAATTGGGTAGCTGAACTATAAGACAGTTAACCGACCGAAGTGATGTTACATTCAAATAGAGACATATAATTCAATTGTATAATATGTCTCTGATTCGACAATTACCACAATCGTTTTCATATACGTAATTGATTAGCAATATGATTTTGAAGTGATATGTAGTAGTTATATGTAATTACAGAGACATATGACTTAAATAGACACTACAAAAGCTTTAAGTCACCAACGAACTGGTTCACCAAATTACGATGTGTCTTTGGCCAACCTTACTCACGATTCGCGGTGTTATTTCTTTCAGTAGATTCCAGAAAAGTGGTCTGATCTGTGACTTTACCGATTGTGACATTATGACCGAGTGTGGATTCGCATGGCAGGTGGCGCATGCACTGCATGAGATGCTGACCCTGTCGAATCACCAGTTTTGCAGTTCGTGCGATTATCCCGATTATTTTGTTTGTTACTTTGATTTTGCATTTTCGATGTTGTTTATCGATTTATGAGTTTGAAACATCTGTAACCTACTGTTGCCCAGTATTAAAACATTTGACTTCTCTACTCTCTATACAAGCATTCGTCATTCTAAACTTTATTAAAACAGATTAAAATAATTGGTCCAACGTTGTTACATAAAACAGAACTCACAACGTATAGATACAAATATCTTATGTTAGGAAGGGACAATTAAATCCTACTTTGTAAAAACTGCTCAGATTTCAGCAAAAAATTCATTAAAAACATACATCTTCAAAAGATTGGATTTTTTTATTGACATGGTTTTCAACAGTCAGTCGGCATTCCAATGGGAATCTACTAATTGTGCCCCTTTGCTTGCCGACTTATTCATTTATTCTTTTTATTCTTATGAGGTAGACTTAAGTTATTATAGAAGGTTCTTGAGAAAAAGAAAAGAAGTTGCCTTTATTCTTAAATTTCACTTTTCGCTGTACAGATGATGTCCTTTCACTGAATAATTCAAAATTTGATGACTATGTTGACTGCAAATTGAACTTGAAATAAAGGATGAAAAAGTATAACGAACACCGAGCGCCAAGGTAAATTAAAAAAGGGGAAATCCATAAAAACTGACAAAATTAAACGTTATCAATCACTGATAAAGTTAAGTCTGCCTTATATCTAGAAATTAATAATTAGGGTCTGTTGAGAACTACACTTTACGACAAAAGAAATGATTTATATTTTTCAATTGTGAACTCTCCATTTCTCTGTAGCAACAATACAGCAGCACCTGTATAGTGAGTATATATCTCCTAGTATATATATATATGATATTTCAGGGCTTCTGTTTCCACTCGTTTTTGCCTAAATTTACAGCAATTGACGCAATCATGAGCAGACACCCAAAGAAAAACATAAAACAAAAACACATACAGAAGTATTGCTCCTTGAATTGTCTTGACATTTACGCAAGTCAAACCTTTGATTGATAATATTCTGGTCCCATTTGAAACACATAAATTTCAATGATGCACTAATGGTTGTATTTTAATATTTGCTTACTGTAATGACTAAATAGGATATTTTGTTCGATTTTTTCATGTTGACAATTTGAGGTATGCACAAACTAGCACTATATTGCTGAGACTAAGATCTACTGTCTTTTCATGAAAACTCGTATATTAAGTTATAATCAGCTAGACCAGGAACATAATTGAAAGAGATCATGTTTTATACACTTAAATTTACAAAAATAATAAAAACGGTGTTGACTATCGCATTTAAAACCCTTTTCCAAAATAAAATATCCATACCAATACCTAAGGGAACGACTATTTAACTTCAAGGGGTGGGTTATGGTTATTCCTTAAAAAAATATTCTAATCCCCAATTTGATAAAAATAAACATATTCTGGTCAAGCAGATGACAAAAAAAAAATATTCTGAATCTAGATTTTCCCCATACCTTATATTGTTCAATTTTGAAAAAAAATAATTTGATTGATAGCGTTGAGAAACTAAATTACTCAGAAAAAAACCATTACCCCACCCCCTTGAAGTTAAATGGTTGCTCTCTAAACAAGAGTAAACACACTGAAACTTCTCGCCTGCTGTACTGATCATGATTGATTTTCCTGTGAAAGTTGAAAGTCTTAAAAATAAAGGTTTTACTGCAAGTATCACAGAAGCTTAACATTATCAATGGCCAATGACAATAAGGTCCAGGTCAGTTAAACTCTAGCAGACATACAGGTACACCTTAAAATCATTCCATACACCAAATATATTTGACCTTTGCTTATAGCATCAAAGAACAGACCAAACTGTGAAACATTGACCAATGAACCATGAAAATGAGTTCTAGAACAAATTAAACATGGACACCTTACAATCATTCCATACACCAAGTACAGTTAACTAGCTATTGCTTATAGTATTTGATAAAACACAAAAAGTTAACATTGACCAATGAACCCGTTAAATGAGGTCAAAGTCAGATGAAACCTACCATACTGACATGTAACCATTTCAATCATTCCATACACCACATATAGTTGACCCACTGATTATAATATCTGAGATACGGATCTAATCTTGTAACTTTGATCACTGATCCATGAAATAAGATCGAGGTCAGATGAACCCTGTCTGGCAGACATGTAGACATTGCAGGGAAACCATATTCCAAATATAGTTATTCTATTACTTATGATAAGTGAAAAATTCACTTACAAAACAAACAATATAATTTTTTCAAGCAGTCGCTGAACCATTAAAATGAGGTAAAGGATCATGGACATATGACAGACTGAAAGTTTGTAACATAAGATATCTGCATACAAGGTATGAAACACCCAGGACTTCTACCTTCTGTAATATATACAAATAATTTACATCGCCGCCATTGCCGGATAGTAATATCTATGTCTCTCAATCTGCGACTTTCATCGCATATAGTTCAACTCCAAGGTGATTAAGATAAAAGCAGTATCAAACTCACAATGATAGGTTGTTATTGCTGTACTGTATATTACACATCACATCACTTAAACCCAACATTGTAGAGACCAAAAGAGCATCAAAGATCTGCCTCAAATTCACAAAAAGACAAAAACATCACAATATAACTTAACAACATCTGAGAGGTTCTTGAACATACTGCTGGACTAAACTAGTTTTTCAAGAAATCCAAAATGATGAAGAAGTAGGATAGTTTTAGTCCATTTTAACCTCATTTAAACCAAAACCTAAAACTAAAACCAGTTTTTCTGTAACAAATACGACTATAGTATCTTCCCTTTATTTTAAGTTTTATACGGGAATTATTGGATGTATTTCCCTATTTCGTTAGTGTAGGAATGGGGTTATCCAACTAAATGTTGAAATATAGTATTACATGTATTAAGAGACAACAGAACCATAAGTACTTTGTACCCAGATCTTTTGGGACTTTTACAGCGAAATTATTGAGAATGAAAATCAATTGCTGAAAAAAATGACTTCATAAATTCTCCATTGTGAACTTTCCATTTATATTTGTAACAACATTCCAGAAGTACCTGTATATAGAATATGTTATTTGGCCAGGTTCAAATGAAGAGACACTGCCCTATAACATGCCATATTTGAACCAAATATACTTTAGTTCTGGCAATGTTTATTTCATTTCTAATTACAACTTATGTAAGAATCCTGGGTTTTGATTGGTTGATAGCCAGTGTATTTTTCACCAAGTTACTGTTATCAAATGAATATCGTTCATTTTTTAACGCCGCCGGGGTATATGCAAAAAGGATATGCCTTTTTTACCCTCTCTGCCGTGGTATTTGCCAAAAAATACTCTATCCGACTGGACGCTTGTAACGTCACGATCATCAATGCGTTTTTGAACGTTAATAACATAAACGGTACCAATTTTTCTGCACCAGATGCGCATTTCGACAATCAATGTCTCTTCAACATTCGGTGTAATTAAACAGACATAGCATGTTCTTGAGGGGTATTTGCGAAAAATACCCCTCCTTAACATGATATATCTGTCTATAATTACACCTTATATAAGAATGCTGGATATTGATTGGTTGGTAGCCAGTGTATTTTTCGCATATTCTAGCCTTTTTTTTCTCATTTCAAACGAATTTGCATGTTTTTCACCACTGCCGGTGAATTTGTCTATGCCCGTGGTATTTGCCATTTTGGATATTCCTTTTTTACCATCGAGAGCCTCTTCCCGCCAAAATTATTGGGTTATGATGTTACATAAAGACAGCGATAACGCGTACAAGTACGTGTATAATCCCGCGGTTATTATGATAGGGGAAGCACTAATGACAGGACGATTGCCCGGATAGTGACAGAACTTTTTTGTTATTCGGTAGATTTTTTTAATATTTGTAGACCTTAGAGATATTTAACTATGTTTTATGAAAATTCAAACAAAAAAAGTGAAAAAAAATATTTTTGAGCAAAGAAAGTTGACCGGATGGATTTCACACTCACCGATATACGCTATACATATATTCGACTGGTCGACAACAAGTGTTAATATCTCTTTTGTTTTACAATATTTGTCCATGAAATTCAGGAATCTGTGAGATTAATAAATATATTATACGAAAATATAAATTTTATAGTAAAAAAAATGTTTTTCTTCAAAAAAAGTTGACCGGACGGTATTCACATTCGCCGATGTACGCGTTGATTACATTGAACTGATCGACAAAAAGTGTTAATATTTTTTTTGTCCCTCCGATTTTTGTTCCTTGATTTTCCCTTTTGTTGATCTACGCTTCGGTTTTCTTCTCTTATCTAGTCACTTTACTATGCGTTTCAATGGTCTTTTTTTTATTACACCTCTGACCAAACACAGAGGAAGGTTTTGGATCCGTTTATATGCCCCTTTTCCAACCCCGGAATATGTTGGTCAATGGTATATTCTTTTCTCGGTAGAATTTTTAGTTTACAATATTATGCTGCGGCCTTGGATAATCGGATTTTGTAAAAATGTTTTTTTAAGAACATCATTACCAATGATGACTGATTTTGTACCATTATTTATCCACATATATTGGTCACATTTCCAATCATCTGCCCCAGTTTGAAACAAGTAAACTTCGTTTGCCTTTGGCTCATAAGGGGGAACATTCGATGTACGAGATGTTTCAGGATTTGTTAAAATATCTACTATTTCTGTTTGATGTAATACATCTGTATACATATAGACAATTGACCTACTGTCCATTTTGATATTTTGTCTACTAGTGAGAGGTGCTTTAATATGTTAATAGTAGCAATGCAAAATATATTGTGCTAGCAGGCTCATTCATAAATAGATTTTTGACAACTGTCTTTAAAAAGACATGCTTTTGAATAAAGCAATATATAGTAGCACTTTTATCAATCTATATATATATATATATATATATATATATATATATATATATATATATATATATATATATATATATATATATATATATATATATATATACCTATGATTGCGTTGGATAAAACCGCAATTTTATACGTGTGCATGCAAAACAAATTTCTTGTTAGAGGGTATAAATACAGCACAAACAACATTTTCCAAAAGACCAAAAAAGTGAAAAAGTATATTTTAACAAAACGCATTTGACTAACAGGTCGAACAACAAATGTTCTTAAACCCTGCTGACTGCCATTGGCGATTGCTAAATAAACGGATCACCGATGTAATAAATGGATCTTAATTAAAAATTTAATACTAAACAGAAAACAATAAACTTGCGGAAAAGATGATATACCGTAAACAAAAGGTGCAAAGTTTTTTGTACACCATATCCGGATTTCGACAATTAATGTCTCTTCAGTGATGTTAGGAATCGAAACGGTATTTGGAAAGCCATACAATTTACCTCAATTTAGGATAGACTCTTGAATTTTGAGGAGTCAAAAAAAGGATGAACGGATCATATAAACCCGAAGGCAAATATAATACAAGCCCAAACGAAAAAATATAACAAGTCTAAATTGAAAACAACGTTCAAACCTATGATTGCGTTGGATAAAAACCGCAATTTTTATACGTGTGCATGCAAAACAAATTTCTTGTTAGAGGGGTATAAATACAGCACAAACAACATTTTCCAAAAGACCAAAAAAGTGAAAAAGTATATTTTAACAAAACGCATTTGACTAACAGGTCGAACAACAAATGTTCTTAAACCCTGCTGACTGCCATTGGCGATTGCTAAATAAACGGATCGCCGATGTAATAAATGGATCTTAATTAAAAATTTAATACTAAACAGAAAACAATAAACTTGCGGAAATATATATTTGAAAAATGTCTTCAAAAAGACATGCTATTAAAGCAATACATAGTAGCACTATAATTTGTGCGATCTGAACTGGTTGAAAGTCAGAGCAGATATGACTGAACAATTGAGTAGTTATTACTAGGTGAGTTAAAAGTGAATCTGTAATCTTGAACTTAATCAAATTTCTTCTTTGATTGGATTCTAATTGCCAACTGATTATATAAGGTAATTTAATTAAATGTATTTGATGTCTCAGGTGTTAAAATTTTAATGACATGTTGTTTGGCTTGATTGGTGATTACGACAAGTGTTAAAATTAGATAGTTATCTAATTAAATATCAGTACTTCTAGTGTGCCGGTGAAGCATATATCAGCGAATGTGAATACCGTCCGGTCAACTTTTTTTGAAGAAAAACATTTTTTTTTTACTATAAAGTTTATATTTTCATATCATATATTTATTGATCTCGTAGATTTTTTAGTTTCATGTAAAAATAATGTAAAACAAAAAAAATATTAACACTTTTTGTCGATCAGTTCAATATAATCAACGCGTAAATCGGCGAATGTGAATACCGTCCGGTCAACTTTTTTTGGAGAAAAACATTTTTTTTACTATAAAGTTTATATTTTCGTATAACATATTTATTAATCTCACAGATTCCTGAATTTCATGGACAAATATTGTAAAACAAAAGAGATATTAACACTTGTTGTCGACCAGTTGAAGTTATGTACAGCGTATATCGGCGAGTGTGAAATCCGTCCGGTCAACTTTATTTGCTCAAAAATATTTTTTTTCACTTTTTTTGTTTGATTTTCATAAAACATAGTTTAATATCTCTAAGGTCTACAAATATAAGAAAAATCTACCGAATAACAAAAAAGTTCTGGCTATTTATATCTCATCCGGTCAATCGTCCTGTCACTATCCGGGCAATCGTCCTGTCATTAGTGCAGCCCTTATGATAGAATCTACTTATACCCAAAATAATGCATAAACATGTTTATGGATTACAGCTTACTAGTAAAAAAATATTTCTTTTCACCAGTACAGAGAGTTTTAATCAAAATCTATTCGGTGTAATTAAACAGATATATCATGTTATGGAGGGGTATTTGCGAAAAATACCAGTCTTGGGACCAAATTTCCCTTGCCTAGCGGCTCGGGAAATTTAACAGTCCCTCGACTGGTATTTTTCGCAAATACCCCTCCATAGCATGATACATCTGTTCAAAATACTACGCTAGTAAGCGGCCAAATGGAGGTAACACTCTGTTAGTTATTTAAACTGAATTTCTTCTCTTTGACTATAGATTGCTTTAATGAAATACTAAAAGTCCTGTGAATTAATAAGTACTTGATTGGAAATAAAACATATTATAACAGTGTGTTTAAATTTGGATGAAGGTAGTATAGGTAAGTTTTTTTTAACAAAATAAGAAAATGTTATATGATTTCCTATGAGATAACTGTCCACCAGGGACTAAAATATTATAGGATTGCATATGAGATAACTGTCGACAAGAGACTAGATGCTAGCAACATGTTTGTATTGCTTACTTTAAACAAGGAGGTTATATTAGTTCTAAAATAACCTCTACCTGCGAGATTGCTTTAGATAATATATTAGGTAAATGTCTGCATGACAATAAATTATAAATTGAAATTTTATAAAAGAAAATCTAGGCTTTGTCTAGAATAGTAAGACCATAATTAACCCAAAATCTCAATTAAAAAAATCTTTCAAACCCTATAAATGTTCATGTCTACTTTCCATTGATTCAAAATCTATGATGCCATGGTAAGTAATCCATGGCATCTATTCGTAGATTTCTTACAGAAGCTTATTAAGAACCAAGAAAAGAAGCTGGCTTTATCCTTCAATTTCACTTTCTTTTGTACAGAAATGTTGACTTCAAAATAAACTTGAAATAAAGGATACCACAGATACAGTTAAATCAATCTGCCTTCGTGTCTTATTTCAACCTAGAAATTGATAATGAGGGTCGGTTGAGAACTAAACTTTACGACAAAAGAGATGATTTAATTTTTCAATTGTGAACTTTCCATTTCTGTGTAGTAAAATTCCAGCAGCGCCTGTGTACGGAGTATATATCTTTCAGTTAATACGATATTTCAGGGTCTCCATTTTCTTTTTCTTTTTTGCCCAAATTTACACAGACAATTGAGCAGACATCCAACGAAAAGGAAACAAAATCCAACACAGAAAGATTATTTTTATTTGGAAAATTTCATTCCCAAAACTCAAAAGTTACACTTCCTCATGATATTGGTTAAACAAAGATATTTTATTACTGTAATAACTATGATGTTTTTTTCGATTTTTTTTATGTTAACAATTTGAGGTTATAGCGTTGCACAAAATTGTTGAGAATATAATCTACTATGTTGGCCTGAAAAAGTAGAAAACTCGTGTATTAACAGTTAAAACTAAACTACATAAATGTCCTTACAAACAATGTTATATTGCCGGGTTTTCCAAGTGCTCCACGAAACCGTTTTCTAAATTATTAGCATCAATTTTATCAGCAATCAAAGATGGGCTTCAAAGTTATTGTGAAACTACCTATTCTAGAGGCGACGTGAATCAGATGTGGATACTTAAAAAAATCCAAAGATATACAATCTAAGACTCTTTCATCTTGCAATAGTATTAAAACATTTGATTTTTCTACACTTTACACAATAACTTCCCATTCAACTAAACGACAAATTGATTGAGTTGTTCCTGTTTTGTTTCATAAAAAGGAATGGCCAACGTAGATACAAGTATCTTGTCTTAGGGAAGGATTTTTACTTTGTACTTTGTAAAATATCACTCTGATTCAAACCAAAAATTATCTGAAACTGGCATTATCAAAATACTTGATTTCTTGATTGAAGACATACTTGTTATGTTTGGATGACATGTTTTTCAACAAACAATCGCCATTCCCATGGGAACCAACTGCGCTCCTCTTCCTGAAGACTTGTCCCTGTTTTCATACGAGGCCGACTTCATACAGGAGCTTCTTCGGAAAAATGAAAAGCAGCTAGCATGATATCCTTTGACTTCATTTTCCGCTGTCCTCTCACTAAATAATTTAAAGTTTGGTGACTATGTAGAACACATCTATCGCATCGAACTTGAAATAAAGGACACAACAGATACAGTTAAGCTTGCCTCATATATTGACTTACATCTAGAATTGACGATGACGATCGGTTGAGAATAAAACTTTACCGACAAAAGTGATGATTTCAGCTTACCAATTGTGAATTTTCCATTTCTATACAGCAACATTCCAACAGCGCCTGCATATGGAATATATATCTCTCAGATGATACGATATTCCCGGTCTTGCATTTTCTACCATGATTTTTCTGGATAGAGGTTTGCTTCTCACAATGAAGCTATTAAACCAAGAGTTCCAAGTGGTAAAGTTGAAACCATCCCTTTAAAAATTTGAGGGACGCCATCATGAGTTGGTTGGCCGTTATGGAATATCTTTTTCACAGATGACGACGGATATGTCCTAATCGTCGTAACCACAATCAAATTTTCTTTTCTCCGAATAAGATTTATAACCAAGTTTGTAGACATGAGCAGCACGACGGGTACATACCACACGTAAAGCAGGATCTGCTAACCTTCAGATCACCCCCGTTTTTTGTGGGGTTCGTGTTGCTCAGTTTTTCATTTTATATGTTGCATTTTGTATACTGTTGTTGGTCTTTTTGGTCTATTCGTTTTTTGCCATGGCATTGTCAGTTTATTTTCGACTAGAAATTGAATGTCCCTTTGGTATCTTCACCTCTCTTTTATAGTTAGCCAAAACAAATACGACAATACTGCACAATATTAAGCGGAGAGGGACACAATTGAAAGAGATCATGTTTTTACACTTCAATTTACCAAATAGAAAAAATGCGATGTTTATTATGTGTTGATTATCGCCTGCAAAACCCATTTCCCCAAAAAAAAATATCCATACCAATACCTAGATAACCAAAATGAAACAAAAATAGTTCAACTTCAAGTTGAGTAAAGTAAAAAGAGTATTAAACTAACAATGATAGGTTGTTATTGCTGTATTGTATATTACACATCACATCAAACACACTATATTTTTCATTCATGACAACATTAAAACCCTTCAGTGAAATAGATGAATAGATTAAACAGATACCAAGAGAACACCAAAGATCTGCTCAACATCAAATCCCAAAAAGACAGAAACATTAAAATATATAACTGAAAAATATCTGAGAAGTTCGTGAACATTTGACTGTGTTAAACTAGTTTTTCAAGAAATCCTAAATGATGTTGAAATGGTATAGTTCTAGTCAATCTAACCTCTTGATCTACTCTTTACTGCAAGTTTTATACAAGAACTACTGGTTGGATGTCCCTATTGTGTTAGTGTGTGAATGGGTTTATCAAACTAAATTTGAAATTCACATTACATGTATTAAGAGACAATAGAACCATAAGTACTTTGTACCCAGATCTCAATAGGAATATCACAGTGAAGGTATTGAGAATGAAAATCAATTACAGAAAAAAATGACTTCATAAATTCTCCAATGTGAACTTTCCATTTATATTTGTAACAACATTCCAGAAGTACTTGTATATAGAAAATGTTATTTTGCCAAGTGCAGAAGAAGAGCCACTGCCCTTTAATATGCCATATTTGATTCACAGTTCTGGCAATGATTTTTTTATTCAAGTAATATGCTAGCTAGCAGCCATATGGAGATATAACTATGTAAGTTATTTGGACTAAATTTCTCCATTTACTGTAGATGGCTTTAGTTTAATACCAAAAGTCCTGTGAATTAATAAGTACTTTATTGGAAATAAAATATATCATAACAGTGGAATAAAAAACTATGTTGAAATTTTGATGGAGGTAGCATAAGTGAGTTATTTTTAATAAAAATAAGAAAATGTTATACAATTGCCAATGAGATAACTGTCCACCAGACTTTATTCACTAAATGCTAGCAACTTTTGTATAAAATCTATGATGTCATGGTAACTAATTAATATCAAAGGTATCTATCAGTAATGATGAGTATTTAAGGATTGCTTTGGCTTCTCTGGACTTGCTTCTTATTTTTGATATTTTGGTTCTTATTCTGTCTTTAGTAAACATTTCTTTAAATTGGCCCCTAAAATACAATTCCTTTAATATGGAGATGAATTTCATCTTTTTATACTTCAAAATTATATAATAACCAAGCTTAATTCAAGGATCAGGTATAATATTATAATAATTATTTGTCTATAAGATAAGAAGTTTCAAGCACTATTAATTCAAAAAATATCCTCAGTTAGACAGAAAAAAAATTCTCTTTCAAGAAAAACAAATTACAATTAAATTTGATATGTCTGCATGAAGGCTGACAAATTACTAGAATGTCAGTTAAACGATGGTCCCTGCTACAAAATATGGATAAAATGATGAAAGATGTAAAAAAGGAAATATAATTTTGGCAGATCAATGTGAGTATTCTTGCAGTATCAAATATGATGAATTAATTTACAATGCATGTAATATACAAATTCTTTGGATTTTTGTTTTAAGTGAGAGAACAGTGTTACAAAGTCCCCACATTGAACATATTTTATCAGTCTAAGAGACATTGCTGATATAAACTTTTGATAAAAAATTCATAACCATCTAGCAAAAACTGTACATATGAAAATGCTCACAATGAAATTTTTTTTATAGAATTTACATTTCAAAGGGACATAACTCCTGAAAAAAAATTTCAGCAGAGTTGATTTTTGAACTTGTCCAAGACATTGCTGATACACACCTGTCCAGGACAGACACACAGTTTTTTATGTTTACCTCAATGCCTCATGTGGGGGACAACAACATTCCCAAAACTGAACACAGTGTTATATATACATACTATTGCTTGCTTATGATGTGCATGGTAAAAAAAAACAGGTCAGTTAAATTTGGTAAGGACAAATTTCTGAAAAATTGAACATTATAATATTCAAAATCGTGGTCATTTACATAGCTTTTATCAAAACTTCTTGTAGTTTTCTGCAGTGGCTGCTTGGAATGACTTATTTTCACATAACATGAAAATAACAGATAAGAAAACACATATTTCTGAGTTTTATGATACAAATTTCATGAAAAGAGGCTAAGATTTTTTTTTACATTTAAACTATTAATAGATTAGTAGGGAAACTATTGAAAAGGGAATTCTTTTGTCTATGTGCTGACTGGCCATTAGGTGGAAAATATAAATAAATTGGACTGTATAGTGTGTGAAAAAAAAAAAAAAAAAAAAAAAACTTATGAAAGTTTCAAAACATAAAATACTAGTTATGGTAGCTAAAATACTATTGGACCCTGTTGTATCATATCATAGGACTATAATAGCCAAATACATGTATAAAAAATAAAAATATCAAATTTGTTGCATAACGAAATTATTGTTATTTCAGCTTGAATGAATTAAATAAATTTCATTCAACAGATTCTTATCCTATACTAAGTAAATTATTTATTTGTCATGATTCACCATTATGAAATCTGTACACTAATATCTTAGTTTTTAAGGAACCCTGTATAACCAGGGCTTTAGAGTCATTGTTCACCAAGATGGAGCCTGTACAGTAACAACTTAGTATTACAGAACCTAATATTGATTACTAGGTCTTTAGAGTTATGATTCGCCAGATGAAGTCTGAACACAAACATCCTAGTATTACAGAACCTAGTATTGATTACCAGGTGTTTGGAGTCATGATTCACCAGTATGAAGTCTGAACTCTAACATCCTAGTATTACGGAACCCTGTACTGATTACCAGGTGTTTAGGATCATGATTCACCAGTATGAAGTCTGAACACTAACATCCTAATATTACAGAACCACAAATTGATTACCAGTTGTTTAGAGTCATGATTCACCAGTATGAAGTCTGTATACTAACATCCTAGTATTACAGAACCACAAATTGATTACCAGATGTTTAGAGTTATGATTCACCAGTATGAAATCTGTACACTAACATCTTAGTATTACAGAACCACAAATTGATTACCAGATGTTTAGAGTTATGATTCACCAGTATGAAGTCTGTACACTAACATCTTAGTATTACAGAACCACAAATTGATTACCAGATGTTTAGAGTTATGATTCACCAGTATGAAGTCTGTATACTAACATCCTAGTATTACGAAATCCTGTATTGATTACCAGGTGTTTAGAGTCAGCTGTAAATTTCATCTGTTGGACATCCGAGGGGATCTTCAGACTAGCCACATCTATTCCAGTAGTGATGTCCCAAAGTTTAAGCATGTTGTTTAGGCAGCTGGACACAACCCATCTACTATCTGGGGATATTGTGATATGAACCACCTGAATAATAAACATCAAAATTTATCATTTTGAAAATAAAAGACAAAAATGAAATTTATTTATCTTATAATAAACAAGAAAATGTGTCCAGAAGGCAGATCATGCCTCACTCACACTATCACACTTACAAGTTCAGTCAATCATTAAATTGGGACCAAAACCATAATTTGGCTTAAAATTTAGAAAGTTCTATTCTTCAAGGGCAATGAACCCAATAAGAGTTTATTTGACAATTTTGCCATGTTGGCTTATTTGTAGATTATATTTTGGTGAGCTTTTAGCTTTTACAATTTCTATTACAATATTTGCTAAAAGTGCAAAAATATGAAATAAAAATTAAAAAAAAATTAGAAAATCGTATTTCAAGGGCAACAACTCTTATAAGAGAGTCAAATGTTGATTTTGTCCATGTGACTTGTATGAAGATCTGATTGTTCTGGCCATTTTTACTGTTCAGAATTTCTCTGTTTCTATTATCATTTTTCAGGATAAAATCCAAACACTTTAAAATTTGGTAAAAATTGATAGATTAATAGGGGCAATTGCTCAAAAATGGATTGTCTAATGTTTATGAAAATTTTAGAGAAAAAAGACCTTTACCTCCTGATTATTGTACCCATGTCAGTTATTTGCTCGAACTGTTTTAGTTTTTGAGGTATAAGCCAAAAATTATGAAATTTTCAAAAAATTGACATTTCAGGGGCAATAACTCCAAAATTATTTTTCTAAAAAAGGAATTAAAAGAATTTTTGAGATATTAGCAGAAAAAAGCATTTTACCCCTATGTTCTAATTTAAGCAAAAGCAGCCATTTTTGTTGATTGATCAAACCTTTGGATATAGTTTAATACAAGATACCCTAAGGACCATTCAGGTAAAGTTTAGTAGCATTTAAAGATTTTTTCATACAAAAATAACAACAAGCAATTAAAAAATTAGATTTTTAAAGTTATTCAATATACATTTTAAACAGTTAAACATACCGAAGCTGAATGCCTTTTCTTAGGTTCATTTCCTCCTGCAGGCAGACCTGTTTTGGTTTCCCATATAATCATGTATCCCTCCTCAGAACCACCTGCAACATAAAGACCATCTTGGCTACATTCCATATTTAATATATAGGGAGGTTCATCCAAATGTTTTGGCTGATACAAAAATCCAAGCTTTTCTTTCCTGATAATTCTATAGTCACACTTTCCAGTAGGAATATCCCAGAAACAAACAAAGCGACGTGTAGTGATCATCATTACATTGCCTTTATATGGCATAATAATCTGTCCTAGATGTGGTATCTTGGTCAATACTCTATAACATGGCATTAAACCGCCTGTAGCTTGTGGTAGATCAACAGCATAAAACCTGTGTTTATGTGATTCAGGCATAAACCCAGCATTGCGCCAACTTTGTTTTTGCCATGCTGCTAGAATGTCTTCATATTCTTTCTCAGTAACTTTCACCCTAAATGTTAAAAAACGTTCAGAATCATTCATTGTGAGATCAATTCTGTCAGTAGTTATATTTTGTTTCAACAGGAATGATTTTTTAATTCTAAGAAGTCCTACATCAATGATTTCTATAAATTGGTTGTTTTCCCCAGATTTCACCAGATACAATGTCCTACAATCTTTTCCTTGGCAAAAATCTAAAACATTGTGGGTGACCATACTTTCTGCTCCATTTTTAATGTCCACTATTTTCATGGTCTTGGTAATTCTATCCAACACAATACACATTGAGTTAATTGTTGCTAATACTTTTTGACCAGCGATGCCAATGTGGATTTTATTTTGTAGTTTTACATTATCTACAGACCAGACCCTCAGATTTCTATCTTCTGAAGCAGTTATTATGCAGTTTCCTTTTAGGTCAACATCAAAACCAACAATACCTTTCTGTGCCAACAAATCAGATCCCTCTGTACTGACTTCTACAATGGATAACTTGTTGACATTAGCTGTAAGTAATGTTGTCAACTCCCAAACCTTAGCTGTATTCTCCTTGCTCACTGTTACAACTTGATCTTCAAGTACTGCGACTTTGATGATTTCATTATTATCAGCTGTGAAATTTCCAAAATGTTTCCCTGTTTGAGATTTGTACATATTCATCTGCCCTTGGTTGTCACCTATGAAGACTAAATCATTTATCCAACTCACTCCAAAGCTGGTTATAGTATTTATTAAATTCAATTGCTGGACAACCTCCCCATTAGAAATGTTGTACACGGCTACAAAGCCTTGTTCCAGCCAAATGGCAGCAAGTGCATGGGAATGTGCCACAGATAATTCCAGTATTTTGGAAGAGAGATCCTTATTAATAGCTATTATGGCATCATCTAAGTTTATTACTGTCAAAGTTCCTCCAATTTCTCTATTACTACTTACAACAAGTAGACTTTCATTAAATCCAACTGCTGCAAGGCCTTTAGTGAAAGTATGTTTAGTGTTGACCATCTTTCCATTGTCTGTACTTCCAATAGCATGGATTCGGACACAACTACTGGTATTCTTTCCCTTCTCTCTTACACTTATAGTCAAGATAACCTTTAAATTCTCTTCATTTGTAGTTATGAGGTTAGAAACATTATCTGGTTTTTCTCCCAAAGTGACCAAGTCAACCTTTTTAAAACTATTTGTGTCAAGTGTAAGCACATCACCATTGCTAAACAAAACTGTTAGGTGTAGGGAATCAGTACTGAGACAACCCATCATGGGATAACATTTCTTGGTCCCAATATCTTTACTTACTTTAGAAAACATATACTGGTTTGACACCTGATTGTGTAAATGGAAAGTCTGTAAACTATCTTTTCCTAACTGAATTACTCTCTTCTCTGACTTATCTAGTATAGGTAGCATTATGGGTTTGAAATTTTTGTTTTGATTCAATTGGTAAATTTCATTATTGATTGCATCATAAATTGAATAATTTGTTCCATCTGAATCTTTACCTCTAGAGTTTGTCATCAAAACTGATTCTGTTCCATTGGAAATGATATTATTTATATCATTATAGGTCTTCAATAGAGCCGATGAAGGGTCTTTCCTTGGAGCCAAACATGGAAATACAGGGATTAGTAGTGGAGATTTACTGCTGTACATTGTATCTTTTGCTTGTTGAAGTAATTCCTGAAGATATTTTTGATTCTCATCAATGTATAACCTTGAAAGTAGATTTAAGGCAAAGTTGATTCCATATAAGTTTTCTGATTTTGAGACAAGGAAGTAATTTCTTAAGAATGCCACCTCTTCATCATCAGTTTTGTCCAAATATTCCGTCATGTCATCCACCAAGGTTGATAATGGCAAGGCTTGCATTCTCACTGTTAAGAATTTCAAATTACAAAAGCATTCTGACTTGGCAATTGAAGGATCTATCTGATCTCCTGCATGGGTAATGTGATAAGGTACAGCCATTAGTTTTCTTTCATTCTTTACAACAAGTGGTTGTTTTGTGACTTGTCTGTCTGCATTCTCCACTGTCAAATTTCTTCTGTGAAGGATTATGTCCCTTTGAATACCATCATTGGCAAGATAATATTCTGCCAAAACCTTGTGTAAATTTTTACCTGCACTGCCAGTTGCATATCTTCCATGAGCTGTCTCAAAGAACTGCCTATGATACCAGTTCAGTGTTGTTTTACCAAATGATCTTCTCTCTACAATATATTCTCTGAGATCATATCTTATCCTTGCTATAAGTACAGGTGGCATTCGTACAATGCCAGGGACTGGCGGATTATGATAGCGGTAGATATCATTTAGTGATTCATCATCACACGATAACACATCCTCCCATTCAATATCAGAAATTCCATTGTAGGCAACTGTAATGTAACCTAGAGCATGGCTTATCAAAACTTGCCCAAATTTCTTTTCCATGTTGTCAAACAGCTGATTTATGGCTCCTTGAACTGAATCTTGCAAAACTAAAGCATCATCTGGAGTGTAAGAATTCCAATTAACAGCCTCATCTAGGATCAGTTTTAGGTACAAAGGCCCTCTGCACTTTCGAAATGCATTTATGATTTGGTTCGTCTGATTCTGAGTTACAACTCTCTTCTTTTTTGCTAGATATTTTTCAGTCATTTCAAATCCTGTATTATCTGGTAGTTTAGGGAGTTCTATGAAGTTAGTTTCATCTGGAAACATTGACTGTAGTGTGTTCAAAATTTCATGTTCCTGTGGTAATGTTGACAAAATCATCTTAATGTTTGTTGGTAGAACTGTTGGCAGCCATTTTAATATATAAGCATCATCTCTTGCAGACAGCTGATCAAGAGAATCCAGGAGAATAACAATTGGCTTTTTTACTTTGTTTGATACTCGACGTAAGAATCTTGGCATATATTCTAGCATATTCTTCATATTTTTGTATCCTACTGGCTCCATCATTATTTTAGCACAGTCAGCAAGTTGTCCACAGAGTCCAAAAAGTACATCATATATGTTCAAACTAAAACGAGATGTGCCTAAAAACCTAATAATTCCAATATAAGGCTCCTTCTTGAACCATACTTGTAAATTTTTCATAATTTTGGCAATAACACAAGTTTTTCCACCACCTGAGGGAGCATGCAAAATAAGAGGCCTTCTGGATTTGTCCTTGAGAATATATTCTTTTGCTTCCTGTAAAACATCAACTCGACCACAGAAAGTCTCACATTTTAGTTTACAAAAATGCAGATGATGAAGTACTTCATGATAGCCCATGTAATATTCTGATCTTCTAATTACATTTTTCTGGTCTTCTCTGGCTTTATCAATAAGTTCAGAAATATCCTGGATAAGATCATCACAAAGTTGTTCAATGTACGTAGAATGATCTTTATGTTTATCAGGATCAACTCCTCCTTCATACCAATGGATATTATATTGATGAATTCTTTTTGATTTCTTTAAGGCGGATGGAACTTTTTCGGCAACCATTTTCTCTCTTAGTAACTTGACTTGATCATTAATTATCAACTGAAAAGATAATTTCATTAATGCAGTACGTTAAAAAGGATATAGAGTGCTTCTAGAGATATAATGGGAAATGCAGGTTTGGGCTAATTAAGGTGACATTTGTGTTAAAAATATGTTAAGTTTGGGCCAATGGCATTTATAACGTGATCTTGTTTTATGTACTGTAAATTCAGAAATTATTGCGTGCATTTATTATTGCGATTTTGTCAATTTAGATTAAAATGCGATTTTAATTTTTGCGATATTGAGAAAAATCCAGTTGAATTCATATAAAAAATTTCAAAATGCGAGTTTGAATTATTGTGATTATAACCCTGTTGCATTTTTCGCAATAATAAAAACATCGCAATAATAAAAACATCGCAATAATTTCTGAATTTACAGTACCTTTCTGTTTGCTAAACATTGTCTGCTCCCTGCTCAACACGGTGAGGTGGAAGAGGGATTTTAAGCAAGACAAGTCATAATTGCACTAAGTAACATATTTAAAATAGGTATAAAAGAGGTTAAGTTCATTTATATGTTTTGGAGTTTAGTGTGACATCCAGTTTCATTGAACTAGTACACATTTTTGTTAAGGGGCCAGCTGAATCCCACCTCTGGGTGCGGGATTTTCTCGCTGTGTTAAAGACCCATTGGTGGCCTTCAGCTGTTTTCTGCTCTTTGGTCGGGTTGTTGTCTCTTTGACACATTCCCCATTTCCATTTTCAATTTTATAAGATATAAAAAAATCCAATTAATTGTTTTCTTAAAGATTTGATGTGGTCCTAAATTTAAAACTTACAACCTTTAAAAACTGTAATCTTTTAATACTGCCTGATCTCAACATCAACTCTACCACAGAAAGTTTAAATTTAACCACAAACAGTGATTGTTTGAATGTAATTACAGTAGAATTTACCTGGCCATTTTCCCTGTTGGTATCAAAATATCTTTTTACAGCTGTGATATCTGTAACATTATCAATGTCTAACCCCAACAGTATCCTTTGGTAGACACTTGTGTGTATTTCAGGTTTATCAGCAGTCAGAATTCCTTTCTTTACTTCTAATTCAGTAACTGAAACAACAATGGTGATATGAAGAAAAAACAATCTTTCCTGCTAGATAAATAATAATGAAAGTTAAAAAAAAAAAAAACCACATTGCTTCTTGTGCTTAACACATGCAGTTACTATTTGACTAAGGAAAATCATAGAAATCAAAAGGTATCAAAATGTAAAGAAAGAGATGCAAGACAACCCCTTTAGATAAATGGAACTTTTTTTAACTAATTCAATTCTATAATTTGACCTTAAAAGAAGTAAAAATTAGATGACCTCTCTTTCTGAGATATAAGGGTATATAACTGTCAAAGAGTTTATCCAAGTAACTTGTATTGCATTTGACATCATTTTTCCTTTAAGGAATCATTTATGTAAGGAAAGGACAGTCAGCCAAAATGTCTTTTTTAACAGATTCTGTCAAGAAATAGAATTGAGAATGGAAACGAGGAATGTGTAAAAGAGACAACAACCCGACCAAAGAGCAGAAAACAGCCTAGGGCCACCAATGGGTCTGTAACACAGTGAGAAAATCCCGCACACAGAATGAGGTAGCTTCAGCTGGCCCATGAACAATAATGTGTACTAGTTCAGCAAAATGGATGTCACACTCAACTCAAAAACATATAAATAAACCAAAATAAAAAACACACAAAACTAAAAAGGCCAGAGGGTCCTGACTAGGGACAGGTGCAAAAATGCGAAGAGGTTAAACATGTTTTGTGATATCAACCCTCCCCTATATCTCTAGCCAATGTGGAATAAACAAACATGCAGCAATACGCACAGTTAAACTCAGTTTAAAAGGAGTCTGAGTCCGTTATTAGCATAGGTAACAGAAGAAACTTGGCAAATGACAAGGATCAACATAAATTAACTAAGTTACTGACATGCCAGCTCCAGACCATAATTAAACTGATCAAAAGATTATGTCTTCATCATATGAACCCCATTTCAGATTTCTAAGCTATGTTTATATTTTGACTTTAGAATGGAATGGGTTATTAACAAGTATTTATATATCCTTGGCTTTCAAATTTTGTGTTTAGAGTGGTCTGTGTGAAGGTAAATCAAGAAAAGTGCTCTTGACACACCAAAATTATAAACTGTTATTATGAAGAGTTTATTCTGTGAATCAGTGAAGACTGAAATTTGATTTTGTAAAAACTCTGACTATTTTTTTTTCTGCATTTTATGACCAAAATAAATGGGGAATGTGTCCATGGGACACAGATGATGCCCCCACTTTCATATCATATAAAGTTATAAAGGGACATAACTGAAGAACAGTAAAAGTGACCCTACCCAAATTTGTACTTGATCTGAGTTTTGTGGTAATAAGTATTGTGTATAAACTTCATAAAATTTGGTTGATGCAAACTTAATTTAGAGAACGGAAACAAAAATTCAGTCATTTTTTCATTTGTAAAAGACATAACTCTAGAAAATTTAGTGACAACCCCAAAATTCAAACTTGATCTGTATTTTGTGGTAATAAGCATTGTGTACAAGTTTCATAGCATTTGGTTGAGGCAAACTAAAGTAAAAGAACGGAAACGAAAAATTCAGCAATTTTTTCGTTTGTAAAGGGGCATAACTCTAGAACAGTTACAGTGAAGCCACCAAAATTCAAACTTGATCTGTGTTTTGTGGTCATAAGCATTGTGTATAAGTTTCATAACATTTGGTTGAGGCAAACTAAAGTCAGAGAATGGAAACCATCTTTGGGACGTACAGACGTACAGACAGACATACGTACGTACAGACGGACAAGGGTAAAACTTAATGCCCCTTCCGCTACAGTGGGGGCATAAAAAAATCAGTTTGTTACATTAATTTTCAATTGTTGGGGAAATTGGAGATGAAACCATTTTGGATAATTTGGATATCTACCTTAAACTTTGAACAATCTTGATTGTGACATGAGTAAAAGGGTCTTTATACATAACTTTAATAAAAAATATGCTTGAAACCTTTAAATACTAGGGTACTAAGAGCACTTGAACAAATCTACAGTTATCAAGTATTTCTTATAAATCAGCTTCACAATGTGGTTAGATTCCATCTAATCATCTACAAATACATCTCCAAAGATTATTGGAAAGAATTACCAGATTTGAAATAATTATGAAGCTTTTCTTCACTGAGTTGTTCTGCATTACACTGCATTGCTGCTTGTCTTAGAATTTTTTGTAGAAACATAAAAGTTTTCTCCCAACCAAGCGTGTCTTTAGCTTTCAATTCTTCACATCCTACAGAGTGATCACCATAAAATGTAAACTGGGATCTTATAGGCTAAAAAGAAAAAGATTTCTTCCTTTAAAATAATTCTGTTAAAATAAATCAAGATGTGTTGCTATATGTCAATGAGGAAGCAAACAAACAAACAAAAGACATCTAGAGGTCAATATAGAGTTTTCTTCAATATATCTAGATATAAATTGTCCTGAGTCTAATAAAGATGTGATTAGATTTAGCAGAGACTATCAAAAACTTTAAGATATGGTAAAAAAAACATCAAGATATGGCAAAAACATTAACAAACAACAACAATCAGTACAGGAAAAACACTCAACTGTTTAAAAAGTAAAATCACAAAAATACTGAACTCCAAGGAAAATTCAAAAAGGAAAGTCCCCAATCAAATGGCAAAATCAAAAGTTCAAACACATCAAACCAATGGATAACAACTGTCATATTCCTGACTTGGTACAGGCATTTTCTTATGTAGAAAATGGTGGATTGAACCTGGTTTTATAGCTAGCTAAACCTCTCACTTGTATGACAGTCGCATCAAATTCCATTATATTGACAACGATGCGTGAACAAAACAAACAGACACAATAGATAAAATTGTCAAAAATAGGGGTACAGCAGTCAACATTGTGTTATCATTTTAATCACTATAAAAACAAACAAATGTAACGAAGAAGCACAAAAAGGCATACATCAAATTTAACATCCTCATTTTGCTTATATTATACGATTTTATATATCTATGTAAAATCGACCCATAAAGGATGGAAGGTTTTAAGTACTGGGGTAAAATCGCACGTTTGAAATTCGCACAGGTAGACATAAAATAATTTTGTCGTTCAAAGTATGACAGGACACATAAATACAGAGTCACGTAAAATGGATATCACAAAAAACAGACTTAACAGTAAAAGTAATATTAATAAATAAAATAATTTTGTCGTTCAAAGTATGCTGGGATACATAAGCACAGAGTCACATCAAATGGATATCTAAAAAAACAGACTTAACAGTAAAAGTAATATTAATAAAGACAAATAAAAGAATACTATAACATGTTATTAAGATGATAAACAACGTCAGTACGCAAAATCTATACTTCAAGACCATCGTGTATTATTTGTGAAGTTGATACGGAATATTTATCAACAAGTTCTTGGTACCTTCCGATGAACTTTTTTAGAAAAAGGATGAGACGTTCTTTGACATACCCCTGGTTCATCAACTTTCTGTTCAGACACTGGTGACATTTTACAAAGAATGAGTAGGAGCTGCAAGCTCTTGAATACTGAATAAGTTGGGAAATGTATATCCCACATGCAGGTGAAGTTGGTATATTGCTACTAAGGTGGGGGAAATTGATAATTTCAAAATTAAAATCGTCTCGTTTGTCATAGATTCTGGTACTGAGATGACTGTGTATGTCAAATTCGAGGTATAAGTCTAAAAATGAGGCGGAGGAAGCCGTGTCTTTTGTTTCTTTAATTTCTAGTTCTGGTGGATATATTAATGGAACCCAATCAGAAAAGTTCAAATTGTTAATGGAAAGAACATCATCAATATATCTTAAAGTGAAATTAAATAACCTGGCTTCTTTGATCTTCTTGTTTTTGACAAGTGTCTGAAGGAACCCCGATTCATATGAAAATAAGAAGAGGTCGGCAAGGAGAGGCACACAGTTCATTCCCATAGGAATGCCGACAATTTGTTGAAAAAGTCTACCTCCAAATTCAACAAATATGTTGTCAATAAGAAACTCCAGCATACTGATCACTTGTTCCTCTGTGTAGCATGTTTTACCCTTTTGTTCACTATTAACAAAATATGCCTTATGGTATCCCAAAGTAATAAATTTATAGCGTATGCTACCATTTTTATGATGAAAAGCATTGTGGATTATTTCTTTTAGACGGTTTTTCAATTTCACATGGGGAATGGTGGTATACAAGGTTAAAAAAATCAAAAGTTTTGACAGAACTAATTTCAGAAAAAGACCAAGATTTAAAATTATCAGAAGTTCTTTAGAGTTTTTAAGAATCCACATATGGTAAATACCACTATGTGAGTAAACAGTTTCACAGTATTTCTGAAGACCCTCTTTCGCTGCGGACAGAATTTTAGTCAATCTAATGGACAATTCTTTAGTGGAACATGCAGATGAGCCGGCAATGTACCGTTGTTTGTACGGAATTTTGTGAAGTTTAGGTATTCAATACAAACAAGGTAAGTCCTCCGATTTGGTGTTCAATGCAATGTTCATTGAAGCCATGAAGGACTTATGATTCGCCAAAATCTCATCCTTGTCAAATGATATGTTTTTGTATGTGTGATTACCTGAGTGCTAATTTATTCCTAATTCTTTTACAAGACACTCGTAGTAATACGATTTACATATAAAGACAATATTATTTGAAGCTTTGTCTGCAGGAACAACAACATACTTATCTTGAAGAGATGATAGACATTTCACAGCCTCTTTGTCTCTGAAAACGGACTTTGGTCGATCATTCACACAGTTTTTCAACTTATGAATGCGACGTTTTATCAGAGACCTGATTGTTTTGACCCATTCTGACAAAGTGTCCAGTTGAACTTCTTCTCGTTTAGCCCATGCTCTGGCGTAGTCCTCAATGGAATCCTTAATGATTTTGAAGTTCTGGTTCCAATTGATGTGTTGGGGTTCTCTAAACTTAAGACCATGAGATATCACCTTTCGGAGATTTTCATGTTAAATTATGTTTAGATCCCCAGTAATTACATGGCCAGAGGGGCTGTAATTGTAAGGCAAGTAGGAACAGTCACATGCCAGAGGGTTTTTTAGGTATTGTTCTAAATCAAGGTCCTGTAATGCTTGTTTAAATGATAACAAAAACACAAGTAAAATCATAACAATTATATGTTGCTCAATCTTAAGTTTTCTGTGTAGTGGTTTGTGGACTGTCGTTTGTCTTTTTGTCCTTGTTCTTTTGATTACGGCATTTTTTCTACTTACTGTTTTTGATAGCCATATTTGTATTTTCTGACCCTTTTTTTCCTTCTTTTAGTTAATAACATTGAGAATGGAAATGGGGAATGTGTCAAAGAGACAACAACCCGACCAAAGAGCAGAAAACAGCCCAAGGCCACCAAATAACAAAGGACTACAAGCAGTTACTGACATGCCAGCTCCAGACCTCAATTAAACTGATTGCAAGATTATGTCTTCATCATATGAAAATCAAGCACAATCCCTCTCGTTAGGGGTTTAGTATCATACCATCATAAAATATATGAAAAGAACATAATACATATCATTTCAACAACTGGTTTTAGAATAAATGTGTTTATTTCTGATGCAAAGACCCTATGAGTGAATCAATATCAATTCCAAAATATGCCATCTTTAATGACCTGACAACAGTATCGTAACTATATCCCTTCTGAATAAGTCTGTTTAAAGGTTTAGTTAGCTTTTGAGGTGAATGATGACATTTTTGTGCTTTGTATAGAATATTGCCATAAAAGATTTGATGTGAAATACCTGAACGTATAAGATGTTGATTTATATTTACGAATGACATCCTTGTACTGACAATAAAATTTAGTAAATGTTCTGACTAGTTTATGATATCGAAAACCCTGGTGTAATAATTTTTCGGTAATACAGAGATTTCTTTCGCTAAAATCAAATACGTTGTTACATACACGAGCGAATGGAACAAGCTGAGATATATAAACACCATAAGATGGTGACAAGGGAACGTCACCATCTAAAAATGGATAATTAACAATAGGAAATGAAAAATCATCTCTTTTATCTTAAATTTTGGTATTAAGCTTCCCGTTAAAGATATAGATATCAAGATCCAGGAAAGGGCAGTGTTCATTGTTTTAGTATTAGCTTTATTTAAAGTCATTTCAGCAGGATAAATCTCTTTAGTGTACATACTGAAGTAGTCATTATTGAGCGCCAATATATCATCCAAATATCTAAAAGTGTTATTAAATTTTTGTATCAGATGTTGTTTTGATGGGTCTTTGCTGATTTTAGTAATAAATTGTAACTCATAACAATACAGAAACAGGTCCGCAATAAGTGTGGCACAGTTAGTCCCCATTGGAATTCCGATGACTTGACGATATACGGAATCTCCATAGCAAACAAAAATGTTTTCTAGTAAAAATTCAAGTGCAGTTATCGTATCAAAGCAGGTCCAACTGACATAGTTCTTTTGTTTGTTGTTACTAAGAAATGACCTAAAAGAGTATGTTTGTTATTCACATTTCCCCACAAACAAACAAAATTAATTACAAACGAGTACATAAAATATACTTCATATTCAAACTACCTGTAGAATATATTTTGGTGGTTTAGCATTTTCATCAAGTCGATACCAAATATCCAGTAATGTAGCATCATCTGCTTCTTTCTCTGCAAACTTTTTTATAATGTCAAACTCTCCCTTCTCAATTTCTGTAGGTATTGGTGTAAAACCATATCTGTCACCTGACAATAGCTATAATAAATAGAAGACAAACAACCAATAAAACATACCTCTTGGGCCTCGAAAGACAAACTTAGAGAATCATTCATACCATTTCAGTCAGATAGGCTAATATTTCAAAAAGGTATATTTTCTATTTTCCATATATTTCTAAATTTTACATTTTTAGATTTATGAAAGAAGGTGTTTCAAATTCTTTATTATTATATTCAACACAGTTAAGAAGGGCAAGGCATCTGATAAAATAAAAAAAACAAGAGGCTTGTAAGAGTCTGAATCACTATCATGGCAAAAATATGCTATTTTTATATTCATTTTCAAAATAATTGCAATCAGGTATGAATACTTCTTTGTAGATCTTTTCTAGCTGATCATTTTTGCTTTTTTCTTTCTAAATCTGTTATAAATTTCAAGAAAATATCCCAGAATTTATAAAATGGGTAAATATCGTCTTTTAAGCGCAATAACTCCTAAAAGGAGTTCATCAACAATTTTCTTAATTTTTTTATTTGTAGATCTTATCTTGCAGATCGTTTTTGCTGTTTACAGCTTCTCTCTAAATATATAATTTTGAAGGTAGTACTTGTATAGGTAAAAGTAAAAAAAAGAGGAAAAAACATTACAGGCTATTAATTTCTTTGTAGTTTTTTTTTTGCTGATCATTTTTGCTGTTAACAGTTTTTCTCCAGCTATAATTGTTTTCTAGATAATTACAAATTTGTCATTAAAGGAGAATAACTCATATAGCAGTGGTTTGATAATTTTGTTGGAAAAGTAATGTAGGTACATCTTGACATTCTTATCATTTTTGCACTTGTTCAATTTTCTTGTTCGATTAGATTTGGTTGAAACTGGTGAAGTGATTTCAGAAGAGAAATTTTTTTTAAATGTTCAAGATGCCAACGATGAATGCCAAGTGATGGCATCCCTTTATGAAATTAAATTATTTAGGTTAGTTCCCCTTATAAAGAAAGTTTTTAAAATTTTGAATCAATAAAAAAATATTCTGTTGCTGTAAAATCACATAATTTTCTCATTAAAATGCAAAGTCTCACAAATGAATTGCATTCCTGAATCAAAATTTGCTTATTTCATTTAAAAATATAGCAAATATAATGCATGTAAAAAAAGTTTTACCAGTAGTTTAATTTACATAAAACCATAACCCTGAACATGCATAATATGTATTAAAGTAATTGTGTCTTAGTTTGACATAGAACTATGCTTCAGACGATATATTGACAATGTATCTTTATTACAAAATACTGAAGGAAGAAGGCATGATAAGCCTTTCAGTGTGATACAAGAAATATCTCTTCTTGAGGAAAATAGATAACAGGCCACAACCATAAGAGAAAGGTTGTTATCCTATATACCTCCTCCTTTCAAAGGAAAATTTAGACTTTCACTTACAATAAAATTAGGACCAAGAGAAATCTTCTGACAATTTTCTACTTCCAACAAACAAATTTTCTCCACAGAATGGTCAATTTGGCTATCTTCTGTTACACCCCAGCGCATGTCTACAAACTGAAAGTCAAGGTCATATTTGGCACAGTACTCCTTCAACAATGGATTGACATCTCTGACAATGGCATTTCTTTCAGATCTCATATCTAGTCACAGAAAGATAGATAACACTTCAACCTCATGTTACTTTAATTCAGGAAAATTAATCATCAACAGTGTTCCAGCTAGGATTTCAAAAGGGCAGGGTGCCAATCCTGAAAAAGGGCATTTAACGCATGATATGATTATATGAAAAGGGCATGTTTTAATAAAGATATTAATCAAACATTGTCTTTATTCATTGAATCAATGGTTATATATATACAAGTACAACATGATTATCCCAGATAAAACTCTATCTGTCTACTTTTTATGCTAAAAAAACTTGTCAACCACCTTGTCACACAAGTTTTCAAGGCATTGCTTGTCACAGTTTAGCTTTATATGCAGTATGTTTTGCAGGGTTTCCTGCTTCATTCTGTTTCTATAGTCATACAAGTTATACCTGGGAAAGACCCTTTCTATCTCTGCTGTGCTTAATGGCAATACAGCAGCTGTGCTCAGTAAATGCACAATGTTAGGATATAGTGAACAGTGAAAATTTGTATTAAAAATAAAGAATACAGAAAAAGATGACCAAGGCACCCTACCCACCCTGCTACAAACACCCTCTTTAACTTTTCCCATAATTCAAAAGACCTAAACATATAAATTATAAAGCCAGAAGTATGGAGACATATCTTAGAATATCTTAAGTAGGTAACTCAATGCTAGGAAAAAAAAAATGAGTTATCTTTCTTTATTCGGGTGTGCTCCTTCTTTGGAGGATTATACACAGTACATAGAAGAAGTAAATACGATTAACAATGGCGGCCGGTTTTGTTATTTTCGTATCAAAAGTGAGGGCAGGCAAAGACAAATACTTCTGAATTTGCTAAAAAATTTACGGAAAACAAGTAAAACGATGTTTTTAACAAGTTGATTATGGTTTTCGACTTTCTGTCAATTACGTTTTCTCCATGAAACTACGGTAAACATCCCAAATTGTGTAGTCGTATAAACATTTCTTCATGCCGACTGACCGATTCTATTTGAATGAATTAATGTTGATGATCATTAATGACCCATCCGATAAACGGATTACCTGTAACAACAGATTATGACACCTGTTGTAACCGTTGATTAGCTTGGGGTCGTAAACAAAATCATAAACTTGCCGCAAGGTAAAATTTCGTAATGGCGGATCATAACATTTATAAAGAACAAAACAAAATACAATCGATCTTCAAAAAGGCAGGGCGCCCTGGAAACTGCAAAAAAGGCACAGGGCGGCACTTGGGAAAGGGCGGGCGGACCGCCCTGTGAAAACATCCTAGCTGGAACACTGATCAATATATTACTTATTTATTAATCAAACTTTTTTAAGAGGCAAAACCCTGAGTTACTACAATGGAAAACAGTGAAAATTGAAACTAAACAGCTGTTTTGGAAAATAAAAAATATAACCAAATCATCAGATATTAGTAATACATGTAGCAAACTTTTGTCATCATCCAATAACCATCAATTTTATCATTCTTATACAATTCACCAGCATTAAACTATAGAAAGGTTATTTTAGGCAACAGTTAAAATCAAACTTGACAAAGTCACAAATCAATATGGGAGTTATACATACCAGAAAATGTTGAGCTCATGAATATCCTAACTGTAGAATGTGGTAAACTAGGTAAATCTTCCAGACATCCTTCCAACAACTTGTCAAACTTAGCTTCAGCTTCCTTTATTTGATCTGTGAGTTTATCTTAAATTAAAGCATCGAAAAATATATTTTGTATTTTTTTTGTGTGTAACAAGATTTAAGTGTTTACTCAATGGTATAAAATCATACATACTTTACAATAATTGTATAAATAAAAGGAGACTTTGCAATGATTCATTCTACCTTTCAGGTATACAGAGTTATTCTAGAATTTTTCATATAAATTGAGAATCTTGCTTTCTCTGTGTTTTTAAAGAAAAAAAGAAATTTGTATATTTACATATTTGTTTTAATGACAGCTAAATAATTAAAGCCATTAAAAATATGTTTAAAAACTCCTTTCAGACACAAATTTTGGTCTTTTTCTAGAAACTATGATCTTGATGATATGCGGGACTATATATCCAAGTAAGGTTGCAATTAAATATAAAGTATTTTCTAGCATCCTGAAACAACTTTCCTCAAATATCAGTCTATTTTTAGTAACTTTGATCTTGACATTAGACAAAGTGACCTCATAATCACTAAGGATCTACCTTTCATTATATGTCATCAGATGGACTGATGAGTCAGAAACTATATATATATATTTATATATATATTTATTGTTTTCTGTTTGGTATTAAATTAATAATTAAGATCCATTTTGTTACATCTGGTGATCCGTTTATTTGGCAATCACCATGGCAGTCAGCAAGGGTTTAAGAACATCTGTTGTTCAACCTGCTAGTCAAATGCGTTTTGTTAAAATATATTTTTTCACTTTTTTGGTCTTTTGGAAAATGTTGTTTGTGCTGTATTTATACCCCTCTATCAAGAAATTTGTTTTGCATGCACACGTATAAAAATTGCGGTTTTTATCCAACACAATCATAGGTTTGAAGGTTGTTTTCAATTTAGACTTGTTTATATTTTTTTGTTTGGGCTTGTATTATATTTGCCTTCGGGTTTATATGATCCGTTCATCCTATTTTGACTCCTCAAAATTCATGAGTCTATCCTAAATTGAGGTAAACTGTATGGCTTTCCAAATACCGTTTCGATTCCTAACATCACTGAAGAGACATTAATTGTCGAAATCCGGATATGGTGTACAAAAACCTTTGCACCTTTTGTTTGCGGTATATCATCTTTTCCGCAAGTTTATTGTTTTCTATTTAGTATCAAATTTATAATGCAGATCCATTTATTACATCGGTGATCCGTTTATTTGGCAATCGCCAATGGCAGTCATTAGGGTTTAAGAACATTTGTTGTTCGACCTGTTAGTCAAATGCGTTTTGTTAAAATATACTTTTTCACTTTTTTGGTCTTTTGGAAAATGTTGTTTGTGCTGTATTTATACCCCTCTAACAAGAAATTTGTTTTGCATGCACACGTATAAAAATTGCGGTTTTTATCCAACGCAATCATAGGTTTGAACGTTGTTTTCAATTTAGACTTGTATATATATATGTATATATAATTCAATTTATGTCGAATTGAACATACCTGATCTAGCTTCTTCCTTCTTTTCAATGTTCTGTAAGGATCTATAAAATTAATATAGATTTTGTAATTAAGAATTATTTTCAAACCAATAACACATGAAAAAGATGCAATTCAAATACTGTGAAAGTACTTTAATTCGTTGGTATCAATTTTCGTGTTTAGAGCAAAAGTTACATGTTTGTGGGTTTTTAATTTCGTGGATTTTAGTTTTCTAAAAAAAAAATAGAGTGTAGAATTGAAGAAACGAAGATTACAAATTGTCTCGATTGAAGAAAATTGCAAAGTAAACATTTAAATTATTGCACCCGTGTAGTGATGACACGTAATTAACCTGAGATCGAGTGATCAACAGATTAAAGACCACCAAAGGTGTTAATTAGGCCATAAACATGTCACTTAAAGAAATTTGTTACATAAACAAATGCTATGAATGTACATTGAATTGTAAAATTAATTCTTATCAAAAGCAAGCCTGGCATGAAATTATTATTTCCCGTACATGCCGTACAAGAATTATGAGGATATAAAATGAACACTTTATCATAGCATATCATCACCGGAAATCTGACTTTCATCGATCAAAAATATTTTTTATGAGAATTAAACGATCAGAAGTTGTACAGTTTAGGTTTTTAAAGATTAAATGGGTATAATCCTGCCTGCAGTTGTAGTTCAAAGATCATTTGCCCTGAGACTACTATTTTAGTAGTCTCAGATTTGCCGATATTCAATGTATTCTCTAGATCATATTGGTAGTCAAACCTACATGGGAATCTTTTCATGTCTTGATTTGGACAACAGTTGTTATATTTCGTTGGACACTTAAATTCGTGGATAAAGTCATCCACGAAAACCACGAAAATTGGTTCCCCACGAATAAAAGTACTTTCACAGTAAATAATAATGCTATCAAATTTGTAATATTGGTCATGCAGACAAAAAGTAGAATTTACCCCAATTACTAATACTTGCCACTATAGTTATCATAGTGGTTCATAATAACTTGCAAGAACAAGGGAGATACATGTATATAGTAAGTTGTAATAAGAGTACATTTAGATTTAAAAATGGTGATTCAAGGAACAAATTGATGAAAGCACCTCTTAAACTGATGAATGTGCCTCATGAATTGATGGATGCACCTCATGAATTGATGGATGCACCTCATGAATTGATGGATACACCTCATGAATTGATGGATGTGCCTCATGAATTGAGGGATGCCTCATGAATTGATGGATGTGTCTCATGAATTGATGGATACACCTCATGAACTGATGGATGTGTCTCATGAATTGATGGATGTGCCTCATGAATTGAGGGATGTGCCTCATGAATTGAGGAATGCACTTCATGAATTGATAGATGCGCCTCATGAATTGATGGATGGTTCTCATGAATTGAGGGATGCGCCTCATGAATTGATGGATGAACCTCATAAATTGATGCACGAGTAACAAATATTAAACTCTCTGTGACTTTGTTTGGTGGGGTAAAGTTAATATGAAAAAACTAGAATACATGGAGCAGCAGAGGCTAAACCCATGTTTTACAAGTAATTCAATGAAGGTAGAAAGTATAATACACAAAATACATGTTAAAACATACTTAAAGATTTTTGGTGCCGGTTTTGTCACCTTTACTGTAGAGTTCATCACTGCTCTCTATAACAGAAACATTAGCATATTAAATCTCTATAACACAAACATTAGCATATTAATTCTCTATAACAGAAACATTAGCATTTTATTAATTCACTTAATGACATCAATATTAAAGTTAATAAATCATTAAAATGACTTAATGCACCTAACCGGAAAAAAGATTTTTCAACTGCATCCAGTAACCAATTCAATATGGGGAAGCAACATCATCTATGTTTTGTTTCTTCAACTTTTGTCAAAGATTAGACAAACAATAGTTTACACACTTAAATGTTTTTAATATCTGCTGCAATATTTCAATTCATTTCAAGTCAATTAACTATGAAAATGAGTAACGATCAATAGAAACCTGTCAGATGCATATGTACTTCTTTTAATGAACAGAAAATACTACTGGTGAATGAAAATGAGGTCAAGAAGTTGCTAAAGACATAAACTATTTCCAATTAGTAACACTTGCTGTCACCAGAAAAATACAATCTCACTTGTACCTTTTTCAACTTTTTCATAGGTCAGACAAAAATTATCCTTCAAGAGGACATTTCCATTTTCAGTTCTAGCAACTTTAGAATTTTATATTAAAAAAATCTAGATATTTGTAATGGATTTGAGAAATTCAGGTATATATACATTTGTTTATTAAAACATAACGTTATACCTTTCCATTTAAAACTTCACCAAAAGAGGATTTGTGCTTCAATGCACCTGTAAGAAACAGAAAAAATGTTTAACACACGTATAATTAAAGTCACAAAGTGTTTTCTTTTAATAATAGTTCTTAGTTCATTTCAGAAAAAAACATACAGTATCTGAATTTCCAATAAAGTTTATCTTAGCAGAAAAATATGAAAGCTTGGAATAGGAACTGTATTCTCGTATATTTTAACAGTTATGGTGTTTCTTTTTCAATTCCTCGCGTTAAGCAATTTTTGTTGATTGAAATTGTTATGCAGTCCATCCATATATTTGTCCTTTGTTTCCACAAGTTATTTCCTGCCAAGCTATCTTACCTATATCTTGATGTGCCCTGTGGTTGCCTAAATGTTTGTATTGTTTCTGTGTTTTACAGTAAGATAGTTGTTTAATTCATGACAGTTTTTGATAATAGATTTCTTTGCCAGATAATTTATCATTTGTTGATATTATCCTGCAGCTGTATTCTTCAATGCACAGATGTAGCATGATCAACATGTTGCCAAGAATTCTGCTTGAAATGGTGCTAGGCCTCTATTGAACTTACAGTAAGGTGAGAGTTTTGGCTCCATTTTGAAAGCCTCACTGTGATATTGAGATGAAGCACAGCAATAAAAGCCTGTTCCTTTGCTTTTGATTTTTTCTAGTGCACTTATTGATTTTTAGTCATGAATTGAAACTCTACATCATAAAACAACTGGCTGAGTGTTGAATGCATGTCATTATGATTCAAATGACTGTGTTTAAATTTGATAAGAATGTAATGGTTAAAAAATGTAAGACACATAATTAAAGTTGTTCAAGCATGAAATATAGGTCATAGTGTTCATGAAATATAAACAGGCTTTGCAACATCAGTGAAATGTAGCAGTAAAAAGTAAAATAACAAAAATACCGAACTCCAAAGAAAATTCAAATCGGAGAGTCCCTTATCAAATGGCAAAATCAAAAGCTCAAACACATCAAACGAATGGAAAACAACTGTCATATTCCTGACTTGGTACATGCATTTCCTTATGTAGAAAATGGTGGATTAAACCTGGCTTTATAGCTAGATAAACCTCCAACTTGTATGACAGTCGCATTAAATTCCATTATATTGACAACAGGTATATAATGTCAAAAATAGGGGTAAAGCAATCAACATTGTGTTATAATCTTAATCACTATGAAAAAAATCATTAATATACCACCACAGCTGTATGATATTTAGACTGATTAAATTTTATTGATTTGTCACCAAAGATTTCTGAGTATTCTTAACTAAAACCACTAAGACTGTTAAAAATAGGTTAATGTGACAAAATTGCAAGAAATGTAAGTGTGTAAATGTTAGGCAGTCATTGGTAAGCAAATTGTTGAAGAATGGTAAGATAGAACGTCTATAAAAGTGTATAAATGTTGGTCTGTCATTAGTTAGCAAATTGTTGAAGAATGGTAAGATAGATATAACTTAATGAACATCTGTAAATATGTGTAAATGTTGGTCTGTCATTAGTAAGCAAATTGTTGAAGAATGGTAAGATAGATATAACTTAACGAATATCTATAAAAGTGTGTAAATGTTGGTCTGTCATTAGTTAGCAAATTGTTGAAGAATGGTAAGATAGATATAACTTAACGAATGTCTTTAAAAGTGTGTAAATGTTGGTCTGTCATTAGTTAGCAAATTGCTGAAGAATGGTAAGATAGATATAACTTAACAAATGTCTTTAAAAATGTGTAAATGTTGGTCTGTCATTAGTTAGCAAATTGCTGAAGAATGGTAAGATAGATATAACTTAACGAACGTCTTTAAAAGTGTGTAAATGTTGGTCTGTCATTAGTTAGCAAATTGTTGAAGAATGGTAAGATAGATATAACTTAACGAACGTCTTTAAAAGTGTGTAAATGTTGGTCTGTCATTAGTAAGCAAACTGTTGAAGAATAAATGTTGGTCTGTCATTAGTTAGCAAATTGCTGAAGAATGGTAAGATAGATATAACTTAACGAACGTCTTTAAAAGTGTGTAAATGTTGGTCTGTCATTAGTAAGCAAACTGTTGAAGAATAAATGTTGGTCTGTCATTAGTTAGCAAATTGCTGAAGAATGGTAAGATAGATATAACTTAACGAACGTCTATAAAATGTGTAAATGTTGGTCTGTCATTAGTTAGCAAATTGCTGAAGAATGGTAAGATAGATATAACTTAACAAATGTCTTTAAAATGTGTAAATGTTGGTCTGTCATTAGTTAGCAAATTGCTGAAGAATGGTAAGATAGATATAACTTAACGAACGTCTTTAAAAGTGTGTAAATGTTGGTCTGTCATTAGTTAGCAAATTGTTGAAGAATGGTAAGATAGATATAACTTAACGAACGTCTTTAAAAGTGTGTAAATGTTGGTCTGTCATTAGTAAGCAAACTGTTGAAGAATAAATGTTGGTCTGTCATTAGTTAGCAAATTGCTGAAGAATGGTAAGATAGATATAACTTAACGAACGTCTTTAAAAGTGTGTAAATGTTGGTCTGTCATTAGTAAGCAAACTGTTGAAGAATAAATGTTGGTCTGTCATTAGTTAGCAAATTGCTGAAGAATGGTAAGATAGATATAACTTAACGAACGTCTTCAAAAGTGTGTAAATGTTGGTCTGTCATTAGTTAGCAAATTGCTGAAGAATGGTAAGATAGATATAACTTAACGAACGTCTTCAAAAGTGTGTAAATGTTGGTCTGTCATTAGTTAGCAAATTGCTGAAGAATGGTAAGATAGATATAACTTAACGAACGTCTTTAAAAGTGTGTAAATGTTGGTCTGTCATTAGTAAGCAAACTGTTGAAGAATAAATGTTGGTCTGTCATTAGTTAGCAAATTGCTGAAGAATGGTAAGATAGATATAACTTAACGAACGTCTTTAAAAGTGTGTAAATGTTGGTCTGTCATTAGTTAGCAAATTGTTGAAGAATGGTAAGATAGATATAACTTAACGAACGTCTTTAAAAGTGTGTAAATGTTGGTCTGTCATTAGTAAGCAAACTGTTGAAGAATAAATGTTGGTCTGTCATTAGTTAGCAAATTGCTGAAGAATGGTAAGATAGATATAACTTAACGAACGTTTTTAAAAGTGTGTAAATGTTGGTCTGTCATTAGTAAGCAAACTGTTGAAGAATAAATGTTGGTCTGTCATTAGTTAGCAAATTGCTGAAGAATGGTAAGATAGATATAACTTAACGAACGTCTATAAAATGTGTAAATGTTGGTCTGTCATTAGTTAGCAAATTGCTGAAGAATGGTAAGATAGATATAACTTAACAAATGTCTTTAAAAATGTGTAAATGTTGGTCTGTCATTAGTTAGCAAATTGCTGAAGAATGGTAAGATAGATATAACTTAACGAACGTCTTTAAAAGTGTGTAAATGTTGGTCTGTCATTAGTTAGCAAATTGTTGAAGAATGGTAAGATAGATATAACTTAACGAACGTCTTTAAAAGTGTGTAAATGTTGGTCTGTCATTAGTAAGCAAACTGTTGAAGAATAAATGTTGGTCTGTCATTAGTTAGCAAATTGCTGAAAAATGGTAAGATAGATATAACTTAACGAACGTCTTTAAAAGTGTGTAAATGTTGGTCTGTCATTAGTAAGCAAACTGTTGAAGAATAAATGTTGGTCTGTCATTAGTTAGCAAATTGCTGAAGAATGGTAAGATAGATATAACTAAACGAACGTCTTCAAAAGTGTGTAAATGTTGGTCTGTCATTAGTTAGCAAATTGCTGAAGAATGGTAAGATAGATATAACTTAACGAACGCTGAAGAATGGTAAGATGGATATAACAACTTCAAAAGTGTGTAAATGTTGGTCTGTCATTAGTTAGCAAATTGCTGAAGAATGGTAAGATAGATATAACTTAACGAACGTCTTTAAAAGTGTGTAAATGTTGGTCTGTCATTAGTAAGCAAACTGTTGAAGAATAAATGTTGGTCTGTCATTAGTTAGCAAATTGCTGAAGAATGGTAAGATAGATATAACTTAACGAACGTCTTTAAAAGTGTGTAAATGTTGGTCTGTCATTAGTTAGCAAATTGTTGAAGAATGGTAAGATAGATATAACTTAACGAACGTCTTTAAAAGTGTGTAAATGTTGGTCTGTCATTAGTAAGCAAACTGTTGAAGAATAAATGTTGGTCTGTCATTAGTTAGCAAATTGCTGAAGAATGGTAAGATAGATATAACTTAACGAACGTCTTTAAAAGTGTGTAAATGTTGGTCTGTCATTAGTAAGCAAACTGTTGAAGAATAAATGTTGGTCTGTCATTAGTTAGCAAATTGCTGAAGAATGGTAAGATAGATATAACTTAACGAACGTCTATAAAAATGTGTAAATGTTGGTCTGTCATTAGTTAGCAAATTGCTGAAGAATGGTAAGATAGATATAACTTAACGAACGTCTTTAAAAGTGTGTAAATGTTGGTCTGTCATTAGTAAGCAAACTGTTGAAGAATAAATGTTGGTCTGTCATTAGTTAGCAAATTGCTGAAGAATGGTAAGATAGATATAACTTAACGAACGTCTTTAAAAGTGTGTAAATGTTGGTCTGTCATTAGTTAGCAAATTGCTGAAGAATGGTAAGATAGATATAACTTAACGAACGTCTTTAAAAGTGTGTAAATGTTGGTCTGTCATTAGTAAGCAAACTGTTGAAGAATAAATGTTGGTCTGTCATTAGTAAGCAAACTGTTGAAGAATGGTAAGATAGATATAACTTAAAGAACGTCTTTAAAAGTGTGTAAATGTTGGTCTGTCATTAGTAAGCAAACTGTTGAAGAATAAATGTTGGTCTGTCATTAGTAAGCAAACTGTTGAAGAATGGTAAGATAGATATAACTTAACGAACGTCTTTAAAGGTGTGTAAATGTTGGTCTGTCATTAGTTAGCAAATTGTTGAAGAATGGTAAGATAGATATAACTTAACGAACGTCTTCAAAAGTGTGTAAATGTTGGTCTGTCATTAGTTAGCAAATTGCTGAAGAATGGTAAGATGGATATAGCTTAACGAACGTCTTTAAAAGTGTGTAAATGTTGGTCTGTCATTAGTTAGCAAATTGCTGAAGAATGGTAAGATAGATATAACTTAACGAACGTCTTTAAAAGTGTGTAAATGTTGGTCTGTCATTAGTAAGCAAACTGTTGAAGAATAAATGTTGGTCTGTCATTATTTAGCAAATTGCTGAAGAATGGTAAGATGGATATAGCTTAACGAACGTCTTTAAAAGTGTGTAAATGTTGGTCTGTCATTAGTTAGCAAATTGTTGAAGAATGGTAAGATAGATATAACTTAACGAACGTCTTTAAAAGTGTGTAAATGTTGGTCTGTCATTAGTAAGCAAACTGTTGAAGAATAAATGTTGGTCTGTCATTAGTTAGCAAATTGTTGAAGAATGGTAAGATAGATATAACTTAACGAACGTCTTTAAAAGTGTGTAAATGTTGGTCTGTCATTAGTAAGCAAACTGTTGAAGAATGGTAAGATAGATATAACTAACGAACGTCTGTTGAAGAATAAATGTTGGTCTGTCATTAGTTAGCAAATTGCTGAAGAATGGTAAGATAGATATAACTTAACGAACGTCTTCAAAAGTGTGTAAATGTTGGTCTGTCATTAGTAAGCAAATTGTTGAAGAATGGTAAGATAGATATAACTTAACGAACGTCTTCAAAAGTGTGTAAATGTTGGTCTGTCATTAGTAAGCAAATTGTTGAAGAATAAATGTTGGTCTGTCATTAGTTAGCAAATTGCTGAAGAATGGTAAGATAGATATAACTTAAAGAACGTCTTCAAAAGTGTGTAAATGTTGGTCTGTCATTAGTAAGCAGACTGTTGAAGAATGGTAAGATAGATATAACTTAACGAATGTCTTTAAAAATGTGTAAATGTTGGTCTGTCATTAGTAAGCAAATTGTTGAAGAATGGTAAGATAGATATAACTTAACGAATGTCTTTAAAAATGTGTAAATGTTGGTCTGTCATTAGTAAGCAAATTGTTGAAGAATGGTAAGATAGATATAACTTAACGAACGTCTTCAAAAGTGTGTAAATGTTGGTCTGTCATTAGTTAGCAAATTGTTGAAGAATGGTAAGATAGATATAACTTAACGAACGTCTTCAAAAGTGTGTAAATGTTGGTCTGTCATTAGTTAGCAAATTGTTGAAGAATGGTAAGATAGATATAACTTAACGAATGTCTTTAAAAATGTGTAAATGTTGGTCTGTCATTAGTAAGCAAATTGTTGAAGAATGGTAAGATAGATATAACTTAACGAACGTCTTCAAAAGTGTGTAAATGTTGGTCTGTCATTAGTTAGCAAATTGTTGAAGAATGGTAAGATAGATATAACTTAACGAACGTCTTCAAAAGTGTGTAAATGTTGGTCTGTCATTAGTTAGCAAATTGTTGAAGAATGGTAAGATAGATATAACTTAAAGAACGTCTTCAAAAGTGTGTAAATGTTGGTCTGTCATTAGTAAGCAGACTGTTGAAGAATGGTAAGATAGATATAACTTAACGAATGTCTTTAAAAATGTGTAAATGTTGGTCTGTCATTAGTAAGCAAATTGTTGAAGAATGGTAAGATAGATATAACTTAACGAATGTCTTTAAAAATGTGTAAATGTTGGTCTGTCATTAGTAAGCAAATTGTTGAAGAATGGTAAGATAGATATAACTTAACGAACGTCTTCAAAAGTGTGTAAATGTTGGTCTGTCATTAGTTAGCAAATTGTTGAAGAATGGTAAGATAGATATAACTTAACGAACGTCTTCAAAAGTGTGTAAATGTTGGTCTGTCATTAGTTAGCAAATTGTTGAAGAATGGTAAGATAGATATAACTTAACGAACGTCTTCAAAAGTGTGTAAATGTTGGTCTGTCATTAGTTAGCAAATTGTTGAAGAATGGTAAGATAGATATAACTTAACGAACGTCTTCAAAAGTGTGTAAATGTTGGTCTGTCATTAGTAAGCAAATTGCTGAAGAATGGTAAGATAGATATAACTTAACGAACGTCTTCAAAAGTGTGTAAATGTTGGTCTGTCATTAGTAAGCAAACTGTTGAAGAATAAATGTTGGTCTGTCATTAGTAAGCAAATTGTTGAAGAATGGTAAGATAGATATAACTTAAAGAACGTTTTCAAAAGTGTGTAAATGTTGGTCTGTCATTAGTAAGCAAACTGTTGAAGAATAAATGTTGGTCTGTCATTAGTTAGCAAATTGTTGAAGAATGGTAAGATAGATATAACTTAACGAACGTCTTCAAAAGTGTGTAAATGTTGGTCTGTCATTAGTAAGCAAACTGTTGAAGAATAAATGTTGGTCTGTCATTAGTTAGCAAATTGTTGAAGAATGGTAAGATAGATATAACTTAACGAACGTCTTTAAAGGTGTGTAAATGTTGGTCTGTCATTAGTAAGCAAATTGTTGAAGAATGGTAAGATGGATATAGCTTAACGAACGTCTTTAAATATGTGTAAATGTTGGTCTGTCATTAGTAAGCAAATTGTTGAAGAATAGTAAGATAGATGTGATACCTGTACTGCAGTATAATTAAAACATCATTTATGGTACAACACTATTAAAGGCTAAAACCTATCAATCACTCAAGCATAAAATGTAAGTTTTGGTGATTCAAGATAAAAATTCAAGGATTTTTTTTGTATAGTTTCTCCTTCATAATTTAGGCTATGATCCTACAGGCTTTAAACATTTAAAATGAATACTTCACAATATAAAAGTTACCTGGCATGTTGGCAGGCACTGGAGACTTGTTTGTACCAGACATTATGAACAAAATTTGTTGTTAATTCATTCCCATTGTCAAGTTTCAGTAAACCTGCAAAACAATATCAGCATATTATACTCTTATCAGACTTTTTTATAAAAAGTTTTAAAATCTTATACCTAACATTAAGGATTTTCCGACTGTGTGAGACTCTTGTGGGTAGTCAAGGTCTTTAAACATCCTGTAGTAGGAGGATGTGAATTTTTTCAAACCTTCAAATCTGGTTGTAAGGGGAAATGACAAAAACCTATAACTAGGACTAATTACATCAAAATTCATCATAAAAAAAAATATGTACAATTTTATCAATAACATTCCAAAAAATAACAACATAAGTTACCCACACCTGAGATTACTATAACATAGTCTCAGCCCACACTAATTGGTTGCAATGAATTAATTTCTTGCCCAATCATTTGTATATATTCAGATATTTTATTTTTAGGAAATCTCTATATGTAATTCTTCTACTCACTAATTTTGGCTACTGTTATTACATTGTGTGATCAGTGGCATCCAATCCAAACATATCTTTCCAACAAGCATGGCAGTCATATTGACAATGTATGGTCATCTATAAATCTATAAGTTTTGAACAAAGCACTGAAGTTTTTTTTTCTCTTACTTCTTTTTCCAAAGTTTTTGAAGTGCACAGTTCTTTTTTTTAACCTTTTGAAATTTCTTTCACATATTTTAAATAGAATTTTTCTTTCAAATTACTGTAAAATCAGAAATTATTTGATACTTTAAATTTATTATTGTGATTGTTTATAAACAGTAAAATAAGGTGTCTTTTCACCACCTAACACCAAAAAAGACAATTGACCCCTTAGGAAAATAGAAATAATATACAATAAAACTATAAAACAGATTCAAATACGTAAAATTTAATCCTTTTTCATATTTTTATGTACATCATTTTGATGTTATTAAAAGTCGAGTATCATAAATAATGAAAATGTTTCTGGATTCAGCAATTTCTTTTTCCAGATTTACGTTGTAAATATTATGTTACTTGCTTTACTTTTCAACTATAAATTAAATTATTCAAATTAGTTAAAACATTTTATTTGATGTGAGATTATCACAATAATTATATGTGAAAAAAAATGTTGTTAGACTGAAGTGTAAGACTGTTCTTTTCGTTTCTCTGGTTATCATTTCTTATTTATTTGTATATATGTATATATATAAATATATAAACATGTTAATCCTCATTCAGAAGTAACTCAACTACAACTACATGTATATAGATATAAAGATGAAAAAAAAATATATTTAGGTGTGTTATATAATATTTGATGTGTTCAGTGGTATTCTGCAGTGAAAAGACATACCAGAAAAAATTGAGGTAAACTAATAAGACAGGAAAAGATGTATTAGAAATAAATTGGTTAAAATTAAATAAATGGGAAATTAGTTTTGGCAATAATAAAACAACTACAAAAATACCAATACTGAAGCCCTGAACTTTGTATAGGAGAAACTAGGATTAGTAGTGATCGCTGGGCACCGCTCAGAAAAGGCCCTGTAAGTACCTATATGCTTATTTCGGTAGGACTTATTTGTTTATCCAGACAACAAACGATAGAAAATACCAATTTGTGGCAGATAGCCCCGACCTTTTAAGTATAGTGATTTGTCCAATTTAAATAAATTTGATGTTGTAAATGAAAAAAAAAGGAATAATACTTAAAGAATTTTTTTACTCAGCGAAATAAGATGGAATAACCAGGTGACGAATAGTTTGATAGATAGATAAAACTGGGAATATCCAGATTTGACTAAGACATAATTTTGTATTTTCTCAAGGACAGGTGCCCGAAGGGAGATAATCAAAGGTTGTCTGCTATCTTTCAGCCAGGACAAACAGGATGATATGAATTGGATTTTGTAGAATTTTTTACAACTTAAGGGTGACTGTGGCAGTGTATCTATCTGATTACCTGCATTAACTTAAAAATTACAATGCATGATTTTTAATAAAGTCATATAGAAAATTAATAAGCAAATTGACGGTCACAGAAAATAATTTAATTGCTGAGAAACGTGACCATTCAACTGGCATTTTTATAAAATTTAATTCCAAACATGTCCCAGGTTGACAAGACAAAACGAGTTGGAAGATGGTATTTTGGAGGAGTTGCAAGTGCCATGGCAGCTTGTTGTACACACCCCCTTGATTTGATGAAGGTTTGTATTTCCTGATGTTTACGTTTTTATTTATATTTTAGCTTACCTGGCCCAAAGGGCTAAGAGAGCTTTTCTCACCACCTATTATCATTGGGGTATCTAGTTTAAAAATATGCCTGATGACTCCGCTTTCCAACCAACATGGCGAACATTGCTAAAAATAGAACATACAGGTAAAATGCAAGTTGTGTCTTGGTGATTATCTTGAAAAGCACTATAAATCGAGGAAATCTGAAAGGGGCAGAAATATTAAGAATGTTGAGATCTACCAACTGTTCACATACATCAAAACTGTCGGATGACTACTTATAGCAGTTATTGCCCTTAAATGACACATTTTACTAATTTTTCAAATGTTTGCTTATGAAATGTATTATCTTGACTATGAAAACTATAATAAATAGAGAGAAAACTTTAAAAAGCAAAATGATCAGCAAGTCCTTCAAAAAAGTCTTATATCTGAAATCGTAAGTCGACATCTTAGTGGAGTTGTAACTCTTTTATGACGATTTTTACCAATTTTTAGTTTTTTGCCTATTATTTAGAAAACTTTTATAGATAGACACTTTAAAAACCAAAAATGATCACCAATACAAGATCTACAAATTAGTCAATATGACATTAATACTCCGTCAACTCTTTATTGAAGATTTGGTCTTTATTGACGATTTTTACAAATTTTTTGTGTGTTTGCCTTCAATAATGGCTAATTTTCACTGCTGTACTCGTACTCTGAACAACAAATTTATTAATTTTGTAAAAAATGTTTACTTCTGTACCTCTAAGAACAAAATTATCATATTTAAATTTACCTGTGTACGTTGTTTTATTTAACACCATTTTGTCCCAGGTAAGAGTTGTCTTATTGATTCTCTTCCTACATCTTTTTTATTACTACCTGTAACATCTATGTTATATAGGCACCTGCATGTTAATATTGTATTTATATTGTGTCATAGATCAAACTTATTCGTTCAGTGTATGTTTACTTGTTTTTGTTTAAATGTCTTTTTGATTGAGTTAAGCCATTTCAATTGATATTTTATAGTGTGTCTTTTTATGTTGTAATGTTACACTGCTGTCTCAGGCTAGGGTGAAGGTTGGCACCTGTTAAAACATTTAAACCCACTGCATTTTTATGCACCTGTCCTAAGTCAGGAGCCTGTTCAGTGGTTGTCATTTGTTGGTGTGGTTCATAGGTGTTTCTCGTTTTTGATATAGATTAAACCGTTGGCTTTCCTGTTTGAATTATTTTACACTAGTCATTTTGAGGTCCTTTATAGCTTGCTGTTCGGTGTGAGACAAGGCTCCGTGTTGAAGGCCATACTCTGACCTATAATTGTTAACTTTTTATACATTATGACTTGGATGGAGAGTTGTCTCATTGGCACTCATATCACATCTTCTTATTTATATTAAGAAAGATAGATTGACACTTTGAAATTCAAAAACAATTAGAAAGACAAGAAATTGTTAATAGACACTTTATAGGAGTGATTGCCCTTTAATGACAATTTTTCTTTACCCTTTCTCATGTTTTGGATAAAAACAATACAAGATAGAGTGAAACTGGAAACAGAAAAATGATCAGCAATAGATCATCAAAAAAAAGGTTTTTGTCACGAATTCTTTTATAGTTCAGGCTGATGCTAGCAAGTGACTGGGGCGAAGAAGTCACTTTCCCGTTTGCCATTGTCAAAAGTGATATCTAGTCGCCTGGCTGTTCACAATAGTCACTTTCAGTCGCTTTTGTCATTAGCAATTTTCCATTTCTACTAAGCCGATGAAACAGCAAATTTTCATTTATTAGTAAAGAAATTCAAAGACATGAATGATTTATTTCTTTAGAAAAGAGGTGAACGCATTGACTTTAGTTTGGTCTTATGTTATTTCAAATAAACAACTTTTTATGAAGTATTTTCTTTCGCTTCTGGTACTTGTTACTTGAGAGAGTACATCTAAACATTCTGATTTACAGCCAAATAAGTTTTTTACTTCATTAGAATGTGATGTAAAATGCCTTTAGTTAATGTTTCATCCATTTATTGCATTAAAAGCGTCATATTCCTTTCCAAATCGCTTGTCAAACATTGTTTATTTTCATAAATTTTTCTTCGTCTGCCATTGAAATGTTTGTACAAAACACAGACAGGAGGAGGTATTCATCGGAAACAGATCCGCAATGACTAAAATCCGTATTCTTATGATAATGACTTCAGATGCACAAATGGCACTGCTGATAGAAGAATAATGATCCCAAAAGGAAAATTACACATTCCATACACTTTAACAGATGTTTGGTTAGATCTCCTTGCTATTAAAATATACATATTTCCATCTAAATGCATTGTTTCAATTTATTGATTAAAGTTGCTTAACTTTGTTAAGTTTATATACCTTTTAATAAGAAACAAAAGAATTTCATAAACATGATAAACAGAATAGTTTTTAATTGATATATGATACTTTCTTTTCTTTTTTGATATAAAAAAGTTCTTTTAGTGCTAGATATTTTGTTCGTAGTTTCTAACAAGAGTAAAAATATAATTGTGTAACTATAAATGATTATTTAAGACATAAAAACTGAAGCAATTGTTACTTTTATTGTATTCTCAGGTATGAATTGAACAATATAAAAAATAAAACTATAAAAAGACAACAACATCCTAGATTACTGCAAGGAAATGCTTTATTTTGGTCTACATGTTTCGCCACTTATGGTGGCGTCTTTAGGGCAATTCAGTTATAGGAAACAAATACTGAAGTACATATAAAAAAATAATTAAATAAATACATATGGCCCTTTTAATTATTGTAAAAACCAAACATTGTAGCACCGTGAGCGAACAAGCACTTCTCTTTTAAGTCTCACCACTTCTCCCTGTTAGTTTCAAAAAGAGAAGTCACTTCTCCCTGTTAGTTTCAAAAAGAGAAGTCACTTCTCCCTATGATTCTGAAGTAGTGTGAGCCCTGCTAGTCCATGGTTGAAGATGCATAAAAACCAGGTGAGCAACACATACCCTTTAGATCTTCTAGTTTTTCAATCCAAATAAAATCTTGGCCCATGACATAAATATATTTCTGTGAGGAAGAACATGTTTAGCTGATAAAGGTACAAGAAATATATCATGATAAGGTAAAAAATAAATTTTCACACTGTATATGCGTTATATTATTTCCTTTTGAGACGTTTCTGCCATACACAACAACTGCCTTATGTTGTTTCGGCCATATTCCAGTTCATCCTTGGTTGATTAAGTCCACATCATTTTTTGGTAATTTCTGTTTTTCTGCATGGTATCATATTTGTGCCTTTTGTGTAATACATGTAATCAAAATGGCAGATTTTCTTGAGGTAAATGTATATATATTGAAGTTTAAGTTAATGCCACAGTAATGATACATGTATTTACTTGAGTTGCAGTTTCCATTGATTTTGATGCTTTACAGTATGGTTGGAATAACTGTCTTCAGACAACTTTAAAGTTAAAGTGCCCTGAGTGGTAGAGAATTGTACATTCTCTTTGTCTCCATTTTGATTCAAATTTTCAATTCATTCTTTTTTTCAAGGCTTAATTTTTTTGGTGGAATCTAATCATGGAAACTCCTCATCTGGATCTGGTCTTGTACATCTTACTACTCTTAGCAAAATGTGTCCCAAAACCAACAGATATATGCAAAAGAATTGATTTTGCAGAAGAAAAATACTGCTTTTGGCATTGATGATCATAACATAAAATTCATGAGTTATAGTGACAAAAGTTGTCATGGTTATCTATTTTTTTTAAACTGGTTTAATGTAGAAAACTATAGTTTGGATAATTGTGTAAAGGAAAATCATTCAGTGTGATAAATTTAAACAATTAATTTAGTTTTCTTGATACATATTGTAAACATTGGCTTCTTGGACACAATATTGAGCTTTTTGTTTTATCTGATGTATTTATCTACATGTACCAGTTAATATATGAAGCTATTTTTGACAAATGAGGGCAATATACAAGCTGGAGAAATCCATATTGTGCTGTGTGGATGATCTTTCACAATATCTATATATATATACAATGAACATCAAAATTATTTATTTTGTAAAAATATTTCCTTTCTCTATTGGAACTGCACACGTATACCTAACAACTAAATTATTTTTATTTATCTGTGTTTAAAGTTATTGTAAATGGCTGAGATTTTTGTTTTTGTTTTTGTTAGTTTATTTATTTTGTATTTACATTGTATCATAGGTCAAATTTATTTGTTCAGTGTATGTTCACCGGTGTTAATATGTCCTTTGATTGAGTTAAGCTATATCAGTTGATATTTTACAGTGTGTCTTTCTATGTTGTGATGTTACACTATTGTTTCAGAAAAAGGGTGAAGTTTTGGTACCATTAAAACGTTTAAACCTGCTGCATTTGTTTGCACCTGCTCTAAGTTCAGGAATCTGATGTTCAGTAGTTGTCGTTTGTTGATGTGGTTCATAAGTGTTTCTCGTTTTTTATATAGATTAGACCGTTGGTATTCCCGTTTGAATGGTTTTACACTAGTAATTTTTGGGGCCCTTTATAGCTTACTGTTTGGTGTGAGCCAAGGCTCCGTGTTGAAGACCGTACTTTGACCTATAATGGTTTACTTTTATAAATTTTGACTTGGATGGAGAGTTGTCTCATTGGCACTCATACCACATCTTCTTATATCTAAAGATATGATAACCTGTTTTAGTATCATATTATCAGTTTAACTCAAACAAAAATGTTTCAATGTTTTGCAGATTTAATATCCTAATACAACATGTAACTATGGGTTGAATTTAACAACATTGTGTCAAACATTATGATATTGCATGTAAATTCTGTTCAAACTTTATATTATCAGTTAGAAGTTTCAAGGTTTATGAAATGATAGTTTGCAAGCAAAAAACCCTAATAATCTGTACACTAGGAGCAAAAGGTTAAAAGGTTGATATACTTGAAATGAGGTTCTGTAGATATACAGGAAAATAATTAACAACCATGAGAACAGCTTTTTTGTTTACTGTTCTTCACAGTTACAACAAGAACATCAACATAGTTAAAAACAGTTCACAATTCACATATATAGATAGTAAGGTTCTTCAAGCAAAGCATACCTTAGATTAATTTGGTTATTCCTTTTAGGTCCCTTTTTGTCATCTAGCTTCTAATTTTTCTATGTAATTATACATTACTGGCTTTCAAAAAATAATGTTTGAGCAATCCTAATGAAGTTAAAGCATGAAAAACACTTCTGGTGCAAGAAAATTTATTTTTATGTCCATTCTCACCTAAAAGTAAGACAGAGACCGCTCCAATTTTAAACTTCATTTACACTCTTTGATATTCACCAATGATACATGTATGATATATATATTTCACAAGTAAAGTTATTTTACAGGTGCATCTACAGACCCAGACGACTAAAGTTAAAGTCACCACATTAATAGGAAGACTATATAAAAGTGATGGAGTTTTAGGATTTTACAATGGATTGTCAGCATCTGTCACAAGACAGGTACAATATAAAAATAAGATGATGTGGTATGATTGCCTATGAGACAATTATCCATCAGAGTACAAATGGCATTGAAGTAAGCATCTATAGGTCCTATATAGACTTAAACATCAATTAACTCTCATACCCTATAGTCAGCTATAAAAGGCCTAGAATCCTAGATAAGAAAAATATGGAACATTTCAAACAAGAAAACTAACCGCCTAATTTGTAAGAATTCAATTTTTATGACAAACATGAACCAAAAACAACCACTGAATAACAGGCTCCTGACTTGGGACAGACATATAAAGAATGTGGTAGGGTTAATAGATATAAGAAGATGTGGTATGAGTGCCAATGAGACAACTCTCCATCCAAGTCAAAATTTATAAAAGTAAACCATTATAGGTCAAAGTACGGTCTTCAACACGGAGCCTTGGCTCACACCGAACAGTAAGCTATAAAGGGCCCCAAAAATTACTAGTGTAAAACCATTCAAACGGGAAAACCAATGGTCTAATCTATATAAAAAACGAGAAACAAGAAACACTTATGAACCACATCAACAAACATGTTTGTGAGTGCACAACCCTTCCCAACCTATGACAGTTGTGTAACAGCACAACATTAGAACAAACTGTAATAAATAGTTGCAAATAGCTCAACTTAATAGGTCAGAATGGAGCACACATAAAAAAAACTAAATTAAAAATAAAAACAATTGACACAAGGCACCAATATAAGAGTACTTTCAGTTACTGAAAGCTAGTTCAAAGTCAATTACAACTAATAAATAAATCTGATGTTCTCTCAGCCTTAAGTTCATATCTGTTGAGAAATCGTCGTTCGAAGACATTTGGTTTCCAGACAATAACTTTAGTTTTAGTGTATTGATCTCTATGAAATATAACCAAAAGATTCAATACCATAAGTAGAAGGTTGGGATTCATTTTGGGGGTAATTGCCCAAACCTTTCAGGAATTAGGGGCCAAAAAGGGTCTAAAACAAGCATTTTTCTAGTTTTCAGACAATAACTTGTGTTTAAATGTATGGATGTCTCTTAAATTGTACCTCATTTTACAAAAAGAATTTTTTTTCGGAGGGAAGGGTTAAAAAAAATAAATTTTTTGGGGGGGAAGGCAATTTTTTTTTTCCTCAAGATTTAAGAAATTAAAAAGAAAATTTCTTCAAATATTATTTTTTTTGGAGGGGGGTAAAAAAAAATGCTTTGGGGGGTTCAGTTTTTTATTTCCGCAAGATTTAAGAAATTGTCAATTTTCCAAAGAAAAATTGGGGGTCACAATTTATTTTGCTAATTCTTTGTATATAGTCTGAAAACAGAATTACTAAGTATTGCGCAACAGCACATTGCAGGGCTTCGGAATTCCTGTTTCCAGTTTCCCGGGGAAAGTAAAAAAATTGTCTGGTAAGCGAAAACGTAGGTACCAGTTTCCCGTCGGGTAAGTAAATCATCTTTACGTGGTACTTTCTGGTGCTTTGTATTATTGTTTGACAAAGTCGGTTATTGGACAAAATCTAGTTTAGAAACTGGTTCCCTGAAGTAATCACTTGTTTCCTTAGTTTACAGTGGTAGTTAGTTATTATCAGTAAACAGTAATGGAGGTCATGCAGCCATGATTTTGCATAAATATTTTATCTCCAGCGATTCATCAAAGAAACGGAAATTATTAGACTTAAACAGTAATGTAATCAAACCAGCTTGTTTACAAAATAAGTTGTTTATGTTTTTTCAATTGTTCATATATTAAGCTTTTTTTCAGACTTAAAAAAAAAAATAAGAACAGGAAAGTAAAACTAATGCCGGAAAGTAAAATTGTAAGGTAACTTTCCCATGGGTAAGTGCATTTTCAAAAAAATTCTGAAGCCCTGCAGTGTATTGCACAACAGCAAGAAATCTTCAATTGAATATAAATTCAAATCATATAACTAATTTCAGGTTCTTTGACTACATTTATTCTGTGTCAGAAACCTATAATGTGTCAAATATTTAATTACAATCCAAATTCAGACCTGTATCAAGCTTGAATATTGTGTCCATTTTTGCCCCAACTGTTCAGGGTTGGACCTCTGCAGTCGTATCCAGCTGCGTTCGGCGAAGCAGTTTATTATATATGTACTTAACAGAAAAGACATTCCAACTTCCTGCAGTTATGTATGTTAAAAATTTGTAAACCTGATTTGGAAGCCCTCAAAAATCAAAAGAAAATACAGCTAAGCCATTAATATTTATCATTTTGCAGTATTTGTAATACTGCCTTTTCAGAAAATGGACATAAACCAGGAATTTTCCTTGCATTTAACAAGACTGTGAGATACTTCCCATTTCATTTTAAGCTTTTTCTGACATATGTTGAAATCCCAAGATTATCTACTTACCCTGAAATTTGTATGCCTGCAACAAGATTTTATGACTGAAGAATCCTTCCTATTATACGATCAAAGAATGAATGAAAATGTTGTTTTATTGATATGATATTCATTATGTATTTAACAGCTTACATATTCAATGACCAGATTTGCTATATATGAAACTGTGAAGAAAAATTTAACCAGTGATGGGAGTGTGATGCCACTATATCAGAAAGTAGGTGTGGCTGGTTTTGCAGGGGCCACTGGAGGATTTATAGGGACACCACCAGATCTAGTCAATGTTAGGTAAGTGTATTATGTAGTATGATAACAATGTTATCTCTTGGAGATGTATTACACATTATTCAGTTATTAGACATAGAGACCTCAATGATGCCTTACATATAGCTCAGTTATTAGACATAGAGACCTCAATGATGCCTTACATATAGCTCAGTTATTAGACATAGAGACCTCAATGATGCCTTACACATAGCTCAGTTATTAGACATAGAGACCTCAATGATGCCTTACATATAGCTCAGTTATTAGACATAGAGACCTCAATGATGCCTTACATATAGCTCAGTTATTAGATATAGAGACCTCAATGATGCCTTACATATAGCTCAGTTATTAGACATAGAGACCTCAATGATGCCTTACACATAGCTCAGTTATTAGACATAGAGACCTCAATGATGCCTTACACATAGCTCAGTTATTAGACATAGAGACCTCAATGATGCCTTACAGATAGCTCAGTTATTAGACATAGAGACCTCAATGATGCCTTACATATAGCTCAGTTATTAGACATAGAGACCTCAATGATGCCTTACATATAGCTCAGTTATTAGACATAGAGACCTCAATGATGCCTTACATATAGCTCAGTTATTAGACATAGAGACCTCAATGATGCCTTACACATAGCTCAGTTATTAGACATAGAGACCTCAATGATGCCTTACACATAGCTCAGTTATTAGACATAGAGACCTCAATGATGCCTTACATATAGCTCAGTTATTAGACATAGAGACCTCAATGATGCCTTACATATAGCTCAGTTATTAGACATAGAGACCTCAATGATGCCTTACACATAGCTCAGTTATTAGACATAGAGACCTCAATGATGCCTTACATATAGCTCAGTTATTAGACGTAGAGACCTCAATGATGCCTTACATATAGCTCAGTTATTAGACATAGAGACCTCAATGATGCCTTACATATAGCTCAGTTATTAGACATAGAGACCTCAATGATGCCTTACATATAGCTCAGTTATTAGACATAGAGACCTCAATGATGCCTTACGTATAGCTCAGTTATTGAATATGCATACCTTAAATAATTAAACTTATTTTCAAGTATAAGTTTTTATTTTTTTATTTCAGATTTAGTCCATGAAAGTAATCACCATAATTTTCAGTATGAAAAAAATAAATTTAATGCTGTTAAAATTAAAATCCTGATGTAGAGTTATCAGAGGGAAAAGAAAGAAAACAGTGTATTATTGTTTCATATTTATGAACCTCTAGGTTTTAAGATTTAAAAAAAAATGCACATAGTAAAAGATAATTAAGTTTTTATAACAAGATATAATACAATGTTAAGCTTCAAATGTCTTATGTTGCCAAGTTACCATCGCATTTTTTCATACAGAATGCAGAATGATGTGAAACTGCCAAAGGAGCAAAGAAGAAAGTATGTATTCAGTGTAGATAAGTAAAATAAGAGGTATTCTAAAAAAATCCCAAGCTTAACAGACACTTTTATCCAATTTGCTGTATAATCCAGTCAATATTTCAAGGTATATTGGCAGAAAATTGAGGGACCAAAATAGTCAATACTCCTTTTAGGTGCCATTGTTCTTGCATGACTTAACCATTGTTTAAAAATGTTCATTAAAGTTGTGAAAAATTTAAAAGATCTGCCATCAACACCAAAGTATTCAATTGTCAAAAATTATGTATATAACTGAAGATAACCTCAGAAGAAACTCCTGACACATTAACCTGTGGAGGGGTCAAACTTTGTTTAGCAATTAACCCCCCACCCCCCTTTTTATCTCTATTATTTGAATTGCTAAAGTTTATAAAAGATGGATAACATAAGTTAAAAAAAACACTTCACTCTTTTGCATTGATATAATATATACAACAAAACGCAAGTTGTATTTAATTTATACAGTATCAAAGAATGCTATCAGTTTCTTAAAGCAAGCTCACAATGAGTTATTAGCTAATTTGGAATATATGCCTTCCTTCACTCAAATATCAGCTGCTGTATGTCCAAATAGATTTCATACTTCATGTAGTTTTCATAAGTTTCACGTTATCTATGTTTTTGAAACATTTCCCTCTTCCTTTAGCTACAAACATGCAATTGATGGTCTGATAAAAGTGTACCAGGAGGGAGGCTTGGCAAGGATGTTTAATGGAGCTTCTATGGCCAGTTCAAGAGCTGTCCTGGTGACAGTAGGTCAGGTCAGTAAGTGCTATATAGTTGTTTTTCCAATGTAATCAGCAGTATATTTGACTGATAACATTCTAAACAGTAAAACATTTTTCCCTTTATATGGCAAAAGAGGCTGTGTAAACTGAAGTATTGTTTTAATTTACCTGAGAAGTTTACAGCTTTTATAACACACCTACAATAATAAGGGGGAGTTTTATGTTTTCCAGTTTGTGTGTCCTTCTTTTAGTCTGTCCATTTATCCTTATGTCCATCCCTTATCTGAATTTAAAGTTTTAGTTTAAAGTAATTTACCATAAAGTTGTTGTTTCATCAAATTGTATTACTTAAGTCACATATTCTTTTTGATGTGGAATGATAAAAATACATGCCAAATTAGGGTTTTGATCCACATTTCAAAGTTCACCAAACATGGAAATATGAGATGGTTTGGAGTCCTGTAAACATGTAAAGGTATTCATGTTCTATCCCGCTACAGAATTTTTTAACATCTCAATTAGTTGTGATGGTCAATTTAAGTGAAGCTATCAATTTAAAAGTATATCAATGTCTGAAAACTATGATATATAAGTTTATGTATCAATGATAAAAATAGGACTGTAAATTTTTTTTTCTCAAAATGTACCTAATTTATCAATTTATGAAATTTCAAACAGTGTTTGATGCATTTACTGTGACAAATCTCTTGATGATTGAATGCTTCTGTATACTTAGCCACTGTATATGGTTTATTGAGAAATAAACATTTATATGATAATGCTATAATTATTTATGAATGTCATAGTCATAAACATCGGCAATAGTAATTTCATAGCTTTCTTAATTGTGAATTGGTTTTTTTAATAGCTTGCAGGTTATGACCAGATAAAACAGCTGTTATTAAAGAGTGGATACTTCAAGGATAACACAGTTACACATCTTACTTGTAGTACTATGGCTGTAAGTACAATATGTCAAAGTTTATTAGAGAGGAAAACCTTTAAAATGTTTCCTATACTATAAAATGATTGTAAAACATTTTGTATGCCCCCGCCGCAGTGGGGGAAGAATTAAGTGTTTCCCTTGTCCATATGTACGTCCATCTGTCCTTATGTACCTTTTACCGTTCTAGAGTTATGCCATTTACAAATGGAAAAATTGCTGAATTTTTTCGTCTCCATTCTCTTACTTAAGTTTGCCTCAACCAAATATTATGAAACTTATACACAATGCTTATTACCACAAAACTCAGATCAAGTTCGAATTTGGGTGGCGTCACTTTTACCATTCTTGAGTTATGTCTCTTTATAATGTTATATGCAAGCAGGGGGCATCATCTGTGTCCATGGACACATTTTCCATTCATTTTTTTTATATATTAATGCCTAATTAAAAAGATATGTCATTTATAATTTCTGAGAAAAGAATAGACCTAATCCAAAAAAGTAAAACCTACCCACTGCAGCATATAAACAGTATTTAATAATTTTTGAAAAATCTATTGAAACTCTGCTTCTATGTGTAAAATGTTTTGCATAACTTGTCATTCATCATTTTTCAAAATATGGAAATGACCACTCTCATGTAATGCAACAAATATTTTCCTTTCAGGGATGTTTGGCCACCATGCTGACAATGCCATTAGATGTCATGAAGACCAGAATGATGAACAATCCATATCCTGTAAATATTAATTAAATAATTTATTAAAAATCAATTAAATAACCAATCTAATATCAATTAAATAAACAAGCAATGCATTATATAGCATGGCTTGCTATGCCTTATGGGTTTTACTCATTGTTGATGGCCGTAAGGTGACCCATAGTTGCTAACTTCTATGTCATTTGGTCTTTGGAGATTTGCCTCATAGGCAATCATTCCTCATCTTCTTATTCTTATATTTATAAATTTCAAGGAACAAATCAAGACAAACCACACAATTTAAGAAAAGAAACAATATTGGAACTATTATAACTTAACTATGCATGGATGAATTGACAGTGCTACCGCTATTGTGGAATTATTTATAGTAAATACTTTTCTTAATATCTCATTATTTGAATGTACCTAAATTCTAGCTAAAAAGATCCTTCCTATTAGAGACAATAAATGTTTGATGAAAGTCAATATATTTTGCCAGTATTTATGAAAATTAAGAATAAAACAATTAGAACATACCCGGTAAAACATGTACCTTTTTATTCCATAGTTGTCTTTTTGGCAATCATACCATTAAATTACCCTATAACATGAATACTTTTAATATGTTATTTTTCAGAGTATCTTAGCATGTGCAGTTGATATAGCAAAGCAAGGTCCTATAGGATTCTTCAAGGTAAGTATTAAGAATGAGTAGCTAGGGTCTTTTTCAGAAATAGTTGTTGGGGTTGAGTTGTCTGAAGGTATGTTAATTTAGATTAGTTAAGGTAAGTTCTAATAAATAAAGACAATGATGAAATAAATCTGTACGCATGTTTGTGTGGAACAAAGAAAACCCTTAAAAACCATAGTTGTTCTTCTTATAGCAATATTATCACAACTTACACCAAAATTCATAAAAGCAGGCACAATCCCCTTCCCATGATTTCCACCTTCTCCCCGAATCCCTTTAATTAGTGTGATAATTTGATGAGTACAAAAATTACATTATTATAGATCTTTGTTTCTTTTACATTAATTTTGTCTCTAGCCTGGTGATAAAGTGGCAGATTGTGAGACATAGGAATGCTAATCTGACCTCAGAAGCATAAACTTTTTGAATAAAACTTTATGTTTTAGAAATTAGAAGACCTTGATACTTCATATCTTGTATACAGATGCCTTATGTTACAAACTTTCCATATAGCATATGTCCATTATCTTTGTCATCATTTTCATGGTTAAGCAACTACATGAAAAAAATGTATAATGATTACACAAATAGGACAATAATATTTTGTATTTAGATTCACATTAAGGTCTACATTACATGTAAACAGGGTTCACCTGATCTTGACCACATTTTATGGATCAGTGATCAAGGTTGTGTTTTCATGGTAAGGTCTGTTTTTCAGATAATATAAGTAATAGGTCAACTATATTTGGTCTATGGAAAGAATGTAAGGTGTACATGTCTGTCCAGAGGGTTAATCTGACCTTCACCTCATTTTCACGATTCATTGGTAAATGTTGAGGTTTTTGTGGTTTTGTCTGTTTCTAAGATACAAATAGCAATAGGAAAACTGTGTTTGGTGAATGGAATGATTGTAAGATGAACATATCTATTATGTTGAAAAATATAATAGTGAAACTTCAAATGGCAAAAAAGATCAGCAAGACAAAATCTACAAATAAGTCAACACGGCTGAAATTGTGGATCAACTCAATTTATAAGAGTTATAGCCCCTTAATTTTTTTGCATTTTTGCATTTTTGTCTCGCCTTGTCACTTTTGTCGGGGAAAGTGAGACATAAGGATTGCTTTTCCGAAGAAGGCGGCAATGACGGCATCAGCAATTGATAAGTTTTCTGCTTAAGTTAATTTGATAGGATCTATGTGTGATAGATCAATGATATTTTGTATGAAGTCGCATTACTATCAGTACATTTTCGGTTGACTATTTTAAGGCTCTGCACCCTAAGACATGGTCCAGTGACTTTGAATTAATTAGCAAATTTCAATGTTAAGTTGTCTGCTTTAGTTAGTTTGATAGGATCTACTTGTGATAGATCAATGATATTTTGTATGAAGTTGCATTACCATTAGTTTGTATTTTTTTTTGGACGTCTATTTCTAGGCCCTGCTCTCTAGGTCATGGTCCAGTGACTATGAATTAATTAGCAATTTTCAATGTTAAGTTTTCTGCTAAAATAAGATTGATGGGAACTGCTTATATTAAACAACAACATTTTCTATAAAGTTACATTACTGTCTGTTCATCCCAGTTTGTCGACCATTTCGAGGCACTTCCCACTAGATCATGGATACAGCAACTTTGAATTAATATGCAATGTGCTGTCCATCAGAATTTTTGAATTTTGTGCTGACAGGCAAGACATATCTCTGTTTCAACAGTTTATTGCATTTTATCTTGAAAACTAGGATAGATGAAGAGAAAGTTTAAATAGCAAAAATGAATAACAGAACAAATTTGTCAATATGACGGAAATTGTCAGTTGACCTACTTATAGATTTTATAGTCCTTTAGAGATGACTTTTATCCATTTTTTGTATTTTTTGTTCAAAACTATAGTAGATAAAGAAAAATTGTAAACAGCAAAAATTATCAGTATTAAAGACAAGATCAACACAGGTGCAATTTCCATAGACTCCTGATAGGAGTTATGGCCTATTGATGATAAATTTTTTTTTACCCAATATTTGCCTATATGCAAAAACTTTTCGATACAAACTGAAAACAGAAATATGATCAGCTATACAAGATCAACAAAAACGGGATATTATTGATGAACTATATTCTTGTTCTACTGATGGAGAGTGGCCATTGTTGAAAATGCTCATAGATCCAGGTGTGCCTTACAGGCTTTTGAGAGCACTTGTTTTGGTTTATTTGTCAATGAAAATTTTTTTTGTGGTTAGCCTGTTTCTAAGATTTTATGAGCAATAGGTCAATTATATTTGGTGCATGCAATGATTTTTAGGTGTGCATGTCTTTCTGGCAGTGTTCATCTAGCATTAACATTTTCATAGTTATGTCCGCTTCTCAGATACTATAAAAGATAGGTCAACAATATTGCTATTGTGAATAATTTCAGTCATGATCAATAAAGCAGATGAGACATTTCAGCCTGTTCACCTCTGTTTTCCTTTCTAATTAAGATGTTTAAAAATTTGTTATTTTCAGGGCTTCTTTCCAGCATTTGTGAGATTAGGACCACACACAGTGTTCACATTTATCTTCTTTGAACAAATTCGACAGAACTTTGGAGATAACCCCAAGTAAATTCCTAGTCAACTGAAGAAACAGGATTTAGAAATCACAGTATTACCTCCGGTTATAAAATAAGCTTGCTTTAATAAGTTGATTGTATAATGTTTGTCAAATTTTATGTAAACGGATATGAGGTGTGATTTGTTCAAAGTATGCATTCCTAATTGTGGTTCTGTAAGTTCTGTAAGATATGTTTTATTTCTATGGGTAAAAATTATTCCAGTAATTGTGCCATATATACAGCAGCATTCTAACAGAAAAAGCATTTCAAAATTTTTCATCTAATTTATTATGTAATTGTCAGTATGATTGATAATGCTATTTGAATTTTGGTTTCATCAGTAAACATATTAATGTTTGCATTGAATTGTCACCAGGTTTTATGTAATTTTTTTAATTTTCTCTAATACAAATCATATACAGATTTTGATTTTAAGCAATTAGGGAAAGCAACGTTTAAAGTGGAAAACTTTTAATGTTTTTTTTCAGAATTATTTTAACTAACTGTCAGGTATATTTGTTTGTTTATTCATTGCTAGGTCTATATGCAATCTGTCATCTAATATTTATTCCATTTTTTAGCAATCCAGTGATATACTGTAAATTCAGAAATTATTGCATGCATTTATTATTGCGAGTTTTGAAGAATGGACATAAAAGTGAGATTGATTATTGTGATTTCAGACAAAATAGGTATACAGATATATGTATCAAATTCAGAATGTGAGTTCTTCTTATTGCAATACTCACATAGTGCCATTATTCCCATTAATAAAAACCTCGCAATAATTTCTGAATTTATAGTTACATTTTTTTCAAGATAGGTCAATATTTTTCCTATTATCTAAGGACGGTTTACATGTATTTGTATTTGTATTCATTGCTATTTGTATATGCCAATCTGATGTTTTTCCTTACCTTCTGTTTATACTCCAATAATTCATGTAAGATTTTTACAATTTACATAGTGGGGAATTTATAAACACAAAATTTGGTGAGATTATCAAACAAGCAAATATCCACCGTGGACCAAATAAGAAATTGATTAAACAACCTTCAACAATGGAAAAACACTTTTTTTGGGGGGTAAATTATAAAAAACTTTCAGTAGATAAAATATGAAAAATTTAAAAGAACTTACTGCTTAATTAGTTACATGTAGTAATTTAATCATATATATCATTCATTTCAAAAGTTGATTGCAGATTTTGAAACACAGGAATGTTTCTCTGTATGTTTGTATGAATGTGCTGTATGGCAATCAGTTTTATAAGTATGGAAACTGGATTGTCCAGTCAAAACAAAAATTTAGCAAGGGACTGCATAGAAATGTCTTGCTTATTGATGCTTTTAGTTTGGTGTACATGTTAATGGTGTATAAAATTTGACCTGTTGCCAATTGATGCAATTCAAATTGACAGTTATGGATACTGTTAAATTTGTTGTGACATTTTACACACTTGTACATGTTGTAGACTGGAAAACTATCAAATTAATGTCATTTTGACATTGAAATAATGCTGATATTGTAATATGTCCACTGATGTAAAAAATGCAAAAAAAAAAAAAAGAAAACCATTGGTGTTAATCTTGAGGCAACCTCTCCGCTTCCATGAAACGTCCTTTGCAAGAAATCACAGATGATAACTGATAGTCTCTTAATTTTGTATTTTTAAGTGGAATGATAATTTGGAATAAGATGTTTAAACAAAGTATGATATGCTGTTAATGTAAGTGTGAAGAAATATGGTTTTATGCAACTTTATATTTAATATATTTATATTTCCCTTTTTATTGGTATGCTGGTCATTGTTGATTACAATTGTTAATTTATTTCTACAGTAAAAATGTCTGTTTTTACTCTTTTAAAAGTCGTTATAGGCCTATTTTGTATGTTGGTGATTAAAATATTTATATGTGTGATATGATAAGAATGTTTTATATTTTGATTTTTTAAAAAAAGACTTGAAATAAAACTTTACTAGAACATAGGATTTATTTCTCTTGACAATCTGATACTTTTACATCCATGTCTGAATTGGTCTTGAAATGCTGTTCTTGTCTTAATTTAAGATGCATGGTGTAATTTTCTTTTCACATTCAAATTTCCCTAGTAATTGGATTGAATCACACAGATATCATATATGACTGACTTCTTAAGTTTTATTATAAATGTTACCTATCTAAGGCATTGCAAGTTGAAGAATCTTCAAATGTTAATGTCAATGTGATAATTTTAGCAAGCTTTAAGTAAGTCACAGTGACTGTGATCTTGATATGCCTTATATGAATTTTTGTTGGCTTATTTTAACAGCAGATTCTGTATTACAAAAATGTCCTTAACCTGAAGGTCATGTCTTGCCTATTTTTCTTCCATTAGTCAAAATAGAAAGGTGGATTGTGTAAGTGATGAAATCATTTATTTGTTATAAGTAATCCTGTAAGGTTAGATTTAGAAATCATTTGCAATGGATGTATTGTTATGCAATATCATTTGTTATCCAGAAATTTTCAAACCAAAACCAATGCTTATTTTGTGTCAACTTGTTTTATTAGTATATTTACTGACTGATCAAGGACTTTATAGCTAATCACGGTTGTTAAACACTCCCGTAGTAGTAGTCTATTTAGGGAATTGACTGCATGTTAATGCTGATATCAATAGCAATTGTTGATAGCATGTAGGTGACATTAAGTGTGTCAGATCTATAGATATCTATTTCAATATTAGGATAGGATATTTTTTATTTGTGTTCATTTTACTTATATACATGTAATTATAGATAAAATAATCTTTAAAGATTACATTTGTTTATTGAGTTATATAGAAAAAACTAAGCTTAAATTTATAAATTCAACAGGTTGATCCTGATAGAATACTTTTAGTTTGATTTATAAATCTTAGTAAACATCTATTGTGGAGAAGGAAGTACAAGGGTGTGCCATCTTCTTTATATTCCTTATTTTTTAGTCATTTATCTTTTATCACACAAATATATTTATAGTTCACATTATTCAGAGCTTATTTTAGATGTCAATAGCATTTTTGCATTTATAATGTCAGATTTATCAATAAGAATTGGATTTATTGGAATTTTGCTAATTACTTTTGGTAATTCTGTACTGGAAAACAAATTTAAATTCTTTTTATGGGGCATATTTTTCAATATTTATTATTTTCTATATTAGAAATTTCTGAAAATATGTAAAAATAGTGCAAAATTACAGTAAGAACATAAAATATCATGGAAAAACGAAAAATAAACTTGTAGAAGTATTATCTGTTATATTGAACATTTTATAATGGGAAGTAACTCTATATTCCTGAGAAATTTACTGTTATAATCAGGTTCTATTTTAATTTTGTAAATTTTGTATACAGATAATATTGCTTACAGGAAATTAATTCATTATCCTTGTTCAAAAAATATAAGATTAAACTTGCTTACATTTTTCCCATAGCTCTCCTGTCTACCATAAAGAAATATGTTTTTATGAAAGATTTGCAGAGAAACAGTTCTTGATTGAAAGTTAATATACTGTACTATTTTGTATTAACATGATGAAGTTAACCTTTATATGTTAAATGTTATGAAGCCAAGCTGTATAGATCCATTCTGAACTTATATTTTTATCTTATAAAAAGTTAATGTTAAAAGTGTTATGTTATAACTTGGGCCTTGCTGCACTTTGAAAGATGTAATAAGAAAATGTTTATCACATCCTTTCATCTGGTCTTGACTAATGCCTTTGGTCGTAAAACTTAATAAATAGTGTACAGTCTTGTTCAAAGATCAAAGCTTCCATATATTAGGATATAAACCTAGAACCAGAAGAGAAGAGTAGAGTCAAGCCATTTTAATTGATGTTTTGTTTTGATGTTTTGCTGTTACACCACTGCCCCAGTTTAGGAGGAGGGTTGAGTGCTCAACAACATATTTTAACCAGCCACGTTCTTTGTTACTTACCTATTTTTCTTATTTATGGGGATATCTCCAATGAGAGGTTTTGACCTGACATTAAAAATCCTCCCATTTTGTAAACTGAATACCTCAAAACAGGCATTCAGTAGAGTTAACATGGCATTTTATCACATACATACTCAATGGCATTCAAAATCATAGTTTAATGGATTAAAAACACTTATGAAATATATAAGGGATGTTTGAGGTCCTTTTGTGCTTAAAATGAGATTTTGATAAGTTATTAAGGGACTATTAAAATAAAGACTTGCATCACAAATGCAAAAAAAAAAAAAAGAACAGCAATTAAAAACAGTCAAGAAATACTTCACAGAACACCAAATATTGAGCTACATGATCCCACTATAATCCAGGCCTTCGTTTCACAAAAAAATCTTACAACAAAAATTACTTGTAAGTAATGTACAATTCAGTATACTTACAATCAATTTTAGCCGTAACATTTTTTGTGAAACACTGGCCAGGGATGAAATCCGGTTCCCCAGAAGGATAATCAGTTCCAGCTCCACTAGTGGCTGTTTCTTATTGCAGGTAAGAATTTGATGAAATGTTGCATTTGGTGAATGTCTTAAACAAGGAAAAGAGGGCAGAATTTTGGTAAAAATCCATAGCCATTTGTGAAGCAGATATCCCACAACAGTTTACTAAATCATGATGCCATCCATAATACATTCAAAGTGATAAAAAGAGCAACATATTCAAGATAAAATCTTCATAGGTGTTCAGTTTTTATGCTCTCTTGAGTAATTTCTACCTACCTTGATTTTTTTTTTATTGAAGAAGCCCAATTACCTAGCAGAATAATCCAATGAACAGTCAAACAAAACTTCTGATGTTACAATAAGGTACAAAGAACAACAGTTGGGATATATTTCTATATATAAATTTTATACTACCTTTATCCTGTCCACCCTGACCAAAAAAGTGCAATAAAGTGTACAAACAACAGTGAAGCCTGACTTGGTACAAGCACAATGTGTGTTGGGGATTAAACCAGTTCAATGTGAACAAACCTTCCCCATTGCCTATCTGGAATCATATGTTTTATGAGTAAAACACCTGCATAGTCTACTTAAGTTTAAGACACCAATAACCTGGGACCAGTAGATTCATGTACTAGTCCCAACAATTACAGAAAAGTCCCAACTTGCACATATTTTACAGCTGATCTTTCTTATAAAATGATGAAATTAAACAGCTATCCCTGAGTTACATTGCCGGGCAGCACCTAAACATGTAAAATTAATAAACCATTTTGGGATTCAGAAAAATGAAATCATTTTTGGATTATGAGATTCTTTTTTCATCACTGCAAAAGATGGTAAATTAAACCAGCAAATCACTGCAAAAGATGGTAAAATAAACAAGCAAATGATTTTTATTTCATATGTGCTGTCCTCTAAATTGCACTGCTTAAATAACCTATTGTTGTTGTTCCGATCGCTTTTGTCCCACAATACAATACAATAAAATACAATACAATACAATACAATACAATACAATACAATACAATACAATACAATACAATATACAATATGCAATGCAATATAATGCAATACAATACTATATGCAATGCAATACAATACAATGCATATCACCTATTGTTGTTCCGATCGCTATTGTCCCACAATACAATACAATACAATACAATACAATACAATACAATACAATACAATACATACAATACAATATACAATAAGCAATGCAATATAATGCAATACAATACTATATGCAATGCAATACAATACAATGCATATATAATTCTGAGGGGGACATTTTTATGAATTTACCCAGCTTAATATGTATTTAACTTTTATGAGGTTTACAGGAAAGAGATGAGCCAAGACTACAGAAAAATAGCAACAAAAAAAAATAAAAAATAAATATAAACCAAAAAATTAAAGAATTGAGAAAAATTGGTTGCTTATATAAAGAATGAAGAATAATGGCAAAACAGATAAAGAAAAGAGAAATGGCCCAAATTATTAAAAAATACAGAAATGAAGATCCCTCCTATCTAGACCCTCTCTTGTATTTGTAGGTGCTGCCAGACTTGAAAATTTCCATACTAGATAGTTTTGATGAACTAGTTGACTCATATATGAGGGTAGGAATGTCCTTTTATATCAGCTGTTTATCATCAATCATCAAACACTCCTCTTACCATTTTCTTATATGAACAATTTTTTTTTACAATAAATCATTATATGGGGTATCCCATTCCTATCCTCGCAAAAAAATAGTCAAATGAGTTTACTCCTCAATTGGTAACCATAGAAAAATATTTCAACGAAAAATAAAATTGGGAGGTAACAGTAATTCAGTACTTTGATTATTCCTCCACAGAATTATCTCCCATTTTTGCAGTTTTCTTCATAATTATTTTAATCGATTTTCTGACAACAACATTCTAAAATATGCCAAAATCTTAAAGAAAACAGTCAGCAATGGGAAATACAGACACAAAACTCAATTTCAGGAAAGCTGTTATACAGCTTACAACTAAGACACAGGTGAAACGAGTGATCAACACATAAAAATACCTTTCATACGTGTCACATACTCCGAGCAAAACAGAAAAAAAAAGCCCCTTAATGTTAAACAACACGCATGACCAATTTCATTTTTGCAATAAATAGAATCTGTGATTGTTCAAAAATTTAGAAGCCTAATTGGAGCATCTCCCTATAGGAATCTAATAAATAGAGAATATCATATGGGTTTTTCAATATCAAATCCGTATCAACCTGAGACACCAATATAATCCCAAGAGCTCTGCTCGAGGGATTATATTGGTTGAGGGTTGATACGATATGTGATATTGAAAAAGCCATATCATATACACTTTATTATATACATGTACCTCACGTAGATGTTTTTTTTTTTGACATGACGTCATACAGCTAATAAGGAGGTTTGAAATGACGTCATACAGATTATAGGTTTGACATGATGTCATACAGATTAGGGGTTTGATAAAGCCTTTGCAACAGTGACTGCAATCGATGACGTGACGTCATACAGATTAAAGGTGTGATAAAGCCTTTGCAACCGTGCTGATATCGATATCATCACGGGTGGCTGATACAGCACGCTTGCCAATGATTGTATTACACATACAATTTATCTGTATTTATTACTAAGTATATAATAAAGCAAATTTACACCCTCCTGTTGTTGCTCAGGGACTGACCATAATATTAATAGACCAATTTCAAGTTGGATTTTTTTAAGAATGAGTTACGCCAGTTACCGATGTCAATCAGTGTAAATGATGTCATAAAACAATAAGTGTAGAAATTAATGGGATTCACTGCAAAATATTTAACAGTTGCCAGCTGGGCAAGCAGGATGATAAAATTTATTTGCCCATCCGAAAATCTTGACGACCAATAAGTTTAGTCCCTGAGAATAGAAAATGTTTAGATTTATGGCTAATAAGTGCTGGAGAGCCTGCAGTATTGATACTCACCAGATGAGTCAACTCCTAAATGAGAAGAAGATAAACCTGTTAGCATGGTTAGCACCAATCTTACCTTTAAAACACATTATAGGGACTGTAGCATTATCCATTTTGTTATTTGTATGTCTAATGGATTTTTTTATTACAACACTATACAGAAGAAAAACCCGATCCCATTGATTGATTAGTGTTTTACGGCACTTTCAGCACTTTTGTGCTATTTTGTGGCGGTCAGTTTTTTATTGTTGGAGGAAGCCGGAGAGAACCACTGACCTTTCGCAGGAAAACTGACAATCCTAGTCATATATGATTGGAGTCAAGCACACCTGGCCCCCTGCCACGTGCAGGATTCAAACTTACAACCTAGTGTTGACAGGCTAGTGATACAGTAGTTGAACTACTTACTTAGACCAATAGGCCACTGAGGCCCCTTCCTAAATCCATATAGCAAATTAACATCGGGTATTATATAAGCAGTCTGGGCATTCACGCCATTGGTCCGTTACGTCATTCATTTATTAGGTTAAAGTTGTGAATAAAGTTTAACAGAAACAATGAAAGATCTACCATCAAACCCAATATTCCAAATAATGTAAAACAGTAAGATATGACATATGAGTCAACAACTATTGACTAGGCTCCAAACTTTGAACAGGCACTTGGAAATGTAGCAGGCATTTAATCTTGATCAGTAGATTTGCCAAACGTACATAAAGCAACAAACCATAATAACCAGTGCAGGAAAAGCACTTATCTCTGAATTAATGGTATGATAGATAACAAAAACACAAAATAATCAACAAATTTTACTGTATTACTTTTAAAGAATGCTTACAGTTCCTGGAAGCAAGCCAAACATACTTTACATGCTGATAAGAAATCATACAATTTTAAACTTAATGTAGGTTGTTTTACAGAAAATTTTATGCATCAATGTCTTAAACAGTTCAGGGAGACATGATCTTTTGCAATGTCATTAAAAAACATGACAGAAAAACATAGGCTAGACTTGTTATTATTCAAACTATGAATTAATGAATTTGTATTTTCCATCAAACAACAACCATGACAACCGTGTTTTTATGACTTTTATTAAAATGTCTACTTAGCCAAAAAAATTAACATCTTTTTCTTTGCCTTTGATCTGCACCTCAGAAGAAAAACACAATTCTTAAGCCAAATTCATTTTTAAATATAAAAATAAGAAGATGTGGTATGATTGCCAATGAAACAATTCTCCACCAGAGACCAAATGACGTAGAGGTCACCAAATGGGCTTAACTCATCATATCAATACAAAGCAGAAAAAACAGAGACAAGACATTGCAGGGAATTTATAAATTCCTCAAAACAAAAAAGACACAAATACAGAAATAAGAAGATGTGGTATAATTGTCGATGAGACAACACTCCACCAGAGACCAAATGACATAGAACACTGTATGGCTTTCAACAATGAGCAAAACTAATACCGCATAGTAAGCTATAAAATGCCAGAAATAACAAATGTAAAACAATTCAAAAGAGAAAACTTACAGTCTGATTTATGTACAAAAAAATAAACGAAATACAAATATGATATATAGCAACAAACGACAACCACTGAATTACAGTTTCAAGTACAGATCTGAGAGTACTTGCAGTTACTGGCAGCTAATTTAAAGCCAATAACAACTACTAAAACAAAAAATATGTATCTAAGACTAGAATATCAATCAGTTCACATCCAACTTCTAACTCTAAGGCTGCAAGGACACTGACGAGAAAAAAAATAGTGGCTTACACACACACAAAATACAAATGTATATCTATCAATCTTAAAATTTCTCTTTCTCTTTCAATAGCCAATAGAAGCCAGTGATGAATCATTCTGGGAACAGTTCTGGTCTGACAGTGTTACCTGTGTACAAGATGTCTTTACTCTAATACCTGCTGCAGAGATACGAGCACTGCGAGAAGAATCTCCGTCAAATCTTGCAACATTATGTTACAAAGCTGTAGAGAAACTTGTAGCAGCTGCAGAAAGTGGTTGTCCTTCACAAAAAGAACAACAAATTGGTAAAAATAGTTTATGTGTTCTTTTTTCTGTTTAAAAAGTGAGAGAGAAAAATATACCATACAAAAATGAATATATATAATAAGATATATTTTAAAAATTGACATGAAGTTAAATTGCATAATGTAGTAAAAACAGATATCTTAAAATACATGTATGAAGAATATCCTTTAAGTTGCTTTACAATTCTTTCTTCAATTCTTGAATATTGTATACATTTTAATTTTTCAGATATTTAGTGCTGATATTTCATTTGGGTGATAATCCTGCAACATTAACTCTTTAATAACCCTTTTAGTAAAAGTTATTCCTGATCTTCATCAAAGCAAAGATAATTGTAGTATATAATTTAAATATCTTTATTTTGAGGTTTGAATAGGATACATATCTCTGGAATCTAATTCCAGATGTTAGTTTATTTTTACTTTTGAAATTTACTTTTTTTTGCCAACACAACAGTCCTTGTTACTTCATTATTTTCAGTTTTAAATTGTATACGGTTGTTGACAAGGGTGCTACCATATATATTTGAAGACCCAGATTGGAGAGGATTCTTCTGGTCAACTTTACCTGGTCAGTCTGAAGACTCAGAGGTTTGTTTTTCAGAATATTTTACTCTTATTTTAATATTAAAGTATAATCTAATCAGTCAAAAGCTCAACCTTTGCTAATCTTTACTGCTTTTTTGGGACTAATGAAGTGATAATAAACATAGCCTTGTTAAACTTTATTTATTATATGAAACAAAACATAATATAATATAAAGGCTTTGCCAACAGCTGGGTCCAAACAAATACAAAAAAAAAATAGTTGCTGCTTATCTGTCAAGCAGACAGCTATAAGTGGTAAGATTAAAGACTAGTGAACTTGGGGTCAAAATAATTTGTCTAGGTAGGTAGACATGTAGATGTGTATTCCTGCATATTTTAACTTTTAATGGTAGTCTTTAAACATCTGTTTCAATCTGCTTGGTTTAGTATAAAGCAGGGTATATTAATATTACAGTCAAGTGTTAAATGAAAATGCATGTAATATTTGCTCCTAGATGTTAAGCCCATATCAATCAATCTGTAGCTGTTACTATCTATTTATACATCCAACACAGCCAGACGACACACCATGTTGGGTTGTCATTCTCCATAGAGAAACTGAAACCAATTTTATACCATTCAGAGTTCACAAACCATGAAAATTAGAATCCTTGAATAGAATTGGAACACTCTCCCTCCTGGGGTTGTAACAGCACCAACAGTCGAGGCTCTCAAAGCCATGTTGACAAAGCTGAACTAAATTCAAACATTATGGGGGGAGGGGTCCCTATGCGCACCAAAGTCATGGCAGAATAATCAGTTTGTTGATTGTGGTCATTATCTGGTATACGTAGAAGAAGTACCTTTCCAGGATACACCCAATTATCATCAAGTATGATTGAATATGTATTATTATTTATTTGGAATGCTGCCAAAAACATATTTTCTGTTGTAATATATTATAACCAGAGCATCACTTGAATGTTGAGTACCACAGAATTACATAATTAGGTACATATACTTCCAGCATTACTTGTGCAGATAGAAGTTCATGTATTAAACTAATGTTTATTTTTCAGACTGAGAGTCCTCCACTAGCCCAGTCACTTCTAAATGCTCTATCAGTAAGTTTTTAATATAGAAATATCACTTCGTATTTATATATGATAGGACTGTTTATAATAAAAGAAATTAAAAGGAATATGACTTTCGAAAAGAAAGTTAAAAGGAATATGACTTTCGAATCAAAATGTAATATCTTATGTAAGTAATCTTTTAGTTTTAGAGGATAATAAATCCCACAAATTCTTTAAATAACATTATTTCACTATGAAATATTGGATATGTAACTCATCAGAATGTTTATAGACAGCTTGTAAGTGCTGTAAAAGAGTTATAGTATATAAAAGTAATTAATTCCTGTCATTTTGCCTGTAATCTTGTTAGATAAAATGATATTATATGAAGGATTGGTATATATAAAAAAAAAACCAAAAATCTCATAAAAACCATAATAATAAAGTGTTTATCTTTTTATACCCCTGCTTTAAAATTATACCCCCGCTTTAAAAAAGTGGGGGTATACTGTTTTACCTCTGTCCATCCATCCGTCCATCCATCAGTCCAACCATCCGTCCGATGAATATTTTTTGTCGCATCTTTCTCAGGATCTACATCATAAGGATTTCTGAAATTTGGTTTCAGGGTTTATATAAGTCAGCTATACGGTGTGATGCGTTTTCAGATTCATCACTCAACAACTTCCTTTTTACCGAACACTTGTATCATTTTACACATGATAGCCAAGTTGAAAATTTTCATCGCGTCTTTCTCAGGAACTACATCATAAGGATTTCTGAAATTTGGTTTCAGGGTTTATATAAGTCAGCTATACGGTGTGATGCATTTTCAGATTCTTCACTCAACAACTTCCTGTTTACCGAACACTTGTATCATTTTACACATCATAGCCAAGTTCAAAAATTTTCGTCACATTTTTCTCAGGAACTACAATACAATGATTTCTGAAATTTAGTTTCAGGGTTTATATAAGTCAGCTATAACGTGTGATGCCTTTTCAGATTCATCACTCAACAACTTCCTGTTTACTGAACACTTGTATCATTTTACACATGATAGCCAAGTTGAAAAATTTTGTCACATTTTTCTCAGGAACTACAATACAATGATTTCTGAAATTTGGTTTCAGGGTTTATATAAGTCAGCTATACTATGTGATGCATTTTCAGATTCATCACTCAACAACTTCCTGTTTACCTAACACTTGTATCATTTTACACATGATAGCCAAGTTGAAAAATTTTGTCACATTTTTCTCAGGAACTACAATACAATGATTTCTGAAATTTGGTTTCAGGGTTTATATAAGTCAGCTATACCGTGTGATGCGTTTTCAGATTCATCACTCAACAACTTCCTGGGCGGGAGGGGGTATCGTCAGTGAGCAGTAGCTCGCAGTTTCACTTGTTTTTCTTAATTTTCATTTGTAAAATCCATGGATTAATTATTCAATTTGCATTTCCAAACTGAAGACAATCCATATAAAAAAACTGCATGTATGAAATAGATGTATGAACATATATTAATTGATTATTCATAACTGGAATAGATTTCATGTTTTAAGAACTTGTCCACTAATAATTATTTTTGTCTACACAGGATTTGTTGTTTTGTCCAGAGTTTACAGTGCAGTCAAACAGAAAATCTGGTCCTGTAAGTATGTCTGTTGATAAGATACGGAGGAAAAAAGGGCTTTTTAAAAACACATTAGTGTCTGAATATAGTTGACTTTTATACCAATATATACTATAATTTTGAGTTTAAATATTGATATTGTTATGTAGATAAAATACATTGAGGACTTCAGAATTTTTTTTAATCGTCTTTGTATTTGAGTGGATTTAAGAAAATTGTTTTTTTCTTTATCTTAACAATTGCTTCATTATTTTCAATGTGTCTAATCTAATTGAGGATACAAAAGTATAAACTTTATTTTAGAATATTGCCATTTGATGTAAGTCAAAAAGGCTGTTATATTTTTATATGACCGCAAACATTTTTTTGGGTTCGTATAATGCTGTGATGTCGTCGTCTGCGTCGTCCTCCGAAGACACATTTAGTTTCCGGACAATAACTTTAGTTTAAGTGAATGAATCTCTATGAAATTTTACAAGAAGGTTCCATATCACAAAGGGAAGGCTGGGATTGAGTTTTGGGGTAATTGCCCCAAACATGAAGGAATTAGGGGCCAAAAACAAGCATTTTTCTAGTTTCCAGACAATACCTTGTGTTTAAGTGTATGGATCTCTCTGAAATTGTACCACAAGGTTCCATATCACAAAGGGAAGGCTTTGATTGAGTTTGGGGGTAATTGTCCCAAACAAGAAGGAATTAGGGGCAAAAAAGGGGCAAAAAACCAGCATTTTTCTAGTTTCCAGACAATAACTTGTGTTTAAGTGTATGGATCACTCTAAAATTGTCCTAGAAGGTTCCATACCACAAAAGGATAGCTGGGATTGAGTTTGGGGGTTATTACTCCAAAGGGGGGTTTCCAATTTTTTTCGGGGTTCATATTTTTTTCTTCAAAATTTTTGAAATTTCAAATTTTTTGAAAAGCTTCAATTGCACAGTATTGCACCATAGATTTTTAAGTTCTTTGATCACATTTATTTTGTGTCAGAAATCTATATTGTGTCAAAAAATTTGATCACAATCCAAATTCAGACAGTATCAAGCTTGAATATTGTGTCCAATTTGCCCCAACTGTTCAGGGTTTCGACCTCTGCGGTCGTATCAGGCTGCACTCAGCGAAGCATTTTATTATTTCATGTCTTAATTTTAAAAGCAAGATATGATTGATAATGAGACAATCATCATAGGACAATGATGTAGACTGAAATCATCAGACATGTGCAAGTATAATTCCTGGTTATAAATCAATATTGTTTATATTTGTAGGACAACCCAGAAGATATGACTTCTATAGACAGTTGTGAATATATATGGGAAGCTGGTGTTGGATTCGCTCACTCCCCTACGCATAACCATACTCATGATCAAAATCGTACAGAAATAATCAAACTCCTACTCACTTGTTTCTCAGAAACTATGTACTTGCCTCCTGTTGGTAAGTACCATTGTTAGGAATGCATCCATTCTTCTTAGATTTCAGCAAACTATACGACAGACCAAAATATACATCAAGTTCTGGAAACCCTGCATTTGAAACAAACCCACTGCTATCCTGTATTTATTCAAGAAGTTCCTGCCTTGGGGTGAAGGGAGATAATTCCAATTCATTTTTAGCTCACCTGTCCCTAAGGGCCAAGTGAGCTTTTCTCAACACTTGGCATCCGTCCTCCGTCGTCGTTGTTAACTTTATACATTTTGAACTTCTTCTAGAGAACCTCTGAACGGAATAAAACCAAACATGGCATGAATGTTCCTTATGAGGTGCTGATCAAGTGTTGTTACTTTGTAGCTGATCCATCATCCAAGATGGCCGCCAGCGGGGGACTTCATTTAACATAGGACCCTATGGACAATACATACAAATGTGTTCTTTTAGATTACCACTAAATAGAATGAAACCAAACATGGCATGAATGGTCCTTATGAGGTGCTGACCAAGTGTTGTTACTTTGAAGCCGATCCTTCATCAAAGATGGCCGCCAGAGTAGAACTTATTTTTACATAGGACCCTATGGGAAATACATACAAATGTCTTCTTTTAAAGAACCACTGAATGGGACGAAACCAAATATGGCATGAATGTTCCTTATGAGGTGCTGACCAAGTGTTGTTACTTTGAAGCCGATCCTTCATCAAAGATGGCAGCCAGATAGGGACTTAGTTTAACATAAGGACCACATGGGAAATACATACAAATGTCTTCTTTTAGAGAACCACTATATGGAATGAAATAAAACATGGCATGAATGTTCCTTATGAGGTGCTGACCAAGTGTTGTAACTTTGTAGGCGATCAATCATCCAAGATGACTGCCAGTGGGGACTTTTTATAACAAAGGACCCTATGGGAAATACATTCAAATGTTTTCTTTTAGAGAACCATTGAATGGAATGAAACCAAACATGGCATGAATGTTCCTAATGAGGTACTGGCCAAGTGTTGTTATTTTGTAGCCAATCAATCATCCAAGATGGCTGCCAGCCGGGAACTTAGTTTAACAAAGGACCCTATGGGAAATATTTACAAATGTCTTCTTCTAGAAAATCGCTTAATGGATTGAAACCAAACATGGTATGAATAGATATACGAAGATGTGGTATGAGTGCCAATGAGACAACTCTCCATCCAAGTCAAAATTTATAAAAGTAAACCATTATAGGTCAAAGTACGGTCTTCAACATGGAGCCTTGAATGTTTCTTTTGAGGTGTTGACCAAAGGTGTTACTTTGTAGCTGATTTGTCATCCAAGATGGCTGCCAGCAAGGGGAGTAAGTTTAACATAGGACCCTATGGGAAGTACATACAAATGTTTTCTTCTAGAGAACCACTGAATAAAATGAAACCAAACATGTTTTTATATAGATTAGACCGTTGGTTTTCCCGTTTGAATGGTTTTACACTAGTAATTTTTGGGGCCCTTTATAGCTTACTGTTCGGTGTGAGCCTAGGCTCCGTGTTGAAGACCGTACTTTGACCTATAATGGTTTACATTTATAAATTTTGACTTGGATGGAGAGTTGTCTCATTGGCACTCATACCACATCTTCTTATATCTATGGCATGAATGTTCCTAATGAGGTGCTGACCAAGTGTTATTACTTTGTAGCCGAACCATCATCCAAGATGGCCGCCAGCAGGGGACTTAGTTTAACATAAAACCCTATGGGAAATACATACAAATGCTTCTTCTAGAGGAGCACTGAATGGAATGTAACCAAACATGGCATAAATGTTCCTTATGAGGTGCTGATGAAGACCTTAATACATGTATCTTTATAGATTGAGATATACTGTAAAAATATCAAGAAAAGAAAAAATACACATAAGTCAACTGACAACATGAGCAAAATTGTCAATTGACATCTTGTTGGAGTTATTGTCCTTATAAAGTCATTTTCTACAATTTCAATGAATTTATTGGTAATTTCTGTAAACTTTACAAAAGTCTTCTGCTTTTGATTAAATTACGGGGCCAATATTAAACCAAATTTGGCCTCAATCATTATGAGGGTATCTGTTAAGATTTTAATCTATTTTTACATGATTTCCAAAACCAAAGTAGAATCAGGTGAGCGACACAGGCTCTTGAGAGCCTCTAGTTTTTTTAAATACTGATGAGTTATTGCCCTTGTAATGTCAGCTATTTATTTCTCACAGGTTTTCCAGTAGTAAACTTATTTCATCCACAATTTGAGATTTATAAGATAGTAAACATTTCCTTCAATATTACCGTATAGCCATGCTTATATGTTGAAAAACTTTATCCTAGAAAATGTTTGTCTTCATATTGATAAAATAACATGGTATGCTTGACATCAATCTAAAAAAATATTGTTTAATACATTCATAAATTATGAACCCACTTGCCAGTACAATGTAGAATAGTTTAATTATCTGAAAAAGAGAAAATGAATTTTACTGTTCCATTTATAGTAGTGGCCATCAAATTTTTGTCTCTACAAGCCTGAAATTCACATACACCATTTTAGATTGATTGTTGCATGATAAACAATCAGTGCATCATTTCAGAGGTCAGAAACAGAACAGAATTGTTCCAAGTCAGGTTGTTAGGACTTTTCCTAGTTTTAAATATACAGATATAACAAAAGTATACCGGTAACTTCAAAATGTTTATACTATAGAAAATATTTCATATTGTTTATTTTACAGCTGATGCCCACACATCACCTAACCAATGGATTCATTATTTCTCATCAACAGATAACAGGTAAGTGTGCATAAATTATTATCATACATTTGTTGAGATTGCAATTGGAACATAACATCAGAACTATTGTACTTGTATTTGTCGCTGTGGGCCTAAATATGTTAGTTGTTTATAAAATATAATGACTGAACAGTTGTTTTTATTTCATTTCTGTAACATAAGGCATTACATTATGTGACTTTATAGTGAGTGACGATAAACATGCCATAACTCAGCAGGTCCATAGGACGACTGTATCAAGTTCAAAAAGTTCAAAATTAGGACTGATTCAGGTATCATGTTCAGATTATGATGTCATAAAATATACATAGAATAGAGAATAGAAAAGGATAAAACATAGTATGGATATATATTGATGCATAGAATGAACATGATTTGGAAGAATATCAGCTCATAATGTTAAATGCAAAATACTGAAAGAAAAATTTTCATTGCAGTTTTTAAACAACTATAAATCAGAAGGAATAATATGAGAAATGAATAAACATAGCTTTGAAAGGCTTCTTTCTATCTACTGTGTAACATGTATGTAAAAATTTTGCTTACATCAATAAATTTTTAGAAATATTTATACTTTTTAATTGTAATACTAGGGTCTGTGACTTTGGTTCTCTCTTTGTTGTTATGTTACACCTAGCAGCACACATTAAATCTTGTTTAGTTCATTAATTAGATAATATATTTATGCCTGAATTTCAGCCATATCTGATTCATTCGTTCAAATCATGTCTAGAGCATTAACAGAGAAAGAGTTTGTTATAAAGTTATTTGGACATTTTTAAAACAGTATAATGATCATTTTTACAATAAGTTTATGCTGATAAGAGATTTCATTAACATCTACAAGAAGGCCATTTTTCTCTATTCTTTATACTTTTTGGCCATTATTCTCTATTCTTTATATTTAAGCTCCTCATTATTCTCTATTTTTTTTTTTTTGGTCCATTTTTCTCTATTCTTTATATTTTTTGCCCATTATTCTCTATTCTGTAAATCCCCATCCACACCCTCATATAGTGTTAGAAGTTTTCATTGCAATATAAGTCATAAAAATACTCTTTCTTTAAGCCATCTAGAGGTTTTCTTCTGAAAGCTGTTTTTCATTGCAAAATGAAATGTAATAGTTTTTTATACGACCGCAAATTTTTTCGGTTGTATATTGGTATCACGTCGTCATCGGCATCAGCGTTGTCCGAAAACATTTTGTTTCCGGACAATAACTTTAGTTTAAGTGTATGGATTTCTATGAAATTTAACCAAAAGGTTCAATACCACAAAAGGAAGGTTTGGATTGTTTTTGTGGGTGATGATCCCAACCGTTTAGGAATTAGGGGCCAAAACAAGCATTTTTCTAGTTTCAGGACAATAACTTGTGTATAAGTATTTTGATTGCTCTGAAATTGTACCACAAGGTTCAATACCACAAGTAGAAGGTTTGGATTCATTTTGGGGGTAATTGCCCAAACTGTTCAGGAATTAGGGGCCAAAAAGGGTCTAAAACAAGTATTTTTCTAGTTTTCAGACAATAACTTGTGTTTAAGTGTATGGATGTCTCTTAATTTTGTACCACATTTTACAAAAAGAAAATTTCTTCAAAATTAATTTTTTTGGAAAAGGGGGTACATTTTTTTTTTTGGGGGGGGGGAGGGGCAATTTATTTTCCTCAAAAGAAAATTCTCTTCAAATATTATTTTTTTTGGAGTTTGTTAAAAAAAAAATTTTTAATTTTTTTTCCTCAAGATTTAAGAAATAGTCAATTTTCCAAAGAAAAAATTGGGGTCACAATTTATTTTGCTAATTCTTTGTAAATAGTCTGAAAACAGATTTACTAAGTATTGCACAACAGCAAGAAATCTTCAATTGAATATAAATTCAAATCATACAACCAATTTCAAGTTCTTTGACTACATTTATTCTGTGTCAGAAACCTACGTGTCAAATTTTTAATTACAATCCAAATTCAGACCTGTATCAAGCTTGAATATTGTGTCCATTTTTGCCCCAACTGTTCAGGGTTGGACCTCTGCGGTCGTATCCAGCTGCGCTCGGCGAAGCAGTTTATTTTCTTTACTTGTTCAGACATGCAGTGCCATTTCATGCAACATCAATTGTTTGTGTCAGACATGCAAAGCCATTTAATATATCCTTACCTATTTGTTTCAGACATGCTTTACCATTGTTTACCTCCTTACTCAACATAGTATGTTCATATGACCCTGTTGGTTATGGCCTACCATATAATCACCTGATGTTCACAGATTCTCGGGAACCACTAGTAGAAGTAGCCCTGCAGGTTTTATGTGTTACGTTGGAAAATGAAGCATCCAGTAATCAGAATGTATCTGTGGATGGAACATCTGGTGGTACTGCTATGGAAAATGGACAACCAGATGTAAGTTACATATAGATTCAACCACTGTATCCAATGCAATAGGATATTACTCCTCTTGAGACAGTTAGGTTCAAATTTAAAATGCTAGTGTTTTAAATATATTTTTATCTTTATTTTTATAGGATCGCAAAAAAATTTTGCGGTCGTATATTGGTATGATGTTGGCGTCATCTTTGTCATCTGAAGACACATTGGTTTTCGCACAATAACTTTAGTTTAAGTGAATGGATCTCTATGAAATTTTACCATAAGGTTCAATACCACAAAAGGAAGGTTGGGATTGATTTTGGGGGTTATGTTACCAACAGTTTAGTAATTAGGGGCCAAAAAAGGGCCCAAATAAGCATTTTTCTTGTTTCCAGACAATAACTTGTGGAACGTGTATGAATCTCTCTGAAATTATACCACAAGTTTCCATACCACAAAGGGATGGTTAGGATTGACTTTGGGGGTTATGGCTCAAACCGTTTTGGAATTAGGGGCAAAAAAGGGGGAAAAACAAGGGTTTCCTGGTTAATGGACAATTTAAAAGCAGTGTAAGGGAGGTAATCCAAATACATTTAAAGTATTAAAAAAAAAATTGGATTGCCTCCCTTACATTGCTTTTAAATTATGTATAAAGATGTTGTATTGTCTTGAGGTGATTAGCTGTCAATTAATTTTTAGAAGTTACTATTAAAGGAATATTAATTTTAGTCATGATTATGTATGTCATTTTCTATTTTAAGACTTTTATGATGTATTTAAATTGGTAATTATGGTTGCAAACTCCATTGGAAATTTGAATTGAGATTATGACCATATCATGAGGGAAAGAATATTTTGGAAAAAGGGGGAGATGGAAAAAAATTGGAAATGGGGATGGGGGTAAAAAAAGAAATTGGGGGAAGGGGGGGGGCAATTTTTTCTCATTTCAGATTTCAGAAATTAAAAAGAAAATTTCTTCAAATATTTTTTTTTTTGCAAAATAAAGGGGGGGGGGTCAATATGCAACAGCATGGTGTATTGCACAAAAGCAAAAAATTGAATATACATTTAAATCATATAACCAATTCTAAATTCTTTGACTACAGTTATTCTGTGTCAAAAATTTAATTACAATCCAAATTCAGACCTGTATCAAGCGCGAATATTGTGTCCATTTTTGCCCCAACTGTTCAGGGTTGGACCTCTGCGGTCGTATCCAGCTGCGCTCAGCAAAGCATTTAATTTAGAGTGGAGAAATATAGTATGACTCGAAACACTGGTGGAATCTGTTTCTTTAATGATTTTTAGACAATATGTTGACAAACTTAATCTTTCTTTTCCAATGATTTGCAAAAAAGGTGTGTTCTTTTATTTTGTTTCTGGCAGTGGCATCGGTGGTCCAGATAATGTTTTTGTCAATGACCTTTTATCTATCTTTTCTGACTATTTCAGGCTGCTGGTCCAGATAATCTGTTTGTCAATTACCTGTCCAGGATACACAGGGAAGAGGTAAGTATTTGTATATTTATGATCTGTTTTTCCAGGTTTGACAAAAGCCAATATACTATGATATAGCTTTCATATCAGAGTACTGGATATAACTTTGGTCAATAGATTGCAGTATAGGAAAGGGAAGTATGTTGAAATTGTTACGACAATGAATTAACATTACTTTTCCTGTGGTATTTAGGTAATAGTCAAGTGTCCACACTCTTCTTTTCCCTTGAAATTTGTTAACTTAAAAATAATTTATTGAAGGGTGATTGGTCATCCACAAAATTTTATAGATTAATATGAATTTATTTAAGAAATTGGTTTTCCACATGAAGATGTTGAAGGGACATTTTAAGGCATCACTTGTACATATTCAAATTTTATACTGTGGATTCAGTTATTTTCGTAGGTACCATTTTTCATGGATTGATGAAAAATTGTATTTTCATGGCTATTTGATTTCATGGTTTTGCAAAAGTCTGCACACAAGTCTATCGAAAATTTGTATATGTTGAACTTTAAAATTGGAGGTTCGCCTATAACCCTAAAATCCAAGAAAACTGTATCCTACAAATAATAATTAATCCACACTATATTATTTAACTTTAACATTTACTTTGTAAATATGAAATAGACAAAATCTACTCATAGAGAATTTCATGAGTGTAGTGAACGAGAGCTTTAATATACATGTTATAATTCTTTTTTTTCATCAGGATTTCCATTTTATATTGAGAGGCATTACAAGGTTGTTAAATAATCCACTGGCACAGACTTATCTACCTGGTTCTACAAAGAAAATACAGTTTCATCAGGAACTATTGGTTATGTTCTGGAAAATGTGTGATATAAATAAGGTAAAAATGGTGCATTATACTATATAGCTCTTCTTTAGAAAAACACAAGATAACTTTGTATTAAGTTAACAAAACTTAAAGATGAATTTGCACCTAATAAAACTTTTTAAAATAAAGAAGCAGCTTGTCTGCTATTATACAGCATAAAGTAGTATTGTACTTCAATGTTTTGAATGGTGATCTTTCAAAATAATGTTCCTTCTTGTTATGATGTCACAATGACAAACTAAAGAATTGCAAAGATATTTGATGTCATAATCAAATGATCTGAGAAAAAGCAGATTACTTGTTATTATTTAAAAATCAAAATAACAGGTTAAAAATTGGTAGGAATTATCAAAGAAATAGAGAAAAGTCATTAATTACCTATTCCTGAGGTCTTGAGCATGTCAAATGACCCTCTTATTGTTTGTGACAGAGATCAAAGAAATCGATACTACAGGTTTCCTCTTTTGTCAAACCTAAGTAACGTATTGTATATGTATATTTTCAGAAATTCATGTTTTTTGTTCTAAAGAGTAGTGATGTATTAGATGTACTAGTACCAATACTGTATTTCCTTAATGACGCACGTGCCGATCAATGTAAGTAGATTTCCATTGTTAGATGTTTACTAAAGTTTATGTTCCGAGGTTTTCACATTGTATATTTTGGTGTTTCACTTTGGTAGATATTTTTGTTTTAGTCATTGTATATATTTGTATAAGTTATTTGTTTGCTTTATGGAACATTTGATGTTATGAATGTTATTACAGAAGAGAGTCTTAGATAGAATAAGGAATTAGGCACTATATTTTATATATTCAAATTGTACCTCCAATGCTTTATGTTTTCAGATTCAGGTAATGATAATTTTATTGACTAGTTGAACCTACTAATCTCAGTAAACACATGCAGTCAAACCTGCCTCTGATGGTCACTTTCAGACCAACCCAAATATTTCTCTATGTTATTTAACTCTTCGGTGGTCACCTAATTTTTATCATGAAATTGTCATTTCAACTTTCGCCAACAGTCATTTTAATGTTTTTAACTACCAATATAATCATGATGAAAAATATAAGTGTTCAGTATCGAAGTCAAATTGAAAATTGGAACTTGTTTGTAACCGAGATCGCTCAATAGGAGGTGAATTTCTGAATTTCTCCTTTTCAACTCCTTTCTGTTTCCATTGAAAACCATATCACCAACTTATTTCTCCACAAATATTAACATGTTTCAAAAAACATGGCAGGTGTACTCAAATCAAATCTGAAGTGACAAAGATTGTTAATTTTCCTACCGAAGTTCGGTGGTTCTCTCCGGGCACTCCTCCACCAATAAAAACTGACCACCAAGAAATAGCAGAATAATGCTGAAAGTGGCATTAAACACCAATCAATCAAATTTACAATGCAGGAATCCACCATTTTTTATTTCACTACTCACAAGAACGACAACTCTACTGATTGAAAACACTATAACAATTTGCGACCTTCCCAGCCACAGATGATGTTGGAATCCGAATTGTTCACTTGTCACTTCTCTTGAGCTGTCACCATGAGTGACTGCTTATTACAGGTTTGACTGTATTTCTTTTGATGCATGCTTAATGTAGGCTTTTTATGATATTGTTGGTCTTTTTACATTGCCAACATTCAAGTTTAATTTTTGCTTTGATATCTAAACCTATGTTAAATTATTTATTATTTCATCAGTAATAAGTAAGAGAGTACAGAAGAAAAAAAATGAGCAATATTGTTTCCAACTTTGAATAAACTATGATTTTTCATAACCACTTGCATACATATTAATTAAATATATAAAGTACTTATGTGCCAATTTTCAGTCGAAAGGTTCTGAGTGAAACAGATCTTGAGATATCAGCATCCGCTTATTGTATTGCTTCACATATATACATATATATACATATATATATAAACTAATACTTTTTTAAACCTCAACCACTAATTGACCAGGGGACATAGCATTACCCTTGTCTAGATCTGTCCTTGGATCATTCCATCAATTGGCCCTCCTGTAATCAAACTGTTGTCCGACATTTAAGTGTATAATGATGACTAATAGATCAAGTATTCTTTCTGTTCTGAATAATTGACTTTTCACAGAATTATGGCCCTTAGACTTAGAAAATTTGTACTTATCAGGACTTTTTATTATGCTTTCATTTCCGTAGCTGATTTTTGGTACATTTATTTGTCATGATGACTTACAGATCAAGTTTTGGTTGACCAACTTTTCACAATTAGGCGGCAGACAGAAGAAACCGTGTTGTTCTGACACATCTAGTGTAAATGTATAATTTCCTTTTGATAGAAGATTGCTAAAGACACCTCTATTTTAGCACTTTAACTGCCTAACAGAGCTTTTAGTTGATTTGCATCACCAGCACATTGCAGTTAAATTATAGTTCTACTTGTTCTCTCTAAAGAAGACAGTTGAAATCATTTCTTTGAAAATAGAGCATACAAGTTTCTAAATAGCTTTTTTGAGAAAGTACCTTATTTCTTATCATTCTCAATCTTATTGTTATATAGTTATACATTAGAGGGAAAATGCATGTTTACATGCTTTCAAAAATTTAGGTTGCAAAATATAATGTTGGGTATGACCCTTACATAATTTAAAAATTTTTGTAGTGACAAACTTTTCAATATGTTTATCTCGCTTTAATATTGATGAGGAAGACAAAATATTTTATGTTAAACTTACATATTAACTTTACATTTAATGAAAAGAGGATCTATAAGATTAAAGGAAAGAATTTTTATTTTTCATAGAATATTGAAATGGTTACTCCTCTGTCATAAAATAAAATGCTTTTTAAAAAAATCAGATAGTATATATCTTGTGGCTAAGCCCAGTAGAGTAAAAAAGGTGGCATTTCTAAAAAAAAGTAAAGATAAAATAAAAATGCAATTTTCAGAAGAAAGAAAAATATTGTCTCCCTCAATAAATGATCATGTGATTCCAATCATTACTTTTCCATTGCAGTGACATTTAACTTTTGTGCAATGTTTTTTTTTTCTGTATTGAATATATAAATAAATATGACCAAAAAAATTTTTGAAGGAAAATAATTTATCTCATCTCTAAAGAAGGATCAAAGTTTTCATTGACAATAAAGAACAGTGCAATGATCTGTTCTTAAAATACACCCTGTCATCATTTAATTTTACCTAATGAATGGTCTGTTTATCAAGTGCTTAATACCCTGGTTATTGCATGTGTGAGATATATAGATTCCACCACTGCATCAAGAGTGTCACATTATTTCTCCACTTGAGACAGTTGAATTTTAAAATTAAAACGCGAGGCTTGCCGAGCTTTTTGAATATTTAAAATTTAACTGTTGAGAGTGGATAAATATCGTAATTCAAGAGATGTAGTGGTGGAATCTGTTTCTCTAATGATTTTTTAGACGATATCTAAACAAAGTTTATACTTCCTTTTCAAATATTTGCAGAGAGTTGTGTTCTTTATATGTGATGTCATCAGGCATGGTCGCCTTTTTTCACGACGTCACAATAGGAAATTTAGTAGAAATCAAGAAAATTTGATGTCATAATTGAATTTGGACCAATCATTTGCTGAGAACAAAGTTATTTCAAGAGATGAGAAATATTTTTCTCACACTGTTTGAGAAATGTAAAAATAGCATGAAAATTAGAGAAATAGAATTGAAAAAATAGATCAGTTTATGGTGGCAGGCAATAACAACATGAATTATAAAATCTATAGTAGTTATTTACTAAGACATGAACTGTATTATTTTTACAGCTCGAGTTGGTTTAATGCATATTGGTGTATTTATTTTGTTACTTCTGAGTGGAGAGAGAAATTTTGGTGTTAGATTAAACAAGCCCTATACCGTACGAGTACCAATGGATATACCAGTATTTACTGGAACACATGCTGACTTTCTTATAATTGTAAGTACCAATGGATAACATATACCAGTAATGAACTGTAAAAACAATTTATTTTGATATCTAAATCTTTTTTATTTTTGTCAGATATAGCTCAGTTTAATGTGTTTCTTTTAATAGAAAATGGACATCCAACCAGATCATGTTTCACAATTATAAACTCACATCATCATGTATGAATGAATGTAGTGATAAAGATAAGTTATTCTTGATTGGTTTAAGTCCTCTGTAGAAAAAATGATATAATTTTTTGCCAAATCTCTTATGTCCTTGTGAGTTGTATATTCTGGCCTATTGAAAGTGTTATGAGATTGTCAGTTTAATGATGGAAGCTGTTTCATTAATTAGAGAATTATTACTAAATTAACAAACTTAACCCTGAAATCCACTAGTTTGCACTTCAGAGAATAACAAAACTTTTTTGAAATCTACCAAGGTAAAAGAGGAGAAAATGTGTACTTGATCTATTGATGTGGCCTAATTTAAGAAGCACAAGTATTTTTATTTAGTTTGTACCATCAACAGATGATAAGAAAATTTTATTTAGGTTTTTCCAACCAAGTATCGCCACCTTCCTGATTCTAGGTGGTGCAATTATACACTGAAATTACAATGTCAAAATAATTACAGACTAATAGTGTGATTTGTGTTTGATTTAATAATCATATGTACATGTAAATCAGAAAAATCACAATTCTAACATATAAAATCAAGTGGAACATGACTCTTATACTTGTCAATGGAATGAAATAGTCCTGCAGATACATATATTGTTTATATCATATTTTAATTAACCAAAGTTTGAACTAAATGTATTAGGAAGAGGATTTTTGATGACATTTTTTTCACATATTTTACAGTTTGTTTACGAGTTAAGTAATAAGTAAAAAATAATTCTCTAGCAGCGTTTCTTGGGGAGGTTGCTTCTTTTGTTGATTTTACTAATAAATGGTCAGAATTTTCTTTTCCTCTTAAAGGGCTGTTCCATATAAAAGAAGAACTACAATAGTCAATATTATAGAAACAATACCTTTTCTGTACTCACAATTGAACAGTACAAATGCATTTATATATTTCTTGTTTTCTTTCACTTATTTCTGATGGAAAAGTATATGTAATTGGCTAATATTTTGGATATCCAGAAATTTTTACAGTTATGTTTAATTTGCCTTTAAGTGTATTATGAGTTGTAGATTCTGTTTTTAGTACTCAGCTTTATCTATAATAAGATACAAATTATACTTCATTAAAAATAGAAAAGGCTTTCAAATTCAGTATTTGGAGTTGGATGAATGTGGGGAAAAAAAATTACTGGTAGATAACATAGTGTAGATAAAAGTTTTCCTTCAGTGAAAATTGCTGTTTCTTGAAGTTGTTCTGGGGTATTGTCATTTTCTAAAATCAAAACTACAAATAATCTTAATTCTTGATGTCCTGAAATTTATGATATTTCTTTTAAACAAAAAGAAGTATGTCATGTGTTTAATTTCATTTTCTCAGAAAACAAACTTTTTAACAGATAATAGATATCTTATATATTTTATCAATGTAGTTCTCTTAAGTAGTATTATATATTGATCAACATTAAAGTCATCTTCACCCACATTATATGCCTGAGTGACTAAATTTTTGTTTTGCTTCTAGATTAATTTAATGTGAACTCATGAGGATATTTCAATGATATTTTGATAAATTAACTTCTTTATGTAGTACAATATAGTCACTGTGACCTTGATTTCACATTTCAGTTACTTTAAAGTCTATGATACTGAAATTAACTACAATTTTTTTACCCCCATACAACACTATTCAGTAACATTTGGGACCCATTGACCCATATTTTATTCTGGTGTGAATGGTTAGATCTTTTAGTCTATATCTGAGAAACCCATGTTTTTTACTAACACTGTTCAATAGCTTAAGTTCTCATATATGATAAAATAACAATTTCTGCAACATTATGACAACATAACCTACATTTCATCATTGCACAACTTTTGTTATGTTTCACATTATTGTGTGTATTATTGACATCTATAGATAATTAATGACTTCATTCATACTATATTGTAAAAATATACTTTGCCAGCTGATCTTCAGTTTTAAGTAGTACCTCTTTCAAGGTCATGTGTCTTCTTGTACATCGGATTAGACTATTGGTTAAAAAGGATAGAGTTATTTGAGTATTTCAGTACAATGGATATTGACTTAATCAACTTGATATTGATAGCTTTCATATATCTGGTCATCAGTTTCATTGAGCCATTTGAAGAAAACTAACAATGCCTTTTATTTTGGGCTGTTCCTGATTTCTTTCTTTGAGCTGTTTTTCCTATTCATTTCATATTTTTTGTCGATTTTTTGCATGGCTCTTCTTCAAGCAATATATCACTTGTTTAAATTTACAACATTTTAATAAAGCTAATTGATGGAACAGCCCATATGGTGTGGAATTTTTTGTTCTAAGTATAAATCATATCTTTTGCATGAATTTGCATATTTTTATTTTTTAAGGTACTTATGATATACAAATGACTCTTAGAAATTACCATAGAAAATCATTTCAGGTTATAAGTGCTATCTCAAGTTTTGTTTCTTGAATTTTGGAGGAGTTTTATTGCTTATTATATATTTCTAAAGACATGTACATAGCATATTAGTTTCCTGCAACAAGCATAAAGATGTAATAATGTAAAATTGAGTAATAGATTCTTACATTCAATATGGCAGATTAAGGGAGATTCCAGGGGCCCCTTTATGTATTTTTATTTTTGTTTGCCTCAAGTTAAGGGAAATATTGGAGTGCTTTCTTCATTCATTCAAGAGTTTAGTGTGAACAATATTTTAGTGTGAAAATATTAACATAAACATAACAATATGACAGTTTATTAGGATTGCAAAACAAGTAAATTTTCACTTATACGAATTCCTCTCCTCTCCTCTTCAAGAGTTTGCGACTACATCTACTGCCAGTTTGATGATACAGACATAAAGCCATATAATTTAGTGTAAAGATCCTTTTTTTAGAGAAAATGATCTTGTCCCTAAAGACGAAAGTTACCAATTGTTTGACTTTTCCACAGTTCAGTTCTAGGAAACTAAATGACCTACAATTGTATGACCTTTCAGGCAGATGTATCCAGTGATGTGAAACAATTGTAATAAAGTAAATGAACCTGATCATTCTTACTTAATGACCCAGGTTTAAATCTATTGCTAGGTTTATATGCATCCCATCCAATTTTCTATGGTATCTACATTTATGCCTTTAACAAAGAATTGCATAGAAAATGAAAGGATATGGAGTAAGTGTACATGGGACAAAATCCCACACAATACATAGAAAACATAGAAAATTATCAATGAACAGGGCTTTTATTCCTGTTCTTCATCTTGACAGTTTTAAGAACAATTTTTGTCTCACTTGCAATGAAAGTCACACAAAAAAGACATAGTGATTACAATCAGGCAGCAGCTGCAGACACTATTTGCATTAAGCTTTATTATACCCCACGAAAGAAAGTTCCGTGCGGTATAATGTTTTTGACCTGTCAGTCTGTCCATCAGTCCTGTTCTTGTCATCGCAACTCCTCTGAAACCACACAACAGAATTTCCTGAAACTTTGTAGATAAGGACATACTATGTAAATGTGCATATTGACAGGAAATTATGATTTAATTTTTTTCTTTCTAGGAGTTATGTCCCTTTGAACTCAGAATGTTGGCCTTAATATACTACTGCAACAGTTTGTCATCGCAACTCCTCTGAAACCACACAACAGAATTTCATTAAACTTTGTGGATAATAAGGACATAATATGTAGATGTGCATATCCAGAAGAAATTATGATCAGTTCAATTTTCTAGGAGTTGTGCCCCTTTGAACTTAAAATTTCGGCTTAAATATACTACTGCAACAGTTTGTCATCGCAACTCCTCTGAAACCACACAACAGAATTTCCTGAATCTTTGTAGATAATAAAGACATAATATGTAGATGTGTATATCCACAAGAAATTATGATCAGTTGAATTTTGGAGGAGTTGTGAGTCTTTGAACTTAGGAATCTAGTTAGATTTTGTTTGCCCACTGACAATTAATGTGGGGGTGTGGGGTATGTGAGTGTGCTCACAAAGGTTCTTTAATATTTCAGAAGCTTTATACCTTGTATGTAGATACCTTACGTTATGAGGTTTCTGTCTGTGATATGTACTTTGTCCTTGACCTCATTTTCATGGTTTAGTGATTGTTTGAAAAAAATATTGGTTTTTTTTGTCATGTGACATACTCACTTTTTATGAGAAATAGAATAAATATGTTGGTATATGGGATCCTTGCAAGGTCTACATGTCTATCAGACAGGATTCACCTGACCTCTTTCTCATTTCATAGATAAGTGATCAGGTTAAGTTTTTGTGGTCAAGTCTGCATCTCAGATACCATAAGCAAAAGGTCAACTATATTTGGTGTATAGAACTATTGAAAGGTGTACATGTCCGACTGGCAGGTTTTATTTGACAGTTACCTAATTTTCATGGTTCATTGGTCAATGTTCAGTTTTCCTAAGTAGGTCTATTTCTCAGATGATATAAGGTTAAGACAATAGGCTTACTATATTTGGTATATGGTATGATTGAAATGTGTAGATGTCTGTCTGGCCTCTGACTAGGCCTATACATCATTTCTATGAATAATATTAAGTTTGTGATACTTGTAGTAAAAATTTCATAAAACCGACTTCTTACATAAGTTCAAACACAATAAGTTCAGCAGGATAGACATTTCAGTATGTGTACTCTTTCAAATTAGTTTATAAAGCTCATTTGGAGGATGAATTATTGGTAATCATGATTTTATTATGTTATGCTGTCCAATTTAACATTAAAGATACTATGATACTCTTAGGATCTGGGTTCCTGCTTTGAAAACCTGGATCTGCCTTTTCATCCACATTGCTAGCAAAAAAGGGCAGGGATTGGGACTTTGCTTTTATATTACTCATTTTTCATTTCGGCTTATAATATTTATGTCCTAAATGTATATTTATTTGATTTGCTGTCCAGTAAATATCATATACATTACCATTCAAATAGATTTGTATTGATAAGTTTTCACAAAATATTTTTTATCGTTACATTTTATAAGATAATAATCATCCCTTCAGAAATGTTCATATATATATAAATGGAAATACTTGAAATATAAATGACATTCTAGAGTTCAAAGTATGGGTGAGCAACGGTAACTATTTATTTCTGAATTTTATTTGGACTTGAGTGTCAATAATATAATAAAGCTGTATTATCCATGTAATGAAATAATTTTGTTTTCCAGGTGTTCCATAAGATAATTACCACAGGTCACCAAAGGTTACAGCCTCTGTTTGATTGTCTGTTAACTATTATTGTAAATGGTAAGGAGAATATACTGTCAAGTCTATTAGAGTTCAGAATAATACATAATCAGTGTACTTTCACCGTCACTTATTTTGAAATTTACAGTGTGATTGAATTAGTTCATTTTGAATAAATGTTGTTACATACTGGAAATTTAATCAAGTTTTTATGGCCCGCAACAAAGTTGTCGGGGCCATATAGTTTTACCCTTGTCGGTCATTCGGTCATTCCGTCATTCTTTCATTCTGTCATTTTGTCATTCAGTCATTCCGCAACAAACCATTATACGCAATTTTTTTCTAAACACCTTCAGATATTGAACTGATTTTTGGTATGTGAGTTAACCATGATGAGTTACAGATCAAGTTTAAGTTTTGTTTTGCTCTGCTTATTTTTGCCGAAATTACGGACTTTGGTCTTTGATAAATTGTTGAAAATCACAGTATTACAGACTTTTTTTCTAAATGCCTTCAGATATTGGGCTGATTTTTGGTATGTGAGTTAACCATGATGAGTTACAGATCAAGTTTAAGTTTCGTTCCGCTCTGTTTATTTTTGCTGAAATCACGGACTTTGGTCTTTGATAAATTGTTGAAAATCACAGTAATACAGACTTTTTTTCTAAATGCCTTCAGATATTGGGCTGATTTTTGGTATGTGAGTTAACCATGATGAGTTACAGATCAAGTTTAAGTTTCGTTCCGCTCTGTTTATTTTTGCCAAAATCACGGACTTTGGTCTTTGATAAATTGTTGAAAATCACAGTTATTCAGATTTTTTTTCTAAACGCCTTCAGATATTGGGCTGATTTTTGGTTTGTGAGTTAACCATGATGAGTTACAGATCAGGTTTAAGTTTCGTTCCGCTCTGCAAATTTTTGCTGAAATTACGGGCTTTGGATTTTGATAAATAGTTGAAAATCACAGTTATACAGATTTTTTTTCTATACGCCTTCAGATATTGGGCTGATTTTTTGGTATGTGAGACGACCATGTTCATCAAACTAGTATTGGTCTTGAAAGCTGGATACTATCCATGCATGTTTGTGTCCACATGTGTTGTTGAAATTGCAAATTTTTTCATCTGTTTGAGACATGGCCATTCGTGTCGTTCCGACACATCTAGTTTTAATAGCCTTGGAAATTTAAATGCACATTTTTCAGGTTTACTTAGGTCAGTATGTTTCATTGCTTTTGGATGGCTTTTTTTTACAGTAAAAAAAAAACCTGAATTTTTTAACCACAAGTTTGAATGTTCTCATCAATATATTTACATCTATTTATTTCAGTATCTCCTTACCTGAAAACCTTATCAATGGTTGCCAGTACAAAATTATTACATTTATTAGAGGTAAGGATTATTCTAATACATACAATTATATTTATATCTTTTGCAGTAAAGTTTTGAAAGGTATAATGATTAAAAGGGGGGGAGGGTGTTAATATTTGTTTTAAGTATATTTCATTGCTGGTTACTTGAAAATAAATCTAAATGGTAAATTGTAACTTTATTCTTTTGCTTAATAAGATTTCTTTGTTTAAAGCTATACAAATCCTTTAATTAATACAATGATATGTTTATTTTTAAGTTCACATGAAAAAAAAAACATTGCAAAATCAAAGCAATCTTTACCCTAAATGCTCCGAAGCACTTTGATTGTCCCCACTGAGTGATCTAAATTATTTGATTTGATTTCTAGGCATTTAGTACTCCATGGTTTCTGTATGCCAGTCCTACCAATCACCATCTAGTGTTCTTCATATTGGAAGTCTTCAATAATATCATACAGTATCAGTTTGATGGTCAGTAACATAATTAGTACTACTTGTCATGCATTTCTTAAATTACACATATTTCTTAATTACAAGTAATGAATTCAACTTGAAAAAAAGACTGGTAAATATGTGTGTATGTATTATTATGTTCTTTGGGTAGTCAATACTTTATTCACTTGTATATCAGATTTTTATAGGTTTTGCTAATAATCACTTTCACATTCTTTTTAATTTCTTATTCACAACACTTATTTTACCTTTTCAAATGGATTAGCTAATAAGTGACATAGCTTTTCAATATGTCATTTTTTTTCTAGGTATTAAAATGCACAATGATTTTTTTCTTACTAGATAACAAATTTTTTTCAGATGAAAACAAAATTACCTAAGAATGAGCTAACCATTTTTTTATAGGCAATTCCAACCTTATCTACACAATAATAAGAAAGAGAAATGTTTTCCACCAATTGGCAAATCTACCGGTAGAACACTCTGCTATAGCTAAAGCATTGTCTAAGAGAGGGAAGAAATTTGTACAATTAACTGCCGGGGCAGATCACAAAGAACCACAAACAATGGAGGGAGCTATTCCTGCATCAGAAGCTGAACCTGGCACACTTAAAACATCATTAGCTGCTACTCCTAGTAAGAACAGTATAATATCTAAGTAAAAGAAATTAATTCTGCATGTTTGTCATTTAGTAGAAAAAATAATGTTCAAATGTTCAATACTTTTACATAAAATCTTAATTTAGTAGGAACTTAATGTGAATTTGGAAGGAGGTATATGAGAAAAGAAAGATTTTAAAATATTTAAATTAAGGTAAACAGATATAAAGTTGATAGAATGTATGGATGACATTATAAAAGTGAAAATAGATAAAGTATTTTGCATAGTATCAATGGTTATCTGTCATAATGACAGATGTTTTGTAAATTACTGAAAAGATGAGAAAGTTATAGTTTATTATTTAAGATAAATGCATTTTAATTGTACATATTAAATAATTTTGCAAATATTGTTAAATGTAAATAAAAAAAAGCAATTTATGAGAAAACTTATGATCAAAGAAATTTTAAGTAAGTTATTAGAATTTGTCTACAGTAAATTTGATGTTAGTAAGGAATTAGAGACAGTTTATCTTTTTAAAGATTGAAGGCTGCCATATGTAATTGAGAGAATTTTGTAAAACTACATAAGATAACAATAAGTTGAAATACTATAATAGAAATCTTCTAATGTTTTGCTTCTTTTCATAATCTTGACAGTTGAGTGTAATGTACATGAAAAAAATAATTTATAGGAATCGACAAAATGACTGAGAAGGCAGCTCCAGATGAAGCACATGCTGACGCTCCGCCTCCTATACCACCTATGCAAGATCTGGCCACACCCAGTGGCACCCATAGTATTCAGCCCCCAAATGAAATACAGAACCCAACAGGATCTGAACAAGAACAGGGGGCCAAAGGAAAACTTCAAAAAGCTAAAAGTTTGGTTAGTCAATTGATTTTCGTTAGAAAATAATTTATTTTTAATCTTGTTTATCTTTTCACTATTTTTATAAACCTTCACAATATATCATTTTCATCCGTCCATTAAAACTAATGATTGAGGGATCATAACTTAATGTTACATAATTTTCCATTTTTCAGCCAACCCCTCCCTCAAGTCCTACGCATTCTGTAACAAGTGAATCAAGCAAGCCTCCACTATCTAGGATGGGATCCACAGCTGGTGGCTGGGTGGCTACACCCGATTGGGTTTGTATATTTTTTGTGAATATATACTATACAATAAACATTATGTAAATCAAAGAAAGCTGAAATATTTGGTGTTAAATTCTGTCTGTATTAAAATGATCTTTTGTCACATGCATGCAGTGAAGTTTGTGACAAACAAATACTCTATAAAAATAAGGAGATGTGGTATGATTGCCTGTTAGACAACTATCCATCAGAGTTCTAAAGACAAATATAAGCAATTATAGGTCACTGTACAGCCTTCAACAATGAGAAAAACGTATACCGTATAGTCAGCTATAAAAGGCTCAACATGAAAAATGTGAATTACAGTCGAAATTCGTTGTGTCGAAGTTGAAGGACTGGACCAAATTATTCGACTCATCCGAGGTTCGACTCATCCGAGGTCGAGTGTGTCGTCATAAATTTGGAATGCATGAAATACGGTATGAGATTTGTATAAACTAGATACAATGAACAGTGTGCCTTTTTCGATATGACACTTTATGATTGTGTATTCAATCTCCATTTTGGTCCTTCGTAATAATTAAACACACAAGTACAGATACAAATCATGCACAAATAAAATCAATAGTCTACACAAGTATTTACAAAGGTCAGTCACTATAAAATCTGAAATCCCTCACGACAAGAAATAAGTTCTGAGCTGTCTCTGATGAGGTCGTCTGCTTTTACATTAAATTATCATGAATTTATTATAATTGTCCTAATCCTTTTATTGTAATTAATGAGTTTTAAATCTAACGTTTCATTTAATCTCGGCTTGGGGCATTTAAATTGTTTGCTTTTATCTCAGGTGAAAATGTTCAACACACTAACATTCCGCTTGAACGATCGACAACGGTTTTAATTAGCGGTCTTCATAAACATGTCATTTAAACTGTTATAAAAACAAGTATGTTTACTCAGCTTTAATCTCTTTTGAAAATGATTAGGTGACATAAGAAATACATCCGATTTGAATTTTTATCATTAGGCCTGCATCTTTCGAAAATTCTTACTTTCGAACTTGAGACATCGGGTCAATTTACATTAATTTTACGTCGACGGGACTATAAAATTTACTCGACTTAACTGAGTTCGACTCATCAGAGGTAATTATGCATTGATCAAGCGGAATTTTATCGGGACCGAGAAATTACTTGACTCATCCGAGTTTTCGACACAACCGAGTTCGACACAAGGAGGTTCGACTGTAATTAAACGAAAAAATAACAGCCTAATATATAACAATACAATTTACAAAAAATAATTATGACATACATGAACCAACGACAACCCCTTAATTGTTTATTCATCATGAGTTTTGAATTTAAATCTTCAATCTGAGTACTAAATTTTATGATTTTAATGAATCATGTACTGCATGTAGTTTAGTACCTTATGAATAATTGTGCTGTCACAGTAAATCTCTGTTGTCCTTGTATATATACAATCCATTATATAAATTTGAACAAAAGTTTGGTTTGTAGTTCAGAATTGATATAAACATTATGTTTAAACAAAACAATAGCGCTACTACATCAGTGTCTTTATTTTTATCATTTATAGGTACAGTCTTGGAAACAGAAGTTGCCCTTGCAGACAATAATGAGAATGTTACAAGTATTAGTTCCCCAAGTGGAGAAAATATGTATTGATAAGTAGGTTTACATGTATAAGATAAAACACAATGTTCGTCATTAATGGCTTGATTAAAGGTGACATTATACAGATTGTTAAGAACAAACTTGTATGAGTAATACTACTATTCATTAAATTTAAAATCCAATTGATGGTATTTATGACAATGACTCCATTTTTATACCCCGACTCAGAAGGAGAAGGGTATACTGTTTTAACCCCTGTCCCTCCATCCCTATGTTTGTCCAATGGAATTTCCGTCTCATTTTTCTTGGGAACAACAAATTGGAGCTTCCTGAAATTTTTATAAGGCTTCAAGTGAACAAGCTATACCGTGTGATGCGTTTAGTTTCATGGCTAATCAATTTCCTTTTTAACAAAAAAACTTCTAAATATAATGAACATAAATGAAATTTTGGTCACATTTTTCTCAGGAACTACAAATCCGAGCTTCCTGAAATGTGTTATCAGTCTTCATGTCGGCATGCTTTACTGTTTGAAATGATTCAAATATCATCAATTTCATGCTTACAGAATATTAACATAATGGACATGTATGAAATTTTCATCACATTTTTCTAAGGAACTACAAATAAAAGCTTCCCCAATTTGTTACTAGGGTTCATGTGAACATGCTTTCCTGTATAATGCAATTTCAGAATAATTTCAATACAACTTCCTGTTTAACTAATATTTAAAGAGGGGGTATCATAAATAACCAATAGCTCATAGTTCTGCTTGTTGTTTTGTCTGTGATGAAACTAAAGGAAATGGAGACAAAGGTCTTGTTTTCATGTTCCAACAGAAATCATACTGTAAGTTCAGAAATTATTTTGAGGTTTCTATTATTGCTAATAATGTGACTTAGTGAGTATTGCAATAATAAGAACTCGCATTCTGATATCTGATACATGTATAAACATTTAGATTTTCCTGAAATCGCAGTAAATGATCTCACATTTTTGTCTATTCCTCAAAAATAGCAATAACAAATGCACACAATAATTTTTTAATTTACAGTAGTTTTCACCACATAATGTTGCGTTTGCTAATAAGGGTTTGTTTTCGTAATAAATACATATGATACTTCCAGTTGTATTAGTATCCATGCATTTTAGTTTTAAAGATTAAAACATCCACCCCCTCAGCTCTACATTGTTAATTTTTCTGTTGAAGTGTTGATATCAAGAAGTAATTCAATAGACCATTGATACTTGGTGTGCTGCACACATTTTCCTTTGAGTAAAACATGGGCTGTGTAAGTTGTATATGTAAGACACAAAGCTTCAGTTCACTTTTCCCATGCGTAAAAGATGAATCTTCACTGGCTTAAAGACATAAAGACATCGGTTTATGTTTTTAAGTTTTAAACTGAATACTGTAAATTCAGAAATTATTGCTTGCATTTTTATTGGAGTTTTTGAAGAATAGACAAAAATGTGAGATTAATTATTTTAATTTCAGAAAAAGTGCATATAGATATATGCATCAGATATCAGAATGTGAGTTCTTATCACCCAGTCTCATATTTGCATTAATTAACCTTGCAATAATTTCTGAATTTACAATACTCCAAAAGTTATTTTATATGTAAGTGCCAAGTATCAATGAATTCTTGATATTGTTGGTGTGTGACTTTTGAATTCTTGGTTTCAAATTGTATAAGTATTAATCAGTTAAGAGTTGGTATTTTTGTTAAGTTTTGAATCTTATATAGATTGCAAAGTCAACTAAATTTTGCAATTTTTTATATGAAAAGAAATACATTTTATTTTCTTAGTAGAAAGGTAGATGAAGTGGTTTAAGTACAAGAGCAATTGAATTGTATTTTTGTTTTTTGGGTTTTTCAAATTGTCAGTGATTATAATGATATTATATTAAGTTATTGGAAAACATTAACAATTTGAAAAAAAAATTCATAATAAACCTAAAACAGTTTATCATTCCTTCATTTACAGAGGGTTAACAGATGAAAGTGAGATCCTGAAATTTCTACAGCATGGCACATTAGTAGGTCTGTTGCCTGTGCCACATCCTATTCTGATTAGGAAATACCAGGCTAACTCTGGTACTACCATGTGGTTCAGGACCTACTTGTGGGGAGTTATATATCTCAGGTACATATTATGTCAAGGAAACCAGTGGAATTACTATATAGTTACGTTCTAACTTGTTTAGAGTTATATACCTATGTTTAATATACTAATGATATGATTCAGATCTGATTGTGCAGAGTTTAATAGATCAAATAACATGGTCAACACTGAAATTAATATATGACTCTGGTGTCTTTTTCACATAGTGTAGCAAGTAGTTAAAAAAAAAAGAAAAATTTTATCAGTAATTTGTCTCATGGCTAAGAGAAGATTTTATAATTGTGACACCTTTAAGTAAAATCTAACAGAGAAACTAACAATCAAGAGCTGGTTTTTTTCAAATTATATTTAAAGCAATTTAGATTTGTCTCCAAATTGATAAGCTAGTCCATTTCAATGAATCTGAATCACTTCACATTTAGGAAGGATATTGTTTTAGGTGTTTGTTTTGGTAATGGTAAGTTAATGTGTATAACAATATATTGTTTAATATATGAGCTGCGTTGGATAGTAATTGACCTTATGCAAGTGCATGTATACATATACATGTATAAGAATTCGATTGATTTAGGAACATTCAAATACGAAATTAAAGATTCATTTTGGTCTGTTTTGTAAGGTTCAATTTTCAGACAGATGACTTTCCGTAGAGGTTTTTCCAACCCGAAATAGGTTAACGGATGTATTGATATTCATTTGCATAAGGTCGATTTCTATCTGAAGCAGCTCATATCTTTAATAAAGTGTAAATATACATAGACAAGCCTCATACTTGGATTGCTTAAAATAATTTTTCACTCAGTTTAGAGTTTCTTTTAGCTAAGGTGGTCCAAAGGTAAGTTGGAATTGATGCCATCACTTCATATTGATATCTTCTACCCTGAACCAATATTGACTTGTAAAATCTTGAAGGTTTTTTTGTCAAGTTCCCACTTTGGATTTTAAAATAAAGTAATCATGTTTTTATAGGTTTTTAAACGGGTTGACACCTATTGTTTTACATGTTTCTATTGACCAATCATCAGTATTTATACATTATTTTCCAAACGTTTCAAATCAGTGGGAAAACTTTACAGCAGGTTAAAGTACGTTTTAGAAAAGATAGGCTATTTGTAATAAAAGCCATTTCTTAAGCTTACATATATCTCTAAATAATTTACTGTCAAGAAACGTCAAAATCATGACTATTTTGCATTATGAAAAGGGAAGATTTAATTCCTTAATAATAGAAACGATATCTGTTTTCAGCAATTTGCTGAAATTGATTAAGTATTTTTATTTAAACTTTGTTTATGCAGTTTATTATACTTTTAAGTTGTAAATGTAAACTTGATAGTTTATTGTCTAACAATATCTACCCTTCCCATTTTAGAAATAAGAACTGGTATAGAAACAGGACATTTATCTTAAATGATCTTGTTATTAGAATTAAAAATGTTTTAGTTTTGACAAAAGTATTTTTTTATGTATTTCATTATTTTTGACACTATTTTCTTTTTTACAGAAATGTAGATCCTCCAATATGGTATGACACAAATGTCAAACTGTTTGAGATTCAAAGAGTATGAAAGTGAATATTTACATCCAATGAAATCCTGTTACAAAGATCTGACATTTCCATGTAGTATTGTGTTAATGTTTTATGTAGTTGTTTGGGTAAAATCTTGGGAATATATTCTTATGCAATGTTTTATTTGCATAATATTCATATCATTTAAAAATAATCTCATATACAGCATAATCTTATGTCTTACTTAGTATTCATTGTGTTTTCATCCATTATTAAAGTTATTTAGTGACATTTATTTTATAAAACTCTAAAAATAACATTTCAATAGTTTGGAATAATCTTGTACATCTATCTGAAGATGATTGGAAACATTCACAGAGTTTATGAACTAGTCATATTTCTTTATATTTTTATTCTGGTATGTTAAAGGTATATGCCTTTGGGAGACATAATATTAATTTTAATGCAATGGGTTTTAGTAACTGAGATTTTTCTTTATGTTTTAAGACTATAATGAATTTAAGAAGCTTGGTTAATTTCATTCCCAAGTATTGATAATCAAGAATAAGGACAAAAGTCGTGATATAGATTGATGCGGTCATTACCTGTTAGCAAGTTAACCAAATGACCAGACTATTTAACTGGAGCAGCCTTTAAAAAGGGGGTCTGCCGTTAATGTAAATCAACTTGCTTGTCTGCTCCAAATACATTAACTTGGAAACAAGTCAAAATGTCTGCTCAAGGTTCACTTTTCTGCAGGTTATGACAACACCAATCTGAAGTTATATCTTTAAACATTCTTATTATTAGTACTGTACATCTGATTGTAGTTTTCATAGAGAATTTATCTGTAAAGTCAAACATTGTATGATATATTCAACTCACGTTATAAACCCCATCAACCTATTAACTTGCTGTCATTATAGCCTTTTATTCACATGGAGTTGATAATATTCCTTGCAATAAAATTGTTGATGTTGTTTTGATTATTTTATTAATAAAAATACTTATTAAATTATTAAAAAGATAAAATTTCTATTTGAGAAATTTTAAAATTTAATGCATGCAAATTAGTGTTAATGACAAAATATTTCTGAAAGTTACTCCAACATTTTTGTTATAACCCATTCTTAATTTCTGCCCCTATAAATTCAATGTTCAAAGTTTTACTGTTTAAAAATGCCAATGTAAATCACCAACATGTCTTTAAGTATACTTGTGGCTTTACAGCAGACATGACATAATCATTTGTCATCTGGTATTTTGTCAAATTAATTTGCAACTCAATGAAACAGCAACACATTGACACAAAAAACTACATCAAAGTGGGTTTTTTTTTAGGTTTTAGAATTAAAAACTTCATATAGTTGAATGTAAATATTAGTTTTATGCTCTTAAAAATATACCATTCCAAGCAATATGTAAATATGGGCTTAAGATTACCTGTGATATAGATTAGAGTTGTGAAATACATTGTAGTATGCAATTAACCTTTGACCCTGTCATAGGAGTAATGGAAAAGGTCAAGGGGGAAAATGTTAAAATTTTCGATATTCTATTACAATAATTGAAATAAATTTGTTCAGAAATTTTTTATTAAACAATATATCTTAGCACATATGGCTGGTGTATAGTGTACTTTTCTCACAGTTTTTTTTTTTCATTTTGTAATTCTGCCCTTGCCTTCCTCTATCAAGACTTTTTGAATGCTTCTATGTCACTGTTGAAATCTAAGATGTGAAATATTTAGCTATGGATATATTTATGAATGGCCAAAAATTTGTTTAAAGTCAACATCTGTTGTGTTGATACATCTATTAATAGTTTATTTATTCTGTTAATGTGTGTGTTAAATTATATGTAATTAAATATTTGTTGAAACTGAAGTTGTATTTTAAATCTTTCCCTTCAATAAACTTGTAATTATAAATAATGGAATATGTGGGTTAATCGCCAATGAGACAGCAGTCTAACAACACATATAAACCAAAAGAGACATACATAGAGAGGTCAACATAAGATTTAAATGGAGTTTCTTTCTAAGAAGAAAACGGAAAATTTGTAATAGTTGATGAATTATGCAAACTAGGAACTAACTAGAGCTTGTATCCCTCAACATGTCATGGTATTTTCCACACACAACCCTTTTTTAATAGTACAAAACATTCCTTTGAATTTGCAGTCAATATAGCCTACATATAAATGAACAAAAAACCCCAGGGCCACTTCTATTTGATATAATGTAATGTAATTTTGTGGATTTCTTGAGTAAAGGTTAAACATGGATTTAAATGTTCAACAAAGATTTCTTCCATTTTTCTGTGTTTTTGAATTATGATGGAGGATTGTTTCAAATCTTGTTTAGTATGCCCCTTCAAGATGAATATTTTGGATGATCGTGACATTGTACTTTCAATGAGGTGTTCCCTTGACAAGTGGTTTGAAAATTGTCTTGAAAAAGTCATGAAGATCATTGAGAAAAAATTGCAAAAATAAAAGAACTAACAGTAAACTGCTGCAATCTGGATGTGGAGACGGATTGTAAGCTCAGGACACAAGTCTATCTTGATATAGATGTGGAGGTCCAATTGTGTGATAGCAGCAGTGTAGTACATCTAGGACTTGCAACACATGCACTGAGAAATGTCAACATTTGAGTCAATCATAGAGGATCAGGTGTCATGTCATGCTACTGATAAAGATCATGATGATCAGGGTTCTTTTTCATCTCAAATGTATACTTGTTCTCCAGTGGAGATATATCAAAGGGCACCTGCTGCATCTGGTCCAATTGAATGGACTTTCTATATTCATCAAACGGTGAAATATACCAAAGGGATATTCAAACTCATAAATCGAAATAAACTGACGATGTTATGGCAAATAAACGTAAAACGATGAAAAGACCAACAACAGTACACAAAACACTACATAGAAACTAAAAACTGAGCAACATGAACCCCACTAAAAACGGGGTGATCTCAGTTGCTCCTCAAGGGGTAAGCAGATCCACTAGTTGCACCCGTTGTGTTGCTCCTGTAAGTACAAACCCGGTGATAAGTCTTATTTTCGATGGGTCACATTCGAGGAAAAGAGGACTGGATTGTGGTTACAATTGGAACATATCCATCGTCATCTATGAAACAGATATTCCATAACGGTTAAACTTGTGATGGTGTCTATACAATTTTCGAAGAGATGATTTCAACGTCGCCATTTGGAACTCCTGGTTCAATAGCCTCCTTGTAAGCAGCAACTCTCTATCAAGGAAATCATGATAGGAAATGCAGAAATGCAGGCTCTTGAGTATCGTATCAACTGGGAGATATCTACTTCATATACAGGCACTGCTGGAATGTTTCTACATGAGAATGGAAAGTTCACTATTGGGAAAGTGAAATCATCTCATTTCTCGTAGTTTTGTTCTCATCCGACCTTCATTGTGAATTTCTAGATGTAAGTCAAGATATGAGGCAGACTTAACTGTATCTGTTGTATCCTTTATTTCAAGTTCAGTGGGATAGATGCGTTCCACATAGTCACCAAAATTTGAATTATTTAGTGAAAGGACCTCATCTATATAGCGGAACGTGACGTTAAAAGATAATGCTTGCTTCTTTTCACTCTCCCTACGAAGCTCCTGTAAGAAGACAGCCTCATGAATAAAGGAGCAAGTTGGCAAGAAGAGGTGCATAGTTTGTATCCCCGGATTGTCAGTTGAAAAATACGTCCGCCAAACTTAACAAATATGTTGTCAATCAAGAAATCAAGTATCTTGATAATGTCAGTTTAAGAGAATATTTCATTAGAATCAGAGTAATTTTTTACAAAGTAGGATTTATCCCTCGTTTAGACAACATACGTGTATCTACTTTTGCCATTCTTTTTCATAAAACAAAACAGGACTAATTCTTACAATTTGTCCTTTAGTTTGGAATCGGAAATACTTGTGTAAAGGATAGACAAGTCAAATGTTTTAATACTATTGTAAGAGGAAATAGATTTAGATTGTATGTCCTCTAACAGATCTTTGGATTTTTCATGTATCCATATCTGATTCACGCCGCTCCTAGAATAGGTAGTTTCACAATAGCTTTGAAGCCCGGCTTTGTTAACTACTAAAATTGATGTTCGTGAATTTGGAAAGAGGCAACAGTCCTTATATAGAACCTGAATCTGTAGATGCTTTATATCAGCAAGATTAAAAGCTGTCAAGACTGATCAAAAATCAAATAAATTGCCTTTGAACGGTACCATTATTATGGTGAAATACGTGAAAAGGGAGGCCATGGCAGGGCATTTGAAAAAAGAGCTGTTAGTTGCAGGGATGACAAGGCTTTCTTTGTTTAGAAAGTTAATTCTAATTTTTTCCTCCAATCCTCTCAAATCGGATGACACTATTGAGAAAGGTCTGTCAATTGGACATAAAAGCGCTTTTATAAATCTGGAGACAATATACCACAATTTCACAGACAATTAGATAACGTTTTCGTCGAATGGATAACTCAGCCAGGACACTTTTTCGAGTCATTTTTATGGCACTATGGTTTCTGCTTTTTTGGATGAGTCGGGCAACCTGCGAAGATGATAGGGTGGAAGACGTAAGAAACTAAGAACTATTGTAGAAGTATGGCTGATTTGTCAGTAAGAATCATGGTTACTTCAGTTCTAACAAAGAGGAAAAGTTGTTCTAATAAATGTAAAATATATTAGTAAATCTACTGAAAAAAATTATTGAAGTTGCCCGTTTTTGTTGCAGTCGGGTTTTTAATGGCCCGTATTTCGAAACACTGCATACCTCTGCAGAGAATTTATGTGATGCTAGAACGACACAAGACTGTGTAATAATGCAAGTAGTTATAACAAGAACTACACGTCTATAGTTGACATAATTCCTGCTAACGAATCCAGTAAGAAGAGGAAAGTTGATCAAGTTGATAATACGGAACACTAGGTGGCTAAAGTTGCTAGAAAAAACAAACAATTTTGATTCTAACTTGAGTCAAGATAATTGCCGTGCAGGAATTTTTTTTTTTAGGATTCGCAATTTTTCCAGGAAAACAGCTGGGGACTTAGAGGGTTTACAATCTGCAAGGAAGTAAGTTCAAAGGACCTTATGGAATATCTGTTTGTCGTAACCACCATCCTATTCTCTTTCACTGAAATTAGACTTATCACCGAGTTTTTACTTATATGAGCAACATAGTGACTGGTACCTAATGTGTAGCAGGATGTGTTTACCCTTCCATAGTTCCCATGTAGGTGTACTCTGTTATGTTTCAGGTGTACTCTGTTAATGTTTCACAGTAAGTGGACAAAAGAAGATTGCGACCAATTCTCAATCTCAATCTGCTAAATCAATTGGTAATTCTTCATCATTATAAGATTGAAATCCTACGGTCAACAATGAAAGCAGTGACACTTGAGACTATGCAAAAACTTTGAATTTGACGGATGCATTTTCCTTGTATCCGTTCACACAGACTTCTAAAGATTTCTGAGATTCAGATTTCTAAGTCACAGTTAAATAATAAAATCGAGGAATGTCGTTCGCGCTCCTAACTGCACCAAGAGTGTTATAAAAAATAATGGCAATATTGGAAACGTACAGACGAAAGTTAATTGTTCAGATTTTCATGTATCTAGACGATTGGTTAACAGTCAATTTCGACAGAGCGATTCTTGTCAACTAAATCAATTATGTACTTAGGTTAGGATTTGGGGCTTCTGGTGAATCGAACAGAGTAAAATTTTGAAACCAACCCAGCATATAAAATACTCTTTTCAATTTGAAGAGGATATAGTCACACCACAGAGGACAGATATTATAGTATTCTAGAAAACACAAACATTAAAGAAAAGTCAGCAGACTCAAGCAAGATCAATACTTAAACTTCTAGGTATGATGGCTTCATTCATTTACCTTAAACCAATGGGCAGATGACCAATCGAGCTTTACCAGTAAGCACCTTAGAGGCCGAACATTTTGCTTTTGACTCAGTTCATTCCTGTATGCACGGGTTTGATAATGCAGTTAAATTGGTGGACAAATCGAACAAATATATTCAAATGAAGGCCTTAACAGGAGCTATCAGTATCAGTACAAATGGTGTACATGTAGCTCTTCGAGAAGATGTAATAAGGGGCAAAATTATTTTCATATTTTGGACAATTCAACTGTGATAAGTTAGAAGATACACATTCTCCGGAACTGTAGTAAGAACAAAATAACTATTCGTGCAGTTTACATCCCTGGAAAGATGATGATGATGATGGATGGCTGCTTAACGTCCAACCCGAGAAAGAAAAATAGGTAAAAAGATGCACTATTGAGAGGAAAAAGTCCTGTCAAAATGACGGAATGGACACTTAGCAGTATGGTGGTAGGTATGATATTTCATCAGATGCGGAACCCATGCATAGATTTGTTTGCCTCAGCTCAGAACAAAACGTTGGCAGTTTATTTCTCGCCTGTTCCGGAAAGCATTTAAAGTAGATGCTCTGACCGTAAATTAAAGTGACATGTTTGCATATGCTCTCCCATGTCTATTACTTGTTCCTTGAGTCTTGCAAACGATTCGAGAAGAAAATATTGTATTTCTCCTCATTGCACCAAAGTGGCCACGACAATCTTGGTATCCTCATTTGTTGAAACTTCTGATAATTATTCCAATGAAATTACCTCATCTGCCAGATCTGCTTTCACAAATTAACAATTAAGAATCCAGAAACATTGAATCATATGACATGGAAATTGTCAAACTGCGACACAAGTCAGAAGGATTTTCATACAAAACAGCAGTTAGACTTATTACCGGGTTTGTACTAACATGAGCAACACGACGGGTGCCACATGTGGAGCAGGATCTGCTTATCCTTCCGGACACCTGAGATCACCAACAGTTTTTGGTGGGGTTTGTGTTGCTTAGTCTTTGGTTTTCTATGTTGTGTTTTGTGTACTATTGTTTGTCTGTTGGTCTTTTCTTTTTAGACATGACGTTGTCAGTTTATTTTTGACTTATGAGTTTGAATGTCCCTTTGGTATTACGCCTCTCTTTCATAATGCAAAACTCAGAACAAATGTCTCGCTGCGATATACCCTTTTTGTGATGATGCGGTGTAAAGCAATCATCCACCAACCAATCAATCAATCCGAATTCATGACAGTTGGTGTAGAAAACACAATATCAGTTTCACTTCTACAACTATTCCAGATCTAGCAGAATTCTTTATGCAGCTTTCTTCTGTAAGAACATATAAACCATAAACTATGTCTGGTTATAAGTCACCTTTAGCATTGATTCACAATGAACGGAACGGATATTTCAAAAGTTTTACAAGATATTGAAGTAAGATTTCAAATCAATTTACCGACTTGAATGTTATTTCTTCATTATATAAAACATTGAAATAGACGCTTGGATCGGTGGGACTGTTTTTGGGTTGAGGCTAGTGTGGCTGAGATGCAACATTTTCCATATCCTTCTTAAAACAGTAAATTGCAAGTCCTGGGCGAACCAAATTGCAATTATAGTGGATATCCTTTAGTGACAGCTTAAATGAACGAAATATTAGTAACCAAGAAGAAAACTCAGATTTTTCTGTTGACATCTGAATTGTAAACATATTTCATGAAAGATATGTTTCATATTTCACGCATCTATAACACATACAATACGTTAGCAGGTTCAAAATATTTTTTCGGGTGTTGACATTGCGTCTGGCTACTGGCAAGTGGAATTAAAGTAGGAGGAAAAAGAAATCTGGCATTTTCAACACCATAATGTATATATGAGCTTTATGTAATACTATTAAGCTTGACAAAAGCACCTGGTCTGTTCAAGAGATTGATTGAAAATGTGTTTGGAAATTTAATTTTAATCATGTTAAATATATTTTGATGATATTGCAATTTTCAACTCAACATTCGATGAGTGCATCAATCGGTTAAGAAAAGTGTTTGAACGATTTAACCGTGGGATTAAATTCGAGGCCAACAAGAGCTAATCGTTAATCGATGCAGTAAATGTCACTCGGTCACATTGTATTAGACCAGGGATAAGGAGCTTCAATGAACCAGAAGATCAGATAGCTAGATGACAGACTGACCAAGTCAGGTGAATGTAAGTCAACAGAAGGAAATTGTGAACACTTATGCTTTTTGTAATTCTTTAAAAATTGGAAGAATTAAGATTTGAGTTGAGGGCACCTGCCAGGTGAGGGATTCGAACTCACATAACCTCAGTGTTGACAGGCTAGTGATACAGTAGTTCGACTTCTTAGACCAATTGGCCACTGAGGCCCCTATTTTGACCGGAAACAGTCTCAGTGGGTAGATAATAACTTAAAACAAGTGAAAATGTTTGAGTTTTTTATCCGCCGATCATAAGTGACAAGTATTCAATGACAATGAAGTGATAACTTGGCTAAGGACAATATTATCATTACGATGCGTTCTTTGTAGAAAATTCGATAATGTCCTAGGTCAAACACATTTGCAAGTTAAAGTTCCGACTTACATACAGAGAAGAATTATAGTGAACTTCACGATGACATAGTCTGTCTTATAGATGAAATACAACCCACTCTCCTCCATTATCGACTGTTTTTTTTTTCATAACGACCTCTCTCAATTCGAAGACTTTTATCATTTAGTCTTAATCAACACAAAGTATGCTATTTTGTTGGGTATTCTTATATTAATAACTTTTTCAAAATTGAATTTGAAATTATAATATTGATTTTTTATTTTCTGTGCTCAACATGGGACTTGTAATTCTAATCATGTGATATATAAGCGCATTGTCGTGTTTCATTGAACAAAAAACAAACGCTGAAAAGCACAATACGTACTTTATTTTGTCGAGGCCGCATATACAGCTATTTTAGCTTCAGTTTTGGATGAGTATTTTGTTCACCTACTTTACTATCGTTCTTTTTTTTGTAAAAATGCCCCAAATGTCTCCATAATAAGATATACATCTGTATATTTATGGTTTGAAGGCTCATAACTTAAAGTTGTAGCAGGAGGTGATCGTACAACATAGATACCGACCTGAATTAAAGTCACTAAACTTAAAAATACGGATATTGAAACTATTTCAAATATATCAATAATCAGAGTTACACATTTACAATATATGTCTATACATGTAACCGAGTTTGAATCCTGAAAATGGAACTATAGTGGATATAATTAGACTAGTGATAGGCATATAAAGCATGTATGTTTTAACATGCTTAATTCTTTGTACGTTTTGCTTTTATGTGTACAAATACATTGTTGTTAATTTTTATAGTATAATCTTAAAAACGACTATCAGATTAATATATACTAATCAGTAGAATTATAAGTATGAGTATATATTTCTGATGAACAAGTAAAAAGTAGAAAAAGTTGAAATAAATTCTTGGTGTTACTGCAAACAATAATTCAAACGTAGAAATCCGTTTGCAACATTTACAATTCAGAATATATCTGGTTTCTATGAAGATAAACTTAAGGTAAACTATTTAGAAAGATGTGACAATAGTCCCGTTAATTCCATACATTATTATATTTAAGGTACCATAATTTACTTAGGACTGACATACGTAAAAGTAAACAAATATAATTTGATAAATTTGCATAAAGGTAATAAGGCGCAATTGTATTCCTTGTTCTGGTGCAATTTGATACCTTTGAAAAATAAAATTTGGCGCACTTGATATATCTTTGAAAGAGCAATTGGCGCAAAAGGACTGCAGCCAGTTTAAACTGGACAGAGTACATCTACAAGATGTCTTGCGTAATATTGAGTACCATTAACTTGTAACTAAAGATTTGCAAGCATCTGCCGATGCAAAAACGAATTATTAATTCTAATGCATAGATTCTACAAATATTTGATTATTGTTAAATATATTGGGAAACAGGATTGTAATTTTATAGTTTGTATAGATACATTAGACATTTTTTAAGGAGGACAAAGTCCGGTTTTAGAAACTGATATAATGACACCATCACCGAGATTGTTTGATAGTTTAAATGCACTTTGGTGCACTAAAACATGGTATTTGATGATTTGCTTTAGAAGAAAATGTTTGCAATTGTAAAAAAAATTAAAAAAAAATTAAAAGATAATATTATAATTTCGTTAAATAAATAGGCTCTGAATACCTTTTTTGAAACATTTGTTGTAAATGATTGTATCAATATGTATTTATTTTGTATGTTATCAACATTTGTCTTTATGTATATCTTGGATTGTTTTGAGGACCCTCAGGAAGATGAGCTTTGACACTAATAAGGTAATCCTCTTGAAATGAATTATCGGGTTTTGAAACTTAAGGGCATGGTGACCTACATTAAATTATCACTATGCTAAATCATATCATTTTCTAAATTATCACTTTGCTAAATCATATCATTTTCTAAATTATCACTATGCTAAATCATATCGTTTTCTAAATTATCACTATGCTAAATCATATCGTTTTCTAAATTATCACTATGCTAAATCATATCACTTTCTAAATTATCACTATGCTAAATCATATCACTTTCTAAATTATCACTATGCTAAATCATATCATTTCCTAAATTATCACTATGTTAAATCATATCATTTCCTAAATTATCACTATGCTAAATCATATCATTTCCTAAATTATCACTATGCTAAATCATATCATTTTCTAAATTATCACCATGCTAAATCGTATAATTTTCTAAATTATCACTATGCTAAATCATATCATTTCTAATTTATCATTATGCTAAATCATATCAGTTTCTAAATTGTCACTATGCTAAATCATATCATTTCTAAATTATCACTATGCTAAATCATATCATTTTCTAAATTATCACTATGCTAAATCATATCATTTTCTACATTATCACTATGCTAAATCATATCACTTTCTAAATTATCACTATGCTAAATCATATCACTTTCTAAATTATCACTATGCTAAATCATATCATTTCCTAAATTATCACTATGCTAAATCATATCATTTTCTAAATTATCACTATGCTAAATGATATCATTTTCTAAATTATCACTATGCTAAATCATATCATTTTCTACATTATCACTATGCTAAATCATATCACTTTCTAAATTATCACTATGCTAAATCATATCACTTTCTAAATTATCACTATGCTAAATCATATCACTTTCTAAATTATCACTATGCTAAATCATATCATTTCCTAAATTATCACTATGCTAAATCATATCATTTTCTAAATTATCACTATGCTAAATCATATCATTTCCTAAATTATCACTATGCTAAATCATATCATTTTCTAAATTATCACCATGCTAAATCATATCATTTTCTAAATTATCACTATGCTAAATCATATCATTTCTAATTTATCATTATGCTAAATCATATCAGTTTCTAAATTGTCACTATGCTAAATCATATCATTTCTAAATTATCACTATGCTAAATCATATCATTTTCTAAATTATCACTATGCTAAATCATATCATTTTCTACATTATCACTATGCTAAATCATATCACTTTCTAAATTATCACTATGCTAAATCATATCACTTTCTAAATTATCACTATGCTAAATCATATCATTTCTAAATTATCACTATGCTAAATCATATCATTTTCTAAATTATCACTATGCTAAATCATATCATTTCTAAATTATCACTATGCTAAATCATATCATTTCCTAAATTATCACCATGCTAAATCATATCATTTCCTAAATTATCACCATGCTAAATCGTATCATTTTCTAAATTATCACTATGCTAAATCATATCATTTTGATGTTTTCTTCTCTTTTCTCGTTGTGCTTTTATTGGACTTGCTCGATATAGATGTTGCTATATCTGACTCTACGTCATGATATGCAGTAGTTGTTTTACTGGGTCCATATGACAGGAAATAAATTCATAAACTCATTTATAAGTTTTTGTAAATCTTGTTGTTTTTAATATGACAAATGTGACAATTTATTATCTAAATTAGACAAAACACTCAAAATTGGGTATTTTTTCTGTGCGTTTCATATCTGGAGATATAATCTCTTCAGGTGCAATAACACCTTTACAATTCGCAAATGGTTTAAATTGGAATTCATTTTCTCTTTCATAATATGATTTATACATGTTTATATGACACACCCTTCTTCCTTTGCGGCGCCAACAAGTATTTACAACTTTATGCACAAGAACCTTTTTGTTAATAGGGTGTATGGACCATAGTACTTAGCTTGCAGTAGATTACCAGAAATTGATAAACGTAATAACACTTTTTCACCTGGCTGAAAACTTCTTTCTCTAGAATGCTAATCATACTAAACTTTCATTTCATGTTGAATGCTATTTGAAACGACATAATAAGCTACGGTTTTGACAGTAAAAGTTAAAAAAAAATCTTTTGTTTCAAACATTTATTGTCTGAAAATACATACATTCAACCTCCTTTTAATTTGCATGCGACCTATAATGCAACGACATCATTTGAGATGGATTGCGTATGTGCTCAGCATATTCAGTTATTGAAAAGAATGTTAGCTTAGAAAGTAACACTAGGAAAGCCAACAGGTAAACCCATGTTGTTGATTGAAAAAAAAAAAATTATTATACAGGTAACATGTCAAACGGTAATATGAAATAAGGAGATTTTGTATAATTCCCAAGTGAGACAACTGTTCAAATGAGTTCAAATGACATGGATTTAAGCAACTTTAAGTCGCCATCAGCCCTAAAACAAAGAGCAAGACCGATACCGTATCGTCAGTTATAAAAGCCCCGATATGAAAAATGTGAAATAGTTCAGATGGAAAAACCAACGACCTGATTCATGAAAAACAATAAACGGAAAACAAACAGAACAGATAGCAAACAACGACACCCACGGAATATGCAACCAACGACAACCACGGAAGATAGCAACCAACGACAACCACTGGAGATAGCAACCAACAACAACTAATGAAGAAAGCAAACAACGACAACCACTGAAGATACTACAAACGATAACCAGTGAAGAAAGAAACCACGACAACCACTGAAGATACAACAAACGACAACCACTGAAGATAGCAACCAACAACAACCACTGGAGATAGCAACCAACGACAACAACTGAAGATAGCAACCAACGACAACCACTGAAGAAAGCAACCAACGACAACCACTGGAGATAGCAACCAACAACAACTAATGAAGAAAGCAAGCAACGACAACCACTGAAGATACTACAAACGATAACCACTGAAGAAAGCAACCAACGACAAACACTGGAGATAGCAACCAACAACAACTAATGAAGAAAGCAAGCAACGACAACCACTGAAGATAGCAACCAACGACAACCACTGAAGATTGCAATAAACGACAACCACTAAAGATACTACAAACAACAACCACTGAAGAAAGAAACCACGACAACCACTGAAGATAGCAACCAACGACAACCACAAAAAAAGCAACCAACAGCAACCACTGAAGAAAGCAACCAACGACAACCAATGAAGAAAGCAAGCAACGACAACCAGTGAAGATAGCAACCAACGACAACCACTGGAGAAAGCAACCAACGACAACAACGGAAGAAAGCAACCAACGACAACCACTGAAGAAAGCAAGCAACGACAACCACTGAAGAAAGAAACCTCGACAACCACTGAAGATAGCAACCAACGAAAACCACTGAAGAAAGAAACCTCGACAACCACTGAAGATAGCAACCAACGACAATCACGAAAGAAAGCAACCAACGACAACCACTGAAGAAAGCAACCACGACAACCACTGAAGATACTACAAACGACAACCACTGAAGAAAGAACCACGACAACCACTGAAGATACAACAAACTACAACCACGGAAGATAGAAACCAACGACAACCACTGAAGAATGCAACCACGACAGCCACTGAAGATACAACAAACGACAAACACTGTCTGAAGATAGGATAGCAACCAAAGACAACCACTGAAGAAAGCAACCATGACAACCACAGAAGATAGCAAGCAACGACAACCACTGAAGATACTACAAACGAAAACACCTGAAGATAGCAACCAACGACAACCACTGAAGATAGCAACCAACGACAACCACTGAAGAATGAAACCACGACAACCACTGAAGATACAACAAACGACAACCACTGAAGATAGCAACCAACGACAACCACTGAAGAACGCAACCACGACAACCACAGAAGATAGCAAGCAACGACAACCAGTGAAGATAGCAACCAACGACATTCACTGAAGATAGCAACCAACGACAACCACTGAAGATAGCAATAAACGACAACCACTGGGGATAGCAATAAACGACAACCACTGGGGATAGCAATAAACGACAATCACTGAAGATAGCAATAAACGACAACCACTGAAGTCCATAACAGCCAACAACAACCACTGAAGATATTAACCAAAGACAACCACTGAAGATAGCAAGCAACGACAATTACGGAGGATAGCAACCAACGACGACCACTGAAGATACTACAAACGAAAACAACTGAAGATAGCAACCAACGACAACCACTGAAGAAAGCAACCACGACAACCACTGAAGATACTACAAACGATAACCACTGAAGAAAGAAACCACGACAACCACTGAAGATACAACAAACGACAACCACGGAAGATAGCAACCAATGACAACAACTGAAGAACGCAACCATGACAACCACAGAAGATGGCAAGCAACGACAACCAGTGAAGATAGCAACCAACGACAACCACTGAAGATAGCAACCAACGACAACCACTGAAGATAGCAATAAACGACAACCACTGAAGATATTAACCAAAGACTACCACTGAAGATAGCAAGCAACGACAATTACGGAGGATAGAAACCAACGACAACCACTGAAGATAGCAAGCAACGACAATTACGGAGGATAGCAACCAAGACAACCACTGAAGATAGCAACCAACGACAACCACTAAAGATAGCAACCAACGAAAACCAGTGAAGATAGCAATAAAAGACAACCACTGACGATAGCAACCAACGACAACACTTAATAGCACACCACTGACTTGGGACAGGCACATGTAGGGTTACACAATCCGTTGGAAATAGTTTGTTCATCAGATTGGCAGGATGCACAAAAAAAATAACATAAAGACAAGCAAAGTACCGATCTAAGGGAACTCGCAGTTACTGAAAGCTAGTACAGAGACAATAACTATAAATCGTGTTCTCCAATTTTAATGTATAGATATGATATCAAATCAAACAGAAACTATGAAAATCATCATTATACTATTGCACGTAATATTTATATTTACTTATTTATAATAATAATGGGGCACATATGTATCGGCAATCTTCGGAGGTCATGCCGATCAACAGTATTTTGAAGCGTTTTGCTTTAACTTTGGCTATAAAAAGAAATTATTTAAAACTCTCTGATAGGTTTTACATACTCCTTAATGACCAGACATTGATGCTTCATGACCGTAACTTAAAACGATTTACTGCATTTAGTGGGCACAGCTATATGACTAACTGTTTACCCTTCCTCGTCTGTAGGGACAACAGGGGCCTCCATTTCCTCATAAAAATTTCTGAAAAACTTATCAACACAAACAGCAAATCTATCAATCTAAATCTCACCCACTGCTTTGCTCATTATGACTGATGTTTCAGGAGCATTTCCTTCAGCTGTTTAATATAAAAATAAGGAGATGTGGTATGATTGCCAATCCAATGAAACAATCATCAACCAAAGTTAAAACGAAGTGGTCAGTAAGCCGTATGCATACAACATTGGTTGTTTTTAGACAATGTTGGGGTTTGAGCGGTCTCTTGATTCTCATTAAATGTACAATTATCATCATTTATGGCATTAAAATATGTGCCGAATATATCAACCTCATTTTGAGAAGCTTTAGTTGTTGTTTTCTTTGCAATATCACGAGTAAAAGCACATGATGGAAAAAGTATTGTACTCTTCTAAATTATTGAAATTAAGTCAATTTAGAACAAAAAATGTCTTATTTCCTCTTTTTTTACGGAAGTCACCTCACAAAATTAACAAAAATATATACTGAAAAGAGTGGATGAATAAACTGAAAGTAACCGGTTTGTCTTTCCGATCTTTAAATTTTCACATTAAACCTTACATGTCATTTTTTCAAATTATGTTTTAACCCATTCAAAAGACTATATTGACATATGTAATAACTTCTGTTTTCTTATGGTACAAAATTATTAATATTAAAACCAATTGTAGTATTTACGTCACTAGCCTGAAATACCAGTCAGCGAAGGGATCACACGGATTGTTTCAAGAACATTGATGGTTAATATCTATAAAACTGTCGAAGGATAGCTATACTTAGACACTTTATATATCTAAATATTGACACCAGTGCAGTGGCCCCATTCAAATTGAAATTACTTTCACTGTAAACAAGACATTAAAAGGTAAGTGAATGCATAAAACCTGGTCCACATATTAGAAAACGTCTCATCCAGGCCTAAATCAATAGTAGTTTTTCGAGTATGTCTACGTTTGCGCGAGTGTTGGCCTATATAGGGTAAATGCTATAGGAAGCAAATAAGATTCTCAATCACAAAATGCATAAACGATGTACTTAGACACCTTCTATACTTTATCCGAAACTTTCTTTCTTGTCATCTACTTGCTACATCTAATTATCATAATTGTAACAGACATATATGCAAAATAATGATACATGAAATGAAAATCTAAACTCCAATTTCTTTCAGCTGTATAATTTCCTTTTTATATACCGATTTTTCTAAAATATTTATTTTTCTATGAATTTTGCATTATTTTTTTCAAACTTGTGCACATGCCTATAAATAATGCAAATCATATGTATACAACATTGAATAGAATGATATACGTAATAATTTAATTTGTACAGAGTTGAGTCGCCTCGTGCTAGGTTAATTAAAATAATCCGTAACTCCTATGATATTTGATAGGTCAAATTCGCGACATTTGCTCAGTATATGTACATTCTTTTTTTTTAAATAGCGTCGCGACAGTCAAAATAATTTAACAGATGCAATAATATCTAGATAACTATTTCCATTCCATAAAAAATCCACGGTATTTATATCAGGAAGATCTTTTTCTTTTAGGCATGGTCGACGAAATGTATTAAATATTTCTTCGATTGTGAATGATATCTGATGTCAAATTAATTTTGTACATTCAGTGCAAGGTTGTTGCAAATTATTCACTCATTGAACTTCAAATGTGTCAATGATCCATTTAACAGGTATTTAGGACTTCTGCAACGAATATCTTAATTGCAGGAACCGATATACTGAACTTTTGGATGTATAGTAGAGGAAACGTTTACCAGGTAAGTCTATAGTCATTTATACTTTTCATTGAGTGAATTTTAAATCAATTATCATAATTTATGATAGAAAATGTTGATAGTAAAATTATGTCACCAAATGTCTATAGTTCAAAAATTTAAAATAAATCCATCGAATTAAACATGAGTATGATGCTTTTTTCACGATTTAAGATACCACAAAGTCAAAATAGAAACTTTAAAAGTGTTACTGCAAGTTACAAAGCTTTAAATAAAATTGTTTATTTTCATTATTTCAAAACATTTACATATTTTTAATTATGTATAAAAAAAAGACCTTGGGGACGAGAAAATATGTCAATGAGATACTAAGTAGCAGGCCAACGGATATCAGTCTGTCAAAGTACAAAACGTGACAATTTGCATTGCTATTTATACATTCAGCAATGAGCAAAATGAACACGTTTTTCGTAAATTGTTTTGTTATAAATTAGGCCATTAGATTTCTCAATCGAATTGTTTCATATCTATCATGTCGGGGCCTTTTATAGCCGACTATATGTATGGGTTTTGTCATTGTTGAAGGCCATACGGTTACCTATAATTGCTTACATCCACTTTATTTGAACTTCGGTGGATAGTTGTTTCATTGGCAATCATACCACATGTCCTTATTTTATACAAAGTTGTTTTAGTGTACGTCAGTTACACATCAATATAGAAAAGTAGTCTCCTTCAACATGAGACTGTCAAACATTGAAATATAGATATGATCACTATGGCAATGTTATCACCGGGGACCTGATTATTGCTCAAGACAGAGAAATTATAAACTTTCTGAAAAAAACTGATAGGAAAGAGTGTCGTCAGGTCATTTAAGCTGTTCTTTCATCCTATGTTAAATCGGTGTAAACGGGAAATATGAAAAAAAATTTAATAAACGAATGAATATTGTGGATACTTGCATATATTTCGAGAATAGTTAAAAATATTAGATTTTAAAGAGGGTTATGATTAGAAATAAACTTCAAGTACTCGCAAAGCGTTATTTGTTCGTACCGGTCGACAAAGCAGGCATCACAGCCAGAATGTAGTGCTGGTATGACAACAAAACTACACGGAACACTGGAGTAAAATCTTTGAATATTTCTTCATCGGTCCTAAAATTGATTTTTTTTTTTAAATTAATAAATATTTATAAACACTTTTGACCTAATGTCCGTCAATACTTTTATTCAGGCATTGCACAAGGTCGTGCTCTTATCAGCCTGTTTATGACGTCTTTTACCAAATCAATTGGATGTGTTCAGATTGATATTCTAGTCTGGAAAAACATGATTTATCTATTAGTTGTAATTGGCTTGCTTCTACGTCATTTGGTCTCTGGTAGATAGTTATCTCATTGGCAATCATATTGTCTCTTCTTATTTTTATTTTGAAGTAGCTTTCAGTATAATTACAAGTAGCCATACATCGATACATTCTTGTTTTTTTGTCTATTTTGTTTAGAGTTTTGTGCTTAGTGTCGATCTGATGAGTCAGTATATATTAAGAAAAGGTGATGTTGTATGATTGCTAATGAGGCAGCTATATCTACCAGAGTCCAAATGACGTAGATGTAAGCAACTATGGATCACATACGACCTTCAACAAAGATCAAAACATTTACCGTATAGTCAGCTATAGTCGACAGGACAGAATGTGTTTCAAACGAGAAAACTAATAAACCATATTCTAAAAGACTACAGCATCTAAGCCTTTTTCATCTGACTTTTATAGTTTGTTGTTTATATGTAAAACCTCATTTGCAATAAGAATTCTGCATGTACAACCAAACTTCATCAAATGAAAGAATTTTGCCAAGTAAGTTGTGGTAACAAAAGTCCTAATTGTACAGTTTGCCTTCCTTATAGTAATGATTTTATTGCCTTCCTTATAGTAATGATTTTATTGCCTTCCTTATAGTAATGATTTTATTGCCTTCCTTATAGTAATGATTTTATTGCCTGTTTGGTTTCTACTTATTTTCTAAACTAAAAGTTAAGGAAGCCAAAAATTCTGCAGTGTGAGTAAGATATCGGAATCACTGAAATCATTATCGTAATCACTGAAATCATTATCGTAATCACTGAAATCATTATCGTAATCACTGAAATCATTATCGTAATCACTGAAATCATTATCGTAATCACTGAAATCATTACCCACATTCATACATTATATAATAGTATATAATATAGCTACATGGCTGATATATACTAGTATATAACATAATTACATGTCTGATCTTTAAGTTGTGCTAAACTTACCTTTCTTCGTAATGCAATGTAGACTGTTGTGCTTGTCCTTGATGTAATTAATTTTCCGTTAAGGTAAATTTCTGTTTTTGGTAATCCTAATATTTATGAATCATACAAATAAGATAGACAGAATTTTGGTTACAAAAATCTCTTTCTGTTTCAAACCGAATTCTTCAATACTTGGTGATGCTATTAATTGTAAACTTCTTAGAAAACGTTCTAGTTAATAGTAGTAATGAATTAAATTGAAGAAAAACCCACAGTAATATCTTTTTTCATCTATGAAAAAAGAAACGAGAAAAGCAGCATATTTGTGGTTTGAATTTTGTGGAAAAATAGTGTACAATGTTTCTGTGCAAACAAATACCATTTTTTCTACTGATTTTATTTGTCATAGAAATAAAAGAAAAAGAAAAAGTAAAGGCAAGGATAGAACAGAGAATTTCAGAAAAAAGTATCAAATTCGACTTATAAACATTTTGTTATTAAGTCACATAGATAACTCGATTAAACAACTTTTTTTCTAGAGCTTATTGATATGTAAACAAGATTGATGCACTCACAAACTGAATAACAGTCCGAATATGTTTAACGAAATAAACACTTTTCTATTACCATCTATTCCCGAGTTTCCATTAATACGGTGTCATTTATATATAGAGACAATAGATATAAGAAGATGTGGTATGAGTGCCAATGAGACAACTCTATATCCAAGTCAAAATTTATAAATGTAAACCATTATAGGTCAAAGTACGGTCTTCAACACGGAGCCTAGGCTCACACCGAACAGTAAGCTATAAAGGGCCCCAAAAATTACTAGTGTAAAACCATTCAAACGGGAAAACCAACGGTCTAATCTATATAAAAACGAGAAACGAGAAACACTTATGAACCACATCAACAAACGACAACTACAATGTCTATACAGCTTAACTTTTAGGAAATTTGGGATTATTACGTCAATTTGGTCACACCCTCTGTTCATTGGCAATCATACCAGTTCTCCTTATTTTCATATTTATAAATTAAATTTAGAATATTTAATTAATTGTACTGAAACCAGTGACGTTCTCGACATATATATTCAATACATAGATAAATGTACATAAATCAGACATTCGTTCCTGGGAATAATAGACTTGAATAATTCATGTGCGTCTTTTTGTTTGTTTCGTCTCAAATTGTTCGAGTTTTGTATGTTTATGTTAAAGGGTCTTTGTCTAGTTTCAATCGAGGTCAATGAGTGGATGCTCATTCTGCAACTGAATGATTCAATGAAGATATCTGAATGCATTAGGTTCCTAATTCCTACGGTTGAAACCAATGTTGACCATTATTTTTAACAAAATTCCTGTACTTAATTTACATACGTTCACTTGAATACATCAATAAAAACTCGAACTTTATAGAATTCAATATAATAGGCAAACACATTATAATACTTCGGATATTTCTTTGGGAAGCTAGTTTGCACAATGTCATCTTTTACAGACCATTTATTGCCAAAATACCAGGGTCTTCTTTTAAATCAATTTCAATTGACAGTTTTATCAGATAAGGCAAATGCAGGTGCATATTCAAGATCAGTGTAATAATTTGTCAATTTATTACTTGTTTCATGTTTGCTAAACCTTTAAAATTAACCTGTCATATGTTATGCGAATTTAAATAGACAATTTATTTGTGTATCCTTTTTTCAAGTTATGCCAATAAATTGTTTACAGTAAACAGATTTTATTTCTACTCTAGTCAACTAATTTTGTAAATTGGATAATTTGAAATAACTAGACCAAAGTCAATGGTATAAGATATCATAAGAAAAAATAAAATAAATATAAGAATTACTTATTTATTATTAAAGTTGGTGATAACAGAAAGCTGATATAGTAGACTGTTTTAATAAAATAAAATTAGCTATGGTGTAACTAACTTCATCGCAGCAGTGTCCACATTTTTTATTACAACTATGTAATCTTCTAAAATATATAAAAAAATATCCCAACTTTGTACCAATCCCGAAAGTGACGCCTGATATCACCACTGGCCATGAATTGAATCTGCATGTAAAATACATGTTACAGTAATAAATGTTGCTGCTGTTCAAAAAAAAGTTAAGCACCAATTTTGCACGATTCTTTTTGGACTTATTTGTGTAAAGTATGTAACAAAAATCTTCCAAATGCATCTACAAGTTCTTCCATTATTTCGATATCAGTTTCAGGGACATGAAGATTTTTCGCGGATGGAATTTGTCATCTTCACTGGTTGCTATGCCGAAAACAGTGTTTCCAGCATATAGACAAAATATAAATTTTCATTTTGTCTTGTTTAGGTTAATCATTTTCAATTTTTTACCAGGCCAGCAGACTTATTTAAAAATCACCTTCACCTTCCCCGGCGAAATTCAAATGGTCTTCTACATATGTACAATGTACTTCATTTCATTTAAATTGATTTGCAGAGTACAGGAGTTGTACCCATTGGAAACGTTTGATTTTGTCAGTTTTCTGGACTCCCTTTTGAATTTACCTTGAAGTTCGGTATTTTTGGTATACCTTTTTTATGTAAAGCTTTGCAATCTATGCGCTGTCGCCTTTCGTTCCCTCGTTAATTTGATAAAGATCCAATGAAAGTTTTATATTAAGAATAGCTAGATCGAGATTGAAAGCCAATTATCGAATGAACATTTTTACGGAAGTTATGCCTGTCGGTAATAAAAAAATATATGATAAAACTCTTAAATGCTTACAAAACGGAGGAACAGATTTGATCCCAAAATAAACATGTCCCGGAAGCTTCGAGCTGTGACATGTAAAGACATGATCATGCACTATGGACAGATGAAATACAACTTCAAAGTTTGACAGCCAAAGAATATGAGATGATAACTAACTCCAACACAACTTTCCCAGTTGAGTGACAGTTTGGCATTTTTTTTTTTTTTTTTTTTTTGTTCGCGGGGATATAATACAATGAAGAAAAAAACATTGGCATTACATGATGCCATTACTGGTGTACGTTGCTGGTGTAACAGTAGTTGGATCGGAGGTGACATTCACAGTGCTAACAATCAAAACTGGCCATTTGACTGATGTAGAGAAGAAATTATATTAAGGTGGTAAAGCAACAATATACTACTCAAAGCCAAAGGACTTCTTGCTGAGGGAAGATCATGACATATTGGTGGTTAAACATAAGACTAACACGGACTGGATTGGCAGAACAGGAATTCTCTAGAGTTCTCAACATTCACATTATCATCAGTGCCTGTAAAATTCAACGCAAAAGTTGATCAGTGTTAAAAGTTTACAAAAGACCAAGGTTTCAACCTTTTATTGCAAAAATGATCTTAGACGGGATTTTAGATATATATAGGTTCCTTATGCTTTCGTTAATATTTCCAGAATATTCTTGATACAGTTTAGTCAAATACATTTCACCAAAAGCAGCAAATTTGCTATTTTTGATTTTGACTTGGGGAAGAAGTCAAGAAACAATAGAGAATCATCTTTACCTGGTTGTCATGTTGTCCGTGCGAGGTAACTTGTTGGTAGTTAAGGACGTTAATCACTCCCAGTAGATTTGTTTTCTCTCGGAAAAAAACTATTATCTTCTATGTAACTCAGTTACATTGAAAACTAAAATCTTACACTTTACATTTCTTTTATCGGTGTAAAATCTGATAATCTTTTCGTAGATTATCATTAATGCGTTTGTAAATACCGGTAACATGAACCATTATGGTCTATATATGTGGCAGTTACGGGAATGGAAACTACTGATTTTCCTGTCCGTGACAGCAGTGCTTGTATAAAGTTAGCTATGAAGTATCATAAAATTAGAATAATGCAATAAAGACAGACTAGAAATACATGTATAGGACATACAATGTCAGCTTGGGTGATCCAAATACAAGACTCATCATTTTCTGAAGTAGAATTTTGAGGTTTTACTTTAAAGGGTGTCTATGCTGAAGGTACTGGGATTTCGATATTTGACCCATACGAATCATGGCAGGAAATATAAAATAAGATAACAGCACAACATAAAAATCGTAGAAATCAGTTGAAAAAAGCTTTACTCATCAGATCAACACAAAACACAGAAACAACTTAGCACATTTTATGTTATACAATAATTATGGACTATCTATCCATTTGGTCCCCAGAGATAAAAAGATCATTAAAGTTGTCTGAACTTATCTTCATGCTTCGCTCTAGCTCAAACTACGATGAATTCGTGTACTCAGAGCAACAGAAGCCTACAAGAGACTGTTGTACTGAAAGTTTCCGAATTTTGGTATTTGTAGAAATTAAGGTAAATTGTAGGCATTAATTTTGGGGCCCTTTATAGCTTGTTGTTCGGTGTGAGCCAAGGCTCCGTGTTGAAGGCCGTACATTGACCTATAATGGTTTACTTTTATAAATTGTTATTTGGATGGAGAGTTGTCTCATTGGCACCCACATCTTCCTATATCTAATTAAAGCGAAACATAAAGTCAGGAAATCCTGAAAAGCTTTCAAAGCGAATCAAACAGAAAAGGCAACGTAAAAGTTTTATTATATAGGGAATCTACAAATGTTAAATAGAAATGTTCAAATCCATGCTTCCCTATTTAAGAAGCACAAATACCCGTCTGATAAGTTGTATTAGAACGTAGAAAAATTGGTTTATTCCAAAGAAAAAGATATTATTACTATTATTATTATCATATTACGTTTAGTAAATGAAAAGTGTTCGATTTCAAGCACCACTGGATGAGTGGTCCCTTACAGGTGAACAAAACCATTAAAATCATTTGCATATGCTTAGCGCTCGTGATTCTGGTCCCAGTAAACTTCTGTATGTTTCACTTTTTCTTGTACTACTATCAATAAAAGAGAATTCTTTGTGGAAATGAATATTACAGCGAGATCAAAGATGAAATCTTTTCGAGGGATATTCGGTGTATAATAATTAGAAAGGTACTCTTGGAGAGTTGAAACATTACGATTTTCAATGATACTTAGTATTATATTATTATTTGTACTATAATGGTGTCGATATTTTAATTTCACAAAAAAATGAGTTAAAAAACTGTGTCTATTCATGCGGCAAATAACTCGTATTTGCATTTTGAAACTCGACAAACTTTGCGTAAAAGGATGAATCAACACCGGTCTGATAATAAAGATCCGCAATTCAGGGTTCTTTATAACCATTTTAATCAACCGGACCATGATCCTTCTTTATCTATGAAAGTACGCATCATCGAGAATATTTATCACCACACAAATAGCCCTGTACTTAGTACTCCTTTCCGAAAAGATAGAGAAAATTTCTGGATAAGAGAACTAGGTACTGCAATGCCATATGGTTGCAATGATAATGTCAAAGGAGTAGGAAATTTGTCAAGCCCAGCCTGCAGTGATGTGAATGTAATGAGTTATTTAATACTACCTTACGAAACCTACATAGTCATGGGCAAAAACGTTACCATCGGCCTAATGTAAAAAAGTCTTCCAAATCTAGATCGCCCTCTGGAAGCTTTGATGACCTTCTTTTTATCTTCATCATCCGCTAGGGTTACATTACATTAGAACTATTCTTTTTTCACTGCCTGTTAATTTTCTAAAATGTTTGAGAGATTATGCACTTGACAAAGGATGCATAAATACATTTTCTCCAATATACAGACTTGTCAGTATAATTTGTGATATAGCTCTTTTCCGTCTTTTTAAACCAGTAAGATCCGAACCTTTACATGAGGAAAAGAGGAAATTCCTTCCTGTTTACTTTACCAATAGAGAAATTGATGCAATCAACATCAGCAACGTTCTACATCACAAGGAGGTAACATCTAAAATTCCTATTTATTTTCAAATCAGTCTGTTCCTATTGTATCCTACAGTTACACCAAAACCATTGCACCCAAAATATTTAACTATAAACAAGCATTGCAGGACCTTGATTTAGAACAATACCTAAAAAACCATCTGACATGTGACTGTTCCCACTCGCCTTACAATTACAGCCCCTCTGGCCATGTTATTACTGGGGATCCAAACATAATTCAACATGAAAATCTCCGAAAGGTGATTTCTCATGGTCCTAAGTTTAGAGAACCCCAACACATTAATTGGAACCATAACTTCAAAATAATTATGGATTCCATTGAGGACTACGCCAGAGGCGTAAACGAGAAGAAGTTCAACTGGACACTTTGTCAGAATGGGTCAAAACAATAAGGTCTCTGATAAAACGTCGCATTCATAAGTTGAAAACTGTGTGAATGATCGACCAGAGACAAAGAGGCTGTGAAATGTCTTTCATCTCTTCAAGATAAGTATGTTGTTGTTCCTGCGGACAAAGCTTCAAATAATATTGTCTTTATATGTAAATCGTATTACTACGAGTGTCATGTAAAAGAATTAGGAATAAATGAGCACTCAGGTAATCTCACATACAAAAACAAATCATTTGACAAGGATGAGATTTTGACGAATCATAAGTCCTTCATGGCTTCAATGAACATTGCATTGAACAACAAATCGGAGGACTTACCTTGTTTGTATTGGATACCTAAACTTCACAAAATTCCGTACAAACAACGGTACATTGCCGGCTCATCTGCATGTTCCACTAAAGAATTGTCCATTAGATTGACTAAAATTCTGTCCGCAGTGAAAGAGGGTCTTCAGAAATACTGTGAAACTGTTTACTCGTGTAGTGGTATTAACCATATGTGGATGGTAAAGAACTTCTGGATAATTTTAAATCTCGGTCTTTTTCTGAAATTAGTTCTATCAAAACTTTTGATTTTTCAACCTTGTATACCACCATTCCCCATGTGAAATTGAAAAACCGTCTAAAAGAAATAATCCACAATGCTTTTCATCATAAAAATGGTAGCATACGCTATAAATTTATTACTTTGGGATAGCACAAGGCATATTTTATTAATAGTGAACAAAAGGGTAAAACATGCTACACAGAGGAACAAGTGATCAGTATGCACTTTATTAATTTGATAGACTTTTCAACAAATTGTCGGCATTCCTATGGAACGAACTGTCTCCTTGCCGACCTCTTCTTATTTTCATATGAATCGGAGTTCCTTCAGACACTTGTCAAAAACAAGAAGATCAAAGAAGCCAGGTTATTTAATTTCACTTTCAGATTTTTGATGATGTTCTTCCATTAACAATCCGAACTTTTCTGATTGGGTTCCATTAATATATCCACTAGAACTAGAAATTAAAGAAACAACAGACACGGCTTCCTCCGCCTCATTTTAGCTTATACCTCGAATTTGACATACACAGTCATCTCAGTACCAGAATCTATGACAAACGAGACGATTTTAATTTTGAAATTATCAATTTCCACCTTAGTAGCAATATACCAACTTCACCTGCATATGGGATATACATTTCAACTTATTCGGTATTCAAGAGCTTGCAGCTCCTACTCAGACTTTGTAAAATGTCACTGGTGTCTGCGTAGAAAGTTGATGAGCTAATGGTATGTCAAAGAACGTCTTTTCCTTTGCTAAAAAGTTCATCGAAGGTACCAAGAACTTGTTGATAAATATTCCGTATCAACTTCACAAATAATACACGATGGTCTTGAAGTATAGATTTTGTACTGACGTTGTTTGTCGTCTTAATAACGTGTTATAGTATTCTTTTATTTGTCTTTATTAATATTACTTTTACTGTTAAGTCTGTGTTTTTTGTGATATACATTTGACAGGACTCTGTACTTGTGTATTCCGTCATAATTTGAACCACACAATTATTGTATTCATTAATATTACTTTTACTGTTAAGTCTGTTTTTTGTGATATCCATTTTACGTGACTCTGTATTTATGTATCTCTTCATACTTTGAACGACAAAATTATTTTAAGTCTACCTGTGCGAATTTCAAACGCGCGATGTTATGCCAGTACTTAAAACCTTCCATCCTTTATGGGTGCATTTTACATAGATAAATAAAATCGTATAATATAAGCAAAATGAGGATGTTAAATTTGATGTATGCCTTTTTGTGCTTCTTCGTTACATTTGTTTGTTTTTATAGTGATTAAGATGATAACACAATGTTGACTGCTGTACCCCTATTTTTGACATTTTACCTATTGTGTCTGTTTCTTTTGTTCACGCATCGTTGTTAATATAATTGAATTTGATGCGACTGTCATATAAGTGAGAGGTTTAGCTAGCTTTAAAACCAGGTTCAATCCACCATTTTCTACATAAGAAAATGCCTATACCAAGTCAGGAGTATGACAGTTGTTATCCATTCGTTTGATGTGTTTGAACTTTTGATTTTGCCATTTGATTGGGGACTTTCCTTTTTGAATTTTCCTCGGAGTTCAGTATTTTTGTGATTTTACTTTATATTAAAATAAAATGTCTCAACATTATAACAAAATAAAAACGAATCAAAGAACATCCCCAGGATGATGTACAAAATGTATGGTCTGAATCAAATACATTATAATAATATAGAAGATACATGTGTATACGAATATTTACATACAGTTGATATAAGAATAAGGAGAGGTGGTATGAATTGATTATTTATCTGGATACTAAAGATTCCAAACTGAGGGTCCTATATCATATCGCTGACAGTAGTCAGAAATAACAATCCTACCTTACGAAACAGAATCATTTTGTCATAGAATAGGATGATCTTTCATTTCAATTGAGTTCTTTGAAAGATGATACTCTCTTTAACAGTTAAAAATTAATTACATGCATAGAGGCCAAAATATGATATACATACTTAACTATATTTCCCGTATAAAGTAAGCAAAATATTTAATTCGTAGAAATCGAACAAAGAAAAGACTAGTAATTCTAAGCCTTATACACAATAATTCATTTCTTTTTTATAGTATTTTTACATTGAATTTCGCATCCAAGGTTAAAGTCCTGTTAGGAAAATTCACTATAATGCATGGAAGTAAATCTTATAACAATTGCAAAAACGTGAAAGTATCACGCACATGTTTTTTTTTTTTCGTTTGTCGATTTAATATCATGACAAATAACGATTTTAATCTTTTGGTTGACTCAACCATTTTTAAACTGACATCAGGGCCTTCCATTAGAAAAGTCGCAAATCAAGTCAGAGATTTACCATTTTTACGCAATGAGTGTTTGATAAATATGCGATGAGGAAGAAGAAAGAAACCTTTTCGTTGACTCTTTTTGATTACTTCCATGTGACTTCAAATTCTTTTACGTGAAATAATGTGGTCTTTTTTTATAATTGAGAAATTGATTGTGAGAAATATTTAGATTAAGGTAACAGTAACGGGGCTATGTCACAGATTTTAGTAAAATTTGGCATACAACTTTGGTGAACCTATTATTATTTCAAATCATTAAAACGGAAATTTATGTATCAACAACGTATATTTTTGAAGAAAAATTTATAGATTTGAAATTGGAGATTTGATGATTTTCAGACAAATTTAAGAACATTTTTCGCCGATTTTATGTACTTTCTATACTAATGCTTTTTTGAAAGAATTCAATGAGTAATACTTCAGATGCATTATTTCTTTCGATTTTCAGTTATAGCTCAACGAGCAAAAGTTGCCAGTATGCAAAGTTTGTTTAACAGACAAAGATTCCCTTGACGCAAATACATATGTATGCATTGGTTTAAATTTCAGACCTATCCTACCACTAGTTTTAAAGAAAAAAATTATTTTAATGTTTTTTACAACGAAAAAAACTTTTGTTGTTCATTACAGCAAACACTGAATGAATGTGGTGTATGAAAGGTAATGTATCATGCTTTTAAATATACTTGTTTTAAATAATTTTCGACAACTATTGTCAAAATTTAGGCAATTACTGTCCCACACATGATAAAATTAAGTATAGATACTTAATTGCACAGACAAAGCTTAACTTTTCAATTTCAAAGTCTATGAAGTGAAAGTTTAGTCATTTCGGTCGGATATTATGTACATTTCTTATTCCAAAATGGAAGTTCAATTGAAGTTTTTTTGTCATTCTAATTTCGCTGATATTGAAAGTGAAACCATAGATATTATTATAAGTAAATAACTCGTATGTTATGTTTTTAATTTGTACGCTAATCCGTTTAGAACTATTATTTTTAAGAACTACGTGAATACGACAAAATATAGTTCACCCTTTTTGCAAGTTTCATGGATTTTCGTTCCTTAAGTACATCATGAGAAGGTAACTTCAGGATGTGGCTTGAACTTTGGCCTTGCAGCAGGTCACTTTTGGAGTTCCAAAAAGTATCATTCCCGCTATGTCTTGTAATATTTTTCTATCATCTCATAATGAAGTGCTTGTATTGGTTTCATTTGTGATTTAATAGCAAACATTAGCTGTATCCTGGATCTATATGTTTTTGAATGCATACTTATGGCAGAGATTTATTATAATTTACGGCAACAGTGAGAACGACAATAACAACTTCATATGCAACTGAAAAAGATCTAAAGAACAAAATGGTCTTGAAGTCTGTACGTGCTAATTTGGGAAAGAAAAATAAAAATGATATCTTTACAACCTTCATTTTATTTTAAAAATGATAAGAATAAGCAACGTGTAAAAATATATTTTGCGTCATTGTATGAAAATCCATAAACTTGGTTGTAATATCTGAACAAGTACCAATTTTGAATGTCTAGGAAGGATCAATTGTTCTCAAATCAGACCTTGTATCAGAATAATTTGCTGCAACTACAAGGCAGAACGCGTACATTTTAGATGTAGCTCTAACATTTAAAAGAACAATGGAATATTAATGACATTATATGGTCATCTCCTGAATTCAGATATTTTAAAACTAGATAGCTCAACCAAGTATTTAATGTCCCTCTTTTAATCATAGTATCCAGACAATATTCGCCATCGCGCTGTTTTTTTTTTTTGTTTTTTTTTGTTTTTTCTGTTGTCTCCATAAATACAAATACACTTATGAAGAGAAAGAACCAAGTATAAAAGTTCTATGATACGCTAGTTATAAAGCCAAAAGTCTGATATAGTAAATTGATGAAGAGCTTATGATGTTGTTAATGACTACCACTGTATCATCACTGCTTCAGATTAAATTTCCCCTTATTTCTTTAACACTATGAGTGATCTAAGTTGCATTTTTTTCTGTTCTGTTTAGGTCTTAGTTGTTTTTGTTCTTTTTTCGTAATTTCGTTTGCTTTGATGTGCTTTCTTGATTAAGATTGTAATGCAAGTGATAACTTGATGTGATAGTATGTAATGTAATGATAATACATTGTTCATATTACAATTATAAGCACCATTATGGTGACTAAAACTTTTTTGTCGATTTATTCGTTGACCACAACAGCGCGATATGTATAATAGATATGTGTAGAAACAAGGAAGATATCATGCAACCCTAAAACTGTTTAATTTTTTTAAATGTTAAACGCCCATTTTTAGGATGCGAAATTCCAAAGTATTGTGAATATCTGATAAGATTGTGCAGGATTATATAAAGTATTGTGAATATCTGATAAGATTGTGCAGGATTATATAAAAAGACATTGAACTTTACTATTTACTTAAAACAAGTTAAGTGATGTATCGGTTTTCAGCAGCCTGGATAAAAATCAATCGTTCCGAGTCCTACATTTCTGTACAAAAGATTCTGTGAGTACGAACGCAGAGTCATCCAACCTAACGGATCACTGGATCTATAAAATTATACACAAATTATCATTATATCTGTCATACATACCAATATCCTGTGTTTCTCTTATCGGCACATTTAACATGCCTTTCTGCAAAAACAAAAATAAATTTTAAATATTTGAAAAGAAAATCATCTATAATAATGATATAGCGTGTTAAAAATCACAACGGACCAAAGTCCAGAATTCTATCTTGAATGGGACTTATACTTTCGTGTTTGAGATACAGTAATTATTCTAGGCTTTGCAATTGAGAGGTGTAGCTTTTAATTTTTAGTAAAAGAAATACTATCCGTTGGTCTTGATCTAACAGGATGGCTTAGAATAATTTCTTCATTAATGCGGACCTAGGTCTTTATCTTCTTATGAAATGTATTTATTTTGATTATTATATTTACAAATGATATTTCAATTTATTTACGCGAGGATTTGTGAAACACCTATATCGAGGTTGTCAATTCTCTTTGGTTTTGACATCCTGTAGAGTTTTAATTTAAAAACTTCAAATTAGTAACAAATAAATGTATCCAAGTAAGTAAATGCACATTGTGATGTGTGTATCAAAATTACATTTTTGCATCAATATTTCTCTTATCTTAAAATGTATTTTAAACTGCAACGAGAGATTTGGGGTAGACGTAAATGTGACAACACCCCAACGACACAATAAACCAAGAGGCACGACTTTCAGCAACATGCAGTATATCAAGCTCTATAAATATTATCTAGCTGAGAGTAAAGGAGTAGGCCCGGTAAGAACTCCTTTTGTCCCCAAAATATAGCAATTTTAAAAATTTGTTAAATTGTAAACTTTACGCTATTTATTGGAAAGAAGAATACTTTTGCTACATTAATATTGGCTGTTTTGGCAATACAATGCATCAGGTACTAGCATCATTAATTCATGCAAAATTACTGAAATCTTCACAATTTTTAACATTTGTGCTACCAATTTTTAGACGGTTTTTGTCTAAAATGGAAATGGCTGCACTTGTGTTCAGTCTTCATATTTAAATGTATGTTGTACTTGATGATATTGCATAACATATATAAAGGTTGAGACTGAACACGAATGCGCCCACTTTTATTCTAGACAAAAACCATCTGAAAAACTACGTTTTATGGCATATTTGATAGATTTTTCATATTTAAGCTTGAATTTGAGCGTCTTTAATGACCAAATCAGTTCAAATCTTTCACTAAAAACTAATTGAATCGACTGAAGTAGACATGTAAGTGATTAAAAAATGTCAAAAATCTTTCATCTTTAGGTCAAAATTAGCCCTTACCGGACCTTCTCCTTTCATGGAGATTATCAATAATTTGTCAAAACAAAAATCCACAAATGACAAAAAACCAACATTAGGATATAATCAAATACAACCACTATCGAGGATCATGACTGGCGACAGACACACAAGTATGTTTAGGGGCTAAACTAGTTATTTCAAATTCAAACCCTCCCCGTGACCTTTAACCTCGATCTGCGAAATAACGAAAGGTACATAAAATAACGTACAATAAAATTCAGTCCAGGAAAAGGACTTTACTCTATAATAACTGTATAATGTATTAGAAAAACACAAGTACAAGTGAAACAATGATAAACAATACACAGGCAGTTATTGAAAGCAGGATTTCTGAAAGTACTTAACCTGCTCACGTTTCAATTTGCTCGTACTGAACATGCATGACATATTTTCCACTGGACGTTAAGGAACCAAAAATCAATCAATTTATTTGAATCTATATATATATGATGATATATGATGAAACATAATTTCTATTACTGACCTGCTGTTAAATAGAAATATTGACGAAAATTCGTATGATAATTATTTTTATCGTTACTAGTATTTTTAGTTTAAGATAATTATGAATATTTACATACCATTTCTTTCACGGAATTATTAAGTAAAAAAATAGTAAAAATATCAATTGATCGTTGTATTGATCAAGTTTTAAGATCTTATTCTGTATTTAAACAATTGCTGTCAGTCAGTATGGAAATTAATACAAATCCAGCTTCTTGGATAGGTACATAAACATAAGTTTACGGTTTTTTCATGATAAAAATCATAAAAAGTCCTGTAAAAGAGATTCCCGTGGCCTGGAAGCGTCATAAGGTTGCCATGAAACAGGACAAGGTCGTGATCGCTTACCTGTCAAAATTTAAAGGCATTTAAACTGCAACAAAGAACTTATATCACGTGATTTTAACGGTATTGACAAACGTAATGGTGGTCGAAGAAGACATGAAAACGACATTTTTAACCTAAGATATAATATTTCGACAAATTTTACCTAAAACCGGTAAGTCTTAGACAAGGGTATTTATGTATTGGGCCTTTATATTTTTTTTAGAACCGTACATGCAAAAATAATAATTTTGAAATTCATTTTTCTACCTGTAAATACCTGTTTCAGGTATTAATCTACCTGTACAAATATTAACTGTATTGAACATTTACTGTGAAGATAATTTTACAGATTTACTAATGAGTGTCGTTTGTGTATTGATTTCAGGTTTCCACAGTGCCAAAAAATAGTGACCATCATAATAGCTATCCCCATTATGGTCATATACATGCGTATCCATAGAGGGGGACTACAATACCAAAAACTTTCGCTACCGTAGCATGCTGGATTTTCTATGCAAAGAACATAAAGGCCGATATGGTATCCCCAGAATTCCAATGCGAGGAAGTGTTATGTTGTATGGATTATTCGTGTTACTCCTGTGTACGACGCAGGTATGGGGAGGGTGTACAAGCCCCTGTCCCAATGGATGTACTTGCATTCAAGTTAGTAGTAAATCATGCACAATTAACTGTTCAAAAGCTGGACTTTCTGGGGTGCCAGGGCAAGCGGATTTACCAGGCGGTGGAAATCACATAAAAGTATTGTAAGTACAAAGCTAAGGAAAGAATAACACATTATAAATTATGGCCTTGAAAACGAACAGGATTTAATTGGAAAAAATAGTCTGAATAACTGGAATACTAGTGTTTACAGTTTTTGTTATTTTCTTGCTACAATTCCTTCAGTGTCGAAATTACTTCTAGAAGTTTCAAGTGTCAAAACATACTAAAATGGTCTAAAATAGAATTATATAAATGTTTTTTTGTTTGCCTGAATTAATTTTACACATTCAAATTATGTATAATGAAAAAAACTGTTCCGGCGCTTTCGTTGAAACTGTCCACTGTAAGTCAAATATAACAGATATTTTTTTATACATAGATGAAATAACATTTATATGTTGCGAGGTTTGAGGGCATGAGAAGGAGTTATAACTGTATAATGAGGTGATTTAACAAACTAATTTCTTAAAAATGTCCATAATGACGTTTGTAAACTCTCATTCGTTGGAATAGATGGTTCATTTTACAACTGATGGAATACTAGCTCAATGACAGAACAGTCAAGGATATACCTTCCCTACCGAAACACCTTATCTTTCCATTTGAAAGTCACCCCACGGGCTGTCTTTATCTTGCCGTATCTCTGAACATCTACCTTAATAAAACATGATCAAAAACAGCAATAACATCATTGTTCTTCTGGTGTATCTATTTTTTCATGAGTTTGTTGTTTTGTTGTGATTCGATACCAGTTATTGTCTTCCTGTTTCACTGTTCTGATAATAAGCTCTGTATACTTAATATATGTAAAATATTTTCGCTATCAATGTTTCAAATATCTTAATTGTGTTCTCGTCCAGAGCATGCATATAATAACCACAACTTGGCTTCAAGAAAACAAAATTCAATCAAACCTTTTTTTAAGTACAACTATTAATGAAAACGTAAACCTTTTTTTAAGTACAACTATTATTGAAAACATAAAGACTCGAATCAGCAACGTCTTCAATGCTTCTCGTTGCCTTTTTATCGTCTTGAGTATGCATAAAATATTTGCCGCCGGACGAACACTCTCCGAATCTACAATACCAGAACAAACTTCGAAAAACTGCCTTTATTTAAATCTACAAATTTGCTTGATTTCTTGATTTATTCCCTCTGTGTTTGGAAATAATTGGCAATTTCAAAAGTCAAAAGCCTAGAATGCCAACGCAGGAACACAAATATTTGCCAAACGTTTATCTAGATTCATGTGGAACGTCAAATCAAAAAGATTTAAAGCAAAAAGAATAAAAAATAAATTATCATGGAAATGCAAAAATTACATAGCAACAATGTTTCACTCTGCTGGTGCAATTCGCTAACGCATTTGATTTCTTTAATATACATTTCATTATAAATTTCCAGTTTAGAAGTTTAAAAGAATTCTACCAAAATTTAGACAAAGAAGTATGGCCAATTTCCCTGAATTTATTTCACGTCAGGGCCATTTTTATAAAGTCTTTCAACCTTCACTTAAATTTACAGTATCATATATAGCTCATGCGTGTGTGTACTTAGAGGTTCTAAAAATATCATGGATTATTTCTAAGTAGATGACCAAATTGTAAGATATTGTCAAATTGTAAGTGTTTATCCGAAACATTTACAAGAAGGACGTCCTTAAACCAAAACCAAATTATGTTGGATATTAAGCTATTGTCTTTCGGGTACACATAAGATATCTAATTCATTTCGGTAAGCGACGTCCATCGATGCAAAATTTTACAAAAACATGCAAAATTTGCAATTTTAAATCAAAATGCATTTAAAAAAACAGGTGAAGGATACCAAATGGAAATTCAAACTCATAAGTCGAAAATAAACTGACAACGCCATGGCTAAAAAAGAAAAAGACAAGCAAAACAACAGAACACAAAACACAACATAGAAATCTGTTAGCACTGATTGCCATTTTAGATTTATGGAGATGTGCAAAATTGTCAAAAATGCCTATAGTATATGATATAGACCCTTTGATATTCAAATTTCAGTAGGATTTGTCAACATTTACATTTTGACGCTATGAGTGAAACAAGTACAGGAAAGTTCCTTCCTCTTTAACGAAATCGAGGAGTTGGCTGTTATGTGAAGGAATTTTTGTTTCGATGATCCTCTCAAACAATTTCTGTATTGGTAATATAATTTTTCCTCAGGAAAGTTCGTCAAGGACCATTTGTCGACAAACATTTCAATTGAAAAAAAAAAAAAAAAAACGTTCGGAAAAGGAAAGATTACAGAAATAAAACTACGGGGGATACTTTATAATGGGCTTTTTCGTGGCAAGCAATACACACACTACTGCAAATTTTTTGTGAAGTTAAATCGTGGAAAAAATACTTAGTAAGATCACCAGATACACGATGTGTCATTTTCTTTATCATAAGAATCTTTCCTATACATCAATTATTTTCCTCTTGAAATAGTTCACATTGTTGAACACTTAAAAATGTTCCACAGAAAAATTACTTTTTTCTTTTCTATTTTTAGCCCATCTGGCCTCAAAGGCAAGTGAGCTATTGTCATAACTATAGGCGTCTGATGTCCTTAAACTGTTTTCTTATTTTTATCTTCTTATCTGAAATCACTTAGGCAATTTTAAACGAATTTGGCAAGAATGATTCATGGGAAGTTCTCTACAAATGATTATCATTTAGTTCCGATCTAACTAAAAAACTGGTAGCCAGATGCAAATTTAACAAGTAAATGTACAAAATCTACTTCTCTGAAGCTACAAGGCAAAACGTTTTGAAACTTTGCAGCATGATTGAAAGACCCTCTACAAACGATATTTCTTACATATTGGGTGTAAATCTTGTGGTATTGTTTGCAAATAGTACAAATTGAACCACAGAGGGAATCGCATTTTCACAATTTTCACTGAAACTACATCGCGAATTTTAAGCAGACTGGATATGAAGGATGCATTGAAGGTCTTCTTCAAACGATGCTGATTTAGTTTCGATTAAACCAAACACATCTTTGATTCTGATTGGCAGATTTATAAAATCATGTCTGAAACTACAATATGAAATGTTTTGAATCCTTACAGGATGACTGGGAGATCATTAACGAACTAAATTCCGTTTAATGTTGATCGGGTGGCAAAGATATAGTTGTGCTGTTACACCACTGTCCCAGGTCAGGGAAGGATTGGGTGTCATCTGTTGCTGTATATCATTTTTTTTATTGTTTTGTTCTTAAATGAGGCCGTTTGCTCTCTCGTTTGAATTATTTTACATTTGTAATAGATGCTTTTCATAGCTTGCCATGCGGTATGGGTTTTGCTCTGTATTTAAGGCCGTACGGTGACCTATAGTTACTAACTTCTATGTCATTTGATTTCTGGGTGAAAGTTGTCTCATTGGCAATCATACCACATCTTATTTTTATATAGCGTCATTGGTGTTACATTGTTACATTGTTCTGACTGAAACCATATGAAACCAATGGGTCAAAGTAAATAAAACTCAACATGAATGATGTAAAGAAGGACTTTTCCAAATTTTTTCTGTTTGTTTCTGAGTGGACGAAAAACATGGCCGCTTAGTAAAACGAATATTGATTCCAATTGGTCAATTTTCAAAAATCTTTCCTCTGAAACTACAAGGCGAAATATTTTGATGATTGGAAGAACATCTACATTTCTATAATAACCCTCGTTTAATGTTAAATCGGGTGGCAAACATGGAGATTTTGGTGGCCCATTAAAAACTATACGGAAAGTCGGAAACTTACATTTTCAAATTCTTCAACATCTTCGATGAAACCCAAAGACGACTAACTATACTTATCAGGAATAATGAATAGTGTCTACAAAAGATCTATATGGTGGTTCGATCCAGTGGAAAACGTGGCCTCAAAAGGAAAATTATTAGATTCTGATTGAATAATAAAAAAATAGTTGAGGCAGTAACCCCAAGAAACGGTCCTATATGTGCATTATATAGACTTCAAATGTTTGAGTAAATCTAATGTGTATTGTATTGCTAAATGTATTAGCTTTTTAAATTAAATTATAAAAATTGTGTATCTGCTTCATATTTATAAATTTATTAACCTTAAAAGTTAAATAAGGAAAGATTTTATGTAAGTCCGTTTTTTTTCTAGAAATTAGTCACCTTTTTTGACTATTAAAATGATTTCATATGTGGCGCCATTCTATTCCATTGAAACTTTGGTTTACAAAATAATATGATTTATAAAGAATATTTCAGCAACATTTTTGTTGGCGCGGTTTGGCGCTTCTGTTAATTTCTCAGAAAACTGTCTTAAATTTTGCCAAGTAATGCAAAAAATAAGGTTTAAACGAAATAAACAAAGGTTTTCATCAAATTTTGATAACATTGACGCAGTAAAATTTTTGCAGATCTTTTAGGCCAAAACTATGAGTCAGTGAACTCCTTTCAAAAATCCGCACATTTCTTTTTATGTAGCCAGTTTCATATAATGTTTCAGTATTGCCCTATTCTAGACATAAGTTATGTGGTTTTCAACAAAATTAATCCAGATGGGAGCCTCTTGTTAAGAATACCTCTAAAACAATAGAGAAAAATCATCAATTTCCTTCAAATGGGCATTTTTAAATAGTTTTTATACATCAGACAAGTTAACAGAATGTTTCCTACTGTGAATAGAAAAACAGTTTGCAATATTTTTTTCAACAACATTCTCTGGGTTAATTGCAACTACAATCAGTTAAACATAATATGTTATATACATTCACATGTCATACCCCCCCCTAAAAAATCTAAACAAAACAAAAAACTTGAGTTATTGCAAAACGGGTTCGAACAGACGGACATATATAGGTCGTGTACACTTTTAAGTCCTATAGCTTTTAGCCATTTCGAATATCTCAATTTTTGAAAATGTTAAGTTTCCCGGTAATCTACAGTATAAATCACTTTTATATGCTTACTTAACAAAGATAATTTTCAGAAATTATAGTGGCTTCGAAGCGGTTGTAATGGAAACATTGATTGATTATTTGTTGTCTGCTTAAATTCCAGTGGCAAATATTTCATGCATATAGAGGACGACTGAAACATTAAAAAAATATTGTTCTATATGAATGATACTGAAGATAAAAACTGTCCATCAAAGATAACTACTTTTTATGCCATTGAGTTTATTCATAAATTAAAAAAAATGTATACAAAAACTTATTTTGAAAATTGAGATATAATTAGGGTTTTTTACATGCTGTGATTTTTTTTTTTTATCTTCAAATGGCATAGTGAAATTTTACATTGTATATTACCATATAAAAAAAACAGGACATGATCTGGTATTTCTTTTTTGTCTTTTTTCTTGTTTCTCCCAAATAATAGAAAGAGAGTTTGTACGAATAGAAGAAGGTTACTTAACACGTGAGTTGCTATATATTTTCGGTTTCTAGTAGCTTCAAGTAAAGCCGCCTTTACCCTGAGTTTTCCTCTTACAGACTAATGAGTTAAAGTTCAACAACGTCTGAGTGTAAAATTTTAAAATATGAAGTATCATCTGATCAGATTAACTTTTTAACTGACAACTCAAAATATAGGGGTTTGAAAAACAACCGACATTTCATAAGTGAACTTAAAGTTAGGTACAGATGTCTGCTACAAGTATATGGATATTGAAGACAAGTAGGTTTCATGTTTTAGCTTCTTAGCAATGATAGTCAGTAAGAACATTTATTTTCAAAGCTATATAGTATTTTATGAAGCATCAATGATATAGGGCCTTGTTTTGTCAGACTTGTTCTCTTGATTTTTATCTACATTTTTAAGTCAAAGATATATACAATTTTTCAAGTTTTTGAAAGCATAGATAAACGTTGAATACTCTTAAGATAAAATTGTAATTTATTTAAGTCGGTGTTTTCTATTCACAAATCCTGCTTTATAACAAACCATGACGTTGCCCAATACATAAGATTATATCTGACCAAGCTATGTAATTCAAAAGGCTTGATTTCCAACACATAGTGTTTAAGAAATGTGCTCTTTTATTCCATGGGTCAGCGTTGACAGGTTTACAAATATCGATTGGAATTTGGCATTATTTCAAATTCATAAAACTGAAATAACCGATAAGGGTATGAAAATTTAATTTAATTTACAAATAAATGTTATTCTCTATGTATTGACATATTTAATTTGTTAAATATGTTTCTGCTTTTGTGATAATTAACAACTTTGAAATTTTCTTTTGAATGTATGAATTATTTGTACAACAAATGTCGTCAGAATTTTAAATGAACCACAGTATATGAGTATAGTTCATTTTTATAATAAATATACATCGTGTTACACAAGAACGTTTTAAATCGGTTCCTTTTTATACATAAGTAATATTTATTTACTTATGTTGTGCAATGAAAGAGTTGATTTTTTTGTAAAAGATTGGTGATTGTATGTTACTTTGAGCGGACAGCTTAAAGCATGAATCAAGACGGAAGATCTATAAAGCAGAAAAATTGGGCGAAACGAAAGAAAAAATAGGGAGAAGGCACAAAAATAGGAAACCTACACATGGACACAATAAAGAGGACAAAACTTAAAAAATATCATATTGCCATATAAACTCGTCCTTAAACCAGGTCATGTAGATGTTTTCTGATAGATATTCGGTGTTTGATCTTTTCTTTATATGACTATTCTATATTGGGTATAGCGTTTTATTGAACACAACACAGGGGAGAATTTACTTTTCAATGATCAATGTGCCTTGAATACACTAAATGATTAACTGTTATTGTGTTATTGAATAGAATCGAGGCCACAGATCGAACCAACAAAAAAAGTCTAGGTTTTATTGTGTCCTCTGGTACCCGACAGGATCCATTTGGAGATAATTTCAATTTAAATGCGTGTAGCATATGAAACTTTTAAACAACCTATATGCTATCTTAGGGTTCACAAAGTCAATAACATACGGGTAGAATGTGCAAGGAAATGATCTAGTTGGAATCAAATTGACAAATTATACTCCCCCTAGAAATTAGGACAAAAATCTCTATACATTTCAAAGTATAGACGATAGATTTGGAAACATACAAAGCAAAGTTTTCATACTTTGGGTTAGTTTTAATCTAAGAAAAGGGGATTGAGAACAACACATGAAACGTATCAATTGGTTATGGTAGAAAACAAATTTTAATTAAAGTTCATTAGTGGGAAAATTGGTGATTCAGTGGAAAAAAGTAACCCTTCAAACGACACAGGATCAATAGTTTGTTGAAGTCGGAAACCATATTGATTTAAAAGTCACTTCGAAGCCACATTTTTTCTTAACTCATCTGTTTAACTTTGTTATATGTTTTTTTAGAAACATTTTTATCTTTTACATTGTCTATACTACATTCCGAAGCAAACATTATATTTTAAGTATTACGTCTCGATATTGATAAATGTATGTACGGGTTTCTCGATGTATTTCTATTAAGTGCTAATGTAAAAATAAGGTTCGTTTCAATTTGCTCAGCAGCTAAACTCAAAAGTGTTAATCTTTGCAGCAAGTCAATCAATGTTTAAAAAAAAATTCACTAAACTTCTCTTGGCTAGATTCATACATATGCGAAGAACTGTAGTGTTATATAGTAAGCTATGTAGCCACTAGAAAAACAAGTATAGTCTAAAAAAAAACCACCCAGTTTGTATTAGTAGATACAAAAAAAAATGATTTGTCTCAATATAAGGCAATGGAATGAATCTTTTTTAAGACTTGTCTTTTAGATTTAGTTAAGGAAATGGTCTGTTGTGTGTGTTGTATAAGAGACAGGAAGTACTCACAGTTTTAGAGCCGTTGTGTTTTAAAAATTTGAATAAGATTCTAGAAGTGCTTATATTTCAATTCTAGGGTAATTGAGTTCAATGTAGGGTTTTATTCTAAAAAAAACGTTCTGACAATTTTGTAAGGAAGGGATTGACTCGAGATTTTTTTCGGAACTGGAAACATCATTTTCAAAAAGGTCGGGGCTGTAAAAGACCTGTGGAAGTATATCACAACTCTTTCTTACATCGCCTGCATGTGTAGAAACTCACTGACATGCAATAAGCATCAGATTGAATTAAAACAGAATATAGGTCAGAAGCACTTTTAAACTATAAGAACATGAATATTGTTTTATCTTGCTAAGAATTAAACGCACCGTTTTTACTCCCAGTCGTTTTTTTTTAAATTTCTACAGTCTGTGATCCTGTCCAAATCTCTGCTTTGCATCGGTAGGGCAGTGGGCCAGGATCTCAGACTGTTTAAAAAAATAATCGACACTGCCTACACACCGACTGCTTTAGAACACATCTAATGACGTTTACCGTATAGAAGTAGGATATCAGGAAACGATACGTATATAAACGAATAATCTAAAGTTTATTTGTACAATTGCTATTTTATAGCATAATGACTGATTGCAGGACGAATTTAATAAAATTACTAGTACTATTCGAAACGAAACATTGTTGCAAAATGGACTTGAAATTGCTCGAAATAAACGTTATTCATAGTCTAAATTAGACATGCTTCATTCAGTGACTCGTAACAACAGAAATTTGTCTTATACATGTAACTCCAGATTTGACATTGTTCTTGCATAGTCATATCAAAACCGATTAGCTAGTAGTACATACAGTGTTTAAGTACAATATTTAGGTTAACAATACATAAGATCTCTGATCAAAGATTTATATTTCTTATGGAACTTCTGTTTGCATTATATTTAATTTCACATCAAATTTTGTAGGATTTATTTGAAAGCCGATTAGAATTCAATGTATCGTTTTGTTATTATTTCAGTAAATAAACTATATATTAAGATATCTTAAAATTTTACAAACAATACGACTTTAAATACTAAGTATCAAGCGTCTGAAAGCGGAAGTTAGCATATACAATTGCTTAATAACTCTTTAACGAAATAAATTTAACTTTAAAATATGATCGATGAATCTTATTTCATATATATGTGTTTCATGTTTTTAAATACCAATACAAAATGTTCTGGCTATAGCAAAAGTTTTCTTGGATTGCATTCAGTGTAAAATATACTCCCGCCCCCAAAAATTGTAGAACTGAACAAACAAAAGTAGAGTAATCACTTAGACTCCTAGAATGTTTGCGACTTTAAACTGTTGTCATCGACGTTCAGTGAGATACAACTTTACTTAATCCAACTAAAAAACTGGCTTATGTATAATATCTGCCCTTTGTACATTTAAAGTGATATTAGACGGTTTGCATGGAATACAAAACCACTATTATATCATTTGTTGAATTCTCACCTTCTACTCATATATATATATATATATATATACGTTTTTTATTTCAATCATTTGGCTCCAGAGTCGGCTGGCAGCCGTCTTCAGTCTGGTCTGTTAGTCCAATTTTCGAGCCTCCTCATGGGGTTTTTGATTATGTGATTACTTGGCCGTTTTTATAGTGATTATTTGATTACCAGACCAAATATTTCATGATTATTTGATTATTTGAAAATCTAGGACTGTATTTTTGATTATTTGATTATCTTGTTTAAAAAAATAATTTATGATTGTGTGTGTGTGATTATATTTGCCAAAAAATTGTGATTATGTTATTACTTGGACACCCCCAAGAGGGGCCTCAATTTCGTGTATATGAAAGTGTTTCATTACCAGAGTTTATTGCATCGTGTTTATGGCAAGCAAAAACATGGCTATACAATGTCGGTAGGTCTTTTCACCACCGAACACCACTGCACACTGCCGAACACCATCGAACATATTAAAGTACCATATAACAGACCTAAATATATTCTTTTCATCTTTATTTATATATTTGATGTACCTTCTGAGGATGAATATGTTTACAACATATATATATATAAGTACGTCTGAACCAGTGACAACTCTACAACAGATTTATCCATCGGATCACCAGCAGTGATGGTGATATATGGCTGTGTACATTCTGTATATACAACTCGTCTAAACATCAGCCCAACAATGTTAGATCTGTAAATTTGCTTTCGCAAATTTTTTGTTCTTCCCTCGCCGGGATTCGAACTCATGCTACTGAGATATCGTGACACCAAATCGCCTGCACTGTATCCGTCGCGCTAGACCACACGACCACCTAGACTTCTTTAAAAAGCTTTCGGTGGCCGGGTGTTACCTTTCCTCGTCGGTTTTAATCTAGCGTCGTAATACAGTACATGATATATAAGGCATGAAGATGGAATTGTTACAGATCAGCTGAAATATCTATTGTAAAGGATCCTACAAATTAATGCAAGATACAGTCACAGAAATAATTATATTGATAAGTACGTCTGAACCAGTGACAACTCTACAACAGATTTATCCATCGGATCACCAGCAGTGATGGTGATACATGGCTGTGTACATTCTGTATATACAACTCGTCTAAACATCAGCCCAACAATGTTAGATCTGTAAATTTGCTTTCGCTGTAGAGTTGTCACTGGTTCAGACGTACTTATAAATATAATTATTTCTGTGACTGTATCTTGCATTAATTTGTAGGATCCTTTACAATAGATATTTCAGCTGATCTGTAACAATTCCATCTTCATGCCTTATATATCATGTACTGTATTACGACGCTAGATTAAAACCGACGAGGAAAGGTAACACCCGGCCACCGAAAGCTTTTTAAAGAAGCCTAGGTGGTCGTGTGGTCTAGCGCGACGGATACAGTGCAGGCGATTTGGTGTCACGATATCTCAGTAGCATGAGTTCGAATCCCGGCGAGGGAAGAACAAAAAATTTGCGAAAGCAAATTTACAGATCTAACATTGTTGGGCTTGTGTTTAGACAAGTTGTATATATATATATATATTTTAATAAGAAATGACAACCAGAGAACCAAAAAGTAGTTGTACAATGGCTGTTGTCAGAACAGTACACTTTCAGTCTTATCATTTTTTTACATATAATTATCACATTAAAGATGCTACTCCGAAATTCAGTTTGCTCTGAAACTTTGCAGTCTTTAAAGTAACGGATATTGGTCCGGAGATTCTCTATAAAATTGTAACGGTATTGGTTAGTTGGCCGTGTTCCATTGTACCGTATGAGGATATGACATGTTCAGTTTTCCCTCTCTAACTACACGACCAGTGTCACTGTGTGAACCAAACGTTTCATTTAAATTCTGCGGATGTTTAAAAAAAGTCTGATTTCGTTCAGATCAAACGAATAAATGCTATATATTTCTCTGATCAAACGAAACGGACGTGACCGACACAATGACATATAATACAATATATACAGAAGCAGTAATTGACTAATGTGCATCTGGTGCTTCCAAGTTGGAAACATTTGATATTAAAGCCAATTTATATGAGGGTATGGATGGGGGGTCCTTCATTTCTGTATTTTCAAAACAAAGTTTTTCGATCATTATTCTTTATTTCTAAAAATAAAGGCTATTCTGTAATTACTTGATAACTGAATTCTGGACATTGATCTTCTCTTTAATCAGTATATTTTTACCCAATTCTTTAATATTTGCAGTTATTCTTTATATTCTAGCACCGCATTATTCTATATTCATTATTTTATGCCCATTTTTCTCTATGCCTATTTTTTTTAGCCCATTATTCTCTATTCTATAAACCCCATCCACACCCTCTTATAGTTTTGACTTGACTTACTGTTATAGGTAGGAAAAATACAGTTGTTCAGAACGGAATCAACAATGTACGGAGTTTTTTTAATCCTGTGATGTCGTTTCTTTCCCCAGACGTATCCGTCGCTGTTGGTTGCGAAGAGATCGTACCTGTCCAGTCTCCTCGTCTAGATCAGCGAATAGTGCGGACGAGAACCAACAAATCTGAGCTCGACTTTTGCCAACGCCTAAACCTTCAATCACATCTCTAGCTCCCTGGCCTAGTTTATTAGATATTTTGTGTATTCCTCATGTCAAAATGTAATCGAAACCTGGGACTATTACAATAGTCCCAGTCGAAACCAACCAAAATTACTGCATGTTTTGGAAATCAGAGAAACAGCATCAAATACATATAGAACAACTTGATTGTCTCTGGGATTCCCGAAAAGGATGAAGAGAACAAAGAAGAAAGAGATAATATTCTTCTTGTATAAATAATTCTCTGACACTGAATTATATATGCTTTGAACCTCGGGGGAGGGGGTCATGTGTAGGATTAAATAGTGTCCCCCTTGAAATTATGTCCCATGGACAAAATTTCACGGATATGACCTGTGAAATTTTGTCCAGGACAAAATTTTATTAAAAAATATTGTTCACTTCTGTGTAAAAGTGTTCCTTGAAAAGATATTCTATTTTGACCTTTGTTGGATATTTTTTCATAGTGAAATCATGTCCAAATTGTATTAAAGTCTTGTCTAATACCAAACAATTTAATTTAAAATAAATAATAAGACTTGTGTTTTTTCTGGGACTATTATACTAACAGTTAGTATAATAGTCCCAGGTTTTTTTGTCAACATGTATATAAAACATTTCATTGTTTTTAATTTCAAATTGCTTGGCCTTCCTTCTAAATGATCTTCTTTCATTATTATTAAACTCTGGAGGGTATTGACCATCAAACAAAAAGTCATATAGCTGTTTATATTCACCACTTTCCATTTATGTTCACATCTGATTTAACTAATTGATTAAAACATTTCAATGATTGCTAAATTATGTCCCTTCTTTAGGGACAGAACAAAACAGCTACACTATGAAAAATTGTCCTTGTGACATATTTTTATAAAACATCTATGAAATTATGTCCAAGTACTAGGGACAATTTTTCACTAAGGGAGACACTGTTTTATAGTTTACAAATGTGATATTCTGTCCTGTGAACAAAATTTCACAGATGAACTGTGAAATATAGTTCAAGAAGACACAATTTCGTGGGACACTTTTTTGGCTTACACATGCACTTCAATCATTTTTGTGGTAGGGTCACGTTAAATCTTTTTTGGTAGAGCAAGGATTTGTATAGTAAGAACTTACTATACAAATCCTTGGTAGGAGTGAGATCCAATACCCCATCAATTTTATATATTTTGAATTATCCAAATAATTATGATGTTTTTGGAAGGCTTTTAAAATTTGATGTGCCTGACTACTTCAGGAGTCACAGCATAAAATAAAAATAGCCTTTTAAGACATCATTTGGACTAACATGACTAAGTTAGAAAACAAAAATATATTCCCTATCAAATATTTTTTATAAAAGTATACACACATAGCTTTCATGATTAGGTTATTTCATGAACTCAGATGCATTTATATCTGAGGTTTTTTGAAAAATTAGACAACTGATAAGTTTCAGATACTTGTGATTCAATGAGAAACCTTTTCATATATTTCATCTTAATCTGTTATCTGTTATATAATCTTAGGTGTTGCTCTTGAAACTGGATGGTTGCTCATGTACTTTAAATCATCTCACGTGTAAGAAAAATTATCTTCTCACTTGTAATTTACTCATATGTACTTATAGGTGGCAACTGTATATATAATTAATTAAAACAAAGAGAATCACAGATAAAATCTCCCAAAAAGAATTGTTTTAGAAATCGGAGAGTTGTGTTCTTTTCTACCTATCGCAATAGTTCTAAATCATCGTAATTTTTCATGAAGCTTGAAAAAGTGACTGATTCCAGCAGCTCATCCCTACCACTCATTACATAGTAATTGGCATCCAGAGCTTTGAACTTTCTAGTCTTAATCCTAGTTGAGTCATAGAACAAGTGGCTTAATATGGAAGCACAGCATGTGCGTCATGATAGTTATTTAAAGTTTAGAAATTATAAAAAGTTTATATCCCCATAAGAAAGATTGTGAAATAGTTCCTGGACTTATTTTTTTAATTTGTAATAGGTTTGATATTCACAGAAAGAGCTAATTTCCCAAAACTAAACTAGATAAAAGTCCTAGGGTATGTTTGTAATGATATATGATAGGATCAGTGGTTGTTATAGGCCAGGATATATTATTTATTGGTAACATGACAGTATTGACTACATGTGAATTATAAAATTATTACATAAATTTATTAGCACAAAGTCAAGTGAAAGTTTCCAAATTTTTACCAAAGTGATCAAAACAAAATATAGTAAGATGGAATCTTGATGCACAATAACTATTCTTGATTAGATTTCGACACAGTATTTTTAGTTATTTACTGATTTTTACAACAGATTTGATGTACATGTATATGTAGCATATTCAATTTTTAGGGCCTAGTGGTATTAACCTAAATTTTTTAAACTTTAGTGTTTTTTGTTGTTTACCATTTTTATGGTATTTATAATATGATTTCAGATCTATTTAAGTGACAGCAAATTGCACTCTTACAGGGTAGGAATTGCCTTTATCGTGAAGTTTTAAACATACGTTTTTCTCAACCGTTAGCGTCAAAAGAGTCTAAAATTTTAATCACTATTGTCAATTATATTTTGAGCAATTTTTTAACGTCAAAATGAAAAATATGTTTAACGTTAGCATTGTTAAAAAAAAATTACTGTTAATCGTCATGAGGACTCATGGTACCCCATTCCAACCCTTTATTAACATGGTGGTCAGTGAAGTCCTTTCTTACATCTGCTGTGAAGGGAAGTGTGAGGTCTATTAGCTACATGTATGTCATTAAGTACAGGGAGTTTGCTTAAGCTTGTTTTTAAGGGTCTTAGTTCTAGTCATTGAAAGCCACAATCAGTCCAAAAGAAATCCATAGATTGCATAAAGCATGTTTATCTGTTATTAAGTGCTGCTTTTAAATTTAAATGCCTGTATTTTTTGTTTGATTGGTATTATCCTTGTTCTAGTTAGACATGATTGAAACAAAACAGTTGTCAATATATCTGATCAAGGACATTCAGTGAATACATATATGGTTTGATTTTTGGCTGTGATTAAGTATAGGTGGTATGGATGAGTTGAATGATAATATATGACATTTCAAGTATTGTCATAGTTAGTTCAATAAGTGGCTAGATGTTTTGTCAGTGAAAATTTTCAACATTGCAATCATTTGATGGTAAAAATTTAAATAGAAGATGGGAAATATAATGTATATATATATAAATTTAAACATTAAAAGATGACATGCAATAATAATGATACCGGTTATAAAAAAAATTTACAAAATACTTACAGAAAATGTCTGTTTGCCTTTTCTTTTGAATTGTTTCCTATTCAATTTGGGTGAAGTCTGACTAAAGCCAGCCCCACTATCCACTTGCGTTTGTACAAACGCAAGTGGTTAGTTAGTGGGGAACTTCAAAAGTAAGTGGATAGTGGGGCCTACAAACACAAGTGGATAGTGGGGGCTGGCTTTAGTCAGACGGTGCCTTTTAGAGCTTGTTTTATGATAACTTTAGTACCATTGTCAACAGTTGATGATCGGAAGATTTTGTTTTCTTTTCATGTGATATTGATTGCTTACTGTAAATTCAGAAATTATTCAGATATTTTTAATAATACAAAATATGTGCCAGCATCAGATTTGCAATAATAAAAATTGGCATTCATAATTTTGATAATGATATTCTTCATTAAATTTTGCAATCATATCAATAAGATTTCACATTTTTGCCAGAGGTCAAGGATTCACAATGATAAATGCATGCATTAATTTCTGAATTTTAAATATGTGACAATTTTTTGGCATCTACTTATTTTTAAAGGTAGAGATTTGATATATTTCATATTGAGAAATAAAGTAAAAAAACATTAGATAAACACCAAACTATTTAGATAAGCATACATGTAGGAATAATTTAAAACAATTTTTTTTATTGTTATGATAGTGAATATTATTCCAGTTTGAAGACCATAATGTTCTGAATTGACCTTAGTATTTAGTTTATTTAACATCTATAGCAGTTAATTTACCTTAATATAATAATTTATTGTTTTCATCAATATATTTTGGCATATTACCACTTATGTCATGAACATGCTGACCTCTCAAATATGATAATGGTATATTTTTATTGTATGTATAGAATATATAGAGCACAATCACATTTGTGATGTGTAAATCATCATGTTCAATCTGCTAAGAAATTAATTTGTAAGGAACCGATGTTTTTGTAGATTTGTTATATTACAATCTGTAATAACAAAAGACATGTTTTGTCTCCTATCAGAACTATCAGAACCAAAAAAATGTAAATTTAAAACATGGACCCAATATACCATAGTCTGTTCATAGATTACAAACAGACAGTACCTCCCTCTTAGAAATAACCCTTTAAAATATACAATAACAACACACATAATTGTAAATTAAGTGTTAAGAATATGTACTTACACTCTGCTATTTTATACAAACATTAGGTAGGCAGAATGACTAGAAATAAGTGAAAAGAAAAAAGGAGCATTTGGTCTAAGTATTTTGAACAAATGTTTTGAGATTAAAATTGTGAATGAACTTGAAATATGAATACTGAACCTTTTACTCTTAGTTTGATACAATGTGTTTGGTATATTTAAAAACTGACCATTTCTTGCCCAGGACACATTTTTATTTCATGTTATTGGGACCTTTTTTAAATATGAAATTTTCTCTCCTTGAAACTCAAACTCATGGTAAAGGTGCTAATATGAGTGTTATACACTTTTAAAACACTGTGTTGGAAAATCCAAAGAATAGTTGACCAGATTAATTCTAAATATATGATTCTTACAATTTGAATACAATCTTTGTATGTATAAAATGTACTGTTGAATTATCTTAATGGGGTTGATAGGTTTTTCCGAAGACTGATATGGTAGGGGAAAGGTTCAGTACTCATTAAACCAGCCACATGTAACCTGTGTAACATGTTTTAATTTTTGAAAATCCTTGTGATTTTTTTTCTAATGAACTTATACTCCAAAATCAAAATCAATTTTTAATGTGTGTCTATAAGGCTTGTAACTCCTCTTTTAAGAAATTTGTAACTGGTCCAACTACATTTCCATTGGCTTGTGCAACAGGCTTGTGGTTGATCACATCAGTTGAAATAATTCTGACATCTTACAAAATTGTCAATCCAAAGACTTGAAAATTGGTATATGTTACTTCTTCGCTAAGCACACAGCTTTTACGAACAAAGACTGGTTGGCTGTAAGAGCAAAGACTGTCGGCCCTCAGTTGGAATAATATCTGGGTAGAATGATATGTCTTCCTACAGACTGTTTAACTTGTGAACTCATATCACATTATCAGGTTTCGGTCCTGAATATGAATTTAATTTGCCACTGGACGTTAAACAGCCATCCATCCATCCATCTTATAAACTCTTGCCAATGCACAGAAAGTGATACATATGGTGTGAATACTTTTCTGTCATTGAAGAGCTTATGTCTTTTGATTAATTTTATGTTGTAAGGTTTCTGTTAGACATCTATGTTTATTCATTTTTAAATTATAATTTTTAAAAATGATTTCTAAAAAGTACATACTGCATTTTGTTTTTATGTATTTAATGGTTTATGAAGATCTATTTTTCTGTTCAATTTAGAACTACTTATCTAATTTTCTATTAGGTGAGTAATGATTGTACTTCAAAATTACAAACCTTTACTGAAGGTCATTTTTTGTTCTGAAAGTTTGTTTTTAAATATTGCAAAATTAAATATTTTAAATGTGAAAATTTAAATTTGACAATTGTAAAAGGAGTGTAGTATTATTAAATGACTTGCAATATATTTTATAGAATAATACTAATATCTATATTATTTTTAAAGATAAGGTGAAATGTCATTATTTAAAAAATCATCAGAAATATCAAGGGTATTATTTAATTTATTGAACTGGAAAATTTTTCCATTTGATTTCCAAAGTAAGCACTACATACTAATATAATTGTTCAAAGCTAGTATTAAAAGTTTTAAAATAAAGTATTAAGAAGTAGACGAAACAAAATTAAGAATGATTAGTTATATTGATATTTATATTTTAATAAGAATAGATCTATTATTCTCATTTTAGTTGCAAAGATATAATAATCTTTAAAAGAAAAAAAAGGATATTTATATATAGATTTCCTTTTGTCCAAGTGACATAGATTGCACTTTGGAAATAAAACCTAAATGAAATCGGAACTTAGTATTGAACCTTGAAATTAAGATTACCAAGGGTTGACAGCCCTCATAACAATAGACTTACACTTTTGGTTCCTATTTGGAAGATCACCTTTTATTTGTAATATTTTGTAATATGAAATCATTTCTATCAATGTTGTAATTTTAGATTGCCTGTATTTTATTCTCTAATATTATCTAAGTGTCGTCAGGTTACATGATATGGAAATCTCTTGAGCTGAAAAGGGTACAAAATCTCGTTCATTGTCATTTTTTTACATTTTTCTTCTGACCTTTGATGACCTTAAAAAAAGACAATAAGAATTGCCATGCATAGTTCTATTGTGCAGTATAGTGTTTTATGGACTAAATAACTTATTCACTTACTTAAGACAGTTTTAAAGGGTTGAATAAGTTTTATTTGTTTGTGAATTTGCCATTAGCTAATACTCTTATTTCTGAAACAACAGTCCTCCAAAAATTTAAATTCCCATTCAGGTATAAAAATAGTTTTATTTCAAATTTTATGTTGCATGTTTGTATTCTCTACCATTTACTCTATTAAAGTTTGACATTTTGAACATTTCTCTATCCAAATACCTGAAAATAATTTCTTTATACTCATGATCTGTAGTACCACAGATTGTATTAGAACATGGTTTTAACATTCTTTTGTGCATTTGGGCAGTTAAAATTTAAAAATTCCTGTTGAAATATTAAAGCAGATTAAGAAGAAAAGGGCTGATTACTTAACTTTATAATGATGTGATTTATTGGTAATTTGACTGATTATTCCCCTAAAATCACACGGAGAAGGCAAGGGCTTATTTGGCCATGTAAATTCACCAAAATAAAACAATATTTCACATTATTATGATCACAATCCATTATTGGTCCGGGAACACAGTTATCATCCTTTGATTTTCGTTGTCCACGAATATAGTCCCTAGTGTGGACAGTGTGTTACTTTTCAATTTTTTTTATACCCCTTCCAAATTTATTTCTTCATGTTTTATGCCTCAAATAGCAAGTAGGAGGATGAAATTACACTGTAAAAAAATTTGGGTCATGAATTTGAAAGTAAAGTAGTGATTTGGTTCAGCTGAAAAAGGTTAAAAATTAGCATTTCGGAAGCTGTCAAAAGATTTCAAGACCCCCTTAACATAAAATTGTCCATATTTTGAGTAAAAGCTGATGAAGTTTTCTATAATTTTGATAAAATTTGTACCAAAAGTAGTACAACACACTGTAAAAATATTATTAAGAAAGCGCGGGTGGGATTTTTTTAATTTTCATTTATTGTCTATAAGAAATGCACTACGAAATAACTGTGTTCTCGGACCTAGGAGATGAAATCAGTAAATATTTAATCTGTGTTTTAGCAACTTCCATGAATGATTTAATGGTGTCAATTTGTCAAATAGCATGAAACTAAAGGATTTAAACTTTTATTTGATAGAAATTCTGCAAAAATGACCCATTTTGGCATTATATGGTCAAAATAAGCATTTCAAAGCTTTTTCAATTTTGATGCATAAGTGGCATTCTGACTTTCTATCTGACAGGTTTTCATGTGTCAATATTTGTGTTTCTATACTTTTATCAAGTTGTATTTCTCATTTGTGAACTCTGAATCTACAGAAAAGAAGATTATCTCAGACAATATGTGCAAAATGTGTTGTATAAATGACCCTCGTCTAACACCCTGTTTGGATCAAGTTAAATGTGAGGAGCTTGGTACATAAAAGTTGAAGTCCATAATAAAGATTTCACTAAATTTGTATAAAAAGCACTTTACAATGTCTTCTGTACCTGTTTCATTCTACATAATATCTTTCTTTTCTTCTGTAGAATAGCAAGTGGTTCAAATAAAAGCCTGTTGAGACTAAAATTGCATGCAAGTTTTTCACTAAAAATCTTTGTATCAGACCATACTGTCTGCAAAAGAAGTTGAATGCAAGAGTCCTTTTGTACTCAGAATTATTGTATCATGTAACCTGAGTATAGAAATGATAAAAAGACACAAATTTTTATTTCCTATAGCTTCAGTATGCATTTTTAAATGTAAATATGTGCTACGGCCTGAATTGACCCTAAATTTTTTCAGTCTTACTTGGCCTAAGACCCTTTTATACTAGTATGATATGCTATTTGTAATTTTTCTTTCCATTTAAAGTACATTAAATACATATGTAAGGATTATTTATAACCAAAAAACTTCACAAATTTAAAAATTGCTGGGAAATATTACATCTTCATGTAAGGCCCCCCCTCCATTGGAAAACCTCCAATTTTAGGCACAGGCTCATATACATGTGACTTTTGAATAATTGTGATAAGTCTGATAAATCAAATGAGTATTCTATTGCTTTATATAAATGATATATTATATATTAAGGCATTTAAAAAGTAATTTTTTGCAACATTTTAATTTTTAATTTAAGCCCCAAATGTTGATAGTTGAAATTTTTCAGTTTTAACGTCAGTTCAGCTGAAAAAGGTTAAAAATTAGCATTTCGGAAGCTGTCAAAAGATTTCAAGACCCCCTTAACATAAAATTGTCCATATTTTGAGTTAAAGCTGATGATGTTTTCTATTATTTTGATAAAATTTGTCTCAAAAGTAGTACAACACACTGTAAGAATATTATTTAGAAAGCGCAGGTGGGATTTTAAAAATTTTCATTTATTGTCTAAAAGAAATGCACTACGAAATAACTGTGTTCTCGGACCAATTGATCAAAGTAAAAAATTAAAATTCTAAATATTGTTTTTTTATGGAATTTTGCCACTTCCCTGTAAATGTAACAATACCTGACCTGCACATACTAATTTTTAATTGTTTAGATTAAGGCTTTAATAAAATGAAACTTATCGATTGATGACCATATTTACTGGGAGGTTATTAAAATGGCAGCAGAAAGATTTGCCAAGATTCTAGAAAAAATAGGTTGATAATGGCTGGTAGAATAGACAAAATTATCATAGAGCACAAAATATTTTTTTGACAGCAAGGAGATGATTATATTTGACACATTTAGACAGTTAATGTTCAAGGCCTAAATGTTTGAAATCCAATTCCTAATAAAAACATTGAAGAGGTGATTAAACAAGAAGGACCTAAAGTTTAGCCAGACAAGGAATCATAGCTTTGCATGAAGTAGACATATTCCTGAATTTCAAATGAGAATATCTGAATTTTCATGCCAGTGCAGAAGTTCAAGTACTGGCTACTTGGCTGGTGACACCCTCTGGGACTAACAGTCCACCAGCAGAGGTATCAACCTATATATAACCTGTAGTAATAACATTAACAGTATCAATTTTACTGCACAATTACATATTTCAACAATTAACATCTCTTCAGGGATGCTCCAGGGCTAAATATTTGAAAATCCCATTCTTTAAACCAAAAAGGACCTAAAGTGTAGCAAAATGAAAACTATAAATTGTACTCCAGTTTAAATCATACATTGAAAACATGCTATGAAGCCTCAAGTAATGAGTTGAAATTTGAAATAATACTATGAATATGTATATATACTTTGATGTCCTTTTATTAAATTACCGGGTATTCAGATGAATCTAATGGGAAAAAGGTATCAGTAGGTGTATGAATTTTATCTTAATTGTAATCTTCAATGCAAAAAAAAAAAAGAGTTGGAATTTCAAAGGATTTCAGCATCACATTTAATTAAAATTAATTCAAGTTTTTAACCAGCGGTAGATCACCATAACCTATAAAATAACTTTTGTTTTAGTCTGTATTTACTTATATTGAATCAACATATTATAACATACAAAATTCTATTTATGTTCCATATAAAAAAACCCAGGAGTTTTATTATTTAATGTCAGCAAATAAAGAAAGAAAAAAAAATCCATAATATTTTATTAGTAAACATTATTAATGCATATCTTTTTGATTTTGAGGTGGGGGTCTCAGTCGGAACTTTAGCCTAAATGTTTTGATCCTTAGTTTAATATAATCAATAACTTGAACAAATAAAGTAAAGATCTAAACATTCATGTATTATGCATTAAGGAGTGCTGTCATGGTACACTAAAAGGTGTTGAAAAATTACTAATCAGAAAAGTAAAAAACTCTTCAAATACATGCTGTACTTTGTATACAACAGTATTTGATTAGTTTTTTAAGTGACAGACATGTAATGTAAAAAGTGGATTGGGTGATCATGTTGTGGCTATTCGACTAGTTACCTTTTGGTGAAGTTTTAAGTCCATTTTAAAGGCTTTATTTTTGACTTGCTAATAGACGCTAAATTATTGCAACCTTATACTTTTTGTTGTGTGCCAACTGTATTATTTAATGCATTTTACCTACAGTAAAGTCTGGTAATTCATTCATCCTACAAATCTGTGGGTTTTGTCGACATAACATCAAATGAAAAGACTTGTTGGACGATCACAATTAAGTGCTTGTTTTTTATATCAGAAAAGGACAATTTGCTGTTTATTTTTTTTATACATTTTATTACATAGCTGCTTATACAACCTTGAAAAACTAGAGAGTGGTGAACTATATAGACGGCAAAGCTTGTTTACTTTAAATAATCAAGATTGAATTATGGCTCTGTCATTTCTGTGATACGTGTAGCATAGTCCTAGATTGTTTTGACATCTGACTTGTTTTGACATCTGACTGTCTTTTAGGACTTGCTAGGGCTGTAAAGCACACACGCATCAGCAAGTCCCAAAATAGGCTACCAGAGCAATCTCGGGTCTACATGGAGCCTTGATGCTGCATTTCTACAATAAGCCTATAAGTTATAACTTCATAAAGACTTGGAATAGAGAAAGGCATTTTTTATATAAACTCAAATGAGCTGCAGCATCTATTTATAATTTCTCATATGTAATTTTGAATAAGTATCAACTAAGATCATATAAACCTCATGACAAGTACCATTTGGTATGAGTAATTAAAAAAATGTAGGTCGATAAAAATGATATGAATGTCAAGATTTGATTTTCGCAAGATCAATATAGCAGATTGTAAGATAGTATGAGAAGGATTTAAATTATGTCTAAAATCAATGTTAAAAGTCTTAGTCCAAAACCTTTATTGGTAATAAAATCAAACCAAGTTCAATGATATTACTAATGACTTAAGATTTAACCCAGTGTTATATTGTTTACAACTTTATCATTGGTATTGAGAAAACACCTGAATCAGGCCGAAGTTTATGCAAAATCTATATTTACATTTCTTCTAGGTCCTTTTAATAAAAGTTATAATTTGTCAATTATGTCATTCTTGAACTTGATATTAAATTTGAAACCAGTACTAATATAAATCAGTAGGTTTGATGTAGGAAATTTTGAAACTATTTTTCATAATAATTATATACAATAAAATTGATAAGCTTTAATGTTGAACATAAACTTATATTGAAACATTAGTTCAACTAGCTCTTTTATTTTATTTTATTTGTAAAATTATATTTTATTAAATTTCACTGCATTTTCACCTTCAAAATTCTTCAGTAAACTGTGACTTGTGAGAATATTTGAGGACATTTGAATGTATAATATCATTTTAAGCTTTACAGTTCTGTTTGCCATATTTTACTTTCCATTCTTTATGCAGTATTTGACCAGTACTTGACATTTTTTAGAAGGATAAATGTTGATTTATCCTTGTAGGTAGCTAACCATTTCTTAGGAAATCTAATAACATGTTCTTTGGTCCAGATTTGTGATAACTAGTGAAATAGAATGTCATGCTTCAAAGGTTCCAGTCAGCCTTTAGTCAAGGGAATTCCTGTTTTTAAATCTTTGGTCTACTTTTCTGAGAATGTGATGAAAGCAGCAGTATTGCTACAATGAATTCGGTCAGACGTGAGGGATAATGATTTTAATAAGGATGCAAAATTATTCTACTTTATTGTATGGCTTATAATAGTGACTACTTTAGATAAATGAGTGAGGACAATGGATGACAACAAGTCTATATTTTGTCCAATTTTTGTCAAGACTATTTCAGTGTTGGTTATTTGGTATTTTAGTTTAAACAATATTTTATTCAGTGAATCAAATTATGCAAAACAAGATCATACACTACTAACAAATAGGATTCAGAAACAAGCAAAATTGCTTACCTTCATCTGTTTCCAAAAAATTGAGGACATATAAAATTATGAGTACTTCTTGATGCACGCTCTGTTAAAATTAAATATATTGAAGAAAAAAAGTTTGATTATATTGTAAATTGAGAGAAAAGAAGAATTTAACATTTTTGCTCCAAATAGTAGCAGAATACCATGATATACTCTATAAAAATAACCCATAAGTTTATTTAGCCACTTGTATTTGTATAGTAAAATGGCCGCAGGATTTACTGAAATTTTGATTGTTAAGAGTATGAACACCCACATGTCTACATGAATATTCTTGTCAAAAAAAATCATTTATTAAGATATTTTGTGGAGTGTGGAGTCGAACTAATATAAATAAAAAGAGATTTGTTATATATAGTTGTATATAGTTTTGTAATAATTATCTCCAATGAATGAATACTCTAACTTTATAAGCTAGACAATTTGTATGATGTTATTGAGCCAAATTTAAGTAATTTCAAGCTATTTTTTTTATGGTTATCTTGTCATATTTCTTTTTTTTAGCCATCTTTAAACAAAAATCTGTTAGTAATACCAAGGATTTGTATAGTAAGATCTTACTATACAAATCCTTGGTAATACCAATGAATTTAGAAGAATAATGACGCAACCCGTAACCTTTAAAAATAAAAAAAAATAATTGTTTTCAAAATATGTGACAAATATATAAAATAAGAAAAAAAATAAAATAAAATATAATTGTTTACAAATATATTATACATCTCCAAATATTTCTAATATTGGATTATGGTTTTTGTCCTATTACCTAAATCTACATCTAGCCCAATTAGACAGCACTCCAGTGACACAAAAAAACAGAACAATCTAGATGTCTTCATACATTCTTCAACTAGTGTCTATACAGTATGCCAAGATCTAAATTCGAGTCTTAAAAAAATGTGAGACTTTAGATAATTTCCTATCCGACAACAAGCATTAAGATATATATATTGAATAACTAAAGACAGCCACTAACTCTAGGTTCCTGGGGCTCTTTTCACAAAATCTCTTACAACACAAATATATTGTAAGTTATACAGAAGTGTTCATGACTTACAAGAAATTTCTTTCGTAATATTTTTTCAAATGAGTTGCTGACAGATGAACATAGGGTGAGGTTTAACTATTTTTTTTCTAGCTCTCAACCCTTTATTAAAAAGACCTCAATTTAGTGTATATCTTAGTTACAAGACAAACATGTTGATAGCTTTATTTAGTAAGTCCATACCTTATGTACATTGTAAATTTTCATCTAAATCCAGTCAGATTAGATAAGTCAGAAATAATCTTGTGTTGGCTGTTTTTTTAAAATAATTTATAAAAATGATTAATTAATTGTAAATAGTGGGTTCCATGTCATGTGACTTCCTGTTACTTTTTCAAAGATCCAATTATCAGAATCTATTGGACAAATTTGAACCACAGTTAAAGTTGACTTTAGTCATACAAAGGGGTTCTACCTAAGATTTCTGTCTGCTGATCATTGTTAGCTGAATAACATGGTCATGTTGAAATGAAATAAAAATCAAGAAAGTGGAAACAGGCAAAATATTGTTTTAATGTCTGCTCCTGTTTGTTATGATATTATTTTTATTATAAGTAACTACTGATTGTATATATTAGTAAAAGGAAATGTGTACTGTACTGTAAATTCAGATTTCGCTGATGTTTTTATGAGTGCTAAAGAAAGGCGATGGTATAGGTGTCACAAAAGATTTAACTCACATTTTAATTTTTATATCATTACTTTTATGCAGTATTTTGTGAAAGTGCGATAATTAATGCATGCAAAAATTTCTAAATTTACAGTATATGTCAATGAGACAACAACCAAACATAAAAAAAAAACTAAAGCCATCTAGTAGTCAAGATACTGTATTCAACAATAGATAAGGGGAAGTATTTAGGGTAAAGTATAGGCTAATGCCTTCATCAAAAAGATTTGTAAAGAGGAGTGATTAGGTCTTCTTGGAGCTTTTTGTTGTATTAAGTTTTAAATATTATATTTTTTCATTGATCTTAGTGATAATTACATGTTGTATATAATTTTTATTGGGGCCAATAATATGTTTTAATGTTTCTATTTTATTTTTCAGTGATCTGAGCGATAATAATATAACTTCTATTGGTGCCAATGATTTATCATTTTTGACGAACCTGGAGGAATTGTAAGTACTTTGGTATATACTTTTCTTGTTAGAAAATGCTGATATGGAGCTACAGTGATATTTACAGGCATACACACACAACATGAAAATCCAACTAAGGATTATTTCAATGTTTCATAGAAGAAAACAAATTTGAATAAAAAGGGGTAAACGATCACACAAATAACCAACAATCTTCATTAATGACAATCACCTCAAATCTAAACAGTTAGGAATAAATAAAACAAACTGTCAACATGATCAAAGATCTGCAATGAATACCAAAAACTCCAAATAACCAAAAATATTAGGATTTAACAGGAGAAAACCCACTGACTGCTGGATTTTGCATTGTTTGCACCAGCTATCTTTGAAAGTGATATTAAATGATTTGTTTCATATAATGTTACCTCATTTAAGTCAAAAGTAAATAAACTAGAAAGAAACGTATAGTCAAAATTTTGTAACTATAGCATGCATTTAAAGTTGTTAAATTCTATGTCATTTGGTCTCTGGCGGAGAGGAGTTGTCTCATTGGCAATCATACCACATCTTCTTATTTTTATATTGGTGTGATGAAGTCATTTACTTTTGTTGTTGTAACATTATTTTTGTCACCCGTCGACGAAGTGGACAATGCGAAAAATTAGGGGTGCTGTTTCAGGAGTCCGCGGCAGAAATGTCAAAAATATATTAGTTTGGGATAAGGTCAGTTTATGGGGATCCACTAGTGGTAGGTCAATGATATTTGGTATTAGCATTGGCACATCTCATTTCCATGGAAATAAGTTGGCATATCTCTGTGTCAACAGTTTATTTGCATTAATAATCTACCGTTCTGTTCAATAAAGACTAAAAATGTGTATATCAAGAAGATAACTTTGGTCTCTATTGGATCTCATCAGCAATCATACCAAATACTTTTTAAAATTTTTATATTACACAATATCATCTCCGAGATTGTGTGCAGTAATTGAGAACAGGTATTAAGCAGTTTATAAGGCATAATAAATATTAACTATGTAGAAAAAAAACGCAGATCATTTGCAAAGTCCAATTAGTCAGTTTGTTCTTAAAATTCCAGTATGGAAACAAAAAAAGATATTTGTTTTGCAGCTGTATTGATGAGTGAATTAAAACAAACATCCTAATATCAGCCACTGGACTCCCAAATACATTAGGAGCAGCATAATACCATAAAAGGTTATGACATTTAACATTTTTGTCTCGCCTTGACGGAGTCAAAAAGCCAGACATAGGTATGTTGTTTCCGGCGGCGGCGGCTTCAACATTGTATTAGTTTGTGATTAGGTCTAGTTTATGGTGAACCACTAGTGGTAGGTCAATGATATTTGGTATGCAGTTGTATTAGCATTGGCACATCTCATTACCATGGAGATTATTTGGCCCAGCTCCCTCAGTTATGGTCTATTGACTTTGAAATTTTGCTTAGTTTAAATGTATTAGTTTGTGATTAGGTCATTTTATGGGGAACCACTAGTGGTAAGTTAATGATGATTGGTATGCAGTTGTATAAGTGTTGGCATATCTCATTTCCATGGAGATTATATGGCCCGGCCCCCTCAGTTATGGTCTAATGACTTTGAAACTTTTGCTTAGTTTTCATGTATTAGTTTGTGATTTGGTCAGTTTATGGGGAACCACTAGTGGTAGGTCAATGATATTTGGTATAAATTTGTATTAGCATTGGCATATCTCATTACCATGGAGATTATTTGACCCTGCCCCCTCAGTTATGGTCTATTGACTTTGAAACTTTTGCTTAGTTTTCATGTATTAGTTTATGATTAGGTCAGTTTATGGGGAACCACCAGTGGTAGGTCAATGATATTTGGTATGCAGTTGTATTAGCATTGGCACATCTCATTTCCATGGAGATTATTTGCCCCCCCTCAGTTATGGTCTATTGACTTTGAAATTTTATTTAGTTTACAGGTATTAGTTTGTGTTTAGGTTTGTTTAAAGGGAACTACTTATGATAAGTCAATGGTATTTGGTATGCAGTTGTATTAGCGTTGGCACATCTCATTTCCATGGAGATTGTTTAGCCATGTACCTTCAGTCATGGTTCATTGACTTCTAATGTTTACAAAACTTACATATTAAAGTGTTGCTATTTTAATTTAAACATTTGCATTATCCAAATTACAAAAAGGCGAGACATATCTCTGTGTTAACAGTTTATTGTATATTTCAGATACCTACAGGGGAATAATTTAAACAGTATTCATTCAAATGCTTTTCATGATAATGGTGATTTGATAACTATGTAAGTATAGATGTATATCAGGCTGGCCTAATAGTTCACTGTGTTTTATTCACAGCTTTATCATTGATGGATCCCTCTAAATATAACAGATGTGTTTGATTCTACAAACCTAACAAACACTCCCAATGTCATGGCTTGTCTGATTCACATTTAGAGTTTGATTCTGTGGTAGAAAATATATTTGATCGTCACATGAGTTTCTGTAGTTTAACCTTACTTCTATTTTGTTAGAAACATATAAAAAGCAAGCACATGTCATGTAAAAACCGGTGCATTATAAGTAGAACACACAGGTGAGTAAAATAGATGTTCATGACATTGGATCATTGATTAGGTTACTAGGCTGTTGCACATTTTGTATAAAATGAAGCTGTGACAAATGCATGACATACACAGAAATTAAATGTTTTCAGTTGCTCTGTGGGTAACTTCAGTATTAATCAATATTCATCTAATTCAAACACAAATTCAGAGCAGAAAATCTGCACATTTTGTAGGTGAACAATTGCATGTTGATAGTATTTTCTCATTTTTCTCATATCATATAGATTTGTACAGTAATTACCTATATTTGGTAAAGTCACATGACTGATTTGTTACGTGTTAACTTACATATTCCATAAATAACATTTTATAATTCATGAACATCTTATTTTGTACCAATTTCTTAAATATTTTGTTTCAGCAATGGTGGCAGTTATAAATAAAGTGCCTTAAGCATTATTCCAGAATCATATATATGATTAATAAAATACTTATATATGAATATATACATAAAACTAGAAACATAATGGCTAAAATACCCAAAGCATGAAACAATATAAGAATCGTTTACAAAGATGTGGGTAAACATTTATAAGACAGCAACCTAAAGACAAAGATAACAAAGACATCTAGAGAGCAGTTAACAAGTCTTCATCAATAGACAGGTGTCTAAAAATATCAAGATCTAGATCGTACAGAGTCTATAAAAGTTATGAATGAATTTAACAGAAACAATCAAAGGTCTGCCATCAACACCCAATTCTCCAAATAATGGAAAACGTTAAGATCTGACATACAACAACGATTGCAGAGGTTTTTGACTAGGGACACTAGCATATGAAAATGTGGCGGGTTTATCTAGTTTTTTGAGATCTCAACCTCTTATCAGTTTCTTATAACCTTCATACACCTCATATAAAAAACTAAAATAATGCTCTACTGGTTTAAAGAATGTAAAGGTTATGGTATAAGTGGGTGGGGCATATGAAGTTTCCTTTATCCATCTTGTATGTATTCTTGGAAATGTAACAGGTGAATAGACTTATGTTTTTGCCTTGCCTGTGAAGATGTTCAATTAGGTCACACATACCAGACATATCTCTGTGTCATTTTTGTTGTTGTAGTTATTGATAAATAATGAGACACATATCCGCAGAATAATTGTAGATTTTAGTTTTCTTGGATTAAGTTTGATTTGATATATGATTACTGTGTAAATGGATTTAAGGTCTACTTGATTTTTACAAGGACAAAATGATCAAGCAGGTAGACTATTTGAGTTTTAATCCCTTTTTTTACTACAGAAACTTGTCAGATAATCCTATTGTAACCCTTGAAGATGATTTGTTTAAAAAGACCAAGAAATTCGAAACAGTGTAAGTCTTCATTTGGTTTATTTCTGGTATTAACTTTATACAATTTTATTTTGTATTAAAACTGGCTTTGTATGTACTTGTAAATACCTTCTTTTACAGAAGTAGGGCATTGTTACAAAAAATCAAAAATAAATCTTAGGTCATGTGTTTGGAACATGCCACACTTCTTGTTTATCAAGTAAATATCTATCTGCCCTCAAATTTTCAGATGAATTGGACAACTGGTTGTTGGGTTGCTGCCCTGAATTGGTAATTTTTAGGAAATTTTGCGTTTTGGTTATTATCTTGAAAATTATTACAGATAGAGATAAACTGTAAACAGCAATAATGTTCAGCAAAGTAAGATCTTCAAATAAGTCAACATGATCAAAATGGTCAGTTGACCCTTAAGAGTTATTGCCCTTTAAAGTAATTCTTTACCAATTTTTGTAAATTTTGTAATCTTTACAAAATCTTCTCCTCTGAAACTACTGGACCAAATTCAACCAAACTTAGCCACAATCATTATTAGGGTATTTAGTTTAAAAATGTGTGCGGTGACCCAGTCAACCAACCAAGATGGCTGCCATGGCTAAAAATAGAACATAGGGTAAAATGTAGATTTTGGCTTGTAACTCTGAAACCAAAGCATTTAAAGCAAATCTTACAGGGATTAACTTGTTTATCAAGTAAATATCTATCTGCCCTCAAATTTTCAGATGAATTGGACAACTGGTTGTTGGGTTGCTGCCCTGAATTGGTAATTTTAAGGTAATTTTGCTGTTTTGGTTATTATCTTGAAAATTATTACAGATAGAGATAAACTGTAAACAGCAATAATGTTCAGCAAAGTAAGATCTTCAAATAAGTCAACATGACCAAAATGGTCAGTTGACCCCTTAAGGAGTTATTGCCCTTATAGTCAATTTTAACAATTTTCATTAATTTGGTAAATTTTGGTAAGTTTTACAAAATGTTTTCCTTTTGTAATCTTCTTTTCTGAAACTGCAGTAGAAAATCAATATAGAAAACAATCTTCTAATGTAGTGGCAATAAAAATAATTGATAATTCTATAACATGAAAAAAAAACCACATTAATACCTGATGATGGTGTTTCTTTCTTTACATTGAAAATGATGTCACAACTATAATCCCGAACAATAGGTTGAATGTCAGATATGTTTCAGTACTTTGGCTTCATTTTCTACAGATTCAAGTGCAAATGATGCTTGAATTCCTACACTAATTTATACAGACTTCATCCCTTTCACAGGTAATGCCTGCCTCATATTATATTTAAAACTTTAATAGAATATCAGAAATTTTGAGAGAAAATTAATCAACCATGCAAGATCTAAAACTTAATTAATATTGTTCAAATTATCAATTAATTATTAAAAAAAATTCTCATTAAAAAATATAGTTCTTCATTTTATATTTTATCAGAAATTTAGGAAAAAATTGAATTTAATTGTGTCCCTTGTTCTCATTTCCTGGGATAAATCCAATACAAATTAAAGTATTGGTATTGAATAAATATTTAAGAAATATTTCAAACCTTACCATTTTCTTCACAAGAATGAAGACCATATTTTCAGTGTCATGAGTATCAGTCATCATATTTGTTGTACTTTGTTGTTTAAAAGTTGAATACAAAAAGATCAACAAAGCAATTCAAAACCACTTGAATTTTGCAACAACAAATGAGAGTTTTAACGACCTCAGCTGGCTATACAACCCTTGCACAATCAACTGAATTTTGCAGAAATCATTAATAGGAAAGATTGCCCTTAAATGATAATTTTTATTACCTTTTGTTTTTTTTGGGGGCTGTTGCAACAACAAAACTTCACAACAAACTTTCTCATCACTTAGCATTTCTCGTTAGATAAATTTTACAAAATTCTCCTGAAACTACTGTCAAATTAAACCAAACTTGGTTTAAATCACCACTAGGATATCCAGGGACCTCTGTATGATGACCCTGCCTGCCAACATGGCACACATGGCTGAAATAAAACACACTTTTAGTCTTATATCTCTGAAACTAAACGACAGTACAACAGTTGCATTTATCATGCATCAATTGTAAATAAAAATATCAGGTGAGCGACACAGGGTCCTTGGAGCCTCTAGTTCTCATATCATATAGATTTGTACAGTAATTACCTATATTTGGTAAAGTCACATGACTGATTTGTTACGTGTTAACTTACATATTCCATAAATAACATTTTATAATTCATGAACATCTTATTTTGTACCAATTTCTTAAATATTTTGTTTCAGCAATGGTGGCAGTTATAAATAAAGTGCCTTAAGCATTATTCCAGAATCATATATATGATTAATAAAATACTTATATATGAATATATACATAAAACTAGAAACATAATGGCTAAAATACCCAAAGCATGAAACAATATAAGAATCGTTTACAAAGATGTGGGTAAACATTTATAAGACAGCAACCTAAAGACAAAGATAACAAAGACATCTAGAGAGCAGTTAACAAGTCTTCATCAATAGACAGGTGTCTAAAATATCAAGATCTAGATCGTACAGAGTCTATAAAAGTTATGAATGAATTTAACAGAAACAATCAAAGGTCTGCCATCAACACCCAATTCTCCAAATAATGGAAAACGTTAAGATCTGACATACAACAACGATTGCAGAGGTTTTATTTGCACTTAGAAGAAGCAGAACCATTTCAGACAGGGGTTTCTAGGTGGCCTGTTGTAAGGGAAAACCCCTGACCCTATCCAATATACCTTTGTTTTTGATTTGCTGTCTATACTATGCACCTTTTTCTTAGTCGACACACTTTTAAGATCTAACCTATTGATACAATCTTAACCTTTTTCTTTATGTGCTTGTAATATTTTCTACTGGACATTTAGCAACAATAATCAATCAAGTAATAAAAAAATGCATGGGTATCATGGAATGATAATTTTTTTTTTTTGCTAGGATACTAGATGACATATTAGCTTTATTGCCTTATTTCCCTATTATGTTCAAATAGCTTTATAGCCTTATTTGGCTATTATGTTCAATCTGATTAAGATACAGATCCTATGTTTAAGCTTTGCTTACAAGGATCTGACAACACTCCATTTCACTTTCTGTTTTAAAGAACTTTTCGGGATCCTCTAGTTTTGTCGTAATGATACACATCTTCAATAATTGCAACCATCTTCAGATTAAAAATATCTCATTTTGTTTGTCACAGTTATATAAAATGAACAAAAATTAAAGATTGATAATGGCCCTTCAATTTGACATGCTTCATATTGATATACATTTTCTGTAAAATTAAAACTACATACAAAACTGCTTTGATTAACTTTTATGGAATTTAAACACAGTGTATAGACTGATGGAAAAAGCAAGTTCCACATTGATTTTGATGTTGTCTGAATTGTCATTTTGAATTATATATGACTTGAAATATAAAATAAGTGATGGTTATTTATCCATTCAAAACAGTTTCAATGCAAAAACACTAAATTAATGTCTGGTCCTATCAATTGATTGGATGCATGGTTGCATGGGTGTTTTATAATAACATAAACTGTTAACACAGAGATATGTCTCGCTTATTTGTTATTTTGATAATGCAAATGTTTAAATTAAAATAGCAATACTTTAACATATAAGTTATGCAAATATTCAAAGTCAATGAACCATGACTGAAGGTACAGGGCTAAACAATCTCCATGGAAATGAGATGTGTCAATGCTAATACAACTGCAAACAAAATACCATTGACTTTTCTTAAGTCGTTCCCTTTAAACAAACCTAAACGCAAACATTAACTTGTAAACTATGTTAAAGTTTCAAAGTCAATGAACCATAATTAGGGGTGGGGTTATATAATCTCCATGGAAATGAAACTTGCAAATGCCAATACATTTGCAAACCAAATATCATTGACTTAACATTAGTGGTTCATCTTAAACTGACCTAATCACAAACTAATACCGTACATATAAACTAAGCAAAAGTTTCAAAGTCAATAGACCATGACTGAGGGTAGGGACTAAATATTCTCCATGGAAATGAGATGTGCTAATGCTTATACAACTGCATACCAATTATCATTGTCCTACCAATATCGGTTCCCCTTAAACTGACCTAATCACAAACTAATACATGAAAACTAAGCAAAAGTTTCAAAGTCAATAGACCATGAATGAGGGAGCGGGGCCAAATAATTTCCATGGAAATTAGAAATGCCAATGCTTATACAACTGCATACCAAATATCATTGACCTACCACTAGTGGTTCCCCATAAACTGACCTAATCACAAACTAATACATGTAAACTAAGCAAAGTTTCAAAGTCAATAGACCTTGATTGAGGGGGTGGGGCCAAATAATCTCCATGGTAAAGAGATGTGCCAATGCTAATACAACTGCATACCAAATATCATTGACCTACCACTAGTGGTTCACCATGAACTAGACCTAATCACAAACTAATACATTGTTGATGCTGCTGCCGCCGTCGTCGTCATCGACGCCGGAAACAGCATACCTATGTCTTGCTTTTGACTCCATCAAGGCGAGACAAAAACCAAACTGATGAAACACTAGATAAGTGTCTGGTCCTATTAGGCAATATGGGATTCAGAATGGATGTTTTATAATAACAAAATTTAATTGCTGAAACTCTAAATTAGTGTGGGGTCCTATCAGGCAATATGGGATGCATAGATCATAGGTGTTTTATAATAACAAAAATTCAAATTCAACCAATAAGGTTAACATCCTGTTTCATTTTGATTATTTACTTTTTTGTTCCAGAGTCAAGCCACTTAAATCATCTTATATTTCATAAAAATAAAGGATGTATCATGCACTGATTATTTATTGTAGATATAGCTTTTTCTAGCGAATTTATTTAGATCAACTTATGCTTAAAGTGTGAAAAGTTCACACACTATTAAAGTTTAGCAGTAGTCATAATATAGGTATATAGAAAAAGTTTAATTGGTTTAGTTAACAAACATCTTCAAATAAGGTCATTCATATTCTGTAGCAAATCATTAAAATAATGTAACATTTATATCAATCTGTATGTTGTATTTTACTTTGCTTTTTTCACTAATCTGTAAAGTGACTAGTTCAAGTCTATATCATTCCAAGAGGCTTTATTCTTGCACCTAACATAGCAGATGTTAATATTTGTTAACTGGTTTTATGTAAATATACTTATAGTGTTCTTTATTTTGATAAAGTTTTACTGGTATAAAGTATTAATCCTAACTGGAATTTTGATGAAGGAAATTATTGGACAACTTACATAGGTATTTTATACTAATCTTACAATGTCAAATTGAAGTCTTCTCTTTCATACTATTTCCTAAAAGGGTCCCTCCCGTCCAATGTGGTTGGGAATAGATTTTGATCAATGATTGATTTTCCATGTTTTTAATTTTCAGAAACCTTAGCCATACACAGTTATCAACACTTCCAGATGACCTTTTCAAGATGTTAAGTGCTTGAAAATTTGTAAGTAGTTAGGGCAGATTGAATTATGACAACTGTCTTAACCTTTGTATACTGTGGATTCTGGGTGGATTGAATTATGACAACTGTCTTAACCTTTGTATACTGTGGATTCTGGGTGAATTGAATTATGACAACTGTCTTAACCTTTGTATACTGTGGATTCTGGGTGGAATGAATTATGACAACTGTCTTAACCTTTGTATACTGTGGATTCACTTATTTACGTGGATACCTATTTTTTCGTGAATATTTGATTTTGTAGTTTTGTAAAATTCTGTATACAAGCCTATAGAAAATCTGTACTTTGTTGAACATTTTAATTTGTGGATCACCTGTTCCACAAAATCCACCAAAGATTGGTATCCTATGAACAGTAGTGGAATCATTTGTGTGAGAAGTCAAGTTTGTAACGTCAGTAGTTTTGAAAACATTAAAAATCCTCTAGTTTTGTCGTAATGATACACATCTTCAATAATTTGGAAGCTGAAATTTCATTGGCTGGTTTAACAATCACCAGAATAGAAAGTAGAACGGAGTGTTGTCAGATCCTTGTAAGCGAAGCGTGGACACAAGATTTATATTTTAATCAGATTGTATTATGCTACCAGTTGAGATTAGAAAAATTAAACTCGAACTATTGTTTTATCTAAGATTTATCTGAATTATACTTTTTACCCCTCTTTATCTTGGTAGTAAAATCATTTAACAGCATAAGCAACCATCTTCAGATTAAAAAATATCTCATTTTGTTTGGCCCTTCATTGACATGCTTCATATTGATATACATTTTTCTGTAAAATTAAAAACTACACACAAAACTGCTTTGATTAACTTTTATGGAATTTAAACACAGTGTATAGACTGATGGAAAAAGCAAGTTCCACATTGATTTTGATGTTGTCTGAATTGTCATTTTGAATTATATATGACTTGAAATATAAAATAAGTGATGGTTATTTATCCATTCAAAACAGTTTCAATGCAAAACACTAAATTAATGTCTGGTCCTATCAATTGATTGGATGCATGGTTGCATGGGTGTTTTATAATAACATAAACTGTTAACACAGAGATATGTCTCGCTTATTTGTTATTTTGATAATGCAAATGTTTAAATTAAAATAGCAATACTTTAACATATAAGTTATGCAAATATTCAAAGTCAATGAACCATGACTGAAGGTACAGGGCTAAACAATCTCCATGGAAATGAGATGTGTCAATGCTAATACAACTGCAAACAAAATACCATTGACTTTTCTTAAGTCGTTCCCTTTAAACAAACCTAAACGCAAACATTAACTTGTAAACTATGTTAAAGTTTCAAAGTCAATGAACCATAATTAGGGGGTGGGGTTATATAATCTCCATGGAAATGAAACTTGCAAATGCCAATACATTTGCAAACCAAATATCATTGACTTAACATTAGTGGTTCATCTTAAACTGACCTAATCACAAACTAATACCGGTACATATAAACTAAGCAAAAGTTTCAAAGTCAATAGACCATGACTGAGGGGTAGGGACTAAATATTCTCCATGGAAATGAGATGTGCTAATGCTTATACAACTGCATACCAATTATCATTGTCCTACCACTAATGGTTCCCCTTAAACTGACCTAATCACAAACTAATACATGAAAACTAAGCAAAAGTTTCAAAGTCAATAGACCATGAATGAGGGAGTGGGGCCAAATAATTTCCATGGAAATGAGATATGCCAATGCTTATACAACTGCATACCAAATATCATTGACCTACCACTAGTGGTTCCCCATAAACTGACCTAATCACAAACTAATACATGTAAACTAAGCAAAGTTTCAAAGTCAATAGACCTTGATTGAGGGGGTGGGACCAAATAATCTCCATGGTAAAGAGATGTGCCAATTCTTATACAACTGCATACCAAATATCATTGACCTACCACTAGTGGTTCACCATGAACTAGACCTAATCACAAACTAATACATTGTTGATGCTGCTGCCGCCGTCGTCATCGACGCGGAAACAGCATACCTATGTCTTGCTTTTTGACTCCATCAAGGCGAGACAAAAACCAAACTGATGAAACACTAGATAAGTGTCTGGTCCTATTAGGCAATATGGGATGCAGAATGGATGTTTTATAATAACAAAATTTAATTGCTGAAACTCTAAATTAGTGTGGGGTCCTATCAGGCAATATGGGATGCATAGATCATAGGTGTTTTATAATAACAAAAATTCAAATTCAACCAATAAGGTTAACATCCTGTTTCATTTTGATTATTTACTTTTTTGTTCCAGAGTCAAGCCACTTAAATCATCTTATATTTCATAAAAATAAAGGATGTATCATGCACTGATTATTTATTGTAGATATAGCTTTTTCTAGCGAATTTATTTAGATCAACTTATGCTTAAAGTGTGAAAAGTTCACACACTATTAAAGTTTTGCAGTAGTCATAATATAGGTATATAGAAAAAGTTTAATTGGTTTCTTATAGTGGTTTAGTTAACAAACATCTTCAAATAAGGTCATTCATATTCTGTAGCAAATCATTAAAATAATGTAACATTTATATCAATCTGTATGTTGTATTTTACTTTGCTTTTTTCACTAATCTGTAAAGTGACTAGTTCAAGTCTATATCATTCCAAGAGGCTTTATTCTTGCACCTAACATAGCAGATGTTAATATTTGTTAACTGGTTTTATGTAAATATACTTATAGTGTTCTTTATTTTGATAAAGTTTTACTGGTATAAAGTATTAATCCTAACTGGAATTTTGATGAAGGAAATTATTGGACAACTTACATAGGTATTTTATACTAATCTTACAATGTCAAATTGAAGTCTTCTCTTTCATACTATTTCCTAAAAGGGTCCCCTCCCCGTCCAATGTGGTTGGGAATAGATTTTTGATCAATGATTGATTTTTCCATGTTTTTTTAATTTTCAGAAACCTTAGCCATACACAGTTATCAACACTTCCAGATGACCTTTTTCAAGATGTTAAGTGCTTGAAAAATTTGTAAGTAGTTAGGGCAGATTGAATTATGACAACTGTCTTAACCTTTGTATACTGTGGATTCTGGGTGGATTGAATTATGACAACTGTCTTAACCTTTGTATACTGTGGATTCTGGGTGAATTGAATTATGACAACTGTCTTAACCTTTGTATACTGTGGATTCTGGGTGGAATGAATTATGACAACTGTCTTAACCTTTGTATACTGTGGATTCACTTATTTACGTGGATACCTATTTTTTCGTGAATATTTGATTTTGTAGTTTTGTAAAATTCTGTATACAAGCCTATAGAAAATCTGTACTTTGTTGAACATTTTAATTTGTGGATCACCTGTTCCACAAAATCCACCAAAGATTGGTATCCTATGAACAGTAGTGGAATCATTTGTGTGAGAAGTCAAGTTTGTAACGTCAGTAGTTTTGAAAACATTAAAATGAGGTTTTTCCTGCAATGTACAGCTTATATAAGCCCCAATAATATTTACAAATGAGTAACAAGGTATTATTTAGATGTAAGTCAGTATGTGACTTTTTCGATTTAATGAAGCTTTGCTTGGTACATAGTTCTATGAAGGATGTTTTTTTCCCATTTTAAAATATGTTGTCTCAGGATTGAAAAAAATTATCAAGTTTGATAAATGTCTTTCTTCAATTTGAGCTAGCATTCAGAAAATGTTAACTTCAGTATATAGATATAAAGACATATAGGGGATGAGACAGCAACCAAGTATCTCATGCAACCACAATAAATATTTGTCACCAAACAGTCATGAAAACATCGTTCATAAAAAGCATATCAGTTTAATAATAAAAAAAAATCATTCTGTAGTTTTCAACACCACTTAGTATTCATGTTTGCTACTACGGAATTACAAAACTTTATCAGATATATAATGTTGATATGTTTTTTTTTCAACCATGGACAAAATTCATTGGAAAAGAACCTTTAGTTTTATCTTAATTCCTTCTGTTATCACTTTAAGAATTATGTGTAAATTCCTTCATTTAACAAGTAAAGGATTGGATTATATCAAATTGTCCAGTCAAAAAAATATTCATTCTTTTTCAGGGATTTAAGCTGGAATAATTTTAGTGTTGTTATAGATGTATTCAAAACATTAAGATGTTTAGAAGTAGTGTAAGTATAATTATGATATAACAATGTACCTTTTTTCATGAACAGAGGTTGCCTCCCTTTAGTATGGTATCTGCCATCATAGCAGTGTACAGTAAGAGGCATATTAGATAACATTTTATTCAAAGTAATAGATAGTTTCATCAAATGCAAATACAAATACATTTTTTGAATATCTTGTCAAGTTTTATAAGTACATAAAATCATGCTACTGATTAATTCCTTGTTATACATGAAGCAGCTCTTGCAAATGGGAGGTAACTTACATGAAATGAAAAAAGTAAATATATGTGAAAATTTTATTCACAGTGAAATCTGCAGTAGATACACTTGGTTTGCAACATAGTATGTTGTTAATGTATTTCATATTAGAGCTTTTTATTATCATTCAAATCTTAAGTATGAAGTTTGTGGTATTATGAGCACGCAAGCACAGAAAATATATGTTGCTTAATTTTAAGTAGAACAAATTGTAGAACATGTTTTCAACATAGGATTAAAGAGTTTTAAATTAACATAAGAATTCAAACATGATTTCAAAAAGAAGTTTCAATATACATTTAATGGTAGCAAGCATGCTGTTATTAATATTTTTGAATCGATCGAAAATTAAGTGTCATTGTTAAATTTTTTTTATTTTGTTAATTTAAATTTCTATTTTTATTGGTACTATTGAATTATTGCATGAATATTAGTGAATTTTGTCCCCAGTAGACTTTAACTTTGCACAAGCTTGCAAGTGCAATATATATTTATGAGGGATACTATTCAACAATGTTCAGGCAATAACCCTTTTATTGTAGAGCAAAGCTTGAAAAACTGTTTAAAACTAATTTTTGTCACTGATGATGTCACTTATTTGAAGGTTTTTTTTGCACTAGTGCAATAAGCCATATTATTGCATGCTAACTTTTGCATACTGTCTGTAGGGAATATGTTGTTACTATACAATAAATCATATTTTTGCTGCTAATATACGGAATTGTAGTTTTCATTGAATATTTTAATAATTATATAAAATAATTTTGAATAAGGATTTGTTTATCATACAAATACATATTGTTTTCACAGTAAGCTCAGAGGAAATGCTTTTGCAAATGTTGGATCTATTCAATTAGATTTTAATGAGTTGAGAAATTTGGTTGAGTTGTAAGTAAACTGGTAAAATTGTTCTATGTAGAAATTTTCTGACTAAAACAGGTGGTAGTTTTTATTTTTTGTACTCTCCTTTAATTTCCTTAATCTTAATCTTAATTCTTACTATATTTAGTCTTAAGTTCTTTTGCCATTTCATTGTTTTCCTAAGAGCAATAAGTGCACAATAAGACTTATGTATATGGTATTACTGTTAACTTCGTGGCATGAATTTATATATTAGTAGACATTTTTATTTATAGCCCTTTCTAGAAAGACTTTTACAGTCACAATTTGTTTCATATGAATTAAGATTTTGCCCTTTGGGCAAAGTTATGATTTAAGTAAACTTATAATTTGAATTAAAGAGACTTGATTTTATTTTTGCTTATTTCTATTTGCTTCATGTTTTTAGTTGAAAAAAGTAGTATGGACTTACATCTCTATCTTTTCTCTTTTATATAAAAAATCCCTTGGAGCGGATACTTATATGTGAAAGTTATTAACTAACATATTTCATGTTATTTATACATAATGGTGTACATATAAGGTGTTGGTTATATGCATTTTTATATGAGGAGAGCAAACATGGTATTCAAAATCAGTCATTTTTCATTAGTAAATCGTATCATTTCATTATTTCATTGTATTATCACATAGACAAATATTTATAACAGCCCCATACCATTGTCAGGGAATGGGAAGACTGTCTTGTACAGAATCTTCAATACATTTTTGATGAAGGAAATATTTTGCTTTTTAAGGGGCTATCTGATAAATCTGTGTTCTTTTGGGGTAAGAGGGCATATGTAGGTTTGTGATTGCATTGAGACCTATTATTCACCCTCATGGTAGAATATTAGTATTTTTTACATTTTTCATTATTTTATTTTATAAATGTTTAGAAACAACCGAGGTCTTAGGCTATTGTATACTGATTGCATGAATATGATTATACTTTGTGAATTTTGATTTATTGGTATGGTGTAAAGAAATATCATCATCATCATCATAAAAACTTGTATAATACATGTATTTTACTCCTAATTTATGATATTTCTGATTTTATTATAATTATAAGGGATCATTTTAGACTAATTTAGATTTAATGTGAATATGTCCTATATTTTTTATTATTTTAATTGGAAAGAAATTAAGTGAAAGTTTTAATCTCAGGGTATTAAGTTTAAGATACCAAAACAGTTGTATAATCCTGTATTTCAGAATGAATTGAATAGACTAACCTAGATTACTTTGAATATTAATTACAATGTATTATTTCTTTGTAGAGATATTAGCCATAACAAGTTTACCACGTTCCAAACCAATGTATTAAGTTCACTGTCAAGTTTACAAAAATTGTAAGTTAAATATCCCAAAGCTCTATTACTGTTAGGCAGAGAAAGCTCAATACAAAGCAATGCTAACACACAAAATTCAAAGTCACAAATGATACTTTCAGTTAGAGCACTTCACCTCCTCAGCATCTTGCATAAGTAAGTCATAAAACAAACAAAATAGATGGACAATCCAAGAGATTGCTTTAAAGGATAAAGAATACTGTAGTCTTTTATAAATCATTATAGCACACATAGCATAACCCCAAAATCAATGAAAATTTTATTCACCATGAATAATGATGAATCCACATTATATCTTATGCAGATTTAAATGTCAAATTATTCATATGTCAAGTTACACATTTTCATGCATGCATAAAAAGATGTGAATAAACACAACAGGACCAATCAGAGGTGAACTATTTATATAGATAAATGAACACAATAATTCCTAAAAGCTGTTGATGATTTACATTTGGCAAACCACAAAGTTAATTGTCTTTTTTTCTTTTATCCTTTTAAGATGTTTGTTACAATGAATCCATGTATTACAGGATACCCTGAAAAGTCGTATTTTTGCCTGACAGATATTAAAATGATAATTGGCTTATTTTGTTTACGATAAAGTAACATGCTGGGGACTTTTAAATAACAAAATCAGTGCTCTTCTGAATTCTGTATGTTGGAATAAAGAAATTTTAATCTGGTGGTCTAAGTCCAATTTTAAGTCAGAACTTGCAAATATTACTGTTTTTAAGACCCTTGACTCATAAATCCTTGTATCCAGCTAACTTAAAGTCATTTTAAAAATCACAGAATTTGAATTGGGCAGCCATATTTATACATAACAACATACTCTTGTAATTACAGAAATTTAGCAAACAATCCATTTGACTGCACCTGTGATTTATTGTCTTTCCGTAATGAACTAGTCACGCTTGAAACATCAAGAAATGTGGAGTTTGAAGATAGAAATGATGTCAACTGTTCCAATGCTCCTTCAGTCAACCTCCTGGATCAGGCATCAGAAAGGTTTTGGTGTAAGCATGTACTATATAATCTCTATTATGAATGATTGGCATGCATTGAAATCTATGCATACAAATATACTATTATTATTATAGCATGCTGGAGTAAAGATCTTGAACAAAAGTAGATTAATTAGAGAGAATTTTTCATTTTAGAATTTTTGTTCACGGTCTTTTTTTTATAATATAGCAATGAAATAAGGATTTCTATAAATTATATTAATTATATAGTTTTGTATAGTTAATACATGTACATACAGTTTGCTTCCTTTTCCATTTCATTGCTATATTGTATATAAGATATGTAAAATATGCACAAAATAATGAATCAAATATATAAACTGACATCACTTTCCTATAAATACAAGTTTCCACATTAAAAAAAAAATAATCACTGTTTTTCCTTTAAAGCTTATTGTGGTCATTATAAGACATGTTTTATTATAGTTTTTTTTAATGATTTTTCACTCTTTAATTTGATAGACTTAAGTAGCTTATAAACTTGTTGGCTCTAGGAAAAATGTCAATTTAAGATAATAGAATAACAAGAGAGTTGGTAGTTCCAACAGATTAAAAGTTAACATATTTTTAAATTTGTATAAAAATTATGTTGAAGAAATGAATTTTTGTCAGTGGATTCCATTATTTCATAGTTTTTGATGTATTATATGTTTATTTTACTTTTATTACAAAGGAAGATCAGGAGTTTGCCATCCTGTTCACCCCCCCATAAAGCTTTGCAGAAGAAGAAATTCAAAAGCCTATGAAAAAATTAACTCATATAGGAGAAATATGAGGTTAACCTGTAAAAAGGGGAATAACTCCAAATGTTAAAGAAAATTTTTAATAAAAATAATAGATTTGGAATGATTTTGGCTAGTCAGCTGTATTTCTAAAGCCATCAAGTTAAAATAATTTGAATAGCATTAGTTTTAATGAAAAATCCATAAATTTGTAGCTTGCCAACATTCCATCCAGCGCAGAGCTCTTGCCAGCTATATATCTCAAGGTTATAATTTTTATTGGTTTGAAATTGTGGTGCTGGCCATAAGTTTGTTCTAAAACTATTTTATGCAACAAAGCAAATAACATGCAAAAGGGATTGGAGAAAATCAAATATAATTGGAATATCTTAACATGCTTTTGGTTGAATTTAATTTGGTTAATACTGATAATTTTATTGGTTAGTTAGTTGGATGGATGATATTTTTTTTTATATGAAATCTATATATTGATTGTTTATGTTTTATGTGTTTTAACACTGGTGCTGGGTTGAACAGAGTTTTATGTAGATTGGCATAGGTGTTTTTGGTTCACAGTCACATTTTTAACAATTTTTCCCTTCACATTTTCTAAATATTTAGTGATAATAAGTACAACACAATTTCAGATTTTATGCAAACGATTTACGAACATTTACTTGCGCTTTCTTGAAAAATAAAAGCCCAATATGAAATTTAAATTAGAATATTTTTGTTTTATTAGCTTTCTTATCTGACTGGTACAATAAGACAAATATAAGTAAGTCCCTATGAAAAAAATACTGCAAACATGGGTATTTTTGCATTTTCAATGCACAAACTTTTCGTGTATCAAACGATGAGTTTGCCTTTGACCTTGAAATTGCTGATTTGTATGAACTATTATCACAGGGCATATTCAAACACATTTTACAATATCATGAAATAAGCAAAAATAATCCCTGCACGAAAATTTCCACGTTTGCAGTAGCCAGAATATTTCATTGTGCTACGTACAAAACATCTTGCTCAATAAACAATCTTCTAGGGATTGCTGGGCAATGTTCTGCAGCTCCCACTGCTTTTTAAAAATGTTGCAGTAAATACTTGAATTGATTGAATAACAAATTAGATTTTTTAGAATTTTTTGTAGATTTCACTTAAGTGTGACTAATTTAGACTTAAATATTTAATAATGTAGATTTTTTTTTTCTCAGAATAAAAAAAAAGGGAAAGTAATACAATCTTCTTTTTTCACTAAAAACTAAAATTATACACAGATTCTGATTCAAATAATGATTAAAACTAGATGCCTAACCAAATAAGAAATATTATCTTATTTAGTTAAAATCCTTTCCATTTCCCCACTCCCTTCTCCTGACTAACAATATATAATCTGTCTGCTTTATTAACCCTGCTTCTGCTTAAAACTGACCAATCAACATCAAGCAAGTTTACTAACACAAACAAGAATGTTTTTTTATTTCAGCATTGTAGGAAAATGATCAATTTTAAAAAGGCATAAAATAATGTAAAATAAATAGAATGTACTTTTAAATATATTTTTGTGTACTTTTATTATCACATTTACCTGAATGTGTACTTTTTTGTGGTCTATTGTGAGTGCATGAAAACATTATTTGTAAATTTCTGGAAAAAATGCTTTATAAGCTTAACTGTTATGCATATGTTTTTAATGTTAAGAAAATCATTTGGTAATTGTGTTCATTTGATTTGAAGATCAAAATCTCTTTAAGTAGATTACCCAATATATTAGAAAGTAGTGATCCTCAATCCCAAATATCCATTTTACATAAAAAGAATTGTTATATGTATTAATTGTTCATAGAAATTTAACTAATAGCTTCTCTCAAGTCTTGTTTAGAGTAATTTAGTGAAAACTAGTTATTTTAAAAAAAGTTATTGAAATGAAGCAGATATTTAAGTGAAGTATTTTGTGATTGTTTGTCGATGTTATTTTTATCAGTCTAACATCTCACATATAGTGCACAGGTGTTCTCCTGTTCATGTAATATATATATATAAATAATGTTTAAAAATTTCAATATTAAATGATATAGGAAACGCAATAAGAAAAGCTTTATTTTATAATAATATATTTTCATGTACTTGGAAAAGAAAATATTTTTTCAATCTATAAGGTTAGTGTTAATGTTAATTCTATTTTGCATTCTTTTTTCGCCTTTATATCTTGAAATTGATACTTTATATCCTAGTAAAACTAAATGTTTCCTACTATATACAGTAAATTCTCTTTCTACTGTTTTTTTATACTCCTTCAAAAAAATTTTTGTGGTTAAATTTTAGAAAAGATACTTATTGATTTTGAATTGTCTTTTATGGGAGAGCACGCTTGACAATATAAAGATATGGCATAAGTTGTTAATGCTTTTATTAACTGACACATTAGTATAATTTGTATCACATATTATCACAAAGCATATCACAGAGATGCTTTTATATGTATGGCATTGTATGTAAATCAGCTTTTGTATAGAGTAAAAAAGTTTGTCTAGTTGTTTAAACAGAAATGAAATTGGGAACATTATCTTCTTTTTTGTTTCACAAAAAAAAAATCACTTTAGAAAAAATTAAAAAAACAGATACATTTCAGATTGGACAACTTAACCACCAACAATGGACTTTTATAAATTATGAATAAACCTGAAGTCTTTTCATATCCTAACACATTTATATTTTACTATGTTTAATTTTGGGGGGTCCTTGGTGGCCAGTAGTTTGACAACTTTGAGTCCAATCGTAATTGACTAGGATTGTGATTTTTTATCTGCTGAAGGTCGGTGGTTTTCTGAAGGCATTCTGGCTTACTCCAACAATAAAAACCAACAGCAATGATATAGCCAATAGTGCTAAAGGTGGCATTAAACACCAACAACCAATCAATCAGTCAGTTTTGGTCTTGAATTTGGTATGCATTTCACAGTTAATAAAAATGTATATGGTATACATGAACTTTAGACATCAATCCCAAATAAATATTTGGAAACTATGTGTGAACGAAACAATGCTTTTATTTCTGTTCTTCATCTAAAGAAGTAACTACAAGGTCACGTAGTTGTTTGTTTTTAAAATCAAAGACAGTTTGAATTGAATTTGATGTGTGGCTAAACATCTATGAGAAAACAATACTAAAAATATACATCTAGAGGAGGATTTTCAACAATGAACAATTTAAACACTGCATATAAATCTCAAAAAACTTCAATTTTCATTTTGTTTACTCTAGGTCAAATTTACAATTTTTTGGGATACCACCAAATGTTATACATAAATTTTGTATTAGTTTACAACCATATAACCAAACCATGTCCAGTAATTTAAGCCACAATAAGGGTTAGTTAATGTAATGTTAGGATACAGGACATAACCACATAATTAAAAAGAATAATATGCAAGATTTTTATTGATTTTAAAAAAACGTAACAGTGTTTGAAATATGAGTTCTGGTTAAGGCATAGGACAGAATGAGTGACTGGAATTAAGGAACCGTGTAACTTCTTGATATTTTTGTAATGATAGAAGCTGATATCCCTATTTTTTGGACATTTGATCAAGGTGAGAATTTGGAAGAAGTTCTAGGAATTTATGGACCCTTAAATAAGAATAAGAAGAATAAGAATATTTATTGAATCCAATTAAAGGGCCCGTTTCCGAGCATATACATATATATATAGTATTAATTATACAGTAATTATTAAGATATATTACATTAAAAAATAAATGATTAAATATGATGCAGTAGGTTTAATAAGATAGTTAGTATTTTTTTTAAACCAATCCAGCAATAGTTCACAATTTTTAAAAGGAACCCCCTTAGGGTACTCCAGACCAAGTTTAAACCCAGTAATCTCGGTGGTCTCAAAGACTTGCATACTTGATATCATTTCAGAGTCAGTGTGAGCTGTTGCAATCATTTTATATCGTTAAACATGTTCATAAATGTTTTCACTTTTTAAGGAATATGAATCTGTATAAATATTAGGATTAACTTGCAAACCAAACATGGAAATTGTTCTAAAGTTTGAGGAAAAACTTTTATATAAATTTTCACATAATGGTAAATAATTTTAACAGTTCTCTATTGAAGAAATAAACTTTATAGTCTTTTCACCTTTTACCATAAAAGTAGCCTTTAGAAGTTTACTTACCTAATTTACAGGCTATTATTGTCCTCCAACAAACACAGGATATAACACAAAAACTGATGATTCAAAGGCTAATAATGATGATACTTGTGAGTCAGTGCACATCAATTTAATGTATTTTAATTTAATAGTGTTTTATTATTTTTATTTTCAAAACTTATTTTATAGCTTGTAATAAATTAGTTCAAATTGCACAACATTAGTTCACAAATAAAGGTTTTATATGTAATGGTAGATCATAAAGTGTTGTGCAAGTCGAAATGAAAGATGGATTAGCTAATGAAATATTTATGAAAAATATTTGGAAATGATAATTTAAGCAATGAAGCAATTCCACAAATCACCAAATTGATCTCAGATTTTGTGTTTTTCAACAAATACATTTACATAATTCTAAATTTTCTGTATGATTGAAATTTGATTGAAATCTCAATTGCTTCTCATTTGGATTGAAATTTAAACTTGCAGAATATTTGATGAATTATGTATTGATGTTAATTTCTATTATTTTATTTTACTCTATGCCTTTTTAATTGATTGTTTATTTTCTATATTTTAGTTTGTTTTGTTTTGTTTTATTTTATGCTTGTTATTAACACTATTTCCTAACACATACAGCGTGTTCATCACATAAATCAAAACGTTCAACGCCAGCATGGAAAAGTTATTGCAGTTCCTTGTCAACCACACATAGATTCTGTGTCGGTGAGTCAGTTGTTGGCACTTTTAACTGTGGTTTGTTCCCCCCTGTGTTGATGGGACTATTTCTATCTTTAATATAGAGTCACGGCTTACTATTGCCCATTGTTAGAGCTAGTTATCATCTCTTTTCTCATCTTTTATCTGTCAACTTCTTGTTATGAGAAAGCAATTGTTGTGTATATTTTACTAAGGATGGATCTGGAGTGAAATATACACAACAATGTAAAAGTACATATATTTTCAATATTGTGATATAAGTATGTGATTCAATCATTATTTTTGAGAATATTTGTAACTGATGTTGTGACTTAGTTTGTTAAATATTGTATAATTTCATGCAACCGACACTTTTGTTCTATTATATCAATTGTATCTCAAGAGTTCTTCACCCCCCTTCTGGAAATATCTTATTCCCTACAATGACTTGATTATTCTTATTTATCTCAAACCAGTAATTAATTATGATAGAAACTTTGTTATATAAAGAGAAGAATTGAAATTATGAAAATAAAATATATAATTTTTGCAAAAAATGTAGTTAATATTTGCACCCTTCAACTTCAACTTTTTTTTATACAAGGTAATGATTCAAGGGACGGGTTATGGTTGAGGCATATGATCACCCTCACGGTAGAATATTAGTGTTTTTTTGTTTGTTTGTTTTTTTATACAAATTTCAGATTTTAACTGCTGCTGCCCTTATTTTTGTAAGGCCCTTGTGGACCTCCCTTTTTTAATAAAATGTGGATCTTCCCCTTAATAATAATTGTTTGATTGACCAGTTCGGGCTAAATTTGAATGATCAAGTGTGTATACATTCGGTGTCCCAGGGTACTCTATTTCTCTTCTCCTTGTGACTGTGTGGTAGTTTTATATTGAGTATGAAATACATCAAAGAGGATTTAGGAAGAGGTAAGATTTTTTCTTACAATTATTTTTGATAGGAAAAAAATGGTGATAATTTTTTAATGAGAATATAAACCTTGTCTTCATGTAAAGGTCATGATTACCTGATCAGTTTGATGGATACTGGGTAAAAAGGATAAATATATATGCAAATCAGATATTACAGGTTTGTAGGTAATCAGGGTTGTTTCAATACTCTTATTTTTATTTACCACATTAGATGCACATTTGTGTATTAATATAATACATGTATATCACATTTTCCCAATCCTTTACCAATATATTTATAGTCAATTTAAAAATAGCATTTAAGAAGTAAATATAATCCTTTACATTGGAGATACATTATTTTTAAACTTTGGACTACCATTCTGTACATGAAATAAGTTCTCTGTTTTATTGAGAGGATTATATTGACTTTATCGTAGTCCAATTTTGGACTATCATAATTTAAAGTAGTGCTAGTTTATAGCTTATGGGAGCGGTGTAGGATTCAGTGTGTGTTTTGCTTCAATTTGATTTCACTGGATTTAAGTTATGATAAATTTATAGATTATAAATGTGCTAAAAAGTTTAAATTTCAGCTAACAACAAAAAGGGTTACTTAAGTATTATGGTAGGTTTGTCATCTTCAAGATGTTAAATGTCCATGATTAATTGTCTATCAGCGACTACTTTTGAAAATAAATACAATACAGTAATTCTACAGTGTTCTTGAAAATCTGATGTCAAAGAAATATATATGATAAAAACTACTTTTTAGTTACAAAAATTTCCTTTATGTTGAAATTAACTGAAGACTCTAGGAAGAGTAATTGTCCCTGAAATATACAACTTTGTGTTTTTGGCTTAAAACTCAGAAACCATAAGAGCTAGAAGAAAATCATAATGGTAAAATATCCCTGCATCCATGATCTATCAAAGTCAGTTGTGGGCTGAAATTGTCCGAATACTCCTTAAAAAATTATTACCGTTGAAAACATTTTTTACTAATTTGTATTAATTAAAACAAGAAAATAATGAAAATATGCAAGAATGTTTTTTATTAATTGGTTTTGAAATTACCTTGTTTCTCTGTGTCTTCTATGGTACCAGATGAACAATCAGGCTACTGGGAGTATCTAGTTTATATGACACTAAATTATTGGACCAGGGAACAGCTATATTATGAGTAACAATAATGCCAACCAAACAGCAGCCCCTACCCCAAAAAAACTTCTAGCATTCAATATGCAGTCTTCAACGATATACAACTCTTAAATGTTCTGAGTCTAGACTAATTGCAAATAAATATAATAGATACTACCAAAAATTTAACATAAACACCAATTGTTTTTTTAGTTTCCATTCTTGCAAGGTGAAAAAAATGAAGAAAAAAATTGTGAACAGTAAGGGAATAAATGTATTATCTCCTGTAGATGTTTGACGATGTTTCCGTATTAGATTGTGTATTTCTTGTCTGTAGGTCCTGGGAGACTGGGTTCCTGTTACTTTGATGCAGAGGACAAAGTCAAGTATGATGTTTTATTTACAAACACTGAAACTGCAACAGACAATCAAACATGTATTGAGAAGTGTTTTGACAACAATTCAACATTTGGTATTTTTGAAGACAGTTTATGTATGTGTGGATACAAACACATAGATTCAACAAATGAATGTTGGTGTAACTTAAAGGCATATGTTGATGGGAGTAACATGGCTTGTGTTGACTCATCATCAGCTAATATTGTCTATGTCAGTACTGTGTATCCTATTTCTGCAGGACTTACAATTGTCCCTTTTGATCGAGTAACGGCAGGACAAAGTCAGACATTTACAGCTGAAGTTCAGTTATCGACCATAGTTCAATATATATGGTCATTTGGCGACTCTAGTGAGACTACATCAGGAACATCATCCAGCATGACATATACCATTAGTCACACATATGCAACAGCTGGGACATACACCATGACAGTTATGGCATGTACCACCAATTCAGCATGTGCCTCCCTATCTGTGTTAGTAGAGGTACGGCCATTACTTTCATCAGACAGTATAGATATCACATGTCCATCATCGTCGCCATCACTGTCATCAACAATAACAGTGACGGGAACCATCAGTGCTGGATACAATACAGAATACAAGTGGACTAAACTACCTACTGATAATGTCACAGCTATTACAGGTATGTGATATAAATAGATTTGAGGTATACGGCATAGTCAAAGAATATAAGTCAAGTTGGGGTTGTTGTTGCCATTTTGAGGTAACTGTATGTGAACAAACTATATGATTACAAAAAGTACAAAAATGTACTAAAATACCAGGATAATACTACAAAATTAGAAAAAAATAAACTATGCAAACTTAAGAAACAACATATAATTAGTATACTTGGTTAGTATGTATGTGACTTGTCAAATTATATTGATTTTTAACATTCTTTAATTTTTCCAACTTGCCAGAATTTTCAATATGGTTATGAGCGAGACGCTGATTAGATTTAAATAATTTGTGGGATGAATTTTGTTCAACAATGTAGACAAGCATAATAAAACTGTTCTGATATTATTTATTCATGATAGATGAATATTGTCAGCTTTGACCACTTGTCTTGGCAGAGAAAACAATTCTTTTCTGATATTTTATTCCTTTCCTGGAAAAATAACTTTCAGTTCACTGAATCTTAAATAACAGTAAACCTTTCAAATGAGAATAAAACATGGTCTTAAGCATTAATTTACTTAAAGTAGCCACAAATATTTAGTATTAAAGTAAGCAATTTGATTGTATATGTAACAACAGACATTGGATCTAACCATTATAATTCAAAGATTAAGACATTAGTGATTGGTTATTCATCATATTATTAACTTGCTAATATGCTACAAAATTACTGCTTTCAGATTACTGGTATAATATTAATTCACCATAGAAAGGTCAAAATGTATTTATATTTTATATTAATAAACTAATGGGTATCATTGGTTTGATAAAGACAATGTTTAACAAACATTGGCTTATAGCTTTCAATCAAATAAAATTGTCTAAATTTTTTGTTTTCAGAGGGCCAGTGTGAGGCAACATGGGACTTCTTCAGAGGTCGGTGCCTTCAAGCTCTACCATCTTCGTACACCTATAGTGGAGCCACATCAACTTGTAATGGTGGCCATTTACTGACTATACACTATACACAGGAGATAACTGATGTCCTCAGCCAATACACATGTATGTATTATGTTATGACCTATGTCCTCTGCCAATATACATGTATGTATTATGTTATGACCTATGTCTTCAGCCAATATACATGTATGTATTATGTTATGACCTTTCCTTGAAGACTTGTTTGTTCTTGAAGATATTATAGAAAGGGTTACTATATAGATATAAGAAGATGTGGTATGAGTGCCAATGAGACAACTCTCCATCCAAGTCACAATATGTAAAAAGTAAACAATTATAGGTCAAAGTACCGCCTTCAACACGGAGCCTTGGCTCACACAGAACAGCAAGCTATAAAGGGCCCCGAAATCACTAGTGTAAAACAATTCAAACAGGAAAACCAACGGTCTAATCTATATAAAAAACGAGAAATGAGAAACACTTATGAACCACATCAACAAACGACAACCACTGAACAGGCTCCTGACTTAGGACAGGTGCATACAAATGTATATATCGTTTATTTAAATGGTTTATCGAGAGACAGCTTTATCCATTATAGATGTTAATGAGACAGCAAGTATACGTATAAAAACTAATTATATGTGGTATTAGGGCCAATGCAACAACTATCCACCAGAGTCCAATTATCCTGTTGATATGAAAAATTTGTTTTCCAACACTTATAATATGTGGCTATACTTAGGAAAAGATTTCCTAAAGTAATGTCGTAAACAGTGCAGGAAGACACAATCCTTAGGGAAAATGCAGTAACAATAAGAGAAATATTGTACCCGGTAGTCTTATTTTCAAACTATAAACTACAAGCAATTATATTTACAACTACTCGAATTGAAAAATTTGAAAGAAAAAAGAGTAAAGTATTTACTGATAGTTTGACATTATTGTTCAGCTTTTTCGACAATATTACTTGGTGCAACTAAAGATGGTAATGGATACAAATGGACCAATGGGAATAAAGCTTATTTCATGGCAGCTGATGTTACAGACTCATCTGTTGGTGGATGTGTTGTGATTGACAGGACCAGTGGAGCATTGAAAGGCATTGATTGTTCTTCTTCTCACAGTATTCTTTGTCAAGAAGGTAAATATTTATACTTTGTAACTTTTAGAAGCATTCAAGGTCAAATAACTGTGCAAATATAAAAAAGAAGATGTGGTATGTGAACCATCATGATTTATAGCAATAAAGATAAAATGTTTTCAGACATATCAATTCAAAAGAAAATTTACTTTCCCTAAAGTATTTAAGTTACTGTGGATTCATTTATTTTCGTGGGTATCAATTTTCGTGGATAGAGAAAAAAAGACGTTTCGTGGTATACGTAAATTCGTGGATCGCTGATTACAAAAAAAAAATTCAGATACGTAATTCATGGATTTCTTTTTGATTTAGGAGATCATATAACCTCCTTGGTTTGATCAATAATAATAAAACAAACAAAAAAGAAGGAATTCATTGAAAAAGTTTTGAATTATCAAAATCCTCGCTTGGTCATTCTAGGTTAAAGTGTTTATTGAAAACTTCTATTAAAATAATGGACAGAGACAACTAATTATTTGTTTGTATTACAATTTATAAATTCTTGTCAGAATTTTATAAGGCATTCAAAACTCTATGATTGAAAGCTCATTTCCCTAATCACGATATAATAAACAGTCATATAAGTAAAAGGTGTGAAAATAAATGTTCCTGTCATAAACAATATTACCTATGGGCAATATCCCTGTACTTAATCCTATTGATTTTTAATCACCAGTAAACCAAACTATGACACGGTAATTAACAACTTGCATTTATTTTCCATGAACAGTTTTAATCAATTTTAAAAAGTAAATTATCACTGATATTGGATATATTTATTATTGATTTAATCAAAATACTTGTATCTTCTTTCAATAAAAACACGTGTTATGTTACAATGTTTATCGCTAGTCAACACTATACTAGAACTGCATAACATAACCGGAAATAAACATCCAACTCCATACACATTTCTCGGGATTATTCTTCGTTGAATTCTTAAATTCGTGGTTCGCTGTGACCCACGAAACCCACGAAAATTGGTATACCATGAATAAAAATAATCCACAGTACTATATTTGTGCCTGTTTTATACACACCCAAGACATATAATTGGTAGAGGGGGTGCGTATTCCACAGTACTGTATGGTCTAAAGACGTTTGTGGATAATAAACAAATGTGTACTATACACGGCAGAATATGGTTATGCATTCAAGTATTAATAAAACTTGGAATAGTATTATATTATAATGTCAGAAAAGAAAGGCGTACTGGACATTAAATCAGAAATCCAGAGGAAAATATCAAGCTTTGAAAAAGTTAACATCACTAAAAAGTTAGCAATCAAACTCACAAAAACACCTGAACAAGTAAACAACACTGAAAACTTATTTAAAAAACAACTTGCACAAACACTTGAACAAAGTAAACAACACTGAAACTTATTAAAAAAACAAACTTGCACAAACTCTTGAACTAAGTAAACAACACTGAAAACTTATCAAACAAACTATGATCTATCACAGACACTTCAAGAAGGTGTAGAAGAAGAATTAATCTATTTTAAAGTTGTTATAAAAGGTAGCCTTTGTTATATGGAAAAATTATTTACAGAAATTCAGAATAGCAGTAGTAAGTTTTGTAGCATTGAATACTACATATATGTAATGTAATTTTCACTTGCATGACATATAAATACCACGTACATTAACATATATATTGTCAAGTCTAAAAAAACAAGCAAAATGTGTCCTTAATTTCACAATGAAATCATCAATTTTAATTCTTTTGTAAAGGAGATCATTTTACTTTTTTAGCTTTAATACTCCCATAGAAGATCATAGATATTTTAGAGGTTTTTCCATCTAAACTAGCATTTAAAAAAATTGGTTAATATTTTACTTTTTGCAAAAATGTTTAAATTTTTTCTTATTATCACTTCTGTTGCTCATGGTTTACCACTTCTTCCTGTCAGACTTAGAAAGAAAAGCCTCCTCCCTAGTTCTGGAGTAATGGTAGCCCTGATATAATTATTGTTAAGAATAAACCAGTTTGACTTCAACAACATATCTCCATCCATGGGGACATGTGAGTGGGCATCAAATGATTGGTGATAACTATTATAATAAGTTGGATCATTTGATTTATATTTCACCCTAAATGATATCAGTATTCAAAAGAAAAGTGCACTTGCTTTATAATTCCAAAGGTATATGATATCAGTATTCAAACGAAATGTGCACTTGCTTTAGAATTCAAAAGATATTTGATATCAGTATTCAAATGAAATGTGCACTTGCTTTAGAATTCAAAAGGTATATGATATCAGTATTCAAATTAAATGTGCACTTGCTTCAGAATTCAAAAGATATATGATATCAGTATTCAAATGAAATGTGCACTTGCTTTAGAATTCAAAAGGTATATGATATCAGTATTCAAATGAAATGTGCACTTGCTTTAGAATTCAAAAGGTATATGATATCAGTATTCAAATGAAATGTGCACTTTCTTTAGAATTCAAAAGGTATATGATATCAGTTTTCAAATGAAATGTGCACTTTCTTTAGAATTCAAAAGGTATATGATATCAGTATTCAAATGAAATGTGCACTTGCTTTAGATTTCAAAAGGTATATGATATCAGTATTCAAAAGAAATGTGCACTTGCTTCAGAATTCAAAAGGTATATGATACCAGTATTCAAATGAAATGTGCACTTGCTTTAGAATTCAAAAGGTATATGATATCAGTATTCAAATGAAATGTGCACTTGCTTTAGAATTCAATAGGTATATGATATCAGTATTCAAATGAAATGTGCACTTGCTTTAGAATTCAAAAGGCATATGATATCAGTATTCAACTGAAATGTGCACTTGCTTTAGAATTCAAAAGGTGTATGATATCAGTATTCAAATGAAATGTGCACTTGCTTTAGGATTCAAAAGGTATATGATATCAGTATTCAAATGAAATGTGCACTTGCTTCAGAATTCAAAAGGTATATGATATCAGTATTCAGATGAAATGTGCACTTGCTTTAGAATTCCAAAGGTTACATACTAGAAGGATTACACATTAGCCACACTCTATGTATTAACACATCTAACAATGTATACCTGTTCTCTAACCTTGGACTGCATCTGTAGAAATCAACTGATGACCTTGACATATTTGACCTATTCTGGTTATTTTTGACAAACAAACATAGTGATAGTTAATTTAAGATAAAAAGAGAAGAAATTATGGCTGTTAAAATTGAATGCATGTGCATATTGACCTAGTGATATTAACCCAAATAGTGGAAAGTTATGCATCAATAGTCATTTGTTAAAAGAATTCTGGATACATGACTTGACAGGAAGTGACTTATAGACGACTTTCGAATTGGTGCATTTTCTCGTTATTTCCACACGTCACAATGCTTATATGATTACGTCACAGTAAGAACCGATTGTTCGATGACGTCGTTTACACCTATTGACCCTGGGTCAAACGATGTAACTCATTCATAAAAAACAACTCAAGATTGGTGTATTGCATTATAACACAAACTAGCTATAAATTAATGGTTACTTATTCAACATTTTATCATAAAGATGGAAAGTCTTACTTTACATAGCAATTAAGTTTTTGTTCTTATTTTTTAGTACCAAATACAGAATGTTTTGATGGTGGACATTATTACTCGGATAACAATCACTGTTACAAGTTATATGAGACCAATGTTAACTGGTCTGTGGCGGCCAGTAACTGTCAATTATTGACCAATCAGTCACAGTTAGCTGTTATAGACTCTCTTTCTCTGTCGACTTTTATCATAAACTATGTTTTTGGAAGGTAAGTGTGAAGTTCGATACAATGGAGGTTTACAGATGATTTCAAAATTACACATTTTATGACTTTAAGTTCATTTATTTTTGTGGACATCAGTTTTTATGAGTTAACCAAATTTGGTTCAATTTAAATTGATTTCATAATTTAAAATTTGCTCCAACTGAAAAACTGCTCATATGTATACCATTGAGGATTTGAAATTCATTTCTTGTCAACTGGGACATGTATATTGTGGTAACCAGAAAATAATGTGTTTCATTTTGTTATCCAAAGAATTATTAAGAAAGATATTTATTACAGATCATTCATTATGATGGTAATTCAGTGTTGATGTTTTACTCTGCTCATTTCTTCTAGACTCGAAGAAATTTAAAGTTTGCCATATGATTTTAAAATTTGTTCCTTGTTGATGACATAATGAAATTAGTAAATATAAATGTAAAAAAAAAAAACAGTTCGTAGAAATCCACTTTTATGAAATTTTATTGTTGGATTACTTGCTAACAATTTTGCATTTATACAAATGTTTTCGTGATATGACATTTATTTAATACAAAAGATACAACTGTTACAAACTTTGTCAAAGAACAGTGTAAATATTGTTGAATTTGATTTGAACTAAACTGAGAATAAGATAGATTTATTTCTTTTAGTGTGACTCAGTCAGCTTGGATTGGTCTTACAGACAAGGTGTCAGAATCTTACCTGATGTGGACAAACAACCAATCAGTAGTGAACTACAATCCTGTTGGCACTGCCCCAGAAACAGACTGCATAACAGTAGACAAAACTGGTTCCTGGTCTCACTACAGTTGTCAAGAATCCAAATACTATATTTGCCAATATTCTTTAAGAGGTAGTTAATTTTATTGTAAAAATAGTGAAAAATGATTCATGAATGCCAGAGTCTTACTTATACATTTGCCAGTATTGTTTAAGAGATATTTTACAGTAAAACAGTTGACAAAAGTGCTTCTTTGTATAACCATAGACAAATCTGGTTTCAGGTCTTACTATAGTATTGAAGAATCTTACTGCTATATCTACTATTATTCTCTAAGAGATATTTAACTTCCAATCAGTACAAATGTAATATATATTGTATGTCACTTAAAATATTTCTGTTACTTTGTCCCACCCCAATTCAACCAAAGGTACTGCATGAAACTTTTTCTAAATCTAATTATTTTCTTGCTAATCTTGTAGCAATCTTAGAAATTTGTCTTTCAAAGATTTTCTTTTGTTTACGAAGAGAATGGTGTTGGAATGTCTTCATATCCCTTCTTTTTTTTCAGAAACTGTAAAGATACCAACATATCTAGCAGGGATTGGTCGTTTGGTATCAACTGGGTCAACATATAGCTTGACTTCAATAGCTTCCACCAGCTTGCCAGCCAATACTGTATCCATAACAAACACGTTTCCAGGTGTGTATTCACAACTAATTGTTGTTCATATAAATATTTCTTCAACAAAATACATTGCTAAGTAGTTGTTTGCATGTTTTTTCATAATAGACAGTAGTTTATTACATGCAAGAAAATGGACAAAACATCGTTATGAGTTTGGTTGAAATAAATAATCAATTGTTTCTCTAATACATTTATTAATTACAAAAGTGAGACAAGCTTTGTAAGTTAGTTTAAAGCATTTAGAAATCCTTTAATATAATTTTGTGATAATTTTTTGTAGTAAATGCATTTGTTGGTATGTTTTAAATACATATTTTTTCTTTAGCTGCATTTCTCATTCTACTGCTTGCTGTTTGCACAAAATACTAGATATAATTTCATAGAGGACAGTCTCATTACCTTAAAATTGAATTAATGATGAAGTTTTTAATCATATAAGTAAAAGTTGCTCCTCCACAAGGTTAAATCCAAAAAAATTCCACATTTTTGTAGCAAATGGTAGACATACCAGAAAGTATTTAAAATCAAGTAAAGGAAAAAAAAAAAAAAAACAAAACAACAACTAGATTAATACTTTTGTAAGTCAGATGACTTTATTCGTCTGTCATTAGCATTTGATATATCACTTATAGTTTATAAATTTTATAACCTTCTTTATTAAAGTAGATACAATACAATGTTTACATCCACTTTATTTGAACTTTGGTGGATAGTTGTCTCATTGCCAATCATACCACATCTCCTAATTTTTATATCTATAATTTTTTCCCATCACAAAATCTATTACCTTACTGTTGAGAAAAATGCTGCATTTTTATTTATTAAAGTGAATCGTCCTTTTGCCTGTTATAAATCAGCTACTTACAGTATAAAGACTCAGATCTTAATTGACTAGGATTGGCAGTTTCCTGCTGAATGTCGGTGATTCTCTCCCGGGCACTCTAGCTGCCTCCACCAATAAAAACTGGCCACCACAACATAGCCAATAGTGCTGGAAGTGGTGGTAAACACCAACAGTCAATCAATTATATAGTATAAAGAATCTAATTTCTACCTTTTGTGACATTTAATGAAAACATAAGCATACCATATTCCCAATTTTAATGGATGATAACATCTTTTTTAGCTCACCTGGTCCTATAGCCATCACCTGGTGTCTATTGTCATAGTCATCATCATTGTCTTCGTTGTTGTAAACTTTTAAAAAATCTCCTATGAAACCACTGGACCAATTTCATTGACTGATCTTTTGGTTATTTAGTATAAAGTTTGTGTTATTTGTTCCTTCCAAGTTCCAATCAACCAACATGGGTGCCATGGCTAAAAAAAAAAAACATTACAGCAAAATGCATTAATTGTCATATCTTGAAAATCATTATCGCTGGAAAAAATCTAGATGAGTAAAAGCTGTGAACACCTAAAATGATCAGCAAAAGAAGAAGACCTAAAATAATCGTCAGATGAACGAACTTAATGATGAGTCCTTATACATGTTATAGGAGCTATTGTCCTTAAATGATAATTATTGACGAATATTCAAGTTTTTGACTATTTTCTTAACTAACTTTAATAAATAGGTAAAAACTTAAAACCGCAAGAATGTATGCCCTTAAATGATGATTTTTTTAAAAATTTGGTAGTTTTTGCTGTTTACCTCAAAAACTATAACAGATAAGTAAAAACTATAAACAACAAAATTGATCAGCAATATAATATCTCGGAAAATGCTTACATAACCAACAATTGGGTGACTCCTTTTAGCAGTTACTGCCCTTTTAAGACAATTTTGTCTAATTTTCAAGTTTTTGCTCATTATAATAAAAACTATAATAGAGATGTAGACACTGTAAACAGCAAAAATTATCAGCAATACAAGGTATATTTTTGAAGATGAGCGATTCAGGTTTATAGGAGCCCCTTGTTTTACAATGTTGTGTGTTTTAGCTTGTACCTCCTGTGTGTCTGTATTTTTCTTTAATTTTGCTTATTAGTAGAAACCAGTAGATATTATCTTTCCTTCTTAGTATATAAAGAGATGCTTCCTTAAGGATATTTAATATTAGCGTCAATACCATTTATATAGCCTTTCATGTTACCTACCTACCAATGTTCATAAAGTACTACAGCCTGTCCATTTATGTCTTTCAACCATTTCTGCAATTTCAGTTGTCAGATGATGGCTCAACCATACCTTCTCCATTTAGCTGTATTTCAGTGGCAATTATGTGATCAGCAGCAATTTATTTTTAAATGTATATTTTTACAGTAATAAATTGAAAATTTAAGATAGGTAAATATGATAATTTTATAGCATTGCTTTTACTTCTGTTTTATTACTTTTGATGAGAATTTATGTGATGGTCTTTCATAAAATGTTTTGACTTGTTGCTATTATTATGGGAAATTGTATTTTTTGAATTTCTATTTTCTGTTTTCTATTTTCAGGATTATGGTTTTCCGTGGAGGAGAAATACAGCAGTGGAATTTCAGAACCAATGCCTTGACAAAAGATACTGTTATCTCCTTCCAAGTCTACACACCAATATGTTCCTCAGGAACACTTATAAAACCAGGTATATCTCCTAGACAATATATTGATATGTTCCTCGGGAACACTAATAAAACCAGATATATCTCCTAGTCAATAGATGGATATGTTCCTAAGAAACACTTATTAAACTAGGTATATCTCCTAGTCAATACATTGATATGTTCCTCAGAAACACTTATAAAACCAGATATATCTCCTAGTCAATACATTGATATGTTCCTCAGGAACACTTATAAAACCAGGTATATCTACTAGTCTATACATTGATATGTTCCCCAGGAACACTTATAAAACCAGGTTTATCTCCTAGTCAATACATTGATATGTTCCTCAGAAACACTTATAAAACCAGGTATATCCCATAGTCAATACATTGATATGTTCCTCATAAACACTTACAAAAACCAGGTTTATCTCCTAATCAATATATTGATATGTTCCTCAAGTATATCTCCTTCTAGTCATTACATCAGTATGTTCCTCATGTATTTTTCCTTCTAGTCAGGACATCAGTGTGTTCCTCAGGTACATGTATGCCTCCTTGTAGGCAATACATTAGTATGTTCCTCAGGTAAATCTCACTGTGGAACACTTATAAATTAGATACTGTAAATTCAGAAATTACTGCGAGGTTTTTATTAATGCGAATAATGCGACTCTTCGAGGATCGCAAAAATAAAAACTCGCATTCTGATATCTGTTATGTATATCTGTATAAAGCTTTTCCTAAAATCGCAATAATTAAACTCGCATTTTTGTTCATTCTTGAAAAATCGCAATGATAAATGCACACAATAATTTCTGAATTTACAGTATATCTTCTTCAAAGACAACATACAAAATTATTACTGTGGGACCCATAAGTCTATGCTCTAATGTGTTTCACAGGATCTTCCAATTTAAAACACCAGTATGCTCCCCAGAAACACTTGCAGAACAAGGCATATCTATTTAGTCTGCACACCAAAGAGTACATTTAAAATCAGTATTTATAAAAGATGTTGGGTATACCTCAATGAGACAGTAACCCTACAACACAAAAACCAAAACTTATATCATTTTCGTGGTTCATCGATCTAGACCAGTTTTTGAGAAACCTAAAAAATGATCTTGATCACAAAGATCTTTAACAATTTAATAGCTGTAATCAGTTAAAAAGGCAAGACATTTAACTGTTTCCACTCTAGTTAAAATCTTAAATGTTCATGTATTTTTTGCAATATTGAGTGAAATTACTTTATAAAGTCATAAAAATAGAGACAATACGCTGATGTTGATTATAATTTTAAATATGTACTAAGAAACTAAAAAATTCTTAAATTTAGTTGATGTGAAAAATTTTAAAATTTATGTTAACAACTTTTTTTTAGGTTGTGATGGGAATGGTGCCAGATATGCTTCCTGCTCCAGTACTGTAACCACCTGTAGTGCTACACCGTATTGTAATGAAGGAAAAGAAAGCTGTTATCACACCAATGACTGTATCCCAGTCTCTGACCCCTGTAATTGTAACCAGTTAGACAGCACAACATATCCATATTGTAGTACACCATTTGTTGGAGATCAACCAAAGTATCGACTTGTTGGACAGACTGTAGTTAATCTACCCAGTGGTCCAGCTGGTTATTTTTCAGTAAACGCTGATGGATTGAAGGTTAGCGAGGGAGACATCATTGCGTTCCAGACAAACAACAGCGTTGATGTTATATTATGTGATAATACTGATTTAACTCTGCTTCAGAATATACTGCAAAAAATCCAAGGTGCATGGGTGTCTGTTGGTGATGAAGTAGACATGTCATCATCTGCCTCTCCATGGCGTAACAATACAGCATGTTACTTCCAGGCAGTTTATACTATTCCAGAGACAGTTACATTGCCTCCATCTTTACAGTATTCTACTGTAGCTGGGTCATACACTTTTGAGTTAAGTCTTCCAAATGATAACATTGCAAAATCCTGTACATTCACTGTAGAAGAAGAAGTTGGAGAATTGGACTGGATATACCCAACCATCCAATCAACAAGTGGAGGAACCACTACATTTTATGTTGAAGCCGATGTTCAAACATACTTAGTATTTGCAGCTAAGAGAGGTACAAATCTACAGGTTTCATGGTCAGTTGACGGGAATGTTTACACATCTACCTTTCAGTCTTCATGTCCCAGCAGTGTTACATCAGAAGTTGGAACTGCATGTGATAGTAGTAATTACTGGGTATCTGAACCATTTGCCTATGTACAATATACATTTTCTTATAACAGTGGAACTTCTGTACCAGTTATTATCACAGTAAACAATACTGTTGGATCATCTACACAGACATTTGCTAGCCAGGCCTTTCAGCCTCTTTCTCTCGATTTTAATCTGACAGATGTCAGCAATGGATACCTTGTTGAAATCAATAAGGCCATTGATTTTACAACTTCTGTTGGCAGTGGAAATCCAACAAACTTTGAGTATTTTGTAAATGGAACTAAAGTGCATACTTCAACATCTTCTGGAACATTCACATACACATTCACTGCTAAAAATTACTATGAAGTATCTGTGGAAATATCAGATGGTTTCAAAACAGCTAACAAGTCCATTAGTGTAACAAGTAAATATACAGCAGATGTCCAAAGTCTAACCTTAGTTGGAGTACCTACTACAGCAGCAGTAAGCACTGCAGTTCAGTTTCAAATTACTTGTACTGTAAATGCTCAAGCTTATGTTACAGTTCAGTGGGAATTCGAAAGTGGTACAGTTTCAGAGTCATTGGAAACTACAACAACTTCACTTACTCTAAGCAAATCCCATACACATACAATGAATGGAACATATACATTCAGGTTAACAATCACTGATGACTTTGGTAATGTAGCAACTCAAACTCAGACAATACGTGTTGTAGAACACCTACCATCTGTTTCATTATCAGCTAGTTCCACATCCATAAGGACTGGATCAAGCATTGATTTTATTGCAACAGTTCCTGAAATAGCTTCCAAAGATTATGGAACATTGTCATATACCTTTGATTTTAACGATACAACTACTGAAGTTAGTTCATCAAAAGAAAAAATTCACACTTTTGGTACAGCTGGAACCTATTACGTTACAGTTCAAGTTTCAAATCAAGCTGAAATTGTGCAAGATACAGTTATTGTTGGTGTATTTGATACAATAACAGGTTTAACGATTACCGCAGACAGAATAGTCCAAGTGTCTACCACAACTTCTATAACTGCATCTGTTACAACAGGAAATGCATTGACATATAGCTTTGAAATATCCGACAATGCTTTGTCATCTGGAAATATAACTGACAATGTTTACAATCCATCGTTGTCTAAGACTGGTCACTTCAATATAACCTTGAGGGCTTGGAATGATCTGAGTAGTGCAACAGTAACCAAGGAACTGTATGTTGTGGATACGACAACTTTAGAAATTATTGGATTCGAACACAATGCCTATCAAGCTACAAATACTCTGCTTGCTGTTACAGTGGATGTACTGTATTATGATATCAGTGATTTAATCATAACATGGACATTTGATGGTAACCTTGTCAAGGGCATTGGAGGTCTTTCAACATCCTATACATTTACAACATCAGGAATCTTCAACTTTACCGTGGTTTTGCAGTCAAGTTCAAATACAGCTGTAGTGGTCAGTGGTTATTCTACTGTGGAAATACAGGACTCTGTGGCAGGACTTATAGTTTCCAATGATGGTCCGGTGGGACTGGCTTCGACTGGTTCTGCTGTTGTCACAGTAACAGCATCAACGACAGGTGGTGATGAATTACGTTATACATGGGATACAGGAGGAACAGTACAAACAACTACCAGTAACTATATTACGTTAACTAAATCAGCTGAAGTTTCCGAAACTGTTGTTGTGATGGTTTGGAATGATGTTAGTTCAGAAAATGGAACAACCACATATAAAGTTCAATATGCTGTTGAAGGGTTGAAAATTACATGTCTTAATTGTACGGATAGCAGTGGTGTAACTTACCTACAATCAACAAAAACAGCATCATTTGTTGCCTCCTTGACATCGGGTTCTAACGTAACATATAACTGGTCCTTTGGTGACGGAGGTACAGGAACAGGAATATCTCAGACTCATTCATATATTTCAGGAGGAACATATACCATCACAGTGTCAGGTGTCAATGATGTCGGGACAGTTTTAGCAACATTCAATATAACTGTTCAGGAGGAGATAAGCAGTGTTTCAATTAACTGTACAAATAATATCAAATTTGTCAACTCCACATTTACATTACAAGCCAACCCTGTTGGTGGAAGTGATATCACTTATGCATGGCAGGATTGTGGAACATGTCTTCAGAACTATCAGGCCTCAGATGTATACATTACAGGCATTTACTATCAGTCTGGAACTTACATAGTATCAGTCAAGGCATTCAATCAAATAAACTTTGTTGTTGCATCAAAATTTATCACAGCAATAGATTATATAACTAATGTTACTGTGACTTCCGACTTGATTCAAGGTCAGTATGCAGCAAAAGGTCAGGCTTATACATTTGCTGCTGTAGCAAATACTGATAACTCTTATATGTATTATACCTGGAAGATCAAGACAGGGTCAACAACTATGTTCACCTCAACTGTACACACATCCAAAAATTTAACCTACACATTCACTAATTCTCTACAGTACAACGTTGAAATCAGAGTTTGGAATACTCTATTTAGTGAATACACTGCTACTGTAAATGTTATGGTAGAAGAAGAAATAACTGGTGCTTACATCACATTAGATAAGACATCACCCATAGCAACAGGGGAAGTTTTAACAGTGGCTGCTGTGACATCAACTGGAACAGAACTTTCATATAAATGGATTCTACAGAATTCAACAGGACAGTATACACTGAATGAAACAGCGAAGTCTTTTACCTTTACTTTCAGTGGTAAAGGAGACTATGTGCTTATCTTAGAAGTGAGTAATGATTTAGGCATGGAGACTGTAAATAAATCCATCAGTGTTATGGAAGCTGTTACCGGTGTCAACATCAGCTCAGTTGTCAATGAATCTTATCCATATATTGCTGTAGGCTCATATATCACATTTTCAGCAGTTATTGGCACAGGAGAAAGTTACACAACAACATGGACATTGGCTGACGGTGTTTCTTCAGCACTAACATTCAGTGGAGTCAATTTTACACACAATTTTACCACATCTGGTACGTTTACAATTACAGTCAAAGTAGAGAATCTTGTAAGCAGTGATACTTATTCCTTCATAGTTTATGTTCAAGGTTCTATTGCATCCCTGACCTTGGTGGCAAACACAAGTTTGGCTGAGACTGGACAGCCTGTACAATTTACTGCTTATTACAACACAGGTGCAGACAATTTGGTGTTTGAATGGACAATAGAAGGAACATTGATTAATGGAACGTCTGATACCTTGTCACATATATTTAACACCGCTGGAACATTTACAGCTCATATAAAAGTATACAATCATATTAGCCAGATGACAGCTGTAGTTAATGTGGTTGTGGAAGTACGTATTTCTGGTTTCAGTATAACAGGTTGCAATGCAGTTCAGGAAATCAACAATGCTGTATCAGCAAGTTTCAACGTAACTCAGGGAACAGATGTAACGTATAGTTACAGTCTGGACACGGAATCTTCATCCTCCATTACAGGATCTGGATCTTCAATATCATACACATTTACAATGACAGGGCTGTATAATTTGTATGTGAATGCTACCAATCAGGTCAGTCAGGAATCACTGCAGTGCTTGTTCACAATTATAGGACCTATATCAGGTCTGGCTGTCGATACTTCTAACTCCAATTTCTTTGTGAACTATACAGTGCATTTGCAGGTCACAGGAAATAACCTTATTGGAGTAACTTATAATTGGAGGTTTTCACCAATAAATGAAAATATCACTACATCGGACAGCTTACTACAGAAGATTTTCACAACATCTGCAACATACCAGTATGAATTAGAAGTCTCAAATGGAATAAGTTCTGCTACAATAACAGGATCATTTTTCATAGTGCCTTTACATTGTGATACAATGACTGTGGCAAAGGGAGGTCAGTCAGAAAAGATAAGAAAGAAATCATCAACATCTACTTTCGAAGTGACAGTTGACAAAAAGGGGTGTACATCTTACACTCTAAAGTATGATTGGAAGGTTTACAATTCTTCGACAGGTTGTGCTGGAACACTCAATAATCAAGTCACTGTAAACTCGGCCACAGTTACAAATACTCCCAAACTAATGCTAGACAGCAGCCATGATATAGGTTCATACTGTGTACAGCTGACCACTTGGTACGATGACACGCCACTAATTCAAACAATTGGATACAACTTGACTGTCATGGATTCCAACCTTATAGCCATTATTGCTGGTGGTAGTAAGCTGAAGTATCCACAGTCTGATGCCATTACGGTTGATGGAAGTGGATCATTTGATCCTGACAGTAGTTCCACAGTCCTACAGTACAGCTGGGCATGTTCAGTCACTTATCCACTGGTGAGTTAATATACTTTTTCTATTTTAATCTTTCAATTATTGACTTTTTCTTCTTCTTGCATTTATTTTAATCTAACCTTTCTCTGAAACTAATTTTTTGTTATAAATCTAAATTTTACATTATTCTCACCTGTATATATCATTTTAACTTGTTCTCAATACTTTTTTAACTTTTATAGTTTTGTAAATTTTTTACAAATTTCTTACTTGCTTATGAAATGCTAATGCATAACTTGTGTAGAAACAGTCTAAACATTTAAAACTTGATTATTATTTCCATTACTTCAGTAGTAAGATAAAGAAAACTCAGTAATTGTTAGATGACATTTTCAAGAAGAGCAGTTTATACCAAAGTCAGAAAGAAAAATTGTGTTAATTTTTATCTTAAGCTTCTGATGTAAAGAACATATGCATTTATTGTTTTTTTAATATTGCTGTAATTATTAAAACTTAACCCTTTCTTGTTTTCTTCATAACCATATGTCTTTGTAGATTCTGTAGTACTGTATTTAAATTAGATTTTGTTCTTAGCTTTTTATGACAAAACAATATGATTCTTTATATATGTTTAAAGGTTCATCCCTCCTAAGGCCTCCTTTTTGATTTAATAGATGTTTAGAGCAGCAGATTATATGATAGCAAATGCATGTTTTCTTTTGCAAATATTTCATTACAGTTTTAGATATTGAAATCAAAATAAGCCAGTATGACTTTATTATTTTAAAATGTAACAGTTGTTTTAAATGGTCTTACAACAATCTAGAAATTATTGACAATTTGTGAGAAAATTGGTGAACAAATGAATGGTTCAAATTAATCTTCAAAACAAATCAAAAATAGGATCTGGTTTATTTTTTTGGAAAAAAACAAATTTACAGAAATTGACCACACATTCATTGTTTACAGCTATATGGATTAATCCTGGTTTTCATTATCTTTTCCAGGCAGTAATTGTTAAATCATGGAAAAATAATGTTGTATGGCATTTTTGTGTGTGTAAATTTTTATTTCTTTAAAAAAGAAACTTAAAAAGTTAAAATAGGATAGTTTATAACTTATATAATACCATTATGAAGTTTTGATCAGGCAGACATTCTGAAAAATGTGTTATACAAACTAAACATCAATAGAGTGATTACTTTAAACATAATACTGTGGATTCATTTACTTTCATGGATTCCAATTTTCGTGGATTGAAGAAAAATTGGTGTTTCATGGATTAAAATTGATTTCATGGATTTGCCAAAGTCTACATACATGCCTATATAAAAGTGATATTTCATTGAATATTTAAATAATGGTTTACCTATACTAAAAAAATCCACATAAATTGGTACCCAATAAAAAAATTCTGAATCCACTTTACAAGTGAATCATTGTTGTTTGTCAGTACTTTTATTGTTGTATAATATTTCTCTGCTGTTTACCAGGATGCAGGACTTTTTACAGTAAGATAGTTATTAACCATGTAGCTAGCTTCAAGTTTTATGGTTTACACATATAGCTTTTCAGCAAAGCATATTGGGATGTGGAAACATTCAAAGATAATATGGCAAAAATATGTTTTGGGGGGGAAACATAATGATAATTTATGTTTTGATTGTATTCTTTTAGATACATAAGTGAAAAAATAAATACATATTATCTTTGAATATAATAAAATGTAACTGAAAGATTGATAGATTGTTCATGAACACATTTCAGTAGCATTATGGTGACAGTGTAAAGCATGGTATTGAGAATGCTTTTATACGACCGCAAAAAATTTTGTGGTCGATATTGGTATGACGTTAGCGCCGTCGTTGTCGTCGTCGTCGTCGGCGTCGTCGTCCGTCGTCCAAGACGCATTGGTTTCGCACTCTAACTTTAGTTTAAGTGAATGGATCTCTATGAAATTTTACCATAAGGTTCAATATCACAAAAGGAAGGTGGGATTGATTTTGGGGTTATGGTACCAACAGTTAAGGAATTAGGGGCCAAAAGGGGCCAAAATAAGCATTTTGTAACTTCCAGACATAACTTGTGTGTTAGTGTATGGATCTCTCTGAATTTGTACCACAAGGTTCCATATCACAAAGGGAATGCTGGGATTGATTTTGGGGGTAATTGCCTCAAAATTTTAGGAATTAGGGCCAAAAAGGGCAAAAACAAGCATTTTCTAGTTTCATGACAATAACTTGTGTGTAAGTGTATGGATCTTTCTGAAATTGTACTACAAGGTTCCATATCACAAAGGAAAGCTGGAATTGAGTTTGGGGTAATTGCCTGAAATGTTTAGGAATTAGGGGCCAAAAGGGCCAAAATAAGCATTTTCTAGTTTCCAGACAATAACTTGTGTTCAAGTGTATGGATCTCTGAAATTGTACTGCAAGGTACCATACCTCAAAGGGAAGGCTGGGATTGAGTTTGGGGTGATGAATCATAAGGGGTTCAAAAATTTAGGGGGATTTTTGTTTTCCTTTTTCCTTTTTTTTCTTTAAAATTTTCCATTTTAAGTTGGTTATTTCTGATTTATATTTAAAAGCAAATAATAATGATATGGCAGGAGATACACACCAAACAGGATGTGTAAATTATTATATAATAAGTATTGTGCAATAGCAAGAAATTTTCAATTGCACAGTATTGCTAATAACAAGAAATCTTCAATTGCACAATATTGCGCAATAGCAAGAAATATCCAATAGCACAATATTGCAATAGCAAGAAATTGTCAATCGTACAGTATTGCGCAATAGCAAGAAATATTCAATTGCACAGTATTGCACAATTGCAAGAATATTCAATTGCACAGTATTGTGCAAAAGAAGATACTTTGTATAAATTGCTTATTTCTTGACCAATTTCAATGGGGTTTTATTCTTGAACTCTTGGGGTTCTTTAATATGCTGAATCTAACCTTGTATTAAGTTTTTGGATTTTGGGCCCCGTTTTTAAATTGGTCCACATTGAGGTCCAAAGGGTCCAAAATTTAACTTTGTTTGATTTCATCAAAAATTGACTTCTTAGGGTTCTTTGATATGCTGAATCTAAACATGTATTTAGATTTTTGATTATGGGCCCAGTTTTCAAGTTGGTCCAAATAGGGGTCCAAAATTAAACTTTGTTTGATTTCAACAAAAATTGAATATTTGGGGTTCTTTGATATGCTGAATCTAACCATGTATTTAGATTTTTGATTTTTGGGCCCCGTTATCAACTTTGTCCACATTGAGGTCAAAAGGGTCCAAAATTAAACTTTGTTTGATTTCATCAAAAATTGAATTATTGGGGTTCTTTGATATGCCGAATCTAACCGTGTATTTAGATTCTTAATTTTTGGTCCCGTTTTCAAATTGGTCTACATTAAGGTCCAAAGGGTCCAAAATTAAACTTAGTTTGATTTTAACAAAATTGAATTCTTAGGGTTCTTTGATATGCTGAATCTAAACATGTATTTAGATTTTGATTATGGGCCCAGTTTTCAAGTTGGTCCAAATAGGGTCCAAAATTAAACTTTGTTTGATTTCAACAAAATTGAATATATGGGGTTCTTTGATATGCTGAATCTAACCATGTATTTAGATTTTTGATTTCTGGGCCCGTTATCAACTTTGTCCACATTGAGGTCAAAAGGGTCCAAAATTAAACTTTGTTTGATTTCATCAAAATTGAATTATTGGGGTTCTTTGATATGCCGAATCTAACCGTGTATTTAGATTCTTAATTTTTGGTCCGTTTTCAAATTGGTCTACATTAAGGTCCAAAGGGTCCAAAATTAAACTTAGTTTGATTTTAACAAAATTGAATTCTTAGGGTTCTTTGATATGCTGAATCTAAACATGTATTTAGATTTTTGATTATGGGCCCAGTTTTCAAGTTGGTCCAAATAGGGGTCCAAAATTAAACTTTGTTTGATTTCAACAAAATTGAATATATGGGGTTCTTTGATATGCTGAATCTAACCATGTATTTAGATTTTTGATTTTTGGGCCCGTTATCAACTTTGTCCACATTGAGGTCAAAAGGGTCCAAAATTAAACTTTGTTTGATTTCATCAAAAATTGAACTCTTGGGGTTCTTTGATATGCTGAATCTAACCATATATTTAGATTTTGGATATTGGACCATAATAGGTGAATGTCCAATTTAAAATTTTTCAGTTCTTAGACCACATTCATTCTGTGTAAGAAACCTATGCTGTGTCAAATATTTAATCACAATCCAAATTCAGAGCTGTATCAAGCTTGAATGTTGTGTCCATACTTGCCCCAACTTTTCAGGGTTCGACCTCTGCGGTCGTATCAAGCTGCGCCTCATGGAGCATTTTATTGGGATTTAAAATGGTTGCACATTAAAAGCATGTTAACATTAAATCGACAGTGAGAAGGCATGATATAGAGATTTTGAAAGTAGAGCATGCAAGGTTAAAATAGATATTGCTATTATTTAAATAAAGTATGGAGTGTTTTGAAATTAGTAACTACATTGTATAATGGAATGCTATATATATAAAGCAATTTATGATGCTTCATAATAAACTCTTTTAACAACAACACTATAGGAATTGCTGCAGTAATTTAATAAAATTGACTTGTTTTGTATCTTAGGGCACTGCCATCAGAATCATGAAAGTTATGTGTATAAGCTGTATAGTAATTATTTTGTAAGAAATTGAATAATAAAGCAAATGTCTGTTGAACAAAATTGATTCAGCTGTGATAATCATTCATGGAAGTTTTAAAGTCTTAGTCTTGATCCTAAAATTCTCGAATCATTTACATCATATAACATATACATAACAATGTTTTAAATAACAACAGATATAACTCAATATATATATATAACTGAATAAAGCAAAAAAAAAAATTTTTTTTTTAAAAGCAACATCTTTCATTACATAATTTGCTGTTTATTTTACAGACATTACCAACAGGTTACACTGATGCTTGTGCTAACGTAGGGTCAAGTTCAAGTAGTACTGTAACAATGTCAACTGCTAACCTACTCTCAGGAGAGACGTACACAATAACATTGACTGTGTCAGCCAGTGGAAGAACTTCAGGCAGCTTTACACAAGAGGTACATTTATACTTGAAATTATAATTAAGAGATAAAAACAATATTTTTATAAAAAACATTTCTGGTTCTGTTTTATAATTTCAATATTGATATACGATGAGAACAAAACATTAAAATATCATATATCGATACCACAGATGAAAGAAGCATGTGCACTAGAAAAATTAACATACACATACATGCTATAAAGATAACACCTTAGACGCCAGTGAAGTACAAAAATCAGATATGGAAAGAAAGTAAGTTTTCTTTAGGAAGGTATTTTTACAACTACCTTGCTTCCTTGGGAAATTTGAGAAGGGGCAATGTCTCATGACCAAATAAGGAGTGCTCATGCAGCCAGAGGCATGTCAGTAGCAAACATGTGCTACACACGTGCATACTATGATAAGTCTTGAATAAACAACGCTTGTATAAATAATATAAGCTTCTACAAAATTTTTGTCAAGTGACAAACTCCACCACCAAAATATAACCTGTATTTTAAAAGTTATGCATGCACTTTAACAGGGTGATAGAGAGTTTTTATCAGCAATTTGCTCTTTCATGATAAATGTTGATGCTTTGAAAGTTAAAAAAAAAAATCAAATATTCTGCACCACTGATATTTGATTTCAGATTGAGATATCCTCTAGTGATGTACCTGTACCAATACTTAACTGTATTACATGTCAGTCCACTAGTAGTTACCTAGTTAATGAAAGGGAACACTTGGCTTTCACTGGAACCTGTCTAAACTGTGATTCAACTGATACAAAATACTATGAATGGTCTGTTTATACCCTTGATTCAAGTTCAAATAGAGTTCAGCTGTCACTGACTTCAGCCATGTCAACAACTGGTATAAATAGTGAAAATTTTGTCATAACTGCCGGAAATCTACCAGCTACTTATTCCTACTACATTTTCAAGCTGGAAATCAGTAAAACTAATGCAGTAGTGACCTTGCAAGGTGAAACAGAACTAATACTGAAAGCTAACAGCAAAGCAACAGGGGGCACTTGTTCTCTTCTGACCAGCACAGCTATTGATCCATTAATTGATCAAGTGAAAATCTCCTGCACAGGGTACAGTGATCCAGATAATGCTAATGGGGAACTCAATTACAAGGTTGTGTCTCACAGTAAAGATTCTGCATCTGCTGATGAATCTGTTGTTATATACTATGGAACACTGACTTCACCAGCATTTTACTTGGCACCATGGCCAGGAACAACACGTTCAGCTGTCAATATCAAAGTATATGTAGTTGATGAAGATGGAACAGACACTCTATCTCTGGACACGTAAGTATTAAAATGTTTAATGTACCTGGTATCCAAAATAACAACTTTACGATTCTTTTTCTTTATAATTTTTGTAAGTTTGTAAGTTTTTTTAATGTAATTTGTTCATATGTTTCCTTAAAAAAATTAGTTAGAGGAGACAGTTATTTATCTCTCACAAACCCATGAAGCTGAAATATCTTAAAGGAAGGTTGGTGGTTGTCAATGATAGCTCCAGCTTCCTCCACCAATAAAAACTGACTGCCATGATATGGCTAAGGTTGCTGAAAGTGGCGTTACACACCAACAAACAAACAATGAAATGTCTAAACTGATTAATGTATAAAAAAAAATGATAGTTAAAATATGCTTACAAGAACCATTTTTGTATAATCAGTTTTATTTATTTACACATTTTTTTCAAAGCAAGATTTTAAAGGGGATGGAAATTTAATAATAATAATCATCATGATAAATTAAGTTTTCAAAATTTTGCAGAGATGTATCAGTGAGTAGTACTGTAACCTATGGTAACCAGCTATCATTTGTACAGACCCACACAACTACAACCTTAATTAACCTTGTCAATGACAACAATCCAACAGCACTGCTACAGTATGGTATAGCACTTATCCACGAAATGAATGAAATTTCACGACAAGAATATGCCTCTCCCTCCTATAGCCATGTAGATGATAGAAACACAGTAAGAAATAGGATAACACTATCAATCCTTGGTCTGCCATTAGAAACTATCTACCAACAGTGGCAAATGGCATTCATACTCAATCACCTAACTGTAAGTATCATACAAAGCATTTACACTTTAACAGGAATGATTTATACATCAATGTTTTGATACACACATTATGTTGTAGGTTCGTATTTTCTAATTGAAAAAGCTTATTTTAATTGAAATGTTAGTATTTCAGTTATTAGTAAATGTGAAAAATGAATAGTTACATTCCAAACAAAATTACATCAAATTACAAAATTCAAGACAAGGTTCATTAACGTAGTCTTCAGAAGTTTGCTGCTATGGAAATTGAAATCCTAACTGTACTCTAACAGGAAATTTTATAAAAAGTTCTGGTAGAATATTAAATTGGAGAATTATATTAGCTATATTTTTTTAATTTCAGAAATACCCTGGAGAATTTCAAACCAGTATATGTCAAACATTGGTTTTGAATGAAGTTGATATCTTGAAGAATGATATGGAATCCCAAGCTGTCCAGGGTGCAGACAAGAGTGAGTTTACCTCAGGTCTTCTCCTAGAGGCTGTATCAAACAACATGGATGCTGTTAATGCTGCAGTATACAGCTCAGTCAATATCTCCAACGTCACTTCTCTAGAGAGTAATGCAGTGACAGATTACAAGCCTGTGATTAGTACATTGGACTTAACAACAACTACAGCATCTACAGAGGATCACAAACAGAGTATCATTACGAGGGCGTTCACATTTGGCGATGATATTGTCATATTGAATTTAAAAACACAACTAACTGCCGAAGATCCTATAGTTATAACATTAGATAGTATAAAAGTATATGGGAAAAGAACTTGGTCAGACGAAATTGAACAAATGTATACATCAGAAGGTTGTGTTGCAGTCCTGAACTCGGAAATGTTAGGTTCTCTATACCCTACAAAGAGTGAGGTCTTCCAAATCATGATGGTCGTACCCCAGAATCCGTTTACATGGGGAAGTAGTGGGGACGTGGAACTTAATACTAAAGTGATAGCTGCAGGATTTACAGACACTTCTGGCAAGGAAATATCTGTCACAAATATTCCAACCGGGAAAAAGCCAAAATTTATTATCTTAAAAAATCAGGCAACAGCCTACAACCTGACTAATAGTCCAATTAATAGTACTGACTACGCCCCACAGGAAGGTTTAACATTCGCATCAGTAGTTGTGGAGAAAGGATCTGCAAAGAAAGTTGTTATAGATACATCTGACGGGTATGGTGGTTCTGCTCTACATTTACAAATACGATTTGTTGTGGTTTCTAATCCTAGTGCCACAACCAATGCCACAGGAGTTATTAAGACATACTTAGGAAAAAACTATGAAGCTACAAAGTCCACCTTTGAGACCACAAAAGAGATCAAAGTAGAACATATGGCCTCCCAAGCTGATCATAGACTGTATACACTGTTTGTAGATCATAGGTATGTATACGCCTACATGTATTTTCAGAGATTTTGTCTTATATATGTCTGCCACCTTCTCATTTTATTTAATTTGCATCTGCCAAGTCTTAACATCTACCAAGTTACTGGTACCTTTGTTCAACAAGAATCCAGATAAAAATACTTATAACCATTGCATAGTTTTATAACTAATGAAGAATTGATATTAGAATAAGTAGTACTGTTTTTTTTATGTTTTCGTTTTGATTTGTAAGTAGTGTGATTCATAATCTCATAAATGCCTAGGTACTACAAATGTTTTTAAATATTTGTGATTATGTAACACTTAGAAAAATTTCATGAAGAAAAAAAAAAGAAAAAAATTGGTGACGGTCTCATTTAGCTCAACATGAATATTTGTTAAGCAATTAAACGTTAATGAAAGAAATTCAGTATTGAAAAAAATTCAGTTATTGAAAAAAGAAATGTTAGCTCCCAGAGAAATTGTCTCTGAATGAAAAAAAAAATATCAGTTTTTCCAATTTTCTTTTCTAGTGAATTTGACACTGATGCATCCTATGCTGTGACTGTGTACAATGATGATCCTAATTACGATGTCAACATCAGTGCTGCCATTTACTACTCCACCTGTCAGTTCTTTGATACATCAGCTAACACGTGGGATACTAATGGATGCTCACCTACTGACGAGTCAATTGAAAAGTATGCTGTATGTGAATGTGAGCATTTGACACCATTTGGAGGGGGAATGTTGGCTCCACCAAACACTCTTAAGTTTGCTGACTTAGTGGTAAGTTTCGAAACATTTAATGAATAATATAGTTCGAGAGAAGTTTGTTAATTGATAAAGGTTTCAACTGGTTTGTAGACATTTTTATGCCCCCGCCGTAGTGGAGGGGGCATTAAGTTTTACCCTTGTCTGTCAGTACGTACGTATGTACGTCCGTACGTCCCAAAATTGGTTTCCGTTCTCTTACTTGAGTTTGCCTCTACCAAATGTTATGAAACTTATACACAATGCTTATTACCACAGAATAAAGATCAAGTTTGAATTTTGGTAGCGTCACTCTAACCATTCTAGAGTTATGCCCTTTATCAATGGAAAAATTACAAAATTTTTAGTTTCCGTTCCCTAACTTAAGTTTGCCTTAACCAAATGTTATGAAACTTATACACAATGCTTATTACCACAAAAAAAAAAATCAAGTTTGAATTTTGGTGGGGTCACTTTAACCATTCTCGAATTATGCCCCTTTATAAATGGAAAAAAATGCAAAATTTTTAGTTTCTGTTCTCTAACTTAAGTTGCCTCAACCAAATGTTATGAAACTTATACACAATGCTTTTTACCACAAAACACAGATCAAGTTTGAATTTTAGTGGCGTCACTTTAATCATTATTGAGTTTATAAATGGAAAAATTGCAAAATTTTTAGTTTCCCTTCTGTAACTTAAGTTTGCCCCAACCAAACATTATGAAACCTATACACAATACTTATTACCACAAAACACAGATCAAGTACAAATTTGGGTAGCGTCACTTTTATTGTTCTTGAGTTATGTCCCTTTATAATGTTGTATGCAAGCGGGGCATCATCTGTGTCCATGGGGACACATTCTCTATTTATTTCAAAATTAAAACAGCTTTTTTCAAATTTAAGAGAAAAAGAATTAAATTTAGCACATTTCTCTTTCCAAGGATTTTTAAATATGTATCCATTTATTTTTTCATTTTAGTTAAAATGATTTATGATATCATTTGTTCAGTTTTTGTTGTTGATTTGAAGTTTTAAATAATATGAAATACCAAAACATTTTTTTGCTATAAAAAGATTCTATAATATGTAAGTTGTTAGAAAGCAGATTTTCCATCTTCTAAAACTTATAATTTATCAAATTAATGAAATTTTTATAATTTTTTTGCAGAATCTTGATTTGGTAAACAATCCCGTCGTGTTTGTGACATGTTCTCTGATATTTGTGGTGTATGTGATAGCAGTAATTATCTGTCGTCGACTAGATCGCAGTAACCTAGAAAGAATATCTTCCATACCATTATGTGGAAAAGATGGCTCCTTTAAGTATGAAGTGACTGTAGTCACGGGTAGACAACCTGGTGCAGGTATGTAAGCATATAAAAATGTGGAGAAGTAGTATGAGTGTCAATGAAACAACTATCCACCAGAATTTAAATGACGAAGATGTAAGGAATTATAGGTCTCGGTACGGCCTTTAAAAATGAGAAAAAAAAAAAATATCTAGTCTGGTATTAAAGGCTAAGTAAGACATGAAAACTGTGAAACAATTCAAAGTAGAAAACTAATGGCCTATTTATACCAAAATGATTTACAAAAAAGTACCGATATTTAATGAAATGGCATAAAGAAAGTACCAATACGAATTAATGGAATTGTTTAAATCTGTTTCTATACATTGAAATATTAAGGTTGAATATAAACACATCTTTTGATATAAGCAGTCAATGAATACTGTGTATGAAAATTCATTTGTATCCAAATTTACAGTAATAACTAAAATTTCAAATTGAAACCTGGACTGTTATGGCTTAAATAATCATAGTAGGATTGTAATCAAATACAACAAAAAAACAAAAATGAATTTTGAGACAGATTTTTATTACCGTTTTTTTTTTAAACTTTAAGAACCAAAAACAGTGTCATTATAGCAAAATATTTGTGATTATATTTCTTTAAATTTTATTAACAGGAACTACTGCAAATGTTGGTCTCAGATTGTACGGAGAATATGGGAGAACAAATTCTAAACAACTTGATAAAAAGTGGGCATTCCAAAGAAATTGTCAGGACACATTTATCATGGCACATGACACAAACCTTGGAAATATTGAGAAGTTGATGATTTGGCATGACAACTCGGGACTGGATCCTAGCTGGTACCTCATTCAAGTTATAGTCAAAGATTTGCAGACGGACCATAAATATTACTTCTTTGCTAATTTCTGGATGTCACTAGAAATAGAAAAAGGTTTTATCCAGAAAGAATTATTAGCTGCAGGTAAGTCGTACCATTGGTAAGTTTTTTTTTAACCTTTTCAAAGATATGCAAATTTAGTCTGGAAATTGAAAAAAACTTTGTTGAATGAGTTGCACTGAGCACATTTGTTTTTTTTAGCTAATTTTTATTTGTAAATGCAGAATTTGATTTGCAAGTGTTTAACAAAATACAAAATTATATAGGCTTTCATGCAATGTTTGTTAAAACAGAAAATCAAGTAATGACAAAAATACAATTTTCCCTCAATCCATAAAATTTGTACCCTTGAAAAAAAAATGAATGCACAGTACATGTTGTAAACTGTAAGAAGTTGAGAACATAGGTTAATATAAAAAAAAAAAGGTTGATTTACTTTTAATTTTTTGTAGGATCTTCAGAAATTCAGAAATTTGGCAGAATGTTCAGCAGAGCTGTTTCTAACTGCATGGCAGATCGTCATTTATGGTATTCTGTCATTGATCGACCAGCTATGAGCAGGTTTACACGTGTCCAGCGAGCGACTTGTGTCGTGACTATTCTTTACACATTCATGGCAATCAATGCTATCTGGTATGGACTGTTGAAACAAGAGGATAATGGAAATGTATCATCCTTTGGCTGGGAAGAAGTAGTTCTGTCGCTTGTTACCAATGTAATAGCCTTCCCTTTCACTCTCATAATCATCTGGATGTTTAAGAGAAGTAAATCTAAGGTAAGAAATCTAAAGGAATAAATAATCCTTTTCTATGGGTCCCTCTTACCAGGACAGTGGGTGCTTGTTCTCTATTTGCTGTATCATGTGTTCATAAGCCATTTATATAACTTCTCTTTTTAGAGGATTTAGCTTCTAATTTACATATGGTTTGTAGTGAAATATGAGTTTACAACGATGACCAGTTTCAAATCAACTTGAAGATAGATATTTTTCATTGAGATAAGCAATCAGAAGTCACATGATAAACTTTCACACATATCTCAACATGAGTAAAAACTATATATCACTACATAAAAAAATCTCAATTCATTTATGAAGTGTTCATTGTTATATATTACAGAATAACATATTTGAGCCAGCACAGAGAGTAGGAACAGCCCAGACTATTGAGATAGACTACGATCCAAACTTAGCCGGTTCCTTCAAAACCAATGATGAATTAATTTCATACTATGACAGAGAAAGTACAACAGACTCTTTAGTGGTAAGATTTTAATTATAGACAAATGTCAACAAAATATGTCAAATTTGCAATTCTAAATAGTTCAGGGCATAAACAAATTGTGAAGAAGGAGACCAGCAAAGATCTGTTATATATTGTGTCATTAATTTATTAGATTTTGCAACTTTTGTGTTGTTACAGTGTGTATAATTGTGTATTTATGTTGACAGGAATCAAGTATGACCCACAACCATCTAAGGAGAAGTAGAACATTGAAGATGACAAGACAAGCCACAGATGATAGTCTTACTAAAGCTGTGAACTCCATTGACAGTGGTATCGGCAGTATGGGAGCTAGTACAGAAAGCAAGGTACTCATTGATTGTAGTCTTACTGTAAGGGAAAGGTATTTTATCTCCATTGTTTTCTTAATAATCTATGTTGATTCCTGTAATTTAGTTTAATTTTTGTAGTATACAAATTTTTGTGGATTTGTTGGTTATAAGGGATCCACGAGTTTAGGATTCAACTAAATATTTTGTATGGTATTGTTTGCAAAATTGGTAAAAGCCAGTATTTTTCTTCATTCTATGAAAATTGATTCACATGAAAATAGTTGGATTCATTGGTTTAAATATAATTGTAAAACCTAAAAAAAGTATTAATGAGTGTTCATATTTTATGTTTTCATAAAATCATAAAAAAACACACTTTAAAAAGAGCAAAAGATTATTGACAATTTAGGAACATTTACAACATAATGAATGGCTATTAACAATTGCAGTAAACATTAGATAATTGTTTTACAGTTAAAGAGAACCAACAATCCAACTTTATGGTCTAAAACAGAAGTAGGTCATAAAGATGAAACATACATTACCAAGACGGAAAACAATACAGATAAAAAAGAGGAGGTATGCTATAATAAACTTTAATTTTATGATATATAAATTGTTCACAAAACATTGAACTTTTCAAAATACTAAGAATTTTCTACCCTAGGAATAGTATTTGGCAAAACCTTTCAGAATTTTCAGTCCTCAATGCTCTTCATCTTCATACTTCATTTAGCCTTAGAGTTTTTTTGTAGACAAAATGCATTTCTGGCTTTCACAATTTTATCCAGGTATCTGCAATGTGTTTATTGTTATTTCCATGATAAAAAAAAAAAAAACATGCGATAAGAAATTTTGTAAATTTCCAAATATTTTTAAAAATTTTTAAAAGGGAAATATGATGGTAAAAGAACAAAAATAGATTGTAAGAAAAATAAATCATCAAGATAATAAATAAACAAAGACTAAGAAAAGGAGTGTCAACGTATATTTGTTCCACCTAACAGAAGTTCCACTGGAAACTTTGTTATAAACAATGTCATAATATCTGTTCCTGATGGAACAAATATTCTATACCATTTATTCTGTTAGGAACATATACTGTAATATTTATTCCAGTGGAAATAATATTCCAGAATATTTATTCCATTTGGAACTAATATTATGAGGGAACTTCTATTTCGTGACAGGAGTAGGAAGACAAAAGACATATTAAAACAGATTACATAAATATTTGAACATATGTTAAATAAGTAAAATATATATTTGCTACATTTTAGATGAAAGAGGTAGCTGATGGAATTCTTCAGTATTTAGATGATGTTGAGTCTGAATGTATGACTAAGGAACAATCCGTCATACAGAAACGTAACAGTATGGGAGCAGGAGGAGGAAAATCAACACTCAAGTAAGTTATGAATAGGAAGGACAATCATTTAGTGACATACTTAAATTTAATACCACATCCCTAATTTAACAATAATGAGGTGAAAAAAGACATAAACTGATTATATCAAGCATTTCTAGATATTTTGACTTAATGCAATGACAATACCATGGCAGCAAAAGCCATCATGATCTGTTGCTAATCATCTTTACCCTTGGTATATTAATCTATTTACTACCAAAAGGACATTGTGAAAGTTTTATTGGTTTGTTTAAAATAGGGGATATACCATTGATGAAGTTCCTGACTGGAAATTGTGCACAAACATGTGATTTGGTTTAAATATATATTTGGAGCACTGAACCTTTCTAAAGGTTGCTATTTGTTATTCAGTTTTTACAGTGGGATTATCAAATTAATAGCATTGTGAGGAGAAAAGAATTGTAGACCATCATGATGTTATTCTATCTTCTGCATACTTTTTTAGGTGTATTAAGGGTATGAAAAAATACGATACAATAAAATGAAAATCTACAGGCTAAGAATTTATGTATTGTAGAAGAACAGGTACAAAGAAAAATGAATGGAAAGAAATAGATGATATCCTTAATTCAGACAATGAAGGAAAACAATCAAGATCTCATTCATTACGTAAGAAGGATTCTACCAGTACCATTGGTTCTTATGGTAAACCTGGATCATCACAGTCAGGGAAGGGATATAACCCAAGAGAAGACCCTACAATTAATGGACAAGACAGGTACCTATCCGATTTTATTTTGTTGAATACATTGTGTGATGTGTTCTTAAAATGAGAAGCCTGAATGCCTTTGAAAATTTTATCCCAAATATTATGTACTGAAACTCCTTTGTAATATAGTAATACATTAAAAGTAACAGGAATTAATAAAAAAATTTGACAGACCATATCAAACAACAAGGAACTCCTCAAAGAAGATAGATTTACAAACAAACAACAATGAACAACACATGGTAATAGTCAAGTTGTAGATAACTAACATCCTATTTATAGTGATCATGATTTTTTGTGGTTATTAATGCTATAGATATTTAAGTAAAGAAAACATATATTGTCTCTTATAAAGATTTGAGAGAAAAGATTTCAGTTAACTTACACTAAGTGAGTTCTTAGTAAAATAGTAGCCTCCAATGTTAATTTGTTCTCTCCATATTTTAGAAAACTGCCATCTGCAGGAAGTACTTTCATGTGGGCCAATAAACTGAGAGCCTCTAGTTCAATGGACTCTACTACAATCCAAGGTACTTCCATGCCTGCAGTAGAAGGAATTGGTCCATTAGAACCAGATATGGGACTAGCCCAGCAGTCCAGTGAAGGATTGGGTATGTTACAGAGAGTTCTTTTTACATCACTTCACTGAAAATGTGTTCAAATTAATAAATGATAATATTGTATGACCTTGACTTTCTCTTAGCTCTATGTTTCATGGACCTTAACCAGTTCCATGCTTAAGTATTTAAAACCTTGGCACTTATATTCTCTGGATAAAGATTTTCATTTGATTTATGTCATTGTTTTGATATATATTTTCAGATCGAGAAGATCTTCTATTGCTAGAGAAGCGTGAAGATTCTAAGAGTTGTACATTACCTGCCTGGTTTGTCTATGTTGCTTATGTGATCTGCTTTGTACTGTGTGTCACCTCAGTCATCATGGTTATCCTGTATGGACAGACATTTGGAGCAGATATAGCACTACAATGGATATTGGCATTACTGTTCTGCATTGCTATGTCATTCATCATTATAGAACCATTGAAGGTATATGAACACAATTAATAGTGTTTTTCTGGGAGGAATTTATGATTAAATGCTTCAAAATTCATAATAACTAGCCTTATTTCAGGAGCTTGATTCTGTGTTTCTGATCTTTTTATCTGTATTTTGCTGTTTATGATTAGATTCTTTAAAACTGGTCTTATTCCTCAATTGCAATGTATTTGGAAATCTGTGTTGTCTAATTAGGTTTCACTATAATTGTTTTATTAATAAAGAATTGCAATGATTTTTTAGGCTTTAGTAATAGCATTTTATGCATCAAGTGTACTGAAAAAAGAAGATACAATTGATGATGATGCTATAGATATACAACCTACAGTCGATACATCTAATGAAACAGTCAAGGTAAATATCATTCATTTTTAACTAAATAAATAAGAATTTTTAAATTAAAAGAAAATGTGGTTGATATGTAAATGAATCAACAACCAAATGACACAAAAAAACAAATAGAAATCTAGTGGTTAAGTTTGTTAATTGGTGGTCCTGTAGCATGTTGTATTAATTGTCATGTTACACTGTGGCATTTAGTATTCAAATAACTATTAACTGAAAGACAAGAGGGATGTGCCATTGTCCTTCTTTGAAAGTTCTTTATGCAGTTATAAAATTCACTTGAGAAAAGGTAAAAGGTAATTGTTGAAAACTCATACAAAAATTGAACAAATTTAAATTTAACAGTGGAAAAATTGCTTCAGTTTTAATCCTGTAGTCTTTGTTTGGTGGCATTTCTTCATTAAATGAAATTATAATTTTAGGAAAACAAGTTTACACCACTAGCAGGGTTTGCACTATTGAATGCTAAAGAAGAAGGTCACAAGATACTGAGAATGAGACTGATGCTCAGACAGTTTACAGCATACATATTCTACCTCTGGTTGGTGATGACACTGTGCTATGTCAACTTCAGTTACGACACATATCTATTCAAGACATCGGTTGATAACTCCATAATTCAGCCAACAATACCTGGTACAGAGAAATCATTTGTTAACATGAGTAACGTGGATGATTTCTGGGCCTGGAGCCAGTCTGTACTGGTTTCTGGTTTACATCATAGAGAGCTGTATACAGATTTAGAATTCGGAACGCTACTTGGAGTGGCTCGTATGAGACTTGTCAGAAGTGTTGAAGGTAAAAAGTAATGTTAAAACATACAACTTCAATACAAAAAGTCATACCTCTAATGCATAGCTAAGAATAGCTAAAATGATTTAGGAATATTTTTTAAGCCCATAAATGTTTGGCCATGCAAGATCTTAAGCTTCTCACAACAGTTTTCAGAAGTTTAGGTGAGACAGTTTAATCAATTATACTGTTATTTATATAAGAAATTACTTATAATCACAATAGAAATGGCCAATGAGATAACTTTTTTGCAGACAAAATAGATGCCAGAGAAACCAAGCTTTTGAACTTTCATTTGAACTTTGGTGGATAGTTGTCTCATTGGCAATCATACTACATCTCCTTATTTTTACTTTTAATCCTTTTGTCTAGATATCATAAAAGTCATGAATTAAATGAACACTCAAATGAAATAATAGTTACAATGAATGAATGAATGTAAAATTGAAAAAAAAATTGTTATGGTCAAAAGGGAAAATATGTTCCTCATAAATATTCAAATGAATTGTTTTATTTCTAGAACCATGTCCTGCAACAGAACACCCACTACACTCTGGTCTGGACAGCCTTACTAACAGGACATGTTGGGGTAACTATGGTTACAATGAAGATGAAATTAACTATAGTGAAGGGTGGAATTATTCACAGAATTTGTCATGGAGATATTCTACTGGTTCCCAAACAGGAAGTAAAACTCGCTATGGTTATGTATATACGTATGGTGGAGGAGGGTATGTCCAGCACTTAGGGACAACATACAATGATACTCTTACAAAATTACAAGACTTACAGGCTAAAAATTGGATTGATGAAAAGTAAGTTGTATTTGCTTTGAATAAAATGTATTGCAGTATTGAGGATTGGCCTCATGAAGTTTCAACGATTTAGAAAAATCTAATGAAAAACATTTGTTTCCTTTCTTTGTAAATCTTTCCAAAAACCTACTTAGGGTATCTTATCAAAGAAGTCTTATTTTCTATTTTACTCTATAGTACAGTTCCTGTTTTCTTGTTAGGAGTCCAGTTCAGTTAGATCATTATTATTCATTTAGTATGTATGTTTGCACATTGTCATTGTAAATAAAAGTTCAGAAACACTTGTTTTTAGAGTTTATGATATATTATCTGACTTGCAACTGAAATTTTTTATTTAAAAAAATTGTAGGTCTGAAACAGAATTTGTATGAAAATGTATGTTAATTTAAAAAAAAAAATTAAAAGCCTATCGATCAAGAGTTGTACACATTTTTACAGGAGTTAATACCTTATTACAATACATGTGTACTTTATTTTCAGAACAAGAGCAATATTTATAGATTTTACCATGTATAGTGCCGCCAATGATCTAACCACTGTTGTCAACTTAATGATAGAGTTCCCACTTACAGGTATGTCATACTAAAACCATAATACAGTCATGCCTTTAGCTAATTATTCACAGGTATGTCATACTAAAACCATAATACAGTCGTGCCTATAGCTAACTATTCACAGGTATGACATACTAAAACCATAATACAGTCGTGCCTACAGCTAATTATTCATAGGTATGTCATACTAAAACCATAATACAGTTGTGCCTATAGCTAATTATTCACAGGTATGTCATACTAAAACTATAATACGGTTATGCCTATAGCTAATTATTCACAGGTATGTCATACTAAAACCATAATATAGTCGTGCCTATAGCTAATTATTCACAGGTATGTCATACTAAAACCATAATACAGTCGTGCCTATAGCTAATTATTCACAGGTATGTCATACTAAAACCATAATACAGTCATACCTATAGCTAATTAATCACAGGTCTGTCATGCTTAGACTTGATTGATATGTAGGTATGCCATACTTAAAATAAGTAACTAGTGTGCCAAACAAAAACCATTTTACATGTAGTCTGTACTTTATAAATGTTATCAGTATTGTTGAAATGAGTTCTTTGTGAATATTTCAGGAGGGAAAAAATGCTGTTTATATTTAGGAATATTAGTCATGTTTGTAAGATGAAAATATAAAAGCTACAGTTTTTGAAACAGATTTTCATAGAAATGGTATGTTTTATTTTAGAACTTTCATTGATAAAAAAATTATCTGGAAAACTTGTGTACATGTGTTTTTTTCTATCTTTTCAGGTGGTTTGAACACTTCCTCAGATATACAGAGTCAAATATTACTTAGATTTGTACAGGAGGTTGTTGATCCATTAATGGTCTGCCAGGTAAGTGTTGATTTTTTTCTCCTATAAGTTTGTAGAATAATAATTTTAGATAGCTAATTATTCCTATTAGCTTTTTTTTTATGACAAATATTTTTGTTGTCTTCTCAAGAATACAAATGGGTTTTTTTTTTTATTAGGAAGAAATACTGCAGTTTTTCATACTAATACCAATTTGATCATTTGTATAAATATCATTGAGATATTGTAATGACAATAAAACTTTACTTTAATCTTTACAGTGTATCCTGTTCTTAGTGAATATCTACCTTGTTTGCCATATTTTCAATGCAATCAAAGACCACAGAAAGGAATATTTCACCAATCCCTGGAACTGGTTTGAGATGCTGACTACACTTATGGCCATTGTTATTAATGGATTATATGTTGGTTGTGTGGCAGAGGCTTCCAGTACCTTCAACGACTACTTTAACAACAAAAATGGCTTCACTAATTTCGAGGCCATCTCTGATACACATGTTGCTATGAGATATATTCAAGGCATTCTTATATTCTGCCTTATGATAAAGGTATGATAGTTTAAAATAAGCTTTGAAAGATGTTTCTTCTAAAGCTCATATAACAGAGAAAAAAAATGCATAAGGTTTCTTGTGAACCCAGTTAATTTTTGCAAGTCATTAAAGCAGAAAAACGTAGCAATCAATCTATATTTTATACTCATTTGCTGTCAAACTTGTAAACATCCCAGAGATTAAAACATAATATATGTAAGTTATGTAAGTTATGTTATGGTACTATGGCATTTTTCAAATTAATAATGATAAAATTTGAAAGGATTTTTTTTAATGAAACTTGTGGAAGATTTAAAATATTTGAATAATTTTCCCCCCAAAAAATTGTTTGGTTTTGTAATACACATGTATGTTTTTATCCAAGTTCTGTGATATTTTAAATTTATTAATGTGCTTTATTCAGGTTGTGAAACAGTTAAGATTTGTTAAATTCCTATATGTGTACGAGAGAACATTGAGTGATGCCTGTGGTAAGCTGGCTGGAATAGCTGTCATCTTTATCATCCTTTTCTGTACATTTGCCATGGCAGGATACCTGGTAAGTATTATACAAGTTGATAGGCTGAAACATTTATTATATGAACCTACCTATTTAGAGGTCATAAGTGGTTGTGTATCAATGTTGGCAGTAAATGGAAACAAAAATTGTCATCCAATAATCTTTTACAATCTATACACAAAACAGCTGGCCCTAAATTAGTTTACTTATTGTAAATCATATTAGTTTTTTTCCTATAGCAAGATTAGAGTAAGCAATTTATCATTTGAACATTATTTACAATTCTATTACATAGATAGAAATCAAGTTTAATCTGAATGTCAGTCTAATGTATTACAGTACACTTTATATGTATATTTAAGGGGTAAAACTCTACAATCATTCTTTCTTCATGTAAAATATGTACGCCCTTCTATAGCGCAGAGCTTGTCTTTGCTTTTGGTCATCTTCATACATCGACAAGGAACAATTTTCCAGAAGTTTTGAAAGTTTGAATTCTTTACAAATTACTGAACTATTACATAAACTTATGTACATAATTTAATGAATTTCAGTGGTATGGAAGATCTATAGATGGTTTTGAGACATACTGGCACACGTTGACCTCTCTCACAGGAATGTTACATGGACATTATTCATTCTGGAAGTTAATGGATCACCAACCAATCTTCTCTCATTTCTTCTTATACTTTTATTATGCCTTCTGCTATGGAATTACTATGGCATTAATAATATCTGTCCTGACCGATACATACAAAACAACCAAAGGTCAGATGTACTTTAAAGCTACCATGGATATGCAAGATTATGAGATGGTAGAGTTTATGATGAAGAGATTTAAACTATGGGCAGGGTTAGATAAACCTAAACAGGTATGTCTTCTTGTTGCATAATTAAATATCCAGTTATGTGAACCATTATGATCAATATCATTTTGTGTGAAATGTTTATGTACCGGTAGTTAATTAAAAAAAGAAGTTGGAATGATCATGATGAGTACATGCAAAACTTATATAAATGTTTTAATTGAAAAATGATCATGATGAGTACATGCAAAACTTATATAAATGTTTTAATTGAGATATATATTATTCAATAGAGGAATACAAAAATTTCAAACTCTAGATAAGTGTATATGAATAGATGAGGATTTTGGAAAGGTCAGAGACGGCAGCCCAAGGACATAGAAAAAACTTATAGAAATGAAAATGAATATGTCAAGCTGTAAATAAGTTCTGAGTTTAGAAAAGTTTTTATTAAATTTAACATAGACTAAATTAAAGATCTACCATTAAATCAACAAAGAACATTGAGATATATCAATGAGGTTACTGACTTGAACAGGCACATACACATGTTGCAGGGTTAGACTAGTTTTTAAGCTGTTAGCCCTTTCCTTCATAGATTCAATAAAAGGAAAAACAAAAAGTAGATAAATGGCAGCATGATCAACTATCTTGGTAAGAATTTTGGACTACAAGTGCACATAGAAAAGTGAACAGTGTTTGAAATAGGAGTTTTTATTTTTGCGAAACCTTTCCCATTGCAATTTTCACAATAATAAACCTCGCAAAGTTTCTGAATTTACAGTACATCATATCCTTTTATTATTATTAGGGAATAAGAAGAGTACACTTTGACAGAAGACAGTTTTCTGCATCTAGTAGATCTAGTCGTCCATCTAGCAGAGATTCTAACTTGAGTTACGATCCATTTGAAACCAATCCAAGAACAACCATCAAAGCTGCTGATCGTTTGGAGGCCACATGGGAAGATGCTTTGTGTACACTGGAAAGAGTAAGATTAATAGAAATCAGTGCGGTTTTTAACCAATAACAATTAAAAGAGCAAAAACTGATACAACAGAAGTTAACAAATCAGATCAGTTACTGTCCATTAATAATGAACAAGATTGAAAAAAATTAGTAGAAACAAACAACTTTCATTGACAGTAACTGATCAATACTATAATTAATGAACAAGATAGAAAAAAAAGTAAAAACAAACAACTTACGACTGGTGACAATTGAAACTGAAAAACTGATGGACAGAAAGGCATTTTTTTAAGAAGGGTTAAAATACCGCTAAATTGACACCAACACTTAAGTGAACTGCAACTTTTATTTGTCGACATGTTTCGCCAATTAGATCGGCGTCTTCAGGACCTAATCTACAAAACATGTCGACAAATAAAAGTTGCCGTTCACTTAAGTGTTGTTGTCAATTTAGCGGTATTTAATATATTTTTTATTTGACAACCCTGTATACTATCTGGTATCCACTTAAAGGAACTCTACCAGCACAAAACTTAAGAGGCATTGGTTCAGCAGTTCTTTATTTAAGAAGGGTATTGTTCAAATCAAACTTGACCATTTTGTTAATGTTTAAGTTTCTTCATATATATGGTTGGATTTGACTATGTTGGAGCCACTTGAAGATGTTCATCTGTCATTAATTGATTGTTGTTAGCGTAACATCCAGTGGCAAATATTTCATGCATGTTCAGGAAGATGTTCATCTCTTAGCACAACATTCAATTATGTAAACATGTATCAGTTAAATTTCAGAGATAGCACACAATTTAATTCATGTATACTAGTAATGCTTATTTGATTACTTTAGGTTTGTGGACTTGATGAGAAGGAGGAACAGATGGTTAAAACAACACAAAAGAATATTGATGAATGGAAATTTCAAAACAGAATAAAAAATTATGAAAAAGAACTTCAGAGTTGGTCAGATAAGCCACCAAAAGGTGCTCCAAGTGCAGTGCGTGCTTCAAAAATTCCAAGAAGGACATCAACAACAGGAAGTGAAGCAGGCAATTCAAAGAGAGGCTTAGGCACTCCAGATTCAAGGACTACAGGTGTGAGAAGTCGGCCACTGAGTGATCAAGGTGGACGAGCTCAATCACAGCCAAAAAGAACTAATTCAAGAGAACGTTTTTCAATATACAACTTAATTAAGAGTGCAAAACCTTCTAAGGATGCTTGGAATGAATAACAAAAAGTGTTCGATACATATGTTGTGTTCATTTATTCGACTTGAAGTGTAATAGGGTCCTCATTCCTCAGGTTGAGGGTAAGCCTCCCAACAAGAATGAGTCCCAAATTATCCCAGACTGAAAAAAAGCATTTTTTTAAAACTAGGTGCTTGTTTGTATTATTCCACATAAAAGAGGAGACATTGACTTGTTTATTTGTGATATCTGGAACTGTGATAGAGGCTATTGTTGTTATTTAGTTTTGTTATGCCTTATTTAAACATTTTGTGCCTCAATTTAGAAAGGGCAGAATAGTTTTATGCAAAAAGTGCCAAGTTGTTTAAATATAGTATTTAATTATTTGTATAGAAGAGAGTAGTTTAGTTTGAACCATTTCATGAAATAATTTATTTTCCCAGCTCACATAACTTTGATACATGAATTTAGTTTTTACATTGATCTATTTAATATTGAAATTTAGTTTGTCTTTTTATAGATTTGCATTAATGTATTTTACCGTTCTATAACTGCTGAATAAGTTGCCTTCTTTTAAGAAAATATACACAACATTCTAAAAAGTGTCTTAGAGTGTTAAATGATTAAAAGTGGGAAAAAAGGAATTACCGGTATTCAAGTGCCTTTTATTCTGAAGTATAAGGTTATTTTCTGGTGCTTTGAGTATCATTTGCATGTTTCTGATATATCTTTATTTTTATTATAGAATAACTGATTTGCATTATTTTATTTATTTATAAAATAAAGTTAAAAAAATATCATCTCGAAAATTCAGCTTAGCATTTTAAGCTTCAATTCATGTACAGATTACCAAAAACTTCTTAAAAAGGAGGCATTAGTGTATTAAATGTATGTTTTTAAAAAGCTGACTATTTATGTTACTATTTTTAGAATAATCCCATGTGCTATTTATTGTACTAGTGCTATACCCTTGTAAATATGTATCTATAGTGTATACTGCCATTGACAATCAGGTTTGCGGTGGGTTTTGGAAATCTTTTGTAATCATATTTCGTTAACTTTTATAAATTTTATACAAATAGTAGTAATATTGACCAATCAAAATATCTCTTTTAATTTAGTTGTCCTGTCTTTCTGTTTGGAAGGGTAAATTTTCAGTGTATTAAGTATCATTTTACATGTGTAATTTTAGTGATATTTAGTAGTTGAATATTAAACCACTGAAGAAATAAACCTATTCACATTCTGTTTTTTAAATATAAATATTTATGATTATTTCGATGAATGGACCATAACATTCTAGGTTTAAACATGACAAATAGTAAATCACAAATTTTTATTTTTGCATTTTTCTCTTCAAAGGTTATAAGTGTCACAGGACACAGTATAAACATCTTATTCCAGCATGCATAATATCATTTTTTTTGCATGCAATTATTATCTCACACTTTGTTATGTTATTGCTTGCAGTTTTTTCAATATAAATTATGATCAGGAAAAATATACTTGGCTAGGTTAGTTTTACCTGATAAAGATTTAAGCTACAAAATTATTTTTTTATTATGAAATGATTTAATGTAACTAAACATGTACAATGTAATTAAACATGTACAATGTAATTAAGCATGTACAATGTAATTAAACATGTACAATGTAATTATTAGCAGCTGAAATGATGTAATTAAAGCTGCTTTATTTATATCCACCAATCAACAGTTATTACTGTTAAATGATTCTTTTGTTATTCATTTATTGTATCATTCCGTCCAACCAATAGTGCTCAGGACTTTTGTTATTGCATGCAAGTTATGTTTACCGTGCCAACATGACAACAGTTAATTTTAATATATGAATAATTATACAGAAATATAATCAAACTTCAGTAGCTTGAATGCCTGGAAATTTGAACTGAATAGGATTTTTTGAATTACTAGAAATAATAATGTATAAATACAAGAGGATTAAAACAGTGTTTCACATCAATTGATTCTAGGTATGTTGTTACCTTTTTTTTTAAAATTTGGTGCAGGTTGGTCTATTTTTATTTCTCCTTTTTCTTTATCTTTGTTGTACACATAATTTTTGAAATTATTATGGCAAGCAATGCTTCCTTTTGGAAATATTTTGTTTTCAACCTGTAGTTTTAAATGTGGACAACTTTGTCTTTCTGTCCTCATCAAGAAACTTCTCTAATTTTTGTGAATTTTATCACTAGAATTGACTTGAACATCTAGAATAACATACTCTTATGTATATGTTAAATATTTAAATATTAACAACAATTATATGGAATCTCATACTTTAACAGAAAATAAAGATAGAAAATCTTGACTCAATTTTCCTCGACTTACAAAAAGGGCCATTTGTATTTAAAACCAGATATTAAAATATACAATTCATTTTAATAACAATTAAGAAATTCTGAACTATTCTCTGATGGCCACTTTTCTAAATCAAATTTACCAAGCCACAAATTTAGTATTGCTTACTGGACTGAAAAATAATGTTCATGAAAAAAAGCTATTCAGAAACTAGTTTGCCATTCAGCCATTCAGATGATGGTGATTCAAAATTGAAAAGTTCACAATTTCCTGGGAATATATTATTTATTTATTTATTTATTTTTTGGCTGATAATCAATTATTTTATTATGGAAAATTGAATTAAATTTACTTGAGAAAAAAATCAGGAGTTTCATTCAGATACTGAATACTGTTAATGATTTTGTTGACATGTTAACATTTCATGTGTTAATGATTTTGTTTACATGTAAACATACCATGTGTTTATGATTTTGTTTACATGTTAACATTTCATGTGTTATCTTGTTAGATTTATTTTTGTTTTCGTTGTTACAAAGTCTGTATATAACATGATAAAAAAGAGTGATTTATTTTTAGGTGTAAAATTTATTCATTTTTGTTTTTGGAATCTTCTATTTTACAAAAAATCATCATGACGAGTGTTAATAAAGCTAGTCGCTTTATGACTGATTAAAGTTTAATTGTTATTTTTTGTTTTACTTAGTTTTGCCATCACAATTTTATGCCCTTTCTTGGCCTGCAGGGGGAAAATGATATATCATTGTGGTTCATACACACATTTGTACTCCATTATACAGAAAAAAACAGGAATAACCAAAAATGAATACAGCTATAACAGATACTAAAATGGCAAGTAACACATGGTCCAGATAGCCTGACTTGGTACAGGCACAAAATGTAATGTGGTTCAGCTAGTTTGAAATGCAGGCAAACTTCCCTCCTTACCTACCTGACCATATGTAACAAAGTAAAAACCTGCACAATTTAGCTACCAACAGAACGAACGCTAAAGTGGACAAGGAAATAAATCAGGGCACATAAATTGGGAAGCAGGGTCAAAGAAAAAATATTTTATTTAGCTCACCTGGCCCAAAAGGCCAGGTGAGCTTTTCTCATCACTTGGCGTCCATCGTCCATCGTTGTCTGTTAACTTTTACAAAAATCTTTTCCTTTGAAACTACTGGGCCAAATTCAATCAAACTTGGCCACAATCATCATTGGGGTATCTAGTTTTAAAAAATTTGTTCGATGACCCCTCCTGCCAACCAAAATGGTCGACATTGCTAAAAATAGAACATAGGGTTAAAATGCAAGTTTTGCTCATAATTTTGAAAACTGCTATTAAAAATGAAAATCTGACGGGGGCAAAAATGTTCAAAATATTAAGCTCTACCTATTGTTCATTTATGTCAAAACTGTCAGACGACTTCTTGCAGGAGTTATTGCCCTTAAATGACAAATTTTACCATTTTTTTTCATTTTTGCCTTTAACTTGAAAACTATAATAGATGGAGAGAAACTTTAACTTGCAAAAATGATCAGCAAGACGAGATCTACGAATAAGTATGCATGGTTGAAATTGGCATAACTGTCAGTCGACTTCTTATAGGAGTTATTGCCCTTAAATGATGAATTTCACCATTTAAAAATTTTTTTGCCTATAATCGTGAAAATTTTAATAGACAGAAACTTAAATAGCAAAAAATGATCAGCAAGACATGATCTACAAATAACTCTGCATGGTCTAAAACTTCAGTCAACTCCTTATTACAGTTATTGCCCTATAACGACGATTTTCACCAATTTTTTGCACTTTTGCCTCATACCTTAAAAACTATATAAGATAGATAGAAACTTTAAATAGCAAAAATGATCAGTAAGACAAGATTTACAAATAAGTCAACATGACCAAAATTGTTAGTTGACTCCTTATTTAATGTCGATTTTTCCCATTTTTATGCGTCCATTTACGGGACCATTTATGGTATACCGTTGTTCGTCCGTCTTTCTGTCCGTTCATCCGTCTGTCGTCAACATGTCGGACAATAACTCAAAAAAGCTTAAACCAATTTGCATGAAACTTTGGTAAATTGTTTGTTTCTATTGACGTGTGTTCCCCTTTCGATTTTTATGAATTTTAGATTTTACATTTCTGAGTTATGGGATTTTATTCATTAAAAATTTATTTTCATTTTTCTCTTCAAAGGTTATAAGTGTCACAGTATAAACATCTTATTCCAGCATGCATAATATCATTTTTTTTGCATGCAATCATTATCTCACACTTTGTTATGTTATTGCTTGCATGTTTTTCAATATAAATTATGATCAGGAAAAATATACTTGGCTAGGTTAGTTTTACCTGATAAAGATTTAAGCTACAAAATTATTTTTTATTATGAAATGATTTAATGTAACTAAACATGTACAATGTAATTAAGCATGTACAATGTAATTAAACATGTACAATGTAATTAAGCATGTACAATGTAATTAAACATGTACAATGTAATTATTAGCAGCTGAAATGATGTAATTAAAGCTGCTTTATTTATATCCACCAATCAACAGTTATTACTGTTAAATGATTCTTTTGTTATTCATTTATTGTATCATTCCGTCCAACCAATAGTGCTCAGGACTTTTGTTATTGCATGCAAGTTATGTTTACTGTGCCAACATGACAACAGTTAATTTTAATATATGAATAATTATACAGAAATATAATCAAACTTCAGTTGCTTGAATGCCTGGAAATTTGAACTGAATAGGATTTTTGAATTACTAAAATAATAATGTATAAATACAAGAGGATTAAAACAGTGTTTCATGTCAATTGATTCTAGGTATGTTGTTACCTTTTTTAAAATTTGGTGCAGGTTGGTCTATTTTTATTTCTCCTTTTTCTTTGTTGTACACATAATTTTTGAAATAATTATGGCAAGCAATGCTTCCTTTTGGAAATATTTTATTTTCAACCTGTAGTTTTAAATGTGGACAACTTTGTCTTTCTGTCCTCATCAAGAAATTTCTCTAATTTTTGTGAAGTTTATCACTAGAATTGACTTGAACATCTAGAATAACATACTTTTATGTATATGTTAAATATTTAAATATTAACAACAATTATATGGAATCTCATACTTTAACAGAAAATAGAGATAGAAAATCTTGACTCATTTTCCTCGACTTACAAAAGGGCCATTTGTATTTAAAACCAGATATTAAAATATACAATTCATTTTAATAACAATTAAGAAATTCTGAACTATTCTCTGATAGCCACTTTTCTAAATCAAATTTACCAAGCCTGAAATTTAGTATTGCTTAAAAACACACAGTCTGGACTGAAAAATAATGTTCATGAAAAAGCTATTCAGAAACTAGTTTGCCATTCAGATGATGGTGATATAAAATTGAAAAGTTCACAATTTCCTGGGAATATATTATTTATTTATTTATTTATTTTTGGCTGATAATCAATTATTTTATTATGGAAAATTGAATTAAAGTTACTTGAGAAAAAATCAGGAGTTTCATTCAGATACTGAATACTGTTAATGATTTTGTTGACATGTTAACATTTCATGTGTTAATGATTTTGTTTACATGTAAACATACCATGTGTTTATGATTTTGTTTACATGTTAACATTTCATGTGTTATCTTGTTAGATTTATTTTTGTTTTCGTTGTTACAAAGTCTGTATATAACATGATAAAAAAGAGTGATTTATTTTTAGGTGTAAAATTTATTCATTTTTGTTTTTGGAATCTTCTATTTTACAAAAAATCATCATGACGAGTGTTAATAAAGCTAGTCGCTTTATGACTGATTAAAGTTTAATTGTTATTTTTTGTTTTACTTAGTTTTGCCATCACAATTTTATGCCCTTTCTTGGCCTGCAGGGGAAAATGATATATCATTGTGGTTCATACACACATTTGAACTCCATTATACAGAAAAACAGAAATAACCAAAAATTGATACAGCTATAACAGATACTAAAATGGCAAGTAACACATGGTCCAGATAGCCTGACTTGGTACAGGCACAGGTTCAGCTAGTTTGAAATGCAGGCAAACTTCCTCCTTACCTACCTGACCATATGTAACAAAGTAAAACCTGCACAATTCAGCTACCAACAGAACGAATGCTAAAGTGGACAAGGAAATAAATCAGGGCACATAAATTGGGAAGCAGGGTCAAAGAAAAAATATTTTATTTAGCTCATCTGGCCTAAAAGGCCAAGTGAGATTTTCTCATTACTTGGCGTCCGTTGTCCGTCATTGTCTGTTAACTTTACAAAATCTTTTCCTCTGAAACTAATGGGCCAAATTCAATCAAACTTGTCCACACTCATCATTGGGGTATCTAGTTTTAAAAATTTGTTCGATGAACCCTCCTGCCAACCAAAATGGTCGACATGGCTAAAAATAGAACATAGGGTTAAAATGCAAGTTTTGCTCATAATTTTGAAAACTGCTATTAAAAATGAAAATCTGACGGGGCAAAATTGTTCAAAATATTAAGCTCTACCTATTGTTCATTTATGTCAAAACTGTCAGACGACTTCTTGCAGGAGTTATTGCCCTTAAATGACAAATTTTACCATTTTTTTCATTTTGCCTTTAACTTGAAAACTATAATAGATGGAGAGAAGCTTTAAGTTGCAAAATGATCAGCAAGACAAGATCTACGAATAAGTATGCATGGTTGAAATTGGCATAACTGTCAGTCGACTTCTTAAAGGAGTTATTGCCCTTAAAAGATGAATTTCACCATTTAAAAATTTTTGCCTATTATCGTGAAAATATTAATAGATAGACAGAAACTTAAATAGCAAAAATGATCAGCAAGACATGATCTACAAATAACTCTGCATGGTCTTAAACTTCAGTCAACTCCTTATTACAGTTATTGCCCTATAATGACAATTTTACCAATTTTTGCACTTTTGCCTCATTCCTTAAAAACTATATTAGATAGATAGAAACTTTAAATAGCAAAATGATCAGTAAGACAAGATTTACAAATAAGTCAACATGACCAAAATTGTTAGTTGACTCCTTATTTAATGTCGATTTTCCCATTTTATACGTCCATTTACGGGACCATTTTGTCTGTCCGTCTGTCCGTCTGTTCATCCATCCGTCGTCAACATGTCGGACAATAACTCAAAAATGCTTAAACCAATTTGCATGAAACTTTGGTAAATTGTTTATTTCTATTGACGTGAGTTCCTTTCGATTTTATAAATTTTAGATTTTATGTTTCCAATTTATGGGGTTTTATTCATTAAAAAGGGGATTTGCCAGTTTTGGACAATAACTCAAAACGATTCACCAATTTGCAGGAAACTTTGGTGAATTGTTTTATCTATTGATGAGAGCTCTTTCCATTTTTATGAATTTTAGATTTTACATTTCTGAGTTATGGGATTTTATTCATTAAAAAAGGGATGATTTTCCAGTTAAAAAAGGGATGATTTTCCAGTTTTCGGACAACAATTCAGAAGCGCTTTGAGCAGTTTTCATGAAACTTTGGTGACTGGTTTATATCTGTTAAAATAACCTCCCTTTAGTTTTTTTATAAAGTTCTGATATGACATTGAGAAGGTATTGAACTTTATTCTTTGAAAAAGCGACAGGCGTATCATGCGCTCATGGCGCAGCTGTTTATTGCCTATTATATTGAAAACAGTAATAGATAGATAGAAACTTTAAATAGGACTTGTGATCAGCAAGACAAGATCCACAAATAAGCTATAATGGTCAAAATTTTCAGTCGACTTGTTATTGGAGTTATTGCCCTTTAATGATAATTTTTAACATTTCTTTGCATTTTTTGCCCATTATCTTGAAAAGAATAATAGGTAAATAGAAACTTTAAAAAAGGAATAATTATCAGCAGGATAAGATCTACAAATATGTCAAACATGACTGAAATTATCAGTTAACTCTTTATAGAGTTATTCCCTTTAATAATGATTTTTACAAAAAAGTATTGAAGATGCAGGTGAGCGACACAGGCTCTTTAGAGCCTTTAGTTTTTTTAAATTTTACTGATATTTTGCCATAAGTTTTTGGAAAACATACCTAAAAGCTAAACTTTACCAAAGTCCCTTAAGCATAAAATGCAAATCACATTGACCCAGATATTGCTATAGACATACTTTGAAAATGCCTAGTAAGGAGAGGTTAGGTTTTAAAAAAATACCCCTAATGTGATTTACACTTATTGAAGTCCATACATACATCTCCATTGGTTCCAATTTCTCAAAAAAAAATTATATGATAAGGATATTTCACCACTTAATCTTCTTGTCTAGTACAATAATATACAGCAATATTTGTGTCACAATGACCTGCATTTTTTATGCTCAAGTTATTTCAGCTGAGTTTTGGTACTTTAAAAAGATGAAAATTGAGGCGAATATATTGATAAACCCTGTAGGATGGACATCTTATATTCCCTTGCAGTATTACATTTTGGTGTTCAGGAAACTGGAAAATCTGGGTCAAAACCCTATTTGGCATACTTTTTTAAAAGTAACCTCAAGTAAAGGACTGACAAGAAAATGAGTCAAAAATCATCATTTAACCTGTAACTCCTTAAGTAGTATTCCAATTGTTGTGGTTGGATTGGCAGTTTTGTAGATCTTGTATTTCTGATTATTTTTGCTGTTTACAATTTCTACTCGTCATTATAGTTTTCATGATAACGAGCACTAGATTTAGTTAAAAATCATTATTTACTGGCAATTACTCCTTAAGGAGTCATTAAATTGTTTCAGTCATATTGGCATTTTTGTAGACCTTTGTATTGCTCAGCATATTTGCTTGAACAAATTCTGCCTATCTAATGTAGTTTTTGAGATAATAGGCAAAAAACATGAAAATTAGCCAAAAATCATCATTTAAGGGCAAAAGCTCCTTAAAGAGTCATCTGATAATTTATGTGAAAATAAGCACATGTAGTAGGTTTATCTTGAAAGCCTGAGCTTTTTTGTCCCACAAGATTTTTTTCTCTTTCCAATATGGTTTTAAAGATATAAGGCAATTAATGCATTTCACTCCATGTTCTATTTTTAGCCATGTTTGTTGAGTGAAAGAAAAACAAGGAGTGAACACACTGAAATATCTCGCTTGCTTTACTATTTATGATTTATTTTATATTGATAGTCCTAAGATAAATTTTTACTACAAGTATCACATAAACTTCACATAATCAATGATCCATGAAAATGAGGTCAAGGTCAGATAAACCAAGCCAGACAGACATTTACACCAATTATAGTTGATAGTTTACAAGAAAAAGACTAAATCATGAAAACTTAATATGACCAATGAAACATAAAAATGAGGTCAAGGTCAGACGAACCCTGCCAGATAGACATGTACACCTTACAATCATTTCATACACCAAATATAGTTGATCTATTGCTTATAGTATCTTAGAAAAGGACCTTACTACTGAAACTTTACTGAACCTTGAAAATGAGGCCAAGGACATATGATGCCTGCCAGACAGACATGTACACCTTGCAATCATTCCATACACCAAACATAGTTGACCTATTGCTTACAGTATTAGGAAAACAGACCAAAACACAAAAACTTAACATTGACCATTGAACCATGAAAATGAGGTCATGTTCTAATGAAACCTGCTGGAATGACATGTACACATAAAATAATTCCATACACCAAATACAGATGACCTACTGCTACATTATCTGAGAAAGGGACCTTCACATATATTTTTAACTTGATCACTGGTTGGGGTCAGGTGAACCCTGTCTGACAGACATGTAGACCTTGCAAGGAACGCGTATACATTTCTGTACCAAATAAAGTTATCCTATTCCTCATAATAAATGAAAAATTCACATCACAAAAAAACTGAAGTTTTTGTCAAGCAGTTGCTGAACCATGAAAATGAGGTCAATGACAAGGGACATAACTTTGCAACATAAGGTATCTGTATAAACAAGGTATGAAGCCTCCAGGACTACTGCCCTCTGAAATATACAGTTTAATACAAATTGTTTATGCCGCTGGATTGTATTTCAGCATTCTGCGACTTTTGATCCAGGTGAGACAAAAACCAAATAGTATATACTAGATACCCGGTAGAATCATTCACCCCAAGTTTGTATGAAATTTGCTTAGTAGTTTCAGAGATCTTTTAAAAGTTTACAACAAGGATGACAATGGAAGCCAATTGATGGCAATAGCTCCTATGGCCTTATAGCCAGGTGAGATAAAAACCAAGAGGTATCAATGTTTCATAATGGACTACTAGGGTAACAGAGCAAATTACCTACTTGGTTCAAATTCCGATAGGACACATTGAAACTAAAGAGATTAAATGTAATAACAAAGAACACAGTGAAAAAAATATTTCACAATGACCTTTTGGGGCAAGCCAAAAAAATGATGAACATGCTCTAACTACCGTAATATGGTAATATGGTTTATGTAAGATAACCTAAGTAAGATAACCTAGAGATGAAGTATACATACAACCTGATGACCAAGACAAGTAACAGACACAAAGTAAAGGCAATAACTCACACTGACCCTATAGATAAACTAAGCCACAAGTAAACTAAAAAATGCTAATATGAAGCATCTGAGAAGGTAACTGTTAAGCAATTTTAAACTTTAGGAACTTGGAAGAAGAAAATTTAACACTAATATTTGTAAGTACAAATTTTATTTGCAAAATCGAAAGAATATAATAAAAAAGAGCACCATAAACAGATTTGAAATACTGCTATAATATATAAACATTCAACAATCCTTTATATAAAATTTAAAATACTAAATGTAAATAAATTAATTCACTAACAGTATATTACAACATTTTGGGGAACAGTGACTGTCAGCACTAAAAAATAAAAACATTAATCTTAAAAGTGTTAACACCAGTTGTCAGATCCATGACCAAGTAAGCTAACAGATACACTGATTGATATCAAATGTGAAGATATTTAACAGTAAATAATGCTGCAATACACACCTGTCTGTACAGTTACATCGTTACATTACAGAAAATTTCAAAAGTTGCCTTTAGAATGACTCAAAACCCCAATAACTATTGGATTGCTATACAACAGAAAATTCATCCATTATTTTCATTTGGTTTTCTTTACTTTCTGTTTTCTCTCCAAAACACATAGAAAATATTTTTTTTACCTTTCAAAAGTGAAAGACAACTGATCTACCATATGTAGTTGAGACAAAAAGCAAAACTGAAGAAGGTAGGTGGGTGAATCATCTTGAAATGTTTTTTTTCATACTTCTATCACGTAAAATATGTTCCATATTGGAATTTTACAAGAAAAACATTTAAATTCTTTTTTTTAACGTTTAAATTCTTTACACTTTACTTCAGATTTTTCATTCTTTCAACAGTTTTCTTTTTATCATCATTATATTGAATCAATATAGCACTATAATATTTTCATGGGGGTCTTGGTGGTCACATGGTCTATGTAGGCCATCTAAGGTGATCACTATCATGTCAACAACTGAGGTTGTGAGTTTGAATCCCCCTCGTGGGAAGTGTATTCAACTCAGTTCTTAATTGACAAGGATTGTTAGTTTTCCTGCCGAAGGTAGCAGTGCTATACAATTGCACTACACCTTTCTCCATAAATAAATACTGGCTGCCATGATATAGCAAAGAGTGCTGAAAGTGGCATTAAATAGCAACAATCAATCATATTTCCTTCACAATGTTTATGCTTTTAAGTTTGTAATATTCCTGAAAACTTCTATTACTAAATTTAATTTACAATTACTTCATGTTTGCTATAATACAACATAAGATTAAATAATAAGATATTTATATCACGGAAACAATATTTCCCAGTAAATTTCTTTTTAAATTAAAAGAATAAAAAACAGTATTTGGTGATATTTATACTAGTCATTTTGAAAAATAAAAGCATTTTCTAATCAATAAAAAATATATATGTCGTGAAAAATATTTGCACCATTTATTTGCTTTCAACATCCACAAAAAAAATTTGAATGTGAAAAAAATATATTGCACATCTTGTAAACAAATCTTGTACAATTGATTTTATGTAAAAAAAATAACATAGTAATGGGAAAATTACATTGATATAAAATCACATTGTAATAAAAAATTGTAAGGGTTCATGGAACCTAGTGTCTCGCTTACTTTTGCTGTTAATCGAGGCTCAACAAAATGAGGAAAAATTAATAAAATATTCCTCTCTATACTATCTTTTGATTGTAAGTAGCTTCTGTCCAAGTTTGGTAAAAATCCAGGATAGTTTATGAATCTAATAAATGTTTTAAAAACTTAAACTGCAGACTGTATGTAATGTTAACTGGAAGAAAAACTAAGTCCATTTATAAGTAAAATACAAAAAAATGGAACAAAATTTTTTTTTAATTTCCTTCTAGATACTAGCTTTTAATCATAAACAAGCTTCTGTCCAAGTTTGGTACAAATCCAAGATAGTTTAAGAAAGTTGTTAAAATTTTAAAAACTTTAACCACAGAGTGAATGTAATGTAAACTGGCAGAAAAACTAAGTCCATTTATAAGTAAAATACTAAAAAAATGATTTTTTTTTTACAAAATTTACTTCTGGATACTATCTTATGATCATAAACAAGCTTCTTTCCAAGTTTGGTAGAAATCCAGAATAGTTTAAGAAAGTTATTAAAATTTCAAAAACTTTAACCACAGAGTGAATGTAATGTTTTATGGCAGAAAAACTAAGTCCATTTATAAGTAAAATACGGAAAAAATGGAATTTTTTTTTTACAAAATTTACCTTTGGATATTATTTTATGATCATAAACAAGCTTCTGTCCAAGTTTGGTAGAAGTCCAGGATAGTTTAAGAAAGTTATTAAAATTTCAAAACTTTAACCACAGAGTGAATATTTGTGGGCCTTGATGACGAAGATGACGATTGACGGAATGTAGGATCGCTATGTCTCGCTTTTACGACAAAAAACACACTGTAATGGAACAAAAACATTGTAAATGGGAAAATTACATTGTAATGTGGAAATTACTTTGTAATGGGGAAAATTAAATTGTAATGTGGAAATTACTTTGTAATGGGGAAAATCCAATTGTGATTGGAAAACAAACCCTTTGGATTGGGATAATCACCTATAATGGAAAATCTACTACTAGGGGGTGTTTAATGACCTTGACTACTCATTAGGGTCTCCACAGTCGGGAAAAAAAACCCACTTTATAGTAAATGGAAAAATCACATTGTAAAGGGAAAAGTATCTGAACTATGAACATTCTTATTATTAATGCAGTTTAAATTTTGAATTTTGAATTAAATAAAAACTAGACAAAAGTTTGCCCCTGTAAAGCCTTTACACACTGACATTAGATGAATGAAGAGTATTTAGTTGTTTGCATTGCAGTTTCATGTATGTGTAAAACAAATATGATGACTCCACATTTTTAATGATATTTTAGATAACAATTGATTCCTGAAAAGTTCAGGTCTACTTTGATAACTGATTGAACATCATTATCCTGATAATATGCATACCTTTTGAATGTACATAATTCTAATATGACGTTCTTCAAACGCTTTGAGTACACACCTGTGGTAAAATATGAATATATTGTTTGGGCTGTTCGATTGTACTCCGCGTCATATGCTTTTTATGAATGAGCTACCCAACGTCATAGAACGATGACATAAGAATATAAGCATTTTACGGAAAATACACGCTTGTGTAACGAAAATCATCACAACAAGGAAACGTAAACAAACGATGCTAAAATGTGTTATATAAGCCATTTTTGTATACACATAAGACATATAAGTACAATTATCATTTAGATTCATCCAAACCTATCTAAATATGTTATTGTAAATAGTTTAAGCATGTCATTTATTCAGTCTGCTCGGTCTTTTCGCCAATTTAATAGTGCGTTTATTTATGGAACGGCAAATAATGCCTTCATCTAGGCGCTTGATCCAAAACAATTGCCGTGTTGTCCTATTAGAATCGAAATATTCATGGGGCTTGAATATATCGTGATTTTACCATGGGTTGTCCTTTATGCTATTTTACCCTCGCTATCGCTCAGGGTAAAATATTTGTCATAAAGGCCAACCCGTGGTAAATCACATTTTCAACCCCATGAATATAAATATCCACTAAATAATAAAATGCTTCATATACATTATACATAAAATTGAGAAAAAAAAAAAAACATGACTAGTTCAACTACCTATCATTCTGAAAATAAATCATGAACACTATTACCCTGATAGTAGGCACATCTTCAGTATATGCATAAATAGTTTGTAATTTAAAAATTTCTTGCTAAAAACTAGTGTAGGAGATGAGCAAAATACAAAAACTTCTCAACAGATTACAGATGGACACCTGGACAGACAGAGGCACAGAAAGACTAGGTTGAAACATTATACCCAAACTATTTGTCATGGGTCACAAGAAAAGGATTAAAATATATTGTATTACATCATAAGTAATATTATGTGCAACATGATATATTGTTCTATTTTTTTTTCTATTATATAAATGGTTTATATATAATAGTGAATTTATGTACTGTAAAAATAATTTCTAAATTTATTCTTTTTGATTGTTTTGATTGAAATGGTTGTGGGACCATAGGCTCATTATAAATCTGTTCACTCCTTGCTAACATTTGAATGACTGATAGAATCACATCTGTTGACCTGCACCTGCTTGAATTTGGTTGTGTTCTTAAACATCTACTGCTGTAGTCTAGGAACATAGTCAATATCTGTATAGTATAATAGAAATTCAAAAGATTGTAAGGTTTTATTAATTCAAATAATGTGACTGGGTGAGTATCGCAATAATAAGAACTAAATTCTGACATTTGAAATATAGAACTGTATGCACTTTTTGGAAATCTATGATGAAACTCACATTTTGTCCATTCCTGAAAAATTGCAATAATAAATGCACATTAATTTCAAACCAATACAGTACCCATATTTTTGGAACACCATTAATGTTAAACAGGATGCACTTGTGCCAAGGTAAAAGGATTTTACTAAGTTTTGTACAACACTTAAACTGTTTATAATGCCCACTTAAGATAAGTTGCACTATAGTTGGTAATATATTGAAAACATATCAAGGGCTATCTAGCTAAATTATGTAATTTTTATGATCTTGAGTTTTTTTTAAGGAAAATCGTGCAATGTTTGATTAATGCTAATTGCCATTTACATTTATTGTTATAGTGTAACTGTTTAGTATTGACAATCAACAATTTTTGTCCATAGAAAAGCCCATATATGTAAAAACAAAATTCCAAAACAGACAATAGCTGTATAATGTCTTGTTATATGGATGGTTTTCTGTATAAAAATAATGAGTAACAAGAAGATTAATGAGGCTTGCTGAGGAATTTATATATACTGTTTCAAGTCCCAAGTTTTAAACTTTGTAGGAAAATCAGGGACAGTTAAGGTTACTTGTCCACAGGACAATATTAGCAATTTAATTCCTCATACTTAATACTAATAGGTAATTATTTTGTCTAACTTCTCTCACTTCCTAATTAAATCTTCCCAAGTCTCTTTCTTCGTTGGAGAGTTCTTCTTCTTTTGTTTCTTCTTCTGTAAATATCTCCTTCATTAAAATGTAATCCTTCAATTTTTCTGCTAATGGAAGTTTTTTAACTTTCTCCTGAGGAAGTGTACCAAGAGTCTCTCGTATCCTTCCTCTACAGATCTGTTGTAAACTTCTTGGTAATTTACATGACTTTAAAAACAAGACAATCAATTCCTTCTTTTGATCTGGTGTCATTTGTGCATTCAATTGTGTAATTTCTTTCAGGAATTTGATCAGAAGTTGCATCACCCAATAGGGAGGATTGTCATTATAGCAATGAAGAAATAAATCAATCATATCTTGGTTCTTATGTGTGACAGCAAAAAATAAAGGTTCCAGTTCAAAATGTGGATGTTTATCTACTGGATACATGAGACAACACTTCATCATTCCTTTGACCTTGGCTTGAGCATTAAGGTCACATCCAAACTTCAGTAGTAGCTTTGCCATAGCCAATTCATTCTGTTCTGCAGCAAACATAATTGGTGACAAGCACTTATGGTTGATCTACAAAACAATAAAATTTTAGAGGTTTCTAAATAGAATTTGTAAAATAAACAAAATACATGTAAGAGGGACATTGTGAGTCCCGTACATACTGTGTGTAATACATCCAACCCAATGCGCACACAAGTTTTTATTTGTAAAAGCATCTTTCAATTTTACCTCAGGATTTATTTTCAACTATTTCTAATCTTTTCCTTCTACTTTCCTTGTTTTACAATCATTTTAATGTGCATTTAAACCAAAATCATAAAAGAATGAGTAGACGTTAGACAATATAAATGTATCAGAAAGAAACAGATGCACAAACGCTTCATAATGATGCATATTATATGTTTATAGGCCAAAGTACCAATAATAAAGTTATAAAAAAGATCTGTTTCTCTGACATTGTCATGCAATTATTCATCTAATCAGGTGAATATCAGCAGACACTCCAGACAGGAGAAAAAGGTGTTGACAAGTACAATTTTCTTTTACATTCAAGTCCAAGGGACATAATTCTGTCAAAATAGATCAGTCATTATGGAATTAAATAAGCGAGATAAAGAGTAAAACTATATGCCTTAGTGAGTTTAGTGACCAACACATTAAAAAGTATTTTTACCTTGATTAAACTGAATGTATATAAGATTGGACAAACCAACCTGAAAAAATCATTGGTTTGACTCAATGCAGTTAACCTAAAAAGATCTTTGGTTCAATAAAATGCAGTTATCCTTAAAAGATTGTTGGTTTAACCCTATAAATTCATATAAAATCTCTTCTTGAGATTTCAAAAATAACCATTTGATACAAATATAGTGATACATACCTGATTAAGATTACATCCAGCTTTGGCAAGAATCTCCACAATTCTCCCATGATTATTCAGCATAGCTACATGTAATGGTATAGCTGTGGAAACAAGACCATTAATCTGACATTTGCCTGTACTTAGTAAATACTGAACAATTTTCTCGTTACCCTTCTCACAGGCTGTATACAGAGGCTGCTGCAGGTGCTTGTTTGGTTTGTTGATATCACAACCTGAAATCACAACATAGAAAATCATGCTAGACACAAGTAATTTTGGGACATTTTTTTGTACCATTTTAGAGATATATATTAATAAAATAGGAAAAAGCACTATAAGGCAATTTAAATATTCTGAAGTTAAAATCTAATGGCAAAAGAGATAAATATTTAAAATATCAATGATTGGAATAAATAAATAGATTTGTTGGCACGACAAATCATCTGTAATTCTGTCAAAAGTAAGTCAACTTGAACAACACAGAAGCTTGATCTATAAGTTATGATTACATGCAAATGTACCCTCCCAAATAATCTCCAAGGGCCATAATTCTAAAACTTGATCTGTATGTGAACATTAAACAAGAACAGTATATAAGAAAAGCCATAAAAAAAAACCATACTACTGTTTCAATTCTTAATTACAGAATTGCATGCATGGGTAACACTTTATGCTATTGCCACTAAGTTTTTATTTATTACATAGTCTATAGCAATTTCCCCAAAAATAAAAACATGGCAAATATTTCTGAACTTACAGTAACAAATGACTGACTTATCATATATCGTGACATACTAACGTAGGAAATATCATAAGTTTATGTCAAAGGAGAAAAAGTTACAGCCAGAAAGGCCTGTATGGGAAAACAAAATTCTATTTTCAAATCATATTCTTTTTTTATTCATGGAACAAAGGTATCATACCAGATTCTATCAAGAATATAGCTGCCTCTGTAAGATTTTGGATAATAGCTTCATGTAGTGGTGAAAGCAGGTTAGTTTTTTCTCTGTAATTCAGGTCACTGCCATTCTTTACAAGTCCTCTTATGATCTATGCAAATAATGTATAGAAAATTCTTATAAAAATGAAATACACTTTTAACAAAACTCACCAATTTAAGTTATCTCATCTTTTTCAAGCTTTGAATTATAAAGATAAAGAATCAAATATGAGGTACATTAGAAATGTGTTTTTTTCAAGAGTCTAATAAGCTTAAACAAATAATAAAACAAGAATATATGTTCATAGAAAACCATGCCCTGGTCGCACTATCATAAGTCCATGTTCAGTGAACAGTGAAATCAGGGTTGAGGGGATGAAATCACAATTTGGCATAAAATTTTGAAAGTTCACCTCACAATGAATATGTGTGTTAAGTTTTGAATTGACAGGACCACAATTTCATTGTAAACAACCTTGACAAAAAACTTTAACAGGAGAATGTACTAATTTCACATTAGCAAATATCTATGTTCAGTGAACCATGAAATTGAGGTTATTTGGCATATGATTTTTTAAAGTTGATATCATAATCATATATATATATAATGAACATATATACTAAGTTTCTAGTTGATGTGACCACATCTTTATTGTGAACTACCTTACCCGAAACTTTAACAAGATATAGGTCAGACTGACCAAGCATAGACCAGAAAATATTAAGCCCCTACTACTACAATGAGGGCATAAAAAAGGTGCCATATTAGGAACAATAAGATTGGAATCATAACTTAAATTTCTTATCTATACACTTTTCATACAAAAAAGATTGGGGACCTTGGCTGCCAAGCCTTCTAAGTAGTTTGTGTACAGTGATCACTAGTCTGTCAACACTGAGGATCAAAACCCTGCACTTGTAGAGTTGGGTTTGATTTTGATCTTATCTGACACAGACTGCCAGTTTTCCTTTGGAAGGTTGTTGTTCACTTACAGTACTCAGGCTTCCTTCAACAATAAAAGCATGGACAAGGCCACTGAAAGTGGCATTTACCACCAACAAATAAAAAACATACATCTAGATCATAATAATTTGACATAGAAACAAACCAGATATACAACTAAGACAAGGCCAATCATTGTACTTAGTTTGATGACACTGCAGTAAATATGTGGGATCTATTCCCATCTTTAAATTATTTAGTGGGGATATTTCAAACTGACCTTGACTATTGACCTCTAAACTGTGGAGAAATAATTTATAATTTTGAGCAAAGCATTTGTACTATTATTACCTACCCTCATATCTGCTCTGTTAAAAAGTGCTGAAAATAGTGGAATTTCACCATTATTGTTTGGATCATTTATTCTGCAACCTATAAAATTAAACAGATCAACAATCAACAATTTGTTCCTATGCAAAAGGCCTTCTACACAAAAAACATTATGAATTTCACCAAAAAGATGCATAAACATGTACGTCCAACTATTATTTCCAATGATGACCTCCCATAGTACTGTAAATTCAGAAATTATTGTGTGCATTTATTATTGTGATTTGTGAAGAATAGGCAAAAATGTGACATTAATCATTGCAGTTTCAGGAACATATGCACACAGATATATGTATAAGATATCAGAATGTCAGTTTTAATTATTGCGATAATCCCCAAGTCGCATTATCCGCATTAATAAAAACCTTGCAATAATTTCTGGATTTACAGTACCGTTATGTAAAATACCATAAGTTATATATAAATTGTGTAAATACCCTCTTATAATATAACTTCAACTTCACAGATTGTAAATAAACATTTGAGTAACATATTATGACGATCAGAGTCTAAATCCTGTCTCTTTTTATCACTCCAGACTTTTAAGTATGACTTATCAGATGATTTTTACATGTGACCATCAACATGGCAGGTGTCACAAGTGAAACAAGGACTGTTGACCTTCCAGATTACCAGAATTCCTAACAGTTTTTTGGTAGTGATTGTGTTGCTCCATCTTTGTCACAGTTTCCCATGTATTTTAAGTATCTCTTCAATTTAATGTTTTATTGCTTCTAGGTAATTTTTTACTTTCCATCTGAATAAAAAGCGGTGGGATTTATGTCATTGAGACAACAACCTAACAATACAAAAAAATCAAGACATTTTGAGACAACAGTGTTGTATTCAGTAATACATACAGTCTAAACCATATATTAATTTCAAATCTGCCCCAGGTACAACTCCATCTTGTTCAGTTTATCATATTACAGTAAATTTTATTATTATACAAGATGAAGCAAACAATATAAAAGCAAACATTATACTTGAAGTTTAACCTACTGCAAGGTTTAGCTTGTAACAACTTAAAATATAGATCTTTATTAAAAACATTACATTACTGACTTTATATTATTGTATTACCTGCTTTGACCAGCATTTCAACGATTTCTGGCTGACTTTTGATTGAACTACAGGCTGCATGTAAAGCTGTGTCACCTGTTGTTGTCCATTTGGTAACATCAGCATTCTTCTTAAGGAACAACTCTGTCAGTTCTATATAATAGCAAATGGGATAACAAGTTTATAGATAAATGATAATGATAATAAATCATGAGAATCTGTGATCAAGTGAATTAAAATGATTTTTCAATTGTTATTTCAAGTTGGAACTGTAATGAAAATTTTAATTGATGATGACATTATTTTCGTCTGACAGAATTGTTACTCAACTGCTCATTCTCCTTCCATAAAAATGAATTTAAAGTAACTGTCATTTCCGAAATAACCAACATTTACTTTTAAAGAAATAGTTGCATAAAACTGTACAACAAATAATACATAAAAATGCATGAGAACAAGTTTTCCTCTTGTTTGATCAGTCGGGAAGTCATATTACCAGAGTTATCTACCTTTATTCCCAGCAATAGCACTGAGCATAAGTGGAGTTTTTCCTGGTTTGTTTGATCAATGGGAAAGTGGTATTACCAAAGTTATCTACCTTTATTCCCAGAAAAAGCACTGGGTATAACTGGAGTTTTTCCTGGTTCGTTTGAAAAATGGGAAAGTGGTTTCAACAGATTTATTTTCCTTTATTCCCAGCAAAAGCACTGAGTATAAGTGGAGTTTTTCCTAGTTTGTTTGATCAGTGGGGAAGTGGTATTACCAGAGTTACCTTTACCAGAGTTACCTACCTTTATTCCCAGCAAAAGCACTGAGTATAAGTGGAGTTTTTCCTTCCATATCCCCAACATTAATGTCACAGCCTAAATGTACAATTTTCTTTACAACAGACATGGCCTCTTCTTCTTGTCCAAATACTAATGAAACTATCAACGTACAAGTTTAATTAAATTAAATATTTGTAAATCAAATTTAAAAAGACTTGTTGGATTTTAGATATTTTTCTCAATTGACTACATTACAATGAAAATGGAAGTTTTAGGCAAATTTATAATTATGAGTTTAACTTTAAAGAATTAATTATTTGTTGTGATAAATTTCAAAGTGATACTTTTCTTTAACTGTTTTATTTTTATTGAATTTATTGTCTATTTCTAGTAACAGTCACAGTAATGTTTGATTAACAGGAACATAGGATATTTTGGAACTAAGCATCCTAAAGAAAATAATGGCCAAGTTTGACATCAGAGTATTAGATTTGTCTAAAGGTTTATGCTGGATGTTGGATATTGGATGGATAAAGGATGCTAAATGCAAATGATCAGAACAACTCACATTTACCCTGTTAGCTAAAAAATTAAGACAACTATGTGTTTGTAACTTGTAAGACTGCTCAATGTATTGGAGAATTCTGTAACCTATCTCTCTTATCAACATCATCGCTGGCACTTAAGTTTATTTAGAATGGCAGACAATTGAGGGATGAAGGATGCCAAATAATCAGAAAAACTCATACTTAAAAGAGGAGGAAGATATCAAGGAGACATTCAAAGTGCATAAGTCGAAGCAAACCAACAACGCCATGGCAAACAACAAAAACAACAAAAAGGACAAACAGTCAACATAAGACTACATAAAAACTGAGGAACACCACAAAAAATAGGGTTTATCTAAGGTATTGCAGAAGGTAAGCAGATTCTGCTCCACTTGCAGCATCCTTCATGTTGCTAATAATAAGTACAAATTTGGTGATGTCCATAGTGCACTTACACACACTATCATATTTTCATACTCCATGAAATATAAATTCTTTGTCAAAACCCTTATTTGCCATATATTCTAACAGTTCACTTAATAGTGAACAAGTATACTAAGTTTCAAGTTCCCATTTCAGTGAAAAATAAAATCTGGGTCAAACCCCTAATTTGGCAAATCAATTCATAATGAACATGTCTTTCAAGTTTATGTGACCTAAAACTAAACTAAACCAAAACTTTAACCTGGTACATCATGTAAAGTCTAACAGACATTTTAACAGACAGATGCACAAACTTGAAAACATAATGCCCCTTTACTATTTTTGCAGGGCATGAAATAAGACAACTATGCATTGTACCTTGTCTGACTGCTACATGTATTGGAGAATTCTGTAACCTATCTCTCTTATCAACATCACAGCCGGCATCTAATAACATGTTAGCAATATCAGGGTAGTTGTTGGTGATTGCAACTGAATAAAATAAAGGAGGAAAAAGGATTAACATATATATATATATGTTAATAAGAGACAATAATAGTTTACTGATGTTCATAACTTGTAAAATTCATTTTGAATATACAAACTAAAGTAAAATAATGAGGAATTTGCATAAACTTAAAATAGAACAGACCAGGTGCATCTCCTGATATACATGCATCATATGCCTGGCCAATTATGTCTTTTTAATACTGGGTATTTAGCAGAAGCTACTTATTTGTGAACCAAATTTTCTTGGAAATGGTCATTCTATATAATTTGTTACAGAAGACATTTTTTTACTTTAAATTATTTAAACCGAAACTCCGCCAAGTGAAACTGTTGGATTCAAGGAACCTTTAGCATTTTTCACAAAATATCATACAACTGAATTTGATCTTAAGTTATACTAAATTGTTCACGACTTAAAAGCATGAAGGATAATTGTTCTAACAACCTATACTTGAATAGATTAATCTATCACTAACTGAACATTTTGTAAATAGATTTAACTACTTCAGCTTCTATGTTAATATCTACTGATATAATCATACCTAGTAGTGGTGTCATTCCCTTTGTTGATGGGGTATCTAGCTGGACCCTCTTATCCAACACAGCTCTATAAAAACAGTAAATAATTATGATAAATAATTATGGTAAATAATATTATCTTATTTTTTATTATAAGTATAAGTATAATTATAAGGTTGGGCTGGTGCACAATGTTTTAACAGGTTATTAGACGGTCTAGATGTCTGCACGGGAAGATTATCAAGGCCAATAAATACTGTTTCTAAATCAACACATTTTTATCTCAAAACATCCTTTAATTTAACTGCTTGACATTCTCATATCATTATAGCAACTTAATCTTTATAAGATGTCATCCTGCAAAGAAAAATGCTATTTTTATTACTATAAATTCAGAAATTATTGTGTGCATTTATTATTGCAATTTTTGAAAATATAGATAAAAAAGTGAGATGAATTATTGCGATTTAAGGAAAATCCTTATATACATATGTGTAACAAATTCAGAATGCAAGTTCTTATTATTGAGATACTAACTCAGACACATCAATTAAGCCTGGCAATAAAATCTGAATTTACAGTATATCAAATCAACAGAAGATTTTTGTTCATTTAAAAGATCATTAAAAATTGTATTTAAATCAAGCATGGAATACTTGTTAGGGTCAGCTCTCAAAAATTAGGGTTTGTTGGGGGTACAGTAAACTCACATAATTTTTTGGCTTAATGTTTGCCATGTACATATTTGTACTTTTTGCTTTTCAACAAAGTCTATGATTTTCTATAATGAGGGCCTTCGGAAAGGTAAGCTCCAGAGTGATTTAAAGCTTGACATACTGTATAGACAAATGTCTATTGTTGATGACAGCATGCTGACCTCTAGATGTCTTTCCAGTTTTAGTTTCATTTGGTTGGGGTCCCACTGATGTATTCATTTGTTTTATTAATATTAAATTAGTAATTGCATTAATTTTTCTAGTTCTCAGATGAGTGATCTACCTTATTCAACAAACATAACTGTATACAATTGTAATAATTCAGTCCTTTTGTAGCATAACTCCTTTTGAACTTACGTGGCATGGTACTTAATAATTTCCTTGATGATGTCTATCTGATGTTCCTTTACTGCATGGTATAATGGAGTGCAGCCTTGTCGGTCTTTATGATTTAATTGTGCACCTACAAAAGATTACTGTATATTCAGAAATTATTGCGAGGTTTTTATTAATGCGAATAATGCAGCTGGTTCAGTGAGTATCTCAATAATAAGAACTCGCATTCTGATATCTTATACATATCTCATGTATGAAGATTTTCCTGAGATCGCAATAATAAATCTTGCATTTTTGTCCATTCTTTAAAATTCACAATAATAAATGCATGCAACAATTTCTGAATATACCATGTTTACAGTATCAGAATTTAGAATTGTACAATGTACCTTTGATTACTATGAAGGAAGTTCTATTAAATCAGATTTCATAATTCTCTTACTCATTTGTAAACATGTTTGACTATACAATATATAATACAATACAATACAATAATTTAATTAGCTAAGGAAAGTGCCCTAATGAGACTAATAATAAGGATTTATTTATGAATGGATTTCATCTTCGACATGTTGACATGTTCATATAGATCATGGACAAAGTAATTATTTATCAAACCCCTAATTTGGCATTAGAATGCAGGACTATTAGCAGTTTCTTATCTTACTTTCTCCACTGGACGTTAAGTAAACGAAAACCAATCAATCAATCAATTGCTACTTTTGCATAATTTTTTTAATTCAAGTTATCAATGAATCACAAGTTACATATTTAATATTTTGGAAAATATATAGAGTGGGTGGCGCATATTCGCCTTGGACACATTTTCGCCGTTTTGCTATTTTTTCTGTAAAATTTGTGTGCCTTTACCCAATACTTGCTCTAAATAGATGGTAAAGGCTGTTTGTAATGTTACAACTGTTGATATTCCTCTTTGCCCCATTTCCAAGGTTATTCGCACACAGGTGTTTTTAAATGATTTTGGCAATTATGTAAGATTTATATGGCAATCATTGGCAATCATGTGCAGTCTTAAAGTAAATATTTGTGAGAAAAATCGTATAGGAATGATCTCTCAAGCTAATTCATGTAATTGCAAACATTTGTTTTTATAATATATCAGGATAATGAGCATGGTCATATCATACATTGCGGCGAAAATGTGTCCCCCATGGTACACGAACAACTTGATTTCCTCTTGCGTTTGCGTTTGTTTTTAGAACAATTAACCAATTTTTTGAAGATAATTTCTTTATCAAACATTTTTTTCATATAGTTAAATTTCTGAAACCTTCATAAAATGTTCCAAATATTCGAATGTAGGTTGGATGTAAGTGGAAATGAACGAATTATAAGGCGAATATAGGTCTCTCACTCTATCTATAATTTAACAAATTTAACACCAATAAACGACATAAACCATTTTCGTTTAAAGATTTTTATCTACTTTTTCTTATTGCATCATATTGCATGAGACTATCTCTCTTCAGATTCCAAGACAGCAAGATAAATTTGTTTATTGTTTCTAGTTTTATTTACCATGTTTGATTAAAATCTGAAGTATTTCTGTAAATCCAAGTTTTGCGGCATAAATCATTGAGTTACTATTGTTTTCATCTCCTAAGTCAGTTTGACAGTTAGATTGTATCAAGAATTCGACCATTTCAGCATGTCTCTGCTGTGTTGCTACTACCAAGGGAGTTTCACCTTTCAGGTTTTTGTAATTCAAATCACAATTTTCTCTGATAAGAAGATTGGCTATAGATTTATCCCCAGTTAATGCACAGACACTGATAGGTGTTGTATTAAAGTCATTCAAGGCATTAATATCAGCGTTGTTTTTTATCAACAATTTAGCGATGTCCTCATAGCCTGATTTACATGCTATATGAAGTAAGCTGTTCAGTTCTGCATCACATGCACCGATATCAGCTCCTTTGTCAATTAACAGTTTACATATTTCTTCTTGGCCTTCCTTGACTGCTTGCTGTAATGCTGTTTGTCCACGATACTGAAAGTCAACATCAAAATCGTCTTCTAAAATTTCTTTCACAGTTGAAACGTCCTTTGCAGTAATTGCATCTTGAAGTTTCCTGATTTGTCGTCTCTTCTCTCTTTTTTCAAACCCTGCTCTACTGTTGTCTAATAAAATATTGGCAAGTGAAATATAGAAATATAACATGTATTTTGAGTTGAGTGTTCCAGTCAAGTAAATAGAAAACAATACACATTCCTAGTGTCTTTTTGTTGTTGGGATGTACAAGTACCCTGCCACGTCCACTTGTATTTTTGTCCATCTGATGAGTTAAGCCTTTTTCAACTGATTTTTATAGTTCGTTCTTATGTTGTACTGTTATATCACTGTCCCAGGTTAGGGGGAGGGTTGGGATCCCGCTAACATGTTTAACCCCGCCACATTATGTATGTATGTGCCTGTCCCAAGTCAGGAGCCTGTAATTCAGTGGTTGTCGTTTGTTTATGTGTTACATATTTGTTTTTCGTTCATTTTTGTACATAAATAAGGCCGTTAGTTTTCTCGTTTGAATTGTTTTACATTGTCATTTCGGGGCCTTTTATAGCTGACTATGCGGTATGGGCTTTGCTCATTGTTGAAGGCCGTACGGTGACCTATAGTTGTTAATTTCTGTGTCATTTTGGTCTCTTGTGGACAGTTGTCTCATTGGCAATCATACTACATCTTCTTTTTCATACAATATTTAGAAATTATTTATGAAAGATAGATGTACTGTAATCAGAAAAATGTATGAAAAAATAAAGAGCTGCGCCATGAGTGCATGGTACGCCTGTCGGTTTTTCAACGAATAAAGTTCCATAACTCCTCAACGTCATATCAGAAATTAATAAAAAAAACTAAAGGAATCTTATTCTAATGAATAAAATCCCATAACTCGGAAACGTAAAATCTAAAATTTATAAAAATCGAAAGGGAGCTTATGTCAATACTTATAGATATAAGCAATTCACCAAAGTTCCATGAAAATTGGTTAAAGCCTTATTGAGTTATTGTCTGACATGTTGACGACGGATGGACAACAGTATACCATAATACGCCCCGTAAACGGGCGTATAAAAACCCTTCAAATTATCAGCCATAAAGCTGCCTGGTCCCTCCTTTATTTGTATTTATTGGTGTTTTAAAATTTTCATATATAGTTTATGCTTTGATTTTATAGATGTTTATATACTCTATTTATAGAATTGAAACCATAAACTTGTCTTCTTTCCACATCAGTAAGGTGCATAAATTGGTGACAACAGAAATGTGAAAAAATTGAACTTGACATTTTTTTTGTTCATATACTGGTATTTAGCATTTTGCTAAAATCTCACTAGATTTTTTTTTATGGAAACTAAATCTTTTTAGAATTCACCCTAACCAGCTTACTATCTGCATTTGATAAGGGCCTAGCTAAGGAACGACAAAATTAAAAATTATAATATTATATTAAGTAGGGGAAAATTCAAATTATTTTGTTGAAGCATTCTTCTGTTTTTTAGTAGAACCAACTTTTTTGTTTATTTCCACTTTATCAAGTTGTAGCTTAGAAATGGCAATTGGACTAGTGTTTAGTGGTTCTCATCACTGTGCAATATTCTATAAATAAATAAAATTGAATCATACTCCAGTTGTTGAGCAAAAACCTCAATATTGGAAATTTGAATAATACAAGGAATAAAATGTCTGCAGCAAAAATTATGGTTCCTTGCAAAGTGTTCAAAATTAAAAGATAATGTGGAAGAAAAAAAAAATGTGTAATAATTCGAAATCTGATGTTTGACTACTCACACCATATCAAGGGGACATTACTCTGAAAGAAATGAAACATTTCAAATTAAAAGATAGGACCTGTGTTAACTCTCTCACTCACTGGTTCCTAGCACTGTGTTAAATATTCTAATGTAGTATATGTACATGTATACTCAAGTTATCTAGTGGAAACAGATTTTTTTTTAACATTTTACATTATTAAGGGCCATCTTGAATATCAAATGGAAAATGTCATAATTTGAACTTGACCTGTTTTAAGTTGTCTAGTGACAACTTACAGCATTTTCAATTTTCTAATGATAATAAATTGATTTGATTAACATTGAAACCATTTGGAAAACTTGGAACAGACCAAGGTAATAATTTAGTCTCTGCTTGCATTTATCTTTAAAAGATACATTGTTTGAATTTCACCATTATGAATAATTTCACTCTCAAGATCATTGAAAAGATGTTTGGTTGGATATAACATATGTCTTGGACTTGATAGAGCCAGGGCTGTAGGTGATTTGATGGCGGCTTTTTGGTGGGAAATTGCGCCCCATACTAACATAATTTTACTTTATAATAAATACTTAATAGTGTTTGCTTTTATTTGTTAACTTTAGTTGTGCGTTTAACGATTAAATTTTGTCTTACAAACCATGGTAGTGTAGGTTAAATTGGTTAATTGATAGCCATGCCGGCGAGGTTCATCTATACACCAACAAAAATGGCTGTGTTTACACCATGAAATTTTCTCTGACTGCAGACAAAACTGTGAAATTCTAATAGTTTTATATCCTGGCAGCACCTAGATATATACAAGTTGTATTCATTTTGGGTTTTAAAAAGAAAAAAAACTTTTGTGGATTTTGCTAAACATTTTCTTTCCTTGACACAGGTGGTGTAAAAATAAACCAAGTCATGTGAAAACTTTGAGATGGTCCCCCTCAGGTAATTACTCACAACAAAGGTGATTTAAATAGTGTAAATGAGTGGACTGTATCAAAGAAAACTCAGGTGTTTGTTTATTTAGCCATCTTCTGTGGCAAGGAAAGAAAATGTTCATCAAGTGGTGTAAAATAAACCAAGTCATGTGAAAACTTTGAGATGGTCCCCTCAGGTAATTACTCACAACAAAGGTGATTTAAATAGTGTAAATGAGTGGACTGTATCAAAGAAAACTCAGGTGTTTGTTTATTTAGCCATCTTCTGTGGCAAGGAATTTTGCGCCTGTCCCAAGTCAGGAGCCTCTGGCCTTTGTTAGTCTTGTATTATTTTTACTTTTAGTTTCTTGTGTATAATTTGGAGTTTAGTATGACGTCCATTATCACTGAACTAGTATATATATTTGTTTAGGGGCCAGCTTACAATTTCGCTGTATTGAAGACCTATTGGTGACCTTCTGTTGTTGTCTGTTCTGTGGTCGGGTTGTTGTCTCTTTGACATTCCCATTTCCATTCTCAATTTTATCAAAATCTATAAAGTGTTTAAACTTTTTAGAACATAAATTGGATGTAACATTAATTTATCTAGGCGCTGCCAGGCTTTAAAACTTTTAAAATTACAATAGTTTTGTCTGTACTCAGAGAAAAATTTCATGGTGTAAACATAGCCATTTTTGTTAAAGTGTATAGATGAACCTTAACAGGTGAATCTGAACTGGGTTTAGGTTTAATATGGCAAGGCAAAATCTTAAAACTGGTAACTGTTTAAATTTAGTTTTAAGCCCTTGAAGTGTATTCCGATTTTAAACACAAAGCAGAACTTATGTTATCTATAGAGGCTAATTACAAATATTTAGGAGTAAATCCAAGTTGATTATTACTCTAAAAAGAGATTAAAATTGCACATGTTAAACTAGAATCAGGTAAATCAACCATCTTGGAGGGCAAAGCAATTCTTGGTGATATGACACTTATTATTTTATATCAAATCACCTTGAGTTCTGTCTCTGAAATTCATTGTCCATCTACAGGAAAGAAATATTCGAAAAATGTCAAGATTATTTCCCTTGTAGCAGGTGCTCGTTTATCTGTTTTGCTGGTTTAGTGTTAATTGGCGTTGTTAAACAATTGGGAATTTCAGTTAATTAGATTGAACTCAATTTCATCTTAGAAACTTGATTAGACAGTTCTTTATATCACAAAGAGCTCATGTTTTTAGAAAAAGAAAAACTAGTTGTGGTTAGTTGGTAGTGTTAGCGGCGTGTAATAAGGGAGGTAACTGCACTGTTTATGTAACACAAAATGTGCACGATTTTTACCGACTGGAGAAGTTAGTAATTGAAGATTCATAATAGACAAATAGTGAGCTGTTTTACATGACGGGTAAGAAAACACGGAAAAGGCTAACGTTCGGGCATGGGTCTCGTTTCCAATGCTTGTGCATTAGTTACGAAATTTCATGGCAGTCACGATTTGCGAATTCGTTCATTAATATCCCCGTACATTTCCTGCAAATGTTGAAACAAACATGGAAGGTACCGTAGAAAGGCAAATAATTTTATGTATTTTTTATTAGGTATAAGAGTAAGAAAATGGATTTTATTACTAAACAGCCAACATCATTCGCAGAAATTATATATTTTGCATTTAGGATTATGTACCCTTGTGTTGATTCAATGCTAAACATATGGAAATTTTATAGAAAATCCACAGCCTTTCCCCTTATAATCTCATATTTGGCAATTCGGTGCTTGATAGGTAGAGGATTATTACATGCAGTGCTAGCAATGATTTCCTTAAAAAAAGTTTATAAATTTAGATATTGGTTAAAACAAATATAAATATGGACCAATTCAAGTACACCTTCTAGGGTGCGCTCGACTTAAGTGACTCAGCACGAGGTTTTTTGAAATTTAAAGTTTGTTTAGGACTTTTTGTAAATAATAAACGCTAGCACATCACAGAAAAATAAGATCTTTGTTTAAAATTTTATAACAAAAATCTCTGTATTAAAGTCTGTGGATTTTCTACAAAAATCTTGGTTTTATTTGCCTCAAAATCCCCTTTTTCTATTAAATGCAATGAAACAATAAATAATTATGGTTTGCACGAAGATTCCCTTGGTATATGTACAAAATGGCCCATCTCTATTATTTATTATCTGTGTTGTTTTGATACTATTGCAGTTTGAAAATTTCTTAAGGTTCATCATAAGGAATTGAAAAATATGGCGTGTTTACACCTCAAAATTTACTATGAGTACAGACAAACTGGTACATGTAGGAAAGTTTTAAGGCTTGCAGGAACTAGATATATAAAAGTTATATGTGGTATCGTTTAGAAAATTAAAACTTACCTGGATTTTGATGTCCAGTTTTTCCAGTCTGCAGAAGATAGCAAAATAAACAAACACCGAGTTTCATTTGATACGGTCCACTCAGTTACACAGTTTAAATCACCTATTGTGTGCAGATGTCTATTGTCCATTTAAATCAATACTACTCACAACATGTATTATATGAAGGAGATTCTCAAACCTCTTTCCCAACTTAGTTTATTTTGGCACCTTCTGCAGGAACGAAAAAACTGGATAGCAAAATCTATTGAAGTTTATAATTTTCTAAAACATAAAATGCATTTAAAATTTATATATCTAGTTCCTGCCATCCCTTAAAACTTTTGCAGGTGCATAGGTTTGTCTGTACTCAGAGTAAAATTTGAGGTGTAACACGCCATATTAGCCAAAGGTTATGATGAACCTTAATTCACATGGCTACAGAAGGGGTCATAAACTTTATGGAAAATGTGAATTTTGTTGCAAGTCTAGCCAAGATTTTTGAAGAAAATCCCCAAACTTTATTTAAGAGATTTTGGTCTATAAGATTTAATTGATGATTACTCAGTTGATTGTCCATGTTTTGCTTCCAATTTATTGTTCATGAAAATTGTTAAACAACTTTATATAAAAAAACTCATGCTTAGTTATTTAAGTTGAGTGCACCCTTAAAGGTGTACTTGAATAGGTCCAGATTTGTATTGGTTTTAAATCTATATCTATATTTAAAAAAATTGCTTTATGGAAATCATTGCTAGCATTACTTAAACTCCTGCCCTAGTATCTTTTCGTTTTGATAAATATTAGGGGCCACTTATTGTAGTTTTACATTTCCCTGTAAAACATTTTGAGAATCATCAGTTCAGTGATAGAAAAGGTAATGTAACTGTTGTCCTGTGTGACAGAGTGACAGTGAAAATCTTTGTCACTTCTTAAAGAATGGGGATTCTACATTTTACCATGCAATATGTCAGTGAGGGCTATGCATGCAGGGGCTAATCAACCAATTATAAAAGAGGGGCTAATACCTTGAAAAGATGACAGGACCCTTTTTTAAAAGTTTTAAGTGATTTAAAAAATCCAAGCTTGAACTGTTGTGTATTTTTATTTTTTTTTTATATTTTTAATGTATATTTAGTTGAACAGGATATCAAAGCTCTTTTAAGTAAAGCCATAAGACATTGCAATCTATACCATGTATACCCAGAAACCTAGCCCAAGTTCAAATGGTTTTCAAGTTTTAGCTGATAGTGAATGGTTTGTGCCAACTTTTTTTATGCCCCTGCCATAGGCAACTAGGGCATTAAGTGTTACCCTTGACCGTCCTTCCATCCGTCTTTCCTTCCCCCTGTCTGTCTGTCTGTCTGTCAGTCCAGCAAATCAGTTTTCCACACTTTTTTCCTTCATGTTTGAAGATATTGCTTTTATATTTGGTATATAGTTTTATCATGACCAGTTTCAGATCACATTTGAATTGTCTACCTGTCTGATGAATATATGGTCCTTGGACTTAGAAAATTCATGCAGATAATCAGTTTTCCACTTTTTTTGCTTGAAGATATTGATTTGATATTTGTCATATAGTTTAACCAAGACAAGTTATAGATCAAGTTCAAATTTTGTTCTGTTCAGATGATTTTTTTGCAGTGTTATGGTCCTTGGACTTAGAAAATACACAAAATTACTAGTAATCAGTTTTCCACACTTTTTTTCGTCTTGCTTGAAGATATTGATTTGATGTTTGTTTAATATATATAGTTTAACCATGACAAGTGACAGTTTAAGTTTGAATTTTGTTTGGTTCGGATGAGTTTTTAGCAGAGTTATGGTCCTCGTACTTAGAAAATTCATGCAAATAATCAGTTTTTGTTGAGCCTGCGACTTTTGTCGCAGAAAGCTCGACATAGGGATAGTGATCCGGCGGCAGTGGTGGCGGCGGCGGCGTAAGCTAACTTCTTAAAAGCTTTATATTTTAGAAGCTAGAAGACCTGGATGCTTCATACTTTGTATATAGATGCCTTATGTTACGAAGTTTCCGTCTGTCATATGTCCATTGTCCTTGACCTCATTTTCATGGTTCAGTGACTACTTGAAAAAAAAGTCAACATTTTTTATAATGTTAATTTCTTTCTTATTATGAGTAATAGGATAAATGTATTTAGTATGTGCGTACCTTGCAAGGTCCTCATGCCCGTCAGACAATTTTCATTTGACCTCGACCTCATTTCATGGATCAGTGAACAAGGTTAAGTTTTCGTGGTCAAGTCCATATATCAGATACTATAAGCAGTAGGTCTACTATATTTGGTATATGGAATGATTGTAAGGTGTACATGTCCAACTGGTAGGTGTCATCTGACCTTGACCTCATTTTCATGGTTCAGTGGTCAAAGTTAAGTTTTTGAATTTTGGTCTTTTTTTCTAATACTATATGCAATAAGTCAACTATATTTGGTGTATGGAAATATTTTATGATGTACATGTCTGTCTCACAGGTTTTATTTGACCTTGACCTCATTTTCACGGTTCATTTCTCAGTGTTAAGTTGTTGTGTTTTGGTCTGTTTTTCTTCAACTATAAGCAATAGATCAACTATATTTGTTGTATGGAAGGATTGTAAAGTGTATATGTCTGTCTGGCAGGTATCATCTGACCTTGACCTCATTTTCATGGTTCATTGGTCAATGTTAAGTTTTCATGGTTAAGTTGTTTCTTAGATACTATAAGCAATAGTATAACTATATTTAATGCATAAATTGATTGTATGCTGTACATGTCTGTCTGGCATGATTCACCTGACCTTGACCTCATTTTTGTCGAGCCTTCGACTTTAGTCGAAAAAGCGAGACATAGCGATCCTACATTCTGTCGGCGGCGTCGTTGGCGGCGGCGTCCACAAATATTCACTCTGTGGTTAAAGTTTTTGAAATTTTAATAACTTTCTTAAACTATCCTGGATTTGTACCAAACTTGGACAGAAGCTTGTTTAGGATCATAAGATAGTATCCAGAAGTAAATTTTGTAAAAATAAAATTCCTGTTTTTCCGTATTTTACTTGTAAATGGACTTAGTTTTTCTGCCAGGAAACATTACATTCACTCTGTGGTTAAAGTTTTAAAATTTTAAAACTTTTTAATAACTTTCTTAAACTATCCTGTTTTCTGCCAGGAAACAATTGTACCAAACTTGGAACCAAGCTTGTTTATGATCAAAAGCTAGTATCTAGAAGGAAATTTTGTTAAAATTTTGTGCCTGTTTACCGTATTTTACTTATAAATGGACTTAGTTTTTCTTCCAGTTAACATTAAATACAGTCTGCAGTTAAAGTTTTTAAAACATTTATTAGATTTATAAACTATCCTGGATTTATACAAAATTTTGACAGAAGCTTCTTACAATCAAAAGATAGTATCTAAAGGAATATTTTTATTGATTTTTTTCCTCATTTTTGTTGAGCCTGCGATTAACAGCAAAAGTAGGCGGAACCCTTACGAATTTTCATGGTTCATTGGTCAATGTTAAGTTTCTTGTTTAAGACTGTTTCTTAGAAACTATAAGCAATAGGTCAACTATGTTTGGTTTATTGAATGATTGTAAGGTGTACATGTATTTCTCATTTGGTTTATCTGACCTTGACCTCATTTTCTTGGAACATGTTAAATTTATGTGTTACTTGTAGTAAAGCTTTATATTTAGGACTATCAACATAAAATCAATGGTTAGTAAAGAAGGCGAGACATTTCAGTGTGTGCACTCTTGTTTTAATCCATATAGGGCTGTGTATTTCCATGCAATACTCTCAGAATACTTGTTTATCAAGAGACGAATTAAAACAATTTTATTAAGAGATCTAATTTAGAAGATTTTATTTATCAATTCATTTTAAAAATAAATTATTTTCGGAAAGTTCACCAGAAAGGTACATTATCCTTCTGACAAAAATTGCTGTAAATTCTTTATTTCAGTCTTGAATCTGTTATTGTTCTCCATGTTCTCTCTGTACAATAGCTGGAAACACATTCAGTTGTTGTACATTAGTGACATCAGCTAAGCCCCACGTGCGACCTCAAAGGAAAAATGCATCTACCATTCCACAATAATTTGAATTTCATACAGACAGTAATATTTGAATTTGATGAATATCAGTATTTCCAAAGAAATTGTCTAGTTTACTGGATTTTCCATACATTTTCTGCTGTATAATTCCCACACCAAAGCCAATGAAATTTTTATTTCTGAATTTTTATTGAAACCAAATAATTAAAATTTCTGAAATTTTATATGATAATTATACAATATTTTGACTGTTATAATAAATTATTACTATTCATGAGTTAAACATAGTTTAGATTTTGACCTGACAGTTTTTTGCAGTAGTAAAAATGGGCAGCAAAATAAGATCTACAAAAGAAGTCAATAGTGCCAAAATCTTAAATTGACCCTTTAATATAGCAGTTATTGGCCTGAATGTTGGTTTTTACTCATTTTTTGTGTTTTTTCCAAAACTATAAAAGAAAGAGAGAAACAATTAATAGAAAAATGTTCAGCAAAAAAGATCTACAAATAAAGTTAACAAAGTTCATTGATAATTTTCTATGTTTTCTATGTATTGTGTGCGATTTTGTCCCATGTACATTTACTCCATATCCTTTCATTTTCTAAAGAACAATAACTGTCAATTGATTCCTAAGAGAATTATTGCCCTTGAAAGATATTTACCCTTTTTTGCCTTTTTTGCCGAAACTATAAAAGAAACAGATAGCAGAAATCTTCATCACAATAAGATCTACTGATAAGTCAACATGGTCAAAAAGTCAGACAACTCCTGATAGGATAAATAGTCATTGTATTATAATTTGTATCCATTTAAAAACTATAGCAGATAGAGAGAAACTTAAATCAGCAAAATTAGATCTACAACTACAAGTATGTCAACATGGCTGAAATCTTCAGACTCATTATAGGATTTATTGCACTTAATTGACAATTTTTAACAATTTTTGGTATTTTACTGATTATCTTGAAATATTTAATAGATGGGTATAAACTGTAAACAGTGAAAATGATCATCAATATAAGATCTACAAAAATGTTATCTGCTGGCAATGAATGTGAAAATACATATAAAAATGGCATATTATTACCAGTTGAGAGAGCCTCTTGTTCTTTTTTGCAACTTTACAACCATATGGACCAAACAGAGGTGAAATGGTCTCGTGGTGGTCTCACTTTACTAATAAAATGCAAATTGTGTTGGTATCTGGTTTTTTAAAAGCATTTAATTATATTTAGATATATACATATTAGGGCAAGGAATAAGAATGTCACCATTGATTAAGTTGGTGTACATAAAAGTTCCTGAGCGGTTATGTTGATTGTTATTGTAATGTGAAACCAAATTAAAATAGATATTACTAAGATCTTAAAACTCAGCTTTTACAATGAAATTGTTAATTAATAAAGTGTTAATTAGCTATAAAAAAATAACAAGGTGTGGTATGATTACCAATGAGACAACCTTCCACCAGAGACTAAATGACGTTGATTTTAGCAACAATAGGTCACTGTACAGTCTTCCAACAATAAGTAAAACCCATACCGCATATAGAAAGTTATAAAAAACCCAAACATGACAAAGGTAAAACAATTGGAACGAGAAAATTAACAGCAGTGAATTATGTACAACACAATAAATAAAAAACAAATATACAGCAACAAGCAACAACCACTGAATTACAGGTTCCTGACAGGTACATACAGAATGTGGCGGGGTTAAACATGTTTACATGCTCCCAGCCCTCGTCCTAATCTGGGAAATACATGTATTTTCATTAATGAGATAGCCCATCAATACTAAAGTATAACAATAATTATAAACTTGATTTAATTCTTAATATTTGTAATATATCAATCTGTTAAAATTTAATTTTTGTCTAGTATGTGTGAATAAATTAAATAAGTCAGTTAATAATCTAATATTACTCTTTTGATGTCTAATTGTCTATTAGGTCAATTTATAAGCCTGATTCATACATTGTCAGTCTTGTCTTTGATTTTATTTGAAATCACTATATACATAGTGGTAAAAAATAACTAAATGAACATTTTTTTCTTTATCTCGAAAATATTTTCACAAATTGTGTTCATTCTTATAGGATGTTGTTATTTATTTCATTTGGTTAATTTGTATATTTGGGCAATAATACAATTTGTTTTTATCCATAATGAATGAAAGTAATATTTGATCAATTCACAGCCTATATTGTATTCAGGAGAAAGACTGAAAGCAAATATATACATTTCCCTTCTCTTTTCAGCTATATCCTAAATGCAGTTTCAATGTTTTGTTTTATGTTTTAATGTCCAGCCTACGATATTATGCCTTGCCTATGATAGAAGTGGGCATGATGTTTTCTGGTCTGTGCATGTGTGTGTCTGACTGTCATCTCAAAACAAGATAAAGTTTTGAAGCTTGAAAACTTGGTGCACATGTTCATTAAAAAGATCATGATGTGAACTTTAAAAATTATATGCCAATTTAGTATTTTGACCCCAGTTACATTGTTCACTGAACATAGAAATGTGATAGTGGTAAATTAGTACATTCCTAGGTTAAAGTTCTTGGTTAATGTAGTTGACTATGAAGTTTTGGTCACATCATTGTTAACTTGAAAACTTAGTACTGATACACATGTTCATTGTGAGGTAAACTTAAAGAAATATAAGAAAAACAATGATTTTGACCCTGATTTCATGGTTCACTGAACATGGACATATGAAAGTGTGCGGGGGGAGGCACATTGTCCTATGGTCATATATTCTGGTTGAAACAAGGTTTCATCTACAAGTTGATACATAAAATAGAGAATGGAAATGGGGAATGTGTCAAAGAGACAACAACCCAACCAAAGAGCAAAAAACAGCCCAAGGCCACCAATGGGTCTTCAACATAGCGAGAAAATCCTGCACCCGGAGGTGGGCTTCAGCTGGTCCCTAAACAATAATGTGTACTTGTTCAGTGAAAATGGACATCACACTAAACTCTGAAACATATAAATGAGTTAAAATTAAAAAAACATACAAGACTAACAAAGGCCAGAGGCTCCTGACTTGGGACAGGCACAAAAATGCAGCAGGGTTAAACATGTTTTGTGAGATCTCAACTCGTACATCATTTTGTGGTATCGAAAGTTCTTCAAACTTTTTTTCAGATTAATTTAAGACTTAAGATTGTATGGAATTGTAAAGAAGTTAGGTCGATTGACAATCTTACAAAAAAAGACATTAAAAACCAACATATAATATATCTTAAACAACAATGTGATGAACTTCAGCTAATAACATTATACAATAGAATTAATATTTTGTCACAGGTGATAATACCATGTACTTGATATTAAATAAAGCATCTCTATATGACATTTGTTCTGTTGCTAGTGTAATTTCTAACTCAAAGATAAGCTGCTTATTGTACAAGCCCCTGTTGTCAGTTTGTAAAAGGTACATGCAGCATTAACTTTTCAATTAATATTGGACATTCAGGTACTATTTTACCTGTAAAAAAAATTAATAATTCTATCTAACTTGATCTGTTTGTCAATTTTCTGTTCTGACTGTGGAGTCAATCAATTTTTCTCATGCAAGGAAATAAATGTCATAGTATTATGTAATTATGTCCATATAAGAACTCTCAGAGTTCAGTACAAAAATGGAAAAAAAATCCTAGTTTCGCACATTATAACAGTTTGTGTTCACTTGTCATCAACATTAAATACTCAAACCATTTTGAGGTAATAGTCTGCCATTCCAGTTTTAACTATATATGTGTCATTTCTGATTTATGAATGTTCTATTTTTAAAATATGATGGATCAGTGTATTATATGTTTTTGTTTGCACTTATTTATTTACTAGATTGACAACAATTTTTTCCATAAGTGGGTAATTTTTTTGTTGAGAAAGTGAGAGAGCAATCCTAGATTCCATCGTTGGCGGCGTCAACATTTAGGTTCAGTCTGTGGTTTAAGTTTTTTTTAGACATCAATAACTTTGTCAAACCTTCATGGAATTTTAGGAAATTTGGACAGAAGCTTGTTTATGACCAAAATACAGTATCCAGAGCAAAATTTTGAAAATATTTATTTTCATTTTTCCGTATTTTACTGATAAATGGACTTAGTATTTTTTACTTTTAACAAATAGATACAGCCCAGGGTTAAAGTTTGTTACGCATCAATTACTTTATCAAACCTTCATGGAATTTAATGAAACTTTGGCAGAAGCTTTTTTATGATTAAGAGATAATGTCTGAAGCAAACTTTTGAAAATATATTTTTTTCATTTTCAGTATTTTTCTGATAGATGGACTTAGTTTTTTAGTTAACATTTACAGACAGTCTGGGATTAAACTTTTTTGACATGATGAATTTGTAAACCTTGATGGATTGTTATGAAACTTGGACAGAAGCTAATCTTCAAGTCCATGAAATAGCATTTTAAAAAAGTTTGAATTTTTTTTTTAAATTCTGTATTTTTCTGATAAATGGACTCGCTTTGTAAATCAAGAATACACTTTCACACTGACAGCAGCAATCGCAGGCGAGACACAGGGTTCCTTGGAACTCCTTACAAATTTTTATAATAAAATACTGAGACGTGAGGGAGATTAGCTTAGATTATGCCCTGTTCTCACAACATTCTTTGCCTATTCGTCTACCAGTATTTTCTTTTTTTTTCTTCTCTCATTATTTTTTGTTTGCCCTCTTTGTACATGTTGTGTTTACTTATCTTTTTTTAATACCAACCATCCAACTAGGCACTTATAGAGCTCCAATGTTGGATTTGTAGGTTGTTCTATAAGTAAGTATCTGACTATCATATATTTTCATGATAAGCAGACATAAAGACAAATCAAATTTTGTTTTTGTTTTGAAAAAGCGAAAACTTGGGCATGCTGTTTCTGGCATCGTCAACAATGTATTAATTTGTGTTTATGTTAGTTTAAGAAGAACTGCTTGTGATAAGTCAATTATATTTGGCATGCAGTTGTATAAGAACTGGTACATCTCATTTGCATGGAGATTATTTGACCCTGCCCCCTCAGTCATGGTCTATTGACTTTGAAATGTTTGCATAGTTTACATGTTAAAGTTTGTGATAAGGTCAGTGTCTGATGAAGCACTAATGGTAATTCAATGATATTTGATATGCAGTTGTATTAGCATATGCACTTCTCATTTCCATGGAGATTATATGGTCCCGCCCCCTCATCATGGTTTATTGCTTTTGAAACTTTTGCATAGTTAACATGTTTTAGTGTGTGTTTAGGTAAGTTTAAAGGGAACTGCTGATGATAAGTCAATGATATTTGGTATGCAGTTGTAATTACCGGTAAGCATTGTCATTTCTGATTTCCAAGGAGATTTTTGGCCCTTAACATTCAGTCATGGTTCATTGACTTTAAATGTTTTGCATATTTTAATTAAAATATATCCATTTTAGTTTCAACATTTGCATTTAACTATAAAAAATATATAAATAGGCAAGAAATATCTCTGTCAACAGTTTATTTTTATCAGCCACTGAGTTCATAGTTTTAATTTTTTTTAAACTCAATTGTCAATGACTTGTTAGGTCAGATTCACATAAGGATGAAAGCTAGAAGTCACAATAACATTGACTTGACAGCAATGCCTTAACAGAGCTCTCATGCTTTAGATTTCATATTTCCATATAATTTTGAAATGTTCATCATAGACAATTTTTTTATTTTTAAGACACATTATGTGCAACCTGGCAATTCGAGTCTTTGATATTCATATATGTATTCAAGATGAAATTTAAAAAAAATACAAATAACCAGGAGATAATTTAAATGACCTAGAACAAATTGAAGCTTTTAAACACTGTAATTTCTACAAAGTTCCCTTAAAAAAATTATTCATGTTTACTTTTAAATTATTGTTATACATATAAAGAATGGTCCAGTGAATCTATGTTAATTATATCTCAACATTAAAGAAAAAATGAAATTCAAGTATGTTCATGTTAATGATTTATCTTAATTTTTATTTCAGGTTAATTCATACATATATACATGTCTCAGGTTATTGAACATCAAACAGTCACAAAATACAAGGTAAGTTGGGCTGTGGTGTATATTAATTGTTGGTAGAAGATTGTAGGGTAAGGTTGTATGTTCACATATTATTACCATTGTTGGTAGAAGTTTGTAGGGTAAGGTTGTATGTTCACATATTATTACCATTGTTGGTAGAAGTTTGTAGGGTAAGTTTGTATGTTCACATATTATTACAATTGTTGGTAGAAGTTTGTAGGGTAAGTTATGTATGTTCACATATTATTACCATCGTTGGTAGAAGTTTGTAGGGTAAGGTTGTATGTTCACATATTATTACCATTGTTGGTAGAAGTTTGAAGTTTGTTGGTAGAAGATTGTAGGGTAGTTATGTATGTTCACATATTATTACAATTGTTGGTAGAAGTTTGTAGGGTAAGTTATGTATGTTCAGTTGGTAGAAGTTTGTAGGTTGTATGTTCACAATATTAGGGTAAGGTTGTACACATATTATTACAATTGTTGGTAGAAGTTTGTAGGGTAAGTTATGTATGTTCACATATTATTACAATTGTTGGTAGAAGTTTTAGGGTAAGTTTGTATGTTCACATATTATTACAATTGTTGATAGTTTGTAGAGTAAGGTTGTATGTTCACATATTATTACCATTGTTGGTAGAAGTTTGTAGGGTAAGTTATGTATGTTCACATATTATTACAATTGTTGGTAGAAGTTTGTAGGGTAAGTTTGTATGTTCACATATTATTACAATTGTTGATAGAAGTTTGTAGGGTAAGGTTGTATGTTCACATATTATTACAATTGTTGGTGGAAGTTTGTAAGGTAAGTTATGTATGTTCACATATTATTACAATTGTTGGTAGAAGTTTTTAGGGTAAGTTTGTATGTTCACATATTATTACAATTGTTGATAGAAGTTTGTAGAGTAAGGTTGTATGTTCACATATTATTACAATTGTTGGTAGAAGTTTGTAGGGTAAGGTTGTATGTTCACATATTATTACCATTGTTGGTAGAAGTTTGTAGGGTAAGTTATGTATGTTCACATATTATTACAATTGTTGGTAGAAGTCTGTAGGGTAAGTTATGTATGTTCACATATTATTACAATTGTTGGTAGAAGTTTGTAGGGTAAGTTTGTATGTTCACATATTATTACAATTGTTGATAGAAGTTTGTAGGGTAAGGTTGTATGTTCACATATTATTACAATTGTTGGTGGAAGTTTGTAGGGTAAAGTTGTATGTTCACATATTATTACAATTGTTGGTAGAAGTTTGTAGGGTAAGGTTGTATGTTCACATATTATTACAATTGTTGGTAGAAGTTCCTGTAGAGTAAGGTTGTATGTTCACACATTATTACAGTTGTTGGTAGAAGTTTGTAGGGTAAGGTTGTATGTTCACATATTATTACAATTGTTGGTAGAACTTTGTAGGGTAAGGTTGTATGTTCACATATTATTACTATTGTTGAACAATTTAAATAAAATCATAGCAAAAATAGATAAGGGGGCTTTGTATATAGTTGGCTTGTGATTTTTGTGTAAAAAACAAAGTATGTTCAGTTCACGATGTTTTATCGATATTGTCAACAGCGCTATGTCTACTATGTCGTGTCATTATTGTGTTTACATTGTACTGTATCTATACCTTGTGTTTACATTATTTACATAGTAGAATTTTGATGTTGACAATAGCGAGTCAACATTGTGTTTATTTTGTATAACAAGTCTATACCTTTGTGTTTATATCGATCACATCACATCGTAGACATCGTGATTTTGACAATAGCGAGTCAACATTGTGTTTAAATTGTATACCAAGTCTATACCTTTGTGTTTACATCGTTCACATTGTAGACATCGAGATGTTACAATAGCGAGTCAACATTGTGTTTAAATTGTATACCAAGTCTATACCTTTGTGTTTACATCGTTCACATTGTAGACATTGAGATGTTACAATAGCGAGTCAACATTGTGTTCATATTGTATGCTTAGTCTATACCTTTGTGTTTATATCATTTATATCGTAGACATCGCTATGCTTATGTTAATGTCAGTACCTTCAAAATTATTTATTCAATGGTTTGAATTAATAATCATTTTGATTATCATGTAATACTTAAGAATTTGCTATTTATCTTTAAAAGTTTTGTGCATAAGAAACTAAAAATAAAAAAAAGAAATTCATTTAATTAAAATACTCATATTCATGAAATAGTTATGTTCTTTAGGCATTTTACTGCCACATTTCTGCCAAAATTAATTGATTTTTTTATTTACACTTTTAAAATTTGATAGTATTGTTTGATAAGCAATAATTGCATACATTTAATTCCAGACAGGACCAGAACCATAAAATCTTTACAATTATCATTGTTATTACATACATTGATTTACATTTCGTCTAACATCTAGACATGTAATAATATAGTTCCCTTGATATTTAAGTACAGACAAAATTTTCTTTAGGTTACAAGGAAGTAATTATTTACATAGGCGACAATGGTAGCCTTTTTTGGTCCTGCGTTTTCACTATCAAAGATCCATTGAAAATTTTTCAATTCTGAATTATCAACACCTTTGGGTGTAATTGAAACAGCAAAACACATATGGTGCTGCAGCTTTTTGATAGAAAAATGACCTTTTAAGGGTACTCAACGGTTCGAATTTTTGAAATAGTGTGAATGAAGAACACCCTTGCTAAATTTAGCACAGAAAATGTTGATCGTCACTGAGAGTTTTCTCTAAATTTCTCGCTATTTCTACACCAATGGCCAACACTCATTTCTCACTATTTCAATTTTGATTTCTAATTACCAAGGCAGCAGAAAATAAATTTACCTCTACCTATTATCTTGGATGTAAAATCTAGGTGGCGCCAGTCATCTTTATTTACTTCCTTTTAACCTATACTGACACATATTGAAATAAAATCGGACAACCTTTACATTAGTCGATGACTATATACCCCTGCTGCTTAAGTTCAAATTTTTGGATTAAAGATACAATTGTTCACCATTTAAAATGACTTTCTGTACAGGTACCCCCTTTGCAGAAAACGTTACTTTTTACAGACTTGGGGCCAGTGACCAGCTTATTTTGACTGTTTGGCTATGTTTAAAACGCGGTTTTGATTAATGAAGTTCGATTAAGGCCTATTAAAGACTTTAGGGTGATGATTTGATAACTGTGTCCAACTTATATGTCTTTATCACGAATATATGAACACCGTTGCATAAGAGTCAAAATATTTTATGAAATAGACTATAAAAATGCTGAAACTAAGAATTTATCATTGCTGTTATGTGTTTTATATGGATCGTGTTCAGAATATTCAATTCCACGATACTAAGCAGAAACATGTATAGCCTTTGATTTTTTACCTAATTTTAATATTTTAGGGGCATTTTGGCACATTTTAGCCATTGAAAATACAAAAAATTTCGCTAACGTGAGCAAAGATAAGCCCCCCTTTTTATGCCCCATTTATGGGCATTATGTTTTCTGGTCTGTGCGTCCATCCGTCCGTTCGTTCGTTTGTCCGTTCGTCCCGCTTCAGGTTAAAGTTTTTGGTCGAGGTAGTTTTTGATGAAGTTGAAGTCCAATCAACTTGAAACTTAGAATACATGTTCCCTATGATATGATCTTTCTAATTTTAATGCCAAATTAAAGATTTTCCCCCATTTTCACGGTCCACTGAACATAGAAAATGATAGTGCGGATGGGGCATCCATGTACTGGGGACACATTCTTGTTTTAGATATGCATAAATACATGCAGTGTTATTGAGGATAAGGAGAAATGATTAAAGACAGAGTCCTTGACAGAATTCGTGTTCTAACAGTAGTTTAATGAACCCTACCCCTTAGGCAGAAGAATAAAAAAACAGGAAAAATTTGATATAGACTATAGTTTCATGGCGATCAGCAATTTACTTCTGATACAGTTGCTCACTTAGTACCTTATTAATTTACCTATCCAATTTCTAAAATATCTCGAAAAATACAGTGATGCGCCAGAAATCGTTATTTCGCTTTAGGTTACAAGGAAGTAATTATTTACATAGGCGACAATGGTAGCCTTTTTGGTCCTCGTTTTCACTATCAAAGATCCATTGAAAAATTTTTCAAATTCTGAATTATCAACACCTTTGGGTGTAATTGAAAAGGCAAAACACATATGGTGCCGCAGCTTTTGATAGAAAATGACCTTTTAAGGGTACTCAATGGAATTTTCGAAATAGTGTGAATGAAGAACACCCCTTGCTAAATTTAGCACAGAAAATGTTGATCGTCGCTGAGAGTTTTCTCTAAATTTTCCGCTATTTCTACGCCAATGGCCAACACTCATTTCTCACTATTTCAATTTTGATTTCTAATTACCAAGGCAGCAGAAAATAAATTTACCTCTACCTATTATCTTGGATGTTAAATCTAGGTGGTGCCAGTCATCTTTGTTTACTTCTTTTTAACCATTAGTAAATAACCAAACAAATTTTGCCTCATTTGAGAGATATAAAAAACAAGTTGCTTTCTTTAAAAAAAGAAAAGCAATAAGTGAACCTAAGACCGCTGGCTGGTCACCAAAAGATTGTTGCTGAATTTTTGTTTGCTTTTGACATGTTTGAATTGAAATAATTGACTGAATAGAAGATGATTATGATGAAGTTAAACTACCTTTATTAAAATATGTAATAGTGTGTACATTCTTGCACAAGTCAGTTGAAAGCAATGTTGGATAGGTGTGAATAGAAAAGTGTTTATACAGCTACTATTTGAATATACATTTTAAACTCGACTATTTCATTTATACTTGGGATTGTACATCATTTTTTCATAATCCTATTGTAAATCCCAGTTTCTACAAACCGGATGTGTAATGCAAATTGCACAAACCAATCGCAATAAAAATTTAAGTACTCCATTTGCTTTATAATCTTGATCCATTTATTTTATCTATCATATCTTTATATTTTGTTTCCTGCATGAATGCCTTCATATTCTCAACTCGTTATTGAAGTTATCTGTACTCATGGTACATGCATGTTGTATAGATAAATTCAAAGTCCATTTTCCATGTGAAGTGAAACCCTGTGGCATGCAACTTATAAGAAGGTTTCGTATATTTTTCTTGAGAGTAACATACCAGCTTCATTTGGACCTCTTTTATATAGAGACTTATTTTGGTCTCATAACAGTCTGATTAAAACTATTTTTCTATCTACATCTAGTGCTGAGAGGTTTGATTTTAATCAGACTGGTCTCATAAAACATCTCAAATTTTAAGGAATTCCTGATTTTACTTAAATCAATCCAAATATTCTACAGGGAAACTTGGTTTTTTAACAATATCTTATTTTCAGAAGTTTTATGAATACCTGAACATACTCTCAAAAGAACTAATTTATATAAAAAGACATGTAGATATAAAAAGATACCAGGATTCACATGTTGTACACCAGACGTGAGTTAAGTCTACAAAGAATCATCAGTGACGCTTGAATGAAAATAGTTAAAAAGGCCAAATAAAGTGCAAAGTTAAGTAATCTATTCTTTGGGTAGAAAATATTTGGCTTTTTGAAAATGTCAAAGTTTATAAAAGTACAGTGACTCAAAATAGAAAACAAAAGAGAAACAGCTAGAGGTCAGAATACCGTTAGCAATGATGACCGTGTTTGAAAGTCAAATGTCAAGCTCGTACTGCCGTGTCCTGAATTTGGATAAGAAAAGGGAAAATCGCTTTGCCAGTGAAATTAATATTTATGCATGAACGTGGTATTTTTGCACAAGAAATAAATAGAAAGCATACGCACTGATACTCTGGATAAGAATACGCATTTGCGTCATCACATATAGTAATCTAATAATTGAATTCGGATGTCAAACTACCTACCTCAAGTGTTTTTACTCTGGATTCATTGACATTTCATCCGGAATTGTTGTGAATGCAAACCGATAGTGTGCGTGCAAACAGGGTGATGTATAATGTGAATGAATCAAGACGTGTAGGATAGCTGGTCAACACAATGAATACAATTTTCAAAACAGTACCATATATAGTACAAATGTTTAGATGCTATGAGGTTGAAATAATAAAAGAAAAAAAAAAGAATTGAAATCTTATAATAAACATTATCAATGTTTACGGTAATATTGTACTTGGATTTATTCCTGTATTGCTATGAATCTCAGTTTATGACCAAACTCAGTAAAGACACTTCATTGTTACATTTGGTTGATACATTCAACAATACCTTCCGTTATCTAGATGATATTTTTTCGTTAAATAATCCAGAGTTCTCTAAATATACTACCGAAATTTACCCAATAGAACTTACTTTAAATAAATCTAACATAAACAGCAGTAGTTGTCCTTTTCTGGACTTGGACATTTCAATCTCTAAAGGAAAACTCCATACGAAAATTTATGACAAAAGAGACGATTTTTATTCCCTATTGTTAATTTTCCTTTTTAGACGGCGATGTTCCTTTGGCTCCATCATACGGTGTGTATATATCCCAACTCGTTCGTTATGCCCGTGTGTGTAGTGATGTCATAGATTTTAACGAACGTAATCAATGCATCACTAGTAAATTATTAAGTCAGGGATTTCGTTACCATAAATTACTTAAAACTTTTGCTAAGTTCTTTCATAGATACAAAGATTTGATTAGTAAATTTGGCTGTACCTGTAGAAAACTGATTAAATACGGTATTTCACATCCTAAATTTTACGGTAATATTGTACTTAAAGCGCGGAAATCACTATGTGATCCATGTAAACTCATCGAACCTTTAAATAAACTTATTAGTTCAGGTTATCTTACCAATGTTGTAATTAGATCTTTGAATATAGTTTACATTGGCACTAATATCAATTTTGTCATCAGCAAATTAAAACATAACTAAATTTGTATTCTTTTCAAACGGGATGTTTAAAGACACACCCACGTTCATTTTGATCTATAAAGAGGTTAAACTCTAACTATCCTACTGTCTGTCGATACATTTATTTTGGCATTGCACAAGTCATGTCTTCTTTGACTGTCCATGACGTTAAAATACTAAATCCCTGGGATGTGTTTTAGTTGATTTTAGTCTCTGATGCATGATTTTTATTATTAATTGTTTTGGCTTTTAACTAGCTGTCAGTAACTGCAGTACTCTCAAATCGTACTTTCTTGTTTATTTGACCTGTTGATACTAATTGTAATGCTTTTTGTTATTAAATGTTATTCAGGGTTATATCTGGTCTATATACCAGCTTTGATAAGTGTTTGGTACTAATATAAATTTCCACTTCATACTATGAACATCAAAATTATTTATTTTGTTAAAATATTTCCTTTCTCTATTGTAACTGTACACGTATACCTAACAACAAACTTATTTTCATTTACCTGTGTTTAAAGTTATTGCAAATGGCTGATATTTTTGTTCGAGCATATTGTTTTTCTTAAATTGTTTAACATTTCATATCGATATAACATGTTACTTTTATTATTCTTCCTTAGTTTATTTATTTTGAATTTACATTGTATCATAGGTCAAATTTATTTGTTCAGTGTATGTTCAATGGTGTTAATATGTCCTTTGATTGAGTTTAGCTATTTCAGTTAATATTTTACAGTGTGTCTTTCTATATTGTGATGTTACACTATTGTTTCAGAAAAAGGGTGAAGGTTTGGTACCATTAAAACGTTTAAACCCGCTGCATTTGTTTGCACCTGTCCTAAGTCAGGAATCTGATGTTCAGTAGTTGTCGTTTGTTGATGTGGTTCATAAGTGTTTCTCGTTTCTCGTTTTATATAGATTAGACCGTTGGTTTTCCCGTTTGAATGGTTTTACACTAGTAATTTTGGGGCCCTTTATAGCTTACTGTTCGGTGTGAGCCTAGGCTCCGTGTTGAAGACCGTACTTTGACCTATAATGGTTTACTTTTATAAATTTTGACTCGGATGGAGAGTTGTCTCATTGGCACTCATACCACATCTTCTTATATCTATATACATTCCTGTTAGTGAATGTTTTCCTGAAAATAGCTTGAATATAATATCAATAAACAAAAATGTCAAGTATTTACGGATGGACATTTTATTTATCAAATGAATCTCTTTTTAAAGTCTAACATTCCACTATATGAATATTGTATACTTATTGACTGGGTATTAGTGGAATAGTAAGTTTATTGTTCCCCGAGGTGCAACTATTGTCCTGAGGCGTAGCCGAGGGCAATAGTTGTATCAGAGGGGACAATAAACTTACTATTCCACCAATATCCAGTCAGTAAGTGTTTTATTATATCGAAAAAGACAACAGACAATAAATGGCGGTGATAAATAAACTATTGTAATATCAAAGGCAGAGACCAAACCATAACGTTTACTTCATAAATATTCTGAAATGCTAAGGCTACGTCTTGCATTGACGTCAACCTTAGATACAATGGGTAAAACGCGACGTCGTTACTTCTGCCGTATTTTCAAAATCCTCCAATCCCGTAGCTGCATCTGAAATTCCGCGGTTTACAATGAAGCTTGTGGTCATCAAATAGTTTCATCGAGGTCTAATATTTGGAAACTATTGACCGGTCAAATAGTTCAAAGCTTGCAATTTGAAATAAATAGTCAAAATATTGTGTACTTATTTTATATAGAAAATGATAACTGAGGTATAATAAATTGCTATACAAAATATAAGCAGAGACTTATAAATCCATACTAAACAGTATAAAATAATTAACATTATGATAGTAATTGATTATTGTAAAATATTAATAACGTTTTTGTATGTATGAGATGCAACGATTTAAAATCCTTGTGAATTGAAACCACGCAAGTATTTTTTCATTCACGACCGTTTAAAAATTTAAATTTCAATATTTAGCTATGTTTGGGTACGCACCCCTGCTCATTGGTGCTCATACGTTATATATAATTTTCATAAATGTAATGACTGATCAAACCTGTGAGACATAATGCATGTATACATTACTACATTAATTTTATTCTATAATTATAAGGGATAAATTCAGTCGCAGTTTAACCTTAACAATGGATATTCTCTTAGTCTGGTAGTAACTATTAATGAAATTAGATATTTTTTTATATAGAAAAATCCTTTTGTTTGATTATTTTTCTGCTTACCGACCACTGTTTTTCCGACCTTAGATAATGACTTTAACAGAAATATTGTTTTCTTTATTTTCTTCATGCTTTCCGACATTTTCTCATGCTATGATTGAAATACTAAATATCAAATGATAAACGTTCAGAAATAATCAATTTATTCTGGGTCATTGTATATCGATAAACTATTCCCAGGTTTATTAAATACTTCACACATAACACGTAGAGGGACCGTCTCAAAGCATGCATTATATAATAGCGTTATCATTATACTTGATATTTAATAAACATTCACATTATTAAAACATATATGTTTTGTCAGAAGGCAAATAGGTTCTAACATATATTGAATTTTATAATGCAACCTAGTCTTTATTGTTTTACTTTCAAATCTACAAATGAACTCTGCGGATTGTTAAAATATACAATGTCACGTGGTAGTCTAATCCATAGAGAGACCGTATCAAAGACATAAATAACTACCTGTATAAATAATGGAAAATTTTCGAAACATTCCGAGAATCGTGATTCCGAGGATATCGAGTGGCCCATAGACACTTCCAAAACTCGCCAATATATAAGCGTGAACCCCTCAGGGGGTTCACGCAATTATGACAAATACTGTTTATCTCCTTGAAAAATATCTCCCTATCATCTTTGTATGCTGGACAACTAGTAATAAAATGTTGTTCATCTTCAACCAAATTTAGAGTACATTTCTTACAAAGCCTTTGGTTTCTTTCTGTATACATGTATAAAGTTTTATACCTGTCTCTTTCTATTTTGAGATCATGGGCACTGATTCTGATTTTACATATGGCACTTCTCAATTGAAAATTGTTTAAAGATAGATACATTTCTATAGAAAAATAGTTTTAGTTTGAAATAAGTATCTAATTTACTACTCTTTGTATCTGTTCTATATATAAGAGTTCATACAATATAAATGATGTTAACGTGATATCATGAACTCTGCAATGTAAATGATGTAAACATGCTATTGATAATACATTGTTAATATCGCGATGTAAACAATGTAAACATGATATCGTTACTACATTGTATACATCACGATGTTAAGGATGTCAACAAGGTGAACAGTATATAAGAGATCTTACAATGTTAACAATGTTGACACGATATCATGTTAACATTGTAGATATCATGATGTCGGCAATATTGTTTTTTATAATGTGCACTGGACATGGATGTAAAAAACATGACATGAGTATCATATTTCTATTTCTCTTACTTTTCTTTATTTGTCATGGGTTGAACAAGAAGTTTTTCTAACTCATCTGGTCTTGAATATGCATGAAATAATTGCCACTAGATGTTAAGCAAGCACCAATCATTCAATCAGAATCCATCAAGATTATGGTCTGTAGGTTAGTTTAAGAAAATACTAATCTTATTTGAAGGGAGGTTTAGTGTCATAAATACCTGCTTTAACCCAGAACTTTACATTGGAGTATTAGGAATTTGAAAAGAGGTATGGTGTCTTAAAAACATATTTTAATCCACCACTTTACCTTGGACTGTTAGGAATTGAAAGTAAGGTTGGGTGCCATAAAAACCTGCTTTAACCCACCACTTAACCTTGGAAAGTCAGGAATTTGAAGTGAGGTTTGGTGCCATAAAACTTATTTAACCAAACACTTTACCTTGGAAAGTCTGGAATTTGAAGTGAGATTTTGGTGCCATAAAACTTACTTTAACCCACCACTTTACCTTGGAAAGTCAGGAAATTGAAGGGAGGTTTGGTGCCATAAAACTTACTTTAACCCACCACTTTACCTTGGAAAGTCAGGAAATTGAAGGGAGGATTGGTGCCATAAAACTTACTTTAACCCACCACTTTACCTTGGAAAATTTTCGTGGATTTCGTAGTTACAGGTGAGCTACGAATTTAAATGTTCAACGAAGTACAAATTTTTTATAGGCTTGTATGCAGACCTTGGTAAAACCATGAAATCAAATATCCACGAAAATACAAAGTTTCCTCAATCCACGAAAATTGGTACCCTCGAAAATAAATGAATCCACAGTAACAAGTGTTTTTTGTCGAACCTGCAAAATTTATTTTGGGAAACATGACATAGCCACTAGATTACGTTGTTGGTGTCGGCATCAGCGTCAACATTTATATTCAGTCTGTGGTTAAAGTTTTTTAAGACATCAATAACCTTGTCAAACCTACATGGAATTTTATGAAATTTGGACAGATGCTTGTTTATAACCAAAATACAGTATCCAGAGCAAAATTTTGAAAATATATTTTTTTTCATTTTCAGTATTTTTCTGATAAATGGGCTTATTTTTATTTTACAGTTATCATATACAGACAGTTTGGGATTATATATTATATTTTTTTGACATGAGAAAATTGTAAACTGTCTTGGATTGTTATGAATCTTGGACAGAAGCTAAATAATCAAGACAAAGAAATAGCACCTAAAGAAAAAGTTTAATTTTTTTTTGAATTCTGCATTTTACTGATAAAGGGACTCACTTATTAAATCAGCATTATACTTTTAAACTGACAGCAGTAATCACAGGTGAGAGACAGCGTTCCCGGAACCCCTTACAAATTTTTTTGACCATCAATTTACATGATGTATAACAGTCTTTTGAAAGGATTGTTGTTTTGTAACAGAGGAGCAAACATCCAAGAAAAAATCTTTGTTTTCTTTTTTGTCATATACATCATGTGACAATTAAATATGCAACAAATGTCACTGTAAAATATAAAACATAATGTTTGACAGAGGTCTGATAAATTAGTGAAATATTTATAACCAGTGTAAACAAGGTACCAGGTACATCAAGGTTCTTAAGTTTGATTACAAATAACAAAAATAAAATACATCCCACATTTAACAACATAACATCAATTATTCCATGAAATTGTATAATCTACATGAAAAAACAGCATCTGTTTAATAATAATTATATACTAGATTCCCGATATTTGAGATATTAATGATTGTATTTCCATTGATTTGCCATTACTGGGATGAAATTTCACTGGTTTTCTACCATTTATAGCTCAGTATCTAGATACATATATAAACAAAGGTATCATTTTCTACTGTAATTAATAAAATGAATTGACATTTTGATGAATGTAATAATGGGGGTAAAATTTACATTGTTCCCACATGTTTGCTACAACTGATAAACAACAGTTAAATTTCTGATTTTACTTAGAAATTTGAATGATTTATTTTATTTTAATATGTTCCCTGATATCCGAAATAACTCATCAGAAAATAGTCCAAACTGAATGAATTTTTGTCGCTTTTAGATTTTAATGATTCGTAATTGTTATTTCCGACAGCTATTTTGTCACCATCAGTGAATTTTATTTGTTCTGCAGTCCAATAGATCATTGTCTCCTGAAATTTGATTATTTGGTTAATCATTATTAGAATTTGGGATTGTTTATGGCCCAAAATTTTTCTACTGGTGTAGGTTAAAAAACTTTGTGAAATATCTCTAGTTTAGGAAAACATAAAGGTATAATATTATTTGTGTCATGATGTTCAAATGATTAGTTTATTATCTACAGTTAAGTACAAATACTGAAAAGTACTTATTGCGTGACTTTTTGCAATATTTGCATCAGAAAATACTTGCACATTCAGGGATCCACAAATTATTATAGGCTATTATAAATATATCAAATTGATTAGTTTTGTAAAATATAAAGTTGATCCATGCATGTCAGGGTACTTTCTTAGAAGGCATGGGAATTGAGCAAACACTATACAAATTCCTTAAGTTCTTCAAAAAAAGTTTTGTTAATGTCATATCTTATTGTGAAAACCTGTTTTTTGTTTCCCCTTAGGAAGTTGCAGAGCGAGACTTATGCAGGCTGTTTCCGGCGACACCAGCTTCAGTTGTGTTAAAAATAAGCTAAAGTTTGTGATTACGTCAGTTTGAAGAGAAACACTAATGGTAAGTCAATGATATTTGGCATGTTGTTATATTACCATTGGCACATCTCATTTCCATGGAGATTATATGGTCTTGCCCTCTTAGTCATGGTCTATTGACTATGAAACTTCTGCTTAATTTACATGTTAAAAGTTTGTGCTAAGGTCAGTTTAAGATATATTTGGTATGTTGTTGTATTAGCAATTGCACATTTCATTTCCATTGAGATTGTATTGCCCAAATTGTAAATAACTCACAAAACTAAAAGACATCTAGAGGTAAGCATATGTTCTTCGACATTTAAAAAGTGTCTGTTCAATTTTTTCAAGAGTCTAAAAAAGAAATGAATAAACATGTACATAACAGAGACTAACGGAAATCCCAACACTGGTGTTAAATATAACATGCATATTCTATTCACATCCTCATGGAACAACCATTTAACTTCTCGGGGGGAGGGGGATGGGGGGGATCTTAAAAAAATATTCTGATCCCCAATTTGATGAAAAAAATATTGTGGTCAAGCAGACGACAAAAAAAAATATTCTGAATCAAGATTTTCCCCATACCTTATAGTGTTAAATTTTGAAAAAAATAATTTGAAATTTGATTTATAGCGTTGAAAAACTAAAAAAAAATGTTTGCACCTTGTGCGAAAAAAAAAATTTCTGACTCAGACAAAAAACCATAACCCCCCTTGAAGTTAAATGGTTGCTCCCTTATTTATTTATCATATACTTTTGATCATTTTGTGTCACAAATTAGTACACCACAATCTCTTTTCCATTAATTTATAATTATTTATTGGTTCCTATTTTACCATAATGCTCCGGTCACAACTCAGCTAAAGAGCCTCTTGTACACCTTGAATTTGCATGTATTATTTGTTGGAGAAGTTAAGCTAGATATGGCAGTTATAGTTAAGAATGCATTTTAGAAGCTTAAGAAATAAATAATTCACGATCTGTAGTATTTTGTACTTAATTTGGTTAGGTGAAAAGTACACTGTTTATACAGTTAAATTAGCCACTTTAATTGTATAATGTTAGTTCTTGGAAAACTTAAAGTTTATTTCAGATAGAATCTAAATTCAGTAGTCTATAGATTATCATTACACAAGGAAGTGTATATATAGGGTCCTTTAACTTATCAGGAAATGAATACATGATTCAAACTTTTTATATATCTAAACAATTGTTTATTACTTCTTCAGTTGGTCACATAAATTTTCTTGCTATACAGGTAAGGTTTATCTTCTTAGTATACTACGTAATATTGAAACATGTCATTTAATATTGTAAGTAATATTTTAACTTTAATTTATTTACATTGCATATTGTTTTTAGTAAAGCTGATTTATACTTCCCTGATTTAATACATGTAATATTAGCCAGCATGTCAATCTCTTCGTCTAAATCTCAATGCCAATGTAGTGCATAAATGTAAGGTTGAAAAATCTCTGGAAAAATGGTAACAACTACTTACAATTTAATTTTACTTGAAGTAATTCTTGGTTTAAAGATGTACACACTTAATACTATGTAAAGTTACTTTCAATTTGAATAGACTTTAATGTATTATTTAAAACTTTAATGGTTACAAATTGATAAACACTTGTATATTTTATTTGAAAGCAAATAGTCACACTATAACAATAGAAAGGATCGAAATGTATACCATCTAGAAATGATTTGTGTAAAGCATTTGTGTTTAATGAAACTGAGGTTGAGGAAAAATGAATCTTGTAATTTAGTGCATGTTGCTTGCCAATCTTGACCTCTTGATACCATATTACATTTTATGAACTGTGTTATCAGGTTGATGACTGTAACATCTTCACCACGGCTCCTTTTTTAGCTTACCTGGCCTAAAAGCCCATATGAGCTTTTGCCATCACTTGGCATCCATCATCGTTCTTCAGTAGTCCGTTGTTTATCGTCTGTCTTTATAGAAAAACTTCTCCACTTAAACCACTACTGGGCTAAATGTTGCCAAACTTGACCTGAATGTTCCTTAGGGAATCTAGTTGAAAAACTGTATCCAGGAATGTGATCCATCAACAAACATGCCTGCTGTTGCTAAAAATAGAACATAAGAGTAAAATGCAGTTTTTTATATCTCACAAACTCAAGCAGCTATGTCAAAACTGACATAGGGTAAGAATGATCAGCAGGTCAAGGGTTTCTTTTATGTGATTTTCAGATAATATAGTCAACCTTATTATGAGTTATTGCACCTGAAATGACTGTTTTTTGCTAATTTCAAAGTTTTTGGTTATCTTGAAAACTATAATAGAGAAATTTGAAACAGTAGAAATGACCAGAACAAAAAGATCTACAATAAGTCAACAAGGCAGAGAGTTATTGCCTTTACATGACGTTTTTTTACCCTTTTTGTTGATACTATAGTAGATAGAGAAAATCTTTGAATAATAAAAATGATAAGCAAAATAAGATTTACATTAAGTCAACATGGACAAATTGTCAAATGACCCAATTTAGGAGTTATTGCCCTTTAAAAATGATTTTCACCATTTTTTTTTTGCATGTCAAATTTTGTTGCAGAAGGTATAGTAGATAGAGAGATATTGTAAGTAGCAAAGATGTTCAGCAAACTTAGATCTACAAAGAAGTCAACATTGTGGAATAATCAATAGTCAATTGAGTCCTTATAGGAATTATTACTCTTCAAACAAGTTTTTTTCCAGTTTTTGTAGAAATTATAATAGATAGAAACTGAAATAAGCAAAAATGTAAATCAAAATAAGATCTACAAATAAGTCAAATGGCAAAATGTTCAATTGACCCCTAATAGGAATAATTAACATTAAAAGATGGTTTTACCCATCTTGGCATTTTTGTAGATAGCTAGATATTGTAAATACTAGTAGCAAAGATGTTGAATACAATGAGTTCTACCAATAAGTCAACATGGCCAAAATTATGAACTGATTCCTTATCAGGACTTATTTCCATTTCATTGTGGTAGTTGGTATGTTAGCTTGCTCACTGAAGGTATTTAAAATTTTATGTGCATTTTACAAAGTTTGACTAAAAAAAAAAATCTTGTGAAAACAGATGTGATTATTTTCTTTCCTCTTGCTGTGTTATTTGATTACAACAATATATTGATTGTTTTCCATACTTGTTTGTTCATACTGATACAGTCTTGGAATAATTTAGGAGTTACATTTACATCTGTTTTGGAAATCCTGTTGAAAGATAAGCAAACATCATATTAGAGTCATATAACCATTAAAATTATCAAGTCATGGAAATCCATTGAGATCCAGACATATTGTCTGTAATTGGGAATTTTCATATCTTAATTGGTATACTATTCCAATTTAACAATTAGAAAGACATGGTTGTAAATTATTTGATCAAATTCTCTTATATCTTGAATTGTTTGAAAGCAAATTACTGTTTTAAAGAAGTTATTCGTCACTTAATTTAAAACAGTACATTGCGATAATAGATGACTGTCTAAGATATAGTTGTATTCCTGTAATCCTAAAATGGAAACTTTATTAACTAGTAATTATCATCATATCAATAGAACTAATCTACTAATTTCAAATTTCCTTTAAATGTCCCATTTTTGATTTTGATGAATTCTGAGGCTTGATTTGGTGAAATCATATTTTGAATGTATTTCTGATGAGCCAATTCATGTAATTACTGATTACCAAATAATTCAGACTTCAGGCACAGTCATGCTCTTAGAACTTTGATTCCTAATTATCTGACATTTTATACTGTCAGCATGCAATTAAAAGATTATAGAGCATGAAGCTTCGTAAATTAATTTCTTACTAGTATTGCGCTAAATGTAGACATGTATTGTAAAACAGCGATAACCGAATGACGTGAGAGTCAATCAGATTTAAGGAAAGTCCTGTGTAGGAGAATTGATTTATTTTATCAATGTGATAGTTCATACTTAAAAGTTGAAAATGATACAGCATGATTCCACCATGGGGAAAAAAAAAAAGTCATTAAGAGCTTAATTTTTCTTAGTACTTAAATATAGTAGTACTATATTATGGGACAAAACTGACTAAAAATGTCAATATGGGAAATATAAAACCATTGTCGTTCTTCATAGCTTATTTTATATGAAAGGAATGTTCAGAATATGATTTGTAGATTAGTGTCTGTGTATACCATTTGTAAGTTAGTATATGATATATTTTGATAAGTTATCTGAAGTTAGGTATTTGGATGGGATTTTGATAAGCATTTTCTAATGATGAAGTTCGAGTAGGGGTTATATTTATTGATTTTTTAAGATTTATAACCTCCAATTTTTGCAATAAAGTTTTTTATAAGGATCAATTAGGATGCAGAATCTCTATTTATAAAATTTTTAAAGACTTAGGTTCTAGATTTCAAATTTTGAGTTTGATATAAAATGTAATTTGATGTCACCCTAATAATCCAGTCCTTATATTCTGCTTACTATGATACCTATACTCTGGAAATAACTGATTGTTACAATTATTTGAGATAAATTTAATGATGCTGTTTTTTACAGGAAACATGTACATAAAAATAAATTAACACCTGCAATATTTTTAGTGTTTGTTGTTTGTTATTCTAGTATTTCATATTATGATTTGAAAATAACAATCCTATAAACACTCTCTTAGAATTATAAAACCTATCAGAATTTTTAATGTTATAAATGGTATAATTTTCATCCGCTTGGTGAACCCATCATAAATAGTCAACATGATTTTGGGGAAATTTTTATATATATTCAGGATAAGGATGACAAAGTTGTTGTGAAGAAGTATTTACTTAAAACATTTCCTGAATCAATTATTTACAATTATAAATGTTACATATAGTAACTAGCGTAAAGTTTGTTGAACTGTATTAAAGGTACTTCTATTTTTCTTTCTTAAATATTTAGATCCTTTAATAGACAAATATCTCTAATTTTTTTCTTCTGGGTTACATCTTGGGTTTTCAGTTTCTTGACCTATTGGATTGAATTATGATTAAAAGTTTAGTCATTTGTATAGATTACAATAAATACAGAACTTCACTATTGTCAAGTTTGAGCAGCTAGTTTTATGTCTTAACACAGTCAGAGGATGCAGAACACAGGTTTAAGTACTTAAACCTGCTCTAAATGACATTTGAGGGCATACTTCAAGGTTGCAGTGAAGGAAGAAAATAAAAGCTACTTTCAGGCTTAGCTCATTACTTCATTTATCACCAACTACAGCTATTAACGGGAAAAGTTAAGATTTAAAAAAAATTCTTACATGGAAAGAAGGAAGGAAGGAAAGACTACATGTTTTATGAATAAAATGACCAATTACCAACCAAATATTATAAGTACTTTGAGAATGTTAAATGTATATAATGTTTGAATAGTTAAAATAGTGCATTGTGGGGCAACCTAATTATTATTTTCATTCTATTTTAAAAAAGCTTTTGTTCCTTTCATTTGTATTAGTTTAACAAAATGGACATATTAAATTTCAATAATTCTCCCATTGACTTTGATAATGGTTTTTATTAAAAGTGTTTTGTGTAAAACTGCAGTCCAATCACTGTTAAATAATTGATCAAGTGAAGTGAAACAACCTATGTCATTATATAAGAAACTTAAATTTCTAAATAAACAATAAAGTAGATATAGATAAAATGTAACAGTACGGTTCCTTTGTTCAAATTGTTCAATCTTTTATTGTTGTTGACAGTATTGAAGAGGCACACACATATGAGACCTAAAAAATAGACCAGATCCACTGTTTATAAAAGCATCAATGAAGTCATTTTTGATCAAATTTAGTAGTATGAAAGGTAAAGTATATAGGACTGTAAAATAAATTAAAAGACAGGGTTGATGAATTGCTTTGATTATTTGCTGAAATGACAATATGTACTGTATTGGTCCAAATAATTATGCTGTCTTGAAAGGGTTTATTGATTTTTGCTTTGATGCCTCCCTGCCAAAATAAGGAAGGCGTCCAGCAAGAAAATAAATAAGCTATAAACAAAATGTCACAATTATTTGGACTAGTACTGTATCTACCAGTTCAGGAGAATTCGATAGTTGCTTTCCAAAGGTTTATGCTTTTACCCTGGAACACTACTATATTTACCTTGAACAATTTAATGACTGACATAAAATTGTATTTAGAGTAAAATTTAGTATAGAGAGCTAAATATATAAAAAGTCCATTGATGGAACAAAGGTACACATGTACTTATTTCTGTAGTTACTTGATCTGAACCTCATTTGTTATTTACATAAAGTTTTTAATTTACATGTACCAGCAATTTAATATTTTTTTATATTTCAATAACTTAACATATATTTCTGGAATATTCAGTTTAGCAGATAGGACATATTTCAGAGTGTCCACTCTTCTGATTTGTAATATTGTTTTTTGTTTCCCATAGCAAAACTGACTTTCCCATTTTCTATAACAGAGTAATCCCTCTGACATCTCTAGTCCCCCTAAACCATTAAATGAATTCAAGTAATACTTAGACAATCTTCAACACATAATGCCATTGTGCACCTCTTATTGATCAATCTTTTTTTAATTTTCCTTCATAATATTATATTTTTCCATTTCTACAAGAAGCCTATCCCCAGCTCAACCTTTACCAATGATTGGACACAATTTAGACATTAATGAAACTTTAGTACAATTGAATTGTGCTATCTATATTGCCTTTTTTTTGTTCCAACTGATATAGGATTTCCTGTTGTGAAATATCATTGTGGGATGAGAGTGTATTAATTTGTGTTCTCTCATGCTCACAGTATGTCTAGTATTTTTGACAGAATTTAAAAAAAATTGCTACAATGCCAACACAATACCAGCAACTTTATAATGTAAAATAGTGCAAAACAATGTTGACAATAATTAGATATGGATTTTCTCAATCATATTTTATAGACATATGGTATTGTTATATGATAAATGTTAGTAGATAAGATGTTATCTTAAGTCCCTAATGAAAATTCAGTAGCAATTTACAAATTAATACAGATTTATTTATCTTCATTCATACAATAGTTTTGATTGTGCTACATTATTTTACAATTGTGAAAAAACTTAAAGCAAGCATTTGACAGAAAACTTCCATTTATGATAAAATATAAAACATGTAGTCATAGTTGTATATCATTGTCATAAAACAGCACCTTAATGATTTGGCGTGGTATAACAGAATGTCATTTGTTCATTGGTCATTCTCTTTAGTAATTATACTAGCAGTGATCTATTTCTTTAGAATTAAAATTTATATAAATCTTCATTAGAAGTATTACTTTTGTCGAAATAGCATCAATAGATATTAGATCCCCCTCATTCTGGGAATTAATAGTTTAATCAAACCAATTTTTAATGGTATGGTATTGGCTTTTTGTATTTAGTGTTTGATATATTGATCAGGGAAACAGTTCCAAGTAGAAAACGTGGAGTATTGGAAGATATAACATTGTTTTGTCAATTGTTCTTTTACAGGTAGGACGTTTGTTTGTTCTATTAAATTGAAGAAAACCTTTCAGCACTTTTAAAATGTGTACATAACATTTCTTAAATAGTAAATTGTTTAATTAAAGAATTTAAAAGTAGGTGAAGCAATTATAGGCAGTTAAAGTCAGGTATATTATAACCCTTGTAAGGAAAATTCTATTTTAAAACGTTTTTTTCTAAAGAAACAAACAGCAAAGGTAGGAAAACCTAATATCTTATATACTTTCTTAAAAATAAATCATAATTTGCTAATTTTAAGACAGAATGTATGTAAGAATTTCCATTATGTTTTATGTTTATGTAATTTTCAATAGTATTTTGAACCTGTATATATTGACATACACTGTTAAGATTAACTTCAGATTTAATCGGTGATACTTCTGTTGCAGATATTTTTACCATTAATGAAATATTTTAATTTATTAAACTTTCAAATATTTGAAATTGCATTTCCTTTTCTTGAAGTAAAGTTAAGTAAGTTAATATCAACTTGTATACAAACATATGCCATTTTCTCTCCTATTATACTTTTTAATTAAGATGTTTGAAATATTATGTAAAATTTAAGGATGTTTTTTTGCAATTATTTACTTTACATTCCAATGCAAAATATGGTCTCCTGAGTGGCACAACATAACACTTCAGCCTATTGCCACTACAATATTTTCTGGCCTCGCCCCAGTCCTTTACAGTACTGATAAGATTTATTTGTTGTACCAGTTTGTGATAGGGTTTATTCAGCGGCTGAATAACAGTTATTTTCCTGGTCACCTCAGTTTCCTTCACCAAAACAAACTGACCACCATAAAATGTTACAAGTGTTTAGAAAGTTTCCTTAAACCCAATCAATCAAACAAGCATGTACATCAACCTTTAGATGTCTTTTGTTGTTTTATATGTAGATGTCTTTTGTTGTTTTATATGTAGATGGGTTGCTGTCTCATTGATGAAGTCTTCTCATCCATTATTATTCAGAAAGAATACTGGTATCTTTTACATTTAATTTTTGATATCTTACTGATAAAAAAAGAAGTGTTGTGTAACTAATCAAATCATATATATTAAGTATACAATAGTTGAGTTCAAAATTTATGACAAATTTTGAAATATCATAAGGGGAGAGGGAAGCAAGTTGAAGCCACAGTGTGTATGTTTGTTTGTTTGCTTGTTTATTCATGTTACATTTTGGTACAATATTGATCATTGATAGGTGCAATTAATAAAATCTCTTAACTCAAATAGAAAAACAACAAATTTTATAGAAGCTTAGAGGATTTGTTATATACTTTCCAATATCATTGGTTTCATAACTATATAAGCATCTTAATTATCAGCTATTATGATAAGTAGATTAACTGTGAGAACAGCAGCTCACACATGTCTCACAAAATCTTTGATTTGCTATGAGGAACTCTAAAACAAATACTTTGATAAAAAATTGAATAAAGGTACACGAAAAATTGAATAAAGGTTTATGCATTCAGTTTCATTATGTACTGTATAGTGCATGAGAGTTTGTGGAAATCCAATCACCAGTTTGAAGTATATGTTTCAGATAGGAGATATCACAACAGACAAAAAATGATGACTTCTATCAACATAAGAATTTTGCCTTATGCTTATTTTGAAAATGTTTATAATGGCAGTATTTTACACAAGTTAAAGAATTGACTGCTGGTAAAAACTTTGTTAGAGTTCTATCCTTGAAACCAAAATGACATTTTAGTACTATGTGAACAGTTGTTATTTCTTAGTTAATTGTACAATTTCTATCATGTTGGAATAAAGGTACACGAAAAATTGAATAAAGGTTTATGCATTCAGTTTCATTATGTACTGTATAGTGCATGAGAGTTTGTGGAAATCAATCACCAGCTTGAAGTATATGTTTCAGATAGGAGATATCACAACAGACAAAAAATGATGACTTCTATCAACATAAGAATTTTGCCTTATGCTTATTTTGAAAATGTTTATAATGGCAGTATTTTACACAAGTTAAAGAATTGACTGCTGGTAAAAACTTTGTTAGAGTTCTATCCCTTGAAACCAAAATGACATTTTAGTACTATGTGAACAGTTGTTATTTCTTAGTTAATTGTACAATTTCTATCATGTTGGAAAAAAGTGACACAGCAAAACCAGTACCAGCTGAATAGGATGCAATTAGATATTGTTTTAAGAATAGATGTTAGTGAAAACTAAAAAAAAAATTGTACAATATAATAAGGCATATTGTCTGTTGGTTTTTTTTTTCATTTTTACTGTGCATTGTATTACAAGATAATGTTTGATGCTGTGTATTTTATTAATTAATTTTCATTGGAATTGCTATTAATTGAACATTAATATTGCTGAGTAAAAAAAAAAACAACTTTTGAAATATAGATTGTCATGAAAGTAATATGAGTAATAGCATCCAATTACTTTATCATCAATAAAACATGTTACCATAGATTAATTGCTACCAATTTCACTGAATTTGATTTTGCATATATTATAGGAAATATGCTTGATTTATTATAAAAAATTGTATTTTTACATATTTGTAAATTAAGAAGCAAGTAGAAAAAAATCTCTATGGATAACTTACTGTGCTTGCTGTTCAGTAGCAAATGCTTAATACTGGCATTGAACCAATGTTGATAGTTGTTTAATGTTGTTGATTAAGTTGTCTCTTTTGGAAAGGCCTGTATTATAATCTTTTATCCTTTGATCAATATGGAATAGCTGTCTTATTGGCTATCATGCATAGTGACATACAAAAAATACTAATTTAGAATTTAGATAATTTAGAGCTTGACAAATTGTGAAGACACATGTCGTATGTTGACATCTAGATATCTTTTGGTTATTTGTGTTGTTGTGTTGCTGTCTCATTGATTTAAACCCCACATCTCCTTCTATTCATTCGTCCTGAACATGCTTAAAATATTTGCTACTGCATGTTAAGCAATCAACAATCAACTTGGACTTTAGTAACATGAAAATTTATCATCTCTGTAATATCTTGTAACAATATAAGCCCTATATGTTTAACAGGTATGTCAGTTGGATACACATATTACTGTCAATTTTTTTGCTGAGTATTTTTTTTTTTTTGGAAAATTGCAATGGAAAAGGTTTGCTAAAATGAAAATTAGCATTTTGAATTTTTTTAGCATTATTTGTATTGCAACATTTCCTGAAATCATAATAATTAATCTTGCAGTTTTGTCCATAAAAAATATATACAAATTATAAATGTATGCAAAAAATTAGGAATTAAAAGTACTTGAATCTGTGTGTATCATAACAATTTTTGTCTGGCTGGTCCATATAAATAAGAAGATGTGGTATGAGTGCCAATGAGACAACTCTCCATCCAAGTCACAATGTATAAAAAGTAAACAATTATAGGTCAAAGTACATCGGAGCCTTGGCTCACACCGAACAGCAAGCTATAAAGGGCCCAAAAATGACTAGTGTAAAACAATTCAAACAGGAAAACCAACGGTCTAATCTAAATAAAAAACAAGAAACGAGAAACACTTATGAACCACACCATGCCAGAATACCATACATAACTGGATTTGTACCATTTTATATATCATCATACATATTTTATTTTCAGATAAAGAGACTGAAAAGATGAAGAAACAATCAGATTCACTAACTTACATACAAGCATGTCTTGTCTTTCTTGTGTTTATATCCATGACAACAGCATCTGGTTACCATGACTACTGTATTATTGGTGCTGGACCAGGAGGCCTTCAGTTAGGATATTATTTGCAGCAACAGAATAGAGACTATATCATTTATGAACGTACAAATATTTCAGGTATGGTAGCATTTTGTTATATACCAAGTCGGAACCCTGTCAACGGTCGTCTTATGTGGTATCTTACTGTTTTATGGTTTTTGGATAGATTCTGTTTTATGTATTCACAAAGTTTTTAGACTGGACAATTTAGATCTTGCCATATTGCCATATTGTATAGACATCTGTCTTATGTAGAAGATGTTTACCTTTAGATATCTTTTTGTTATTTGTGTTGAGTTGCTAACTGATTGACATACACCCCACATCTCCTTTGATTCATATTCATGACAGGATATTTTATATCATTTTAGTCCAATGTTAAAGGACTTTATTTGATTTTATAGCACATGAAATCTGTCAAAAGTTCTTTCAGTCAAAATTTTGATACCCATCCAATAATAGGCCTTATTAGCACTTGTCCTGGCTTTTCTTTGTTATTCTCTGATTTTGTCTTATGATTCCACACCAAAAATATACAATATGATATCATTTGTCTGTACTTTCAGTCTACTCCAGTTCCAATTTCAAACATTTACCAATATGTTGTGGAGAAATAAGATATCCCACTGGATACAGATTTTTTCTCTCATATTAAACCATTTTCATAAAGGTAGAATGTATTCATAATAAATAGTATAGATGCCTTTGGTGACATACAAACATATTTATTTGATATATCTCTAGGACAAAAGAAATATCATTCAACTTTGATAACCTATGCTAAGCATACTGTTATTTAAAGTTCATAGAAGGAAATTACCAGCCCACATACAGATGACCCAAGTTCTGTGTCAATCTGGTTTAATTCACATATTTTACAATGCCTGTCTTAAAACACAATCATCCCATCTTATTTCCAGGATATCTATGGTATTACAATACCATTTGATAAAGAGCTCTAAAGATCAAGACAACTGGCGCTCCTATTTATGGCTCTGATCATATTAATGCCAAAACAGTTTTGATGTCTTCTGTAATTATGGTATTCCAAATATTTTCCATTGAAAGATTCTCGAGGGATCTTGAATGAATTCTAGTGAGCATCAACTGTTAATGGAATACTCTAATACTAGGATTTTTACGATGCTCATAGTGACGAATTCTTCACTTGGTGATAAATTGGTACTTGCACTTTCAGTTGAATTCACACTGTAAACTAAATTATTTCTCCGTTAAGCTATATAAACTTTGTTTGAATTGAATTGATCAAGACAGAATGGTTTGATTTGTTCTGAATTAAACATAAATTTTTGATATCGCCAACAGTTGTTTTTGTTTTTATGTAGTAACACTGACTGGTTTTTCATTAAAAAATGTGTTTTCATTTAGCTTGATTTAGAATTTTTAAATTTTCCATGTGAATTTTGCCTGACAAATAATAAACTGCTATTTATTTTGAACTGTGAAAATATGGAAATTTCATAAGGAAAGTGTGAAAAGATAATTTAGATTGCTATCCTATTGCAAATTGGATATGATATCTTTCCACTTCCAGTGTTAGATTTATTGACAAAATTTTGTTCCATTAACTTAGTTTTATACAAATTCCAAAAATAAAAGAAAAGGACAAGAATTTAATAATATTTAAATTGTTGAAAAATGGTTTTTATACGTCCGTTAATGGGACGTATTATGGTATACCGTTGTCCGTCTGTCCGTCCGTCGTCAACATGTCAGACATTAACTCAAAAACGCTTTAACCAGTTTGCATAAAACTTTGGTGAATTGTTTATATCTATTGACGTGAGCTCCCTTTCGTTTTTTTATAAATTTTAGATTTTACGTTTCCGAGTTATGGGGTTTTATTTATTAAAAAAAGGGGGATTTTCCAGTTTTCGGACAATAACTCAAGAATGCTTTCACCAACTTGCAAGAAATTTTGATTAATTGTTTATATCTATTGACATGAGCTCCCTTTTGATTTTTATAAATTTTAGAGTTTACGTTTCCAAGTTACAGGGTTTTATTCATAAAAAAAAGGGGGATTTTCCAGTTTTCAGACAATAACTCAAAAATGCTTTCAGCAGTTCTCATGAACGTTGATGAATTGTTGATATCTATTGATGTAAGCTCCCTTTAGAATTTTATAAATTTTAGATTTTACATTTCTGAGTTATGGGGTTTTATTCATTAAAAAAGGGGGGATTTTCCAGTTTTCAGAAAATAACTCAAAAATGCTTTCAGCAATTCTTATGAAACTTTGGTGAATTGTTAATATCTATTGATGTAAGCTCCCTTTAGAATTTTATAAATTTTATTTGTTTATAGTCTGACAACAGATTTACTAAGTATTGCGCAACAGCATAGTGTATTACACAACAGCAAGAAATCTTTAATTGAATATAAATTCAATATTACACAACAGCAAGAAATCTTTAATTGAATATAAATTCAATTCATATAACCAATTTCAAGTTCTTTGACTAATTTATTCAGAAACCTATAATATGTCAAATATTTAATTACAATCCAAACTCAGACCTGTATCAAGCTTGAATATTGTGTCCATTTTTGCCTCAACTGTTCAGGGTTGGACCTCTGCGGGCATATCCAGCTGTGCTCAGCGAAGCAGTTTATTATGATATTTAGGAATTTTGATTATCGGTAGTCTTCCTCAAAAGGATTCATTAACATTTATTGTAAATAAAAGATTTTTTGGCTGGAATTTCCGATAATTTTTAGTTTCATAATGCCATGTGTGTAAGAAGGAATTTCTTTGTTTAAGTATATTAACATGAGGTCAAGGACTGCATGTTCAATACATGTTCATCTAATTATATTATCAGATTGGTCAACATAGCTCAGACTCTTTTGATCTAGGTCATTTATACTTAGTTTTAGCTGACAAAAAAGTATTTATGCAAAAATATTGTCTGTTCTTACTGTTGGTTATAATGCAGTCCAATATTATTTCAGTTCCCTGTTATGTCAATATTTCATTTGGCATATTTGACATTATAGACCCAATCATAAATTCATGATTGATGCCTTGTAGACAGAGTGGTAGCCTTTGAAAATATTCACTTTGTCACTCAGTATAATAATCTCTCTTTGGATTGAACACATTTGTGTAAAATTATCTCTCCTGGCCAAATTATATATTCTTCATTAAATTCATAATATAGTTTCATTCTGGTTAACTTTGTGTTTTTGTCTATTCTCTTGAAAACTATCATAATAGAAAGATAGAAACTTTAGAAATCAAAAATGATCAGCTAGACAAGACCTACAAATAGGTTAACATAGCTGAAATTATATGTTGACGATTTTTACGCTTTTTTGCATTTTAGGCAAAATCTATAAAAGATAGATTAAAACTGTTAGGGTAAAAATGAACAGCAAGACAAGAACTACAAATAGGTCAACATAGCTGAAATTGTAAGTTGATGGCTTATAGGGGTGAAGATTTTTACACTTTTTTTACATTTTAAGCAAAATCTATATAAGATAGATTGAAACTGTAAGGGTAAAAAAGACCAGAAAGACAGGATCAACTATTAAGTCACCAAAACCAAAATTGTCAGTCCACTTCTTATATGAGTTACTGCCCTTGAATAATGATTTTTACGCTTTTTTTGAATTTATGCAAAAACTATTGAAGATTGATTGAAACTGTAAGGGTAAAAATGAACAGCAAGACAGGATCAACTATTAAGTCATCAAAGCCAAAATCGTCAGTCCACTGCTTATATGTGTTACTGCCCTTTAATATGATTATTTTTACGTTTTTTATATGACCGAAAAAATTTTGCAGTCATATATTGATATCACGTTGTCCGAAGACATTTGGTTTCTGGACAATAACTTTAGTATAAGTACATAGAAATCTATGAAATTTAAACACAAGGTTTATAACCACAAAAGGAAGGTTGGGATTGATTTTGGGGGTTATAGTCCTAACAGTTTAGGAATAAGGGGCCAAAAAGGGGCCCAAATAAGCATTTTTCTAGTTTCCAGACAATAACTTGTGGATCGGTGTATTGATCTCTGAAATTATACCACAAGTTTCCATACCACAAAGGGATGGTTAGGATTGGCTTTGGGGGGTATTGGCTCAAACCGTTTAGGAATAAGGGGCAAAAAAGGTGGAAAAACAAGGGTTTCCTTGTTAATGGATGATTACTTTAAGTACAATGTCTTGTGTTTTGATTACCTCCCTTGTACCGCTTTTAAATTATGTATAAAGAAATGTTGTATTGTCTTGAGGTGATTAGCTGTCAATTTATTTTTAGAAGTTACTATTAAAAATGCTGATTAAGGAATATTAATTTTAGACATGATTATGTATGTCATTTTCTATGATTTTTATGATGTATTTAAATGGGTAATTATGGTTGTAAACTCCATTGGAAATTTGAATTGAGATAATGACCATATCTTGAGGGAAAGAATTTTTTTAGAAAAAAGGGGGTTGAAAAAAATTGAGGGGGTAAAAAGAAATGGGGGGGGCACATTTTTTTTTTCTCATTTCAGATTTCAGAGATTACCTCCCTTACACTGCTTTTAAATTATGTATAAAGAAATGTTGTATTGTCTTGAGGTGATTAGCTGTCAATTTATTTTTAGAAGTTACTATTATTTAAGGAATATTAATTTAAGCCATGATTATGTATGTCATTTTCTATTTTAAGACTTTTATGATGTATTTAAATGGGTAATTATGGTTGCAAACTCCATTGGATCAAATTGAGATTATGACCATATCTTGAGGATGATGGGGAGACAAGTTTTTCTCATTTCAGATTTCAGAAATTAAAAAGAAAATTTCTTCAAATATTTTTTTTTGCAAAAAAAAGGGGGGAGGGGTTGGGGGTGGGGTGGGGGCTGGTAAAAACAATTTTTTTTGGAAAGGAGGGGGGGGGGGGGCTGGTCAATTCACAACAGAATAGTGTATTGAGCATAGTGTATTGCACAAAAGCAAAAAAAAAAGGGGGGAGGGGTTAAATTGAATATAAATTCAAATCAAATCATATAACCAATTCTAAGTTCTTTGACTACAGTTATTCTGTGTCAGAAACCTATTATGTGTCAAATATTTAATTACAATCCAAATTCAGACCTGTATCAAGCGCGAATATTGTGTCCATTTTTGCCTCAACTGTTCAGTGTTGGACCTCTGCGGTCGTATCCAGCTGTGCTTAGCGAAGCAATTTATTGTGTTTTTTGCAAAGAGTGAAAAACACATAAAAATGATCAGCAATACAAGATCAACAAAAAAGAGATTTTAGTCATGAAATATATTCTAGTCTACAATGTTGTAGAGTGAACATTGCTGAAGAATCACAAATATACAGGTGAGCCACACAGGCTCTTCAGAGCCTCTAGTTTTATACCACACAGAAAATACAAGAAAAGTGTATTTGATTCTTGAATAATCCATGAATTGAATATCATTTTTATTGGGCTTGTGGATCTAATGACTTTCTTTAAAAAACTTGATTTAAATATGTCTGATTAGGTAATGCATTTATGTGTAGGTTTTAAGAGGAAAATGTATTCATGGAATATGTGATGTTTGAGGCGGAATTAGTTTATTTTTTATTTGTCTGATATAACCTGTTTTTAGCACTGTTTCTTACAACAGCCAAGCTCTAATGTCCTGCTAAAAGATTGTCAGAATCCGCAAATTACATCTAAATTCAATTAACTTAGGTCATTACTGTATCATGATAGTGGTGTATCTTTATTTGGTGAAAACGTTGTGGAAGTTGTAAAAACTAATCATTTCCAAGATCAAATCTTACGGAAATTTGTCAAACTATCTCTTAACTCATCTTCTGTGAAACAGTCATGTCAATCAATGTTGTAATTTATTTTGAGTTGGCGGAAACAGATCAGGCAAATAGTTATCATTTAAATTAAAATCTTTAGGATGAAACAAAGCAAATATAATGTTTGGGTAAATACACTAAAAGTAATGAAATGGGTTTACACTTCTGAAAGAGCAGTTTGATGAACAACTTTTTGTTTAATTAGGGATATAGTGTTTAACAGTAATTTATATGTAAATAGATGTCTTAAATTAATGAATCATTGAATCCAATTAATACCGCAGTTTGAGTTGAAAAATAATAGATAAGACCATTTAACATTTAGGTTTAAAATCTCATCCTCCTTAAAAAAAATATAGGGATTGAGGATAAATTTTACTTGATTTTTTAAGAATTATTTTAAATGAATTATATATATGAAGGGAAAAAATCTTTGAGCGAGACAGGGGGATGGGTATATAAAAAATAATGCTAGTATGGCCTAAAACCCAATGCAGGTTTTCCAGATAAGGCTTAAAATTATATAATGGAAATATATGACATCAAGCTTCAAAGTATTGTACGATTGCATTTGAAATGTTCAGGGACCTTTCTACTTATTTTGTCAGTGTTGTTATGAATTATTTTAACTAGTGGCACTGGAACTTTTAATCCCTTAGTGTTATCATCATTATTAACGTCTCCTCGGAGACGTTATTAAGAATTGAACGATGGACAATCTGCGGGCTGAATGGTTCTTACTACCTGATTGGAAGATAATACTGAGACGTGAATAATTAAAGTTCCTTGATTGGTTGGGACAATCCAAACCTAGTAAATGTCTTTCAATCCCGTAGAGTATCGGATTTGTACTCTCTATTTTAGCAATTAGATTTTGCCTAGTCACAAATCATGCATGTCGATACACAGGTAACCTTTATCTATAAAAAGCCGAATCTCCTGATGTTTTGTTAACACGCACATGATTGTTTCACATTCAATCCATGAATCCAGTCGTTCACTGTTACGTACATTTTATACATGAAAAACATAAGAAAACTTTAACATGGTTATGATATTTCATGATGAGAGAATGAATAGTTTGACAAACATGTAAAGCATTTACAACCATGATTTGAAGGATTAGTACGATAAGGATATAATTTGACTCACAACATTAAACGATATACTACGGCTTCATAACGTGTGTGGTCTGAATGAAATAAGCGAGAACACTTTCCACTTTTATCAGCTAAGAGACGGCTAGCTTTTTTCGAAAAGCTATTACTTGTTCAACTATTTAAATTCATATCAGTTTCAGGGATTCTTTGAATTATATATTAGTTGATATAGTTTACCTTCTATTTATTTTTTATTGGGTTTCCTGTATCAAGGACTGGCTTTACAAAATGATATGTGCAAGATTATCTCTCCTGGCCAATTGAAACAATTAAAAAGAGAAAGCCAATGTCCTGAATAATGCCAAAAACAACAAACAGAAAGCAAATAAGACAGACAGCAACCTGAATTGGGACTGGCACATGAACACTGTGGTGGGGTTATTTAAGAGGGAACAATCATTTCTTAACCTTGCATAGTGGTGTAACATCATAATAGAACAAACTACAAGAATAAGTTGAATGGCACTTTTGTCGATTTTCAACGCTCTTCAACTTCTTAATCGATTTAGCCTTCCAACTCTTTTGAAATGAGTGCCATTGATGAATAATTTGAGGACAGAAAATGTGTCTGGCTTACTAAACAATAAGACCTTTATCTTAAAGACTTTCAACATGAAATAAGTCATTATCAGTGAAGCAAGCAATATACTTTTCAGTTATGATGTCAACTCTTATTTTATTTTGGAGAAATATCTGTTTATTGTGCAGGAGGCTCAGGCAAGTAAAAAGTAACTTTTTCACAATTTTAAAGTTGGAATAGAATCAATTGATATGCTTTGTATGCCTGAAGACAAATGGTCTTTCAAAACTTTTGTGTGTAATAACCAACATTGCAAGGATATGATCATGCTATTATGATGTCCCACAATGCATTTCACTCAGATTTGTATCTAGTGCCCTGTAATGTTATCATACTAATAGAATGATTACATTAAGAAGTTCTGATAGATCCTACATTATGTTTTATCTCTGTTAATTAATTTTACATTAAGGCTGATGTCCTTTTACAGCAGTTACGTCTGAGAACATGAATTGTATTCCTTGTATCTTTTACACATCTAAAGAAGACTAAAGTTACTTGGGTGGGTTAAAAAAAAGCAGACTTTCACTATTCTACTATTTTATTGATGGTTAAAACTTATTACAAAGAGAGGATGAAAATCAATGTTAGATAACAATAAAAATCCATCATGATTTCCTTATTTTATAATCAGATATGATGAGTCTGTAATGGCATCTTCATCCAGCTTTTCTTCCATTTTAAACCTAAACAATTAGCTTCGTCAATGTTCATGACAGGGACGTATTTAACTGTCCTTCTTATAAAACACATTGATGATTTCTCAGTTAATATTCATTGCCATGATCATAAGTGGTCATACAGACAGAAATTTATTAAATGTAATAAAAATGTAATTAACTGTAATAAAGGTTGATTTTATTATTGGGAAACAGGCAATGAACTTTTTGAGATGATGTACATGTATGATTATTATCCTACATACATGATTTAGTTATAAAATTTAATTAGATTAGGCTGTAGGGAAGATTAATATAAGCCTTTTCTTCTGTCCATAATGTCTTTATAGATAATAGGAAAATTAATGAATATGTAATATAAAAGAATAATATTATATTAGAAAATGCAATAAGAATAGCATACATTAAATGAGACAATAATTAAGTTCATTCCTTGGGAGATTTTGATAATATAAATGTACCTTGATCCTTGAGGTTTGCTATAAGTAATAATCTTCTTTATTTAGCATTTCGCTTGAGTATAAATTTTGTAATTGTACATTATCATACAATAATTAAATCTGTATGTTAAAGATTTGTGCTTTGGGGAAATGTCTTTGATGATAAATATTTTCTAATAATTGATACTAAAAATGTTGTGATAGTTCACAAAAAGAACATGTTACCCTTAAGCATGCTTAAGATAATAATACTAGTAATTAAAACAAGTTGCCTTCTTTTAAAAAAAGAAAAGGAATACGTGAACCCAAGATCGCTGACTGGTCACCAAAAAATTGTTGCTAAATTTATTTGCTTTTGATGTGAAATAATTGGCAGGGAATAAATACAATGATGATGATGTTAATACACCTTTATTGAAAATTTGTAATTATGTAGATTCTTGCAAAAGTCAATTAATTTTAATTTTTTGTATTACTTGGGAGTATACATCGTTTTTTCTGAGTGTTCAGTTTACTTAATCCTTATCCTATTGCATTTCTCAGTTTCTGCAAACCAGGTGTCTATAGCAAATTGCACAGACCAAACGCATTATAAATTTCAGCACTGAATTTGCTTTATAATCTGGATGCAGTTATTTAATCTTTCATATCTTCATATTTTGTTTCCTGGATACCTTCAATTATTCTTATTCTCATTATTGTAGCGATCTGTGACAGGCTGACAGCCATACATAATTAATTTGTAAATGTAAGTCCTTGGGAAATATTGTATATCAGGACAGTGTTAGTGTTAAACTTAAAGTCTGTACAAGTCACATGCTGGACAATTAAATGTGGTCTTATCGCATTACTTATATGAATTCAGCACCAGTAAGAGCTTGACACATGACTTTGAAGCATGGTTTTCATTAAGATATATTGATTCCAGTGTTTCTTTTTTTGTTGTTGTGTTACTGTCCTATTGAATTTTACCCCACATATTTTTTTATGCCCCACCTATGATAGTAGAGGGGCAACATGTTTTTCAGTCTGTGCATCTGTTTGTTTGTCCATTCATTCGTCCGTCCGTTCGTCCGTCTGTCCTGCTTCAGGTTAAAGTTTTTGATGAAGTTGAAATCCAATCAACTTGAAACTTAGTACACATGTTCCCTATGATATGATCTTTCTAATTTTAATGCCAAATTATAGTTTTGACCCCAATTTCGCGGTCCACTGAACAAAGAAAATGATAGTGGGAGTGGGGCATCTGTGTACTATGGACACATTCTTGTTTTATATAAATTGGTTCTTTTGAGAGAATAATCAGGTTTAATTCATATGTATAAATAATTGTCAGTATATGAGAGGTCTGTTGTGTTATTTACTCTCAAGAACAAAGAAAACATAGTAAGTTGCTTCGCACAGAGTTAAGCTTCAAATGGAAATAATTAATTAGACTTTGAATTTATGTAGACCACCTCTACCATGAGTAGTTAGTCATAAACATGTAAAGCCTTCAAAACCAAATGAATTTTAATCCTGGTGATGTACTACAGTTTTCCTTTTTTTTAAGATACAAAAACTATTGAAATAAGTTTCCAAGCAATTTATCAAATTATGTAAATAAAGCAATAAGTTGTCATAGCAAAAACAACTTGTCAAAAAGACAAATACATGTATGTATAAAGATAAGATATATTATGTTGCCAATGAGACATCTAGTCACCAAAGACCAAATGAATGTATGCTTTCATATAAATAATGGATAACTCTGAGTATTAAAAAACCCAAAAATGGCATCCAGGGAGGTGACAATACTAGGTAGTATTGTGGCTAACTTTAGAAGTCATACTTATGCTGAGTCTACCAAAAGACAAATCAGATCTATTTATAACTTATACTGAATTCTGTAGAAGAATGAACATTGCTTTTGTTCCCCTGAGCCCTGTGAACCTAGCCAGATATGTAACTTATTTTCCTGCTAGACTACTGTTCAACTCCATTAATATGTTCATGTCAATTGTCCATTTGCTACATTTAGAAGCAGTGGTTGCATCCCTTTTAATGTATTTTATGAGGTCTGTACTCAAGGGTATTAAACGGGTGTTGGGATAAGCAGTGCATAATAAATTGCCTTATAGCGCCAAAGATTTAGAATGAAATATCCAGTTTGTTGCCATTGAGCCTTTGTAAGAAAAACTAAAACCATTCAATTTTCAGGGTTGTGTGTAAGAAATTCCACTTCCCAGAGTGAGCAACTCTCATTTATGTTCATCAAAAGCTATCCTTCTTAATTGTAAGCAGGCTCTTGCCATTACCTCCCCCTCACCTATTTTCCTGTATTTAGTACACAGCAAGTTTACTCCTTTTACCTAAGCTGCTTTTGTAAATACTTAAACATTACTTAGCTTTTTTGGGTTATGACAACATCAAATATTTGGGGCAAAGATAATAAAATCTTTTCCAAAGTTTCAAAATATACTATCAATAAACACAAACTGTCAAGTATTTACTGATGGACAATATAAATTAACACAAACCGTCAAGTATTTACTGAAGGACATTTTTTTTTCAAATCAATCTCTTGTTTAAGTTTTACTTTCCGTTTTATGAATATATTGCAAGAAAAGATATCAGCAGAGATTTATAAAACTATACTAGAGCTATCTCAAATTGTTTCCGTGGATATCTGAATGGCCCATAGAAGCTTACAAACTCACCAATTTATAGGCATGAACCCCATGAGAGCACAAAGTTTCACCCTTGCAAGTAAAGGATATTCCTAACCTATGACAAAGTTGCAATGATAGACTCTCTGATTGGTTAACAAGACATAGGGTTTATATGGTAGGAATACAACACTCTGTGATTGGTTGATAAGACCTGAGTTTATATGGAATTGATAATAAAAACTTTAGTTAATAAGACATGAGTTTTTATGGGTGGAATCATAGACTATATGGTTGGTTCACAAGACATGAGTTTATATGGTAGGAATTCTAGACTCTTATGATTGGTTAATAAGACATGAGTTTATTTGGTAGAACTACTAGACTCTTTGATTGGTGCTAGGGGGGTGTTTAACGACCTTGACTACCCATGAGTGTCTCGCACTGACGGTGTAGCTGTGTTTGGTTAACAAGACATGAGTTTATATGGTAGGAATGCTAGACTCAATGATTGGTTAATAAGACATAAGTTTATATGGTAGGAATAATAGACTCTCTGATTAGTTAACAAGACACAAGTTCATTTGGTAGGTTTACTAGACCGTGTGATTGGTTAATAAGAGATGAGTATATATGGTAGGAATGCTAAACTCTTCGATTGGTTAATAAGGGATGAGTATATATGGTAGGAATGCTAAACTCTTCGATTGGTTAATAAGACATGAGTATATATGGTAGGAATACTAAACTCTTTGATTGGTTAATAAGACATGAGATTATATAGTAGGAAAACTGGACTCTGTGATTTGTTAATAAGACATGAGTTTATATGGTAGGAATACTAGACTCTCTAATTGGTTAATAAGATATAAGTTTATATAGTTGGAATTCTATCTATAATAGCAACCTTAAATGATATTTCCTGTATCTTAAAATAAAAAACAGAAAATGCACTTGCACTTAAATTGTGATAGATGTATACAATTTGATTTTTTTTCTGTCATCAATCTTACTTTTACAGCTACAGATATTCATCTTATTATATAAATGAAGGCAAAAAACTGACAGCATATATTTAAGGAAAGACTGTAATATTTTTTCTGTCTATGAAGAAATAACATTAAAAATGTGGTGCACACTGAATAACCCGCGCAGTTAAAAAAAAAAACGTTGGTGACGTCACGGTCACGTGTCAAAATTATGTCTATGAGCTGATAGACAAAACACTTTCAGCCAATCAGAAGGTGTGTTACATCCAAAATTAAATTATTCACATTTAATACATTTTTATACCTTTTATTTGTAAATTTTTTTATACTTGGATTATTTTGCTTTAGTGGGTACCAATTTTTGGGGATATTTGAATTCAGGGTTTTGTTAAAGTCTGCAAACAACCTCATAGAAAATTTTATATTTTGTTGGAACATTTAAATTTGTGGTTCATAAAATCTACGAAAATTGGTATCTGACAAATAAAAATGATTCCAATACTACAGTGGTAAAAGTACATAATTTAGAATAAATCTCAATGATAAAGTACTACAGTTATTGATTTCTTCTATGATGGTAGAAAGTACAAGAAGACTATTAAAGTAGATTACATTGCTATTTAGAAAGAGATTGCTTTTTTCTATAAGTTACAGAAATAAGACTATATTCTAGACTTATTTGCAAACTGATTGATAACCTTTTGATGTTTGTTAGTAATTTCTATAATAATAGTGACTGGTATTTATCATGGCTGCCATTTCTGTCTGGTCAGAATAATTGCGTGAACCCCTGAGTGGTTCACGCTTACATATTGGCGAGTTTTGGAAGTGTCTATGGGCCACTCGATATCCTCGGAATCACGATTCTCGGAACGTCTCGAAAATTTCCCATCATTTATACAGGTAGTTATTTATGTCTTTGATGCGGTCCCTCTATGGATTGGCTACCACATGACATTGTATATTTCAACAATCTGGCAAAGTTCATTTGTAGATTTGAAAGTACAACATGAAAGACTATTTTGCATTCTAAAATCGTTTATATGTTAGGACCTATTTGCCTTTTGATAAAACATATATGTTTTTAATAATGTGAATGTTTATTAAATATCAAGTATAATGATAACGCAATTATATAATTTATGCTTTGAGTTGGTCCCTCTACGCGTTTTGTGTGTGTAGCTTTTAAAGAACCTGGGAATAGTTTATTGATATACAATGACCCAGAATAAACTGATTATTTCTGAACGTTTGTCATTTGATATTTTGTATTTCAATCATAGCATGAGAAAATGTCGGAAAGCATGAAGAAAATTAAAAAAACGATATTTCTGTTAAAAATATTTATCTTAGGTCGGAAAGCAGAAAGACAATCAAACAAAAGGATTTTTCTGTAAAAAAAATATCTAATTTCTTTAATAGATACTACCAGTCTAAGAGAATATTCATTGTTCAGGTAAAACTGAGACTGAATTTATTCCTAATAATTATAAAATATAATTAAAATTGTAATTTATACATGCATTATGTCTCATAGGTTTGAACAGTCATTACATTTATGAAAATTATATGTAACGTATGAGCATAAATGAGCAGGGATGCGTACCCAAAGTTATCTAAACATCTAAATTTTAAACGGGCATGAATGAAAAAATACGCGTGGTTTCAATTCACAAGGATTTTAATTCCTTGCATCTCACAAAAAAACGTATAACAAAATTAATTACTATCATAATGCCAATTACTTTATACTGTTTTAGTAGGGATTTATAAGTCTCTGCTTATATTTTGTATAGCAATATATTCATATAGACTATGTGGAATGTTAGACTTTAAAAAGATATTCATTTGATAAATAAAATGTCCATCCGTAACTACTTGACATTTGTGTTGATTGATATTATATTCAAGCTATTTTCGGAAAAAGTTCATTAACAGGAATATATGTTTATTATAAAATTTCAATTCATTTTTATATGACCGCAAAAGATTTTTGCGTTTGTTTATTGGTATGACGTTGGCGTCATCATCGTCGTTGTCGTCGTCGTCCGAAGACACATTGGTTTTCGCACAATAACTTTAGTTTAAGTGAATGGATCTCTATGAAATTTTACCATAAGGTTCAATACCACAAAAGGAAGGTTGGGATTGATTTTGGGGGTTATGGTACCAACAGTTAAGGAATTAGGGGCCAAAAAAGGGGCCAAAAAGTAAGCATTTTTGTAACTTCCAGACAATAACTTGTGTGTTAGTGTATGGATCTCTCTAAAAATTGTACCACAAGGTTCCATATCACAAAGGGAATGCTCGGATTGATTTTGGGGGTAATTGCCTCAAAATTTTAGGAATGAGGGGCTAAAAAAGGGGCAAAAAACAAGCATTTTTCTAGTTTCATGACAATAAATTGTATGTAAGTGTACTACAAGGTTCCATATCACAGAGGGAAAGGTGGAATTGAGTTTGGGGGTAATTGCCCAAAACGTTTAGGAATAAGGGGCCAAAAATAAGCACTTTTCTAGTTTCCAGACAAAAACTTGTGTTCAAGTGTATGGATCTCTCTGAAATTGTACTGCAAGGTACCATACCACAAAGGGAAGGCTGGGATTGAGTTTGGGGTAGATGAATCATAAGGGATTTCAAAAATTGGGGAGGATTTTTCCCCTTTTTTCCTTTTTTTTTTCTTTAAAATTTTCCATTATAAGTTGGTTATTTTGATTTATATATAAAAGCAAATAATAATGATACGGTTTGATTTCATCAAAAATTGAAATATTGAGGTTCTTTGATATGCTGAATCTAACCGTGTATTTAGATTCTTAATTTTTGGTCCCGTTTTCAAATTGGTCTACATTAAGGTCCAAAGGGTCCAAAATTAAACTTAGTTTGATTTTAACAAAAATTGAATTCTTGGGGTTCTTTGATAAACTGAATCTAACCGTGTTTGTATTTAGATTTTGGATATTGGACCATAATAGGTAAATTAAAAATTTTTAAGTTTTTAGACCACATTCGTTCTGTGTCAGAAACCTTGACTTACTTACTTGACTTAATCCATTTCGTCCCAAGGGGGACATAGGGCGACTACAGTTTCTTTCCATTTCTTCCTGTCCATGGCTATTACTTTTGTTTCTTTCCAGGTCTTCCCAATTTTGCTCAGTTCAGTTGTTAGTCCCCTGCGCCAGGTGTTTTTTGGCCACCCCCTTTTTCCATGTCCTTGGGGGTTCCATTCTAGGGCTTGCTTGGTAATGTTTGAGTCTTTTTTCTGAGGGTATGTCCGATCCACTTCCACTTTCTAGTTCTTATTATCTGAGTTGTTGGCTGTTGTTTGGTTCTTCTCCATAACTCATTGTTAGATATTTTGTTTGGCCATCTGATGTTGAGGATGTTTCTCAAACATTTATTGACAAAAGTTTGGATAGATTTGATGGATGCAGCTGTTTCTCTCCAGGTTTCTGATCCGTATAAGAGTATTGATTTGACATTGGTGGTAAATATCCTTAACTTTGTGCTAGTTCTTAAAGCATTACTCCTCCAAACAGGTTTAAGCATGGAAAATACCTGTTGTGCTTTCTTTTTTCTCGCCGATATGTCTTCGTCTGTGCCTCCTGATGTACTGACAATACTTCCAAGGTAAGTGAATTGTTGTACATCTTCAACAGCAGAGTCATTGATCTTAAGACAATCTTGCTGGTTTGTATTTAGCCTCATTGATTTTGTTTTCTGGGTGTTGATGTATAGGCCTGTTTGTTTTGCTGCTGTTTCAAGACTTTTGGTCTGATGTTGTGCATCTCGGAAGCGATGGGATAATGTACAAATGTCATCAGCAAATTCTAGGTCTTCTAGACGTGTTGTGAGAGTCCATCCAATGCCTTTCGGATCTTTGTAGGCTGTTTTACCAACCCAGTCAACTACTATTAGGAAAAGGAGCGGAGGGAGATGACAACCTTGACGTACCCCAGTTGTAACAGGGAATGGTTCGGTCTTAGTTCCACCATGTATAACTTGACAGGAAAATTGGTCGTATAGCAGTTTTATCATTTTGATAATCTTTTGTGGAATTCCATAGTGTCCAAGAATGTCCCAGAGGACCTGGTGGTCAATGCTATCAAAAGATCTCTGGAAATCCACAAAATTTAGGTAAAGTGTCGTCTGCCATTCTATTGTCTGTTCGATGATAATTCTCAATGTGGCTATTTGGTCTACACATGATCTTTCTTGTCTGAAGCCAGCTTGTTCATCTCTTAGTATCTTATCAACTTCATTTTTCATTCTGCTAAGGATGGTGCTACAGAGCAGTTTGCTCGGTATGGACAGTAAAATGATACCTCTCCAGTTGTTGCAAAGTGACTTGTTACCTTTTTTGGGGATTTTCACTAAAAGTCCTTTACTCCAATCGTCTGGTATTTCTTCTTCTTCCCAGATCTTATTTAGTAGTTGTAACAGGCTAAGGACAGAGGTATCATCCAAGACTTTAATAGCTTCTGGTGGTATGTTATCAATGCCACCTGCTTTCCCATTTTTTAGACTTTTGATAGCTTTGGTAACTTCAGCTCTTGTTATTTTGTTGGTTTTGATGTTCAATGTTGGACCATTTTGTAGTTCAGGTGGATCTGTAGATGGTGGTCGGTTAAGAACCTGCTCAAAATGCTCTTTCCACCTTTCAAGTTGATCTTCCAGTTTAGTGAGGGTCTTGTTTTCTTTATCTTTGATTGGTGTATTTGAGGTTGGTGGTTTACCGCTTAATTGCTTTGTAATGTTGTATAGGGTTTTGATGTCTCCCTTACTACAGGCGGCTTCGGCTTCTTTGGCTAGTTCTACAAAGTTCCTTTTATCTTGTTTGCAGCTTTTCTTCACCTCTTTATCTTTATTGCTATATTGTTCTTGAGTCTGCTTTTTCTGCTGTTTTCTTTCACTTGTCGTCTTTCGTTGACAATTTTCCATGTATTTTCTGACATCCATTGCTTGCGGTTTTGTTGAAGATAATCGTTTCTTCACATGATTGAACAATAGAATCTCTGGTCATTTCCCATGCTGTGTTGATGTTAGTTTCGTCATCATGTAGGTTTTCAAGTACACTGAATTTGTTTTGGAGCAGAATTTGATAGTCTTGAACAACTTTAGGGTCTTTGAATAGATCAACATTAAATTTCTTTCTTCTAGACTTGAAACCTATGCTGTGTCAAATATTTAATCACAATCCAAATTCAGAGCTGTATCAAGCTTGAATGTTGTGTCCATACTTGCCCCAACTGTTCAGGGTTCGACCTCTGCAGTCGTATCAAGCTACGCCCAGCGGAGCATTTTCTTTTTTTTTTCTTTTTCTTTTATTAGTTTACCCTTATAGCATTTAAATATTTGTACTATGATGCGGTTTTGAAAATTGTATTCATTGTGTTGACCAGCTATCCTTGGTTCATTCACATTATACATCACCCTGTTAACACGCACACTATTGGTTTGCCTTCACAAAAATTCTGGAGAAAATGTCAGTGAATCCGGAGTCAAAACACTTGAGGTAGGTAGTTTGACATCCGAATTCAACTATTAGTCAGATTAATATACGTGATGACGCAAATACGTATTCTTATCCAGAGTATCAGTGTGTATGCTTTCTATTTACTATTTCTTGCACAAAAATACCACGTTCATGCATAAATATTAATTTCACTCGCGAATGCAAATTTTCGCTTTTCTCATCTAAATTCAGGACACTGCAGTAAGAGCTTGACATGTGACTTTCAAGCACGGTCATCATTGCTTACAGTATTGTGACCTCTAGCTGTTTCTCTTTTGTTTTCTTTTTTGAGTCACTGTCCTTTTATAAACTTTGACATTTTCGAAATGCCAAGGATTTTCTACTCAAGGAATAGATTTGTAATTTATTTAGCTTTTTTAATTACTTTTATACGAGCGTCACTGATGATTCTTTGTAGACTTAACTCGCGTCTGGCGTACAACATGTCAATCCTGGTATCTTTTTATATCTACATGTCCATGATGTCTTTTTATATAAATTGGTTCTTTTGAGAGTCTGTTCAGGTATTCATAAAACTTCTGAAAAATAAGATATTCTTCAAAACCAAGTTTCCTGTAGAATATTTGGATTGATTTAAGTAAAATCGGGAAATCCTTAAAATTTGAGATGTTTTATGAGACCAAAATAAGTCTCTATATAAGAGGTCCAAAGGAAGCTGCGACTCTTTTCACAAAAAATCTTAAGAGTAAAAATACTCGTAAGTCATACACATTTCAGTATAACTTACGATCAATTTTTATCGTAAGATTTTTTGTGAAAAGAGTCGCTGGTGTGTTACTCTCAAAAAAAATATACGAAACCTTCTATTATAAGTTGCATGCCACAGGGTTTCACTTCACATGGAAAATGGACTTTAAATTTATCTATACATCTACCACGAGTACAGACAACTTCAATAACGAGTTGAGAATATGAATGCATCCATATGCAAGTAACAAAATACAAAGATATGATAGATAGAATAAATGCATCAAGTTTATACAGCAAACTGAGTGCTTAAATTTATATTTCGATTGGTTTGTGCAATTTGCAGTATACATCCGGTTTGCAGAAACTGGAATATGCAATAGGATTATGAAAAAATGATTTACAATCCCTAGTAATAAATGAAATAGTCAAGCTTTAAAATGTATATTCAAATAGTAGCTGTATATACACTGTTCTATTCACAACTATCCAACATTGCTGTCAACTGACTTGTGCAAGAATGTACACACATATTTTTAATAAAGGTAGTTTAACTTCATCATTATTTTCTTCTTTTCACAGTCAATTATTTCAATTCAAAAGCAAACAAAAATTCAGCAACAATCTTTTGATGACCAGTCAGCGGTCTTAGGTTCACATATTGCTTTTCTTTTTTTAAAGAAAGCAACTTGTTTTATTCTTTTTTCATGTATGATCATGCAGTTCAGTAACTCAGATATTGTTATACTCAGATCGATGACGACCTCTGTCCTTGACTGTCCTTGACTGTCATACAATGTCAGAAGTATTTATTCTGGGGCAGTTATAAGATGGCCATCTTACTCCTTCAATTGACAGATTGTTTGACTTAAGGATGTATTCTTCTGACGTTTCAGTCTCGTTGAAATCTCGTTCTGGAATTATTTCCAAAACATGTGATACAAGTGGAAAATATCAATGAATTTAAAAATATTATGATCAAACTCAACTCTGTAAAAAAATTGTGTATTTATAATAAGTAGTTTTTGAGTAATACAATTTTCAAATTTTATAACCAATCAAGTCAGTCTCATTAGCCAAAAGTTGAGAAAATGGGTGAGGGGTACAAGAAATGATTTTACCAGATACATGTGCATCCCATATCAATTTTTTCTTTTCAGATTTTTTAGATATATATTTTTTCAATCATTTATAACAAAGAAGTTGAAACAATATGCTTTTTATTCTTAAAAAAAGAGAAAAATCCCAAATTTACAAAGTTGGCAACATGGTAAATTTAACATGAAAAAGCAACAAAATTTTATAAAACTTTCTTATATTAACACCTACCCATAGTTTTTTAAGTTAAATTTATTCAGATTGGTTCACTTCATCTTTAGTGAAAGTATGAAAAAAGTTTAATAGTGAAACTGTGATTTTTTCATGATAATAGCCCAAAAATGGGTAAAAATTGATGAAAATGGGAAAATCATCAAAATTAGGTACTTAAAAATGGCTGTAGCAAAAAAAGAAGTGCACCACCATATGATTTTTTCTTCACCAATTATTTTTTTACAGTCATATAAACCCAAAAATCATGTTAAGAAAAAAAGTTTAATTCTAGAAATTTTTGGCTCCTCAGAGGTGTACATCCTTAATCATTGAATTGTTTCTGTGTGAAATCAAAATAATTATTGACATTAACAACTTAAAAAATCTTAACCTTCATCTTTAAATAATAAAATACACCTTCATCTTTAAATAATAAAATACAACTCATGTGAATAAGTAACAATGATTTTTGTGTAAGAGTTGTTTTTCAAATCCACAAAATAATGTTGTTGGAAGTTCAGAGTGAAGCTTGAATCTTATTAGCTGGCTAAAAATTATGATTTTTTCTTTTCTACTTTCAGGTAGTTTTTATACGACTTATCCTCGCCATCGAACACTTATCAGTATTAATAAAAGACACACAGGAAAAACTAATAAAGAGTTCAACCTCCGCCATGACTGGAACTCTCTTTTGAGTGATGATGAATCTTTGCTCTTCCGACATTACTCAAAAGAAATGTTTCCACATGCAGATGTCCTTGTGAAATATTTAGACGATTACACAAACAAACTAAATATCAATGTACAGTATAATACAAATGTCCGAAATATTATAAAATATAAAAGTGATAGAACATTTGCAAAACATGGATACATGTATGAATTTGATGACCAGAATAACAACAGATATAAATGTTCGTAAGTATTCATTACAACTGTAAACATTAGCAATGTTTTTTTGTCCAGATGTAAAAACAAAGTCGTTATAATAATTATGAAAGCTATCTGGATGCTGTGCATCGATATTATTTTCCAGAAACAAATTATGATTTTAGCCATTGAAATAATATTTAACAAACTTTGTTTGATAATGTCCCTGTGCATGAAAAAAGGCCCTGTTGATTTTTGGGACAAAGGTCAAGGACACAGCAGCTAAAGATAGCCTGAAATTTCAGCAAACTTTTGGTTTCAAGATGTTATCTTTTGAACGATATCTCTTACTTTTACCAAACTTGGATGAGAAACACCCCTATTGATTTTGGGTTCAACAAATCATCATCTTTTGAATGATTTGTTTAACTTCTAATTAAATTAGTGTGATAATGCCCATTGGATGAAGACAACAACCTCGATGGATTTTAAGGCCTCTAGGTCAAAGGTCAAGGTCACACCAGCAATTGATATACTGACATTTAGATAAAATTTTGGTTTCAGGGTTATATCTTTTGAACCAGATATATAACATATACCAAACTTAGCTTGAGAAGGCCCCTTGGAAAGAACTAGCCCCCTGTAGAATTTTAGCCAGGTTGTCAAAAGTCACAGACACAATACCTAGTTTCTGTCAAAAGAACAATTAAAGCAATATGAATTCATTATCAGACCAGTAACAAGAAATGTTTTAGGAGTACAGCTTTAAGTATCATTATGCTTGAATGGTGATAAATAATCTAGGCTTATTTATAGTATATAAAAAAATTGCATTATTGTATGTCAGTTGCTGAGTTGTGAAATTAAATCATAGCTTAACAGTTACTGTAGCTGCAAATTGTGATTCTTCCTTATTTGTATTACAGAGTGCTTATAATAGCTACTGGATTATGGGTTCCTAACATTCCAGATTTAACGGGTATTGACTATGCAGAAGGATATGAGACAATGTCCATAAACCCTGATGACTATGAAGGGAAAAATGTCCTTATTCTTGGTAAGATAATTATTATAAGGTAGTAGTGTACTAACACATTAAACATTTGAATAGTCTTTGACTATTTCCTTTGGAAACTTTATAAATATTTGACAGAATAACATCATTTACCATGTTGACAATTAAATGTTTCAAAGAGGAATTATGGGTAATTCATTGTTAATACACCAAATAGAAATAAGAGTAGCTCATTGGGGGAATATTCATTGTTTCGGTTATTTTCAACCTATCACAATGGTTTGATCTATTCTTTTGAAATTATTATCCAGACTGCATTAAATTTTATAATGTTTACTTGAAAAGGGAACTCACAAAAAAAAATTAGTATGGCAATGCTGGTGATTTAATCAACAGAGGATCTGAATGACTTTTTTTCTTGGTTATGGTTTTTGACACTAAGATTGATTGATTGATTGGTGATTGCTTTACGCCGCATCAGCACAAAAAGGCTATATCGCAGTGATGGCACTAAGAAGTTGTGAACAGCTCCTATGATAACTTGTTATTTGTTTTAAGCCAGTGAGTCATAAATATGAAGAATGTCTAAATCATTACAAAATGGTAACCATGCTTGGAATAGTTATCCCTGAAGGTTTTATGATGTGACATACTTGAACGTTCATTAAATATACAATCGTTCATTAAATATACAATCGTAGGATTGTGATATAAGCTCATCTCTAGGTACTGTTTATTAATTTACACCACATTTTATCCTTTATTTTTTTTGCTTTTATGTTGATGAATGTTGACACATATCTGCAAAATTATGAAGCCTTTAATTTTAATACAATCAACATTTTTATTATTATAGACGTCTGTCTGTCTGTAGACGTTATATAAAGTTAACTCTCATATTAATAAAATTTTAACTCAATGTTTCTTTGCACAAAACAAATTGTATTTATTTTATGTATTGTGGCCCTTCTTTTTCAAGATGTGGCCCAACAGAAAGTTTCACAAGATTTAATGTACAGTATTTATTGTTCATCAGATTTTGATATAGTTTTTTCTTTGTATTCTTTAAAAAAAAATCCTGATTGTTGGAGAAAAAAAAATTTGGAGTTTGACAGTTTAATTTGCTCTTTTCTTTACTGACAAAATATGGAAAGTAGGATAAGACCTTGTTTAAAGAATCGATCTTAACTTGATTTCTGTAGGTCCAAAGGTTTAAAGTCATTTTCTCAGATCCAGAACTTTAGCTAAACTGGTAGTGACATTTTGAATGAATTGATACTTTTTTCTGCAATAATAATATACCTAATTCAAAATTTCTGGAATAATAAAAATTCATAATTCAAAATTCAACGTATGACTTTATATGCTATGAACAATTTTAAGTGTTATGCCATAGGATTTGAGAGATCAATTCTAGATTGAAAATATTGAGCGCAATTCTTATCCCTTTTAATGTTTACTGTTTTATGCCATAATAGTATAATGCACCTTGTTATTTAGTTCATTTATAAACTTCTGATGACATTTCTCTGTCTCGTTATACAATGATGAAGTCTGTTACAAACTTACACAGGAAATTACAATTCTTAATAATGTCTTTTATCAGTAAAAAGTGAAAAGTGTGTAATTAATTGGATTCATTGAAAATATCCATTACCTTATCAATGTCCAATGATTCAGTTATTACCAAGCCTTCATCATGTCTGACTTCTCAATATTACCAAGCCTTCTCCATGTCTGACTTCTCAATATTACCAAGCCTTCGTCATGTCTGACTTCTCAATATTACCAAGCCTACTCCATGTCTGACTTCTCAATATTACCAAGCCTTCTCCATGTCTGACTTCTCAATATTACCAAGCCTTCTCCATGTCTGACTTCTCAATATTACCAAGCCTTCTCCATGTCTGACTTCTCAATATTACCAAGCATTCTCCATGTCTGACTTCTCAATACTACCAAGCCTACTCCATGTCTTGACTTCTCAGTATTACCAAGCCTTCTCCATGTCTGACTTCTCAATATTACCAAGCCTTCTCCATGTCTGACTTCTCAATATTACAAGCCTTCTCCATGTCTGACTTCTCAATATTACCAAGCCTTCTCCATGTCTGACTTCTCAATATTACCAAGCCTTCTCCATGTCTGACTGCTCAATATTACCAAGCCTTCACCATGTCTGACTTCTCAATATTACCAAGCCTTCTCCATGTCTCATTTCTCTTTTATAAACTTCAGATTGTATAATGATTTTATAGAAGAAAGAAATCTGTCCCAAGTTCAGAAGTTTAAGGATCTTTAATGCACATACACATTTATTTGTAAAATATAGAATTAACAAGTAAATGGAATGACAATACCCTAAGGAAGTGAAGGAAAATTAAACCTAAATGTATTTTTCAGCAGAAACATTGATTTTTAAAAGAATTTCTGGCAAAGTCTTCATACATCATATTTGTATGTAAACTGAATGACTCATCATTTCTTATCTTTAACTTTCATTTCCGAGTTGGGGATTTTATGGTAGCTGAGTCCACATTTTTAAGTTGTTGATTTGTGCAGTGCTTGAATTTACAGTTAATAATATTTTCACTACTAAAATTGAATTACAAATATATAAACTGTCACTTTTTACGTCAGATTCCACTAAATTTGGTCACAATCATAAGCACTTCTTACTAAAGTATGACTTCACTTTAGAATTTTATAAAAAATACTAGTTCACCAAGATTTTTAATGGTAAAATTTAAAGAAACGTCCTTCAAATCTTTCCTTTGGGACTTATTTTACTTATTGTACAAGTTCTGCATTGTTCATGACACTGCAGTATGAAATCTAATGGGGGAAAAAGAGATGTAGGTAAAACATCAATGAGACAGCAACCCAACAACAGAGGTTCTCCAAAATTAGACAATTAGAGGTCAACAAACAGGCTTCAAAGATGCATAAGTGATTTTTGTCTAGGTTTTCTTCTGAAGCAATGACATTTATAAATACTGAAATTTTGTCAAATTAACAACATCTCAATTTCACCCACATTTAGGACTAAGAAACATTGAAAACAGGGTTTGTCAAGCTATATATTTGCAAAGATCAGTATTTAGATGTAAGCGCTATATGTTTCCAGTTCTCAAAAACCTATGGAGTTGGTCTGTTTTCTTTTAATTTGGTGGAAAATTGAAATTAAGGATATTTGTGAATCATATAAAGAATGCTCATATGTTATTTTTTTGCTAAAGACCTATTTCCTATCTAGTCATTGTTTTAGACTTAATGCATTGTGTTGATGACCATTAAATCCTGTTTGAAATAGGGGCAGTGTTAGGGCTTTGTCAAGGCTTTTCCTTTTCTAAGTAATCAAACAGTCCTGAAGATATTATTTTTAACTATTGAACTGGCCCTTCAAGAAAAAATTTATCTTGATCAAATTTCAAAGAAAGATGTTCATTTATAGGACAGAGACTAGAGTTCTGACACTAATACCCAATTCCTAAAGTATTATAGATTGACAGGGAGTACTAAAAATGATAAACCTGACTTGGGTTACTCAAATAACTGTAAAATTTTCAGTATTTCTACACCATTTCAAATGAAATATTTTTTGTGTCAATTCTCATTGATATTTAATATCAAAGATTTTTATCATTTAACATTCATATTAACTTGATCACCATACTTTATTTACATAGGCTTTTAACAATATGTTGCCTTGGGTACTAGAGTATTTACAATTGTTAGAAGAATACAGATTTACTAAAGAAATGTCCATTATTGCACTGTCCTTACATTAATTCAAGTTTTTGTTTTAATGTAAAGTACATGAATAAGAGGCACACATGAATCTTATATAAACTCAATAAAACATCATTAACCTATTATTGGAAAAATCTTGTTTATTCTGAAGTTCTACTCAATTTGCTAATGTAATATTACACGGAAAGGAAGAGTTATGGCAAATCATTTAATTCAGTTGACATTTATTACAGATATAAATCAGCGGAAAAACTAACATGAATATGTACGCTTGACCAAATATAATTATTACAAGTTTTAGTTCCTTCTTCAGAGAGAGTACAGATTCTATCTAAAATATTGAGAAATTTTCCTTCTTCTGTTTAACCGCCAGACATTAAGGTACTTCACAATTACTCAGCCATGCTAATTGTACATTAAAAAGACTAAGTATAGGCTAAAATTTAAAGACTAAGACCCATTAACATTTAGTTAATTAGTATAATAGTGCTTTTACAAGAATTATTGATTTGTAGATACTTAAGATGATTATGTTATTTCTATGCTATATATAAAAGTTATGTTTTTGCTGAGCCAAATGGGTCTGAAAATAATTCCAATTTTTACCAAGAGAAAGGAGAGATGGTTATATAATATTAATACATGGAAGGCTGATCCAATCCAACTTTGGTAAAAATGTTATCGGTACAATTTTTTAGCACTTTTTTGGTTTTTTCTAAAAGCATCCCATTTTTGGATAATTATTATTTTTAAGTAGGTGAATTGTCAGAACCAAAATAGATATTTTTAAGATTATAATTTTGCGGATTGGGTGAATTACTGAATGAGCTGTCACACAATTTTTTTTCTCTGCTTTCTTAGTATATGAAAACTGTGTGGAGTGAGTAAGTAAGGACTCTTTATTTTATCACCTTGCACTTTGATGACCTGACTGACTGTGGTTTTCTACAGCAGTTGGTTGAAATTTCTGACCAGAACGGTTTGGTTTGACAAAAAAAAAATTGCAGTTTGGTCAAAATTTTAAATAAACTGCAATAGGTGGAGAGCAATGCTTTTCAGTCAAGTCACAGAAATTGAAATTAAAATCTTGGATGAGTTTGAATATCTAAGCCACAAAAAAACAAAACAAATTAAGAATCATGTTTACAAAGTGTGTGGTTTGTAAACTTACTTACTATAGTTCTCTCACTTTGACTTCTCTATATAAATTAGAAATTGGGGCAATGAAACTGCAATCCGACATCTGAATTAACAAACAGATGTCTTTAGAGGGCAACAAACAATCTTTTAATATCTTAAATTAACTAACTTCAATAGTATTTAATGGTGTTTCTCATGTGTTTATACAATATTAATCAAACTATATAAAGAAAACAATAAACAGAAAGAAATTAATCATTAAACACTGGAGTTGTATACAAAGTACAAGCCATTGTTGGTTCCAATTTCAGTTAAAATTTCCCAAATAAGCCATCGCAGCCAAAATGTTTTACATTTACAATGTATTTTAAAGTCTGAATAGATGAAACAATGGTCATTAAAAGGTCTTTGATTGTGTATACTCTTAAGGAAAAGTATTGTCTTCTTTATTATCAACAATTGTCACATTATATCTTGATGAATTACTAAGTTAGTGTATAGAGAGTGTTTCTTTTGATGAAATCTGAATCATAAAATAATATTTCAGGGCTCTCATTTCCGTTATCATCAGTTTCAGACTGACATTTACATCAATAATATTTGATTCTGTCATAATCTTTGAAAGATTAACAGATCTGGGAAGTTATGATTGATCATCGGTGATCCTGATTCCTCCTTGTCAGTACAATGTAGCGACGATTTCATTATAATGACCATGTCAAAGGGTTATCGGATATTTCATTGCAGGAAAGTGATGTGATACTGGTGACTTAAGACAGAAAACAAACAATTTTCCACACCGATGTTTACATTTTCTAATTAGAACAGCGCAGGCCAATTTTCAAAGCATACAAAATTTAATAGAGATGCCTCCGTATAATGCCAATGTTATAACTCCCACAGGAAACAAAAATAATTTGTAGCGTGTTCAAATGCTAAAGAAATATTGATGTTTATCAAATTATGGGAAAAACCAAATTGACATTTTGAAAAAGAGCAGAGCTGATAAAAGTTAATGGAAGAGGATAAAAAAAAAAAAAATGAATTTGATATTCCATGAGAAATAATAATAAAATTTTTTAAAAAGTCCTGTTACACTCAAGTACCAAGATTGAAATATTTAGCATATGTACACATTTCCTGAATAATTAACTTGGCTGTTTCATTAATTTAAAACAAAATGATTTTACTGATGTTGCATTAATATTCATAGATTACTCAGGTGTAAACAATGAAATTAAACAATTTATCATTTATTCCTGATGGAAGTAAATGATAAGGCCAGGAGAATAAACTTCCAAACAGGAACTTTTATATTTAAAATCACAAAAACTAGTACTTTTAGAATATAAATAAAATTATAAGACTTCAATAACATAGGAAATTCTTCAAAATGTATTGGTTAAGCCCATGTTTAGTTTATAATAAGTTTAATAGGGAGTTAAAAAAGATACTAATTTTTTTCTATTCATCAGATGAAACAAAAATATGTGTGAAGTTTAGTCTTTTGTATTCTGGTCTTATATTGACAAACTGTGGTTTATGTATTACAGTTATAAGGAGTATGTCTATGAAGTATTATTTAATGCAATTTGTGAGAAATTTAAGTAAAATTATGTTGGTTAGGGATAGTTTTTGTTTAACATGTTTACATATTTTCATATAAAAGGCCTCAGTGTTTGAGGGTTTCTTTTTATCTGCTGGATATTCATCTTGTTCCATGGTCATAATTTTGGTACATGCAATGGAGAAAAATCGATCAGTTATCACAAAATATGTTATATCTTATGGTTTTTTTTTAATTCTTAGCCACCTATATGAGCGTCATTGTAGGGAAAAATATTTAAAAATAAAAATCTATATTCCATAGTTAACTAGTATTTGTAGATTTGAATTTGGTGAAAACCATAAACCTTTGGTATAAAAATGATAAGATGTGGTATGATTGCCAATGAGACAACTCTCCACCAGAGACATGAGTAACTGACTAACTCTTCTATATAAATTCACATACTTATATAATGAGTACCCATTCTAAATTTTGCAAATAACTTGAGTAAATATAAGAATAAGAAGATGTGGTATGATTGCCAATAAGACAACTATCCAACAGAGACCAAATGACATAGATGTTAGCAACTATAGGTCACCATAAAGCCTTCAACAATGAGCACAACCCATACTGCATAGCAAGCGATAAAAAGTCCCAAAATGACAAATGTAAGACAAATTCGCACCAGAAAACCAACAATCTTGAATTATGTACAAAACAATAAAAAAAAACAAATATGATAGACAGCAAAGTGACAACAACGGAATTAGATGCTCCTGGTTTAGGACAGGCACTCCATGAGCTTGATGACTTATGTGTAAGTATGGTAGTCTTCAGTAACCTGTATCAGTGAGGGTTGTGACAGAATGAAGCCTTTTGCAGAAAATATTAGTCAGAAAAAGAAGCCTCCAAGTTACGTTATAAAAAATTATCTGTTTTAGGTCGTGGAAACTCTGCCTTTGAAACTGCTGATCAAATTTATGGTGCTACGGGTTTAATTCATATGGTTGGGAGATCCAGAGTGAGGCTATCATGGTCAACTCATTATGTTGGAGATCTAAGGTAGGTACTTCAGTCTCACATAAAACATATAATGATAGTGACAAAGTATTGTGTTGTGTTCACACATACAGTTAAATATCAATATGAAAAAATAATTTTTCACATTGATATTTTAATGTAGAACAATAGGGTGCTGACAATACTATTTTGACAACATTTTAAATAGATTTTTGAAATGAAACTGCCATTTTGAAATGAATTGATCCTGAAAACAACCACATCCACTTCTTTTAACATTGGTGGATAGTTGTCTCATAGGCAATCATACTACATTTCCATATTTTTATACAGAACAATGAATGAGTCACCTTTGTTCAGTCCTTCAGTCAAAGCAGGATATTCAGTTTTGTTGAAACACTTTCCTTGAGGCCCGTTAAGATCTGTTCAGTCTACCTTAAGAATGTTCTTATGCTGTAATTTCATGGGTAAAACATTTTTTAAATACTGAACAGTTTGTGTAGTAATGTATTGGGTGAAAGCGTAATGTCTGAATAGTACTGGATTTACGGTCGAAAAGAAATTATTTTATCACTCAACAGGACATTACATTTTTGAGTTCAGACATTTCAGATGACATCAACAGATCAAAAACTCATTAAAGATACCAGGTTTATTTTTTTTTGGTACACCAGACATCAGTTTCATCTTCATAAGATTCATCATCAGTGATGCTCAAATTTAAGTCCTTGGGCTTGATTTTCTATAACAATGAAAAAATAAACTTGGGAATAAAAAGTCTTGATTGAAATTTTTGCAAACTCAAATAGAGTCAACTTCTGTCACTTTGAATTGATATGATATTTGTAACTTAATAAAGAATGCTTTCTTTGACACAAGAAAATCTGCATTTTATTGTTGATGATCTAAATTTTTCAGAAAAAAAATGTTTGTTTTAGAGTAAAACAAAAGAAAACAAATCTACAGGGAGTGATTTTTGTCAATTAATTTTTCAGGGCTGTCAACAATGCTTTGTTGGACACATACCAGCTCAAGTCCCTGGATGGATTGCTAGAAGCAAGTATCGATGAAGTTAAGTTTGTAAAGGAGGGAGAGAAATATGGCCTACAGTTCAAAGATGAGGATGATGGGCCTGGATTGATGATAGATAATTTTGCTTTGCGAGAGCCTTATGATAAAATAATCAGATGTCTGGGTTTTAAATTTGACTTCTCAGTTTTTAATAAGTAAGTTTATTTAATTGCAGTAAAAAGACCCTTGAGAATGATAAATTTGATTATTTGTTAATTTTGATGTATTTATCAATTTTATGAAATATTTTTTACAGATTAACTATAAAAAAACATCTCGTTCAAAGAGTCAGTTGGCCTACTGTTAACCAACTAGTTTTCGTGAATTTTGCGAGATGAAAAATCTTGCAAATATAAATCGTTGCAAATATGTAAAAATTGTATCTTTCCTTATCTAACTATGTCAAATGAATGTGAAAATTGCGAAATTAAATAGCCGCTAAGTGAGTTAGAAAGGGATAAAAAAAAAAAAAAAAAAAGAATAAGGTATTCGTGAAAATAAGTTGGTTTACAGTATTTTTGACCTGAATATGGCCATTGAACTTAAAAAATATCAAGAAATTTTCAGAAAATAACAGTAAATATCATTTTATATATTTCCTTTGTTTGTCTCTAGTGCATTGTGGAGCCAGTTAAAAGAGTATCAGTGCTTGAGTTGTATATATCGACATTTTTGGGAAGTTTGCTATAGCAATACTTTCCTTAGGCGTCGGCCTCAAACTTCCGGTGACACTATCGCAAATGTTCTGCTCCAAGATAATGTAGTACTAGTGTTTGAATACTGATTGTAAGAAGATTCTTTTGAAATTTTGAGTCCTTTTGAAAAGATTACAGCTTGAATAAAAAAGGAATGAATGTTCACCGACAGTTCAGATGAATTTAACTTCATTTTGAAAATAAATATCACAAACACTACTTGCGGATCTGCCATGCGCTGAAGAGAAAATCAAAGAAATCTCGCGAGACAGCGTTTCATTCATTCATGAATATTTCATGAATGAACATTTTCAACGCTTTTTTTTTACTATGTACGATATTTACAAATGTTTATTATTAAATAAGTAAAAGTCCGAGTGTATCGAAAGAATCCCGTATGGCTGACATTACTGATATGTTTTGACCAAGCCTTCGGATAATTGACAAGTGATAAAAGTTTGATTGAACAATTATACACAGGTGATAGAAATACTCGATAATCATATGGCTTATGTCACACGCCATCGATGAGTAAAGGTAAATACCGGCTATGATAGAAAGGTGCATGTTTTGTTAAAACATCGATCAGAATGTTTTGATGCCAAAAACATTTGAAAACTTTAAATTCGCTATTTAAATACTAGCTATTTCACATTCCAATGTGGATTTAAGGACCTTCACTCGTCCAGCATGCTCAGTCACGTGGGTCAAACTGACAGATGAAAACATTGACTGAACGACAGTTCGTACATATCGCAGCCTCCTCAGCGTTACGATTAACAATTACATTTGTACACAAATCGTTACAAGGATATAAGGCAGACAAGTCAGCTTCTACTTAGAATAACTCAGTGTATCAAGACAAGTGCTGTAGCAATTATTTACATGATTAAATAAAATCTGTCCATGTAATAGGAAAATGACTTTCTTTTCTTAGTGCTAGTCCAAATAATTATGACAAACCAAAATCTCAAATGTTATTGTCTCAATGCTAAATTTCACAGCATCAACTATAAAATGTGTTACAGCCGGGTTATTAGCACCTCTATGAATCTAGTGTATATAAACTTTTATTCATGTCGTCATACTGCTATTGTTATGTCTCCACCGTATTAAGCTTTACCCTTTTTCTTCTGTAAGAATTTATCGTCCCTTACTTGTATGTACGTCCGTACATCCCATCTGTTCTCTAACTTTAGTTTTCCTAAACCAAATTGTATGAAACTTATACGCAATGCTTATTTCCACAAAACACAGGTCAAGTTGAATTTTGGTGGCGTCGATTTTACAATTCTAGAGTTATGCTCCTTAACAAATGAAAAGTTGCTTGAATTTTTGTTTACGATCTCAAATTTTAGTTTGTCTCAACCAAATGTTATGAAACTTATACACAATGCTCATTATCACAAAACACTGATTAAATTTGAGTTTTAGTGGGGTCAGTTTTACTGTTCTAGAGTTATGCCCTTTACAAATTTAAAACTGATTGTTGTCGAGCCTTTGACTTTTGTCGGCGAGACATAGCGATCCTACATTTCAGCGGCGGCAGAGGCATCCACAAATATTCACTCTGTGGTTAAAGTTTTGAAATTTTAATAACTCTCTTAAACTATCCTGGATTTCTACCAAACTTGGACAGAAGCTTGTTTATGATCATACAATAGTACCCAGAAGTAAATTTTGTTAAAAAAATCCATTTTTCAGTATATTACTTGTAAATGGACTTGGTTTTCTGCCAGGAAACATTACATTCACTCTGTGGCTAAAGTTTTAAAATTTTAATAACTTTCTTAAACTATCCTGGATTTGTATCAAACTTGGACAGAAGCTTGTTTATGATCAAAAGCTAGTATCTAGAAGTAAATTTAGTTAAAATTTTGTTCTTGTTTTTCCGTATTTTACTTAATGGACTTAGCTTTTCTTCCAGTTAACATTACATACAGTCTGCAGTTATTTTTAAAACATTTATTAGATTCATAAACTATCCTGGATTTTTACCAAACTTGGACAGAAGCTTCTTACAATCAAAAGATAGTATAGAGAGGAATATTTTATTAATTTTTCCTCATTTTGTTGAGCCTGCGATTAACAGCAAAAGTAGGCGAAACACCGGGTTCCATGAACACTTACGATTTTTTTCAATTCCGTGATCTAACTTTAGTGTGCCTCAACCAATTGTTACGAAACTTATACAAAATACTTTTAACCACAACACCAAGATCAAGTTTGAATTTCTGTGCCATCATTTTACTGTTGTTAGGGTTATGCCCAGTTACGAATGGAAAAAATACTATAAAATCACAGGCCCTAGATATGGCATGGGCACATAAAGAAATTAACAGAGCTTATTGTATATTTGATTATTTTAGAACAGTTCAAGGTTGCAATAGAAAATATCAAAATTTTATATGAAAAACTTTTATGAAAAAAGAAAATGGTTTAGTTAAAAATATCAAAGCTGTGATTGAATACATATTTAAAATAATACACATCTATAATCTATTTGAAAAAATACACATCTACAGTTGCAAACTTCCCAGAGGTGCTATCCAGCACTTTGATTTTTACATTGATGGGGCACTTGTTCTTGAGATTGTTGCTGCCAGTTCATGACATCATTTATTACACAAGACATTTTCTTCTCTTGAATCTCCTAACTGATTCAAACTGAATTTGGCAAGGATATTCTTTATTTCATACTAACTAATTGATGTAGACTTGGCACATGGTACAAAAGTTACTATTACAATTCTATTATAGAACCACACATCCTTGAAAAAAAAATAGGAATATCAACAAATATGATGTGATCATATTATTTTTCTTCACTAAAATCTACCTCTATATTTATAAGTATTTCATTTGTTTTTAGTGTTAAATAGTTTGCACTTATTTGCAAACAAAGAAAATATCCATGTTTGCAAGCCTCAATTACATCTATCAACATGATCAATCAGCTTAGAATTTTTATTAAGTGTTTGTCTGTGTAATCAGTTGTCTTCAAAGTTTTGTTAAAGTAAAGGAGATGTGAACATCAATAAAACTTGTCACTTTTAAATACATACAGTAGTTGTCGTTTGTTTATGTAATTTATACGTGTTTCTCGTTTCTCGTTTTTTATATAGACTAGACCGTTGGTTTTCCCGTTTGAATGGTTTTACACTAGTAATTTTGGGGCCCTTTATAGCTTGTTGTTCGGTGTGAGCCAAGGCTCTGTGTTGAAGGCTGTACATTGACCTATAATGGTTTACTTTTATAAATTGTTATTTGGATGGAGAGTTGTCTCATTGGCACTCACACCACATCTTCCTATTTCTATAAAAATATGAACTGTTAACAATATGGGTAAAAAAGATCTAATAGTTGATGGGACTTCAATTTTATTTTGCATTGATTATGTTTTTAAAAAGTTTTATTGGTATAACATGGTGTGGTATTAAGATAGATCATATTCATCAAATAATATGCTGGCATAATAGATGCCAATAAATAAATCATAATCATAGTTCAGTTATCACTTTTAAATTGAGATTAAATGATGTAAAAGGCTAGCAACTACAGGTCACTGTATGCCCTATAACAATAAGCAAAACTCATAACACATAGCAAGCTATGAATATTCTTGATTTTTGTATTAAATTTTGTAGTAATACACTGATGTCTAGAGGTTATGGGAGATCTAAAAAATTCCCTCGGATAAACCATGACTACCAGTCACCTGACAATCCTGGGATGTATTTAGCTGGTGCTGCCACACATTCATTAGACTTTAGGAAATCTGCTGGAGGATTTATACATGGGTATAGATATACAGGTAGAAAACAAATCTTTTGATTTATTTTGCCTTTGAATTGAATATTTGAGACAAAAAAATGAGGTAAAAAAAAAAACAATTGCTTTTAAAAGGATAACACTTGACATTCCTTTATTGGCTAGATAAGAATCAATTTGAGATATCAGAAACAATCAATTCTATCTTTAACAGAGTTTTTTGGGGGGGAATTGAACAATCCCATTGTTTCAATTTACCAATAATTGCTTTAAAAAAGTTGACACTTGACAAGCCTTTATTGGCTAGATTAGAATCAATTGAGATATCAGGACTAACATAGATATTTCTGTAACTGAATAATCCTATTGTACCAATTATACTTATTTTTGTCTTTATGTATTTCTAATTGGAAAATGTCAGTTTTAATCATGATTGATAAAAAGTTCTCTAATTTGAAGATAGAAATGATTTGTTCAGTTTCCTTATGAGCATGAAGCTGAAGGTCATATGGTACTTTGGATATTTTTCATAGATATGTCTATTGTTTGCAAATCCAAAAAAATATCCCAAAGACCATAAGAGCTACAGTTCCACTGCTAATGTGCATGATGCTTAAAAGTGCAACTCAAACATGTGATAAAGTTGTGAATTGTTTAACCTGGTTTTTATATCTCATTATCTTTTCTTATGCAGTTGTTTTATCTCATGGTTAATTTTTGTGAAAAAGAAAAATGCAATTGGCCAGAAACTGCCGTTTAAACAATATCCATATGAATTAAAAACCAAATGTTCAGAGAACAATTAAAGGTCTTTCCACCTGAAATGATATATTTTGATATGAAAATATTAAAATCCAGTTTAAAATGTAATTTCCAGTGTCAGCTGATTCAAAAAATTACGTAGCGTATTTACCTGACGATATCGGGATATGGGTATTTAGTCAAATCTTAACAGGAAGTGTTCTGATATTAAAAAACCGACTCGGAAAAAAAAAACATTGTAAAAATGTTCAGGCTTAAATTAAATCTTTATTTGGGTAAGTTGATGCAAGCATGCGATCTGTATTGTTTCTTATACTCTTAGAGGCAAATAATGTTTAACGAATATATTATATTAATGTGTAAATATGTTGTTTATGAGCTAAGAAAGTCAAGTAGTTCATGCATTTTTCTGAGTAGGTTTAAAAAAATTCAAACAAAAATATTTTACTGTGGGTTAGCATTCATTAGCAGTCACTATCCTATAGATTAACAACTGTGGGTTATATTGATAATTTAGAATCTTCATGAAGCTGTTGGACGAATATTTTGTTAATTTATTCTTTTGGTGTGTCATTTGTATGCAAGAGTGACATCCCTTTGTACTATGTTTCAATTCCAAAAAGTCTATCTGATCAATGCGTTTATTGTCTCCCTTGAAGAGGTTCATAATTTCATCTTTACGTATAGTTATTTAAATCATTACAAAATTTATAAATTTACTAGATCTAAGTATTTATCATTGGTTTAGTAAAGACATTTATGTATATCTATAATTTTATTTATTTGTTTTGAAATGTTTAGAATTATTATATACCAATATAAAGAACCTTTTATAATTTCATAAATACACTAAATTTAGTTGCCTTCTCAATAACTCTATTGTTTGGGGCAACCTACTGTGAAAGTACAGATAGAGCATCTGCCTCAAACTAAACCGGGAATTGTCTATTGTTTAAGCCGTACTATGGTAATTCAATATATGAATAGTATTCTGTCTACATTTAATTTGAAGTAAATTATTCAGGTGAATAACACATGCATTTTGCTGTCAATATAACACTGTTTTAAGTTGCTGTCCGCATCATCTAAACCTCCAACAGCATTGATCCTGCTACTTTTAAAAGCATTTATTGTTTTAATATGGTATATATAATTATGTCAGAATTCAAATGAAGCAGACATATTGTCTTAATTTATCATTTTACCTCCAACAGCGTTGATCCTGCAGAAAAGAACACCATAACCACCACTTTATTCAAGAAACTTCCAACTTATGTCAAATGTGAACCTACATAGAGCATTTAAACTTTTTTGAAAAAGACTATATATGAAAATCGAATTATATCATCTCCCCATAATGATAAAATGTTGGGAAAATTAACCAGAATTATCTTACATTAATCACAAAGTGGGGCTAGCAAACAATTTTAATAAGAGCTTAATTTTAATAAGAGCTTAATTGACATTAAAACAATTTTCCACTAAAAATGAATGTTACTTTATTCAATTATAAGGACTTAGTTAGCCAAATCTACAAAATTTATTTGATATTATGAATTTTTATGACAATAGATAAACATGCTAATATATGGTTTCTATACACTTTTGTTTAAAAATAAGGAAATAATTATCAACTTCCGATTTGAAAAATGTCACTTCCGGTATTATATGATAGTTAACTTGACACTGATTCCAAAAATATATGGTTCTATATACTTTTACATTTAATAAGTACAAAAAAAAGCTACTTCCGGTTAACACAAGTTGACTTCCGGTTGGATTTTTCAAGGTCATATGGCTTCCAACCTAATGCAAAAAGTACCATTGCTTTATCATGTATAAATATGAAGTTAAAGTAAAGGTCAAAATCTAGAATGTCAAATTTACCTATGACCTTGACCTCAATTTCAAGGTCATCAAGCAAGGACCTCATGTCAAAAGACCTTAGGTCTCTTCTATGTATTGTTAATAAGTTATATTACCATATATCTTATTTTTAACATTTCAGGATAGAAAACTAGTAAATGTTATCGCATTGCTTCAAATAAAAATTTCCTAATACGGCAGATCTTTTGTTGATATACATTACAGTTTCTTAGGAGAAGCATGCACAAGCAAAAGCAAAAAACTAAAACATGACCTTGACCTTTGACCTTGACCTCATTTTCTTTTTGGTGGACCCAGGACCTCAAATCAAAAGACCATAGGTCTCTTTCACTTATGGTTTGTGAGTTACTATTATATTTCACTTATGTCGAATACATAAAGGGAAATAACTCTCATATGGAATCTTCAGATCTCTTTGATCAAAATTATTCTCGACAACCTGAGGATATAACAAGCAATTTGGTAAGATAATTTTGTCATAATCTTTTACGGTTGCGAAGAAGTAGTGGGCACAAGAAAAACAGTGTTTGGGAAGATAACTCTTACAAAAGTAAAGTGTCAGGTTAAACAGGGTCAGTTTCAAAAGCGTATAAGCTTTTTGATAACATAAGAAAAATCTAAGCGACATCTTTTGAAACAAAAATACAGCGCAAGAAAAAAATAAGGCGGAAGAAAAAAATCAGAACAAAAGCAAAAGGACTTTCCACGGAAAAGTGGAAAGACCTAATAAAAAGAAAGGTTTCAATGAAACAGCAACCAACAAATAAGAAAGAATCAAAATGTCAACAGATAGTATTAAACTACACAGTATAGGAAAGCGTCAGAGATATATGCCAAGTTCTAAATTGATCAGAGTCTAGACAAGCTGTGAATAAGGTTAACTCATTTCATTTAAAATTGATGAAATATGATTAAACCTTTAACTATTAAACTCCTAGTATTAGTTAAATCTGTTTTTGTTGTTTCAGCGCGAGCTTTAAGTAGAATTTTAGATAATCGCTATCATCAAGTGCCTTGGCCATCAGTGACTGTTCCACTAACACAGATGATGAACATGATGTTGAAGCGTATAAATGAAGCATCAGGATCCTACCAGATGTTTGATGTTTTAGCAGATTTAATCATTTTAAATGAGTAAGTTAGATGCATATTTGTATTGTTGAACATTTTTTGTGTACATAAATGGAAAATCTTCTGTTAGAGGTTCAGCACAGTGAATTGAAAATATTTTTCGAATTCTATTCTGTCTACATTTATACAACAGCATGACACAATTCAGAAATACATAAAAGAAAAAAGTAAGCTTACATAGCATTATCACTATATGAGGGTCTGTATGGGGTTTACAGAATAGAGAATAATGAGCCAATAATACAGAAAAATGGGCAAAATAAATAAAGAATAGTGAAAGATAACCCCCCAAAAAATAAAGAAAAAAAGATGGGGTGCTAATGAATAAAGAATAGAGAATAAGGGGCAAAATAAATAAAAGAATAGTAAAAAATGAGTTAAAATTTAAAAGAATATAGAAATGAAGATACCCCATCCAGACATTGTATACATTATTTATAAAGATAAGAAAATGTGGTATGATTGCCAATGAGACATCTCTCCACCAGAGAACAAAGGACGTGGCGTTAAGCAACAATGGCAAAACCTATACTGTATAGTCAGATATAAATTGTAAACAGTAGATATATAAATAAGAAGCAGTGGTATGATTGCCAATGAGACAACTCTGAACCACAGACCAAATGACATAGAAGTTAACAACTATAGGTCACCATATGGCCTTCAACAATGAGCAAAACTCATACCGCATAGTCAGCTATAAAAGGCTCTGAAATGACAAATGTAAAACAATTCAATCGAGAAAACTAACCGCCTGATTTATGTACAAAACAATGAATGAAAAACAAATATGATATACAGCAACAAACAACAACCACTGAATTACAAGCTCCTGACTTGGGACAGGCACATACAGAATGTGGTGGAGTTAAACTAGTTTGTTGGTGCAAAATCCTCCCCCTAACCTTGTAAACTTCGTTTTGGTGGTGATCTTAAATTGTTTTTGATTGCCAGAACCTTTTATCTTTAAAAAACCAACAAGATATATCTTAAGTTTAGTCATTTTTTTTCTCTTTTTTGAAGTGATAACACCACCTTTACCTATCTGGAAGAAGTTCCTGTCAACTTGATAGATAAATTAGAAAAACACACAGGACATAATGCAAACAGAATGATTGTCCTTATTATGCAATATGGCCGAGATTTCTCTGGTCCAGGAAATGATGTCTTCCGAATTAACCGTGCTACTGGAGAACCAGCAGATGCTCACAATTCTAATTTCTTACATCCAGTATTTTATTATTATGAAAGAGTACCTACAGGTTTGTATCAGTATTTTATTATTATGAAAGAGTACCTACAGGTTTGTATCAGTTTGAGTCATTAACAATCGGAACTTTTTTCACTCAGTATTTTATTATTATGAAAGACACCCTAGAGATTTTAATTAGTTTAAAGTCATACCAAATGGGTCATAAGTTTTCTGTTGGACCTAGACTAGATGAATTAATCTAAAGCCAACCCCACTAATTTGGGATTGATTGATGGAATCAAAGTCCAAATGAGAATCTTATCATGAAAATAACATCAATTTTATTTTATTTTTGGGTTTTTATTACTTGATCCCTTGAAGCCAGGGATGATGATAGATATATTTTGAGGACAGTGAGCCACACTGATCATCCTAATGCAAACCTTGAAGGTAGCACTTTTGCCTTGAGATTTTACTAAAGCCGATCCATGAAGAGTCTGAACTTTTGTAATTTTGTGATTTTTGGGAAAATGGTCTGTATGAGGAGTAGCTATTCTCTATTATATCACTTCAACTTTGGATGATTTTTTTACATCTCAGTTCTATGGCTTGTACCAGGAACGTACTAAGGCTCCATAACTGTAGATGATTGAAAAAAAGGACCAACAGCTCCTTTAAAAATGCTAAAAACATGCCATAAAGTTCACATTACTTTCTCTCATGGTTATACATCAACTTGAAACATTTCTCATTTATCGTTCTTACAATACTGTATTAATATGATGTCCCGAAATCTAAATAAACATGGAAATTGTGGACATAAAGATAACATTTGCAAATAATTCTTAAATTTTTAAATTCTTTATATTTTTTTTCAGAAGAAGAAATGAAGCGCAAAACTGAAACAATGCCGAGACCTAATAAGATACATCATATTGTTGAAGATTTTTTGACGCAGTGGGATGGTCCTGTCAGTCATGTTCTACCGCTCCGAAGATTTCTTGAAGATGCTACTGATGTAAATTTACGACACTCCTTTGCCGAGGACTGTATGAAGAAAAGATTACTCTTTCAAACAGTTCCCATTTCTTGTCAGCAGGATTTTATGGAAGGTCAAGGGTTGAAAGGAACACCAGATTTAATTAGCCTTTCAAAAACTGCTAAGGATATGTAAAAACAAAATCCTGTTCATCTTGAGAAGATATACTGCTCTAAAGTTTTGCCTGAAAAAAACTTTTATAATGATACATAATTAAAAGATTAGCAGTGTTTAAAATTTTCCTTGATGGAACAGTCGTTTAAAATTTTGTCAAAGTAAAAAAAAGAAAAGGTAATATTTCAAATGAATTGCAGTGATTGCAAAATAAGTGCAAAAGGCTAAAAAAAAAATCAAACATAAAATGTTTAAATGATGTTTTGACAAAATTCAAATATATATCTGTATCAATAAGTTTTTTTTTAATTTATTCTCATTTATTTTAGAAATTGAGCAGTGTATCTAAAGGTAACAATATTTTGAGAATGTCAGACAAAAATCCATCCATGTGCTAATTTTTATTTGACAGAAAGTACTTAAAAGTATGTGAATATCCAAGAAAATTAGTGCCATACTTAGAAAATCTAAATGAGGTGATTGGAAGGACTAGTTGGCCTTCTTGGCTTTTTTATTGTCATATAGGTTGAATTTTTGTTTGACATGGCTTGATTTTCTTCAAAATAAAAAGTTTATTTTTAAAGATGTTTATTTTTATAATGCTGAAAGTATTTTCTCCACAAAGCCAAATTGTATTGTCTTATAATTTTTCTTTATCTCATTGTATTCTTTATATTAATAAACATGTGGAAAAAGAAATATAAACTTTCAAGAAACCAATATTATTCACATTAATGAAAAAAATGAACATATCAAATCCCATGCAAATGACAAATGTTAGTACTGTTTCAGACTTATGTAAATTAATTAAACAAACTTTGAATTGTATGAATTTTGAATATTATACAATAATATTATCATCCAATGTCATTTAGAGATTATATATGGCTTTTATTGGAAAGATTCAAAAGTTATACACTCTCAAATAGTGTATGTTTAACACTGGATCTATTGGTGATAAAAAAAAATCAAATTTTATAATCCATCAATAAATAGAAAGTGAGTTATTCATATTTGTTAATTGGTATGATAATTGAATACAAATAAATTGTTAAATCTTTGCAATGCAAAAAAAAACATTAATCAAAAGTAAATGTAAGTTTTGTAGAGTGAAAGTTGTTTGAAAATTTGCTATTTATAATCAATCTATGCAAAGTAAATGTAAGAGAATTGTTGATACTGAGTGTAGCCAGCATTATATGTAAATGTTTCTGTTTTTATTGAAATATTGCATAGAAAATAATCTGTTTATATGGCTGTATTTATTTTTGCTTTTTTTTGAATGAAAGTTGTTATTGTTCTGTAGATTCACCTTGTTTACTTTACTGATGAATACAAGGCTCATAGCTATTTTATTTATCAGATTCAAAAAATGCATTATTTTTATGAGACTTTTGTAAAACATAATTTCCTTGAATTTGAAGACATGTATTCACTTAATACAACTTGAGGACAAAAATACTGTGACAATAGTAGATATTGTACCACCATGAAATACCCACCCTTTACAAAGTGCAACTGAAATTACAATTCTCCCACCAATCAGTCATTTTAAAATTTTGATTGTAAAAACTGTGTATAATAAATTATATTTCAGTATTTATCATTTATCTATCGATTTCATGGGTGCTAGTTGTCATGGTTTTGGAGACCATCTTCATTTTATTAGTTTTTTGTGGGTTATTTTATAAATGAATCAACATGTATTTTGTAGTCACTATCATTTTAAAACTACCAAAATCAGCTCAATATTAAGAACCATAGCAAAATGGGTTGATTGGGACAGTATCCTGACATTTTTATGCCCCATTTATTATGCCCCATTTATGGCCATTATGTTTTCTGGTCTGTGCGTCCGTCCGTCCATTCGTCTGTTCCTCCGTCTGTCCGTTTGTCTGTTCGTCCCGCTTTAGGTTTAAGGTTTTGGTCAAGGTAGTTTTTGATGAAGTTGAAGTCCAATCAACTTGAAACTTAGAATACATGTTCCCTATGATATGATCTTTCTAATTTTAATGCCAAATTAGAGATTTTCCCCCATTTTCACGGTCCACTTAACATAGAAAATGATAGTGCGGATGGGGCATCCGTGTACTGGGGACACATTCTTGTTTTTTTATGTCAAGGGATGTAATTCTGTAAAAGTAAGTCCATCAGGTTGAAACTCAAACTTGTAACTCATGAATTAAGTTAAATTATTAAACAATAACTCAATAGTCAGCTTGATTCCAGAAAAATCGCTTGACTGTAAAATAGGCATGCAGATGGCACACATTAAATATTCAGTAATAACCTGAGTCAATCCATGTGCTATGATGTATAATGAATATTTGATTGAGTGGAACCAATTTGTTGTTTCTCTTTGTTTTGTAAATACTTGTATGTTATTTCATTTGTATTGTGATATGTTTTGTTTACATAGTCTATTTGTTATACATTTTTGATCAGTTCTACAGCAGTGGTGAATAACTTTTGTCTTTTCTTTATGTCTATCTGAAATATATTTTTGTAATATTTATTGTGCTATTTATAGTGCCATATTTTGGTCTACTAGTCAAACAGGGGACCTTAATGATTTAAATACAAGACTTGTGCACTTAGTGTGATATTTTGGTGTAATTTTAAAATATCATCAATATCTCAAAGTCACCTTAGAGTAAACATGCAATTGTTGTTGTGATTTACTGCAAATTATACAGCTTATGTTATATGGTTTTAACTGGCTGCAATTAAAATTCAATATAGAAATTGTAGATGAAGTATTTCTGTCAGCAACAACTGCAACTATTTTCACAAAAAATCCTACAATTGAAATTGATTGTAATTTGTACTGAATTGTTCATGATTTACAAATGTTTTACTCTTAAGTTGTTTTGTGAAAAAAGTCACAGGTGCATAAAATTGTATAAAGTTTCATGTTAAAATATTGTAGACCTAAACAAAGCATATGAATCTATGGATGCCTAGTACTAAAAAGTTTGCTTTTTGACCATTTGACCATCTTTTTTATCAGATAGACTTTCCCTTTACAGTGTTACAGGCACAGGTCCTAGGGTTACCACCAGAAAAAAAGATTTTGTGTAAATATTTTATTAAGAAATGAAGGATAAAATGCCTCCCACCTTAGTTGAAGAAATGAGAGTTTTTAACCTTTCTGATATGTTTTCCTGGAAAAACACTCCTTATTCTATTGTGATATCTTAAAAGGCTTTCTTCCATTACCCATTTGCTCATCTATTACAATTCAATAGAAAACTTATATAATGTTAAGTGTTTGGTTGAAATTGTTTATTAATTCCACCGACTTATTTCATTGGAATTTTTTGAATAATTACATGTATTTTTAAAAAGTTACAGCTAGACTGTATGGGTTTATACTTATAATTTGACCGCTACAAGCTTTAATTAGTAACCTTTGATTATTTTGTTCATATTTAATGAATTTGTGTATATCTTTCTGTGCCAAAGAAAGCATTGTAACAACCTACACGTTTGGGATGCAATATTCCATTTCAACAAACTTGTAGAAACAATGGGGATGATAACAATGTTTTCTTGTATATTATATTTAACCTTTTAAATTAAAAATAAATTTTCTTGAAATTATTGTACGTGGAACCGAATTTGTGTAGTGAACTGACAATACTGATCTTTACACTTTTGTATAGCAAATTGCTTTACCAGTCCTTGTCATAAACTGGACCTGTGAGTGATCTTCTTCCACCCATCATACTTGTAAGTAAAGCAGGAATTTTTTGTATATGAAAAATAAAGGAATAGATAAGATATCATCTACTTGTCACTGTGGCTGTTCATTGCAACTTACCAGTTTTATTTACAAACAAGGGAAATAACTTTCCACTACTATTTTTAAGTAAGATTTTTAATCTCCATGCGAGATAGGACTAGAGCTGCATACATTATGAGACATTTATTTGTTAGGATGATTGCGAATAATAAGTAAGTGATTTAAATGTAAATTGAATTTTCAAGTGACAATTAAGAACACAACCACACCTGCTAAACCCCTCCCCAAAAAAATAAGAAAAACTAACACATATTCCTATTAAAGCTGTTCAAGAAACAATCTGTTGAAAAGGAGATAAATTTTATAGAACTTCCATAAAATGTACTGCAACATATTTCGACATTAATTTTATCAATATTGTCCAAAAAGGAAAGAAATAGAATAGTACATACTATCCAATAAATCAGCTGATGATTTGTATAATGTATTCACCCGAGTGTCAGGCATGTTAAGTTTGGAATCCAAATCCATAACATTTTATAAAATTTAAGATGAGGGGAAATATACAAATTGTTATACAACTTTTCCATATATGTTGGGTAAAAATCTGTTAATTGCATTGGTGGGGATAATAATTATGCATGTTCTATGTAGTTGTATGATAATATTGGAGAATATTTACAACTGATGATATTTTTATGTTACAAGTTGCCAGTTTTTACTACACAGAAAGTAATGATTGGTGTTGTCAGTTCTGAATTCAGTTCCATCCCCCAAACTTTGAGGATAGCGTATTTCTTAATTGGCATACATAAGGAAAATTTGTCATAATAATTAATTTTAAGTACCACACTTGATACTTTTCATGCTATATATATTGGTTATAGAATCAAGTTTAGGAGATATTCAAAGGTCAAAACACAGTCTTTAACAATTGTGTCTATACCACGTATCAAGGTTTAAAATTGCCAGAGATTATATGTTCCGTTTCTATTTTGTATTTACTTTCGGTAGAAGTTAATGAGTTATTTACCATTTAAATTGTTTAAAATTTTGTTTGAAATCCGAAGCCTGTTTAACTGATTGTAGATGGGGTGTTTATATATCTATATACATACTGTTATTTATGAGACCTGTATGCCAGAGAAGCCTGCAGCTTTATCAAGTGATAATAAACTTGTTGAATTGTTAATGTTTTTGTTTTTATAAAGGCCATTATTCTAAGCAATTATGTCTGATTTTTGTACCCTTTCCTAACTGCCTCTGTGGTTTCATGATAGTATGTGTGCCTCGAGTGTGGGAGGTCATGGGTCTTAACACCAGCTTGGTCAAACCAAAGACGTTAAAACTGATCTTTTTTGCTTCTCTGCTAAGCATGCAGCGTTAAGGAGGAAGAGAAAAGGCTGATGGGCTTGGAGTCAGAATAATGTGTCCTGGTAGAGTGAAATATCTTGCTGCTGAATTTTACCTTGTGAACTAGCACATTAAAAATCTAGCTCAGCATGTCAGTCTTGTACAAAGCAGGGTTAATAATTAAATCGCATTTACATGTTCTAATTTTGAATATGCATATAATTAGCTGCTGGATTTTAAACAGTCATCCATTGTCTTCTTAGTATTCTTTCCTTTCTGTAATTTGTTTTACAAGTTGCCATCATGAAATGTTTTTCTAAAGCTTGTTTTTATGGTGATGATCTAAAATATATAATGGCTGCCATCATGAAATGTTTTAACACTGAATGCCCAGGATATTTATGAACAGGGCTGTTTCTTCGAAACTGCATCTCAGACACTGGTACGAGTAATGTACATAGAATATATGAAGGCCCTTTTATATATATAAAATCTAGCAAGGCTGCAGTCAATGAACATAGTTATTAGTTTAAACCCAAAAGAAAATATGTATAAATAGCTTCTTTTTGGAAATCTCTTCACACACTGGAGTTCCAGTATTATAATTGTAGGATGATGTGATGGTCATTTGTGTTTTTTTACTGTACTGATCTGTAATTTTAAATGGCTGCCATTGTGAAACATAATTTACCATTAAACACAGCTTGAAATGTAAGTAAACATCTTTGATGACTCTGCTTCACAGACTAAAGATTCTCCTTTAAAGCTTTGCAGTAGTATGTGACCTGAAACATTACTTTGTCATTCAAGGTCAAGTAAAACATCAATGGGTGATTACCAAATAAGCAATATATCTTTCATTTTAACAAGTCTAAATTGAAAACAACGTTCAAACCTATGATTGCGTTGGATAAAAACTGCAATTTTTATACGTGTGCATGCAAAACAAATTTCTTGATAGAGGGGTCTAAATACAGCACAAACAACATTTTCCAAAAGACCAAAAAAGCGAAAAAGTATATTTTAACAAAACGCATTTGACTAACAGGTCAAACAACAGATGTTCTTAAACTTCTTTTATTTTAACTATACCCCTGCTCTGAAGAGGGTGGGAGGGGAGTTTTACCTTTGTCTGTCCATCCACCCCATGAAATTTGATCACATTTTTCACAGGAAATACAAATCAAAGCTTCCTGAAATTTATCATCAGTCCTCATGTGAACATGCCATACAGTGTGATGTTGTTTCAGACTCATCAATCCTCAACTTCCTGTTTACTAAATACTTATATATTCTAACACATAATGGCCATGTATGAATAGATATAAGAAGCTATGGTATGAGTGCCAATGAGACAACTCTCCATCCAAGTCACAATTTGTAAAAGTAAGCCATTGTTTTCATGGCTTTTTTCAAGGGAACTACAAATAAAAGCTTCCTGAAATTATTGTCGGGTTTCATGCGAACAGGATTTACCGTGTGATATGTTTTCAGATTCATCAATTTCCTGAATTTGGTAGGGTATCATTAATAAGCAGTAGCTCACAGTTTTAGATAAAAAGAAGGAGATGTGGTATGATTGCCAATGAGACAACTATCCACCAGAGTTCAAATAAATGAAGTGGATGTAAGCAATTATACGTAACCGTACGGCCTTCAACAATGAGAAAAACAAATACTGTATGGTCGGCTATAAAAGACCCTGACATGAAAAATATGAAACAATTCAATAGAGAAAACTAACAGCCTAATTTATAACGAAAACAATTTACAAAAACTAATATGACAGACATGAACCAACAACAGCTACTAAACTACAAGCGACTTGGGACAGGCACAAAAAGAATGTGGCAGGGTTAAACATGTTAGTGAGCGTTCAACAATCCCCCTAACCTGAGACAGTGGTGTAACAGTACAACAAAAGAACAAACTATGAAAATCAGTTGAAAAAGACTTAACTCATCAGATGGATACAAACAGAAATACATCTAGCAAAAGTGGACATGGATGGGTACTTATACATCCACACAACAAAAAGACACTTAATACAGATCTCTGAATGTACTCGCAGTTACTGTCAGCTAGTTCAAAGCCCAACTAATAAAAAAAAGTTATGTATCTAAGACTAAATATCAATCAGTACACATCCAATGGATTTAGTATAAAGAGGTCATTAACAGTCAGAAAAACATGACCTTGTGCAATGCCAAACTAAAGGTATCGACAGATTGTAGTACTGTGAAGGTACATATGTGTAATATTTAGTATGGTTTTAATTTACTGATAACAAAATCCATATTTATACCAATAAAAACAATATTCAAAGATTTAATTACAGTGTTGAATAGTTTACCCAGATCGTATCTAAATTTCCGGGCTCGGTATACAACATCACTCTAAAATTTAGGATGTGCTATTCCGTTTTAAATAAGTTTTCTACAGGTACAGTCAAACTTGCAGACCAAATCTTTGTATCGGTGGAAGAATTTAGTGAAGATTTTAAGTAATTTGTGGTAATGAAATCCCTGACTTAATAATTTACTAGTGATACATAGATAACGCTCATTGAAATCCAAAAAATCCAGACACGAGCATAGCAAACAAGTTGGGATATATAAACACTGTAAGATGGTGCCAAAGGAACATCACCGTCCAAAAAGGGAAAATTAACAATAGGGAAAGAAAAATCATCCCTTTTATCATAAATTTTTGTTTAGAGTTTCTGGTGTAATACTGAAATATCTAAATCTAGGAAAGAACAGTTATTGCTTTTAACATTCGATTTATTTAAAGTTCACCATTTCACAGACTGATTTCTCTTAAGTCAAATTGCCAACTGCTCATTCAAAATAAGCAGTTCATCTGTGCTTATCTTTCAATCTTAGTTCCCTTATCCATATAGAGGACTGTTGGAGATTGTTACTGCTTGACATTTTTACTCCTTTTAAACATTACTAGTAGTCTGACACAATGGCCATAACACTGACATTCTTCTTAAAGTATGTTTAATAATTAACAGCTAAGACCTGCAACTTCAATACAATTTTATTTTTCCAACACATTATGAAGAAAATGAAATATCCTCTGAAAAAAAAAAACAGTAATTTTTATGATTAATGATTACTAAAAAAGACAATTCAACTTAGTTGTGGACAGTTATGGGAAAATATTGTCATCCCTTGAAATGAGTTTTCAACATTGATTGGGTGTGTAGTAACAGAATCTTACATCAAGGACAAAGAGATTCATTTTTCATTTCAATCCTCTATATGAATCCAAGATAACTAAAATTTTTCTCTACAGACATTTGAAATTATTTGTTTGGGTCTTGCATTTTCATCAATTTACTTCTTAAGAAAATATGCTATCTGTTTTTAATTCCACTTTGTTCATCAAACTTGTGGACAGTTTACAATAAAAATGTCAACAATATAAAATTTGGCACTTACTTTGTATAACAGACAAAGTTTACAGACAATATACTACAAAGTTGTAAAAACCAATCTAAAAGCAAAGTTAAAAATAACATTTTTGTTTAAATGAACTTATTGTCGGGACAATTTTTAAGTTTACATTCTGTATAATTCAAAATAAAATGTCTGACACAATGATGAAACTGTCCTTTGCATGTTTTAGAAAGTATACTATTGATTCATGTTATATTAAGTATGTTATTGATCCAAAATCAAAACCTATGATCAACATTATTATTTTTCAAGTTCACATGTTTCAATTAACAATAGGCTTCCACAATTTTTAGTTCATCCGATTTATATATTAAAATGGATTTGCTTTCTCTTCTGCTAGAAAACGGATAAAGTAACGATCCATTCTTCTTTCTAATTTGTCCATATGGTCTATCACATCCTTGTCCTTTTGTGGTTTGGTATCTTAAAAAGAAAAAACATGCCGGTCTGAAATGAAATACCCTAGAAACAAACTCACAAGTGTAAGCCCATTTATGATGAAAAAGATAGACCTCCTTCCTAAAAGGGTCCCATTATATGGTTAATAATTATTATAATTGTAGGATTATCTGATGGTCATTTGTGTTTTTTACTGTACTTAACTGTAATCTTAGATGGTTGCCATTGTGAAATATAATGAACATCAATTTGATTATATTCTACTTCAACCAAATATGATTATCACCTCACAAGTTTTTCTGGTTTATTTTAGTTTTGAGCATACTTTATGAGGGGAATGATAACATATTGCAGAAATCGTATAATTTCTTTCTTTGGGTTTGATATTTACAAATTCTATATACATGACAAAATGTATCTCGCTTTCTCAGATCTGGACCTAAAATTTGAACAGAGTAACAATTTGATGGTATAAACCTAGAAATCTCAGTGAACTAGGTAATTCTCTGGTTCTACCCATATGCAAATTTGAAAATTAGGATCTAAATTAAATTTAAAGTCATAATTATAAATTTCACATACATAAAATCAATCATATGAATATGAGTTAAAATCATAAATTAAGTGGGCTCTGAAGATGGTAAACATTGTAGAAGTTCAAGGAGCATAGTATTGTAAATAGATAAATGAACCAGAACATTGGTTTAATGCACATATTTGAATAGTAGGATCTTATATTATAATGTACCAGGTTTTGAGTGGGTGTTACAAGTAGATACAATAAATCATGTGAGATGACAAAGTAGGTTCTGAAGAAGGGCACAAATTGTGAGAAACACAATGGATCAAAACTCTCAATCAAAATGCACATCTGCATACAAGGATCATGAAATAAACAATGTAGAAGTAACAAATTGTTCTGGTAAACACAAATGGTCTCATTGTGTCGCTGTATAATTGAGGTATACCTTCATATCTTTTTATTCATATTTATTATTTCTTGAAATCCATTGAAAATGGTCACTCCCACAAATGCATATACATCCACACACACATATACAACCCTAAACATTAGAAGAACAATAAAATAAATATTAATACTTGTTCTGCATTGCATGAAAAGTTCTTACCTGTGGCACCCCATATCAATGTCTTAAGTTTCCTACCTGTGGCACCCCATATCAATGTCTTAAGTTTCCTACCTGTGGCACCCCATATCAATGTCTTAAGTTTCCTACCTGTGGCACCCCATATCAATGTCTTAAGTTTCCTAACTGTGGCACCCCATATCATTGCATGAAAAGTTCTTACCTGTGGCACCCCATATCAATGTCTTAAGTTTCCTACCTGTGGTACCCCATATCAATGTCTTAAGTTTCCTACCTGTGGCACCCCATATCAATGTCTTAAGTTTCCTACCTGTGGCACCCCATATCAATGTCTTAAGTTTCCTACCTGTGGCACCCCATATCAATGTCTTAAGTTTCCTACCTGTGGCACCAAATATCAATGTCTTAAGTTTCTAACTGTGGCACCCCATATCATTGCATGAAAAGTTCCTACCTGTGGCACCCCATATCAATGTCTTAAGTTTCCTAACTGTGGCACCCCATATCATTGCATGAAAAGTTCCTACCTGTGGTGCCCCATATCATTGCATGAAAAGTTCCTACCTGTGGTGCCCCATATCATTGCATGAAAAGTTCCTACCTGTGATGCCCCATATCAATGTCTTAAGTTTCCTACCTGTGGCACCCCATATCATTGCATGAAAAGTTCCTACCTGTGATGCCCCATATCATTGCATGAAAAGTTCCTATCTGTGGTGCCCCATATCATTGCATGAAAAGTTCCTACCTGTGGCACCCCATATCATTGCATGAAAAGTTCCTACCTGTGGCACCCCATATCAATGTCTTAAGTTTCCTACCTGTGGCACCCCATATCATGGCATGAAAAGTTCCTACCTGTAGTGCCCCATATCAATGTCTTCAGTTGACTGAGGAGGAAATCCACCATTTGAGGATCATCTGACCGACATGAGGGATCCTTCCTACTTTCAGCAAATGCTTCATTGATGATGCTGAGCAGAATGTTAAGTAATATGAACACCACAAATAATACAAAGATAAAGATGTACAGGGATCCAAGTAGTCCACTGACGATCAGGACTGTATCAATGTTCACTTTCATCATCAGCATTGACATAAGTGTTTCTGCTGTCCTTATGAACGATGAATATTCATAATCATGTGGACCAAACAGAAGATAACCACATGAAATAAAAGCAACAAATGATACCAGGAATACAATCATGTAATTAATCAATGGCTTTGCAGACTTTTTGATTGTTCCATATAGCTGTGATATTTTGGCATTGAATCGTACTAGCTGCAGAGTCTTTAACATTGATAAGAACAATACAAAGCCAATAACTATACCAAACAGCTGGTCCCATATAACTATTCTCTGTAGGTTGATAAAATCATCTGAAAATATTTCAGTAAAATTAGTATATATGTTTACCAATCTCCCACTTTATTAAAAACTTTCATACTGTACAATAATTAAACACCATAGTGCACACACTGAAATGTCCCTCCTGATTTACTGATCATGGATGAATCTTAAAGACAAAGTTTTAAGATAAGTAACATATAATCTTAACATTATCAATGATCTATGTATAGGATTTCAAATTCAGATGAACCCTGCTAGTTGAACATGTACACCTTATAATCATCCACTACATATATTTAACCAATTGATTTTAGTGTCTGTGAATCCGACTTAACCAAGAAAAACTAAACCTCAACCAATAAACCATGAAAATGAGGTCAAGGTCAAATAAACCCTGCAAGACAGACATTTACATCATACAATCATTCTATACACCATATATATTTAACATAAAATAATGTCCCACATTAAATATTGTCCATCGGACAAAACTTCATTTAAAATCTTGTCCATCGGACAAAATTTCATTTAAAATATTGTCCGCTGACACTATTTCATCATGAAATACTGTCCAGGATAATAAACAATTATGAAATAGTGTCCTTGTCTATGAAATTTTGTCACCTCCTTCTGGACTATATTTCACTAAAATATAAGACCACTCTTAGCTATTTTATTGTTTTCATGTAGTCGACTTTCCACACAGCATAGATTTTTGACGTTATCACATGACATTTTCGTGAAAACTTGATTTTTGTGGTATTACAAATTCTACATTTAATGTTCCCCAATGTATCAGTGTGATTCCCTCTAGATGTGGATATTTATCAAACTTATAATGTTTGGTTGCTGTCACCACTGACATTTACCCCACACCTTTTTTATTCATACTTTTCTGCACATGAACATTGACTAACAAAATTTCAAAATTAAACAAAAAAGAGAAGTTTTTATGTCAATATTATTGATTTCTTATATGAAAAATTATTTTAAGGTTCGGGATAATGTATTGAAAACTTGAAAATTAAATTAATCAGTTATTGTTTTTGTACTTATAGTAATTCATGACATAAACATACCTCTGTTCTTATGAAATTTATCCAGAACTAATTTTGTAATTACAAAGTGTACACCATAGAATGCACAACAGATAATAGACAAAACAATGTTTACAAAGTCAACAACATTCCACAAGCCAGTAAAATAGCCTCGCCATCCCTTTTTCCTCAGTTCTTTGATAAATTCTACCAAATAATACAATGTGAATGCTGCAAATATGAAATCAAACACGAACAGGAAAACAGCACTCGGACCAACATATCTGTACATCACTATTGGGTTAACTTCCCAGTATGGAAACACTGATCCGGTTGGTGGATATTCTAACAGTAATATGACGGCGCAGAATAAATTGACATTGGGATTGAACAGATTAAACTCTATAAACAATCCTCTGGTCTTTTTGTCTATCCAATTTGTTTCCTTTATGTATTGTAAAGTGTCATTGGCTGTTTCTGTAGAATCTCCAAGGTTAACAACATAACCTCCACCACTGTATGATGCATAACGACCTACAGTTGGCATTCCATCAAGGTCAAATGTATCTTTATAGACCCATGCCTCATCTGATGAGGTATTGGTTGTTACCTCATCCCAACTCTCCACATAATTTCTAGATTCATATGTTTTGGTTCCATAAGATGGATAGCAGTCATTCATATAGTCACGTATTTGTATTGGTGTTTTGCAATCATCTGTGAAGAATAAAGAAATATGATAGCATTCCGTTTCTTACAAAACAAGGAGAAAGGTTTTTTTTTTTAAACAAGAATTATTACCAGGTTCTTATAAAATGTGGGAGTCCACAGTTTGTTCTCTTGCTGGACATAAAAGAACATATAAAAAAAATTCATAACTCATTTGGGAAACAACATTGTTTTCTAGGTTCATATTCATCTTCTTTGTGGAAACAGTATCAGTATATATGCCCTTACCCTATCATGCCTACATTAATTAATTCTTATAGAGGAAATCTTAACCCTTTTTCAACCTTTCTTATACCAGAAGATCCATTTTTTCAGACATAATCATTTTACTTACCATTTCTTATCCTAGTCTGCCTGATCCTAACATTGTATATTGTGTGAGACTGAATGACTTACCATTTCTTATCCTAGCCTGGCTGATCCTGACATTGTTTATTATGTGAGACTGAATGACTTACCATTTCTTATCCTAGCCTGTCTGATTCTAACATTGTTTATTCTGTGAGACTGAAAGACCTACCATTTCTTATCCTAGCCTGTCTGATTCTAACATTGTTTATTCTGCAAGACAGAATGACTTACCATTTCTTATCCTAGCCTGTCTGATTCTAACATTGTTTATTCTGTGAGACTGCATGACTTACCATTTCTTATCCTAGCCTGTCTGATCCTAGGAGATCCAAGTCTGTAGAAGGTATTGTCAATGATGAAAGGTGACAAATCTGTTCTAGAATCATTCAACCAACCATTGGAGTACAGGCCTGGCAGAACAATCTGCTCCATCCATTCAAAAAAATCTCGGGTAGAATGAAGCTATAATAAAAACAAAAACATAAAGACTTTTTTTTATAGATATATAAGGAAATAGTGTTTTAAAATAATCAAAATATTTAAAACAAGTTTCTAAAAATGACTAGGTACATCCAGCCCCTAAACTGGCACACAAAATATAATTAGTACGGTACAGGTATTCACTGTTTTCACAGAATGATAAATATTTTGTGAAGTTGATAATTTCTGATGACACACAATTTGATTTGATGTATAATTATATGAGATTTAAAGAAAAGGACCAAACACAGATATTAACAAGAATGTGTCCATAGTTCACCGATGCCCCACTCACACTATCATTTTTCTATGTTAAGTGGACCCTGAAATTGGGGTCAAAACTCTAATTTGGCATTAAAATTTGAAAGATCATATCATAGGGAACATGTGTACTAAGTTTTAAGTTGATTGGACTTCAACTTCATCAAAAACTACCTTGACCAAAAACTTTAACCTGAAGCGGGACAGACGGACGGACAGACAGACTGACAGACGAACGGATGCACAGACCGAAAAACACAATGCCCCTAGGTGGGCATAAAAAGTTATTTAGCTTAAAATGTAGGTCACAGTGACTCAGATGTTCCAGAAATGTGTAGCTGGGTTGTAATGATAAAATTTTATTGATTTAAAACAATGCGTTTTAAAGAAATAGTAGACCAAAGCAGAAGTTGCAGGTATTCAGCCTTAAAATGTAGTTCAAATCCAGCAAACAAGAAAGGGAGATAAACAGAAAAGGTTAATACCAAATGTCCCTTCCACTTTCATCGTTGGGATATAAATACACACATATATGAGAACCCTCAATTGTACATTCCCAATATGAAAAGAGTATAACAAGCATTCTTTTTAAAGGAAATTTAATTACTACAGTTAATTTATACACCCATTTATTCATATTCAACAGGGAAAGAAATTCTATCATACCAAAATTACTTACATTAGAAAAACTTTTGTCGTATTTGGAATGAGGAGAGATAAATATATCATTTAGATTTCTGTAAGTTGGATAAGAATTGGCATCTCTGTTCTCGTATGCCAAGACAGCCACAACACTGAGATACACCACATATATAAAGATTTTGCGGATGACTTCAAACAATCTGTTCATCTTGAGTCTGTGTTCTCTGGCTTCAATTATGTTTTCTACATCAACAGGATCATGTACAAACTCCTGACGATGCTCTGAAATAATAACTTAAGTTATTAAAATGATTCCACCTGTAACCAACATGTTAAAATGATAATATCGGTAATAAAAAAAAATCAACCACAAAAAACAACACATTTTCTTTCCAGATCTTGTCCAGAATATGAAATCCACCTCAAGTCACTCAAATGTAAAATGAAGATTATGGTAAACAAAATTTTAAAGTAATATAAGCATGATAAGGTTGTTGTTGTAAACTATTATGTATATACTAAGAACTAGAAGCAAACACAAAATTTAATCAATATCTCAGTAAAAACACTACTGTATTAGAGAATTGTTAGTTTTAGGATTGTAATTAGTAAATTTTCTTTAATATACCAAGATAAAAACTTTTAAAGAAATGTTTATTTTTACCTGGATACACTCTGGTCTTTGGACTCCCTCCAATCAGAAACACTTCTTCTACACTGTCATCTCGTCTACTGTCTTTAACACCAATGCTATTACGATGGCCAAGACTATCACCTACTCAAATTCAGAAATAATTTTATCAGTGATCTTTTTCATATTTATACTGATATGTTTGCTTGTATTTATTTCATTTATGTTGTTTATTGGTTTCTTCAAATGTAATAAAATTCAGTTAAATATTCTGGCACCAGATAAACAGATTTTTCATCACATTTTTTTTACCCTATTTAACCTCATTTGTGAGATGTAAACTTGACCTTTTTAGTCTTTTTCCTATTCCTTAGCTAGATTATTTGGATAGAAGTTCTTTAGCTAATCAAAAAGGACACTTGTGCAGTGATCTTAATGTCTATTTTATTTTTCAAGATTAGAAGCAAATACTCGAAAAATGTCTGGTAAAAAAATCATCTTTTAAATGCTATATTAGGCCATTATGACTTATTTGTAGATCTTGATCTGCTAATCATTTCTGCTATTACAGTTTCTTCTTATCTAATTTACTTTCCACAAAACAAAATACAAAGGGTAAAAATCTTCTTTCAAGAGAATGTACAATTGTAATAAAACAATGATTACTAATATCATACAAACCTTTAAAGGCTGAACCAGAATAACTGATTCTATAAACGACAACAGAAAAGATGTCAGCCATTTAGAAGATTTGTTGGACCCCCATTCCATACTGTATAAAACTGTAAAAAAGCCTGCTGCTAACACTGATAGTCCAAACAGAATCCAAGCAATATATATACACCAATGTGGCAAGGGGTACTTGGATTTTCCTTTCTTCTTCTCATTTACTGAATGTTCCTTCTCTATTGTCTTTTCTTCATTATAACTATCCCAAGCTGGTTTTGCTGATGGAGTAAACATAGGATCAATATTACTTGGTGATGCACAATCTAGTTCCCTATTGAATTCCACCATACTATCTCGTCTCTTTTCTTCCTTGTAATTGCTTTCTACTGTAACAGCTATTGCCTGAGTGTGAGGTTTACTCTTTCTAAACAGTGTTATAATCAATAGGTTAAAGGGAACTACGATCAAAGTGCCAAACAAACTTGTGAAGAATTCCTGTGAGGAGAATGTAAATGGTCCTAGGTGAACATTTTGTGATATATCCCCATCATTACTATCTGACTTATACCACATGCAATTTGTGATCATGGTCATAAAAAGAAGTGACAAACAACAGGAAAGTCTCTGAGCTCTGGTGAATGTGCTATGTAAAGGTCTGGAGGCTACAGAGAACCAAAGATGACCATCAGTCATATCTTTTCTTGTCTTGGAGAAAAATAAGTGACCAAAAGATTGCATTTCTTCAGCGCTGGCTACTGGTATCATATGATCAATCTGTCCTTCACCTTTATCTAATGCAAACCATCTGTCACATAAAAATGCATATCTGAAAGCAAAGATTTAATTTTTAAATTCCAAAAATGTCTTCTTAATATTCACCATTACCTTATTAGATTTGCATGTCTTTGTAATGCAGAACTGCCTTTTAAATCTTTTTTTTTTATTAAAATGTAATGTATCATTTCAAAGATACAAGTCATGTACATAGAAAATGTCAATTTTGAATCTGAATACATATCATTTAAGGTTATTATAAAACAACTTTCCTTTATAAGTCACTGTAAATTCTAGCTAAAATGTACATTTTTTACAGTCCTCTTGTGGCTCCAACATGGTCAATTCTGACCTGTGACATTTAATAATGTTTAAAACCTAGAATCAGATCAGTTTAGACCTGTATATATAAAAAAGAAGATGTGGTATGATTGCCAATGAGACAACTGTCCACAAGAGACCAAAATGACACAGAAATTAACAACTATAGGTCACCGTACGGCCTTCAACAATGAGCAAAGCCCATACCGCATAGTCAGCTATAAAAGGCCCCGAAATGACAATGTAAAACAATTCAAACGAGAAAACTAACGGCCTTATTTATGTACAAAAAATGAACGAAAAACAAATATGTAACACATAAACAAACGACAACCACTGAACCACAGGCTCCTGACTTGGGACAGGCACATACATACATAATGTGGCGGGGTTAAATAGTTAGCGGGATCCCAACCCTCCCCCTAACCTGGGACAGTGATATAACAGTACAACATAAGAACAAACTTTAAAAATCAGTTGAAAAAGGCTTAACTCATCAGATGGACAAAAATATAAGTGGTTTGGTTTAAAAACAATAGGTGACCTGAGTTCACAGTTCTAGTGTTTGCTCTGTGTTTCATGTGGCTTTAAGAAAGGAAGGTCTAAAAGTGACTTACAAGGTTGCAAGAGAAGCTAGCCTTCTTCTAAGACTTATAATTTATGTGAGATTATTTTTACTATCTCTATAAAATATGCACAGTTTATTCTGGAAACTGAAGAACTAATCTTTCTAAACACCTTGAAAAAACTAAGCAGCACTCTTTTAAATCTGTTTAAAAAATCATTACCTTTCCCCTGTCTGAACATCTCTGACCAGTATCATGTTTAACAACCAATCATCTATCTTTGTATTATCAAGCCAAATCCTTAGAAATAATAGGTTACCCAGAGGTTCAGGTACACTCAACAGGTAATTGTTTACACTGCCACTCAACATTGGCTGAAACAAAACAAAACTAGGTCTAACTTTTACCACTGAGTGATATCAAATAAGATTTCAATAGTAGATATTACTCTGCCATGGAAAATGATTTTGAGGATTTGTTTCTAGGAAATAAATTATTAGGTTGCAAAAATATGTAGCAACCATTGAATTATTGAAAGTACATGCATTGTTAAGATAGTTTTGACATGCAAGCCTCCAATATGATGTACTGAAAATTATAAAATTTGTAGGTTTCATATAACATATTGTCAGCTGATAGAGCTGTAGTATGAAATTTACCATAATTTATAATTTCAATTTAATAAAGGAAACAAATGGCCATACCCTTTTCTCTTGATCTTGCAGTAGTCTAACCTCTGTATCTCCCTCTTCCCCACCTAATACAAAGTAGACCTTGGATGTAGTGCCTGAATTCTGTCGTACACCTGTGTACACTGAGACTTGATAGTGGTAGACATCAGTTATAACATTATCTGCTAGAGGATATATGGCCCACTGAAACAATATACATGTAATAGAAAGCATAAAGATATGATGCTTCCTTTGTTAGTAAGTGTACAGCCATGGTAGGAATTTCACTCATTTCTATGTATTTGATACTGTATTGTGCATAAGGAAATATATTTTAATAAATAATATTGCAGTTTTTTGTATAAAGAAATTATTTCATAATTGGATATTCAAGTAATAGCCAGTTTGCTGTCTCCTTGATAATGCCTTTGCCCACTAAAGAATACTTCTAGTGGTGTACTACTGAGGTGATTTTATCTAAATTCTTGGTACCACAGTGCTGCCTAAAAATATATAGACCATAAAAAAAATGCTGAATTTGAATATTGTAACATATAAATATATTTACCTTTTTGAAATCTCTTTTGTCAGCTCTAATAACTGGAATAAGTAGAAGGAAATATGCCAACAGTACCAAACCAACTGTAATCAACACAGCTAGATTGTCTGTTGAAAACTTGGAAAACACAGTGCTGAAGTCTATAGTGTTAGGTGGTACAAACATATTCATACCAAAGGCAGACAAATGATTTGTTTGACATGCTACACCTGTGGTGTTGTCTACAGGTCCAAGCTACAATAATATAAAAAAACACACAGTTATAATCCCATACAAAAATAAGGAGATGTGGTGTGATTGCCAATATCATCTGTACCACATAGACCAAAGGTCCTGGATGTGGGAACCTATTGATTGCCATACAGCCTTCAATAATAAGCAAAACCCATATTGTATAGTAAGCTTTAAGACTCAGGCATTACAAAATGTGAAACAAATTCAAATGAAAAAAAAAAACCCAATGACCTGATTTTTCCATATCCATATACATTCCTGTTGTATTCACTGTGTGTTTTTTTTTAATGTTTTATGTAATGCATGATAAATAGATGATGTGACACATCTAAATGTCCAAACTGGATAGTGTAAGTGTTGCTCTCCATATATTGCAGCTCTGACCAAATTGCAATTTGTTTTATTAAACCAAATTGTTTAAACTGGTCAGAAATTTTAACCAACTGTTGTAGAGAACCACAATCAAGTCATCAAAGTACAATGTGATAAAAATACAGCAGACTTACAAACCTATTCGACTTTAATTCTACTTTATTGATATTATGAAAATTTTGGTAAAAATTTCTATACATATTGTCATTGAGTCATTTAAAGGCTTAAAATTTTTGAATTATTTGCTACTGATGTTTTTTGTATGAGTGTTCTAAAATTTTAAGTTTGATTTTTTGTAGGTTGCACTAGATAGTGAAATAATGTGTTTTAATTATAATATTTAATATATAATGTTACATTCATACGTATTTCTAACATATGATACTTACTTTTACACCTCTTTGGCTCCACTGTTTATCCTGCTCTGACCAATAGTAACATCCCAGTACAAGGACTGCTACGTCAGCCATTGGTGAAACCTCCGTTATATCTGGAAAAAAAACAAAATATCTATGAACTGATAATATATTATGAAGTTTAAAACTAAATGGTTGCAAAATATATTAGATAGGAATCTTATATAAGTTGTCTTTAGTAAGGAATTTTAACCATGTTTTACCCAGTAAACAGGCCATGTCAATTTCCATTTGTCAGATTAGACAGCAATCCATCAAAGACAATATGTAAAGGAAGTGACTGCCTAACAGTTTTGCTGTATTTCTAATTAAAAACATATAACATCTTAACAATCAAATCTTTTATAATGAAAAAGCCAGTCCTTACCGTAATCAGTCTTCCTTCCAATTAAGACCCTCATAAGTAAACAACACTTCCTGCAATCAGCATCCAGTCCAATATTGACCCTGATAGGTAAACAACACTTACTGTAATCAGCATCCATTCCAATTTAGACCCACATAGGTAAACAGCATTTCTGTAATCAGCATCCAATCCAATAAAGACCCTCATAAGTAAACAACACTTACTGTAATCAGCATCTAGTCAAATCTACACCTTCATAGGTAAACAACACTTACTGTCATTAGCATCCAGTCTAATTTATACCCTGATAGGTAAACAACTGTCATCAGCATGCAATCTAATTTATACCCTGATAGGTAAACAGCATTTACTGTCATCAGCATGCAATCTAATTTATACCCTGATAGGTAAACAACACTTACTGTCATCAGTATGCAATCTAATTTATACCCTGATAGGTAAACAACACTTACTGTCATCAGCATGCAATCTAATTTATACCCTGATAGGTAAACAACACTTACTGTCATCAGCATGCAATCTAATTTATACCCTGATAGGTAAACAACACTTACTGTCATCAGCATGCAATCTAATTTATACCCTGATAGGTAAACAACACGTACAATAATCAGCCTCCAGTCCAATATAGACCCTTGTAAGTAAACAAACACTTACTGTAATCAGCCTCCAGTCCAATATAGACCCTTGTAAGTAAACAAACACTTACTGTAATCAGCATCCAGTCCAATATAGACCCTTGTAAGTAAACAACACTTACTGTAATCAGCCTCCAGTCCAATATAGACCCTAAGTAAACAAACACTTACTGTAATCAGCCTCCAGTCCAATATAGACCCTTGTAGTAAACAAACACTTACTGTAATCAGCATCCAGTCCAATATAGACCCTTGTAAGTAAACAACACTTACTGTAATCAGCCTCCAGTCCAATATAGACCCTTGTAAGTAAACAACACGTACAATAATCAGCCTCCAGTCCAATATAGACCCTTGTAAGTAAACAAACACTTACTGTAATCAGCCTCCAGTCCAATATAGACCCTTGTAAGTAAACAAACACTTACTGTAATCAGCATCCAGTCCAATATAGACCCTTGTAAGTAAACAACACTTACTGTAATCAGCCTCCAGTCCAATATAGACCCTTGTAAGTAAACAAACACTTACTGTAATCAGCCTCCAGTCCAATATAGACCCTTGTAAGTAAACAAACACTTACTGTAATCAGCATCCAGTCTAATTAAGACACTGATAAGTAAACAACACTTACTATAATCAGCATCCAGACCAATATTGACCCTGATAGGTAAACCACACTTACTGTAATCAGTCACTGGTCCAATATAGACCCTCACAGGTAAACATCACTTACTGTAATCAGCCTCCAGTCCAATATAGACCCTCGTAGGTAAACTTTCTCTGCCTGTCCATAAACCAGATATATCCATTTTAACCAAGTAACTACTGGTGTGGTCTTCTAACTCTGAGTCGGTCAAAATAAAGCCTTTCATATCATATGTAAATTTACTTGGTATACCACCCTTTCTGACATAATAGGTAATATTAGCAGTTGTATCATCAGGTCTGACAATCAACACTGGAACAACATTAGTTTCATTTAACCTCAGTTCAATAAAGAACATTGGTGAATCTGTTGTGGCTGATAAATTGACGTATGTATAATTTAAATCATTTAATCCATTTGGATAGCTGTACACCTCAATCTCTGCAGGAAGATTGTCCACCTTAATCCTTTCCCCGGCATCCTTTAATAATTCAAATGTTGTCACTTGAGATTTGACACTGGAAGTGCTCTTGTCAACAGTGTACAAATTATCTGATGTCATCATCTACATTGTAAAAAAATAGTATTAATAAAATCAGGTGAATAGTAAAGGAGAAGGCCCTGAAAAACCCAATTTTGGCCCAAAAATATGTAGCAGTTTAACAAATTTGTTAAAAAATGTAAATATTTAGCTATTTATTGGAAAGAAGAATACTTTTGTTAAATAAATACAGGCTGTTTTTTTAACAATACAATGCACATGCATCAGGTACTAGCACAATTTTCACAATATTAGCATGTGTGGTAATTTTTAAAACATTTTTTGTCTAAAATGGAAGTGGCCGCACTTGTTTTCATTCTTAATATTTAAATATATGGTGTATTTGATGATAATACAGACCATATATAAAGGTTTAGACTGAAAACCAATGCAGCCAATTACATTTTAGATAAAAACCATCTGAAAAGTTACCTTTTTAAAGCATATTTGATAGATTTTTCAGTTAATACCTGTAACAGAAATTATTTGAATAGTCTGAAGTAGTTAACTGAAAATATCTGTAACAGAAATTATTTGAATAGACTGAAGTAGTTAAGTGTTTAAAAATGTCAGAAATCTTTCATCATATGTACTTCAAATTTTAGACCAAAATTAGACCTTACCGGACCTTCTCCTTTCAATAAGAGTAACTAATTAGGACATGTTAACCAAAACAATCATGGATATGAACTCACATTGTAGAGTAAGTCTTAATCATGTGATTGAAAGTGTTGACTTGGTATAGAAATAAGGTCAATTGGACTTCTCCCATCCTGCAGTAAAATCCAAGATGAGGAGATGAGATAAGATATGTTGATGTAAAATTCACAGCAATAAACTGTCGGAATGAGGGAAATAAATCTGATCACTTGTGTAGAGAGGTTGCAACATTGAACACAAGCAATTGATTCATCCAACATATCGGAAAACAGGGGTACGGAACATCTGGTTTGAACTGGTTGGGACCATGGCTTCCAAAACGGTCATATATTCCGGACTTGACCGAAATTTATATGAAAAGTCCGGCTGCACTCAGCCTCAGATGGTCAAATAGCATAGGTTTGCCACTTTTTGTTATTCAAGGCATTTTCATAAAACGGTCATTTCACTTTTTTACCAACTATCGATCGGTAAAAATGTCCGTTTTGGCATTAAAGTTTATAACTGTGGCAATCATGTCAATCTATTCCACAAAGATATTTCGGTCATATTTGGGTTTAATTAAACAGATGCAGCATATTTCAAATACTTTGAAGAGTCTCGGCTTAAATGTACGGCTTGGTCTTTAGCTGGTGTACATCAATAAAAAGTAGAAAAAACATGTGTTCTTTTATTTTAAAAACAACAAGCTGTCAAACAATTATCCCTTCAATAAGTAATATTGAAGCCATAAATCATTCACTGATTACAGGTTGTTACCTTTGATGAGGTGTCTTTAGCTTGTCTTAATCAATAGAATTTAATGATGCATAACAATGGACTTAAAGGTGATCAGGTAAACGAGCATGCGAGGTCAAACATGTAAGCGTGTATGGAACAACATCCTATTTAATTACGCTTTGGAGATATTATTTTAAATGAGCATTCAGTTTTAAAAAAAGTATCATGAGATTTAAAAATAATTCTTCAAATTAAGAATATTTATAAATGAATTTGTATGATATTCATTATTATATTTAAACACTGTACATCGTGTTAAATACTGGGCTACATAAAGGGTATTCAAAGTTATTTTCTTACATTTCAGCGGTTTGCATCTAACTAATTTAGTCTAAAAGATTGAAATTATTAGAAATACGTTAATAAATATGATTTGATGAAAAACTAAAAAGGTCTTATACAAATACTCGTCAGAACCACGTTGTTTGAACTAGTACAGGTGTGCGCATGTGCGCTGGTGGGAAATTTAATTATGCATCCTAATTCTTCAAAAATGCTAAAATTATCATTGATACCTTTATCTTACGTTCTTTTCGAGTATTTTCTTGAAGAAATAACTTGGAAAGTGCTACTTAACGTAATCATGCTTTGTAAACGTACTCAGATTTTACGTATCCGTCTCCGGTCCGTGATTTACCATTGTCAAGTCAACATCCGGTATTAGGAAAATGTGTTTTTTAAAAACGAAAGTAAAGTTTTTGACAACGTTATTTCACACAAATAAAGAGTCTAAGGCAGAATTAGTACACTGATGTTGCACACTTCGAATGATGCACTTTCAATTTAACAGTTTCCGTCAGAACATCGAATTTAAATCAAAGTAAAGTTTAATATCGTTTTAATGTCAATCATTGGTTATATGATGGCCAACTGATATATTACCATAATTGCCTTTTGTTACTAAGTCTAAAGAGAATAAAATCGGATAAGATATAAAATGTCAGGCTGGCTCAAATATTTTTTGGAAGCCCTGGTTGGGACCCATATAGACCTAGGACTTATGCTTCTTGGTAAAAAAAGTTGCTTTTGCTTTTTTCTTTTTGCTTTCAAATGGTTGGCAAACGTAAAGTGGCTGATCAGAATTATTCATTTAGAAAACATTTTACTATAACTGAACAAACATAATAAAAGACAGGGCAGTCTTTCAATATGTTTGGTCAGTTTTAGTAAGATGTTTTCTAAATGAACTAGATATCATTGAGATGGGAGCCATCTCTGTGGCCCCGCTATGAATAATGTGTGGTAATAAAAAATTTGTTTCTTTATCATTGGACATGGGGTTGTCAACTGAAACCAAAGTTTTTGACCTTGACCTTTGACCTAGGAAGTTGTACATAAATTATGACACACCCTCTGGTGTTGGTTTATATACATGTCAAGTATAAACTTTGAAATCATAACGGTTCTCAAGATATAGAGCGGACACAATTTGTTACGGACGGACAGACGGACAGACTGATCACTATAGGGCGTCCGTCATTCGGCGAGGGCCCTAATAATAATGATCAGTTTACTTGCCATACTATTTGATGATTAAAATTATATAATATTTTTATAAAAGATCTTTTATAAAATATTCCTTCAGAAGTTTTGTTCAGACTGGACAAGTAGTCTGAGAGAGTTACTGTAAATTCAGAAATTAATGCGTGCATTTATTATTGCGATTTTTAAAAAATGGACAAGAATGCGAGTTTAATTAATGCGATTTCAGAACAATCTACATTCAAATCTACGTTTTATTTTTCAAAATGCGAGTTCTTATTATTGCGATACTCACCGAGTCGCATTATTTGCATTAATAAAAACCTCGCAATAATTTTTGAATTTACAGTAAATATGATGTAATAATTCAAAGAATTAAATGAGAATATACGTGCCATCATTGCCACTCTGTAAATTACCCAATCAACACAATTAAGATATATTCATGGAAAGTCTACTTGTCACATTTATAATAGAGTTTAAATGTTCGCTCATGTAGTTTTTTTTTTTTTTTTAGAGAAAGAGAAATATATTTGAATATGGACAGTTAAAAAATTAATACATTATTAGTACATGACAATGAAAAAGAAATTTTAGACGGCAATGACAGAATTAATCAACAATATGATTTGCGGAAATAATTATTTTCTACATTTTCTAACCTCTATATCAACAGTTTCTAATTCTGTGACCTCCTCTGGTAATGATTTGGTGACTATTGTTTTGAACTCTGAGAAATCTATTGTCATGTTAACCAGACTTAATGATTCTCTTCTCTGAGCCTGGTATTTTGTGTTTCCCTCTGCTACATGGATAACTGTTGATGATTCTCCTGCCACATTCCCTTGTAATAACAGGCCGGTTAAATTATGCAGTATATCAATCAGCTCTACAGCAAAATTCCCCTACAAAAAAAAACCCATCTACAGCAAAATTCCCCTACAAAAAAAAACCCCATTAATTCTGTTAATTTGTATAATATAAATTAACTTCCAAATTGAAATATAACATCTGTTATAGGTTGGCCTATTCATATCGACTAAATGGTCAGTTGAATTTAGATAGTTACAGATCAAGGGTTTGGGGTGGACCAACAGACTAAAGAACTAACAGATTGACAGACGCACAAACTAGTAAACATAATGTCACCCTACTATTGTAGACAGGGCATAAAAACATTATACAGATTTGATTTTAAATATTCATTGGTGAATATGTTATCTTTGCTTTTCCTAAGTATAATTAATGACAATTTCAAAATCTGCTCAGCTAAAAAAAAAATACAAGTTGTGTGCATTGGAAAATCATTTTACCTACCCGTACTAGTTTCTGGTCACAATCTCCTGAGATACATTCTGGGGGATACTTTGTGTTCTGACAAAATCTGGTAACACTTGATAGTAAATCTGTGGAATAACAATAGGATGTTTATTGGCTACAAGAGTAATTCTGAACTAGACACTAAAATGCAAATGGGAAATAAAAATCTGCAACAGAACAACACAAATTCAAAGTTTTTTCCAGTATTTCCCCATTTGCTAATTTCAAGGTCATTATAGGTTATGAACATAGGAAAACTAATATTAGGTTTTCCCCCTGTACTAAAAAATAGCTAGGAAACCATGAAAACAAAATCAAAAAGGTCCAGTTTATATAAAACATTACTAAAGTGCTTGTTTGAAATAAAATCCAAAACAAATTTAAATCCAAAATAAAGTAAATGGAAATACTTTGGTTAAATTCTGAAGAAAATCACTATCTTTTGAACATAAAGAAGCTCTTTTCCAATTTTTCAAAAATTCAACATAATTGGAATGACTGATATTTTTTGCAAAAAACAGAAATATAAGGGTAAATCAATTTTTGAAAATCACGTAATAGTAGATGCTCACATATAAAGGATCTCTACGTATAGCTTTCATGCCTAATGTTACTGACAAGACTATAGAGAAGTAAACATACTTTTTTTAAATGGAAGATAAATTGAAAATTCATGTGTCATACCTGAAGCCATGCTCTCTTTTTCTTCCAATGACAGCATTGGTGACAAAGTTGTCTGGGCAGACGAGACAAGACCAGTAAACAAATTTCTCATTTTAGCCTACAAAAAAACATTCCAAACTATTCACTATATCCAAATAAAGACATGAAATTCCATGGCAGGAACCTTTGCAGTACTTGTGTTTGTTTATATCTCTATTGTTTTTTTTAAGAGTCATCTGTGGAAGTAACTTTTATCATCCCCCCACCCCCCCAATCCAAATTGATTAGACTTAAGGTGATTTAAAGAATGACATGGTATGGACACTATTCTTGTAACTTTTAATTTTTTTAGTAATTACTATGTTGTGGTATTTCTGTCACATTAGTATTTTACTAAACATATTCCTTTATCTGAACTTACAATTTTTTAGCTGTAAATATTGGTTGACCTTTTAAGATTAAGTATTTAAACTTGCAGAAATCAAACGAGAAAAAGATTGTACAGTACAAATTTAGTATAGTATAAAAGTAATACTATAAGCAAGTTTTTCCCCTTCCATTTTGAAAATTGTAAGAGCGAGTCACTAAATTTGTTCTCAAACAACTAAAACTCATTTCTGTGTGTGTTTTTAAAAACCTAATATAATCTACAACACATTTGTAAAGGTATTTTATGATTGCATGCAACAACAAACCAATTACCTTCATTGTACAATGACAAAAGTGCATGGTCACATGTGACAACAAACCCATTACCGTCCTTGTACAGAAACAAAAAGTATACGGTAACATGTGACAACAAACTGATTATCAATCTTGTTCACAAAGAAAAGTGTTTCATAACATGTGACAACAAACCCATCACTTTCATAGTTTCAGACAAAAAGTGTATGATGACATGTGACAACTAACCAATTACCTTCCATTTAGAGACAAAAAACATACATGATAACATGTGACAACAAACCAATTACCTTCCATTTAGAGACAAAAAACATATATGATCACATGTGACAACAAACCAATTACCTTCCATTTAGAGACAAAAAACATATATGATAACATGTGACAACAAACCAATTACCTTCCATTTAGAGACAAAAAACATATATGATCACATGTGACAACAAACCAATTACCTTCCATTTAGAAACAAAAAACATATATGATCACATGTGACAACAAACCAATTACCTTCCACTTAGAAACAAAAAACATATATGATCACATGTGACAACAAACCAATTACCTTCAATTTAGAGACAAAAAACATATATGATCACATGTGACAACAAACCAATTACCTTCCATTTAGAGACAAAAAACATATATGATCACATGTGACAACAAACCAATTACCTTCCATTTAGAGACAAAAAACATACATGATAACATGTGACAACAAACCAATTACCTTCCATTTAGAGACAAAAAACATATATGATCACATGTGACAACAAACCAATTACCTTCCATTTAGAGACAAAAAACATATATGATCACATGTGACAACAAATCAAATAACTTCCATTTAGAGACAAAAAACATATATGATAACATGTGACAACTAACCCATTACTTTCCAAGTACAAAGACAAAATGTATATGGTTAGATGTGACAACTAACCCATTACTTTCCACGTACACATACAAAATGTGTATGGTTAGATGTGACAACAAACACATTACCTTTCAAGTACACAGACAAAATGTGTATGGTTAGATGTGACAACTAACCCATTACCGTACAAGTACAAAGACAAAATGTGTATGGTTAGATGTGACAACTAACCCATTACCTTTCAAGTACATAGACAAAATGTGTATGGTTAGATGTGACAACTAACCCATTACCATACAAGTACACAGACAAAATGTGTATGGTTAGATGTGACAACTAACCCGTTACCGTACAAGTATATAAAAAAAAAATACATATCAGATGTGACAACAACACAGATAAAAAAGTGATTACCTGTGACTCCATAGACATTTCTTCAGTAGAGTCTGTCAATTTTGAAAGAACTGAAGTGGTCTGTTTCATATGTAAACCATCTTGGATCAAATCTTTATTGTCAAACAAGCTGTTAATAAGTTCATCTTTCAACTAAAATAAATTATGAAATGAAATGCATTTAAATTTAAACTTAATAAAAGCACATATTATACAGTATCATATCCAGAGTTAAAAGATTTCTACAACGACAATAGAATAGAGAATGGAAACAGAAGGTGTGTCAAAGAGATAACAACCCGACCAAAGAGTAGAAAACAGCCCAAGGCCACTAATGGCTCTTCAATGCAGCGAGGAATTCTTGCACCAGGAGGCGGGTTTTCAGCTGGACCCTAATAATGTATACTTGTTCAGTGAAATAGACACCACTTTAAATTCTGAAAGTTTATTTCACCTAATCAATTATGTCATTAAAACCCTTAAAAAAGAGTAAAGATGAGGGTGCTTTAAAAAAAACAAAAAGTGTTATAAATATTTTAGCTGTTCAAGAGACATGAGTCTGTCTGAAATCAAAATATATGTTTTTCTATTGTGTCTTACATATATGTTCTTGTTTTAAGCCTTTAAAACATTGAACTGTAGTTGTTGCCTATCAGATGCTTGATTCTATAAATCTACATTTGAAATTTAACACTTTCAACAAAATTTTTGTCAAATCTTGTTCAAATCAGCACATTTTAAATTATGCATGTTTTAATACCTAAAAAAAACTATCATTAATTAAGGCCACATTGAAAATTTGGTCATCAAATATCTTCATAGGCTGCACATTTGCAAATCTTATATATGCCTACTATCATATAGTTGGTTGCATGCATTAAAGGATATAGTTTTAAATCTAATAATTCTTTCATTAGATTCAGATTAGGTTTGATTATAAGTGGCTCAGTGGTACAAGAAGAGAAGATTTTTGTAAAAAGTCAATGAATGACAGATGATAAAAGATTTGTGAGCTTAAAACTAACCTTTACATCTTTTACATGTGATGTATTAGTGTCAGCAAGACCATCACAAAAGGTTAAAATACAGGACATATCCCTTTCCCGAACACAGACATTATTTTCAAATCCTTCAATAACATCATGACCACTGTCCTCTGAAAATGGAGTAACCTGAAATTAAATATGAGGAAAGATCATTTTTTATACAATCAAAACTCTATGTAGTAATGCTAAAGTAATGCCTTTTACAAGATTTACTCAAACCATGATTTTATGGAATATCAAAGTCACGTATGACAATGGAAAAGTTCCATTTGTCAAGGCCACAATCCTGTCCTCCTGATATCATATATTATACAATTTAATGTGATTTATCATCAAATTTTTTTCGTATTAAGAGTAACACGAGAGGAGCCACCATAGTTGAGCAAGAAAGTGTTTTCCCTTCAGGAACAAATGAATTCATCCCGATTTTTGTCTGAGTTAATGTTGTTTAATCTTTAGTTTTCTTTTTAGAGTTTTTTGATTGCTTTTTTTTTTCTTCTTTTTCCCTTTAGTTATGGTGTTGTATAAAGTGCCTGTGTCACTCACCTAGATCTATGTGCATAATCAACAACTGACTCTCTCCAACATTGTAGACAAGAATAGAATTCATTGCAAAAATTTCTTTTTTTCTTAGATCTTGTCTTGCTGAACATTTTTTGCAACTGAAAGTTTTTCTCTATCTATTATAGTTTCCAAGGTAAATTGCTAACATGAAAACAAATGGTAAAATTTGTCCTTTAAGGGCAATCAGTAACTCCTATAAGAAGTCATCTGACAGTTTTGACGTCAAAGAACAATTAGTAAAGCTCAACATTCTTAACATTTTGGTCTTGTAAGATTTTCTCTATTTATAACAATTTTCAAAATAACAGACATAAATTGTATTTTACCCTTATGTTCTATTCTTAGCAACGTCGGCCATCTTGATTAGCAGGCTGGGTCAAAGGACACATTTTAAAACTATATACCCCATATTAGGGTAAATTTGGTTCAGAGGAGAAGATTTTTGTAAAAGTGAAAAACGCAGCCAGACGCCAAGTGATGAGAAAAGCTCACTTGGCCCTTTGGGCTAGGTGAGCTAAAAATGGAGGTAGCTTATAAATAATGATTACCTGAATTATACAAAAAAATGGAAGTGGCCAACAGATAATGATTACCTGAATATCCAAAGTCCAGTTAGTATAACAATGCTGCTTGTCAGTTACATCAACAATGATTCTCACTGTGTAATCATATTCCATTTTGCCAGGTGGTAAGACAACTCCTGGTGTATCGACCTCTGACCCTGACACTTGGAAAAATGGAACTATGGGATTCTCCACAGCATCCATTACTTGATAGGAGAATGTGAAAGTATAACTGTACAGGTAGTTACTGTCTACAACAGGATCTCTAGCTGATCTTGTACCTTCATCTAACCATCCTCCACAACTGAATGTGAATTTGCTACTAAAAGACTCGCCTAAAAATATAATGGACTATTACTAAATATGAAGACACTGAAAACAGATATGAAAATTTCTAACAAGGTAAAACTTTTCAATATCTGGCTTCAGACAAAATATGAATTCATTTCAAAGCAGTAGTTTGGTATTATGGAACAAAACTTTCAAGCTGAGATGGATGGGTAAATGGACAGAATAACAGAAGGCCAATTTGAATTGACCGAATGACAAGTAGATGAATAATACCAACATCTTATTTCATGTCTTACAAGTATAAACATTTCAGTACAAATTTCATTAGTATTTTTTTAAAACATTAAAACATTATATGATTTACTATTTTCTCAACCAGGTGATTATTTTTTCTTAAGCATGTGCGAGTGTCTTGTCCTCAGCTATTCATTTTAAAAATCAGGAGTTGCGTGCCAATTTGCCTAAGAATCAGGCAGTGGTGAAAACATGACAAACAAAAACCCACTCAAGTTGACATTAACTTATGTTCAAAATGTATAATGGTGCACAAATATAACATTCGTTTCCTTTTCCTGTTCTGGTAATTCAAGATATAATTTGGTTGAAATGCACTAGAAATTAACAATTAAGGGGAGCTAACTCTGTATTTTACTATCATTCTAACCAAAGTTATCTTGAGATTTCTCGAATTACCAGACACGCAGAAATGAAAGACCTACCATTTCTAACTCAGGATGAGGGTAACTCCAAAATAGGATGGTTAGGTCGGTGGGTTTTTTTCGGCCATGTTTTGATTTTTTTTTAAATTGCCTGATTCTTACAAAGACTGGCACTTAAACATCAAATTTCCTTGCCATTCTCTTGTTTAGTGATTGTGATGTCAAGAAAAAAGTCAACACCTAATGAGGTAATTTGGAAATAGTGCTTCCAGTCGTTATCTGTTCTGGATATCATTCCTGGATGACTTATTATCCATTCAAGATAGCTCTCCATATAATATTATATAGATTCTACCACTGCATCAAGTGTGAGACATTATTTCTCCACTCCAGACAGTTTAACATTTAAAGTTTCAACTGCTGAGAGTGGAGAAGTATCTTATTGCAGTAACAATATTTTCTTTGTGTAACAAATTTTAACAGTTTAGCATTGTACAAGCTTTCTATGGTCTATAATCTGCATTTAATATTTGCCATTGGATGTTATGCAGCCAAAAAAAAACCTAAAAGCTTTATTTACTAACCCACATTAATGTCACTCCAACAAGAGCCATCATAAGGAGGTAATGCAACATGTAGTTTTTTTACAGTGTGAGCAGCTCCTGATTCCAATCGTATAAGATAATCCTGTCCTTGCTCTAAATATCCTTTGTTGATCCTTATATTTGGGCCTTGAACACCTATCAAAAAAATTAACAAAATGGTTATCTAAGTAATTAACAAAATTGCAATCCAAGTAAATTAATAAAATTGTAATTATAGTAGTTCGTAACTGTAATCAATCCTCTTTTCTTTTTACTGGTATGTAAGTTTTTATTAAAATATTTCATACAGCTGATACTGTGTAGTACTTATGTTTGAGGTATACCAATTTTTGTGGATTAGTGGTTTAATAATCAAACCTCAAATCTTCATAACATGCACATTTCCATCAACTTGTCATGTGGAAAGATATCATGGTATTTAATTCATTTTATGTAGATCCCATGGTATTATATCATTTAATTATGTACAGGAAATATGCAACAGAACCAGAGAACATCATTTGAATTCATAATTAATTTTTTTCATAAACTACCAACATTGGGACCCTACAATTAAAGATCTTTTACAGCATGTTATATCTTATTATTACAACTGTCTTAACAAAAACAGAACAGAAAAAGTTTCAACTTAGCTTTATAAGGGGAGATAACTCAGATATACAACTTTTTAAAGGGAATGTACAGAAAATTTACAATTTGTTTTGAAGCAAGAAAATTAGTCCTGTGACTCAATTTGATCTTTTTTTTTACTTCTTTCTGAAAGCACATTATAAGAGCTAATTCCCCATATCTTGTTTTAATCATATCTTTTAGTTTTATTTCCATTCACAAAAAATGTTTTTTCTATGTATAATCTGTACAAAATCTGACAATTTTTGCACAACCTGCAGCTTGAAAAAAATGCACTGTGACTCATACTAGTTTATATATTTTTGAAAAAGCATGACAAGAACTACATTTTGGCAATGAATTAAAAAATTCTATGATTTTTGACACTACTTTAATATATATACCAGTGTCTGTCCATGTTTTAAAGTCCATAATCTCAGCTGGAACAGCACCTTCTATTTTAAAGAGTCTCCAATTGTAATCAATACCTAGTCTGTTTTTTTGAGTGCAGGTTTCACAAAGTCCTTTGAATCTTACATGTTTAGAAGGACTAACTACATCTACACAGTTCTGCATACATCTGTAAACAGGTAAAATGGTTTGTATCAGAGATTAATGTAAAAGCAGAACTTTCATTGTGGTTTTAATTTTTGTTTTTGTTTGTAAATAACTTTTTCCATGAAATTAAAACACCAATGAAGTGTTAACATACAAAATAATTTTTGGGGCCCTTTATAGCTTACTGTTCAGTGTGAGCCAAGGCTCCGTGTTGAAGACCGTACTTTGACCTATAATGGTTTACTTTTATAAATTTTGACTTGGATGGAGAGTTGTCTCATTGGCACTCATACCACATCTTCTTATATCTATAAAGAATATTACTTTCACATATTGAAAACAATTAAAATTAATCAACATGTATATGAAATCAAATGTAGAGATAAAACCATGAATTTTTAACCCCAAGAAATTCAATCTTTCTACAACATGGTAGACAGACAATAATGTGTGTATGGTTGAATTGTTGGTCGTGTATTTGGCCAGATTAAAACAAAGTGTTATTCTATGGTTAAGTATATAATTCCTATAAACTTATAAGATTGTGAAAAAATAGTCAGTGTTGCATGCGTTAAACTCACTTTTCAAATGTAAATGAATGCAATATATAAAATAATTTCTTATAGTGAGTTACAAAGTGCCTTCCTGAGGTACCCTGTGTCTAATGGATCAATTCTTACCAATTCTAAATTATTAACATTTTAAAAAATTCAAAATATCTTGTTAAGCATCATGTCTTACATTTTGATGGGATCTCCAGTGTAAATTGGTGTATTGTGGGAAGAATTTATACAAATAACAACCCCTGTAATTTTTTTTCTATTTAACACAGTTAAAGGCTTACTTTAATACTAGTTCTGGTAAATCTGATCCAAGAATCTTCACTTGTTGTGCTTTGGCTTCTAATCTGTTTCCACTAGTCATCTTTCCAACAAAATAATAGTCTGTACCACTCAGTAAGGCATTAGGTATTGTCAAAACTGTCCAGTTAGCATTTGTCATGTCTAATGTTGGAAAACAAGACGCTGAACCAATTTCATGTAACGTAATGGTATTGATGTCAAATTCTGAAAGACCAGATGAAGGGTACCAGCAGTACCATGTGAAATTATACTGGATCCCTTTCAGTGGATAATCAGGATCATAAGACCAGGAAGCATTCATTATCAGTGAGGAATCTGACCTGATAGTACGTAAATCGTCTCCCTTCATAAGAAGTACAAGTGGAGTTTGCTTAATTTCAATGTAAGTAGTATCGGTGTCATTAAATTCTAAATAATTCTGGATCAACACTGTTACATTAACTTGATACAAGCCATAGTCTAATGTATTAGCTGGAAGAATAAGATATGGTAACGTTGATGTGTCTAACCTGACCTCATCCATACCAGGGTCCATAGGAGTGATCGTCCAGTCAAATAATACCGTCTGTAAAGGATCACAGAATGTATCTGACACAGCTCTAATGACGGCATTATCTGATGCATAAACTTTAGTTGGATCTATGACATCGTGGGACAAACCATAGATCTTAACAGCAGGGTAAGTACAAGGAAATTTTAATATGGTAAACTTTTTTGTAAATATCTCATACGACACTTCGTTTGATCCATTTACTACAAGATTGTATTCTCCCGGTGTGTCAAATTCTAAGTAAAACACAACTGGATTTCCTTCAGCATGTGTAAAATTCATTCCAATGTATTCTGGCTTTGACTGACAGTAATATCCTCCAACAAGTTGAGTCTTATTACCCATATCAAAAACAAAACAACTGTTTGTACCAGCTACATTTAAATTAATATGGTAATAGAATGGATAATTCATTTTTCCAATATGACGTGATAACACTGCCATACCTAGTATTTTTTCCTGAACATAAATTGTGACATTCTGTTTTTCACTATTAAAAGAACCGTTTGCTATTATACTGACATCATACACTCCAACTTGGTCGTAAGATTTTTCAACTAGGTAGCCAGCGTATGGTGCAGTGTAAACATTTTCAGTTGAATTGATAGTACCATCAGTAAAATCCAGCACATAACTGACCTGAGATCCAGTTCCTATGTCTAGAGCTATACTGAATACTTCACCCACTGGGACATATACTGAACTTGGCGTAACAGTTAAGTTTGTTATAAGTCTTCCAACCATCACAATCTGTGTAAAATTTATCGTACTAACATTATTCCATAGGGTGACATGAACAGTGTAGAAACCATTCAATGTGTAATTGTGTAATATGGTCATTGAAGTTCCTACAAATTCTACTGAAAATTCGTCTAATGATTCATCATCTCCAAAACTCATATTCAATAGTGCATTTGTAGGTGGCAGCAGCGAATTGTTTATTTCAAATGTGAAATTTACAAAGTCATATGGGTCTTCTACATCAATTGTAACCATAGTAACATTATTTACAGGAACTTCAACATAGATGATCTCAACTACTGTCATATTTGACACAGAATTCTCTAAATAATACATGATATAGTATTCTCCTGGACTCGTATAGGCATGGATGTTATAACTCATTAAATTATTTATGCCACTATCATCATCTATGGTTAATGAATCATTCTGTATGCTGTCCCCAAAGTTCAGGTGTATGTATATATTTGAACCTTCCTGGATGGCTAATTCAAAGGAAACATTATCACTGACTTTCACAAACTTTTTGAAGTTAAGGCTAACATTGAAAATGACATGGTCAATATATACAATATGTGACAAATCAAACGGACCTGAAACTGGATTCCATACTGTAATATTCAGATGATGTTCTCCTGTTCTGTTGTATATTTTCTGAACAAAATTAATTGATATGGTACCGTTTGGATCCACATAAAATGAATTAAACACCATGATACTATTCCATTGGACATTCATTGAAATATTTGATCCCTGAACAAAGAATAAATCTACTGATACATTCTGTCCAAAAATAACTGAATCTGGTGCCATCATTGATAAGTATACAATAGGATCAATAGCAATGAGAAGTGACGCGTTATATTCCTGAGACAACTCATTGTAACAAGTAACATTGATGTCGGTATGCTGTTCAAAAGTATATACATGAGTAAAGACAAATGGTATCGATGAGTTGGGCTGGAACATGGTGTCATTCGTACCATCACCGAAATCAATGTCACATGTAATTAGAGTGCCTTGTTGAACATAGATAATGATCTGTTCAGCAGAATTGGTCGCTACAATCTTGGTATTGTTTATAAGGACGCCCTCTACTGGTATAAATACTGTAACATTGATATAAATGGTGATAGAACTTATTTCATTCACAGCTGTAACTTCCACAAAGTAGAAACCTTGAGCATGGAAGCTCATCTCTGTTGTGTTGTAAGAAGTATAATATACATTTCTACCATCACCTGCATCAATTTTGTAACCTGCATATGTCGCGTCATTAACTTCAAATTCTAAACTCAAAGTCTCGTTCATCAGTAAAAATAGTCCTGGTGATGAAGTTACATTAAGTGATATGATTGGCAGTGGCTGTATAAAATCTCTTAAACCTGTTGCTTGCTGAATTTTCTGATTAAGGAGGCAATCATTTGTAATGGTCAAATTCTCAGAATCAAAAATCTGTAAAACATCTTCATCATGGTTCAAACAATAGCATGTTGAAGAAATAACATAGCTGTAAATGTAGGAGATGTTCTTGCAGTACCATGAACAGTCCATTGAGGGTGATATAACTGTTGCTGTAGAAACAGATGTATTGAAAAGACATCCTGCATCTTGTACTACAATAAACAAATAAATTCTGTTAAGTGCATTTTAATACCTTTGGAAAACTAATTCAACAAATAACTCTATACATTTTTATCCAAACATATTTGACAAATAAACTGTTATCACAGAGATATGTCTCGCCTTCTTGTAATTTTGATAATGCAAATGTTGAAATTAAAACAGCAATACTTTAACATGTAAGTTATGCAAATATTCAAAGTCGATGAACCATGACTGAAGGTACATGGCTAAACAATCTCCATGGAATGAGATGTGCCAATGCTAATACAACTGCATATCAAATACCATTGACTTATTATAAGTCGTTCCCTTTAAACAAACCTAAACACAAACATTAACTTGTAAACTATGTAAAAGTTTCAAAGTCAATGAACCATGATCAGGGGTGGGGCTATATAATCTCCATGGAAACGATACTTGCAAATGCCAATACATTTGCATACCAAATATCATTGACTTAACATTAGCAGTTCATCTTAAACTGATCTAATCACAAACTAATACATGTAAACTAAGCAAAAGTTTCAAAGTCAATAGACCATGACTGAGGGGCGGGCCAAATATTCTCCATGGAAATGAGATGTGCTAATGCTTATACAACTTAACACCAATTAACATTGGCCTTCCACTAATGGTTCCCCTTAAACTGACCTAATCACAAACTAATACATGTTAACTTAGCAAAATTTTCAAAGTCTATAGACCATGACTAAGGGGGCGGAGCCAAATAATTTCCATGGAAATGAGATATGCCAATGCTTATACAACTGCATACCAAATATCATTGACCTACCACTAGTGGTTCCCCATAAATTGACCTAATCACAAACTAATACATGTAAACTATGGAAAGTTTCAAAGTCAATAGACCTTGACTGAGGGGGCAGGGCCAAATAATCTCCATGGTAATGAGATATGCCAATGCTAGTACAACTGCATACCAAATATCATTGACCTACCACTAGTGGTTCACCATGAACTAGACCTAATCACAAACTAATACATTGTTGACGCCGCCATTGCCGTCGCCGCCGCCGCCGGAAACAGCATACCTAAGTCTCGCTTTTTGACTTCGTCAAGGCGAGACAATAAAATCAACAAATACAATAATAAAAGTCCTTAGTACCTCTTTTGAGGGGTTACCTATCTGCTTGGGTTTGTTCCCAATCTGTCAGTGTTATTTATTCTTTAATATCAATAGCTAGGTTTCAGAACTGAACTTTATTTTATGAAACAGCCATCTATAGTGTTAGTAGTGTAATTCATTAGCATTTATTCTGTAGAGTTTGAGAACAAGACTGAAAATAATGATATACAGTTTATCAGGATATATTTGTGTCTGACAGCTTTTGTTGGCAATATTCTTACTCAAGAAACTGATAGGGAAAATTATCTTACCTCCTATACATTTCTATGAATATGATTGGTTAAAAGTAACCACGTGGAGACCTTGTATATTTCATATTGGATTAGTAGGCTTGGTTTATTTCAATATATGGTTAATAGTGGTGTTACGTCCCTTTGTAAAAACAACACAGTGTTGGGGAAAAATCTGAAAGGTTTCAACAGACTAAGAAATTGATGATGAACGGTGGAAATAAATTAATAAAACACATTAAAAGCTAACAAGTTGTTATTCTTGGCATTTGTTTTTGTATACACCATTGGAAGTAGGTTCTTAATATTGAAGACTTCATCACTTTGATAGGCCACTAGTTTAACCATCACATGTTAAGATAGCGGTAAGATAGATTTGTTACACAGTGTGCTTCGCTCTCACCCCATATGGAATTTACTGACCCCATATATATTGTACAAGGTCACTAGCACACTATGTAACTAATATTAATCCCAGTGAAAATTTAACCTAATTGAATGTATTTTCAAGATTACTACATATCAGAGATTAATTTGTGTGGGGAAATGTTAGCAATTTATTTAACAGCATTAAAAATTGAGACAGTTAGAACTCAATATAGGGTATATTAAACTGGTGAATTATGCATGACAAAATAGAATGATGTATGGACAGACCCTATAGAAGGAAGTACAAATGGATTACTCGGGTTAAACAGTATACCACAACACATCTTACTAAAGGATAAAATAATTAGTTTTATATGGGTAAATCTCAATAGGAAGTAAACAATAGCTGCCTGTGATAAGAAATAAATGAAGGATTAATAATACATACCTGGGAAAAAATTCAAAAGGTATCTTGTAAACAGGTCACAAGACTGGTCAATGTGTGTCGTGTTGGTTGTATTGCTATACAAGTTACATGTACCAAAATATTCATTATCACAAACAGTATAACTATCACATTGTTGATCGGTACAGTACTGATAACACTCATCTCTCGTAACCTCTGTGTACTGTTGTAGGAGATCTGCTTCAGGTCTCTTATGGACATTGTGTCTCCATAATCCAGCTTAAAATTCATTTCAAAGATTAAATTACTTTTAGTCAATGTCATAAACAAGCACCAATGTCAACTTGTTTAAAACAAATTATAAATTACTATTATTATCATTATTATCATTAAATCTTCAAGTGTAGGATGGCCTGGTTCTTTATATGGCATTTCAAATTCTGTGAGGTTAAAATTGTCAGTTTTATTAACTCAGGACTATTTTAATGTGTTGAAACCTGTATGTTGATCCTTAGATTTGTTTAAAGTATTTTGTGAAAGGTTGATTTTTCAAATGTTGAAATGGCTTAATTTCTTAAGGTTTAGTATTTTAATGTATTATTTTTACCTCCATTTTGTAGTATTTCTTCTTCAAACACTGAAACATCTAGAATGATAAGTTCATCAATATCAAACTTTCCAAGCTCAAGAGATACACTAGTTTCTTGACCTATAATTAAGTTCTGTTCAAATATCGTAGGAGGTGACAATCTAGCCTGTTGTATGGATAATTCACATATTGCCAGGATGCCATCTATAAAAACTCTTATTCCAAAACTAGGATGCCATGTTATAAACAAATCAGTCCATATATCGTACTGAATATTAAACCAGGTTGTATACTCATTCATCGAATTTCGTACATCAACTTGGAAGTATCTTCTAAAAGGTAAACTTGTATTCATTGCTGTGTATGTCATGGCAAAACCTAATCCATTTGGATTATCTCCTCCTGTTGTCATGATAACTTGGTCAACATCAAGATCTTTGACCAATCTGAAGGCAAATCTTATGGTAAAGCCATGAATACATTTATTGATATCAAAGAAACACATATCTGTGTCCAGTACTGAGGTCATATTGATAGAATCTATGCCGGATACTAATCGAGTCGCTTTATTCCATACTCCTGTTATTACTGATGAAGAATTCAAATAATTTCCCATGTCATCAAATGAGCAGTAAGCTTCCTTGTGTATAAAGGTGGAATTTTCTGGAAAATGGTTAAAATTGAAACTGTAATCTTATTCTGAAAATACTTATAACAAAATACATTATAGGTTGCAAATGTTCATACATTTTAATTAGGGTTATTATTACTTGTTAGTAACTTTCACATCTCTGTCTTTTCTATAAGATAAATACTTAAACAAACTACAATTTGTAGCAACAAAACAAAGAGACCAATTGGTAAAAATAGTTATCCAACTGCTAGACCAAGACTCCAACAAGTAAGCAGTGTTAATAGTTCAATGACAAAACAACAAGTATGGACAAATTGTTGCCCTAAGCATGTCACGAAATAGAACAAATATACATTGACAAGCATCCTCACTATTAATTCAAAGTATCGAAATCTAGAAGTAGGTGTCTGACATATCCAAAAAGGTCACAAAAATTACAACTAATCACTGTTGAGCTGTTGACCAAATATTTTTTGCCATGGTATTGTCAATTTCTTCAACTTTTGATATTTGAATGTCCCTTTTGTATCTTAATTATAACTCTTTTTTTACCAATAAGTTTGGTTGAAAAAAACAAACTCCAGTTTAAATTTTTTTATCTAACTGCACAGACATGATGAGAAGTCCTCTCACAGTAAACACAGAGTGTAATTTAGTTAAAGATGAAGAGATCTATCTAAATTTTAATGTATCAATGAACTTACAAAATATTTGGTATTATTTTTTCCTAATTGATGGTTTAAAATGAGCATAATCATGCAAATCCTGATTGTTTTTAATTTTTTTTTTTGTACATATGTTTAATTCTAGATTGTTAAGAATATTATGTTTATCTGAGGTATATTTAGTAAAATAGCAAAAAAAATACCATAAAATTGTATCAGATCCAGTTGATTGATAGGACTTCTGATGACCATTAACTCATCAACACCACCCTTCACATTCATTGGGAGACCTGTACTGACTATAGTGCTGTCTATCTGTAGCTTTGTCACTGGGTCCAAGCCTGGAACAGGTGTCATAGATCGGAGACGTTCATCAGTCATTAAAATACCATTTACAGTAAACAAAGTTGTTCCATTTATGTACCAAGTGACACCAAGGTGAGACCAAGTTTCTGGTTCAAGGTCAAAAGGGAAGTGCTTTTCAATGGTTGTACCTTGCTTAATAGTGAGCCACATTTTATTGGAAAGGAAAAAATTAAATGTTCTAAAATCTATCCTAACACCAGTGTTGTCATTCATGTTATCAAATATGACGTAGTTGGTAGTGTAACTTGGTGCCATTATCCAAACAAACATTGTAAATCCTTCAAGGCAAGCATTCTGTGAACCAAAACAATCACATGCAAATTGTCCAATAAAATCTACCATAGTAGGAGATGGAGAGTTACTAAATATAGCATTTCCAATGTATCCTTCATCACACCAGGATGTACTCCCAGCATCAATAGGTATTCTCCTTGATACATCATCAAATGGAAGTTGGAATCTTGGGAAAAATTCATACACTGAAATAAAGATTTCAAACAATTTATAAATTTTTCACAAAAAAGAATATTTACGTAACAAAATATTTACTTTTTTGAAGAGCAACCAAACAAGAATAGCTCACTACAAAATATATTGCCATTATTGAGACTGTGCCTTTATAAATCAGGAATATATGGTGACCTCTACATGTCGTTTGGTTAGTTGTGTCATTGGGTTGCTGTCTAATTGATTTATACCAGACATCTCATTACCAATATTTTTTTTTTTCATTTTTATGGATGCCAATACATAATTAACTATCAATCAGCTTTCTAAGCTGTGAAAATCATTAGAACACAATTACAACATTTTCTCGTTTGAAATGTTTAACATTTGCCATTCAAGGCCTTTTATAGCTTAATGGTACATGTACACTGAACTATCACGACTATACGATTGTGAACTGACTATGTTCGATACCTGTATCTTGGCATTGCACAAGGTCATGTTTTTCTCCCACTGTTTATGACGTCTTTACACTAAATCCATTGGATGTTGGATGTGTACGGATTGATAATTTAGTCTTAGATGCATGATTTTTTTTATTAGTTGTTAGTGGCTTTGAACTAGCTGTCAGATAACTGTGAGTACTCTCAGATCTGTTCCTAATGTCTTCTTGTTGTTGAAATGTACAAGTACCCTGCCACGTCCACTTGTATTTTTGTCCATCTGATGAGTTAAGCCTTTTTCAACTGATTTTTATAGTTCGTTCTTATGTTGTACTGTTATATCACTGTCCCAGGTTAGGGGGAGGGTTGGGATCCCGCTAACATGTTTAACCCCGCCACATTATGTATGTATGTGCCTGTCCCAAGTCAGGAGCCTGTAATTCAGTGGTTGTCGTTTGTTTATGTGTTACATATTTGTTTTCGTTCATTTTTGTACATAAATAAGGCCGTTAGTTTTCTCGTTTGAATTGTTTTACATTGTCATTTGGGGCCTTTTATAGCTGACTATGCGGTATGGGCTTTGCTCATTGTTGAATGCCGTACGGTGACCTATAGTTGTTAATTTCTGTGTCATTTTGGTCTCTTGTGGACAGTTGTCTCATTGGCAATCATAGCACATCTTCTTTTTTATATGTGTTAATATGTTGTATGTTTGCTTTTTTTTCTCTTATTATTATTTTTTTACTTGTATTGTATATGAGGGCCTCAGGAAGATTAGTAATTGTAACTAACTGTGTTTACTCTCTTTAAATAAAGAATTTATTATTATTATTATTATTATTACTATTATCATATAATAAATCTCTGGCTATAAGACTTCTTCACATTTATTTCAATCATCATCAATTGGTTATTACATGATTTCTCCAATAATTTGACATTCTTATTAAAATGAGACATTTAATCAGGATTTTAAGAATCTTTTCCCCATATTTTCATTTTTATGGATGCCAATACATAATTAACTATCAATCAGCTTTCTAAGCTGCGAAAATCATTAGATCACAATTACAACATTTTCTCGTTTGAAATGTTTCACATTTGCCATTCAAGGCCTTTTATAGCTGACTATGCAGTATGGGATTTGCTCATTATGTAAGGCTGTATGGTGAACTATAGTTGTTAACTTCTACGTCATTTGGTGTCTTGTGGAGAGTTGTCTCATAAGCAATTACACCACATCTTCTTATCTTTAAATTACAAATTCTTGTTTGTATATGAGATGTAAAAAAACACCAGAATTGTTTTAATTTTCTAAACTTCATTATTTAAATTAAAAGATTGTGAATAACATACCATCTTGTTTCAAAGGTAATACCATTAAATTACTTGACTCTGTGAATGTCAGGTTATCCATCATAATTAAAGCTTGGTTTGTGCCATTTATTCCTGATCCTAAAGTGATATCGGCAGCTACACCAAAACTTCTAATTGATACATCAGTCATGTTAGTGTTTGAAGTGATTGGAACAGCCAGTTCTCCATTCAAGTAAATAATGGCTTGAGAATCTAACGTTATGCTCAATACAACATATGTCCATGCATTTGACGATACTGATACTTTGGTTGTCATGTAGGAGATCTTGTTACGAACATCTACGCCAAGCAGGTAGTGACTTGTATCAGTAGTTATGTATATACTTATACCATGAGAATTCTCCGACTTCATATTGGAATACACAACTTGTTTCGATGACAGTGATATATTTCCAATCGTCATTAGCCAAAATTTTATTGTTAGTCCATTATGGCAATAATCAAAGTTAGAGATACAGTCATCAGCATGGATCATTTCTATATAAGACTGATTGAACAGCATGCTTTCATTTGTAACTCCTCTGTGTACTAATATTTGACCTTTCACATCATATTCAGTATCATGTAGATTGGTGCCATTGATGTAGAATGGAGTTTCTTTCACATCTGTAATTATATATATATTCAGAATGAAATACATTTCCTTCATCAATCATCCAAGATATTACATTAATGCGGTGACATATTTGAGACTAGCTACATTGTAGCAGTATTGCTCACTCTCAAACAAAATATGTAAAACTAACATATTTCATGTTTTTCTCAGGCTCTTGTACAAATGGTAGAAATCTGACATATTTCAAGAGACTTACAAAATAAAGATATAAAATCTCACACAAAGGCTATAAATCTTGATCATTTGTTATATATTTTTTATATTTATCCAGAATTTTTAGCAGAACTGTGATTTCATTACTTTTGTATGCTTAATCAATTTATTTCCAAAGCTTACAATAAAATATTGTATTATTTGTCCCTTTCTTGGAGGATATTTAATGATAATTTGGCTTCACTGTCAACTTTTACCTAGAGTTGATAATTATTTGTTAACTAAAATGCTGGAGCCATTAAGTTAAAAAAAATTTGCAAGCCTTTTGTAAATAAACTGATTCTAATGCAATTAAAAAAACATCATTAAATCTAAGAATTAAGAGTCAGGTCCCTTTGTAAAGGGAAAACACTTGTTTCTAACAGTCAGTTATGGGCACATTATCTTTTTTTGTTTATAGCTCTTCATATTTTTAATAAGCTTTGGATTTTCAAATATTTTGGCCTCGAGCATCACTGAAGAGACATTGATTGTCGAAATGCGCATCTGGTGCAGAAAAATTGGTACCGTTTATGTTATTACTACCACTGGGTCGATGCCTCTGCTGGTGGACTGATAGTCCCGAGGGTATCACCAGCCAGTAGCCAGTACTTTGGTACTGGCATGAAAATCTGGATTTTATGTTATTAAAATTTGCTGTTACAAAATTTGGAAATTATTTAAAATTAAGGAATGTATCTCCCTCATGCAAAGCTCTGATTCCTTGCCCAGCTTTGGCTATACTTTTTGGTCTTTTTTTGTTTATAGCTCTTCATATTTTTAATAAGCTTTGGATTTTCAAATATTTTGGCCTCGAGCATCACTGAAGAGACATTGATTGTCAAAATGCGCATCTGGTGCAGAAAAATTGGTACCGTTTATGTTATTTCATCACTGTGAATGCTGCTGACATTGTAAAAGTGTAATGTTGACTGTAAAAAATTAAGCCCTTTCTCAATAAAATACAGATTTTTTTTTTTTTTAAATTAAAGTTTTTCTTCAGATGCCATTTCTTGATCTTGAATATAAGCTTCTGCATAAGTTTAAAAACAACCTATGAAGGTTTATTTTCATTATTTTGTTCTGGAGAATGTATTTTGATCATAAAAATGCTTCAGTCTAATTTAAGTAGGAATTTCATGAAGATTTGACAAAGTTATTGATTACTGAAAAAACATAAACCACAGAAAGAACCTAAATGTTGATTCTGCAGCAGACAACAGACTGTAGGATCACAACATTTCACTTCAACAACATAAATATTGCAGGCAGGGAAAAAAAATGATTAAAAGTTCAAAGACAACTGTAGACTGCACATATATATCACTATGAGCTATGTAGAAAATAAAACTTACACATTGGTTGTTGTTCACATATATAATAGATATTAGACGAACAAAGAGCATCCTCAAATGTTCCAATCTGAGAGAATATTCTAGCACATCTAGGCATTGCAAGTGTCCCAGGAAACTGTATCAATGATACATCTGCAAAGTCTGGTATCTTTCCATTTGGTTGTCGGATAGGGAATGCAGCTACAGCCCTCGGTAACTGTGTAAGGGCTACCCATGCAGACTGTTGTGTTTGAAATACTACAAGGTACATAGTTTTTATTCAATTTTCTCAAATAAATTTAAAAGAAGAAAACATTAAGTTTGGTGTTTAGTAACAAACAACATAAATTTAATCAATGAGATGAAGAACAGTCATAAAAATATTATTTCTTGCATTTTGTTTTTTAATGTGAGCTTGGTGATTTTGTGTTATGAATATCAGTATATCAACTTGCAAAATGAAAAGCTTAAACACATCAAACAAATGGAAAACAACCGTTATATTCCTGACTTGGTACAGATATTTCATATGTAGAAAATGGTGGATTAATTGTTAACTTTTTATACATTGTGACTTGGATGGAGAATTGTCTCATTGGCGCTCATACCACATCTTCTTAGTTATATAAGCCTGGTTTTATAGCTAGATAAACCTCTCACTTGTATGGTTTTCTATTCTAATATTGATTCTATGCATTCAATAATATTTTTTAAATAAAATACATAGAAATTTTATCAAAGATAATATTTAAATGCTAATAAATTACTGACAAAGTATATTCAATAGAATCATTATATCTACCATTATATAAATGCATATACCTGAAAACATAAAATCCTGTAAGGCAGTTCTAGTTTCCAAATCTGGAAGTTGAGCTAAACTGGCCCCCATACCAGTACATGCTGTAGAAGCTGATGTGTATATTGCTGTACTAGTAGATAGATAGTAACATTTGTCAGATACTTCAACATACTCCCAGCCTTCAGGACATTCATGTTTCGTACCTAAAACATTAATATTTAAAAATATTGATAAAGTAGGAACTATTTTATTTTTGTGCTTACAGAGTTAAATAACATCAGTTTCATAGCAATATTAACTGGTCACCTTGTAGTAAAATGCTGGTTGGCAATGAACCTGCCCCTTCTAACTATGGAAACTAATTAAAAAAAGAATACTGACTTTATATTTATTGGTATCTTACAAAGAATGATGAATATCTACTTATTCCTTTTGTTTGCAACATGAGATAAAACATATTGCAAATGCTGACCTTGACCTTAAGCCTGATCTTCACCTCTAACTGTTAAAATTTGAAATCAATAGGACTGATCCACTTTTTATGGCAAATAACAGTACTACACTTGAAAATTTATTACTAATTGATTTAGTCTTGTCCCTGTATAGCCCTCATATGCATATTAGATTATTTAAAATAAATGTGATAATTTGGAGATAATATAGAGTATACTATTTTTCACATCCTTCAAAACAAACCTGCAAATCACTTTCTTTAGTGATATGTACCAATTATCAGGTTGTCTGCATACTGATATCATAAAATATCAGCTGGGAGTCATAATATGAAGCTTTATGTCGAGTGTGTGTAGCAAACAAGTTCAAAAAGGCTTCATATTGTGTCCAGCAGCTGATATTTTACAATATCAATATGCAGACAACCAGATAATCAATTTATCGGGTTGTATTTGCATATTTTGCATAATGGAAACAAGTGTTTTCTTTGTTTCACCAGCAAACCGGAAGATGTCTTGATAAGTTTGGGTCAAAGTTATTAATGTCAGTTCATACATTTATGACGTCATTGATATGTCCGGGTAAAAGTTATTAAGGCTGGGTCAACGTATTTGACGTCACAAAGCCGTGATATGCAATTTTATTAAGAGGTGAGCAGAGTGATATAGACAGTGAGACCACCGATAAATGTGTGTTTACCATTTAACTTACCAAAGAGTTTCTTGATTTCAACATCTTCCAAGAAATCATCAACGATGGTAAGTTCATCAACAATTAATTCCCCAACATTGTCTGGTTCATATACTGAATAGCCAATAGTAATTGGTCTACTAACTCCTGAGAAGGAAGCTTCTGTAATAGACATGTGTTCTGGATATCTTCCAAAATCAGCAGTGGAATGACCATTCAGTGCTACAATGAGGGTCAAATGTGGATTCCAGGTCAAGGTCAAATGTAACAACTGTTTCTTCATTATAGAGAATTCTAAAGTCCAGCTGTTTGTTCCATTAAGAACGATTGCACTGCAGTTGAGTTTGGTTACATCTGTTGTGTTGACACAAGATACACTAATACCATTTTCATTCTGAGTGACATCCCCTCCCAACTCAAACAAGGTCACTTTCCCTGATGATGGAGATACATCAAGGACTTTGATCCAAGCAGAGAATGAGAAGCCAAAGAAACAATATTTCACATCATAGAAGCATTTAATGCTCTGTAAGCCAGTTATGTTAAAGCCAGTCTGATTGAGGTACAAACCATCGTAGTGAATAACAGGTAGGTTGACAGCTTTGTCAACATCAAGGTAATTAATGGTAGGACTCAATCCAATGGAATTTGTAACAGTATCATTCACATCCATAGAAAAGTAAAATCCATTGTAACCTGAAAAGACATATAACGGATTATTATTCTTAGCCATTTGCTTAAATTTCATTAACTGAAACAACTGAAGCTTCTGTTAAATCAATGACATATTTATCATGATACTACAAAGTTTATTTCTACAGTATCTCTGTTGCTTCTTAATATTTTCCCCTCTTTTGCATCTGCTGATTTTTGCATTAGAACATACAAATTCTAAGAACAAATCAAATTTTCCATTAGTTGAAATAAATTTAAGTAAAAAATCCAACAAAAGGTAAAATTCCTCAGATCACGATTTGTACTCTCTAAATCCTATCCAGAGGATTAGTTTATCTTATGGTATTGACCTTATAATATACTGAATACTGGGGTGTGTACTTACCTAAGTCTAGGTTACATTCCTCTACTGTCTGATTCTGAAAGCTATCTAATATGTCAGGATCAATACTTTCATTCTTAACTCCAGTTAGACCTGCTACCATATACTCATGACAAGACTTCAACACTGAAATGTATATTATAATAGTTATGCTACCATTAACTCACGGAAAGATTTCAAAACTTAAATTAAAGTAATAGACCTGCTACCATAAACTCATGGCAAGACTTCAAAATTGAATTGTAAATAATAGCTATGCTACCATAAATGCATGAAAATGAATGGTAAATAACAAAAACGGCTACGATAAACTCATGACAATAAAATCAAAGCTGAATTCTATATAAATGCCCTGCTACTAGAACTCATGGCAAGACTTCAACACTGAATTACACACAGTACCAAGTATTTTCAGGTTTCCAAATGTCATTTTTATCTAATACTGTAAATTCATTACTATTACTCTCATGGGATACTAATATTCATGGATTTCATTGAATCCACCACAAAATATGTACCCCCCCAAAAAAAATGATTCCACAGGGGGTAAGCATAAAACAATACCTACCATACATTCCAGAAGGTTCTGTGGCATAAGGAAGGAACTTCAAATCATCAATGTCAAACTTGCCAACATCACCAATCCTCAGGAAGGAGTTTCTGTACACAGGTATTACACGATCCCGAACAAATGTGATAAACCTGGCACTAGGTAGTAATATCTGTGAATTAATGTACATATCAAACTGCTGTATGGTAAAATCAGCCGACAAGACAATGTGTGACCACTCAAACAGGTAGATATAGAAATCAAACACAACTTTTGTTTTGTCGTACTGTAATGACAGGTAATATTTGTCGACAGTGGTGTCATACCAGACCTTGGTGTATTCTATTTCACCCTCAGTGTGTGATCGCACTCCAGAATACAGGAAAGTCTGATCTTGGTAGAAGTTTCTAGGATACAACCATAGCGATAGGGTAAATGAACTTCTGCAGGCATCTGTAATACATATACACTGCACAATATAACTTAAGAATTTTTTCACTTTATTATTGTACAATAACTTGCTATAAAAATATTTATAAAAGACTAAGCAAAGCCAGATTGAGCACTCAGCATGAACATCCGGATAAGTTCCATCTATATTCTTCACTAGCCATTTCTGGAAGCTTCGTATTTCCATTCAAATAGTTATTACATTCTGTAGAATACCATCAGAATACACTTGATTCCAATCATTATCTTTACGTCAAAAAGTGGTCAAAAAGTGTTTGACATCATTTGTGCATTTATTGGGCATAAAATCTGTATTAGTATGCTGAGGAAAGGGATGAATATTCTAATGAAAATAATTTCCTTATGACTGCTTAGACAAATGTGATAAAGGATAAAATAAATATATTTCTTTTGGCAGAGTTGGATAATGTACATAAGAAAAAGAAAAATGTCAAGCAGGCACAATGACTGTGTCAGTTCAAGGATGCAGGAATCCAGTTAAAGCCCATAAAATATTTAGATGACGTTAGAAATCAGTGTTTAATAAAAAGGGTTTCACTTGTAGTGAAAATGATCTGAATCATACATATTAACCTTAACTTTGTAAAATATAATGGACTAGCCCCACAACCCTTTTTTCTGAATCTATGGATAATACCATGGGTTGCTTAAAATGTTTTCTGGCAAAGGACAGGACCTGCATGGTAAGGGTTAAGATTCTCAGTTAAGTCAGAAACAACAAAGGATCAATAATTATAAAAGGAAATAACCAATTGATGATTCTTTGATAATTGTTCAACATAATGTAAACCTGAAAGCAACTACAAAAGCACAAAAGCACAAGTAGATATTTCAAATTCACAAATACCATTATTAGAGAAACAGTTCATCATTTGCTCTGGCACTTGTATGGCAGGAACCAGTCCTGCTGGGTTATCTATCTTGGCAGCTGTGAGGAATAGAGAGTTTCTCCAGTAGGTCTCTACCAAACTGTTATCTACTATCACATGGACATTGGTCTTAGATTTTGTCTTTGGTTCATTGAAGTCTATATATCTTGGTGTATCATCTAAGGGCAAAAATAACAGAATGATACAATTAAACAGAAAGTTTTGAACAGATTAATTACAAAGGGTTAGACAGACATTTGCATTTAAATTCCTTCAAATAAGGATAAGAAACTTGTCAATTTCAAAAAATTCTGTTTATTGCAAATGTTTCATCATTCTTGAGAAAAGCTTATTTATAAATTTTTAATATTCAACAGTTAACCAGTTCTTTATAATATATTTTTTAGTACTAGTAGTTGATTGGTACAACATTGCTATAGATATAGAATTTTAAAAACTTGACCATACATTATAAAAAGTTAAAATTTTCATAGAATGAGATGTATTCATAATTTGCAAATACCTAATATGCATTTCACTAAAGCTTTTATTGTCACTTTTGATTTTTATTAAAACAGTCAAATGGAATGTTTTGAAAAAGTGGTCATAGTCTATAACAAGGTACAGCTATTCTAAATTAGCAAAACATACATCTTAGAATCATACCTATCATTTTGTTTTCCCAGTCTTCCTTCAGATTAGTACCAAATTTTAAATCTTTGATCAGTAAAGTGGAATTGATTTCCAATGTGCAGTTAGCAATAGCCACAGATGTTGACATACTGTCGTTTACAGTTGCTGGGAACACTGGCACATGTTTGGTAGGGGACACAGTATGCACCAGATGGAAATTTATGAAGAATTTCAGGCTAACATATTTTTGCCAGACAATGTTGATATGATTCCATTCTTTGTCCAAAGGCACAGGTAATTCATTGTATGTCACATAATTTAGCTCTTTTACTGTTACTGAAATGGCTGTTTCACTGAAAAAGAATGGTCAATGAATATCAAAGAGTACCATTTAAACTGGCACTTGGAAGTTGAACTATTTTGATTTTGCTGTAAGATGTGGTCTTCCTTACTACATATGCATTCCTATACAGTTATGAACAAATTTACTGTCTCACATCATGTCCATACTTCTATTTTGGCTTTGCACAAGTCAAGTCTTTCTCAGACTGTTTATGATGTTGTTTCACTAAGTCCATTGGATGTGTACTGATATATATTTCATACCTGGTAAACATGATTTATTCAATTGTTAGAATTGGCTTTGAACTAAACGTCAGTAACTGTGAGTACTCTTTGATTGGTACAAGATGTATTGAGTCTTTTTGTTAGTTGTTTTCTTGGCTTTGTGTCAAGACTTTTTCAACTGATACTTTTTACAGTTAGTTCTTATGTTGTGATGTTACACCATTGTCAGGGTTTGAGACCTCGGAAACATGTTTAACCCTTTCACGTTTTGTATGTGTCTGAACCAAGTCAGAAGCCTGTTATTATCTGATTTTCGTTGGTTGCCATTTTTCATATTTGTTTTTCCTTTATTGTTTTGTACATAAATCAAGCCATTGGATTTTAAACTTCAATTGCTTAGATAACAACAGCTACATTAATCATCCCTATTATTCCATCAGTCACCATGTCTAAGACAACACGATCAATGTGATCAGAAAAATTGTTGTATTTACATTCACTTACTTATTATTTGTAACAGATATTATTATCCCTGTTGTACCATCAGTTACTGTATTAATGACAACACAATCAGTAATTTTGACAACATACAGCCAGAATGAGACTCCAAAACCATGGTGACAGTTACTAAGAGTTTGGAGACATCCATCATTTTCTGTTACATTGTAAACTAGTGCAGAGGATGAAAAATTACCCTTATGTAATACAGGTCCTAGAGCTAGGTCATTCCATATTGTTATATTTTCACTTGATGTTAGTTCAATGATAGAACCATCAGATTTTTCACCATTTACAACATTAGATGTTATATTATAAGCTGTCATGTCAAATTCGAAGGTTTCTGGGAGGTATTCTGAAATACAAAAATAAAAATTAATGTTGAGAATGTAATCATTCAGAATGTGTATATCATATTTTATGTCTTCATTTATAAGTGTAAATAAAAATTATTTTCCTAGTTTACCTGAAACAATTTTTATAAGCTCACACTATTTATTTCTAACCTTTGTTAATATAACAAATTTGTCTTCTACTTTAAATCAATCTTTGCTCATTTTCTTATATTTAATTTCATACAATACTTATCATCTTGTGTATTGTTCAAAATAGTAAATAAAGTTTTAAAACATATAATCTCTAATAAAAATGTTTAAGCACTAAACACACTGTTAAATAAAAAACAAAATACAAAAACCAAAACATAGTTTGCCTTTATAAAGCATTACAGTGTACAAATTAGGTAAGGATACATTAAAGAATTCCTTAATTATCTGCAAACAGATGGGCAACAGTATATCATAATATGTTCATCTTCAGTGAAAGTATAGGTTTTGACAACAAAATAAGATTGGAACAACTCTTTTCATATATTTTCCTTTGCTTTGTTGACTAATTAATAAAATTGAGAATGGAAATGGGGAATGTGTCAAAGAGACAACAACCCGACCAAAGAGCAGAAAACAGCCCAAGGCCTTCAACACAGTGAGAAAATCCAACACCCAGAGGCGGGCTTCTATTCTAAACCCATTCTGTTTTTGAACTTACTTTCTTTGTCATATAGATCTGTTACAGCAGCAGCATTCATACCATTATCCATAAAATGTACATTGTCTATGCTAACACCACCAACTAACTGACCTGAAGCAAAATAATGCAAGTAAATTAAGAGAGTATCCAGAAAGGCAATATATAAATAGTAAGTATAGAGGGTTCTTGTCACATAATACTTTTTATCGGCAATTAGAACATTTCCCCATTGATCTTGCTGCCTAATATTTTCAATATAATGGACAGAACTTGATACTCAAAAATATTAGGCAATGACGTCATGTATCAGTGCAGTAACGTCACATGTTCTTGTCCATCCACTTCAATTTATCAATGAAATGCACGCGACTTCATTCATACAACCGAACAACGAACCCAACGTTTTGTACACGTAAAAGTAGTTTTACTTATTATTTCATTTTACTTCTTATTCTTTACAAAAAAACATAGAGTTAAGACAGATTGCCGATAAAAAGAATAATGGCATTTAATTTTTTGATACTGACTTCATCAGCTCGAATATCAGCTCGCCCTAGCGGGCCACTTGATATTCTTGCTGATAAAGTCAGTATCAAAAACAAAAATGCCATTATTCTATATAAATCTTAATGCAAATGAGAGGAAAAAACATCAAATAATACATTTTATTACCATCAGCTAGCTAGAGCTCCCAATTTCAGACCATGAAATATAGAATTTATCCCTTAAAATAAGTAGACCATTAAATAAAAGTGTATTGAATGTTAGAAACAGTATTCTTATGACAGTAATTTATACATACTATGCTGACAAATTGCACATGTATACAATGTACAGTCAAGTTTCCTTAAACCTGTTGATGTGATTCCTACACAGTTACCAGTCCCAGAAACCAGAGTATCAAAATATGTTGATTCACCAGTGGAATTCCAAATATAGCTTCCACTGCTTAGAACACCATCAGTTAAACAAGTTTTTCCAACTGAAAGGCAAAAGAAAGATTGTTATTTAATATTATGATTTTCAGTGACATAATTTAGCTGTTGCTAAGATATTGCAATATTGTGTTATTTCCTCACAAAACTTCTAATATTTTAGCTCATTAATGCAAAAAGGTGGGCATGCCATAAGTTTGCATTAGATTGGATGAAAAGGCAAATCATGTTAACAAATGTGGGTCACTGGGGCTATTTGTACAGATATAATCATAAGATTCAATGCTCACAGAATGAAATAACATGGTTACATTACAATTTGTTCAAAGTGAAAGCATGTAGCTTTGATTGGTACTACAAAGGCGTATTGGATAATAAAAGGTACAGATTTGTGGAGAAAAATGAACAAGAAAACAAATGGTGTTTGATTTATATGCCTGGCAATTGATCAACTACAATTTTGAGACAGATACTTAATTGTCACTTGAATCAGGGTTGGCAATTTCCATATTTTCGATATGGACTGCACTCAGACATCCTTTGGCCACAGCAAGTCCAACAAAAAGTTTGTCAAAACATCAGAGAAATCTTGGACCAAACAAAATATGGTCCATAAAATGTACCTGAGGCAAGCATTTGCACAAAATAAAATATTCCAATCTGTGTAGCTTTGGCAATGTGACCCTAATTCTTTACTTCATTTATTTTGTTAACAATTTTAACATTCCATCTATTCTTAAATGCCATGCTTATAAAATAAATTGGTGTCTTTAAACTCACCCAAATCAAATATATCTCTAAATTCATCAACTTCTGCCACATTGTTAAATGTAAGTAGCTTAGAACCACCAGCAGTACACTCCTCTGTGGTAGTTACATCATGGATAGATATACATCTATTGCCAAACTCCTCCCATGATGGTGAACATACAGATTCTGAAAAATAAATATGTACCGGTATTTATTTCAAATATATGTTACTCACATATACTCTAGTACGTATGAATATATTTAAACACGTATAAGATCTGTACCTATGGAAATATAACAGCTTAATTTCAATTTTCTTTTGTAAATTGATTGATTGCATAATGTCCATTGGCAATTATTTCATGCAAATATTCAGGACAAGAAAACAACTATTACAATAGGTAAGTTCTGCAAAGTAAGTTGACTGGGATGAAGGGTGGGAAATTTAAACTGCTACTAGAAATATAGTTATGTTTGACAGGGGACTGAAATTTAGCCTTGTAATAGTCCACCCAAGCTCCTCAACAAAGAGTTGTTGAAAGGTTTCTTTAAGGTGCAAAGAGCATGGCTCTGTTTCTAAATGAGGCAGTGGTCTTAATGTCCTAATTGTAACCAGACGTGGCTGCATGTATATACATCCCACATAGCCAAAATTAGACACCCCATTTCAGCAAAGGTTTTACTGCCTGTGGGAAGAACTTCACTTAGTGACCATATTTTACACCCCATTCACCCTTGGGGTCTTCTTTCTACAAGGATACCGAATTTTCAGTTAGTTGACCAGCTGTATAACACAGTTTCTCTAATTCTGTGGGAATTTAACCCTTTCTGGACCAATTGTATAAAAAAATTTGATCAACGTGTGGTTGCCGATGATCTCAGAAGATGATTGGATGAGTTTACGGGTCATAACCTTTATCAGCTCACTGAATGAATCAATTAAAATGTCTGAACAGGTGTTAATGAAATTGACATCTTGTATAACGTGGAAGGCACTCAAATGGATTTTCGTTTATCAAAACTTATTTAATTATCTTGATTGGATAAATTGGATAATCCACTGGTACCAATGTAAGAATCTATATATATTGTAATGCCGGCCTCCCCCTTTTTAATAATAAACCTATGTCTGTATGGTTTCTTGAAATTATTGAGGATAAGGAGTAGATGTTAGTGAGATGTCCAATGTTAAAATAATATAAGACTTGTAATTTGTTATTTGGCTGTTGTTTCAAGGTGTGATCACTAAAACGCGATATATTTGTGTATGTTAGTATATTAGGAAGTTTTATTTAACGTACTGTTTCCATATTTTCTCTGTAGTTACCTTATTAGACTATAAACTCAAATAAAACTCTTCTAATGATCTACTAATAAATTTTAAGTAGAAACCCATCTTTATTGATGAAGATCAATCCATGTTTACAAATAATATCAACATTACAGGAATTTCCCTTGTGTGATCCATGGTTGCCGATTGGTAAACAATATGTAACAAGCTCTGCCATTGGTCAGTCAGAAGTATAAAAGCAAAAGCAACAACAGAACCGACGGATTGTTGGGTTGACAAAGTTGGAAAGTGACAAATTTGAATAGAAGCTTAACTGTGTCTGATAATTACAACAAAGTGTTGAAAGTTAACTTTGTTTTTATTTAAGGTTGTCGGTGCCGGTGCCAAATCGGGTTGCCGGTGACGGTGCTAAATACGGTGGCCGGTGACGGTGCTAATATAGTTATTGACGGTGCAAATTAAGTGTATGTGTGTTGGTGACAGTGCTAAGGTTGTTAGCGACAGTGCTTAGGTTGTTTTATTGACGGTTCTAACGTAATTAATATGTTGTTGGTTTTATTATGCTGAGTTGATGTTGTATAATGTGGAATAGTGGTAATATACTTAAACTGGGATTATTGAAAGATTCTAAATAAGTAACTACCTTGTTACTTAACTGTTGAATTAGTAGCTTGTTATTATCAAAAGTTTGTTTGTCTACTGTAAGACCAACCATTACCAGGGACACGACCAGACCAGTGACAGAGCCTGCAAGACCTATTCTCTGTGCCAATGTTTATTTTAGTGCTAATAAAATATGAAACTTTATTTATTTAGATATTTTATTTCATAATAAGTATAACTATTTCCCTTTCTGTAACGTGTTCTGGTCCGACGGTAAACATTGAACGTCGAACCTAACACTTTATAGATCCTTTGACTCTCTTTTTCTGTGTGACCCTGTGATCTCTGGTGGCTGACTCTAGCACCAGGGAGGCAGCGTTTCAATATATCAATCTCTTTCTCATTCAATTTTTCATGTCATATTTTTCAATTTATGTTTTCTCAAAATCTGTGAAAAAGACTTACTTGCAGGTTTTTCACAAATAACAGGCCATGACCCAGAACAAATTATGTCTCTCCATGGACATTTTCTGTCACTACAATCAATCACTGCACAGCGATTGGAAGCATAGGTGTCCAATGGAGGTGTTGCCCACTTTTCAAACTTCAAAGGCAGTAGATCTCCATGTGTAAAAGCTCCAATACCAGAATTTGCTAGGGTCCTAAATCTAGGTCCTATGTGTGCCGTTTTGGGCAAAGGAGATCCACTAAAATAATAAATTTCAATTTTAATAGCTAAGCTGTTAGTGCAAATATGTATTGCCAACTTTCCTAATTGATAAAATGAATTAAAAACTTGTTGCACTGATATTTTTTTGTACATATGTATACATATTGAATTTTATAATTTGGATTGGTGATAAATTTTTGTCACTAGTTTTCACACTGTATATTCTTTTTTTTCAATTTTTTTCATTTATTTCTAGTTGGTAATCATATTACCTATAAAGTAAATTGGAAATAAATCTTTGTTCTTCCTCAGAATCAATCTCTACAACTATGGCTCTGAACCAGGAACAGTATATGTGTGCATTGGGGCCAGTGTAAGATGTGGTGTTGGTAAACAAATAGCAATGTCCTTCAAAGTACTCCCATCCGTCATTACACTTTATACCATCCTGTATCCCTAAAATAGTTAATTAAATAAGATGTTAATAAACTCATAAAAAAATCTGTACGCCAGGCGTGAGTTTTTGTCTACAAAAGACTCATCAGTGACGTACGAATCAAAAAAGTAAAAGGTTCAATTAAGTACAAAGTTGAATAGCATTGAGGACCCAAAATCCCAAAAAGTTTTAATCTAGAGGGTCACAAAAGTCAAGCTCCATCTACATTAAATGTGCATGGTTAAATTGTTATATCTGTTCCATATAGTTCAATATATAGGAAGTTTCTACTTGTGTCTTTCTTGACCTGCATAAAAACTTGTTGGCACCTTTTATAGTGAATATTCATACCATAACACAGTCATCTGTTTATTGCTCAAATTTCAAAAATATTTTTTATGCCTTGGACATAAAATATTAGTTCTAAATCCATTAATCCATTCACTCATAATGGTTAAATGCAGCTTAGGTCAAATGCATCAGAAAACTAAACATTTAAATAAAGATGAAGAAAACAATATAAGGAAACACTGAACATTAATATATGTAGTTACATTTTTGTGTATAAAGATCAACATTATTTTATGTGTTGCATCTTTAATGACAATGGAAATTTTACTTACTGGTGGAAAATGGTTTCTGTGCATTCTCACATAATCCACCATAACCTGTGAAGTTGGCATTATTATCCTTAAATGTGTGCAACTGTGCAGTTCCACAATCTGGGTCACATGTGATTGCAGTGTAGCACAAGTCTGGAGTATAAAGTAAAGGATTTGCATCTGTTTCCCAAAACGTATATGATTGCCGTCTTCCATCTGTTGTCATAAAAAGCCTGGATGAATAATCCATGTGGAAATCATATGTTCCCAAATAAACAGGAGCAGGCCTAAAATTAATAATGTTGAAAGTAATATCTGATTATTTTTCGCAATAAAATGATCAACTTTATATCTTATATCTTAATCAACATAAAGATAATAAGAGACTCACTAAGCCAATAAACATAATGTACAATGACAAACCATGAAAATAAATTCAAAAGTAAGAGAATCATTGTAAGAGAAAACACCTTTGATGATTCTGTAAGATAGAATATAAAACCATTTAAACAAGTATTTGACCCCTTGGTATAATAAAAAGACACAGTTTATTGCATAACTATAGCAATACTTAATCTTTAGTTATACTGCCTAATAACTGCTTGTAACTAAGATGCTACTGCAACACCATACTAAACATCAATGGCATGTACTTGAGTACTTCTTCATAACAAGCCTAACAGGACATTAGTCTCCAAAAATATTACTGGGTTTGTACTTACATGAGCAACACAATGGGTGCATCATGTCTAGCAGGATCTGCTTAACCTTACAGAGCACCTGAGATCACCCCCAGGTGGGTTTGTGTTGTTAGGTTTCTGTATTGTTTTTTTAGTCTCTTAATCTTTTTTTGTCATTGCATTGTCAGTTTATTTTTCAACTTATTGGTTTCCCTATGTATCTTCCGTCTCTCTTTTCCAAGAGTTCTTTTCCTACAATTGAGGCAAAAAAAAATCCATTGTTTGAAGACTGCAATTATTCTTTCGTATATTGGCTATACAATAAATTTCTAATAAAATAATAAAATTGTGTATACAAACTTGTCATAGAGAATAGTCTTAACAAAATTCAATTCTGTTTCGTCTTCAATAGCCACCAGGTGGCCTCCCTGACTTCTACATATATGCTCATGTTCCCAATACATCAAATACTGGTCTGTATATTTGTAGCAAGAAGTTCCATACTTAGACCAACCAGGTGGACACATTACTGAAAAAAAAACAATATGAAAAGTTTTAAAAAAATCTCAAGAATGCTGCAATAACAACATATGTTTGAAAAAGTAGTTTAGGTAGAAAAAAATATATATAATATTCTATATCAGAATATACAGGTAATTTTGATTTCATACAGGATATGGTTTGAATATTCTTGGGGAATGTGTCAGTTCGTCATTACTATGATGTCAGAAAAAAAAGCTTTAAAAAAAAGCTTTAAACAATTTCCATAAAAAAACAAATGCCTGGTTTTTATTGATTAAAAGAATAACTTCCCCGGAATTTTTCCAGAGTTTATGACTTTTACAAATTGCTAGCAAAATAGAGGAATAAATTCTAAGCATATATGTAATGTCACCGTAATGTACTAACCTGTTCCTAGATACCTTGCATTATTTTTAACAGTACTACCATCTGGAGTTGTTCCAGTGTTGGTAAGAACCTCAACCAATGATCCATTTACATACAGCGTTGGTGTGACTGGTTGAGATATAACAAGTACAATATGACTCCATTCCCCTAGTGTTACACTGAACTCAGCAGAGTACATATTAAGACTGTTAAATACTACTTTCATTTTTTTGATAGGTTCATCATAGAATAATCGAAATCCAGCACTGTCGGAAATTTTGCATTCAACAGAGAATATATCTACTGACTCTGATAATGTTACAGGTAATTTTGTCCAAAGTGATATAGATTTGTCACTTTGCCAGCATTCTTGGAGATGCATACATGTGGAATTCAACAGATAGTTATCAAACTGGTAAACAAAAGACTTGTATGGTAGTATGAAACCATTTCCATCAATTCCTGGGGAGTTCCATGGATTTGGCTCCACAGACCATGGTTGAAATGAGGTCCAACTCATATCCTCTTCAGCTTTTTCCTCATAGAGTATTTCTGAAATGATATAGAACAATAATAAAATAAACTTATTATCTAAAAATTTTAATAGGCAACTCAAACATTTTTTTCTTCAATTCAATGTAATTTCCTTTCTCAGCACATAAGACTGATATGAAAAATTATCGCTAGAAACTAAGGGAGCACGTGCCCGTGGTCAATGAAATTAACAACGTTGTCATAGGTAAAATAGCAATAAAAAGATTATTATTGGTCATCTCAACTCGATTGCTTTTCTCACTTTCGATGTACCGGCTCAAGCGAGAAAATCAATCTCCTTGAGACAATCAACGATAATCTATAATTACATCTGTTCCACCAATCTGAACAAAAGTAAATGCTGGTAAGATATCAACCAACAACACTAGTAGTCACAAAAGACAACTTGTTTACCTGTTTGTCAACATAAAAATAGTGAGATATCAACCAACAACACTAGTAGTCACAAAAGACAACTTGTTTACCTGTTTGTCAACATAAAAATAGTGAGATATCAACCAACAACACTAGTAGTCACAAAAGACAACTTGTTTACCTGTTTGTCAACATAAAAATAGTGAAATATCAACCAACAACACTAGTAGTCACAAAAGACAACTTGTTTACCTGTTTGTCAACATAAAAATAGTGAGATATCAACCAACAACACTAATAGTCACAAAAGACAACTTGTTTACCTGTTTGTCAACATAAAAATAGTGAGATATCAACCAACAACACTAGTAATCACAAAAGACAACTTGTTTATCTGTTTGTCAACATAAAAATAGTGAGATATCAACCAACAACACTAGTAATCACAAAAGACAACTTGTTTACCGGTTTGTCAACATAAAAATAGTGAGATATCAACCCACAACACTAAAGATCACAAAATTCTACAATAAAGACTTTGAATTTATAAGTCATTACTGTAGATGATAGATGCAAGATAATGGCAACAGATTTCATGGTTTTCACCTAAACTTTTCATTACAATTGGTTGCTTTACATTGGATATTATTATATTCAGTTTGCAAACATATTTTGGCTTATTGTTTCGTACATTAATCAGACCTTTATTTTTCAGCTTTGAATTGTTTTATATTTGTCATTTTGGGACTTTTTTTATAGCTTATTATGCGATATGGGTTTTGCTCATTGTTGAAAGCCGTATAGTGACCTATAGTTGTTAACTTCTATTTCATTTGGTCTCTGGTGGAGAATTGTCTCATTGGTAATCACACCACATCTTCATATTCTTATATTTAGTCACAGGGATTTAACAAACCTTTTATTTCCTCTAATAATGAATTATCCGGAGGGGCTGGTACAAAGGTGATGTTCTGAAGCCGTAGTTTGGTATCATTTGTATTATGCAGACTAACAGCTTCCTGTATAACGTTCACCATACGAACAGTGTATGAGACAGCTGTCAAGGTACTATGGAAAATGCCATTAACATATGAACTTATGGACTCATTTCTGTCAAAATGTATTAATAGATGAGTCCAGCTTTGGATATCTACTGCCACTACAGATTCCACAGTTTCTGTTAATGTAGAATGAATAATTGTGACAGTCTGATTGACTAGATTGTAAAATACACACAATCCTGGACTTAACACATGCTGTTTAAATGAACAGTCTCCTGAACTAAGTATTACTGTGTCTTCTGCCGTTGTGTTGACTAAGAACCAAAAAGCAATGGTAAATCCATCTGGACACCGGTATCTGTCGACCAAACAGTTAAAGTCAAAATCACTGGATATATTCATTTCACCATATTTTGTATATAATGTTGGATGGTACTGATCCTTGTATTGTGTATGAAGTGATGAACCTGAATACAAATAAAATATATTATTACATTGGTTGCAAGGAATGACATTGATTTCCCAGTGAAATAAAAACCGATAATTTCACATGTGAAATAAACGTAGTTATTTCACTCCTCTGACGTCATACAACAATAGGCGTTGTCAAGACGTTGATTATGTTGATCAAAACAAATTGTGAATGCGTAGAAAAAGATATAGTTCCTTACATTTTCTACTTTAATTTCATAAAAAAACCCATTTGCCAATGTTATAAAAAAAATAACTAATCAAAGAATTCAAATATCAAAAAATATTCAACTCGTAACCGAACAACACTGATAATTAGCGCATTCGTGAATTAATGTGTTGTTCGGTCACTCGTTGAATATTTTCATCTATTTGAATTCTTAGATTAGTTATTCTATAATTACTTTTCATTTATTCATTTTGACAAGGATCTAATAAACCATGGACAATGAAAGTGTGCTTTTGTAATCAGCTTTTGTAATACTTTTGCATTGTGGCTGTTAGTCAAACTAGATCACTTTATTAATCTCACTGTGGATGTAAGTCAAACTAGACCACTTTGAATATTCCCTCTGTGAGTGTTAGTCAAACTAGATCATTTTGAATATTCCCACTGTGAGTGTTAGTCAAACTAGATCACTTTGAATATTCCCACTGTGAGTGTAAGTCAATCTAGATCATTTTGAATATTCCCACTGTGAGTGTAAGTCAAACTAGATACCTTTGAATATTCAATGTGTTGTTTGGTCACTCATTGAATATTTTTATCTGTGGAGTGCCAGTCAAACTAGATAACTTTGAATATTCCCAATATTCCCACTGTGAGTGTCAGTCAAACTAGATCACTTTGAATATTCCCACTGTGAGTGTAAGTCAATCTAGATCATTTTATTCCCACTGAGTCAATCTAGATCATTTTGAATATTCCCACTGTGAGTGTTAGTCAATCTAGATCATTTTGAATATTCCCACTGTGAGTGTTAGTCAATCTAGATCATTTTGAATATTCCCACTGTGAGTGTTAGTCAATCTAGATCATTTTGAATATTCCCACTGTGAGTGTAAGTCAAACTAGATCACTTTGAATATTTCCACTGTGAGTGTTAGTCAATCTAGATCATTTTGAATATTCCCAGTGTGAGTGTTAGTTAAACTAGATCACTTTGAATATTCCCACTGTGAGTGTAAGTCAAACTAGATCACTTTGAATATTCCCACTGTGAGTGTAAGTCAAACTAGATCACTTTGAATATTCCCACTGTGAGTGTAAGTCAAACTAGATACCTTTGAATATTCCCACTGTTGGAGTTAAATCTAATCACTTTGGATATCTTAACCATGGGTTGCAGTCAAACAAGACTACTTTGGATATTCCTTCGATGGGTCAGGAACATATATATTAACGGGAATTGACACTACATAATCATAGACGATTTTATTGTCGGGTCATAGTTAATAAATGACAGGATACAAAAACGGACATGTGTAAAATATGTACTCGCTATTATTTCAATAATTTCTGATAATATCAATAAAATGTCATTCAAACTTAGTAATAAGTGATGCCAACATATCAAACTTGTAATCTGTCACTTCAAATTTGTCATAATTGCATTAATTTCAATACAATAGGGTACAGAATGCAAACAGGATAATAAAATCAAAGAAAGTCAAGTAACTTGAATAGTTTCAGTGAAGATCATACTAAATATGTAATTGGCAATGGAAATGGCTACACTATAAATATAAGTGTTTTTTTTTTCATGCGTGCATGCAAGATTTTAATGTATGTTTTAGACAGAGTTTAGGTGAGATAAACAAAAAAGCTTCATCAGCAACATTTTATATTGGCAAATTTCCAATGAAGTTCATCAAACTAAAGTTATTGGCAAATTTCCAATGGAATTATGTATAATAAAGTTTTTGGCAAATTTCCAAAATACATAATTTAAAAGCAGTTTAGGTGGTGAGATAAACAAACTAGAGGCTCTCAAGAGCCTGTGTCGCTCACCTGTATTTACAGATGCTTTGGAAATCATGTAAAATAAGGTTAAAATCATAATTTTATAGTATTAGATATTAGATATTATAATGATATCTAAGATAATAACAAAAAACTGTAAAATTTCTGTAAAATTACTAACTCAGGGGCAGCAACCCAACAACGGGTTGTCGGATTCGTCTGAAAATTTCAGGGCAGATAAATATAAATCTGATGAACATTTTTGCCACCTATCAGATTTGCTCTAAATGTTTTAGTTTCAGAGATAAAAACCAATAAAATGCGCAGGGCGCAGCTTGATACAACCGCAGAGGTCGAACCCTGAACAGTTGGGGCAAGTATGGACACAACATTCAAGCTTGATACAGCTCTGAATTTGGATTGTGATTAAATATTTGACACAGCATAGGTTTCTGACACAGAATGAATGTGGTCTAAGAACTTAAAAATTTTAAATTGGACATTCACCTATTATGGTCCAATATCCAAAATCTAATTACATGGTTAGAAATTACATGGTTAGATTCAGCATATCAAAGAACCCCAAGAGTTCAATTTTTGATGAAATCAAACAAAGTTTAATTTTGGACCCTTTTGACCTCAATGTGGACAAAGTTGATAACCGGTGTCATATGGTATTTTGAACCCCATGGTAAATTGACCCCGGGGTCAAAATACCGCTATGGTAAAATGACCCCCCCCCCCCCATGGTAAATTGACCCCCTGTATGGAAAATTGAACCCCCATGGTAAATTGAACCCCCCTGTTTTTTTATTCTAGATAATAATAAGAACATTATACATTACTTTTAAGCTTATAATAGATTGAAAATCATACATACCAAAAGGTGAGGTAAATTTTCCATGGTAGGAAAAAAATAATGCCATGGCTCGGTATAAGTGCTCTGAACATGCTGAAGGCCTTAACAACAAAATTTCATTAAAAATCCTTATTGAAACAGTATGACTAGACCATGTACCTTGAATGCTTTGCTTATTTGAAAACTTAACATATAAAGGGAGTTGAAATTTCCTATGGTAAAAAAGGGGGAGGGGGTCAAAATACCATGGCTAAGTAAAATTTTCAAAACATCTCTTCCAGCATGTTAAATACATACAAACTACTTATTGGAGTATTATTACTATGTAAAGGAGTAAGAATAGCTGGAATTTTTTTAATTTCAGGTCTATAGTAGGGCTTCAATATACATAGGGGGTCAAAATACCATGGCTAAGTAAAATTTTCAAAACATCTTTTCCAGCATGTTAAATACATACAAATTACTTATTTGAGTATGATTACTATGTAAAGGAGTTAGATTAGCTATAAATTTAGAAATAATAGGTCTATAGTAGGGGGTTCAATATATCGCAGTGGGGTCAAAATACTATGGCTAGGTAAAATTTTCAAAACATCTTTTCCGAGCTTGTTCAAAACATACAAACTACATTTTGAAGTATTATAACTATGTAAAGGAGTTAGAATAGCTAGAATTTTTTGAATTAGAGATCTATAGTAGGGGGTTCAAAATACTGCAGGGGGGTCAAAATACCATGCATGGCTAAGTAAAATTTTCAAAACATCTTTTCCAGCATGTTAAATACATACAAACTACTTATTGGAGTATTATTACTTTGTAAAGGAGTTAGAATAGCTACAAATTTTGAAATCAGAGGTCTATAGTAGGGGGTTCAATATAACACAGGGGGGTCAAAATACCATGGCTAAGTAAAATTTTCAAAATATCTTTTCTAGCATGTTAAATACATACAAACTACTTAGTATGATTACTATGTAAAGGAGTTAGATTAGCTAGAAATTTTGAAATAATAGGTCTATAGTAGGGGTTCAATATACATGGGGGGTCAAAATACCATGGCTAAGTAAAATTTTCAAAACATCTTTTCCAGCATGTTAAATACATACAAACTACTCATTTGAGTATGATTACTATGTAAAGCAGTTAGATTAGCTAGAAATTTTGAAATAATAGGTCTATAGTAGGGGGTTCAATATATCGCAGTGGGGTCAAAATACTATGGCTAGGTAAAATTTTCAAAACATCTTTTCCGAGCCTGTTCAAAACATACAAACTACATTTTGAAGTATTATAACTATGTAAAGGAGTTAGAATAGCTAGAATTTTTTGAATTAGAGGTCTATAGTAGGGGGTTCAAAATACTGCAGGGGGGTCAAAATACCATGCATGGCTAAGTAAAATTTTCAAAACATCTTTTCCAGCATGTTAAATACATACAAACTACTTATTGGAGTATTATTACTTTGTAAAGGAGTTAGAATAGCTACAAATTTTGAAATTAGAGGTCTATAGTAGGGGGTTCAATATAACACACGGTGGTCAAAATACCATGGCTAAGTAAAATTTTCAAAATATCTTTTCTAGCATGTTAAATACATACAAACTACTTAGTATGTTTACTATGTAAAGGAGTAAGAATAGCTAGAAATTTTAAAATAATAGGTCTATAGTAGGGGTTCAATATACTGCGGGGGTCAAATACCATGGATAAGTAAAATTTTCAAATCATCTTTTCAGAACATGTTCAAAACATACAAACCACTTATTTGAGTATTATTACTTTTAAAGGAGTTAGAATAGCTAGATTTTTTAAATTACAGGTCTACAGTAGAGATTCAATATACACATGGGGTCAAAATACCATGGCTAAGTAAAATTTTCAAAACATCTTTTCCAGCATGTTAAATACAAACAAACTACTTATTGGAGTATTATTCCTTTGTGAAGGAGTAAGAATAGCTAGAAATTTTAAAATAATAGGTCTATAGTAGGGGGTTCAATATACCGCAGGGGGGTCAAAATGGCTATGTAAAATTTTCAAACATTTTGCATTTTGACCCCTGCCATATATATTGACCCCCCTTTTACACCTTTAATTTCAAAATTCTAGCTACTGTAACTCCTTTACATAATTATACCCCAATAAGTAGTTTGTATGTATTTACATGCATGAAAGATATTTTGAAAATTTTACTTTGCCATGGTATTTTGACCCCTACCATGGTATATTGAACCCCTACAATAGACCTTATTTTCAAAAATTCTAGCTGTTATAACTCCTTTACATAATTATACTCAATAAGTAGTTTGTATGTATTTACATGCATGAAAGATATTTTGAAATTTTTAGCCATGGTATTTTGACCCCCTGCCATGGTATATTGCCCCCTTTTACACCTCCAATTTCAAAATTCTAGCTACTGTAACTCCTTTACATAGTAATTATACCCCAATAAGTGGTTTGTATGTATTTTACATGCATGAAAGATTTTGAAAATTTTACTTTGCTATGGTATTTTGACCCCTACCATGGTATATTGAACCCCTACTATAGACCTTTAATTTCAAAATTCTAGCTGTTATAACTCCTTTACATAGTAATTATACTCAATAGGTGGTTGTATGTATTTTACATGCATGAAAAGATATTTTGAAAATTTTACTTAGCCATGGTATTTTGACCCCCTGTATATTGAACCCCTACTATAGACCTTTATTTAAAAATTCTAACTATTCTAACTCCTTTATATAGTTATAATACTCAATAAGTAGTATGTACGTATTCAACATGCTGAAAAGATATTTTGAAAATTTTACTTAGCCATGGTATTTTGACCCCTCATGTATATTGAACACTCAACTATAGACCTTTTATTTAAAAATTCTAGCTATTTTTAACTCCTTTATAAGATAATTATACTCCAATAAGTAGTTGGTATGTACTTTACATGCTTGAAAAGATGTTTTGAAAATTTTACTTAGCTATGGTATTTTGACCCCCTGCCATGGTATGTTGACCCCTCCCCCCTTTTACACCTCCAATTCAAATTCTAGCTATTGTAACTCATATAAATTGTTATAATACTCCAATAAGTTGTATGTATGTATTTAACATGCATGATAAGATATTTTGAAAATTTTACTTAGCCATGGTATTTTGACCCCCTGCAGTATATTGAACCCTCTACTATAGACCTTTTATTTAAAAAAAATCTAGCTATTGTAACTCATTTAAATTATATAATACTCCAATAAGTTGTTTGTATGTATTTAACATGCTGGAAAAGATATTTTGAAAATTTTACTTTGCCATGGTATTTTGACCCCCCTGCGGTATATTGAACCCCCTACTATAGACCTTTTATTTAAAAATTCTAGCTATTTTAACTCCTTTATATAGTAGTTATACTCAATAAGTAGTTTATATGTATTTAACATGCTGGAAAAGATATTTTGAAAATTTTACTTTGCCATGGTATTTTGACCCCCCTGCGGTATATTGAACCCCCTACTATAGACCTTTTATTTAAAAAATTCTAGCTATTTTAACTCCTTTATATAGTAGTTATACTCCAATAAGTAGTTTGTATGTATTTAACATGCTGGAAAAGATATTTTGAAAATTTTACTTAGCCATGGTATTTTGACCCCCTGCAGTATATTGAACCCCCTACTATAGACCTTTTATTTAAAAAAATTCTAGCTATTGTAACTCATTTATATAGTAGTAATACTCCAATAAGTTGTTTTGAAAATTTCACCTAGCTATGGTATTTTGACCCCCTCCTTTACACCTCCAAATTCAAAATTCTATCTATTGTAACTCATTTAAATTGTAATAATACTCCAATTAGTTGTTTGTATGTATTTAACATGCTGGAAAAAATATTTTGAAAGTTTTACTTAGCCATGGTATTTTGACCCCCCTGCGGTATATTGAACCCCCTACTATAGACCTTTTATTTAAAAAATTCTAACTATTCTAACTCCTTTATATAGTAATAATACTCCAATAAGTAGTATGTATGTATTTAACATGCTTGAAAAGATGTTTTGAAAATTACACTTAGCCATGGTATTTTGACCCCCCTGCGGTATATTGAACCCCCTACTAAAAACCTCCAATTAAAAAAAATGATAGCCAATAAATTGTAAACTAGATAATCTGCAATACTATTTATCTAAAACAGGGGGGTTCAATATACCGCAGGGGGGTTCAAAATACCATATGTAATGACCCGGTCAAAATACCATGCGTATAATGACCCTGGGGTCATTTACTATGGTATTTTGACCCGGGTTCACTTTTAGGGGTTCAAAATACCATATGACACTGAACCCAAATATCAAAAATCTAAATACATGGTTAGATTCAGCATATCGAAGAACCCCATATATTCAATTTTTGTTGAAATCAAACAAAGTTTAATTTTGGACCCGATTTGGAAGAACTTGAAAACTGGGCCCATAATAAAAACTAAGTACATGTTTAGATTCAGCATATCAAAGAACCCCATGAATTCAATTTTGTTAAAATCAAACTAAGTTTAATTTTGGACCCTTTGGACCTTAATGTAGACCAATTTGAAAACGGGACCAAAATTAAGAATCTAAATACACGGTTAGATTCGCATACCAAAGAACCCCAATAGTTCAATTTTGATGAAATCAAACAAAGTTTAATTTTGGACGTTTTGGCCCCTAATTCCAAAGCGCTGATGGCATTCCAAGTAACCACAAATTTCACAAACCATTATAAAACACTTCACATCAAAGAAAGCATACTTTTATTGGTCATTTTATTTGACAAAATATATCTTCTTTAGGATAAAACTAGTATTTGTTGAACGTTTGTAATTATGTGGTTAATTTATTGAGCAGTTCCGATAGTTTTTCAGTCAGATGCTTACAAAATCCATAAAACTGGCAAGTCTTGTAAAGTTCAGGATTTTATCACTTTTATACTGAAAAGCCTATCAGATTTATTTCCTATTAGATATACAGTTCCCAGCATGGGTGTAAATCAAACTTTATTTTTAGAATTTCCAATTTCAAATAATTAAGCCTATTTCCTTACCAGTGTATTTGATGTCATAATCATATAATTCACATGCTGTTCTAGCTTTTACTGTTCCTCCAACCCCAAAGTCAACTCTCCAATTACCTTCATTACTCAAGTCTACTTGACCAGCCCACTGAAATAATAAGTATGGTAAAATTATTTTCAATTTTGAGAAGCTGTAAGAATGATATGAGGCAGGTGCTACAATGTTATTGTTTTTTTTTAAACTTGTTTATGTGGCATGTGTGTTTTACAAATCATCATACTTTTAGTATTCAGATGTACATGTTTACTTGAAATTGTGTGCTCATCAGATAAAAAATTCATGAAATTGTATGCTTCTTTTTGGGCTCAACTGGAGTATAGGGAAATGTTTGACCAAAAATCTTGATAAAAACAAATAAAGAATACGTTTTATCACCTTCATGTTATTGAAGGTTTTTCAGGGCCATAGTATATATGTAACACTCTCAAACCTGTCCATCCCTCCTAGAGTGTCCACGCTCGCCAAAACATGTCCATTTCCCTCAAACGTGTCCTTAAAATCACAACTCAATTGTGTCCAATAATTTTATCTGCCCAAACGTATGCCCTTTAAGACACCAAATAATCTCTTAACTTTTAGCACTAATATGTCCTCTGTGACACCAATAATGTATACTGCAAAGGGACTCAGTTGAAAACATCTTTTTTTTTTTTTTTTTTTTTTGCTGGAGTCCAAAAATACAAAAAGGATGATAAACGATACATCCAATTATTTTTACAAGGAATCTTGGCATAGAGAAAATCTTAATGTTCGATACAGAAAATGCTTGGCAAAGGCAAAAATAAAAGCCTAGATTTAAAAAAAAAACATACAAATTGTATTTATTGCTTATTTGTTCTCATCCTGAATATGCATGAAATATTTGTCACTGGACATTATGCAACCAACTATCATATTGACTACCATTTCTATTACAGCAATCAAGTGGCTCATTAAATAAATTCGAATGAAAAGACTAATCTGTACTGTGAACTTAATTTTATTCCATTTCTCTATAATTTCTTACTAGTAAGTAGTCTTAAACATCTTCATTATTTCTATTTGTAACCTGTTTTTCGACGTCCCTACTTATATTAAGTAATATGAACTATGTTTGCAGATCATGATGGTAATTGGTAGGTTTTGGTATACATATAGTATTAACAATAAAAATATTCTGCGCTCATTTACTTCAATTAACAATAAAACAATACGCTTAAATTATTTTGACAGGTATATTTATCCAAAATGAGCAGTAACAGTTAATTCTTTTTTGAGACCTCCAACAAATTGGTATAGGCCTCAGATGATTTCGATTGATTGTAGTTTGTTTTCCAGTGGCAAAAATTTCATGCATGTAAAGGATGATGGCAATTAAAATTTAATCAATTTGATGCTAATGGTAGCCTAAAGACCATTTTACAACTAGCAGTAAAGAGCATTGATACCTTGTATGATAAAGAACCACTTTTCATAACTTGATGGACACATTTGGGCAGGGATTTTTTTCACACTTTTAGAATGAGGGATATAGGGGTAATAATAAGGCAGAAATATGGGATATAGGGTAAAAACATTGGGGTCTGGGGAAAGGAAGAAAACAAGAGGCCCCCAAGAGCCTGAATTACTCATCTGGTAAAAAATATGCCATTTTTTATATTTATTTTTTTTTTTCCTTTATTGCTGTTTTAAAGGCAATAAATCCAATTATTAGTGTGACAGTTTGGCCATGTTGATTTACTTGCAGATTTTAATTTGCTTTAATTTTTGCTTTTTAAAGTGTCTCTTTTACTCCAGTAGTTTTTGACAAAAATGGAAAAAAATTTATGAAAAATAATTAAAAAAAAACATCTTTCAAGGGCAATAACTCCTGTAAGTGGGCAATTAACAATTTCAGTTAAATTGACTTATTTGTAGATCTTTTTTGCTGAAAACTTTTGCTGTTGACAATTTCTCTCTATCCATTATAGTTTCTGCAAAAAAAAAGCAAACTAGAGAATCTAAAGAGTCTGTGTCATTCACCTAGGTCATGTATATATAACAAAGGAAACACTCCAACATTGTAGATGAGATAGAATTCATGACAATAATCTATTTTTTGTTGATCTTGTATTGCTTATCATTTTGTCTGTTTAGTTTCTCTCTATTTTCTTCAGTTTTTACTCAAAAAACAAAAGAGAGTAAAAAAAATCCTCATTTAATCCTAAAAAGAGTGAGAGTCTACTAACTATATCAGCAAAATTTGACTTGTTTGTAGATCTTGTCTTACTGATCATTTTTGTTATTTAAAGTTTCTGTTTATCTATTCTAATTTTTATCATATAAGTCAAAGCTTAAATAACAAGAGGCTCTCAAGAGCCTGAATCGTTCACCTGTAATTTTTTGCTTAAATCTTTCATCAATGATTATTTTTGCTTTTCAATATATATAAATGAGTGGCTTAAAAATTCCATTTAAATGTCCTTTGTATCTGTCATATTTTCTTCAAAAGCAAAGAAATACATTTTACCCTATGTTCTAATTTAGCCATAGTGGCTATGTTTCCTGATGTACAAGGAAATAAAATACAAAATTTATACTAGATACTCTGAAACTCATTCAGCCCAAGTTTGGCTGAAATTGATTCAGCAGTTTAAAAGGAGAAGATTTTTTAAACTGCTGAATCAATGAACAAATTGAGAAAAATTGTCTTTAAAGGGCAATAACTCCTTAAGGGGTCAATTGACAATTTTGGTCATATAAACTTATTTGCAGATCTTACTTTACTGAACATTTTTGCTGTTTACAGTTTATCTATAATAATATTCAAGATAATAACCAAAAACTGCAAAATTTCCTTAAAATTACCAATTTAGTGGTAGCAACCCAACAATGGGTTATTAGATTCATCTGAAAATTTCAGGGCTGATAGAACTTCACCTAATGAACACTTTTATCCATGTCAGATTTGCTCTAAATGCTTTGGTTTTTGAGATATAAGCCAAAAACTGCATTTTATCCCTATGTTCTATGTTTAGCCATTGCAGCCATGTTTTTTGACGAAACAGAAAATAAAACACAAACTTTATTCTAGATACCCTAAGGATCATTCAGCTTAAGTTTGGTTTGAATTGGTTCAGTAGTTTGAGAGGAGAAGATGTTTGAAATAGTTTACCCCGGACGGACGGACGACAACGGACGCCAAGTGATGGCAAAATTGCAAAAAATTGGTAAAAACATCATCAAAGGGTAATAACTCTAAGGAGTCAACTGACGATTTTGATAATGAGACTAATTTGTAGATCTTGTCTTGCAGATCATTTTTGCAATTTTAAATTTCTCTGTATCTATTGTAGTTTTCGAGATAATAGGCAAAAATTAAAAAAAAAAGGTAAAATTTGTCATTTAAGGATGTTCGCTCCTCTTGTTATAGGATTTTTGCCTGATATTCGGAATCCTCTGGTTTTTATCCATGTAGTGCCATTAAAAAAATTTGCCCATTAACCCCTACTTTTCTTTCCAGAATTTGATTTGAAAATCTTATAAAATCCTTGTCATTTTTTCATCGTTTTTGAAGGAAAAAAAGTGTCAATGTTAAATGTATGAAAAATCTAGAGAGAATTATTTCCCGCCAAATTTGCAATGGCTTATATCTCGAAAACAAGCACACAGACCCTTCATTTTTTTCTGCTTTTTTAGTTTCTTTATTTATATACTATCAATTTATAACAGTCTTTTAAAAAGCTTGTTATTTTGAAACAAAGTAGCGAACATTCTTAAAGGAAATAACTCCTATAAGAAGTCCCCTGATAGTTTTGACCAATTGGACAACTAGTAGAGCTCAATAAATGAACATTTTAGCCCCTTTCAGATTTTCTCTATTTATTCACGGTTTTCAAAATATTGGACAAAACTTGAGTTTTACCCCTATGTTCTATTTTCAGCAATGAAGGCCAACATGGTTGGTGGGGTGGGGTCATTGGACAATTTTTTTAAACTAGATACCCTAATGATGATTGTGGCAAAGTTTGATTAAATTTGGTCCATTTGTTTCACAGGAGAAGATTTTTGTAAAAGTTAATGGATGACAAAGACAGACAACAAATGACAGACAAGGAGCGACGGACACCAAAGGATGAGAAAAAGCAGGATTTAAAGAGTTAACTGGTTATGGAGTTGATATAAATCAAGCTTATTAAAAAATCTGAAATGTGGATGGATGGGGAGATGGGGCTGATATTTGGACTGCCACTGGAAAACAAGCATCTGAGATTCAGCCTTTAAACAGATCAGATCCATACCCCCTCCAAAGGGACAACCATTCATCTATAGACCCCTCCAAAGAGTTACTGAGGTTTTTTTACTATGTTTGAAGTGTGACAAGATATTAATCAGATTTATGTCACAAATAAGATTGGATGTCACTGCATATGAATACATTATGCATAGCCAAAGTTATGGCAATTCTGCAAGGATCTCACTGAAAGACACTAAAAGACATGAGAAGTCCAGAAACCATTCTTCAATACCACAGCTGCCCTTTTGGTTGTGATTGCTGGAGCAACTAACCTAAAGCCTGAATAGCTCACCTAACAAAATTATTCTTAAATTGCTCAAGACAAGATTATTTCTACTCAAGACAAGATTATTTCTGCTCAAGACAAGATTACTTCTACTCAAGACAAGATTATTTCTGCTCAAGACAAGATTACTTCTACTCAAGACAAGATTACTTCTACTCAAGACAAGATTACTTCTACTCAAGACAAGATTACTTCTAACAAGCTTTGGATTACTTATTTATCATCAATCCCCTGAAGTTACATTTACCTTCCAAGAGGAGGCATAGTCTTTATTGTCCCAGTTCCCCAATTCTACCTTTCTTCTGTCATCTTGCCATTGGTTATTAGGTGTATCCAGACCTAGCCAAGCCTGTGGATTTGTTAGATTAACATCTATCCAGCCATCATAGCTAAATAAAGATCATAAACAATATAAATATACAGAGTTTTCAGTTTGCTCTGGATACTGGTATCATTGGCCATGAAATAAATATCCACCTGAGTGAAAATTAAGTGGACGTAAGCAACTAAAAGTCATTGTTGATGGCCTTCAACAATGAGCAAAACCAATACCATATACAAAGCTATAATAGGCCTTGGCATTACAAAATGTGAAACTTTTCAAACAAGAAAATCAAGGCCTGATTTACTATAAAACAATTAACACATTAGAGCAAATGGAATGTAAATCCTGAGTTTGTTATGTAAGCCAGTTATAAGCAAGCAAACACAACAATCAAGAGGATTCCAATTGATCAGGGTTTCCGTAGAGTTATTATATACAGCAAAAGTCACAAACCTGTTCCCTGATTGTAGGAGCCTGGTACTGGTGCTGTAGACAGAATTTTATAACTCCACACCTTAGAGTATACAGCAATAATCTCTGGTAAGTATACTTAAGGCACCACAATTTACTTATCATGGTGTAATACCATCATTGTTTTTTCCCCTATTAGTCTTTGTTAAATTTGCACTTTTCAAAAAAAATGTGCAGAATTTATCTTTGTTTCAAATAAAGAAATACTTGGCATGAGTAAAGTTTTATCCTGTCCAGTACTATAGACAAAATTTCACATAACATTTTATTGCATATAAGAAAATAACCATCACTGGAAGTTAACCAATTAAATTTTCCATTTTTTTTTACTGTGTACAAGCTTTAGTAACCATGTAACCTCAAGTTTCCAAAATATTCTATAGAAACACCAAATGAAATAATAATGGTGCTTTGAAACACCCAAGATGTATGTTAATGACTCAGAAATTTTTTACTGCAATGAAATGTAGGATTAATTTCCTACAACTGTCAAATTCAAGAGAATATTTTTTTCGACCTTTTTTCGTATGCAACCAGATGTGATGTACTATGATTTGGTGGTATTACACCTCATGGTTGAATTTATCTTGTAATATGAAGTTTTTAATACAAATATCACATAAACTTAACATTATCAATGATCCATATAAATTAGGTCGAGCTCAAATGAACCTTACCAGACAGACATGTACACTTGACAATCATACCATACACCAAACAAAGTTGACCTATTGCTTATAGTATATGAGAAACAGACCTAATTACTAAACTGAATATTGACCAATGAACCATAAAAAAAGGTCTTAATCAGATGAACCCTGCCAGACAACATGTACACATTGCAAACATTCCATAAACCAAATACAGCTGATATATTGCTTATAGTATCTGAGATACAGACTTGACCCCAAAAAATTTAACCTTGATCACTGCTTCATGAAATGAGGTAGAGGTCAGGTGAACCTTGTCTGATGGACATGTAGACCCTGCAGGGATCCTGTAAACGGAATAAAGTCATCCTATTACTCAAATTAAGTGAGTATTTCACATGATCAAAATAAACAACTGCGCCATGAGCGCATGATACAGCCGTCGCCTTTTCAAAGAATAAAGTTCAATAACTTCTCAATGTCATATCAGAAATTTATAAAAAACTAATGGGAGGTTATCTTAATAGATATAAATCAGTCTACAAAGTTTAATGAAAACTGCTAAAAGCATTTTTGAGTTATTGTCCAAAAACTGGAAAATCCTCCTTTTTTTAATGAATAAAACCCCATAACTCGGCAACCTAAAATCTAAAATTTATAAAAATTGAAAGGGAACTCATGTCAATAGCTATAAACAATTCACCAAAGTTTCTTGCAAATTGCTGAAAGAGTTTGTGAGTTATTGTCCGAAAACTGGAAAATCCCCCTTTTTTTAATGAATAAAACACCAAAACTCGGAAAAGTAAAATCTAAAATTTATAAAAAACAAAAGGGTGCTCACGTGACTAGATATTAACAATTCACCAAAGTTTCATGCAAATTGGTTAAAGCGTTTTTGAGTTAATGTCTGACATGATGACGACGGACGGACGGACGGACGGTACGACAGACGGATGGACAGAGGTATGCCATAATACTTCCCATAAACGGGCGTATAAAAACTGTACATTTTTGTTCAAGCAGTTGCTGAACAATAAAAATGACATCAAGGACAATGGATATATGACAGACGGAAACTTCATAACATAAGGCATCTGCAATAAAGGCATTAAGCATCCAGGTCTTCTTCTTCCTACTGAGATATAAAGCTTTAAACAAATAGTTTACCAGTCCCTGTCGCTGAATAGTTATCCTTAAATCTTGTCTACTGAGACTCTCTTCACAGGCGAGACAAAAACAACAAGCATTCTGTGAGTATTGCCTGGCAATACATAGTCCCATACCGGTTAAAAATTCATTGCACTGCAACAAAATGCTAACTTGATCTATAACTTGTCATGGTGTAAACTATATAACAAATATCAAGTCAATATCTTCAAACATGACCAAAAAAAATGTGGAAAATTGATTATTTAATTAATTTTTTAAGTCCAAGGACCATAACCCTGCACAAAATCATTAGACCTGGAACACAATTCAAACTTGATCTGTAACTTGTCATGATTAAACAATACACCAAATATCAAATCAATATCTTCAAGCACAAAGAAAAAAAGTGTGGAAAACTGATTTGCCGGACTGACGGATGGACAGACAGACAGACAGACAGACAGACGGAGTGCAAACCTAAAGTCCCCTTTGACTTCGTCGGTAGGGAACTGAAAATGACAGCCAGAAAGTTAAAACCAAAATGATTCTAGTTGAATTGTAACTGTAGAATAGATAGTAAGTTCTTAAAAAATAATATTAAAGGACAAATGAAGGACGTATGGATGTTTTGCATCCAGCATTTAATATGATATATTGTGGATTTACCAAACATCTTCTTTTATTCAAACAAGGCATCATATTTTTCTTTAATACATTTTAATTTTTTTCACCTCATACCATAATCATATTCATTCTTTCAAAGGTGGATACAATACATGTATTATATTATAAAATAAATGGAGAATGTGTCCATGCGACACAGATGATGCCCTTGCTTGCATATATAACCTTATAAAGGGACATAACTAGAGATCTGTAAAAGTGATGCCTACGAAATTCCAATTTGATCTGTTTTTTATAGTAATAAGCATAATAAGTATAAGATTCATAACATTTGGTTGAGGCCAACTTAAATAAGAGAAGGAAAATGAAAAATTCAGCAATTTTTCCATTTGTAAAGTGGCATAACTCTAGATCAGTTAAAGTGAAGCCACACCAATTCAAACATGATCTGTTTTATGTGGTAATTAGCATTGTGTATAAGTTTCATAACATTGGCAAACTAAAGTTAGAGAATAGAAACCAATTTTGGGACATACAAACGGAGAAGGGTAACACTTAATGCCCCCTCTGCCGCAGCATGGTCATAAAAAAAAAAACACCAAAGCATTAGTTAAACAATAGCCTGTAGCTTTATCTTACCTTATAGCACCTAACAGTAGTTGATTATAAATATAACTCTCATGAACCGGTGTTTTTGGCATGATGTTATAACCTCGCTGATGAAGACAATGAAATCTACTATACTCATAAAGTTGCTGATCATTATCATAGCTGTAGCATACTCTTGGGTCTAACGGATTCCGTGGCATACTGTCCATACAAATCTTCTCTGAAAAATTACATATAAATGTAACAATCCCAAGTAAGTTACATTTCGAGTTCAAACTAAAATATTGTATTGCAGTTTTTAAGTTCAAATTGAAATCAAAAATCCAAATCCTGTTTAAGTTATTTATATAAGATTCCTGTTATTGAATGTGAGAGCTATGTGTGATAAAACATCTGCAATTTTCATTGTACAAATAATAATCAAATAAAGGCAAGAAAGACAATCTTCCTTATTTGCTTACCATAGATGTTCATAGTAACTGCCTTTTTATAAAACTGTTGTAAAAAAATCAAAAGGCTTCAAGATTGCCATGGGTTTCAAACTGCTATAAGGAGTTGACTGATAATGTTGGCCATGTTGACTTAAATAAAGTCTTGGTTATGATTTTTGCTTTTTAAAAGTTTCTCTATATCTATCATAAATTTCAAGGTAATAGGCAAAATTGAAATAAAAAGGACATTTAAGGGCAATAACTCTTTAAAGGAGTCAACTGATAATGTCTTCTTTGTTGACCTACTTGTAGATCTTGTTTATATAATTATATTTCCTTTTTTAAAATTTCTTTCTATTTATTAAAGATTTCAAAATAAAAGGCAAAAACATAAAAAAAAAGGTAAAATTCGTCATTTAAGGGTAATAATTCCTTTAAGGAGTGAGCTGACAAATTAAGCCATTTTGAAAATTTGTAGGTCGTGTCTTTTTGATAATTTTTGCAATCAAGTTTCTCCCCATTTATTATTGTTTTCAAGACAATAGACAAAAACACAAAAATTGGAAAAAACTTCATTATAAGGCAGTAACTCATTTAAGGAGTGGACTAACAATTTCGGCCATGTGGGCTAATATGTAGATGTTGATGTACTGATAATTTTTGCCTTTTAAAGTTTCTCTATTTATTATAGATTCCAAGATAATAGGCAAAAACATAAACTAAACTGTGCCACTCTTAGCCTGTAAATAAGCTAGCAGTCTGATGTTCTGTACACAGTATTAGCCACTGTGCCACTCTTAGCCTGTAAATAAGCTATTTTTCTGGTGATCTGTACACAGTATAAGCTCCTGTGCCACTTTCAGCCTGTAAGTAAGCTAATTACCTGGTGTTCTGTACACAGTATATGCCACTGTGCCACTCTTAGCCTGTAAACAAGATAGTTACCTGATGTTCTGTAGACATTATTAGCCACTGTGCCACCACATTCTTGTGTTATATTACCCACACATTTTATGGTACAGTTATGGTTTTGATACATTCTTCCATAATTCCCACGAGAGTTTCCACATCCACAGGTGTCACCATTCTTTAAAAGGATATATGATTAATTACATGTAGAAATAGTGCAAAAACGTATAAAACAGGCCTTGGTGGCTCAGTGGTCTTAGTAGTCGAACTACTGTATCACTAGCCTGTCAACACTAAGGATGTGAGCTGGAATCATGCAAGTGGCAGGAGAAAACCAACAGATATTCTTTTGAGTTGACAAACCTTTTTTTAAATTTTGAAGACTTCTTTGGATATGGAAACAGAGCATGTCAAACAATTTTCAAAGCTATCTGATTTTTCAATTCTTCGCTTGCTAATTTCATAATTTTAATACAAAAGAAATAATTTAAATGCTGTACAGCAAATTTCTACCATAATGCTCCCCTACAGTAAAGGTTATCAAAAAATAATGCAGAATAGCAATTTTACCTTTGCATTTGGTCAAGTGTGATCACATTTGGATGAAATTTGTCAGTTTATATCTTTTTTTATTTCAGTTTTAATTTTGACCCCAATGGGACTAATTGTTACTTTCTTAACTGAAAAACATCAATATGATCCCAAACTGTTAAAGTAATGTTAGAGAAATGCATTGAAAGAACATTCTTGTTTTATTTTTGAAAAGATGACCAAAAGGGACTTGAAATATAATATGTTGTATTTTAGTATACATATAACAGGTTTATAATAATTTGGCAATAAAGTAATTAGAAATGTGGAAGATTCACAAAATTGCAAACATTAAATTCAAAATTAGCAGTAACTAATTTAGTTGAATTAAACAGACAGCTAAACACTAAAAGCCATTTATGTCATGTATGAAGACCATATTGAACTGGGAAACATTTGTTGACTGGTCCATGTTTTTAATAATAGAAATATATTTGTGATTATAGAAGTGATGTATGTTCTTTAATATATCTATTTTGAAAAGAAATAAAAGAACAGAGTTCTAATGTCCCCCACGTTGCACATATTTTATATTTCAAAGGGGCATAATTCTTTTTAAAAAAGTCGATCCTCCACCATTATAGAACTTGTCCGAGATATTGCTGATTTAACCAATACTATAAGTTTTATAAAAATCTGGCTTTAATTGTACCCCTGAGAGTGCTAACGAGGCCATTTTCCATATATTAAATATTTCCAAGGGGCATAACTCTTTTTAAAAAAGTCGATTGGCCACCATTATAGAACTTGTTCCGAGCTATTGCTGATATTAACCTATAGTATAAGTTTTATGAAAATCTGGCAAGAATTGTACCTGTGAGAGTGCTAAGAAGACCGGATGGAGGGACAGAAGAAACAAAAAAAGAAAAAGTGTTCCTAACCCTAATCCTTCTCACTAAACTCTCAAGGCAGTGTTCTGTGAAATGATTCATATTCTTATTGACAAAAATCCAAAATATTTTTATTTTGCAATAAGCATTTCAAAGGTGTATTCTTTCTTTTTTTGTCTAGCATGTTAAAAAGGTCTTACCATAATTCCAGCATAACGATATCCTTTTAGTAAACAATGATTTACACACATTTCCACAGTCAATGCCGCACTATCTGTAAACACTTCATGAGGAAGGTCTCTTTTATATGGTGTCATCTCTTCTTTGAAACAGCCTTCATACAGATTATCTTCTAAAACATCCCAAACATCTATATTAATTCTAAAAGATTTTTTAGTAGATACCAAAGGCATCATAAACTTCCTGGAACTTTTTGATACATAGATCAATGCAATAGTTTTACATAATAACTGTCTAACATCTCCCATGATGCAGTTGCTAGGTGTTGCCACCATATTCTTTCTACAAGGGTTTAATCTTAACCTTAATAGCTGTTGAGAGAAGAAAAACTTCATATTTACTTGACCTTTTTAATCAATTTCTAGCTGCTCTGACCTTAAAATAGAGACTTAAAATCAAAAGAGGTCCTCTCCTAACAGAACATTATCTCTCTGAAAAAAAACTGGATGCATTATTCATTATATATTATCCAGAAACCAAAACTTCCCCAAATTTTAATTCTATCTATAGCTGCTATGACTTAAAATCAAGTAAGTACCTCAAAATCAAAGAGGTGTTCTTCCGTTCAAGAGGTATAACAGATTGAAGTTTGATAGAGATGTGATTTTTAAACTTTATTCGCAAAATTATGCCCATAATTTCCCTCTATGCTGAGAAGAATCATTTTGACTTGAAAAAGACTGGATATGGGGTGGAGTTTAACAACAATACCATGAAATACTAGAGTATAACCAGTTTATTAAAGGAATAGGTTTTTTATGGCTATTTTTCATCTTGACAAAAACTTGTAGAACTTCAGTCATGACTGACATTTTGTTTTACTGCAGGATCACATCTATTCATTAGTGGTTTTCTATTATTAGTTAATAACCTCTGTCATTGCCTATGAAGGAACAAACAAGGGATGTTCAATAAAATTCATATGAATAAGGTAAAGTATTCCTTGTGCCAATTCATAACATGTTGAATGTCTTAACATACACATTTCAATATCAAACAATTATCTCTCTGTCCTGATATAAAAGAAGTCATGAATTGGAAAATATTTCTGACAAAAAAAAATCGATATCTTTGTGACAAGTATGATGCATTAATAATAACCATGGTAGCAATGGTGGTGATAAAGTAAACAACAATTATTCACTTACCTACTGGCACCAAAGGAGATAATAATCTCTTTTTGAAAGAGAGCTATTTCAATAGTATCATACATACCAGTTTGTTTGAATACTGGGTCTTTCTCACATATAAATCCATGAACGATCCATATCAGATCACGAACAAACATTCCAACATTATCTCTGTCCAAATGAAATGCTCCTTTATCTTGACTATATGGAGTAAATACTGAAGGTCTTTTGGTTTTAATATCAATCACTGAGTCAAAAATATAAGAATAGTAACCTATACTCCACATCTTTTCCCTGAAAATATAAGCCAAGGCTCCTGTTGAAGGCTGTACTTTGACCTATAATTGTTTACTTTTTACACATTATGACTTGGATGGAGAGTTGTCTCATTGGCCCTCATACCACATCTTCTTATTTATAATGAATGTAATTTAATCAAAAAATGTTATCGAAAGTGGAGTTTTTGACCATTTTGTTTTATATGTCCTAAGGGAGGCACTGTTGGTCTGCAGACAGATATGCTGTCAATGATACCACATTTAACGCGATCACCTAAACATCAAAAGTAGCATAATCCCTTCCTGAGGCATATGTAGTATTTAAGTCATTAAAACTAATTCAATTTCAAATACTATTTTCCACAAATCATTTTTATTTATTTCTACAAAAAATGGTACAAATGTTAATGTAATTTGCACTGTAAAACCATTTATTTAGGTTGGTATGGTCAGGACTTCTGGTATGAATTTGACAGTTTAATCAAATTTATCCTGATTTTCAAGTAAAAGAGTAACAAAATTGTGTGAAAAAATTTCTGTACCCTATATGTAATCTCATGAATAAATACATAATTACTGGTATCAGTTATATCAAATATGGTTATAACCAGATCAAAAGTAGGTCAATCACAAACCTCACTGTTTTATGCTTATATTTTATATATGACTGTTTCTGCCTTATGTGCACAGCAGTATTAACTTTATCTGGAATGTTTTTTGAGAGTCTTGGAACATTGTTTCATTTTGCTGCTAGTTTAGTTAAGGCAGTGTTCTCCCCAGAAATTTTAGATAGCATCACATTTGGAGTAAAAAAATTAACTGTATTTTTTTTTATGTCATTTATCGCATCACGGCGATCCTCTATTTCTGATAAGTTATGTTTATATTGTTCATTCATAACTGAGAATACAATTAAAGTATAACAGTTGTTTCAGTTTATGTCTTGAATATTCATTTATAGATACAGAATTATATTTTTCCTCTTGTCAGAAACTACCAACTATTAAATATCTAGTACAAAAAAGGACTGTTTTTTATATCAAAAAGGAAGAGAAAGTATCATATAGCAATAAAATTTCAATCAAAAAACTATTCTGTTTTTCATGTCTATGAAATTCATTGTTTCCTGGGACTCAGTGTATTAGTCCCAGTTGTTTCTTATCAAAATGATATATATTTTTAACAAAGTTAAGCTACTTTAATCAGTATATTGCATTTACAAAATGAATACATTTAGTAAGGAGATCTAACAAATAGTCTGTTAATGCGTGTGGAATGCGTAGTTTTCTCTTTTGGGATCATTATTATTCAGTCAGCTGTGCCATTTGTGCGTCTGTAGTTATTATTGTAAAAATGCGGATTTTGGTCATAGCTTCCGATGATTCCCGCATCAAATCCATAGTTTGTACAAATATTTCAATGGCGGTTGAAGAAAAGTAACAAAATAAACAATGTTTGACAAGTGATTAGGAATGAATATGACACTTTTAATGCAATAAATGGGTGAAACATTAACTAAAAGCAATTTTGATCACTTTCTAATGAAGTATCAAACTTATTTTATCGAAAAATAAAATGTTATTATACGCTCTCGAGTAACAAGTACCGGAAGGGAAACAAAATAAAAGTTGTTAGTTCGAAATAACATATGGCCAAACTTCTTTTCTAAAGAAATAAATCGTTTATATCTTTGAATTTCTTTACTTATAAATAAAAAATTGCTGTTTAATCGACATGAAAACATGACAACTAACTGTACAACTTGGTTTGGTCAGCCAGTTTGTCAACATCGACGTATCCAACATAGTTTTTTTTCTTCTCTTTGAAGACGGCTATGCCATGATGCAAACGTAGATTTCGAATTGTTTATGATTTTCTTATTACATTTTCTCGGTGTCAAAATTTGCGATTGGACCACGTGTTACTAGTCATGTCATAAGTGTCAGCTTGGGGTATTCGTATCGAAACAGTTCTCACCCATAGGGCAATTAACACCTATTTAGTCACTCTTAATTGCCTCTATTGTCCAACTTGAAGGGATTACAATTAAAGGTGATATAATTTTTATGATCACAAGAGGTAATTAGATGAAAGTTCAAAAATTAGGACATCGTTTTGCAGAAAAGAGATAAGAAAAATACATCCTCAAAATAATTATAGCATCGTGGAAATTATTATAGCGTCACGGGAAAAAATTATAGCGTCGCAGTGCCGCGACACTTAAACGGCCTGGGGAGATCACTGGTTAAGGTTACGATATCATTCCACATCTTCTTTCATTTTTATTTGCATGTCTTTTAATAGCTAGCATATAACTTACGATTTAGGAAGAATATCCATTAGATTAAATATTTCTAGGAAGCTATTAATGGTAAGAAGGTTGGATCTCCTGCTCCAACAATAGTGAGCTGCCATAGAATAGTCCATTTTTTTATCAGCCCTAGCATCAACACATTTGTTGTTGATGTATCTCCATGGTGGTGGACATTCTAAAATGGATCATTCTGTGAACATCACATTTAACAAAATTTACATAAAAAGAATAAGATAATAAGAAATTTATGCTTCAACACTTTGTTAGCCAGAAAGTGTAGAATAAACTCATCATATTTTGTATGTTTTGTAATTCTTACCAATATATACACCAAATTAAATAAGATAATCCAAAATGGTCAGGGCTACCAAATATGATTTAAAAAATTGTTCATTGTGTGAAATATTTGTTCTTTCAGTTATGACAACATTTTAAATCAATGCATCACCTAGGGTAGTCAGATAAAATACCTCCTATTTATTTACAATTTAGTTTGAATATGATTGTGGCCAAGTTTGGTTGAATTTGTCTATGTAGTTATAGAGGAGAAGATTTATGTAAAAGATTACAAAAATTACGAAAAATTGTTTAAAATTGACTATAAAGGGCAATACCTCCTTAAGGAGTCAACTGACAATTTTGGTCATGTTAACTTATTTGTAGATCTTCCTTTGCTGAACATTATTGCTGTTTACAGTTTATTTCTATCTATAATAATATTCAAGATGATAACCAAAACTGCAAAATTTCCTTAAAATTACTAATTCAGGGCATTCTGATTCGTCTGAAAATTTCAGGGTAGATAGATCTAAACCTGAAGAACATTTCTATCCCATGTCAGATTTGCTCTAAATGCTTTAGTTTCAGAGATATATCAGCCAAAAACTGCATTTTGTCCATATGTTCTATTTTTAGCCATGGTGGCCATGTTGGTTGGTATGCGGGTTGTTGGACACATTTTTAAAGATCTAACCCCAATAATGATTGTGGCCAAGTTTGGTCTAAATTGCCAATGAGAACTATCCACCACAGTTCAAATGAAGTTTATTTTTGAGAATTGTAAAATCTTCATGTCTTTGTTTCTGGCACATTATTTCTGATCAGCAAATGAGTTCAATCTAAAACTTTCACAAAAAGCTAGTCCTGAAATGATATTTGATATTATATATAACCTTTTCCACTACATCTTGGTGAATAAATTACTCCATCCCTTACACCTCCTAAACATGCTAGATCTGGATTTGAACAGAAACCATCTGTTGAACATGGCAGGTTTGCAAAATCAGTAGCAACTCCAGCATAATCTGAAATATAACAAAATATTTTATGACTTCACAATACATTTTTCATTTAGCTACAGTCAATCTTATTACTCTGAGAACAGACAAATCAATCAATTATCTTGATAAAAATAAATTAAAACTATAATAACAGATGTACGTAGTCATAACTTGTACAGTGCTTGAATAACAAATTGCAACTAATATTTCAATATTTTCGATCTATTCTAAGCACTTATGACCATCAAAACTCAAAATACTATTTGAAAACCAACTTTTCAACCTTGTGAACTCTGACCTATTGATTCCAAAATCCACAGGCTTTTTCTGCTTCCCTATATCTTCCATCATGTATACATTTTGTTTGAATCAAGATGAAAGGACAAACAGAGGGACAAAGATTACTACATGTGTACAATCCCGAGATTTTTATTCAGGAAGCATAATAATATCCTTTATATGAATAGCAACATGAAATTGTAGAAAGTCTGCATACTATTGACTACTGTAAATTCAGAAATTATTGCGAGGTTTTTATAAATGCGAATAATGCATACTGCAATAATAAGAACTCGCATTTTGATAGCTTAAACATAGATCTGTGTGTAGATTTTTCTGAAATCCAAATAATTAAACTTGCATTCTTGTCCATTTTTGAAAATATCTCAATTATAAATGCACACACTAATTTCTGAATTTACAGTGTCTTCAACACAGACAAGGCCTAAAATTTGAAACAAAAATCAAAAGAACAATGTATTAAATGATTTTTATTATACCAGTGAATCTTAACATCTTTTATTATATCAATTTTTATCAGACTTATGAACCAAATGATTTTTATTTTTTTATGAATTCAATAAATCTTAAAACAAATTCAAAACAAGAATGTGTCCATAGTACACGGATGCCCCACTCGCACTATCATTTTCTATGTTCAGTGGACCGTGAAATTGGGGTAAAATCTCTAATTTGGCATTAAAATTAGAAAGATCATATCATAGGGAACATGTGTACTAAGTTTCAAGTTGATTGGACTTCAACTTCATAAAAAACTACCTTGACCAAAAACTTTAACCTGAAGTGGGACAGATGGTAGAACGGACGAACGGATGGACGAACGAACGAAAGAATGCACAGACCGGAAAACATAATGCCCCTCTACTATCGTAGGTGGGGCATAAAAAATCTGTAAATGTAATGATTTATTGTATACCTATAAATTTCTGGCAGATGTAAGGATAAGCAGTAGTACATGTCATAAGGTCAAATTTTAAATCCATTTTAATTGGATTAGCCATCAATACAGCTCCACATTTGGCAGTTGTTGATGATTCTTGAGTCTTAATATACTTGTAAGCTGGCACTGTTCCATCGACCCACTGATACTGGCCTAAATCTATATAATGGAGTCCAACAAAGGCATAATTTCCAGCAGTTTCATTTCTACAATACAAAAAAAAATATTTGCATTTTGCAAGTCAGTTTACTAGTGTTTTCTTGTGATAATCACTGGATTTGGACCTTACTTTTGCTTAAATATTCTCTTAGACTTAATTACTGGTACTTTCGCTTTTTGCTAGTTGCTATATATTTTATAAATGAACCTTTTGGAGCAAGCTAACAATACCCCACAAAAAAAACTTATTTCTAGCAAGTAAAATGTTGTCCTCCTCAAAAAAGGGTAATACTGATAAGGATTTAATCCATTCATGTAATGTCATGATTAGTATGTTAATTCTATTATCTATTTCAATGTGGTATAAATAGAGATCTTTCTGTCAATGTATGGTAATGTCTCTATTGTTCACAAATTCCACCCTTTTCTAATATTTTGACCTTGGATGTATTGAGCCAAAATTTAATAGGACCTCCTGTTCATCTCCCTCCCTTTTCATGTTACCAAAATTCCAAATCTGGTTCCAATCCCATGAAATGTTCTACAGATGTTATCAAGATTCCCTTTTTTCTGATTTAACATCCTTTTTCTTGAAATTATTATGATTATTTTTGGTGATTATGACCTTGAAGTATTGACCTAAGAATCAATAAGGGTTTCCTCTCATTGAATGTTAACATATCTCAAAATTTGGATTCAATTGTATAAGGTTCTGTGGTTATTATCTAGAAACCCGTTTAATGAACTACTTTCAGTCTGCTGTGAATTCAATATTATGTGTGCGATACCAGTTTCATTGATTTCGGGAGATGAGGTAAACCATGAATATAAATGTTCAATGAAGTATTAATTTTCTAAAGGCTTGTATGCAGATTTTGGCAAATCCTTGATATAAAATAATCATGAATGTACAATTTATTCTCAGTCCTTTATAATCGGTATCTACGAAAATAAATGACTCCACAGTATTTTTATAACTTAGACCTTGACCTTTGAAGCAATGACCTCAAAATGAAAAAAAAATCTCCTCTCATTATACCAGTATGATATTGCAAATGCACATTTACAGTACTGCCAAGTTTTCATGAAGCAAATGCGTGAAATCTGGCCAAAATTGTTTTGATCAAAGAGAAAAAACAATAGATCAAATAAATAATCATGAAAATGTGGGAGTCTCACGCTAATTACATGAGACTTGGCAGCACTGCATTCATTGCAATCTCTTATAAAGTTTAAAGATTATATTCAGAAACCATTTTTCAACACAAACAGTTTGATTTTTTTTTACCGTAAATAACAATGACTAAAGCAGGACCAATCTAGCCATTCATTACAGAAGCAGGGAAAATTCAGTCTTTCATTATGGCACAAGACTGCAGCATCATAGAAAATAAATGTTGAATCTATTAACTTTAACAAAACATTGCAATTTAGGTTTAAATAATACATTTTTCAGGGGTTAGACAGCCATAAAATGACAGTAAATTCAGTAAAATGGCAAAATTATGCAAAATCTTGACTAGTTGACATGTACATGCTTGTTACAACTGTCTTCCAAAAAGATATTCATTTTATCATTTTGTGAATTTACTGGCATAATGTTATCTTGGGCGTTGCTTGTGCTCTATGTTAATTCAACAAATGTTCTTAAAACACACCTATTTTTGCTAAATATTTGAACTTTTTGGTGATGAAGTAACTTCAATGAAGCCACAGTAAAATTATGTCATCAAGGCTTGGGTGATATTCAAATTTTCTGAAAGCTTTTCTTGTGATTAAAAAATTGTGATTAGTAATGGTTGGATACAATGTTTTATTTCGGTTAATTAACGGGGCCAAATACACCCCCAAAATGTTACTTCACATATATATCTGCAAAGGAAGGACAGCAACAAATATAATCAAATCTAAGTAACATATACTATAACAACATAAATCTTCTGCTAATTGACTGAGTATATAACTTTCTGGGACATTATCTAACGTAGCAAGCTTTGAGTCCAATGATAACATCAACTATAACAATATAAATCTTACGCTAATTGACTGAGTATATAACTTTCTGGGACATTATCTAACGTAGCAAGCTTTGAGTCCAATGATTCACAGTTAGTTTGTGCTGTATTAAAGTCAACAGCAGTGGTCTGAGTCTGGAAACATTTATTCTTAAACTGAATCCAACCATTTGGACATGCCAAACCTAGAAAAACGTAATATTTTAGATCCATAGAATAGTTACAATCTAATAACATGATATACTGATATACTAAATTTCTACAGTAAAACATACAACATTTTTTTTCTTTTTTTGCACTTTGTCAATTCTATTACAATTCTAACTTGAATGGCATGCAGCAAAGCACTCTGGATTTATTATTGTATATAAGAGGAGACTGGCTGTTTTAAGTCATTTTAAAAAATGTGTTACAGTAGAGACAAATATCTTCTTTGAAAAATGATCTCAGCATGTTTGTCTAGTACAAAACAAGTCTTGAAGATATCGTCATACCACATTAAAATTCTTAAAAAATAACATGATATACTGATACTGTGGATAAGTTATTATTTGTTGAATACTAATTTTCGTGGATTTCGTTGGTACAGAGGAAATTTGAATTTAAATGTTCAACCAATTTCAAATGTTCTATAAGAATGTATGCAGACTTTAGCAAAACCATGAGAATGAAAGTTTTCCTCAATCCGTGAAAATTGGTACCAACGAAAATACATGAATCCATAGTATACTTAATTTCTACAATAAAACAAACAACTTTTTTTTCCTTTTCTTTGGGAATTTTGTCAATTCTATTACAATTATAACTTGAATGGCAGATGAAGTGGGTTTTATCCTAAGCTAGGTCAAACAAAAGACTTAAAAAACATTTTATTTGGTGCTTCTCTGCAAAGTACTGTGGTTTGGTATCAGAGGAAAGACTGGCTGTTTCAAAGTCATAAAAATGTGTTACAGTAGGGATAAACATCTTCTTTGAAAATCTATCTCAGCATGCTTGTCTTGAACAAAATAGAATATAGTCATACCACATTAAAATTTTATTATTTTAAATATGCGGGTTATATTTGCCACTGGACCTTGAGCAGCCATCAAACATTTATTTTATGAAGAGCTGCTCCAAAAATATCAGGTATTAAGTCAAACTGCTAAAGTTGAACTGAGGTAAATCTAAAGTAAAGTTACCTGGAGTAAGCTGTTTTACCTGAGTAATATTAATTTCAATACTTTGCAAAGGACTAAGTTCATGAAGGGTTAAAATTAGCCCTAAAAATTTGATGTTTTTTATAATCAGGCCAAAATTCTATAAATTTCACATAGACATAGCTGTGATATAACTATTAATACAAACTAGCATCTTTTTGGCATATCCATTAAACATTACGAGGAAATGGCCCCTTAAGTATGCATTATTTGTGTTTTAACATCAGTTTTGGTCATATTTTCATTAATTCTTAACAGTTTTAACATAATTAATTTGGCCGCCAACCCTGATCCAGAAAGTTTGTGTGTCTAGGGATCCAATATTATCATTGGCAACTTTTGGCTACATAACGTTCTCGATCCTACGTTGTTGCCAAGGGTTTCCTTAAGCATTTAGGTCTGGAAAATGCACAAAATCATTGTTTTTAAACAATATATCCAAAATGTCCTGACTTTGAAGCCTAGAATGAACTTGAATGAAGAGATTTGTTTAACCTAGTAGTAAGGCTTTTGTAAAACATTCATCTAAGAATCAAATTATGGCCATTTAGATAGTTTTGATAAAATTGAATTTCAAGGCCATATTTAGCTTAAGTGCACCTTGTCCTTCCCAAATGCTCTACCTAAACTTAAAATTGCAAATATTAAATATCATAACTCACTTGCAGCTGCCTTTTCACATGCATATGAATGGCTTGTAGTCGCAGCTGTACTGTTCAGTGAAAGGTCATTGAAGGTCAGGACTACAGCCATGTCATATATAACACTTTCTATAAAGTTGATATTCCCGCCCAACCTCTCAGACCAATACCATGTATTTGAGTCAGAGTATAGCCCTATCCAAATATCTGATGAAGATGATCCTGTCTGATTCCTAAAAAAAGTAGAATATATGTATATCATAAATGACAAACATATCATATATCTAAATTTATGGATTTGTCAAAGTTTGCATACAAGCCAATGAAAAGTATATACCTTCTAGAACATTTAAAAATGGTTTTTCTTTACCAAAGAAATTCATGAAAACTTGTATCCAACAAATAAAAATGAACCCACAGTAATGTGTTTGAAATATTGTTCATGGGGTACTCATTTTCATGGAGGTGACTTTGTCTGATGCCTTTTATCAGGGACTTTGTCTGATGCCTTTCATCAGCAGCTTTGTCTGATGCCTTTCATCAGTGACTTTGTCTGATGCCTTTCATTAGTGACTTTGTCTGTTGCCTTTCATCAGTGACTTTGTCTGATGCCTTTCCTTAGCAACTTTGTCTGATGCCTTTCATCAGTGACTTTGTCTGATGCCTTTCATCAGGGACTTTGTCTGATGCCTTTCCTTAGCAGCTTTGTCTGATGCCTTTCATCAGTGACTTTGTCTGATGCCTTTCATCAGGGACTTTGTCTGATGCCTTTCCTTAGCAGCTTTGTCTGATGCCTTTCATCAGTGACTTTTTCTGATGCCTTTCATTAGCAACTTTGTCTGATGCCTTTCATCAGTGACTTTGTCTGATGCCTTTCCTTAGCAGCTTTGTCTGATGCCTTTCATCAGCAGCTTTGTCTGATGCCTTTCATCAGGGACTTTGTCTGATGCCTTTCCTTAGCAGCTTTGTCTGATGCCTTTCATCAGTGACTTTGTCTGATGCCTTTCATCAGTGACTTTGTCTGATGCCTTTCATTAGTGACTTTGTCTGTTGCCTTTCATCAGTGACTTTGTCTGATGCCTTTCATCAGTGACTTTGTCTGATGCCTTTCATCAGTGACTTTGTCTGTTGCCTTTCATCAGTGACTTTGTCTGTTGCCTTTCATCAGTGACTTTGTCTGATGCCTTTCATCAGTGACTTTGTCTGATGCCTTTCCTTAGCAGCTTTGTCTGATGCCTTTCATCAGGGACTTTGTCTGATGCCTTTCATCAGTGACTTTGTCTGATGCCTTTCATCAGTGACTTTGTCTGATGCCTTTCCTTAGCAGCTTTGTCTGATGCCTTTCATCAGGGACTTTGTCTGATGCCTTTCATCAGTGACTTTGTCTGATGCCTTTCATTAGTGACTTTGTCTGATGCTTTTCATTAGTAGCTTTTTCTGATGCCTTTCCTTAGCAGCTTTTTCTGATGCCTTTCATTAGTGACTTTGTCTGATGCTTTTCATTAGCAGCTTTTTCTGATGCTTTGTCTGATGTCTTTCCTTAGCAGCTTTGTCTGATGCCTTTCCTTAGCAGCTTTGTCTGATGCCTTTCCTTAGCAGCTTTGTCTAAGGCTGTAACATATATATGATAATTAATAGCAAGCAAATGTAATATCTTGCAGTTCAGCTGTTTGTCTGTGTAGCTTCACCATGGGATATAGGTACCTCCAAGTGGTGGAAAATACAAATCTGACGTCATGTAAGGTCAAATTTTTCTTATTTTCATTATATTCTGTGTTTTGCTGACAAATAAATTTTTGTGATACTAGCTTTTTTCTCTTCAAATTGTCAGAATCTGACCTTGCAGTACCTGTTTAAAGGAGCATGTGATGATTTCAAACTTGTTAAAAACACATTAATCCTTCAACTATTCATTTGACATTTTCATAGAACAAAGTTATATCATATTTAAACTTGTACAACCCTGTATTTTGAAAATAAATTATTGTTTTCACAGAGAAATTCATGTAAATAAAGCAGATAAATTGTACGGTGAATAGTTTTTTACTGTACAGGGAATAGATACTTTTAGCCTTTCACAGCTTCAGGGGTAACTATATCTGGTGTTGATGCTACACAGTGTGTTTGTCTGTTGTAAATGATGATTAAACCTACCATGCAGATACATAATTATTGGGCTTTTATTTCATAACTGAATATGTGACAACTTCACAACAGAAAAACAGCTGCAAGCTTAAGGTATTCAATCTATATGTCATTCAATTTATCAAAAAGGCCTTACCAAATATTTTTAATATGGATAAATTCTGTGATAGTGTAGACATTTATCAACCCAGAATTCTGTGAATGACAGTTTGTGTATGCATCCCAGAATGTCGCTGGTTTATCATATAATCTGTAGCAGGTTTTGTTAAACATATACCATCCTGGTTCACATAAATCTGCAATTCAAATTAAATTGAAATATCTTTACTATTTTAATATTTTCACAAAGTCAGAATATCGAATATTCTGATTTACATGTAAGTTTGTCACATTTGTGTATTGTCCTCTTGTGACTTCTTACTGTGTTTTCTTTTAACATTGCTAGAGGTATTCCTGTAGGTAGCTCAGCTGTGCACTCAGCAGTTTTTTCATAGTGTGGTTTGTTTTTACAACATATGATCTAGATATGCAAAGAGGAGGTTAATACCCAATTAAAACTGGTTTAACACCAATACACCTTGTACTTGTACCAAGGTTAGATCAGGCTATCAGCTCAAAGTTGTTTGTCTTTATTACTGTGAATATTCAAAAGGCTTTGTTCTTTCACAATACCAATTTGCTCAAACGATTTACCAAATTGCAGTTTGAATTCATCTCTACAAACTGATCAACTTATGAAATATTCTAGCTTAAGTGAAAGGCTGTAAGTATGAAGCAGGTTCAGAATTGTACAAAGTATTCTTATTATTCCAGCGATTGTCTATCAGTGTTGTGAAATTTGAAGAGAAAAAAAGCCTATATAATGTCTAGGTTATATGGGCACTTACGTTTTAATATTGTATTTATATTGTATCGTAGATCAAACTTATTCGTTCAGTGTATGTTTACTTGTTTTTGTTTAAATGTCTTTTTGATCGAGTTAAGCCATTTCATTTGATATTTTATAGTGTGTCATTTTATGTTGTAATGTTACCATACTGTCTCAATTTAGAGTGAAGGTTGGCACCTGCATTTTTATGAACCTAACCCAAGTCAGGAGCTTGTTGTTCAGTGGTTGTTGTTTGTTGGTGTGGTTCATAGTTGTTTCTCGTTTCTTGTTTTTTTATATAGATTAGACCGTTGGTTTTCCTGTTTGAATAGTTTTACACTAGTCATTTTGGGGCCCTTTATAGCTTGCTGTACAGTGTGAGCCAAGGCTCCGAGTTGAAGGTAGTACTTTGACCTATAATTGCTAACTTTTTAAACATTGTGACTTGGATGGAGAGTTGTCTCATTGGCACTTATACCACATCTTTTTATTTATTTGGAATATGGACAGTATACATAAATTTTCTCAAAGGATCCCAGTGTTTCCTGTTGGTTATCCAATATTTTTGGTAATTCCTGATATCTTTTGTATTATTTGTTTTGTATCTTCTTCCTATCATGTAAATAAGAGTCATTTAAAATCTTGAATTAATTCACACAGAACGCAATGTGAAAAACTGTTTTTAGTGTTATAATAACAAAACAAACTTCTGCATGCTGGATGTCTTGGTGTCCATGATCCTGTAGCTAAACATTCAATCTGACCGTCATGGTCTGCTACCATTTCTTCCCCAAAGATGTCACATTTAGCTTGTAAAACATCACCAATATAGTATGTGTCTTGACTTTGTCTTGTTTTTTCTTCAAATGTTATTCCTCGAAGAACAGGTGGGGCTCCACATACTTGTGAAAAAAAATTATATTTAGTAATAAATTAGTCAAAAAATGTACTAAATTTTATCACAAATACAGAGACTTGGTGAGAAAGTATCATCTACAGTTATCTATCAACAAGAGTGCACATGCTGAAATGACTTGCTTGCTTATTTTTTAATTATGATTCAATGATAATGAGGTCAAGGTCAAATGAACCCTGCCAAACAGACATGTTCACCTCACAATCATGCCATACACCAAATATAGTTGACCTATTGCTTAATGTACCTGATAAACTGACAAAACCATGAAAAATTGACATTGACCAATGAATTATGAAAATGAGGTCAAGGTCAGATGAACCCTGGCAGACAGACATGTACACCATACAATTATTCCATACACCAAATATAGTTTACCAATTGCTTATAGTTTTTGAGATACGGACTTGACCATCAAATTTGAACCTTGATCACAGACCCATGAAATGAGGTTGAGGTCTTCTGAAATATAAAACTTTATACAAATAGTTTATGCTGCCGCCAGATTGCAATCCTTATGTCTTGCATTCTGCGACTTTCATCACAAGGAGGTCAAGAACAAAAACTGCTCATTTTGGACAATTTTTGGTATTTATTTACACTTTTTAGGGACATAACTCTTGTATATGTCAAATAAAAACACATCCTATGTTTGGTATTGCCTAATATTGTTTTCAAATTTCTTATGATTTCTTAGAAGCATAATCAAGATAATGAGCAGAAACTGCTCTGTAAACTTAAATTTGGCTATTTTCAAAAACTCCAGAGCAACACAACTGACATATGTTCAATTAAAACTTTACCAGTGTTTTGATTTCTCTAAAAAATATTTCCAATTATTTCATGGTGTTTCAGTTTAGTTGGATTTAAACCTTTTTTTAAAGTTCATTTTTATATACCAACCATTTAATACTGAAGAAGGCATAATTTTTATCTCTAAAGAAGTAGCTCCTCACTATCCTACTACCTGTCGATACATTTATTTTTGGCATTGCACAAGTCATGTCTTCTCTGACTGTTCATGACGTTAAAATACTAAATCCCTGGGATGTGTTTTAGTTGATTTTAGTCTCTGATGCATGATTTTTATTATTAATTGTTTTGGCTTTTAACTAGCTGTCAGTAACTGCGAGTACTCTCAAATCGTACTTTCTTGTTAATTCGACCTGTTGATACTATTTGTAATACTTTTTTTGTTATTTTATATTTATATGGATCTTGTCTGTATACCAGCTTTGATTATTTGGAATATCTACTACTGTAAATTCAGAAATTATTGCGTGCATTTATTATTGCGATTTTTCAAAAATGGACAAGAATGCGAGTTTAATTATTGCGATTTCAGAAAAATCTACATACAGATCTATGTTTTAGTTATCAAAATGCGAGTTCTTATTATTGCAATACTCATCTAGTCGCATTATTCGCATTAATAAAAACCTCGCATTAATTTCTGAATTTACAGTAATTTTCACTTCTTCATACTACATTTGTATGAACATCAAGATTATTCTCCTTAAATCTGTACAGGGTAGTTTTATTGTTGATATTTACCCCTTATGTATCTAGTGTTAAATTAGGTATTTATATGACAGACCTTTCTTGGTATTCCTAATTATTGGAAGATTTTATATAGACAGAAAAAGTATACCTAAAACGACAAAGTTATTTTTCATTTACCTAGATATAGGAAGATGTGGTGTGAGTGCCAATGAGACAACTCTCCATCCAAATAACAATTTATAAAAGTAAACCATTATAGGTCAATGTACGGCCTTCAACACGGAGCCTTGGCTCACACCGAACAACAAGCTATAAAGGGCCCCAAAAGTACTAGTGTAAAACCATTCAAACGGTAAAACCAACGGTCTAGTCTATATAAAAAGCGAGAAACGAGAAACACGATAAATTACATAAACAAGCGACAACTACTGTACATCAGATTCCTGACTTAGGACAGGTGCAAACATTTGCAGCGGGATTAAACGTTTTAATGGTACCAAACCTTCTCCCTTTTTCTGAAACAATAGTATAACATCACAACATAGAAAACACACGATAAAACATCAATTGGAAGGCTTAACTCAATCAAAACGTAAATTAACACACTATGAACGAATAAATTCGATCTGTGATACCTGAAAGTAAATACATAGTTAATAAAATATTAGGGACAAACATTCAAGGCCAAAAAGCAAACAAACAAGTCCAAATAAAGCCATGGCAATACACCACCGCTGAAATATTTAACCCTTAGAAAATAATCACTTTTGAAAAACCGGTTTTCATAATATATACAGGTTAATGAAAAATAACTTTGTCGTTTTAGGTATACTTTTCTGTCTATATAAAATCTTCCAATAATTAGGAATACCAAGAAAGGTCTGTCATATAAATACCTAATTAAACACTAGATACATAAGGGTAAATATCAACAATAAAACTTCCTGTACAGATTAAAGGAGAATAATCTTGATGTTCATACAAATGTAGTATGAAGAAGTGAAAATTAGTAGATATTCCAAATAATCAAAGCTGGTATACAGACAAGATCCATATTAATATAAAATAACAAAAAGTATTAAAAATAGTATCAACAGGTCGAATTAAAAGAAAGTACGATTTGAGAGTACTGCAGTTACTGACAGCTAGTTAAAAGCCAAAAACAATTAATGATAAAAATCATGCATCAGAGACTAAAATCAACTAAAACACATCCCAGGGATTTAGTATTTTAACGTCATGAACAGTCAGAGAAGACATGACTTGTGCAATGCCAAAATAAATGTATCGACAGGTAGTAGGATAGTGAGGAGCTACTTCTTAAGAGATAAAAATAAAACTAACGTGTGTGTGTCTCTAAACATCCCGCCTCAAAGAAGATACAACTTAGTTATGTTTTAATTTGCTAATGACAAAATCGATATTAGTGCCAATGTAAACTATATTCAGAGATCTAATTACAATATTGGTGCGATAACCCTTACTTATAAGTTTGTTTAAAGGTTCAATGAGTTTACACGGATCACATAGTGATTTCCTCGCTTTATGTACAATATTACCGTAAAATTTAGGATGTGAAATACCATTTTAATAAGTTTTCTACAGATACAGCCAAATTTACTAATCAAATCTTTGTATCTATGAAAGAATTTAGTAAAAGTTTTAAGTAATTTATGGTATCGAAATCCCTGACACAATAATTTCCCAGTGATGCATTGATTACGTTCGTTAAAATCTATGACATCAGAACACACACGGGCATACCGAACGAGTTGGGATATATAAACACGGTATGATGGAGCCAAAGGCACATCGCCGTCTAAAAATGGAAAATTAACAATAGGAAATGAAAAATCGTCTCTTTTGTCGTAAATTTTAGTATGTAGTTTCCCGTTAGAAATTGAAATGTCTAAATCTAGAAAAGGGCAACTGCTGCTGTTTATGTTAGATTTAGTTAAAGTAAGTTCTTTTGGGTAAATTTCGGAAGTATATTTATTATGAAAACCGGTTTTTTCAAAAGTGATTATTTTCTAAGGGTTAAATATTTCGCGGTGGTGTCTTGCCATGGCTTTGTTTGGACCTGTTTGTTTGCTTTTTGGCCTTGAATGTTTGTCCCTAATATTTTATTAACTATGTATTTACTTTCAGGTATCACAGATCGAATTTATTCGTTCATAGTGTGTTAATTTACGTTTTTTGATTGAGTTAAGCCTTCCAATTGATATTTTATCATGTGGTTTTCTATGTTGTGATGTTATACTATTGTTTCAGAAAAGGGAGAAGGTTTGGTACCATTAAAACGTTTAATCCGCTGCAAATGTTTGCACCTGACCTAAGTCAGGAATCTGATGTACAGTAGTTGTCGTTTGTTTATGTAATTTATACATGTTTCTCGTTTCTCGTTTTTTATATAGACTAGACCGTTGGTTTTCCCGTTTGAATGGTTTTACACTAGTAATTTTGGGGCCCTTTATAGCTTGTTGTTCGGTGTGAGCCAAGGCTCCGTGTTGAAGGCCGTACATTGACCTATAATGGTTTACTTTTATCAATTGTTATTTGGATGGAGAGTTGTCTCATTGGCACTCACACCACATCTTCCTATATCTATATAGTTATTGTTGCCTATGATAAAAAAAAATCAAATAAAATCTTTCCATTTTAAACTGTGTAAAAATCCAATTCATAAAATTACTTCAAATAATTATTGCACAGGACCCAAAATAAAGTTTAATTTAAATATTACCAAGTTATGAAAAATATATAACAATTTTTTTTTTACATGAACAAATAGACAAATGAATACTGTTTACCAACAATTGAATGTATCAAAAGGTTTTTTTGAGAAAAAGTAAGTACATACCATATTTCCGTGTATACACCTCAAAGTCTACATCATGTGCATAGGTAATAGCATTAACATCTAGTATTGTATGGATAATACATGTCCCAATGCCAGCTCTGTAGTCAAACACCGTACAGTTGTTTTCATCCAGACCACATTTCTGTGCACAAATTTCATAGGATACATTGGTATAAGTAACTCCGACATCTGATGTTATTATCTTTTCATCTGTCTTAGAGTACATATCAACATCAGCATCTGAAATAATTAAACCATGGACAGATTATAGTCAGATATAAAGGATATTTCCAATGAGACAGCTGTCCTTTAAAAACAAAGGATGAAGTATATTCTCATACTAAGTGGAGTTTTCTGTGTGTGGTATATTTTCTGTAAAATATATATTGATTCATTGATTAATGAAGTTTAATGCCACTTTCAGCACACTTATATCGTAAAGGCCAGTTTTTTGGGAGAGGAAGACGGAGTATAGGAGAGAACCACCTAACTTCAGCAGAAAACTGGAAATCCTGGTCAATTAAGAAAGGATGGGTATAGGAGGGAACCACCTAACTTCAGCAGAAAACTGGAAATCCTGGTCAATTAAGAAAGGATGGGTATAGGAGAGAACCACCTAACTTCAGCAGAAAACTGGAAATCCTGGTCAATTAAGAAAGGATGGGTATAGGAGGGAACACCCTAACTTCAGCAGAAAACTGGAAATCCTGGTCAATTAAGAAAGGATGGGTACAGGAGGGAACCACCCAACTTCAGCAGAAAACTGGAAATCCTGGTCAATTAAGAAACGATGGGTACAGGAGGGAACCACCCAACTTCAGCAGAAAACTGGAAATCCTGGTCAATTAAGAAAGGATGGGTACAGGAGGGAACCACCCAACTTCAGCAGAAAACTGGAAATCCTGGTCAATTAAGAAAGGATGGGTATAGGAGAGAACCACCTATCTTCAACAGAAAACTGGAAATCCTGGTCAATTAAGAAAGGAGTCATACACACCTGCCACGGGTGGGGTTTAAATTTATAACCTCAGACTTGACAGTCTTAATGATCCCTGTAAATGGACTACTTAGACCACTCAGCCACTCAGGCCCTTCTGTAAAATTAAATCCATTTACTGTATGTGCTTTATATACTAGCAACCTTTCACTCAAGCAATCTGCTAAGACCTTTCAATAGTTGATCATCAGTTTGAATAGATGAATTCAAACTGCAACTGGAACAAAATTGGTATTTTAAAAGGGCGATGTCCATTCACTGTGTCTAAACTACCCCGGCAAAAAATGTTTGGACTCAATAGTATCTAATATCCGGTACAATGATGGACCATCAGCAGACAGAGAAAATGTATGATTTCTGTTTATTAATTTGTTATTTTTATGATACTGAAGAATAGAAATACACATATAACTGTTTTCGATTGTGAGATCTAATATTTTCTACAACTGTTCTAGATTAACGGAGAAATAGTAAAAATGCACATCAAAATGACTTTTTCTCCGTCTGCTGATGATCCATCACTGTACCGGATATTAGATACTATTGAGTCCAAACATTTTTTGCCGGGGTAGTTTAGACACAGTGCAATTGTATAAGAAAAAAAAATCAATCCCTTCTTTTGAACCAAAAGTCTCAGTTGGACTCTCATAATACATAATTCAGCAGATGTGATATAATTACCAATGATACATCTGTCACCCAAGACCAAAGAACATTATTGGAATATCTTATATGTATCTTAATACTAAATTTATATGATTTTGCAACTCTTCATTTTCTAGGTCAATAAGGCCCTGAATAACTACTCTTTAACCTTAAAATATTGTTTTATTTACCTTGTAGTGAAGAGGTATAAGCTCCAGAAAGAAACAATAAATGTTTTGCATTTTTGGCTTCAGATATTGGTAGTTTACTCCATAAGTGACATGTGCCCTGTCTATACACACTAAGCATACATCTAAACCTTGTTTCTACTGTACATTTCACCTCACAATCATCCACAGTAAATATGTTGTGATACATTTTTTGCTTGTTGGTTGTCCCAACTTGGTGTAATGCACCAGGCTGACGTTCAAATCTACCTGTAATAAAGTAATATAAGTGGACACATTAAAATGTCTTTCCTGCTTACAAAACTGGAATAACAATAATTCCAAGGTTAAATAAACTCTGCAACTGAATTCAAGGTCAAATGACACCTGTCATTTATGCAAGTACTTTATACAAGGAATTTTCAACAAGTATAAGAACTATTTCTATCTTTATTTTGTATATACATGTAGTATGATAAACAAACCGTATCCTAAATTTAAACATAACATGAACTCTAAAATACAAAAACAAGATGTACTGCACACTAATGATAACCCTGCTATAAGTATTCTTTGAACAGAAAAAGGAAGTTGATGAGCAATAGGTTTGAAAATGTTTCAAACAGTATAACATGCTCACATAAAGCTTGATAACAAATTTCATGAAGCTCTGAATTTCATGTAGTTAATGAAAAAATTTGACAAAATATTTCATGAGTCAGACGGACACACAGACAGTCATACAGACAGACAGAGGTAAGTAGTATACACCTCTTCCCTGTAAGCAAAGCTTTAATGATGTCAAAGGCATGTGACACCTGTAATCCTTGCAAAAAATTCATTCACCAAATATCCATTTCAAGCACACTTACTGAGAAGCAGACCTAATCTAAAACCTCAATTGGTCAGTGCTTTGCTTGCGCCAATTGGCATTTCATTTGCGCAAAAAGAAATCTTTCATTTGCACCACAAACCATATTTCATTTGTGCCAAAAATAAAACGTTTCAATTGTGCCAATGATATCAATGAGTGATGGATTTTTCTTTGAAGAAATTTAAAGGTCCAAAAGAATAAATTACACAGAGAACAATAGCTATTGTATATATTCAATGGGACAATAGAACAGACAAAAGCTTAAATACCTTGACCAAGAGGAGATGACTCTGTGGAAAACTTTCATTTTGTTTGCAATAAATATAATGCTTATGTCATATCAGCCGATGTCAGACAGACACCTTGATCTTGGAATTAACATAACATTATATTTATTAAGAAAATATGAACATTTGAAATACTTTGACCTATTAATTAAGGCATAATACTGTGGTTAAAATTCTTGTGAGATTATGGATAAATATTGTTGCCCTATCATGGTAAATCACTGACCTTCACAGTAAGGTGGTTCTTTATCCCATCTTCCAGTTGGTAAACAGGTCAATGTTGCTGAGGTATTTCTTGCAATGCGACGATTTGATGGACATTCATAAGTGACTTTATCACCAAATGATCTCCCCATAACTTTTACAATGGCATGTTCTACATACGGAATTGGATCACAAACTAAAATGCAGAAAAAACATTAATTATCTGAGGTAGTTTTAATACATGATTATAATGTAATGCCTCAGCCTCAATGTGTTGTATTGGTTTCAAGAAAGCACTTTATACATACATCAGGCCGTTAGTTTTCTCAGTTTAATTGTTTTATATTGTTCATATCGGGTCCTTTTATAGCTTGCTATGCAGTATGGGTTTTGCTCATTGTTGAAGGCCATATGGTGACCTATAGTCAGTTTGTCTTCGATGGAATGTTGTCTTACTGAAACAATGAAAATGTTTGATGTCAGATTATCAAGAAGGACAGCATCTAATTACATATTATAAACTTCCTTCAGCAGACTTCCCATTCATGTTATTTTTTTTTATTTTTTTATTTTTTTTTTCAAGTCAGGATTTTACATCACCCTTTCAGCACCACCTGACTAAGGTGTTACAGGGTTTCAAAAATATAACAACAAAGGACTATTGTTTTACCAAGATATGAAAAACTAAAATATAAAACATTTGAAAATCTCTTTTTGTCTCTCTCATTCTCTCCTTCTCTGTCTCACTCTTTCTCTCTCCCTTTTCACAATCTCTGTATACAGAAATATCTATAGATAATTCAATAGAAAAAAAACTAGAGGCTCTAAAGAGCCTGTGTCACTCACCTTGGTCTATGTGCATATTAAACAAAGGACACAGATAGATTCATGACAAAATTGTGTTTTAGTGATCTTACTTTACTGAACATTCTTGCTGCTTACAATTATCTCTATCTATAATGAACTTGGCCCAGTAGTTACAGTGGAAAATATTTTGTAAAAATTCACAAAAATTTATGAAAATTGTAAAAAATTGACTATAAAGGGCAATAACTCCTTAAAGGGTCAATTGACAATTTTGGTCATGTTGACTTATTTGTAGATCTTACTTTGCTGTACATTATTGCTGTTTACAGTTTATCTCTATCTATAATTATATTCAAGATAATAACCAAAAGCTGTAAAATTTTCTTAAAATTACCAATTCAGGGGCAGCAACCCAACAACGTGTTGCCTGATTGGTCTGAAAATTTCAGGGCAGATAGATCTTGACCTAATGAACAATTTTATCCTGTAAGATTTGCTCTAAATGCTTTAGTTTCAGAGATATGAGCCAAAAACTGCATTTTACCCTATGTACTATTTTTTAGCCATGTCGGCCATCTTGGTTCATGAGGCTGGGTCATCAGACACATTTCTTAAACTAGATACCCTAATGATGATTGTGGACAAGTTTGGTTAAATTTGTCTTCGTAGTTTCAGAGGAGAAGATTTTTGTAAAATATCACAAAAATTTACGAAAAAGTAAGATTTGCTCTAAATGCTTTAGTTTCAGAGATATGAGCCAAAAACTGCATTTTACCCTATGTACTATTTTTTAGCCATGTCGGCCATCTTGGTTCGCAGGCCGGGTCATCAGACACATTTCTTAAACTAGATACCCTAATGATGATTGTGGACAAGTTTGGTTAAATTTGTCTTCGTAGTTTCAGAGGAGAAGATTTTTGTAAAATATCACAAAAATTTACGAAAAATTGTTAAAAATTGACTATAAAGGGCAATAACTCCTTAAGGGGTCAACTGACCATTTTGGTCATTTGACTTATTTGTAGATCTTACTTTGCTGAACATTATTGCTGTTTACAGTTTATCTCCATCTATAATAATATTCAAGATAATAACCAAAACGGCAAAATTTCCTTAAAATTACCAATTCAGGGGCAGCAACCCAACAACAGGTTGTCAGATTCATCTGAAAATTTCAGGGCAGATAGATCTTGACCTGATAAACAATTTTACCCCGTCAAATTTGCTCTAAATGCTTTGGTTTCAGAGATATAAGCCAAAATCTACATTTTACCCTTATCTTCTATTTTTAGCCATATCAGCCATCTTGGTTGGTTGGCCGGGTCATCGGACCCATTTTTTAAACTAGATACCCTAATGATGATTGTGGCCAAGTTTGGTTAAATTTGGCCCAGTAGTTTTAGAGAAGATTTTTGTAAAAGTTAACGGACGATGGACGCCAAGTGATGAGGAAAACTCACTTGGCCCAGTGGGCCAGGTGAGCTAAAAAGTACTTTCCCAATTCATACAACATTCATATTTTTTAAACTTCTTAAATGTTATTGTAAACAAGAAATGTCAGGTTTGTCAGAGTTGTTTAAAACATTTTGCTGTCATCACTTCAAAACATTTAAATTCAAGAACAGTAACTCATTCCAGAGACAAATAATTGGTTAATCTAAAATTCATTCATTTATTGTAACAGGGTGCTGTTACAAAGTCTCCCAAACAAAGTCCCTTAAGTATAAACCCCTTGGACTTCTAAGGTGGCACTCCATAGCTAGAAAATAAAATTAAAAATTAACCACAAAATGTTTAATCATCTTCATTTCTGGCTTTCTGGCCAACTGTTTGTGTCATACATGTGCATATGTATGTAATCAGTATCTTCCATAGATTTGATTTTCAAATGTAAAAATGGTGAAATATAATTCCTTTTTTTTGTGTATCAATGACAACATTCTGCATTTATTTACCAAAATATATTGCAAAAAGGGGCATGAAAATGTCACATTTTCCCCAAAAATCATGTTCAAGCTAGAATTTCAATCCCTTTGAGTGATACCTTTCCTGAAACTATTAACATAAATCTAAAAATTATCAAATGAAATTGGGTAATTTCGCCTCATTTTTTCATTAAATTTTATCACAAAGTTCGTACCACAAAAAAACATTACAATAATTTTGGGGACCAATGTCTGGTATGGATATTAAAATACGCCCTGTTATACAGAAAAACAGATTGATTATTAAAATTATTTTGAAATGAAATACAGGAATAAATATGGTTTATGGTCATGGATCTCGACCATTTAAAAAAGTTATTACAATCATTTTAGTCTTGTGGTATTAAGATATTTCTATTATGTTGTCAAAATTTGACAGGAATATCTGTTATATCAAGTAACAGTGAAAATAGTGATAAGCTGTATGATCTTGTTTACAAGTAGACTTTTGATGTCATAAACTAAACACTTTTGCCTTTGGAAGGTAATTCAGACATCTTCACTTATGATGACAATATTTTACCTTTCTGAATTTGGGTCTTCAATGCTCTTCAACTTTGTACTTTATTTGGCCTTCTTAAATTTTTTGATTCAAGCTTCACTGATGAGTTTGATGTAGACGAAACACAAAATTTTAATCCTAGTATCTATGATGAGTTTATTTACAAGAATATCTGTGATATAAAACAGCATAATGATATACAATTAATGTTTCACCTGCTGTTTTCCAAATTTCAGCATCAGTTGCTATGGTATTTAAATCTGACTGAAGGTCATACAGTATACACTCCAGGGTTGAAGGTGAATAGTAAAATGCCTCACACAATGTTTCCTCGTAGCATTGTACAGCACACATCTGATTGGTTGCCTCTGCTAAAGAGGTTATAAATGTACCTTTTACTGTTGATGCACTTACATCTATATACTTTTCTGCTAGTAAACCTTTATAAAGAAAATTTAAAATATACTGTAAGAAATCATTGTCAAATCCTCTCAACCAAAATTGTTGCATAGTGTAATAATGATCAAATGGGCCTTTTCAGTAACATTAATAGGTCCACAATGACTTAAAACTTAGTGAACTGTCTTATAATACACTAAAATTATAAGAATACACTAAAATTATAAGTTTTATCAGAATTTGTCAAGTTTTAAACCTCTAATAGGTCTGAGACCACAGTTATCATCCTTTGAATTTCATTGTCTACAAGTATATTCCCAAGTATGGACAGTGTTTTACATGCACATTTTCTTCATACACCTGCTCAATATATTTCTCCCATGTTTTAAGCAAAAATAGCATTACTTGGATGAGACTGAAATTACACAGTTGAACAATTTTCAGCTTACTTGAAAACTTAGAATCATTCAATAAATGTGTAACACATTGTGTTTATGTATTGACCCTGGACAAACCAAGTCTCTGGGTAAATACAACTTACCTCAAAACTATACAAGGAAAAATACAGGAATAGTCAAATGTTTTCTATTGTAAAACTAGACTCTGGATGCTAAATAGCAATAAATCTATTCATCATTACATAATAGTTGTTTTTGTGGAGATGTGTTTTTCGACCGCCACATTGAGATATGGACCACAATTCATATATTCAAGAATTATATAATTACAGATTATCATCGATCATCTCAAAGAGATTGATTTTCTCGTTTGAGCCGGAAAGGCGAAAGTGAAAAAAGCAATCGAGTTGAGATGACCAATGATAATCTGTTTATCGCAATTTTACCTATGACGACGTTATTAATTTCGTCAACAACGGGCACGTGCTACCTTAGTTTCTAGCGATAATTTTTCATATCACTCTACTGTGCTGAGAAAGGAAATTATCAGTCAGTAAGATCAAAGGAAAATTTCGTAAAATAGCGATAATATATTTAATTTCACATTTTCTCAGTTAGAACCTGAATTTTCAAATTACCAGCAGTTAAAAGTGGAAACATACTATACAAAATGTTCAATTTCAAAAGCTTTGATGGAACCGCTCTCAACTTCTTGCACAGGAACAACATAAACTGTAATTTTCCAATTAATTAAGGACAATCACTCATCAATGGCAATAGTGATAATCGTCAATATCAAACTTGACAACCATTTTTTCATCAGTAACAACATATCAAAATTGAATAGCTTTGGTTAAACAGTTAATTAGTTATTTTCATGGAGACAGCTATAGCTACCCACCAGAAAAGACTGGCCTGTCCATATGGCACACAACCAATAACCTGATTGCTGACAGAAAACCTGGTTACAAAATGTTTTTTTTTACAAAAATAAATGCAAAGTTAGTGTTAGTAAAATTAATGAAACACTAAGCATTTTATAATAAGAATTTAAAACCATCACGTTAACTTACTAATACATTGAGGTATTGAGTCCCATAATGATACTCGATTTGTCTCTCTACACTTGATAAAGGGATAACTAAGACCTCCCAGAACATATCCAGTTTCACATGTGTATAAATATTCCTTTCCCACATGTTCTCCAACTTCAGCTACTGGAGGAACTATAGCATTCGAGATTGAAGGTATTGGTGAACATACTGAAATGGAATAAAAGATACAAATCATTTTATTATTTAAACTAGATGTATCGGAACAACACAAATGGCCCGTCTCAAAAAGTTGAAAAATCTGCAATTTCAACAACTCATGTGGACACAAACATGCTTGGAGCAAAGAGTAGTTAAATTTCAAACCATCAGCAAACAGGAAGTGGATGTATTGCAGACCTAACAAGATGTGTTGAAACGACATGAAAATCAGCATAGCGGAACAAAACATAAATTTGATCTGTAACTCATCATGGTAGACTCATAAATCAAAAATCAGTGCAAAATCTGAAGGCGTATAGAAAAAAAGTCCATATATTACTGTGATTTTCAACAATTTTCAAAGTCGAAAACTTGTAATTTCTGCAAAAGTCAGTATAACTGTGATTTTCAACAATTTATCAAAGTCCAAAGCTTGTAATTTCGGCAAAAATTAGCAGAGTACGATGAAACTTAAATTTGATCTGTAACTCATCATGGTTAACTCACATACCAAAAATCAATCCAATATCTGAAGACGTTTAGAAAAAAATTGCGTATAAAAATTTGTTGCAGAATGACTGAATGACGGAATGAAGGAAGGACGGAATGACGGACTAGGACAAAACTATATGGCCCCAACAACTTTGCAGATATCAGTAGTTTTAGTTTGGAATTTTATGTTAAATATTTGCTGCAAACTTGATGATATATTTTACAAAGATGTAAATGTTTGTGAAATATTTTTATTAGGGTAAGTCTTGACTCTTATCTAAATTGTCCAGAAATTATGTGTAACATGGTCATATTTGTTCATCTTTAGTGGACTTTCAATACACATCATTCCAAAAAAGTTAAAATTGTCCAATGAATTTCTCAGAAATAAAATTCATAAGGGTTCCGCAGAACCCAGTGTCTCACCTACTTTTGCTGTTGTCTATGTTTTCAGTGTGAACAAAAATGAGGAAAAAATTATTAAATATTTTCCTCTAGATACTATCTTTTTGATTGTAAGAAGCTTCTGTCCAAGTTTGGTAAAAATCCATGATGGTTTATGAATCTAATAAATGTTTTAAAAACTTTAACTGCAGACTATATGTAATGTTAAATGGAAGAAAAACTAAGTCCATTTATAAGTAATTTACAGAAAAACAGTAAATGAATTTTTATAATATTTCCTTCTACATACCAGCTTTTGATCATAAACAAGCTTCTGTCCAAGTTTGGTACAAATCCAGGATAGTTTAAGAAAGTTATTAAATTTTTAAAGTAAAATACAGATAAACAGGATTTTGTATTTTTACAAAATTTACTTCTGGATACTATCTTATGATCATGAACAAGCTTCTGTCCAAGTTTGGTACAAATCCAGGATATTTTAAGAAAGTTTTTTAAATTTTTAAAACTTTAACCACAGAGTGAATGTAATGTTAACTGGCAGAAAAACTAAGTCCATTTATAAGTAAAATACGGATAAACAGGTTTTTTTTTTTTTTAAATTTACTTCTGGATACTATCTTATGACCACAAATAAGCTTCTGTCCAAGTTTGGTACAAATCCAGGATAGTTTAAGAAAGTTATTAAAATTTCAAAAACTTTAACCACAGAGTGAATATTTGTGGACACTGCCGCCGCCGACAACGGAATGTTGGATCGCCATGTCTCGCTTTTGCGACAAAAGTCACAGGCTCGACAAAAATGAAATTGTAATTTTCCATGAAGTTTTCCATAAGAGGAAAAGATTTTTGAAAATTTGACAATCTGAATAAAAGATTGCTTCTGGTGCTCATATTATCATGTTACACAGTTACTGGAGGAAACTAGAAGTATCTATAAACCTGCTAAAATAAAAGTCATATTGCTGATTATTCTAAATCAACTTCCAAAGAGATTTCATACAGCAATCTCATAAATAGTGCAGAAATTTATGATTTAGTCTTTGTATGCAGGGAAAAATTATATAGACTGATAAGTTTTTTTTACAATAGGATATAGGTATTCATTTGCCACTGCTGGTAGAGGTTTCCTCCCCTGAGGGTATCACCAGCCTAGTAGTCAGCACTTCTGTGTTGACTTGAATTATCATCCATATGGTCATAATTATAAATCAACTGTTTGAAAAAATTTGAATTTTTCAAAATATTAAAGATTTTCTAGCCAAGGAATAGACTACCTTAGCTGTATTTGACAAAACCTTTAGAAATTTTGGTCCTAAACGCTCTTCAACTTCGTACTTTATTTGTTCTTTTTAACCCTTATGATTAGAGCGTCACTGATGAGTCTATTGTAGACAAAACGTGCGTCTGGCGTTTAATTTTTTTATCCTGGTATCTATGATGAGTTTATATTGTATACTATATATAATAATGGTACATATACTTACAATTAGGTTTTTCACATACTATATTGTCTTTAGGAATTGGAGTTGATAAAATAGAAGGTAGAGACTTTACATAATTAGTTTTAACCCAATAACCAATTGGATTCATAATGACTCCAATCTGTGCTGATTTATTGTCGAATTCAAAATTAGTATAAGTCAGTGATGAGTCTTCAGCTAACCAAACAAAATCTTCTGTACGAAATTCATCTACCAGTCCAATCAATCTGTATGAAGGACCTAACCTGTTAAAGTAAAAAACAATTTGATAATTCAAGTTTGTAAATGGATAATTTCATATTAGAATTTAAAAAAAATCCTTATCAAAATTATTTACCAAGACAGTTGAGCTAAACAATCAAAAGGGAGCTGCCTTTCATTAAAAGTTTCGAGGAAATTAATTCAGGAATACTGGAGTTGGTAAAAAATTGCCTTAAATCTAAAAGTCAAAGTTATTTAACTCTGGAATGACACAGCCAAAAAAATTTTAAAATCGTTAGCGAGCTTTCTTAAGTCAAATCTAATGTTATGTTAAAGTTGAATGATAATTTGTTAAAGCAAATTTGAGTTATCATACAAAGTGTTGACGGACATTGGTATACCTTAATACTAGAGCATAAAAACTCTCCCAAAAAGATCCATAGGTGCTGATTTCTAAAATATATATTGATGCTATTTTTATTATTTGCCCCAAAGTTGGTCATCAGGTGCAAAAAACGTCAATTTTGATGATTTTTTGTCCTATTTTTGACCTGGAAGACCAAGGGATGCTGAAAGATGTATCCCACTGCAGTCTGCATGTAGCGTGAATCCCAGTGAACACATTAACCACAACAAAGCTTAGGTCGGAGTATAATTGATCTGGGTACAGCAGTCTAAAGAAAGTCATTTGCACACAAAATCTGGAATTTCTCAATTTTTCATGTTTTTTGGCTTCAACTTGACCTGTAACTGGAAGTAGTCATTCACTAAGTGTATTTCAATAAAAAAAAAACACAATCAGCAGTTATATTCCCACTATTTCTGGAAGTTTTAGGCCTCTTTACTGCATGTGTCAAGACACCGAAGGGAACCCCCACCCCTCCAGAAAAACCAGTTTTATCCTATTTCAATTTTCCAGGTTTGTATTTGAGCTCAAAATGCAACTTAAACCTGAGAAACAGGACAATAATTAGCCTTAGATTGAGGGAACATGAATCAACTTCGAAATTAATGTCATAAAGTTGACCTCTAAAAGTATAGTAAGCCATTGGAGCCAAATTACGGTATTTTGGGTAAGACGCTAATATTACAGTCCCCACATAGTAAGGGTTAAGATCTGTAGTACCAGAGAACTCTCAATGTACAATGGACTGACATGATAAGAATTTCCGTATCTCCTCTGCTTCATCCTCTGTTATCAGATTTTTGACATTTTGAATATTCTAGTTATTTGTATCAGCTATTCCTTTTGAAATGATTCTTCACATGACAAAGCATAGTCAAGCAGGCTGTCATGGACTACTGATGTTGTTGACTGAGGAGCTTTAGAAAGCCAATTTGCAAATCAGTGAAAGCACATTGGAAAAAAAAAAACCATAGAAATTCCTTTCAATTCTGTTTGAATGGTTTTACACTAGTAATTTTTGGGGCCCTTTATAGCTTACTGTTCGGTGTAAGCCAAGGCTCCGTGTTGAAGACCGTACTTTGACCTATAATGGTTTACATTTATAAATTTTGACTTGGATGGAGAGTTGTCTCATTGGCACTCATACCACATCTTCCTATATCTACTTTCAGAACTACATAAAACATGTTCACTAGAATATAGCAACTTTACTGGGAAAAAAAAGAACCATCTTCAAGTTTGTTATTTAACTCTTCAGTCATATAGTTCAAAGAATAATACATATAGCAAGAAAACTCATAGACAACTGTCAATATAGTATTCTTTTTCAATTTTACCAACATACCCTAACTGTCTAATAACTTCATTTGTGGCTGCATCAGGTATAACAGCCATGTATGCCTTCAATGCTCCACAATGAACTGCTGGATCACTATCTTCAGTAACAATTGATGCACCCAAATAATTATTCTCGTCCATAAAGTAACAATGGCCGTCATGTTGAACCCAGTTCTCTGGACAACTAACAGGACCTAGTACAAAAATTTCTTAATATATTATTGCAAGTATGTTTTGGTTAATTTTGTATGAAATTGAATATAACCAACTGCCCATTGTTGAGGAGCCTGTATTTTGCCTGCTTAACTTTAGCATGCAGAAAAATAATGCACAAATGCCTGTTATTTTTTTAATATTGAAGTAAATAAACTGTTGACACAGAGATATGTCTGGCTGGTATATAATTATGTAAGTATAATACAAATTTTAAAATTAAAATGGCAATACTTTAACATGTACTCTATGCAAAGCATTCAAAGTTAATGAACCATGACTAAAGGTGCAGGGTCAAATAATCTCTATGGAAAAGAGATGTGAAAATGCTAATACAACTGCCTACCAAATATCACTAAACTGACCTCATCATAAATTTATTATGTAAACTATGCAAAAGTTTAATTGTTCCAATTAATCTGACCTCATCACCAATTAATACATTGTGGATATTGAAGCAGCTGCACCACCACTAATGTCCCTGTAGGAAACAAGGTGCCTTAGTCTCACCTCTTCAACTTAGTCGAGATGAGTAAAAAATTGTGGCTTATACATGATGCTGATGATGGAGGGCTGTTTAATGCATTTATTTATTGAGGATTTGAACATATTAAAGTGATATTGAAAATTAACTGTATCTTGTGCTAGAATTGGAAACAAATCTGGAGTTACTTTCATAATGAACAAATCCTATCTCTTTACAATTGAAGATACCTTTGTCTTTATAGAATCTGACATTATATAGAATATCTGAAAGGAAACTTTTTTAGATAGACGGAGAGATAAAGATCAGGTATTCATTATACATTTCATATATGTCTATGTATTAAATTGAAGATTTCTTATTCAATAAAACTGATGCCAACAACATACTTGTCTGGCATATTGTTGACACGCTTTCTGACATTCCGTTCTGGTACCATCCGTTGGGACATGTACATACATCACTGATACATGTAGAGTTATTCATACAAAACTCATCAATATCATAACATGGTCCTCCTCCAACAGGTTGAACTGAAAAATAAATGAACTAAAAGTTTGTCTTGAATACCAAGACATATTTCTCCCCTTTCTCTCTTGTCTGGTGTAAAATGTGTGTTATAATTACCATTAAGTATAAAAACTGATCCATTGGTACACAATAGCAAAATGTCCCCTGCCACTGTGTAAGTGAGGAATAAAATAGTATGTACAGTATAGAGTTGTACAACTAGATTACATTATAACATGTATTTCAAGCTTTTGCATTTGTTGCTAACATTCAATAGGCCAAACATATTGTTATTGTGGTAAAATAGTTAAAATATTGATCATAGTCCAACAAATCCAATAGAAATGACAGAAAAACAAAGTTATGGTATTATATGATGAACTACACGTGATGGCAAACAATCCATATTGTCAAACGGTCTTTTTACCACATATTCAATAGATTTCTTTCCCTCCCCTATATCTTTCATTCCAATCTAGCAAGGAAAACTGAAGCTATCTTCTGAAAACCATCAGACACTGATGAACAGACTGAAGGACAGAAAGAGTGAAGACAGTCGGACAAACCAAGCGAATATTATGTTCCCAAAAAATTTTCTCTGGAAGATATTTCTCAGGGGAGCATATTTAAATGGACAAAGTCACATCACTACTGAAATAAATTGCTTTGCCGAGCGCAGCTGGATACAACCGCAGAGGTCCAACCCTGGACAGTTGGGGCAAAAATGGACACAATATTCACGCTTGATACAGGTCTGAATTTGGATTGTAATTAAATATTTGACACATAATATTCTGACACAGAATAACTGTAGTCAAAGAACTTAGAATTGGTTATATGATTTGAATTTATATTCGATTTTTTGCTTTTATGCAATACACTATGCTGTTGCGAATATTCCCCCTTTTTTTTTGCAAAAAAAAAAAAATATTTGAAGAAATTTTCTTTTTAATTTCTGAAAATTGAAATGAGAAAAAAAAATGTTCCCCCACAATTAACCCCCTCAATTTTTTTTCACCTCCCACCCCCCATCCCCCCCCCCACCCCCACCCCATTTCCAAAAAATATTCTTTCCCTTAAGATATGGCCATTATCTCAATTCAAATTTCCATTGGAGTTTGCAACCATAATTACCCATTCAAATACATCATAAAAGTCTTAAAATAGAAAATGACACATAATCATGTCTAAAATTAATATTCCTTAATCAGCATTTTTAATAGTAACTTCTAAAAATAAATTGACAGCTAATCACCTCAAGACAATACAACATTTCTTTATACATAATTTAAAAGCAGTGTAAGGGAGGTAATCCAAACATAACATTGCACTTAAAAGCAATTGTCCATTAACAAGGAAACCCTTGTTTTTGCCCCTAATTCCTAAACGGTTTGAGCCATTACCCCTCAAAGCCAATCCTAACCATTGCATTGTGGTATGGAAATTTGTGGTATAATTTCAGAGAGATCCATACACCTTTCCACCAGTTATTGTCTGGAAACTAGAAAAATGCTTATTTGGGCCCCTTTTTGGCCCCTAATTCCTAAACTGTTAGGACTAAAACCCCCAAAATCAATCCCAACCTTCCTTTTGTGGTTATTAACCTTGTGTTTAAATTTCATAGGTTTCTATTTACTTATACTAAAGTTATTGTCCGGAAACCAAATATCTTCGGACGACGCTGACGACGACAACGACGATGATGTGATACCAATATTCGACTGCAAAATTTTTTGCAGTCGTATAAAAATGGTCGAATCAAAAGGATGGTATGATATATATGGTCAACTACACATGATGGCAAGCAATCCTACCAAGTATGAGATTTTTCTGTATATATGTCTCAGAGGAATTGAGCTAAACAGCATGTGATTGTGTCAAAGTCAAAGTCCTATAGCATAGTGTCACAATAGTCCATACAATGGTCAAATTACCATTACTCTGTCATAACTTGTCAAATCAAACTGATAGTCAAGAGAATAAGACAAATAATCCTAAAAAATATGTAAGCTTTCTGTTAAAACCCTCTCCAAGTATTCTGCTGTTTTAAACTTACTGATGGACAGACAAATAAACAGACTATTACAATTTCCCCAGGGGCCATAGCAGTTGGGGACAAAAAAAAATATCTCTTTTAGAACTACTCATAGTTTGAAGCAATACAGGAATATCATTCAATTCCAATGTTATTTGTTCACAAGTTTTGTGACAAACTCCACATAAATTTCATACAAATAATAACAACATAAGTTAAACACAACTTTACGCTAAAAAAATGGTTCTCTCCAGATTCATTCTATTTAAAGTCAAAATGTAGGATATATGGCATCAGTTTAGCAGATAGACTGAACAACAGCAACATGTCAGCCCAACTATAATGAAAACCTTTTTATTTTTGGGGATACTTTTTTCATGTTTTTTGGGGATACTTTTTTCATGTTTAGCTAGCTCTTTCTTGACAACTTTATGATTAAAACCAAATTTCACCATTTCTTAAAACTTGTTCAATGTATTTGAATATGAGAAGATCAAAGTTGGACAATTAATCTTCACATTTTTTCTTCAATTACAAAATCTTTTTAATAAATTACTTGCGAAATTTTGTTATTGTTCAGTAATGCAGGAGACATTATTCATATTCTCAATATTCTTTTTCATCATTAACATTTATTTTTTCATTGTTAACCTAAATTTCAGCATTTATTTTTTAAAGAAAAAGTAATTTGCTTCATTTCTTGTTGCTTGTTTTTGTGTTTATACCTATAATTGCATAAAACAAGAAGTTACTCACTTTGTAGACATTCTGTTGAAGAAACATCATCAAGTCCTAACTGGTAAAAGAAAGGCTTACAAATGCATTTTTCATCAATACATTCTGAATTCTGCTTGCACGGATCAGCTCCAAATCTTGAACAGTTCAGGGATCCAACATTCAACACTAGAAATTTTGAAAAATAAACAGATTTCACATTTAAACTTACTGCAATATTTATATCAATAAATGAATATACAATAAAACAAGTCACACCTGTGCCTATAACGCTCACCTGTTGAAAAAAATTGCCAGTTGCTAATTAGGACTTTTATATGCATGCCCATACTATAGTTACTCTATTTTGTCTTGCTGATCATTTTTGCAATTGACATGTTTAACCTAGCTCCTATAGTTTTATAGATAACAGCCAAAACAAAAAAAAAAAAACAAAAAAAAAAATCATCATTTCAGGGGCAATAACTCCATAACTCCAAAACAAGTCATTTGAATTTTCTCAAATTTTCAGGGTAGATAAATCTTGTCATGCTTATCATTTTTGCAATTTACATTTCAAACCTAGCTTGTATAGTTTTCGAAACAATGGCAAGGAAATTCCAAAAAAGTGAAAAAAATTTCAGGGTTTTAACTTCATAATAGGATGACAGAATTTTTTTTTATTTTCAGGGTAGATGGAATTTTGTTGTGTCCACAATTTTTAACCTGATTGCTATACTTTTAAGATATGTTAGCCAAAAACTGTAGTTTGCCCACTATGTTCCATCTTTAGAAAAGACTGCCATGTTGGTTGATCAACCTGATTGAAAAATACAAACTTTATAGTTGACATCCTATAGATGAACCAGACAAACTTTGGATTCCATTCATTGAGCAGTTGCAGGGAAGATTTTTAAAGAAGCCTTTACGAAAGAAAGACATTAAATGATGGCAAATGTTTCTCGTTTTTTATATAGATTAGACCGTTGGTTTTCCTGTTTGAATGGTTTTAAACTAATCATTTTTGGGGCCCTTTATAGCTTGATGTTCGATGTGAGCTAAGGTTCCGTGTTGAAGGCCGTCCTTTGATCTATAATGGTTTACTTTAGAAAATTGTGACTTGGATGGAGAGTTGTCTCATTAGCACTCATACCACATCTTCTTATATCTGTATAAAAGCTCATATGGTCCTTCGGGTATATATTAGATATCAGCTAACTTTATAAATTCTTTTATAGGAGAATGTATGTTTTCTTTCAAACTTGAAAATATTGCTCAAGGCAAACATGAGACATACTAAGACAGACAAAAAAATACGTCCTATATTCAGAAGGTATATAGAAATAAGAGTTTCCTTACAATTCTTTTTACAAATGTATGGTTTATAAGCATTTTCAGATAATACTCCACAGTCAGAACTGGAAAACCAAATTGCATTAGTATCATTGTATTCAAATTTTCTTCTAAGGACCACACACTGTCCAGCTTCAGATGGTTCCAGACCTGGTAACCACCGACTGTATGTCCACTGTGCATAAGGATTAGATGACCAACTGTAAAATCCATTCTGTAAATATATAAGATACACATATAAAACAAATGAAATTCCTTTGGCTATTTTGATTGATTCTAAAATTTGAAAACTTTTCTCTTTCAGTGGATATCCTTCAAACAATTAAGCTAAATCTATCAAGAATGTTTGTAAATTTATATGTTTAGTTATGTAGCAAGAAATTGATAACAGTGACCAAATAGAGCTTTTTCTATGCACAATTCTGACAAAATTTGAGAATTCTGAAAAGCCTTTAGCCTAAAAAAAAGTATGGTGACATCTTCATTTTTTGATATCTTCAAATAGCACAATATAAACATTTAGGAAAAGTATAAAAAAAAATTAAATACTTTTTGTTGAAACTCCCATACTACCTTTAACTATGCAATTATATTACATAACTGAAAGTCTGTAAGGTAAAACTTTCCATATTAAAAGAACAAAAGAACAATAAGATCTACCAAACATTTAACTGGGTGTACATAAGGTATAACTTTAACTGCTCTTTAGAAATTGTCTTAATGCAAAAACATTTAGAGAAAAGTAAAATCACAAAAATACTGAACTCCGAGGAAAATTCAAAAAGGAAAGTCCTCAATCAAATGGCAAAATCAAAAGTTCAAACACATCAAACGAATGGATAACAACTGTCATATTCCTGACTTGGTACAGGCATTTTCTTATGTAGAAAATGGTGGATTGAACCTGGTTTTATGGCTAGCCAAACCTCTCACTTGTATGACAGTCGCATCAAATTCCATTATATTGACAACGATGCGTGAACAAAACAAACAGACACAATTCGTAAAAATGTCAAAAATAGGGTTACAGCAGTCAACATTGTGTTATCATCTTAATCACTATAAAAACAAACAAATTTTAGGAAGAATGATACATCAAATTTAACATCCTCATTATGCTTATATCATACGATTTTATATATCTATGTAAAATCCACCTATAAAGGATGTAAGGTTTTAGTACTGGCGTAAAATCGTGCGTTTGAAATTCGCACAGGTAGACATAAAATAATTTTGTCGTTCAAAGTATAAAGAGATACATTAATACAGAGTCACGTAAAATGGACATCACAAAAAACAGACTCAGCAGTAAAAGCAATATCAATAAATAAAATAATAGTGTGGTTCAAATTATGACGGGATACACAAGCACAGAGCCACGCCAAATGTATATCACAAAAAACAGACCCAACAGTAAAAGTGATATAAATAAATAAAATAATTTTGTCGTTTAAAGTATGACAGAATACATATGCACAGAGTCACGTAAAATAGATATCACAAAAAACAGACTTAACTGTAAAAGCAATATTAATAAATAAAACAATAGTGTGGTTCAAACTATGACGGGATATATGAGTACAGAGTCACGCCAAATGTATATGACAAAAAAACAGACTCAACAGTAGAAGTAACATAAAAAAATGAAATAATTTTGTCGTTCAAAGTATGACGGGATACATAAGCACAGAGTCACGTCAAATGGATATATCAAAAAACCGGACTTAACAGTGAAAGTAATATTAATAAAGACAAATAAAAGAGAGCAAGGTCACATTTTAGTGACCTGCTTGCAAAGTTATTAAAAATCAATATGAAAAATAAATATGAAAGCCCCCCCCATTACAGATATTTTTTATTATCTAACTCATCTCAGGTTTTGACAAGTGGAAATCATCATACAAATAATTTTATTATTATTTGGTCAGTGAAATTTGAACAAGAGGCTCTTAAAGCCTGAACTGCTCAACTGGAAAAATATGCCATTTTGTTATATACCTTTGACAGATTCTATCTAGCTTCTATAGTTTTTTGAGATAACCTAAGGATCGTTCGTTACCAGTTTGGTTGAAATTGGTATTGCAGTTTTAGAGGAGTTGACAACGACAACGGCTTCACATCATATTGCCGTAAAATGGCTATACCGTGATGTGTGGTAATATGTTGATCATACCAGAAAATGTATGGAAAACCCATTTATCTAGGATAAATATAAATATTTCAACAGTGCAATATATTGTTTCAGTAGTCCCTTATTGAATGAAAGATTTGTCATAATGGATAGCCATCCATATAAAAATAAAGCTCTTTTCTATGTCTTTTTGAAGTATTTTTTTGTATGTCAGATATTCATTTCCTGGAAATTTATTTAATCTATAGCAAAAGTCTTTTTACTCTATGTGATTTATTAAAATATCAGCATTATTTTGAGGGTGGATTCACCAGATTTTACTGTGACATGTTTCATTCAGTTTTATGTTAGTTTCACCCAATACATGTCATATGACAAGTTTAGAGACCCACATGTTTATCTCACCAAAAATTCTTATTTTCCAAATGCATGTATCTTAAACACAAACACACAGACCTATTTTCAATATGCCATAATTTTGATGCATCATACATTTTGTATTAAATGAACCTTTATTATGAAAATCATACAAAGAAACACCCTTAACCTAAATCTGCATTTTTGTATCAAATTTCACGATATTACCCTTTGTAGGGATGCTTATAGAAACATTATGTTTACCATAATTTTACAGTTGCCACCACTCCAGTATGGATCTTGAGTGTTATGATCAAGTAGCGTCCTTATAAAATCCATTTCCTCATCACTGTAGATTTCTATCAAACTTGCTCCATTATTTTGACATAAAGTAACTGCTGATGACCATGGAACTTTCTTTTCCACAACTCTGTAGCACGATGTTGTTACTTGTTCCCAGCCTTGATCACACTGAAGACCATCTATTTATAAATACATATGTTCATATGGTAAGAAGTACATACAAAGTATCCAAGTAAAATGCTAAAAAAAAACCTAGATTTTATATGGCAAAATTAAACCATGACAAAACAGAGTCTTAATTTTCCAATCTTTCTGTTTCTTCTTGGTTTAACTGAGACTACTCAGAAATTACATGGCAACTTTTCAGCTTTGTAGACAAAAGAGAAGGAACAGTATTTTTGTTCATTCCAAATGCTAGCATGAACATTTTGAATAAAAAGTGTCATTGATGGAAGGACAAATGATGGTAACTGCAAACTTCAATCATTGTGACCAGGCAATAATAAGAGCTAATGTACATATTGTCTACTTGTTCACTGTAAGTTCAATTATTTTTACCATTCTATGCGATTTGAGAAATAACAAAATGGCACATGCTGAAATGTCTTGCCTGTTTTTTCTGCATGACTGATTATGATTAAATTTTATGTTGAAAATCTTAATAAGGTCTTACTAATGGTATAACAAAAACATAACATAATTAATGATCCATAAAAATGAGTTCAAGGTCAGAGGGAACCTTAACAGATCAATATGTTTACCTTACAATTATCCATATATCAAATAAGTTGACCTATTGCTTATAGAAGCTGAAAACAGACCTATCATTAAAACTTAACATTGACTATTGAACAATGAAAAAGAGTGAAGGTCAGATAGACCAACCCAGAGGGACATGAACAACTTACAATAATTCCATACACCAAATATAGTTTATATATTGATCAAAGTATCTGAAAAATGGACCTAATCATGAAAACCTATCATTGATCACTGATCAATGAAATGGGCTCATGGTCAGGAGAACCATGTCTAATGGACATGCATACCTTGCAACAATACTGATTACCAAATATTGTTTAACTACTATTCATAATAACTGAAAAAGTCTTGTGATAAAAAAAAACTATTCAGTTTTTAAAGCAGTCACAACTATGAAAATTAGGTCAAGGACAAAGGACATATGACAGATGGAAGTATTATATTGTATAATGTTGTTAAGTGTAAACATAAAGATCTGCCCTATTGTTTAAAATTATATGGTATATATATTTGAATCAATATTATTGTTTGATGTTATTTCTGTAATCATGAGTCACAACTTAAACTTGTAAGACTTTGATTTGTTTTCAAGAAAGTAGTTCAAAAAGGGCTTCACTATTTTTTTAATGTAAAATAAGGAGTTGTGATATGAGTGCCAATGAGATAACTATCCACCAGTCCAACTAAAGTGGATTTAAGCAACTATAGGTTACTGTACAGCCTTAAACAATGAGCAAAACCTGTACAGTAAAGTTAGCTTTAAGGTGAGTTGAAAAAAATGGTTAACAACCTACCAAATACACATTTTGGAACATTACTCCAAGTTCCACTACTAGAACATGTTAAGAAGTCATCATAAGTATCGGGAACTTTAAATCCAGTATCACATGTGTAATTCACAATAGTTCCTACAGGTGTCACTGATGGCAAACTGGTTAGACTTCCAGATACTGGACTAGATGGTAACCTGCATTCTACAATACAAAACTGAGAAAATGAAGAACAGAAACATTTATTACAAATTGAAATAGAGGCTCCAAGGTCGAGCCTGTATTGCTCAACTGGTATTTTTGCATAAAATTGATAAAATGCAACAAGAAAATTTGGGTTTGAATGGAAAACGTGTAGGCCAAAATCTTGTCTTGCTACAAATATAATAAAAATGCTAAAATTGGTGAAAAGTAGTATAAATACGATTTTTTAATCATTTGACCTATTTGTAGATCTTGTGTTGCTGGTAATTTTGCTGTTTCATGTTTCGGTCTATATATCATTGTTTTCAAGACAGAAAGTAAAACAATGAAATTGTAAAAAAAAATATCATTTAAGGGCAATAACCTCTATAAGGAGTAAAACTAGTTCAAAAAATTAGTTCAATAATTGTGATTTATATGTAGATCTTATTGTGCTGTTCATTATTGCTTTATTTACTATTGTTTCTACCCCAAATGCAAATAATTTGAAAAAAAGTTTATGAGCCATTACTCCTATAAATAGCAGACTAACAATTTCTCTCATGTTGACTTATTTATGGGTCTTATATTGCTGATCACTTTTGCTACTATGAATTTATTATAGTTTTTAAATTAAAAGTGCCTCCAAAAATGGTTAAAATAGTCATTTGAGAGCAAAACTTCTATAGGAAGTCAACTGATTATTTTTGCAATGTTGACATATTTGTAATTCTCTTTTGCAATTTAAAGTGTCTCACTTCTAGTTTTCAAGATAATAGCCAAAAATGCATATAAACTGTTGACATACAGATATGGAACGGGGACCCAGTTATTTCCCCCATTGAAACGCATTGAAAATCATAGTAAATAAATGGGGTGCTGTCCAATAAATAATTTTGATAGCCACCTTGGGACTTCTGTTTCATGTTAGGCATTTGTTTCGAAGTTTCTAAGTACAATCTCAGTGCCTCATGACCGGCATTCCGTTGCAAAAATTTGTTTTGATTGACAACAGGTCAGGTCCATCCACTTCCGGGGAAGAATAAAGGCTAGAATTTAGGCAATTTACTCTATGTACCGACGCCTGATTACATTTAAATCAATCAAAATTTTTACAGAAATTCAAGCTAGAAAGCCTACCCTTTCAAATAAATCTACATTCAGTTACAGAACTTGTGTAATAATAAAACTACACCATTTTAAATAAAAGTTATATATTTTTTTTAAGAACTACATTCGTGGGTACCGGACTGGTTGCCGTAACTGGGATCCTATTCCATATGTCTCACCTGTAAGTAATTTTGATAGTGTAATACCAATGTTTAAATTAAAATTACAATACTTCAACATGTAAAATATGTAAAATATTCAAAGTCAAATAACCATGTCCTAATAATCTCTGTGGAAATGAATACTGCCAATACTAACACAACTGGTTCCCCTTAAACTGACCTAAACACAAACTTTTACATGTAAACTATGCAAAAGTTTCAAAGTCGATAAAGGTTTACTGAGGGACAGGGCCATATAATCTCCTTGGAAAGGAGATGTGCAAATGCTAATACTACAGTGCATACCAAATATCATTGACATACCATTAGTGGTTCATCTTAAACTAACCTAGCCACAAACTTAAACATGTAATCTATGCAAAAATTTCAAAGTCAATAACCATGTCTGAAGGGGCAGGGACAAATTATCTGAATGATAATAGATGTGTAACTGGTAATACAACTGCAAACCAAATATCATTGACCTACCACTAATGATTCCCCTGAAACTGACCTAATCACAAACTTATACATTGTTGATACCGCAGCTAACAACACTGCCAACACCATAAAAAAATGTAAAAAGTCATCATTTAAGGGCAATAACTCCTATCAGAAGTCAATTAACCATTTCACCCATGCTGACTTATTTGTAAATCTTTTCTTGCTGATTCTTTTTGCAATTTGAAGAGTCTTTCTACTTATTATAGTTTTCAAGATAGAAGCCAAAAATGCAAAAATCTGTAAAAATCATCATTAAAGCCAATAAGTCATATAAAAAGATGACTAATCATTTCCCCATTATCAGAATTTCTCTAGTTATAAAGATTTATAACCTAAACCATTTTAAATTTATTGAAATGTGTTTTATCTGTGATGTTTTTAATTTGAAAATTAAAACAAATGACATATCTGTGATATATGACCTCATTCACCAATACATCAAAAGGTTGCATGTAACCAGGTCCAGTACAAAATACAGCTTATGTTAACCCTTATTGCTATAAATCAAAATTTCAGAGCATGTCCAGTCTGTCTTATACAGTTTGACAATATGTTTTATGGGATAAGCATGGATTAGTGTACTCTAATAGTGTATTGTGACATACAAATAAATAAAATACATATTTATGATATTCTTACCTTCACGAAACATATGTAAATTAGGTGAATCATTATGTGTTCCAGGGTCTATGGTATCATATAACTTGCAGGTTAGGGTATCAGGATAGTAACTTATAGACCTACAGTATTGGTTATACTGACATTTAAGATAACATGCCATATCTGTTAGTACTACATAATGTTCTTTCAGTGGTATCCTTCCTATATTGTCTGTGTTAGATTGGTAATAAAAGGAATCTATAACAAAAAGTTAGTCGTTGTTATGATTTACACATTATGATTTATTCAAGAATTGATGGCTTCTTTTTTATAATTATTTAGAGTGCAAAAGCGTTAGCCGAAGCACATTTTGTATGAAGCAAGAAAGCACTTCATATTAAAAATGTGGACAAGAACAATGTTTTTACAACCCTATAAAATTATGAAAATAAGCATTCAATTCTTATAATAACATTTTTATGCTACAACCATGAAATTAAGAGTTATATCAAGCTTTTTGTTTGCTTTTTCAATGCATTTTTTAACATTGTCACGGTTAGCACATGCAGTCATAACTGTTAAATTTTATAGGGAAATAAAATATGGTATTGGAGTTCATCTATATTGTTGTCAGCCAATCAAAATTACAAATTCTAAAGAAACATACATGTAATGTAATTATCTAGTGATACAATCAATTAACAATTTGTGAAATAGATCAATAAATGTATAAAACGTATGTAAAAAGCATTGAAAATAGGCACTCTTTACTTAAAACTACAATTTCTCAAATTTTGTTTAAAATGATAGTTTAATGGTGTAAACATTTTTGTTGCAGTAATAAGAAAATATCAGGGGGTCACCAGAATCGTGTTTGCTGTCTAAATTTTATATGTACGAGTGATGTATATAAAAAAACATGTAAAAATAGGATTTGCCTTATGTTGCCATCAAGACGTGACAATTATTTTGTTGGTTTGGCCCTTTTTTCAATCTATTGATTGATTGATGTTTGCTTTTCACCGCATCAGTGCAAAAAGGCTATTCCCAGTGAAAGCTATTTCAATTATTTTAACAAAACCAATTTTAAAAATCAGGCAAAAGGTCTTTCAATTTCAATTTACATATTGAGACTAATTGATTTCTCCTAAAAAAGAATTATTGCATTTCTAATCAAAATCAAAAATATTGCCCAATTACATATATTTTGCCTAACCTCAGATAAGAAATGGACAAATGGATGGAAGAACTTGTACATATGTAGGCACAGACCAGAAAACTTAATGTCCTCCCTTCTATTATTTTAAAATGAGGCATACACATCAATATAGATTTTCTGTTTTTTATATATGTATCATTTTTTTAAATTATTCCCTATTCAGGGGTAGAATGCAATTAAAGGTTTTATTGGAGAGGTCACAACAAATATACCCATTCTGCTGTCAAATGCTACTTCAAAGTTTAACCATCAAAATGTCTTTAATACTTACAATCCACCAGCTGACATACTGATGCTTTATTGCTCCATTTAGGGTCACAATTGCCAACATCATATCTGACTCCTAATGCTGATATTCTCTGATAAACGCAATCCTCGTTTTTATACCATTTGTTGTTTATTGGTGTCAGCCATGGTATTTGTGTAAGATCAGTAATGTTGTAATGAGGAATACCATGTACATATAAACTTCCATTCTCAAACTTAAATGTTGACCAGAATTGTTTTTCTGAAATTAAAATCATTTTTGTTTTTATCTTCTTCATTGGTCACTATGTTTCTTACTCTAACCTTTCTGATCTTTAATTTTCAGGCTTACCGTTAACGCTCTTTTTACCACAATAAAAGTCAGATTGCATTCATTTATAGAAAAAAATCATAACAGTCATGAGATGAAAATCTATAGCCAGAGAGAGAAATATAAAAAAAATGCAATTTTCATGAGCAAGAAAATGAGGTCACGGTCATATAACATGTGTCAGATGTACATAAACTCCTTGTGTCCAATCCACATACCAAATATTGTTGACCTATCTTGAAAGGTTAATTAGGAACATGCCTCATACTGAAAAGTAATACAAAAGTCTCACCAACATCAACTGTTGGAACAGGTAGACAAATTCAAATTTTCTAATTCTTGAAGTTCGTATTTATGGAGCAATGGGAAAACAAAAGAATAGTTTTAAAAATATATTTTCTACTCTGTGCTGAAAAATCCTAAGTTCCTGCTTATTTTTTTAGTGTAAACATCACATGTTTTTGGCATATTTGTTACAAGTTAAGATGATAAGGAAGCTTCGAATATTTTAGTCACCAAAATATTGGGAAAATGTTAAAGAAATAACTTGTGTTGTTTGAAAATTTTTCCCAAATATCCAAAGAAACAAAAGATCAAAATGTGGATTTCCATTTTAAGCTAACTTACCTTTACCAGAACTGCCAAAATTTAGATACAAAATATCTTGCCAGTCTTTAGTAAGCACTGTCAATAAACTTCCCCCACGACTTTCACATTCTGTAGCTGACAATTCCCACGACTTTACATCTTGATATATCAACATAGAGTCCAGTACACTTACTTTTGCTGAAATAATAAAAAAATCATTCAAGTACCCTACCTCTGACGATTTCCAATGTCAATTATGGTCACATTAAAACCACAGTTAACATTTCTAATATATCTTAAAATCAGCACCAATTAGGCTGGATCCTTACATGATTTTTTTAGAAATTTATACATGTATTGCAATTTGAATAAATCATATTAAGATTTACTTCTGGCTGTCGTGGGAGTGATTTCTTTTTCGGCTGATTGGAATTAAGAGAAATCTTTATAAGGAACTCTCCATACAAGACATTATTCTATCCATGTCAAGTTTACACTTTCCAGCTAGATGCTGGAGATTTCCAATAAGGTTAAATGGAACCTCATCATTGCAGCCATGTATATGACCATATCAATCATCATGCTCCAACGAAAAATCTTAAACTCAGAATATTCATTACTCCTGTAAGGTTTTGGAAAGATTCAGAAGAGGATAAAGATAATTCATCATTAGATTTAATTATGGTCTCTCATAGCCATGTTTGTTATGCCCAACTTGTATCAGGTGCTGTTTCACAATTTATTCCTTATTCTTTTAAATCCAAAATTAACTGTTGACACTGAGATGTGTCTATCGTTTTGTAATTTTGATAATATAATGCAAATGTTGAAATTAAAATGGCAATATTTAATATGCAAATCATTGGAAGTCAATGAATCATGACTACAAGTGCAGGACTAAATAACCTCCATGGAAATGTGAAATGCCAATGCTTATAAAACTGCATACCAAATACCATTGACTCATCATAAGTAGTTCCCTTAAAACTAACCTAAACACAAACTTTAAATGTTGTGATGTTACACTTTTGTTTCAGGTAGGGTGAAGGTTGGAACCTATTAAAACATTTAAACCCACTGCATTTGTTTGCACCTGTCCTAAGTAAGTAACCTGATGTTCAGTGGTTGTTGTTTGTTGGTGTGGTTCATAAGTTTTTCTTATTTCTCGGTTTTTATATAGATTAGACCGCTGGTTTTCCTGTTTGAGTGGTTTTACACTAGTCATTTTTGGGGCCCTTTATAGCTTGCTGTTCAATGTGAGTCAAGGCTCTGTGTTGAAGGCCGTACTTTGACCTATAATGGTTTACTTTTACAAATTGTGACTTGGTAGAGAGTTGTCTCATTGGCACTCATACTGCATCTTCTTATATCTATGTAAAAGTTTCAAAGTCAATGAACCATGATGTGGGGCCATATAATCTCCATGGAAATGAGACTTGCAAATAACAATACAACTGCATACCCAATATCATTGACTTTACATTAGTTGTTCATCTTAAACTGATCTAATGACAAACGTTAACATGTACTAGGTAAATAATGCAAAAAATTCAAAGTCAATGAACCATGACTGAAGGGGGGAGCCAAACATTCTTACCATTTCCACAATATGCCAAAGGATCATTTTCTGATTCTCCATACAGAGTTAGTGTCCCTCCACATATACATTTGGAGCTCCAGCCGGAACACTCAGCATTTCCAATACACCAAGAATCTTCGAGGCATGATGATTCTCCAATAAGTACTCCTGTTAAAAATTTTAAAAAATTCTTGTAATATTTCCTGCTTAGGGCTGTTCCATAAAAACATACATAAGACATAGGGAAGTAATGTAAGTAAAATTCTAAATTTGCCTCTATAGGAGGTTATCCCATTTTGATAGAACCTTCCCTGTGTACCGAGTATGTTTATATGTTAGCATACATGTTACTGACTTCTGAACCTATAATAACTGAATATTTGTATATTTAAATTGGAGATTGAGTTTTTTAGCTACATTTTTTTCTTAATTTCTTACATTTTACAAATTTTAGCATGATTTAGAAAAAAATCTTATGGAATATGCTCTTAAAATAAGGAAATTTATACCTCAAGACCAGAGGTTAACATCAATAGGTTAATTAGTCCTAAGGAAAATTAAACAATTTGGGTCGACAGATGAAACAAGCATGCAGTATCTTAGGTTCTGCTTTCTTGTTGACACTCTAACAAAAACTGATGCTTTTAATTTTTGTTTTGGGGAAAGGCAACAACTATATTGCAGTTGTTGAATGTGTGACAAATATTCCATCATACATTGGATTAGATTATCACCATTTAATTTGATACATTTAAAAAATACATATCTGGTAAATATTAAATCTCTACACATACACATGACAAAGAATTTGTAAAACTTAAAAGGGTTTTATCAAACACTGCTGTTGTCTACCAAAAACAAAGTCCATTTATCAGTAAAATACAGAAAGAAAAAATTTAAATCAAACTTTTTTCTTCAGACATTTCTTGATCATGAAGAAGCTTCTGCCCAAGTTTCATAACATTCCGTGAAGGTTTAACTAAGTTTATTAAAGTCTCAAACAAATTTAATCCTAGACTGTATGCAAATGTTAACTACAAAAACCCCTGACCTGAACGTGGATGTAAAACTTCTTTAAAATCTATGAGGTGTATAACAAAAATCAGCATGACTACTTATGGTTGCTGTACTATTTACAATACATCCTTGCACAAATTATATATTTACAGGTTACTTAGTATCTGACATCTGAACTTAAAAGTTAAAACTTTTTCCGGATGTCAATAAAACCTAAAATATAGGTCAGAGTGACCTATTTTCTGTTGGAGGCTACATAGGGGAATAGATATTGATAGTTAAAAGTGAAAAGTCACTACTTTGCTATAAATCTTTTCCAAATGACAATAAAACTGGGAACTTGGTAAAAATAAAATAAATGGGGAATGTGTCCATGGAACACAGATGATGCCCCCGCTTGCATATAACGTTATAAAGGGACATAACTCAAGAACTGTAAAAGTGACGCTACCCAAATTTGTACTTGATCTGAGTTTTGTGGTAATAAGCATTGTTTATAAGTTTCATAACATTTAGTTGAGGCAAACTTAAGTTAGTAAACGGAAAGAAAAATTCAGCAATTTTTCCATTTGTAAAGGGGCATAACTCTAGAACAGTAAAAGTGACACCAAAATTCGCACTTGATCTGTGTTTTATGGTAATTAGCATTGTGCATAAGTTTCATAATATTTGGTTGAGGCAAACTAAAGTTAGAGAACAGAAACTAATATTTCAGCATTTTTTCCATTTGTAAAGGGGCATAACTCTGGAACCGTAAAAGTGACACCACCAAAATTCAAACCTGATCTGTGTTTTGTGGTAATAAGCATTGTGTATAAGTTTCATAACATTTGGTTGAGGCAAATAAAAGTTAGAGAACAAAAACGAAAAATTCAGCAATTTTTCCATTTGTAAAGGGGCATAACTCTAAAAGTATAAGTGATGCCACCAAAATTCAAAATTGATCTGTTTTTTATGGTAATAAGCATTGGATATAAGTTTCATAACATTTGGTTGAGGCAAACTAAAGTTAGAGAACGGAAACGAAAAATTTTGCAATTTTTCTATTTGTAAAGGGGCATAACTCTAGAACGATAAAAGTGACGCCACCAAAATTCAATCTTGATCTGTGTTTTGTGGTAATAAGCATTGTGTATAAGTTTCATAACATTTGGTTGAAGCATAAATATCACCAGAATGAAACTACTAAACCCATAATTTTTAGTTCAAGACATTATATAAAAGTTTATAAATATTTCCAAACAGTTCTTTAGTTAACATGAATGGATGAATGGACTTCAAAAATCAAACAAACTTTAGCACTGAGATTCATTTGTAAATTAGAATGAACAAAGAGTAAATTACAAGTATTAACATCAAACCTACTGTAAATTCAGAAATTATTGCGATGTTATTAATGCGAATAATGCCACTGGGTGAGTATCGCAATAATAAGAACTTGCAATCTGATATCTGATACATATATCTTAATGCAGATTTTCATGAAATCGCAATAATTAATCTCGCAATTTTGTCCATTCTTCAAAAATCCCAATAATAAATGCACATAATAATTTCTAAATTTACAGTACACAGTTGATTGCAAAAAGTTTTATCTTCCATGCATCTTTCATTCAACTTACTTCCTTTCCTGCAAATGTAGGAATGCTGGTTAGTACAGTTCTCTCTTTCAAAATAGAAGATGCCATTATCTGCTATCAAGGAGATGCATTGATTCTCTGTAAATGTAGTCACATTACCACCATACCATCTAGTATAATCTATTTCCTGGTAGTTGTGTTTCCAATAAAACAATGAAACCTAGTAAGAACAAAATTTACTACATGTAATAAGTACAAAATTTAACTAGAAATGCAATTAAGTTAAGATAAACAAAAAAAAAACAAAAAAAAAATAAAATAAAATAAATTGTTAACAATTTTCAGTAAAAAAAGAGGTGGAAGGGTACATTCAAAACTCATAAGTTGAGATAAACTGACAACCCCATGAAAATAGTAAATGATTAAACATTGTGAATACATGTATTTTAATGAAATATACATATAAAAGTAAGGAATTGTGGTATTATTGAGACAAATATCCAAAGACTATACAACAAAGATGTGAACAATGTCAGGTCACCATACAGTCTCCAACAATGAGCAAAACCCATACTATACAATAAGCTATAAAAAGCCTTGGTGCATTTATCACAAAGTGTGAAACAATTCAAAAAGGAAATGAACAGCTTGATTTATACTACAACAAGTGAAGCAGACAACAACCAAAGACAACCACTACATAAAATTTATAATGAAATAAAAAAGTACTCTCCAAAAACATTCTGCATACACACTATTTTTCACTCAATGAAGGTCATGTGTTTCAGATGCCATGATATATATGGATATAGTTTAACCTGATAACAGTTACAGTACAAAACTTATCTGTTTCATTTTATTCCGTTATTTATTTATATTCTTTACATTGGGCATTAATCAAGATGATGTTTTTTTGCAGTGTTCATGATATTGCAAATGATTTGGAAGTTGAATCTATGATATCGGCAGGGATGATTACGCAACTGCATACCAAATATCAATGGTCTAGTATCAGATCTTTTCTATAAACATATCTCGTAAGGAAACTTAAGAATATTTTCTTCCCATTGTTATGTCAGTATTTTTTTACTTATTATTGTAACTACAGGAATGTGGAAATACCATGCCTGCCTTGTCCAGCTTGTTCCAAAATCTCTAAAACAATCAAATGTGTTCCAACTACTTGGCCAAGACAAATAATTTCTGTAATAGTACAACCAGTAGGGAAAAGATGAAAAATTTTACAGGCAAGTAGATATTTGTATTGTTCTTGTCCTTGGACAAGTGAAGAATTTTGATATTTACACATCCCCTATCAGGTTTTAATGCCCTTTGGTGTGTTCTTATTTTTTTGACATATAAATATTCCAAAATCACTGACACATGACTAAATAGATGGAACCTCAAAATTTCCCGAAAGCTGTACAAATGGACTCCTTCCTCAATTTAACAAACCTAATCAAAAAGCAAATGTTGAGTCATTGGAGTATAACCAAGGAGGTAAGACCTCATATACTGCATGCAACTGGAACGCATTAATGCAGATGTAACTACATGTATACAAAACATCAATGATGTATCAAAAGTACTTATTTCAAAGTTTCCATTATCAGAAATTATACCATTAGGTGCAGATGACACTGTTGAAAGAAAAGCAAAGTTGGGCTTCATGACATTTTTTGCAAGACAAAAAACTAGAGGCCCTAAAGCCTATGTCGCTCACCTTGGTCTATGTGCATATTTAACAAAGGACACTCTCCAACATAATAAATGTAGACAAGAATAGAATTCATGACAAAAATCTCTGTTTTGTTGATCTTGTATTACTGATTGTTAGATCTTGCCTTGCTGATCATTTTTGTGATTTAAAAGGTCTATTTATCTTTTATAATTTTTATCATATAAGGCAAAACACAAAAAATGGTAAAAATTGTCATTAAAGGGCAATAACTCCAATAAGGAGTCGTCAGACGATTTCCTCCAAATTGTCTTAATTGTAGGTTAAGACTTGCTGATCATTTTTGCTAATTTAAGTTTCTATCTATTATAATTTTTAAGATATAAGGCAAAAACACAAAAAAATTGGTAAAAATCAACAAAAGGGCAATAACTCTAACAAGGAGTAGACTGATGATTTCGACCATGAGACTTATTTGTAGAACTTGTCTTGCTAATCATTTTTGCAATTTAAAGTTTCTCTCTATCTATTATAGTATTCAAGATAATAGGCAAAAATGGAAAAAAAATGGTAAAATTTGTCATTTAAGGGCAATAACTCCTATAAGAAGTTGTCTGACAGTTTTGACGCATATGGACAATTGGCAGAACTCAACATTCTAAACATTTTTGCACTGTCAGATTTTCTCTTTTTATAACGGTTTTCGAAATAATAGACAAAACTTGCATTTTACCCTGATGTTCTATTTATAGCCATGTCAGCCATCTTGGTTGGCGGGCGGCGTCATGGGACACATTTTTTATCTAGATCTAGATACCCCAATGACGATTGTGGCCAAGTTTGGTTAAATTTGGCCCTGTAGTTTCAGAGGAGAAGATTTTTGTAAAAGTTAACGACCAGGACGGATGACAGATGCCAAGTGATGAGAAAACTAAAACCTGTTATACTTCAAACTATACAATATTAAAAATCAATAGTTGTTCCAAATTTGGCTTTTGTTTATTAACGAAATTTTGTGCAAGCTTTTTGTTATAATATGCAGATTTGATTATAATTCATTCAAGTAAAACAGGGTAAAAATATATGATATTGATACCATAGAAATGTAGAATCCATATTATGTCAAAGATTTATGTTTTATCACTTTATCACAAAAAAAAAATATGAAATAGGAGTTATCTTCAGGTCAATATAGCATGTACTCTGTGATTGGCCCATTAACTTCAAGTGTGCCTTAAGGAGTTTTCCTAAATAGCCTTATGTACAAATTGTAAAGTTCTTACAGTTCTGACATTAACATTCGCTCCACCTGTCCAGAATGTTGTGTTTTGGTTATAATGAAGAAATTTGTCAATAAAGAGTGCCTCTGTTTCTGAATTGATGTGTACACTGTGTGCATTGTAGACATCACATGACTGATCAAACCAGGAGACATCAGCAGCAAACTGTATCTGGTAGCAACTACCACTGTACTCATACCACCCAATGGGACACTTTGATGCTGAAAGTATACACAAACAGTTTTTCATTAGTTTTTAAGGGCGTTTTGTGAGGTTATCATTGAAACAATTTTCTAGTAGTATCAGATCACATTATCCCAGATAATATCAGTAGACCTGATGGAGGTTTGATTCATCAATCATAAGTCCAAATATGACTGTTTTCACAATAAATGTACATCTAAAACAAACCTATGTATCACTTTCAAAACAGTATGATAGCAAAGTGTTCTTTACAGGGTTTTTCAAACTTTGTTAGTTTATGGTATGGTCAACTTTTGTGCACATGTTTAAAAGTGACTTGCAAACAAAATCTCACTAGATTCCTAAGTTCAAAGACTCATACAAAAGTCAACTGACAAAAATTTCTTGTGGATATGCACATCTACAAAATGTACATATTACGCAGTAGTATATTAAAGAAATATTTAAGTTCAAAGGGGCATAACTCTTAGAAAAAAATATTAGATCATAATTTTCTGTCGATATGCACATCTACATATGTCCTCATTATCTACAAAGTTATATGAAATTCTGCTGTGTGGTTTCAGAGGTAATTATGATAACAAACTGCTGCAGTAGTATATTTAAGTCAAAAATCTAAGATCATAAGGGGAATAATTCCTAGAAAAAACATTGAGTCATAATTTTCTGTCGATATGCACATCTATATAGTATGTCCTCATTATCTACAAAGTTTCAAGAAATTCTGTTGTGTGGTTTCAGGAGTTGCAATGACAAAGAAAGGACTGACGGACAGACGTGTAAAAAAAATTATATCAAAGTTGTATGGAGTATAATAAATGTTGTGAACTGTATTAATTTACATAGACAATAGAGGGCCAATAGATATCTGGACAACAATGGTTGATTTAAACTGTGTAACTAAGTGGAAAGTATCCAATGAAACTCAGTTGTTTATTTTGCTATCTTCTGCAAACTTGAAAAAAGTTTACATCAAAATTCAGGTAAGTTTTTAAAACATAAAATGTTATAACTTTTATATATTTACAGTCTGAAGAATAGGCCCTTTCACGGTTATTGCAGCCATGTTGTAAAGGGGGCAGATTTTCATAATGGAGGTAAAAATGGTTTGAAAAATATGGGAAAGCATCATTGAAACAGAACAGTTACTTGGAAACATGCATAGGATTTCCACCTCAATCCAAAAAATCTGCCCCTATTCAATATGGCTTCAATAACCTATTATTTAAACCAGTATTTTTTAATGACTTGTTTAAAGAAGTATTTCTTCATTCCTACAAATAGGACATAAATTGGCAATTATAAAAAAGTTACACATTATTTTACAATAAATACTGTTGTTGAAAATGATTAGATCTAGGTTTATTTAAATAAAACAGCCAGTGTGCATTTGGTGTGTTCCTGTTGAATCAGGGTCTGTTTGCCCAAAAACATGTTCGCTCCTATTCACTTTCACCCCCTTTCACGTTCGCACCCCACACGTTCGCACCCTTTTTATTAGTTTTGTGTTGAATACATTTTGAATCGTGTTTAAATTTATTTAGTGTTTTGCTATAAATAAGTTTTTTTTATTGATTCCTCCAAAAAAAGTGACATTCTTAAAACGTTAACGGTTTCCTTTTATGTTTATTATTTTTGACTAAATGAATCATGAGTAAAAGATTGTCATGAAGATTAAGGCAAAGTTCATTTATCTCAGACTTGTATTAAAAAGAAAGGCAGAAGATACCAAATCTTCATTGAGTTTACTCATACCAAGCTAACCATATACTGTATTTACACCAAAGCTAGTTTATATAACAACAATCATGATTTTCAAACACCGTGAGAACTATAATACCAAATTTGGCTTCGTAAATACCAAGGATTGTATAGTATCACTATACAAATCCTTGTAAATACCAATTAACAGCTAGTAATCATACATAATTAACATTTTAAAATAACTAACAATCAAATCACAAAAAGATAAAAAAAAAATTAAATTCCGATTTTTATTAAAGAAAATTTCAATATTTTAATAAACACATCTAAAAAATATCTAACAATTCAACCAGTATTTGAATAAAAATAGGATGCGAACGAGCCCAGGGGCGAAGGTGTATTGCTTATTGGGTGCGAACGGACCCGATACCGTTCCTGTTCATCATTTTTGCATTTTATAGTTTTAGGAGCCTGCATCCCCTAATCCTGGACTTACCATTCGTATTCCCTGTAACACATCCGTGCTGATACACAAGAACTCACTTAGATATCATATTGTTTCTTCGAAATATAAAGGAATAAAAAGATTCATGCACACTAATACATGGGCTAATACATGACATGTGTCCTTTTTCGAGTGTAAATAAAGATCAAGTGGAAAAGGGGAAGGAAACGAAGATAATTGTCACAAAATAAATCAGAAACTCAAAATCATTATTAAAAAATCAGGAAATCCCAGTGGAGGATTCTCGATGAAGGATAAGGGTGACGGCGTTGAGAGCGTTTGACCCCTTTTGATTGAAACATATCATTTTTTGTATTAAATCGCTAAAAATAAATCAACATAACGGACAATTACGGTCATAAATGGGGATGACACGTGTGTGCTTATTTCCCAAATCCTGCTTTTTTGTTATTTCCTACTTCCCACTTTTTGTCCTTTTTCCCAGATCCCATTTTTACCCTCTATATCCCGCATCCCCAGTTTTTTTACTCCCTATATCCTACATCCCCCGGCAGGGTTTTTACCGTGGCCCCTATATTCTACATCCCTCCTTGTTAACCCCCTAAATGTCAATCTCGCGATGTCAATATATAGTATTGTACAATGTAAAATACATAGATGAACAAAGACAAGCTAAAAAATCAAAATTCCTGCTCACAGGTGTTGACATTTAAGCTAGGATAGTTTATAAAAGCCCGTTTAGTTTAGCTAGTTTTCAATGGAGTTCTTAGTCATGTAAGTGTTACGCAAATCTTTTAAACAACATAAAAGATAAACAATAAACGCAAAACTTAGACAGGTTAAACAATAATTCAGATGATGTTCACTTGAAAAGAAAGAGAGGCTAAAACATATTGATGACGCCGTTCTGCAAACTGACTTGCAATACGCATTGGCTAGAGTTATAGGGGGAGGGTTGAGATCTCACAAAACATTTTTGCCGCATTTTTGCGCCTGTACCCAGTCAGGAACCTCTTGCCTTCGTTAGTCTTGTGCTTTTTTTTGGAGGGGGGTTCGTGTGTATGTCTCGGAGTTTAGTGTGGCGTCCATTTTCCTGAACTAGTATACATTATTGTTTGGGTGCCAGCTAAAGCCGGCCTTCGGGTGCGGGACGTTCTCGCTGCGTTGAAAACCCATTAGGGGGCCTTGTGCTCTTTGGTCGAGTTGTTGTCTCTTTGACACATTCCCTGTTTCCATTTTCTATTCTACATCTTCTTGACATAGAGCAAAATGAAAGTTGTAGTAGATGAAGAATACTGATAGATTACTACTAAAAAGTACTTCCTCTCGATCATTGCCCTCTCTGAATGACTGGACAGAATTTTCACGACAACAAAAGCCGTGATCAAGAGCAACGAAGAACATAGTTAGGTCAAACCACTAGGGACAGAGATTCAATGCATTAGAAACGAAAGCCATAGATTTTACAGTGTAAATGTGCCTAACAGGCTGTTCTCAAAGTTGAATAACACGCGCCTTTCCTAGGTCTACAAACATCAGAGGATCTAAAACGAACCACACTGTTACATATCAATACGAGGCTTCCTAAAAAGGAAGGTACCAGTCGACTACTATTGAGTATGAAACAACACTATGAGACAAATAGGCCGTTTAAAACATAAAGAAAGTGGGAAGGATATAACGGCAAGCAGCATGACTATAGGTGCGGGCCAATTCATTGGATGGGAGGGGCTAAAGTCTTTTAATCAGGTACTCATCGGCTTAACTTTAATGATTTCCGTCATGTCAATTTTATTTCAAAATGCAGGTCAAGTTCAACATCAACAAAACGAACAAATGGATATCTATATTTCAGTAGAATTTGCATGAACGATTTTCAAACATGATCTATGTTTTCAGTTTTTGGGTCACTGTACCTACCATCAAGTTATGTAACACAGAACTGTTACCGTTCGTACATGTATCAGCATCAGATATGTACCTATTATCAGGTTTTCTGAATTTTGGTATCTTCCGCCTCTTTTTTCAAGTCACAATTTGAACTTTTTTTTTACGAGTGAGCTTTACAAGTAGTGTGTAGTGATGGTTTTTGTCACTGAGGATGAGGATACACACTACTTTTATATTGTGTCTAGCAGCTGATATTGAGCAATATCAATGTGATGAAAATCTGATAATATATTTATCGGATTGCATTTGTGTACTTTTTATGATAGAAACCATAGGTTTTTTTATAAGATTTGGTTAAAATTATCAAGGTTGGATCGAACATTACAGTGACGGATTCAAAGATATTAAGGCCAGTTTTGAAGTATTTAATTCTGATCACAGAAAAATCGGCGCAAGGGATATCAACAAAACTCATTCTGAGGCTTTTTATTGCTTACTACACGGCATGATCCGTTATGTGTTCTCTCATGGTTGAAGACTGTACGGTGACTGGTAAAATATTCATGTCTTTCTTTGTTTTTTGTTCTTTTAATGGACAGTTGGTGGTCTCATTGGTACTTATTCTCATATTACCCTTGTGGTAATCATACGATTAACACTTCTCCTTATTTTCATATTACCCTTGTATGCATATTGTGATATTTGCAACACGTGTCTTACTTACCGTATGTTACACAAGCTGGAGCTAGGTTCCATTTTCTATCGTATCCACAAACCATGGTGTCGTTTTCTTGAAGGACGGGTTCATAATCTCTGCTGCAATCCATTCCACATGTAGAATTGTATGTGGTATTACTACAATCTGTTAAACTGCCTTCATTTGGAACATATGGTACTGCACAACCTGTTATAACATAATTGGAACATACGGTTATACACAATCACTGGTAAAATATTTTAAACATAAAGTAATACACAACCTGTGGTCAAATGTTTGGATCGTTTGGTAATTCAAAACCTGTGGTAATATATTTGGAACATAATGTAATACACATGCAATAACTGGTAATTTATATTTGGAACATAACGTAACATACAATCTACGGTAAAATGTTTAATGTAATACACAACAGTGGGTAAAATGTTTAGAATATGTGATAATACACGACCTTGGGTATATATTCTGAACATAATATTACACAACATGTGATAAAATGTTTGGAACATGTGGAAATAAACAACCTTGGATAAAGTATTTGGAACAAAATGTAATACACAACCTGTGGTAAAATGTTTGGAACATGTGGTTATACACAACCTTAGGTAAAATATTTGGGACATTGTACAATTATTGACTTTTGATGAGGTTGATACAATGATTTATCAACCCTAGAGATATGATATCCACCGAGGCCAACAGCTTTTCAACTTTGTACTTTATTTGTCCTTTTTTATATTTTTTATTTCGAACGTCACTGATGAGTCTTTATTGGACGAAACGCGTGTCTGGCGTACCAAATTTTAAGCCTGGTATCCATGATGAGTTTATTATACACAACCAGTGGTAAAATGTTCTGAATATATGTTAAACACAACCTTTGGTAACGGATATTTGGAACATAATCTGATTTGAGTTACTTATTTTAGAAAATTAATTTAAAAAATTAGACCTGGCTTTGCGGTCATAAAACTTTCGAGCACGATTTTCGTACTCAGACTCAGAAATCAACCAATCAAAATCATGGATTGGTGTTTCGAGCACAAATTTTGTACTCCGAGTACTGAGTAAAGTTTTATGACCGAGAGCCCAGAATATACATTTAGTATATATATACACATTAGGCAAATGGTTTTGCTTGGAACAGAATAAAGATCTCTACAAGTTCATTGGTAATTCTCTTTTCAGATTGAAAAACTTCATTAGCAATCCGATTAAGAAGTGCATACCATTTATAGTAAAATATGTGTAAGCTGTAACTGTTACTTCTGTTGTGATTACTGTTGTAGGAAAACTCGTTATTTCTGTTGTAGGATAACTCGTAAATTCAGTTGTAGGTTGAGAAGTATATTCAGTTGTAAGTTGAGAAGTATATTCAGTTGTAAGCTGACTGGTGGTGACATCACACACTGTACAGTTTATGTACACATTTGTACCATTGAGAGTGCATGTGCTATTATCAAATGGCACACATACACTGCTATCAGAACAGTTGGTGAAGGTGCAGTTCGAAACACCACCTGTTAAACTACACGAGTCTAATTCGCAAAAAGTATCGTTACACAAACAGTCAACAATACCACAATTTGGTGTACACTGAGAACGTTGTGTGAAAGTTCCCTGTGTAAATGTCCACTGATTGGAAGGCCCATGTGTGTCCGTCCATGGTACTGAAGGCCACTGTGTGACTATTTCTTGAGATGATCCATTGACAAAGCTAGCTTCATTATAGGTGTAGCATATCCCGGCGTCATGATTGTATCCAATACAGTTTAAATCCAAGGCACAAATCCTGGTACAGTCATCTACGTTCGTATTGTTGATTTCGCCATATATATGTGGTGGGTTCAATAGCATCACCGTTAACTCCTCAACAGGATATGTAACTGCAAATAAAAATTGCATTATGTTTACGTTAAAGTGAATCTTATTTGATTCAATAGTGCCTCCTATCAGCATTTTATAATGACCCTCACGAAAACATTCCCATGTTCTTACTACTGAGTCTTCACTTACTGTCAAGTGACAGAAATTTCGCGAAGTCACCAATTTTATGAGATTTTGCATTTAACTTTTTCATGTGAAAGTAAAAATTCGAAAACAAATTATCGTTTCTCTTTTTCATTTTCTTAAAGAATATCAAAAGTATTTTTCATTAAAGATGAACTTTTCTGTTAGTATACTTTAAAATCAACAATAAATGCTCTCAATTCATAAGTTTTTCTTATAAATTAATATGTTGATGCTAGATAGATTTCGGTTTAATTGATAAGATAATCATAAGATTACCGAATTTGTTTTTGGTCAATTGGTCATTCCTTCGTTGTTTTTGAAAATTTGCGTTTATTTCGATGACATATTTCGTTTGTGCTATGTCCACTTCAAATGATGAAAACATTATTAAAATAATTTCAACAATACTTGCAAATATTAAGACAACGTATTTTCTGTAAAATCTAGATTTTAGAAATATATATACAAAGCCATTTGCAAAAACACGACTTTTCCTCTCCTCTTTTTGAATGACCTTTGCTTGATGATGATGTCATATTCGCTCCTTGTGGAGTATATATGCAGTTCTTTGTTGCTTCGATTAGTGTGTTAATTTTTACTATATTTCATTACAAATAGAGTTTTGAAATATGAGTGCAATATCAGAATATAGAATGTTAGAAAAACATCAACTTTTTTGTATGAGGCTTAGAAACGGAGGAAGGGCGAGGTTTACTGAGCCCTTCATATATTTCGTGTCGATACATTGACCTAATATTGTTTTATACTGCACGAAAGAAAAAAATTATAACCTCACCTATCAATGGCTCATTACGATAAATATAGGCATAGATATTTTTATTTTACTCTGATAGCAGCCACAAAGTGGATTTCAAATAATACAGAACTAAGAAAATGTAGCATAATTGCCAATGAGACAACTCTCCACCAGAGATCAAATGACATGCTTTATTTTATCACTTTGCACTTTGGTGACTTGATTTTGCAGTTGGTTCAAATTTTTAACCATGCAGTTGAACAGTAAACAAACTGTATTTGGATCAGAACTTTGAATGAACTGTAATAAGTGGAGAGAAACACTTATAATCAAGTTACAGTAACTAGTTTTAAAAGTTTTTAACTGCAGCAAATACACTTTAACATCGATAAAAATAATTTGAATAATTTCAGTTACCTTGAAATTTGTGACATATGACATGAAGAAGAGTTGTACAGACTTCTGGGTAATATGTAATACTGAATGGCATCACTTCCATTGCAAGACAATCGCCTGTTTCCACCCCGGTATAACCACTTTTCCAGTTTATAGAATCATTTGACGCATGAAAAAGATCTCCTACCCATTCATTTGATAATGACAGATCACGTTTGAATCCTGTCCAGAAGCTAATCTCCGGTCCTGGTGATAGAAAATTTAATCATTATTGTACATTTGAAAGTATCACTATGCGTGAACTACAGTAAACTAGGGCATACCTGAAAAAATATAATAACAAAAATACCGAACTCCTAGGAAAATTCAAAACGGAAAGTCCCGTATCAAATTGCAAAATCAAACCCTTATTGAAATTATATGTATTCCTTTATTCTGTCTAGTTTTAAAACCTCACCTAGCAAAAATAAATTTCAAGAAATTGCCATAACCTTGTCCTGTTTGAAGTTGTCCAGTGAGAGACCATCTGTGTGTGTGTGTGTTTTCGGGTCTTTTTGTCATATGTTTCGAATTTTTTACACTCGCTGTAATAATAAACACAGTGAAGTAATGAGATACCGAAACAGTACGATTAAAGAAATAAAACACAAAACTCTCAGCTTTTGCAAGTCTAAATATTTAAATTGTGTGTTGAATTTTCTTACTTGCAATTGGTGATGTTTCTAATGTCAATTGAATCACTGCCTCTATTTCCGTGGTATCTAACGGAGAGGCCATGATACTAAAGATGTCGTTGCATGCAGAGAATCCAGCATCCCATCCATGTTGTTGTGGCAGTTTGATTAACTCTTGTCCGTTATATACTGTCCAGGGAAACACATAGGAACCTATTAAGAATGAAATATAAAAAAGATTGTAATGGTTCAATTGTTAACGATAATTTACTGGAGATTTTTTTTATTATTAAATTGAAAAAGACATGTGTTAAAAGATTTTGATGTACACATGACATGAAATACAGTGTCACGTCAGATCAAAATAGGCACATGAAATTCAATGAACTGAGTTGGGGAACATGGAGCTAGAAGCACGTAAGACAAGCTTGTCATTACTTATTCCAAAATGTCTGTAAGCGCATGGCGTGTTTAATTGACAGGCCAGGTTACTTAGATTGCCTTATTTACGGTACGGTGACATTTTAAGTCCCCAATTTCCATGTAAAAGTTGTTTCTAATATTAAGTACTATTTAGTGGACTTCGAAATGACAAAGTTGTACATTCAACTTGCCACGTTGATCTTTGTTCCTCTAAAAACTAAGTCTGGCCATTCAAAATTATCCTTACCATCTACTTTCCATTAACAATGCTTGTACCATGTCAGGCTTTTTTTTTAAGTGCGTCCTTATTTATTTCTTCTCAAGGACAGGTCATTAGAACCGTTACCGACCAAGTAAATATAATATCAATATAAGTCATAGTATAAGTCAAATTTCCTTTAAACCTTTTATAATCTATAAACATATCTTTATATCTTTATATTAACACACACCCAAAATATATAAATAGAAAATAATGCTTCCTTACAATTTATATTGAGTGTTAATTTTAAATATAAATTTCACAGCAAAACATTATATTTAATGTTATAATGTACACTTTCCTGTGCTTTTTCAGTTATTGGAAACTAGGCTTAAAGTCAAAGAACAGTAAATGGGCTATGTCACAGATTTGAGTAAAATTGTGCATACAACTTTGGCTCGTTGAACTATATAATTGAAAATCGAAAAAAATAATACATTTATCTCTTTTATTTTCTGAAATATGACTGATTGAATTCTTTCAAAATAGTTGAACATTTGTATGGAATGCACATAAAATTGCAAAAACGATCTTACATTTAACTTAAAATCATCAAATCTCCAATTTCAAATCCATATATTTTTCTTAAAAAACTATATGTTGTTGTCCATTCTAATGATATAAAATAATCATATGGTCACCGACTTCGTATTTGGTGTTTAAACCTGTTACCCAGTTAGTAATAAAAACGTCAAAAATCGACGTTTTACGGCCTACAACGTGATGACGTTACGATTATTTCGTCGTTTTGTGGATTTTGTTCACCTAGAACACCACTTTGAATTACCTATACCGCTTATATGAAGTCAGTGATCGCGCCTATTATTATTTTGCATCATAAGAACGGAAATTGATGTACCAACAACATATAGTTTTTTTAAGAGAAATCTATGGATTTGAAATTAGAGATTTGATGATTTTAAGACAAAATTGAGAACGTTTTTCTCCGATTTAGTGTGCATTCTATACAAATGTTCACCTTTTTTGAAATAATTCAATCAGCAGTATTTCAGAAAATACGAGATAAATGCATTTTTTTTTCGATTTTCAGTTCAAGTTCAACGAGCCAAAGTTGAATGCCAAATTTTAACAAAATCTGTGACATAGCCCATTTACCGTAACTTGACCTTTCAAAATGCAATTAATAAAAAAAAACATTGATTAAATTATTTTTCTATATTGATTATCATACTGGTCATTTCAACATAATGATGCATATGCTAAAAACGAAAAGTATACCTTATAATAAGAAAATCAAAATTAGAATTATAGCACGTATATTTAGAAACAAACAACTACATAGTGTGTTTTATTAATCTTCTATGATCAACAGTTCATTGCACACATCAAAAACACTCAATAAATAGTCTGTTTAGTTCAAAGATCTATCAGTGATTCAAAATAGTAGGAATATTTGACAAATACAGGTTGGATTACGTCATTAAATATTTATGATTAGATTGGAAACAAATGAATATCTAGCATTACTCATCTCATGGCTGATAATAATATAGATTACATTTTGATTTTAAACAGTTTTTTTTACTTTAATCATTATGCACAGTGGGAAAAAATCGCGAGATAGATTAAATGTTAATGCAATAAATATCACTCACACTCGGTTACAAATTTAAGAAATAATTATCAACTTCAAAAACTCAAATATTCTTTGCTATAAGAACCTAAAATTTGACACTTTTATAAAAGTTTGATGCAAAGAAATTTGCATGTTGGGAATTTAAGAATCGTCGTGTGAATCTATTAATGATGTATTTCCCATTTGGTAATAGTTGAGGTAAAAATTTAAATTGAAGTTTAAAAGCGCAATATCATAAATATTTGACTGAGACATAAAAAGTTATATAGGAATCGAATTTACGTACATGAAGAGTAACTCTTTGTTAGATAGTTTGTTTTAATAGACAAACAACTTAGATAAATGAAGCATCTTCTTTTCTGGAGATAAAACATTTCACTACATACAATGTTGGTTTAAAAATTTATCCTTATATTTCTATTGGAGGTAGAATTTGTCAATGTGCCATATCATCGCCTACTTCACAAGTTGGAATATTACAGCGTCAATCCTAAAACCAACAGATGGATCGCTCCTGCCTAAATAACAGAAAGCAGAGTGTCACACTAGAGGGAGCTGTCACCACGCAAGTGCCAGTACTCTCTGGTGTTCCCCAAGGCACAGTCCTTGGACCGTTACTGTTCCTGGCCTACATTAATGACATGCCAGAAACAGCAACTACATCAGAGACCAAATTATTTGCCGATGACCCGCCTACTTTATCGAACCATCACTAACCAAGTAGAGAGCGACCTTCTTCAGAAAGACTTACACTAGATGATTGGGAAAATAAATGGAAAATGAGTTTCAATGCCAAAAAATGCCTTGTTATAAGAATATCACCGAAAAACCGTGCAGTGATACAAACAACTTACAAACTCCACAGTCATACACCAGAGACAGTTGAGTCCGAAAATACCTAGGAGTAACAATCAGTAACCACTTACCTGGAATAAACACATCGACAATACATTTGGCAAAGGAAATAGAACACTAGAATTTATCCGCAGAAATCTAAAATGCTGCACAAAACCAGTAAAAGCAGCTGAAAATGTATCCATAGCAAGAACTCCAGTGGAATATGCATGCACAGTATAGGATCCATCAAACCAAAATAAGATCAAGGCAATAGAACAAGTACAGAAAAGAGCAGCAAGATTTTCTGAATAACAACTACACAGATCGAACACCTGGCTGTGTCACAAATATGGTCAAAACTTTAAAATGGGAAAGCCTTGAAGAAGGAAGAAAAACAAATAGATAATGCATGCTATTCAAAATCCAGCATGCTCTAATAGACATATATCGTCAACAATATTTGACTCCAACCGATAACCAGACCAGAGGTAAAAACCAATTTTTAACTGTGTAATATCCCCAATCCTTGACTGCTGGATTTACTAAGAATTGCTCATAGATTGAGTTCAAAGCATGCAAACAATTCAAGCATAGTACTACTGAGATAATTTTACAGCAAAAATACCTGAAAAATAGTGGAGATACAACACTATAAACATATTTTTCTCCGAACTAACTAGATGAATAAGCTATTATAATCCAATTGGAGTAGGGAGATATAACAGTGTAGTTCTGACATAAAACTCGTAGAGTGTAGAAATATCGTATTAATGTTGTATAGGGAGATAGACCATTGCACTTGAATATCAAATACGATAGCTGTCTCAATTTTTATCAAAAGTGGACATATGACACTATAAGATTAACATGCCGAAATTTTCATTGGGAACATAATAGTTATAGGTAATGACACTGTCTGTCAAAAAATTAATACAAATTACCATTTACTTATAAACGAGGAGATTTTTCACCCAACTTGGACATCTCCATTAACTTTTGAATATTTGAATTCATTTAAAATCATTATTTTTCATCAAAACTAAATGATAAAATTTTCTTTAGGAATAAGATATACATCGTTTCAATGACACGGAATAATAATGTAAATAATGAATTTCATATTGCAGCAAATTGAGAAAAATCCGCAGATTATTTTTGAGGGAATGAAAATTTAGATACAAATCTGAAACGCTTTTCATTGTTTTAACGTGTAGATTTTTATACAAGACTCTACAAATATCTTTTAAAAGTTAAAAAAAAGGCAATGAAAATTACATGTTTTTCTTCGACTTTCAGTTAAAGTAGAATGAGAGTCAATAAGTCTTAAAATTGAGTCCATAAGTTTCGAAAGTTTGGAAAAATATTTGTATATAGATATCAACGATTCTAAAAGCAGAAGTGAAATTTGTTGTTGAATAAAAACATTGAAATCAGCGATATATAGATATTTTTCAAAGCATATTCTATCAACAATATATAGCTATTTTTCAAATATGCAATTTTATACAGATATCAAAGATATATAGATATTTTCCGAATTGGAATTTTATACAGATATCAACGATATATAGATATTTTCGAAAAGCTATTTTATACAGATATCAACGATATAAAGATATTTTTCGAAAAGCTATTTTATGCAGATATCAAAGATATATAGATATTTTTCGAAAAGCTATTTGATACAGATATCAAAGATATATAGATATTTTTCGAAAAGCATTTTATATAGATATCAAACATATATAGATATTTTCTGAAAATAATTTTCAAGTATGATATATGTGCTGTTATAAACCAGATTACATTTAGAATGTGTTTGTTTATGTTTGAAAACTATCTTTACATTTAGATAGGACCAAAACAGCAAAAAGTAGCAAATTTTGTTATTCTTAAACTGAAATGAACATAATATTTTAATTTAGACAAAATTGCACCCTCCACCCATCAAAATATATCAACAGAAAATGTAGTTTTATATAGTTTTTAGAACCTTCACTGTCATTTACAATTACGTGGTTGAAAAAATAAAGACGTACCATTCGAATCCAAGAGTTCATTATATTATCTATGGTATCATTTCAAGCAATACACCCGTTAGACCACACATACAAGATACCAATTTGTTCTCAGAAGGTAATTTACATTTCGCAAATACAAAAAAATGTTAACTTGAATAAATATTATATTGGTAAGAAAAAACGTCCCAAGGATGAAAACAATTACGAATTTGCGCAGCTGATAGACTATGAGGATTTTAAGACGTAATTTCTGTATGCGTTCTTTTCACGGGATAACTTGAAAATATATCATATAAGTTTTAAAGGATTTCGTAATTTTGATTTATTCCTCTTACGGGTCAGCAATATGGAAAAATCAGTTAAAACATTTAAGTGTTTTTTATACCGGAATAAATTGATGCGTCCTACGTACCTGTGAAAACAGCATAGGTGAAAAACAGAAGAAAAAATCTCATCCTGCAATTTGCAGCGTGTCAGTTATTATAGCATTATATCACTTGGAAGGAAAGCGCACAAATAAAAAGTAACAATTCTTTGGCCGTGCTATATCTGTTTGTTATATAAATTAGTATTTATTCAAATAAACGATATTGATTATCAAATGGCCCTTTCTTTCTTCATCGACCAGTACCAACTGCGTTAATTAATTTATATTAGAGGTATACTTTATGTGTTTACTTCGTTTTTAGATGTTTGTCAATTTACAGAAAAACTACTCGAAATCCGCAACTGTTAAATACAATACATACATAATATCCCAAGATCAACCTAACAGTTGCATTCGATCTTTCTTTTTAATTATTGGGAACAAACTTAATTGATTTTTGCATATAATTCTGAAAACTGTTAATAATGACTATAATAAATCCTATGATGAAATTTACTTTATCTCGTTATATATGACAAACAACACATATAACAATTAAAAATGGTTTTGTCAGTTTTAAAATAATAATTAGAATAACCAGATTAAAATTAATTAAATTTAGGTAGTATTAAATGTCGATAGAATATATAAATAGTGTATACCTTTGTCAGTACACTATATGAATATAGTATACCTTTGTCAGTTTACTACACGAACAGTAAATCTTTGTCAGTGTACTATATGAACAGTATACCTTTGTCAGTACACTATATGAATATCGAATGCCTTCGTAAGTAGAATTTATTAATATAGTATACCTTTTCAGAAGAATATATGAATAAAGTATACCGTTTTCAGTAGACGATGTTAATAAAGTATACCTTTGTCAGTAGATTATACAAATATATCATACCATTGTCAATAGATTATATGAATGTAGTATATCTTTGTCAGTACATTATACGAATATAGTATAACATTGTCAGAATAATCAATGAATATGGTATACCTTTGTCAGTATATTATACGAATATAGTATACAATTGTCAGTACAGTAGAATATATGAATATTAGATATCTTTCTCAATAAAATCTATGAATAATGCATAACTTTGTCAGTACATTATACTAATATAATATATACAGATATAGTAGAATGTATGAATATAATATACCTGGTGTGTGTGGGTAGGGTGGGGGATGAACACATCCTCCAAACAAGGTAAGGCAATATTTGTCGACAGAATTAGCCTCTCTTAGTATGTATGCATCTGCAACATCAGTTATACGATTGAAAACTGAACCACTGCCAACTTATTTGTAATAGCGACTGAAAAACGTTTGATGTTAACATTTCAGTTGTTGTTCCACATAATATTACTATAGTTGCTTAAAAAAGAAAGCATCTTCAGTTTGTGAATGGTTAGGTGGACATGAAGTGGAAGTTATTGTTAATCCGTAACGGATACGTAAGAGCTGCGATATGTAGTATATTAATGATCGAAAGAAACCTCGAGCCATTGGGTCTGTTACAAATCATAGTATTGAGATATCTACTAAACGGTCTAGACAAGGTTTACATATGATAATACCCTCTTTGCTTAGCCGTATCTTCAATTCCAAGCTCACTGGGATACACAGAAATGTAAATGTACACTGACAAAAGTGTTGCAGAGAATTTTTATTTAATGACCACACAACATAAATCTTTTTCACAAAATACAAAAAATAGCTCTGTATAATTTGTTTGAGCATGTGAGTAAAATGGCAACGGGAATTGCACAAAATCTTTTTCTTTTAACAATTACATTTAGCAGTGCTGCACCCATTCAGCATTTACATGAAAGAAACCCATGACCACAAGTTTTTGAAAGCTTTTTAACTGCTTCACGTGGCGAAAATTGAAGCTCAGGAACTGTTGCTGCGAATAGACATGTGTCTTAACCAGCTTCAATTTGATTTCTATACAATATCATGTTAAAATTCCAACAGCTGTTCAACTACAGTACCCAAATTCTCCATATTCAACAATTACGACAAAGATATTTCGAGGATCAGTGGGGCATAATCATACCGAGGAATAGGTATAATGACATTATCCCCACAGCAAGTTCTGAGGATTTCCGTTTCGTTTTCTTGGTAAGATATTCAGCTTGGATCTGTTGGCTTCCTGGCACGTATCATCGGTGTTTCAAAGTCAGTGTCATCCTGATTGTCACTTGGGCCGAGTTCTATTGTACTATCAGAATTTAAAGGCATACATGTATCAATTACATTTCCTGTTTCCATCTTGGTATCTAATTCTGATTCAGCTGATACAGTTTCTGATTCTGTATTTTCATCAGGATCATCTCTTCCATCATTATCTTTCTCTTCTAAAATTTTTTCTAATTTTTCGTCGAATACAAGATTAAGCAAAAGTTCTTTTTGAAGAGAAAATGAAGATAAACCAATCTTTGGCTCTGACCCCAAAAGAGCTGTATATGGAAATTTATTACTGTTAAAGATATATAATTGTAATTTGTACAAGCATTTTTTTGGACGAATTACAATTTGTACAAAGTTAACATACTAATTATAATTTGCAAAAAATTTGCAAAAACAAAGTTGAATATATGTAATCTAGTGTATCTTTCCAATTCAACTTAAAATCAGGGATACGCGGATACAGGTCAAATCTATTTCCTTAACAAAAATATTACGAGGATCGACTTGAGAACTGATTCTACATTGTGAACTCTTCATTTTTGTGTAGCATTTCAGCCGCGCCTTCATATGGGGTTCATGTATATATATCCCAATTCAGAAGAAATTCTAGGGTTTGAGTTCCTATCATGAGTTCCTTTATAAAGGATTGTCGCTTATAAGAAACTTATTGGCCCAAGGGTTACTTCTTGTAAAGTTCAATTCACCCCTTCAATAACTTTGAAAACGCAACCATGACTTGGTTTACTTTTCATCGGAATATCGGATGCAACAAATTCAATACATTTCACCGTGATTAGATCCGTTCGAGAAAAGAGGCCATTAAAAGATTCAAAATGAAGTTTTAAATCCAAATAATATATGTTTATAACAATATAGTTTAATCACTTCAGCGGATCATCATCAACAACTATTTAGTAATCTATTTGTTTCGTCGAAATTGATCAAATATGAGCAGCCAAATATGATAACTGTCATTAAATTGGTTTTATAGTTTTAGATTTTACCACGGGCGTTTCTATCATATTTTCATATATATTTATTATCCTTTATGACAAAAAAATACTTAGATGTACGTTTATATACCAAAGTAACCGTAAGTTGGAATGTTTTCTTAACAAGTTTTAGCTTTTAACAAATAAAACAAAAAATGAAGAGATGTGGTCTGGTTGTCAACGAGAAAACTATCCACCAGAGTTTGAATGAAGCGGTAGTAAGTATTTACAGTCCACAATGAAAAAAAGGTTTAAAAAACCCATACCGTATAGTCAGCTCGACATAAGAAATGTGAATTAATTCAAACGAGAAAACTAACGGCATAATTTACAACAAAACAAGTTATCACAAACAATATGACAGACCTGAACCAACGACAACCACTGTACTACAGGATTCTGACAGGCACCACAGGCACTTGTCTCTGAAAAAAAACCCATATTTACTTTAATACAACACGTGTTATATTAAAGTATATAGGTAATTTCTTTTTATAGACAAGTGCCGGTGACAGGCACATAAAGACTGTGGCGGGGATAAATATGGTTTGAGCGCTTAACCCTACCCTAACCGGGGACAGTAGTGTAACAGCACCACATAAGAAGATACTGTCTCTCGTTTTACCCTCCTATGTTTTTAAAGAAGATGTGATAAGGACAAGGTTTTTTTCCATGTAAATAAAGTATCTTTTTGAGTTCGGCTGTTGTTCATATTTAGATTTACCAATTAGTATGTGCTTAATGGTCAATTCAAGTCAAACATACTAGTTCTGATTGATGTTTTGCCTCAAGTGGTAAATACTACTGGAAAATCAGGGTCGAGGACAAGTAAATATATTACGAAGAAGGACCCTACATTGCATAAGAACGGCACTTTGAGCTAGAACTTTGACATGGTAGGTCACAATGTAGCTGTGCACAGGAAGACATGTCATCATACAATAATTATTCTGATTCTTAGCCGATCAGTCTTTGCCTTTTCATTAATGCTGAGTGCTTATCGGAGAAGTGCAAATACCTAGTTAGTTTGATCGACGCGGAATAGTGTCCTTAAGATATCAATGTAGTTCAATTTTATAAATTTTCATATCTGAAATTCCGCCGGAACGTACATAAATTGATTGATTTTATGTTCATGATTTCTTTTTTAATGGATTTAGGAATTTAATATTCAAATCGACTGATTTATTTCAGAAGGATAAAAATTATTTTATGCAACTTTCTGCAGCGACATTCTTTCCCGAAATTCTATTCAATGAGTTTTTATTTTTGTAAAAAATACTATATTTAGCCTTGGACCAAAATTTAACTAAAACCAAAAAATCATTGGTGTTTTAACAAAAAAATAGTTATACAATCTCTACAAAAATGGCCATTCCATTGCACCAAATGCGAAATTCGACAATTAATATCTCTTCAGTGATGCTTGAGGCCAAAATATTTGAAAGTCTAAAACCTAATACAAACGTTGAAGAGCTGATCAAACCAAAAAAAGACTAAAGGTAAAGCCAAACCCGGACAAGGAACCAGAGCTTTGCATGAGGGAGATACATTCCTTCATTCAAAATGATCTTACATTCGAAATCAAAATACTATTTTTCAAAGTTTTTATTTTTGAATTGAAATGTTTTACATGGTTATAGAAGCCAATTTTTGGACAACAGCTATCTGAATACAAACTTTGTCCTTTTAATTGCACAATTACTTTTTTTAATCCAATTTACATACTCTGACATTACTAGTCAATAAATGAAGTAGAAAACGCTTTCATATAAACCTTTAAAATTTGGGACAAAGTCTTTGAACAGTCAATAACGATGTAGGTTCTGATCGATCAAAAAACGTCAAGCAGCTGTTTATATAAATATACGTGAATAAGACATAAATATACCTATCAAACTGTTAACGTAAGAAATTCCAGTTGGGAATCATCTGACGTATGGGTGAATTTTTATAAGAATAATTTTTATCGTTAACAACATGTGCAATTCAAAACCTTTTGAAATTCTCGTTTCATTCTTATGAAGTAGTGCTTTAAACTTATAACCAGATATAGTCCATATTTTCCACTTTCTTGCAGACAAACAAATAACAAAATTCGACTACTTCTAGAATAGTTGAGGTAGTTTAATCGGTTATGTATTCTTTACACCACCTGTCACACGTTTTGAGTTTTGAATGATAAACAGTCGGTTTTTTTCTAGTATTTGTAATGATCTCTGCTGTTTAACAGACACTATTTTGACTACTTTCACAGTCTGATGATTTCAATGCCACAAGCTTCAATGTGTTTGACTCTGATGAAATACTTAGTAGTATCTGTACTGGATTGTGAAATTGTGACAGTAGTTTTGGCATAGAAATAACACATCTCTTTTTAATATTTCTATGGATATCTGTCATTTGTTTCTGGGGATCTGAGAATACAATGATTGTCTTAGTCACATTGGTGCAATTCGCAGAGCCACAGTATTTCTTTTCTCAAATCTTTGGAATACTCGCATAACGGATTTTGTTGGAGTGAATGCATATAAATCATGCCGTTCTAATTTACAATTAGAGTATCTATTTGAAATGCATTCATGTGCTGAACTGATGAGCAATATACTACTTTTTACTCTGTTGCAAACAGATTTATGGTTGAAGTACCTGTCTGCAGGAATATCAGATTCATTGCTACATTATTGAATGTCCATTTCGTCATTCTCATCTGATGTTTCGCCCTTGAATGTGAATGTGCTAAAACAGTTTTTTTTCCGGATGGAGACTGCACAAATAGACACTTTGTTCTGAATGCACCACTGGAAAAGTTCCCATAGCTGTTAAATTATTTGTTGACAAAGCTTATAACATTTGTATTGTATGACCTTACTTAAATAACTATCTCTCATACTTATTGCTCAATTGAAAAATCGCCGGAATGCATCGTCTCATTAAACAGGGATTTTTCGTCGAAAATAAGAATCGTAATGACACATTTCTTGTTTAAGGACATCCAAATCTTACTTTGTTAAACACCGCACTGATTCCAAAAAAACAAATTCACCGAAGATGATATCATTTAAACACTGGACTTTTTTTGAACACAACATAATTGTTCATTTTGGTGGATTGACATTTCAGAAGACAGTTGCTATTCCAATGGGTACCAATTGTTTACTATTTCTGGCCGACTTGTTTTTGTACTTATTAAAGAAAAAAATTATACAAAATCTCCTCAAATAGCACCTTTCAAAGTTCTACAGTTTCACTTTCAGATATGTTGATGATGTCCTGTCACTGAAAAACCCACATCACAGTGCGTGCTTGTACCTCATGTATCCCAGTGAATTTGAGATTATGGGTACTACCGAAACTAGAAGGTCTGCTTCATATATTCATCTCTTTCACGATAATGACAGATATTGATGACTTCAAACTAGAATCAATGCCATACATGATAATTTCACCTTTCCAATTGTTAACTTCCCACTTTTCAGCAGAAGCATGCTCTCTGTCCCATCGTATGGCGTTTAAATATCTCAATTGAAACGTCACGCTCGTGCATATTCACACTATACAAAGCAGGATGTGCTCCTTACTAAAAAAAACACTCCATCATATATTATTCGTCTAGGTACACGAATTTATGAACAATCATCTTCTGCCAGTACTGCTACTATTTTGTGGGATGCATTACGAAGACTAAGTAGCATTGGAAAAACGCTAATTTCCGCTAAAATTACTTATTCGTAAATACCATGTTTTTGTGCTCCACCACAACAATATTAAATTTGAAACGAAATAAGACACTGATCATCAAGAAAGATCTTTATCAGGGACAAGAAAGGGCAAGTGGTCCCAACACTTGACTCATTCCTTGAAGTCTAATCGTCTGTTTTTTTTAGTCAGTTGTGTTGTATATTTGTGATGTATGTTCACCCTGTGTTGACTACTGGATTCCAATTGTTGTCACATTAAGCAATTTTGTCTGTTTGGATTGCTTAATCAATTTTGTCAATATAACTGAACTATAAACAGCTGTCATACAAGTGGCAGGTTTAGCTATCTATAAAACCACATTTAACCCACCATTTTCTTCGTAAAATGTCTGTACCAAGTCATGAATATGACACACGTTTTCCATTTGTTCCGATGGTTGATATAGTCTTAAAGAGAGGCGAAATAAACTAAAGGGATATTCAAACTCATATGTCGAAAACAAACTGACAAAGCCTTAACAAAAACAAATAACGACAAACGACAGTACACAAAACACAACATAGAAAACAAAAGAATGAGCAATACGAACCCAACCAAAACACCAGGGTGATCCCAGGGGCTTCGGAAGGTAAGCAGGTCCTGCTTCACTTGTGGCATCCGTCTTGTTGCTCATGCAAGTACAAAACCGGTGAAAAGTCTAATTTTGCAGGTCTAACGTTTGATATTGTCAGAGTCTATGGATTTCCCTCTTTTTGAATTTACCTTAGAGTTCGGTATTTTTGTTAATATTTTTTTTTTAGCTTAAAATTCTCAAAATGTAACCTACTTTCCAAATTAATTTGAGAAGAACTGCAAGGTAAGCTATACTGGTTGTTCATTACACTTGTTATCTAACATCGTGTGGTTACTATAACTCACTTTTTCATCCACGAAAGCTGAAAAATCAAAAGTATTCTCAAACTGAATACGTATACGACTCGATATTTATGCATCCCGCTATCGGGTTTATTGACTTTGGTCGTTCCTCGTGCAGATGGGTTCTGAGGTGCGATTCGGACACAAGAGATTTTTACAGTGTAGTTTCCATTTAGTTTACCTTGTATTTATATTTAACTTAATTTGTACTATATCGATAGCCTGTCACCTACACAAACTTTTTAATCGGCGTCTTTGTCAATTTACTATCAACTACAAACGTTTTTTTGTTGGCGTCTTTGTTAGATTTATTTTAATGTTTGTTTGAATTTTTTAAGTCAGTTGTATCTGTGGTGTATGTTTACTGCTGGATCTCAATTATTGTCACATTAACCTATCATATCTGTTTGGTTTGAAAACACAATCTTGTCAATATAACGGAAATATAAACAACTGTTATACAAGTGGAAGGTTTAGCTAGTTATAAAACCAGATTTAACTTCAGAAAATGCCTGTACCAAGTCAGGAATATGACAGTTGTTTTCCACTCGTTCCGTCGTTTGATTTTGTCAGTTTTTATGAACTTCCCTATTTTGAATTTAACTTGGAGTTTGGTATTTTTGTTATACTTTTATACAATGTTGGTATCAGAAAATATGACCACCTATACTTCTCAGACGTACATGTGTCCTTTGCTACCAATCCATCCCCAAAGGCGCATAGCAACAGTTAACTGTTCACTGTCATCCTCATAACTTTACCAAGACCATATTTCAACCTTAACTGGCATGTTTCAAACAGAAAGGGCTCATTGCAAAGGCAATGCGTATATTAATAATCGTGGTCTTCAAGCTTATTTTCGTCTAATTTGAATATTTGGAAGACGACTTAATCTACATATACATTAAAAAATATCCTAAAATCAAAAGAAATCCTCTATAATATATGAAGGAAAAGCAATCACACTAACACGGTGGCATCGAGAGATTTACCTGAAGAGAGCTAACTGGAGGCGTTACCGTACAAAAATACCTGGACGAATGTATGAGAACGTATTGGGACATTGAAAATAACTAAGGAGACGGTTAAACAGATATACTGAAAACAGAAAAGAGCGCAAATGCCTAATATTGCTAAGTTAGAATATGCCTTTCCGAAAGTATAAGTACATAAGCCGTCAAGGTTATTTTCCAAAGAGTTCGAGCTTGATAAGCCAGCAATACTTTTCTGTGTATGGATCAGTGACTTAATCGAGATGGAAACCTAAAAGCTTAGTGATATTTTTGCTTTGAGAAATTAATATTGTTTGAGTCCGTTCACGTTGAACAAAAGTAACGTTCATGAAGAAAAAAATTATTTTTTTTTCAAACCCAAAAATTGGTGAGAAATGCATCCTTATTCTAATTAGTTTCCGTCCCTGCTGAACATTAACTGCTGTGTAGATGCTACAATAATAGGGTTAATCCTGCAATATCAGCCCTTTTAGGTGCTACAGCATACGTAAAACGTCTCCGGGCTATTTGAACGTTTTTGAATAATTTTGAGCACTAAAAAGGTGAGAAAAAGAAAGAAAAAAAAATGCAAGCACGTAAGACCGATATAGGTCAGACACCTTCGAGTGAGATTTATGGCAAGAGTTCAGTGTCTGAGGAAATTTGTCCGAGTTAGAGACCATAGATTTCTGATACTGTATAATGTTGTATAATTGCGGTAGTTGTCTTATTTACATTCATTCCGAAATTGAAATGTTCTTTTGATTTTGCTGTTAATAAGTAGATCTATAGGTTGTTACATAATGATACACATAAACATAATTAAGTGCAATGAAAAATAGAAACTCAAGGTATTTCGTTGGAATAAAAAATGAAATTAAAAGCATGATAGTTTTTCAGTTTTAAAATAAGACATAACTATTTGTTAAAAGAAATTATATGGGGATTAATATGGGGATTAGTGCTACGCTTACAGACCATGATATACAATATTTAGCCGCCGGCGGCCTGTGCAATACACAATAATTATCGAAAAATAAGAAACAGTTTGCTTAAAGGCGGAGAAAGGTGTATTCAGGTATCATAGTAGGAGTTTCTTGTTAACCAAAGGCATGAAGATTTCCATTGAAAAAGTTTTAGTGTGTTGAACACCGCAGAATCTAATCAATGAGAGACTTTTGGAGACTGTCTACTCAAACTTTGTAGGTTTAAGAAATTATTAAATGTTATAGAAATAGATGTGCCCTATTTTGTACTTGATTATAGATTAATGACTATACATAAAAGTGAAGAAAATTGATTGCAGAGTTTGGTATTCATTTTTATTATGACCTTTATCAGGAACGATTAGAGCCAAAGTACCCGTCATACAATATAAAAATACATAGAAGCATAACAATTGTTTCCACTATTTTGGTATGATACTAAAAGTGGAATTCAAAAAATAAATCTAGAGGAAATATTTTGAAGTGTTTGTAAATTCAGATTTTAAAAATTTGGACTAATCAATTAATATGAAAGTGATTATGTATTCCTCACAAAATTACTGTAGTGTCAACAAGCGCCTGAAAAGTTGCACAACAAGTGAAAGTTTGCGCCAAACGAAGAGTGGCCGGTGTCAGACAAAGACATTTACATTTTGAATGGCTGAAATGAGAGTTAATTCTAAATATTACCAAATAAAAAAGTCTTGTTTATAAAACCCCGAAACTATCTAGATGACAATGATGAAAATTGTTGTCTGAACATATAAGCCTTCTTATAACAAAATATCTAGCCTTTTCTTAAATATTCATCTAATCCTTTATTTCTGTTATATCAAATCCTGTATTGAAGAGTTTCATATTTTATGGATTAAGAGGTATTCCAGGAATGTTTTTGATTTGCATAAAAATATTCATATAACTACATTGAAATTAGAATGATGATACACCACACAGCTTCCTGATTTGTTCAAAGGATATCCAGAATACCAATGACCATGGTCCCTGAAAAAAATTGGAATGTAAAGTACATTTTAACATGACCCTTCTGTATTCATATGTCAAAATAATTTAATACTTTTGGAATTGAACTATATGATTTCTAGAAATAAGAGCTTGGCTTTTTTTTAGTATTTAAATTTGATTAATTAATTTTTTTTTTAAATATAAATATAACTACTTTCATTTAATTTCCCATTTTGTTTGCAATAAATAAAACATCATTACAATAAACTACACCAATAGAATTTTTCAACTATCATTCTTTTATGCGTATAAATAAAATTGAGAATGGAAATGGGGAATATGTCAAAGAGACAACAACCCGACCAATGAGCAAACAACAGCCAAAGACCACCAATGGGTCTCCAACGCAGCGAGAAATCCTGCACCCGGAGGTGGTCCTCAGCTGGCCCCTAAATATGAATGAATAGAAGTGAGGGTTATACGTCAATAAGACCACAGCCTTACAGCACAAAAATCAAAAGACACCAAGAATTTAACAAGTAGTTAGATAGAAAATTAATTCATGCTTATTTTGCTTAGATAAATCTCCGCAATAAATGCAGCACTCGTCAAACGATTCTTAACCCATATCCTGTTACAATTGTAAAGATTATAACTTGTCATAGGGGGACGACATTTTGATATTCGGGGGGAGGCCAGGAGGATTTTTTCTGGATTAATCATTTATTTTCATCTGTTGCTACGCATGCTTATTTTCCAGTGTGGAAATTTATTTTCACTTTTGCACACATTTGTTTTCTGCATTTTGTGTTGCAAAATATTCATGTTTATCCTGTCTTGAGCAAAGTTATTTATTTTCAGTTCTTACCAGGCCGAGTTATTGTTTTTTTTTCAAAATCCTCCTACCCCCTACACCTCAACAAACAAAAATTCCAATGGTCGTCCCCTAACCGTTGTTAAAACAGAAGGACTATTGTGGATATGTTTAATCTATGGTAAGGTGAATATGGAGCAAAACAAGTTTCCCTGTCTTATATTGGAATTTTTGGCTTCCAATGCTCTTCCACTTCGTGTTTGATTTGGCCTCCCAACTTTGTATTATTCGAGCGCCATCATTGAATCTTATCTAGACGAAAAGGCGTTGGGTAACAAATTATAAGCCTGGTATCTTTAATGATGGTATCACTGTTAGTAGTAAATATCAAATGAGTGAAAATCTAACTTTTACATTGTGGGTCACGACAATGTAAGGAAAATTTTCGAAAGATATGTATTGATCATCTAGAAACCGAAACAAAAAGATCCTAAATTTGTAAACTAAAAGTCAAAATTCTTGAACAGTGAATAGCATGGCTAACACTAATCTTGACCTGTATTTTATGTCAATAAAAATATTTAAAACAGTATTAATTATAGTGTTAATATCTAAAGAGACCATTTTGCTCAGATAAAACATTGCAAACTCTTACCAAATGGACGTGAACTCCATTGAAATAAGATACCCATAACATTACAAAAAATAACGAAAAATGTTGACCTGTATCACATTTATCATCATTTGCATCTGATAAGTCACCCATCCTTAAAGACACAGATATATCGAACTTAACCTGTTTCATGACATTGTGTAAACTTTGTTCAACAGAACTTAAATTATCATTTTTGTCGAGCCTGGGATGAAATTCGAGAAAAAGCAATCCGAGACTCCGTGTTGTCATCGACGCAAACATTAAGGTTCATTTTGTGATTTAGGAATAAAACCACCAATTCAGAGCCCTTTGCTTTCTGTGTTAAATTCTGCAAGTTCAAGAATTTGGACTTTCTAATCTTCGACTCATGTTTTCGATTAAGTTAATGTAATAGGCAGTCCAAGGTCTGTTTAAGTTATGATTAGTATTATCATAAATACCCAATTAAGATGTGAAGAAATCCCCAAAATCATCTGTATCGTTGATCGACATAATTAGGAAAACGTAACATATCAATCGGAACACCAATGTGAGATACAAAAGTCACGCGAGGTGTTCCAATTGAGTGCGAGTGCTGTAGCATCGATTACTGTATGTTATCTTTAAGCTATCTAAACATTAAACATTGTTGATATATCCTGTTTATTAGTAGAATTTAGCCATTTTAGTTTTTTTATCCTTCTTCACCTTATGTTTTATTGTCCTTTCGTTTAGTGTCTCCTTTTATTTGTTTCTTTTTTCCTCTGAAACTCAGTAAAATTAAATGTTGCAATTGATTTATGTTTAATAATATTTATTTCATGAAAGTCTTAGCAGTTCCAAAAGGCTCTAAATAAGACCTTTATTTTACATATTGAAGAAACTTACAAGTCTTCCCCATATAGGTAGAAATCCTTTATATAGAGCTAAGAACCCTTCCTGATTGACTGTCTTCACCAAACAATCCATTGATCCTTTATATAATATACCTCTGTAATAATCAGAAACAATTCAATATCGACATTCTCAAACTGCTGCTATGTACGAATGTGTTTCTCCTTTCTTTAAAAAAATAAGATCTTTTTCTTTAAGGACCTTTTAATTCATCTTAACATCATGTTCTGTTGCCGTCATTTTTTTTATAAGAACGTAAAACTATTTAATATGAACTAGTTAAAAGCAGTATTTTATTACACCTTCACGAAATGCAAGAATGATTAAAGGCCTATTTACGTTTTGAAAAAAAAAAAAAAAACATTCCACAATTTAAAAAAAAATAAAAAATAGATCTAGCTTCACATGTGGAGAAACACATTTTTGATCCGTTAATCTCGACAGAGATTATAACATACACTTAAAAGATATCGCCGGCTTTATGGTGATATATAAATAAAAGATTTAGAAACTTTGAGATAAAGTTCTTAATACATGTATAAGAAAACGTAACATGAATCAATGAATAATGAAGATATGGGCATGGTCAGACATCTTACATCCATGCTGTATAGCTGGTGAAGTTGAAGTCAACCCTCCGTCAATTTTACGGACGCCATCACGCGTTGGTTGACCGTTATGGAATATCCGTTTCACAGATTATAGCGGATATGTTCCAGTTGTCGTAACTACAAACTCCCCCCTCTTTCCCCGAGTGTGACCTACACAACTAGACTTATCACCGGGTTTTACTACTAACACGAACAACACGACGGGTTACACATGTGGATTAGGATCTGCTTACCCTTCCGGAGCACCTGAGATCACCCCCAGTTTTTGGTGGGGTTCGTGTTGCTCAGTATTTAGTTTTCTATGTTGTGTTTTGTGTACTGTTGTTTGTCTGTTTGTTATGTCTTTTTTAGCCATGGCGTTGTCAGTTTATTTTTTACTTACGAGTTTGAACGTCCCTTTGGTATCTTTCGCCTCTCTAGTAAAGTACACCTTATACGCATCATCACTGAAAACGTACCAAAGCACAAAAGCTTAGTATTGATCTTTGAACCATGAAAATGAAGCCAATGTCAGCTGATACCTCGATCTTTGATGCAGATGGACGACTGCAAACTAGAATCTTTGACAACCGTGATGATTTCAACTTTCCAATTTTCAACTTCCAATTTCTCAGCAGTAATTTTTCGAGTTAAGTATTTTTGTTACTTTACTTTTTTTATAACAATTCCTCTGCACCATCGTTTGGCGTTTACACATCTCAATTGACGAGTTACGTTCGTACATGTTCATACAATACGGACTTCATCGGCTGAGGTTCTTCTTTAACAAAAACTCCTCCAAAATGGACTGTAATCGCCGCTACACAAGTTTTAAGGTCACCATTACGAATTGGTTGACAGATACGATAGGTCTAATTTCTTAAAATACTAAATCAGTCGTCTAATTCATAATTTTACAGATTGAGTTTTATATTGTGACATTTAACTGTGTGTGGATTCACACGGCAGGTTATATGTCAAATACGTTGATGATATGTTCTAATTGTCTTTGCACAATGCTGTTCTCTTCTCCTCGATAACTTCCTCATGCAAAGTTAACCTTAGATGAATTTGACAATTCTTTTTTTTTATCCATTTTAGTTATGAAAGCTTCTCTCGTATTCGCGTATCTATGCATCTTAGGCTTTCATTTTTTCTATTTGAGCGTTTCTGATGAAGGGTAATCCAGAAAAGCGCTTCGGACGCAACAATTTAAAAAGCATTATTTTTTAGTAGCACTGGGTCGATACTACTCCTGTTGGACTTCTAATCACGGAGTGTATCAACAGCTCAGAAGTCATTGTTTCGATACTGACATGATTTATAGCATTCTTTCTCATATAATTTGTTGATAAATTTAGAAATCATTTAGAAACTAAGGTTCAAATTTCCTTCGATTAGGTTGACCTTGTATGAGTTTGAATATTCTTTTTAGAACCTTGTTGGTTATAAAGCACGTATTCGTGTATTTATACATCCTTGACATTAAAATTTTGGGTTTGAGCATTCTTGGTGGAATTAAATACAGAAAAGCGCTTCGGAGGCATAACATTTATAAATTGTTATAATGACATAGACGAATTAGACTTATCACCGACTTTTAACTTGACATGAACAACACGACGGGTGCCGTTGGTGGAGCAGAATTTGCCTATCATTCCGGAGCACAAAAGAATATCCGCGGATTCCGTCGGGTTTGTGGTGCTCAGTCTTTAGTTTTCTGTTTAGTATTTTGCAGTCTGTTGATGGTCCTTTTCTCGTCTTTCCTTTTTTTTGCCAAACTGTTGTCTTTTTTTCTTCGACATGTGATTTGTTATTTTGGCTTTGGTATCTTCTGCCTCTTTTTAATGACTTTAACAAACATTATTGGCGTTACTTTTTCTTCCAACTTGTAGTGATCCGTCATCATACTATTAGATAATATTTATCATAATGACGCCGAACAGATGACATCATTAGAGTTCCGAATTGTGAATTGGGGAAAAGAGAAGATACAATCTTGACAATTTATTCCCCTTCCTACTTATTTTTTGAATGTTAATCATAGATTAATTTTAGACATCAATTATTTGCAAACAACGTGATATTTCTCGATTTGGACGATTGATATTTCAACAAACAATCGATATTTGATCTTAGATGTATTTTACAAAACCTTTCGGGATTTTGAGTCCTCAATGCTCTTCAACATCGTACTTTATTTGGCTTTTTAAACTTTTTAATTTGAGCGTCACTGGTGAGTCTTTTGTAGATGAAACGCGTGTCTGCCGTACAAAGTTTTAATCCTGGTGAGTTAATTTCCAATGGGTAATGATTACTCATTCCTATTGTCTGACTTGCATTTGAAGCATAATTTATACAGCAAATTCTGCTACGACAAAAAGAAAAAAAAACCATCTGCTAAATCCTTTAACTTCACATTCAGATATATTGAGGACTTGGCACTCACAAATTCACATTCTAGCAAGAGCTTTTGTATCTCATAAAGAAGGCCTGGTCTGCTTTATATCTTACTGTTTGTTTCTTGAAGTTGTCATTTTCACAGAACGACATCTTCAAACTAAGAATTATGAAAAATTCAGAGAAACAATTGTCAACTCCAGATTTCTCAGACGTAAAATAACCTTTGTCTCACCGTATTGTCGTTTTAATATTTAATTGACGCATTACGCAGGCAAGTTAACAATATAAAAACTTGTTTTCTCGGCCTTCTATCTTACGGGAACAGAATAGTCGTCTCATCTGTAAATTAACCATTGTGTGCTATTTCTTATCGAAACATTTATGGATTCACGCGATAACCTCAGCTTTCACTTGATTTGTGTTTTCAAAACGGCTTTATAAGATTTCAACATTGTGAAATACTGTTGTTTCTTATTTCATACTCTCTTCTATGCATCCTCATACCATGTTATATGAGTGTAGTTTATTTAGTATCTTAGAACTAAACCGTGGCATAAAACTTGATAGCAGTCAATGAAGCATTGACTATAGCTTAGAGGGACCTTTCATATATAGATCCCAGAATACACATTTTGACTAAGGGAAAATTTGCATGGTATGTTATGCGTGCATAGCAGGAGATACTTACCCTGTTAACGCAACCGTACTTGATCTTTTCGAATTTTTGCGATTCCCTCAGTTTTTGTTTTTAGCTACTAGTGGGATGATATCATTCATAGCGGAACGTGATGTTAAAGGATACTGTATTGAAAGTAAGCAAGAATGAATTGAAAATAATATTGAAAAGTCTTTTGAAAATAAAAAAAAAAATGTACAAGTAATTGATAAATACAGGCTTGCACATGGTTTGTTTTGTGATTAGATAAAATTGTACCAATTGTCAACTTCAGATTTCACAGAAGTAAAATACTATTTGTCTCATCGTATTGTCGTTTGATATCTTAATTGATGCATTACGCGCGTGCAAGTTTACTTGACTAAATTATCCGTCATACATTAATCTAGTACCTACTGCATATAAGAATAAATACCTTCTATTTTCTGTAGGTTGATTCATAATTCTAGTTTTTACAACATCAGCTGGAGTCCCTAAAATTGCCATTGCTAGTCCAGAACAGGTACTGCAAAAGTTGATTATATAATCATTTTCCCAGTACGTTATGAAACTCACTATAGTGGTTGAACATATCTAAATTGATATCCTAGGCTTTTTTCATAACAGAGACTGGTATATACTTAGAAAAAAGCGGAAAAAAATAATTGTTTTAGAATCAACCCATGTTGACATAAAAAGCTTATAATTAGATAAAGGAGGGTTTAAAACGAAGCCTTATTTCAATCTCGTCTGTCATAAAAGGGAGACACTGATATGGTAACTAAAGACTATACGGTATGGATTTTTCTCATTGCTAAAGGTCGTACGGTTGCCTGTAATTGCAAATAATGGAATTTGATGCGACTGTCATACAAGTGAGAGATTAAGCGCTTTAAAACCAGGTTTAATCCACCATTTTCTACATAAGAAAATGCCTGTACCAAGTCAGGAATATGACAGTTGTTGTTCATTCGTTTGATGTGTTTGTGCCTTTGATTTTGCCATTTGATTAGGGACTTTCCGTTTTGAATTTTCCTCGGAATTCAGTATTTTTGTGATTTAACTTTTTACATCTATTTAATTTGAACTTTGGTGGATAATTGTCTCATTGGCAATCATACCATATCTCCTTATTTTTATATTGCAATTCACACCAAATCTGGGAATCCAACATACGTTCCTACATCTTTCACTAAAGTGAAGAGTTTAAGTTATTACAAAACCGTCCTTCTCTCTTTTGGTATTAACCTGAAAAAAAGGCTTATGAAAATTTCCCATCTTTATACTGGACACCGAAACTTTAAAAATTGTTATCCTCTATGTAGCAACATCACAGCAACTCCTGCATATGGAGTATATATCTCCCAGTTGATACGATATTCCAGAGTTTGTATTTCCTATATTAGTTTTTTTGATAGAGGGTTGCTGCTTACAAGGAAGCTATTTTACCAAGAGTTCCAAGTGGTGAAGTTGAAATCATTCTTTTGAAAATTTTACGGACTCTATCACGAGTTGGTTGACCGTTATGGAATATCGGTTTCACAGATAAAGACAGATATGTTCAATTGCCGTCCTCTTTTCCTCGAATGTTACCTAATGAATTAGACTTATCGCCGGGTTTGTACTTACATGAGCAACACAACAGGTGCAACATGTGGAGCAGGATCTGCTTACCCTACAGGAGCACCTACGATCAATCCCGGTTTTTGGCTGGGTTCGTGTTGTTCAGTTTTCTATGTTGTGTTCTGTGTACTGTTGCTTGTCTTTTTGTCGTTTTTCGTTTTTTTGCCATAGCATTGTCAGGTTGTTTTCGACTGATGAGTTTGACTATCACTTTGGTATCTTTCGCCCCTTTCTTATATTGGACAATATATGTGTCGTCCCACTAACGGTCTCCTTAAGTTTCAATAATAATCTTTCTGCAGAAAAAGATGGCTAAAATATTGTGATGAGGTATATCAATCCAGTGGTGTTAATCGGATGTGGATTATTGAAAATTTAAAAGAACATACTCCAAAAATTATCATCAAAATCTTTAGTTATGTCATAATTTTGATTTTTCTCCGCTCTACTTTATTGTTCCGTTGATTGAAAGCGTTTGATTTTGTCAGTTTTTATGGACTTCCCCCTTTTTGACTTGGTCATGGAGGTCGGTATTTTTGTTATACTTTTTTTCCATATATATTTACATTTATAACACTATAATCTTATCAAACAAGGTGAAGAAGTAATCATAAATAATGATTTTTTCTTTGTCTGTTTTTTTAAATGTGAGCTAACAGTTGCTAACAAAACAAATATTCAGATAACGGAATGCTTTTTATGCCAATTAAAACTACACGTCAGTAATTGTAGACATTTATTAATTTATATACCAACGCAGACTTTTTCGTTGTTTAATTCATTTGTTTGTAAAACAAGTACAAAAATTATCAATAACAAGCATTTAAATGGCTCATTCTAATATTTGGTAGCGCTTTCTTGTCTTCAACACAACTACGACGTCAAATGACGTCAAATCAATGACGTAATGACAACGTTTTATGAAAAAGATGGAACAAATAAAAAAAAAAAAAAAAAATAACAAAAACAATAACCACATAATAATTCAAATATATGAAATGTATACAATACATGAAGGAAGGCGTATTTTAAAAAATATTAAAAAAGGGAAAAAAGCTTTGTTTTTACAAAAAAGGACATATATGTCCTTTCCGCAGTAAGCCAGGGGAAGACACCTATGTCCCCCCCGCAGTAAGAGGGTTAACATATCCAACTGCATGCTTTACCCTTGTGTATGTTCATACTATACGGACTGTATTAACTGTGCTCCTTGCACAAAAAACAGCTCCAACAGAGTTATGAGGAAGAATGACTGAAATCAAGACTATATAGGTTTTACGGTCACCATCACGTTGTAGTTGACCGATACGGTATGTCTGTGTCTCAACTCATTAGCGACATGTTTTCGTGGTCTTAGATCGTTAGATACCAGAATAGTCGTCTGATTCATAATTTACCTATTGTGTCATTTTGAGCATTCCTGGTGAAGGTAAATCCAGAAAAGCGCTTCGGAAGCATGAATTTATAACGTGTTGTTTTATTTTTTTTACTTAGTGTGGATACGCATGGCGGGTGATGCATCAATGCACAGCAGTATACGCTTACCCTGTCGATGAACCCGGTTCTAATCCTTTCGGAGTTCATGCCATTCCCTCCGCTTTTGTTGTCAACCTTGATTTGTGAACTAATGATGGCTTTATGAGATTTGAACATTGGTAACCTTGCCTCAAATATAGGAACTCGGTCGATATAAGATTTATAAGCAACAACGTTTTAATATAAGGCTAGCATTGCATTTAAACGTATGATATAGTTTTCATTTTCTTATTTCCAACACGGCGTATTTATCTAAATCAACCTGCATTCCACATTGCAATATCAAATGAAAATTTAAATCCATTTGGGTTAATTGCGAGTTTACTATTTATCGTTCATACTTGCGAAGGGAAGAATAGATATGTGCAACACTTTATAATCCCAACCTTACCACAAAAAAATGTGAAATTTATGATATGGTACACCTCCGAATTTCCAACAAGACGTTGCACGCGTTGTCGTGCTAGTCATACCCGCACTAGTAAATCAAGGTTTTTGAACGGCACACAGGAAGTAGGTGTTTGCCAGATCCAGAAATTGCTCACACGTTATGGCCCCTTAATGATTAGTTTATAAGTTCCTGAGAATAGAACGACAAACATATTTGTTTTCATTCAACATGGTAAAAAGTTAAAAGTATGGGTAAACAGTAAAGTGTCTCACAGATTTGACACGCGATAAAACGTTACAATTTATCACTGTCAAGCTACTGATCAAGTATTAAGTCTTTCTGTTCAGTAGATCATGACAAAGTGTGACGAAAATATTTGATGGATTATCGGACGGACGGACAAAGTGATTTCAATTTAGCTGCTACTCTTTGAGTGGGTGCATACTGAAGTATTCACTAGGGGTTGCAAGCTACCATTTTATAAGTACATTGTACATGCTGTAGTTAAAGAAGTTTAAGAAAAGGAAACAGAAAGTAAATTTGTAAATTTCCATTCTATAACTGCATTTCTAGAACAAACTCACTATCCCCGTGATTGACAGACAAGGGTTGCACTAAATATTATGACCATATTGTGTTTTAAAAACTTGCATTCATTACCCTGATATTGTATGTGTCACCCAATTATCTGTCAAAGATGTATACTGTAAAACTCCCTGTTTAACTGTATCATATGTTGCTAGATCTAAAAAAAAAAGTAAATTAAAAAAGAACGTATATTTCGGGTATTAGATGTGTTTATATGGATAACACAATCCATTATCAGTCAATAGTTATGGTATTATGCGATCAAAACACTTGTTTAACTTGCTCCGTTAAATGGAAAATACCCCTTCGGCATGACTTGTGTATCCTTCTTGGGTACTTGACATCCATCCTTATTTCTAGCTCACTCAAGTAGATGATATGTAGATAATTTTATAATTTCCTAATTGAGGAAAGTACACCATCTGAAAAACACTGTTGCTTGCCTTTTCACCGTTTTTTTTTTTGTATTGTTTTTTGTCATTGTAAGTTTTTGGCGTTGTAAGTTTGTCTTCGATTTATGAGTTTGAATATCTCCTTGGTATCATCTTCCTCCTGTCTCATCAAAGTCGACAAATGGCAGCGAAACTCTTGAAATCAGAAGAAAACTCTTATCATTAAGGAAAGCGTATGTAAACGACCATTAATGACATACAAAAGTAATGGCAATTATAAATCTTTTGTATCGATAATATTAGTTTAGGCTGAAAAATCTTTTGTATCAATAATATTAGGTTAGGCTGAAAAATCTTTCGTATCAATAATATTAGGTTAGGCTGAAAAATCTTTTGTATCAATAACATTAGTTTAGGCTGAATATAGCCCTCATGAAAATCAGAGTTGCAATAATTTTTATCATAATACTCTGTGTTGATATACGTCAGTTGCAGTTGGTCTATGTATTGTCTCGTTGCTTTTGGTTTGTCTCGAGTTATTTCCACTGGGTCAATATTTTTTTATTTCCCTTTTAATATTGGTTCGATAGAAAGTGAAATAACAAAAATACCGAACTCCAAAGAAAATTAAAAAAGGATAGTCCTTTATCAAATGGCAAAATCAAAAGCTCAAACACATCAAACGAATGGAAAACAATTGTCATATTTCTGACTTGGTACAGGCATTTCCTTATGTAGAAAATGGTGGATTAAAGCTGGTTTTATAGCTAGCTAAACTATTTAGTTTCGACGTACATTTAAAACGTCATTCGATATCTATAAATTGGCATTTTTCGTTAACAAATTCTTCAAATAGTAATTATTTGAACAATGGGTGAACGATTCATGTTCCTGACAAGGTACAGATCCTATAAAAACGAATGACGTGACTTTGAAAAAATCAACTTTCTTTTTGCCCGACAGAGTAGGCCTTAAGTTTTTGTACAAATCACAATACGCATTATGGACGGAAAGATAAAAACATATAATAAAACAAGACCAGTGCATGAAAACTGTGCGGATTATAGTCCGTTGTACTAAAATCAAACAACAATATAATCAACCTAATAGAAGTAAATAAAAGTCTATGAAAGTGTTTTGTGGACAGGAGATCCTTACCTTTCAATAGCACCTAAAACCATCCAAATATTTTTTTTGAAATAACGCTCAAAGTTTTTATTGTAAGTGTTCTATGTTAGAAAACGTCTTTCTTTGGTCATGATGCATTTAGTTTGATGTGTTTCCATATAGTCCTTAAGATTTCAACTTCTACTAAAACCTTTACAGCTGTCTTTTTCTCATCTATCACACACGAACACTTTGGACGCAAAAACTACTCCAATGATTTACTCAAGGCTGATTATAATATTTAAGGTATCATATAAAAATCAATGCAATCATTTGAATAATAATAAGAAAACACGAGTAATGTAAAAATGTTCTTTAACATTTTTAAAATTAAAACATTACAATTCTTAAATAACTGAATCATTACCTCCCATATTGATCAATGCTGCTCTTTGAACATTTGGCACAACACCTCTATAAAGACCTCTAAAACCATCCTCTTTTATTATCTTGCGAAAAGCATGAGCTGTACTCTTTACTCTGAAAAAGCAACGATATTTATTGGCACCCGAAAACATAAACGCTAAATCAAAGACACACGCAAATGCATCCCTTATAAAAAAGGGCCCTTAAATACAATTTTTATTCTTTTAAAGTCCATAAATAACAATTTTGTCTTCAGTTCAAAAACCATAACATGAAATTTACATGTCACTGTGAGAAGTCGATTCCTTAAAATGTATAAAATCTTTTTAAATCTCATTCAGAAAACGAACTGGGAAGATTTTATTTACTAAGTATACCCAATCGTTTTCGGAAAATCATCCCCAAGGATACTGCTAAAAACAAACATGCAACATGAATTTCATATATAATTTACAACCACTTGAACCTTTGAAATGAAAAACACTTTGATTGAAAGCAAGTTATGATAAAATTGAAAAGTGTTTACTGTATCTTGCTCATCCTGACAATGATAATGAAACTTATTTATGATCTGATTTGACAATTCGTAATTAAGTTAAAAGAATGTGTACTAAAACGACACTCAGTATGGATAGAACATATTAAGATGTTTGATTGTCAACAAAGAATTAACATATATCTAGACGCTATCTAATTTATGTAATTTTGCGAAAATTGAATTTAAGCTACAAGTAAACATCTTCAAGATGATTGTGGCTTAAAAGTCAATAAAATAACAAAACTACAGAATTCCAAGGAAAATTCAAAACAGAAAGTCCATCTTCAAATGGCAAAATCAACAGCCCAAACACATCAAACGAAGGAAAACAACTGCCATATTCCTGACTTGGTGCAGGCATTTCCTCATGTAGAAAATGGTAGATTAAACCTGGTTTTATAGCTAGTTAAACCTCTCACTTGTATGACAGTCGCATATAATTCCAATTTATTGACAACAATGTGTGAGCAAAACAAACAGACATATTAGGTATAAATGTCTAAATTTGAATACAGCAGTCAACATTGTGTTATAATCTTAATCACCATACAAACAAACAACTATGTCAACAAAGAAAAACAAAATGGCATATATAAACTCAACAGACAAAGCACATAAGCAGAAATGAAAGACAAGAATACAAAAAATGCCAACAGCACAGTAGCGCAATGGCTGGATGTAATAATTCCGAGCCACGCCAAAAGAATATTACCAAAAATAGACTATACAGTTAAGGTAAAAAATATACAAAGACAAATAAATAGAAAACTGCAACACGTAATTAAGATGATAAATAACGTCAGTACCTAGAATCTATACTTCAAGACCATCATATATTATTTGTATTGTCTTTAATTTCTAGTTCTGGAGAATATGTTAATGGAACCCAAACAGAAAAGTTTGGATAGTTAATGGAAAGAACATCATCAATATATCTGAATGTGAAATTAAATGTTCTGGCTTCTTTAATCTTCTTTTTTTTTGACAAGAGTCTGAAGGAACTTCAACTCATAGGAAAATAAGAAGAAGTCGGCAAGGATAGGCGCACAGTTCGTTCCAATAGGAATGCCGAAAATTTGTTGAAAAAGTCTACCTCAAATTCAACAAATATGTTGTTAATAAGAAACTCCAGCATACTGATCACTTGTTCCTTGGTGTAGAATATGTTACCTTTTTGTTAACGATTTACAAAATATACTGTATGATATCCCAAAGCAATACATTTATAGCGTATGCTACCATTATTTTTACTGAAAAGCATTGTGGATTGTATCTGTTAGACGATTTTTCAATTTCACATTGGGAATGGTGGTATAAAGGGTTGAAAAATCAAAGGTATAATTAATTTCAGAGACGGATCGAGATTTAAAATGATGCAGAAGTTCTTTAGGGAGTTTTTAGAGTCCACATATGGTTAATACCACCATGTGAGTAAACAGTTTCACAGTATTTCTGAAGACCTCCTTTCACTGCGGAAAAAATTTTTGTCAATCTAATGGACAATTCCTATGTAGAACATGCAGATGAGCAGACAATGTAAAGTTGTTTGTATGGAACTTTGTGAATTTTGTGAAGCTTAGGTATCTAATACAAACAAGGTTAGTCCCCAGATTTGCTGTTAAATGTAATTTTCATTGCAGCCATGAAGGACTTATGATTCGCCAAAATCTCATCCTTGTCAAATGATATGTTGTTTTTTTTTTTATGTGGGATTACCTGAGTGTTTATTTATTTTAAATTCTTTTACAAGACACTCGTAGTAGTACGATTTACACACAAAAAACAATATTATTAAAAGCTTTGTCTGCAGAAACAACAACATATATATCGTGAAGAGATGATAGACATTTCACCGCTTCTTTGTCTCTAAAATAATTATTTTGAAGTTATGGTTCCAATTGATGTTTTGGGGTTCCCTGAACTTAGGACCATGATATATCACCTTTCAGAGATGTTCATGTTGAATTGTGTTACGATCCCTTCTAATAACATAGCCAGAGGGGCTGTAAATCTAAGGCAAATGGGAACAGTCACATGTCAGAGGTTCTTTTAGGTATTCTTGTAAATCAAGGTCCGGTTATGTTTACTTATAGTTAAATATTTTAGGTGCAATGGTAAATGGTGTAACTGTAGGATACAAAAGGAACAGACTGATTTGGAAAATAAAGTGGAATTTTAGATGTTACCTCTTTGTGATGAAGAACGTTGCTGATGTTGATAGCATCGATTTATTTATTAGAAAACCGAAGTTTTACTCACCTTGGAGGTTTACCTTCTAACCTTCGTCGACCTTCCATTTGCATCTGTACTTTGACAAGATCTGTAGGACTAGCAATGAACTGACCCATAGCACCTGCTGTAAGTCCACCTAATGATGATTTCCTATTTCAAAATTTTTCAATGAAAAACAGAACTGACAAAGTATGCTGTGTGACTGAAGGTAGTATATACAAATTTTTTTTAAATTTTACTCTCATGAATCACCCTTAATGAAATTTCATACTTTCGAGAAGGAAGAATATCAAGATTGAGACCATATCAATATTGGTTAAAAAAATACAGATGGACAGTAATGAACTTGTTGAATCGGTAACAAAATAGAAGCGGATGATACTGATGGGAGATTCAAAACTTTTAAGTCAAAGATAAAGATAAACTGGCAACGGCATGGGAATAAACAATAAAACGAGGGGGGAAAAGTCCACAAAATACTGAATAGATATCTGAAGACTTAGCAACACATACCCCACTAAATACCGGAAAGATATACCAATTTGATTATTTTCATGTTAGCTGAGTCACTTTGCGAATTTAAAGCCAAATTAAAAAAACAAAGTTGCATGATGGAATTACAGACATCGACATTTCTACAATAAATTTTGCATCAGTTAAGTGAAAATTAGTTATCATTTTATATGGTCATAATTATAAATTAACAGTTTAGAAGAATTTGAATTATTCGAAATACTAAGGATTTTCTACCCCAGGAATAGATTACCTTAGCTGTATTTCACAAAAACTTTCGAAATTTTTAGTCCTCAATGCTCTTCAACTTCGTACTTTTTAACTTTTTTAATTCGAGCGTCATTGATCAGTCTTTTATAGACGAACCGCGTGTCTGGCGTACAAAATTTTAATCGTGGTAACTATGATGAGTTTATTGATCACATACATCAACTACAAACTGCTAGTATATAGCCTTTAGCTTTTATGTCAGAATAACAGTTATGCAAATTAATCTTTTAAACGCAAAAACATACCATACTGGAAAGCTGCCATCTGAATTTTTCTTGAGAACTTTTTCCCTGATGATTTCATAAAAAGATATTCGACACCCTGTATACACTGTAAGTGATAAACGAATTATCTAATTATGCAATTGAACTTTTATACGAATATCTTGTCAAGGAACAAGGTGGGTTTCGAAATAACTTAGGCATGTATAAGACAACAAATATAACAGTGGAACGTAAATTAGAATCTATATAAGAACGCATAACAAAGTAACCAAGGATGTGACGTTACATACGGAACACCAAAGTATAACGTTACGTTACGCGCAATTAAAGTCACTACAGGTTTACCCTACCGCAGCACTTTTATTTCAATACTTGATTTATGTCAGTGTTTATTGGCCAAAAATGGTAGGTATACTATTTGTCTTCTATAGTTATTTCGGTCTTGTGATATTCAATCGCTTCGTCACTCTTTCTGTCGTTTTCGTTCCTTTGACATATATTGTTATTTCCTTTAATTTTCCTATAATATAGTAGCTCACCCAATTTTTTCAATATAACGGAACTATAAACAACTGTCATACAAGTGGGAGGTATAGCTAGCTATGAAATCAGGTTTAATCCACCATTTGCTTTGGGAAATGCCTGTACCAAGTTAGGAATTTGGCAGTTGTTTTTCATTTTTTTTGTTGATTGATAGAGTTTGATTTGTCAGTTTTTATTAATTTCCACCTTTTTGAATTTGTCATGGAGGTCGTTATTTTTGTTATACTTTTTTCCATATATGTTTACATTTATAACATTTTAATCTTATCAATTCAGGTGAAGAAGTAATCATAAATAATGGGTTTTTTTTGTTTTTGTTTTTTTTTTTAAGAAATATGATCTAAGGTAGATATACTGTGAGCAGATATAAAAAATATACTCTCTCATCGCCCTCATTATCAGAAAAGATAAACAAACAACGTTTGTTATACTGTGAAGGTACAAAAATAGGTGGCTTGTTGTTACTGTCGAGGATCTTAAAGATCATTAAAACATAAGCATGTTTTCGGATAATCTGTGGATGAAATTTGTATATCTCCAGTACATTCTTACGAAACAAGAAACTTAAAAAATTATGCCGAATAAAAGAATAAAATATAAAGTGCACAATGGCATACAACATTATCATGTTTACTGTTTATTTCAGACGATCAGAGCACAATGTGAAAAGAAAAATGGTCAATACTTTGCAATAAGGCACACTACCATCGACTTCGTGTCATGGAACAAATGTTCCTTAATAATTTTAGTTCCAAATGGTTGAATAATTCTAGAATATCATTTCCAATGATAGGAATATTATAGTATTGACGGAATAAAGAGAGGCGAAAGATACCAAAGGGACATTCAAACGCATAAAACGAAAACAAACTGATAACGCCATAGCAAAAAACGAAAAAAACCCAAAACAACAGATTACAAAACACAACATAATAAACAAAATGCAGTGCAACAAGAACCCACATAAACCGGGGTGATCTCAGGTGATCCGGAAGGGTAAGCAGATCCTGCTCGACATGTGGCATCCGTTGTGTTTCTCATGCAAGTACAAACCCAGTGATAAGTCTAATTCAGTAGGTCACATTTGGAGAAAAGAGGACGGGATTGTGGTTACAACAGTTGGAACATATCCGTCGTCATCTGTGAACTGATATTCGATAAATTTCAACCAACTCATGATGGCGTCCGTGAAAAAAATATAGCATATTTGTTCCAACAGGAACATGTACCATAGGATTGCTTAAAAGTTAGCGCATTCAAAATCTTCTATATGGAGGAACAAACATACTTTCCTCGGAGTTCAGTATTGTTGTGATTTTACTTTTTGCAGACCGTCATTCAAAATGCAAATATCGGCCACGTCAATAAGCATGAAAACGTTAACATAATGAATATGATATTGATGATAAATGAGGAACGAATTCACGGTTCTATAATTCATAAACAAGACTTTATTTAAAACCAAACATCCAAACAGAGAAAGAGAACTTTTCGAGAAAGAAGAATGACTTTTGCTTTATTTTTAATGTTTTATTTATCAATTATTTCCTCATTTGTTTTCGTACGTGGGAACTACTTACATAGATGTCTATACAGAGCTGGAGTAAGACCTTGAAATAGTTTAATGGCACCCTCTTCTTTTACTGAAAGAAAAATACTGAACGCGTGCATAATGTAATATCATAATATTATAGTATACTTTTAGTACCCAAAAATTAATTCATACAACTCATAGTTTTGTTGGAAATTTCCAGATGGCCTATTAACCAAACATTGCAATCTTTAAAATACAATTTTTGTTCATTGGTTATTATTTACCGTCAAATTGACAATTGACATGTCGTAACAAAGGAGTGGGCCGCCCTATTGACTTGTTGAAATACATTGTGCGATTCATGCAATAAAGCGAAATTACCTCACAATCTTCACCAAAGAAATGAAATAGCATCTATATTAGACGCGTACAAGTAACAGAATAACCATCAGCTTTAGACTTTCTATTCGTATGTCGTAAGGTTTTGGCATGGCGTTAATGCAACAAGATCACTCACGATATTTGGTACATTTTTCCAAGCTGTAATGCATTAATTTGCTTTGTTATGCATTAGAAAAAAAATAACAGTTCTGTTGTGTTCTTATTTTTTTCATTTCAATTTTCACACAGCGATATCGACATATTGTTTGTACATAAGCAACCAGATGCGGATCTAGGATTTTGAAAAAGGAGGACCCTAAACTAGGCAGCGTTAGAAGTGGAAGATAATAAGTCTATGCCTTAACCATATATGTAGCTCCATAAGGGGACCGCTCCTGATCCGCACAAATCCGTTTACTATACATGTTGAAGTACGCTTAGGAATTATTTAACAGCCATAAATATTTTCATCTGTGAGTGTGCGCTAAATATAAATATATCGAGAATTTTATGGAGCTGTTGTTTACAAAGCGAATGCAGCAAGTCATATTAGAATTTCAACCTGACGTTATTAATAACTGTTTAGGTAAATTGCATGATAAATGAATAAATCATTTGTCTTATCAATACCTTACTTCTGCACTTTCAGTGTTCAACCAACTTCAACTATTTCTAAATGAAATGTAATGAAAAGTAAAATAACAAAAATACAGAACTCCAAGGAAAATTCAAAACGGAAAGTCCCTTATCAAATGTCAAAATCAAAAGCTCAAACACATCAAACGAATGGAAAACAACTGTCATATTTTTGACTTGGTACAGGCATTTCCGTATGTAGAATATGGTTGATTAAACCTGGTTTTATAGCTAGCTAAACCTCTCACTTGTATGACAGTCGCATAGAATTCCATTATATTGACAACAATGTGTGCGCAAAACAAACAGACATTCTAGGTAAAAATGTCAAAACTGGAGTCAACATTGTGTTATAATCTTAATCACTATAATACAAACAACTATGTCAACAAAGAAAACAAAATGGCATATAGATACTCTATAGATAAAGCACATGAACAAAAATAAAAAACAAGAATACAAAAAATGAACATATCACAATAACACAATGGCGGGATGTATAAATACCGAGCCACGCCAAAAGAATATTACCAAAAATGGACTACACAGTAAAGGTTACAAATATACAAAAACAAATAAAAAGAACACCATAACATGTAACTAAGATAATAAACAACGTCAGTACCCAGAATCTATATTTCTTCTATTGATATCTTAACATCAATAAGAGAACGTAAAATAGATCTCATGGCAAACATATCAATCGAAATCAACGAATTAAACATCGTATAAATTATACACTTGACGATCTCCTATCTATATCTCGTAACAATGGTAGGCATCAATTATTGTATAAACTAGGTCGTATAACAATTAGTAAATTACATGATATTTTCAAGGAATGTGACACAATCTCGTTTTTCAGCCCACTCTATGAAAATTCGCATATAATTACAGCTTTTTGTCACCATAGGCTGTTCCCGCATATCGATAAACATGAAAATCATAAACGTCATTTCCTGAAAATTAAATATATTAACAGATGTATTGATTTTGTCAACTTATCGAGTATATTTAATGACTCAATCATTCAAAACTGTATACCTCCCTATTTTAACACAGAACCACCTATTATTTCGTATACATACAAAAACCTACCAGAAGTTTAATACTTAACTATACGTCAGTAAAATAAGACGTCAGTGTAGAAAATAAAATTCCTTTAACTTGAGACTGTGAATCGTCGAATTTTAGATATGATCCCTATTGCCATGTTATTACGGGGGACCTCAATATCGTTTAAGACCAAGAGGTTAAAAACTTTTTTGAAAAATGGACCAAAATATTGTCCTCCATCTAAAATAGATTGGAAACAGTGTCGCCAGGTCATGAAAAGCGCTCTTTCATCGTATTGTAAAAATTGGTGCAAACGGGAAAAATCTGATAAAATAATCTCTTGATTCCTGATCAAATAAATATATGAATGTTGTGGATATTCGAATATAACATTTTGAAAATAATTTAGAAATAAATAAAAGAGTACATAATACGCCTATTTCTAGAATAAGAAACAAACATCAAGTATTCGCAAAGCGGTTTGTGTTTGTACCGGCCGACAAAGCAGCCAATAATTTGATGGAGGTATGCCGTAAATGCTACACGGACAATCTTAAGAATGAAATTTTTCTACATTCAAATCAGTGCGCTCCATAGAGCTAAAGGCCTCTTCTGAAAATTTCTGAGTCCCTGCTATGTATTGGTTACCTAAACTACACAAAAAAAAAATTAAAAAAAATAGTAAAATATCGTTTCATCTCGGCCTCTAGTAAGTGTTCTACAACTAATCTTTCAGTGCTTTTACCTAGTTCCTTACCTACTATCAAAGAATTAATCATTTACTTTTGTAATAAAAGATATGAAAAAAAGCGGAAATAAGTAGTTTTGGATTGTAAAAAATTATTTGGATGTTTTAGATAAATTACGTGCTTTTGATGGTTCAATTGATTCTATTGACAGTTTTACTTTTCAACTCTTTAAACTTCACTTCCACACAATCTTATCAACAAAAGTGTTTCTATTTAATCAAATGGTCCTTTGATAAATTTTATTGCAAATATATTTGCTGCAAGTCATTTAAAGCCTTCTTCTCTAATGAGAAAGGTAAATATGCTCGATATACTTACTGGAGGTGTGATGAGATGATTGAAGCTGTTAATTTTCTCACTGACGTTTCGGCAATAAAGGTTATCCAAAGTTATAGGTATTCCTATGGGCACCATTTGTACCTCTTTAATAACAGACTTGTTCTTGTACTGTTATGAATCACAGTGTATGACCAAACTCAGTAAAGGCCCGTCTAAATTGCATTTAATTGATAAATTCATCAACACTTACCGTTATCTTGAAGATATTTTTTCGTTAAATAATCAAAAAATTTCTAAATATACTGCCGAAATTTACCAAAATGAAAATACTTTAAATAAATCAAATATAAACGGTTATAACTGTCCTTTCTTAGATTTACACGGGAAACTCTTCACAAAAATTTACGACAAAAGGGTCGTTTTTCGTTTCTTATTGTTAATTTTCCTTTTTTGTACGGTGAAGGTCCTTTGGCACCACCTTATTATTATTAAGTCATGGATTTCGTTACCACAAATTGCTCAAAGCCTTTACTAAATTCTTCTATAGATACAAATATTTGGTTTGAAAGTTTGGCTGTACCTGTAGAAAACTTATCTTAAATGGGATAGCACATCCTATTTTTTACAGAGATATTGTTTATCGAGCCCGGAAATTTAGATCCTGGTAAATTTATCAATCCTTTTAATAAACTTATTCTAAAAGGTTACCAATTCAACATTGTAATCATTTCTTTGGAACTTTTTATTATTGGTATAAATATATAAATATTGATTTTGTTATCAGTAAATTAAAATCAAACTAAATATTATTTTTATATACATATGCACATTCATGGCTCGACAATCTGTCGATACCTGTATTTTGGTATTGCATATTCAAAATTGATTAACGAGTTTTTGAATATCGATTACCTACTGTTGCCTCTCATTTCATCAATATATAGACAAAGAATTAATAAAATTTGTGGGGCCTCAGTGGCCGAGTGGTCTAAGAAGTTCATCTACAGTATCACTAGCCTGTCAACACTAGGGTTGTGAGTTTGGATCCCGCTTTTGGCATTTGACTCCGATCTTCATTGACTAAGATTGCTAAATTCCTGCCAAAGTTCAGTAGTTCTCTCCGGACATTCCTGATTCCTCCACCAATAAAAACTGGAATCAAAACTGGCCGCCACAATAAAGACAAGATAACTGAAAGTGGCGTTTAAAACTAACAATCAATCAATGAATAAAAATTTCAGTGGTTTTACAATAAAGTTGTTGAGGTTTGATTCATATTAACAGGAGGCCTTGATCTTATGTTTATTATGAACTACCCTTGTCAGTTGATAGAATTACATCATTGTAATTAGCATACAATACGATATAAAAAGTAACATGCATTGGCACAGTATTGTGTATACATTTAACACCGTTTTATCACAGCATTTGATTTTCATTCTTATGTTCTACTAATACTTGCATATCAAAATAACCATCCTTCATGTATGTAACATCAGATATCATATAATTTTCTTTTAACGGTAGAAATAAGTTGTATAAACCAATTACCTATACCAATCATAGTTTTGACCATCCCTCTCTTCTGTCCTGCGACACTCTGTCCACCTACATTTTTCTCTCCCTGGATCTGCAATCTGGTCTTTGTCAAATCTAACGGATATGTTACTGATGAAAAAATATAAAAAAGTTACCAAAATAATATTCATCGAGAAGTAAAACTTGTAAATATCTTTGGTCAACTTCTAATATGAATTCTGAGACATATATTGAGTTCCTGGAGAAGGTAAATCCAGAAAAGCGCTTCGGATGCATGAACTTTATAACGTGTTGTTTTCATTTTTTGAGGCCAAACAATATTTATAGGACTGTATAAAGTATCTGTGTATGCTCTTGTCGTGCACATGATGTGTCCAAATTTAACAAAATCATATAAGCTTTATGATGAATAACAAACGAAGAGTTATCAATGTCTCCTACACATATCCACCATTGAGTTTGAGCGTTTCTGGTGAAGTTATATCCAAAAAGCTTATCGGACGCACGATATCTATAATTTTTTATTTTCATTTGATATTGACTTTTTTAGTACGATAGCCATAGCTTTCAGTGACACGGCATTTCTAGTTGGCGTTGATTATTAATCGTTCTGGCTGAGACATATAATGGTTAAAATGGAAATCATAGCAAAAAAATATAGAGAAATTAGGGTTATAATAGAAAATAGAATAAGCTCTGCTAAAATACAGACATATTCTTGTTCTTCTTAAACGTAAAAATTTCAATAATTCTTATTGAAAGAAATAAACATACATTTTAATGTATGGAATAAAAATAAATTTAAATCACGGGTTGTTCATCTTATTTGCATACCACGAAACATTAAATAAGTCTAAAAATCGGAAGTTAAAAGAATTACATTCATTATTACCTTTTGTTAAAAGCTTATGCGAGACACAAATACAAATGGAAGTATAAAAATATGGACGAAAGAAATACTGTAATCTAAAACCGCTGGGTTTTTTTTAAGAAAGCAATCACAATTGTGCTCAATAATGAATTATCAATTTTCCTTCAAAGTTCATTCAGAGGTTATTGTGTTATATAAATTCTACACTCATTTTGTTTTAATCATAGATAATTAAAAATACACTTTACGTTATCATTTGGAAAATCATTAAATAAATATTTTAGTTTATGAACATCAAGCCTTTTAGGGCTGTTTATCTGTTCAAACAATTTTTTTGTATGCGATTCGTGCGATTTCTGTCTTTAAATAGTTATTTTGCTATTTTTAAAAGTAAATTTGTAATGCATTTAAAGTCATTTATGTAAAATAGTTAGTTTCGCCGACAATCCTTCAAAAACAGAAGACGGTACATACTAGTATATAAATATAACTATAAATGTACCCACGTGACACTCCAGGTCAGTTTTCATAACAAAAGTTGCATCCACCCTAATCCAGTTTACAAACACACCTGTTTCTGCTATAATCGCCGCAATCGATGACAGGATATATGTAAACCAGAACGAATCTGCGTTAACTAATGCTGACTGACGATCACCTCCTGTCATTGTTGACAGTCACTGTCTCTCAAGTTAGAAGCTCAATCACTAGATGATAACCACAGTCACTGGTTGAAAACACGGGTATTTTAAGTCAGAAGGTCAACCAGTAATTCATATACATATATCTAATACATGTAATACCGACATGTACTAGCTTTATGAATAGCCTTTTCGGTTATCAGCCTCGGTTTGTTAGACAACCTGCGTCGTCTATATGCATTGCACATTAAGCTTTACACACACCGGTGCAACTGAAAAAAGCTTTAAGGCCTGGAAGGACTCACATTAGATTTATAAAGGTTTAATGCATTTTGCATGTTTCATAAAATTAAAATTCTTTTTTAATTGTGATATTAATGTTTTGTTTTTTTCTCCTCTGCAGAAGATGATAAAACAAAGAAGCACCTGAATTTCTTTTGTAACTGTTGTTCACTGTTAAAAGAAGCTTTTGTTCGGCACGTACCCATTGTCCCTTTATGGTTTAATTAATCAATCAATCTAGTTGTTGCGTGAGAGAGAACATCTAAAAAAAATTACCTAGTTACTACTTATAAACTTTCTGTAGCAACGCAAAACAATGCACACCAAAATCCAGGAAAGTATTGAATTTAATGTTCTAAAACATAAAATGCATGTAAGTTTTATAAATTTAGGTCCTGCCAGGCCTTTCCCAGTTGCAAAGTTTGTCTGTATTCCAAATACTAACTGTAAACACAGCCATGTTTGTCAAATAGTTATGATGTACATTAACAGTACAACAAGTTGTAATTGGCAAAACGTTTCGGAATTTTGGCTCCTCAATGCTCTTCAATTTCGTTCTTTATTTGGTATTGTAACTTTAACTTCGCGTACAGAATTAAAAGCCTGGTATCATTTATGAGTTTTTGTTTGTTTCTGTGTAGTTTTTATGTTTCTTCTAACAGCAGTAGTCATCCAACAGCTGTGACAACCTTAGCTAGCTAAATGAAGTAGCAGGCGCGTTTTGATCCAGCTTTCCAAATTATGCACCATATCTTATTTTCTTGTTCAATTTTGTGATCATCAATATTTTGTTGGTAGCTTGGCTGCACAATTTTATTTTTTAACTACGTGTTTAAAATCTGACATATAGTGTATTATTGGCTAAAGTTGGAGGTTAATGCACGCGTAAAACTTGTTTAAACCCACTAAATTGTGTACTTGTACAGTCAGGAGCTGTGGAACATTTGTTGTTTGTCTTTGTAAGTACGTTTTTTCCTCTTCTCTGATGAGTCAGTTGTTGGATGTGGGTGTGGTCTATTGTACTTTTCACTATGTTTGGCAATGCCTGCAGTTATATTTTTTTTTTTTTTTTGCATAACATATTTTATGCTGCACCAATATATTACTCTATATGATGGTGATGCTCCGTTTAAAGAGAATATACAACCAGCCTAAATGAAGAATAAAAGGCCAACCGGGAAAATGGTTTGCTGACTCACTCACACATACCCCACATATCTTTTTATTCATATAGGGGCCTCGGTGGCCGAGTGGTCTAAGTAGTCGAACTACTGTATCACTAAGCTGTCAACACTGCAGTTATGAGTTCGAATCCCGCACGGGTCAAGTGCACTCGACTCCAATCTTAATTGACTAGGATTGTTAGTTTTTCCTACCGAAGGTCGGTGGTTCTCTGCGGGCACTCCAGCTTCTTCCACCAATAAAAACTGACCGCCACGAAATAGCACAATAGTGTTGAAAGTTGCGTTAAAACCAATCAATCATTTATCAATTTTTATTCATATAAGTTTACTAGGGGCCGCAAAATTGTTAATAAGCACAAAATATACATTGACTGTCCATATTTGAAAATAAATTAAGTTAAAACGTCTCTCTTACTCCATGAATGTACAAAATAAATTAAGTTACCTATAAGATTCTTATACATCCTTATCTTTCAAATATCCGGCTTTGAACGTTCCTGATGAAGGTAAACCCAGATAAGCGCTTCGGACGCATGACATTTATAAGTGTTGTTTTCATTTTTCACAGCACTTGGTCGATTTTAGAAATTATTAAGACACTAAGATTTCAACTCCCTAAGGCAAAGTTGACCTTAAATGGATTTGGCTATTATCTTTAGGTACTTTTTTGTCGCATACCTCTTCGACTGCTTCGGTTCTTATACATCCTTGGCTTTCAAATATTCGTCTTTGGGCGTTTCTGATAAAGGTAAAGTCAGAAAAGCGCTTCGTACGCATGAAATTTAGAAAACGTTGTTTTCTTTTTTAAACTACTTAGTAAGTTCTTGTTCCCATTAAAAGAAATTTACAGTTAACAAAGACAGTCTTTGTAATTTGTTAGTCTTCTTCATCATGTCCATCTACATCGGTTATCCACTTCTGTATTTTCTTCCGATCCTTCACACTCGCTTTTCGTTTCGGTCGAGTATTTCGGTGTGTTGTGTGTTCATGTGGCTAATGGTGTATTCGATTGTATCATCCAACTGTGTCCTTATTGTGACATTTTTACTGAATGTGTATTCGCATGGCGGTTGTGCATGCATAGCAGGAGACGTTCACCCTGTCGACGCATCCGATCTCAATCCTTTTGAAGTTCATGCAATTCACTAAGGTTCTGTTTGTTACCTTGATTTGTCTCTTCCTAATCGATTAACGAGATTTGAACTCTGGTAAACTACTGTCGCCTTAATTTACCTCTAACGGTTATAGTTTTACGATCGGTTGGTATGTCTCACCATTGTGTTTCTGTATCCATACTGCAGTACTAGTCTATCATTGCCTATTATAAGTTCATTATCTATTCCTCATTTCCAATTCACTCTAGGGGCGAATCATTATGGATTTGAACAATATCTCCGACTTGAATAGATTGTTCGTTTTTGCCGAAAGCTTTGTGAAATTAACGTATGGAAGTTAGGTACTCGGACTTCCATTTGGTCCAGAGGTGTTGTATCAGTAAAGTCTGTCTGTGTTGAGTTATTCATGATTCATATAGGTCGGATTGTTCAATTCCTCTATGTCTAACTGCGGATATGGCAGAGTTGATATACCTCTACCATACAAAAGATGGGCTTGGCATCTTATATCCGATGAGAAATATGTAAATAGTCTATCATTTGAAATTCTTTCTATTTCTGTATCAGGAGTCTGGAGAGTTTCCATGTGGACTTGAGATCGTCCAAGTGTCTTTTTCAAGCTCGTCTTTGTTAAAGCAATTGGTGTTACATACCGGAAAGTTACTGGGAGGTCATACAAAATTCCGGAGCCCCCATTGTTATTAAAAGAAGGAGTACAAGAAGTCGTACCGTTTTCTGTATCTGGATTGGATTTTACAGGACTTCTATATGTAAAAAATAGCGAAAACGCTTAACCCAAAGTTTATTTATGTTTATCTACATGTGCCATCACTAGAGCCCTTCACCTGAGTATCATTCATAATTTGACAGAATCATCGCTAATGTTAGCATTAGGAGAATTCCAGCTAAAATCGCTTCCTAGAACACTTATTTTAGATAATGCGTTAACTTTTATTGTTGCCAGTAAGAACATTCAACATTTGACCTATTCACCTTCACTTCACAAAACTCAGTACTTATGGAACTAAGTGGAAATTTATTCCAAAGAGAACACTACAGTCACAGTATCAAACTTTTATCTTATTTGCATGACGTTATGTATCAAAACAAAATCCGATACAAGTCTCTTGATATTGATGTTCAATATGGAAGGAAGCAACTACAATAAATAAAAAGGTATAGTATGATGTAATTAACAACAAATTTTAGAAGCACGTATATTTTAGACCTTTGTGTCTTCATTTACATTTGGGGTCCTGTATTATAGGGTTAGGGTACAATTAAATTGTTTAGGTTCTAGGGTTAGGACTAGTGTGACGGTTGCGTATTGCGTATTGTAAGGATAAGCTTAATAGTAAAGCTAAGTTTAGTTCGATATTCGTAATGATGTTTTAAAACCCTAAAGTAATTGAAGGGTCTGAATTTACTGTTCTGGGGGTTTAGCAGGGGTGAAAAGTAAAATAACAAAAATACCGAATTCAAGGAAAATTCAAAACGAAAAGTCCATTATCAAATGACAAAATCAAAAGCTCAAACACACCAAACGAATGGAAAACAACTATCATATTTCTGACTTGGTACAGGTATTTCCTTATGTAGAAAATGGTTACTTAAACCTGTTTTATAGCTAGATTTTCGTTTAGAACGAAATGTCGGCCCAAACCTTTCCTTCTCTTTCTAGTCTCTGTGTATCCGTTTTAGAGAAATACGTATTACTTCACTCTTGTAGCTGTGAATGGTAACATTATTTCAGAAAGTATAGAAAAGACTTAGATTTGAAAAACTAAAAAAGGACTTACATTATACTAGCTGAGGGACATAGAATCGGCCACCAATTTGGAATCATACTTACCTATGACGTCAGATTGGACTCCGATTTGAGGTACAGACGGCGATTAGAGATCGGACGTCGATATAAGTCCAACATATATATTATTTTTTAGCGAAGCGCTTGTGATACCTAAAAAGCGCATGTTCTCAAGCTAGCTATCAGAATTAAAGATTTTAAACAATGCCCTATTATCCAATCTTGGAAATAAAAATCATTTTATATCAATTTTCGGAGCGATTACTAAAAACTTATTGTCATAAGATTTCGTTATACTATACAGCTTTAAATGCATAACAAAAGGTCTGTAACAATGCCGTTTTATTGGAATAACAGCTTTATCCAAACACATGAATATAGTGATAATAGGCTTGTTTCAGATATAATCGATTAGGTGATGCCTTGTATGAGGGTTTGGCTTTATTATCTACCACACCAGCTGCTGCATACGGTGAACATCCATTTTTAGCTTTAGCGTTAAATGAGTCGTATGTATGGTGAGCATCTACAAAACGATGTACCACATGATCTTTTGGTCTATGTAAATGGACAGCTTCATTATCATGAACGTGGTTTATAATGGACTTCGCTTCATTTAAATCGGCTTGCGAGAACGTCTTGTCTTTGCTTGCAACGGAAATGTTATGACCATTGCTTCTAAATTTGAGGAATCCGCCACAGTCTCTCTGATAGTGCTTGTCGTCTCCTGTCACATCATCATACGCAATAACTATCCAGTCTAGCCAATACTATTTTGTGGCAAGTCTGTTGTACATATTATTGGCCCAATCGTGAATGTTCATGTGAGTATCTGGATGGTCCGAAGAATATCTGTCAATTTCTTTACCGGACTGTTCATGATATTTAGAAACTATAATGGAATCTGTTTTTAACATTTTTCTGCGGACTGAATGTAATCTTGTTTCCCAATCCGATGTATGGTTGTGAACACTTGCTGCAGTTCTTGGATCTAAGTGCAAGTAAGCCAAATCCATTTCCACTGCCCGTAACAGTAATTTTAGTAGACCTTCCATGAATTGTGCACACTGCTTTCTATTGTATTCTGTATAGGTCATTGAGGCCGGTAAAAGTTCATCGCCAAACACAGTATTGGTACCCATTATCCCATTATAAAGTGTCAGTGCACTATCTCCGAAATTAGTCCTATATTGCTTGAAAACATGTATTTCACTTGAGATAACTGTACCGGTCGTGGCTCTATACATATTGTTGTACCTCTGATAAGCATTATTTATAACCTGCTAAACTCTAGAAATCTGCAGCCTCACTGTATTCCACTGTATAAACTTAGATACATCATGAAATTTTCCATCTATTTGATCAAACCGATTATCCATATCTTAATGAAGTCGCTGAATAGCCAATAATTCCGCAGATGGTCCAGTTGGAATAAAACCAGAAACAAAAGGACCTAATACCCCTAGAAAAGGTGCAATTTTTTAGGCCATGTCAGTTAGTTTTTTGGAAGGTTCAATTTGTCATCACTTAAGGAGGTTGCTAGTGCTTTGCCTACGGTGAGACCCGCTGATATATGACTACCAGTTGTAGTCCTTCTATTCTTGACATCTTCAGTATTTAAACCCGTTACGCACAAGAGAATCAACAAAAAAGTTTCATCTACAAAAGAAAACACTGTTTTATTATATGCAATATGACACTGAACTTCTACTTCAACCACTCAAGAACATGTTTGAAATGTTTCTCCATAAAAGATAAGCCATATAGATAATACATCGCAGGATTATTTTTACTCTTTATTTACGAATTGTTTAAGAAGATGTTGTAACCCGAATAATTCAGTACCTACTCTATCCTCGCGTTAATGTAGAGCAGTGGAATATTTGGACTTAAATATTTGGGTTTCATATATTGCAAATTTAGAAGGGAAGATACGTTTTTTTTACTAGATTTGAAAGTTTTAAGCAAATTTATCTTTTGGCATTTGCTTGAAAAGATTTTTGGAAACGAATATCACTTTTCATTTGTATGAATGATGCTACTTTAAATTAATTACGAGAAAATATATATGTAGGACTCACATCCATGGCGGGTTCCAGATCTATGGCAAATTCCCAATCTATGGTAAATATGACGTCATGCCATCCCAAATCTATGGCAAATTTTGAAAATCCAAATCTATGGCAAATTTTCTAGTGACCTAATCTATGGCGGATTTTCTAGTTTCCAAATCTATGGCATGATATGAATGCGGCACCCGTCGCAATGTCCAAAGGTAACGAAAAAGCCGGCAGTAAGTAAAGTTCAGTAATCGAAAAACAGATTAGGAGTACGACAACGGGTGCATATTCATAACCATTTGTGAAATTGACCTTCCATTATGGTAAACCAAATCGTGATGGCGACCATAATGTTTCCTAAGTGAGGAAGTGATATACACTGAAACAAACTTTAGGAGTGAAATGATGTGCCCGGGAGAATAAGTATTTCCTACTCTGTGCATGGTACCTGTTTAACCCAGTCATTTAACCATTTAGTCAAAAGAAATTCCTTTAACAAACCAAAATGCAGTTTTTGAAATAAAAAGAATTAAACAATTTGCCTTTTACATAACATTTATTTGGACGTAAATAAATCTTTTTTAACTGATAACGAGTTAAGTCAAAGTGGTATCCTGCGATTTCATCCCTCACTTTATATACTTTGCCAGCGTAGACGCTATAATATTAACTATAATTCATTTCCTGAAATATTCACTTCTAAAAACAGCTGTGCCTTTATTCATCGCGGGATAAGGACGGTACAGCACATATTGTCCCTCCTCTGGATAAAAGGTAACATCTTCCTGTTAACAATCAAGAGGGAAAGCGGAAAGTGTTTCCCTGTGTTTTTGTTTGTAAAACTCTGTGAGTCCCGGGTTATTTTGTATGACGTTATTTAATTGTGACAGGCGAATAAAGAATGTGGCGGGGTTAAACATGTTTGTGAGCACTCAACTCTCCCCCTCACCTGGGACAGTGGTGTTACAGCACAACATAAGAACAAACTGATTTTTATAGTTCGTTCTTATGTTGTACTGTTATATCACTGTCCCAGGTTAGGGGGAGGGTTGGGATCCCGCTAACATGTTTAACCCCGCCACATTATGTATGTATGCCTGTCCCAAGTCAGAGCCTGTAGTTCAGTGGTTGTCGTTTGTTTATGTGTTACATATTTGTTTTTCGTTCATTTTTTGTACATAAATAAGGCCGTTAGTTTTCTCGTTTGAATTGTTTTACATTGTCATTTCGGGGCCTTTTATAGCTGACTATGCGGTATGGGCTGTGCTCATTGTTGAAGGCCGTACGGTGACCTATAGTTGTTAATTTCTATGTCATTTTGGTCTCTTGTGGACAGTTGTCTCATTGGCAATCATACCACATCTTCTTTTTTATATATAAAAATCAGTTGAAAATGGATTAACTCATCAGATCGATACAAAGCAGAAAAACATCTAACAAAAACACAGACCGGACGTAGCAGGGTATTTATACGTTCCTAACAACAACAAAAAAGACACAAAGTACACAAAGTACAGATCTGAGAGTACTCGCAGTTACTATCAGTTAGTTCAAAGCCAATAACAACTAATAAAAGAAATCATGTATCTAAGACTAAAATATCAACCAGTACACATCCAACATCTAATGGATTTAGTGTAAAGACGTCATTAAATGATTAAGAGTCATAGAAAAACATGACCTTGTGGTATAGTTTGTAACAAGTTATAAGCCTATATCTTTGATGAGTTTTTGTTTTAACGGGTTCTCGAAAGAAACTACTTTTGTTGTTTTTTGTATTTTTTAATTAAATTTTTCTTTAATTTTCAAATTTATTTTTCTTCATTTCATGTTTTGTTTCTATATCTCTGCAATATTTCAATATCTGTAGTTTATAAGTACTTATATTTTTTAAATAAGAAGATGTGGTATGAGTGCCAATGAGACAAATTTCCATCAAAGTCACAATGTATAAAAAGTTATAGGTCAAAGTACGGCCTTCAACACGGAGCCTTGGCTCACACCGACCAGCAAGCTATAAAGGGCCCCAAAATGACTAGTGTAAAACAATTCAAACAGGAAAACCAACGGTCTAATCTATATAAAAAATGAGAAACGAGAAACACCTATGAACCACACCAACAAACGACAACCACTGAACAACAGGATGCTGACTTAGGACGGGTGCATAAAAATGCAGCGGGTTTAAACGTTTTAACAGGCGCCAACCTTCACCATAACCCGAGACAGTAGTGTAACATTACAACATAAAAAGACACACTATAAAATATTAATTGAAATGGCTTAACTCGATCAAAAAACATTAAACAAAAACAAGTAAACATACACTGAACGAATAAGTTTGATCTATGACACAATATAAATATTATTAAAACGTAGGTACCTATAAAACATAGACGTTACAGGTTGTAATAAAAAAGATGTAGGAAGAGTGTCAATAAGACAAATCTTACCTGGGACAAAATGGTGTTAAATAACACAACGTACACAGGTAAATTTGAATATAATAATTTTGTTGTGAGGAGTACGGAAGTAAACATTTTTTACAAAATTAATAAATTTGCTGTTCAGAGTACGGTGAAAATTTATCGTCATACTAAATACTTATAAAAGATGGTACATATATTAAAAATAGTGAGACGAGATATAACACAAAACAAGTAAACATTGAATTACAGAAATGCATTACAAATTGTGTTAACAGGTCAAATTAACACGAAAGTACGATTTGAGAGTACTCGCAGTTACTGAAAGCTAGTTAAAAGCCAAAAACAATCAACAATAAAAAAAAATCATGCATCAGAGACTAAAATCAATTGAAACACATCCCAGGAATTTAGTGTTTTAACGCCATGGACAGTCAAAGAAGACATGACTTGTGCAATGCCAAAATAAAAGTATCGACAGGCAGTAGGATCGTTAGGATTTAACCTTATAATAAATATGTATCTTGTTATATATAGATAAAGCAATCTCTAAATAGAAAATTAACGTGGATGTGTATTTATACATCCCAAAAACCATACGAAAAGAATACAAATTTATTTATGTTTTAATTTGTTGATGACAAAATCGATGTTAGTGCCAATGTAAACAATAATCAAAGATCTTATTGCAACATTAATAAGATAACCTTTACTAATAAGTTTGTTTAAAGGGTCGATGAGTTTATACGGATCACATAGTGATTTCCGCGCTTTTAGTACAATATTACCGTAAAATTTAGGACATGAAATTCCGTTTTTAATAAGTTTTCTACAAGTACAGCCAAATTAACTAATCAAATCTTTGTATCTATGAAAGAATTTACTAAATGTTTTAAGTAATTTGTGGAATCGAAATCCCTGACTTCATAATTTACCAGTAATGCATTGATTACGTTCGTTAAAATCTATGACATCACTACACACACGGGCATAACGAACGAGTTGAGATATATAAACACCGTATAATGGTGCCAAAGGAACATCGCCGTCTAAAAAATGAAATTAACAATAGGGAATGAAAAATCGTCTCTTTTGTCGTAAATTTTAGTATTTCGTTTCCCTTTAGGAATTGAAATGTCTAAATCTAGAAAAGGACAACTACTGCTGTTTATGTTAGATTTAATTAAAGTAAGTTCCTTTGGGTAAATTTCGGTAGTATATTTGAAGAACTCTGGATTATTTAACGAAAAAATACCATCAAGATAACGGTAGGTATTGTTGAATGTGTCAACCAAATGTAACAATGACGTGTCTTTACTGAGTTTGGCCATAAACTGTGATTCATAGCAATACAGGAATAAATCTGCTATTAAAGGGGCGCAATTAGTGCCCATAGGAATACCTACTACTTGTCGATACACTTTATCGCCGAAACGTACATAAATGTTGTCCAGGAGAAAATTAACAGCTTCAATCATATCTGCACATTTCCAGTAAGTGTATCTAGCATACTTTCCTTTTTCGTTACAGAAAAATGCTTTAAATGAGTTACAGCAAATAAATTTGCAATGAGATTTTTCAAAATACCATTTAATTAAATCTGAAAACTTTTTCTTGATAAGATTGTGTGGAAGTGTAGTGTAGAGAGTAGAAAAATCATAACTGTCAACAGAATTAAAAGGACCATCAAAAGCACGTATTTTATCTAAAACCTCTAAAGAATTTTTAACACTCCAAAAATAATTAATACCATTATTTTCATAAACTTTATAAAGGTAATAATAAGTTCTTTGATAGAAGTAAGGGAGGTAGTTAGAAGCACTGACAGATTAGTAGTAGAACACTTACTAGATGCGGAGATGAAACGAAATTTAAATGGTTGTTTGTGTAATTTAGGTAACCAGTACATAGTCGGGACTTTCAAATGTTCGGAAGAGGCCTTAAGCTGGGTAGTGGCAGTGATATGCTTGTTTACAATTTGACTCTCTGTGGAACGTACGGACCTGAATGTAGAAGAATTGATAATTTCGTTTTGGAGAACTTCTGTGCAATATATGCGTCACACCACAACTACATTTTTGGCTGCTTTGTCTGCCAGTAAGAACACAAACCGCTTTGCGAGTACTTAGAGTTTATTTTTTATTCTGGAAATGGGTATAGCATGAACCCTATTATTAATTTCAGAATTGTTTTCAAAATGAGATATACGAATATCAACAGTTTTCATAATTTTATTCAAATAACTGTCTAGAGATTTTTTATCAGATTTTTCACGTTTACACCAACTTTTACGGTAGGCAGACAGAGCGTCTTTAATGACCTGACGACACTGTTTCCAATTTATAATAGATGGAGGACGATATTTAGGTCCTTTCTTAAAAAAAAGTTTTGACCTCACGGTCTTCAACGATGTTGAGGTCTCCTGTAATTACATGACCATAGGGAATATATCTAAAACTAGATGTTTCACAGTCTCAAGTGGTAGGAGCATTATTTTCTATATTGACGTCTAATGTTACTGACTTACAATTAAAAATCAAACTTCTGCTGGGTTTTTGTACGAATACGAAATAATAGGTGGTTCTGTATTATCAAAATATGGAGGTATTTGGCTATGAATGGTAGAGTCATTGAATATACTAGATAAGTTAATAAAATCAATACCTCTATTTATCTATATTACTAAATGAATTTGAAATTGGGTGTCGCGTTTTCTTCTTTCACATCAAATCCACGAATATTGTTTTATACAACAAAGGGGTAATGACCAGCGTAGTTTATTATGTGTTCATTTCAAGATCTTTGGGGGGTATTTGGGGGTTTAAATAGGAAAAAAGACAGTTCGGATCGACCGTCCTTCACCACGTTCGGCTCCGAAATTTACGTGCCGTCATCATTTCCGTCATTGAACATCTGCCCGGCAAAATTAAATTTTATTTCGTAGCAGATTCCGTTAATATTGACCTTACACTGAAACACTTTGTGATACACATTCCCTTGACGCTCTCAGCAATTTAACAACAGATTTTTACACGTCAAGAGCTTTTCCTTCCGAGGAACCGCATCAATTCAACATGAAAAGGGTGGGGGGATTACTTCAGTTTTCGGTCAAAAATGGGTACCGAAGTGCGGCTGGAATGTGACCTACCCCCATTCATATATTAATGCATAAAATTTTCAGCCCACACATATATGAGGGTGGTTCTGAGCACGGAAACACCAGAAATCAGGTGCGGATCCAGGATTTAATGTTAGGGGGGTTGCAAAAAATATTCTTATGCGGAACGGAGCATGTTGCGAAATATTTTGGGTAAATTAGCAAAAAATTACGTGCCGACCCACCCCCATTCATATATTAATGCATAAAATTTTCAGCCCACTCATATATAGGGGTGGTTCTTAGCATTGAAACACTTGAAATCAGGTGCGGATCAAAACTAAATATCTTCAAATTATGAACCAAAGTATATTTCGCGGGCATTTTCTAGTATATTTTAATTTAAGAAAAAGCCGTTTATGACTTTCAGATTTATCGATACTAGGAAACAGCCTGTGATGACAAAAGACTGTAATAATACAGGTGTATTCATACAACGGGCTGAAAAAAATGAAATTTTATCACACTCCAGAAAAATTTCATATAGTTTACTTATTGGTATATGACCAAGTTTGCATAATAATTGATGTCTACCATTATTTTTTATTATAGATAACAGATCAGCAAGTGTATAATTTATACGATGTTTAATACGTAGATTACGGTTTTTACATTTACCATGAGACCTATTATTTCTTAGCCGTTTATCGACAATATTCATGACATCGATAAGTTTTAGATATGTTTCCCCTGTCCCAATATTTTGGCATTGAGACCGAGAGGATAAGCTGTTTGAAGTCTTTTCATCCATTTTAGGTCTTCGAAAGCGGTAAAGGTGCTCTTGATTTCTTCTTTAATATTCTCGTCCCGTCTGTCCCACATATTGAATACCACACTTAGGCTGGGTTCAAGTTACCAAATAAATAAGGTTTTGGGTTTTTCAGGTAATGTCATAGGAAAAGGAGAGCGAAAAAGTTCTCCCGTTCACTGCTGACCTAACAGTATTGTGAGAAGTTGGTCTAGAACAGGTCAGTCATTTTCTGGCATTGCACGGGAAAATTTGTGGATATCCACGTGCATTTTTGTTTAACAATCTGGCTGCAGAGGCATTGCCTCCTTTGACATAATTGTACACAGTGCTTAATGTAGTATGATAATTGTGATAGGCTGCTGTAGAATTTATATTAGAAATTCGATTTTTTAAGCACGTGGATATCCTAGAAGTAGGATTGTTTTTCAATTTCTTTCCATTGCATAATAACATGATTATATAAATAGGGGTATAGGGAAAATAAAATAGACCGAAGGTTGTAACATTGAAGAAGGATCACAATTGTATCGTAGTTCTTATATTTGATGTGTTTCCCTCAGGTTTAGTTTGTAACCCGGATTTGTTTTTTTCTCAATCGATTTATGAATTTCGAACAGCGGTATACTACTGTTGCCTTTATTTAGGCGAAACAAGAATATTAAATATGCTGGTACCTATCAACGATTTTTTTTTTTATCTTTTCCTTATTGAAGGAGCGACTCGTGGGTGTTCAATCACAAAATCCCGCTTTTTTTCAACTTTTTTACTCATATATATCACATCCAAAAGGCGTTTCATCCCCCTTCTTATGAGACCTGAAAGTAGAATATTTTTTCCTTCACGGCATTGGACCATTTCCTCTTAAAACCTGATCATTGACTATATCCTATAGTAGCAGTCTGCTCCGATTAATAATGAAATTTCAAACGACTCTCCCTGTGTTACCGGATGTGCCAGTTTAAATCCCCTTTAATAGTTCATTCCTTCGGGGTTAATGTGGCAAATATTGTTCTGTAATGGTACGGCAATCATAGGTACGATCAGAACTTTTATCAGTATTCTCTGCAGTGGCGACTGTTTCTACGTAAACTGATGATTTATTTAAGTGTCGTACATTTTTGTCTCCATGTTCAAATGACGATAATTGTAAAACTTCAGTTCTCTCTGTACGTAAATGTAATTTTCTCGCTAAATCCTCTGTAACCAATAATCTTGCACTCACACATAAGTGTTATTTGGGTATCTTAAAAAAAACTATCTTTACATAAGCGGTCTGACCATACATGTGTTACGGCAGTTTTAAAAAGTACATTAGTGTGCAACTCTGTTGACACATAGTGTAGATTTGTAGTCTCCTCTTCCTTCTTATTCGTGTCATTTACAATATATACAGGTGAGAGGCAAAAGATACAAAATGGACATTCAAACTCATAAGTCGAAAATAAACTGACAGCGCCATGGCTAAAAAAGACAAACAGACAAACAACAGTAAACAAAATACAACATAGAAAACAAAAGACTGAGGAACACCAAACACTTAGGTTGATCTCCGGTACTCCGGAAGGGTAAGCAGATTCTGCTTCACATGTTGCACCTGTCATGTTGCTTATATCAGTACAAATCCGGTTTAAGTCTAATTCTGTAGGTCACATTCGGGGGACAGCGGACAGGATTGTAGTTACAATTGGAACATATCCGTCGTCATCTGTGAAACCGATATTCCATAACGGTAAAATTCACGAAGGGATGATTTAAACTTCACCACTACAGATGTCTAATTAAAAGCTGATACATTTTGCCACGTTAATATTCTGAAGCCTGTCATTTGTGTTGTGAACGATTCGTTTACTCCTCTCATCATCATGGTTTATGGAGTTGTTCAATAGGCGACCACATTTCCGTCCTCTTTTCCTCGATGTGAAACCACCGAATGAGACATTAACGAATTTGTACATACCATTAGCAACACGACGTGTGCCACTTAGAACGATCTGCTAAACCTTCCGGAGCACCTGAAATCTACCAAGTTTTTTGTGGGGTTCGTGTTGCTCAGTCTTTAAGTTCCTCTTTTTTTGTTAGGTATATTGCTAATTTATTAAACCGCCTTCAATATAATTCCACCTGAAACTTATTTGTCCATTGTTGAATTTTGCATTTGGAGGCAAATTTACCACGCCCCATAAATATTTACTGAATGTAACGGTAAAAAGAAGGTGTCAGACAGACCAAATTAACATGTACCCCAACATTTGTTCAAATGTTTGCAATCATTAATTTCTGCAACACCAACGATGTGACTTTTTAGGCCGCTTGCCTTGTAGCCTTCTCCTTTTCCAAGAAATCCAAATGGTTGGTTCCGTCCCCACAGGTGTTTGATCCTAATTGTCATTTATGTAGACAAAATATGTCTTTAAAAGACCAAAACCATCCAGTTTTCTGAAAGGTCATAGGAAGTACCTCTCCCTGCTGTAAGAAGTTCGCCACTTGTCCCAACTCAGGTTCTGATGTTGAGTTTTAAGATATTCCCGACTATCTTTCATTCCCGTCCCGCAATTAGGTTAAGGTCGAGGTGAACAGATTGTACCCTTATCCATACTCTGACTTTCTTGCTACGATGAAAGCTTCTTTGAATGGTACTGGAACTGATCCGTCACAGTATTCAGAACAGTTTTTTCAGTGGAGACTCTTTTGCTTTTCAATGTGGGGTTCCAGAATTAATACCGGCTCAGGGTGGAAAAGTGATGCATATGAAACATATTTTGACAATTCGTTTTCCTTCAGGCAACATGTTATGCAGCCCTTTGCTACTGCCCTTCAACATTAACAACCAACTTTCTACTTCCTTTGGTTTGGGCCATTATTTGGAGTTAAAGATTTTTTTAAAACTTGTTTGTTCAAAGTGAGCATATCATTGTTTCATTATTATTCTCAGCAGATCCTTGTGGTAAAAGTATGTTTTTTTCAGCATGTTTCATGCAGTGGGTGTTTAGGATCTGATCTTACTTCCAACCATGTGAAAGCACCATATATGAGTTATGACTATACAGCTGTAGACTTGGTCTGTATCACATCATTCCAGTTAAGTTGTCACAAATACAGGACACTTTTTTATTAGACAAATGGATCGAATGGGAAGGGTGGGGTCTTTCAATATTATACTTGGATTAATGTGTTCATTTTATTTAAATGAAGTATTAATACAGGGGCAACTTGTTCATGTTGCATTGGCATTCTCTGTATACATAACTTTATCTCTTATGTTTGTTCGGGAGATCTGTGTTTCTTTTTACCAATTAGATGATGCTGTTCAACAATTCTGCAGCTTTTACTGATTCATTACGTTGTTATTTCTGTTAGTAAGACACTAGCCAATCGTGGTGTGATGTGTTTATTTGGATTATCCAATCAGGGCACTAATAAATAGCTTTTGTTTCATCACGAGCACACATAATCACTTTAAATTTGAAAGAACCGTATGGTATGGAGATGTTTCTTATATTTAGCAAGAAAATCTTGTAGTCTGAAACATCACATATACATATAACATGAATAGGAATAAAATATTGAAACCTGAAACTCAGAAAATAAATCATTTATTCATTAAATGTGTGACAATCTACAAATAGATTTTTTCAATAAAATAGGTAAAGTTACGTATCAAAATTGTATCAAATACCTGTAATGTTATTTTTTAGCTTGAAATGAGTTAATAAAACCAAAAAAGACAAGGTAAACTAACCATAATAAATGTAATTATAAGTAGCTTTATAAATTTTTCCAACATTCTTATGATAAATAGTAACAACAGAATTATTAAGATAACAAGTTATACAATTCTTAATTCACCAAATATATCCAATATGACCTTCAGTTTTTATTATACAATAATTCAAATGTAAATGAAAATAACATATAATACATTTGGAAGCACTTCTCTGGATTTACCTTCATCAGGCACACTAAAACCCAAAATTGTGAAAGCCACTAAAATGCACCAATAATATCCAATATTACCTTTATGTATTACCGTTCAATAATATATATTTATAACAAGTTAATGTTCGGAGAATTTCTACATCGCTTTTTTGTTTAAATATGATTTAAACACTCTAAAAACGCATGTATAATATATTAGTGCATTTACACTTGAAGAATCATTGATCCTTACCATAATCTCATCCCTTGGTTCAAACGCTGAATTCATTGCTGTAGTAGTCTTTGCTATTCCTGGTGCAAAGCTTGAGATAGATCATCGATTGAGCCTATCTGTGACATTATTGGTTGTCGTGTACATGCGAGAGTATCGCTCGTTCAGAAATGATTTATCTCAAGCTTTGCACCAGGAATAGTAAAAACTACCACAACTACAAATACCACGTTTGATCAATGGAATGAAAAGAAGGTTTGGCTAGAATTGGTGATTCGTGTGAACAATGTTTTCACTCGGTATTGGACATTGTTGACTTTATTGTAACCACATTCAGATATTCGTTTTTTTTCCAAACAAAAGAAATTGTTATAAAACTTTATTAGCATCCAAAGTTAACTATTGTCCATTTTTTAGTACCCAACACATCCTCTTCTATGACAAAAAATGTACTTAACTAAATTCGTTATTTTTCTTCAACCCTTTTATCATCCCCTTAAAAATTTTACATAAATTCGTTATTTTTCCTCATCCTCTTGTTTGGCATAAAGTGTACTTAATTAAATTCGATATTTTTCTTCTCCTCTTGTTTTGGCAAAAATTGCACTTAATTAAATTTGTTATTTTTTTTCAACCTTTTTAATTTATGTATATGGATTTGTCAATAACAAAATGGCCTAATATACACCATTCGGGGTCAAAAATAATAGTATATATCCAGATGTATATTATAATGTAAAAAAAAAGAAATAAATTAAGTTTGAACTTTTGTTTGTAGGGGTTTACAGAGTAGGAGTCAGATAGTTTTTATGTTGGTGTTTTTTACCAAGAACAGTCTGAATTTGTGGTCTGAACATGCAAGAAAGCATGAAGTAATATGCTTAACAGCAACAACTTATTTGGACCGCAACAAGAAAACATAACAAAACGACAATCTTCCAAATTGGTGCTTCTTAGAAATGCCTATCAATAATGTCTTTTTGTAAGTGTTAATGAAATCCAATTAGCAAAATTATCGTAAGACACTTGCTTCCAACTTTTCATATGATAATAATTAAAATAATTTGCAGAAATATTTTCAACCAAAACATTGAACATTGTCAATGCCTACCAAAAAGGTCTTAACCATTTTTGGGGAAGCAGTGCAAATCTATTTTTGTCTACCTATTTACACTGGATTTTTGTAATGTTATAATCCATAGAACAGACTGTTTTACCTTTAAGTTAGTATAAGAATGATTAAGTAAACAACAAAAAATTCTTAATTAAGTCAATTCCTCACTTTTAACACATTTTATAACATTTATCTGGCAAAATATCAACTTAAGCAGTTATAGGTCAATAACAGACAAACACATTTGTTTACGCCTTGTTTTCATGTCTAAAGAAAATGATTTAAATAAGTAGTCTTCAGTATGCTGAATAATGGATCATATTTAAGTAGCTGAAAATATTGAACATTCATTCATGTATGTGTCTTGAAACAAGACCATTCATTCCAGACTTGATATATAAACACTGAGTTTTCTGAAACTGCGTAAGTTTATAGACAATATTCACAGAAAACATCAAATTCAGAAAAAATGGATTTATAATCCTAGAGTGACATTTCATTTCATATAGTGACAAACCACTCGATCATTTGATAATAACATGTTTAGTACATATGCATAGTACAAATTCACATAACATAAAATCATGATTTCAAGAATAGACAATTTAAAATCGAATTGAGGATATAACAAACAAACAAAAATCAGTAAAATAAAACCAACATACAGCACAAATCCAAAAAGAAAAAAAAGGAAAACTAGATAACAAAATTGAAAAGAAGAGATATGGTGTTTTAAATCATGACATGGAGTATCTGTAAGAAAGGAATTCTCAACTTTAAAAAACTGTGAACAAACTATTTAAACCTTTGCATATGTTCAACATTTGGGTTTAGAAATATCATTGTAAAAAAAACTTTACTATGATAATAATATGGACCAAAATGTAAAACATAAACAATGTTGCTCAAGCAATAAATATAAGTCATGATAACCCTATGGTACAGTGAAAGATCAAAATTGCATTTGGCTAATATAGAATATTTATTGTTATTACAAAATCTATTAAAGAAAAAAAAAATACAAGAAAATATTTTATTAAAATAGTTATAAAAGTATTGGAAAACTGTCCAGTTTTGTTCCCATTTTGTAGTGTAAAATGTATAATTTTATTAACAATCTTATCAAAAGGAAAAAATGTATAATGACTTCAAACATGTACTTCTTTCAATTGATGGGTAATTCACCAAATCTAGTTTAGAAAATTTAAACCTATAAGAGTTTTAAAAATGGTAATATTCCACTCACCTATTTCTTTGATTTATTCAATATTGGATAGAAATCTATTATTTCCATGCTAGTTTGTGAATATGACACTACTAATGAGATTTCCACACTAGTAAGATGCCAGGGCTACATGTTTATTGTTTCCAAATCAATTCCTTTTCACACACCAAAAACCTGTTTAAGGTTAAAAATTGAAAACAACACGTTAAACTGATGAATAAGACAAAATATCTGGGATTACTTCGTAATACTTCAGAGAAGGAATGCTCCAGTAAAACTGCAATCATCAAAAATGCAAACAGCAGAAACACTTCAAACACAGTTTTAATATTCGATTTAATAGAAAAGGATCTTCGAAAATTTAAAATTTACCAGTATATCATAACAGGCCATAAACTTGTACATTAAATGTTGATTTTTTGTGTATTCCCGCCATCAAACAGGCTTTTTTACAGAATGATTGTGTTGTAATGAAGCAACATTTTGGTAGAATTCATTTAAATTTTTAGTGATATATAAGGTAAAATATCTTATTTAAAAGTTTAAATCAATTCTCCTGTTACAGTTAGTTGCTAAAAATAAAAATAAAAAGTTTTAGTCATCATATAAATAAAATATACTGTGAATAATAAATGTATAACTATAACAATGCAAACACAAAATATATACAAAAATATCCTATTTTTTTTAATGCTTAAAACTTATTTGACCTGAGTATAAAATTACATCAACTATAATAACACATGCCAAAAAGATGTTAAAATTAAAATTGTATATATGCCCATTATATACAAAACTAAGGAGGTATGATTGCCAATGAGTCAACTACCCACCAGGATCAAAATGACATGGATGTAAGCAACTGTAGTGTCCAATGGCATAATGTAAAGAGTTAGTATTGAAGTCAAGTTCAGGTGACTTAAATGTAAAATTTCACAATTGCTTGCATAATTCCAACACTGAAACTCGAAAATACTTATATTTTCATCAAGATTAACATTGCCATGATGCATAAGGTTGACAGGAGGTTGTAAATTACATATAAATTACTTATAACCTTTCATTTAAATCTCTACCCTAGAAAAGTCAAACCCCCTATAGATCTTTATAAATTTGTTATTGACACATTAGATTTCAAAGTCTTCTATAATGAAAGCAAGCATGGAAAGCAGAAAAATTTCTGCATACTGTAATCACCATACCATCACTTAAACTTTCAATGAACAACTAAAATAACTTCAACTTCATAAACTATTTGGCTTTTTAACTTTTTTTATTCAAGCGTCACTGATGAGTCTTTTGTAGACGAAATGTGCGTCTAGCGTACAAAATTTATAAGTCTTGTATCTTTGATGAGTTTATTTTCAACTTGACCAAAAGATATACTTTAAAAATCCAAGAAACTAATAATAAATGGTATAAGGAAACTAATCATGAAGGTTATCAGGAAACTAATCATGAAGGTTATCAGGAAGCAGCTGACAACTAATCATGAAGGGTATCAATTGACTTATAATAAAGTATATAAGGAAACTAATCATGAAGGTTATCAGGAAGCAGGTAACAACTAATCATGGAGGGTATCAATTGACTTATAATAAAGTATATAAGGAAACTAATCATGAAGGTTATCAGGAAGCAGGTAACAACTAATCATGGAGGGTATCAATTGACTTATAATAAAGTATATAGGAACCTAATCATTATCAGGAAGCAGGTAACAACTAATCATGGAGGGTATCAATTGACTTATAATAAAGTGTATAAGGAAACTAATCATGAAGGTTATCAGGAAGCAGGTAACAACTAATCATGGAGGGTATCAATTGACTTATAATTAAGTATATAAGGAAACTAATCATTATCAGGAAGCAGGTAACAACTAATCATGGAGGGTATCAATTGACTTATAATAAAGTATATAAGGAAACTAATCATGAAGGTTATCAGGAAACAGCTGATAACTAATCTTGAAGGGTATCAATAGACTAATAATAAAGTGTATAAAGAACCTAACCATGAAGGTTATCAGGAAACAGCTGATAACTAATCATGAAGGATATAGATAGACTAATAATAAAGGGTATCAGGACTCTAGTAATGAAGGGTATCAGAAAACCAGTAATGAAAGGTAAATTTTTAAAAACACTTGATAATAATGCATTAATGTCATATCACAGCAGGTTGTTTAACATTGTAATTCTACAACCATTAATTCCAACCTACTTTTTTTTGTTACTAAAATTTTCAAAACAGGCCGTACATTATAGCAATACATATTTGTATATATCTTTATTCTAAATTAACTTGAAGTGGTTGGATAGTCATAAAAATGAAAACCAAAAGCCAATTCTTTCTTTCTTTGGAGTTCCAACCCTATTGTTCGACTCCAAACTTTAAAATCTCTATGATGGCATAACCTGAATAACCAGCTGTAACCTGCTACTGATTCATTGTAAAGAAAACAATGTCAAAGTAGGATTAAGTGTGTGTTTTTCAGCTGTATTATGCTTGACAAATGCAAGAGTAGGTATGAGTCAATATTTGTTTATTTCAAAAATAGCTTTTGCTAACATTAAATATGAGCACTTACTATGTGATGTGTTGAGAGATAAGCCGCTGGAATAGGTCACTATTTCAAGCATCATAATATATGACAAGGTTGAGTATTTGAGGTGAAATATATGACAAGGTTTCTAATTGAATCATAAGTATCTGAAACTAATCAGATGTCAATTTTGTTTTACAGATGTCATTAAAACCACAGTAGAAAATGCATCATATAATTTTCACATCTAGTTATCTCTCCATGAAATATCGTAATCATGATAGCTATAGGTATTTTTGGTAAAAAATATATAATAAGGTATGTATTTTTGCTACTATATGAAAAGGTTGGGGTACTGGATTTCTCTGCTGCTCACTCTACAATATAAGTGCCCCCCCCCCCTTCTCTCACCACTCAGACATTCTTAATTTGATTTCATATAAGAAGGGAGGGGACATGTAACTATTCAATCATAATTATTTAAACAATAGTGAGCTGTTTATCGAAGGCCTTTTTAAATTGTAGTGTCAAAGTTTTTAATGAGGTCAACTGATATAATAGGAGACTTATAACAACTATCTGCTTAAACATTTTACAAACATTTCTGAGGGTAAATAAATATAATTAGATATTTAAAAAAAAATTGAAATTATATAACCGATGGAAATAGTTATGACATATGCTATTTCAGGAAATTTTAATCCTTTGAAATTCAAAAAAATAGTTTACAATGTAATTTTCAATTCAGAATATGAGAAGAAAATCCATATAACAGTTATTTGTGCTTTACATGATAGCAAATGAATCATATTAAGCTTTTTTAATGCAAAGTTATTAAAGTATATCAACTCACCCAAGAAAATACAAATTTTGAAAATAATACGTATATTTTTATTCTATAATTGTGTGCTGAGTTGTGAGTTTTTTTTTGGGATCATGCTATTTTTTTGGGGGCAAATAAAACTGATGGTCAGCATATTCGAAATCCCTCATTGGTTATACAAATATGACATTAAATAAATTTCTCCTCCTTTTTATTTCTTCCCCCCTCCTCCACTAACGGTGTGGGGCAGTGCATTGTTACACAATCTATCAGTTGTCCTGACCTTTTTGGTGATGCCTACAGATATTGTCCTGACCTTTTTGGTGATGCCTACAGATATTGTCCTGACCTTTTTGGTAATGCATACAGATATTGTCCTGACCTTTTGGTGATGTCTACAGATATTGTCCTGACCTTTTTGGTAATGTCTACAGATATTGTCCTGACCTTTTTGGTGATGCCTACAGATATTGCTCTTATTTTGGCACATTTGTGCATAATGATGACTTACAGATTAATATGTGTTTCTTTCACTTTAACAAACTTTTGGCACAATTACAGCCTTAGTTCTTAAAAATTGTACTGGTCATAACCTTCGTTTTGTAATGCATACAGATCTAATGGTGATTTTTCTACATTTTACTTTTCAATAATGCTGACAGACTTTTGGCGGAATTACTGACCTAGGAGCTAGAAAATTGCATGACACATCTAATTTACAATATGTCATTTGACATTTTATATGAAAGTGAGCCTATCTTATGTCATACAATAAATGAAATGTTCATCTGAAAAGGGTGTGAGATTCTACTACAGAATCCTTTGTATTATAGCACTTCCCAATTCTAGATCTTCAAAATGTATACCCATCATGATTGGAGAAATGTTGTATCACATGTTATGTAGTATAATAATTTATAACATAATAACTATATACAACTGTCATACAAACGGGAGGTTAAGCTAGCAATAAAAGCAGATTTATCCCACAATTTTCAAGTCAGGAATATGACAGTTGTTCATTCGTTCCGTTGGTTGATAAAGTCTTATGTTTGATTTTTGTTTTTATGGACTTCCTCCTTTTTGAATTAACCTTGGAGTTCGGTATTATGAGACTTTCTTTTCAATAATTAGATCATTTTCTACTTTATCATTGAAAGGACAGTCTTAATATAAGTCCTATTCAATGTAATTGATCTGAATAAACTGGTGAGAAAATAATAAAACTAAATGACTGTAAATGAACATCTGAACAAAGTTATCTATTGGAAAACAAGATTTTAGGCTTTGACAAAATTTTCTTAAATCTAAAATCCAGTAATTTTTTTAAAAAATATTTTCATATACTGCAAATTCAGAAATTTTTGTGAGGTTTTTATTGATGTGAATAATGCAACTTGGTGAGTATTGCAATAATAAGAATTTGCATTCTGATAACTGATATATGTATCTGTATGCAGCTTTTCCTAAAATGACAATAACTTATTACAAATTTTTGTCCATTCTTCAAAAATCGCAATACTAAATGCACACAATAATTTCTGAATTTGTAGTTATCTACGTACGTAACAAGTGTATATATCATTTATAAAATATTCAAAATCTGCTCAAGGTATGAAGAACACATCTTGAATTCATGAAAATAAAAAAATTAACTTCATGTTCATATGTTCATATATATACTCTATTAATATTTTTGATTTGCATATATGACTACACTGAGATTAGAATGATGATGCACCACATAGTTTCCTGATTTCTTCGAAAGATATCCAGAATGTTAATGACCATGGAGCCTGAAAGAAAAATCAATATAAAAAATAATCAACCTATATTTTTCGTGGGGTTCCTGCTGCTCAGTCTTTAATTTTCTATGTTGTGTTTTGTGTACTGTTTTTTTTTTCTGTTGGTCTTTTTCTTTTCTAGCCATGGCGTTTATTTTCGACTTATGAGTTTGAATGTCCCTTTGGTATCTTTTGCCTCTCTTTATTGATTTTAAATATAAATTTTGAATTTGAGCACTATGCCATGGAATTTGTGAGTTTTTACATACAAAGGAAGCACTGAAAGAACCAATATTAGTCCAGAACTAAAGGGTATCAGGCAAGGTTATCATAGCTGACAACTAAGACACCAATGTATTTTACATCAAATTTGCATAAAAAAGCTGCAATGCAATGAGAATAATTGAAATAGTTCCTAGAAAAAAAACACACAAAATAATGTGATAGCATCCTTCAAAGGCAATAACTCCTACAATTAGTGGACTGGCGATTTCAGGCTGGTTGACTGATTAGTAGCTGATCATTTTTGCTTCTTACAGTTTCTCTCCATCTACTATAGTTACGTAAAAATTATAATTAAAATTCTTCATTCAAGGATAATAACTCCTATAATGAGGCAACTGACAATTTGGACCATGTTGTCTCGATAGTAGATCTTATCCTGCTACTCATTTTTGCCATATGCAGTTTCTCTCTATACCGTTATATAATAGTTGAAACAAAATAATATTGGTAAAAAGGGTCTTTCAAGGGCAATTACTCCTATAAGAAGTTGACGTTACATTTTGGCAATGTTAAATTATTTGTAGAGTTTGTACTGTTGATCAATTTTGCTGTTCACAGTTCCAATATAGTTTCTGCAAAAACACAAAAATGGGTAAAAAACATCTTTCAAGTGCAAAATCTCCTGTAAGGACAACTGACAACTTCAGCAATCTTAACTTATTAGTAGATCATGTTCTGCTGATATTTTTTTTCAGTAACAATTTCCCTCTTTCTATTATAGAGATAAAGATAATAGCCAAAATTGAAAAAAAAATCATCATTGAGGGGAAATAACTCCTAAAAGGAGTTGTCTGACAGTTTTGATGAAAATCAAAAGTAAGTAGATCTTGTTATTCTGAACATTTCTACCCTGTCATGTTTTCTCTATCTATAACAATAACAAGATAATAGACAATACTTGCATTTTACCCCTATGTTCTAATTTTAGCCTCTGAAGCCGTGTTGGAGGCAGGCGGGATCAACAGGCAAATTTTTTAAAAAGAAACTCATAAGATGATTGTGGCCAAGTTTGGTACAATTTGACCCAATAGCTTCAGTGAAGAAGATTTTAGTAAAAGTTAAAGGACAATGATGACAATGTATGACTACAAATGACATACACCAAGTGATGGGAAAAGCTCACAATGGCCCTTCGGCCAGATGAGCCTAAAAGGAACACAATCTGTAAATTGTCACCTCAGACAACAATTCTGGCGTCAGGTTCTCAGACAGCTAAACATGAAAAATATGAAGTGTGTGGGATCATTCACATTTTAATATTAAATATGCAGTGAAATTTCGGTCAAAATCCTAATTTGGCAGATATTTTCTATAAGTCCATATCATCAAGAATTGAACACATGAGAGAGCTTATAATGTAATTTTTCATATAATCAATATTTCCAAGGGGCATTACTCTTTTAAACATTACTGATCGGCACTGATTTTCGAACTCGTCCGAGACATTGTTGATATAGTTTCATTAAAATCTGGGAAGAAGCGCTAACGATAAAATTTTCAATATAATTAATGAATTGTACAAATGAGAGCGCTATCAATGCAATTTTCAATATAATTAATGTTACCAAGGGGCATATCTGTTTTAGAAATAATTGATTGGCACTGATTTTCGAACTTGTCCGAGACATTGCTGATATAAATCTTGATTTAAGTTTTATGAAAAATCTGGCAAGAATTGTACATGTGAGAGCGCTAAGAAGACCAGATGGACAGATGCGAGGATGGACAAACAGACAGACGGACTGACACCCGGTATTTCTATGTCCCCCGCAACGCGTCACGTGGGGGACAAAAAAGATTCAGGACAGACAGATTGAGGAGTGTACAGACTTATAGACAAACAGATGGACGTTGGCAGAGACTGGAAAACAAAACGCCCCCAACTATTCCAAGCATGCAATAACAAGAATGTGTCCATAGTACACGGATGCCCCACTCACACTAACATTTTCTATGTTCAGTGGACTGTGAAATTGGGGTTAGAACTCTAATTTGGCATTCCAATTAGAAAGATCATATCATAGGGAACATGTGTACTATGTTCAAGTTGATTGGACTTCAACTTCATCAAAAACTACCTTGATCAAAAACTTAAACCTGAAGCGGGACAGACGGACAAAGGAACAGACACACAGACCAAAAAACATAATGCCCCTCTACTATCGTAGGTGGGGCATAAAAATAAAACAAGAGGCTGTCAGAGTGACAGCAAACCGCATTTCCTGCAGAGGTCAAACCCTGAACAGTTAAGCAAATATGGACACAACATTTAAGCTTAAAACAGCTCTGAATTTGGATTGTGATTGAATATTTGACACAGCATAGGTTTGTGACACAAAATGAATGTGGTCAAAGAACTAAAAAATTTGAAATGGGACATTTACCTATTATGGTCCAATATCCAAAATCTAAGTACATTGTTAGAATCAGCCTATCAAAGAACCCCAAGAATTCAATTTTTGATGAAATAAAACAAAAGTTTAATTAAGGACCTATTAGACCTCAGTGTAAACCAATTTGATAAAGGAACCCAAAATCCAAAATCTCTAAATACATGGTTAGGTTCAGCATTTCAAAGAACCTCATAAATTCAAATTTTGTTGAAATCAAACAAAAAAAAAGTTAAATTTTGGACCCTGATTTGGACCAGCTTAAAAACTGGACCCAAAAATCCAAAATTTAAATACAGGTTTAGATTCAGCATTTGAAAGAACCCTATATATATTTGTAGGACTCTAAAGTGCGATGGTACTCTAAAGTGTGATTGTCTCGCTAAAGTGCGATGGTCCGCTAAAGCTCACGCTAAAGTGCGATGGTTGTTTGTTTGCTAAAGTACGATGGTATATCACGCTAAAGTGCAATGGACCAATAGGGTAAGGTTCGAGGATTAAAACGTTAAAGTACATGGATTCTAGAAAATAGTCTTTTGCAAAGGTATAACATATATGATAGGCTTTATGATCCCGCTAACATGTTTAACCCGCCACATTACATGTATGTATGTATGTGCCTGTCCCAAGTCAGGAGCCTGTAATTCAGTGGTTGTCGTTTGTTTATGTGTTACATATTTGTTTTCGCTCATTTTTGTACATAAATAAGGCCGTTAGTTTTCTCGTTTGAATTGTTTTACATTGTCATTTCGGGCCTTTTATAGCTGACTATGCGGTATGGGCTTTGCTCATTGTTGAAGGTCGACGGTGACCTATAGTTGTTAATTTCTGTTTCATTTAGTCTCTTGTGGACAGTTGTCTCATTGGCAATCATACCACATCTTCTTTTTATATTTATAATATACCCGTAGGCTTTAGTGATTGTTTCTAAATTTTGAAGACCAACCACGTAATAATTGCTAAAAAGGTAATTTAGGTGTCACAAAATACTGTATTTCCTGTTAAATGAATTTTTAACAATTCGAGCGTATTAAGTATTTGGATAATTGTTGTAGCTTACCGTTCACACAGTCTATCAATAATCTGAACCCCTCCCCCTGCCCCCTTTACAGTCGTCATTGTAAATTACAAATACAAAATGCGTTCATTGTCGGGATAAGTAAATGCGAAATAAATGCGATATTCACGAGCTTTTTCCTTTTTCGTAACGAGTACAAATACATGTTATATTTTCCTACAATGTACAAACTAATGTTTTAGCCGACAATTTATAATTTTACCGACCTTATTTTTCAATAAAATCGACAATATTTTAACGGGTACCGCAAAGTAAACTGCAACGTAAACAATGATTTTTAAATGTATCCGTTCGCTTCCAATAGAAGCAGGATACAGGATACCTCTGCGTATGCTATTTTGTAACTATATAGTAAAATGGTCGACTGCAGGACACAATTAAGTCATTTGTTTAAACATATTTTATTTGCTAAATATCAGCAAAATGGATGAGACACAAGTAAATCATACTTATGAAGTCCTCTCCATATTACAATACAAGTATATATACAATAATAACATTATGAGCATGCATGTAAGGCGAACAAATTCATTAAATATTATACGAACTATAAATAAAAAGAAGAAAAGAACAAGAATTAGATATAAGAAGATGTGGTATGAGTGCCAATGAGACAACTCTCCATCCGAGTCAAAATTTATAAAAGTAAACCATTATAGGTCAAAGTACGGTCTTCAACACGGAGCCTAGGCTCACACCGAACAGTAAGCTATAAAGAAGAATGGAAAAGGAGGAAAAGAAAAGAAGCAAATCATATTTTATGTGATGATGACTTAGGTTTGATGGTGATGATCATCCGTGCCGGAAGCAATAATAATTTATGAAGGTACTAGAAATCTGTTAGACCTTTTATAAAATCTTGAACATGTTTGAAAATTAGGAGATTTTGTTCATTCAAAAGCTCAAGGTCTCCGCAAGTTAATAGTTTAGTATCAATAATAAAGTTTTCAGTAAGCCAATTAAGATTGTTAAGTAAAATTTCTCTACATGTTGTGTATTTTGGGCAAACTAAAAGAAAATGATGAACATCCTCAATATCAGACCCACACTGACACGAAGTCATTCTTCCAGCACCCGAAAAAACAACACATTTGCCTCAGCCGACAAAGCACGGTTAGGTCTGAAATTAAGCCATGCACATTTGGTTTAAAAGTTGTTTATCAAATATTCTAATTTATCTTTCGGTATATTCATTTTGGTTTGTATAAACGACTGTTAACGCCATAATCTAACAACGCTTCCTACGCTATACTTTCGGGACCATCGGACTTTAGCGTATGGAGGCATCGCACTTTAGCGTAGACCATCGCACTTCAATTATGTTGAAATGAAACACAGTTTAATTTTGAACCAACTTGAAAACTGGGCCCAAAATCAAAAATAAATCTGTCACCCAATTATAATTTTGTTAGTTGATAATTACCACATGTTTGTTATCTTGATAAAGGTGGAAATTATTGCATGAATAAATTAATAGTAAATACACTGTCCTAATCCAAATACATGTACAAATGTGTATATTTAGTTAATTGTAAAAATCTATCATACAAATTGTGTGTAGTTTTATAGAAAGAATAAAAAAAGATTATTATCTAATGAAAGTGATATTTGCAAATCTGGACCCCCAAACAGGATCAAGTAAAAATTTAACATTAACACACACAACAAAAAGAAAATACCACATAACAACTATGACATTTACCTTCAAAACACACAACTTTAAAAAAAATAGTTATAAAGAAATTTTTGACAACAGACTAAAATCAATTGAACAGAAACAATCATTGATAGACTATCTATCCATATACTTATTAATTACACCATTTCTATTCAAAGGGAAAAAACCCAAAATAAAAACAAGAGACCAAATGACATAGAAATTACTTATTAATTACACCATTTCTGTTCAAAGGGAAATAACCCCAAAAAAATAAATCATATAATAAGAATCACTTTTGCTACTGGAAGGTCTACAACTCAACAACGAGAACAGCTAAAATCGTGAAAATTGAACTTGACATTCATTTACTCACAGGAAACAACATATCTAAATTTGAAAAGATTTTGTCAAAGCGTTTTCATGTTAATGAACTAACACTGTTTAGCAGCAGCCCACCCGCCCGCCGTATATTCCCAAATCAATAACCGATTTTTCTTTCGAAAATCTGGTTAAAAAGCCAAAAACTGCTCATAAGCTATAAAAAAATTAATAGTCACAGCTGAATTAGATATTACAAATAAACAGGTATTTGAGTTGAGTTAATTCTGGTATGTAAATAGTCAGTCAACTTACCATTCTTGCCCATATAGGCAAAAATCCTTTATATAAAGCAAAGAAACCTTCCTGTCTGACTGTCTTTACCAAACAATCCAATGTACCTTTATATAAGGTACCTCTGGAAATAAAAAAGGTTACAGGCATATAATAAAATGCTTCGCTGAGTGCAGCCTGATATGACCGCAGTGGTCAAACCCTGAACAGTTGGGGCAAATTTGGACACAATATTCAAGCTTGATATTATCTGAATTTGGATTGTGATCAAATTTTTGACATAATATAGGTTTCTGACATAAAATAAATGTGGTCAAAGATCTCACAAATCAAATGCGCAATACTGTGCAATTGAAGATTTCTTCTTGAAACTTTTCAAAAACTGGAAATTTTGAAAATTTTGAAGAAAAAAAATTTGAAACCCCCCCCTTCCCCCCAAATTTTTTGAATCCCCCTTTTAGCATTAACCATCAACCTCAATTGCAGTCTTTCCTTTGTAGTATGGAACCTTGTAGTACAATTTTAGAGAGATCCGTACAGTTAATCACAAGTTGCTGTCTGGAAACTAGAAAAATGTTTTTTTTTTTAACCATAAAAGCCCATTTAAAAACATCATAAAGGTATTAAAATAGAAAATGACATCATAGTCATGGCTAAAATTAAAAAACCTTCATCTGCAATTTTTAATAAAATTCCTTCATCAGCATTTAAAAGTAACTTCTAAAAATAAATTGACAGCTAGGACTTTGCAACCATAAAAACCCATTTAAATACATCATAAAATTATAAAAATAGAAAATGACATCATAATCATGCCTAAAATTAAAACACTTTCATCAGCAACATTAAATAGTAATATCTAAAAATAAAATTCCTTCACATACATAATTATGGCTAAAATTAAATAATTTAAAAAAATAGAAAATGACATCATAATCATGCCTTAAATTAATAAATTGCTTCGCCGGGCACAGCTGGATACGACCGCAGAGGTCCAACCCTGAACAGTTGGGGCAAAAATAGACACAATATTCGAGCTTGATACAGGTCTGAATTTGGATTGTAATTAGATATTTGACACATAATAGGTTTCTGACACAGAATAACTGTAGTCAAAGAACTTAGAATTGGTTATATGATTTGAATTTAAATTCAATTTTTTGCTTTTGTGCAATACACTGTGCCTGTGCGAATTGACCCCCACCCCCCAAAAAAAATAAATAAAAATTCACCCATTTTTTTTGGCTTTTGTGCAATACACTATGCTGTTGTGTATTGAACCCCCCCCCCAAAAAAAATCCTCCCTTTTTTTGCAAAAAACAAATTTGTGAAGAATTTTGTTTAATTTCTGAAATCTGAAAAAATTGCCCCCCCTCCCCCTCCAATTTCTTTTTTATCCCCCTCCCTTTTCCAAAAAAAAAAATTCTTTCCCTCAAGATATGGTCATAATCTCAATTCAAATTACCAATGGAGTTTGCAACCATAATTACCCATTTAAAATACATCATAAAAGTCTTAAATAGATAATTTAAAAGCAGTGTAAGGGAGGTAATCAAACATTGTACAATATGTACAATTTTGTTTTTGAATTACCTCCCTTACACTACTTTTAAATTGTCCATTAACCAGGAAACCCTTGTTTTTCCCCCTTTTTTGCCCCTAATTCCTAAACGGTTTGAGCCATAACCCCCCAAAAGCCAATCCTTACCATCCCTTTGTGGTATGGAAACTTGTATAATTTCAGTGAGATCCATACACTTAAACACAAGTTATTGTCTGAAAACTAGAAAAATGCCTTTTTGGGACTCTTTTTGGCCCCTAATTCCTAATCTGTTAGGACCATAACCCCCAAAATCAATCCCAGCCTTCCTTTTGTGGTATTGAACCTTATGGAAAAATTTCATAGAGATCCATTCACTTAAACTAAAGTTATTGTGCTAAAACCAATGTGTCTTCAGACGACGACAACAACGCCGCCAACGTCAGCCTCCATCAGCAACATTAAATAGTAATATCTAAAAATAAAATTCCTTCACATACATAATCATGGCTATAATTAAATTACCTTTATTAAACATTTTTAAAATAGTAACTTCTAAAAATAAATTGACAGCTAATCAACTAAAGACAATACATTTCTTTATAAATAATTTACAAGCAGTGTAAGGGAGGTAATTTGACAATATTTGTTTGAATTACCTTCCTTACACTGCTTTAAAATTATGTTTTGTACTAAAGTAATTGTCCATTAACCTGAAAACCCTTGTTTTTCCCCCTTTTTTGCCCCTAATTCCTAAACAGTTTGAGCCATAACCCCCCCAAAGCAAATTCTTACCATCCCTTTGTGATATTGTAACTTGTGGTATAATTTCAGAGAGATCCATACACCATTTCACAAGATATTGTCTGGAAACTAGAGAAATCCTTATTTGGGTCCCATTTTGGCCCCTAATTCCTGAACTTTTAGGACCATAACCCCCAAAATTAATCCCAACCTTCCTTTTGTGGCCATAAACCTTATGGTAAAATTTCATAGAAATCCATACATTTAAACAAAAGTTATTGTCCGGAAACCAATGTGTCTACCCAACAACGACGACGACGTGATACCAATATACGACCGCAAAATTTTTGCGATCGTATAAAAAATTCAATAAATGTGGTTTGCTATTAGCTTCAATATATTTCATTTGTAAATTCCATCATTTCAGTTTATATGTGATAAGATTAACAAGCTTAATACTTTGTGTCTCTTTGAAGCCTGACATTGCCTGTAATTTGATATGATAAATTATAGCAATTTCCACTTTAAATACATAATTTTAAGTTTGATCTATCATAATTAACAAGTCCACAATTCATTATGTAAAAGCTGTAGCATTTTAAAATATATTAATTTTCTTGGAAATGGAATGGGATGCAAAACTTAGTTTTAGGTCGGCCAAGAGTGAAATGTAAGTTATAATTATATTGTTATAGATATGAATTGTTATGTTTAATAAAAATTAACAAAGGAAAAAGAAGAGTACTAAATCTTCTCAATTCTTGGCAAAGCTAACAAAAACTCAAAAATATTATACAATAAATTTGCATGTTTTCATGACAAAACATTTTAAACAACAGATTAACTTGAAAGGGTGCACTAAAACAAAATGAACTGTATTAAAGACATTTACCTTCCACTTTCTGTTGGTTGATTCATAATTCTAGTTTTGACTACATCAGCTGGTGTTCCAAGGGTAGCTGCAACAAATCCTGAGCAGACACTGAAATTTATTCCACAAAATAACATAATAACAGTACTTAAAAAAAGATTTACTGAAGAGGTAAGACCATTTAAAATTGTGTTTATCATGTGTTTTTGTGAGATGGGTTGATGAAAAACAAGAAACTTTTAAGTGTTGTTGGTGCAGCTTGTTGTTCTGCCAATTAATTTCTACCATTTCTTAACTATTTAACATAAGAATAAAGAAACATTTACAAATCTTAAATACCTTGTCAAAAAGCTAAAGAGTTAATCAATTGCAAAATGTTGTGAAAATATTACAGAAACGTGTTGATCAATATAATAGGAAATTAGAAATACAAAAAATAACTTTTGAAATATGCACCTTTTTGTGAAACATAACCAGTTGCTGAAGTATGAAATTCATGTTCTGTGGAAATTTCTGCTGTTTAAGAGAATTGTGAAATAAGACTGATATATTATCCTAGATATTTAACATATGGACATAAATGTAAATGTAAAATTTGATCAAAATCCCTCAAACATAAATCTTTTTTAACCTGATATAAAGAACAAAATGATTTTTTTTTACAAAAGGCCATCCATCATTTCTGCCACATATGCCACCCAATTAGGAAACTTTGTTGTTTCAGAAAGAAAACCTTCATTTTACCTTGATATTGTATGTGTCACCCAGTTATCTTTTAGAGAGGTATTCCGTAAAATTCTCTGTTTCACTGTATCATATGTTGCTAGATCTGAAAAAGTAGTAGTGATACTAAATATACATTTCAATGTATAACCTGTCTTTATATCCTTCTTTTAATACATAATCCAAAAAAAATAGCACTTAGGTTTTGATGGAATTGAGTTATTTAACCATATAGAATAAGTCTTTCTCAAGTTATACCAAATTCTGGAAAATATCAAGATTTTATATTTCACCATATGTACATTGTTAGACATGTGATGCTTGTATCAATGTTGAGCAAATGAGCAATTAATACAATTTGGTTAAATCCATCAACAAACATCCCTATGACAAATCAAGTTTTGTGATGAATTGAATTGAACCTTTTATACCAGTTATGCAATAATTAATACTGTTTGTACTGATGGGAAAATCATTTGAGAAAGGTGCTTTTGAAGTTTTATGCATGTCATGCATTGTTCTGGAAACAATTTATTTTGCATATTTTCCAAATAAATGTATCAAATAAACCAATAAAAAGACTTAATTGTTTATTCCCTATCAGCCTCAGTAAGGTGATCTTATACTTAAGGGCAATAACTCCTGACAACATGATACAAAACAACAACCTTACAAAATAAAATAGTTGGGAATATAAAACTTGGATCTTCCCTTTTTAAAAATTTGAAAAAAAAAACATAAAATAAACACTACTTCCTAAAGTATAGTTATTACCTCCCATATTTACTAATGCTGCTCTCTGTACATTTGGCACAACACCTCTATAGAGGCCTCTAAAACCTTCCTCTGTTATTATCTTTCGAAAAGCCTGAGCTGTATTCTTTACTCTAAAAATTCAGTAACATCTTATAGAAATATAACAGCTGGATTTTCTATTAAAAATCAAAATGTGAAATCCTGATCAATAAACATTAAAAATCATACAATGAACGGTAAACCATAGAAGTTTCTTAATTGACTGAAAATAAAGGAAAATGGTTATTTCCTTCATCTTCCCCAGCACTCTGTGTATAGATATTAACAAATATAATGCCTACCCATGTTAAAATGAGCACAGAGCAAGACATGAAGGAGCTATTTCTTAACTTTAATATTCATTTTTAAAACCTAGTTATTATTGATAAAATAATCAACACTCAAAACTGTAAATATGACAATAAAATTGGCTCACCTTGGAGGTTTACCTTCTAACCTTCGTCGACCTTCCATTTGCATCTGTACTTTGACTAGATCTGCCGGACTAGCAATGAATTGACCCATAGCACCTGCTGTAAGACCACCTAATGATGATTTCCTATTTAAATATATTTTCAAATGGCAAAACAAACCAGGCAAAATTTATTCTATATAAGTTAGGATTGGAGACTTTAAATGACACATGAACATGATGAACTTTAATCACGTTATCTGCATTTTAAACAGAATTTTTTTCTTCCCAACATCATTTCAAATCAAAAACTTCTAGTGGTACAATATATCAATCAATAGTATTTTTTAAAGGAATAGGGTTTTTAAGAATAGACAAGTTTACTGTGACAACATTAAATCTATTTCTATAAATACCGTATAGCGGGTTATTTTTGCAGAGTATTTATTTTCACTTATTTTGGCAGATAAATGAAAATTGTGAAAATAAATTCCGCTAAAATCAATGCATACATGTACATTCAGTTCTTTTTAATAGCTAAAGCTTCTTGTGAACAAACTATTTATAATATTGTAATGGTATATGTTGGTTTTAACAATAAGTGTAAAATAATATAAGTATGTAAGGTACTCTGTCACGTATTTTACCCTTATTAATTAGTGTCAAATTATATAAGAGTTGTAAGTCACTCTTGATCATTTTATAAACTAATTAGTACATCAAAGGTAGGGTCAATTTCATAACTAGTCAACCGTAACATTTACAAAAAGTTTGTACACCTGTGATCGAGAAATATCTGAGTATTCGTTTGATGAACTATATTAGAATATAATAAATAAATAAGCTGTCATTTGGGAAAAAAATCATTTAACCATAACAAAAGACACTTGTTCGATTGTCAATTTTAAAACTTTTTAACTGCAAACGTTTCAGTATCTGCCAAAATATTTAATTGGAAATTAAGAATCCGCCAAAATTTTTCTTATACTTTGTTGCCACTGAATCGCTAAATTTAACAACTGCGAAAAAACCCTGCTTTACAGTATTAATTGTTAAACTCAAATACATACCATATGGGAAAGCTGCCATCTGGATTTCTCTTTAGAACTTTTTCCCTGATGATTTCATAAATAGACATTCGACATCCTGTGTACACTGTATGTGGAAAAACATTGATTCAACTAGAAAGTTCAAATTATTCTTGCAATTGTACATTTTCAACTTTTAACATCTTATAACTGGCCAAAAGTTGTCTTGTTTTATCTTGGACACTGTTTCTAATATAACTATACAAGTAGTTTACACACCTGTCTCAATATAACACATTCATACGCTTTATCTACTGTTACAGCTAATAATTATAGGTTTCATAACAAGTGAGAATTGGATATCGCTTGAAATCAACTAGAGTTATTTAATTTCAATATAATAAAAGAATTTATTATAACTATTTAAATTAAATAACGAGAGTTGACATGAAGCGATGATACCCACCGGTGTTAAACTTTCTCTTATGGTCAACACTCTCACTGTGTTAAATAGAAAAGTCCATGATTGGTTGATCTAGTCTTTTGCATATACCACTATAAAGTCATATGACTTTGTGTCCTGTTTCAGCATCAAACTTTAACATCAGACATATAAAAATTTTTGTACGCTTCAGAATGTAATAAAATTTGACAAAAATAATAGTTTCATGTGAAAATTGTAAGTGTTTTGTATAATAATATAATTAAAGAAATCACATATCTCTGTTGCCATGGAGGAAATGTACATCGTTTTGACCTTTGAAAGACATCAAATGACGTACGAATATTAGGAAATGTCACAATATTGTTTCATGATGCTGGATAAGCCAATCACCTTAAAGCATTTTTCAAATAATTTTTTCGTATCAGTGCAGAGTGATATGAAAAATATCTCTTCATGCCAAAAATAGATAACAGGTCACAACTGCAAGAGAATATGCATTATATAAGAACATGTGTCCATAGGAAACAATGTCCTGCTTGCATTAGCTCTTTTAAATGTTCAGTGAACTGTGAAATTTAGGTTAAAAACCTAATTTGGCATATATATCAAAACATCCACATCATTATGAGTTTCAAGTAGATGTGATGACATGGTTAAATAATTAAGTCAAAACTTCAACCTGAAATGAGATGATCATATGGACGGACACAAAGCCATCAAATTTCACCAATGAAGGTTTTTTTTAATCCATTCAATGGTTAAAAAATTATGCAGACAAACAGATAAAACTTTCATGAGTTAGGACAAAACAAATGCTGTCTTCTTCAGCCTAACTGTTAAAACTTGGTCAACCAGAAGAAAATATAAACTCTATCTGTTAGTCATCATTATACACAAATGCACTAAAAACAAGCTCCAGATATGAAGGCACTACTAAAATAATCAGGACAAGTACAGTTTCATGACATTTGTCAGTCATAATCATACACGAATGCACCAAAAATCAGCTCAAGTACAATTTTCATATAATTTTCTACGTCACTGATCCTTAATTCTGTGAAGCATTTTTTTTAATTCAAACTTTTATATGGGATACCTACTTACCGATATGTCTGTACAGAGCTGGAGTTAGGCCTTGAAATATCTTGGTAGCACCTTCTTCTCTTACTGGAAATACATACAGGTATATCAACTGGACTTATAATGAAAAACATAGGGGCAATACCACTTGTAATGTGTATAACAGAAAAATTAAGAGACTTGCAAAATAATCTTTTTTCTGAAGTATTTGTTCCTTACCTTTCAGGATCATTTAACATTTCTGTATATATGATACACTCTTTATTGATTTTAACCTCATGAAATGTTACCATTCCTATGTTGTTAAAAACTGCTATTGTATTGTAATCTGAAGAGTGCCATAGGTATGAAAACGTGCCGTAGGTATGAAAACGTCAAAGACTATTTTAGTACATCCTAGTATTGAAGGTGAAATGTATGTATTGTGGAACTATTTTATAATAATTATATACATTAGTACACCATTGAATTAAGTATAAGATTGTTAAAACATGTACTGGAACAATTTAAGAAAAATGCATTTGTGCATGTATGATTACTTCATTTGTTTGCTTGAAATCATTGAAACCTTCTCATTTCAATGCAAAAAATATGGTAACATTTTATGTGTTTTATTCTGTTATTAATCATATCATAAAAAGAATAAATGTGGATTGTGTCCACATGTGGACACAGATGATGCCCCTGCTTGCATATCATATAGTTATAAAGGGACATAACTGAAGAACGGTAAAAGTGACGCTACCCAAATTTGAACTTGATCTGAGTTTTGTGGTAATAAGCATTGTGTATAAGTCTCATAAAATTTGGTCCAGGCTAACTTAAGTAGAGAACAGAAACGAAAAATTCAGCAATTTTTCTATTTGTAAACACGCATAACTCTAGAACAGTTGTGTATAAGTTTTATAACATTTGGTTTACACAAACTTAAGTTAGAGAACGGAAACAAAAAAATTCAGCAATTTTTATGTTTATAAAGGGAAATAACTCAAGAATGGTAAAAGTGACGCCACTGAATTTCGTACTTCATCTGTATTATGTAGTAATAAGCATTGTGTATAAGTTTCATAAAATTTGGTTGAGGCAAACTAAAGTTAGAGAATGGAAACAATATTTGTACTTGATCTTAGTTTTGTGGTAATGAGTATTGTGTATAATGTTTAGTTGGGGCAAACTTAAGTTACAGAATGGAAACTAAAAGTTTTGCAATTTTTCGATTTATAGAGGAGCATTATAACTCAATAATGGTTAAAGTGACACTACCCAAATTCAACTTGATCTGTGTTTTATCAGTGGAAGGCAAAATTAAACATTGCATTGTATAAAGCATTGATTGTAGTTGATTTAACTATAATCAAGGGCAAAGGAAGATAACTCAATTTTAAAATTACTTGAATAATGACATTGATATTTTGGAAAAAATAAAAAATTAAGCAATTTTTCCATTTGTAAAGGGCATAACTCTAGAACAGTAAAAGTGATGCCCCAAAATTCAAACTTGATCTGTGTATTGTGGTAATAAGCACTGTGTATAAGTTTCATAACATATGGATGAGGCAAACTTGTTAGAACGAAATGAAAAATTTTGCAATTTTTCATTTATAAATGGGCATAACTCTAGAACAGTTAAAGTGACGCCACCAAAATTCAAACTTGATCTGTGTTTTGTGGTAATAAGCATTGTGTATAAGTTTGATAACATTTGGTTGAGGCAAACTTAAGTTAGAGAACAGAAACTAATTTTGGGACGTACAGACGGACATACGTACGCACGTATGGACGGACAAGGGTAAACTTAATGCCCCTCCGCTTGGGGCATAATAATATAGCATAAATCTGTCAGAAAAATAGCATAGATGTTTTACAGATATTTTGCAGTTTCAGTTATATCCCTTAGTCTGGTTTGAAAGTTTGAAACAAGTACTGATAACAAATTGCTTTATAAAATAAAAAAGCAAAGTTATATGTGAATTCTAAGAGCAGGAAATCTCAGGAAAAAATATATTGTCCTATTCATCAGTTTCTGTGAAACAAACTCATGATGGTAAGTATCAACTAGAGTATTCAAAAATTCTAATAAATGAAAAAGAGTTACCTCCCATTATTGACAGAAATTAATGTAAGGAAGTATGAACAGAATATTTATTAAATATGATAAACAAATGAAAAGAAGTGTGACATCTGTGAAATATCAAGGAAGCACTTAGACATCTTTTCCCTGTTGTTTTATTGGCCATTTGGAAACTTAAAATTTAGTTGGAATGTCTACTAAACAGGCAATCAGGAGTTGTTTTTTATGAATGAGTTACACGGTTGACCTGGGGTCAATTGGCATAAACAACGTTATCCAACAATAGGTTCTTACTTTGATGTAATAACATAAGCATTGTGACTTGGGAAACTTACGGGAAAGTGCATGAATTTGAAAGTCATCTATATTGTCAAAGTCAACTTTGCTTAAGCAAGTTACAACTTAGTTCTAGTACAATTACATAACTAATAAACTGATAGTTTACAGTAAAATTGTGCCACCAAAGCCTGTGATAGGTAGAATGAGTAATAAGTTAAATCCAATTACCTATACCAATGACTGTGCTGACCATTCCCCTCTTCTGGACTGTAATACTGTTTCCTTCCACATTTTTCTCTCCCTGAATCATTAATCTGGTTTTTGTTAGATCCAATGGATATGTTACTGTAGAAAAGAATAATTTGTATATTAATTTCAAAATACATGCTAAAAATCTTTAATTATCTGGTCAATTCTGCTTCTTATCCTCTAACTAATCCCTATACTATATCATATCTGTCTTCTGTGAAGACTCCAACAAAATGTTTACACTCATTTGGTAATTAACCTTTTAATTTGTGACTAAATCTAGTAGGTTCAAGGTTTTTCTGAACACATTATTATAGGTTATCTACTCGAAGTTGTTACATGTAATACTACAGTGCAGGATGAAACTATCCTCCAGAGTCCAAATGATGTGGATGGAAGCATGTAATGGCTACTTTACAGCTTCAACAATGAGCAAACCCATACCCTATAGTCAACTATAAAAGGCTACGACATGACAAAATGTGAAACAATTCAAACAATGAAAACCAACAGCCTGATTCAGACAATACAATACAAAATTGATTAGATAGACAGCCACTTACAGCAACCACCGAATTACAGGCTCCTGACTTGGGACATGCACATTAAGAATGTGACAAGTGTTAAACATGTTTGTGAGTGCTCAACCCTCCACCTAACCTTGGACAGTGGTGCAACAGCATAACATAAGAAAAAACTTTAAAAATCAGTTGGAAATGGCCTTAACAAATAGGTATGGAGCAAAAAATAAAAGAAATAAAAGAACAGAGTTCCAATGTCACCGCTTTGCACATATTTTATCTATCCAAGGTACAAGGGCAATAACTAAAAAAAGCAGCTTTTTCTTTTCTAAAAGACTTTCTATTGATATCTTAGAGAAATGAAGGCTTCAGAGCAAATGCAATGTGATTTCCATTATAATTAATATTTCCAAGGGCATAACTTGTTAAAAATATTTGATCAGAACTTATTTTCGAAAGTGTCAAAGACATTGCTGATATAAACCTTTGATATAAGTTTCATAAAATTCTGACAAGAATTGAACATAATTATGAGAGGGCTAACACTGCAAATTTCCATATAATTAATATTTCCAAGGGGTATAACCCTTTTAAAAATAACAGATTGGCACTGATTTTCGAACTCGTCAAAGACATTGATGGTATAAACCTATAATATAAATTTCATAAAAATCTGGCAAGAATTGTACATATTAGAGCTCTCATAAGGCAATTTTCCATATAATTAATATATCCAACAGTCATAACGCTTTTAAAAATAATTAATCAACACTGATTTTTGAACTCGTCAAAAACTTTGCTGATATAAACCTATGATTCAAGTTTCATAAAATTCTGGCAAGAATTTTACACATGAGAGTGCTAACAATGCAATTTTCCATATAATTAATGTTTCCAAGGGGCATAATTCTTTTAAAAATAAAGTCATTGCTGATATAAATCTATGATACAATGTATAAGTTTCATAAAAATCTGACAAGTACTGAACAAATGAGAGTGCTAACGATGCTATTTTCCATATAATTAATGTTTCCAAGGGCATAATTCTTTAAAAATAAAGTCATTACTGATATAAATCTATGATACAATGTATAAGTTTCATAAAAATCTGACAAGTACTGAACAAATGAGAGTGCTAACGATGCTATTTTCCATATAATTAATGTTTCCAAGGGGCATTATCCATAACTCTTTTAAAAATAAAATGCTCTGCAGGGTGCAGCTTGATACGACCGCAGAGGTCGAACCCTGAACAGTTGGGGCAAGTATGGACACAACATTCAAGCTTGATACAGCTCTGAATTTGGATTGTGATTAAATATTTGACACAGCATAGGTTTCTGACACAGAATGAATGTGGTCTAAGAACTTAAAAATTTTAAATTGGACATTCACCTATTATGGTCCAATATCCAAAATCTAAATACATGGTTAGATTCAGCATATCAAAGAACCCCAAGAGTTCAATTTTTGATGAAATCAAACAAAGTTTAATTTTGGACCCTTTTGACCTCAATGTGGACAAAGTTGATAACGGGCCCAAAAATCAAAAATCTAAATACATGGTTAGATTCAGCATATCAAAGAACCCCATATATTCAATTTTTGTTGAAATCAAACAAAAGTTTAATTTTGGACCCCGATTTGGACCAACTTGAAAACTGGGCCCATAATCAAAAATCTTAATACATGTTTAGATTCAGCATATCAAAGAACCCTAAGAATTCATTTTTGTTAAAATCAAACTAAGTTTAATTTTGGACCCTTTGGACCTTAATGTAGACCAATTTGAAAACGGGACCAAAAATTAAGAATCTAAATACATGGTTAGATTCAGCATATCAAAGAACCCCATATATTCAATTTTTGTTGAAATCAAACAAAGTTTAATTTTGGACCCGATTTGGACCAACTTGAAAACTGAGCCCATAATCAAAATCTAAATACATGTTTAGATTCAGCATATCAAAGAACCCTAAGAATTCAATTTTGTTAAAATCAAACTAAGTTTAATTTTGGACCCTTTGGACCTTAATGTCAACCAATTTGAAAATGGGACCAAAAATTAAGAATCTAAATACACGATTAGATTCGCATATCAAAGAACCCCAATAATTCAATTTTGATGAAATCAAACAAAATTTAATTTTGGACCCTTTGGACCTCAATGTTGACCAATTTAAAACGGGCCCAAAATCCAAAAACTTAATACACGGTTAGATTCAGCATATTAAAGAACCCCAAGAATTCAAGAATAAAACCCCATTGAAATTGGTCAAGAAATAAGCAATTTATACAAAGTATCTTCTTTTGCACAATACTGTGCAATTGAATATTTCTTGCAATTGCGCAATACTGTGCAATTGAATATTTCTTGCTATTGCGCAATACTGTACAATTGACAATTTCTTGCTATTGTGCAATATTGTGCTATTTGATATTTCTTGCTATTGCGCAATACTGTGCAATTGAAGATTTCTTGCTATTGCACAATACTGTGCAATTGAAAATTTCTTGCTATTGCACAATACTTATTATATAATAATTTACACATCCTGTTAGGTGTGTATCTCCTGCCATATCATTATTATTTGCTTTTAAATATAAATCAGAAATAACCAACTTAAAATGGAAAATTTTAAAGAAAAAAAAGGAAAAAAGAAAAAAAGGAAAACTCCCCAAATTTTTGAACCCCTTATGATTCATCACCCCAAACTCAATCCCAGCCTTCCCTTTGAGGTATGGTACCTTGCAGTACAATTTCAGAGAGATCCATACACTTGAACACAAGTTATTGTCTGGAAACTAGAAAATGCTTATTTTGGCCCTTTTGGCCCCTAATTCCTAAACGTTTCAGGCAATTACCCCAAACTCAATTCCAGCTTTCCTTTGTGATATGGAACCTTGTACTACAATTTCAGAAAGATCCATAGACTTACACACAAGTTATTGTCATGAAACTAGAAAATGCTTGTTTTTGCCCTTTTTGGCCCCAAATTCCTGAAATTTTGAGGCAATTACTCCCAAAATCAATCCCAGCATTCCCTTTGTGATATGGAACCTTGTGGTACAATGTCAGAGAGATCCATACACTAACACACAAGTTATGTCTGGAAGTTACAAAAATGCTTATTTTTGGCCCCTAATTCCTTAACTGTTGGTACCATAACCCCCAAAATCAATCCCAACCTTCCTTTTGTGATATTGAACCTTATGGTAAAATTTCATAGAGATCCATTCACTTAAACTAAAGTTAGAGTGCGAAAACCAATGCGTCTTCGGACGACAACGACGACGACGACGACGACGCCAACGTCATACCAATATACGACCACAAAAATTTTTTTGCGGTCGTATAATAATTGATCGGCACTGATTTTCGAACTCATCTGAGACATTGCTTATATATACCTATGATATAAGTTTCAGAAAAATCTGGCAAGAATTGAACAAATGAGAGCGATAACAATGCAATTTTCCATATAATTAATGTTTCCAAGGGACATAACTCTTTTAAATATAATTGATCTGCACTGATTTTCGAATAAGTCCAAGACATTGCTGATATAAACCTATGATATAATTTTCAGAAAATCTGGCAAGAATTGTACATGTGAGAGCACTAACAAGACATGACGGACGGACGCACAGACGGACGCCCTGTATTTCTATGTCCCCCTGCAACGCATTGCGCGGGGGACAAAAAAAAACACTACAATGTAAAATTAAAACAAAAACAACAATCTAAAAGTATTTGCAGCTTATTCATGAAATTTTTATAATTGATTTGCCTGTACTTATGTTTTTTTTACCTATAGTACTGGACTTATAGAATTAAGTGCTTTTTTTATTTACTGATTATTACTGTACCTGATCAAGATTACAAGGGGATACATAAAAATATTTGTTGAGTTAAGATGCTTTGATGCTGTCTTGATGCTTGTTTTCTTCCTTTTACAAATTTCTGATATATGCATGATGTGTTGATCAAATTTAATTAATAATCATCTATTGTGATACCAAGTTATTATACATCATTTTCAGATACAATCAAATAGCAGATATACCCAATATTAGTAGGAGGCCCGGTTTAGTCAAAATTATTGTATTTAAGCTTAAGGGGCTCCTGAAATTTCAGGATATCCTAAAATCGATGTCATGATATCCTTAAAAGACACCCTGAACTGAATTATGGAGGTCCTGAAATATTTTAGAATACCCTGAAATCAAACTATGGAGGTCCTGAAAATTTTAGGAGCACCTTAAATACAATAATTTTGACTAAATACATGCCTCATATCTTAGAACTACAATTTCTTCAAGATATTATGCTTGTAAATTATTTAAAGAGCTGCAAAACCATTTCAGACTAGAGACAAATTTACCTACATGTAGAGATCTCTCAAAAAACTGGTTTAAGCCTGCCATATTAAGTTTCATTGTCTATCAAAAATCTGAGTGTTAGTCCTATTTTTGGGTGAGTTGTCATGGATTCCCTATGTTATTTATATCTTACTCATAATACTGTTGTTTTTTTTTTTATTTGAAAAATTTAATGTTGGTAGCTGATCTTTGATAATTTTGATTTAATTCAATAACCACATCTGAATCTGCATCAGTCAAGGTATAGTTATATCTAATGACAATTATGCTCTACCCATGTGTCAAGCGCCTAAAATGACCCAGGATGATATAGAACTTGGGAATATTGTTGAAGACTGTATATTGACCTATAGATGTCTTTGGCTATTTGTGCTGTTGCATCAAATCTTTTCACTACACAGCTGCAAAAATTTGGAATTAAATACTCCAGAGTTTTAGAGAAGAAAAAAATTTCAAACAATTTCCTAAACTTATTGTTACCTGGAATGGTACATGTAGTTCATGCCAATGCAATGCCTGCAAATAATTAATGGTTTAATTTCTAGTGCTATTCTGTTTAATATGCTACAATTCTCCATTCTCAATTTTATAACTGCTTATGTGTTTTAAACTGCTTTATATGCTTTTAATAATGATTACTTACTGTACTTTTAATATTGCTGTATAGTACATGTATAACATAACTAACTTCTGCATGTCATTTATATCATATATGTATCGGTCATGTAATGATTTCATTTGCTTTTATTATGTAACACTTGTGTGTGTTGACTTGTATGCTTGCTTGGTTTTAAAGTGCTTGTTTTAAATGTTTTGTTTGTAATGAGACAATATAAAAGCTCAATAGAGTTTATGTTTTCTGTATACAAATATTTGTGTATAATTAATTTAAAGCTTTTGAACTTGAACTTGGATAATTTTGCTGTCTCATTGACTTGTACCTCATTATGTAATGTGTGATGTAATGTTTAAAATGACACCAGAGCCACCATAGAGCAACACACCTGTTTCTGCTACAACTGCAGCAAGCGCTGAAAGTGTGTATTTGAACCAGAACGAATCTGCATACACTAATGCTGACTGACGATCTCCTCCCGTCATTGTTGACAATCAATGACCACAAACACGTGTAATACAGCTGTTCCCTCTACGTTCAAAGGTCACTTCCTGTTTACATTTGCAGCTGATGTAAAATTTTCAAACCAATGTCATGCAACTTCTGTTATCACACTTAAAAATATACGACTGGCGCTAAACAAAGAGTTTGACATTGCTATTTTGGCAAGGAGTCCTACACAACAGAAACTCGAAAATGATTTTTGTAAAACCCAAAATGTTAACACCGAATAGATACGAATAATTACGGGTCTTTTTTCTGTCGACTAAGGTAAAATTGGAAAACGACACATAATCAAAGGCAGAGTATGTCTCTGGCAAAGGTAAAGGGTAATTTCGACAACAGAAAAACAAAAGTCTGAGATTTTTTCCCCTTTATATTGTAGGCCTAAATTATGTAATCAAACAAGTTGGCCGGCATTCCGGGAATTTATGGAATAGATATAAGAAGATGTGGTATGAGTGCCAATGAGACAACTCTCCATCCAAGTCAAAATTTATAAAAGTAAACCATTATAGGTCAAAGTACGGTCTTCAACACGGAGCCTTGGCTCACACCGAACAGTAAGCACTCATAAAAGATCCCAGGCCATGTCTGTATAATAAAGACTCATAATGGTGTTTCAAAAACAAATAATTTTAGAATTCTCTTATATACAACCTTACCACCACTCTAAAGTATCATATAATGTCGTACACCAGACGCGCGTTTCGTCTACACAAGACTAATCAGTGGCGCTCGAATTAAAACAGGTTGGAAGGCTAAACCAAACACGATGTGGTAAAGCTGAAATGAGGCCTGCAGATAACTCTTAAATACTTTTAAAAAGCCAAAAGATCTGTTAGTGTACACCTAGGTCTTTTTTATCTTGCCAGGGTATAAAACAGCTTTGGGCGTTCCTGATGAAGGTAAATCCCGAAAAGCACTTCGGACGCATGAAATTTATTAAGTGTTTTTCTTTTCTTCATTTTTACAGCGGGTCACGATACTGCTGCTGGTGGACTATCGTGTGTACCTGATTTTTAGTGTAATAGTTCACAAGGTAACCGCAGTCTCGCGGCAGGATGACATGTCTTCCTTCCTGCACACACTATTCTGACACCGAGCTGAACAGTCTTGATTTGCTCTTACTTTGAAAAAAAAACAATTCGATTTGAATCGGCCGGGGATTGAACACACGACATCCTGCACTCAAGGCGACCGTGCTACCACGAGATCAACTATTTCAAACAGGCATACGATACGAAAGGCGACCATGCTACCACGAGATCAACTATTTCAAACAGGCATACGATACGAAAGGCGACAAAATATAATCCTAAGTCGAAGAAAAAATAACCCCACCATAGTAAAAAAGAAAAACGACGAAAAGACAAACGAAACTCTACAAACATAAAACAGAAAACTAACTTCTGAGCAACATGAACCCCACCAAAACCGGTGTGATAGCAGGTGCTCCTGAATGGTAAGCAGATACTGCTCCTCTTGTGGCACCCGTCGTCTTGTTCATTGCAAATAAAAATTCAGTGATATTTCGCATTCGGTGATGTCATAATCGAGAAAAAGAGACTGGAAGTGTGGCTACAACAATTGAAACATGTCCATGGTCAATTGTAAAATAGATAATCCAGAACAATCATACAAATCAAGTCCGTAAAACTTTCGAAGGGAAGACTTCAACTTAACCAATAGAAACCCTTGGTTCAATACTTCTTTTTTAGAAAGTGGTCTCAGTGGTCGAGTGATCTAAGTAGTCGAAAAAAAATGTTTTTAAGTAGTCGAACTACTGTATCACTAGCTTGTCAACACTGAGATTGTGAGTTCGAATCCCGCACTTGGCAGGTGCACTCGACTCCAATCTTAATTGACTAGCTTCCTACCGAAAGTCGGTGGTTCTCTGCGGACACTCCAGCTTCCTCCACCAATAAAAAAACTGACCGCCACGAAATAGCACAATAGTGCTGAAAGTGGTATTAAACATCAACCAATCAATCAATCAATCTTTATTAGAAGCAACCATGCAACTGTTATTGGAAATCATGATAGGAAACGCAAAGTCTGGAATATCGTATCAACTGCGAGGTATATACTCAATATGCAGGTGCTGCTGGGATGTTGCTGAATAAAAAAGGAAAGGTCGCAATTGGAAAGATGAAAATTAACTGTATCTGTAGTATATCCTATATTTCGCGTTTGGTGGGATAAATGCGTTTCAAAGTAGTCACCAAACTTTGAATTGTTTAAGAGGTCATCATTTATTATAGCGGAACGTCTGTGAAGTTAAAGGATAATGCTAGCTTCTTTAAAGTTTTCTCGAAAAGCTGCTGTATGAAGCCATTCTCGTACGAATAAAGGAATAAGTATGCAAGAATAGGAGCACATTCGTTCCCATAGGAATGCCGATTGTGAATTAAAAAAACACACACGGTCTTCTAAGAGTAATACCATGTTGTCTCTTACAAATTCAAGCATCTTGAAGATGTTAGTTTCAGCGTATATTTTGTCAGAATCAGTGATTTTTTTTTCACAGATGATTTATGCCTTCCTAAAACAAAATATTTGTTTACAGTAATCAGGCAGGCTGCGTTGACCATTATTTTTTTTTATGAAACACAGTTGTATGGAAGGGAATATCAGCCTTAATTATACATTTCGAATTCTTTTAATCTTTTTTTTTTGTAAGTTTAGAATGAAAAACTAGTGTAAAGGGAAGAGAAGTAAAAAAATGAAAGCAAGAGTTTATAAATTTCAGTGCGTCCGGAACGCTTTTCTGGATTTACCTTCATCAGGAACGTTTAAAGCCGAATATTTGAATGACAAGGATGTATAAGAACCGAAACAGTTGAAGAGATATATGACCAAAAAGGACTTAAAACAATAGCAAAATCCATCTAAGGTCATCTTTGCCCGAGGGAGTTGAAACCTTAATTTCTTTATGATTTCTAAATGTATATACAGACAATCTTTGAAAGGTTTATTATGAACCCAAGTACTGACTACTGAGCTGACGATACCCTCGGGGACTCACTCGGCGATTCATGGTTTATATCATGTCCTCGTCCTGATATACATGTAACATTTGTCACTAGACGTAAAACATCTTTCTATCTGTCTGTCCATCTATCATTTAAATGAGTAGATAATGCCAAGTTGGGAGATAATGGTCAGCCATAAATTGCCACGAGACAGTACAAATAAAAAAGAAGATGTGGTATGATTGCCAATGAGACAACTGTCCACAAGAGACCAAAATGACATAGAAATTAACAACTATATATATTTCTACCAGTAAAAATAAATAAATCCAAGGTTACAGGCTTTTTAGTAAGACATGAAGCAATTTAGAACTGATAAACCCCCACAAAGAAGGCGACATCTGTAGAACGATTATGATAAAGAGTAATATCAGAGCACTATAACATTCGGAGATCTATCATTGAACAACCAGATCAAATAAAGACTTTAATATATATTAAGTAGTAAATACAAATAAATTGTATGTGTTATACTAAGATTTTGAAAACTAAAGAGGAATAAATGTTTCATGTACAATAGGAACAGTACTTCAACATATACGGTACATCTGTCACCTACCTTCAGTCATCTATACTTCCATATTACTGCCAGCTCTACTATTTAACGAATCTATTGTAGAAGCAAGTAAACTCAGTCTAACACTATACTAGTATTCTGTATATAGATTTTCTGGACTTTCAAAAGGCATTAGTTGTCGTCGATCATCAGTCTTTTAAACTATTTTCTTAAATGGAATTAATGGCAAATCATGGATGCAAACTTAACTTCAATTGTAAATTGAAACGGATGTCTTAGTGAAACTTTTCCCATCAAACATAATAAGTCAAGATGGTATTTTATCTACTGGACTATACAAAAATACACAACTGACCTTCTCAGAATCCTAGAACATAACAAACTGGGAACACATATCGGGTCAATAAATGATAGATATCCGACTGCTGCTATATATTTTGCTATAGTAGCCAGCTCTGCATCCGCTCTTCCATTGATGTTGAATGTGACAATCTAGTTCGTATGCATGATAAGCCACCGCTGAGCTCAATACTAGATAACTGAACCACCTCGGTAGTATCATCAGAAGTGAAAACTGAAATCTAAGTCAATTACTTCGTATGCAAATGGCGACAAAATCAGAAGTTTTAGAAACTTGGTTTATTTCCGTTAATAAACTTTAAAAACAGTATGAGCTTCCTAATATTGCTGAAACGAAGAAAGAAATCCATTTAAACTGTCCTGGAAAAAGAATGTGAAATCAATTGACAAAATATGGCCTAAAAAATATACCCTGTCATATCTGTCTAGTTTGAAAATTTGGACTGTTTACAAGTTGTGGTCGTCAATCGCAAGCAACATTGAAGATGGTCGCCGTGGTGTTATGAAAGCTGGTCTGATTGCAGGTACCTATATACTCCAGTCAAACAGAAGCAAATTCAATCAACATGAAAGTCAGCGCCTTATATCAGCTTTGTCAATATAAAGATGGAGACTATATATTTCTGTAACATTTTCATATGTTATGTCAGCTGTTTTATGTATTTGTATCAGCCTTACTTGTTTTTATTTGAAGTCATTTAGTGCAGTTAAATTTCATGATAAATATATTGAGATTTTAGTATATCATCAGAAAAGTTAAAATTAGAGTTATATCTAGATATTTGAATATGGTGTCGTGGTGCCCGGTTGATTCGGACGGTGCCTTAATGCCCGGTTGATTTGGTGTCCTAGTGCCATAGTACTAAAATAGTAATTATTCATTTGTCAGCATTTATTTTACCTATCCGTGCAATTTTGCCCTACTATAACAAATGTATTTCCATATTTGTATTAGGGCTAGATAGGGCAAATAGGAGTGATATAAAAGATAGAAAAGAGCTTAAGTGAGTTACAATAATGTGAGAGGACAGTTACGGTTATAACACAAAAAAACGTATTGTCGAGCCTGAAGTGTTAATTGTTGTACAAATTATTATACTTGTTACTTGCTACTTGCTACAGTCGTGTGTTTTTGATAATACAGTATTGGACTTTTAATCTACTTTGCGTCTATTTTCATTGGCAAGGATTTGTTCAGACTACACCAAGATCCATTTATTTATATGACCAGGCTACCCTATATCACGCTATCAGTTGAATATTAGTTTGCTAGTAATCCAGTAAAATGTATCATTGGCATATTTAGTCTGTGTATGGTTGAAATGTATCATTGGCATATTTAGTCTGTGTATGGTTGAATGTATCATTGGCATATTTCGTCTGTGTATGGTTGAATACCACCACCTGAAACTGAGACACCTAATCCAACTAAACACAACACAAAATCACACTTTTTCGTCGCATTTCCTTCTGAAAAGCAATGCTTATAGCTAACTACAGAATTTACAATAATAAACATTATAAATACTTGTTCTTAGACGAAACTAGCCAGTGATTATCGTACTTGCTCAAAATTTCCAGGCAACAATCCCGTCCTGCAATTAGACGGAGTATCAACGTATTTACAACGAGATGGACGTATTACAAACGGAAGTGCCGTACTTGCCAATTGGAACGTACTAGGGAGATGTGGTGTGGTCGGGCGTCAATTAGATTTACGTGTGCACACAGACCGACTCCGTTGTAGCACATTTATCCCGTTCACACACAGACCCAACTCGACCTCATTACGTCCTTAGTACATCTTTATTCCGTCTGAATACGATCAAAACAAAAATAACAAGTCCTGAACAAGTTAGCAACACGTTTTTACACAGTTCTAAATGTTCACAATAGGTTCTCGGTACTGTTTACTCGTTTTGAGAACGTTAAATGCATTTTCAGTCTTATGCAATTCTTCAAAAAACGAACAATCAGAAAAGTTACATTATTGCTGTTTACAGTTAATCTCTATCTGTAATAATATTCAAGATAATAACTAAAAACTGCAAAATTTTCTTAAAATTACCAATCCAGGGGCAGCAACCCAACAACGGGTTGTCTGATTCGTCTGAAAATATCAGGACAGATAGATCTTAACCTGATGAACATTTTTATCCAAGTCAGATTTGCTCTAAATGCTTTAGTTTCAGAGATATAAGCCAAAAACTGCATCTTACCCTATGTTCTATTTTTAGCCATGTCGGTCATGTTGGTTGGCAGGCAGGGTCACCGGACATATTTTTTGAAGTAAATACCCTGATGATGATTGTGGCCAAGTTTGGTTAAATTTGTCTCAGTAGTTTCAGAGGAGAAAATTTTTGTAAAAGTTAACGGACGACGACGACGACGGACGACGGACGCCAAGTGATGAGAAAAAAGCTCACTTGGCCTATTGGGCCAGGTGAGCTAAAAAGGTCATTTTCTCACTGGTGTATCATTTGGTTACCTATATGCCCAGAAAAATTGATAACTTTGCAGCTCAGGGGGGACTGGGAGTATCTTCAGTGAAATGTATTGCACTTCTAGTTTGTATAGAGGGGAAATAATGAAAATGTTAACTATATTAACATTTTTATTTTCATGCTGTAACTCAGCTTATAACATTGAAGACGAATATCACAATTGCATCATAGGTATCAAATGGACCATCAGACATTTATAAAGCATGTCACCATATGCAGGATCATCACTTAAAACAAACAAGTTATAAAACTATACCAGCACAACTGAAAAATATATAAAAAGCGGCGAGCGAGTGAGGACTGGCATGCAGTAACGTGCTGGGTTTTTACAGCCATCAGACAAGGACTTGGTGACAATTACGTTCTAAATGCAATAGGGACGAGCTAAAGACATATTCAGAAATAGTTAAACTGTCTGTGAACGAGGTGGTCGAGTTAGGAACGAAGTAGAACTAGTTACAAACCGGTTTATAAACGGACTACATACGAGATTGGACTGTTTGGGAACGGTGTCTCCATGAGATGAACGGGCAATTTTACCGGCCGATCTGAACTGGATATAAACGGACAGTAAACGGGAAAAAGACGAGATGGACGTATCGAGAACTTCTAAGAACTAACAAGGGTCGAATTATAGACATTGTTCAGACAAAGCAATACGTTTCAGCCAGACAACAACCTGTTTTATAAATTTTTAAGGACGGGTTCGGACGTTTTGAGAACTAGTCTAGTGTGACTGAAGCTAAAGATTGAGGACCGCTTAAGAAAACAGTGCTTTTCAGTACATTGTTGAAGAAAATTTATTATTAACTCATAAATGTCAAGGGTTTACATGATTTCCTAGCCTTATATTTTATTTTGATCCAGTTTTGTATCTTTGGTTAAAATTCAAACTAAGGAACATAGAACAGACCTACAATTATTTATGAAGTTCTCTTTGGTGAGTGTCATGAGGTATATGTCGCGTTTCCAAGTCAATTGTCAATACCTAATTCCTTTATCAAGCATGCAGATTGTTTAATGTGATTTACACACAAAAACGATGTTATTTGTGGCTTTCTCTGCGGGGACAACAACATATTTGTCACGGAGTTAGAAAAGATGCTTAGCAACATTTTGGGTTGACGAAAAGCAGCAAGTACAAATAAAAAAAAAGATGCTATATGATTGCCAAGGAGACAACTCTCCACAAAGACCAAATGACATAAAAGATACTATAGGCAACCGTATGGCCTTTAACAATGAGCAACGCCCATACCGCGATGACAAATTAAAACAATTCAAACGAGAAAACTAACGGTCTGATTTATGTACAAAACAATAAACGAAAAACAAATATGATATACCGGTACAGCAACAACCACTGAATTACAGGCTCCTGACTTGGGACAGGCACATAAAGAATGTGGCGGGGTTAAACTTGTTCGTTGGCGCCAAACCCTCCCCCTAACCTGGGACAGTGGTGTAACAGTACAACAGAAGAAAAAACTATGAAAATTAGTAAAAAGGGCTTAACTCATCAGATCGATACAAAGCAGAAAAACAACCCAACAAAATCACAGACCGGACGTGGCAAGGTATTTATACATCCCCATAAAAAAAGACACTAAGTACAGATCTGAGAGAACTCGAAGTTACTGACCGCTAGTTTAAGCCAATAACAACTAATAAAAAAAATCAAGTTTCTAAGACTAATATATGTCATTAGTGTTCATATTAGACCCTATTCATTATTAATTCTAAATTGTATCAACGACCTCGCAGCCTTAACCAATTCGGAAAGAGCATCTATCCGTCTTCTTTTTTTGCGTTTATTCCATTGCCTGGCATAATCATCGACTGAATCCATCAGAATTTTAAGCTGTGTTTTCAATTGACGGATTTATGATCACGGTATTTTGGGCCTTTGGCAGAGGCGGATTAAGAGGGGGGCCGGGCGGCCGGGCTCCCCCTTTTCTGGGAAAAATTTTGTTGATTATATTGGGAATCACTGAAGCATGACCGAAGCGGGCCCCCTCTTAGGCAGTCAGTGGACCCCCACTTAGAAAAATTTCTGGATCCGCCACTGTTTGGATAACACATTTCGCATAGAAGTGTTAATGACAATGTTCAGGTCACCAGTAATTTTAAAGTGGCCAGTCGGATTATGAATATGAAAGTTGAACTAGCACAGGTGCAGCCCGGAGGTTTAGACTTGAAGTCGTCAATAGTGACGCAATGAGATCCTAAAACACGTGTTTGTAATTAAAAATTCGGTAGGTCACATTCGGGGAAAAGAGGACGAGATTGTCGTTACGAAAATTGGAACATATCCGTCATCACTTGTGCATGAAACAGATATTCCATAACGGTCTACCAATTCGTGATGGCGCGTCCGTAAAACTTACGAAGGGACGATTTCAAATTCACCACTTGGAACTCTTGGTTCAATAGCTTCATTGTGAGTAGTAACCCTCTATCAAAGAAATCATGATAGGAAATGCAAGCACATGGAATATCGTATCAACTGGCCGCTGCTGGTAGGACTGATGTTTTGCAACATTGTGTCTTTAAAGATTGATGTAGCATGCGTATTCATAGAATCATCCAGTTTTTTAATTCTGATTTGTATCAACGACCTTACAGCCTTAATCCATTTGGAAAGAGTATCTACGTCTCCTTTCTCGCGTTTAACCCATTGTTAATAAGGATACATCTACAAATTAAACACAGAATGGAAACGTTTGTCTGGATCATAAATAAACGTAGGTGAAAAAACTGTCAAAATAGGTGCAATTTGGGTATCCTCACGTTGTATATATAAAAAATAATTCATGATTGTTTTTATTACACACGGGAGTGATCCTTAGAATGAGAAAAACCAAACAGGTAACAGTTAGAAGAAACATTGTCACAGCACAACCATCTTTAGAGTTCAAAGCGGCACTAATCGGTCGCAATCGCAAATTACAGTGTGCTCTCCGTTCAGTTGCAGCAAATACCAATGGATTCTGCAACGTCCCTGTATATCATACCATAGGTACTTGGGGACAGGACAATTTTTTTCCCCTCCCTCTTTCCCAAAGCCGTTATTATTATTTTTTTTTGTCCTCCCCTCTTTCCCGAAGCCGTTATTATTTTTTCCCCGTTTAGTTTCAATTATTTTTGTGTTTTGCCCTCCCCATATTTCTTCAAATGCGTTATTTTAATTTTTGTGTTTTTCTGGGACTATCAAATTGTAGTATAATAGTCGCAGGTTTTTCCCAAAAATAAAAGAACAGAGTTCCAATGAACTTATTAAAATTGTCTTACTAGAGAGTTGAAGACTTGAGAGCAATTTCCAATATATTTAATATTTCCAAGGGAAACTCTTAAAAATAGTTGATCGGCACTGATTTTTGAACTCGTCGGAGACATTGCTGAAATAAACCTACAATATAAGTTTCATAAAAATCCGGAGAGAATTGTACACACGGGAGCGCTAACAATGCAATTTTCCATATAATCAATGTTTCCAAGGGGCATAACTCTTTTAAAAATACTTGATCAGCACTTATTTTCGAAAATGCCCGAGACATTGCTATTTTATACCTTTGATATGCATTTGATAAAAATCTGGCAAAATTTGTTCATGCGAGAGTACAAACAATGCAAATTTCCATATAATTTATATTTCCAAGGGGAATAACTCTTTTAAAAATAGTTGATCGGCACTGATTTTTGAACTCGTCTGAGACATTGCTGATATAAACCTATAATAAAAGTTTCATAAAAATCTGGCAAGAATTGTACATGTGAGAGAGCTAACGATGCAATTTTCCATATAATTAATGTTTCCAAAAAATAACTCTTTTAAAAATAGTTGATCGACACTGATTTTCGAACTCGTCCGAGACATTGCTGATATAAACTGTAGCAGGAGCAATTCTGCTGGAGATTCGGGGATGCGGACCACAGCTTATTCTATTTTGTGAACTGATTTAAACGGAGACGATGGATGCCAAATGTAAAAGCGCTTTTTAAATATCTAGGTAAATGAAAACCAAAAACAGTGAAAACAATATATAATTTATTCAATAAGTACAACTTTTATAATGAATCAATGACTTCAATAATTACCCGTATTAAAAAGGCATATGTATGTCAGATGTACAAACCTTTAAGGGAGGTTCGGAAAAGCACAGCTTTCCTAGGCTGGAATGAACATCAGTCCTCAGAAAATTCAACCGTAATATTCCAAACCAGTTTTATGAAATGTATAAGTTTCTCAAAGAAGGTTATAAACGATTTGCGACGATGCAAATACTAAACTTTAGAATATAAATAAATATCTTTAACCAATGAATTCAAAATACCAATATCTATACAATTTAACAAATATGTACTGAATAAGCATAAGTTAAACTATTAACACCCAGTCTTTGATAGAGCCATGCAAAAGGCATATAAGTGGGTCCACATGACATGTCAACCAAATGTAATGAAATTTGGCATATATGTTATGATAGTCAAGAGAAAAAAAATTCTAACTTTAAAATTTGATTTAAGGCTATTTTTAGATTTTGCAGCGCCATCTATTGGAAAAGGCTTAATTTCCCCAAATTTCCACAAAAATGTCACAATTTTGTTACTCTGAATATGCTAGATATGGTTATGTTTAGCTGATATTTGAGTTGATTTTTATAACAAGCATCATTCGTCCTTCGAAACTTGACAAAATGTTTTTGCTTGAGTATAGCTATATTTTGGGGCTGACCGGTCTACAAAGGGCATTTTGGACATTTTTTGGATACTTCCTAAAAAGATCAACAAAAAGACAGGAAATCTTGTAAAGTACAATGCATTTTTTAATGTTTTAAATATTTCTATAAAGGTTTACATGTGTGCTACAAGTTTTATGATTTTTGAGCTGGGGTCTTCTACACCGTTACCATGGCAACGGAATAAAAATGAGTAATTTTCACATATTTTTCACAATAATCCGTGTATTTAATCATAAAACTTATTTATCTTTTGACACTGGCTTATGATATTTGGCATGAAGGTGTATTACAATAAGACAGTGTATCTCATAAAAATTAAAACCGTTAAATGACCTTGACCTTTGACCTCAAGGTCAAAAATACTTGATTTTTTTACATTTTCTTATCTGGAGCACACCTTTTCCTCTCCCTTGACAAAGTCTTTTAATACTTGACACACAAGTGCAGCACCTCAATATCATGTGTCGCGTATAATGGATGATGACCTTGATCTTTGACCTTCAAGGTCAAATAAAAAGTCATGGTCAAATATTTTAATTTCATATGTCACTCTAAAACCAAACATATTCTTTCTTGCCATGTCAATATGAAAATGAAGAGATTTGGACTGATTGCTTATGAGACAACTATCCACGTCAGTTAAAATGAAGTGGTAGTAAGCAATTTATAGGCCACAGAACATGCAAAACCTTTTCAGTGCAGCTATGGGTTTGTCCCTGGGTTTCATGCCCGTCCTTCATAAAATAATGATGTTATTTAGATTTATCTAAAAAGGGTTCAGAACTCCATCCTTAACCCATATTTAATCTTAAGTGCCTTTCTAGTTCAAAACACAAAGTAGACGTGGACGGGTACTTATACATCCAAAAACAAAACGACACTAAGTACAGATCTGTTGATACTGCAGTTACTGACAGCTAGTTCAAAGCCAATAACAAATAATGAAAATAAATCATGTATCTAAGACTAAAATATCAATCAGTACACATCCAACATCCAATGGATTTAGTGTAAAGACTTCATTGACAGTCGGAGAAAAACATGACCTTGTGAAATGCCAAACTATAAGTATCGACAGATTGTAGTACCCTGAAAGTACATATGTGTAATATTTAGTATGGTTTTAATTTACTGATAACAAAATCAATATTTACAACAATAAAAACAATATTCAAAGATTTAATTATAGTGTTGAATAGGTAACCTTTTTGAATAAGTTTATTTAAATGATTGATAAGTTTACCCTAGTTATTTTTGTAAACATCAGCTTTTTCTTCAGATTGCCCAACTATAAAAATACAGTCTCTGAAATTATTTTCAAAGTACAATTTAAGAACAAAGGGCCAGTGCGAGCTTTTCCCATCAATTGGCGTGAGTCGTCCGTTGTGGTCGTCAGTTAAATTTTACAAAAATCTCCTCTGAAACTATTGGGCTAAATTTAATCAGACTTGGCCACAATCACCATTGGGGTATAGAGTTTTAGAAATTGTGACGAATGACCACCCCCTTTTTTCCAACCAACATGGCTGTCAAGGCTAAAAATAGAACTTATGCGGTAAAATGCAAGTTTTGTCTATTATCTTGAAAACTGCTTTAGATAGAGAAAATCTGACAGGGCAGGAATTTTCTAAATGTTGAGATTTCCCATACCATCTATTTACGTCAAAACTGTCAATCGAGCTTTTGTTGGAGTTTTGCTCTTAAATGACATAATTTTTGCCTATTATTTTAAACTCTGCAATAGATAGATACTTTACAATACAAAATTCATAAGGGTTCCTCGGATTCTTGTGTATCGCCTTGATTGCTGCTGTCAGTGTTAAAGTATAATGTTGACCTAAAAGTGAGTCCATGAAGGTTTACAAATTTATCATGACAAAAAAATTCAATCCCAGATTGTCTGTAAATGTAAACTGTAAAAAAAACTTTCAGAAAAATACTGAAATGAAAAAATATATTTTCAAAAGTTTGCTTCAGACATTATCTCTTAATCATAAAAAAGCTTCTGGCAAAGTTTTATAAAATTTTATTAAGGTTTGCCAAAGTAATTGATTTGTAACAAATTTTAACCCCAGACTGTAACTACTTGTTAACTGTAAAAAGAACTATGTCCATTTATCAGTAAAATACGTAAAATGAAAATAAATATTTAATTAATGAAGTTTTTACAATTTTTGCAATTTTGCCTAATATCTTGAAAACTACAATCTATAAATAGAAATTTTAAAAAGCAAGAAAAATAGATTTACAATTATTTTGTAGAAAGAAACAGTTAAATACATGAGATGAGTTTAATTTTGACGAGTTAACTCTAGTAAAATATGACAGCACAAATTATTTTAGAAGCCTTTTTATAATTAGATTTCTATGTATTATCTCCTTGATTATATAAAATCAATGTTATGATGACTGTAATTTGTTAGCTATCTACACCTTGTTAGATTATTGCTCTTTTTTAAAAATGCACTTTAAAACTACATGGATATACAGATTGATATTTTAATTTTTTCAGAAATTGCAAATTTTGACATTTTCAACAGAATCATGGAAAAAATCACAATCAGTTTTTGGTCTAAACATTCTCTTATTACACCTTGGTATGCTTTGTTTTATATTTTACTTTATGAAAAGAAAAGAAATATCGAAACACTTATGATGTATCAAGAACAGAATGATTAATTTGAAGAAAAATATATACTTTTAAAGATTTTAGAAAATGCATTTTTACTGAATTATCTCCTTTGTACAATAGAAAATCAATATTTATGGCTTCATTTATTGTAATTATCTTCATTGTTAGTTAAACTTACATTGTTAAGTATAATAATGCTTTTAAAAAGTAAAATTTATATATATACATTTCCAAAATTATCTACAGATTGATATTTAAAATTCATTGATTCTGTAAGAGAAATTGTAAATTTGGACATTATTCAAGGAGAATTCTAGAAAGTACTAAAACAAGAGTCAACCAATCGTATATGCTAAAATCGTTCTTAACGCTGTCACTTAAAATAACCAAATAGATATATGTTTATATTTTAATGGACAGAGAGCTGGTAAGTTTGAAAAATGTGATTTTAAGATTTTTAAAATGTATTTTACTGGATTATCTCCTTTGTACCATAGAAATTCAATATTTATGGCATCATAAATTGTAATTGAACTATGGTCATCGTCACTTTGACTTATTTTGTTAAATTTTAAAGTGCTTTTGAAAAGAAACACTTACATTTCCAAAATTATCTACAGAATACCTTTTTTAAATTCATTGATTTATTGAGAGAAATGTAAATTTAGGCATTTTTTCGAGTAGAATTCTAGAATGTACTACAATGAGACCCCAGCAAATTTACTAGCTAAAATGCATAATTAAGTATTCCAATTAATAAAACATAGGGAGTTATCTTTATATTTTTAATGGACCAAAAGCTAGATAATTTTTAAAATATGTACTTTTTATGATTTTCTGAAAAGACTTTTTTACTGGATTATCTCCCTTGGAATAATCCACAAACTGTTTCTTGTAAATTCGGGTACTGATGAGTTACTAAAGCTTCAACACTTGATTATTCTATAAATCATCATTCTTTATCTCGTTGTTTTCTGCATTCATAAGTTTCAGGGTGTTGAAATTGGTCATTTTCATAGAAAAATACTGCCTCCAACATGGGGAAACTGGTTCCCGGTACATTACATCATCTCCTAACTGAAAAGCATGGGAACCAGCTGAAATATTTGTTTTATGGACTTCTTTCATAATGTTGTTTAAGCACACAAAGTTTCAATTAAATCTGATGACCCCCCTTGTGGACTGTTTTGCATGGTTTTATGGTAGACTGGGTGTTAAATAAAGAAATATGAAATTTGGAGTTTAAACAAGGAAGATAACAATTACATAATCATTCTGTCTGCCACTTTCCTCTCCCCTAAGACAAACGATAAATTTCATAATTAAAGTCTGCATACTCAAATGTCTATCAAACTGATGTATCTGCAACAATAAACACGCAAAATGCAAATGTCATATTAAATAAATATGAATAATCTGTAATGACTTAACATCAAAACAAATCATATATCAGTAAAAGTTAAACAACGGGACTGTTCAAGGAAGACCATAACACCAATCTGCTACCCTAGCTCCTCCTCCCGTACGAAAACAAATGTATATGAAATAACATTTGACAATTAAATTTAACAAAAGTCTATCAACGTTCATCAAATTAAATGTCTTTCAAACACATGTAAAAATATCGCTTTTAAATAAATGTCACTGTATAACACATACACAAACACACATCAGAATCAGGTTCATTTGTAAACGGACGCGACTTTAATTCTTCTTGGTAAGTAGTCTTCGGATTCAGTGGTATGGCATATATGGTAACGGCACAGCTAATGTTGAAGTCCATGAAAAGTTGTACCAGGCAATGTCCACCAATGTTGATCTCACAGTGGCACATTTGACGTGTACCACCAGGTTCTATTGCTGCACTCCAACGTTGCTGATAACGGTAACACAGGCGTTGTGCCACCGATAGTAAGCACCATACAGCTGAACAAAATATACTGTTTTTGATCTGCACAGCAGACCTAGTCTTGTAATTTAAGTTGTACCAGGGAATGTCCACCATGGTTGATCTCACAGTGGCACATTTGACGTGTACCACCGGGTCCTATTACTACATTCCAGCGTTGTTGATAACGGTAGCACAAATGGTGTACCACCGGAGATGGATCGGATCCATCTGTATGCAAGTTCTCTAAATAAAGTGGACGATGCCCAAATTTTGTGCAAGGTACTAAATAAAATGGATCAAATCCATCTGTATAGGCTAAAAGTGTTCTTAACTTCAAGCTTATTCACTCTACTGGTTTCTGTCATGACTAACAAAAGTCAAGAAGTCGGACTTCCATTAACTCTCTAAATACTAAATATTCAGCTAGAGATTACAATCCAGACAAACGAGCAACAACTCATAAAACAAACCAATTCCTACTAAAACTAGCTAACAGTCTACACTTCAAACTACACAGAAGAACAGCCATAAAATAAGTAATAAAAATGAAAAATATAACAAGATGAGATGCATGGCATCCCTCAATTGAAAAAAGAAAACCAAACAGCCAAAACTGAGGAGTGTAACATCTCTGAGTACATTTAAATAAACCTAAAATGAAACTATTATATACAACACAACATTAAATTAAACAAAAGTAACAACATCTGAACTACAATATTGGTGTTCCAATTCATTCATTAATATACCATCTATTTTTGAAATTTTGATCTGATTGTCTGCAGACTTTTATACTATAGCGTGAACTTTGATAGACGTATTTGGACACTTAGACCTGACATGACCTGACTGATGACATTTAAAACACTTCTTATGTTTATGTTTCCTACGTGATCTCAATCGCCTCCTCAATATGTTAATTAAAATTTCAAAACTATTACTAGTATGAACAGTATTACAAAAAACTGAACTTTCTGACTCATCAATAGTCTGGATCACCAGTAAAATGGAAAGCTTTATATTCAAAAGTTAGTGTTAAAGCCTCATCTAAACTATGAGGATGCTTAAAAGTGACAAATTTAGCCATCTCAATATTCAAACATGACGTAAATAAGTTAGTAAAATACACATCTAAATCTGAAAATTTTCAGGATAAGCCTTATGAGCTTGTATCTTAAAACGCTGTCCAAATTCAGAAATTGTCTCATTTTCCTTCAAACAACAAACTCGCAGTTGAAATTTAAAATATGCCACCCTCTCCTTAGGATTGAACCTCTGAATGAGAACATTTTTCAAGCAGTCATAATCACACAACTGTGGCTTTTTTAAGAAACGTAAAATAGTTTGAGCATCACCTCTCAAATTCATTATTAACTGACATGTCATCTCAAATTCATTCCAGAAACTGTCTCAAAATGAACGAAATAATCTGTAACATCAATGCTGACACCATCAAACAAACAAGGTTTTTCTTCAAACCTAATCATAACTGAATCTACATTTACAAAACGAATCAAACCGTATGAAAATGAAATACCCCAGGAACAACTATACGCCCAACTCTTCAAAACTGGTCTGCTTAGGACTGTCATATCCAATTACACCAAACACTGACTCACTGAATGTCTGCTCAATTTCTTATAAATTTTCCCCAAAATAATTAAGTTCAGTTACAAACCAGAAAAGTTGCTTTAAAACTCCACATCCGCCTCCTGGGACCAAAATCTAGCAGGAGCAATTCTGCTGGAGATTCGGGGATGCGGACCACAGCTTGTTCTAGTTTGTGAACTGATTTAAACGGAGACGATGGATGCCAAATGTAAAAGCGCTATCTAAATATCTAAGTAAATGAAACAAAAAACAGTGAAAACAATATATAATTTATTCAATAAGTACAACTTTTATCATGAAATCCAAAAGTACAGACATGGAGCATTCAATAATTACCCGTATTAAGAAGGCATATGGCAGATGCACTAACCTTTAAGGAAAGTTTGGAAAAGCACAGCTTTCCTAGGTTTTTTTTATCTTTATTATAATCACACTTAGTATATACATATCACAGTTTACAATTACACATAAATGAAAAAAATATCATTAATTATTGTCCTTTCTCTGAAATGAATATTATTCTGGGCAAAATTTTACAATTTTACTATATAGCATGAAATATTTGTCACGAACATGACTGTCTGATTATGAACTTGTGTATACTTGTATATCTTCTTTTTTTTCACTTTTTCACTCTTTTTAAATAAAACAATAAAAAAAAAAAACAACAGTTCAACAATAACAAGAAAAATAAAATGCTTCGCTGAGCGCAGCCTGATACGACCGCAGAGGTCTAACCCTGAACAGTTGGGGCAAATTTGGACACAATATTCAAGCTTGATACTGTCTGAATTTGGATTGTGATCAAATTTTTGACATAATATAGGTTTCTGACACAAAATAAATGTGGTCAAAGATCTAATAAATCCATTGCGCAATACTGTGCAATTGAAGATTTCTTCTTGAAACTTTTCAGATCATGAAATCCAAATTGTTGATAAAAGTTGTACTTATTGAATAAATTATATATTTCTTCTTGAAACTTTTCAAAAACTTAAAAAATTTTGAAAAAAAATATGAATCCCTCAAAAAAATTGGGAAAAAATTCCACCCCCAACTTTTTGAAACCCCCCTTGGGGCAATAACCCTAAAACTCAATCCCAGCCTTTCCTTTGTAGTATGGAACCTTGTAGTACAATTTCAGAGAGATCCATACACTTACACACAAGTTATTGTCTGGAAACTAGAAAAATGCTAGTTTTTGGCCATTTTTTGGCCCCTAATTCCTTCATGTTTGTGGCAATTAACCCCAAACTCAATCCCAGCCTTCCCTTTGTTATATGGAACCTTATGGTACAATGTCAGAGAGATCCATACACTTACACAGTTATTGTCTGGAAACTAGAAAAATGCTTGTTTTTGGCCCCTTTTTGGCCCTTAATTCCTAAACTGTTGGCCCCATAACCTCTAAAATGAATCCCAGCCTTCTACTTGTGGTATTAAACATTGTGGTACAATTTCAGAGCAATCGAAATACTTATACACAAGGTATTATCCTGAAACTAGAAAAATGCTTGTTTTGGGCCCCTAATTCCTAAACGGTTGGTACCATCATCCCCAAAATCAATCCCAACCTTCCTTTTGTGGTATTGAACCTTCTTAAAAAATTTCATAGAGATCCATTCACTTAAACTAAAGTTATTGTCCGGAAACCAATGTGTCTTCGGACGACGACGCAGACGCAGACGACGACGACATCATACCATTATACGATCACAAAAAATTTTGCGGTCGTATAAAAAACTAAATGTTCACATACGCAAATGTTCTATTTTAAATAATGTTTTATGTTTGAAAAAAAAACGGTTGGTTTCCAGACCAGAAATTTAATACATCACAAAAATTATTTTAGAATTCTTTCACGTCTTAAACTTGTATTGTTTTTCACCATAACTGTTCATTCAACGAATCACCACGAAGACAGTCTGTTTCTCTGCGTATCTTTCTATGCTTGGAATATCGCGAACGTTACTATTAATATCATCATCGTCCAATCTTCTGTCGTCTCTCAATTTGTTTACGTATTACATTGCGTTTTCATATTCCGAACATAAGTCCTCAGACAATTCAATATATATGGAAGTTTTTAACGACCTTGTCTGCTTTTTACATTTAATTTTTCTTTTTTTTTTTATCTTTATTTTTATATTTAACTTAATATATTTTTTATATTTAATTTAATATATGGAAGTTTAAAACGACCTTGACTGTCTACTACTGGGGGTGTTTAACGACGTTGACTGACTGTTAAGCTCTCGCACGGTCGGCCTATGCAGCCCTTGCACTGTATACGAAATGTATAAGTTTTTCAAAGAAGGTTATTAATGATTTGCGACATGCAAATACTAAACTTTAGAATATAAATAAATATATTTTTAACCAATGAATTCAAAATACCCAATATCTATACAATTTAACAAATATCTACTGAATAAGCATCAGGTAAACTATTAAATAAAGAAATTTGAAATCAAGTTGGAGTTTACACAAGGGAGATAACAATTACATAATCATTCTGTCTACCACAAAACCAAGGATTTATAATATACAGTAAGATCTTACTATACAAATCCTTGTATAAACCTACATTATAAGTATTATAAAATATCTTGCAAGAATTGTACATGTGAGAGCGCTAACAAGACCGGACGGACGGACGCCCGGTATTTCTAGTTGCGCGGGGTACAATTACCAGGGGTTTGTGACTGTATGTTATGTTTAAGCCTCCTTTCTGATGAGCACCACATAAAGATATGGTGTACAAGTGATATTTTTAAGTTAACACACTTTTAAAGGCACAAATTAATGTGACCATTTGCCTACCAATTCCCCGTGCTTGGCCATGGCGTGTTTTACTCCAAGAAAGTGACTCTTCCTAAAAACATCGATAATTACATTGTTATTCTGCATATGCTCCTAGAGAGGAGGGCTTGACTTCATGTGCACGCTCTCAGGTCAAATTTGTCTACATTTGAAAAGACCCTGTTTAAAAAATAAACTGAAGAAAAGATGAAAAATTCATTAAAAAAATAATGGTACAACAAAAAAATTTTGCTAACAAACATTGGTTATTGATTCACCATCAGTAACAGGAAGTAATTAAATTGTAATACACATTCAAATATTCATGGGCACGAAAAGTAGTTCGAGATTTCTAACCCTGTTTTATATTTTTTGTCGTATACTAGATTATAAAAATCCAAAAGGTGTTATATTTACAAAATATAATCAAAATCGAACCGGAAAAAAGCATTGGGTCTATTTTAAATGTCTTCTTAATTTGGTATTTTGCGGATGAATCGCGCACATAACGGTAATCCTCCAAGATGGAGGCTGTAGCAAAACACAAGTTTTCTGCAACTGCTCAGGACGAATTAAGCTTTGAAAAGGACGATATATTGAAGGTATACCAATAAGAGGTTTCATAATTGAAGTGTGTAATCTCTCAATAAGTACACTTTTCTAAAAGGTGATAAATTCAATTCAAAACATGCATGAAGGCGTGTCTTGCCAGAACTTTCTGTTTTGACTGTCTGATCAACACTTCCTGTATAAAGTCGTATATGATATGCTAGATTTAAATATAAATAATACGATTTTAAAGGAATCAAATGTTTTATTCAGACCATGAAAATTCAATTGGAAATCTGATATTCTCTCATTAAAACATTTGCTAATTCTAATGTTTTTTGTTTGATCAGAACAACAGCCTTTAACAGTAACAGATTGAGACCACTCTCCCAGTGGGGTATTACATATTGAAACTCACTATTTGGGTACTTTGATAACTCCCCAAAACTTATTAAAAACAGAGAACTCTTAGTTGTTACACGAAAAACTCTATTTATATGGAGTAATACGGCTGACATTGATAATAATGGCCACAATTTATTAGATATACATCATGTTTACCCAATAAATGTCAATTTAATTTCAGTAATAATATGTTTGTGACTTGTATAATAATATGGCTGATGTAATTTTTCAAAAGATACATTTCTCTATCGACCTTTTGAATAATTTGATCTGCCATATTGTTATGCATACAAGACACAAAAATCGTATTACTGAAATTAAATTGACAAGATATTTGAAATCTGTGCATGCAGGATTAATCTGACCTATTTTTATATATCATTTAATGGGGACACTATCATAAAGTAGGTTGTAAATGTCCAGTTTTCGATGTGTTGCCAATTATCTGTAGGATAAGTTTGTGAACAGGTTTAATTGTTCACCTGTTGCGTATGTCACTTGTCACCTCGTGTTTACAAATCATATCAATATTAAAATTCAAAGCCGATCCTTTTTTCACACTTCGGGAGGTGTAGCAGTGCTGATCAAAACACACGTAGGGAACCCCTATTCTAAAAAACAACTAGGGAAAACACTGCTTCAGACACCCTGTGAATAAGCCATCTCTAGAAGGGAGGTAAGGTAGCTTTGCTACGTTACCTTGTTCCTGTCTGTCTGTCTCAAGTTTTGAGCATACATGAAATTTATCATTAGCTATGCCATATTGGGAACATGTGGGAAAATTTGACTGATGTAGTGTTTCCTGCAGCTTTTGAAAGGGCAGGGTAATTTTTTCTCAGGAGGCACTCATAGCGCAATTGGCTACACTTAAAGGGAATCCTTTGCATGGACGACTACACTTTTAGGGCATCCTTTACATACATGTAGATATAAAGGCACTTTAATTGAAATATATCAATGTTTCATATATACTCGTTTTTACTGGTAAGAGATTAAAGATGGTTTATTAGGTTATTAATTTAATTTCTTTTTGTAATAAGATTATTACTTCTTGACTCAGCCAATAGAATCTTGATAGTGCAACTGCCTCATTTTAATCAATTACTCCAGTTATAAACTTTAATTCTGGATCTCTGATTGTCAAAGAATGTGTTGTGAAAGTATCAAGACTTACATGACCAAGAGCATACACTGTATGCATTGCTTTTGAGCTGCGCAAAAAAATTAGTGTCAAATTCTGTTTTGATCTGACATGTTTATACCAATCAAAGCTACCATTATCAGGATCATAACTGTACAATTCTGTTTGGGCCATTCATCTTTTTTTTTTGTCTAATTCTGTGTCAGTTTTTCTTTTAATTATTGAAACAGTTGTTTTTTTTTATGTATTAATCAATATCGGCTATATATTCTGTCAACTTTAATTTTACTAAGATAACAAAAGTAAGAAAGCCGTCGTAAATTCACACCCAATTCAACTTCTCTACCAACAAGTTCAAGTAACCAAACTTAATATGAAAATATAAACAAACAGCTGATTGTTTACATAATATTCATCCCATGCATCGTAAAAATTATAACTCAAACGATTGCCTGGTTCCCTTTTTAATTTTCTGCATTTTAAGTTCACAAATGTACTAATTTGATGTTGTCCTCATTAAATTCAATCATGAACTGTATTTGTACTCAGTCGCTTCAAAAATGTTCAAACATGATTACTTAATTCAATAAAATGCTAGCCATTAAAATTTTTATTTAGTCCAAAGGGAAATAACTTGAAATGGACATATTAAAAGATGGATCTCATAACCAATCTGAAATCATGACAGAGTGTCATAAAATATGTTAGAAAAATGGCACCAATTTTTTTCCAAAAACGAGCAGGGTGTCAGATTCCCTTATCCCGCACATCATTGTTATAATAACGCTTGTAATTTCACGTGTCCCGCCAGACTTCCTTTCCATTTTTTCACGCATAATAATTTGACTTTCACATGTCACGCTTACAAAAAAATCAAACAATCCACGTCACGATTAGACCCCAATGAGATCTACATTAAATGCTATGACAATTGACTAGATCTTGTTTTTATACGACCGCAAAAAAATTTTGTGGTCGTATATTGGTATGACGTTGGCGGCGTCGTCGTCCGAAGACGCATTGGTTTTCGCACTCTAACTTTAGTTTAAGTGAATGGATCTCTATGAAATTTTACCATAAGGTTCATTATCACAAAAGGAAGGTTGGGATTGATTTTGGGGGTTATGGTATCAACAGTTAAGGAATTAGGGGCCAAAAATAAGCATTTTTGTAACTTCCAGACATAACTTGTGTGTTAGTGTATGGATCTCTCTGACATTGTACCACAAGGTTCCATATCACAAAGGGAATGCTGGGATTGATTTTGGGGGTAATTGCCTCAAAATTTTAGGAATTAGGGGCCAAAAAAGGGGCAAAAAACAAGCATTTTTCTAGTTTCATGACAATAACTTGTGTGTAAGTGTATGGATCTTTCTGAAATTGTACAACAAGGTTCCATATCACAAAGGGAAAGCTGGAATTGAGTTTGGGGGTAATTGCCTGAAACGTTTAGGAATTAGGGGCCAAAAAACACATTTTTCTAGTTTCCAGACAATAACTTGTGTTCAAGTGTATGGATCTCTCTGAAATTGTACTGCAAGGTACCATACCTCAAAGGGAAGGCTGGGATTGAGTTTGGGGGTGATGAATCATAAGGGGGTTCAAAAATTTGGGGGATTTTTTTTTCCTTTTTTCCTTTTTTTTTCTTTAAAATTTTCCATTTTAAGTTGGTTATTTCTGATTTATATTTAAAAGCAAATAATAATGATATGGCAGGAGATACACACCAAACAGGATGTGTAAATTATTAAATAATAAGTATTGTACAATAGCAAGAAATTTATACAAATTGCACAGTATTGCGCAATAGCAAGAAATCTTCAATTGCACAGTATTGCGCAATAGCAAGAAATATCCAATAGCACAATATTGCGCAATAGCAAGAAATTGTCCATTGTACAGTATTGCCCAATAGCAAGAAATATTCAATTGCACAGTATTGCGCAATTGCAAGAAATATTCAATTGCACAGTATTGTGCAAAAGAAGATACTTTGTATAAATTGCTTATTTCTTGACCAATTTCAATGGGGTTTTATTCTTGAACTCTTGGGGTTCTTTAATATGCTGAATCTAACCGTGTATTAAGTTTTTGGATTTTGGGCCCGTTTTAAATTGGTCCACATTGAGGTCCAAAGGGTCCAAAATTAAACTTTGTTTGATTTCATCAAAAATTGAATTATTGGGGTTCTTTGATATGCCGATTCTAACCGTGTATTTAGATTCTTAATTTTTGGTCCCGTTTTCAAATTGGTCTACATTAAGGTCCAAAGGGTCCAAAATTAAACTTAGTTTGATTTTAACAAAAATTGAATTCTTAGGGTTCTTTGATATGCTGAATCTAAACATGTATTTAGATTTTTGATTATGGGCTCAGTTTTCAAGTTGGTCCAAATCGGGGTCCAAAATTAAACTTTGTTTGATTTCAACAAAAATTGAATATATGGGGTTCTTTGATATGCTGAATTTAACCATGTATTTAGATTTTTGATTTTTAGGCCCCGTTATCAACTTTGTCCACATTGAGGTCAAAAGGGTCCAAAATTAAACTTTGTTTGATTTCATCAAAAATTGAACTCTTGGGGTTCTTTGATATGCTGAATCTAACCATGTATTTAGATTTTGGATATTGGACCATAATAGGTGAATGTCCAATTTAAAATTTTTAAGTTCTTAGACCACATTCATTCTGTGTCAGAAACCTATGCTGTGTCAAATATTTTAATCACAATCCAAATTCAGAGCTGTTCAAGCTTAAATGTTGTGTCCATACTTGCCCCAACCGTTCAGGGTTCGACCTCTGCAGTCGTATCAAGCTGCGCCCTGCGGAGCATTTTATTTATACATGGACTTCTGACAACAGAAATGTTGGCCATCATGAACACTTTTCTGAAATTTGGGCAAAACACTAAGTTACATACATGTATTGCCTTTTAATGATGAGATCTACATGTAAAAATGTACATTGTATGTCAGTATGAAATTTAAGCAATTTGAATAATATCTTTAAAACTTTTTAAACAACAATTTACATTGGAAAAAGAGAAACTGTAAGCAGCAAAATTAATTTAAAATAAAGCAAATCTTAACCTACAAATTAATTATTTCATTAGTTTTTGAAAAGTTTGCTATAGCTTGCTATAGCAATATACTTTCCTAAGGCATCGGTCTCAAACTGGGTGTAGTACAGACTAACTTACTTCCTGTGTTCTACTCCTAGATAATGTAGTACTAGTGTTTGGAAGATGCTTTTGAAATTTTGAGTTACTACTTTTTTGATAAGCTTACAGCCTGAATAAAAATGGACTGAATGTTCACCAACAACTCAAATGAATTCAACTTCATTTTGAAAATGGGTATCCCAAACACTACTTGGCGGATCTGCTATGCGCGGAAGATAAAATCAATACAAATCTACATGAGACAGCAGTTTCTACCTTTAATTCATAGAAAATTTAGAGGGCCTGATATTTATTTCGAGGTGGGTGTTGTTTTTTTTCCATTTATTCATGAAATAAAAGTATTCTTATGATTAAGAATATTGTAATCTTTTCAATTTTTACGTTTGTAAATGGTTTTAGGTGTGACCTCTATAAATTATGCATACTTTGAACTGAATTTTGTGTGTTTATGTTACCTGTATGCTTTCCTACAGGATTCTCCAGACATGCGTGAGATTCATATATGTGAACCTCCCGATGGGAGTACAATACTCCCAGTTTCAGGAGTCTCCTCCCGTCCTCCGGTTGAAGAGAAAATAAATACCATGTTTAAAATATTTCATGGAATGAACATTTTCCAGCGCCATTATTACTACGATATTTTAGAAATGTTTTTTAAAGACGTCAAAGCCCGAGTGTATCGAAAGTATCCTTATATCTCGGCCCATAACAAACTCGGACTATAACAAACTGGGCCTATAACAAAATTGGCCTCACAAAATCGGACTATAACAAAAATCGTATATATTTTTTTTATATTAAGTAATTTTTATACGACCATATTGGTATGACGTTGGCGTCGTCGTCGTCTGAAGACACATTGGTTTTTGCACAATAACTTTAGTTTTTAAAAGTGAATGGATCTGTATGAAATTTTACCATAAGGTTCAATACCACAACAGTGTTCTCCCCAGGATTTTTGGATAGCACCAGGGTAATGCGTGTGGACAGCTTGGTGAAATGATTCATACAATCAGTCGCGTCGCTTAGCTAAATTTCTAGTTACTGTATTTTTTATGTCTCTTGTTTTGTTTTAATACTGTGGTACTGTGTTATGTAGACATTGAGTCAGAAAATTATTTGTAAAAAAAAGTAAATCAAAAACAGTTTGTATACTTTAATATTTTAAAAAATAAATAAAACATGATTCATTACAAAATATTCATCATAAATTTAAAGTAATTAAATCTTTATAAAATCCATTATCAATAAAATAAAATATCATGCAAAAGAGAACAAAAATGTTCAATTTAAAATTTTCTAGTTTCTAGAAGGAAAGTTGTTGGATGTGAAAGGATTCCTGTCATAAGGAGATATAAAATTAAGAAGAACAAATATTGATTTATTATTTGAACCAGTTTCTATCTTAAATTTTAATAAAAAGAAATTTTTCATAAATTTTAAAACAATTTGCCATAGATTTCATGTAAATATTAACCTTTCTTGTCTTTGGTGATAATCAAACATAGATACAGACTTAATACTGCACTGAAATCTATAAATTTTTGTTTTTTTCATGATATGTACAGATATCCGTCTCCTTTGAATTACCTGACAGATACTGTAGTTTGAAACCCGACTATCATGCAATAACTATGTCATAATTAAAGATAATTTTGGCCATGGTTTAATCAGAGACATATAATACTATGATATAAGAATTGAGAAATGTATAATTGTCAACTATCGGGTCGACACTGTTTCAGTGTTTGTGTACAAAGCCTACAAAGTATTTGCCGACTTGTCACAGGTCAACGCTTGGGTGGTGAGTGAAGCCCTAAAATAGTTCTCTGTGATCATATAGTTATGATCTCTTAATTAAAAGACAAAAGAATCATGTAACAAGTGTTAATTACATCGATTAAATCCAATCAACAAGGTTAACCTCGTAAGGTAAATCCATCACGTGGTGTAAACAATCTTTACAACTGAAGTTGAACTGGTTTGAACTGGTTTGAACTAGTCAAATTTCACCTGAAATTTTATATCGCACGGAAAAGATTTAACAAGTCGTTTAAAACTTTACCGATTTACGATTTTTTAACTGAAAATTTTAGCACCATTGTCAACTATCGGGTCAACACTGTTTCAGTGTTTGTGTACAAAGCCTACAAAGGATTTGCCGACTTGTCACAGGTCAACGCTTGGGTGGTGAGTGAAGCCCTAAAATAGTTCTCTGTGATCATATAGTTATGATCTCTTAATTAAAAGACAAAAGAATCATGTAACAAGTGTTAATTACATCGATTAAATCCAATCAACAAGGTTAACCTCGTAAGGTAAATCCATCACGTGGTGTAAACAATCTTTACAACTGAAGTTGAACTGGTTTGAACTGGTTTGAACTAGTCAAATTTCACCTGAAATTTTATATCGCACGGAAAAGATTTAACAAGTCGTTTAAAACTTTACCGATTTACAATTTTTTAACTGAAAATTTTAGCACCACGGAAAAAAATTATACATCGCGGTAAGAACGATACCACCACGGTAAAAAATTATACATCGCGGTCCTTTAAGGGCCTGGGGAGAACACTGCACAAAAGGAAGGTTGGGATTGATTTTGGAGGTTATGGTCATAACAGTTAAGGAATTAAGGGCCAAAAAGAGGCTCAACAGGGCATTTTTCTAGTTTCCAGACAATAACTTGTATTTAAGTGTATGGATCTCTCTGAAATTAGGATTGGCTTTGGGGGTTATGGCTCAAACGGTTTAGGAATTGGGGGCAAAAAAACGGGAAAAAACAAGGGTTTCCTGGTTAATGGACAATTTAAAAGCAGTGTAAGGGAGGTAATCCTGAAACAAATTGTTTAATGTTGTACAATGTTGGATTACCTCCCATACACTGCTTTTAAATTATCTATTTAAGACTTTTATGATGTATTTAAATGGGTAATTATGGTTGCAAACTCCATTGGTAATTTGAATTGAGATTATTACCATATCTTGAGGGAAAGAATTTTTCTGTTGGAAAAAGGGGGAGGGGGGTAAAAATAAAGGGGGGCAATTTTTCAGATTTCAGAAATTAAACAAAATTTCCTCACATATTTTTCTTTCAAAAAGGTTGGGGATTTTTTTTTTTGGGGGTTCAATACACAACAGCATAGTGTATTGCACAAAAGCAAAAAAAAATGGGTTAATTTTTATTTATTTTTTTGGGGGGGTGGGGAGGGGGGGTTCAATTCGCACAGGCACAGTGTATTGCACAAAAGCAAAGTATTGAATATAAATTCAAATCATATAACCAATTCTAAGTTCTTTGACTACACGTACAGTTATTCTGTGTCAGAAACCTATTATGTGTCAAATATTTAATTACAATCCAAATTCAGACCTGTATCAAGCGCGAATATTGTGTCCATTTTGACCCAACTGTTCAGGGTTGGACCTCTGCGGTCGTATCCAGCTTTGCTTGGCAAAGCAATTTATTTTAAAAAGTAAGAAAAAACTGTTAACCACACAACTTTCTAATCCCACACAATCTTCTAATCGTAGTCTGAGTTTGTTCAATATATTTCTGCAAATAAATAATGGTAGGACGAGTTTGTTCTAGTCCGAGTTTCTGATAGGCCAATTTTGTTTTAGTCCGAGTTATCCAGCAGTGTAATTGACATTACTGATTAGGTAACATGTTTACATTTTGACCAGGCCGGCGGCTATAAATTAACAAGTTATAATAGTTTGATTGAACAGGTGACAGGATATTAAAACTCGATAATCATATTGCTTCTGTCTATGTCACACGCCAAGGATGAGTAAAGGTAAATACCGGCTTTGATAGAAAAGTGCATTGTTTTTGTCAAAACATGGATCAGAAGGTTTTGATGCCAAAAACTGCATTGGCTGAAAACCAAAAATCTCAAAATGTCATTGCCTCAATGCTGAATTTCACAGCAGCAACTAAAATGTATTATATGGTTATAAAATTAAGTACCTCTACGAATCTAGTGTATATTAACTTTTTAAATCTGTCTACATATTACCATTGTTGATTAAAGCCTTTCATATAATTTAACTTTCATTACAGTTGTATTGATTTAAGGTTGCTGTCTTATTTAAATTAAGAGATGTTTTTTTTTTTTGCGAATGAACCAGCTATCCAAAAGAGTTCAAAGGAGGAAGATATATAAACAATTATATAGGTCACCATGCATACAGTCATCAACAATGAGAAAAACTCATACCAATCATATATTATAGTAAGCTATAAAAGGCCCTGATATAAAAAATGTGGAACAATTCAAACAAGAAAACTAACTGCTTAATTAGTAATAATATAATTTGCTAAAAAAAAATATGAAGCACCTAAATCAATAAAAAATACAAAAATCATAGGCCCTTTACATGGGATCGATAGGCACAGAAAGAAATTATCAGAGCTTTCTTTATATTTGATTATTTTAAATCTACAGTTTAAGGTTGCAATAGAAATTATCAAAATTTTACATGACAAACATATGAAAAAAAGGTGATTTTTGATAATTGCTGATGAGACAATGGTTTAGGAAAAAACATCAAAGCTGTGATTAAATACATATTTGAAATAAAACACATCTACAACCTATTTGAAATAATACACATCTACCGTTGCAAACTTTCCACAGGTGCTATCCAGCACTTTGATTTTATCATGACTTTATGGAAATAAATTGGTTGATTGCTCAAACAAAAAAAAGTCTCTTCTTTTTTTTTTACTAACATAATGGTGTTCTCATGCAACTTGATTGTTCACAGCATCTGATCTATTTACCTGATGAGGTTAATCTGTTGTTGATTGGATTTAATCGATTAATTAACACTTGTAAATGGATTCTTTTGTTTTTTTGTGTGTATTTTAATTGATTTAAAAATCATATATGACTTCAGATTACAATCGTATGGCTTCACTCATCATCCAAGCGCTGATCTTTGACAAGTCGGCAAATACTGTGTACACAAACAGAGCTGATAGTTGTAACACTCCGGATCCTTCCTTCTCTTTCTTGATCGCCAGTTTTCTTCCAGTTAGGCAGTCAATTTAATGAGTCTGATAAATTAGCCACAATTAATTTGGACCATAAATAGGTTTATATTGACAGTCACACACATCCTGGGTATAGTGCTGTTAAATAAAGTTCTTTCATCCCACCCTACAGTGCCCTAAGAATTAAGATATGTGTATTTTAAACGGTATAAAAAGTTTATTATAAAAATTCATAAAGAGTTAATCCCTTTGTTTTGGCATATTTTAAAATTCTAGTAATAAAAAATTATGGGTATGGATTTTATTCAGGCAGGACTTTCATGGACCATGCTTGATTAGAAAATTGCACTTTATGTCATTTCCTTGCAATAACTTAAGAACTTTTCAACTGATGCTTTTCAAATTTGAATATATATTATTATTGATCGCAGAATGCGGGTCAATTTCAATTTTGATGAATTTTGTGTTGCCTTGACGATGTCAAAAAGCTGAATTTAGGTATGTGTATACTGTTTCTGAGTGACGGTGGTGGCGTCAACAATTTGTTAAAGTTTGTGATTAGGTCAGTAAAAACTGTTTATGGGGAACAACTAAAAGGTAAATAAATGGTATTCGGTATGCATTTGTATTAGCATTAGCATATCTTATTTCCAGGAAAATTATTTTGCCCTGTACCTTCAGTTATGGTCCTTCCCTGAAAAGACCATGGCACCCTACATGTAATTTCACTTTCCAAAACAGGTTTGCTGTCAAATTTACAGCTCATTTCTGGTTTCGTGTTTCAATATAAATGGTTGCATTCAAATAACAATTTCTTCTTTTTGTTTAAGACTTTCATCTTTTTCTTCAGAAAAAAATCTTTCATGTAGCATGACTCTTTATATGGTAGCTTAAATGAATTGACCCAAAGAAGTTGGCATTGCCTACATTTTGTTTCAAGTCAAATATTTGTTCATGACATTTATTGACCCAGTAGTCCGGCAATAGATGGTTATACATGTTTATTTATCATTTTTATTGTCATGACTGTAATCCATTTTAAGAAGGTTTTTTGTATCAAGCTGTTAAATTTTTTTCAGGTTATAAATAAAGAAGAAGATGAAAATTGGTACAAGGCAGAACTTAATGGTAAAAGTGGATTTGTACCATCAAACTATATTACAATGAAACCAAATCCGTAAGTATTTTTATCAACTTATAGTATTTATATTTTTTGAAAACATATGTCTCCTATCATGTCTATTGTAACATAGACCGCCTTGGTGACAGCGTGTTCGCCATGAGTGCAGGAGGTTGTGGGTTTAATCCCTAGCCGGATCAAACCAAAGGCTTTAAAATTGGTATTTGCTGCTTCTCCACTAAGCACACTGTGTTTAGAAGTAAGAGCAAAGACAGATTGTTACCTTGTGAACTAGCAAACAAGCGGGACAAAGCTGGGTTCATATCCATTACACATCAACTTTATTTCTGCCTTAAATATCAGAATATGCATTTAATTTGCCACTGGACATTAAACAACCATCCTTCATCATCTATTTTTATACACCCGTTTACGGGACATATTATGGTATACCGTTGTCTGTCCATCCGTTGTCAACATGTCGGACAATAACTCAAAAAGCTTTGCATGAAACTTTGGTGAATTGTTTATATCTATTGACGTGAGCTCTCTTTTGTTTTTTATAAATTTTAGATTATACGTTTCCGAAATGTGGGGTTTTATTCATTAAAAAGGGGGATTTTCCAGTTTTCAGACAATAACTCAAAAACATTTTCACAAATTTGCAAGAAACGTTGTTGAATTGTTTATATCTATTGACATGAGCTCCCTTCCGATTTTTATAAATTTTAGATTTTACGTTTCCGAGTTATGGGGTTTTATTCATTAAAAAAGGGGGATTTTCCAGTTTTTCGTACAACAACTCAAAAATGCTTTCAGCTGTTTTCATGAAAATTTGGTGAATTGTTTATATCTATTGATGTAAGCTCCCTTTCAAATTTTATAAATTTTAGATTTTATGTTTCCGAGTTATGGGATTTTATTTATAAAAAAGGGGTGATTTTCCAGTTTTCGGACAATATCTTTAAAGTACTTTGAGCAGTTTTCATGAAACTTTGGTGACTGGTTTATATCTATTAAGATAACCTCCCTTTAGTTTTTATGCCCCCCGCCATAGCGGAGGGGGCATTAAGTTTTACCCTTGTCCGTCTGTACGTAAATTTGTTTCCGTTCTCTAACTTGAGTTTGCCTCAACCAAATGTTATGAAACTTTAACCATTCTAGAGTTACAATGTATGCCCCTTTATAAATGGAAAAATTGCAAAATTTTAGTTTCCGTTACCAAACTTACACACAATGCTTATTACCACTAAATACAGATCAAGTTTGAATTTTGGTAGCGTCACTCTAACCATTCTAGAGTTATACCCCTTTATAAATGGAAAAATTGCAAAAATTTTTAGTTTCCGTTCTCTAATTTAAGTTTGCCTCAACCAAATTTTATGAAACTTATACACAATGCTTATTACCACAAAACACAGATCAAGTTTGAATTTTGGTGGCGTCACTTAAACGGTTCTAGAGTTATGCCCCTTTATAATGCAAAAAATGCTAAATTTTAAGTTTGTGTTCTCTAACTTAAGTTTGCCTCAACCAAATGTTATGAAACTTATACACAATGCTTATTATCACAAAACACAGATTAGTTGAATTTTGGCGGCGTCACTTAAACGGTTCTAGAGTTATGCCCCTTTATAATGCAAAAAATGCTAAATTTTAGGTTTCAGTTCTCTAACTTTAAGTTTGCCTCAACCAAATGTAATGAGACTTACACACAATGCTTATTACCACAAAACTCAGATCAAGAACAAATTTGGGTAATGTCACTTTTACCGTTCTTGAGTTAGGTCTCTTTATAACTATATGATATGCAAGTGGGGGCATCATCATCCACATTTATTTCATAAATGTCTGAGATGACATTGAGAAGTTATTGAACTTTATTCTTTGAAAAAGCAACGGGCGTATCATGTGCTCATGGCACAGCTGTTTATTACATGTGCTGGTGTATACCTATACATTTTGTGCATGTACTACAACACATAGCTTAGGCCAGAGATTATCATTCAGAAAGTAATGTAATGTTCCCTGCAGTCTTTAAGTATATATAATTAAGTACACTTTTTATTTATCAGACTGCAAAGATATACATGAAAGGAAAAAAGGTCAATTTATTTTGAAAATTTTAATATTACTTGTGTATTATATATATTTTCTCAAGATTTTAGTTTTGGTTAGTTTTCCCCTTAAAGAGTTGAAATAAGTAAAAGAAAAATTATTCTTCAATATTGTCTTAGGAAACCACTTTAATTGTCTCTCCTACAAAGATGGTTGCGAAAAAAGCTAAAGAAAACTAACTATCTGTGCTTTACTTGGCATTGTTAACAAATTAGTTTACTCAGATTAACATTGTAAGATATAATTCTGTGTAAACAGTTTATGAAAATGTTACCATTGGTATTATGTTATTGCTGAATAGGTGAGTTTATGTTTAAGACTTCTCAATATAATATACATGTACATGTACAACAATTATAAAACAGTAAGAGAATGACAAAAGCCCATGCAGTCAACAGCCACAACACAAGTTTTTCCTGAAGGCACTGTATTTTTTTTGGATTTGAAGTTCAGATGTGTTGGCTATCACAATTTGAACACTTTTAAGCTGACACATTGATCAAATTTCCAATTATGGTGATTATAGATGCTAATTGTGAGTGAATTACCAGAATCTATAATAATTAACTATTGACATGATAAACATCCTGGCATGCAACAGATGTCAAAACTGTATAATTTTATTTACTGAAAGATTGATAATGAAAAGGTAATTTTTATACGACCGCAAAAAATTTTTGTGGTCGTATATTGGTATAACGTTAGCGTCGTCGTCGTCGTCGTCCGAAGACGCATTGGTTTCGCACTCTAACTTTAGTTTAAGTGAATGGATCTCTATGAAATTTTACCATAAGGTTCAATATCACAAAAGGAAGGTTGGGATTGATTTTGGGGTTATGGTACCAACAGTTAAGGAATTAGGGGCCAAAAGGGCCAAAAATAAGCATTTTGTAACTTCCAGACATAACTTGTGTGTTAGTGTATGGATCTCTCTGACATTGTACCACAAGGTTCCATATCACAAAGGAATGCTGGGATTGATTTTGGGGTAATTGCCTCAAAATTTTAGGAATTAGGGGCCAAAAAGGGGCAAAAACAAGCGTTTTCTAGTTTCATGACAATAACTTGTGTGTAAGTGTATGGATCTTTCTGAAATTGTACTACAAGGTTCCATATCACAAAGGGAAAGCTGGAATTGAGTTTGGGGTAATTGCCTGAAACGTTTAGGAATTAGGGGCCAAAAAGGGCAAAAACAAGCATTTTCTAGTTTCATGACAATAACTTGTGTGTAAGTGTATGGATCTTTCTGAAATTGTACTACAAGGTTCCATATCACAAAGGAAAGCTGGAATTGAGTTTGGGGTAATTGCCTGAAACGTTTAGGAATTAGGGGCCAAAAGGGCCAAAAATAAGCATTTTCTAGTTTCAGACAATAACTTGTGTTCAAGTGTATGGATCTCTCTGAAATTGTACTGCAAGGTACCATACCTCAAAGGGAAGGCTGGGATTGAGTTTGGGGGTGATGAATCATAAGGGGGTTCAAAAATTTGGGGGGTTTCTTTTTTTTTCCTTTTTTTTTCTTTAAAATTTTCCATTTTAAGTTGGTTATTTCTGATTTATATTTAAAAGCAAATAATAATGATATGGCAGGAGATACACACCTAACAGGATGTGTAAATTATTATATAATAAGTATTGTGCAATAGCAAGAAATTTTCAATTGCACAGTATTGCGCAATAGCAAGAAATCTTCAATTGCACAGTATTGCGCAATAGCAAGAAATATCCAATAGCACAATATTGCGCAATAGCAAGAAATTGTCAATTGTACAGTATTAGCAATAGCAAGAAATATTCAATTGCACAGTATTGCGCAATTGCAAGAAATATTCAATTGCACAGTATTGTGCAGAAGAAATACTTTGTATAAATTGCTTATTTCTTGACCAATTTCAATGGGGTTTTATTCTTGAACTCTTGGGGTTCTTTAATATGCTGAATCTAATCGTGTATTAAGTTTTTGGATTTTGGGCCCAGTTTTAAATTGGTCCACATTGAGGTCCAAAGGGTCCAAAATTAAACTTTGTTTGATTTCATCAAAATTGAATTATTGGGGTTCTTTGATATGCGAATCTAACCGTGTATTTAGATTCTTAATTTTGGTCCCGTTTTCAAATTGGTCTACATTAAGGTCCAAAGGGTCCAAAATTAAACTTAGTTTGATTTTAACAAAATTGAATTCTTAGGGTTCTTTGATATGCTGAATCTAAACATGTATTTAGATTTTTGATTATGGGCCCAGTTTTCAAGTTGGTCCAAATCGGGTCCAAAATTAAACTTTGTTTGATTTCAACAAAAATTGAATATATGGGGTTCTTTGATATGCTGAATCTAACCTTGTATTTAGATTTTTGATTTTTGGGCCCGTTATCAATTTTTTCCACATTGAGGTCAAAAGGGTCCAAAATTAAACTTTGTTTGATTTCATCAAAATTGAATTATTGGGGTTCTTTGATATGCGAATCTAACCGTGTATTTAGATTCTTAATTTTTGGTCCCATTTTCAAATTGGTCTACATTAAGGTCCAAAGGGTCCAAAATTAAATTTAGTTTGATTTTAACAAAATTGAATTCATAGGGTTCTTTGATATGCTGAATCTAAACATGTATTTAGATTTTTGATTATGGGCCCAGTTTTCAAGTTGGTCCAAATCGGGGTCCAAAATTAAACTTTGTTTGATTTCAACAAAATTGAATATATGGGGTTCTTTGATATGCTGAATCTAACCATGTATTTAGATTTTTGATTTTTGGGCCCGTTATCAACTTTGTCCACATTGAGGTCAAAAGGGTCCAAAATTAAACTTTGTTTGATTTCATCAAAATTGAACTCTTGGGGTTCTTTGATATGCTGAATCTAACCATGTATTTAGATTTTGGATATTGGACCATAATAGGTGAATGTCCAATTTAAAATTCCATGTATTTAGATTTTGGATATTGGACCATAATAGGTGAATGTCCAATTTAAAATTTTTAAGTTCTTAGACCACATTCATTCTGTGTCAGAAACCTATGCTGTGTCAAATATTTAATCACAATCCAAATTCAGAGCTGTATCAAGCTTGAATGTTGTGTCCATACTTGCCCCAACTATTCAGGGTTCGACCTCTGCGGTCGTATCAAGCTGCGCCTGCGAGCATTTTATTATGCCCCTGCCGTAGCGAAGGGGGCATCAAGTGTTACCCTTGTCCTTCTGTCGGTCAGTACGTCCCGAAATTAGTTTCCGTTCTCTATCTTTATTTTGCCTCAACCAAATGTTATGAAACTTATACACAATGATTATTACCACAAAACACAGATCAAGTTTGAATTTGGGTAGTATCACTTTTACCTTTCTAGAGTTAATGCTTCTTTACAAATGGAAAAATTGCTGAATTTTTCATTTCCGTTCTCTCACTTAAGTTTGTCTCAACCAAATGTTATGAATTTTATACACCGTGCTTTTTACCAAAAAACTCTGATCAAGTACAAATTTGGGTAGAGTGACATTAACTGTTCTTGAGTTATGTCCCTTTATAACGTTATATGCAAGCAGGGGCATCTGTGTCCCATGGACACATTCCCCATATATTTATGGTAATTTTCAATCACTACACTAGGTCATTTTGAATTGGGTTTAAGGGCAGAAGGGTACAGCTAACAATCAAGGGCTGGTGGTCCATTTTAATTGGGCTTACAAGACCAATATACCTGTGTAGGTTATTAAATACATGCAACAACTTTCCATTTTGTTTTTGGATTGATACATTTTCATAGTATTGGAATGCTCTGTTTTAAGATAAAAATAATATTCATAAAATATTTGATTTTAATAGTACATGTATGCATAAAGCTTAAAATATTAAAGATGATTTTAACTTTTTAGATGGTATGTTCCAAAGATATCAAGAGAGGAATCAGAGAAAAGATTGCTTGTAAAAAGTGGTACCAATTATATACAGCCTGACGGTGCTTTCCTAGTACGGCCGAGTGAAACATCACCAGGAGACTTTTCTATATCTGTCAAGTACTGTATCTGCCAACACTTTAATAAATATTAGATGAATAATTTTACTCAAGGGGGATAAGTTTTCCTCCTACCTTTTAACGATACTTAATTTGTATAAGTTTAATAATTTCAGGATTTAGAATGATGAATGAGTGAGGATCTGGCTGGGGTTTATGGTCTAAGAAATGAAGAACCCCCCCATCCAGACTGTCATGAGTCCAAATTTAACATTGTGTAACTTATTATCATTATTAAATATTCTTTTTACTTATTTTTTTGTGGTGTCATACACATTTAAGACATTTAAATTTTTTTGTGTAGTGTATCCTTTTACATCCTGATCCAATGTCTTCATAAAAGTGATTATTTAATTTAATCTAGATGTTATATACATTGAAAATATACCTGTACATATATCTATATATATATATATATTAGAGCCTAGATGGTTGAGTGGTCTAGCGTGTTGGGCATAGAGTAAGGCGATTTGGTGCCACGATATCTCAGTAGCGTGAGTTCGAATCCCAGCCAGGGAAGAACAAAAAATTTGCTTCCGCAAATTTACAGATCTAACATTGTTGGGCTGTTGTTTAGACAAATTATATATACAGTCGAACCTCGTTATGTCGAAATTTGAAGGGACCGGACCAGGGCTTCAAAATTATTTTTAGCCAGCCGGACATTTTATATATTATCCCGATTTTAATCCCTTAAGACTAAATAAACAAAAGGTAATTCTGGTAATCAGTTGCTGAGTTGGCCATCCCAATGACTGACATTAAAAAAAACGATATTAAACTTGACATATTATTGTCTTTGATTCAAATTCAAAGTTCTGACGTAAACTGTTAAATTGGCAGTGCATCATTCGAAATGTGCAACATCAGCGTACTGATATCTGCCTTAGACTCTTTATTTGTGCAAAATAACGTCAAAAACTTTACTTTCATTTTTAAATCTAATACCGGATGTTATCGTGACAATGGTAAAACATGGACCAGAGACAGATACGTAAATTCCGTGTACGTTTGCAAAGCATGAATGAGTGTAAGTAGCTCTTTCTACGTTATTTCTTCAAGAAAATATTCGAAATAAACGTGAGATAAAGGTATCAATGACAATTTAAGCATTTTTTGAAGAAATTAGGATGCATAATTAAATTTCACACATGCGCACACGTGTACTAGTTCAAACAGAGACATGTCTCTGGTTCAAACAAGGTGGTAATGACGATTTTACATTTTCACCTTTTTATACGACCGCAAAAAAATTTTGTGGTCGTATATTGGTATGACGTTGGCGTCGTCGTCGTCCGAAGACGCATTGGTTTTCTATTTAAGTGAATGGATCTCTATGAAATTTTACCATAAGGTTCAATATCACAAAAGGAAGGTTGGGATTGATTTTGGGGGTTATGGTACCAACAGTTAAGGAATTAGGGGCCAAAAATAAGCAATTTTGTAACTTCCAGACATAACTTGTGTGTTAGTGTATGGATCTCTCTGACTTTGTACCACAAGGTTCCATATCACAAAGGGAATGCTGGGATTGATTTTTGGGGGTAATTGCCTCAAAATTTTAGGAATTAGGGGCCAAAAGGGGCAAAAACAAGCATTTTCTAGTTTCATGATAATAACTTGTGTGTAAGTGTATGGATCTTTCTGAAATTGTACTACAAGGTTCCATATCACAAAGGAAAGCTGGAATTGAGTTTGGGGTAATTGCCTGAAACGTTTAGGAATTAGGGGCGAAAAGGGCCAAAACCAAGCATTTTCTAGTTTCCAGACAATAACTTGTGTTCAAGTGTATGGATCTCTCTGAAATTGTACTGCAAGATACCATACCTCGAAGGAAGGCTGGGATTGAGTTTGGGGTGATGAATCATAAGGGGTTCAAAAATTTGGGGGTTTTTTTTTTTTTTTCCTTTTTTTTCTTTAAAATTTTCCATTTTAAGTTGGTTATTTCTGATTTATATTTAAAAGCAAATAATAATGATATGGCAGGAGATACACACCAAACAGGATGTGTAAATTATTATATAATAAGTATTGTGCAATAGCAAGAAATTTTCAATTGCACAGTATTGCGCAATAGCAAGAAATCTTCAATTGCACAGTATTGCGCAATAGCAAGAAATATCCAATAGCACAATATTGCGCAATAGCAAGAAATTGTCAATTGTACAGTATTGCGCAATAGCAAGAAATGTTCAATTGCACAGTATTGCGCTATTGCAAGAAATATTCAATTGCACAGTATTGTGCAAAAGAAGATACTTTGTATAAATTGCTTATTTCTTGACCAATTTCAATGGGGTTTTATTCTTGAACTCTTGAGGTTCTTTAATATGCTGAATCTAACCATGTATTAAGTTTTTGGATTTTGGGCCCGTTTTAAATTGGTCCACATTGAGGTCCAAAGGGTCCAAAATTAAACTTTGTTTGATTTCATTAAAATTGAATTATTGGGGTTCTTTGATATGCGAAACTAATAGTGTATTTAGATTCTTAATTTTGGTCCCGTTTTCAAATTGGTCTACATTAAGGTCCAAAGGGTCCAAAATTAAACTTAGTTTGATTTTAACAAAATTGAATTCTTAGTGTTCTTTGATATGCTGAATCTAAACATGTATTTAGATTTTTGATTATGGGCCCAGTTTTCAAGTTGGTCCAAATCGGGGTCCAAAATTAAACTTTGTTTGATTTCAACAAAAATTGAAGATATGGGGTTCTTTGATATGCTGAATCTAACCATGTATTTAGATTTTTGATTTTTGGGGCCCGTTATCAACTTTGTCCACATTGAGGTCAAAAGGGTCCAAAATTAAACTTTGTTTGATTTCATCAAAATTTGAATTATTGGGGTTCTTTGATATGCCAAATCTAACCATGTATTTAGATTCTTAATTTTTGGTCCCGTTTTCAAATTGGTCTACATTAAGGTCCAAAGGGTCCAAAATTAAACTTAGTTTGATTTTAACAAAAATTGAATTCTTAGGGTTCTTTGATATGCTGAATCTAAACATGTATTTAGATTTTTGATTATGGGCCCAGTTTTCAAGGTGGTCCAAATCGGGTCCAAAATTAAAGTTTGTTTGATTTCAACAATAATTGAATATATGGGGTTATTTTTGGTCCCGTTTTCAAATTGGTCTACATTAAGGTCCAAAGGGTCCAAAATTAAACTTAGTTTGATTTTAACAAAATTGAATTCTTAGGGTTATTTGATATGCTGAATCTAAACATGTATTTAGATTTTTGATTATGGGCCCAGTTTTCAAGTTAGTCCAAATCGGGGTCCAAAATTAAACTTTGTTTGATTTCAACAAAATTGAAGATATGGGGTTCTTTGATATGCTGAATCTAACCATGTATTTAGATTTTTGATTTTTGGGGCCGTTATCAACTTTGTCCACATTGAGGTCAAAGGGTCCAAAATTAAACTTTGTTTGATTTCATCAAAATTTGAATTATTGGGGTTCTTTGATATGCCAAATCTAACCATGTATTTAGATTCTTAATTTTTGGTCCCTTTCAAATTGGTCTACATTAAGGTCCAAAGGGTCCAAAATTAAACTTAGTTTGATTTTAACAAAATTGAATTCTTAGGGTTCTTTGATATGCTGAATCTAAACATGTATTTAGATTTTGATTATGGGCCCAGTTTTCAAGGTGGTCCAAATCGGGTCCAAAATTAAACTTTGTTTGATTTCAACAATAATTGAATATATGGGGTTCTTTGATATGCTGAATCTAACCATGTATTTAGATTTTTGATTTTGGGCCCTGTTATCAATTTTGTCCACATTGAGGTCAAAAGGGTCCAAAATTAAACTTTGTTTGATTTCATCAAAATTGAATTATTGGGGTTCTTTGATATGCCGAATCTAACCGTGTATTTAGATTCTTAATTTTTGGTCCCGTTTTCAAATTGGTCTACATTAAGGTCCAAAGGGTCCAAAATTAAACTTAGTTTGATTTTAACAAAATTGAATTCTTAGGGTTATTTGATATGCTGAATCTAAACATGTATTTAGATTTTTGATTATGGGCCCAGTTTTCAAGTTAGTCCAAATCGGGGTCCAAAATTAAACTTTGTTTGATTTCATCAAAATTGAAGATATGGGGTTCTTTGATATGCTGAATCTAACCATGTATTTAGATTTTTGATTTTTGGGGCCCGTTATCAACTTTGTCCACATTGAGGTCAAAAGGGTCCAAAATTAAACTTTGTTTGATTTCATCAAAATTTGAATTATTAGGTTCTTTGATATGCCAAATCTAACCATGTATTTAGATTCTTAATTTTTGGTCCCGTTTTCAAATTGGTCTACATTAAGGTCCAAAGGGTCCAAAATTAAACTTAGTTTGATTTTAACAAAAATTGAATTCTTAGGGTTCTTTGATATGCTGAATCTAAACATGTATTTAGATTTTTGATTATGGGCCCAGTTTTCAAGGTGGTCCAAATCGGGGTCCAAAATTAAACTTTGTTTGATTTCAACAATAATTGAATATATGAGGTTCTTTGATATGCTGCATCTAACCATGTATTTAGATTTTTGATTTTGGGCCCTGTTATCAATTTTGTCCACATTGAGGTCAAAGGGTCCAAAATTAAACTTTGTTTGATTTCATCAAAATTGAATTATTGGGGTTCTTTGATATGCGAATCTAACCGTGTATTTAGATTCTTAATTTTTGGTCCCGTTTTCAAATTGGTCTACATTAAGGTCCAAAGGGTCCAAAATTAAACTTAGTTTGATTTTAACAAAAATTGAATTCTTAGGGTTATTTGATATGCTGAATCTAAACATGTATTTAGATTTTTGATTATGGGCCCAGTTTTCAAGTTAGTCCAAATCGGGGTCCAAAATTAAACTTTGTTTGATTTCATCAAAAATTGAATATATGAGGTTCTTTGATATGCTGCATCTAACCATGTATTTAGATTTTTGATTTTTGGGCCCTGTTATCAACTTTGTCCACATTGAGGTCAAAAGGGTCCAAAATTAAACTTTTGTTTGATTTCATCAAAAATTGAACTCTTAGGGTTCTTTGATATGCTGAATCTAACCATGTATTTAGATTTTGGATATTGGACCATAATAGGTGAATGTCCAATTTAAAATTTTTAAGTTCTTAGACCACATTCATTCTGTGTCAGAAACCTATGCTGTGTCAAATATTTAATCACAATCCAAATTCAGAGCTGTATCAAGCTTGAATGTTGTGTCCATACTTGCCCCAACTATTCAGGGTTCGACCTCTGCGGTCGTATCAAGCTGCGCCCTGCGGAGCATTTTATTAATTTTTTCATCAAATCATATTTGTAAACCTATTTCTGATAATTTAAATCTTTTTGACTAAATTAATTAGATGCAAACCGCTGAAATGTTAGAAAATAACTTTGAATAGACCGATCAATGTCCGGTTCAAAATAGTTTACCTGTCACCTGAACAGGTAAATTTCAGCTGTTCGACAACTAATTAGCCTTAATAAAAATGAGAAGGTATTAAAGTAGGGGTTGTTTTGATAGTACTTAATGATCATGTCACTTTTATGACCGGAAATGTGTGGCTGTTAAAGGCAAAAGTTGGGTCAAAAAGATAGCGAATTATGTTAAAATGACCGTCTCTTAAGAAAGCCTTGAAAACTAATAAGTAGATGACCGTTTCATGCTTTGCTCAGCCAGACTTTTACTGGACATTATACAAATGTCCGGAATATATGACCGTTTTGGAAGCCTTGGACCAGACATAAGTATTCTACTTATCCGAGGTTCGACTCATCCGAGGTTGAGTGTGTCATCATAAATTTTGAATCCATGAAATACGGTTTGAGATTTGTGTAAACTAGATATTTTGAACAGTGTGCCTCATTTATATGACACTGTATGATTGTGTATCCAATCTCCATATTTGTTGGTCTCTCATAATAATTAAACACACTAGGACAGATACAAAATATTCATTAATAAAATCAATACACAAATATTTACAAAGGTCAGTCACCAAAAATTATGAAATCACTTGCGGAACAAAACAAGTTAAGAAACATCTCTGATGATCAAGGATCGTCTGCTTTGCATTCAATTATCATAAATTGATCATAATTGTCCTTATCCTTTTATTTATCGTAATTAACAAATTTTTATTCTAACAATTTATTTAATCTTGGCTTGGGTCATTGAAATTCGTTTCGTTTTTAAGTCCGGTAAAATATGTTCAACACACTAACATTCTGCTTGAACAATCAACAAAGGTGTTAATTACCGGTCACCATAAACATGTCATTTTAACTGTTATTCAAACAACTATGTTTACACAGCATTAATCTCTTTTGAAAATGATTGGGCAGCATAAGAAATACATCCGATTTGAATTGTTATCATTGAGTCTGCGTTGTTAGAAATTTCTCACTTTTGAACTTCGAGACATCAGGGTCAATTTACATTAGTTTTACGTCGAAGGGGCTATAAAGTTTACTCGACTTAACAGACTATTTGAATCAACCAAGTTTGATTCATCAGAGGTAAATATACATTGATCAAACGGGAATTTTACCAAGACAGAGAAATTACTTCGACTTTTCCGAGTTTTCGACACAACCGAGTTCGACACAACGAGGTTCGACTGTATATGAATGTGTAAATAAGAATTTTAATAATGATATATGGTTTGCTGTTAGTTTAACTTTGTACTGTACATTTTCATACAATCATAGTCATTTATATAATGTTTCATGTATGCAGAATTAACAAATTTTTTCAGTCAAAATATGCAGAAACATGCCATCAATTTTTTATTCACAATTGCTAAAAAATCTTATTTATACCCTTAAACAAAATTACCATCTTACAACACTAAAAAAACTGAGTCAAGTAATTTGAGAGAATATTTATACATCTGAAATAAGATTTGTATTGTAAAAGACTATCATAGAGGAAATTCTGATCAAATTACATATATATAGTTCTGTTTTCACTTTGCAGATTTGGCGACAGTGTGCAACATTATAAAATTTTAAGAGACAGAGAGGGAAAATTCTTCCTGTGGGTTGTCAAATTTAATTCAATAAATGAGCTTATAGAATATCACAGACAAGCATCAGTTAGTCGGACACAGACAGTTGTTTTGAAAGATATGATACATGAACAGGTATGTTCTAGAGAAAAGTCAGTCTTTGTTATTATTGTGGAGCCTTCCACTTTTGTCAAAAAAGCGAGACATAGCGATCCTACATTGCGGCGGCGGCGTCCACAAATATTCACTCTGTGGTTAAAGTTTTTGAAATTTTAATAACGTTCTTAAACTATCCTGGATTTCTACCAAACTTGGACAGAAGCTTTTTTATGATCATAAGATAGTATCCAGAAGTAAATTTAAAAAAAAAAAATTCCTGTTTTTCCGTATTTTACTTATAAATGGACTTAGTTTTTCTGCCAGGAAATATTACATTCACTCAGTGGTTAAAGTTTTTAAAATTGTAATAACTTTCTTTAACTATCCTGGATTTGTACCAAACATGGACAGAAGTTTGTTTATGATCAAAAGCTAGTATCTAGAAGGAAATTTTTATTGAAAATTTTGTACTTGTTTATCCATATTTTACTTATAAATGGACTTAGTTTTTCTTCCAGTTAACATTACATACAGTCTGCAGTTAAATTTTTTAAAACATTTATTAGATTCATAAACTATCCTGGATTTTTACCAAACTTGGACAGAAGCTTCTTACAATAAAAAATTGTATCGAGAGGAATATTTTTATTAAATTTTTTACCCATCTCATTTTTGTTTAGCCTGTGATTAACAGCAAAAGTAGGCGAGGCAAATTTTTAGAGATGACGTGAAATTAAGCTTTATATACATGTAGCATTAGAATAACAACCATGAGACAGCAACCCAATAACACAAACAACAGAAAGACATTTGAGGTAAAATCATACAATCTTCAACAATAGACAGCTAACAATACTATATATCAAACTACAAATTGCCAATGTCTAAAATAAACTGGTGAATGAATTTTTCAATGACTATAAAAAAAAACTGCTATCAACCCTAACTTCTTTAACTCATATACATGATTTATAAATCAATATTTAAATTTCAAGATAACATTTTGTTTTATTTTATGATATGAAGAGATAATAGATTAACTACATTTTGGATTATAGAATCATTGTTAAGAGTACATGCCCATTTGACTGGTTAATTTTATAACATGACTTTGATATTTTTTTCATGGTTCATTGATCATAAAGTTTTCATGGTTAGGTTTCTTTCTCTGTTACTATATAATTAATTAATGTAACATAGAAACTGATGTAAAAATGAACACACACTTGACCTAACACTTGTAGTATTTCCTGTATTTTCAGGGCTCATTGATAACCTTTTAGTTGTTATGTTTTGGTCAGTTTTCCAGTTACTATAATAATATGTCAACTATATTTTGTCAGTAGAATCATTTTAAGTTATACTGTACCTGTAATGGGTCACCAGATCTTGGTCTCATGGTTCATTCATCAACATAAATAATAGGATAGCTATATTTGATTTGTAAAACAGATGTAAGGTCTTCATGCCTGTTTGAATAGTGTAGTTTAGATCTGACAGAGTCAATTTCATGGTACACTATGTTTGTTGTGTCTTTTCTTAAAACCGAAGGTCTAGTGGTTCTCTCTGGGCATTCCGGCTTCCTCCACCAATAAAAACTGACCGCCACAAAATAGCATAATAGTGCTGAAAGTGGTGTCAAACATCAATCAATCAATCTTTTTTTTTTAAAACAATAAGTAATTTGTGAATTACATGTGGTCTAGAATAATTGTAAAGTGTGCACATCCATCTGTAAGGGGTCGCCCACCCTTTACTTCATTTTAATAAGGATGTGTTGATTGAATGTCAAAATTTAGTGATATAAATAGTTGGCCATTGGTTCAATCAATATCTTTTATCCAAATCATGATTTGCATTTTTTATAAATAGAAAAGTGTAAGAACCATTATGAATTAAAATCCAGGTATTACCATTATATAGTAATATGCATATCATTTTTACTTCCTGATTTTGAAAAGCTTCCTAGTTGACATATGATTAAAAATCCAATTTAAAGAGCTACATAAATGAACAATAAAGATATGTACTTGAACTTTCACAGTTTATCAAGATTTGTAAGTTAAGTGTGTTAAAGCAATTACTGAGTAACCTTTTTTTAACAATCTAAGATGATCATTGTTATATGACAATGATGTTATCATTTCTGTTAAACAGAATATGATTTTTTTCATCAGTAATGTCCGAGGTCAGAGGGTAAGATCAATCAAACATACATTGATCAAAATCAATTTGGTTTAATAATATCTGGTACTTCAAAATGAAGTTATATAATGAGTTGGGTAATGAAGTTTTTTTCAAAATATGCAGAAACATGCCATCAATTTTTATTCACAATTGCTAAAAATCTTATTTATACCCTTAAACAAAATTACCATCTTACAACACTAAAAAACTGAGTCAAGTAATTTGAGAGAATATTTATACATCTGAAATAAGATTTGTATTGTAAAAGACTATCATAGAGGAAATTCTGATCAAATTACATATATATAGTTCTGTTTTCACTTTGCAGATTTGGCGACAGTGTGCAACATTATAAAATTTTAAGAGACAGAGAGGGAAAATTCTTCCTGTGGGTTGTCAAATTTAATTCAATAAATGAGCTTATAGAATATCACAGACAAGCATCAGTTAGTCGGACACAGACAGTTGTTTTGAAAGATATGATACATGAACAGGTATGTTCTAGAGAAAAGTCAGTCTTTGTTATTATTGTGGAGCCTTCCACTTTTGTCAAAAAAGCGAGACATAGCGATCCTACATTGCGGCGGCGGCGGCGTCCACAAATATTCACTCTGTGGTTAAAGTTTTTGAAATTTTAATAACGTTCTTAAACTATCCTGGATTTCTACCAAACTTGGACAGAAGCTTTTTTATGATCATAAGATAGTATCCAGAAGTAAATTTTAAAAAAATTCCTGTTTTTCCGTATTTTACTTATAAATGGACTTAGTTTCTGCCAGGAAATATTACATTCACTCAGTGGTTAAAGTTTTTAAATTGTAATAACTTTCTTTAACTATCCTGGATTTGTACCAAACATGGACAGAAGTTTGTTTATGATCAAAAGCTAGTATCTAGAAGGAAATTTTATTGAAAATTTTGTACTTGTTTATCCATATTTTACTTATAAATGGACTTAGTTTTTCTTCCAGTTAACATTACATACAGTCTGCAGTTAAATTTTTTAAAACATTTATTAGATTCATAAACTATCCTGGATTTTTACCAAACTTGGACAGAAGCTTCTTACAATAAAAAAATTATATCGAGAGGAATATTTTATTAAATTTTTTACCCATCTCATTTTTGTTTGTACTGTGATTAACAGCAAAAGTAAGTGAGGCAAATTTTTTAGAGATGACGTGAAATTAAGCTTTATATACATGTAGCATTAGAATAACAACCATGAGACAGCAACCCAATAACACAAACAACAGAAAGACATTTGAGGTAAAATCATACAATCTTCAACAATAGACAGCTAACAATACTATATATCAAACTACAAATTGCCAATGTGTCTAAAATAAACTGGTGAATGAATTTTTCAATGACTATAAAAAAAAACTGCTATCAACCCTAACTTCTTTAACTCATATACATGATTTATAAATCAATATTTAAATTTCAAGATAACATTTTGTTTTATTTTATGATATGAAGAGATAATAGATTAACTACATTTTGGATTATAGAATCATTGTTAAGAGTACATGCCCATTTGACTAGTTAATTTTATAACATGACTTTGATATTTTTTCATGGTTCATTGATCATAAAGTTTTCATGGTTAGGTTTTCTTTCTCTGTTACTATATAATTAATTAATGTAACATAGAAACTGATGTAAATGAACACACATGACTGACTTAACACTTGTAGTATTTCCCTGTATTTTCAGGGCTCATTGATAACCTTTTTAGTTGTTATGTTTTGGTCAGTTTTCCAGTTACTATAATAATATGTCAACTATATTTTGTCAGTAGAATCATTTTAAGTTATACTGTACCTGTAATGGGTCACCAGATCTTGGTCTCATGGTTCATTCATCAACATAAATAATAGGATAGCTATATCTGATTTGTAAAACAGATGTAAGGTCTTCATGCCTGTTTGAATAGTGTAGTTTAGATCTGACAGAGTCAATTTCATGGTACACTATGTTTGTTGTGTCTTTTCTTAAAACTGAAGGTCTAGTGGTTCTCTCTGGGCATTCCGCTTCCTCCACCAATAAAACTGACCGCCACAAAATAGCATAATAGTGCTGAAAGTGGTGTCAAACATCAATCAATCAATCTTTTTTAAAACAATAAGTAATTTAGAATTACATGTGGTCTAGAATAATTGTAAAGTGTGCACATCCATCTGTAAGGGTCGCCCACCCTTTACTTCATTTTAATAAGGATGTGTTGATTGAATGTCAAAATTTAGTGATATAAATAGTTGGCCATTGGTTCAATCAATATCTTTTATCCAAATCATGATTTGCATTTTTATAAATAGAAAAGTGTAAGAACCATTATGAATTAAAATCCAGGTATTACCATTATATAGTAATATGCACATCATTTTACTTCCTGATTTTGAAAAGCTTCCTAGTTGACATATGATTAAAAATCCAATTTAAAGAGCTACATAAATGAACAATAAAGATATGTACTTGAACTTTCACAGTTTATCAAGATTTGTAAGTTAAGTGTGTTAAAGCATTTACAGGTGGCGAATACAAATTATTTTATCTGTAACATTTAACATTTCAGGAGTTTGAATGGCCTTGATGATCAGAATTGTTTTTATTTATTGCAGCAAGCAAGAATAGCAAGAGCATTATATGATTTTGAACCAGGAAATGCTGATGAAATTCGATTTAAAAAAGGTGATAATATAGAAGTAATTGGAGAGGAAGATTGTAATTGGTGGAAAGGACGAGTAAATGGACAAGAAGGAATATTCCCTGCAGCTTATGTCAAAATTGCATAGTTTTAATAAATAGAATTGACAAATTTTTTTTAAAAACTTGAATGTTTGAATGGAAGGTACAAATAAAAGTTAACAGATTTTATGAGTTTGGGTGGGTACTAACATTCTATGTTCTATGTCAGTATTTAAAAATATTTGTACTCCTTGTGGAACAGGTAAGAATTTCATACCTTCCTCCTTTTTCTAAAACTTGTACAATTTTTAAATTTGCTGATTGCATATTTTTTTATCCAGTAATGACAAAGATGTTAAAATTTGCCATGTACTTTAAAATAGCAAAAGGTAAAAAAAAATATATATTTGCAATAATCGTCTTCTTCGTACATTCTGATAGTAACATGCACTGGATATTATTTTTTACTGGTTACCTACTTTTTGTCAATACGTTAGACAGGAGAAGAAAATACCAGTCTAATGTTGACATAACAAATGATTTTAACATGTTTAAGTCTTTTTATAGATAAATTTATATTATATATTGTTTTACAAAACAGCAGTTTGCCCAGTGAACATAGAAACAAGATGATGGGGTAACTCTGAAGCAGGATATCAGGGGCTAACCATATACTTAAGAAAATTGATTTGTTAACATCCATTATGTATTATTTATAATGTAGAAGGATGCAGTCTTGTTTAAGATATCACATGTCACAGTTATTTTGAATTATGACTGAAACTTCTTATGATATGAGACTGTGAATGGAGTACACAAACTGCTGTTTATGTTTTTAACAGTCATTCAGTTAATCCATTAGAATTTAAAATTATGGTAAACAATTGTTTGAACCAGTAAAATATGTGGACCAAGTGTCGTGCAAATATCAGGTAGAAGTACTATACATATATTCAATCCAGATACAAAATGTTGGTCTTAGAAAGGCTTGATTTTTACGGTACTTAATGTGCACTAAAAATCTAGAGATGTTCAGAATAACTGTGACTTTAATATGACAACCTGTGACAAGACGGGTAATGATAGTAAAAAAGTTGCATGTAAGATTGCACATGTGCCAATAGTTCTTTCATCTTGTGTGAAAACTCTTTATCTTTTATACAGAGATGTCACAATCATTGTTGTCACATTCTGAATGGAATGCTTGACATTTTTAATCATTGTTTTATTTAATTACATCAATAAGTTGAAGGTTATCTGTCTTGGGAACAACAGTTTAGTATTGCTATTTTGTTTTGTATAATATTCAAGTTCTGGAAATGAATGGCTTTACATTCTTTAGTATTTTAGATAGTTTGATTGTATTCCATAAACTTTTATTCCCATTAAACAAAGTTTTGATGCTTATGTTGAATTAATGTACACTTTTCACTTTTAGTAGGAAAAAGACCATGAGTGCTGTGACTTGTGACAATCCCTAAATCTCACTAAAAATGTTTTGTAAAGATGATTGAGACTTGTATATACTAAAAGTTAAAAGCCTGATATTTTCTACAGAAAATCTGTTATAGCCAATGTCAATTCCTGAATATAGTTTGAACTTTGAACAGATAATTTTAGCTATTTCTTGTACTTCAAATATGATACTAAAAATTTTAAAACACTGGCATGAAAAGCAAAGATTTTTCAGGTTCTGTGTTAAACAGTTTTCATTTACAAATGTATAAGTATAAAGGTAAAGTAGGAATAGCTTGACCTTGACCTCAATGTGACACCTGGGGTCCTTGTAACTTGACCTCAATGTGACACCTGGGGTCCTTGTAACTTGACCTCAATGTGACACCTGGGGTCCTTGTAACTTGACCTCAATGTGACACCTGGGGTCCTTGTAACTTTCTTAGACGAGTCATGACACTTCTGTTTTATATTGACATCAAAATTTGTAAGTTCTGATCTTTGAAATGGATGACTCTTCAAAAATTAAGATATGGGCTTGGGGACTTACTAAATCAAAAAAACTTCAAGCAACTGTGATTATTCATATGTATGGAATAAGCACTCAGACCATTGTATAAGTAGAACTATTTTCTCTAGAAAACAAAACCTTCAAGCAACCCTGATTATTCATGTATATGGAATAAGCTCTTAAGACCATTGTATAAGTAGAAATGTTTTCTGCTAGAGAAAAAACCTTCAAGCAACCCTGATTGTTCATGTTAATGGAATAAGTGCTCAGGCCAGTGTATAAGTAGATCTGTTTTCTACTAGAGAAAGAATTTTTGTGAAATTAATCATATTTCATTACACATCTTCACTATTTTTTCCATTTGCAACAAGATCAGTACTATAACCTATGTTTTTATACCACTTGCTTTAGAATATGTGATTGTTTTTAGAGATGGTTTATTATTTGTATATAATTTGTATATATATAAGAGAAATACAAAGGTGAATGTCTCATTTGTTTGTTGTTACGAGACCAGGGAAGTGAAAAATACATGTATATATAAGGCTATAGTGTCTGACCCATTCCTGTTATATATCTGCAAGTGCTGTACATGTTGATAGATTTGCCAACAAAATGTTTATGTATTGTATATGTATCTATACTAACTGGTACAAAAGATTTTTTCAAGTTACAACAAAATTACCACATGATTATTTTTCACAAGTAGGATGAAACTTGAAAGTTATGTTGATCTCAAATTCTAATTATTTAAAAACAACCTTTTCTCAGTTTGTTTAACATGGTCTTGCTATGTTCTTATGACAGAACTAAACAGTCAGTTTTGAGCTGAATCATTTTAAACGACCGCAAAAGGGCGCGGGGGTAAAAAAAAAAAAAATTGGTGGGGGGGAGGTCAATTCGCAACAGCATAGTGTATTGCACAAAAGCAAAAAATTTAATATAAATTCAAATCATATAACCAATTCTAAGTTCTTTGACTACAGTTATTCTGTGTCAGAAACCTATTATGTGTCAAATATTTAATTACAGTCCAAATTCAGACCTGTATCAAGTACGAATATTGTGTCTATTTTTGCCCCAACTGTTCAGGGTTGGACCTCTGGGGTCGTATCCAGCTGCGCTCGGTGAAGCAATTTATTCTTTATTGAAATGAAATGATTGACCTGTTAACCTCAGACAAAGTAGGAATTGCTAAAAACAGTAAGACTGCTCATGAACAATTTTTTAAAGTGCTTATTCAGGAGAATTGGAAATTTTTTGAATCAATATTATTAAGTTTATAATTAAACATCAGCACCTGTGTTTTGTCTAGGAAGCTAAAGATGTAATTTAGATTGTTTTTTCACAAAAGATCATTTTTGTATGTGATGAAGATTTTGTGTATCGTTTATGAAAGATTTCTAAGAGTTAAATCAATCATTGCATAAGATGTTTTTAGAATATAGAGCTTGTGGTTTAATACTGGAAATGTAGCAAATATGACCAAAATGTTTATTTAATAATTTAAATATAAATATATATTTACAAACAATGGGATTTCACGCAGTAAATAACTTGCATTGTCTCCATGTTTCTTTTTTATTCCTGAAACATATTCACCCTGCTTACACACCATTTAGTATTTTATGTTTTAGCTATGTATATTTTTTCAAATAAAAGGAAGTATATATCACAATCAATGTTTTGTTAGATATTTAAATGAAGTTTTTTGTTAAAGGTGTATTTGCTAGAGATTACAAACCAGGCTCGGGTTATTTATCTTATTTAATGCCTCCTTCGTGTTCAGTGGTCATGGATAAAAATAATCCTTTTAAAAGCTATACAAATGTATTTGTCATATTTTTCTAATGAAATTTATTTTATATTAATTATGATTTGCTGTGCAAGTCAAGCAGAAATATTCTTAATATCAGATTATTTTAATAATTCTTTACCATAGGTTTTTTTTTTTTTTTTTTTTTTTTTTTTTTTGCATAATGACTTAATTTTTTGGAATCTCTGGTGTCGATCATGTGCTGTATCTTGTGTGATTCATCAACAATAAATCATACTAAATATTGTCTGTCTGTATCTTATATTTACATAATAGTATGAAATAACTATTTACAAATGTTTATTTTTCTAAAAAGAATATCAGATGCGCTATGTCGAGGTATTTTTGTCCACACCATACCTTAATATGATAGAGTATTCTTGAAACTACTCTTCCAACCTTTCTACCAGTGATTTTGATCACTGATTTATTACTTGCAACTGCTGAGTAACCTATAATCATCACTTGGTGTAATAATTAATCCTGTCAAGTTTAGTTTAAACATATTTTATTTACTCAAAGTAAAATGGATTGGACACAAGTAAGCCATACTTATGAAGTCCACTCTGAATAACAATAATTTACAATACAACATTAATATGAGCATGCAATATCAAAATAAACAATACTTTACAAGTCTGTCAATTGAGAAAAAAAATGAAACAGAAATAAATGTAAACATTGGAAATGATGATGATGATGATGATGATGATGATGATGACGTGGATGTACCGTAAATACACTTTTTCTACATAACAAGAAATCTCTCGGACCTTTAAATAAATTCGAATCGTATTTGAATATATTCACGTTTTGTTCATACGAGAGATTCGGATTACCAAGTAAGTAACTTAACATTCAGTATAAGGTCATCAGGAAGCCATCTTAGATTGTTCATCAAAATTTCTCTCTGGTGTGTATATAAAGAGCAGTCGAAAAGGAAATGGTGTACAGTCTCAATGTTACATCCACAAAAGCAAGATGGATCAGCAATTATATTGACTCTAAATAAGTCATAGTTCAAGAAAGATAAGTAGCATCTGAATTGTGTTAGAATCATATTTAGTTTCCTCGGTCCTTATAGATAGTGCTTAGGTACATCTTTATTTGTGGTATTTAACCTTTTAATTGGATTTTAAACTTTGATATAGAGTCTGATTTTCGAAGGACAAATCGGTATGATTCCAAAGTCTAATAGTTGATGGTATAAAAGATTCTTTAGTAAGAGATAATCTACAAAAGGAACAATGATGTCATTGCCATTTCTCAAGGGATATGCAGTTGTGCTCTGTACACTAGGTGGAACAAGTTTGCATAGACAATCCGAGCTTGGTTATGTTGAATGTTATAAAACATTTGTAATTTTCGTCTTTTCCTCCTGTCAGCTAAAGTTTCCACCCAATTTCCTCATACAGATTTTCAGATTTTGTAAATATAGGTAAACCAGTAACTATTCTAGCAGCTTCTAGCTGCAAACTTTCAAGTTTATTAGCATATCCTATCCCGCAATTATCCCAAGCTTCAGTTGCATATTCAAAATTGGTCTTATAAATACTAAATAGAGTTTTCTAAGTTTTTCCTACAAAGTTGATACTTGAGTTTTCTCAGGATATTTAAATGTTTCGTAACACTGATAATCAGATTGTCTATATGACTATTCCACGAGCATCAGAGCAAAACGTTACCCCAAGGTGTTTGTGACATTTTGTTATAGGGATTTCTTTATCACTTAAGCAGAATTTTAGAACGGGTGCATCATTATTTGAAAAATCATTATTTCTGTTTTGTCTGGATTAAAAGTCAAGTATTACTGCCACTCACAAAAAGAACGCATCTGAGACCGATATTTTATTAAGTTACCTACAATCACACTTTATTGTAAGGATGTTTTTAGGGAGTTAAGCATCTTCCCACAAAAGTAAATCCCTTTTAATCTATATTTTTAGATTAATTGACTCATATCAGAGATAAGTAAGCTACTTTCATACATTGGTTTAGAAGGACTTCATTTTGGGGCAAATAGATGAAGTTGTATGTCCAAGTTCAGTTGGAAATGCAGTAATCTTCATTATATAACATGTTGTAATGATGCATCCTTTTGAGTATAGCAATACTTCAAGAATAGTAATTAACTCTGACTTGCTTCACTGAGTCAATCAAGTTTGCATTCAAGTATTAAGTGACATGTATTCGGAACTGAAATCCTATTCTAGTAGCTTTATGAAATGATATGGCAAGGTAGTAGAAAAGTGAAGTCCCTGTTATATATTTTATTATAGTCATTTATAGTGACTAGTATGTCCATTTGTCTTCCCAACAAATTTGTCCATTCTATCTCTTCAGGACTGGGAGTTCATTTGTGATACATGGTATGAGTATTCAAAAGAATATTGTGGAAAAGATATGAATTTTTAGCTGAAATGTCATTGTCACAAATTCCCTTGCAAAATGTCCCAAGTTTTAGTCCATAGTGATGTATCATGTACTTATTGGAGTTAATAAATGAACCTGGTATGCATTTTCATCTGAACTGAAATTTGTATTGGGTTGCAAAAAGTGTTTTAATTTCAAGTTAGATGGTCAAGGTCACAAAGGCAGTTGAAACTTTCCCATACTAGGTCTGTATTGATCATATCAGCTTCATGTCTACCTATTTGATTTAATTGATTATGCATGTGTGAATTTCCAATTCTACAGGAATATGTGTCACAAAATGGGGTTGAAGAACCCTAGGTTCATATTGATAATCATTTCAGCTCTATGATTTGAGTAATTAAACCAGGTATGAAAAACTATGAATGTTAACCACTACCAGAAAGTGAGTCGAAAAAAAAAGAAGATTCAAATGTCTAGGTGACTTAGAATTAAAAAAATTGGGTCAAGTAGGATTTACGAGTGTATAATAACCTCCTTTAAAAAGTAGGTCACTCTGACAGCTCCATAATTTGTAATTATATATTACATGTGATAGAAGAGATTATAAAGTTCAGAATTACAGGATTTCCCTGATTGGATGGTAGGAGAACACAGGCACTTGTCTCTTAAAATTATATTTACCTATATAAAAGTATAAAGGTGGAAAATTTCAAAGACAAGTAAGTGCCTGTGTGTAAAGTATAGTTATAAAGTCTGTTTGAATAAACTTTGGTAGAACAAACGAATTCGTGCAACGCACTTTAGAAGTTGGCTATGCTGTTAATAACCATCCTTGCAGCACATTGAAGAAAAAAAAAAACTGAATCTTAAACTTCCATTCACCAGTTTTCAGGGGATAAAGGCTTAAGCCTTATTTCCGTAAACTTATCAATTAACAACAACTGATGTCTGGAGTACATTGATCTCCTCATTTTCACAGGAGCTTTCAATATAAAAACTTGCATTTTGCGCATATACTTTTACTTTTTGGAATAATCATTAATTAAAATTTAAATAGATTGTCTCGATTGTTGCACATACGTGTATGGTCTTCTAGATGCATTTGCATTAAATGTTCAATTTTTTATTAATACATGTAATTTTATTTTCTAAAAATCAATAAAATCAAGGACATTTTGCAAAATGAATTACAAATACATTTTGTAATACATAATATGGTAGAGGTGGTGAGTTAACATTGGTGCAATAAGATATACATGGTAGATAATGTTGTTTAGTGATGAGTACCTTTTTTTCCTTTCTTATTTTAAAAGGCTTGATGGTATTAGTCTCCTATCTCTGATCTGTGCCAACGTTTGCATTTTCTCTTTGATCTTCATACATTGCCCAATTGGCCTCTTTTGATTAGAATATTGTGTTTATTTAAGTCATCTGAATTTACAAAAAGTTAAAATATCCTTATTTGGAAGTGTTTGTCAATACTCTTTCAAATGTTAAATTTTCCTTATGAATTTCTTTAGTCATAATTACGGAAATTGATTTGTAAATCGAAGTTTTATTGCTGTAACTAACCATTTTAGGTAATTTCAATTTTGTTTAAGGAAAATATTTGAGAAACTGCATGCATTTTATTTTCTATTTACATTTTCGCCTACTTAATTTCATGGTAATGGTATGCTGGACATTTTGTAATTTTCAGAAATCACCTTACACCAATAAGAAATTATTCTCCTTTTAATCGAAAGTTATAATGAGTGACATCCCGTTTCCCCATATGCATTCCCAATTACATTAGGAATACTCGTTTTCACAAAGAGTAAATGGTCGAAGAATTTCAAATTTACTTTTTCAATTGCGTATTTTTTCCATAACCTCATAATTCGCAATCATATCAGGAAGATGGGCTTAACTATTTTTCCATAAAAGGTCCATTTGATATTTAATTGACAAGTTGTGTATTCTTGTCCTCCTTTAGTACACTCAAGGATTTGTATAGTAAGATTACTATACAAATCCTTGGTACACTGTACACATAGCTTTGTTAAAATGTGTATTTGTAGTTACCCGAAAGATTTAATTTCAAAAGCGTTTATCTTTGCTGCATCTCGTTCGAATTTGTTGGTATGTTTTTCTTGAGCTTTGAACGTATACAGAATATTGGAGTGTTCCTGTTACCTGTACAACAGTAGACACGGAAGTTAAAGCTGGTCTATGAGGAATGTTTTTTTTTATATATAACAAGCGTATCAATCTTTAATTTTATTTAGGAGAACGATAAATCTATGTATTAGTTTTCATTCTTACTTATTATCAGAAAGTTTTCTTGAGGACTGAATTTCCCTATTTCCATCAACAAAAAATTACTACCCACGCAAATATATAAATCCACAGTATGTCTCTCATTGAACTTGGAATAAAGGATACAACAGATACAGTTAAGTCTGCTTCATATCTTTACTGTCATTTGTAAAAGAACTGGAAGGATCGTTTAAAAACTGAACTTTACGACAGAGGAGATGAATTCTATTTTACCATTACCAACTTTCCATTTTAATGTTGCAGCATTCTAGCGGTTCAAGCTGCAGGGAGTTACATAAGATAGCAAGTTAATTTTGACAAAAAATGTATGTGAAATTTGTGAGAAGCCTCTTGCCAACCCAGTTTTTAAAACGTATTGGTAAATATCTGAATAGACTTGGTCGGAGGCTGATTAGTTCATGCTCCACATGTGGCACTCATCGTGTTGCTCATGCACGTACAATCTCAGACGGTGATGTCACACTCGAGGAAAAGAGGATAGGATTGTGGTAATGAAAATTGGAACAATATCCGTTGTCACCTGTGACATAGATATTCCATTACGGTCAACCAACTCGTGATGGCGTCCGTAAAACTTCCGAAGCCTTCTATGACTTCTATATCTTAAAGTCGGGAAATTACGAACGATAGCAATAAAACATTTCAAAGTATAAACAATGAACGTAATCTATGTATAACTGGTAAATTATTAAGTCAGGGATTTCGTTACCACTTATAACAGGGGCGTAGCTACCGTTAGGCACTTTAGGCACGTGCCTACACAATTTTTTCACAAATATTTTTTCTTTTATATAAAAAAACAAACAAAATGATAACGCTATCTCTAAATGCACGTAAACTCTTTAAATATCAAATGTCATTTGTACACTAGTCTATGATCGTTAGTGAATGGAGTATTGGATAGAATTGTATGTACATAACATTTCACTTTATATAGAAACTAAAAACTAGAACTTTGGTGCAGATCATTTCAGTTCTATCAACAAATACTTGATGAACCTCAACATACTAAGAACTCTGACATCTTATTCTTAGAAATGTGATTTGCTTTATTAGTTGTTGTTGGCCTTCAACTAGATTTCCACTTGGGCTTCATCCGACCTACAATTAAACCCTTACCAAAGTGGGGCGTCTGTTTGGCTATGCGTGATGTATAAATACGCAGTCACATCTGATCAGAATGGTGACGTTAAATCCGATGCCTAGTGTAGAGAGAATACCACGCTCTCTGCACGTTAAGAACACTTGCAACAACTCTTTGAGGGACCCGTAGGTGGTCTGCTGAAAGGCAAAATTCCTGTCCCTATCCAATAAACCCTCATTTTCCAATGGCATTTTCAAATTTCCAGACCTTCATCCTGGACGACCCCTATTACAGGACCTATCTGTTGTATTTATTGTAAATCTGTTTTTGTCCTGAACATGCTAATTGCCACTGGACGTTTAGCAATCAATCAATCAATCAATCAACTAGCTTTCAGTAACTTCGAGTACTCTCACATGTACGTGTAATGACCATAATTATTCAAATTCCTAAGCAGGTATGGATTTTACAGTACAGGATATCAGAAAATATGAATTTCCTGAATTTTGTAAGATAGTATGAACAGAACCAAACTTCTGCATTAGGTATCGACTGTGTATATACGTTTGTGTGGCCGGGGACGATGACAATTTAAGAATCAAAAGATGAATGGTTGATGCCTAGCTCAAAGGATAGAATTATTATATAGTAGTCTCAGTGTTTACGTGCCAATTATTTTAATGAAGGATCGTCAATATGTACTATCAATTGAAGTATCATCAATTATCCTCAATCAGAAAGGAATATACATGTATATGAAAATATTAAATAGGGCTGAGGATGTACTGCTGAATTATAGGTCTACGCTGATCTCCGCTTGGCAATGCATATTGTTAATAAAAAATGCTTTTAGATTTCCGATTGTACTGCGTTAATTTATCAGTCAGATGTTATTATTTATCATTCTTCAAACTTTTCTTCATGTTTATTATCATGATAAAATGATCAGTAAACTTTATGTTTTTGTAAACAAAATTTTGCAACTAAAAATTCCGTCGGGGGGCTTCGCCCCTGAACCCCCTACCAGGGCTCTGCCCTGGACCTACTGGGGTCTTTAGCGGCCCCCAGACCCCCCTGTCGCAATTTGTTCCTACAGTGTATTGGCTACCTAGCTACGCCCCTGCCACAAATTACTTAAAACCTTTACTAAATTCTTCCAAAGATATAAAGATTGGTTTTGAAATGTGGCTGTACCTGTAGAAAACTTATTTCAAACGGGATAGCACATCCTAATATTTACGGAGATGTTGTTTACTGAGCCCGAAAATTTGGAAACGATCCGGGTAAAGATATCGATCCTTTAAATAAACTTATTCTAAAAGGTTACCAATTCAACCCTGTAATTAGATCTTTGAATATTGTTTTTATTGGTATTAATATTGATTTTGTTATCAGTAAACTAAAATCAAACTTAAAATTATTAGTTTATACCTATGCACAATCATGGCTCTACAATCTGTCGATACCTGTATCTTGGCATTGCACATGGTCATGTTTTTCTCTGACTGTTTATGAAGTCTTTACACTAAATCCATTGGAGGTTGGATGTGTACTAATTGATATTTTAGTCTTAGATGCATCATTTTTTATTCGTTGTTATTGGCTTTGAACTAGCTGTCAATAACTGCGAGTACTCTCAGATCTGTACTTATTGGCTTTCTGATTGTGTGGATGTTTAAGTACCGTCCACTCTGTGTTTTTGTTAGATGTATTTCTATTTGTATCCATCTGATGAGTTAAGCCTTTTTCATCTGATTTATATAGTTTGTTCTTGTGTTGTAATGTTACACCACTGTCCCAGGTTAAAAAAAAGGGGGGGGGTTGGCGCCTTCAAACGAGTTTAACCCCGCCACATTCTGTATGTGCCCGTCCCAATTCAGGAGCCTGTAATTCAGTGGTTGTCGTTTGTTTCTGCATGTGTAACATATTTGTTTTTCGTTTATTAGTTTGTACATATTTTTGTGCTAGGATTTCAACCAAATGTATTATGTTTATTATGTTATTCAAAATTGTTTCCTGCTACATGTATAATAAATTGATTGTTATTGTAAGTGGAGGCAGTGGCGGATCCAGAGGGGGCGGAGAGGGCGTACGCTTCATTTTTATGCGACAATTCTTTACTTATAAAGATGTTTTTCGCTCGTATTTTCTGTAATATATTACTGATTATGTCAAAGTCATGTGATTCACTACGGTGGAGTTGACCAGTGCGTCGAAAAAACGTCACTCAGTCATTTTGAAATTCAAATTTCAGTAACACATTGCTTAGAGGGTCGTAATGGGGGTACCTTCATGACAAATAACAGTAAAAATTCTTGCCAAATGACGTTAACGGTAATTTTTGGTTCATGACGATAAAATGTACACTTTCTTTTAGACGATAAAAAAATCGACTCATTTTGACGAATCACGTTAATTTTTTTCCAAAAATGTCGGTAACGATAATTATTTGAGACCTCTGACGAATCACGATAAGGATATTTTGACGAATTACGGTAAAATTTTAACCAATTTGACGCTAACGGTAGCCAAAATGACCGTTTGACGCGTGACGGTAAAGGGCATCCATACCCTCTGCTTAGGCTGAGGATGATAAACATGACACCTTCAAAGCGACAAAGGATTGAGCAAGAACGTATTGACTTCTATTTCACAATTCCACCAAACAGAAAGTAACACCAAACAGAAAGTAATACTCTATTACACTCTCATGAAAAAAAATTCCACTGCAGTATTATTTACCTTCGAAAACATGTTTAACCCCACACGCCCAGCCTATTAATAACATAGCTGAATAATGATCCTCAGTCAGTAAGCTCTAGATAATTTAAAGTCTAAGGTACGGACCATTTGATTTGAGGGGACAGTCTGAGATATTTGAGAGAAAAAATTCTGACCCTGATTTTTGCCTGGCCGTATCTGGATTGAAAACAATAATCTTGTCCACTTTTTTGCTATGAGAAACAAAAATTCCAACAGAATTATTTAGAATTAAATGAACATGATGAATAAAAAACGGGCGTAATTTTTTTGGGGCCGGGAGTTTGCATGTAAAAATCCCATATCTAACCGGAATGTCTGTTTCGCCGAACTGATATTTTGAATACTTTTTTCAAGGCCCGACTGCAACCTGCCTGCTGAGTGTGGCCTTCATGTCGCCATTTGTCGACCGCCATTCATAAATTCGTTGTCATTTCAGACTCATTCGTAGCCTTTGGTTGATTTGGAACCCCTCACTTCCCTTGTTGGGTGAAACATTTCAACCAAACATTTGGATAAGCAATTTTTGTTTGTCTTTCTTAACTCGTATCGGTCGTATTGTAAATGTCATTGAATAGCCCGGCGTATATCTTGTTTACAAGAAATCTGTGTGAAGTTATGCTAACTAAACATACAACAAACGAGTATTTTCCATGTCCATTTTTTACTGACAAGTCCCACATCAAATATATTAGTACATAGCCGTTTGGATCCAACCATTTTATAATAGACAATTAATGGGGAGAATACGGCATCAAAAATGTCCAACCTTTAACAACTAGTATAAAATATACATGCCCCACGTCAGGAACCGTTTAAAAGTGCATTTTACACTTATTTTATGTTTTTTAGCCAAAAAAAGGTCCAAAATTTTTCGCCTCGCTACGCTCGGCGAACTTTACATAATTCGCCCCCTTTCCAAAATCCTGGATCCGCCCCTGGGTGGATAGATGTGGTGAAAATTTAGTTTAAAAAAAAAAAAAAAAAACACACAAATTTTTAAAAACATTTTTTGGTGTTATCGGGATTTCAACAAAAATTGATTTATAGGTACTTAGGTAAATCTAATGTCAAAATACGGTAAACATCTAGATTTTGTTAAAAAGTAATAAATTCAGAGAAAAGCTTAAGTTTTTGCTAGAATTTAAATGAAAATCGACATGTAGGTACAATTTGCGATTCCAAAATGAAAATTCATTGCTGTCCACCGCTTGCGAAAATGCCTACCAGAAATACATAATGCTTGGATTCAAACAAATTTTTATTTATCGAGAACACAACCTGAATTAATTGATGGTGACAAAATTTATGAGAATTGACAATCCCCCAAAACGAATTGCTTAGTATGCATCTGTGTCTGATCGGAGTCTGTGCTTTACACAAAAATGTGCAAGCGGGGCCCTTTCCGACATGTCAGTTTTTTTGTTAATTGTCACCTGAAAAAGTAGTGCATGCCGATGCAATGCCTGCAGATAGTTTAGTGTTTATATCTGCTTAAAGTGCTTTTAGACACTGCTGCAAGTGCCTTTGATTGTCTCGCTATACTTTTAATATATATATATGCATAGCAACTTAATAACTGTTGCCATGTCATTTATTTATATAGTATATGTCATGCTTTGCTTTGACATAGGGGCCTGTGTGATGATATGTTTCCGCAAGTTTTAAAATTGCCTGTTTTGGTGCTTGTTGTAATAAAACAAATCAAGGATTCCAATCCTCTTACTATACAAATCCTTTGACAAATTATAAACGGAGATTATGTTTTTATTTTGAAACTAATTGTATATGATCGTGTATGAATAAAGCGTTTGGACTGAAATGCCGATGACGGGTCTCGGAAGCAGTTACGACCCAATTTTAACGCAGACGTCAATGAACGCCTTAATTGTGCCCTTTTCAACGCGGAGGTCAAAGAAAGCACCCTTATGATTTAAGTGTGATATCAATATTTTTTTTTTTTTGATAATTTTGTTTTTTTAATCTAGTACAAACTTTGTACAAAGGACTCGACGATTTAGAGTTTGTATAGGCATATGTCATTATTGTGAGGACTGAATAATGCAACCAAGGATATTTGTATATATTAATATATGTAGTATTACTATACAAATCCTTGGTGCAACTAGATGTTGGTAATTTTGTCACTGGGTTGATGCCTCATAGACAAATACCCCACATTCCCTCTTATTTATAATCACAGGTGGATCTTTATTTTGCATCAAAATTAAATTTGTTAAAATTTAGATAAATAAAAAATTTGTATAACGATTTATTGTGTTGTTTGAGTGTCAATATGTCAGATAATAATACAGACGTATTTTTTTCTAGATGTACGCTCGGGCGTTTTCGTTAGTGAGATACGGTAAAGACAAGAGAACTACAGAAGAAAGGAGAAAATGGAGGCGAAGGCAAAACACGATTTTACAGCAACAGCAGATGACGAATTAACCTTCCGACGTGGTCAAACTCTTAAGGTGATAAAGGAAATAAACACTGACATTTATAATAACATATCTGCCAAACAAAACTGTGTATGATCCATCTGACTATCGTAAGAAAGTATATGTGAACTGCGAACGGGTAGTCAGTACGATAGTGCCTAGTCCAAATAATAATTTATGAAGTCTTGAAAGGCTATGTTATGTTTTGTTTTGACGCCTTACAGCGACGTAAGGCGTCAAAGAAAAAAATATAATAGCCTTTCAAGACGTCATAATTATTTGGACTAGGTAGTGCCAAGTGGTTTCAGTTTGGACAGTTGGATGCATGCAAAGTAAAACAAAAATAACTTCTAAATTTGTGCATTTTATGTATTGATTCATCTTGACATACCTTGCTATAAGATATGGTATGTAGACATGGTAGATAGGGGCATGTTCCAATGTTGAAAGATTAACAAAATACACAGGTCTATACAGTAATACATTTCACTGGCCTGAAACTTGGAAACAAGCTAACTCGTACCATGCCAGCTCTACTAAAATTAAGACAAAAGGGACTGTTTTTCATTATTCATTGTCAAGTTTTCTTATTTGGATGGAGTTGTTCCTTTGGTCCTTTAGGTGTGTATATTCCCAACATGTTTCTTATGCCGATGTCTGTATTATTAAAGTAGTGATGTCTCAATGTAAAACATTATCTATGTATAACATGAAGAACTGATAAATTATTAAGTCAGGGATTAGGTTACCACAAATTAATTAGAAACTTTACTTAATTCTTTTGTAGAAACAAAGTTTTGATTTTAAAGTTTGGCTGTACCAAGGATTATAAAAAATTCTTGGCTGTACCTACAAAACAAACCGGATATCACATCTAAATTATTAGGGGGATGTTGTTTATAGAGCTACATTTTGTAGTAAAAATATTATCCATAAACTTATTGTTCCTTCATGTCCTTTGAATAAACTCATTCTTAAACATGTTAAAATAATCATTTTAGCATTGTCGTTGGACCATTGAACATTGTCTCTATAATGTCTATCATTGATCCACTTTCTTAATGGACTTGTGGTAACGAGCATCATTGCTTGCCTCATGTGCAGGAGGTGGTGAGTTTGATCACCAGCCACTGGATATTAAACATCAATCCATCATCATCTAACATTGATTTTATTTTTGATAATTTGATACATAACTAAAAATTTTCTGCTATCCAAATTTAGCACTTATGAACCTACATCCTGTCAATATTTTATATTTTGACATTGCACATAATCAATTCTTTTATAGCACTAAGCTTATGAAATTGGTGTCATTAGACTTAATCTGTTGGAAGTGTACTGATTGATATTTTAGTCTTGGAAAACAGGGTTTTTTTATTAGTTGAAATGGCGCTTGACATTTTAGTCTTCTAAAACAGGGTTTATTTATTAGCTGAAATGGGGCTTTGAACTAGCTTTCCGTAACTGCAAGTTCTCTCACATCAGTACTTTGGGTCTTTTTTTATTTTATTTCCATGCTTAGTAACAACCTGATGAGTTTCACCATTTCCAACTGATTTTTATGCCCCACCTAGGGGCATTAATGTTTTTCGGTCTGTGCGTCCGTTTTTCTGTGTTCTTTCGTCCGTTCATTCATTCGTCCGTCCATCCGTCTGTCCCTCATCAGGTTAAAGTTTTTGGTCAAGGTAGTTTTTGATGAAGTTGAAGTCCAATCAACTTGAAACTTAGTACACATGTTCCCTATGATATGATCTTTCTTATTTTAATGCAAATTAGAGTTTTGACCCCAATTTCACGGTCCACTGAACACAGAAAATGATAGTGCCCGCTTCAGGTTAAAGTTTTTGGTCAAGGTAGTTTTTGATGAAGTTGAAGTCCAATCAACTTGAAACTTAGTACACATGTTCCCTATGATATGATCTTTCTAATTTTAATGCCAAATTAGAGTTTTGACCCCAATTTCAGGGTCCACTGAACATAGAAAATGAGAGTGCGAGTGGGGCATCCCTGTACTATGAACACATTCTTGTTACAGTAAGTTCTTATGTTGTGTTGTTACATCAGGTTAAGGGGATGGGGGTTGATTGAAATGAACACTTACAAACATTTTTAACCCTGTCACATCCTTTTATGTTGCATGTACAAAAGCTAGGAACCTGTAATCCAGTGGTTGTCTTTGGTTCCCATCTGCAATATTATTCTTCATTTATGGTTGTAATTTATGGATTCTCTATTTTCTCTTTATGATGTTTATTATATGTATGAATTATCTGAGATTAGTTTATGATTAGTTTATGATATTTTTGTGCAATGGGACATTAGAAATTTAAACTGTGCATAATTTAAAACTATTAAGTCATCCATTATTTTACATACATGTAATACATTAAATACAATAGATATCTTTATATATTTAGATAAAGTTACCATGACAAAGTAGTATTGACACTTCTGACAAAGTCATCTTAGTAATATGTTGCTAACTATTTAATCTGTAAGTAATGACCAGTACTTCAATCCACCGATAAGAAAAGACAAGTATTTCTACACACCTTTATAGAATATCTTTAACATTCAACTATATGGCCTCTTTTTTTTTATCATTTAAGAATGTTGCTAAAAATTGTCTTTTCTGAATCTTAGAAATACAATATATTATAAGGTGAAATAAGGTTAGTATTTTATTAACATGTAAAATTTTCTTACAATACAAAGCTGTATGTTCTGGTCAATCCCAATTAAAAATTTCTTCATTAAATCAAATAGAAATTAAAACCAAAACCTATGAACTGCTAGCAGGCCTTGGATGGATATAAAAAAAGACCAATTCAATTCAAACAAATAATCATAAAAAAAATAAGGGGATGTGGTATGATTGCCAATGAGACAACTATCCACCAGAGTTCAAATGACAAAAGTAAAATCTATTATAGGTCACTATAAGGCCTTCAACAATGATAAAAAAAAACATACAGTATAGTCAGCTGTAAAAGGCTCAACATGAAAATGTGAAACAATTCAAACAAGAAAAGGAGGAAACTAATGGCCTAATTTAAACAATATAATTTATGAAGACAAACATGAACCACTCGCCACTGAAGTACAGGCTACTGACTTGGCACAGGCACATAAAGAATGTGGCGGGGTTAAACATGTTTGAGAGCTCTCAACCCTCCCATGACCTGTGGTGTAATTTGTGTTACAGCACAACATAAGAGTAAACTGTAAAAGTCAGTTGCAAATGGCTTAACTCCATAAATTTGTACAAAGCACAAATAAACCAACAAACATATCTATCAAATAGGACTTTATTCCTGTTCCCCAACATGCCCAAGGTTAGCTGGATATAGAGGTATATGTGACTACAAGAATTTATTGTGTTGTAGTTATGTTCATTTGGTTTTGTGACATTTATATACAGTGATATATAACTATGCTGTCTTGGTTGGTCTGTTTTCTGACGTTAATTGTAGGTTATTTATTAGGAGAATGCCAAGATGTTTGAACATCAAGGTTTGATTGATTGTTATATCATCAACATCCAGTGGCAAATATTTCATGCATCTAGACGAGGTCATATTAACCATTCTTACAATAGGTGGGTCCCATAATAGGTTCGACCTTGATGTAGGGAAGGAAATTTGGACTGTCACTGGAAAATGAGGGTACCGGTAAATTGGATTGGGACAGTAATTTAGCCTTGCAAAAGGCCACCCACAGATCCCTTAAAGAGTGGTTGCAAAGATTCTTAATGTGCAGAGAGCATGGCACTTTCTCTACAGGAGGCATCTTATTTAATGTCACAATTCTGACTGGATGTGAATGCAAATTTATACATCCTGCAGAACCAAACAAATGCCCCACTTTGGCAAGGGTTTTTCTGTCAGTTGGAAGAAGACCAAAAGTGACCATATTTCTATTCCCAAGTTGAACATCAACATGATCAAGGAACTTGACTGATTTAAAAAAAATTGGAAGGTTGAGCATTTTGAATGTGCATGGTTGGTGAAGTTTTTATTGATAAATTTTATAATAAATGGAAGTTCATGACAAAAGTTTGTGGTTTAGAAGGCTGTTTAGCAGGCTCTTAGATTCAAAGGTAAACACCACAGGGCAACACTTTTTGTAGGTGACCTGTTGTGAGTCAAAATTCCTTACTCTACCAATATGCATTTTTGATTGACTTTATTTACAGTCATTATGATCCACAACATCTCCAGTCTACAGTCTTTTTTTTTACCTAACAATCAGAATATTATTAACTAGCATCCTGAATATGAATGAAATAATTGCCACTGGACAAGTATCTATAAATCAATCTTTTATTGCAGTTAAAAACAGATAGTTCATCGTGATGATAAAGTTTTGTAACCTATCTGTTTTTGTCTTCACAGTATGCAAGACATAGGCATGCTAATCCGGTGACAAACATTAACTAATTGCATAAAGCTTAATATTTCAGCTTTGGTCAGTTTCTCAGTATTATACTATGAGTATTAGGTTAACTATATTTGGTCCATATATAGAATCAATAATATATAAGATGCACATGTTTCATGATGTCTTTCTAACAGTGGTATAATGGCCTTGACCTTATTTTTATGATTCATTAACTAATATTAAGTTTATCTCAAAACTGTCATTATCAGTTATTATCAGCAGGAAAGATGTGCACTCTTCTTTATTTTGAAAAGTGGATGTATACTCGGAAAAGAGAAATTAATATATATCATCAATGGGTTACTACGTGTAAGAGTTAAATATACAGAAAATTTACTTCATCGGATGTCGTCAATAGTATTCAGTCATTGATGTGTAGTGTGGAGTACTTAAAATATTACTTCAAATATTAGTAGATCAAGGGTTGTTTTAGGTTTTATATAGAAGCTTGGGAATCTTTACTTTTTATGTTGATTCATTTTATGAAGAAGAGGAAAAATCCCATAGAAATTGGTTTTGATTGATGGTTTAATCCCCCTGTTGATTATATCACTACAATATAGAGATATGTTTTAGTCTGAATCACTACAAAAAGATTGAAACTGGCATTCTTTATAAAAAATGACCAGCAGAAGAGATTGCTTGATTGATGGTATCCAAATGCCACCTGCCAGCATTGATTGTTGCAATCATCACCAAAATATATTAACTGGTTGTTTCGTAATGCAACATAAGCACAGTTACAAAAAAATGGAATGTTTTTATTAAAATAGCTGTAGTGTCAAGTCTACACTATATTGCTAAAATATCCAAATGAAAAAAACATTGTCAATTTAGCTCTAAAATCACTCAACCTGCAACTGATTGAAACACACAAGGGTTATTTTAGTGCAAATTAGTATATAGACTTGTACTAACAATATACTAAATATATACATAAAACAATGTGTACTGGTATTTTATTGTAGATATTAAGTTTTGATGAAGATCAGAATTGGTTTAAAGCAGAATTGGATGGAGAGACTGGTTTCGTACCACACAATTACATTGAAATGAAACCTCACTCGTAAGTACATGCCAAATTTATGATGAGTTTACTGCTACCCATATTATTGCAGGTCATATTAGTGATAAATTCTAGTTCTTTTTTGCATACTGAAGCCAAATCCAGTTTCACTTGTTACTTATTTGGCTTTGATTGATTGTTTGATGAGTGGTTATATACATGTAGTTAAGTTAGATATTGTGCACATACATGACATATTCTCAAGATGATAGATAGTTAATAGGAAAGAAGACATGATACTTTGAGTGGACACATCATTCTGACTCATGTGGTCCAGTCTTTGCTTTTACTCCTAAAGGCTGAGTGATTGCATTGGCCTTTTGAACAGCAAATGCATATAGCAATTTTTAAAGCTCCCTTATGACAGGTATATAATTCTCAGCCTTCAACAGTGGAGACCGCAAAGCTATTTCAGGGTCTAGAATGTCTTCGAGAAGAATTTGACATAACTGAACTTTTTTCTGTACATTATTCTTCATTTACAGGACAAAAACATTAGCAAAACATAAATTCTAAGGAAATTTTTGTGTGGAAACACACAATTCTTATGATTTCTATTATATATACTATGTATTCCAATTTGTGGTTTCTGTTCAATTAAAAACAATTGAACTGAAACAAAAAATTTTCGTTTCACTTCAGAGATAGTGAACATGTTAAATGAAGGGACTTAAACAAAGTAACACAGTCTGATTAAAACCACTTGGTGAGGCTTATACTCATTGTACATAAAATGTATCAGTAAACAAAGGCAAACAAAGATTAAATCTGATTGTGGCAAATCTGTGTATATATATATGTCAAATTTTTGTTAACCAGTCACAAAAACTAGGACTAGTCAGAAATCAAAATTAAAATAAATTGTGGTCTACACATTTACCTGTCGAACCATGCATGCTCAGATTGAACATTCGAAATTTCAGACTATATGATTATATAAAAAGGTTGAAACAGCCTTGACCAAAATGACATAGCAATCCCAAGATAAACTGGATAATAATAATTAGTCACAGAAACAATGTTTTGCTGTCATATAGATGTATATTTTATCTAAACAGGTGGTTTGTGGGTAAAGTTACCAGATGTCAAGCAGAGGAACGATTACGGAAGTCAGCAAGTGGTGGTATTCCACAACCAGATGGTGCTTTTTTAGTGAGAATGAGTGAGAGTGCCCCTGGAGAATTCTCTATATCAGTCAAGTAATTACAATATTAAGATCATATACATATTTCATGGTTCAGTAGTTCTGCACTTGATTACCAGGGCTCACGCTACCAGGCGACTAGGGCGAAGAAGTCGCTTTCCGTCCGTCACTTCGCTTTGCCCGACCCTCAAAAGCGAAAACAAGTCGCCCTGTTGTTTACGATACTACGCTTTCAGTCGCTTTCGTCATCGGACATTTCAATTTTACCAAGTTGATAAAACATCAATTTTTATTGATTATTAAAGAAATTCAGACATAAACGATTCATTTTCTTAAGAAAAGAGGTTTAAGCATTGACTTTACAGTGTGTAGCAGGTTATTTAATAAAAGACAACTTTTATCACTGCATGCACTTCCGGTACTTGTTACTCAGAGACCGTACATCAATCTAACTTTCGGTGGCAAAATAAGTTTGTTACTTCATTTAAAAGTGATAAAAGTTGCCTCAGTAAATGTTTAATCCATTTATTGCATTAAAACGTCATATTCCTTTCCAAATAGCTTGTCAAACATCGTTTATTTTTGTAAATTTTCTTCGTCCGCCATTAATCGTTTACTAATTACGGATCGGAACCGGACCAGCTATGACCGAAATCCGTATTTTACAATAATAACTACAGGCGATAAATGGAAAAGCTGACAGAAGAATATTGATCCCAAAAGGAAAAATTACGCATTCCACACGCATTAACAGACTTTTGGTTAGATCTAATTGATTAATGTATATAATTCCATATAATTTATATGGATTGTTTCAAAATATTGATTAAAGTTGCTTAACTACTAATATCAATATATTATGGCCCAGCTTAACTTTGTATATCTTTTGATGAGAAACACTGAATTTCATAACATGATAAACAAGATAGTTTTAATTGAATTGTAATTCATATATTATAATTTCTTTACCTTTTGACATAAAAAAATTCTTTTAGTGCTAGATATTTAGTTGGTAGTTTCTCACAAGAACTTTGAATTTGAACTGTTAATTTAATTGTATACTCAGATATGAATTGAACAATATAAAAGAACATTATTTACATATGACCCTTTATACTATAGTAAAATCAAAACATTGTAGCGCTGTGAAGGAGCACTTCTCTTTCAAATCTCACCACTTCTCCCTATCAGTTTAAAAGAGAAGTCACTTCTCCTATGATTCTGAAGTAGTGCGAGCCCTGGATTACGTATCATAAGTTTTTGATCCAAGTACTATTCTCCTATACCAAGTGACTTGCAATCCTGTAATTTGATGTAAGGAGCATCCTCCCACAAAAGTAGGTCACTTTGACCTATATTTTTTTCTTTATTGACTTAAGTTCTATGTCCTAATTGAGATCTCAGATAAGTGGGGTGATAACTTAGTGACTTATGATCTTATAACTTGACATATGATGTCTCTAGGTTAGTATAGTAATGTTCAGCAACACGTTAAGTCCTTCTGACCAATCAATATTCTATACACTTCATGTCAAGTTTAACATTCAGAGTTCATATGTCAGGTGACCTCAATCATATAACTCTGAGCAAGAATTTTTCTTGGTGACTATAGCATCCTCCCCCAAAAAATTAGGTCACTTTTATCTATATTTTATGCTTCTTTGACTTGAATTAATTTATATGCAAATTCAGAACTCAATTACAACTTGGTTTAAGGATGCATCTTTAGGAGTATTGCAGCCTTCCAAAAAAGTACTGAGGAAGACTTTTCAATAATAAAGATTCTTGGGATGAGTGAGAAACTTCGCAAATTTATTTTCATATGTTTTAGATTCAAAGACAGTATACAACATTTCAAAGTGTTACGTGATGGACAAGGCAAATACTATTTGTGGTGTGTTAAATTTAATTCTGTGAATGAAATTATAGATTATCATCGGACAAACTCTGTAAGTCGAACACAGACAATCCTGTTACAAGATTTGGTTATGGTAAGTACCAGATTTATTTTCTCCTTATTTACTTAATTACTTAATTACTTTAAGAATTTTATATGTTTATAATCTTCGTTGACATTGGGAATACAAAATGGATACCCTTCATGAAGAATGCTGCTGAAAATTGAATTGGTTTTACCATCTAAAAAATAAGACTAAATTCTCCAAATTTGGACACCAAGTGAGTTCCATATATCCAGTGCAAGGGTCCGGAAACGGTCATTTTTACCAGTCATGACCTAAACGAAAAATTAAGATTTAGGACAAATTTATATTTTTTTACAGAAATAATTTCGGTCATTTCATTGAAATCGAGTTTCTTAATCGCCATTTTGCACTTGTGATCATATAATCCTGTAATAAAACTGCCACTCCAGTAGTCTGATGAGGGCCCTCCTAATAACTATATTAATGCCTCCGGGAAATATTGGCTAAAGATCGCTAATCACTTTTTATACGACCGCAAAAAATTGGGATTGATTTTGGGGGTTATGGTACCAACGGTTAAGGAATTAGGGGTCAAAAATGGTTCAAAAATAAGCAGTTTTGTAACTTCCAGACAATAACTTGTGTGTTAGTGTATGGATCTCTCTGACATTGTACCACAAGGTTCCATATCACAAAGGGAATGCTGGGATTGATTATGGGGTAATTGCCTCAAAATTGTAGGAATTAGGGCAAAAACAAGCATTTTCTAGTTTCATGACAATAACTTGTGTGTAAGTGTATGGATCTTTCTGAAATTGTACTACAAGGTTCCATATCACAAAGGGAAAGCTGGAATTGAGTTTGGGGGTAATTTCCCAAAACGTTTAGGAAAAAGGGGCCAAAAAGAGGCCAAAAATAAGCATTTTTCTAGTTTCCAGACAATAACTTGTGTTCAAGTCTATGGATCTCTCTGAAATTGTACTGCAAGGTACCATTCCACAAAGGGAAGGCTGGGATAGATTTTGGGGGTAATTGCCTCAAAATTGGAGGAATTAGGGGCCAAAAAGGGGCAAAAAACAAGCATTTTTCTAGTTTCAGGACAATAACTTGTGTGTTAAGTGTATGGATCTTTATGAAATTGTACTACAAGGTTCCATATCATAAAGGTAAAGCTGGGTTTGAGTTTGGGGGTAATTTCCCTAAACGTTTAGGAAAAAGGGGCCAAAAAGGGGCCTAAAAACAAGCATTTTTCTAGTTACCAGACAATAACTTGTGTTCAAGTGTATGGATCTCTCTGATTGATTGATTGTTGGTTGCTTAACGTCCAGTGGCAAATATTTCATGCATATTCAGGACGATGGATCTCTCTGAAATTGTACTGCAAGGTACCATACCACAAAGGGAAGGCTGGGATTGAGTTTGGGGTGATGAATCATAAGGGGTTAAAAATTTGGGGGATTTTTTCCTGTTTTTTTTTTCTTTAAAATTTTCCATTTTAAGTTGGTTATTTCTGATTTATATATAAAAGCAAATAATAATGATATAGTTTAATTTCATCAAAAATTGAAATATTGGGGTTCTTTGATATGCTGAATCTAACCGTGTATTTAGATTCTTAATCGTGTATTTAGATTTTTAATTTTGGGTCCCGTTTTTTAAATTGATCTAGCTACATTAAGGTCCAAAGGGTCCAAAATTAAACTTAGTTTGATTTTAATAAAATTGAATTCTCGGGTTCTTTGATATGCTGAATCTAAACATGTGTTTAGGTTTTTGATTATGGGCCCAGTTTTCAAGTTGGTCCAAATTGGGGTCCAAAATTAAACTTTGTTTGATTTCAACAAAATTGAATATATGGGGTTCTTTGATATGCTGAATCTAATCATGTATTTAGATTTTGGATATTGGACCATAATAGGTAAATTAAAATTTTTAAGTTCTTAGACCACATTCATTCTGTGTCAGAAACCTATGCTGTGTCAAATATTTAATCACAATCCAAATTCAGAGCTGTATCAAGCTTGAATGTTGTGTCCATACTTGCCCCAACTGTTCAGGGTTCGACCTCGGCAGTCGTATCAAGCTGTGCCCAGTGGAGCATTTTATTACCTGTGTTTTTAGTTCACACACATTCATCACAAGCCCAGAACTAATATTATAAAGGAATTAAAATTCCATGACAACTGTATTCATTATTTAATTACTTTTCAGCAAGGACATCAATTCTGATTTAAAAATTAAAACTTAATTTAATTTATGTAGAATAAGGTAATTTTTCATGAGTAACACATGTGCTTTATTTACTATGTAATACGCATGCATGAAATTTTCTTCAGTAGATTAGACATTTAATCGTAAAATGCAAAATGATTTCATGCTAAATTAAACGAGTGCAACTATTATCTGTTATATTAAAACACTTTTAAAGGTAAACAAAATTAAAAAGCCAGTGATTTCCTGTCAATTTGATAAACAAAACGAATCCTAGAAATGAATCCAGAATTATTCATACTTAAGTATTGTCGCAAAACTTCCGGTTTTAATTTCGACTTCAAAATCAAAAGAAGCATTAGCTATGTCTGAGAAATTAACCATTTTGAGTCATTAATATCATTTAAATTTTAAACCATTGCCTTCCCAAAACTGTTCTTGAAAAATGGTAAGAAAATTCACTTAGTAAATGCAATGAAACAATACAAGTTCGTTGATGCTATGAATCTAGTGTGATATTGACAATTTTGAAAAAAGGGACCAACTTTTAATTCATCTCAAAATGACCGAAATTGTGTGAAAAAATTTCCGGAATCCTTGATCCAGTGTATATACATTCTAGAAAATTTGAAGGTTTCTGGTTGAAAACTTTTGGATGGCACAAAGACATGGTTTTAGAACGCAAAATATCACTTGATAATAGTAAATCAGTGTAGTTGTTTGGCATTAAGCTTTTATAATTGAATTTTTTCAGGAAAGGACTGCAGTAGCAATGTATGACTTTAAACCAGAGGACCCATCAGAACTTGGATTTAGAAAAGGTGACATTATCACTGTATTAGAATATGTGGACGAAAACTGGTGGAGTGGAAAATTAGGTAACAGAGATGGACTTTTTCCAGCTGCTTATGTGAAATAACTTGAGGGTGTGTAATCTGTTCCCATTGGTGTGCCATTTATTGTGTTTATCATTTCATAGGGCCATTATGTTGAAAACCAGTATATATATTTTCTGGTAAATAATCAGATATTATCTGGCCTGATTTTTATGCATGTGAATTTTTGTATTGAGTTATTTAAAGTTTGAAGCTTTAAAGCATTTACACTCACAACTTATGAACGAAACCAAAATGTCTCGTTTTTAGTTCACACTATTTTTTACTGGTAAATAATCAGATATTATCTGGCCTTTGTGAGTTTTATCCATGTGATTTTTTATTGACATTTTCAAAGTTTGAAGCTTTAATGCATTTACTCTCACAACACTTATGAACAAATCCCAACTGTCTGTGATTTTAGTTCAATGTTCTTATCTTTAAGGTTATTTTATAAATAGCTGAACTTTAATGAAGTGATTTATAATAGGTATTTTTCTACATGTTTTTTAAAACAAAATTTTAGTAATATGAGTCTACCTGTTTTTTACACTTTTGTATATTTTAACTAGAGATTTTTATGGACAGTAATTCAAGGATGACAGATATTTGGCATGCATGAAATAAATGTATCTATTTGCATAAATTTCATGTGTGTGCATAATGTAAGTGTCATTTTCATGAATCTTTTTCTGGACGTATGTGTAAAAACTGTATTTTTATAAATAGAAATATATTTTAACATGTAGCTCAATTCTTCTATAACATGTACGTAAAAGTCGCCTTTTTTTTATACACATTTCTTAGATGAAGTTACTTATAGATTCAAAAGAAACATAAACTGTCTGTATTTAAGTCTTCAGTAATACATGACGTTTTGATCCCCTACGGAGTAAATAGAGACAATAGTTTAACATTATGTCCATCAGACAATCCATGTATCCCACTTAGAGTTTTCTTTTTTTTTTCTAAATCTTTATGAGATATTAACTTTATGTATGATACATTTACTTCTGGGCTCTCGGTCATAAAACTTTACTCAGTACTCGGAGTACAAAATTTGTGCTCGAAACACCAAATCCAGGATTTTGATTGGTTGATTTCTGAGTCTGAGTACGAAAATCGTGCTCGAAATTTTTATGACCGCAAGGCCAGGTCTTGTGATTTTTCAGATTCCATTAGGTTTTAATATTTTTTAAATTGGGTAAATATGTGGACTTGTTTTTGCTGTGTAATTATATTTTGAAATTCACCTAATGTGGGCTTAGTTTGTTGTGTTTGTGCAATTTTTCATGGAATAATGCTTCCTGGTTCTAAAAACAAGATACGATTGTTTTTCCTTGCTTTCAGTGAAATGATTATCTTAAGATATTTCTATGGTTGGTATGGTGAGTAAATGTACTGACCATGACAGCATCTGCTCAGATGTTCTATTCATAATTCTTAACAACTTCATTCAAATATGAAAGGAGATCATCTATGTCAAGGGTCTTTCGTTTGTATGTAAGTAAATGGTACTGCTATTGTGGTTGAATGACTATTTAGGTCATAAACTACCTCCTTTTGCATAGGTTTGATATTCACTAAAACTAAAGTGCAACTTTCTTATTAATTGACAAAAATTCTGCAAAAACTGTCAGATTTCTATATTAGTTAGAAAAAATGTAATGCTAGTTAATTCACCAAAAATGAAATTTGGATTTTGAGTTATTATTTTTTGAAGTTTTATAGAACTCAGACCAACTATAGTTGAAAATGATTATTATGATACTAGGTATTATCAAATCTGTAATAGAAAAAGTATGAAATGAGTGGGTGGACTTCAAATCGAGGCCATTTTGATATAAATGTTTGCTGTAAATAGTCTCTTATTAAGATTGGCCAACGACTTATGTAAAATGTGCAATATTTGACTATTATTTTTCTTTCGTGTATTAGTTTACACATGATCTCAATGAAAACTGCTAGGAAACAACTGCTTGATAAAAAGTATATAGCTTGATCTCTTCCATGATTCAATCATGTATAAATGGGAACTATTTTGAAAAAAAATATTCTTAAAAAGAACAGATTTTATATTCATTATTAACCAAATTTCAAACTTTTGTTTTGTCTGAAATAACCAGAAGGTGTGTTAAATAAGCTCTATTCTAATAAAAAGAGTGTTTCAAAAAATATAAATGTAAGTAATATGTTGGAAAACTTTTTTATATGATGATATTTTGATACAATTTTGTAAGAATTTCATTCAGATATAAGCATTGAGTCAGTATCATGCTTTTCCGTCTTTTTGTATAGGATATTCTTTTTCTTTGTTGTATGTAATATTATCTTAGAGGTGGTCAAATTGTGACATTACTAAGGTTGTGTACCAAAGTAGGCAATATTTCTACCAATTTAATGTGTACTGTAATCAGGTAAATATCTATTTCTCTGGCCTTGGTAATGTCAAACAAAGTTACAAAAGTTGATTCATACTCCACCTTTGAAATATAAAAAATAATCTATTAATGTTTTCATTATGCATACCAACAAAGTATATTTATTTGACCCCTGGTAATAATTATTTATCCTTCTAGGATAGTTCAAACTATTAAGACTTTGTATGTATAACCAAAGGACTGCTAAAGTGCATAATGTTTGTTTTTTGCATTGTGACTGATTTTTTACTTTTAATAGTTGTAATGGCTCATCAATAACTTTGTAAGTTTTCACGAATGCTATTTTATTATACTGCAATATTGTTATTGATAATGAATGTATGTCAGATGCCAATAAAAGCTGACAATTATGATTTTATGTTTGCTATTTTAATTTTTTTTTATTTTTACCATCCCTACTTTGTCTTGATACTACATTACTATCTGAGCTAAAGTAAGCTACATATATAAGTGTTTGAAATGATATGATTGCCTTATTATTATGATTTTGACATTTAATAGCTTACTTAATTGAAATTTGTCCATGTTGTAAAAAAATACATTTATTTTATATTGTAAAAAATGTAATTGAGTTGCTATTTTGGCACCATTAATATTCATTGGAGTTGTCCTTTAAAAGGAGTCATGGGGGGGATTGAAGACACACATTTTTGTAGAACCAACCACCCATGGAATTTTAATATAAAATATAATTTGCTTTATTATGTAGATTGATAGTGTTAATAGTGATTCATGACTATGCATTTGTTATGTAAAGTGCCTATGAACCCCCAACATCCCTCCCCCTTAAATTTTTGTGAAATCTCCCCTAGTTTTTAACACAGACTTTTGAAAATTTGTGATACTGTTTAATAATGTGATTTGTAAGTACTTAAACTGGAAAGAATATATTTGTTATAGTAGTTATTATGTGTTAAGTTTTGCCAGTGAGTTTTGTTCCTTTAATTCACACATGCATATATATATGATAAGAACTATTTATACTTTTGTTACAAGATACAAGAAATTGATTGTCATTTGGCTTTTGACTTGTTTTAAATTAGAATAAAATTTCATTACAACTTGTAGCTATAACCTCCTGACCTTTGGAAGACAGTTAAAGCTCTTGCTCATAAAATATTACAGTCTTATTAGACTGATTCTTCCACAATAAACTAACCAAAGGTCCGCTCTTTCTGCTATGCAAAAACAATTCTTTGATAAAGGACTAAAACATTAAAACATAACTTGAGGCTTAATTATTATCCTATTTGTGGGTCAACACTCATTTTTGAAAATAAATTCAACGAAATTTACTTTTGTTGAAATATTGTGGTGATAAAAGATAGTAACCTTGTTTCTAAAGTGAAGTTTATGTTAATATTTCAGGTTTACATATATTTGAAGTTCGTTATTTATTTACAATTAATTTCTGTAGATAAATGAAGAAAATTCTATGCAAGAAATTTTTTTTAAATAGTTTGCAAAGATATATAGATAAAGTAAAGACTGGTATATATTTATGATTATCTAAAATTATTTAATGCATTTTGCCAAACCACATGTTACACATTTGTTATATGTGTGTTAAATGGATTTACTCTAAAAAAGTAGATTGATTTTTGTTTATGCTTGTGCCCAGTGGTGGCATGTGTTTTATTGTCTGTAAAAAAAAAATGTATTTTTCCTCTGAATAGGATTTTTTCAAGAACAGGTTTATTGAAAACTTGGTATAAGTTGCATACATGTTAACCTTTTGGAAGTGTTTACAAAAAGATATATTCTTGATAAACCTTTTTTTAAAGGAAGATATCTGCACGAAGACTTTTTTCCCATCATTGTTTATTACTACTATCAAATTTATTATTCAGTAAACATTGGTGAAAATCATATAACTAATTAAAATTAGTTAATCTTTTTTTAAACTTTGAATCAATTAAAAGAACAAGCCTAAAATTTCATGTAGCTTTTCTAATTTAAACAGAATATTTTCACTATTTGAGTTAAAGGTTGGTTTTTATGTGCACTTCCAGTGGCAAATATTTCATGCATAAGTTTACCACAGTGTGGACATTTTATTTTTATAAAAAGAATTTTAATATATAAATTTTAATGATACACCCTATTGTCTATTTTATTGAGGAAATATTTATAAAATTACTTTTATATCAAAATTTGTCAATGTTTCTGTTGACTTGATATAAAAAGAATAAAGTATATTTTTGTAGCTATTAAAACTGTCTTGTAACAGAAGGTTTTGCAGATTTGTTTATGTTTGTATATTGGATGGTTATAAGTATTTCTACCACAATTTACGGTACACAGTAAAAGATTATTATGATTATTGCTTTATAGCAGTTTTACTTTAAATTTCACAGTATTATTGTATTTTGTGAACTGTGAATTCAAATTTCAACATTTGTGCTTAAATTAGGTCTATGTTATTTTAATGGCCAAATTATTAAGGCTGTATGAGAACAATGTGATAACTCACCAATTATAAATTATTGTCAAAACCATGCAAGGTTGTTTTTATTTTAGATATTAATAATTATTTATGATATAATCTACAATTTTATAAGTTTTTGATTTAGGATGTGAGTAACACTTATTACCCCACGTTTTGATGATGTAGTTGATATTATTCTCTAGCATTAAATGTGAGAACTTGCCATATATATAGTTTTTGATTATGTATTTTATTACAATGTATAAAATGAACAACAACTATAACTTCATATATAGTTGCACATAGTAAAACATAGTTGCTGCTGTATTATTTGTGATATCTGTGATTTAGTGCTGTCCTGTTGTGTTACAACTGGTTTTATTTTGACTGAAAAAGGTTTTTGGAAGTAAACATAAAATGATAACGGTAGTTGTTTTGTATGTTTGCATATAAATGAAATTCACATTTTTTTTTCTGACCTAAAGTGTGAAATTTCCCAAAGAAACTTTGAATGACATAATTTTGTCATTAAAGGAGGTCAGATAGGGTAAAGTGCTGTATTGTATTTAAGTACTGATTAATTCATGGAAAGATATGACACAATGGTTAACAAGAAATCAATTAGGATGCCTGAGCATAAAATTTTAATGCATTTTATCACCACTTTTCTTCAGATGAACTTACAGTATGAACCCTTATCCAACTTCAACTGTTGTGGATCCTTAGAAGGTAATCCGATCTGTTGCAACAAAGCAGGTCTAACAGTTACAAGTATTATTGAAGGGTGCCGATGTGTCGCATTTTATTTAAATATGATAAAAATAAGTTGAATAATCTTGTTTGTTTAAAGCTCGCTGCATGAAGTTGAAAACTTGGCCATATCCATTGTTATTTGGAAGAAATATCTCTTAGCATTGTCAGAACTTATCTGCAGGATTTTGTGATTAAAAATATGTTAATTACATTGATATATGATTACAGCTGATCCATAAAAACATTCATGGGACCCATGTATGGCACTTTAATATCTCACATATGGGTGGGTGTTTTTTACAATGAAAGTTTAAAAGAAATTTTTAAATTGCATCTATAAATGGTTACCCTATTTTCAAAGTGCCTTCCCTAGGTCCCATGTGTGCTTTAATGGAGAACCCCTTGTGATAAGTGCACCAAATAAATAAATAGTAGAAATGTATAATTTGTATTTTAGTGGTAATAACTTTCTCTTCTTTTTAATCTCATTGCTTGTTTGTAAATACTTTACATGTGCACCTTGTTACTGTTCTATTGTTTTGTTAAAGTTACATAAATTGTGTATATAATTTTGTCTCTGAGTGACTCTGGTGCTTAATTACACAATTTAGGCAATTTTGACATACTTCAGGGTACTGTTTTATCACTTTACATTCAAATTTTAATGAATATTAATAAAGTTAAAATCACATTGTCTTTTAAAAGCATTATTTATAACTGTTGATTTGTATATTAAATATTGATACAAAAGTTATTTTGAAAGTACGTGTTTGGAACCATATTTGAAGATTTTATGATGTTTGCTTACAGTGAAGAGTTAGGTTTGTTTATCTGTTTATCTTGTCTTTTTGATTTGTTGAATTTTTGCTGGTGACAATGAAGGTAAAATCTAGAAATAAATATAAGTAAGGTATTTAAGTACCCTGTGTATGTCAAAGAAAAATTGTATGATTGTAAATATTTTTTACACTGTATGCTTCTGTCATTGCAGAAACAATTGTAGCTCTTTGATGAAATAAAAAAAATAAAAAAAATGAATGTGTTATAAAACAAATGCCACTCCTGATAAAGTGTAGAAAAGTTAGTTTCAGTCAAAAAATATTTTTAATGAAAATTAGCAGAATAGCATCTAGAATTGAGAGATTTCAAGACAACTTTGTAATAGAAATTATATAGAAAAGAAAAGGAATGGTGTTAAAGCAAGGAAAAACAGACAATTATATGCCAAAAAGAATAACAATGATAAGAAAAAAACACCAAAACACAACACAGAAAACTAAAGATTAACCAACTTGAACCCACAAATAAATTTCTTTTTTTTGCCATGGCCTTGTCAGTTTATTTTCGACTTATAAGTTTGAATGTCCCTTTTGTATCCTTCATATCTCTTTTAGTACTACTAATGAAAATCAATTACTACTATATGCTACTGGTTAACCGGATTTTCGAATTAAAAATCAGTTATTGATTTGGGGATGTACGGTGGGCGGGCGGACAGGCGGCTGCCAAACGGTGTCTCTTCAATAACATGAAAACCCTTTGACAAAATTTTTTCAAATTTAGATATGTTGTTTCCTGCGACTAAATGAAGGTTAAGTTTTAATTTTCACGATTTTAGCTTTTCTCGTTTGTGAGTTATTGCCCTTTTTAATATCCATAAGTGGTATTTTTTTGTGATTGAGTTATTTTCCTTTGAACAGAAATTGTTAATTATATACATAAAGTTTGATTACACTAACCCTTTATAGATAATTTTCACCTGTTTATATGTCCTGTTATCAGTTTATTAAACATATGGTTAATGTCTTATCTTGAGTGACAGATTTATTTGAAAATATTCTGTTTTCTAAGTGTTGATGATTAAAAGCTATATAGGAGTAAATATAGTTAGAAATTTACTGTTCATTATTAGACATTTTGAAGATAATTACAGATAAGTTTTATCGATTTTTAAAAGACATTGTATTAATGATAAATAAAATTTTGATTTTTTTCTTTGGTAAATTGTAAATTGTTTGTTATTCTGTAAAACTGATTTTCTGAATGCTATATATATTTTTTGATTAGGTGAACTCCTTTCAAAACTTAGCTTATATTGTCTATTAATAAACATATATTTAGATTTCTGATTTTGGGCCCAGTTTTCAAGTCTGTAAAATTTATGAAGGGACGATTTCAACTTCACCACTTGAAACTCTTGGTTTAAAAGCTTCCTTGTGAACATTAACCCTCTATCAAGGAAATCGTGTAATCATGTTACTTAGTAAATCTCCTCATCTGTCCTACACCATATATGGATAACAATTGAAAATGTATTGTTACCCAAAGTATAAATTTCCCAGAAAAAAACAATCTGAAAAAGTTTCAAACTGTCTTGTATACTGTGGATTCATTTATTTTCGTGGGTACCGATTGTCGTGGATTTAAAAAAAACTTATATTTTCGTGGGTACCGATTGTCGTGGATGTAGAAAAACTTATATTTTCGTGGGTACCGAATTGTCGTGGATTTAGAAAACTTATATTTTCGTGGATATTTAATTTCGTGGTTTTGCTGTAAGTGTGCATACAAACCTATAGAAAAATTGTCATTCGTTGAACTTGTAATTTCGTGGTTCACCTGTACCCACGAATTCCACGGAAATTGGTACCCAACGAATAATAATGAATTCACAGTAGTTTGTTTTTCGAGGAAATGTTATTTTGGTTGTTAATTTTCCGGGGAAACTAGTCAGGATAATGTATGAACATGTATTGTTTCTACAGGGAAATATTTGTTTGGCGAAAAGACAGTATTATCTCAATTGGAATTTGAGGTACACGACTTCCTTTAGCCCCTTCAATGAAGGATGATACTCATGTTACTTGTGCTGATAAAAATTTGCTTAAATGAAGCAAGCAAATGCAAAGAAATTAGAGATGCAACTTTCTGTGACAAAAATAAAAGTAAAATCATGACAAAAATAAATAAAATTGAGAATGGAAATAAAATAATAAAACATAGATTCATAAGAACAAATTACTTTATAAGATGATAGGTTGACCCTAATCTATTTACATTTTAATCAGTTGAAGGCAGGAACACTATATAAAAGAGAAGGTAGTTACGTCAGAGTCAAGTTGAATCACTAGAATGTATCATAACTTCATACGTATACGATTTAAGAAATTAAAACAATATTCACTTTTAACAATTAAAGGTTTATATATTGAATTCCATCAATGTTAACATGATAATAGAAATATTATCTCAACTTATCAAAAATAAAGAAATATGAAAATTTAGGGACCGTATTCCGCCACCCTGCCGACAATTTGATCAATATTTTCCATTATATTTATGCAGGAGTATTTAAGTAATATGAAAGTAATTCGATTTCGTTAAAGGAATTTTAACATTAATTGAAAAATGGAAAACAAGTGGACGGTTTACAGGCTGAAATTTATCAATATAGCAGAAAAATCCAAACTTGCTGGATATGACTATGTACCTTATTATAAAACTCGCATTCCTAAGGCACCAGCATTCAAACGTGTCCAGGGATATAAAGTAAAGGAGATTGTAAGTCGTTTAAGTGGTGAAAGGTTAATTAGACCAGAATATGCAAGTAATTCAACTACGCAACACATACTAAGAAGACCAGAATCTACTAATGCATGCAATTCAAATACGCCGCACTTATCGAGGAGACCGGTATCTACAATTGGTTACACATCACCTATACCAGAACGACCAAAATCTACAAATAATTTGAATAATCTGCTAACATCAAAAAGACTTGATTCCGCCAATGGTTTTAACACGCCGCATGGGTCTAGTATCTCATATTCTACAGACGAAAAGTTAACCAAAGGACGGAAAAGAGCATTATCGGATACTAGAATACGCCCAACATCAGATGCCAGATTACAAAGGGCATCAGAAAACAGATTACGTACGGCATCAGATACCAGGTTACGTACAGCATCGGATACCAGTATACGCACAGCATCAGATACCAGATTACGTACAGCATCAGATACCAGTATACGCACAGCATCAGATACCAGATTACGTATACTGACGTTAAATCAGCCAACCGTATCAAGTTATATTCGTTTTCGAATGAGTGCTAGGAAGGACAAGAAAATGGATTTTAAAGACATAAAAGACGCATGTGATAGACATCAAAGACACGTTTCTATCCCTTATCTTCAGGCAAAGTACAGAAACTGGCTAACTGTAGAAGGCATAAATCTTTAATTTTTTTTCTCAACTATTGAACAGCGCGGTAATACTAATAAGCAACTGTAAGGTACATGTATTTGTTTAATTATATTTATATTTTTTATTACGTTATACTTATTATACTAGTAAATTATATATCTATTTGAGTTTAATGAAATGCAAATACTGCTTAAACTAAAATAAGTGTAGTTTGTCCATTTAATGAATGGCTATTATTTATTTTGAATTTATTGAACCATAAAATTAATTTTGACTCTTCATTGAATAATCCGCGAAGCGGATTATGTTAAATGAAGAGTCAAAATAATTTATGGTTCAATAAATCAAAATAAATATTGCCATTCATTATAAATAAATTTCTATCAAAATAAGGCTCAAAGAACTTTTATATTATTTATATTAACAATAACAACGTACACACATGTTGGCGTATGAATACACAACGTCAGAGTGGGCGTGTCGCCATAAAATTGACAACATTGAAAATAAACGTAATACTTTTAACCAATCAGAAGACAGTAAATACACCAAATTTATTTATTACATATTATAATATATCATAATGCCTTTCACGTTCCAAAACAGTAAATGACTGCTTTGTTTATGTTCTTTGTTCAACACTCTTTGTTCAATTTTGTAGACAGTGTAACAATATACAGGTTGAAGACGAGGGAAAGCAATGCATATGAAAAGGAAAGGAATTTTATTCTTGAGGAAGCATGTATTGAATTTAAGAATTTCCTTTATATTTCAAAGTACGAACAGTTTATTTGGTTGATGTCTAGTGAGTCTGAAAATGTTAATATATCAGTGTCAAGATTTATTAGTGCTTGTTTTGAAATAAGAACTTTTCTTTCCAGTGACTAGATATACATGTAGTTTATGTACTTTGTATTAAAAAGAGTTGGTAGTTTTTATACGACCGCAAACAAATTTTACGGTCGTATATTGGTATGACGTTGGCGGCGTCGTCGTTGTCGTCGTCCGAAGACACATTGGTTTTCGCACTCTAACTTTAGTTTAAGTGAATGGATCTCTATGAAATTTTATCATAAGGTTCAATACCTCAAAAGGAAGGTTGGGATTGATTTTGGGGTTATGGTACCAACAGTTAAGGAATTAGGGGCAAAAAGGGGTCAAAATAAGCATTTTGTAACTTCCAGCCATAACTTGTGTGTTAGTGTATGGATCTCTCTGACATTGTACCACAAGGTTCCATATCACAAAGGGAATGCTGGGATTGATTTTGGGGGTAATTGCCTCCAAATTTTAGGAATTAGGGGCCAAAAAAGGGGCAAAAAACAAGCCTTTTTCTAGTTTCATGACAATAACTTGTGTGGAAAGTGTATGGATCTTTCTGAAATTGTACTACAAGGTTCCATATCACAAAGGGAAAGCTGGAATTGAGTTTGGGGGTAATTGCCCAAAACATTTAGGAATAAGGGGCCAAAAGGGGCCAAAATAAGCATTTTCTAGTTTCCAGACAATAACTTGTGTTCAAGTGTATAGATCTCTCTGAAATTGTACTGCAAGGTACCATACCACAAAGGAAAGGCTGGGATTGATTTTGGGGGTAATTGCCTCAAAATTTTAGGAATTAGGGGCCAAAAAGGGACAAAAAACAAGCATTTTTCTAGTTTCAGGACAATAACTTGTGTGTAAGTGTATGGATCTTTATGAAATTGTACTACAAGGTTCCATATCACAAAGAAAAAGTGGGGTTTGAGTTGGGGGGTAATTGCCCTAAACGTTTAGGAATTTGGGGCAAAAAAGGGGAAAAAAACAAGCATTTTTCTAGTTTCCAGACAAAAACTTGTGTTCAAGTGTACGGATCTCTCTAAAATTGTACTGCAAGGTACCATACCACAAAGGGAAGGCTGGGATTGAGTTTGGGGGTGATGAATTATAAGGGGGTTCAAAAAATTTGAGGGGAGGGGGATTTTTTGTACATTTTTTTTCTTTAAAATTGTCCATTTTAAATTGGTTATTTCTGATTTATATATAAAAGCAAATAATAATGATATGGTTTGAATAGGTAAATTAAAAATTTTTAAGTTCTTAGACCACATTCATTCTGTGTCAGAAACCTATGCTGTGCCAAATATTTAATCACAATCCAAATTCAGTGCTGTATCAAGCTTGAATGTTGTGTCCATACTTGCCCCAACTGTTCAGGGTTCGACCTCTGCGGTGGTATCAAGCTGCGCCCAGCGGAGCATTTTATTTTATTTTTTATTCACCTTCTTGTATGGAGGATAGTTATCTATTCATTTATTTTCTATGCAATTTTCTTAAAATGACTATATACTATATACCGTATAGCGGGTTATTTTCGCGGGGTGTTTATTTTCGCTTATTTTGGCGGGTCAGGGGAAATCGCGAAAATAAATTCCGCGAAAATTTATGCATACGTTCGATACTTTCTAATAGCTAAAGCGTTTTGTAAACTATCTATTTTTTCCCGTTCGACGGATCAATAACGGTTTATGTTAATTTAAACAACATAAATGCCAAAGGCCATTGTTCAGTGGCTGTCAGGTGTTAATTAGTTTATTGGTTACATAATAATATAGATAATAATATAAGTACTATAATAGTATACTATATATACTATAATATGCTCGGAAACGGACCCTTTAATTGGATTTAATATAGTATAGTATAGTTTTATTCAGCAAATACAAGCACATATACAAAAATTCACAAGACAAGACAAGACAAATAATATATACTGACGAGGAAAGGTAACACCCGGCCACCGAAAGCTTGAATTTTGTCGAGCCTAGGTGGTCGAGTGGTCTAGCGCGCCGGGCACAGTGCAAGGCGATTTGGTGCCACGTTATCTCAGTAGCATGAGTTCGAATCCAGGCCAGGGAAGAACAAAATTTGCGGAAAAGATCTAACATTGCTAGGCTGTTATTTAGACGAATTATATATACAGAATGTGTTTTCAGCCTTGTATCACCATCACTGGTGATCCGATATATAAAATTTGTCGTAGAGTTGTCACTTGTTCAGACGTACATATATATATACTTTTAAAATAGTATCATAATATATTTTAAAAACAGTGCTTAGAAAAAAGCCTGGAACATCCCATAAAAGTTTACATAGTATAGCTTATTTCCAATAGGGTCCCTTGTTTGAAAATATATAAAAATAATATTTCAATTTATTGTTAAAATTTGACTTTCACCAAAAAAAAAAAGGAAGATCAAATGTTTCTTAAAAACATATAAAAAATCTCCAGTTTCTATATTTCTTGCTGTTATTTTTGATTGTTTTTAACTTCAGTCTTAAAAGCAGATCTATTTGGTATATTTTTTTATGTTGATGGTAGATTGTTCCAGTCTTGTATATCATTATAGACAAAGATGTTTTTATTACAGTTTTTATTATTTGGTACAAAATAATTATTATGTGCAGCACTTCTTGTATTATGATTATTCAAATCACAATTTTCACATAAATACTCTGGAGCATGTCCATGATATATATTGAATACATGGTTTAGTCTTAGTTGACTAAATCTATCTCTTACACATAGCATATTAACTTTGTCTAAAATATCACATGTAATTCTAGTCCTTGGACCCAGACCAAGGATGAATCTCACCACTTTATTCTGTACAACTTACAATTTTGTTGTCATCCCTTTGCCCAGACTACTATACCACGAAGAGCAAGAATAATCGAAATAGCATTGTATCAGAGCAGATGTGTGAGTCATCCTTGATCTAGTATCCAAACATTTGGATTTAAAGTATTATTTTTCGTACACACACGACCGTTTTGTTTGCGACGAGTTTTGTTTCCAAAAGGTTACCTCGAACAAACATATTAAAAGTGACCCCATGAACACTGAAATCATATTCACTAGTTAATATTTCTACCACTGACTCGGTGTCCCTTTCGGTGGACTGTTAGAACTCTTTGGCACCATCTGTCTAGGAGCCATTGCTTCGACATTAAAATTATACGAATGACTGTAAATTGTTTCAATATATTATAATTTCAATATATATATGTAATTGATCTATAAAAAAAGTTTGTAACTTACCCAAAATAATTTTTCACCAAACGATATTCGACGTTGTGTTAACATCCTTTTCTTTTCTTTTCCTCACAAACGTTTTATGCATTTGGTTTCCGAAACTTGTTGGTCTCTATCGTATCGGATGATTTTTTTTTAATAATCTGCAGTTCGTGTCATTCATGTTTTAGAACCGAGTTATAGAACTTAATTTTATATTAAAAATATGTAAATATGCAGATATGGTATGATTGCCAATGAGTCAACTATCCATACAGACAAGAAGACAATTTTAGATCACAGTATGGCTACCAATCCCGTATAATGTGAGCGAAAAGACCATTGTAAGACAATCAAAAGGAGAAAAACTATATACTATATTATATACTACCACAAAGAACAAAGAATAAATATGGCAGACAGCAAACAACGACAACCCTTGTATTACAGGTTCCTGACTTGAGGAATGCACATAAAGAATGGGGCAAAATGAAACATAAGAACAAACTGAAATTATCAGACAGAAAGTGCTTGACTCATCAGATCAGTACTCAACACAACATCAATTAATAAAAGGATTGACAAAGTTCCGACCTAAGAGTACTTGCAGTTGGTGAAAGCTAATACAAAGTCCCATTTCGACCAATAAATACACCGTGTTATCTCAGACACCTCTATCGGATTAAGGGTAAGATGTCATAAGGAGTCTGAGAAAGTCCCGACCTTGATACATTGCCAAAATATAAGTAACAACCGGATGTTGGACTATACGTGTTAATACTTGGATAGCAATTTTACATGTTTTTTTTATGCATTTAACTATTAAAAATTGAAGAACTGACGTACTCGGATGATCTCAAGTTCTGATAGTTGGCGAATAATCACTACAATTTTCCATCTCCTTGTAGACTACTAAAAGTAACCTGCATTTGTTTTCGTATTCCAGTGTCATATACTAGTATTTCAGCCACGCTTAAGACGATAACTTATACAACACTTAATCAATTTGGTAGATTTCATTGGGACAGTGGGTCCAAAGGAATAACTGAAAATAGAGAAAGGTGTTAGGCACTCTCTGAAAGCAGGATAATCTATTCAATGAATGTTCGCATTCCTATCGGATGGGAGTGTCTACTAAAAAGTCAAACAGACATCCTCATCCGACGAAACAGGAGAAGTCCAGTTGACCACATTTCTATACTCTTGTGACCGTGACTCTTGTTTGTGTAAATAGTATGCAAATGTTGTCCGAAGACCTTTGCTTACCATTATCATCTCCCGTTAACATTAAAAATCCAAGCGTAGATCATTCCATATTTCAACCGATTGTTTTTTATAGTTGTTTGATAAGTTATAGTTATATTAAAGCATGATTTGATTTTTCACAGATGTGGCCAGTATCATATTGTTCATTTATTATTTGTCGTTAATAAATTCGTTGATTTTTTTTGGTTTAAATTGTTCACATTTTGTCATGTCGGGGCCTTTTATAGCTGACTATGGGTTTTCTCAATATTATTTTCCGTACGGTAATCTACAGTTGCTTAAACCCACTTCATTTAGACTCTGGTGGATAGTTGTCGCTATGGCAATCATACTTCATCTTATTTTACACTAATTTTGTCTCGCCTGCGACGGCGTAAACTATCTGTATAAAGCTTTATGTTTTAGAAGGTAGAAGACCTGGATGCTTCATACCTTGTATGCAGATGTCTTATGTTACGAAGTTTCCGCCTGTAATATGTCTGTTGTCCTTGACCTCATTTCCATGGTGAAGTGAATGCTTGAAAAAAAATGTATAGTTGAATTTGTCATGTTAAATACTCACTTATTATGAGTAATATGATAATTATATTTGGTATAGGGGATCCTTACAAGATCTACATGACCGTCAGACAGGAGTCACATGACCTCGACCTCATTTCATGGATCAGTGATCAAGGTTAAGTTTTTGTGGTCAAGTTCGTATCCCAGATACTATAAGCAAAAGGTCAACTATATTTGGTGTAAATGAACAACTAAAAATGAATGTAATATGTACATGTCCGACTGGCAGGTTTCATGTGACACTGACCTCATTTTCATGGTTCATTGGTCAATGTTGATATTTTGTGGTTTGGTTTGTTTCTAAGATACTATAAACAATAAATCATTGGTATTTGATGTATGGAATAGTTTGTAGGTGTACATGTCTTTCTGCCAGGTTTCATCTGACCTTGATCATTTTGCATGGTTTCATCGGACAAACTAATGTTTTCCTGTTTGGTATATTTCTGAAATATTGCAAACAATAGGGCTACTTTATTTTTTTGTACAGAATGATGTAAGATGTAAATTCCTGTCTGGCAGGTTTCTTCTGACCTTGAGCTCATTTTCATGGTTCATATGTCAATGTTAAGTTTTCATGGTTTAAATCCGTTTATCAGATACTGTAAGCAATATGTAATTTATATTTGGTGTATGGAATGATCGTAATGTGTACACGTCTGTCTGGCAGGTTTCATCTGGTGCATAGTTCATTTGTCAATATTAAGTTTTCATGGTTATGTCTGTTTCTCAGATACTATAATCAATTGGTAAACTGTATTTTGTGTATGGAATGATTGCATGGTGTACACATTGTCTGACAGGGTTCATCTGACCTTGACCTAGTCTATATGGTTTATTGGTCAATGTTCAGTTTTCGTAATTAGGTGTGTTTCTCAGCTAATATGAGCAATAGGCTAGTTATATTTGGTGTATGGTATGATTGTAAGGTGTACATGTCTGTCTGACAGGGTTCATCTGAACTTGACCTCATTTACTCGGGTCATTGTTAATGTTAATTTTATGTGATACTTGTGGTAAAACCATCATTCTATAGGCATTTTGCATAAATTCAAGCATGATAAGTAAAGGAGGCGAGACATTTCAGCATTTGCACTCTTGTTATGAATGTCATAAGCCATATGTTCTATATCTATTCTTAAGCATCTCAACATCTTTTTTAAATACCAATAGAAAAGGAGTTGATTATTTTGGATTGCTAAACTTCTCACGGCTATCCTCAAAATAAAATCAATGTCAGTACCAAACAAAAACCAATATTCAAAGATTTTACTACAATGCTAAATGTATAATCTCTAATAATAAGTTTATTCAAAGGAACAATCAGTTTATATGAATCATATCTTAACTTGCGAGCCTTACAAACCCAGTGGAAATTCGGATTAACTAAAAGAAATAGTTATTTTCACAGGCATGCATGAAGACTTACTACACAACGTATAAATGTCTTCCCATTGTCTCTTGATGTAGTATTTGATTTTAGACTATGCATATAAAAGGGACTAATTTTGATTATAAACACTCTGAAACATCATAGTTAATAATAGTAGTATACCTAAAACGACAAAGTTATTTTTCATTTACCTGTATATATTATGAAAACCGGTTTTTTCAAAAGTGATTATTTTCTAAGGGTTAAATATTTCGCGGTGGTGTCTTGCCATGGCTTTGTTTGGACTTGTTTGTTTGCTTTTTGGACTTGAATGTTTGTCCCTAATATTTTATTAACTATGTATTTACTTTCAGGTATCACAGATCGAAATTATTCGTTCATAGTGTGTTAATTTACGTTTTTTGATTGAGTTAAGCCTACCAATTGATATTTTATCGTGTGTTTTTCTATGTTGTGATGTTATACTATTGTTTCAGAAAAAGGGAGAAGGTTTGGTACCATTAAAACGTTTAATCCCGCTGCAAATGTTTGCACCTGTCCTAAGTCAGTAATCTGATGTACAGTAGTTGTCGTTTGTTTATGTAATTTATACGTGTTTCTCGTTTCTCGTTTTTTATATAGACTAGACCGTTGGTTTTCCCAATTGAATGGTTTTACACTAGTAATTTTGGGGCCCTTTATAGCTTGTTGTTCGGTGTGAGCCAAGGCTCCGTGTTGAAGGCCGTACATTGACCTATAATGGTTTACTTTTATAAATTGTTATTTGGATGGAGAGTTGTCTCATTGGCACTCACACCACATCTTCCTATATCTATAAACTATTTTTATACAGAAACTTTATTTTGAAATTGTACACTAGCGCAAGATATGATATGACATATGTTTGTTTAGATGTATTGAATATATATTTTTAAAACTATATATCTCTCACATAATGCCATTTGCTATTCTATCTTTAAAGGTTCTTTTATCACTGGCTTTATTTAAGTACTGATATGCACATTCATCATAAGGACAAATATTTTAAAGTTTTAGTAACAATGCGAAGTTAACTACTTATACGATCTGCCCAATATGTAACATACAAAAGGTAGTAATGATAGAATTATGATGGAGACAAATATCATAATCCAAAGAAAATTTTAAAAAAAACCATACATAAAGTTAAGTCATAAAATAATAGTAATATTATTTGTAATTTTTCCTACTTTGAAAAATAGTTATAGTCTTTGAAATCAGTTTTGATTCCTCTAAGATTTTCCACTTTTAACCAATTTCTATACGCTAATGGATAGTATCTTTGTGATGGCTGAAGAACCGAACGTTCACAAGCTTTTATAATTTCACTAAGATGATCATTCCTCCCTCGATATAGTTTATGTCGAATTGAACTAGATACTGTAGGATGACTTACTCTCTTAACGTGTTTTCTTTGTTCTTTGAAAGAACTCTCTGTTTTCATCACATTGTTTGATTCCGATTCTCTTTTCTTCTGCAAAGAACTTACATCCTCCTTCCTTTCTATGTTTCTTTTTTTACTATTTCTCTCCTCGGGAAAGACACGTGGTAGACACAACCTGTTGACAATTTCTGTAGCTTTGTTATATGAAACTGACCTAAACACTGATGATTTAGTATCTGTCTTTTCATCTTTAGTATCATTTATAGTTGTACAACTATGTATTAATGAATATTTTCCCTGTGTACTAACCGTAGTCTCCATCTTTCTACACATTATTTCATTCGCTGGCAGATCGTAAGCACTATATAAATTTCTGATATTTAGTTTTTGTATTGACGAATACCCGACACTGAACGCCATGATAAATTACAGTCCACAATTATCTATTCAAAACTGTCTGAATACATAGCTATTTTAGTTCAGGGTCATTCAAGTGGTTTTAAATATTTCATTATCACCATTTTTTTAATTAACCGTCGTCAATAACTACAATTTAGTTATTTCTTAGTTTGTTTTTAAAATTTTAAAGTAACAATTATTCTTCAATTTCTATTGGTAATACACACCAAGAACCTTTATCACTCACTGGTAAGCTTGCTTCTATTAACCATACAAGAATGGTATGTCAAATATAAGTTTGTTATCTGCAAGGAAGACCTAAAATAAGCGGAGAGTAACACCTTCATGAAATTTTCTAAGCCTTTTGGATAAAAAAAAAAAACAAAAACGAAAAACAATTGACAAAACTATGGATGGAAACTCATAGCAATATGTTGGTTCTTTAGAAAATATAAAAAAAATCAACCAAATCATGATGGCTTCCGTAACGCTTTTAAAGGGATGACTTCGTCTTTACTATTGGAACATTTGATGCTATAGCTTCCTTGTAAACAGTAACCCTCTATCAAGGAAATAATTAAAGAAAACGCAAGCTTTGGACTATAGTATTAATTGGGAGATATATACTCCATATGCAGGGACTGGTAAAATGTTGCTACACAGAAATAGAAACTTAACAAAGTGAAAATTGAAACAATTTCTTTCATCGTAAAGTTTAGTTCTCGGCAGATCCTCATTATCAATTTCTAGCTGTAAGTGAAGATATGAAGGAGACTCAATTTTATATGTGGTATTCTTTAACCATATATTGTAACCTTTACTCATTTGTGGTATCCTTTACTCCTGTGTGGTACTTTAGTATCCTTTACTTTTGTGTGGTATATTTTACTCATGTATGGTATCCTTCACTCAAAGTTTGTTGGGATAAATGCGGTTAAGATACTAGTAGTCAACAAACTGTGAACTATTCAGTGAAAGGACATCATCTTTATAACTGAACGTGAAGTTAAAGGTTAATTCCATCTTTTTTAATTTTTCTGGACAAGCTCCTGTATAAAATTTGTCTCGTAAGAGTAAAGAAACAAGTAGGCAAGTCGAGGGGCAAAGTTGCTTCCCAGCGATAAACCGTTTGTCTGTTGAAAAGCACGTTCTTCAAACGTAACAAATATGTTTTCAATCAAAATATAAAGCATCTTGGTGATGCCAGTTTCAGAGAATTTTATGTTTGAATCATATTTTTTTTTTTATAAAGTGCGATTTATCCCTTGCTAAAACAAGATATTTGTATCTACGTTGGCCATTATTTTGTTTAGAATGAAAATTACTAGTGTAAAGGCTAGAGAAGTCAAACGTTTTAAAGTATTATAAGAGGAAATAGACTTAGATTGTATATACTCATACAGATCATTGCAATTTTTTAATATCTACATCTTATGATTGGAGCAATGCTAAAATATGATACTTTTCATTTTCAACTTATCAAGACTATATTTTCAAAGGATCACAGTAGGATATTTAACAAAATCATCGAAGTTAGTTTTGTTAAAATCCTTCACTCTATTTTGACCTGTGCATTTGATTTAAAGTGAAAAGTATCATAGTGTCAAAACGTATTAGGAAAGATTTTTGTTTTAGTCTTAAAAATCGTTTTTCATTCAAATATATTTTTTTGTAAAAGTATCGAATGTTTATGCACACACAACTGTTCACGACAGAACTACTCAACTGTATGTTTTTTTTATCAGTTGATACAGTTCTTTACATTTAAACTAAGAATGTGAATTTTGATAAAAATTTCAAAAACGTTGTGTCACGAACAGTTTTGTTTTAACAGCTAGATCATACAGTGTTCTTATAAGAAAATTGTTTTGCCTTTATTCTTTTTCAACAATTATCTCATTTAACTGTTATTTTGTTTCAATGCCATAATACTTCAAAATTTTTTTTAAATCTTTCAACATTTAAATCAAGTATAACAACTATTGTGCTGACCTCGTTTTCTTATTTTCATTTGAATAATTTAAGTTGTATGATATATAATACTTACCAAAAATATAAATTGAAATTCAAAAGTCACCCATAATACGATTTAAAGAAAATTAAACTCTAATGTAAATTTTGACTACAATCTATTTTGGTGTGTTTGTCAGATCAAATGTTTATAGAAAATGTCCGTGTACATGTATAAAACATAAATTTAATATCATTGTCCGCATATTTATTCATTTATACACCAAGGTGTTAGCATGTCAATGTGGACCCTATAACAAAACAAAAACAAAAAAACAAAAGAGAAAACAAACCAAGGACACAAACAATACCACAAGCAATTGCAGCACAAAAAAAATCAACACCCCTCCCCTCTATAGATAAAAACCCCAAAACATAACAAACAACAAAAACCAAATAAAACAATCAAAACACAAAGGAGACCATTGTATCTCTCTATCTGTTAAAAATATAAATACAACAGGTGGTAAATGTTGAATACTTGACAACAAATTCAGTGAAACTATGGATTGTCAAATAGAATTGAGAATGGGAAGGGGAGAATGTGTCATAGAGACAACAACCCGATCAAAGAACAGAAAGCAGCACAAGGCCACCAATTCAAATCTCCCTCAAAGTTGGGTTACAGTAGCAATGTTTACCTATGACAAGTTTTACTCTTCTGGCTAGGGTCTATTTGGCTTTGAAGGTCATCCGTACCTGATCATTTATTCTAGAAACACACGTAATGCAAGCAGAAATAGGTATCATATGTGTGTATTAGAAATTTATCAGTGTTTTTCTAGTGTATACTAATACCTCCAATGTTATTTGTTAATAATTGAATGCTTCTTTTTTTAATTTTATTGGGGAATAAAAGCGTTGACCGTAGCACATTTTGTATGAAGCACGAAAGCACCTCATATTAGAAATGTGCACACAATAACGTTTTTATAACAATATAAAACCACAAAAAGAAGTATTACATTTTTATGCTACAACCATAAAACTAACAGCTAGAATTGTTCTGAGGTTATCAGCTAAAACATCAACATGAAGCTCCGTTTCTATCTTTTTAAACGGCATATAGACATAAACATAACATTTAGTTGAGCATCAAAGGAGACTACATACAAAACAGAAGAAGGTCAACTTTGCTTGGTGGAGTTAAACTGTACTGTGCGGTATGGATTTTGATCATTGTTGAAAGCCGTACAGTGACCTATAGTTGTTAACTTTTATGTCATTTGGTCTCTGGCGGAGAGCTGTCTCATTGGCAATCATACCACATCTTATTTTTATATTAAACTGTAGTTTTAGAACGGTTCTACAAATTGGCTTAGGTTCAATATGAATCCGTTTTATTATCTTTTGCATAAAAATAGAGATATTTACGGTTTCAACTAGTATATAGCAGATACAGCTTGCATCCTTAAATACATGAATTTACCCCAATATTCTAGTAGGTTCATATTCCTCTATCTTTGTGTTCTTTACGGTTGTTTGTATATTATTGTTTTTCTACTTACTCAACCCCTCTCTTCTCTTCCAACTTCCGGGATGCATTTAGGGATGAGGAATTCCACCCGTCTGTACTGAAAAGTTTACATATTGGCTAAATTTAGACCACATGTTAATATATCAAAGAATAGAATAATAAGTTTCCCCCAAATAGTCCAGTATACCTACCAAGAATATAATGAATTATTGGATTTGTATCTGCATATGATAATACTTTATTCCAAAACAAATACAGCTGATAGGAGGCATACATATAGTGATAAAAAATTATATGCACCAACAACAAGAATTTTTACAAAATATTCTGTAAATTACACAATAATAAATAAAAGAGTGTACATGGAATACAATGTAATACATAATACAAAATACGAGCGGAGAATGATATACTGTAATGAACACAGTATGTGAAAACATATATACTATATACATGCAATTTAATTATAAGTTTTTCTGCTAATTTAGAAAAAAATATACCCAAATTATTTAATTCTTGAATATTTCTATTAGATAACAACTGGGTTAGATTGTATGCAAATGGATTTCGCCTATAACAGTTTTTTAAAGATTTTTCTCGGATTCTTGACATTCAAGCTTAAAAGTGGTGTTTATCAGCTAGTAGCTAGTGTTACAGTTTGTACATAGTCTTTTATGTTTATCAGCATTATAATAATTGCCTGTTTCTATGTTTAAACTATGAGCTGATATACGATTTACATGTGTATCTAAATAAAGTTGATAACCATGTGAACTATACATGTATATGAATATAAAATGACATTTACTTGAATTCTCAAAAAACGCTGTTGCTTCACTAATGAATGCACCAAGTATTCTTTCTTTCAATTGTAATAGAAAAATATCCGTACAAACTGCACTTTGCCTTAACCAAACATAATTAAATCCACATCTTTATAAAATACCTCTAATCTGACAACACCAGTTTTGTTTATCATTCTTTCAAATACAACTTATTTCAAACAAAGAAAGAAAGACTAGTGAAAAGTACATTTTGAATAAGACAAAAGTATAGGTTAAAAATTGTGATAGTACATATATATTATACATGGTCATTATTTCGCCATGTTGAATATTATGCAACTATAGATAAGAAATAAATATGCTATACGAATCTTTCAATCTTGCGTCTGTATTTATTTTTAAAACTATTTACGAAAAAGTTTATTCATCTAATGCAATGGTGTCACTTGCTAAAATCTTACTTCCGTTTAACCTCCAAAACCACTGCGGTCTTGAATTTGTTCTCCTGTTATTTACATCCATAATATCAGTTCTCTCTCCAATCACATTTTTCACTTGACACCAGTCTTTATATGCTAATGGATAATACCTTTGTGAGGGATGGAGGGTTGATCTTTCACAAGCTTTCACTATATCCGGCATAAGGTCCCTGCCGTATTTGTCCTCACGGTATAATTGAAGACGAATTAAGCTGGACACAGTTGGTTTATTAGCTCTTTCTATGTGTATTCTTTGTTCTTCAAAAGAATGTTCTTTCGGAAGTAATTTTCTTTCGGGTTTTCTCTTCATTTCAGAGCTACGCTGCTCTTTTCTGAATTTCTCCATCATTTCCCTTCGCTTTCTTTTCTCAATAATATTTCGTATTTCGTCATAAGAAACACGAGGTATGCTTAATCTATTGGCAGTTTCTGTCGCCTTATCACATGAAACTGTACCGAAAACAGATGGCTTATTGTTTCTTTCTGCATTTGTTGATTTCACTATGTATTCACAACCTTTAATTAATAACATTCTGTCCTTTTTATTCACTTGAGGTAATATTCGCTGTTTTCGACTCATATTGTCATGCCCAAAATCCAAACTATGTTACTGTTAAAAAAGTGTTGTACGCAATGCTAAAACTAAGTACAGTTGGTGTATCATTTGATAAATAATTGTCTAATTATTCCAAGGTTGCAATGATTGATTTAAATTTTAATATACAATACATATACTTTGATACTCTATATTGATAATTGCGGTTTAATGTGGTCATGTCATTTTAAAATATAATTTAAAACCATTGTACAATACAATATGGTATAGCAGAAATATTTGAACCCAGTAATTTATTTCCAACACGCTAAGTTTAAAATATCAAATTAGAATCGGTTGTTTGATATTTACGTAAAAGATATTCCCCTGCCACCAGACTACTTGTATTGGGTGTGCCTTAGGCAAGAGAATTTAAAGAGATCTTTATATTTGACTACAAGTGTGGACACAGATCAGTTCGGATATTATGTTTATATGTTTGACAGTGTTTTCTCCCAAAAAGTTTTCTATGTTTTTTTTTTCAGTGTTTTATGTTAAACTGTGTTCCACAGTGACAGCCATCCTCAATATCAGACCAGTACCAAACACTAAAAATTTGTAGTGTCGGGTTTTTTCAATATTTGGGTTTTATGTTAAAGATTATCATGGAGGAGACACTTTTTGTGCACATTATACGGATTACCAATACTTCTGTTAAAATATATTCCACTACTTTGCTTTTGTATACAAAATACTAAAAATAAGTAGAGGAACACATAAGCTGCATTTCTGCATTATGTGATTTAAATATGCAAGATGGTTTATAAAAATCTGTATGTATGTTCTTCTCGTATGGTTCTAATTATGTCCGTTGTGGTGGGTATTTTTTACTCGGAACACTTAGTTAAGGATCTTTCCAATATCATTAGTGAAAGATTTCGTTTACATGTTCGACATTGTTTCTTAGAAGATATCTTATAGTTAAAGTTATGATAAAACCTGGCATGCACATGGGGCTAGATGAGCAAGAAAGTACACTTCTGTTGTATTACACATGTATTTGAATTTTTTTTTGAAATTGTCTTTTTCTTAGATTCTCCATGGCCTGGTTGAAGTTATATAAACATGATAAAAGACAAATTTACCAGTATGAAATAATTTTAATGACATGGTATATCCAATTTATTTGTTTATGATTCTTAATTTCTATAAATAATTTATGACAAATAGTGTAAACTAAAAGAAATGTGAAAAGGGTTTTGCAGAATTATTCTTGTTTCAAGGTTTTTGTTATGTTGATAAAACTATAAATGAAACCTGTAGGATGCAGTTTTGTTGCGGCCATGGTATAAAAATAAACAGTGCTGTAATCTGGCAATTAACATTAACACAAATTAAGAAATAACGAATGAATGATAAAAGATGAACAATAATAGATAATTTTAGGAACTGACTAGTACTTTAGCCTTATGAGTTACATGTACGTCCATATGTATGAATGAATGACCAGTTGCACTCAGGACTCTTCAGTAGACAGTACAAATGGTTAAGGTGACAAAACCACCTAGCATCATATTCCAGGTACATGTAGCAATGTTTGGTATATTTCAATGTGCTTTTTTTATTTGGCTATCTGGATGCAAAATGTTTGTTTCAAATGTAAATAAAAAGCTTTTTTTAAATCTCACTACTCATGTTCTGTGGATGCTGTTTCCTTGTGCTGACAATTTCAACGATCTTACCTTAGTTGTTTATATGAGAATTTTCTCACTGTGTTGAAGACCCATTGGTAGCCTTCAGCTGTTTTCTGCTCTTTGATTGGTTGTTGTTTCTTTGACACATTCCCCATTTCCATTCTCAATTTAATGGTTGTCTGTTTATGAATCTCTGACAATTTCACAAAGAATGCATTGGTATAACAATGAACTGAGCTTAATGCAAAGCACTTCAATAATACACTTAGACAGAGAGCTCAATCCAGTGATATACTTCTTGAACACCATTAACAAACATGCCTAACTGCATTGATCAGAGGTCCTGAAAATAGACATGTCTATGAACATGTGCATAAAACTCATACAAATTTCTGGTAAAAATAGTTAGTAAAAAGCAAGTAGATGTCACTACATGCACAAATAAATACATCCTGAGTGCCTCTCTCTTGAAATAAGAACAAACTTCCACCTTATCATAGTAAACAGGTGAAGAAAAAAAAAGCATTCAAAACTAAAAAAGTGTTCAGTGTCTATTACCATCACAACTGAATCTATACATTTGTAATAGTACATGTATTTGCATCAGTGTAAAAATGTGATTAAAAGTAGTAACTTTTTTATTAATGTATATTATACACTGTTGTATGGCTGTATGCAATTGTTTCACGCCTAGATCAATATGCATAGCAGTGAAAAAGTTTTCTTGTGGATAGATTATACACGAGGCTGGTGTGGACGAGTGGACTGCATCTAGCATAAGGTCTATGCAGTTTTGATATATATATATACATATATATACACGAGAGTGGTGTGTACGCACTTGCATGCACGAAAAAAAAGCCAAACAAATATCTAGATACATGAAGATAGAGAGAGAGCGGTATTGATAATGCTATCCTGAGTTTTATGTATTTTACTTTCAATAAATTTATTCTTTTTTTTTTTTCGGAAAAAAGACATTGCAATGAAATGGATGTATCAGACATGTCAGATGCAGAAGCTAATCCATTTAACTCTTCCAGTATGGAGTCAAAGTCTCGTGTCGGTACTCATGTAGAAACTAAAACTTTGCCTAGTTATTCATCAGGTTCAACAAAAAATGCAAGTACTGTGAAATGTTTTAAAACAGCCTATTAATTGTATAGTAATTGCAGGTCTCCCCATTTATGCAAGGTATAACAAATAATTAGATGACCATTAGTCCAAAGGAAGGCGTCACAGAAAAAAAAAAATTAAAATAGCTAACCAATTGACAAATAATTAGATGACCATTAGCATGATTAGTCCAAAGGAAGCTAAGGCGTCACAGAAAAAAAAAAATAAATTGGCCTTTTAACATGGCCAAGACGTCATAATTATTTTGCTTAGATGACCATTTCATATTTTGGGGGCCAGAAGGAATTTTTGCAAATTGACTATTCATTTTCATCTGTTGCTATACACATGCTTATTTTATTCAATGAATATGATATTCATTTTCAAAATCATCCTCCCCAAAAATCAAACGGTAATCCCCTTTCTTTTCAACTTTATACCTACATGTACTACCACTGTACCTGCCGTTGGGGCAATTCCTCTTGCACCCTATTTTTGATGCTCTCAAGTACATATATTAAGTTTAGCTTCTACAGGCCCCTCATCTGGGATCTGGGAAATGTCCCCTTACAGTGAGAATTTCTTCTCACAACCGATATGGATTTTTGTTTGGGGGTCAAACTTTTGAAGCTATGGGGTAAGGGGGTCATTATGTGGTTTATAAAGTTGGTGGTTGGCAACAAAACTTTTTAATGTGAAAAATTTGAACGGACCCCCTCAGCTGACAAATAATGACCGTTCCCCAAGTTTAACATCTACAGACCCTTCATCTATGAAATGTCCTACTATAGTGAGAATTTCTTCTCGCGTAGCCGTAAGGTTCCAGTTCTCCATTCCAAGTCACTGCTAAATCTGACAGCCATTCAGGTTATTCCACTGTTCCACTGAGACCCAATTTCACTGACGGCTAGAAATGTTTGCATATATACTAATTCTTACCTTTTCTTTGATGAAAAATATCCAGAAGAAATGATAAAATGTCCAGCTGATGATATAAAAACTTCCGGTTCCGGTTGAAGAAGGATGAAATTTTTCAAGGCTCCCAATATAAATTAGTTATTGTTGTAATAACAAATGTAGGAACAGAAAAATAACATTACATATAGTGAAAATAGATAATAATTAGGAGTTGAAGCAATACAATTAGTTAGGATTAAATCGGATTGTACCAGGTAGCCCATTGTTTACATTAGAGTCGCCCACCATTATGCCGCCAAAAAAAATCAAACACATCAAAACATCAAAACCTACCAGCCGATCCAGACTAGGTTCCCATACTCAAAACAGGTCAAAGTCCGACAAAAATAAGGTAGAGATTTGGAAATGTGAAACATGTAAAAAGACTTTACACAAGAAACTGACAAAATAATCCAGTGTGAATATTGTGAAAATTGTTATTGCAGTAACTGCCAAGAATTAACATCAGAACAATAACAGGTATTTATAAACCCATCTCTACCTGGTTCTGTCACACTTGTGAAGACAAAGTTATGAAAAACATTCGTACCGACAGAGGAGTTGAGGTAAGATGTGCAGAATTTCTTCAAGTAATGGAGAAAAGAGTCATACAATTAGAAACAGAAATCACTAAGAAAGTAGATTCTGATCAGGTTATGGTGATAATTAAACAAACTATGAAAGAAACTGAGACTACAGGTCAATCTGAGTTGAATGAGATTAAAGAAACACTTAATAAACAAGTATCCGACATCCGAGAGAGTAGCATTAGTGAGAAAAACATTATTATACATGGGGTAGATGAGGTCACTGATAAAGAAAGTATAGTTCGCAAACAGAGAGACACTGATTATGTTAAAAGTCTGGCATCATTCATTGAAGTTGATAATAATAGCATTTTAATGTCACAAGGCTAGGTAAGAAAAAAGAATCAGATGATGATTTAGGGGATAAAAAACCAAGACCATTGAAAATAATATGGGCTGATAATGAGTCCAAACGTATATTTATGAAACAACGTTACAAACACGTTTTGCAGGATCTCAACATTGACGACTTCAAGTCTAAACCTCCTGATTGCACCTGTGCTAATTCCCAATTCACATATAATCCGGCTGGCCACGTTATTACCGGAGACCTCAACATTGTCAATAACACTTCCCTGCGAAATTTGTTATCTAAAGGTCCAAAATATCGTGAGCCTAAATCCATCAATTGGAAATACAACTTCAAAATACTGATTGATTCAGTCGAGGATTATGCCAGGCAATTGGCTAAACGCGAGAAAGAAGACGTAGATACTCTTTCCGAATGGATTAAGGCTGTGAGTCCGTTGATACAAATCCGAATTAAGAAACTAAATGGGTCTATCAATACCCACGCTACGTCAATTTTTAAAGACCCAAATGTTGCAAAACAATTGTCCTACCTCCATGACAAATATGTTGTTGTCCCCGCAGATAAAGCCCCAAACAACATCGTTTTTGCGTGTAAATATCATTACATAAACTGCTTGATAAATGAATTAGGTATTGACAATTCACTTGGAAACCCAACATTTACCCTCACGACACTTACCAAAGAGGAAATCCTGGATAATCATAGGTCTGTTCTATGTTCCTTTGGAATTTCAACCAAAAAGATGAAGAACTGGATCTTCCATCACTGTATTGGATACCTAAACTACATAAGTGTCCAGGTATATTGCTGGGTCTTCCAAGTGCTCCACGAAACCTCTTTCTAAATTATTAACATCTATTTTATCAGCAATCAAAGCCGGGCTCCAAAGTTATTGTGAAACTGCCTATTCTTTAGGTGGCGTGAATCAGATGTGGATACTAACAAATTCCAAAGATCTTTTAGAGTACATACAATCTAAGACTCTCTCGTCTTGCAATAGTATTAAAACATTTGACTTTTCTACACTTTACACAAGTATTCCCCATTCCAAACTTAAAGACAAATTGAAAGAGTTGGTATTACTTTGTTTCATTAAAAAGAATGGCGAACGTAGATACAAGTATCTTGTATTGGGGAGGGATAAATCATACTTTGTAAAGAATCACTCTGATTCAAACAAAAAATTCTCTGAAACTGACAATATCAAGATGCTTGATTTCTTGATTGACAACATATTTGTTACGTTTGGAGGACGTGTTTTTCAACAGACTGTCGGAATTCCAATGGAAACCAATTGTGCCCCTCTTCTTGCCGACTTGTTTCTTTATTATTATGAGGCTGACTTCATACAGGAACTTCTTAAGAAGAAAGATAAGAAGTTCTTCTTAAGAAGAAAGATAAGAAGTTAGCAATATTCTTTAACTTTACGTTCCGCTATATTGATGATGTTCTCTCACTAAATAATACAAAATTTGGTGACTATGTTGAACGAATCTATCCCATCGAACTAGAGATAAAGGATATTACAGATACAGATAAGTCTGCCTCATATCTTGACTTACATCTAGAAATTGACAATGAGGGTCGGTTGAAAACAAAACTTTACGACAAAAGAGATGATTTCAGCTTCTCAATTGTGAACTTTCCATTTCTATGTAGCAACATTCCAGCAGAGCCTGCAAACGGAGTATATATCTCCCAATTGATACGATATTCCCTATCATGATTTCCTTGATAGAGGATTGCTGCTCACAAGGAAGCTATTAAACCAAGAGTTCCAAATGGTGAAGTTGAAATCATCCCTTCGTAAATTTTACGGACGCCATCACGAGTTGGTTGACCGTTATGGAATAACCGTTTCACAGATGATATCGGATATGTTCCTTATGTCGTAACTACAATACCCTTCCCTTTTCACGAATGTGACCTACCGAATTAGACTATTTACCGGATTTGTAATAACATAAGGTAGCAATAAACAGTTAGGAAAAATATCAAAATTTTCCTCATAAATTTTCCCATCCCTTTTCATTGCTTTCTTGCAATATTAAGCTTACTGGTTGTGTCATATATGTGCATATGTATGTAATCAGAATCTTCCATAGATTTTATATCTAGTATATAAAATGGTAAAATATATTTATTTTGTGGTGTATCCATGGCAACAATCTGCATTTTTTGTTATAAAATATTGCAAAAGGGAAAAGATGTCACATATTTCCCAAAATTTGGTCAAAAGTAGAATTTCAATCACTTCAAGTAATACCTTTTCTGAAACTGTTTACATATATCTTCCATTAAATCCAATGAAATTCATATGTCTTTCGTCTCATTTTTTGTAAAATTGCGTCAAAAACTTTGTGTAGAAAAAAAGTGTTTGTAAACATTACATTAATTTCTGGACCGAAGACCGGTCTAGCTATGAAAATACGGAGAGTCAAACAGAAAATAGCCCATAAAACATGTAAAAAATAATCTTGATGTTCTTATAAACCATCTTTGAAGGCTAAATTAGTACTCAGCTGTCTAAAATGAATTTTATTACACAATAACTTTCATATTTGAAAAATCCACCAGGGCCAATATGCGAAACTAAACTCCTAACTGTGTATTGCTACCTTAATAGTAAATATTTTTTAAATTCTCCTTTTAACTTATTTTCTGTGTTCTGCTAGCTAAAACGAGTAAAATGGCCTTTTATTTTTGAAAATTGGTTGAGTAATGAATATTTTATGAAGGTTAGCAGTTGACACTGAAACGCGACAAAACTCATTTAAAGAAAGGTGCCAAGTCAAAGTGTAAAATCTTGTTTCTAACTCAATTTTGGCAAAATCTTAAAACTATACCTCTTTGTCAGTGTTTTAATGTTGAAAATCTTAATAAGATCTCTGATAATGCAAAATTGTACAAAATTTAGCAATTTCAAGCATGAAAATGGTAATCTTTATGTTTATTGTATACCAAAGACTTGATTAAAAAACTTGGTAATAGGGAATCAATTTCTTACAGCTGAATCAACTGTACATTTAATATATGTCAAAATATAACATGAAATTTTGATAAAAATAATAATTTGATATATTCGCAAGAAAAATACAAAGCGTTCAATACTTAGGCTACTACATACAGAGAAATCCTTCAGAAGCAAGGGTTAAGCCAATAGAGTACAAATATAAGCCTTTTGTCAAAATGTCTCAATTTTGGTTGCTAAGGACTGTAAACAATAAAATTGACATGTATTGTCATTCTTAAACACTTAATCCCTCAGAAGTTGATATAGAATCTAAATATCAATAGATTTGTGGTATGAAAAGTCTTAAATTATACAATTCTGAGCTTGGTAAGTATGCCATAAGGTAGCAATAAACAGTTAGGAAAAATATCAAAATTTTCCTCATAAATTTTACCATCCCTTTTCATTGCTTTCTTGCAATATTAAGCTTACTGGTTGTGTCATATATGTGCATATGTATGTAATCAGAATCTTCCATAGATTTTATATCTAGTATATAAAATGGTAAAATATATTTATTTTGTGGTGTATCCATGGCAACAATCTGCATTTTTGTTATAAAATATTGCAAAAGGGGAAAAGATGTCACATATTTCCCAAAATTTGGTCAAAAGTAGAATTTCAATCACTTCAAGTAATACCTTTTCTGAAACTGTTTACATATATCTTCCATTAAATCCAATGAAATTCATATGTCTTTCGTCTCATTTTTGTAAAATTGCGTCAAAAACTTTGTGTAGAAAAAAAGTGTTTGTAAACATTACATTAATTTCTGGACCGAAGACCGGTCTAGCTATGAAAATACGGAGAGTCAAACAGAAAATAGCCCATAAAACATGTAAAAAATAATCTTGATGTTCTTATAAACCATCTTTGAAGGCTAAATTAGTACTCAGCTGTCTAAAAATGAATTTTATTACACAATAACTTTCATATTTGAAAAATCCACCGGGGCCAATATGCGAAACTAAACTCCTAACTGTGTATTGCTACCTAAGCAACACGACGGGTGCCACATGTGGAGCAGGATCTGCTTACCCTTCCGGAGCACCTGAGATCACCCCCAGTTTTTGGTGGGGTTGGTGTTGCTTAGTCTTTAGTTTTCTATGTTGTGTCTTCTGTACTATTATTTATCTGTTTGTCTTTTTATTTTTAGCCATGGCGTTGTCAGTTTATTTTCAATCTATGAGTTTGTCCCTCTGGTATCTTTCGTCCCTCTTCTTTAATAAGGCTGAATTTTCATTTAGTGATTATGATATGTTCCCAGATAATTTCTCGTCAGAAAGCGGACGTGGAATACTTATATATGTGAAAAGAGAACTTAAAGCAGTCGAAGTAAATATTGAATCTGAGTTCAAAAGTAAAATCACAAAATACTGAACTCGAGGAAAATTCAAAAGGAAAGTCCTCAATCAAATGGCAAAATCAAAGTTCAAACACATCAAACGAATGGATAACAACTGTCATATTCCTGACTTGGTACAGGCATTTTCTTATGTAGAAAATGGTGGATTGAACCTGGTTTTATGGCTAGCCAAACCTCTCACTTGTATGACAGTCGTATCAAATTCCATTATATTGACAACGATGCGTGAACAAAACAAACAGACACAATTGGTAAAATGTCAAAATAGGATTACAGCAGTCAACATTGTGTTATCATCTTAATCACTATAAAACAAACAAATGTTACGAAGAAGCACAAAAGGGGGCATACATCAAATTTAACATCCTCATTATGCTTATATCATACGATTTTATTTATCTATGTAAAATCCACCTATAAGGATGGAAGGTTTTAAGTACTGGCGTAAAATCGCGCGTTTGAAATTCGTACAGGTAGACATAAATAATTTTGTCGTTCAAGGTATAAAGAGATACATAAACACAGAGTCACGCAAAGAGCATGTATAGGTTAAAATAAACATAATAAGACAATGACAAGTTACTGATAGGATGTATATATAAAAGCCCGTCGTCTGATAAAACCAACCATGAAAATTTGAATGAACTTTTGCTGAAAGTTAGTCGACTCGAGGAAAAATTTAGCCGTATACTTGTGGCAGGGGACTTTAACTTCCCAAAGATAGATTGGGCTCAGTGGGAAGCTGGTGATGAAACTGATCTTAAATTTATAGAGTGCATTAGAAATTGTTATTTCGATCAATTAGTCGATAAACCTACCAGATATAGGATTAATCAACAACCATCAACCCTTGATTTATTATTAGTAAATGATAGCAATAGAGTATCGAAAATTAACTATGATAATCCACTTGGATCTAGTGATCATTGCGTACTGAATTTTAATTATTATTGTTATATAAATTATGACTCGAACAAAAGTCAGAAATTTAACTATTTTAAAGGTGACTATGATAAAATGAGAGATAAGTTAAATTTAAACTGGAATGAGTTATTAGATGGAAAATGTACAGAGGACATGATTAGTATTTTTATGGACAAATTAACTGATACAATGAATGAATGTATCCTAAAAGCAAACCAAATAGTAAGAAAAAGGGAAAACACCACTCTCGAGTGAAGCAGTAAGATGTATTAAGAGGAAACAGAGGCTATGGACTCGGTACTTAGAGACTAGAGATAGTACACAATATAGAGATTATTGTAAAGCTAGAAATAAGGTTAAAACAGTAACTAGGAATGAAAGAAAACGTCATGAGAAACAGATAGCAGAAAGTGCCAAAACTAGCTGCAAAACTTTTGGAAATATGTAAACTCTAAACGAAAATCGATATCTGGTATATCAGAATTACACACTAAAGTAAATGGTACAGAATTTATAGTATCTACAGACAGTGAGAAAGCTGAAGTACTAGCTGCATTCTTGAGTAGTGTATTTACATTAGAATCAGACAACCCAGTAGATAGTGGTAAGAGATACTGTGACAATTCCTCAAGTGATGAGCTTTTTAATAGTAAAGAGGTTAACAAATTACTAAAGGATCTTAATACATCTAAATCACCGGGCCCAGATCAAGTGCACCCTAAAGTTTTATTTGAACTAGCAAACACTATTGACTCGCCACTGAGTAGTATATCTAATGAAAGTTTTAAGAGTGGGACAGTACCCCAAAGATGGAAAATAGGTCAAATATCTGCATTATCTAAGAAAGGTGATAAAACATCCCCATCCAACTATAGACTGGTTAGTTTGACCAGTATTATTAGCAAAATAATGGAAAAACTTGTGAGACAGAGAATAGTCCAACACATGAATAGTCATAATTTATTTAGTAACAAACAATTCGGTTTTATAAGTGGGAGATCCACCTCCTTACAACTTATGAAAGAGGGACGAAAGATACCAGAGGGACAGTCAAACTCATAGATCGAAAACAAACTGACAACGCCATGGCCAAAAATAAAAAGACAAACAGACAAATAATAGTACAGATGACACAACATAGAAAACTAAAGACTAAGCAACACGAACCCCACAAAAAACTGGGGGTGATCTCAGGTGCTCCGGAAGGGTAAGCAGATCCTGCTCCACATGTGGCACCCGTCGTGTTGCTTATGTTATTACAAATCCGGTAAATAGTCTAATTCGGTAAGTCACATTCGTGAAAAGGAAGGGTATTGTAGTTACGACATAAGGAACATATCCGATATCATCTGTGAAACGGTTATTCCATATCGGTCAACCAACTCGTGATGGCGTCCGTAAAATTTACGAAGGATGATTTCAACTTCACCATTTGGAACTCTTGGTTTAATAGCTTCCTTGTGAGCAGCAATCCTCTATCAAGGAAATCATGATAGGAAACACAAGCCCGGGAATATCGTATCAATTGGGAGATATATACTCCGTATGCAGGCGCTGCTGGAATGTTGCTACATAGAAATGGAAAGTTCACAATTGGGAAGCTGAAATCATTCTTTTGTCGTAAAGTTTTGTTTTCAACCGACCCTCATTGTCAATTTCTAGATGTAAGTCAAGATATGAGGCCGACTTAACTGTATCTGTAGTATCCTTTATCTCTAGTTCGATGGGATAGATTCGTTAAACATAGTCACCAAATTTTGTATTATTTAGTGAGAGAACATCATCTATATAGCGGAACGTAGAGTTAAAGGATATTGCTAACTTCTTATCTTTCTTTATAAAGGTTCTTGATAGATGGACTGAAATTCTAGACAATGGAGGAATACTACACTCAATCTATATGGACTTTATGAAGGCCTTTGATAAGGTCCCTCACAAGCGCCTTTTACTAAATCTTAAACAGTATGGTATAAGAGACAAATCCTGTAATTGGATCCAAAGCTTCCTAAGTGACAGAAAACACCGTGTAAACATTTGCGGAAATTATTCCAGCTGGCATAACGTAACTAGTGGAATCCCTCAAGGATCAGTCCTGGGTCCAATACTACTTGTCATTTTTATCAACGACTTACCAGAAAGTGTGATATCAGAGGTGTTCCTATTGCTGATGACACTAAACTGTTCAGAGAGATTAAATCAGAGAATGATGTTAGCCTACTACAGCATGATTTGGACAATTTGTTCGATTGGAGTGTCGAATGGATGCTACGCTTCCATCCTGATAAATGTAAGGTGCTGAAAATTTATAACAAACGGAAACAAGTTGACACATATAGTTATCAAATGAAAAAGTATGATGGTGGTACGACAACATTGGATGTGATAGATAAAGAAAAAGATATTGGAGTAAACATAGATAGTCATCTGGCGTTTGATAAACATATACAAATTCAAGTAAACAAGGCAAACCAAATAGTCGGTATTATCCGAAGAACGTTTAAATCATTAGATTACAAATCCTTCTGTCTGTTATTTAAGGCGCTGGTAAGACCAGACTTAGAATATGCAAATAGTGTATGGAATCCATATAGAGTAAAAGACATTGAATCATTAGAAAATGTCCAGAGACGAGCTACTAAGATGCTACCATACTTAAATGACAAAAGTTATATAGAACGACTACAAATACTGAAATTGACAACACTAAAGTTTAGTCGAATGCGTGGGGACATGATAGAAGCATTCAAAATATTGGCTGAATATACGATAGTGAAGCAACTACCGATTTGTTTACTTTAAACAACAGTACAACTAGAGGACATAAATTTAAAATTAACAAACAAAGATGCAAATTAGATATGTGTAAACACTTTTTCACAAACAGAATAGTAGACACACGTAACAGCTTGACAGAACACATTGTAACAACCACTAAAGTGAAAACATTTGAAAACAGACTAGACACTTACTGGAAAGATCATCCTATGAAATTAGACTATTCAATTGAGGATGGACAACACACAATTAGAGTAACCAGAAAAGAAGACACTACGGTAGAAGAAACGATAGAGATGAACATAGAGGAGCAGCACTCCTGCGTTCATAACGAACGTAGGTAAACGTAGGTAGGTATATACGATGACCTAATTTTGGGAGAAAATATAAAATAGAGAACTCTATTAAATTTCACGGAGCTGAATTTCTGGATTATCCAAATTGAACATTCTGGAAAATTTCTCAGGTGTCCCACACAAAACAAAGGTGTCAAGTTGAGAATTTTGAAACAAAAACATCAGTTCAGCGATACAGGCCTTATTTATATGTATGTTTATGTGTTTCGTGTCAACCCCTATAACAAATTAAAAGTTTTCAAATAAAACACTTCCGCCCGCCATGATCCAGTAAATATTTATTTTGTTATAAGAGTAGTTAATAAATGGCTCATTTTAATTATAATTTTATATATAAAACTATTGTATCGATATACTTTTTTTCTAAAACAAAATGGAAATTATTGAATTTGATGCAATGGAATACCATGTTTGTGACCAATAGTTCACATATCAAATAAATCCTTCATTATCACTCTTCTATGTCATATACAAAAAGGTCAACGCATTGTCAAAGAAACCATGATAATTCCCTCATTCGCAGTGAGAATCGTGAATTAATTAATTTTTCGGTCAATAGTTTTTCGAAATTCAAATTCTTAAATCAGTTAATTCTATAGTTCGTCAAAGTATAAAAGTGTAACGTCCAAAATAAAAGGGTTATAGTCATTAGCCTGTTGTTTGTTGTTAGGTGTAAACACCACTTTCAGTGACCTTGACTTAATCATTGCGTCATGGAGGAAGCCAGAATACCCAGAGAACCACGACATTCGGCAGGAAAAATGGTTATCCTTATTAAGTAAGGAGTTGTGGTATGATAGCATATGAGAAAACTATCCAATGGCGTCCAATGCCGTGGATGTAAGCATGTCACCGTACGGTCTTCAGCAACGAGCAAGACCCATCCGTATAGTCATCTGTACGGCAATCTTTGTCAATTAAGATCGGAGTCGAACGCACCTTGTCACAAGCGGGGTTTGAATTCAAAACCTCTGCTTTTACAGGCTAGTGATCACTTTAGATGAACTGCTCCTAAAACAAAAACTCAAACGACAGGACCATACAGAAGAACGACTGATATTGACACTACGCAAGGTTAAGAAAGGTTCCAACTTCCTCAGGCAAAGTTGACACAGGGAAGTTGACAGATGAATTTTTCTTTTTAGGTCACAGTCTCTTTCGGTCATATAGCTCCCAAACGTTTCTACATATTTATACATCTCTAATTTTCAAATGTTTAGTTTTTTGCGTTTTTGGTGAAGGTCCATCCAGAAAAGCGCTTCAGATGCACTGAATTAAAAAGTATTGTTTTCATTAAATGTCAACGTCACATATTAGTTGACCGATTCGATATGCGAGTTTGTCTCAACTCTTTCGAGACATATTTCGGTGATTTAGATCTCGAGACACCAGAATAGTCTGTATATTTATATATTTTCTCCTACTCCCTATTGTGAATTCAAAAGTGAGATTGAATTTGCGTGTTGGGTTGTGCATGCATTGTAGACGATGCATGCTTATCATGTCTACAAAAAAGTTTCGATCCGTTTTGAGTTCATGTGATTCCCTCCGTTTTTTCTCTTGATGTATATATCCAATATGGATTTACGAGTTTTGAACATAGATAAACGAGTTTTCTTCGTTTTTTTACATCGCAAGTCAAACATGTCGATGGCGATTTTTGTTGTGTATGTCTAGGCACAGTATGGTGCTGTGTATGTTTTGGCACAAAATTCTAAGTACTCAGAAGATGTGATCGACAAACTACACTGCTGAAACAACAGAATCTACTTATACCAGGGCTTACAAACAGCAAAGGGTATTTGAACTAAAAAAAAAGAGAGAAATGTTTATATTTGAATTTCAGATAGTAAAGCGATTCTTTCCTAAGTAGCAAAATACCTGCATTACCGTTGAATGCATTATTCATCTTGTTTCACATCGACTTCTTCACGGAAACACAATCAGTATCCTAAAAACTGCTCAGAACTACAAATAGGATTTGGTTGCCATCCCGACTTTGTCGATTGTTATTTGAAAAGTGTGTAACAAATTATCAACATACTTCTCCAAAGTTATTTAACGTGCAGACAGTGTTAGTGTTACTCTCTCTAACTGAACCTTTTCGTCTCCTTAACATGACCAGCATCACTGAAAATTATACCTCACTCATTTCTGGTCTTACTTTGGTGGGGGATGACTAAGAGACCATACCATTTACTACTGCTACCTTTTGAAATTCTTGTTTTGAAAAAGGTCAAGTCAACAGTTTGGTAATGAAAGGCTTACATAAATAAGAAGTATAATTATGTTCAACAAAATTATAAAAAAAAAACATATTTATTTTCACATGTTTTATAAAACATAATAATTTTAAAATGTAAAAATCCTTATAAACAAATTCAATAATGAAAATAACAATAAGGTAGGTACCCTATAAAATGCCAGCTAGAAATATTCAGATAAAGTATAACAAATCAAAATAAAAAGGTTAAGAAAGAAATATTGCATAAAATATAAGATATACATTAAAATAACAAAGGATACTGTATATTGCACTAGAGAAATATTGAACTACAAATTGTAACAAATTTAGAAATGGAAAAGAAATAATGGACATATTCATTATGATGCTATACAAAAGAAATGAAATATTGATTGATAGAATTCATGAATTGATCTTCGCTTAGAAGTTATGCAAAAAAATGAAAACAATATGTATGTATAAATTCAATCTTATTGAAAGTTCTGTCGTAACAATGGCAAGAAAAACATTAGCATATAGAAATGGTTTCCGTATGTCAGTTACTGTTAGCCAATCCGTTCACCTTGGCTAGGTCGGGAAAAGATATGTGATCAGACCTTTTGTCCCTCAAATGAAATACTCTGTTCATGATCATTTCCACCAAAAATCTGTTCTCTTTAGTCAAGTCACAAAATATGTTTTAATCGATAAATATCTTTATCTATTGCTTTTAACCAATCCTGCATCTTTAGCCATACCATAAAACATACTTTCACAGTTATCTAATAAGTTTGATGGTGTGTCAAATTCACTAATATTTCCAGCATCCAGCACCATTATTCTAAAGAAAAAAATATATGAAATACTATTTAGTTGTTATAATGATAAAGATATCAAGTTATATTTCTCGAAACGTTAGATTCAATAAATACTCCCTTTCAAAGTTTGCAAGTTTTATTTGAACAATGAATTGAATAACATACCTTATGTATTATTAGCAGATTACTCAGGTCCTTTATAAACAAATAACGAGATGTGGTATGATTGCTATTGAGACTACTCGTATAAGGTGAGTGTCACGCTCATCGCACGTTATATAACCCTTACAAAAAACTCTCTAAAGATCCGTAGGTGACCTGTTGCAAGGCAATATTTCTGTCCCTAATTTTCAAATGGCCAACCAAATTTTACTGCATCCCAGTCAACCTTCCATGAGGAACAGATCTATATATTAAGTGTTAGTTTGTTCTTATCCAGAGTATGCATGAACTATTTGACACTAAATACGTTAATCAAGCAACACTCGACCAATCTGATTTATAAAATGCAGTTGTCCTAGTTTTTAGTTGTAATGATTATTTTCCAGTTTTGGTTTGTATGCAGTCTATAATAAATGTGTATTTAGTCTCTTAAATAGTACCTGACGACCGTTTTTACAATATGTAATAAAACGGCACTTATTATTCTTTACCTTGTGTAGTCCATGATAGTGTTGAGTCTGTGTGCTATTGTAAGGATTGTACAATCTGAAAACTCTGTTCTAATAGTATTCTGTATTAAATCGTCTGTTTCTAAATCTACAGCTGCTGTAGCTTCGTCTAGGACCAGGATTTTAGTCTTCCTCAACAGTGCTCTAGCAAGACACATAAGCTGTCTTTGTCCAACACTTTAAAAAAAATATTCCACTTGATCATCATCTTATATTTCGTTTTATGCAACATGAGAACAATCTTAACCCCAATGAAATAATAACATTTTCGGACAAAGCGGTATAACTCATAATGTCTTATTTCCATACCTGAAGATCGTAAAGGCAGGTCGGAATAATTAACTTTTTAAAATTGAATTATCCCTTGAGAATTAATATTTATTCAGATGAAGAATTGTACGGTAAACAATATATGTATAATACTTTTTCAAATTTAGTTTATATGTTTTTGTAATTTTAACGTTAATGAATTTTTTTGTATAGACTTCAATTGGAAAGAAATTATCATCTTGTATTTTTGTTTAAAACATAGCCTTTCACGAAGCGGAAAGTATTTTACAATTATTAGCGCGGAAAGATTCTCTTTAATTACTAACGTTCATAATTTATCTGATTTTTCTAATTTTTAATTAACGTTTACTGTATCACATTCAATTATGATTTCAACCTTTTATAATGTCTATGGATATCTGATGTACGATTTATTTTTTATTCAAAATACACATTTAAACAAAATTTTATTGCATTGTGTTAGAATTATTACCTAAAATTTTCTCCTCCTTCAGAACACTTGTGATCTAATCCTTCCTCCAAACCATCAACAAACTTCTTTAGATGAGCATGTTCTAATGCCTTCCATATCTCTTCGTTACTGTACTCTTCGAATGGATCTAAGTTCATTTTCATGGTTCCAGAAAACAAGACAGGATCCTACAATAAAGTTTATTTCTATTCGAATGAAAAATAGTATTGCATGAAATAATAAATGATAGATTGATATAAATTAAACATTTATATTTTGTATATCTATAACACTTGTGCGGATATAAAGGCTTAAACCTTTAACATCAGGTCTCATTTTTATTTTAAAGGTAGAAGCATGTTTTAAGCCGCGTTTTCTAATGCACAACTTTCATTTGAAATTTCTACTGTAATAAAATTTTCTTGAACCAAACTGTACTTAAAAAGGTTTGAATATGTACCTGTGGTATAATGGTAATTTTAGATCGCAAATCATGAAGGCCGATAGTTGATATATCAATTCCATCAATGATTATTTTCCCTTTAGCTTTCTCAAGGATTCTAAACAACGCCATTGTTAAGGATGACTTCCCTGCACCAGTTCTGCCAACTATACCAATCTAATAAAAGAAATTCATATTGATTTATGTTATATTGGCCTTATTACATACTTATACTTTATAGTATTGGTTAATGTTCTGGTATAATTTCGTATGTGAATTGTGTAAAGAATTTTCGTAAAACTCAAATCATTTAGTTATTGACATATTGTATAGACACCTGTATATAAGTGAAGGCATGTAGATGGCTGGTGTATATGTCTTTTGGTTTTTATATGTTATCGTGCTGCTGCTTCATTGATGTATACCCAAAGTCTCCATTTAAGCATGTGTAAAGAAATATAAATTCAAATTAATATGGACAAATTACCTTTTCATTTGGTTGTATTGTACACGTTATTCCCTTCAGTACCAAGTCTAAACCTTCTCTGTATCTTACGCCATAATCTTGGAATTCAATGCATCCTATCTCTGGCCAGCTTGAACTAGGTTCCTTCTCTGGAATTTCCCATGCAGCCTATAATCAATGCAAATAAATTAATTTCAGATTTTCTATTTGAAGAGTTTTTAACGCAAGGTCACAAAAAGCTGGCAATTGTTATAAAAAACGGCTTTGAGAATACTAGCTTATCTGTTTTATGAATAGTAATTTACCTAAAATAAGTGGTGTTCAATAATCGAGTATAAGCATTGAGTAATATTTTTTTTCTAATTCATAATTAACCTTACTGATTTCAAAAAATGTAATAACATGAAAAATAATCTATGAAGGTTAAAATGTATACCTCGGTTGGAGTTTCTGTATATTCCTGAATCTTTTCGATCGATACTGTGTTATTTTCTAAATCAGAAATTACTCTTACAACCCATTGCAAACATCCCGTTATCTGAAACAAAAATATATCTTTAATAGATAAATATTTACTTTATGAATTGGCTCGTACTTAGTTTTGAATGTTCCTTTGGTATCTTCCGCCTCATTCTAACATAGTGTTATCAATAATTAAAAAATAATCGCCATAGAATAGTCTTCTGCAATTTGTTTACCATGTTTTTTGCATGGAAAATCTTCTTGTATTCCACTGGCGATGTTGAGTTGTTATTCATAACAGGTGAAAATGCTATATCATATGTGGTAATATTGGAATCAAAATTCAACGAGAACGCAATAAACACGACAAAACACATTAACAGATTAAAACTTCGGATAATGCATCTATTGGATAATATTTTTTTGTTCTGCATATATCGTATCTTTTTAACTTAACAATTAGAAAAGATATTGAATGTAACGAACTATTTAAAAGATCTATAAGAATGTGTCTAAAATACAACTTACCTCCAAAGCATATGTTATAATAAGTCCTACTATTCCCGCAGATAATGTAGCTTTTCCAAGCACAGCAAATATACACACAAATAATAAAATAAGTGCTCCCATAAACTGAAGTCGAACTGATAGCCATCTATAAAAAGTAAAGTAATATATAAGAAATATGTATGTAGTTATAAAATACACATGAATGGTCACTAGAAGTCAAATATATATATAGTTATAATTACTTATATTCTTCCTTGTTGGTTGTAAGCTCTGATGGTTGATGTTCCAGATATAGTTTCAGCAAATTGAGAGTAAATAGGAGAATTTGCAGATGTCTCAAAACGTCTAAGCTGTGTCGAAGTTACTGTATAGAATCTCTACAAAATAAAAAAATCAACTATATGAATTGAATTCGACCGGCTCCATTTGAAGTGAAAATTAAAATGGAAGTCCAACTTTTTTTTTTATAAAATTTAGGATAAAGAATTAAAGTGAAACATGAAATTTGTTCGCACAAAATCGTTTGAAATCTTTAAATTAACATTTATCAATGATTAAAAATGGTAAGTTATGATTATTTACCTGAAGAATGAAGTAAAGGATGGTTATTGGCAAAAGAACGCAGAGAAATTGTGGTGTTCCAAAACATATTATCACGGCATTACAGATGACTACAGCAGCACTGATAATACAGTCTTTGAATTGGTAGATGATTTCGTTATCTATCCTGGCAACGTCGTTCGAAAAGCGATTCACTATTCTGCCTACTGGTGTTGTATCGAAAAAGGTCATTGGTGAACGGAGTATGTTTCTCAGAAGGTTTTTATGAAGTTTTCTTGATGCGTTCATTCTTGCAGTACTGACACCATATCCAACTAGTAGCAAAACAAAACCTGAATAAAACGTTATAAATCTACGTTAAAGCCGAATGTAATGTAAATTATTTTACAACTAATTTGAAGTTCAACCAATAAGAAGATTAATTTTCAATAGTATTTGTCCCGAATAAGGAATGTTAAACACTTGGAAACTTCAAATTAAATCAAACTGTATTATTACCTTGTAATGCTCCGATTCCAGCATAGACACCAAGACGCATATTTCTTTGTGTTGTATCAACAGTCCCATTAATATGAGTTGTATTGTCACTCGTCCATTGGCTTATCCAGACGTCAGAAGACCGATGTAGTATTTCAAATGCTATATTGAATATTAAAATGAAAACGCTAAGTGGAACACCAATGGCACTCATGTAGAACGACATCACTGCACTTCTAGCCTGAAATTCAGTAAAAAAATTATATATATGCTTTGATAAGTTTATAGATATTGAATTGATAACATGCAAAACTTTATTACCAAATTGAACAGACAACAACACAGAACAACTGAACTGACTATGGTCAAATTTTCGAGACAAAAAAGGAGAGAAGATACCAAGGGGGCAAAACTTTATTGAGAACGTATCAAAGATTATTCACAGTAAATAAGCAATTGATATACTACTATATTTATACCATCATTTTGGATTGTGTGTTTTATTAATACAACCAATATTTGTTTGTTTATAATTTCTTTTAGACATTCACTATAAAAGTAAATATTCAATTTTATTACCTTTCCTGATTCATTGGATTCTTCATCAATTATTTTATCCACGGTTTTATTATCTGTTTCGTTAATGTCATTTGTTGTTTTCACAGTGTTGGAATTTTCATCTTTTGTTTCAGATAGAATAGAAGCCTCGTCGTTCCCTGATAGTGTTTCTTCCTTATCACTTCCTTTGTTAATCATATAATTGTCAAGAAATTCGGCAAATGCTCCTTTATGGTCAATTAATTCTTTAAAGGTTCCCATTTCTCCGATTTTACCATCTACCATTGTGATGATCATGTCTGTTTTGGGTAAGAAACTAACTCCATTTGTTACCAAAATTCTTGTCTGAAAAACATTACAAAAACAATAAAAATTGATTTATATAAATATAATAGTATGTTTCTGTATGTTTTATTTCAATAGCTTCGCTTGATGTGATCATTTCATACTATTGTGTTATTGCTTGGATGTACATTGTCTGAGGTCTATGGTAGCCAGATTGATCTTTTTACAAGAACACTAAATACATTTTCGGTTCTTATCGTTATTTTAATTAAATTGGTCGGTTAAGTTTAATTGAAAATAAAGGATTGTTTAAGGAGTTGGAGCAGGTTCATAGTTCAAAACAAACAAACATAAAACTCCCCCAAAAATTCATATGCGCATTAGATAACTGTAATAGTAAAGAATAATCTACCAACAAGTGTGTAATTTTAGAAAACTTCAAAATACCTTGTTTCCTAGTTTTCCTTTCTTGTCGAGTACTTCATCAAATATATGTTTCCCAACATGAGCGTCTACAGCACTAAGGGGGTCATCAAGTAGATAAATATCTGCATCCTGATACAATGCCCGGGCTAAACTTACTCTCTGTTTTTGTCCACCACTAAGATTAATTCCCTAAAAATCACAATATATACTTGTATGTATAGAAACTGGATTAATAACTGTTCCCAATATCTTAGAAATTTCATTTTTTTTCTATATTACATTGTCTTTAATAGTTTTTTCCTTTAATAATATTGTAATTCATAGTATTTTTTCCACAATTTAATTGGAAATATACGCGGGTTTCATTGAATATGTCTTCATAGCTTCAAGTGTTCTTAAGTCAACAATAAAAGAACAAATGATGTTTTTACGAACCTTTTCACCTATTTCTGTCTGATCACCACCAGACAACATATCCAAATCAGTACGAAGTGCCGTGGCATTGATTATATCGTTGTATTCACTTTTATTCATGCCTTTTCCAAACAAAATGTTATTCTGCAGTGATGTGTTCCTAATCCAGGCTTGTTGAGAAACATAGGCCACTGTTCCCTATAATGAGAATATAAATGTAACAAAACACTCATGGTAAATGTTCCAAGCACGAAGAATTAAGGTACATTTTTGAAAAAATTAAATCATTACAGAATGAATTTTATCAGATGTATTTTAAAAGTTAACAGACTATGAAATAGAAATAAAAATGCAACAAACCTTCAGATTAACCTTTCCAGACATTGATTCCATTTCTCCTAAAATAGCAGACAACATGGATGACTTGCCAGAACCAACAGATCCTACAATGGCAACGAATGATCCTTCTGGTATGTGGACATTGATACTGAAAATCAAAACACATGGATATTATAATGTATGGACGACTAGTATCTGGTTAAGTAAAAGAATAGCAACTTAAGTGAAAATTTATAAACCGGTTCTTGTAAGAAGAGAAAGGCTTATATGTGAAGTGATTGCAATCTTCTTAATCAGATGTCTCGACAAAATTTGGGAGGGTAAGCGTTTTTCACATGCTTTTAAAAAATGCTTAAATTAAAACCAACAATCTAATGAAATAAAGCTTTTAACGGAATGCATGCATACTTTTATTACAACGCAGTGGTCAATACAAGAAAATCTGGTAATCAAATTATTTTAATTTTTTGATACGTGTATTTGATATACTGTTTGCCAACCAGTTTCCGATACTTTTATTAATATGCAAATTGATTTAAGATTTGCTACTTACTCCTTCAAAATAAAATCATCTTCTTTATTCCATGCAAAAGTACCACTGTCAACTGTGACTGCATATTCTACAGGAGAAAATAAATCATTTTTATTGATTAATGTTATAGACTTAGTGTTTTTGTTTCGCATTCAAATATTGTGTATTTATTATATTCATTATGTCAGATAATGAAATTCATTAACAAAATACATCTACATTGTCAAAATGAAAAAATCCATTGATATAAATGAAACGTGTGGAAATTAAATATCGTAAAGGTTAAATGAAACATAAATTGTTGAAATTACACATAAACTTTTAATCTTTAAATTTTCTTTCATACTTATAATATATATTTCAGATGGATTATATTACATGTCTAAATAATCTTACTGTTGTCAGAGTTTCTAGTCACGGCTTCTTCATTTAGTTCTTCCTTGTTCAAAAATGTTTGGATTCTTTTCAAAGCAACATTGGCCTAAAATAAAAATGTTCTATACATTTTTCTGGGATTCTCAATATATTAATCTTTGGACTATCAGAATTATAAGTTTTACAACTTAAAGGATTTGGAGAAATTAAATTTTAAATTCTCAAAACTTTACATAAAATATCCCTGCTTCTTAAAACATTGCAGTCATTTTATTTTCATGTACCTTCCCAAATGAAATAGTCTATGTCATCATAAATTACGAAATGTTATTTTTATTTGTTACAGTAGATTCGGAGTATGTTTATCTAAAGTAAAATAACAAGCTATTAAGTTCAGTGTTTTCTACAATAACAATTTCAAAATTACATTTTCATAGTTAGTTAATCTGTTGGATTTTAAATACTAAACCAATATTTTATTTTCATACTCTATATTTTCAAATTTCATATGAATTGATATAAAATAATTACCTGGACGTAGTGATTTACAATGTGAGGCAAAGCATTCAAATTCCAGCTAAGCATTCCAAATAAAGACATCGCCACAAAAGCTTTCTCAGCAGTCAGCACATTCTCAGGGTCGATCAAAACATACATGGCAAATGTCCCCAATGAAACCTAACAAAAATGAAGAAATTTTGTTTTTAAAGATCATCTAATGTTTTGTTATGGAAAATTACATTCGTTACTCAAGTTGAAAAACTCATGAACTTTTTAAATTATTTTTTGAGATCTTGTTTTTTATTTTGCAAATTAAACTTAAAGCTTACCAAAAATGGAGTCAAGCACCATGCCAAATGCATACAGGTACCAACAAGTGCTTGATTTCTGATGACACCCATTTCTTTGTCACGGATCGTTGATATTTGCTTCTCAAAAGAATCTTCCCAGGCATAGAGTTTCAATACCTATAAGAAAAAAAATCTGAGCAATTAACCGCAATGAATATGAAGACAGTCGATACTTTTATCTATGGTCAGTTTAATAGGATTAAAATTAAAAATACGAATCAAGCTTTATTTAAACCTTTTTATTTGTTTATTATATTAAACATCATATATATATATCATTGTATTTGTATTACTAAAGTCGAATGCATGCCTAAATGAAAAACTCACCTTAATGCCATTCAAAACTTCATTCATCATTTTAACTCTGTTGTCTTTCAAATCCATAACCTCTAACTGAAAAAGATTTAATTAAATTCACAATTATCAATTTAATCATTCAAATACTATAATTGTAAATTGTTTTTGTAATTTTTTTCCAAATGCGTTAACTGGAATTAATATCACGAGATAGACATTGTTCATTAAGAATAAAAGTAGGTGTTCAAAAATATTTGACTTACATGCAAATCTTTTCCTTTTTTAACCAAAAACGAGTTAAAAGGTATGAGAACAATCACGATGCCAAGTCCAATAAATGCTGATACTCCAAGCGTCTGCCAAAGTAAGAACAATGTGGAACAGAACATAAATGGTATAGTCCAGAGGTAATTTACGTTATGGAAACAAGTAGAAATTCTACCAGCATCTACAGACAGCAGATTTACTATTTCTCCTGATGTTGAAGATTTCTTTGCTGAGTTGGAAAGTCTAAGTGTCTGAAAAAGAAAATGGATATAAGAATATTTTGTGATGTCCATTACAACTTATTAATAATTTCTTTCTCCTAAATCATTTCCCGTATATTACTCTTTATATTCATAATTTTCTTGAATATTTATTAAAAAATAATCAGAGGAATATGACTTTGTTCCCTATCGCTGACAAAAGATATAGTGAATTTACCTTTTTATATATGACTGATGAAATTGCTATCCACATACGCCTTTCACCGCTACAATTTCTTAGTCCTTGTTGGGTTTCAAAAATGGTTTTGCCAATGGTGAGTCCAAACATCAATATAGCGTACATATATCCTTCCCACAATGCATTTGTATGATCTTCAGTAAACTGAATTAATAATCTGCAAAATACAAAAAAGAAATTAGATTGGTTGATTGGTTATTGGTTGCTTAACGTATATCAAAAATAAAATATATATATGTTGTTTTATAGACTTATAGAGAAATACATACTGGTATGTGTTAATACACGTTATAGCCAACAACAGCTACTGAAAAGATTCATAGTTGCTTAAGAGTTGACAAGTTTCAGTGAAAATGAATATAAAAGTAATTATGCTATAAGTTTTGTCTACCTTTCTTACATACCTAAGGACAAAAGGAGTGAGCAATCCAAAAATACTTGAAAGTAAATTCAGCATAGCTGCACCTAGTACATATGGTCCAAACGCCTTTAATAAACATTTAACAAGTTGTGGCTGTTGTTTTAATTCTTCATTTCCTGTGTCCGTCTTCTTTGTTGTTGAAAGAACACAACTTCTGCAAATTTAAGAATGCAAAATATATATTAGAAAATCAGATGTCATGTATCAGAACTGCCTGTTAAAAAGCTTCATCATTCTATCGATTCATATCAATTTACATTTCAAGAGTATTTAACATTAGTATTAATTTTCAAACTGGTAATTTCAAAAAGTATATCTAAGAGATAGAAGATATACAACGCACCTTTTTATATAATCAACTTCCTGATTCCAGTATTTTTCAAATCGTGGTACAACACATGCTGAAGTATCCTCTTCATTCAAAGGAAATAAATCTTTTTTGTCTAATTTTTGTCTGTATCCTTTCATGACAAGTCTGTAAGTAAAGATTTTTTTAATAAATACAACTTAACTCCTGTGGAAAACACTACATGAATATACATACATTTTTCCTTGTACTTTACCATATAGTCGGATCTTAGATCATAGCTCACAAGGCAACAATACGTACCCAACTCGGTCACATTAGTCTGATTCCGAGCCCAGAATTCTGTGCGTTTACTCCTAAGTGTCGTGTGTTATACATATTATGGAAAACAAAGATATTACCTCTCAGAAAAAGTGTTCGTCAATAAGACAGCAACCCAATGACAAAAATAACCAAAAACATCTAGAGGACATTTTCCATGCAATTGTTAAACTGAACGTCTGTTATATTTTTGATAAACAAAACATGTACTAACAAGTTAATTCAATCTTAATACACTTACTTTGTACAATATCCGAAAGTAAGCTTGGAAAATAAAGATGCGCTGCTCTCTGAGGTCGATTCCTAAAATAAATAAATAAAATACATCAATAGACTAATGGAAAACTTTACTGCATGATTATATGAATAAAGAAATATATACACAGAATTGGGATTTTATTTTTGGTTTCAGGCGAGATTTTTCAAGAATGAAGATAAAAAGGGATTCAAGAATATTAGTACTCGCCTTGGAAGTTAAAAAAACATTTAAACAGAAGTACTATTTTCAGCTTACCTCTCCTAATTGAGATTTCTGTTCTTTCGTTGTAGAACAATGAAGGTATGCTTGCGTCAATGTAGTCAGTACCAATAGAACATACAATGCAAATAAAATGCCATTCATAGTTCCGTTTGTGATGTATTTCTGAAAATATAATTTCATATTACATTCATCCACATATTTTTATCATATATTTCAATTTATCCAAAATTATGTATCTTTTTGAATTAAAATCTAATGCAAGTTATGATTAAAAATGAGCTCGTGATTTATTTTGCAAACCATTTTGTTCATTTTTTTAGAAAACTGTCACATTGTGGAATATCCTCTACTTACCATCTCGAATTCAACAATAACTGATGTAAAGGTTCCAATAACATTGCCATTTTCTCCAATCATTTCCTGAATATTCTTCATCATGTAACATGTTGTTAGAAGAGCGACCAGTCCTGTGAGGATCTGAAAACGGAATAAAAAATAAGTCACTTGAACATATGTGAATATTTTATTTTTTTAAAAACACGTTTACCTGTTTTAAAGTTTCTTAAAGCTACGATTTTTTTCGCTTCTTTCTTTTTAACGGTATATTTCAAGAATTTTTTTCATACCATTTGGGTTGCATTTCAAACATTTTGGATAGATCACACTGAACAACCGTCTAGGAAAAGTAGAAACTTTGTTGCATAAAAAGCTAATTGAAAGTAAAATATACAGATAACAAACGCCCATAAGACAAAGATAAAGATTTATTTCCTTCAATCAAATAAACAAAAACTTACAATTCTAAAATTGACCAATCTTTTAGAACATCTTTGGTCCTTCTTTCCACTTTTAATCTGGAAAAAGCATAATGGAACACCTATCAACAAAAATGCAAACGTACTCCACTGGCATGTTGGCTTTTGTAAATTCTCTGTCAAAACTGTATGTGTCTTGTTTATATTCTCCTGTAGCGTCTAAAACGTAAACAAATATAAACATGATAATATGAATATAGCGAGCGATAAATGTGCATACTAGAAAACTATAGCAAATTATAGCTCTTTGATAGCAGTTCTTCGTCTTAAAAAAGAAGTCTCTTTCCAATTGATATAAAATAATAAATTGAATTAAAAACTGGTACTGCCTTTTTATAATATATTTTGCATGATTTATTAATTCCAATAACCCAAATAGTTTAGATGTAAACAATAGTATATCATGCAGATTCGCTTGTCCATAGAATAATCATCACCGCCACAGGGTAGATAGTTTAGGCCTATTCCAATCCAAACACATTTAAATAAAACATCTAAAACACTAAAAGCTTTGAAGAACTGAAAAAAAATCGAAATGGTAAACTTTACTTAATACTATTTTTCTTCTCCAAAAAATGAATTAAATGTTAGAACAGTTTTAGACAATGCTGATGATTTCATTTTACTTTATTACTTTAACAATAACATGAATAATGTTCAACCATTTGATATTATATGATGCATTCATATTACCCGTAAACCCACCAGAAATGATTGATCACAATATATTGTGTCTTCCATGGTACGATGTACAAGTCTTGATTGCTTAGTTTGTTGTATACCATGGCTAGACTTATCAGCATTTATATAGGCTGAGGATTATAACAATAGAAGTTCAAACTGAACCATAAATTCCCCTTTTCCATCCGACTGACCATGTGGGAGATACTTAAATGTCTACGGCTATTTAAAGTCTGTTTGTTTACATTGGTGACCCCGTTCATACCATTTAATTTTATCGATTATTGGTTGAGTATAATATGGATTCTCGATATATTAATAGACTAGGCTTACATTGTGAACTTTACAATAATCTTATTGTCAAACAATGTCTGCGAGAGTGACGTCAGTAACATATAATGAAATCAGAGAGAATTCCCTTTAATTTTAGAGTTGAATGCCGACTGATTTCGTTAATATGTTAAATCTACATGGTCATCAAAGGCATTTGCTCACTTGTTTCATTTGCATTCATATATCAAAATGTTATTAAAGAATGATTCAACTACAAGTTTAAATCTTTTATCTTCTAACATAATGATAATACTAGCTAGGTATTAAAAAAGGGGGGTATAAAAGCCGATGTGACAACAATCCAAAAAGGAGTGAAAAAATCAACGAAAAAGCGAGGTCAACATAAAGGACTGGTTGATGTCGGAGAACTGTCCATATCATATAACTCAAATTCGCCAGGGGTTAGAACAATTTTGATTTACAGATAACCTGAACACCAAATACTTCTTTCGTTAAAACTCAACATGCCTCTTGTAGGATGGTCTCGATTGAGTCTTCATTTTTTATTTAAGATTCTTGATTTTAGGCCTTTTTCTGATTTTTTCTGATTTCTTGACCCGTCTTATAATTCCGTACGCTAGACACGCTATTCGCCTATTTATACAAAAAAGACTCATCATTAGCGCTAGAATCAGTTGAAGACTAAATTAAATATGTAATAGAAGGGCAATTGAAACCAAATCTCAAAAGAAATTGTGCAAAGCACAGATACGACCATCTATGACTTGGGGGTACATAAACCTTAGTGTTTCAAATGAATTAAAATTCTATAAACAGTAAAATTTGAGAAAATATCAATGATATTTCATGTTAACACAGAAGTGCTAACGTCTGGTTGGGTGATAGCATCATAGATGAAGCATCCGCAAGCAGTGGCATCCACCAAGTGCTTGTAAAAACGCATCAAAGCTGCATACATACACGCGTCTCATTTTAATGAGACTCATCAGTGGCGCTCGAATGAAAATAGTTGGAAGATAAAGTCAGCAATGAAACTGAAGAGCATTGAAGTACCATTGATATGAAAAAAAACACAACTAAAAAAATATAAAAATGGGGAACAAAGTGGGGGAGGATAATAACGGTGAGGTTTCTTAAAGTTTTGTTTATCAAAATGGTTAACAAATCATTAGTGTGTTCCATTATACAAGTTTATATATATTCTAGAGGTCAACATCGTTTCTTCTTATAAACACTTCTCTGCTGATATTAAATATCATTGATACGACAATTTTCTGTATATTTACTTTTCATAAAATCTGGCATAACTTTAAGAACCAAATCAGGAACCTCGTCAGCTGTTACCTTATGCCATGTCTTGATGCTTTGGATGATTTTTTGTTTAGTTTGTTTGGTTTTTTTTTTTTGGCGGGGGGGAAAGGGGGGGAGAATTTTGGTGCCGATGGTGCCAAAAACTCATCAGATACCAAGCGTATAATTTGATTCGCCAGACGCGTTTCGTCTACATTAGACTCATCAATGGCGCTCCAATATAAAAAGTTGGTAGCCAAAATAAAACACGAAGTTAAAGAGCATTAAAACCACAAATTCCGAAAAGTGGCAAATACTACTATTAAAGGCCACCTATGTCTTAAAAGGTAGAAAAAGCTTTAAGTGTTTCGCATAATTCAGATTTTTAATATTTCATGTCAACACACAAGTGCTGACTACTTGGTTGGTGATACCCTCGGGGATGAAACGTCCACCAGTAGTGGCATCGACCCAGTGGTTGTAAAACACATAAAAAGATACTATGCTAATGCCGGATGCTTGTTTCGTCTACATAAGATTTAAATATATTTGATTTAAACATTTTTTTAGACTCGGGTAAATTAAGAGTTAAACGCCTGTTTACTGTATAAAACTGTATGTTGACTTTTACATGCCTTTCTTGGTTTGCTGTCTCATTAACAAATATCACACGCCTACTTTCCTTCATTTGGATCAGAGCTGGATATGATACCGAATTGTCGATCGGTGTTCGGAAATCAATTTTTGCAAACTTTTAACGAGTAGATTCTTTGTCATGTTCCTGATTAGTTGAGTTTCTTTCACATGTTTAGAATCAACCATATATTTTGTTTGATTTCTCATTCGTAAGCAATGACGGAGGTTCTGAATTTTATAGTTTTTTTTAATTCGTAAATCTTGACAACCACGTGTATGAATAGTGTATAGTCATTTTTTGGACTTGTGTTTGATTTGTTTGAAAACAAATCACAAAACTTTACGGAAGAATTTTCACTCCAATAACTTATAACTATTATATTCTTCTGAACTGCTCCAAGGTTTTACTGAATTATAGAAATATGGAAAAATGAAATTCTTCCATTTGGCAATTAAGCCCATGCTGGAAGTCTTCTTGATTGTGCGGGAACTTATACATACTCAGCCATGTGCGATCGGTCATGGACATACAAAATAAATATGATATCACGTGTAGGAAAGTTGTACGCACTCTACACATAAAAATAATTGCAACAACTCTTTGGAGGGTTTTAGGTGCAAGGAAAAAATAATGCTCTTATACGACAGACCCTCTTTTTTCAGTGGCATTCGAAATTTCCCGCCCGTCATTCTACTAGTAGGATTTATTGTTAATTTATTCTCGTCATGAATAATGGATTAGATATTTTCAACTCAACGTTCAGCAAATAATAATGAAAAAATACTAATCTATAATTCTTTAGGACACGGCGTATTAATATATAAAAGTGACCTTCTACAAATGAAGTCTGTGATTTGTTCGAGACTAATTGGCAAAATTTATAAGAAAACTTCTACTTCATTCTCAATTGAAATATATTATTACTAGTAAGGTGTTTAATCATTGACATATCTGTAAACACAAACAAAGATGGAAAGAAATTTCAAAATCAACATCACATGTCGATAGTTCTACGGTTTGCCCCGATCCTCACTGCACAGTTAGATAATTACATTTTGAGCTAGAGTTATCTCGCTTTGCTTTTATCGGATATCAAAGAATGACTGACACTTTAGAAAAAGCATGTCGAACTTCCTCAATAATAAGTAGCCCACCTCTCAAACACAGGATCCTTTTTACTACATCCATATGAACAGCCAACACGTTACAGCTTTACACGTTGTTATTCAACCGTTTTAAGTTATAAAGATCATTTCCATATGCAAATGCATATCTAACTCTTTTTGGGAATATATCCACAGAGGTTCATGGTGGACAGCCATAGACTAGAACTATAATCCAACGGATTTTTGCCGCCTTGATTGGCACTTACAGATAATCATAAGAACGGATTCATATGCTCATAGATTAAAATGTTAAATGCAAAAAGAACCCAATAACATTTTAAAATTTATACATTTCATCTTCGGTCTCGCGTCTCCAGATGAGTCCGTGTATTTTTTGTTTTTGTTTTATAGATGCAATGTTTTGAATTCTTTGACTTTTACCAAGTTTTTAGAAAACAATATATGCAAAATTCAAACCCCTTTTTATGAACTAAACATGAAAACAAATGATGATACACAAATTCGATGTTTGCTATATCTCAATTGTTTAAATGGACGCTGAACTCATCAGGATTAAGTATATAATCTTAAGTTGATGTTGTTTAAACAAACATGTCTTAACAAGGCAAATTTTCTGTATGAATTTATAATAGTTTATTGACTTTTTGAACCCTAAAAATTTATCTTGCTGTGTTTAAAAGAAAATATCATTTTTGTCTTTTTTCACACTCATTTGAATCCATATACTTGTACTGACGCCTTGTTTGATCTTTTATTCGCAACGTCACAGCAAGATACATTTTTGCGAATAAAAGATCAAACAAGGTGTCAGTACAAGTATATGGATTCAAATGAGTGTGAAAAAGACAAAATGATATTTGTGGTCGTTTTGCAAGATTTTCTTTTAAATCTACCAGATTCCTTTTCCTAATTTATACCAATGTGTACCAATGTGTACTGGTCATTGTTATTGAATCTTGTTTAGGTTAATTGAAATAATTCATTATTGGTTAACCTTTTAACTGTTTCAAATAATTTGTTATATATAATACTTGAAAGTAGTGTATTTTATATGAAATAGAGGAGACAACTTTATATAGGGCTTTCAGTTTTAAGGATTTGTCGTAAACATGTAGCAAATATTGAACTACTTTTTTGTCGGCAAATTAGCAAATAGAGTTATAAAAATTGAAAATAACACTTTATAAATTTGTTGAGTCCGAAGCGGTTTTCTAGGATTTTCTTCATCAGAAACGCTCATACCCAAAAAATTGAAAGACAAAGATGTATAACTACCCAATCACGTGGAGATCTATATGATCAAACTATTTTGGTTATTATCGTTGGATATGTCGGCATTTCTATAAGGATCAATTTTGGTTCATTCATATGAGTGAGACGTTACTAAAGGGCTTCTCAGGACGTACTACATGACACTGCTTGGGTGTAATCAGAACAGCTGACTGAGTGGAGAAGTATGATAAGATCACTTTTTGGTCCTTTGAATTCGAAAACAGAAAAGTACAATAAAGCTACAAAATAATACCTTCGTGTGTTCATAAAATATTCGTCTGATATATATCAATATTCATATAGTGTTGAATTTTTTTCTCATATAATTGCATCCTTTTTGATTTCATACTAGTAGTCAAGAGCTTGCGTTTCTTTCTAAGATTTCATTGATGGAGGGTGCTGCTTACAGTGAAGCTACTTAACGAAGTGATATTAAGGGTAAAATTGAATTCTTCTCATCGAAAGTTTAACAAACGCCTTTGTTGTATCGAAAGATTTGCACCACAGATGACCATCGATTTGTTCGAATTGTATTAGTCATAATCTCGCTCTCCTTCCTCGTCTTTCACTAACACAAAATGCGACGCATCATCGGAATCTAATTTGTTATTTGCAATACGACTGGGGCCACAAGCTGGTTACCTTTCAGGAGCACCTGAGGTCGCTCGTTTTTTAAAGGAGGTTTATGTTGTTTATGTGTCTTGTCATTTGTGCAATTTTTTTCTCAATTTCTGTGTTGTTTCTATTGGTAAGGCCTTGTTTAATTTGTCCTGAAAAAAAACCTGATATAATTTCAAACTTTTACACTCGGCTAATTAGATAATTTACCAATTGCGATTAAACGATGTTTTATCACCGAATATGATGCATCAACAGAAACTGCTTGCCTTTCAAGGGAACAAAAAATATCTCTTTGGTATCTTTTGCTTCTCCCTGGTATATATATTTGCGGGTTAAAAACAAAAAAAACGATGCTTTTGTGCAAACCAATTCAGCCTGGTTGTTTATTAAATAGTAAACATGACGCTGCATATTTATGAATGACTCATATCGTTTCAGCTTACAAAAAGAGTCGGATGATACCAAGGGAACATTCAAAACTTATAAGTCGAAGAAAAACATTGCCATGGCAATAAACAAAAAACGACGAATAGACCAAAAACACTGCATAGAAAACTAAACTAAATTAATATCTAATAGATCAGAAAACGAATTATTTAAACGTTATTGTCAGTAGATATGAAATGCAACATCACAGTAAAATGAACCGATAAAATCTACTGTAACCAAAGCGGTTGAAAGGTACGAGATATATTTACAATGGTTTGGTTCATTTTACAGATATGTCCACAAAACAAGCTTTCGATATAGCCTACTCTACAAATCTAAAATACAAAAACTGAATCTTATATTCGAAAGAATTAAAAATACTTATTTGCAGTTCGATTATGATTTCTACGCCTACTTTAACAATTAGTTTTAATAATATTCAGTTTCTGTAACATTCATTTACATATGCAAACCTGAAAATAAAACGGGCTGAATAAGTCGACTGTTTGCATAGTATAAATATAGAATGTTTGTGCTAAGACTACGTCCCTCACTATTAACCAGTTGCCGTATTTTGCTGGAACACATCTCGGAGAAGGGTGTCGTTTATCTGTAACATAAGTATTTTTTAAAGACTTTTTGGCGTACCTGATGAAGGGAAATCCAGAAAAGCGCTTCAGAGGTATTACATTTATAAATTGTTGTTTTCATTTTTTAACCATAAGGTGCTGGCCATTTTCTCATACGGAAACAACATTGCTGTATAGAAATGGTTGATTTAAGACCAGTCGCTGAAACTACTATGTTTCATCGATGAAGGTCTCATGATGCTTTGTTGCTTCTGATCATTCTTTCATATTGTTTTTTTGGAGTATATAATCGTTCCACGATTTGGTTGATTTGCGCTTTTAGAATGAGTATCATATATTCAGAAATATATTCATAATTCTTAATCACCATTTTTTAGCAGTAATTCACATAATAGACTTTCATATCACTTCAAATGTTCCTTTGATTCTGGTCATTGTGAATGTAAGTTTATGTTAAAGAGAAGATTTTAAATCATTTGCATTCATACTATGTACCATTTAACATGACCCAAACACCCTTTCTGCTTCAAATATCCAATCAGAAAAACTGTATGAAACTCACCCTGATAAACAACACCCCACAAATGTATTACACTACCATTCAAATTTGACCAATATTGTAAAAAAAATACTTACTCATCATCAGTTACAATTTCTGTTTAAATGTAAAGTTTTAGAATAATTCATCTATCGAACAATTATAATTCATATGTTGAATGAAATACAAACTCGGATAAAGAAATGTTTTAGATTAATCAAATGTTTTCGTGAAAATGATAAGATGTCAACAAACAAGTAATTAGTGTCTATTGTAAGTTGTAAACCGCTTAAGTTGTTTCTATGATAATTAAAATGAACACGCTGTATCATTTATGCATCAGAACCCTTTATAGTTCACAACTACCATTAATATCAAAATATAAAAAAATTTACTATGTTCTGTACAGTTAAGTGCTACTTTTATTTATCAACAATGACCTTTGCCTAAAACAGGTTCTCCATTGCGGAAGTGGCCAAGGTAATGGCGATTTAAAATCTTTCATGTAGCGGACTTTTAAGCTTGTTTGTTGTACATTTGACCAATTCTTTAGTTTTTAATATGATTAAATAATGTTCGGACCTTTTTTTGTGATCAAACGGATATGAGCTGAGTATGAGATAAGAATGCCTAAGATGGATAATGCCCCTGTTGATATAAATATAGTCTCCAGCCCATTCGCAAAACTATCATTTATTTCATCTCGCGTCACAGTATTTCTTAAGTATTTTGAAAATTAAAAACATATCGTGTTTTTTAAGCATTTGAAACCTTTTAACAGTTACCATGTGGAATAATTTTGTGATATCACTATATTTTCACTTGATGGTAGTTTCACGGTTTCCCATCAACCCAACAGGTTAATCAATGCACAATGCAGTTTTGATATAGGGTTATCTCGCTTCGCTTTTGTCAAACATAATATTGATTAAATGCAAAACTATTAATCGGGAAGTTTTATTTTCGCTAATTTCGCGATAACAGTTGATACGCGAAAAAACTACTTCGAATTTTTAGTTGAAACTCGAACCATAGGACATAGATCGTACGTGAATTGATACCAACTGATACTTATATGGATGGATGAATGGATGAGGGTTTAACTTCTTGTTGCAAATACTACATGTATATCAGACCGAGAAAATGTTGACGTGATAGGCATATGAACCCTGTCCTGTATAGATCGACACGATGGAAGTTGGTTTTAAATCTACCAGATTTTTCTTCCTTATTTTTCATTGTCCTTCGAATGATGTTATAACAAATACCTACAGATACAGAAACACAGAGCATCATCATGCATAGTGTTGGAAAACTTGACAAATATATACGTCTGAGATCTGATTGATAGCATAGATAAATTTCCAAACATGGCTATTCCTAAATGAAATATAATGACGTAGAAGAACCACGAGCAAAATACAATAATAATGAGATATCTCTCAAACACGTAAACCCTTTTTACTGCATCCACAAAAACAACACATACAAAACATTCACAGATACACTACATAATTTACTTCATAAAAACCAATCTGTGACTGTAATTACTGAGAACTGTTTTACAAATGCATGTAAAATAATTCTTGGTAAATATCTACAAACATTTAAAGCAGCCTAGAATTATATACGAGTTATATGACTTAAATATGCCATCAGTGTTGTATCATTACAGGCTGTGAACGAAACAAACGAACGTTTATGCTCATAAACAGTAATTTTTTAATGCAATGAAACCTTCTCAAGACAAATCGGTTCATTCTTTTCTTGTATTATTCATGTAATGCTTTGAATTCTTTGCATTTATTAAAATTCAAGAGTGAAAAATATCACAAATTCAGAAACCCCTTGCATGATTTTATCTAGTAATAAAATTTTCAGGGACCCATTGATGCAAAATTTCCATCGTAAAAAAGTAGTTGTTACATAATATTTTTGGCGTTACTTTATCTGGATCCCCTTTGTGTCTCGGATAATTCAACAGTTTATAAACAGCTATTACAAATAGTGACCATATCAATGATATGTCATGTCAACGCAGGAGTGCTGAATACTGGTAAATAATTTTAAAATCCCAACTTAGTTTTATTTTCTTTCTATAATAAAGAGTTCGATTTCAATTGTTTAATTTCAACTGGATATCTGTCCTAAACAGTGAAATGACTTTTCTAAAAATAATATATTAAAATTCCAAATAAGTAAACGAACCCTTCTTTTATTGCAGTTTGCATTGTGGGCAGTGAGGTATCTAATTTTGTGAAGGAATTTGCTTTATATTGGATTATTCGTTTGATGTGTTTTAGCTTTTGATATTGCCATTTGACAAAGGACTTTCCGTTTTGAATTTTCCTTGGAGTATTTTTGTTATTTACCTTTTTCTATACGCATCATGATGAGATTTATCTCATTATTTAGAAAATTGATGTCCATATAAGTATAATTTGAGTACAAAAATATGTTTGTTCACGAGCCAAATTTCCTGTATGAAATTTTACTAATGGGAAAAATGAAAGATCAAACAAAGTGCTAGTACATTAATATATGTTTAAATAAGTGTAAAAAGTAAGACTGCAATTTATTTGTGTGGTCGTTTTACAAGATTTTATTTTAAATCTGCTAGATTCCCCTTCCTATTTTATACCTATGTAGACGCGTTATTGTTATTGAACTTTATTCAGTTCGAACGGTAAAGTTAATATTGTTTTGTCACAGAATATAAGTTCCACCATAATATTTATTCCAAAGATAATTTATTATGTAACAAAGTTCCAATTGGAATAAATGTTATGTGATATTTATTCCATAAGCATAATAAAAGGACCGATGCCTCAGAATTTTTATCACATAAAATAAATTCCAATAGGAAGTTTTATTACATAATAAATTATCTTTGGAATAAATATTATGGTGGAAAATATTCAAAAGCATAATAAATGGACAGATGCCTCGGAATTTTTATCACATAAAATAAATTACAATAGGAAGTTTTATTACATAATAGATTATCTTTGGAATAAATATTATGATGGAAAATATTCAATAAGCATAATAAAAGGACCGATGCCTCAGAATTTTATCACACAAAATAAATTGCATTAGGAAGTTTTATTACATAATAAATTATCTTTGGAATAAATATTATGGTGGAAATTTTATGACTGGTATAACATTTTACTATGATCATTTTGACAATTTGACATATCATTCATTAAAATGAAAGTAATCAGAAATTACGGGTAAATTGCTTTATTAACATATATGAAAATCATTCCGAAATTGATGCCGTTTAATTATTTTGATTTTTTACTTTAGAAATATATATATTCCATTAGGAAAAGTATTATGTAATATATATTCCGAATGGAAAAAATATTATGTAATATCAATTCCAAAAGGAAAAAGTATAAGGTTATATCTAGTGTAAAAGAAATAAATATCATGTAATATCTATACTGAATGTAAAAATATTATGTAATATTTATTCCTATTGGAAAAAGTATTAAGTAATATTTATTCCAATTGGAAAAGTATTATATAGTATTTATTCTGATTGGTAAAAGTATTATGTAATATTTATTCCGATTGGAAAAAGTATTATGTAATATTTATTCCAATCGGAAAAGTATTATGTAATATTTATACCGATTGGAAAAAGTATTATGTTATATTTATTCCGATTGGAAAAAGTATTATGCAATATCTTTTCCGACCCAAAAATATTATTATGTTCTATCTATTACGAATGCTGGAATGGTAAATTGGTATTTACAATTATTATTCTGATCTACTATAGTAGAAATAATACTAGTAAAAGAACATGTATCGTGAATATGGGAAATAATTGTTCCCAATGTTGTAGACATTAAATAATCATTTCAAATTATCCACAATTATTGGCATGCATATTTTACATTTAAATGATATTTGTCTCATTAGAATTAACATTTATATTTCACAGCTGAACTTGTTAAAATATTTATTTACCTTCAACGTAAGATCCATCATTTAAGAACATAAATATTTTTTCTCATACTCATCAGCCTCCATGTTTATACATTAAGGTGTTGTGTAGAGGTGAATATATCTAACTCACTAACACTTTTCAATTTACATAATAATCATATAATCAGCATTTAAAACCTGTTTTGATTTACAGGGGCGTAGCTGGACAAAAATGAAGTGCAATCATAAGTAAACTATCGCCGAGCGGAGCGAGGCGAAAAAATTTTTTGGACCATTTTATGCAGAAAAGGATATTTTTTTCCGGCATTTTCTGCCATGCTTATAAAATTCACATCACTCCTTCACGCCCAAACTCCTATTTTGTAAATACTTGTGGACTTTAAAGTGATTCGGGCTATAGACCGCTCAAAGTCTCCAGCTGGTCCAGGGTAGTACCCTAGTTGGGGATCCAGGGCAGCACCCTAGACGTTGGTCCAGGAAGGAATCCGCAGCTCCGGGCATATGAGTTATAACAATGACTGCTTTGAACATGAAAAATACCCTATCTGTTTCTTACTATACCAGATTTTCATGAAACGATAGTAAAATTCGATAATGAGTTCCGTAATTTGCTGCTTATATTATTAACATGGTTATTTTCAAATATAAAATAAATTTTATAAAACGGGAAGATCAGGAAGAGTCGACAACCGAAGCGTTAATCAATAGAAGGACAATCAATGGACACATGACAAACCCGGGAACAGATAAGACACACAAGGACAAAAAAAAACATTCCACATTGAAAACTAAATACAGATGAAAAACACGGACCCCAAAAAAAGGTGGCGACCTCCGGTGCTCCGGAAGGGAAAGCAGGTCCTGCTTCTTGCAAGACACCAGACTGTAGTGTTTCTCACGAAGGTCATTTTCAAATCGAAGGAGAGGTTTCTATGATATCGGTAGAAGGTCATTTGGGACACAGATACCCTAGGTGAATTAATAGTCTTTTGGACGAACGGACAATGGGAATACGAAATCAAACGGCCACTTTTAAGTCTTGACTTATAAGTAAATAGTAGTTTCCATATGACCGTTTGGCTCCCATTCATGCTGCAGTAGATTGACTTTTGTTTCATGTTTTGACAACTCATCATTTGTCAGGTTAGACATATCAGGATAAGGGAGTCAAACAATGCAATTTTCTTTGCAGTAATGTCTTGTAAACTCGACGTACATGGCTCATTTACATCTTTGCTAGGCGAACTAGATATGACGTTTTGGCTTTCGTTCTCCGCTGCCGTATTGTTAAAATAAAAATCTAACTTCTTCATCTTTATTTTGATTTCTACCGTGGTTAAACTTTGTGACTTGATTGTAGTTGCAAGTATAAACACCACCCAACACGATAATCCGTAAAGACTTAAGACTATTCGTAATTAAATTTCAGAATTATTTTTTTTTTTCTGTATAAAAAATGTGCAAGCAAATGATTGTTTGCGTAAAGGCAGCTACGCGCCTGATTTAGATTATAATCACTCAGGTGTAAACTTTAAACTTCAGCATACTAGGAACATTTGTTATACTCATCAACATATAAGATAAGTTCCTAATATCAGTGGAACAAATATAATACAGTTGGAAGAAGTATTCCATGACCGAATTTCCGCAGAACAAATATTATTATAATATTGTTTCCCTCAGGAACAAATATTATTAGGAACAAATATACGTTGACAGTTTAACATTTAGCTCGCTTAAAATTCTCCATGCATTTAAATATGTCAGAAAAATAATCATTTGTGAAGAAGTAAATCATTTATTTCATATATTATATTAAACAGTACTGTATTATATATCAAATAAAACATAGAACAGGAGTAAGGAGTTTCAATTTTACCGCTTGGTCAATTAAGAAAGAAATGTAGCAAATATTAAATGGCTTTTTTGTCGGAATCTGGCAAATAGTCAAAAAGAGTTTGTTAGGATTTTTTGGGGGTGTTTTTATCTAACCGTTTATCAATTCTATTTCAATACTTTCTCTCGCTTATGTTTAATGTTATATAACATCTGCTGATTCATGGCAATCCCTTAGTTTACTGATAGACTTTTTACAATTGTTTGAACTTCGTTAAGTAACGTACATATTTTAATTAAAAAAACAGGAAATAGCTAACAAAAGTTCAAATTAATTGATTTTTTAAGTGCCCATGAAAAATGGAAGTTTCCAGCAACTACAAAGGTAATCATCAAAACAGGCCGGTAACAACCGTTGCCGGATAGATAGTCAGGTGAAGGTCCGAGGCGCTACAAAAATTTCACGAAGGTTGTTCCGGCCTATTACCTTTGTTTTGTATCTGACTTGAATGATATTTCAGGAAGGAAGTATGACATTTTGTTTAGAAGAGGTAGCAAACTAAACATATTAGCTTCAACTTCAATGATCATATACCAGTTAATTAAGTTACATAAAAAAATTTTTGCAGGACTTCCATTTAGATTTTTTGATTTGTGGAAAATACGGAAGATTTAATAGACTATATTTAAAATTGTATCCATTTAAAAGGAAAAGATGAACTGTTGTTTAGTATTTGAAATGTTATTAATGGAATGCAACTTCGCCAGTATCAATATTAATTCATATAGTTTTTACAGTTTAAACACATTTTTTCATTTTTTTTTTTCTAAAAAATTTCAAAATTTAATAACTTTATAAAAAGAACCATTTCAAGGAAAAGATGAATGTTGTTTACATTTGAGAACTTTTTAGAATGCAACTGTTATGAGTAAACTAATTTTTAAAAAAACAGAGCTATTATTTGATATTTATATTTAGGCATAAATTTTGGACGTGTCACTATATGATCCAATCGCAAGGACCCTTCAAAATTGATGACATTAGTTAATCCATTTAAAATAAACGATTTGAACTGATATTAAGAACAATGAAATGTTATGAACATGGATTTTGTTTTATTTGATTATATATCAATATATTTGGTGAGTTTAATAGTTCATACATATTAGATTTTTTTTATATATATTTGATCCTGTCTTTTTAAATATGTCACGTATGATAATCGCAGCATTTCAAAATTGATCAGCATTAGTCCAGAATGATTATTCATGTCCATATGGGACCGACCATTTAGCTTCAAAGGGGTATCTTCTTTTCTGAGTAAGAACATTATTTATTTTTCAACGCTATCACCCAACTATTTTCATTTTTTTTCGAAATTAGACGATTATATACGGTATACGGAAAATTTGAATCAGAACATAATTTTGTCATCAATCGTGCATTTCAGCATTGTCTCAGAATACTATTCATGTCCATATGTTGAAGGAAAAACACTTACGGACCGACCATTTAGAAAAGTAAGAACATTATTTATTTTTTCAACGCTATCACCCAACTATTTTCTTTTTTTCTGAAATTAGACGATTATATACGGTATACGGAAAATCGGAATCAGAACATAATTTTGTCATCTGCTTGACCACAATATATTTTTCTCATAAAATTGGGTATCAAAACATTTTTAGAAAAGACATACCTCCTTTTAAGTTAAATAATAGTAGTTTACTGGAATTGTTTGAAATATAGTTATTAATGCTAACGTAAATATTTTAATCAAAAGACAGGAAATATGTCGGTGAAACAAAAGTTCAAATCTAATTGAAATTTAAAGTGCCCATGAACTCTCTGATCATGCACGAGTGATTCCATTCATAAAAGTGTCCGTGTAACAACTAAAAGTGTCCGTGTATCATCTAAAAGTGTCCGTGTAACACCCGTTAATGTACTGTTTTTCTATAGCTCTGCTGGGGTAAAGTCGTACAAAACATTTGACGCATGTTTTAGTGAGCTGTATTCACTAATTTACTTAGTATATGTAAGAGAATGATAATATCATGAAGAAAGGGATTTTCATTCTCTTACAAACTTACAATATTGTAAAGTGCTCAAGGCTTAAATGATCTCTTGATTGGTTGTATTTAAGAATTAGTTTCATTGTCAGTGCAATGTTTGTAATTAATGCAGGACTTCCTTTTTAGGCATGATTTCATTGATGGATTATTTTTAGTGATGCAAGGACTTTCTTATAATTTTGGAAAATATAATAGATTGTGTTTTAAACATTATATGACACAACAGTACAATGAAATGGTAAGAAATGTTTCCTGCTTGTGAGTATGAATGTAAATCATGTAATATTTAGCGAGGAATTATCTGTTTGTTTATTACCAGTTCAAATCAATAAATTCAAAATTTGAGTTATAAATAAATTTTTATTTTACAGCCAATATTTTAGTCCAGTCCTTTACATCAAATACTACTTCATTATGTCAGGGAAATGTTCAAATACAATGCCTTTAAAATAGTTTAAAATATATTCAAAAGTTAAAGTAAATTTCTTTTTTTTAGAATTTTATCAGAATATTGGAAATTACTATTCTCACCAACTGCGGATCCAGTAATCTGAGTTTTTGAAAGAGTAGGCGCTAAAGATTTATGTTTCATTTAATTTTAAAACTTTTTTTTTTTTTTTTTGCATTGCATTGCTTTGATATTGTTTTTTTTTTTTTTTTTTTTAGTAATTTGAATTATTAATGTTCTCATAATAACGTTAACGGTACCTATGTTACTGCACCAGTAAACTTCATCTAATTTTTATTCTTTTGTTTGTTTTAAAATTCAACTTGTTTTGAACTGTAAGTATGCCTAAACAATAGGATAATCCCTTACTAAGAACATGATTTTATTCATTCTTCACAATTAAGAAACACCAAATCCTACAATTTCATTGGTCGAGAGCACTTTGCTATATTCTAACTATGCATTTGATGCTTGATTATGTTTAGATGACTCTGATAGTGTGGTGATCCTAACTCTAACAAATGCTCCATGAAACATTTTACGATTTATCAACATCTTGTTAATCTGCTGTCAAAACTGTACATTGGAATAATTGTGAAATTACCGATATGGAAAATACGGGCATTTGATATGATTGACAATAGTCAACTATCCACCAATGAACAAGGATTAAACATAAAATCTTAAACAGGTCGCCGCACAGCCTCCTACAATGATCAAATCCCATACCCATGTGGATTCTAAGACACTTCTCAAGATTTGTGAGGGTAAATAAAATCAAAGTCCCTCTCCGGTGCAAAAATATAAAAAAAACTTTGGCATATCGACCCTTTACACAATGGTTTCTCAAAGCTTTAGACAGTTTGAAAAATAGTCCGTGTTTTTCATAAAAAAAAGAATGGCCAGCAGAGATACACAGAGATAAAGAAATAAAGATAATTGGCATTATCATCAACAAGATGGTTGAATTTATACTGAAAACGTATCACTTCCAACTATACAGTATATGAGCTTTGCAACTATTTTGATTTGAGCGCCATGAATTAATCTTATGTAGACGAAACCTGCGTCTGGCGTATCAAATTATAATCCTGGTATCTTTGATGAGTTTTGGTGTGTTTGTCGGGAGTGCTTATCAACAAACAGTTGGCATTCCTATGGGAGCCAAATTTTGACCTTTTATTTAGCCTGTTTATGCCTTTATTCGATTGAGGCAAACTTCTTCTAAGAGCGTCTTATGATAATCATATTCTTTCTTGGGTGTAATCAGAATAGTTGATTAAATTGAAAAAAATGCTAGCATATTCCGGAGGTTGCGTTTCCTCCAATGTTGTTATTAATTTATGATTGTTGCTTACTTAAAGGCTAATGAACTAGGTGATTTCAATGATATAATTGTAGTTATATAATCGAGTTTCTCGAAGACCATTGTTATTTGGTTGACCGTGACGAAACATTTAGAATTGTCGTAGCCATAACCTCTTCCTCCATTCTCGTGTTTCACATCACCGACGACGATGCATCATCGGAATTTTATTTTATAATGGGCAACACAAAAAGTCACTAGTTATACAGGAGCTGCTTACCTTCCTGTAGCAAAAAAATCTTAAATGACTATTTTGTCGGAATATAGCAACGATTTAAAGGAGTTTGTTTTTTTTTTAATTTTAATTCCGAGTTCACCTCTTTTTTAAAGAGATTAACATTGTTCTTGTGTGCATTTTTTGCCACTGTATTTTTCATTGCATGTCAGTATTGATTCTATCGATGATGGTCTTGTTTATTCTTTGTCCTCATTTACTGTAATAAGCTTTCAAACTTTAACATTAGACATGTACTAGGGTTTGAGATTTGATAAATGTACATTAGGTTTAGAGATATGATAATGTCGTACTAAAACAAATTTCCTATAGTATGATGTCTTATATTTGGACAAGAATTGGAGCACCAGAAGCTTGCTTCTATAATTAAGAGATGTATGTTGTTTCTTTGTTGTAATTATGCCATTTGATTATTTCAATTTTGTGTGGTTAGTTCTTTGTCCTGAAGTACTGTGATAACGTTTCAAACTTAAAAGTTAGGTCATTAATTAGGATTTGAAGTTTACATGTACTGTTTATAAATACGATAATATCTACACGTTATATTAAATACATTAATCAATATGCTGTTCTATGATGGCTTATATCACTAGCCAAGTAGTCAACACTTCTATGTTGACATGAATTATCATTGATATTGTCATATTTATAAATTAACTGTTTACTAAACTTTGAATTGATTGTCCGAAATAATAAGGATTTTTTACTACAGGAAAAGATTACACGAGCTGTATTTGGCAAAAACTTATAAAATACTTAGCAAATATTTAGCTCCTCGATGCTCTTCAACTTCATACTTTATATGGTCTTTTAACTTTTTTTATTAGAGCGTCAATGGTGGGTCTTGTAGACGAAACGCGCGTGTGGCGTACAAAATTGTGGGCCTAGTATCTTTGATGAGTTTTTTTATTACCATATATGACTCACCAACCGATTAACACAAGAGCAATACTGTGGTTGTCGTTCGAGAAGCAGTAACTATTTGTCCTCCCGGAGCACCCGTGTTTATCTATGTTTAAAAGGGATTCGTGTTGCTCAATCTATAGTTTTCTGCTTAGGGAGCTACCATTTGATTTTTAGGGGGCTAGGATGAAATTTGAAAAAAATAGGCAGGACAGGAGTTTTGAGTAAAAAAAAAGGCAGGATGAGACACTTGCAAAAAAAAGTCAGGATGACAATTTAGGTAAAAAAGTCAGGATAAACTTAAAAAAAAGGCAGGACCGAATAGAGTGCAAAATAAAAAGGCAGGACAGAGATTACAACTAAAAAAAAATGCAGGACAAAATTTTTCATCCTAGCCCCCATAAAAATCAAATGGTAGCTCCCTTAGTGCTTTGTTTACTGTGTTGTTTTTCTTTCTTTTTGCTGTTGTGTTTCTTTGATTACTTATTTTGTTTTCCCTTCGTATCTTCTAACATCATACTTTTGACACAATTGATTATTCTTACGGAAAAAGGTATAGCTTATTCTCATATCTTTACAAAAATGATACTTTTCTACAAAACAATTCAGCAAGGTTGTTAGGCAATAATTATGTATGACACTGCATATTGTAGTATCGATTTAAGCCTACAGATTAATATTTTAAATATCAGACAAAAAATACTATCAACGCTATTGTCAATAGGAATCTTATGTTACATCCAAGTCAGATGAACTCAAACAATTTTGTACCATACTTATCTGTTTTTGTTGAATTGTAGAGAGATATGACAGATAATTAAAGAAGTAGAATCCATTTTACAGATTAGTCACAAAACTTGATTTTAATGTGGCCTTTTCAGATCGGTGGTGTAAAGATGCATCTTATATTTGCGTGAACTTATTTAGTAGTTCGATTGTCATTCCCATGCCTTCTCATATATTACTCCCGACAGCTAACTGTAACAAACATTTTGCAAATTGATAATAAATCGGATAAATAAGTCTAGTGATTCCATGGTCTAAATGATAAATTGTTTGTCAAGGACTTTGTCCCTCCACAATAAGCCAGTTCCTAAATTTTGCTGGTACATGTCCCTGAGGAGGGTGTCGTTTATCTCTATCACAAGCATTGTTAATAGCCTCCACTGTAAAGCGCTGGACTTTTCTGGCATTCATTAGGAAACGAATGTAGCTAGATACAGTTGGTTGATTTAACCTCAGCGCACTGAATTTCCTCGGTGTCACCGACGGAGGTCTATCTATGCTTTGCTGTCCCTGATCCTTATTTGGTGTTGCTTTTGGTGTATTTAATCGTTCCACAATTTTGTTGATTTCATACTTAGACTTTGTTTGAAAAGCTGGTGCTTTTTGAATGAATATTTCATATTCAGGAATATATTCATAATACCTATTCGACATTTTACAGCATCAATTCAATTCATAGATTTTTATAATATTTCAAATGTTTTTTCGATTCCAGTATCTTTTATAGGTCTTATATAAAATAGAATATAAATTTGATTCTAAATGTAAATAGATTTTTTTTTTAAATTTACATTCACACTATGTGGCAATCAGTGTCATAAAAACACACTTTCTATCCTTCAAATTATCCAATTAGAAACACAGCTGGAAAACCAAGGAAAACAACATATGTTGCTCATCCTATTTATATCATGCCTAAAATCTTGTACACAAGTAGTATCATAACACTATGTAAATACTTCTTTTCCATCTGTTTAAATTTCTGTGGAAAAAGTTTATCAACCGAATATGCTATATTTCATATATGTTTCTTTTAAACACAAAGTCGTAAATGTTTCAAATGAATTTTTGGGTGAAAAAAAGAAACGATGTCTTTTGAAACTTGTCAATCGATTGAGTAGTTTTCTATCATTATTAAAATGACATGTGGTATTGTTAATGCATCAAAACCATACATAAATTATATTTAACATACATATTTAAATATAGTAAAAAGTAAAACAACAAAAATACCGAACTCCGAGGAAAGTCCCTTATCAAATGGCAAAATCAAAGAAAGAAAGAAAGAAAGTTTTGCATTAAGTTATTATATTAATGTACAAATGTATATAATAAAAAGTATACGCAGAACTGCAAAATGTACTATTCTTTTTAAATTGTGCCTTTGCAACTTAAAATGGCTCAATAGAAAAAAGAGGAAAGCAGGATTAAAAGGTTGATGTTTCTTCGGTCCACCAAACAAAATAAATGTCTGAATTCCTGTACCGGTCATTTTATAAAAAGACCTTTTAGTTTGAAATATTAGAGCCGCCTTTCTTGTTTATTAGATTTTTCTTTTAAATTTGTGTCCAGCATACTTTTTATTTTTTGGATTTTATAGGTTTTAATAAATTCAGGGGTGTTGGCTCTATCTTTATGTACTAGTTTAAATTAGTATAAATCAGAATTCCAAATTCTTCCAGAAGAAACTGGAATTCCAATTTGTATTAGGATGTATCTGGATCATAATGAATTCGAATTTGTACTTTGACAACAACATTAATATATATCGTTAAAACGTAACTTTTTACCTTAATCCATATACAAAAGTACGTCGATTCGTCCTTTGGCTAAACATATATATCTTGATAAATGAGTATTTAGTTTGATAATATTGTGCCCGTTTTAAATTATTTTCAAGATTATATAAAGATTTAGCAAACTTCATTTATCTATTTTTCGCCTTCAAATATTCTATCCAAATGTTTTTGTGATATGAAAAATTTTGTGTCAACAAAATATATTATCATCATTGCTGTTGATTTAACCAGGGGACTCCGTCATTAGGATTATAGACGCACGTGACAAATAAAGAAATGAACAACAATTTTAAACAAACTGTTTGCTGTCTCATTGACGCATACCTCACATCTCCTTTAAATCATATTTAAAGAGTAGATTTATTTTAATTATGTACTGTATAAACAATTCAATATTTGTTCCTGAAGACTTGTATTGTGTGTTCATTTAAAATGTCACCTTTTTCTTTACTTAATGGATTTTCTTTATATATTTTATACTGATATAATGTTTCAAATTTTGATAACAGTTCTGGCAAGATTGATTCAGTAAAAGCGTCAATACTAGTCCTTATTGGTATATGTTTTGTTACAGCAACAAAGTCATAAAATTAGGGGCATTTATTAAAAATAAAAATAAAATTTAATTATTTCGTGTAAATTGAACATTTTAATTATATGTTAAAATAAATCATTTTAAACTGTTGAAATAGAAACGGGTTATGAATCTGAACAAGAAGACAATTATGTAAACTCTGATGATAATTGACCTGAAACGATCAACAACAAGGATTGAAAATAAGTTGAAACAATGAAAGTATTCTATATCCCACATATTTTTTTAATATAAACTTAAATCAAATAAATAGAATTTAATGTAAGAAATAATGCTTGAACTGGTGATCTAAAGTCAAAATGAGAAATCAAAGGATAATTTACAGAGGCCCAGGATTTTTACCGCTATCCAAAAATGTGAACATTGTCAACTATGATTACTTTCCAGAATATATGACTCATATTCCTAAAGCACCTGCATTTAGAACGGCTTCTGGTGAAAAGATCAATGAGATTGTAGAAAGGTTAAGCACTCCATCATCAACAGCTAGCAGAGAACGCTACATAAATATAGAACCGTCAGCAGATAAAAGGGACATCGTGCAACCATCACCTGTAGACTGTAGATTAAAAGTTCTTAGACTGAACCAACCAACTGTAGCCAGCTATATTAGATTTCAGATGAGAAGCAGAAAGGATCGGTTGATCAATGTTGAGGATATAAGGAATTCTTGTGATAAATATAATCGACATCCTCCACAAGGATATGTGCAAGCTAGGTATAGAAACTGGTTGACAGTAGAAGGACATAAACTTTGGAATTAGCTTATAAAAATATATTATATAAACTTGGTTATTTTTGTGTTGTAATTTTTAAAGTTCATTGTTTATTCCAAGTGGAGACAATTTTCGAGACTGTATTAACATGCTTCAGATTAAAGTGTTGCTACAATTGAAATGAAGTGTACAAAGTGTGTTTGTTTTCAAATCCATAGAGATAATTCACTACATATCAGACTGATTTACTGATAGTTCAAATATATCCCTAAAGATTACATATCAAAACAAAATAACAACATTAAGAATGCAAAATTCAGTGGGTAAGATATGTCTTGATGCGGGTATCTTGTTAATGATAATTTATATAAAATGACAGGAAAATGTACAGCCCTCAGCAAAAAGGTTCTCTGTTTTTCTACGTCATTTCGTCAGATTAGCTAAATTTAGCAGATGTTAACAGCAGACTATATAGTTTAATATGAAATTTGATTGGCTTATTTTGATTGACTGCCACATTTCTTATTAAGAGTATTTACAGAAATTGTACTTCTTTTCCTTCTTTTAGTTCCAGATATGAGCTATTAGAAGTTCAACTTGTATACTTTATACCATTTGGTTCTGTTTTTTTCGTGTCGAATCATTTCTATATGTTAAATTTTACACATTTGTAGGATGTGGGTGTTGAAAGTTCTGCATTGTTTCTGTCGGAAATGTCAGATCAGTTGCATTCGTTGTTGTATAAATATGATTTTTCATAAAAAAAACCTTGATCTATGAAAAATGATCAGTTTTGTTCCTACACATAAATAAGTGAAACGACGGTTTAATCAGAGCTCCTTTCTGAAAGCTTTTAAATATTGATCTTTATCTAACACAAGACCAACATACTGGGTCTGTACATGCATGCAATTGAAATTTCTTTGTTCAATGAGTTTTGTAAAATTTCAAACTATCGACAAACATGAAGTGACTGCATGGCAGATGTAAAATTGCTAACAGGCTACAACTCATCATAATCAAGCTCCAGATCCAAAAATAAATTATTCGCTTTCCATAGAAGCCAAGTAAAACTTGACGAAAATTTTTCGTGTACAATGAGTGTTACACATATAATTTAAAACTATTATCAAACAGGAAGTGTCTGCACAGTAGATGTAAAATTTCAGTGTACAACAATGAATGTTGTAAAATTTCTAACTACGGGCAAACAGGATGTAGCTGCAGGGCAGATCTATTGATTATACGCTTCAACTACAAATTATCAAAATAGACCAAATATTCATAACTGAATGACAGACAGAGTCGACCCGTTACTAGACTTGCTTTCGCCGTTTTCAACGCAAGTTATATAAACACAAAAAAGATAGCCATATTCTACAAAGTCTGAACATTTTCAACAGAACTTGTTTCAAAATTTTCCTATTTAGCTACAATCTGATCATAATTTATACAAGTTATAAAAAAAAACTATATCCTGAAAGCATTTGTTTCGAACTCGTGTACAGACGGACGGAAAGATGGACAGATGGAAGGACGAACGACAGACATAAAATGTTTCAACAGATTTTGTTGTTCGAGGAACAAACTATAATGGATACAAGATACTTTTTTTTAATAAAAATTGCATCTTCCATAAACGTATAAAATAAATTATCAATAAAAGTCCTCTCAACGTAATCAACATGAAGCATCATGACTGTGTGATCAGTCAACTATTCACACGTCAGATGCATTAAAAACCTGGTGCATTGACTTTTACCAGAACATAAAAAAATTAATATATGATATTCAAAATAATAAAAAGTGCAAACGAAAGTGACATTTACATGTAAACATGCAGGTATATGCATAAGAAAAATGAACATGAATATCGGACTGATCTTTTATATGTAAAAAATCAATGCTTTCCATCTTCGGTTTTCTTGTAGTGTATTGTGAACTGCTGTTCGTCTTTCTTTTAAATGCCCCTTAGTATTTTTTCTCTCTTTTTATTTAATTACACCATAACTAAAAGACCACATGCCCAAAATGAACATTTGCATAGCTATTCACATATTCATGGTCTAACTGCATCCTTTCGAACAGCAATCAATACTTCATTTAGTATGTCTTATGCATTGCATAAACGTCTTTAAAAATATCCTATCACTTCATAATCTTTCTTCTCCAATTCTATTATTCATTACATACACATTTTATTTTGTATTCCATACATGAATTTTCCTTCATTCTTTCAGTTTCTTTCTAGAGTACCTAAGGCAAACAATAACATTGTGTTGGCTGTTTTGTCAGCTGATACAATCATGAAACGCTTTCCAACATTATTTGATTTGTTAGTATATTTTCCGTCGTTTTATTGTCTATTAAAACTATTTAGTATACCATTACTTTTGAAATGATTAATCAACCAGATTCGTTCTTTTTTTTTCAAGAAAGTATCCATTGAATTTGATCAGTTTTCTCTCTTCTGCGCCATCATTAATTTTGTTGATGTCGACATGCGAACTTTACCAAATAATATAAACTATAAGCTATCATCTCAATTACTTCTCATTTTAGTCTTTATAGTGCGGTGAACTATTATTTTATTAATATTTATTTTAATTAACGATATAAACTACATTTTGGCATATATGAAATATTCTGCCATATTTTGTTCATAATCCCAAACTACCTCTATGTCTTGGTATATAGGTTCATCGAGATGAGGGCTAAGTCTTATTCATCCTGGTAATTTTAAGTGCAATCTGCAAACGACCGTGAATAGTTGAGACATATCATATCTAATTCACTATATTCATTCAATTTCATTTAAATGTTCTTATCGACTTCTTCATACAAAGTCTTCGGGTTTAAATTTTTAAAGTTAATGTCTGTTTTTAATTGGTATTGTCAACTTAAAACAAATTTCTTTAAAAAAATTCTCATTTCATTTTTACAATAGATATATTTATACAGTGTTTACACATTCTTTTTATATCTTCTTTCAATACATATTTGTAATATTACCTAGGAATACAGTCGATTAAATGCAATCTAAAACGATGTCTGATCTGCTAAGCGATAAAGAAATGTTATTTATGACACTTAATAAACAGATTCATCAAGAAAGGTCTAAACATTATATATCATAATCCAACGAATCTAAACTACTTCTGTTCGTATTTGTTGACAGAAAGCTAGATCTCATACTTTTCGTACCATTGACATTTAACCAGTTCTTGTACGCCATTGGGAAATACCTCTGTGATGGTGGTAAATTAAGTCTGTCACAAGCTTTTGAAATTTCTGTTACCTTCATTTTTCGTTCATTAGCACTCCTCATTCGCAGTCTGATATAACTTGCTACTGTTGGTTGACTTAATCTCTCAACACTACAATTTTGGGATTCGTATGAAGATGGCTCTGGGTGTAGAGATTTTACCTCCGATTCTGTTTCCTGTATAGGAGTTCTCATCCGAGGTGTGTATAACCGTTTAGATATTTCTGTAGCTTTACTTCCCGACACAGTTCTGAATGCAGGTGCTTTCGGAATGTACGCCTTGTATTCCGGAACATATTCGTAGGTAATGAAATTAGAGTTCGTTTTAACATCCACATAAACAGGTTTTCTGGCACTTTTTCGTTGATTGTCTACTTTCCGTTTCATTGTCCTGTTCTCTAATGAAATGCTTGTGCTGTATATATTCCTAATGTTGTGTTTCTGAACAGATTGAAACCCTGTACTAAAAGCCATCGCTACCCAACGCAAAAATGTCAGTTACAATAAAATGTATATGTAGTATTGTGCAAACATTGATAAATGTGAATCTATTGGCTTGATTTTTAAAATATACACTAGTCACTTGTGCGTATAAACTTCCTTATTAAGTGAGTTGGTAAAGGTGAAAAAATGAGAAGAGTGCATCAATATCTTCAATTATCAATCACTAAGGAAAACGTCAAATGCGTTAAGGGTCCTACAATTCATGTGTCTATAGCAAAGACAAACAAAAGATAAAGTTTGATAAATAGAAATACAAACATACTTATTAAAGGTACTATAGCATTCTTTATACCTATAAAGGAAAGTTTAAATATTTTTATCAATCATACTTAAAGAAAGCAAACTTGTCAGGCTATTTAAGTTAAATGCAAAATTAGAGAGAAATGACATTCAACAAATCGTTTGTGGAGTATCACGATTTACATTGTCATAAGTAATTGACATTTGTCTGGTAAACCAGTGTGTGCGCAGATTGTAAAACATTTTTTTTATTACAAGTGTTAAAACCCTTGCATGTAGTAGATAACTTAAAATGAACATATAATAGCTGAACACATGAACAGAAAAGTTTAAAGATACCATAGGGCAATTAAAAACTTTAAGTTGAAGAAAAACAGACAAGATCAACGTCGAAAAGGAAATCAAGTACACGAAACAATTCACAGAAAACAAGAGTGAGCACCACTAACCAAACCAAAACCAGAGTTAACAAGATATTCCAGAATGGTCAGCAGTTCTTCCTCCACTGAAATAGTTCCGGAAACCAATGAAACACCAACTCAAATTGAAAAAGCGATGATGTAAGCAATAAGATCATGCATGTAAAACATAAAAACAAGTTTCTCTACCAATGTATCCTTTCTTTTCGTACAATAAGAAACAATCACCTTTTTACCTGAACGTGGATATTAAGCAAACCACAATTAATTAATATTTTTAATATCTGTTTTATTAGTAGGAATTGACATGCTAAGCGATTATATCAAAAGAGAAGAAAAGAGCAAGTTTGTCTATCAAAACAACACGAATAATACTCTTTATGTTAGCAGCAACTTTAAATTTAATGAGTTAACAATCAATGATTTATTTACTTAATGTACAAAAATTGAGTTCTCAAATATGAAACAATCGCATACTTCTTTTGTTGTACATTTCTGCAGAAAGTACTTGTAGTTGTCAAATTGACAACATTTGTGTTATTTTCTTATATTGAAACTTTGCAATAATATCAGGGGGTCCACAGAAGGGAAACGAATTTACATCCTATGTAAACTTTAGACGATTTTGTTCATCAAAACACAGTTATATATAAATATACATTTAAAATGGTTGTATCTTCTAAATTTGTTAAATTGTTGTAGAAATAGCACGACGTCTTGGCTCTGGTAATACTTTTGTGAATACAGGTATGCTTGTGAGATATCCTTATGGTACTTGTACACCATAAGTCATGTGTTCAATAATACATTTAGTATAATTTATTAAAAATAAATACAAAACCATTAACAAGTAACATGATAAAAGTTAAAATCACTCTTTTAACCTGAAATATATAAAGATAAATAATGCATTTAAATCGCACAAGGTAAAATAAAAAAAATACATTGAATATACCTATTTAGTAGATTATTCATTTTCAAGGCCATCGCTGTCTAGTGTCAATTTAAAGGAAAATTTAAATGTGAAAGCTTCATAATCATTGATGTTAACTACTTTTTATAAATAAAGGTAAATTTGTTGTATTTTCTAACGAGACAGCAACCAAACAACACATAAACAAGAAAAGACACCTATAAAACCAACATGCATTTTTCGTTGAATGTCTCCCTGTGATGTGTATAGCGTTGCTGTATGAACTCTTGTATGTCCTAAGCCGTATATAGCAGAAATTTTAGAAATGTTTGGTGTTTAATGCTCTTCAGCTTCGTAAATGGACTTGGCCTTTAAACTGTTATGGTTAGAGCGCCACAGATGAGTCTTAGGCAGACGAAACGCGAGCCAGGAGTACCAAATTATAGGCCTGGTATCTTTCAAGAGTTTTTATGTGCAGTATATGGACTGATTTCAGAGGATAGTATACGGTATGATTTAAAATCATCAGGTAAACTTTTTTGAGTTTGCGTTCAGTAATTACGAGCATTATTTAGTACGGTATATAAACATATATAATATATTTTAGTGTACTTATTATTATACCGTTATTTAAGAGTTAAGTGCTTTTCTGTATATTATTTTTTTTTATTGTTTTCTTTTCTTTTCTTGAAATTTTGTTTACTCCACAAAACACGATTAGCAAGGGGAACGAGATCTAAAAAAACAGGTTTAACCTAGTACTAGTAATCAAGATCTAAGTTGGAGGGTTGCTGCTTAAAAGGAAGCTACTGGTCCAAGAGTTCCAAGTGGTGAAGTTGAATTCATCCCTTTGAAAATTTTACGGACAGCATCACGAGATGGTAGACTGTTATGGAATATGTGTTTCAAAGATGACGACAGATATGTTCCAATTGTCGTAACCACAATTCCGTCCTCTTTTCCTCGAATGTAACCTGGCGAATAAGACTTATTACCGGATTTGTACTTATATGAGCAACACGAATGGTGCTACATGTGAAGCGAAATCTGCTTACCCTTCCAGGGCACCTGACATCACGCCTTGTTTTGTTTAAAAGGGTTCGTGTTGTCCCTGCTTTAGTTTTTAATGGTGTTCTTTGTTCTTTTTATTTTTTGAATGTCTGTCCTGTTTATACCGGTAACAGTCTCATCTATCCTTTGTCATGGAAAATTTGCTTTAATTTCAAAATTACAAATTCGGTCATGTTCCAAGGTTAGAAAATTTACATGACCGATGGTTTATGAATTTGGTGATGTCTAAGTGTTAGATAAGAGAGAATTTCCAATCGCTATTGCTTGATGCCTTGCTAACCACTTGATTTAACTTATCAACATATTTTATAGGAGTAATACGATGGGTGTCGCATGTGGGGCATGATCTGCTTACCTTCCAGAGAACATGAGATCACCCCTAGTTTTTGGTGGGGTTCGTGTTGCTCAGTCTTTAGTTTTCTATGTTATGTTTTGTGTACTGATGTTTGTCTTTTTCATCTTTTTTTCTTTTTTTCGTCATGGCATTGTTCGTTTGTTTTCGACTTATGAGTTTGAATATCCCTTTTGTATCTTTCGCCTCTCTTGTAATTTGACGCCTCGGTGGCCTCGTGGAAAGAGAAAAATCACAAAAATACTGAACTCCGAGGAAAATTCAAAAAGGAAAGTCCCTAATCAAATGGAAATGTGCTTGCCTTGAGTTCAGACGCTCGTGAGTTGCAGCGGTGTCAACCCAAATATTCTAAAATAGGTATTTGCTGTTTCTACACTAACCATAAAGCATTTTAAGTTAGGGCAAACTCTTCACTTTTACACACACGAAGACACATAGTCACACTTACTATTTATTTGTAGGTCGACCGTCATCGTCACAAGTCACAGAATCTGCCCAGTCACAAGTTATTTTCTTTGGATTAAATCTTAATTCACTTGGGCATCTATAATGGAATGTTCTTCCCATATGACATACAAAATATTTATTACAGTTATTTGGGTCTTGAAAATATCCAAACGGTTTACGTCTACATGAGAATGAGTCTGAAAGAATAAATCAGATCAAATTGAAAAAGTAAAAAATACAGCAACTGTTTTTAATGAGGCATTAATATTCATTTGTTCAACCAAAATGCATGCAGTGTCTCCTCGTCGTTTGACAACTCTGCGAGGATGTATTTATCCTTTCGTTTTAAACACTTGATATCTTTAAATATCATTACCAGCAAGATATGGTTAAAAGTAATGTTACATTGCATAAATATACAGTAAATTTTAACAAATGTGCAAAACACAGACAAGTGCAATGATATTACTTGAACTTAATTAAGCCCCGTTTTCAAATTAATAAATCTACCAAACCGTTGACCGGGGGTGTCGAAATGTTGTCATCACTGATTTCTCCCGTCCGGCAGTAAAGCCCTAGCAAAAAGGGGCGTCCGTTTGGCTGTGCGTGATGTATTAATACGCGGCCACGTCCGGTTGAAATGTGGACGTTAAATTCGATGCCTCGTGAAGTGTGGTTGTCAAGCTCACTGCACGAAGAGGAATCCTTGCAAAAACTCTCTGCGGGGTATGTATGTGGCCTGTTGCAAGACAAAAAATGTTATACCAAATCCAGCATACCCTCGTTTTCCAGCGATAGCCCGTAGAACCTACCATTTGTATATATTGTTAATTTTTTTCATGTTCTGAATATGCATGAAAAAGTTGCCATTGGACTTTAAACAAACAAAATCAATCAATCTTTAAGGATGACAACCTCCTGTTTGCTAATTTAGTTTAGAACACAAAATACTTCCACACTGACTGGTGATTTGAAATTTTGAGAAAGATACAGTTGCCTTTATACTGCTATATTATAAACTTATTTGATTAAAATGGTGTATGAAAATTAAAAATAAGAACAAGTTTTTAGTACTCAAGCTATTGTCTGAATAAACGATATCTTATAGATGACCATCATGTCACATTCAAATTCAAATTCTTTATAACCTTGAACTTAATAGTTCATCGGTGTCAAAATAAAATTTCAAATTAAACAAGTAAACAGACAGAGAACGTTCGTGTTATAATGTTGTCTCAGATTTCAAATGCAGTAAAATGTATTTTCTTAAATTAATTAACTATTTGATGTTTTTATACTTAAAAGTTCAATAAATTTCGTTACTGGCGTCAAATTTTCATAGAAAGGTTAACAGCTTAACCCCATCGCGTGCTCCCTGCATCTGTTTCTTCGTTATTTATCGGTTGGACATTCAGCAAATATTTATTTTTAATGGAACTGGAATTATTTTGTATTACACATTTTGTTGGTCTTGAGTAATAAAATTATGTTATCGTACTAAAAGTAAGGTTGCCTCAGGCAAATCATTTCACTTAAATACAATATTTAAATTGCGAAATACAATGTAGGTAGCAACGTTAGAGAGTTATATAATATAGCTGATAAAAACTTACATGTTGGTTAAAGGCGGCATAACTCAATATATTTATGAGAAATTAATTTAGAAATTCGAATAAAAATGAATGGTGGTATTTGGAACATACCGTCATATGTGAGATCTATTTATTTCTTTCAAGAAAAGCCTTGGCATTCTTGTTTTTATGATTGAATTCGTTTACTTTTAACATGAACAATAGATTTTACAACCGAGTCTGATATACAATGAATGTACAGCTGTGTGTGTTAAGTTAATGAATATTTAAAAAATCAATGTCGAAATGCAATGTAATTTCAGCGGAAACAAAACCTCTCAAAATGCATTTAACCCCAACTTAAGAAATACAAATTATATCGTGACACATTCAACAATTCCATCCAATTTTTCAAGTGATTAAATGACAATTTTACACCAGAAATGATGAACATTTTCCAGCTTGAATTCAACACATACTTGAAAACTACATCACTAAAGTTATGTTATTAAATGTTCAATTACACGCAGCTGACATTGTGTTAAAAACGAAAATTTCAGGTTTACTCTTTTCCATTTAATATTTACTTCTTACTTTTTTTTTTATTTCAATTAGCTAAATGACTGCTTTTGTTAATAAAACCACAAATATCCCCTAAAAAAATCAAAATAACTAATATAATTTCCATGCGTCCTACGCGCTATTCTGAATTTACCTTCACCAAGAACGCTCAAAGCCGAATATTTGAAAGCGAAGGATGTATAAAAACCGGAACAGTTTAATAGCTATATGACCGAAAATGAACCAAATACTTGCCAAATAGCTCTTAACTGACACAAAAGTTACATAAAATATTCATTGATATGTGATAAAGTAACTTTTTATGTAAGAGTTCTATACATGTATTAAGACTAAACTTTGATAATACAGCATCAGAAACTTGTAAGACGCGTTCATTGCAATAATTTATTACTGTAAAAGGCATATACCCCTTTCCAAAACTTAAATCACTCACTAATTATAAAAAAAATCAACCGTTATAAAAATGCTAGTTTTTTTAATGTGAGGACAAACCTTTCAATATGGATCTGTTTTCCTTGTTAAATCAACACCAATACTTACATTTTCCGTAAACCAGCTCGTTTGGTGCCCAGATTGGAGGAGGTGCTATTTTATTGGGTGCGGTTTCGTAATGCAAATCAGCTGTCCACAGCTTTGTAGTAGCTCCCGGTATTGGAGACAATGTTGTCGGGGTTTTCATTGTTGTTGTTGTTGTTGATGTTGTTGTTGTGACTGTTGTTGGGGTTATATGGCGATGCGTTGTTGGTTTTGGTAATATTTTTCTGGTCGTACTTGACGTCAAATTTAATACTTTATCCCTTTCTATCTTTTGTAAGGTCGATGATAATGTGTGTGTCAGAGGAAATGGCACAACTGATGATGAGCATTTTTTACCAAAGTCGTCCAGAGATAAAGACCAGACCATGCTTCCACCATATCCTTCCCTGGCTATCCATTCCGCCTACAATTACTCCATCATTTAAATATAGCGAAATAACTTGAAAATGATTTGTTAAAATAATCTTATCTTACATCTCTTATTGATCTGGAATTTATTTAACTTTAATGCAGTTAGAGATTTAAAAAACAGAGAGAAAAAACTGTATTATTTTTGAAAGTATAGATATGAATAAACAGAATAAACATAGATTCAATGAGGCAGCAGCATCCAATTGAAACAAATTCGCCAGATCTATAGAAATCTAATAAAATATCTCTATTTATTTTCCATCTTTTTAAAAAGGGAGGGTTCAAGCCCCACTCTTAATACAGCATATATTCATTTTACCTTGGTTCTAACACTGTCCTCGTCATCATAGCCAATCCACAGATCTCCTTTCACATAGTAAGGTACCATTTGTTCTTCATCTCTGTATATTTTCCCTTTCCCGTCATTTTGTAACTGACATATCTAATTTGATATAATACAATATTAATGTATTGCGCTATACTACTTCGTTTGTGAAATGGAAAATGTAAAATATCATAAGTAAAAAAAATATATACCGGTGAGAAAAACTTTAAATTTAGACTGTACCAAACACAAAACCTTAACTTAAAAGATTCGTTGTAATAAATTAGGCTCCACAGGTTATCACAATTTTTCTCCATTTTTTTTTTTCAATGATTATCGAAATGTTAGATTTGTTTTGCCTAACTACTAACAGTAATAGAATGTACTGGGCATGAAGGAAACTAAATCTATCAGACGCTTCAATTCTTATTAGGGCGCAATAGAAAATCTTGCATTACACGACTCCATGCCACACGTCAAATTACAAAATAATGTAGTTAATTCTTGTCTCATACAAACATGGCATAAGAACGACCATATGTCGCCCTTTTCGCAAAAACTTAAACAGTTGTTTAGAATTTTAATATCAAAATGTTCGAGTGAGCCAATGACCAAGTTGATTCATTGCTATGTGTTCGAGTGAGCCAATGACCAAGTTGATTCATTGCTAAGTGTTCGAGTGAGTCAATGACCAATTAGATTCATTGCTATGTGTTCGAGTGAGTCAATTACCAAGTTGATTCATTGCTATGTGTTCGAGTGAGTCAATGACCAAGTTGATTCATTGCTATGTGTTCGAGTGAGTCAATGACCAAGTTGATTCATTGCTATGTGTTCGAGTGAGCCAATGACCACGTTGATTCATTGCTATGTGTTCGAGTGAGTCAATGACCGAGTTGATTCATTGATATGTGTTCGAGTGAGTCAATGACCAAGTTGATTCGTTGCTATGTTTTCGAGTGAGTCAATGACCAAGTTGATTCAGTGCTATGTGTTCGAGTGAGTCAATGACCAAGTTGATTCATTGCTATGTGTTCGAGTGAGTCAATGACCAAGTTGATTCAGTGCTATGTGTTCGAGTGAGTCAATGACCAAGTTGATTCATTGCTATGTGTTCGAGTGAGACAATGACCAAGTTGATTCATTGATATGTGTTCGAGTGAGACAATGGAAAAGTTGATTCATTGCTATGTGTTCGAGTGAACCAATGACCAAGTTGATTCATTGCTATGAAGAAACATAACTTGTGTGAACAATGGAAATAATTATACCCCACGCATCGAAGTTGCGGAGGGTATAATGTTTTTGACCCGTCCGTCCGTCTGTCTGTCTGTCCGTCCGTCCGTCCGTCCGTCAGTCCGTCAGTCCTGTTTCTTGTCATCGCAACTCCTCTCAAACCACACAACAGAATTTCATGAAACCTTTTTAGATAATAAGGACATACTATGTAGTTGTGCATATCGACAGGAAATTACGATTCAATTTTTTTCTAGGAGTTGCACCCTTTGAACTTATTTGCTTCAATGTACTACTACTGCAACAGTTTGTCATCGCAACTCCTCTGAAACCACACCACAAAATTTCATGAAACTTTGTAGATAATAAGGACATACTATGTAGATGTGCATATCGACAGGAAAATACGATTCAATTTTTTTTCTAGGAGTTACGCCCCTTTGAACTTATTTGCTTCAATGTACTACTGCAACAGTTTGTCATCGCAACTCCTCTGAAACCACACCACAGAATTTCATGAAACTTTGTAGATAATAAGGACATACTATGTAGATGTGCATATCAACAGGAAAATACGATTCAATTTTTTTTCTAGGAGTTACGCCCCTTTGAACTTATTTGCTTTAATGTACTACTGCAACAGTTTGTCATCGCAACTCCTCTGAAACCACACCACAGAATTTCATGAAACTTTGTAGATAATAAGGACATACTATGTAGATGTGCATACCGACAGGAAATTACGATTCAATTTTTTTCTAGGCGTTACACCCCTTTGAACTTATTTGCTTCAATGTACTACTGCAACAGTTTGTCATCGCAACTTCTCTGAAACCACACAAAAGAATTTCATGAAACTTTGTAGATAATAAAGACATACTATGTAGATGTGCATATCGACAGGAAATTACGATTCAATTTTTTTTCTAGGAGTTGCGCCCCTTTGAACTTATTTGCTTTAATGTACTACTGCAACAATTTGTCATCGCAACTCCTCTGAAACCACACAACAGAATTTCATGAAACCTTTTAGATAATAAGGACATACTATGTAGATGTGCATATCGACAGGAAATTCGATTCACTAGGAGTTACGCCCTTTGAACTTATTTGCTTCAATGTACTACTGCAACAGTTTGTCATCGCAACTCCTCTGAAACCACACCACAGAATTTCATGAAACTTTGTAGATAATAAGGACATACTATGTAGATGTGCATATTGACAGGAAATTATGATTCAATTTTTTTTCTTACACTTATTTTATTTCTCCAATGACAATGTGGGAACGTGGGGTATGTGAGCGCGCTCACTAAGGTTCTTTAATTCTTTATAAATTTCGTGCGTCCGCAGCACTTTTCTGGGTGTACCTTCACCGGGAACACTCAAACACAAACATACAAAAAGCCAATGATGTATAAATACTTAAATACGTGAGTAGTTATGTGACCTAAAGGGACATTAAAAGCATTGCCAAATTTATTTAAAAGTGATAATGTAAGGATTTTTTATGCTTCTTCTTCAAACATTTCATATATATTTGGCCTTAAAAACTTTTGATCTCGTGCATATCTAATGGTTATTTCCGTAACACATGTTGTACGCATGGGAATCATATTGGGTTTTTCTGTCCTCAGTATGTATACATTACAAAAAATTCACTTGATTTTTCATAGACTTTCTTTACATAACTTACATATTTATGGGGTTTTCCTTTACTTATTAGAAAAAAAACATTATATTTAGAGCTGTGCATTTATGAAACATTATTTCAATATTTCGACTTTACTAGAGAAATCTTTGTCGTGCAGTTGTCACACATTAAATGTGCATTTGTGAAACAGTCTATAATCATTTCATGTATAATACACAATATCATTTTATTTTACTCCTAAGTTATTGACAAACACTACCTCATAAAAGGAATAAAATCCTATTTCCTGCGTAAATGATCCCTTTGGACCTGGTCCAGTGACTGGTGCGCCAATGCCAAAATCATTAACGGGATCTGCCAGGACAAATGACCGACCGTACGTTGCTACTCCAATATTCAGTTTATGTTTAGGTGTGCCCTTAGAAACCCAGTACTTTGCTGCTTTCTCCTGGAAAAAAAACAATAATATTTCAGTATTTCACAGTAATATGGTGATTATTATTACCAGTTCATTGTACATACCTTGCATGAACTATTATATAATTAGTATCCAAAAATTACTTGATACCAATAAAATTCTGGAAACCGGCCAAAAAATAAATAAAATGTTCAGTCAAAAGTGGACAATTTTGAAACCAATCTTAGACTTCTATAATATATATAAATGTATGCAATTAATGTGTTCCTTGGTGTATGCTATTTTAATATTTTGATTGATTGACGTCCAGTACTGTATATTTAGAGTCATCAGAACATTATATAATGTCATGTCATATGTATAGTTAGGTAATACGCAATTACCAAAACTCGTTCAAATTAATTGCACATTCCCAAATTTTAAGTTTATTCAGTGCACCCATATTTTAAGTAATTGTCACGATGTTCTTAAAATTGTTTTGTATAAACTGACTGAAACATGAAAAATTAATTAATTAATCCCCATGTTTTTTTCTACACTTTAATTCAATTCGACAAATTAAATGAATGCCTGAAAAGTTTAATATGCTTCTTCAAAACTGATACCACAGAATGTAATCATTTTTATTTGTAGAAAGGGTTAAATCATATAGGTGATTAATAAAAAAACAAACAAAAAAGATTGTAAGACAGATATTGCCGCTACGCTAGCTATTTTTCATGATTAATAATTGTAGAATGTGGTACTTGTCCTACAACATACAATAAGCCACCGGAATGGTTCTTATTATACATACATTACAGTTACACAATATGACTACGGGCCAATTCTGGCTGTTTTGTATGGGATGTTGTGTTCGTTTATTTCTTTTGAAACACCTATATGATTCCCAGTTTTAAATATATAGGACTCTGAACCGCGATGGTACTCCGAACCGCGATGGTCACGCTGAGGTGCGATGGTTTGACGCTGAAGTGCGTTTTTGATCACGCTGAAGTGCGATGGTGGCATTGTGACGCTATCTTGTTGATAGCTACGCCGAAGTGCGATGGTGGTAACGCTGAAGTGCGATGGTCTACACAAACTACATTTGCAATGCTTTTCATGTCAATGTAGAAGTCAATTTGTATGTTAGAAGAAGATTTCCAGTTTTTTTTTAGTTAATAAAGGCTTATAAACTTTAACTACTACGAGAAACGGGGAGGATTGGTGGATACTTTCTGTGGCCTTTTTTTAATCTACAAAATGTTCCTTTTACGTACGATGGAGATGGTGGCATTCTCTAATTACAAACGGGTCCACAGACAGACTCCCGTATTATAATATTACGATAAACGAGGAACCCATGAGAACAAAGTAAAGATAAAATGTTAACGCAGAATTATGTCCACATGCAGAAAATCAAAGAGGACAGTCATAGACAATAATGACTGTAAATTTATATACATGTACTAACTATTAAAAAAATCTGCATGTATTTCTCATAACAATCGCACATCTGTAGATTTTAAACTAGCCATCATGCGTCAAATAGACCATCGCACATCAGCGAACGAACCATCGCACTTCGGCGTAGACCATCGCACTTCAGCGTGGCCATCGCACTTCAGCGTCCCCATCGCACCTCCGAGTCCTACAAAAAATAAGGAGTTGGTTCTATCCTTATTTTCAAGCGATTTTTTGAAGTATTACTTGTAATTGATTGTCTGCGAGTGAGTTTTTCGTAGACATTTTTGTTTTCCCTGTAATATGGTCAATTAACTACTCCACTAATTTCTGATAACACAAGCGTGCTGTTTTTGTGTTTTTATCTTTATAATATAATTAAGCAAAAACTTACGGTGTTCATGTTTGCAGAACCTGCATCCTTACTGCTACCAAACAATGGACTATTATGACCTGTTTTCCGTTCCCAACCTCCATGAAAATCGTATGACATTAAGTTGAGGAAGTCCAGATATCTGCATAGATGAACAAGATAAATTAGATATGTTTTTATATGATTTTGTGAAATACATGTTGACATAATTAAACTAACGATACAGTTTATTTTACCATTTCCTTTTCCTAGACTGCGCGATATCTTAATATAAATATTGGTACAAATTTATGTTTCGTCGACAAAGAAACAAGAAAAAAGTAATGTTGTAAAAAGGTACAATTAAAGTTGTTGATATAGACCAGAATTAACTGTTTGTAACTGTTTCTGCTTTTGTCGTTAACAAGCGTGTTTACTTCAAAGTCATCTTTTTGTCGGCTATACTTTTACTTGAGCGTTTCTGTTTATCCGTTAACCCTCCCTCGATCATTTATTTGGGATTTTAAGATTAACTCACTTAAACATTGAATCCTCTTCAACATGGATAGGTCGAAAATTGTTAAAGAGAGGATGTATGGTAGATATACAAACCTAATACAATACAATCAAAAAGTTTATATGTCAAAGAGAAGTATTTGTATTGTTGTTCTTTATCTTTATAATTTTTTAACAGTCTTTCATTCTTAATAAATAGACTCTGTCATTCGGTTGTATTCGTTCTGTTTCGTAATGTTTACTAATATATTTGGCGCTCTGTATGAAGGTTCTTTTAAAATGTGCTTTGTATGCAGTATTTATTTACGATGGTATATCGTATCCCGCATCCACCACCTTTGTACCAGAAGAAACCACCGCTGAAACAAGTTATTCACGACTGTGTGCTGTGTACACGGTATCTTTTTTTTATTTATGATTTAGATATGTATTTAACATACTTAGATAGCGTTGGTATATCGTATCCCGAATTTTCCACTTTTCTACCAGTAGGAACCGCCACTGAGATTAATTATTTGCGACTGTGCGCTGTGAACACAGTATTTTTTTATTTATGATTTAGATATGTATTTAACTTACTTAGATAGTGTTGGTATATCGTATCCCGAATCTACCACCTTTCTACCAGTAGGAACCGCCGCTGAAACTAGTAGTCTACGACGTAAAGATTTCTGTGCCTCCATATCAAAAGCCTCTTTTATTTCCTACATATAAACAGAGCAAGCCATGAAAAGCTGTTCTTATTGTAAAAAGCGTCTTTATGATTAGTTTTAGGAGACGACCATTTGATTTTCAGAGGGGATTGAAAATGAATAAGTTGGCCTGGTAAGAACTGAAAATAAATAACTTTGCACAAGGCTGGACTAAAATGAATATTTTGCAACACAAAATGAAGGATGCATTTGTACAAAAGTGAAAAAAAATAAGCAAACCCCCCTCCCCCCGAAGTTAAAACAAATCTTAAAGTTGAAGGTGGTAATGGGGAAAGCACAACACTAGTGGAAAGAAAAAGACTTGAATTACCTTAACAAGGAGAGCAAATTTAGGTTTATCCTCCATTTTTCCTTGTCTAAGAGTTGGATATTCCCAGTCGATATCTAATCCATCAAAGTTATGTTTACGTAAAAATTCCATCGTAGACAGTATAAACGTCATCCGGTTTTCTGGTGTTGCCACCATATCAGAAAAAGCTTTACTGCCTGCATTCCATCCACCTATAGCTAACATTGTCTTAACTCCCCGTGTTTTATTCTTTTTTCCATTGAATTCTTTATACCTGAAAACTCAAATAAAAACAGTCGATTGAATTATATAATGTATATCCACGATTTAAATGATATTTTAATGATATTGTTTTTAAGTATTCGAAACCTTACTATAAGATCAAACTTCTTTGGGGAATCTTCATAAAATATCTATCATTCATAGAAATGATTGGCTAATATGTTTATTAAAGGATGCATTTTTCGTAGATCAAATAGCTGCAGAATACCTGAAATAATAAATTTTGTTTGGTCTTGTATTGTCGGCCACTTGATAGTTTTAATCATTTTTTTTCTACCATAACAATGTCAATTACAAATCGTACAACACAATGTTTACAATTACAATGACTTACATTTTTTCATCATTATACTCTGTAAAAACCAATTTCTTGCCTTCCAATCTGGCAAATGCATATACGATATGTGTACAGAGATCTGGGTTGATATTGTCTGGTGTAAATTTGGCTTCACTATTACGATACTGTGCCCAGTTGGTGAAGTAGCATATTCTTCGGAATGTCTTTATTTCTGAAAAAAATCCAAAATACCAAAACTTACTCAAAGTGTACTTCTAATCAAACATAAAGCACGAAGATATTTATTTTTTTTAACTATTAGTAGACATTTCTACCAAAAATGCTACTGGTTGATCATAATATACAACTTAAATCTTTGTAAATATCAAAAAGTTATTCGTGCATTTACGAGATAAGTATAATCTAGAAACCAAAATAATCCTCAAAATACATCTTATTCTTTTCCTTATTGTTGGTAAACTCTAAAATTAACGTAGTTATCTCACATATCTCCAGGGCATTAAATAAATTATTTTTGCAATATTCAACGTCAAAATAGGAAAATGAATACTGGTGGTGTCTATGCATTTTATCCACCATAGATCACAAACATTGCTTGAATCTTAGAAATACCTTTAGATGACCTTTTTGACATTTTATTGACCCTTGGTAGTCAGCTTAGTAGTCAGTGTTTCGGTACTGGCATGTTTTTAACATACTTTTCTTAAATTTTAGAAATACAAAAAGTATTAAGAAACTAAGGTTTCAACTCCCTCAGGAAAAGTTGATCTTACGGAGATGGATTTGGCTATTATCTTTAGGTCCCTATTGGTCATATAGTTCTTCACGTGTTCCGGAACTTATAAATCCTTGACTTTTAAATTTTTGGCTTTGTGCGTTTCTGATGAAGGCAAACCCAGAAAAACGCTTCTGACGCATTCAATTTATATAGAGTTAATTCATTTTTTTGTATATTCTTATTTAAAAATTCATTTTTTTGTATATTCTTATTTTTAAATAACTAAAGCCCATGTCGTTAAGATTTTATATTTTCTTATTACCACACTGTTCATCCGTCCCATCTAAACAGTCTTGATCACCATCACAAACAAAAGCATTGTTCACACAGACTCCATTACTACACTGAAAATTATCATCCGGGCAACCTCTGGTGTTATCATCTGTTCTTCCTAAAAAAAATACCAAAACCCATCATTCTTGTTTATATCTTCAAACTGACTCGCCGTCTTTATCGCACTAAATTTAGCCTTAATATTTGTCTTATATCACAAAACTTATCAGTGGAACCTAAAGAGGTTTAATTGTCGATCATATTGTATTAACGAACATTTGTGGATTCAGGCCATTCAAAATGGTGGCACAAGGCATGTCAATTATGACGGTAGACTTAAGCCAATGAAAAAAGTTGTTACATCAAGATTAGAATTAAGAATTTAAGAGCAATTCTCTGCAACCACCTACTTTTTCATATAGGGTCGGCACGCATAGTCACCGATTTTCCTGAAATTTAGCCTGACAATATAATCAGATGCAAAAGTAAGAAAAATGCCCTCCAAAGTGTTGCTAGGCCACGGTTGTCAAGGCAACCATCAATGCGTTTTCCGGTACATTATGCAGAATTTAGCATTGAAAAAAACCTTCTTTGCAGTCAGTCTGAAGCAAAACCAGATTTTATTTAATGATATTTGTTAATATTTTTCAGAAACATGATTCTTAACAAACAAAACAGCAATGTCATTTTTAAAAGATATTTTGATGAATATTGTCACAACCACAGGAGCAGTAGTCATTTTTCATTGTTTTTGTGAAGGCAAATTATACACATTTTGCATGAACAAAATTTACAGTTTTGTATCCACCTCCATTTAAGTTGTGGTTATAATTATAGATTATTCATGTCTCCAGTCAATAACTTGCAATAAAATGTTCGGGATTCCGGGCGCTAGGATGATTGCTATGGAAACCAAAATGTGTCATTTTTGTTTTTTGTCTTTAGAAATTCGACCATGTTATTAAGATAACCCAAAAACAGTGATTACTATTGAATGGCTATGATGTGAAACTATAAAGGATTAAATGACCTTTAATTTGACCCAAGGTCAAAGGTCATTGATGACCTTGACCTTTGATCATGCATATATTAATTGGATTTTGTAAGAAAAGATAACAGAAAGACGCAAACAATACATGAGAAAATGTTCAGGATGATTAAAGCAAATATATTATTAACTGGTCAACTGTAAAAGTCAAGGTCATGTCAAAAGTGCTTAGCAACTACCCTCATTTGATAAAAAAGTACGAAGTAACCATACATGTTTTGATTCAGGACTTTATGGATTATTACATAGACCCTACCTAAAAGGTCAGGGGTAAATATTATCACATAAGTCCCTAGCAACCATTCATGTATAGTGGAAAAGGGCCTAGCAACCATTCATTTTATTGGAAAAGTGGCTAGCAACCATTTATTTATATTGGAAAAGTGCCTAGCAAAAATATATTTTCGTATACAATGAAAACTCCCTTATTTTAATCAGTGTCGCCACCTTCTCCCCTAATTATAAGAATTGAATTTTATCATTTATCAAACCAATTAAATGCTATATTTAAATGAAAAAATGTTCAAATATTCATCAAGATTGAAATGTGTGCATGATAACTGTTTGAAGTTGGTCATTATTTTTTTTGTCAAAATATGCAATTTTGAGCCATAGTCCAAGGAGATCCGTAACCATGGAAACGAGGACATAAACATTTTTTATCATTTTATCAACAATTTGCTTATATGTTTATTGATAGCTACAAACAAACAAAATTTCAAGGAGATCTGAGACTATGCGTGCCGCAACTTGGTTGTTGGTTATGCATATAATTGTTATTAAGGTTGGACTTCTATATTATCAGATTACGAGCTTCTCTCAGTAACTGAGAGTAATCTTCGTAACGGTATCTCAAGCTATACAATGTTCCGGTCCCATGTAAAGTACCCAAATCAGGATTTTCGTTACTGATATCTTATTGTTGATGATAGATCTATTTATAACACAACGTGTCTGTATGTACTTGGCAAATCCCAGTTCAAAGGTACCGCGCTTTTACTGCTGTTCTTCATCTCAAAGTCACCGTAAGGCTCAGCAAGAACCAAACGCTAACATATCACTGCAAGTCCGCCTGAAGCAAAGGCTAACATTTCATTGTAATTTCACAGGAAGCAAAAAACTGACATCTCAATGCAAGTTCGGACGGCGTAAAATCTATCAGATACAAGGAGGATATGAAAATTGGCCCAAGTAAAACTCGACAATGAACTATCGTCTCAGTGATTAACCTTGGTTTAGTCTATAATTTGATATAGATGTGATATTAGACTTACGACAGGATTCTTCGTCTGAACTGTCAGAGCAGTCTGGATCATTGTCACACACCCACTGTTTCGGTATACAAGTACCGGTCTTGCATCTGAATTGTGTTTCCAAACAGTCTTCAAATTTAGAAAACAAATCATTATTATATAATCACTGTCAGAAGATCATCTTAAATGTTTTTTTAACAACCCAGCAGTGACATAAACAACATCATTACCACTCGCCCACTATCATATCATAATTATAACATACTATAGTATTTGAAGTGGGTTTCTAGACAAATTAGTAATAAAAAGTGAATCAGTTTTATTCTTTTTGTATTTCAGTAGTTTAAGAATAAGTATATCGAGACATCGTCATCAGTGTTATATATATATGTGTGTGATTGAATATATGCCTTTTAAATGAGTCACCTTAAATGTTTATTGTATAAGCTGCATGTTTTGTTATTGGTGAAAATTAATTATGTTGTGACCAAAGCTATTTTCATGTTTTACAATTTACATTTTCTAAAACTATCATTAGTTTTGCGTCTTTCTCTGGAAAAATCTCACGGAGTCTTCAATGTCCAATGTTTATTCGACAAAATGTTTTCATGTCCACATAGGTATACGTATATTTTGAAGCCTAGCTTTAAATGATTATTTAGCATAAATGATAAATTAATGCCATCAATTTTGATTTGTGAAATATAAAATTCTATACATACCTTGCTGTGCATTTAAATATCCTATTTGAATAATTACAATGAATAAAACTTTAAGTCCCAATTCCTGAAAATAAATTAAATGCATTGCGTACATCTATGTTTGTTAGTATGAAAACTGTTTGCTTATGTCAAAATATATTATACCAAAGGTGACCTGTAGGAAATTTTATAATTATTTTCAATATCAAAAACAAGAATCTGAATGAAACTTTCTTTCAATCGACAGTTATCTTTAGATATCGTTTTGCAGATTAATATATCACTAGAAACATGTGTTATAAATATGAGCATGTAAAACAATATTTTCAAACTGATATAAATAAGACATTATAACTTGAGTACCAAGAGATTTAATAATAAAAATTCCAGTATCTTATCATGATTGATAATTAATTAAATAAAATTGATTCTTACCATCTCATTAAAATTAACTCAATTTTAAGCAAAGTTCATTCAGTCCGAATTTGCATTTTTCCAGCAATAAAGACAACAAAATATAATAATGTTACCAATTAGTGTTATTTCTTAAGTAGAAAAACATGTCGACAATTTGGAATCATAAAAAACGATCCCATTTTGTTAACTGGTTTGTACATATGCCAATTTACTGAAAAAACTGTGGCTTGATATAAATAATACAAATAGACTACACAACGTTACACATTATTCTACATCGGATTTCCTTGTCGCACACCACTTCAGTTCAATACACTTTGATAAACGACCCATAATAGGCTATAAAAATGTCAAAAGTACATGTAAATTGCATTTATAATAATTACCTATAATTACCAAAAACGTGTGTTTGCATATTTTTGTTCAGAAATTTTACTCAATCATTATATTATTATGTGTGTCAATTGCATACATTAGATGTTTATATTTATTCGTCAACATAAAAACTCATTTTTCATACAAATGAAAATAAAAATTTTTTTTCATACAAATGAAAATAAAAAAAAAAAAATACATCCACAAGTAAAAAACATGTATCAATATTTTTCTTAATAAACGCTTTTAATTCCATTGCAAGACACCAGAGTGGATGAATCCGAAGTAAAGACAACGAAAATGAGGAATCATTAATTTCTTATAATATATTTTGGAAGGACACAAAAACTGAATACGTCAAGTTTGATGAATTGCAAATTGTTTATTTAATAACGTTTATAGGAGTGTATATCTATTTGTATTTGAAAGTTATGTAAACGGCAAACACTTTCAATATTTGATAAATTACATGAACTTGTAGTTTTGCTGACGTCTTAAAAATGAAGCAATTTAGGGAAGTACATTGTACAAAAAGTAAATTAATTTTTAAGGTAATGATTGCAAAACCATGATTTGAATACAGATCCAAATGAACTTAATTATCTCCGTACGGATTGGTAGCTTTACTAAATGTCTCTAAATTCAGACTCAACACTAAGATGCTTTAATAACCTTAGACACAACGTGTAATCAAAGTACTGAAGTACTGAACATCGGATGACCGCAAGTTCTTGTGGATGGTCACAAGCACTTGTCTCAGAAAGAAAAAATTACATCTCTATACCTGAAAGTGAGGTTAATGTACAGAGATATATTTTTTTCTGAGACAAGTTCGTGCGTGGATGATGAATAAATGACAGCGAATTCAACCTCACCGTAATAACTATTATATTGTAGTGATACAAATCAGTATACTCTGGTTTGTTGTTATGAATTATATTAATATTTGTATATAACAGTTACATGTATATATCATTTTCATCCATTTGTATATTTTTCTATTCCACTATTCTAATAATAGTGCAGTGCAAGTGCATGGTGAACACTCTTCTGTAATAAATCGATTTTTCTAATAGATTGGATTTGAGTAGGCATTCATATTTTCCCGCAAGACGTTCTTGAGATATTCTTCCGCATGCGTTAACACAATTTTGCTGTACGTGTGCATAGATATTATTAATGATTTTTTACTTATATATATATTTCTTACGACAAAACGTTTTCATATTATTAATTTATGTTTTAAACAAAAATATTTTTATGAGTATTCATTGAAGAAATGAATTTATAACAAGCGATAAGGAATTTTATTTTACACTCAATAATGTCCGCGTATTTATAGATCGGTTACCAGTCGAAAACGAAAGTTACGTAAGTAGAAATTTCTGTGGCAACACTACATCGGAATGCCCTCACGGTCATCGTGATGTAAAAAAGGATGATAACATGTTTTACAATTTAATGAGAAGTATTACAATTTACTTGTATGGATATATTTATACATATAAGAATGCAACATCTAATACATTTGTATTTCTGTTTGTTTAGAGTCATAAAACATTTAAGAATATTGATATTATCTTCATTCAAACTGTTCACATAATCTAGAGGATATGTATTTTTCTCTAATAACCTTGACTTGATTATGGTTACAAACGAAGAAATAATTGACTGATTCAAATCCGTCTTTTACGATACTTGGCAATCTTGTTCGTTTCTATCAACATTTCAAAATTTGAACACCACAATTTTGTAAATAAATTTTAAAACTTTCTACGCTGACACAAATTATTCTCTAGCGTTTTTTTTTTTTTTTTTTTTGAGTAAACATCAGCACGCGACGATGCGCATTTTTAAAAATATCAATGTTTTACATACTATCATAGAACCTTTGTTTTTACAATTGACTTCGATACTTGTTTTTGACATGTAATTGATCATTCAATATATAAAACTCCTACCACATTCATCAAAGATTGATTTTACATAAGTCATCCATTTTAACGTTGTTATTAACCTTTACACAATACTTTTGATCTTCTGATAATTTATTTTGGTCACATTCATTTGTAAGAAGCTATTTCAAAACCATAACATGGTGAGAAAATGTTTTCGGGTCCTTGGTTTATTAGATTTTTATTTTTACGTGTTCCCTATACACTTTATAGCTGCAGACGGAGGCGCTATGATAAGAGCAATTTTTTAACCCTGAAAGTGCAGAAGTAGTAATCCTATTCAAGTCTTTCAAATTTATGTTAATTTTATTGATAAATAAACAAGTTAATACAATCTGAACTCTTTAGTACAGAAAGATCACTTTAGACATCATAAACATATCGAAATTTACGTATTTGACTCAAAATGCCAATTTCACACATAGTTTTTGGCCAAAATAAATATCAGCAACAACTTTACACAAAAAGAAAATTTACACACATTTTATATCTTTGTAAATGCATTTTATTGCAAAAAATCTTTATGCCTTATGGGTTAAGCTATCAGTGCTCATATCTAAATATTAATGACAAGATCTCAAATTGAGGTTTTCTTTGCCAATAACGTAAGACACATCTGAAGGATGGTATGGTAGGTATATAATCCTTCTTGATTTTTGAATTCGAGGGGCAAAAAAGGGGCCTTATCGTATCTTCACCTTTAGTGAATACCCAAATTGGTAAATGAGTATTGCCATTTATTAAAGAAAGACAGCTTTTATAGATCTATAATACTAGAAAAAAGAATTTGCCGAATTTTCAGGAAACCATGTGGCTCAAGCTAAAAAAGATATAGATTTAGATTGTACCGGTTGTTCTCGCATCAAAATAATTAATCTTACATGCATCACATTTCTTCGCGTTGGTAATTCAATTATGGATACCAAACTAAAAACCTTAGTTCGCTCTACTTCTCGAGCTGGGATGGAACCAGTGAATGCTTCTATTCCCGCCAAAACTTTGCATACTCTAAAAGGATAACTAACCTACCAGAAGACGAACTGTGTTAACGAGTCTTAAATGATATGGTCGGATTAAACAAAAATGTTTGGAACTATTCACAAGAGATACACACAAAAACAGAAAATATTGGTCTTCACAACTGATATAACATTTAATATGAAACTGCAACAAGTGAAAGCAGATTTTGGTAAAATTCTGCATACAACTTTGGCTCGTTGCACTTTAACTGAAAATCGAGAAAAAAAATAATGCATTTATCTCTTTTATTTGAAGTATCTAATACATCTAGGGTTACTATCTGTGATGCAAACGCCGCAAAAGGAGACAGAATTAAGCAAATTGACAATTAAGACATTGCAATACTTTTTAAAGTGACAATTCCATTCCTACATTTAAGTAGAAAAAGCAGTCACAGTATTTTATCTACGTAGAGACTTTAAAGCACAAGCAATGCAAATAAAAATACATAAAGTTTATTCTTACTTTTGTTGACATTGCTATTGAATAAAATATAGATGTTTTCATTAATAAAACGAAACGTGATGAGTGATAAATGTATAACTTTGGTAACAGTTGTTTAGCAAAAAAAGTAATACATTTTTACGCGTTATTTATAAGCTTCCGATGGATTAATATTCTTGTATACAGGTTCACAATTGAATTCTACTAAAACTTCGTCAGTGCAATATTATATTACTTTTCATACACGCCTTCACATAGTATACTACGCCTGTAGAGTAAATTGTCATTCAAATCTAGTGAAATATATGGACAGACAGACTGGGAGATTCATATTTACCCCCAAACACCCAACACCCATGTAACGAAAAATACACGTAATTAAAAAATAATATGCCACGGGTAGCATTTTCTACTCACAGCAAAAGCACCTTCTTCGGGTACGCTCGGAAGAAGACATATACCACCTTAGCTATTCTATCGTCTAATAAAAACAACATCGACGAGATTGTTTTATTTAATGAACTTAACTTAAAGGGCGATATTAGGCACACTTCAATGAGACAACAGCCCAACATCTCAAGCAAATCAAAATATTAATCTATAGATGAACATACGGTCGATAAAAATAGTATATCATATATAAGTAATAGTAAACGTTTGCCCATGTATATCATATTTAAATATCGATAACTTTGTTTAACCTTGAAGTTCGGATCATTTATTATTCACTTTTCATTTCATACATCAGGTTGTACGTCACACGGAGACTAGACAAGGTGTGAAGGAATTTGACAAGGAAGTATTATATCGAAAATCTCACAAAATAAAATGCTCAATGGAGGGAAAATATGAAGAAACAACAATTAACGACGATGTTCCTGAATTGGGACCAGCACATAACACACGGCGTGATAAAATAGTTTTATAGATATAAGAAGATGTGGTATGAGTGCCAATGAGACAACTCTCCATCCAAGTCAAAATTTATAAAAGTAAACCATTATAGGTCAAAGTACGGTCTTCAACACGGAGCCTTGGCTCACACCGAACAGTAAGCTATAAAGGACCCCAAAAATTACTAGTGTAAAACCATTCAAACGGGAAAACCAACGGTCTAATCTATATAAAAAACGAGAAACGAGAAACACTTATGAACCACATCAACAAACGACAACTACTGAACATCAGATTCCTGACTTAGGACAGGTGCAAACAAATGCAGCGGGTTTAAACGTTTTAATAGGCGCCAACCTTCACCCTACTATGAAACAATAGTGTAACATCACATGGTTTTCCTGTTTGAATGGTTTTACACTAGTCCTTTTGGGACCTTTTATAGCTTGTTGTTCGGTGTGAGCCAAGGGTCCGTGTTGAAGACCGTACTTTGACCTATAATGGTTTACATTTACAAATTGTGATTTGGATGGAGAGTTGTCTCATTGGCACTCATACCACATCTTCTTATATCTATTAAGAAAACAAAGGGACAGAAGTTATAATTTCAGTAAAATGCAATATACCACAAATTATCTACTGAGAAAGGCCTGTGACCAGCAAGCCCCCAAAAAAAAAAAAAAAATCTAAATAAAACATTCAATCCTCCCCTGTACTATTTCCTATTGACAATAAATGTTGAATTGAATGGAATATATAATAAACAATGAAATGAATAATACATAAGCTTTTCATTAATCCTTTTGAAATAAAAATAAGAAAAATGTGTATACAATAGCGTACACCTCGTGTATTTAATTCATGTCTTTTGGCAGAGTTCCGTAGATATACTTTGGTAATTGTAATGTCTAGATAGACATCCGTATTTTTCATTTTTAAAGGACTGCTAACTGATGGAAAGGAAGCTATCATGGTGTTTTATTGATGTGTGACCAAGTGATCATATTCCTCATCACAGTAGTAGCATTTGAAAATTGTTCTTGTTTTCCATTTATAGAACGATAAAATAGATTATCATCAAGACAAATAGTAAATGAAACATCTAGGATGTATTTTCTATTACAAAAATACACATATCCACTTAACACACAAAATGCACGTACGTCTCAATCTAACATTGTACTGTTTGGTTTTTAGTCTGGGAAAACATGATTTATTGATTAGTTGTAACTGGCTTTGAACTAGCTTTCAGTAACCTATATCAATACTTTGTATCTATTGTTTTTATGTTAGTTGGTTTGTCTGTGCATCGTACCGATCTATTGAGTAAAGCCATTTGTAACTGATTTTTACAGTTTTTTCTTATTTTGTGCTGTAACACCATTGTCCAAAGTTAAGACAGGGTTGAGGGCTTTCGGGGCCTTTTAGAGCTGACTATGCGGCAAGGGCTTTGCTCATTGTTGAAGGCCGTACGGTGACCTACAGTTGTTAATTTCTGTGTCATTTGGTTTCTTGTGGAGAGTTGTCTCATTGGTAAAAATGCAATAACACGATCCCTACTGTGATATTGGTATCGGTATCGGATTCGACCCGGAACTTGTTAATTATTGGTAATATTAGTTATGTGGAAAACAAAAGGGCATGGAATGGTGTAATTTTAAAACAATACCTTTGTCCTATATTAGTTATATGTAAAGCTGAATTCTTTATTGCGTCGTGTTTTCGTCATACCGACTAACAAATTGGACATCGTTTTTTCTTGCTAAAAAAATAGGTAAATTCCAAACATATTCCTTTAAAGTAAGGTTATCTTAGTTATCTTCCCTTATATGGAAAGTTGAAAAAACGAATCCGACAAAAACATGTTGTGTATTTTTTTGAAACAGTCGTAGTAAGAAGATAAAACACATGATTTAAATGCAGACTTACATATGATTTATATCTCTCTCTCTCTCAAAATGTGTATATCTTATAAAAGGTCTCGACCAATTGTGTACTGCTATTTTACAATCCAAGATGGCGGAAGATACCCGATCTACCTTAATGAAAATATCGCTTACATTATTGGTCTTCTATTGAAAATGTAGAAACAAATTCAAAATCCCCGTGTGTTGAAATAACTAATTTCGATAAGAAAGTGCAAATACAATATCATATAATGTTGTGTCCAGTGATACAAGATAGATAAGTATTGTCGTATTGGTCAAGACTATAACACGACGTCTGTGGGATGCTATTCTTTAAATCTTCATTGAGAGATACCGAAATCAAGTATGTTGTTAAGAAAGAACCGAACATTATAATGGTTCATTTACATAAGCAAGAAAATAACAAACAGAATCCATAGTTCTACACATTGATTGTCTAAATGCGCATCTAGTGCAATAAAATTGGTACCGTTAATGATATAAGAACCTCAACTTAAAAGTTTCGATTGATAAGTTAACGCACCGGTGTCTTTCGATATATCGAGAAAAATTATCGTGAAAGAATAACTAACGGTGGTCAAGCATTGCTATTGGATCGTGAAAGAGGCGGAACAAATCAGAAAAAGAAATATGTCTGTCAAAATGATTCAACTTCCTTTTGAATATTGTGCACTACGTGAAAAAAAAATGCAGTACTTTTTAAGAAAATACAAAAGGCGACACACGATCCTATGAGAATCATTATAAAAAATCATCTTTTTATCCATAATGTTCACATTCCAATATATCATGATATATTTGAAACTAAATCTTTATTGTATCAGATAGTAAAATAAAAGTACGTTATTACTTGAAAAAGTTTGTAATATTTTTGAAAAAGTATATTTTTGTTGATTTTAAATCAAAATTTATCGTGAAAGATCAGGCAACGCTACCTAGGCCGGCATCCAAGATAGTAAGACCTCAAGGAGCGTAAATAACCGAAAAGATTAACCACGAATGGGTGAAGCGAGAGGGGTTCTGGTGGTCTTAACCTAGAAATATCTTAATGTAAAAAAAGATGTGGTATGATTGCCAATGAGACAACTATCCACCAAAGTTCAAATCCACTGAATGCATAAGCAACCGTACGGCCTACTATATAGTCGGCTATAAACGGCCCGGACATGAAAAATATTAAACAATTCAATTGAGAAAACTAACGGCCTTATCTATAACAAAAAAATGTACGAAAAACAAATGTAACGGACATGAACTAACGACAACCACTGAACTACCGGCTCCTGACTTAGGACAGGCACGTTAAGAATGTGGCGGTGTTAATCATGTTTGTGAGCGCTCAACCCTCCCCTTACCATGGACAGTGGTGTTACAGCACAACTTAAGAACAAATCATAAAAATCAGTTGAAAATGGCTTAACTCATCAGATCGATACAATGAAGAAAAACATACGTTTACGTGTACGTTTTTGTTTTCGTAAGGGTTTAAAATAATATTTAAATATTCAGGGACTACTTCTCAAATAGGACAGGATGGTCTTGAGTTATAGATTCTAGGTATTGACTCTGTAGAATTTTATATACCTTACAGATTTACTTTTATTTGTCTTTGTACTATTATGTTCCATTTGGTCGTATGACTCTTGACGTGGTTCGGTATATGTGCATCCAGCTTTCAGGTTTTTGGCTTTAGGCGCTGCTTAAGCGGAAGGGACCAGAGATGCGGTTCGGACACATGAGGTCTTTATAGTGTTGTTTTCATCTTGTATACCCTTGTATTTATATCTTACTTATTTTGTATTGTATCGGGAAAATGTATATGTCATTACGATTTACTATACTGACTTTATTATCAACAACAAAAACTTTTTGTTGACGTCTTTGTTTGATTAAATTGCAAGTATGTTTGAATGTTTAATTCAGTTGTGCTGTATGTCTACTAAGTATGTTTAGGAAGTTTTGGTTGCTGGATCCCAGTTATAGCCACGTTAACCAATTATGTCTGTTTGGGTTGTTAGAAAACCAGGTTTAACCCACCATTGTCTTAGGAAAATGCCTGTGCCAGGTCAGGAATATGATAGTTGTTTTACTGCGGTTTTTTAAACAATGTTTTTTTTCTATTTTTTACAAATACCAACAAGGTTCTTCGTTTTATAAATACGAATGTGCATAGAAATTAATGGAAATCAGATGAGATAATCTTAATTTTTATACGACATAAAACTTATGTATGCAGGAAAGGACAGACGAACTTATATTGTTATTAGGCAACTAGTCGGTGTGGTACTATCAAATAATCAGATCCAATGACATTAAACTATCATAGCCCTATTCGCAAACAAGTGAAGCGAAATGAGTCACGAAAATCTAGTCTTTTGCTATAACTATTACCAATATATCTTATCATATGTTTTGATCGTTTTCGTAGATTTTTTCAATAAAGAATAAGCGGCAACGCGATCCTTTTCACGATCATCAAAAGGCCGTACCCGATCTTTCACAAACCGAAATATCAAATTTTTACAAATATTCCCAATTTTGCAAAGTTTCTGCATGATTAAACTAAAACTAAATAACTTTTTAGAACTATTTAAAACAGTAATATCGAACGATATGTTTAAGAGAAAAGTAGTTTATGCATTTAAAATATGAAAACAATCATGTTTGTTTACATTTTTATCTCTCTGAAATTACGAGGAGCAATCTGCCTTTTGTAGTTTTGTAAAAACGGTGTACTTTAAAACTTTGATTTTTTCCTTGGATACTAATCATAATGTTAAACCATTTTGACAGACAGTTTTATTTTTCAAATATTTGTCATTATTTATCATTAAATCAGATTATTTACTGACATTGCATGTGTCTTCTCGATAAGATTTTCTGCACGATCCTATACCATATCTTTCACGATCCAATCGCAATACTTGACCACCGTTACTTATTCTTTCACGATTATTTTTCTCGATATACCGAATGACAGCCGTGTAACGAGTCCGTTAGTTAACAGATGCTTTGTGAAAAACTCCCTGTTATGCTATGATGCCTGTTGATTTCGTCATTTGTACCATGTACCTCATGTTACGCTAAACAGTTTCCTAGCGTTGTGAATAGAATCTTGAAAAGCAAATGCAATTCTGCAAAGTATACAATCTTGAATTAAGGAGCAAAGTTGAAAAGGTTATTCTGCAATACAATATACAGGATATAATCGTGGACAAAAGTGAAAATAAATGTTTCGCCGCGAGAAAAAAATAAATATGTATAGCAACAGATGAAAATGAATTTTCAATCCGCAAAAAATCCTCTTGTTCCCTCCACCAGATTGCTAAATGCTCGTCACCTAACTCTTATGATAACTAATACAAGACATCTCGGAGTAACGTTCCAGCGTTTTAAGAACGATCGCACCATGTATGCAGCTTTTATAAAATGAAATTATTGAAGAGCTATTTTTTCATTTGTCGTTAGCATCATTTTTTTATAAACAAATACGACCAAGCAAAAACATATTTTAAAATAATCGAAATAACACATAGAGAACCAATATTCTTATATAATTTTGATTAAGGAATCTTGTTAGAATTAAAGGGTCTGATGATATTCCATATGGTATAAAGTCCAAAACACCAATAAATTCAGCCTTTAATGTACTTCTTTTTTTTTTCAAGATTTTCAGTTCCAGTTTTTCGAGTTTAAAAATCTCTCAAAATTCACAATTAGGGCTTGGGTTGGACGAGATCAAAGTCATTAGTGATTGCTTAACAGAGTTCACATATGGTGGTTTCTCCTTGTTTTGATAACGTTTCGTGTGCTTTACCTGAAATCTTCTGTATGAAGGAAGCACTGACAGAGCTTGGGTTTGACAAAACTTTTGATTGTAATTATCTTAATTAAAGAAATCAATAAACAGATTGATACGATATTATTCTATACGTCGGCAATATCAAAGAAAAATATGTATTACAAAGTTCACTCAAAAATCTTTATAAACTAAATTTCCAAAATAGTTATTCATTTATTATTTTGCTTTCTTGGGATAAAGAATACATATTAAAACTTAAGTGAGTATTTTTAGAAAATATTATGCAGCTAATAATTGTATGCAATATACTGAATTAAACATTTTATATCGTTCTGCAGTCTTTTACATCGTTGGTTGATAAAGGTTATTTTTGCAATTGGAAATTTAGATCTCTCTCATTTCAAAAACATGTCACAGGTAAGGAAAAATAAAATTTTCGTTTAAAAGAAGCTGTCTGAATAAATACAATAATATATACACTAAAAGATAGTATATTAAAATCCCGTGTAGAAATGTCATTTTCAGCATGTATATAACTGAGTTGAATTTTTTTATAAAACATTTGAATATAGGCGACAATTGTCTTAATATCTCGTTTTGAGGAATAAGCGTCAAGTTAAAGCTGCCAGTGTTATTTAAGTGAATTTTTCTATTTTAATTTGTTTAATTACTTTCAGACATGGGAAGTGGAACAATGACAACGAAATCTAAGCGACAAAGAACTAAATATAGCAAGGAACAGGTAGAATATTGATATGTTTGTTATCATTCAGATTTTGTTGCATTATACTCTGTCTCAGTCTTTCACTCATCTGCACAGTTGATTTTTCTTTTTTCTTTTTTATTTGTGGTGCATTTCAAGTCTTAAATTAAAAATAGACCATACGGATTGTTCTATTATAATTACATTTTATAGTATATTTTTCTACCAATATATGCATTACACATTTTTTTTGGAACGAATATCAATTGTTTGACATGAATACTGATTCTCAAAATTTTGACAACTGGTGAATTTTCTATCGGCTGTCTTTTCTTTCTTTCTTATTTTACGTTTTTAAAAACAATAATGTCGAATGTGTACCTATGAGATGCCTTAAGTCGTTGAAATGAATCAAACAATTAAAACGGACGATATCTGACTGCAATTAAAATTCTTGATGAAAATTTTAAGGTACAAAAAATGTATATCCCTTATTTCAGTAACTGAGAAATAGTTATATAGAATTTTTTCCATTAAAGATTAAACAAGGGTCTTATTGTTTTTTATCATTATAAAAGTTGAAAATGAAAATAAAAAAACGATTTTCTTTATTTTGCTAGCTTGAAGCCTTGGAAAGAGTTTTTATAGCTAACCAGTATCCAGATTCTCTCACAACAGACGAATTAGCTGATCAGTTAGAAATCTCAAATGAAAAGGTGTCTGTAAGTATATTTATTCATTTTTAGATTTTTTTGAAAACAGATGATTTCCAGGTCTGAAATATAAAAAATATATACATTTTCCAATTCCAAAAAGGTATTAGAAAATCATTGGAAAATTTCAAACCTTGTAGAATCGACTTATAAATTGTAAATTGTTATTTTTTTCACGTCAGAATATGCATTGACAGCCAAAGGTGGCTTATAATTGCTAACTACCACTTCATTTTAACTCTGATGTCTCATTGGCAATCATACCACATCTCCTCATATGTACATGAAATATTTGCCGCTGGACAATAATCATGTAATCAACCATCAGCAATTTAAGGGATTTCTACGTAATATTATTCATATATAATTTTACAAAATTTGGATTATTGAAAGGTTCATTCTTGTCTTATTTTTTTTTTATCGATTTTATATAAAAAAAAAATACGCGTTATATAAAAATTAAGCACCCAAAAGACAGTGACAATTCATAGTGTTTGAAAAAAAAATCTCGTGTTAACATTCGAGTCGTCAAAAAATAATCTATGCGTTTCGTAACTACAGCAACACAACCACGAAGACAATCGGAACAAAGGTTGTTTCTTTTTTCAGATTTGGTTTCAAAATAGAAGATCTAAATTTAAAAGACAGTACAGGGATTCACAAGTTACATGGATGAGAAATCAGGTGTATGATCAAGAAAACAGACCGCCTGTATTGACCATCCCATGTGAACCAAGACTACAAATGAAGCCAACATCACAGATTTTAGAAAGACCCCATGTTTTAACAGTTTCCACAGCAAATCAACAAAACACTGTTGATAATAAGAAACCAGTTTCAAAGTAAGTCTAGTCAAAGAAAAAGCTCTCCCTCTTAGCTGTGGCCCAACGGATGCAACTGTTTGCTGAAAATGCAATTAATACACAATTCGTCAGCTTATGCAACTTATGCAATAAGTGACGTCAGTATGACATAGGCATTGTAGGCAAAACCGACGACCATTACTTATCAGACAAGATAACAATAACTTGCAGACATTTGTGGAAAATAAAGAAAACGGTGGGTTTATGAAATGTTAATGAGAGAGGTCATAGGTATACAACACAATGATATCATGAAAATGAAACACAAAATAAAAAAAAACTAACGGTAACCTAGACTTGGTTAGAGTGACCATTAAAAAAAAACAGAAAAAAACACCACACACTTACATACATGAATACACTGCTAAAATACTTTTATGGATTCTACCTACACATATTATAGAAACAGTAATACATCGAAGGATATAATTTTGATCGAATGTATGTTTTATTTGAATTGCTTTTATTTTTTCTTAATTACACAATTTTTATTTCTCTAGCTTACATTACAAACCCAATATTGATGTTTTGCCAACACCTTTACCATGGGAGCCTAGCGTAGGTTACGCGACACCATCCCCACCATTTGACTATTCTTCATGTGCTAATGACATTTTGAAAGACTGTAGTATGAACCCAGCAACGGCAAGACCTGACTATCCAATCGATATCCAGTTCCACGGCCATCCGTCTCCACCTGCTTTCTGGTCACCGTACGTGACAAGTTCTCCGTACGTGACAAGTTCTCTTCAAGCAGCTCCAGTGCGATCATGCATGTTTTCTAACTATCCATTCTTTCAACAAACTCAAGGGACAAATCAGCAGTTGACTTTATTATAAACTGTTTTATTATTGTACTTTTTTTTGTAATACCAGTTTCTTAATTTGTATATATCCTATATCATATATAAAGTGCTGTATTCATTAATATGTATTGCTTTATTCATTTCTCTGTCTTTTATTAAAACCTTTGTAACATTAGACTTTTGTACATCCATCTAAACATAACAACAATCTGCTGCAATAGGTTTTACTTAAAATGCCATATTTGTGTTCCAACAGACCAACAATTAAAAATCGGCATATGTTTGATAATACAAATGCGATCAAGTCTTATCAATTACTGATCAATGGTAGATGGTTTACGGTTTCCTTCATTCACATGACCGTCGCAAAAGCTAAATGAAACTGGATGTTTTTATACTGCAATCAAAAACTAAATAATAACCAAGTCAACAACAAAAAAACCGAAACAATGCAACGTTTTTCAATTTAAAGTAATTGTTTCTACGTAAAGCGACATTAGAACTTAAAAATTGAAATACAAGCATGGTGTGGAAAATATTTTGAAAGGCTTCGCAGATATTGAGTACCGATTTTTGCAATTATATCCACAAAATAAATGTTAACCCCACGCTCAATAACACGATATTTTCTCACTTTCCAACTTGGTTAGATTTTCTTAATTATGTATTTGCTTTGCAATCATGTTTTTCTAACTTCGGATACGTTACTTTTGTTGACTAGTATATATATTGGACATATAACAGGTATACAAATTGTTTTTTTTTTACTTTCTTGTGTCGTATACAAACAAAATCTCCTGATATCCTGCTCCGAATTAAACGAACGGTAATGTCAAAATAACTTAATACTTCACAATTCCGATGATGATTCAGAGGTTTCCTTCTCAGTCCGCATTCATGCGATGTTGATATTTTATTAGAATTAAACTCAACAGTTTGGAATTGAAAAACTTTTAAGCGTCGATGTTACATAGCAGAATATACACAAGATATTTGTACTGTCTAGAGTTCATTGTTATCTCAAATATAAATACCTCTATGAGCCGCATTCCCTCAGCTTGTCGCATTTATGCACGAAAAGCAAGAGACGCTTAACACGTCGACAAACCAGACCCTCGCATTGAATTCTCTCAGATTTTTTTTTGTAATTTACGAGTTCAGATCATCGGTAAAATAATTATGCCTCGCGTTATACATTGTTGTGTAAATATATGAAACCAACAAACTCGGTGCCCGTTATATAGAAAAAAAGAGTGCTATTGTGATGAAAAGGAAGGGGTTTGGGCTATTGATCATTCATGACAAAAAAATCTCTAAACAAATCTGACAAACCCAAAGCAAAGGAATCGCGCTTTCTTCAACTCAATGTTACAGTGAGGCCTTCAACATTGAACAGAAGAAAAAAATAAAGGAATGTGTGTGTGGGAGTGGGGGTGGAGGGGGTCAGATTTGGGGTATGCATATAAAAAAAGTGGCGGGATTGATATATTTGTAGGCGCCCAACCCTTCTCATAACCTGGGAAAATGGTGTAACAGCACAACTTTTACAACGGAGCACATAATTATGATCATCACTTGTTTTGGTGGGGTTCGTGTTTTTTTTATGCTGTATTTTATATACTGTTTGTCTTTTGATCGATTTTAGTTTTTCGTCATGGCACTGTCAGTTTTATTTTTTCGACTTATGAGTTTGAATATCCCTTTGATATCTTTCGCCAGCAACAGTCAATCAACAAAAACCACTAAATTGAAGGCTTCTGAATTAGGATAGGCATGTGAAAAATGTGGTGAGGTTAATATGCCTCACTTCAACTCCTAGCACTGATTTCAGTGGGTCTCTTGGCTCTTGGCTAAAAAAGCAATACAAGAACGCCGATGAAGTCATACTGTCTTATAAGAACACCATACAAAAAACATTTCGTCGCAATAATCATGAAATCTTCGTTGATAACTAGAGGATAGTGACGGGAGCCACCACAGAGGGGCTCACAGTATGTACATAAAGTATGCTGTTTTCTTCTCTTTGGTCAGGTTGTTGTCTCTCTGACACATTCCCCGTTTCCATTCTCAATTTTATAATGTATATGCACAGGTGTGTCTTAAGTTCAACTACATTTTTTTATCTAGATCATAAACGTACGATTTTCTTTTATGTACACAACACATTTTCTAGTAGTGGTAAGTAATCATACAAAGTTTCATGCCGGAACTCGACGTGGTTTTAATGATTTTTGTACGCATGCACAGGGATGGCTAAGTCAATTGACCATGTCGATTTCAACCCACCTTCTGGTAATGGTGAATAATCATGCCAAGTTTCTCATCACTGAAATATTTGGTGGTTTTAAAGTTAAAGAGCTGAAACGATTTGTAGTGGACAAGCTGAACATTATAGGTCTTCCGCCGATTTATATGCAGGAACCTAATTAGAATACTGTGTAAAAATAAGATGTGGTATGATTGCAAATATGACAACTCTCCACCAGAGACCAAATGGCGTAGAAGGAAGCAACTATATGTCACCGTACGGCCTTCGACAATGAGCAAATCCTATTCCGCACATCAAGTTATACAATGCCCCGAAATCATAAAATGTAATACATAAAGTTCGTTCATTCTAACGTCTATTTGTACCAATGAAATTGTTGCCAAAGATCGAAATAGTATGGACTTCTGTCGTTACTGTAGCACACAATCACCTGTTTTGTAACAAAGATGGTATTAGGTGTTAAATATTAACAAGGAAGTAATCTGATGCTTTATTTGGTCGTATTAGAAACTATAGTAACATAAGTCATCCAGTTATTTTTACATAACCATGCATGCTGGTTTGCTACAATTTCATATATACTCATTACGTTTTTAAGTATCTATTTACTATATGTTTGAAATAAATTTTATCTTAACTGCTCAATAAAAGTCTGCAAATACTATTAATAGGTAAAACGGAATAAAATGAAACATTATTACTGACACGTGTAAGTTTATGTTTCCCTTAAACACATTTTAAGACAAATGAAAAATAAAACTTTGGTTGTTTATTTGCCAGAATAGCAGTTTAAAAAAAAATTAAAGTTGTATGAAATCTTCAAAGAAATTACGAAAATTCGCAAATTTTATCCTCCGAACGATTTTTTAAGCATTTTGAAACTGTATAATGATTCCCTCTAAACAAAGTAACGTAAGTGCCTCATTACTCTTATCTAATTAGGTACTATGGGCGACTAAATGAATAAAAACTTAATCTGATTTGGGTTTTATTACTAAATTATCATTGTAGTATTTCTTACAAAAAACGTGTAAAGTATAATGTGCAACGTAATTTACCCATAAACTGTATACTGTTTACAAACCTTATTTGGTAGCTTTACAGGTATTTAAATAGATATATCGAAACTACTAAAATATAATCCACTAACAAGGAAGAATAACTATTACTTGAATTTATTTATAGTGCTTTGTCAATCTAAAATGTAGGAGATAAGAATTGTAAGTACAAAATTTAACATATTATCTATTTAATGTAAATGGCGGTTTCCAAATAGGTGTTACATTATGCCAGGCAATGGGCTAAAAGCGAGAAAGAAGACGTAGATACTCTTTCCGAATGGATTAAGGCTGTGAGGTCGTTGATACAAATCCGAATTAAGAAACTAACTGGGCATATCAATACCCACGCTACGTCAATTTTAAAAGATGCAAATGTTGCAAGACACTTGTCCTACCTCCATGACAAATATGTTGTTGTCCCCGCAGATAAAGCCCCAAACAACATCGTTTTTGTGTGTAAATATCATTACATAGACTGCTTGATAAATGAATTAGGTATTGACAATTCACTTGAAACTCCACAAATACCCTCACGACACTTACCAAAGAGGAAACCCTGGATAATCATAGATCTGTTCTATGTTCCTTTGAATTTCAACCAAAGATGAAGAACTGGATCTTCCATCACTGTATTGGATACCTAAACTACATAAGTGTCCTTACAAACAACGGTATATTGCTGGGTCTTCCAAGTGCTCCACGAAACCTCTCTCTAAATTATTAACATCTATTTTATCAGCAATCAAAGCCGGGCTCCAAAGTTATTGTGAAACTGCCTATTCTAGAGGTGGCGTGAATCAGATGTGGATACTAAAAAATTCCAAAGATCTTTTAGAGTACATACAATCTAAGACTCTCTCATCTTGCAATAGTATTAAAACATTTGACTTTTCTACACTTTACACAAGTATTCCCATTCCAAACTAAAAGACAAATTGAAAGAGTTGGTATTACTTTGTTTCATTAAAAGAATGGCGAACGTAGATACAAGTATCTTGTCTTGGGAGGGATAAATCCTACTTTGTAAAGAATCACTCTGATTCAAACAAAAATTCTCTGAAACTGACATTATCAAGATGCTTGATTTCTTGATTGACAACATATTTGTTACGTTTGGAGGACGTGTTTTTCAACAGACTGTCGGAATTCCAATGGGAACCAATTGTGCCCCTCTTCTTGCCGACTTGTTTCTTTATTATTATGAGGCTGACTTCATACAGGAACTTCTTAGGAAGAAAGATAAGAAGTTAGCAATATCCTTTAACTCTACGGTCCGCTATATAGATGATGTTCTCTCACTAAATAATACAAAATATGGCGAACTAGAGATAAAGGATACTACAGATACAGTTAAGTCTGCCTCATATCTTGACTTACATCTAGAAATTGACAATGAGGGTCGGTTGAAAACAAAACTTTATGACAAAAGAGATGATTTCAGCTTTCCAATTGTGAACTTTCCATTTCTATGTAGCAACATTCCAGCAGCGCCTGCATACGGAGTATATATCTCCCAATTGATACGATATTCCCGGGCTTGTGTTTCCTATCATGATTTCCTTGATAGAGGATTGCTGCTCACAAGGAAGCTATTAAGCCAAGAGTTCCAAATGGTGAAGTTGAAGTCATCCCTTCGTAAATTTTACGGACGCCATCACGAGTTGGTTGACCGTTATGGAATAACCGTTTCACAGATGATATCGGATATGTTCCTTATGTCGTAACTACAATACCCTCCCTTTTCACGAATGTGACTTACCGAATTAGACTATTTACCGGATTTGTAATAACATAAGCAACACGACGGGTGCCACATGTGGAGCAGGATCTGCTTACCCTTCCGGAGCACCTGAGATCACCCCCAGTTTTTGGTGGGGTTCGTGTTGCTTAGTCTTTGGTTTTCTATGTTGTGTCATCTGTACTATTATTTGTCTGTTTGTCTTTTTATTTTTGGCCATGGCGTTGTCAGTTTGTTTTCGATCTATGAGTTTGACTGTCCCTCTGGTATCTTTCGTCCCTCTTTTAGACGGGATCCTATTTTTATTTTCGAAAAAATTGGAGGGTGTGTCTAGATTCCACTCCTGTTGGAAAATTGTTCCGATCACGTAAACATTGACGGAACGAAAGCTTTGTTCCAGGTTTTCTCATGGTATAATCGGACCCTATTTGTTTTCAAAATATTTGAATCTGCCCCTAATAATGTAAGTTGTCATAGCAAAATCCATATACGCGAATATACATGATACATTCCAATACTGAGCATTGATACAAAAAAAAAAAAAAAAAAAAACATTATAAGAACAAAAAAAGACTTTTTTATGGATATAATATTGGTATAAGGAGAAAAATAAAAATAGAATTTAAACCATTCAGGTGTCCTTATTTCCAGTTTTAGGACAAGGAGAATAGCACTAAATGTTATGTTGAAGTATATAAAATTGAATTTAAGACATTAAGCTGATACATTTTAGAAGATACACTTTTGTCTCCTGGTGCAAAAAGGTATGTGTCAAAAAACGTATAACTTGTACAAAAACCCTGTACAATTATAAATAGTACAAACTTGCATCTTGTAAACAACATATAAAAAACAGATTAAAATGAAGAGCTAATAGCCGAACTCATTAAAGATCTGGCTTAAATTCATACAATTGATAAGAATAACACTTACCGTTACCTTGATAATATTTCTACTTTAAATAACAAATAAATCTCTTATTATAATGCAGAAATTTACACAAGGGAACTGACATTAAATAACTATAATAAAAACAATAATATTTGTCCTTTTCTAGATTTGGGTATTTCAGTTTTAAACAGGAAACTAATTACAAAATTACGAAAAAGGAGACGATTTATCGTTCCTATCGATATTTTCCTATGTAGACGGCGATGTTTCCTTTGTGCCTCTTTACTCTCACGGTATATTTCCAAAACTCGTTCACTATGATCGTGTCTGTAGTGACGTTTAAGATTTCAGCGAACTTAATCTATGTTTAACTGATAAATTATAAGTCAGGGATCTCGTTACCACAAGTTATTTTAAACTTTTATGTAACATTCTTTTATAGATACAAAGATTTTGTTTTGAAGTTTGATTGTACCTGTAGCAGTTTTATTACAAACATGATATATCATTCTTATTTTTACGTTAATGATGTTTATAGAGCCCGTAACTTTGGATACGATCTATGTTAATTCATGTATCCTTTGAATAAACTTATTATAAAAGTGATTAATTTAACAATGTGGTCAAATATTTGAATTTTGTGTTCTATTGTACCAACATTTGTTTTGTTTTTGATTAACTTACACATAACTAACTAAATATGTTTTGCTATATAAAATAATGAAACTCGACTTATGCAATATACTTATATTTTGGCAATGCACAAGGTCATGTTTTTCTCAATAAAAAATAGAAGATGTGGTATGATTGCCAATGAGACAACTTTCCATCAGAGACCAAAAGACGTAGAAGTTGGCACCTTAAGATCACCTTACGGCTTTCAACTATGAGCAAAACCCATATCGCATTTCTCCGACTGTTTAAGACGTCTTAACAGTAAATCTGTTGGGTGTTTACTGATTTGTATTTAAAATCTGTGAGAAGATGATCATTTATTAGTTTTAATTAGCTTTAAACTAGTTTTCTGTAACTACGGGTTCTCTCAAATAGGTACTTTTTACTTTTGTAATTTTGTTAGTTGTTCTTTGTGCTTCGTTCCAATCTGATGAGTCATGCCAGTTCCAGCTGTTAACAGTTTCTTCTTATGTTGTGCAGTTACACCACTGTCGCAGGATATAAAGAGTTTTAGCTCTCACAACACGTTTAAACCCGCCAAATTCTTTACGTACCTTTCCCAAGTCGGGAGCCTGCAAGATTTCTTTGATTAGGTATCACTTATTAATAGAAAAACAAAGGATATGGGGTATCCATCCATGACACGTTTATTTTTACACCTTATAAAGGTATCATGGGTTTTGATTGGTTGATAGCTAGTGTATTTTTCATGATTTTCCTTCATCTGTAAAAATAGAATACCAGTCTTAAGAAGAAATTTCATTCCTGTTACTCCTCTTGAAATGTTTTTTTCTCTCTCCCAAATACCCACATTAAACATTATACAACTAGTCATTATTTTTCTGTTAATAACTTGTGTTTTTATCTCCTATTATACCGATATTTTATAGCGGTTTCCATGTATGTTCTTGCATGTACCATTTGTTAGTTCACTGAAATTAAATAAGTAGAGTTGATAATTTAAAAAAACTTGTTTAAACACGACACACGTTCATGATCCTGTGTCCCAAGCCAGAAACCTCGTCATCAACTTTTTGTCTCATGTAATATCTCTATGTTTTTGTGGTTGTTTGTTTGATTTTGATTGTTTTTATTTATTTTGAAGAATTTGATGGCTGATCTTTGATTGTTTCATTTAAATTCATTCACAACTTTTAGATTCGGGACGGTTAAGAGCTTATCATATATTATAGACGCCTGTCTATTGTTGAAGACTATATATATTGCCCTAGTGTCGTTTTTTATGTCTCATTGACTTTTAAATTAAATTTATTTTTTTTACCTTAAACGAAAAATTTAAAATAGTATATCAATTATTGGCAATCTTATTTCAGTGACAAACGTAGAAATCTTCCGTAATGACACAAAATAAAGAAAACAACAAAAGCCATGAAAGCAATGCTGAATATACCAAAGAACAACAAGTACTTGTGGACAGGTAGAGTGATATGTTTTATTGATGATACTTGTAGGTTCCACAGTGTGAAATGATTCTTTATGGTTTAATATAAATTAGAGTGTATGACAAATTCGTGACAAGTAAAATCAAGAAATGAAAAAAACCACATCACTTACACATTATAAAACTTTCTGTGATGAATTTAATCTTTGAAATCCTGTTATTTTGGTTATCACACCAAAAAATATAAATCGGCATAGCATATGCACGTGTTCAAAATATAAATTGATTTTTGAAATCGTGTCTGATCGACGTTTCTCTTACATTTTCTACTTTAACCAGTTTTGGAGGGAACAGCCAAAAGTCGTATATTCCACGAAAGTAAATTAGTATTGATAACAATTTGCTATATATATAATCAATATCATGCCAGCTGCGAGAGATATTTCTAACTTTTTTTACACTGAATCATTACGTAATCTTAAAAAAATAAAGAAAACTATTCCCAGTCATTCGTTTTTCATGCCCTCGCCGCATCGGAGGAGGCATTAAGTGTTACCCTTATCCGTCTGTACGTCCGTCCATACGTCCCAAAATTAGTTTCCGTTCTCTAACTTTAGTTTGCCTAAACCAAATGTTATGAAACTTATACACAATGCTTATTACCACAAAACACAAGTTGGAATTTGGGTTGCGTCACTTTCACTGTTCTTGAGTTATGTCCCTTTATGACGTCCCATGGACACATTCTCCATTTATTTAATTTTATTCAGAATACATGTCTCAATTTGACATAATACATAAATATTAAAATAGTTTAATCGTTTACATAGGACACTAGCTTATCCAGAATGTATGTATTACGACATCCTTGAAGTTCCGAGACTGTCACCTATAGAAGTTATATCAAAATCGTACAGGAGGCTGTCCTTACAACTACATCCCGATAAAAACAAAGCACCAAGATCAGAGGAAGCATGCAAAGGTAATATTATCAGATGTCTTTGTCAGAATCTATTTTATGAATTTGTATCCCAGTAGACCGGTTTATTATAGAATATTAAATTTTTAGCAATACGACTCGTTGCTTAAAATGGAATGTCCTCATTTTCAATCTCCATTGTTCAAAACAACCATGGCGTACCAATTTGAGATGAAGAACAGCAATAAAAGCGTTGTTTCTTTGCTTTTATTTATTTCATGCGCGTGTAGTGATTTTGTGTCAGGAAAACATGAGACGCCATTTACCTTCTTTACCATCAAATTTTTATTGCAGATTCATTCGCTAAGGAAAGCAATATCTGAATTAAAACAAAGCATACTTCCATTCAAATGTACTATACGCATTTTAAAAGATTATTAATTTGTTATTGCTTATAAATTTATCTTAGTGATAAACAATGCTTATGACAAACTGAGTGACTCAGCGAGTAAACATCTATATGATACAGTAGAGCTACCCAATATAGAAGAACGCTTTAGACAGAGGAACAGGACTCATAGTTATCCAGGTAAAATTATCTTGTAATAGTGTAAATAATATTTCTACTTTTCATAACAACTTTTAATTTGGCAATTCCTTAAAAGTTAATTATTATCTGTTGCTTAGACCTTAAACGTGTTACACATGCACTGCAATCGGTTTTCTGGTGTATAATTACAGAAACAATATTAGCAATTGTGCATAAACTGTTGATTTTACATGTATACCGTTTTATTTTTAAAATAACCTAATGTAAAAATTAATATAATAGAGGTAAGCAGTATTTCTTCTTTTTTTATATGACTGTTACAAATATAATTATAATGTTTATGCTAATTTGAGGGAGCATTATTGTCTAGCATTTAAGCACTGAAAGAAAAAAAAACAACTAAGAATATATATTTTTTTTTCAAATAATTTATGTAAATGTTACATAATTGTATTGTTTATTTGTGTTAACTCATGTATTTAGTAGCAATTTACTTGTTTGGATTTTACACTCATAGATATGTTATGATATATATAGAATAATACATGGCAAAATCCGTATCGCATGCTGTATTACCACGAGAAACCAATATCAGTCCCGAGGGCCGAAGGTCCCGAGGGCTGATATTGGTCGAGTGGTGATACAGCATGCGATACGGATTTTGCCATGTATTATTCTGTTTATCATATATTTTAATAGAATCAGATTCACGGGATAACTATTTTTTTTTAAATCGTCCGAAATTATAAGCTAGAAAAGAACATTATGATTTTCCTGTATTTTTCCAGCTGAGTTGTTTTTTTTTTATAGACTTCCTTATTTGCTTTATATCCACATCGTAATGTCCCCTATAACCTTATTTCATTCTCAATACACGTTAAAGACCATGTATTAAAATGCATCCACTAACGATACTGTCCTATTATTTCAACTAAAATTAATATTTATCAAATAAATATCATAAGATGTAGAAATGTTTAAAGTTTTATTGTTTATTTGGCGATGATATTATTTATGATCATTTTAATTTTCTGACGAGGTGAACAGCAAGAAAAATATGTCTTGAAAAGTTTGCTTTCTATTCTAACCAAATTAAAATCGTAAACATTTGCATTTGTGTTTAATCCATCAGGTAATGAAAACAAACTTCACGAAAATTATGACCAAATAAACAATAAAACTTCAGATATTTCTACATCTTATTGTATCTTTTTATATATAAAATCGCTCGTAAAGTTACTGGATAATAATTTTGGAAAATATCGATTTTAGTTGAAATGATGGGACATTTGTTTTAGTGGGAACTCATTTTTTTCCTATGCCAGGAAATACAGCAACTGGACGTCATAGGTCAAACGTTGATGCATTCGAATTATGACGTCACGCCAGGTATGCGATACGGGTTTTGCTATGCGATACGGGGTATGCGATACAGGGTAGGTGATACAGACTGGAAAAAAGAACCTTTATTAGATATACAAAATTGCTGTATTTTGTATTAAATATATGATAAATTGTGTTATTGCCATTGGAAACGTACTGTTGCTGGTGAACTGTCAGTTTTTTTTCTACAGTAACGTCCGCTCTTTAGCCAGTGCTCGAGATAAACAGGTCCACCTTCCTCATAATGCTCCACTCCGAGTGTAGCGATAAGAGAAATCAACAGGTACTGGCATAAAATAAATGATACATTTTTCTGATTTTGGCATTCATCACTTTTGAACTCAGCGAATCTGATGAGGTCTATTAAAAAATCAGATATTGTGCGTAATGAAAACCGAGCGTTTATATTACCGTGACACTCATGTCAGTATAAAACCGAAAAAGATATAATGCAAATGGTAAAAATGAAAGTCTTCTAAAAAGGATGATTATAAATTGTAATACGTTAGATAAATTATAGATATTATATTGTTTTTCAGCGGAAGCAGAACAACATTCACAAAACCAGACATATTGTGATCATCAACAAACATTCAGCAGACGGAGGACTATTTTTGAAAGGATGGACGAAGATTTTGTATGTATAATTTACATATTTTAATCACATCTTTCCATATTAATTACCTTCAAATTAACCAGTCAGTACGGTGACAAAGAGACAAAATGTCGTCTAAATTTTGAGTTTAATCTTCCCATATAACATGTTTAACACAAGGCTAGAACTGGTCTTAAATTAAACATACCTATGTCTACTTCATTTTCCACCCTGTCGTTAGAAGTTACTTGATCACTTGTCTCACGGTCATTAATTTTCAATTAGCACTGAAGTAATATTTCGATTTACTACTTTTTTGAAATTATATATTTTGTTTCCAGTTTATTGTTGTAATGTATAAACAAATTTGCTTTTAAATGTCTTTTTAGTATTCGCGCTTTTGTTGTGTCAACAAAAGAGGTCTTATTATATAAAAGCAAAATCACCGATGCATATTCCGAGTGAAAATTCGGCGCGGATTCGTCTCGTCCATTGTGCTATTTAGTTTCAAGATCAAAGATAACAAGAAGTTTCAAAGTAATCAAAGATCACTGAAGGTTTCTATGACACATTTTTTTCTGTTCTGTTCTTACGTCTAAAATAATTTTGACACGATAATGACGGTATTAACGCTAATGTGCTTTTCTCATCACTTGGCGTCCGTCGTCCGTCGTCGTCTGTTAACTTTTTCAAAAAACTTCTTCTTTGAAACTACTGGATCAACCAAACTCGGCCACAATCATCATTGGGGTATCTAGTTTAAAAAATGTGTCCGTTGACCCCGCTTTCCAACCAAGATGGCCGACATGGCTAAAAATAGAACATAGGGGTAAAATGCAAGTTTTGTCTATTATTTTGAAAACCGTTATAAGTAGTGAAAATCAGACACGAGCAAAAATGTTCAGAATGTTGAGCTCTACTAATTGTCCATATACGTCAAAACTGGCAGACGACTTCTTATAGGAGTTATCGCCCTTAAATGACAAATTTTACCATTTTTTTCATTTTTGCCTATTATCTTGAAAACTATAGTAGATAGAGAGAAACTTATAAGTGCAAAACTAATCAGCAAGACAAGTTCTACAAATAAGTGAATATGTACATAGACCTAGGTGAGCGACACAGGCTCTTTGGAGCCTCTAGTTTTTTTTTTATCCCTGAAAACATTGTTTTGCTATCTATATTTACCTTTAGTTGAATAATACCCTTTAAGGGGTGGATGCATATGATTCGGCACACTATACAAGCAATAGGCAGTTTGGATGTTGTCACAATTACGGACAGAAATGGTAGAGAGTTGTCTTATTGGCATTCATATCACATATTGAAATCTCTTTATTCTTTGTGTTTATTTTTTTTTTCATCCCAGAAAATTACAGATGATCTGTGGTTTTAAACTGTTACCTGTCCGAAGTACACAAGACGCTATGAACTTGAACATAAGCTATGTAATTATTTGTACCCCTAATCTGTTTGTTCTTGCCTTTGGCACATGCAATTGCATGATATGACTTCTCACCAGAAATGGAACAAGACGGCTTTTAAAATTCTTAAACATATGTCAGATTGGCAAACTGTGATATTGGTGAATCTCTACATTTTCCAATGTTGTATGATCAAAAGGGTAAACTGAACAGCTTATACATACCCAAAGCAAGCGCTTCTTAATTCAAATCAACAATGAGAAAAGGGAAACAAAAGTTAGAAAGTACCAATGCAATGGGAAAATCAAACGCTACATGCAAATCATTTTTTTCAGGTGTTTAACATCCAGTTGATATCTAAATATACTTTAATAATTTACCCGAAAATCTTATGGTAAAATACAGAAACGACATAAACCATTACTAGTACTAGTATTTGATATGTTTGCAGGATATATTAATGAGTTGATTGTGTACATGTATTACAATTTGATAGGTACAGAGAAAAAGAGAAGCAGTATACGTATAAGAAGTTATCAAGAGAATACAATCCAATTAAGATATAGATCTCTGACTTCATTACACTCATATGAGTAAGCGAGTTCCGATAGATGTGACTTTTAATCAGTTTGCAAAAGAATACAGATATAACTTTTTTTTATATTGTGTAACCAATTATGATAATATGCTGTTTTTCATTTCCAGGTCAAATTAGTATTGATGCTTGGTGTACCTATACTTATTCTGTTGTTGTATCCAGTCATCAGCTCTCTTTTTCTTCTAACGAGATTTTTATGCTGCGTAGATCAGGGTATTTCTTCCTTATTTTTCTATTATTTTGTAATGATTGAAACAAATGATATCATATCATAGAAGCATATCATCATTCAAAGTTAACCTATAGTACCTTGTAAATCCTTACCAATGTTTTGGAATTAGTATACCATTACTAAAGTAAACAACGCAAGTCTAAGGCATACAATATGAACAAACCTATGCATATTCTCTCTGAAAAATTGTCAAGGAAAAGAGAGCCGGTCTATACAAAGGAATTTTGAAACTCATGAGTAAGTCGATGGCAAACTTAAAACATGAAAAACGACAAAAAACAAACAACAGTATACAAAACAAAACACAGAAAAGTAAAGACTGAGCAACACGAATCCCAACAAAAAACACTGGGTAATCTCAGGTGCTCCGAAAACGTAAGCAAATCCTGCTCCACATTTCGTTTCGATTTCACCGGTGGATACTATTAAGATATTTTGTATTTAAAAGTACTCATTTGGAGAAAGAGAAGAGGATACTAAATTTTCTTTTAATTTCTAAACATTCAAATGTGTGTAAGTGTGTGTCTTTCATTCTGGTTAACATTGGAAGCTACATTGATAGTGTAAATTGTTTGAAGTCGATTCAAATTTTCACTTTTTATCATGAACACCGCCATTGCTAATATTTCAGAGTATATACAGAACAACGTTTCACTAGTGTGAGAAGAATTCCTTACTATGTAAAGAAAGGCTATCAACCAAGTAATTTACAAGCATATCATGATTTGGAGAAAAATGTAGAATTGAAATATTATAGGATAAAGAATTCGTATTCATAATAGATATTGGTGTAATACAATAATAACTGTTCTGGCTAAGACATTTGAGTTATAAGGAAACTGACATAAATTATACTGACACAGAATCGATGGTAGAGGTTGTGGATGGGGTTTACAGAGTAGAGAATAATGGGCAAAAAAATAAAGAATAGAGAAAATGGGCAAAAGAAATAAAGAATAGAGAATAATGGGGTGCTAAAATATAAAGAATAACTGCAAAAATTAAAGAATTGGGTAAAAATATACTGATTACAGAAAAGAACAATGTCCAGAATAGTCATGATTTTTAAAGATAAAAAATAATGACTGAAAAAATTAAAGAATACAGAAATGAAGGACCCCCATCCATACCCTCATGGTATACAAAGAAACAATGTTCAAGTCAATTTGAAATTTGAAAGTTATAAAGATTTAAAAACATGATTTCCAAAATCTTACAGATAAACATATTGGTACTCTAGATATTATTTGTGATCTTGTCAGTTTTCAAGGTGCTGCGGAAAGATATTTCTTCTTCACATCATGTAAAATAAGTAATATTGCCCAACCGGACTAGGGTACTAATAAACAGTAACATTTTTTGGCAAGTGGTGTTTCATTTCGGCTAAGACTGGGCTTGATTTTCACAAAATGAAGAACAGTGCAAATAAAAAAATATTTTACATAGCTTAAAGATAAAATTGACTTCTGAATTGATCTGTTTGAACATAGTGACTGTTACTGCATGTGGAATTTTTGGTGAAGTCCAGAAATAATAGAAAAATTCTTGGCTCAAATCTTGGTTCTTTACATTTGGGATGAGAATAAGTAGTCTCGTTATGACACAAATAAAGCCTAGATCGAACATTGCTAATTGTGATATAAAACAACTTCTTTGGCTAAACTTTAGCTCGTGTCAATTATGTTTGTAGTGCACCAGAAACTGAAGCAATTATTGGAATACATGAAACACTACTGTCTGCTATACGAAAAGTATATACATGTACAGATGAAATATTTTCTAAAATTAACGAAATAATATAACATATTATAGTTTCCTTATTATCAAATGTTTTGTAATTCTCATTTAAAGTTACAACACACATTCCTGACGTTTTTCTATGAATTGTCAGATAATTTGTCGACTACATGTTTTCCCTTCTTATTTCTTTTCAGCAGAATAAGGTCCAACACTGCTTTTCCTAGAAAACCCTTTATTTCTGTTTTGGTTATCGAGGTCCTTTGTAAACTTTGAATAACACAGAACTATTACCCTGTAGCATAACAGAAACAGAATCAAAATGTTTTTAGCAGTGAAAAATATAATACCATACGACAACACTCCTTTGATAAAAATCGCATACAATCTAACACCAAGAAAAGGACCATCTTGCAAAATCAAGCAAATAAATAAGCTCCAGATTTCTAGTTGGAAAACTTTGTCACAACAAGCAGAATTTCCGTCCTTTTCCTGTCCCAATTCATCCTCTGGAATATCCCCATCTACAGCAGTATGCTTTGCAATAGCCCTGCTACCAATGTTCCTGGTCGCGGTAAGGATTAAACAGAATTGGAACAAACTAAGGGACCAAACTCCTAAAGTTACATAACTGAATGTAACATCCGACCGTATTTCTGGTTCTTCAAAAATTACGAAAAGTTCCATGACGTCTGATGCAGATCCTATGTATACAAATAAAAGCTGCGAAAGTTGATCGCGTGTTAATTTCCCCCTAGGTAACATCCATCTTGCAATAACAAACATAAACAGCATGAGTTGCTCAAGAACGGATGCCCAGGTGTCTGCATCTAATTTCAAAGGCAATGTTACCTGTATAAAGCAAAAAAACTCATTATAACCGAAGCTTCTTAAAGTTGCAAATAAATTCTAATGCATCTCAAACAACCGAAAAACTCATTTTAAATTCTATTCTCCATCCTGACAATCAAACACTAATACAAACTGAGATGGCTCTTGCATTTGCGAAAAGCACATGATCACGTGACACAATTAAGGTAATTGATCATGTAATCTGCCAAGAAAATACGGATATTGTTTTTATTTAAATTTTTGTTCTTAAATTTCGAAATATTTTACATTTAGGAATGTATCTCCCTCATGCATAGCTATAATTCCTTGTTCGGGTTTAGTTTTACTTTAGTCCTTTAAGGTTTTACCAGCTCTTCAACGTTTGTATTCGGTTTTGGACTTTCAAATATTTTGGCCTCGAGCATCACTGAAGAGACATTAATTGTCAAAATGCGCATATGGTGCAGTAAAATTGGTACCTATGGTTTTATTATCAATAGTGAATATTCAATATTCCGCCTCTCTGCCTTTAGTAAAACAAAGACAGCTTTTCCACTAAAACATAAACCATCAAACGTTCAATAAAAAAACAATTATAATCATAGTTATACAGTTTATATAACATATAATGAAGTCAGATTGAACTGTATTAGTGAATCGCATATTCTAAAAGTTGAACTGAGTCACTAAATGTGGTTATTCTACATCTTCTTGCGCTTTTAACAAACATTATTACGTTAATATGTCCAACTATTTTTAACTTGGACATATTTATCTATATCAAACTAAGTATGGTATAAAAAGTTTTTGAGAGTGAATGTCGATTGGGTTGATTGTCATTGATTGATTGATATTTCTTTAACATCCAGTGGCAAATATTTCATACACATTCAAAACAAAGACAATCCAAAAGTTAGGTTCGGCAAAGTGAATCGACCGGGTTGAGATCGGTTGAAATTTCTACTGCTACGGGAGAATTACGGTATGTTTGATAGTACATCCACTTCTTTTGAACTTTGGTGGATAGTTGTCTCATTAGCAATCATACCACATCTCTGGTGGATAGTTGTCTCATTAGCAATCATACCACATCTCCTTATTTTATATATTATTTTTTTTAATCAGGCCACACACAAACCCTCCAGCCCTATAAAGAGTTATTTATATCTTGCATATCAAAACGGACACCCTTTTATCTTTGATAATCATATTTTAGTTGTAAGTAATGATGGCATCCTCAAAATGTTTTCTGAAAGTAAGAATTGCAATACAATCCGTAGTAAAAATTTGACCATCATTGTCTGTTTAAATAAAATTGTTGTATAAAGCCTTTTAAGGATTAGATACTATTTTGTCTTTAAGTTAATATGCTATAGCTCAAATAATGAATATTTTGACATTATATTGATACTGGTTGGCAGAAAACTCACAGTTGTATAATAATAATACGAATAATGTTTTGTTCAATATTAATTTGGCCACCACGGTAGAAGACATATTCCACTCCCCATGGAGTCGTGAACCACACTTTGCTTTGATTTTCGCATTGTAATGCTTAAGAACATCATTCTATAAAAGTATTCTAAGGTAATCAAATAACTGTGATAGTTGTAATGGTAAACATGCAAAAAGTCGCATGACAAAAATTCACAAAATTTATAAGACAAAGAAGTCAATTCAAAAATTAGTTTACAATAGAAAACATCTGTTTATAAGATAAATGCATTCTACAAATTAAGATATTTTTCATTAGCGTTGGTAAATAAGTTTTCCCAAATTTTGATCCCTGAAAAAAAATATTCTTGGCACCATGAAGCCAGTGAAATAGCTTGTCACTTTAACGGCCTGTTTTCTAAACAATTATTTTATAATTTTTGAATTTTTACCAGAAGTTATTTAATATTATATAGTTCAATGGTAGCTTACCCCATTTATTGCAGAAAGTGCCTCGTTTTGTGCATTTGTTATGTTGGAAGACGAACTGACTTTGGTAAACTTCTCCAGTCTATCAATTTCAAATAACCATATGGCTGGTACCATACCAAAGATATAAAACAGTATACATAAACTAAACCTACATGTACCAAGTAAGATACACTGTCTGTAATTAAGTAGCTGGTGGTACTATAACAGAGACAAAATGTCTGACTGAAAACGAATAATTTCAACAGAGAAAACTGACAAATATACAATAAATATAAAATTTATTACTAAAAAATAAAATAATATACTATTGCCCTTGGGAAATCATCTCAGCTACTTTTGAAAATATTTTAGCTAATTTTGAAAATATTTCGCCGTCGAATTCCCTGAATCCTGATCTGTTGTAAAGCGTTTAGTTTTGCGCGAACTATGGATGCTTGCGAAACAGTGGTTGACAGGAAATTCGACGTGACCTGTCCTATCAACTGTAGTATAACTAAATCATCTCAGCTACTTTTGAAAATATTTTAGCTAATTTTGAAAATATTTCGCCGTCGAATTCCTGAATCCTGATCTGTTGTAAAGCGTTTAGTTTTACGCGAACTATGGATGCTTGCGAAACAGTGGTTGGCAGGAAATTGACGTGACCTGTCCTATCAACTGTAGTATAACTACAAATGTAATGAAATGTGAGTTGTAAGTTGATAGAACTTGGGGATAAAATTGTCATTTAAAAGACTGACCAGTGATAAAAAATGCAATGAATGGCAGTGCAGAGGTATTGCTACGCAGCTGAGATCTCCCGTCACATGCGGAATGAAGGCTGGCTGATTGGAGGCGGCGGAGGGAATATTTTGGTTAGACAAGACTTCTAACAAACTGAATGAAAACAAGAAGACTGAGCGTTATCTTTCAATAGTAATTATTTTTACGGCTATGGTCTGACCGCTAAGCTATAAATTCCCGACGAGACACAGAACAAAAACAAACTCCCGAAAGTCGTTATAGATCATTAAGAGAAGACATCTCTACCAAGCAATAAATGCAGCTGTCGAAACAATTATAAACCAAATTATATGCTATATATCCCAATAATTTAAAATTTATAACCACTCAGTTTCTCCAAGAAGGTATACCGTAAATTACACTGTGACATATTTTAGAACACACTGATTATCGTCTGAACTTCGTATGCACTTGTAATTGACCTTAATGACCTGTACCAAGTAAGATACACTGTCTGTAATTAAGTAGCTGGTGGTACTATAACAGAGACAAAATGTCTGACTGAAAACGAATAATTTCAACAGAGAAAAACTGACAAATATACAATAAATATAAAATTTATTACTAAAAATAAAAATAATATACTATTGCCCTTGGGAAATCATCTCAGCTACTTTTGAAAATATTTTAGCTAATTTTGAAAATATTTCGCCGTCGAATTCCTGAATCCTGATCTGTTGTAAAGCGTTTAGTTTTGCGCGAACTATGGATGCTTGCGAAACAGTGGTTGACAGGAAATTCGACGTGACCTGTCCTATCAACTGTAGTATAACTAAATCATCTCAGCTACTTTTGAAAATATTTTAGCTAATTTTGAAAATATTTCGCCGTCGAATTCCCTGAATCCTGATCTGTTGTAAAGCGTTTAGTTTTACGCGAACTATGGATGCTTGCGAAACAGTGGTTGACAGGAAATTCGACGTGACCTGTCCTATCAACTGTAGTATAACTACAAATGTAATGAAATGTGAGTTGTAAGTTGATAGAACTTGGGGGATAAAAATTGTCATTTAAAAGACTGACCAGTGATAAAAAATGCAATGAATGGCAGTGCAGAGGTATTGCTACGCAGCTGAGATCTCCCGTCACATGCGGAATGAAGGCTGGCTGATTGGAGGCGGCGGAGGAATATTTTGGTTAGACAAGACTTCTAACAAACTGAATGAAAACAAGAAGACTGAGCGTTATCTTTCAATAGTAATTATTTTACGGCTATGGTCTGACCGCTAAGCTATAAATTCCCGACGAGACACAGAAACAAAAACAAACTCCCGAAAGTCGTTATAGATCATTAAGAGAAGACATCTCTACCAAGCAATAAAATGCAGCTGTCGAAACAATTATAAACCAAATTATATGCTATATATCCCAATAATTTAAAATTTATAACCACTCAGTTTCTCCAAGAAGGTATACCGTAAATTACACTGTGACATATTTTAGAACACACTGATTATCGTCTGAACTTCGTATGCACTTGTAATTGACCTTAATGACCTGTACCAAGTAAGATACACTGTCTGTAATTAAGTAGCTGGTGGTACTATAACAGAGACAAAATGTCTGACTGAAAACGAATAATTTCAACAGAGAAAACTGACAAATATACAATAAATATAAAATTTATTACTAAAAAATAAAAATAATATACTATTGCCCTTGGGAAATCATCTCAGCTACTTTTGAAAATATTTTAGCTAATTTTGAAAATATTTCGCCGTCGAATTCCTGAATCCTGATCTGTTGTAAAGCGTTTAGTTTTGCGCGAACTATGGATGCTTGCGAAACAGTGGTTGACAGGAAATTCGACGTGACCTGTCCTATCAACTGTAGTATAACTAAATCATCTCAGCTACTTTTGAAAATATTTTAGCTAATTTTGAAAATATTTCGCCGTCGAATTCCTGAATCCTGATCTGTTGTAAAGCGTTTAGTTTTACGCGAACTATGGATGCTTGCGAAACAGTGGTTGACAGGAAATTGACGTGACCTGTCCTATCAACTGTAGTATAACTACAAATGTAATGAAATGTGAGTTGTAAGTTGATAGAACTTGGGGATAAAATTGTCATTTAAAAGACTGACCAGTGATAAAAATGCAATGAATGGCAGTGCAGAGGTATTGCTACGCAGCTGAGATCTCCCGTCACATGCGGAATGAAGGCTGGCTGATTGGAGGCGGCGGAGGGAATATTTTGGTTAGACAAGACTTCTAACAAACTGAATGAAAACAAGAAGACTGAGCGTTATCTTTCAATAGTAATTATTTTTACGGCTATGGTCTGACCGCTAAGCTATAAATTCCGACGAGACACAGAAACAAAACAAACTCCCGAAAGTCGTTATAGATCATTAAGAGAAGACATCTCTACCAAGCAATAAATGCAGCTGTCGAAACAATTATAAACCAAATTATATGCTATATATCCCAATAATTTAAAATTTATAACCACTCAGTTTCTCCAAGAAGGTATACCGTAAATTACACTGTGACATATTTTAGAACACACTGATTATCGTCTGAACTTCGTATGCACTTGTAATTGACCTTAATGACCTGTACCAAGTAAGATACACTGTCTGTAATTAAGTAGCTGGTGGTACTATAACAGAGACAAAATGTCTGACTGAAAACGAATAATTTCAACAGAGAAAAACTGACAAATATACAATAAATATAAAATTTATTACTAAAAAAATAAAAATAATATACTATTGCCCTTGGGAAATCATCTCAGCTACTTTTGAAAATATTTTAGCTAATTTTGAAAATATTTCGCCGTCGAATTCCCTGAATCCTGATCTGTTGTAAAGCGTTTAGTTTTGCGCGAACTATGGATGCTTGCGAAACAGTGGTTGACAGGAAATTCGACGTGACCTGTCCTATCAACTGTAGTATAACTAAATCATCTCAGCTACTTTTGAAAATATTTTAGCTAATTTTGAAAATATTTCGCCGTCGAATTCCCTGAATCCTGATCTGTTGTAAAGCGTTTAGTTTTACCCGAACTATGGATGCTTGCGAAACAGTGGTTGACAGGAAATTCGACGTGACCTGTCCTATCAACTGTAGTATAACTACAAATGTAATGAAATGTGAGTTGTAAGTTGATAGAACTTGGGGGATAAAAATTGTCATTTAAAAGACTGACCAGTGATAAAAAATGCAATGAATGGCAGTGCAGAGGTATTGCTACGCAGCTGAGATCTCCCCGTCACATGCGGAATGAAGGCTGGCTGATTGGAGGCGGCGGAGGGAATATTTTTGGTTAGACAAGACTTCTAACAAACTGAATGAAAACAAGAAGACTGAGCGTTATCTTTCAATAGTAATTATTTTTACGGCTATGGTCTGACCGCTAAGCTATAAATTCCCGACGAGACACAGAAACAAAAACAAACTCCCGAAAGTCGTTATAGATCATTAAGAGAAGACATCTCTACCGAGCAATAAAATGCAGCTGTCGAAACAATTATAAACCAAATTATATGCTATATATCCCAGTAATTTAAAATTTATAACCACTCAGTTTCTCCAAGAAGGTATACCGTAAATTACACTGTGACATATTTTAGAACACACTGATTATCGTCTGAACTTCGTATGCACTTGTAATTGACCTTAATGACCTGTACCAAGTAAGATACACTGTCTGTAATTAAGTAGCTGGTGGTACTATAACAGAGACAAAATGTCTGACTGAAAACGAATAATTTCAACAGAGAAAAACTGACAAATATACAATAAATATAAAATTTATTACTAAAAAATAAAATAATATACTATTGCCCTTGGGAAATCATCTCAGCTACTTTTGAAAATATTTTAGCTAATTTTGAAAATATTTCGCCGTCGAATTCCTGAATCCTGATCTGTTGTAAAGCGTTTAGTTTTGCGCGAACTATGGATGCTTGCGAAACAGTGGTTGACAGGAAATTCGACGTGACCTGTCCTATCAACTGTAGTATAACTAAATCATCTCAGCTACTTTTGAAAATATTTTAGCTAATTTTGAAAATATTTCGCCGTCGAATTCCTGAATCCTGATCTGTTGTAAAGCGTTTAGTTTTACGCGAACTATGGATGCTTGCGAAACAGTGGTTGGCAGGAAATTGACGTGACCTGTCCTATCAACTGTAGTATAACTACAAATGTAATGAAATGTGAGTTGTAAGTTGATAGAACTTGGGGATAAAATTGTCATTTAAAAGACTGACCAGTGATAAAAAAAATGCAATGAATGGCAGTGCAGAGGTATTGCTACGCAGCTGAGATCTCCCGTCACATGCGGAATGAAGGCTGGCTGATTGGAGGCGGCGGAGGGAATATTTTGGTTAGACAAGACTTCTAACAAACTGAATGAAAACAAGAAGACTGAGCGTTATCTTTCAATAGTAATTATTTTTACGGCTATGGTCTGACCGCTAAGCTATAAATTCCCGACGAGACACAGAAACAAAAACAAACTCCCGAAAGTCGTTATAGATCATTAAGAGAAGACATCTCTACCGAGCAATAAAATGCAGCTGTCGAAACAATTATAAACCAAATTATATGCTATATATCCCAGTAATTTAAAATTTATAACCACTCAGTTTCTCCAAGAAGGTATACCGTAAATTACACTGTGACATATTTTAGAACACACTGATTATCGTCTGAACTTCGTATGCACTTGTAATTGACCTTAATGACCTGTACCAAGTAAGATACACTGTCTGTAATTAAGTAGCTGGTGGTACTATAACAGAGACAAAATGTCTGACTGAAAACGAATAATTTCAACAGAGAAAACTGACAAATATACAATAAATATAAAATTTATTACTAAAAAATAAAATAATATACTATTGCCCTTGGGAAATCATCTCAGCTACTTTTGAAAATATTTTAGCTAATTTTGAAAATATTTCGCCGTCGAATTCCTGAATCCTGATCTGTTGTAAAGCGTTTAGTTTTGCGCGAACTATGGATGCTTGCGAAACAGTGGTTGACAGGAAATTCGACGTGACCTGTCCTATCAACTGTAGTATAACTAAATCATCTCAGCTACTTTTGAAAATATTTTAGCTAATTTTGAAAATATTTCGCCGTCGAATTCCTGAATCCTGATCTGTTGTAAAGCGTTTAGTTTTACGCGAACTATGGATGCTTGCGAAACAGTGGTTGACAGGAAATTCGACGTGACCTGTCCTATCAACTGTAGTATAACTACAAATGTAATGAAATGTGAGTTGTAAGTTGATAGAACTTGGGGGATAAAATTGTCATTTAAAAGACTGACCAGTGATAAAAAATGCAATGAATGGCAGTGCAGAGGTATTGCTACGCAGCTGAGATCTCCCGTCACATGCGGAATGAAGGCTGGCTGATTGGAGGCGGCGGAGGAATATTTTGGTTAGACAAGACTTCTAACAAACTGAATGAAAACAAGAAGACTGAGCGTTATCTTTCAATAGTAATTATTTTTACGGCTATGGTCTGACCGCTAAGCTATAAATTCCCGACGAGACACAGAAACAAAACAAACTCCTGAAAGTCGTTATAGATCATTAAGAAGACATCTCTACCAAGCAATAAATGCAGCTGTCGAAACAATTATAAACCAAATTATATGCTATATATCCCAATAATTTAAAATTTATAACCACTCAGTTTCTCCAAGAAGGTATACCGTAAATTACACTGTGACATATTTTAGAACACACTGATTATCGTCTGAACTTCGTATGCACTTGTAATTGACCTTAATGACCTGTACCAAGTAAGATACACTGTCTGTAATTAAGTAGCTGGTGGTACTATAACAGAGACAAAATGTCTGACTGAAAACGAATAATTTCAACAGAGAAAACTGACAAATATACAATAAATATAAAATTTATTACTAAAAAATAAAATAATATACTATTGCCCTTGGGAAATCATCTCAGCTACTTTTGAAAATATTTTAGCTAATTTTGAAAATATTTCGCCGTCGAATTCCCTGAATCCTGATCTGTTGTAAAGCGTTTAGTGTTGCGCGAACTATGGATGCTTGCGAAACAGTGGTTGACAGGAAATTCGACGTGACCTGTCCTATCAACTGTAGTATAACTAAATCATCTCAGCTACTTTTGAAAATATTTTAGCTAATTTTGAAAATATTTCGCCGTCGAATTCCCTGAATCCTGATCTGTTGTAAAGCGTTTAGTTTTACGCGAACTATGGATGCTTGCGAAACAGTGGTTGACAGGAAATTCGACGTGACCTGTCCTATCAACTGTAGTATAACTACAAATGTAATGAAATGTGAGTTGTAAGTTGATAGAACTTGGGGATAAAATTGTCATTTAAAAGACTGACCAGTGATAAAAATGCAATGAATGGCAGTGCAGAGAGAAAGTAAGAAGTTTTATAAATATTTCAAAGTGTGACAAAACCTACTAATATAAGGTGGTATTGATTTTTACGACATGGCTAAGGAGTGTGAACTACTCATCTGGTACCTTCTTTCACTATGCATAATGTAAAATTTCCAAGGAATCTGTACTACTCATCGTGTACTTCATTACATTATGCATAATATTACATGTTCAAGGAGTCTGAACCACTGATTTGGTACCATCTTTCACTATGTATAATGTTACATGTCCAAGGAATCTGTACCGCTCACTTGGTACCTTATTTCAATATGCACAATGTTACATGGCCAAGAATTCTGCACCACTCATCTGTTACCTTCTTTCACTATGATTATGTTACATGTCCAAGGAATCTGTACCACTCACCTGCAACCTTATTTCACTATGCATAATGTTACATGTCCAGGGAATCTGTACCGCTCATCTGGTACCTCAATTGCTTATGCATGATGTAACATGTGCAATGAATCTGAATCACTCATCTGGTACCTTCTTCCATTATGCATAAAGTTACATATCCAAGTAATCAGTTCCACTCATCTGTTACTTTCTTTCATTATTCATAATGTTATATGCCCAGGGAGTCTAAAGCCATCATCTGGTACCTAATTTCACTATGCATAATACTAAATAGTCCAAGGAATCTGTACCACTCATCTGTACAATTTGCGTAGGACAATGTGTAGAGTGATTCATTTGACCTCAAAGAAAATAGAAACTTGCCGAATATGTATTCGCGTTTGATGTCATGTTGACCGATGTCTAAATTGTTGTCTTCTTTTTGCCTTCTCTGTTACTTATTTTTCTATCATTGACTGCATTTTTAATCTGCACTCGGTAAAGATAAAAGTATATAAAACATTCCTATTTGTGTATTTGAATCATGTTTATAACTAGTACAATAGTTGAAATTAATATGTTATGAGACATATATAAATGAAACAGAAGTTCGTTATTATGTCATAATCCAATTTTTGATATGCTCCAATTGACACTTTTACCTGAATTAACACATACAGAACTTTACTTTGATCAGCAAAGGATGTGTTGTTCGGCCGTATTTATGAACACAGACTACTCAGTCGTGTAAGCTTCTTAACTAAAAGCATCATTACAAGAAACTAAAAGCATCATTACAAGAAACTAAAAGCATCATTACAAGAAACTAAAACCCTATTTGTTTGTGTTTTCGGGAATATAGTCTGCTTCTTTGCTTTTTGCTGAATAGTGTGTTAGATCTGCATAATGATGTAAAATCGATTCAACGGACTGTTCCAAAATTTTCAATAAACAAATATCTTTCTTTTTGATTTTGTTTAGCTTTAATTATTTTGTACATATAACTTGAAAATAAAAGACTACTCTGATAATAATGGGGAACAGTTTTGATCACTTATTCCCTAAAACCATTCACTTTACTTGCTAAAATAATTAAGTTGAATTCTCAAATCCAAGTGATTGCAAAAACTCAATCAATGAGAATGATTTCTATCCTTACCATCTTGATTCTTCGCCATTTTCCTTTACTATTCTGTATACTCCTTCAAGAATGACCAGTAAATTTGTAAGAGCGAGAAGCAAGTACACATTGTCATCTTTAACATCGCTAGCCCTCCATACTGTAAATAAGGAATGGATCACTAAGATTACGCGTACCAAAATAGCAAAAATTATATTGTAAAGTTTTCTACGCATTGTAGTGATGTAAAATCCGATGAAAGAATGAATATGTATGTGATTTTATATACCAAAATGTATAAATAAGATGCTTTTTAATACAGTCAGTTGACGTGAAAAGAAATTGTCGTGCCGTTAGAATTTCTAATGAATTTCTAATTCACTTTATTGATTACGGATTTCTATTTCTGTACCTGATCGCATATCGATATAAGGGTCATCCATAAGTAGTAGCAACTTTTTAGTACGTACAAGGCTAAAACCATTAATAGTCCGTCTCATTTTCAATTTTCAACATCGTTGCAGAATATTTTCATTCATTATCCACAGATCTATTAACAAAGTCTTCTTCGTATGTTTGAGTCCGGATCATATCGAAGACTTTGTGTTTGTTTGTTTTTTTTTAAGGAATGTGTTGCTTATGTTATATCTTTGTTAGTCTCAATTTATTTACAATTTTTCTAGTCTCAAATTTATTTACAATTTTTCCAGTCTCAAATTTATTTACAATTCTTCCAGTCTCAAATTTATTTACAATTTTTCTAGTCCCAAATGTATTACCAAATTTATTTACAATTTTTCTAGTCCCAAATTTATTACAATTTTTCTTGACTCCTCTGGCAATTCAAAGCTTTATATTTACAACTGAATATTGTCGAAGACTATTTTTAGACCCAGGCGACATGTTTATTTCTTGGTGTCTTTGTGTGGTTTTTATCGTTAAGTTACTGTCTTATTGACTCACATTCTGCTTTCATTCATACAAAAAACTTAGATTGAATAGAGCAAAGTCCCATGAAAACTAAAAAGGAGGGAGGAAAGTCAAATCTGCATGCGACACCTGTTGTATTCTCCGCTGAAAAATCAATTCGTTAATGGAAGAATGCGAAAAATTTTGAAGATCAGGGGCAGTTTTGCTTCTTTTTAAAGGCCGAAATGTGATCATTTGTAGTACATATTGCCTATCTCACTTTATTTTTTGTACCCCTTTTGGAAGTTACTGTTCTTGGAGAGAATGTTTTCTACCAATTTAAAAAAAAACTTACCAAATAACATTCCACCAAACATTGATTGCGACTGCAAAACTAAAGCTCAAATTCCCTTAGAATTTATTTTTTTTCAAAAATTTTAAAGATTTTCTGAAATATTTATGTATCTGTCTTTTGTTAAAACAAATTTAAACGTACCTGCAAGCGGATTCAATTATTTAGAGATTGAAAATTCAAAGATTCTTCTACTTTTGCTTTATTAAACGCACGCCAACGTCATAGCAGTGAACTTCTTAATGTGCGTGTTGCATTGTATTTAGTATATCGTTTAAGCAAGAAACTTACATACAGAGTGATGAATTGATAATGACAAGGACTTGTGCAACAAACAAACAAGACTTTTGCATTTACCTGTGATTTTTTTGCCGTATTCATATATAAGCATGAAAAGTAATGAAACGTCTGATACGTTGCTTTTTGTCCGCAATTTGCTTTTTGTCCGCTTTTGCTTTTTGTTCGATAATTTTGCTTTTTGTCCGACACTTTTGCTTTTTGTCCGTTGCTTTTTGTCCGTTTTGCCTTTTGTCCGATAATTTTGCTTTTTGTCCGACACTTTTGCTTTTTGTCCGTTGCTTTTTGTCCGTTTTGCTTTTTGTCCGTTGCTTTTTGTCCGTTTTGCTTTTTGTCCGCTGATTTTTCTTTATGTCCGATATAAAAATGTGTATATTTCAAGTTTCATTTGAACTTCGAAACACCATGCCCTTTTTGAGTTAAATACAGACCATACTCACTTTATGAATGGAGGGGGCTCGGAGAATTTGAAAATGAATGATAACAGACCTGGCAATAACTTGAAAAGGTAAATTTGCTAAAAAAAAAAAACACAATGAATATTTCATCCGAAAATTAATTCTCATGTCCCATACACCCACCTACCACGACCCATATATATATAACGTTACAATTATCCCACTGAAACTACCAGCCCAATATCATAGTAAATTTGGCCACAATATCCTTAAATAATGAGAATCTGGAATCAAGAAGGATTCCGATGAACTCACCGGTCGCCAAATATGACCGCAATGGTTAACATAGAATACAAAGTCGTAAAATATCTGACAGAGCTTAAATGTTAGGAATGTGAAGAACGTCTTACTTAAACTATCGGACGACTGCTTATTAGAGCTATTGCCCATAACTGAAATTATTTTGATTTGTGTATGTGTTTGCTTTATTTGTTGCTAATCTTGAAAACTTAAATCGTCAGAGAGAAACTTCGAAAATGTTTTATAAGCTGACTATCAAGACGATAAAAAAAACTTGACGGAAATAGCAAGGACAGTACTGGAATGGAAATACAAATTTTGTTTGATTGAAATTTGGATTTAAAAAGATTACATTTCCTCCTTGGTCGGTATAACTCTAGTTGATGTCCTTTATGGCTCAGCTATTCAACATGTGTATCAGATTTTTTTTGGTCTCCAACATCACCGTAGAGATATTAATTGCTAAAATTGCTGGTGCAATAAAATTGTTACCGTTAATGTTATTAGAGACGACCTTAGGATTATCGAGAAGGGGTGTGGTTGTTTGGTTAATTAATTTTCATCCTATTTCATAACTAAATCCTGAATTGTCCTGTAGTTTTGAGGGCAGACTATTTATCTTAATGTTGACATGAAGATGGGCTCAGTTATTTATGTACCATTACTGACATACAAATCCATCCATATGATATGGTTATTTCAGCTCATTTATTGCTCGAATTTGTTAAATTTAGGACTCATGCACTGATTGGCAACAATCATCGTTAGGGTATATAATTTTTTTTTTTAAATATGTCTGATTAACTCGCCTACCAACCAAGATGGCCAACATGGCTGAAATAGAACATACGGAGTAAAATTAAAGTTTTGTCTATTATTTTGAAAACCATTAAAAACAGAAATCTGACAACAGTAGGATGTTGAGCTCTACCAATTGTCCATACATGTCAAAACTGTCAAATAACGTTCCAAAATTGGTTTCATTCTTTAACTATAGTTTGCCTCAACCCAATGTTATGAAACTTAAACACAATGCTTATTACCACATAACCCAGATCAAGTTCGAAATTTGGTGGCGTCACTTTTACTGTTCTAGAGTTATGCCCTTTGCAAATGGAAAAACTGCTGATTTTTTATTTCCGTTCTTTAACTTTAGTTTGCAAAAACTTATGTGCAATGTATTACCACAAAACACAGGTCAAGTATGAATTTTGGTGGCCTCACTTTTCCTGTTATGCCCCTTATAAATGGGGAAAATGCTGACTTTATCGTTTTGTTTTCTAACTTAAGTTTGCCCTAAGAAAATGTTATGAAACTTATACACAATGCTTATTACAACAGAAGTTAGATCAAGTACAAATTTGGGTAGTGTCACTTTTGCCGTTCTCAAGTTATGTTCCTTTATAAAGTTATATGCAAGCGGGGCATTATCTGTGTCCCATGGACTCATTTCCCATTTATTAAAGGATCTATTGCCCTTAAATGACAAATTTTACCATTTATTTTCTTTTTGCCTACTATCTTAAAATTTATAATAGATACAGAAAAACTTTATGGTGATCAGCAAGATCAGTTCTACAAATGAGACAATATGGTCGAAATCTTTAATCGACTCTTTATTACAGTTCATGTCCTTTGATGATGATTTTGACCAAATTTTTTTGCGTTTTTGCCTTATGTCTGAAATCTACAATAAAGACAATATGAAGGCGGCTTAAATTGCCCTTTAATGTAGTGTCTTTCGCATTCTTGGATTGTAAATAACAGAGAACCAATTGTTAATCAATGTAGCAAAATTTGATGCAGAAATGTAGATAACTAATGTGAAATTTCATTTAAAAGAACATATTTATAAGATTTGAACATATAAATATTAATATTTTTACAAGCCTTGAACTTATTTGTTTGATTTTTTAATGTTTTAAATTGGTATTTTTAGGGAGATAACTCTGAAATAGTGCATGCGACATGAACGTTTGCTATTTTAATTTCAGCAGGAAAAACGCACGGTGACCCTATCTTATCTATTGATATTCTCAAAGTATTTTCTAAAAGCTATCTTCTCGCATTTTGTTTTCAATTCTATCATTTAGTTTAGCTTCTGATTACATAATGCTGTTTTCCCTGTATAATCCCTGGGACTATTCTACTAACAGTTAGTATAATAGTCCCAGATAATCCATACAATATGTGTGATTTTGTCACAACCTGTAGCTTGAGAAAAGCTCGGTGACCTATCATATTTATTATATTTTGGTACATTTCACAATATATACTACGTTTTGGCAAAGTCTGAACAAATTCTATCATTTTTAATCTGTACTCCCATACCACCTTATAGACGATTTTCACCTTTTTTGTTTGCGTTTTGTCATATATTATAGAAAATTATAATTGATAAAGATACACTTGAAATCACAAAAATGATTAGCAAGTCAAGATCTACTTTGCTGACATATTTAAGTAGACTGTGACTCTTTATAGGAGTAATTGCCTTTAAATTAGGATTTTTTTAATCCTCTTTTCTCTTTTAAGCAAAACTAAAGAAGATAGAAGGAAACTAAACAGCACATGATCAGCAATACAAGATCAGCAATACAAGATCAACAAAACAGATTTTGTCATGAATTATATTCTTGTTTACAATGTTGGAGAGTGTCCTTTGTTGAATATGCACATAGACCAAGGTGATCACAAAGGCTCTTTAGAGCCTCTAGTTTATTATTATAAGAACTATGTATAGTTGGTGAAAATGACTTTTAAGACCAATGTCGAATACTTTTCCCTGGATAGATTTTTGGAACAGATGTGAAGTACAGGGTTATTTGAACGGACGTAATTCGAGTTCGAACGTTTTCTAACTCAAGTATGACTTTCTCGCTTTTACTTTCGACATGTAAAGTTTAGCTTATGTCATGAATTTCACGCCCTTATTGTAAAGAAACTTCAATAAACAGCAGACTATATGCCAGGTCTTTCTGACAACCAGTGACAAACAATTTTGGGCGTAATTTAAAGAGGCTTTTCCCTGGATGCAATTGCTCGTAGACTGTATTTACCCTATACAGTAGACCAAATAATCAAAAAATCCGCAAAAGGGATCTTTTAATGATAGGTCCTGTACAGGGAGACATAAAGCAACAAACACCCAGCAGGACCGATGCATTTGTCTTAAACATCTCCGATATTAATGCCTCGTTCACACGTACATTTAATTCGAATTGAATTCGCATCGAATTCGAATCGAATTCGCTAATCGCGTTCACACACTCTTCTTTTTTAATTCGAATTGATTCGAATTGGCTAAATCGCATTATCCAATTCGCATTAGAAATGCGTTTTTGTTAATACGAATTAAAAGTTAACGTCGTTTGGACAGTAAAGCGAATTTGACGCGCATTGCAATTCGAATTAGAATTTACGTTTGGACGTAATACGTTTCGAATGCGAATTAAACTAATTCGAATTAGTTACTGATGCGAATCGAATTCGAATTACGTGTGAACGCAGCATGATTCCGCGTGGCTTTCTAATTGGCACGAGTATATCCATTGATGTTCATGGTAAAACCTTTAGACTATATCAGTTTGCTTGGAAATTAATAAAGAGCACGGCGACCTTTCCTTGGTGATATTTTGATGGCCGTCCGGCGTACAAATTTTGTGTTAACCAACAACCATCTCATGTGCACCAAAAGCCGTCAGCGATGGTCACACAGACAATTTTCTACCTTCGTGGACCAAAGTCCGGCTTTTCGCGCGATCCTATTAAACATCTAGTGTTGTCACTACCATGTGCTGTAGAGATTTCGTTGCACAACATGACAGAAACATTCTTTGTTAGGTCTCTATGTTGATAATTCGACATTGGATGTTTCATATACCCATTGTAGCCGAGAAATGATAATGAAACATTTTTTTTGGTATCTACGGAGTTCCTTAAGTGCCAAAGATGAAATTTAGAATATTTGTGCGCGCGACTTTAAATCTTGTGCGCACAACCTTAAATCTTGAGCGCACAACTTTTAATCTTGTGCGCACAACTTTTTTTTTTATACTTGTGCGCACAACTTTTCTAAACTTGTGCGCACAACTTTAAATATTTCATGGTTTAATTCACTAGACTGAGTTATATTTGAAGAAGCAATGTTTGGTTATAAAACCAGATATCGTGGATATCTTTTAAAATCGGACTCCATATGAGAATGAAGCTATGTTATGTGTTTTGGAAAACTTTGCTGAGATTGACAAAATAAACCTTGCAGATTTTCTTGATAGCCACCCTTGTAAAAAGTGAGAAAACCTGACAATTTCAACCGAATCATAAAGGAATTTCCACATTAAGAACTAGTTCAGCAACCAAAGTACAAAGTAACAACAGCTTTACAATACGTAACAACCGACTGTTAAAAACGTTTTGGGAAGCCTTATCTTTCTTGAAAATCTTTCTTCTACTGATAGAGATGCCATGCATTACTTGAGAAAATACACCAAAGAAATAGTCCAGGCCAAATTAAAATTGTTTTTATGCTTTTGTACAGCGTTTGACTTAATCTTGAAAGAACAGGCAGATATTCCATTCAGTTAGTTTCACAAGATGGTCTGGGTCATGTGGGAAACTTTTAGAAGTAACAAAAAGCTACGAATATTATCCCTCATTTAGAACAGAATTAACGGTTTCTTATCGATGATATTTGGGTAATGAACATCATTTAATTACCAAATTGAAGTCTTGATGAATACATGTTTGTTTGCATATCAAAACGTTTTTTTTTTTTTTTTTTATTTATGTTGATCATAATGGACTCTTTTTATTCATAGCCTAGTTAACTTGTACCAGAAACACATAAAACAATTAAATTCATTATGTGTAGAAAATCATTAAAAAAACTTTTTTATCTTGCAGACATATTTCCCAAATGTCTATACTGATGCAAATATTTGATTTATTATAGTATTAATGGCTAAGTCTGTCGTCAATAATGGTTTGGGTAATAAGAAACAATGATGTATAAATTCATGACAAAACATTTCTACATACACTTGACAAAGCCCAAAGCAATTGAACAGTAGTTTAATTGCTGTTCTTCATCTCAAAGTCACAATGATGCTTTCAACGGTCTCACCACAATGCAAGTTCAAGACGGAATTCTTTGCTGTATGTCTATAACGATACGGGACTATGTTAAGGTTTTTTATTGCATGATTACATGATTATAAGGGCATTTTGAGGCTGATTATTTTATCACAATGTCTTATTTCTAATGAATATTTGGCTGTGTTATTTCATTGGTGTAATAATTTTATAACTGAAGGAAATGGTTTAATGTACGGAAGCGTATTAGCGCCACACATTTTTTTTTTTTTTTCCCTATCTTTGAGTTATAACGCAAACATTTGCGTTATAACGCAAACATTTGCGATATAACGCAAACCTTTGCGTTAAACGCAAACCTTTGCGTTACAACGCAAACATTTGCGTTACAACGCAAACCTTTGCGTTATAACGCAAACCTTTGCGTTGTAACGCAAACATTTGCGTTATAACGCAAACCATTTGCGTTAAAGGCAAACCTTTGCGTTGTAACGCAAACCTTTGCGTTATAACGCAAACATTTTGATTTCAATTATTCATTAAGTTTTGTATATGCCCGTCTGTCATTAAACTTCTGTTGTGATTTAGTTAAGAAAAGAACCATAAATACAAGGAAAAGTCATTATAATAAATATGCATAGGAATCAGAAAAGTATATAATTTAACAAGAAAATAGATATGTTATAGGCATATTTTATTTGAAAGGCCAACATTTTAAAAATTTTGATGAAGCAGATAAGAGCAAAATAATGTCATACAATTGTAAAACTGTCAAGGCAAATAGACAAAATGATCTTTCTGCTGTAAAATGAATAATTAAGAAAGATTTTTTATTTTTAATTTTGATGTAAGAAATCTTTTTTTAAATCTCAGAATATGATAAAGATTCTTTGATAAAAAGTCATGAAATTTTCAATCTAGAGTGGTAACTTGGTAGCAATTTAAATGGAGAGAACATAATTTTATTAATAAAACATCTTCATTTTATTCATTTATTACAAAAGGGTAGTTAACCAACCTTACACAATCCTCAAAGGAGAGCTTACTTTGGAAGTATATTTATATTCGGCTATAGCTATATTAGCAGAGTTGTTTTTTTCTTTCTTCGGTATAACTTTAATTTAATCAATTTTCATTGTAATATATATATATATATTATCATGTATATCATTTTGGGGCATTTTATAGCTTAATGTTCGGTGTGAGCCAATGCTCCGTGTTGAAGACCGCACTTTGAACTATAATGGTTTACTTTACAAATTATGACTTAGATGGAGAGTTTTCTCATCGGCACTCATACCACATATCCTGCTCATTATTAGTTAAATAGTAAAGCATTTTACTTTGCAATGAGTACAAAGAAGATAAATTTTAATATATGCAGCCTCCTCCATTAATAACTGCTGCTTCCTTTGAATCTTAAATAAGAAATAAGATAAAACAAATGTTTGCGTTATTTCGCAAAGGTTTGCGTTATATCGCAAATGTTTGCGTTTAACGCAAAGGTTTGCGTTATAACGCAAAAGGTTTGCGTTAAACGCAAAGGTTTGCGTTGTAACGCAAATGTTTGCGTTATAACGCAAAGGTTTGCGTTGTAACGCAAAAGGTTTGCGTTGTAACGCAAAGGTTTGCGTTATATCGCAAAGGTTTGCGTTATAACGCAAACGTTTGCGTTATAACGCAAAGGTTTGCGTTACAACGCAAAAGGTTTGCGTTATAACGCAAATGTTTGCGTTATAACGCAAAGATAGGGAAAAAAAAATGTGTGGCGCTAATACGCTTCCGTATTAATGACTACCAAAGCACAATGAGTTATTACATGATTACTGACACCCCTTAACAGAGGCTCGATAAATCTACATCTGTGTAAAGTAGTTGGGGCGATAAAGATCAATTTTGGTCCAAACATATACCATCAAGGTATAAAGCACAGGCACACAACAACTAAATATTTTGACATGTTAATTATGATTCCGCAATATACATTTCTTTTAAATACGAAGTTGTATTTGTTGTGCGCTCGATGTTTACCGGATCAAGGTATGTCAAACAATGAAATCAAGGCAGGCAAAAATTGACTTTTTATATGATTCCTTCATTTTAATGTTTAGTTATAGTCTTGGTTCTTCAAGACATCTACACAAATATGCCCTTTTCATGATAATTTATTTTTAAGCCCTGTCAATATATCTCTAGCACCTTGGAAAGATGTCGAGCTTCAAATGTTTGTAAAATGCTGGGACGAAAAAGGTCCTCTTATGCCCCTTATCCTTTGAAGTTGCAGTGGATTGATTTACTTGATGTCTAGGAAAGTGTTACCAAGACCAAATGCAGATCAGTGTTTGCTATGGGTTTTTTTCCTTCAATTCTGAAAATAAAGGCACCAAAAAGGGTCAGAATTCAACATTGTTAAAAACAGGTTCTTACTTATCGGTTCGAAGTTAGTTGAACGTAAATGTCAGTCTTATTTAAGACATACCCTATCGGTCACGTGATAACGTGCTGCTTAGCTTTGTGAGCTGAGAAGGGCGGGTAGCTATATTCCGACAGTCCACAAGTCAGACTTCCCCATTTGTCAAACAGTCTATTTTTCTGACACCTCCTTTAGTCGACAGTCCAAAATGTGACCAAAAAGACTTTTTTTGGCTCATTAACCCCTTTTTGCAAAAAATGTTTGGACGACAGGTATAAACATTGTGTCATTTCATTTTTTTGATCTTTAAATGAAAATGAAAGAGAAGGAATATGTAGCAATGTCAAAGAGACAACATGCATCCCCTAAGAAACTATACATCTGGAGTTCACGCTTGATCTCCAATAAAGTTGGAAACCAATTACCATATAACTATCCTTAAAATATCTTCAGCAAAATAATCAAGTGGGTAAATTGGCAGACATAACACTTTGTCTTCAAATATGTCGAGCAACTACAACATATAAAGAGACTATAACATGTCAATGGCCACAAATTTCTGACTTGGAACAGACGCAAATTATTTGTGGAAGAATAAAATAGTTTTGTTCTAGGGTTGTATGTAAAAACAAAAAAAACACACACAGAAACAGTAGAAATCAACTGGAATGCACTGGTATTCAATTCATCCGAAAGTACTTAAACAACAATTGACAATACCAAAGGACAAGCAAATCAAATATTAACGACGAATGCTTGAAGTTCAGGGCGCAAATACTGATGAAGTACTGCAAGTTTAGATATTATTGCGACGATTTTATTAATGCGAATAACGCAACAAGAAGTTCGTCGCATAAATAAAAACTCGTATTTTGACTTTATAAGTATAAACTATTTTATATAGCATTTACTGAAATCTCAATAAAAATATTAAACGCAAATTTTGGATAGTTATCAAGAAATCACAAAAATAAATGCACGCATTGATTTCTGTATTTACAATAAGTAGTTTTTAAGTAAACAAGTTAGTTAAGTTGTTCAAACGAGTTAGTTAAGTCGTTAAAACAAGTTGGCTAAGTGGTAAGCTAAGTCGTTATAACAAGTGAGCTTAGTCGTTATAACGACTTAAAACGACTAAAACTCAATCAAATAAAACCCAAAACTGCTAATTTTCCTAAAAATACCAATTCAGGGCAGCAACCCAAACACGCGTTGTTTGATGTGTCTGAAAATTTCGGGCAGATAGATCTTGACCTGATGAATATTTTACCCTTTGTCAGATTGGCTCTAAATGCTTTATTTTCAGAGATATAAGCCAAAATCTACATTTTACCCCAATGTTCTATTTTTAGACGTGGCGGCCATCTTTATTATTGGGCTGGGTCATCGGATACTTTTTTAAACTAGATACCCTAAGGATGATTTTGGCCATATTTACTTTAGTTGAGCAAGTAGTTTCAGAGGAAAAGATTTTTTGTAAAAGTTAAAAACGACGACGGATGCCAAGTGATGAGAAAAGCTCACTTAGCCCTCTAGGCAAGGTGAGCTAAAAAGCAAAACGGACAAAAGCAACGGACAAAAGCAAAAGTGTCGGACAAAAGCAAAATTATCGGACAAAAAGCAAAACGGACAAAAAGCAACGGACAAAAAGCAAAAGTGTCGGACAAAAAGCAAAATTATCGGACAAAAAGCAAAACGGACAAAAAGCAACGGACAAAAACCAAAAGTGTCGGACAAAAAGCAAAATTATTGGACAAAAAGCAAAAGCGGACAAAAAGCAAATTGCGGACAAAAAGCACCGTATCAAACGTCATAAGAAAACATTTTCTCTGGTGGATAGTTATTTCATTTGCAATTATACCACATCATATTTTATATTAGTTAGCGACGCATTCAGATATTCATTACGGCAGCTCTTTTCTATTCGGCTGTCGACTGACGTAGGATCTAAAGAGGCAAAAGTTTACCTAGTTTGGATTTGATTATTCATTTTAATTGCTTTGTTATATTAAGCTAAAGTATTTATAACCCCTTTTAGATGCTTTGTTATATTAAGCTTAAGTATTTATAACCCCTTTTAGATGCTTTGTTATATTAAGCTTAAGGATTTATAACCCCTTTTAGTTGCTTTGTTATATTAAGCTTAAGTATTTATAACCCCTTTTAAATGCTTTGTTATATTAAGCTTAAGTATTTATAACCCCTTTCATATTTTTCGGGTTTGAGCGTTCCCTATGAAGGAAATTACTGAAAAGCTCTTTCCACGTACCGAATTTATAAAGTGTGACTTACAATTTTCACGTTAATGCATAGAAATTAAATAACTAGAATAATGGAAAATATTGCTTCTCCAATTGGTTTGTTTTTCTGCTGTTGTGAATTGCCATCTTGAATAAAAGAATTTCCTAAGGAAATCTCCATGCATACACTGCCTTTTTATTCTTTCCACTGTTGGTTTATTTCTCGATAGATTCATGTTGAAATGAGCCAGGGTAAGTGAAATATATATCGTCATTATAGTATAACTACTCTTGAGGTGGGGTGTGGCGGTGCTTCCCCTTATCTAGTAGATATATAACCGCCATCCACTATATGCGCTATTGGAGTACTTCTTTAGCTCAATTGGTTGAGCGGTGGCTTACGTTGTTAGGGGTCCCGGATACGAATTTTCGCTTGAACAGAAATACATTTTGGAAGGCAAATCATGCTCTCCGGTTACAAAATTGGATTCCATTGAATCCAACTAAATAATCAACGGTTAGAGAAATGATACCTAGTCAGGGTAAGTGAAATAGATATCGTCATTATAGTATAACTACTCTTGAGGTGGGTGTGTAGCGGTGCTTCCGCTTACCTATTAGATATATAACCGCCCTTCATTAGATGCGCTATTAGAGTATTTCTTATAGCTCAGTTGGTAGCGCGGTGGCTTTCTTTGTCAGGGGTATCTGGTACGAATCCCGGCTGGTAAAGGAATTAATTCTGGAAGGCAATTTGGTTACAAAATTTGGTCCCAACTTAAAAACCCACAGTAGTAATGTGATACATAGCCAGGGTAAGTGATGTAAATATTGTTATTATAGTATAATGACTCTTGAGGTGCGGGGGAAATGTAGCGGTGCTTCCCCTTACATAGTAGATATATAACCGTCACCTATTAACTGTGCTATTGGAGTATTTATTTAGCTCAGTTGATAAATGTTTGCTTACAGTGTCATCGTATCGGGTACGAATCCCGGCTGGTACAGTTATTTATTCTATAACATATGCACTGTTTTTGTATTCGATATTTTTTACTTTTCATATTCTTCATTTAAGAACTACCAGTTCAGTAGTTGAGTACTTCGGTACTGGCATAAACATGCGGATATTGTTCAAATCAAATTTGCTGTAATAAATCTTAGCAAATCGTTTAGAATAAAGTATTGTATGTTCATTGTGCATAGCTCTCATTCTTTGTGCGGTTTAAGCTATATTTTGGGTCTTTTTCTTTTGGTTTTATCAGCTGTTCAACGGTTTGTACTTTATTTTTATTAACTGTCGAAACACGCATAAACTTCACCATGACGTTATTGTCGATGAAACATGATGATTTTGATTAGAAGATTTGCTTACAATATTAACAGATATTTAAAAAATGATTCTCGTAAAATATGCATTTCGTCATTTGGTCTCTGGTGAATCTCATTGGCAATCATACCACATATTCTTATTTTTATATTATACTTATGAAATAATACAGGTAATGAGACACATTTGACAAGCAAGCTTTATCATGAATAGAAATGCTTATATACGTTTGATAGGTACAAACCTGTGTCTCATTGATATCCTCTTTTGTAATCGAAAACATATCAACACTTTATTTCTATACAACTGTTTGAATGAAATTTTAAATTGTGTTATAAAAATGTTAAATTATTAGGGCAACCACCCTTGCAATTTTGTGACTTGAGTTCCTGAGAAGAATGGTAAATAAAAAAAAATCGTAATTTTTTTTTTTTTTTTGATCTGTCTGTTCATAAGTGTCTGTTTGATTCTGGTTTTTGTCTCGCCTGCGACGAAAGTCGCGGAAAGCGAAACATAGGGATTGCTTTTCCGGCGACGACGGCTCCGGCTCCAGCGTCAACAATTGTTTTAAAGTTTTCTGCTTAAGTTAGTTTGATAGGATCTACTTGTGATAGATCAATGATATTTTATATGAAGTCGCATTACTATCAGTACATTTCAGTTTGACGACTATTTTGAGGCCATGGCCCCTAGGACATGGTCCAGTGACTTTTAATTGATAAGTACTTTTTAAATGTTAAGTTTTCTGCTTGAGTTAGTTTGATAGGATCTACTTGTGATAGATCAATGATACTTTGTATGAAATTGCATTACTATCAGTACATATCTGTTTGACGACTATTTTGAGGCCCTGTCCCCTAGGTAATGGTCCAGTGACTTTGTATTAATTAGCCATTTTCAATGTTAAGTTTTCTGCTTAAGTCAGTTTGATAAGAATTACTTGTGGCAGATCAATAATATTTTGTATAAAGTTGCATTACTATCAGTACATCTCAGCTTGTCGACCATTTCTAGGCCCTGCCCACAAGATCATGGTCCAGCGACTTTGAATTGATAAGCAATGTTGCTGTCCATCAGATTGTCTTTTTCTGAATTTTATGTGGACAGGCGAGACATATCCCTGTGTCAACAGTTTATTTTCGTTAGAAGTTTGTTTTAGGTCAGTATGCTTGTTTGAGTATGCTTAAGTCAGTCTGCTTGTTCAAGTATGCTTAAGTCAGTATATTCGTAAAAGCCTGTCTATTTAGATTTATTTCAAAATTTTCAAGAAATATTATTATAAAATATTAATATTATAGGTAAACACAGGCATACACAATATATCATAATACTATACGACATGATCGCTTTACGTACAGTGGTAAAATATGTCGTGCTTGATAAAGACGACAACGAAATCAAATTTACAGGTTTAGAAATTGGATTAAGGGCGGAGCATTCGAACGGCTGTAAGAAGTGGAGGGTATGAAAATGGTAATCTACGGACTCTTCATAGAGTAATTGCAAGGGTTTCCTTACGAACAGAGAGCTTGGTACTCTCTTTATCGATCTGACTGAATAATGGAATCCTCCCCACCAGGTCGGTTCGTTCTACCGGACGGGTTGAGATCAGTGAACATATAAATAGTGAGAAAAAAACCCAGGCAACTGCAGGTCACTACGCGGCGAGTAATTTCACAATATATATATTTAGATAAACAGTAACGGTCATATACACCAAGAGCCAAGCAGTACTTTACGATTATTTACCGGGGCTCTCACTGAGTGGAAGGGGGACAATTCAGTAAATTTACACAAGATTAGAAATTGGAGGGTTATGATATTGCTATGTAAACATATATATGAACAGTTATCTCATTGACATTCGATCCACGTCTCCGTATATTCATATTATTGTATTCTACTGATTTCGTATTTCATTCGTTTTTGCGCTAACGTGTTATTGCAAGCACAGCAAAAAACTTCATTTAACAATTAAATTGCTCCTATTCACTGATGAAATTTGCAATTTGATGTTTTTAAGCTGATTCTTTATACTACTGAGGGATGTTTAACGACCTTGACTACTTACGAGAGTCTCGCACGGTGGTATGTCTTTATAGGATAAAAATAAAAGATGATGAAAAGACTGCAATGACAAAGTATTTTAGATTACAGGTATTTCATTTTAAGAAATTCCTGTTGTACATCATCAGCTTTGCATCCTTAAAAAAATTGAAAAGTAGGCTTGTGGCCAAAAATTTTTAAAGCATGTTTTTTTTTACCTCATAGTCACATTGTGGCAATTAGCAAGGAACAAAACACACTTATCATTGCAAGTTCAAGACTAGCCCTAGCTTCTAATCGAGTGGAATTCTTAAACTTTAGATGTTGATACACTACATTTGAGACTTAAATTCAGATGCAGTGTAATATCAACATATTACAGACTATAACGAAGAGAAAAACAAATACTGTCATTATTTGCCTGACAATCTCATTGTAAAATACAGAAACAATACCTATATTTTGACCACTATGGGCCACAGCAATTTACACGTACTTTTTAGATAACTTGATCGGATAAATAAATGAGTAGAGAAAATAATTGCTTTTGATTGCATAAATATTTCGATAAACGAGTAAAAGTTGAATACGACTTTCGTGCACACAGTACGATAGACCAACTCAATCGATGTAATGGAAATGAGGGTATACGGTCTACAAAAACATACTTGTTTAAACCAAAGCATTAGCATGTCAACGTTGAATACGTTTTACTACACTTTTACGACTAAAAATTTGCAGTCCCATAACTTTGATTCTACTGTCCTTTAATTTTTTTAGTAAATGTAATACAAAACATAGGTATATCATTAAAACCAAAGCTTAATGGCATGGGATATGCTTTGAACCTTCAATCTGCGAATTGGCCATTAATTTCAAAATATTAAATGTCAATATTTACGTATGATAAAGCACTTTTTGTTCGCTAGTAGCGTGTTGTAAATAAGAGGCTGGAAATACCAAAGGGGCATTCAAAGCTCAAAAGTCGAAGAAAAACTGAAATAAAAAAAACGAAAAACGACAAAAAGACGAACAAGTCGACAAAACACTACACATAAAACTAAAAACTGAGCAACACGAACGTCACTAGAAACCGGTGTGAACTCGTGTGCTCCGAAAGGGTAAGTAGTTCCTGTTCTACATGTGGCAACCATGACGTCACGTATGTAAGTAGTTCTTACAATGGTTTACTTCAAAATATGTTACATGAGCAAATTTCTTGGAAAAAACCTTTCTTACTTATTTGGTGTTCAATTATTTTGATTATGTATTAAATCTTTCTGAGGGTGATTCGTTAATAAAGAAATTTCTAATACTTCTAAAGAATTAAAAATTTTACAAATGACATCTTAACAATTTCCATGAAATTACACTGTTTGTCTTTTAACCAGATGGTGTTGACCATTTTTTCCTACATATATGTATAAATGAAAAGGAATGTGGGGTCAATGAGACACCAATCCAACGACACAAATAACCAAAATACATTTTTCAACAATTGATGGGTGTTTATAAAATATTCCATACACCCGAGTCGAAAAGATTTGTGGACACTTTTAACGGACACTATACAAGATCTACCTTAAACCCCAAATTATCCAAACAAAAAAAAAAAAGCATCAAAATATGACAAAAGATAACCATGGTGAGATTCCTGACTCGGGACAGGCGCATATATTTATAAATTTGGTTTATGTAGATCTCAACCTTCCCCTTTAATTTCGATTAATACACTAACAAGAGGTACATAAAAAACATACAATAAAAATCATTAGAGGAACAAGTACTTAACTGTTTCATAACGGTCTACTAGATTTAAAAAAAAGCATATGTACAAACATAACACTAATAATCTGTATACTACAGACCTTGTTTACCAACAGTTTTTATAGCAACAATGACAAATACAATAAAATATGTTTTTAAGATGACTTTCACATCCTTAATAGATGTGGCCTTCATTTAAGTTAGATCATAAATTTTTATCGAGTTTGAAATCTAAACACATAATGTAAATTGATTTAATAAAACGAAATTGAGAACAAATTAAAAGTTCTGTTGAGTCTTGATTACCGTTCGTATAAAATCATGTTCAAACTTTTTTGTTTTATTTCTAGTATAACGTGAAATTTTCAAAAAAGTTGTCACAGTTGTAGACCTGAACCCCGCGGTAGACCAACATGAATTGATACCACGCCACAGTATTTATACGTATATATCTGTTAACTGTTAAATTACTATTCATGCAATACAGTATAACACTGTACGACAGACAATGGGTAAAAGGCAAAGAAGAAATAAAAACTCTTTCCAAATGGATTAAAACTGTGGGGTCTTTTATACTAATCAGAATTAACAAATAGGTTAAGGGTTCTAGGAACACTCGCGTTAAATTTATCTCCAAAGACCTAAAATAACCCTAACCAACTGTCCTACATCCATGACAAGTATGTTGTTGTGCCTGTATACTAAACTCAAAACAATCTCGATTTTGTATGTAAATCACATCAAATCAACCTAAGTGCTTAATAAGGGAATCCGGTGTTGACCGTTCATTTTGGAAACTAAACAATTATGTCAGGCTATCTGGATCATTGCCTTTCTTTGTGCGTTTGTTTTTATGAGATACTGGATGTTGGATGTTGGTGTTGATTGTTGTTGTTTGTTGTGACGTCTATGTTTTTTTTTTTAAATAATTCCTTCTACCCTTTTTATGTATGAAATGCTCCGTACAGTACATTTACTATAGAGAAAATCATGAACAATCATAGGTCTCTTTTAATGTTCCTTTGGAATTTCCATTATTTTTTTTACTGTATACCCGTATTAAATAAGATAAGTAACACACTATGTTATGTTGTTGGATCTGCCAAATGCTCCTAAGAAATTGTTTCCAGATTATTAATTTCTATTTTTTCAGGAATTGAAAAAGGGTTTCAGAGTTACTGAGAAAGTACCTACTGTATGATGTACTTGATGTGGATAGTAAACATTCCAAATATCTGTTAGAATATATACAATCTAAATCCCTCCCAGTAGATATGATAATCCAGGAATTGCGTCTTACAAGGAACCTATTGAACCAAGGTTTCTTAATGGTAAAGTTGATTTCATCTCCCAAACTTTTTACAGACGCCGTTACGATTTAGTTGACCGTCATCCAATATATGTTACACACTGTGATCTGCGACACAGATTACCACATTCATATTTCACCAGCAACAATCAAGTATAGTCTTTCTCGTTTGAATTGTTTTACATTTGTCATTTCGGAGCCGTTTCTAGCTTGCTGTATATGGTTCGAGTCTTGCGCATTGTTGAAGGCCGTACGGTGGCTTATAGTTGCTAACTTCTTCGTCATTTGCTCTCTTGGTGGAGAGATGTCCTCCTGGTGATCATACCAAATGTGTTTTCCTACATTTTGATATCACCAAATGCGATTTATCATTAGTTTTAATTGCATTGAGCAACTAGACGGGTGTAATTGATGATGCAGGAACTGCTTATCCATCCGATATACTTGAGTTACCCCTTGTTTTGTATTTAAGGGGTTCGTGTAGCTTTTGAACTAGTTCTTTGTGTGTGTGGATCCGCAACACTATTTCGATGTTAGTTTGACTATCGTTTTGTAAGCTTTTTTCCTTGATGAATTTGGAATTATTTTTTTAAGTTTCGCCAGAAAAATATTATATATTGATTTGCTTTTGCTTTTGTTTGTTTTATATGTGTGTTCCATTTTTTTCCTTCGTGTGTGTATGGTCTTTCAGATGTTCAACAATAAATAGTAATAACTAATATAAGAAGTTGTAAATGCGTATAATCTTTAAAATGGTATAAAGTATGACTAATTATAGACATTGAGGAAAAAAGTTAAACTTCTTTAATTCAATGACTACCCTACAAGATCACAGTTTTACAAGATTCGTAAAAGAGCGTCAAAAACTGGACAGAATAATAACAACATTAACACAATAACAAATAAAAAACAATATAAACATAAAATTTATACAGCAAATGCATTACATTTTTGGAAAACACTTGTCTTTTTAAAGCAAGGAGAAGTTTTTAATTGCATTGGAAAGCGATTCAAATGGTTGGTTCCTATCGCACTATCCATGCATAGTATGTCACAGATTTACTATTGCACTATCCGTGCATAGCATGTCCCAGATTTACTATTGCACTATCCATGCATAGTATGTCACAGATTTACTATTGCCCTATCCATGCATAGTATGTCACAGATTTACTATTGCACTATCCATGCATAGTATGTCACAGATTTACCTGTTTTCGTGTAACATGTAGCACTTTTCGATTTCACATTATGAATTCAGTAAACGGAATAACTCGTACTATAAGATGCATACTTAGAGTCAATTCAAGATTTATGAAATAAGACTACTATAAAGGAATGAATAAAAAAGTAATAAGTAATCATTGTGGTCCAAAATGTGTCAATATGTACTAATTTGTAAATTCATATCGAAAGTCCCAAATAAAAGTTGTAATAACTTTTACCCCCTAAAATATATTAAGAACGAGTTATGTTTGTTGTCATGTATTAAGTAAAGTCTTATCATAAAAAAAATTGAAAAACTTGGACTTCAATGTAAATGATAACGATGATAAAAAAAAATATACAATACTTTTTAGAATATGTGAAAAAGTGTAAAAAATTAACAAGATTATTATCACAGTACATGGAAATACTCAGACATGTTTGGACGGATTACATCGGCCCTAAGAAACATGGCAAGATATATTCACTAATGTTTATATATGTACATCATAAAGTCTCAAAGTAAATTCTTATGATATCTTTCATCAACATTTGCAATTTGTTTATACTTCAGCTTTTGATTTGACCTCGAAGTTCGAACATATAATTAAAAAGATTTTTTTTAATGTTTACCGCCAACATAAATAGCACAAATTTGTCATGTAAGTTTGTTTTCTTTATTGTACACATTTTAAATATCAAAGTAATCAAATTGATATGTAAAAGATGTGATATCATCAGGGTGTTAGCCTGTAAATCCTGCGTGGTATTATTTACCAATGTTTTATTTAGTCAGAACTGTATTAAAAACAAGATTATCGTTTTTAGTTGGTATGTTTGTTGACTATCTGCTATGGATCAAGAAAACTGTTTTTAGTTGAGGTGGAGCCAATATTTGATATTAGTGATTGCTTTGATGTTTTCTTTTCAGGCGCCACTGACTTTCTAGCTTTCAAAGGAGTGGGTTTGTCTTCTTCCTCTGAGCCAACAGTGTTTATTTTCTTACATATCACTACTATGCGATAGAACTGTAAACAAAGAACAAGCACATTTTTGGCCGTAAAGAAAAGTATTCCGTAAGACAATACCCCCTTAACAATTATTGAGTACAGTCTGACAACTAAAAACGGACCATCTTGTAAAAACATAGAAATAAATAAGCTCCAAATTTCGACTTCAAATACTCTATCGCAGCAACTTGGCATTTTTTCCTTTTCTTCGCCCTTTGGTGTATTTTCTGGGACCTCATTTTCAAGGTCAGTCTCCCTTGCAAATGTTTTACCACCGATATCCCTGGTTGAGGTTAGTATCAAACAAAACTGAAATAAGCTCAATGACCAGACTCCTAGTGTAGCATAGCTTAGGTATAAGTCAGACCTAATTTCAGGTTCTTCAAACACAACAAATAATTCCATGACGTCAGATGCTGATCCAATATAGACAAATAGCAATTGTGATAACTGGTCACGTGTTATTCGTCCTCTAGGCAACATCCATCTTGCCAGAATGAATATAAATAACATAGATTGTTCTAACACGGATACCCAAGTGTCCGCGTCAAGTTTAACTGGAAGTGTTACCTGTGAACAAAATAGAAGAAACATTAATTTTATTTAGCACCAGGCAAAGCTGGCCTTTGTCAGAGTTAATGATTGATTGATGGTTGCTTAACGTCCAGTGGCAAAAATTTCACGAATGTTCAGGACGATTGACATAACAATTCAACTGTTGGTTTTCGTAATTGAGTTGACCCTTCTACTATTTTGATTGAAGCGAGACTGGTGAGTATTATGTAGACGTTTGTCTGTCGTACAAATCCATCCAGGAACATTTAAATCCCTTGTATTTTTTTTTAATTGCCACTGACATTTGACTTATGGTCATAGTTCAAGTATTGAATATGAAAGTTGTTTTACTGTTTCGAGGCATGTCTGTTGTACTTTTTATGATTTTTGAAAATAATCAAAACTGTGACTATTAAATGTTGTAATTCTCTAAATGTCTATGTATCCTGAAGAAAGTTTTTTTTTATAAATAAGTGATAACTACGGCAAGTATTTAATGCATTTGTTCACCTACCCCATTTATTGCAGATAGTGCCTCATTTTGAGCATTTGTTATATTTGCTGATGCACTGATTTCTGTAAATTTCTCAAGTCTGTCAATTTCAAGTATCCATATAGCTGGTACTGTCCCCGCTAAGTAAAACAATATACAGGGACTAAACCTAAAAAAAGAAGAAAACAAGAATATATTTAAAATAACCATTTAAAGACTAATTCATCAGTGTTATTTTGTCGAATCGTTATCTTCATTTTTCAACTTCCCAGTTTAAACTTGTTGTATAACAAATTCATTACAAATTAATATGAAGTTGTGCTAATATTGAAAAAATGTGTTATTTTACAAATGTTGAAAAGATCATTTCCAGATGCTGCGAATGCTAGAACAGTATTTTTAGTTTATTTTAAAAATAAATGATGACTGTTTTTTCCATGAAACTTTGATATTTACATATTTGTAGTTGACACACATGTTAAATTACAGTTGTGAAGTCTGGGAACATTAGGAAGCTGAATTCATTGGGAAGTCAGATAAGCTTTTTAAAACGTATATCGAAATTTAAACCATCAATTGTTAATTGTGAGTTGGGTAGATACACGGCTTTAAGTATTGAAAACCGATAATTTATTTCAAACTAATGCTATATTAGAATGGTCTTTTAAAAAAAAAACCTCATGCACAATTGGGCATGTAAAATTCGATACATATTATTATAATATTGTAAGTTATGGTTGACAAGATGTATGGTTTCATCAAAATGTTAACAACATTGAATTGTTTTTAATCAGAATTTTGTTACTCGCACGGGATGATGAATATGAACTCTTGGTTATTAGATGGAGAATTAAGACAATAGTTTACCGATGTTTAAATCTCAAAATCGATAAAAGAAAGACAAATCAAGGGATAAAAGAAAGACAAATCAACATAACAAACAAAAACTAAAAACTGCGGGAATCGCATAAACTCTAAAAGGAGCCAGACTGTTTGCGTCGACAGGGTAAGCGTCTCCGGCTGTGCATGCATTCCCCCGGTGCCATGCGAATCAACCAACATCAGTCAACATGTCAAAATCGGGAATAAGACAATCGGTAAAATTACAGATTAAAGTACGACTATTCTGTTATCTTAAGATTGAGACTTCAAAAACATGTCAGTAGTAGAGAAGTCATATATTTAGACGTGTATGATAATAATAAACATATTGATGTGACTGCATACGACGGACACAAATATTTGATCTGCAAGATATTCCACCATGCCAACATACATCGTTTACTGTGTTAAAAGTGACGTCGAGGGACGCCGCATCACTCGACTAACGAAACCTATGGTTTATATAGCATAGTTGGTTGAGTGGTCATGGTAGTTGGATACAGTGGGGGAGGCGTTGCCACATGTCACAGTCATGGGAGCCACTGAGGGAAGGACACGAATGTCTTACCGCAAATTTACAGATCTTACATTAATGGGTTAAATTTGAAACGAAGTATATGTAATGTGTGGTGTTAGCCCTATATCAATAAATATGTCGGGTAACAGAATGACAGTGGCGGATCCAGAGGGGGGCGTAGAGGGCGTACGCCCCCTTTGCCAGCACTTTTTTTTTTTTTTTATTGTAAAATGATTAATCAGACTAGACTTCGTGAACTTTGCCATTTCCCGTGTATTTAATTTTTATGCGACAATTCTTTACTTATAAAGATATTTTTCGCTCGTATTTACTGTAATGTATTATTGATAATGTCAAAGTCATGTGATTCGCTACGGTGGAGTTGACCAGTACGTCGAAAAAAACGTCACTCAGTCATTTTGAAATTCAAATTACAGTAACACATTGCTTAGGCTGAGGATGACAAGCATGACGCCTTCAAAGCGACAAAGTATTGAGCAAGAACGTATTGACTACTATTTCACAATTCCAACCAACAGAAAGTAATACTCTATTACACTCTCATGAAAAAAAAAGTTCCACAGCAATATTATTTACCTACGAAAATATGTTTAACCCCACACGCCCCAGCCCATTAATAACATTGCTGAATAGTGATCTCCGGTCAGTAAGCTCTAGATATAGATTTAAAGTCTAAGGTACGGACCATTTGATTTGAGGGGAATCTGAGATATTTTAGAGAAAAAATTCTGACCCTGATTTTTGCCTTAAACAAAAATTCTGGCCGTATCTGGATTGAAATCAATAATCTTGTCCACTTTTTTGCTATTAGAACAAAATATTTTCAACAAAATTATTTAGCATTAAATGAATTAAAAGAACATGATGAATAAAAACGGGCGTAATTTTTTTTTTTTTGGGGGTTGCATGTGAATCCCATATCTGACCGGAATGTCTGTTTGGCCGAACTGATATACTGAATACTTTTTTCAAGGCCCGGCTGCAACCTGCCTGCTGGGTGTGGCCTATATGACTCCATGTGTCGACCGTCATTCACAACTTCATTGTCATTTCCGACTCATTCGTAGCCTTTTGGTTGATTCAGAACCCCTCACTTCCCTTGTTGGTTGAAATATTTCAACCAAACATTTGGATCAAAATTGCTTGTTTGTCTTTCTTCGTGTCGGTCGTATTGTAAATTTCATTGAATAGCCGTATATCTTGTTTACAACAAGAAATCTGTGAGGTTATGATAACTAACCATACAACAAACGAGAATTTTCCATGTCCATTTTTTACCGACAAATCCCACATCAAATATATTAATTAGTACATAGCTTTGGATCCATCCAATCATTTTATAATAGACAATTAATGGTGAGAATACGGCACCAAAAATGTCCAACCCCTACAGTTTAACTATAAAATGCATTTTATATACACTTATTTTTTTGTTTTTTAGCCAAAACAAGGTCCAAAAAATTTTTTGCATCGCTCCGCTCGGCAAACTTTAATACTACGCCCCCCCTTTCCATAATCCTGGATCCGCCCCTGAATGATATACTTCATCAGCATGATGTAAAATGGAGTCGTTCACACTACGACATTTAGATCGATTTAAACTAGATCGGTTCACTTTAGATCGATTAAAGAGCCAATGTGAACGCTTTGAATCGATCTTTAATCGGTCTAAACTAAAACACCAAAAGAGGTAGTTTAGTTTGAATCGATCTAAAGTGAACCGATCTAACTTTAAATGTGAACGCAAAGATCGGTTTAAACTAGTACGATTGAATCGAAAATAGTTTATGCGCATGTATAGCGGCAAAACTACACGTGTAATAACATAACATCACTGTATATATCGGTGGTTCGTTGTTTAACCCATATTTCTCCGTTAACAGACCTTTGTGTACATGCAAGTATAAAACACAAACGGAAAAATAGTTGTCTTCGCCATAGCATAAATTTGCGAAATCTGTGTCTTCTTTTCTTCTGTCGATTTTTTTTCTTTTCAGGAACCGCATGTTGTATAACTTCCTTGCTACAGTTTTTTGTTTCAAAATTAATAAAAACTGCAAGAACACCAGTATGAAAATTTGAACTTGTGATTCAAGAGAAAAATAACTTGATCCATTTTTTTTTCAAGTCTGTGTATCAGTGTATCAACACATAAATTTGATTAATTATTTCTATTTAGACACAATGTTTACAGTTTTACAGGTCAGATCGATTGCATTTTTACTTGTAGTGTTCAGATTAGACCGATAGAGATCATTATGATTAAAGATAATGTGAACGCTAACTGGTTTTATTTAGATCGATTAAAAAAATGCTAGTGTGAACGGGGTCTTCTCAATATGGAACGGGGACCCAATTATTTCCCCCATTACTTCAATGCAATTTTAGCAAAATTGAGGGGTAGATTTTTTTATTCCCTATATTTGACTGCAAAATTTCTATTACTTTCTCATACTAGTAGCCCCCTTCATGGTTTCTTGGTGAATTCTTAAAGGGTCATGACCGGCATTTAAGAGAGCAATGCTGTTTTGAGTATTAGTAGGGTCATTTTATTAACTTCCTGGTTAAAATCGAAAATAAAATCTGGACTTTACTCAGACAATCATCCACCCTATACATTTCAGAATCACTTAAAATTGAACAGAAGTTGAAAGTTTAATGAATACCCTTTATATATACTACAAATTTTAGCATCTTTACATAATTTTCATCTCGGTACAATATCTCATTTAAAAGATGGTAGATTTATTAAGGGGCTTCATTCGTGGGTACTGGCCCGGACTGGTATCCCGTAACTGGGACCCTATTCCATATATTTTGATTTTCATAAACAAATCTTGAACCTAATACAAATAAAAAATCGAACCTCGCTTGTATAATTCTAAAATATGGAAGTTCACCCAAATTATGTATTTATGAAAGACGAGACTGCACATGTATACATCCAATATGAAACAACACATCCAGTTGCCTTTGTTAGCACTGCACGACTTGAACTAAACTTTTTTCATTGATTCAATTTTTGCCAACGTTTTTAATTTTCTTATGTAAAATCTTTGCCGAGTGATTCTCTCCTCCCTATAGACAAAGCAGCGGTGTCGTCAATACATGATTCTAATGCAAATATTTTGTATCAATGGTTCTGATTGGATGACAGTAATATTAAAATTCTCTATCTCCTTGTCTGTAACTAAGGAAGCCGACATTTTGAATTCCGGAATGTATCTGATTTCTCCAATAATAAGCAAAAAAACTTACATTTTGCACCTACAAATTTTCTTTTTATCAAATTTTATTCCATTCTGAAGCGGACAAGAAGCCAGAAAACGCCCGGTGTTTACGTTTGATGCCGGAAGCTTACATATGACGTCACATAGTTAAGGCACCAAAGAAGATATAACATCATTTCGTGGAATTTTTGTTTAATGAAATTTTACACTGAAATAATGACTAAAATTCAACGATTTGTTTATTTTGCATTAGAATAGAGATAACTGTATTGTATTTGAAGCTTTGCGGACGTCCATCGGTAGTTTTACTGTCGCAAATATCCGTTTACCTGTCTCCGCTACGCATCGCCAGGTAAACTCAATTTGCGACAGTAAAACTACCGATGGACGTCCGCAAAGCTTCAAATACAATACAGTTATCTCTTAAATATCGATTTTTTATGACTGTGTTCCAGCGGTTGACCCGAAGTCAATCGGCGTAAACGACACTGTCATTGAACAAGCGGTTCTTTCTGTGACGTAATAACATAAGCATTGTGACATAGGAAATTTACAGGAAAGTGCACGAAGTTGTCTGTGATGGTAATAGTCAATCGATTAAGGTCTGCCTAAGTGTGGTCAGGTGATATCAAATGTCGATTGGGAGGAAGATCTTACTTTATTCATATTCAATACGATGGCCGTTCATACTTTTTTAAATGGCTGTTCTGGCTCATCAACATACAGTGTACCACGTTTGTACTACGTAGATATACAGTATTTGTAATTTTGCGTGTAACATCACAAAATATGGTGTATTTCGTACCATTTTAGTGACTGTTGAAAAACTGGGTATGCAGTATTTGCTTACAAGTCAGACATCGATTGTTACGTTGTATATATATATATATGATAGCATCATATTAACACACAATGAACTCACATTGTATTGTTGCATTTTGGAAAAAAAAATATTGACACGGACAAGTGCCAACAAGTTATATAAATAAGGAAACATGTTAAAAGTGCTCACTCAAACAGGTAGCTTTAATTAAATGTGTTATCCCGCACTTCATTATTGTTGATCAGAGATTGTTGATGAAGGGCAGAATGACAGATTTAATTAGTTGATGAAGTGCAGGATTATATCAGGGACTCTTTTCACAAAAAAAATCTTATGCCAAAAATTGATCATAAGTTAACCCCCGGCCCCTTGCTTTAAGGCAGAAATAGAGGCTGAAAATGCATTAAATCATTGTATTCAATATGAATTATTGAATCATCAAATCTTATACATAATATTCCCTGCTTCTGTGACATTGAGACAAGCGACCGCCTCCACTGTGCACAGTGCCCTAGACCACTCGGCCAATTCCTTTAATAGACTAACCAAAGCTATATTTTGTATATCGTAGTTGACCGAGTGGTCTAGGGCGCTGGACAATATTATTTCAATTAATTGACCATCAATCTGAATTTCATTTGCGCGTACAAATTCTTAATCTTGTTTTTTTATTCATTTATTTATTTATTTCGAAAAACTCAGCTTAGTTCTGATTGGTAATTTTAGATATTGGATTTTATATCTTAACATCGGAGGAGATGCCGATTATCCAATACCGAGATGATATTTCATAGAATTTATAATGATTGTTATATTTATATTTTTGGCCTTTTCCTAACTACCGTCTATTTATTTGGGAAGCGTTGTGTGTTGTTACCTTTTCTTTAAGTCATACTTTTAAAATGTTTTATTTTAATAAAGAAAGGTTAAAACTTCAATTTCCATTTCCTCATTTTTATGGGACGAAAGTATTTTCTTCTTCAGAATAATAAATAACTTTCATAAAAACCTTTTAAATTAGATATTACACCTGAATAGACTGCCATTTAAGCGTGACACCATGACAAGTAATAAAATAGAAGAAATTGATTGGTTAGATATAAGAAAAAAGAAATTATTGCAATTGATTCTAAATATAGAATTCACCTCAGCAAATTTTGAAAAGGCGATTTCACCTGTATATGAATTTATCAATGTTAGGTACAAAAACATCAGAAACACGGTTTGTCAGTGCACGTCATCGAAAGGCACACGACGCGTGTTTCTAAGGTTATACTTAACTGATACGCTCGAAACCAAAAGACAAGAAAGTCAAATACATTCGTGAGAACAAGATGGGCTAACAAGACTTGACTGAACAGCACAATAATAAATTAGGAAATTGCAACCTTAACTTTAGTATACACATTGAAAGTAATCTTAATGTAACATTCAAACGACACCAAAGCACAGGCTACTGAACGGATGGTAAATCAGGGGCAGCAATCCTTTTGCGTCAATCGCTATTTTCAAAGATGCATCATTTGCGCCAAATATTATTTTTTAGGAAGTATCAATTGCGCCAATTTACGGAATTCATTTGGGCCATTTTACCTGTATGTATATATTTACCGACCATAATAATGGTAACAGAAAGATAGATATGCCAAAACGATAAGAAAGTAGAAGCTTGTGCTGATTATGTGTTATCCACATATGCTGATGACATTGCTTTGCTTCCGCCAAGCAGTATCGACTGAAACTCCATCAACTGCAAGGCACACTAATAATGGACTAGATGCATTTCATAAGCACTACAACTGTTTTATTCATCGCATCCACCATTGCATCTATAAATGTATTTATAGACATCGTAAAATTTCAAGCCCCTTCTTACAATTTAAATTGTGCAATTTTAAGACAGCAGCAGTTAGAAGCAGGCACAACTTTTGCTGTTGAATAATACCTGAATTATACATGAGAACTCAGTCGTAGAGATTATTTTTTAGCCTTAAATTACAAGTTGTATAATTTTATTGTCTGACTGTAAATAGTTTTAAGTTTAATTTGTATACTTTAAAAAAAAAAGTGTCAATAAACCACTTTAAAGACCTTTACTCCGCCAATTTTAACTGTCTGCCCCATGCCCAGTTCAAAAGGAGGAGAGATGTCATTGTTTTTATTATTTAGATAAATTGTTGCAATCGTATACTTTATTTTCGGGGAAATTATAATAAGTTTTTGAAAACTAGTGGCGCAAACGTAGCAGTGGCGCAAAAGGATTTCTCCCAAATCAGGAAGGAATAAACATCTTTATACTTATTTATATGAGTTTATAACCACTGGGGTAAAGCTGATAACCGTAATTCGATTCACGGTCATCCCAAGATGGCGGACGCAGAATTAAGTCACAGTCGGTATTGTCTGTTTAAGTGTTTTACGATATATTCTATATAAAGCATACATTGGTATGATATAAATTTATAAAAGTTTACACGGAAATCACAAATTACTACCGAGAAATGTATATGAAACAGGAAATTCGATTTGAAAACCGTAATTCATCATCATTATTTTTTTCAAGATGACCGTAACATATAACAAGGATGACCGTGATTCCACAATCCGAGCAACAGATAATGTTGAGTTTGTCTCAATAGGGGCTCGGTTAGCGGATATAAATATGTTTAATCAATGTCTTTTTATTTTTGCCGTATTTTCAGTACAGGACATAGATAGTAAATTGCATATTGCTAGTAAACAATGAAATATTGGTTACAACATCAAAATTTTAATACAAATTGACAGATACGACAAAAAGTAAAAAATAAAAATGATTAAACATATTTATATCCGCTAACGGAGCCCATGTGTATGTTTTCACTGGAAGCAGATTAAAAGCTTTGTACAATTTGACAAGGTTCATACTTGTAATACGCTTTTCGTACAAGACTATATCAAGGATCTAAGTGGTAGACTAAATTATAAATTTGGTAATATTTTGCAGGAGCTCACCTTCATTAGTCTGATCGTAGTTTTTTAAAAACATTTTCTGTTAATATATATAAACATAAACATATATATAGATAGATAGCAAACTCGTGCAATTGGATTTTTCTAGGTCTGTTTGATTTCATATTGTAGGTTAAAACAATATGTTAATCGTTTTTACCTGTATAAGAATGAGTTTTAGTAGATCGAATCAGTCAACAAAATGGTTTACCATTGGTTCACTTTCAATGTTGACATTATTTTCCTTTTTTAAAATAGCTGAACACGCCTAGTTCATGCGTAACCAATCTCTAGCTAAGGGGTTCAAGTGAAGTTCTTATGAATACGGATTTAATGGAATACTTATTACCGATATATATCTTCACTGGCGGAACCAATCGATGGATCTATCGTAGAGTTGTCACTTGTTAAGACGTACTTATCAAAATGATTATTTCTGTGACTGTATCTAACGATCCTTTACGATAGATATTTAGCTAATCTGCAATCAATTCCATCTTCATGCCTAATTTATCATGTACTGTGTTACAACTCTAGATTCTACTGATGAGGAAAGGTAACACTAGGCCACCGAAAGCTGAATTATTATGTTCAGTCTAGATGGCCGTGTGGTCTAGAGCGCTGGACACAGTGCAGGCGGTGTTGTCTCGATATCCCAATAACATGAGTTCGAATCCCGCAAATTTGCAGATTTAACATTGTTGTTCTGATATTTTGAGTAATTATATATATAGTGGTCTAGCGCGCCGGGCATTGTGCAAGGCGATTTGGTGCCACGATATCTCAGTAGCATGTGTTCGAATCCCGGCCAGGGAAGAATAAAAATTTGCTTCCGCAAATTTACAGATCTAACATTGTTGGGCTGTTATTTAGACGAATTATAAATACAGAATGTATTTTCAGCCTTGTATCACCATCACTGGTGATCCGATGGATAAAATCTGTCGTAGAGTTGTCACTGGTTCAGACGTTCTTATAATATAATTATTTCCGTGACTGTATCCTACATTAATATGTTAGATCCTCTATGATAGATAATTCAGCTGATCTGTAATATTCCATCTTCATGCCTTATATATCATGTACTGTGTTACGACGCTAGATAAAAACTGACGAGGAAAGGTAATACCCGTCCACCGAAAGCTTGATTTTTTATCGAGCCTAGGTGGTCGAGTGGTCTAGCGCGCCGGGCATAGTGCAAGGCGATTTGTATCTATTGTAGCATGAGTTCAAATCCCGGCGAGGGAAGAACAAAAAATTTGCGAAAGCAAATTTACAGATCTAACATTGTTGGGCTGATGTTTAGACGAATTATATATATATATTATATACAAGATTGACCTTGCTTACTAAGTTTACATATTTGTACTATTTAGTGTATTTTAATTATTAAAAGCTTTTAAATATATACCGATAGCGTTGTGATTGGCAAGAATAAAATGGAAATCAAATTTCTGTAACAGTTTGATTTGTTTAATAATATGAGTTTAATTGACGTTTAAGAGTGTTGTTTACCCTTTATGCTGTGTTGGATGTTTTATGTGTCATGAAATAGAAGTTCCTTTATAATATAATTTCCAAAAAGAAGAACTATTCTGCAATATTATTTCCACTGGAACGAATATTACAGTATTTAATCCTTACTGAAAAAAAGGATAAAGAACAGTTGTTCCATCAGGAACAGATATTATGACATTGTTTATAACAGTTTCCCGGGGGAAACTTCTGCTAGGCGAAATATTTGTATAGAAAGCCGGTGACCCTATCATTATTTTCAGGGGCGTAGCTAGGTATCCAATAAACTGTAGGCACAAACTGCGGCAGGGGGTCTGGGGGCCTCTTAAGGCCCCCAGCAGGTCCAGGGCAGAGCCCTGGTAGGGGGTTCAGGGGGGCGAAGCCCCGGACGTAAAACGGTTTTCAGCATTTTAGATGCAAAATTTTGTATACAGCAAAAAAAAAAAAAAATTTACTGGTCATTTTATCATGATAGTATTACATGAAAAAAATGTCGAAAAAATAAAAACAATTCTACAAGTACATCTGACTGATGAATTAACCGGCAGTACAATCGGAACTATAAAAAAAAATCAATATTTCCAATATGCATTGCCCAGCGTGGATCAGCGTAGCCCTTTATTAAGCAGCACTGTGGCACCGTTAAAGTCCACAATTCCTCTAAAGTCCACAACACCGCTAAAGTCCACAACAATTTTCCGCTAAAGTCCACAACGCCGTCAAAGTCCACAAACTTTCCGCTAAAGTCCACAAAATGACCTCCGCTAAAGTCCACAAAAAACACCGTTAAAGTCCACAATAACAAGTTCCGCTAAAGTCCACAAAAAAGCACCGTTAAAGTCCAAACATTTTTTTTTTTATTATCAAAAGATCAATTCGCTGTTTTTTACTCCCAATAGTATATATAGATCCAATAAAAAGCATGGACTTTTGTTCTCGGAAAGTATTTCTTATCAGCTTGAATTATATTTTTGATAAATGAAAAGATTATAGTATCTGCTTTTGATCCCCATAAATTTGATCTTTGTATTGCGATTTTCTATCCACCATACAGACAACATTTCTGAAAAGTTATCTAGCTATGGTGCTCTTTTTATTCTTTAGTAAACATTTGTTCATCCACAAGAAACTCCAACATAGCGTTCTCTTTATGTATATGCTGGAGAAACTGACATAATTTGGAGCCTATATTTGACATTTAAATTTCCTTTGCAAATATCTATAAAACATAAGAATGATTTTCATTCAGTGTCTGTTAGGCTCCACAGCAGCCAAAACGATCCGTAAATCTCAAAATAGACTTTGAACCATAATGTTCTTGTTTGAAATCAAAATAATGATAAAGAATTCCACACATTCATGCATTTTGTGGTGCTCAGCAGATTTCCATCACTCATTGGTTTGCATGTTTGTTTTGTTTTCAAAAAGGAAAATGTATTTGTTTCAGAATGAAAGATGAATTGAATAAATTATACGCGGATGCCGTTCTGTATTGTGTATTACCCATGATGAGTACAAGTATAAAAGATTTTATTTCAACAATGCTACATGTATATATGTTCCAGACAATATGAGTATTTGGACCGTACGGTCTGGACCGTATAAGTATACTCGAACGTATGCTCGTACCGTATGAGTTTACTCTTACGGTCTAGTACGAGCTCGACCATACACGTGCATTTGTCAAATTTACCAAGATTAAAAAAATGAAATTAAAACTTAATCTAAATACAAAAGTGACGCTACATTGTAACTTTATGAGTTAATGTCCTGTATTAAGTATGAAATTGAGTTCAAATGCTCTTTGAAATTGAAGTTATGAAGTACATACATGTATATTTTGGAAGATAAGTTTTAGAACATTTAGGAACGTTACTTCAAAAACCGTCAAGCCAGTAAAATCTAATGGTCAGAAGGATTTGTGACCTACAATTTGTTGTTATATATATCATGAAAATTTACGTTTTTTTCATAAAACATATTTCGGGACTATTTCATGTAAGATTTTAATCAAAATTGGTACCAATAGAAGCAGAACTCTCATAGGTTTATTTGTTTATTTGGTAATATATTTACTTTGAAGCGTTAATTATCAATTTTTGATGATATAACACAAAGTTTATATTTTATCCAAAATTTTGATTTGCATCAGGAGAAAACAAAAATAACCGAAGAAAATCATGACCAGATAAACAAATAAAATTTTATATTCAGACAATTCTGCGTCTTTCAACAAATGGTTTGTGAAAATCCAACTGTGAATGCCGTCAAATGTAGTTTTGGAATTTTTTTTATTTGATTTTTACATTCACTTGCCCATTTATTTGTGTGTTGAGAAATCCAGAACTAATAAAAATATATGTATATGAGCATTGGAGGGTGTGGATAAAGGCAATAGGAACTTTCATCTTGCATTGAGCCCGAACACCAACAATTGTGGAATTATCCTATAGTCATAATGATTGATAAAATATACGTCACATCAAAGTTCACGGTATCGCTTTCAGAGTTAATTTCCTTTCTTTATTCTCTTTTTAAGATACTTTTTAGTATTTTTAAAAGGTTAAATGGAAGACAAGTATGAAATTTTGAGCTGAAACTTTACGAACTATATACTATCAAGGAATGTTTCTGTTCTCATCAATATAATTTTATTGGTTACTGCAGAACAGATAGCGTTTTGTGAGTTTATACATATTAATCTTTGACTAATTTTGCATGTGATTAAAAACACTTTACTAAGTTAAACAACTAGTGTATGTATATTTTGTATGCCCCATTTATGGGCATTATGTTTTCTGGTCTGTGCGTCCGTTCGTTCGTTCGTCCGTTCGTCCGTCCGTCTGTCCCGCTTCAGGTTAAAGTTTTAGTCGAGGTAGTTTTGATGAAGTTGAAGTCCAATCAACTTGAAACTTAGTACACATGTTCCCTATGATATGATCTTTCTAATTTTAATGCCAAATTAGAGTGTTTACCCCATTTTCACGGTCCACTGAACATAGAAAATGATAGTGCGGATGGGGCATTCGTGTCCTATGGGCACATTCTTGTTTTATGTTATAGTTATTCACCAAGCAAATCGGTATATATGATTTATTCTGCACGTCGGTGACCCTAATTAACCAGAACGACGTAGGAGTTCGGGTTAAAGGGTCATCCTGAGCCGTGCAGATGAAACCATATACACCGATTTGATTGGTTAATAACTGTTTTAACACATTACGTCATCAATTTACGTGAACATTTTGGAAATATGCGGACGATATTCCGCAATCAACGGCTCCTATGAAAGTTTCTTGTAGGGCAAAGAAAGGGGAAATACGCTGTAATGCAGTTAAAGATTGGTAAGTTTTAAAAATTAAGAAATAATTCATGAAAGCCATTCTTTCGATTCTAATAGGACAAATACGGTCATTAAAAACTGAAGCGAGGGTGGGTATGCCGTGTGTGTGGCTGTTCTTTTTACTCCCTGTTAGATAAAGCTAAAACATTCTAATAAATCTGTAGCTTGCATGAATTATTTCGTAAACAACCGCTAGAAAAATGTGCTTAATTCTTTTAATTCTCAAACCCAACATTTGCCATTTTAGTTTACATGTTTTTCTCTTACGCTACCGTCAAATCCAAAGTTGACATTACGTTGTGACAACGTAATACTATCGTTGTGACAACGTAGTAAAATTACGTTGGTACAACGTAATTTTGTGGACTCAAGGCACGTGTTGTCAACCATCCACACAACGTTGGCACAACGTAATTTGTGACGTAATGTATTACCATCATAAGACGTTGCAACAACGTAACAACATAACTGTAAATGTACCTTGCCCTCATTTGATTGATAGGACTAATAGAATTCCATTAAAGATGTATTAAAACAGGGTCTATATTTTATTCTTTTGACCCGTTTTAAGTTGTAAATTTGTCTATGTAGGAAAGATTGACACAATGTCGATATGTACTCTATTTCCAAACTGCCAGCTGTGTATAATATAGTCACAAAAGGTTTTTTTTACCTTTTCGCCAGGTTTCAATGTCAAATGTATAAATATCTCGTTTTCCCAAAAACTTTGCATTATGTTTTACATTAAACCTGTAGTTTTGTCTATTTCATGTTTCACACAGTTGTTTCAGGTTAAAGTCTTAGTCTTTTTAACTTTTGCAATACTGAAGTACAAGATTTACACATTCCATTCTTTAAAAAATTTAACATATAATACTATTCGAAAAAGGAGATTTTGTATGATGGCCAACTAGACAATCCTCTATCCTAAAATCAAATATTGATGATGTTAGCAATTATAGGTAACTGTACAGCCTTCAACATGACATCTTGGTACATGCTGCAACTTCTGAATGTTTAGGGTCTTAGTATTCTAGAATATAGATTTCACTATGATGGTGGAAATTCTAGAATGTAGATTTCACTTTGACGAAGGAAAACATTTTTTAATGAATTATTCAGAAATACAACAAACTACCACATATACCTTAATATTTACTGTAGATTCATTCAGCTGGATTCACTACACAATGACAATCTAGGAAAAAAGTTTGGAAAAAGGCCCAAAAGCTGACTGTCTAATTTACAAATATATATTCTACACAATTTATACACACTTCTAAAAATATCCCAAATGAAGAAAATACCTGAAATTCAATCAAACTAACTATTGCTTTTATTTTTCCATTGACCAACTAGGGATAGACCTACCCAAAAGTTAAGACTTCTTTTTTCTTAGCTACATGAACCAATAAAAAAATAATAATATGTTTCTGAATTTTTTTTATTTTTATTCCAAATTTTAGTCTTGTGTTGGTTGTATACATGTCATTCCAAATTTTGGTTTTCTGCCCTCTGATCAGCTGGTCTTGTGTTGGTTTCAGGTCTCTGAAAAAATAAATAATCATAAATTATAAAATACAAAAAAAAAAATTGATCCCAACTTATGAATTACAGCAGTTCTTAAAAAATATCCTGTGTGTAAACATAATCAATATTTTTTCTATTGCTGGTCGTATAATAAATCTTGCAGATTCATAATTATGTTGTGTTGTTACTGAGATGTTTGTTTCTTTGCCAATTATACACATTTTGATAATGTATGTTAGAAATTTTAACATAATTTCAACAGTATATAATAATTTATAACTTTTGGTTAACCTTTGTTCTTATTTAAAAAATAAATTTGTTGTTAAATTGAACATGTGTTAATGAAATTATGGCTGTTCCAGAAAATACTATGTCCACCCCCCAGGGACGGCCCTTTTTTTAACCCCCAGCACCGACAGAATTAATAAACTGCTTCGCTGAGCGCAGCTGGATACGCCCGCAGAGGTCCAACCCTGAACAATTGGGGCAAAAATGGACACAATATTCAAGCTTGATACAGGTCTGAATTTGGATTGTAATTAAATATTTGACATATTATAGGTTTCTGAATAAATGTAGTCAAAGAACTTGAAATTGGTTATATGAATTGAATTTATATTCAATTAAAGATTTCTTGCTGTTGTGCAATACACTGTGCTGTTGCGCAATACTTAGTAAATCTGTTGTCAGACTATAAACAAATAAAGTTCAATTAATTCTCAATGTCATATTAGAAATTTATGAAAATCAAAAGGGAGCTTACATCAATAGATATAAACAATTCACAAAAGTTTCATGAGAATTGCTGACAGCATTTTTGAGTTATTGTCCAAACTGGAAAATCACCCTTTTTAATGAATAAAACCCCATAACTCAGAAATGTAAAATGCAAAATTTATAAAATTCTAAAGGAGCTTACATAAATAGATACAAACAATTCACCAAAGTTTCATAAGAACTGCTGAAAGCATTTTGAGTTTTGTCCGAAAACTGGAAAATCCCCTTTTTATGAATAAAACCATGTAACTCGAAACGTAAAATCTAAAATTTATAAAATCAAAAGGGAGCTCATGTCAATAGATATAAACAATTCACCACAATTTCTTGCAAGTTGGTGAAAGCATTCTTGAGCTATTGTCCAAAAACTGGAAAATCCCTTTTTAATGAATAAAACCCCATAACTCGAAACGTAAAATCTAAAATTTATAAAAACGAAAGGAGCTCACGTCAATAGATATAAACAATTCACCAAAGTTTTATGCAAATTGGTTAAAGCGCAGGGGTTCAAATTAACATTTGGTACTGGAAGGTCCAGGACCTTGACACTCAGACTGAAAGGTCCACAACCTAAATTCCAGGTCCTACTTTTACTTGAAATATTTCCTAACATAGTAAGATACAAGTAACAAAATTAATGTGCTGTTGGTGTTAGGTCAACTTGTTTCATTGTCAAAGTCACTGTTGTATAAAATATTTAATAACAATTGTAATTGTCTTGTATATTATAAATTCAGATAATCTTTTTTTTTTTTTTGTTATTGAGGGTGTCACCATGGGTGGGTGTGTTGTCTCAACTATTGGTAATTTATTACTACTTATACCATTTTATAAAACAGTTCAAATTAAAGTTGTTTAAGCAGAGGCGTATATACATGTGTATATATGTCTCTGGTTTAAGTGTATCATATCTAGTTGCACTATTATAATGCATCAGTTCCTCTGTGAAAATAAGATAAGAAACTTCCAGATTTGTACTGGTCCTTTAAAATTGAGAAGACATTACCTCTTGAATTGTAGTAATGCGTTTACACTATACAAAAATCAACATGTAATATCAATATTTATTAATGATAAAGAAAATTACTGTCACATTTTTGGATTTTGAGATGAAAATTTATGAACTAAAAGTAATTTTGAGTTTCTGTAAAAATATTTCCTACTTTTTCTTTCTTTTCAATATATCTTTTGATTTTCAATTCTAGTGTTTATATTTTATCATCATAGATGTATTTTGTCAACTGCCTGGAATTATTATTTTTCATTGTACCCGAATTACCCTTATCCGCTCCGAATTTGATCTGTTTTTTGTTATTTTCTTCATTTCCGGTTTATGGCATCCAATGTTTTTCAATGTTGTTTTGTCAGTCAGATACGATTTTACTCGGATTTACACATTACTAGTTGGCAATTTTCGTATAAAGCTAGCGGTTGAACAAAATGAACATCGCTGTCATGAATAATTATGATGAAAATAAATTTTGAGATTGTTTGGAAAATTTTGTTTAAAAGGTCGGCAAAGTTTATTTTATTTTCTTTCAAGCCCGGAAGGTCCGTCGGGCGTAGCTTGTAACCAAAACGAGTCCGACTGCAAAATGGAAGGTCGCGGGCCTCGGACCACCGCTAATTTGAACCCCTGAAGCGTTTGTGAGTTAATGTCCAACATGTTAACGACAGACGGACGGACAACGGTATACCATGATACGTCCGTAAACGGGCGATAAAATAAATAAGAACAACACTCCTTTGCATTTTGGTATTTCAAATACAACCACCCCACATAAAATTTAAAAAGGGCCTTCCTGGGAGGACTTAGTATTTTCTGGAACAACCAGTAGTTATTCTACAAATAATAATGAATCCAAATTAAAAAAGGAAGTTTGGTTTCTCAAAATTGTCATTTATCAATTAATTTAAGATATTCATAGGATTTACCTTAATACATTTAGAATTTACAGCAATACAGCAAGACCTTATATCATATGCCAATGAACGCAATCTATAAAATCAACAAATTATACTTTGATAAATAAAATTAATAAAAGAAGAATGTGTCTATGAGCCACAAATGATGTTATTAAAGGACATAACTAAGGAACAGTAAAACAGATGCTCTCCAAATTCAAACTCTGCTTTTATGATAATAAGCATTGTGTATAAATTTCATAACATGTCGCTCAGGCAAACTAAAGTTAGAGAACAGAAACCAATTTTGGGTTCAATGTATGTACGTACAGTACAAGAGTAAAACTATATCACTCAGTGAAGGAGGGCATAAAAGAGCTGATCAACTGATGTTTACCTTTTATATCTTGGTCGTCCATTTTTTGAGCTGGTGCATGCTTATGTTACTGCAATGCATTCCTCAACCTCAGACACATTGGATCTTTGGATTTTATACAAGACTCTGGAAAAAACTATAAATACATTCAATTATCTTCTATATTCTTCCTTCTGTTTACATGCGTGTCAGTCCAACAAATCTTTGGGAGAACTAGGTAAGTGACAAATTTACATGCTCCAAAATTCAGAAGTTTTATGATTGATTACGACATTGTTTCTGATCACATATTTAGTGAGAGTTGATAAACATGTAGATTTCATACCATAAATTGGAACAGCAAAAAGAGGTCCCTATATACTGTTTTTTTAACACCAGTAAACTGGGTTTTACTCTGAAAACAGGAAAATTTTACTCAACTTTTTCCGACTGGATCCTAGTCTAAATAATTATGACGCCTTGGAAGGCTATTTTAATTTTTTTCTGTGACGCCTATCTACTTACTTACCTAGTCCTAAATAATTATGACGCCTTGGAAGGCTATTTTAATTTTTTTCTGTGACGCCTATCTACGACGACCTAGTCCCAAATAATTATGACGCCTTGGAAGGCTATTTTATTTTTTTCTGTGACACCTTCTGCATTTACGACCTAGTCCCAAATAATTATGACGCCTTGGAAGGCTATTTTAATTTTTTTTTCAGACACCTATCTCTGACGACCTAGTCCCAAATAATTATGACGCCTTGGAAGGCTATTTTATTTTTTTCTGTGACACCTTCGCATTTACCGACCTAGTCCCAAATAATTATGACGCCTTGAAGGCTATTTTAATTTTTTTCTGTGACGACTATCTACGACAGTCTTTATTGGCACAATTGTCTCTTCCCATGTCAGACCCAGTGATACATTGATTGATTGTTGGTTGCTTAACGTCCAGTGGCAAATATTTCATGCATGTTCAGGACGACCCCAGTGATATATGTAGTATTATCATTAATAGGCCGAGTTTGTAATATGCCAAGTTTGTAATGTGCTGAGTTTGTAATGGGCCGAGTTTGTAATGTGCCGAGATGTCTAGCTTCGATTTGTGATATTGATAAGACTTATGCTTCCAACATTATAAAAAATAACAGTGCGAAAGACACTTGCAGCCTTAATATATAGGAATAGTAGCTCTTGGCATGGATAGAAAACCAGTGCCTGTAGCTGTGCACCCACCCCCCTTTTTTTTACTTTCTACAGTTAATTACATATATCTTAAATGGATTCAAATAACACAAATTTTGGCTAAAATATCTTGTATCAGTGCAATATATTGACAGTAAAAGAAGAAGTATCATATTTCAACACGGTCAAGGACAACAGACTTGAAAGAGGCGCTAAACACGGCAACAGATGTTTTATTTTCTTCAATCATACTTGTTTTTATCATGGAGAACCTTGTTGGCGTAATGTGCAATTATTATATTACCTTTTTCTTTGTTCTGGAATCTGGATCGAGCTAAATTTCACTGCAAGAGTTATCACTGTTTTTAAAAATCAAGCGGTGAAAAGTGCGCATGCTCAGACTTTTCATAGTAAGCAGCGGTAAAATCCGAGTACTGCTGAACGTTCCACTATTATAACCAATCATAAAAAAACGATTATAAAAGTAAAACAATAATAAATGATGACAAAACTTTAATGATATATTAAACAATAAATATTCACATAAAATATATATATTAGAACATTAAAATTGGATTTGAAATATTTTCTTTGACATTTTGGTGCAAATTACGTCTGTGCGGGAAAAAGGGGATATTTTGAAAATCGAAAAAATCATGAATATATTCTAGTGAAGGTGAATGATATATCCAAGAGACTCATACCCACAAAATTCGTCCCATAAAACCAGATTTAAGTGTGTCACTGGTATTTACAGGGTTTGTTCACTACGTTATTATAAAGTTGATACGACGTAACAAAATGTTGCGTCGGATTATGACAGTTATAAGCACGTTGTCACAACGTAATAAAATGTTACGTCCTGACAGGGTACTAAATTTACGTAAATTCGACGTAATTTTATAACGTCTTCTGTACGTCTGCATCCAACGTTGGGTTTTACGTTCCCACAACGTTGGTACGACGTAAACTCAAGACATGACGTTCAGACGACCATTAACCGACGTCGGGAGTACGTCGTGTGTTTGCTGGGAAGGAGCCGCCATGTTGACTTGCTGAAATCAGTAAATATGCGAATAATGCAATAAAATAGAAAATAAAACAACACCTAATGACTTAAATGCGCCAAAAGCATTAATGGACTTTCGCGGAATTTTATTGTATTTTGATTTTGTAGATTTCTCCGAGCTCTTGTGCATTAACTCTTTTGTTATGGATCCGAATAAGAATAAAAGTTCTGTAGTCTTTTTTCAGTTGCAATTTTAAAACAATAAAATCGGCATAGCGTTTGCAAATAGGTTCCAATACATGTGGATTTATTATGTATATCTCTGAGTCTGCGCTAAGTATAGATATATCGAGAATTTTATCACGGTGTTGTTTACAAAGCGAAAGAAGCACGTCATATTAGAATTCACATTTTTTTATATTTAGGCTTTTTCCTAAATTGTTACATTTTTGGAGGATTGCAGTTTGATGTAAGATTGTTTTTCATCGTTTCTGTTAAATTTATTCACAATTTTATATAAATTAGTGACGATTTAAAATTGACATATTGTGTAAACACCTTTCTTTTTTTTAACTATACTACATGTTGCCCTTTAGTAGTCATTAGTTTGTTTTTGTCGTTTGATTACTGTCTTATTGACGTATAACCTACATCTCCTCAGTTTTAGTTCAGTTTGGTTTAAACAATATTTTATTCGATAAGTCAACTCATGCTATATAATATAATACAGTATAAACAATGGGATCCAGAAACAAGCAACATTGCTTATTTAAATCTGTCTCCAAAAGAATATTGACATACAATATAATGAATACTTGGAGCATGCTCTGTCAATTGGAATATATTAAGAATAGTAAATACAAAATAAGATTGATTATATAGTTTGAGTTTGAGTTTTAGTTCAGTTTGCTACATACCTTTTAAATCGGAGTTTGAAAATCATAACTGAACGGGTTATTGGGTGTAGATTAATTGCCTTTCTTTCCCTCAATAATATACTTAGAAGAAGATGAACCGAGGAGAAATGTACCTTAATTTAAAATATTAAGTAAACAGAAAAATGTTTCATTTTCAATCTTTGACTTCCTCCCCTTTATTTTGTGTCTACTGAATTCATTTTGTCGCATCTTAACAATTGATCTGCAGCTTATTCCCTCTCCCGCTGTTTTGGTACAAACTTAAAAATGATCCTCATTAAATTCGATCGCAAAATAGTCACTAAAAAGGTATACATATCTAAATAGTCGTAATACATTCATTCCATGGAACACAAAACTATCAGAGTTTATTTAATTTGATATTCTAAAATACATTTTTTTTTGGCAGAAATTACAAAAAATAATTATTAAGTAAACTGGTTTGACTGTGAAACACCCATTTAAGATTTACATTGTACACAAAATATTATAAAATAGATTTTTTTTTAATTTTATGGAATCAAGTTCCATCCCTTTCAAAATCCAGGGTCCGCCTTATCTGTGCATTATCCAGATTATAGCACAGTAAGAACAAAGAGATTTTACCCATGTCATGTGTTAACGAAAATAGTACACAGAACACAGTACGGAATAAGTAAACAGTCATTATAAAATATAAGGAGATGTGGTATGATTGCCAATGGGACAACTCTTCACCAAAGTTCAAAAGAAGTGAGTGTAAGGAATTAGACAACAATATGTTGTTTTAGATAAAGGAGTGCAGAACAATAAAGAAGTAGTTAATAAGATTGAGTCGAACGCCCTTGCTTCGAGCGGGGTTCATAGAATTTACAACCTCGGTGTTGACATCCAAGTGATTACTATAGATATAATACTTCTTAGATCGATCGGCAAACCAGGCCTCGGAAATTATTTAACTGATAGAAAAATATGTGGTAAGATTGCCGATGAGATTATTCTCTCCCAGAGAATTTAAAACTATTATAGATCACCGTACGGCCCTCAATAATGAGCACAATCGATACCTCACGGTAAGCTTTAAAAGGCCCGAAATAAAAGAAAAAGGTTAAACAATTCAAACGAGAAAAGTAACGGCCTGATATATTTCCATAACAATAAACGGGAAAATAATATGATATACAGCAACAAACGACAGCCAACGAGTTACAGGTCCCTAACTTGGGACAGGCACATACAGAATGTGGCGAAGTTAAACACTTTGCTGGCGCCAAACCCTTCCCTAACCTGGAACAGTGATGAAACAGTACAACACATACACTTTTGTGCGAAAGTTTGTGTAAATTCATTTTAGGTCAAAAACTAATCAATATTCTATTAACTGATATCAATGTTATACAAGTATGATGCAACTAATATTTAAATTTCCACTTTGGTTTCCGGAAGAGTGGTTTAAATATGTATTACATTTATTGTTGAGTTGCTGTCTCATTGAAATGTACTCAAATCAGGTTTTATTGTGACATTTTGGTAGACACCCATTCAACGCATCGATATCCTATACTAATCGATAAAAATATAATTTAAAGCATAGAATATTTTCTTTTTTATTTAGAATTTATCATACTGACTTCATTTTTCCGTTCTGAAAATCATAACACATTATTTTTCGTTGTTTTCTATAACCAACACCGAAATTAGTAACGTTAAACGTTGGTTAAAAGTTTTTGACAGGAGACCTTTGGGGATTCATATACTTACTATTTTTTGTTTATAATCATAATCAAGATTGTTGTCCGAATGAATGCCGTTCAAATGTTATAGATTAGGAGGCACGTTTGCTTTGTACATTAGTTACGGCAAAAGTGATTATATGCAAGGCCAACATTAAAATATCTTTGTTTCCCTCCCCGACTGAGGTTGTCAGGGTATGGGTAGGTAGGTAGGCAAATTATTTTATTTTATTTCTTGATATGGTTTTTCTATATTGAATTTGTACAAAATTCAACAGGCTCAAGTCAAGAAAGTGGGGTATTCCTGTATTCAGTGTACACCCCAGTTTTCTGGTGTAAAAACAGTATACAGAGACCTCCTTTTTCCTATTCATTTTATGGTTGAAATCAACAAAAGCGCACATTCTACATGTGATAACAATGTTTAACGATAGCAAGTGTTTTATTAGTTAAAAATCAAGCTTATTTCAAGTCTAATTTGATGCATAACTCACAACAAAACAATTTCTTTGTTCACCAATTCATACCTTGATCATCAATTATGAGATGACTAAAAATATGTTAATCACTTGGGAATTAAAATTCAATGAATAAAAATTTTCAATAGAAATGAACATAATTCAGTTATGTTCAGTTACACCTGGATCATGCAGCTTGGTCAATTGATTCCTAAACAAAAGATTTGTATGTTTTTCGAGTTCTAGAAAAACAAGGCTTCACTTATTCATGTTTTGTTGTTCCTACAATACTTTAAGTATTTACAAATTCAACTGATGCAGTTATAACGTTAAAACGTGCCCTTTGTAAACTTCATGCCATAAATTGAAAATGAAATCACATTTAAACTGTTTTTTTTTACACCAGAAATCAGGAACGTTCCTGAAAGCAGGGAATACATGTATCCCACATTTCCTGACTTGTGCCCAACCTGTTCGAAGACAAAGTAGATAGATTTCAAAGCACGATTCAGTCCATTTTACTCAAAGATTTTATCCTTTAAACAGGAACAGAGGTTAAAGACAAAGCAAACCAAGGTGTACTCAGTGGGTTGAAAGATGCTTCAGATTTTTATTTTCAAAGATCACCCTTGCACACAACACAAATCGTGTGGCAAGGCATTATGTTTGTTTTCCTTGATTCCGAATCATATAGACGCTTCAATGCAAAATGCCTTGATTTAACAAACCTTTCTAAAATTGTCCGTTTGTAAATTTTGAAATTATTAAGAAACTAAGGTTTCAACTCCCTCAGGCAAAGTTGACTTTAGATGAATTTGGCTATTTATTTTAGGTATTTTGTCATATAGCTCTTCAACGATTTCGGTACTTATACATCCTCGGATTTCAAATGTTTGGCTTTGAGCGTTCCTGATGAAGGTAAATCCAGAAAAGCGCTTCGGATGCATGAAATTATGAAACGTGTTGTTTTCAATTTTTACATCACTGGGTCGATACCTCTGCTGGTGGACTGTCAGTCCCCGAGGGTATCATCAGCTCAGTAGTCAGTACTTCGGTACTGACATGATTTAACAAACCTTTTAAAATTGTCCGTTTGTAAATTTTGAAATTATTAAGAAACTAAGGTTTCAACTCCTCAGGCAAAGTTGACTTTAGATGAATTTGGCTATTTATTTTAGGTATTTTTGTCATATAGCTCTTCAACGATTTCGGTACTTATACATCCTCGGATTTCAAATGTTTGGCTTTGAGCGTTCCTGATGAAGGTAAATCCAGAAAAGCGCTTCGGATGCATGAAATTATCAAACGTGTTGTTTTCAATTTTTACATCACTGGGTCGATACCTCTGCTGGTGGACTGTCAGTCCCCGAGGGTATCATCAGCTCAGTAGTCAGTACTTCGGTACTGACATGATTTAACAAACCTTTCTAAAATTGTCCGTTTGTAAATTTTGAAATTATTAAGAAACTAAGGTTTCAACTCCTTAGGCAAAGTTGACTTTAGATGAATTTGGCTATTTATTTTAGGTATTTTGTCATATAGCTCTTCAACGATTTCGGTACTTATACATCCTCGGATTTCAAATGTTTGGCTTTGAGCGTTCCTGATGAAGGTAAATCCAGAAAAGCGCTTCGGACGCATGAAATTATTAAACGTGTTGTTTTCAATTTTTAAAACGCTTGTTGACTACAGCATCGGAAAGGTATCACAAAACCAACGCTCGTTGACTACAGCATCGGAAAGATATCACCAAAACCAAAATAGCAAAAAAATTTTTGACAAAATGGCCAATAAAATTTTTCGAGTCGCGGTGATTTTACCGGGTCGGTCGTGGAGGGAAACAAACAATATTTTATTTTTGGCCCAAAGAATAAGAAAACAAAAAACAGTACTTGAAGAATGCAGTAATAATGTAAAGTTAATAACTAACGAATTTACGAACTTGGCCATCATCATCTGATCATAATACAAAGATCAAAATTAATGTAACAAAATCATCTACAGATACTGTACTTTTCTCATTTATCAAACTGATAAACAAATAACTACCGAGAAGAAAGGCCCATGCTTTGTATTGTACTAACGGAATAAAAAAAAAACGAACTGATGTTTTTAATAATAAAAAAAAATGTGTGGACTTTAACGGTGCTTTTTTGTGGACTTTAGCGGAACTTGTTATTGTGGACTTTAACGGCGTTTTCTTGTGGACTTTAGCGGAGGTCATTTTGTGGACTTTAGCGGAAAGTTTGTGGACTTTAGCGGCGTTGTGGACTTTAGCGGAAATTTGTTGTGGACTTTAGCGGTGTTGTGGACTTTAGAGGAATTATGGACTTTAACGGTGCCACACAGCACAACCTGTTTCTGATTGAGTATTATTGATATATACGTCAGTTGATAGTACATATTGACGATCCTTTATTAAATAGGCACGTAAACACTGAGACTACTACATAATAAGAATAACTTTTGGACTACGCATCGACCATTCATCTTTTGATTCTTAAACCTTCACCCTCCCCCTGCCATACAAACACAAACACACACACAGTCGATATGTCATGCAGAAGTTCTGTTCTGTTCAAACGATCTAAGAAAATTCAAGAAATTCATATTTACTTATATCCTGTACTGTAAAATCCCTAGGAATTTGAATAACTATGGTCATTACACGTAGATCTGAGAGTACTCGAAGTTACTGAAAGCTAGTTGATTGATTGATTGATTGCTAAACGTTCAGTGGCAAATAGTTCAAGCATGTTCAGGACTAAAACAAATAAGGGTCGTCCAGGATGAAGGTCAGGAAATTTGGAAATGCCATTCATTGGAAAATGAGGGTTTATTGGATAGGAACAGAAATTTTCCTTTCAGTAGACGACCTACGAGCCCCTCAAATAGTTGTTGCAAGTTTTTTAACGTGCAGAGAGCGTGGCATTCTCTCTACACTAGGCATCGGATTGAACTTGGACCAACAACAACTTATTAAAAAAAATCATTTATCTACGTTGAGGTTCATTCAAGTATTTGTTGATAGAAGTGAAATGATCTAAAGTTCTAGTGTATAGTTTCTATATAAGGTTGAATATAATGATATACAGTTCCAATACTCCACTGGTTCACTAAGGATGATAGACTAGTGTACAAATGACATTCGATAATTAAAGAGTTTTGACGACTTCACAAGGATCTACAGATAACATTGTTTATTATTTTTTTTTAATAAAAAAAAAATATTTGTGAAAAAATTATCTGTAGGCACGTGCCTAAAGTGACTAACGGCAGCTACGCCACTGATTTTGCATCATCAAAACGGAAATTTATGTAAAAACTATCAACAACATATAGTTTTTTAAGAAAAATCTATGTATTAGAAATTGGAGATTTGATGATTTTAAGACAAATTTAAGAAAATTTTTCGCCGGTTTTATGTGCTTTCTATACAAATATTCACCTATTTTGAAAGAATCCAAACAGTAATATTTCAGATAATAAAAGAGATAAATGCATTATTTATTCGATTTTCAGTTCTAGTTTAACGAGCAAAAGTTGTATACAAAATTTTAGAAAAATCTGTGACATAGCCCATTTAGTGTAACTTGACCTTAAAACTTTTCTAATAATGTACATGTATGTACTTTTATCGCCTAACTTTTCAATAAAATGTTGTACTTAATTGGCGGTTATGTGTTATTTAATCACTTCTGTCCTTTCTTGTCATAAACGGTCAGACAGTGGTATTTTGAACAAGATAGTGAGTTATCTTCTAAGCACAGCAATACAAATGAAATCCTGCACTTTTGACCTGGAACACCATTACTTTATCATTGGTATTTTTTACCAGAAACCAACCAAGACGCTGTAACGGAGATATTGCAAAATCAATCAATCAGGAATTCGACTAAAATCAAGGAATTGTATATCATTTAGATATACAATTTCTGAATATCATGAATTGCTAAAAAATACATAAAAGCAGTTGAAACGAATCCATACCGTTCACTTCTCACACTGAGTACTTTTATTTTCTTTTCAATTTGTTTAGGGTGACGGGGAAAGGTGCTTGACAGTGTTATTAAGTGACCTTGAACATGCTTGAATAGATTGCATACATATAGTTCCGTTAATCTGTGATTGCTTTTTTTCACAGCAAGTAGGTAATAGCATGTCAGTTCTAAAGATATAAAAAGTCAAAAGTCCGAAAGAGAGCGAATGATATAGCAAAGAACAAAATGACATATTAGAATTATTTGTAATTATGAACTGGTATAATATCTAAACATCCCATTAAGTCAATTGAACCAATTAGTTTATTTTAATAGCAGTGGTTGTCCTTGGTCGAATTGGTTTTTTTCGTGTTGATAGTTGCTCTTTTATACTCATATGTAACAAGTTTTTTGTAATTATAATGTCAAGGAATTTATTGAAGCAATGCATGCATATGTACTAAATTAAGTCCTCTTTGCACGTTTTTGAACATTCATTGATGATTGAAGCTGTTAATTTTCTCCTTGATAATATTTATGTACGTTTCGGCAACAAAGTTTATCGACAGGTTGTAGGTATCCCTATGGGCACTAATTGTGCCCCTTTAATAGCAGACTTGTTTTTGTACTGTTACGAGTCACAGTTTATGACTAAACTCAGTCGAAATTGCATTTAATTGATAAATTCAACAACACTTACCGTTATCTTGATGATATTTTTTCGTTAAATAATCAAGAATTTTCTCAATATACTGCTGAAATTTACCCCAAGGAACTTACTTTAAATAAATCAAATTTAAACGGTAATAACTGTCCTTTCCTAGATTTAGATATTTCGGTTTTAAACGGGAAACTCCACACTAAAATTTACGACAAAAGGGACGATTTTTCGTTCCCTGTTGTTAATTTTCCATTTTTAGATGGTGATGTTCCTTTGGCACCATCTTACGGTGTTTATATTTCACAGCTCGTTCGCTATTCCCGTGTCTGTTGTGACGTTTTTGATTTTAACGAACGTAATCTATGTATTACTGGTAAATTATTAAACCAGGGATATCGTTACCATAAATTACTTAAAACCTTTACTAAATTTTTCCATAGATATAAAGATTTGGTTTTAAAGTTTGGTTGTACCTGTAGAAAACTTATTTCAAACGGAATAGCACATCCTCATTTTACGGAAATGTTGTTAACTGTGCCCGGAAATTTAGAAATGATCCTTGTAAACTTATCGCTCCTTTAAATAAACTTATTCTAAAAGGTTACCAATTCAACACTGTAATAAGATCATTGAATATTGTTTTATTGGTATAAATATTGATTTTGTTATCAGTAAATTAAAAGCAAACTAAATAATACTAGTATGTTTTATACATATACACATTCATGGATCTACAATCTGTCGATACATGTATCTTGGCATTGCACAAGGTCATGTTTTTCTCTGACTGTTTATGACGTCTTTACACTAAATTCATTGGATGTTGGATGTGTACGGATTGATAATTTAGTCTTAGATGCATGATTTTTTATCAGTTGTTAGTGGCTTTGAACTAGCTGTCAGATAACTGCGAGTACTCTCAGATCTGTTCCTAGTGTCTTTTGTTGTTTGGATGTACAAGTACCCTGCCACGTCCACTTGTATTTTGTCCATCTGATGAGTTAAGCCTTTTTCAACTGATTTTTATAGTTCGTTCTTATGTTGTACTGTTATATCACTGTCCCAGGTTAGGGGGAGGGTTGGGGTCCCGCTAACATGTTTAACCCCGCCACATTATGTATGTATGTGCCTGTCCCAAGTTAGAGCCTGTAGTTCAGTGGTTGTCGTTTGTTTATGTGTTACATTTTGTTTTCGTTCATTTTTGTACATAAATAAGACCATTAGTTTTCTCGTTTGAATTGTTTTACATTGTCATTTCGGGGCCTTTTATAGCTGACTATGCGGTATGGGCTTTGCGCATTGTTGAAGGCCGTACGGTGACCTATAGTTGTTAATTTTTATGTCATTTTGGTCTCTTGTGGACAGTTGTCTCATTGGCAATCATACCACATCTTCTTTTTTATAATTACAAATCCATAACGTATAATCGACAAACAAATATTTCATTCAGTTATTGTTGATCGAAAACTTTGGCTGCTTATTAACTTTCGAGTTTTGATTATATATTTACAATGTCCTGTACTATTCATTTTATCTTGGAAACTGTTAAATTGGATAAAGAAGAAATATGTTATCTAAAACGAAACTGTAAAGATAAGAATTAACCAAACAAAAATGGTGTTTTTGGCATCGCTTAAGTCCTCATATCTCAGCGACTGCTGCAAAATCTACGAAAGTCACGCAAAATAGTTGACATATTGCTCAAGAGTAGCTCCAGGGAAAAATTCATTTAAATGAGATGATTTTTTTCTCTGGTAATAAGTCTATGTATTTTTCCTTGATGCCTAAGAGATCGGATATCGTAATATTTACCTAGCTGAAAATAAACTGATGTTATAGGAAATGGAAAACAAATATATATATAACTTCAAGGAAATAAAACTGTTTTTTTTTTCTTCAAACTTCATTCATTTGGGAAGGGGGTGTACAGCGAAGATATGTGTCCCTTTTTGTTCAGAAATTACAAATGCGCTAAACCACGAAAACAAGACTGCATAATGAACAAACAAAAAACTAATGCTGAACAGATAACCTAGTGACAGCACTGTTTTAGAACCATTTTCGTTTTTTTTTTTCAGAAATGATTGGGATCAGAATTTTTATAATATATACCAGAGGACAGAATCGGTGTGTTAAAATTAAACTAAAACTAACAGTATAGGAACGAAACGGACGACAACAAAAAGAAAGACGGTACATTATCATCATACAATCGTACAATTTTCCAGTTGTATTATCAAAAAGTAAGAAAGAGCAGACCGGTGTGCTCGATAACTTAGGTGTGAAAATAAGTATACTTTGGGAAATTGTAACATGCTAAGGACTATGTGGAACAATCCGAAAATTGGTGACCCGAAAGATTTTAGATTTTGTAAGATTGGCATTTTTAAATTCAATTTCACAAGCTTCTAATGCAATTATCTCGATAAATACTAACATAAAACATCGTGTATTTGCATGTATATTTCTAATAACACAGTTTAACAAATAATTTCTTGAAAATGTAAAAATAACTTTTGATCAGTATCGTCACCGGCATTGTTTTTATTTACTTTCTTGACTCTGTCATAAGAAGAGTGAATTTTCTTTTACAATTGTTCACTAGATTTCACACTGAGTGTTTTTTTTAGAAGCATGAAGTATCCATCAATTTCAATAAACAAAAAAATCACATTTATATTTCTATGGTAATTACTGTTATTCATATTTCCACCGTCAACCTGCAGAGTACATAGATATCATTTATATCCGCCTCACTCTGGGGCAATAATTGGGGTATTTTATAATCTATAATTAAACGATTCATTCGAATAAAAATTCATTCTATAGACAGCGACCACGTTAAAACGAAAACGCGTGCATTTAAAAAAAAAATCATATCTTCAAAATAGAGAACCTTTTTTCTATCTGAAAAGTTCAATTTTCTTATTTCCTTAGTGCTCTATGTAATTAATCATTACTGATATTTTCGAAGTTCCGGGTGATATCCGGTACAGTTTTTCAACCCACAAATCACTGGTCTGTTTATGTGGCACGGTAACATTTACATTAAGGAATTTAGGTTACTCTTTGTGTACTCTACTTAATGTTACACTTTTGTTTCAGATAAGGGTGAAGGTTTGGTACCATTAAAACGTTTAAACCCACTGCAATTGTTTGCACCTGTCCTAAGTCAGGAATCTGATGTTCAGTAGTTGTCGTTTGTTGATGTGGTTCATAAGTGTTTCTCGTTTCTCGTTTTATATAGATTAGACCGTTGGTTTTCCCGTTTGAATAGTTTTACACTAGTAATTTTTGGGGCCCTTTATAGCTTGCTGTTCGGTGTGAGCCAAGGCTCCGTGTTGAAGACCGTACTTTGACCTATAATGGTTTACTTTTATAAATTTTGACTTGGATGGAGAGTTGTCTCATTGGCACTCATACCACATCTTCTTATATCTATTAAGTCAATGTATCTGAACACTGTGATTAGACAAAAAATACAGTCTACTGAACATACTTTCCCAAGCCGAGGGATGAATCAGGTGTAAAAAATATGAAATAATTTTACATACAGGTGAAAATTAATTTTGAGAATTTTTAAATTTGTATTCACTGCATGATAAAAGACCTAAATGCACTTAGTGGCCTCAAGTTTATAAAGATAGCAGAAAAGTAAACGGTCATCATACATATTCAGATTCATTTCAGAGAATTCTAATGCGAAATCATGAGCTCCTTTTCATCTATTTTCATTTATACTTGTTCGAGCAAAACTAACAGTTATATTTTTTTGTCTTTAGTAACTTGAGAAGCATTTAACAAAGAACACATTTTGGGTCGCTTAAATATTCATTTTTGAATAATAAACATTGATTGATTTTTCATATCTTGATTGATAATTGACCTTTTTTATATGATTCATCTTCATTCAAAAAATATAGACGAAAAGGTTTTCAGCCTTTCAAAAGCAGGTTTGTGCTTGAGAATTTCTTTATTCCATTAACGCCCAAACTACATTTTCCATGGTACCAGACATACAGATTTACCTATAAATTCAATCACTGATCTTGATGTACTGAGAGCACTATATTCCACAAGTACCAGACACACCGAGAAGCCATGAGTGAACAGACTTCCTGAGAACTCTAAAATCTATCAGTGTTCAGACATATTGAGAAGGCATCAGTGAACAGACTTCATGAGAACGCTAGATTTTATCAGTATCCAGACATATTGAGAAGGTATCAGTGAACAGACCTCATGAGAACGCTAGATTCTATCAGTGACCAGACATATTGAGAAGGCATTAGTGAATACGCTAGATTCTGTCATTAACCAGACATATAAAGAAGGCATCAGTGAACAGACTTCATGAGAACGCTAGATTCTATCAGTGACTAGACATATTGAGAAGGCATCAGTGAATATACTTACTGAGAACGCTAAAATCTATCAGTGACCAGACATACTGAGAAGGCATCAGTGAACAGAGTTCTTCAGAACGCTTAATTCTATCAATTACCAGGCATATTGAGAAGCCATCAGTGAACAGGCTTCTTGAGAAGGCCAAAATCTATCAATTACCAGGCATATTGAGAAGGCGTCAATGAACAATTTTTTGTGCAATATAGAGACAGAATATATTGCACCAAAAAAAAAGTAAATAGCAATATCAATAAAAAGCAAATGTTTATTAGGAAATATATGCATTATAGGGACAGAAGAATTCGGTCTAGATGTTGGTGTACTGTAAGCCTATTATTTCTCAGTTTGCTCGATAATCACATCTCACATTTCGGTGTACAAAATTTTAAACCTGGTATATATGGCCAGTTTATTTAAGGAACGTAAAGATTTCATTACAAACAAATTTCAAAGAATTTAAAACAAAACTGAATTTGCGAATTTAAGATTTTCACCCCAATTTAATATGACTGCATCCCCTTTTGAGAAGTGCAGTGGGAAATCTAGTGACAAAATATTACCTCCCCTGTAAACCCTGCACACTAGATCTTCTAAATGTTTGTCCCATTTTAGCAAGGACGCTATCAATTATGGATTCACGGGAAACGTTCTGGTAAATAGTAAAGTAGAAATAAGTTGAAATAAAAACAAAACTTCCATTTAATGTTATCAATTATTTCCATCCTTAAGTAGCAAACGACGAGTACAGCAGACTATAAAAGCTTGATGTAAAATTGGTTTAAAATGTTGCTATGCGAATAAATTCCTGGAGTACCAACTTCAATTTATTTTTCTACTGGCTGTATACCTCTCTGGAACATGCTAATTATCCGTATATATATATATACAACTAGATCAGAGAAAGTCGGGGAAAAAATTCCAAAAGGAATCGATTGATATGCAGTAAAGATTGACACTTTTGAAATTAAGTTACTAAGCAAATTCAAACGGACCTTATCTCGATGTAAACATTGAATGTAAATAGATCGAAAAGACCGCAAATACATGTACAAAAATCGAGACGACCTTTTCTTAAAATTGTATAAATAGTAGAAAGATACCTACTTTATAAGAATAGTTATCTTTAATTTCTTAACCTGCACAGACAGACTTTTAAATTTTTATATTCACGAAAAGACAATATTTCTCTATTGAATGAACATGTGACAAGAGCAGACCGGTGTGCTCGATAACTTAGGTGTGAAAAAATAAGTATACTTTGGGAAATTGTAACATGCTAAGGACTATGTGGAACACTCCGAAAATTGGTGACCCGAAAGATTTTTAGATTTTGTAAAGTACATGATTTTTTCCAATTTTTTGTTATTAACATGCAGCAAAGATTGGCATTTTTTAAATTCAATTTCACAAGCTTCTAATGCAATTATCTCGATAAATACTAACATAAAACATCGTGTATTTGCATGTATATTTCTAATAACACAGTTTAACAAATAATTTCTTGAAAATGTACAATTATTATTTAGAAATAACTTTTGATCAGTATCGTCACCGGCATTGTTTTTTTATTTACTTTCTTGACTCTGTCATAAGAAGAGTGAATTTTCTTTTGTTTTTGTTCACTAGATTTCCCACTGAGTGTTTTTTTTAGAAGCATGAAGTATCCATCAATTTCAATAAACAAAAAAATCACATTTATATTTCTATGGTAATTACTGTTATTCATATTTCCACCGTCAACCTGCAGAGTACATAGATATCATTTATATCCGCCTCACTCTGGGGCAATAATTGGGGTATTTTATAATCTATAATTAAACGATTCATTCGAATAAAAATTCATTCTATAGACAGCGACCACGTTAAAACGAAAACGCGTGCATTTAAAAAAAAAATCATATCTTCAAAATAGAGAACCTTTTTTCTATCTGAAAAGTTCAATTTTCTTATTTCCTTAGTGCTCTATGTAATTAATCATTACTGATATTTTCGAAGTTCCGGGTGATATCCGGTACAGTTTTTCAACCCACAAATCACTGGTCTGTTTTATGTGGCACGGTAACATTTTAATACATTAAGGAATTTAGGTTACTCTTTTGTGTACCCTACTTAATGTTACACTTTTGTTTCAGATAAGGTGAAGGTTTGGTACCATTAAAACGTTTAAACCCACTGCAATTGTTTGCACCTGTCCTAAATCAGGAATCTGATGTTCAGTAGTTGTCGTTTGTTGATGTGGTTCATAAGTGTTTCTCGTTTTTATATAGATTAGACCGTTGGTTTTCCCGTTTGAATGGTTTTACACTAGTAATTTTTGGGGCCCTTTATAGCTTGCTGTTCGGTGTGAGCCAAGGCTCCGTGTTGAAGACCGTAATTTGACCTATAATGGTTTACTTTTATAAATTTTGACTTGGATGGAGAGTTGTCTCATTGGCACTCATACCACATCTTCTTATATCTATTAAGTCAATGTATCTGAACACTGTGATTAGACAAAAAATACAGTCTACTGAACATACTTTCCCAAGCCGAGGGATGAATCAGGTGTAAAAAATATGAAATAATTTTACATACAGGTGAAAATTAATTTTTGAGAATTTTTTTAAATTTTGTATTCACTGCATGATAAAAGACCTAAATGCACTTAGTGGTCTCAAGTTTATAAAGATAGCAGAAAAAGTAAACGGTCATCATACATATTCAGATTCATTTCAGAGAATTCTAATGCGAAATCATGAGCTCCTTTTCATCTATTTTCATTTATACTTGTTCGAGCAAAACTAACAGTTATATTTTTTTGTCTTTAGTAACTTGAGAAGCATTTAACAAAGAACACATTTTGGGTCGCTTAAATATTCATTTTTGAATAATAAACATTGATTGATTTTTCATATCTTGATTGATAATTGACCTTTTTTATATGATTCATCTTCATTCAAAAAATATAGACGAAAAGGTTTTCAGCCTTTCAAAAAGCAGGTTTGTGTTTGAGAATTTCTTTATTCCATTAACGCCCAAACTACATTTTCCATGGTACCAGACATACAGATTTACCTATAAATTCAATCAGTGACCTTGATGTACTGAGAGCACTATTTTCCACAAGTACCAGACACACCGAGAAGCCATGAGTGAACAGACTTCCTGAGAACGCTAAAATCTATCAGTGTTCAGACATATTGAGAAGGCATCAGTGAACAGACTTCATGAGAACGCTAGATTTTATCAGTATCCAGACATATTGAGAAGGTATCAGTGAACAGACCTCATGAGAACGCTAGATTCTATCAGTGACCAGACATATTGAGAAGGCATTAGTGAATACGCTAGATTCTGTCATTAACCAGACATATAAAGAAGGCATCAGTGAACAGACTTCATGAGAACGCTAGATTCTATCAGTGACTAGACATATTGAGAAGGCATCAGTGAATATACTTACTGAGAACGCTAAAATCTATCAGTGACCAGACATACTGAGAAGGCATCAGTGAACAGAGTTCTTCAGAACGCTTAATTCTATCAATTACCAGGCATATTGAGAAGCCATCAGTGAACAGGCTTCTTGAGAAGGCCAAAATCTATCAATTACCAGGCATATTGAGAAGGCGTCAATGAACAGACTTATTGAGAACGCTAGAATCTATCAATTACCAGGCATATTGAGAAGGCATCAGTGAACAGACTTCCTGAGAACGCCTGATTCTATCAATTACCAGGCATATTGAGAAGTCGTCAGTGAACAGACTTCTTGATAAGGCCAGAATCTATCAATTACCAGGCATATTTAGAAGGCATCAGTGAACAGACTTCTTGAGAACGCTAGAATCTATCAATTACCAGACATATTGAGAAGGCATCAGTGAACAGACTTCCTGAGAACGCTTGATTCTATCAATTACCAGGCATATTGAGAAGTCATCAGTGAACAGACTTCTTAAGATGGCCAGAATCTATCAATTACCAGGCATATAATATTGAGAAGGCATCAGTGAACAGACTTCTTGAGAACGCCAGAATCTATCAATTACCAGACATACTGAGAAGGCATCAGTGAACAGACTTCTTGAGAACGCCAGAATCTATCAATTACCAGACATACTGAGAAGGCATCAGTGAACAGACTTCTTGAGAACGCCAGAATCTATCAATTACCAGACATATTGAGAAGGCATCAGTGAACAGACTTTCTATCAATTACCAGGCATATTGAGAAGGCGTCAATGAACAGACTTATTGAGAACGCTAGAATATATACCAGAGACCAGACATATAGCGAGAAAGCATCAGTGAACAAGCTTACTGAGAACGCTAGATTCTATCAGTAAACATACATGCTGAGAATGGCAGAATCCATCATTGACAATTTATATCAACAACGTTAGATTGCACCAATACGGACACAGATTTATTGAAGGCACTAAATTTCATCAATACCAGACATTGGCTTGGCACATTGAGAAGGTTGTATTTCATAAACAGACGTACTGAGAATGTTAGATTTTATAAGTGACCTGACATACATAGAATGCTAAGTTCCACCAGTGTCCTGACATACGGAGAAGGCTAGATTCCACCAGTGACCTGACATACAGAGAAGGCTATATTCCACCAGTGTCCTGATATACATGATATACAGAGAAGGCTAGATTCCACCAGTGTCCTGACATACAGAGAAGGCTAGATTCCACCAGTGACCTGACATACAGAGAAGGCTAGATTCCACCAGTGTCCTGATATACAGAGAAGGCTAGATTCCACCAGTGTCCTGATATACAGAGAAGGCTAGATTCCACCAGTGTCCAGACATAAAGAGAAGGCTATACGTAGAATGCTAGATTCCACCAGTAACCTGACATACGTAGAATGCTAGATTCCACCAGTGACCTGACATACAGAGAAGGCTAGCTTCCACCAATGACCTGGCATACAGAGAAAGCTAGATTTCACCAGTGTCCTGACATACAGAGAAGGCTATATTCCACCAGTGACCTGACATACAGAGAAAGCTAGATTCCACCAGTGTCCTGACATACAGAGAAGGTTAGATTCTACCAGTGTCCTGATATACAGAGAAGGCTATATTCCACCAGTAACCTGACATACAGAGAAAGCTAGATTCCACCAGTGACCTGACATACAGAGAAAGCTAGATTCCACCAGTGTCCTGACATACAGAGAAGGCTAGATTCCACCAGTGTCCTGACATACAGAGAAGGCTATATTCCACCAGTGACCTGACATACAGAGAAAGCTAGATTCCACCAGTGACCTGATATACTGAGAATGCTAGATTGCACCAGTGACCTTACATACTGAGAAGGCTAGATTCTTTCAAAGGCATTATTCCATCAGTGACATGGCAAGCGTAGAAGGCTAGATTCCATCTGTAGGCTGATATACTGAGAAGGCTAGATTATACCAGTGACCTGACATACTGAGAAGGCTAGATTCGATCATTGTTCGGACATACTGAAAACGCTGGAGTATACCAGTGACCTTGCATACGTATAGAAGGCTAGATTCGATCAGTGTCCTGATATACTAAAAAGGCTAGGTTATACCAGTGCAATTACCTGACATACCGAGAAGGCTAGATTCAATGAGTGACCTGACATACGTAGCAGGCTAGATTCGATCAGTGACCTGACATACTGTAATGGCAATATTCCACCAGTGTACTGACATACGTAAAAGCCGAGCTTCGATCAGTGTCCTGGCATACTGAAAAGGCTAGATTCTATCAGTGACCTGACATACTGAGAAAGCAAAATTCCACCAGTGACCTGACATAATGAGAAAGCTAGATTCTATCAGTGTCCTGACAAACGTTGAAGGCTAGATTTCATCACAGATTAGACTTTCTGAGAAGATCATCAGTGGTCAGACATACCGATAATACTACTTTCTATCAGACAGTGACCTGACCCTACTATCCGGCATGATTAGAACGTTAGATCCAATCAATAACTCGACATACTGAGAACAGTTTATTCCAAACATAACCGAACATTATGAGGTCAGTTTCCATTAGCGACTCAACATACTGAGAAGGTTATATTTCATCAGTTATTTGAAATACAATGAATACGCTAGATGCCATCAGCAATTTGACATACTGATAACAATAGCATCCATCCGTAATTTCACATACTGACGACGCTAGATTCCATCAGTAATTTGACATACACTAAGAACGATCGATTCCATCACTGAACAGTTGCAATGAGAAAGCCAGATTCCATACGGGACCTAACATAACGAGAAGGCTAATACTACTACTGACCAGACAAACTGAGAACTTTTGATCGCATCAGTGACAAAACATTTTGAAATCGGTAGATTTATAAACATAATGTTTAGATTTATAATAATATGTTAGATTTATTTTTTATTTAAATGCAAGCAATAATTTTGTTCAATTTTAAAAAGAAATTTATATTTGAAAAAAAATTTATATCTTTTATGGAATAATATTTGTTCAATCTGTAACATCTTATATTTTTATGTTATTCAATATCAAATGACAACAGTTTATGTTGTCGTCCTTTCAGTAGTATGTCATTGGAGACATTGATATCGGTTTATAGATATAAGAAGATGTGGTATAAATGCCAATGAGACAACTCTCCATCCAATATGTTGTCGTCCTTTCAGCAGTAAGTCATTGGAGACATTGATATCGGTTTATGTTGTCGTCCTTTCAGTAGTAAGTCATTGGAGACATTGATATCGGTTTATGTTGTCGTCCTTTCAGTAGGAAGTCATTGGAGACATTGATATCGGTTTATGTTGTCGTCCTTTCAGTAGGAAGTCATTGGAGACATTGATATCGGTTTATGTTGTCTTCCTTTCAGTAGGAAGTCATTGGAGACATTGATATCGGTTTATGTTGTCGTCCTTTCAGTAGGAAGTCATTGGAGACATTGATATCGGTTTATGTTGTCGTCCTTTCAGTAGTAAGTCATTGGAGACATTGATATCGGTTTATGTTGTCGTCCTTTCAGTAGGAAGTCATTGGAGACATTGATATCGGTTTATGTTGTCGTCCTTTCAGTAGGAAGTCATTGGAGACATTGATATCGGTTTATGTTGTCGTCCTTTCAGTAGGAAGTCATTGGAGACATTGATATCGGTTTATGTTGTCGTCCTTTCAGTAGGAAGTCATTGGAGACATTGATATCGGTTTATGTTGTCGTCCTTTCAGTAGGAAGTCATTGGAGACATTGACTTCGGTTTATGTTGTCGTCCTTTCAGTAGTAAGTCATTGGAGACATTGATATCGGTTTATGTTGTCTTCCTTTCAGTAGTAAGTCAATGAATATATTGATATCGGTTTATGTTGTCGTCCTTTCAGTAGTAAGTCAATGGATATATTGATATCGGTTTATGTTGTCTTCCTTTCAGTAGTAAGTCATTGGAGATTCAGTAGTAAGTCAATGGATATATTGATATCGGTTTATGTTGTCGTCCTTTCAGTAGTAAGTCATTGGAGACATTGATATCGGTTTATGTTGTCGTCCTTTCAGTAGGAAGTCATTGGAGACATTGATATCGGTTTATGTTGTCGTCCTTTCAGTAGTAAGTCATTGGAGATATTGATATCGGTATACAAACGACACGTGTGTTTCTAGATTAATCGTGAAAAGACATATACTTATGATATTTAAAAACACCAAAAAGCAAAAGCAAATATTTAAACCAAGGCTTAAAGAGAACATCGAAAACCAATAAAGGTCAGCTTTGACGGAGAGTTACAATCTTAGATTTATAGTACAATTACAAAGGCGTTGGTACAACCGTTTTGGTCCAATCTTCAAGTTACTATTAAAACAAGGAGTTGACTGGCCAACTCGATAAAAATATTACCATTTTGTGTTGAATTGAGTATAATAGGCTTGCAAATAGTAAAAAAAAAAAAAAATGAAATTAGAATACCCAAATTTATGATACTCGATTATCTCATTTTCACGCTAAACGTCATGTCCAACTTTTCACTTCTGTGCACAAAATATCAATAGGCTGTGTCTATATATTTCATATGTTATTCTCCAATTGTCGTAAAACTTGGCAAGACTCTCTATTTTGAAATGATTATTGTGGTGGGAAAACAAAATCATTTTTTTTCTGAAACCAGAAGTCGGGAAATGGCATAGATGAAAATGGTCCGAAAAATATCCAAGAAATTTCAAGGAACGCAAATATCCGGTTGTTGTATTTTTATCGTGGCATAGGAAAATCTGAGAGAAAAAATAGTATAAAGAATCATTTAATGTATTCCTGGTTCAGGGTGTTTTCTTGCAGGAATCATTAGTATATAAAAGTGATAAAAGTAGAAAAAAGAGGAAATTGATAATAAAACTTTCCGGACGACAAAGAAATTATTAGAAGAAAAGATAATACAAAAAGTTCGAATATATATTCAATTCGATTACATTTTGATTTAAAAACGAAAATGGAAAACAGTTTTGTTTTTCGTTTTTCGTTTTTGAGAAATCAAAACGAAAAAACGAATGGACGCAAATATACAAACCATTGCTACGTTAATCTAACAAAAACAAACAGCTTTATGTCATAAAGGGACAGAAATGTGAAAAATGACAGCAATATATGTTTCATTAACCAAAATAACTAATGAAAAAGGAAGCATGGAGAAATGATATAAGTAGAGAAATGATATAAGTAGAAAAAAAAGATTGTAAAGGAATTCTGGGAAGAAAAGGGAATACAAAAAGTGTTCAAATGAATTGTCAATTCAATATGTAATTAATATTTAGGAAAAAAGTCATGTGTAAATTTGGAAATTAATGTATGCATTCAGTAATGCGAACCACTGACCAAAGGAAAATATTTAAATTATGCAACTGAAAAAAAATGAAAAATTCTTTAAATGAATAATAGAATATTTAATAAATGTGCATTTCGGTCACTTTAAGTCGTATTCGAATATCCTTTCGTTATTTCTGAAAAACGAAATCAGGCAGACACAATTTTATTGTGCATAACATTAAATAAGTTAATCAAATGAAGAATACTAGTAAGTGAAATGTTCTTTGGAACTACGTCAAATCTCTTCTCATTTATTTGGAACGTGTACAACGCTCATTGCTAACACCACCGTTCTCAAAAGCACAACATTTGCCACAATAGAATCATATAAATCAGGCTGTCACCGAAAAAAGCTACTGCTTTTTAAAATAAACCTTTATGAACTGACTCACCATGATCACCAGTGACGCCGAATAAGGGATATTTAATTAAAAGGTAAAATCGTTAGAAATGACCATTAATAGTTCATCATTGACTTGTCTTTGGAATTCAAAGAAATACTGCTGTGTAAATTTAATAGCTATAATGTACACCATGTTTTGTATTTGAATAATGCTTCTCATTTCCTAATTGCCAAAGAATAAATTTGACCTTCTTATCTCTGATGATGTCCAACTCCTGATGAATTCCAATATTTTTTCAGTGAATTCCTTTTCATTTCATGGCTGTATCATTTGTAAATAATTTTCTAATTTTTGTTCAAAAATAATTTTCTCAAATTTGCACATGTTCTTAGGTAAAGAAGAAGGGTGACAAGTGAATCGTTGAGCACAGTCAAGATAATAAACCTCCCTTGTCATCATGTTTTCTTTTCATTTCAGGTACAATTTATAGACTTACAATGAATGAACATATTTGGGGGTATTACCAACAACACTAGATATAACTTTATTTTTAACAAAAAGTTAATGTAAACCTTGGTATCTAACTTACCATTTGGATTCTTGGGCATCTTTTTTCACTATTCTGAATATTCCTTCAGCCACCATAAAAACATTGGTCAAAGCCATAAGCCAGTATAAATCATTGTTTTTCACATCAGCAGCTCTCCATACTGCTAAAAAGCAATGGACCATTAAAATCACACGAACAGCTACAGCTGATATAATGTTCCACAGATTTTTTAACATTGTTTTCTTGTTAAATGCTAACCATTTATAAATCCTAATACATAAATTATTGGGTTTTAACACAAAGTTAACACTAGGTTTGTTATAAACAGGATATATACAGGTGGATGTTGTTATTTATTAGGTATTTACATATGGTCATTCAACCGTGCGAAATTTAGTAAAATCGACATTTTTTATATTAAATTAATTATTTTGCCATTTTTAAATTCTATTTTGTCATAAACATGACATACGACAATCATATTAACAATAATGGTACATTCCAATTACTGCCTTCTCTATAGTTTCAACTATTTTCTGGACAAGTAAACAATATTTCACTTAAACAGAGTTTAAGGTTATTCGAATAATTAAGAAGTTATAAATTGATAATTAATCAGAATTTGAAATTGAAAAATATATCACCGGTTTTTCTCAAACATTTAGAAACTTGAACTTTTTGTTCTACCTAAAATTTGTACATATGTTTCATTGATAAGTAATTTTGTTTTATTCTACAAGGAATATGTTTCCATGTGTATGTTGGTCGTTTTGTTACATGTGTGATAGTATTTGGTTTGGTTCATTGTTGGTTTGAAGTTTACTGTCATGTGTGTGAAAGTCCTCGAATTCGATCACTGTTAGAGAGAATTTGTTGCATTCAAGCCAATTTCAGTCTAGGGTTTCGGTTTCTGACAAATTTCTTGTTTGGTTTAAAACTGGTTTCTGTTTAACAATACTTTAAAGTTCTGATTGCTAAAATGTTCAAATCACACGAGGAGGTTAGATAAGTTTAGGCAACTATATAATCCGATAATGGATTTTATATCTACATGTCACAGACAGTCCCAAAAGATTTATCTTAACAATGGATATTAATTAGGTTATCCGAAGTTACATGTATTTCTTTATTATCATGTTGATACTCATTAAGAATGAATGAATAAATGAATTCTATATTGCAAAGCAATAGTTACTATAGCAAAACGAACGTATTTACATTGTGACACATAATAAACAGAAGAGAACAATATCCTAAAATTGTACAATAGACAAACAATCAACTTATCTTAAGAAGAATTAATATCAGTTTTGGAAGACGCTAGCCAGTAGCCGTAAACACCGAACTCAATATTGTAACATCTCATATATTTTTGTTGGATCGTTTATTAAATTGTTAAACTGTATTCCGCTTTTAATCTTCATTTGATAACCAGCAAATATATCCAATAAAAAAAGGTCGGTGTTTACGGCTAACGTCTTTTCCAGAATTGAACTTTGAATTAAGAAATTAATTTAAAGCCCGGGGCGACCGAACGAAAAGCATTTCAAGTAGTTGAACCAAGGAGGTTGTGTGAGATACAACCTTCTTGATTGAACTATTATCTTTCGGACTTTATTATTGCACTTTTTAATTGTCCTCTATGGTTAAAATTTTCCGATGTAATATCTTTTGGTTTCAATACATGTTTTTACTAATCCGGTAATATCTTTTGGTTTCAATACATGTTTTTACTAATCCGGTAATATCTTTTGGTTTCAATACATGTTTTTACTAATCCGGTAATGGAGATTATATGAACATAAACTGTATGACAACGAATTTGAACTCTTTCAAACGGTGTGTAAAGAATATCATGTTGGTCTTTGCGTTAAACATCATAAATGAATATTTACCAACACTTATGCGTTAGTTTCGTAAATTGAAATAACATTACTATACAATTTCTCGTATAATATGGTATTCAATATTCATTTAAATCAAATCGTGGCGAAATAATGCCGTCAATACCTAAAAATTATGTTAAATGACTCAACTCGGCACATTTCTCATTGTTGAAATATAGGATAAGGCGTGTATACCGTTGCAATTTTGGATCATCAATTTCGTTTTTATGAAATGGTTACAGTACATTAAATAATACGAACTGGAGGAGTGCAATTGTCAAATAGCCATTTAACATCATTAAATTATACTGACAGAGGGATATATTTACTGCATTTGAAAAGTAAGGCATAAACTGATTATGGTTACTTTTAAATATTCCTTTGTGACGCATTCTCATTCTCCTTCATTTTTTACCTTTGCAAGCTAATCGTGTTTTCCTCTTACAATCACTTATTTTAGTGTGATTTAATGTTCCTCTTTTAGATAGGAAAATGGAGAAATATGGGTAGATGCAAGTACATAAAAACATCATCACAAAATAATGAAGGAAAAAACAAACAAAATAATTGAAAATCGCAAACAATGAACGGAATGGGAAGACATGGTACAACAGATGCAAGTGATCTGTCACCTCCCGACCTGGGACATACATCGATGATACCACTGAAATAATTCATCACACTCCTAATCTGGTACAGACACCAATGATACCATTGAACAATCAAAGTGCTGGATAGCACCTTTGGAAAGTTTGCAACGGTAGATGTGTATTATTTCAAATATGTATTTAATCGCAGCTTTAATGTTTTTTTACTAAATCATTGTCTCGTCAGCAATTATCAAAAATCACTTTTTTTCATATGTTTATCATGTAAAATTTTGATATTTTCTATAGCAACCTTAAACTGTAGATTTAAAATAATCCAGTATACAGAAAGCTCTGTTAATTTCTTTATGTGCCCATCCCATGTCAAGGGCCTGTGATTTTAGTATTTTTCATTGATTCAGGTCCTTCATATTTGTTTTTAGTAAGTTGTATTGTTACTAATTAAGCCGTTAGTTTTCTTTTTTGAATTGTTCCACATTTTTCATATCTGGGCCTTTTATAGCTTACTATATGGTATGAGTTTTTCTCATTGTTGATGACCGTATGGTGACCTATAATTGTTTATATATCTTCCTCCTTTGAACTCTTTTGGATAGCTGGTTCCTTTGCAAAAAATACCACATCTCCTATTTTAAATATTAAAGACAGCAAACTTAAATCAATACAACTGTAACGAAAGTGATTTTATATGAAAGGCTTTAACCAACAATGGCAATATGTAGACAGGAATAAAAAGTTAATATACACTAGATTCATAGAGGTACTTATAACCATGTAATACATTTTAGTTGCTGCTTTGAAATTCAGAATTGAGGCAACGACATTTTGAGATTTTTGGTTTTCAGCCATTCATTTGATATAATCATTGCCTCTGTGTTGAGTTGATACATTGTTAATTATAGGCCAATCTTAAAGAATCATATTGACCCAGGAACAAAGTGTGAGGTTCATAAGTGTAAATTCTGCGTACAAAGTTTGTCAATTAAAGTGCTACAGTTCAAAACGTATGCACCAAACACAAACCATACACCGTTTAATTATCATAGGGATCAAATGAGAAAGGTCAGAATGATCCGACTTTGGTATATGATGCACACAAGCCCAAATGCAACAGTTAAACTGCATACCATGCAGTTACTCGCTAGGTTTACCAAAATTTTAAGGTACAAGTACAAAAGGTATGACCCAGACACGAATTGTACAAGGTTTTACTATCAAAGGTATCAAAGGACAAAGTCAAGGTCAAAGTGATCCGACTTTGGGATATGACACGTCCAAAGAACATGATGCAACTGCGTACTGAGTTTGATAACCCAAAGTTTAAAGCACAAACTTTATGAAACGGCCACAAATTGGATAAAGTCAACTATCATTATCTTTTCTATAATTTAACCTTTTCTTTGAGTACTTCGAGAAAATTTAAGTACAATGTTTTATTCATGTCTCCGTCTGTTTTATTTGTATGCAATGTCACAGGCATAGATATATAAAAAAATATTTGCTATACATATTTATAACATGATAAATAAACAAACTAACAATAACCAAAGTTATGCATGGTTTTTAAGCATTAAAAGAAAGTCATTTTGCTAGAAAACTTAAGACTCATTGTTTTAAAAACTTTAAAATATATAAGGTAAAGCACTGTCTATATTACATGGACAAATGTTTTTTAATAAGTTCTACAGAACTTGTCTTGGCACACTGGGTTATTCTAAGAAATAGAAGCTGACTTGGCTGCTTTTAATACACTTGACTCTGTACTAAAGTAATCCTTATCCTTGTAACAGTTTGTGTAGTTGTTAATCTTAACACTTAGGAGGCTGTGAACTATCGCTGAGTCAATGTTTTTCTGCTGTCAGTTTGGATCCACTTGAGCATGCTGAAGGTCCTTATATTCGCATTGGAATGTGAAATAGCTAGTATTTCTTTGCTGAATTGAAAGTTTATAAATGGTTTTTGGCATCAAAACCTTCCGATCGATGTTTTGACAAAAATTATGCACTTTTCTATCAAAGCCGGTATTTACCTTTACTCATCCTTGACGTGTGATGTGATATAGACAGAAGCAATATGATTATCGAGTTTTAATATCCTGTCACCTGTTTATTGTTCAATCAAACTAGTTGCGTAATCAATAATGTCAGTAATACCAGATACTTTCGATACACTCGGGCTTTTACGTCTTTAATTACATTTGTAAATATCGTAGTAAAAAATGGCGCCGGAAAATGTTCATTCATGAAATAATTTATACACGGGATTTTTTTTCTTCAACCGGAGGACACCCCTGAAACCGGGATTATTTTACTCCCGTCGGGAAGTTCACATGTATGGATCTCACGCATGTCTGGGGAATCCTGTAGGAAAGCATACAGGTAACATAAACATACAAAATGGCTGACAGTTCAAAGTATGCATAATTTATAGAGGTCAAACCTAAAACCATTTACAAACGTAAAAATTGAAAAGATTACAATATTCTTAACAATAAGAATACTTTTATCTCCTGAATAAATGGAGAGAAAAAAAAACAACACCCACCTCGAAATATATACCAGGCCCTCTAAATTTTCTATAAATCAAGGATTTGTATAGTAAAAAAGTAGAAACTGCTCATGTAGATTTGTGTTGATTTTATCTTCCGCGCAGGGCAGATCCGCGAAGTAGTGTTTTGATACCTATTTTCAAAATAAAGTTGAATTCATTTGAATTGTCGGTGAACATTCAGTCCATTTTTATTCAAGCTGTAAGCTTATCAAAAAAGTAGTAGCTCAAAATTTCAAAAACATCTTCCTAGAATTAGTATTCAAACACTAGTACTACATTATCTAGGAGTAGAACACCGGAAATAAGTTAGTCTGTCCTTCTTCCGGTTTGAGGCCGATGCCTTATGAAAGTATATTGCTATAGTAAGCTATAGCAAACTTTCCAAAAACTCATACACCTGACCTGGTACATACACAAATGAAAATCAGTCTAGAAGGAGTTGCGGATACAATATGCCTATTCCCATAAATCAATTAGTGTGACAAAAAGTATTCATTGCTATGGGAAAGCCCAAACATCATTTGGGTAATAAAATAAAAAAGAAAATGTCCTATATCATTTGATACCACTTGTCAACAAGTTTCGCTGATTTAGGAGTGATCATACAAAGTGTGGACAGACTAACGCAGACAATGCGATTACTATGACTACTATCCGACCCAGATCACTAACCATGTATAAACTAAATGTAATCACAAACATCAGTCTTTTCGTATTTAGATGGTAGCTGAGAGATTTTCAATAATGAGGAAATCCAAGAAACATCAGACACAACACCGAAAGGGGAGTTCTCATCAAAACAGTTCGTTATTCGTTAAGACTAATATTCTGCTGTCCTACACTGAACATTGCGGAATACACTACACATTCAAGGACAAACACAAAGTCCTGGCGTACTAAAAAGTAAAATCACAAAAATACTGAACTCCGAGGAAAATTCAAAAAGGAAAGTCCTCAATCAAATGGCAAAATCAAAAGTTCAAACACATCAAACGAATGGATAACAACTGTCATATTCCTGACTTGGTACAGGCAAGTGTGACAGAGTGTGTATTTTCTTTTTAGTAACTGTAACTCAAGTCGGTATGAAAGAGGGTTTATCTGAAGTTCATTGGTCCATCACACGTTACACCTGTTTCAATATTTTGATATGTTTAATACAAAAAAAAAAAAACGAACGGAAGTTATCACAATCAATATATTTGATTTATAGGCAAATTTTATCGTCAAATCTATCTTAGGGCCTCACGATACATGCATAAATAAAAGTTACACTTTACCGATCGTGACTTTAAAAGCCAATTACTAATATATGATTACCCATTTACAGTTTCTATGTAATTGCCACTGGGAAAATGTTTACTTTTGAAATTCCAATTTTACAATTTTATCAAAGTACTAATAGGGATGGGAAAATACTTTGATTTGTATGTTCAATTTCCCTACTAACCTTAAGTCTTAATTTCATTCATGCTTATGCCGTTTATGTAAACCTTTCAACTGTAAACGAAATAAACAGGAAAAACTCCCGCAACCTTTAGTTTAACCTAGATCTCAAATATATAATAGCGTATTGCAGAGCATTTACTCATAACCAACTGTGCTTCACTTCAAAACTACAACTTAGTGATTATAGACAATGAAAAAAGTTAACATGAAAACAATCTGACCTAATCACAAAAACTTTATGATGAACAGTAAAAATGCGGTCGGTGAATCCCGTCAGGCGGACCTGATATCCCGTGTAAACGATTATGAAGACCAAAAGTAGTTGAACTAATACTCATAGTAGCTGAGAAACTGATCATAAAAAGAAACATTACCGTTCAATAACGAACCATGAAAATGTGATCAAGGTAAGTTGAACTTTGTCAGTTGGTCCGAGGACACAGTTATCGTCCTTAGATTTTCGTTGTCTACAAATATAGTCCCTAGTGTGGACAGTGTATACCTTGCAAATTTTGTTCATACACTTTCCAAATTTATTTCTTTATATTTTATGCATGAAATATTAAGTAAAGGGATGAAATTACATGTTAAAAAATTTGGGTGCTGAATCTTTATGTTAAGTAGTGATTTGGTCCAGTTCAAAAGGTCAAAACTAGTATGTCTGAAGCTGTCAAACTGAATTTTAGACCCCTTAACATAGAATTGTCAATATTTTGAGTTAGAGCTGGTAGACTTTTCTATAATTTTGATATTATTTGTCCCAATAGTAGTACACTACACTGTAAAATCATTTTGAGATAGAGCAGGTGCGATTTTTTAATTTGAATTTATTGTCTAAAAGAAATGCACTACAAAATAACTGTGTTCTCGGGCCTAAGAGATGAATTCAGGAAATCAAGATTATGTACTTTGGCAACTTCCTGAATGGTTTGCTGGTTTCAATTTGTCAAACTCAATAAAAGTAAAGGATTTAAATCTTTATTTGAAAGAAATTCTGTTAAAATGTCCCATTTTGGCATTATACGGCTAAAATAAGCATTTTATAGCAGTTTCCATTTTTATGCCTAAGAGGCATGCTGACTTTCTATCTGACAGCTTTTTATGCTTTGATATTTGTGTTTCTATGATTAATTCAAATTCTATTAACCATTTATGAACTCTGAATGTAGAGAAAAGTAGATTATCACAGAAAAAAATGTGCCAAATGTGTTGTAATTAGGAACTGGTCGAACGGCCTGTTTGATGTATGTGAAATGTGAAGAGCTTTGTACATAAAATTTGTAGTCCATCATAAATATTTCACTAAATCTGTAAAAAAAGCACTTGACAATGATCTGTGCACCTTATCCATTTCATATACTACCTTTATTTTCTTCTGTAGGATAGCATGTGGTTCAAATATATGCCAGTTAAGACTAGAACTACATGCAAGTTTCCATTGAAAAGTGAAAAACTGTGCATCAGACCATACTGTCTGCAAAAAGTTGAATGCAAGAGTCTTTTGCAATTAGACTTCTTGTATCATGACATCTTAGCATAGAAATGAGCAAAAGTAACAAATTTCCATTTCTTATAGCTTCTGTATGCATTTTTATATGTAAATATGTGCTACGGCCTAAATTGACTCTAAATAATGTTCAGTCTTGCATGACCTAAGACCATTTTATACTCATGTGGTATGCTTTTTGTAACTTTTCTTTCAATTTAAAGTACATTTAACATATATGGAGGAATAATTTATGGTAAAAAAACTTCAAAAACTTCAAATTGGTTGGAAAAAATGCATGTTTATGTAAGGCTCCCCTTAATTCGAAAATCTCAATTTTCAGGTACAGGCTCATATAAATTTGACTTTTGAATAATTGTAATAAATCTGATAAATCAAATGAGTGTTCAGTTGCTTTTAATACCTAATATATTATATCTAAGAGCATTTAAAAGGAAAATTTTGCAATATTTAAATTTTAAAGCCCAAATCTTGATAGTTGAAATTATTTGATTTAAACGTCAAAATTAAACATCCAAATTTCAATATTAAAATAGCCATAGTTTCTATGATAAATATCCTATGGCCATGAAACTTGGCCAACTATCTTAAAATTCCTTAAACTAAGTTCATGCAAAGTTTTATTAGAATCGGTCAAGTCTTTCTATACTATTAGGTCCGAGGACACAGTTATCGTCCTTAGATTTTCGTTGTCTACAAATATAGTCCCTAGTGTGGACAGTGTATACCTTGCAAATTTTGTTCATACACTTTCCAAATTTATTTCTTTATATTTTATGCATGAAATATTAAGTAAAGGGATGAAATTACATGTTAAAAAAATTTGGGTGCTGAATCTTTATGTTAAGTAGTGATTTGGTCCAGTTCAAAAAGGTCAAAAACTAGTATGTCTGAAGCTGTCAAACTGAATTTTAGACCCCCTTAACATAGAATTGTCAATATTTTGAGTTAGAGCTGGTAGACTTTTCTATAATTTTGATATTATTTGTCCCAATAGTAGTACACTACACTGTAAAAATCATTTTGAGATAGAGCAGGTGCGATTTTTTTAATTTGAATTTATTGTCTAAAAGAAATGCACTACAAAATAACTGTGTTCTCGGGCCTAAGAGATGAATTCAGAAATCAAGATTATGTACTTTGGCAACTTCCTGAATGGTTTGCTGGTTTCAATTTGTCAAACTCAATAAAAGTAAAGGATTTAAATCTTTATTTGAAAGAAATTCTGTTAAAATGTCCCATTTTGGCATTATACGGCTAAAATAAGCATTTTATAGCAGTTTCCATTTTTATGCCTAAGAGGCATGCTGACTTTCTATCTGACAGCTTTTTATGCTTTGATATTTGTGTTTCTATGATTAATTCAAATTCTATTAACCATTTGTGAACTCTGAATGTAGAGAAAAGTAGATTATCACAGAAAAAATGTGCCAAATGTGTTGTAATTAGGAACTGGTCGAACGGCCTGTTTGATGTATGTGAAATGTGAAGAGCTTTGTACATAAAATTTGTAGTCCATCATAAATATTTCACTAAATATGTAAAAAAAGCACTTGACAATGATCTGTGCACCTTATCCATTTCATATACTACCTTTATTTTCTTCTGTAGGATAGCATGTGGTTCAAATATATGCCAGTTAAGACTAGAACTACATGCAAGTTTCCATTGAAAAGTGAAAAAACTGTGCATCAGACCATACTGTCTGCAAAAAAAGTTGAATGCAAGAGTCCTTTTGCAATTAGACTTCTTGTATCATGACATCTTAGCATAGAAATGAGCAAAAAGTAACAAATTTCCATTTCTTATAGCTTCTGTATGCATTTTTATATGTAAATATGTGCTACGGCCTAAATTGACTCTAAATAATGTTCAGTCTTGCATGACCTAAGACCATTTTATACTCATGTGGTATGCTTTTTGTAACTTTTCTTTCAATTTAAAGTACATTTAACATATATGGAGGAATAATTTATGGTAAAAAAACTTCAAAAACTTCAAATTGGTTGGAAAAAATGCATGTTTATGTAAGGCTCCCCTTAATTCGAAAATCTCAATTTTCAGGTACAGGCTCATATAAATTTGACTTTTGAATAATTGTAATAAATCTGATAAATCAAATGAGTGTTCAGTTGCTTTTAATACCTAATATATTATATCTAAGAGCATTTAAAAAGGAAAATTTTGCAATATTTAAATTTTTAAAGCCCAAATCTTGATAGTTGAAATTATTTGATTTAAACGTCAAAATTAAACATCCAAATTTCAATATTAAAATAGCCATAGTTTCTATGATAAATATCCTATGGCCATGAAACTTGGCCAACTATCTTAAAATTCCTTAAACTAAGTTCATGCAAAGTTTTATTAGAATCGGTCAAGTCTTTCTATACTATTAGGTCCGAGGACACAGTTATCGTCCTTAGATTTTCGTTGTCTACAAATATAGTCCCTAGTGTGGACAGTGTATACCTTGCAAATTTTGTTCATACACTTTCCAAATTTATTTCTTTATATTTTATGCATGAAATATTAAGTAAAGGGATGAAATTACATGTTAAAAAAATTTGGGTGCTGAATCTTTATGTTAAGTAGTGATTTGGTCCAGTTCAAAAGGTCAAAACTAGTATGTCTGAAGCTGTCAAACTGAATTTTAGACCCCTTAACATAGAATTGTCAATATTTTGAGTTAGAGCTGGTAGACTTTTCTATAATTTTGATATTATTTGTCCCAATAGTAGTACACTACACTGTAAAATCATTTTGAGATAGAGCAGGTGCGATTTTTTAATTTGAATTTATTGTCTAAAAGAAATGCACTACAAAATAACTGTGTTCTCGGGCCTAAGAGATGAATTCAGGAAATCAAGATTATGTACTTTGGCAACTTCCTGAATGGTTTGCTGGTTTCAATTTGTCAAACTCAATAAAAGTAAAGGATTTAAATCTTTATTTGAAAGAAATTCTGTTAAAATGTCCCATTTTGGCATTATACGGCTAAAATAAGCATTTTATAGCAGTTTCCATTTTATGCCTAAGAGGCATGCTGACTTTCTATCTGACAGCTTTTATGCTTTGATATTTGTGTTTCTATGATTAATTCAAATTCTATTAACCATTTGTGAACTCTGAATGTAGAGAAAAGTAGATTATCACAGAAAAATGTGCCAAATGTGTTGTAATTAGGAACTGGTCGAACGGCCTGTTTGATGTATGTGAAATGTGAAGAGCTTTGTACATAAAATTTGTAGTCCATCATAAATATTTCACTAAATATGTAAAAAAAGCACTTGACAATGATCTGTGCACCTTATCCATTTCATATACTACCTTTATTTTCTTCTGTAGGATAGCATGTGGTTCAAATATATGCCAGTTAAGACTAGAACTACATGCAAGTTTCCATTGAAAAGTGAAAAACTGTGCATCAGACCATACTGTCTGCAAAAAGTTGAATGCAAGAGTCTTTTGCAATTAGACTTCTTGTATCATGACATCTTAGCATAGAAATGAGCAAAAAGTAACAAATTTCCATTTCTTATAGCTTCTGTATGCATTTTTATATGTAAATATGTGCTACGGCCTAAATTGACTCTAAATAATGTTCAGTCTTGCATGACCTAAGACCATTTTATACTCATGTGGTATGCTTTTGTAACTTTTCTTTCAATTTAAAGTACATTTAACATATATGGAGGAATAATTTATGGTAAAAACTTCAAAACTTCAAATTGGTTGGAAAAATGCATGTTTATGTAAGGCTCCCCTTAATTCGAAAATCTCAATTTTCAGGTACAGGCTCATATAAATTTGACTTTTGAATAATTGTAATAAATCTGATAAATCAAATGAGTGTTCAGTTGCTTTTAATACCTAATATATTATATCTAAGAGCATTTAAAAGGAAAATTTTGCAATATTTAAATTTTAAAGCCCAAATCTTGATAGTTGAAATTATTTGATTTAAACGTCAAAATTAAACATCCAAATTTCAATATTAAAATAGCCATAGTTTCTATGATAAATATCCTATGGCCATGAAACTTGGCCAACTATCTTAAAATTCCTTAAACTAAGTTCATGCAAAGTTTTATTAGAATCGGTCAAGTCTTTCTATACTATTAGGTCCGAGGACACAGTTATCGTCCTTAGATTTTCGTTGTCTACAAATATAGTCCCTAGTGTGGACAGTGTATACCTTGCAAATTTTGTTCATACACTTTCCAAATTTATTTCTTTATATTTTATGCATGAAATATTAAGTAAAGGGATGAAATTACATGTTAAAAAATTTGGGTGCTGAATCTTTATGTTAAGTAGTGATTTGGTCCAGTTCAAAAGGTCAAAACTAGTATGTCTGAAGCTGTCAAACTGAATTTTAGACCCCCTTAACATAGAATTGTCAATATTTTGAGTTAGAGCTGGTAGACTTTTCTATAATTTTGATATTATTTGTCCCAATAGTAGTACACTACACTGTAAAAATCATTTTGAGATAGAGCAGGTGCGATTTTTTTAATTTGAATTTATTGTCTAAAAGAAATGCACTACAAAATAACTGTGTTCTCGGCCTAAGAGATGAATTCAGGAAATCAAGATTATGTACTTTGGCAACTTCCTGAATGGTTTGCTGGTTTCAATTTGTCAAACTCAATAAAAGTAAAGGATTTAAATCTTTATTTGAAAGAAATTCTGTTAAAATGTCCCATTTTGGCATTATACTGCTAAAATAAGCATTTTATAGCAGTTTCCATTTTATGCCTAAGAGGCATGCTGACTTTCTATCTGACAGCTTTTATGCTTTGATATTTGTGTTTCTATGATTAATTCAAATTCTATTAACCATTTGTGAACTCTGAATGTAGAGAAAAGTAGATTATCACAGAAAAAAATGTGCCAATTGTGTTGTAATTAGGAACTGGTCGAACGGCCTGTTTGATGTATGTGAAATGTGAAGAGCTTTGTACATAAAATTTGTAGTCCATCATAAATATTTCACTAAATATGTGAAAAAAGCACTTGACAATGATCTGTGCACCTTATCCATTTCATATACTACCTTTATTTTTTCTTCTGTAGGATAGCATGTGGTTCAAATATATGCCAGTTAAGACTAGAACTACATGCAAGTTTCCATTGAAAAGTGAAAAACTGTGCATCAGACCATACTGTCTGCAAAAAGTTGAATGCAAGAGTCTTTTGCAATTAGACTTCTTGTATCATGACATCTTAGCATAGAAATGAGCAAAAAGTAACAAATTTCCATTTCTTATAGCTTCTGTATGCATTTTATATGTAAATATGTGCTACGGCCTAAATTGACTCTAAATAATGTTCAGTCTTGCATGACCTAAGACCATTTTATACTCATGTGGTATGCTTTTGTAACTTTTCTTTCAATTTAAAGTACATTTAACATATATGGAGGAATAATTTATGGTAAAAACTTCAAAAACTTCAAATTGGTTGGAAAAATGCATGTTTATGTAAGGCTCCCTTAATTCGAAAATCTCAATTTTCAGGTACAGGCTCATATAAATTTGACTTTTGAATAATTGTAATAAATCTGATAAATCAAATGAGTGTTCAGTTGCTTTTAATACCTAATATATTATATCTAAGAGCATTTAAAAGGAAAATTTTGCAATATTTAAATTTTAAAGCCCAAATCTTGATAGTTGAAATTATTTGATTTAAACGTCAAAATTAAACATCCAAATTTCAATATTAAAATAGCCATAGTTTCTATGATAAATATCCTATGGCCATGAAACTTGGCCAACTATCTTAAAATTCCTTAAACTAAGTTCATGCAAAGTTTTATTAGAATCGGTCAAGTCTTTCTATACTATTAGGTCCGAGGACACAGTTATCGTCCTTAGATTTTCGTTGTCTACAAATATAGTCCCTAGTGTGGACAGTGTATACCTTGCAAATTTTGTTCATACACTTTCCAAATTTATTTCTTTATATTTTATGCATGAAATATTAAGTAAAGGGATGAAATTACATGTTAAAAAAATTTGGGTGCTGAATCTTTATGTTAAGTAGTGATTTGGTCCAGTTCAAAAAGGTCAAAAACTAGTATGTCTGAAGCTGTCAAACTGAATTTTAGACCCCCTTAACATAGAATTGTCAATATTTTGAGTTAGAGCTGGTAGACTTTTCTATAATTTTGATATTATTTGTCCCAATAGTAGTACACTACACTGTAAAAATCATTTTGAGATAGAGCAGGTGCGATTTTTTTAATTTGAATTTATTGTCTAAAAGAAATGCACTACAAAATAACTGTGTTCTCGGCCTAAGAGATGAATTCAGGAAATCAAGATTATGTACTTTGGCAACTTCCTGAATGGTTTGCTGGTTTCAATTTGTCAAACTCAATAAAAGTAAAGGATTTAAATCTTTATTTGAAAGAAATTCTGTTAAAATGTCCCATTTTGGCATTATACTGCTAAAATAAGCATTTTATAGCAGTTTCCATTTTATGCCTAAGAGGCATGCTGACTTTCTATCTGACAGCTTTTATGCTTTGATATTTGTGTTTCTATGATTAATTCAAATTCTATTAACCATTTGTGAACTCTGAATGTAGAGAAAAGTAGATTATCACAGAAAAATGTGCCAAATGTGTTGTAATTAGGAACTGGTCGAACGGCCTGTTTGATGTATGTGAAATGTGAAGAGCTTTGTACATAAAATTTGTAGTCCATCATAAATATTTCACTAAATATGTAAAAAGCACTTGACAATGATCTGTGCACCTTATCCATTTCATATACTACCTTTATTTTCTTCTGTAGGATAGCATGTGGTTCAAATATATGCCAGTTAAGACTAGAACTACATGCAAGTTTCCATTGAAAAGTGAAAAACTGTGCATCAGACCATACTGTCTGCAAAAAGTTGAATGCAAGAGTCTTTTGCAATTAGACTTCTTGTATCATGACATCTTAGCATAGAAATGAGCAAAAGTAACAAATTTCCATTTCTTATAGCTTCTGTATGCATTTTATATGTAAATATGTGCTACGGCCTAAATTGACTCTAAATAATGTTCAGTCTTGCATGACCTAAGACCATTTTATACTCATGTGGTATGCTTTTGTAACTTTTCTTTCAATTTAAAGTACATTTAACATATATGGAGGAATAATTTATGGTAAAAACTTCAAAAACTTCAAATTGGTTGGAAAAATGCATGTTTATGTAAGGCTCCCTTAATTCGAAAATCTCAATTTTCAGGTACAGGCTCATATAAATTTGACTTTTGAATAATTGTAATAAATCTGATAAATCAAATGAGTGTTCAGTTGCTTTTAATACCTAATATATTATATCTAAGAGCATTTAAAAGGAAAATTTTGCAATATTTAAATTTTTAAAGCCCAAATCTTGATAGTTGAAATTATTTGATTTAAACGTCAAAATTAAACATCCAAATTTCAATATTAAAATAGCCATAGTTTCTATGATAAATATCCTATGGCCATGAAACTTGGCCAACTATCTTAAAATTCCTTAAACTAAGTTCATGCAAAGTTTTATTAGAATCGGTCAAGTCTTTCTATACTATTAGGTCCGAGGACACAGTTATCGTCCTTAGATTTTCGTTGTCTACAAATATAGTCCCTAGTGTGGACAGTGTATACCTTGCAAATTTTGTTCATACACTTTCCAAATTTATTTCTTTATATTTTATGCATGAAATATTAAGTAAAGGGATGAAATTACATGTTAAAAAAATTTGGGTGCTGAATCTTTATGTTAAGTAGTGATTTGGTCCAGTTCAAAAAGGTCAAAAACTAGTATGTCTGAAGCTGTCAAACTGAATTTTAGACCCCCTTAACATAGAATTGTCAATATTTTGAGTTAGAGCTGGTAGACTTTTCTATAATTTTGATATTATTTGTCCCAATAGTAGTACACTACACTGTAAAAATCTTTTTAAGATAGAGCAGGTGCGATTTTTTTTTTAATTTGAATTTATTGTCTTAAAGAAATGCACTACAAAATAACTGTGTTCTCGGGCCAGTTGAACTTTAACACGTCACAGAGATTCAATTTTTTACAGCACTAGAACGAATCAATTAATAATAAATCTAGTTTTTCTGCAGTCATTTTTAAAACTATTAATTTAAGGTCAAGGACAATAACCATGAGTGCAGGTGTATGAAAGATTTCTTTTAGTGCATCTTTTCTGGTGACACAATTGACCTATGCCAAGATATTGTATTCTGTATTATTGTATTATCGTTTTGTGTTTTTCATTCATTATTATCCTTTTAATAAATGTATAAATATATTGTATAACTTTTGTAAGAGAATTTTTTTACTGAATAAGTAAAATTTCTTTTAGCTTGCTTTCTGTAAATATAAACATTATTTGATATGGTTTTGATTGTACTTGTGTTATTTGTATCTGTTTTCCCGTTATATCGTTGAGCGCATTTCATGTACTTATTATTGTGAGTTCTTTTACGAACCTTTTGTAATAAGAGAGAGAGGGGAGATAAAAAAGAATATTCGAATTTAAATTTAACTTGGTAAGGAAAATCGTCAGTGGTGATCTTTATTTATATCTTGTCATTTTTCATATTTTTTTTACTTTTTATTTTGTTATTAATGGCAGATATTAAATTGTCTCTGTTCTTCACAACTTTGTTAGACGTTGGGCGATATAAAGCTTGAAATTATGTACACATTTTCTGTGTTTGAAGACGGCAAGTCGATTGCTAAGTTTGATTGCTATTTCATTGACATGATATCCTCTTCAACCTTTATTTTCTCTTCCTTTTTATGATGCAATCAATCAATCAATCAATCTACTTTTGAATCCTTCTAATCACCATAGCATTGTGGAAATAAAAATCACATTGATGAAAACAACAACTTTAATTTCAAGAAAATAATACCATACAAAGTTTAGAAAGTTAATCAATTAAATCAATGCAAAAAAGCCACTGCTGTGTTTACCAGCTAAAGTTGTCAAATGTAGTAAATCTGTTGTTTCATGTCAGCTGACATCATTAATTAATATATCAATTAATGCATGTGTTTTTCAAATACTGGTAGATTGAAAGAGGCAAACGTTTCTTTGCTACAGAAGATAAAATGCTCCGCTGGGCGCAGCTTGATACGACCGCAGAGGTCGAACCCTGAATAGTTGGGGCAAGTATGGACACAACATTCAAGCTTGATACAGCTCTGAATTTGGATTGTGATTAAATATTTGACACAGCATAGGTTTCTGACACAGAATGAATGTGGTCTAAGAACTTAAAAATTTGTAATTTACCTATTATGGTCCAATATCCAAAATCTAAATACATGGTTAGATCCAGCATATCAAAGAATCCAAAGAATTCAATTTTTGATGAAATCAAACAAAGTTTTAATTTTGGACCCTTTTGACCTCAATGTACAAGTTATTGTCTGGAAACTAGAAAAATGCTTGTTTTTTGGCCCCAAATTCCTAAACGTTTAGGGCAATTACCCCAAACTCAAACCCAGCTTTCCCTTTGTGATATGGAACCTTGTAGTTCAATTTCATAAAGATCCATACACTTACACACAAGTTATTGTCCTGAAACTAGAAAAATGCTTGTTTTTTGCCCTATTTTGGCTCCTAATTCCTAAAATTTTGAGGCAATTACCCCCAAAATCAATCCCAGCCTTCCCTTTGTGGTATGGTACCTTGCAGTACAATATCAGAGAGTTCCATACACTTGAACACGAGTTATTGTCTGGAAACTAGAAAAATGCTTATTTTTGGCCCCTTATTCCTAAACGTTTTAGGCAATTACCCCCAAACTCAATTCCAGCTTTCCCTTTGAGATATGGAACCTTGTAGTACAATTTCAGAACGATCCATACACTTACACACAAGTTATTGTCATGAAACTAGAAAAATGCTTGTTTTTTGCCCCTTTTTTGGCCCCTAATTCCTAAAATTTTGAGGCAATTACCCCCAAAATCAATCCCAGCGTTCCCTTTGTGATATTAAACCTTGTGGTACAATGTCATAGAGATACATACACTAACACACAAGTTATTGTCTGGAAGTTACAAAAATGCTTATTTTTGGCCCCTAATTCCTTAATGATGTATAATAAAATGCTCCATGAGGCGCAGCTTGATACGACCGCAGAGGTCGAACCCTGAACAGTTGGGGCAAGTATGGACACAACATTCAAGCTTGATACAGCTCTGAATTTGGATTGTGATTGACTATTTGACACAGCATAGGTTTCTGACACAGAATGAATGTGGTCTAAGAACTTAAAATTTTAAATTGGACATTCACCTATTATGGTCCAATATCCAAAATCTAAATACATGGTTAGATTCAGCATATCAAAGAACCCTAAGAGTTCAATTTTGATGAAATCAAACAAAGTTTAATTTTGGACCCTTTAGACCTCAATGTGGACAAAGTTGATAACGGGCCCAAAATCAAAAATCTAAATACATGGTTAGATTCAGCATATCAAAGAACCCCATATATTCAATTTTGTTGAAATCAAACAAAGTTTAATTTTGGACCCTTTTGACCTCAATGTGGACAAAGTTGATAACGGGCTCAAAAATCAAAATCTAAATACATGGTTAGATTCAGCATATCAAAGAACCCCATATATTCAATTTTGTTGAAATCAAACAAAGTTTAATTTTGGACCCGATTTGGACCAACTTGAAAACTGGGCCCATAATCAAAATTTAAAGACATGTTTAGACTCAGCATATCAAAGAACCCTAAGAATTCAATTTTGTTAAAATCAAATTAAGTTTAATTTTGGACCCTTTGGACCTTAATGTAGACCAATTTGAAAACAGGACCAAAAATTAAGAATCTAAATACATGGTTAGATTCAGCATATCAAAGAACCCCATATATTCAATTTTTGTTGAAATCAAACAAAGTTTAATTTTGGACCCCAATTTGGACCAACTTGAAAACTGGGCCCATAATCAAAATCTAAATACATGATTAGATTCAGCATATCAAAGAACCCTAAGAATTCAATTTTTGTTAAAATCAAACTAAGTTTAATTTTGGACCCTTTGGACCTTAATGTGGACCAATTTGAAAACGGGACCAAAGAGTTAAGAATCTAAATACACGGTTAGATTCGGCATATCAAAGAACCCCAATAATTCGATTTTGATGAAATCAAACAAAGTTTAATTTTGGACCCTTTGGACCTCAATGTGGACCAATTTAAAACGGGCCTAAAATCCAAAAACTTAATACACGGTTAGATTCAGCATATTAAAGAACCCCAAGAATTCAAGAATAAAACCCCATTGAAATTGGTCAAGAAATAAGCAATTTATACAAAGAATCTTCTTTTGCACAATACTGTGCAATTAAATATTTCTTGCAATTGCGCAATACTGTGCAATTGAATATTTCTTGCTATTGTGCAATACTGTACAATTGACAATTTCTTCCTATTGTGCAATATTGTGCTATTGGATGTTTCTTGCTATTGCGCAATACTGTGCAATTGAAGATTTCTTGCTATTGCGCAATACTGTGCAATTGAAAATTTCTTGCTATTGCACAATACTTATTATATAATAATTTACACATCCTGTTTGGTGTGTATCTCCTGCCATATCATTATTATTTGCTTTTAAATATAAATCAGAAATAACCAACTTAAAATGGAAAATTTTAAAGAAAAAAAAAAAAAAAAAAAAAGGAAGAAAAGGGAAAAAATCCCCCAATTTTTGAACCCCCTTATGATTCATCACCCCCAAACTCAATCCCAGCCTTCAATGAGGTATGGTACCTTGCAGTACAATTTCAGAGATCCATACACTTAAACACAAGTTATTGTCTGGAAACTAGAAAAATGCTTATTTTTGACCCCTTTTGGCCCTAATTCCTAAACGTTTAGGGCAATTACCCCAAACTCAATTCCAGCTTTCCTTTGTGATATGGAACCTTGTAGTACAATTTCAGAAAGATCCATACACTTACACACAAGCTATTGTCCTGAAACTAGAAAAATGCTTATTTTTGCCCTTTTTGGCCCCTAATTCCTAAAATTTTGAGGCAATTACCCCAAAATCAATCCCAGCATTCCTTTGTGATATGGAACCTTGTGGTACAATGTCAGAGAGATCCATACACTTACACACAAGTTATTGTCTGGAAGTTACAAAATGCTTATTTTGGCCCCTTTTGGCCCCTAATTCCTTAACTGTTGGTACCATAACCCCAAAATCAATCCCAACCTTCCTTTTGTGGTATTGAACCTTATGGTAAAATTTCCTAGAGATCCATATACTTAAACTAAAGTTAGAGTGCGAAAACCAATGTGTCTTGGACGACGACGACGACGCCAACGTCATACCAATATCGACCACAAAAATTTTTATGCGGTCGTATAAAAACTGGCCAGTTAATCAAATAACATACCAGTCAGTGGTCTGCCTATTTTTCCGAAATGTTTGAAAAGGTTTTTGAGCTTCAACTAGGTAAATACTTTGAAAATATTTTAAATCCTTATCTTTGTGCTTTCTGTCGTGGCCATGATGTTTCAGTGAAGAAAAAATAAGTGGTAATTGTGTGACAAAAGGAAATGATGACAATAAGTCCTTTAAATATAAGCTAAAATTCTATATAGCACAAAATAAGAAATCTGTAATGGTCTCTGAATTCAAAATTCCAATTAAGTTAATTACCCAGCGCATTATTCTGACTCCGAGCCGACCATTTTTTGCTCTTTCTCTTAAATGCTGTGTGCTTGGCAGAGAAACAGCTAATACCAATTTTTCAGTCTTTGGTTTGACCTGGCTGGGGATTGAACCCACTGAGGCAGTCTAATCAATGGTTGAAATATTACAGAAATAAATGAGGAATGTGTCCATTGGAAAACCCTGCTTGTAAATATACGGCAAATTCTGCTTTTTTTTAATTTACAAAGGGACATAACTCAAGAACGGCAACAATGACGCCTCCCAAATTCCAACTTGATCTGTGTTTGGTGGTAATAAGCATTGTGTACAAGTTTCATAAAATTTAGTTGAGGCAAACTAAAGTTAGAGAACGGAAACTAATTTTGGGACATACGGACGGATGTACAGATGGACAATGGTAAAACTCCAATGCAGCAGGGGCATAAAAAGTAATGAAACTTAACAGATGGTTGGACTGACTGACTGAGAAGGCAAACCTATTGTCCTATTTGGCTTCTCGGATAGGGGACTCAATAAAATGTGATAAGTTAATGAACAAATGGATGCCAAATGCTATAAATAGCCCACACTGGTCATTTGAGCTATGTGAGTTAAACATTGATAGTAATACTTAATGCAAAAGGTAACAAGACAGGATAAAACAGATGTTTTCTTCTTCATTTTTATTGACAGTTCACCACTGCATAAAATATGAACACAATCAATGACAAAGTTATATAACCTGTATCAAGTTATTGCAACAACTTACTCATAAACATTCTCTTTTATTCATATCAATTATAAATGAAAATGGAGAGAAATTTCAAAATATAATATTTCAATACTGAATAATTTATAATACCCTTATAATTTAATAAACAAATTAGAAATATATTCATATGTAAAATGAAAAAAAACAAAAATGATTTTATGTATTGACATACTGTGGATTCATTATTATTCGTTGGGTACAAATATTTGAGATTTAGTGGGTGAAGGATGAACCACATATTTATATTTTCAACAAAATACAATTATTCTATAGGCTTGCATGCAGACTTTGGCAAAACCAAAAAATCAAATATCGACGAAAATACAATTTTACTTAATCCACAAAAATTGGTATCAATGAAAATAAATGAATTCACAGTACATGTATCTAAAGATTCACGATGAAAATTAAAGAACCAAGGCCTCGTATTCAGCTAGAATGAAAGATGCATGGATCCCGTTATAAAAAGTTATGGGTTTATCTCCTGATTTCTATGTCCTACTGCTGAAAATTTGCAGGAATTATAAAAAAAAAGTTTAATGATTCAAAAAACCAGGATTCTGTAGAGTAGAATAGAATAGAATTACTCTAACAATCTCTTCTTCAGTGATAATTTTAAGGTTCTGCAGAAAAAAACAGTTGAGTAAATATTTGCAACACGTCATTGAAATTTATGGCTTAAAAAAAAACCACCAAAAACACAAGTCTTAATGCCCTTAAAGAAACCCTTGCTAATTTATGATTTTGTAATACCATGATTTTAACTTGGAAGTTTTACAACTGGATACCTTTGCAATGAGTATTTACATCTTTCAAAAACATGATAAAAGAGGTACCCAATGATCACTTACTGTTATATTTAATATGTGCACTTGATTAAATAGATTTACCAAATGTTCACCAAAACATGTACTTTACATTAAATCAACTTCATCATATGAAGTTTTAAATATTCAATCTGTACAAATTCATTTGTATTTACAAATATATATAAAAATTTCTATCAAAAAGGTTTACCATACAAATTATATCAATTTATACTGAATCTAGGATTATCAATCATGAGAATACCTAGTGTTGAAAATTATATTTATATTCTACATTCATATCATCAAATATATTTTCTCAAATAGTATAAAAACAGTTACCAAAATCTGTTAAATAGCTTACACCACGTTTAAAAGAACAAGTTACTTATCTGATTAAAATCAGCATTTTCATTTTCACAGTTGTTCAAGAAATAGAATAGTATTGTTTATACAACCAATATCTCTTAAAGCTAAAAAACATATTGATAATAAAAGGTTCACCTGTCTTTCTTTTTCCCAATTTTACACAATAATTCAATTTAAATAAATCACTTTATCTACTTACAATACATACAAATGTTTATTTACATGAATGAATGATTCATTATTATATAAATAAATCAAACAATATTTTACATCAACATCACCCATATCCATGGCAATAACAAAGCATTCACTCCCATAATGCACCACAAAATAAGAAATGTACCATAAAATAGGAATCAATGCCATTAGATTAAGCTAAAAAGAACATTTTTTAAGGAATAAATATTGAAATGAAAATTAGAAATTGCAAACCTTTTGCTGTTGAATGAAATCCATCTTTTAATAAACAAAACAAATTCACTTATAAGTGATCGTAACTGACCATAACAAAACAACCAGATCCTATATACAATACATATTAAAACTTACTAGCCCATTCAATCAAGTTTTGTGTATTTATTTCTCTTAAAAACATAAATATTTATAATAACCTAAACATAAACTTTAATATGTAAACAATATAAAAGTTTCAAAGTCAATGAACCATGCTGAGGGGGTGGGGCCATAAAATCACACGGAAAAGAGACTTGCAAATGCTAATACAACTGCATACCAAATATCATTGACTTAACATTAGGGAATTAGGGGTTCCTCTTAAACTGATCTAATCACAATTTTTTTCACAAACTGAACATGTAAACTATGGAAAACATTTCAAGTCAATAAACCATGACTCAGGGGAATAAACCAAAAAATGTCCATGGAAATGAGATGTGCCAATACTAATGCATCTACATACCAAATATCATTGACCTACCTAAGTGGTTCTTCTTAATACATGTAAAGATAGCAAAGGTTTCAAAGTCAACAGACCCTGACTGAGGGGGCAGGGCCAAATAATCTCCATGGAAATGAGATGTGCCAATGCTAATACAACTGCATACCAAATATCATTGACTTACCACTAGCGGTTCCCCATAAACTGACCTAATCACAAACTAATGCATTGTTGACACCGCCAATGCCATTGGAAACAGCATACCGAAGTCTTGCTTTTTGACTCCATCAAGGCTAGACAAAAAATCAGAAAGATGAGAACCCATCAATAAAGTCACTCTTAATCTACAACTGTATCCAGTTAAAATATTAACTCAGGAAAAAATGACTACTTTTTGTCTTCAAATAACCACTTTTTTTTCTTATGGCACATGAACTGTCAACTTTTCTCTAGAAACAAATTTTAAACAATATCCATCATTTTAATGATTAACAACTATTCAGACTAAACATTCCACACATTTTCATACAAATCTTTTTAATCTCTCTCAACATTAATTGTACAATACTCACTCATATTCCTTTAAATCACATATGATGGGGTTCCCCATATGAGACTACTACTATCTACCTATAAATAAGTGCTCCTGTAAGTACCCTCACCTAATCTTTGTAACACACTCCTTTGTCAAAGAACTGTATATGCAGGAAAGGAAATTTTTTTCTACTCAAAATATGGAAGTAATTTTAAGCAATAATTGAAAAAAAAAAATCGTAGGCATCTGAATAATATCATTTCCCAATTCCAGTCTGGTCCTCACATATTTAAGTACTTATATTTCAAAATGTAACCAATTCTTAGTAGGTCATATACTTAAAAAATACAAACATTTTAGCACTAAAAGTATGTTTGCTATCACATTCCTCTTGATAATAGCACCATTGATGAATATGAACTTTCATTCAACTTTACTAACAGTTTCCTTTTCCTCTTTATTTTTCTTATGTTTCTTCTTTTTATGTTTATGTTTATGTTTTTTGTTCTTTTTATGTTTTTTCTCCTTCTTGTGTTTTTTCTGTTTCTTTTCTTCCTTATCACTTTTTTCCTCCTCCATGCTTGATGCATCACCATCAGATTCGGCATCTGAGTCACTGTGTTCATTATAATCGGGTACAAAGGCTGATTCATCAATCACAGACTCTTTTCTCTCATATTTTTTCTTTTTTATCTGAATTTCATTTTCTGCTTTTGTATTTTCTTCCTGTCCATTCACTTTCTCCAGTTTTGATTTCTCACCTTCCACCTGATCAGTTTCTTTCGCTTTCTCATTATCTTTACTTTCCTTTTTCTTCTCTTTCACACTCTTTGCAATCGTCTGTTTAACTTTAGTTGAAACTTTTTGTCTGCTTTCTTTTTCTGGAGATTCATTCCTCCTAGATGATTTTTGCTTGTCTATTTTCTCTGATTTTTCAACAGCATCAATTTTATTTTTTTCACTGCCCACTACTTTACGCTTATCTGACTTTTCACTTTCTGAGACTCTACGTTTATCTACCTTTTCACTTTCTGATACTCTCCTGTGAATTCTTTCAGCCTCTTTTTCATTTTTATCAGAAGAGACTGTAATCTGCATGGAATTTTCACGACTGTGTACTCTTCGACTATCATCTTCATCTTTATGATTCTGTTTCTGGTAATCATCCATGTAAACTCTTCTCTGTTGTCGGCCAGGGGATTTTTTATTATGATCACTGGAAACAGGAGACTTGCGATGTCTTTCATCGTTTTGTCTCACAGGTGATTTCTGTAATCGGTCATGGACTGAGAGTTTCTTTTGAGGGTGTGCAGGCACCACAGCAGAAGCAACTGTAGCTGGCTTGGGTTGTTTCTGTGTTATAGCTTTCTCTGCACTTTCAATTATGGATCTGTTATATGAAGAGAATTAATTGGTAATGGTATTATTATATTCAAAATGCCTAAAAGATTGGTAGAGTAAATTGTACCTAATCGTACATAAATGTAATAAGAATTTCAGGCTTAAGGTAGTTCAGGGGTATAGAAAAAAAATGACAGAATTTTCTTATACTTTGCCAAAATGAAGATTTTACTATGCTTTTTTGAAAAAAAATAATAAAAAGTATGGGTCACTGCGCTATTTTTCAGGGTACGAGTTGTTCAAAATTGCCAAAATTTGCTTAGATTGTTCATGTAAAAACACATTTTTGTGCATAAAAAGAAATCTATAAGACAGAATTTTGAAATAAAATATGAGAAGATAGGTTTTATAATATATTTTAAGAAAATGGAAAGAAAAAATAGTGTCACCGAACTCTTTTTCTTGCTACAAGTAAAAAATGAAAATTTCCCTATATGTCCAGTATAAATTTTGTATTAAAAGAGTTATCTCCCCTTAAATGGCTTATTTGAAAAATTGATTCTAAAAACACAAATATTTGGTATTTGTTAAAACATTTTCGATAACGCAATGAATCACTAAGTTTTCTTTATATAAATAAACAGTGTAACCAATAAATTGCAAATCTGTCTCCAAATTTGCAGATTTGGGTAGAGAACTAGACCGATTATGTACTGTGATTGTACAATTCAAGATGGCGGTTACCCCTGAACTACCTTAACACAACTTCTTTATTAATAACTTGTACAGACTGAGGGCAGTTTAGAGTTTGACATTTGGTTTGTATATTTTTCTATTGTTAATACCACATCTTGACCTCTAGATGTCTTTTCATGTTTGTTTTTTGTAAGGTTGCAGTCTCATTGACATAAAATCTCACATCTCCTTTTTCCCTAAGTGTCTATTGATTTCATAGCCCATTTAACAAGCCAATCTTGAATAATTGACTAAATAACTTTCAAGACACCTAGCGAAATCAAGCATAGTGAAATTATTTCTGGACAGTTTGGAATTCATGCATGTTGAGGGTTCAATTGAATCAAATTAATTAAACCTGTATGGAAGATTCTACAGATATAATTGGTAAAGTTTCATTATTTGTTTACTTTGTACATTACTGATAACGTTAGTAATAAAAAAATACAAATAAATATGTGATCATATCAAAAACACCTTGATACTAGAACATCTATCAATTATAGTTTATTTTACTAAACACTGACATTTGAATTTCTAATGACAATATATGATAGAACAGGAATTATAATCTGCAACATAGATGTGCATTTATTTTTTTATATAAGATGATATCCAGATGCTGCAATCCATAATGAATTATTTGAGTTCTAATTGATATCTATGATTTATATACCAACCTTGGTAAAGGTTTCTTCTCAGTTTTCTTTTTAAGTTTGTCCCTAAGATCAGGTGATTTGTCTTCATTATAATCGTCCCTTTCCCACTTTGACAATTCAGGGGGAGATAACATCAGCTGATCTTCACCTTTAGAAATATTTTTCTTTATTTCCATTTCTACTTCAGCATCATGTTTTATTCTTTTAGCTGGACTTTCATCTTCAGAGTTCTCATTATTTTCATTTATCTCCTGAACACGTTTTTTCTTTTTCGTTTTTACCTTTTCTAAGTCTGATGCAGAATCACTTTGTGAAGCCTCTATATCCACAAGTTTTTTAACCTTTTTAACTTTTTTCACTACCTTAACCTTCTTTTGAGATTTAACAGGAGTAACTTCTTTAACTGGAACATCTTCCTTTTTATCGATTGTTTTGTTAGTTTGATCACTTTCTTCTCCATTAATTGCACTGTCTTTATTTTCCAAATCTGTTTTTTCTTGATCAGCCTTTGACTGTTCAGTTTCCATTGGTTCAAGTTTGCTTACTTCATCAATAGATTTTGATTTAGCCTCCTCATCAGGTGCTTCTTTGACTTCAGGACTCTTCACCTCCGGCAAAACATGCTGAGTGTTAATTTGTATCAGATTAGAATTGCTTCTCTTTGAGTGCAATGCTTCCTTTGGAGGCAAGTTTCTAATATTCTCTGTTGTTTGTATTGTCTTGAGAGCTCCTGATCTATTTATAGTAGTTGATTTTTCATCACTTTCACCAACAACTGCTTTAGCTGTGACAACTTTAGCAGCTTTCACAGGAGATTTGGGAACAGTTCCCTTAGTTTTTAATCTAAGTGCAAGTGATTCTTTCTTTACTATTGTTCCATCTTTTAATTTAACTACTTTCTTCACTACTTTCTTTTCAGGACCTTTCTTTTCAGTCTCTTTTGGCTTTTCAGTTTTTGCATCTGTCTTTTCAGCAGGTTTTGTGGATTTGTTATCCTTGGATTTGCTTTCCTTTTCTTTATCTTTTATTTTTTCCTTGGGTTTGTCCTCTCTTCCTTTTGATTTTTCATATTCCTTCTTAGTTTTAGATTTGTCGTCATCTTTTTTATTCTTTGTCTTACTAGATTTATCAGTTTTCTTATCTTTGTCTCTACCTTTAGAATATTTATCATCTTTACGATCCCTAGGCTTGTCACGCTTGGATCCTCTAGGAGACCTTGACCTAGATCTGGATCCTCTTCTATATACTCCTTTGTGTGAATCATAGTACATGCCTCTTTCTAACTGTCCTGAAGGTGGGGGTGGTGGTGGAGGTAGACCATATCTAGCTATATAATCTTGAAATATTTCCTCATAAATTCTCTGGTCAAACCTACAAGTAAAAAATACACTTCTCTAGATAAACTTGGAATGTTTCTTCATAAATTCACTGGTAAAACATACCAATTGTGGAGGGTTTAGCTATGCATGCATACTAAAAGGTGTTAGTTAGTTCATTCTGAAATATCAGTGGAAATAGCCTAAACCTTAGGGTGCATGGCTAACCCTCCATAGTTGGGTTAGTTTTCATCATACATTTGGTATCAATTTTCCAGAATTCAAAATTATTCCAGATTCAGATAATTCCTTGTTTAAACATATTTCTTAAGCTAAAATATACACCTTACAATGAATCAAAAGAAATAATAGTCAGCCTAAAATTGACAGTAGCCGAGAAAATGACCTAATCACTAAAACTAAATGTACCTTGAAATAGAAGTCAAGGTGCAGTGAAAGCTGTCATATGGACATGAGCATTCTACAATGATTTATAGTACTTAGTAATGGAGAAATTAACCTAATCACGAAAATTAAGTGTTAAAAAAAATCATTTAACCATGAAAATAAGATCAAGGTCATGTAAACCCCCATCCCATTGACATGTAAACCTTATAATGATTCTGTAGAACAAATACAATTTACCTGTTTCTAACAATACCTGAAAAAAACAGACCTTATCACCCCAAATTTACTGTTAATCACTGAACCATGAAAATGAGGTGAAGTTCAGATGAACACTATCAGACTTTCTTCTTCACTACCTTTGTACAGGGTATTCCAATCATTAATCCCTTAGAGTTTCCACATTTTCACCTAATAGTTTCAAGAAGGTATTTGAAAATTGTCCCATCAGAATCACTAGAATTAAGTCATCTAGTGATCAGATACCCCTGCTTGCAGAAAAACTCTAAACAGTTAATGCTAAAACAAAATTCAAATTGAATGTGACCTGTATTTTATGTTTCGTAGCATTGTCTTTAATTCTTAAATAATTTTGTAAAATGGCAATTTCATTATCACCAGGCAACCAAAAAATGTGAAGTTTTAAGGTAACTAAAGGGGAAATACTCTTGAACGGTTAATCTCAAAATCAATTTTGACCTGGGTTTTTTTTACAGTCCATGACATGGTATTAAAATTTCAAACGATTTGGTCACGTGATACTTTATTATCATCAGGAAATAATACAATCCCAAATTATTACGAAAACTAATGAGCATAACTCCAAAACTGTAAATTTTAAAACCCTTAAAATAAAACTAGACTTGTATTTTCTGATCCTTGACATTGGATTCAAACTTCAAAATTAGTACTTGACTCATTTTCTGGAAATCCACAAAAATTCAATTTTTAGGGTAACTTACAGCACAACTATTGAACAGTAAATGCTAAAACCATAAAAATATAACTTGACCTGTAGTTTATGGTTCATGACCTTGTGTTAAGATTACAAAAGATTTGGTCAAGGGGTACTTAATCATATATTAAGAACCCTAACTTGTGACTGACGGACTTAAACAGACAAGTACTTCACTATATACTATATATATAATGATTGCCTCTTGGGGCCATCTTTTTCATTCAACCACACCATTTATGACAATTAATAAATATCTATCCATACATCATCCCTGCCGAGTTTAGAATAAGATGATAAAAATAGGATTTTCAATATGGTTTCAATAAGAGTTATGAAATGTAATTTTCCATAGGGTTTCCATGAGAGCAATAAGCCACCAAATTCAACCATGTTAGCCACCAAATTAACATTCATTTAGGATTTATGTTGAGTGTCTTTCATCATCAATCCTCTAAAGTTTCAGAAAGTTTTGCTTCATAGTATCAGAAAAGATTTTTGAAAATTGACCAATCAAGATTGCCTCTTGTCACCATGTTTTTTTTATTTCATCATATCCAAATGAGAATCATTCAGCACTTTCAGTGCAAAGTTTGGTTAAAATTGGCTGTGTAAATTCAGAGAAATAGATTAAAATGTGATTTTCCATAGTCAGCCACCCAAACTTAAAGGTGGATGTTTGAAAAAACCTTTCCATTTACAATCTCCTAGATTCAAATATTTTGCCTTGTAGTTTCAGAGGAAATGATTTTTAGAAAATTTACCCATTTGTGGCCATGTTTTTCAATAAATCCTAACTGAATGAAATTTTTTTGTTATAAAGAACTTTTCATATATTTTTCTTGCAAATTTTGGTTCAAAATAGAGGTTTCGGCAGCAAAGATGATAAAACAGTTAACTGTTTTAGGTAGAGAGAAGACAGATACAAAGGGTTACAATATTTCACATTGGTCTTATGGGGCAGGTGAGCTGAAAATAAACAGCTGCGCCATGAGTGCATAATAAGCCCGTCGCTTTTTCAAAGAATAAAGTTCATTAACTTCTCAATGTCATATCACAAATTCATGAAAAACTAAAGGGAGGTTATCTTAATAGATATAAACCAGTCACCAAAGTTTCATGATAACTGCTCAATGCATTGTCCGAAAACTGGAAAATCTCCCTTTTTTATGAATAAAATCACACAACTCCGAAACGTAAAATCTAAAATTTATAAAAATTGAAAGGGAGCTTACGTCAATAGATATTAACAATTCACCAAAGTTTCATGAAAACTGCTGAAAGCATTTTTGAGTTATTGTCCGAAAACTGGAAAATCCCCCTTTTTTTAATGAATAAAACCCCATAACTAGGAAATGTAAAATCTAAAATTTATAAAAATCGAAAGGGAGCTCATGTCAATAGATATAAACAATTCACCAAAGTTATTTGCAAATTGGTGAAAGTGTTCTTGAGTTATTGTCCGAAAACTGGAAACCCCCCCTTTTTTAATGAAAAAAAACCCCAAACTCTGAAACTTAAAATCTAAAATTTATAAAAAATGAAAGGGAGCTCACGTCAATAGGTATAAACAATTCACCAAAGTTTCATGTGAATTGGTACAAGTGTTTTTAAGTTATTGTCCGATATGTTGACGACGGACGGACGGACAGACGGACAACGGTATACCATAATACGTCCCATAAACGGGCGCTTAAAAAAGCTATCAGATATGATTAAGATCATACTTGCAGGAAAATGTAGTATAAAGTATGCACATTATACAACCACAGCATTTTTGTTTTTTTTTAAATACCAAGTCAGAATGTGAGACTAGAAATAAAATTTAAATTGTTTGATGTTGCCTACCTACCCACCTAAAAAGCTGCTTATCGGAAAAATTTTACGACAAATCGTTTCAAATTTTTTTTAAAAAGATTTTTTCCTGCTCTAACGTCTTTTTCTTGTCTCAAATATGAAACTTATGTTTTTTGCCATCCAAAAAATAAAATCCTACCTATCTAATCAACCCGGGCAACATCAAAGAAAGAATTTTATAAGGGTGGCCTGAAAGTTATTTTCTAATTGTTTCCTTTCCTTTCCTTTTTGTTTTGCATTCAATTCTCATGACATTGCCATGTATCTATACATTTTTGGCTCCAATATGGCACATTCGTTTATATCATCCTCACTCTTTCCACAAAGAGTTTCTAGGATATTTTTATTGATCACCATTGTTTAATAATTCCTTTCTACAGTTTATACTCTCCTGCAAATGTTCTTTAAAGTAAGTATGAAGCAGTTAATGATGACAAGATTTTCTTCAAATTGTTTCACTTTTTACCACTCCATATTAAAGCACTTGTTAAAAGTTAGGAATCTTTTTCTTAATTGGATTATTATTTTTCGGGGTCTATTCAAACTATTGTGTAAAATGTAAATTTGCTGTTGAAATCATTCTACACTTTTCTAAAAGTCTTTTTTGATAGTGTTATACAGTGTTGGCAATTGTCCATTCTTAGATTGACTAATTGATTGGTGTTTAATGCCACCTTCAGCACTATTGGCTATTTTGTGACGGTTAGTTTCTTTTGGTGGAGGAAGCCATAGTGCCTAGATAAACCACAACGTTCCATAGGAAAACTGACAATCCTAGTCAAGTAAGATTTTCGGTCGACAAAAGATGACACAATGACTTCTACTTAATGGTCTCATAAGGTTGCATTTTTGTTTTTGTATTTTAATTTCTGTTTTATTTCTTGTTGACTATATACTACAAGTACAGGTAACCAGATTATGCCTATTGAAATGCAGTTTATTTTTTTTGTATCTCTCGGTCTTGTTTTCTGCTTTTTTTAAATGAATGTCTATATACTGAGTCATGAATGATACCGTCACTATTTTGTTGACTGAAGACAAATATAAAACGGTGTTTTATACTGATATTTTGAGCCCATTTTCCAACATTCTATTGATTTTCAACTTCACTATCTTACACAATATAATTTGCTGTTTTATTCAATAAAGTCAATGCCTTGTAAAAGTCAACTAAGTTGAAAATGTAAAGCATTTAAACTCCATGTTTTACATTTGACAAGATCTTCCATCCATATTTTGTATATCTCATCACTGTAATTTTTATTGCAAACTTGAGATGCACAGAAATGGCATTTTTACACATCAAAATATTTTTGTGTTCATGGCCAATTAAAATATTGAACCAAAACTTTATGCAGAGCAGTATATGGTGTCCAATAGATTGTAGTAGAAAACGTTTTTGATAACAAATAAACCTCTCACTAAATTTTAGACCTAGAAATCACTGTGAGAACATGAACCACTTTTACTGGTATTTGAATGGTCTAAAACATGATTGATCCAATACAACACTTGTAATGACCAGTCATGTACAATTATTAACAATGACACAGATATTGAAAGAACATATATTTTGTGTAATTGGATGAACTTAACACACCTAGCAGGAAAGTCTCTTCCCCCAAAACCATAAGGTGTTGGACCATATCTTTGAGGGGAAAATCCTCTGGGCGGTGGACTCCTGTAATTTCTGTATGGTGGTGGTGACCAGTCCCTTCCATAATAGCCAGGAGATCTCCCTCTTCCACGGAAATATGGTGACTTTGATCTCCTCCTAGGTGGACTTCTGGAAAATGACCTTCTTCTAGGTGTAAGACTTCTAGAATACGATCTTCGTCTTAATGGGGGAGACCTGGAATACGTCCTCCTCCTAAATCTTGGTGACCTAGTTCTTGATCTTGTTCTTGACCTTGTATATGACCTTGATCTACCCCTGAATTTTTTAGGTGTCCATGACCTTGACCTTGGTCTTGGGGTCAATGATCTAGGTCTTGGGGATCTACTTCTCCTTGGTGTTAAAGATCGTGAGCGTGATCTTGAAAATGACTTTTTCTTCCTGTATGGTGATCGGGATCTACTCTTGGTATAAGAACGTTTCTTTGGAGGTGGGGTTCTTGAATATGAACGTTTCTTTGGTGGTGGAGATCTTGAGAATGACTTTTTATCTCTTGAACCTGTTTTAGGGGTTTTCGATCTGAAAAAAACATAAAAAAGGAATAAAATCACATAAAATAATATTACTTGATATTTAATGGATTCGAGAGAACACTCTAGAAGCTATAAATAAAATGCTCCACAGGGTGCAGCTTGATACGACCGCAGAGGTCGAACCCTGAATAGTTGGGGCAAGTATGGACACAACATTCAAGCTTGATACAGCTCTTAATTTGGATTGTGATTAAATATTTGACACAGCATAGGTTTCTGACACAGAATGAATGTGGTCTAAGAACTTAAAAATTTTAAATTGGACATTCACCTATTATGGTCCAATATCCAAAATCTAAATATATGGTTAGATTCAGCATATCATAGAACCCCAAGAGTTCAATTTTTGATGAAATCAAACAAAGTTTAATTTTGGACCCTTTGACCTCAATGTGGACAAAGTTGATAACGGGTCCAAAATCAAAAATCTATATACATGGTTAGATTCAGCATATCAAAGAACCCCATATATTTAATTTTGTTGAAATCAAACAAAGTTGAATTTTGACCCGATTTGGACCAACTTGAAAACTGGGCCCATAATCAAAATCTAAATACATGTTTAGATTCAGTATATCAAAGAACCCTAAGAATTCAATTTTGTTAAAATCAAACTAAGTTTAATTTTGGACCCTTTGGACCTTAATGTAGACCAATTTGAAAACGGGACCAAAATTAAGAATCTAAATACACGGTTAAATTCGGCATATCAAAGAACCCCAATAATTCAATTTTGATGAAATCAAACGAAGTTTAATTTTGGACCCTTTTGACCTCAATGTGGACAAAGTTGATAACGGGACCTCAATGTGGACAAAGTTGATAACGGGCCCAAAAATATAAAATCTAAATACATGGTTAGATTCAGCATATCAAAGAACCCCATATATTCAATTTTGTTGAAATCAAACAAAGTTTAATTTTGGACCCGATTTGGACCAACTTGAAAACTGGGCCCATAATCAAAAATCTAAATACATGTTTAGATTCAGCATATCAAAGAACCCTAAGAATTCAATTTTTGTTAAAATCAAAATAAGTTTAATTTTGGACCCTTTGGACCTTTATGTAGACCAATTTGAAAACGGGACCAAAAATTAAGAATCTAAATACACTGTTAGATTCGGCATATCAAAGAACCCCAATATTTCAATTTTGATGAAATCAAACAAAGTTTAATTTTGGACCCTTTTGACCTCAATGTGGACAAAGTTGATAACGGGCCCAAAATCAAAAAAATCTAAATACATGGTTAGATTCAGCATATCAAAGAACCCCATATATTCCATTTTGTTGAAATCAAACAAAGTTTAATTTTGGACCCGATTTGGACCAACTTGAAAACTGGGCCCATAATCAAAAATCTAAATACATGTTTAGATTCAGCATATCAAAGAACCCTAAGAATTCAATTTTGTTAAAATCAAACTAAGTTTAATTTTGGACCCTTTGGACCTTAATGTAGACCAATTTGAAAACGGGACCAAAAATTAAGAATCTAAATACACTGTTAGATTCAGCATATCAAAGAACCCCAATAATTCAATTTTGATGAAATCAAACAAAGTTTAATTTTGGACCCTTTGGACCTCAATGTGGACGAATTTAAAACGGGCCCAAAATCCAAAACCTTAATACACGGTTAGATTCAGCATATTAAAGAACACTAAGAGTTCAAGAATAAAACCCCATTGAAATTGGTCAAGAAATAAGCAATTTATACAAAGTATCTTCTTTTGCACAATACTGTGTAATTGAATATTTCTTGCAATTGCGCAATACTGTGCAATTGAATATTTCTTGCTATTATGCAATACTGTACAATTGACAATTTCTTGCTATTAGCAATATTGTGCTATTGGATATTTCTTGCTATTGTGCAATACTGTGCAATTGAAGATTTCTTGCTATTATGCAAATACTGTGCAATTGAAAATTTCTTGCTATTGCACAATACTTATTATATAATGATTTACACATCCTGTTTGGTGTGTATCTCCTGCCATATCATTATTATTTGCTTTAAAATATAAATCAGAAATAACCAACTTAAAATGGAAAATTCTAAAAAAAAAAAAAAAAAAAAAAAAGGAAAAAAAAATCCCCCAAAAATGTTTGAACCCCTTATGATTCATCACCCCAAACTCAATCCCAGCCTTCCTTTGAGGTATGGTACCTTGCAGTACAATTTCAGAGAGATCCATACACTTGAACACAAGTTATTGTCTGGAAACTAGAAAATGCTTATTTTGGCCCCTTTTGGCCCCTAATTCCTAAACGTTTCAGGCAATTACCCCAAACTCAATTGCAGCTTTCCTTTGTGATATGGAACCTTGTAGTACAATTTCAGAAAGATCCATACACTTACACACAAGTTATTGTCATGAAACTAGAAAATGCTTGTTTTTGCCCTTTTTGGCCCCTAATTCCTAAAATTTTGAGGCAATTACCCCAAAATCAATCCCAGCATTCCTTTGTGATATGGAACCTTGTGGTACAAAGTCAGAGAGATCCATACACTAACACACAAGTTATGTCTGGAAATTACAAAATGCTTATTTTGGCCCTTTTGGCCCCTAATTCCTTAACTGTTGGTACCATAACCCCCAAAATCAATCCCAACCTTCCTTTTGTGATATTGAACCTTATGGTAAAATTTCATAGAGATCCATTCACTTAAACTAAAGTTAGAGTGCGAAAACCAATGCGTCTTCGGACGACGACGACGACGACGCCAACGTCATACCAATATACGACCACAAAAAATTTTGCGGTCGTATGAAAATGTTTGGCATATTGCTGATTTTGAAATATACATCAACATATTACTCTTGTGATATGTCTGTGAACCTTCATACAATCATCAGGTACTAAGGTTTCCTCTACCAGTAAAAAATGACTGCAATGATATTGCCAAATGTGCTTAAAGCGGCATTAAAACACCAACAATTAATCAATCAATCATACACTCAAATTACAAAAATTATTTTTTGTGAAATGGAAGCAAATGAGCTGTATTTAGTGCCTCTTACAAACAAAAAATAACATTTTACAGTTAATTTGAAACAGATGATTTATTCAAATTTTAATAACAAGTTTTACTTCAAATTAAAAATTCAAGAACCACGGCTCTTTTGGGGAGATATATAATATTCATAGATATTTTGTTTCGTTTACCTACTGGTTTCCAGATATGATCTCTATGTTTCATCTCGTAAGAACATTACTTTGGAATGTTACCAGTATAAATACACATGTATAACTGTGAAATTGAATTCTGAGGAAGACCCAAAGTGAAGGGAGGAGTAGTACAGAATTTTAGAATAAGTTTTAACTCTTCGAAGTTTGGGGCATATAAATTTTGAAAATATGCCACACAGCCCTATATTTTGACCTTTGAAAAAAAAAAAAAATGCATATGAGCTTTCCATTCTAGGATATGATTTTTTACGAAACTTCATAGTAAAAGTGGTACAGTTTTAGCCGTAAAAGGAGTTCCTATGGGAAATTGCATTGTCTATATTTACAGAAGTGCAACCTCTTTATATAAATTCAAAAATGTGATTTACATGTTAACAAATAAAAGGAAATAATTATAAATTTCAATATAATTCATACTGGTACAACAAAATCATTCCTTTAATTTAGAGAAAATCTAAATAAAATGAAAACATGATTGTTGCAGTATAATATAATAACAATCTAATGGACTGAAAACAAACAAACAAGTGTTAAATAAAATAATTTAACACCCAAACATCAATCTACATAATAGTTAAAAGAAAATATAAACAATAAAGGTTTAGATAAATTATATTCAGATTTCTCAATATAGGTTTACAACTATCATTGTGTGGATTTGTGTACATATTTTCCATCACACATACATTGTCCTTCAATAATTTCATTAATAAATGCAATCATCAACTTCCAATTTGTTTTGTTTTTTTTTTGCTTTTCTCTTTGAACCAAGTAGTCAATAAGTCTTTTTTAAAATTTATTCATGTTTTCTCAACGTGATAATTTTGTTTTGTTTAGTTTTTAAGGGGGGATTGTACTATCTGTACATAAGTCTTAAAAAAATATTGTATTGAGAACATGCAAGTTTGATGCATGCAACATTGTTGTTCACAAATACACATACGAATAAAGGAACCAACTTCTCCCAGTAGGTTCATATACTCTTAATGGTTTGTGTTGATTATAGACTAACCTGTCTAAATCACACTCGTATAAACAATGAAGTTGCCTTAATTTAACTTTGATATCAGACATACAATGATTATTCTTTAGTTAATTTAACATTTGTAAACAAAATACCTGTCTGAACCTTATAAATTTTTTAGCTTTGTGAGAACTGTTTCAATGTATTGACAGATTGAAAAATTTTACATACTTGTTTTTTAAAAGCCTCTTCTTTTCTCTGTAAAATTCATGTTCTGAAAGAGGTTTGGACACCTGAGGTGGTATAAATCCTGGTGGTACACCATATGGTGGTGGAGGGACTAGACTAGGAGGGTATAACAAAGGTGGTCTGTATCCTGGGGCGTGTAAAGTAGTGTTTGGTAGAGATGCTGAAATAAAAAGTATGTTATTAAAATACTTTTGCACAGTTGAAGCTATAAAATGAAAATACAAGTGAAATTAATTTTTAAAATAAATATTATAAATACATAAGGAAAAGAACTTTTCAAGAATTAAATAATCAAAATAATATCATCTTTAACTGTTTACTTTTGCAGATACAATGAGTGCACATGGAGAAAGTACTAAGGATTAAGAAAAATTCACAAAGGAAGGATATGCTCTACATAATATGGCTTGATACGACCGCAGAGGTCGAACCCTGAACAGTTGGGGCAAGTATGGACACAACATTCAAGCTTGATACAGCTCTGAATTTGGATTGTGATTAAATATTTGACACAGCATAGGTTTCTGACAAAGAATGAATGTAGTCTAAAACTTAATTTTTTTAATTTACCTATTATGGTCCAATATCCAAAATCTAAATACATGGTTAGATTCAGCATAGCAAAGAACCCCAAGAGTTCAATTTTGATGAAATCAAACAAAGTTTAATTTTGGACCCTTTTGACCTCAATGTGGACAAAGTTGATAACGGGCCCAAAATCAAAAATCTAAATACATGGTTAGATTCAGCATATCAAAGAACCCCATATATTCAATTTTGTTGAAATCAAACAAAGTCTAATTTTGGACCTCGATTTGGACCAACTTGAAAACTGGGCCCATAATCAAAATCTAAATACATGTTTAGATTCAGCATATCAAAGAACCCTAAGAATTCAATTTTGTTAAAATCAAACTAAGTTTAATTTTGGACCCTTTGCACCTTAATGTAGACCAATTTGAAAACGGACCAAAAATTAAGAATCTAAATACATGGTTAGATTCAGCATATCAAAGAACCCCATATATTCAATTTTGTTGAAATCAAACAAAGTTTAATTTTGGACCCCGATTTGGACCAACTTGCAAACTGGGCCACAATCAAAAATCTAAATACATGTTTAGATTCAGCATATCAAAGAACCCTAAGAATTCAATTTTTGTTAAAATCAAACTAAGTTTAATTTTGGACCCTTTGGACCTTAATGTAAGACCAATTTGAAAACAGGACCAAAAATTAAGAATCTAAATACACGTTAGATTCGCATATCAAAGAACTCCAATAATTCAAATTTTGATGAAATCAAACAAAGTTTAATTTTGGACCTTTGGACCTCAATGTGGACCAATTTAAAACGGGCCCAAAATCCAAAAACTTATTACACGGTTAGATTCAGCATATTAAAGAACCCCAAGAATTCAAGAATAAACCCCATTGAAATTGGTCAAGAAATAAGCAATTTATACAAAGTATCTTCTTTTGCACAATACTGTGCAATTGAATATTTCTTGCAATTGCGCAATACTGTGCAATTGAATATTTCTTGCTATTGTGCAATACTGTACAATTGACAATTTCTTGCTATTGTGCAATACTGTGCTATTGGATATTTCTTGCTATTATGCAATACTGTGCAATTGAAGATTTCTTGCTATTGCACAATACTGTGCAATTGAAAATTTCTTGCTATTGCACAATACTTATTATATAATAATTTACACATCCTGTTTGGTGTGTATCTCCTGCCATATCATTATTATTTGCTTTTAAATATAAATCAGAAATAACCAACTTAAAATGGAAAATTTTAAAGAAAAAAGGAAAAAAAAATCCCCCAATTTTTGAACCCCTTATGATTCATCACCCTAAACTCAATCCCAGCCTTCCTCTGAGGTATGGTACCTTGCAGTACAATTTCAGAGAGATCCATACACTTGAACACAAGTTATTGTCTGAAACTAGAAAATGCTTATTTTGACCCCTTTTGGCCCCTAATTCCTAAACATTTAGGGCAATAACCCCAAACTCAATTCCAGCTTTCCTTTGTGATATGGAACCTTGTAGTAAAATTTCAGACAGATCCATACACTTACACACAAGTTATTGTCCTGAAACTAGAAAATGCTTATTTTTTGCCCTTTTGGCCCCTAATTCCTAAAATTTTGAGGCAATTACCCCAAAATCAATCCCAGCATTCCCTTTGTGATATGGAACCTTGTGGTACAATGTCAGAGAGATCCATACACTTACACACAAGTTATTGTCTGGAAGTTACAAAATGCTTATTTTTGGCCCTTTTGGCCCCTAATTCCTTAACTGTTGGTACCATAACCCCAAAATCAATCCCAACCTTCCTTTGTGGTATTAAACCTTATGGTAAAATTTCCTAGAGATCCATTCACTTAAACTAAAGTTAGAGTGCGAAACCAATGTGTCTTCGGACGACGACGACGACGACGCTAACGTTATATTAATATACGACCACAAAAATTTTTATGGGTCGATAAAAATAGTATGTTTCATATATTTAAGAATTTTTATTTATTGAAAACATGATTGTTGCAGTATAATATAATAACAAACCTTGACCGAGATCTTGGAGACTTGGACCTCTTGAATTTTGGACTTTTAGACCTTGATTTTATTTTAGTTTCCTTTTCTATTGGTGGTCTTGTGTAATCATCTAATGGACTGAAAACAAACAAACAAGTGTTAAATAAAATAATTTAACACCCAAACATCAATCTACATAATAGTTAAAAGAAAATATAAACAATAAAGGTTTAGATAAATTATATTCAGATTTCTCAATATAGGTTTACAACTATCATTGTGTGGATTTGTGTACATATTTTCCATCACACATACATTGTACTTCAATAATTTCATTAATAAATGCAATCATCAACTTCCAATTTGTTTTGGTTTTTTTTTTGCTTTTCTCTTTGAACCAAGTAGTCAATAAGTCTTTTTTTTTTAAATTTATTCATGTTTTCTCAACGTGATAATTTTGTTTTGTTTAGTTTTTTAGGGGGGATTGTACTATCTGTACATAAGTCTTAAAAAAATATTGTATTGAGAACATGCAAGTTTGATGCATGCAACATTGTTGTTCACAAATACACATACGAATAAAGGAACCAACTTCTCCCAGTAGGTTCATATACTCTTAATGGTTTGTGTTGATTATAGACTAACCTGTCTAAATCACACTGGTATAAACAATGAAGTTGCCTTAATTTAACTTTGATATCAGACATACAATGATTATTCTTTAGTTAATTTAACATTTGTAAACAAAATACCTGTCTGAACCTTATAAATTTTTTAGCTTTGTGAGAACTGTTTCAATGTATTGACAGATTGAAAAATTTTACATACTTGTTTTTTAAAAGCCTCTTCTTTTCTCTGTAAAATTCATGTTCTGAAAGAGGTTTGGACACCTGAGGTGGTATAAATCCTGGTGGTACACCATATGGTGGTGGAGGGACTAGACTAGGAGGGTATAACAAAGGTGGTCTGTATCCTGGGGGCGGTAAAGTAGTGTTTGGTAGAGATGCTGAAATAAAAAAGTATGTTATTAAAATACTTTTGCACAGTTGAAGCTATAAAATGAAAATACAAGTGAAATTAATTTTTTAAAATAAATATTATAAATACATAAGGAAAAGAACTTTTCAAGAATTAAATAATCAAAATAATATCATCTTTAACTGTTTACTTTTGCAGATACAATGAGTGCACATGGAGAAAGTACTAAGGATTAAGAAAAAATTCACAAAGGAAGGATATGGAGAGGAGAATACAATATTATTTAATTTGATGGAATTTTTATCCTCTACATAATATGTAAGATTTGTTATCTATAATCCTTAAAATTTGACATTTGTACTGATGTCCCCTGATGCCCTGTGTCAAATTTGTCAATTTCAAAGATGATTGTTATGTAAAGTTTCAGCATAAATTCACACATTACTATTAATACTAAAACCCTGGAAATATCATTGATAGATGTTTTTTTTTTATAGCAATTAGATTTCCTCTAAGAAACACTCATTAAACATCTTACATGCAGAAATATAAAAACAGTACTTACAGAGTTACAGAGATTTTAAACATTTTCCAGTAAAAATAAAAAAAATTTCATATTCATTAAATGAAACAATTGAAAATATTTCAAAGCTTTTAAAAACATATAAATGTGACTGCAAACCAACCCTTCTTTGTTCCTGTTCCTCAAGTTCTGTATGTTTATATAGGACAGCAGCAGCAAATAGCAATCTAAAAAGGTATTTGTTTTTTATCTGACCAAGGATTTGCCTACATTGCAGGTTCTGCATTTTGTTATTGACCCTTAAATTCCATTAAATTTTGTCATTGTGTCCCTTCATTTAATTGTTATTCACACTGAATGTTACCTCTTTAAAAATGTCTATGATTAGTTAAAATTTTTGATTCAATTGGAGAAATGAAGCAAACTTTGTTATGGTGAGGAGCATAAACACTATCAAATGTTTTCACTGCACTCATTTCTGAGAAACTTGATTAAGAGACTAAATTTCAAACTTAACCAATTAGAGATGAGAATTAAGAGCACCTAAAGACATTTTCCCATTGAACTTCTTTATATTCCAATGTAATCTTATGAACGTTCAAAAAAGTGGAAGAAATAAATGCAAAATGTGTCCATGGGACACAGATGATGCCCCCACTAGCATATAACGTTATAAAGAGACAAAACTAGAGAACTGTAAAAGTGACAACACCCAAATTTGAACTTGATCTGTGTTTTATGGTAATAAGCATTGTGTATAAGTTTCATAACATTTGGTTGAGGCAAACAAAAGTAAGAGAACGGAAATGATATATATTCAGCAATTTTTCCATTTATAAAGGGCACAACTGAAGTACAGTAAAAGTGACGCCACCCAAATTCATACTTGATCTATGTTTTGTGGTAATAAGCTAGTGTATAAGTTTCATGACATTTGGTCAATGAAAACTAAAGTTAGAGAACAGAAACCAATTACAGAAAGTACAGATGGACAAGGGTAAACCTTAATTATTGGCGGGGCATAAAAAACCAGTCAGTTAGGCATTAAGGTGGCCAATATACCAATATTGCCATAGTATGACAAGCACCTACCAGGTGGCATGGATGGTCTGTATGCTCCTAAGGATGGTATAGGTACTTGTACTGGTGGAACATAATTCTCTACAGAGACTGATGACTTGGACTCTACTGGTCTGTATAATGAATACATCTTTACATTAGTCATACAGTTAAAATATAATACAATTAATACAGTAAGAATATATGTATAGATGTAACAAACAACTTGAGAAAACAATAAATCATTACTGTTTGAAATGTACTCAATACTTTCTGTAGAATGGCAGGCTTTTATTCCTGATGGTGTTGACTGTGCAGTGATGAAAAACAGTAATACAAATGTTTCTTAATTTAACCAGGACATTGGAGTAATTTTTATCATATTCAGTGTATAATTAACATACTGTATTTAATCACAATTACATTTGTAGATCCATAACATTATCACATGTAAAAATTAACTAATTCAATCATTGACAGGATATATCAAAACATTTAAAACTTCCTAATTAAGCTTGTATATTTCAATCTGATTAAAATATGATCTTTCATTTTGCTCTATTAGATTGTTTGTCATGTCTTCAGATCTTACACGTCATGACAAACAAATCTAACAGAGCAAATGAATGATCTGATTTTAATCAGACTGTCCTAAATTTATGAAGGCTTAATATTTATTTAATATATTTAATGTAACAAGCATTCTGTGAGTATTGCAGGCAATATACAGTCCCCTACCGGTTAAAAATTCTTTTTACTGGAACAAAATGCTAACTTGATCTATAACTTGTAATGGTGTAAACTATATAACGAATATAAAGTCAATAGATATAAGAAGATGTGGTATGAGTGCCAATGAGACAACTCTCCATCCAATCAATATCTTCAAGCATGACGAAAATAAATGTGCTTCGCCGAGCGCAGCTGGATATGACCGCAGAGGTCCAACCCAGGTGAACAGTTGGGGCAAAAATGGACACAATATTCAAGCTTGATACAGGTCTGAATTAGGATTGTATTAAATATTTGACACATTATAGGTTTATGACACAGAATAAATGTAGTCAAAGAACTTGAAATTGGTTATATGATTTGAATTTATATTCAATTGAAGACTTCTTGCTGTTGTGCAATACACTGTGCTGTTGCGCAATACTTAGTAAATCGGTTTTCAGACTATATACAAAGAATTAGCAAAATAAATTGTGACCCTCAATTTTTTTTTTTTTAAATTGATAATGCTTTTTTTTTACCTCCCCCCCACCCCCCTTCCAAAAAATAATAAAAAATTGATAATTTCTTAAATCTTGAGGAAAAAGAAAAAATATTCCCCCACCCCCAAAAAAAATATTTGAAGAAATTTTCTTTTTGTAAAATGTGGTACAATTTAAGAGACATCCATACACTTAAACACAAGTTATTGTCTGAAAACTATAAAAATGCTTCTTTTGGCCCCTAATTCCTAAACAGTTTTGGCAATTAACCCAAAATGAATCCCAACCTTCTAATTGTGGTATTGAACCTTGTGGTACAATTTCAGAGCAATCAAATTACTTATATACAAGTTATTGTCCTGAAACTGGAAAAATGCTTGTTTTTGGGCCAATTCCTAAGTGGTTGGGACCATCACCCCAAAAAACAATCCCAACCTTCCTTTTGTGATATTGAACCTTTTGGTTAAATTTCATCGAGATCCAAACACTTAAACTAAAGTTATTGTCTGGAAACCAAATGTCTTTGGAGGACATGACGATGACAACGTGATAGCAATATACGAAGGCACATTTTTTGCGGTCGTATAAAAAGTGTGGAAAATTGACTATTTAAGTTAATTTTCAAAGTTCAAGGACCATAACTCTGCACAAAATCATTAGACCGGAACAAAATTAGAACTTGATCGTAACTTGTCATGATGAAAATATAAACCAATCATCAAATCAATATCTTCAAGCATGACCAAAAAAAAGTGCAGAAAACAGATTATTTGAGTGAATGACCATAACTCTGCACAAAATCATTAGACCAGAACAAAATTCGAACTTGATCTGTAACTTGTCATGATAAAACAATTCACAAAATATCAAATCAATATCTTCAAGCACGAAGAAAAAAAGTGTGGAAAACTGATTGGCTGGACTGACGGATGGACAGACAGACGGAAAATTATGTACACACCCAAAAACAACTTCATATTTGGTGAGATTATGTCAATAATTATAATACAGATTTTCTTAATTTTGTTGTTTCTTGGCTGTGCACGATGTTTTCACAATGGAAATAATGATGATAAACTGAATAAATTCTGCAGTTTGCTTCGTTTTCATAAAAATGTTACATATTATAAAGTAACGGTCATAAATTATGTAATTCATTTATTTTTTTGTTATTTTAGGCATTTTCAAACATTATGTGCAAATTTGAAATAGTTTTCAAAAACTTCATTTTCTTGGGCCAAAACCAGGCCTTAATGCTCAGCCCCTTCTCCTTTATTACTGGTCTATTTCAGTGCCAATTAGCTTAGCTTAACAATACGTCCACTACATCTATGTAAACTTTCATCCTACACATGTACGATTTACAATGAAAAATTGAAATGATTTTAATTTGTCTTATTTCATTTTTTCTTGATCGTTACCTGTTTGATGTTGAAGTCTGGTCTTTGTCTGAAATATAAAACAATTATGAAAATAGTAAATATTAAATCTAGATCAGACCCAACTATGACATGATCTGATGATTAATGAAAATTTCTATAGACTGGCAATTTCATAGTGAAAACACATTAGGAGACTTTTCATTTGTGTAGTATGTTTTTCCCCATATAGCTTTCTTTACAGGATTTAAGTTGTTCTTGTTTATTACTGTATATTTTATTTTGTTTGTTGAACAGAGTTAAATAGGGAAGAAAAATCAGTTGTTCATATTTTAGACAGTGATTACACTATAATTCAAATTACACTCTTAAGTGAAACAAAATAATCATAAAAGAACTTGTTTTTTTTTAACATGAATCAACCCAACAAAAATTTTATTTGAGATGAATATTCATATCTTAACTTGACCAGAATAATGTATTTCAGTCATAAAAGATGGTCTCTCCCAAAATATGAAAGAACTCAATACTGATGAATAGGGAGTATGTCTTAAGTGTTGAAATCAAAAAGCAACAATGCATTTGTTTGCCATTTTAGTTCACAAAGTTACTAGCTGGGATCTATATTTAAGACAACAAACATTCTGAGAGTATTGCATGGCAATACATAGTCCTCTACCAGTTAAAAATTCATTGTACTGAAACAAAATGCTATCTTGATCTATAACTTGTCATGGTGTAAACTAAATAACAAATATCAAGTCAATGTCTTCAAGCATGATGAAAAAAAGTGAGGAAAACTGGTTATTTGAGTGAATTTTCTAAGTTCAAGGACCATAACTCTGCACAAAATCATCAGACTGGAACAAAATTCGAACTTGATCTGTAACTTGTCATGATAAAACTATATACTAATTATCAAATCAATATCTTCATTCATGATGAAAAAAAATGAGGAAAACTGATTATTTAAGTGAATTTTCTAAGTCCAAGGACCATAACTCTGCACAAAATCATCAGACCAGAACAAAATTCGAACTTGATCTGTAACTTGTCATTATAAAACAATACTTCAAATATCAAATCAATATCTTCAAGCAGGAAGAAAAAAGTGTGGAAAACTGATTTGAAGGACAAACAGACAGACAGACGGAGTGCAATCCTAAAGTCCCCTTCGACTTCGTCGGTAGGGGACTAATTACTAACAATATTAGCTTAATCTGTAACACACATTAAATGCACTTTTCAAATCCGTCCTAGCATTGGTCAGTTCTTTTATATTTCTTCTGGTTTGTTTAACAGAGTTAAATTGAGAAGAAAATTCCACTGTAGATACATTTGAAACAATGATTACATTATGATTAGAATACCCGTAACTAAGTTTTATCCATTAGATATATTTTTCAGTGAGACTGTAGCATACCTGTAGTAACAGCCTTTCTTCCACTCAAAACAGCAATGCCCTGAAACAACATACTTATAGTTAGTACATTTGAAAGTCATTTTTAAAGTTTTTATACATTTATTTTTTTATCAGCTAATAGACTATCTTTTCCCTAAGCTTACACTTGTTTTTTTTTCCATAACCATCAACATGTTTCTTTTTTTTTTTTTATCTTGTACTTATTTACTCCACTTTCTATGTGGGAAATCTGTGTTTTTCCAGTTTTTTTAGGAGAAACTACATCTACATTTTCTTGGAATAAATACTTGTGTGCTAAACCTAGACATATATTTGTTATTACTGAATAATCAATACTTATGATCAGTTTTAAGTGTAGCCAGTACATTCACTAACTAAAAGATTTAGTTTACAAACTACATATGTTCAGTCCCTAAGCTTACATAGTCCGATTCAATTTTTAATTCAACTTGTCAATATTTTCACAAATGAAAATCCCCTGATTGTCACATACATATATATTTATAATTCTCATAAATAAACTGTTGTCTGTTCATTGTCAGTCAATGATTGACAGTGTTTGTAGATAGATTTCATCAGTATATTCATGTACTAATTATTCCCAATATCATATGCAGCAGTAAGGAGATTAAATTAATTATGTTTATTGTGACTCTACAGATCATAAACTGGCTTGATTGCTGTCTGTCATATTAGTTTTAGCATAAATTAGACCATTGCTTTTCTTGAATTATTTCACATTTGATCATGCAAGTGCTTTTTATGGCTTACTATACAGTATGGGGTTTCTTGATTGTTGAAAGCTGTATGATAACATACATCTACCTAAGGAGTCATATAAACATGTAGGCTGTTTGGATCATTAGAGAAGATTTTCCAGTAAGTCAAGAAAATTATCAACATAAAAAATAGTTCTTTTGACACATGGTTATAAGTTCCCTTTATCTAGTGGAACTTTTCTATAATTCTTTATTACCTTTCCAATTTCTTCTACTGCTTTATTCTCATCTAATACAGGTGTTTCTGGTTCAGTGTCGGCTGTCAAATCTATTGTTTTACTGAAAATTTTAATCAAAATGTAATATATAGCAATGACTTCTTATAATGTGATTAACAAAAGTCATTTTACAATGATTGATAATATTAATGATGTATTTACGTAAAACAAAATAAAATGCTTCACTGCAGCTGGATAAAACCGCAGAGGTCCAACCCGGAACAGTTGGGGCAAAAATGGACACAATATTCATGCTTTATACAGGTCTGAATTTGGATTGTAATTAAATATTTGACACATATCAGGTTTCTGACACAGAATAACTGTAGTCAAAGAACTTAGAATTAGTTATATGATTAGAATTTATATTTAATTTTTTGCTTTTGTGCAATACGTATTTTTTTTAATACTTTAAATGTATTTGGATTACCTCCCTTACACTGCTTTTAAATTGTCCATTAACCAGGAAACCCTTGTTTTCCCCCCATTTTTGCCCCAATTCCTAAACGGTTTGAGCCATAACCCCCCAAAGTCAATCCTAACCATCCCTTTGTGGTATTGAACCTTATGGTAAAATTTCAAAGAGATCCATTCACTTAAACTAAAGTTATTGTGCGAAAACCAATGTGTGTTCGGACGACGACGACAACGTCATACCAATATAGTTGAGATTTGGAAGTGCCTTCCCTGGGTCCTATGTATGTTTTTAGGACACAGCCCTTAGAATTTAAAAGTTTTTTTAAAATTTTTACTATAAAAATGAAATAACAGTAAAGCAATAAACAATTTTCCTATACATTTCATAATAAACATGCTGCCATAACCTCTCATAAGGTAGAAACAAAAATTGTTTGAACCCTCTCATATTGTAGAATACTAACCTTGTATCTAACCTAAGTGGAGATGAAGTAACTTCTGTTGTCACTGGTGTACTGGTTGAGGGTGTTGTCCTTGGTGGGGGTGGTGGAGGGGGTGAGGGAGACTTTTGCTTCTCTCGTTTCTGATACAATGTTTCATTCTTGAAGTTATTTACAGAGACTCGTAATGACTTGTTGATAATTAATTTATCGGGCGAGACATTTTCCTCATGGCAAGTGGGACATTTGTGATCATCATCCTCTACTAAATGATTTCTTATACCTGTAATGAAATAGTACAAATAGGATAGTTGGAAGATCACATTTTCTGACCATAAACTGACAATTTCCATTCAATCTAGTGTAGAAATTCTAAAACAGGAAACATAACCATACTTTATTAAACTTAAAAAGGCAAATCATTATGTGACAACAATTAGTAATATTTAGCCCAAAATTTACGTAGCTAAGTTCGTTTTTCTCTTTCTCAAGATCTTTTTTATACCATACCTAAAAGTGTTCAAGGTATCGGTTGGTCTTCATGTCAGAGGATTTACCTATTTCACAACTTTGATTTCCAGTTATTTTTTAAAGAATCAATTGATGAAAATTTTCACAAAATGTAATGAATTATAAAATATATGTCGAGTTCCATTTTTCAGCAAATTTAACATTCCATTCCAACTTTAAAGTATAACCCTTTATATAAATAAGGAGATGATTTTTTTCTTCGCCTTTTTGAAAATTTTTGACTGTGTGTTCTAACTCGTACCTCTTTTTTTTTCAAATACCATTATTAAACTAAATTTTGCCTATAATTGCTTACATCCACTTCATTTGAACTTTGGTGGATAGTTGTCTAATTGGCAATCATACCACATCTCCTTATTTTTTTATTTTTATTGCTTTCTAGTAAAAATGCACTTACACTCATCACAGTAACTATTTCCACAACATGGTATAACTACAGCATCTGTTAATAGATCTTTACATAATAAACATGTTAGTTCTGAAGGTACTGACACATCTTCTCTCTTCTCTTCTGGTAGAGCTGGTAAAAATGGTGGTCTCTCTTTCTTTCCTTTCTTAAATGCCTCCCTGTGATAGAAGTCAATATATTTTATTTATCTTATTTTTTTTAAACATTTATGGTTAAAATACATTGACAATCAACCTTTTCATTGGTGGAGGAAGCTGTAGTGCCTGAAGAGAACCACAAACCTTTGGCAGGAAAACTGGCATCAGTAACATGTTTAAGTTTGAAAAGCATTGGTAGAATAGTTTTCAACTTATTAAAATGGGAGTTACATATTCATAGAGTAAAACAAATAAGCAATTGAACGATGTATGATTTATCTACATGAAAATGAATCTATTACTATTTCAATATAGAAACTAGCTGCCCCATGTTTAGGTCGACGATTTCCATGTTTTCTATATGGACAGTGCTCTGAATGCCCCAGCCATTCCTAAAAAAAAGGCCATCAGATGTCAGAGCAATCTCAGACTAGAACCAACGTTTACTAGACCATGTGACGACCAATAGTTTTACCGAGTCATGCATGCCGTTAGTTTTCTTGTTTGAATTGTTTTACATTTATCATTTCTAGGCCTTTTATAGCTTGTTATGCATTATGGTTTTGCTCATTATTGAAGGCTGTACGTTGACTTATAGTTGCTAATTTCTACGTCATTTTGTCTCTGGTGGAGAGTAGTCTCATGGGCAATCATACCATGTTTTCCTACTTTTATTATAGTTTTATATGTACATGCATCTTTTTATTCACTACCTGATCTGCTATTGCACAGAAACATGATGTATACACTACACAATCCTTTCAGAAAATACATACTGATCTATAGTAGGCACAGCAAATCTGCCCCCTCCAAGTGACATAGCTCCAGGTTCAGATTTTTTGGCAACAGTAAGGAAAGTATGAGGAATCCCTGTTGGTCTCTTCATTCTAATGTCATTTACTTCTGTTGTTTTAGGAGAACCAGTTGTTTCCTGAAATTTATAAAACTTTTACTATTAACCACAATGTTTTAATATTTTGACATTTTATAACAAAATACATAAAGAGAACAGTGTACATGGTTTTCACATTTAAACAATTGCTTAAAGTCAATCTTATTTTGGAATACAAATATTTAAATACCTATGGATTCTGAAATGGCAAATTAGTTGACTATCATGGTGAGTATTACACTCTATCTCTAGGTTGCATTTCTGTAAATATTGACAATGCAATTTCCCATAGGAACTCCTTTTACGGCTAAAACTGTACCACTTTTACTATGAAGTTTTGAAAAAGATCATATCCTAGAATGGAAAGTTCATATGCACTACAATTTTTTTCAAAGGTCAAAATATAGGGCTGTGCGGCATATTTTCAACATCTATATGCCCCGAACTTCTAAGAGTTTAAACTAACACTAAATTTCTTAACTATCCCTACCTTGACTGTAGGATTACCACAGATTTCTATATAGACAATATGCATATGTATATTTACTGGTAACATTCCCAAGTTATGTCTCTATGAGATGAAACCTAGAGATCATAACTGGGAACCAGTATGTAAACAAAATTAATTATCTATGAATATTCTATATCTCCCCAAAAGAGGCGTGGTTTGAGAAACAGCTGTATTTACAAAGTGCAACCTCTAAGAACACTATAGGGAACTGTTCTGTCTGACATGTATCTTATATAATCTCCTAATGTAAACCTACTATATCAACATTAGCATTAATGTCCTGAAACACTTACTGTACAAATGATAGCATTGGGAATGAATGAAGTATCCTAGCTTGTTATAAAAAATTCACTGTGCTGGCAGTTAAGGGTGATATGTCCTGGCTCTCTATAATAAAATTATTGTGCTGACAATTAAGGATGAAATGTCCGTACTTGTGAGATATAAAACATCCTGGCTTGTTACATATAAAACTGACTTTGTTGGCAGTAAATGAAGATTGAAATGGCCTCACTAAATACTATTAAAACTTACGGTGTTGGCAGCAGCATTTGGACAATTATGGATGAAATGTCCAGGCTTGTTACATTTAAAACATATATAGGATGGTGATGGTGTTCCTGTTGGCAGCTTCTTTTGATAACTGAAATTATAATAAATCTTTTACATGATCACTCTTCCTTACAGCATTAAAAAAATGTCCAATTTGGTTAACTAATAATAAGCCATACAACTTATCAATCTTTCTTTTAAGAGAAAATTTAGAACCATATGATATATCAGTACTTTTTCACCCCTTTTCTTCAAAATTTTGTTCTTAAAGCTTTAAATTTGTGTTCAATGTCTTGAAATATTATCTTTTACAAGCTGACTATTCATAAAGAGCAACACATTATGCAATTAACTTTTATCCCAATGAGTATTTTAAGAATTCATACTTGGCTGGATCAAAGTCTTTAGTAGACTGTGTCATCATTGCTTTAATCTTGTCCTCCTCAGATCCTACTGCTGTCACCAAATCTGCAATCTACAATAAATTTCATTCTTTTGATGCATTTAAATGCATTTCATAAAACTGTTTTTTCATAAATCGACGGCAAATCCATATGAAAAAATTTGATATTAGTTTCAGAATTTGATATGTAGCCATTAATGTTTTTGGTTACTGTTTACAATGTAAAGGCACAAAGTGTAATAAGGCAATTTTCATGGCGTGTACATTAGATCTTATGATGTCAGTATGGATCTATGATTTACAAATATCAAGTATATGTGGGATTTGGAAAAATAACCACAGTGTCTATTTCTAATAAAAACACCTTCCATATAAATATTAATGTATATCTTACATGTAATTGACATTCCTATCTTCAAATAATGAACAATATATAGTCTTTTTCTCTTTTCTCAAATTCAACATTAACTTGTCAGAATTCCAAGTATTTATCAAGCATCCTTCTACATATGCTTAGTAGTAGTTGTCGAAGACAACTTTGATAGACCAATATCATACTACCAACAGTTTTGTTTTTGTTTCAAGAAATACACTTTGTTTGTGAAATGGAACTCTTGTACATGAAGTTAACACAGACATATCTATAACTGATCTTTACTTGTTCAAATAATGAACAATATATAGTCTTTTTCTCTTTTCTCAAATTCAACATTAACTTGTCAGAATTCCAAGTATTTATCAAGCATCCTTCTACATAAATCAAATTTTATAAAGGTAAACCCACCTCTGCAAGGTTCTCCTTATTAATGACTGGATCTGGTAACTTGACTTGCGGTTGCTATTTATAAAAGACAATCAAAAGCATTTAAATATTGGTTATCATAAAATAAGAACTCTTCTCAAAATCAACTTTCATAGTACACACAATAGGACACTTAATATCATCTTCACTCTCTCTCTCTTACCCTCATTTTCAGGTGACTTGTCAAAGAACAATTTCCCAAGCAATACTTAAGTAAACAAATACACCTACTTTTGTTTTCATTTTTTGTATAATCCTTAATTTGATTAACTTGTTTACCAGTCATTCCTCCAAAGGCTCATCATATATTCAACTGCAACAAATTGTCAACCATTACGTCTTCTGTATCAAGTTGTATTCCAATAGACATTTGGCTACATCAGGAACAGCTTAACACAAACATTTCAAAAACAGACAGGCTTAGATCTGGATTCTACTATATTGTAAATTCAGAAATTATTGCGTGCATTTATTATTGCAAATGCATTGAAGAATGAACAAAAATGTGAGTTAAATTATTGCTATTTTAGGAAATGCTACATAAAGATATATGTATCAGATACCAGAATGTGAGTTCCAAAATACCAAGGAACAACATGCACTTTAGCAAACAATATTCTTTAAGGAGAACATAAGTTATTGCAAGCAATCAAAGCGTTTGTCGAAAGACAACTTTGATAGACCAATATCATACTACCAACAGTTTTGTTTTTGTTTCAAGAAATACACTTTGTTTGTGAAATGGAACTCTTGTACATGAAGTTAACACAGACATATCTATAACTGATCTTTTACTTGTTCCTTTTTCAAATGGATCAATAGGCATGAATGCAGGGACTTGGTTTTGCATGGACAAGGCTCCCAGTTAAGACACTTAGAATATGGAGACAATGAATAAAATGTTGTGAATAGTGATAAATCTACAGAGGTAAGAAGAAAGAAAAGCAAAAACAACGAGGGCACACACTAAAATGTCTCACACAAACTAAAAATTATCAATGATCAATGTCAATGAGGTCAATGTCAGATGAACCCTACCAGTTTGACATGTACACCTTACAATCATACCATACACCAAATATAGTAAACATATTACTTAAAGTATAGATCTGGTAACAAAACTTGATGTTGACCAAGGAACCATAAAAATGAGGCCAAGGTCAGTTCAATCCTGCTAGACTACATGTTCACCAAGCAATCATTCCATATACTAGTACTTAATATATTTGACCTATTGCTTATATTATCTCAGAAAAATCAGGTCAATGTCAGATGAAACTTGTCGGAAAGACATGTACACCTTACAATCATTCCATAAACCAAATTTAGTTGAACTATTGCTTATAGTACTTGAGAAACAGGCCAAACCACAAAAACTGAACAACGTCCATTGAACCACGAAAAAGGTCAAGGTCAGATGAAACCTGCTAGACAGATATGTACACAATTCAATCATTCCATACACCAAATACAGTTGATCTATTGCTTATAATATCTATGATACAGATCTAACCACAAAAGCTTAACATTGACCAATTAACCATAAAAATGAGGTCAAGGTCAGTCAGAAATGTACACCTTACAGTCATTCCATAATCAAATGCAGTTGCTTATAGCATATCAGATATGGACTTGACCACGAAAATTTAACCTTGAACATTGATGACATAAGGTCGAGGTCAGCTGAACAATGTCTGATGGCCAAACAGACTTTTCAAATATCACATATACCAAAGATAGTTATCCTATTACTCATAAGTGAGAAATTCACATTATAAACTATCATATACAATATTTTTAAGAAGTCCCTGAACCATAAAATAATGTCAAGGACAAAGGACACATGACAGACAGAAACATAAAACATCTCTATACAAGGTATGAGGCATATAGGTATTTATACAAATAATTAACGCCGTTGATGCTGTTGCTTGATTATCATCCCTATGTCCCAACATAAATTTTAAAGTAAATAAAAGAATTCCAATGTCCCTCACGTTGCACATATTTTATCTATCCAAGGTACAAGGGCGATAATTAAAAAAAGCACTTTTTTTCATTCTTTAAAACTTTTTATTAATATCTTAGAGAAACGAAGGCTTCAGAGCAAATGCAATGTGATTTCCATTATAATTTATATTTCCAAGGGGCATACTCGTTCAAAATATTTGTTCAGAACTTATTTTCGAAAGTATCTTCAAATACATTGATGATATAAACCTATATTATACATTAGAGCGCTCATAAGGCAATTTTCCATAACATTAATATTTCCAAGGGGCATAACTCTTTCAGAAATTATTGATCGACACTGATTTTCTATTTCATCAAAGACATTGCTAATATAAACCTATGATTTAAGTTTCAAAAAATTCTGTCAAGAATTGTACAAATGAGAGCGCTAACGATGCAATTTTCCATAAAATTAATGTTTCCAAGGGGCATAACTCTTTAAAAAGTAATTGATTGGCACTGATTTTTGAACTCGTCCAAGACATTGCTAATATAAACCTATGATATAAGTTTCATAAAAATCTGGCAAGAATTGTACAAATGAGAGCGCTAACGATGCAATTTTCAATATATTAAATGTTTCCAAGGGGCATAACTCTTTTAAAAATAATTAAACAGCACTGATTTTCGAACTCGTTTAAGACATTGCTAATATAAACCTATGAGTTTCATAAAATTCTGGCAAGAATTGTAAACATGAGAGCGCTAACATTGCAATTTTCCATAAAATTAATGTTTCCAAGGGGCATAACTCTTTTAAAAATAATTGATCGGCACTAATTTTCGAACTCATCCAAGACATTGCTGATATAAACCTATGATATAAGTTTCATAAAAATCTGGCTAGAATTGTACACATGAGAGCGCTAACCGGATGGACGGACGCCCGGTATTTCCATGTCCCCCGCAATGCATTGCACAGGGGACAAATTTTTTTTTATATATTCTAATGTATGGCGCTTTAATGTTAGGTTGTCATGTTCTGTGCTTATTTTTCCCAATCCATCAAGGATCATATCTCCTGAACAATAAAAATGAAAATTTTCAATGTAGAACTTGACACCCATTTTGTCAACAGTAACATAATATTTAAATTTGAAAAGCTTTGGTTGAAAAGTTCATGGGTAATTGCACAGAAACAACATAAAGTGCTATATTCCAATCTATCAAGGATTAATTGACTGTTTTTTGCTTAACATCCAGTGGTAAATATTTCATGCATGTTCATGGGTTATTGCAAGGAAACTGTCTACCTGCCAGCATAACTTCACCATTTAAATATCTGTATTTTTCCTTACATTTGCCTGCCAAGTTTTTTCAGACTGGTTAGATTTTTAAAGATATAATCAAAATGTGATTCCAGGTAAATAAGCTTTAATGAAAATATGTTCCACAATGAAATAGTTAGCGGAGCAGCATAATTCATACAAATCTTTGAATAAAGTCTGCCATTGAATAGTCATTCTCATCGCATATTTATAAATTGCTTAACATATCTTGAAAAGTAAATATATATAATGAGAAAACTGACTGATCAACATAAAGACTTTCTGCTCACTGTCATGCACAGTTAACAGACAAGGATGGAATTTTCAGTCGTCATAGTTTTTTAACAAATAAACCAAAGTTCAAAAACAAACTGAGCAAGAACAAATAGATTGGGCATGATGGAAAAAAACACACATTCAAAATGTCTCAAACATCTACCATATGGACTCTCAATTTTGCCCTCTAGATGTCCTATGTTTTTGTGTGTATGTGTGTTTGGTTGCTGTTTCATTGATGTATAAAGCTCATCTCCTTTTATTCATAATACAAACATTCTCCTTTCAAGTTTAATTTGGGACAGATGTGAATAAAACCAACAACTATAATGAATATTCTTAATTTCCATTTATATATTATGGAATGGTACTAAAACTAAGGTCTTATTGGTTTCAACGCTCTCAAATGTTTCATGAATTGGTTTCAGAAACTTTTGGTCTCAAGCATGATTAATGTAATGGTTATTCAAGAATCATATTTCTCTAATTTTCATGCTTTTTCACATTTCTCGACTGGTGTGAGAAAAATATTTCTTATCTCTAGATAAAACTTTGTTCTCAGCAAATGATTGATCAAAATTTAATTATGACATCAAATGTTCTTGGTTACTCCTGAATTTCCTATTATGACGTCATGAAAAAAGGCGACCATGCCTGATGATGTCACATATAAAGAAAACTACTTTCTGCAAATCTTTGAAAGGAAGGATAAACTTTGTTTAGATATTGTCTAAAATTCATTAGAGAAAAAGATTCCACCACCATCTCATGTATGACGATATTTCTCCATTCTCAACAGATAAATTTTAATTATTTAAAAAACTCAGCAAGCCTCGTGCATTAAATATTAAAATTTAACTGTCTCGAGTGGAGATATATAACACACTTAATGTCGTGGTGGAATCTACATGTAATTCACACTAAAATGGGAATCACATAATTTACTATATCACATGTAATAAGAACACATAAAGTGATAAATGGCTGTAGTTACTATAAACACAAATGATGATCTATGACGAAGATTTATCTGGTATCTTATGATATATTCAAGTCTGATTTCTAACCAGTGTATATGGTTATTTGTTTCAATCATTATCTTATAACCACTTTGGACATAAAGCTTAGTCATATGTTTGTCAGACTGGTTTACAGCTCAAAGTCTATGGTTTTCTGGATATACTAAGACCAAATATCATACAATAAATGGGACACAGATGATTCCCCTGCTTGCATATAACATTATAAAGGGACATAACTCAAGAACTGTATAAGTAATGCTACCCAAATGTGAACTTGATCTGAGTTTTGTGGTAATAAGCATTGTGTATAAGTTTCATAACATTTGGTTGAGGCAAACTTAAGTTAGAGAACGGAAACGAAAAATTCAGCAATTTTAACTAGAGGCTCTCAAGAGCCTGTGTCGCTCACCTGTATTTACTGATGCTTTGGAAATCATGTAAAATAAGGTGAAAAAAATCATAATTAATAGTATTAGATATTAGATATTATAATGATATCTAAGATAATAACAAAAAACTGTAAAATTTCTGTAAAATTACTAACTCAGGGGCAGCAACCCAACAACGGGTTGTCGGATTCGTCTGAAAATTTCAGGGCAGATAAATCTAAATCTGATGAACATTTTTGCCACCTGTCAGATTTGCTCTAAATGCTTTAGTTTCAGAGATATAAACCAAAACTGCATTTTACCCTATGTTCTATTTTTAACCAAGTTGGCCATGATGGTTGGAAGGCAGGGTCATCGGACACATTTTTAAACTAGATACCCTAATAATGATTATGGCCTAGTATGGTTAAATTTGTCTCAGTAGTTTCAGAAAAATTGTTAAAATTGACTATTAAGGGCAATAACTCCTGAAGGGACTCGACTGACAATTTTGTAGATCTTACTTTGCTGAACATTATTGCTGTTTACAGTTTATCTCTATCTATAATAATATTCAAGATAATAACCAATAAAATGCTCCATGAGGCGCAGCTTGATACGACCGCAGAGGTCAAACCCTGAATAGTTGGGGCAAGTCTGGACACAACATTCAAGCTTGATACAGCTCTGAATTTGGATTGTGATTAAATATTTGACACAGCATAGGTTTCTGACACAGAATGAATGTGGTCTAAGAACTTAAAATGTTAAATTGGACATTCACCTATTATGGTCCAATATCCAAAATCTAAATACATGGTTAGATTCAGCATATCAAAGAACCCCAAGAGTTCAATTTTGATGAAATCAAACAAAGTTTAATTTTGGACCCTTTTGACCTCAATGTGGACAAAGTTGATAACGGGCCCAAAAATCAAAAATCTAAATACATGGTTAGATTCAGCATATCAAAGAACCCCATATATTCAATTTTGTTGAAATCAAACAAAATTTAATTTTGGAACCCGATTTGGACCAACTTGAAAACTGGGCCCATAATCAAAAATCTAAATACATGTTTAGATTCAGCATATCAAAGAACCCTAAGAATTCAATTTTGTTAAAATCAAACTAAGTTTAATTTTGGACCCTTTGGACCTTAATGTAGACCAATTTTGAAAACGGGACCAAAATTAAGAATCTAAATACACGGTTAGATTCGCATATCAAAGAACCCCAATAATTCAAGTTTTGATGAAATCAAACAAAGTTTAATTTTGGACCCTTTGGACCTCAATGTGGACCAATTTAAAACGGGCCCAATATCCAAAAACTTAATACACGGTTAGATTCAGCATATTAAAGAACCCCAAGAATTCAAGAATAAAACCCCATTGAAATTGGTCAAGAAATAAGCAGTTTATACAAAGTATCTTCTTTTGCACAATACTGTGCAATTGAATAGTTCTTGCAATTGCGCAATACTGTGCAATTCAATATTTCTTGCTATTGTGCAATACTGTACAATTGACAATTTCTTGCAATTGCGCAATATTGTGCTATTGGATATTTCTTGCTATTGCGCAATACTGTGCAATTGAAGATTTCTTGCTATTGCGCAATACTGTGCAATTGAAAATTTCTTGCTATTGCACAATACTTATTATTATATAATAATTTACACATCCTGTTTGGTGTGTATCTCCTGCCATATCATTATTATTTGCTTTTAAATATAAATCAGAAATAACCAACTTAAAATGGAAAATTTTAAAGAAAAAAAAATCCCCCCAAATTTTTGAACCCCTTATGATTCATCACCCCAAACTCAATCCAAGCCTTCCTTTGATGTATGGTACCTTGCAGTACAATTTCAGAGATCCATACACTTTAACACAAGTTATTGTCTGAAACTAGAAAATGCTTATTTTGGCCCCTAATTCCTAAACGTTTCAGGCAATTACCCCAAACTCAATTCCAGCTTTCCTTTGTGATATGGAACCTTGTAGTACAATTTCAGAGAGATCCATACACTTACACACAAGTTATTGCCATGAAACTAGAAATATGCTTGTTTTTGCCCCTTTTGGCCCCTAATTCCTAAAATTTTGAGGCAATTACCCCAAAAATCAATCCCAGCATTCCTTTGTGATATGGAACCTTGTGGTACAAAGTCAGAGAGATCCATACACTTCTCGACTGGTGTGAGAAAATATTTCTTATCTCTAGATAAAACTTTGTTCTCAGCAAATGATTGATCAAAATTTAATTATGACATCAAATGTTCTTGGTTACTCCTGAATTTCCTAACACACAATGTCGTGGGAATCTACATGTAATTCACTAAAATGGGAATCACATAATTTACTATATCACATGTAATAAGAACACATAAAGTGATAAATGGCTGTAGTTACTATAAACACAAATGATGATCTAAGTGTATATGGTTATTTGTTTCAATCATTATCTTATAACCACTTTGGACATAAAGCTTAGTCATATGTTTGTCAGACTGGTTTACAGCTCAAAGTCTTGGTTTTCTGGATATACTAAGACCAAATATCATACAATAAATGGGACCAGATGATTCCCCTGCTTGCAAAATCAATCCAAGAACTGTATACTACCCAAATGTGAACTTGATCTGAGTTTTGAATAAGCATTGTGTATAAGTTTCATAACATTTGGTTGAGGCAAACTTAAGTTAGAGAACGTTCAGCAATTTTAACTAGAGGCTCTCAAGAGCCTGTGTCATTTACTGATGCTTTGGAAATCATGTAAAATAAGGTGAAAAAATCATAATTAATAGTATTAGATATTAGATATTATAATGATATCTAAGATAATAACAAAAACTGTAAAATTTCTGTAAAATTACTAACTCAGGGCAGCAACCCAACAACGGGTTGTCGGATTCGTCTGAAAATTTCAGGGCAGATAAATCTAAATCTGATGAACATTTTTGCCACCTGTCAGATTTGCTCTAAATGCTTTAGTTTCAGAGATATAAACCAAAAACTGCATTTTACCCCTATGTTCTATTTTTAACCAAGTTGGCCATGATGGTTGGAAGGCAGGGTCATCGGACACATTTTTTAAACTAGATACCCTAATAATGATTATGGCCTAGTATGGTTAAATTTGTCTCAGTAGTTTCAGAAAAATTGTTAAAAATTGACTATTAAGGGCAATAACTCCTAAAGGGGTCGACTGACAATTTTGGTCATGACAACTTATTTGTAGATCTTACTTTGCTGAACATTATTGCTGTTTACAGTTTATCTCTATCTATAATAATATTCAAGATAATAACCAAAAACTGCAAAATTTCCTTACAATTACCAATTCAGGGGCAGAAACCCAACAACAGGTTGTCAGATTTGTCTGAAAATTTCAGGGCAGATAGATCTTGACCTGATAATCAGTTTTACCCTGTGTCAGATTTACTCTAAATGCTTTGGTTTCAGAGATATAAGCCAAAATCTACATTTTACCCCTATGTTCTATTTTTAGCCATGGCAGCCATCTTGGTTGGTTGGTGGGGTCATCGGACACATTTTTTAAACTAGATACCCTAATAATGATTGTGGCCAAGTTTGGTTAAATTTGGCCCAGTGGTTTCAGAGAAGAAGATTTTTGTAAAAAGCTAACGATGACGACGACAACGACGACGGACGACAGATGCCAAGTGATGAGAAAAGCTCACTTGGCCCTTTGGGCCAGGTGAGCTAAAAAGGCATAACTCTAGAACAGTAAAGTGACGCCACTAAATGTGTTTTGTGGTAATAAGCATTATGTATAAGATTCATAACATTTGGTTGAGGCAAACTAAAGTTAGAGAACGGAAACCAATTTCGGGACGTACAGACAGACAAGAGTAAAACTCAATGCCCCCTCCACTACGGCGGGGGCATAAAAATTATTGCAGACAAGTTTGTAAAGATCAATAATTTAAACTTGAGGTCAAAAGTCAGGTCACCTAAGTCATGATGGTAATGGAGGTCTGACAAGTGATACAAAAACTTGGAAAATATGGTGAGTGACCCAGCAAACTTGCCAAAAATATACAATATTCATACAGTGTAGGAATATATAAAATTTATTTGTAAGAGCTTTAGATAAAATGCTTCGCTGAGCGCAGCCTGATACGACCGCAGAGGTCGAACCCTGAACTGTTGGGGTAAATTTGGACACAATATTCAAGCTTGATACTGTCTGAATTTGGATTGTGATCAAATTTTTGACATAATATAGGTTTCTGACACAAAATAAATGTGGTCAAAGATCTTACAAATCTATTGTGAAATACTATGCAATTGCAGATTTCTTCTTGAAACTTTTCAAAAATTTGAAATTTGAAAAAAAAAATATGAACCCCTTAAAAAAATTGGAAAAAAATCCCCTCCCCCAAACTTTTTGAATTCCCCCTATGAGCAATTACCCCTAAACTCAATCCCAGCCTTTCCTTTGTAGTATGGAACCTTGTAGTACAATTTCAGAGAGATCCATACACTTAAACACAAGTTATTGTCTTGAAACTAGAAAAAATGCTTGTTTTTAGCCCTTTTTTGGCCCCTAATTCCTGCATGTTTGGGGCAATTACCCCCAAACTCAATCCCAGCCTTCCCTTTGTGATATGAAACCTTGTGGTATAATGTCAGAGAGATCCATACACTTACACACAAGTTTTAATCCGGAAACTATAAAAGTGCTTGTTTTTGGCCCCTTTTTGGCCCTTAATTCCTAAACTGTTGGCACCATAACCCCCAAAATGAATCCCAACCTTCTATTTGTGGTATTAAACATTGTGGTACAATTTCAGACCAATCAAGAAACTTATACACAAGTTATTATCCTGAAACTAACAAAAAGCTTGTTTTGGGCCCCTAATTCCTAAACGGTTTGGACCATCATCCCCAAAATCAATCCAAACCTTCCTTTTGTGGTATTGAACCTTCTTGAAAAATTTCATAGAGATCCCTTCACTCAAACTAAAGTAATTGAGCGGAAACCAAATGCGTCTTCGGACGACTACGCAGACGATGACGACATCATACCATTATACGATCCCAAAAAATTTTTTGCGGTCGTATAAAATGAGATAAGTGGACTGGCCAAGCGTTTCTACTGTTCCGTAGTGAGTAACATTAACAATTAACTTTATATTTTCATACATGGTACAAATAATGTTTTTATCCTGCAGTTTAACATTGAGCTTTAACAGAAGGTGATTTTAGCTGAATTTGTTTTTGATTAAATCGACATGACTTTAATGCAACCGTAATGAGGACCCCAAATTGAACTGTGACATAATTAGTAATATAAACATAACCTTTCGCTCGCAACAGAAGCAGGGTACCAGGAGTTTATAAACATTTATAATTTCATGTTATCTGTACACTTGTATTCATATAGTAGAAAGATCAAATGCAGGATAAATATAAATAATTTGACCATGATGACAAAGTTTGTCATGACAGTATATGTATGACATATATAAGAGTTAACTTGGAAATACTTAGTTACCACATTAATATGTATTGACGTCTGGTCACCATTATGTGTTGGTCATGTTAGTATGCATCTCCAATGCTAATGCCATTTATGATGATCCATGCACAATATTATAATTCTAAGTTGGTTCATTATGAAGTTCTGGCACAAACAGGCTTACTTGCAAAAGAGGCAATAAGGAGGTGTGCATAAATGCCCCATAGATAAAAACATTGGAAGTCTTACAAATAATATAATTTTGGGGTATGTGTGTGTAGTTTTAACTGTAAGGTTGTTCAAACTTTATTATCAAGTATCACAAGTCTATGTAAAAAAATAAGAGTTCTGACCCAAAAAGCTTTCTTTAAAAATCAATAACTTAAACTGGTCTTAAAGTCAAATGTCTTGGCATGACAGAACATCAAATCATCTTATGGTGATAACCCCATATAATATGCCATGTCGTCTTTTGTCTGTAAACCTGGCTTTTTATACAAAGTAGCTTTTCGGTGTAAATGTTGAACCATGAAAGACAATTTATCAAACTTTACATTGTATTCACGGATAGTGGTAAATGATGAATTTACAATGTAAAATCAATGAAAATGGGCTAATGACAATGCCTTAGGTTAACATTATTGAAGATATGTTGAATGCTGCTGATCAAATTTTCATTCTGAAAGCCCTTGATGTGAAACTTTATAATGTTTTCCATTATTGTGGATTCATTTATTTTCATGGGTACCAATTAACATGAAATTGAGGAAAAATCATATTTTCATGAATATTTGATTTCATGGTTTTGCAGAGCCTGCACACAAGCCTACAGAAAATTTGTACTTTGTTGAACATTTAAATTCTTGGATCACCTTTACCCACGAAAACCACAAAAAATGGTAGCCCACACTTAATAATAAATACACAGTTATTTAGAGCAATAATGGTGAATAAAATGCTCCATGAGGCGCAGCTTGATACGACCGCAGAGGTCGAACCCTGAATAGTTGGGGCAAGTATGGACACAACATTCAAGCTTGATACAGCTCTGAATTTGGATTGTGATTAAATATTTGACACAGCATAGGTTTCTGACACAGAATGAATGTGGTCTAAGAACTTAAAAATTTTAAATTGGACATTCCCCTTTTATGGTCCAATATCCAAAATCTAAATACATGGTTAGATTCAGCATATCAAGGAACCCCAAGAGTTCAATTTTGATGAAATCAAACAAAGTTTAATTTTGGACCCTTTGACCTCAATGTGGACAAAGTTGATAACGGGCCCAAAATCAAAAATCTAAATACATGGTTAGATTCAGCATATCAAAGAACCCCATATATTCAATTTTGTTGAAATCAAACAAGGTTTGATTTTGGACCACGATCTGGACCAACTTGAAAACTGGGCCCATAATCAAAAATCTAAATACATGTTTAGATTCAGCATATCAAAGAACCCTAAGAATTCAATTTTTGTTAAAATCAAACTAAGTTTAATTTTGGACCCTTTGGACCTTAATGTAGACCAATTTGAAAATGGGACCAAAAATTAAGAATCTAAATACACGGTTAGATTCGCATATCAAAGAACCGAATAATTCAATTTTGATGAAATCAAACAAAGTTTAATTTTGGACCCTTTTGACCTCAATGTGGAAAAAATTGATAACGGGCCCAAAATCAAAAATCTAAATACATGGTTAGATTCAGCATATCAAAGAACCCCATATATTCAATTTTTGTTGAAATCAAACAAAGTTTAATTTTGGACCCCGATTTGGACCAACTTGAAAACTGGGCCCATAATCAAAAATCTAAATACATGTTTAGATTCAGCATATCAAAGAACCCTAAGAATTCAATTTTGTTAAAATCAAACTAAGTTTAATTTTGGACCCTTTGGACCTTAATGTAGACCAATTTGAAAACGGGACCAAAAATTAAGAATCTAAATACACGGTTAGATTCGCATATCAAAGAACCCCAATAATTCAATTTTGATGAAATCAAACAAAGTTTAATTTTGGACCCTTTGGACCTCAATGTGGACCAATTTAAAACGGGCCCAAAATCCAAAAACTTAATACACGATTAGATTCAGCATATTAAAGAACCCCAAGAGTTCAAGAATAAAACCCCATTGAAATTGGTCAAGAAATAAGCAATTTATACAAAGTATCTTCTTTTGCACAATACTGTGCAATTGAATATTTTTGCAATTGCACAATACTGTGCAATTGAATATTTCTTGCTATTGCGCAATACTGTACAATTGACAATTTCTTGCTATTGCGCAATATTGTGCTATTGGATATTTCTTGCTATTGCGCAATACTGTGCAATTGAAGATTTCTTGCTATTGCGCAATACTGTGCAATTGAAAATTTCTTGCTATTGCACAATACTTATTATATAATAATTTACACATCCTGTTAGGTGTGTATCTCCTTCCATATCATTATTATTTGCTTTTAAATATAAATCAGAAATAACCAACTTAAAATGGAAAATTTTAAAGAAAAAAAAGAAAAAAAGAAAACACCCCCAAATTTTTGAACCCCTTATGATTCATCACCCCAAACTCAATCCCAGCCTTCCCTTTGAGGTATGGTACCTTGCAGTACAATTTCAGAGAGATCCATACACTTGAACACAAGTTATTGTCTGAAACTAGAAAATGCTTATTTTGGCCCCTTTGGCCCCTAATTCCTAAACGTTTCAGGCAATTACCCCAAACTCAATTCCAGCTTTCCTTTGTGATATGGAACCTTGTAGTACAATTTCAGAAAGATCCATACACTTACACACAAGTTATTGTCATGAAACTAGAAAATGCTTGTTTTTGCCCTTTTTGGCCCCTTATTCCTAAACGTTTCAGGCAATTACCCCAAACTCAATTCCAGCTTTCCTTTGTGATATGGAACCTTGTAGTACAATTTCAGAAAGATCCATACACTTACACACAAGTTATTGTCATGAAACTAGAAAAATGCTTGTTTTTGCCCTTTTGGCCCCTAATTCCTAAAATTTGAGGCAATTACCCCAAAATCAATCCCAGCATTCCTTTGTGATATGGAACCTTGTGGTACAATGTCAGAGAGATCCATACACTTACACACAAGTTATTGTCTGGAAGTTACAAAATGCTTATTTTGGCCCTTTTGGCCCCTAATTCCTTAACTGTTGGTACCATAACCCCAAAATCAATCCCAACCTTCCTTTTGTGATATTGAACCTTATGGTAAAATTTCATAGAGATCCATTCACTTAAACTAAAGTTAGAGTGCGAAACCAATGCGTCTTGGACGACGACGCCGGACGACGACGGCACGACGACGACGGCGGCGACGCGCCAACGTTATATAATATATACGACCACAAAAATTTTTTGCGGTCGATAAAACCACTTTTTGAAGTTGGAAAACTAGATATCTGTTCATAAGTTGAGAAATGGCATTTTCATAAATCCCATGAAAATACCAGGCACTGAATTTCACACTCCTTTGATATATTTCCGATCTAAACCATTAACATTAATTTGAACTTGGATCAGAAATGAAGGTGAGACTGTGCTCACACTAATTGGTTTTCCACATTATTATTTTAAGACTGATGATAAAAATTGCACTCTTCTTTGAGTACAACTGGTTAATTTTAAATTCTACAAGCTTAAAGACATGGTTCACTTATCCATAAGCCCTTTTTTTATTTTCAAAATAAACTCTCAATCTCATCTATACCAGACAATCTTTACAGATAATTGAAATCCTTATATATAATGAAATGTATCACACGTTTTTTCAAGTTTTGACCCTGTAAGCATTTCGGTCTATTTGTACCACTTTCTCTTGTGATGGTAAAGTGGATAATGGAATATCGTTAAACTTAAATTTCATCAATTTTAAAAACCAAATGTTTAATAAAAAAAGTGCTTTCAGAAGTTTTCCATGAAACCAATTTACTTCTTTACTGTACATTTACATACAAATTTCTTCTATTTCAGTGTCAAGTTATGGGTATGAACATATTTGTCCAACTTCTTAAAAGTCATAGTGGAGTAATGTTATACAATGTATACAGGTAATTTGAAGTTTTACAATGTCCCTAACTAACAATAGACACATTAAATATTACAAAAAATATGTCAGTCTCCTATGGCTGGGTTGTAATATTTGTGACTCAATTTTGCTGAAAAATGACCAAGTTCCTATGCATGGACAAAGGAGAAAAATTTCTGTTGGAGTTGACTACACAGAACTTGTACCCTCTTTCATGAATTTGCTAAAATGACTAAGTATGGAAAAATTAGGAAAAAATCCTCAAACAATTCCATAATAGCAGGAGCACAACTTCAACATATGTACAATCTCTCTGTGAAGTTTCAGGGTTCTGAAATCTGTAGGAATTGATCACACAAATATGGTATCCACTTTTACCTGGCCGTCCGCTCAACATCACAATACAATAAGCCTGTTTTGGACTTTGTCCAACCCAGCCAAAATTTAACATACTTGTATCTAAAAGATTATAGCACTTATTTTAAGTTCTTAGACTAAGTTTCAGTTATAATCAGTCCTCTCAGAAACATTTTCTGATGTATTGAAAGGATTTTAAAATGATTGTAAACATCTTACTCATAGATTTATTCTCATGTGAAACTTGTATTTTGGTATAAACTCCAGTTACTTTTTTCTATAAAGACCAAGATACGAGACTTCCAAGAATATTAAAGAGTGAATACATCATTTTGTAAGTAGAACTCTGAAACAGTTTAAAGGACAATTATTAATTCCCTACCTTGTTCTTGACAAGTCACCCAAAATATTGTTGAAAACAAATCATTACAGTATTAGCTCTGGATCTGTGTATAGTTGTTATATGCATTCTTCCCTGGTCACTGTTGTTGATGTAGTCTCTGGACAGAGCATAATACTGTACTCTCACACACAGTCATACACACCAACAATGAAACAAAGAGAGATACTGGTGTATTTTTTATTTTGACAGATGATATCAAGATCATTCTAGATAAATGATATCCTCGTATTGTACGTCCTCCATTTGTAACAATTCAGCAATTGGAAGTCCATATCAACTCCGGATAATAAAGTTCATCTAACACCATATTATGTAAAGTTCATATAGCACCATATCACGTAAAGTTCATATTACTGATCAATTCAGTTCATGGATAATGTTTATAAAGTTCATCACAATATGGTTTCCACAATTCTTGAGTCCAGTATAAAATGTCTTATAATTACATAATTAATAAATGGTTCTATGTAGTCAGCATACATATCAGTTTTCCATGAATTTTCAATTTAAAAACATTTTAATCATCATAACTTAAGTTTTGCAGATACACTTTGTACACACTGAGAAAAACTCGTATTTGATTATTGTAGTATAAAAACCATTTTCTCAACGTTTCAGACATATAACATCTAAAGGCTTTGTTAAAGGTGACTGGTCAACCTTTAGAGAGAGACTAAGTATGTTCTCTTTTGAATATCTACACAAGAATAACATTTTTTAATAAAGACACTAATTGTGTCAGCTAGACCTGTATATGTAAGAACTTCACATATATCTTCACTGATATTAAAATCCAAGTAGCATGTTTGACAAATGCATGACCAGGTAGGATGTTGGACACATGCACATACAAACAAACACTTATATAGATTTGTAAAGCTTACTATGGGTTTTGCTCTTTGTTGGAGGCTTTATGAAGATTTATAATTTTACATTTTTTCCTTATGTCTTTATTGATACTTGTCTCATTAGCAATCATACCATATCTCCTAATTTTCACATATTAATTAGACCAAAGAGAACTTATGGAAGAATGTATCATCATAACTGAATTCATTTCAACATAACAAACATTTATGTCACTGGGTTTGTCATCTTGTCTGATCTACTCCACATTTCCTATTCATACTCGACTGAAAATTTATTCATGGCTAAGTTGTAAAGCAAAGCTAAGACAAATTTTAACCCTCTTTACAAGACCACTAGGACAAATAGCATAAATGTGGCATTCGAAGACCTTATATTGTTAGTCATGTTTTCCCAGTTTTTAAAAACACAAGCAATCAAGGAAATAATATAAGACTATAGAATTGAGTTGACTTATTCTTTAAAGAATATTCTGAAAGACAAGACATCTATGAATACTATATGGATGGTATCACAAGTTGATACTGAAAAGTAATACCATTGTCTTTGACCCAGCAACTTACATCTATGCCAACAGCAAGATAAAAACATCAGTATTCACTGGAATTTTATTTTTAATGTACTATCTGAAGTATTGTGGTCATCTGAATACTACCACTTGTACTTTTGTATTCAAAAAGACTTCCATAGTAAACAATAATTTAAATTTAATTAATTGTATACAATTAAAAACAGATTTTGACATTTTTAGGCAAAATGAAGACGAGTGAACCTCATGACTGCTCATTATGAATGAATTTAACTGAAGAATTATTTCTGAAATTCTGCTCAGCAAATGTTTTTATTGCTTAAAATCAACAGAATCTGTGTGAACATAATGAAATCATATTTCCAGTTTATATATAACATAGGTGCCAACTCTCAATCTTTTGAAAAGGTTGTCATAACTCCATTTTTCTCCCTCTATTCATTATAAGCAGTAGTTTGTCTACAAATCAGTAAAAACATTGTTTTTTAAACAATTTTGAGAACCCTGGCAAATGGACAGTTAGTTTTAGCAAGATAAATAATAATCCTCTGATTAATTCAATTATAAGTTCTTTTCAAATTAACAAAAGAACTGCAAAAAGTAAGAAAAAAAATATGGAAAACAATAAGATAGGTTCTACAGCAAATCTCCCTTTTAAAATTCCAAATTGGGATTTAACTCTCTAGAAGATTGAAATGTTGACACCTATGCTATGAATAAACATCTTGTATATTTTGTTTGTTATCAGTTTTAACATTCAAATTTTTAAAAAACCGAAGTTTATGGTATATGGCAGAACATCATGTAATTATCGTCAAAACTAAGTATTTCACAAGATAAAAGTAGATGTAAAAGGATAATAATTAGTTCCCAGTTAAATTTTCATTCCAATGAACAATACTTATTCTTCAATCATCTGCTTTTATTTTCAAAAAAGTATTTCCAAGACATAGTAACAAAAACATATCAATGAAGGTTAATAAATTGAGTAAATTTCATAAAGTATCTTTGTAAAAAGATATAACAATTGTATATGGAATAAACACAATATTCATTAAAATAATCGTAAATATAAAATGTAACAAAATTATGTATAATATAGCTGCCTCTTAAAAGAGTATTCCTGATTTGTGACAATATCAGCTAATAACAGTCATTGATATACAGATTATTAAACTTTGGTAGACATACGATAAAGGGAATTTATTTTGGAAGAGGTGTTTATATTTACTATTTCTGCATTTAAAGTAATTTGAAAAAGTCATTCTCTTTAAAGATAATCATGTACATGCATTTAACATTAGGCAAACTGCAATCAAACAGTCTTTTACTCCAAAAAATTACAAAATTAACTGACAGAAAGTTTATTATTACCTTTTAAATATAATTTTACTTGAAATGATGAAATAATTCAAAAGTTCAAATTGCCATATCGCATAGATTACTTCTTTAACCTTTTTTAATGCTGGTTCAAAATCTGTTATCAGCAGATTCAAAGAAACTAATCAGACCCCAAAAAAAGGCTGTCAAAGATTTTTGTTTTACTACGGAAGTTTGGATTACACCAATTCAATCCATGTCATCCTCCTTTTAAAACTGAATCAAAAGCTTAAAATGGGTATTTATTCCAAATAAGGAGAAAGGGTTAATGGTAAGTAAATTTACCACAACTGACCTATACCATTACATAGATATACAATAATAATTGAAATAAACAAACATATTGGTTAACAAAACACAAATATAAATGTTAGCTTGACATTTAAGGAAATATGTAATTAACATTGATCTGTATGTTAACTGTTTGCTAAAATATACATTGTAACATAAGTATTAAAAAAACTTCATTTATTCATGATTATTTTTGTTTCTTCCCAATTAATCTGAACATTGTACTTTAATGCAAAACCAAATTCATATTTTCAACTAATATGAAATGTGCAGTCAGAAAGCACATATTGAACATGTTCATATTAAATAAATCAATGAATTTTCTACAACCATGAAACATTTGAATCTGTTAAATTAAGTAGTTCAATAATATACTGCACAATGTAAACACTATGAGCTTTATGATAAGGGCATTGTAACACTGACTTGTAAATATCATTATGAATAAAAAAGAATTAGGGTAAATATAAATGAGAATACCCATAAAATCTACCCAAAAATAAAATTCAATATATATTTGAATTCATCAACACTTCAAATACTAAAATTGGGACTAAATTGTTTTTCAAAACAAAAAGTTTAAAAAGAACATACTTCTAAATTGAGATGTTTGAGTGAGGCTTGGTATGCTATTCTATATAATTAAATTTGTAGGTCTAATCGAAGAAAACTTTCTACATAATTGTTTGATAAAAAGTATGTCACTGCTTCTACATGATTGTTTGATAAAAAGTATGTCACAGCTAATTCAAAATGCAATTGAGTCTACATACTTTCTTTATCACTTCATACAGATATGCCATTGTGAATAATATGATTTGATAATGTTTACATAATTAAACATTGTTTTATATTAAAACAAGTAATTCATAACAGATTTCTATCATAACAAACAACATATATATCTGAAAAGTAATTGCACATGATTTATAAACAATACAATCCAACATTATGACATAATACTGTAACCCGCTTGTAAACCCTTATTTAACCCCAATACTATACCACTATAAAAATAAATAACATACTGGCTTTGGATCTTCTACATATGCTTTCCTGCAAAAGAAATTAAATAATAGTTGAGTGTCATTTATAACATATAATTGATAACATTAATTTTGGATAAATGTATCAGGAAATAAGTAAATGTAGAAAAACACAGTAAATTTTAGCTACATGTTATTTTTTTCTCTTAAAATATCCAATTTCCTCATATAATTTGAAACTGAAATAAATGGAGAATGTTTCCATGGGACACAGATGATGCACCTGCTTGAATAAAACGTTATAAAGGGCATAACTTGAGAACGGTAAAAGTGACGCCACCCAAATTCGTACTTGATCTGTGCTTTGTGGTAATGAGCATTGTGAATATGTTTCATAACATTTGGTTGAGGCAAACTAAAGTTACAGAACGGAAACCAATTTCGGGAAATACCTACATACAGACAAGGGTCACTCTTAATGCCCCCTACGGTGACTATGGGGGCATAAAAAAGATTGCCATGAAGTAGCAAAATATCCCCTGCAGAAATGTAACATGGAAATAAGGTGTGAGTATGCTGCAATAGGCCTAGGATAGTCAAAGTCCCATGACAAAGAGTAGAAATTGTCAAATCAAAATGAATGTATGGTATATGATAAACTATATATGATGCCAAACAATCCTTTAAAGTATGAAAACTTTTTGACACACAAAATATACTTACAAAGTTTTAGGTCCTTTTGATTTGGGAGCATCAGATTTAGGTATCCTGGCTACAATCACTGAGGCATTCTTTGGAATCATTTCATCTTCATCTTTGTAAGCTGAAAAGTTGAATGACTTAAAATGAGAAACGTCTTTTTGTAAATGAAATATAGAATGATCACTGTTATCTACTACCCACTTTAAGATTTAGGAAATATAAATAATACTAGAACACTCCCACCGGTCCGTGACTAAATTAAAGTACCTATGCCTTATTTTCAGCCCAGATTTTAAGTATTCAAATTATCATTTGATAAAGTCATATTTCTTACTTCAACAGGAAACTACTTTTGGATACATTTTTTGGTCAATGATTGAATTTAGTGGTGTCAATCTCTGTATAATGACGAAGTTCAGGTGTGATTATGACCCGTGTATATGCAAATCCCAAATACACCGTTTGGTGGTGCGCCTGACAGAGGCAAAACGTAGATTAGGTAACAGGTAACATGTGACATATACTATTGGTATCGGTATCGGATTCGACACGAAACTTGTTGGTAATATTAATTATGTGGAAAACAAAAGGGCCTGGAATGGTTTAATTTTTAATCAACACCATTGTCCTATATTAGTTATATATAAAGTTGAATTCTTTGATTTGTCATTTTTACATCATGCCGGCTAACAAATTGGACCTCGTTATTTTAGTAGTATATAATAGATACTGCTTTCTAGTGTCTGATCTCAGGATTTGAAATTGGCACTTAATTTATGAAGAACCAGTTTCGAGTACACTAAAAAAACAGTTTATAATGAAAGTATTTCAATGATTTTCCTGCAGAGGTTGAACCCTGAACAGTTGAGCAAGTATGGACACAACGTTTAAGCTTAAAACAACTCTGAATATGGATTGTGATTGAATATTTAAAATAGATTATTATCTAATTAATAATGAAAATGATATTTGCAAATCTGAACCCCCAAACAGGATCATGTAAAAATTAAACATTAACACACACAACAAAAATAAAATACCACATAACAACTGTGACATCTACCTTCATAACACATGACTTAAAAAAAATAGTCATAAAGAAATTTTGACAACTAATGACTATAATTAATTGAACAGAATCCATATACCTATGTTATCATTACTGGTTCATGGAATAAGTTTGAGTTATATTCCTTTGAACAGAAATGGTTTAACTAATAAAGCAAACATAGTTCTCTAAAATTAGATATGATGTTACACAATGTATATCTATTTTCAAATTATAATCAAATATAATTAATAGTTCCAAATATTGTTTCTTTCATTTGTCACATACTAATATAGATCTGCAACTTATGTATCAATGTCAACTTTCTCTACACAGTGTAATGTAATGAAATATATCCTTTAATAAGAATAGATTATTATCATTAAAGGAGTTCACTTCATCAAAAAAAAATTATATATAGCATTCAGAAAATTAGTTTATACAGAATAACAAACAAACCTACCACAAAATTCTTCAAACAATTTACCAAAGAAAAGAAAAAAAATCCAAAATGTCATTTATCATTAATACAATGTCTTTTAAAAATCTTTTAAAAAATGAGTTATTTCCCTTTGAACAGAAATGGAGTAATTAATAAGTATTTCATCAAAAATTGAATTCTTGGGAAAGGGCTATAACTCAACAACGAGAAAAGCTAAAATCGTGAAAATTGAACTTGACCTTCATTTAGTCACAGGAAACAACATATCTAAATTTGAAAAAAAAATTTCTAAGCGTTTTCATGTTAAGAACGGACACTGTTTGGCAGACGCCTGCCCACCCGCCGTACATCCCCAAATCAATAACCGTTTTTCCTTCGAAAATCAGGTTAAAAATCAATATGCTTTCCTCCTGAAGCTTGTCAAATGGATTTTTTTATATATGGTAAGAAATAATTACCTGTAATCCGATAGATATTTTTTTTTCTATTTTATCAGTGTTTCACACCATTTGTTTTATCATTAGCTGAATAGCATATAAATAAAATGCTTTGCTGAGCGCAACCTGAAATGACCGCAGAGGTCAAACCCTGAGCAGTTGGGGCAAATTTGTACACAATATTCAAGCTTGATACTGTCTGAATTTGGATTGTGATCAAATTTTTTACATATAATTACACCTTATGTAAGAATCCTGGGTTTTGATTGGTTGATAGCCAGTGTATTTTTCACAAATTTACTGTTATCAAATGAATATCGTTCATTTTTTAACGCCGCGGGGGTATATGCAAACAGGATATGCCTTTTTTACCCTCTCTGCCGTGGTATTTGCCAAAAAATACTCTATCCGACTGGAGGCTTGTAACGTCACGATCATCAATGCGTTTTTGAACGTTAACATTCGGTGTAATTAAACAGATATAGCATGTTCTTGAGGGGTATTTGCGAAAAATACCAGTCTTGAGAATGAATTTCCCTCGCCTTACGGCTTGCGAAATTTAACATTCTCTCGACTGGTATTTTTCGCAAATACCCCTCCTTAACATGATATATCCGTACAATATAGGTTTCTGACACAAAATAAATGTGGTCAAATTTATTGCGCAATACTGTGCAATTGAAGATTTCTTCTTGAAACTTTTCAAAAAATTTGAAATTGAAACACCCCCTCCCTCCCTTTGTAGTATGGAACCTTGTAGTACAATTTTAGAGAGATCCATACACTTAAACACAAGTTATTGTCTGGAACCTAGAAAAATGCTTGTTTTTGGCCCCTTTTTTGCCCCAGATTCCTGCATGTTTAGGGCAATTACCCCCAAAATGAATCCCAGTCTTCCCTTTGTGATATGGAACATTGTGGTACAATTTCAGAGAGATCCATACACTTACACACAAGTTATTGTCCAGAAACTACAAAAATGCTTGTTTTTTGGCCCCTAATTCCTAAACTGATGGTACAGTAACCCCCAAAATCAATCCCAACCTTCCTTTTGTGGTATTGAACCTTCTTGTAAAATTTCATAGAGGTCCATTCACTTAAACTAAAGTTATTGTTCAGAAACCAAATGTGTCTTCGGACAACGACGACATCATAGCATTATACAAACCCAAAAATTTTTTTGCAGTCATATAAAATAAAATGCTCCGCAGGGCGCAGCTTGATACAACCGCAGAGGTCGAACCCTGAATAGTTGGGGCAAGTATGGACACAACATTCAAGCTTGATACAGCTCTGAATTTGGATTGTGATTAAATATTTGACACAGCATAGGTTTCTGACACAGAATGAATGTGGTCTAAGAACTTAAAAATTTTAAATTGGAAATTCACCTATTATGGTCCAATATCCAAAATCTAAATACATGGTTAGATTCAGCATATCAAAGAACCCTAAGAATTCAATTTTTGTTAAAATCAAACTAAGTTTAATTTTGGACCCTTTGGACCTTAATGTAGACCAATTTGAAAACGGAACCAAAAAATTAAGAATCTAAATACATGGTAAGATTCGGCATATCAAAGAACCCCAATAATTCAATTTTTGATGAATTCAAACAAAGTTTAATTTTGGACCCTTTTGACCTCAATGTGGACAAAGTTGATAATGGGGCCCAAAAATAAAAAATCTAAATACATGGTTAGATTCAGCATATCAAAGAACCCCAGATATTCAAATTTTGTTGAAATCAAACAAAGTTTAATTTTGGACCCGATTTGGACCAACTTGAAAACTGGGCCCATAATCAAAAATCTAAATACATGTTTAGATTCAGCATATCAAAGAACCCTAAGAATTCAATTTTTGTTAAAATCAAACTAAGTTTAATTTTGGACCCTTTGGACCTTAATGTAGACCAATTTGAAAACGGGACCAAAAATTAAGAATCTAAATACACGGTTAGATTCAGCATATCAAAGAACCCCAATAATTCAATTATTGATGAAATCAAACAAAGTTTAATTTTGAACCCTTTGGACCTCAATGTGGACCAATTTAAAAACGGGGCCCAAATTCCAAAAACTTAATACACGGTTAGATTCAGCATATTAAAGAACCCCAAGAGTTCAAGAATAAAACCCCATTGAAATTGGTCAAGAAATAAGCAATTTATACAAAGTATCTTCTTTTGCACAATACTGTGTAATTGAACATTTCTTGCAATTGCGCAATATTGTGCAATTGAATATTTCTTACAATTGCGCAATACTGTACAATTGACAATTTCTTGCTATTGCGCAATATTGTGCTATTGGATATTTCTTGCTATTGCCCAATACTGTGCAATTGAAGATTTCTTGCTATTGCAGGATCGCTGTGCGTCGCCAATGTCGCAATTTGCGATTTTTATTTCATCTGGCGACAAAATCTTGTTAAAAACATCGTTTTACTCATTTCCGTTGAAAAATAGCAAATTCTGACGAAATTTGTCTTTGACTGCCCTCAGTTATGATACAGATACGAAAATAACAAAACCGACCGCCATTGTTCACCTTGTGACTTGTTCTACGTACTGTTTATAATCCTCCAAAGAAGGAGCACACCCGATTAAAGAAAGATAACTCAATTTTACTTTTTCTAATTATTGAGATACCTACTTTAGACATGTCTAAGATATTTCTACATAGTTCTTGCTTTAGAATTTACATGTTTAGGTCATTTGAGTTATGGGAAGAGTTAAAGAGGGTCTTAGTAGCAGTATGGGTAGGATGCCTTTTGTCATCTTTTTTTTTAATACAAATTTTCACTATTCTGTAAATTTAAACACCTCTTACTTTATTTTCTTCATTCAATTACCCATTTTTTCTATACTTTATAATTTAATTTAAAGAAATTTTCTCTATTTTGTAGAGTATACAGACCATAAGCTAATTTATATTCTTCTACATATGAAATACTGACATAAGAAAATAAATATGATAAAATACACATGATGTTTTGTTGTATGTATATAAACCCTATGCAATAACTTACTTAGTATTACATGTTAAATTATGTAAAGTGCAGGCTGAGTGCATAAGAAATTTAAATTGAACATTGTTTAAATTTTGGTAGACTAAATAAAGACTCTAGCTGGTTCTAAAGTTTTCAAAACTAGCGACAAAATATAGGAGCTGGCGATTTTCTGGCTCCAACTTTTGGGAGCCAGAGCAGCCCCTGTATTGCAATACTTATTATATAATAATTTACACATCCTGTTTGGTGTGTATCTCCTGCCATATCATTATTATTTGCTTTAAAATATAAATCAGAAATAACCAACTTAAAATGGAAAATTTTAAAGAAAAAAAGGAAAAAGGAAACAAAAAATTCCCCAATTTTTGAACCCCTTATGATTCATCACCCCAAACTCAATCCCAGCCTTCCCTTTGAGGTATGGTACCTTGCAGTACAATTTCAGAGAGATCCATACATTTGAACACAAGTTATTGTCTGGAAACTAGAAAATGCTTATTTTTGCCCTTTTGGCCCCTAATTCCTAAACGTTTCAGGCAATTACCCCAAACTCAATTCAAGCTTTCCTTTGTGATATGGAACCTTGTAGTACAATTTCAGAAAGATCCATACACTTACATACAAGTTATTGTCATGAAACTAGAAAATGCTTGTTTTTGCCCCTTTTGGCCCCTAATTCCTAAAATTTTGAGGCAATTACCCCAAAATTAATCTCAGCATTCCCTTTGTGATATGGAACCTTGTGGTACAAAGTCAGAGATCCATACACTAACACACAAGTTATGTCTGGAAGTTACAAAATGCTTATTTTTGGCCCCTAATTCCTTTACTGTTGGTACCATAACCCCCAAAATCAATCCCAACCTTCCTTTTGTGATACTGAACCTTATGGTAAAATTTCATAGAGATCCATTCACTTGAACTAAAGTTAGAGTGTGAAAACCAATGCGTCTTCGGACGATGACGACGACGCCGTCATACCCTATATACGACCGCAAAATTTTTTTGCGCTCGTATAGAAATGAAAATAAATGAATGTAAAGTATTAAAGTATATATACAAGTATTTGCAGTTTCACTCTTTTCCCCAGATAGAATGCATTTTTTAAATAAATTTAAATGGCACTTCCATCAGATTGAAATTCTTTGCTGGCTATAAATAACCAGATAGTGTATACCTCATTAATTTAGGGATTTCCCAAATTTTCCCGCCAAAAAGCACATGGCTCCCAACCAATGTAAACATACAAATTTTGCAATTTGACCATGATTTATTTGCAGGATTACTGCTTTTATTAATTCAATTTGGATATAGATATTCAATTTACGGTACAGTCAAGCACTTACATTTATAGAATAATATGCATACCACATGCAATTTTCAATTTTCAACTTGAAGAAACTATGTCATACGATGTTTGCCTTGTTCAACCATGCACGTCCATGTAAATAAATGGGAATCGGTAAACCCCGAGGATTTGTATGGTCATGGAAGATGGGAGTACACGATATCGTCCCAGGAGAAACGAATGGGTTTTAAACGTTGAAACCGTGATTTGTTGACAATTAAAATTTTGTGAAATATTCCTAGTTTGAAACAAAATTTTGACCCCTGTTACCAGAAATACAAAAATAATAAAAAATAAATGGGGAATGTGTCCATGGGACACAGATGATGCCTCAGCTTGCTTATCATATAAAGTTATAAACGGACATAACTGAAGAACGGTAAAAGTGACATTAACCAAATATGTACTTGATCTGAGTTTTGTGGTCATACGTATTGTGTATAAGTTTCATAACATTTGGTTGAGGCAAACTAAAGAAAGAGAAACGAAATGAAAAATCAGCATTTTTTCCCATTTGTAAAGGGGCATAACTCTAGAACAGTAAAAGTGACAGCACCAAAAATTTAAACTTGATCTGTATTTTGTGGTAATAAGTATTGTGTTTAATTTTCATAAAATTTGGTTGAGGCTAACTTAAGTTAGAGAACGGAAACGAAAAAATCAACAATTTTTCCATTTGTAAAGGGGCATAACTCTAGAATGGTTACAGTGACACCACCAAAATTCAAACTTGGTCTGTGTTCTGTGGTAATAAGCATTGTGTATAAGTTTCATACATTTGGTTGAGGCAAACTCAAGTTAGAGAACGGAAACCAAATTTGGGGCGTATGAACGGATGTACGTACAGACGGACAAGGGTAAAACTTAATGCCCCCTCCACTACTGCGGGGGCATAAAAAAAAGGACGATAAACAACACCAGACAGTCGGACCGGAATTCCATTATTCACTTGATTTGTCTGACGGTCCTACGAATTTCCTGTAGTCTGGTAGAACAACAAATGAAGGCAGGAATTTGAAAAATAATACTATCATATGTACCTTTAGCATTCAATGCATTTATGATGAGCAAATCCATATCTGTATCATTTAACTTCTTTCTGTGCATGATGGATTCCTTTAGATCCCTTACAGAAATATGTAAGCCATCAAAGGTGATGGAATCAAAGTCCAAACTATTCTTAAACTTGTAATGAATACAAGCCATGGTGGTAATGGGTTACAGCTTCAAATGGTAAATCTGAAGAAAAAAAATTTCTTTTACAATAATTTATCTCATGAAAATGGTTGTTATTTGAGAACTTGGAGTCTATAAATGACATATCACATTGCATACAAATGTTCTTAATAACAACTTCCATAACATGCTGTTTCATTGTACATATTTACTGATTACATACTACATGTTATTATTACATACTATACTGTATGTAATATCACTGCCTTAGGTAGCTACATTGTTACACGAGGCCAAGCACTGAAAATAAAATGGATTAAAAGAACAAACCATTTAATTTAAAATAGAACTTGGTGTGATTTTTATGTACATGCATAGCTAGGGAATCGGGTCTGTTCGCCCCCAATATATGTTTGCACCCTACACGTTCGCCCCCTATTTTTAATGTTTGAACTATTAGTTTTTTTTTTTATTTATCAAAATATTTAAACTTTCATGATTAAATTTCCGGAATTTTTAAATAAAATATTTTTTGGGTGATCAATTATTTTAATCATGTATAATTAGTATTAATTGGTATTGACAAAGCCAAATTTGGTATTATTGTTGTGTGTTTAAAAATCATGATTGTTGTTTTAACTAGCTTTGATGTAAATACTGCATGTAGTTAGCTTGGTATGATTAAAGGCCAGGGAAAGAGTATAAATAGCAGCCAATGAATGAAATAGTGGTAAATTCAAATTTCTTTGCCACATTCATTTCAGGGACATATTTTTTAGAATTACCTTGTTCAAAGAGTGATTTTTAGAAAAAAAATTGTCACAGAACTTAGAACTGAACTATACAATCTGTTGCAGGATAAATAAAAATTATTAACTAAGTTTATTCTGTTATATTCCTCAAACAAATCATGAAGCAGAGGTATTTTTCATTTGAAATATACTTTGATTGATAGCTGGGCGGATATAAACATTGTTTTTGTTTACACAGGAAGTAAATGTTGCCATGCAGCCATGCTACCATGCAAAGTATCAACAAACACCTTACCTGTTCTGTTTAAATTATTCCATTCCTATGTAATCCTTATATCCATTTATATTTCTTTCATAATTCAAAGAACCAAATAAATATGCAGCTAATTTGCACAAAATTGTAACTACAGTCAAAATATTCTATTTTATCTGGTCACAATCATTTTCCCTCCAAAATTGTGTTATATTAAGAACAAAGGACTTTCAATTAAATTAATAAAATCCAGCAGCAGAATAAGGAAAATTATTCCCACATGTGTCCCATGTAAGTAAACCCACCAGGATTGGGAAACCAACAACGCACAAGTGTCACAACACATTTTGGCATAATGTCTCTCTTGTGCCAGTCAAATCTTTGGGTTCTGTGGTCCCTGGTCATGGCATCTGATTTCATAACTATATATCTATCATCATTCCACGCACCACGATGGAGAAGCATAGTCCAAAATCTTTTGTAGTGTTCCTTTCTCAAACTTGAGTTTCTTTGATGGGGTACTTCTGACTGACCATGCCACCACATTTGTCTATTTTGTTCATCAGTAATGCATGGCTTACAAAAGCAATATCTGCATTCTACTTGGGCAGGTCTTGCTGTATGACAAATCCAGGTTGATCATCGTCTTCATCTTCTTCATTATTGTCTGTTTGAGTGCTCTGTTCTGTGGTCATCTGTGGATTTTGTGCATTCCCGCCTTTTTCATTAGTAACAGCAGAGTCATCAAGAATTTTAATTTCCCAATCATTGTGCCCAAACAAATTTTTTATAGTTTCTAATTGAAGATCACTTAATTCCATTGTAACTTTCTTATCACTCATTTTTAGGATTATGTAGAATGCAAACAAACAAAATTTTACTGACTTCAGAGATAATCTGGTCTGGATTTTATCACCAGGTTATGTGTACAGAAAGTTGCTGACTCTGCAGGTGACCACATGAAATTTGTACATTATATGTAAACAAGTCCAGAGGCAATTAGGGGATTACATGTAGTTATTCATTTAGCAAGAAATAAAATACTATTTTTTGACAACAAATCACGAAAAAAATCCAAAATTAATTTATTGAAAAAAGCCATGTAATGATCAAAGAAATTTGCATTGATCATTTTATTTATATAAAATCAATGATCGTGAACCCTTTGATACATTTTTCTAAGTTGGCACTAGCTGTAACTGAATATCATGAAACATAATCTCCTGATTATTTCATATCCCATTTCTGCTCATTCCTTCAATTTCTTTCATTATCATGGCTACTGAAAACAAGATTCTTCACGAAACGTCCTCCCAATTTTAGAATAGAAATTCCTGGTGATGAGACTGTCAAAAGTAGAATTTTGGAAAACTTCAAAGAGTAAAGAGTTATTTGACTTCAACTTTGAATAAGCCAGTTAACAATAGTTTAATTATAGAGGAACTTTTAGACTTTTGGATTAAACAACAACTTGGTAGTGACAATACAAAAGAACTTCATCCTTTCCATCCACCTATTCCCAAACAAGACGCCAGGATGTAGACCAAGGACTGTTTGTTACTGCAGAAAATCTTTGGATACATATGGAGAACTTTTGAAGCACATACCAGTATTTGTAATGGAAAGCTAAAAGTATTGAAAAGAACTATGAAAGGACATGTATTATCTGTAAGACTGATGTGTACCAAGGAAAATCACATTCCTATTTATGGTCGTCATCATCATACCTTCCAAATGACGAGTTCTTGGTCAATCACAGGATTTGTCATGCATTTTATAGTAGTGGACTTTGCCAGTACATTACACTAGATTTGTAAATGGAGCAGGTATTGGCTGCATCACTAAAGAGAGGAGATCAAAGTTCTTTAGAAAATATAAAGAACACGCTGAAAATGAAAGTGTTCAATCAGTTGACAATGCCATAAATGATGAAATTTCTTCATATGATGACCTAGATGGCATCAACATCATGACAGATGCTAGACACGGTTGGAGGAAAAATGCCAAAGATACTACAGTTGTAGCATTAGGAGAAAAAACTCACAAAGTGATGGACTGTGAACATGTTACAAAGTCACAGGATAAAGTTGCCCAACGACACGAAAGACTGGGAACACAAAAATTTATGAGAATTTGGAGAATAAAAATGTGTCCATTAAAATTCATGCACATGATAGAAATTTGGCTGTAAATAAATTTGTGAGGGACACTCAATTTACTGTCAATCAGAATGACTTATGGCATGCTGTCAAGGCTGTAAAAAAAGCTGTCACCAAGATTTCAAAAGGTACTAAACGTTCAGAGGGTATATGTTGGAGTGAACAGCTGGGAGATAAAGTTGAACCCATAGCAACACACATTAACTGGGCCGTCCGTAACTGTGAGCAAAATTCTCAAAAACTTAAGGAAAGTTTGGATAACATTGTTGAACATTATTGTAATAACCATGTAAATTGTCATCATTCATCAAGGTGTAAAGTTGATTCAAACTATGAGCCATCTAGGATCGTAATTACAAATGGAAAAGTCAGAAAAATGTTAGAGTCTGCTATAAAAAGTTCAACTATATATAAATATCCTCAAGATTACATTCTTGCTAAAGACACATTTTATGTTGAAAGTTTTAATAACGTTGTGAACATATTTCAAGACAAAAGAATTTGCTTTGGTGATGATCAATATAAATTGAGATCAAATTTGGCAGTATGCCATTGGAATGAGAATGTGGACAGAGGCTATACATCAGTGTGGAAATCAAGAAATCCTAATGCACCAGCTACACAAAAAGGAAAGAAAATTTACAAAAAACTAACTTATAATTACAGGATAAACATTTGGAACCACTACATTTCTAGTTTCTTTTAAAAACAGAATAATTACATCAATGCATTAAATTTAAAAGTGTTAACTATTATCAACTGCTAATATCTGATCAACATAATCTTTTTATTTCAACTACAATTAGTATTTACAGAGTTGATGTAGTTATTAATTTTAGACTGGATTATAAATATCTACACAAAGGTAAATTCCACATGTGTTTGTTTTCTGTTTTACCATGCTGACTTCTATAAATAGTTGATAAGATACTTAGGCCCCTCCCATTTCCTTATTGGCTTAATTGCTATCCAACCGGATTTCTATCTAGGTCAGCCCTGGCCTTTAAACTCCATGAAGATTTGGTATCTTCCCTTTTTTTTTTACAAGTCTCAGATATATGAACTTTGCCTTGATCACAGTCTTCGAATTTAGCAACAAGTCCCACGGCAATGACTTGTAAATTTTATTGGGGACTTGTAAATATTCTGTTGTGACTAGTCCGACTGGCTTATGGAAAATTTCGACATGGGGGACTAGTATATATTGTGAAATCACCAGTCCGTCATGTATTTGTATTTTGTCACTGTCCGCGTACCTAAAAATCCAGTCCTTTTTAACAGGGCTTAACCTGGTATCAAGGTGAACTGTTCCTTTACTCTTCATAAGGAGGCCGCTTAAACTTGTCGCTTACGGCATTGAAGATAAATACATTTTGTATCAGCTTCTTTGATTGGTCAATATCTAAATGTTGACAAAGTTGTTTTTGAAGTATGTGAAAGGTGCCTAACCGGAAAAGCCAATTAAAAGAACGGCATCAACTGAAAACAGACATCTTTCAAAATGCAAATACGATGAGGGGTTAGAGAACGTAAATTCCTCGATGTTTGGAGCAAGGACAGACCTTGGTTGTATTTACAAGAGATTGATTTAATAAATGAAGAAAACATAAATATTGTGTTAATATTGGGGACTTGTGGCTAAATTCGAAGACTGAAAGTTCTCAGATATACAGGGTATTTGGGGTGCGTTGCTCAGTGGTTAAGACCATTGGCTACAGTACTGAAGGTCCTGGGTTCAATCCCGAGTCTGGGCATTGGAAATTTCAGTACATTAGAAGGGTGATTTGCACCCTCCCACACACATCTCTGGTACCTAGACAGGTATATATATATTTGGTATCTTCCAAACATGACTCTTGAAGCTCTCAGAATGCAGGAATTTGCATCTCATTTTTCAAAATTTTTTTGGGAGTGGGGGGAGCATGCCCCCAAACCCCCTTAGCTAGTTCGCGCTGCGTTGTGGCGCTCACCGGTGATAGTTTTTTTGGGGACTTGTAGAATTTCCAAGGGACTGGTAAAATCTTATCAACCACAAGTCCCCCTGGCTTGTAGGTTAAAAAGTTTATTGTGAAGACTGCTATCATCACGGGACACAATATATTGTATAACAGTCCCAGATCATCGTGATTAATTTCATCAAAATAATTAATAAAACACTAAACTGAGCGCAGCCTGATACGACCGCAGAGGTCGAACCCTTAACAGTTGGGGTAAATTTGGACACAATATTCAAGCTTGATACTGTCTGAATTTGGATTGTGATCAAATTTTTGACATACTATAGGTTTCTGACACAAAATAAATGTGGTCAAAGATCTTATAAATCCATTGCGCAATACTGTGCAATTGAAGATTTCTTCTTGAAACTTTTCAAAAATTCTAAATTTTAAAAATTTTGAAAAAAAAATATTAATCCCTTAAAAAAATTGAGAAAAAAAAATCCCTCCCCCAACTTCTGGAAACCCCCCTTGGAGCAATAACCCCAAAACTCAATCCCGGCCTTTCCTTTGTAGTATGGAACCTTGTAGTACAATTTCAGAGATCCATACAATAATGCGTGTTTTTGGCCCCTAATTCCTACATGTTTGGGGCAATTAACCCCAAAATCAATCCCAGCCTTTCCTTTGTTATATGGAACCTTGTGGTACAATGTCAGAGAGATCCATACACTTACACAGAAGTTATTGTCTGGAAACTAGCGATTTTGGATTAATATATTCCATAGCTATGTATTTTAACACTTTTTACCCTTGTTAAATTCATTTATTTATGATGTAAATCTATGTTCTATTTTAAGTAACAGTGGCTGTATTGATTGATCAACAGGAAACTGCATGTTTATGTTATTTTAAAAATAACAAAGGGGAACCTTGATTGTGACCTATTTTAGTTCCAATGTAACAATTCACCAAAACACACTAAGTCTGTCTCAGTACTTTTTTTTTTAAATTTCCATTCACAGTAAAGAAACAATGAAACAAAGTCATGAAAGTCCTTTACCAGTTTACCAAACAAATTTTATTCTAACACAGTGAATTTATGTACGACAGTCTGGTGTACCCATGCACAGACATATTTATGATTTTATTCAGTCACAAAATGAATACAACTTTTATGTATGACATTGACAGTCTGGTGTTACTGTTACCGTGTACCCATGCAGAGATAGATTTATAATTTTATCAAACACAAAATGAATATAACTTTTATGTATCTAGTGGATGCTTATTAAAACTTTTCGACCTGCAAAGGTTTGTCTGTTCTCGAAGTTATTATTTTCGAGGTGTAAACACATCACTAATCAGTTAAACTGATTCAGTTTTTTTAGCCCATTTGTTATGAACCTTAAAGTAGTTCTCGCAAATACACTTGATTTAAAATAATGACACGCATCTCTTATATGTAGTAGCACATAGGCAGGAACTGCTACTCGGACCGGTGTATTTTCCATCTTTACATAAAAAAATTATTCATTTGGGAGGTATGTTGGCAATGTAAGCATGTTGCAAGAAAGAAAATTCAGGAAGGTTCACCGGATCATATAATTTATCGCCGTCTTGATCAATCAGTAAAGTTTGAGTCATTAGTGTAAAAAATACTTACATGGTCTATCGTAGAAATACAGCCAATAAGCTCTAATTTGAAGAAAAGTTGTGACATTCACATTGTGCTATCCTTGCATATGGCGTCATTCTGGAAAATCCTCTCGGAAATTCTCGTTAAACTTCGTTGGACACAGTACTTAGTGGATAAGATCAGAAGACGGACATAGTGATCTCGTATATCTGGTATATCTAAAGTACCATTTTTTTTTGTTAGAATTACACAACGTACATGAAATGGGAAATTTAATATTAGATCTGGGACTATTATACTAACTTAGTTAGAATAGTCAAGATTAGATCATATTACACTGAGTCACGGTATACAAATCCTTGACTGAGTATTAAGGGACTTATCATTTTTACCTGGGAGGGGTGGGGTGGTTGGGAAGGACTGGTCATTTTGAAATCAAACGTAAAATTTTCTTGACCCCGGCCCCATAATCCCAGCAGGCAAAGACGTCACTATGACGTCTTTTCAGGTTGAATTATGGTCGCGACGTCATATTACCAAAAATCGACGTAAAAGACGTCTTTTTCGGACGTCAAAGACGTCGGGAAAAGACGTTGTATTTACGTCTTTTTTATGGTATGGTCACGATCCCTACATAAGTATGACGTCCCTTCCGTGACATAATTTCAACGTCATATCAAAGACGTCACATTGACGTCTTTTGCAAACTATATAATTAATATATTTCTACTCGTATACGTAACGGTTACTTTTCTGAGTAATATTGTATATAAATCAATCGGCGTACATTTTTTTCACTGGACCCCTGGACTTAATATAACAGAGATGATAATACAACGGTAACTATCCAATCTCTGTAGTTGTGGTTTGTATATTGGGATTTATAGGGGTATGGATAATATATACATTTTATCATCTTACAAGAATATAATATGTCTTTAATTTTATTTCTTTAGTTTATCTGACAATAGTCTCATTTTAATAAACTAGTAGTCAGATTGTCAACCCCTTTTCTCGAAAATTAAACTTTCGCGGTAAATCAACGCGCGCATGCGCAATATTTCATTAGCTTCGTATAAACCTAAAATAAAAACAAATGAATTAAATATCTTCGTGCATATTTGTGATTTGGAACTGATAAAGTTCAATTATGCAATGTCTTTATTTACTTTTTTGACAGATGAATGTTTTTTTTTTAAATGTTATACGAAAATAACAGTTAGCTAACTCCGCTTCCATTTTGAAAAGAATAACCGGGAAGGCTACAGTAACTGTTACAGTTCAAAATATTTACAGCATAACATTGAAAAAGGTATTGAATGTTTATAAGTGTAATACTAATTATATTGATCATCACATGTGTGGAATAGGTGCACCATGACAGTGCAGTGCACTCATGTACCCAGGGGCGGATCCAGCCGTTTTCAAAAGGGGGTTCCCAACCCAGGATAAGGGGGATGGTTCCAACCATATGTCCCCATTCAAATGCATTGATCGTCCAAAAAAAGGGGGTTCCAACCCCCCCCCGGATCCGCCACTGTGTATTGTACTGACATGATATGTGTGCATGCTTTTTAACTTCTATTCAGGGGCATTATCTGAGTACATAGAGGAAACACACCGTTTTAGTGGATATAATTTAATTGTATAATTCGTGTTAATTTTTTCATATTATTTTCGTCAATTATTTTTTTTGATTTAAGTTCATTCGTTCCTTTATTTCTTTATATATTTATTTAAAAATTAAAATTAAAAAGCGCCACCCATATTATTAAAGTACAAATTGTGATTGAGGTTCTTGTGGATCCTTTGGCTAAAATAGATGCCTTTACACCACAAAATTTACTCGGAGTGCAGACAAACCTGTGCACCTGGGAAAATATTAAGGCATAGCATGCCCTAGATGTATAAAATACAAATACAATTGAGAATGGAAATGGGAATGTGTCAAAGAGACAACAACCCGACCAAAGAGCAGAAAACAGCGAAGGCCACCAATGGGTCTTCAACACAGTGAGAAAATCCTGCATCCAAAGGCGTGCTTCAGCTGCATTTTATGTATCAGTTGTTGACGCTTGGCACCCATTTAAATTCGGACAATATAATAATAATGTCAATTTACAGGACGTCCGACGATGGTTTTATTTTATTCAATTCAGATGAAAATACAAGATTTTTATCTGATCGCAAATAATATTTATTCGCTTCTCAAATTTACTTATGAGATTTCGACAAGTCAATTAAATTTCTTAGATGTATCAGTATTTAAGGAAAAGATTTGAAACAGATCTTATTCTGGATGTTAAATTATATCGTAAACCGACTGATAACTTTCAATACTTAGAAAGATCGTCGGCTCATCCAACTTTGGTATTCAAAGGATTCATTATAGGAGAAATTACACGAATTATGAGGACAACAAACAATCAAAATGACCAGACAAAACAAAATGAACACTTCAAACGTAAGCTCTTGCAAAGAGGTTACACAGGAACGGAATAGACATGCTAACGCCGAAAGCAAAGCAAAAAAAACCCAGATCTAACGTTAACACATTATGTTATAAAATAAAAACAAAAGACAATCACCACCATTGGTATTTGCTATTAAATTTAGTCCAATATTCAAACATATAGGTAAATGTATTAGAAAAAAATGGCACTTCATCGAAAATAACCCAAATGCCAACAGGTTATTTCCTAAACCACCTACATGTATTATTGCATATCTAAAACATAAAAATATAAAGGAATTTTTGACAACTGTAAAGATATATTAAAGTATTTGTTGTATAACAAATTATACGACGTTACTGAATCATAAACAAAAAATCCACTGGGTGTTGTGCTCCTCCTTAATTAGTTACATTCGGTTACACAAAATTATAAGGCTACATCACCTGATGAGGATGAACGGCTTTGGTCGACAGTTTTGACCTAAATTGAGATCCGAAACACTTGAGTGGGAAAGAAACTGACATATAGTCAATCAAAATATTATAGCAAAATAGAAAATAATATTTAATATCTATGACATATAATTAAAAGGGGGGCCTCGGTGGCCGAGTGGTCTAAGTAGTTACTACTGTAATCACTAGCCAGTCAACACTGAGGTTGTGAGTTCGAACCCCGCTCGTGCGGTGCACTCGACTCAATCTTAATTGACTAGGATTGTCAGTTTTCCAATCGAAGGTCGGTGGTTTTCTCCGGGCACTCCGGCTTCCTCCACCAATAAAAACTGGCCGCCACGAAATAGCCCAAAAGCGGTGCTTAAAAGTGGCGTTAAAACACCAAAAATCAAATCAAATCATATAATTAAAAACATGGCGCGCTTTATCGAAATATTTGTAAACTTTTGCTTGGATTGGTAACACATCTTTTATTAAAATATTTTTATTATATGTTTTAGACAAACAAGTTATTGTCAGTTGGAGGTGTGGATTTAAAAGATGGTGTAAGAAACATGTTGAGAAGGTTTGTATTTAGCTAGATTTCATTACGAGACCGCATTCAAGCAAAGGTATCCATATTGAAGTGCCAAAAACAAACAGCAAGACCCCCTTTAAAACCAGGGTTGAAATCAGTTTCTCAGGAGAAGTGAGCAGTTCCATAATCAGTCTGTCACTAACATGACTAAATGCATGCATTTCTTTTTTTTTTGTTTTACAATAACTTCTCCAGTTTGCTTTGTCCAGTCAATTATAAGATTTATGCATGCGCAGTATTAAGGATAATTAGATGATGCTCCTGAACTATTGGGATTTTTTTTCGCCCTAATTATTTGACTGGGTCTTTTAGGCCCGCGTCTTTTACATATACTATTACTAGTATGTCATTTTTGGCATACTGGACCCAAAGGACCATCTGTAAACAATTGCCATTTGGTTTGTTGTTATCTTCAACTTTTCATTTTTTCTCTTATTAACTGTATCAGAAGAAGTACACATTTTTTTTCTAGTACAATGTAAGCGGTCTACTCTATTTTTTTATTGAAAAATTCTATTTCTCCAAAGAACAATAATTTTGTGCACTGTTTCATGTAATTTTGGCTTGTGCATTGTTTTTTATTTCAAAATTAATAACCATCACACAAGATATATATTAAAAATTCCTGAACATCATGTTTATCCAGCTTGCATACATGTGATTATTATACATATAGTTTTGTGTTATAATTATGATCGTTTAGTGTCAATTCATAATTTATCCTGAAAGGTTCCGTTACACATTTGGAAGGTTCCCTTACGTGCCGGAAGTTTCTATTTAGCTATGTACTGTGTAATTCATTTCTTTACTTATTTGATAATAATATTTATATAATTTTACACTGTTTTCAGGGTGATGACAAATGAGCTGATGTCAAAGTTCAATATAAGTGGTAACAGGGGCAAATTTCCATTTAAAGATTATACAATTTTCAAGATAATTAGAGGTAAATTATAACACTAATGAGGTCGTTAATTTGTTGGGCTTTTATATATGATTGGTTATTAAAGTTATACTCCATCATGTTCCCTTTGACACCATTCAGCCATGAATTTTCCGTATAACCATTTAGATCTCTAAAACGCTATATGATTTTGTATCTTTCTATTAATTATAGAATTATATTGTGTTTATCATTGACTATGCAAAAATACTTGTCTAGGTTGAAGACTATGGTGGAATGACCAGAAGGGGGTGCACTATGTATTCAACCGTGGCTACTTTATCGCAGTTAATGGTAAACACAACATTAATCTTATTATTATAATACTGACTGTCAATTATTATACTTTCTGTAAGAATGTCTTTTCATATTAAAGATGCTTTATTTTGGCATAGAGTTTAAATGAATTACTTAGAAAAAGTTCCTTATTGTCAACAAAACTGTCTTTACTTAACGCTTGCACTGTCAACAGTATGCACCGATGAGTAGGCACTCGCTAGTCTGCCGCTCAAGTGCTTTATGAAAAGTTATAACTGCATTATTATTATTAAAGTAAATATTTCACTGATATCGTATGTATTTGGTCTTATTTCTTGATCAGTTAGTACAAATTAAAATGTAGTGCTATAATTTAGTGTAATGGTCACAGAAATATTCAAAATTGTACTATTAGCATAATTACTCTTTCGGTTCTTATTTGAAAGCCTGAATAAATATTGTATGATGAATTACAGAGTATTTCTATAAAGAAATTTCATCAGAGTTTCAGACCAAAGTCACAACAGGAATTATAATGTTTATAATTTACTGGTTTACGATAATGATAATTTTATGTTATTCCACACTATTTTGGATTGACCTTCCTCTGGTATGCTTGTGGCTTAAAAGATTGGAAAGAAATACTCAAATGCCACAAGGCAATGTCACAGTATATTGAAAGAAGGGTTGACAACGGAAGCGCTATCCAAAATATATCCTAAATAATTGGAACTGTATGTACATTGTTAAATTTCTGTTTCTTTTTTTTTTACAGACGTTGCAACCAGAGCCTTCATTGGGACAGAGAAAGAAGTAACTGATTGTATTGCCAGGACTCTTAAATATGCCCCAGACAGATTGGGGGAGGGGAAAGAGAGAAATAAAATATATTCCATTCTTTTTTTTATTTCTTTCAAATTGACTTAGATCCATTAATTACTTCATATAAAAATCATTGATAAATTTCATTACACTTGACCAATATCTTTTAGTTCATCTGGCCTGAAAGGCAGTTTGGGTTATTATACCCCACGCAACAAGTTGCGGAGGGTATAATGTTTTTGACCTGTCCGTCCGTCTGTCCATCCGTCAGTCCTGTTTCTTGTCATCGCAACTCCTCTCAAACCACACAACAGAATTTGACGAAACCTTTTTAGATAATAAGGACATACTATGTAGATGTGCATATCGACAGGAAATTACGATTCAATTTTTTTTCTAGGAGTTGCTCCCTTTGAACTTATTTACATTAATGCACTACTGCAACAGTTTGTCATCGCAACTCCTCTCAAACCACACAACAGAATTTCATGAAACCTTTTCAGATAATAAGGACATACTACGTAGATGTCCATATCGACAGGAAATTACGATTCAGTTTTTTTCCAGGAGTTACGCCTTTGAACTTATTTGCCCAATATACTACTGCAACCTTTGTCATCGCAACTTCTCTCAAACCACACAACAGAATTTCATGAAACCTTTTCAGATAATAAGGACATACTACGTAGATGTGCATATCGACAGGAAATTACGATTCAATTTTTTCCTTGAGTTACGCCTTTGAACTTATTTGCCCAATATACTACTGCAACAGTTTGTCATCGCAACTCCTCTGAAACCACACAACAGAATTTCATGAAACTTTGTACATAATAAGGACATACTATGTAGATGTGCATATCAACAGGAAATTATGAATCAATTTTTTTTCTTACAGTTATTTTAATTCTCCAGTGACAATGTGGGGACGTGGGTTATGTGAACATGCTCACTAAGGTTCTTTAATTGTCATTATAATGCATCTGCCAAGGTCTTAATTTGTCCTTGAACTTTTTTTCACGTCATCTTTGAAACAACTTGGAGGACTGGAACAAAATTTGTATTTGCATGGAATAGATTTACAGATTTTCAATCCAGGGACTTACTTGATCCCAGTTATTAGGAATAGACTACAGAGGTCATTAACAATTATCTCGAAAACAATTACATTTACGTTCAGCAAAATCCTTACGATTCTGATATTTTGTTTCCTTGGATGATTATGTTGTATGAAGCTGGCTATGGTGGATGCCCTTTCTTTGATTCTTCATGTTTGTCCATTTGTACACTTCTATGGTGTGTTATAACTTTCATTTCACTACTGGTCAAGGACCAGTTACCGTCACTTTTTGTCAGTATAGTTCATTTATCTTCTTAACGTGAGAAAATTAAAGTCTATCCTTTGACAAGGAAAGTGGTTACCAAAAATACTTTAATACTTCAATTGGTCAGTATTTGATATTGACCAAATTTTCGAGAAAATAACTTTATTTTATCCCCCCCCCTTAAAAACATTTAAGAAAATGTGATTCCCCTCTATTAAACATGCCAAAATTTTAACATGCAAATCACTTACCTTTGACACACATGATATGGAGGATATAATGAAGATTCAAAAGTTCACCGAAATGTTTCATTAGAGATAAAATTGATCCGACCACTTTGAATTTATATATAAAAAAAAAAAAAAATGAACCCTTTTCCACTTACAGAAAAACTTGACCCCCCTACATTTTGACCAGCCCCCTCCCCCTCCCAGGTAAAAAATGATAAGTCCCTAAAGGAAGGTTGTTTGTCATCAGATCTTTTACTCTTGGGATCTAATTCTACAACCCCTTATCAAGAAAAAGAAATAAATAGCAAACAATCAAAAATCATAAACGCATAATGTAAATGCACTCCTCTGGAACTGCCGCGAATCAAAGTTGTTAAAAGTCAAACATGATATAGGACTATAAAAAAAGTTTATATACTTAAACACACTCCTTTGGAATGTATTTACAAAACTGCCAAAATATGATTTAAAAACCCCATACCGCCACTTAAAATTATAGCAAAATAAATAGTATATGGCCGTAACAGAAAATCCTGTTGTTGCCAGTATATCTTCAATAGACAAGGTTTCCTTAATAGGCTGATATATTTTCATTGGTATTAGGATATTCACTTGTTATTTGAGAAATGTTACACATCTATGAACATTTAAGTTAATCAGCATAATGTAGTTGGATAATACTAGTAATAAAAGTTTCCACTGAACAGTCTGAAAGTAGAAAGCAATATATTTATGTCATACAAGTTTAAGTTTTGAATCAAATCAATCAATCAATCAATCAATCAATCAATCAATCAATCAATCAATCAATCAAGTGTTAACCCTTCACTTATATGGAAGGCACGTTCATTACAATCGATACAACCGAGAAAAAAAAATTGAACATCAACTGTCGGTCCAGTTTGCTATTCAATTCATCATAATCTTCAAATCAGTACAGAAACAGGAAAAAATACGATTGTGCCCCTAGTAAATGGAAGTAATAGAATCGATTGAGTTGATCAACTGTGGCACGATCGTATCGATTGAACCCGATTGATACGGTCGTGCCGCTATTAAATCGATTGAGTTGATCAACCATGGCACGCGTACGATCGTATCGATTCAGAAAAATATGAGATTAAAAGGGATTTAAAAAAGAGAAAAATCTTTTTGTTGATGATTTTTATGTTATGAAAGAACATAATCTACGGAGCTCCGCTAGTGCCATCCAAAGAATAAAAATATATATTTTGCGCACAAAATAATATATTGTGCGCACAACTTAAATATATTGTGCGCACAAAATAATATACTAGTAGTATGCGCACAAAATAATATATTGTGCGCACAACTTAAACATATTGTGCGCACAACTTAAATATATCGCTCAAATTCATGTAGCTTACACATGGTACGGCGCTTTAATGTCTCTTTTTCAAAGTGACAGAATGGAGAAAAACATAAGGGTTTATTTTGAAATGAGGTTAGATTACATGGAAATACTCCCACTTTTAGCAAAAAATCATCACTGCATTGTTTCTTCTCGACACCTGAAACGAATACTGAAGAAGCTACGTACGTTTATTTCGTCGAAAACACTACTCGCCACTTAAAGATGTCGTTGCTTTCATCGAAGACAACACTAAGGGATCTGGAAGGCTTCATGGTTATCGCTGGGTGTGTAGACAAGCAGGTTTAACTATACAAAAAGAGTATGTGCGAATTTTGATGAAAATTATAAACCCTTAAGGAGTTGAAATGCGACGAAAAGGTCGATTACATAGGAGAGAATATTGTTCGAAAGGGCCAAACTTCATATGGCATTTGTATTCCTAAGATGAACTTAAACCTATTGGAATATGCATAAATGGGTGCATAGATGGCTTTTCTCGACTGATGATATGGTTGGAGGCAGGGCAGACTAGTAGTGACCCTCGGGTTATTTCGGGATATTTTGTTAAAGCTATTCTTCAGAGGTTATGGTGATAAGAGAATATCTTGGTACCAAAAATAGTAAGGTCTCTGAAATGCAGTCTATTTTTACGACGCAATGATAATGATACGTATGCTCGAAATAACAGTGCGTTTGTTTACGACACAAGCCAACATAATCAAAGAATTGAATCATGGTGAGGAATTTATAGAAAAGAAAATTCACAGTTTTGGATGACATTTTTTTTAAATGTTAAAGAGGATGGCTTATTTTCAGGAGATCCTCTTCATAAAACTTGATAAGATTCTGTTTTCTGAGACTGATTCATGTATTTATTTTCAATCAAAATTATCCTTTGTCTTTCCCTATTTAAACAACTCATTTTATTTGCTAATATAATCATATAGACCAAGCGAAACAAAAGGAAAACAGTTTAAGTCCACAGTTAATGTAGTTGTGGATAGATAAATAGAAGAGTCATGATATTGTACCCATTAATTACGGACATGGACCCAATTTTGTAAAACTAAGAGTGCTCTCTAAACTTCTGTCCGCCCGCTTGTCCAATTTTCAATGCTTAAAATTGTAAGTCCGTTAATCTTTTTATATATGCAATCTTTTAAGGCTAGCCATTTGTTTCAAACTTGAATATTTGTTTGTTACGCTTTTATTATACACTAGAATAAAAACCTTTTTGAATAACAAATTAAATGGCATAACAAGGCAAAATTCACTTATAGTGATGAAATTAATTGTTTTCATTTCAAAAACTGTACAGAAATGTATATAGCATATACTTATGTTTATGTACGTCAAGCAGACAGTAACTCAACTGTTTTATAAAATCAACTCATCCTAAAATTCTATTCACTAAGATAATCATTGTGTAGTATATATAATACTAACATATTTTGTACAATAAAAATGTTTATCCAAGTTTTGCAATGTCAGCCTCAACCTTAAAATATAAGTCATACATAATGTCAGCTGAGAAAATATTCTTACAATCTCCTTCTATACATATTAAGTGTTTTATACATGAAAGGTCATCGACTTAAACATGAAACTTATTATCCATTTTTAATTCCAGATAGAACTTTTACAGGTTGTAAGTATTTGGAACGCCCATAAAATCAGAAAAAAAAAATAAACAAAATGGTGTGTATAGACGCCCGTATGTGCTCTACTCGATTCCCGAAGTGTACGGAACAAGTGACTATGTTCGTAGCCCTGACATCGATGAAGTCGAAATTTGTTTAGAGCAATCTACATATTGCAGTCTACCATGCGATGAAGACATTTACGATCTCGCAAACTTATACATGGAAGAAATAGAACTTGGTTTACCAACAGATGCGTTTGAAGCTGCAACTTTGTGTCGGTGTTTATTGGAACAGTTTGAAACAGACTTGGCATTAGAGTGAGGTCACTATCGAAGTTATGTAGACTTTGACAGCTCAAAAGCTAACCAAACCTTTAAACAGACTTATTCAGAAGGGATATAGTTACGATACTGTTGTCAGGTCATTTAAGATGGCATATTTCGGTATTAATATTGCTTCACTCATAGGGTCTTTGCATCGGAAATAAATACATTTATTCTAAAATCAGTTGTTGGCATGATACGGGTTATGTTCTTCTCAAATATTTTATGATGGTATGACACTACACCCCTAACGGGAGGGATTGTGCTTGATTTTCATATGATGAAGACATAATCTTTCAGTCAGTTTAATTGAGGTCTGGAGCTGGCATGTCAGTAACTGCTAGTAGTCCTTTGTTAATTTATGTATCATTGTCATTTTGCTTAGTTTCTTTTGTTACCTATTCTGACATCGGACTCGGACTTCTTTTAAACTGAGTTTTACTGTGCGTATTGCTGTGTGTTTGTTTATTCTACATTGGCAAGAGGTATAGGGGGAGGGTTGAGATCTCATAAAACTTGTTTAGCCCCGCCGCATTTTTTGCGCCTGTCCCAAGTCAGGAGCCTCTGTCCTTTGATAGTCTTGTATGTTTTTGAATTTTAGTTCATTTATATGTTTCGGAGTTTAGTGTGACGTCCATTTTCACCGAACTAGTACACATTTTTGTTTAGGGGCCAGCTGAAGCCGGCCTCCGGGTGCGGGATTTTCTCGCTGTGTTGAAGACCCATTGGTGGCCTTTGGCTGATTTCTGCTCTTTGGTCGGGTTGTTGTCTCTTTGACACATTCCCCATATCCATTCTCAATTTTATTTGATAATATGGTTTTACTTATTCTCTTGTTACAATTTTAAAACTACTATTTGTGCTTATGCATTATACTTTATGTCTGCAAATCAAAATATTTTGTTAATTATCCCAAGACTGACATGCTGCTAAATTCACGACTTTTTGATTTTGTTATGTCCCGTAGACGATATAAAATGGTCATTATATTTAAAAGTCTTTGCGTCCGTCCATCCGTCCGTCTCTTTTTAGGATAAATGTTTTGGTCATAGTAGTTTATGATGAAGTTGTAGTGTCATCAAATTAAATAAATTCTGTGGTTTCTCTGAAGATATCATTGTAAAAGTGTAAAAAAAAAGTAAGTCAAATCGACTTAAAACTAAGTACACGTACAAGTTCTTTATTAAAAGATTACTATGTTTGATCGTGTTTAATAGATATAGGAAGATTTGGTGTGAGTGCCAATGAGACAACTCTCCATCCAAATAACAATTTATAAAAGTAAACCATTATAGGTCAATGTACGGCCTTCAACACGGAGCCTTGGCTCACACCGAATAACAAGCTATAAAGGGCCCCAAAATTACTAGTTTAAAACCATTCAAACGGGAAAACCAACGGTCTAGTCTATATAAAATACGAGAAACGAGAAACACGTAAAAATTACATAAACAAACGACAACTACTGTACATCAGATTCCTGACTTAGGACAGGTGCAAACATTTGCAGCGGGATTAAACGTTTTAATGGTACCAAACCTTCTCCCTTTTTCTGAAACAATAGTATAACATCACAACATAGAAAAACACACGATAAAATATCAATTGGAAGGCTTAACTCAATCAAAAAACGTAAATTAACACACTATGAACGAATAAATTTGATCTGTGATACCTGAATGTAAATAAATTAAGTACGGTTTTGACCCAAAATTTACTGTTCATTATTGAAATGTGACGGTGTGATCAGTCTAGGAAAAGAGAGGCGAAAGATACCAAAAGGGCCTTTAACTCACAAGTCGAAAATAAACTGACAACGCCATGGCTAAAAAAGAAAAAGACCAACATACAAACAATAGTACACAAAACACAACATAGAAAACTAAAGACTGAGCAACACGAACCCCACCAAAAACTGGGGGTGGTCTCAGATGCTGCGGAAGGGTAAGCAGATGCTGCTCCACGTGTGGCACCCGTCGTGTTGCTCATGTTAGCACAAACCCGGTAATAAGTCTATTTCGGTAGGTCACATTCATAAGAAGTTCACCATGAAGTTGTGATCAAGTAAAGGTAAAACTGAGTACATATATAAATCAGAAGATGTAATATGAGTGAGACAACTCTCCATCCAAGTCACAATATATTAAAAGTTAACAATTATAGGTTAAAGTACGGTCTTCATCACGGAGCGTTGGCTCACAACAAACAGCAAACTACAAAGGGCCCCAAAATGACTATTGAAAAACAATTTAAGCGGGAAAACCAACGGTCTAATCTATAAACAAAACGAGAAACACCTATGAACCACACCAACAAACGACAATCACTGAACAACAGGCAATTGACTTAGAACAGTATGCTTATTATGATGTAAACTCAATTTCAAACACGAATGTGTCCATAGTACACGGATGCCCCACTCGCACTATCATTTTCTATGTTCAGTGGACCGTGAAATTGGGGGTCAAAACTCTAATTTGGCATTAAAATTAGAAAGATCATATCATAGGGAACATGTGTACTAAGTTTCAAGTTGATTGGACTTCAACTTCATCAAAAACTACCTTGACCAAAAACTTTAACCTGAAGCGGGACAGACGGACGGACGGACGAACGAACGGACGTACAGACCAGAAAACATAATGCCCCTACTACTATAATAGGTGGGGCATAAAATGGAAATCATGCTCCCTAGTCTAGGATATTATCAATCAATACATATCCAATTGACTTCTCATTTATAAGTATGCATAGACATACTGAAAAACAAGAGTGGACACATTGAAACGTCTCGCCTGTTCTTGTGTTCATAATTGAATTTATGTTGAAAGTAAAAAAAGGAAGTTTATGCCCCAAGCATTACATAAAATAACATTATTTTAAATTAACATTTAATGTTCAAGGAACATGATGTCAAGGTGAGATAAAACCTTTCAGACAGCCATGTAGGCCATACAATCATTCCGAACAACAAATTTATTCAACCAATAGCTAAAATTATCTCAGAAACAAACCTTATACGACATACGCGCCTTATAATTATTTTATACATACAATACAGTTTTACTATACCATTACTATCGTATCTAAAAAACAAACCAAATCTGAGATATTAATCTGACTAATAAACCATGAAAATAAGGTCAAGGTCAGATGATACCGACCAGACAAATATATATTCCTTACAATCATTCCATAAACCAAATATAGTTCACTTATTCCTTATAGTATCTGAAAAACAGACCAAACAAGAATCAAATAACATGGACCAATGAACCATGAAAATAAGATCAAGGTCAGATGATTACTGCAAGACAAACGAGTACACCTTACAAACATTCCATATACCAAATATATGTACAAAAATGCTTATAGTATCCGAGAAATAGACCAACACACAAAACGTTAACTTTGCCGGACCACTGAACCATGAAAATGAGGTCAAGGTCAGATGACACCTGCCAGTTGGACATGTACACCTTAAAATCATTCCTTACAATCAAATATAGAAGACCTATTGCATATAGTATCCGAGAGTCGACTTAACCACGAAACTTAACCTTGTTCAATGATCCATGAAATGAGGTCAAGGTCCAGTGAAAACTGTTTGACAGGCTAACATGAGGACCTTGCTAGGTATGCACCTACCAAATATAGTTATCCAATATACTATGTTGTGCGCACACTATATTTAAATTGTGCGCATAATATATTTAAACTGTGCGCACAACTTATATTATTGTGTGCGCACAATATATTATGTTGTGTGCTCAATATATTTATATTGAGCGCACAATATATTATTTTGTGCGCACAATATATTTAAGATGTGCGCACAATATATATTTTTTCTTTGCATGTCCCTAGCGGGGCTCCGTACTTATATATACGAGCATTCGAGTTAATATAGATATAAATTTTAATTAGATTGAACTATATTCATGACATCTTACTTAAAAGTATTTTAATTGATTAAAACAATTTCTGCATGTCGATACATTTTTACTTTTCAATTTCAAAATATTTGCTGATTTCATTATGAAAATTTATCGCCAATGGCATTTCCATTACACAACACACTTAACTCTTCTTCTCTTGATTGGTATATTTTACCATTAGTCCGGAAGATTCTATCGGAAATCTATAATATTCACCATTCGAAATATAAAACCATATAACCATCTTTTTTGTCGAGGATATTAAAATAACTTTCAAAAATATGTTCCGCCGTGTTATAGATACGAAAACTGATTGTTTTGGGGCAATTATGAACGTCTTGCTTGAGTACTAAGTTTATTAAAATTTATCTTGCAGTATCGTTTAAATGTTGTTTTGATTCATTGTTCTAAACAAATGTGAGTTAAGTCAGATTTATGAAGATTTCAAATGTATCTTATCCACAATGACATGGTGCAGCATTCTCATGGCACCGACTTTCAATTAATTGATAGATCATATTACATATAACTTATTCCTTCAAGTTTACTGCAAGCATTCTAGCCCGATACAAAATCATTCTGGCTTTACAATCAGTGGCGTAGAAGAAGCTAGACTGAAAAGTGAGAGGGGACTTCTAAAGGTGAGAGGGGACTTCTGATGGTGAGAGGGGACTTCTGAAGGTGAGAAGAAAAAAGTAGTTAGCAAGTTTCCTCAATAATTATTAAGTTTTGTTTGCAATAAAAAAAAAATGCAAAACAAAAGGAGGGGTGGGCAAAATTTCTTAATTGTCCCCGGCTCTCAGTATGCAAGTGATAATAATGTCTATACGATTTAGACATAGTTCGTCGTATAAAAACGCAGAAGGTGTCGTGGATTATAAACCCGAAGAAGTAACTTGCAAAATTAATGCTGAAATTTTTTTAATCAGATTGATATTAATTTTTATTGTATTTTGATGAATTTACACCAGGTAATCAGCAAGTTTAAGCAGAGACATATATATATGTGTATATATGTCTCTGGTTTAAGTTATGCAATTTTGTCTATTGTCTCAAGTGAATCACTTATAGATGTGATAAAATGTATATACATGTGTATTAATTTTTATTGTATTTGATGAATTTACACCAGGTAATCAGCAAGTTTAAGTTATGCAATTTTGTCTATTGTCTCAAGTGAATCACTTATAAATGTGCTAAAATGTATATACATGTATATTGATTTTTTATTGTATTTTGATAAATTTACACCAGGTAATCAGCAAGTTCAAGTTATGCAATTTTGTCTATTGTCTCAAGTGAATCACTTATAAATGTGATAAAATGTATATACATGTATATGTCTATGTCCATAATAAAAGGTTTTGTCTATAATAACACCTTTGAGACATAATCTTTACAGAATAATTTTATGTAAAAGTAGATCGAAAGTTACAAGTAACAAACTAATCAAAAAAAGGGTGAAGGTTTGGTACCATTAAAACGTTTAAACCCGCTGCATTTGTTTGCACCTGTCCTAAGTCAGGAATCTGATGTTCAGTAGTTGTCGTTTGTTGATGTGGTTCATAAGTGTTTCTCGTTTCTCGTTTTTTATATAGATTAGACCGTTGGTTTTCCCGTTTGAATGGTTTTACACTAGTAATTTTTGGGGCCCTTTATAGCTTACTGTTCGGTGAATTGTTTTACATTTGTCATTTCGGGGCCTTTTATGGCGGACTATGCGGTATGGATTTTGCTCATTGTTGAAGGCCATACGGTGACCTATTATAGTTGTTAACTTCTACGTCATTTGGTCTTTGGTGGAGTTGTCTCATTGGCAATCATACCACATCTTCTTATTTTATAAGTGGCTCAAGTTATTGTTGGAAACTACAGGAAGATTCAATTCCCTTTTACATGTATTATTCCCATATTTCATTTGCTCAATATTGTAAATAATGGTCTTGTGACCAAATACCAAATGTTTAAAATCGGAAACGACACGTGGTTGGAACCATCCAAGACAGAGGTAATTCGAATCCGCGTCTTTTTCCCGCGAGATTTCCCATTTGCACCGATAATGACATGGCGCAGGAAGTTGAAACTGGTTGGTTTACAAACAACACGTATTATAGTCGCATGCTTTTGTTTGTTTACATTCTATCATTTTTTTTTTCTGCAAGATAAATTCTTTGAGTCTTTTTCGAAACAGTCACCCACTTTAACCATAATGTCATTAGATAATAACAGATATGACCTGTCAAAAGTTTACCTTTCACTTGTGCGATCTTCCCACATTATTTACATTTGTAAATATTATAATAGAGTCATTAAAATTCAGTTTGTCGTAATATTGATTAAAGCATTAACTGTATAAACTTATTGGTTCGATTCAGTATCACTGATCATTAGTTTATAGGGATGTCGAATGACCACTAGTGACCCTGAAATTGACATTGATGATTGAAGGACATTGATCTTAGATCATAGATGTGACATCCAGTTTTAGCATATGTTGACAACAGTTATTTTCATCAGCACACATTTTTGTAGGAATGATTCAGTTATAAATTGAAGTATACAATGAAAGGAAAATGGTTCTTTCACAATAGACCACTTTTTTCCGAACATTTCCAATGTCACAATGTTAATGTTATTACATCACAGTAAGAATCACTTGTTTAAATTTACATTGAATGACCCTTGGTTTAGCGGCAAAACTCATCCATAAAATAATCAATATTGGTCTATATGCTAGGATCAAACATTTTACATGTTCAAATATGGCAGCTGCTCGTACCTATGTTCCTCAGATTATAGGTGTCATGAAACTTGCATCAGGAAACACACAATTTCATAGTTTGAAACACTTTCTGTATACTGAGGTTTACTTGTACATGATCTGTATTCCAATTAGGCCTGTCTGTGACCCATACCTGCAACTTAACTATTAGTGTAAAATATACATGATTTTAACTCTTCAATCAAATGCACAATATTAGTGAATTACCACTTGTAGATGGTTCCTATCTTTCCTAAGAAGAAAAAAGCATGTTGATTTGTGCCAGCACCTAAAAATATAGTAACCAATGTTAACATGGTTAGATAATTTCAGTGACTGACAAAATAAACTCTGGGGATATCATATGACTTCTGCATGGGTACTTCTAAATTGACCACATGGGCCTGTATAATGTTTCAAAGCAGTACTAGTCTTCATCAGAAGTCCTTCTTGGCTTAGAACACTTGCAAGTCTGTCAGTGAGTCATGTCCATAACTTCCTCTTCTGACAAAAATTGTGAAGTGTGAATGTATACTTTCAATGGTAAAGGAGATACAGGCATATCAGGTTTTCTTTAGACAATTTAACTTTATGCTCTCCCCTGACTGAAAACAAAAAAAACACCACTTAGTGTTTTAGCTTAACTCCACAATGAACTAACTCAAGACAATCAAGCAAGCTTGTTACTTACAATTATTGTAAGCGTAAGTTAATTTAACAAAAGGACTGCTTATACATGCAAGATAGTTCAGTGTTCCGATTTACTTTGGCCATTACATGATGATGTGTCTTAATATTGCACTTTTATTTGATGTATGATGTATGTTATTATATGATATCAACTTCCAAGCATAGTTTATAAAATGGTTGAACTGGCCAGTTAAGTCTGCCAAATTCCATGTTTTTCAGTTTGAAATTCTACTTAAACTGACACCATGTTTTTATTGTTTGATATATATACATGTAGCTTGAATTTTAAATCCAAATATCCCACTCCGCACACATAATCATCACTCACTATCATCGGGCACATAAGAACTGGAGTGTTAAACTTAAAAACTGTTATATCCATAGACAGCATTTAGTCATCCTGAAGATCAAAGTATTATTTAAGAATAACCTTTAAATGTATATAAAAAGCAGCATAAACTGACAACAGAAATAATGTTAAACATAAATTTGATTTGTTGACTGACAAGAGTACCATGAAATATTTGCCCAAACCTGGATTAAAACTGAATCAAAATAAAAAGTCTGACATCGAATAATAGTCAAAACAAAGTGTACCATGTCTGCATAAACACTTGATAAAAGCTTACAATTTCATTGTTTGGATTATTCATTCTGTTCATGTGGATCAAACCTATGTATTGTAGGACATATTTATTTGTATCACCTGATAGATTAAAAAAAGACAATTGAATTCCTTTAACCTTAATATTTTCATGTGGACTGTTATGAAATGTTGAAGCAAGCAATTTGTTAACTATCTAAGCTGAAACCAAGCAAGTTGTATGATCTATTACTCACACATTTTGCTTTGCAGATGAAAGAAAACTACTATGAAGACGGTTGAGAGTATGTATAGTAATGACTGACTGTACCACAGATGATGCCAATACTCGGCAGGTCAAGGGTGCCTTGGCAGTCATCAGTAACTTCATTAAACAAGTAAGTTAAAAATGATTACAGATTAATATTTTTATGTGTTCAAAAATGTTTCAAGGAAGTGCAAAACAAATAGCTTCTGGATGGTAAACAGACCTTGTATACATTTTAAGATATGTGGAAAGTTTGTTTTGATTTATGTTGCTTAAAATGCGAAATCTTAACAAAATTGCTTTCAAATACCTGAGTAACAGATGCGACACATGCTCTTTAGCACCTCTAGTTTTTTAAAACAACCTCAACTTCCTTCTTGCACAAATGTTGCAGAGATATGCGAGTTTCCAATAAAAATTTTGTTTACTATCTTGCTTTTTTCAAGGGTTATTTATGTTCCAGATACTGTCATTAATTTAGATATTAAAGTATCTACCATGTAAAATTATTGTAATTTAGTTGGGGTGTCTATCTGCTTTCATGCTCTAAATCTAAATAGTAGTAGTATTTAGATCCTACAGAGCATCTTATTGCTTTAAGTACCTGAGCAGATCTTGTATAACTGGACTATATAGTTAAATCATTTGGTTGTGAGTCCAAGTATTTTTAAACACCAAAAAAATAAAGCCATCCCAATTTTCATTCAAATGAATATTTTCTCTAGCAGTTAAAAAATAAAATAAGTTGGTTTATGTTTTAAATTATGAGTAAAAATGTATTTTAAAGAAAGCCCATTTTAGGGGAAATAACTCTTTTTAAAAAAAACAACATAATTTTATCATTATGCCATCCTCATCATGATTATCTGCACAATTTATTATCACATCCAATCAAGCCTAATTAGTCTAGAATAAAAAAGTATTATTAGAAATGTTGTATGGAGCCATTTGACAGGGCTAGTCAAGATATGTTGTGGATATTGGGGCATTGGAAAGGCAAACAAAGGAATATTTATGCCCCCGCCTTAGCGGAGGGGGCATTAAGTTTTACCCTTGTCCGTCCGTAAGCCCCAAAATTGGTAACCATTCTCTAACTTAAGTTTGCCTCAACCAAATGTTATGAAACTTATACACAATACTTATTACCACAATATACAGATCAAGTTTGAATTTTGGTGCCGTCACTTTTACTGTTCTAGAGTTATGCCCTTTACAAATGGAAAAATTGCTAAATTTTTCATTTTTTTTTCTAAAAAATATCAATCAAGTAATTTTTATACGACCGCAAAAAATAAAAAATTTTTGGTCATATATTGGTATCACGTTGTTGTTGTCGTCAGCGTCGTCCAAAGACAGCTGGTTTCTGGATAATAACTTTAGTATAAGTAAATAGAAATCAATAAAAATTTTAACACAAGGTTTATAACCACTAAAGGAAGGTTGGGATTGATTTTGGGGTTATGGTCCGAACTGTTTAGGAATTAGGGGCCAAAAAAGGGGCCCAAATAAGCATTTTTGTAGTTTCCAGACAATAACTTGTGTTAAAGTGTATGAATCTCTCTGAAATTATACCACAAGTTTCCATACTACAAAGGGATGGTTAGGATTGACTTTGGGGGTTTATGGCTCAAACCATTTAGGAATTAGGGGCAAAAAAAGGGGAAAAACAAGGGTTTTTCTGGTTAAAGGACAATTGAGACAATTTAAAAGCAGTGTAAGGGAGGTAATCCAAATCAATTTAAATAACAATGTTTGATTACCTCCCTTACACTGCTTGTAAATTATGTATTAAGAAATGATGATTGTCTGAGATACTGACCATAACTTGAGGGAAAGAATTATTTTTTGGAATCGGGGAAAGGGGGGAGGTGAAAAAATTGGAGGGGGACAATTTTTCTCATTTCAGATTTCAGAAATTAAAAGAAAATTTCTTCAAAAATTTTTTTTGGGGGGTTAATATTCAACAGCATAGTGTATTGCACAAACGCAAAAAAACGGGGTAAATTTTTTTTTTTGGGGGTGGGGTTCAATTTGCATAGTGTATTGCACAAAAGCAAAAAATTGAATATAAATTCAAATCATATAACCAATTTAAAGTTTTTTGACTACAATTATTCTGTGTCAGAAACCTATTATGTGTCAAAAATTTAATTACATTCCAAATTCAGACCTGTATCAATCATGAATATTGTGTCCATTTTGTCCCCAACTTTTCAGGGTTGGACATCTGCGGTCGTATACAGCTGCGCTCAGCGAAGCAATTTATTAAAATTGGTGTTATTTTCCTTTGTCCATGATTATAGTTGAAACAACTACAATCAATGCTTTATACAATGCAATGTTTAATTTTGCCTTCCACTGATAAATTAAAGCAATTTTACCCTTCATTTCTAAAAATATTTTAAAGTCTTCTTTGCAAATTAAAGTTATCTTTCTTTGTCCAGAATGGTAGTTGAATCAACTACATCCAATGCTTTATATAGTGCAATATTATTTTACTTCCTACTGATAAATTAAAGCAATCTTTACCATTCAGTGCTTACAAGCACTTTGATTACCGTTCTAGGGTTATGCCCCTTTACAAATGAAAATATTGCTGAATTTTTCCTTTCCATTCTCTTAACTTGAGTTTTTCTCAACTAAATGTAATGAAATGTATATATAATGCTTTTTACCACAAAACTCAGTTTAAGTTCAATTTTTGGAAGCGTCACTTTTACAGTTCTTGAGTTATGTCCCTTTATAGCATTATATGCTAGCGGGGGCATCATCTGTGTCCCTATGGACACATTCCCCATTTATTCAAGTGTGAGGGCAGAGGGACGCAGCCTGAAGAGGGAGGGGTGTGGTACCCTTTAATTTGTGGTAGGAGGATGCTGAATGTGAGCTTTGTAATAGTTGACCTACTTTTGACATTTAATGGCCATTAATCTACTTTCAATTTCATTATACAGAGCTTTGGCCAAATTAAAATATATGTGTGGTTCCAGTTACCTGACCAACCCAAGATAATACCCTCCTACCCTAGAACTTTTTTTTTGCATTTCAATAAGATATAATTTGAACGATCCTGTTTTGAAGAATGTGAACTTCAATAATTAAATTCACAGATTTCTGTCATCTGAATTCCCATTAGAAGTATCAATAGAAATGCAACAAATTCTTAACAGAATGCAATAAAATTAACTGAAAACGTAACAAAGAAGATGGTGAACTTACGATAAGGGCATGTATAATACCGTAACTGGAACCACACACATAGTTTTATTTGGTCTTTGCATATATAATTGAATCAGTGCCAAATTTCAGCACTGTTCTCAATAAAAAATGGGCACTTTTCTATAAAACTGTAAATATTTTGGTCATACTATGGTATGAGTGTGTCTATCTGTACAGAATATTTTTTTCTCACAATAACTTTAGTTAAAGGTTAAACATCCTTTTCTCATCTCAAAACAATGATTCTTGGTACAAGGATAATGCAAGCATTGCATTTTGAAAGTTGAAGCTGCAATTAAAAAAAAAGGATCGAAAGGGACTCCTAAAAGTTTTTTCTCACATTTTGATGTTATGAAGTGCTTTAAAATTATAAAGAAATTGGTTAAAGTTAATCATGTGTTAATAGATACTGATTATTGTTTATCATTAGGGCCCATTTGACTGGTCAGCAGTGCCTATAGTAATCGCTCTGTCTGTTTGTTACAAAAATAATTTCGGTCATTTCATTGAGGTCAGGTTTCTAAAACTCCATTTTTAACTAAAGTCTGTTCTGAAATGCTTTTACGGTATTAAAACTGCCACTCCAGTATAGTATGATAATCCTAAAGGCCCTACTATTAACCATAATAATGACTCTGGAAGATATTGGCTAATGGTCGCTAATCAATTTTAACCTGTGTTCTTCACATCTGACAGTCTAGTAGTTATCAAGCTCAGAACTAATATTTTTAAGAAATTCTATTTTATTACAACTTCATTATTTAAGAACTTTTCAGTAAAGATAATCGGCAATTCTGATTTAAAAATTAAAATTTTTCTCAAATGTACGTGGAAAAAAGTAATTAACGTGCTTTATTGTCCCCCGTGCAACGCTTTGCAGGGGGACATAGAAATAGCGGCATCCATCTGTCCGTCCGTCCGGTCTTGTTAGCGCTCTCACGTATACAGTTCTTGTCAAGATTTTTATGAAACTTATATCATAGGTTTATATTAGCAATGTCTTGGATGAGTTAGAAATGAGTGCTGTTAATTATTTTCAAAAGAGTAATGCCCCTTAGAAACATTAATTATATGGAAAATTGCATTGTAAATGCTCTCATGTGTACAATTCATGCTAGATTTTTATGAAACTTATATCATAGCTTCATATCAGCAATGTCTTGGATGAGTTCGAAAATCAGTGCCCATCAATTATTTTTAAAAGAGTTTTGTCCCTTGGAAATATTGATTATATGCTTCGTTAGTGCTCTCATGTGAACAATTCTTGCCAGAATTTTATGAAACTTATATCATAGGTTTATATCATTAATTTTTTTGACGAGTTCGAAAATCAGTGCTGATCAATTATTTTTAAAAGATTTATGCCCCTTGGAAATATTGATTATATGGAAAATTGCCTTATGAGTGTTCTTTTGTGTACAATTCTTGCCAGATTTTTATGAAATTTATATTATAGGTTTATATCATCAATGTTTTTGATGAGTTCGAAAATCAGTGTCGATCAATCATTTTTAAAAGAGTTATGCCCCTTGGAAATATCGATTATATGGAAAATTGCATTGTTAGCACTCTCATGTATACAATTCTTGCCAGATTTTTATGAAATTTATATTATAGGTTTATATCATCAATGTCTCCTACAAATTTGAAAATTGGTGCTGATCAATTATTAGTCCCCTACTGACAAAGTGGAAGGGGACTAGGCTTGCACTCCGTCTGTCTGTCCATCCGTCAGTCCGGCAAATCAGTTTTCCACACTTTTTTTCTTCGTGCTTGAAGATATTGATTTGATATTTGGTGTATTGTTTTATCATGACAAGTTACAGATCAAGTTCGAATTTTGTTCCGGTCTGATGATTTTGTGCAGAGATATGGTGCTTGAACTTAGAAAATTCACTCAAATAATCAGTTTTCTGCACTTTTTTTGTCATGCTTGAAGATATTAATTTGATGATTGGTTTATAGTTTTATCATGACAACTTACAGATCAAGTTCGAATTTTGGTCCGGTCTAATGATTTTGTGCAGAGTTATGGTCCTTGGACTTAGAAAATTCACTCAAATAATCAATTTTCCACATTTTTTTTCGTCATGCTTGAAGATATTGATTTGATATTTGTTATGTGGTTTACCCAATGACAATGCAAGTTATAGATCAAGTTAGCATTTTGTTCCAGTACAATGAATTTTTAAACGGTAGGGAACTATGTACTGCCAGGCAATACTCACAGAATGCTTGTTTTAAAGAGTTATGTCCCTTGGAAACATAAACTACATGGAAAATTGCATTGTTAGCGCTTTCATGTGTACATTTACTGCCAGAATTTTATGAAACTTTTATCATAGGTTTATATCAGCAATGCCTTTGACACTTTCGAAAATAAGAGCTGATCAAATATTTTTCATGAGTTATGCCCCTTGGAAATATTAATTACCGGTATAATGGAAACCACATTGCATTTGCTCAGAAGCCTTCATTTCTCTATGATATTAATAAAAAGTTTTAATAAACGAAAAAAAGTGCTTTTTTTAGTTATTGCCCTTGTACCTTGGATAGATAAAATATGTGCAACGTGGGGGACATTAGAACTCTGTTCTTTTATTTACTATGTTATAAGCATGCATGAAATTGTCTTCACCAGATTAGACACTTAGTCACTAAATGCAAAATGATTTCATGCTTAATCAAACGAGTGAAACTACATTGTCAGTTATATTAAAACACTTTTACAGTTATTAAAATAAAAAATACGATAATTTCCTGTCATTTGATAAACAGAACGAATCCTGTAAATGAATCTGGAATCACTCGTTATTTAGTATTAACTTCCTGTTTTTATTTTGTCTTCAAAATCTAAAGAAGTGTTGGCGATTCCTGAGAAATTTACTATTTTGAGTCGTTAAAATCATTTCAATTTTAAACTTACACTCGATTAATCGTTATTGAATGTTTTTTAGAAAACGGTAAGAAACTTCATGAAGTAAATGCAATGAATCCTGTAAAAAGAAGTTCGTTGATGCCATGAATCTAGTGTGAATAATTTCGACAGTTTGAAAAAAGAATTGTTTGGAAAATTTCCAGATACATGTGTTGGATTGCAACCTAACTTGACATGTGGTCACATATAATGAGGGGAAATTCCCTATTGATTTTGAGATCACAATGTCAAAGGTCATACAAATGTAGTTACTATATTTATGGAGAAAAGGGGTTTCCGTATGCTAAATCAAGTACTACATTAGAGATTGCAAACTAACTTGCATATATTGCCACATATAACAGGGCTCACACTACTTCAAAATCATAGGGAGAAGTGACTTCTCTTTTTGAAACTGGTAGGGGGAAATGGTGAGATTTGAAAGAGAAGTGCTAGTTCGCTGGCGGCACTACAATATTTGGTTTTTATATGACCGCAAAAAATTTTTTGAGTTCGTATAATGGTATGATGTCGTCGTCTGCGTCTTCCGAAGACACATTTGGTTTCCGGATAATAACTTTAGTTTTAGTGAATGGATCTCTATGAAATTTAACAAGAAGGTTCAATACCACAAAAGGAAGTTTGGGATTGATTTTGGGGGTTTTGGTACCAACAGTTTAGGAATAAGGGGCCAAAAACAAGCATTTTTGTAGTTTCAAGACAATAACTTGTGTGTAAGTGTATGGATCTCACTGACATTGTACCACAAGGTTCCATATCACAAAGGGAAGGCTGGGATTAAGTTTGGGGTAATTGCCCCAAACATGCAAGAATAAGGGGCCAAAAACAAGCATTTTTCTTGTTTCCAGACATTTACTTGTGTTTAAGTGTATGGATCTCTCTAAAATTGTACTACAAGGTTCCATACTACAAAGGGAAGGCTGGGATAGAGTTTGGGAGTAATTGCTTCAAGGGGGTTCAAAAAGATTGGGGGGATTTCAAAATTTTCAAATTTCAAATTTTTTGAAAAGTTTCAAGAAGAAATCTTCAATTGCACAGTATTGCGCAATAGATTTTAAAGATCTATGACCACATTTAATTTGTGTCAGAAACCTTTATTATGTCACAATCCAAATTCAGACAGTATCAAGCTTGAATATTGTGTCCAAATTTGCCCCAACTGTTCAGGGTTCGACCTCTGCGGTCGTATCAGGCTGCGCTCAGCGAAGCATTTTATTACTATAATATAAAGGGCCATAGGTATCCTTTTTTTTTGTATAGGTGTTCAATTCATACAGAGTAATTAAAGTAACAGTTGTTTCAATTTATGTCTCAAATAGTCATTTATAGTTGTACAATTATATTAGTCCTCTTGTCAGAATCTACCAACTAAATATCTAGCACTACAAAAAACTTTTTAAAATCAAAAAGGAAAAGAAAGTATCATATCTTATCATCTTAATGAAATTCATTGTTTCTCATTAAAAAGATATAAAATTTAACAAAGTTAAGCAACTTTAATCAAAAAATTGAAACCATGCATTTACATGGAAATATAAACATTTAGCAAGGAGATCTCACCAAAAGTCTGTTAATGCATGTGGAATGCGTTATTTTCACTTTTCAGGTCATTATTCTTTTGTCAGCTGTTCAATTCAGGCGTCTGTAGTTATAATAGTAAGAATACGGATTTTGGTCATAGCTGGTCCGCTTCTGATGAATCCCGCTTCCGATCCGTGGTTCGTACAAATATTTCAATGGGAGACAAAGAAAATTTATAAAAATAAACAATGTTTAAGGTTCATCATAACAAATGGAGAAATATGGCTGTATTTACACCTCAAAAACTACTTTGAGTACAGACTAACCTGTGCAGTTGGAAAAGTTTTAAGGCCTGGCATCCACTAGATATATAAAAGTTAAATGCATTTTGTGTTTAAGAAAGATAAAATCTTTTTTTGATTTTGATGGACATTTTTTTTCGTTCCTGATATTGGTGTAAAAATAAACAAACACCTGAATTACATTTGAAACTGTCCACTCATTTAAACCATTGTTGTGTAGATATCTATTGTCCTTAGTTTGTCCTTACCAATCAAGGACAATCAATACTATACAATACAGTTGTTACCTGAGAGGGAGCATCTCAAAGATTTAACCCAACTTAGTTTATTTTTACACCTTCTGCAGGAACAGAAAAAAATGTCCATCAAAATCCAAAAACCAAAATTCATTGACTTGGTTAAAAGGGAAATTGCTGATGACGAAAGCGACTGCAAGCAACTATTGTGAACACCAGGGCGACTAGATATCGCTTTTGACTGTCAGCCAAAATGAAGTGACGGAAGGGAAAGCGACTTTTTCGCCCCAGTCGCCTGCTAGCGTGAGCCCTGTCATAATGGGAGGAATATCTCTATTGTTTTTTGAGGTTAATACATCAACGGTCAAGATCATATAGTTACTAGAAATAGACTTAAATTTCTGCAGAAAAGTGTTTTTTTCTAGATGCTAAATTTAGTACTATAAACGGGATTGAAATCTTACTTGGATATATGGTCGCATATAATGAGAAGACAATCTCTATTGATTTATAGGTCAAGGTCAAAGTTACTAGAATTATGCAACATTTGTACACAAAAGTGGTTTCAGGATGCTTAATCAAATACTTCATATGTCATTGCAACCACTTTATGCTGATAGAAATGCAAACAGAACATGTATTTCCTATTTAATAAATATTAAACTGTCAGATATTCCAATTTTTCTTTGGAATTTAACCAATTGTTCTTAGATTTTGGGGACTTTCAACAGAATATTTCTAGAAATTTTCAGATTTTAATGTTTTTAAAGACATGAGAGACAACATTTAAAAAAAAATTAAAAAATTAAATGTGCACTTTGGATGGCAAATTCCACCGTAATGAGCCCCTGCAGCAAAGAATATCAACAAGTAATGCAGATAAATAGTTTTCTTTTGCATTTGGTCATGGATTAAACTTGTGAGGGTCTGGATGGAGAATAATGGACGAAAAATATAAAGAATAAAGAAAAATGGACCAAAAAAAAAAAAGGATAAAGAATAATGGGAAGCTAAAATATAAAGAATAAAGAATAATGAGAAAACACTTAAAGAATAGAGAAACATGGCCTTAAAAATTAAAGAATACAGAAATGAAGGAACCCCAATCCAGTCCCTCACTTATTTTGGTTTGAATTTGATCCCTATTGAACTTATCACAAGTTTCTGAACTGAAAATAGTCGATGCAAGACCAAACTGTTAAAGTAACATGTTGAAAAATATTTGGAAAATGCATAGATAAAACATTTTTATAATGTTATTCAAAGTGGGACCAGAGGTGTAAAATATAATGTGTTACATTTCTATTGGCACTAAGTATATAATAAGTGGAAAATCCAAGTTGGTCTAAAAATAGATTTGTTTTAGACAAAATTTCTGTCTAAAATCATAACAGAAAAGATTGATGCCTCAAAGTAAAAAGAAAAAACTCTATGCCATTAGCTATCTATCTATAATCTTTTTCCCCTATTGGAGGTGTGGTGTATATGGCTTGCTCTTTAAAGGTTCTTAAATTGTGTAAGGCTTTCAACAAAATATACTGTATTTGTATAATATGCATTCCAAATTGATAAATACTTCCCATGTCAAATTTGTTGTAAAAATTGAGTTTTTTATTTAAAAAAAAATGACTAATTTTGAAAAACATCTGATTTTGCCTGGATTTCAATGAAAGTTGTTGTATATGTAGGTATAATTTGTGTCCCCAAATGTTTCCCTTTGTCAAAAGTAATAAGAAGCCCACAATTTAAGAGATGACCACCAAAGTACATAGTACTTAGATTTTAAGAAAACTTTTATATCTATAGTGAACACCTCCTGAATTCTTGGTATCAAAATTTACTTGATTTCTAAATTTCAGAAAATTGATATGTAATAAACTTGAAATTTCTTTGCTTGCACCAGTTTTAATTTTTTTCTGTGCTTCATACAAAATTTGCAAGTGAGACTTCCTAGCATGTCAGTTTTCTAGTTTATATTTAATTTTATATAATTATGAAATTTTATATATAATTACTTATGGAAATTTTCAGAATATTTGACCGTTACTTCTGAATTACCTTTCTAGTTCCTGCAATTTTGAATGAAAGATAATCTTAGCACTCAGAAGCTTCATTATATAATAAATGCTGTCCAAAATCTGAGTAAAGTTTCCTGTATAAAGGAAATTTATCAATCCAATTATGAACTTTTGGGCATAGTATTTTGTATGGAATTCAAAGTAAAAGTCCAAAGATCCTACTTTTGTGCAATTAAGCATTTTATTTAAAGGTTGATTGCATATCTCTTGCACACCACACTGATAAAGAATGGAGAGGGTAGGATGCTATTTTGGAAGAGTCATATTTAGTTTATCCATAAAAAGTATATGGAATATATATTTTCTGTAATACATGTTATAAGGGACACATTTTCAGTACTAAGTACAATAATTTTGGTACAAGTACTGGTAAGAAAGGAAACTATGGGCGTATTTCCCCCTAGAGCTACCAAGCTTGCCTGAGACAAATACCACTAAGTGAGATAAGGTGCTGTTTTTACGACACCAGTATTCTTAACAGCAAACAATTTTTAAAAAAGTACTTCTGATTCATATTGTGTATACCTTTGTATTAGCATCCATTCCAGTCATCTCTATTTTGCATACAATATTACATTATATAATTAAGAAAAAAATGTTTCAAGAATTTGATGAAAGCAGTTTACATCAGATATTTATTTATAACCAGAATTAAAGTTAAACCATAAACATATTAATTGTACAAACTATTTATTTATAACCAGAATTAAAGTTAAACCATAAACATATTAATTGTACAAACTATTTATTTATAACCAGAATTAAAGTTAAACCATAAACATATTAATTGTACAAACTATTTATTTATAATACCTTTGTGCATGTACACAGAAGATAAAACACCAAGTTTTCACCAGCGACTGATGATTAGTGCAAATTTATTGCAATTAAATATGCAAGCTTTCAATTTCACATATTATTTTGAGTAAGATTTTTATTGATAATAGGAAAAACCTGAAGTACTTCCTTATAAAATGAAGTGTACAGTTTATAAACTGGTTTGTATGATGTAGTAAATATGTATCATTTTCTGAACAACTGTTCATTGTGAAATAGAGAGTTTGGAAGGAAGACATCACAGAAAATAAATTCATCCACAGCACAATTTCTATTGTTTCAATCTGGAGAATTTAACCTTGGAAAAATATATACATATGTAAATTTATGTGTTGAGAAAACTCTATGTATACATGTGAGTAATATTCTTTATTTTTAGAAAAAATACACCCTTGCATTAGCAGAATGTGAATCTGGTAAGTTTTTTTTATAGTATTCAATATACTGGTAAGTCAAGAAGTTATGCTTAGATAAATGGTGTCTGGCTGATTAATGAGATTTGTCTTCAGCAAAACAAACTAATGAGGAGATTATTTTGATTTTCATAACACCAACTCCCTTGGTTCAGGAATTATTTTTTTTAATAAATTATTTGATTTCATAACCACAAAGGAAATGTGTATTTATATCATTGAATTGTTTTATTTCGTGCAACATATCAATAAAACAGATATCAATACAATGTTGTAATGTTTGATGAATAATTTATATGTTTCAGTTAAATGTGTTTATAGACATGGTAATTATACTTTAATGTATTGATTTTAAGCAATTCAAACATTTGGAGAACATGAGAAGTTAAAAGAGAGGAAGATCAAGATTCTGTGCCATCAGGGGGACTTTGATCATGCATATACTATAGCAAAACAATGGTTTGAGGATCAACCACAGGTATATATACACCTTTATGGATGATAATTAATTCTTAAAATAAATATATGTGTTTTTAAAAGTTTAAATTCAGCTTGACCAGAAAAAATCCCAATTACTTAATAAAACATATGAAGATAACAGGAATTACAAAAAATCCCAATTACTTAATAAAACAGGAATTACAAAAAATCCCAATTACTTAATAAAACATATGAAGATAACAGGAATTACAAAAAATACTGAACAGTACAACAGACAATACACAAAAAAACAACTATCTAAAAATAGTAGTACAAACAAAAACAACAACAATCAACACATGGTTCAGATAACCTGACTTGGTACAGACCTACATATACCTACCCTTTACCTATCTAGACCAGGTAAAACACACTATACTTCCATTTTCTCTCTGAACTGCAAGTTTGCTATTGTTTAAAAACATATTTGAACACACACACATCTAATTCAGAGTACTAGAATTATCACTTGGCATTTAGCATGTCTGTTATTATTTTATGATACATCTTTTTTTATGCCCCTGCCATAGGCGAAGGGGACATTAAGTGTTACCCTTGACCTTCTGTCCGTCCAATTTTCATTTCCACACTCTAACTTAAGTTGCCTCAAGCAAAATTTATAAAACTATACAATGCTAAGAATCAAAACTCACAGACAGATTTCGAATTTGGGCAGTGAGTCACTTTATAATATGGAAAATTGCTAATTTTTTCGTTTACGCACTCTAACTTAAGTTTGCCTCATGCAAATTTTATGAAACTCTTACACAATGTTAAGAACCAAAACTTTCAGACAGAGTTGGAATTTGAGGAGCAAGTCACTTTTTGTTCAAGAGTTATGCCCCTTCATAACTTGAAAAATTGCAAATTTTTTAGTTTCTGCACTCTAACAAGTTTTCCTCATCCAAATTTTATGAAACTCATTCACAATGCTTAAAACTACAAAATGCAGACAGATTTCAAATTTGGGCAGTGATTCATTCACCGTTCTAGATTTATGCCCTTTTTGAATTGAAAAATTGCAAAGCTTGAGGGGGGGCACTCGTGACATAATTTTAGAAAAGCTTTCTTAAAGCTATTTACAGAATCTATATATTGTTGTATTGGAAATTAGATTGATTCAAAAGTGCATTTTAACATTTATATTTTTTTTATATATATATAATTTCGTTTCAGAGTGCTCTAGCAGCTAAAGAAGTTAAAAGATTACAAGTTGTTATACAGGCCTTACAAGATGGGGTAAAGTTTCTAACAATTAATAAATAACTTTATTTAAAAAAAAAGATAAATTAGAAAAACCTTTGTAGTAAAGGAAAAGATGATAATAGATGTAAGTTTTTGATTTGTCTTGAAAATATTTTTTGTATTTTGAATTAAGTCTATTTAAGATACTGTTTTTCTTTCATTGCATTTAAGTAATTTTTACTGGTTTTTTTTTTTTTTTTCGGTTTGTGGTTGTAAAAAACCTTTCATAGTAAATATTGTAAATGATTTAGCAGTAGAAATTCAGAAACTGCATATTCTCTTTCCTGAAGGCATTAAAATAATATACTAGTATATTCAAGGCTTATTTATTGTGATAAGGCTGCAGGCAGTCACGTGTGTGTCATAACAGCACATAAAGTTTTCCAAAAAATCACAATCTACCATATTGGTGCGCATTGTACCTGACTTTTGGTCCAGACAATGTGTATGAAAAAAAATGGACAAAATGAGAATGTAATCGACTTACTAATTAACTGAGTGCCAGTTTTGAAAATCATATTAATGCATGTCTGACATTGTCATATGCTTTATGAAAATTGGCTTTGACAGAAAAAAAATCTCTTTGGGTCATGTAAGCTATTGCCAACAATTGTTACCCTTGTATGTTGGTGTGGGTGTCTGTGTCTTATTGGAACAATTGTATGGCATCATAGAGGTCCAATACTTTATCCAACAAAATATAAAATTCTTGACCATAGATAGAACTTGAATCCTGTCATATCTAGATCAAGGTCACAATATGACATAGGATATTAAAATTGCCTTACATTCCAAATCTTAAGTAATCACCATCCATGATTGAAAACTTAGTTTCGACTGGGACTATTATACTAACGGGACTGGAAACCGTTACACCAATCAGTGTAATAATACTTAACATCACGGTCGTTAGAACGAGACTTTACCTGCGTGAGATTTATTGATACGCCATATTGTTTTGACAGTGACAGTGTGCCGATCGTATAATCTTTTTAATTTGTTTTTATTTTTTATAGTTATTCAAAATGATAATCCTTAATGTAAACACGATAACTATAATGATAAAAGATATCTCGATCTTTGACAGTTGTTATTAATCACCAAATCCCGGTTTAAGTGTAAAAAATGACATCTAAAGGTTGACTTTTTTCAGAATGATAATAGTGTGGGGACGCTGTGAAAACAAGTATGATTCATAAAATTTCTTAAAACTGTTGATTGAAAAGAAATACGCGAGTTTGGTTTGTTATAAAACCATATTTATAGCTTATAGGTTGGATTGGCCTACTTTTATTGTCACTTTTTAAAGTGAAAAGTGGAATATAAATCTCCTTCTCATTACAAACGGAAACCACATGCAGGGTTCAAATAAATTATACTGTTCCTATAAAATTGCTTACTCCTATTTATATGTGCAATATTTGTATTCAGATCGGGGTGTTTTTTGCTTAGTAATGGTCTTCAGGTGGCATAAGCATATGACTTCGTGAAAATATGTACAATAGGTCCCACAATCAGAACTACAAAAGTAGGCCCTTTCACAGCTATTGCTGCCATATTGAAATTTAGGTGTAAACACGAAATTTAGAAAAGTTCAAAACAATGTGGCTATATTTTTATGAGACCCGGGTAACTTTTGTTATAGGGATTAATTATGAACTGAAATTGCCAACATTGCTTTTATTGCACACTTATTGTTTTATTAGGATTAACTATGATCTTTTATCCTTCGACACGTTTTCTTAGCGGTCAAGTAAAGCGCCGGCATTTCGACTATATTTGTTTTATTTTCAACACTTTATATATTGACTACTTATTAATAATTTTTCGTGAACAATAAGAAAAGTATTTATCTTTCAAAACTACTTCGACGATTAAGTTAAAATAAAGAAGAACTTGTCCCAGTATTAATCGGCATTAGTTTATCCCCGTGTGAAAACATTTATTTCAAGTAAATGTATTTAATTTGTTAAAATAGTTTTATTATTCATATTATATTTTTATTTTTTGCATTTAATTATTTTTTTTTAAATTTCAAATCCACCAATTTTAACAGTATTCTATATGCTGACTTGTTCGCCGAAATCTATAAATCACCCATGTACCGAAGGCTAATTAACCACGTGGCATGATAAGCTGTCAATCTAAACAAAAAATCAATAATCCGCTATCGGGACAATGAAATCTCAACAGATCGATCAGTTTCCAGTCCCGTTAGTATAATAGTCCCAGGTTTCGATGATAAAGATTAAATTCAAGGTCACTTGATAGCATCCTAGGGAACAGACATTTCTGACATAAGATTGCTGGCAGATGAGACCTGTGTGTGTGTTTACAGTTAATTTTGTACACTGGATTACTTATTTTTTCAATTATTTTATTCTTATTTAGCATTATAAATTATTTTCATGAATACTGTTCATAACAGTTAGTGATATATTTATTGCAGGATTCAGATGAGGATGATTTGGAAGAACAAGCAGGCCCATCAGAAGATATACCTCCTATATTGAATAGTGAAGAAAGGAGGAGTGTATCTCCTGATAAAGTGCCTAGCAATAATGATGTCCGACCAACAGGTAAGGTAGTCTTCAGAAGACAACATATAAAGTACCTAGCAATCATGTCAGACCAAAAGGTAAGGAACTCTTCAGAAGACAACATGTAAAGTGCCTAGCAATAATCATCTTAGACCAACAGGTAATGGTGTCTTTAGAAGACAACATGTATACTGCCTAGCAATAATGATGTCAGACCAACAGGTTAGTCTTCAGAAAACAACATGTAAAGTGGATAGCAAAAATGATGTCTAACAAACAGGTCAGGTAGTCTTTTAATAGAAGGGATTATGCACCATGGGGGGGGAAGACCTCAATTGATTTGGGATCAAAAGGTCAAAAATCAAGGTCACAGCATCTATTGATTTACTGAAAATTGGGGAAAGGGAGATAATGGTTGCAAGATTTTATCTTTTGAATAACCATACATGGATGTTCAACTTTCACCAAACTTGATTTAATAATGCCTCATGAGATGGCAAAGGCCCCTATTGATTTTGAGGTCACAAGGCCAATGGTCAAGGTCACTGCAGCAATTTATAGACTTAAATTGGGGGGATTATGGTTTATGGATATTATCTTTTGAACCATATGTCCAATGTTCCCCAAACTTAGCTGGAGGGTGCCACTTTGGGAAAATCAAAACTTTTGTTGATTTTTTGGTCAGTTGGTCAAAAGTCTAATTCACAGTACATACAAATAGACTGAAACTTTCAGGAAATATTAGTTCCAGGACAATATCTTTTGAGCAAAGAATCAGATCTTTACCTATCTTTGGTGGATAATGCACCTTGGGATAAAGAAGAACCCAATTGATTTTTTGGTTACTAGGTCAAAGATCAAGATGACAGCAGCAATTTATAGACTGAAATTTAGGCAATTTTATGTTTCCCTTCATTTGACATAAATTGCCAGCAGACTTTAGTCTACATTGTCTTAGATATTTCACATTGTCCATTTGCTGTTCCTTGATCTTCAGTAAGGTACTTCATTTGATTTTCTGAACAACTATTTTTCTACGACCGCAAAAGTATATTGGTATGACGTTGGCGTCGTCATCGTCGTTGTCCGAAGACACATTGGTTTTCGCACAATAACTTTAGTTTAAGTGAATGGATCTCTATGAAATTTTACCATAAGGTTCAATACCAAAATAGGAAGGTTGGGATTGATTTTGGGGGTTATGGTACCAACAGTTAAGGAATTAGGGGCCAAAAATAAGCATTTTTGTAACTTCCAGACAATAACTTGTGTGTTAGTCTATGGATCTCTTTGACATTGTACCACAAGGTTCCATATCACAAAGGGAATGCTGGGATTGATTTTGGGGGTAATTGCCTCAAAATTTTAGGAATTAGGGGCCAAAAAGGGGCAATAAACAAGCATTTTTCTAGTTTCAGGACAATAACTAGTGTGTAAGTGTAAGGATCTTTATGAAATTGTACTACAAGGTTCCATATCACAAAGGAAAGCTGGGTTTGAGTTTGGGGGTAATTGCCCTAAACGTTTAGGAATTTGGGGGCCAAAAAGGGGCCAAAAAACATGCATTTTTACAGTTTCTAGACAATAACTTGTGTTCAAGTGTATGGATCTCTCTGAAATTGTACTGCAAGGTACCATACCACAAAGGGAAGGCTGGGATTTAGTTTGGGGTAGATGAATCATAAGGGATTTCAAAAAATTGGGGGAGGGATTTTTTTTCCCTTTTTTTCCTTTTTAGCTCACCTGGCCCGAAGGGCCAAGTGAGCTTTTCTCATCACTTGGCGTCCGTCGTCCGTCGTCGTTAACTTTTACAAAAATCTTCTCCTCTGAAACTACTTGGCCACAATCATCATTGGGGTATCTAGTTTAAAAATTGTGTCCGGTGACCAAGCCAACCAACCAAGATGGCCGCCATGGCTAAAAATAGAACATAGGGGTAAAATGTAGATTTTGGCTTATATCTCTAAAACCAAAGCATTTAGAGCAAATCTGACGTAGGGTAGAATTGTTTATCAGGTCAAGATCTATCTACCCTGAAATTTTCAGATGAATCAGACAACCTGTTGCTGGGTTGCTGCCCCTGCATTGGTAATTTTAAGGAAATTTTGTCGTTTTGGTTATTATCTTGAATATTATTATAGATAGAGATAAACTGTAAACAGCAATAATGTTCAGCAGAGTAAGATCTACAAAAAGTTGACATGACCAAAATGGTCAATTGACCCTTAAGGAGTTATTGCCCTTAAAGTCAATTTTAACAATTTTTGTAAATTTTATTATCTTTACAAAATCTTCTCTGAAACTAGTAAGACAAATTTAACCAAACTTGATCACAATCATCATTAGGGTATCTAGTTTAAAAATGTGTCCGGTGACCAAGCCAACCAACCAAGATGGCCGCCATGGCTAAAAATAGAACATAGGGGTAAAATGTAGATTTTGGCTTATATCTCTAAAACCAAAGCATTTAGAGCAAATCTGACGTAGGGTAGAATTGTTTATCAGGTCAAGATCTATCTACCCTGAAATTTTCAGATGAATCAGACAACCTGTTGCTGGGTTGCTGCCCCTGCATTGGTAATTTTAAGGAAATTTTGTCGTTTTTATACGACCGCAAAAAATTTTTGTGGTCGTATATTGGTATGACGTTGGCGTCGTCGGCGTTGTCGTCCGGCGTCGTCGTCGTCGTCAAAGAAACATTGGTTTTCGCACTCTAACTTTAGTTTAAGTGAATGGATCTCTAGGAAATTTTACCATAAGGTTCAATACCACAAAAGGAAGGTTGGGATTGATTTGGGGGTTATGGTACCAACAGTTAAGGAATTAGGGGCCAAAAGGGCCAAAATAAGCATTTTGTAACTTCCAGACAATAACTTGTGTGTAAGTGTATGGATCTCTCTGACATTGTACCACAAGGTTCCATATCACAAAGGGAATGCTGGGATTGATTTTGGGGTAATTGCCTCAAAATTTTAGGAATTAGGGGCCAAAAGGGGCAAAAACAAGCATTTTTCTAGTTTCAGGACAATAACTTGTGTGTAAGTGTATGGATCTTTCTGAAATTGTACTACAAGGTTCCATATCACAAAGGAAAGCTGGAATTGAGTTTGGGGTAATTGCCCTAAACGTTTAGGAATTAGGGGCCAAAATAAGCATTTTCTAGTTTCCAGACAATAACTTGTGTTCAAGTGTATGGATCTCTGAAATTGTACTGCAAGGTACCATACCTCAAAGGGAAGGCTGGGATTGAGTTTGGGGTGATGAATCATAAGGGGTTCAAAAATTGGGGGATTTTTTTCCTTTTTTTCTTTAAAATTTTCCATTTTAAGTTGGTTATTTCTGATTTATATTTAAAAGCAAATAATAATGATATGGCAGGAGATACACACCAAACAGGATGTGTAAATTATTATATAATAAGTATTGTGCAATAGCAAGAAATTTTCAATTGCACAGTATTGCGCAATAGCAAGAAATCTTCAATTGCACAGTATTGTGCAATAGCAAGAAATATCCAATAGCACAGTATTGCACAATAGCAAGATATTGTCAATTGTACAGTATTGCAGAATAGCAAGAAATATTCAGTTGCACAGTATTGCGCAATTGCAAGAAATATACAATTGCACAGTATTGTGCAAAAGAAGATACTTTGTATAAATTGCTTATTTCTTGACCAATTTCAATGGGGTTTTATTCTTGAATTCTTGGGGTTCTTTAATATGCTGAATCTAACCATGTATTAAGTTTTTGGATTTTGGGCCCTGTTTTTAAATTGGTCCACATTGAGGTCCAAAGGGTCCAAAATTAAACTTTGTTTGATTTCATCAAAATTTGAATATATGGGGTTCTTTGATATGCCGAATCTAACTGTGTATTTAGATTCTTAATTTTGGTCCCGTTTTCAAATTGGTCTACATTAAGGTCCAAAGGGTCCAAAATTAAACTTAGTTTGATTTTAACAAAATTGAATTCTTAGGGTTCTTTGATATGCTGAATCTAAACATGTATTTAGATTTTTGATTATGGGCCCAGTTTTCAAGTTGGTCCAAATCGGGTCCAAAATTAAACTTTGTTTGATTTCAACAAAATTGAATATATGGGGTTCTTTGATATGCTGAATCTAACCGTGTATTTAGATTTTTAATTTTGGTCCCGTTTTCAAATTGGTCTACATTAAGGTCCAAAGGGTCCAAAATTAAACTTAGTTTGATTTTAACAAAATTGAATTCTTCAGGTTCTTTGATATGCTGAATCTAAACATGTATTTAGATTTTTGATTATGGGCCCAGTTTTCAAGTTGGTCCAAAGGGTCCAAAATTAAACTTTGTTTGATTTCAACAAAATTGAATATATGGGATCCTTTGATATGCTGAATCTAACCATGTATTTAGATTTTTGATTTTTGGGCCTTGTTATCAACTTTGTCCACATTGAGGTTAAAAGGGTCCAAAATTAAACTTTGTTTGATTTCATCAAAAATTGAACTCTTGGGGTTCTTTGATATGCTGAATCTAACCATGTATTTAGATTTTGGATATTGGACCATAATAGGTAAATTTTAAAAAATTAAGTTCTTAGACTACATTCATTCTGTGTCAGAAACCTATGCTGAAAAAAATTAAGTTCTTAGATTACATTCATTCTGTGTCAGAAACCTATGCTGTGTCAAATATTTAATCACAATCCAAATTCAGAGCTGTATCAAGCTTGAATGTTGTGTCCATACTTGCCCCAACTGTTCAGGGTTCGACCTCTGCGGTCGTATCAAGCTGCACCCTGCGGAGCATTTTATTGGTTATTATCTTGAATATTATTATAGATAGAGATAAACTGTAAACAGCAATAATGTTCAGCAGAGTAAGATCTACAAAAAAGTTGACATGACCAAAATGGTCAATTGACCCCTTAAGGAGTTATTGCCCTTAAAGTCAATTTTTAACAATTTTTTGTAAATTTTTGTTATCTTTTACAAAAATCTTCTCTGAAACTAGTAAGACAAATTTAACCAAACTTGATCACAATCATCATTAGGGTATCTAGTTTAAAAATGTGTCATGACACCGCCTGCTAACCAACATGGCTAAAAATAGAACATAGGGTAAAATGTAGATTTTGGCTTATATCTCTGAAACAAAAGCATTAAGAGCAAATTTGACAGTTGTAAAATGTTCATCAGGTTAAGATCTATCTGTCCTGAAATTTTCAGACGAATCAGACAACCCGTTGTTGGGTTGCTGCCCTGAATTGGCAATTTTAAGGAAATTTTGCAGTTTTTGGTTATTATCTTGAATATTATTATAGATAGAGATAAACTGTAAACAGCAATAATGTTCAGCAAAGTAAGATCTACAAATAAGTCAACATGACCAAAATGGTCAGTTGACCCCTTAAGGAGTTATTGCCCTTTAAAGTCAATTTTAACAATTTTGGTAAATTTTGTAATCTTTACAAAATTTTCCCTCTGAAACAACTGAGACACTAAACCATTTAACCAAACTTGGTCACAATCGTCATTAGGGTATTAAGTTCAAATAATGTGTCCGATGACCCTGCCTGCCAACCAACATGGCAGACATGGCTAAAAATAGAACATAGGGGTAAAATGCAGTTTTTGGCTTATATCTCTGAAACTAAAGCAAAAGTATAACGGTTGCATTGATTTATGCATCAATTGTAAATAAAAATATCAGGTGAGCGACACAGGTTCCTTGGAGCCTCTAGTTTTTTTCTTTAAAATTTTCCATTATAAGTTGGTTATTTTTTATTTATATATAAAATCAAATAATAATGATATGGTTTGATTTCATTAAAATTGAAATATTGGGGTTCTTTGATATGCTGAATCTAACTGTATTTAGATTCTTAATTTTGGTCCTGTTTTCAAATTGGTCTACATTAAGGTCCAAAGGGTCCAAAATTAAACTTAGTTTGATTTTAACAAAAATTGAATTCTTGGGGTTCTTTGATATGCTGAATCTAGCCGTGTATGTATTTAGATTTTGGATATTGGACCATAATAGGTAAATTAAAAAAAATTTTAAGTTCTTAGGCCACATTCATTCTGTGTCGGAAACCTATGCTGTGTCAAATATTTAATCCCAATCCAAATTCAGAGCTGTATCAAGCTTGAATGTTGTGTCCATACTTGCCCCAACTGTTCAGGGTTCCACCTCTGCGGTCGTATCAAGCTGTGCCCCGCGGAGCTTTTTTTTTCTTTAAAATTTTCCATTTTAAATTGGTTATTTCTAATTTATATAATAAAGCAAATAATAATGATATGGTTTGAATAGGTAAATTAAAAATTTTTAAGTTCTTAGACCACATTCATTCTGTGTCAGAAACCTATGCTGTGTCAAATATTTAATCCCAATCCAAATTCAGTGCTGTATCAAGCTTGAATGTTGTGTCCATACTTGCCCCAACTGTTCAGGGTTCGACCTCTGCAGTCGTGTCAAGCTGTGCCCAGAGGAGCATTTTATTTACTCTTTTAAAGTCAAATCTAAGCAAAAGGCATTAAGTGTTACCAGAACACAACTTTCTGAATGATTTTACCAGAACTAAACTTTCTGTTGAAATATTATTGTTATTTTTATACGTCCGTTTACGGGACGTATTATGGTATACCGTTGTCCGTCTGTCGTACCGTCCGTCTGTCATCAACTTGTCGGACATTAACTCAAAAACGCTTCAACCAATTTGCATAAAACTTTGGTGAATTGTTCATATCTATTGTTGTGAGCTCCCTTTCGTTTTTTATAAAATTTAGATTTTATGTTTCTGAGTTATGGGGTTTTATTCATTAAAAAAGGGGGGATTTTCCAGTTTTCAGACAATTACTCAAAAATGCTTTCACCGATTTGCAAGAAACTTTGGTCAATTGTTTATATCTATTGACATGAGCTCCCTTTTGTTTTTTATAAAATTTATATTTTACGTTTCTGAGTTATGGGGTTTTATTCATTAAAAAAGAGGGGATTTTCCAGTTTTTGGACAATTACTCAAAAATGCTTTCACCAATTTGCAAGAAACTTTGGTCAGTTGTTTATATCTATTGACATGAGCTCCCTTTTGATTTTTATAAATTTTAGATTTTATGTTTCCAAGTTATGGAGTTTTATTCATTAAAAAAAAGGGGGATTTTCCAGTTTTTGGACAATAACTCAAAAATGCTTTCAGCAGTTCTCATGAAACTTTGGAGATATGTTTATATCTATTGATGTAAGCTCCCTTTCAATTTTTATAAATTTTAGATTTTACACTTCTGAGTTATGGGATTTTATTCATAAAAAAGGGGTGATTTTCTAGTTTTTGGACAATACCTTTAAAGTGCTTTGAGCAGTTTTCATTAAACTTTGGTGACTGGTTTATATCAATTAAGATAACCTCCCTTTAGTTTTTCACAAATTTCTGATATAACATTGAGAAGTTATCGAACTTTATTCGTAAAAAATGTGACGGGTGTATCATGCGCTCATGGCGCAGCTGTTTATTATAGTTGACGAGAATATATTTCCATACCCAGTTTACATAAAGTTATTAAAACATTAAGAATGAACTTATTTACACAGCATGTCATTGATTTTCTTGATTTTATGAATATAGAACAATAAAAAAAATAAAACATGAGTAAGAGTAAAGTAACATCTTGTTAGTGTAATTTTTTAAAAGTTCAACTTCTATGTTGTAAGCTTAACCTGATATACAGGACAATTAGATAAATGGTATAATACAAGCTTGAAACAAAATAATGGTAAATACTTTAATTGTAGAGCTACCTTGTTGGTGTGACTTCTGTGACATGAAATTTACCTCAGAAGCAGAACTAGAAACTCACTGTAGAAGTGACTTACATAAGAAAAAGATAACATCAGATGAAGATGGACGGTGGAGATATCGCTATCCTCCAAGAGGTCTTTCGAGTGAGGAATATACATTATGTAGAAGTTTTATGGAGACTACCAAATGCCATCTTGGTGAAAAATGTACTCAGGCCCATTCAACTGAAGAACTGGAAGAATGGAAAGAAAGATTCAAGTACAAGAAAGAACAGATGAAGATTGCTAGAGAAAAACATCTACATGGTACTACATATGCTGAACAGCTGATGGAAAAGCTGGTTAATATGGATAATCCAAAGTCACTGGTAGGCATTTATAGTTAAGGATTTTTATGCCCCACCTACGATAGTAGTAGGGGCATTATGTTTTCTGGTATGTGCGTCTGTTTGTTCATCCATCCGTTCGTCCGTCTGTCCCGCTTCAGGTTAAAGTTTTTGGTCAATGTAGTTTTTGCTGAAGTTGAAGTCCAATCAACTTTTAGTACACATGTTCCCTATGATATGATCTTTCTAATTTTAATGCCAAATTAGAGTTTTGACCCCAATTTCACGGTCCACTGAACATACAAAATGATGGTGCAAGTAGGGCATCCGTGTACTATGGACACATTCTTGTTTATACTGACATTACTTCTTTAATGGGGCTAATTTTGAGTGCTTTGTAGTATCCTAGTTAAGTTGTTTTGAAAGTTAAATTCATTGTAACTAAATTAAAGTGGAACCAAATTTTCTTTTTCAGTTTGCACAATTTATTACATAAAACATAGCTTTTTAGTTTAATACATTTTCATATTACAGGTTTAACAGCTGTAAAATTACAGTAAATATAAAAGTAAGATAGCCAATTATACAAAATATTAAATCAAATATGCTAAGAAAAAATACACACCACGACCTTTGTCCATAAAGATATCTACATTTTTTTTTATTCCCAGGCACTAAGTGACCAATGCATCTAGTGTTCATGTCCGTTCTGTCAATCGAAAATCAAGAAGTTGTCTGGATTTTTTTGTTTTGTTAATCCTGCAGATATTGATCTGATTTTGGTAAACTATGGTGTGTAATGATCTCTTACAGATCAAGTTTGTTGTGTTCTTGTTGACTGACTTATTGAAAATTGTACTGGTCCAGTCTTTTTTTTTTGGTAATGCCTGCAGAGCTCATATTTAGTGCATGAATGTTTGAGGTTGTAGGAAGGGGCATCTGTGTCACAGAGACACATATAGTCTTCCATTTCTTTAGTTAAACTAGGGCACAACTGAAATCAAACACTTTGCATCAATTTTGAGAATGGAGTTATAAAAGTCAACAAGGCTTCGATACTTTTTAAGGTGCAACATGGTAATGCATCATCATCATAAACAGGAGAGACCCTGTTCCCCTTTGACAGTCTTTACATCACTAGGTGTCCCTTTACGGTGCCTATTTTTTGGTCAAATTTCATTCAATTATCAACAGAACAGAAAAAAGGTTACCATTTAACTGAGAGTTGACCTTCTGTCTGATCTTAGATATTAAAACCTGCTCACTATATAAGATTGGGTCATTTATATTCAGTTGCATTCTTGAATCTTGATTTAAAGCAACCAAATAGATGATAGATTTTATTTGTCAATTTTAAACTTTCACCTTGTATTTTATCATTTGCAGATGGTACAAAATGTTGAATATGCAAAAATCCATTTGAACTCTGACCTTAAAGTTAGTATGACATCTAAGAAATGCACCAATGCTTGGACCTTTACACTAACTAGCAAGGTAGGTTAATATTTAATTTATAAAATCTTTAGTTAACAAGTGAAGTTTACTGACTGAAAAGTAAGGATTTGCTTCAAGAAAATTGCCATGGTTTTTAGAAATACATATACTTCATTTTATATCCTGAACAATTTTTAGAAAACATTAACTCATCCATTAGGCCATGTGAGATATTGCAATCATTTGGAATCCTTTGTCATCGTCTGTGGTAGTAAACTTGTTCAAAAACCACAGGACCAAATTCATTCAAACTTAACCTGATTGATTGTGAGGGTACCTGTCAATCAAACAACATGGGTAATTAAGGAACATAACGGTAAAATGCAGTTAATTGGATATTTTGGAAAATATGTCATTTTTGTCAGCTCACCTGGCCCAATGGAGCAAGTGGGCTTTTCTCATCACTTGGCGTCCGTCGTCCGTTGTCCGTTAACTTTTACAAAAATCATCTCCTCTGAAACTACTGGGCCAAATTTAACCAAACTTTTTCACAATCATTTGGGTATCTAGTTTAAAAAATGTGTTCGATGACCAACCAATATGGCTGCCATGGCTAAAAATAGAACATAGGGGTAAAATGCAAGTTTTGTCTGTTATTTTGAAAACCGTTATAAATAGAGTAAATCTGACGGAGCAGAAATGTTCAGAATGTTGAGCTCTACCAATTGTATATATACATCAAAACTGTCAGACAACTTCTTATAGGAGTTATTGCCCTTAAATGACAAATTTTAACATTTTTTTTCATTTTTGCCTATTATTTTGAAAACTAAAATAGATAGAGAGAATCTTTAAAATGCAAAAATGATCAGCAAGACAAGTTCTACAAATAAGTTAATCTGGTGGAAATCGTCAGTCGACTCCTTATTAGAGTTATTGCCCTTTGATGACGATTTTTACCAATTTGTTGCGTTTTTGCCTTATATCGTAAAAATTATAATAGATAGATAGAAACTTAAATAAGCAAAAATGATCAGCAAGACAAGATCTACTATTAAGACAAGTGGAGGAATCATCTGACGACTCCTTATTAGAGTTATTGCCCTTTACTGACGATTTGTTTTTCCATTTTATTTTGCCTTTTGCCTTGTATGATAAAAATTATAATAGATAAATAGACACTTTAAATCACAAAAATGATCAGCAAGACAAGATCTACTAACAAGTCAAATTTTGCCAATATAGTTAGTAGACTGTCACTCTTTATAGGAGTGATTGCTCTTAGATGAGGATTTTTTTTACCCTCTCGTGTTTTGAGCTAAAACTAAAGATAGAGAGAAACTAAATAGACTAAATGATCAGCAATACAAGATCAACAAAACAGAGATTTTAGTCATGAATTCTATTCTCGTCTACAATGTTGGAGAGTGTCCTTTGTTGAATATGCACATAGACCAAGGTGAGCGACACAGGCTCAGAGCCTCTAGTTTTATAAAGAAGTCTACATGAAATATTTCGTACAATATTTTGAATAACATTATACCATTGCAGATACCTCTACACAGAGTAACCTTGTTAGATGACACAAATAGAATTTACTTTTACATTGCCAGTGTATCTGTGGGACCAAAGAAAACCCAGAAATATCAAAATATAGAAAATAACTGTCAGGAATGGGTTAGTCCTGATTATAATAAATCTGCAGCTGAACATGTTTATAGAATAAAGGTAAGTTTCCACTTTATATGGATTCTAAGTTCTGAATATGTAATATAAGGATTAGTTTGATGGGATGTGTTAAGTTTACTCAATGATATTATGGTGAATACAAAATGATAGCTTTCATTATTTAGGATTAGTTTGATGGGGCGTGTCAAGTTTACTCAATGATATTATTGTGAATACAAAATGATAGCTTTCACTATTTAGAAGAGTGGTCTTTCTTGAATTTGGCCTTATTTTGCAGGATATCCAAATACATTTCATGTTGTACACCATGTTTAAGCACCTGTGACAAATTAAATCACCCCCTCCATATTTTTGCTTTTGGTCTTAACTAAATCATCATGACTGTACCATCTATATGTCACTAAAATGTGCCAATGCAAAATGTAAACAGTTTACTAAAAGAACAGAATGAAACTTGAGGATTATGTGGTACTGTATGAAGTTGTTCACCTCATATTTTATTTTTGGATCAAATCTCTTAGCATATATATTTTGTTAAGCAAAAAATATGGAACACAAATATACAGATAGGCTCCCAAACGTGCATTTCTGTCATTTGTCACTTAGACAGGAGGAAAGGTGGAGACAAGTTTTTGTTTCAGAATAATACTTTACTTACCTATGGAATAAGTAAATACCCCAGATTTAGCAATTTAGACAACTCTTCTTTTATACTAGATAAATGACAATAAATATTAAACAGGAAAACTTACAGTTTTCATAAAAAAGATCTTGTAGTAATTTGTGAAGTATGACATAAATGTCAATATTAAATATATTATCATATTTGGCATTTTTTCTGACTATTTCAGGTTATATTCAAAACAGACATATATGGCACATTTCGACAGACATTAGTGTTTGATTTTGGTATGGAGCCATTGTTAAGTAGAGAAATGCAGATAGAATCAGCTCCTATCACTGATACAGAAAAGTTATCAAAAGATCTTCAAATGACTGACCAAGGCAGATGGACAAATGAAAATATACAACTTATTGAATATGAAAATAAGTAAGATTTTAATAGTTCTTGTTATCTTACAAGTCAACTCATGCATGCTAAAATGTAGTGGCAAATAATTCATGTAGTGAGAGGTAGAAATGGTAAATACTTAATACATTGCTGTATAAACACCTCATCTCTTCAAGTTAGCTTTTGTAAATTATATTTTATACATGTCATTTTACAAATAGCTGGTCTGTCTTTGTAAGAGTTAGCAGGAGTTGACGTTTGATTGATTGGTTGATTATGGTTGAATGCCACGTCAGCACACATAGATGACATTTGATTGATTGGTTGATTATGGTTGAATGCCACGTCAGCACACATAGATGACATTTGATTTATTGGTTGATTATGGTTGAATGCCACGTCAGCACACATAGATGACATTTGAGTTTTTACAACAACTGGATGGATGTGATTAAACTTTAGCCAAAGAAAAATATTTGACATTGAAAATATGATTATTATTACGACTAGAGCAGAGAAAAGAGAAACCAATGAAATGCCTACAATGTGCCTGTTTTATCCTGATAGAATGATAGAATCTATGTTAGAAGAAAGATACTATTGTAGATGCTAGGTATAGAATATAACATGCATATTCATGTATGATTAACTTGTTATCATGACACCTGCAGAAAGGCTAGTATCATGTTTAATTTTCAGATTACTAATAATGGACGTATTTGAGTTTTATCCTTATTGAATTTGATAATGCATTTGAAAATATTTTTTTTAGGACAAATGATTATTCTTTAGATGAGAAGAAATTGTTGACTAAATACAGTTTACCTGAAAGTGATAAATTTAGAATAGCTGAACACTTGATGCACCCAGCTTCAAAAGAAACTTACCGAATCTGGATGCATGAAATGTTATATTTAGAAGAATGGGCTCAACTGGAAAATATTGCAAGGTAAAATATGTAATTTATTTTTAAAAAAAGATTCATTTTTTAAGATTAACTATCACTTCTGTTATACCTTTAATAAAATTTCTTGTATTAATGTAATGAAATAAAAAATGATGGTCAGTGGTTGTGTTTAGTTATGTCTTAGTTTTTTGTCAATAAGAAACTTGGCTGTGATGGAAGATCTTTGATTATCTCTCTTGAATTTAATCATAACTTTTCTATGCTCTATTACTCATAATAACCATGAATGAAATTTTTGTAACACTTTTCTCTGGAACTATGAAAATTTGGTATGAACATTCATGTGAGTATGCTTTACCATATGATGTGTTTTCACATCCATTGCTCTACAACTTCTTGATGACCAAATAATTCTATAGCAGGGGTATCATTAGTGAACGGGGGGCCTTGGTGGCCGAGTGGTCTAAGTAGTTATTACTGTAATCACTAGCCAGTCAACACCGAGGTTGTGAGTTTGAACCCCGCTCGTGCTGGTGCACTCATCTCGAATCTTAATTGACTAGAATTGTCAGTTTTCCTATCGAAGGTCGGTGGTTTTCTCTGGGCACTCTGGCTTCCTCCACCAATAAAAACTGGCCGCCATGAAATAACCTAAAAGCGGTGCTTAAAAGTGATGTTAAAACACCAAATATCAATCAATCAATCATTAGTGAACTATTGCTAACAGTTCAACTATTTTAACTGTTTTAAAAATGAGTTCTGCATCAGCTGTGTGAAGTGACTGTTACAGGGTAATAGTTTTTGGTCTATTTGATAGTTGACCCCCTGTATACATTTGATTAGCTAGAAATATGCCAGTGATCTGTTGACTGCTTGCTTAAATTCATTGGTCTTTACATCATTATGAAAAGTATTACAAAAGGGGTATAGATTGTGTTCTTGGGTACCAGTCCTTTTTTCTACCCTCACATCAAAACTTTACCCTCAATGTAAAGCTTCAAGTAACTGTTTACTATTGAGTAAAAAAAAAAACTACTGGGATTCATTATTTTTCGTGCGATACCAATTTTCACAGATTTTGTGGGTATATTTACACATTTTCTGTAGGCTTATATGCAGACTTTGGCAAAACCAAGAATTCAAATATCCATGAAAATGCTATCTTTCCTCGATCTGCAAAAATTGGTACCAAAGAAAATAACTGAATCCACAGTATAATGCCTGTTGTCATAGATCAAATCATTAGCTGTATATTATATTCATGGTACTGTTAAGAGGATAAAATTTATAAAGAAAAAATAGATAACAAATTGATATTGATACTCGCGTACTGTGAAGATTATTGAAATACTTTTATCAATATATCTTCTTTAAAATTTAGATGTTTCTTATATTTTAGGTACAATGTCCAGACTGAGCTTCAGGTAGTAGATAAGTTCATGTTGGTGCCTGGATCACTGATAGGTGGGGCTAAATATGCTCATGAAGGTCAAATGTTTGCACGTGTGCAACTAAAAGAGAATTTATCTGAAGATTCTGTTGGTGGAAGATTGATAATGAACTCTCAAGTTGCTTGGTTATCTGAAGTTACTAAAACACCAGTATCAACAGGGGAACTTAGAAAAGTAAGATCATCTTGTTATGTGTTTGTGGCTGTTGGTCATTGAAATGATAGATGCCATGATGAAAGAAAGCATTATAAGATATATTATGGATACGTGTATGAAAGTTTGAATAAACGTAAACTATAGAATAATAAAAATATATTCCCATACAATGCACTGCTTGCATTTTCTCATTTTCATGTTCATTGAATTGTGGAATTATAATGAACATGTGTACACAGTTGCTGGTTGATTTGACCACAAATTAATGGTAACCTATGTTAAAACAAAACTTTAACCTGATCAGTGAACAGCAAAATCAGGATCAAAACCCTAATTTGGCATATATTGTTTTAAAAAGTTCACATCATAATAAAGATGTGTACTAAGTTTCAAGTTTATATGACCACAACTTCACAGTAAACTATGTTAAACCACAACTTAAACCTGCTACGATACATACGAATGGACAGAAGGACTTACAGATGGACATACACTCAGACCAGAAAACGTAATGCTTCCTTCTATCATAAGCAGAGCATAAAAAGTAAACATGATTTATAAATGTTTTTTTTCTAGTCAGATTTTTATGCCCCACCTACGATAGTAGAGGGGCATTATGTTTTTCGGTCTGTGCGTCCGTTCGTTCATTCGTTTGTTCGTCCATCTGTCCTGCTTCAGGTTGAAGTTTTTGGTCAAGGTAGTTTTTGATGAAGTTGAAGTCCAATCAACTTGAAACTTAGTACACATGTTCCCAATGATATGATCTTTCTAATTTTAATGCCAAATTAGAGTTTTGACCCCAATTTCACGGTCCACTGAACATAGAAAATGATACTGTGAGTGGGGCATTTGTGTACTATGAACACATTCTTGTTGTTTGTAAAATTGATTTTCATTGAATTGAAGTGAATAATATATATGACAAGCTTTTTGACTGGACAATTTTTTTTTACCGAACATGGGTATACTTTTACATTTAGTAAGTGACTCAGTGTTATGTCATCAAAGTAGTTGGTTACAATGTCAAATTCTATGGCAGATAACTGATGTTGACCTGTGAACTCAACAATGGAAAGGTCAACTGTTACCAGACATTGATCTATTTTGTTTAAGTTGGTTAACTCACCAATGGACTGGTCAACTGTTACCAGACACTGATCTATTTTGTTTAAGTTGGTTAACTCACCAATGGACAGGTCAACTGTTATCAGACACTGATCTGTTTTGTTTAAGTTGGTCAACACACCAATGGACAGGTCAACTGTTACCAGACACTGATCTATTTTGTTTAAGTTGTTAATTAGTTTGCAACTAAACAATTTAATTGAAACATGATTTATTTTGTCATTGTCAAAGCAATATAAGAATTGTTCTAAACTAAAGCTTATATATAAAAAGGGAATTTCTCTTTTCCAGGTATATGAAGTTATTGTTGAAGATAAAGGAAAAGATTTTATATTTTTACGATTATCAAAGAAATGTGTATCTGATTTAGGATTGAGTAATGATGACAATATTGAAGTAGAGGTAAATATCATTTCTTATAATTTAATCCTAATTCCATTTTAAACCGGAGTAAATCATGAAAAAACATTGATGACGTCAAGGTCACATGACAAAATTATGTCTATGAGCTGATAAACAAAACAACATCAGCCAATCGGAAGACGCGTTACATCCAAAATTAAATTATTAGTGTATTTACTCAATAATTGATGGAAATAGTATGTAGTAAGAGTTCTAACAACTTGTGACTGTTACAATGGTATTAAGTATTTGTTAATGTGAATCATTAAAGTTGAGGCCACTAGATGTAAACAAGCAACAAACATTCAATCAATCAATCAATCAATCAAAAGTTGACAAGAATGGAAAAAAATGAATGTGACTCAAATAGCTGCATGAAGACAATCAAGATGCAAGTTTCAAATGAAATGATTTGAGGTCATATTTTGCATGAATAAAACCATATTAGTTCTGAAAGATGGAAAGGTAAATTCAGAAATTATTGCACTCATTATTGAAATTTCAGGAAATACTGCATACAATAATGCTATCCAAAGATAATATTGCATAGAATTAGTGTGGTTAATTAAAAAGGATGACATCAAGTTCATACTTATCATCAGTCTGTCAAATTAAGATAATAAATATTGATGGTTTAGTTCCTTTTCTCCATTAGAATCATGATATTTATAACACCTACCATCTTAATACTAATTTCAGTTCCAGTTTCAGTTAAAAAGGCAATAACACTTAACATATTTATACTAATTTCAGTTCCAGTTTCAGTTAAAAAGGCTATCAAACCTAACATCTTTATACTAATTTCAGTTCCAGTTTCTGTTAAAAGGGCTTTAATACTTAACATCTTAGTACTAATTTCAGTTCCAGTTTCAGTTAAAAAGGCTATCAAACCTAACATCTTTATACTAATTTCAGTTCCAGTTTCAGTTAAAAAAGCTAAAACCTATCATCGTTATACTAATTTTAGTTCTAGTTTCAGTTAAAAAGGTCGTAACACCTACCATCTTCATACTAATTTCAGATCCAGTTACAGTTAAATAGGTTATTTATAACACCCTTACATCTTTATACTAATTTCAGATCCAGTTTCAGTTAAATAGGCTATCTAAGTGTGAGATGCATGCAGCGATAGATGGTATATCCACCTTAGATTTAGTGTTTCCTCCTCCAGACAAAATACCCACAACATTCTGGGCAAGTACAGAGTAAGTAAAATGCATGTACTATGTACTATAACAGTATGTAATGAAAAAACACACAAAAATACAAATGTATATAGAATCATGAAAATCTTGAAAATAATCCAGAAGAATCACAGTTTCATTTATACAAGAAAATATTTTGATTTCAACAAATATTTGTTATTTATTTTGGGAAAAAAATTCTCATTTTAGCAACTGTATAAGCAACTTCTTGACATTTTGTTATCATTTCCACAGTAAAGATAAATATGAAGAAACACTTTTGAATGACATTACTTTTATATATTTACTTATTGATACTTGATTTAAGATAAATTCTTTGATTTAGAATCCACATCAGTATGTACCTGTATTTTTCAGAAAAGAGTTCTGTGATTTAGTGAGTTCAAAGTTGAATAGTAAACAGAAAGAGGTGGTGTGTGGGATAACTGCTGGTCGGGATCTCAGCTTACCTCCTTTGTTATTGCTTGGCCCATATGGGACTGGAAAGACTTATACTCTGGCGCAGGCTGCCGTCCAATCCTTAGAAGATGATAATTCTAGAATATTAATTTGTACTCATTCAAATAGGTAAATGTTGGTGATTAAATTTTGCAATGGAAATGGAGATGGAAAGAAATGCGTTTAACTTGTTGTTTTACAATCACTTGCTACTCTTATACTACATTAGCAATATTTATCAATAGATGTTGTATACAGTATTCTTCTAAACTTAACAATCTTGCTTGTACTGAGATCATTATCTGCATTTTGAAACTGTTTAAAGGAGTAAATATTCTAACACATGATACAGCATTTTCAAAAAGAAAAATTTGTCAACTGAAAGATACATATCTTCAATATTGTTTACCTCTAGTAAATATTCTTTACTGAATATATGTTGAATATTTTCAGTGCTGCTGATCTATATATTAAGGAGTTCATTCACCCACTTGTTAAAGAAGGAAATTTAAAGGCAGTTCCATTACGTATATATTATCGTCATCGGTGGAAACAGACAGTTCCAGATGTAGTGCTACAGTACTGTCCGCTAGACATATCGGGGAAATCTAACTTCAGAATGCCTACCAAGAAAGATGTAGAGAAGCACAGAATCATTATAACAACACTTAGTACAGCTAGATATCTGTGTGACCTTAACCTTGCTAGAGGTCAGTCTAAAAATATGGAACAAGAACCTTAAGTAATATTCGTTTACGGGAGAAATAAAGATTCATGAAAATTGCATGACAAAAATTTCCTAGTAAAATCACACAGTGAAATGAAAGACAGTTTATGTTTTTACATGTTCAACATAATAAAATAGGATTCTATAAATATGCCACATTGGCCTTGTCAAACGTCAAGATTGTTATCGCAACTCCATCATATAAAAATAAGAAGATGTGGTATGATTGCCAATGAGACAACTCTCCACCAGAAACCAAATGACATAGAAGTTCACTATGAAATATCCAGTAAAGTACTACTGGGAGGGATGTTTAACGACCTTGACTACCCATGAGGGTCTTGCACAGTCGATACAGTAAAGTACTACTGGGAGGGGTGTTTAACGACCTTGACTACCCATGAGGGTCTTGCACAGTCGATACAGTAAAGTACTACTAGGAGGGGTGTTTAACGACCTTGACTACCCATGAGGGTCTTGCACAGTCGATACAGTAAAGTACTACTGGGAGGGATGTTTAACGACCTTGACTACCCATGAGGGTCTTGCAAAGTCGATACAGTAAAGTACTACTAGGAGGGGTGTTTAACGACCTTGACTACCCATGAGGGTCTTGCACTCGATACAGTAAAGTACTACTGGGAGGGATGTTTAACGACCTTGACTACCCATGAGGGTCTTGCACAGTCGATACAGTAAAGTACTACTGGGAGGGGTGTTTAACGACCTTGACTACCCATGAGGGTCTTGCACAGTCGATACAGTAAAGTACTACTGACGACCTTGACCCCATGAGGGTCTTGCACAGTCGATACAGTAAAGTACTACTGGGAGGGATGTTTAACGACCTTGACTACCCATGAGGGTCTTGCACAGTCGATACAGTAAAGTACTACTGGGAGGGATGTTTAACGACCTTGACTACCCATGAGGGTCTTGCACAGTCGATACAGTAAAGTACTACTGGGAGGGATGTTTAACGACCTTGACTACCCATGAGGGTCTTGCACAGTCGATACAGTAAAGTACTACTGGGAGGGGTGTTTAACGACCTTGACTACCCATGAGGGTCTTGCAAAGTCGATACAGTAAAGTACTACTGGGAGGGATGTTTAACGACCTTGACTACCCATGAGGGTCTTGCACAGTCGTACAGTAAAGTACTACTGGGAGGGTGTTTAACGACCTTGACTACCCATGAGGGTCTTGCACAGTCGATACAGTAAAGTACTACTGGGAGGGGTGTTTAACGACCTTGACTACCCATGAGGGTCTTGCAAAGTCGATACAGTAAAGTACTACTGGGAGGGGTGTTTAACGACCTTGACTACCCATGAGGGTCTTGCACAGTCGATACAGTAAAGTACTACTAGGAGGGGTGTTTAACGACCTTGACTACCCATGAGGGTCTTGCACAGTCGATACAGTAAAGTACTACTGGGAGGGATGTTTAACGACCTTGACTACCCATGAGGGTCTTGCACAGTCGATACAGTAAAGTACTACTAGGAGGGGTGTTTAACGACCTTGACTACCCATGAGGGTCTTGCACAGTCGATACAGTAAAGTACTACTAGGAGGGGTGTTTAACGACCTTGACTACCCATGAGGATCTTGCAAAGTCGATACAGTAAAGTACTACTAGGAGGGGTGTTTAACGACCTTGACTACCAATGAGGGTCTTGCACAGTCGATACAGTAAAGTACTACTACTGGGAGGGGTGTTTAACGACCTTGACTACCCATGAGGATCTTGCAAAGTCGATACAGTAAAGTACTACTAGGAGGGGTGTTTAACGACCTTGACTACCAATGACGGTCTTGCACGGTTGATACAGTAAAGTACTACTAGGAGGGGTGTTTAACGACCTTGACTACCCATGAGGATCTTGCACAGTCGATACAGTAAAGTACTACTAGGAGGGATGTTTAACAACCTTGACTACCCATGAGGGTCTTGCACAGTCGATACAGTAAAGTACTACTGGGAGGGATGTTTAACGACCTTGACTACCCATGAGGGTCTTGCACAGTCGATACAGTAAAGTACTACTAGGAGGGGTGTTTAACGACCTTGACTACCCATGAGGGTCTTGCACAGTCGATACAGTAAAGTACTACTAGGAGGGATGTTTAACGACCTTGACTACCCATGAGGGTCTTGCACAGTCGATACAGTAAAGTACTACTGGGAGGGGTGTTTAACGACCTTGACTACCCATGAGGGTCTTGCACAGTCGATACAGTAAAGTACTACTGGGAGGGGTGTTTAACGACCTTGACTACCCATGAGGGTCTTGCACAGTCGATACAGTAAAGTACTACTGGGAGGGGTGTTTAACGACCTTGACTACCAATGACGGTCTTGCACGGTTGATACAGTAAAGTAAACTTATCTTTAAAGTTTGTTACATCCTTTGTTTACAGATGCATTTTCACACATCATAGTGGATGAAGCTGCCCAAGCATTGGAAGCAGAATGTTTAATTCCATTATCCCTGGCTGGACCTCATACCAAGATTATATTGTCAGGAGATCATATGCAGGTATTCACACGGTTCTAAACATGTAATTTATGTTCTAAAAAGCTCTAAAATTATGGCATCAAGATTTTATTTTTATGCCCCACCTACGATAGTAGAGGGGCATTATGTTTTTTGGTCTGTGCGTCCGTTCGCTTGTTTGTCCATCTGTCCCACTTCAGGTTAAAGTTTTTGGTCAAGGTAGTTTTTGATGAAGTTGAAGTCCAATCAACTTGAAACTTAGTACACATGTTCCCTATCATTTTACTTTTCCAGTACTGAAATTGTGGTTCCCTATTGAATAAAGAACAAATAATCAATATAGAACTTCATCTTGTTATGTATTCACCTTTTATAAAGGGGAAACAATGTTTCTCTGTCCTGTCTGTCACAAAAATTCCTAATATACTGACACATTTAGTTTTCTACAATACAGCAAAATTTCAGAACATGCTTCAAACTTCCCTTTTAATACACAATTCTATTTATTGATGACTTGAAATAATAAATTTCAGATGAGTCCAGAGATATATTCAGACTTTGGTAAACAGCAGGGCTTTGACAGATCCCTTTTAGAACGTTTGTATGACTTGTATCCAGATAAGTGTCCTTGCAGTATGATGTTATGTGAAAATTACAGATCACACAGGGAAATCATTGATTTTACCTCAGATCTTTTCTATGATCATCTGTTAGTAGCCAGTGGAAACCAGCCACCTCATCCCAAATACCATCCACTTACATTCTTTACTGTACGGGGAGAAGATTTACAACATCAAAATTCGACAGGATTCTACAATGTTTCAGAGGTACAATTCATATTTATACTTCTATAATAAAAATATTAAAATTCAGGATGACAGAGAATATTTAAGCAAACTAAATCTGTTTGAAAAAAGATATTGCTCTAGCTTATATTTCAGATTTTAATCAATCAAACATAAAAGTATAAAGGTAAAGCTAAATTTTTAAGAAAATGAATTCATAGCAGGCATTAAATGTTACTCGTGGGCATTAAATTTTACATTGTGGGCACTAAATATTACATATCTTAAGCAGTAAATGCCATTTACTCATGGTTGTGTGATTACGAAAAGGAATCGTCCTGTCCTTTTCACTCCCTGAAAAAAAAACATAGATTGATCTGATTCATACAAATTATTTTATTACAGATATATGAAGTAATAGACAGAGTGACAGATTTAAAAATAATTGGCCAGAGGAGTTTGGTGATATCAATGATGGAGGAATTGGAGTTTTATGTCATTATGCTGACCAGGTCAGATATTGTTTTAGGAAAATATTATCTGTTGAACTTTGAATTGAACTTGATTTCAGCAACTATGAGAAGTTGTCTTTTCCTTGTCTCTTACTTCTTTATAATTTCACATAAATGAAATAAAAATATCTGTCATTGGGGTCTACATATATTTGTTTTTTGTCCTCTGGTTAATTTGAATAGAACAGCTGATTTTCTAGATTATAATAAAAAATGTTTACAGTTTATTATTACTAGATCTATCAGCTAAACTTTTCAAGTGGTAAAACACTATCTTACGTAAATCCTATCTGCCCAACCAATATTGTACATAAAAGAACTTTATGTCTGATAAATAGTTAGACAAAATTATCTGTTCTTTACAAACATTTTATTGAAGAACCAGCCAATGTTCTAGTTGCATGACTTTATAATTAATTTATATAGATGTACATTTTTTATGAACAGGTGATACCTCTGTTTTGGCTATGCAAAACTTAAATGTAAATACAGGAACTTTTTATGAAAGGGTCAACTATTCATGTCATATTGGATTGTTTCTAATCAAACAATACTGTAAGGCCACCCTTAAAGAATTCTTTGTTTGAAGTTGCCTACCCATGCCTTAGAGGGTTGGGCAGGTAGGTAGGGATTTTTTTTTTTTTTTTTGGCCAACAACATGTTAAATGTTTTAGATGAGAAAACGACGTTAGGACAGGAACAAAATTTGAAACGATTTGTGCCATAAATTTTTTTGAGTAGGTAGACAACATCAAACAATCCAAATTTTAATTTTAGCCTAATAAATTCAATTTTTATGCCCCACCTACGATAGTAGAGGGGCATTTTGTTTTTCGGTCTGTATGTCCGTTCGTTCATCCTTCCGTCTGTCCATCTGTCCCGCTTCAGGTTAAAGTTTTTAGTCGAGGTAGTTTTTGATGAAGTTGAAGTCCAATCAATTTGAAACTTAGTACATATGTTCCCTATGATATGATCTTTCTAATTTTAATGCCAAATTAGAGTTTTGACCCCAATTTCACGGTTCATTGAACATAGAAAATGATAGTGTGAGTGGGGCATTTGTGTACTATGGACACATTCTTGTTGTAACTGTAATAAAACACTATTGTAGAATTTTTGTATTGTTATTAACAGACAACCTTGGAGTTAACTTAAACATAAATATTGATCTTTTCACCTTCCAGAAAAAATATGCAAAGGATACAAATAATTTCATTATCGGAGTTGATACAGAGCATAATAATTGAATGATCAATAAGGAAGCTGGGCTATTACATTCGAAGAAATTATATTATAATGTTGAAAATGTATTGTTGATTTTCAATTATTTCTGTATTTATCTTGTAGGTGTATAGAATACGTTCAGAATTGAGAAAAAGAAAATTATATAATGTCAGTGTAGAAAGAATTTATAATGTGCAAGGTAACAATTTCTTTTAGAAACATTCTTCTATTTTTCTTCAATTATTGGAAAATATTGTATGACAAATATGCCTATAAAAAGTTTAAAAGCAGATTATTTTTATCTTAATAATTATAGCAAACAATAACATTTTAATTCAAAATGTTTTTTACTAATTGATATTTTGAAGTTTATGCAGATACTTAACCATTAGAATATAAAGATGAGGATGAAAAATGTCGGCAATTCTGAAATTCTACTGAAGAATTTTGACTCTTAAAGACTTGGAAAATTTGCAAAACTGACATGGATGATAAATAAATAATTATGGTATTTTTACAACGAAAAGATAATAAATTCTTAAATTTTTAGGTAAATATTTGAATGAGGAGAAATAAGTGACGGCTTTATGTTTATTTAAAAAATAAAAAAGGATTTAGATGAAGACTACAAAATGTATATTAACAATAGCAGAAGACAAAGGGGACTTTGTTTTATTTTTACAGGTAAACAGTTTCGAGTTGTAATATTGAGTACTGTACGGACTCGACATACATGTGAGACACAGCAGGAGGACTATATGGACTATGGTTTCTTGTCAAATGTTAAATTACTGAATACAGCCCTGACCAGAGCTCAGTCATTAGTTATTGTAGTTGGAGATCCTCTGTCTCTTTGTCTAGTCGGAAAATGCAGGTTTGTTTTGAAAGATGTTGCAAAAGATCTAATGTAGAGATAATATTATTACAATGACTGATTTTAAACATGTAAAAAAAAAATATGATATGTTACTAGATATTTGTATAAAAGTAAGCTATATGAATCAAGGTATTCATTAGGGTGACATAATCTCCAATATATTATGACAAAATAAAATAAATGCAAAGAATCTTGCAATGTAAAAAGTTTATGTCATTTTTTGTCTCGCCTTGACAGAGTCAAAAAGGGAGACATAGTTATGCTGTTTCCGGCTGAGGCGGTGGCGGCGTCAACAATGTATTAGTTTGTGATAAGGTCTAGTTTATGGTGATCCACAAGTGGTAGGTCAATGATATTTTGTATGCAGTTGTATAAGCATTGGCACATCTCATTTCCATGAAGATTATTTGGCCCTGCCCCCTCAGTCATGGTCTATTGATTTTGAAACTTTTGCTTAGTTAACATGTATTAGTTTTAGATTAGGTCAGTTTATGGGGAACCACTAGTGGTAGGTCAATGATATTTGGTAAGCAGTTGTATAAGCATTGGCATATCTCATTTCCATGGAAATTATTTGGCTCCGCCCCCTTAGTCATGGTCTATTGACTTTGAAAATTTTGCTTAGTTTACATGTATTTGTGATTAGGTCAGTTCAAGGGGAACCATTAGTGGTAGGCCAGTGTTAATTGGTATTCAGTTGTATAAGCATTAGCACATCTCATTTCCATGGAGAATATTTGGCCCCGCCCCCTCAGTCATGGTCTATTGACTTTGAAACATTTGCTAAGTTTATATGTATTAGTTTGTGATTAGATCAGTTTAAGATGAACTGCTAATGTTAAGTCAGTGATATTTGGTATGCAAATTTATTGGCATTTGCAAGTCTTATTTCCATTGAGATTATAAAGCCCATCCCCCTCATCATGGTTCATTGACTTTGAAACTTTTACATAGTTTACAAGTTAATGTTTGTGTTTAGGTTTGTTTAAAGGGAACAACTTATGATAAATCAATGGTATTTGGTGTGCAGTTGTATTAGCATTGGCACATCTCATTTCCATGGAGATTGTTCAGCCATGTACCTTCAGTCATGGTTCATCGACTTTGAATATTTGCATAACTTACATGTTAAAGTATTGCTATTTTAATTTCAACATTTGCATTATCAAAATTACAAAAAGGCGAGACATATCTCTATGATAACAGTTAATTTAAAAATAAATCTTCCATTACTTTGATTGTTTACACCATTTCTAATAAGAGTGCAAATTCACAACTAACTTCTTCATCTTAAAAAAATTGAATATGTCAGCATTTGATTTAGGAAGTTTATTCCTGAAACATTTTTAGCACTGAAATTCATTATGATAAAATTTTGTAACTGCAAACAAACTTTTATGGCATACCTGATATAAAAACAGCCACAGTTACAAAACTTGTAATTATGTCCTGTCTAAATTTGTTTTCCTAAAAAAAACATTATTTATCAGAAATTGAGAAAAGAAAAATAATACTGAAATTCAAAGTTCACAGTATATCAGTTTTTATCAAAAAATCCAAACATTGTTTTCTGTAATTTTGTATTTCATATGGTACATGTGATTAAGTTTTCCTACAATAAATAATACTGAAATTTCTTACCATTTTTGCTTTCCTATAGAAAAGTATGGGAGTGCTATTTAGAAGAATGCAAAGAAAATGGCAGCTTTTATGGAATGCCATGGGATGCCTTTAAAGCTCAAATTGAAGCAGCAGAGAGAAGAAAGACCTATGTGTTGAACCCTCTAGCTCCAGAATTTGTACCTAACAGATTATATCATCCACAGCATGGAGAAAATACTAACATACCTCCCATTTTGCAGCACAGGTTAACCAACAACCATGGTATTTAATGGGACAGAGAATGATGTATCCAGGCATGCACCTACCAACTCAGGTCAGTTAATAAATAAATCACTTTCTATGACAGACATGCACCTGCCAACTCAGGTCAGTCAATAAATAAATCATTTTCTATGACAGGCATGCACCTACCAACTCAGGTCAGTGAATAAAAAATCATATTATATGACAGACATGCAACTACCAACTCAGGTCAATCAATAATAAATCACATAATATGATAGGCATGCAGTAAGCAATACAGGTCAGTCAATGAAAAATCACATAATATGATAGGCATGCACCTCCCAACTCCGGTCAGTCAATAAAATAATACATAAAATGATGGGCATGCACTTACCAACACAGGTCAGTCAATAAAAAACACATAATATGATAGGCATGCACTTACCAATACAGGCCAGTCAATAAAAAACACATAATATGATAGGCATGCACCTACCAATACAGGCCAGTCAATAATAAATCACATAATATGATAGGCATGCACCTACCAATACAGGCCAGTCAATAATAAATCACATAATATGATAGGCATGCACTTACCAATACAGGCCAGTCAACAAAAAAAAAACAGTGGCAGTCAGTTTTTTATTGGTGGAGGAAGCCGGAGAGAACCACGACCTTAGGTAGGAAAACTGACAATCCTATTAATTAAGATTGGAGTCGACTGCACCTACCCCGTGTGGGATTCGAACCCACAACCTCAGTGTTGACTGGCTCGGATATAGTAGTTCGACTAATTAGACCACGCGGCCACAGAGGCCCCCTAAGTGAATAAAAAATAGTGAATAAATGAACTAAATTGAAAAGTTGTGAGTGAGGCTATGCTCTTTAATGATTTATGCAAGGTTGCATGATATGTAGACAAATTTTAAGAAAGAAGACAATTTTTGTTTCAGGACTAAATAGGAAATTACAATTCCAAAGAACAAATAAGCATGTGAATACATCAGAACATATTGTTCGTTCTCAAGACACTTTTATTTTAAACTTTTAACTGGTACATGTGTTAATTATGATGTGACATTTATAAAATTTATGCCAAATTAGGGTTTTGACCCAGATTTCATAGTTCATTGAACATGGAAATTTTATAGTTTGAGCAGGACAAGGTGTCATAGGGACACATATTCTTGTTTGCATTCCACTTCTTTTAGTAAAATTTTTTTTATATATTTGCAGCCACTTCAGCCATATATGCCTTTACAGTATCACCCAGGGTATTACCAGCCTTTAATGTACAGACCATATTTACACCAATATGTCGGTGGAGGTAGAATGCCTCAAGGTAAACTTCATCCAAGAGGAGTTAATCCTAGGATTACAGTCCCAGTCCGAGCAGCGAAGATAGCTGACAAGGATAAGAGTGGGAGAGAATCACCAGTAGGTGGCAAAAAATCTAGTCGACCGAGAACCATGATGTATGTGCCAAGAGGTCCTCTTCCATATTATCCTGCTGTACATCCACATTATAATCCATATACTCCTGGGTTACCTTATTACATGGTTCAAGAAGATCCTCGAATGGCTGCAATGCTTCGTCATCCTTACTCAATCTATCCTCAGCATCCATATCATCCTGCTGGTAATTTTATTCCGTTTCAAAACTCTCCTCCGTCTCATGGCAGTGATGATGGAAGCAGACATTCGGATGATGGTCGTGACTCAAGGTCATTATCACCAGCAGCACAAGGACAAAATGTTACACCAGGCACTTCTCCAAGCTCAACTATAGCAGGCCAGCCCATTCATTTTCTACCAAATGTCAAACATGTGCCAGTTCATTTGTTTGGTCAGAGATCAAGAACTCCCACAGGAAATTCAAGATCTAGCACCCCAAGAGAAACTGATTCTCCATTAGATATTTCATCTGAAGTAAAAGGGGAGGCTCAGGGTGAAATGGATTACATGGCAATGTCTCTAGATACACATGAAAGAAGGTCTTCAGCTCAAAGTCCATTGGGGCGAGTCATTGCATCAGCTCAGCGCAGACAAGAGGCTTCATCTACTGTTACAACATCTTACGAGAGCAGAACGGAAACTCATACACCAACACGATACTCTGAGGAGAGAACACTAGCACAACATAAATCCTCACTGAAAATATCAACAGGTTTCAGTCGACAGTTCAGTGAGGATATGAAAACACCAACAGAAATAAAGAACTTAGTTCAAATGATAGATGACGAATCAGCAGCAGACGAACGTTCATTGAAGTCAACAAATCCTATTCCAATACCGAAGTCTGCAAGAACCAATGAAAACTCCACAGGTTCAGCACCAAGTCGATTATTTCTCAAGATACCAACACAAAGAGAAATAGCGGAATCTACTGAATCACTTTCAACAAGTTCTTCAGAAAGTAGTGATGGACGACCAACTTATGCAAGAGTTGTACGCAAACGTTTACCCTCAGGAAGTGCAGATATAGATAATATAGAGCCTCAGACACCACACACACCCGCTGGTTTTACAACTCCTGGAGCTGAAGTGGATACAGATCCTCTTGGGATACTTAAGAATCTTACCATCAACTCATCCACTGAAAATCAGAGAACATATAAGTACTTCTCATAGGGAATGCATCATCAGCAAAATGTTCTTTATTATTGACATTGTTGTTGGTTGAGTTTTGTTATGAACTTGTTTTTGTTTGATTTTTATGTAGGAAATGATTCTTATTATTTAAATTTCAAGATTTGAATGGTTGGCAGCGGTCTTTAAAGTAATATGCTAAGTTTTAGAAATGTGTTGAAATATTGATGATGGAGATTAATGTAAATCTTTATATTGACAACTATATTGTTTCAAATGTGTACTTGTACATGTTATAATGCCTTTGATAATAAGCTTAAGGGGGTTAGACCATGGTTAAAGGGAAATAACTTTTTAATCATTATTACATTTGAAAAATGTTGTTACATAGACAGTGATTTTTAAGCATTTATGTGACAAAGTCAAAATAATCTGAGTTTCTTAGAAGTTTAGAATATATATATAAAAATTATTTTTACACAAAAGTGCTAGTGATTTTTCAAGCTGTTTCCTTAGACTAGGTCTAGCTCCTGAAACGATGTAAAGAATAATTATTTTTGTAGCAGAGGTAGTTAAATATTTTTCCTTAAACATATTGTAGACATGTTGTATTAGTGGTAGCTAGAGTAACATTTAATTCCGTATATTCATAGTGCATATTTACTGGCTTGATTTAAATATAAGGGTCCAAAAATAGACATAAGTTAGTTTTTGGGCTACTTTGTCAATCATATAAATATTGGATTGTTAAATTTTAAAAACAATTTGTAAATTAAAATGCCCAGATTACTTTAAAATGTGTTTTTGGATTCTACATTTATTAAGATAGAAACTATATATAGTAGTAAATTGCACTTGCATTATGTTGGGTTCAGATTTAAATATATTTATATGCTGCACACAGTTTTGTTTTATTAATATGTATCAAAGTTTTCATTATACAAATGAATATTATTTATATGAATACATGTGTGTGATTTTATTCATTCATTATTTACTACAGAAAAATATGTTTTTGGAAAAGAATATTTTGATTTAAACAGGAATAGTGTGCTTTCTGATAAAATATCAATATTTGTAAGGTACCATTTTCCATGGTGTTAATTTTTAATGACTGATGACACTAAGTGAAATGGATATGAGAACTGAAACCATGGACATTGGTGCCAAGGAATTGTGTTTCTATAAGATTACAAATATTTTTTTGAAAATATGCTACTATATCTTTTTTTTTGTGCATTAAAGAAATATGAATATATATTTTGCATACAGAATTATTTTAAATAGTAATTATTTGAAATATAGGTGTGAGTTTAAGGAAAATGTATATGATATGGAATGATATATCTGCTTAAAGCATTATAGCAATCTTATAAATTATTTGATGACTCCATAAGTGCGTATAAAATTAACATTTTACAGATAAACCTTTTCTTTTTGTCAAGATACCTCAGCTTTATCGACAATCTTTAAAACTATTATGGTATCTTTTTTTTGATGTTATACCTTCCATTATTGTCCATTTTAATGATGCAAACAAGTGCTAAACAGTATATCTTTATTCTGTATAAAGTCTTAAATAAATGTAATAAAGGACAGTCAGAATAGTTCAGAAGTACTTTTTGTTATCTCTAATGTTTTAAGTAAAATAGTGTCTTGCTATTCTAAAAGGAATTGCCCTAAATAAGCAGAATTGAAAACATAGATAAATTAACTTGTAGCTTCGGGATGCACAGTAAAGTATCAGTATAATCATATCTTAAATGCCAGAAAAATAACCCAAATAATAAATGCTCTGGACCATAGTCTTACCAGAACATATATATGCTATAAATATAGCCATGCAATTTATACAAAATATAGGAACAATTAAAGGATAGGGTATTATGTGTACAGATTTTCATGTAGTTCGTTATATGTACTGAAAGTTTCAAGTAATTAATACTTAACACCATGTTCTTTTAGATAACAGTTTATATACATGGGTCCTGCAATAGTTAACTAATAATCTGCCATAAAGCTGCGATATATTTCGCATGCCTTGCATTTCAATTTTCCCAGTTGAAAACAATATACATCAATATTATATATATTGGAACATATATATTGGAACTGATACTGTTATCAGTAGAAAAGAAATATGTGTATACATGTATCTTCTTTTCCAAGTCTTGATGAATTTGTTTGTTAAGTAAATGTTTATGTTATGAACTATTAAAGATGAATATATTTTTGTTGAAATTAAAAAGTCCTCATGATACAGATAATGGGCATTGGAAAAGAATATTTAGAATTATTAATCAAGATGGCATAATTGTTTCTAGTAACTTTTTTCCCCAAATTATTGATTTTAGAAAATAGACTTTGACAACTTCAGAAGTAATTCTAGATGGCAGGACTATTCAATAGCCTTGTGAATAAAATGAATGATAGATGGTTGTCTGAAGATCAACCTTAACATACAGAATGGAAAAAATCATCCAGAATACTAAAGGGTAAAAATTAAAGTACTTTCAAATTCACCATACATCTACATCTGAAAGTAAAAAGTTATTATAAATGTGCGTTTTCAAGTGTACAAATTTCCTTATCTAGATACTATTTAATCTTCAGCGTAACAGTTAGCTTTTATCTTTATTTGGTCTAATTTTCTATATTTATTTAACTCTGTAATACAGTGTTATTAACTTGCACTACCTCAAAGTAATGTAATTATGTTTTACACTGAAAACAACTATCACAATTTGGGAATAAAATTATCACCTAGCAAACCAATCGATTTGCATAATTAGATCAAAAAGTGTTATTTTCACTTCCCATAAGAAACATGCGATAACACATGAAGACCAGTCAGAAATCTTGAATTGTTATTAGGATTTTAACAACTACTATATTATGCCTGTATACAGTCGCTTTTGTTCATCGTTTTTTTAAATATTTGGGTTTTTAATATCTTGGGTGTAAGCTTTAAGCAGATGCAGTATACTAAATGTGATTGCTCAAGTACATAAAACACTACAATGTTAAGAAAAGAGTAGCTCTGCATCCTCAGTCAATTTTAAATCACTATGAATTTTTAATCGGGCCTTTCATCTTATTTCAATGTAAAATAATGTGAAGTGATGGAAAATTTTCTGGTTTACCCAAGGTAGATATTATATGAAGGATGAATTGGAAGAATCACTGCAGCCTTATATCATGGCATGTAGAAAAAAAAGTTACTTGTGATCTAACATCTGAGATTTCCAGTACCAGCAAAGTTTATTATTAGCAAGTGCTTGAGAATTTAAAAGTGTCATATTAACAATGGAATGACCCTAGCACAAATGCTAAACATAGGATGCATGCAAAAGTTTCATTTTAAGTGGATCTTTAATGGATGATTCTTAACATCATACATGAAAAATTTGCAATACTATCTAAAATAATTAGTGCTAACTTCATGGTTTCAGTTAGGTTCAATAACATCTAAGAACATAATAAGTTATTCATCAGTGTATGTGTTTGAGCTTGCACAGTTTAGTATATCTAAGTGTGTAGAAATTATGCTGGATTATAATTATTTTATGATAACATTAACTTCGTACCCCAATCAAATATAAAATATAGCTATATTTAAATAATACTGGTATTTACATGTTTATAATTAATGTATGTATAGATGGATGTAATTTTACGGTAGTTCTTGCTTGTTATATTGTTGTACTAATGTTGAAAGCTTATTTTGAGTGTTGCATATTTATTTTACCATGGATTAGTGGTAAAGGTGTTATTTTTTCCTTTTTGTACATTTGATATTGTGATACAAAAAGTTGCATGCAATTTATTACTTCAGAATTCTGGTGTGGCGGCCATTTTCCTTCTGCTACTGCTAATTGTATATCATGTTTTATGACAATGGACCTTTAGTAATTGTTACTTTTTGTCTGCACAATTCATAAAATATTGACGTTCTTGGATCTGCATGTGAAATAATGTAGATTCAAAGATCAAGGAATGTTTTATATCACTCTTTGTTTGTGATTGTAACACATTTACTAACCCAAAACATTGTCATTTATAATTCCACGGTCATTGAGGTTATAAATCTAAAGGCCAAGTTTTACATTAAAATACTGGAAACATTTTTTGAAATTTAATTTCCACTAGAGACTAAATATGTTTACAAATTAAAGCTGCATAAAAAATTTACAGATTGCAGTATTAAAGTGCCTTTAAGATGATATTTCAGTGACCGAATTTTCATTGATCATTCATAATTTGGTTAATATATAAACCTGAAGTGTCCATAACATGAAATATAGTTAGCAGTGGTGGTAGAGAAAATGTCCTGACTGTTACACTAAAGTTTTAGACTTCAAGCTATATATAGTATTTATATTCCTTGCTTTGTATTCACTAGTGATTAAATGTAGTTAGCACAGAAACGTTTGTCTTTGTTTTTCTATTTAAAAATTCAGTTGAAAGTAAACTGTTGAGTCGGTTTAAGCAAACTTCATTTTGTTATAAGGTATTACAGATGAGAAAAACACAGGTAAAGTAAAACAACATCATACAATTATAGCCTTTGTATGAGGCAGGTACATGGATATGTCGACTGAGGACGAAAGACAGTAATGAAAGCATATCTATTACCACATTCAATCATTTTTTATCTGTTTGGATGTAAATATAAGATGTGATATGAGGGCCAATGAGACCAATTCAATAGCACATGTTGAAATAATGTCCAGCTCTCTGCATGTTATATTTTATCTTAGAGGAGTCCAAAGGTGGCCTGAACCTAATTTTTCAGTGGCAATAGAAATACCCATCCCTCATCCTGGTTGAACTTTATCTGTTCTAGTCCTTAATGTGCATGAAATATTCGTCACTGGACGTTATGCAAACAGCAACCAATCAATCGTAAGTCAAATGGTACTCGTACATACTAAGAATCTACCAAAAGTAAAAAAAATAATTCAGTGCAAAAATCTGGATTAATGTTATTGAAGTGAGAGATAAATTCTTGGGGAGTTGTACATTCTGTAAAAATTACTAAATTTATCATCCTAAACATCAAAAACTTACGTGATAATCCAGTTCAATAATTAAACTTGGGTTCATACAACCATGGTAACATTTCACCTTTTCTATGTGTTCTCAAAATGAAGTTCCTCCAAAGCATATCAGTTTTGTTAAAAATTGATTATTGTTCTCATCCTTAATATGACATCTCGACATTAAGCACCCAACAAACAACAGAATGGCCTACATTCAACTCATTACATCATTTTAATGCACTTATAAGTCACTTTTCACAATTGTTAATTCCTATCCTGTCTTTTATCAATGACTAAAATCAAAGCCATTCCCGTTCCTGGTAGTATTGCTGACATAGCATAATATCAGAAATTTGTCATTCTTAATTGTAAAGCTTTTTTTCAAATTACTTGTTAATTTTTCTTATCTATTTTAATTTCATACACAAACTCATAATGTTACCATTTAAAAAAAAAACAACCTACCCACCCCTGTCCCAGGTTAGGGCAGGATTGGGCGCCCGAAAACATGTTTAGCCCCGCCACATTCTATATATGCCTGTCCCAAGTCAGGAAGGAGCCTGTCATTGAGTGATTGTAGTCAGGAAGGAGCCTGTCATTGAGTGATTGTAGTTTATTGCTGTTTATTGTCCTCCCGCGTGACGCCAGATTTTTATAAAACATATCATTGGTTTATATTGGCAAGGGTTCGTACATGTTCGAAAATCCGTCCCGATCAAATATTTTTATACGACCGCAAAACATTTTGCGGTCGTATATTGGTATCACGCCGTCGTCGTCGTTGTCAGCGTCGTCCGAAGACATTTGGTTTCCGGACAATAACTTTAGTAAATGTAAAACAGTTTAGGAATTAAGCCAAAAAGGGGAGGGGGGTAATTCGCAACAGCATAGTGTATTGCACAAAAGCATAAAAAGGGGGTAAATTTAATTTTTTGGGGGTCAATTCGCAACAGCATAGTGTATTGCACAAAAACAAAAAATTGAATATAAATTCAAATCAAATCATTTAACCAATTCTAAGTTGTTTGACTACAGTTATTCTGTGTCAGAAACCAATTATGTGTCAAATATTTAATTACAATCCAAATTCAGACCTGTATCAAGCGCGAATATTGTGTCCATTTTTGCCCCTACTGTTCAGGGTTGGACCTCTGCGGTCGTATCCAGCTGCGCTCGGCGAAGCAATTTATTAAAAGAGTTATGCCCCTTGGAAATATTAATTATATGAAAAATTGCATTATAAGCGCTTTCATGTGTACAATTCTTGCCAGATTTTTATCAAATTTATATCAAAGGTTTATATTAGCAATGTCTCGGATAATTTCGAAAAAAACAGTGCTGATCTAATATTTTTTAAAGAGTTATGCCCCTTGGAAATATTAATCATGGAAAATTGCATTGTAAGCGCTCTCGTGTACAATTTTTGCCACATTTTTATCAAATTTATATCAAAAGTTTATATAAGCAATGTCTTGGACAAAGTCGAAAATCAGTGCCGATCAAATATTTTTAAAGGAGTTATGCCCCTTTGAATATTAATTTTATTGGAAATTGCATTGTATTTGCTCTCAAGCCTTCATTTCTCTATTAAATATTTGTAAAAAGTTATAAAGAAAAAAAAAAATTCTAGTTATTGTCCTTGGAAAGATAAAATATATGCAACGTGGGGGACATTGGAACTCTGTTCTTTTATCATATTTTTTTTTTTATTGATTATTATTTCGTACAGATTGTTCTTGTGTTGTTCTATTGCACCACTGTCCCAGGTTAGGGGAGGGTTGGGCTCCCGAAACATGTTTAACCCCGCTACATTCTATATATGCCTGTCCCAAGTCGAGAGCCTGTACTTGAGTTGTTGTAGTTTGTTGGTGTTTATCATATTTTTTTTTTTATTGATTATTATTTCGTACAGATTGTTCTTGTGTTGTTCTATTGCACCACTGTCCCAGGTTAGGGGAGGGTTGGGCTCCCGAAACATGTTTAACCCCGCTACATTCTATATATGCCTGTCCCAAGTCGAGAGCCTGTACTTGAGTTATTGTAGTTTGTTGGTGTTTATCATATTTGTTTTTTGTTAATTGTGTTGTACAATTTAATCAGGTATTGTTCTATTGCACCACTGTCCAAGGTAAGGGGAGGGTAGTGTGCCCGCTAACATGTTTAACTCTGCCATATTATGTGTGTGCCTTTTCCAAGTCGGGAGCCTGTAATTCAGTGGATGTCGTTTGTTGCTGTATATCATATTTGTTTTCGTTTATTGTTTTGTACATAAATCAGGCCGTTGTTTGAATTGTTAAATACTTGTCATTTCGGGGCCTTTTATAGCTTGCTATGTGTTATACGTTTTTGTTCATTGTTGAAGGCCGTACGGTGTCCTATATAGTTGCTAACTTCTGTGTCATTTGGTCTGGTGGAGAGTTGACTCATTAACAATCATATCACATCTTATTTTTATATTGACACTAAGTTCAGTCCTGGTTAAATCTTGACTTGATGTATTTGTTTTATTAACTTCATTGAAAAAGTTATATAGGAATATGATTTCATGATAATGCACACATATCAACCACTCATAAAGAGTTGTACGGGATCTTTAACGTCCAAACAGTTCGACATTGATCCATCCCGTGGCATCGAATTGGAACACTTTTATTCCACACAATGTCTAATGAGGAGATAACTACTTACATTTGAATTTTCGAAACCAGCCAGGCCCGTACCCAGAATGTTTTCTAAGGCTAGGGGTTTGTTTTGAATTAACAACACCAATCAATCCAATAGAAAGTGGATGCAAATTACCTCTCTCACACCACGGTGTACGGGCTTGCCAGCGATAACAATAAAACAAGTGGTTAAACTAGTATTGTTGAATCGACATATTTGTGGAAAATTTAGAAAATTGTTAATAGAAAATATCAAACATTTTATAACAGCAACATATTTTACCAATTACCGTCATAAAACTCGTTCAAGAAAAAGGGAAAAAACACCAAAACTTAAGAAAGCGGTCTCACTGATTAGCGACAAGAAGAAAAAAAATAGGGACAAGAAAATTTATTTACTATTAAATCAATAAATTTATAGAAATTAAATCATCTGATTATACTAAGTGTCCATAAAAAAGAAAAAATGGCACTAAAAAATTTAAAGAATAAAGAAATTGCTTTATATTAAAAGATTTAAGTACAGTTTAAATCTTTTGTATAATGTCATAATACAAAATAATTACAGAAATTATATGTAAACATATATTTAAAGAATGACCTTGTTTCTTATTTCATAATTAGTTTGCACGAAATTTGCAAGTATACACAAAATGGTTTTGTCTTCATAATTGAAAAGCCAATAAATTTTTGCCAATTGTTGAACAATAAATAGTTTTGACATTATTGAACAATTTTATTTGTCATTTGTTGACGTTCATTGGCATAGAGTGGACATTCGAGCATACAATGTTGTTCATTTTCAACTTCGGATAATGTACAGTGAGTGCATAATCGATCTTCTCTCTTTAGCGGCACTAACTGTTCATTTATTTTCCTTTTTTCGTATCGCCCAGTTTCTATACGAAGTTGGTGGGCGCTTCATCTAAATTTGGTTATTATATTACGGGGTTTAAAATCCAAGATATTTAAATAGGCTTCTCGTCGGAAGCTAGTTTTTAATGTATAAAATGTGGTAAATTTACCAGAATCCAAGCCCGACTCTTTTTGGTGTTCCCAAAATTTTAGAAAATTTTCTCTCAGGCATTTTTAATATATATTCTGAACTTCTCCTTGCACAAATTTTTTTATCAACTGCCAAATTTATCTTTAGTTTATCTGCAGGTACTTGTACAGTAGTATACCATGATAATATTTTTATCATGTAAAAGTTTATATTCTGCATATGCTGACTCAATCAAACTACTTGGTTTTGATTCCACTCTTTGTCAATACATAAAAATAGATGTTACAAGTGGTATATAAATTGAAAACTGCCCCAACTCAGTTAGCACAGCTAGATTAGTAGTTTTTTTGTTGACACCAAGAACATATTTCTATACGAAGTTGAAAAATATTTTGTTTTCAGAAATTTAAGCAAAAAGACTAAAATAAAGAAGAGGGGTGGCCAAAATTATTGTTTATTATCAAGCTCTTTTTGCTTCTTTGTGTATTTTCTTCGGGCAACATTATGTGTATTCAAGGTACTGGATATTTATTATGCATGTTTTAACCAGATGATATTGATGACAGTGACTCATAGTTTGCCCTTTTATTGCTTCTATTTTTTCAATTTACTTGTGTATTCTAACTGCTTAATGACATAAGATTATTTTTAACAATGTACTGAACAAAATAAAATCCAACACCAAAATTTGTTTTAAATAATTAAAAAGCAGAAAAAGGTGAAAATTATTATTTGGTGCCGAACTGACCAACTATATGCCGAAATGACTTTGAATAGGTGCCTTTTTGATCAGATGCCGATTTGACCAGGTGCCGATTTGACTTTTTGTATATGTGCCGAAATACCAGGTGCCGATTTAACTTGTACCCCTATATATTGGTGAGTTTTGGTAGCTTCTATGGGCGATTCGGATATTTCCGGAACAAGATTCTCGGAACTTCTCGAAAATGTTTCGATCATTTATACAGGTAGTTATCTATGTCTTTGATACGGTCCCTCTATGGATAGGCTGCCACGTGACATTTTAAAGTTCAACAATCAAAGTTCATTTGTAGATCGGATTGTAAAGAAATAAAGACTAGGTTGCAGTCAAAAAACATTTATATGTAAGAACCTATTTGCCTTTTGACAAAACATGTGTGTTTTTAATGATGCGAATGTTTATTAAATATCAAGTATAATGATAACGCAATTATATAATTCATGCTTTGAGACGGTCCCTGTACGTGTTGTGTGTGTAGTTTTAATACAGCGTGCTGTTGTGCATTGTGACAATAAACCTGGGAATAGTTTATTAATACATAATGTCCCAGAATAAACTGATTATTTCTGAACGTTTATCACGTGACATTTTGTATTTCAATTATAGCCTGGGAAAATGTCGGAAAGCATGAAGAAAATTAACAAAACGATATTTCTTTTATAAATATTTATCTTAGGTCGGAAACACAGTGGTCGGAAAGCAGAAAGATAATTAAACAAAAGGATTTTTCTGTGAAAACTATTTAATTTCATTAATAGATACTACCAGACCAAGAAAATATTCATTAAAATTATTAAGTTTAAACCGTTAGAATAAATTAATCCTTAATAGAATAAAATTAAAATGTTATATATACGTGTATTATGTCCCATTTAATTTCATTAATAGATACTACTAGACCAAGAAAATATTCATTAAAATTGTGAAGTTTAAACCGTTAGAATAAATTTATCCTTAATAGAATATAATCAAAATGTTATATATACGTGTATTATGTCCCACGGGTTTGAACAGTGAATACATTATAAAATTATATGCAACATATGAGCACAAGTGAGCAGGGATGCGTATACATTAATTAGTATCTAAGTTTTAAAGGTAATGAATGAAAAAATACTTGCATGGTTTCAATTCACAAGGTTTTTGAATCCTTGCATCTCACAAAAAACGTAATTAATATTTTACAATAATCATAAAAAAAATCAATTATTACGTTAATTATTTTATTCTGTTTTAGTATGGATTTATAAGTCTCTGCTTATATTTTGTATAGCAATATATTCATACAGTGTTTAGGAAGAGATTGAATTAATAAATGAAATGTCCATTAGTATATAATTGACGTTTGTGTTTATTGATATACTATTCTAAATTTTCGGAAAAGATTCATTAACAGGAATGTATGTTAATAATTAAATTTCAATTCTTTCTTTCTTTTTTTTTTTTTTTAATAGTTCAACCTTATAGCATCTTAATGTTTGCAATATGGTACGATTTTGAAAAAAATGTATTCATTGTGTTGACCAGCTAACTTACACATCTTGGTTCATTTACATTATATATCACCCTGTTCACACGACACACTATCGGTTTGCGTTCATACAAATTCCGGATTAAATGACAATGAATCCGGAGTCAAAACACTTGAGGTAGGTAGTTTGACATCCGAATTCAACTATTAAACATTAGATTTGAGCCAAGATTAATATATGTGATGATGTAAATACGTATTCTTATCTAGAGTTTCAGTGCGTATGCTTTCTATTTACTTTTTCTTGCGCAAAAAACCATGTGCATGCATAAATACTAATTTCACTAGCGAATGTGAATTTTCGCTTTTCTTATCTAAATTCAGGACACGGCAGTAAGAGCTTGACATGTGACTTTCAAGCATGGCCAGTAATCATTACTTAAGGTATTCTAACCTCTAGCTGTTTCTCTTTTTTTTTTTTTTTGAGTGACTGTCCTATCATAAACTTTGATATTTTCGAAATGCTAAGGATTTCCTATCCAAGGAATAGATTACTTTAGATGTATTCGGCAAAACATTTGTTTCGAAATTTTGGCTCTTCAAATCCTTTCAACTTCGTACTTTATTTGGCCTTTTTAACTTTTTTTATTCGGGCGTCACTGATGAGTCTTTCGTAGACTGAACTCGCGTCTGGCGTACAACATTTTAATCTTGGTATCTCTTTATATATCTACATATCTTATTACATAAATTGGTTCTTTTGAGAGTATGTTCAGGTATTCATAAAACTTCTGAAAATAAGATATTCTTCAAAACCAAGTTTTCCTGTAGAATATTTGGATTGATTTAAGTAACTTCAGGAAATCCTTAAAATTTGAGATGTTTTAATTGTCAGTATATAAGAGGTCCCAATGAAGCTGGTGTGTTACTCTCAAGAAACATATACGAAACCTTCTTACAAATTGCATGTCACAGGGTTTCACTTCACATGGAAATTGGACTTTAAATTATCTATATAACATCAACAATGAGTACAGACAGCTTTAATGACGAGTATAAGAATAATTGAAGGCATCCAGGAAACAAAATATTAATAACTCGTTCACACGTACATTTAATTCGAATTGAATTCGAATCGAATGCGAATCGAATTCGCTAATCGCGTTCACACACTCTTCTTTTTTAATTCGAATTGGTTAATTCGAATTATCCAATTCGCATTAGAAATACGTTTTTGTTAACACGAATTAAAAATTAACGTCGTTAGGACAGTAAAGTGAATTTGACGCGCATTGCAATTCGAATTCAGCATAAGATATGATAGATACAAATAAAATGCATCCAAATTATATAGCAAACTGAGTGCTTAAATTTATATTACGATTGGTTTATGCAATTTGCATTAGACATCCGGTTTGCAGAAACTGGGATTTGCAATAGGAATATGAAAAAAATGATGTACACTCCCAAGTAATAAATCAAACAGTCAAGCCTTAAAATTTAAATTCAAATGGTAGCAGTATATATACACTTTTCTATTCACAACTATACAACATTGCTTTCTATTGACTTTGTACAAGAATCTACAAACAATTACTTATTTTTAGGAAAGGTGTTTTAACATCATCATTATCTTATCTTATTTCATTCAGTCAATTATTTCAAATCAGAAGCACAAAAAAAATTCAGCAACATTTTTTTGGTGACCAAACAGCGGTCTCGGGTTCACGTATTGCTTTTCTTTTTTTTTTAAAGAAAGCAACTGTTTTTATTTTTTTGTACACATAAAAGGGCGTTGGTTTCGTTTGAATTGTTTTACGTTTTGTTATTTATAGCTTACTATACGGTATGGGTTTTGTTCATTGTTAAAAGCTGCAAGGTGACCTATAGTTGCTTACATCTACGTCATTTGGACTCTGGAGGATACTTGTCTTATTGGCAATCATACCACATCTTCTTATTTCTATATATTTCTATTTTTCAAAGGACGCTTGTTTTGTTGGATATAGTTCTTAAAGCATTTTTTGGTTCATCTTAGTTCATGATGGTTTAGAAGATAATGGTAAAGTTGAAGTTATCCTTTCGGTTTAATGAACGCCATCATGATTTGGTTGACCTTTGGAATATCTGTGTCACATGACCACGGATGTGTTTTACTTGTCGCTGACACAGTTGTAGCCAAATTCCGTCCTCTTTCCCTCGATTATGACATCCCCGAATGAGAACTTATCACCAGCTTTTTACTCGCCGTAAGAAAAAGAAATACGACGAGTGTTCCTAGTAGAGCAATGCCTGCTTACCTTCCGGAGCACCATAGTTCACTCCCAGGTTTTGTTTGGTTCGTGTTGCTCAATACTTAGTATTATGTGTCGGGTTTTGGGGAATTGTTTTTGCCTGTTTGTCTTTTTTTTAACAGTGGTGTTGTCCGTTTTTCTTCCACATGGTTTTATTGGTCCGTTGGTATTTTTTTCCTTTTACCAATAAGTTTTATAGGGAATGAACGTATTGCATCCGGTGTCATCTTAGATAGTTCAAAATATAAATGGTTCTCTTATAAAGATTGAATCATGATTTATCCAAGTAAAACACCATCATTACAAGCAAGAACTTATAATTACCTTGAAATTTGGAAGCATTTTCCTTAATTTTACACAATTGGTATTGATTTTTTCCACTTTTTTTGTAATTATGTTGGCCAGATTTGTTGACGGTTACCTTTTACAGTATTTCTGATTTTGTTCCTGGTGTTTTTGATGAAATTTTATATTCTTTTTTATTGACAGTGATGACATGTTTGAAAAAAATAATTTTTTCAAGAATAGAAATATACCTAATGGACTTAATTTCATGGTGGATCGAAATTTCCACACAAAAAAAAAACGTATAATAAACGTATCAGCCTAATAAACGAACAAAGGAAGAGTGTTATTTTTCTGACTCGTAAAGGCATTTTCTTAAGAAAGTGATAGGTTAAACCTTGTAGGAGACGTTTCAACTTCCGAATTTAGCGAACAACGGTCCGGCAGGTTTTAAGTTGTTTAGGATTGATGGACAACGGACGCCAATAGATAACAATATCTTCAAGTGCGATACCAATTGACAAACGACAGCTCCCATACCATTTTCTAGACTACCTGCAGATATTTTTAAACCCTCTCTTCACTTTTTCTTGTTAATGCATATACGTAAAGAAGCCCAATTAGGACCTCCCAAAATTATAATAACGATTTTTTTAAAAACGTGATAACAGAATTATGTATCACTAATTTCCATTTTTTATCCTGAATGGGCCTCCGTAACACAAGCATTTGTCTCTGAAAAAAACCAACTCTATATCCTTTAATATAACATAAGAATATATAGATAAAAGTGCTCCATAAATACCACATCTATTTTATATTGAATTATGTACATCAAATACATAAAAGAGGTAAAATATCACATCTTTATTGTCTTGAAAAGTGATTCTTCACAACACCAATACTGTATAAAGATATGAATACTATGTAAATAAGATTAATCACAACAATTAAAACCCAACTATGAAGCTCTTTTACATATCAAAACATTATAATAAACATAATAAATTCCACATATCAAATATAACAAGTCCATTCTTTTTAAAGAAAAGAAAAAGAAAACAACAAAAACAAAACCCCGATATTTAGGCATAGAAAGGTTTCCATTACTAATAAATAAATAAAAATCCATTTGGTAAAGAGAGTTAATCAAAGTCAGAACTTAAGCAAATTATTAATATTCATTTTGAACGATTTGTAAAACATTTTATTAATAAATCATAAATAACTTTTACATGCGTTATAAATCAAAAAATATGTTTGTAAACACGTAAATGTGAATATGTACTATTTTCTCAATTTTAGTATGGAACGATTGTATTGTCAATACTTTTGATGCCTTTCTTTGTTTGAATGTAAAGAATTTTAAGCCCAACAATTAATTGTAGCGACACAAGTGTTCCATTCATATTTAATCAAATTTCGTAAGCATTTGATTATTTTCAGAAAGAGATTATGAGTTATGTCGCTTTGTACAACATCTACGTTTTCATCAAAATTTTAAACTTTTCTATAAGATTCTGTATTCCATTTATTGACATTTGACAGTTATACATTCTATATATCTAAACTCATTCCTATCTTTCCAGGAGCTGTGGGCTCAGGGACTTGACATGACATAAAATGTTAACTTTTAGTCATTTCACAAAGGCAAAAAATAGGCATATAAAAGCTAAATGTCGGATAAATTCACAGTAAATACAAGAAGTATAAAAGAACTGTAAGACGATAAATGCCTGTTGCAACTAAAATACCTCTTACTGTGCATTCAGTTTTATTTGTGAATAAGTTCATGAGATTAACTTAAATGTTTATAGACTACATAGACCTAAGACCAATTGCACACTATACATTTGAATAGATAAATGCCTCGTTTCCCGAAATGATTGTATTTATTAAAATGACCAGTGAACTACGAAACTGACTAGGCTTTTTCAGATTAAAAAACTTTGCGCTGGCAAGAGTTTAAAATAAACAAGATTTGTACTCGGATGCACGTACTGGTTTTACTCGACCAGTCTGATAAGTAACATTTTACAGTATTGTATATATTATCTCAACCTGCGTCAATTGTACTAAAAACTCTTGACATTCTTAAAATTTCATTGCATAATAATCCAAGTAAAACATACATACACAGTAATTTCAAATATTTATGAATTATAACCTGATTGCATCAAGTAAATTCTTACATTGTTATTCTTCTTGAATCTGTTTGACGTTCCAATACCTTTATTCTAAAATAGCATGGGGTATTGTGTTGTCGTTTTTGAGAACATGAGTTTTGACGTACTTTTTATTTTCCTTGCAGCACTAATATGGTCCCTTAAAATGTATCATAATGATAAAAATATAATGATGATGGAAGTAAAAATATTGGAAGTGATATCATTGTCCTACCAGACGTCAATACAATACCAGGCTTAGAATATATTATATCTAAAAAGAAAATTGTGAACCAAAAAGTCTGATTGAAACAGATATCGCATGTATGCAGTTAAGCATTGTATTTATTCTCTCATAAAAGGCTAAGACAGTCTTTTTGAAATGTCATTTCATTTTATGTATTTAACCTATGACCCTTTGTAAAAATACAGTTCTCATGAAAATTATCTTGTATTTCCGTTTGTAGCAGAACTACTTTGAAAATAACCTTAATTCTTTTCTTCTTTTTTTTTTGGGCAAGGAAACTTGTACAATCTTTAACTCTCAGGAGACAACAAAGCTAACCATATTTCACATCAACCTTGACCTTAATAACCTCTGTAAAAGAAATATAATACCACTGTTGTCAAAATGGTTTGTATAAGTCAACTTATCGACTATAAAAGGTGATTTTGAAAACAAATTATCGTTGTTGCCATTAAACATAAGAAAATTCAGACAGGGAACAGTCGGAGAACTTTTTAACAAAGAATTTTGCCTCAGCATAATTTGCAGAGAAAAACAGTAATGCAGTAATATTAATACTTAATCATGAAAAAAAATGGAAAGCCATACATAAGTAGTTAAAATTGCATAATAATGTTAAAGGAAATGGTTTTTATTGAATTTTTGATTATGTCAAGACTTCTTATGCACTGCAGTGTTTGTCACCTCGGATACGAGGCGGTGGTCATCAAAGGATTAACATTTGCCAAGTCTTGAGAAAATATATAAATTTCTAAAAGTCTTGTTTTGACTCTTTTCCTATAATTTCCTATTCTAATTATGGGGGGTGACTTTGAAAGTATACACCCTTAGAAATATTTCTTAGTTTAGTCAATGTTTAATTAAGATGCTACAAGCTATTGCTGAACCAAGCGCCATAGTATTGGAGCAGGATCTTATTGAAATTAAGTTTATTCGAGTAAAAACCAAATGGTAGCGATAACAATATAATGCATGCAATGCTGAATTTATCCATCTAGTAAATGACCACAGGAAGATATTATAATAACATGTATACTTGAGAATATCATTTGCAAAACACTAACAAAAATGATTATGGTTATCTATACGACAAAAAAACCGTAGTTGCTGCATGAGAAAGATAATCAGCCAAAGTACTATTTAACTCGTGTTTTATAAAGAATAAGTGATTAATCTTCCCTACCAAAATATATTTTCATTAAACGATTTTCACTTTTCGGCAAAGTTCACTTGTAATCATCTCGCATACTGGCCTATGAATTAATTCTACATAGCGGCACGATTTCAGGTAATCTTTCCTGATGAAACAGACATTATATTTACATTAGATACATACAACCTACTTTATATTGAAATGAGATTCGTAACATGTTTATACATATCTTATAATGCAAACGTAACAAAAATAAATTAATAAAAGCGGCATTTCTTTTCTTAATTGCAAGCATATTGATTAAACTGACTAGATTATTTTAAATAAATTATGAAATTCTGTTATAATGCACCAAATTTTAACTAGACCATATGCCCTGAGTTATAATTAACAACATATTACAAAACAGAAGCGGATAAACACATGTTTCACAAATCAGTTTCCAGAAGAATTAACGTCTGTTGGTTGGAAACTGCATCTGCAACTTTGCTCTCTAATGATCTTGTTTCGTACTCCTTAAAAACTACACTGTCCGTAACCTGCTGAGAATTCTGTTTATAAATCTCTCTACATCCATTGATACGATCGTTTCCAAAGTCTGTATGAACTGGCAGGTCGCCGTTCCTTTGGCAATTAAATGAAGCATCCTGATCAAGTTCTCTGTCCGATTTAGCAAACAACACGCTTTCATTCACATAGTCATGTCGATTGTTATTACACGTGTTAGTATCAACAACTACCGAATATTGCCCTGACGGCTTGGAAGCCATATTGTCCTCCTCATCTGACGTATCTTTCATAGCAACATACATAACTTCTGCTAGTTTATTTTCAACGTGGCTAGTTGTTAGTTCTAGTTCGGATTCGTTGACGTAATCATGACATTCCGCGTCTTTTTCGGTCGGAGGTTTTGATATCACATGATGTGGTTCAGGTAAATGGTTTTGAGATGCTGTTATACCATAACTATCATATCCTTCATCGTCTTTTTCATCCTTTTCATCGTCACTATCGCTAGAACAACACGGCGGTAGAATACACTTAAAACATATAGTCTTACAACCTGGAATTCTGAGGCATCCGCGAAAAGTCCTACGGCATATTTCTCTGCAACTGAAATAATAAAAGAATGGAGATATTACAATATCATTAACAGTGATAGTCATTTTTTTTTTAAAGACAAACAGCCAAGTTGTATACACCGATCTTTTTTCTTTCGACATAATATTTACAGACTTTGAGGCCTACTACAAAATGTTTTTTTTTGTGTGACTTGAAGGCAAACTATTTGCTATTATTTGTGCTATATTTATTATCGGTACGAAGACACAGTCTGACATATGTAACAAATGTGAAGGTCATAAGTATCAACAGACAACTCTGCTGTTTCTGCAATATGAACAGCTGTATCTTAAACCTTCTATTAGAATTATTTCCCTTACATGGGATAATTATTATTTTGGTCGTCATAGAATAAAATTGTCTTGCTTTATATATTTTAAAATTTTCCACTCTATATGTTTTAACTTCTAAGTATCCCGGTTTTCGAGTTTAAAGCGATAATGAACGTCAAACATTCTATGTACTTGAAAGTAATCCTTTTTACCTCTGTTTAGATATATAACATAGGCACAAAGATATAATATTATATTGAATTCTGTTTAGCTTTTCCGGCGACACTATCTCTCATAAGAGATTATTGGGCCCTCTCAATCTTTAAAAAAAGTGTAGTCATTATTATTATTATTATTGACAACACTATGATGACCATGTCAAGTTTTTAAAAAGATGACTATAGGATCCAGTAATGCTCGTGCACCCTCATGTGATCTACATCCTGAAAAAAATGGTTCTTACTTCACCAAAAACTGTTTTGTTTGCATTTCCGCCTTCGTAATCTCCAAAACGTTGTTTCTTATCTGTATTTAATATAATACATTGGTAGCCTTATTACCGATAGCGTTAAGTGTTATTTCTCAAGCAATATTGATTCTGAGATGTTTCTCAACAGATGAGTCTGTAATTGTGTGCCGTGAGTTATTTTGATTTGATGGATATTGTCAGCCTTAACTATTTTACGTTGTATTTGTAGAAAGGCAACATGTAGAAAAAAAATTAATAAGTTGAAGGTTACGCTTAACTGTCATCTTATTCAATTTACTTCCGAAAAACTTGAAGCTTTGTTATTTGGAAGATACTTGTAGACAAAAGCCCGAAGAGCTATTTCCAATATCATTAAAATATATATCGTTTCAGAGAACAGTTTCAAAACATCTTCACGTCTTAATTAGAATTCACAATTTCACAGCTTCGTGTGTGTATTTTAAGGTAGTTGCCTGAAGATGGTTAAAAACTGCAATTGTGATGTATGTCAAATTTGAGTACATGTATTTACTTTAAAAATGGTGCATATAGTGAAATGTCTCACCTGCTTTACTGATCATGTTTGATTTTATGTTGAAAGTCATTAAAAAAAAGGTTTTTACTACAAGTATCACATAAACTTAGCACGGACCAATGAACCATAAATATGAGGTCAATCTCAGAGGAAACTTGCCAGACGTGCATGTACGCCATACAATAATTCCATTCGCCAAATATAGTTGACCTACTGCCTACAGTATCCGAGAAACGAACCTATACACGAAAATATAACGTAAAACAATGGATCAGGAGTATGAGTTCAAGGTAATTTGATACCTGCCAGACTGACATGTAAACGTTACAATCCTTCTTTACACTGAATATAGTTTACCTTTTGCTTTTAGTATTTGAGAAACAAACTTAACTAGGAAAATATTACTCTGACCAATGATCCATGAAAATGATGTCAAGGTCAGATGATACCTACCAGACAGACATGTTCACCTACATTAATTCCATACACCAAATATAGTTAACCAATTGCTTAAAAGTATCTGAGAAACAGACCAAAACACAAAAAAAAATTAACATTGACCAATGAACCATGAAAATGAGGTCCAGGTCATATGAAACTTGCTAGTCGGACATGTACTCCTCGCAATCATTCTGACGGATATGTAGACTTTGCAAGGATCGCATATACCAAATATATAATTATCCTATTACTCATAATAAGTGAGCCACCGGATGTTTAAGCAACCACCAATCAATCAATAATTATAAGTGAGAAATTCACATAACAAAAAACCACTAGTATACAGTTTTTTAAGCAGTCGCTGAACCATGAAAATGAGGTCTAGGATAATGGACATATGACAGACAGAAAATCTGTAACATACAAGGTATGAAGCATCCAGGTCTGCTACCTTCTGAATATAAAGCTTTATACAAAGAGTTTGCACCGCCTCCGCCGCCGCTGTTGTCGGATAAGTATCCCTATGTCTCGCATTCTGTGATTTTCATTGCAGGCGAACAAGAAATGATACCTAATTCACTTTTAGGGTTTCCAATGTTCTCCAATGTGGAATTTGGAAAATGAAAAAAAAGTGTAATTGTGTATCAAAATTGTCTTTTTCTGCCATATAACATAATGGGGAAAAAACATTTTATGGACCACATTTATGTCAAAAAAATATTTACAGCACTAGTCTGAAAATCAGCTATAATAGTAAGCCTTTTAATATGTTTCATCAGCTTTCGGTTTGACCATCTTATTGAAACAAATTCAAGTGAAACTGGCCATACCTCTTACGACAGTATTATATCTTTTATTATTAACATGAATCATGTCGAACACTTGAACTGAACGAATTACCAATGTTTAGCACTCTCCTAAGTGCAACCTAAGAGAAACAGAACTTCTACGATCTATCGAAATACAAAAGTCGCATAAAATACTGTCGCACCTGTTTTCTGTTGGAATTATGATCATATCCCGTTTTTTGTATAGATTTTTGATAACTTGTGACTTGTTCTATCGAAATTTGAACAACTAAAAATATAAAACTTGTTAGAGGGTATGGTGTATTAATTCATGACAAAAAAATCACTTAACAATTTAAAATAATGTTGAAATCTTACAAGTTTGACTGTTCTGAAGTTTGTCCCTTTAGAAAGGCCTCCTTACTTTGATCGTATTCAAGACCAGACTTTAATCGGCTCTGTAAATTTAGTTTGAACATATTTTGTTAGTTATCTTGGCGTTTTGTTTTGATATTCGGTTTTGTTTTCAATTAATAGTTTACAACATATGTAAAATGTTTTCAAAGTATCTTAACATGCCACATGCCTCTTTGAAATAATACACTATTTATTGGTATTTATCGGCAAAACATTCCAATAATTACAGGAAACTTAACAAAACATTTCTGAATATTTTCACTTGAACAATTATCTTCAATGCACGCATGGTACTAATTTAGTGGACGATAAAAAGCAGTTTCAAAATCGTAATATTCAACACAGTTTGTAGTTCGCAATAAAAACGAACAGAAATAAATTTGAAAATCTTGATACATTCGAATTGAGACAAGAAAAGTCGTTATATAGAGTGCACATCATTCACAAATTTTTGATAAAAATGAATAGTAAAACTATAATATTTTAATCTATCATGCACAACAATCGATCAAACCCCTCTGATCACGTGATCAAACAATAAAATGCAAAATATTGCAACACATTTGATCCATGGGGGTTTTATAAATTAAGACATGTTAGCATGTTGTCATTTGATTCTGCTTGTTAAATGTAAATTGGAACCTTTTTATCTATTTTGTAATTTCATCCCCCTTTTACGTGTATGTAGGGATATTCTTAGTGTTATCTGTCTTGGAGCTACTGATGCTTTCTTTGGTATTTAGAATAAACCGATTTTTTTTATCTTGTATTGTGTAGAATGCTTCACTATAGATTCATGAAGGGGACGTATCGGAGTACGCTCCACATCCATAGCCGTGTCAGGATGGACATACAAACTAATATACTAAAACTATAAGAAAAATGGTTGCTTTTTCGAATGCATTATATTCCATTTATGGTCTTACTAATGTCTTATGTAAGCATGCTCTTTATCAGATGGATGTGGGGCTGATGGTGAAGTTTCGATGTAAGAAACAAAGGCTTCAACGGGCTTTAACTGAGATTTTATTATGTTTTCTACAAAATCTAGATCACTTGCGACGGAGCAGTTTTTTGTGACTGTGAAGACGCCTAATTTTTTTCAGGATGAAATTCCCATTTTGCTTATTTGTCCAGATTTTCTTTATGATTATGGCATTCGTTATCTGTTGATATGGTTAGATAGGACACAGTATCGACCGCAGAGTCCGACTGTTCAGTTGAGGCCTTGTGGTAGGTAGTTGATAAAAAAAATGCATGTGGTCTTTAGACTGACCCTGATTTTACCTTTGACCACTACTATACCCGTTTTCTGTCGGAAAGAAATTATTTTATTCATTTTTTTGTACTTCTACTGATTCCAAAATGATGTACAAATGTAGTTTATGTAGGAGTAGACTGTGTTACACCTTGACCAAAGCTTTGGAGAAGTCTAGAATTGGCAGATCTGTTTGATTTCCGTTTTCCATTTTAGTTTTTGCCAGTTATAAAATGTCATTCTGCATATTTCATGATGTCACTGGTGACTATTTGTTCTATTGTTTTACAACATATGCAAATATGAGATTTTCTAACATTTCGCTTATGTTCCGAAGTGAGTTTTTTGGTTCGTCAGTCATCGGGCATCTTTCCTTTTTCCATTGGAAAAATGTAAAATGATAGTTAGGATCGGGACAATTTCACCTACTAGTTCTTTAAGTGTCAATGGTTTGATATTGTCTGATCCAACAGCCTTATGTGGATTAAGATTTTTCAGTTTGGGTAATAATACGGGCTCCACAGTTCATTTGAAGCCCAGAGCCCACGTATCTTGAGCCTGGATCCCTACCGACGGAGCCTGGAGCCCTATTATTGGAGCCTGGAGTCCTACTAATGGAGCCCGGTATCCTATCAGTGGAGCACGGAACCCCAAATCATTACTCAAAGTAGCACGGTACCCAAAATGTGGAGCCTGGAGTCCAACGATAAAAAAAGGATTGAGCCCATGTTATTCTCCAATCAGTTGCTTTTCCCCATCCGTTACTAGTAATGATTATATTTTCATTCTGGGTATTTTCTTGTTGATCTATACTTGAGGTTTTTTTTCTGTAGAATTCTCTACTATTTGTGGCACAGGCAGGGGAGAAGATGGACTCGAATTGATCATTTAGTTTGTTGTTATATTTATGGGATCAATTTCTAATTTCCCATTTCTTCTTAGTTGTGTAACTCTGTTTTATATTACATTTTTTTGGTACTTTCTTATTTTTGAAGACGATCCAGAATCTTTTTGTAGGTGAACATGTATCTTCATTATCTTCTGGAGTTTGCATGTGTTCTATATAGTTCCAATAAACTTGTCTTGATTTCCTTTGAACGCAACTACTTTTTGTGCTTAAATCTTTTGACTTTAGAAGCAGGATTTGGTTTATTTTTCTTTTTGTTTGCTTTAAACTTCCAACAAAGGTCACATTTCAGGTAGTGATGACTTTTGGCTGTGTCATTTTAGTGGAAAATATTTTTTTTTTTGTGCGGGGGTATTTTAATTCAAATGTGAATGCGGACCATTATTGATTGTAATGAAATGCATCGAATGATTTGTTATGTTGTTACAATGAGTTTATTATTAATTGGATAACGTTAAGAAATTTTTGTTACATGTACAAGTTATCTTCTATATAGAGTTCTACAAATACCAGTTATCATGATTTACTTACATAAATGTCGTTATCTATTTTATTGACTAACTGAGTCATTTGTTTTTTTACACAACTTATTTATTAGACCTTCGTTTTTCGTCATACGTCAATAAATACACTTATGGAAAAAGAAAAGTAGTAAATTATAAACGATATATCCATTTACACCTGTAACTGTGTAACCTCGGATTATCTGTAGGAGGTTTTATGTCTGACCACACCAGCTATTCCTGACGTGATATAGGCTGTACTTACACCGATTTACAAATCATATTCTACTTTTATGTTTCCATTCAGTAAAAATACTAAAAAGACGAAAAATCTATGTTACAAAGCAACAACAAGCAATTCCGAGCTTTATGGACGCAACAAGACTGAACTAGGTGTTAATCAATATAAGGTTTATGTAAAAAATATTTTTTTCATGAATAAATGTGTAATATAAAAGTCAAGATATGATAAACAATTGGCTTCGAAACGTACAGCGACAAATATTACATGAAGGTACACCAAATTCCAAGCTCCATGGAAGCAACAAGACATCAATTGGTGTAAAAATATATGTTTGTGTAAAAACTAATATTTCATGGAAAACTTCAAAATTTAAAAAACCCACAAGACATGATAAATGACTGTTTTTAAACGTACAGCGACAAATATTACAAGCATGATACATAATGTAGCTTTCAGAACTGATTTTTTTTAATATCTTTTCATTATTTGACATACTTTTTTCGCTAGATCATTCATCAATGTCAGCAAATCTAAGACAGTTCCATATAAAAATAAGTTAATTAATGTTATCTGATGGGAAGTGTACTTACATAATTTCAATCTTAAATGTAAATCAAATATCTAAAAAGATTTTATTCAACGATTAATATTACAAAGAATGTACCAGATTGACGACGCAAAGCAGAGACACGTTTCGCCTACTTGTAGCATTGTAACAGAATAGAAAAAGAAGGAAGTTGATGGAATCAAGTTCACATAGGGTTTATATAATATTAACGTCACGTGTAAGGTATTCCAAATAAATGGTCTAATAATAAACAATCTCCATAGAAAAGAAATATACAGACGAAAACTGTATGCATACTGTATATGTTTAACATATCATAAGTGTTAAACTTAGTCTGTTTGAACTACAAACTTCAACATGTGCAAAACTTAGGAGTAAATGAGCCATGAGTAAGGTCCAGAAGAAGGGTACTGAAGTGGTTCCGCGAGAATAGACCATTCTTTTAATTTTCATTCTTCATAATATATTATTAGAACGCAAAATTGAGGTGAATTATAATGACCAAGGATACCACTATTTACGGAGGTATATAGCTACTTTTCATGCTGATACTATATAACATTACAAAGTCTCCACAACTAATCATGTGTATAAATATCTACTGATACATGTCAAACTTCAGTTTATCTGATACTTGGAAACTTATCTTTACACATTATCCTATTATATCATCAAGTAAACTTTATATTGCTTAACATCTGTTTTTGGTATATACATTTATGTAATTAGGGTCTGTACCCTTCCAAAGTAGATCACTGGACGTTTAGCAAACAACAATCAATCAATCAATCAATCTTCCAAAGTAGATGGAAGCTACCCCTCTACTCTTCTCGAGGACTAATGGGTAATACATTGTACTGATTCTAATGAAACTACCTATACCACACTATAGTGTGTTCCTGTTAATAGTGCGTGGCAAATTGTTTTTTTAACCCTACCCTTTAACAATGGGCTAGGGTCGATTTTTAATGAGTTATATTGTGACGATGTAGATGCTTCTACATACAAGCACAAAAACTACAATGGTTGAAATAGTTGAGGCTCCACTGACGATGCAAATATATAGAGCCTTCTGCGACTAAACATAAAAAGCTTAGATAAAATACAACACGCATGACACAAAGTTGCACCCGCCACCTTAAGAATAAAGAGATATAGGAAGATGTGGTGTGAGTGCCAATGAGACAACTCTCCATCCAAAGAAACTGTTTTGTTGTTGACATATATGCATTGAGTTGTACTAACATTTTTCAAGGTTTTTTTTTTAAATTCAATTGCCTAAATGTTAACAGGAAATGTTTGATTTGGTTAAATAATTATTTGACATTACTCGGTAATTTGATGTTTTCAAAAACGACATATAACATTGTTTTTTACTGTATATAAAACATCGACCTAAAAAACTGACACTATAAACCATCGATCATTCGGTCTAAAATATACTTAGAGTTGGCCTTTTCCACACTTTTCCTTAGCATGTTTAATATAGCATTTACAACTTCACTTTTCTAACGCTAACAAAAATGTGAACATGGAAAACATTATTAACACTATATACAAGAAGTAGATCTACTTACCGTCTTCTATTCCTTTCCATACTTATAATAAAAAGATAGGACTAAGCAAAATGTGTGACACTTATAAACTAAATATTCACGGATCTATCTTAATATTATATAAGTTAATAAAGTGCGTTTAAAAAAAAAACAGGATTTTGTTATTTTCATTTTATGACGACTACGTAATTTGAAATACTTCAGTTACTAAAAATATATCGGGATGGACTGTAAGCATGCACACAAAGTGTAATCGGGACTATACAGTCATTAAAGTGTGTAAACAGATATTTTATTGGTCGTGCTGAATCGAAACAGGAAAATAATCATTGTCACATTGATGACAAATAAAATAAATAACAGAAAACCGTCTTTCGCCTTCATTATATAATTTAAATAGCTGATCAACACAAATCCTATACAAAAATAGAACCAAACTAAATATAGCAGTAGCTAGTGTATAGAATTTGGGATTTTACCGATATTGGTATGTCCGTATTAGATGGGTAAATGGTTTACTTTCTATATGATACGCTGTACGAAATATCACAAACATGACTGGTTGCTGTTTGTTTAACGCTCATTAACAAATATTCCATGGATATATAATTAAGATCAATTAAGGTCGTAGAAATAATGTGGATTATGTTTATTGCTAGTTTCCTAAAAGCATGTAGAGAAGTAGGTTGATGGAAAAGGTATTTTTGAAAGTTAGTACACGTTGGAAACTAAATGAACCAGTTGTATACTATTATTAACTTGATTGGTTTGGGCGTGAGTGCAAATGGGTTAAGACTTGTATCTCGTAATGCCACTATATATTTTAAGCCAGTTTCTACTTTTATCTTCTATGTTCTATTAAAACTTTAAAAAAATATCTATATAAAAATTTGAACAATATAACAAATTATTTCATTGAATCTCTGCAATTGAGGCAAGTAACTCAACTATTCTTTGAAGAACAAGTTTGCTTCCATGACACACATTTGGACACTAAAACATCAATAGTGCCAATGGGCATGCAAAAAGTAGCTAAACAGCACGGAATCAATGTCTATGAACTAATAATTTGTAACATTTTTATACTTTTAAAGGGCTAACATTTGTACCATAGTTTGTGTACATGACCACATCTGACTTAATACAAAGTAAAATAACAAAAATACCGAACTCCAAGGGTAATTCAAAACGGAAAGTCCTTTATCAAATGGCAAAATCAAAAGCTCAAACACATAAAACGAATGGAAAATAATTGTCATATTCCTGACTTGGTGTAGGCATTTCCTAATGCAGAAAATGGTGGATTAAACCTGGTTTTATAGCTGGCTAAACCTCTCTGCAATAGAGGCAAGTGACTCAACTATTCTTTGATGAACAAGTTTGCTTCGAACACAGTGTGAAATATATATGTAAGGGCCTGTGTGCATCTTATCATGACGAAAACTCAGGTAAAACACATGTAAGGGCTATGTGAGTATTATCAGGGAATATAATAGTTTGTGTATCAGTCTGACAAGACGAAAGCACCAGGTACAATACATGTAAGGTCCTGTGAGAATAAGGTCCTGTGTGAATATAATCAGGGATCAGGGAATAGAATAGTTTGTGTATATGTATCACATTTGACATGACGAAAACAACAGGTAAAATACATGTGAAATTTCTATGAATGAAAAGTTAAATCAAGAGCAATAAATTTGCATTCCTTACAAAACTAAAAAATTAGATAGATATTTGTGTAGAGATCATCACATTTTGATACAATTTAAGGATAACAATTATTACCTCGAGATATGTTCCAAGTAAAAAAGTAGGAAACAAATTTTCACCTCATGATATGTTCCAAGCAAAAATGTGGGAAACAAATTTTCATCTCATTATATGTTCCAAGTAAAAATGTGGGAAATAAATTCTTACCTCATGATATGTTCCAAATTAATATGTCTATCTGTTGGTTTCTTCTTTCTAAAATATCAAACACACTAGAATGAAACCATATAGCTTCGTTCAAATTATCCATAACTCAAAAAACATAAATTGTTAAATCTCGTCTACATATGTGATATATTTTAAGATGTACTCATCATAAAAACGATGAAAAATATAACTGGCTTGTGAAGTCGTTCAGGCTAATTAAACGCCAACGTATGCGATCCTACAGTAAGTCATATGGAACTTTGTGCTAATATGAGAAGGAAATAATATCCATTCTACTACACCAGGACAATTAGTTAATTACTAACTGTTAATTACTCTACCATCAACACACAATCTATGTATTACATCTTTGTTTGCTTTTATTATTGATTTATGTATATTTGATTTTTCAGTTTTCCCGAGAATATACTAACTAGATCATTAAAAGGATTGGTTGTGAATAAAGGGGTGGTAGGAAAAACTGTTTCAGACTTAAAAAATTAATGGTCACATTACACTGTAGAGTTGACTCAATTACTGATATCAGAAAATACAATACGACGTCTCGTCTAATTTATTTTGATTCATGATAGACTATATGTTTTACGATGAAACAAACCAAGCTTTACATTTTAAAAGCTGTCGCAAAAATGACTGTTGATATTTAAATTACAAGCATGCACTAGCTGAACCTGCAATGCAATATATTTGGATAGTGGTAGATCTAAATAAATAATATGAATTAATGATCTTTTTTTTTCACCACTGAAACCTGAAGGAGTCCTACAGTCGAAACAAGTGAAACAAGGATGAAAGCCCTAGATATCACCAGTGAAAAATGTTGGACAATTAATAAACTTGTAAGATTTACAAATAATATTACCGAGCTTGATTTGATAAACCATTTTTATTAAGTTTATGTCTAGAATCATACTTCTTCGACGAATCTCTATATTCGGAGAAAATTTAGTAAAAGTTTTGACCATATATCCATGCTGTTTTTGGCAAAGAAAATATTTCTTTCAATGAAATCTGAGACGTCAACTACAAACCTGCGATTGAAAGATGTATGCACTCCTGTCGTACATGTTTTATGTAAACATATATACATAGTCTCTCATAACTCTTTCTAGAGTGGCTCTTGTTTAATAAGTATGTGAATCTATATTCTGTTAGGTCGGACTTTAGTCTGCCCATAGGAAAATGCCTTTTGAACATTTTCATTAAGGAAAGGAAAATTAACAATAGGAAAGGAAAAGGGTCCCGTATATTTTGGTATGTAGACTATAACACGAAACTCTCAGTCTCATACTAAATGCTACCAATGAAATGAACGTGCCTCGTTTTGATATATACAAAAGACGACCAAAATATTCATCAGTAAAACGTCTATATGAAACCCTTAATGGCTACAGTATGCGAAACCTGAATATCCGCGTGGTCAAACATCAGACACAAATCAATACGCTTAGTGCAATCAGGAAAACATGAATTAATGCCTTTTTGCTACCTATGAAACATAGACAAAGACCTTCTTTGTCATGTGTAAGAAAACATGATAAAAGTCTTCCGATGGCGAGTGTGAAAATTTATTAACAACTGTAACACATGTTTAAGAATCGAAGACATATCGTCATTCATTGGAATATTAACTAATGTCTAACAGTGCTTTGTCTATCAGATTCCAACGGATGTACATGTAGGATTATTAGAGCTATTGATTTAATCCCGACTTAATAACAAATGATATGTAATATAATAATCAACAGAACACACCTATAGTATGAAATCTACATCTCTACGGGTTATTTTTCAAAGAAATCATTGCATTAAGGAATGAATACAGTAATATTTTATTTAAATTTTAATAAAATGTGAAAGGTAATATCCATGCAAAACTGATCACGTTTGTATTTGTTAATTCGTGGAAAAATAACATGTTTTGCTTTTATCCAATTTGATATGGCTGCATATTGCCCTTCTCTGTTTTCACATATTTACTTGTTATGCCTAACATCTCCATTGCAATTTACCAAATTTTACAAAGGTTATTATATATTCATCAAAATGATCGTAAACAGCTGTTTGCTAATTGCAAGCATTTATGTTGCGATTCATTTGTTGATTTCAAAAATGCATATGCTGTTGATTTTATGATCGATATAACCATTTTAAGAATATTTTCCAAGGCTAACAGCAACTGTTCTATATTTTCACATGGGTAATATCATTAAAAGTACCAATTTTTCTGCACCAGATAATACATGTGACATTTTCCTGTGTGGTTAAGATAAGTTTTGTTTAATAAAATATGGGATTCAAGCCAAAAAAGATCAAAGATATCTGTCTTATAAAAAAACAATCGACCCGCAGGTAAGTCGCCAAAAGGATTTTATTCCATCCTTAAAGATTTATAAAACCGAGACGACTCAATTTGAAATGTCTGAGACACCGTATCAAGTGACGATTGTCTTTAATGATTCAGGGTATCATTAAACAAATTTGAAATTAAAGTACACATTTATTAAAAATGATAACATAACATGATAATTAAAACTTTATACATTTTGCCAATCTTCTGATTATTAAGTCGGCAACAATGTGAAACTGAAAAAAAATTATTAATTCAATGTGCCAATATACAACGTGAAGACATTTATTAAAAATAATATATAAAAATCAGCAATATATTATCCATCTGTCAGTTTGTAGCATATATTAATACATTACATAATAATATGACATTATTTACCCTAAGTGAATGTATACAGTATGCAATTGTTGAAGTGTTTGTTTTTTTCTGGGAAAGAAAGTTAAGACAGGGACATAAAGTACAATATTATATGTCTCTGGTTAATGTCATTCGCTTATAGTTTATTCGTATGCCTTTTTCTTATGCTTCATCTTTTTCAAACTTATTGGTATACCGTAAGCAACTTCCGTGAGTAGTTATACAGTAAACAATGAAGAAAGACAAATGGGACTAAACATTTAAAACAATGTAGCGTATTTGTTAAATCATATCTTTGGCATGTACAAGTATTTCTAATCATATTTGTTAAATGTTATAAGCCCTCCTGGGACCATAATTTGTTGAATAAAAATTCTTCTTCTTATTTTGGAGTGTTGATTATTACGTATTATAAATGTTAAAATTCAATGTTCTGACAAGAAAGTGTTAAATCGTAGGATCTAACAAACCAGTATTCAATGTATAAAAAGGAAGAAATCACATGGAATGTCACAGCAATAATTTTGATTTCCCCTTCACTTGGCAAAACGCAGATGATGCTCTAAATAGATATGTGACCTCTGTATGTGTGTCGTGATTCAAATAGAGAAAAATGGAATCTTAGTTATAATCCTGAAAGACTTGTACGGTATATACGCGGTACAATTATATAAAATACATACCTTCATTGGAAATGAATGATAAACTGATACATATAAATTCATTTAAAAACTATTTACATTATTCATACACAATATTAAAATCGTTATGGTCTGTTTATATTGATTGAACTATCAGGAATGAAATATAATGAAGTAAACATATTTTTTCAGTCATTATTCAATAGAATCGAATTACCTATTTGTAAATTATATTGTTACCAATAAAAGCCACTTGCATCATTATACACAGATGAACGTTTTATAATAAATGAGCTTCGCTGCAATGTTTCTTATCTATATATTTAGCTTCCGTAATTTTAGCTTCCTTATATTATCATTATTATAACAATATTAGCGGGTATGCAGCGAACAGCGGAGATAGACCGTTTAGATATAGTTATCACAAAGTTTCCCCGTGAATGAACCATATTTCCGTAAAAAGAGGTAAAACCGTTCTAAAGAAAACCAGAGGCGGATCCAGCCATTTATAAAAGGGGGGTTCCTAACCCAGGATAAAGGGGGTTCCAACTATATGTCCCCATTCAAATGCATTGATCGTCCAAAAAAAAGGGGGGGTTCCAACCCCGGAACCCCCGGATCCGCCACTGAAAACCTTAAATTATAAACCAGTTATAAGGTAAATAAATAAATGAAAAAAAACAAAATCATTAGGAATAGATGTTAAGGTGATCTACCTGAATGTCTGGCATATCAACACAAAAATCCTTGAAAGCCAAGGACTCAATTGTTTTCACTTTCAACTCAACTGCATATAGTAAAGGACTTTATCTGATTTTGAATCATTTGTGTATGTACAACTTTATACAAATCTTTTAACATTTCAAAAGATAAATAAACTAGACAAATTTATCCGCTTACCTACTTTTAGCAAATATAAATTTCCAAAAATGCACTTGATTTATCTGTCCATATAAAATCGTTGACCAACCTTTATTTAGCGCATGAGACAGCTAAAATGACTAAAAACATTATTGATTTAATCTGTTTTAATTGAGTTGACACAGAATCGATGGCTGGTAGAACAATTTTAAAATTATGAAATATCTGAGCTTAAGTGTATAAATTTGAAACTATAATTATAATATTCATAAATGTCGTAACCACAAAGGGTAAGTAATTTATGACAATGATTGTAAATTATATGAGATCTTTCAGATATTGGAATGGAATATTCCAAATTGAATGACAAAGGCACATATTAGTCAACAAATCTTAAAATATGTTATCGTATGCAGGAGAAAAATACGTAGACAACATCAAAATACTGATGCAAAATTGCAAACCTGTGCATGCTTGTTACAATACCATGTCAAATCTTAGCACCTTTCAATGTATTTAAGTATAGAAACCTTTCCTGAATTTGGCACTTTTTCTAATCTCATTAAAAATCTTTATAAAGTTCGACACTATAAAAACAAAACCAAAAAAATCTTGATTATTAATTTACACAACGGAAACAACCTGAAGTGCAAGCTCAGAATTTGATTTTTTGACCTTCTTCGATGATTTTGATGAATGAATTTTTGGTCCATATTCTGTAGACTTTGAACTTAAGTCTGGAGTTGATGCGCTCACCAGTTTGTCTGTATTGTCATTTCCAGAAACTTCAACAGAAGGCGTCGAATTTTCAAAGGCATTTCTAGGAGGAGTTCTCGTTTTTACGACAGTAGAAGTTTTATTCATAGATTTTTTTGGCGGTGTTTTATTTTTGACAATTGGAGAGTTTGAAATCGTGAATGCGTCTCTAGGAGGTGTTCTTGTTTTGACAATAGACGAAGAATTCTGTCCAGAGAATGATTGGTTCCTCTCTAGTGATGAGGCTTTAGATGCATTTTTTACTATAGGTGCATGGTTTCTGACGATGGGTGATTCCATGTCAAGAGACCATGATGCTCTTCTTCCCCCATGTGGCTGTGACAAAACAGCGTCAGAAGTTGACAGCAGCTCTAAGTCTAATTCGTCGATCTCTTCTTTGTCGTCCTTGTTTACGGCATCATATGCCCCTGCTTGCTTATTTGGATCGCTCCACAGCAACTGACATCCGCCACTACAACTTTTGAAAATGCGTCCAAAACTGAACATTCTGCAACAGTCACCCTGTAGGAAATAAAGAGGAAAGTTTAAGTGATGTCCTTTAACTTGTTCGTAAAAGTGTTTTCGTCGACAGACAAGACCCGATTACTTTTCATACTTTTGAAAACGAAAGATTATAATATATTCTCGTTTTCGAGTAAAATAGGTATGTAATTATACTGCTTGTCAAACAATTGTGCGGAAATTGCGGCTGAAATCATATAGGATGACACTTGAGGGTAAGGTACGATGTTAAATATCTTGGTAGTTCAAGGTCGATTGAAAATATTGAAATCTTAAGTAAAAATGTGATAAGGATGGAAAGAAATCACGATTCATGTGAAAGGAGGGAGACTGGTGACTGTTGCAACTGGATGTTCCGGAGAGGACGCATTTCTTAATCGAAGTTTATCTTCTGAATCTAGTACTGTTGAAATCGTTGAATTTGAAAATGTTAATAACACCAGATTAATCTATACTAATCATGTAAAATCATACCATTCAAACATGCAGAACTTAAAGGATGACTTATGTTTAATGTATTGTAAGCCTTGAAAACACATGCACTGAAGTAACCAGAAAGTAATGAGGTATTACATGATGCAGAAGAGTATATATTATCAAGCGATGGCAAAACTCACTGTCCCTGCTACCATGCGGGAAAAATCCAACTTGGGTTTCTTGTGGTTTTTATTTTAGCATGGAGTAGAAAATAATTCACATTTACATGAAAATAAGGAGATTTTTCTTGGATTACTACGGATGTAAATCAAATATGTATGTCGGCTTTCATCCAAAGTTATGGTCATTTCATTTAAAAAAATCACCGCATTACATAATGTACACGATGAACGCAATGGACAAAAACACGGTATGAATCAGTTTATTAAGATAGATGTGAAAAACAGATCAAATCCATAAAATAAGAGAAATCAATATAGTTTAGAGACTCTTTATCGACGTGACTGTCGTAAAGGGTACATTATCATACACATGACAAAATCGTCGTACTTTTCTTTAATATTTTACCTTAATGGAAACTATTTAAGTTATGTATTTGCACCTGCGTTTCACAACTTGAACGACAATAATATGGGACATACAAAGTTCATTTCTATAATATAAATGACTCACTGCGTTTACCTTTGTACAGGTAAACCCAATACACAAAGGAGCGTCTAGATATATGTCAATTTCTTTGTTGATGTTTTAAAAAACTTCAGCCTACGCAAAATTACGTAAACTATTTATAATAATTTGCTGGTTAATTGATTTTGAATGGCAAGGAAATTTTTACCTCAAAATGAATGTCGATACCTAAATTGTAATAGTTTTGATATACTATAGTCTGACCCCTGATAAGAATTTACATTTTATCATTACAAACATGCCAGTATATATTGCTGTAGGTATAATGTGTATTTATCTATGTGTAAACAGCCTATCATTTTACATCAACATAAAAGCATTCTATATTTGATCATATATAGTACCTCATCGATAAAGACTGTGCGATTATTCAAATTCTAATTCTTTCAAAAAAATAATCAACTGTCAACATTGTTAAATTTCATAGATTGAAAAAAAAAAACAAGAAATATGTATAGCAAGTGATATGTTCTCAAAAGATAATTAGGGTTTTACCTTAATTTCTTTGTTCCAATGTCTTACAAAATCTTTTCCTTTTAGATAACACAATTAATCAGATCACTAGGAGTTTGATACGTTAACCTCCAAACCACTCCATTTTAACTGTCAAATGACAAATGTTAATGTCTGAAATGATGATATTTTCGGAATGAATTGTCAGAATGTAAACAAGGTCAAAGGTATTTTCAAAGGGAGGTTATAACTGTTTACTGTACGCATGTACACAAAGAATTTTCCCGGTATTATTACAAAAATGAAAAATCACATCACTCTATTCTTGGAAAATTGATATACTAGTGATCACGAAGAAAGGGATTATCATTATTTTACAAACTTAGAATATTGGAAAGCGCTAAGGCCTAACTAAACTAATCTCTTGATTGGCTTTATAGATTTTGTTTGATTTTTTGTGCAATGTTTATAATTAATGCAGGACTTCCTTTTTATGCGTTTCATTTATGGATAGGTCGTGGTAATGTAAAGACTATCTTATAATGTGGGAAAGTTTATTAGAACTGTGTTTCAGTCATTAGATGACACAACAAATACGATGAAATGGTAGTGTAAAAATGATTGAAAGGTGTTGAGTAACTCTTAAAACAGACCATTCAAATACTATAAATAATTACCCAGATTTTAAGATGTCACTTCGACCGATTTATTTTATTTAGAGTTAACCGTCTGTTCCAAACGCGCTATATACATTTATTTTTTGTTATATATATTTTATGATTTTAAATTTTATCACTGAAACAAAATTTCTTTGTTAATATTCATGATTCTTCAATACAAAAATTATCACCGCCCCTATCCCTGTATGTATGATACTTGAACAAGCTGATGTTCAATTGATTGATGATTGATTGACATTGGATTAGCCCGAAAAATCTATATATCTCTATAACAAACTGACCTCTTACATCAATCTTCATCAGGTACGTTCGGAACCAAAATATTTGAAATCCAAAACATAATATTAATGCCGAAGAGCTGATCAAACTAAAAGGGACATAAAGTATAGTCAAATTCGGACAATGTAACCTTCTAATTAGTGATAAAAACACTTTTTGAATTTGGTGCGTCCGAAACGCTTATCTGGATTAATTTTCATCATAAACGCTAAAACCCCAAAAATTGAAAGCCAAGGATGTATAAATGCTTTTATAATTCACCGTTTCAGAATCTAATGCATTCTGGGTAATATTTTAAACGGCGTACACCAAAACGCGATGATTGGCTTACAACGTCCAAAACAATTGAAATTCAACCAATGACCTGACGTTGTTTTCTCTTTGAGGTACGAACAATGAGATTACCCATGGTCCTTTAGATTCTGAAACGGCGAATTGAGGAGCTATATAGCAAAATAGAATCTAAAAAGGGCTAGTAAAATCCACCCAAAGGTCAACTCTGACTGAGGGGAATGGATCTTAGTTTCTAAATAACTCCTAAATCTACATATCAACGGATATTCATAATATTTCTTCAGTTCATTTTGTCTCATTTCTAGCTTTAAAAATTAGTTTTCCTATATACGGATAAATTTTCACTATCGCCCTCTTTGCTGTACTATGCTTTTATTGTTTTTTTGTAGTTTTGTATACATATTATGTTGTCACTCAAATAAAGCATTGCATTAGCGAATCTATGGGGCGGTGGTCAGGTTCCACCTGTTAACATTACAAGTAAGCCAATATGTTTGAACCCCATCTCAATTTTCTATAAAATAACACTTCCTATATATGCAGATCGAATTTCGTCTAATTTCTTTGGTTATAAAAAGAAGATGTGACCAATGATTGCCAATGAGACAACTCTCCACCAGAGATGTCTGTTTTCTAGATGTCTCTATGCAAGTTTCTGTTTATTTCATACAAAGTTTATGACTCAGGTCGGTTTAGAGTTTGACATAATAGTAGATGATAAGGAACGTATTGTTCTATTGGTCTATTGTTGAAGTTCACATGTTGCTATATATGATATAGACACTTGTCTATTGTTAAATTTCACATGTTGCTCCCGAGATGTTTTTGTCAATTGCTGAAGTTTGCATTTTGCTATGCTATAGGCACTTGTCTATCGCTGAAGTTCGCTTGTTGCTATATGATATAGGAACTTAAATTGTCTATTCCAAAAATTCGCATGTTGCTATGATATAGGCTCTTGCCTATTGTTAAATTTCACATGTTGCTCTCGAGATGTTTTTGTCAATTGTTGAAGTTTACATGTTGCTATGGTATAGGCACTTTTCATCTATTATTGAAGTTCGCATGTTGCTATGGTATAGGCACTTTTCATCTATTATTGAAGTTCGCATGTTGCTATGATAAAGACACTTGTCTATTCCTGAGGTTCGCATGTTTCTATGATAAAGGCACTAGTCTTATGTTAAAGTTCGCATGTTGCTATGGTATTGGCACTTATCGTCTATTGTTGAAGTTCTCATGTTGCTATGCTTGAGGCACTTGCCTAGTGTTAAGTTTCACATGTTGCTCCCGAGATGTTATGGTCAATTGTTGAAGTTCGCATTTTGCTATTCTATAGGCACTTGTCTATCGCCGAAGTTCGCTTGTTGCAATATGATATAGGAACGTGTTTATTCCTTAAATTCGCATGTTGCTATGATATAGGCTCTTGCCTATTGTTAAATTTCACATGTTGCTCTCGAGATGTTTTGTCAATTGTTGAAGTTTGCATGTTGCTATGGTATAGACTCTTATCTACTGTTGAAGTTCGCATGTTGCTATGATTAACTCACTTGTTTATTGTTGAAGTTCGCATGTTGCTATGATTAAGACACTTGTCTATTGTTGAAGTTCGCATGTTGCTATGATTAGGACACTTGTCTATTGCTGAAGTTCGCATGTTCCTATGATTAAGACAGTTGTCGATTGTTGAAGTTCGCATGTTGCTATGATTAAGACACTTGTCTATTGTTGAAGTTCGCATGTTGCTATGATTAAGACACTTGTCTATTGTTGAAGTTCGCATGTTGCTATGATTAAGACATTTGTCTATTGATGAAGTTCGCATGTTGCTATGGAATAGACACTTGTCTATTGTTGGAGTTCGCATGTTGCAATGGTATAGGTACTTGTCTATTGTTGAATTTAGCATGTTGGTACGATATATCAGAGCTTGCATTTCCTATCATGATTTCGTTGATTGAGTGTTGCTATTCACAAGGCAGCTATTAAACAAAATGTTCCAGTTGCTTAGTCGTCAGATTTTTATGTTGTTTTTTCTATATCTTTGTTTGTCTTTTGGTCGTTTTTCGTTTTTTGCCATGTCGTTGTCCGTTCGTTTTCGGCTTATGAGTTTGAGTGTCCATTTGGTATCTTTCACCTCTGTTTACGACATAGTCACTTATCTACTGTTGAAGTTCGCATGGTGCTATGGTATAGGAATTTGTCTGTTGTTGAAATTTACATGATGCTATGATATAGACACTTGTCCATTGTTGAATTTGGTATGTTGTTAAGCTATAATGATTGTTTATTGATGAAGTTCGCATGTTTTTATGCTATAAGCATATGTCTATTGTTGAAGATTGCATGTTACCATGTTATATGTACTTGTCAATTATTGAAGATCGCATAATGCTATCATGAAGACAGTAGTCTATTGTTGAAGTTCGCATAATGCTATGACGAAGGCAGTTGTCTATTGTTGAAATTCGCATGTTGCTATATATATATATATATGATTAAGACACTTGTCTATTGTTGAAGTTCGCATGTTGCTATGGTATATGCACTTGTCTTATGTTGAAGTTGGCATGATGAATGGGATACACACTTGTCTATTCCTGAAGATCACAAGTTTTTTTTCCTGGATTTAGGTTGTTTTGGTGTTAAATTCTTTTACGCATACTATAAACAGTGATCATGGTATTTTGTTAAGATAAAATATGTTTTGTAGGTCTCTTTAAAAAGTGAAATATTGGTGATGGTCTTATTCAGGTACGATATATAACAAGTAACAAGTAAAGATAAAAAATTACCGAACAAACTCTGTTATAAGGAATAATGCAGAACATTCATCGAACATTTAAGAACGTGACAGCCCCTAAAAGACAAAGACCAATATAAAATAAATCACAAAGATTCGCGGGAATCTAGATAACCAACAGAACTGAAAGTAAAATCATAAATATAATCAATTACGAAGATTTGCATTTAAACTCACTTCACTGTCAAATAATATATCATTATATGCCGCCCAGGCACGAAGAGTATACGATCTTTAATGTCTTTGTCAGACTGGTATATAGGTAATGAGAGATTATTTCAAACTGCTGGTTATCATATCAAAGTATGGCATATGACTAGCGGAGTCTAAGATTCAAATTTCCCATCCATTGTCAGCCTTGCAATTACTGCGCTGACATCGTATTACACTTTAAAGTTGCTTCGATGTCACTGCTGGTATACGTTTCGTCTCCGTGGGATCACCAGCTCAGTAGTTTGCATTTCTGTGATGATATATATTTTCATTGATACGGTCATTTAAAAAAAAATACTTACTTACTGCCCTGGTCCATGTCATTCTAGGATGTTTTTCTCTTTCTTTTACCTGCTGGGGTTCAATGAAGTACCGTCTTTGTTATATCAGCTCTCTCTTTCCGTAGGACATGACCAATCCTGTCCAAGCGGTTTCTCATTATAATAGTGGCCATATCTTCTTGCTGGCATCTGGTGAGAAGGTTTTGGTTTGAGATTTTTGTGGCCAAAAAATCTCATAATACTTCCCAGGCTGTTGGTGTGAAAGACAGACATTTTGGTGTGGTCGTGATCTGTCATCCCTCAACATTCTGATCCATACAAAAGTACAGGCAAGACAAACCTGCTGTAAGGTTTGAGTATAGTGCGGATGGTATATTATCCGGATCTCCATACAGCCTGCGGGTTGTAAAATGCTTACCTTGGCTTAGATAGTCGTCTTTTGATGTCAGATTTTGCCCCACCATTGGTATTAACAGTGCTGCCAAGGTATATGAAAGTGTCAACGTGTGGTTATGTGTTTCCAGTCAGTAAAACTGACCCTGAGTTGTTTAATTTAGCGTCATGATTTCAGATTCCCTAATGTTGCTTTTCAGCCTTATTTGTCCTGCATATGTAGTTATGTAGTTTGTGATGTGTATGGGGCATTAACGTAAGGTCGTCAGGTAAAATCTAGGTCTTCAAAAGTTGTGAAAGTGCCAAATCTTTAAGCCTCTTGGGTTTTTAGCAGTTGTTGTCTCATTATCCAGTCTATGAATATGATGAAAAGTGTAGTGTCGTAACTTGGAAGTATATATCACTGTACCCAACCTTGCACCTGAAGCTGTTGTAGAATGCTTGTAAAAGCTGAATAAAATGCTATATGATCGTGATATCTTCCAAAGACTCTCTCTATCGATGCTGTCAAAGAGAGGCGAGATATACCAAATGGACATCCAAACTCATAAGTCGAAAACAAACTGGCAATGCCTTGGCAAAAAAAAAAAAAAAACAAAAAGACAAACAACAGTACACAAAACACAACATAGAAAACCAAAAACTTGCTTTCTCAAAGTCGTCAAAATTTACATAGTTTCCGTTGCTATTCTGTGCAAAGTGTAAACCCGAACCAGTTGTACCAATAATTAAGCGCTCCCTTTTTTGTATTTCTATCATAATGCCATTATTCCAGTTGTATGGTATCTGAGTTTTCTTTCAAATGACTTTAACAGCCTCGGTGGTCTCGTGGTAGCGTGTTCGCCTCGAGTGCGAGAGGTCGTGGGTTCGAACCCCGGACGGGTCAAACCAAAGACTTTAAAATTGGTACTTGCTGCTTCTCTGCTAAGAACGCGGCATTAAGGAGTTAGAGCAAAGACTGGTCGGCTCGGAGTCAGAATAATGTGCCCTGGTAAGAAGACATGTCTTCCTGTGAACTAGCACGTAAAAATCCGACTCAGCGTGTCGGTCTAGTACAAAGCAAGGCTTATATTCATATTACAGTAACATGTTCTCGTCCTGAATATGCATTTTAAATTGTCGCTGGACGTTAAGCAGCCATCACCATCAGCATCAAATGACTTTAAAGATGTTGTAGAGCAGCAGGTGGTTGATAACAATGGGTCTATTTTAAAGAGTTCCGCATTCAGATTGTCATTTCCAGGTGATTTTCCATTTTAAACTCTTAATTGAAGATGTTATCTCATGCTTTTCAGGTGGTTCACTAGCTTGTCATTTACACTTATACAGGACCAGGTGCTGTGTTTTTGCCACAAATAATTTTGGGCGATTTATTTAGGTTGCCTTGTTCTCCTTTGCTAGCCGCTTCTTTTCTATTTTCAACAAGACTATCCATATTGGCCATTTTGTCGGTATGCATCATTCTATTAATATTTCTTTTTTTTTGTGTATTTGGTTGTTTTCATGATAGTACCTTTCCTTAAGACGTTGTGATTTTGCCTCATTCAATTTCTTCTTTGCATTTCTCCCAATAATAATATTATTCCATTTTCCAGGTATTATCTAGTCTTTATGTTTCTAGTTTTGTTCAAATCCAATACTTTCTTCCGCACTTTTAGAGGATATTTCAGAGATCTGTTCCCATTTAACATCAACTGTTTCTGTGTCTACTTCATCGTTTAAGTTTTCCAAAAGATGATATTCATTTCTTATCGAGATTGTACACTACTATCTAACTTTGAACCAATTTTGGCATTCATGTCTCCCATGATGATTTTGATGTCATATTAAGGTTTTTGCTATATTCTGGACGAGTTATTCATAAAATGCATCTTTGGTCTCGTTTGGAATCGATTGTTTTAGCGTAGCATTGTAGTATAGTCATGTTGGCCAGTTTTCATTTCAGCCTTGCCATAATGAATTAAGGCGACAGACTCCGTAGTTTACCGATGTTAAAATGTTGTAAATTTAAAGGAGAAAAATCAAGGTAACAAACAAAAAGTAGCCTGCTATCAATTGGCTTCCATTCCATTAGTGATTTTACTATTTTTCAAAATAATTGCTACCCTTCGTGGTTTGCCTTTCGTCGCTCCGCTGTTCATTGGAGGCTCTCTTCCAGATCAGTAGAAACATTCTTTGTTACTGTTTCTGTAACATAGCTTTTTTTACAAGTTATGGTTGTTAGCCCTCGGCTCAACTTTCTTCGTGGAGAGTTGGATTTTTCTGTAAGGATTTCCCGTCCCTTAGATGATTGCTGTAACTGAGCTAACAATGTTTATCTGTTAGGATTTTCTGTCTGGATTTACGTCCGTAGCCTTCAACTTTTCCTGAGTCATCAAAAAGGCAGTGGGGTAATTCATCCCATAGCTGGGGACTAGGTTTGCAGAATCAGGATGTGAAAATCAGTTAATTTTAGGTTCCGCTATATTATATCCATCCACTGAATAACAATCAAAGTTTGGAGACTAAGATGATCGTCTCTATCGCATGGAACTTGAAACAAAGAATACCGCAATATACAGCTAGACCTACTTCATATTTCTTACAACTAGAAATCAATAGTGAGGGTCGGTTGAGAACTAGAATTTATGATAAAAGAAATGATTAAGTTTTCCTTTTGTGAACTTTTTTTTATGTAGCGATTTTCCAGCAGTACCTGGATATGCTGTATATATCTAGATGCAAATTGTCTTTCATATGTTTGGTAAACACCTTAACACATCAATACGTGGACGAAAAATATGTGACCGGAAATCTGTGAAGCTGCTACACAATAAACTGTTTACTAATCTTCAGATACTAGGAATGTGAAGAAAGCAGCGTAAGAACTGATCAAAACAATCTGCATTTATATATATGAATACAAAGGGGTGTTGGGTATAGTGGGGTATACGTCAATGGAACTGCAAACCAACAACATACATAACCTTAAGACATCTAGACGACACCATTCAGTCTTCAACGACGTGTGTCCATACACTATATCAAGCTTTAAATCGTCCTGAGTCTGGGAATAGATTTAACAGAAACAATCAAAGATCTGCCATTAACACCCAATTCTTGAAATAACGAAACTCATTAAGATAGGACATGTGACAGGTACATGGAAATATGGCTGCGTTAAACCGTATTTTATGAGATTCCAACCATGTCCTTTTTAATCTATAGCTAGATCAGTAGATTTATATTTTATATTTCATGAATTTTCAAAAATATAGATTAGTTTATATCTACCATTCTATGTTCCATGTACAATTTAAATCCTAGACTATTTCAAATATCACAGACGAAAAAAAAAACCAAAAAAAAAAAAAAAAAAAAACAACAGTATTCTTTTATTAAAGGATTTAAACCACAAAAGATGGTCAACTGAAATAAAAATCAAATCAAACGAATTTAGTCAAATAAGAGTTAGTTAGATCACATTCAATGATAAGGTTACCTCTGTGAAGCATTAAAAAGTAGTTTAATACATCGTCACTTTTAATATTACCTGTTATTTTAAAATAAGGACAATACAGAAAGATATACGTATTTCAATTTGTTGTTAAACTTTATATAGAAGATGTCATTGAATGAATCTGGATTATCCTTCTTTCCTTTACGCAAATCTTATTTCGATGCCTCTTTGGTACAATACTTTTCTTTAATAAACAGTTCAACCTTTAATAGGGAAGGCCTCGTTTTGATAGTTATACTGGGACATCCTTCTTTTATCTTTTACACCAAAATCACAGTTGAAGCTTTCAAATTGTTGGCCTCATTATTATACAATGTGCCCAACATTCCTTTTATAGCAAATCACATTTTAAAATGTGTTATCCCCTTTATGACAATTTTACTCGGACAATTTTGATATTAATTAATCAGTAGAAAAAAAGAATAAGAATATTTCTACGACATCATAAAATAAAAGGTATTGGAAATTGCTTTTGATAGAAAAACATAGGTATCCCCGTTGATCCCTGTTCAAAGGACGAAATTTAAAAAAAATCTAATCTGATAAACACTATTTATCATATTCCTATCAATACTATACAAATGGTCAGAGATTTTGTGCCGACCAACATCCGTCTGAAGTAAGAAAAAGTCCTTGTATTGCTATTGGAAAGTCAACCTGAATAAGAAATAAAATAGAAGGTGCATATTAACACAAATACACACGAACGGACGGACAGACAGCTGTACAAGAGCAAAACAATATAAGTGGTGGAGACCTAATTATAATTCACACCAAAAACCTAGTCCAGTTTTATTTCGTAAGTATATCATTAAATAGTGAGAGAAACTTTAAAAAAACTAGATGATTTTTTTCACAAATAGTTCCGCTGGTAATAGATACGACTCAGGAACAAATCGAAGACTTCTTAACTTCGCTTAGGAATAACTTCACTGATAGTAAGTTTAACAAACCATTAGGACAAGTATAACACAATAACAAGCAATACATGCCGGTACTGCATTGAAGAAAAATCGCAGTTAAAATAACGATACCAATTTACTGTACCAATAACAAGCAATACATGCCGGTACTGCATTGAAGAAATATCGCAGTTAAAATAACGATACCAATTTACTGTACCAGATGCGTATTTCATTAATTAATGTGATGCTCGAGGCCAAAATATTTGAAATTCAAAACCTAAAAACAATTTATCAAAGTACTTTACCTGCTGGTATGACACCATTCAGACCAACATTTTGAAAGTATTGACTCGTTCAAGAGACTATGGCATACTCATTAAATTTCAAGTCCCATGTTTTTATTTGCACTATATATAAATGTTATGTATAGCACACATTTCATTTTTCTCTCTATTATAAATTATTTTGGACTTGTTAAGTATACAAGCGCACACCAAACAGTGACAGGATAGTCAACCTAACAACAGTTGTCACTTGGTGGTAGAAGTAGAAGAAGAAACGTCAAATATGTCACACTGAAGCAAAGCGTGACTTTATTTGATGCCCAAACTGAACGTGGACGCAATTTTAATACTCAATCCCACCAAACAGTGAACTGATGTTTATCATCATAAAAATTAACAGAAAAAAAAGAGCACACACGCGATGTTTGAACTAATTTCAAACATGATATTTTTTTTTTTTTTTGGGGAGGGCGGGAATGAAATGAAATAATCCCTGCACATGGAATAATACGTAAAGTTAATCACTATACTTGTGATAAATTTAGTAAACTTTTCAACTTATCTTTGATATTAATTTACTGCTGTTACAAATATATATACGTTCAGTAAAATCTGAGACGTTATTGCAATCACGCACATATAGAAACCACCGAGAAATGTATACTCCATAAGAAAGAGCCAACGGAACATCTCCTCTAAGGAAAGGAAAAATTAACAATATGATAATAACAGTCGTTTCGTGTGGGATTAATTTTGATGGTACATTTACCACGAGGAGATAGTAGCATGATATCTTAGTTTAATAAAAGAAAATACTGTACCAAAATATGATCGCTATTACCGAAAGCAAGCTGTTCGTACATGAATTTTCCAGTCTATAAACTTCTTAATAGTTTTCATAAAAAGAAAAAGTAACTAAAGGGGTGTATGAATACACGATGTAGTTCAATGCTATAACAAATGACTGAATATATCAAAATATGAAAATCAATTCTATGTATATCTGAAAGTCAATATCAAGAGAATGGTTTATTTGTAAAATCTTGTTTTTTTTTGTTATGCAAGAACGCTTTAACTGTCAAACTTTTTTTTCTATTAGGAATATGAATCATATAGAAAGAAGCGGATTTATACTCAAACAATTAATTTCTATTAGAAATCGGAATTTTGTAATAAGAGAACGGGGGACGGACAGGAAAGAGAGAAAAAACACAGATGGTACAACGATCGTCAGTTTTGCCTATCTACATTTGGAAAGGAGTCAAATATATCTATGAGTTCCTTTCAAGTTTAACTTCCACATTAAAAGTCTAGTTGACTTCACTCTGCTAATCGATAAGTACTAAAATGACTTGTATATCATTTTCGTCTCAACCGGCTTCACTTGCATTGCCAGATTAATCATATTAGTAAAACAGTATGATGGAAATCGCCAATAAAACTCAACTCATGCATATTGAACAACCAAAAAGATAATTTTATAGAATATTTGTATGAAACCAGAATTGATTTATTCTGGATAATGCACCGGAAGCTCTACAGCGTACCGTGTGACTTCACTTGCTCTTCACGAGTACCGCATGACTTCATTTGTTTTACTTACAGTTTCGCCGTAAAGATTTAACAATTTCCATGGCGACCATAACATTCTATGATTTAAGTGTTGATTTAGAATATTTGATTGCCCCTTGGTATCTCTTTAAATTTTTGGCGGATAAGAAAAAAATCATTACTGCAATCTGTCCGACGCATGTTAGATTTCACAAATTAACTTTTTAATCGACGAGTTTTGCTTTGCGGACGTGTGTGTTTTATTCGACTGTCGGTCGTTATTCAAACTGGTACTAACTAAACTTTATGTTTTGTTGTCTTCAACCGAAGTGCATGAACCTTATTTTTTTTAAAAAGATGCTGGTATTTTTTTGGCAATACAGATACACACAGAAATACAGGCTTAAATCTTATTTTCGCACACGAAATAGTGGTTTATTTGTAGTTGATTTTCATCAGCTATACGAAATCAATTCACGCGTGTCGAGTCTCTGTGTGATTTAGAGCATAAGACGGTGTTTGTGCATTCTCATCGTTGAAAAGCTCATTGTTTTTTTTTTCGCTATTATTCTATGTGAAAGGTTTCAATACATGCAAATGGAAGTCCTTCCTTAAAGATATTACATACGCCAACAGGCCTTCAAAAAAATGTCGTCCTGATTAAAATTATGATCCATATTAACTCTTGTGCTCGTATATGTATGAGGATAACGAAATCAGAGGTCTATATTTTAATTAGATTGAACAGGCACTGGCATTTCAAGCTGCTGACCGTCTCTAGTTTCAACAAAATCTAGATTAGTTTGACATCAAATTGCAAGACGATTGGTTTACAAGAGCAGACAAAACATACCTGTATGCACTATTTTTTCATCAGATAAAAACTGCAATACTGATTTTAGCGTGCTCACGACACATATTGTTAACTACATCTAGAGATCAAAATTTTGGAAAGTAAATAAAAAAAAAAAAAAAATGACAGCATAAAAACTAAAAGGGCCTTAAAACAGCTAAAATTGCCTTGATCTTCTTATATCCTTTGAAACCTTTCACATGAAAGTTTCGTTTTTGAAGCAGTATTTTACCTTAAAACGACATTAGAAAGATGACTCTTTTTATTTAGACTGACAAGTCTTTCAATTCTGAGGAATATGTGGACAGACCACATTCAAAGAAACATAGTTTAGGTTTATTTTGTTTTCAAAATACGGTTTTGTTTAAAACCATGTCTATTACTGTACTGGTATAGAGTGACATTCGCGTACGGGACAAAGAATAGTCAACAATATGTAAATAACAATTGTATCGTACTTGACAAGTCTCGTGTCCATAAATTTCCCTTTCATGGACAATACAAACGACAACGGTTAAAGGAAATATAATCATTCTGTACACAAACGATATATCCTAGCATGCATAACCAATCAATTCGACTGTCTGTAATCTTGATTAAAAACAAAATGAGAAAATAGCTTCGCTGTAAACGAATAAATGACTTCGTAGCATGATAATTATTTTAGCTTAAGTTTGGTGTAGAAAAACCAATTAACAATTATACAATTACTGACATCGTCGCGACATTATTTTGTTTATCTATATCAGAAAGAGGGGACGTATTAATGTTCTTGACAATTATATGTAAAAACATAGTACCCTTTTTGTCAAGGGAAATCCCAAAACCAAACCAATACAGCATGTCAGTAACTTCTGATTTACATTCATTATAGGGGGAACACTATTGACTCTATCCAAAATTTGATCATCAATAGGAAATATCACAGATCGGATCAACCTTGTCGGACATAATTTGCTTCTTTGCAAAGCATATTAACCAAAGATTAATATGTGCTGGGATTTGGTTTAATACGGTCAGTTAAATTCAGTACCCAGAGCTGCAGTGACTTATTGCTCAAGACTATTTATAGTGAATATAGTAAAAAAGCGAACAATAGTATTTGAAGTATAAAGACATTTAAAAAATGTTTTGACATTGGTTTGAGACAAGATCCAGGGATAAAGATAAAGACAAATACAACCATAATTATGAAGAGGAAATCATATAGTGTTGATGTTAGATGACACAGATTAGAAGTAGCTTTCGATAGAGTGGGAGCAGTGTCTTTCATAAATAGACATAACTTCTTACATAATAGTATTTATTTGCCATTTAAGCAGAGGTAAAGGTGCAGCAAACGACAGCGTGCAAGTTAAGATTATTTTTTTGCAAAACAAAGTAAAAAAAGATTCAGATATCAATATATCAATTACGACAACAGAAGTTGCGATGTGCCACTATCATCCTTAATTTAGTATTTCTTGCATCTGATGTAAATAAAATAATGTATCATCATTCAGCAAGAGATGATTGACTAACATCGGTATATTCCTAAATCACCCACGACAGAAATATAGGAAACATGCACAACAAAATAAAAAAAAAAAATTGTTTTTGTAGGTATAATTCTTTGGAAGGTTGTTTTTTTAAACTTCAAGAGGAAATTGTCCAAGTACATAGGTTTAATAATTGTGTACTATTCATTTTTCCTTTTCTTTCAACAGCTTTGGAATAAATTCTCTCTCCTTTACCATTTTTGCAATTCAGCAAAGAAATGCTCAGAGTGTACCCGTTGGAAGTTCCAGAAATTATTTCAAAAAGTTGAAAGGATAATAGCTTTTGTCAAATCTTAATGAAATTAAGAATGGAAACGGGAAATGCGTCGAAGAGACAACAACCCCATCAAAGAGCAGAAAACAGCCCGAGGTTACCAATGAGTCTTCAACACAGCGATAAAAACCCGCACCCGAAGGCGGGCTTCAGCTGGCCCCTAAATAATAATGTATAGGAGTTCTACTTAAGGTATGGTTTTAACCAACATGCTTTCCTTCTTCCTAACACCAAACATTAAAAAAAAAAGTCCTGATATCTACAATCAAGTCAACGAAACGGGGACGTGTATTGATAGGAACTGATGTGTTAAATTAAGGAGTTCCGAATAGGACGGTTAACGAAAGGACGTTTCGAATTACACATGCATGGTGTGCACAATTTACGGAGAAAATTTTGTATTTATGGGTGAAGATGACTAACTGTTAAGCGTTTTAGATTACTTTAACGTCGGTAATTATCTTGCGTCTATTTAGGTCATTTATTTTGATGCAATGTCTTTGTAAATACCAGTTATGGTTTTATTGGAAATTCCAAGTCATCTTTCCCAATTTATACAATCGATTCTACAACTTCCTGCTTTAGAATTTTATGAGGTTTACATTTCCTTTCTTATGCGAATTCATTACGCATGCACAATTAAAATAGAGAATATAATCTGTTACAATCGCTTCATTTCACAATACATTGCGTGCACGAAATAATTTCATATAATGCATGCAGACGACTCTGTTCGTTACAGTTTTTATAGAAAATGTTATCCTATTTTCTGTACTTTTAGTTGAAATATAAGAATACAATACTAATTTGTAAGATCCCGTTAAGGGCATCAAGAGCAAGTTTATTTTTATTTAGAAAAAGTCTACGACGAAGGTAGAAAGACAGGGCTTGTAATTTAGTGGTTAACCTTTGCTGATGTTTATCGTATTTGTTTTTCCTTTATTGTTTTGCACACAAATCAGACCATTAGTTTTCTCGTTTGAATTGTTTTACATTTGTCATGTCGTTGCCTTTTATAGCTTGCAACGTGGTATGGGTTTTTCTCAATGTTAATAGTCGTACGGTGACCAATATTAGCTAACGCCTACGTCATTTGATCTCTAGTGGAAAGTTTTCTCATTGGCAATCATAAAACATCTTCTTATTTTTTGGGATCACCAAAATGGTGCGCGTTCTAACATTCTGACATTGCTTGTCATGGGAAAATGCGTCCCAATCCTAATCTTGATTGTTCTGGTAGAACAACGTCCCAAACCTAAATTTGTCTGTCCTTTGAGAACATTTGCCCACTGATAAATATACATTCATTTAACTTTTAACCCTGCAATTGTTGTAACTCTCCCTTTGACTTTACTCAAATAACCCCAAATTGAATTTAGAAACCTATTGAGAAACTTGAATATTTAAACAGCGGATTTCCATACCATGGTCGGTGCTGATTATATTGCTGAAAACCAAACATGTAACATTAAATGTAAGCAGTATATCTTTTTTTGCAATCGACTGAATTCCAAAAATGTAATAGAACCACTCTTGAACACCATTTATAATTAGTTTGTTGGTGAAGCGACGCCTGTACATGTGCAATATCTTCGTTAGCTTCGAATGTGTGTTTATTAACCATTACATTATAACATGCAAAAGGCAGACAATACAATGAATCAGCACAAAATCAACAATGGCTATTGACCATCAGCAGATATAATCATGAAATTTTCTTGTCACATGGCCGTAGTTAGATCAAAAATATGTCGACTGGAATAAACCACATATGGAACTTGAAAGATAAAGTAACGATGGGTCTGTTAATTGATATACATCACAGTTGTGTGTATATGTAGAAGTTATTAGCAGAATTATTGATACTCTCCCTACATATCATAGTATTATTGGTCTGTAATGTATAGTCATCTTGAGACATATGGTTTCAGTGTAGCATATTCAACTTTGACCAACAACAAAACTTAGTATGATTATAAGCAGATTAACAACAAAAGCATTTAGTCTTAATATGGTGTTTAAGTTGACTAGTGGCAAATCATTCTTACTCACGATGGTGTGGGGCAAAAATTTGTCTTTCGCTTCGATCCCTTATTTTGCAAGAAGTTCTAATGAACATGTTCTTTTCTGCCTATGACGCGCACTATAAAGATTCAGAAATATTTGTACAATTACCTATCAATATACTAGACTCATATGAAGATAATATAAAAAATAAGTATAGATGTGGTATGATTGCCAATGAAACAACTCACCACAAGAGACCAAATGACGTAGATGCAGCACATTAAAAATTAAACCATGTCGAAAATTATCTTTCTATTGACGCATAATAATTCAGTTACTAGTATTAAAGGAAATAAAAATACTATTAGAATAAAATTCCTTAGATAAATAAATATTAAAGGAACCCATTCTTGAATATAATTGTTACGAAATAAAGAAAAAGAAACGGCTCAATTGTTTTTATAAGCGTACTGATTTTCAAAATTTGAATTGATTGTAATATCATATATAGTATATACAATGAACACTGCCCTTTCCTGGATCTTGATATCTATATCTTTAACGGGAAGCTTAATACCAAAATTTAAGATAAAAGAGATGATTTTTCATTTCCTATTATTAATTATCCATTTTTAGATGGTGACGTTCCCTTGTCACCATCTTATGGTGTTTATATATCTCAACTTGTTCGATTCGCCCGTGTATATAACAACGTATTTGATTTCAAAGAAAGAAATCTCTGTATTACCGAAAGTTATTACACCAGAGTTTTCGATATCACAAACTAGTCAGTCAAAACATTTACTAAATTTTATCATCGGTACAATGACATCATTCGTAAATATAAATCAACATGCAGACATATATACGTTCAGGTATTTCACATCCAATATGTCATGGTAATATTCTTTACAAAGCACAAAAATTTCGGCATTCACCTCAAAAGCTAACCAAACCTTTAAACAGACTTATTCGGAAAGGATATAGCTAACCAAACCTTTTAACAGACTTATTCGGAAAGGATATAGTTACGATAGTTAGGATTGCATATTTTGGTATTAATATTGGTTCACTCAAAGGGTCTTTGCATCGGAAATAAACTCATTTATTCTAAAACCAGTTGTTGGCATGATACGGGTTATGTTCTTCTCATATATTTTATGATGGTATGATACTAAACCCCTAACGGGAGGGATTGTACTTGATTTTCATATGATGAAGACATAATCTCTCAATCAGTTTAACTGAGGTCTGGAGCTGGCATGTCAGTAACTGCCAGTAGTACTTTATTAATTTATGTATCATTGTCAATTTGCTTAGTTTCTTTTGTTACCTATTCTGACATCGGACTCGGACTTCTTTTAAACTAAGTTTTACTGTGCGTATTGCTATGTGTTTCTTTATTCTAAATTGGCTAGAGGTATAGGGGAGGGTTGAGATCTCACAAAATATGTTTAACCCCGTCGCATTTTTGCGCCTGTCCCAAGTCAGGAGCCTCTGACCTTTGTTAGTCTTTGTATGTTTTTTAATTTTAGTTCATTTATATGTTTTGGAGTTTAGTGTGACATCCATTTTCACTGAACTAGTACACAATTTTATTTAGGGGCCAGCTGAGGACCACATCCGGGTGCGGGATTTTCTCGCTGCGTTGAAGACCCATTGGTGGCCTTCGGCTGTTGTCTGCTCTTTGGTCGGGTTGTTTTTTCTTTGACATATTCCCCATTTCCATTCTCAATTTTATATATGAATCATATGATAAGCATGATGTATATGTTACGGACAACTGTTCATCAAAGTTTGCATATTCGTCTTTAGATATATATAATGCCAGATAATGATATAATTTCAGTGTTTGCTTTTAGAAAAAAGTTGGGCGGCTGTCTTATTGATGTTGACGTTAACATAACATCTCCCTTTCAACATTTATTTTACAAATGATAATGGAATAAAAATTAAACTAGAGCTTTTCTACAAGCTGATTTGAAACAAAATGAAGACTTGACGACTTCTTCCTGAAGACAATAAGTGCAGTTTTTGTGGTTCTTAATTGTACCCGCCGTCTTCCATACATTAAACTGTATCGACAAACACCACTATAGCTGGAGCTAAAAAATGACAATATTCTCAGTGTTCAGATTACCATGTTCACTGTAAACAACGAGTAATACACTATTCGTGTTAGTTTCCTTTTAAAGACACAAAAATTAATAAAATCCAATATCTGCATGTCTTGTATTGACCTCAAATCCACCTACTGTTAACAGACGCCTGCCTTCCCTTGACCAATGAAATAGAATTTTTCTAGGTTATAAGGGAACAAAAAAAATTTTTTTTTTCAATCTCTTTGTATACTAATCTAGTCTATTTTCTTATGTTGCAATGGTGTTAGTATTAACGATAAGTCTCTTTATTACACAAATGTGACATCATTTCGTCTATACTTTTCTTCGGTTTTAAAAATACGCTTTTAAAAGAATCTGATGGGAAATTGACAACGTTCTTGTAATTGTTTTCATTGTGTGGGGGTGGGGGTCTAAGGACATTCTACTATTCAAGTCAACTTTGATCCTCTATCGCTTACTTGTTCCTTAAAAATATGTGAAAGACTTATAATAAAAAATTTTGTCCTGCATTTTTTTTAGTTGTAAATCTCTGTCCTGCCTTTTTATTTTTCACTCTATTCGGTCCTGTCTTTTTTCATTAGTTTATCCTGATTTTTTTTACATAAATTGTCATCCTGCCTTTTTTTTTGCAAAGTTTCTCATCCTGCCTTTTTTTAACTCAACTCTTGTGCTGCCTCTTTTTTCAAATTTCATCCTAGCCCCCATAAAAATCAAATGGTGGCTCCCTGACAACATATCTGCTATCTTTCTGCATTTATCATAGAATCTGCAATGATGTCTGTCTATTCACGCTTAATGGTTAAATTCAACCTCTTCTTGTTTTATTTTTATGTTCTTTAAAGAACATAGCAGTTATTTTTAGTATTTTTTCCAAATGTTATTTTGACGCGTATTCAGTTAGCAATTAGATACTAAAACTGGATTTTGTCCCTGGTTTTAAAAAAGAAAAGCCGTAGTTATTCATTAAAATGGTTATTATGACGCAATTTTTAAAATGCAAATTACGGTCATTATTTTTAATTTCCTGCTTGCAAACATAGATTTGTAGTTTTGGCATACTTTAAAGCCGTGATAAAGTTGGTTGTCACAAATAACTCTTCAGTACCTTTCAAACAAAGGCATTTTACCAAATCTGTGACCCTACTATTCGACAACATCCGCTTTTTGTATCGTTTTAGTGCATTTCTACCTCGTGCAAACTGTTTTTTTCGTAGTGTAATCTCCAACGGCATATAATAGTAACGGCAAAAAAGGAAATATCTTCTTTATATTAAGATGTAAATATATACAGTACTTTTTGTCTCGGACTATTGATTGTGTATAAATTGATCGTTTATTTCTTCTTATTATTTCTAAGCAGATATAATATAATGTATTTCAACCACTGCTAAAGCACTTTTGGTATTACATATAGCGTGAGGGGAAACTTTGGATTTCATGAAAGTTGACTTTAGAAATGCATTATTTTTTTTGTTATTCTTATTTTGTTATAATTACCATTTGTCTTCCTTCATATCAAATTGCTTTCGACACAATGATCCGTAATCAAATGGATAAGACATGGCGGTAAAAGACGTGTTTGTATAACGTTATGTAACACATGACATTTTCATTATCATGGGAAATTAAACTTTGATGACGCCAAAGGTTATTAGATTCAAATAAATAGCTTTAGAAGTCGTAACGAGACATGGTTCTGACGACAGAATTTTTTACATTTCTTTAAAGTTTCTCCGTTCATGCTCCCACCAGTGATAAATCAAAGGAAGAGTTATAAATTACCAATATCCGACGATGGACAATTGTGTACTCTTAGCAGTATGATGGCTGCGTTGTTAAATAAATATCATTTTTAACTTTGAAGGTGTTATCAATATATCCCAACGTCCTACACCGAACAATTGTGTACTCTTTAACAGCATTATGGTTGCGATCACAAATATACTCATTCTATTTTTAATTTTAAAGGTGTTATCAATATATATAGCGATTGTAATGATGACTTCTTTCACAAAAACTTCAGTCACACAAGCCATTGAAGAAATATTTGAAAACGAGGCAGACGATACAAAGACGACAATAAAAATCATAGGAAAATCAGACAATGCCATGGCCAAAAAGAAAGACGACGATAAAAATCATAGGAAAATCAGACAATGCCATGGCCAAAAAAGAAAGACGACGATAAAAATCATAGGAAAATCAGACAATGCCATGGCCAAAAGAAAGACGACGATAAAAATCATAGGAAAATCAGATAATGCCATGGAAAAAAAGACGACGATAAAATCATAGGAAAATCAGACAATGCCATGGCCAAAAGAAAGACGACGATAAAATCATAGGAAAATCAGACAATGCCATGGCCAAAAGAAAGACGACGATAAAAATCATAGGAAAATCAGACAATGCCATGGCCAAAAGAAAGACGACGATAAAAATCATAGGAAAATCAGACAATGCCATGGCCAAAAAAGAAAGACGACGATAAAAATCATAGGAAAATCAGTCAATGCCATGGCCAAAAAGAAAGACGACGATAAAAATCATAGGAAAATCAGACAATGCCATGGAAAAGAAAGACGACGATAAAAATCATAGGAAAATCAGACAATGCCATGGACAAAAGAAAGACGACGAAAAGACAAAGAAGAGTCTACAAAATACTATACACAGGAAAACTGCATAAACACCGGGGTGTTCTCAGGTGCTCAGGAAGGGTAAGCAGATCCTGCGCATGGCAAAAAATGTTATAAGTCGCATTCGGCGGTGTCATCGAGATAAAATGGACGGGATTTATGGATAAGACAATTGGAACATATCCATGGTCTTCTGTGACACACATATTCCGTAGCGGTCATCATTTCATGATTGCTTCAGAAAAAGTCTCAAAAGGATGACTTCAACATCTCAAATAGAAACTCTTGGTTCAATAGCTTCCTTTTATGCAGCAGCACTTTATCAAGTAAATCATTATATGAACATAAGCTATGGAATATTTTACCAACTCGGAAATATACACCACATATTCATACCCAACTGGACTGTTGCTGCATAGTTTATCATGCAATTAAAAAATAAAAAGACCCAACTGTATCTGCTGTATCCTAATTTTAAGTTCAATTGGGATAGAGACGTCCAACAATGTTACCAAAATTTGAATTATTTAGTGAGCTATATAGCGAAAGTTGAATCTCTTGTAGGAAGTCAAGCTCATATGAATACATGAACAAATCACAAGAAGAGCTCAACAGGAAGCTGATTATCTGTTTAACTATAAGTTTACTTTTGGAACTTACAGTTCAACATAAAAAAAAAATCAAGCATAATGATGGTGTCAGTTTCAGAGAACTGTTTGTTAGATTCAGAGTGTTTTTTTTTTAACAAAGTAAATGATTTATCCCTTCCTAAAACAGGATACGCCGGCCATTCTTTTTTATGAAACAAAGTTGGACTAATTCTTTCAATCGTTCAATATGTTGAGAAGAGGAAAACTAGTCTAAGGGCAGAGAAAAGAAAACATGATCTGTTTTAAAGTTTTCACTTACCATGGACTTAACACTTGTTATATAAAACTAGAAGGTGACAAGAAGATAATTTTTAACAGATTGTTTGGAATTTTTGAATCATACTTATTCATTTGGGTACTAATGAAATATGACAAGCCTTGATATTGATTAGGGTGCATTTTATGGAATTGAACTTGCACAATCAAGTCGATTTTAAAAGCTCGGTAGAGCTAGTCTTGTATCGTTATGTTTTATCGAAATTATTCTTTTTTGGTATTTGCATATACATTTTTGAATTTGTATAACCCCGTCAAATTTTCAAGAGTTTCTCTCCACTTACTTACTTAATTGCATTAAGCTGTGATTTGACAGTCGTGTTTAGCGTTATAAGTTATTAGTTCTAAATATAGGGTTGTTTGAGAAAATGTAAACCTACCATAATAAAAGTAATTTTATGTGCTCATGGCGAATGTGGATTTTTAAGGTTATCACGTTTACTTGTTTATTTGCATTCATCTGTTAAAATTGACAGTTATGTTTAGCTTTGTTAGTTACAAATGTAGGGTTGTTCGAGAAAATTTAAACCTACTTAGAAGATTAATTTTGTGTGATTATGGAAGAAGTGGAAGTAGAATATATTCTATACTGCTTTTACGGACGAATGTACTGAGTGTTGCTTAGTGTGATATATTGGACTGCACATACAGCAGAAGTTCTTACACTGATTTTTTTTTGTTTCATTAATTCAAATTACATTTCATACTAATACTAAGTTATATCTGTGGTGCTCCAGAAAGTGAAGAAGTTTCCTACTGAGAAATAATGAAAGTAGGCATCCGAAAATGATGGTGTTTTCCGAATTATTCCCCAACTAAAAAACATAAGGAGGATAACGAACTACAGTTTGAATACTACCTTTAGGGTAGAGAGTCACATTGATTGATTTGATCTGGAAGAGGGAAAAGCGACACACAAAAAGAGGTCTCCTCGTTTAGTATTATAGATGGCTAAATCTTCGCTGAAATGTAACTAGTTCATATTATATTCAAAATGCTTGATTCTTATCATCTGTATTACATGGAAACCTTTTTAACAATACACTGATTTTATTATGTCATTTATGCATTGTATGGACAAACTGGATCTCAAAGATGTTCAACTACATTGGAAAAGTGGCATCGAGCAAGAAACTTCAGACTGTGAACTGAAAAAACAATTGTATGACCAAGATGTGCGTATGACCACAAGCACCTTGACATTAAATTGTATATGGATTAAATATGCACCAAATCTTTCCTCGCGCTTAGAAAGTATATATGCGACTGATGTGCAAGAACCCATTTACTACACAATAGAAAAGCATATATCCCGCAAATATACAATAAAAAAGCGATTTTCATGGACAGATCTGTAGGAAACTATTATACAAAAAGTATCAATGCAAGTTTATAACATTTATTTTCAAATGTGATCATGCTTACTAAAGACATCTTATTCAATTTTGTTTTTTTGTCAGTTTAAATGACAAACTAAATAATTTCAAATTTCACTAAATATGAGATATATTTCTTTAGAAATGCCCGAGGTGAAAAGTTCGGAATGCATTTAAATCAAATCTATCAGAATTTTCTATATCATAGATTTATTTCAGTTTATTCCAATCAAAAACCCTTTCAAATGTGGACATACGGAGACAGAATTCCAAGAATTATTAATAAAAATATTAAGTTGTTATCATATACAAAATAATACAAATAACATAAAGAAGGGACTACAACAGATAATGGACAGTACAAAAGACAGTACCAACCACCAACAACTGACTCCTTTGGAAAAAAAACATGACGTACAAACAAAGAATAACAACAAAGACACATGGTCAAGAAAAATTACATTTTTACGTGAAACATTACTTGGGTTTATTTCTAGTTTTTATAGGACTGACGAAGAAACATTCTAGGATTGCTTATACCTCAATTAACAAGTAAGAATGTTTAAAGACCTTCATTAAAAATAACCAAAGTTATTTATGACATTACATTTGCAACGGCATTATGTTGCCTTAAGTTTCCATTTTTGTGTTTTTCGGAAGTGAAATTTTTCTTTTTATTGATCAGATCATGAATACAAACTATCTGCATACTGAACATCGCGAAATTCACATCAATATAAAATATAAAAGGTGGACGTATTTAATCAATGTACGTAAGCATTTATCTCATCTCAGCTATTTCCGTACACAAATTAATGTTCAGAGTTTGCTCAGTTGAGCTGTACTTAAAGATGTTGATTTATCTAGATATATTCTAGTCTTTGTAACATACGCATACTTACCATTTTTGAAGTATCAATAAGTTGCAGGAACTTACAAAGCCGAAGAAGAATTACATAGATATATCACTTCCCGTCTATTTCTATTGTTTTTATGAACTTGACATTTTGATCCTCCTATTTAAAGAAAGATTTGTTACCGAACGTGTATTTCAATTATGAAATTATCCTTAAAGTTTAAAGTGAAAACAAAACGTGTTTACATTCTAAGTCCTCCATTCATCTACTCATGGCCACTGGACGTTAAGCAACCAACAATCACTCAATCATCTACTCATGGACAATTGTCATTTAAATAAAGCAACAAGTCTGAGAATTAGCCATTTCTTGTACAATTGTCATGCAGAAAAATTGTTTGGTGGAAAATAAGAAAGAAAAATAATGATTTCCCTGTCTCATCTACATTTTTTTTAAATGCATGAGAAGCCTTGAATGTATACAAATTTGTTTGGTCTTGTTTTCAAAGAAAGTCTAAATTTGTATACCGTAACGCACTCATGAGTTTGTTGATTGATTGTTTGTTGGTTGGTGTTTAACGCCACTTTCAGCACTCTTGGCTATAACATGGCATCCAATTTTCATTTGGGAGGAAGCCGGAGTACTCAGATAGAACCAATAAAACTTGCAAACCTTGTCAATTAGGATCGGAGTCGAACGCACTTTGCCAGCAGTGGGTTTCGAACTCACAACCTTAGTGCTGACAGGCTACTGAACACTGTATATGAACTATACTTAGACCACTCGGCCAACGGTGCCCTCACAACGGAATCGTCTAATGTTAAGATCATAGTACATGTACTATAGTTATTTTACATCGTATTTGTTTTCAATAAAATATCATTTGCATATTTAGAATTTCTATGTCGCTTTGTAAACAGTTAAAACGTACTATTTGTATTCAAAATTCTAAATCTGTATACTTCTTTATGTTTTCTGAATAAAAGCATGACCAATTTAAAAAAAAATTAAAATGAGCAAGTACCGTTACACTTTCCATTGTAAAATAATCAATACTCTACATTTCTGTTCCAACGCACTGTCGAGAGTAATACAATCTATTAAGAGTTATTTCTTGTATTTTTATGTCATTAAAGTTTTAGTCTTTTGAATTTTTCCCAAAATGAATGTTTTTAGTGATGCTTAAACGAATTTTCCAATAAACTTTTATCTTTAACATTTAATTGTACTTAAAGAAGTCAACAGTTTAACGTTGAATACTGTAAGTGAAAGATTCCATCAAACAAAATATGTGAAGTGATATTTTATAAAGAAATGCATTTTTTTTAATAAAAGATTAAAGGTACAACTTTTAAGCGTAGTTAATCATTCGTTTGTTAGTTTTTTGTTTATTTTTTTTAGTAAATTTCATCAATGCAATACCAAAAGCACAGACTTCTGGGTTAGAAAACATGTCAATGGAAGATTTAACAAATGTTAAGTTAATTCGCCGTAACATTCCATGCGGATGCAACCGTAAAGGAGAGTGGTCATATTGATATCCGTACAAATTTAGTCATTTTCGTAGAAAGTATCTTTGTACGGAAATCAATTAGATAGAGACTTATATTGTAAGCCTTATAAATGATTTTAATCTATTACGTAATTTAGAGGATACGGGTCACTGTGACTTTCAAATTATTACACGTCAGCAAATTACAACAAATTAAGCAATCTTTTGATTCAAACATATAATCGGAAATGTCTGGCCATCATGTATCCAACAATCAATCAAACAACAAAAAACTCAAATATAATCAATTTCTATTACCCTTGACCTTTTGCTGACTAAAATGACAATTTAAAAACATGAAAGGAACATTTATTTTTTTTAGTTTTTTAAACCTTAATAAAGAACTAATCAAATAATTCTAAAGATTTGCTCAAAAGAGAGTTTTGATTTTCATCAAATTTTGAAGGCCAGATGGGGTCTTTAATGATACTTTATGTATGAACACATCTCTTCTCCACTGATTGCCATTTTAATTTATTTATGCATGTTTGTACATGCCTCTTCTCTACAATATGGCATCTTTCATTATTTCTATTCTAGTAAATATTTAGAAATATCTGAATGATGAACTATTTTGTTTTCATTTTGGTTATATAAATTTTAAAACAAACCTTCTGGCAACAAAATACAACAGATCAAAATCACGAAAATATTTTGACGTATTGAAGCCATGATTATGCATTAATCTGCATAGCACATATTTATGTACTTCATATGAAGAATATAATTCACATTTTCAATTTTCTTTGAAACACTGAAATTAGCGTTTCCAATTTCTAAACAATTGCTAAAATACAAGTTAGGAAAACGGGGTACTTGACTCCAGATATGCATAATAAGACAGTTTTGGCGTTCCATATCCAGATGTACGACAGTCTATACTTGGACTAGCTCAATTATAGATTGCAATAATTTCCCCATAGGCGACAATGATAGCCTTTTTCGAGATACAGACTTTAGAAAGTTGATTTTTTTACGAAACCTTACTAGAATTAAAGAAAAATTATTCGGACAGTATTTCTTGGTCCCAAAAATATAGGTTCCCGTGGCTTTTCTTACCGTAATTTTTACTTATCTCCCTTGCCTATCATTTTTGCACTTAAAACACGTGTCCCATAGCGTTGAAAAGACATCTCAGTTCCGTATGGCTACGGAAAATATATTATTTTCCTTTGGTATAATGCAGAGTGCACGAAGTCTCTAATAATAAAAAATAGCGAGTGCACATATCGACCAATCAGGATTAGCCATATTCTTAATTCTGAAATATCATGTTATCTTCATAAAATGGCTTGCGCCCATAAAATTTAATGGTTTATTGTAACCTAAAGGATGCATGGATGATTGTCTTCTTGACTTCCCATTTAATTGTCAGTGTTAACACTCGGGTGGACACGGATGTTCACGAAATTCTTCTTTGGTGTGGTATGATTTTCAATGATACAACTTTCCATATGATTCAAAATGACGCAGATGTAAGCAACTATAGCTCGGCGTACGGCCTTCAACAATGAACAACATGCATATAGTGTATAGTCTGCTATAAAAGACCCCGACATGGCAAATTTGAACTTATTGTCATGTTTCCTTCATAAACGGCATAAGAATTAATACAGCTTTTGGTTTTTAATCTTGTGACTTTAGGAAATGTTTCTAACTTTATAAAAAACGTAACTGAAAATATTTCAAAAGAGTTTGTCCTTTCAACTAAGGATTAAAGTGCATAATGTCTATAATGGCTAATTTTTTCTGTACATTTTTCGATCTGAATACGTCAATATCTTACCCCATGAAGAAAAGCAGCTTGATAGGGGGTAATAATTCATGGCCCTTCGAAAAATCTGGATATTGATTTATTTACTGCAACTCATATTAACTTATCTTACTGAATTCTCTATTTATAAGTATGAAAATTTATAACAGGGAACATAGTGCTTATGTCGTCTCTACATGTAATTCGTCGGAGGTGTGATGATTGATATTTCAGTATGGGAGAACATAGTTTATCAATTAGCTGAAATTGGGCTTTAAACTAGCTTTCAGTAACTGCAAATATTCTTGAATAGGTAATTTGTGTCTTTTGTCTTTTCAGTTTTATTTGTGTTTGTGCTTCATACATATTAGTTTATAATTTCTAACAAATTTTACACCTTTTCTTAAATTGAGTTGTTATCCTAATGTCACGTGCCTGTAATTCAGTGTAATTCAGTGGTTATCGTCAGTAGTCTGCTATAATTGTTTTTCGTTTAGTGTAGTTGTATAAGCAGACTGTTGTTTTTCTTTTGAATTGCTTCGCATTTTGTAATCATGGGGCTGTTTACAGCTCACTATACGGTATTGGTTATTTTACATTGTTGAGGGCCTTAAGGTGAACTTTAATTGTTCACATCTTTGTCATTTGGTCTTAAATAGATAGTTGTCACATTGCAAACCATTCCACATCTTCTTATTTTTATATGCAATGTTCTCATATTCTGGTCTTTGAGGAAGGTATCTCAAACCTGTATTGTTTCGACAATTTATTTTATACAAGGTGTTATCTTAAATCCGAATGATCCTGATGTTCTGGTCTTTTTGGGGAGGAGGGGTTCGGGTTTCTCAAACTTGTACTGTCTTCATGTTCTAGTTTCTGGTCTTATGGGGATGCATCTTTTATATTTATTTCCTTGTTTTCTGGTATTTTAGTGGCGGTTATCTTTTACATGCATTTCCTTATTTTCTAGTTTCTTAGTGGCGGTTATATCGATAGAATAGAATGCTATTGTTCTATTTATTATCAATTGTTTTTATTTTCCTTGTTCAACAGTAAATTGTTTGCTCTGCTAGTATTTATTCATCATGGTAAATACGAATTAAATAAAAACCTCCTTTTCCTATATTTGAATTGCGTTTTCATCGACTTAAATATTTATTTTAATTACTTTTAATTCACCGCAGTTTTTGAATTATTCGGCTGTAATGGGATTTAATGCTTTCGTATGGAAATGAACGTGTATTTAATCGTTTTATGTTTTCAGGTTCACCTTCATACCAAACACCAAACCTATATGATTAGCTTCCTGGTTTTTATCAGTTTTTATATAGTTGTGTTAGTCATGTATGTGTGGAAAATATAAAGCTACGTATTAGTCCATATAAAATACCACACCATCAACACTTCTGTAAAGTGATTTTCCAGAATTTTATGTATATGGGGCTGAATATTAAATTCTTTGGTCTTAAGCGTTGTGTTACATGACATGGCAGGTATATGTGATTTTATATGTAGTCTTCTTTTATTAAAAAACTGAGGTCAAACGAACCCCAGAATCCTTTGCGCATCCACGCCAACTTAAATACTTGCGAACAAATCGTTCCTAGATAATTACTGAATACTTTAAGTCTGGTCTGATCGGAAGTATGTTATTGAAGCATCGTAAGGGAATATGTTTTGTTCATATATAAAATAAATTTACTATGAACAGCCTTAATAGTAAATATATTGATTTATATATTTCAGTTTCACACGAGAAAATCTATACTGAAATTAAAGACAAAAGAGAGGGTTTTTCATTCCCTGTTGTCAATTTCCTTTTTTGGACGACGTTTTTCCTTGACTCTTAAATAAAGATATATTTACGATTTAAACAAATTCATTCGTTCTTTGAATAAACTTTTTTCTAACGATTACTAATTTAACATTGAAAAATGAATATTTTGTTTATCTGTACTATTATACTGATTTCATTTCAAGTAGTTTAATACATTACCTACACTGAACATATATTGCTATTGCTATCCAGTTATTTACACCTATGCTCCTATATTCTGTCGATACTTATATGTTGGCTTGGACAAAGTCATGCTTTTCGTATAGTGCTTATGTCGTCTCTACATGTAATTCGTCGGAGGTGTGATGATTGATAATTCAGTATGGGAGAACATAGTTTATCAATTAGCTGAAATTTGGCTTTAAACTAGCTTTCAGTAACTGCAAATATTCTTGAATAGGTAATTTGTGTCTTTTGTCTTTTCAGTTTTATTTGTGTTTGTGCTTCGTACATATTAGTTAATAATTTCTAACAAATTTTTACACATTGTTCTTATATTGAGTTGTTATCCTAATGTCACGTGCCTATAATTCAGTGGTTATCGTCAGTAGTCTGCTATAATTGTTTTTCGTTTAGTGTAGTTGTATAAGCAGGCTGTTGTTCTTCTCTTTTGAATTGCTTCGCATTTTGTAATCATGGGGCTGTTTACAGCTCACTATACGGTATTGGTTATTTTACATTGTTGAGGGCCTTAAGGTGAACTTTAATTGTTCACATCTTTGTCATTTGGTCTTAAATAGATAGTTGTCACATTGCAAACCATTCCACATCTTCTTATTTTTATATGCAATGTTCTCATATTCTGGTCTTTGAGGGAAGGTATCTCAAACCTGTATTGTTTCGACAATTTATTTTATACAAGGTGTTATCTTAAATCCGAATGATCCTGATGTTCTGGTCTTTTTTTTGGGAGGGAGGGGGTTCGGGTTTCTCAAACTTGTACTGTCTTCATGTTCTAGTTTCTGGTCTTATGGGGATGCATCTTTTATATTTATTTCCTTGTTTTCTGGTATTTTAGTGGCGGTTATCTTTTACATGCATTTCCTTATTTTCTAGTTTCTTAGTGGCGGTTATATCGATAGAATAGAATGCTATTGTTCTATTTATTATCAATTGTTTTATTTTCCTTTTCAACAGTAAATTGTTTGCTCTGCTAGTATTTATTCATCATGGTAAATACGAATTAAATAAAACCTCCTTTTCCTATATTTGAATTGCGTTTTCATCGACTTAAATATTTATTTTAATTACTTTTAATTCACCGCAGTTTTGAATTATTCGGCTGTAATGGGATTTAATGCTTTCGTATGGAAATGAACGTGTATTTAATCGTTTTATGTTTTCAGGTTCACCAAACCTATATGATTAGCTTCCTGGTTTTATCAGTTTTATATAGTTGTGTTAGTCAGGTATGTGTGGAAAATATAAAGCTACGTATTAGTCCATATAAAATACCACACCATCAACACTTCTGTAAAGTGATTTTCCAGAATTTTATGTATATGGGGCTGAATATTAAATTCTTTGGTCTTAAGCGTTGTGTTACATGACATGGCAGGTATATGTGATTTTATATGTAGTCTTCTTTTATTAAAAAACTGAGGTCAAACGAACCCCAGAATCCTTTGCGCATCCACGCCAACTTAAATACTTGCGAACAAATCGTTCCTAGATAATTACTGAATACTTTTAAGTCTGGTCTGATCGGAAGTATGTTATTGAAGCATCGTAAGGGAATATGTTTTTGTTCCATTATGGTTTGTCAATAAGACGACAAAGAATAATTGACCAAAAATATATTCGCCATCAGACCTATCTGTTGAGTCAGTGGTGTATCATTAAACGAAATGGTCACTGAAAGCCAAAAAATACGTATTTACACAAAGGCAGTTGAAAATGTTCTCGCAATTGTTTGGTTATTTGCATGGGAGAATAAATACTTCTATTTCCACACACAGTCAAAGATAATGCGACGTACAAAGGCGTAGCCACCAATACACTATCTTTCAAAACACTTAATACTATAGAAGATCGAATTGATTATTTTCTTGTCTGGACCCGAATCTAGGAATAAGTCTCGCTTATTTTTTTTTTCTGGAATTTATTCTGTTGTTTATTTCCTGTATTCATGTATTCAAATTTATCATTTTTTGTTGTTTAAGCAAGGTTATCTTTTTCAGTTCTTACGAGGCCGGAATATCCATTTCCAAAACCACCCTTTCCTCCAGATCGGCGTAAAAGTAGCAAAACTTGTTAATGAATCATCTCTGACAAATTTGGTATCAACTGCTTCAGTGTTTTTGAACAGAACTTTGAACATCGGACCCACTTTTTGCCCCTTGAAAAGAGACTTTACCAGGACCAAAGTGGCAACATTTAGTAAGTACATTCTGAGGAAAATTGCTTCGTTTTTTATATTTCACTCAACCGGTTCTTTGAACAAAAGCAAAGCGTAATTTTTCATATGATTTAAATGTAAAATTTGACCTACACTGGCTATTATTTTGAATTACTGATCGGCATTAAGGTTGTACTTAGGTGAGATTTAGGAATTTGTGTCAGATGCTCGGACTCCTTGGTTTTTTACCCACGATACAGGATAAAATATTTTGCCCCATAACACCAATTTTTCTTTTCATATAAGACTTCAAAAGCTCATAAAAGGTCATTTACCCTACCAAAATTTAAGCAGATCCTAGATTTTTTTTCTTTCGATTTGAGAGTCAAATAATACCAAATGCAAATACAAGGTAAAAGTGCGAGTCAGCCTTTTCCCACCAATTCTTAAAACTCAAATATCTCGAAAAGGAGCTCTGCTCCATAACCTATCAATATTTTTTAGCTTATTTTGTTCCTTAACTAATGCTCTTCCGACTTATATTATCAATTTTAACTTCTAGATTTTTTTATAATTTCATCTAAGTACATCCTTAAATTTACAAAACTTGTTTAAAACCTTCACATGAACATGCATCAAGTTTGGGTTCAATTGTAACTCAGTCGATTACTAGTATTACATTAGAAAATGTAATGTCGGCCATGTTTGTCAACGAATCGACACCAAAGTATCAAAAATTGGAAAGGACATTGTATCTGAAACACCTCTGCTAAGTTTTGGATCACAAGAAGATAAATAGTGAAAAGCTCAAGGACGGGGACTGACAAAGTGATGGGAACGTTCACATGACCTTCGATCAGGTGAGCGTAAAAGGAAGAAGATACCAATAAAAGACCATGAGCTGGTTTTGTATAAAGACAGACAACACAATGGCCCAAAGAACAAAGACAAACACACAAACAAATGTCCACTAAATGCTACATAGAAAGCAAGACATTGAGCAACAGAAACTCGATAAACAACGGCGGAGAAATTATGCACTTCGAAAGGGTAAGATATTTTTGATTCGATAATGGCAACCATCGATTCCGGTAATAAACCGTATTTGGTGATAACATAATTCAGAAAAAAAGACGGGTTAGGGTTAGACAATAAGGAACATGTCCTTGGTCATCTGTGACACTGGTATATCATAGCGGTTTACAAAATTATGACATCAACTCAAATATTCTTTGTTCATTAGCTTCCTTTTAAGCAGCGCCCCGATAAAATCCTGAAAAGAAACACACACCTTGGATTATAGTTCCGGTATTAACTTGGAGAGATGTGCTCCATATGTAGGTGCTGCTGGAATGTTTCCAAATAGAAAAATTGCAATTTTCTATTTTGTTGTACAGTTTAGTTGTTAGTTTCTAGATGGAAGTCATGATATGAAGCAAACTTACCTATATCTAGGATATCCTGAAGTTTAAGTTCAATTGAACAGAACCTTTAATTATTTAGTAAGAGGAAATCATCTATATAACATAGCAGAAGTTAAGGGATAATGCTAGCATTGTTCATTCTTCTTGAGAAAGCGGTGTCTGAAGTCTGAAGTATATCTCATCCGAATAAAAAGACACTTAAGCTAGAAGAATAGAGCAGTTAAAAACGCTGGGAATGCCGATCGTCTATTGAAAAAGAACTTCCACCAAAGTTAACAAATCGAATATAGTTTCAAGAACAATATCAAGCATCTTGATGACGCCAGCTTAACTATTCATGTGAATCAAAAGTGTTGTTTTTTCACAAAGTACGATTTGCCCCTTTCAAATAATTGTATCTATGTTCGCCATTCTTTTTTACGAATCTGAATTCTGTCAATATGTCAATATGTCTTTATGTATAGAATGGGGAAAACTTATGTAAAAGGTTGGAGAGTTAAATTTTTAAAAACATTTGCACTGGAGAGGGGCTTAGGTTGCATGCACTGGAACAAATATTTGGAATGTGTTGGTAAACACATTTGGTTCACCCCACCCCAAGAGTAAGTAGTTCACTCTAAATCTGAAGCCCGGTTTTAAATGAAGATGAAATAGATGTCAATAGTTTCTCGTTGATAATTTGATAGACTCTGCAAAATTTCTTTGTTTGTCAGGTCAATTTTGTAATATGGGTATCCAGTAGAATGAAGATCGATCGATTTTTTCATCTTCTATTGAAATTCAAAAGGAACATTTAACAGATATATGTTCGTTCAGAATTCACTCTTCAGTGTAAGTGAATTGTCAACACCGTATTCACTTGGTAGGCAGTTTATATAATGTTATTTACATGCAAAAACGGTATTGTTTTGGGCTTTTTCTGCAGTTACAAAATATTTGTCAAGAAGTAAGTCGAGTGTTTAGCAACACTTAAGCATTTGAAGAGTCTTTATAGACCTATTTAGCCATTAATTCTGATTTGTATCAACCATTCACAAGCTTAATCCATTCGAAATGAGAATAAAAGAGTATAGAAAAAAAAAAATTACCGAACTCGAAGTTAAATTCAAAAAGGGGAAGTCCATAACAACTGACAAAATCTAACGTTACCAACCAACGGAACGGGTGAAAAACAACTGTCATATTCCTAACTTGGTACATGCATTTTCCGAAGAATACCAATTAATCTTTGAGGATTTAACATAAATAGAATACGTTCGGATACCAAAATATTAGTTTCTTATTCGCGTTTTAACGTTTTAGGTGTGTTATTTGTTGAATAAATGCAACAAAAGTGCAACAAAAGTGCAACAACTTATATGGTTTGTAGTCTGTAGTCAGCACTTCTGTGTTGACATGAATTATCATTGATATTGTCATATTTCAAATTATAAATTAACTGTTTACAAAACTTTGAATTATTCGAAATAGTAAGAATTTTCTACGCCAGGAATGGATAAAATAGCTGTATTTGACAAAACCTTTCGGAATTTTAGGCCCATAATGCTCTTCAACTTCGTATTGTATTTGACCTTTTCACTTTTTTGATTCGAGCGTTACTGATGAGTGTTTTGTAGACGAAAAGCGCGTCTGGCGTACAAAATTTTTAGCCTTGTATTGTTGATGAGTGTTTAGCATAAGGTATAAATTAAATATCATTTAAATAAAAACAATCAGGAGATACAAAGTTCATACTGTTAGGGATACATCCTTTAAACTGTATGGATAACTTCTTGGACTTTTAATTATCGGTTGTATTAATTATTCATTATATACTTATAGTAGTAAATACAAGAACATGTTATGTGTGAAAACTAATCAATATTTGTTACGACGTGTTACGCCAGACGAGCGTTTCATCTACACAAGACTCGTCAGTGTCGCTCGATTAAAAAAGTTTGAAGGCACAATCAAATATAGGAAGTTAAAGTATTACAAGTAAAAAATTAGGTCCTAATACGGCTAAAGCAATCTGTGTTTGTGAGTAGAAAAACCTGAAATGTTTCGAATAATTCAAAATTAAAGACAGAAAATTTACAAAAAATCGTCCATATTGATGATATATCATGTCAACACAAAGTGCAGACTATAGGGCTGGTGAAACCCTCGCGAACGAAACATCAACCAGCAGTAGCATCGGCCTAGTGGTTTTAAAAACTGAAAACTAATTAAAGATACCAGGCTTATAGTGTGTTATGCCAGACGCACGATTCGTCTACACAAATCTCATCAGTGTCGCTCGAATAAAAAAAAGTTGGAAGGTCAAAGCAAACAGGAAGTTGAAAACCATTTCAAGCCAAAAATTAAGAAAATTTGGGCCTTATACGGCTGAGGTCATCTATTCCTGAGGAAAGAAAAACCTAAGTTTTTCGAATATTTCATAATTTCATATACAGAAAGTGATATTTCATCTCAACACAAAGTGCGGACTACTGAGCTGGTGATACCCGAAGGGTCAACCGGGAGTGGCATGGACCCAGTGGTTGTAAAAACTGATCACAGATACCAGGCTATTCCAAGACTGATCATAATACAATCCATAACAATTGTCTGTATCAGCCATCCGTATAAATATCGATATTAGTCGCGGTGGCAAGGACTTCATCAAGCTCTTACAGAAAAAAACATCAGATTTAAGTATATAATAAAGTATATATGATATGACATTTTCAATAACATACACCGTATCAAACCTTTTAAATGTTTTTCTTTAATTATCCATTCTGATCAACACCATATAATATTAACGTAATGAAATGTGGTATGATTGCGAATGAGACAACTATCTAATCGGAGACCACATGACGCAGTTGTAAACAACTTTAGGTCACTTTAAGGCGTTCAACAATGAGCAAAATCTATACCGTATACTTAGCTATAATAGGCCCTGACATTTCTCTTGTCATCACTAGTCGGGAAATGACAAGAGTTTTAAAGAGCTCCGTTTTTCAGTATAAAAAATCCTGTTATGTTTCGAGTTGTGTTTTATGCTTATTTTTAAATCGCTTTGATATCAGCTAACATAACAGATACTAGCATCACTTGCCTATTGCTCTAACTTTAAAAAAATATATTTGCTTGGTCTTGTTTTTGTTTAGGTCTAATTGTTTTGTTTTGATGCCACGCATGAGGGGGCATTCTATTTTCTGGTTTGTGTGTCCGTTCGTCCGTTAACTATCCTTCCTTCAGCCCGTTCCGTATCAGGTTAATGTTATAATTAAGATAGATTATCATAATTTTGTGGTCCCATCAACTTGAATCTTAGTACGCATATTCATTATATGGCAAATTTTTGAATAATATGCCAAATTACGATTTTGTACCCGACTTCAAGGTTCATTGACCATGGATAATTCTGAGGTTAAATTTTTTTGGTTAAGAAGATGTGGTGTGATTGCCATGAGACAACTTTCAACCAGAGACAAATGACGTAGAAGTTAGCATCTGAAGGTCGCCGTATGTCCTTCAACAATGAGAAAAACCAATACCGTGCAGCAAAGTTTTTGGTTAAGATGGTTTACCATGAAATTGTGGTCACATTAACTTAAAACTTGGTACACATGTCCATTGTGATGCAACTTAAAAAAAATATGGCAAATTACGATTTTGACCATAACTTCCAAGGTTAACTGGACATGGACACGATTTTGCCAATGGGGCATGACCTCTGGACATGTATTCTTATTTATTATCATATTACATTTTTTCTGGTCTGTTACTATGAATCATTACAAGATCCCGACAGCAATATTATCAATTTCTCTGAAAAATCCTCGTTATTTTTCTAATATATCTAGTATGCAAATGATTTCTGACATTCATTTTAGTAAATTGAATGTTTTAACAAAGACATTTTATAAACGGATTACTTATACAATCTTAATAATATAATGCATAAAATTGAAAACATGAATCACCAAAAATACGGCGCAACACAACAGACCACATCAACCACCAACGTCACATTTCTCCGAAAAACAGACATACAAACAATGAGAATCACACAGAACAACACTTGGTACAGGCACAAAATGTGGTGGGGTGAATCTAATTTTTCATGTGCACAAACATCTCTCATTACCTAAATTTCAAGATATCATAGGGGTTAAAAACACACAACCAAACTGTCGTCTTGATTTCTGTGCTACAAAGCAAAAAGTCTGTTCCATTGTGTGCTTTGTGTTAGTGCACTATTTGACCTGTATAAGATCAGTTTTAATGCACGTCACACACACATTGTGTTACATCAACGTTTGTATTTAACCCCCTGTTGACAAAAAGTAGTAGTAAACATAAAATTTCTTGTCATGAAATGAAGGAACAGAAATGGACGAATATAATTTTTTTTCGATTTATTAGATAGTCATGCATCATTTTTGAAAAGAGATCTGAACACTTCACGTAATCTTCAAATTTGCATGGCGCATAGCACTGTTCAATTTTATATCTATACTACACTATACAGTACAAGTTTACTTAAACAAACAGTTTATGGTCATCCCTGAGTAATTTCGAGTTACAGTGGTAACATGACATCGAACGTTTCCTGCTGTTCTGCACTTCTCGCGTAATAGCGTCACTCAGAACAATAGCTGGTCCAACTTTCATCCCCATGCCTCTGGTCATGTGGTCTGTGGACAAAAATTGAAGTGACATGCCGGTAACGTTGTGTTGTCTGAATTTCTAAAAAAAAGTAACAAAAAAAGTTAAGATTATTATATATAAGTAAAAAATAATACCGAAATTAATTATTTTTTCATATATGAAGTAAACATGTTATTATTATTGTAAATTCATTTTATTAATCTGTGTAATTCTACTTTTTTTGTGTTTAATTCATAATCATTTCAACTTAAAAGGCTTTTTTTCAATGTCATTGTTTTCACTAAGTAAAAAGTTTTTCACATTGAGGGAATAAAACCGTCGCATTTCCATATTGCTTTTCTGTCGATATTTAAATTATTGTATTCAAATACAACAGACGATCATAATCAGATAATCGCAGCGTTTCGTTTGTTGCCATCAGCCATTTTCTTCACACCTCAAATGGAACATTAACTCGTCTTATAAAATCAAAAACAACTGTAGTTTTGACATGCATACTTCAATAGTATATGAATCATTAGTAACATGTACTTAATATTTCGGTTTTGAATTGTTACGTGACTAGTAAAAAGTATTAAAAATGCATTCAATTTTCTTAGCGTTAAATATCATTATGATCCGGAAATAGCATTACAGACACGAACCGATTACTAGTGAAGCTAGTTCAAATAATGTTCATCACTGGTGAATTATGATCGATGATCCCAGAAACAAACAATACTTTTTATCCATAAATAAGTAATAAGTGATTCTGCAGAATCGAATTCCGTCTAATACTGAGATGTACACTTCTCAAATGATAATCAATTTAAACAAAATATGTTGTTAATAGACTCTGTGTTTCTGCATTCCTATAAAATTTGATATTAATGAGAGATGAGAATTAAATGAAAATAGATAACAAAACACATTACTTTCTAACAACGATTAAAGAACTGAATGAAAGCTATTTACGCTTACTATATCGTTTAGATTAAATAGGAAGATGTTTACTCTACTTATCAGAAGGGTAATGTAATCAATTATCAATAAAACAATTCCCATTTCCCAGTTCTAATCAATTGAAAATAACCTTATCAACAGAAGAAAGTACATGTATGAAAATACGTAACTGGATAAAATACATGCTGTGTTGATGCGACATTCTTATACCGATGAGGTGATTTAGCAAATTTTCTTTATAGTACATACGTGATGTCAGACACAGAATATAATATCTGCTGAGATCTATCTATCACAATGTGCGACCAATACACTCGTTAAACAGACGTCAGTCAACATGTTTTATCCTGTAGGCTTCATTTACAGATTTTTTTTTCAAATTGTCAAGTTTTATTTACCGACTTGGTAGTCTCGAAGTGGTAGCTTTTTCGCCCCCAAGTTCTTTACTAAGTACACGGTGTTAAGAAAGTGCAAAGACTGGTCAACTCGGAGTCAGAACAATGTGTCCGCGTCTTTTTTCGGACTGTTATTTTGTGAACTAGCACGTTAAAAATGTGTCTCAGCATATCGGTTTAGCACAGTGCATATTCATATCACATGAACACGTTCTCGTCTTGATGTAATATGTGCCACTTTATGTTAAATACCAATCAATCATCATCAAGTCTTTTTTTCACATTGTAGACTTCGTTTTAGTTATACGTACCTCGGAATATGGGCTGCATCCATCCAAGCGTTTGATGAAACTGTAGACTTGATCAACGCTCCAATGTTCTAAGTTGTCTTTAAAGCAGGAGCATTTCTCTGGAATAATAATTTTTTGCTTCTCATTGTCTGTTTTATTAATCCATACATTTTTCAACTTTTTATGTTTAGAAACAGTATCTGGATTGTTTACTCGGTCGTTTCTATTATATTTATAGTTTGTGATTTTATTTTTGTTAAGATCGGTAAAAGTGGAATTTTTAAGATGGTGATATTTTGTCTTTTTCATAGAGAGATCAAGCGGTGTATCCCATTCATCAGAATTACGTTTCATATTAGAACACAAGGAGTCAGGCATAACTGAATGAGCTGGTTTTATGGTTAGACAAGATGATGTTGTATCTGTTGACGATGATGTACATTTTGAATCGATTGATTTTCCATGGAAATATTTGGAGTCGGGAAACGAATCCTTTCCATTCCACATATTAGGCACAGTTGGTAACTTTGGAATATCAAATGATGGCGGAGATGTTGCAATATAAGGAGACAGCATTGGAGACGAAGTTGGAGTTATCAGACTTCTTGGATATGATTCAAGGTCTTGTTTTCTTGCAGTTCCTAGCAATGGTGGATATGGTGACATAAAAGATGAAGTTGGTATACTCATTCCTTCCAAATGTCTCGGTAATTGAAAAAACGGGAAGTATGGATTCCTGAAATTGAAAATACAGATCATAGTATGTCGAATCAATCGAGATGACAGACAGCGGATGATTTATTAAACATCCTTAATAAAGGTACATGTACTTATATTCTGCGTTATGAAATGTTTGAAATGAATGTTGGATTGCAATTCTATCCGGTATCGTACAATGTATAAATTATACATATGGGAAATGAGAAATGATTGAATATATAGGCACACTTAAGTGCAAGCGAATAGAAGTTTTTTTTTAAGGAGAAGATATTAAGAGGTTTAATAAGCAACCATTAGTTGAAGAAAAACGACGAAAAGACGAAACAACAGTCTACAATCTCTACAGAATAAACAAAAGATTCAGCAATACGAACCAAATAAAAAACAGGGGGTTTACCCAGGTGAATCGGAAGGGTAAGCAGTTCCAGCTCAAGTAGTGATACCCGTCGTATTCTTCTGTTAAAATACGTACAAAAGCGGATTTGGGAAAGTTACTTTTTTAACCTAAGACATCGTCAAATTCTTTTACACAAATATATCACATATAAAATGTTTTAGAATTTTTTCCAATTATTGCGAAGTGAATTAGATTTCCTTTTATATAATTGTTGTAATACATGCATTTTTAAAATCCTGTCCAATTAACTAGTATACATACCACGATGTAGAAGAGTGTGACGCCTCAAGTCTTCGCATATAGTCGTCATAGCTATTTTGAAGTGGTGATCTCGTTCTGGTGTCACCATTCATTCGAGGAACGGTGGCTGACAAATTTATCAGTGATTTTTTATCATCTTTTGTAGAAATCTTTAACGTTACATTGGGATCTTTGTTGATCTGGTTCATATTTCTAGATGTATCCATACTTGAATTCGATATGTTGTTCATATTTGTGATTGGTATCTTCATCGACGTTTCTTCTTTAATAACTGTTGGTTCTTTGTTTAATGAATTAGATTCAATTTTCTGTTCAACAGTATAATCTTGTTGACAGAAAAAATTGTTATCTTTTGACTTTCTGTCGCAATCTTTTGACATTTCCTTATTTAATATTTTATCTGTTTTACTTTTCTGTTGGCTAAAGTTATTGTCAATATCGTTTTGAGAATCGATTTTTGGTCCTGTTATTGTTGGAATGTTGTGTAATATTGTGTCGACTTTCTTCACATGTTTTGATGACCGTTTTCGCTTTCGTTTGTTCGGTATTTTAGTAGAAGTGGAATTCAACACATCTCTAATATCTTTGCTGACGGTTTTAACACTAACAACGGAATCAATAGTTTTTTGAGAATTATCAGAGAACTGTTCAAGGTCCATTGCATTCTCGATGCCTTCTTTAGGTTCATGTGCACGATCGTTGCATTGCTTTGATTCTTGGTGATAGTCTTTTGCGAAGCTAGTTTGTTGCGGTAGTTCTTGGTTATGGTCTGTTGTGAAGCTAGTGTGTTGTTGTGGTTCTTGAAATGTCATCTTGGTGTCTGAATCCTGTCTTGACATTTGGCAAACATTCTTCAAAGGTAACGACAATACAATTTTCTTGGAAAATTGGACTTCTGTATCGTCGACAGTGCTATCAAAGCCCGTTTCAACATGACATGGAGTTAGTGATTCAGATGGCGAAGCTGGAATGATCTTATGTTCAGTTTGAAACCCAATGATTTGTGGTTCTAGCGTTGGTGGGTCTTCGTCATCTGAAATGAAGTGAATAAAATAAGAAATAAAGTTAGAACTGAGCGCAGAACCCTCATAATTTTCCATGCGTTCATTAATTATTAATTTAAATGTTATATCTTTGTTATGTTTTGTTTTTATTCTTTGTCACAGACAAATTGTTTATATGACAGTAAATAATAATTATTATTCCGATTAAGTTTGATTCAACAGTTTAGAGGAGAGGCGAAAGATACACAAGGAATATTCAAACTCATAAGTCGTCAAAAAAACTGACAGTGTCATGGCACAAAAAAGTAAAACGAGAAAAAGACATAAAACAGTATACAAAACTCAACATAGAAAACCAAAAAACTGAGCAACACGAACCCCACAATAAACTGGGGGTGATCTAAGGTGCTTCGAAAGGGAAATGGTGGAAATGTTAAAGTTAACATCCAATGGACAGCAAGTCGACAAAAACACTCACTAGCCTTTCGTGGCAAGGGTAGCTTAAATAGGTTTTTGAAAAACTCTTATATCATAAACGGCTCTTTTGAATAATATACGACAGCGCGCGGACACATTTTCTTTTAGATTTACAACCGACGTTTTACTGTGCAGCAGGACAGAAGAGAATCTTTTTCTACTTATGTTCGATACCGCCATGTTAATATTTATGCGTGTGTGTAACATATAATATAAAATATTATCAAATTGCTTTCACTCATTGATTTCTCAGGTTGTATTATCAGAAGTACCGTGGAAATAAGAAAGCGTTTTAACATCTGTTTTTTTCTACTAACTTTGATTATAAAGACAATAATATTTACTTTGTTCTTAATCTATACACCAATAGATCTATAAACCGTAATGGTGAAACCCTTCATATGTATTGATCTTTATACTACAGTAACGCGCTATATTCGTTACTTCGTTTTTTATGGTCGATTTATACGTTTAACCCTGTTCTTTACGACTAAATACTATCAAAGTGCAATCTTGTTAAATGGTTACCCTTTAGCAAGGTGTACGTTAGGATTATCTATATTTGCATAAATATATTCCAGTTTGTGTATATGCGTATTTGCTTTTCTTGTGTCGAATATCCGAATCCAGTCAAAGACCCGGTAAATTACTTGTAGTGTAGAACATCATAATACTCGCTTAATTGCACTAATAGGAGTTATACTTGTACTGTAAAGCGTCAAAATACAGACTTAACTACAATCAAAGGAAATATATTTGTACTGTAAAACTTCAGAATACAGATTTAAATGCATCCAAAGGAATATATAGTTGAATTAAATAGGTAAAAGAGAGGCGGAAGATACGATAGGGATAGTCAAATTCATAAGTCGAAAACGAACTGACAATGCTATGGCAAAAAAACAAAAAACGTCCAAAAGACAAACAACAGTGTAAAAAAGCAACATATAAAACTAAGAATTGAGAGTAAATTTAGTAAATCTAACTGGGTAGAAAGTAAACTTACTAGATGGACTAGTAAACAAACTCGAAAGACCAGTAATTTTAACCAGAAATACTAGTAAATTAACAAGTGTACTAGTTATAACTTCTTCTTTACTTAGTAAGGTAGTATACCTATTAGGTTTCTGACAGTGTACAGTCAAATGAGTGATACATGTACTGTAACACTTCAGTGTACAGTCAAATGAGTGATACATGTACTGTAACACTTCAGTGTACAGTCAAATGAGTGATACATGTACTGTAACACTTCAGAATACAGATTTAACTACAATTAAAGGAAAGAAACCTGTACTGTAAAACTTCGGAATACAGATTTAACTACAATTAAAGAAAAGAAACCTGTACTGTAAAACTTCAGAATACAGATTTAACTACAATTAAAGGAAAGAAACCTGTACTGTAAAACTTCAGAATACAGATTTAACTACAATTAAAGGAAAAAACTTCAGAATTCAGATTTAACTACAATCAAAGGAAAGAAACCTGTACTGTAACACTTCGGAATTCAAATTTAACTACAGTCAAAGGAAACTGCCTGTACTGTAAAACTTCAGAATTCAGATTAAGCTACAGTCAAAAGAAAATGCCTGTACCATTAAACTTCAGAACTCAAACTTAATTCCAGTCAAACTAATATACCTGTACTGTATGTATCCTGGTCGATAGGCGTTGGACCTGCTATATCTTCTGGCTGTTCATGTACAACATCCGGCATGACATCGCTATCACAATCCATACTTTGTTGGGGACTTTGCACTCCGTCTTTGCAACGAGAAAGCTCTTCTGTTATATTCTTTTCTGCTTTTTGACCTGTAACATGGCTGTTCTCGTGACTAGATTCCATAAGGTTTTTCGATATGCTATTAAAATGAAGTAAAATATCATGAGTTTTTTTTACAATAGTGTATTATAGTTTGTTCGTATTGAAGTTTTTTAAATATCGCATTCTATAAGACTTTAATTTGAGATAACAGTAGTGATAAAAACGATAATTTATCAGATTTCACACAGTAAACTAAACGCATCAATACAGATAAATTATACAATACAATAAAAATAAATGCAAATAAGGTCATTTGTTATATATCACTGTTTGTTGTCAGTGCCCTCAAGATTTATAAAATATTCAAACTTTTCGAGCAAAATTATCATGCGGAAAATAATATTTCTTCCGTAATGTACATAAATTTAGACCAAAGGAAATATTTACGGAAAATCGAGGTCAAATATGTTGTACTTTCATATATTAGATCATATTTATCATTTCAATGGACAACGTAGATTATTCATTTGTTTTTCAAGGCAACAAAAATATGTATTTCCTTCCGTATATTTTAATTTTGATAAATTACGACAAATTTGTCATTCGTTGATACTTTGCAATTCAATAAAATCATTGGTACGTTGGAAGTGCCTGCTTTCAAATGAATATTATGCAAGTCGAGTGTGAGATCGTGCTCCTCCACTTAACATTCTTTTTCATTTACGTATCTGCATCAACACATAAACGACAGAAACAAATTAAATGGTTTGCGTTTTTTATCAATCTGTCTTGGGGAGTGCAAATAACTGCATGACAAATCTTTCCGCTTAATCAGGCAGGTATTTTTTTACATTTTGAATTTCGTCATGCAGTGCACAACATATTAAACAACATAATTAATTGCATCAATAAGCATTTAACCATACCTCTGAGCACTTTCACAAAGGACAAACTGTTCGTGTAGTTCTCCTTGTTGTTTCTCCGACAAATCAGTGTGATGGTTAATATTAGGAATATCATCGTCAACATTTGATTCACGTAGTTTTCTTGTATTATCTTTTCCCGCGTTTTCTGTCATTTGAAATTCGGATTTTGTCTGATCGCTGTAACCACTATCTCTATATCGGTTGTCTATTTTGCCTGAAGATTTTTCGCTGTCTTCACAATCTTTATCTTCGGACTCCTTATTTTGATTAAAATCAGTGCCAATATTGTCATTCTGTTCGTTTTCTGTGAAGAAACTGTTAATACTTTTTTCGCTGCCGGAATCTTTCGCTTTCGTTGCATTCGCATTTTCTTTTTGGAACTCGTTTTCCGAGTAATAATTTTCTATTGTTTCGTCTGTTTCATTACCGTCGTGACTCTCGTCGGTATAGTCTTGACTGACCTTAGATTCCACATCTTTCCCTAGATCATGTTTATTATCTTTGTCATTCTCGCTGATATGTATTCCATTCAGATGACCAGGAATGTCAACAAGCACTGGCTGGTTGACCACCGATTTTGCTTTTCGTCGTCTCCCCTTTCCTCGTCGTTTCTTTTTAACCTCAATGCATTGTACGGTCTTGGATTCATTGTTCTGAAAGCAAGAAATACACATTGATAGATACGATGAATGAATGAAATCAACTACAGATTACAAGAATGTTTTATTAATTTCTCAAGTTGACAGTCTTGCTCTTAAGTAAGTTCTACTATTCGCCGCATTTATTAAAAAAAAAAACAACTTCCGTATTTAAAAAAGTCGCAACATTCAAAAGATTACAGACTTCATAGTATGAATAATAAAGACTCGGGTTGTTTTTCGTTTAGGTTTGTTAGCCCTTTTGCATAATAAAGAGAAGAGTCGAATTAACTAAAGTAATAAAGTTTATTTTGAAGAAGTTCAGAAACTCGATAGAAATAACCTTGATTACCTATAATTTCAATAACATATGTTAACTTCACTGATAACTACGTCCAAATAAAAAATGTTGTCAACAATTATAGGACTATTTCGCCTGTGCAAGATTCATACTCGTGGCGTCATGAAACTGGTTTACATGACAGTAAAAACGGAATAAGACCTAACATACAACATTAGGATATTTTTTCAATTGATGCAAGACAATGTTTCATTAAAGATTGAGATGTCTAAATTGTTGAGACAAAAAACCTAGACTATGTTGGTCTTAAGTTAAATCACATAATATACTAACATGTTTTGATAATATTTTTTCACTACTTTCTTACCTGCGTAAAAAACAACAACATATACTTACTAATTGTATTTTACGGCAATCAATAATAATTCGGCTATAGCTATTTTATTTGCAAACTAATGATCTATGACTGAAATCAACACAAGTTTGATCTTTATACCTATGTGTTTCTACAACACCTGTTTTGTATGATATTGTGTGTTGGCGTGCTGTTATTACGACTTGATAGTATCGCGATATCTTCATGATCATGATCATACGACCAGGAAACCATAATTATTCTTGTGTTTCATGACTCTCAAATAACTTTTGAAGGTTCAAGATTTTAGGTTCATTGTGACGTTGTGAATTTATTGACAACTTAATAAATACAAGAAAATAAAGTATCTCTAACCTCAAACAGAAGATAAAATGAAGTGTCAATGACCACAGATGATAAAATGAATTAATACTGACCACTAACAGAGGATAAAATGAAGTTATCCTGACCACTAACAGAGGATAAAGTAATAAGTCACTGAATTCAAATAGAGGATAGTGTAAAATATCATTTACCTCAAACATAAGGTGAAATAAGTATCCCCGATTCCATATAAAGCGGATAAAATAAAGAATCGCTGACCTCAAACAGGGGAAGAAATAGAGTATACTTGTCGACATACAGAAGATAGTATAAAGTATCGTTGACCTCAAACAAGGGATGAAATAAAGTATCCCTGTCGACAAACAGAGTACAAAAAGTACCCCTTACCTCAAACATAAGATTAAATAAGTATTCTTGACTACACATACAGTGGAAAAATCAGAGCATCGCTGACACCAAGACATGGGATGAACTAAAGTATTAACATTTGATCTGATACTATAGATTACATGTACTGCACTTTTTAAAAAAATATTGTTAGTATAACGGACTACTTGGAAGTTCGTGACTGTTTAAAATTAATTTTGTTATAATTGTGGCGGTTGCAAAAAGTAATGTGCTATGCAAATATTACACTGGCTGTTTTAACTCTGAAAAAAGGAAAATGTGCGCCTCTGTACCTAATAATATACAAAATTAAGGATACTTGAAAATATTTCATATTTTTTTTTAATCGAGTATTAATTTTCTTCAATAATATTTGATCTACAGCATCATGCGGAGATTCTTAATAATAACATTAATTATTGGACTGTTTTATGCATCAGACGATAGCGTGACTTTCATATCGTACAAGGAATTTTCTCTTTATAAAGCGCTTTAACCCTATTAAAAGGCAAATTGAAGAATAAAGCCACGGCTCTGTTTGAGCGGTGTTAATAACCGCATAACCTTAAAATGACTATTATCGATTTATCATTGATAGCTACGACTGTAGTAAATGGGAAAATTTCTATAATTACAGTTTCGTGGATAAACTAAACAAAGGCAGAATGGTTTACTCTTGTAACTGTGTATGACGGTATAAATTGTTACGGCCCATGTATTAGAATAAGCACGTACACCAGAGAGATTTATAAATGATAAGGACGCTTTATTAAAGTAATTGCAAGCAGATAACCGGAACTTGTTACAGAAACAAATGAACTGATGACGATTATTCAACAAACTAAATAATAAGAACGTGCCAAATTATAAAAACAGAAAATAAACATATTTGGCCTACATCACTTTAATATACGTTTACTCAAAATATAAGAATTTCGTTACATCGAAACAACTGCTACTGACAAATAATTCAAAGCCAAACAAAAGAGAAGCAATTTACGTCATTGAAATAAAAAAAATAATAATTTCTTCAAATGATTAATGCACTGAAGAATTCAGTTAAATAACGATTGAAAAAATGAGGTGATATTTAGTAGCGTGTAACTGTTTGATGACTAGAAGGAGGATTTCCTGAGGATTTAGACAGAAACGGATGTCCCATAATGAAAAATCTTTACACGTACATGTATTCCTAAGTAACCGACTTCCTTAAGCGTCGTTTACTTTTATATCATTGAACGTGTAGAACTGATAACCAACTTTATAAAACGTCACGATAACATTAATTAACTTCGCCATTAATATAAATTAATCGTAAATTAGTTTCGAACGAGTTCGATCAATAAACCGAGATATTCGTGACGCTAATACAATAGAATGTATGAAAAATGCCGCGGCGATGCACGTCATCTATTTACTGTCCGTACTTGAGAAAAAAAGAATATAACACCGATAATATCTGCTTCTACTGATCATCAAGACTACAGCTGTTGTATTGAATTAATGTACGATATTACAAATCCTTCTGGTAATAAATGTGGCGAAAAGACGAAGAACCGTTTGAGCACGTTTCTCTGACAAAAATAAACATTTAACACGTAAAGAGTTTTGATTATTTCTAAAGAGAAACCTTAGTTTTATAGTTATATCACTGATTTACCATGACTTGAAATGTGTGAATGACGCAAAATGAGCAATTATTTACGATTTTGTTTCTGCCTTGGAACGTTATTCTAGTATGTCTTCTGTCTGGTAAAATATATATAAATTGCAAATATGTAGCAATAAAAATCATTAATCTTCGTATTGATGGAATGAATATTCATTTTTGTCTAAACGATGATTGAATATGTATTTGTTTCATGTTTTCACAGACGAACGGTTTTTTTTTTATTTAAAACTTCAGTTAAATTTTCAGCTGTTGCCGTCACGTGTCACCTAATGTTCTAGGCATACAGACATGCGCGTTCACGCATACAAAATTGACACGAGCAGTAGGGATTTTTAGTGTTGTTGATTAGAACAATTATATCATTATATACGGCTTAGCATTGATCGCATAAACATCATTTTAACGATTTTGTTAGATGTCAGGATACGTGAGAATATAGTCTTTTGTCCTGTCTTGGGGGTTCCGCTTATACATAGTCGTTATTTAACCAACGCTTTGTCGATATTTTATCAATAATCATTACAACAAATGTATACCCAGACACGCAAACCTAAAGTTTATACCTATTTCAGTAATCTGAGAATAAATAATATTTGGAAGCAATTCAGTGACTCGAGATATTTATTGATTATTACTATAAAGATTAAATAATTACGCTTTATTCGTAGTATCAAAAACAACTCCCAACATTTGTAATTGATATTTTCATTAACTTGCCTTTTTTGTTCACAATGTATATGCGTGTTTGGTTGTATAACGAAGGGTTGGGGTTCCAGGCCGACTTTGCGTTTCGCTTCCGTAAGTTGTCAGACAGTTATAGTTATCGTGACAAATGTATACTTTTTGTTGCCGTGCTGCTTTTTTGTGTGCAATTGTATTCTTTGGGTAGATATAAAGAGAATGCTATCCAAATAAGTGTTTGTCAGACTCAATGTCTTTTCATCGAAAATGTTTTTAACTGCATTTTTTTTTTTTTTTTTTTGAAATATTAGTCAAGATTTCAAGATTCGGAATTTGAGTTCCGTTCCGGTTGACCTACTAATAATGAAAGTCATTGCAAGTTGTAATACTGATTTTCCAAGGGGACCTTTCTCAGTGGCGGATCCAGAACTTTTCATAAATAAGGGGGCTCGCTGGCTGACCGAAGGGGGGGCCCTGCTCCAGTCATGCTTCAGTGATTCCCTATATAATCAACCAAATTTTTCCCACAAAAGGGGGGCCCGGGCCCCCAGCCCCCCCCTGGATCCGCCTATGTTTCTGTCGTAACATTGTTGCATTGTGTGCAATGTCGCTCTCATTTCGATACTGCTTGCTATGGAACTTTTGTCGTATGGATTCAAGGAATCGGAAGATACGTTTCGACATTTTATCTTTGTTTGTTAAAGTTAAATTCTGAATTGCAGGAGATTTTTTTTTTAAATTACAAATGTTGTTTAATAATTGCCTTGCACTTGACCTATACATTGGATGTTTTATCACCCGGAAACGTCAACAATGTATTTCTATTGTTTTTGTTGTAGCATTATACTGTCGAATGTATGGGCGTTTCCTTTTTTCCTAGAAACCATTCAATCTACTATACACGTATAGTGCCATATGGAAAAACGTTCTGACGTATACGACGTATTGAAATCGTATCAATCAGATGATATATACTTTAGATAAATAATTTTGACAAGGAAACGAATTGATATACTTCAATTTTGTTTCTAGGTAACCAAAATGAAATTTCCGTATAATCTATATTACATTCAGATAATATGGTCGTGAGGAATTAAAAGTCTACTCGTATGTTTTCCGCAACATTTGCACAGAAAATCGTAAAGAGAAGCGTTTATCGACTTGCCCGTAATTATGTCTGCTGAAACAATTCTAATATAGCGTACATTGTATAATGACTTCAATCTGTTGCGAAGTCATACTACGAAGATCGCATTTCATTTACGTTGCCGACAAGAGCAGCGACCCTTTGCAAACTTCTTTTAATTTCAAATTCTTTCCGTATGCAGAAATGCTTGGATAAATGCCAGTGAAATCGTGATAAATTAATCAATATATACTTTCCTAAACTCAATAAGTTTTATTGCTATCGTCTTTCGTCTATTTTATTTATTTTAAATAACAATGCCGCCACATCTTTTCGTGCTTAATCTATTTCCGACTTTGAAATAAAGGTCTCATTTATGTATTTAATTATTTATGTAACGCCCATCGGTTACGGAAAAGCACACAAAAGCCATAAACTGTATTTTACGATAACGCTTTGTTATCGCATGCACAGCTAATCAACCTTAGCCAGGAAATATCGCGTGCAAGAGCAAGGCGTCTTATACAAGAAAATATACTAAAAAAATTCTCCCATGAAAAATTATTAATGTGGTGTTATGAATACGACGTATCAAATCTGGTAATGCGATTATAAATACATTTTACATTTTTCTCTTGAAAAGCGGATATCCTGACGCAAATGGTTTAAAACATGTACAATCGTAAATTTTAAATGACTTTTAAAATGTGACCATTTTTGCAACGTAGATCAAATGATAACATTTCATACATGAAATATAAAATATATAGAAATGTGAGAAGTCTGCATGCTAAGCGAGAGGGAATTATATTATTGTTCTATTACCACCTCTTCACCTTATTTTCCAAACACTACTTCGTATGAACATAAATACAGAAATAAAAAAAGTAATTTATTGAATAAACGTGACGAAATTCATCCTGTTTAGAAAAAATAATCTATATTTTAGTGCAAGATGTCGGTCCTTTAACACGCATATTACATATGCTTCAAATAGGGATCAATAATGACGGTTGACGGACGTACGTTAATAAATGCTTTTACAGATAAAACTTTTGTCGACATGAAACAAAACCCTACTTTTAATCTTCTTTCCCATTCGTGACAAGCATTTTCGATTACAAAATTAGGATTAATCTTATACATACTAGCTATCTCGTCGATAACAAAAATATGTTCTCGGTTCAATATCGTAATCCCATACAAAGAAAAGAAATGATAAATATTTAGTCGATACAAGATAAAAGTATTTACAATTGTCTAAACTTTTCTTTGTTTACTTTTCATGACAATAAACACGTACACACACTTATTATCGCCTTCACCTATACCAATATTGTATTCATTTCCGTACTGACGGAAAATTATAAATTGTAGTTTAGCACGACAGATGGCATCTCTTTTTTAGGAATAAATGTAACAATCTATAATATTCATTAGTGTATACTTACAACGCTGTCTGTTGTAACTTTTATATAACCCTTTGAAAGAAGTAATTTAATGCTTTTTCCTTGGTGTCGGATTGAACGTTTCCAGTCTTTTGCCGTTTCCCTCCCGCTGACATATTGAAACTCATTTGGTGTCAACCATGAACCTTGAAAATTTATACACGGACCTTTACTTCCTTGCCACAATCTGTCAAGTGTTAATGTAGCCTTATTTGTTCCGCACTGTACATCTAATACTGTCTCTCCATCTTCAATAGAAGTAACAATATAATCTTCAGCATCTGCAACATTTACTTCTTCATTAATAGAATATTTTCCCGCCCTGTGCTTTCTCCTTCTCTTCATTGCTAGTTCACTTTTTTCAATGTTTTCCGTACCTTCAGTTTTAATTTTTCTCTTTTCCGTAAATGACTTCGCCTTCATAATATTTACATCGAAGTAGATTCCGTAGACAAATTGTAATATGATCCTTCAATGATCTTGCGTAAAATATAGCATAATCTCTAATTACTTTATTTTACGCAAATGTTCAACACACGCAAATCATGAATCTGTAACTTACTGAGATGGCCTCTTTGACATTTACATGTGTTGTATATATTTTCGTAGCGTCTCTTTTCCTCGTGTCTCCCAGTGCTGTTTAAATACGAACTCACTTCGCCTGTATATACAACAAAAGTGGCTTAGAAAGATTAAAATTGGGTCGTCATAAACCGCCAGTTAATGATATGCGATGATTAAACAAGGAACAAAACTCTAAATTGAGATGATATATACAAGCACAAACATCCTGCAGGCTTTTAATCGTCGTCAACGAATTGATTATCAATAAAAATAATTCACACTAACGCTAGCTTATCGCTCATGTCCAGAAAACTTTGAATAATGCACGCACCAGTACAGAATACATTTATATCCTGTACAAACAAAGAGACATGTACACGTGTAACATATTAAAAAGTTGGAAAAATCTATGAAATCTAAAACCAATCGTGTGATTGTTAAGGCAGAAAACCGTATCCGTTCTGCGTGAGTTACGGAAAAAATCTCTTATAAGTAATATAAAATAGTTCGTGTTAAGTTTTATCATCAATTGCCTATGTAATGTACAATGTTCAACAAATAGTCATAAAACGATAGTATTTAAAATCGTATTGCTATTTGAAAGCGTTTTGCGGATATTATCTTTTCTGTATGTATAATTCGTGGTTCAGTCGGCATTCTATTGGTAATCTCCTACTGATTATTTAAGTAGACAATATCGCTTTCTTTCGTGTCGATTCTTTTGTTGTTAGAACCGTTTTTCTGATTATTTCTAAATCAATAAAAACTCACAATTCTAGCTCCATGTCGCGCCGGCATTTGTTATTGAATCCTCTGACGGAAAACATTCACTTAAAATTTATATCGGTTACAAAAAGTACGGATGATTAAAAACCCTTTACACGTCTCCGTTATATCTAAATGTAAAAAGTTTTTAAGTCCATCTCCCAGAGTCATGATGTTTTAAATCGCTCTTTATTCATAGTTTGACAACACACTTAGTTATGCGTGCTACGGAAATATTTTTCCGTGTTAATCTTGAATCAATCTTGTATTACGATACTACTTTAAATTAATACAATAAAAAGTCTATATGTCTAGATGAAAATACACACCCTATAAAGATTTAACGCAAATGTTGTTGTTTTTTATTTTTTTGCTTAGAAAATATATAATATTCATATGAAGGCAGCCTTGCATGAATCAATATACGTGATCGAACACCGGTAATATGACTATAAAATTCCGTAAATGTACAAAGTTGATGTAATATAGAAATCTTTTATTAAACTATTTTGTCCTTGTTACGGAAAATCGTGTAAGGTATAATTTTACACGCCGTTTAAACGTAAACAAAACTATATTGTGTGATATAGCAAAAAGTTTCAATAGAATTTAATCAGTCAATTTGATACAAAAATAACAACGACGGAAAACGATCTCCTACTTCTAGATCAATACGGTGGACTAAAATATCCCACTTCTAGATGTATAATTTACAATAAAAACGATAAAATGACAACTAACGTGAAATTACCAAAGTACGAATACATTGCATACAATTGATTAATAGCTACATACTATTTTACTTATATTATCACATGGATTGAATACCAGCTTGTATAATTAATAAATACAGAACCTTACTTCAATTGTAACGTAATATAATTCACTCAATTATCTTTAATTGGTTTTGTTTTTGAATAGATCTCTTACAATTATCAATAGCTAGGTTATTATTGAAGTCAAGCCGATATTTCGTAAGAAAAAGAGACGAGATCGTTTCTCTTTCTCTCGCAGCAATAACAATTGAGAGAGAGGGATAAAGCGATCCTTTTGAGCTAGTTCTGAAGATTGCCAATAGGCATGTATATACGTTAAGGGGATGTCAAAAAGAATTCTATTAATTTTCCTATATATCAATATTAATTACTGTTCGAGTAACTTATTTTGATCAGAGACCATGTGTCTATTAACGATATTTTAACTGACATTTTTACGCTGTCTTCAGTGACGGATCCGAGAAGGGTTGGGGGTAGACATAGAGGGCGTACGCCCCTTTGATCGCCCAAAACATAATAAATATCATGTTTTTCACGATTTGAATACATTTTTAGTATAAAATGGTGAACATTTTTAAATTTTTTTTCATAAAAAGCGCTTAATCTTCAGTTATCAGAAACTACAAACCCCCCCTTTCAAAAATCCTGGATTCGCCCTTGTGCCTTCACATCTTCATTTATATATCGGATCGTTTTCTCATTTTCATTATTGAAAAGTGGAATGTTTATTTTATCAATCTACATGGTTTCTAGAAGGTTGTATTTATCTTGTCATTTTGTTATCCTTTCCGTGATCCGTTTATTAACATTTCCCGCTATTATTATTCGCCATAATTGACGTAATATTACAAGTCTTACTATCAGTCTCGAATGTTGTATACTTTTATTATCTATTTTAGTTAAATTTCACGCATATCTTAGTTTGTTTGACAAAGTACTTAAACATTTTAAATTAACGTTCATAAATCTATGTGTGCTATATGTTTTTAAAATTTACAGTATTTAAATAAAACTTTTACGTCAATCGTCCGTTGAATATAAAAGCCATTCACCCCTAACGACTTTACGAAAGGCGAAATGACACGAAATTATGTTTTCTGTAATGTTATATTTCATTGTATGTGAATAATATTTGTAAATGAATAACTTAAGACGAAAACGTAGAAAAAATATGTCTACAGGTATTTTTACTTTTCATAATTTCTATATCCATTTCATTAATATGAGGAATATTTTAATCATTTATTTTGTAAGGTATAAAACTAAACATGTCAATATAGGAACTGTTTGTTGTTTAATTTTAATTTCATGCCGATTGTTTTTTTTTTTAAGTTCTTTAATAATAATATTGAATTTCCGTTTTGTAATCTTTCTTTTTACACAAGTAGGGATTAGTGTCAAAACATATATCCGTTCAAATACCTGCATACACTTTCAGGCGTGCAAGTGTATTTCTTGAAAAATACTAATTAGAAAAAAAATGAAATGTGAGGTATTAAACATTAAACACAAATACACCCCCACACAGACAAACTATTGCCCTTCTTCATTATTGGTGACGACAAAAAACATAATATATACAAAAATAAAGCAGCAACACACAAACAATATCCTTCGACTTGATATATTCTTACAGCATAGATGTACGACTGTCGTCAATAAGACAGGTCCTAGTATTTTCGCCTGCATGAACGTAAATAAAACATCAACCAATCAATCCAAACAATGCACATGCACAGTTACTTTCGAGTTGAATCCATGCTAAAGTGGAACATCCGTTTATCTATGCAGTGTATAAATAAGCAGATACGTCCAATCTGAATGGAAACTATAATTCGGATGCCTCGTGTAGAGGGAATACCATACTCTCAACAGGTTAAAGAACATTAGAGGGGTTCGTAAGTAGCCTGACAGAAATTGAAATTCCTATCCTATCCAACATACCCTTAGTTTCCGGTGGTTGTCTAAATTTCTTTTCCTGCTTCCGTTCTACCCTCTTTGTAGAACCTATATATCATATATATATACATTGTAGTTATTGTTAATTTGTTCTCGTCCCAAATAAGCAATAACAATTTGCCACTGAACGTGAAGAAAACAACATTTAATCAATTATTCAAGCATGAGAAGTGGTGTTACTTTTGAATTTTAACCTTGGCCCAACAGATCTGTTAATTCTTACAACAGAAAAAGAAATTGCGTAAATGGAAATAGCATTTTGTAATACGTAAAAATCCAATAAAGACACACTTGAGTTAACACTAGATGTATACCAAATTGTCAAATTGTTTACATTCTGAGTCCAATAAATCTGGAACGACAAATTAGAAAATTGTCAAAATCAAAAGAGAGCTTGTCTTCATAGATCTAAACACTGTTTAAAATTTCACAGATCCATTTATAATGATAAGCAAACTTGTTTTGTCGTTAGGCGTGGTTGTGCGGACGGGCGGTCAGATAACCGTACGGAAGGACAATGACATACGTCTACGAGAGTATAAAATCTGTGAACATATCTCCCTTATGTTTAACTGCCTTGACCAGTCAATATTATTTGGATAAAAAAATGAAAAAAGACGACGTGCATGCACATTGGCATACTATATATTAAGATTCTGCGGTAATTAAGTCCAACTATTCGGTGTATGAGGAGAAGCTATTACATGGTACATACTTTCATTTGATACGGAAAACTTTATGTTTTGTACCGCAAAAATGAAAAATCATTAAGATACAAACAAAAATTTAATGTGCATAATTCCAGCAAATTCTCCAAAAGATTTTTACTAGGTTTTATCTAAAAATAGTTAAAAATCTACAAGTGGTTACGAACACAAGATATCAACCCTCTTGAAATGTTTTACAAGGATTTGTTTTGCTATGGGAATCCCAAACCCATTTGAATATACAAACACGTACACATGAAAAAAAGACAAGATAAAATATTTTTCAAATTGTTCACATGCGCTGATATATACAACTGTTTGAGAATATTAATGACGATACATCACGTGTCGAAACCACGCAACAAGCACTTACAATGGATCACGACGTAAACAAAATATGCTTGTATTGCGCATTATGTTATTAAATTATTAGAAATTTCTCTTACATTATTACATACTAACGGTCTAGACAAATTAATACCATTAACTGAGAATATCATGAAATTGTGACGCATCTTCCTAAACACGGATTGCATTCCCTTATTTTACTAAGTTCAATTAAAACCCCTATTCCAGAAATAGTGCGGACATATGTCGACGTTCTCTAGTTAATTGACAGGGTGTTAAGCTCTTATGTTAACGGTTAGTGCCCTAAGAATATAAATCATTACACAAAAATCTATATGTGTTCGTGAGCGAAATATTTCATATAGGAAACTGCATTTTATATATACAATATATCCATACTACCCTTTCTAAAGTTATAGTATCATTTGCTCAAATTTAAAACGTTTACGCCGATGCAGAGTCTCTCTCTCCATTTTGTATATATGTGAAATAAACAATCCATGGTCAAATGTCCTCTAATCACTACTACCTTTCTATATTACTAAAAGGGGCGTAAGCTTCGATTTAGACAATTTTTTGTTGTTTCAAACATTTATGCTATTATCAGTCAGTTTGGTTCAATTTTGCCAAAATAAGCCCCAGGTGCGAATGCAGGATATTGAATAAAGGGGGCCCCTGGTACGCCTACGTTTGGGTTGATACTTGTAAAAAGTCTATGTATTTATTACATATACAGCTCCATAAGGGGGAGACGGCCCACTGCCCCCTAAATCCGCCTCTGAGCCCAACAACGTAGCTAATGTATTATTGGCTTGCATCTGAACTCCCGGGATCTGAGGAAGTCTATGTCACTTCACTTTGCACCAATTTATGGATTATAAATACATAATCGGAGTAGAACTAGCGTTAAACTGTGTAATAAGTTTAAGATAATATTTTTATTTGGCCTCTTCATTTCAGAGAAGACGTTTTTTTTATGGAATCTCCCCAAATAACTCTCTCCTACGTCATTTGGTCTCTGACGGGGAGTTGTCTCATTGGCAATCATACCACATCTTCTTAATTTTATATCTCCCAAAAGGATCACTTATTTAACAATAATCCACAGTGGGGAAATATTGGATAATGATCAGGATCACACGATTTGCATTTGAAAGTAAACAGCTCCTGCAAATGACCTTATCATATAAGTTCGAATAGACACAATCAATTATTTAAGTATAAAATGCTTTTTAACAACAGTCACGCTAGTTGTATAGGTTAAAATGGAGAGAGGATAATCATTTGAAGCAATTTTAAGCAAGGTAAAAGACTTATTTTCTTTATAGTTAATTCTAAAAAACACAAGTTTTAGCTTTCTAACAAGCTATGGACTGCTTCGCTCTACCCTAATTTAAGGTTATATGTGTGCAAGTGGTTGTTAAATAGTATTGGAAATGTGGTATTTTTAGATGTTGATTGATAAAAAATTGATGTTCTTTAAGAGTGTCTGTATGCGTTATATACCCATGCTTTTAAAAAATCTAAATTTATTGTTGAAAATTAAAACAATTATAAATAGACTAGACTCTGGAGGTGTGCCTAGATTGTCAGAAGTTATAAACTACAGATAATGCATTTTTGTAAACATTCACGGTATATGAACATTGTTTAGCAAAGCAAATCGTGCAAATTGCAGAGTTACAAAGCAAATAAACACGTATTAATAATTGATATTTCAATATTGAATTCATCTGTGAAACGTATGCATAATAAAACGAACATGAATTAATGACAGTTGATCGGAACTGAAATACACATAGTCAATTTTCCGGCATTTAATGTCTTATCCTGGCCGAGAAAAGTCTGTAATTCTTTATCTCATATAAGCCAATAGCTGTTGCTGTATCTCAGCCGCATCCAATCAAAATCTATACGTGAAAAGTAATTTATTCAAGATGGCGTGTATTTCGATTGAAACTAATAGCTCCGCACCGTGATGCGAAGCAAACATAGCTACAGAGAAAATAGTCAAAATCTATGGTTTAGCAATATAGCCTTTTGATAATAACTTCCAAAAATTGCTTAGATGTGGTTAGGTCTGCTTCATATCTTGACTTACATCTAGACATTGACAGTGAGCATAGATATTTCTATTTTCACATTGTGAGCTTTCCATTTTTATCTAGCAACATTCCAGAAGCACCCATCGTCCTGAACATGCATGCAATATTTGCCACTGGACGTAAAGCAACCAACAATCAATCATCCAGAAGCACCTCTATATGGTATATATATCTACCAGTTGATATGATATCCCATGGATTGCGAATCCTACCAGGATTTCCTTGATACATGACATCTTTTTCACTTGGAAGCTAATGAATCAAGGGTTCCTAATGGTAAATTTGAAATCATCTCGTCGACAGTTGAAGTTAGTGATTATAAAATCTGGAGACGACAGTTTTGGAACAACGATATGCATTTCATCATTAAAGAGGACAACATTACTGTACTACAAGAATGAAACATATTTTATTGATTAAGAAATAACAAAATTACGTAACTATGATAAATCTTAATTGTGATAAACATCACCGTACCTATAAAACATCTGTGGTTATTTGTTTTCCAATTTCAAGTTTTTATAGCATATATAAATGATATAAAGGTTTTGAAAATGAAAAAACAGCTCAATATTTTTAGGCACGATAGAAAAAATCCCGGACAAGAATAATATTCACGGACTGCAATTTTACAAAATGTAGGTTATTCTACATAACGAAACGAAAGCTCGATCTGTAACTCATCATTATACACATATGAACCAAACATAAGCTCAAAATGTACAAACAAAACCGGAGAATTGTTGGATATTGGAAGGACAGACATTGGGTGGTAGGGGTAAACATTTTTCGTCAATTCCGACGAAAAATGGGGGCTAGGGAGTGCTAACAAGACAGTTTTGTACACAATTTATATTTCTAGTATATTAACTCCGTTTTTGCTTTATTTCTCAAGTTTGAGATTTTTTCATCTTAAACATTTAAATTTATTGGTCAAAATCCAGTTAGAAATGTAAACGTGAGGGTGCTTATAAAACAATGTTGCACATCATTTATATTTCAGAAGGACCATAACTCCCGTAAAATTATGTATCAGCACATATTTTCGATGTTGACTGATATAATTGTTGATATAAATCCGTCATTATTTGGTCACAATTAATCGAGAAATGGAGAAGTGATAATTCGTAGAAGACAACTTTCCAAGTGATTTACATCGCAAGGTCGATAACTCCCGGAAAAGTTTTCGATCGGAATCGATTTTCGAACTCGACTGATATATTGCTGATATAAATCTTCACCGATTTTCGATTTCGACTGAGATGTTTTTGATATAAATCTTGAATTTTTCGTCGTAATTTGTCGACAAATGCAGACACGAGAGTGCGTAGAAGACAATGTGTTCGACGAAAATTACACTTCAAATTGCCGTAAGTCCCGCAAAATTCATCGGAACCCTTTTCGAACTTGATTGAGATTTAGCCAATAGAAACCTTGCGTAAAATGTTAATACAAATTGATCGAGAAATATAGGCATGACAATGCTTTACAAGGCGGACGGACGGTCAGACGGATGCCCGGCATTTCTATGTCCATCACCCCGCCGAACAATAAGTAATTTATTAACCCTCACATATGCCAATTTTTAGACAGTATTATGCAATTGAACTGACAGAGGTATTCTTCAATCATTTCACCATTACGACAAAAAAATAGATACTTTTATAACTTATTTTCGTTACTAAAAACGAAAAAAAATTTGTTCTGTTGTAATACAAACCTAGTTTGGCTCAAACGTTTCATTTAGTATATCCTGAATTTTTCAATGGCAATCAATTTGAAAAATGAAAGATAAAGTTCTGAAAGAAATTATTTTCTTATTAGACAACTAATGCCCTAGAAATCACTTCGTATTTGTTTGTGGGAAACAAGTATGTCTATTAAGGCAACAGTAGTTTACAGATGCTCAAATCTCCTAAATTCACTAAGAAGACAAATCAAGGTAACACACAAAAACAGAGAGTATCACACGTACTTCAAAATGAACGAGACCGGATGCGTCGACAGGCTAAGCGTCTCCTGTAAAGTATGCATCCCCTTGCCATGCAAATCTGCGTCATTATGTCCAAATCGGGAATAGGACACAATCATTAAAGTAATAGATTAAACGACAAATCTAGTAACCGTATATGCATACATCACCTGCCATTTAAATCCACACTAAGTCAAAGTGTCACAATCGGGAATAGGACACAATCTTTAAACTTATAGAGTAGACGACTATTCCCGTATCTAAAGATATTAGACGGGAAAACATGTCGCTAGAGAGTTGAGACACGGAAATATTATATCGGCCTATTAGTCATGGTGATCGATTTCAGTTGTTCTTCCTCAAAACTCTGTTGGAGCAGTTTTTGTGTAAGGATCACTTTTGTGTAAAGATCACACCCCTGCTAATGAAGTCCGCATAGTTTGAGGATGCACGAGCGAAACGTGTCAATTGAAATATGTAAACGATAAAAGATGGGACAGAGGGTATTTTACTGCTGATGAATGGGAAGTTGACCAATTGGAAAGTAAAATCATAATGCTTGTCATAGATTTTCGTTTGAAGTCGTCCATCCATGTCAATATCGAGGAAAAGATCAAGATACGAAGTAAACCTTCTATAGTTTCGGTAGCATCCTTGATCGCAAGTTCATTAGATATAGGAGATGCAAACACTCACCGAAATGTGGGTTATTGAGTGACAAGTCATCATCAATATACCTGAATGTGAAATTAAAACACTTTGGAATATGTTTTTTTGTTGTCTTTGAGAAGATGTTGTATAAATTTTACTGCATATGATTACAAAAACAAGTCGGCCAGTTTAGAGGTGCGCGATAAGTGCCCATTGAAATACCGACCGAATGTTAAATATCAATCCACCAAACTGAACAAACATGTTGTCGATCAAAATGTCCAGCACTTTAGTGATATCATCCTCAGTGTAATTTTTTTCGAATCAGTGCGGTTCTTCACAAAATAAGATTTTTCATGACCTAAAACAAGAAATTAGTATCTACGATTCCTATTTTAGTAGACAAAGCTCTGTTGAATGAAACGATATATTCAATCTCTATATTGAACATGATGGCATCTATGGCAGATAAGAAGTGTTGAATACTTCAGGGCTGTTTTTAAATGCTTAAGTAAATTGTAAAAATCTTGAGGTACATTTTTTACTTTATAAATTTCCATGAAAGAAGTTAGGTTTTGTGTTATTCAATTTATAGTTTTTTGATAGTTTCTGTAACTACACAAAAGACACTGCTCTCAGTAGGTATACCATGCGGTGTCATGTGCAGAATCCGAATATAACACCTTGACTTAAGTATCGTCATTTAATTTTCAATGTATTTAAAGGTATACGGTTCTAATAAATGCATAAACATTTTAGGATGTCGCTTTAATGTTCTCATCTGTACTATTCTATTCTAATAAAATGTTTTTGATCAATTTAATGATGAACTTTAAAGACGTATATAATTTATATATAAATACGATTTAAATTACATATCAAATGCAGCTAATAAATAATTATAAACAAATGAACTTATCCAGGAAAACTTTTCAAAACATTCTTTTTGTGTCTGATCATTGAAAGTATTTTTGAAAACGGAATGCAATCATTGTTCAAGATAATAAAAACTTTGTTTAAAATTATAGATGTTATTTCAATATAAAAGTGTATATTAAAAGGTAGAACAGTAGATTACCGGTGTGCAAATCTTGTAAATCCATATTGATGATACAAATCAAGGTAAGTGTATCACAGATCAAATTTATTCGTTCATAGTGTGTTAATTTACGTTTTTTGATTGAGTTAAGCCTTCCAATTGATATTTTATCGTGTGTTTTTCTATGTTGTGATGTTATACTATTGTTTCAGAAAAAGGGAGAAGGTTTGGTACCATTAAAACGTTTAATCCCGCTGCAAATGTTTGCACCTGTCCTAAGTCAGGAATCTGATGTACAGTAGTTGTCGTTTGTTTATGTAATTTATACGTGTTTCTCGTTTCTCGTTTTTTATATAGACTAGACCGTTGGTTTTCCCGTTTGAATGGTTTTACACTAGTAATTTTGGGACCCTTTATAGCTTGTTGTTCGGTGTGAGCCAAGGCTCCGTGTTGAAGGCCGTACATTGACCTATAATGGTTTACTTTTATAAATTGTTATTTGGATGGAGAGTTGTCTCATTGGCACTCACACCACATCTTCCTATATCTAAATAAAAAATAAAAAACAAAATATGTGGCAATCACATGAAATCACATAGAAATGGACAGGATAAGCAGGAGAATCCACACTATTTCGATTCTAGGGTAACTGATGAGTCTTTTGTAGACGAAACGCTCGTCTGGCGTTCACAATCTATCTAATAATTAACAGTCGGACAAAACATTTGAGTAAAAATGGTGGAAAACCAAATGATTACATAATAATATAATAAGACGTGCAAGTAAAGGGACAATCTCTAAACATCCCTCCGCACTATTCCCTACTCCCTCTCTTAAGCTCCTACCTCCCAGCCTCTCTATTGCATATATAGATCTTTAGATTTGTTTCGCCAGCACTTCTTTCTAGACTCTCATTGACCTATGAGTTTGGATTATCCCTTACTTTGATATCTCCCGCCTCTTCTTGTTCAACGTGACTTTCTCTCAAATCTTTTTATTTTTGTCATTTGGTAGTCCCTTCATAAGGAAACCGAAATTCTTTTAAACGAACAGAAAACTAAATATATTTTCTACGTGATAAAGTAGTTTAAATAATTATGATAAAACTGACAACTTACATGCAATTTAATGTAAGAAATGCAATACGGCCTGAATGTAAATTATATTTTTACCACAACAAAAGTAATCAATAGACTTGTTTTGTCTGACCTATTTTTTAACATTATGAATAAACATCATGCAAATTGTTAATCTCGCAACACGTGTCTATTAGTAAATTAGAGGCTCCCCGGGCCTGATTTGCCCACCTGATAAACACATGCAACATTACAACCTTCAGAAACAGTGGCAGCCATTAATTACACGGTTATGTATGTATGTTCTGTTTCTTCCTTCTTTAGTAGAAGCACCACCATGGGTTATGGTGTAAAGGAGGACATTTAACACACTGTATGGTACAGATTTAATGTGAGCATTTGCCTACCCAGTTTCCCAGCCTGGCCGTGACGGGTCTTACTACCAGTTATACGGGTTATACTTTTCAATGTATCAGAGAAAAAATCAAAGGTAAAATAGCAATTTAAGGTCAATAACTCTAAAATAGTAAATTGATAATTTCAGTTACTAGTATGCTGACTTATTTGTAGGTTGTTCTTGCTAATGATTTGTGCTTTTATTAGTATCTATATACATGTATTATGATTTAAAGGTAACTGCCAAAAAGGCAAATAGAGTAAACCATCATCAATTAAGGGCAATGACTCTAATGATAATATAAAAATAAGGAGATATGGTATGAGACAACTATCCACAAAGACTAATAGACAAAGATGTAAACAACTATAGTTTTAAGCCTGATATCTCTAATGAGTTTATTTTTAAGATATTACCAAAATGCAAAAACGAAGGTAAACTAGCCTTTAAGGGACAATAACTCCTATCAGGAGTCAACTGATTATTTTTTCATATTTTACTTTTATGTAAATCCTATCTTACAGCTGGCCAGTGTACAGTTTTCTCTCTGTCTATTATAATGCTGAATATAAACCCTCCCCAAATCGAACCAAACAAAAAACAAAACATATTGTCATTTAGGGGCAATAACCAATACAAGGATATGCAAATAAGATTGTGTGGTATGATTGCCAATGAAACAAGTATCCATCAAAGACCATAAGACAATATTGTCAACAACTAAATATAACCATACGGTCTTCAACAATGAACAAAACCCATATAGTACATTAAGCTAAAAAAAGACCTTTGGAAACAAAAATGTGAATCAATTCAAAAAAGAAATTTAATGGTCTCATAACATTTAACAAAAACCCATAATGATAGACAGCAACATACTAAAACCAGTGGACTACATACTTGAAACAGTTAAAAAAATAAAGAATGTTACTAGGTTAAACAATATCAATTCAACATTTAAGAAAGATATTTTAATATTGTCTTTATCGGTATTAAAATTGATTTTATTTTAATAGTTTAATACGAAACATGTATTGAATATTGAAATATACAAAATAAAGAAGTCAAACGAGTCAATCCTCAGTCATTTATATTGTGTATTATGTATTGTAAAATATTGTATATAATATTTATATTGATTCAATCTATCTCTCCAGTATAATTGATACAACTGACTCAAATGAATTATGAATGTGAACCTAGTCAATTTGTTTCTGTCCAATATTTTCGAGTTGAATTAACTAATAAAATGGATTCGATTGATACCCTGTTGTACAATTGATACAGCTGACTCAATTGAACTGAGTTCAGTCGCAATAGCAATCGAGTCAATTCTTTTATATCTATATTCTTAGGTTCATATGAACTCGGGATGTCAAACTAGTCAATTCATCTTCATTTATATTTTCAAGTCCAATCGACTCAATTGGTCCAATTGTTCCCTATAGTACTATTGTTACAATCAACTTAATTAAGCTATGTAAACAAGTCATTTTTTCCATTTACAATTTCAAGTTGGATTGACTCAATTGATTTAATTGATATCCATAAAATCGACTGAATTGATCTACGGATGTCAGATTAGTCAATTCTTTTGAAGTTCCATTGACCCAGTTTAAGTTACATAAAGAATGGACTTGTTTGACTGCATGGTTTCAATTGAACATCAAAGATCAATGGTGTCAATTGGATCAGTTTAAATCAAGGCAAACATTATGTGACTTGTTTGACTTCGAGATTTCAATTGAAACACTTGTATTAATCGAAAGTTCAAGATTAATTGAATCAATTGTATCAATTGAAGTAGAGGTAAGATGTGGTAATGATATGATTGTATACTTTTTCAATATATTGGAAGCGTACAGTTTTTGTTGGCACGCTATTGGCTGATTTGTCTGCCGGTACGAACATAAAATGCTTCCCGGGTACTTAATTTTTATTTTCAATCTTAGAAATGGACATATTATGAGTCATTTCAGCAATTTCTGAATTTTCTGGAAATGTGATATGCGAATATCTATTCATTTAAGTAAGAATCAAATAACAGTATTTTTTTTTCATTTTTCATAATAGGATATAAGAGCATCTTTAATTACCTCCTGGCGACACTCTTTCCATTAACTTTCGATGGTCTGTTAGTTTTCAGGTGATCCAAAATTCGATGTTTCAGTCTCATGTTGAAGCAGGATTATTTACTATACCTTCGTCTGATGTAACTAATTTTAAATCAAACTTCTACTGGTTTTTATACGTGAACGAAATAAAAGGTAGTTCTATGTTATCTAAATAAAGAATATAAAGTTTTGGACAGTGGAATCATTAACTCATTCGATAAGTTGATACATTTTTTTGTTGTTGTATTTTAGGAAAATGCTTTTATGATCTTTAGGGTTATCAATACAATGGTTACAAACAACTATAATGTTACGCGTACTCTCATGGAGTGGACAAAACAATATTACACTCTTTGAAAACACCATGTAATTTACAAGTGGTACTTCATTTAGTTTGTGTAATAATTGATGCCTACTACAAGTCTTAAATATAGATAACAAATTATTAAGGGTAAAATGAGTTCCTTGTTCAATTCGTTTAGTATTGTTAATACGTTAACCGAGGGACCTTTGGTATCAACAATATTCGTAATATCAATGGATGAAGTTTAAGATAATTTTTATATTCCCCTGTCCCTTGATATTGCCATTTAGACCGAAATATTAATTAAAGCTAAACAATTATATAACTTATCTTAAATCAACTACATAAACATAATATGATTTCTCTTTTGTGTTATCCTTTATACTATTTTATATACAATTTGAGAAATGTTTCTCTCCAGTTTAATTAATGGCCTCACCATGCATGTGTTAGGATGTATTTGATTAAACGATTCATGTTTTAACAACATGCTTGAACGTACAAACGGTCTTATAAAATGTTGTATATAAATAATTATTAAGAAATAAAAGTTTGTACTTGTTAACACGATCGTGAGGAGCTATATAATCAAAAGGGATCTAAAACAAACATGGAAAACACATAAGAAAAATTAAAACGGAAGCATTATCTTTTAAAAGGTCAAAAATTGGTTTAAAATCCAAACACCGATCGAAATATATAAACTACAGTGTGCAGGAAGGGATTTTAAATTGCGCAAGGGTCTCCAAAAATAATTGACAAAGTAGGGTTGCATGGATTAGGGAGAATCTACATACCTCTCCGCTCTTTATACTACTCCCTCTCCCCTTTCTCATAAATTCCGTCTTTTTTATGAAATATCACGATTTTCGTTCCTTCCATTTTGCTGTCTCCGTCATGAGGGGAAAAAACAATGGTTTAAATAAAAATAAAAAATCTGTGTTTGTATATATTGGTTTTAGTCTACACTGTCAAGTGAAATTGAAAAATTCTTAGAGAAATCGTACATGCAACTAAATGAGATAAATTCAGTATATAACGTATATATAATATTACTTTGTAACACGATAAAATTAATCAATAGATTTGTTTTGTCTGACCTATTTTTGATCTCGTGAGATTCACATCATCAAAATTTTAAAACCTTATCATAATAGTAAATATAGTTTTGTCGTTTAATTTATGCGTCGCAACAACACAATATCTAACTTCACAAATTAAAAGTGACTGCTCTCATGACGTCATATGCTCTGTCTGAGTAAAAGTGTGGTCAGGTGATTAATAGCAGTCACAACATGCATTGACTAACTTAGTCCGAAGACATGATTTATTACAATTACATGACATCCATCGTCATCCTTAAGACAGACCGATTGTGATAAAATCTGCCAATCAATATCTTTTCATGACAGTCCATTCATATTCCCCATAAGTCATACTTACTCACGGAAAAATTACAGCCTTAAATAGTTATAGTTATCTGCAACGTTTCTTTGAGGGGATGTAGGTACCAGGCAAAATTCTGCCATAACCATCATAACCGGTCCAATACTAAAAGAAAAATCCCAAGAATAAAACACTATTAAGTATGCATAGAGGTTAACAGAATATCAAAACATTTAATATAAATCATTTGACAAAACAAAAAGATAAGAAAATCGAGTTAATCATATTCGATTAACAGTGAATCTAATCCCAATATAGCCTTATCCTTCATTTCTATCTGGCAAAAATGTTTCAGCAATCAAATATTATTGCTTCTGACGATCTGCACAAACCAAAACACCTAGTTATACACACATGTATTTCAAAATATTTCAGCCAGTTGGAACTCCTATACTTTAATATAAGATGTTTCTATCAACATTTTCTTTCCTACGTAACCCGTTCGTCATTATACCCGAACAAATCTGGGTCCAGAAAAAGGGAGGCGGAAGAAACCAAAGAACTACAAAGGAGTATGCAAACTCATAAGTCGAAGACAAACTGACAACTTAATGGGAAAAATACGAAAAACTAAGAAAAAAACCAACAGTCTGCAAAACACAACATAGAAAACTGATGACTGAGCAACATAATCCCACCAAAACCCGGGGATGATGTCAGGTTCTCCGGCATGGTAAGCAGTTAGGAGGCAAAGAAATAATAATGATAATTAAATTACAAAGCACGAATTGAGATATTTTCATTATAAAATTGCCAATGAGTATATGTAAAACCGCATGAAACGGATTTACGACGCAAAACACATTTTTATCAAATAAAAGTAGAATGCCGTTTTTTAATTATGTCATTATCGCGGCAAGCTAAACGTATTTATATGTCTACTATGTAAGATTTTGGTTTAGGTAACTGGACTTTAATTTCCATTTACTTTATTTACTGATGTACATGTTGTAGCATTGTTTTTTTTTCTTCAAATTTTCACTCTTCTAGATACTCAAATTATGTGAGTGCCCATACAAATACCGATATTTTGTTTGGGTCACCCAAATGTTCCATGAAACCGGGTTCCAGAATTCAAGCTCCTGTCTTTGTCGACATGTTCCTTTATTCGTGTGAGGCAAGCTTCATTTTAATGTTTCTCAGGAGGAAAGAAAAGAAGCTAGCATAATCCTAATTTCGTGTTTCGCTTTATCAATGTTTCCCTCACACTAAATAATTCAAAGTTTGACTACATTGATCACATTTATCCCATTGAACTTGAAATAACGGTTACCACAGATACATTGCAGTCAGTTTTATATCTGGACAAATAAAACTAAATTTTATCACAAAAAGTATGATTTTTTCAGTTTTCCCATGTGAACTTTCCTTTTCTGTAAAGCGACATCAGTAATACCTGTATATGGAGTATATATATCCCAGGTGATCAAATATTCATGGACTTGAACTTCCTGTCATGATTTTCTTGAAAAAGGGTTGCTGCTTACAAAAAAAAAACATTGAAATAAGGGATCTGCATGGCAAAATTGAAGTATTCCTCCGAACGTTTAACGGATGCCATCATGATAAAGTTGATCTTTTGAATATCCATGTTTGTCATAGATGACTACGGATGCGTCTTACTTGTAGTATAATCCAGTTTTTTTCATCGATTGTGAGTAATTTGCTTACACAGTTTCATCTGCTGGATCCCAATTCTTGTCACGTAAACCAATCAAGTCTGTTTGGGTTGCTCACACAATTGTCAATATGACGGAACTAATAACAACATACAAGTGAGAGGTTTAGCTAGCTATAAAACCCGGTTTTAAACCACCGAAAATGCATCTTTTCCATTCTTTCCGTTGGTTGATATAGTCTAGCATTTGGGATTGCCAGGTTTTTATGGGTTTCCCTTTTTTTAATTTACCTTGGAGGTCGGTATTTTTGTTAATACATTTTTTTACCTATTGTCCCTTGGTATCATCTTCTCCTTTTATAGTATGGTTTCATGTCTATCAAATATAAGTGTGTTCAGGTTACAGAGGTATGCAATACTATTTATTTTTACGTTATGCCTCCACATAGATTTTCTCCTGCCGAATATCAGCATCTCGGAATCTAGATCTGAATTGAAACATATACGATATACGAAACAGAAATAATAAACCAGAGAAACCAATGAACAAATATTGCACTTTTTTTCACAAACCGGCCTTCTGTTAATCAAAGGGAAAACATTTTACTTATGGTGCATGAGCATAGGTAATTCATCGTAGAGGGGATGTTTAGTAATTATGATAAATTGGATATCGGAATCCCTATCTTTTCATCACATGCCAAATATAAGATCAGAAGTTATCGAGAATACTTCAATAACAAAACCTATTAGTTTCTGAAAACTCAAATTCTGAAACCCAAAATTATTTATTAAAGACCGCATACCATTCAGTGCACACGATGACGATTTGAAAAAAAAATACACCAATAGTCAAGTTGCCTTCAATCTGTATAAAATCAATGTTATAATAAGTAAACCCAGATAATACGAACATCAATTAAAAGCAAACTAAAGGACGGTTCAACTGCTAGCACCGTCATTTATGTGCGACGATCTATCTATACAGCAAGAGTGATTGTTTCCTTTAACATTATAAAAAACTTATAAACAGTCTCGCTGATTTTGATTTGTTATTATATTATTCTCTGGTCTCACCCTTTACATATTCTTCTGCATGCTATTTTTATTATACAGAATAATTATTATCTCAAATATGAATAAAATAAGATGTTTGGTATATGTCAATGAGACAGCAACTTAGCGATATAAAACACTAAAACATCAAGAGGTAAACGTACGTGATTCAACTATAGACAAATGTGTAGACAATATGTCAAACTCTAAATCGCTCCGAATTTAAAAAGGTGGTGTATAACATCTCCCACCAATCCTATTTGTATATCGATTTGTGATGGTACATATATTGACTTTATCAAACTAATCTTTTAATATCCTTTTACAGACGAAGACACAATGTATTACGCGTTCAGTGATCTTTTTGAACCGGATGTGTTTTTTTTAATTTTAATTTATTTTTGCACGGTTACCTTAACGCGGTTAAAGGCCTTACATACAGCTTTAAAAATTTGATGAAAATCCAAATCCAAAGAGAAAAGAAATACAACTTCCGCGTAGAAGAGTAAAGTAAACACCTGATACAGCCCACATAGATTGTTCGATTATCAATCGCACATCTCAAAGATAACAATGATGTCTACAACTTCGATCTTAAATAACGTACAACTATCATGAGTTACTAATAAATTACCTTTTTATTTTCTAATAATAAATATTATTGTGAAGTATACTGAACTATATTAGTTTGAATTATCGAACACAGCCTTGTTCGTGTTCGTGATAGAGATTTTCTTTTAATTTCCGTTTATTCAGGTTTTCACACCTTATTTGTGCACTAATTACCCAGTCGACTTATAAAGAGATTATTCAGGGGCGAAAGATACCAGAGGGGCATTCAAACTCGTAGATCGAAAAAACTGACAACGCCATGGCTAAAAAAGAAAAAGACAAACAGACAAATAATAGTATACAAGACACAACATAGAAAACTAAAGAAGAAGCAACACGAACCCCACCAAAAGCTGTGGGTGATCGCAGGTGCTCCGGAAGGGTAATCAGATCCTGCTCCACATGTGGCACCTGTCGTGTTGCTCATGTTGTGACAATTCCACGTTATATGACGAATTAGATATTACCGGAGTTTGTACTAACATGAGCAACACGACGGGTGCCACATGTGGAGCAGTGTCTGTTTACTCTTCTGGAGCACATGAGATCATCCCAGTTTTTTGGTTGCTCATTCTTCGGTTTTCTATGTCGTGTTTTGTGTACTGTTGTTTGTTTGTCTTTTTCTTTTGAGCCGTGGCGTTGTCAGTTCATTTTCGACTTTGGTATCCTTCGCCTCTCTTTTAATAGTGTGCTTATATTTGTTATTGCCAGTTTATAAAATGTTGCATTATTCGAAACACAAATATTTTTCTACACCAAGGCGTACATTGCCTTACCCATATTTGGCACAACTTTTCGGAATGTTCAGTTTTTGATTTGGCCTTCCTGTTTTAATTCGATGATTCTTATCTAGACGAAACACATGTTATCACACTTATGATAAGCCCGGTATCTTTGATGTGTTTTACAACCACTAAGTCGATACCACTGCTGGTGGATGTTTCGTCCCGAGGGTATCGCAAGCCCAGTAGTCCGCACTTTTATGTTGACATGAAATATCATTGATATGTTCATTTTCTGTAAAATCTACTGTTCATAAAATGTGCAATTATTCGGAACACTAAGATTTTTTTTCTACCCCTGATATAGACTGACTAGCCGTATTTAGCTTAAATTTTCGGAATTTTCAGTTTTGTACGCTCTTCTAAGTCGTATTTGATTTGGCTTTCTAACTGTTTGATTCCAATGCCACTGGTGATACTTAGGTAGACAAAACGCGCGCCTGGTGTACCAAATTACATGCCTGACATCTTTGATGACTTGTTTATCGTCAATTTTTGATTGTCCCTTTGGTGGTATCTACTGTCTCTTTTATAACACTTCTATATTTATTTTTGGAGTCGCGGCCATCGCAAATACAACCCCTTATATGAAAAGCGTGTCTACAAATTGTCGAGAAGCCTTTAGGCATTTATCACTTTCATTCTGAACCTTTTTCGACACTATGATCTAAGCTCATTAGGAGACTTAGGATGCCCTGTTCAGATCCCACTTCTTCCAAGTGTAGATTGATGTCTATGATTTTGGATATTGCTGAACATAGACAATGTAGGTTTTCAAAGTCAAATTTGATTTCAAAGGTTTGGAAGAAGTCAATAACCTTCCATTAAAAATCTGCTCAGGAACAAATCTTTCCGTACTTCAAAGATAAACCTACAACTTTCATTTCAGATTCATTTATTATACCTACTGGATAAGAAATCTTGCATCATACAGGGTTGTTAAAAACTTTAGGATCTTCAAGGCAAACTTCATGTATGCTTTTATTAATAGTCCAAATACAGATGTAGTGATAATGAGCATCATCTTGTGGAGATACTATAATATTTTCTTTTAACAAATCGTTATTAGGAAATGAAGATGTGTTTGAGCTTTTGATTTTGCCATTTGCTTATGGACTTTCCGTTTAGAATTTTCCTTATTTTATTGTTATTTTACTTTTTTCTTACAAAATGAAAAGTAAGCATGAAAAATGTCAAATTGTTTTAAATATGTGGAAAAATAAAACAAAACAACAGTTATTTGATTTTTGCAGATGTGAATTTAGGCATGGATGCAATTTAGGTACTCCTCATTACAGAATCTTGGGTCGTTTGGAGGTCCGTTGAAATCCATTTTTATATGATTTAGTATGGATTCAAAATCAATTTTGTGGAACTATATAAAAATTAGGGATACATCTACACAATTAACACAGAATGAAAACTTTTGTCTGGATCTTATATATACTTGGTTGAAAAGACTGTCCAAAATTTGGGTACCCTAACGTTTGCAATTTTTAACAACAACAAACACATCCAAGTGCATATGGCTTGTTTATATTGGGATATTTTTGCTATCAAAAGAAAATTCGAACATATCGTGGGTATTTGAATTTGAATATATATAAAATCACTGTGTTCTTTCTAGATTAAATGACATTAAACATTTTTGAGTTTATTTATGTGGTTCTCTCAAGTCATGTTTTGTTACTCTTTTGATATCGTTATTTTAAGAGGTTTCCTTTTGTTCCATTAATTATAAAAGAAAGGATTGTTAAAAATCATGCTTCCGGTATTACTTCTCAAAGGCAAAAAGAAAAAGCATCTTGCTTAGTTCTTTAATTTCACATTCAGATATATATGGATGATATTTTGACACTCAATATCCCACATTTCAATGAGTGCTTACATTTCATACATCCCAGTGAACTTGAGCTTAAGGATACTACCGAAAGTAGAAGGTCTGCTCCATATCTTAGTCTTTTCCTTGATATTGATATTGACACAGATGCACGACTTCAAACTAGAATCTATGACAAATGTGATGATTTCAACTTTCCAGTTGTCAACTTCCCATTTCTCAGCAGTAACATACCCTTTGCTCCGTTGTTTGGCGTTCACATATCTTAGTTAAAACGTTACGATCGTTCGTGCCACACTATACGTACTTCATTACCAATGGTGTGCTCCTTACACAAGAATTTCTCTAACAGACTAATGAGGAAGAACGACTGAAATCTATACCACATAAGTTTTACAGTCACCATCATAAATTGGTGTCTAAACTCACTAGTGACATGTTTTCGCGGTCTTATATCTTTAGATACTAGAATAGTTGTCTGGTCTGTAATTTAACCGATTGCTGCCTATTCTCGATTGTGTCATTTTGACTGAGTGTAAATTTACATGTCGGGAGATGCATGCAAAGCTTCGCTTATTTTGAGTTAATGCGGTTACCTCAGTTTGTGTTTGTTATATTGATTTGTCTCTTATTTATCGGTTTACGAAATCAGGCCATCGGTAAGCTACATGTACTGTCGCTTTAATTTACTCCAATATTCATGGTTGTTCTCATTTTCGTTGCAGAATTGTACAATTGTAAATTGTTTTTTTTTTTCTGATTGTTGTTTTCCTGTTATATGTTGTTGCTTTGCTTTTTGTAAAATTTGCATGGTCCAGTAATGGTTCTATTCAAACCTTTACAAACAAACATAGGATCAATCGACTTACAAATAAAATATGATTCCTAGTTACTTATGCAGGCGTCACAATGTCCCAAAATTGACACCGGATGGCCAAACGAATAGGAAATTTTGAATTGCACGAAGAATGTTCCGAATTTGTTCAACAGCCAATCATTAGCCTAAGCAAGTACGATGCCTACAGAAGGTATCATGATGGTACAAACTTGGTCACGAAGGCGTCACGAGACCTCCCGATAGTATTAAATCTTCGGCCGGTCGTGGGAAGTTTATTTTAATTACCGAATTTTTTGGTCCTTTATACTTCCTTTACAAGTTATTTTCATTTCTATATTAAAGTAATTTTCAATCAAAATTTTAGAAACAAACTTTATTACTCCATACACATTTTGCTCTAAGTTACAATGCAATACACGTATGTGAAAATGATTTGTTCATCATCACAATGTTAGTGTCTATATATTGATTTTACTGTCACTGCATTGTGGGAATAATAACTGGATCATCCTGTCCTGCGATGGCACCGAACAAGCAAGGTAAAGTAGTGATCCAGGTATATTCTGATTTGCCTCCCATCAAGGGTTCCAGTGTTCTTTGCCCTCTTATGGTAAACATCCAGAAGTACTTTGTCATTTCTTCATGCCCCTGGGATGACATTCTGGTTCTGGTCCTCCAAGTCCATCAGGTTTTGTCGGTGGCTGGATATCTCAGTTTGATGAGATTGTGAAGGATCACACAAGTTGTGATGATTTTTCTGTATATCTCTGGCCTCTGGTTCATGGTCCTCATCAAAACTCGGAACTTGTGTGCCAGAATACCAAAGGCATTCTCCATCACATGCCTGGCTCTGGAGATTCTATAGTTAAACATTTTCTCATGGTGCTCCATTTTATTCTGATGGAAAACGGATTCATCAGTCACTTATTGATCCCAAAAGCATTCTCCCCTACTATGTAGTATGGGACAGGAACGTCACCACTAGTTAGAAACTCATCTTTGGGGAGATTGAATATGTTGTTCGGACTTTGCAGGCCTTCCTTCAGTGTGACCCATTGTAGATACTGGCATCGTTCCTTAAATCATTAGAGCCGACATCAATCCAGTGAAACGTGTAATCTGCGTCGATCAAGGTCATGAGAAAAAATAGAAAAGTTCTGTACACAGAGCCAGTATTCCAAGGACAGGTGGCTGAAACATGCTTGCCATCAAGAGCACCAAAGCAGTGTGGAAATTTCCATTTCTTCTCAAACTGCGTAGCCAAAGCGGTCCGCTCCTCAGTTGTAGTAGGACACTAAATTAGCTCAACAGCAAACTCGGCTTTGATGGCATCACATACATCATTGATGATTAGTAGATGGTATTTGGGGCAACTCTGAAGTTGAAGGACAGGCTTGGATAATTGTCACCGTAAGCCAGGTGTCGTAGAGTGATGGACAGCTTGAGACGAGGAGGGAGAATTTGTCTGCACCATGTGTCCATCTTCTTTATTCTGCCTTATACCCTTCGCAGGACCTCATCGTAGACGCCTGTCTTTAGCTCCGTTAGTAGAGTGCTGTAGTGGCCATGGCGTTCTCTTCTTTTGTCAGACAGCCATTCTTTGACCCACATAGACCTCGGTCTATTAGAAAGGCAAATAGCAAGATATGACAAAGATATGCTGCCTTCTTTTTCCTGATTGTCTCATCATAAAAGTATGCCATTCCGCAGGTACTGAATCGTGAATAATTGTGATTGAAGCTTGGAGAGGTACAAAGCCTCTGTTCTGTATAGTTGCTCAAGACTGTCTGAGGAAAATTAGAAAGGCAAATAGCAAATATGACAAAGATATGCTGCCTTCTTTTTTCTGATTGTCTCATCATAAAAGTATGCCATTCCGCAGGTTATATGTCCACGTTACCATGACACATGTGCAACGCTTGAGCTACTCGAATTCGGCTGTCTTTGCCAACACCGTGGTCCAATCTCGATGTCATCGTACTATAATACGAAGGATACACGACGGTTATTGCTAGGGCTTCACGTATTCGTGTGGCCTTCCTAAGACAATCGGGCACCTTCTTGTTTCTTCGTTTTGTCTTCATGAGGCGAAAATCCCCGATGGCACCAATGATCACACGAAGTAAAGACGAAGATGACACGATTTGACAAGATGCCCTCATGATGGCATTACGAGGGCAAAATGGACATACGAATTCAACACGACAATAAACCTTCGCAAGGTCTTTCGAAAAATTTTGGCATGCCAAAGATTTGCCACCGCTCACTTAGTTGGTGCTGGAGCCTGAAAACTCAACTGGTAGTCATACGATGGCTTAAGATCCCTAACGAATGGCCGGATGTTTTTACGATTACACCCGAATTTGAATGTTTCCTTTACCGTGTGTCCATCTGGTGTCAATTTCGGGACCGTGTGACGCCTGCATTAAAGAAATGGAAGGTAAGTTCGTACCATATATCATAGTGTTTGTTATCAATTCATATTAAAGTACAAGTATTCAAAAATGAAGTTAACAGTAAGTAACAACAAACATCACCACTAAAAGACAACATACATTCACATAAACCATACAGGAACATGGCTGTGGCACAAGCTGCTATAAAAATGTTGAGTACAATGCTTGTTTTACACCAATAGTTTATTTGTAATTTTTGATTTCTTCCGTAAGTTATATTGTTACTAATACATTATCATTAAATCATGTTACACAATATAGTTACGAAAGCTGTGGTAATATATTAATTATACGTACAACCCTGTCTTATGACATAATTTCGTGAAGTGCTAACAATAGATATATTGTTTAGACGCAAAGACTGGACGTATTGATTTGGATCAACGGAAACTTAGTACAATAAGTTTACTTTATTGCAAAACAATTGACCGTGATTACTTTTTAAATTTTTGTTAATTTTACGAAAGTATAATATCTTTGTAGTACTTTTAATGCGAAATCATGTTAGCACTGAGCTACAAAATGATAGGAAAATTTTTCAAATGAAATAGTGAGAACTGTTCAGGTCTGAAAGTAGATTTTAGATGGAATAACAGAACGCTGGAAAGACTTAGTTGACACAACAGGATGTAAGAAGATTGAAGATGAAGCTAGTTCAGTCGATAAAACTTCCGTAGAGAATTGCCAAGCACGTTAGTTTATTGACCTTCATAACTGTTGTAAATTAATACGATCGTTTCATTTAAGCTTAAACAAAAAGAGATAGTCGGGCTATAGAGAATTATTACAATAGACATTTCAGCCAAAAATATGCCATTTAAAGCGTAAAATATTGGCCTTTCAAAATGTAAATAACTTAATGCAATGGGTATTATAAAAGAAAATGGAATAAATCATTAATGTTTTCGTACGTAATTAACTCCAGTCTAAGACTAACCCCAATAAATTGTCTTAAAGATAATCACTTTATACAGCGAAAATTATTCCAAGTTAAAGATATATGTGAGAGTGTCGGCTGCTATACAAGACATTATTTTGTTTGTGATTGATCTGCATGTCATCTGCTACTGAAGCTTCTAAGATGTAAAAATATATGCATGATGAGACGTACTTTTTTTCTGAATGTGTCTCTTTATCCAAATTTCGATGTTCAGAACAAGACTTGGGGTTAGCTGTTCTACGTGGCATTAATATTAATATTTAAAAACCACAAAGTTACATCGATTATTCTATGTAATAATACGTAGATTTTGTCACATGCTATGTATTGATAACATTATATGTAGTTATATGCTATATTGTATGTTGTACAGTTGGATTTCGTATTATATTAATTGTGCTCTACCCATGCAATTAAATATTTGAATTTGAGTTTTTGTAATCAAAACGTACCTCTAACAAACTGAGTAACTCAAATTCGTGATAGCCATTCAAAAGAATTTGTGACTTTTCGTATTTAAATAAGTTAATGGCCATGCCTTTGTGTCAAATATTTAGAATTTAAAACCTTGACTACGAACTCTTGAAATTTATAATTAATTTTCACTAACGTTGAATTAAAGAGGTAGCTTTTTTTTACATAGATTTGACTTGTTTCTCCCCAATCTGAACTTAATTGGGCTTTGAACCTTGGCTGTGGACAAAACAGAATCATTGTGTCACTCTTAAAGCGTATTTGAGCGTAGTCTATTTTTAATAAATATATTATAAAAACAATTACTGAGCCCACGATTTATTTAAATATTTATAGAAATTTAATCGCTAGATTAATATGATAATAAATAATCTGGCCACTTACATGCAAAATGTCAATACTGTTGTCAGAGTCTGCGCTGGGTATCTTAGCGAATTGATAGGCCATCTCAAAGGAAACGTAGACATTGAAGATAGGAAATTACTATCTTTTTCTAATTATGGATTTTTATCAAATTTAAAAATAATTTAATCCTAACTACTCCTTTAATAAATACAATAAAAATTTATGCCTCCGTTTTTGATTTACAAGTTGAGCAAAACTCTTTTATATAATTAATATTTTATAGGAAAACTCACAATTGATTGATTAGAGACAGGAAATATAACTTGAACTGAAATTTGTGATAATAGCTGTTATCAAAGACTTTGAGTAAAATAACACTAGGGATACCCGTTTCCATTTTCTTGTTTTATTCCAAAATAGGGAAATTGCACAGAGTTTCAGTGGTCTCGTGTTGACGTCTTAATCACAAGTTCTTTAAGTTCTAGTATTACTTAACAGGATCAATCATAAGGTGCCCATTATCTAAAAGGTGTTTAGGAACAATTTTAGCAACATATGGTGTAACAGCTTTAGTTTTGAGTTAACCCACACACGTTACAGCAAGGTTAGACGACCACTAGTGAAACATCACTCTTTACATACAGCAAGGTTAGGACAGCCCTATTGAAACCTCACACATTAAAGCAAGGTTAATAAAGCCCGTAAGGACTACCACTAGTAAAAGTTCACACGTTAAAAAGGTCATTACGATCCCTAGTGGAACCTCACACGCTACAGCAAGGTTAGGCTACCACTTAAGAAACATCACACATGACAGCAGTTGGGTTAGTACAGACCCTAGTGAAACCTCGCACGTTATAGCACTGTAAGGATGGCCCTAGCGAAAGCTCACGCGTTACAGAAAGGTCATGACGACCCCAAGTGGAACCTCACACGTTACAGCAAGGTTAGACGGCCACTAAAGTGAAACATTACATATGACATGAAGATTAGGACGGCTCCTATTGAAACTTCCCATGCCATGGCAAGGTAAGAGTGGCCCTAATGAAAATCCACACGTTGCAGCAAGGTCAGAACGGTTCCGAGTTTAACATCATCCGTAACTAGGTTAGGACTGTCCCAAGTGAAACCTCACACGTTACAGCAAGTTCAGGACGGCCCGTAATGTCGAATTGGGTAAACTCTTATATACCAAAAACTGTTACATATACTCGCAAAACACATGTGGAAGAAGTAAATATCTGATGACGTTCTACAAACTTTATCGTTCGTTGCCTGCAAAAACTGATATTTTCACATCACGCTCCGCTGTATAAATGTTGCCAGTGATAACATTGTTATGACTGTAGTTGTTAATTAGCCTATGATTAATTTATTTGTCAAATGAGGTTATGTTCGGACTAGCACCTTAGTTTGACCCCACATCTACTTTAAATGTAATATATAAAGGGCTATTTGCTCTTTATAGAGTAATGCAGTCCAAATTTATTTTCAAATAAATATTTACAAGAGGAACTTTACTATCCAATCGCAATACCTGAAATTTGAATAGGTAGAACGGTATAATAAATGAAGAGACCAATATTAATTGAAAATGCTTTTCGCTATTAAACCATCTTTATTTTTCTTCAACTAGGTGGAGTTTTTACTGCACATTAGTAGTTTTCCTTCATCACTCATGCAAGACAGCAAATCAAGTGATAAAGAAGACAAGTTTTGTATTCTTACTCCGCATTCTGACAAAATAAAGCGTAGTTTAACGTCATATTTGAACCCTGCTTGTAATTATCTACAATATTACATGTAATTTTTCTACCTGGAAACTATCTTTAACAATTGTTATTGCGTAATAAGTCATTATATATACACCGTACATAATTTTAGAAAAAAAAGATACGTGCGTGTAGACGAGCCAGCATTAAACTAGTTCAGTAACGCTAATCGATTTCTTATTTTGTGCAATGTCTCGCCTTGTACAGTATATCAAAATATAGACCTGTCAAATCTTGTTCGTTAAAGTTGGTACTGTATGCCACAATATAAATAGTGTTATATGATTTTATTTGTTACTTAACAAGTAATATATTATTAAACAACAGAACTGTCGTTCAACTAATATTGTATTTAGGTAAGCATACGAAAAGTGAAAAACTAATGTTTACGTGGCAAATTTCAGAAACTAGTCAAATTAGCACATAGTTTTACTTTTTTCACTACCTTGGCGGAATAAAAAAATACTTCAATTTCTTCAGAAAATTTGCTGCTAATTATAATTAAGATAATTACAATTCATTAAAATAATGTCTTGTGGTACTCTTCTATTACAAAATTTTTAATTTCGCTTTAAAAAGGTCCTTATCCATAATGTTTACCAGTAGGGAGTAACCGTCCAATTTTCTGTTCTTTTTAAAGGAAGTTACAATTTTTCGCGCCTTTTTTTATTAAGTATACAAGGATTAAATCTATGATATTATTTATATGTGTCTTTGGTTTTCTCTATCCGAAGTCACTGGTTTGCTCATCATTTACTTTCCTAGCTATAAAAATAAAGGTAACGTATTTTCTTGCATTTTTATGCGGCTCTTAGAGGACTCAAATGACACCTGTTTGTCCTTATTGCTGGATTCATATAGTGTAGGTATCGCCATCGTAAATTCTGTGTGGTAAAGGGCACTGATATTGCTCCTAGACAACATAAATGACCAATTCATGGTCCTATGCGTTATCAGGATATTTTGTGGTGCTGCTTCAGCATGTGACGAGGTGCTCAATTTTCTAACAAGTTCACATGTGTTGTTCGATATGGTCTAGTATGAAAACTATTCAAATGCAGTTGTTAAGAGTACTAATATTTAATGTCTTTGAGGTGTGAAAAAGAGACAGAAGATACCAAAAGGACATTAAAAAATCAGAGGTCGAAAAAAAAAAAAAAAACAATACATTGCAAAAAACGAAAAACGATGAAAATACAAACAACAGTCTACAAAACACTACTTTGAAAATGAATGACTGGAAAAACACGAAACCATCCAGAATAAGATCTCTCTTAATGAGAAGAATATGAGTGCAGTCGGAAACAGATAGTTCTGATAAATAATGCTAGTGTTTTTGTCCAATATATTATTTAAATCATATCGGGATTGCAGTTGCGACATAACCATGGTCATCTCTGACAGAGATATTCAATAAAGGTCAAACGAATCATGATGGTGTACGCAAAATTTTCGAAAAGGCATCTTCTACTTTAGTATTAATAACCATTGGTTTAATAGCTCCATTTCAAGCAACAACCCCAATCTATCAAGATAATCACGAAACAAAACGCAAGCGCTGGAATATCGTATTTACTCCATATGCAGGTGCTGTTGGAATGTTGCTACACTGAAATGTTAAGTTCACCATTTTAAAATTGAATCATTTTTTTTTAAATAAAGATAAGTCCTTAAACAACCCTCACTGTAGTTTCCAGATGTAATTAAGTTCCAAATACCCTCACTGTTAAATTCTAGATATAAGCCAGGGTACTAAACTTTTCTTTACCAACCATTTTTCAAGTTTCAACGGAATAGTTTCGACCAACATAGTCACTAAACTCCAATGAAAAAGGAGAAGTTATTGACATACTTTTTAATTGTCCGTTTGATGGTCAGAATTATTCAATCAATTTTGACCGAAGGAATCCTGTGACTTCTGGTGGGACTTATTTAACGTAAGCAATAAATCAGTTAAATGAGAAGTCGTAAAGACCTGTGACATTTTGATATAAAGTCTGAAATTGACGTTAAAGTAATATCTTAAACCATTATATTACCAAAATTATGTTCCTAGTTTTTTTCTAATTGCAATTGCAACACATTTAGGTGAGAGTCTTAAAGTGATTTCTAATAGTTTTATCTTCTCCAATGTTTAAAATAAGACGTCAGTCATATATACTCATAAAGCAAAAGTCGAAGAGACCTAGGAACTTTTGATTTCAGATGCATTGAACATGACCTTCAAATTAATCACAAGGTCAAAGGAGGACGTAAATTGTATACAACTGATTGAAACCTTTTTACATATTAGTCGGATTAGTTCATCAAACTGGATGTTACTTTGTATGAACCAGCAGTATCTCCCTTTTTTTCGTATTTCTAAGAACAGTTATTCGCTGTTCGTGAACAACTGGATTTTAATGTATCTTGTATTGTTCTGAAAAACATTAAGCGGACATTTTAAAAAAAAATTGTCTTCTGTTTCAAGAACAAGACCATTTAACGGAGTGTGTACATTTGAACTAAAAGCACTCCAATGTTTTTAATGATTCATTTGTTTGATAACATTAACTGGACATTTATCCAAGTCGTTATTTTTGCAAATCAGCAACGTAACTTTTAATATTAATAATTTAATTTTGAATGTTACATGTCTTTTGATTGGCTGAAAGTTTTTTGTCTATCAGCTCATAGACATCATTTTGTCATTGACCGTGACGTCATCAACGTTTTTTTCATGATTTACTCCTTAGAAATGGAATTTAGAATTAAATTATAAGGAATGAATGTAATATTTACAATAGCTTGCAGGTATTTCCTGAATATCGACGACCCATTTGTATAATTTATCAAATAAAAGTACTCTTTTTAATCCAATTTTATATAACACGAAATAGATAAAAATAATTTAAGCGTCATCAGTATCATAATGCTGCTTATATAAGTCCTGTTCTATAACATCTATCATTGCCTCTAAGAATACCTAAATAGACAATCGTGACGTCTTTCAAGGAAATGTATCAGATTTTTCTATTACAAAAATCAATAGAGAAATGTTAGTGTATTAAAATATATCAAACTTATCAGTTGAAATAATCATTGTAAAATACAGGGTTTAGTTCTCTTAAGAATAGTGTTCAAGACAATTATGATATCCTATATGAAGGAATATCACTTATAGAAGGTTTAATGACAATTTTCAAATATTTTCTATATCTAGATTTGGATAATTATACTAGCAAAATTCGTACGTCATCATTTGATACGAATTTTCATTTTAAATTAGTGGTCCCCGTACAAATATAAAAAATACAGGAAAAAGCTAACACTAGCAGATATCTAAGGGCTACAATATCTTAACCTAACTTATTACCTTTATATACGGAACCATGGAATCAGGGATATTCATTCGACTTTCATAGCGTTTTGAGGTGAATATAATTTGAATGAAATAAAAATTAGGAGAAAAGACAGACATGTGTTTGTCTAAAAGCTTGAAAAATTGTGATAATGTATGTTTGCAATGTATGTTCATTTGAGAACAACACCGTGTGTATTTTTTAAAAAGGAAAACTCTACATCTTACTTCTACTAACCGTGTATTCAAAATAAACCACGCTTACTGATCTAATATTAAATATACACGGTTCACACGTGTTCGCTTTAAACCAATAATATTCCTAGAAGTTTATAGGGGGTAAGATAAATACCCCAGATGCAAGAGCATACTACTTTAGTCTCGGCGAACATGCTTTATTTATTATAAAAATAAGAAGATGTGGTATTATTGCCAATGAAACAACTCTCCACCAGAGTTGTGGTTTTTTTTTGGTACGTGATTCGTGGCGATCTGATGAGTCAAGACATTTACAACTGAGTTTTATAGTTCTTATGATGTACTTTTACACAATTGTTGCAGGTTAGGGAGGTTGAGCGTTCACAAGCATGTTTAACCCCGCCACATTCACAGGCACTTGTCTCAGAAAAAAATTTCTATATACCTTAATATAACACAAGGTACTTAACTCGCAGTTTTGAAAAATGTCAGCCGGTCGCGAAATTCAAAACTGCGAGTTAAGTACCTTGTGTTATATAAAGGTATATAGGAAATTTTTTTTCTGAGACAAGTGCCTATGGCCACATTCTATATTTACGTGTCTCAAGTCAGGAGTCTGTAATTCAGTGGCTGTCGTTGGTTTCTGTCTGTTATATTTGTTTTTCGTTTATTGTTTTGTTTAAAAACGGGCCGTTGTTTTTTTTCGTTTTGATTGTTTCACATTTTGCCTGAGCCATTTAAGGCTGACTATACGACATGAGCTTTATAAAATTAAGTAAGAAGATGTGGTATGATTGCCATTGAGACAACTCTCCACCAGTATACTATACGGTTTTTTGTTTTGCTCATGATTGTTAAAAGCTGCACGGTAGTAAACAATTATTGCTTATATCCACGCTATTTGGACTCTGTGTAAAAGTTGTCTTATTGTAATCATACTACATCTCCTTATTTTATATTACATCAAAATGGAAAGTCCACGATGTGAAAACTGAAGTCATCTCTTTCGTTGTTTGCCATCACCCTTCACTGTCGAAAAAAACCATTAGTCAAGCATAAACGATTCAATTTTTAACACAATAACGAAAGGAAAGCAACATTCACATAATGACTTATAAGGTCAAGTGTCCGTGTCCATAGGTAAATTGCTGTAGTGTCCAACTTGCATGATAAAAAAAGTGTCTGCACAAAATTCAACGAACAGAGCATTAATTAATTTTCGAGATACCTGCTATCATATGAAGCTAATATTCTTCCAACAAAGCTTGAAATAAGAACCGTTTGGTTCTGCGCTTCCAATGTATTTTTAAGTGTTGACTTGATTATACACGATGAACGTTTAATCCAGTAGAGCATTTAAAATATCCAATATGTGCTTTCAAATTACTACCACTTGGTAGCTACCATTTCTGGTTATTGTAGAAAAAACTTGGGAATTATGTATTTGTTGATCCTGCTAAACAACCAAAATTATTATTGTTATTAAAATTGCGTTTGAGTCAATAGGGATAATTTTAGCTTCCAAATTGTAAACTTTCATTTCTATGTAGCTACATTACAACAGCGCCTGTATACATTGTTTATATCTCCCAATTGATACGATATTTCCGAACTTGCTCTTCCTATTTCGATTTCCTTTATAGAGGATTTGTGCTTACATGGAAGCTATTGAACCCATGGTTGCAAATGGTAAAGTGGAAGTCATTTTTCCGAAAATTTTACGAACCCATCAGTTATTTGGTTGATCGATATGGAATCTTCGTGTCACAGATGACCACAGATATGTTCCAATTGTCGTAACAACAATTCCGTTGTCTTTTCACGATTTTGACATCACCGAATGAAACTTATCACCAAATGTGTACTTACCATGGTCAACATGACGGTTTCGTATGAAGCGTTTTGGGATTTGTTTGTTTTAATGTCGTTTTACGTTTTTTTGTTTGTTATGGCAATATCAGTTTCTCTTCGATTATTGATTTTGAATACCCTATTAGTATTTTCCACCTATATGCTACAATAAGTAGAACAATGCGCAAAAATCAAATATTGATAATAAAATATAATTCATATCAAGTTTATAATTAAATGAGCAGGTAAATATATTTTACCATTTAGGACAAGACAGGTGGAAAACCTTATATATTAATCATCGAGACGGAACAAGATACCAACAGGACACTTCCGATGAAGTACTTATGTATAAGTATATATGGTATATAACTCAGGATGTTAATGCAAACTTAAGGGGTTGACTGATGTAAGTTTTGGCGAAAGAATGAGTGGAGGCTAAAACCTACGGCAAGATTAACGAGTGCAAACTCATAGTCCTATTCGTCTTCGTTGGAAGGAGAAAACATTATTATTTAATGTTCAGCGGTAATTAATTTAATAAAGTGACTAAATCTAGGATGAAAAATCTTTGGTAGCATCTTTAAAACAGTTATTGAGAAAAACTACTACACGTTAAGGTATCACCTATCCGTTATTGTAAATATAAAAATAAGAAACAACTCTCCTCCAGAGACCAAATGACATAGAAGTTAACAACTATAGGTCACCGTACGGCCTTCAACAATGAGCAAAACCCATACCGCATAGTCAGCTAAAAAAGGTCCCGAAATGACATATGTATAAAACAAGTCAAACGAGAAAATTAATGGCCTGATTTATGCACAAAATAATGAGCAAAAAACAAATATGATATACAGAAACGAACGACAACCACTGAATTACAGGTTCCTGACTTGGGACAGGCACGTACAGAATGTGGCGGGGTTAAACTAGTTTGAAGGCGCCATCCCGCCCCCTAACCTGGGACAGTGTTGTAACAGTACAACATAAGAACAAACTTATACCTTTTTGTTTAGGGCCAGCTGAAGCCCGCCTTCGGCTGCGGGATTTTCTCCCTGTTTAAAAGACCCATTGGTGGCCTTGGGCTGTTTTCTGCTCTTTGGTCGGGTTGTTGTCTCTTTGAAACATTCCCGTTCCCATTCTCCATTTTATAAAAATCAGTTGAAAAGGGCTTAACTCATCAGATCGATACAAAGGAGAAAAACAACAACACAGACCGGACGTGGCAGGGTACTTATACATCCCCACAACAAAAAAGACACTAAGTACAGATCTGAGAGTACTCAAAGTTACTGACAGCTAGTTCAAAGCCAATAACAACTAATAAAAAAATCATGCATCTAAGACTAAAATATCAATCAGTACACATCAAACATCCAATGGATTTAGTGCAAAGACGCCATTAACAGTCAGAGAAAAATATGACCTTGTGCAATGCCAAGATACAGGTATCGACAGATTGTAGAGCCATGAATGTACATATGCATATAAAAATAATATTTAGTTTAATTTTAATTTACTGATAACAAAATCTATATTGATATCACTAAAAACAATATTCAAAGATCTAATTACAGTGTTGAATTGGTAACCTTTTAGAATAAGGTTATTTAAATTATCGATAAGTTTACCCGGATCGTATCTAAATTTCCGGGCTCGGTAATCAACATCTCCGTAAAACTTAGGATGTGCTATCCCGTTTGAAATAAGAGTAGCTACACAAGACTATTAAAAAAGTATACTAAAGGGACTAGTGAAAAATCAAATTCAATGACAATCACATGCTTCGCTGAGCGCAGCCTGATACGACCGCAGAGGTCGAACCCTGAACAGTTGGGGCAAATTTGGACACAATATTCAAGCTTGATACTGTCTGAATTTGGATTGTGATCAAATTTTTACATAATAAAGGTTTCTGACACAAATTAAATGTGGTCATAGATCTTAAAAATCTATTGCGCAATACTGTGTAATTGAAGATTTCCTCTTGAAACTTTTCAAAAAATTTGAAATTTGAAAATTTTGAAAAAAAAATCCCCCCAATCTTTTTGAACCCCCCTAGCCCCCTTTGAAGCAATTACCCCCAAACTCTATCCCAGCCTTCCCTTTGTAGTATGGAACCTTGTAGTACAATTTTAGAGGGATCCATACACATAAACACAAGTTATTGTCTGGAAACAAGAAAAATGCTTGTTTTTGGCCCCTTTTTGGCGCCTTATTCTTGCATGTTTGGGGCAATTACCCCCAAACTTAATCCCAGCCTCTCCTTTGTGATATGGAACCTTGTGGTACAATGTCAGTGAGATCCATACACTTACACACAAGTTATTGTCTGGAAACTACAAAAATGCTTGTTTTTGGCCCCTTTTGACCCCTAATTCCTAAACTGTTGGTACCAAAACCCCCAAAATCAATCACAAACTTCCTTTTGTGGTATTGAACCTTCTTGTAAAATTTCATAGAGATCCATTCACTAAAACTAAAGTTATTATCCGGAAACCAAATGTGTCTTCGGACGACGCAGACGACGCAATTGACGCAAAAAATGTTTGCGGTCGTATAAAAATGAGATACAGATCGTAGCTTACAAAATGAATAACAAACACAAGCTCTCGTGTTATAATAATAACTAAATTTTGTGCTGATAATTAATTTTTTTATATAGTAGTGATAGCGGAAGGTAAACCTATACTGCCTCGCTCGAAACACCATTTTCATTGTCCGGTATAAACGCCTGTAATTATCATATCCGATGTTGCAAATAGGAAACATTAGAGAGTAAAAGTTAAAGTAATGTTCACTTCGTTATCGTCAACCAACTTGTGATAACGATCATGTGACTTCTTTAGAAATAAAGTATGTCAACACACAAGTGCAATCTGTTATTTACAAAAAAATGGAAGTTTTTTGAATTTTTGAACTATAACAACAAATGTTTCCTTTTTAAAAAAATACAAATGACACACAGTTAACAATTCATAAACCTGAGTATTTTTATTACACTAGAAGCTGTATACATTGTGCCAATATGACAGTTGTTATCCATTCATTTGATGTGTTTGAGCTTTTGATTTTGCCATTTGATAAGGGACTTTCCGTTTTGAATTTTCCTTGGAGCTCGGTATTTTTGTTGTTTTACCTTTTTTATATAGTATCAAATCTAAACATACTCATGAATATAAGTGGACAAATTTTGTTGTACATAGGAAGACTGTTGTGCACTTTTATAGTGCTGAAAATATTACGCAATTCGATTGGAACAAGTCACAAGTAATGTTTTGCTTCATCGCTAATGATCTCTTATGAGGTCCGTAAATTATTACGTCAAATATAATTAATCTGTAGTACAAATGTGTTAATACAATAGTTAGGATACATGATATATGTAGTTAAAGTGGCAAAAAAAACTACAACAAAAAACAAACCCAGAATGTAAAGTATAATTACATGAACAAGGAAAAAACTTCAGTTTATATTTCATTTTCCAATCTGAAATTTACATGGCCAATCTATGATACCGGTAATATAGATAGGTCTTCTATGTTTTTAATCAAGTTTCTCTTCCCTTAGTAAAGATAAATAATACACAATTAAAATTGTTTCCCTAATGATTACAATGACAAATCTGGTTCTAAGAGGCAATTCAACGATTTTGTCCACATAGTTTAAAAGAAATTTATGTATTTAAACAATCGAATACGAGCAATAAAATAACCCTCTCCATCTTCAAATTATGAATGAACGAATCTTTCCCCACTAAATGCCACGGTGATATTAACACAAAATCATGTAAGGAGCAGTAAATGAAAATAACACTTGATTATTTCCAAAGTTTGTTTCTGGATTTACCTTCATCAGGAACGCTAAAACCCAAATAGTTGAAAGACACGGGTGTATAAGATCTAATCGCGTGAAGAGCTATACGACCAAAAGGACCCCCCTCCCTTCCAAAGAAAAAAAAATCATCTAATGTCAACCTTTCCTGAGATAGTTGGAACCTTAGTTTCTTAATAACATCCAAGGTACCAATAAATGTGTCTTCAGTAATGCTCGAGGTTAAAATATTTGAAAATCCAAACTTAATAATAAAAAAATAAAGAGCAGAACAAAAAGAATAGTCAAAGTCGGACAAGGAATCAGAGCTTTGTATGAGGGAGATATATTCCTTACATTAAAATAAATTCCAAACTTTTGTAACAGCAAATTTTGACAATATCAATATTTTCATTTCGGTACTGGTTACTGAGTTAATGATACCAACGGGGAATAACCATGCTAGTAAATAAAATAATACTTTATTAATTTCGTGCGTCCAAAGCGAATTTTTCTGAATTCATCTTCCTCAGGAATGCTCAAACCTAACAACTTGAAAGGCAAGGAAGTATATGTCCTTAACACTTGAAGTGCTAAATAACCAAATGGGACATAAAAAATAACTAAATGCATCTTAGGTCAATTAAGTAAAGTACTAGGTCAGTGCTAACCTGGTGGCAAATAGTTGCTTCCAAATTTAAACCTGCAAAAGTAACCATATCATCCCGGGAATCAGAAACTTTATTTTGCTATTTTCTGCTGCCAATAATTCTCAGTTTTGACACTAACAGCTAGCACCTGGGGAGGATCCAGGATTTTTGAAAGGGGTGGAGTAATTTCATAAAAAAGATTATATACCGCCGAGCGAAGCGAAAAAAGTTTTGGAGATTTTATGCTAAAATATCATGTAAATCGTTAAAAACATAATATAATAAAAACAAATTGAGAAAAAGGGGGCGTACGCCCTCTACGCACCCCGTTGATCCGCCACTAGGCACATATCAAAATTGAAAATATAAAAAGTCACCGAGACCAGGGATGAACTACCTGTAATTGTAATTTCCCTTGCCTTTCGGTTTTATTTCTGTTTGTTTAATCAATGCATGTGTGTTTTAGTGTTTTACTTTCGGCAGTGTAGTTAATTTCATATATGAAAATAAATAGTACTGACTCCTCTGCACCAGGCACGAGGATGACATGCCAGTTATGTGCAACTTATTACAATATCTTACCATCTCATTAATGTCCCGATACACATTTTAATATGCACCCACCATGCCATATAGCACCGTCCCTTGGTGCCTCCTGCAGTTAAGCTAGATATATTTAGCCTACTCACAGAATTCTTTTTTGTTACTTTCTAGAAGTGTGCTTGAGACGAAGGTTTTATATATACTCCTATATATATACGAATATGTGAAAACTGTTGCTTCTTATTTGTGTTTGTAACTATGTATACTGTATTGTTTATTATATTTGTAAAAATAATATTATAATGATATTATATTATGCTCCTTGTGAGCCCATTTGATGGAAATAAAGCATCTTCTTCTTCTTCTTCTGAATTAAAGGAGATATGGGTTGTTTGTCAATAAGACAACAAAACAAAAATACCAAGAATATATCAAGAAACTCAACATCAACAGTATAGACATGTTTCTACACGTACATGGATTTTCTATGATAGAAGTGTCCGAGCAAGCGCAGACGTCATTAGAATTATCAAGAAATGCATGTTTTTTCATAGAATCTTAAGAATTGTGATATCAACAGTATTCTATTTGAATATTTGCGGGCGTACTTTTTTTATTTGATGCAAGTGAATCATCAAATATATTTCTCTTTTTTTCCTAAGTAATTATAGGATACATATTTCAGTGAATGTGAAACGATGCAAAACATTTTGAGACTTGAAAAAACCCTTTAACAGACGCGAAAGATACCAACGGGACATTCAAACACATAAGTCGAAGACAAAGCTGACAACGCCATGGCAAAAAACAAAAAAACGACCAAAAGAGAACAACTGTCAAAATCGTCTACGTTGACAAAAGCCTTGAAAAAAAGTAAAATCGACTATTTGTATATGCCAAAAACAAAATATACAATTGCAGGAAATAGTTTGCCAGCCTTTTTATGAGAAAAGATGTTTAGTATTGTATGCAAACAATCTGTAATCATTTGTGTTTAATATTATGCAACATTTGTAAATATTTATTGACTCAGTGTTGATATCTGTATACACCACATGCTTCTCAATAAATTTGTTATTTTCATTTCTTTTGTATATGCTTTCACATGCTGAATTTATAATTCATAATGTTTCTTTTAATGTAACGATATCCCATTCATCCTAAATTTACTCTGTCTTTAAGCGCTCATCCATGCACGTATTTTCTCCCGTTTCGACAATCTGCAGTATGTTTATCGGAACTCACATCTTGGTTAATGGCATTTTTATCAAATAAACTCAATAATCAAAATATCGCACAAAAACCTTGACCTTTAGATCTGCACAACAATCGCGTTGATATTTCGAAAAACAAACCCAAAAGATCATAATTGTAATAAACACTGACGTGAGACTTACTAGTGGGTTTTATTCATTAATCGCGGCAGTGATTGAAGATTTTAAGCGGAAAACTTGTATTCCTGTTAAGATAGCATGTCTCTCGACTGGAATTCAAATAACGAAAATATATAGCATGTTTAAGAGGGGTATTTGCGAATAATACCAGTCGAGATAAGGTACAATTACCTGAGCCGCAAAGCGAATGAAATTTCTTCTCAAGACCGATTTCGTTTGCAAATATTACTCCTGCACATGATAAATCTTGATAACACAGATATATTATGCCTCGCATTTTTGTTATTTTCATAGTAAAATGCAAATGTTGAAATTAAAATAGCAATACTTTAACATGTAAGTTATGCAAAATATTTAAAGTCAATGAACCATGACTGAGAGGACGTGGCCAAATAATAACCATGGAAATAAGATGTGCCAATACTTATACAACTGAATACCAAATAGCGTTGTCTTATCATAAGTTGTTCCCCTTAAACTAACCTAATCACAAACTTTAACATGTAAAGTATGCAAAAGTTTAAAAGTCAATAGACCATGACTAAGGGGGCAGGACCAAATAATCTCCATAGAAATGTGCCAAATTCTTATACTACTGCATATCAAATATCATTGATTTAATATTAGTGGTTCCAATTAATCTGAACTACCGGTAATCACATACTTTAACAAATTGTTGACGCCGCAGACGCCGTCGGAAACAGCATACCTATGTGTCGCTTTTTGACTTCGTCAAGGCGAGACTAAAAACCACCGCATGTAATAAAGCGCACAAATGATCAAAAGTCTCCGTAAAAGACGAAAAAGGCATATACTTATTTTGCAAATACCCGTGACGGCAGAGTGGGTAAAATAGGTATATGCTTGTGCATATACCACAAAATACACTTTCTATCAACCATGCAATCAAAATCCAGGGTACTTATAGAATTAATAACGTAAAAAAATATATGTATTCCATAATCGGTCAGGATTTGGGCTTTTTGACGATATACCTAGTATCGAGCTTGCTTTTATCTATTATTCATGATTTTCGTTCCTAAGAATGGACAAATTAGAAATTAATTCGTATTCTTCATCATTAACATTTCAATGAAAGTTCTATGTAAAACGTAAACAAAATCGATTTTAATGACAAAGAATGTTTTTATTCATGACTCGGAGATATAGAAAATTGTTTTCTTCTCTTTTCGATAAAAGTTTTTTTGTGATACATGTTCGGAAATTGATAATAAAGGGATATCAGTTATACTTGATTGTACAATTTGGTTCTATGGATAAAAACTGACTCGGTTTTCGGTTAAAAGGAGGTAAAAAGAATCACGAGCTCAATTTTGTTGTCCATGTTTATTAGAAACAAAATTGAAATAGTGAGAAATGAATATCAGCTATTGGTGTAAATATAACGAGAAATGGTGTGTTAAATTATGCAATTATGTTCTTCATTCAAATTACTTCAAAGAGTTCGGCACCGCCTCGGATGTCTCATGGTAGCGTGTTCGCCTGAGTACGGGAGGTCGTGGGTTGGAACCCCGTTCTGGTCAAACAAAAGACTAACCAATGGTATTTGGTGCTTCTCCATCCATCCATTATCATCAGCATCATCATCAAAGAGTCCGGAATCATTGAGTTCCCTTAAAATGCCATTTTCCAATAACAAAAGAGGCGGCACTATGATTATTTTGCGGATTTATTCACAACCGAATTTGTTAAAAATTCAGGATCCTAAAGATTATTTTATAATAAAACGCTGAACCCCAAAATGTTACTTTGTAGCCTATGCAAATAATTACTTTCTTTTAACCTTTCCTATTATTTGCATGAAGATTTTGAACAGACAGCAGGAGCAAACAAATTAAATTCCAGGAAATTTGTTAATTGGAATTAGCATCGGAGTACGCATCAAATTCATAAATAATAGATATAAGAAGATGTGGTATGAGTGCCAATGAGACAACTCTCCATCCAAGTCAAAATTTATAAAAGTAAACCATTATAGTCAAAGTACGGTCTTCAACTCGAGCCTTGGCTCACACCGAACAGTAAGCTATAAAGGGCCCCAAAAATTATTAGTGTAAAACCATTCAAACGGGAAAACCAACGGTCTAATCTATATAAAAACGAGAAACGAGAAACACTTATGAACCACATCAACAAACGACAACTACTGAACATCAGATTCCTTTGTTTTTCGTTTATTGTTTTTAGCATAAATCAGTTCGTTGTTTTTCACTTTTGAATTGTTACACATTTGTCATTGCTCTCTTAAAGCTTACTTTACAGTATGAGTTTTGCTCATTTTTGAAGGTTGTAAGTTGACCTATTATTGTTGTTTACATCCTCGTCATTTAATCTCTGGTGGATAGTTGTTTCACTGGCAATAAACAACATCTTATTGTTTTTGTATAAGTGTCTCCATAATAATTCAAAGCTCTAGATCTCTCCGAATCTAGAAAAGCTTCTAATAAATACGAGACACTATTCGAGATCTATGTATCCGCACTAAATTCCGACATACAACTAAAGACAAGCGTTGATGAGGTTCCTGAATTGGGATTTGTACATGAACATGTAACGGAAATAAACTAGTTTCGAGATCACATTTTAATCAGTGGAGATAAAATGTCTTGTAAGAATTGTATTTTATTAATTATTGTATATATGGAACATATGTATTTCTCTATACCTTGTCAAAATGATGGTTTATTGAGAACAGGAGTACTTATAAAAATACTCTGTATAATCTGAACTTATGTGGTTCATAAGTATTTCTCGTTTCTCGTTTTTTATATAGATTAGACCGTTGGTTTTCCCCATTGGCACTCATACCACATCTTCTTATATCTATGACAGCCATCAACGAACGTGCAAACGTGTCTACTTCTGAAGGCCATGTGATGACATCTAGAATAAAATTGAGAATGGAAATGGGGAATGTGTCAAAGAGACAACAACCCGACCACAGAACAGACAACAACAGAAGGTCACCAATAGGTCTTCAATGCAGCGAGAAATTCCCGCACCCGGAGGCGTCCTTAAGTCTTTTTTTCGTCGTTGTGTTACTGTCATATGGATATATGCACCATATCTCCTTTGATCGTATTATTATACCTCCTTTTGTTCATATAATCAAATTCAGACGATAATGGAGAAAAGTACAATGCATGTTTTGGAGTATGTCGGGTTAATTCTAAACATTCAAAAGAACCATTATATTTACCTTACTGTAGGTGGAAGGTTACTATTTAATAGTGCGACTGAGCCATATCCAATCTTATAGAAGGTGTTTACTCCAAAAAGTGGTCGAAATTACTAGCTGTCTGTATCTAAAAGAAAACCTTGTCAGTTTTCATACTGGAGGTCGGTGGTTCTCTCCGGCTTCCTCCACCAATAAAAACTGACCGCCACGAAATAGCACAATAGTACTGAAAGTAGCGTTAGCATACCAATCAATCAATTAACAGAAAACCAAACAAAAACCACAGAGAGGGGTCATTTATGATATTTTGAAAGGCTTAATTTAGTAGTATAAAATTCAAGATTTTTATCTTGAAAATTATTACTTTATCCCCTATACTAATATATTTAATGTATAAGAATGTACTTGTACAGTTTTTTCTTGAAGATTGAATCAATTCAAAATAATATGATTGTTTAAGGTGTTTTTTCCAAGAGACAAAAATAAACTGGAACTGCATACCAGTAGGAGATATGGCTGTGAAAAAACAAAGACCAACTAATCATTACCATTGGCAAAGTTCTCGTACAAAGTCACGACTATTTTTGGATTTTTTTTTCAAAACAAATTAGTATATGGAACTGATAATTAAAATCAGCTTAAATGTCATTCCAGTTCGAATTTCCTATTGATTTCTGGGAAATGGATATACGTGTATACAAAACGAAAACAAACCAAAACGGACGGAAGTACGGAAAGGGAAAAATTCATATCCTCCACTGCCAAAATAGAAAAAAAAGGTCATTCGTATCATTCAACAAACGAGCAAAGCAAATATATTCGTTATAGTATATGTAAAGTTAAATGCATTCACGAGTTTCAAGATAGATATGATATAAAACTTCCTTTTTGTCTATTTACAAGTGTTTTAATGACACACAAATTGTGAAGTTAAAATCACTTGACATTTCCTTCCTTATTCCGTTTTATATTAACACGCGGGCGCTGTACGGTACAAATAGGTTATTACATATACTGGGCAAATATGTGTATTTAATATGTGAAAAAAAAAAAAAAAAACACGCTTTCCACTAGTTTCTAGCATACGCAGTAATTTTTAGCTTTGTTTTACTACCTGTAAAGCATTTTAAGTAATGTTTCTTCAGAAACAAGTTCTCAATATGTCACAAAACATGGCATTTATATCGGGTACAATAACGTGGAACTGCCAAATTAAACATATTTGTTTTTGTTTCATTAAAAACAAAATTTGATAAAATCTAAAAGAATTTGAATATTTAAGGGTCTTTATGATGCATGTTAATATTATGTCAATAATTTACACCCTTATTCATTGTCTTCAAATTTTATACGGCTAAACACATTGCTGCTCATAATTTTGATAAACTATTGTGATTCTTACACTTTGAAGTTTTTATTTTGCATTCAAGGACATTCAGGAGGAAGTTGAATACCTCCCTTAAAATATTTCACATGAGGATGTTTTCAAAAAGTATCCGTCAATACTCAATAAATTAACAGTTAACAGAATCGTAGCTTCATTTGTGTACATTGAGGTTATGGCAACATAATGGTATGATTTTAAGAAAAAAGAAACCTAATCATAAATCCCTAAAAGTTTAAAATTGAATTTGGCCAATTTTGGGTAATTATCTAAAAATAAATAAGAAAGACATTCGATGTATTCATTAATTTGTGTGAGTTTAACGTTCAGTGGCAATAATAAAGACATTCAAAATATTAAAATAAAGTTAAGCCATGCCAAACCTTTCAAATAAAAATTAATACTTTTAATGTCGTATGTTCGGTAAAAGTAATGATGCATTAACATTGTCTTCTACGGAATAGTATAGTAATAAATACTTTTCGATTTCTTTGACATATGTAAACTTGTTAACAAATATTCAAGGTATATCATTAATACTTACATATCTCAATACGATAACAAATAGTATACATTTTTGTTTAGGGGCCAGCTGAAGCCCGCCTCCGGGTGCGGGATTTACTCGCTGTGTTGAAGACCCATTGGTGGCCTTCGGTTGTTTTCTGCTCTTTGGTCGGGTTGTTGTCTCTTTGACACATTCCCCATTTCCATTCTCAATCTTATATATGTTTTATGCAATTGTGAATGTTCAGAAGTATGGAATGATGTCATAAGAACTTTATTTATAGCTAAGATAGCTTTAATTATTTTTAGTATAGATTCAAGAATTTGTTGAAAATTAAATTGCTTGAGAAATAATACGGGGAAACTGGCTCTTCCTGTTTGTTTTTAAACAGGACAGGTACTAATTAAAACCACTTCAGTTTGTACAAATTACATAAGTATCTTCTCTGTTTCACGTCCGTTGAAAAAAGAATAATCTGGGGATTTTCCATTAAAAAATGACTAAAATCAATGTCTATACTGTTGTTATTTATAGTAAATGACCATTTTATACCACGACACGGATAACTGCTATTTAAAGCGCATATTAATGCAAACTTATCAAATTATCACTATAGAGAGACAGAAGATACAAAAGGGATATCCAAACTCATGTCGAACATAAAATCACAACGCTTGGCAAAAAACACGAGGAGACAAAGTCTAAGTCAAAGTCAAAGTCAAAGTCAAAGTCAAAGATTTTATTGATATAAAATCCAAAATCTGGATTGTCATCAACACACAAACAAAGAACAAACATTAATCATTACAATCAATTATATATCAATAAATAACATAAAAAAAATATATAAAGAGATATATATAAAATCTTGTAATTTTTCGATTTTTTTCCCCCTTCTCTATTTGACTGAGGAGGTACAGTTTTAGATACTAGTAATACAATTTATATAATATATAACATAAAATAACTTAAGTTAGTGAACGTCTGAACTTGTACATCTCATTAATACCTTTTATGCAACATTTACTGACATCATGATCATTGCTTCGAAATATGAAATAGAATTTTTCAATGTCTGAAAGATTATTGAAAGATGGTAAAATATCTGAAATATTCTGAAAAAATTTATTCCTCAAATCATTGAGTTTGGTACATTTTATGGTAAAGTGTAATTCATCTTCAACTTCAAATTTATATAGGGGGCATAATCTGTTTTCTAAATCAATCTTTTTACGTCTGCCTTTTTCAATCATAAGGATACTATTACTTATCCTTATTCTTACAAAGTTTGAAATATCAGCTCTGTCTATATCTAATTTTAAAAAGTTCTCCATATCAAATTTCTTCTTCAAATCCTTGTAGGTTCTTAATTTGTTTCCTCTTTTATCAATAACACTTTTTGAAATGGAATGGTCCCAAAATTTTATGAAATCATTTTCAGTTTTTATATATAGCAAAAGTTAAAACGATCTTTACTGAATGAATTTTGATTTTCCCAGACATGTTTAAATCCAGCTTTTCAAATAACAATTTAATTTTGTTCTATACCAGTCGGAGTTATTATTAACACTTGATGAATAAATCTTATTTATTAAACTATCTGGATTTGAATTGACTACATGATGCCAGTAACCTACACAAAGTTTGATAGCATCAACAGAACATGGGATCATACCAAATTCTCCCAAAACTGCCAAATTTGATGCAGTTTTGCTTACTCCTAAGATGTATTTAGCAAATTTAATTTGTACTTTTACAGGTTGATATAAAAATTATCTCGACTCCATGGAAGCATTATTTTTCAACAAAGTATCTAGACATAAAATTTCACTACAGTCAAGAAGTATAGGTTTTACACATGAGTCAAATAATTTAAGATTTGGTAATATATTTAGTTTGTCTGCATGTAGTGTTTTGTAAATGCAAAATGAAGCTTTCCTTGCTTTTTACTTAAATATTCATTTGCTTTGGTGAAGCTACCTGAAGGTTTAAATAATATTCCAAGATATTTATATTCTTGTGTAATTTCTAGTGCATCTTCCTTGTACTTAAAATTGTCTTTTTTAATTACTCTTCCAGATTTATTGAATATAATAACCTTTGATTTGTCTATATTTACTGATAAATTCCATGGAGACAAGCAACTCTACAAAACACAACCCATTAAAAAACCAGGGCTCCTTTCATGTGGAACCCGTCGTGTTCTGTTGTTCCCTTAATGTGGAACCCGTCGTGTTCTGTTGTTCCCTTAATGTGGAACCCGTCGTGTTCTGTTGTTCCCTTAATGTGGAACCCGTCGTGTTCTGTTTTTCCTTCATGTGGAACCCGTCGTGTTCTGTTGTTCCCTTAATGTGGAACCCGTCGTGTTCTGTTGTTCCTTTCATGTGGAACCCGTCGTGTTCTGTTGTTCCTTCATGTGGAACCCGTCGTGTTCTGTTGTTCCCTTAATGTGGAACCCGTCGTGTTCTGTTGTTCCCTTAATGTGGAACCCGTCGTGTTGCTCATGTAGGTACAAACTCGGAGATAAGTGTAATTCGCTGATGTCATATTCGAGGAAAAGAGGACGGGATTATGGTTACGACAAATTGATCATATTCATCGTCATCCGTGAAACAGATATTCCTTAACTGTCAATCAACTCATGATGGCGTCCGTAAAATTTTCGAAGGGATGACTTCAACTTTTCCACTTTAACGTAACAGATCAAAAGAAAGATTTTTGTTTTCTGTTTTACACGATAAATGTACATAACAATGAATATTCCGAAGTGCAGCCGTCGATTTCAAAGTGAAGGACGTTTGATTTAAATATCAGAAGGTTTAGTGCTATGAGCGTACTTTCAGTTATGCAGTTTGGTGTATATGGAAAACCTTTGATGTTCTCTGTTAAATCTATTCACAACTTGTCTTTGCTCCAAGCGAATAAGAACTTGATATATATGTGCAGTGTAGACTCCGTCGATTTAGAACTTGATATACAGTGTAGATTCCATGCGATTTAGAGCTTGATATACTGTTTATAGGCTCCGGGCGATTTAGAGCTTGATACACTGTATAGACTCCGGGCGATTAAGAGCTTGATATGAAGCGATGACTCCGGGCAATTTAAAGCTCGTTATACGGTGTAAATACTGTATAGACTCCAGGAGATTTAGAGCTTGCTATACTGTAAAGACTCCGGGCGATTAAGAGCTTGATATACAGTGTAGATTCCGACCGATTTAGAGCTTGATGAGCTGTATATAGACTTCGAGCGATTAAGAGCTTGTTATAAAGTGTAGACTCCGGGCGGTTTAGAGTTTTATATACTGTGTATAGAGTCCGGGCGATTTAGAGCTCGTTATATGGTGTAGAGCTTAATATACTGTATATTGATCCCGAGCGATAATGGTATAGACTCCTAGCAATTTAAAGCTTAATATTCTGTATATAGACTCCGGGCGATTTAGAGCTTGATATACAGTGTAGACTCCGGTCGATTTAGAGCTTGATTAGCTGTATATAGACTCCGAGCGATATAGAGCTTGTTATATAGTGTAGACTCCGGGCGATATAGAGCTTACTACACTGTATATAGAGTTTGGGCGATTTAGAGCTCGTTATATGGTGTAGATTCCGGGCGATTTAGAGCTTGCTATACTGTATATGACTATGGGCGATTTTGAGTTTGATATACATTGTAGACTTCGAGCGATTTAGAGCTTGTTATATAATGAAGACACCGGGCGATTTAGAGCTTAATATACTGTGTATGGAGTCCGGGCGATTTAGAACTCGTTATATGGTGTAGATTCCGGTCGATTTAGAGATTGCTATACTGTAAAGACTCCGGGCGATTAAGAGCTTGATATACAGTGTAGACTCCGGCCGATTTAGAGCTTGATTAGCTGTATATACACTCCGAGCGATTTAGAGCTTGTTATATAGTGTAAGACTCCGGGCGATTTAGAGCTTAATATACTGTGCATAGAGTCCAGTCGATTTAGAGCTCGTTATATGGTGTAGAGCTTTATATACTGTATATGGACCCCGAGCGATAATGGTATAGACTCCGGGCGATTTAAAGCTTAATATACTGTATATAGACTCCGGGCGATTTAGAGTTTGACATACTGTATAGACTCCGGGCGATTTAGAGCTTGATATACTGTATAGACTCCGGGCGATTTAGAGCTTGGTACACTGTATAGACTCCGGGTGATTTAGAGCTTGATATACTGTATAGACTTCAGGAGATTTAGAGCTTGATACACTGTATAGACTCCGGAAGATTTAGAGTTTGCTATACTGTACAGACTGCGGAAGATTTAGAGATAGATACGCTGTATAGACTCCGGGCGATTTAAAGCTTAATATACTGTATATAGACTCCGGGCGATTTAGAGTTTGACATACTGTATAGACTCCGGGCGATTTAGAGCTTGGTACACGGTATAGACTCTGGGCGATTAATAGCTTGATATACAGTGTAGACTCCGGTCGATTTAGAGCTTGATTAGCTGTATTTAAACTTCGAGCGATTTAGAGATTGTTATATAGTGTAGAATCCGGGCGATTTAGAGCTTAATATACTGTGTATAGAGTCTGGACGATTTAGAGCTCGTAATATGGTGTAGATTCCGGGCGATTTAGAGCTTGCTATACTGTATATGACTCTGGGCGATTTTGAATTTGATATACATTGTAGACTCCGGACGATTTAGAGCTTGATAAGCTGTTTATAGACTCCGAGCGATTTAGAGCTTAATATACTGTTTCTGGACCCCGAGCGATTTATAGCTTAATATACTGTATATGGACCCCGAGCGATTTAGTCTAAGAGCTTAATTAATGGTATAGACTCCGGGCGATTTAGAGCTTGACATACAGTGTAGACTCCAGGAAATTTAGAGCTTGACATGCAGTTAAGACACCGGGCGATTTAGAGCTTGATATACTGTATAGACTCCGGGAGATTTAGAGCTTGATACACTGTATAGACTCCGGGCGATTTAGAGCTTGCTATACTGTGTAGACTCCGGGTGATTTAGAGCTTGATACACTGTATAGACTTCAGGAGATTTAGAGCTTGATACACTGTATTGACTCCGGGCGATTTAGAGCTTGCTATACTGTATAGACTCCGGGCGATTTAGAGCTTGATACACTGTATAGACTCCGGGCGATTTAGAGCTTGATATACTGTATAGACTTCAGGAGATTTAGAGCTTGATACACTGTATAGACTCCGGGAGATTTAGAGCTTGCTATACTGTACAGACTCCGGAAGATTTAGAGATAGATACACTGTATAGACTCCGGGCGATTTAGAGCTTGATACACTGTATAGACTCCGGGCGATTTAGAGCTTGATATACTGTATAGACTCAGGGCGATTTAGAGCTTGATACACTGTATAGACTCCGGGCGATTTAGAGCTTGATATACTGTATAGACTCAGGGCGATTTAGACTTTGCTATACTGTATAGACTCCGGAAGATTTAAAGCTTGATACACTCTATAGACTCCGGGCGATGTAGAGCTTGCTATACTGTATAGACTCCGGGCGATTTAGAGCTTGATATGCTGTATAGACTGAGGGCGATTTAGAGCTTGCTATACTGTATAGACTCCGAAAGATTTAGAGCTTGATACACTGTATAGATTCCGGGCGATGTAGAGCTTGCTATACTGTATAGACTCCGGGCGATTTAGAGCTTAATGAACTGTATTTACTTTGATACCTTATGTGCTGACAGCCACGAAGAGGATGAGGATGAGTGAGTGAGAACTGTATAGACACCTGCATGTTGGTGTTTTCTGTCATTAAGATTCTTATATTAATGTATACCCGCCATCTTTTTTTTAATTTACACAGAAGTAAAAAAAAAACATGTTTTTGGTTTTACTACTTGTTTTTGTTTACTTGCTTTTCTACTTTATACAGCCTCAACGTTAACTACTAAGATAAACATCTAAACAACAAAAGAAATAATTATAGTATTAGACATAACTGTTATAAAATGTCAACGACTATAATCTAAAAGAAAAAAACCCTAGAGAAAACATACATATCAAATATCTGTCGTCTATTTCAGATACTTGTTTTCAAGCCATGATTGTCGTAGGCGAAAGCGTCACGAGACTTACTGATAAATTACATAAAAGTTAAACGAATTCATGATTCAATTCACAAATGAAAAATAGGTAGACTTTTACATTACCACAGCAACTAGAAAAACTGCAATACATAAGATCAGGTGCACACAGGTTCATTAAGGTAACAAGTACGTAAATAATCATCGATCTCACGGATTTTTATGAAAATTTGCTTGCAACTAGAGCAAGATAAAAGTGCATGCTTATGAATATCGAAAAACGATATATACTTAATCAAAATCTCTCAAATTGAGGTAAACAAAAACTCTTTAAAATAATCCGGAGCTTTTGACAGTCATTGTGTATTGAAACTTTAAGTTTTGCTGTTGTTTTTTATATAACAAATATACACTTGAATGATTTATATAGCAAAAAAGGAATTTGGTAACCCTACAAATTGTATATCAATAAAACGTATATCATTAAGTGGCAATTATATATCTTTTGTAAAAATATCATAGAACAGAGTTTTGAGAAAAGATGTTTTGTGAACTTGTTTCTCTTTTCGTCGTCTGTCGTTTTTGCCATCGCATTGTCAGTTTTTCTCGACAAATGAGTTTTGAATTTCCCCTTGGTATTTTCCGCATCTGTTTACCTTAATAGGGTAAATATACTCATTGTATCGGTGTCTCTGCTAGTGGCACCCTCTGTGCGTTAACCGTTAGAAACAATTCATTGTCGCAAGGCTATATTTATCCTTATTTTCCATCGCATTCCAAATTTCCCGCCATTCATCCCGGTTCACAGTGTATTGCAGGCTTTACCAATTGTATTGAATGCTAATTTCGCGTCGTCCGGAACAAGCATGATATATTTGCCACTGGACGTAAAGCAAACAACAATCAATCAATCTTTGTATCGGTCGAAACTTTTGTTAGACCGTTTGGGAGAATTTGACTGATTTATTGCCACAGAATTGCTCGTTCTTAAAAATATATTTATTTCATGTATTTGGCGAATGATTAACACTATAAATGCAAATCGAAAAACTGAATATTTTTTTTTATAATTCTATGACTAAGACAATTGATAAATGACAGTGAAAAAGCGGTCTAATAATATTCTTTAAACAAAATATCCACATATAGGTTATCAAACCGTCGTCAACAACGGATAACGCCTAAGCCGTGTAGATCTGAACTAGTTCTATACCACAGCGTTGAACAAGGCTAGCACTTAGCTAGATCTATGTCACACGGTAATTAAACTAAAAATCACCTAATCTTTATATAAGTGTACGAAAATTCAAAAGAGAAGACCAAATACTTGAACACAGCACTTATATAAAGATAATAAATTTTAAAGAAGTAGGAGATTCGTTTATTACATTGTAAGGAAGGCAACTCTAGGTCTGAATATACCATGATACATGAAAATATAAAGAACAACAAGTCTGAGCTTGCTAAAAAAGCTGTGGACTGCTTCGCTCTATCTTAATTTAAGGTAATGTGTGTGCATGTGGTTGTTGATTAAGTATTGGAAATGTGGTATTTTTAGATATTGATTGATATAAAATGCAATAAATACTTAGTATCAGTGAAAATGATGTTGTTCTACTTTAAGAGTGTGCGTTATACACCCATTCTTTTAAAATTTTGTTCACTTTATTTGTTGAAAATTAAAACATTTACATATAGACACGACTCTGGAGGTGTGCCTAGATTGGCAGAAGTTATAAAATACAGATAATGCATTTTTGTAAACATTGTATAGGAACATTCATTTGTTTCGCAAAACAAATCGTGCATATTGCAGATTAACAAGGCAAATATACGCGTATTAATTATTTAATTATTGATATTTCAATATAGAATTTCAGTGTGCAATATATGCGCAATAAAACGAACATGAATTAATGACAGTTGATCGGAACTGAAATACACATAGTTAATTTTCCGGCATTTGATGTCTTATCCTGAGACGAGAAAAGTCTGTAATTCTTTATCTCATTTAAGCCAATAGCTGTTGCTGTATCTCAGCCGCATCATAAAGCAACCAATCAGAATCTATATGTTATAAGTAATTATTTCAAGATGGCGTGTATACCGACTGAAACTAATAGCTCCGCACCGTGATGCGAAGCAAATATGTTGATATTAATAAATAATGGTCATTCAGTTCTGCATTTTACTAATCTTGCCAATCAATGTAAAAGGCCCATTTACGTTGCCTTCATTTAAAAACTTATTCACATGCATTAGTATAAACATCTTTAAGCGTATATGTCTGATTCCGAATAAACACATTTCAATGAATAACACAGATGTGGAGTTCATATAAAAATGAGGAGATGTGGTATGATAATGATTGCCAGTAAGGTAACTATTCACCAGAGTTAAAATGAAGTGGTAGCAAGCAATTATAGATTACCGTACGGCATTCAACAATGAGAAAATCCATATCGTATAGTCCCGACATTAAAAAAATTGTGAAATAATCCAAACGAGAAAACGAACGGCCTAATTTAAAACAAACAATTTACGAAAACAATTATGACAGACATGAACCAACAATTTATATGCCTTAATGTCAATTAGACAGCAACCAAGCAATATAAATAAACTCAATTTGTGACATTAATAGTGCAACGTATATCCTTCAAAATATACAAACGCCAATACTGTATGACAAGTTTTAAACAAACAACATACGTGATGAATAAATATCAGACACCAACACCAAATAAATAAATTTTTGATTGGAAACATAAACTGAACCCAGGAAATTGCATAAACAATAAAAGATCGAGATCGGGATAATTTGAAAAAGGTGGCATTTCGGTCGTCCCTTGAAAAGATATTCACATATCTACATCGCCGAAATCAGTTTGCAATCGAACAGTATCAAAATATTCACACTAGGAATTAAAAAAAAAATAAAATTCTCAAAAGTCAGTAAAAATGACGGAGATTCGTGCCTAATGTTCCACCTGAAATAAAAATGCAGGAATGAGTATAAAACAAAATACCAAACATAAATGGTTATGTTCATAGTGGTGACGAAAAACCTAACACATGAAGCATGATTAAATGGGCCCAGCCTCATATATTCTACAAATGAACTGAATTGCATGGAAACGTAAAACAAAATTAAATAACTGAATAAAATTATTATCATCATTATGAAAAAAATGGTTCAGCATAAGTACATTTATAAAAGCAATAAAGCAGTTTATGTAAACGATCTCAAACAATGTCGAAATAATTGAAACTGAAATAAATGGGTGCAATTGCAACAACATTCCATACATCAGTGATATATCAAGAATACTTTGTTAGAAATACATTCTACATGATCGAAAAACTTAAAATATGAACATCATAACGGTTCAAAGTCAATAATTATAGAATAACTAATCGAAGAATTCAAATAGAGAAAAATATTCAACGAGTGACCGAACAACACATTAATTCACGAATGCGCGTAGCGCATGAGTTAATTATCAGTGTTGTTTGGTCACGAGTTGAATATTTTTCGATATTTGGATTCTTTGATTAGTTATTCTTTTTATTACATTGGCAAATGGTCTTTTTTTCTGAAATTAAACTAGAATACGTAAGGAACTATATCTTTTTCTAAGCATTCACAATTTGTTTTGATCCGACGTCATGACAACGCCTATTTATTGTTGTATGACGTCAGAGGAGTGAAATAACCACGTTTATTTCACATATGTGAAATAATCGGTTTTTATTTCACTGGGAAATCAATGTAATTCATTGCAACCAATGTAATAATCACGATTAATGGAAGGGATACCCTGCAAGCAAAATTATTTAATTGTCATAGAAATAGTTATTATACTTTATAGCAATGACCTAGCATCTTGTACTCCTATGTCATTTAATTTTTTTTTAATTGTTGAGACTTAAAATGTTCATAATTTCATTCAAAATCAGCTAATATACTAAGTAATTATGTATTAATTTTCTTAATTCAGGGTTTTCTTAATCTTCTCCAAAAGTATCTTTTTTATTTTTACTGACCTTCGAACTTCTGACACAAAAGACAGTTTATTGCTACGCGAAAGCAAATTTACAAACAAGTTTTCAGTTACATAAACCTTATTCTATAGGACACACTAAAGAGCATCATAAAATTGGGTAAATTTACAATATACAATTATATTATTAAAGTACAATGGTGCGTATAATACTATATTTAATGATACTATGGAATTCCTATATAGTCCATATAATACTTCCATGGTTATACTTTCATCTTATCCGACTTGAATGCAAACCGTACGAATTGGAAATGTAACCATTGGTCAATCAAGTCTTTAATAATCATCTCCAGTATTATATCTTTATTACTTTAAGCAGAATTAAAAAAAAAAAAACCCCAATGCAGTGAAAGGTAAACCTGTTCTAGCCACTATACAGACGCAATACCTATATATACATTATAATCGGTCCATAAAATATTGCAAGATACAAAATCACACCCGAATTTTCCAAACTTGATTTTTCACATAAATAACCTCTCCAAACACGTTGTGCATTGTCTAATCATGTAGTGAGGGTACAGTTACAGAGAGAACTTGTTGGATCCGGTGATGATGGTTTGAACTGAATTACCACTACAGTGTAGGTAACGATACTCGAAGCAAACTGAAATAATAAAAGCTTAATTCTTATATAATTATGAATAAAAGGAGATTTACTTGTAGCAGCAATGTGGTGGATCATGGCATGTATATATGTAAACAATGTTTGTAGACATTCTAGGTGGGATATTTTGCCCATATTTTAATTTTTCGTTATTGTTATTTTATATTGCATTTTACGGGTGCGCGAGTTTTGATACATAACTAAGGGGGCGATCACTTGTTTATGTGTGTGGGGGTGGACATTTTGCCGATTGACTATTCATTTGCATATACCCTTTACTCATGCTTATTATTTTTTTGTCTCGGCTTTGCCGCGCGCTTAATTATGTTCACTTTTATACACAATTACTTCCTGCATGCTGTGTTGCAAAATATCCATTTTCATCCTGTCTTGGGCAAAAATGTTAATTTCAGCTCGTACCATGCCAGGCACGGATATTTATTTTCAAAACGCTATATTCGTTGAAGATGTACTGATGGATATTTTAATATGATGCTCTTCTTTCGCTTTGACATTATATATTTTTAAGTTGAAATGGCTTTTAGTTACTGTTATTACTCTCAGGGCGGTATATTTTGTGTGTTTTTTTTTTCTTTTTGTTAGTTGTTGTTTTTACTCCTTAATGTTCTGACGAGTCAAGCCCTTTCATACTGATTTTAACAGTTTGTTCTTATGATGTTGTTGCACCACTATCCCAGATAAAGGGAAGGATTGAGGGCCCACAAACATGTTTATTCTTTATGTGCCTGTCCAAAGCCACGAGTCTGTAATCCATTGGTTATCGTAGATTGCTTTCTGGCATATTTTTTTCATACTACATCTTCCTTTTTGTATATTTACAAATACTTACTTCAAGGCCCTCGATGCGTATTCAAGCAATAACTTTCGTCAAGTAGACTTGAGACCATACTGATATACCGACTCGGTATACTAGTATTAAACAGATATACGGTATTATGTTCAGGAGGTGTAATCGCGTAAAATAATAACCGAGAGAAGAGAATTTTCTTCTCGTGACTGATATTTTGCGCAAATGCCCCTCCTGAACATTGTTCCCTTATCTATTTAATTACATCTAATACAAACAGAGATGATTTAGTTTAAAATTCGAAATTAATGCTATCAAGACGTTAGCAAAAACAGCCGTATTTAAAATACACACAAAATGATCAAGCGTCACTGTGAAGGATAAAAAGGACATGTAATATGCATACGTTTTGACAGATACCACTACAATAACTTGTCGAATTTCATACAATCCGCCTAAAAATGGCACGATCTAAGTACTTACAGCAATGATGGTAGGTTTGTCTATCGTAAACAATCCAAATGCAGTGAAACCAATGGGGTTCGCCGTTAGTTTGGATAGAAATACGTTCATCTACAGTTACAAAAAATACAAACTGTCATTGAAATACCTAATCTACGTCCAAAATATTATTTGATCGTTGCTAACATCATCGTTAAGAGAGTTAGTTTAAATTCACTTTGTCAATGGAAGTTGCGTGCATTTTTTTTTATATTTTCTTTGTTTTTGTTTCGACACAGATTATAAACAATATACTGCAATGTATACAGAGTTAACAGCTGGAAAAACTTCAATCAAATAAAATACGACAAACAAAATGAAATAAATAAACTGTGCAAATTGTTTAATGTAAATGAAGATAAAAGCTTTCTTAATTGTTTATACAATAATATATAACTTCCACATGCGCATGTATTTGATGATAGTTAAAACTGTGAGCAACCTGTTTTCTGAAAAATAATGATCGACTTGGTCAATTATTTTTTTTAGACTTAACTGAATTATTACTAATTTATTAGTTATGATTGTTTGATTTTCTGTACACTTTCACTTGTTCTGTTTTTTTAAGCTTGAAACTATTGGTGAAAAAAGTTAACAATTTTAACATATGAATTTGTATGAAATTTTTAAGAGTGTTAGGGTGAACATATCTTCCGTTCATAAGATAACTGTTTACTGTTTAATGTCCAAGAAGACATGTAGGATTAAAAGCTGTAGTATTTTGGATGATTTATTAACCAAATAATTTATATGATTTCAAGATAAAATCAACATTTATATTTCAGCAAACATACATCAGTGAAAATTTGTTATACAGATAATTAAAATAATTTAGTGTGTACCTGAAATCTTAAACATTTAACTAAGCGTTCACAATAACGAAATCCTAAATCAGTACTCTTACGGTCTGCGTAGTAATGCCATCGTTTCTTTTCAAATATGAATTCTTTAAATTGCCCCATGAGCAAAATGATATGACGTCAGTGAGACAGCAATACAACAACACATAAAACAAGAAATCATCTCGATAAAACTAAGCAGTTTTTGCAAATTTAGATTTTGTTTGTTTTAGGTTTGTTTTCTCTCTGAAAAGACTTGTGTTACTGTTAACCGTTTGTTTGTTCATTTTTTACTAGACATATATTTAAGACTTGGATCTCGTTTTCTCAAATCGATATCCTTTTCTAATTTTCACTTCTTATAGACGTTGTCAAACCGGTTAAAAAAGAGCGAACACAGATTTTAGAAAATGACAAATTTTCAATGCCGACATTCACATATCTTAGAAAAAGAAAAAAAAAAAAAAAAAACCAATGAATATAAATCCTACACATTATTTTAATGTGAAATAATTACCTGGTGACAATGAACTGGTCCCATAACGTTCATATCAATCCCATAAATATGTTCCAGTGCTGCATGTGCCTTCGATAAAAAAAAAAAAAAAAACGAGGTAAAATTGTACATAACGTCATAAAAAGTAAGGTAAATTCAGTTGGATAGAATAGAAGTGTCACTGAGACAGTCATCAAACACAATCTAACATGACAAAATGTGCTTATTCCGATCTAACAGGTAATAAAAAAGTTTGATGCGGGCTTGCGTTATTTGCAGAAAATGATCCATTCGCTAATATATTGGTTTTAGTTATACAATTTTGACTGTTTAATTTTGTAAAGCATCGAGAGATCCTATGAGGACAGAGTGTTAAATATTGAATACAAAAATTATTTTCACTTATCTTTCTTCGAATTAATTTTTTCTTTTATTTCAAATTTTTTTTTCCCATATTATTAGGCATGTATTTTTGTCTTTGTCTCATTTCTGATCACTGAACGTTTGTCTTCTTAGGTAACATGCATGGATACGATGAACAGTAAAGAACAGACTCTGACCGTACTTAAATATTATAACAAGAAAATAATAATTAAGAAGAAATGTATTACTAGTTCTTAAACAGAAATATTGTAAAATATCTTAACTCTGTCTTTTTGTTGTATTGTACACGAGAGTGAAACTTACGAAAATAAAAATTACAAAAGGTCAGACTTGAACATGTGCTGCTGGTCTTTTTATACGCCTTTTTTGTAGAAGTTGCGTGTTTGTGTTTGATACGGTCTTTTGTATTGTCTAATATGTTTTAATATCCTTTTAATGTATTATTAACAATTCGCTAGAAAATCTAAAAAGGTTTGTGAATAAACAAAACAACTGAATGTTAATAAAGGTAGACAATTTATCATTATTTTTTTATGTACAACGCTTTACCTTTATTTAAATGATTTCGATTTTCCCATTTTCTTATTTTCCAATTCGCCTAGAAAAGTTTAGAATTTATAACAAAACAAGAACAAGAAGGCTATCAATTTGAACTCCATAAATTGTGAAAAGAATATTTACAAGGATAAATTATTGAGTAGTTGAAGTTAATTAAAGAAAGAGTTTAAATTAAGGACTCATTCTTACCTCATGGTTAACGAAACCTCCTCCAAGAAAAACTACCATCATCTGTATAATACTGAGGCATGCTGACCACAATGTTGCTATAAACGAGAACACATCAATGGATTCAAACAGCAGGAAATAAAGGGTAAAATTATCAACGGGATCACGGTGCCAATTGATGACATTACATACATAGAAAATACTTTGTCGGCTTGAAAAAGTAGTCTTGTCATGTGCTCATGCTGCATACGGATCATTTCAATGTCACCTTTAAACTTTCCGTCTTCAAAGCATTTTTAAAATTCCGATTGAAATGTCTAAACGATTTAGTTAAAACAAGAGATACCACGAAAAATGAAGCCACGATCAAATACCATGTAGACGTGAAGTAAAAGTATGTTACCAGAAATGCAATGCGAACAATAATTCCAACTCCAAAGCTGACATTTCCAAACGGCCCGGCAACATTTCCGGCTGCTAGAAAATAAGAACCAAGTCCAGTGAACGTGAACGCAATCAACATCCAGATGATGTACAAAACTGTCGCACCTATTGCACATTTTCTAATGAAATAATAGTTAGTAAAGTTGATGGATTTGGCAACATCGTCAAACTTGTCACAAAAGACTTTCAAGTGTTTGCAGACAAAAAGTTACAAACTGAACAATATGCAATTTGTAGAAACCACATTGAAGTGATTATCTGATTACAAACTGTGCCATTAAACTGCGTGACGCTAACAAATGATGTCAATGAGAGCGCTAAATTGTACCATAAAATCAAAATCACAACAATCGAATAAACTGTATATACTCTTCCAGAACAGGATCTAATCCTCACACGATCTGGAGATATTTCATTATCATCCGAATCCGTATTTCCTCCTATCAACGGTATCCCGGGTAGTAGGCCAGCTATCTTCAAACACCATAACAAGGGTTTCATTGACTGACAAAACGAATTTTGGTTTATCCATGCCATTTTGCGAGGTATTAAATCTATGGATGTTCTCGCCAATGTAAACGGGTAAATCTTGCTTGGCATTTTAATGGCATCTGGAAAATGGTTTATACGAACTAATATGATTATTTATACTAAACGTTTATAAATTTCGTATAATGATGATTGCATGTGCGGATTGGCTTCTGATTTCCTACTTCCCTGAACCTGATATAATACAAATGATATTGAAATAATTTGATGGATTATAAACAAATAGTACTGTATGGTACATGTTTACAAAGACAGCTTACTATTACAATGGGTCAGTTTATCGGCACAATAAGCAAACATATTGTTTTCAATTAATCCGTAACGTAAATATTGAATCATGCTTAAAGGACACTTTTAAAAGTAAAACGATACTTTTTCATACTTTAGAAACATTACCTGTACCAATGTAACATGTTACTGGAAACTTGACATGGTACATGCAAAAGCACGTTTAGCCGGCCATCATATTATGTAATGATTAAAATTCTAAATTCAGAACTTAAATTTCGTTGAGTTTGTTTTTAATAAAATGTTTTATACTAATAAAATTGTAATTCTAAACTATTTTTAAGATTAGTTGACACGAAACAATGTTATAATCAACGATACATTTCACTATAAGCAGACATTGCTTTAAACACATAAGCATGCCAAAACCTTGTATTGACCTTGTATTGACGTTATGAACACAATCTATCATTCAATTAACCAAAGCCATCAAGCAAGACTCATCGCCAAGAATTATCCATTGCAGTAACTTCGAGTACGCTCCGATCTGTACTTTTCGTCTTTTGTTAGGTTTTTCTGTACTTAGTGTCTTTTTTGGACGTACAGTTGCCTATAATTGCTTACAGCACTTCATTTGAACTTTGGTTGATAGTTGTCTCATTGGGAATTATACCACATCTTCTTATTTTTATATAACATCCTTTGGTGAACTTGGTAAGGTAACTGTTAAGCTAAATTTTAAAAGCATCTCATAACTTTTCAGCATATTGACAGACGAGCTGCACAATTCTGACATTACATGCAAAGTTAAGGAAACCTGTTTATTTTGATACAAAATAAACATAAGGACATGTTGTATGATTGCCAATGCGACAACTATCAACCAAAGTTCAAATGAGTTGCTGTCAGCAATTATAGGCAACCGTACGGCCTTCAATGATGAAAAAAATCCATACCGTATAGTCGGCTATAAAAGGCCGCGACATGAAAAAGTGAAACAATTCAAAAGAGAAAACTAACGGTCTAATTTATAACAAAACAATTTAAGAAAAACAATTATGACAGACATAAACCAACTGAACTGCAGGCTCCTAACTTGGGACAGGCACATAAAGAATGTGGCAGAGTTAAACATCAGTTACAGTTGGCTTAACTCAAAAGATTGGTACGAGGGACAAAAACAACTAATATAAAAACAATAGACACAAAGCAACGAAATAACAGTACTCGCAGTTTCTGAAAGCTAGTTCAAAGCCAATTACAACTAATCAATAAATCATGGTCTCCCCTTATGACAAAAACTCCTTTGTTAGAAATCATTTCTGATAGGAATTATAAATATAACTCATATATATATGAACATATGAAATATATGGTCGGTTGTGCTGGGAAATTTTAAAATGCCAAAACTCTTTAAAGAACTTTCAACTACTTATTGATGGCCTTTTGCAAAATTTACCACCTACCCAGAATATCTACATTTTCAAGTGACATTCAAAATTCCAAAACCTACATAGTTGGTTCTTGTCCTTAGTGTGTATGATATATTCGCCACTGGACATTCAGCAAACAAAGTTTAATTAATCTTTTAATTCTATGAAAAGAAGTTTCGTTTTATGTAATTTTCTGTCTAAATCCGTCCTTTGTTATAAACTGTATTTCACAATGGAAATCAGACATAGTTTTATAGTATATCGTGAAAGGAAATTTCCGTAGCTGCAATTTTCGAAGAAAGGTGAAAAGTGGCTGTAAAATTCAATGTTTTAAAAATAATACCGTGTGGTATACGTATGTCAAAGTAAACATTTTGATCCCGGGAGAAGACTTAAAACTGATATAATCGACAAGTTGTGATAGTGCTAAATAGAATATTTACCTAATTCATACATGCTAGACAGTAATACCAACTTAATAATGTTCAAATACAAATAATAACCATTTAAAAAAAACACCTGCTGTTCATCAAAATTAAGATCTGACAAAAGGAAACCACTGACGAGGCTCCTGCTCACTGACAGGCCCATGGATATTTGGCAGGGTGAAACTATTTTTCTAAAAAACATAGAATAACAAGAGTGCACACGCTGAAATGTCTCGCCTGCTTTACTACCATTGATTTTATGTTGATATCCTAAATATAACGTTTTACTACAAGTATCACATTAACTAAAATGATCCAAGAAAATGAGGTCAAGGTCAGATAAACCAAGCCAGAAATACATGTTCACCTTACAATCATTCCATACATTGAATATAGTTGACCCATTGCTTATAAGATACAGGAAACAGACCAAACCATGAAAACTTTATATTGACCAAAGTACCATGAATATGAGGTCAAGGTTAGATGAACCCTGCCAGACAGACATGTACACTTTACAATCATTCCATGGATCAAATATAGTTGACGTATTAAATATAGTATCTAAGAAACAAACTTAACCAGGAAAACTTAACATTGACCAAGGAACCATGAAAATGAGGTCAAGGTCAGATGACACCTACCAGACAGACACATAAACCTTACAATCATTCCATACACCAAATATAGTTGACCTATTGCTTATTGTTTAAGAAAAAGACCAAAAACACAAAAACTTAACACTGAGCAATGAACCGTGAAAATGAGGTCAAGGTCAAATAAAACCTGCCAGACTGACATGTACATCGCATAATATTTCCATACACCAAATATAGCTGACCTATTGCATACAGTATTAGAAAAACAGACCAAAACACAAAAACTTAACTTTAACCACTGAACCATGAAAATGAGGTCAAGGTGAGATGACACCTGCCAGTTGGACATGTATATCGTACATTTATTCCATACACCAAATATAGTAGACTTATTGCTCATAGTATCTGAGATATGGACTTGACCTCAATACTTAACCTTGTTCACTGATCCATGAAATGAAGTCTACGTCAAGTGAAAACTGTTGAACAGCCACAAGGACCGTGCAAGGTACGCACATACCAAATAGTTTCCATATTACTCATAATAAGAGAGAAATTAACATTACAAAAAATCTGAACTTTTTTTTCAAGTAGTCACTGAACAATGAAAATGAGGTCAAGGATGAAGGACATATGACAGACCGAAACTTCATAACATAAGGCATCTATCTACAAAGTATGAAGCATCCAGGTCTTCTACCTTCTGAAATATTAAGCTTTTAAGTAGTTAGTTAACACAGCCGTTGCCGGATCACTATCCCTACGTCAAGCTTTCTGCGACAGAAGTCGCAGGCTTGACAAAAACCAGTAAAGAAAAATCACTAAACTCTAAAATAACAGTATAATACAAGTAACAAAAACAAAAATTAACAGCTTTTATGATTACAAACGTAACAAAATCAAAGAATATTATATCATATCAAAGAATGCTCATAGTCTGCTGATGTGAAATCATGTCGCCCCACATTCAAATATTCGAGACAATTTCATACAGCATCGACTTACATAAATAAAACAGGGAGACATGACCAAATATTATACTCCAATGCAGAAACACAAATGGAAGTATTGCTTCAAAAAGAAACTTTATATAGCCAATTCACTGAGGTCCATCAAATACGTATGAGGCAAAAAAAAAAAAAAATTGTGAAAGTAGAATAAACAATACCTTAATCTTAACCTTTATCAATCAGTCTAATACGCTAAAAAACAAAGTAAGATAAAGGACAATTCCTAAACTTGATAAATTTATAAATACTAGTATCAAAGAACATTAGTGAGTAATTTCACAATACCCCATGTCATGAACTTTTTGCAAGCAATATCTTAGGAATTTAATAAGAATCTGCCTCAATTGGAAACATATATTGTATGGAATTACTATAATTGTAAAAGAGATCGTTCTGTCACTGTATGATGATGTTCCCAAATGTCACTCTCAATTTCTAGCAACTGTGATCCTGACCTCGGACTTATTGAGGTAAAAATTAAAAAAAAGTTATCTCTTTTCTCTTATAATTTACCGTATATCTAAGTATCTAAGATTGCACTCCCATGTAAGGTCCTGGAGTTATCACCAAGAAACCCTTTCCGGCACAAATGTCGGATTATTTCAAGTTACAATCCAGAAACTCATTTGCTTCACTAATTTCAGTCTATCATTTTCAGTAGGATCTGCTAACCATTCAGGAGCACCTAAGCTTTTTAGCGGGATTTGTGTTGCTCAGTCTTTAATTTTCTATGTTGTGTTTTGTATACTGTTGTATGTCTTTTCGGGTTGTTTTTTTTTTAACTTTTTGCCATAGCATTGTCAGTTGGTTTTAAGGATGTACACCTCTGAGGAGCTAAAAATTTCTAGAATTAAACTTTTTTTCTTAACCTTATTTTTGGGTTTATATGACTGTAAAAAAGTAATTGATGGAGAAAAAAATCATATTGGTGCACTTTTTTTGCTACGACCATTTGAAAGTACCCTATTTTATTATTTTCCCATTTTTCATCAATTTTTACCCATTTTTGGGCTATTATCATGAAAAAAAATCACAGTTTCACAATTAAACTTTTTTCATACTTTCACTAAAGATGAAGTGCACCAATCTGAATAAATTTAACTTAAAACCAGATGTGTCGGAACGTCACGAATGGCCCCGTCTCAAAAAGTTGAAAAAACAGCAATTTCAACAACACATGTGGATACAAACATGCATGGATAGCATCCAGCTCTCAAGACCAATACTAGTTTGATGAAAAATTTCCTTGATCAATGAGTAGTTAAATTTCAAACTATCAGCAAACAGGAAGTGGATTTACTGCAGATCTAACAAGATATGTTGAAACGACATGAAAATCAGCATAGCAGAACGAAACATAAACTTGATCTGTAACTCATCATGGTAGACTCACATATCAAAAATCAGCGATAAATCTGAAGGCGTATAGAAAAAAAGTCTGTACAAGTGTGATTTTCAACAATTTTCAAAGTCCAAAACGCGTAATTTTGGCAATATTTGGCAGAGCGGAACAAAACTTAAACTTGATCTGTAACTCATCGTGGTTAACTCACATACCAAAAATCAGCCCAATATCTGAAGGCGTTTAGAAAAAAGTCTGTATAACTGTGATTTTCAACAATTTATCAAAGTCCAAAGCCCGTATACGTAACTTCGGCAAAAATTAGCAGAGAGGAACGAAACTTAAACTTTGATCTGTAACTCATCATGGTTAACTCACATACCAAAAATCAGCCAAATATCTGAAGGCGTTTAGAAAAAAAATTGCGTATAATGGTTTGATGCGGAATGACGGACAAGGGTAAAACTATATGGCCCCGACAACTTTGTTGCGGGGCCATAAAAACTATAGGTAGGTGTTAATATAAGAAAGTTTTATGAAATTTTGTTGCTTTTTCGTGTCAAATTGACCATGCTGTAAATTTTGTAAATTTGGGATTTTTCTCTTTTTTTTGAGAACAAAAAGCATATTATATCAACTTCTTTGTTATGAATGATTGAAAAAATACATATCTAAGAATTTTGAAAAGAAAAAAATGATATGGGATGTACATATTTTTTGTAAACACTTTGTACACTTCACCCATTTTCTCAACATTTTGGCTGATGACACTGACCGGATTGCTTATAAAAATTAAAAATTTTATTACTTAAAAACTACTTGTAAGTACACAATTTTTTTCACATAGTTTAGTTTGATTATAATATTATTTAAATTCATTGATATTTTCCACTTGTATCGCATGTTTTGGAAATAATTCCCAAACGAGATTTCAATGAGACTGAAACATCAGAAGAATACATCCTTAACTCCAAAAAAACATTATCCAAAACATATTTCAACAAACAGCTGACAATTCTATCTGTTTTAAATGTGTTAAAATTCAAATAGTATTTAACAGTAAAGTTTAAGTAATCTCAATCTCAAATGTTGTCCTAGAAATTAAACTTAATTGAGATTGAGATTACTAAGAACTATTTGAATGTCAGCTGTTTGTTGAAAAATGTCTTGAATAATGTTTTTGGAGTTAAAAACCAACTGACAATGCTATGGCAGAAAGTGAAAAAAAAACCAACTGACAATGCTATGGCAGAAAATGAAAAAAAAAACAACTGACAATGCTATGACAGAAAGTGAAAAAATCAACTGACAATGCTATGGCAGAAAGTGAAAAAAACAACTGACAATGCTATGGCAGAAGTGAAAAAAACCAACTGACAATGCTATGGCAGAAAGTGAAAAAAAAACCAACTGACAATGCTATGGCAGAAAGTGAAAAAAAACCAACTGACAATGCTATGGCAGAAAGTGAAAAAAAACAACTGACAATGCTATGGCAGAAAGTGAAAAAAAAAAACCAACTGACAATGCTATGGCAGAAAGTGAAAAAAAAACCAACTGACAATGCTATGGCAGAAAGTGAAAAAAAATCAACTGACAATGCTATGGCAGAAAGTGAAAAAAAACCAACTGACAATGCTATGGCAGAAAGTGAAAAAAAAACCAACTGACAATGCTATGGCAAAAGTGAAAAAAAATCAACTGACAATGCTATGGCAGAAAGTGAAAAAAACAACTGACAATGCTATGGCCGAAAGTGAAAAAAAACCAACTGACAATGCTATGGCAGAAAGTGAAAAAAATCAACTGACAATGCTATGGCAGAAAGTGAAAAAAACAACTGACAATGCTATGGCAGAAAGTGAAAAAAAACCAACTGACAATGCTATGGCAGAAAGTGAAAAAAAAACCAACTGACAATGCTATGGCAGAAAGTGAAAAAAAAAACCAACTGACAATGCTATGGCAGAAAGTGAAAAAAAACCAACTGACAATGCTATGGCAGAAAGTGAAAAAAAAAAAAAAAACAACCAAAAGACAAACAACAGTATACAAATCACAACATAGAAAACTAATTACTGAACGCAAACACCACCAAAAACCAGGGATGATCGCATGTAAGTCGTCTTCTATGTACTGATAAAACCATTAGGAAAACTATGAATTACTGAACACGAACACCACCAAAAACCAGGGGTGATCGCATGTAAGTAGTCTTCTATGTACTGATAAAACCATGAGGAAAACTATGAATTACTGAACACGAACACCACCAAAACCAGGGATGATCGCATGTAAGTAGTCTTTTATGTACTGATAAAACCATGAGGAAAACTATGAATTACTGAACACGAACACCACCAAAACCAGGGGTGATCGCATGTAAGTAGTCTTCTACGTACTGATAAAACCATGAGGAAAACTATGAATTACTGAACACGAACACCACCAAAAACCAGGGGTGATCGCATGTAAATAGTCTTCTATGTACTGATAAAACCATGAGGAAAACTATGAATTACTGAACACGAACACCACCAAAACCAGGGGTGATCGCATGTAAATAGTCTTCTATGTACTGATAAAACCATGAGGAAAACTATGAATTACTGAACACGAACACCACCAAAAACTAAGGGTGATCGCATGTAAATAGTCTTCTACGTACTGATAAAACCATGAGGAAAACTATGAATTACTGAACACGAACATGACCAAAAACCAGGGGTGATCGCATGTAAGTAGTCTTCTACGTACTGATAAAACCATGAGGAAAACTATGAATTACTGAACACGAACACCACCAAAACCAGGGATGATCGCATGTAAGTAGTCTTCTAAGTACTGATAAAACCATGAGGAAAACTATGAATTACTGAACACGAACACCACCAAAACCAGGGGTGATCGCATGTAAGTAGTCTTCTATGTACTAATAAAACCATGAGGAAAACTATGAATTACTGAACACGAACACGACCAAAACCAGGGTGATCGCATGTAAATAGTCTTCTATGTACTGATAAAACCATGAGGAAAACTATGAATTACTGAACACGAACATGACCAAAAACCAGGGGTGATCGCATGTAAGTAGTCTTCTACGTACTGATAAAACCATGACAAAAACTATGAATTACTGAACACGAACACCACTAAAACCAGGGGTGATCGCATGTAAATAGTCTTCTACGTACTGATAAAACCATGAGGAAAACTATGAATTACTGAACACGAACACCACCAAAACCAGGGGTGATCGCATGTAAATAGTCTTCTATGTACTGATAAAACCATGAGGAAAACTATGAATTACTGAACACGAACACCACTAAAACCAGGGTGATCACATGTAAATAGTCTTCTACGTACTGATAAAACCATGAGGAAAACTATGAATTACTGAACACGAACACCACCAAAAACCAGGGGTGATCGCATGTAAGTAGTCTTCTACGTACTGATAAAACCATGAGGAAAACTATGAATTACTGAACACGAACACCACCAAAAACCAGGGTGATCGCATGTAAATAGTCTTCTATGTACTGATAAAACCATGAGGAAAACTATGAATTACTGAACACGAACACCACCAAAAACCAGGGATGATCGCATGTAAGTAGTCTTTTATGTACTGATAAAACCATGAGGAAAACTATGAATTACTGAACACGAACAACACCAAAACCAGGGGTGATCGCTTGTAAATAGTCTTCTACGTACTGATAAAACCATGAGGAAAACTATGAATTATTGAACACGAACACCACCAAAACCAGGGTGATCGCATGTAAATAGTCTTCTATGTACTGATAAAACCATGAGGAAAACTATGAATTACTGAACACGAACAACACCAAAACCAGGGTGATCGCATGTAAATAGTCTTCTACGTACTGATAAAACCATGAGGAAAACTATGAATTACTGAACACGAACACCACCAAAAACTAAGGGTGATCGCATGTAAATAGTCTTCTACGTACTGATAAAACCATGAGGAAAACTATGAATTACTGAACACGAACATGACCAAAACCAGGGTGATCGAATGTAAGTAGTCTTCTACGTACTGATAAAACCATGAGGAAAACTATGAATTACTGAACACGAACACCACCAAAACCAGGGGTGATCGCATGTAAGTAGTCTTCTAAGTACTGATAAAACCATGAGGAAAACTATGAATTACTGAACACGAACACCACCAAAACCAGGGTGATCGCATGTAAGTAGTCTTCTATGTACTGATAAAACCATGAGGAAAACTATGAATTACTGAACACGAACACGACCAAAAACCAGGGTGATCGCATGTAAATAGTCTTCTATGTACTGATAAAACCATGAGGAAAACTATGAATTACTGAACACGAACATGACCAAAAACCAGGGTGATCGCATGTAAGTAGTCTTCTACGTACTGATAAAACCATGACAAAAACTATGAATTACTGAACACGAACACCACCAAAACCAGGGGTGATCGCATGTAAATAGTCTTCTACGTACTGATAAAACCATGAGGAAAACTATGAATTACTGAACACGAACACCACCAAAAACCAGGGGTGATCGCATGTAAATAGTCTTCTATGTACTGATAAAACCATGAGGAAAACTATGAATTACTGAACACGAACACCACCAATAACCAGGGGTGATCGCATGTAAATAGTCTTCTACGTACTGATAAAACCATGAGGAAAACTATGAATTACTGAACACGAACATGACCAAAAACCAGGGGTGATCGCATGTAAGTAGTCTTCTACGTACTGATAAAACCATGAGGAAAACTATGAATTACTGAACACGAACACCACCAAAAACCAGGGGTGATCGCATGTAAATAGTCTTCTATGTACTGATAAAACCATGAGGAAAACTATGAATTACTGAACACGAACACCACCAATAACCAGGGGTGATCGCATGTAAATAGTCTTCTATGTACTGATAAAACCATGAGGAAAACTATGATTCAGTGTGTTTTGGTGGATAGTTAGTCCTCTACCATACAGATACTACATGCATTTTTATTGAAATAAATAAAACACACACTCCCTCTATAAAGGGGAGAATCTTATAGTGATCTGATGGTATAATTTGTTCTTTACTTAAGGTATGATTCATTTCTGTTATGATTTTGGACAGTAATATTGTCCGTTTTAGTAACTTTGACCTTGATCTTACAAGTGACTTCAAAACCAATAGGATCCAATAGGAATCTTCCTCTTACTACAACTGACTACAAGTTCAAATAAGGTTTTAGTCCAATATGTAGTATTTGATTAAGCATTCTGAAACCACAAATTTCGTCTTTTCAGCACTTTTCATCTTGAACTCAGATAAAGTGGACAGCATCAATAGGGAGATCTTCTCTCATTATATGTGACAATATATCCAAGTAAGGTTGCAATCCCATATGTAGTATTTAATTTAGAATCTGGAAATAACTTTTATGCACCAAACTCTGTCTTGTTTTAGTTACTATGACCTTGTCATTTGGGGTATTGTCCTTAAAATCAACAGAGATCTTCCCTTCATTATATGTGACCACACATCCAATATGTAGAATTTGACAGAGCATCCAGAAACAACTTTTCTGCACAAGTTTCAGTCTATGTTTAGTAACTACAACCTTGACCTTCGACATGGTGACCTCAAATCAATAGGGATCTTCATCTTATGATATGTGACCATATATCTGAGTAAAGTTGCAATTCAATATGAAATATATTCAAGATATCACCTGGAATAATAATGACTGACGGACTGACCCATTAAATGAGAAACTGGTCAAAAACTGTATACCCTACAACTATTTTGTAGCGTGGGGTCTAATAATTTGTGGGTGTTGGTGTCGATTTTTATTACAATTTCATAAAATACAACATATCTACACATTTTATTTTTAATAATTTTTGTCAAACTTAACATTTTTTTTTTAGTTTTTGTCACTTTTGATGTTACTGAATACTCATAATGAATTGTGTATCATCTCACAGACCCAGCACTTCCATATGAATTGTTCCATTCAATATATAAGTCTAGATCTTTGTTTGATACACTGGCTCGCACTTGTGGTAAAGCATCTTCAAAATCCTCAAATGTAATTGGTCTAACCTATCAACAAAACAAAAATAACTATCAATATGGATATTGTTAAAAACATTTGGAAGCTGTATAAGTATTTGTTAATTCAACTAGGCTTGTAAGAACCTGCAGCTCTTTTCACAAAAAATCTTGAACATATCAATATATCTTACAATCAATTCTAATGGTAAAGTTTTTCTTGTGAAAACAGCCCTAGAATCTAAGGTATCAAACTTTATACTAGATACCCTATGGACTATTCAGCCCAAGTTTGGTTGAAATTGGTCTGATGGTTTCAGATATAGATTTGCTTTAAAGTTTACCAACTACAACAGATCCCATGAATTGTCAATAGCTAAAAAAAAAGAATATATGTCAATAGGACACTGTGCCCTCTTGCACTATCACATCTATTGAAAGCCAATGAAATATGAAATATAGGTCATTTGGCTGTTATCTTGATGAATATTGTCAGTCTCTCAAAGATGTATCTGTCTTTCTAATTATATGGCAGTATGTGGTTTGATTTCTGTGATCTGACTGCAGATGCCAACATGGATGACAAGGATACTCCAATAGTCCACTCAATTATATTGAGATGAACTAAATATATATATATACAATATTCAAACAGTGTATTAAAATATAAAAATCATTTGTATGAGCTTTAGAAACAGAGAGAAAACTGAGGCTAGCAGAGCTTTTTTCCTGTTTTTTTTTTCTTCCTGTAAATTTTATATTTTCCTACATTTTAGGAATATTTTTTTATCCTGCAAATTAACATTGAGCTTAAACATATAGTTTTTTTACTTACCAACCATTGAATTTGTTTTTGAATGATATCAAGATGACATTATCCATAGACCAGAGAACTGAAGATTTCCCCCAGCAATTTATAAGTAAATAACATATTAGTGCATTTTTGGCCTGGTTGTACAAATTGCAAAACTGGCTTTTAGTATGGTAAAGTTGAAGAGGGTAGGTGGACAGGAGAAAAGTTATACCAAGTCTTCCAACAGTTTTAATCCCACATCAAATTTCTTATATACAGAAGTTGTGCATATGCCTCCATGGATTGTTTGAGGATTTTTCCCCCATTTATCCAGATTTGCAAGCTCCATTATTTTTCAAAAAAATTTACAATAGAGGGTACCAATTTTGTGTTATCAAATCCTTCAAAAGTTTTCAAATCAGATCCCTGAAGCTTTGTTGAAAGATTATACCCATATTGAAGGTGTGCACCTGCTATAAGGAAATTGTTTGGGAAGATTTTCCCATTATCCAGACTTGGGAAATTAGTCATTTTTCACCAATACTATTTGAATGCAAATAACATCAACAAAGTACAGTTCATTACAGTTCAATATTACAAAACAATTTACAAGGAAATATGTACCCATCACTTGAAGTTGTTGACAATAATTAGTATGCATGAGCCACATTGCAATTACATGTCATACTTGCCAACATGTTTGAGTGACAAAGAGGAACAGCAGGGGGTCAGGGGGGTGCAGCCCCATTCAAAAAAAAAAAAAAATTCGGTCAGAAAATTGCACTCTTGGGGTTGGTGAACACACATTTAATAGTTTTTTGAAACACTTTAATTGTATTAAAAAACAACATATCCTCCTGGATTAAACAAACAAAAATATAAAAGACTAGAATTGAAATAACATATATACATGGATCAACAATTATCAATATGGACTTAGTAGAAACCATGGCAAAAGTAAAGATGGAAATTGGGAAAAAGTTGGTTTAATTATTTATCACAGATTGTTTTATCTCAAGTATCAACATTTTTCTGTACTGTACTGTTTCCACTTTCCTAAACCACTATACCATTTGTTTTCAGAGGTCAATTACCAGATTTTAAATTACTTTAAAATATGTATACTTTTTAAAGATTCAATGTCTGAGAAGATGTATGTATATGTATGCATGTCTCCACTGAATTAATTGAAAAAAAGCAAATGCATCTATCAAGGGAATTTATGAAAAGGTGGTTTAGTGAGTTTAATGGGAAGGTTCAATCTTGCGATACATTTTTTTTTCACAAAAATATTATATAGAATGCTAATATAGATATGAACGTTGTTGTGTTCATGAATATGAACCTTGCTTTAACTGTCTCGCCTGCTTTTCTATTCATGATTTATTTTATGTTGATAATCATAACAATGAAGTTTTACTACAACTATCACATAAACTTGACATTTTCAATAATCCATGAAAATGAGGTCATGGTCAGATTAACTAAGCCAGACAGACATGTATATCTTACAATCATTACATACATTTGTACACCAAATAAAGTTGACATATTGCTTATAGTATACAAAAAAAAGGACCAAACCATGAAAACTTCATTTTGACCAATGAACCATGAAAATAAGGTCAAGGTTAGATGGACCCTGCCAGACAGACATGTACACCTTACAACCATTCCATACACCAATTATAGCTGACCTATTGCGTATAGTATCTTAAAAAAGGTGCTTACTACTGAAACTTAACATTGACTAATGAACCTTGAAAATGAGGTCAAGGACAGATGATACCAGACAGACATGTACACCTTACAATCATTCCATACACCAAATATAATTGGCCTTACGCATACAGTATCTGAGAAACCAACCTAATCATGTAACTTTAACCTTTATCACTGATCCATGAAATGAGGACGAGGTTAGATGCGCCCTGTCTGACGGACATGTAGACCTTGCAATGAACACATATATAAATATAATTATTCTATTACTCATAATAATTGAGAAATTCACATAACAAAATAATAAAAAAATCAAGCAGTCGCTGAACTATGAAAATGAGGTCAAGGACAACGGACATATGACAGACGGAAACTTCATAATATAAGGCATCTGTATGCAAGGTATGAAGCCTCCAGTTTCACTACCTTCTGAAATATAAAGTTAAATACAAATAGTTTATGTCGCCACTGGATTGTAATCCTGATGTCTCCCATTCTGAGACTTTCTTTGTAGCTGGAGACAAACACGTTAGACCCTGACCATTTGCAGAGCTGTTTAAATCTTTTTTAAAGACTGTCGGCCAAAGGGTCTTACAGACTTGTCCCCCTTGTCAGACCTACACTTTAAAAACTAAGCATTTCAGTAAGTCATGTTCTCATATGCATCATTGAAGTCTTTCTAAATATTACAATAGACTATATAAAGGCAAATACAAAAAATACTGGACTCCAAGGGAAATGTCCAGAAGAATGGACAAGTCTGTATCCACAAAGTCAATAATTCCTCATCACAATCAACAAACAGAATAAATGTCACATCTCCGACTTAATACAGGCTTTTTCAAAAAAAAAATATTGATGGTTAAACATGGATTTATAATGTACAACTACATGTGTTGCCTTTTCTCACCATTACACTGTGTCTAAACTACCCTGGCAAAAAAAAGTTTGGACTCAACAGTATCTAATATCAGGTATGGTGACGGACCATCAACAGACAGAGAAAAGGTAGGATTTCTGTTTATTTAATTGTTATTTTATGATATTGAAGAATATTAATACACATATAACTATTTTCGATTGTGAGATGTAATATTTTCTACAACCGTTCTAGATCAATGGAGAAATAAGTAAAAAAGGCACGTTAAAATGATGAATTGAGTAAACCTTGCCTCGAATTTGTTTAATTTCTTGTTAAACTGTGCACATTGTACGGAAAGAAAGGTAAGGAAAGAAAGATATTAACAGGGAGATTGCATGACTAGTCACTTTAAGCCTCTCAATGTTTGTATTTATGTGCATAGAACAAAAGTATGGAAAACTGATTAATTGTGTGAATTTTCTAAGACCGAGGACCCTAACGTTGCAAAAAAATCATCCGAAACCAAACAAAATTCAAACTTGATCTGTAACTTGTCATTGTAAAACTATATACCAAATACCAAATCAATATCTTCAAGTATAATAAAAAACAATGTCTAAAACTGATTACTTTCCTGAATTTTCTAAATCCAAGGAACATAACTCTACACAAAATCATCAGACGGGAACAAAAATCAAATTTGGTTTGTAACTGGTCATGATAAAAAAGTGTGGGAAACTGATTTGCTGGACTGAAGGATGGACAGACTGACAGATTGAGTGCAAACCTGAACTTCGTCGATAGGGGACTAAAAATATTCAAGCAGTTGCTTAACCATGAAAATGGCAATAGACATATGACAGACAGGAAACTTCGTAATATAAGAATATAAGGCATTTGCATACAAGGTATGAAGCATCCAGGTCTTCTACCTTCTGAAATATAAAGCTTTATATACAAATAGTTTATGCCGTCGCTGCCGCTGGATTGTAATCCCTATGTCTTGCATTCTGCGACTTTTGACACATGACATCCCACATGTGAGATAAAAAAGATCAAGGTTTAATGAATATTGATTAATATACTTATTTATTTCATTGTGGGGACCTGGAAGGAAAAATTGGAATTTTTCTTATTTTTTTCAAGTCCCACCTTGAAGGAAAATAAATTCAAGACCACCTTCCAAAGCCATGAATATTTCAACACCCCTCTGGGCTCCCTACAAATTTCTCAATACTTTAATACTGCCTGTGTTTGTATTAGACTCAGAGGATTGAGGGCCAATACATATGATCATGAATCTATAAAAGGGCCGATACAGAAACAGCCAGTTCATAAGACTTTTATTATATGATACACATTCTTTGATTAAAAAACAAGAAACTTACTGTTAAATACATTGTAGGTACAGGAAATCACATTTCAGTCATTTGAACTTGCCTTTTCCCAGTCACGACGATTTTTTTGTCAATTATATTGTTGAGATTTCTGATTTCCAGTCCAGGTACTTAATCTATGCTAATGCAATTCTATTTATCTAGCAAACATAAAGTACTTGGGAAGAATATTCAGACATTATTTTTGTTGTTGACGGAATGATAATAAATTGAAAATTCTACTTGGAAAAGTTGTGGAATGTTTCCGCAAATCGTAACAAAAACGGATCATAATTAGATTTTCTTGTCATTAAAATTGAAAAATGTGTCTTCCAATTTCTTTTAGATGCGTCTATTCCAGGTTAAGATACATCCAACATAATTTGGAAGCGAAAATTTGCCACCAGAAGTGAAAATCCTGTATTGCTTTTCGGCCTTTTTCAAGTATCGATCTGGGCCATAAAGCAATATTTACTCATGATTTATGTCAACAGGGCAACGTAAACAGTATTACACATGCTGATTTATCCGTAATAGGACTGATTTGCTCATATCATTTAATTAATATAAATAGTACACGAGAAACGAAGTTGCATACATATAAATATTCAATATGGTACGAAATGACTATAATCCATTACATCACGATAAGAAAACAACGCTACCTATGTCACAATAACAGTCCGTTAGCTTATTTGCTTTGCTTAAGTACCACACGAAGATAGTTCTCTGTTTCATGAAGAAACTTCATTCATAATTATGTTAAATAAACAAATACCGATTTTATAATAGTACACGATTTCTGCGAAGGATTTTTTTACCAATGAGTACAGGATATCCCTGTTTCTACAAAGTGTGGAATTCCCACCATGACGTCACTAGGTTGGATACATTTGGAATATTTCGTAATACTGATTTTTCAGGATTGTAAAAGAAACGTAAATAGTGAAAGGGAGAGCTCAAGATACGATAATTTCACGAGAAACAGAAGGGAAATGTGTAACACAGTGTTTATAGTCAATCTGTTCAATTGTTTATCTCCTTCTCATCAAATCAGTATGAATTTTTTAGGTGTTTCGAGCTATAAAATACAAAATGGTTGATGTAAGAGGCTTGGAAAGTAGAACATCTGGTCTTTTCCCAAAAAGTGTTTCAGGAGAGATTTTTTAAATTATTTTAATTTTTTCAAATTGAGACTAATCTATGGGAGCAACATTTATACATTATTGACAAGGTTCCATACCAAAAAAGGAAGGTTGGGATTGATTTTGGGGGTTATGGCCCTAACCATTTAGGTATTAGACCAAAATGAAATATATATGTTTCAGGTTACCTGACCGACCTCAATTTTGGGGGCGATCTCAAACATTTTATTGACATCGAATTGGACAAAAAAATAAATAAACTGTTAACACAGAGATATGTCTCGCCTATTTGTTATTTTGATAATGCAAATGTTGAAATTAAAATAGCAATACTTTAACATGTAAGTTATGCAAATATTCAAAGTCAATGAACCATGACTGAAGGTACTCGGCTAAACAATCTCCATGGAAATGAGATGTGCCAATGGTAATACAACTGCAAACCAAATACCATTGACTTTTCATAAGTCGTTCCCTTTAAACAAACCTAAACACAAACATTAACTTGTAAACTATGTAAAAGTTTCAAAGTCAATGAACCATAATTAGGGGTGGGTTATATAATCTCCATGGAATGAAACTTGCAAATGCCAATACATTTGCATACTGAATATCATTGACTTAACATTAGTGGTTCATCTTAAACTGACCTAATCACAAACTATATAAAGGTAAACTAAGCAAAAGTTTCAAAGTCAATAGACCATGACTGAGGGTTAAGGACCAAATATTCTCCATGGAAATAAGATGTGCTAATGCTTATACAACTGCATACCAATTATCATTGACCTACCACTAACGGTTCCCCTTTAACTGACCTAATCACAAACTAATACATGAAAACTAAGCAAAAGTTTCAGTCAATAGACCATGAATGAGGGGCGTGGCCAAATAATCTCCATGGAAATGAGATATGCCAATGCTTATACAACTGCATACCAAATATCATTGACCTACCACTAGTGGTTCCCCATAAACAGACCTTATCACAAACAAATACATGTAAACTAAGCAAAGTTTCAAAGTCAATAGACCTTGACTGAGGGGCGGGCCAAATAATCTCCATGGTAATGAGATGTGCCAATGCTAATACAACTGCATACCAAATATCATTGACCTACCACTAGTGGTTCACCATGAACTAGACCTAATCACAAACTAATACATTGTTGGCCGCCGCCGTCGTCGCATACCTATGTCTCGCTTTTGACTCCGTAAAGCGAGACAAAAACTAGAATTTATCGGTTTGTAAATAAGACCTCTGTATTTGTAATGTCAAAAGCATCATGTTTAGCAAAAAACGAAGAAATCTTCATTTTGTGCATCAGTAATTGCACAGCTTCTGTGTTTTTAGTACTGAGATATCTAGTTACAAAAATGTATGTCAGTAACACTGCCATGGGATATTGTAAAGTCACATTTGCATACGTTACAAAATGCAAATTCTGTCCCTTTCCTTGAATTTTCTATAACTCCTTTGAATTTATTTTTATATTCATCAGGAAAATGTTGTTTCCGTTTTATGTTTGTTGCTTTTTTGGGCGAGAATTCTTTTTTTGAACTGTCATTAGCGGTCTCCTCCTCATCCTTTTCATTCATGATCTGCCATTTTATAACATGCTGTAATTACGATCTTGCCTATGCTTTAAGTTAACTGATTTCTAATCAATTTACAAGAGTCTTTTGGAAAATTTTAAAAAGAAAGTTGGAGGCGGAACAATCGTACATGAATCCAGAACGTGGAAAACTACGTAAATCCCTGGAACAATTCTGCCAAATCCAGAACGGTTGGCAAGTATGACATGTATTGTGGATTCATTTATTTCCATTGGTATCAATTTTCTTAGATTAAGGAAAATTTTGTTTTAGTTGATGTTTAATTTTGTGGTTTTAAAATAGTCTGTATACAAGCCTATAGACAATAAATACTTGATTGAACATTTAAATTTTTCGTTAACATACAGTGGTGGATCCAGAAATTTTCATAAGGGGGCACTCAGTCATGCTTAAGTGGTCCATAAATAATCAACCAAATTTTTCCCACAAAAGGGGGGCCCGGGCACCCTGATCCCACCCCCCTAATTCAGCCTCTGACAAATACCTACAAAATCAATGAAAATTGGTATCCCACCAATAATAATGAATCCACAATACCTGTATCTTAATTATCAACTGATTCTATCTTCTGTATAGGTCACATGTTATTTTCTTAACATTTAAAATAATTATTTATTTCCTGCAGTGGATAAAACTTTCATAATTTATCTAGATTCACGTTTCCTATTTTATTAAGATTGGTTACTGCTGTTTATATGTGAAACTCACAATATTAAATTCAAATAGGCCTTTAGTTCTGTTCTTATTCAAGATCTTACCTGATCAGCTGATATTGATTCAATTTCACCAAAAGCCATAGACCTAATTGGCCCTAGTGCTGCTTCTCTACATAGATTAGCCATGTCAGCTCCTGAATAACCTAAAACATAAATCTATATTGATTAGCCATGTCAGCTCCAAAGTAACCTAGTACATGAATCTCCATACATTAGCCATGTCAGCTCCTGAGTACCCTAAAACATAAATCTACATAGATTAGCCATGTCAGATCCAAAGTAACCTAGTAATGCATCTCCATAGATTAGCATGTCAGCTACTGAGTAATGAGTAACCTAAAACATAAATCTACATAGATAAGCCATGTCAGCTACTGAGTAACCTAAAACATAAATCTACATAGATTAGCCATGTCAGCTACTGAGTACCCTTAAACATAAATCTACATAGATAAGCCATGTCAGCTCTGAGAAACCTTAAACATAAATCTACATAGATTAGCCATGTCAGCTCCTGAGTAACCTAAAACATAAATCTAAATAGATTTGCCATGTCAGCTCCTGAGTTACCTAAAACATAAATCTATATAGATTAGTCATGTTAGCTCCTGAGAAACCTAAACATGAATCTACATTTAGCCATGTCAGCTCCTGAGAAACCTAAAACATAAATCTACATAGATTAGCCATGTTAGCTCCTGAGAAACCTAAAACATAAATCTACATAGATTAGCCATGACGACTCTGGAACAATTAGTACTCCACTTGCTTTTTTTTACTTCATTTACAATTTTTATTGTTTTAATATGTTTAATTTCTCAAAAACTGAGTTGCAATTAATCTCTCACAGATTAATTACTTGCATTTGTGTTGCTTTTACTGACCTTTGTCTATTTATAGTATAAGCAGTTGTGCTGAATATATCCAGGGTCTTCGATGTGTTTAAGGCAATGTCTATAAAATAGTACAAGCAGATTATCTGCTAAATTAAATTCAAATATTGGCTTTAAATTGGATTAATGGTTTATCTAATAAACTATTGACAGAGATGTCTCGCCTTTGTATAATTTTGATAGAATGAAGAAATTGTTGAAATTAAAACAGCAATAAAATTAACATGTAAACTATGCAAAACATTCAGTGTTCCCTTTAAACTGACCTGAACACCAACTGTAATATGTAAACAATACAAAGTTTTCAAAGTCAATGAACCATGAGGAGGGGACAGGGCCAAATAATCTCCATGGAAACGAGATGTGCCAATACTAATACAACTACATACTAAATATCATTGACATACCACTAGTGTTTCCCATAAATTGACCTAATCACAAACTAATACACTGTTGACACTGCCGCTGTTGCTAGAAACAGCATGCCTTAGTCTCACTTTTTTCGACTTCGTGAAAAATATAAAAAAATCCCATTAAAAACTCGCAAGTTATCAAAATAATGTACAAAAAATTACTAAATTAAGATATATAAATACTATCAAACACCTGCAGAGTTTTCAATGTTTACTGCAAAGATCAATAAATGATGGGGTAAATGTTGATGAAAAACAAACCATCAAGACAACTTTACCAAAAAAGGTATCTAGCGGTCACCATACAGCCAATAAATCATATTCAGTCAATACAAAATGGTATTCTGTTTATTCATGCCAATAAATAAAAGGAGATGTGGAGTAAAGGTCAATGAAATGAGACAGCAACCAAACAATACAAAAATCAATAGATTTCTAAGAGTTCAAGATACGGTCTAAACAATAGATGTGTGTTTATGCAATATGTCGAAATCAAAAATCACCTTAATGACAAAAAAAATTTACAAAGCTTATTGAAGATTTTAACAGCAAGTTACCCAAAGATAGAACACATTAAAATATAACAAAAGGTAACTACCGATAAATGACTGCTTTTGAGTTGTTGCATCATTAGTCTAACATAGCTGTGTTTGAGTCTTAACTTCTATTTTTTGCTTGTTTTTTAAATATCTGATTTTAATATTTTTTATGAAAATTGTTCACTTTTATTAAACTTATATCTTGGTGACAAGTCACACTTACTAAAAGGAAATATTAGTAAGTTTTACAAAAAAATGTGCTTGGTTCTGATAACTGCTTTAAAGTTTAACTCATTTTTATTAGCTTAAGACTTACTTTTTCTATTTTAATATACCATACAACCACATACACAAAAGACTAAGAAACATTTTAGAAAATTAAAATTCCTGTTACTTTTGTTTTTTGAGAAATACAATACAAGCTAAAAATTTTAACTTCTAACTTAACAAGAGTGCACACGCTGAAATGTCTCGCCTGTTTAAATGACCATTGATTTTATGTTGAAAGTCTTAAAGATAAAGGTTTTACTACAAGTATCATATAAACTTAACATTTTTAAAGATCCATGACAATGAGGTCAAGGTCAGATAAAAACTGTCACACAGACATGTACACCTTACAATTATTCCATACACCAAATAAAGTTGACCCATTGCTTATGGTAATTGAAAAAAAACACCAAAAACACAAAAACTTAATGTTAACCAATGAACCATGGACATGAGGTCAAGGTCAGATGATACTGGCTAGACAATCATGTACACCTTACAATCATTCCATACACCAATTATAGTTGACCAATTGCTATTAGTATTTGAAAAACAGACCAAAACACAAAAACTTAACATTGACCAATGAACCATGAAAATGAGACCAAGGTCAAATGACACCAGCTAGACAGACATGTACACCTTACAATCATTCCATACACCACATATAGTTGACCTGCTGCTTGTTATATCTGAGAAATGTACCTTATCACATAACTTTAACCTTGATCACTGATCCATGAATTGAGGTCAAGGTCAGGTTAACCCTGTCTGACTGACATGTAGACGTTGCAAGGAACCCATATACCAAATATAGTTATCCTATTACTCATAATAAGTGAGAAATTCACATGACAAACAAGAATGTGTCCATAGTACACAGATGCCCCACTCACACTATAATTTTCTATGTTCAGTGGACTGTGAAATTCGGGTCAAAACTCTAATTTGACATTAACATTAGAAAGATCATATCATAGGGAACATGTGTACTAAGTTTCAAGTTGATTGGACTTCAACTTCATCAAAAACTACCTTGACCAAAAACTTTAACCTGAAGCGGGACAGATGGACGAATGGACAAACAAACGGATGCACAGACCGAAAAACATACTATTGTAGGTGGGGGCATAAAAAACTGGATTTTTTTTTTCAAGCAGTCACTGAACCATGAAAATGAGGTCAAGGACAATGTGCATATGACAGACGGAAACTGCGTAATATAAGGTATCTGTATACACGGTATGAAGCATCCAGGTTTTCTACCTTCTGAAATATAAAGCTTTATACAAATAGTTTACACCGCCGCTGCCGGATAGTAATACCTATGTCTCGCATACTGCGACTTTCGTAGCAGGCAAGACAAAAACCAAGGGGAGTATGAAGATAACAACTTGTCAATTAAAGAGTTTAAATGTCCTCCGAAAAGGACCTGGTTATTTATTGAGACGAATTGTTTGCTATTTCATTCATTGCATTCTTTATAAATATAAAGCTCAAAATAATGTGCTTCTTATTATTTCCCCTGATACTATAGATTTGTTTACGTAAAAATACAAAATAGTATAAAATGAAAATAAATTACTGGCTATAAGTTATTCCTATGTGTTGCTATCCCAAAGGGATCATGAAAAGTCTTTCTTGGACAAATGAAATTATAATAAAGTATTGACTTAAAACTTAGTTTATACAAAAACAAAGAATACAAATATTTCTGTTTACCATTTTAATTTAAAACCGAATATGACGTTCTGTGAATATCAAATTAGAAAAAAATATTAAATGGAATGAATGTTCAATATAAACTATGAGATACAGATGTAGTTCATTATACTGACTTGTCTAATTGATTAGTATATAAATATTTAATAACAAACCATCAGTTTTCTGACAGATAAAATCTAGTTCCTGATCAGATAGATGATATTTCTGTTGTGACAACAAATTAACTACAATCTGTTTCCTGGCTGCACTCTCTGGTAATGGGATGTACAAACGTTTTACAAATCTACGTCTAGCTGCTTCGTCTATCTCCTGAGGTCTAAAATACATTTAGAAATAACAAATGTTCCGTAAACAATACACTTGATTAAATTTCACAAGTTAAAATAAACAAACGCTTGGATTATGAATCTAGGATATATAAGTACTGATGGTGTGCTTTTTGTAACTTACTAATCTCTGGGGTCTCTCCTCAAATTGCAATTAATTCATTTGTCATTTTTCAACAACCTGTATGATCATTCTTCAACAATCCGTATATTTTACTTATGAAATCCAAACATTATAATTCATAAAACATCTGAGCATTCCATATATATAGTACTTCCATTCCCAGGATTCTTAAGAAAGGGCTACATTAAATAAATATCACTAGCAGTATAATTTCTTAAAAATGTTTATTCCCAAATTAAAAAAAACATAACATTTGATAAGTATTTGATCTGCTTTAGGGAAAACTGCAGTCTCCATTTGAGATATTACCTATTATAAACAAAAATTCTCCAGAAATGCTAACATATATTGGTGAATGTACTTGAAACATTTATCAAATTCTATAACACTAGAGAGACATCACTTGAGATGAAATTGTGTTCAGAAAAGGTGCTCCAGTTTGGACATTCTGACCTACATATGACACTTCATTGACTTAAATCTGAAGTTTAATGTCAAAGTTCATTTTTGAGAATACTAAGAGGCTACATTTCAGACCTTTACACAAAGAAGTCAAATTTGGCACATAGATTGCTGAATGTCTGGTGGATAGAAACGACATGAAGCCTAATTTGTGCAAATTAGATTTTCCTAAACTTTTCAATCCAGTTTCTTAAAATTTTCTAGAATGTTTTGATATACATTGAAGATAATACATCTTTCTTTATGTACACATTTGCAGCATTTCCAAATAGTGAAACTTTTTCAGCAACATCCCTCATGAAAACAACTCTTACATCTTTTAATTCACAACATTCAGACTCTAGAATGTTTGAATATACACACTGGGGATGCAAAAACTTTTCAACATTAATCTCAGCTGCAGCCAACGAAGTCATTGCAAGAACAATGACTGAAGACAATAGTGGTTTTTTGACTCTTTACATTACAAAGCCAGATAAATAAGTCTCATAAAATAATGTGCAAGTCCAAGACCTGCTGCCAACTTGTTTTAACACTGATGCATATGTCTTACCTGTTAGTGGCACCTATCACAAGTATTCGGTCTTCTGAAAGAGTAGCAGCACCATCCTACAATAGTTCAAGATATTAAAAAAGCATCAGAATTAAAATAAAATCAAATGAATCATAAGTTTATTTGCATAGTTATAAAATTGATATTGAAAGGAACTGTTTTTATTCATAGATGAAAGGTTGTTTTTTTTCCTAATTATTTTTAAGCATAGTAAATAGATAGATCACTAAAAACCTTCTATTTTTGACATTTTTTTTAATTTATCAAAACAATGAAAAGGCTGCTAAAAATATATGGACAAGATTTTTTTTTGTAAAATATTTTTGACAACAAAACAATTAAAACTGTTATGAGATAGGTCTTACCTGCTTTGCAGTAAATCATTGATAAACTGCAATATTACTGCATGTAAATGAAAGTCTTGGATTGAAATTTTAGTAAAATAAAATTCTAACTATGAATGGTACTACTTTAAAAGCACACCTGACACCTTATGTCAACTTTTATAAACTTATTATTTGAACATTGTAAAAGTCCATCATTGGGGAAGCAAGACTAAATTGTGAAGCCTAAAACTCTGAGCATTGAAAGCGAAATGAAGGGATAGTTATTATAATGGTCCTAAAATGCAAAGTCCCAATACTCTATAGCAAACTCTTAAAATTCCTATAGTCTTCAAAATTTGTTAAAAAAATTAACAATTTGAAATACCCATTTATTTTGTCTATATTATATGTGACCTTTTAAGGTCAGGTAACAAACAACGAATGACAAGGCCTCATCACAAAATACAACTGCAAAAATATTTTTTTCATTCTCGGTAAGAGTAAGGAGTAAGGATAAGTTATTATTGTTTTTGCAAATTAGTATTGGCCACATTTAAAAATGTTTGCATCATTGTCAGAAAAGTAATAGCAAGCAACACAATAACACTTTACCAATTGAACAAGGAATTCAGTTTTAATTCTTCTGGAAGCTTCATGTTCTCCATCAGATCTCTGGGATAATAAAGAATCTATTTCATCAATAAATACCACAGCTGGTTGATGTACTCTGGCTACTGCAAACAAAGCTCTCACCATCTTCTCCCCTTCTCCTACCTAAGAACATAGACAGACAATTTATATAAAATTTGCTGAAGTACCTGGGCCAAAGAATCTAAAATAAGACAACCTGTAAACAGTACAACTGGTTAGTGTACCCTGCCTTTTACAAGCAAATCTTTCACCATCTTGCATTAGACAGTCTAAAATATTACAGGTGGCTGTTGTACCTTTTCCACTGCTCAGCTCTCACCATCTTAACATAGAATCTGATATTTTTTTAGCTGATTTTATCAGCTAGAACATCAGCTCACCGAAGTGGGCTTACCTGACATTCTTGCTGATAAAATCTGTATCAAAAACAAAAATGCCATTATTCTATATATATATAGGAGGATCAAGGCTCAAATCTTGGATTTCTGACATGAAAATATCAACTAACTTGTAAGCAGATTGGTTTATAATTGAGAATATACAGACCTATATTTCTGATTGTTTCATTTTCATCTAGTGAAAAAAAGGTGTTCTTCACTGTTCTGGTAAAATAATTATAAGTTTGATATTACATATTATTAAAAATAAACTGTTAACACAGAGATATGTCTCGCCTATTTGTTATTTTGATAATGCAAATGTTGAAATTAAAATAGCAATACTTTAACATGTAAGTTATGCAAATATTCAAAGTCAATGAACCATGACTGAAGGTACAGGGCTAAACAATCTCCATGGAAATGAGATGTGCCAATGCTAATACAACTGCATACCAAATACCATTGACTTATCATAAGTCGTTCCCTTTAAACAAACCTAAACACAAACATTAACTTGCAAACTATGTAAAAGTTTCAAAGTCAATGAACCATAATGAGGAGGTGGGGTTATATAATCTTCATGAAAATGAAACTTGCAAATGCCAATACATTTGCATACCAAATATCATTGATTTAACATTAGTGGTTCATCTTAAACTGACCTAATCACAAACTAATACATGTAAACTAAGCAAAAGTTTCAAAGTCAATAGACCATGACTGAGGGGTAAGGACCAAATATTCTCCATGGAAATGAGATGTGCTAATGCTTATACAATTGCATACCAATTATCATTGACCTACCACTAACAGTTCCCCTTAAACTGACCTAATCACAAACTAATACATGAAAACTAAGCAAAAGTTTCAAAGTCAATAGACCATGACTGAGGGGGTGGGGCCAAATAATCTCCATGATAATGAGATGTGCCAATGCTAATACAACTGCATACCAAATATCATTGACCTACCACTAGTGGTTCACCATAAACTAGACCTAATCACAAACTAATACATTGTTGACGCCACTGCCAACGCCGGAAACAGCATACCTATGTCTCGCTTTTTGACTCCGTCAAGGCAAGACAAAAATATTCTTACCCATTTTGAGGTCAGTGAAGAAGCACTAATACTAAAGAAGGTAGACTTAGACTGACTTGCTATACATTTTCCTGAAATTATAAACATATACTTTCTTAAAATTTAAATCATAAAACAAAAACAATTAAACATTTTAGGTTCACCTAGCTTCAACTGCTCTAAATTCCAAAATTATATTCTCCAAAAAATATGATTTACTTATTTTGGTTTTCAGCATAACCTGAATTTCACTCTGAAAAATGAAATGGACAAAATTAATTCATTCATTTTTTTTAACACAAATTAATCAATTTTATTGCACCTATACTGTTAACAATTTACTTAATCTACAGCTTCAATTAAGTATCCCTATATATTAGTTATTAAATATCTAGGAAAATGTTCAATAAAGTAGATCTATAAGGTTATATATATTTATACATTAGAAAAGTTTTACATAATCAAATGTTTACCAGAATATGGTACATTTCTTCACCTATATTGTATATAATTTTATTAAAGCTTCACTGAACCGCAAATTTGACGATGATCTTTTGGTAGCATGACTCTTGATTAGTTGATTTTTGCAACGATAGTCAATTTTGAATTTTTTTTTAACCTTACACGACTAAAGTGTAAAAGAAGTCTTAATTGATGAGGTAAGAATGTTTTTTGTCGCTTACATGTATTGGGTATACTGTATATTCAGAAATTTTTGTGATGTTTTAATTATTAATTCTGATTGATGCATACAATAGAACAGGACACTTATCACATTGTTGTTAACTCAAATTTAAATTTGTAATGTTTTATCAAAGCATGGAGTTTAAGAACACTCTTTGAAAGATAAGAAAAAATGCATACACTGATTTCTGAATGAATTTATAGTAATATAAACAATAACAATTGTAAATAAAAAAATGTGTACTTTACATTAATAGAAGGGAATGTAAAATATCTTCATAACTTACCAATGAGCGTTTTTCCTGTCCCTGGAGGACCAAACAACAGGAGACCTTTAGGTGGGCCTCTCAGACCTGTAAAAATGTCCCTACAGAGAAAAAAAATGTTTAAGTAATAAATTTTTACTTTCAAGAGATTGTGATAACTTTGATATCAATTAATTGATTGGTTGAATTCTTGCTTCCTTTAGATACTGAAGTAAACACTTGACAATGAAATGTCTAAATTTTTTACATTCATTTCTTTTCTAACAAAATTATAGATTCATTATTTAAAGAATAAATGAAACCTGTTAGATGCAAATGTGCATGTCTATGACTTTGCATGAAGCAAGACTAAATTAAAAATCTTCCAAATTCTAAAGAGTAAAAAAATAATATTTAATTAAAGTAAAATACTTACGGTCTTAACATTGGCCACACTACAATTTCTTTAATTGTTTTTTTGGCAAATTCTAGACCAGCAACATCATCCCAGACCATCTGGGGTCCATGATCCATTATCTATATTGAAAGATTTAAATGGTTGTCATACAGCATCCATTACAATAGACAAAATATATGTACATTTATATATAAGAGTGAAGGAGCATGTGAAATATAGGCTCTTTATTTGTAATAAATAAATATAAAATTTAATGTAATGCATATTTTACTATACTATATTCAAGTAGAAATGACAATAAAAATTCAAACTAAAGTTTTTGAAGTAATAAAGTCATAAAACTTTGATAGAACCTCAAAAGAAACAGTTTTCAAATTTAAATAAAAAAGGTTGAAAGAGAATATTTCAACTTTTGATTTTACAAATAAAGAAACAATGAGCCTAAGCTAAAACCAATTAGATATTTACTTGATAGAGTAGCCCCAATGAATGACATCTTTAATGTTAATACATTAAAACATGGTTCTTAATCTTTTCTAAAAAATAGCAGACAGAATAAATGTATTTATTCCTTTAATTTACATCTTTTTTATCCAATAATCCATAATTTTGTGTATATAAGATAGTTGGACAAGTTTATTATCTACCTATTGCATGCTGAATTAGATATGAGATTGTCAGCATAAAATTCATTGTCTTATTATGCTATCAGATGTGAAGAAAGGTCATGTGCATAATGTTACGCTTAGGTCAGTAGAAAGCATAGTGTTCAAACAAACCAATACCATCATATTTTCACTATCTAATGTTCCAAAGACAGACTGTATTGGCAATTTGAGTTGTCCCCTTTGATGGATATTATGTTAGCTTCCCTAGAGTCAAACTTTGGTTAAGTCAAATTTTATCAAATTTTCATTGATTTCGAGATAATGAGAGTGAACTGTATTTCTTAAACAGACTTTGCATAATTTGTTATGAAGACTATGGCATTTGGAGCTGTCCTCATCTATTTTTAATCACAGGCCATTTTTTCAAAATTTGAGAATATGGATACCTGTTTCATCAAAAATACTCTTATAATTTCTGCCAAAAAATAAATCTGCAATGGTAGAAAGACAACATACCAATGCTATTAAACTTCAAGTACAAAGTTCAATATCATTATATTAATTCTGTCATTTCTAAAGATATTTTCAATGAAAAGAATTAAGTCATAAATCTTTCATTATTGTAAAGAAACTACATTGTGAAATAAACTGAACTAATCATCTGTTGATCATGAGTAAATATTGAAATATTTAATAGATACAATGCTTAAAAATCTCAACTTGTAACAATCCTTCTTTCAAATCATACCTCATTCATGACAAGTTCTATCATTTTAGGTTCTATTCCCTTTAATCTTTCATCAGTAGGCTCCTCAGTGTTGTTAGATCCTGAAGGTTTTCCTCCTCCAAATACAGACTTAGTTACTGCATTCATAGTAACACTACAAAATAATTTTGAACAAAAAATAAGACCATGTATTACAATACTGTGGATTCATTTATTTCATGGATTGAGGAAAAATTGTAATTTTGTGGATATTTGATTTTGCGGTTTTGCTTTTTAAGAGCTTGTCTCACAGAAAACCATGCAAAATTCAAAAAATCGTCCAGGTCGATGTTCAAAACTTGTCTGATCAATTTAGATTTTTAAGATGTAAGGTACATAAGAAATACAAAAAACCATTTTGAATGCCTCTAATTTGCGTCTTTATTAAGTAACAATAATTAAAATTTATAAACAAACCTATAGTAAAATTGTACTTCCTTGAACATTTAAATTCATGGTTTACCTTTAACCACAAAATCCAGAAATATTGGTATCCCACAAACAGTAGCACTTATGTTTTCCTGTAATCTGTTTTGTTTATCTCTGAAATCATTTGTCCTGGCAGAATTTTTCTAATTATCTGTAAACCTCAGTTTTCATGAACACTTAAAGTGACAGGTAATAACTCTGCAGCAAGTTAAAGTTTAAATAATGAAAACTGAACAGGACTTCTATCCATAGCAGCATGTATAACATGTAATACATTTGATTGAGAAAAACTATCATTATCATCAAGTAATATACTGATTGTTGTTTTGACAGAACAATCGACAATAGGATCACTATGAACAAGAGATTTTCAAGAATACTTGACAAAGTCCAAGTTCCATATTTAGGGTTGCTTTTCTTATGTTATTGTTCTGTTTTTTTCTTGATGACTGTACCTGTTATCTATTTCCTATTTTTTAAAATTTTATTCCCTGATCGATTGATTGATTGCTTAACATCACTTTCAGCTGACTTGCCTTATCATGGTGGCCAGTTTATATTGGTAGAGGAAGCCCGAGTATCCTCAGTATAGCAGTCGAATGCACCAGCCACAAGTGGGGTTCAAACTGACAGCCTCAGTGTTGACAGGCTGGTGATCGCAATAGATCAACTACTTAAACCACTCAGCCACCAAGGTCCTAATTTTATTCTAATAATTATTTTGCTACATATACATGATATATTTTGTTTTGATGTAATAACTATTGATCTTAATAGATATACCTATCTTCCTCTTCTTCTCTGTTAGCAACAGGAGGAATGAACTTACTGTTTAATCCTCTCCTGGAATAAAGAAATTCAATAAAAAGTTCAACTAGAGTAAGGGACCCATATTCGCCATATAATTCGTTCATTTCCGATTACATCCGACCTACATTCGAATACTTGGAACTTTTTATGTAGGTTTCAGAAATTTAACTATATGAAAAAAATGTTTGATAAAGGAATTATCTTCAAAACATTGGTTAATTGTTCTAAAAACGAACGCAAACTCAAGAGGAAATCAAGTTGTTCGTGTACCATGGGGGACACATTTTCGCCGCAATGTATGATATGACCATCCTTATCATCCTGGTTTATTATAAAAACGAATGTTTGCAATTACATGAATTAGCTTGAGAGATCATTCCTATACGATTTTTCTCAAATATATTTTCTTTAAGACTGCGCATGATTGCCATATAAATCTTACATAATTGCCAAAATTGTTTAAAAACACCTGCGTATTTCTTTATATGTGCGAATAACCTTGGAAATGGAGTAAAGAGGAATATCAACAGTTTGAACATTACAAACAGCCTTTACCATCTTTTTAAGCAAGAATTGGGTAAAGGCACACACATTTTACAGAAAAAATAGCAAAACGGTGAAAATGTGTCCAAGGCGAATATTTGCCTACTCACTCTATATGTCATAGCAAAATCTGAGTATGAGGAACAATTGAAATTTTCCATTTATTTCAACAACAACAATTGGATTTAGAAATTTGGAAAAAAATCTGCATCACCTTTATACTCAATATACAAAATGTAAAAGAAAGTTATAAGAATAATACTTACCTAGTACTTCCTAGAGATTTTTTAGCATTACCATATGATGATGAACCAACTGATCCTTTCCCTCGACCAAACTTCTTCTGATTATCAATAGCCTGAAAATAAATGTTAAACTCTGGTAACCCATACACTATGAAAACAAGAATGTGTCCATAGTACACGGATGCCCTATATGGTAAATTTACAGGTTTTTTTTAAGAAGACAGTATATTGACTTCTAAGATGTTTTTTTTGTGTCTTTGGGTGAGTGTCTCTTTAACATTTACACTTAACGAGCAACATGAAAGATGTTTTGTACCAAAATTTCATGCCATGTTCAAATTTAAACGTTAACTATTAGGGGACTGAAAAACAGATGAACGAACTGAAAAATTAACAAACTTGTGGACAGACACAGAGACCAAAAAACAATAAGCCCCTTGCTATCACAGGGGCTAACAAGATAACAAGGTTCTTGCTATATAAAAAACTGTATAATTCTATTATAACAATAAATTATTAGAGTAGCACCCTTATAAAGTAAAGTTTTAAGTTTTTGAATTTATCAGATTTTTTTTTGTATTTTAAACAAAAAGTTTTAACCATAAAATAGAATTAATTTTTTTTCTCACATAAATGAAATGTCTCATGAATAAATTGTAATTTTGCATCACAATTTCACATAGAATCTGAATCAATTATTTGTGGTCATTTGTGATCAAAGATGCTGAATATACCTATACTGTGATTTTTTGCTCCTTTTGAAGAGGTTTGGACACATATAGAACGGGATTTCAAAGTGTATTTAGTATATTATTTACCAATTGTTCCTTGGCAGTTTTGAACACATTGAACCCTCCTGCTACAGGATTATTTCTTGTATTGTCTTCCTCTTCTTGATCTTCATTGTTCAGTGGACGTTTTATTCCACTGGAAAAGTTCTAACAATAGAAAAAGTAAGTAATATAGATTAATAAGAAAGTTTAAAAGGTTTCATCTTTGCAGTACCAGTTGAAAGATCATTTGAAGACTTTGTTTTCTTTTTACCACAAAAATGTCTCCTCATTTCTATTGTCTAAGCTGACACATCAACTTTATACAAGAACACACATGTTGTCATTCTCAGCATACCACCTAACATATTTCAATGAATCTATAACAGGAAGTGGGTGTCTTACAGATCTGAAAAGCACCCAAACATTACAACTCATTAATACCAAGCTGTTGACCAAATATGAAGTCATTCTGTTTAGTAGTGCTGGGGAAATGTGTGACCAAAAATTTATTCCTTAAGCATATTGAAGAAAATCAAAATCTAGGTAAACAAGAAGTAGGTGCCTGACACATCTGAAAAGTGCTCACACGTTACAACTCATCATGGTCAAGCTGTTGACTGAAGATGAAGTCATTCTGTTCACTAGTACTTGAGAAAATGTCACAGAAATAGTTTTAGGAGCTGACAAGGTGAAAGCAATATAGCCCCCCTCTTTGAGTTGGATTATACAAAAATATCTGAACCATTCCACTCAAAATACTAAAATGAAAAATTATATGTAACAAAACAGCTCCATTTTGTTCTATTCTCTAGTTTGGTTAGGGAATATGATTTTTTAAATAACAAAGCAATTACTAACAAAAGCCCTATGTAGTACAAATATCCTATATAGGTTCATGAGCAACAAACAATCATAATGAGTATTGAACAGTTAGGGGAGGTGAACGAATTATGTTCTTCACTGCTGTAGATTGTAGCAAACAAAAATCCTACAGCTAAGACTATGTGTTATTCTGTCAAGTTTCTTACCATTCCTTTATAAACAATATACGATTTTACAGTGACAAACTTTGGGAAAAACAGAAGGATGGAAAGGGAAAAATGATATATGTCTTTTAAGGAAAACAAAGTACCACATTTGGTTGCCTCTAGTGGTAGGATTTTACTGGATAATAAAATAAGGAAATCATAATTTTCCATACATCATCCTTACCAAGAAAGATAAGAGAATAGAGTGTTTGTGTGAATATTAAAATAACCAATGTTTAAACTATGATTAGATTGATATGACATTGGACAAATGTTGGATGAGATAAATATTTTCTAATATTAAATCTGAGATGGACCATTATAAATGTAGTTACAAAAAACGCAGGACAGCTTATAACTAATAAAATATATTTTACCTCATTTTTTCTCTGATAACTCCCACTATAACTTGGTCTGGCAGAATCTGTGTAATATACAAGAATATAATTACTAGTTTTAGGAAATAATATTCAAATTGACACTGAAAAATTTGTGGGCTTAATCAAAATACTGATTTTTTTTTTAATTCTTTTTTGGAATGTAATTTTTTTTAAATATAAGGTCGGACAAGATTGATAAGGGTCTTTTTTTACCTAATTTTAAACAAAATTTTGACTTTTGACTTCCATTTATATTGTTTTAAAATTGAGGTAATACAAAACTTAAAATGCAATTGTGATGTCACAGAAAATGACCTTTTGTGAGGATTTAGGTGCTCTGAAAGAGTAAAGAGTTCCTGCTCCTTATGTGGCACCCATCATGTTGATCATGGTAAGTTTAAATTTAAGGTAAATAAACTATAGGTAAGAGAAAATAGCAATGCATAGAACATTGGAACAAGCTATCCTGGTCAATGTGGAAATCTCATAGGTTTGAGGATTCAACTCACAGCAACCAGTGCAGAAAAGTTGATACTTCAATAAAAATGTCTGACATCAATTCACAGAGATAGAGATAAACAATATAAACTTACTTTGCTGAATGACATCAGAGGAAGATGACTGTTGAACTCCAGAAAATAATGGTTTTCTATTGTGAAAATTCCATCCATTCTTCTGTCCAGTATTACTGCTCTCCCTTTGACTGTCAATTTTCTGACTGAATTGTGCTCCTCGATTTGAATTCTGCTGATCGGTTTTTGAAAACCCTGTTACAAATGTTGGATTACTGGTTCCCTGTATTGGATCCTTCTTGAATTCAGATGACAGTATTTTGTTTACCATTTGTGGAGGAACAAGTTCGTCTGATATCTTCTGAAAAACAATTAAAATAAATGGAGAATGTGTCCATGGGACACACGATGCCCGCTTGTATGTAACGTTATAAAGGGACATAACTCAAGAACGGTAAAAGTGACACCACCCAAATTCAAACTTGTTTTGTGTTTTGTGGTAATAAACATTGTGTATAAGTTTCATAACATTTGGTTGAGGCAATCTAAAGTTACAGAATTGAAACCAATTTCGGGACATACAGAAGTACGGATAGATGGACAAGGGTAACACTTAATGCCCCCTCCACTGCGTCAGGGGCATAAAAAAACCAAGATATAATGCAACTATAAAGCTATGAGTGACAAATTTTAGCAAAATAAAGTGGTCATTTAGTAGCTATCCCTCTGGTGATATTCAATGTTAAACATGTCTGAATTGTGTTAAAGCTATGACAAAATATTCAAGTGTATGTGCTGATCAAGTTAAATGAGTATACTTCTTCTATGAACCATCTGAAAAGAGAAAGTATTGATACAGATAACTTTCACTCGCACTATCATTTTCTATGTTCAGTGGACTATGAAATTGGGGTCAAAACTCTAATTTGGCATTAAAATTAGAAAGATCATATCATCATGATCATAGGGAACATGACTTTTTGTGTACTAAGTTTCAAGTTGATTGGACTTCAACTTCATCAAAAACTACCTTGACAAAAAACTTTAAACTTGAAGCGGGACAGACGGACAGACGGACGAACGGATGGACGCACACACCGAAAAACATAATGCCCCTCTACTATTGTAGGTGGGGTATATCAGAGAAGTCTGGGTAATATCATATCCATGAAAATGAGATGTACTGATGCACATGCAATAAAGAGTCCAATCTTTTTTTTAATTCATAACACAACTTTTTTACAACATCAGTGTCGACAGGACAGCAGATGAACCACTTTTCCACTTGGCCACCTAAAAGTTTAAGTGAGTGTAATAATGTAGTAGGTAGATGACTATGGGAAAATGTTTAAATCTTGAAACTTCTGCCATCTGATCTTATTCAACCTAAAATATTACCTTGTTCTTTGCTGTTATGTTTTTGTAACATTCCATCTGTTTTATCTTGTCCATAGAGAGACTTGACTTCCAATTATGACTTTCTGAAAGAACCAGATATTTATTTTACATTTATAAATAAACAATGGATATAAAAAAAGAAGATGTGGTATGATTGCCAATGAGACAACTGTCCACAAGAGACCAAAATGACACAGAAATTAACAACTATAGGTCACCGTACGGCCTTCAACAATGAGCAAAGCCCATACCGGATAGTCAGCTATAAAAGGCCCCGAAATGACATTGTAAAACAATTCAAACGAGAAAACTAACGGCCTTATTTATGTACAAAATGAACGAAAACAAATATGTAACTCATAAACAAACGACAACCACTGAATTACAGGCTCCTGACTTGGGACAGGCACATACATACATAATGTGGCGGGGTTAAACATGTTAGCGGGATCCCAACCTCCCCTAACCTGGGACAGTGATATAACAGTACAACATAAGAACGAACTATAAAAATGGAGCTGGTTTAGTTTGTGTATATTTCAGTGTGTTAATTAAAAAAAATTAAAAAATCAAGTTGATCAACTAATACTTTACAAAAAATGAAAATATGCATATAAATACATTTACATGTATTTACATAAAATGTATCAAATAAATGGTTTGATATTTAATTTGTGATTTCCTGTATTAGGATGTCGTCATTTTATGCCATCATTGTCAAATCAACAATATCAATAAAATAAAAGCAGTTTCCTTTAAGAATTTAGCTGAATTTACAAATTCCACAGCTGTTGTAAAAGTAAAAGCCACCAAATAGTTCCCTAATTTATTCTGCTGTAAGAATAATGTTATCTATAATTACCTTACCATTTTTAAAACGACTACATATTGCCAATGCTCCTTCTGCATAATTATTTAAACCTACAATACAAATATATGAAAATAGATTGTATATATTCCAAAGGGAACTAAAAGTGCCCTTCTCATTGATTACTTGATTGTCTTCTCTCTTCGTTAAAAGTTATAAATTACTACTTGAAAAATCCTTTAAAGATATACTAGCAGCTTAATATGGCCAAATGAAGTAAATTTTGAGCTTACTTTTCAACTAAAAATCTTTTAATCACAATTTAGGTGTCTCAAGTTGAGAACCTTGTTATCAGTTGTGGGAAAATATGCTGTTGCTATCAGGCACATATATGGTTATTTGAGCATGATTTATTCTGAACTTATCAGTGTCATGTGGCGTGAGCACTTTGACCATCCTAGAAGATTGTTTTTTTAATCTTTAAATTTAATAAATTTTCAAAGATTGTTTGCTTTATCACTGTTTATCTCGGACACTGCTTACATGTATATTCACGGGTCTATTTAAACCAGAAATAACTCGTGCATTTTTGTCATGTGAACTCATTCTTTTTCTTGTTCTATGGAAGATTATATCATATTTCAATCAACAGAAAAAAAGAGACTAACAGGAAATTTTTCACTGACTGAATAAAAGATAATTATAAAAACTTTCATACCATTATTTTCCTCCATGGAGTCTACAATAGCTGCATATGAATCCTCATATTTCTTCAAAAGGAGACCACAACTCTCATCTGATACTCTAAATATATCAATCACAAAGTATTTCATTAAATATGCTGCTACAGATACTAAAAGTGTGATATGTCATCAAAGCCTTCTAAAAATATTCAATTCCATAGACATGATAGAAAACAGTGAAATATGAAGTATTTGAAAGGAAAATACCCTCATATATATATATATATATATATATATATATATATATATATGAACAAAATTAAAAGATTATTAAAACAAGTCCCAAGTTCAGAGACAAAACAACTAGGAACATGCTTAAAGGTAGAAAAAATACAAAACAATATCTGACAAGGTGAAAATATTGACTAAATTCATTTTTTTATTTCTGAATTTATTATTGTTAATATTCATTAACTGATGATAATGCAAGATCAGCATATGAGTTCCTCTTGTACTTGTTGTAGGGAAATATATATTTATGTCTTTTTATCCTGTGTTGTTCATTGACATTTCAAGCAACAAGTCGATTATGTTTGTCAGGAAATATAAATCCATAATGTGCAAATGTATGTTATGCACATATTTTCAGAATATGATTGGCTTTTCCTTGTACAATAAACTCATCATAGATACCAGGATTAAAATTTTGTTAGCCTGACAAGTGTTTCATCTATAAAAGACTCATCAGTGATGTGAAATCAAAAAAGGCAAAAAGGCAAAAAAAAGTATGAAGTTGAAGAGCATTGAAGACCCAAAGTTCTGAAAGGTTTTGCCAAATACAGCTTGTACAGTTACATTTGTCATCATGTTTATATAGTCAAAACCTACAAATTAACATTGTTTGCCACTTTTAATTCCATCAGTGTCCTCCTCAATATGTCTGCTTTTTCTGTCGCAGTACCATCGTCTAGTTTACTGGAGAATAAAGTACTTTGAAATTGATTTAAAAACTGTTTTCCTAACTCTGCTCTGTCCATTCTTGTTGTGTATTTATGATAAAATTTCCCTATAAAAATAATATATATAATCTTCAAATACAGTTTGTATATTTGCTACCATTTTTAATTTAAAATTGACTTAATGAAAAGTGATCAAATACATACCAAATGCATCATGTATTTACTTGTTTACAAATAAATAACTTTTTGTATGAAAAGTGCTCAGCAATAGATTTGGGAATCCACACTTGATTCATAATATACTTTTCTTAACTGTCAATCAATATTACTTCAGAAATTATCAGGATACTAAGGTTCTAACTCCCTCAGTCAAAGTGGACTTACACATGCATGTACATGTAGATGGATTTCTACTATGTTTTTAGGTCCCATTTGGTCATATAGCTCTTCAAGTATTCTTGTATTCATACATCCTTGGTTTTTATATTTTGGTCTTTGAGCGCTTATGATGAAGGTAAATCGAGAAAAGCCTAAGCACAAAAAATGTATATGAAGTGTTATTTCAGTTTCATTCCTTTTGCACTTCATAAAGGATCATTACAACAAACCATCGATCAAATTGTATTTCTGAAGTTGAAATGTACAATGTTATGTACATAGTAAAAATGACATATATCTCAAAATTATAGTGTCTTTATTGTCAATATTACCGGTAATTGATTTATATAAAAACGCTTTTGGATATACAGGGTACTGCTGATAACTTCTTGCCAATATGGAAATGAAACTCAAAATTCATATTCCCAATAGGAATATAAATACAAAAAAAAATGATATCAAATTAATGAAAATTAATTCAATCAACAGGGGTCATCTGACATGTCTGATTGGTGAGTTAATTGTGATGTCATCATGAAAGTATGTATGTATATGTTCCGGACCATATAAGTATTTGGATCATGTGCGTATATACTCATATGGTCCAACCATGTCGGCATGCAGTGCACTTTTTTTAGTTTCTACACAAGGTCCCAAAATTCACAAAAATGGGAAAGAGGTTTGAGAACTTCCCCACAAGTAATAATTGAAGTGTCACAAGAAGGCGGACAATAAACAAACATTGCAAAATTGAGTTTTTTCCTTGTTTCGTGCTTATAGTACTGTACTGTACATCCTGTCTGCAATTTTTATGTTGGAGTATAATACCCCAGACAATTCAATTCTGAATTCGGGGATAACATGTTTTATATTCGTTGACTATCAGGTGGCTTGTTAGGATCAAGACTTCTTTCAAAAATCACAAGAAAAGAGGCGACATTGGAGAATTTTACTGAAAATCGAGGGCGACATAAACTTCTCCCTGGAGCTTCTCTGGAGCGTACTGGGGAGTCCTAGGGCGACATAGTTCGCCTGATGTGGTGACCCCGGGAGTGAACTGTATTGATTGAAATGGACAATAGAGGGACAATATATACCTAACAATTAAATTAAATTATCTTATAAGAGTTTCTAAAAATGAAATTTTGACTTATACAATTCAAGGATTTGTATAGTACTATACAAATCCTTGTACAATTATATATACATGCAGAGCTCCAGATAAGCTGCGTATTTGCGTGATCACGCAATACAAATAATTAAAAACCCAATGCAATTGCCCATTGCAGGGTTCAATAACTCAAGTAATTCAAAGGAAAACCCAATTATATGCCAAAACCATGAGTTCTTAACGCTTTTATTTGCTATCGTTTGCGTTATTTACCCTTATCTGATTACAGTCGTCGTGTAAATCTATTTTTATAATACTTATAATTGGAAATGTCCTTTCGTTCTTAAAATAGAGCCCTGCATCAAGTAGCTGTAATGGGTCCCTGTTGCAATTTTCCGTTGCTCAAAAGGTATACGTGTTTATGAAAACATTTCGATCTTCTCGGCGTTTATCCAATTAGCGTGTGACATGCTGTCATATTTTTCGAATTGCTCGGGATTTATCATAACATACAATGAATTAAAACAGTAAATGTCCGATAAAAATATTGAATAGAAGCATGTTTTCGGCTTCTTTTGATAGCTGAGGAAAGTTATGATGATAACAAGACTCAGCTAGTGATTTTAGGAAGCGTCCATTGAACGCAGGGGCGTGTTTGCATACCTTAACGAGAACATTGCTATAGAACGATAAACACAGGGTTTCGTCAAAACGAAATCAGTTGGAAAAGTGAAAGGCTAAATCAATTATGACATGATATGTAGTTTTACACCCCAGTTCTATTGTTATACTTCATAGTTTCTATTTCTGAAACATGTGTAATTGAATAGATCTATTATTACGAATAACAATGGATTTTGACCACAGGGTGTGACGACGGGGTTTCTGGAAACCCTGCTTCTACATCCATAAACAAAGTCCATTGTTATTCGTAATAATAGAAATTGATTATTTTTAAATAGCATGAATATAAGACATTACTAATAGTGTTCACTATAAATTGTTTCATGATATTAAAAACACATTTTAGGAAATTCAATAGGCATCTATATGGAATACAAAAATAATCCTTTATTAAAATACTCTTTGCTTGAAGGTAATTTTTTTTATCACAGTCATGTGTCTCTATTCTAAAGCATTGATCTTTATAAAAAATGGGATTCTAACTACGGACCCCCGTTTACCCAGTGGCCGATCCGGGTTGGGGTTCCGCTGGTTGGACCCGACTTTTATTGAAAAGATCAATGCATTTGAATGGTTGGACCCCTTTTCTTTTTAGTTGGGAACCCCGGGATCAGCCCTGATTGCCCCAAAAGGGAGTTTCTATATTAAATATTGTATGTTGAGCATGTCTGGTAGTCGGGTTTTAATGCAGACACACCTATCCCTTAGTATGTTCGAATATGAGTGTTTGTTTATTTTCGAGAAGAGGGGGTTTGATAAAATCGCATTTATATAAAATACAGTTATGATTACCTTTATTAAACTGATACAGGTACTAAGTACTTTGGGTAATAATATTGCCTTTATCTTAAGTCTCTTCTACCAAATCCAACGCTTGCCAAAAATGTCGTCCGTCTTATACCCGTCCATATTGACAACTGTATACCAGGAGCATAATATATTTTTGTTTGTAATAAGAATACGAAACAGTCAACCTTGACCTCCTGATCCATATTAGCACATAGATTTAACGGAATATGCAAAACAACTTTGACATTTGTAAAATATACTCACTTGTCAAAGTTTGAACGAAGATAACCAAAAAATGTTACTAGTGGGGTTTCATGTAATAAAAAATATTTTTATAAATCATTGTTTGATATTGTCAATAAATATGCTATCTTTTTTTTCATTTAATAATCAATGTTAACAAATATAGGGTTTAGAAAGGGTGTAAGTTAGTTATACACCTGGGATACGGCGTGTCTGGATAAGAAAACCCTCCGCCTCCGGGTTTCTTATCCAGACACACCTATCCTCGGTGTATAACTATTATGGAAAGCATCGGAAACAAAAGTTCTGATAAGGGACAACTTAACCCAGATTTATGTAAATTGAATTAAACAAAACAGTTTATATATTATTTTTTTCATTTTAGTTGATGAATGAATACACATATCCGTTTTTACGTCAAATTATGCAGCTTGACACTTTCTTTGTTTTGGTCTAATTGTTCTGGATGCTTAAGATAGTTGTCTTATTGGCAAGTGCAGTATAACATTGTCATTTATTTACTTGATGTTGCAGAATTATTTGTAAATTTAAGTTGAATGTGGTTGTTTAGGGGCCAGCTTAAGGACGCCTCGGTGCGGAATTTCTCGCTGCATTGAAGACCTATTGGTGACCTTCTGTTGTTGTCTGTTCTGTGGTCGGGTTGTTGTCTCTTTGACACATTCCCCATTTCCATTCTCAATTTTATCCATCATTAAACCACCCTATAAATCTCAAGGTTTTGGGGTATATCTTAAATTTGGGAAATACTTTTATTTTTATTAAAAAGTAGATCTGGCAAATAGGTGAAAGGACTGGCAAAACTTTCTTACAGGACCTAAATTTCACATATATTACATAAAATCTAAACACTTAGCCACACCTACCCCAGGGTTTTTCTGGGTATTTTGGGAAAAGGACCCTGGCCAGTTTTGGGAATTTGTTCACACGCTTTTCAATGAAATTGGGAAAACAGCAAATATACCAGATTTGAGTTTTAGTGTGTTTAGTTCATTAAAAGTTATCTTTTATTGTGATGTGAGGGATGGTTCTGGATACAGTGTATGGGATATATTCAAAGGCACTTCAAATAATACTCAAAGCAGCAAAACAAATAACAATTTAATGAAAAGAAAGTAATGACATATTCGATTCAACATTTAACACATCAAAACATCTTGGCAATATATAGACAGTAACCCAGGTATACTCAGCCATCATGACTCCTCGAGGCTTGCCTATAGAGCTTAAATTCAGACAGACATACCGTCTTATTGTAGTTCCTTTTAATGTGCATCACACTCAGACAGGCAACACGTCTTTAGACAATTAATTCTTATTCAAATATTTTAATTAGTTCATTTAAATAACTTCTTTCAAAATGGTAAGCAAAATAAATAACATTGCAAAATTATCGCAAACGCCAAATAAATAAAGGAACTCAAATGTCAGTCTTGCTCAATATATGAATACTAAATAGAATAAATCAAATGTAAATGAATATTATCAAGCAAATCAATTAACAGCTTGAAATAATTAAGTAATGAAAAGGAAATAATCCATTCCTATTACAGTGAAAATAAAGTAAGAAACTTCCAGATTTTTACTGGCCCTTCAAAATTGAGAAGAAATTACCTCTTGGAATTGTAGTAATATGTTTACACTAGCTATAAAAGCATCTACATGTAATATCAACATTTATTAATGATAAAGAAAATTACTGTCACATTTTATTGGATTTTGACATGAAAATTTGTGAACTAAAAAGTAATTTTGAGTTTCTGTATAAAATATTTCCTGCTTTTTCTTTCTTTTCCATACATCTTTTGGTTTTCAATTCTGATGTTTATATTTCATGATCATAGATGTATTTTGTTACCTGCCTGGAATTATTATTTTTATTGTATTTGATCGGCAAACCGAGAATTACCCTTATCCGCCCCGGAATCTGATCCGTATTGTAATTGTCTTCATTTCCGGTTAATGGCATCCATTGTTTTTCAATGTTGTTTTTGTCAGTCAGATATGATTTTATGCGGATTTAAACATTACTTGTTGGCCATTTTCGCATAAAGCTACCGGTTGAACAAAATGAACATCGCTGTCATGAATAATAAAGATGAAAATAAATTTTGAGATCGTTTGGAATTTTGCTCCCAAAATTGGGAAAAATGTAGGGTAATTGCCATTGGGAATGGGTCCAAATACCGGACCCTGTGGAATGCTAGAAAATCCATGTACCCCAACTATAAACTGTAGGGTGATCATATGGGATCTAGAAAGGCAATTAGTTACTGTCCAACTAGTGACACCAGCTGCAGTTTACATAAGTTTTGAAAAATACAAAACTGACAGAACGTTTAAAACGGGACACAAATTAAACGTACAATTGCTCGTCAATGAATAAACCAAATGAAACAGCTAAGCACATATACAAAGAAAGAAACTCATTTAAGATGGAAACACATCTGGGGTTGATATAATGTGATTATACCATTCCTAAATATTCAATATTGTGTTGATTAAAAACCCAATACATTAAGGAGCTTGGCGGTGAAAACCCAATTTGATATTTGCTTGAGAGGTGAATTGGAATTGATAATGCAATTAAAAACTTTATCACCCAATTACATAAAAATGGTGGGTAAAACCCCAATTTGTGAATTCTTATCTGGAGCTCTGTGCCTTTGGTAATCATTGATATTGAAATAAAATAAATTTTACTCACAATTTAAAAAAGAGAACGCTCTACAAATGTTGAAAGAACATAATTTGTACTACACATTTCCATATTTTCTATTGTTGGGCTGTTGGGAGTTAGCCTTTCTGGTCGGATGTCTTGATTTCTAGCTCAAATATTTCCCGCCGTATTTATAAATCGCCTCTTCAATGAAGATTTCTTTATTTGGGGTTCGACTAAAGACCAAAACGCTGAGATAAAAGACCCTCAACAGACCTGAAAATCAATATACTGGTCGATTTATTCAAACTTTGATATAAATCTTTTTTTTTTCATTTTTCATTGTATTTCCTTTGAATCTTAAATTCAATTAAAAAGAGTTTATCATTTTTTAAATCAAAATTTTATATAGTTAGCCGTCAAATGAACTTGAAGACCAGACCTTCCATGATCTTCCATGATTAACTTCGACTTTAATACTTCAAATTTTGTATAGCTTTTATATTTCCTTCAAATTTGTCAAATTGGAATGATAGGGTAAATGCTCATTTTTTGTATAAAATCGTATTTTTAAAATAACATTTTTTCAGGGGGAAGGGAGGTGGGGAACTTTGTGCCTTGAAATCAACTGGTCGTCAAACACCATCACAGGTAACCAGTACCGCAAAGACATCAATGACACCTTCTTGTCTTTAGAGAACGATCTTGAGCTTATACAATCGGTCCAATTTCCAACAAGAGGTCCAAGCATTCTAGACTTATTCCTCACCAACAGACCATCCCTCATAAATAGATGTGAGCCAGTACCTGGAATAAGCGACCATGAAATCGTTTTCATAGACTCCAGCATAGCCGTCATGAGACAAAAACTGATCAAAAGAATAATCCAAATGTGGAAGAAAGCAGATATAACCTCCCTCAAAGACGATGCAAAGTTGTTGGCTTCAGAATTTACCAACAAATTCCGAGTCAACGTACAGTACGACATTAACACCTTGTGGAATAACTTTAAAGATAACTGCCTCACTATAATAGATAAAAATGTACCATCTAAATCTACACCTACAAGGATATCACAACCATGGATAGCCAAGGAACTCCGCTCGATGTCTCGACGAAAACAAAAGCTCAACAATAGGGCCAAGAAGTCGGGTAAAAAGTACAAGAACATAAAAAACTACACTAGAGAAAATGTAGAGAGACATATAACCAATACATTAACAACATGATATGCAATGATGATTCCAGCCCAAAATTGTTCTGGAATTATATCAAGAACAAGAAGAATGACCGCTGTGGGGTGGCTCCACTAAAACGGAATCCGGGACCCTGCTTTAGTGATAGTGAAATCAAAGCTAATATCTTGAACTCACAATTTTCTTCGGTCTTAACAACAGAGGACATGTCCAACCTACCAAACTTAGGACAAAGCTCAACCCCAGACATCAAATTCATCTACATGTATGTCAATCCTACCGGGGTCGTCAAACTCCTACAAAAGGCAAAATTATATTTCACTGGAAAACAGCTACAGTCGCTCCAGTATTCAAAAAGGAGACAGAAGCCAAGCTTCCAACTATAGGCCTATCTCCTTAACTTTTATCTGTTGTAAAATTAACGAGCACATTATCCATGGTAGCATTCTTACTCACTTAGAGCACTATAACATTCTCGCTGAAGAACCGTCTTCTCCAAAAACTCAACCACTATGATGTCCGAGGAAGTATCCTCAAATGGATTGAAGACTTCCTGTCGGATATAACCCAGAAAGTTGTTCTAGAAGGTAAATCGTCCTCAGTAGACCCTGTCACATCTGGTGTTCCGCAAGGTGCTGTCCTAGGGCCTCTTCTTTTTCTCGCCTACATCAATGACATGCCTAGTTGCGCAAAATCACAGACTAGACTCTTCGCAGATGACTGCCTCGTGTACCGCAGGATCAGATCTACTGACGACGCATCACTCCTACAAAAACACTTCGACTGCCTCATCGTTTGGGAGCAAAAATGGCAGATGCTGTTTAACCCAGACAAATGCGAAGTAATCTCTGTCATGAAGAAGCGGAACCCAATCCATCATGACTACCTCATTCATGGTCATACCCTTCTTCATGTCGACTCAGCAAAATTTTTAGGCTTTAACATATCAAAAAATTTATCTTGGAACACCCACACAGGTGCTGTCACTAAGAAGGCAAACAACACCCTGGCTTTCTTAAGAAGAAACATCGGACATTGCCCACCAAAAGCCAAAGAACGAGCATTTAACACCTTCGTCAGACCAACTGTAGAGTACACCACAAGTGCATGGGACCCCCACACAAAACGGAACATCAACCAACTTGAAATGAAACAACGCAGAGGGGCCAGATTTGTTTCCAATGACTACCAACAAACAAGCAATGTTAGTACCATGCTCAACAACCTTGGATGGGAAACCCTACGATCTCGAGGAGCCAAAGATAAAACCATCTTACTATACAAGATAGTCAACCACCTAGTAGACATCCCAACAGAACCATACCTCATACCAACAGGTGTTTCCACTCGAGGACATAACACCAGATACCTCCAACCTCACTGTCGAAAACTAGTATACCAACATTCCTTCTTCCCGAGTGTCATCAGAATTTGGAACTACCTGCCACAGCCACTAGTCAGTTTGCCAACCCTCGGTGGGTTCAAACAGGCACTGGCTACCTCCACCATCTCCTAAATTGTAATTATTGGATTTTAACTGTAAATACTCGTTTTTTTAACTGTATATAGAGGAGAGCTGTACTGCTATGGTACGTATGCGTCAGTGTGAATATACTCAAAATGAGTCCTACACTTAACCAGAAGAAGAAGAAGAAATATCTGCCTATGGACAGCAAACAACAATCAATCAAACATTGCGTTTATTTATAGTTTGAAGCCAGACTAAAATACATGTATAATAAAAAGGAGATGTGGTATGATTGCCAATGAGAGAACTACCCACTGGAGTTCAAATGAAGTGGATGTAAGCAATTATAGGCCACCTTACGGCTTTCAACAATGAACAACCCATACTAGCTGTAAAATCGGCAAAAACATGTTCATTTTGTTATTCTACATTGAAAATACGTACGGGTTTGTTAAGGGCACTGCACACGATCGTGTCTTCATGTAATCAAATCAAATGATTTTATTGGTGTAAATTCCAAATTAGCAATGAATCCAGCTGACATTTTGAAATACAAATACAAAAATAAACAAAAAAACAAAGACAAATATACAAAGACATATTTTCTCAATGATAAGAGACGCATATTGTATTGTTAATGATGTTGCATCATGAAATCTACAACCACCGATAGAAGAATGTAGGACGATGTGATATGATATCAGCAAGTTAAGTAGTTTAAGCTCAGAGTTTAAGCTTGCGTTCAGTCACTGTGAGCATTTTTTGGCATGTTGTGTTATATACATTTTTCAAGTTTAGCCCGCTAGTAAAAATGAAAAGCGGTTAATATAATAAAAAAACTAGTTGAACACCTCCTCGTGTTATTTTTGGTAAGTTAATGTTGACGGCAGACCTTCGACAGTCTGTGTTATAGTTATTCACAAGTTTTTGTTAGAATTGGTTGATTTAGTGCTTTTATTATTGTTTAATACTGTATGCTGCTGTCTCAGTGATGTAAACTTAACATGTTTTATATAGTAAGCTATGTGTAACACCTTGGTGACAACAGTATTCTTTTGTATTGTTATTTAAATGCGACAAAATATTTGCGTTAGAATACCGCAATCGCTGTCTTTGGTATGATTTACAGACAGTCGAATACAAAGGTATCATAACGGAAAGTCAGACGGTATCATAACGGAGTGTCATTAACAGACCATTTGATTTAATTTTCCTCTGATTCAAATATTTTGTATTCTTTGGTTTAGATGTTTTCATAACCACGGACAATGATGCATTGGTCTTGTAATTAACTTTTGCACTGATAAATTTTGTTTGTGAAGGTTGATAGCTTCTAGCTTTGTTTTACTGTCACAATCATAACTTTTGATATCATAATGGAAAAAAAGATTGATTTGTTTTACTGTTGTTCTTGATATACAATCTTATTTAGTATAGTATACCGATGTTCGATAAGGCAGCATGATATATCGAATGACCCCTGGGCTCCCATCCATTTTCTTGTGTAGGTTTCAATCTGGTCCAGTTCATATCTTGAGCAAATATCATGTACATACCACAATTGGTTATTGAAAAAGTAATCAGAAAATTGACCGAAACTGGACGAAATTTTATAAAGATTAATGGAATATAGGCAATCTTGTCATAAATCAACCGGGAATTCACATTAATATATGTACAATATCTACTGCTTAATAAATCTAATTATTAACAACTTCATATGAACCAAATCATGTAAATCAATTTATCTGTTCCCACGGGTGGGGGATTATATATGCGGTGCGTCATCGGTGTCTTGTGACACGGACAATACCAGGGTTTTGACAGATATGAAAATGACCAGATATTGCAACTAAAACGTAGAAATAAATAAATGATTCTTCGTTGTATGGCTTCATAACTGGATAAGATATATTCAGCTTTATGTATACCAAACTAAACTTCAATTACATATGTCTAATAGTCTAGATAGAAGCTCCCCTCCGTATTATTTAGTCGTATAAATCAGTTCCCTTTTCAGATGACAGCTTCACCAGTTAGGTTTTTCCCGTACAAGAAGTCAATGATTTAACAAACGGTATTGCGTTTTTTGTTGTTGTTAGGGTTGCAATCAAGCTTTTTTCTGTGTTACGCTATTCTAATTTTAGTTTTTTTAACAATTGATTGGAAATGTTACTTAAAATTAAAAAAAAATATATTGTCGAATTTTATTGCATGCTTGATAAATCTCAAAGAAAAAATGTTTTTTACGTCAATTAACAGCTTATATTAATGTATATGATTTTTCTAGTTTTCTGTTTTTACCCTAGAAGGAAACGGAATATGCGTTCAAATAATTTTTGCTTCTAAACAGTTTTTGGGACACATTAGAAAAACTGAATGATGAATATACATTTTTAAAGAATATATATAAATAAGAAGATTTTATAGCTTTAAAAAACAATAAACAGAAGAAAGGAAATCATTATTAGCAATTGAAAAACTTAGAATGCATCGATGATCAAATTTTTAAAATTAAAAAAAGAGAAAAGACACGAATAGTGTGACCGAACCATTTTTGAACACTATCGAAAAGCTTGATTGCTTCCCGAACGAAAACTATAACTGCAAGTTTGCCTCTCGTTCAACATTGAAACACTTCACCAGTTACCGTATGATGAACAATTTCCATCTGGTACAGTGTATGCATTTACGGATTAATGAATGTATAGACCAAGGACACACAAAAACAATAAGACACCCAGAGGTCTTCAGAAACAGAGACAATTTGGGAAAGACTATAATGAGGAAGAGCAAGATTTCTCTATGTATTTGTTTCACTCACAGGGTAAACATTGGAAAGTTTTGGAATATAAGTATAAGTAAATTCCGGAAAACAACAATAAATCTTTCTAAAAGTCAACATGTACAGCAGGTGCTTTAAAAATCAAATTTCGGTCTTCACAAATTGAAATATCTTTAGATAAACTATGATGGTAAAGATCTTCGGACTATTCGTGCAACAGAATGGACACAAGGGGAACATAGTTTGCAATTTTCAATCCACAAATATAACAGCTACTTGAAGAATAAATGGCAAAATTTAAAAGTTCTGATTTGTCGTTTGTACGAAAGAACTTTCAAGGAATATATTTTTTTCTCTAAAAGGTTTGATTTTTACAAGTATATAGAATAACAGGTGACCAGATTATCAAAAAATATGTTAAATTGCTAATAGGTGTCAGAAGTTTAATTTCTATAACAACTGCCCCAAATAAATGTTGACACAACAGGAAAAAAGTAATAAAAGTTATTTTGAAGACTGTTCAAAACTATAAATTAATTCCTGATTGTTCAACAGCATGATAAAAAATCTTCAAAATGCATGAAAAAGAAATTTTGAAAAATTTATACTCTTATGGTTGCTGTTTTATCTTTGACTTGAAAACTTGGGGCGTGTTTTTTTTTTTTCTTCGGTAGTGAGCCAGAAGAGGTCCATTTCTGTTTTTTTTTTTTTGCATTGGGAAGATCTTCTGGATCTCTTCTACCTCTTCCTTTTAAATAGGTAGTTTAGACGGCAGAGGCACATAACAAACATGGCGTCGTTTAGTCTAAATGACATTTATAAATTTATGAAGCAGATATAATAGAATGTGAGCTGTATGATAAACGATAAACGCCTGCAATAACTTTACGACAATCAATTAGTACCTGTTATGACTATAGGACATTCAACGAGTACCTGCTATGATTATACGACATTCATCAAGTACCTCCTATAACTAAAGCACATTAAACAAGACCAACTATAAAAATAGGACATTCAACAAGTACCTGCTAAAACTATAAGACATCCAACGAGTACCTGCTATAACTTTATGACATTCAACAAGTACCTGCTATAACTATAGGACATCCAACGAGTACCTGCTATAGCTATATGACATTCATCAATGACCTGCTATAACTATAGGACATTCATCAAGTACCTGTTATAACTATAGGACATTCAACAAGTACCTGCTATGACTATAGGCCATTCAACAAGTATCTGCTATCACTATAGCCCATCCAACGAGTACCTGCTATAACTATAGGACATGCATTAAGTACCTTCTATAATTATAAGACATTCAACGAGTACCTGCTATAACTATAAGACATTCATCAAGTACCTTTTATAACTAAAGCACATTCAACAAGACCAACTATAAAAATAGGACATTCAACAAGTACCTACTCAAACTATAGGACATTCAACAAGTACCTGCTATAACAATAAGACATCCAACGAGTACCTGCTATAGCTATATGACATTCACCAATGACCTGCTATAACTAAAGGACATTCATCAAGTACCTGTTATAACTATAGGACATTCAAAAAGTACCTGCTATGACTATAAGACATCCAACAAGTACCTGTTATGACTATAGGACATTCATCGAGTACCTGCTATAAATATAGAACTTTCAGCAAGTATCTGCTATGACTATAGGCCATTCAACAAGTACCTGCTATGACTATAGGCCATTCAACGGTTACCTGCTATAACTATAGGACATGCATTAAGTACCTGCTATAATTATAAGACATTCAACGAGTACCTGCTATAACTAAAAGACATTCAACGAGTACCTGCTATAGCTATAGAACATTCATGAATGACCTGCTATAACTATAGGATATTCACCAAGTACCTGTTATAACTATAGGACATTCAACAAAAACCTGCTATGACTATATGACATTCAACAAGTACCTGCTATAACTATAAGACATCCAACGAGTACCTGCTATAGCTACTAGTATATGACATTCATCAATGACCTGCTATAACTATAGGACATTCATCAAGTACCTGTTATAACTACAGGACATTCAACAAGTACCTGCTATGACTATAGGCCATTCAACAAGTATCTGCTATCACTATAACCCATCCAACGAGTACCTGCTATAATTATAGGACATGCATTAAGTACCTTCTATAATTATATGACATTCAACGAGTACCTGCTATGACTATAAGACATTCATCGAGTACCTTCTATAACTAAAGCACATTCAACAAGTACCAACTATAGAAATAGGACATTCAACAAGTACCTGCTTTAACCATAGGACATTCAACAAGTACCTGCTATAACTTTATGACATCCAACAAGTACCTGCTATAACTATAGGACATTCATGGAGTACCTGCTACTAGTATGACTATAAGACATTCAACAAGTACAAGTACCTGCTATAACCATAGGACATTCAACAAGTACCTGCTATAACTTTATGACATCCAACAAGTACCTGCTATTACTATAGGACATTCATGGAGTACCTGCTATGACTATAAGACATTCAACAAGTACCTGCTTTGACTATAGGACATTCAACAAGTACCTGCTATAACTTTATGACATCCAACAAGTACCTGCTATTACTATAGGACATTCATGGAGTACCTGCTATGACTATAAGACATTCAACAAGTACCTGCTTTGACTATAGGACATTCATCGAGTACCTGCTATAACTATAGAACATTCAAAAATTATCTGCTATGACTATAGGCCATTCAACAAGTATCTGCTGTAATTATAAGACATTCAACGAGTACCTGCTATAACTATAAGACATTCATCAAGTACCTTCTATAACTAAAGCACATTCAACAAGTACCAACTATAAAAAATAGGACATTCAACAAGTACATGCTATGACTATAGGACATTCAACAAGTACCTGCTATAATTATAGGACATTCAACAAGTGCCTGCTATAACTATAAGACATTCGTGGAGTACCTGCTATGACTATAGGACATTTAACAAGTACCTGCTATGACTAATGGACATTCATCGAGTACCTGCTATAACTATAGGACATTCAACAAGTATCTGCTATGACTATAGGACATTCAACAAGTACTACGATCGATTTATTTTACTTCGGCCGACATAAACGATTCGTAGGTATTTTTTCATTAGTCAAATAAGACGCGGAATTTCAATCCTTCCATTATAATTACATTTAAATATTTGTAATACGATTTCCCTAACCTGGAGTCGGGACTATGCAAGCATACAAACTATTAGTCCCATGCATACAGTAACCTTGTTTCTTCTATCCTGCTGTAACTATAAGACATTCAACGAGTACCTGCTATAGCTATAGGACATTCATCAAGTGCCTTCTATAACTAAAGCACATTCAACAAGACCAACTATTAAAATAGGACATTCAACAAGTACCTGCTAAAACTATAGGACATTCAACAAGTACCTGCTATAACTATAGGACATTCAACCAGTACCTGCTATGACTATGTAGGTTATAAAAAACTCATCGGAAAATATCCCGAAATTCACGGAAAAGAAAAGGATTTCTCCTGCAACTTGTAGTAGAAACGTCTATTTTTTACGGCTTGTTCAACTGTTCATATACATAAAAGTATGGAAATGCAAGATGCTATTTCCCCCCAAAAAAAACCAATATACACACACAGGAACATGTGTTTACACCGGCAATTTAAAATTCAGACCGATATTTGTAGGTTCCCAGAGGCAAACATATAGACTAAGCAACTGTTTCGTATGGCAAGCCGTTATGGAATTTATTATACCACTGAATGTTAAATATTTACTCTTCTGGCGATAGCCGCGTGGTTAAATATTCCGCATTGCCCCTATCAAAGCTTTAAAAGATCCATTCATATCAATGTTAAAGTTCAGGAAAATTCAAAACATAGTGTCGCATTCATGTATAGCAAGTAAATTCCCGATCGATTTATTTTACTTCGGCCAAAATAAACGATTCGTGGTATTTTTATTAGTCAAATAAGACGCGGAATTTCAATCCTTCCATTATAATTACATTTAAATATTTGTAATACGATTTCCCTAACCTGGAGTCGGGACTATGCAAGCATACAAACTATTAGTCCCATGCATACAGTAACCTTGTTTCTTCTATCCTGCTGTAACTATAAGACATTCAACGAGTACCTGCTATAGCTATAGGACATTCATCAAGGGCCTTCTATAACTAAAGCACATTCAACAAGACCAACTATTAAAATAGGACATTCAACAAGTACCTGCTAAAACTATAGGACATTCAACAAGTACCTGCTATAACTATAGGACATTCAACCAGTACCTGCTATGACTATGTAGGTTATAAAAAACTCATCGGAAAATATCCCGAAATTCACGGAAAGAGAAAAGGATTTCTCCTGCAACTTGTAGTAGAAACGTCTATTTTTTACGGCTTGTTCAACTGTTCATATACATAAAAGTATGGAAATGCAAGTCGCTATTTCCCCAAACAAACAATATATATAGACAGGAACATGTGTTTACACCGGACCGATATTTGTAGGTTCCGAGAGGCAAACATATAGACTAAGCAACTGTTTCGTATGGCAAGCCGTTATGGAATTTATTATACCACTGAATGTTAAATATTTACTCTTCTGGCGATAGCCGCGTGGTTAAATATTCCGCATTGCCCCTATCAAAGCTTTAAAAAGATCCATTCATATCAATATTAAAGTTCAGGAAAAATTCAAAACATAGTGTCGCATTCATGTATAGCAAGAAGTAAATTCCCGATCGATTTATTTTACTTCGGCCAAAATAAACGATTCGTGGTATTTTTTATTAGTCAAATAAGACGCGGAATTTCAATCCTTCCATTATAATTACATTCAAATATTTGTAATACGATTTCCCTAACCTGGAGTCAGGACTATGCAAGCATACAAACAATTAATCCCATGCAGACAGTAACCTTGTTTCTCCTATCAAAAAGAATTAACGTGTCTAGGTTAAACTAGTAGTACAGTGACAAGATATTTCTTCATAGCAATATAAAGAATAAGGAGATGTGGTATGATTGCCAATAAGACAACTATTCACCAAAGTTCAAATGAAGTGTGTGTAAGCAATTATAGGCAACCTTACGGCCATCAACAATGAGAAAAATATATACCGTATAGTCGGCTATAAAAGGCCCCGACATGAAAAATGAAACAATATAACAAAACAATTCACGAAAAAAATATGACAGACATGAACCAACGACAACTACTGAACTACAGGCTCATTACTTGGACAGGCACATCGAGAATGTGGCGGGGTTAAACATTATTAAAATTGAGAGTGGAAATGGGGAATGTGTCAAAGAGACAACAACCCAACCAGAGAGCAGAAAACAGCCGAAGGCCATCAATGGGTCTTCAACACAGCGAGAAAATCCCGCACCCGGAGGCGGGCTTCAGCTGGCCCCTAAACAAAAATGTGTAATAGTTCAGTGAAAATGGACGCCACACCAAACTCCAAAACATATAAATGAACTAAAATTAAAAAAAAACATACAAGACTAACAAAGGCCAGAGGCTCCTGACTTGGGACAGGCGCAAAAATGCGGCGGGGTTAAACATGTTTTGTGAGATCTCAACCCCCCATACCTCTAGCCAATGTAGAATAAACAAACACACAGCAATACGCACAGTAAAACTCAGTTTAAAATAAGTCCGAGTCCGATGTCAGAATAGGTAACAGAAGAAACTAAGCAAAATGACGATGATACATAAATTAACAAAGGACTAATCAAATACGTTTTTACATACACGAGACAAGGGAACGTCACCATCTAAAAATAGATAATTAACAATAGGAAATGAAAAATCATCTCATTTATTGTAAATTTTGGTATTAAGGTTCCCGTTAAAGATATAGATATCAAGATCCAAGAAAGGGCAGTGTTCATTGTTAGTATTAGCTTTATTTAAAGTCAGTTCAGCAGGATAAATCTCTTTAGTGTACATACTGAAGTCGTCATTATTGAGAGCCAATATATCATCCAAATATCTAAAAGCGTTATTAAATTTCTTATTCAGATGTTGTTTCGATTGGTCGTTGCTGATTTTAGTCAAAGATTGTAATTCATAACAATACAGAAACAAGTCCGCAAAAAGTGGTGCACAGTTAGTCCCCATTGGAATTCCCATAACTTGACGATATACGGATCTCCATAGCGAACACAAATGTTATCTAGTTAAAATTCAAGGGCAGTTATCGTATCAAAGCAGGTCCAATTGACATAGTTCTTTTGTTTGTTGTTACTAAAAAATGACCTAAAAGAGTTTGAATAAATATATTCGCATTCTGTCTTTTTAAATGCCCATTTAATTAGGTGTGTGATTTTTTTCTTAATGAGATTATGAGGCAAAGTGGTATATAGGGTAGAAGAATCAAAACTTTGAACAGATTCAAAATCACCAATATAAGCATGCAATTTATCAAGTACTTGAACCAACGAATTTTTGACACTCCAAAAGTAATTAATTCCACTATTGTCAAAGGCCTTATTTGAACAATTTATTACCAGGTTTTTGATTGTACCAAGTGTACTAGTAAGTTAGTAGTGGAATAATGGCTTGAAGACGAAATAAATCTATATTTGTAAGGTGTTTTGTGCAGCTTCGGAAGCCAGTACATAGTGTAACTTTCGTTGTATTTGGTTCTGCTTGTAAAGAAGTAGCTAAAAGTTTATATTTGTTACAGATATCATTTTCCGAAAATGAAGTCAATTGGAATGTTGGTGAATTCGTGGTTTTCTTTTGCAGAACCTCAATGTAAAATTTACGTCAAAACAAATTCCTTGGCGAGTTCTTTTAGCCTATGTTTGATACGAGAAATAGGAATATTATGGTTGTTGTTAGGAGCAAAATGTTCTTTAAAATGTTTAATACGAATATCAGCTATGTTTATTACAGAATTAAAAAAAGAATCTAAGGATTTTTTGTCAGCTTTTTCTCGATTTATCCATTTCGAGCAATAAGTACGGAGTGAGTCGTGGATGATGCTATTACGACACTCATTCCAATTAATAATTGACGGGGACGATATTTAGGTCCTTTACTGAAGAATGATTTCAACTCTCGGTCATGAACGATGTTATGTTATAACATGGAACTGGGGCCATAAATGTATTCGGAATTACTGCAATTTTATGACGTAGGTGTATTGTCACTGATATACACACTTCGCTATAATTAAACACATATTTCCGGGAAGTTTTTTTGTAAACATAACAAATAAGAGGGAGTTCAGTATTATCAAAATAGCCATGAATTTGTTCTTTAACAGAATGATCATTAAAAATACCGGCAATATTTACAAAATCAAAACCTTTATTGACATATTTGATTTTAATAAAATGTTTTTTTATGATCTTTAGGGCGATCAATTTTGGGAAACAGTTTAGAATAACAATATGCAATTATAATTTGGACGATTTTATACTTAGGACGGCAATATGGAATTGTGTTGCAATCCTCTAAACTTTGATGTAATTTATTAACAGGTAAAGAGCTTGGTTAACAGATTATGTTAGATAATGTCTGTCGTTGTTATTTGAAATAGTAACTAGGTCCGAAATATTTGTATTGTTGGTACGCAATTTTCTCTGATTGCGATTTATTCTACGCCCATGAGAACGGTTTTTACGAACAGTTTTAGAAACTATATCCAAAATGTTAACAGAATCGGTTCTTGATATATTACCAATTGCCATTATATTATCATTAATACCGAGAGGATAGACTGTCTGTAATTTTTTAATCCAATTTAAATCAGTAGAAATTTGGATTAACATTGATCAAATTATTTTTATTTTTTTTTTTTTTGCAAATTCAGCAACATTTAAGGGATACTTTAATTTATGATTTAACATTTCATCGTTTATAATCATTAAATAGTCCAAACTTTATTTAGTCCAGTCGATTTGTGCAGATTTTAAGCAAAATTGCTCAGATTGTGGTAAAAGCGTGAAATTTTGCATAATAGTAGTATGGGTCATGGACAACATTTTCAGCTATGGACCCAATCTTTAAGTCGAAATTGGCGGGAAAGGTGGCCATTTTAAAAATGGCGGACGTTGGATTTCTAAAAATACTTCAAACATTCGTGAAAATTACATTAGTTAAGCTATTGACATAAAACCTGGTAAATAGAGTGACAGTGCTCACACCAATTGCTATGTTGAACAAAATTCATGAAAATGTTACTCATATTGAATGGCGGCCATCTTGAAAAATCTTGAAATTTTGAAGCCAAAATTGGTGGAGCTCCAAATTCAAAATTTGATGAAAATGAATTGTTTGGTTGATATTGTTTATCTGAAAACATCTTTCAAAAACCCGCCATTGCATGCAGACGTAAAGAGTATCATATCATACAAGTAATGTCATAAGGAAATCATATGCTAAAATGTTCTCAATTGACGACTTAAATATCAAACAATAACTTAGAAGTACATGTTTTGCAAATCATACAATTACGGTCACTCTCTATTTTATCCTATCACATTGACCCCTACATTTAAACAGAGCAGTACAACTTAATGTTGCTTTTACACATTTGCATCTTCCTCGGCAACCGTTTTCCCTTTTTCATTCACATTTTATTAGTTTAGCGCAGGACTCCGACGCTTGCTGTAGACATGTCCAGAAAGGTTCCCATATAGTCCAGTTGATTGTGCAACAATTATTCTGATGGTGGTAATAGTATCAAACTTTGCAGAGTTTTAGTTTAGGTCATAGCAAAAATTTACACCTATGGACACATTTCAGGAAATCAAAATGGCTGCTCTGGGCGGCCATTTTAATGCAACCAGAAAATCAATACAAAAACAATGACAATAACAATGCCCTGTTAATAACAGACATAGACAGTGGATCTGGTAATAAATCCTTCGATTCTAGCATATAAAGATGTTGCGCATTGAATTGGTTTCCCCCATCAATCAACAAGCAATGGCACAGTTGAATGAAGGCCATGGAATTGCAGAAACATTCCAGAATCACTAGGCAAATTGGCACAAATCCTGTCGAAACGAATGATCACATCTCAAAATATCTCGTCAGGAGAAACGAAAACTTACTTCTGAAGTTAGAAGACGAGTCACTTATTGCAAAAAAAACAGTAAAATAATCAGACACATGTGTGGTGAATCAACAAAAACAATGACTGCAGGGTGTTTTTCTGTGGTAATGTATCTGACAATCTTTACGATGCATCGATATTTATGATGGACAAAAAGAGTATGTGACTGTGAACTACAAGACACTGTTCTCTTAGCCAAACTAAGTGCTGGAGATTTAATATCACAGAAGGCTTAGTATCATGGTAAGTGTTTGATAAAACTTTACAACATGACAACTAGGCAGAATCAAAAAACAAAGAAAGAATCTGTTATCCATGGAATTGTGCTTGCCGAATTAATATAGTATACCAAGGGCTCATGGTCTGAAACAGATATTGTGTCAATCTTCAAGCTTGCTGATCTCGCTGAATTATACAGTAAACGCCTTGAGGTATTCGGGTTGTCATGGAAGGAATGATTGATACAACACATCTGAAAAATTAGATACTAGCCGCCATAGCAGATCTGCAAGCACACAAGCAAGGTAGAGACGTTCACCTCATTTTCAGCGAAGATGTTGGTGAAGCTTTAAAATAGGCAACATGTTATAGTCGTGACGATGAAGGCATCATCATAGACGAAAGCAGCAAACATAGTTCGAAGAGATATGCCTTATACTAAGAATAGAACAGGGACATTCAATGACAGCTATCAACTTGAATCAGTTCCACAGATACTAGTTTCCTTAGTACGAATGATTCTAGATGGGCCAAACATCTAGACACAGTCCAGTAATATCGTTGAGTCGTAGACAAGGTTAACCATTTCTCAGCTATTACAGTTCAATTGCGCAATTCGTCGTCGAAAGGATACAATTGCAACTTATCACTCCTCAGATAGAGAGCCATGTGTTTCGATGTTTTTCCCACTTACTATCATTCATACTAAAGAAAAAAGGCTGTGTAACTGATTCATGTTGACAGCTGTCATTGAACATCCCTGTTAAGCTATTCTTAGTATCAAGCATATCTCTTTGAATTATGTTAGCTACCTAGGCTATGATGATGCCCTCATCGTCAAGACTATCCCCGATATCTTCATTGAAAATGAGGAGAACAAATCTACCTTGCTTATGTGCTTACAGATCTGCTATGGCAGCTAGTATCCAATTGTTCAGATGCATCGTATTAATCATTCCTTCCATGACAACTCCGAGTTGCCCAAGACGTTTTCCGTACAATTTAGCGAGATCAGCAAGCTTGAAGATTGGCACAATATCTATTTCAGACCGTGAGCCGTAGATATTCGGCAAGCACAATTCCATGGATAACAGATGATTGGTAATCGTTCTTGTCTTTGAATTCTGTCTACTTGCCTTGTTGTTAGGTTTTATCAAATATTTAGCATACTACTTGGCTTCCAGTGATATTAAATCTCCAACACTTAGTTTCGCTAAAAGAACAGTGTCTTGTAGTTCTAGTTCACATTCACGTACTCTTTTGTCGATCATAAATGTCGATGCATCGTGACGATCGTCAGATATATTACCACAGAAAAACACCCTGCAGTCATTGTTCTTGTTGATTCACCACAACTGTGTCTGATTATTTTACTGGTATTTTCAATCGTGGACTCATCTTCTAACTTCAGTAAAATGTTTTCGTGTTTCCTGACGAGATATTTTGAGATGTGATCATTTGTTTCAACAGGATTTGTGCGATTATGGAATGTTTTTGCAATTCCATGGTTTTCATTAAACTGTTCCAAGTTTGATGATGGGGAAACCAATGTCTATGTCTATTTTGTTGTTATCTGCAGGGCCCTGTAAATCCCCACATGTCCTCTGTTGGCATATCACACATCCTTTCCGACATAGTATGGTCATATATTACGTATTTTTTGGTTGTAAAAAGTTACTTAAACAAATATGTAAGTAAAAGAAATTTTGCATTAGATACCTTCATTTCGTCATTATGTGCATCACTTATTTGACCACTTGGTGAATGAAAGATATAAATGGCAACATTCCTATAACAATGATTTACAAAACTGGTTGTAAATGCATCAAAACTTTACTATAAATGCAAATAACAAAATAATGAAAATAGCAAATAATTATATGTTGGAAATTATTGTTTTCAAAATGACCACCATTCAAGTTGGCCACCAATACTTTAATATCTGAAGTCCTCAGATGATAGTTCTTGTCATTAGTGATAAATAAACCAAGTTCTATCAAAATTGGTAAAGCCATTAATTTTTCATGAATTTTTTATGAAGTTTTTATAAATTTTCTGGCGGCCATTTTAAAATACCCGCCCAGAGCAGCCATTTTGATTTTCTGAAATGGGTCCATAGCTATAAATGTTTAATATGACCTAAACTATAACTTTGCAAAGTTTGATGCTTTTACCACCATCTGAACAATTGTTTCACAAATCGACTGGACTATAAAACCCTTAGACTAAAATTAGAATATTGCTGCACAGTTTCACTTTGGGATCCACACACCTCAGAAAATATATACCTACTGGAACACGTGGAAAGAAGAGCTGCACGATATACTTGCGACAGATATCACAATACCAGCAGTGTGTCTGAAATGCTGCATAATGTAAACTGGTAAACCTTACAAGAACGCACCTTAAAAACCAGCGACTCTTTTCACAAAAAAAAATTTTCGAGTAAAATATTCGTAAGTCATGAACAATTCAGTATAACTTCGATCAATTTTAACTGTAAGATTTTTTTGTGAAAATAGTCGCAGACTTCAAATGTTCCACAAAGTCATTATCAATGAATTGTAATACCATCGCGATATACTCATAAAAAGCAAGTCTAAAACCAGATCTACCCATCAACAAACATATAGACAACTTCAATGTAACAAAGACAGTGTTAAATTTTCATTCTTTAGCCAAACAATCAAAGATTGGAATAAATTACAACCTGAAATCTCAAGTCAAACCTCCACAAACAACAGTTTAATGATTCACTCACTCATGAAGTCCTCCTTAAAATTCTTTCACCTAAACTAAATGTGCCTATTGTTTTATCTTAATATGAAAAATAATATATATATAAAAAATGTAAAAATAAAAGTTACATAAAAATTGTAAATTTCGTAAATAAAAGAAAACTGTAATTAACTTAAAGCAACCTCATACATGCATGCCACAGGCACTTGTCTCTGAATATTTTTTCCCGCTATATAACTTAATTAATATAACACAAGGTACCTAACTCGCATTTTTTAAAAATGACAATCGGTCGCAAACTTTCGTTATATTTCGATTCCTCGATTGATATGTCGGTTGTCTACCCCACTAAAACTTGCTATGCCGTAAATCTACATCAATTTATCTACACAATGGTGTATGACACACCTACCTTTGTTTTCGGAATCATTCGAAGCAGCAATTATTTCGTCTTCTCTTTACATATCTCGGTTTTCGATTGGCCAAATCTTATTGATTTTAAAGTCTTAACCGATTGCACTGTAATGCACGATGTATAAATGTGCAAATGACAACACAGTATTTGTACAGCACGCTTTTACCGTTACCGTTGTAAATATATATATATATACAAGTCTAAATTGAGAACAACGTTCAAACCTATGATTGCTTTGGATAAAACCGCAATTTTATACGTGTGTATGCAAAACAAATTTCTAGTTAGAGGGTCTAAATACAGCACAAACAACATTTTCTAAAAGACCAAAAAGCGAAAAAGTATATTTTAACAAAACGCATTTGACTAACAGGTAGAACAACAAATGTTCTTAAACCCTGATGACTGCCATTGGCGATTGCCAAATAAACGGATCACCGATGTAATAAATGGATCTTAATTAAAAATTTAATACTAAACAGAAAACAATAAACTTGCGGAAAAGATGATATACCGCAAACAAAAGGGGCAAAGGTTTTTGTACACCATATCCGGATTTCGACAATTATATATGCATGAATTGTTTTGTGTGTTCAGATTTTAGTGGGTGCGGGTGTATGTTTGTATATAGCGCATTAGCCAGTCTACTATGTAGGAGTACGCTGATTTAGAACTATCTGGATGATAAGTTCTATTCAGAGAAAAACTAACAGGTTTTTGGAAAATACTTTTTATAATTAATTATTCACTGCAAGATTAATATTTTCAAAGGGCTGTGAGAAAACTAACTAATTACGGTTGACTTAATTGGAAGTACTGAAGTAATGAACATCGGATGACCGCAAGTTCCTGTGGATGGTCACAAGCACTTGTCTCAGAAAAAAATAACATCTCTATACCTGAAAGTGAGGTTAATTTACAGATATATTTTTTTTTTCTGCGACATGTTCGTGCGTGGATGATAAATAAATGACAAGGAATTCAACCTCATCGTAATAACTATTATATTGTAGTGATACAAATCAGTATACTCTGTTTTTTTGTTATATATTATATTAAAATTTGTATATTACAGTTACATGCATATGTAATTTTCATCCATTTGTATATCATTCTATTCTACTATATTAGTAATAGTGCAGTGCAAGTGCATGGTGGACACTCTTCTGTAATAATTCGATTTTTCTAATAGATTGGATTTGAGTAGGCATTCATATTTTCCCGCAAAAAGTTCTATCTCCCATGCAGAATTATCGGTCCTTGAGAGAGAGCAAGGATCGATAACTCTGCATGGGAGATTGCAAACGTTCTTGAGATATTCTTCCGCATGCGTTAACACACTTTCTCTGTACGTGTGCATAGATATTATTGAATATTTTACTTATACATATATATATTTCTAACGATAAAACGTGTGCATAGATATTATTGAATATTTTACTTATACATATATATATTTCTAACGATAAAACATTTTCATATTATTAATTAAAAAATGTTCTAAGTAAATATTTTTAGGAGTATCCATTGAAAAAATGAATTTATGACAAGCGATAAGGAATGTTATTTTGCACTCGATAATGTCCGCGTATTTATGATGTTTATAGATCGGTTACAATCCCAGCACGAAAGTTACGTAATGGAAATCTAGGCGACAGCAATACACCGGAATGCCCTCACGGTCATCCGATGAAAAAATTGTCTTCAATAGCAATATCTAAGACCGACTAACATTTTGATATTAATTATGTTTTTGTCAAATTGTAAAAAATCCTTTACCAAAAAATAGATATGGCAAGCCGTTGTGGAATTTATTCCGATTTATTAATATTAAAAATCATTTATAAATATTATAAAAGGTTTTTAATATTACAAAATCATTTTTTAATATTAATAAATCGAATTTTAAATATTAAAAAATCCTGTCATTTTTTAATATTTAATAAATGAAATTGAGAATGGAAATGAGGAATGTGTCAAAGAGACAACAACCCGACCAAAGAGTAGAAAAAAGTCGAAGGCCACCAATGGGTCTTCAACACAGCGAGAAAATCCCGCACCCGGAGGCGGGCTTCAGCTGGCCCCTAAACAAAAATGTGTACTAGTTCAATGAAAATGGATCGACGTCACACTAAACTCCAAAACATATAAATGAACTAAAATTAAAAAAACATACATTACTTACAAAGACCAGAGGCTCCTAACTTGGGACAGGCGCAAAAACATGTTTTGTGAGATCTCACCCCCTCCCTTTTCCCATATACCTCTATCCAATGTAGAATAAACAAACACACCGCAATACGCACATTAAAAGTCAGTTTAAAAGAAGTCCGAGTCCGATGTCAGAATAGGTAACAAAACCATGCGGAAACTAAGCAAAATGACAATGATACATAAATTAACAATTAAAGGACTACTAGTAGTTACTGACATGCCAGCTCTAGACCTCAATTAAACTGATTGAAAGATTATGTCTTCATCATATGAAAATCAAGCACAACCCTCCCGTTAGGGTTTAATATTATACCATTATATAAATAACACATAGCTGAGAGGGTGATAGAGCAGATTGTAACCTCGAGAAAACAATGTCAGCTGAGGCGAAGCCAAGGTTGACAATGTCTTTTCAAGGGGTAACAATCGTGAATTAATATTAATACCAAAATATGCCATCTTTAATGAACTGACAAAAGTATCATAACAATATCCCTTCTGAATAAGTCTGTTTAAAGGTTTGGTTAGCTTTTGAGGTGAATGTCGACATTGTTGTGCTTCGTATAGAATATAATCATAAAAGATTGGATGTGAAATACCTGAACGTATAAGATGTCTACATGTTGATTTATTTACGAATGATGTCCTTGTACATATGATAAAATTTAGTAAATGTTTTGACTAGTTTGTGATATCAAAAACCCTGGTGTAATAATTTTTCAGTAATACAGAGATTTCCGAGTTTCGTTAAAATCAAATACGTTGTTACATACACGAGCGAATCGAACAAGTTGAGATATATAAACACTATAAGATGGTGACAAGGGAACGTCACCATCTAATCAAAGTGATGGAAATCACTCATGGAAAGATTGGAAGAGTAGTTTGAATAATTTCAAATCATATTTAGGTATGGTGTGGACAAAAAAGAACATTAATAAAGCACTATTGCTGACAATTGCATTAACTGCAGGTCTTTAGAAGGATAAGCACTTTTTCAGTAGATAAAATGAGCTGAATGTGAATCAAATTGAATAATAGCGGGTCCCTCAATTTGCACAACAATATCATTTAATTTGCAGTTTATATCTTAACCAAATAATGTTCCCTGTTACATGTTTCACCTTTTACATTTTATCTTTTGCAACAAATGAAATTACAAAACAAAGATTCTTCTAATAAACATGATAAAGTTTATCAATTATCCTTGTAAGACATTTGACCAAGATAGACTTGAAGCTAAGAACTTTATTGTGTCAAAAAATTAATCTAAAAAGGTTGTTTTGGGGCATTTTGTAAGTTGAAACATAGGTATACTAATTTTCTCCTCGGAGAATTGCTTATTGAAAACAATTATCATGATTATATGACACGGAAGATTAAAAGTTGTAGAGTGTATTTTAATCAATTTATAATTCAGATATTTTTCAGAAAAGGGCATTGAAAATGTACTTTTTCAACATAAGCAAATTTAAAAACTTATTTTATTGAAACGGGGATTCTTTCTTGATTGCAAAGATATATATACACTTCTTATATTCAAATGACTAAAATTGTTAACATACATTTGATGGGGAATGAACTAAAAAAAATTGGTTTGTTCTAATTAAGAATTTTAAAATTTTACTAAGTGTTTCAAGCCAATCGCTGATAAGTGAACTAACCTAAATTACTGATTAATTACAGTTGATTATTGCAGATTTATCAAGTAAATTATAGGCCTTACATGAATACCTTTTATATATTTATATTTAGATTTCATTTTTTTGTTGTTGTTGAAAAAAGATCTTGTTAATCCTTAATTAATCATTTATCTTTCAGGCATAATTTACAGAATCACTTTATGTAGTGTAGATCAAAAGTTATAGGCAATGAATAAATCTGTCATCTCTATATATCAAACATCTAATATATACATTTGTGTATTCAATTATGAGGTCAAATATTTGTGTATTGAGAGTATATTGAGATGTATCATGAAGGGTCTGAATAATTATGTAAGACTGAGGTTGATTAGTAATGTGGTCAATATAATTGGCATTTAAGGAGATGGGGCATTGTAATTAAGGCCCCACCTTGTCTCTGATTGTTTGGTGATCATGACAGTTGTCAATCATACTGGTACTGTATCATTACTCTAATTACCTAATCAAAATGACAAAATAACCTGGAAATGCTGCATAATGTAAACTGGTAAACCTTACAAGAACGCACCTTAAAACCAGCGACTCTTTTCACAAAAAAATTTTCGAGTAAAATATTCGTAAGTCATGAACAATTCAGTATAACTTCGATCAATTTTAACTGTAAGATTTTTTTGTGAAAATAGTCGCAGACTTCAAATGTTCCACAAAGTCATTATCAATGAATTGTAATACCATCGCGATATACTCATAAAAAGCAAGTCTAAAACCAGATCTACCCATCAACAAACATATAGACAACTTCAATGTAACAAAGACAGTGTTAAATTTTCATTCTTTAGCCAAACAATCAAAGATTGGAATAAATTACAACCTGAAATCTCAAGTCAAACCTCCACAAACAACAGTTTAATGATTCACTCACTCATGAAGTCCTCCTTAAAAATTCTTTCACCTAAACTAAATGTGCCTATTGTTTTTATCTTAATATGAAAAATAATATATATATAAAAAAAATGTAAAAAATAAAAGTTACATAAAAATTGTAAATTTCGTAAATAAAAGAAAAACTGTAATTAACTTAAAGCAACCTCATACATGCATGCCACAGGCACTTGTCTCTGAATATTTTTTCCCGCTATATAACTTAATTAATATAACACAAGGTACCTAACTCGCATTTTTTAAAAATGACAATCGGTCGCAAACTTTCGTTATATTTCGATTCCTCGATTGATATGTCGGTTGTCTACCCCACTAAAACTTGCTATGCCGTAAATCTACATCAATTTATCTACACAATGGTGTATGACACACCTACCTTTGTTTTCGGAATCATTCGAAGCAGCAATTATTTCGTCTTCTCTTTTACATATCTCGGTTTTCGATTGGCCAAATCTTATTGATTTTAAAGTCTTAACCGATTGCACTGTAATGCACGATGTATAAATGTGCAAATGACAACACAGTATTTGTACAGCACGCTTTTACCGTTACCGTTGTAAATATATATATATATATATATACAAGTCTAAATTGAGAACAACGTTCAAACCTATGATTGCTTTGGATAAAAACCGCAATTTTTATACGTGTGTATGCAAAACAAATTTCTAGTTAGAGGGGTCTAAATACAGCACAAACAGCATTTTCTAAAAGACCAAAAAAGCGAAAAAGTATATTTTAACAAAACGCATTTGACTAACAGGTAGAACAACAAATGTTCTTAAACCCTGCTGACTGCCATTGGCGATTGCCAAATAAACGGATCACCGATGTAATAAATGGATCTTAATTAAAAATTTAATACTAAACAGAAAACAATAAACTTGCGGAAAAGATGATATACCGCAAACAAAAGGGGCAAAGGTTTTTGTACACCATATCCGGATTTCGACAATTATATATGCATGAATTGTTTTGTGTGTTCAGATTTTAGTGGGTGCGGGTGTATGTTTGTATATAGCGCATTAGCCAGTCTACTATGTAGGAGTACGCTGATTTAGAACTATCTGGATGATAAGTTCTATTCAGAGAAAAACTAACAGGTTTTTGGAAAATACTTTTTATAATTAATTATTCACTGCAAGATTAATATTTCCAAAGGGCTGTGAGAAAACTAACTAATTACGGTTGACTTAATTGGAAGTACTGAAGTAATGAACATCGGATGACCGCAAGTTCCTGTGGATGGTCACAAGCACTTGTCTCAGAAAATATAACATCTCTATACCTGAAAGTGAGGTTAATTTACAGATATATTTTTTTTCTGCGACATGTTCGTGCGTGGATGATAAATAAATGACAAGGAATTCAACCTCATCGTAATAACTATTATATTGTAGTGATACAAATCAGTATACTCTGTTTTTTGTTATATATTATATTAAAATTTGTATATTACAGTTACATGCATATGTAATTTTCATCCATTTGTATATCATTCTATTCTACTATATTAGTAATAGTGCAGTGCAAGTGCATGGTGGACACTCTTCTGTAATAATTCGATTTTTCTAATAGATTGGATTTGAGTAGGCATTCATATTTTCCGCAAAAGTTCTATCTCCCATGCAGAATTATCGGTCCTTGAGAGAGCAAGGATCGATAACTCTGCATGGGAGATTGCAAACGTTCTTGAGATATTCTTCCGCATGCGTTAACACACTTTCTCTGTACGTGTGCATAGATATTATTGAATATTTTACTTATACATATATATATTTCTAACGATAAAACGTGTGCATAGATATTATTGAATATTTTACTTATACATATATATATTTCTAACGATAAAACATTTTCATATTATTAATTAAAAATGTTCTAAGTAAATATTTTAGGAGTATCCATTGAAAAAATGAATTTATGACAAGCGATAAGGAATGTTATTTTGCACTCGATAATGTCCGCGTATTTATGATGTTTATAGATCGGTTACAATCCCAGCACGAAAGTTACGTAATGGAAATCTAGGCGACAGCAATACACCGGAATGCCCTCACGGTCATCCGATGAAAAAATTGTCTTCAATAGCAATATCTAAGACCGACTAACATTTTGATATTAATTATGTTTTTTGTCAAATTGTAAAAAAAATCCCTTTACCAAAAAAATAGATATGGCAAGCCGTTGTGGAATTTATTCCCGATTTATTAATATTAAAAATCATTTATAAATATTATAAAAAGGTTTTTTAATATTACAAAATCATTTTAATATTAATAAATCAATTTTAAATATTAAAAATCCTGTCATTTTAATATTTAATAAAGGAAATTGAGAATGGAAATGAGGAATGTGTCAAAGAGACAACAACCCGACCAAAGAGTAGAAAAAAGTCGAAGGCCACCAATGGGTCTTCAACACAGCGAGAAAATCCCGCACCCGGAGGCGGGCTTCAGCTGGCCCCTAAACAAAAATGTGTACTAGTTCAATGAAAATGGATCGACGTCACACTAAACTCCAAAACATATAAATGAACTAAAATTAAAAAAACATACATTACTTACAAAGACCAGAGGCTCCTAACTTGGGACAGGCGCAAAAACATGTTTTGTGAGATCTCAACCCCCCCCCTCCCTTTTCCCATATACCTCTATCCAATGTAGAATAAACAAACACACCGCAATACGCACATTAAAAGTCAGTTTAAAAGAAGTCCGAGTCCGATGTCAGAATAGGTAACAAAAACCATGCGGAAACTAAGCAAAATGACAATGATACATAAATTAACAATTAAAGGACTACTAGCAGTTACTGACATGCCAGCTCTAGACCTCAATTAAACTGATTGAAAGATTATGTCTTCATCATATGAAAATCAAGCACAATCCCTCCCGTTAGGGGTTTAATATTATACCATTATATAAATAACACATAGCTGAGAGGGTGATAGAGCAGATTGTAACCTCGAGAAAACAATGTCAGCTGAGGCGAAGCCAAGGTTGACAATGTCTTTTCAAGGGGTAACAATCGTGAATTAATATTAATACCAAAATATGCCATCTTTAATGAACTGACAAAAGTATCATAACAATATCCCTTCTGAATAAGTCTGTTTAAAGGTTTGGTTAGCTTTTGAGGTGAATGTCGACATTGTTGTGCTTCGTATAGAATATAATCATAAAAGATTGGATGTGAAATACCTGAACGTATAAGATGTCTACATGTTGATTTATATACGAATGATGTCCTTGTACATATGATAAAATTTAGTAAATGTTTTGACTAGTTTGTGATATCAAAAACCCTGGTGTAATAATTTTCAGTAATACAGAGATTTCCGAGTTTCGTTAAAATCAAATACGTTGTTACATACACGAGCGAATCGAACAAGTTGAGATATATAAACACTATAAGATGGTGACAAGGGAACGTCACCATCTAATCAAAGTGATGGAAATCACTCATGGAAAGATTGGAAGAGTAGTTTGAATAATTTCAAATCATATTTAGGTATGGTGTGGACAAAAAAGAACATTAATAAAGCACTATTGCTGACAATTGCATTAACTGCAGGTCTTTAGAAGGATAAGCACTTTTTCAGTAGATAAAATGAGCTGAATGTGAATAATAGCGGGTCCCTCAATTTGCACAACAATTTCATTTAATTTGCAGTTTATATCTTAACCAAATAATGTTCCCTGTTACATGTTTCACCTTTTACATTTTATCTTTTGCAACAAATGAAATTACAAAACAAAGATTCTTCTAATAAACATGATAAAGTTTATCAATTATCCTTGTAAGACATTTGACCAAGATAGACTTGAAGCTAAGAACTTTATTGTGTCAAAAAATTAATCTAAAAAGGTTGTTTTGGGGCATTTTGTAAGTTGAAACATAGGTATACTAATTTTCTCCTCGGAGAATTGCTTATTGAAAACAATTATCATGATTATATGACACGGAAGATTAAAAGTTGTAGAGTGTATTTTAATCAATTTATAATTCAGATATTTTTCAGAAAAGGGCATTGAAAATGTACTTTTTCAACATAAGCAAATTTAAAACTTATTTTATTGAAACAGGGATTCTTTCTTGATTGCAAAGATATATATACACTTCTTATATTCAAATGACTAAAATTGTTAACATACATTTGATGGGAATGAACTAAAAAATTGGTTTGTTCTAATTTAGAATTTTAAAATTTTACTAAGTGTTTCAAGCCAATCGCTGATAAGTGAACTAACCTAAATTACTGATTAATTACAGTTGATTATTGCAGATTTATCAAGTAAATTATAGGCCTTACATGAATACCTTTTATATATTTATATTTAGATTTCATTTTTTGTTGTTGTTGAAAAAGATCTTGTTAATCCTTAATTAATCATTTATCTTTCAGGCATAATTTACAGAATCACTTTATGTAGTGTAGATCAAAAGTTATAGGCAATGAATAAATCTATCATCTCTATATATCAAACATCTAATATATACATTTGTGTATTCAATTATGAGGTCAAATATTTGTGTATTGAGAGTATATTGAGATGTATCATGAAGGGTCTGAATAATTATGTAAGATTGAGGTTGATTAGTAATGTGGTCAATATAATTGGCATTTAAGGAGATGGGGCATTGTAATTAAGGCCCCACCTTGTCTCTGATTGTTTGGTGATCATGACAGTTGTCAATCATACTGGTACTGTATCATTACTCTAATTACCTAATCAAAATGACAAAAATAACCTGCACATCAACACACCTTAAAGACATACATACTTGAATGAACTGCTCCAAAAATATACCCAAATTTTTCACAGTTTATATGTACATATGTACATAGACATGAGAATTATAGGGAACTATATTTCAGTGTGTATACATTTTGTAGATTTAGTAGCTAACCTGTGCAACTTGTTGTTAGGGAGGCCGGTGCCTTAGGAAAGATTTAGAACAAGTTCCAATCTTTCCAAAAATGGATAATTAACAATAGAAAATGAAAAATCATCTCTTTTATCATAAATTTTGGTATTAAGCTTTCCGTTAAAGATATAGATATCAAGATCCAGGAAAGGGCAGTATTAGTTTTATTTAAAGCCAGTTCAGCTGGATAAATCTCTTTAGTGTATATACTGAAGTCGTCTATATTAAATATTCAGTCGGATTAATTAATTTTAATAAATGAATTTTTAATATTAAATAATATGCTGATTTTCTAATATTAAAAATCAACATCAATGTTACCTTAGCGTTTGATATAAGGCAAACAAATCATGATCTGCCAAACGCTCTAATGATGAATATGGAACAAGTCGGTCCGGAGAAATTTTGGACCTATTATGTTTGGCTATTTATTTTAGGTATTTTTGTCATATAGCTCTTCAACGGTTTCAGTAGTTATACATCCTTGGATTTCAAATGTTTGGCTTTGAGCGTTCCTGATGAAGGTACATCCAGAAAAGCGCTTCGGACGCATGAAATTATAAAACGTGTTGTTTTTAATTTTTAACTCAACTCGGACCATCTTATACCAACCCAGACAAGTATTTAAATTAGTCCAGTCGATTTGTGAAACAATTGTTCAGATGGTGGTAAAAGCATCAAACTTTGCAAAGTTATAGTTTAGGTCATATCAAACATTTTTAGCTATGGACCCATTTCAGAAAATCAAAATGGCTGCTCTGGGCGGGTATTTTAAAATGGCCGCCAGAAAATTTATAAAAACGTCATAAAAAAATCATGAAAAATTAATGGCTTTACCAATTTTGATAAAACTTGGTATATTTATCACTAATGACAAGAACTATCATCTGAGGACTTCAGATATTAAAGTATTGGTGGCCATCTTGAATGGTGGCTATTTTGAAAACAATAATTTCCAACATATTATTTTCTATTTTCATTATTTTGTTATTTGCATTTATAGTAAAGTTTTTATGCATTTACAACAAGTTTTGCAAATCATTGTTATAGGAATGTTGCCATTTATATCTTTTATTCACCAAGTGGTCAAATAAGTCATGCACATAATGACGAAATGAAGGTATCTAATGCAAAATTTCTTTTACTTACATATTTGTTTAAGTAACTTTTTACAACCAAAAAATACGTAATATATGACTATACTATGTCGAAAAGGATGTGTGATATGCCAACAGAGGACATGTGGGGATTTACAGGGCCCTGCAGATAACAACAAAATAGACATAGACATTGGTTTCCCAATCATCAAACTTGGAACAGTTTAATGAAAACCATGGAATTGCAAAAACATTCCAAAATGATCACATCTCAAAATATCTCGTCAGGAAACACGAAAACATTTTACTGAAGTTAGAAGATGAGTCCACGATTGAAAATACCAGTAAAATAATCAGACACAGTTGTGGTGAATCAACAAGAACAATGACTGCAGGGTGTTTTTCTGTGGTAATATATCTGACGATCGTCACGATGCATCGACATTTATGATCGACAAAAGAGTACGTGAATGTGAACTAGAACTACAAGACACTGTTCTTTTAGCGAAACTAAGTGTTGGAGATTTAATATCACTGGAAGCCAAGTAGTATGCTAAATATTTGATAAAACCTAACAACAAGGCAAGTAGACAGAATTCAAAGACAAGAACGATTACCAATCATCTGTTATCCATGGAATTGTGCTTGCCGAATATCTACGGCTCACGGTCTGAAATAGATATTGTGCCAATCTTCAAGCTTGCTGATCTCGCTAAATTGTACGGAAAACGTCTTGGGCAACTCGGAGTTGTCATGGAAGGAATGATTAATACGATGCATCTGAACAATTGGATACTAGCTGCCATAGCAGATCTGTAAGCACATAAGCAAGGTAGATTTGTTCTCCTCATTTTCAATGAAGATATTGGGATAGTCTTGACGATGAGGGCATCATCATAGCCTAGGTAGCTAACATAATTCAAAGAGATATGCTTGATACTAGTACTAAGAATAGCTTAACAGGGATGTTCAATGACAGCTGTCAACATGAATCAGTTACACAGCCTTTTTTCTTTAGTATGAATGATAGTAAGTGGGAAAAACATCGAAACACATGGCTCTCTATCTGAGGAGTGATAAGTTGCAATTGTATCCTTTCGACGACGAATTGCGCAATTGAACTGTAATAGCTGAGAAATGGTTAACCTTGTCTACGACTCAACGATATTACTGGACTGTGTCTAGATGTTTGGCCCATCTAGAATCATTCGTACTAAGGAAACTAGTATCTGTGGAACTGATTCAAGTTGATAGCTGTCATTGAATGTCCCTGTTAAGCTATTCTTAGTATAAGGCATATCTCTTCGAACTATGTTTGCTGCTTTCGTCTATGATGATGCCTTCATCGTCACGACTATAACATGTTGCCTATTTTAAAGCTTCACCAACATCTTCGCTGAAAATGAGGTGAACGTCTCTACCTTGCTTGTGTGCTTGCAGATCTGCTATGGCGGCTAGTATCTAATTTTTCAGATGTGTTGTATTAATCATTCCTTCCATGACAACTCCGAGTACCTCAAGGCGTTTACTGTATAATTCAGCGAGATCAGCAAGCTTGAAGATTGACACAATATCTGTTTCAGACCATGAGCCCTTGGTGTACTATATTAATTCGGCAAACACAATTCCATGGATAACAGATTCTTTCTTTGTTTTTTGATTCTGCCTAGTTGTCATGTTGTAAAGTTTTATCAAACACTTACCATGATACTAAGCCTTCTGTGATATTAAATCTCCAGCACTTAGTTTGGCTAAGAGAACAGTGTCTTGTAGTTCACAGTCACATACTCTTTTTGTCCATCATAAATATCGATGCATCGTAAAGATTGTCAGATACATTACCACAGAAAAACACCCTGCAGTCATTGTTTTTGTTGATTCACCACAAATGTGTCTGATTATTTTACTGTTTTTTTTTTGGCAATCAGTGACTCGTCTTCTAACTTCAGAAGTAAGTTTTCGTTTCTCCTGACGAGATATTTTGAGATGTGATCATTCGTTTCGACAGGATTTGTGCCAATTTGCCTAGTGATTCTGGAATGTTTCTGCAATTCCATGGCCTTCATTCAACTGTGCCATTGCTTGTTGATTGATGGGGGAAACCAATTCAATGCGCAACATCTTTATATGCTAGAATCGAAGGATTTATTACCAGATCCACTGTCTATGTCTGTTATTAACAGGGGCATTGTTATTGTCATTGTTTTTGTATTGATTTTCTGGTTGCATTAAAATGGCCGCCCAGAGCAGCCATTTTGATTTCCTGAAATGTGTCCATAGGTGTAAATTTTTGCTATGACCTAAACTAAAACTCTGCAAAGTTTGATACTATTACCACCATCAGAATAATTGTTGCACAATCAACTGGACTATATGGGAACCTTTCTGGACATGTCTACAGCAAGCGTCGGAGTCCTGCGCTAAACTAATAAAATGTGAATGAAAAAGGGAAAACGGTTGCCGAGGAAGATGCAAATGTGTAAAAGCAACATTAAGTTGTACTGCTCTGTTTAAATGTAGGGGTCAATGTGATAGGATAAAATAGAGAGTGACCGTAATTGTATGATTTGCAAAACATGTACTTCTAAGTTATTGTTTGATATTTAAGTCGTCAATTGAGAACATTTTAGCATATGATTTCCTTATGACATTACTTGTATGATATGATACTCTTTACGTCTGCATGCAATGGCGGGTTTTTGAAAGATGTTTTCAGATAAACAATATCAACCAAACAATTTATTTTCATCAAATTTTGAATTTGAGCTCCACCAATTTTGGCTTCAAAATTTCAAGATTTTCAAGATGGCCGCCATTCAATATGAGTAACATTTTAATGAATTTTGTTCAACATAGCAATTAGTGTGAGCACTGTCACTCAATTTACCAGGTTTTATGTCAATAGCTTAACTAATGTAATTTTCACGAATGTTTGAAGTATTTTTTAGAAATCCAACGTCCGCCATTTTAAAATGGCCACCTTTCCCGCCAATTTCGACTTAAAGATTGGGTCCATAGCTGAAAATGTTGTCCATAACCCATACTACTATTATGCAAAATTTCACGCTTTTACCACAATCTGAGCAATTTTGCTTAAAATCTGCACAAATCGACTGGACTATTTGTTAAGCTTTTTCCTTTACTAATTTTTAGTTAATTGTTAGATTTCGTCAGATAAATGACAAGGATTGATTTGCTTTTGCTGTTGATTGTTGTATATGTTTGTTAAATTTGAGATCTTAAGAAAGTGTAATGCCTAGATATTTTGCTGATTAGACTTGTTCTAGGATATGACCATGCATGTTGTAATAGAAATATATTTGTTTTTTTTTTTCTTTGTTGAAACCCTTAGGATCTTACATTTGTTACAGGAATTATTTCAGATGTTGGGTTTTCGAGAAGGACAGTTTTAGTTCTGTTGGAGAAGAATGATTTAATCCAATGAGTTGCCTCATCTGAAATGCCGTAGTGTTTTAATTTGTAAAGTAAACGTTTGTGTGGCACTTTATCAAATGCTTTGGCAAAATCCATGATTACTAGATCAGTTTGTATGTTTTTATCATTGTTCTGAGATACGATGCAAACCAAAACCTTAAAAAGAAAACGAGCCAGGTAAACTTTACGGAAGCGTATTAGCGCCACATATTTTTTTTTCCCTATCTTTGCGTTATAACGCAAACCTTTTGATTTCAATTATTCATTAAGTTTTGTATATGCCCGTCTGTCATTAAACTTCTGTTGTGATTTAGTTAAGAAAAGAACCATAAATACAAGGAAAAGTCATTATAATAAATATGCATAGGAATCAGAAAAGTATATAATTTAACAAGAAAATAGATATGTTATAGGCATATTTTATTTGAAAGGCCAACATTTTTAAAATTTTGATTAAGTAGATAAGAGCAAAATAATGTCATACAATTGTAAAACTGTCAAGGCAAATAGACAAAATGATCTTTCTGCTGTAAAATGAATAATTTAGAAAGATTTTTTTAATTTTTAATTTTAATGTAAGAAATCTTTTTTAAATCTCAGAATATGATAAAGATTCTTTGATAAAAGTCATGAAATTTTCAATCTAGAGTGGTAACTTGGTAGCAATTTAAATGGAGAGAACATAATTTTATTAATAAAACATCTTCATTTTATTCATTTATTACAAAAGGGTAGTTAACCAACCTTACACAATCCTCAAAGGAGAGCTTACTTTGGAAGTATATTTATATTCGGCTATAGCTATATTAGCAGAGTTGTTTTTTTTCTTCGGTATAACTTTAATTTACTCAATTTTCATTGTAATATATGTACATATATTATCATGTATATCATTTTGGGGCACTTTATAGCTTGATGTTCGGTGTAAGCCAATGCTCCGTGTTGAAGACCGTACTTTGAACTATAATGGTTTACTTTTACAAATTATGACTTAGATGGAGAGTTTTCTCATCGGCACTCATACCACATATTCTTATATCTATTATCCTGCTCATTATTAGTTAAATAGTACAGCATTTTACTTTGCAATGAGTACAAAGAAGATAAATTTTAATATATGCAGCCTCCTCCATTAATAACTGCTGCTTCCTTTGAATCTTAAATAAGAAATAAGATAAAACAAATGTTTGCGTTATTTCGCAAAGGTTTGCGTTATATCGCAGAGGTTTGCGTTATAACGCAAAGATAGGAAAAAAAAATGTGTGGCGCTAATACGCTTCCGTAAAACTTCATATGATGAAGACATAATCTTTCAATCAGTTTAATTGAGGTTTGGAGCTGGCATGTCAGTAACTGCTAGTAGTCCTTTGTTAATTTGTATATCATTGTCATTTTGCTTAGTTTCTTTTGTTACCTATTCTGACATCGGACTCGGACTTCTTTTAAACTGAGTTTTACTGTGCGTATTGCTATGTTTTTCTTTATTCTACATTGGATAAAGGTGTAAAGGGGGGGGGGGGGTTGAGATCTCACAAAACATGTTTAACCCCGCCACATTTTTGCGCCTGTCCCAAGTCAGGAGCCTCCGGCCTTTGTTAGTCTTGTATGTTTTTTAATTTTATTTCATTTATATGTTTTGCTTCCATTTTCACTGGACTAGTACACAATTTTATTTGGGGGCCAGCTGAGGACCACCTCCGGGTGCGGGATTTTCTCACTGCGTTGAAGACCCATTGGTGGCCTTCGGCTGTTGTCTGCTCTTTGGTCGGGTTGTTGTCTCTTTGACATATTCCCCATTTCCATTCTCAATTTTATTTATAAAGGAGGCGATGTCGTATGATTGTATGACAACTATCCATCAGAGACCAAAGGACAAGGATGTAAATGTAGGCAACATTAGTTAACCGATGTCATAACTCGATTGAGAAGACAAATAAAAATATTGAGAAAATAATAAAAACTCCAAAAGGAGCGAAGGACCGTGTTGGTCGACAGGGTAAGCGTCTCCTGCTATGCATGCATCACCCGCTATGCAGATCCAGACTCCGTAATAATGTCCCGATCGGGAATAAGGAACAATCGGCAAAATTACAAATAAGACGACAACTCGGATGTAGATCTTATAATGCCAAAACATGTCGTTAGTGAGTTGAAACACAGATATATCATATCGGTCAACCAATTCGTGGTGGTGACTGTAAAACTTGTGTAGTGTCGATTTCAGTCATTCTTCCTCATAACTCTGTCGGAGCAGTTTTTTGTGTAAGGAGCATAACACTGCTAAAAAAGTCCGTATAGCGTGATCATGTACGAGCATTATGTCTAACTGAGATATGTTAGTGCTGAAAAGTTGGAAGTAAACAATCGGAAAGTTGAAATCATCACGTTTTTCATTGATTTTTGTTTGAAGTCGTACATCTGTGTCAATATCGAGGAAAGGATCAAGATATGAAACAGACCTTCTAGTCTCGTTAGTAAAGAACTATAATAGGCTATCGTTCGGCCCTCAATTATTAATTTCTGGATAAAGCTATAAAGCCCAAAATCCATCAAAATCACAGCAGTAATTCGTATTTAGGCATCTATATTTTCTACTATATCACAACTCAGAAAATACGCCATAATGTGGTTAAGAAAGCTATAATATTGTGAATTTTAGTAAGGATTAATTTTAGAAATGGACACCCTGTCACAAGCCATGAGCCTGTAATATATGGTAAGGATTTTGCTCATTTCTGAAGGCCTTATGGTGCACTATAGTTTTTAAATCCTCGTCCCTTGGTGGATAGTTGTCACATTGACTGTCGTACCACATCTCCTTATTTTTATATTGAATGAAAAAAATTGAGAGGATATTAACCCTATCTCTTTTACTTCATTCTAATGATAATCGATGTGTTACTAAGTAATGGAACAAATGCAAAGGACTGAATCTCCAATTTCATACTGTTATAAATAGTGATAATAATACCAAATTATAAGTATACTATTTTGTTTGTTTTAATAATCTATTTCTACCCATTTTGATCATAATGTTATAGACATTAAGAAACATAAACAATGTCAGACACTGATTCTAATATAAGCGTTTAACATTAACCATTTCCATTAAGAAATGTTTCCAAGATAAACTTACGTCAATATGTCGAGTAAGAAATATCGAGAGGTTTTTTTCTTTGGCATTCTTTTCCCGTTTACATTAATTGTTATGTCATTAAGAAAATTTATAGTTGCTCTCCGTAACCTTAAGAAGACTTGCTCGCTTAATTTACAACTCGTATCCCAATGCGGAATTGAACTTCCATTCCTTTCAACATAAATAATTATATTCATGACAAGTAGAAATGTACTAGGGCATTGATTTTGGCTTTGTATCCACTTTTCGGTAAGTATAGTTGCAAGTCTGTCTTTTGTGTATTGATTGTGCATTGTAGATAAAGACTGAGACATACGGTAAAATATTTGGTTGGAATCTTATATTTTACCTCCCACCCACATATCCCTCATGTCTTAAAATGCGTGACTGACAAAGAAGTAAATATACTTGTACAAAGAACCAGTAATCAAATCAAAGACATGTTAAAAGAAAGTCTGAAAAACGAATGAGCAGTCACTGCAGAAACAATACTGCAACATGCAATTAAGAAGATCATTCTTAAAATGTAACATGCAAACACGCAAGTCGTAATGAATGAAGATTGCATGTTTTAAAACTGATTGAATACGTAAATGAAGTAAAAGCACCGCTCTTATACGGAAAATATGATGTAGTAAACTACTTATCAGGCACCCAGCCTACAAATTAAGAACAAAAGTTATACTTCAGGTATAAAGATAATTGACAACTTTTTGTATTATAAATTTTGTAGCGTATATAACATTGATGGACTGTATAGTATACTTTACAAAATTATCTTTCATCATCTGAAATCTTGAAAAGGCGAATCAAAACAATTTTAAATTTATCGGTATGCAGGAAGAATTGTTTAAATTTTTTATAAATATTTATATATATTTTGATATATAAAAGTATATTTTTTATATTCTAGGTAAATTTCTATATAATCAAAAGCATACTTAATACAATGGGTGACAGAAGTATTTTTGTTAAAATGCTGCTTAATTTGGCACTATGCAACTGTCCACTTTGCCCTGTATGATGATGTTATACTTTGGTGTGTTGTGAATGAAAAATGAGATCATACAACGAAGACACAGTTTCCATTTAAACAAGAATTCATTATTCTTAATAAAATTCAATTCAGACTAATATTGAAAAATGTTTATTGGAAAAAAATGGAAAAGGAAGGCGTTTTTCAAGAAACTGATTGAATAGAAACTAAAATGCTACAAACACATATGTTAGTGTCTTTGCCTAAATTTTGTGGAGGTGTTCGCATACGGGAGGCATTGGAAGCGGTGTATATGGTAGAAGAAGCGGGGATGGTAACAACTTTTCGCTGGTGCTATAAAATCTTTACTTCTTGTTTTCATTTGTTACAGTGTTTGTGATATGGTTCTGTTTCTAGTTTAAAATAACATCGAGCGGAATTGTTGATGTTGTAATTGGACAGGAATTAGTTGTTGTGATGGTTAAAAAAAAATCTCAAATTTTTTTGTTGTCCATGATTATGTAAAATTAAGGATTTTGTTCCTCTATATAATTTTTGAGTTGTATTGGTATGAAGTTTCAACACGTTAAGACGATTCCATGTATGACCATCTGCTCCTCAAGTGTGTAGAACTGTTTGCATACTAATCTCTCTTGGTCAAATATTATTCTAGTTAAATCCGCCTTTTCCATAAAAAATCAACTGTTTATTCATGTGTGAATTTATGAATTTCAGTTTTCTAATTTTTATCTCCAGTCGTTGAAATCATCAGTTTCCATGTTTCCAATTGAAAGTGGTAAGTTCTTTGTAGGTGATTTCTGAGTCCTATTGAAAGTGGTCAGTTCTTTGTAGGTGATTTCTGAGTCCTATTGAAAGCGGTAAGTTCTTTGTAGGTGATTTCTGAGTCCTATTGAAAGTGGTCAGTTCTTTGTAGGTGACTTCTGAGTCCTATTGAAAGTGGTCAGTTCTTTGTAGGTGATTTCTGAGTCCTATTGAAAGTGGTAAGTTCTTTGTAGGTAATTTCTGAGTCCTATTGAAAGTGGTCAGTTCTTTGTAGGTGACTTCTGAGTCCTATTGAAAGTGGTAAGTTCTTTGTAGGTGATTTCTGAGTCCTATTGAAAGTGGTAAGTTCTTTGTAGGTGATTTCCTTTTTTTCATTTGAGTTGGTTCGTACTAGTCCTAATTTTAACTAGAGTTATTCCTGTTATTGCGAATGGCTCTAAATTTCGTTGACTCTCCAGATTGCTCCTGAGTGCTAACGTTTCTTTTTTTTTATCTGTAGTAGGTATTTGGTTTTTAAGAGGAGGAGAAGAGGAAGAGGAAGAGAAGGAGAAGATGTAGTGGTGGTGGTGTTTTTGACGTTATGGTGGTTACGGAAGCGATTTTGCGTTGGCTGCTGTGTATATTACATATACGTGTTGCAGGTCAACATCAACCACTTCAATTCTAAACAAGTTCCCCAATCATTTGTATAAACCGTCTGGCCATATCATAACTGTCGATCTTAACATTGTCAATAACACCTTTCGATGAAATGCTGAAGCCAAAGAACCTAAAACTCGTAAGCCTTAATCCATTAATTTGAAACATAATTTTGCAGTTCTAATGACTCTGTCAAGGATTATAACAGACATTGAGCAAAAACCTGAAAGTGAATGGGTTGAAGTTGTCTAATTGTTGATTAATATACAACCAGAGAAACTTAATGTCATACCAAGTTACCAACACTAATGCATTGTCTATAATGATATAGAGGATGAGTTTCATTTCATCCTCAAATGTCCATTTTTTCAAGCTTTTAGAAAATTTTATATTAAGCCATATCATCAGTATTGGAAAAAACCATCGATGTACAAATTTATTAAACTAATGAGTACAAACAATGTAAAAGAGCTGTGTAATTTAGGTAAATTTATTTTTAGATCTTTTAAGGTTAGAACCGATATGTTAAAGTGTTTAGTTATAATTACAACACCTTCTGCTATTCTGTCATATTTTATGTTTATATATGTATCATTGATGTGGATTTTGTTCAAATGTGCACCTATAGTTTATTTAGACTTTGGTAATAAAGATATATATATTTAAAGGCGCAATCATTGTTGAAGCATGTCCTATCTTTATTGCAGTAATGTTACTGTACCTGCAGACAATGTATCCAACAATACCGTTTATGTTGTTTGTCAGAACAGAAAAAAAACGAGACGGGAAATACCAAGGGGAAATTAAAAACTCATAAGTAGAGATAATTGACAACGTCATGGCAAAAACAAAATCGACGAAATAGAAAACAAAGTTCACAAAACACGACCTAGAAGATGTTTTGCAGAAAAAAAAGGTTTATTTTGACATCACAAGGGTCGCCAAAAATATTTTTTCTTGTCAGTGAATAGATTAGCACGAAATACCTTTACTGTTTAAAAATCTTTTTGGGCGACGGTTTTGTTATATATTATTTCTAAGCATGCTCCAGTCTAATAGTCATGAGTGTACTTATTTCGGTATTTCACTGAGTCTACTGTCATTTTATGGCTGTATATCCTATGAAAATGGTACATCTTAAACCAAAACTGCTATTATTTGTTTAAGAATTAAGATTGAAAATTTGATTCTGAAATTTAGAGAAAGTTTGAAACATATCTGATTTTAGGGCTAATTTGACTCAAAATCGCACCTTCTTCTTACTGACATCTATACTATCTGTACAAAGTACTGTGAAACTACCTACTTTATAGGCGGTGTAAATATCAATAGGATTGCAAGATTCAAGATCTGTTACGACCTCATACAGTCAAAGTCACTTTTCTCATGCAAAAGTATTATTACACAAGTTTTCATCATTCTTTCATTTAATTAAAACTGAAAAAAAAAAGTATAGCTAAAACTAACTAGAGGGTCTAAAGAGCCTGTGTCTCTCATCTTGGTCTATGTGCATATTCAACAAAGGACACTCTAAAACATTGAAGACGAGAGTAGAATTCATGACCAAAATCTCTGTTTTGTTGATCTTGTATTGCTGATCATTTAGTCGGTTTAGTTTCTCTCTATCTGCTTTAGTTTTGCTCAAAACACAATAGAGGGTAAAAAAAATTCCTCATTTAAGGGCAATCACTCCTATAAAGCGTGACAGTCTACTAACTATATCGGCAAAATTTTACTTGTTAGTAGATCTTGCCTTGCTGATCATTTTTGTGATTTAAAGGGTCTATTTATCTATTATAATTTTTAACATATAAGGCAAAACGCAAAAACAATGGTAAAAATCGTCATTAAAGGTCAATAACTTCAAAAAGGAGTCGTCGGACGATTTCCTCCATATGTTTTCATTGTAGATCTTGTCTTGCTGATCATTTTTTCTCATTAAACGCAAAAAGTTGGTAATAATCGTCATCAAAGGGCAATACCTCTAATAAGGAGTCGACTGACGATTTCGACCATCGTACTTTTTTTGTAGAACTTGTCTTGCTGATAATTTTTGCAATTTAAAGTTTTTCTCTATCTAATATAGTTTTCAAGATAATAGGCAAAAATGAAAAAAAAAAAAAAAAATGGTAAAATTTGTCTTTAAGGGCAATAACTCCTATAAGAAGTCATCTGACATTTCGACGTATATGGACAATTGGTAGAGCTCAACATTCTGAATATTTCTGCTTCTGTCAGATTTTCTGTATTTATAACGGTTTTCAAAATAATAGACACAACTTGCATTTTACCCTTATGTTCTTTTTTTAGCCATGTTGGCCATCTTGGTTTAAAGGCGGGGTCATCGAACAAGTTTTTTAAATTAGATACCCCAATGATGATTGTGGCCAAGTTTCGGTTAAATTTGGCCCAGTAGTTTCAGAGGAGAAGATTTTTGTAAAAGTTAACAGACGACGACGAAGAACGACAGACGCCAAGTGACGAGAAAAGCTAACTGGGCCATTTGGGACAGGTGAGCTAAAAAGGTAATATAATAAAAACTTCCTGAAATTTGACACCAAAGCTGTGCATGAGGTAGGCACATTTCTCAATTTCAAATGATTTCCTAGGTTTTAAAACAGCAAAATTTCAATGAAACAATATCCGCTTTTTAATGCCAGTACCGAAGTACTGAGCTACCTTGAGCATTAACAGTCCACAATCAAAAGTATTTACTCAGTGGTAGTAATAACATTAAACAGTACCTACATTCCTGCACCAGATGTGTATTTAGACAATTAATGTCTCTTCAGTGATGATCGAGGCCAAAATGTTTGAAAATCAAAATCTTAATACAAACGTTGAAAAACATATGTAACCAAAAAGGACCAAAAGTAAAGCTAAACCCGGAAAAGCATCTTTTTGAGAGATGTAAAATTAAACAACTTCGGAAAACTTATGGTTCAAACAGTTTGTAATTGTACAGACACAAAATGCAATGGTGTAACACCAATTTTACTTTCGCATAAACCTCCGCGTGTGTCTGTCTAGACCATATGTCGTAAATATAAAACACACAATGAAATAACTTGCATATTCCAGTTACCAAACGGAGGATAACTAATTTGAACAAAAAAATAAAAGACGACACAAAGTTAGGAAAGCATAGTCAAAGTTTGCGTGGTACTTCAGGAAGCTATAGCTAAGATAAAACCAGCTGTTGTTTGAGTATTGCCGCGTAAGATAAAAAAAAAAAATGGTTGCTTGTTTACAAAAGTTTTTTTTTCTGGTGACGAAGAAGATCTGAATCCAACATAATGGCAGAGTGGTTGCTTCTTTACAAATCTTCATTATGTACTTCAATTTGAAGCCTATTATGGATAATGTTCTATATGCAATTCACGGGATACCTTTTGAACTAGACCAAATAATAAAAAACGTAACTGAATATATATTAGAAAGAAAAGGAGAGAATTGTTGTGATTATCGACGAACCATCTAAGGCCGGATTGAAAAAAATCATCTTACAAATTTTAGTTTTATATATTTTAAATTTCTGTTTGTTTGTTTGTTTGTTTTTTTGTTCAAACAAAATTTGATAATTTCGTCTGTGTGTAGCATTCCCTGTGATGAAAATTTCATTATCTGCATATGCACCAATATGATATTCAAATTAGATTATATATAAATGCATCATAGAAACCAGGCTTAAAAGTTTGTACTCCAGACTCGCGTTTCGTCTACAAAAGTCTCACCAGTAACGCTCGAATCATAAAAATATTAAAAAAGCCAAATAAAGTACGAAGTTGAAAAGCAATAAGATAGATATAAGAAGATGTGGTATGAGTGCCAATGAGACAACTCTCCATCCAAGTCAAAATTTATAAATGTAAACCATTATAGGTCATATAACCCATATATATTTGAAAATGATTAAAGCTGAAAGATTATCGTAAAATTCTTACTGAAAATTAAAAAAAAATATTTGCAAGCACATGCTTACAATGCTACACTGCAGCTACGCCACTGATTAAGTATAAAATGTAAGATATATCCTCTGTTTTTAAACTTTGGTAGAAGAAAGGATTTCAGCGATATAGACATACTAAGCTTGGTCAATACTGAAATTTAGAGTTTTCAGTATCTTTAGTAAGCACCATTAACCGGTTTTGTGTGTTGTTTTAAAGTTTAAAAAGATGCATTTCTTAAATATGAATCAAACAGTAAGCAAATGTATTGCCATCTTCAATCTATAAACGGGCATTTGATATTAAAGTATACATGATTTAAAGTACATATCCCACGTAATAAAGTAATAAAAAGATATTAGAAACACCACATTACAGACAGAACTGTGTGGGGAAACAAATTTGTTTGTCTATTTCCATAAACTAAGCAAATGTCTATTAACATCTTTTGATCTATCGACAATCTCTTTTGAGGCATCGAAGATAGGATTTTTGTTTTAATAAGGAAGAAAACACAATTTTTAGTTACAATACTACGCAAACCCAAGCAAACCTTGTCTTGTACAGAGTGATTTACAACCGAGTAAGAAAACAAGAGGGGTAAATTCAATTACATATTTCATCTTTCTCACACATTATTTTATAATAGACTGATATATTTCTGAGATATCAATAAACCACTGGATTTCTATGATAATCATTGATTCAAACCACAATCTACATGTCCGCTGCGAATATTGGTTATTGTTTTATAAAATCATTCACAACAGAGAATAGGTTTACCCTAAATAACGCGATAGTAAATTCTTTAATAAGCTTGAACCATAATGTGACAATGCAAAGAATTTCCCTGAAGAGTAATTCTATCGACACTCAAAATTGACTGTTCCGAACAGATAACAGTGTAACGGGACAGTGTGAATTATTTAGTTGTTAACGTTTGAATGTTGTCAGTTACTGATTTACAATTAAATAAATTCAATTTATAAAATCTTTTAAGATATTATTATCAGAGGCGGAAAATATTTGTTTATTCCATTGTTAGCTGTATGATCAGAAAGCACTTAAATGGATGCATTGCTGTAATGAAGTCATATTTTTACTAGACACTGATCCAGGATTATGTGTGTCAAAAACGTCATCACGGTTTTGGATTTAAATTGTGATGGTGAAAATTTGTAACTACAGTAGCTTGATATTTGCAGGAAATGTAACTGTTTTATTAATTATTTCAATGACAACTGACTATTGGGAATACAGAGGGTTTAATTCAACTTTATTAAATTCAACGTTATATCAAACTAAAAACGCTGAAATTATGTTACCTCGTGATACAAAATCTTATACTCTGCTTTGGTATAAAAGAAAAAATATCAAAAAGTTCAACAACGAAAAGGAGCCTTTATTGCAACAAGAAACTTTATATCAACCGCCAATATTTGTCAGCAACTTTTTCAGACTTGACACTGAAAACATAAGTATGCAGAAACAAAAGTCTTCAATTATAACGTCCGAATTAGAAGGAGGGATGGTGGTCTTATTTCAAGAGTATGGTAATCTATTCAGGGATTGTGATGCATTAGAAGGTAAAAATCATGTATAGAAATACGAATAATTTTATTAAATTTCAATATACATTTATTTTTTTTTAATTTTAAATGTCATAGTACGTAGCACAAATTGTCACCTGGAATTTTATGGTTTTATCATTTCTATAGGAAACTTCTATGCATCATACTATCATATTTGATCACTTGCACTCGTTTTAAAGTATCAGGCATTATATAATGGTCGGATAAATTTATCAACTGCAATAACAATTAACAAGTAGCTCTTACAATTATCAAATGTTTCTTTAAAACATTCAAATGAAGTTTAACAATGGGTAATTGGTACTCCCATTTAATATGCCTAACTATCATCAAATAATTTCGTTCGTCAGATAAGTCCGTATATCCCGTAACGTTAAGTTACTAGTACTGAACTTTATGGACGAAGGAAATCATCGTTTTACTCATTAAAATATTTAAAGTGTGCCTTCAGGTACTCATTGTCCAATTTTAATCTGTATAACTTCTTAATGTAATCTTTTAACTGTAGATGACCCCGATTTTTGGTTGGGTTCGTATTGCTCAGTCTTTAGTCTTCTATGTTGGGTTTTGTATACTATTGGTTTTTTTTTTTTTCGTTTGTTGCCATGTTATTGTCAATTGTTTTCGACTTACAAGTTTGCAAATATCTTTGGTATCTTTTGCATCTCTTTTAAAAGATCATCGATAAAATAATGTTCCATCTAATTAAAAAAAAAGTTATGATATATTTTGATAAATTTGCAGAAAATACATTTGTTGCACCAAAAAAAAAAAGTTTCACCTGCGTTAGACAAGGCTTACATAAACGTTTGTTCAAGCATTTAAAGAAGCGTTTAGATTATACAATTCATCATGTACCTAGCTTTCCAAACATTTAGACCTGTGCATTTCTGGTGACAGTTAATCCACAAAAGTGCTTCGAACGAATCATTTTTTTTCATAATTATGTTGCTTCTAAAAAAAAATATATGAATAAAACAATTGTCTATGTTTTCACTTAAGAATTCGATTAACCTAGTCTCTTTTGAATTGTTCAAAGTCTCTAGTGCAGTTAAGTACTTTATCATCTCATTATATATATATGGAATTTATTTGACCTTGTTAATTCTGATAGTAATTGTAAATTGTAATACTGCATTCTTTACAATTTCATTATTTTTTTTATTTGATCAGCCTATGAATGGATTCGACACAGCTGGTGATACATTTTTTGCACCGTTCATTTACATTAATATTTATAATTCTTGATTCCGATACAGGTCTACTAATTGCAAGAAATAAAATCTCCTAAAAACGAATCATCAAAGGATTCCATAATGTTAATCAGAAACATCAACCATGCGACACAGTAAAAGCCTCCAACTGATTATCTCTAATCTACTGTGTAAACATTTTTTCACACTATTAAAAAGTTTAGGTTTGACTTAACCAAGTCCTGTTAATTGCTTTGATTGATTGTTTTCGTTTCAACATCAGTATATTTGTCTAACCTAAAACAGCTGTAATCGATTTATATCCGTATATAGACTAATGATTGCAATTCGAATCGACATGAGAGAAATTAAAACCTTACGATACACCTGATAAAACTCCCAAATCTTTTATTTATGTTAGGCATGTTACAAAAGTAAACTTAAATTTAAATATATTTTTTGTATACATTAATAAAGAGTCCATCATCTCGCGAATGTTTTTAAAGAGTCAATACAAAATCTGCTGAAATCTTTGAAGTAACTGCATTAAAAAGTATAGTGTTTACATGAGGAATTGTAACATGATACATTTATTTTGAACATGTTCGAGACAAAATAAGGCTGACATTGCATACATACGGTACGTTAGAGTTTACATATTACGTGGTACACACCACGATCATATTACATAATATCAGCGATAAAGAAGTAATCGATTTATAAGTAATACAGCTTATGATTTATATAATTGTACTTAAACTTAGATTGCAACTTTGTCGGACAAAATTGACTTTGGATGGTTTTGGTTTCTTCTGTTTAAGCCTTTTTAAACATGTTAAGGGCTTTATGGTTTTTTCTGCTTCCTCAGATTTCCCATCTTTGACTTCCAAAATGTTGACATCAAACCTGATGCATGTTATTCAAGAAACACGTGACAAGGAAATCAGTGTCATACTCTTTTCTATGACATCATAAAATGCTGTTTAAAAGTATAAACCCTAATTTTGTAGTTGTTCTATTTTCGGATCGACTAATCGAATGTTTCTGATGCAATATATCTGCATTTTTCTGCTTTGGCACATGTCGCTGTAAATGATGATTTATTATCCGTAAATGATTGACACTTTGTAACTCGATCTTATTGACAGTGTATTACTATGGCATAAGACAATGACCTTTGTTTGTAGTTAACTGCAGTCTATGTTCAGTGTAACGATTGGGTTGGAAAATGTTTCAACTCATTTTGAGATCCAGTCTTTAGAAACCAACTATGCTGTGAGTACGCAGTAAAACATTTGTATATAGTAGCAAGACGTATGCTCCTCAAAATGTGTATTTATTGTATTTGTAATGGTTTTACTAATCCACCATTTCAATAACAGAAATTCAGTTCGTAATAGAACATTGACTTTGATAAAGTTCCCCTGTATATGTTTTTGATAAAGTTTCCCTGTATATGTTTTTTTATAAAGTTCCCCCTGTATATGTATTTTGATAAAGTTCCCCTGTATATGTTTTTGATACGATGTCAACTACTACATAACAACAACAATACAACTGTATTTAAATAAAACGAAAATTTATACAAAAGATTTTTAGAATTCCATTTGAAGAGATGGCTTTCTCTGAATATTTTCACCAATTTAGGTTTGTTCCCATGAAGCAAAACCGACACATTTACAGTGAAATCTAGTGATAATATAAGCATTTTAATAAAATCATTGGGGTTCCATACCCTTTTAAATGAATTATTTACAACGACAAAAAAGCATACCCTCTATAAGTAAGAATAAATAGTTATAAGATAAAGTTGTAGACGTCTTAATACAATGGACAGTTGGTTAAATTAATTCCATTTAACTTTCATTAACAAGGATATATCAATTTTTTTTTAAGTTAACAATTTTTTTAACACACAATCAACCTGAATGCCGTCAAGATTTGTCGAGCAACGTGTAGAAAACTGCACCAATTTAATATTTTCTTCAAAGGCATGTAGGGTTGACTTCATCCAAAAATCTGTTAAAATGCAAAAAGCTGACATAACATTTATTAACTGGTATATAATATGAACTTTGATTCATGTACATTTTCTCTCAATCCATTGTTTCGAAACTTATTCATCTGTTTGGCATGTGGTTAAGTCATGTCTTATTCATTCACGTTTGCATTAATAATAAGTAGCCTAATCGAATAAAACTTCTTCTTCTTCTGAAAATAGATATGAAGCAAACTAATTCTATTTCGCAACAAGATAGTTTGAAAAAAAAAAAACAAATATTTTCTGCATCATCAACAAAATTTACCCATTTTTGGCCAATGTTGTATTTCTGCAAGCATTAAGCTTAAACTGTTACCTTTTTCTTATACAGTTGTATATTGTCATTTTGTTTTTAATAAATTAAAACATAACTATATGTATAACTCTTTAGAGTTATGAAAACTGATGGTCCTTCAGTCGACATTATGTATTTATAGTTTTGCATTGCACAAGGTCAAGTTTTATCAGACTGTTTATGACGTCTGTGCATTTAATTCGTTGAATGTGTACTAATTGATACCTTAGTCTGGCAGAACACAATTCATGTATTAGTTGTTATTGGCTTTGAACTACTAGGTCAGTAACTGTGAGTACTCTTAGATGGGTACTTTGTGTTGTATTTTTATGCTTACAACCAATATGATAACTAAAGCCATTTCCAACTTATTGCTTCAATTTGTTCTTATGTTGTGCTGTTACACCACTGTTCAGGTTAGGGGAGGGTTGACCACCATCAATTATGTTGAACCCCGCTACGCTCTATAAGTGCCTGTCATAAGTCAGGAGCCTGTAATTCAGTGGTTGGCGTTGGTTGCTGTCAGACCTATTTGTTTATTGTTTATTGTTTTGTCATAATCAGGTCGTTGGTTTTTCGTTTGATTTGTTTCACATTTTGTCATGTAGGAACCCTTTAAAGCTGACTATATGGTATTGCATTTACTCATTATTGAAGGCCGTACGTTGACATATAGTTGCATAAATCTACGTCATCTTGACTTTGGTGGATAGTTGTCTCATTGGCAATTGTATCATATCTCCTTATTTTATAATGTTTTTTTGATAACTTTTTTTATAAGACCGACAATTAAAACTTGACCAATATCAGCAAGTTTTAATATAGCAATCTAGAGCCATAGCTTCCAAAGAAAATCTAAAATAGCCTAACAAACCCCTGTGTTTTCTTTTGTATTTGTCGTTTCTTTTATTTAGACTCCTATTATCTCTAAATTTTATTTCAACCTCATCTAGATATTTCATAGATAAGGCACCCTCCTTTATGATAACGGGATTTTTAGGGCGTTTTTTACCCAGGAGGATCTGACAGTGACCTTCGGATGTGAAGTATCGTTAAGATATTTCTATACTCCTTTAAAGTTCAATGCATTGTATTTCAATGTTACAAAATATGTTTGATATATATTATATAAGTACGTCTTAACAAGTGACAACTCTACGACAGATCCATTCATTGGATCACCAGTAAAGGTGATACACGGCTGAAAACACATATTATATTCATAATAACTCTAAATATCAGCACAACAATGTTAAATATCAGCACAACAATGTTAAATCTGCAAATTTGTTCTTCTCTCGCCGGGATTCGAACTTATGCCCTTGAGATATCGAGACAACACCGCCTACACTGTGTCCAGCGCTATAGACCACTCGGCCACCTATATATAACTGAACACAAAGTAAAAATAAAAACAAATATTTGAATATCATTTACATAGTTGTTGATGAAATATATCGAAAATAGGGTTGGGTAATTGTATTCTATTTTCACTTACAGTTAATTAAGATAAATATAAATACAAATATGATAAATATACAAAAACAAAACTCATCAAGGATACCATACATATAATTGTGTACTCCAGACGAACGTTTCGTCAACAGAAGACTCACTCAGTGATACTCGAATAAAAAAAAAAAAAAATAAAAGGCAAAATAAAGTACAATTTGACGTTGAAATTGAAGACAAAAGCAGTGTAAGTAAGATTTTAAAGTAAAATGTCCGTCTTGACTAGAAATATACACATTCTTTTAAGTTGCACATTAATGGCTTTAAAGTATCATATAATTCTATATTGAACTTTCCTGTGGGAGATTTACTCAACATCTCTGATAAATTTATTTGACAATATGACAACATATTTCGATTTTATATAATACCCAGAGGCAAAAAATACGTAAAAACAATTTAAATCCCATCATTAAATGTTATTTTTTGCCAAACAAGTCTTAAGACTTTTCTATATTTGATATCCAATATGGATTTTGGCATGTTTAAATATATTTCTGACAAACAAAATACGTATACAAACTTTGAGAATATCAACTTTAAACGACTAGATTATTCTTTTTTTTTCTTTTACAAAAAGGGAGAATAGAGAGTTTGTATAGTTTTTTTAATGTGTTCACCATGTTATTCTTAACAAAAAGCAATTTGAAAGTCGATCTAAGACAATTTTGTCAATTCATTTTAACCTTCGTTGGTTATATAGTTGCCAAAGAATATTTGGCTATAATAACATAACATAGACATTTCATAAGGTTCTATATATTAATTGACAAAAGCATTTCAAAAGTTATGTGTTAATTCCTAATAAAATGCAACGTCTTTGACTGCACGTGCTTTCCGTGAAACCGTTAAAACAATGTATAAAAGAGCAAACGAAAAGATTAAATTGTTATTTTATGGTTATACTAGTGTTACAAAATGTAATTAAAAGAATTCAATGCTTCTTTTTTAGTAATTCTATACGGTTGTAAAAGCGTTGATATTGCGAACATATTAAGTGAAAGCTGTACAAAAGGTGCTTCGGTCAACGTTTCACATCCTAATGAAATTACAAAAAGGAAGCATTCAATTATTATGAAGGGTCGGGTGATTTGTATCAAGGTAAATCAAGAAAGGCGCTTCGAAAGCAGAAAAGTCAGTATGTTTGATATGTGAAATCTGAACTTCTTACGTAATTTTATAAATGAATAATAGATGAATTTTCTCCTGTTTTATTACATGATTAAAAAAAGTACTACTAATTTGGAAACCGTGCTTCGAAATTAGTTAGCTAATGAATCAATGTTACTGTTCGATCAGTTTAACGAAGAGCACTTAGTTCCCTTAGTGTTCTATGCTGTACACTAATGTACTAATTATTCTGCCAATACAAACACATTAATTCTTAATCATTATAGGCATTTAAGAGTTTTGATTTTTATACGAAAAAGGAATAAGTTCATTAAGACAGCACCCCAACTTTTAAATCCTGAATATTTTGATCTGATGTTTGACAATCCCCAACACCATCTACTCTTTGTATGACCAGGTGTGATTGAAACAGAGCACCTCAACTTTTAAATCCTGAATATCTTGATCTGATGTTTTATTATCCCCAACACCCTCCACTCTTTGTATGACCAGATGTGATTGAAACAGAGTAGATATAACAAGACAAGACATCATCAAGACATTTTAATTTTAAAATAATATATAAACTGAGAAGCATAATTATATCATACATGTTTAAATATTACGTTTAATCACTGAAATATGTTGCAACTAGGAAGTTTTAAATTATACCATGCCGACGCACCCGGTCCCGCTCAATTTGGGATTTATGCGGTTCCCTCAGTTTTTTTTACCTTGATTTATATATAAGTAATCGATTTATGAGATTTAAAAACATCGGTAAACTATTGGTTAAATTTATATAATGATTTACGTTGTTCCTTAAAGTCAGTATTCATTATATCATATAACGTCACAGTACCCAATTGCACCAAGTACCCAATTTGAACCCATTTTGCCAAAAAAATATCAAAAATATCATAAGAGACTAAACACTTCGTATTTTTATCATGTGTCATTTTGCATGTCTTTCAACATAGCTATAAATTCTCAAAGATACACAAAATGGTCACATTGTCTATCAACAGATGAAGCCTAGTGAGAAAAAAAAAAAAAAAAAAATACGGAAACGTCGCATGCGGCATCCACATTAAAGTCGGATTTTAAAACTGAGCAATTAAAATGTGTCATAGGTATCCATTTCTTTTAACATGCATACTAAGCATTGACAAATGTTAAATTTTTCTAAAATGTGGGGAAATAAAACAAAACTTCAGTTATTCGATTTTTACTGTGTGGTAGTGAAGCATGTGTGCAGTTTAGATACCCCACATTTCAGAGTCTTGAATCGTTTGCAGTTTGGTTCAAACCCATTTTTTCTATGATTTAGTATGGATTCAAAATTAAATTTGTGCAAATATATAGTATAATAAGGATGCACATACAAAATAATCACAGAATGAACATTTTTTTTTTCTCTTCTTGATTAATCGAAGGGGAAAACTGTCAAAATTTGTGCAATTGGGGTACCCTCACGTTAGATATAAGAGACCTCTTTCTTACTTATGTTCTTTTATTGAACAGAAAAAGGGTATGTATAATGCGAAAGGCGCAACTACTGTATAAGTAAGCCGCCTACCAAAACCAATAACAACAATAATGTGATGTACATCTGGTATTTGTAGTGATATACAAATGTGTCTTCTTATCTTCTTTTTGATATTTGTTTAACAAATAAAAATAAATTCTTAAAGAAAAGGTTATTATTGGCTATTTATTTACGTTCTTTTTGGTTATAAAGCTCTTCAAATGTTTCGGTTCTAATACAGCTTCGGCTTTCAAATATTCGGCTTTGAGCATTCCTGACGAAAGTAAATACAACTAGATTTGCCATTGCAAGCAATAGCGGATGGCACCCTTCCCCATTGCCAGGCGAGCGGCAGCCATTTTGAAAATTTAAAACAGTATTTACACATAAATACATTACAACATATTTGTTTGAGAATTTTCAGAAAGTTTTGAGCATTTTCAATTTTTCACATTTTGATGTTTCCATGGCAACGGCGGCCATTTTGGAAATTCAAAGTCCAAAGTCTTATCTTCACTTACCATTTACCATTTATAATGATTTTCATTAAGTTTTGAGCATTTTGAGATTTTTGGACATTTTGCTTCTGTATCCATGGTTACATTTTAGTTCCAATGCCTGTCAAAATCATCCAAAACCTGTATAGAGTGGACAACTATATGGTATAAAAACTGATGATTTTAAGTTAAAGCATACAAAATTATTTCCAAAACCCTTAAGTTTTGGAGCATTTTGACCTTTTGCATTGTTTCCATGGTAACAGCAGACATTTTGGGAATTCAACGCCAAATTTCACAATAGCCAATGTTGCTCATCGTTACTGTGAAGTTTCATTAAGTTTGGAGCTTTTGATATTTTTGAAATTTTTGGTGTAGTTTCCATGGCAACATAGTAGTTCAATGATTGCCAAAATCATCCAACACCAGTATATTCTTGGCACCTACATTGTATTAATATATAATGATTCTGAGATTAAGCATATCCAAACAGTTCACCAAAACAAAAACTTGATTTTTCACATTTTATTAGTTTCCATGGCAACGGCAGCCATCTTGATGATGCCATACCCCACTGCACAATTTGATATAGTGGTCTACATTATGGTATAGTTCCATCAATATTGTTCAAGCCAGTTCTGAGAAATAGCATGGACAAAAAGTGTGGAAGAATAAATATAATAATAATAATAATAAGAAGAAAAAAAACGAACAATAACAATATGTCACCCAACTCCGTTGAGGGTGCCATAAAAAGCGCTTCGGACGCATAAAATTTATAACGTGTTCTTTTAAAATTTATTTTTCATTTATTATTGATAACCCCTTGGTATCTTCTGTCTCTGAATTTTATAACCCGTTAGTATCTTCTCTTCCCTATTTATATACTTATTATTTTATGAGAAGGATCTATCTATATAAGGACAATCGTAAGACTTACTAGACTTACAAGCCCACATAAGTTTCAAAGTTTTACTGATGATTTATTTCATGCAATATGGTGGTAGAATAAAATCATGAACATGTGTTTTATTGCCTGGCCTCAAGAGGTGCGAAAACCTCACAATTGTAAAAGCTTTATCACTTAATGATAGAAAACTATTTTCTTTCACTATATTTTTTTTGAAGTTTGACAACATAAATAACAATGAAAAATTAATTTTAGAACTTAAATGAATCATCTTTCCCTGGAAGCAACCATTAATTAAGATTTAAGTTATACAGTTACTTTTATCGACATTTTAGGCCGATATAAAAATCTGCATAAAGCAGCACAAATGACATAAACACAATTGAGGAATACACGTATAATATAGACAAACAGTTAACTTCAAACCTTTTCAGGCGATTTAAGAAAATGCCCAAATTATTCAATTCTTTGATATTTATGACAGATAGCAACTGAATAAGAATGTATTCCGACTGATTTCTCCAGTTATACTTTTTAATATACTGCTTCTGATTTGAATCTATTTTGGACATTCAAGTATAAGTTGATATTCATCTTCAATAGAACTAGTGTAACAGTGTGTGCATAATCTATTAGTTTGATCAACATTATAATTCTATATGCCTGTGTCTATGGTTACATTATATGCAGATATGCGGTATTTGCAAATATATAGTTTACAGGTCGAACAATATCTGTACAAGCTACAATCTAATCTAACCAAACGTAATAAAATCCATATCGAAACAAAATATCTCATTTTGCTACACCAATTTTGTTTTTCATTATGTTTAACACAATTTATTTCAAGCATTTCATCATTTATTTTAGCCTCTTTATGTTACATATCTACCCAATTCACAATAAACCTTATTTTATTTTGAGAATACGTTTTAAATTATACAGACAAATCTTCTTAATATTTGGTGCCTTATGGGATCCAATACTTCAAAATAATAATTTAGAATGCTTGCTATATAAGTAACAGATAGAGACAACAACGTTTCATTGTAATAATAAAAATTATGTATTTTATCATTATCATTAACTTTGTTTCTAAAAATCTACATTTTTTTGACAATTTTATAGATAAATGATGTCCAAATGTATGTGTATAGAAATTTACTGCATCGATCACCCTTTGGAGATCAGTCATACTTTAACTTATAAGACGACATCATTAGCATATACATGTATATATAAACACAAGATTTACATTAAAGTTCATATGATCTACAATTCTGTGTAACAAGCTCTACGTTCATATCATTAAATACGAATACAGGAGAGGGGATAATGATTCTCCTTGCATTAGGGCAACAGTACATTAAAAAAAAATATTTACCATTGAGTAATACACCGGTTTCAAATTGGCTTACATAGATTTAATGACATTTAATAATTATTCAGTTATTCTGCATCTGACTAATGTTTGCCATAATTTATTATGTATGACACTATCAAAAGCTCTTATATAATCTACAAAAGAATAGCACAGTCCGTAACCAAAAGCAAAGTTGATGCAAGAAAGTTAAGTAAATTCATTTTAACCATCGTTGATTGTAATCGCTCTTTTCCAACCACATTGCTTTCAACAAGAAGCTGAAGATTTTACCCACATGTGATACTATTGTAACTTTACGTGTCCTTTTTAAAAACTGGTATGATAATAATTTCACACACACACACAATGAACGGACTGTTTATTATATAAATTGTATTTTTACCTGAAAAACTGATTTTTACATGTAGACAGGTTCGGTATTAATTTTGATGATAAAAGCTTTTTGATATCAAATATCCATTCTTCTTTTCCCTTTATACCTTTTTTTGCATTTAATTGTTACTGCACTAGGAGGACGTCTAATTTTCATTTTATTGGTTTAGAGACATAGTGCAATTTACTATTTCAAGACTTTTTGATTCGATTCCTTGTTTTTTATTGTCCTTGGTGTTTTTTCTTTTTTCTTTTAGTTAATGGAAATCATTTTGTCTATTTTTGTATTTATCATAATTTAAAATTTAGTACTATCGTTCCAGTGGCTTCTCTTTATATCTAAACTTAAACTTTGTCGTTACGGGCATACCCATGAAACCTTAAACATTTCAAATTTAACAGATCTTAGAATTACAGTGATGCCTTCAAGACGGAACAAAAGATCATAATCTCACTGCTACTTCAAGACGCAAAGTTTCGGGGCCATATCAACAAATTACAAACTATGAAGGACTTAATAATCATCTATTAAGAAACACTACCACAATTAGTCCGACAATCTAATTGTAAACTACAGAACCAAGACAAATATTTAAATGACCACAGAACGCATTAAGATATTGGTTTAGATAGAAGGAGATAATGAGATAAAAAAGCATGGTGATAATGGACCTCAATATCACCTCCAATCTCATGTTACAAGTAATTCCTCTATATATCTGCGTATATACGGTCTCGAGTGTAACAGTTGGCTGCCCTTTGTTGATACTTAAAAAAAAAATTTCAGTTGACAAAACGATGATAATCTATTAAAATGCAATGTGAATATATGTTCCTTATCTGTTTTGATGTCCCTTTTTCTTATTTTCGGTCCATTGCTCTTCAAGGTTTGATACTTCAGTTTTTCATATATTTTATTTTGAACACAGTACTCCATTAACGAAAATTACTTTTTGGAAATGGACATAGGGTACATCATATTACTTTCCAAACCATTTTCAATTTACATATGTTGACCTCCAGTTTTGAATAAGGTCGATATCGGAATTTTGGGTTCCCAATGCTCTTCTACTTGGCCTTTTTTAAATAAAATTATATTCAAGCGCCACTGATGAGACTTCTGTAGACTAAGCATGTATCTGGCGTACACAAGTTTAAGCCTAGTATTTATGATGACTTTATTGTTTCGATGTTTGGAAAATTTTATTGGTTTTAACCAATTAGGAAGTTATGCCTGAACTAATCCAATCTGAAATTATAAAAATGGCTGATAACACACTACACCGTGCATGTAACGGTTAGACTTGTAGTCATATTGAACACTTTAATCTGGAACTGGCAGACACAGGACATCAAATATGTTCCGAATCTGATCATTTTGATTGTTCCCATTAACATTTAAAACACACTGCGTTGTTGGATTTCAGATTTTTTCAATTAAATTGTATTGCAATATTTGTAATTAAAAGTATCTATTCCTTCTTATTTCCCTCAAATTAAACTACAATATAGGTATGCATAATCATACTTTCTGTCTCTTCAATGACAAATTAACAGAGAACAATACCAAAGACCTATCTTGAAAGGAAAAGTGATATGATTTTTATTAAGTGACATTTTTGTCTAATTTGATTTAGTGAAGCATCGCTTGTATTCCGTTTCGTGTCCATTCAAGACTCAGGTGGCTACGTCTGATCTAATAACAATTCCTTCCAACTTAGAAATGATCACTTCCCGATAACAAGCTTCGGTCAGATCATCTTCCAAATTAGCTTTTGTATTCTTGATTAAATGAAGGTCTGTTTGATTAGTAAAATATATAGATATGAAAATTCTTTTGTAGTTTCGTTTGTTTTTGTATAAAAATCTACTTCATCACGGTTCACACTCCATAAAGAAGTACTCAAATTGAAGCTGAATCGAAATGAACTGGTTTAATAACTTCTGATAAAAATTGCTTTTTACCAGTTAATAAATCTATCATTTTCCATGAAATCTGACATGACATGTTGTATTCTGCGCGATTAGAACCAGAAGAAGCTTAGTAATATATTGATTTAATTTTAATGTATATCTTCCCAATGTTTTACAAGCACTGTGCATACAAATATCCATTTTGTTGGATATATTTGAATGCAGGATTGATTATAACTGAAAAATGGACATTCATTCGCCTTAATTTTTCATTCTCCTAAAACTCTTTAACATCGCCAGTTGCTTGCTCTTTGAAAAATATGTATTATCGTACAGACAGAGCTTCAGCATTGACATGATTTATATTGTAACTTTGTGAAAAAAATACAAATTGACCTTTCAAACTTCCCGAGGCAAATGTAATGCTAGCCAGTATTTGCTTTTCTGTCTTTGCAATATAAAAGTGTGTTTTCCCAATGTTTAACGTGTATTTGTCAATTAGCGTGCCTGTTGATATAACATTGTTCGTGACAAGACGGGTTTATCAACAATTTTATCTGCACTTAGAAGTGCAATTGACGATTTTTTAATATTGGATTATTTGCCGCCGTAGTACGTCCAAATTCTATATATTTTGTTAAAACTTCATCACTATTATAGAAAATGTAAAATTTTATTTTGTATTGCTATATGTAGCTTCAACGAAATGCTAATAGATTGGTTTTTTTAGTGTTGGTTGCTACTGAGAAAAGGTCTTTTTAACTGTACATTTAAGTAATCGGTTTGCAGAATCTATTGTTGCCAATACAGCTTGCACAATTGTTACGAATATCTGTGTAACAAATGATCGAGGACATGTTCCACCTATTGTAGTTTCCCAGTAACAAAAATAGGTTAGGTTACCCTGGAAACAGGTAATCCGACATATTCATATCAAGTGAACCCGTCAACCAGATAGGCGTGCTATTAATGTATGATAAGGGGACGAAGTCCCCTATTACAGTAGAAAAATCAATATAAAAAAAAAAAAAAAAAAACGGGAAAATTTCCCGAAGTTTTCATTGTACTAATGAACTCAAAATCGTTAACTTTTTTTGAACTTTTTTTTTCAGACTTTTTTTATTTTCCCGCATCTGCGCAGAAATCTTTTCCGGTATCGTTTTGGCTCGGGATTTGAGTAAAATGTTATGGGGACATACCTTACATCAGTAAGCAAATCAATAAAACTATTAAAAATCTAAATAAAAAATCAATATACTAATAAAATCATAATCGTAAACGTTTTTCGAACTTTTTCAAACAGTTGAATTTTCCCCTGGCGGACGCTGCAATATATGTCATACGATTTCCCGAAAATTAATATGTATGATTACCGGAAAGAGAATGGACGTTAACACAATAACAATAACATTTGTATTCTTATAATGTCCTTTTATAATTCATGGTTGACTTTGCTTTAATGTTGTTGTTTTTCGTTATACTTTTAACAAAAGACATACAGATTCAAAGTTGTATGAAGTCATATAATGGTGATCGCTATGATTAAGGATCATTGTGACACGTTGGTTTTGGAACAGATCTGTTCCTTAACAACTCGATGCTTCATAGCAACATGTCTTTTCGTTTACATTAAAACAGCAGAGTTTTCAGTCTTTTAACCATTTAAATATACATTCTTTTAATTCAGATTTTGATATGATAAAAACGTTACCTGACAATAGCGTTTCTTTGTTTACATTGCAAATGACGTCACAACATAATGTCTTAACAATAGAACCAACATCGGAAACGTTGCGGTATTTCCGTTTCTTTTCAACAGATATTGAAGTTAGATTATTCCTATAGTGAGTTCTTTTGGGAAACTTACCGCATATCAATCAGACAGACTTGTATCTGTACAAAGATCCATAATAAATCGAATTTGAATGTTTTGTTATCCCCGACATACGGGCTTCTTTAAAACTAGTAATCTCACTTTCATGTGTATAATCTTCAGGAAATTTAACTTAAAATCGTTCTTCTTATTTCATTAAATGTGTTTTGAAACTTAGATACAAAGTCCACTCGTAGATGAGGGTCTGCGTGGGGTTTTAAAGAATCGACAAAATGTGCAGAAAAATAGCAAACAAATTAAGAATAAAGAAAAATATGGCAAAAAGTAAAAATAGAAAATAATGGGGCACTCAAATTTAAAGAAAATGAGTCACTCAAATATGAAGAATATAGATCCTTTTAATTACCTTTTATAAAAAAATACAAAACAACTTTCAAGGAATAAGAAATAAGCATTGTATGACATAAAAAAAAAATTAAACGCAGACAATTAACAAAAAATACATCTTTTAGTTTTAAATCATACCTTTTAATAAATAATTTCAAAATGAACTCGCAGAACAACTCTTCTTTATCATATAAAAGAAGTGACACCGAAACGAAGCTGAATTTTAATAATGACAATTGACATATATTTTCTTATTGAAAATTATAAAATCATTCTACATAGAATGTGTCATTTACAACCGCATATCTTCATAATGTACCTACATGTTACACTGAGGTATTGAGCAAAATTAACACAACTTTTGTTTTATATATACAATAACATGCATGATGGCTTACCACCACAAAAGAGTAAAAAAAAAGGAAAATGATACAATGAGAAGAAAAAAGAGAAATCAACTTCACATCACCAGATCTATTAGCAAGAAGTGAGAAATTTGTATTGTAACGCGATGCAGTAAACATGGTAAAGAAACAATGAAAAATGATTATTTCTAGCAACGTTTACCTTGTCACACAAATATAAAACAATGTTTTATGTTATCACCTTCTATACTCACAGTAGCCACTTGCAAACCCATTGCTCAAAGGTCATGCATCCCAATGAGATATGATGTATATTGAATTTTACAACCTTCAATCAGAGTTTAAAGTCTGAAGCAAGAAAATAAGATACTTTCATGACCACTGTTAGAGTGTTTCTACTCTATGTATATAGAAGCTGAAACTGTAACACTTATATGACTTAAGCCAATTTCTATACTGTTTTATGGTGTGATGTTTTTTAGATGTTTATAAAAATTAGAAGATGTGGTGTAATTGCAATTGAGACAACTTCATGTATATTCCTGTCCCAAGTCAGGAGCCTGTAATTCAGTGGCTGTCTTTTGTTGCTGTGTTACATGATATGTGTTTTTAGTTCATTTTTTTGTACATCAATTAGGCCGTTAGTTTTCTCCTTTAAATTGTTTTACATTTGTAATTTTGGGGCCTTTTATAGCTGACTGTGCAGTATGGACTTTGCTCATTGTTGAAAGCCGTACGATGACATATAGCTGTTAATTTCCGTGTCATTTGATTTCTTTATACAATAGACCACTTTCGAGTTTGTCCATCACCGGAAAAAACTCGTCAATTATGCGCGCCTTTATGACCTCATTTACCAGATAGAGGGGATCGCCTGTATCCCTGCACTATTTACGTTCATCAAGCGTCTTAGTGATCGTCATTGTGCAGGATAAACTAGAAATGATGTTTGTTCCGTAGGTACTTAATCACAATTCCCTAATGACAGCAGTGCTGACTGTCAATTATGAGAATTCAATTTGCCGAATAATTCATGCAATAAAGCATCATAGTTCTCCAACTACTTGCTCAACATTGGAACGGAAGTGACGACGCCCCTAAACGCACGAATGATGTTCACTAAAACCAAAGTTTTTGACGGAAATGCATCGAACTCGAAAGTTGTCTATTATAGGCAACCGTATAGCCTTCTAAAAAGAGAAAAACCCATACAGTATGGCTATATAAGGCCTTGAAATTACAAATGTAAAACAATTCAAACGAGAAAACTAAAGGCCTCGACATGTTTGTTTGTTTGTGCTTTTTTTTTAGCAGTCGTCAGTTAATTTTACTTTTTTTCTGTATGTTTTAAGAAGACAACTGTTATAAGCTATTTGAGACATTGAATAGTTGCCATTCGAAAGCAAAGAACTGTTCAAGTTTTTACTAGCTTCAATAGTGTTATTGTCTATTGTATTGGTGTGTCTGACACGTCTCCAAGGCATCCATATTTAATAGTATCGTATATCACCTTCCACATTTTCTATATAAATTGAGATTACTAGTGGCACTTCCTGTATACAAGGTGATATGATGTGCCGCTGGAATTGGTCACCTTTTCAGTCTTGAAAATATGTGTAATGGTCGGGAAAATATCAGAAAAATATGAGAAGGTCAATAAAGTTCCCATAACTTCTTCGTCAGTCACCGTTCTTGGTGTTCCCTGCTGTGTTTTAATCAACCAAGTTTTCATTTTTGACATTTTGATATTCCACTCCTACATTACACACCACATGATACCCAAACAATATGGGAAAAGGTTACATTTTCACATACGCAATATATGAAAAGGTATCCATTTTTTAAATCTAAATCATATGAACTGAAGGTGAGGTAACTCTGAAATTTTCTGAAGGAATTTAAATTAAATTTTGCTATTTTATATTTTAGCCAGAAAAATTGTACAGTGACCCTATCTTTTCTATAATATTCTCAAAGCATTTTCCAAAAGTTGTCTTCTCGTATCTATTTTACAATTCTTTCATTCAGTTTACATGTAGTTTCTTACCGCATAATTAATGATGTTTTTTCCCTGTATAATCCATACAAAATGTGTCATTTTGTCACAACCTGTAGCTTCAGAAAATGCTCGGTAACCTATCATTTTTTATTATATTTTTGAACATATCACAATATATACTTCATTTAAGCAAAGTATGCAGTGGCGGATCCAGAACTTTTCATAAAGGGGGATGGGGAGCACTGGCTGGCCTATTAAGGGGGCCCCGCTCCAGTCATGCTTCAGTGATTCCCTATATGATCAACCAAATTTTTCCCACAAAAAGGGGGGGGGGCCGGATCCGCCTATGGTATGAAAAAATTCTATGAATTTTTATTTCATACTCCCATACCACCTTAACGGGATTCTTAAGGTTTTCTGACTTCGTCCCCTTTCACAGGTAACACCTGCCTCATATTAATTCTTATATGATTTGCATGTTAGGGAATACGTTAATATGATTGTTCGAGAGGGCTTGCGGTAGTGGCTCTTGAAGTTATTTATTTTTGGATAGACGACGTTGACGTAACTACTTTTCGTAACCAATGTAAACAAGATGGCGGCGATAGTAACACAAACCGGCTCGACGTTAAAATATTCATTTTCACTTTGCGTTCATCGCTGAATTATCTAATAAACATAAAACATTAATTTGAGTGATAATAAGATGTTTTTGTAGTTTTTTTTTTTTTCAGATAGCAAATTTCATAGAGTACATTTTTTTTGCGTTACCCAAAATTATCCATGCGCCAGGGCCAATTCTATGACACAAATATACGATTTACGTGTGATGCATAAAATTTATAGTCACGTTATTTTGTGTCACACAAATCATAAAGATGGTGAAGCATTACCTAAATGGCGCATGGTTACAGTCCACTTTCATTGGAGGTACTCATACAGGTTTAACATGTGAAGTAAACAGCCTGACAACCGTCAGGTAAAACACGTGGAGCAAGTTACGTGTAGGATGGACAGGTAACCCGACAGCTCCCCTACCCCCACTATAATTGTAATAAGTAGAACAAGGTATTCCAGTCATATGACAGGGTGATCATGTACAATAGGAAATTGGGCATATGTTGTATCTGGAGCAAGTAAACCCAACAGGTGTAAAAAATTATCTTTTGAGCATTTGAAACAAGTAACATGACAGTTGAAAAATATGATCTAGGAAAGCCCAGAGGTGTAATATATGATACATGCAACATGCCAAGTGTAACATGGTGCAGATAAATCCTTACAGGTGTAACACGTGTCAAAGGTAACGTGATAGGTGTAAGGTATGTACACATGTGCTACTGAACCATTCGAGCAGTGTAGTCTTTTTCATGGGGTTATTTCGTTTTATTCATTTTATATGTGGGGTTAACGTTAACTTGGCATTGATCAAGTTAACAACACAAGTTAACTTGATCAGACATGTGTAGACTTATTTGTTCGTTTGTGCTTTCATTAAACGTATTAACACTTTTGGTTTTTAGCTGAATTTTGTCTCCGAATGACCTTAGATCTGTCTTCGAATATCCTTCTGACGTTAAGCAACAATCACTTTTAAATTTTGACGTCAACATTTTTAAATTGTGATGTCAAATTTTACGGGAACTTGTATTATTTTATGTAATGGCGGACAAATTTGAATACAAGTGTAAAATCATAGGTTTTTTCGAGATCTAAATTTGTTTGTGCAGTTATGACCTTATCGTTTGATATATTGTGCTTTAATTGCTCTTGGTGAGATTGTGATATTGCTGTTTCAACGTTAAGCGTCCAACAATTATATCAAATGACTGTTGAATCTTTTTGAAAGATGGCAACAACAATAGTATTGTGTATTACGTTAAACTTGCCATGTCAGAATTATTTACCAATAGTTCAAAAAGTCTAAAAGCGAATTTCCCAAGAGAGACCTTTGTAAGACAATGATTACTTCTTTATTTCTTAATTTTCGCAGAGAAAATATCAGAGTATGAAATTTTTATCACCATTGTCAGCTTAACATTTAAAATATCATAAAGATATATTATTTCTTGAGTTAGTTTCTTTGATTGTGTCCCTGAGAAAGGTTCAGACAAATGAATATCTTGGCTGTTATGGTATAATGTTGGTCTTAAATGAAAAACGTTGTAATACTACTTCAATTAGCCGTTTTTATTTTCTACGGCATTTCTACTAGAAGCGACATAAAAATGGACTACCGGAAATTAAAAAGAAGTTTATCTATATGTGTCTTTAAAAGATAATCAGGTCCTATAGGTCGTTTTTAAAACCTTTGATAAGTAGTTGGTGTTTATATGTATATTTGTGATCGACGGTCGTTTAGTTTTATATCCAAGGACCCAACCTAAAATCCTATATAAAATGTCTGCTTTAGGTATATAAATTTGAATACAAGAACGTTTAAGAAGTAGATTTAATCATTTTTTTGTTGTTGACCAAATGGAAAGCAGGAATCAAATTTTGTCACAGTGTTGTTTACATTTTTATTATCATGTGTCAACAAATAAGAACTTTATGTATTGTTCATGTTTTAATATGCTTTGATCAAATTCAGTTGACCTTATTGTTGTTGTATATATATAATGCTAAATGTCTTAGGATCAAAGATCACCCGTCAATAAAATGGCCTGTTGATTGTACGATATCAGACTCATGGCTTTTGTTATTTCGTTTACAGTTGTAATATTTTTTCGTCAAGAAACAGAAATTACCAAATGAAAACGAAATAAGATAAAAATTAAACACAAATTCCGTCTATCCCGAAGGCATCACTATCTTTAATCTTTTGAATTACATGAATATAAAAATAAGATGTGGCATGATTACTAATATCTGCCAATGACCAGGATGTAAACAATATGTATTTTTTCCCTATCGTTTGAAAGATAATCTCATTTCAAACCTTGTTATTCACTGTCAGATAGACGGTTCTGTCTTTAAGACATATATTTTCCATTACGCTCTTTAAGGGTCATCTATTCCCACAAGCCTTAACAATATCGAATTCTTCGTTTACTGACAAAGGAAAAGGTAAAGAATGTTGATTTTACAGAGATCGTTGTCATGCTGCAAATTTTAATATCATTTAACAACAAAGTTTTTTTCAACTAAGAATACAAGAATTCACTATTAATAAGCTATGATACACTGTAGATATGTAAATCATTTCGACTGTTGAAATTGAAAACAAAAAATTATATATGAAAAGTTATCAGGTGTTTGATCCGTTCTTTAATTGTAGTTAATTTTTTCATAACATTAGTCGTGTACTTGACAACTGGGCAGAAAACCCTGTTTGTTCAAGTATAACTGGCGTTGCTGTTAACAATTCCGCATACATATGAACATCATAGGTGGTCACTGACTTTATTTGTGCTGTCTAAATCATTATTTTGTCCTTTTGTCGGTTTTATCACACTACATACGTAGGTTAATTTCTACTGAAAAAGTATATCCGGTGACCACATATTAATACTGAAACGATCATAGAAGTATATCGATGGCACATCATTCTAAACAAAATTAAAACAATTTTTAAAGCACTTTTTAGGTGCATTAAATTGATTTATACCTATATATATATTACAATGTTTCAATTGGTTGTATCTCTGAAAATATAAATCTTTCATGTCTATTCTTTTTCGAAACTAAGATGCACTCTATGAAATTAAGATATATACAGAATTTCACAAAAATCCGAAATTCTGTCAAATTTACGTATTATTTGCCTAAAAACATTGCAGATAACCATCTAATGAATGGGGCTTCGTTATTCTTGCTTTTACTTGATGCACAACTAATTGTTTCGAAGTGCATAGTTTCAAAGCTTTGTAGATATATACCCTTAGATTTAAACAGCACAAATCGTAGAGACAAATTTCAAAATGAAGTTTTAACTTATAAAGGTCGCAAACGCAGTCGAATAAATATGATGCTATAATAAATTAATGTTTACCTATTTTCACGAAACACGACGAATTACTTTCGAAAACAGTTGAAATAAAAAAACGGACAACAACGTTACACTAAATTACATCTCTTTACCATTCTTATTACTGACAAACTTAGAAATGTCACCGTGGAGACGGGGGTATTGAACTCCTTTATTCTCCCGGGTATGATGGAGATGGAGGCTTTGTTTTCCTTTATTTTCCCGGATATGATGGGACACAAAAATACTGTTGAATCTGATAAATAAATATTTATATTCATTCATACATAACGTGAAATTGAATGGTTGGAATTTTCTTACAAGAAAATGGCTTTATTTTGGTTTTGTTAATGATATTTTGTCAATCAATATTGACTAAATTATATCTACTGGAAAATTACAGTGTGATAAGCTTTTCCATATCAAAAATTACATTTAATTTTTAAAATATTAAATATTAAAATGCATTGCGAATTGACATACGTGTAAAGCTTCTTTGAAACGAATGTTTACGAAATTAAAAATTAAACAAAATGGAAAAAAAAAATAATGAAATAAATGAAATTAAAAATTTTGCAATTTACATTTGTCAAGTTAATAATTTCTGTAGGAGTGACTTACGAGATGACAGATTCTGTAGGCGAAACTTGAGAAATGGTTTGTTAGTAATATGTTAGAATATGATGTCATGGATTTCTGTTTCTAATTAGTCAACAAATATTTCCCAAACCTGCTTCAAACTGTTAAATTTGTTTTCAATTCGGCTTTGTTAGATTGTATCCAATTTAACTGTGTTGACAAAAGTACTTACAAATATAATTGGAACAAAAAGAGTCGTCTACTTTAAGTTTCCCTAAAGTGGCAAAATAATGTTATAATGTTTATCTGAGTAATGGAAAGTGTTGTTAAATATTTGAACGCTATGTTAATTTTAATATTACTGTTTCACTATTGGAGATCATATGATTATAAGCCAGCAAACTGTATATATTTTCAACATTGCCAAGGCAGCTGAGTGAAAAGTACAAGGAAGTAAAAACATAGCCAAAGAACAATTTGATTGTACTTTTGATAACAGTTTACCCATGATGAACCGTATTTCAAACAAGCCGTCTTTATTTGTTCCGCTAGGTCATGTAATTATTTTATCAGTCAGATAGATATGGGTCCGGTAAACTTAGATAGCTCACTATACGGTAAAAAAAAAAAAAAAAAAAAAAAAAAAAAAAAAAAAATGAAAACAACAAGTCATAAATTGCATACGTCCAGAGCGGTTTTCTGGAATTACGTTCATCAGGAACGCTCAAAGCCGAATATTTGAAAGCCAAGGATGAATAAGAACCGAAACAGTTGAAAAGCTAGATAACCACATAGGACCTAAAAAAATAATCCAAATCAGTCTAAGGTCAACTTTGCCTGAGGGAGTTGAAACCTTTGTTTCTTTATAATTTCCAAATTTATAAACGGACAATTTTAGAAAGGTTTGTTATAAATCATGCCATTACTAAAGTACTGACAACTTAGCTAATGATACCCTCGGGAACTGATAGTCCACCAGCAGAGGTTTCGACCAAGTGCTTTAAAAATGAAATCAACACGTTTTAAATTTCATGCGTCCGAAGCGCTTTTCTGGATTTGCCTTCATCAGGATGCTCAAAGCCCTATATTTTGAAAGCCAAAAATGTATAAGAACCGAAACAGTTGAAGAGCTAGATGACCAAAAATGATATAAAAATAGCTAAAATCAGTCTAAGGTCAACTTTTCCTGAGGGAGGTGAAACCTTAGTTTCTTTATAATTTCAAAATTTTGAAACGGGCAATTTTATAAAGTTTTTTGTAAATCAAGGGTTTTGCTCTGCTCATTGTCGAAGCAGTACTGTGACGTACATTTGATTAAATCCACGTCTTTTGACAATCATATTACATATTGGAACATTGTACAGCGTATGTTCAACATTATCGAAGCAGTAAATTGAACACTATTTGGAACTTTGGCCTTCACTAAAACTAAGCACCTTCAAATCATGCGACTAAAGACTTAATTTTGAAACAAACTACAATTCTAAACGAACCGCGATTGTTTTGGACCACAGCTATTTTTCATGATGGTCATACTGTTTAGAAAATTATAAATTTCAACGATTTTATGTTCTTGGTGAAACAGATTTTTAATCTTTAAAGGCGCATGTTGCGTGTTACGTACAGAGAGACAAAAGTTCACAGCACTCTACAAAAATAAAAAACCTTCGATTCAGCAACACAAAACTTGCGCCCTTAAAGATTAAAAATCTGTTCCATCAAAGACATAACATCGTTAAAATTCATAGAAATTTTCTTAATGGTACTACCAGCATGTCCAAAAAATGCAAATGTTGATAAGATCACCATATTTTTAAATGAAAAAATGTGGCATGATTGCCAATGAGACAACTTTCAATCAGAGACAAAAGGACGAGGATATTATCAACTATATGGCACTAAACGGCCTTCAACAATAAGCAGACCATATACCGTTTAGTGTTTTTTATTCTTTTTTTTTGTCGATGGTGTTGTCTTTCTTCTACGACTTATTGTTTTTAATTGTCCTCTTTGTGCTTTTCCTTTCAAACATGAAAATAAAACATTAGGATTTATTTGAATTATGAATTTTCCATTCCTTGCAGAAATGTCACGTCAAAAACTAACATTAAACAAAATGTATGAGGCTGACGATTTCTGTTTAAGACTGGATGTTCTGATTTTAGATGACATTGATTTAGGAGGTGACATATGTTTCTTATTTTATACGTGACAAGTTCTTCCCTGGGGAAATCGGAATAACTTATATGAATGTGGGGAAAGTTTACTCAATTGTTCTTTGTATGACTTATTCTAGCATTCTTCTATGTAGACAATGTAAGAATATATTAAAAATATCCATTTGTTAATGTAATCGATATACAAAGTTTGGATATATTGTGTAAAACGGCAGTTGTACAAGAGGCGATTGTGTATTCCCGTCTGGTTTGTTATCAGATTGATGTATCTTAATAATAGAACAGTATATGGTTATTGCTCTTATGGTTATTGCTCATATATTTAGGACTATTGTCCAAGTGCATCATGATGTACGACATGGACAATATTCTCCATTATTCGTGCAATTACCCTTTTATAATATACTAGTAGTAAGTGCATATATGCCAGCAACAGTGATAGTGCCTGCAGTAAGGACGCAGTGCCAATTTTCCGTCATCTTGTTTTCATCCGGTTTGCTTCCTTGCAAAAATAATTTTACTCGGAAACCCTCTTTAGTGCGTACCAAATTTTAAAGATAGGGTACTGAATGCAATATCGACCAAGATACAATATATTTTTCTCTTCAGAAATGCTGCACTTTATAGGTATACATGTATTCATAAAGGAAGACCAGTAAAATAATGGCAAAAGTTACATTTTATTTCACACAGAAATCTATATGAAATATTTAATACTATATCATAACAGAAAATATTGCAGAGTAAATTGTTTTCAATAAGAATTCTGACGTTTATTAAGATAAATTGTTCCAAAATGTACTTCTTAGTTGAAACGCGATGGAATAAATAGGAAAACTTAATCATATAAATTACCATGAGCCAGTCCGAGAACTAATATCTAGACTAAGGATAATGTTGTCCTCGATTTGTCAGTGATTAGTTATTTGGGAGCCGGTGTCTCCTTGACTATATATGAAATACAAGTCAACAATTTAGACATGATACGAATTGTCTGACAGTTATGGTTGGGATTAAAACACTAGAGATGTTTTGTTATTGCAATCTGGCTTGTAATCAAAAAGATTTTGAAAAATACTCGTATATACGATTAAATATTCAGAATGCCATTTTTTTCATCAAGAAGGCTAACGGTTTTATATAATTGAAAAAAAAAAATCAATTGAAAGCAAACAAACATTGAAATTCTGTATGCCTTTAAAACTTATTAGTATGTTTTTTAATTTTATTTCATTTATGTTTCGGAGTTTAGTGTGACGTCCATTTTCACTGTACTAGTAAAATTGAGAATGAAATGGGGAATGTGTCAAAGAGACAACAACCCGACCATAGAGCAGACAACAGCCGAAGGCCACCAATGGGTCTTCAATGCAGCGAGAAACTCCCGCACCCGGAGGCGTCCCTCAGCTGGCCTCTAAACAAATAAGTATACTAGTTCAGTGATGATGGACGTCACACCAAACTCCAAATTATACACAGGAAACTAAAATTTAAAATGATACAAGACTAACAAAGGCCAGAGGCTCCTGACTTGGGACAGGTGCAAAAATGCGGCGGGGTTAAACATGTTTTTTGAGATCTCAACCCTCCCCCTATACCTCTAGCCAATGTAGAAAAACAAACGCACAACAGTACGCACAGTAAAACTCAGTATAGAAGTCCGAGTCCGATGTCAGAAAAGGAAACAAAAGAAAATAAACAAAATGACAATAATACATAAATAACAACAGACTACTAGCAGTTACTGACATGCCAGCTCCAGACCTCAATTAAACTGATTGAAAGATTATGTCTTCATCATATGAATATCAGGCACAATCCCTCCTGTTAGGGGTTTAGTATTATACCGTCATAAAATATATGAGAAGATCATAACCCGTGTCATGCCAACAACTGGTTTTAGAATAAATGTGTTGCACACTTTTGTTTAGGGGCCAGCTGAAGCCCGCCTCCAGGTGCGGGATTTTCTCGCTGTGTTGAAGACCCATTGGTGGCCTTCGGCTGTGTTCTCTCTTTGGTCGGGTTGTTGTCTCTTTGACACATTCCCTCTTTCCATTCTCAGTTTTATATCATTTATACTTTCAATTAGCCACAGCACATATTTATACTTCCTGTCAATACCAATATGTAACTCAAATCACTCAACAACGTCTGTAATCGGACCCTACAGATGACAGAAACCACAGGTTCAAGTCTGTAGTAGGCCCACCCACTCACTAATATCTATAATGGGCCTACAGATGACATATATCTCACTCAATAATGTCAATAATAGGCCTGCAGATGACAGAATTCTCCCTCAATAATGTCTGTAATGGGTCTACAGATGACAGAAAACTCATTCAATAATGTCTGTAATGGGCCTACAGATGAGAGAATACTCACTCAATAATGTCTGTAATGGGCCTACAGATGAGAGAATACGCACTCAATAATGTCTGTAATAGGCCAACAGATGACAGAAAACTCGCTCAATAATGTCTGTAATAGGCCTACAGATGAGAGAATACGCAACGCACTCAATAATTTCTGTAATAGGCCTACATATGACAGAATACTCGCTCAATAATGTCTGTAATAGGCCTACATATGAGAGAATACGCAACGCACTCAATAATGTCAATAATGGGCTTACAGATGACAAAAATTCACTCACTTCAGAATACTCACTCAATAATGTCTGTAATGTGACAGAAAACTCACTCAATAAGGTCTATAATGGGCCTACAGATGACAAAATTCTCATTCAATAATGTATGTAATAGGCCTACAGATAACAGAATTCTCACTCAATAATGTATGTAATGGGCATACAGATGAGAGAAAACTCACTCACTAATGTCAATAATAGGCCTGCAGATGACAGAATTCTCCCTCAATAATGTCTGTAATGGGTCTACAGTTGACAGAAAACTCATTCAATAATGTCTGTAATGGGCCTACAGATGAGAGAATACTAACTCAATTATGTCTGTAATGGGCCTACAGATGAGAGAATACTCACTCAATAATGTCTGTAATAGGCCTACAGGTGACAGAAAACACAGGTTAGAGTAAAACAGTTACTAAATGGTATCCATGAATGCCTACCGTTCCCGAAATAAGAGGCGATATACCAAGGGGAACTCCAATGGTTACAAGTCGAATAGAAACTGACAAACCACGGAATGTAGCTCAACGTTCTTAATCCGCAAGTCAGGTTTTTATTAATTCATATATTCATATCTATAGCAAAGAAAATATGCCACCAAAATATTCTCTATATTTCAGTCGCATCCTTTATTGTAAATTTAAAAGATGGTTGTGTATATAAGAAATTGCTTGGACATAAATGTTTCCTTTCTGTTTTTTCCATTTAACTCGAAACATTCTCCGTTCTATCTAATACTTTGAGAATTTACAATCAGTATCATATGAATTATAGACTAATGATTTTTCACTCTATTAGTTTATCCGGAATTATATGCTGTGAACTGTTAAAAAATAGAAATCACAGCGTCATCATAGTCTTATTGATTTCACATCAAAAATAAAGGATTTTTTCGAAATCGTATTTTTTGTAAGGTCGTTGCGTCATTTGTTGATTTGAGTAAAACGTTTTTAATGTGAAAAAGGAGACATGGGTAAACGTCATAGAGAAAACGACTTTAAAAAAAAAAATTATCGAAAATATGAAATTGATATAATCTAACCAAGATTTACCAACATGATAGAAAGTAATTTTAGACAGATGACAAAAAATGTAATACGTGGTAATTCAATAACATGCGGCAATTTTACAATGCCTATATTGATTCCAATATTTTAGTGAAAGTTTTGTCCAGAATGTTTATAATTTTGAATATTGAATCACTCTACATGCTTAGATTTATAAGTACGTTTTGCAATAATTGATTCTTTCAAGTGATCAGAAAAGGGTAACAAACTTTGACATATATATTTGTTTTATGTGAAAAAGACCATATCATTTGTGTTATTCCATTCGGAAGAAGTAAGAAAGACAAATACAATGAGCTTTATTAATGCTGTTTGGTTTATGCAAAAACACAAAGACATACTGATACACACAGTAAGAGCCACAGAGTGAAATAAGAAAAAAAAAAACCCAAATCATTACAATTCAATGTTAACTATTGTAATAATAAAATGTAGTCTCTATTTGACTTGGCAGCAGTGTTATAACTTATGTTTTTGCTTTTCCTTTCACTTGTTTCTTTAGCGGATATACCAAAGACCAATTTCTATGATCACCTAAGTTTGCTTACTAGTTGAATAGATGTAATTTCGATGTTCAAGTTAATTGTAGAAGAGAGACGAAAGATAACAAAGGGACATTCAAACTCATAAGTCGAAAATAAACTTACAACGCCATGGCTAAAAAAGAATATGACCAACAGACAAACAGTAGTACACAAAACACAACATAGAAAACTAAAGACTGAGCAACAGGAAACCCACCAAAAAATGGGGGTGATCTCAGATGCTCCTGAAGGGTAAGTAGATCCTGCTCCACATGTGGCACCCGTCGTGTTTCTCATGTTAGTACAAACTCGGTAATAAGTCTAAATCGGTAGGTCACATTCGGGTAATCTTCAAGATGGTTTCCAAGTACAACTCGCTTATATTGTGTTGGTCTACTTAAACGACATACATGGTCTAGATACATAAATGGATTGTTTAAGTACCATGATAAATAGTTTAGCATGTTCAATTTTGCTCCTTCCACTTTCGACGAGGTGTTGTTGGTGGTCATTATGGTATATAAAATTTTTGGTAAGAAAAGTTATCATCTTTTCCACATTATTATGTTTCACCTACCACTGCTTATAAACGTAAGTCTTTACAATATCGAGAGCGGATTTATTAAAATCGTACTGGATGTACAGAATAGTCACATATAAAGGCAGTTGAAGATTTATTGACTTTAACAAATATATCTACATGGCTGACGTGAATGCCGTAAGATGACTGCTAGTTATTGTAACTCTCTAGAGAAAATATGACAATTATTAATAATGTCACTTCCAATGAGACATCGTTATAACTTATGACATAGTCATATTAATATTACATATGGGTATTTTGAAATGCCTCCAGACATTTATCACAGAAAGCGACATGATATGCAAACATTTACATGCATAAAAACAGTTCATTGTGGAAATGAGAATGATGAAGAGTTAAATCATTAATGATGTTAAAATAAAGTTTTCATTAACATGATGAGGTGATGTAGCAGAAACTGTAATTATCTATTTTGATTTATTATTGAAATGCATTCGAATGTAATATATATAGTAATTTTCAGAACAGCAATGAAAAAAGTCGATAAATACTACCTAGTGCGACTAATGAACCTCGCGAATAAACGTGATATAAACAGAGAAGGAAATGACCTTGACTTTTTAGATAATGACGTTATAAAAATTTAGCAAAAAAAATAAAAAAATAACAACCATCATATACTAAAAGAACCAGTGTTCTCTGCCATTTGACAGTCTTCAGAGTTCTTCAGCATTAATCATCGGCGATAGTCCTCAGTCGGATTTAAGAGCAGATTTAAATCTGTCCTCACAAGACGATAATTATTACATTATTTTTGAGCTTAAATAAACAGTTTTTGAACATGAGCATATTAATTTTTTGTTGGTATTCATTTTGTTCAAGTGATAAAATTTTATGAATCTAGTTTTTCAATTGTAAACTCTCTTGCATTATGATAAACATAAACACAAAATGACAGCATAAAACGGAAGTGGTGGTGATAGGCTGATTTCTGTATATGATCTTACCATTTATTGATAACAACAAAAATACAGTATATAAAGAATTGTTGTCTTCCATTGATTGACAATACTTTATTCTATGTGCGATGCTTGTATGTGGGCTATAATTACCGTCATCTGTTTTCTTATAATTCATTAAAAGTTTCGATCAAATACCCTAGAGATTTACCAAAACTCAAGATTATACAAACTATGAATCAGTACTACTTGTATTCATGAGACATGCCAATTTGCACAAACCAATTTCTGAGAATAGCTGCATTTCTAGGAGGTGAAATCAACTGCGTTATTTTTAGTCAATTTATTCTTTATTGGCCGTACATAGATATAAATTCTGTCTTTTTATCTCAGTGTGGGTTTATAATTTATTCCTGCTATCAATAACCCCGAAATAGTTACTAAATGAAAGATAATTTTATAGGTATCTATAATTTATGACAAACAGTGTCATGCCACCGATCCTCTTTGACAGTCTTAATAATATTTAGATACATGTTATGATAGCTGACAGCAGAATCAATCATGGATAATACATTCCAAATGCTTTATTATTTTTCCTGATGAAGAATGATATCTGGGTTGATACAGAGAAACAGTCGCATGCTAAACAGTTGTAAAATAGAAAATCTGTGAAAAGACGAATTAGAACTTATCAATAAAGACTCGTTTGCTGGTATATTTCGTGTCTACATCAATATATTCTATTCTTATTCACTGTTTGTTTAAACTGTAATACACCTCGTTATATCAGTTTGAAGATATTTTTAAAAACACCAGATTATTAAGCAGTCTCCCTCATTTATCACAAATTAAACACACGTTTATTCAGTTCGAATACTTTGGCACCTGCATTCAGTCGCCTTTCAAAAGTCGAAGTAAGTTTTGGTGAATGAAGTTTATAAGTCAATATATTAAGCAAGCGAAGATGAAACAATATGGCATGCTTATTCGTGCCATAAACTCATCATACATTACAACAGCTTCTATCATTCTAATTGAATTTGGAAAATTAGTATTGATCTTTTGAGGCAATCAAAGTGTTTGTATTATATTTAAAGTTAAGCGACTGTGGGTGGAGATGTTTTTAAATTTGATATCTGGAGAACAAGTTCTTTTATCAAAGGAAAGTGTGAGATTCGAAAATCAAAAACTATTATAAATTAATCGAATAACACCCTTCCAATGTCACAAGACACACCCCTGTCATATATCTATATCCATATTTTTTTTTTATATTATGTCGCATATTTGCTTCATGACTTAAAAATAAGGCGCACAAGTTGTGAATATTTGGTTTTTAGCTCACCGGGGCCCGAAGGGCCCCATGTGAGCTTATGTTATCACTTGGCGTCCGTCGTCGTCTGTCGTCGTCGTCTGTCGTTGTCGTCGTCTGTTGTCGTCGTCGTCTGTTGTCGTCTGTCGTCGTCTGTCGTCGTAAACTATTTCAAAAATCTTCTCCTCTGAAACTACTGGGCCAATTACCTTCAAACTTAAACTAAATGTTCCTTAGGGTATCTTGTTTATAAATTTTATCCGAAGTTTGTATCCATCGACAAACATGGCCGCCATGGCTAAAAATAGAACATAAGAGTCAAATGCAGTTTTTTTAAAATCTTCTCCTCTGGCTTATATTTCAAAAAATTTTATCTAAATCTTTTAGAGCAAATGTGACATGGGGTAAAATTGTTTAATTGGTCAAGATCTATCGGCCCTGAAATTATCAGACGAATCGAACAACCCATTGTTGGGTTGCTGCCACCGAATTGGTAGTTTTAACAAAATTTTGCAGCTTTTTGTTATTATTTTGAATATTATTATAGATATATATAAACTGTAAGCAGCAGTAATGTTCAGCAAAGTAAAATCTACAAAAAAGTTAATATGACCATAATTGTCAATTGACCCCTTAAGGAGTTATTGCCCTTTAAAGACAATTTTACACAATTTGTTCATCAAGTTTGCTAACATTTAAAAATCTTCTCCTCTGAAATACAGGTGAGCGATTCAGGCTCTTGAGAGCCTCTTGTTTAAGCTCCTCAACCTCGTCGTTGATATGAGTTCAACTGTCTTGATTCGTGCGCCTCTGGTGAATCATATGTAAACGAAATGAGCGTCTGGCGAACAAAATTTAGCCCGGTATCATTGATCATTTGTTTTTCAAACTTATTGAATTTAATGCAAAACCGCCCAGAAAAAAAAAAAACTGCAAAAATATCTTTTCGAGAGCCGTACCAGATTAATGTGGTGAAAATGTTGTAGGTAAGCCCTTATCTCATCATATATAGTTTTGTAAAGTGGCAATTTTACACTAGTGTCAAGCTATCCAGCAATTCTCATCCTGCAATTCTCGTTATAAAAATCTATCCTGCAATTCGTCATCCTGCAATTGCGTTTGGAAAACTACTTGAGCGACAATTTTATTTTTTTCTTAAAATCATAGTTTTTGACTTTTTTTTTGTTCGAAAACAAGATTTATATAGAAAATTAAAGATTTTTATATCCCATTAACAAAATTCTAAATTTAGTTAGCAAATTTTTCATGGTATACCTACAACACAATTTCTATTTGAAACTGGGTCACCCACTTGTTCAAACCCATTGCCTCGGCTGTTCTGTATGGCTAGGGATTATAGACTCTGCTCTAATAAATAGCTATTGGGTAGTACTACAACGAGGGGGCAAAGAATTTCTGGGGTAAGTATTACTAGAGGACGAAAATTGCGTCCGAAACATGGAAATAAAGCCAAATTCGATAAAATACGCATTGGGGGCACCCACTTTCCAACCCATTGTCTCGGTAGTTCTTTATGACTAGGCATTATAGACGCTGCCCTAAGGAATAGCTATTGGATAGTACTACAACGTGAGGGTAAAGAATTTCTGGGGTAAGCATTCTTAAAGGCCAAAAATTTCGTCCGTAACACGAAAAAAAAGTCATATTTGATAAAATATGCACTGGGGTCACCCACTTGTTCAAACCCATTGCCCCGGCAGTTCTGTATGGCTAGGAATTATAGACTCTGCTCTAATAAATAGCTATTGGATAGTACTACAACGTGAGGGTAAAGAATTTCTGGGGTCAGCATTCTTAAAGGCCAAAAAATTTCGTCCATAACACGGAAAAAAAGTCATATTTGATAAAATATGCACTTGGGTCACCCACTTGTTCAAACCCATTGCCCCGGCAGTTCTGTATGGCTAGGAATTATAGACTCTGCTCTAATAAATAGCTATTGGGTAGTACTACAACGAGGGGACAAAGAATTTCTGGGGTAAGCATTATTAGAGGACGAAAATTGCGTCCGAAACATGGAAATAAAGCCAAATTCGATAAAATACGCATTGGGGGCACCCACTTTCCGACCCATTCTCTCGGTAGTTGTTTATGGCTAGGCATTATAGACGCTGCCCTAAGGAATAGCTATTGGATAGTACTACAACGTGAGGGTACAGAATTTCTAGGGTAAGCATTCTTAAAGGCCAAAAATTTCGTCCGTAACACGGAAAAAAAGTCATATTTGATAAAATATGCACTGGGGTCACCCACTTGTTCAAACCCATTGCCCCGGCAGTTCTGTATGGCTAGGAATTATAGACTCTACTCTAATAAATAGCTATTGGATAGTACTACAATGTGAGGATAAAGAATTTCTGGGGTAAGCATTACTAGAGGACGAAAATTGCGTCCGAAACATGGAAATAAAGCCAAATTCGATAAAATACGCATTGGGGGCACCCACTTTCCGACCCATTCTCTCGGTAGTTCTTTATGGCTAGGCATTATAGACGCTGCTCTAAGGAATAGCTATTGGATAGTACTACAACGTGAGGGTAAAGAATTTCTGGGGTTAGCATTCTTAAAGGCCAAAAATTTCGTCCGTAACACGAAAAAAAGTCATATTTGATAAAATATGCACTGGGGTCACCCACTTGTTCAAACCCATTGCCCCGGCAGTTCTGTATGGCTAGGAATTATAGACTTTACTCTAATAAATAGCTATTGCGTAGTACTACAACGAAGGGGCAAAGAATTTCTGGGGTAAGCATTACTAGAGGACGAAAATTGCGTCCGAAACATGGAAATAAAGCCAAATTCGATAAAATACGCATTGGGGGCACCCACTTTCCGACCCATTGTCTATGTAGTTCTTTATGGCTAGGCATTATAGACGCTGCTCTAAGAAATAGCTATTGGATAGTACTACAACGTGAGGGTAAAGAATTTCTGGGGTTAGCATTCTTAAAGGCCAAAAATTTCGTCCGTAACACGAAAAAAAGTCATATTTGATAAAATATGCACTGGGGTCACCCACTTGTTCAAACCCATTGCCCCGGCAGTTCTGTATGGCTAGGAATTATAGACTCTGCTCTAATAAATAGCTATTGGGTAGTACTACAACGAGGGGGCAAAGAATTTCTGGGGTAAGCATTACTAGAAGGCGATAATTGCGTCCGAAACATGGAAATAAATCCAAATTCGATAAAATACGCATTAGAGGCACCCACTTTCCGAGCCATTGTCTCGGTAGTTCTTTATGGCTAGGCATTATAGACGCTGCTCTAATGAATAATAAAATACACATTTGGGACACCCTCTTTCCGACCCATTATCGCTGGAGTTCTTTATTGCTAGGGGTTAAAGACGCTGCCCTAAGGAATAGCTATTGGATAATACTACACCATGAGGGTAAAGAATTTCTGGGTTAAGCATTTTAAAAGGCCGAAAACTTCGTCCGTAACACGGAGAAAAAAAAGTCAATTTTGGTAAAATAAGCAGTGGAGTCACCCACCTTCCAACCCATTGCCTCGACAGTTCTTTATGGCTAGGGATCATAGACTCTGCTCTAATAAATAGCTATTGGATAGTACTACAGCGGGAGGGTAAAGAATTTCTGGGGTAAGCATTTCAAAAAGCCAAAAACTTCGTCCGTAACACGGGGAAAAAGTATATTGGATAAAATATGCAGTGGGGTCACCCACCTTCCAACTCATTGCCTCGACAGTTCTGTATGGCTAGGGATTATAGACTCTACTCTAATAAATAGCTATTGAATAGTACTACAGCGTGGGGGTAAAGAATTTATGGGGTAAGCATCCTGAAAGGTCGAAAATTTCGTCCGAAACATGGAAATAAGGCCAAAATACGCATTTGGGACACCCACTTTCCGACCCATTGTCTCGGTAGTTCTTAATGGCTGGGGATTATAGCTTCTTAAAGGCCGGAAATTAAGTCCTAAACATAGAAATAAAGCCAAATTCGATAAAATAAGCATAAGGGTCAACCATTGTCAATTACAACGGAAATAAGATTAATCTATGATTTCTTTGCTTGCCATACATTGATTACAAAAAATAAGCCCACTATCTTATTAAATTCAAGCGCAAGCCACTTACACAAAACATGCATCCCGCTGCAAATGTTTGCACCTGTCCTAAGTCAGGAATCTGATGTACAGTAGTTGTCGTTTGTTTATGTAATTTATACGTGTTTCTCGTTTCTCGTTTTTATATATACTAGACCGTTGGTTTTACCGTTTGAATGGTTTTACACTAGTACTTTTGGGGCCCTTTATAGCTTGTTGTTCGGTGTGAGCCAAGGCTCCGTGTTGAAGGCCGTACATTGACCTATAATGGTTTACTTTTATAAATTGTTATTTGGATGGAGAGTTGTCTCATTGGCACTCACACCACATCTTCCTATATCTATATAATACACTGTTCAGATTTGTTTTACGAGACATTTGCTATAATACAGATAATATCAGTTGCTCATTTAACTTAGACATATTTTTAGGAACTACTTTACAAGACCGATCGTGCATCTCATATCTGTACTTTAATGTCTTTTGTGTGGTAGATCTTCATCAAGCACATACTATATTTCAAAGATTCGAATGTTCGCATCTTAGGAATATTTACGCCAAAAAATCTATAATATCTGAATGTAGTATTATCTAATAACTTTTTAATGATAATTTTTTTGGCAGTCATACTGTGAAATGGCCTTCCATACTCTCGGCATCCTGTAAAGTAGTTCCTTAAAAATAGCAATATGTCTAAGTTAAATGAGCAACTGATATTATCTGTATTACAGCAAATGTCTCGTAAAACAAAAATGAAAGAGTGTATTACGCATGTTTTGTGTAAATAGCTTGCGCTTGATATAAATAAGATGGTAGGTTTATATTTTGTAATCAATGTATGGCAAACAAAGAAATCATAAATTAATTTTACTTCCGTTGCAGTTGACCCCAATGCGTATTTTATCGAACTTGGCTTGATTTCTATGTTTCGAGCGAAATTTTCGGCCTTTAAGAATGCTTACCCCAGAAATTCTTTACCCTCCCGCTGTAGTACTATCCAATAGCTATTTATTAGAGCAGAGTGTATAATCCCTAGCCATACAGAACTGCCGAGGTAATAGGTTGGAAATTGCCCAATGCGTATTTTATCAAATTTGACTTTTTTCCGTGTTACGGACGAAATTTTTGGCCTTTCAGAATGCTTACCCCAGAAATTCTTTATCCTCACGTTGTAGTACTATCCAATTGCTATGCATTAGGACAGCGTCTATAATCCCTAGCCATAACGAACAACCGAGACAATGGGTCGGAAAGTGGCTGTCCCCAATGCGTATTTTATCGAATTTGGCTTGATTTCTATGTTTCGAGCGAAATTTTCGGCCTTTAAGAATGCTTACCCGAGAAATTCTTTACCCTCCCGCTGTAGTACTATCCAAAAGCTATTTATTAGAGCAGAGTGTATAATCCCTAGCCATACAGAACTGCCGAGGCAATAGGTTGGAAATTTCCCAATGCGTATTTTATCAAATTTGACTTTTTTCCGTGTTACAGACGAAATTTTCGGCCTTTCAGAATGCTTACCCCAGAAATTCTTTATCCTCACGTTGTAGTACTATCCAATTGTTATGCATTAGGACAGCGTCTATAATCCCTAGCCATAACGAACAACCGAGACAATGGGTCGGAAAGTGGGTGTCCCCATCGCGTATTTTATCGAATTTGGCTTGATTTCTATGTTTCGAGCGAAATTTTCGGCCTTTAAGAATGCTTACCCCAGAAATTCTTTACCCTACCGCTGTAGTACTATCCAATAGCTATTTATTAGAGCAGAGTGTATAACCCCTAGCCATACAGAACTGCCGAGGCAATAGGTTGGAAATTTCCCAATGCGTATTTTATCAAATTTGACTTTTTTCCGTGTTACGGACGAAATTTTCGGCCTTTCAGAATGCTTACCCCAGAAATTCTTTATCCACACGTTGTAGTACTATCCAATTGCTATGCATTAGGACAGGTCTATAATCCCTAGCCATAACGAACAACCGAGACAATGGGTCGGAAAGTGGCTGTCCCCAACGCGTATTTTATCGAATTTGGCTTGATTTCTATGTTTCGAGCGAAATTTTCGGCCTTTAAGAATTCTTACCCCAGAAATTGTTTACCCTCCTGCTGTAGTACTATCCAATAGCTATTTATTAGAGCAGAGTGTATAATCCCTAGCCATACAGAACTGCCGAGGCAATAGGTTGGAAGGTGTGTGACCCAGTTTCAAATAGAAGTTTTTAAGTCGGTATGCCATGAAAAAATTATTTTACTTCAAAATTCTTTATTTTTAGTCTTTTATATAAGTTTTGAAAAAAAATTGCAAATGTTGATTAAACATGCCTAAATACGAATCACATCCTGGACTTGACAGATAATACTTTATTTGAATCATCATAATGATTTTTTTTATTGTAAATACTTATTACAAAAACGTAAATATGAGTTAGAAATCGGCAAAACTAAAGTTAAAATTTTTTTAATCGGATATACAAATCTTTTATTTTCTATATTAATCTTCTTTTCGAACAAAAAAGTCAAAAACTATGATTTTAAAGAAAAATAAAATTGTCGCTCAAGTAGTTTTCCAAACGCAATTGCAGGATGACGAATTGCAGGATAGCTTTTTATAAAGAGAATTGCAGGATGAGAATTGCTGGATAGCTTGACACTAGTCAATTTTACGCCAAATATGTCAATTCCAACATGTTTTTCACACCAATCTGCCATTTGTGTACTAACGTGTAGAAGTTTATACCCTATTGAATCGTTTTATCATTTCAGGAGTCAGATAAACCATGTTACCTCTTCCTTTCGGAACTATGATAAGTGTCAATAATGTATGTACTGGGTCTACAGATGACAGAAAACGCAATCAATAATGTTAAGTGTCAATTCAAAAAGCTTAACTATGATAATGTTCAACACCGAGAAAAATCATGCAGTAGATCGGAATTTCATAATATATAGCGAGAACTCCAAAGGTATCAAATGTTCGTCTTTGGTTTTTTGCTATGACGTCAGTTTCCCTTCGACTCGTAAGTTTTGAAAGTTCCTTTGGTATCTTTCGCATCTTTTTTAGCTTCCTTTCTTACATAATGATTGTTACTAAATCTTACGAACGTAAATGGTATGTGTATATTTCATAAAGTACGATTTACCATGTTTGATGTGGATAGTTGATTCAGTGCTTTTAGGGTGTCTGAAGGATTTTTGAAATTTGTTTTTTTACTTTAACTGTACCACTGTATTTCCTTGTAAACACTAGATTGATCAAATAGTGCTGTTGGTAATCGGCTGCTAAAAAGCCTGTGATATCTTATATAATATAAAGGTTAAAGAGCATATTCTGGCTTAGTTCTAGCCATTTTAGTTACCATGGATACTATTTTGTGAACGACGACGTTATCTTTAAGGGCATCTGACTAGAAACTCGAAGTCCTATCTTGGCTGAAGAAAAAGTGGTCTAACAATATTATTTACCGACTTGAGTGTTGGCTAGTATATATAGAGGCTCTTCATGACTGACACAAGGGATACCGTAGGGATAATCAACACTTTACTTTAGTGCCAATGACAGCCAATTCATCTGGAAAAAAGAAATAACAGATATTTCAAAACTTTACAAAATAGGTCTTGTTCTTGCTTGCAGAAAGTTAAATAACAAAAATACCGAACTCCAAGGATAATTTAAATCGGAAAGTTCCTTATCAAATGGCAAAATCAAAAGCTCAAACAAGCAATTGATTATCTTTGGTAAAACTTAGCGGTTTGATGTTAAGTATATTTTAGTTGTGTGATTTTCAGCACCATGGATGAAAGTCCAGTTGTCGGTCTTACAGCCTAATCTGGTATCACACGAGGTACAAGATACATGTCTTCCTTTCTTGGACTTACTGGTTTTGATCGCCTTTTTATTTATTCTGAAATGTATTCTCAAATCTTAACTCATGGCTTGGCTGAATGCCATATTGACTAGTCTACTATGACCATTGAACTCATATTGACCTTTACACATGTTTACTTGCTTGTGCTTTTGGATTGTTGAAGCTTTCCATAAATTTATTTTACAAAGAAACACAACATTTGATTATATTTATCAACATTCCTGTCAAAAAGTGGAGAAACCTGTCTATTACATACTCCAGAAGTAAATCCCAATCTGTTATTGGTAAATATTAGACCTTTATCTGAAGATCTTAGTTATTTACACAACTATAAATAATGAAATCCCATGAGATATTAAAATGTCTTATTTTTATGATTTACATTTGCCTGACCAGACAATTTAATCCGAAAAGAAAGAAATATAATATAACGAAATAGAGTGTTTTTTTTCTTACATATAACCTTTACTGTTACAGATTTTATAGAATAAATCACGTATTCTTCGGCAGATATATTTTCTATGTAAAATGGTGTTTCATACATCTGCGAGGAGATGTACATACACAGACAATCTTCAAGTTAAATTTACATAACACATTTAAACCTAATTCCTTTTTCTATTATCTACATCTAAATTAAGAAATATTAAATACATGTCTCACAATTCATAATTTAATCAAGTTCTACAGCAGTTTGAATGACAGTGTATTAACTTCTAATATCAATTTTGATTACATTCTAAAATCGGCAATGGTGGAAACCTAAATGGAAAGGAGTAAAAAGAATCAACATTTTCATCTTGAGTTTGAATATTTATCTTACTTAATATAGATGAAAATAATTAATAAATTTATTATATGAATATTCAAGATTTTGCCTGTATTTTCGTTAATATGTTTTTTATATACAATATGCATAAAAGTATTAAGATTTGTGCAACGATACACAGTAATTATTGTATATTCAAAATATGTTTATTCATTAACTAAGATTCGCAACACCAAATAAAAAACCAACAAGAAAGGCACAGTTAAACACCATAGGAATACCAAAAAATCGAACACTTTAACTTCAAAACGAACAAAAAACTTATCTAGTCATTAACTTTTGAAAAGTTTTATTATTATTAAAGAACTGTAACGCTTTATAAATTAATATATTGTTGTTTGCTTAACGTCCAATTGCAAATATTTTATGCATGTTCAGACTGAGAACAAATTAACAAAGACTACAGTTGGTAGGATCTGCCAAGTAGGGATCGACCAGAATAAAATGTGGGAAATTTGAACTTCCTGTTGAAAATGAGGGATAAGGACAAACATTTTGCCTTGTATTAGGCCGCTTACAGATCTAGACCCCTTAGGCAGTTGTTGCAAGGGTTTTTTTTAACGTGCAGAGATCATGGCGATCTTATCAAAGCGTTTTTATATTCCGTTTTAAAGTACTATTATCGTAAGGTAGAGATAATTATAGGGAATGGTGCGGGTTTGTGCAGATACAAACAATGAAATATTACAACAAATGACGACGATGATGCAAACAACTTTCTATACAGAAGAATGAAGTAAATGTTTGAAATCTTGATATAAAACCATAGATTGAAATGTAAAGTTTGAAAACAGATGTTATTGCTTATAAATAAAATTTAAATCCAAGTGCTTGTTTGTTTTGTTATTATTTTACTCGAATTGGCGAGAAGAAAATGATATTCCCCTTCCCACGATAGAAGGTATGGTAATGCTAACAATGATAAAACAAATATTTAATCTTTTTTTTTTTCAGCCGGAGTCCGCCTACGTTTGTCTATTACAGAAATGAGAACGAGTCAGTGTGAATATCTTAGTGGAAGAGACATACCATTTTCACAACATTCCAGAAATGTAGCTCGTAAGATATTAGTTGTCACAGTAGATAAACGCTCTCTCTCTCTCTCTCTCTCTCTCTCTCTCTCTCTCTCTCTCTCTCTCTCTCTCTCTCTCTCTCTCTCTCTCTCTCTCTCTCTCCACGTACAAACAATTAGAAGTAAAATGAATGTAATCCAATATTTCAGAAAGTTTTCCACAGTCCCAAATGTGTAAGATAAAATAGATTTTTTATCATGTTCTAAGTGAACCAACAGAAAAAACGCTACCTTGCATTTAGCCATAAAAAACTTATTTCCAGACGAGTTGATTTGTAACTTAAACATAACATTAATGATTGAAACCCACCAATATCCGAATGGTAAAAACAAAGGCGAACTGAATTCAATCAACATACATATCTGTACTCCTATTCCCGCCAATAAAACTTATCAATGTATACTAATCTGACATTTTTGCACTCAGCTAAGAATATTTAACACTTTAATATCTCCTTTGCGACAATCATTTGGTTGTTGTTATTCCACAAAAGTGTTAACAAATGTGAAATATATCTGTTGTGGGGATGGTATTCATGTAAATAAAAGTACGATTTAATGGACTTTATGCTGTTAGAGTGCATCCAATCTAAGTCTATTTCCAATTGCAATTGTATAAAAAACATTTGACCTTCTCTACCCTTAACACTGGTATTCCCCATTCTTAACATAACCACACACAGGTTCAAATAGTTAGTCAAACTATGTATCATTGAAAAGAATGGCCATCGTAGATACTGTTATAGTGTTTAAGGAAGGGTTAAACATACATTGAAAAAAAACCTCTGTGATTCAAATTTTCTGATTCAGACATCATGAAGATGCTTAATTGTTTGATTGACAACACATTTGCAATGTTTGTAGGACGATCCACATTCATGTGGGAACCAAATGTACGCATCTTCTTCCAGAAGTGTTCCTTTTTTCATATGATTCAGACTTCATACAGTAGCGTTCTAAAAAAGAATGAAAAGGAGCTAGAATTATCCTTCCACTTTACGTTCAACAATCCTGTCTGTAAACAATCCGAATTTAGGGACGATGTTGAACGCATTTATCCCATTGAACTTATACCACAACAGATACAATTAAATCTTCCACATATTTTGTCTGATCTTAAAATTGACAATGAGGATCGGTGAGAGACGAAACTTTTCGACAAAAAAGGGATGGTTTCAGCTTCCGAATTTGGAACTTTTCAAATCTATGAAACAACACTCAAGCATCACCTGTATATGGGGTATACATATATATCTTCGAGTTGATACGATTTTTTAGAGCTTGCGTTTGTCCATCATGATTTTCTTGATATGATGTTGCAGCTCACAAGGAAGCTATTGAACCAAGTTTCAAAGTTCTCCATCCAAAAGTTCTGATGACGCCATCATGAGATGGTAGACCATTATGGAATATCTGTGTCACAGGTAACCATGGATATGTTCTAGTTTCATAACAACAATCCTGTCCTCTTTTCTTCAAATCATCGAACGAAACTTGTCAAATAATTCGTACTAATCATGAGCTAAATGACGGCTGCCACTGGTGGAGGAGAACACCCCCAGTTTTTGGTGGGGTTTGTGTTGCTCAGTCTTTATTCTTCTATGTACTGTTTTATTGACTTGGTAGTCTTTCGTTTTTTGTCGAGGCGTTTTCAGTATCTCTTCGGCTTATGAGTTTTGAATGCCCTCTGGTATCTTTCGCCTCTTTATTTTTAACCTTTTATATCCTTGCGTTACAAGATTTAGAAAAGCACGGATTGTATGAAAGTCATAAATAAATCTCAATAGAATCAAATTGAAGGATTTAATGTGAACATGTAATTTTAATATAAGAAGAGCTTATTCATCAACATCAAAAATAGGCTACAGCAAAATAATAATACATATATAACATTTATTGACGCGACACTTACACGTGTTACTTTGAAGCTTACACGTCGTACATTGAGCTACAATGAAAATACTTCTTCCTTCCTGAGTACCTGAGGATAATCCCCGGTTTTCAGTTATCCAATAACAGTGTTACTTTGAAGCTTACACGCCGTACATTGAGCTACAATGAAAATACTTCTTCCTTCCAGAGTACCTGAGGATAATCCCCGGTTTTCAGTTATCCAATAACAGTGTTACTTTGAAGCTTACACGTCGTACATTGAGCTACAATGAAAATACTTCTTCCTTCCAGAGCACCTGATGATAATCCCCGGTTTTCAGTTATCCAATAACAGTGTTACTTTGAAGCTTACACGTCGTACATTGAGCTACAATGAAAATACTTCTTCCTTCCAGAGTACCTGAGGATAATCCCCGGTTTTCAGTTATCCAATAACAGTGTTACTTTGAAGCTTACATGTCGTACATTGAGCTACAATGAAAATACTTCTTCCTTCCAGAGTACCTGAGGATAATCCCCGATTTTCAGTTATCCAATAACAGTGTTACTTTGAAGCTTACACGTCGTACATTGAGCTACAATGAAAATACTTTTTCCTTCCAGAGTACCTGAGGATAATCCCCGATTTTCAGTTATCTAATAACAGTGTTACTTTGAAGCTTACACGTCGTACATTGAGCTACAATGAAAATACTTCTTCCTTCCAGAGCACCTGAGGATAATCCCCGGTTTTCAGTTATCCAATAACAGTGTTACTTTGAAGCTTACACGTCGTACATTGAGCTACAATGAAAATACTTCTTCCTTCCAGAGTACCTGAGGATAATCCCCGATTTTCAGTTATCCAATAACAGTGTTACTTTGAAGCTTACACGTCGTACATTGAGCTACAATGAAAATACTTCTTCCTTCCAGAGCACCTGAGGATAATCCCCGGTTTTCAGTTATCCAATAACAGTGTTACTTTGAAGCTTACACGTCGTACATTGAGCTACAATGAAAATACTTCCTCCTTCCAGAGTACCTGCGGATAATCCCCGGTTTTCAGTTATCCAAGAACAGTGTTACTTTGAAGCTTACACGTCGTACATTGAGCTACAATGAAAATACTTTTCCTTCCAGAGTACCTGAGGATAATCCCCGATTTTCAGTTATCCAATAACAGTGTTACTTTGAAGCTTACACGTCGTACATTGAGCTACAATGAAAATACTTCTTCCTTCCTGAGTACCTGAGGATAATCCCCGGTTTTTAGTTATCCAATAACAGTGTTACTTTGAAGCTTACACGTCGTACATTGAGCTACAATGAAAATACTTCTTCCTTCCAGAGCACCTGAGGATAATCCCCGATTTTCAGTTATCCAATAACAGTGTTACTTTGAAGCTTACACGTCGTACATTGAGTTTCAATGAAAATACTTCTTCCTTCCAGAGCATCTGAGGATAATCCCCGGTTTTCAGTTATCCAATAACAGTGTTACTTTGAAGCTTACACGTCGTACATTGAGCTACAATGAAAATACTTCTTCCTTCCAGAGCACCTGAGGATAATCCCCGGTTTTCAGTTATCCAATAACAGTTTCTGTTTAATGTTTTGTGGACTGTTGGTTGTCTTTTCGTCGTTTTTATTTTTGTTTGTTTTTTTATTCGATTCTGGTTTGTCAGTGCCCCTTAGGTAGTTCGTCTCCCTCATTTATATGTTTGTTTCTAAGGTACACGGAACATTTAGAACGCTTTGTCATAAAACATGTAGGTTGAACATCAGCTTTCCAAAAGTTAATACAACCAAACAAAAACCTTAATCAAAGACAGTAATTATGTTATATTTCAGATGAAACAATATCTAAATAGTATCCTGGTATATAAAGATGCCTCATTTTTTATGTTCTGTCTGACACATCAGTTATCCTCGGTCTAATTGTCATGCTTAAATGTCTTGATATAAAATGCGTAGATCAATAGTGTATTGTCTAAAATTTCTTTTGTAGCGGCCATGTCAGATTTTCATATGACATTCACATAAAAAGTTTAAATCCAACGTCACCAAGATCTTGAACAAGTAATTCCAAACATTTGACACATTTTTCATTGTAAAAAATCCAAGTTTCTCAGTTGGTTATATATAGGTAAACAATTCATGATCAATATATTCGATGTAATATTTAGATTTATTGTTTCACAGGATTCACTTGGTCATGAAATTGTATTTATAGTTCAGCGATTCACGTGTGATTTTTCGTTATTACTCCTTTTCCTTCATTAATATATATATGATATATTATTTAATGTAAAGATTGATTTGGGATCAGTCTTTAGTCTTCTATGTTGTGTTTTGTAGATTGATGTGTGTCTTTGGTGGTTTTTCCTCTTTTTTGCCATATCATTGTCAGTTCTTGTTCGACAAATGAGTTTGATTATCTCTTTGGTATCTTCTGCTGTCTTTTGCACTTTTTATCCTCTTGTAAATCATTATACACCCTTATTTGTTTTAAAATCCATAAATATATACATTATTGTTTTACAAATGAATTATATTTGGCTCATGTTTTCTGTTTTAGATTTAGAGCGAGCAGCATGTGCCTTTGCCTTATTATGTATGATATCAATGGTAGTTGGATTAGTATTGGGAGGATATGGACTTTTAGGCAAAAATTTGAAAATGTTTGTTTGGGCTTCAATTTGTTCTCTGACAGCAGGTATTTCAATTTAACTTAATTTTACTATGCAGATAATCCATTTGAGTATACAGATTGTTTGTGGAAATGACACACACACACACACACACACACACGCGCGCGAATCGAGTAACAATCGAACGAAAGTTTTTTTCTTCGATGAAAAATCACTTCCGTTATTAATACAAATTCTGTTAAGTACAGACTGGTTGCAATAGTAATTGATATTGCTAGTCCCTGGATTTTCATACCCATGACAACTACTTCCAATGAAAAACGTAGAATACGCATAAGAACCTTTAATATTAATGAATACACAGTACATGATTTCTTCAAAGATCAAACTACACATGTAATTTCTAACACCTGCATAAAAATTCCCGATTGCTCACACACACATATAGTCTTGCTAGTCCTGTTATTACTTCGGACCTAGGCATCGTAAACAATGAATAACTTTGAGAGTTGTATAGCCAAGGGTCCAAATATAGAATTCCCCAGATAATCAAACGGAAGAAAAACTTCAGGTTACTGATGAATGCAGTTAAGAGCTATGCCAGAAATTGGTAAAGCGCGAGCCAGATGAATATAAAATGAACACTTTAGATCAAAATATGTCATGTCATATATATATGAAGAGAATAGCCAAAATTCATCTAAGGTCAACTCTGCCTGAAGGAGTTTGAACATTGTCTTTATAATTTCTGAGTTTTTAACAGGTAAGTTAAGTAAGGTATGCTTGAAAAGAGAGGCGAATGTTACCAAAGGGACATCCAAACTCAAAAGTCGAAAACAAACTGATAATTTCATGGCAAAAACGAAAAACGACGAAAAGACAAACAACAGTACACAAAACACAAAATAGAAGAAAACTGAATACAAAGCAAAGCTAACCCCACCAAAAATCAGAGGCGATTTCAGGTATTCCATACCAACCATGTCAGTACCGAAGTACTAACTACTTGGCAGATGATACCATCGGGGACTAACGATCACTGGCAGTGACATCGACCCACTGCTAATAAATTAAAATTACCTTTCAAGAAGACCGTTGTGGACGCTTGTCATCTCTTCGCGACACAAATGTTGTTTTTCCAACAGAAAAAAAAACATCATACAATAGTGTTTTAACATGCAAAAATCATTACAAAAATGTGTGAAATTCACAGCAAACCTTCGAACTCTATTTATACACCTTCATCATTCACGAAAGAGTAGAATTAAGACAATAACAAATCCGTCCTTTTGTCATTTGATATTAGCATTTACATGATTTAAAGGACGATAAAAATCTACCATCTTTAAAGTTGATACTACATACAAAATCCAAATAAAAACGATAAACAACTTAACATCTTTCTGTAATTCCAACTATAGTTCTCTCTACAGTAAAAAAGTATTAACATAAATACCGAACTCCAAGGTAAAGTAAAAAAAGGGGGAAGTCCATGAAACTTGACAGAATCAAACGCTCGACTATATCAAACAACCAGAAAATGACGGTATTAAAATGTGATGAGGTACTATTATACTCCAGCAACGGTGTCAATCAAAGAGATTTCATTGAAATTCTGAAGACCTACTAATTTAGTCATAGTCATTACAATTTTGCAATAATATCAAAACCTTTTATTGTTCTACACCCTAAACTACTATTCCCCATGCTCAATTGAAAGATCGTCTACATTTAGTCATAAAATAATGCTTTTTCTACAAATTTGGAATCGTAGTTACTCATTTCTTGTTTTTAAGTAAAGTAAAATCTTACTTTATGAGGAACACTGATTCCAACAATAAATACACCGAAGAAAACTGTGAAAAATACTGGACTTTTTGACCGACAACATATTTCTTGAGGATGGTGGATTGCTATTTGAACAAACAATCGGTATTTCATTAGAAACTAATTGTACATATTTACCTATTGACTTGTTTTTTGTATAAATATGAAGCAAAAATCATACAAAAACCTTCTCAAAGACAAACAGAAGAGCATATATATGTCAAATTCTTTAATTTCACTATCAATTATATCAGTTATCAACCCACATTCCACTGAGTATTTGCATCCCATATATCACAGTGAACTTGAAACCAAAGTTACTAATGAAACTTGAAGTTCTGCTTCATATCTGAACATTTTGTTGATATTGACACAAGTGGACGACTAGGATCTATTAAAAACGTGATGGTTTCAGCTTCCTGATTGTCAACTTCCTATTTCTCAGCAGTGACACACCCTGTGCCCAATCGTCTGGCGTTTACATATCTCAATTAATGTAACGCTTGTGCATGTTTATTTCAATATATACTTAATTAAGTGGGAACTGAATTATTGGGGAGATCAATTGAAATAAACACCATATATGTTTAAGGTCACCAGTAGTAATTGGTTGACCGATTCGATGTGTATGTTTCTCAAATCAGTGGCGACATGTTTTTGCAGTCTTATATCTTTATATTCCAATATAAAGCAACCAATCTAGCGCCATTTGGAGTTCATTGGATTACCTCAGGTTTTTGGTCGTCACCTTGTATCTTCTTAATTAATTTATTACATTTGAACATCGATAAACTACTACTCTCTAAATTTTCCACTGCTTTGATAAATATGTTCCGTCAATACAATAAGAAATGTCATTTACACTTAAACAGCTTCTTAAGAACGATCATGGTATTCATATAACGTACAATACTGCATTTCTTCAAATTATTTTTATTACAATATTACAGGGTAATGATAAAAATCGGGTGTTCATAAAAATTGTACTAAGTTCTTTTAGTGTTTATCAAATGTAATCAGAACTATGGAATACACTTACTCATACGGTTTGTTAATACTTATAGTGGTAGGTTGTCTGATTGATTGTCATGTTATACCACTTATTCAATTCGAAGATTTAGAGTCGAGTACGGATTCAATTTATGTTTTGAGAGCATGTACTATCTCTTTATACTGCAAAATTTGAAACTGTGACCCTCTCAAATGAAATAGTATCGGTAAAAATCAACAATTATGAATTGGAAGCGGACGACATAAAAATCCGTTTATAAAATTCTACAAAACACATAATCAACGTCAAAAACGAAACTTTATACGGATAGTGACTGCATCAAACCAAGGTTTTAACGGTCAATGCATTTTGGCTGCTCAAATAGCTCAGTTGCAGTATTTATCAATTTTATTTTTATCTATTGATAATTAAAAGCTGTTAAGCAAATATTTTCTGAAAACGGCTAAAATAATTTTCAATAATATTTTGAATGGCTTACCAATTCAAAACGAGAATATAGTAGATATTTTCTTATACATTTACAAAAACAATAATACACAAACCAACACCAACGAAGTTCTTTGTAGTGTCTATATTAATGCCACGAAGAACCGATTATATTATATGACCGACCACTAAAAGGCATAGATATACTAGGATTCATTATAAGATTTTTTTTTTACTCCATTAAAGATAGAATTGTATAAATATATTAGGATTTCGTTTTATATTTCAGGTATGTTGTTGACCCTAGCAATTGCCTTATTTCACGGGAAATCTCATATACTACGCAAATCAGAGCTTTTGAGTGGTTATTTGATACCATTTCAAAAAATCATAAATGAATCCAGAACTTACAGTTTTGGTTGGTCATTTGTATTGGCGTGGATTTGTGTGTTTCTATGTTTTACGTCATCATTTGTTTGGCTTTACAAAGCACAAGATCCGCAAAATGCTCGCAAACCAGGAACACAATACTATGTAAAACATCGAACTCACCAAGGCATCGAATATATGTCGTATATACAAGATAATGAAGAATTGTAGCAGAACGTTTATTTTTTAATCTTGTCTTCTTTTTGCACGGTTTCATTGTTTTATATCACAAACTTTTTACTCACAGAAAAAAATATCACAATAAATTTATTTACGTATTAAATGTTTATTCTCAAACGATTTATACCTACTGGATTTTAAGATATATATGTACAACTCATATTTATCAAATTTAAAACATTGTTGCCTAATAGTAACATTTTGATAAAGGGATGTAGTGTGAACCTCATTGAGACAACAACCCAACAGTACAAAAACAAAAGGACATCTTCATTCGATATAAGGTCTTAAACAACAGATAATAGTAATTAGACATATGTGGCTAGTCTTGACAAGAAGAGTCTAGCGAAGATCTGCTATTAACACTAAATACTTCTAAGGAAATACACATTTTTCTCTCTCGCTCTCTCTCTCTCTCTCGTTTAATTATCAAAATCAGTGTTAGAATAAGGTTTATGTTTAATATATTATGTCGTACATATATGCAACTTTATGCTTTTTCAAACAAATGATTTGTTCGATGAACAGTGCATATTTATAAATAGAACATGTATAAGACTAGTTCAACATGCAATTTAACGTTGCTTAAAAATAAAAAAGTAAAGAATGTGTACAATATAATTCAATCAATTTTAAAACATAAAATGTAAAAGAAATTATGTGAATGCGTTTAATGCCATTTTGAGCAAGATGCACAGCATCTATCTCTGTATCCACGATAGGCACATCGTCGTTTAGAGGCCATTCTTCCACAAAAGGATAGCTTGTCAATACACGTTGCATCATCTGTGTAAAGATAACATCAAAATATTTACTTATATGTAACATAAAATGTTGTATATTTATCAGGTAGAAAATTATGATGAATTAAATATAATAGGTACAGAGTAAATATAGGGTATAACTTCAGTGTGATTGCAACTCGACTTACCTGTCTTTATGGTGGTTTACCGATTTGTTGCGGACCAGGTACAGTTGGTATATATCTCCAACGTGTAGTTTTTGATGTAACATTTAATGCATGTAATTATCATATTTATCAGGATAAATTAAAAGAAAGGGATATAGATATCGAAATAAATAAGTTATCATTGTGTGTACTTGATAGCGAATTGACCTTTTCTAGAGCGCTTTGTCTGTGGTCCTCTATTCTTAATCAATTTATGAGATTTCAACATCGGGAGACTAACTTTCGCCTTAAGATCAACCTTACACGAGGGAATTGTAGCCTATGTTTTTTGTCAAATGCATACATCTATGAAACTGAAATTAACAGACAAAATGTATCATTTAAATCTTGCAAATACAGAAACACCGACGACTTAGAGGATGGTTCGCTCAGGAATAATAGTATCCCAGTAGAATTAAGTCCATAATGAATATGGTATGATTTGCTTACGCACAACACGTGCTTCTAGAATCATCTCAATTAGGTAATCAAAAGTTTAAAGAGCAAAACATATATATGTTTTGTAGCATACTAAGGGCCTTAACAGATCTAGATTAGCTAAAAATGTTTATTTTACGTGATGAAATTACAACCTTAACTTACTGAGAGAAATCAATCATGATTTTATGACCTGAAAATTTAGAGTCAAAATGTATCATCTGATTCATGCCGGTACCAAAGCATTGGCTACTAGGCGAATGGCAAAACTATGTGTTGATATATCATAAGCCTAAGAATGCGGTAATAACCCAGTGTTAGTTTAAACCGTTTGATATGATTCCGTATTCATACTACATCTTCTAGAATAATCTTCATTAGGTACAATAGAGATAAAAAGTTTGGAAAACCAAAAATATGAAACGTTTATAAGCCTAAAAACTAAATGGGTCTACACAGAACAGCAAAGCTGTATAGAATATGGTCAACAAGTAATATTGTTTTCAATTTGTTTCAATGCCAGAGGGAATAAAAAAAAAAGGCTTTCGTTCTTGTTAATTGCACATAAACTGTACTTTCTTAGACACATTAAAGCGGATTTAAATGGTTCTTGAAGTATCTATTTAAGAATATCTGATTTAAAAAGTAACAGCTATAATCTTAAACATCGAAATCCTAACTCAAACTCTCTTCTAAATAATTTGAAACACTTAAAAATTTAAAGAGAGGATAGAAATGGAAAATTGTTGTCTTTTTTAGACCTGGCAAATGAAATTTTGACAATATTGTTTGCAATGCAATGGTTGATACTATAGCGACAAATCAAAATCACAAAGCATACTCAAAGCATAACCAAAATTAAAAGAAACGAGCAGGACTCTTGAATCTATCTTTATATTAGGCAGATAGAACTCTTGTATTGAATTCAGAAATATTGAAAACTTTTATTAAAATCACGGATATGATGTCTTGTTAATTGGTGGTAAAGGTTTAAATAAACGATGGCTACATATGAAAACATTAAACGGATACCATTCTTTTCAAACTAAAAAGGTTTCTAAGGTCAATTTGACGAAAACAGATTAACGATATCGTTGTATTTGATTTTTATGTTAATACATAACAATAGCCCTCATTTGTTTTTGTAACTTGACACGGAATTAATGTCCTCTTTACTGTAGTAATATCAGTTATCATTTACCTTTTTGTTTGTTTCTTTGTTAGATTTCTTTGTATGTTTGTTTTAATTTTTTAGTCATTTGTGTTGTATTTATGTGATGTATGTTTACACTGTTTTTTTGCAGCTGGATCCAAATTATTGTCAAATTAACCTATTATGTCTGTTTGTGTTGCTCACCTAATTTTGTCAATATAAGGGAACTATAAACAACTGTCAAACAAGTGGGAGTTAAGCTAGCTATAAAACAGATTAAATCCATTAATTTTTTTCTCGGAAAAAGCCTGTACCAAGTCAGGAAAATTACAGTTGTTTTCCATTCGTTCCGTTGTTTGATAATGTCAAACTTATAATCTTTTTGTCAGGTTTTTTATGGACTTCCCCTTTTGGAATTTAAATTCGGTATTTTTGTTTTACATTTTTTATATTTCAAACGTTATAATTGCACCTAAGTATTTCTTTTTGTAGAAAATTTTAGCTGCATAAAAACGAGTTATAGGTCTGCAAAATGTAAAATCCATAAAAGGCATGAATACACAATAGCTTATCGTAGATCAGGCTATTGTCATCCCGCATCTACCTTATGACCATGGCATCTGGTTTTTACAATATTATATTATATAGATTTTTTTTCAGTTTTCTATATGATTATATGTCTCAATCTTATATATAGTACCTAATGGACATGCTTCCATTTTACAAGCCTGAACACTTGTTGGTGGATCACCAGGGCACAAAAAGTCGTCATTGGTATTTTCTGGGTCACCACAAATTACAGGTCGTCTTTGAACACCTTTATCACAGGTTGTAGAACACTGAAATTATACTCAAATTTAGTAATGAGAAGAACTGTATGAGAGGAACAGCAAATAAAAGACATACTATATCCTAAAATGCAGAAATGGAAAGAATAAATTATCTATGAAAAAGTGAAAATCGCTTAAAATAGCATTAGAATATTTGTTTTCTTTAATTGTAAATAGCTATTATGGATAAGATTATGATACCGAAAAGTAAGTTATTCGTGTAACATATCATTAATATAAAACATTTATATCATTTTATTTAATGTTTACAATTTTTTTTACAGACAAAATTTTAAGTTATTCAAAATAATTATAATGGAGAATACATCTGATAACTAAGTTTTTTTGATAGATTGTCCTGGTTTTGTTTTTGTTATGTAGCTAAAAAAACAGTACGTTACCTTCCCCTCTTTTTCCCCATATTTATTTAAGAGTTGTCGTCTCGTATATTCAATGTAATGTGTGTTAATGCTGTTGTTATATTTTTTTTTTACTTTTGCTCCCAAAGTATCATCTAACTGTTTAGAAACCGACCGTGCGAAACCCTCATGGGTAGTCAGTGTCGTCTAACACCCCCGTAGTAGTACCGTTTAGAAATAAAGTATGTTTCTGGAATCACCATAGTCAGGTACGTTAAACATCGAAAAAAGAAGAAAAACTATTAACAAACACACACACACACACAAAAAAAACAAACCAAATCAAGTAACAGTAAAACGTTTGAGAGCACTTAAAGAACAGTCAACGCCCTAAGGAACAGATATAAGATATCATGTAAATCATGCCAGTACCAATAGCAATAGATACTAGTTCAGAGATGTATAAAATCATTATTTACAGCGCAATCCACTCACGCGTATGACAAATTGCTTGAAGTCTAACAAGGTTAAATACTTTCAGAAAGTACAAAAACACCAAGTCTACCACAATTATCAGGAAAACACGAGTTATCATGATATCTTGAAAATACGATAAATGGTCAGTCCAGTAAAAAGTATTTCATACTAGCAGTACACTACATGGCAACAAAACCTTTGGAAACCAAAATATATAACCCTATACGAAAACACTAGCCACGAGCGTAAACTCGCATCATAAATATGCTAAAATGTACACCAATATACTTATAGTAAACAGGGAAAACACGCACAGAAATCCTCCTGTATTTAGGTTGGTCAATGTTCCGTTCATGTAAAGTAGAATATTATTGAAGCTGGCAGTTAGTGAGAGATTTATCTGATATCATACTACTGAATATCCTCTAATTGGATTTTCAGATCCTCTGTGACTTTTATTCAAGATCCCTTTAGTGAATTAAACATTATGACAAAAACGCTGTCAATCAGTTTTTTCACTATCATCTAATTTGAAACGAATGTGAAGCCAAACACAGCTCTTTATAACGTGTAATTACTCATTATTAAACAAATGTTACCCGTTCTCGCACTATGGTTGCCTTGATTATGTTTTAATTCTTGATCTTAGGCGGATATAAAATTGAAAAAGGAGACAGTTAAATGACCAAACGTATTCAATTTTGAAACTTTGCAATACAAAGGTTACACGATAACTTAATTTGCTATTTTTCTAAATAATTTGTTGAAGCAGTTTACCCGTTCAACAAATAGTAGGCAGATAACAGTTGAACTGATAATATTAAAAATCATATTTCATTTTTTAGAACACAATATTAATCAGTGCACTATTGATAGTATGCATTTTATACCTTGGACCAGTTGCCTGATATCCATTCCTGATCACATGGACGTCTGTTGCATTCTTTAGAAACAAACGGCATCTGAACGTCAGCGCATTGTTCAAAATGCACAAACTGAGTAGATCCATCATCTTTTACTTGATCACAGTAATGCATCTGGTATGTAAGTCCATCATCGCCACAAAGGGCAGTACAATTGGTCCAAAATGGAGCAGCAGTCCATCTATATTGTATACAAGCAATTCTATTACATGCTCGAATTTCACTTAGAGATACTAAATCAGCACACATATGTATAGAAACTTCATTTATAGTGCCATTTGGCATTACTTCCTGACAGATTGACTTTTGAGTCTGTATTCCCATATCACCACATGTTGCCGTGCATTCCTCCCATTTTTCACTGTAACTTAAACGGAAAATACTATATTTACATGGTGGCCCACTACAGTCTTTCTTGTACACAGGTCGTTGCAAATCATCACACATGTATATCTTCTCGGTCTCCATTGTGCCATTTGAGTACATTCTCTTACAATGGTAGTCTCTAGTCTGAAAGCCCGAATTTCCGCAAGGGACAGAACATTCACTCCATTCCTCATAATGCCATTCAAACCATTCAAACACACACATATCCAGGTTACATGGACTTGAACTGTTTTCTGGTGGAATTAAGTTGTCACACATTTGTAAGCTGACAATGTCTGCAAAGCCATGAGAATCAATTTGCTCACAGAAAAAAACTGGAAACTGTATTCCATATTCACCACAAGTTGCTGAACATTCTGTCCATTCGTTGTTGAATCCCCATTGGTACCATTGCTGATAACATGGTTCTAATCGACAAGCCCTAGTTATATTAGGCTTCGAAATTGCGTCACAAAAGGATTCATTAGCTACTTCTCTTTCATCGCCCATTACAAATGAACAATTGAAAATTTCGAACTGCCATCCTTCGAATCCACATGTAATCGGACATGCTGTCCACTGGTCTGTAGATTCCCACTCATAAAAACCGCATTTGTGTTCATTACATGACTGTGTATAATTTGGAGATGATGTACTGTCACAATAAGAAACATCCACTTGTATAAAAGTACCTGCAGTTGTTTTGTGCTCACATGTGTATTCCTGTGTCTGTATTCCTTCTCCACAAGTGACAGAGCATTTTGTCCAGGTAAGCTGCATCGCCCAGACATATCTGAAAAGCACATTGAAACTAAAATGATGTGCATGTAAACCTAAACCTGTACATGAAGACTTACAGCCTTACACATGCATTATGTTCTCCGCTGATGAAGCCTAATGAAAGGTTCGTTGTATACTTTAATATTTTTGATTTTCAAATATCTATAGCAAATAATTGAAATTGAGATATTGCAACTATTTATTATATTGTGAAGTCAAACGTAGTAATTGTGAAACGATAATATCAGTCGTTCTTTCTAATTACTTAGTGGAGTAGTTTTTTTATTCAGTTTTAGAAACTTCATTAAAGAAACTAAGATACGTGAAAGCCCTTGACTGTATTAAAACTGAAATCAGTGAAATAAACTGGTTTCAACTTTAAAACTGAGAAATATATACTCCCGTTGTGTTTCATTGTCGCTTATTTAAGAGGTAGTATATCTTTGTTTTAAGATTATTGTGTTTGAATGTTCTTGGTGAATGTAAATCCAGAAAAGCGATTCAGACAAACAAAATTTACAGAGTGATATTTTCATTGTTTGTTCATTTCTATTGAGACAAATCTTTTATTTCATGGGTTTTTTTACTCACACATATTGAAGCATATCAAAATGTTGAAATAACTGCAACAAGTTCCTTTTAATATGGATACAACTTTGATTCAACGTTGACACAATAAATAAGGTGAGAAAAACACGAATTGGACATGCTTAATCTACACTTTATTGCATGCAGTGTGTTAAACTGAATAAATACATGGGATCACTGGGGTATGATCTTGCTTTTTCTTCTACATTTATCTTTTATCGTTTATTCTCCTCACTATTATTGAATTACACCAAAGTACATATTCTGTACCAATTGACAAAACTATTGTAGACAGAATAGGATCTAGGGACTGTAATTAGTATTCTGTAGATAATACTTCAGCTATTCGTTTGTAATATTAACTATTGTATGAATAATATTCCAGAAGAGAAAAATACCCAATGACTTGAGAAAAACAGAAAAGTAACTTTTTTGTAGTTAGTTATATAACGATATTTTGTTTACTTTCGTTTCTATTCTTTCTACCTACGGGTTTAGAAAAAACTAAAAATGCACGTGTCTTTAATTTGACCTATAATGTGTCTTTCTTTGTTGTAATATTACACTACTATTTCAGGTTAGGGTGAAGGTTGGCGCCTGTTAAAACGGTTAAACCCGCTGCATTTGTTTGCACCGATCCTAAGTCAGGAACCTGTTTCAGTGGTTGTCGTTCGTTGAGGTGGTTCTTAATATTTCTCGTTTCTCGTTTCTTAGATTAGACCGTTAGTTTTCCTGTTTGAATTGTTTTACACTAGTCATTTTGGGGGCGCTTTATAGCTTGCTTTTCGATGTGAGCCAAGGCTCCGTGTTTACTTTTTACACATTGGCTTGAATGGAGAGTTGTCTCATTGGCACTCATACCACATCTTCTTATTTCTATGGCTTATTATTTAGTACTTCAGACCCTTTACATATGACTCATCAGTGGCTCTCAAATTATAACTATTGAAAGGACAAATCATTTTCAAAGTTGATGAACAACGAACACCAGAATTTTATAAATTATTTGCCTAATTTGTCTGAGTCTATGCCTGAGGGAAATAAACCCCTCAGTGTTTCGCGATCGATTGATTGTAGTATTATATGAACAGTAAATTTACACACATAACCGCATCAGTGATCTTACATGTGATAATAATTATTTGGCTGGTGATACATTCAGAGAAGAAACGTCCACAATTATTGTATCGACCAAATATTTATAAATACTTCCAAACGATGAGTATAATAGAATTCAATAGCTGTGGAATAAATGTTCCAATAAATGTGGAATAAATTATATGCACAGAAAAAAAAAGTTTTTCTTTTACATTCATTTCTGAATGTTCCTGATTAACCTGTAGGTATTATTTTTGCCTGAAAACTACTTTTTAATCAACTAAATGTCCGATAACACTGAACTTGTAATTTTTACTTTTCTGAGTAGCAATATACCTAATTCACTTGCATAAATATATCACATTTGATTCTCTTTTCGAGAGCCAAAGGGTCTTTCTTGACAGAACGCAATAATTGGCACATTTACTGCTCATTCAATGTCAATTTAGCCTAAACTGATATCGTCAATTCAATTATCAACTTACTATCTGTCAAATGATCTTAGACATATTTGTTTTAGTTTCATCCTGTTACCATTGCACTCATTACGGCATTTTACCTTAGGGCGATACAACGAATATCTCATTGGAACCAATCGTGATCACAAAGTCATGATATCACGATCATATCCGATCTGGATTTGTGATTGTTAAAAAACTGTTTAATTTTAATTTTTCCATTCGTTTCTAAAGCATTATTTCTTAAAATGAACATACAATCGAAATTGCCTCTCAGAAAATGTGTAAAATACTGCTGGAAATTAAAGCTGAACCACGTTTATATTTTTTCTTGTTTTCGCTTAATCGATTAATGACTATTGAACAGCGGTATACTACTGTTGCCTTTATTTATGTGTTTATTTCAAGTCAGAAACTTTCATATTGTCTTCATTTTGGTTTCCGTTTAGAGAAAATGGTGGTGGTTACATATGTTTGATTATCTCCCATAACTTTACTCACAATTGTTTTGATTCGAGGCTCTTGAAGCTTGAAATACAGGCACTTATTTGTTGGTGCCGTAAAATTAGAACCGTTATTTTATGAAAGACAGAAATTTGACCTTAAGTCGTTCTGGGCATTAGTTTTGAATTGTTTTCCCATTACAATATTTCCCATCTCCTTTTACAACATCAAATCCAATAAGCTGGGGTTATCATTGTTTTCTTCAGAATTGTATAACACGGTTACAAACACCTACTCGCAGTATTTGTAAGCTAATATAGATAAAGAAATATGTGATCATCCTAAAAGAATTATTTACCTTCACTCATGTGCGGCTGATTATTCAAATCTCTTTTGGCATTTTGATATTATTACAATAAAACTTTTCAATCGTGTGGACTTTTTTTCTTTTCTATCTTCGTCTAGACTATTCTATTTAACTGGTATCTAACGACTAAAGGCCATACAATTAATCAAACATACTTTGTTATATTTTAATTTTTAATTTTATCTTCACATTAAAGACCTTTTACAAACAGAACAATTTGTGCATAGCATTTTTTTTGTTTAAAGATCAAATACAGTTATATCCAGGGAATCTAAATTAAAGAGTAAGCAAATATCATGTATCTATCCCTCAACTCATGATTTAACTCACATTTCTGCATTGCAAGCTTTTCTTTGACATTTGACTGGTTCACCAGTTTTGCTGCCTACGTATATGCAACGGTCGTCATTGACGGATTCTTTCGTGTCCTTGTCTATGCACTTATTCATGATATGTTGTGTTCCTAAAATAGTTGGTTTATATTAAAACTGCTAGATTACATGTTGGTTTATTGAGTATTTTAACTTGAAACGTAAAAACATTAAAAATACATTATTATATACATAGATGTGCTTAATGTTATATATATATTCATTAATCATGTGGAACAATAATTCTGTTTAACATCTTCGTTTTAATCACATATTCATGATCAAAATTGTATACTTTAGATCAACAGTACATAAATGTTATTCATCAGGCGTTTTCACTGACAACAATTACTGAATCCCGATATTGATGTTTAAAAGCCTAAACTATCTGTGCAAGTTAACCATTCATATATAATCCGGCTGTTGTTCACGTTATAACTGGTGTTCTTGACATTGTCAAAAACTCTTCTCACAAAAAGGAGGCGAAGGATACCAAAGGATCATTCAAACTCACAAGTCGAAAATAAACTGACAACACCCTGGCAGATCCTACGCCCATTAAGTACAAACCCGGTGATAAGTCTAATTCGGTAGATCACATTCGGGTAAAAGAGCACTGTGGTTACGACAACTGGAATATAGTCGTCGTCATCTGTGAAACAGATATTCCATAACGCTCAACCAAATCGTAATGGCGTCCGTAAAATTTACGATGGGATGATTTCAACTTCACCACTTGGAAATCTTGGTTTAATAGCGTCTTTGTGAGCACCAACCCTCTATCAAGGAAATCGTAATAGGAAATACAAGCCCAGGAATGTCGTATCAACTGGGAGATTAATAATCCAAATGAAGGCGCTGCTTGACTGTGTAAGCCAAAGGGGCCGAAATCCATTAAAGGGAAACACAACTTTAAAATATTTATAGATTCAGTCGAGGAGTGTGTCAGAAAATTGACAAAACGTGAAAAAGAAGTCGTAGATACTCATTTCAAATGGTAAAAGGCTGCGAGGTGGTTTATACAAATCAGGAATAATAATCAGCATAATGGAGTTGTGAACACTTGTGCTTATCTATCTTTAAATATACAAATTTTGCTCAGCACTTATCCGGCCTCTATGACAAAAGTTGTTGATGTCCCAGCAAACAAAGCCGCATACAACATCGTTTTTGGTTGTTAATCCCATTAACTTGAAAGAGGAATTAATTATTGATAGTTCACTTGTACACTCTTAACAACGTATACGTATACTGCTCCACTCCACTGGATACCTACATTACATAAGTTTTCTTACAAACTATTATATATAACTGGGTCTGACAAGCTTGTTGTTCGGTGTGAGCCAAGGCTCCGTGTTGAAGGCCGTACATTGACCTATAATGGTTTACTGCTTTGGCACTCACACCACATCTTCCTATATCTATTATATATTACTGGGTCTGACAAATGCTTCTGGAAAACGTTTTTCTAAATTAGAAACATTTAGATACTTTATCAGCAATCAAAACGGGGTGAAGAAGATGTTAATAGATACTAAAAATCAAAAGATCACTTAGAGTGCATATAACCTAAGTTCCTCTCCTCGTGCAATAGTATAAAACTTTTGACCAAAGCATTTATCATTCTAAACTTAAGGACAGACTGAACTAATTAGTTAAACTTTGTTTAGTGAAACATATTGTGTTTTAGAAAGGGGAAAATCATACTTAAAAAAAACTGATTCAAACAAAAAATTCATAATTAACTAATAGAAAAAGGAAGGATATGGGTCAGGGGTATCCATCCATGACACAAAATCAAATAAGTACATGCACAGCAAAAAAAAAAAAAAAACACACAAAAAGCAAAGGAACATTGCTTTTATTGCTGTTCTTTATCTTAAAGTCAAATAATCAAGATACTAGATCTTTTAAACTAACAACACATTTGATACGTTTAAGGGGCGTCTTTTTCATCAGACAATCGACATTTCTGTCATTCCTATTGGAATTAGTTGAATCCCTCTGCTTGCCAGCTTTTTCTCTATTCGTAAGAGGCAGACTTCATACGGGAGTCACTCAAGGAAAAGAAAACAAAGATTGCATTACATCCACTTCATTTGAACTTGGGTGAGTAGTTGTCTCATTGGCAATCATGCCACATCTCCTTATTTTTATATTAACCTTTAACTTAATGTCCCGCTTTTGAGATGTTGTCCTTTCATTAAGAGTCCTGAATATGGACAAAATTCTTGCCATTAAACTTAAAGCAATAAATATTCAATCAATCGTTTAATGAATAATTCAAAGTTTGGTGGCCATGTTGACTGCATCTATCCCAGTGAACTTGAAATAATGTTCCCATTATGAAATTTCTTTTTCTGTGTAGCAACATTCTAGCAACGACTGTATACGGAGTATATATCCTTCCAAGTTGATACGATATTCCCGGGCTTGCGCTTCCCATTAGAATTTCCTGGATTGAGGGTAACTGCTTACAAAGAAGCTTTTGCATTAAGGGTTCAAAATGGTAACGTCGAAATCATGTCTTCAAAAATTGTGCAGATGCCATTGTGAATGGGCTGACCGTTACGAAATATCTATGCCACAGATATGTTCCCCTCGTAAAAAGAATCCTGCTATCTTTTCCTCTTTTGTGATATGACCGAATACGTGGTCGACTCGTCATCCAGTAAATGAGTTGGATTATTGTTGTTCGATTTTATGTCGTTTTTCCTTTCTTGTCATTTTATCAATAGTATTTTTAATTTGGTGTTTGTTTCCTTTTAAATTTTAGAATTTCCTTGTTATTTATTTCGTGTTGTGTTCAGAGTAACTACCATATATCACATTTTTCTAATATTAAGCACCCTTAAACAACTTGAGCAGCATACAGATGTTTATACTTATGTCTTTTTGGTTTCGTAACACTTTTGTATTTTCTACCTTGATATGTAGATAATGTATCCTTAACTAATTTTTACTGGTCATTGGACTTACCATCCCCACACGTTACAGAACAATCTGTCCAATGATCATACACCCATTCATATTTGCTCTTTTCAAAGGTAAAATCGTCTTTTTTAACAACATACTCATAATTTATACTTGCTGCTTGATACTTGTTCTGTGGCATCATCTGAAATATAGAATAAATATCGAAATGAAACTTAATAACCTTCTATTTTACAAGCTGTATGAAAACGCATTTCATAAGATTCTCTTAAAGTTCTAGTATTGATGTATTTATGATTGAGAGGTCTCACTGTTTTCATTGTTGATTGCCTTTTAGTACTTCAAACAATTTTGGGGAGCAAATTGTTTTATATTATTGAACTACATATATACTTTAGATAAAAGTATGTTTGAGAATTGTCGAACACAGTATTCACCAGGCAAAGAACAAAATTTTAATTAATAAATGTTTACGATCTTAGGCATCAAAAACATGTTTGGAAAATGCACTTATCATATCTTACAATTCAATTCAAACCTTACGATCGAATAAGTATTCGAATGCCAGAAATTAAAGTACAAGTATTGAATTTGCTGAGTTCGATCTTACCTCATAAGAAAAATATCAGATTGAGAAAGCAAACTATTAGTAAAGAACACCAATAGCCATTCAAACCAATAAGGACTTAACAGAAGAACTTATTATGTCAAATTTTCCTCGAATTTGAATCAAAGTTGCTAAATAAAGAATAGCATAATTCAACACTGATATTTTGAGCGCCAAGTAATATAAAATAAACAGTGAAACAAGGAGCAGCAAAGGTAATAAATTATACAGTCGTCATTGTTTTTGCATTCTTAACATTGTTTGAAAATAATCATAATACCATTAGTTCTAACGGTCTTCTTAAAGGGCCCAGTGATTTTAAGGATTCACGGTTCCATTTGTTGTCATACTCAAACCATGCTCCATTCATTACAATTTTCTTTGAACGAGTCGCAAGTCGTCTGTTTCCATTTAAATAGTATATTCCATATGCAGGGTCCCTTACCGCTGGAAAAAACATGTACTTCCAAAAAAAAAAATTCTTACTAGATGTAATATTATCTCAAACATCAATTCTGATTGTTTCTCTGTTATTTCAGCATTAATATTTAGCTTAATATAAAGAATTATCTGTACATTCTTTTAAATACTAGTAATGGATATCAAGGTGTTAACATGAATCTAAAATTTTCGTAAATTCAACGAAATAGTACAATAGCTTCTTCATAGCTGCATAAGTAACAAACACAATGTTCGAGCATGTTGAATAAGATATAACTCACTTAATATACGACAAAACTCATTAAAAGTTCCAAAACGTGTAATTTACCGAAAAAATGTGACGCTGATTTTCCTTCAGTAATAACTATTTTTCTTGAGTTTGCTGGTAAAACCAATATTCTTTCATACCTTGGTGGCCCTAGAAACAAGATTTAAAATGCACAATTTTGTTTGCATAGTTACTATGCTAAAAACACTTTCCATTATAACTCTTTTTAACGTAACCATATACTGGAAATCAAACGGGAAAATAAAAACAATTGGGAACAAAAAAATCATTGAACATACATTATGAAAATCAGTTGTAAGATGCATAAAAATCTATCTCACAAAAAAAAAATTGACACCCTGATGAGACTTTTGTAGACGAAACGCGCGATTGGAATACAAAGTTTTAATTCCTGTATCTATGATGAGTTTATTTACAACCACTGGGTCGATGCCACTGCTTGTAGAGGTTTCTTCTCGGAGGACATCACCAGCCAAGTAGTCAGCACTTCTGTGTTGACATGAATTATCATTGATAAGGTCATAATTGGAAATTAACTGTTTTCAAAACTTAGAATTTTTCTTTGAAATACTAAGGATTTTCTACCCCAGGAATAGACTACCATTACTATATTTGTCAAAAATCTTTCGGAACTTTGGGTCTTCAATGCTCTTCAACTTCGTACTTTATTTTGCCTTTTATTTTTTTTATCATTGCGTCACTGATGAGTATTTTGTAGGCGAAACGCAGGTCTGGCGTACAAAATTTTAATCTGGATATCTATGATGAGTTTATTAGTGCCTTTGAACTTATATAAATATTCATAAAAAAAGAAATAAAGATTCTACTAAATGTGTTTGTACGACCCAAATACACTTCCACGGGTTTAAACAACTGTTTGTTTCAGAAGGACAGAATGACGGAGGAATATAATGATGTTAGGACAATTCTTTACGTCCTGGCTACTTACTGTCACGGGGTTAAAAATAGAGCTAGAAAATACCAGGGTGACAACTTTCTTATACAGTTAAAACCATTCATATTTCACTTTCAAAACTACTGTATTTCATGAGCCTGGATTTAAAACCTAGATATGACGTGAAAATGCATTGTTGTTTATACACAATTGTTAATACATTTACAGATGACGTAATTTCGACTATTTTCACTGCCATATGTATCAGTTTATACCTGGATACCACATATTTGTGTACCACATTCATTTAAAATTAATACAAGACGACAATTTCACTATTATAAACATACAAAGCGTTTACGTTCTCTCTCTATATATATTATATTTACGTATGCAATTTTATTAGTACGGTTAAATTTGAATTTGAATTATTACTTACACCGTTCGTATGAAAACTTTCGTTCGTAGGTGCCTTTAACAAGTTTACAGTCGGAACCATTACCGCCACACACACCACAATCATCAAATACTTCCGTAGAATTCATCAGTCCATCACATCCAACTTTCTACAACAAAGTAGTATATTTCAAAATTTCCATTCAAAATAAATTTTAAATATATATGATGTAGAGGCGAATAGGACTGAAAAATTAAATATTCATGGTGAAAATATGTGTTCAAGATACCTATAAGATTAATTTATTCCTTTCGAATTTCAACCAAAGAAGTATAACTGGATCTTCCTTCACTGTATTGTAATACAAGTGTCCTTACAAACAACGTTGTATTGCTGGTCTACAAAGTGCTCCACGAACTCTCTTTAAAAAAATAAATCAGCAATGAAAGCCGGGCTTCATGGCTATTGTGAAACTTCTATCTCTAGGGGCTGTGGGAATCTGATGTGGATACTTAAGAAATTCCTAAGATCTGTTTGAGTACTTACAATCGATTATTTTTCTTGTTTTTTTTTTTTGCAATAGCATAACAACATTTGACTTTTCTACCCTTAACACAAGTATTCCGAAATTCCAAACTTAAAAACAGATCGAAAGAATTGTTTCATTAAAGAGAATAACCATCATAGGGATGAAAAAAAGACCGTACTTTGCAAAAAATACAACACTCTAATTCAAACCAAAATAAACCTCTGAAACTGACGTTATTAAGATGGTTGAATCCCTGATAGATAATTATTTGTTACGTTTGAAGGACTAGCAATCGCCATTACTGTTGAAACATCTTTCTGCCGCGGTGTTACTTGTTGACGTAGATGTCATACATGAGCTTCTCGTGAAAAATCAAAAGCAGCTAGATTTCTGCTTTTACGTCACGCTATATAGATAGAGTCCGCTCATTAGATAATTAAAGGATTGGTAACTATGTTGAATTCATTTCATCTATGTGCCATCTATCCCATCAAACTTAAAATAAATGATATCAAAGAAACATTTAAATCTGCTTCATATCTTGACTTACATCTAAAAATAGCAAAATTCACACAGCGACTACATATATAGTATATCTTCCTGTTGATACGATATTCAAGATCTTGCGTTTTCTAATACGATTTCTTTGAAAGAGTTTTTCTGCTAACGAGGAAGCTTTTACAACAAGGGTTCCAATTGGCAAAGTGGAAGTCCTAACTTCAAAAATACACGGACGCCATTACAGATGACGATGGATATGTTTCAATTGTCGTAACCTTAATCCCGTCCTCGTTTCTCGAATTTGACATCCCCGAATAAGACGTATCACCATATAAGACTTATATGGGCAACACAACATGGGCCGAATGTGGAGCAGAATCTGCTTACCCTTCTGCTGCACCTGAAATCAGCCCGCTCTTTGGTGTGGTTCGTGTTGCTCAGTCTTCGGTTTCCTATGTTGTGTTTTGTGGACTATTGTTTGTCTTTTCGTGGTTATTTTCCATATTTGCCTTGGCATTGCCAGTTTGTCTTCGACTTATGAGTTTGAATATTTCTTTGTTACCTTCTACCTGTCTTTTAAAAAGAGGGAATATTAGATAAAAGCACATGACTTATTCCATGATCAATAAAACCACGACATCTTACAGTAAAATACAACAAATGCATGTCCATTACAAACAAAATTTTCAAAAGCCAATAGCAAAATTGTGTTGATGAAATGATATCTGTATAAAATAATCAAAATATTTTTAAGTTGATTTTGAATATCATAATTGCATCCACTTTTTCATATATTTTTCTTAATTTAACCATTAATAAAGAGAACACATCTCGTAGTACAAAAACACTTAACCAGTAAGGTATGAGTAATGCCGCTTTGTCCGACGAACAAAACCTTGTTAAACTAAAACGAATGATTTTTGAGTACATGATGGATTATTTAAAAGAATTATTGTTGTGCGCAACATATAAAACTCCAAATCACCAAATACACGGACATCGTGAAAAACAAAGAAGATTAAGTTTTCTCTTAGAAAGCCTACATAAATTGTGTAAATAAACTCATCATAGATACCAAGATTGAAATTTTGTATATACGCCAGACGCGCGTTTCGTCTACAAAAGACTCATCAGTAACGCTCGAATCAAAAAATATTAAAAAGCCAAAACAAATACGAAGTTGAAGAGCATTGAGGACCAAAATTCCTAAACGTTTTGCCAAACACAGCTAAAGTAATCTATACCTGAGGTAGAAAAGCCTTAGTAATTCAAAAATTCTAAGTTGTGTAAACAGTTAATTTATAATTATGACCAAATCAATGATAAATCATGTCAACACAGAAGTGCTGACTACTTTGCTGGTGATACCCTCGAGCAATAAAAACTACACCAGCAGTGGCATCGACCCAGTTGTTGTAAATAAACTCATCATAGATACCAGGATTGAAATTTTGTATATACGCCAGACGCGCGTTTCGTCTACAAAAGACTCATCAGTGACGCTCATAACACATGCTCTTGTTTCAAATATAGCATTATTCGCTCAGAATAATTATATTTTACGATGGAAGTTGGTATACCAAACATTTATTGCAAACGGGAAGACTTTTTCTTTCGTATCATTAATTTTCCTTTTCTTAAAGGCGATGTCCCGTTTTCACATAAATATGCAATGTATCCCTCAGTTAAATTCGATTTGCTTTTCTTTGCGTTATTGTCTACGATTACAATTTAAGCGATATTTTCTAATAAACATACATTTTTTATGACAATAATTTGGATATCATAACTTTTCTTCTTGGCGTTATATACTTTTATTAATATCATCTATCAAGTTTCACAAGTATTATTGTTTTTTTTTGGTGGAGCTATATTTTTTTTCCCTACATCAACTGAATTATTCAATAAGGACTATCCTTTATTTCTAAAATGAGGGCTTCTCTCAAAATGATATTGTAAGACTGCAAATGATTTATAATAAATATGAAAAGAAAATAACTCATCAAAGATACCAGGCTTGTAATTTGGTAGGCCAGACGTGCGTTCAGTCGACATAAGACTCATCAGTGGCGCTCGAATAAAAACTGTTAGAAGGCCAAATCCTGCACAACGTTGAAGGGCATAAATAACCGAATATTCCGAAAAGTTGTGCTAAATACGGCTAACCGATTTACTCACGTCTAGTTCATGCCTCCCTAGTGTAGGTTATTCAACCGTAACTTTGAAGCCAAGTTTGAATTGCTGATGAAATAGATGTTAAATACTTCGATAGAGGTTTCATGGAGAATGTGACAAAATAAGCATTATTTCTTTGTTTGAAATAATGAATATATTATACTTTTATTGTCTTACCCAGCATTCGCCTTTTACACAGATGTTGTTTGGATTTTCATAGGTACAAGGAGTGCCATCCTCAAGCTCCATATCATCAAAACTCGTCGTTTTTCCTGTATCATTTGATTGACATGTAAATTTACACTGGTCTTTTTCTAGAAATACAGAAAAAACTTTGATATATTCATGATCCGTTAATATAACTTTTAAAATATAAGAATGCTTAAAATTTGGATACAGCATAGATTTTACACTCATTTATACGTGGTTTTCCGTGAAGTGCAATTTTAGCTGTATTTTTAAATACCCTTTATTAATTCTAGCTTAACATAATGGTTACTCTGTCCAATTTTCGATTTTTTATCAATTTATGGGTATTTACTTTCATCTTGTTTGATAATAGAGAGGCGAAAGATACAAAAGGGATACCCAAACCTATGAGTCATTGAAATTGATTTTAAGTATCATTTGATACATTTCATTGATTTGTAATACAACTACTCTCTACGAATAATGACTCATCCGTTTAGAGGTTTCTTAAAATATATTTGTGTTCATACAGACACATTCGAAGTGTATGCTTATATCTAGCCCATATACTGCCTCTTTCAGTGGTGAAAATCCTTCTTTTTTATTTCCCCCTGAGGTATGTATATTTTACCTTCCTCTTTTTGATAAGCCAGCCATGTATGAGCACGTCCTCGTATTGGTATTCCATTCAAAGCAGAACACTGCAAAGCACGTAGGTCTATGTACTCTTTACATTCTTTCTAAACAATTAAAAAAAGAAAATTTTTTTAAAGTTATAACAGAAATCCGTCGAAGTTACGTGGTAACGGTTTTGGCTTTAACATTTCGTTTCAAAGGACTTTTTCCAACAATGTTCAATAAGGAACAAATAAATGAATGTATTTTGTACACTAAGATGACACATTAAAAACAACTGGAATAGTATCGAATTTTAGCCCAGAGATAGATTATAATACAGTAGTCATTTCATATTAAGAATTGCCAATTTATAAATTATTCTTTTTAAGCTATTTACTTACAAACAATAAAAAGTGTAAAAATGTAATAGCTATGGAAAATTAGTACTTACACCAGTTGTGCATGTATACACTTCTTTATCGTCACCCTCACAAGGTTTACCACCATATGCTGGTCTAAAATGAACAATACAGAATATAACAAATAAGAATATCTATAAATTACCATTCAATCTCTTTATATATATATAAAAAAATGTCGCTATAAGTCTATGACACATCAACCTTAAGACATAAAAAACCAAAAGACACCTACAGATTAACATAATAATAAACAATAGAAAATGTGAAAATTTAACTTTGTTATATTGATCTCTCTGGATATGTTCATTTTAAATGATTTACATGTTTAGAACATTAGTAAACTACTCCCGACTCATTTTTGCTCACATCAAATTTCACCAAAAGTTAAATGTGAAAATTTCGACAAGTTTATCATATCATAGTTTCAAGATGATATCATTATATTCATTTATCAATGTCAAACATGTGAATGCCAGTATTTTGTTTAATGAACAAGATATCCAACGTCATAAAATTCCACCGTATTTGTTTAATTTGTGTTGTAATTTGAACAGTAATTTACAATTGTTCGTAAAAAAAGGTATTACAAGATAATTGTTGTATTAAAGCTGATTTGATTTTAATCAAGTATCTTGTTCATTCAAGTTATTACACATCTACCTTTGCATATGTACTTTCTAAGTTCCATAACTTCAAGTAATTGAAAATGTACCTAAATGATGTAGTACTTTTACAGTAACTGTACTATTTCATAATCATAGTTGCATAGTACTGGACTTGTACTTCAAGTTGTAAGTAACAGGTTTTTGTTAGTGTGTAGTACATTTAAGGTACAAAGCCAGACTAGTACTTTAAAGTTATTAAGACTATAGTAAAGTTTCCTACCAAATTACAATTAACACTATTTACTATGTATTTATCTTATCCTCATAGAACTACCCTACGGTGGTCCAAAACGTATAATTTGTAGTACAACTTTAGTAGTGTAGCATTATGGTACTAAAAAGCACAAAGATTTTAAAATACTACTATCAGTTCTTAATTATTTTAGTACATTTTCAGCATTGTACCGTTAAAGTACTAAAAAGTACATGTCTAAAAGAAGCTGTGTACAAAGTTATTCTCTCAAATGAAAGTTAAGACCGACATACAACATAAGGTTCATATTTATGTAAGGAAGTGTTCGGACAACTAAAAAGTATGAACTTGTAGGCATTTTGAAATGTTTTTTTCTATAAAAACCAGTAAATCAGTTGAACGAAATCAAGCCAGATATGTTACTTCTAATTATATCGCTTCACATAAACAAATCAGCTTTAGACAAAGGTTGCAGAAACAAACTACTGGTAGACACACTTAATGATATAGAGTGTCTTCATCTTCGAGCACCACTCACAGCGAAGATGCAGAAATAGCCTTTACTACAATCCTCCTGCTCTCCTAATTCTATTAAAAAAAGAAAGAAATAGGCGATATACATCATGACTTCAGTCGTTCTTTCTGTGCCACTTACCAACAAGTGTTTATCTTTTTGTAATGGTGTTATATTACCATGCAAAGTAAATTCCCTTTACTAGTAAAAATAACATATACATGCATATTGATGGATATGTATACCTAGGATTGTTACATCTCCGACTTCTCTCTTTAATACCGACTTCACAGTCAGTTGAACAACTTGACCAGGATTCCCACTCTCCCCATTTTCCATCTCTTGGTTTATTGTGACCATGGTATGAACATTTTCCATCCATGCACCAGTACTAGGATGGAAAATAATGAAGAAGAACTTCACAGAAGATTTACAACATTATTGTTGCTTAACTATTATATAACTAATCATACTATGATTTAATCATCGGCAACACATCATCAATTGTAGCCTGATTTCATTTTGGGTGATCTTTCCTTATACACAAATTCAAAGTTATGCAAGACGGTTCTTTATAACTGATAGAGCACAACACTCGTGACACTCATTAAAATTATAAAAAATAAAAGTTATATTGGTATATTACATATTCAATATACTGAAATATACAACACAGAAAGGAAATCATTCTTTGGAAACTCCAAAGCAAAGGGTAACGTATGTGTTGTACATTCCAATTTTAAAAAAATCTCTTAAATTGACATCGAATTCATTAAAACGGAGTTGAGTTGAGAAGACAACATATTCAGTAAAATTTGGATCTAGTAATATTATGGTAAATTTCTACCAAAACAGATAAGATGTATAAACCTAAAGTGAACTGAAGATGTCTTGTACGTGAATTATTGAGTTTTTTTTGTAATAAAAGAGTCATGGATGAAAAGTGCAAAACAAGAAAAAAAAAAAAAAAAACACCATACAAATGGCAAAATAGATTCTCTCTTCAGTAAGCAGGATTATAATGACAAACGGATTATGCTATTAACGCAACAAAAAAGTAATGTAAAGTCTTTTTTTAACATATATGAGTGAAATACCTTTCCTGATGAGCAAGGTGTGCCATTTAAAGGCCTTCCTCTTTTTGTTTTACACAGTCTCTGGTTAGACTTTTCAGCGCACCACAATGTATCACAAAGGTCACCATAGTACTGGAAATAAAAAAAAATCTTCTAAATATATGTACACACATTTTATCTTTTTTTTCGCATACATACCAGCATAAAAAGAATCATATTTTTTTATTAATACTAATGAACTAACTTTCAAGAAGAAATACTCCGTACTCGAGTGCCACTGCAGAGTCTAATGTAGACGAAAACAAGTATAACAAAAATACCGAACTCCAGAGTAAATTCAAATTGGGGATGTTTATAAAAACTGACAAAATCGAACGTTGGACTTAATCAACGATCGGAACGAATGGAAAACAACTGTCATATTCCTGACTTGTAACAGGCATTTTCCGAAGAAACGCGCGTCTTGTGTGCCAAATTATAAGACTGGTATTATTGATGAGTTTAAACAGCAAACATATTTGATTGTCAAGAAAGAAAAAAAGGATATTTAAGAAGTATTTTACCTTTATTTTAGACTTTGCTTAAGGCAAAGTATAGTACTTAGTCGGTATTTTGGACTTTTATTAACTAGTGTATGTATTTAGATCTCGTTAAACTTCATTTTTATATAAAAATGATATATTTAGTGTTTTTACTAAAAATCTTAGGGGTCACCGGATTGGTTTCGTCATTAAAATTCAATTAGTCTTGATATATAGAGTGAAAACATGTATTGAAGCTTACCGATCTACACGCCATATGATTTTCACCAAACTCATATCTGCATTGGTCATCTAAATTAAATGACTTTCCAAGAGGGTCATTTACACCTTTCAATGGGTCCTTGAAGGGATTGTTGTTCATGCAAGTCAAATATCTGCAAAATAGAAAATTTTAAGCTTTAAATTATGTATTTATTCATGCACTTCGTAAGATGGAAATTTTCTATGCGTTTTTTAATGAGACAAACGTTTCGAAACGACTAAGTTTGATGGCGACAATACAGATTGTCGACGAAGTTGATTTACCATTGCCAAATCCCTGGTTAAGTACTTTCCTTGTAAAATGCAATCCTCTATCATAACAATTCTGATCGGAAATTCAAGGCCGGGATACCGTTGTTTTCAGTTATTTCTACTCATAGTAATTGAACGTCGTACATTTCATGATAAAGACACATTTTCTTCTCCGTTGTTACATCTCCTAAAAGATTTAAAGTTTATTTTGGTATAACTGTAAAATGAGTATTAACAATTGACCCTTTACTTGTTTCTATTTGGTTGACTTATTTTCATTTTGGGAGTTCAAATTTCAAATAAAAAATGAAAATTTCCGCAGCAGTTTTATTGAAGTAGAACACATGGATTACTAGTATATGACCTTCAATGTGATAATGCAAGGTGTCAGAGGGAACTTAGTTTCGATATGCTGTAAATAAACAGCTGCAGCATTATCGCATGTGAAATAATCTTTTGAATTAAAGATAAAATACATACGGCAAAGCTTGTTTAATTCTTTCATTACTACACCGTGACCACCAGTAGTGATGCAGCGTTGACTGTACCATAGATGCCATCATACTGTATTGGAATTCTCGTCCGTTACAATCGTTCCCGTGACCATCATGATAAACACCTATACTAATAAATGAGTTTAATATCACTGTTTCAAAATAAAATAAAAGGACAAAATGAAAGTGATATGTTAAGGCTGTATTATAATTTATTCTTTTACTATTTAATCCAACTCACCTTTTTCGAAGAGCCGAGGTAAGCTTTTCTTTCGATTAAGAAACAAATCAAATTACTAAACTTGTTGTGGAAATCTAAACACAAGTGTGCGCCTGAATCATTTCTATAGGTTTTAATGGAAAAACTGGATGGATTACCCAATGGGCTTACCAACATATTAAAATAAGGTGATTTGATCACACTCTCTACGGTGGTAGAATCTATATGTTACCCTTTAACAAAAGTAAAATAGTGGAATTCAGCTTGCGTAAGTAAATAAACTCATCACATAGATACCAGTTAATGTTGGCTAATAAGCATAAGTGCTCTCAAGTTTTCTTTTGTAAATGCATTTTCAGTAAAGTTATTTTAGTGTTAATTAGTTTAGTAATGTCATTCTAATCATTAAAATACGAAAAGTCCGTTACTATATGTTTCCAAGATAAAACAAAGGAAGATATACACCCAATATTCGAATGATTAATTTTCTTTTTTTTTTTTTTTTTTTTTTTGATAATGAATAGTACATTTTACAATTACTGACTTTTTTCAAATTTTGTAATTTTTTGAAAAGGCGAACAGCACCAAGGTAAAACTGTATCCCTGTCTATACAAAACTTATGGAAGATAGGCGAAAGGTTCCAAAGGGATATTCAAACTCATAATTCGAAAACAAACTGGCAAAGACATGGCAAAAGACGAAAAACGACAAACAACTGTAGACAAAACACACCATAGAAAACTTAAAGACTGAGCAGCACGAACCCAATCAAAAACAAGGGGTGATCTGATGTGCTTCAAAAGGGTAATAATATCCTGCTCCACATGTGGCTCCCGTCGTGTTGGTCTTGGAAGTACAAACCCCGATGATAAGGCTAATTCGGAAAGAGCATGTTTTGATTTGTTTTGATGTACGTAAGCTTTTAAGTAATAACCTATTTGCAAACCCATTTTAACAATAATTATGAAATGTATTTACGAAGTAAAAAATATTATCAGATCCGGCACAATACACTTTGCTTGTTTCACTTGCTTTGTAAAGGCAGGGGATATAGTTTGTCCTACCCAGGTTTTAACGCTAAATATTTCTTCCAACTGTTTTTGGTTTTAGCACCACTGCAGACGAAACGGACATTTGAATATCTTTGATGGAAATTTTTATCTCTGCCAAATGTCTTTTAGGGCGTTTCTTTGTAAAGCTGTTTGGGTGTAAATTTTAATGTATATCATTTACTTGGCATCAATCCTTAAAACCTTAAGCGATAAATGTACTGTTATAAATGTTTGCTTAGATGTATACGATCATTTTCATTTTGTAACTTATATTTTCATAATAAAAATATTTTTATTGACATAACTGTTTTCCTCATAACAAATAATTACTTACACGTGAGCTATTTCGTGAGCAACTATGAAAGCTGACGTAAAGCCTTCGTCTTTGATGACAGCACAGCTCCGAGATGGGTTACACAACCCTGTTATTGGTGCATATCCTACAAACGGTTCACCATAGTATACTTAACATACTTTCCTAGACAATTTGTTAGTCATTAATTGAACATTAAATGGTTTAAGTGTTTTTGTGATATTTATGTCTATAATTTCTGTAAGCTTTGAAAAGGTACTAACGTAAAAGTTAACTAAAACTGATTCATCTTGAACATTAAAACCATCAACAGTAATTTGCATGAGACATAGTGACCTAGATATGAGCAATATAACAAGACCTTGAGACAATGAGAAATAAAGATTTATCATATTTTCGGATACAATTTATTCAAAAGAATAATAGAATTTTATTAAGTCAAATTTCTATTTTAGTAAGATTTGCATCTATATCAAAATCACACTGATATTTATTCATTGAGATGACATATGCATTTTTTTGTTTTCAATAAATAATTTATTCTTACAGGGAAATAAAAAAAAATCTTTGTTTGAAAACGTTTATTTTGATATTTTGAAACGTTCCTTTGTATTGAGTCAACACATTTGACAGTACATTACTGACTCGTACATACATTTAGGACATAAAAGTATATATCTGTAAATGTTAATACTGACTAAGTAATTTACCAATTATATATCTGTTTGGATATCTGTTGGTGCAAATTCGATTCAATTTTACTCAACAAATTTTAGTTTTCTACAGAAATTAAACTGTTATCTTAAAATATAAAAGTTTAAAATATTAAAAACTATAGTAAATATGGTGTATTTTAGCTACAGACATTTTGTTTTGCCACCAACTTCATTCCGCACATAGGTTTATATCGAAAAGATATGTATATGCTTACAGAACATGAATGGATGCCATTACAGACAGAATTTTGTTGGAATTTTACGAATAAGTCCCTCTCTTAGCTCATTACTAAATTCGACTTTTCGTTACTATGAGATAAATATTACCCAAACATTTCCATATATAATACTGGAATGAAATATACCGGCTATTCATGCAATTTGAGCGGTTACCTTTACACGGTATATGGGCTGTAAAAGAGCTCATATACCCTGTGAACAAAAACTATATATCAGAATGCTAATAAATGTTAAAAGCAGGGTACTGTATTATAATATAATTGTTTTTCGGGCTCATATTCTTTGTCAGTGCCCTGTATATATATATATATAACACTGAAAGAGAATATGAAGATCCTGAATAACATAAAATTTTCATAAACAAACGAAATAATTCATATTTCCTCGTTTGAATTTATTTTCTTTGTACATTTAAGTTGGCGTGTATTTATATTGAATATATTTGGACAATGACGCTCCAATGAGCCTGCATCGCAGACATGACTGTATATGTCTTTGGAAATAACTTTACAAGGTTATTCCAGAAGGAATAATGCTGACCAAATTTTTAGCACACGTTGATAAGAATTTGAATGAAAAATGATTCATATTAAATCTATATAAATGACAGCTGATGAACTGAATGAGTTAGGTAACTTAGATATTATTTAAATGCGAATTTATCCACTTAAACATTAGTCAAAATAATAAAGAGCAAACATTCCTTTCAGATCTCTGTATTGGGGCCTAAAATATAATCTATTTCCAAAACTATATTTATAAGCAAACAAAAATAAATATGTAATAGTTACCTCTATAAGAAAGTCTGCGACGAACTATGTGACAAAAGAAACAACAATCGTACCATACGCTCATATGATTATACAAGGATTTCCATTAAATTTTATACTGAGACGGTTCGTAATATATTTGTGAATATTAATGCGTGTCAAGTCATCCTTAGAAAGAAGACCCTTTTTATCTGAAATGTTCAGATATGTCACAGTTATTTTCAGTTCCTTAACGATTGACATGTCTTGTAGTAAAATTCCACGTATGTATTTTTACTCATTTCTATCTTTATTTACTTACAGAATTAACTTACGGGACACAAAAAGTATCATTTTCCAAAATAATGAAATAATGTTAATATTTACCTGCCGGGCCGATGGCATTTCTTGTTATCATTACAGAGACATCGTGTTTAGATCCTACAGCGTACCGGGGATGCGATGCCATGTACGCACAAAACCTATCCACAGTAACCCTAGCATCGTTCTTCACATATACAGCTTTTACCTGTTAAATATATGTATACAAATGACAGAATGTGATAATATTCTTACAATTTGATGTCATAATATTCTTAAAATTTAAATGAATGCAAATAGTAACTTTGTAATAAACATAACTTATGAAATGAATAAAAATAGGACCCGGGTTAATGGCCACTTCAAAATACAGCATTAGTATCGTTTGCAAGTCAAAATAATCAATTCCTTATGACATTAACGTTATGTAATTATTATGTACAAACGAACAATGAATTTCAAAACATCTACATCGTAGGGCGAGTGCATCTTGTAACATTCGTACCTTACTGAAAGTGCATATTGTAATACATGTAATGGGCTATTCATTTTTTAAGGGTCTCCCAGAACTAAAATTTATATATGGATGTATTGGTACGCTTCCAATATATAAACAAAACTTCAATATTAATTTTTACACAAAGTGGTCTCTAGTATATTTAAATTCCGAACTTCATTCTAAGGTTTGCGCACGATCAACGCTCTTATACCACTATGAAACTATTAAAAGAGAGGCGAAAGATACCAAAGGGACACTCAAATTCATAAGTCGAAAATAAACTGACAACGCCATGGATAAAAAAGAAAAAGACAAACAGACAAACGATAGTACACAAAACATAACATAGAAAACTAAAAAATGAGCAACACAAACCCCACCAAAAACTGGGAGTGTTCTCATGTGCCCCGGAAGGGTAAGCAGATCCTGCTCCACACGTGGCATCCGCCGTGCTGCTCATGTTAGAACAAACCCGGTGATAAGTCTAGCTTGGTAGGTCACATTCGAGGAAAAGGGGACGGGACTGTAGTTACGATAATTGGAATATATCCGTTTTCATCTGTGAAACGGATATTCCATAACGGTCAACAAACTCGTGATGGCGTCCGTAAAATTTACGAAAGGGACGATCCCAACTTCACTAATTGGAACTCTTTGTTTAGTAGCTTCCTTGTGAGCAGCAACCCTCTATCAAGGAAATCATGATAGGAAATACAAGCCCTGACATATCGTATCAACTTGGAGATATATACTCCGTATGCAGGAGCTGCTTAAATGTTCCTACATAGAAATGGAAAGTTCACAATATGTAAGCTGAAATCATCTCTTGTGTCGTTAAAGTTTTGTTTTCAACCGATCTGCATTGTCCTTTTCTAGATGTAAGTCAAGATATGAGGTAGACTTAACTGTATCTGTTGTATCCTTTATCTCAAGTTCGATGGGAAAGATCCGTTCAATATAGTCACCAAATTTTGAATTATTTAGTAAGAGAACATCACCTATATAGCGGAGAGTGAAGATAAAGGATACTGCTAACTTCTTTTCTTTCTTCCTAAGAAGTTCCTTATGAAGTCAGCCTCATATGAATTAAAGAACAAGTCGACAAAAAGAGGAGCACAGTCGATTGTTTGTTGAAAAACTCGTCCTCCAAAAGCAACAAGTATGTTGTCAATCTAGAAATCAAGATACCAGCTTATTATTTCGTACGACACAACACTCATTAGTGGCACACGAATAAAAAAAAGTGTCAGAAGGCCAAATCAATTACAAAGTTGAGGAGCACTGAAAACCAAAAAAAAAAAAAAAATGTGTCAAAGCACCACGTGATTATTGTCTGCCAATCAAAATGATAGAATCCAAATGAAAAATAAATTACGTAACTCTTGTGTTGAATTGATTTCCAAGCATCCGTACCTTACAGTAAGTGCATATTACATAAATGCGCTTTATTCAATTTAACAAGAACTCCCACTGCGCTTCTTTTCATGTATTAGGTGTATTGCTCGTTTAACACAGAAGCACTTTGCACCAAAACCAACCATCTGAGTAAACCACAATTATCGTTTTAAAACTTAAATAATAATCTCTAGTTTGTGAAGCATATCCATAATGACGTAAGTTATTAGAAAAAAACTGATGTGCTATCAAACTAATTGATTCAATACTTGTTTTTTTTTTATGTTTCACAATAGTAAACGATTTAGCATAAAGTATAACGGAAATACCGAACTCCAATGCAAATCAAAAAGTGGAGGTCAATACAAAATGACAAACGCTACTAATCAACGCAGTATGTGAAAATACAAAATGTATTATATTTGGTTTGATTTTAGGTGTAATTTCCTTTAATAATTTATTGAATGCAGAAACAAACCCGACGTGTGTGTTATTTCAAACTCGTTGTTGTGCTTGTTAACACTATAATACCTATTACCACTAGTTATAACTAGAATATTTATGACACTTTCTTAAGCCCCAGTCATGAGTAAAATATCTGATGGTACTTACATAAGAGCTTGTCATAAGTAATATTTATTTGTGGTATTGCTATAAGTACTAGCCATGAGTAAAATACTTCTTCCAGGAATACCTCAATACATCATAATAGCACCTGGATTCTTTGATGTGGTTTATACTCTCTCTCTCTCTGTCTCTCTTGTGTTAGGTAAGCATTAGTGAGAAGTAAAATATCTGCCTTACTTACAGTTGCACCAGCCATAAGAAAAATATGGATAATACTTACATCAGCATTGTCCATAAGAAAAATGTTGGTGGTAACAATTTCTATATCGGATTCTAGTGTATCATGCTTATATACCCGATTTACCTGAAAAAAATAAAGTGTATCATGTTTATATACCCGATATACCCGACAGACAAAGTGGATTATGTTGTTGCAACCGCTTTACATGAAAGACAACGTTTACCGTATTAATGTTCAGGTAATTGTCCGTAAAACCTGGTTAAACCAACCACTTTCATTCAAAAGTGCTTAAAGAAGCACAATGACAGTGAATCGTTAATTGTTCCCCTTAAAGTTAACATTGTATTGACATTGTTTTTTTTATATATATCTGGTAGTTTTCTTAAGAGGTCAAACTCACTAAATATTTGTTTAAAAAAGAGTTTAATTATCTGAATTTTACGGAAGCGTATTAGCGCCACACATTTTTTTAAAATTTTTCTTCCTTTCTTTGCGTTAGATAACGCAAACCTTTGCGTTATAACGCAAATATCTTGATTTCAATTATTCATTAAGTTTTATATATATGTCCGTCTGTCATTCATTTCGGATGTGATTTACTAGTAGATAAAAAAAGAAACATACATACAAGGCCAAATCATTATAATGAATATGCATAGGAATAATGGAATACTTGAAGTGCAATTATACATAAATTAAGACTGATTTGTGCATCAGAAAAGTATATAATTTAACAAGAAAATAGATATAGTTTAGTATGTAGTCATATTTAAATTGAAAGATCAAAAATAATGTCATACAATTGTGAAACCTCCAAGTCAAATAGACAAAATGATCTTTCTGCTTTAAAATGAATTATTAATAAGGAAACATTTTTTTTAAATCTCAGAATATGATCAAGATTCTTTGATAGAAAGTCATTGAATTTTCATTTCAATATAATGAAGTATTTTTAAGATGCTTGGGTAGCAATTTGAATAGAGAGAACATAATTTTATAAATAAAACATCTTCATTCTATACATTTATTGCCAAAGTGTAGCTTGTTTGAATCTAACCAACTTTACACAGTTCTCAAACGAGAGCTTACTTTGGAAGTATATTTATATTCGGTTATAGCTATATTAGCAGGGTTGATTTTTTTCCTTCGGTATAACCTCAATTTACTCAATTTTCTTTGTAATATATATACTAGTAGTAACATGGATATCGTTTTGGGGGTCCTTTATAGTTTGCTGTTCGGTGTGAGCCAATGCCTCGTGTTGAAGACCGTACTTTGGCCTATGATGAATAAAATTGAGAATGGAAATGGGGAATGTGTCAAAGCGACAACAACCCGCCCATAGAGCAGACAACAGCCGAAGGCCACCAATGGGTCTTCAATGTAGCGAGAAACTCCTTCAGCTGTCCCCTAAACAAATATGTATACTAGTTCAGTGATAATGGACGTCATACTAAACTCCGAATTATACACAAGAAACTAAAATTAATAATCATACAAGACTAACAAAGGCCAGAGGCTCCTGACTTGGGACAGGCGCAAAATTGCGGCAGGGTTAAACATGTTTTTTGAGATCTCAACCCGTTTACTTTTACGAATAGTGACTTAGATGGAGAGTTTTGTTATTGGCACTCATACCACATCTTCTTATATTATTCTGCTCATTATTAGTCAAATGTTTGCGTTTTAACGCAAAGGTTTGCGTTATTCGCAAAGGTTTGCGTTATAACGCAAAGGTTTGCGTTATATCGCAAAGGTTTGCGTTATAACGTAAATGTTTGCGTTATAACGCAAAGGTTTGCGTTATAACGCAAAGGTTTGCGTTATTTCGCAAAGTTTTGCGTTGTAACGCAAAGATAGGAAGAAAAATAAAAAAAAAAAAAATGTGTGGCGCTAATACGCTTCCGTAGAATTTTGGAGTAAGTATATACTTTAAACAAGAATATGTCCATAGTACACGAATGCCCCACTCGCACTATCATTATATGTTCATTTTGATTAGACTTCAACTTCATCAAAAACTACCTTAACCAAAAACTTTATCCTGAAGCCGGACGGACGAACGGACGCACAGACCGAAAAACATATCGCCCCTCTACTATCGTAGGTGGGGCATAAAAATGTTTTTAATAGATTTAATAAATTTCTACAATCGAAATATGATTACACAAGTCATCATTTATATTTTATACTTACTATATTCATAATTGTCAAAACGTAGCTTTCTACTTTTTCCTTTCCAATAAATTTAACAACGGACGGATCTATAGCCAGGAGGACTTCTAAGTATTTCTTGGAATCTGAAGCTTCTCTACGATGACGACTTTTATTATTGGTCTTCATTTGTATAAATTTGAAATCTGTAAATAAAAAAGCGGGAAATTTCTTTTTAATTGTATTATTTAATTATTCCCATTTCCATTCTCAATTTTATTCTCTAGAAATGATGCAACTTATATAAACTTCATTTATATATTCTTTTAAATAACAAGATTAAACAGTCAAATGTTGGGAAATATTAAAACTGAATTTAACCACAAAAGCTTTCAGCAATGAATATATATATATATATATATATATATATATAGAAAACATATGCAATTTTTCATTGATCAATTGTTTGTAACACAATACAAAAACACTCTTTTAAATTTAAGTGATGTAGTCTAGTACCATCTTTAATTGATATGAGTCAATAATTAAATGCGAAAGGTAATTGATGATAATTTGTTCTCTGTGTGTAGTAACCGGACTAAAAGATATGTATGGTACAGGCAAACATTATATTGTTAAGAATTGTGGTGAGTGATTGTTGTTTTCTTTACGTCCAGTAGCAAACATTCCATGCATGTTCAGACCGAGAAAAAATTAATAAATACTTCAATAGGATGGTCCTGCATTAGGGTTATATCGGGGTTTAGGGCGGGAAATTCCAAAATGCCACTAGGAAATGAAAGTATGTTTGATAGGAACAAAAATTTAGATTTGCAACAAGCAATTTACGGAGCCCTCAAAGAGTTATTGTAAGAGTTATTGAACTTAATGAAAGTGTGGTACTCTCTACTCAAGGCATTGGATTTAACGTCCGCATTCTGGCAGGATGTGGTTGCGCATTTATACATCCGGCGCAACCAAACGGACGCTGAACTTTAGCACAAAGAGATAACCATAGTTTCATACCTTGTTAACTCTTGGGGTCTCTTATCTGAGGACATGTGTCTTTTTGAATGATTTGATTTGATACACGGATCTGATATTTTTTGACACATACAATCTTTAATTGCATTATTTTGCCAAAAATGACACATGACTGCCGACTTATAATACAGTAAATAAGATAGATCAAAACATCTAATAATACAAATTATAATGGATTCATGATTGTCAATGACTAAAAGAAATTTTGGAATCATGTTTCCCTTTTTGTTTTATGGTAATACACAATCTGAAATCTTCCGATCCCAACTGTATGATATACGGTGAGCTAGGACGTTTTACACTTAATATTGATGTAAAATTAAGGATGATATTATGGGAAAACAGTCAAAGTATTCTTGTATTATAAATAAACTACTGTACCACCTGTAGTGTACCAAAAACATAGATTTTAAATGGTTAAGATTTGTTAAACGTATTTTTGATGAATGTGGGTTTTCTTATATCTGGAACACACAGTACTTTTTAAATGATGTATGGTTGAAATATAATATCAAAGCAAGATGGTGTAATCAATTCAAACAAATGTGGCATGAGACTATTTAAAACTGTTCGAAAGCCTTGAATTACCGTATTTTTAAGAATTTATTTTGTTTTGAAGAATATTTTTCTTTATTACATTGGTAGCAATGAATTACATTGATTTCCCAGTCAAAAAAACGATAATTTCACATGTGAAATAAACGTGGTTATTCCATATTGATAGAAATTCAGTAAGTTTTTCTATCTGAATTGGATTTTGAATAAATAAGTTTATTCCATATTGAAAGAACTTTAGTAGGTTTTTCTATATGAATGGGATTTTGAATAAATAAGCATATTCACCTACGGAAAAAGTATATTCACCGCGTAAATTTACAATATGTAACCATAAACTTTCAGTCGAAATTGAAAGATGGTACAATATAGAAAGGAAAAAAATGTGTAATTTATGCAATCTAGACATTGGAGATGAATTCCATTACATTATAAATTGTTCACATTTTATAGAAGAGAGAAATAAATTTATAATTCAAATTAATAGAAGGCCAAATATTATACTATTTACTGAAATTATGTCATCACAAATAGGACAGATCACATAAATTTATGTAAGTTTATACGAATTATAAACAAGCGAGTGTGTCCTCCTGAATAAATTGAAATTGTTTTTGATGTTGTTGTATATATTGTATATTTATATATATGTTTATGTATCTAATGTAATGTATTACATGTCTTCTCTGTACCTATGTATTTGGTGATGAGAATAAAGATGTATATATACAAATGCTGCGATATTTATTGACGAAAAAAGAGATTTTTCTGAGAGAATCGAAACTTGGACAACTCGAATTAGTAACACATTGGTTTCCTCCATACCGGTTTCTCGTCAAAAGACACATTTGAATATGTTCTCATTAAGGTTGCAGTTTGTAGATTACTTGAACGAATTCAAAATGTACTTATTTTTTGTTATGTCTTTGAAAATTGAAAAATTAATATGTTTTCAGTTTAAAGCAATGGAAAATATTCCAAACGACCAAAAGTTTTTCTGGTGCCATTCATTGGTTTATTCATCAGTTCAGTCCTATATATAACTTAATAAAGAAAGTTCAATTTGACAAAAAGTAAAAAAATATTGGAGAATATTCCAATAAGCCCTATTTTTTTCTTTATTAATTCATCGTTATTTTTATAAGTTTTCTATATATTGTTATTGTAAAGAAAGTTTGTTTTAACAAAACGTGTTTTAATATGTGTGTCATTTAAAAGTTTTCGCAATTAAAGTTTCTTTTGCTCATTCGTTAGTCCTTATTTAGGACTTCCGAATTACATTGCTTTGAAACATCTTTTCAAAAGACAAAGAATCTACATAAATTTTTGTCATGCATTGGCATACACGAGAAACCATTTTTACACCATCTTGGGTGGGGTATCATTAGGAACTAATCCAGAAAGTATTTTGTTTCTACTATTTAATTCAAAACTTGAAATTCACATTTTGGATCCGTCTGTCAATCATTGCTGTAAAGACATATTTAACTTATGGTTTTACAACAATGGTTAAAGTGTAAAACAATGATTATACTTTACATAATTAAATTCTTGTTCAAATACGATATGAAAAAAGCGAATCGTTAAACGCATTTACAAAAATAACCCAGTTGTGATTTATTTAGCAGAAATGTTTGTTATTTTGTTTTTGACGCATATATGTTTGTTCCATACCTTTAACTCGACAAGCTGTTAACTTGTGTAATCCTGTTTTGTGGTAATCATCATCTAAGTTCTCTATAACAAACTCGTAACCATTTGTCAAAACATAGCCATTCTGTAAAAACAAAGAGTTGTTTATCTGATCTTTATAAATTGCGTAAGTAAAGTACTTTTCTTGTTGTGAATATTATGAAAGCTACTGGTAAAATGTTTACACAAAACAGTTGACAGAAAGAATATTAATAGATTAAAATAGATTTGGATTTTCATTGGAGTTCGGTATTCTTGTTATTTTACTTGTATACGTATATACCTCGTCTGACATTTTAAGACTAACAATATTGGGGGAAGGTGTAAAAGGCAATACAGAGATACGAGATATATATAAGATACAATAAAATGTAATATGAAATCAAATCAAGGGTGTAGGCCTAAACCAGGGGCGGATCCAGCCATTTTTAAACGGCAACCCAGGATAAACGGTGGGGGGTTCCAACTATATGTCCCCATTCAAATGCATTGATTGTAAAAAAAGGGGGGTTCCAACCCCCGGAACCCCCCCCCCCCCTTTTCCCCTTGGATCCGCCACTGTACACTAATCAGTTTTCATTTAGACAGATAAACGTGATAAAAGGATAGAATTTTAATTACTATTTATCAAATATCACCTCTGGGAACTTTAGATAAATTTGTCAACACCAATTTAAAACACAAGCATTAGAATCACTTTTAAATAACAGCTGCAGATAATACTTTCACTTTACTTGAGGTTATTATTGGCCTGTGAAATTACTTCCATGGTCATACCAAATATTTTTCATATGAGCCACGGAATATTGTAGAGTTTGTCCTATTCTGTACTGCAGAAACACGATGTGTTTGGTCCTGGAGAATAGGCAAACGTGGCTGTTAGGTATTTTCAGACATTCAGCAAAATGAAGTAAGAAGTTGTACTAGACATACATGTATATAAGGTGATTCCATGTTTTAAGACTGTATAAAAAAACTGTACAGTGAAAATTGGTTTACTTATTCAGTACATGACTGCTTTAAATGACGTTTGCAGCCATGCTTAATTAAGACTTCGATTTAATTAATTAAGATATAAATTTTTGTATATTTCACAGGTATTTTATTTCATGTATCTCGTATCTTGTATCTCGTATCTCGTATCTTGTATTTCTGTATCTCGTATCTCTGTATTGTCTTTTACACCTTCCCCAATATTGGTCTGCGTCGCTTTCATCTAATAGTTGTTTACATTGATGTATGAAGGCATGCAGATGGAAAACTTAGCAAATAAGATGTTTGTCAGTTGTAAATGATGATAATACTTACCTCGCATATGTATGTTGAGTGTCTCTCTTCAAATGACAATCTACATCGGATAACCGCTAACACCACAACTTACATATACTTCGTCAGAAATTTAGCTCAACAATGCTGAATCTCAAATTTGCTGTACAACAATTTTTCCCTTGGCGGGATTTGAACCCATGCTTCTGTTAAAACGTGACAACAGCTCCCCCTGCCCCCCTCCCCTTTTTGCACTGTCACAGTTCTCAAGATTACAGAAGACAAGCGTCGGTACCTTTCCTTCAAACAATTTATAGCTGGAATACGATATTCAGGGATTTGGTCGACATTCTACATTAGATAACCGCTACTGATGAAGGATATTTTTTATCCACATATCTATTAATTTTTGTTTTCTTTATTCAAAATCGTAGCATCATAATTTACTTAAATTATCCTACATTTATCACACTTACATGTTTTAAAACGTATACATATAAAATTTCCGAAAACAAGCGTGTGTTGCATTCATATGACCGATTTGGTGATGCATTGCAACAGTTTTTATATTTCAAACCAAACATATTCAAGAACATGCTCTTTTATACTATTCTTATTCTTATTCTGGTATATAGATAATTTCCTAAAAGAACGAAGCATTGTATTAAAAAAAAACAAATCCTATATGGTATATTCTTCAGTAATTGCTTGTTGTTTATTCCAAAAAAAAATAATAAGAACGCGAAACAAGTCAAGATCCGGTCCCTTTATTAGCTGCATTGCCATTATAATATATAAACAAATTGGCATTCTAAACATTCATACATACCAAGTTATCACAGATAGATACAGCTGCTATACTACCAGCTTTCCCAACTACGATTCCTTGATAAGAACATTCATCATGAAAACTAGAAGACAGTGTTTCATTACCATCGTCCCATGTAATATGGATATTTGATAGACTCTGAATAGATTTTTGTAATTGTAACGTATGTAAACCGTTCTTCCATTTAAATGATATGTATAGGTATTGATATGATGTGGAATTATTCAAATCACTGACAAATTTTCCATTTCTGTTTGATATGTATGGAATTATCACAGATTGTTCTTCATCTAAACACACAGATCTTAGTGATCCTAAAAAACAAAATATACATATTATACAGTAAAACCTGCTTAAGAAACCACCTTTATATTAAGCAAAAACCTGTGTTATAAGACCATTAATTTTAGGTCCTTCTGTAGTGCATTTCATATAGATTGAACCTGTATTAAAAGACCACTTGTCTTATGAGGCCACTTTTTTGCTTTCCTTTAAGTGGTCTCGACCGGAGTTTGAACAAAGTATAAAATTTAACTGAGTCGTTATGAATAGGAAAGGTGGACCTTCCATTTCGATTGATCTATTATTGTTTTCTTTAACGTCCAAATGTCTGATGCATATACAGAACAAGATCACGTTTATCTGATAAATGAATAACGCAGGGTTGAAGAGCGATAAATTTGGATAGTACTAATTCATCGTAGGACATGTAGAATAATCCTCCGTTCGGAACAAATCTTAATTTCAGTAGTTTTATGCATATCAGCCCTGGTTCCTAAACCACAGTTATCCTTTGAGTTCATTCCATAAGAAGTAGTAAACTATGCTAAAACTTTGAAATAACATAACAGAATGAATGTAAAATATATGTATTCCTCTGATAAAACAACTCGAGATGCATGGGCGTGGGATTGAATATCCATAGACTTATTAAGGCTCAATTGCTTTTGACAATCACAAACATTCTGTGCACTTCGCTTTTAGACGAAACGCGGGTCTAATGAAAAGTTATTAGCTTGGTATCTTTGATGAGTTTTGTTCTTATTTACTTAGTTCTAAAGTATATCTGATGATAGTGATACCAGAAAGACGTGTCAAACATTTATATGACTTTCAATGCCAGTGTCGGCTCCCATACACCAAAGTCATCAGTGCTAAGATTTTGGCTCAACTTTGATCGTACATGTTACATATAACAGTCATTTTTCACAGTGCATATGTATAAAAAAGATAGAAGGGAAATTCATATGTAATGATTATGGTTTATAAGACTTGGAATTTATGATAAAATCAAACGTGTGAAATAAAACGATTATAAACAAAAATTGTCTTGAGACAAGATGAGAAAAAACGTGTATTGCCTTGAAATATGCCTGTAAGAATGTAATCTATATTTCAAAACTAATTTTCAACTACCTCTGAGGCAATTAATACAGTTTGATCTATAGTTCGATATCACGTGTTCCATTCCGTCTATTAATATTTAAGATACGTTAAAAAAATAATTAATTGCATTTTAGTAATCAAATTAAGAAACATTACATTGTCTAGACAGTATCAGATAGCCAGGAGAGACCAACTGTTGGATGTTGCTTATAAACAAAGCATAAAATGTATACATAGGTTTACTGCCATGTTTTAGGTCAAATAAAATGCTGATTCAGCGTTTCTAATTGACAGCAACAGCAGTTTGTAATTAAATTAAAATCTAAGAGCAAGCTATAGTCAGGTCTGATTATGAAGATATATCAGACATTGGTATTGTTAACAATGTAATTAAAATATTTTTAGACTTACCCATGCATATGCATAATATTGACAGGCTCTGGAAATAGAAAAAGAATGAAATGATGAGCGAATGCATGTTAAAAAATATAACAAACAAATTCTACCTCTGTATTGGTTACCCCCAGATGATTAAATTTACTTATTTTGAAACGAGTGGCTTATCTGCTGATTTAAAAAAATTGATAATAACTTTCGGTATATCGAAGAAATTTCTTAAAACTGAGTTGTACGAATATAATTTTTGTTGGCGACGTCGTCAACTTTGTCAGTTAAAAGAAGAAGAAAACATATGTTAATTAAAAGGAAGTGAAAACAACAAGACGAAGCAGAACAAACACGATGGAATCAATAACAAAATTCACAGGGAGAAAATTAACAATTACATAAAGGTGTGGACATACAAAAACCGTTTTATATAACCGTTAACCCCTTAATACTAAACTATAGCAAAAAAGAATTTAGAACAAACGGTAGGATGATATTGGACACCCTAAAGAGTAAACATAGCATACCCAGGAGGCCACACTTGTCATATTTCTGTCTGGTGAAAACTGAAAATTAAAACGATTTACCAGTTCATGATGGAAATCGTAAAACATGATAGTTAATTATAGGTTGAATGAACCCTGGTTGAGCATTCACCGTGGTTGACACGAGGTCTATAAAATTGTAACAATACATTGAAATGTGTTCGCCATATGGATTTGATGCATGTTTGCTTCTACTTAAAAAAGAAAAAAAATCACTATGTTATCATTCATAGCTGAATAATATTGTACAAACAATGAAAATAAAATGGAGATCACAAGAATGATTATTTTTTAACACATTCATTAGCGTTCCGGTCCGAGGTGACAATTATGTCCCTTATTTTACTTAATTCACGAATATAGATAATTTCACTGAATTTTACTGTATATGTCTTCTTATCTTTGTATTCCCCCTGTTCGTTGATTTCTCATTTTATGAAATGGAAATAAAAGAAGAGAGTTAAAATATATCTTAATTGTTTAGACAACACCAACAGTGAGGACAGTTGCAAAAAAGTAATGCACATACATATACTGTTTTCGGAACATCTGTCATGTCCATATCTATAAGGATGTAAATTGTGTCTGGTGATTTTTCTAACATTTGAATATATTTTAAACATGTACTGGACATTACTCCTCAAAGTTATAAAAAGTAAAACAAATAAAAAATGCCATCCATATCAAAGTGAAAATTATTTTTTTTTATTATCTGCAATAGATTCTTTATTGTGGACACAAAAGTGAGACTGAACATTGTGTATTAAATGTTTCTATGTTTTATTTTCATGAAACTTCTGTAGGTAATAAAATAAAATGGAATTATATATTCGATCATTTAAAAACCAATCAAAGATACCACGGGTAACATATAGTGCGCCAAACGCGCGTTTTTTTCTAGAAGACTATTAGTTGCTAAGCAAAACAATAGAAACATCATATTAATCAGGAAGTTGAAGAGAATTGAAAACCGATAGTTCCAAATCTAGTTATGATCAACTAATTTTGGGGAAAAAAACATTATTGATTCGAAGGATTTAAACATTTTTAGTAAATTTACAAAGAGAACGCATGAATGATTATGACTAAAGCACATGGGTCTGATTATACAGTCGGGGACTTAATGTCTACTAGAAGTGGCATCGACCTTTTATTCAGAATTTTCATTTTAAAAAAGATTAATTACCTACAAGAATAATCGTGATACGACAGTTAGAATTGCAGTCCTGCAGCAGGTTATCCTAGAAAGTGATTAGAACGTAACAAATGAGATTATACTGCTGATGGAATATTAGTAACCGAGGATAACCAGAAACAGGTGCTTCCACACTTGTCAAGGTTTAAAACAATTATTGAATAAAATGTTAGCAATAAAACAAGTTGAACTTGAACGAATGCAGCCAGCAAACACTGGTTGTTTTTAATTTGATAGCGTAACGACAACAGCAGCGTCAACAACAACAGTATTTAAAACAACAACAACAACAGTGTTTACAACAACAGCAACAAAAATAAATAATAATAATAATAATAATAATAATAATAATAATTAAACCGGTTGACCTGAAACTCCCTGTGTATTTGTAAATTATTGTCAAATTAATCAAGATGTGAAACTTACCTGAAAAAGAGCCAGACTTATTCCAATAGTATTCATAGTTATGATAGTAAGATCTGAAGCGTCCAGCAATATAAATAAGTTTCGAACAGTGTGATACTTTTCAATTACATTTCTTATCGGTTTAACAGAGGTCAATTGTGCACATTACCCTTGTTTTAAGTGCAATGAAAAATTCACCGAACAACTAGCTGTACTGAATCCGGAAGAAATCTTAACCACGTGCACTTGTAGACAGTGTTTACTATAAAATGTTTGTGATCCTTGTGAAATTGTCAGGGTTCATAAAGAAAATGGATTGACGTCTGTTTTTTCAGTGCTTAACTCAGAGGTGGGAAAAGCGTAAAACGCTTTCGTCGCAACTTGTATGTGCATTGCGTTAAATAGTATTAACGAGACTTGAATGTTGCGGTTTTCTTAATTAAAGGCACAGATGTTAGCTTTGTGACGTTCGTAATTACAATAAATATAAATTAACAAGATGGCAAAGATATAATCAAGGGCTAAAACATCAGACAGAATTGATATTTCATCTCTGGTAATGAAAAAATCAGCTTTAGATTGTGTGCAAACAAAGATAATGTAAAGTTGATGTAGGTTACTAGGTTCGCAATTACAGCAAGTTTGACGCAAATAAGACTAATTATCCACAAATATTTTAAGTGCGTTATGTTGTTAACAAATTTTCTATCGAAAAGTACATTTTGTTTGAGAGGTTTAAAAAATGGTACCTTTTTGTAAGTTGTTTGATGCAAAGATATAACTGTTATATCAAATAAAATAAAAGCATAACAAAACACAAACGTATTTAAAAAAAATACAAAGGAAAAAAAAATGTCGTGTGACATTTTAGTACGGAACTTGTTCTATTTCTGGTCACCGATAAGTGATTGGAAAGTGACTGTACGAATGTACGAACACTTGTCATATATAACACTGTACTTAACAGGTTAGACATATGAACTGTTAGCTTTCTGACAAATGCCAAATATTTTACAATTAGTTCAATATACTTATCGACTATTATTCAACATTTTTCAAATCGACCCTGGTAATCATCCCGTGACTGCCATATCAAGCTGATGTTTTTTCCAACGATTAAAATATGTTAACAAAATACATATTTTAGGCGTTAGGCATTAGGTCTGAAATCGTGCGTAGCAACTTCTACGTTTTCTTTATTTTGATGCAATTGCAGAACATATATAATCATTTTTGGTTGGGTGTGTGTGTGTATAAGATATGAGATCTTCGATTTTTACTAACTTATTGATTGCAATGAAAAGTTTGTTTGCTAACTTATATCATGCTCATAAGAATAAAAGTTACTAGTGACGTAGGATTGTTTAGTTTGCTTTAACACGGACTAACAATCAGCAGGTTAAAAACACAGACAGTCATTACAGTTTTTTTCAAATGTCATTGGCATGATTTAAATAAAACATTTTGTTGTAGATATCTAGCTAATTCAAAGAATTCTGTCATTATGCTTCAATTTAGTTTGCAGCTCCTTCAGTCAAAGTTAACCTTTGACTGTTTTGGCTGTTCCAATAAGGCCATTTTGGCTTTTCCAATAAGGCCATTTTGGCTGTTTCAATAAGCCCATTTTGGCTGTTCCAATATGGCCTTTTTGTTTTCATGTTATCAAACAGTAATATATTTGTCTCAATAAACCTACGATCATGAGCGTACCTGGTGAAGTCTATCCAAGAAACACGTATTGTGCGCACGGGAATCATAGTAATAGGGGATTTTAAGGGCAAAACAGAACCGGGTTAGTCCTGTTGCTGGTAGATTAACATACCCCGATGGTTTTTTTCCACCATATAGCCAGTGCTTCGATATTGGCATGTTTGTTTGTATATTTCCAGATCATTTAATTATGTTATTGTGCTAAATAATGCAACCCCTTCAGGAAATTTATTAATTACCATCAATCTTTAGCTTTTAATGTTCTTTGTTAAGTAAAGACTTCTTAGCTATCAATATTGAAAATTCTATCAGGCTCGAGACCACACTAATCGCCCTTCAGTTTTCCTAGAATTTCTAATACAATGTATAATTTACCTTATTTTTAGTACATTTCTTCAAACTTTATTCAGTTTTCCTTTACTTTGTATTCATGACATATATTCCTTAAAGTTGTGCGAAATCTGAGAAAACATTAATTCCTTGGGGTAAAAGAACCAAATTGTTTCAAAAGATTTTAACATTTTATGAACAGTTCATAACAGGAAATTACCACATCAATGACAGTTTATCAGAAAAGGATTACTGACAAATGGGCGGGTAATACTCTTGGGGAAAAAATCCTTCATCACTGATATCGACCCAGTGCTTGTAACAAGACGCGCTCTTCGTTATCATTGGACTTAACGGTGATGCGCAAAACAAAAAGTTGGAAAGCAAAATCAATTATGAAGTTATAATAAAGTTCCAAAAGGTAATAACAAATCTAGTTTACGTCATCTATACATTTGGGTAGAAGCACCATAGTGTTTCATTTATAGTATTGAAGGAGTGATTAATCCATATGTAAAGAGTTCGCTACCCCTTATTTCAGAAGGCTCTGGACTTCCATGTTGGTTTTAGATTTTAAATGGTTTTCAACGAATTGTGACAAGTGGATTTGTTTTTAAGTTGGATATGTGCCAACCTTAAGCTATATTGGCACAGAAAAACCATGTTTAGTGTGAAAGAATGCAGTAAAGAAACATAAAATGTTAATGATAGATAATTGGGGTCAGCAAAGATCCGAATATCTATATTACAAGAAAAAAATATGTTTAAGATTTCTAAATACAACTGAAACAATTGATAGCGATAACAATATTGGTATTGTCTTTGATACATTTTCATGTTAATGGCCGAAATTGTTCTTTTATTAGAAAAAATCTAAATTATATAAATAATAAAATGTGGTATAATTGACAATTAGACAACTATTCAACAGAGACCAAAGTATAAGGATGTAAACAACTGTAGGTCACCGTATGACCTTAAACAATGAGCACATCGTATAACAAGCTATAAAAGGCTTAGGTCAACAATTGTCATTCATTCACATTTAAAAAAAAACCAACGGCCTGATTTATGCTAAGAAAAAAACAAAACACGATAAAAAAAAAACCCCGACAGACAGATACCATTGTTCAATGAAGATTCGGGTCCAATGATCATTTATGATAATGACCATGTTGTTGAAGGTTAATAAAAAATAGGCTGCACAACGTCTGTCGATCAAAAGTCAGCATTTCCCTTCAGATAAAGTATTGCCGTCAAATGATAGACAAGATAGTTGTTCATACAACAGTTAATACTTTATTTATTAACAGTGTACACTGAGAGCTGCATTATATAACTCGCATAATCTATAAATTTGATAATTGTTATAGACATTTATGAGATTTCATATTAGAAATAAATCTATATATATATATAAAATAGATATAATTTCCTATGTTGTGATTGGGTAAAGACTAAAAAGGCCAGGAGCAGTAAGTTGCCGTAAGTTCACCGCCCTCTTAAATCTTTGTGAAGGTTATTCTAGAATCGTAATAAAACAATGAAAACATAATTTGTTTTCAGGAGTGGAGAAGATCTTTCAAAATCTGTGAAGAATTATTGACATAAAACAAGAAAGAAGGTACCGAAACTGATTGAGCAGGCATTACTCACCTATTTTGCCATGAAGACAAAAGCAACATACGAATTGAAAACATATTGTCATTTTGATAAAAAGAAAAAAGAAAATCATAATATAATTAGCACCATCCTGGATACCCGTGTTAAAGAAATTGGTCCAAATTTCTATTGCTTAGTGGTACAGATCCCGATTTAGTCGAAGTGGGTAAGATTGTTCTGCGAGAGAATGTTCTGTACTGATAATCGCTGATGTCCTGATCGGTGCTGGTGATCGTTGAAAATATGTAACCAAAGACGAAAATGGTATTTTTTTTTTGCATTTTCACGAATAACAAATGGAAGGAAATAGTTTAAATAAGCATACCGAAACACATTAAAACAATATCCGAGTGCGAAAGTTTAATGAACATTTAAACGATTGAACTTTCGCTCCTTAGATTTGACATGTGTCTCATTTCACTAAAGACTTCTTTTTTTAATATCTATCATTAAATACGCTTATCCTATCGAACCATTTAATCAATGTTGGTACAGTACCGATAAAAGCAATATCCAAAGATCTTATTACAGTGTTGACAACCTTTTAGAATAAGTGTATTTAAAGGATCGTTTATTCAGTGGTTGTTATTGGTCGCTATCATATTTGTCTTTTGCATGTTGTTTTACACATAAATCAGGCCGTTGGTTTTCTCGTTTGAATTGTTTTACATGTTGTCATGTCGAGGCCTTTTATAGATTACTATACGGTATGGACTTTGCTCATTGTTGCAGGCCGTACGATGGCCTTTAAATGCTTACACCAACGTCATTTGGTCTCTGGTAAATAGTTGTTTCTTTTGCCATCATAGCAGGTATTCTTATTTTTTTATATAGTATGGAACAAGAATGTGAACAATTACAGAATGGCAAAATGGAATAAATTATCGATCTAAATGTAATTGAATTTACGTAAGCTAGTTCATAGCTAAATTTCAACTAGTAGATAAACCTTGTTCTCTAAGATTAAAATATCTATTGGAACACATGCAACTTTCGCACAACTTTGAAACTTTAAATATTATACAATTATAACCTTTGTATGAGGTCGATATAACATCGTATTGACCTCAACCAATGGCTACAATTGTTATATTATTAATCAACAACTATTGCATGAACAATGTAAAATTGGGGATTTAGAGAATGTATTTTTAGTAACATGCTAATGTTTGCACCTGTCCTAAGTCAGGAATCTGATGTACAGTAGTTGTCGTTTGTTTATGTAATTTATACGTGTTTCTCGTTTCTCGTTTTTATATATACTAGACCGTTGGTTTTACCGTTTGAATGGTTTTACACTAGTACTTATAGCTTGTTGTTCGGTGTGAGCCAAGGCTCCGTGTTGAAGGCCGTACATTGACCTATAATGGTTTACTTTATAAATTGTTATTTGGATGGAGAGTTGTCTCATTGGCACTCACCACATCTTCCTATATCTATGTATGCCCTATGCAATATGCTGTTTTTGACGTACGAAAAGCTAAACACAACAGTATTGGTTTGCAAACTGAGTAAATACAAATGTATATGTGATCAAGTTTTTAAAAGGAATCACCAGTCCTTAAAAATATTCGATAATTAATATTATGCAAATAACACACCGTTTGAATCTTTGCTCTTAACAGTCAATGTCACATACGTATACATTAGACATTCGAAAGTCATATGGAAGATAGTATTTGAAAGTTCAAATCATTTATCATCAAGGATTGGGATTTCATGGAGATATTCATAGCATAAGCAGAAGTGTATATATAAAAATTTCGGCGCAAGACTTTAAACCTTCTGTGCACTAAATGTCTTATAGTTTTCCTGTTGTAAACTCGTATGTATGGTAAGTTCCTTAACAATCAGAATGATCATTTGAATAAAAAGAAAAAGGTCAAGAGTACACCTAGAAATTATCCGTTTTTCAAAGAATTCCATGATACTAAATACGCATCTAATGTTTCGCCTAAAAGAAATCTATTGCTAGCAATTTGTGTATCAGATAATGTTTTGTTATCTACATAGAGTAAGTAATTTTTTGACGCTTATATATTGGCGAGTTTTGGAAGTGTCTATGGGCCACTCGATATCCTCGGAATCACGATTCTCGGAACGTCTCGAAAATTTTCCATCATTTATATAGGTAGTTATTTATGTCTTTGATACGGTCCCTCTATGGATATGCTACAACGTGACATTGTATATTTCAACAATCCGACAAACGGTTCATTTGTAGATTTGAAAGTAAAACAATAAAGACTAGGTTGCATTCTAAAAATCATTTATATGTTAGAACCTATTTGTCTTTTGACAAAACATATGTGTTTTTAATAATGGGAATGTTTATTAAATATCAAGTATAATGATAACGCAATTGTATAATTCATGCTTTGAGACGGTCCCTCTACGTGTTGTGTGTGTTGTATTTAATAAACCTGGGAATAGTTTATTGATATACAATGACCCAGAATAAACTGATCATTTCTGAACATTTATCATTTGATATTTAGTATTTCAATCATAGCATGAGAAAATGTCGGAAAGAATGAAGAAAATTAAGAAAACAATATTTCTGTTAAAAATGTTTATCTAAGGTCGGAAACACAGTGGTCGGAAAGCAGAAAGATAATCAAACAAAAGGATTTTTCTGCAAAAAAATATCTAATTTCATTAATAGCTAGATACTACCAGACTAAGAGAATATTCATTGTTAAGGTAAAATTGAGACTGAATTTATTCCTAATAGTTATGGAATATAATTAAAATTGTAATGTATACGTGCATTATGTCTCACAGGTTTGATCAGTCATTACATTTATATGTAACGTATGAACACCAATGAGCAGGGATGCCTACACAAAGTTAGCTAAATATCTAAATTTTAAACGGTCGTGAATGAAAAAATACTTGCGTGGTTTCAATTCACAAGGATTTTAAATCCTTGCATCTCACAAAAAACGTAATTAATATTTTACAATAATCATAACAAAATTTAATTACTATCATAATGTTAATTTTTTTTTTTTTTTTTCATTTTTTTCTTTTATTAGTTCAACCTTATAGCATCTAAATAATTGTACTATTTTACTGTTTTGAAAATTGTATTCATTGTGTTGGTCAGCTATCCTACACGTCTTGATTCATTCACAATATACATCACCCTGTTCACACGCACACTATCGGTTTGCGTTCACAAAAATTCCGGATAAAATGTCAATGAATCCGGAGTCAAAACACTTGAGGTAGGTTGTTTGACATCCGAACTCAACTATTAGATTAATATATGTAATGACGCAAATGCGTATTCTTATCCAGAGTATCAGTGCGTATGCTTTCTATTTACTATTTCTTGCGCAAAAATACCACGTTCATGCATAAATATTAAATTCACTCGCGAATGCGAATTTTTGCTTTTCTTATCTAAATTCAGGACACGACAATAAGAGCTTGCCAGCCATGTGACTTTCAAGCACGGTCATCATTGCTTACGATATTCTGACCTCTAGCTGTTTCTCTTTTGTTTTCTTTTTTGAGTCACTGTCCTTTTATAAACTTTGACATTTTCGAAATGCCAAGGATTTTCTACCCATGGAATAGATTACTTAACTTCGTACTTTATTTGGCCTTTTTAACTATTTTTATTCGAGCGTCACTGATGATTCTTTGTAGAATTAACTCGCGTCTGGCGTACAACATGTTAATCCTGGTATTTTTTTTTATAACTACATGTCTTTTCATATAAATTGGTTCTTTTGAGAGTATGTTCAGGTATTCATAAAACTTCTGAAAATAAGATATTTTTCAAAACCAAGTTTCCCTGTAGAATATTTAGATTGATTTAAGTAAAATCAGGAAATCCTTAAAATTTGAGATGTTTTAAAAGACCAAAATAAGTCTCTATATAAGAGGTTCAATGAAGCTGGTGTGTTACTCTCAAGAAAAATATACGAAACCTTCTTATAAGTTGCATGCCACAGGGTTTCACTTCACATGGAAAATGGACTTTAAATTTATCTGTACAACATCTACCATGAGTACAGACAACTTCAATAACGAGTTGAGAATATGAAGGCATGCATGCAGGAAACAAAATATAAAGATGTGATAGATAAAATAAATGCATCCAGATTATAAAGCAAACTGAGTGCTTAAATTTATATTGCGATTGGTTTGTGCAATTTGCATTATACATCCGGTTTGTAGAAACTGGGATTTGCAATAGGATTATAAAAAATGATGTACAATCCCAAGTAATAAATGAAATAGTCGAGCTTTAAAATGTATATTCAAATAGTAGCTGTATATACACTTTTTTATTCACACCTATCCAACATTGCTTTCAACTGACTTGTGCAAGAATGTACACACTATTACATATTTTAATAAAGGTAGTTTAACTTCATCATTATCTTCTTCTATTCAGTCAATTATTTCAATTCAAAAGCAAACACAAATTCAGCAACAATCTTTTGGTGACCAGTCAGCGGTCTTAGGTTCACGTATTGCTTTTCTTTTTTTTTAAAGAAAGCAACTTGTATATCTTACTGCCCCCTCCCTAACCTTTAAAAAGATGACATAAAATTCCCATGGGTAATAATCACTTTTCTTTTTAAGCACACCATTTAAAAAATTAACCTTTCCCAGTTTGAACTGCGAGCCATATGGCAGATCATTGAATTTATTTTTAGACAGACGGATTTAAAGGATCAATTTATGGTTTAGCCGGATATTTTACTTTTATTTTATATGACTACAATGCATAGACATGGGGTAATTTGCACTGTGTTTTTGGTGGTAAGCACCTGCAGATTTTTTTTTTTTTATCAAAACATATTTTCTTTCAAGAAAAATCGAAAACAGGATTTACCTTCACTTATGACATAATGCAGCCACTAAATTTGTGCTAGATGCCTTTTCTATCAGTTATAAAATGCTCTGCGTCAACAGTCTTGGATATTTGCCACTTTTTAGTTTTTACTATAATAAAAAGTACACAGAACCACCAGCACAGTATTACAATTTTGCACGCCTTTTGAAATATACAATGTTTGTATAAAGTTTTGGATTTTCAAATATGTTGGCCCGAGCATCACTGATGAAGTATTGATTGTCGAAATGCGCATCTGGTGCAGTAGAATTGATACCGTTAATGTTATTCAAGAAGTACCTTTAAGGAATTAGCGAAAAAGAAATTAACAGATTTTTTTATTTATTGTCATTCTGATAAAATGTAAATAAACCCACCAGCACCAAACATGCCATCGCAGGACAACCTTACCCAATATGTAAGTGGTATTCGTGTGAGATGTTTAAATACGCAGTAACGTCGTGTTGGAATTATATCCGATGCCTCATGTAGGAAAATGTCACGCTCAATCATGTTCTTTTGCAACAACTCTTTGAAGATTCTGTATGAGTCGTTTACAAGACATCTGACCATATTTAAAATAAAGCCCCCTTTTTCCCAGTGGAAATCAAAGTTTTCAGCCCATCATTCTGAATCCAATTTACAGAACCCTTTTAACAATAAGATTATTGGTCAATTTGTTCTGATTACTAGTATGCATGCAATATTTGCCACTGGAACGTCTTGTAGCAAATAACAAGCAATCCTTCATGAATAGAAAGGGCGAGCATAGAATTATATAATGAGATGTAGAATTAAATAATGAGATATACAGCAATGAGTCGGAAGTTTCTGGAAAAACTACTTCAGGTTCGCTCGAGACTAAAAGTTTTAAACTGTATAATTCTATCTTATATATGTATTCAATATATTTTGAAAGTGCTATTCAAATCAAAATAGCATGCTTTTGTTTTTTACTTTTGGCACGCCGGGGCCTTTTACAGCTTACTAAACGGTATAGGATTGGCTCATTGTTGAAGGCCGTACGGTGACATAAAGTTGTTTACATTCTCTTCTTTGTGGATAGTTGTCGCTTTGGCAATCATACCAGATTTTCTAGTTTTATACTTAGTTTATAAGTTGGAACATCGAATAGGATTAAGAAAAAGAAAAAGACGAACAGACAGACACCAATTCTCTGCAGATAAATTCCACTGTGTGATGGGAAATGTAAGCAAATATGTTTTAGAGTATATTTGTCCCAATAATTTTCTGGTAGATAGTATATCAAAGACTTCATAATAGCACTTACGTAAATGCAATGATACATACGTGATTTATTTGTTTTTCTGATAACCTATTGCAAACTTTTCTTGCAAAATTTATGATACACACTGATTCTTCGCAGTACCATCATTAGGCCAGAGGACATTAAGTGCAGATGTAAATAAAATGATATATATAATAGTCATAATGGCATCTGAAGTGCGAAAATCAAGTTAACAAAAACATTATGGACAAACTTTATAGATTGACGTAGGGACAGTAACAAGCTAATAATCTATGTTGTGATGTTACACTATTGTTTGAGAAAAAGGGTGAAGGTTTGGTACCATTAAAACGTTTAAACCCGCTGCATTTGTTTGCACCTGTCCTAAGTCAGGAATCTGATGTTCAGTAGTTGTTATAAAGCAATTATAGGCAACCGTAAGGCCTTCGACAATGAAAAGAACCATTCCGTATAGTCGGCTATGAAAGGCCCCGACATGAAAAATATGGAACAATTCAATTGAGCAACCTAACGGCATAATTTTTAACAAAACAATTTGCGATGAACAAATATGACAGACATGAACCAACGACAACCACTGAACGACAGGCTCCTGACTTGGGACAGGCACATTTAGAATGTGGTGGGGTTAAACATGTTCAGGAATCTGATGTTCAGTAGTTGTCGTTTGTTGATGTGGTTCATAAGTGCTTCTCGTTTCTCGTTTTTATAGATTAGACCGTTGGTTTTCCCGTTTGAATGGTTTTACACTAGTAATTTTGGGGCCCTTTATAGCTTACTGTTCGGTGTGAGCCTAGGCTCCGTGTTGAAGACCGTACTTTGACCTATAATGGTTTACATTTATAAATTTTGACTTGGATGGAGAGTTGTCTCATTGGCACTCATACCACATCTTCTTATATCTATTAATATACAGATTGAAGTTCAATAAAATATTTTGTTCTTGTCGAAAGAATATCAACCTTATTCATTTCGTCTTCTCTGTTCAATTTATACTTTATATATATATATATATATATATATATATATTATTCTAACGACTAAAGAAAACAATATCTTACAAAACACCGCAGAGAAAACTAAAAATTGAGCAACCTCGAACTCGTTAAAAACTTAGGAGGAACTAATGTGTTCCATCCAGGTGAAAATTTCATTCTCCACAAGTGGAAAAAGGAGACAATCAAAATCGCAAGTTGATGAAGTCGTGTTCTCAAATCAGCGACACTCGTTGTGGAGTTGGTCCTTTGGTGACTGGTTCATTTTTGGAGACATAACTTTTGTATTTTGAATGATTGGTTGGTCTACTAAGGTCCTGGACAACTACTTTAATTGTAGATAAACTGTATGAAAATAAACGCTTATCCTGTTAGTACACAGTTGTATCAGTCATGTAAGTTATTTAAGTCTTCCTTTATTTTCTTTAACTGACGGTATATTATGTATGTGTTTGCTGTCATCATATATGTGTATTGTATTTGTAAGGAGAGGACTTAATGTAAGTTGTAATAACTTGTGTACAATCCTATTGCTTGATTAATGCAAATCAATATTATTAAATAAAATAAAAAAAAATGTTTCAAGAATAATATAACTATTTTAAGTGTTAGTCCAGGAGTCACACATTAGTATGGCAACTTCTTCTTTCGTAGTTCCCTCCGGCCTAGGAGCACTCGCATGAGACCGATAAATTATATTAAAAGTATCTGTACACTTTAAAACACATTAAATTCTTTGAAAAATAATAATGAACATTATCCGCCACCATAATATCCAGTGTATATACAGCAAGTCGTGAACTTAAATATTTCATCAGCGATATTAAAACTTTAAAAGTTATGTCTAATAATTCACTATGTTGCTTTTTTAAAATCTAAAAATATGTATATGATTGGCTGAATAGCAATATATCAAAATAGCTTAATGTTCGTTTAAAATGCTAAGAAATATAAATAAAACATGTATTCGGTCGCCATGAGAACTATTCTCAAAAAAAAATAAGTGTTCGTATAGAATGCTATTTTTAAAATCTCAAAGTATGTATATGATTGGTTAGAGTAGCATTATTTTAATTGGTTAAATTTACTTTAAGATCTAAGATATAAGATATAAGGATGACTGACCATACACATAGACTTACCTCCTCATACCACACACTAGCTACACATTAGTTATGTTCATCCTTTTCATGTGGATTAGGTGTCAATAGTCCCTTGATTCCTTTCAACAAGACATTGACAGTTTATAAATAGTTATGAGATAGCTACTTTGTTATTGAAACAGTTAGTCCACATTCTACTTCCAATTTTGTTAAACACATATTCTTTTGATTTTTGAAAATGAGATTTCCGAATGTTTCTATATCCTGAGCAGCTCGTTAGAAGGTGTTGAAGGTCTTCAGCATCAAGTTTACATATAGGGCATGTAGGATCTACCTCTGCTTGGTTAAATTTGACTTTTAAAGTTTGAAACATATATGTTTCAGTTAGCATGCGTACTTTGGTTGTAGCTTTTCTGACATCCTTTACGGAGTTTGATATTGTATCCCAGACGTTTTGAGTTTGTCCAATAATTAGGTTTCCTTTTGAAAGTAATTGGAGTGTTGATTTTTCTTCACAATCTGATCTTATTTTGCCCAGTGAGATGAAATAGCTGTTCGTACTATGTTTTTCCAATCAATTTTGTTGTAATGACGATTCATTATTTCGTTGAATGGTGGGAGTCGATACATGTCCAGTATGTCATTTATTCTTTTGAAGAAGCTAGTTGGTCGACCTGGTGTATGTTGCCTCCATGCGATCTCTCGTATTGAGTTATTTTGACTCATTGCTATTGAGTGTAAAAGATTGTATTGTTGAGTTCGGTAGTTATTGGCAGTGCTCCTAGAAGTAAGTTGACCGCTGATGTTGCTGTTCTATTTGGAAGTGATTGGATATGCTTCAATGTGCTAAGTTGAAAACTGCACATTGCTATTAAGTCTTTGTTTTGAAGATTTAGGGTTTCTAGACCATATAGAAGGCGTGGAATGACATAGACTTGGTATAACTTAAAAGATGTTCTTGGTTTGAGTCCATTTGTACCATGAACGCCGGTTGTGATCAGGGAGTATAGTGTTCTTCTGGCCATTGATATCCTGTCGTTGATATTAATATAAGTTTCCTCAGATGTTGTTCTCTTAAGACCAAGATGCGTTGTTTCCGATTTAAATTCCATAATGTTATCACCCAAAGTAAAATTTTCTGTTGTTTGTTGTATTCTTTCTGTATTTCGCTTGTTGACATTTTTTGACTATTGTGTTACTCTTTATCGGATGGATTAAGAATCTATGGTCACTAGAGCAATCGTAAACAGTGCTGAGATCATTTCCTGCATTTCGTTTTGGTCATTTGATAACAGTACAATATCGTTGCATAGCTCGGACATCCTTCATATGTATTTCCTATAGATATTCCCATGTTGTGCGTTTCTAGTTCTGAAAGTAGTTCATTGATGTACGGCTTATATAGGTGAGACGATAAGATACCACCCTCTCTTACTCCCTAATCAATACTGAACGAAAGGATTGTATCTCCTTGCCATTTCACGGTTGAGGTGACAGCATTATACAAGTCCTCGATAATATCCCAGCATTCAATATCTAGCTCTAGATAGTAGAGTTTGTCTAGCAAGATTTGGTGATTAACCACATCAAATGCTTTTTGACTGTCCAGTGTTGTTATCAATAATATAACTTTTCCTTTGATTTCTGAGCATACTTCTGATAATATCAGCGCCGCCATAAAAACAAAGAAAAATTTAAAAAAAGCTAATAGGGCAGAAATTAAAAAGAAAGCTGCTGACTTGGATTGTTAAAATCTTCTTGACTGTTTAATGAAATAACGAACTTTATCAAACATTTTAGAGTTAGTTTCGTAATTAAATGCATCTTTTCCAAACAATAGCGTTTCAATATCAATGTGTATGTTCATATTTATAAGATCATAATTATCATTATTTCTTATGTTGTATCGACTGACATCAGATGCAACTGAAGGTAGACAGTCGATTAGATATTGGGGACAAAATTTATTATGCATTTGATAGAACATTGTTAATTTTCGTTGTCTACGCCTTTCTGCTTAAAACAAATGATCGGTCATATATTTAACCAAAGTAGTCAGAAAGCATATACGATTAGGAGTTTAAGTAACTTATTTTTACAGTTTGTTTACTAGACTAAAGGTGGCAGCCACTTTTACCAGTGAATCAAGTCAGCAGCCACTGTATCCAGCTGCCAATTTGGTATGTCGAAAAAAAAACGCAAAAAAAAAACGCAAAAAAAAAACAACAGTATACGAATCAAACGTTTAAAATATCTCAAAATCCTAGCTAACTCTCATAGCACTTTCTACGGCAACAACATTCGATATTTTCCCCGTCTTGTTATGATTCACTTCAGATGGCATTCATTTTTCGGACGCCACTGTTTATTAAATACAAAAAAAAAAAATTGTACATTTTAAATGTTTATTTTTCTTCTTTTGCTCATGAAAAAAAGATACAGAAAGAACGTGAAAATAGAAAATAAAATAATTTAAGGACAACTGCCATTCTTAATTTTTGATTTAAGTAAGTGAAAATGAATTGTGTTATAAATAATTTTTTAATTGAACTGAGTAAGAAAGATGCAGTGTACGAAAACTACATACAGGCTTTCCGTACATTCGGCATCCACAAATATTCCGTATTTCTGCTAAAATCATTTTAACGTCTATTTCTCTATACATGATATGAAATCACTTGTACATACATTGTTGTGTGAATCTGTTTTATATTGTGAACAAGTGCGTTCAATGATAATGCTACGTGGACTATTTTGTCTAATTTTAACGGTATGCAACAATACTAAGGAGTAGACCCGGTAAGACCCCTTTTTGGCCCCAAAATATAGCATTTTCACAAATTTGTTGAAATGTAAACTTTTAGCTATTTATTGGAAAGTAGAATACTTCTGTTCCATAAATATGGGCTGTTTTTGACAATACAATGCACATGCATCAGGTATTAGCATCATAAATTCATGCAATATTACTGAAATCTTCACAATTTTAGCATATGTGCTATTTTAAGACGGTTTTTGTCTTAAATGGAAGCTGCCGCATTTGTGTTCAGTCTTATTTAAATATATGTTGTATTTGATGATAATACATAACATATATAAAGGTTGAGACTGAACACGAATGCGGCCACTTACATTTTAGACAAAGACCATCTGAAAAGTGACGTTTTATGGCATTTTTGATAGATTTTTCATATTTAAACTTTAATTTGAGCGTCTGTAATGACCAAATCAGTTCAAATCTTTTACATAAACTAATTGAATCGACTGAAGTAGTATTTAAAAAATGTCAAAAATCTTTCATTAAATGTACTTCGAAATTTAGGCCAAAACTAGCCCTTACCTTCTCCTTTATTGATATAAACATGAAAATTTCTTTGTCAAACGTGCCAATACCAATAACAGATAGATGACTTAGATATTGACACGCTGCTTTCCACAAAAGGTGAATTATTCCACCAGGTGATCAGATGATTAAAAGATATAGACACACGATTTCAATCGAACCAAAGATTGTCAATAACTTTGCCGTAGACAATCCCGAGAACTACGCAAGGTGAAAAATACGTTAAATTGCAAATTTGAAATTTTGTGGTGTGTACCTATTATTAAATGTTGTAGTTGCATGCCATTAAAATTATCCATATAACTAATTTTATTTAGGAGTTGATCGACTATCTTAGTTGTGATAACTTGTGTATCTGATCCTATTTGTTATACATAATAACAGATAAAAAATGTGAAAATAAAATGAAAAGTCCTTTTTGTTCGTTTTGTTTTGTTTTGTTTTGTTTTTTGCTTAACACCCCTTTGCAAATATTTCGTGCATAATTAAAGCAAATAATCGTCACAAAAACTTCCCATTTATGTTTTGTTAACAAAAGAGTCTAATTGATCGTGTGTTAAATAATCGTATGGGACAGATAAAGATAAAATAAATTGCAACCAGCAATCAGACACTTTAAACATACTAACCCGTGGCTTTATAAGAAAACACAAGACTAACCATTACAAAATATTATCCCGAAAAAAGATTGATGATGAATGCTCCGGAAGGGCAAGAATTGTAACATCCATAAGGTTATTTTTCACCATGAACTTCATCATAATTGTCATTAAAATCCGGTAATATGCGTCGTGCGTTATCTTATGTTAACAGTTTGGTTTGTGTTTCTACAACACCAGTATTGTATGGTTAAGTTCCTTTTAACCAATGATCGAAAAAAAAGGCAACAGCCAAAATATTAGTTTAAAGAAAAAACAGTGAGAAGATACCAATGGGACATTTAAACCATCATACAAAGAAAAACATAGGACACTAAAGCCAAAAAGACGGAAGGTCAAACAGGATACAAAACATTACAAAGTAAACTAAAGACTGAGTAGCACGAACCAAACCAAAAACTGGGGGTAAACACAGCGACTGCAGAAGGGTCAGCAGGTTTACTGAGTAGTATCAAGTGATTAGGCATAATCGATAGCGAAATTTGGATTTGTAAATGGCTCTTGTCTAACGTGTCCTAAGACATACCTAAAGTCATAAACCATCGGTATTTATAGATTCGAAACCTCGCCTTAGATGATGCGTTTGGCCTAAGTCAGGAGTCAGTGTTTGTCTTTATTTATGTCTTAATGTTTTGAGAATAATGGATAAAGATAGATTTTTAATGTTCTCTGTTAGATCATTCACAATTTGTTTTGTCTAAACACGGAATAGCTGTTTAGAGCTTGACATATTGTTTAGAAACTTGCTTGTTGAATTTTTCTTTCTATTTCTGGTATATATAATATTTAGTTAAAGAAGGACTTTGGTAGTTTCCGTTTATTTTTTTGTACTAGTATCTATCCTGGCATTTAAAAACAGTAAGCAGGAAACAATTTATACGTTTGGTTTATGAGTGTGTTAAGCTCGTCAATTAACAAAAAAGTAATGTGATTATAATGACGCAATAAACAAATACATCATTCGTTAATAGTGTTTGTACAAGTGTTGCTATAACTTTATTTTATTAAAAGATGGTTATCGTAAAAATATTGAGGGCATTGTACTATTACATATTGCTTCTCATTAAATACATAAGTTTTTGATTGGTTTAGACTTTCCCACGTGACACTGAATACCCCGAGTCAAGGGAAAATAAAAGTATAATATTTTGCGTTAGAACCATTATATAGAATCGTACTATTTGCAAATGTATCGAAGAGAAGTCCACCATATTCCTTATATTTTGGAGATAGCTGTATTGTATTAAGGTTGGTGTACTGGGCACGCTGATTCACACACTATACATAAAAATTCCCCTGGATTTTTATTCAGTTTGTGAGTTAATCGCCCAAGTTTACACTTTAATAACCCGCTAAAAAAACTTTGTTTAATCCTCATGATACAAACGTAGGTAAAAATACAATACAGTTATCTGGTACGTACGTAAGACAAGCTTAAAACACAATACAGATATCTCTTTTTTCACGTAAACACGATATTTTTAGGCTTTGTGTACGCTTCTGTGATTATTTTCACAACAGGTCTTATACTGAAGTGTTCATAACTAGCGAGTATTTTTTTATACTCGTATAAAGAAGTTGTGTAAAAAGAGTTGTAGAATAGAATAAATTTTGACAAACAGATTTTAGTTGAAAAATGTGACTACTTGTAAATTGTTTATCGATAAAAATAACATACAAACAATTTCTGGAATTCGGAATGGTGGCTTCTCTTAGTTACAGACTGCTTAACAGTTGAAATACACGTGAAATATAATTTTTGTTTCAGGTTTTTGAATTTAAAAAACGAGATGACCTCTTGGAACCGACCTCGGACAAAAATTTTCAATATCTGTTGATTGTCGTTTATTGCCATGAAGCCACAACTGAAACCTATTGAGTAGCACTGCGTATAGTAGAATTGTTACGTTTACTGTCCTTAAGGAAAATGTCAATGCCATGTGAAGCAATCCGTTATAAAAGATTCAATAGTAAATGCAATAATGATCAATCTTCTACAAGTGACTGTTTAAAATAAAACGAGCAAATGTGATGTCGTTTGATATTAGGAACTAATCAGCAACACTATTGAAAAACTATTTGAAAAGTATCTGTAAAGTGTATTAAAAGCATTTTAGTTATAACTCATCCGGCATATATTTTTTTCAGATATATGAAATGATAAATTCGCCAAACAACCCGACCACTAGGTATAGTTCTGGGTCCATTTTCAACAATACATGTACTTCCATTAAAAGGATCAATGTCAAAGCAATGAATATCTACATTTACTTGAAATTGCTCTGCAGATAAGTTTTCCTTTGAACAATTAGAAAATGAATATACCGTTTAAATGAAATGCATCTTTAACAGAGTTCTGAGCATTTGTGCAATGTCGAAGAATTTTCTTTTTGTTTTCAATGTTTTGTCAAGTTCTGATAGGGATCCTCATATATCACATACTTTTTTCACTCGAAATAAAAGACAATTTTGTTCATTTAGGGATGTATAAATACCCTGCCACGTCCGGTCTGTGTTTTTGTTAGATGTTTTTCTGCTTTGCATCGATCAGATGAGTTAAACCCTTTTCAACCGATTTTTATAGTTTGTTCTTATATTATACTGTTACACCACTGTCGCAGGTTAGGGGAGGAATGGCGCCTTCAAACATGTTTAACCCCACCACATTCTAAATGTGCCTGTCCCAAGTCAGGAGCCTGTCGTTCAGTAGTTGTCGTTGGTTCATGTCTGTCATATTTGTTCATCGCAAATTGTTTTGTTAAAAATTATGCCGTTAGGTTGCTCAATTGAATTGTTCCATATTTTTCATGTCGGGGCCTTTCATAGCCGACTGTACGGAATGGGTTTTTTTCATTGTCGAAGGCCTTACGGTTGCCTATAATTGCTTTTATCTGCGTCATCTGAACTTTGGTGGATAGTTTTCTCATTGGCAATCATACCACATCTTCTTATTTTTATATTATATCACTTTTTGTCACGCCGGGGCCTTTTAAAGCTTACTATATGGTATGGGATTTTCTCATTGTTGAAGCCCGTACAGTGACCTATATTTGTTTACATTCTCGTCTTTTGACCATTGGTGGATAGTTGTCTCTTTGGCAAACATACTAAATTTTCTTGTTTTATACTTAGTTTATTAGTTTGAACATCGAATATAAGAATAAGAAAAAGACGAACCGACAGACATCAATTAACTGCAGATAAGTTCCACTGTGTGATGGGAAATATAAGCAAATATATGCTTTAGAGTATATTTGTTCCAATAATTTTATGATAGATAGTATATTAAAGACTTCATAATAGTACTTACGTAAATGCAATGATACATGATTTATTTGTTTTTCTGATGACTAGTTGCTAACTTTCTTTGTAAATAAAGGCAACAGTAGTATACCGCTGTTCAATAGTAAAATTGATGACACATACTGATTCTTCGCAGTACTATCATTAGGCCAAGGGACATTAAGTGCAGATGTAAATAAAATGATATATATAATAGTCATAATGGCATCTGCAGTGCGAAAATCAAGTTAACAAAAACATTATGGACAAACTTTATAGATTGACGTAGAGATAGTAATAACAAGATACTATTATATAGATTGAAGTTCAATAAAATATTGTGTTGTTGTCGAAAGAGTCTCAAGCTTATTCATTTCGTCTTCTCTGTTCAATTTATACTTTTTATATATATTTTAGCGACCAAAAATAACCTAATATCTTACAAACACCGTTAAGAAAACTAAAAATTGAGCAACTCCTACGTCGTTTGGGTCAAGTAGGGTCACCCGAGCCATGCAGATTAAATGACATACTTATACCGACTTGCTTGGCAATAAATATAACTTAAATTTTGTAAAAAAGTATAACAAAAATACTGAACTCCAAGAATAAGCGCTTATCCTGTTAATACACAGTTATATCTATCATGTGAAATATTTAAGCCATTGTTATTGCACCGTTCTTGATTTTCTGACATACATCAGTAGCAATCATGTGTAAGGATTGGGCTATGCAGAAACTTTTTTTTTCTTTTTTCAGTATTTTAGGAACAGAATGGACAAGAATTGAATATTGGGGTCGTCTGAATAATGTTATCTCATAAAAATATGCCACAAATGAAAATGTTGTGATTTGTGGTGATATGAGCTGTGACCTATTGAATAATAATAACAACAACAATAGGTTAGTTCAAACCTTGAACTGATTTTACCTTAGAAATATCGATCTTATTATTAAAAGCGATTCCATAACAGATAAAAAGTAAACCATTCAGATGTTTATCATATACCTAGAAATATTAGTGATCATGATATAGCTATATGTTTTTAATGCTCTACCACAACTTATAAACTTACAAGCGTGACATTATACGTTTTGGTGAATAAATGGACAGTGATTCTTCAAAGTGTGGATTACATGCAATTAATCTAGCTCAATAGCACGGGCTAACACTCAACCTAGTTATATTATTTTTAAAACAAACGATCGGTTATAAAGTTTACCAAAGAAATCAGAAAGCATATACGATTAGGAATTAAGCTTTTTTTAACTGATTTTCACAGTTTGTTCACTAGACTAAAGCTGACAGCCACTGTTAGCAGCCAATCAAGTCAGCAGCCACGTTATTCAGCCGCCAATTTTAATGGTATGTCGGAAAACAAAACAAACAAAAACAAAAAAACAAAAAAATCGGCATAACACTCAAACGTTCAAAAAATCTAAAAATTCTACCTTACTCTGATATACTTCTTCAGCAGCAACATTCCGACATTTTCCCCGTCTTGTTACGATTCACTTAAACTGACATTCATTTTTCTAGACCAATGATACCAGCAACTGCTTTTTCGGACTCCACTGTTTATTGTATACAAAAAAAATGTACACTTTAAAATCGTTTTTTTTTTCTTTTTTTTTTCTCTTTTTTTTCTATTCTTCACGACTAGAAGATACAGAAAGAACGTAATAATCGGGGAAAAAAATTTAACTGTCATTTTTAATAATTGATTTAAGTAAGAGATTAATTGTGTTACTAGTGTGATTTTTTAATTGAAATGAATAAGAAAGAAGCAGTTTACGAAAACTACACAAGTCTTTCCGTTCATATTCCGTATTTCTGCTTAAACCATTTTAATGTCTATTTCTCTATACATGATATGAAAACACTTGGATATATACATATGTGTGAATCTGTTTTATATTGTGAACAAGAGAGTTCAATGAAAATGCTACGTGGTCTATTTTTCTACTTTAATACTGCATGCATCACTACTAACTTATTGATGTAAAATTAAAAATTTCTTTGTCAAATGTGCCAATACCAATAACAGATAGATGACTTCGACATTGGCACGCCGCTTTGCACAAGAGGTACATTATTCCACCAGGTGATTATGAATCAAGATGACTTAAATATATAGACAAACATTTTCAATCTAACCCCAGATTGTCAATAACTTTTCCGTAGGCAATTCCAGAGAAGTATCCAAAGATGAAAAATACGCGAAGTTGCAACTTTAAACCTTTGTGGTGTCTGACGGGCCCTGTTCCCAGAAACTTCTCACTTGTGGTTTTGTCAACAATAGATTCAAATTGTAACCAGTAATCAGAAACTTTAAACATACAAACCCGTTGCTAAGAAAACATAGACTAACATTAACTAAATATTATCCTGAAAAAAAGAGGGTCAGAAATAACTCTTCCACATGTAACATCCATAAGGTTACTTTTTACAGTGAACTTCATTTTAATTATCAGAAGAATCGGGTAATAAGTGCCGTGCGTTATCTTATTTTAACAGTTTTCTACAACACAAGTGTTGTAAAGTTAAGTGCCTTTTCAGAACTGACTTTTTAATGCAATAATCGAAAATAAAAGGGGGAAGGTTTACAGCCGAAAATTTAGTTTATAAAAAGAATGAGAAGATACATTCAAAACATTCAAAACTATAATACAAAAAAAAACATAGGACACTCAGGTCAAAAAGAAGGAAAGTCAAACAATCTGATTAAAATTCAGATCCATCTGTGTCTGTATCTGTATTTTCTATCTTCTGCCAATCTAGGCACATCTCCACAATCGGAGTAAAAGGCAACTATCCACCAGTATGTTAAAACGGTCCTATACAGTAAACTATTTAAAGTTCTATCACCAATCCTCCACCAATAAGACAAATTGTCAATGTTTATTTACACTAAAATGTTTTTATCTGCTTTAAAATCTAAATGTGTTCTAAGCAGCATGTCTATTATCTACTTAAAAAACTCAAATTCGCAGGGATTTTGAAATAGCTCAGATAATTTATATACTTTTTAAAAATAATTTATTTATAAGTATAATTTAAGGGAAACTGGACAGTACCAAGATGCGATCAGTCCATATCAAGGAATGTTATTTAACAGTTCTAGCTCGGCTTCTTTGTGATGTCTAGTAGTTGGTATCTTCTCGCATGTAGCTTATAGCACAAGCTTCTGCATAATGGTTCTAACTTGGTATCAATGTCTGATATGAGAGCTTCGGACTTCAGTTGTGTGCAGTAAAAATATGGGTTGACTATAATTGTTGCAATATCAAATGTGGCGTCTACTTTATGTCTTGCAAACAGCATACTACAAATGCTTATTATTTCTAACATGAGTGGTTTTCGTATGCACTCTAGTTCTTCGCATATCAACAGGAAGAGATTCATAGTTTCTTCATTCTTTTTGCACATCAAGCAGATACCATCTGGTGTAGTTTTGTTGAACACAGCTCTTTTCGCCTGTAAAATGTATGGTCCAGTTACGATTTTTAGTTTGACTGGTATTCTAGAGATGTCTCTTATATTGACTGACAAGGTTCTTGCTATTGGGTGACATTTGCTTATAGTATATATTCCTCCAATGTATTTTAAAGATGTGAACTTGTAGTTTCTTGTTTAATCCGGTTTGACCAATAGTTACTGACTTTCTGTTTCACAAAATTTTTCCATTGCATTTTAGACATAGTTGTATCCATTGCATTTTAGATATAGTTGTATCCATTGCATTTTAGACATAGTTGCATCGAACTCGCGTACTCGTCGAAACTCATATGAGCATTACGAAATCTCAGATCTATATTTTGATTAGATAGGAAAGTCAAACAGGCTACAAGACATTACACAGTAAACTAAAGATTGAGTAACGCGAACAAACCAAAAACCTTGGAGTAAACACAGGAACTCCGGAAAGGTCAGCAGGTCCTGCTTCCTGGTGACAACTGCCGTGGTTACTCTTTTCGAAATACTTTGCTGTGTCGTATCAAGTGATTAGACATAATTAATAGCAGATTGGTAAATGTGTCCAAGTTCATAAACCATCGGTATTTATAGTTTCCTACCCTCGCCTTATGATGATTGTTTGGGCTAATTTAGGACTTTTTATCAGTGTTTGTCTTTACATGTTAATGTTTTAGAAATTTTGGAATGGAGATAGATATGAAATATTCTCTGTTAGATCATTCACATCTTATTTTGTCTAGACACTGAATGGCGGTTTAGGGCTTGGCACATTGTATTCGATTTCCTGTCAATTTTTTCTATTTCTAATAAACTAGTAGGTAATATTTATTTAAACTAAGGAAAGCGATAGTTTTACTTCGATTTTATCCGTTTGTTTGTTTGATTTTTTATGTTTTTGTACTAGTATTTTGCCACTCTAAAAATAATAAGCAGGAAACAATTTATACGTATGCTTTATGAGTTTGTTAGTTTCGTCTATTAGCAATTAAGTAATGTGATGATCATGACGCAATAAAAAATACATCATCGGTAATAGTGTTGTACAAGTGTTACTATATAACACTGTTTTAAAAGGAAGATTTTTATCGTAAAAATAATGAGGGGCACATTGCTCTAATACATATTGTTTCACATTATTCCACTGTATGTAAATACTGATAACTAAATAAGTTATTGATTGGCTGTGACTGTCCCACGTGACATTGAACAAAACATAATATCTCCATAAGACATGTGAAAAAATATATTATATTGGTAAACGAGAGATAAATCAAACGTGTAACATCATCCTCAACATGTTCCATCGCCCATTAAAAATGCTTAAAACGTAAACTCAAACTGCTTTATATTTACCACATTTATACACAAAAACGACTTTTCATCTCCTTCTGCTACGCCGTACGCCGTAGTTGAAAAAACTCCATTATATAGAATCGTACTATTTGTGAATATATCGGAGGAAAGTATTGTAACAGAAAAATACAGTTTTTATTTACTAAAGCAGTTTGAGTTGACTTATGCAATATTTTGATTCACTTTCTTTACAAAATCTTCCTTGCATGATCGTTAAGGCCCGACTTTTGGACATATGGGGCACCATTGTAACAATAGACCACACATGCATTAATTGATAAACTGTATGAAAAAAATAAACATAATTTTTCTATCACCATTTAAGTCTTCCTAATCCCATACATTGTATATGTTGGAGATAACTGTATTGTATTTTAAGGATTGTGTACCCTTTTGTTGTTTCAATTCTAATCCTGTGGAAATTTTTTAGAAAATTTACAGCCTTTCCCCTTGTTCTCTTATATTTGACAATTCTATACTTAATACATGTAGCAGGATCTACATACCCTTACGTAGCACCTGAGATCATCCCTGGTTTTTGTTGGGGTTCGTGTTGCTCGGTCTTTAGTTTTCTATATTGTGTTTTGTATACTGCTGTTTGTCAAAATTTGTGCTAGAAGTCTTTTCTATCATTTATAAAATGCCCTGCATCAATAGTCTTGAATATTTGCCACTTTTTACTATAATAAATACACGGTACCAAGATATTTTTTCTTATCACCATCATAGTAACAGGACAATTTCCATTGCAAATTTGCACGCCTTTTGAAAGAAACAACGTTTGTATTAGATTTTGCATTTTCTAAATTTTGGCCCGAGCATCACAGAAAAAAATATTGATTGTCGAAATGTGGATCTGGCGCAATAGAATTGGTACCGTTAATGTTATTCACGAATTACTTTTAAGAAATTGGTGAAAAAGTAATTACCAGATTTGTTGTTTTATTGTTGTTCTTATCAAATGTTAACACACCTACCAGCACCATACATTCTATCGCAGGACAACCATACCCAATGTGTAAAAAGTAAAATAATAAAAGTACCGAACTCCAAGGAAAATTCAACACGGAAAGTCCCTTGTCAAATGGAAAAATCAAAAGCTCAAACAATCAAACGAATGGAAAACAAATGTCATACTGTGACTTGGTACAATGGCATTGCTAAGTGGCATTCGTGCGGGTGTGTAAATACGCAGTTCCGTCATGTTTGAATTGGAACGTTTCATCCGAAGACTCATGTAAGAAAATGCCACTTTCTTTGCACAATCATGTACGTTTGCAACAACTCTTTAAAGATTCTGTAGGTGTCGTTTGCAAGACATATGACCCTATATAAAATTAAACCCCCATTTCCCAATGGAGGTCAAAGGTTTCCGTCCTTCATTCTGAATCCAATTCACAGAGATTATTTAACGATAAGATTATTTGTCAATTTGTTCTGATTATGCATGCAATATTTGCCACTGAACCTTTAGCAAATAACAATCAATCCTTCATCAATAGAAAGGGCGAGCGTAGAATTAAATAATGAGATATACAGTAATAAGTATAGCATGCTTATTCCATTTTTTGTCACTCCGGGGCCCTTTACAGCATACTTTACGGTATGGGGTTGGCTCATTTTTGAAGGCCATATGTTGACCTAAAGTTGTTTGCAATGTCGTCCTTTGGTCACTGGTGGATAATTGTCTCTTTGGCAATCCTTGATTTATACTTAGTCTACTAGTTGGAACATCGAATAGGATTAAGTAAAAGAAAAGGAAAAAACCGACAGACACCAATTTACTGCAGATAAATTCCACTGTGTGATGGGAAATGTAAGCAAACATATGGTTTAGAGTATATTTGTCCAAATAATTTTATGGTAGATAGTATATCACAGACTTCATAATAAGACTTACGTAAATGCTATGATACATACGTGATTTATTTGTTTTTCTGATGACTGTCTTATTTAAATTGATGATACATACTGATTCTTCGCAGTGTTATCATTAGGCCAGAGGACATTAAGTGCAGATGTAAATAAAATAATATATATATATAATAGTCATAATGGCATCTAAAAGTGCGAAAATCAAGTTAGCAAAAGCATTATGGACAAACTTTATACATTGACGTAGGGACAGTAACAAGATCTTAGTATACAGATTAAAGTTCAATAAAATATTTTGTTGTTGTCGAAAGACCTTAACCTTTTTCATTTCGTCTTATCTGTTCACTTTATTTTTTGTTTTATATATTTTAACGACCAAAGAAAAAATATATTACAAAACACCGCAATGAAAACTAAAAATTGAACAACCCCGAACTCGTTAAAAACTTCGGAGGAAATAATGTGCTTCATCCAGGTGAAAAGTTCATTCCCCACTAGTGCAAAAAGGGGACAATCAACATCACAAGTCGATGAAGTCAGTGACACTCGTTGTGGAGTTGTTACAATGGTGACTGGTTCATTTTGGGGGCATAGCTTTTGTATTTTGTATGGTTGGTTGGTCTAGGTCCTTGACAACCACTTTAATTGTAGATGAATTGTATAAAAAAAAGCCCTTGTCCTATTAATACACAGTTATATCTATCATTTAAAATGTTTCAGCCATTTAAGTAGCAATGTAAAAGTGAATATGCAATACGTTTTTTTTTCTTTTTTCAGTTTTTTAGGAACAGAATGGATAAAAAATGAATAATGAGGTCGTCTGAATAATGCTATATCTTTAGCATATGAAACAAATGAAACTGTTGTGATTTGTGATGATTTGAACTGTGGCCTATTGGATAATAATAGCAATAACAAGAGGAACTTATTATAATCGATCTTATTATACAGCGATTCTATAACAAATAATTTTTCAGATGTTTATCAAATACCTAGAAATATAAGTGATCATGATATAGCTGCTGATTTTTTAATACTCTGCCAATACCAATAATAGATAGATGACTTAGATATTGGCACTCTGCTGTGCACAAAAGGTGCATTATTCCACCAGGTGAGCCGATGATTTAACGATATAGACACACGATTTCAATCTAACCAAAGATTGTCAATAACTTTGCCGTAGGCAATTCCCGAGAAGTACCCAAAGGGAAAAAATACTTAAAATTGCAACTTTGAACCTTTGTTGTGTCCAGACCGATCCTGTTCCCAGGCAAGCAAGGTGACGTAGGACTGTGATTTGTTTCGGACAGTGTGTTACTTTTTCTGTAACTATTGTTAAATGTTGTAGTTGCATGCCTTTAAAATTATCCCATATAAATACTTTATTAAGGAAATGATTGACTATCCTGGTTGTGATAACTTGTGTCTGATCCTATTTGTTATACATAATATCATTTAAATTAAGTTGAAATAAAATAAAAAGTTGTTTTAGTTCGTTTTTTTGTTGTTGTTTTTTGCTTTACGTCCAGTTGCAAATATTTCATGCCTATTCAAGGCAAATAATCGTCACAGAAACTTTCCATGTCTTTTCCGTACAGACTTGGGGTAATTGTAATTGTAATCATTAATCAGCTGTAATCGATTACAATTTTCAAGTAATCCTTGTAATCATTAATCAGCCAAATATCTGATTACATGTAATTTAATTTAATCAATTACTTTTCAAAATACATTGTAATCCTGACTACTTTTTGATTACATTCTGATTACAATGAAAAAAATTTCAAATTGTGTTTATGGTCAGTATATAATGTATTAAATGAATATTTTTATTATTCATATTTAATAAATATATAACTCAGGGTTGGCAAAGTATTACCCAGGTGGGAAAACCAGGGTTTTCCAGTGCTGGGCAATACTCCCAAGAAACCAGTAATACTGGGCAATATGACTTTTTTAAGCTTTTTTTTTACACAGAATAGTAAAGACTTGTTGTAGTTTCAATCATAGTATTAAAGCTAAAATAAAATATATACATTTTATACAGATAACCATTGAGAGTGATTTTAGAGGATTGAAAATTCAATTTCTTCCTTTTTCCTATTATTCTGTGAAGTTTTACACAATTTAGGATACCTTGTTCATTTCCATGCTTTGTTTTCAATAATCCAAACTTGAAAAAATACATTTTATTATAGTGTTTAAGTGAATTGTAAATTTTAATTATTATACAATCATATTGTTAAATAAACACCCTAAGGGGACATGTCATGAGCAGTTATAGAAATGAAAAGGCTGATTATTGTTATCTAAACAAATCTGTGTTATAATCTGATAATTAATTAGTGATGTACATATAAGTATACTGCTTAGTAAACCTTTTAAGTACTGAACAAAAATTGTTTAAAAGTAATTGTTCTTACATATAATTGTAAATTCTAAATTAATAGTAATATATATATTAAAAAAAATCAAATAGAGTTATTTGGCTTTATGTTAACAGTTTGACCAATCATGACAGAATGTTGAATTAATAGATTTTAGGAGCATTATTAAGAAAAGCTTTTCAGATTTGTCTATTGTGTCTTTATGTACACTTGTCTTAGATCTGCTGGAACTATTCTTTTTCAGATTTTAACATTTATAATAGAAGTCTCAAACGAGTGAACTTATAAATTAAAATACTATGTTTTATTTTTATAAATATCTTTATTGTGTTGCATTTGTGATATATCACTGAATCCTCTTTTAAAATTCAGGCCAGTATTACATCTTACCCAGTATTGCCCAGTATTACCAGAGTTTCCAAGTATTTCCTATTGGGCTGAGCAGTTGTCATAAAACCATGGTTTTGCCAACCCTGATATATAACTTGTTAATGTAGTTTTGTTTAATTTAAGCATGTAAAGATATTATGAAATATGGATATACATATAATTTGATACAAACAAAATGTTATTTAAACTTTATTCATTAACATCATTCAAATGGGTAATTTCAAAATTCATTGTAATCAGATGTAATCATGATTACTTGCCAATGTAATCATTAATTTAATCAGCTACTTTGCGAAATGGTGTAATCATTAATTTAATTTAATCATACAATTGACAAAGTAATTGTAATTTAATCAATTACATTGAAAGTAATCAGACCCATCTCTGTTTCCGTATTCATTTTTTTAATTCAATGATCGAAAATAAAAGGGGGAGGGTTAACAGCCGAAACAATAAGATAAGAAAAGAGTGAGAAGATACCAAGGGGGGCTTTCAAAAACCATAATACAAAGAAAAACATAGGACACTTAGGCCAAAAAGACGGAAAGTCAAACAGGATACAACATTACACAGTAAACTAAAGATTGAGTAGCACGAACCAAACCAAAAACTGGAGGTAAACACATGGACTCTTGAAGGGTCAGCAGGTCCTGCTTCCTGGTGCCAACCGCCGTGTTAATCTTGTTTTAATACTTTTCTGAGTAGTATCAAGTGATTAGGCATAATCGATAGCGGATTTGTAAATGGCTCTTGTCTAAAGTGTCCTAAGACATACCTAAATTCATAAACCATCGGTATTTATAGATTATGAACCTCGCCTTAGATGATGATTTTGGCCTAAGTCAAGACTTGTCAGTGTTTGTCTTTATTTATGTCTTAATGTTTTGAGAATAAGGGAATGAGTATGGATATTTAATGTCTCTGTAAGATCATTCACGACTTCTTTTGTCTAAACACGGAATAGCGGTTTAGAGCTTGGCATATTATTTAGAAAATTGCTTGTTAAATTTTTCTTTCTATTTCTGGTATATATAATATTTAGTTAAAGATGAATTGTGGTAATTTTACATCGATTTTATCCGTTTATTTATTTGTTTTTGTATGGGTTTTTTTGTACTAGTATCTATCTAGGCACTTAAAAGACAATAAGCAGAAAACAATTTATACGTATGGTTTATGAGTGTGTTAAGCTCGTCAATTAACAAAAAAGTAATGTGATTATCATGACGCAATACACAAATACATCATTCGGTTATAGTGTTTGTACACGTGTTGCTATAACTTTAGTATCGTCACAATAATGAGGGGCATTGTTCTAATACATATTGCTTCACAATTTTTAAGGAATGACTGTAATATTTTTTTTTTCTGTCTATGAAGAAATATTACAGTCATTCTTTATAAATAAATTCAAATTCCGTTTTTAAGGAGTAAATCAGGAAAAAACGTTGATGACGTGATGGTCACATGGCAAAATTATGTCTATGAGCTGATAGACATATAAAACTTTCAGTCAATCAGAAGACGTGTTACATCCAAAATTTAATTATTCCACTATATGTAGAAATTTAACAAATAAATAAGTATTTGATTGGTTGAGACTGTCCCACGTGATATTGAATAAAACATATTATTATTCTTCACGTTAAAATGCAAGATTTTGATTGGTTAATACGAGGGAGACAATTTATTCTATCTGGCTCAGCGGGAGACAAATTTTTTTAATGTCACCCTCTCGCGCAGATCAATCAAACATCGATAATTCATAGGACAATGAATTAAATTTGCATCAATAATTTTAAAGACGATGCTCAAGTTCTACTTTTCAGCCTCAGACCTTTTTTATGCATAGACTGTCAACATAAAAAAATACATCTTGCTTCACTTTTGTTGTTTTTCTAATGACTACATGACGTCATAGTTGATTACATTAAAATTTTAATGTAAAAGATAATAACGACTGAAAATTCAGTACAATGAATTAAATAACACATAGCCTAGAGGGTGATAGAGCAGATTGTTATCCCTTGAAAAAAAAATGTCAACCTTGGCTTCGCCTAAGTTGACTATGTTTTATTAGGGTAACAAATTGCTCTATCACCCTCTCAGCTATGTGGTAAATAAAAGTATATTACTAGTATTTTGGTAAACGAGAGATAACTCAAACGTATAACATGTTCCATCGCCCATTAAAAATGCGTAAAACGGAAAATCAAACTGCTTTATATTTACCACATTTATATAAACTGTTAACACAGAGATATGTCTCGCCTTATGTAATTTTGATAGTATAATGCAAATATTGAATCCAAATGGCAATATTTGAACATGTTAACTATGCAAAACATTCAAAGTCAATGGACCATAATTTATTGTGCAGGACCAAATAACCCAACGGAAATGAGAAATGCCAATGCTTATAAAACTGCATACCAAATACCAATGACATAGTAACTGGTTCCCTTTAAAACAACCTAAACACAAACTTTAATTTGTAAACAATACAAAAGTTTCAAAAGTCAATGAACCATGCTGAGGGGGTGGGGCCATAAACTCACCACGGAAAAGAGACTTGCAAATTCTTATACCACTGCATACCAAATATCATTGACTTAACATTAGCGGTTCCTCTTAAACTGATCTAATCACACGTAAACTATGCTAAACATTCAAAGTCAATAGACCATGACTAAGGGGGCGGAGCCAAAAAATTCCATGGAAATGAGATGTTCCATTACTAATTCAACTGCACACCAAATATCATTGACCTATCACTAGTGGTTCCCAAGAAAATGACCTAATCACAAACTAATTCATTGTTGACGCCGCCGTCGGAAAAGCATACCTAAGTCTCCCTTTTTGGCTCCGTCAAGGATACAAAAAACGACTTTTCATCTCTTATACAGAAGAAGAAGAAAAGCGCATGCGCACCGGGAAAGTCAAACCTTCAGACCTCGGAAAAAAATATTCGATTTTTCATATTTCTTACATCCGATAAATTATTAATAGAAATTAGTAACAGGAACATCAATAACACTAGTAAAATGCATATTATTGGTTAAATACGGTCTGGTAAGTCGGTATCCAGCCCCAAAATATCACCTTGTCAAAACATAAAAACAGACGCCATCTTGTCATCACAGATCGACCCAATCACCGACAAACCAGATCTAATGACAGAGAAAATAAGAAATAAATTAAATAATTTTCTAAGCAAACCCAGGCTTATTATAGAAGGAAACAGGAAACTCCAACCTGTCGTGCTGACTATAAGTAAAGGCAACATAAACCGCAATGTAACACACAACGCTGAACGAGACATCATTTGATGGACCAAAAGAGGATTCAAAAATGAACAGAGTACTACTTGTTGAAAAAAAAAACATCGCAAGGAAACTAATAAGGCACGGCGACATTTGGCTATCGCATGGCTTGTAACATGAAACTTAACAACTAAAAACAAAAAATTATATCGCAAAAGACAACGACGAAGAAATTGTGAGTATTATTGAGAAAAACGATGAAATTATCAAAATAGTAACTAAGTATCCAGGATCAAAAGTCACTATCCTAGAAACACCAATCTACTCGATTAAAGACTGGAACACCAAACAAGTTCACAGAAATCCGAGTACCTTTGAAGAACAGGACATTGAACTAGAGTGACAACTCTACACACTGAACGGGAAAATACGAGAAATAAACAGACGTTTAGGAAGCCACTCACCGGAATTTCCCTCAGATATCAGTAACACCATCAAATATCATTACGAGAAAGACAAGAAGCTCATAACTAAGAGAAGCTACGAATTCGGACTATACCAGGACGGAATACACCCAGGCGAGCTATTAGCAAAGAACTGGCTAAAGAGAAAATCTCTGAACAAACCCTGAGAGACTGCTGGGAAGCTATACATAAATCCTCAAAATAAGATCACTACAGACAGATTTAGTCAGCGTCGGTTTTTTCAACACTACAATGAATCACTATGTTCGCAGTGACCTTTATTTTCATACATGTACTACTTATTATACCAACACAAAACACAAAATCATGGACTCACCAACGAATACTGAATATTAAACTACACCCAGCCGGTAGAAGACCAATTTGCCTAACTATTTGTAACACCAAAAGTAAATATTTGCTCCTCTATTGATAGCTTTAATTTGAGACATAGAAATATATCCTGGACCGCCAAAAGAAAAGAAACTGTACACCCCTATGGACTAGGCGAGTATCCAGTCACATGGAACTGTCGAGGAGTATGCTGCGATGGATGTAACATATGGCACCACAACTCATGCATTGAGTTTTGTTCAAAGAACTATGAACTTCTGGAAAAATCCAATGTACAGTGGATCTGCTGTAAATGCAAAAGCATAAACCTAAGCTCATTCACCTTCAGAAGTTATGAACTAGAAAACATCAAATATATACGAACAAATAACGGGATTGGACTCGACCATGGACTCGATACCATCAGTCTTCAGCCCACTGAAGTCAAGTGGCTTAAAGGAGTAAAACCAGGATCAAATCCCACAAAAGACGCTATAATGTCAAGCGATATATTTCCTTCAAACTACAACATATATAGAAATGACAGAGGTACCCTTGGTGGAGGCGTATTCGTGCTCGTGGAGAAATCAATTACATCGGTTGAACAACCATCATTAATGACCGATGGAGAAATTGAATGGGTAAGATTAAAGTTAAAAACAATAAAGACTTGCTAGTTGGGTTTTGTTTATAATTTTGTAATCCCATAAGTTTGATGATTAACTTTCCGCACTGAAATAAACTCTGTGGGAAATACTATTATCTTTCACGAAATTAAGCAGACGAAAATGTTTGTAACGTATCAACATAGTCATAAAACGAATAAAAACGATTTTTACTTTATTCTCAAAAAAAAAAAAAAAAAATATATAGGTCTATTAGGTATATATTTGGCGTTGGTTGCCATGGGGACATGGGCCACTGGCAGCCATGTTAAAATCTGTAAATACATGTACATGTACATGTATAATCATGGGATTGATGACATGAGTCAACGTTCCTTGAGCGTTTAGTATCCAGAATAAAAGCTCTTAGATATATGTAGATAATTTAGATTGGTAAATTGTTTTTTTGGTAGTTGGGCCTAATTGTTTTTGTGGAATTTTGGTCACTTGCTTGGATGGGGATATTGTTACAAGGAAGGCTTTGTATAACAATATGATGGCGAATGTAACACCATCTTTGATTGGATGGGTCAATAAGGTTTTATCATTATAAGCATATATGTTGTTTATAAATACGACTTATTGATTTAATTATACATGTTTATCATTTTGTTGATTCTTCGTAATTCTAATAATAAATGACAGTTTTCAATTCATACATATTGTTTGTTTGTCATTCCTTCATCCCATCAAATAGCAAGCCTGTGTTGACAAAAATGCTATTTTTTATTAAAAATGATTTATTGGCAAACTTGGCGATACTATAGAAAGTGGCATAACTCTGAGACTTTATGTTGGAGAAATATTAGTATATGTTAGTTCCTTCCCCTGTTGTTATCTGATCTCAGAAGGCGCTTCAGTTGCAGATAGAAAGTGGCAGGAAAATTTGAGAACTAAAACTTATACCCCTTCCCCCCATCCCTCCCTGGATAACACATTTCAATAATAAATTATTTTTAAATCATTTTAAAATTGACATATTTTAACTTTGTTTAATTGGGGTATTGTGTATATTCAACATTCATTCGGTAAGGCACATACATATTTTTACTTTGATATACAAGATGTCAGTGTTATATTCGAATGTAACCCCATCCTTGATGGGCGAATGTAACCCCATCTTTGATGGAATGGGTCAATAAGTTTTTGTCATTATAACCATATATGTTGTTTATAAATACGATTTATTGATTTAATTATACATGTTTATCATTTTGTTGATTCTTCGTCATTTTAATACTAAATTGCAGTTTTCAATTCATACATATTGTTTGTTTGTCATTCCTTCATCCCATCAAACAGAGCAAGCCTGTATTGACAAAAAATGCTATATATATAGGAAGGCAAAATGTAACCAAATTAACATAAACCTAAAACATACACTAGAAGAGGTCAAAGAAAAACAACAAAAAGGAGCTGATGTACAGCAACTTTGGGACACCTTCAAAAGTCAACTTCAAAACACCATGAACACCAACATCCCTAATAAAGAAATAAGATCCCGGCACAAAATCCCATGGATCAATAAAAATGGAGAGAAAAATGCTGAATAAAAAATACAGGCTATACAAACAAGCCAGGAAAACAAACAAATGGTCCAACTACAGGCCTTACTAAAAGGAATGCAAGAGACAACACAGGAAAGCAGAATACGAATATGCCAACCAAACATCTTTGAGGGCCTGAACAACAACGATACAAAGTCGTTTTGGAAGTACATGTACATCAAATCAAAACGTCAAGAAGAATTGCACAATTAAAAAGGGAACTAACCTCATCAGCTATAGTATAGGGAAAGCTGAACTACTATTAGAACAATTCAAGTCAGTCTTTGCAACAGCATCAGACACTAACTTACCAACAACAAGAATAAGAGCCAAAACAATATAACACCAATAACGATTGACCAAAAGGGACTGGAGAAACTCCTGAAAAACACCAATCCAAACAAAGCCTCCGATCCCGACAACATTCCAAACCGCATACTCAAAGAATGTGCTGAGCAACTAGCACCAATTCTGCACATCACAATGCAATGCTCGCTCGACCCAGAAGAACTACCAAAAGACTGGAGAGATGCAAATGTACAAGTATCTTCAAAAAACACATCGCAGAGAACTATAGACCTGTATCATTAACATCTGTCACCAGCAAAATTCTAGAACACATCATATGTAGGAACATCCTAAAACATCTGGAGAAAAACAAAACATGCGAAACACAACTCATCACTACCATCAATGACTTCCTTCAAGAGCATGACAAAAGACATCAAATCGACGTAGCCATATAAAACTTCTCCAAAGCCTTTGACACAGTACCACACAACAACTTACTCCACAAACTAGACAAATATAGAATCAAAGGAACTACACACAAATAGCTATCAAACTTCCTGACTAACAGATCAATGCGCACCATCGTGGAAGGGGAAATATCCGGCGAATCATCAGTTGACACTGGGGTACCTCAAGGCACCGTCTTACGACCAATCCTGTTTCTTTGCCACATAAATGACTTGCCAGACAGCGTAACATCATCAATAAGACTATTTGCAGACAATTGCCTATTATACAGAACAATATAAATTACCAAAACCACCACTAACTTCAATCGGATTTGAAACAACTACAAAATTGGGCCGACAGATGGGGGATACGATTCAACGCCAAAAAAAGCTATATCCTATTCATCAAAAAAAAAACCGACAAATTCTACACGCTATATAAACATATTCTACAAGAGGTACAAGTGAAAAGTAAAATAACAAAAATACCGAACTCCAATGAAAATTAAAATCGAAAAGTCCCTTATCAAATGGCAAAATCAAAAGCTCAACCACATCAAACGAATGGAAAACAAATGTAAATTCCTTATGTAGAAAATGGTGGATTAAACCTGGTTTAATAGCTAGCTAAACCTCTCACTTCTATGACAGTCGCTTAAAATTCCATTATATTGACAACAACGTGTGAACAAAACAAACAGACATAATAGGTACAAATGTCAAAAATAGGGGTACAGCAGTCAACATCGTGTTAATAATCTTAATCACTATAAAAACAAACAAATATATCAACAAAGAAAAACAAAATGGCATATAGACAAAGCACATAAGCAAAAGTAAAAGACAAGAATACAAAAAAAAAAAAAAATGACCACAGCACAACAACACATTGGCGGGATGCATAAGTACCGAGCCACGCCAAAAGGATATTACCAAAAATGGACTAAACAGTAAAGGTTAATAATTTACAAAGACAAATAAAAAAAAACACTATAACACGTAATTAAGAAGATAAACAACGTCAGTACCTAGAATCTATTCTTCAAGACCATCATGCATTATTTGTGAAGCTGATACGGAATATTTATCATTGATACAAGATGGACGCAGTCGAACAGTTATATTTCTTTCGCCAAATTCTTTCGCCAATAACGAATTTTAATCGCCATAATTTTATTTTTCGCAAAAAAAATGGCGACCGCCAGCGGAAACCCTGACAGTATCAACTAGGTCTTGGTATCTTCCGATGATTTTTAGAAAAGGACGAGACGTTTTTGCCATAACCCTGGTTCATCAACTTTCTGCTCAGACACTGGTGACGTTTAATAAAGTCTGAGTAGCAGCTGCAAGCTCTCGAATACCGAATGAGTTGGAAATGTATATCCCATATGCAGGTGAAGTTGGTATATTGCAACTAAGGTGGAAACCATACTTAGGAGTCCAAATCTCAAACGACCTGAAATGGGAGTACCAACATAAATAAAATCATCTAGAACTCCAACGTCACCTTGGGCTTTGTTAGAGGAACTTCAGAAACGTACCAGATGCGTGTAGAAAAGCAACATACATATACCTAGTTAGATCTACATTGGAATATGGCGCAACCATCTGAACTCATATATGAAAGGGTATACGACAAATTAGAGCGTATACAAAACCGAGGCATACAATTCATCAAGAAGAATACAGGAGTCTTGAAACAGGGTCGATAACCAACATGAGACGTCAGCTAGACATTAAGACTCTAAAGGAAAGAAAAAAAAACATCCGTTTGATCCTGATATACAAGGTGGTTGAGGGACTGGTGTCGGCTCTGCCATCCGACAAATTTGTCACACCACCAAGACCGAAAAGAACTACCAAAGCCAAAGTATTTACAAACTGTAAAACAGACAATATAATTGAACGGCACATAATAAACAACACCCGAGGACTTAAAGTGCCAGACAGCAATAAGCCACAATATAAACATACATTTTTTTGTGGAAACAATTATAAACTGAAACCAACTGCCAGATAAAGTTGTGTGTGCAGATTCTGTAGAGGCATTCAAAACCGCGCTACAGGAACACCGCCCATAACAACGGCGCTCTTCTCTACCGTGTATAAAGCCTAAATAGGATTCTACACGTACCCATACAGATACTGCTGCGCTGTAGTCTAAAGTACTTCCTTTTATAGAATCCACTATCCTCTTTATCCCTTATATTTTGGATATACCTGTAAATATTGCAATTTCACACTTTTATTCAGTTTGTGAATTAATTGCCTAGTTTACACACCAATACTTTGACCTCTAAAGAAATGTGTTTAATCTGATACTGTGACAAAGATACAGTTGAAGCATGAAACAATATTTGTAATTCATTGTTTAATTGTAATCTATCATAAATTATCCGTTTGATCAATACATTAACGAAAACTACATTGAAAATCATCATTTATCCTTCGTTGATATGAGACTCGTTGTTGCTAGGGTGCTCTCTTCGAGATCCGCGCTATTGATATATAAGAACACCGATACATTGTGCGAGGGCTTTATAGCCAGTCAAGGTCGTTAATAATCCCCATCATCATCGCGAGTATGTCATTTGTATTTTGGCTGTTGATGAGTAAAGCATCGTGAACATAAGAAGAATTTAGAAGCTGAGAAGAAAGTCAATAAACCACTAGGATTAAGATGAGAGCTGGTGGTTCGAAGCAAGCAGTTTAGAAGTCTTTACGATAGTTGCAAGCTACTGGGTTGTTCCGAAACTGGAATGGTCGCAGTCCCTCGAACAGGTAGCTTGTGATTGTCTGGTGGCTTTGGTGTTTCAGAGACCTGGTGTCTCAGGAACTTGTGGTATTGAAGTTTGAGGTTCGGTTCTTATAGTTTCTAAAGGTTATTGTTTAACAAAAAAAGTTTGGATCTCGGAGTCATTTAAAGGATGAAGGATAAATTGAAGTTATAGTTTAGACTTTTGAATACAAAGTAAATTGTATGTAATTTTGTTGCTTCTTTGTAGTTAAGATTCAAAGTTTATAGGTTGGTCTCGTAGTTTATAGTAAAACTTCTAAGGTGTAGTTAGGTTTAGGGTTATTTTAAAGATTGATATTGCAGCATCTCAGATTATGTGAAAACGGATACGAACAGACTTTTCATATATAAGCCAAACACCTTACAATACAAATAACCGGGTATAGTATATTTTATGTTCCAGTACAGATGTAGGTAAAAACAAAACAGTTATCTCCTACGCTTAATTAAGCATAACCTTTCGAAATTTTGTGTCCTCAATGCTCTTAAACTTCGTATTTTAATTAACCAGTTTTAACTTTTTCGATTCGAGCGTCACTGATGACTGTAGACGAAACGCGCGTTTGGCGTACATTTTCAGCCCGGTATCTATGATGAGACTATCTACGTACGTAGGGCAAGCTTAAAATACCATACACTGTCATCTCCATTCAAATACAAAATAAATAAAAATATTCCATTTCAGTCATACTTCGGTGTAAAAATTTCATCGATTAATCATTCCCCGAATGGTAGTTCTCGTCTTTTGCACGTAAACACGTTTTAGGCTATGTGTACGCTTATGCGACCTTTTCACAAAAAGTCGTCCGATAAAATTTGATCGTTAGTTATAGTGAAATGTTCATGACTTGCGAGATTTTTTTAAAGTCATAAATTTTATTTGGTTGAAAAATATGACTAATTTGTTTATCGTTGAAGAAAGAAATAATATACAAATAATTTCTGGAAATCAAAATGGTGGCTTCTGCTTCTAATAGTTATACACAAGTTAACCGTTGAATTACATCCTCGAAATAAATGAACCCCAAGGGTGACTTGGGAATAGAAATATGGTCACTAAGGTCTTCTTTCGACTGATAGTTAAACCCTTGCCAAAGTGGGACGTCCGTTTGACTGTGGGGGATTAACAAGTACGCAGTCACGTCCGGTCCGGTCTGAATTTGTAATTGTTAAATCCGATGCCTCAGTAGAGATAGTGCCACGCTCTCTGTACGTTAAGAACCCTCGCAACAACTCTTTGAAGGGTCCGTAGGTGGCCTGTTGCAAAGCAAAATTTTATGTCCTTATCCAATATACCCTCATTTTCCAGTGGTAGTTCAAACTTCTCTGATCTACATCCTGGATGGCCGCTTTGAAAGGACCTACCTGTTGTATTCATTGTTAATTTGTTCTCGTCATCACATGCATAACATATTTGCCACTAGACGTTAAGCAACCAACAATCAATCAATCGAAATATATGACATCATCCAATCAAAATCGTCGTTATAAACGAATTCCATTAAAATTTGAAATAAACACACCAAACAACTTATTTGCAGCCGCGGTACGGACGTGTGTTCGACCATTACGATAAAATGCAAAAATTCTGAATACCGCCAAAGGGCCTTAAGATTTTTTTAAAAGTCTAAACATTAAAAAACAATGGCCACTTGGAACCGCGACTTCGGACACAAATCTTACACTATATGTTTAACTTAATTGTTTAATTCCACGAAGCCACAACTGAAACCTATTGAGTAGCGCCAGAAGTTCTGATCTGTCCTTGTCAGATGTACTGCGTACAGTAGAATTGCTACATTTAATGCCTTTAAGGAAAATGGCAATGTCTTGTGAAGCAATCCATTACATAACGATTCAATAGTAAAGGCAATAATGATCAATCTTCCAGAGTGCAATGGAGTGAGTGTTTAAAAGAAAACAAAGTATTGTGAACTAATCAGTAATACTAATAAAAAAAAAACGTGAAAAGTATTTGTATAAAAAGCATTCTAATTATAACTGATCCAGCATCGAATTTTTCAGAGATACGCAAAACAACCGTACAAGGGGGTAATTCCGGATTCATTTTCAACAATACTTGCATTAATTTGATAAATGTCAAAACAAAAGATAACTACATTTTCTTGAAATTGCACTTTAGATAAGTTTTCCCTTGAACAAGTAGCAAAAATAAATATCCATATGATTGAAATACCCTTTAAAATTCTAAATTTTAAATGAGTTGTTATCTTTTGTGCAATGTCGATGACCTCGCTGTACCTTTCAGATGAAGAACAGCAATGAAAGTGTCGTTTTTTTTACTTTTGGTTTTGTTAAGTTCTGATAAGGTTCTTGTGCCATTTATTACTATATCACATCTCTTTTTCCATTATGGAAAACATTTTTTTACGAACAAAGGACAGTTTTGTCCTGTTTTATATAGTCTAACTTCATCTGAAACAAGTCATTCCTTCTGTTATATCATTTTAAATTTCATATACTTAATTCTAACATTTGAAAATAGCAGATCTAGAAAACATTTTTCTTTCTGCTGGTTATGTTGTTGATATATTTTTTGCTGAACTTTTATTCCCTGCATAGAGGTTTAGTAACCCATTGCAGAGATATGGAATACCCAGATTAACGCTTTAAGATGGATGTGTAATAAAGTTGTGTTAACAAATAATTTTTCCAATCTTTTGAAAGTTTTGAAATAGAAAATCTGAGGTAAAGGATATCGAAGTCAAATGTTTTAATACTATTGCAACATGAAAAGGATTTCGGTTATATGTACTCAAGAATAAAAAAAGATAAAAAAAAAAAGGCAGACAATACCAAGGGGGAAATTGAAAATAATAATTTGAAGAAAATACAAAAGACAACACGACAAAATACAAACAACAGTATAAAATGCTACACAAAAGCAAAAGAATGAGCAACACGAACCCAACAAAAAACATGGTGCTGCAGAAGGGTAAGCAGATGGTGCTCCAATAGTGGCACCCGTCGTGTTACAATGGCAAGTAAACATTCAATGATAAGTCGCATTCGGTTATGTCCTTATTGTAGAAAGGGCAAACGATTGTTGGCTACGACTTATGTTTATTTATTTTTTAGAATCCACATTCGATTCATACCGTGCATATAAAATAAGAAGTTACACAAAAATATACCTTAACTACTGAGAGAATATATGTTATATATTTCAAAGATGGACCCGAACAGTTTTTTTCTTAAACTGAATACATGTAAATAATTATATATACAAACATTCTTATTTGAATTCTCTTCGAAACTTTTTTTCATACATTTGAATAATATGTTTATAGTTCATGTATATATAATGAAACTTTCGGATTTCAATATGTATTGCTTTCGCGCACTGCGGGCGAAAATAAATGATCGAAATCCGAAAAATTTTGGTGCATTTAATTAAATTCCGTTTTCTTTTAATTTCGTTGTGCTACAAACATATGTTATATATTTCAAAGATGGACCCGAACAGTTCTTTTCTTAAACAGAATACATGTAAATAATTATATATACAAACATTCTTATTTGAATTCTCTTCGAAACTTTTTTTCATACATTTGAATAATATGTTTATAGTTCATGTATATATAATGAAACTTTCGGATTTCAATATTTATTGATTTCGCGCACTGCTGGCGAAAATAAATGATCAAAATCCGAAAAATTGTGGTGCATTTAATTAAATTCCGTTTTCTTTTAATTTCGTTGTGCTTCAAACATATCAAGAATGCTATTCAGTATATGAATTTTAGCAAACAGAAGTTTCAAATTGAAGAAACACAAACCAATATTGCTAAAAATGTCACAGTGGAAAAATGGACAAAAATTGATTTTGAGACTTTTCGGACATTTTGTAAAAGATTTTGTAAAATCACTGTTTTTGTTATATTTGCAATATTTCACGAAGGGATTTTGTTATTTTTATTGTGAAAGGTTTAAGTCAAGTTTAGAAGATTAAGCTAATCTAATTTCATGTTTTAATTTGTTTTTCAATTAGCGACATTTTATTTCAATTGATCTATTATTCGTATATGTTTAAGTCCACAAATAAGTCTGAATTGAATTTGACACTCATTTAGAGAAATATTTGTCAGTCTATTCAAGTAATTTTTGGTTTGTTATATAAACTGTTTTATTATTTCGATGTGGCAGATTTGATTTAGTATTACACTGAGCAGTTCCAACTCTGTACAATTGTATTCCATGCTGAACTTATTAAATTATACATCGCGCTAACCAGAGTCGTCTTTTGTTACAAGAGCTAGTCCCAGAGTCGGTGCAGACTCTTCGTACTGTTTATTGTGTGTGTGTGGTTCCAGGCCAACACATTACCCAGTCACAAGATACACCCAGTTTCTATTTGTGACAAGAAGACGAAAAGACAAACAAAAGTACGCAAAAATCATCCAGAAATATAACTTCTTTCGGTAATGACTGATGTTGTACTCCCAGGCAAAAAAAAAAAAAAAAACACACATAACGTGATATAATGTCATGATCATTTTGCCATCCCTGTATGTAATGTATTTATTGTTCAAACCACACACAAAACTGCTTGTATGTCGCCAAGAAACCATGAGGTATATAAATCGTACCCAGTTATTTTCCAACGGAGGGGTACGACAGGGTTTTTTTAAATGCTGAACATAAAATTCCAAAGCCTATAATACTCTTTAAACATTTCCTGAGGCAGTCAAGATTTAGATCGGCTGCTTAACTACATATTTATGAAGTGTCACATGTATCATACCAATCTCACAATCAAATTTGGAATGTAAACGTTTCATATAAAAATAAGTGGAACAATATCTTAAATCCTATGGTCCTCTTGCTTTAAACAGGCTCGTGTAACAATCTATAAGTTTTAGATGATCGGTTATCGCACAAGAATCAGTTTATAGAGAGACGATGACAGCACTGTATCACAATACAAATACAACAAAAAGTGTTTATGCGGTCTACATGTATTTATTGCAAACATGTGTATCCTTAAAGATGGTGATTTACACATTCAATATTAAGAAAATTGTAAGGTAATTGACAAAATGTGAATTAGCATTTACATGCATATATTATAACATGTGAAGGTGTGTAAAATTATCATTATCTATAAAGGTAATAAGCGGCAGTGCATCCATATATACATCTATTTCTGTTAAAAACACCTCTGTTGAAACAAGTACATTAGAATGTTCTTCGTGTTGTCTTTCCAATATATTGGAATTATTATTCATTTTGAACACAAGCTGAAATATTGCAAAAAGCATAACATAATTTTATCTACATTCTTGATAAGTCGTATGTAGCAATTCTTTGATCCCTATCATTCTCCCAAGCCTTTGCTGCATCTTCACCTAAAATTATCCTCATGACCAGACGCATCAGACGGTCACAGTCGCCATACATCCGAGAACCTATCAGTTTTCCGTCTTTATCTGTTTCAGTACAATAGTCATCATAAGGGGTGGTTTGTCTGTAAATAAAAAGTGAAATGTTTACATATAAGATAATATAATATTCAAATTTTACTTAGATCAATCTGAGAACATTGCACGCTAAGTAAACTTCACATCAACTCTAGATTCTCCAAAAGTTGAGTATATAGATACAAAACTCTATATTATTTTCGCAAAGAGTAGAAAGATACAAAAAATCAAGAGATTAAAACTCAAGCACGATAATTCACATTGCACCAGTTACTTTAGTATGTACGACCGCTTTTGCATAAAATTACTTTAAAATTACTATAAATCTGATTCCTGTAAGTTTCATCGAAAATATGTTTTAATTTACAAATATCCAAATAGACTTGAAAGACAACGAATTAGACAGAATGTGCTAGCTACCTATTGCAAATAATAAGTCTGTTCGGTTTCTTTCCCATGGCAACAAGATCAGAAGCAGGAGTTACTCTCAAGGTTGTCCCTAAACAAAGAACAAGGTCAGCTTTCTCTGCGTTGTCTTCTGCAGAACGTAAAACCGGGCCTTCTAAATAATCTCCAAAATTGATGATAGTATTCATCATGTAGCCTCCACAACCCTATAAAACAAATTATATGAAATATTACCCGTACAATGAAGATGGACTACCAATTTTAAATAAACTCAACTGTGTTATTCCATCAAAGTTTCTGCTGTGATTTTGCTTTGTTATGAAACACCATCAGTGACAGTAAATATTTGACAGACAGGTGTGGTATAAAGTACAACTACACTGGCCTTCGGTGCTTTTATCTTGCGTCACTTTATAATCGACTGGTATTTTTACGTTAATTCATTTCCTTGTTCTATTATGATTTTGATGCTTCATTTGGTAGCTCCAAGTATTTGGGGAAATATTTCAGACAAGCCAGGTGCGATAAAATATACTGTCAATTTGACTACCAGCATTGAGTATTGACGTTTTAAATGTATATAAACAAGCTTACACCTTCTAACAGCAATCACGTTTCCATTATCATGGTGGCATCAAAATTTATTTGTAATGTTAGAAAATCAAATTCAAATATACTTAGAAATAAATGCTTACAGGCATTTGACACATGTTTCCAGTTCTGTGGTTAATTTTACATCGTTCACATTTACGGGGTGGCACTTTTTGTTTCTGAGCAGTAGATCTTGTGTTTGTGTTGCGCATACGTCTTGTTTTACATTTTTCACATTTCTCTTCAAAACCATTCCCATGAAGTTCTGAAATCTTCTGTGCGGGAATACCAGAAAGTCTATGAAGTCCATCTGTGTTCTGACTGATTAAGTATTTCATAATTCCCATGTCCAGTAATTTACAGATTGCCTCGTGAGTATAAGTTGGAAGGCGATAACCTCGTTGGTTTTGTTTTCCTGGACCTGATGAGGCAGATTTAGCACCTGAAAAAAGGGAAATTCATCTCAACTGAAAATTTACCTGGTTCGAAAGATAACAAAGGGTGATAGATAAACCTCAATACCAAAACAAAATTTGGTAAGGATGTAAGGTTATAATTCCGGTATAGGTAAACCCAAACAGTCAAAAGGTAGACATATTAGTTTGTAGGTCGGTTATGTGGAGAACGCTTATTTTTTTTTTATATATGGACTATTTAACTCTATTTACGTCATTCGATATATAGTAGATAGTTGTTTCATTGGAAACTTTACAGCATCTTCATATTTTAGTATACACATTTAAACATGATTTTGACCCAAAGTGTTGACTGGGTTAGATAAGTATGGTCAGCTGCACTTCTCCCGAGCACCCGTGCTGAAGGGTTAACCATTTAAATTTATGGTATATATTATATGTAGACTCTTTTGGGGATTTTAAGTTGACCTTTATGTGTATTTCATTACTAAACATCATCTCCTCAAATAACAGTCCAAATCCCCCGTCCTTCATCCTGATCGACACACTTTTCAGACCCTACCTGAATAATTTATTGTTTTGGTGGGTTGTTTTTTTTTTTGGTAATGAATATGCATGAAATATTTGCCATTGAACGTTAAGCAAACAAAATGAAATTTAAAAATTTTTTTAGCACGTTTTGTAATATCTATAAAAGCCTTTGATGAAGTTCTTATTTCCCTAAAAATTCCTTTCCCTTTAGTCTCATAAGACTGGCATATTTAAAAAAAATACATCCTACATATTTGTATTAATACACTTTCAAAAATTACGTTACAAAATTAGATAATAATAGTAGTGATCTTTAACTTTTGATGTAAACCCTAAATTCTAACAGACAATTTACGATTTTCTTACCATAGTCTTTAGTTTTGTCATTATTAGTCCATTTGCCATGTATACCTCTAAAGTCACCAATCCCCGCTGCAGTTGAAATTCCAGCACCTGAAATATAAAACATGCACATGTTTGCTTGTCTATAGTGATTATTTATCATTAATTTATATATTATATCAGGGGCGGATCCAGTCATTTTTAAAAGGGGGTTCTAACCCAGGATAAAAGAGGGGGGGTTCCAACCATATGTCTCAATTCAAAAGCATTGATAATATTCCCCCGAACCCCCCCTCTTGGATCCGCCACTGTATTTTATATAAAATGTTGATGGAATCATATTTCATATTGTGAACCATGATGTATCTGGACGCTATTGATCAATCACTGAAAAAAACTTTGTAAAAGCAAACCCATTTCTCATTAGCAATTATACAACATCTCTTATTCTTACATGCACTTATTTATTGATATATTTTTTATCTTTATTAATCAGATTTTAGAAACTTTTTGTAAAGCAAAAGAATTTAGAAGGAATTAAAGAAATTTGTTAACTCTACGACAGAAAACAAATTCCATGTCGGTCATGTTTACATTATGTATATATACAATCTTTAAATCGCAGATACACTTACATGAGCAGCAGAAATAAGGGATGTGCAGTTGTAAATACCTGTAAAACCTATACAGTAACTAGCATTTTTCAACATCGCTGCTATACGGACAGCCTCGCTTTGAAAATGAGCTTCAGAGTCATGAAACTCTGCTGTTTTCTTTGCCTCTTTCACTAACTCTTGTTCTTTAGCAGATAACTTTATTTCTGGTGTTTCATCTTTGGCAGCTCTGCAAACTTTCTGCCAACAGGAGAGATGCAATGAAGCAGATCCGTCGTCTGTCCAATCAACCAACATTCCTGTTTAAAGTAAAAATGTGATTATTTAATTGTTATATAGGACTCGGAAGTAATAATAAGAGAGTGGCATGGAAGTGAAGAAAATAAACGTCCGACAGAGGACATGGTGGGATGAATATCAGCAAACGGCCCTGAAAAATTCGTATAAGTTAAAGTTGTCATGCCGTAAAAAACACTTTTGTTTTTAAGTTTGAACCTCTACTGTCGTTTTGTTACTGTCATTTTTAAATTTGTACTGGTAAAATACATGAATTATTGACGTTAACAGTTTTCTTATGTCTTGTGCAACATTCCTGGGTAATAGTTGTATTTTCAAAATGTAAGTGGACCGAAGCTGCGATCATAGTGAAAAATCAAAATTTACGAAAAAGATCGTCATTGTTTTCAGTGAATTGTCGGTGTTAACTGACCAGAAGCAGGTGGTTCTGACGATAATCGTACTCAAAACTTTTATGACCACTAGGCCATTGATAAAACTGTTGAGTATCTCAAACTTTCTAGAATGAAACGAACTTCACACATAGGCCTAACTGTGTTCAAACAAGCAAAAGGTAGACAGAACACATTAATTACAGTGACTTTGTGAAACACAAAACGTATATTTCAGCAGGTTTTTTTTAATTACTGTGCCCTACACAGTTTTATATGATTTATTTTAAAGCTTAGCACCTTTGCAATTTATAATTCTTAAGATTAGAAAAAAACCTCAACAAACAGTAAAAGCAAATCGTAATATAACTGTGTCTATCTAAATTAACAGAGAGCACTAGCGTATTCGGTAAACTTTGCCAGTGATGTTGAGGTCAAAGAAGCCTGTTTTGGAACTGAAAACAGGAAAATATTATGTTTATCCATTAATTTATGTGTATTTTTATTGAATATTCATTTCATTCTTCCGATTTCGATATATATATATATCGCTCTGTCGATTTGAGAAAACATCAAGAACAATGAGTTATACATTAAAGTCCGTTAAGAATGCATTTTAAATCTATTTTCATAACTTAGTATATATGTAGGGTGGTGGACAAGGTGTGGATGTCAATATAGTTCCACAATTCCTTTCCTTAAGCTCCGATTTCGGTTATGGTTATAGAAAATTTATATTCAGGGTTAAGGTCATGGTGTAAAACAGTATAATCTTATCCTATCGAGTAAAGGGAATCCGTAAATTTCACTTCCCTTTTCTGTTTCTCAATCTTTTAACCCACTTCTCACTTTCCACAGGATTCGTATATACTTCCCCGTCAGGTTTTCCATTAAGTACATATGGAAAATTGCATTACATGTTCTTTTATGAACGTACATATCGATTATTCAAACTTTTTTTTTCTCTTGTACAATTATATTTACCTTGGAGTTACACAATTTCCAAGTATCCTACCGTCCATATGAAATTGACAGATTTCTGAATCCTTTTCATGCTAAGTTATTCATATATCTATCTACAGGGTTAATTCTTTTTTTTTTTTTTTTTTTGGATTACCAAGCCCTTTTGCTAAAAGAGAGGCGAAAGATACCAAAGGGATATTCAAACTCCTAAGTCGAAAACAAAATGACGATTCCATGACAAAACACGAAAAACGACGAAAAGACAAACAACAGTACACAAAACACAATAGAAAACTAAATTAAGACTGAGCAACGCGAGCCCCGACAAAAACCGGGGGTGATCTCAAGTGCTCCGGAAGGGTAGGAAGATCCTGCTTCACTAGTGGCACCCGTCGTGTTGCTTATGTAAATTATGAAATAACTTCTTGCTTTGTTACTTATAGCGTTAAAGGCTGTATATATGTACTCCTGGTTTCCTTTTATCTATTATATGAGTGTTTTGTCTTTTACCACGATATGATAGCCATGGGTATTAGAGAAACTATACCATTTTCTCCGTCTGAGTCGTACGACTACCCCGCAAAAAGTGGCCGTTTGGATGTGTGGGATTTATGATACGGGATGTATCAATACGCAGGCACGTCGGACCCTTGAAATATCCGTAGATGATTGTTGCAAGGTCAAATTTCTGCCCCTATCCAACATATGCTCATTTTCCAATGGTTGTCCAAATTGCCCATCCTTCAACTCGATCAACCCGGTATTGGCTTCCTAAACTAACTTACGTACCTTTTCTTCCAGACTTCGGAACATGAAAACCTCGGACATCTGCTCTATCAGACTCAGGACTTAGAACTTTTCCCTGGTCGCAGTTAATGTAGGAACATTTCACCTGTGCTCCATTTGATGCCATCTTTCTCTACACTTACAAGGTGTTTTGATACTTCGTTAAATGAAATGTGTTGTTGTCTGTAAGAAGTTGTATTTACAATCAACAAATTTATTTTACAATCAACAACTTGCAGAAGATTAAGTGAACCATTTTAAAGCTTGTCAGTATTTTAGTGAGTTTAATGAACTTGTAGAAAAATTGAATTAAGCAGCACTAGAGTATCATATTTTCGCTAAAAGTATAAAGTAACTAGCCTTCACTAAGCGGTTATTGACAAAAATAAACAAACACACTACCCGTCTTTGTACAAAATACGTATGTATATCCTTTCAAATATATTCTCATTATATTAGTTTCCTTTAAACCTCTCGAATCTTCTAAACTTTCACAAGTCTAAACTGACTTTTAATTTAGCAACTATGGTGGAATTTAATATTGAGGAAAAATGTTCGCCATATAATAAATATATACTCACACTCAATGTTTTTGATGTGTTATTCTCAGAGCAAAATATAGTTCGATATTTAATATATTCCAGTGTAATATTTATTAATAGATATACTTGTAAAGCTACTATAAATACTTTACCTGATTATCCAGTGACGTCAGTTTATCTTGGATATCATAATATTTATTAGAAACCGTAATACATGGCTCATTATTTAAAATATTTTTCAAATAGAAAAAACGCAAATTATTGATGATTCACACCATTGTATATCGATGTGATTATGATTAAGGGATTCAGTATTATTTACTTGGGAAATCCTTCCCCTTTTTCCCTAGGTAAAAATTATAAATTCCTAAACTCGGAACACATTGATGAACAATGGGTGACGACTGGTCATTTTGAAAACGTAGCCTTGAAATTATTTTGACCCCCCAAATTGAGTTTCTCCTCTTTACCTTTAACCTTTCTTGGGTCATAGCTTTGATGAATATCAACATTGATAAAAAATTTCTTTGACAAATTATAGGTACAAGATATTTTGTTTAGTTTATCAGATACATCTTGATTGGGCATTTTAATATGCGTACATCCCAATTAAAGTTAAAGAAGTTCAGATCTAAAATGAATTCAAAATCGTTCTGATTGAGACAGTCGATAAAAAAAAATTAAAAATTGTTATTGGTAATATAAATCAAGCATTGCTTATTATTTAATACTTACTAAAAGACATAAGAAAAGGCATGTAGCTTATTAAATCCAGTAAGTCTTGGATTATATTTAAGCATTTTTCAATTTTTTCAGATAAGAGCCATCATTTGGCACAGGTCTGTTATAGCAAAAACAGTTAATTGAGTCAAGCCTTTGAAAAAACTATGTTAATTTTATTGACAAATGAACAGATTAATATAGTTTGGACACTTTATTACAGAAAGGTCACCTGTGATGTCATTATGACTCTACGTATTTGACCTAAAACGGTCATTTCACGCATGGTTCTTGCTCAAAATATATATAAGCAACATCTATTTACAAAAATATATTTTACACACATCAACATCTTTGTAAAATTTCATAGCAAAATATCTTTTAGGGTAAAGCTGTCGCTCATACCTAAATATTAATGAAAAGATCTTAAAATCAGGTTATTTTTGCAGTGTTTGTTGTTTTGCACTTACTGTAAGAAGTTTGGAGCCCTAATGCAAATATATAAGATAACCAAAATTATAAATACTGATATTCTACGGACTAATGTCTTATTAACATCTGAAGATCAATTGATTCTCGAATTGAATTCAAGGGGCCAAAACGTGGCCTTATCGATCATACATTCTCCTATCTCCTAGTTAAAATTTCGATTTGTACAAGATTTTATTTTGGAAACAGGAAGATTTGGTGTATAAATCTTTTGATTTTAATGTCGATTTATATTTTGAAACTTTGTGATTGAACTTTATATTGTGGAGAATATATAGAGCTACACATCATATTCACAGCTGAGTCCACAATTAGAAATGAGTTGATCCCTCTTTCAATCAAATATACTTCTGAATAACTGGCAAACCACAGAACAAACATATAATATAGCGTGTTTCTTCACACTATGTTCCCAATGTTGTCATCTTGTTAAGGAAGGCGAACTTATATAAGTTCTTCTTGTTTTCGAATCCATGTATTTCTATTGTATAATTGTAATTTATGCACTTCTGAAAAATAAAATATTGTTTAAACTAAAATTTCTATTTCCTCTGTTTCATCAACAATTCTCACATCATTATATTACGGACTGACAATGTTTTCTGTTTTTCATGCAACGTAATTATCCCCCTTCCATGATTAAGCATAAAGATTTATTTAAAAGTGGGTATAAATATAACAATACAAATAAGCTCTGTAAATCTTAAATACAAGTTTCAAATGTCAAAGTGCTCTATCCGGTATCTTTAGAATAATCAGTTGACCGGTATATTAGTATATTATTTATATTTTTCGCAAGACGGAAAAATAACAGGTAAATTGCAAAGTAACCATAAACACCTGGAATAATTGCACGCTTAAATGACCTCTTTAAGCTTGTTCTATATCATGACCGCTAAAATAATTTCAGGTTTAAAACATTATTAGGAGACAATCTTCATATTTAGACGACACGAGCTTCAGGTATGTCACCTTTATTACGATTGCAAATGTGTTTGTATATAGAAAGAACAGACCGGCAGGTAACAAGAGAAAAAAAATCTTTCGTTTTATAAGACATTACCATAACATTTATATAGTGAAAAGTATTTAAACGGTATTGAATCCGATACAGTTTTAACCATTATACCATTAATGACTGCCTACTTTATAGTTTTGGTTTATTCGTCATACGAATGTTGCAATGTGTTTACCGTTATGCAGTATCCCTCCATCCATTAGTAGAAAGTATGATATCTTTGGTTGAATTGCTCTGAGAATCCTGTTAAAACATTGTAAATACCTATACAAACATGTCATCCGCTTAATGGAGACATATTCCTGATTATGTTAATTTGTATGTGTTGTTTATTGGAGATCATAGTTCCGTTTATGAGGTGAAATGTTCTTTTTACTTTCAACTTGTTTATATTTTGTAAATTTTATTTATCATTATAAAGGTTTTTAAAAAATATAAAACAAACATAACTCGTAACGCAACGGATTCAAATGTAAGTACCTCCTTCATGCATAGTTCTGATTCCTTGTCCGGATTTGGCTTTACTTTTGGTCCTTTTGGTTTCAATGCTTGCATTATGTTTTGGACTTTCAAATATTTTGGCCTCGAATATCACTGGAGATAATAAACATATTTAAGGCAATATTTGCCCAAATTGTCTTTGGATACATCTGCTTTTGTTAAATGATTCCAATGAACGGAGGGTGTACCTGATTTACCAAAGGATGAGTGGGATCAAGACGATGGTTTGATAAAGAATGAAACCTGAATTAGTGTATTTACATTAAAAACATGAACCCTCTAATTCTGGAAAGGATGCAAGTCTTGATTCTCATCTTATAAGGTGAAAAGTTACATAAGAAAAGTTATTTGTTTTACTTTTTATACTCATTGAGAGTAGTGTTCTTTGTTATAACAAATGTCTCACATTTGATTCATTTTATACCAACGCCTGTACATAGCTCCTATCCAATATGTTCAGTACTTTGCCATACAGACAACCTTCTATATAAAAAGCAAATTCCTTACTCATAGGCAGACTTCAAACTATGTTCCTATATGTTTTAAGCTATTCACAAACTTTTTAATGGTAAGCATTCATGAAGATTGAATTATCCTAACAACTAAAATGCATTGAAATGTGGCTAAATAGAGGCACATACATGAGAACCAACTGACACGATAAAAGGGTCTTAATTTTCCCATTACATGTATAAGCTTTTAGTTTTTATGTAACAATATTCCATCAACACCTTCATATGGAGTAGATTTTTCTCATGTGATGCAAAGTAACCGTAAGCTTGTGTATTCTTATCAGAATTGCATTGGTAGAAGGTTGCTACTTAGAAGTTACTATCACTGGGTCAATACCTCTGCTGGTGAACTGTTAGTCTTCGAGAGTATCACCAGCCAAGTAGCCAGTACTTCGGTACTGACATGAAAATACGGATTTTGATATTAAAATTTGCTGTTATAAAATTTTGGAAATTATTTTGAATTAAGGAATATATCTCCCTCGTGCAAAGCTTTGGCTATACTTTTTTGTCCTTTTGTTAATAAGCTCTTCAATTTTAATAATCTATGGATTTTCAAATACTTTGGCCTCTAGTGTCACTGAAGAGACATTTATAGTTGAAATGCGCACCTGGTAGAGAAAATTGGTGACCGTTATTGTTATTACGGAACCAATAGTTCTTATTGGTAAAATAGGAATACCTTCTAATGTTTAACCGAAGCAATATTAGTTTGGTTGTTCATTACAAAATAGTTGTGTCACAAATGACCACGGATATGATCCGATTATCGTAGTCACAATGATCGACTTACAACCAGTTGCTTTCTCTGCGCAATACTATATTTTTTTTCCATTTTTGATCAGGTTCTAGTTGTTCAGCTTCGTTTCCTTACGGCTTGTGCACTTTTATTTGTCATTTCTTCTTTCTTCTTTCTTCATGGTTTTTGCCTGACTTATTACTTTTACTGTCACCTTTGTATATATCATTTTTCTATTTTGGTTTCAAAACTGAAACCAGATATAGAAAAACAATATTAATCATTACATGTTTTTTTCATAAGTTAAAATGCCAGCCAAGGTATTATTTGTTCTAACCAGTCATGATAAATTGGGAACTACGGACAACAAGACCGGTTGGTATTTACCGGAAGTAGCTCATCCTTACCACGTACTAAAAGCAAAGGGACACGACATCACATTTCTGAGTCCAAAAGGAGGAAAAGCACCAATGGTAAATTAGAATATTTAGATATTCATAAAACACAATCATTTCATTTGATTTAAATTTTGGTGCAGACATGAAATATATTTGATGCGTACATTGCCGGCATTGTTACTAAATAAAAAAAGATATTCGAAATCATAACTGAATTTTGTTCTTATCCATGCAGGCATAGAAAGCATTAGAAAAATTAAGCACAACTATTTCTATTTTGTTTTGTTTTTAATGCTCTTAACTTCATCATTGATATAGTCTTCCAATCATTTTATTCGACCGCCACTTATGAGTCTTAGGTAGATAAAACGCACGTCTTCCATTCTAAATTATAGGCATGGTAACTTTGATGGTTTCACTAGAGAATATATAAGAGCTACAATCATTCATTTTAATGACAGGTTACTGTGATGTTTTCATAAGTCACCAGTTGTTTTCTGAATTGATGTTGTGAATCACCTTCAGTGGCGAAGCTAGGCCAATATGATGTGTACTCAATGCCGGAGGAGGAAGTCAAACGGCAGGGGGTTAATGGGCCGTTTAAGTCCCCCAAAAGCTCTTAGGTAAATGGTGCAAAATCCTGCATTCTCGCAATATCCTGGAACTTAAAATGACCTCTCGGAAATCTTATTTTCTTGAGTAACAAGTCAACTTTTGAAAAAAAATGAAAAAAAATATTAATTAGAGAAAAACAAATAAGTACTGTTGGCTTAGGAATTTGGATTTTCTAATGTGTAGTGGGTTGAGCTTGATTAAATTAAATTAAAAATAATATTCGTTGCTAGTTAGTTAAGGTTAAAAGGATGGTAAAGGGTGGTACTTGCATGCACGGAAAAAACGTTAAATACAAAGAAGGAATAACAATTTCACGGTGAACGTTAAATAATTTCGTCCATGAACGTTGCATGATAAAAAAAGTACTTTAAACGAACGCATATCATAGGTTGGAAACCTTTAACTGGCAAGTATATAATATATACGTTTGAAGTCCCGAAATATACAAGGAAAATCATCAAATTATTTCCGATTTCTTTTTATTAACTTCCAAAACGACATTTTTTTAATTTTACCAAGCACGGAAAACAAGCACTTTAAATCTCGAAGCATGGAAAATAAGCACTTTTAATCTCGAAGCACGTATCATTAAGTTGGGGGGAATACTTTGAGCGAGGTACCCGTCTTGCACAACCAAACGTAAAAATAAAAAAAGTAAACACACGTTGATCGTCAATTAAAAAAAAACGGCAAATACGATGCACGAAATTTACCCTTTACCACCCCCATTAATTTAAGTTTGACTGGACTGTTTAAAAAATCTGTTATGACGACGTATGTAAATACGACTCTATCCATACCTCACAGGAAAATCATGAGAATGAATCGTTCTCTTTAGAATGTCATTTCTTATTTCGTCAGTTATTTTAAAATCTTCAGAAAAGATGTCAGGACTGGGTAAGGATTGAGGATTGAGGAGGCATAGAATTGTTTTCTGACACCTCGAGGACCATGTTAATTGTTTGCATCAGCAACATAATCATGATACTGGTTCCGTAAATGAAAAGTAATTCCAGGAACGGAATATAGCTACAAAGTGATTATTTACATGTTTGTATAATAGTTTTTAATTTAATTCATTACTTTAGTTTTATTCTTACTAGATTTATCATATTTTTATTTTTGTAAAATGTTCAATGTGTACGCAACTGCGTTTTTGCGTACGGGTTGATACGCGCCTGATGTCCTTTCCCTTTTTACACTGTCTCCAAATTACAAAGAATATATAAATGTTTTAATAGACTATTTTCATATTACCGACTTTTGACCCCGGAATATATAATTTTTTGACAGGTAAATATTCTGTGGTAAGACATTTTTGTACTCAGTTAATTTTTGCTCCAAGTTGCACTGATTGTAGGTTAATTTTACTTCTTTTTGTCGCTCTTACTTGACCGAGTACCATAATGTCATACCACAAAGTAGGTTAACTGTCGAAAATTTTATACTCCGGAGTACAAAGTCAGTAATATGAAAACAGTCTATTGTGTACTCACAAACACACATAAAAAGTGTACATTGTATATATTTTCTGTTGCAGGATCCAGGTAGTGGCGAAGCCTTTAAAGATGACCAACTCTGTAAGGATTTTCTAGCCAACAAAGAGGCAATGTCTGCAATTGATAACACACGCAAACCCTCACAAATAAAAGCAAGGTAATCACAGTTGAATAAGTGTTAAACGCACTATTTTGTATGTTTTTTAAAATTTAATATAAAAACAAGTGAAAAGTTATTCTGATCGCAGCGCACTACTTGTTAATGGGAAACAAAAATGAGCGCCATACGTGATATGGTTTTATTTCAATGGTTCAAAATAGTATGATAGAAGGGACAAAAAGCGGGTAAAACTTGTACTATTACCAGTAATGTTTCTCCTATGTAAATAGGATATAATCCATAATGGTATACTCGAGTTATCGTCCAAAATCAACTTGCGAATGAAAAATCTTGTCCAAATTTATTAGCAAATACAATGGACAAGACTTTCGTGTATGTCTATCAATGTTTTGCGTCATAAGAGGGGATTCAAAAGGAAGTCTTTCAAGTTAGCATATTTTACTCATGTTATCAATGTTTACGATGACTAAGTTAAAGGATTAACCAAAGCCAAAATGATACTGTAATCACAAGAATATGTTTAAAACTTGTATCAAAGAGGAATAATTTTTCCGTTTTTTTAGTGCGAGATGTCTTAAAAATGTCGATGTCACATTGTATTTGGAAAGATCAATTTTGTTTCCAGTGATGAAATATCGAATGCTTATCAGAAGAACATATTGTCACTTTAATACTCATTGCTCTCACACATGAAATTTCTGTCATGCTATTTACGATTTTAAGAGGCATTTTCCAAGGAATTGTTATTGCATATATACTGGACGCAACCTTAACAATCTATACAGTTTTTATGACCATTAAGGAAGATATCTTGTCCCCATTTGTATTATCTTTATTTACAGTGATTTCAAAGCTATATTTTATGCTGGAGGACATGGTCCTATGTTTGATCTCCCAGGAAACCAGGAAATTGCAAAAATAGGTGTGGGTATATATGAAAACGGAGGAATTGTCAGTGCCGTATGTCACGGACCAGTAGGTAGGTATATTTATTATAACAGTATTTATAACTACCCAATCTCTTTATCGGAAGTGTTGATTGGGGTATAGTCACTTTTACTTCTATCCTGTATCCAAACCTATTCTTAAGAAGGGCGTCCTTTCGTCGGGATGTTCAATGACAATACCATGCACGACTTCATGCAATGGGGCGTTAAATCCGTGCCTCGTGTATGGATAGTCATTCAAGCTATATGAACTTTAGATAACCCTATCAACCAGTCATTAAGAGGTTCGTAGGTAGCCTGTTGCAAGGAAAATGTTCAGTCCCTATCTAACTCTTTTCCAATAGCAGTTCAAATTTTCACCTCTTCATCCCGATCGTACAATGTAACAGTAATTACTTTTGATTTTATTGTTATTTTAGGCTAATCATGAATATGCATGAAATATTTGGTATTGGACGTTACAAGCAGTAATCAATCAAACAATATACAAGCTCTTGATAAGCAAACCAACTTCGATATATCAAATGAACACTTAATAAATTGCATGCGTCCGAGGCGCTTTTCTTGATTAATCTACATCGGGAACGAATAAAACCTCAACATTCGAAAGCCCAAATAGGACCTAAACAGAAGTACACACTGTGTGCAGGAAATTTAGATTAATTGTTACTGAGACAAGTAAAGTTCACCATTTGGTAACTAAAATCGTCATGTTTTATTTCTTTTGCGAAAGCGTGCTCTCCGTTCTCAAAATATAAAAAGAAATAGTGGCAATGCATTCAAGAAATTTTTTTTATAGTGCATTCTTCTCAATTTTCTTTTTTTACTCGAGCACGAAGGTTAATTTATAGTTGCTTAAATTTTCCAGTTTATGTAAAAGGAAATTTTGTATTTTAGGATTAGTTCCATTGAAACTCTCCAATGGTGAATATTTGATAAAGGGCAAGAAAGTAACAGCATTCACAAATGCTGAGGAAGACGCCGTACAACTCACGTCTATCATGCCATTTCTGTTAGAAACAAAACTGAAAGAACTGGGTGGCAGTTTTGTTGCAGTTGATATGTGGAAACCAAATGTCCAGGTTGGTATTGTACCATGATCATTGCGAATTTGGATTTTAATAAATAAAAGAAAATGCGAAATATACATGAAATTTTTGTGTATAACTTCATTACCTCGTCTTCATACCATAAAAACGATCACCTTGTGTAGTGGTTTTTGTACACAGCATGATATCAAATAATAAATACGTGTTTTCTGTTCAAATCATTTAATCAACATTACTTTCCCTAATTCAGCAAAAAGAATAGTAAAGATTATATCTTGTCAAACCTTTATCTAATCAGGCTTTCGAGCACATTTAGCCTGTTAATATGAGACGATTTAATAAAGGATATTTGCTTTGAGTCTCTGATTTGAATTTTTCCTTTACATTCCATGATGCAAGTGAATTGAGGTTTTCCACATTTATACTATAAAACTCTTAGAAAATAAAACAAACTGTTGGAATTGAATTGGTCAAATTTCAGATATAAAACCTTAAACTTTTCGTTCATCACGTGCTCGTTGTAGTTAAAAAGGGTATTGACATAATGTTTTTGTGAATGAATGTTGAATTTACTTTAACAAAAATTATGTTTCAGGTTGATGGTCGCCTCATTACTGGACAAAATCCTGCCTCAGCAACACCTGTAGGAGAGGCACTTGCAAAACTTTTATAAACATTCTTATCTGTCGTGTCTTGCAAATTTGATTGAAACTTTAAAGTATTTATATCCATGTACATTTCTGTACGTGTTGAATTTGGAATATATATATGATATTGCTGATTTTTATATATCTTATATCAATTTCTTATTAGTAAAATAAAAGCAGTTTGAACTGTATAAAACATTAAAAGTCAAAATTAATATCAATGTAGTCTTCCGATTTTGATTAATGTGATCCATAGCACATATTTCGGTTTCGAAACCACGCTTTGACCTTTTTATCCCTACACTTTGTCTTTTTTTATGAAGAAAATGTAACTTTTAGCATTAGCACAACTATCCATTCTTTTGTGCTGATCAAATATTGTCTTTAAACTTTATGTGTATCTATAGGAAAATTGCCTGAGTATGTCAGACGAAGTGGATTTTCTCAGTTCTCAAGACATTTCCCTCTCCTACCGTCAAAGCAGTACTTTTTATTTGATTGTTCTTGAAGCTATCAATTTTGTCCTTTACCAAAAGGAAAACAAATATGTTTTCTAAACAGGTACCCATAAGAAGCTGTGACTGATGAGGTTTACTGTATATGTTAATAGAGTTAAAATCGTTCCTTTCCTACCCTTTGAGCTTTACTATACGTAAAATTAAGAATGGAAATGGGGAATGTGTCAAAGAGACAACAACCCGACCGAAGAGCAGAAAACAGCCGAAGGCCACCAATGGGTCTTCAACACCGCGAGAAAATCCCGCACCCGGAGGCGGGCTTCAGCTGGTCCCTAAACAAAAATGTGTACTAGTTCAGTGAAAATGGACGTCATACTACACTCCAAAACATATAAATGAACTAAAATTAAAAAACATACAAGATTAACAAAGGCCAGAGGCTCCTGACTTGGGACAGGCGCAAACATGCGGCGGGGTTAAACATGTTTTGTGAGATCTCAACCCTCTCCCTATACCTTTAGCCAATGTAGAATAAACAAACACACAGCAATACGCACAGTAAAACTCAGTTTAAAAGAAGTCCGAGTCCGATGTCAGAATAGGTAACAAAAGAAACTAAGCAAAATGACAATGATACATAAATCAACAAATGACTACTAGCAATTACTGACATGCCAGCTCCAGACCTCAATTTAACTGATTGAAAGATTATGTCTTCATCATATGAAAATCAAGCACAATCCCTCCGGTTAGGGGTTTAGTATCATACCATCATAAAATATACGAGAAGAACATAACCCGTATCATGCCAACAACTGGTTTGAGAATAAATGTGTTTATTTCCAATGCAAAACCCTATGAGTGAATCAATATTAATACAAATTTGCCATCTTTAATGACCTGACAACAGTATCGTAATTATATCCCTTCTGAATAAGTCTGTTTAAAGGTTTGGTTAGCTTTTGAGGTGAATGCCGACATTTTTGTGCTTTGTATAGAACTAAAACACACCCGCGAAATCGCGGGCATTAGAGCGTAATTGAAAGTATGTAAACTGTTGTAGGATGAATTTTTGTAAAAGATTTATGACTGGAGAATTTCAGGAAAGTTATCAAAAGTCATCAGTACTTGGGGACAGGACAATTTTTTTTTAGCCCTCTCCCTGTTTTCCAAAGTCCTCTATTTTTTGTTTTCTGTTTTTCTGTATACTATGAACATACATACACTTTAAATAAAGTGTATTTGCTATTTACTATCAATTCCAAATTAACTATCCACGGCGGTCACTGATATATTATATAGACTAAGAGACTATCCACGGCGGTCACTGATATATTATATAGAGACTCTCTATATAATATGCCGTGGATAGTAAACTTGGAATTGATAGTAAATAGCAAATACACTTTATTTATAGTATATGTATGATCATAGTATACAGAAAAACGCGAAAATAATTGTCGTGTCCCCACCCTGTGTCCCAAGTACTGATGAAAATTATGTGTAATTTTAAAACAGTCCTAAACGGAAGTCTTTTTTATGACTTAAAAGTCCGGCCGATGACGGAAACAATATCCGGACGCCTTTATTTTCGTTTTCCTCCCAAAATAACCCAAACTGAATAATCATAAGCGAGGATGACAAATGCGACTATGCATGGTACCTATAGGACACAGAGGCATGATGATTAATTAATTGTGGAAGGAAGAGAAGCGACACACAAAATGAGGTCTTCTCGTTTAATAGTATAGATATTACCATAAAAGATTGGATGTGAAATACCTGAACGTATAAGATGTCTGCATGTTGATTTATATTTACGGATGATGACCTTGTACCGATGATAAAATTTAGTAAAAGTTTTGACTAGTTTGTGATATCGAAAACCCTGGTGTAATAATTTTTCAGTAATACAGAGATTTCTTTCGTTTAAATCAAATACGTTGTTTTATACACGAGCGAATCGAACAAGTTGAGATATATAAACACCATAAGATGGTGACAAGGGAACGTCACCATCTAAAAATGGATAATTAACAATAGGAAATGAAAAATCATCTCTTTTATCATAATATTTTGGTATTAATCTTCCCGTTTACGATATAGATATCAAGATCCAGGAAAGGGCAGTGCTCATTGTTAGTATTAGCTTTATTTAAAGTCAGTTCATCAGGATAAATCTCCTAAGTGTACATACTGACGTCGTCATTATTGAGAGCCAATATATCATCCAAATATCTAAAAGTGTTATTATTTTTTTGTATCAGATGTTGTTTCGATGGGTCTTTGCTGATTTTAGTCATAAATTGTAACTCATAACAATACAGAAACAGGTCCGCAATAAGTGGTGCACAGTTAGTCCCCATTGGAATTCCGATAACTTGACGATATACGGAATCTCCATAGCGAACAAAACTGTTATCTAGTAAAAATTCAAGGGCAGTTATAGTAACTAAGCAGGTCCAATTGACATAGTTCTTTTGTTTGTTGTTACTAAAAATTACCTAAAAGAGTTTGAACATATATATTCGCATTCTGACTTTTAAATGCCCATTTAATTAGGTGTGTGAATTTTTTCTTAATAAGATTATGAGGCAAAGTGGTATATAGGGTAGAAAAATCAAAACTTTGAACAGATTCGAAATCACCAATATAAGCATGCAATTTATCAAGTACTTCCAACGAATTTTTGACACTCCAAAAGTAATTAATTCCACTATTTTCAAAGGCCTCATTTAAACAATTTATTACCAGGTTTTTAATGTACCAAGTGTACTAGTAAGTAGAATAGACAGTTTAGTAGTGGAACAATGGCTTGAAGACGAAATAAATCTATATTTGTAAGGTGTTTTGTGCAGCTTCGGAAGCCAGTACTTAGTTGGAACTTTCATTGTATTTGGTTCTGCTTGTAAAGAGGTAGCTAAAAGTTTATGTTTGTTACAGATGTCATTTTCCTAAAATGGAATCAGTTGGAATGTTGGTGAATTCGTGATTTCCTTTTGCAGAACCTCAATGTAAAATTTACGTCAAATAATAATGATATTATTAGCAGCCTTATGAGCCGGGACACAAACAAATTCCTTGGCGAGTTCTTTTAGCTTATGTTTGATACGAGAAATAGGGCTATTATGGTTGTTGTTAGGAGTAAAATGTTCTTTAAAATGTTTTATACGAATATCAACTATGTTCATTACTGAATTAAAAAAGGAATCTAAGGATTTCTTGCCAGCTTTTTCTCGTTTTATCCATTTTGAGCAGTAAGTACGGAGTGAGTCGTGGATGATGTTACGACACTCATTCCAATTAATAATTGACGGGGGACGATATTTAGGTCCTTTACTGAGGAATGATTTCAAATCTCGGTCATGAACGATGCTAAGGTCTCCTGTTATAACATGGGAACAGGGGTCATAACTGTATTCGGAATTACTGCAATTTCATGACGTAGGTGTATTGTCACTGGTATTAACATCTTAACACACTTCGCTATAATTAAACACATATTTCCAGGTAGATTTTTTGTAAACATAACAAATAAGAGGGAGTTCAGTATTATCAAAATAGCCAGGAATTTGTTCTTTAACAGAATTGTCATTAAAAATACCGGCAATATTTACAAAATCAAAACATTTGACAAATTTGATTTTAATAAAATGTTTTTATGATCTTCGGGGCGATCAATTTTGGGAAACAGTTTTGAATAACAATATGCAATTATAATTTGGACGATTTCATACTTAAGAGTATATGGAACAAAAATCAGCCAAAGCATAGATAAGATTAAAGTCGGATTTCGCTCAAGTGAACTGGTTTGAAACCACCCCTTTGCGGTATTTGTATCATTTTCAAATTTTATAAATAACGAATCCTAAGTTCTAATTTTACAGAAGTATGAAAGTGTCCGGACCAATACAAGGACAAAAACTCAGTGTCTTTGAGATGAAAAAAAAAAATAAAAGCGGGCCTGTTCTTATGCATTTGGTTTGTATTTGTGTGCGCGTAGTGATTTTTTGTCATGAATTAATACCCCATATCCTCTCTTTTCGATCATATTAAGATAGTTCGTCTCTCTACATGTGTGACGTAGTAAACATTTCCCCCCTACTTGAGGTGTATATGATCTTAAAGTTATCTAACATGTATCGTGATGTGCCCCGTGATTGTCTAAACGTTTGTACTGTTTACAGTGAGATTATCTGTCAATCCATGACAGAATTTGTTAGATTTCTTTGACAGATATAATTTATAATGTGTGTATATTACCCTGCAGTTGTGTTTTTAATACACATATGTAGCGTGATTGAAATTTACCAAGGAATTCCGCTTAAACCGGTGTTAGCGGCCGTCTTAAATTTGCAGTGAGGCGAGTTTTTTTTTTACGCTGTGACTTTGCGATCATACTAGTGAAGAACTGCAATGTAGCGCTTTTGGTTTTTTGTATATGCGCGACTGCGTGTAGGGATTTTTTGTAATGAATTTATACAACACGTGTTTTATTTCATTGTAAAATGCACATTTATCACTATGCATTTTCAATGTCCAATCTTATTTTCACCAACCCAACCTTTTTTGTTTCCTTTCTTTTTTGATGCATCCCGTTTGCTTTCAGTGCATATTTGTTAAACATAAAATGCATTATAAGAAGTTTCATGTATTAACAAACAGTTGTCCATAACAATTAACTGACAATTTTATTGCAATTATCTTTTCATAATAGTGGTGAATTGTTTAAACGATTCTATGTCTTTCCGCTGCTGTGATAGCTAGGGAACTCGATTTCTTTTGTTTGAAAGGAAAAACTACCAAAATAAAGTAATTTGCAGACACAAATCGTTAGCGCATCCGGAAATTACATATTTGCGTATTGACATAGGTAAGTATTAAAACACATTATAGTATTTCGCTTCTATTTGAGGGAAAAAGAAAACAATAGGATACATCTGTTTAAATGATTCTAAAATAAAAAGCATATCTGCCCAAGTCCACTGCAGTTGCGCAAAGCGTTTTAGCCACATGCTAATTAATTTTATTATCTTAAAATTTCGACATTGTCCAATGAATTACAACTTACAGCGCTTTAATGTAACCATGATTCAAACGTAGTATTTTATTTGCAACTTACTGAAATAATATTGATAGCTTTTTAGACAGTTTGGTCTTGGGCGTGCCTGGTAAAGAAGAGATAGGTGGAAGATACCTAAGGGATATTCAAACTAATAAGTCGGAACCAAACTGACTGAGCAACATGAACCCCACCAAATCCGGGAGTGATCTCATGTGATATGGAAGGATAAGCAGATCCTGCTCCACATTTGGCACCCGTCGTGTTGCTCATGTAAGTACAAACCCGGTGATAAATCCAATTTGGAAGGTAAAATTCGAGAAGATGGCGGGATTGTGGTTGATATTGATTAACGCACGTGTCGTTAGGAATAAAATAAGATATTGCAAGCAATAATAAATCAGAACAGCTCTGATAATATGTTACATCCAAAATAAAATGTGAATTTAATAAAACAAATGAGCAACTTTTAATCTAAAACGAAATTTCTATAGTTTAGAATTTTCACTTCAATTTTTATATGATTCTAAATGAATACACATAATATTAATTTAATTTATCTATCAAAAGAAGAAAAGATAAACAAAGATGTCGTTTGTTTATTGCGATTACGTTTTATGAAGTGTTATTATTGATAACTGTTAATGCATTGATAATATTCGTCAGTACAAACGATTATAATTATTTCCATTGTGTATTAGTTAATTGGGTAATATGAGCTTCCATCTATAATCTATAACTTGTTTGTCAACGTTACTTTTTGTTCAAATATCTAGTTTGCAACTGTTGCTATTGTGTGGTATATAGAACTACTGGTTATGGTAATATATTATATTATTTCTTTTTGGCCCTCGGAAAATACAAGTATATAATTACAAGCCTCCAATTTTGTTTTCATAACTGCAAATTTGTTTCTGAGGTCTTTGAGTATTGCCGTTTCTCGTGCCATGGCCGTTTCCGTGATTTTTACCCGTGTTTGAATACGGTTTGCTTTGATACATATCAGATACTACTGAAACTCGTTTGGGAGCGTCCACTTTTAGTTCCATGTTTCCCATGTCACCAAGTTCCATGAATGAATCTAGACTTTTATTGCCATCGTCCTTCTTTTGGCTTCCTAATATGACCGCAAAACGATAAAGCAATAACATCACAACGAGAAGATTTTTGGCGGTAAAAAATATGATGCTATAATTGATGAGGTTATATGTTGCAATAGTGTAAATACGAACGGTAACAAATGGGATATCTTGCATCAACATGGCGACCAAAATGCTCCATACCTCCGTTGAACAACATGAACAGCCACATGACTTCCTTGGTGGAGCCTGAAGTGCAACGCGACCTCGTTTTACATTTCTTGTAGCTGTCAGAACAAAACAGAACTGAAGCAAACTTACTGTCCAAATGATCAAAACGGCGAAGGTTAACTGTATATTTTCACGTACTTCCTTCTCATCAAACAAAGTAAACAGCTCAGTAATGTCGGATGCCATACCAATAAACACGAACAGAAGTTGTGACAATTCGTTTCTTGAGATGTTCCCGCGTGGTAAAAGCCATCGACCAATGATCATGAAGTACAACAACAATTGTTCAATAATAACCACCCAGGTATCAGGTTCCAAATGAATAGATATGGAAACCTGAAATGTATAGAACAAACATAAATGATTTTAAAATCATTTTCAAATTAGAAATCTTCAATTCATTACTAAACTAGAAGAACACACTTAATAAGACTTCATAAATTCAAAATAAAAATATGGCAAAAAATTAATCAGTATATAGAAAAAGGAAATGAAGGTGGGAATGAGGCAGCAAGTCTATAGCACTGTAAAACCAGAAAATATATCGATTAACGTAATATTTAAACAAGTTATCTATATATCATATCGTGCTAAGCATAACAAGATGTGAATACATAACAGAGACTATACCAAAGAAAGTATAGGCTAGATTAAAGATTCGCTTTTATTTTATTGTATGCTATATATGTTACATATGATCATTATTGATATTGAAACAACTGTGTCAAATCTCCACCAAACAAAGGTTTTTGCAGTAATGGAGATATGACATCAAAATAAAATTCAAGACATAAAAATGCAGTTACATCAACAACCTGTGCATTTATGTATATGTATGGTGCTTAAAGTATGTTTGATTAATATAAATTCTTACATTGATACCAGTGGATTATCGGATTTATCCAATCGAGATAGTTAAATTATCAATTTTAAAGTCTGAGCCTTGGCGAGGACTTTAAAAATTTATAATTTAACTATCGAGATTGGATAAATCCGATAATTCACGAGTAACTATGTAAGAATCTGTTTCTCTAATGATTAAAAAAAATACATTTTCATTTTTTGTTAAACCAAAACCCCCTTCGAGTGCCTTCCACATTTCACAAAGTTGTCAATTTCATTAACACCTGTTAGCATATTTTGAGCTGATAAAGGTTATGACGATTTAGGGCGATTTAGGGCTTCTTAAACGGTGTGGATGCATTTCCATGTTTTGGTTAACATATGTTGTGGGGTTTCTGTTGCATTGACGTTTATCCCACATCTCTGTTATTTTTCAACATATTGTTTGTCATCTTGATATCGCATTGGCGTTTATCCCACATCTCTGTGACTTTTTTTACATATTGTTATCTTGATATCGCATTGGCGTTTACCTCTCTTCTCATTTGATTCATACATTAAAGGTTTTTTTAAACGAAATATTGTGTATGTAGTGTTTACATTTTTTTTTTATCTAGTCTGCATAATTATTGGAATTTCATATTTAGAAAGTTAAGCAAGTAAATATTACAAATCAAAAAGTAAAATGTCAGTGTATCCCATTTTTGTGCATATATTATATAGAAAAACGTAAAAATTACCATAATAATGTTTATCATAAGGATAAAATGCGCAATTATTATGGCAGATAGTCAAATGCATAATACATTTTATTTTTCGCAATATATTTTCTATCAGTGTATGAAATAAGCGCAATATTTCATGTTACGATAAAAATCACTCTATTTGATGTTATAATTAATGTTTTCACGTACAATTGCTATGCTCATGAAATGTCAACAGATAACGCCTACATTTGCAATTAAGTGACAAAAACGCAACTGCAGTTGGTAATGGGATCGTTCCAATCAAAATTTGTCAATAAAGCGTATACTGCGCATACTATATATATTCGTTTGATGTTGTTATCCATTTCATATATCAGTTCTCCTGAGATGTTGGATTCGAATTAGAAATATAAAATATGTTTTTTTTATGTTATGTCCACGAATATGATACAATATATGTATAACCCGAAACCTGAAAAAGCATAACTTCTTATATATCCTTGGCTTTCAAATATTTGGCTTTGAGCGTTCCTGGTGAAGGTAGATCCATTGGAGTGCTTTGGACTCATGAAATTAAACACGTGCTGTTTTTATTTTTTGTCAGTGTACTTTTGTTTATATATGCTCTGTATGTCATGATTATGATTCGAAATATTTAGTTATCTGTCGCGAAACCAACCAAGTCAGCATAGTAAGCAAGAATATGTCTCGTATTTATTATTTTCTTTAGGTGACAAAATAAGGGAACCGTTTCAAAATATTGGTATCATTTGACATCCAGTTATTGACCATATACAAAATTAGTTTTTGTAAAGTGGCAATAAACAATTCCCTATATTCATTTCTATCAAGACATCATTGTATACTTGGTGGTATTATAATGCACTTTTCTCTCTCATTCAAATCATTGTATATGTTCGTAGTCTTGCGATGTGATAAGTATTCAAGGCAGGTTTTATTCTAAACCTAATCTTTCAAAAGTAATAAGAATCAAACTTATTTAACTTACGCTAATTTAATAATAAAAATGTGTTTTTCTCCTCTTTTCACTTGACGTTAAGCAAACATCAATCAATCAATCAATCAACCAGACTTCCCTTTTGCTCATCATTTTATTGTTTTCAAATTCGGAATTCTCAATACCAGTTTGTATATTTAGCTGTTTTTTTTTGTTTGTTTTGAAAATGTGTGCTGATACTGCGGCATTAGCGACGACATAAACTTATGTGCATGATGCATATTAAATTATTTATTTGAAACGAGATGAATAATTCATATCTTATATATATAGAAGCCTTATGGTCCAAAGTTTTCGCCTGACATATGTATTTTATCACAACTATTCCAAGACAGTTGCGTTTCTGAAAATAACCATAATTGTGTTATTTTATGACATCACAATATTGCTTGAGATAGCTTTTCAAGATTAATTTTCAATGCAGGACAAAGAGAGAGGCAGTCAAAATATCCAAGCTTGCTCAAATGAAATTTGATAATTATCTAAAATCACTGATAAGTCATGTGCAGTATTGGTTTTACTCTTTGCAAATCAGAATCAGCGACTCTTTTCACAAAAAATCTTACGATTAAAATCGATCGTAAGTTATACTGAAATGTGTATGACTTGAGAGTATTTTTAATAGGGCTTACTGAGGTATAGAAATATGGTTACATGAAGTTCTCCCATCCATTCGACGGTAAAAAGACGGGCGTTAATTAGTTTGACTGTGCGTGATGTTTAAATACACAGCCATGTCGGATTGGAAAAGGGACCTACAAAAATTTATGCCAATGTAGGGAGATTGTCAAATTCTCTTCATGTAAACAAATCCTTTCATGTCAACAATTCTGCCTCTATCAAACACACCTCTATTCCAAATGGCTGTCCAGTTACCCCGCTCTTCACCAGGGTCGAACTGAAAAGTTCAACCTCCAAGATGGATTTCGGAGTAGCATGAACAGAATCGAACTAAAATCTATTCCATACTCGATCAAAGCTTAAAATATCCAGATCTGAACTGTTTTCAGTCAAGTCTGACTTGCAATAAACCAAATATGAAGTCTGAACAGCACTTGACAGTTTCTTTGATCAGACTTAGTTCAGTGTGGCCTATAATTGCATACTACCACTTCATTTTAACTCTGGTGGATAGTTTTCTAATTGACAATCATAACATATCTCCTCATTTTTATATTAGTCATGTACAGGGTATTTTTAATATGTGTTAAGAAGTCGCAAAGGCAGATCAGAGCAGGTCAGATTAATGCCCAAACAAAAATCGTATAAGGTTTTATTGAAAAATTGTTTTTCTTTACAGTTCTTTAAATAACTAACTATAGTAATTTTATTGAGAAAGTTGATGTAGGGATGTTAGCGTTGTGCTGTTGCATTTTCAAAAAGAAAATTTGCATTCAGGTAAACAAATTAGTCACAAAAGCAAATGATGAGATTACCAATCAACCAAATATGATTCATTAATTGCATGCGATGCAAAAGATTCAAAAACCTTCCAGGCAAATAGTGTGCATTAGACAAGAACACAAATACACATAACACAAAGCAACCGTGTAATGGATTTGATTTTCTAAATTGTTGACAAAATCATTTACGATAGAAACTCACCGAGAAAAGACAGAAAATACGTAATTAAACTCGTTAATCAAATAGACAACATCATTTAAAAGAGAGGCGAAGGATACCAAAGGGACCTTCAAACTCATAAGTAAAAATTAAACTGACAACGCCATGGCTAAAAAGTAAAATACAAACAGACAAACAAAGTACACAAAACACAACATAGAATACCAAAGACTGAGCAACAAGAACCCCACCAAAATCTAGGGGCGATCTCAGGGGCTCTGGAAGGGTAAGCAGATCTTGCTCCATGTGTGACACAAAAGTTCTGGCTTGCCAATATGTATTCGTGGTATCATTATAGGTAGTAGTGAAACACGATGGCACCATACGGCTACAAGTAGAACATAATCTGATCATCTTTAACACAGCCACTTTGTATTGGCAAATTACACGGGTGTCTTTCGGTATATCGAGAAAAATGATCGTGAAAGAATAACTAACGGTCGACAAGCATTGCGATCGGACGGATCGTGAAAAATCAGGTATCGTATCGTGAATGCAATTAAGTGTAAATTAAAAATCTGTGAAAAATCTGCTGTACTTTTACAAGGTGGAACAAATCAGTAAAAAGAAATATGTCTGTCAAAATGATTCAACTTACTAATTATACTGTGCACTAAGTTAAAGAAAAAATGCAGTACTTTTTAAGAAAACACAAAAGGCGACACACAATCCTATGCGAATCATTAAGAAGGGGAAATCACGTTTTGTATCTATAATGGTCAATTCCAATATATCATGATATCTGGTGGGCTTCTCCTAGAAATATCTTAATGTGTACGTTTTTGTTTTCGCATGGAAGTATTATATTACTTCCATGGTTAGATCAAAGAAGCTATATCATTTAATTTTACATGAGGTGTATTAAATGTGTTCTTTCTATCCACAATGCAAACTTTTCTGAGTGAGTCCCATTTATAGTCCTGAACTAGAGATTACAGACACCACATATACAACTTCCTCAGCCTCATTTTTAGACATACTGTTGTGCGTTTGTTTTTTCCACATTGGCTAGAAGTATAGGGGGAGGGTTGAGATGTCAAAAAACATATTTAACCCCGCCGCATTTTTGCGCCTGTCCCAAGTCAGGAGCCTCTGGCCTTTGTTAGTCTTGTATCATGTTTAATTTTAGTTTCTTGTGTATAATTTGGAGTTTAGTATGGCGTCCATTATCACTGAACTAGTATACATATTTGTTTAGGGGCCAGCTGAAGGACGCCTCCGGGTGCGGGAGTTTCTCCTGCATTGAAGACCCATTGGTGGCCTTTGGCTGTTGTCTGCTCTATGGTCGGGTTGTTGTCTCTTTGACACATTCCCCATTTCCATTCTCAATTTCATACACCCTGAAATTGACTACAGCGGAATACCAGAGTTTATGACAAATGAGATGATTTCAATTTTGAAATCATAAATTTTCCTCACCTTAGCATTGCGATCGGATCGTGAAAAATCAGGTATCGTATCGTGAATGCAATTAAGTGTAAATCAAAAATCTGTGAAAAATCTGCTGTACTTTTACAAGGTGGAACAAATCAGTAAAAAGAAATATGTCTGTCAAAATGATTCAACTTACTAATTATACTGTGCACTAAGTTAAAGAAAAAATGCAGTACTTTTTAAGAAAACACAAAAGGCGACACACAATCCTATGCGAATCATTAAGAAGGGAAAATCACGTTTTGTATCTATAATGGTCAATTCCAATATATCATGATATCTGGTGGTCTTTTCCTAGACATATCTTAATGTGTACGTTTTTGTTTTCGCATGGAAGTATTTATTACTTCCATGGTTAGATCAAAGAAGCTATATCATTTAATTTTACATGAGGTGTATTGAATGTGTTCTTTCTATTCACAATGCAAATTTTTCTGAGTGAGTCCCATTTATAGTCCTGAACTAGAGATTACAGACACCACATATACAACTTCCTCAGCCTCATTTTTAGACATACACCCTGAAATTGACTACAGAGGAATACCAGAGTTTATGACAAATGAAATTATTTCAATTTTGAAATCATAAATTTTCCTCACCTTAGCAGCAATAAACCAACTTCATCCGCGTATGGAGTATACATTTTTCATTTCATACGATTTTCAGGAGCTTGCTGCTGCTACTCAGAGTTTGTAAAACGTCATTAGTGTCTGTACAAAATTATTAACGAGTCTGCGATCAGTTTCACAAAAAATCTTAAGAGAAAAATACGTGTAAGTCATGAACATTTCAGTCTAATTTACAATCAATTTTTATCGTAAGATTTTTTGTGAAAATAGCCCCAGAAAAATCGAAATACTTGTAAGTCATGAACATTTCTGTATAATTTACAATCAATTTTTATCGTAAGATTTTTTTGTGAAAATAGCCCCAGGGGTTTGCTAAAGAACGTCTCGTCCTTTTTCTCAAAAAGTTCATTGCATAGTACCAAGAACTTATAGATAATATCCAGTGTCTACTTTAACAAATAATACAAGTGGTCTTGAGTTATAGCTTCTATGTGCTGACTATGTGTAAATTTTTATCTACTTTACAGTTTTACCCTTATTTGTCTTTGTACTAATAGTCCTATATGGTCGTATGACTCTTGACGTAGTTCGGTATATGTGTATCCAGCCTTCAGGTTTTTGGCTTTTGGCGTTCCTTATACGAATGGGTCCAGAGATGCAATTCGGACACATGAGGTTTTTATAAGTTTATTCTAAATTTGTATACCCTTGTATTTATATTTTAATTTATTTTGATAGTGATTTAATTGTAAGTGTGTTTGAACATTTAATTCAGTTGTGTTGTATGTCTGTGATGTATGTTTACACAGTTTTGGCTGTGGGATTTCAGTTATGACCACGTTTACCAATTATGTCTGTTTGGGTTGCTCACCCAATTTGGTAATATTACGGAACATTAAACAATTGTCATAGAAGTGGGCATTTTAGCTACCTAGAAACCAGGTTTAACCCACCATTTTTTAGGCAAATGCCTGTGCCAAGTCAGGAATATGACAGTTGTTTTCCTGTTTGGTTTTTTAAACAATGTTTTTTTCCCGATTTTTACCAAAATAACAAGAAGGATCTTCGTTCTATAGATATGACTGTGCAAACAAATTAATGGAAATCAGACGAGACAATCTTAACTTTTCATACGACATAAAACTTACGCAGGACGGACAGACGGACTTATATTGTTACAAGGCAACAAGTCGGTGTGGTTTTATCAAACAATCAGATCCAATGGCATCGAAACATTCAAACAGGAGAAAATTTCCATCCCCTCCCCTAGAGAACATACCGACCATGCATGTCATTGCTTATTCTGTCAACGGGGGGAGGGGGTTCACAAGGAAGTCTTTATTCATCAGTAGTTGTCTTGACTAAAATATAAATGTGTTATGGACCTTTGGTATGCTTAACAGAAACAATCACACAGGAGAGAACTTCCATCCCCTCCTCTAGAGAACATACCGATCATAAATGTTTATGCCTATTCTGTCAACAGAGAGGGTCAAAGGAAATCTTTCTTTAAAACAAAGTAAGTATCTTCCCTTGCAGAACAAAGCATGGTATAAAAAGCCTTCCAATTTATATTTCATTATCAAACGTATCAACTGAAATCAATTATGGTTCGATAATCTGCACATGTAACACCACGTTTAAACAGTTTGGAATAACTGTGAGCATTATCAGTGTTTAATTAATCTAACCAAAATCAAATACATAAATACCACGATTGCAAATTAAAACATGTAATGAATATTGATAAGCAAATATTGACATCATCAAGGAAAACATATGCCAATATGAGCATGCGTTTCTCTTCCGTCCCGAAAGACAAAGAAGCTAAAAACTATGGGAACATAAAAATAAGACATGTACATTGAAACAACTAATATATAAACAAATGTACAGGAAAAAAACCCCAAAATATTGCACTACAGTCATTGAAATACAAATTCACATCAATAACAGACTGACGTCAAACTCTCTGGAATAGGAATAAGTATTTTCTACTAATTTTACAAGCAGCCAAATAGAAATATGCATAAATCTCTAAAAAGGAGTAAGATCAGATGCTTTCGATGAAGTTTTTTTCTTTTTTCTGTTTCCTCGATCTATCGTATTAATGTATTTGTAGAAGGTTACACATAACTATTAGGTATATGCTGGAAGTCAGAAATGGAAAACCACTAGGCAATACCAAATCGGGGCAAATCAAAAGCAACAAAATCAGATCGATAAAAAAGACAAGCACAAGAGATACTTATGAAATGAAATCTTTAAAAAAAAAAAGAGACCCAAAATGTCTAGCTTGAATAAAAACATGAACACAAACAATAGAATAGAATACAATATACGCATTACATTTCACACTTATTTAGGAGTTTTCATTTGCCAATCTCTTATTAAACAGAAAGAATAATTTAAACCTTTGCTATCATTTCTCATTTTCACAAGACATGCCTAACAAAACCATTGGTGTTTGACATAATATTGATGCAGATGAAAGCACCACCTTTTCGGTTTCAACCCATTGAGACTCAAGTTTTTGAGGCAAGAACGTAAATATATGCGGGATAGTGATGCAATACAATGCTCTAATTTTATTGACAAATGCAAGTGCCCTCATGAGAGCAGAATAATTACAGTTTAATAATCGCTACAAGTCAAGACAAAAAATACAATACTAAACATGATTCCAATGATTAAGTAAATTAAAACATTCAACATATGTACATTTATTTAAGAAAGAACTGCGTATAATATACTGCGAATAAAAACATAAAGAACTACAATATGGATTCCATTTGGGACACACAAAAAAATCTTTTAATAAGGGGGGCAGCTCTGAATTCAATTATTTATAAGTGCATCTCTTTCTTGGGACAGTTGCTTTAAAAGCTTATGAATTACATATATAATATATGTGTCTCCATTGCTTACAAGCCGAATTAATTTGTTTCCATCAGAAAGTTTACTAAAATTATTTATATTAGTATTTAGTTGATCAAAGTATGGTTAGCATACTGTTGTTAAGCAACATTGAAATAAAAAATGGTTTTCATGTTCAACAGAATTTTTACATAAATTACATTTTCTTTCACTAATATCCAAGTTACAGTATCTTCTCTTCTGAATTTTGGGGTTATATGAGCTTACTCTAAATTAATTTAGTTAACAATCTAATCTTCTTACATTTTCAGTAACACAACTTAATTTTTTTTTCTATTAATGGAACCCTCAACGGAGTTGGGGTGACATATTTTTATTCTACGTTTCTTTTTTTCTTATTTTTCTTCCACTTTTTTTCCAGCTTATATCTCGGAATTGTAAGAAGCATTTTTGATGGAACTATACCATAATGTTTACCAGCATGTGTAGATTTGCAAACGGGATATGGCATCTTCACGATGGCTGCCGTTACCATGGAAACTGCTAAAATACGAAAAAAAAAAATCAAAATTCTAAATCTTTCATTATAAGACCCAAATAGATGAAACTTTATGGAAATCTTGCACGGTATGCCTAGATGTGCAGACAGTATTTAGAAATTCCAAAATGGTCGCCATTGCCATGGAAACGGGGCGAAAGTTTAACATTGCCTATGGGAAAATACATTAAAGATGCATTTTCTTAAAAAATAGTACATCAAATCCAATAAAACTATATGGAAATTTAACATGACATTTGCCAATGTGGCAGCATCTGTCTTTGGAATTTTGGTAATGGCCACCGTTACCATGGAAACAGCAAAAATGTCAAAACTTTCAAAATGCTTCAAACTTTCTGAAAATTTGCAGAAATGTTAACTGGCAAGTCAAGATTTGATATTCGACTTTGAATTTTCAAAATGGTCGCCGTTACCATGGAAACAGCAAAAATGTCTAAAATTTAAAAATGCTCAAAACTTACTGAAACTTTACAAAAATGTTAATTGGCATGTTTAGATGCGCTGTTTGACTTCGGAAATTTCTAAATGCATGGCTGCCGTTACCCTGGCAATTGGGGGACGAGGGTGTCATTCGTTATTGCTAGCAATACACCTTATCGCTATTTGTCCGCCATTACTGGACATCACAAAGGTTCCCGTAAAATGTTGACGTCATAATGGAAAATGTCCGACGCCACAAAGGAAACGTAAATAGTTCAAGTGGCGCAGATTCTCGGGTCAAGTGGCGCAGATTCCCAAATAGCGATAAGGTCTATAACAAATCTAGTTTGAATATGTTTTTTATGATCGGGTAGAGTAATATGAACTAAGCTCTCCCTGTTTTCGTGTACCAAATTAAAGGTTATCTTTTTAAAACTATTTGTTCAATTCGGTTTCCAAAGCTGGTTGCTCTCTTATTACCATGATTGAAAGTTGTAGAGGGATATAATTATAGGATATAAAAAAAATAACTTTTAATAATGGAAAGGTCCGAGTCTGGAAAATTGCTTTGACAAATGTGCTCGTGATATGGCATCATTTGTAACACCATAATGTTTAGCATGAGAAAAATGCATATGATATACTTAATTGATGATAATAGACAATGTTATAATACATAATTACAAGAAACTGATATTAATTTGATGTATTGGGCTGTTGACATTAACTATTTGCATGTAGTGCAATGTGAAGAGCATTTGATGCATTTATTAGAGACTATTCAGGCACGGATCCAATCACTTTGAAAAGGGGGTTCCAACGTTGCTATTATTTTTCAACCGTTAACAAACCGTATTAAACTAGCTATATGTAGAGTTCATTACTACAGGAGTACGATTAAAACATATTAGATCAGGGATAATATAAAAGTCTGTTCTTTGTCGAGATGTTGATCTTGATACCATGTTTTTAATATGTCATAAAAAATCCAGGAAACAGGAAATGACTTTTACGATTTAAACGTTCCACAAACATATAAAGAAACTATATCAAAAACTTCATTGCCATAAATTTCGTAGCAGGGGTATAATATTGTAATTATATTGCTACAGTATGGCCTAATTAAAAATAAATTGTAAAATCCGGTTTTTTCCAATTCTTTTTTTTTTTACAAAATTCTCGCACATACACACATATATCTATAGAGTTGTCACTTGTTTAGACGTACTTATCAAATAATTATTTCGTGACTGCATCTTGCTATCCTTTATTGCGCGATGTTACGCCAGTACTTAAAACCTTCCATCCTTTATGGGTGGATTTTACATAGATAAATATAATCGTATAATAATAAAGCAAAATGAGGATGTTAAATTTTATGTATGCCTTTTTGTGCTTCTTCGTTACATTTGTTTGTTTTATAGTGATTAAGATGATAACACAATGTTGACTGCTGTACCCTATTTTGACATTTTACCTATTGTGTCTGTTTGTTTTGTTCACGCATCGTTGTCAATATAATGGAATTTGATGCGACTGTCATACAAGTGAGAAGTTTAGCTAGCTATAAAACCGGGTTCAATCCACCATTTTCTACATAAGTACCAAGTCAGGAATATGACAGTTGTTATCCATTCGTTCGATGTGTTTGAGCCATTTGATTAGGGACTTTCCTATTTGAATTTTCCTTGGAGTTCAGTATTTTTGTGATTTTACTTTTTACGATAGATAATTTAGCTAATCTGCAATCAATTCCATCTTCATGCCTAATATATCTTGTACTGTGTTACAACTCTCGATTTTACTGACGAGGAAACGTAACACTAGGCCATCGAAAGCTGAATTTTTAGTTCAGTCTAGGTGGCCGAGTGGTCTAGAGCGCTGGGCACAGTGCAGGCGGTGTTGTCTCGATATCTCAATAGCATGAGTTCGAATCCCGGCGAGGGAAGAACAAAAATTTGCCTCCGCAAATTTGCAGATTTAATATTGTTGTGCTGATATTTAGAGTAATTATGAATATATATATATATAAACATCTTCCTCTGTAAAAATAATGAAAAGCATACAGTTTGTACTGCATAAAGATGTAGAACTTCTAAGCTTTCAAAAACTGTCTTATTAGGAATCAGGAAAACTCATGGGCTATAGAACTTGCTTCAGTAACCTTTATATATTTTCAGACTTTGTTATTTGTTCTCGAGATTTTCTGTTTTTACTTCTAGTAGCAATTCTCTTGAGTGCATTCAGTTGTTTATTGTATAATGGACCTGTTTATTAACGGCAGAAGCAAGAACCGTATTTGTCATCATTTTTCATCGTCTGTTGTCAATATGTACCAATTATCAGGTTGTCTGCATATTGATATCGTAAAATATCAGCTGCGAGTCACAATATGAAGCTTTTTGTCGAGTGAGCGCAGCGACCGAGATCAAAAAGGCTTCATATTGTGTTGAGCAGCTGATATTTAACAATATAAATGTGCAGACAACCAGATAATCGATTTATCGGGTTGTATTTGCTTATTTTGCTTAATAGAAACAAGTGTTTTCTTTGTTTCAGCAAACCGGAAGATGACGTGATTAGTTCGGGTCAAAGTTATTAAAGCCGGGTCAACGTATTTGACGTCACAAAGCCGTGATATGCAACTTTATTAAGAGCTGAGCAGAGTTATACAGACAGGGGGCGCCCGATAAACATGTTTATGCTATCGTTTGGTGTCTTCCTAATATTTATTAAAATTTTGACGTCTTGTCATAAAATTTGTCATCATTCTGTGTGATGACTGACGTCATTTATTTTTATCAATTGATTGCTATCGTCAATCTATTACAGCCCACGCATTTGTCTAAAAGTACTTGTTTTTTTCTCGCAATGAGATGAACATGATAGTAACGTATGCCAAGGCCTTATCGTAATATAAAGACTCCCATTAGGACAGTATAGTAATGACTTCAACATGGAGTTTTCCCCTAGGATAGTATAGTATTGACTTCAACCTGGATTATTTTCGGTGTTTCTGTCAAAACTATTGTCCCTTGTGCATGATATATATACACAGATAACACCCTCTTCGTTCGTACCTGTGACTATTAAGTTATTAATTTTACAGAATATCCAAATATCGAAAATCCTCAATGGTGTTCATTCTAGAATTAAAGGTGAACCTAATGTAGCCAGGGAATATGTAACAAAATCTGTTGTTTATGGTTCACCAATTGAAAGGGTCGAACGTTCATAAAGGAAATGGATGAGGTCAACAGTTAAGAGAAGCTAGAAGACAATACAGGTGTTTAAATAGAAACACATGATGAGACGGTCACGCTCTATGCGCCAGCAATATCATCGTAAACACGAGTGCCCTTTCGGTAGTCTGGGTCCCCAAAGGAGCCCATAGGGGACTGGGGAAAATAAATGGTCACTCTTGGTATTCTTCCAACCGGCAGTAAAACCCTTGCCAAAGTGGGCGTCCGTTTTGGCTGAGCGGGATTTATAAATATTACCAGGCAAAATTTGTGTCTCTATCCAATATACCCTCATTTTCCAGTGGCAGTCCAAATTTCCCCGACCTTCATTCCGGATGGCCCCTTTTATAGGAACTACCTATTGTATTAATTGTTAATTTGTCCTCGTCCTGAATATGCATGAAATATTGACCACTGGAGTTAAGCAACCAACAATTAATCAATAAATCAATCAAGGAGATATTGGACAAGGAAGCCAGGCTACCTTTTCAGTGACACCAAACCCGGTTAATCAAATGTTAATCAAACTATTCTAAACAAATTTTTACAGCAACCTGATCTAATGCTCCGTGTTGAAGGCCTCGCTGTCGCGACTTTGAGATTAAGTACAGCAATAAAGGCACTGTTTCTTTCAAAGTTTGCTTTCGGGTTTGTCAAGAATTGGTTGTGATATAGTGTCTTCAATAAATACACCACTGTTTTCTATTTAAAATAAAAATGCTTACAAAACACAATTGCCGTTTCTGCATGATGCAGATTATTCCAGAAATATGTGTTATGTGCACTAAGAAAGGTATCTAACTAAATATTGACACATCTTTAATACAGTCAGCATTTGCTGTTTCACTCAACGTTATATAAGTACTACTACTAAGGGTGTTTAACGACCTTGACTACCCATGAGGGTCTCGCACGGTCGGTTATATAAGTAGAACATCTTTAATACCGTCAGCTTTGCTGTTTCACTCAACGTTATATAAGTACTACTACTAGAGGGTGTTTAACGACCTTGACTACCCTTGAGGGTTTCATACGGTCGGTTATATAAGAAGAACATTTTGAATACAGTCATCATTAGCTGTTCTCACTCAACGTTATATAAGTACTACTACTAGCGGGTGTTTAACGACCTTGACTACCCATGAGGGTCTCGCACGGTCGGTTATATAAGTAGAACATCTTTAATACAGTCAGCATTTGCTGTTCTCACTCAACGTTATATAAGTACTACTACTAGAGGGTGTTTAACGACTTGACTACCCTTGAGGGTTTCATACGGTCGGTTATATAAGAAGAACATTTTGAATACAGTCATCATTAGCTGTTCTCACTCAACGTTATATAAGTACTACTACTAGGGGGTGTTTAACGACCTTGACTACCCATGCGGGTTTCGTACGGTCGGTTATATAGGTAGAACGAACATCTTTAATACAGTCATCATTATAGCTTTTCTCACTCAACGTGATATAAGTAGAATATCTTTAATACAGTCAGAATTTGCCTTTTGCATTTAACGTTAAATTAGAAACTAATAAAATCGGTTGTAATCGCAAAATAATTCACGAGATAACTCGTAAAATTCAGTATGTTCACACAAAATAAACTAAACAAACAGACAAAACAGACAAAATTAGTATAAACAAAGATCCATCCACTTCTTTCTATTTCAAGGATAACCAAAAATTCAAAAATTGATCGCCGATACTACAGCCTGATGAAATATAATTAGGTCTGTAATTGCTTCTTTAAGGTTTTTTATCATGATTTTAATAATTAATAAGTTATCCTCAACTGAGTAATTTCGCCTACCATAAATAATAACCTTTACATTTAATTAAAAAGAACCGTATCTGACATACAAGGATGTCATGTACTTACATGAATATTAACCATAATGAAATATGAAAATATAAATAAGGGACAACAAGTATAATAAATGTACAGGAGGTAAAACAAACAATAATATGGAAATAATGTTTTCTCTGATTTTTGTCGTCCTTAGAAGTATTTACAACTAATACTTCAGTATTTTTGATTAATTTGAAATAGAAGTTACGACAGTCATTAATATTTAGGTACCTTGAAGCTTACTTACTCAACTCTAATTTTAGCTGAATGATATTGCAAAATGAACGTAAGAGAAGAAATTCCTATTACAAGTTGTAATTTTGTACAAATCATCACTTGTACAGACTTTTTGAACAAGTTAATTTTGTACAAATCATCACTTGTACAGACTTTTTGTACAAGTTAATTTTGTACAAATCATCACCTGTGCAGACTTTCTGTACAAGGCAACCTTGTACAAATTGTCACTTATACAGACTTTTTGTACAATTAAGTGATCACGTGTATCGTCAATAATTACCGGGCATGATGCTTTACTCACAAAATTATATACTTCAACCATAAGAAAACTATATTGTCAAAATAGTACTTCAATGATTCAACCTAGCATGAAACCATGTCCTCTTTGGCATGAAGCTGCAAATGAGGACACATGAATGGGTTAGATTCCGTTTATATTTTTTCGCTCACCAGATTCTCTGTCCCAAAAATATCTTTTATTGTCTTTTATATTTGTATTATGTATAAGTCAGTTGCAAGTAGTCATGAAATATGACATTGATATGCTAAATCATAGACGGTATGCTTGTTTTGTCAAATTAATACAAGGTTCGTAAAATCCTGATAACATGTACAAAACTTCAGTATAAAATATAATCTGTATACAAAATTACAATTTGCACACAATATACATTTAATTATAATATGTTGCATTTCGCCAGATAAAGGACAACAGCATTTTGTATCATATATTAAGAAATCTTATGAATAAATGAAAAGACAAGAAAATAAAGGGGACATTAAAAAGCATCTTACATACCCCATAGAAATTCGGTAATCCGACAGTGTTAGTGGAATTGTTGTCAGTCGTATGAGTTGCATTTTCTTCTTTTACAAACCGATCACGCCTGTCTAATTCTAATAACCATATTGCAGGAATAGTGCTACACAGGTAGAAGAAAAAGCAAGGACAGAACCTGCAATCAAAAACAATAAATCCTTTTCAATGTAGTTTTGTGAACACAATGCGTCTGATCGTTTGTTTGAAACAATAACGGGAAAGAAAGAAAGAGAGAGAAAGAAAGCTGTTCTAGAACATCAGAAAGTGAGAAAATGAGTCCAGTCACGTTTTCTGTAAAATTCTGACAAAAGTATAAATATGAAATGGTATAATCTTACCATTTATATTCCATTCCTTTCCTGGCTATTATTGTAATCAATCCCTCTATAAGGAACGCTCCGTCCGCAATAGCTAAGTACCAAAAATTCATATCATTTGCAATGTTGACCACTCTCCAGATAGCTAGTAAACTATGTACCAACAAAACAAGCCGGACCATTATAGCCTTTACAATATTGAAAAACGGCTTCATATTTGAAAATCCTGTTTTTTTCTTCCTTTTCCTTGACCAACTATATAGTAAGCTCTTGATTCTCTGCTTTGTGTATCACCACTCACCCAATCATTCGGTCATTGGGTATGGCTTACATCTGATTGGATAATTAAATGAAAAAAAATGCGTTAATGCTTATTTAAGCCTTTCCTAAATGTTCTCCAATAAAATATATCGTAAATAAAACCGACACGACTGAATCACCACCTTCTTTCTAAATAATATTCACAGTTTCCATGACAAGGAATCCTTCTATAAGACTCCCAATTCAAAAAGAACAACGATTTCAAATATTTATTTAGTTTGGAATTGTCATCATCACAAATTTATTTATGACCATATCCGTGACACGTTTGGAATCTGTAATACTATAATTATAGTGTCTCGATCAATCGCTTTCCAGTGCACTTAATTAATAACGCTAAATGATTTTTTAAAACATTTCTTTCTGTTGGAAACTCAATTCCCAGCTGAGTATGAATGCTTGATCAATGTTGATAAAATTCGGAGTGTTAAAACGTTAAAAAAAAACACGAAAAATATATTTTTCCGTGTTTTGGGTTTTTTTTCCTCGACTTCTTTTGTGTGAATATTCAGTGAATGAAAGAAACAATAATCTTGAAAAATATTTGACACTGTGATTGTTTTTATTCCAAAGAGTTGAAAGTTAACGGGTAATTACACTTTTGTCCTTTGTGTTGCATGCTGTAAATAATCGTCATGCAATAGGTTCATATAGCAATAGGTCTTTTTCTCAGAGCAAAGAAAACGTTGTCATTTGCAATATTTTTGTAACATCTGGTTCTAAAGTATGTTCCCGACGTAAATCTGTAAATAACGATATATGTAATGTTTCAACAATAAGTTATTATTTTACTTCAATAAAAGTGATCATTTTCATGTGTGTTCCAATATTGTACATTAAAGGATTGTCTAAAGAAGTTTTTATAGCAATATACCATTTCTGATTAATGTCGTGTAAACGTATGCTTTAAAACCAAATTAGTGATTCGTGTATTCTTAAGAATTTAAGTTTGTTAAAACACTACCGTGTATGGAATTTTATTTGCTTATTTCTAATGTAAATCAAATTTGCTTTTCCTTTATTCTATTGTTAAATTGTATTGTTTAAGATATTTGATTGATGAGAAATCTCGGAAAAGTAGTTTGTCCTATAGTAAATTCTGTTACCTCTCAGTAGGATATGGCAAGTAAAGTATTATATATATTTACATAGAAGTGTTATCATTTATCAGCAAACAGTTCAGGTTTTGTCAATTAAACCAGAAAAAGACAAGATAGTATAGTGATTAATATTGCCATACAAAAGCATTGTGTATATTCCCAATTTAAGGACAGAAAAATAGACACAATTACTATTTCATTCCAAATCCATAACTATAAAAACATCTTCTGAAAGTGTTACTGCATCTGGAAAATTTGAGATAATGACACTATTCCTGTTTTATCAAAACTAATTGCTATTTTTAGAACAACAAAAAAGCGAAAATGGTTATTCATTACTTCTATATAAATCATATGTAGTAGTCTCATATCTTCATGGCTAACGCCACTCTAATATGAGCCTCCGACTTCATCTACAGCTGGACTAATAAATCTTTTCATATTTTATGGATTTTCCCCCTTCATTGTATATTTTTAGTGTTGATAGTAGCCATGTTTGATAGCGGTTAAAGTCATCCATCATAACTTTAACATAAACGGATTAAGAATGTATTTGGTATCAGTTGGTCCTTTACACGTTTGATATCTCTATCAGTCCTTTTGTCACGGACTCTTCCTTGGCATAAGTTTATAGCAAACATTTGCGTTATAACGCAAACATTTGCGATATAACGCAAACCTTTGCGTTACAACGCAAACCTTTTGCGTTATAACGCAAACATTTGCGTTTAACGCAAACCTTTTGCGATACCTTTGCGTTGTAACGCAAACCTTTGCGTTTTAACGCAAACCTTTGCGTTATAACGCAAACATTTTGATTTCAATTATTCATTAAGTTTTGTATATGCCCGTCTGTCATTAAACTTCTGTTGTGATTTAGTTAAGAAAAGAACCATAAATACAAGGAAAAGTCATTATAATAAATATGCATAGGAATCAGAAAAGTATATAATTTAACAAGAAAATAGATATGTTATAGGCATATTTTATTTAAAAGGCCAATATTTTAAAATTTTGATGAAGTAGATAAGAGCAAAATAATGTCATACAATTGTAAAACTGTCAAGGCAAATAGACAAAATGATCTTTCTGCTGTAAAATGAATAATTAAGAAAGATTTTTTATTTTTAATTTTGATGTAAGAAATCTTTTTTAAATCTCAGAATATGATAAAGATTCTTTGATAAAAGACATGAAATTTTCAATCTAGAGTGGTAACTTGGTAGCAATTTAAATGGAGAGAACATAATTTTATTAATAAAACATCTTCATTTTATTCATTTATTACAAAGGGTAGTTAACCAACCTTACACAATCCTCAAAGGAGAGCTTACTTTGGAAGTATATTTATATTCGGCTATAGCTATATTAGCAGAGTTGTTTTTCTTTTCTTTCTTCGGTATAACTTTAATTTACTCAATTTTCATTGTAATATATGTATATATATTATCATGTATATCATTTTGGGGCATTTTATAGCTTAATGTTCGGTGTGAGCCAATGCTCCGTGTTGAAGACCGCACTTTGAACTATAATGGTTTACTTTTACAAATTATGACTTAGATGGAGAGTTTTCTCATCGGCACTCATACCACATATTCTTATATCTATTATCCTGCTCAGTATTAGTTAAATAGTAAAGCATTTTACTTTGCAATGAGTACAAAGAAGATAAATTTTAATATATGCAGCCTCCTCCATTAATAACTGCTGCTTCCTTTGAATCTTAAATAAGAAATAAGATAAAACAAATGTTTGCGTTATTTCGCAAAGGTTTGCGTTATATCGCAAATGTTTGCGTTACAACGCAAAAGGTTTGCGTTATAACGCAAAGGTTTGCGTTATATCTCAAAGGTTTGCGTTACAACGAAAATGTTTGCGTTATAACGCAAAAGGTTTGCGTTACAACGCAAAGGTTTGCGTTGTAACGCAAAAGGTTTGCGTAATAACGCAAATGTTTGCGTTATAACGCAAAAGGTTTGCGTTACAACGAAAATGTTTGCGTTATAACGCAAAAGGTTTGCGTTACAACGCAAAGGTTTGCGTTGTAACGCAAAAGGTTTGCGTAATAACGCAAATGTTTGCGTTATAACGCAAAGATAGGGGGAAAAAAATGTGTGGCGCTAATACGCTTCCGTAGTACGAAAATTCTTAATTTACATAACTGTCTAATATATTGTTTTGAGATATTCAACTTTGTATAAGTCTCAGGTTTATATTCCTTTTTAACTTGTAATATGTGCGTAATTTGTTTTGGTTTCGCCTGACAAACATGAGAAAAATATTTTCCATATCTTTCTTGTAATATCTTTTCACTGCAGATATGAGTTTTCCTTCTGACAGAGTTCCTTTATTATTCCAGACATGGTCAAAACCAAGGAATTTTAGAAACTGAAAAATGTGTTTATTGAAGGTACATGGAAAGGTACAATCAACATCTTCGATTGACTTATATGCTAATTTTGAAAAATTCAAAGGAGGGTCTTTATACAAATATATCCAGTATTTAAGAGATTGCAAAATAACAAATATAGAGATTGGATAACGACCAAGTTCTGCCATACTGGCAATATTAGAAGCATATTTTGTGGCACCAAGTACAAATTTACATTATCGAATGTGAACCTTTTCAGGTGCAAAATTTAAAAGTTTAACTCAAGTTGATATTTATTATGTACAAGTTCAGTGTATATACATTCTATATTGTGATATCATTCATTCCTAGATACACGTCCATTTACAATGACTATTCATACTCTACTCTCTCACATGTGTATATTCCCATAGTTTTATATCCATATCAAGAAGGTCTTCAACAATTTTCTAAAAACATCAAACGTATCGTTCACTTCAAGACCACACTATCATGATTAGGAACAGAATAGATACAAACAAAGACATGACATGTACGATCTGTAACGAGGAGTGATTTAGTATAATACATATGCATTCGCGTTTATTCTAGGGTCTCGCACAATTTATTACGTTTTTTTTTTTTTTTTATATTTATATGAGGCAACAGCGTGGCGGTTTATCATTAGATACTTATCATACGGATATTCTACAGGATTAAAAACTAAATTAAAAAATTCCAAGAAATCCTCAGAATTAACTTGAATGTTGTTCTCTTAGTCACCGTATGTGTATTTAATTCTTTCTGAAAGTTAAGTTAGTTGTAACCTGGGAAATGATTAAAAAGAGAACACTCTCCATGATATTCAGTTCGTAATTTTATTTAAACAGAAGAAGAGCTTCATAAAAAATCTAAAATAATAAATCATGCTTAGCAATTATCGTCATTTTCAATTATAATAATGTCAATATAATTGTACTGAAATTCTGACTGTGGATAATCCATTTGATTAAAGTGATTGCAAGTCAAAGAAATATACGAGATTTATTAATGAACTGGCTTTTTTAGATAGAAAAAATAGAGTGGACAATACATAGCATTATTAATCGGAAGTACACAGTGAAACTGACAGATAAATATTTGTTTTATAAATACATTTTCTGATGGTCTCAAAAAAAAGATAGATGAGTGTTTTCCATCGGCAAATTTGCAATAATGAGTACGTGTGAACCGTATATTTTTTCTAGCTGGATTAAATGTTTCCGCTGGTATGTCTCCTTGACGTTTTGAATAAAAATCTTCACAATAGTTACCAACTACGGCGAAACCAAAAAGTTCATTATTTAAATCTATCAATCAGGGTTTGCGTTTATTCATTTTCTATTTAAATAAAGATACAACACGGATTCAAATCATTCTAATTAATGACAATAAAGGCTAATTGGTGTATAAAAAGTATTAAAAACGGTACTTAAAGAGAAACGACTACATTGTTTCCAGCTGGAAACCTGCAATTCCTTTTTTTTTTATTTCTGAACAGCGTTTGCTTTCGCGATGACGCTAATTAACTTACCACTAGACATTTTCCAAAAGTCATTCTAAACAGACACTTTTACCATACGTCGATTTCAAAATAGTGGAGGCGTTTCTAAATGTCGAAATTTTCTGAATTTTATATTGATTGGATTTCCAATCAGAATAACGATTTCAATTAGAAGACATTGCTAATATAAACCTATGATATAAGTTTCATAAAAATCTGGCAAAAATTTTACAAATGAGAGCGCTAACGATGCAATTTTCCATATAATTAATGTTTCCAAGGGGCATTAATTATTCTTTTAAAAATAATTGATCGGCCCATGTTTTCGAACTCGTCCAAGACATTGACGATATAAACCTATAATATAAGTTTCATAATAAACTGTTAACACAGAGATATGTCTCGCCTTTTTGTACTTTTGATAATGCAAATGTTGAAATTAAAATAGCAATACTTTGACATGTAAGTTATGGAAATATTCAAAGTCAATGAACCATGACTGAAGGTACATGGCAAACAATCTCCATGGAAATGAGATGTGCCAATGCTAATACAACTGCATACCAAATACCATAGACTTATCAAAAGTCGTTCCCTTTCAACAAAACACAAACATTGACTTGTAAACTCTGTAAAAGTTTCAAAGTCAATGAACCATGATGGGGGCTATATAATCTCCATGGAAATGAGATATGCCAATGCTTATACAACTGCATACCAAATATCATTGACTTACCACTAGTGGTTCCCCTTGAAATGACCTAATCACAAACTAATATATGCAAACTAAGCAAAAGTTTTAAAGTCAATAGACCATGACTGAGGGGGCGGAGCCAAATAATCTCCATGGAAATGAGATGAGCCAATGCTTATACAACTGCATACCAAATATCATTGACTTACCACTAGTGGTTCCCCATAAACTGACCTAATCACAAACTAATACTTGTAAACTAAGCAAAAGTTTCAAAGTCAAGAGACCATGACTGAGGGGGCAGGGCCAAATGATCTCCATGGAAATGAGATATGCCAGTGCTAATACAACTGCATACCAAATATCATTGACCAACCACTAGTGGTTCACCTTAAACTAGAGCTAATCACAAACTTATACATTGTCGACACCGCCGCCGCCGGAAACAGCATACCTATGTCTCGCTTTTTGACTCCGTCAAGGCGAGACAAAAATCAGGCAAGAATTGTTCACATGAGAGTGCTAACGAATCAAGTTTCCATATAATTAATGTTTCCAAGGGGCATAACTCTTTCAAAATTAATTGATCGGCACCTCGTCCAAGACATTGCTGATATAAACCTATGATATAAGTTTCATAAAAATATGGCATGAATTGTACAAGTGAGAGCGCTAACAAGACCGGACGGACGGCCGGTATTTCAATGTCCCCCGCAACGCGTTGCGCGAGGGACAAAAACATTATAAATGTATAAAACGGCGGAATGTTTCAACGAAACATTTGAATCGTACAAACATGGCCAAACATACAACGAAAATTGACAGAAAAAAAGAAACTAATAAGATAATTACATTAGACTCAATTAAAGTGCCATGATAAGCATGTATATTATGTACTTGCAGTTTTTCATATTTACTAAATTATTTTTTAAGTATAGGCCAATGTATAAAACTCAGGAAAAAACGTAAGTTGATTATTCTAACTCATGAATATTTATCCTTCAATATTATATAATCTAACTTGTGACATCCTTTTACAGGACAATAATGCATACCATTTTAAAGTACCATTAAAAAAAAGAGGATTATTGTGACAATTTTCCTGCTTTGTCCCAAATTTTTTCCTTAATTTAATAACTCAAAAAACTAGTTATTGGAAAATTTTTTCTATCACACAAATTGTCTGCAATGAATCAAATTTGAGCTGCAATGAAACATTTATTATATCATTATAAAAGTTATGATTAGGTTTCAGGTGTTTCTGTCATCCATTAACTTTTGAAATAAAATGCTCCGCAGGGCGCAGCTTGATACGACCGCAGAGGTCGAACCCTGAACAGTTGGGGCAAGTATGGACACAGCATTCAAGCTTGATACAGCTCCGAATTTGGATTGTGATTAAATATTTGACGCAGCATAGGTTTCTGACACAGAATGAATGTGGTCTAAGAACTTAAAAATTTTAAATTGGACATTCACCTATTATGGTCCAATATCCAAAATCTAAATATATGGTTAGATTCAGCATATCAAAGAACCCCAAGAATTCAATTTTTGATGAAATCAAACAAAAAAAATGTTTAATTTTGGACCCTTTTGACCTCAATGTGGACAAAGTTGATAACGGGCCCAAAATCAATAATCTAAATACATGGTTAGATTCAGCATTTCAAAGAACCTTATATATTCAATTTTGTTGAAATCAAACAAAGTTTAATTTTGGACCCGATTTGGACCAACTTGAAAACTGGGCCCATAATCAAAATCTAAATACATGTTTAGATTCAGCATATCAAAGAACCCTAAGAATTCAATTTTGTTAAAATCAAACTAAGTTTAATTTTGGACCCTGATTTGGACCAACTTGAAAACTGGACCCATAATCAAAAATCTAAATACATGTTTAGATTCAGCATATCAAAGAACCCTAAGAAAAGATTTTTGTTAAAACTCAAACTAAGTTTAATTTTGGACCCTTTGGACCTTAATGTAGACCAATTTGAAAACGGAACCAAAATTAAGAATCTAAATACACGGTTAGATTCGGCATATCAAAGAACCCCAATAATTCAATTTTGATGAAATCAAACAAAGTTTAATTTTGGACCCTTTGGACCTCAATGTGGACCAATTTAAAACAGGGCCCCAAAATCCAAAAACTTAATACACGGTTAGATTCAGCATATTAAAGAACCCCAAGAATTCAAGAATAAAACCCCATTGAAATTGGTCAAGAAATAAGCAATTTATACTTTATTTCTTCACAATACTGTGAAAATAATTTTTACTTTGAAACAGCTGACTGATTGATAGTTGCTTGCTATTATGCCCAGTGGCAAATATTTCATGCATATTCAGGCAATACTGTGCAATTATTAACTTATACAATATGTAGGTTCTGCAATATGGGTCAACCTGTCCAAGGGTGGAAAAGTTGGACTGCTACTTATTAATAATAATTTACACATCCTGTTTGGTGTCACTCTCCTACCATATCATTATTATTTGCTTTTAAATATAAATCAGAAATAACCAACTTAAAATTGAAAATTTAAATGTATTAATGATCTATCAACTGGGAAATGAGACTTCAGATGTATATCATGATTGGACTGAAAAACTGACAAGTTTGTGGTATCCTATATTCATTTCATTCATACAAAATACTGAAATAATTTGTTTTGGGACCATTTCAGAATTCTCCTAGTTGAAGGCAATGTGCATACTTGCAGCAATATACTTTGTGTGATTTTATATTTCAATACTTTCATTCTTGAACAATTGATAGTTTTAAGGTAACAGAAGGTTTTGATATAGAGTATTCTCATATTGATTGTGACCTTTCATCTATTTCTCACATGAAGACCTTGCAGTATTTCAGAGATCCTATTACACAATACATCTCGTTATTACCAAAACTAGAAAATGCTTATTTTGATTGCCCATTCAGCACAATGTACATTTCCTGCATGGCAATGGAGATAAGTGATTTCTTCAATAATATACAAACACTCACACTTTTCACCTGAAAATCTTATTTTTATCAAATTTTATTTCATTCTGTTAGCACAGATCAAATTTAAATGTCTGATGATAATGTTTGATGCTGGAACCAAACATCTGACATCATACTGGTCAGTGCAAAAGATCAATGAGTCACTGACTTTTCTATTTAACACAAAGATAATGTTAACCATACGAGAAATAGGTTTAATCCGCTGCAAATGTTGGCACCTGTCCTTAGTCAGGAATCTGATGTATAGTAGTTGTCGTCTGTTTATGTAGTTCATATGTGTTTCTTGTTTCTCGTTTTTATATAGATTAGACTGTTGGTTTTCCCGTTTAAATGGTTTTACACTAGTAATTTTGGGCCCCTTTATAGCTTGCTGTTGGGTGTGAGCCAATGCTCCATGTTGAAGGCCGTACCTTGATCTATAATGGTTTACTTTTATAAATTGTTACTTGGATGGAGAGTTGTCTCATTGGCACTCATACCACATCTTCCTATATCTATTAACAACTCTTGAAATTTGGATATCGTTTGATATCAACTCTAATTTTTTAATTTATTTGAATAGAATTAAATCATTACAAAAAATCTGTGAATTATATTCGTTTATTTACAAAATCATTTACATATAAACATCTTAAAATGAAATGTATATGCTGAAGAAGATGTCTTACTACATTGAAGACAAGTAAAACACAAATGGAATGGACCATCTGATGAAACTATATCATCAAAAAATTATGAAATGTATTCAAAGTGAGAAAATTACCACATAAAAAAAAAATAATTTAATAGAATTGACTTTAGCAAACACTAAAAATGTTATGTTTCTGGTAACAAACAGACTTTATCACATTATTTACATCAGAACATGATCTTCCCATAAGACTTGCATTGACAGAGAACAATGTCTGACCTACTTATTGAGTCGCTGCCTTTTCCCCAAGTATTCTAAAATTTAAAACAAAAATTGTATCTTGAAAATTTACTATCTATTCCTTAGATTTCTTTTCTATATTTAAATTATACAAATACAATACTCCAGTTTAAATGAAATTGTTTTTCGGAAAAATAATATAACCAACATAGTTGTACTGATTTTTCATTTTCATGTTCATAACCAGAAACAGAAACATGTCTTTCTTAGCCTTAAAACAATATTATCCACCAAATGTTTTATAGCTGAAAAATCATTTTATGTTCTACTATGACATGTATGAACATTAAAACTGATTCAATATGAAATTGTAATCCTTCAGTAGCATAACATTTGGACTAAAAAAGGTTGATTCTTTTCAAATTGTTCTCTAAAATTTAAATACATGAAAAACCATCCTCTTTAATATGTTTAATAAATCCACTTCTAATATACCATCATTTCATTTTCAAATATGATCCAATGTTACCAATCTTTCCCTAAAGCCATTAAATTTGTACTAATTTAGAAGTAAGCCGAACTTTTTTTATAAACATGAGCAATCCCTATTGATCTATGTATCAAACATAATTACATTAATTAATTAACAAAAGCATTGATTTGCCTAATCATTAGTTAATTAACAAAAAAACAATGCATAATCAATCAGTTTTTAAGGCAAAACTACAAAAAGTTGACAGATTCAACAAGTTTTTACAAAAATGATGACTGAAGAGACCACAATATTCCTTTTAAATTATTCAAAATGCATATATGCACTTAATATCCTATTTAAGAAGTGGATTAGTTTTATAAATCATTATTATCTGCAGAAACATAATACTGCATGATAATGTATCTCACACCATATATAACATAAATCAGTGAAACTGTCAAATCTGTATTTTTCTGTAGATTACTCTCTCTTTTCAATGTCACAGAAGTTAATTCTATGCCTTCTCTACAAAGGTTTCAACCTGAACATCCACGACAACCACAGTGTATACATTCAACAATCTTACCCTGAAAAATAGGAAAAATAAATGATTATAATCTAAAAGTTCTTTAAAGGGGAGCTAGGATTTGGACTTAAAACCGTAATATGATTTTATGTTTTGTTTCAAACATTTATAAAAGCAAAATTAATATTGAAATAATATTTCACTATTAGCAGTCATTTTGGTTCAATTTTGTCAAATAAGCTCATAAACATCACTGATGTACCATTAGCTTTCAAGTCAATATTTCAACCTCATTTGAATCTGTATTCATGCAATCTTCAATACCATCCTTAGCTGGAGATGGCTTGTACATGTACCCCCAAAATATTTGTTTACCCACCCCAAAAATTGTTTTTACCCCTCAAAAAAAAAATATTAGAAGAGAATTTACTTTTGAGGAAAAAATTGCCCCCCTCCTTTCCAAAAAATTAATTTTGAAAAATTTTCTTTTTGTAAAATGTGGTACAAGTTAAGACATGTAAGAGACATCCATACACTTAAACACAAGTTATTTTCTGAAAACTAGAAAAATGCTTGTTTTTGACCCTTTTTGGCCCCTAATTCCTGAACGGTTTGGGCAATAACCCCCAAAATGAATCCCAACCTTCTACTTGTGGAATTGAACCTTGTGGTACATTGTACTATAATTTCAGAGCAATCAAAATACTTATCATGCTTGTACACAAGTTATTGTCCTGAAACTAGAAAAATGCTTGTTTTGGCCCCTAATTCCTAAAGGGTTGGGACCTTCACCCCCAAAAACAATCCCAACCTTCCTTTAGTGGTATTGAACTTTTTGATTAAATTTCATAGAGATCCGTACACTTAAACTAAAGTTATTGTCCAGAATCCAAATGTATGATTTGAATTTATATTCAATTTAAGATTTCTTGCTGTTGTGCAATACACTGTGCTGTTGTGCAATACTTAGTAAATATGTTTTCAGACTATATACAAAGAATTAGCAAAATAAATTGTGACCCCCAATTAAAAATTTTTCTTTGGAAAATTGACAATTTCTTAAATCTTGAGGGAAAAAAAATTGACCCCAAAAATTTTTTTTTACCCCCCTCCAAAAAAAAATATTTGAAGAGAATTTTCTTGTAAGGAAAAAATTGCCCCCCAAAAAATTTTTTTTACCCCTCAAAAAATTAATTCTAAAGAAATTTTCTTTTGTAAAATGTGGTACAAATTAAGAGACATGTAAGTTATTGTCTGAAAACTAGAAAAATGCTTGTTTTAGATTCTTATTGGCCCTTAATTCCTGAATGGTTTGGGCAATTACCCCAAAATGAATCCAAACCTTCTACTTGTGGTATTGAACCTTGTGGTACAATTTCAGAGCAATCAAAATACTGTGAAAGTACTTTTATTCGTGGGAACCAATTTTCGTGGTTTTCGTGGATGACTTTATCCACGAACTTAAGTGTCCAACGAAATATAACAACTGTTGTCCAAATAAAGACATGAAAAGATTCCCATGTAGGTTTGGCTACCGATATGATATAGAGAATACATTGTCATTGAATACTATAATAGTAGTCTCGGGCAAATGCTCCATGAACTACAACTGCAGGCAGTATTATAGGCATTTAATCTTTAAAAACCTAAACTGTACAACTTCTGATCGTTTAATTCTCATAAAAAATATTTTTGATCCATGAAAGTCAGATTTCCGGTGATGATATGCTATGATAAAGTGTTCATTTTATATCCTCATAATTCTTGTACGGCAGGCATGTACAGTAAATAACAATTTCATGCTAGGCTTGCTTTTGATAAGAATTAATTTTCCAATTCAATGTACATTTATAGCATTTGTTTATGTAACTGATTTCTTTAAGTGACATGTTTATGACCTAATTAACACCTTTGATGGTCTTTAATCTGTTGATCACTCGATCTCAGGTTAATTAGTGTCATCACTACACGGGTGCAACAATTTAAATGTTTACTTTGCAATTTCCTTCAATCAAGACAATTTGTAAGCTTCAATTCTACACTCTATTAAAAAACTAAAATCCACGAAATTAAAACCCACGAACATGTAACTTTTGCTCTAACCACGAAATTGATACCCACAATTAAAGTACTTTCACAGTACTTAAACACAAGTTATTGTCCTGAAACTAGTAAAATGCTTGTTTTGGCCCCTTTTTCCTAAACAGTTGGGACCATCACCCCAAAAACAATCCCAACCTTCCTTTTGTGGTATTGAAACTTTTGGTTAAATTTCATAGAAATCCATACACTTAAACTAAAGTTATTGTCCTGAAATCAAATGTCTTTGGACGACACTGACGCCAACGACGTGATATCAATATACGACCGCAGAAATTTTTTTTCGTTGGCCCACAAAAAATCAATCTTATTCTACATTTGTACTAGTATAACAATAATTATTAATAACACATTTTTATACTATATGATATGTAATCAAACAGACCTCAAAAATTGTCATTATTGATTGTACATGCTTGTCTGTTTTAATATTCAAATTTATTTAATCAGATAGCATGTTTCATTTCAATTTTTCAATTATTATTGTTTTTTTTCTCCTCAAAATTTAAATGCAAATTATAATGTAGGAATTGAGATACACAATTTTCCTTTTATCCATTATTGAAAATTACGATTGATTAATCAAAAACTTTAAATATAAATCCATCATTTTTAAATAAACAGCTGCGCCACGAGCGCATGATCGCCCGTCATCTTGTGTGTGAGGTTTTATGCAATAATCATAAATCGTTTTTGAGATACGGCACGACATGTGAAAACCCCCCCTTTTTTTTTCAAAAAACTCAACTCTAAAATAAAATTTTGAATCCTCACCAAAAAGTATACAGATCTTTAGATTAATATAACTAAGAAGTGTGTAAAGTTTTAAGCAATAATCATAATTGTTTTTGAGATACGGCGCGACATGTGAAAAAAACACCCCCCTGATTTAGTTGCAAAGTCCCGTAACTCAAAAGTTTTAATCTTATTTTCACCAAAAAGTATACAGATCGTTTGACCATCATAAGAAACAACTATTTTAAGTTTCATGAAATTTGGATAAGTCGTTCTTAAGTTAATACGGTGCAACATGTGGACACCCGACAGACGGACGGACAGACGGACGCTGGACATTTGTATACCATAATACATCCCGTCAAAATTTTGACAGGTGTATAAAAATTATGGTTGGTAATTATAACTACATAACTAGCACAGAATTGGTGAAGAGTATTGTTTTGTTTGCTATACAAGTACTTTGTGTCTGTGCAACACATATGATGTACCTTAGGGGTTTACGTAGAGGAGGAAAGTGTTGATTCTGAACTAAGTTTGGATGTATGTCCATTTTTGATTAACATATTCCATCCTAACAATATGCACAAGTATTATAATTATGAATGTAAATAATAAGTACACATATAAATTATTTGTATGGGTATATACATTTTGTACATAAACATAACAATATCAAAATTTTCTTGCTTGAAATCTACTACATTGTATAATTCAGATAAGGTTTTAGTTGTGTAAAATCAAGAGCATTGACAATGCACTTGTAATCGTACCACTATGAAGTTTCATAAAGAATTCTTTACTTGAATGAGAAGGTTACATGCAATGCCTTCTTTTTCTTTCTCAAAATATAGGATTCTGTTGCATTTTTTCAGCATTTGTATGGCTTCGTTTCCCAAGTTCGTACTAACATTTTGTACTACTCTGGCCTTTTTTTTTGTGACAGCTACACTTTGTATCAACTTTTATTCGGAAAATATTCTTGTTGTTTTCATCTATGTGTATGAGATGAAACATGGCTCATCTTACGTTTGTACATGGAAATTATATTTGGAAACCAGTGACATTTTTTTAATTACATGTAAATATCTTGTAAATACATGAAAAAAGTTAGAAAATCGCAAATACATATTGCTGCAAATCTGCTGTAAAGGACTTAACATGAAAAAAGTACATTGTATCTGTGAAAATAAGTTGGTTAACAGTAAACATAACTTCTAGATACGTTAGACAAATGCCCATTACTAATGTGGACTGGTGGCAGTGCTGTACTATAAAATAACATTTACAAACTCAAAGTGTTAAACTACAACATGAACAGTACTTACTGCTTCCAGTTTAGACTTTGGGACTCTACAAATGCAGTTTGTTGCAAAGTTTGTGTCTCTAGTCTGTATACAACGTAAACAGCATAAATTTTCATATCCCTGTTTTTTCCATTTTGCGATCAAATTTTTATCTGCAATGTTTTCTTTTAAACAATAATCATATAACTCTGAAAAAAGAAAGAAAGAAAACTAAAATATGTCAATCTTACATATATACAATTCATGTAACTTATCTGTGAAGAATTCTGATAATGTATAAAAAAAATCTTTTTTCCATAGTGTACATGTATTTAAGAATAACATGAATAATAAGGATTTATAAAACTGCAGACACAGAAATATAACTTGTCTGCTTTGAAGCAAACTAGAAAGAAGTTATAAATGCAAGTCATTTAATAAACTGCATAATATACTACTACCTCTTGTAAAGTACCGCTGAAGCTTGATCATAAATATTTACACTGAATTAGAAATATGCAAAAATTAACTATTTATCAGCTTTCTTGATAGAATTGATTTTAATCGGGAATTAATGGTACTAACTGTTCCATTCATCCAAAAAGCATGTAAAATCAATGAAATATGCAAATGGTGTTATTATGAATGTACATTTCCGTACCTGAGCTTGGTAAAGGCCTAAAATTGACAGACATCATCAGCAGTCAGACAAAGGTGATTTTGTACTAAAAACTAAATTTCTACTAGAAAGGATAATTTTTCCCATCAAAAAGTATAATTTTCTAAATAGTTTGGTTATCTTACTTTTCATTCATGAAAAATCAAGGACATATTCTTGGAGGCCAAACTTGTATGGGTTCTGAATTATGATTAAACAAGTGATTTTTGGGGTAATAATTTGATAAATCACATTCTATTTAGGGAGGAAACCATTTGTCAAGGAATTGCATTTATGCTGCTTTTATAAGTTAATTAAAATAAGTGTGAAGGTTGATGTTTCAGTTTATTACTTATTGTTTTTATTTTATTTACTGTTTTTCTTACAAATGTGAAAAGAAACATCAGTTACCATACTTTATTTCGTTTGCCCTGTTTCATGTTTTGTCGTTTGAATTATTTTACATTTGTCATTTCAGGGCTTTTCATAGCTTACTATGTGATATGGGTTTTTTGCTCATTCATATCATTCATTTAAGTCACTACTAAAATCATAAGAACATGAAGAATGGGAGACATCTTCTAAATTACTTCAACATTTTTACCTAGTAAAATTCAAGTAATTTTTCAATCATTTATTTCAGTAAGTCCCTGACTGATTAGAAAAAATTTGGTGCTAATCTATGTTGTAATGGCAATATGTAAATTAGAAAGGCTTACTGGTTGGTAATAGAGGCATGGGGTTGTAAAATGTTTATATGTTACAGTACATATCATTGGACAATCATGTATGTAAGAAGGCATATCGGGGATGTCTTAAATTAAGATGAAATGATGTAACCCATATTAGTAATAGGTTCTAATTAAATACAAGTCCAATCTTAAATGAATGAAAGGAGAAGTGGGATGTTTGTTAATGAAACAACAACGGACAACTACAAAACCAAATGACACATTTATTCACTTTTGCACATAATCCTCACTTCAAAAAAATCTGTTAGTTTTTCTCTGAATAGAACTTATCATCCAGATAGTAAATTTGTAAAAGATTCCTTGAAAAAATTGAATAAGTGTTATTTGAGGTATGTCTAATGAGTTACGAGTGTCTAATTTTAGACTCAAATTTGCCCATTCCATCAATGTCATTCACTCTCTCTGGACTTTACATATAAAACTGAGATAGCTCCAAAAGACATTTATTTTCAGCAATAAGATTTGACCAATTGGAAACCGAGATATGTATAAGAGAGGGGAAGATAACAAAATAATTACGGTTGACATACTTGGGCAGCCTGCTACAAATGATTCTGACAACAAAGGTAGGAGTGTCATACACCATTGTTAAGATAAATCAATGTAGATTTACAGCATAAGAAGTTTTGGTGGGATAGACAACCGAAGAATCAAAATATAACGAAAGTTTGCGTCTGATTGTCATTTTCCAAAAATGCTAGTTAAGTACATTTGTTTTGTACCTTGTATTATATTAAGGCATACATAGGAAAATATTTTTTTTTCCAGAGACAAGTGCCTGTGATTCAAGTATCCTTTGGAAAATATATATGCTGTGTAGTAAGTAACTAAAATTATTCTCATTATTGCAAATGTACCAGTCATCATTACCTCTACTGATCGCTTTCCCTTACACTGCCTTTTAAATTATGTTTTGTATAAGTAATTGTCCATTAACCTGCAAACCCTTTTCCCCTCTTTTTTGCACCTTATTCCTTAACACTTTGAGCCATAACTCCCAAAGACAATTCTTACCATCCCTTTGTGGTATTCCAATATCCAAAATCTAAATACATGGTTAGATTCAGCATATCAAAGAACCCCAAGAATTTAATTTTTGATGAAATCAAATAAAGTTCAATTTTGGACCCTCTAAACCTCAATGTGGACCAATTTGATAACTGGGCCCGAATATCAAAAATCTAAATACATGGTTAGATTCAGCATATCGAAGAACCCCATATATTCAATTTTTGTTGAAATCAAACAAAGTTTAATTTTGGACCCCGATTTGGACCAACTTGAAAACTGGGCCCATAATCAAAAAACTAAGTACATGTTTAGATTCAGCATATCAAAGAACCCTAAAATTCAATTTTGTTAAAATCAAACTAAGTTTAATTTTGGACCCTTTAGACCTTAATATAGACCAATTTGAAAACAGGACCAAAAATTAAGAATATAAATACACGGTTAGATTCCGCATATCAAAGAACCCCTATAGATCAATTTTCGATGAAATCAAACAAAGTTTAATTTTGGACCCTTTGGCCCCTAATTCCTAAACTGTTGGGACCAAAACTCCTTTTGGCCCCAAATTCTTACACATTTTGGGCAATTACCCCAAACTCAAACCCAGCTTTCCCTTTGTGACATGGAACCTTGTGGAACAATTTCATAAAGATCCATACACTTAAACACAAGTTATTGTCCTGAAACTAGAAAAATGCTTGTTTTTTGCCCCTTTTTGGCCCCTCATTCCTAAAATTTTGAGGCAATTACCCCCAAAATCAATCCCAGCCTTCCCTTTGTGGTATGGTACCTTGCAGTACAATTTCAGAGATCCATACACTTGAACACAAGTAATTGTCTGGAAACTAGAAAATACTTATATTTGGCCCTTTTGGCCCCTTATTCCTAAACGTTTTGGGCAATTACCCCAAACTCAATTCAGATTTTCCTTTGTGATATGGAACCTTGTAGTACAATTTCCGAAAGATCCATACACTTACACACAAGTTATTGTCATGAAACTAGAAAAATGCTTGTTTTGCCCTTTTTTGTCCCTAATTCCTAAAATTTTGAGGCAATTACCCCAAAATCAATCCCAGTATTCCCTTTGTGATATGGAACCTTGTGGTACAATGTCAGAGAGATCCATACAGTAACACACAAGTTATGTCTGGAAGTTACCGAAATGCTTATTTTGGCCCTTTTGGCCCCTAAATCCTTAACTGTTGGTACCATAACCCCAAAATCAATCCCAACCTTCCTTTTGTAGTATTGAACCTTATGGTAAAATTTCATAGAGATCCATTCACTTAAACTAAAGTTAGAGTCGAAAACCAATGTGTCTTCGGACGACGGCGGCGACGCCAACGTCATACCAATATCGACCGCAAAATTTTTGCAGTCGTATAAAAGGTTTCGTGAAATTCTGTTGTGTGGTTTGAGAGGAGTTGCGATGACAAGAAACAGGACTGACGGACGGACGGACGGACGGGTCAAAACATTATACCCTCCGCAACTCACTGCGTGGGTATAATTAATGGTACTAACTGTTCCATTCATCCAAAAAGCATGTGAAATCAATGAAATATGCAAATGGTGTTATTATGAATGTACATTTCCGTACCTGAGCTTGGTAAAGGCCTAAAATTGACAGACATCATCAGCAGTCAGGCGAAGGTGATTTTGTACTAGAAAGGATAATTTTTCCCATCAAAAGTATAATTTTCTAAATAGTTTGGTTATCTTACTTTTCATTCATGAAAATCAAGGACATATTCTTGGAGGCCAAACTTGTATGGGTTCTGAATTATGATTAAACAAGTGATTTTTGGGGTAATAATTTGATAAATCACATTCTATTTAGGGAGGAAACCATTTGTCAAAGAATTGCATTTATGCTGCTTTCATAAGTTAATTAAAATAAGTGTGAAGATTGATGTTTCAGTTTATTACTTATTGTTTTATTTTATTTACTGTTTTTCTTACAAATGTGAAAAAAACACCAGTTACCATACTTTGTTTCGTTTGCCCTGTTTCATGTTTTGTAGTTTGAATTATTTTACATTTGTCATTTCAGGGCTTTTCATAGCTTACTATGTGATATGGGTTTTGCTCATTCATATCATTCATTTAGGTCACTACTAAAATCATAAGAACATGAAGAATGGGAGATATCTTCTACATTACTTCAACATTTTACCTATTCAAGTAATTTTTCAATCACTTATTTCAGTAAGTCCCTGACTGATTAGAAAAAATTTGGTGCTAATCTATGTTGTAGTGGCAATATGTAAATTAGAAAGGCTTACTAGTTGGTAATAGAGGCATGGGGTTGTAAAATGTTTATATGTTACAGTACATATCATTGGACAATCATGTATGTAAGAAGGCATATCGGGAATGTCTTAAATTAAGGCGAAATGATGTAACCCATATTAGCAATAGGTTCTAATTAAATACAAGTCCAATCTTAAATGAATGAAAGGAGAAGTGGAACAACGGACAACTACAAAACCAAATGACACATTTATTCACTTTTGCACATAATCCTCACTTCAAAAAAATCTGTTAGTTTTCTCTGAATAGAACTTATCATCCAGATAGTAAATTTGTAAAGATTCCTTGAAAAAATCGAAAAGTGTTATTTGAGGTGTGTCTAATGCATGTAATGAGTTACGAGTGTCTAATTTTTGACTCAAATTTTCCCATTCCATCAATGTCATTCACTCTCTCTGGACTTTACATATAAAATTGAGATAGCTCCATTTTATTTTTAGCAATAAGATCTGACCAATTGGAAACCGAGATATGTAAAGAGAGGGGAAGATAACAAAATAATTATGGTTGACATACTTGGGCAGCCTGCTACGAATGATTCTGACAACAAAGGTAGGAGTGTCATACACCATTATTAAGATAAATCAATGTAGATTTACAGCATAAGAAGTTTTGGTGGGATAGACAACCGAAGAATCAAAATATAACGAAAGTTTGCATCCAATTGTCATTTTCCAAAAATGCTAGTTAAGTACATTTATTTTGTACCTTGTATTATATAAAGACATACATAGGAAATTTTTTTTTTTCCAGAGACATGTGATTTAAGTATCCTTTGGCAAATATATATGCTGTGTAGTAACTAAAATTATTCTCATTATTGCAAATGTACCAGTCATCATTACCTCTACTGATCGCTTTCCTGCGGTAAAATAAGTCATATATGTATCTTGATTTCTGATGATGTAGTCTAAAGATTGGCCACAATGCTTCAACTTTTCTTTTTCCTTCATGTGGATCAGTTTCAGCTGTAATTACAATATACTGTTATGTTATTTCATGTTAATTTTAGTGAACAACATGTACACATTTTTTACACCTGTCAACGCTATCATACCTATATAGTATTACAAATGTCATTCATAAAAAGTTCTAAAGTATAAGTCTTTATTTATCTGAAGCTTGCAATTTGAGTACACAAAACACTTTCAGGCAAGCACTGATCTAAAATGTGTTCGATTTGCGCGCTATTAGTGAAATAAATTTAAACAATTAAACTATGATGTAATAAATGTGGATAGTGTCCACATGTGGACACAGATGATGCCCCCGCTTGCACATCATATAGTAATAAAGGGACATAACTGAAGAATGGTAAAAGTGACGCTACCCAAATTTGAATTTGATCTGAGTTTTGTGGTAATTAGCATTGTGTGTAAGTCTCATAACATTTGGTTGAGGCTAACTTAAGTAGAGAACAGAAACTAAAATTCAGTAATTTTTCTATTTGTAAACATGCATAACTCTAGAACAGTTGTGTATAAGTTTTATAACATTTGGTTGAGACAAACTAAAGTTAGAGAATGGAAGCGAAAAATTCAGCAATTTTATTTTATAAAGGACATAACTCAAGAATGGTAAAAGTGTCATCACCAAATTTCATACTTAATCTGTATTATGTAGTAATAAGCATTGTGTATAAGGTTCATTACATTTGGTTGAGGCAAACTAAAGTTAGAAAAGCGGAAACAAATCAATTTATCAGTAGGAAGTAAAATTGAATATTGCATTGTATAAAGCATTGGTTGTAGTTTTAGAAATGAAGGGTAAAAATTGGTTTAATTTATCAGTGGAAGGCAAAATTAAACATTGCATTGTATAAAGCATTGAATATAGTTGATTCCCCTATAATCATGGACAAAGGAAGATAACTCCAATTTTAAAATTGACTTGATATTTAGAAAAAAAAAAGAAAAATTTAACAATTTTTCCATTTGTAAAGGGCATAACTCTAGAACAGTAAAAGTGGCGGCACCAAAATTGGAACTTGATCTGTATATTATGGTAATAAGCATTGTGTATCGTTTCATAACATTTGGTTGAGGCAAACTTAAGTTGGGGGATGGAAACGAAAAATTAAGCAATTTTTCCATTTGTAAAGGAGCATAACTCCAGAACGGTAAAAGTGACGCCACCAAAATTCAAACTTGATCTGGATTTAGTAATAATAAGTATCGTGTATAAGTTTCGTAACATTTAGTTGAGGCAAACTAAAGTTAAAACGGAAACCAACTTTGGGACGTCGAACGGACGTACAGGCGGACAAGGTAAAACTTAATGCCCCTCGATGCAGGCGGGGCATAAAAACATTAACCACAATGCCCTGCTTGCATATCATATAGTTATAAAGGGACATAACTGAAGAACGGTAAAAGTGACACTACCCAAATTTGAACTTGATCTGAGTTTTGTGGTAATAAGCATTGTGTATCTCATAACATTTGGTTGAGGCTAACTTAAGTAGAGAACAGAAACTAAAAATTCAGCAATTTTTCTATTTGTAAACACCCATAACTCTAGAGCGGTTGTGTATAAGTTTTATAACATTTGGTTGAGACCAACTAAAGTTAGAGAATGGAAGCGAAAAATTCAGCAATTTTATGTTTATAAAGGGACATAACTCAAGAATGGTAAAAGTGTCGCCATTAAATTTAGTACTTAATCTGTATTATGTAGTAATAAGCATTGTGTATCAGTTTCATAACATTTGGTTGAAACAAACTAAAGTTAGAAAAAGGAAACAAAAATTTGTACTTGATCTTAGTTTTGTGGTAATGAATATTGTGTTAAGGTTTCAAAATGTTGGTTGGGGCAAACTTAAGTTACAGAATTCATAAAGGGTATAACTCAATAATGGTTAAAGTGACACTACCCAAATTCAACTTGATTTGTGTCTTATCAGTGGAAGTCAAAATTAAACATTGCATTGTATAAAGCATTGATTGTAGTTGATTCAACTATAATCATGGACAAAGGAAGATAACTCCAATTTTAAAATTACTTGATATTTAAAAGAAAATAAAAATTTTGCAATTTTTCCATTTATAAAGGGCATAACTCTAGAACGGTTATATTGCGCCACCAAAATTCAAACTTAATCTGTGTTTTGTGGTAATAAGCATTGTGTATAAGTTTCATAACATTTGGTTGAGGCAAACTTAAGTTAAAAAGCGAAACTAAAATTTTGCAATTTTCCATTTATAAAGGGCATAACTCTAGAACGGTTAAAGTGACGCCACCAAAATTCAAACTTGATCTGTGTTTTGTGGTAATAAGCATTGTGTATAAGTTTCATAACATTTGGTTGCGGCAAACTTAAGTTAGAGAACAGAAACTAAAATTTTGCAATTTTTCCATTTATAAAGGGGCATAACTCTAGAACAGTTAAGGTGACGCCACCAAAATTCAAACTTGATCTGTGTTTTGTGGTAATAAGCATTGTGTATAAGTTTCATAACATTTGGTTGAGGCAAACTTAAGTTAGAGAACGGAAACTAAAATTTTTGCAATTTTTCCATTTATAAAGGGGCATAACTCTAGAACGGTTAAAGTGACGCCACCAAAATTCAAACTTGATCTGTGTTTTGTGGTAATAAGCATTGTGTATAAGTTTCATAACATTTAGTTTTCAAGTTAGAGAACGGAAACCAATTTTGGGACGTAAGTACAGACGGACAAGGGTAAAACTTAATGTCCCCACCACTACAGCGGGGGCATAAAAAATAATTTCTATTCATACATGTACAGTAGTGTCCTGTAATTCCGCCCATCCGGTAAACCCACCCACTCCCATTTACTTATGTTATTGTCACTTCCGTGAATATTTCGTCTGCTATTTTATTCATAGAACTGTACTTACCATCACTGCATGTCAAATTTTAAAGAAAAATCCTTTATTACGAAAATATCTAGTGATATATATAATACAGTTCCTAAAGCTAACGATAATCATATTATTGCATACAAAACTCGTTTCTGACTTGAAATTTTTTTTTTTTTGGCTTGTCTGGAACCCTTTATAAGTGGTCTATTAATAGATCACCTTTTCCTTTCATAAATATGTGCTAAACTGGCCCTCCATACATATAAACTGTGCATGGGCAGATTTACGGACAAACACATTTCGATAAAACACATATGACACACTTGTTTTGTTGATTTGAAAATTCATTTCAGATATTTTTTTGAAAATGATATAAACTACTCATAGTTGATTTGTCAGTGAATCGATTTATATTTAATTTGATACAATTTGTATATAATTAAGCAGCAATACATACGATATGTCTTATGTCTTATGTGGGAGGATTTACCGGACTGCATTGTACATATCAATTTGTTCAAATGTGTAAAACACGTACATGTACATGTTCATGTATATGTATACTAAGCAATGACACTAAGACAGTACAAAGTATCCTGATGCTATACAAAAAACTAAAAAGACATTTGATATTATTGTTGACTGCAATTTCCATAAGAAATTGAGTCCCTGTCCGAAATACATTTGAAATTAATAGTCTTAAAGTAACAATAATTATTTTTATTATAGTTTTTACAGATAAATAGTACCCATTACCATTTTAAAAACTCATGTTGAAAATAGTGTAGATGAACCCAGGGCAAATAGACTGGATATATATAAAGTTAAAATGCATTTTGTGTATCAAAAGACAAAATCTTTCAGGTATCCTGCTTGTGTATGACTTTGTTTTCAAAAAGCCTAAAGGGGCCTTAATTATTAATATTCACATTACTAAAATTTCACTTTCTACACATGTATCTGTAACCACCACTATACCAGAGGCATATAATACAATATATATTGTATTTTAATTCTCTGACTAATACACAACAGTAAGATTATTTTATTGTGGACATGACATGATAGATATGAAAACAGGCGATGCAGGACGTGGCGGCCATACTGCCATGACGTCCATAGGATGAAACAGCCATACCCTGAAAAGATGAAACGGCCATAGGACAAAAACAGCCATACTTTGTAAAGACGTATCGTCCATGGTTTTTTTTTTTTTTTTATTGATGTTATATATGAATTATTTTGATACTTATAGATGGTTATTAAAACTTTTAAATAAACTTTACTGTTTTTATATTATTTATCATGTTATATCATTTGTTTACTCATTACATTATATATATATCATATATGAATGTGTTTAATCTAATAAAATATTAAAATATCATATTGTTTTTGCGTAAACCCCTGAGGGTTTACGCAGTATATATGGACGACCTCTGTAGTCTTTGGAACACCGGAAGTCTTTTCGAATACATCTGTTCTTTTCTATGACCACCTGCGTAATAGGTTATTAATTGATCTAATGAATATTCATTAACGCTATACAGTTGTTGAAGAGATAAGTGTTTATCGAGACTATATATATATATTTGATATCCTCTGGGACTATTATACTAACATATTTTGTCACAGATATCCTACATCAGTAGTTATTGATAGAAGCTGTTGTGTAACGTTTTTGAAGAACAAGCTGTGTTCCCATTTGGGATAAGATTTTAAGCGAAAAAGGTGACTGTCAGTGAATAGATAGGGCGTTTTAGGATTTTAAAATTTGCCCATTTTAGCGAAATAAAAAAAAAAAGAGCGCAGTCCATTCAAGCAGGTTTAAATTCTTTATAATAACAGAATAAAAAATACGACCATGCGGTTGCCAGTAATAGCTCACCTCCACTTCATTTCTCTACTGGATAGTTGTCTCTTTGGCAATCTAACATATGTCCATATTTGTTATCAATCTTATATGAAAACAATGCCAGGTAATGCTGGAAATTAAGTCGAAATTTAAAAGGCACCTTTTGGGTGTGTTAATTCAGTGAAATATAATACAGTATTATAAGTGTCTGGCCAATTAAATGCAAAATTATGTCATATCGAAACATTTGATTGGTGAATACGCGTCTGACTAAGTCCTTGAAATTATTCTATAGATCTATATAAAGCGATTCACGAACACTAATCGATGACTTCCTAATTCTTTAAAACTTGTGGTCATTGCGATAAACAAAAATTGGGTTTGATATATTCCTCGATGTTTGCCATCGAAAACTATTGTAAATTACTACCGGTATGTGGTTTTCGAGAAAAGATTATCAATATTGTTTACATACTTATTTAGTGATGATTATCTTATCAAGTCAGAGATCTGTTTGTTTTCTCTTTTGTTTTAGGGGAGAGAGAGAGAGAGTCGAGCTTTCAAAGGACACTGACCTGTGTCGACTACCCTCTCAAAAATATAGTTATAAATTTAAAATCCATCCTTTTGTTTTTGTCATGTGAAACCCTCCCAAATAAACCTAGTTAAAACATAATGTAGCAGGTGCACAGCTTTGTGTCTTAAAAGTCTTATATATATAACTAAGTTGTATCTTCTTTTGAGGCGGGATGTTTAGAGACACACACGTTATTTTTATCTCTTAAGAAGTAGCTCCTCACTATCCTACTACCTGTCGATACATTTATTTTGGCATTGCACAAGTCATGTCTTCTTTGACTGTTCATGACGTTAAAATACTAAATCCCTGGGATGTGTTTTAGTTGATTTTAGTCTCTGATGCATGATTTTTATCATTAATTGTTTTGGCTTTTAACTAGCTGTCAGTAACTGCGAGTACTCTCAAATCGTACTTTCTTTTAATTCGACCTGTTGATACTATTTTTAATACTTTTTGTTATTTTGTATTAATATGGATCTTGTCTGTATACCAGCTTTGATTATTTGGAATATCTACTAATTTTCACTTCTTCATACTACATTTGTATGAACATCAAGATTATTCTCCTTTAATCTGTACAGGAAGTTTTATTGTTGATATTTACCCTTATGTATCTAGTGTTAAATTAGGTATTTATATGACAGACCTTTCTTGGTATTCCTAATTATTGGAAGATTTTATATAGACAGAAAAGTATACCTAAAACGACAAAGTTATTTTTCATTTACCTGTATATATTATGAAAACCGGTTTTCAAAATTGATTATTTTCTAAGGGTTAAATATTTCATGGTGGTGTATTGCCATGGCTTTATTTGGACTTGTTTGTTTGCTTTTTGGCCTTGAATGTTTGTCCCTAATATTTTATTAACTATGTATTTACTTTCAGGTATCACAGATCGAATTTATTCGTTCATAGTTTGTTAATTCGTTTTTGATTGAGTTAAGCCTTCCAATTGATGTTTTATCGTGTGTTTTCTATGTTGTGATGTTATACTATTGTTTCAGAAAAAGGAGAAGGTTTGGTACCATTAAAGCGTTTAATCCGCTGCAAATGTTTGCACCTGTCCTAAGTCAGGAATCTGATGTACAGTAGTTGTCGTTTGTTTGTGTAATTTATCGTGTTTCTCGTTTCTCGTTTTTATATAGACTAGACCGTTGGTTTTACCGTTTGAATGGTTTTACACTAGTACTTTTGGGGCCCTTTATAGCTTGTTGTTCGGTGTGAGCCAAGGCTCCGTGTTGAAGGCCGTACATTGACCTATAATGGTTTACTTTTATAAATTGTTATTTGGATGGAGAGTTGTCTCATTGGCACTCACACCACATCTTCCTATATCTAATTATAGATGAAGTTTTGGGAATTCGTCAATTCATTTACAAGGAGTTGCGGCAATCTGTATTTATAAGTCAAGTTAGAGGTCTAGTTGACAGATGCCCAGAGCGTGTTTGGCGAAAAGTTAGGACGATATGTTATAAGCAAAATTAAACACACACAAAAAAAACAGCTTAGTACAAATTATTTTTCTTAAAATGAAAATCAAATATCCATATTCAACCGACAGGTGATTGCAAACATAATATATATTTTTTTAAATTGCATACTGGACATGCACTACATGTAAACTGCATTGGCCTTTTCATTCCTGCTTCCTTCTCAGTTTCTTTCACAAAGCCGTATAAAACAACAAAGCTACAGCTCCTTTTTATTTGGGCTAATTTACAAAAGGACAGGCTAGAAATAAAAAGTGAGATTCGTTTTAAAAGTATAATAATTCGGTTTCAAACTGTATCACTCCAAAAGCTTGGTTTGAGTTTGTTGCCCGTGCATGGTATTTATAAATTAATCAAAAATATCGTGTATATGATAGCCAAAGACCAAACAACAAAACAACACCAATTTTAAAAAGAAAACATTAAATGTGATTATCTATAATACCGCAGTCCCACTAGGCCACGATCGCACTCAATCTGTGAAAAATTATTGTGCAGATCGCAGTAAGGTCGTAAATACGGTCATGGTGAGGTCTTCATGATCGTGATGAGCCTGGCCAACTTTGAACATGTTCAAAACAATCGTGGTGCGGTCGTGGCGAAATCAGGTCATAGTAGAAGCGTGGTGAGGCGCATTAAGGTCGTGGTAAGATCGCAAAGGTCGCTGTACCATTGTAGCGACAGCGTAGCGAAAGCGCGATTCTAGTCGGTAAGACTGCGCTACGATCTCACAGTGACTTTACTACGACCTCACTCGACCATCACGTTCTTACCGCGACCCAAACACGCTTCACTACGACTATACCACGCTTATTCCACGCTGTTCAAGACCATAGTACGATCTTAGCACGCCCATGCCTTCCTCATCACGCTGTTCTTACGACCCGACTACGTTCGTACTACCATCATCATGCTCATTGTCATTGTCATATAAAATTTATAAAGTCTCTCCAGATTTTCTTTGTATGTAATTTGGACCTCTTGTCCTTTATCTCCAACGGCTCAATCATTCTTGACACATCTGTGTCAATCCTACTATCGTTCACCAGAGCATCGTCATTTGATCTTGATGGACCAGCAATAAGTTGTGATTCAGGTTGGATTGGTCGGTCCGACATATATCTTCTGGATCGATCATGATTCGTTACTATCAGATCTTCCTCTGCCCCTACCTCTACCCTTACCCTTACGTAGATATTGGTTGCATGACTGCGTTGTTTCCGAGAAACTCTACGTATCAATGAGAAATAGAAGGAATGATACAGTATTTATATGGAACACGATGTTGGCGTTATTGCTGGGGCGTAGCAAGATCGCGGTATGAGCGTGGTATGATTGTAGTATGGTCGTGGTAGGCGTGCTATAATCGCAGTAGTAGCATGGTAAGATCGTGTTGCAATCAGATAAATCGTAGTATGGTCGTAGTAGGGACGTGATGAGCGTGAAAGATCGTGATAATCGTAGTGAGGTCGCAGAATAAGCGTGGTGAGCGTGGTATAATCGTGGCGGGATTGTTGTAGAAGCGTAATGAAGGCGTAGTACTAGCAACGTGATTGAAGCGAAATTTACATTTTCATGCCGCTCATACTGCGAGCTCACAGCGATCTGAAATTATTTTCGATCGTGGTGAGTGAGTGCGATCATGGTCTTGTGTGACTGGGGCATAAGCATTTCAGCGAGGAAAAAACAAAAATTTGCTTCCGCAGTTGCAGATTTAACATTGTTGTTATGATATTTTGAGCAGTTTTAAAATATAAACCAATAATATATATATATAATTGAGAATGGAAATGGGGAATATGTCAAAGAGACAACAACCCGACCAAAGAGCAGACAACAGCCGAGGCCACCAATGGGTCTTCAATGCAGCGAGAAAATCCGCACCGGAGGTGGTCCTCAGCTGGCCCCTAACTAAAATTGTGTGCTAGTTCAATGAAAATGGACGTTACACTAAACTCCAAAACATATAAATGAACTAAAATTAAAAACATACTAGACTTATAAAGTTATATATATATATAAACCAGTTTGATACAATTATTAAAAAAGGTTTTAGTTTGGGATTATCAAAAAGAATGCAGCTCAGAATTTATAACTTTTTCAAACTGGCTACAAAACAAATAATCATGATTAATTGATTAAATTTCTTCACATTTGAACTTTAGCCTGAAAACTAACTCTTATATATAAAAAAACAATATCCAATGGTTGACTTAGCATGTTGTCTTTCGAGTGCGGAGATTAAAAAATGATTCCTTTAACAAGAGTAAAACAATGCATCTTTATTAAACAATTATCTGATATTTAATGCCAATAGATATAGGAAGATGTGGTATGAGACAACTCTCCATCAAGTAACAATTTATAAAAGTAAACCATTATAGGTCAAGGTACGGCCTTCAACACGGAGCCTTGGCTCAAACACGCATTGGGTTTACGATTGCATTTCTTTTTAAAGAAAGCAACTTGTCTAAATGATTTTTGATATCTTGCGTATAACAAACAGAACAAAATGAACAAATATAAATGACTATATCCGAATGGGAGACTAATTTCTGTACTTATTTTATTATTATATTTTATGTTATAACCTCAATAAAAAATTTTTTAAAGTGTGGACATACGTCTCGCAATGTGTGGCCGATATGTCCCATGGACGATGTACGGTATGGCCGACACATCCTATGGCCGTCATGGAAGTATGGCCGTCGCGTATCGAAAGCAAAACAGAGTACTCGTTTCAACTTTTTGTCCCTTTATGTTTACCTTCTCTCATCTTTTGGTCCAACTCGTCTATTGTAGGTTCTATCAATTCCCATCCATCTGGTGGGGTTTTCTGCTTCTTTTCACTTTTGGCATTTTGTTTATGAATAAAATGGACAGGATTCTAAATACGTTTTGGTTATACTAAAAGTGTGTGTATTCGGTAAATATTTAAAAAGCGCAACAATTTATCGGGTTTTAATATTGCGGTAAATCATAAATATTACAGTAAATCTTAATGTAAATAAATTGCTATAGCGATTTAATAAAGTTTCATACCTGAACAAATATATGAAACAATTAAATATCTTTTTATTGAGATCGAATTTGCAGCTTTATTTTCTCTTCTCCCAATTGGGACACACAGACAGAGCAAAGTGTGAATTAACTACTTTTCACTGTGTACACAAAAAATACAGAGTGAATCATAAAACAGAGTTCATACCCTATTTGAACACGTTAGAAAACATATACTAAAATGCCTAGAGGTATACAAGCTATGAGTATTGTAGAATTAAGAAAAAAATGAGGGATGTAGGAAATGTAATTATGTTTCACATTTCCCCCTAAGAAGATGGTTTTATAACATCTGTTCTACACCACTGTTCATTCTAATAATGTATGAATAACTGTTTAAAGTCGTATGAAATAAATTGTGGGATCATAATGTTAAGGAAATATTAAAGGATCACCTGAACTTGACGAAGTTAATAATAGTCCATACTGGAATAAAATTTTATTCCAGTATTGTGTTTTTTCCAAAATACTACAATAAAGTCTGAATAGCAGCTGCAATCTTGAATACCGAATGAGTTGAAATGTATATCCCATAAGGCCATATGCAGGTGAAGTTGGTATATTGCTGTATTCTGTATTCTGTAGGTGTCGCTGTTGACACTGGATTGTGTCTCTTGTAAATATTGAAGTCTCTCGTGTAATATTTTTGCTGCTAAAGTGGGGGGAAATTTATAATTTCAAAATTAAAATTGTCCCATTTGTCATAGATTCTGGTACCGAGATGACCACTTATGTCAAATTCAAGGTATAAGTCTAAAAATGAGGCTGAGGAATTCAAAGCTGTCTGTTGTTTCCTTTAATTTCAAGTTCTGGAGGATATATTAATGGAACCCAATCAGAAAAGTTCAGATTGTTAATGGAAAGAATGTCATCAATATATATATATATATCTGAAGAATGTGAAATTGAATGATCTGGCTTCTGTTTTAGATTGCTTGATGTTGCCTACCTACCCACCAAATAAGCAACCTACCCCAAAAATTTATAACACAAATAGTGTTCTCCCAGGATTTTGGATAGCACCAGGGTAACGCGTGTGGACAGCTTGGTGAAATGATTCATACAATCAGTCGCGTCGCATCGCTTAGCTAAATTTCTAGTTACTGTATTTTTATGTCTTGTTTTGTTTTAATACTGAGGTACTGTGTTATGTAGTCATTGAGTCAAAAATTATTTGTAAAAAAAAGTAAATCAATAAACAGTTTGTATACTTTAATATTTTAGTGATAGAATTCCTTTGGTCAGATTCTTTACAATTGTTGCATTTATTTTACGGTACATCACCATACCAAAGGAGAGGGTAAACTAGTTTTACCTTGTTCATCCTTCTGTCTGTGTTGCCGTCTGTCTTATCATGAAACTTTCTTCACATTTTATGCCCCAGTGGCCCTTTAATCGAAAAAGCGAGACATAGCGATCCTACATTACGTCGGTTTCGTCGGCGGCATCCACAAATATTCACTCTGTGGTTAAAGTTTTTGAAATTTTAATAACTTTCTTAAACTATCCTGGATTTGTACCAAACTTGGACAGAAACTTGTTTATGATCATAAGATAGTATCCAGAAGTAAATTTTGTAAAAATAAAGTTCCTGTTTTTCCGTATTTTACTTGTAAATGGACTTAGTTTTTCTGCCGGAAACATTACATTCACTCTGTGGTTAAAGTTTTAAAATTTTAATAACTTTCTTAAACTATCCTGGATTTGTACTAAACTTGGACAGAAGCTTGTTTATGATCAAAAGCTAGTATCTAGAAGGAAATTTTGTTAAAATTTTGTACCTGTTCATCCGTATTTTACTTATAAATGGACTTAGTTTTTCTTCCAGTTAACATTAAATACAGCTGCAGTCTGCAGTTAAAGTTTTAAAACATTTATTAGATTCATAAACTATCCTGGATTTATACCAAACTTTGACAGAAGCTTCTTACAATCAAAGATAGTATCTAAAGGAATAATTTTATTGATTTTTTTCCTCATTTTTGTTGAGCCTGCGATTAACAGCCAAAGGAGGCAAGACACTGGGTTCCGTGGTACCCTTACAAATTTTTTTACCTGTGTGAAGGCTGTAAAATACTAACCAAGCAGATTTTTAACCTGTTCTATATATTTTACTTGGCATAACATACATGATATATAAAGTGAAAATATTTCCAGTGTTACAGACATGGAATGTTCTTGAAAACTGAATGTATTCAATATTGATCTTCTTTTTTAGGGGGTCCAAGAGGCAACAAAAAAACCCATAAGGGTCAAAGAAGACATTTTACAGATGAATCTGAAATGAAACATGCGCAGGAAAAAGAAGAAAGGCAAAAAGAATGGAGGGTATGTTACTGTTGTAAGTTGGTTAAAACACTTAAGATCTAAAACTGACAGCCTTTGTGCATCTTACATGTAAGTTGTATTATGTGGCAGGGCTCAAAATAATTTTGTTTTGCCAATTTATCTTTGCATGCAAGTAGCAGGCCTCTACATTCAGTCAGAGCTCTGACATAAACAAGTCAGAATAAAATGACTTCTTCAAGTCAGAAAGTGTTTTGAAATTCTGACCTGTACACGTCAATTTTTGTTTTGCGTAGTTTTCCATTGAGTCCATCAAACCAGAAGTTATTTTGAATTTGCACGATCTCGACACATACGATCACATGGTTTTTGAGAGATCACGTGTTTGAGAGTCGTTGTTTTGGAAGTGTCTCGAGCGAGAAGTCATTCAATATTATAATGATTATTTACGTTTTTAGTGAAAATCTAGGTCAATGTGGTCATTTTCAGAAAGGTAATACATATTGCCTCCTTTTTCATAGCCAATTTAATATTTTTGCCTATAAAGAAGTTCTTTGCAAGTGATTTTTTGCTGTTACACGTAGCGTGACCTGTAAATACGGACGCGTGATCTTTGAGATGACCTGGTGTTTGACAATTCTGACTTGTTCAGGTCAGAAAATGTTGTTATGATAATGAATTGTTATTTTCGGAGATAACTCGTGTTGTCTTAAACAGTATTAACATTATTAACCAGTCAGTGCAATTTTAAAAGTAAAATTATTGCTTGAGCTGAACATCATCACATGATTTTTCTATTTTAAACTCAATCATGAATTGACTTTTAACCTTTCTGAGTTTACGGCTTATATCTTTGTTTTTCGTTTCTCCCAATGAGAAAAACGTTGAGGAAAAACGATCATTCTGAATATTGATATTAATGAAAATGAAAGGAAAATGAGAATAATTTTAATAAAAAGAAAAGGAAGGAGGGTTTAACTAAAGAACCCATTTTTTTTAATTTTTAAAATGATTATAACTTAAGAACAATAAGAGATTCACACAACGGGTTTTCAGTTATGAACATGGAACATGATAAAACGAATCAAATGAAATGTAGGGTAAGTCTCCAGGGATCACCCCTACCCTGTCATTTGACAATGTTCTTATATCTTGTGAACAGTCGATATCCCACCCCAAACCATATATATTCCTGTTTGTAATGTCAAATCGATTAGAATGAAATACCGGGCTCCTCTCTGGGATAAACCACACACCCTGCAAATTGAGAATGTTCTTATATTTTGTAAACAGTCGAGATCCCCACCCTAAACCAAATGTATTTCTCTCTGTAAAGTATTATTGACATATACCAGGCTAGTCTATCGTCGCCCCACCCCTTGTCATTTGAGAATGATCTTATATCTTGTAAATGGTTGAGATCCCACCCCTAAACCATATATATTCCTTTTAATAATGTCAAAATGATTTAAATGAAATATTCGGGTTAGTCTCTGAGTTTACCCCACCCCTGCCATCTGCGAATGTTCTTATATTTTGTAAACAGTAGAGATCCCACCCTAACCCATATATATTCTTGTATGGGACAATTTAACAAATCAAATGAAATGTACGGAAGTCCTGGGGTCACCCCAACCCCTCCTGTTTGAAACTTGTAAACGGTCGAGATCCCCACCCTAAACCATATATATTCTTATATGGGACAATAAAACAAACCAAATGAAATATAGGGAAGTCCTGGGGGTCACCCACCCTAAACCATATATATTATTGTATGGGACATTAAAACGAATCAAATGAAATAAAGGTGAAGTCCTGGGGTCACCCCTACCCTGATGTTTGAAAACTTGTAAACGGTCGAGATCCCCACCCCTTAACCATATATATTCTTGCACAGGACAATAAAACAAATCAAATGAAATATAGGTGAAGTCCCTGTAGGTCACCCCACCCCTCCTGTTTGAAAACTTGTAAACAGTCGAGATCCCCACCCTAAACCATATATATTATTGTATGAGACATTTAAACAAATCAAATGAAATAAAGGTGAAGTCCCTGGGGGTCACCCACCCCTTCTGTTTGAAAACTTGTAAACGGTCGAGATCCCCACCCCTAAACCATATATATTCTTGCATAGGACAATAAAACAAATCAAATGAAATATAGGTGAAGTCCCTGTGGGTCATCCCACCCCTTCCTGTTTGAAAACTTGTAAACGGTCGAGATCCCCACCCCTAAAGCGTATATATTATTGTATTGGACAATAAAACGAATCAAATGAAATTAAGGGGAAGTCCATTGGGGTCACCCCACCCCCCTTTTTGAAATGGTCTGGATCACCACCCCTAAACCATATAATATTCCTGTTCGTCATTTGAAGAATTGAATGACATGCAGGGTCAATCCCTAGGTGTCACTTATGCATATCACTTTACTAGACCAAACCAATTTGTACTGGAACTTGCCCAATGTCAGGCGACCATGGGAATGACGAATTATGGGAGCTTTGTTTGGGAGACTTCGTAACAGCATCCTGTTAATCTGCTGAGAGACCACCTTTACATATTATATTTATCAGTGTTTCAGCAAACAGAATTGTCTATTCAGTATTATTTTCCTCTCACATGCATCACATCTTATTAATTACATGGCATATATGTTTTCCTACGAAATTACACATCCATAATTCTTACCCCAGATGCTTAGCCACATGAAGCATTTACCTCTTATTTGAAATATAGATAGTCTTTGTTTCTACAGAAGTGAGAAGAACATTGGAAGTCAGAATGTTCTGACTTATAAAAGTCAGAATGTTCTGACTTATAAAAGTCTGAATGTTCTGACTTATAGAAAGACTCAGAATCGTCTGAAGATACTGACTTTTTTAATGTTTAGAGTATTTTAGAATATGAATGCACTTGTCATGCTAGTACCATAAGAAACCCTGACAAGATTATGTTCCCATAAAAATATATATTAAGAATAAAATAAATTACAAAGTTATAAGTGTTTTGAAATAAAGCTATTTAAAAATAGATAGTTATCTTTCAACTTTTACATGTATTTAAAAACAGTGAAAATATTATGGATTATATTACAGCTTCTTGAAGGACAACAAAGTCACCAAATTTGGTCTTAATTTCTAAATATTTTCTCGTCAACATTTTTTAACACTAATAATGTCGGCTTTTTCTTAACTAATTTTAAACATTCTTAGTTATTATTAAATTTCCCAAAATTTTGCTTACAAACTCTTTAAATTCTAAAGTCAAATTGAAAGTTGTCTTCACAATTCAATGTGTCTGAAAATGTAATATTGAAAAACAATACTTTTATATCCTAAAATAAAATGGGCATACCATGAGTTTAATGGTCATGCAGATATCCAATCAGGATGTTAACAATCAGAGTTTAGATTACAGTCATATAGTAATAGGCAGAGGTTTTCTTACATAATAAATAACCAGAGTAAAGATAATTGATTAATAGAGGTTTACAATGTAGTTAGGAATCATTCAAAGGAGACAAAATTCCGAAATTTGTCACATAGTGACATTTGTGAGTCGGAACAACAAAATATAGACTCATTAATCTCTCAATCTTTTCAAAATTATGAACCAGATTTTATGCATATCCATTTACATGTTTAGTTTTGATGGACTCTTTTAAGTCAGTACATGATTTGACCTGTTTGAGTCAGTTTGCAAAACAAAATTTCCAATCAAAGCTAGGTGTTCTTCTTCTTAGCCCCTTCTGAATCTGCCACTGTTGAGTTTATTAATAAATAAGTTTTAGAAACAATTAAGTCAAATGGTTATTTATCTAGAGGATGTTGCATGTATTTCCTGTGTCTTTTATCTGACTTTTCCATACATATCATTAATATCATATGGAAATGCCTGACTTAACAAGAATGTGTCCTAAGTACATAGATGCCCCATCCGCACTATCATTTTCTATGTTCAGTGAAACGTGAAAATGGGGTACAATCTCTAATTTGGCATTACAATTAGAAAGATCATATCATAAGGAACATGTGGACTAAGTTTCAAGTTGATTGGACTTCAACTTCATCAAAACTACCTCGACCAAAAACTTTAACCTGAAGTGGGACAGACAGGCGGACGAACAGGCGGACGGACGAGCGGACAGACGCACAGACCAGAAAACATAATGTCCATAAATGGGGCATAAAATTGCAATAAATTTTGTTTTTGACTGATTTTTTAAAGTCAGAACATGATTTGACCTGTTTAAGTCAATTTGCAGAACAAAATTTCCAATCAAAGCTAGGTGTACTTCCTTTATGCCCTGCTTCTGAATCTGCCATTTTTGAGTTTATTATTTGATAAATTTTTAGACACAGTTAAGTCAAGCGGTTTATTATTTTAGGGTATCTTACATATATTTCCTGTGTCTTTTATCTGACATTTCCATACATTCATTTAATATCATATGGCAATGCCTGGCTTGAATATTTCAATAAATTTATTTTAGTTTTGGACTGACTCTTTAAAGTCAGAACATGATTTGACCTATTTAAAACAAAATACATTTAATACTGAATATACCAAATAAAATTTTTATAGTCCTCATTATTGTGACTTATGGGACCTTACTTCCTCTGTCTATTATCTGGCTTTCCATACATTTTAAATCAATATGACAATACTATACTTAAAAGTTGAAATAAGTTTAGTTTTGACGGACTCTTTGAGGTCAGAACATGATTTGACCTGTGAAAGTCAGTTTACAGAACAAAATTTCAATCAATAATAATAATAATAATAATAATAATTACAACCACAAATTTCATGTGTTAACTTAACAGAAAAGAAAAGTCATGAAAATACAGAAATAAAAAATTAAATTTTAAATAATTTGATGAAAATCTTTAAAACAAAATGCATTTGAATATTGAATATACCAAATAAAATGTTTGTTATAGTCCTCATTATTGTGACTTTAGAGGACCTTATTTGATCTGTCTTTATCTGGCTTTCCAATACATTTTGAATCAATATGAAAATCCTAGACTTAAAAGTTGAAATAAGTTTAGTTTTGACTGACTCTTTGAAGTCAGAACATGATTTGACCTGTTAAAGTCAGTTTACAGAAAGAAAAAAAATCCAATCAAAACTAGGTCTTCCTCTATATACCAAATACACTTTTTTATAGTCCTCATTATTGTGACTTAATTATTGGGTGTCTTTTATCTGAGTTTCCCATACATTCTTAAATGCATATGACAATTCCAGACTTAAAAGTTGCAATAATTAGTTAAAGTATAGTTTTTGACGGACTCTCTGAAGTCAGAACATAATGTGACTTGTTCAAGTCAGTTTGCACAACAGGATTTACCTCAATGAAATATTAAGATATCAAATATATACCAAATTAACTTTTATATAGTTCTTATAATTGTGACTTAATTTTTGTGATTTTTTTTCCTAGTTGTATCCATACATTTTAACAATCACATCATGATAATGACAATGCCCGACTGTTACAGTTGCAAGCCATTTAGTTTTTGACGGACTCTTTTAAGTCAGAACATGATTTGACCTGTTCAAGTTAGTTTACAGGTTGTTAACAAGAAGAAAAGTCATGAAAATTCAGAAATAGAATAAAATTTTAAGATAATTTGATGAAATTTGTAAACAAAATACATTTGAATATTAAATATACCAAATAATTTTTTTTTATAGTCCTCATTATTGTGACTTTATTATTGGGTGTCTTTTATCTGATTTTCCCATACATTCTTAAATGCATATGACAATGCCAGACTTAAAAGTTGTAATAATTAGTTAAAATAAAGTTTTTGACTGACTCTTTAAAGTCAGAACATTATTTGACCAGTTTAAAAGAAAATAAATTTAAATATTGAATATACCAAATAAACTTTTTAAAATCAATATGAAAATCCAAGACTTAAAAGTTGAAATAAGTTTAGTTTTGACTGACTCTATGAAGTCAGAAGAAGATATGACCTGTTAAAGTCAGTTTACAGAAAAAAAATCCAATAAAAACTAGGTCTTCTTCCTCTAAGCCACCCCCACCCCCACCCCCACCCCTTTTATCTGAATCTGCTACTGTTGAGCTAATTAATTGATAATTTTTTTAAAGAAACAATTCAGTCAAGCGGTTTTTAAAATAATATTTTTAAAACCAAAAGTTCAATATATTAACTTAACAGAAAAAAGTTATGAAAATACAGAAATAGAATAAAATTTTAAGATAATTTGATGAAATTTGTTAACAAAATACATTTGAATATTAAATATACCAAATACATTTTGTTATAGTCCTCATTATTGTGACTTAATTACTGGGTGTCTTTTATCTGAGTTTCCCAAACATTCTTAAATGCATAAGACAATTCCAGGCGTAAAAGTTGCAATAATTAGTTAAAAGTATAGTTTTGACTTACTCTTTAAAGTCAGAACATAATTTGACCAGTTTAAAACAAAATACATTTAAATATTGAATATACCAAATAAACTTTTATGAAGTCCTCATTATTGTGACTTTAGGGAACCTTATTTCATCTGTCTTTTATTTGGCTTTCCCATACATTTTAAAATCAATATGGAAATCCTAGACATAAAATTTGAAATAAGTTAAGTTTTGACTGACCCTTTGAAGTCAGAACATGATATGACCTGTTAAAGTCAGTTTACAGCAAAAAATTCCAATCAAAACTAGGTCTTCTTCCTCTAAGCCCCTTATCTGAATCTGCTACTGTTGAGTTAATTAATTGATATTTTTTAATAAACAATTCAGTCAAGCGGTTTTAAAATAATATTTTTACAACCAAAAGTTTCATATGTTAAGTCATGAAAATACAGAAATAGAAAAAAATTTTAAGATAATTTGATGAAATTTGTTAACAAAATACATTTGAATATTAAATATACCAAATACACTTTTATAGTCCTCATTATTGTGACTTAATTACTGGGTGTCTTTTATCTGAGTTTCCCATACATTCTTAAATGCATATGACAATTCCAGACTTAAAAGTTGCAATAATTATAAAGTATAGTTTTAAACTGACTCTCTGAAGTCAGAACATAATGTGACTTGTTCAAGTCAGTTTGCACAACAGGATTTACCTCAATGAAATATTAAGATATCAAATATATATACCAAATTAACTTTTATATAGTTCTTATAATTGTGACTTAATTTTTGTGATTTTTTTTCCTAGTTGTATCCATACATTTTAACAATCACATCATGATAATGACAATGCCCGACTGTTACAGTTGCAAGCCATTTAGTTTTTGACGGACTCTTTTAAGTCAGAACATGATTTGACCTGTTCAAGTCAGTTTGCAGAACAAAATTTCCAGTCAAAGCTAGGTGTTCTTCCTCTTAGCCCTTCTGAATCTGCCACTGTTGAGTTTATTAATTGATAAGTTTTAGAAACAATTAAGTCCAATGGTTATTTATCTTAGAGGATCTTGCATGTATTTCCTGTGTCTTTTATCTGACTTTTCCATACAGTAACATCATATGGCAATGCCTGACTTAAAAATTTCAATAAATTAAGTCAGAACATGATTTGACCTGTTTAAGTCAATTTGTCAGAGCATGCTCATTTGACCTGTTTAAGTCAATTTGTCAGAACATGATTTGACCTGTTCAAGTCTGTTTGCAGAACAAAATTTCCAATCAAAGCTAGGTGTACTTCCTTTAATCCCTGCTTCTGAATCTGCCATTTTTGAATTTATTATTTGATAACTTTTTAGAAACAATTAAGTCAAATTGTTATTTAATTTAGGGGATCTTACATATATTTCCTATGTCTTTTATCTGACGTTCCCATACATTCATTTAATATCATATGGCAGTGCCCGACTTTAAAAATTTCAATAAATTTAGTTTGGACTGACTGTTTTAAGTCAAAACATGATTTGACCTGTTTAAAAGAAAATACATTTAAATATTGAATATACTAAATAATTTTTTTTATAGTCCTCATTGTGACTTTAGGGGACCTTATTTCCTATGTCTTTTATCTGGCTTTCCCATACATTTTTAAATCAATATGACAATACTAGACTTAAAAGTTGAAATAAGTTTAGTTTTGACTGACTCTTTGAAGTCAGAACATAATGTGACTTGTTTGAGTCAGTTTGCACAACAGTATTCTACGGTAATAATTTACCTTAATTGAAATATTAAAATAATAAATGTTTTGCTCTTGATAAATTTGCCTAAAAGTGGATGAGAATAGATCTTTTATTAACATAGTCTTATCATGAATAAGTGTCTTGTTTTTCCTTGGAAGATTTGAAGTATTGTCATGGTACTAGTAAATGTATCCAATATTGTATTCTGTAAATCTTTTGATATTGACAGAAAATTGTATGATCCATTTTTCTCCCTGGTTTTGTTAGTATTTTGAAATGATTGAATGTGATGAGATAAATATATTATGTTTAGATTCTGGAAAGAATAAGGTATGATGAGCCGCACTTTTAAACTCTTTAATTGAAACTAGTTATCACCATATTTTTATGGAGATTGATAACAAAGTGGTAGTAATGACTGCTTCAAGTCAGAACAAAATGACCTCTCTAAGTCAAAATGCATTAAAAGGGGCATAAATCTTATTAGAATATGAATATATTAAGTCACAATATTTTGTGCAAAAGCTGACCTGTGGAAGTCATTTTATGATAAATTACAGTCTGACATAAACTGACCTGTACAAGTCATATTCTGTTGAGTGCAAGAAGGAGACAACACTTACATCAAATTATATCTGACCTATGGAAGTCATTTTATTCTGACTTGTTTATGTCAGAGCTCTGACTGACATTATAATTTTTCTAACTTGCTTGAATTCAAAGTTAAAAATCTTGCATATTGATAATGTGCACAGTCACACTTTTGGCTTTTAGCGTACCTGATGAATGTAGTAATTTGCTGTGTTATATAAATTTTACTAACATTTTAACGGTTATTGCCATTCCAAAGTAACTTTGGGGAGATTTGAATTTCTGTACCTGTAATGGTTTAATTTGTACTAGATCATGTATATGTTAAAACTGAGAATGGAAATGGGGAATGTGTCAAAGAGACAACAACCCGACCATAGAGCAGACAACAGCGAAGGCCACCAATGGTTCTTCAATGCAGCGAAAACTCCGCACCGGAGCGTCCTTCAGCTGGCCCCTTAACAAATATGTATACTAGTTCAGTGATAATGGATTTCATACTAAACTCCAAATTATACACAAGAAACTAAAATTAAAAATGATACAAGACTAACAAAGGCCAGAGGCTCCTGACTTGGGACAGGCGCAAAATGCGATGGGGTTAAACATGTTTTTGAGATCTCAACCTCCCCTATACCTCAAGCCAATAGAAAAACAAACATACAACAGTGCGCACAGTAAAACTCAGTTTAAGAGAAGTCCGAGTCCGATGTCAGAATAGGAAACAAAAGAAAATAAACAAAATGACAATAATACATGAATAACAACAGACTACTAGCAGTAACTGACATGCCAGCTCCAGACCTCAATTAAACTGATTGAAAGATTATGTCTTCATCATATGAATATCAGGCACAATCCCTCCTGCTAGGGGTTTAGTATTATACCATCATAAAATATATGAGAAGAACATAACCCGTGTCATGCCAACAACTGGTTTTAGAATAAATATGTTTAATTCGATGCAAAGACCCTATAAGTGAATCAATATTAAAGCCAAAATATGCAATCTTTAATGACCTGACAACAGTATCGTAACTATATCCCTTCTTGATTAGTCTGTTTAAAGGTTTTGTTAGCTTTTGAGGTGAATACTGACATTTTTGTGCTTTGTAAAGAATATTACCATAAAAGATTGGATGTGAAATACCCGAGCGTATAAGATGTCTGCATGTTGAGTTATATTTACGAATGATGTCCATATACCGATGATAAAATTTAGTAAATGTTTTGACTAGTTTATGATATCAAAAACCCTGGTGTAATAATTTTCAGTAATACATAAATTTCTCTCGCTAAAATCTAATACGTTGTTACATACACGAGCAACTCGTACAAGTTGAGATATATAAGCCATAAGATGGTGACAAGGAACGTCACCATCTAAATATGGATAATTAAGGATAGGAAATGAAAAATCATCTCTTTTATCATAAATTTTTGTATTAAGCTTCCGTTAATGATATAGATATCAAGAGGAAAGGACAGTGGTCATTGTTAGTATTAGTTTTATTTGAAGTAAGTTCAACAGGATAAATTTCTTTTGTATACATACTGAAGTCGTCATTATTGAGAGCCAATATATCATCCAAATATCTAAAAGTATTGTTAAATTTTGTATCAGATGTTGTTTCGATGGGTCTTTGCTGATTTAGATAAAAAAATTTTGTTTTCAAAGATACTTTTTTTTCATTTTGAACCCCTTAAAATACTACCGGGTAAACCCTTTTTCCTGATACGGTACTGCCCAAAGAGACTCTTTTAGACACTAAAATATTCCATGTTTTTAATGTTTATTTTATATGCCTGTTTACGGACGTATTATGGTATAACGTTGTCAGTCCGTCTGTCGTCAACATGTCTGACATTAACTCAAAACGCTTCAACCAATTTGCATAAAATTTTGGTGAATTGTTCATATCTATTGACGTGAGCTCCTTTCGTTTTTATAAATTTCAGATTTTACGTTTCTGAGTTATGGGGTTTAATCATTAAAAAGGGGATTTTCCAGTTTTCAGACAATAACTCATAAATGCTTTCACCAATTTGCAAGAAACTTTGGTCAATTGTTTATATCTATTGACATGAGCTCCTTTGATTTTTATAAATTTTAGATTTTACGTTTCGAGTTATGGAGTTTTATTCATTAAAAAGGGGATTTTCCAGTTTTGGACAATAACTCAAAATTGCTTTCAGCAGTTCTCATGAAACTTTGGAGAATTGTTTATATCTATTGATGTAAGCTCCTTTTAATTTTATAAATTTTAGATTTTACTCTTCGAGTAATGGGATTTTATTCATAAAAAAGGGGTGATTTTCCAGTTTTCGGACAATACCTTTAAAGTGCTTTGAGCAGTTTTCATTAAACTTTGGTGACTGGTTTATATCAATTAAGATAACCTCCCTTTGGTTTTTCACAAATTTCTGATGTGACATTGAGAAGTTATTGAACTTTATTCTTAAAAAATGTGAAGGGCGTATCATGCGCTCAAGGTGCAGCTATATATTAACTATTGTTTTTGAATACTGATTCTCAGATTTCCCCCCAAAACTTTCAAATAGTGTCATATATACTGATCCTTAAAAAAAAAATGAAAACAACACGTTATATATTTCATGCGTCTGAAGTGCTTTTCTGGATTAACCTTCATCAGGAGCGCTCAAAGCAGAATATTTAAAAGCCAAGGATGTACAAGAGCGGAAATGATTGAAGAGCTATATGACCAAAAGGACCTAAAATATAGCCAAATCCATCTAAGGTCAACTTTGCCTGAGGAGTGAAACCTTAGATTCTTTATAATTCAAAAATTTATGAATGGACAATTTTAGAAAGGTTTGTTATAAATCATGTCAGTACCGAAGTACTGACTACTGAGCTGATGATACCCTAGGGAACTGATAGTCCACCAGCAGTGTATCAACCCAGTGCTGTAAAAAAATGAAAACAATATGTTATAAATTTCATGCGTCCGAAGCACTTTTCTGGATTTACCCTCATTAGGAACGCTGATTGCAGAATATTTAAAAGCCAAGGATGTATATGAACTGAAACAATTGAAGAGCTATATAACCAAAAGGACCAAAAAATATAGCCAAATCCATCTAAGGTCAACTTTGCCTGAGGGAATTGAAACCTTAGTTTCTTTATAATTTTAAAATTTATAAACAGATTTCCCTCAAAACTATAAAACATCATTGCCCGTACGTCCCATAATTAGTTTCTGTTCTCTAACTTTAGTTTGTCTCAACCAAAAGTTATGAAACTTATACACAATGCTTATAACCACAAAACACAGATCAAGTTCGAATTTGGGTTGCATCACTTTTACCTTTGTTGAGTTATGTCCCTTTATAACGTTATATGCAAGCTGGCATCATCTGTGTCCCATGGAAAAGTTCTCCATTTATTTAGACTTCAATAACCATGATAACTCAAGGTAGAAAAAATAGCATCTGAAGAAAAGAATTTTTTTTTTTTAATTTTTCTTGTATATTACTAATAAATGGACTTAGCTTTTGGCGGTAAACAATACATTTTACACTGACTTTTGCAGTAAACATTACATTTTACACTGACAGCAGAAAAGCTAGCAAGACAAAGGGTTTAGTAAAATCCTTTGCTCAATTGTTCATATACGTTATAAAATGTTCATGCATTTGATTAACCAAACTTTTGGTCTGAATTTAGCTGCTGAAGGTAAATCCAGAAACATGCATCATGCAAATGGAAATTAGTAAAATAAGTGTTTGCCTACAATGTAGTGCAAGAACAGGTGAGTCTGACTACATGGGACAGTGGAATCAAAGTGATGTCATTTGGTCATCAGAAGCAGACTCTTCATCAGGAGAAATTAAAGTCAGGTTTTCATTTTTCCGAAATACCATTCTGCCAAAAGCATCAAATACAAAACAATCCTCTTATTAACCTACTTTATTTCCAGTGTGTTACATAACGTAATTAGCATTTAAAATACATTTGTTTGCAATCATTTCATAATGAATTGTTCTTTTGACAACTTTATGGCTGGTAAACATATGATTGAAGGTAAGCAAATTTGGAAGTACTTGGGTTTTATTGCATTACCATAAATCAATTATGTGATCAATCATGTGATCAATTAAATCATTTATTTTCGTTTCTCTTGGATTTAACATTTTTAAGGCAATACATGAAAACAGAAGTCAATTTCTGATAAAAAAAATTATTGAAAACTCTGGAATATGTTGTTTTTTCTTGCAAAAAAGAGGTAAAGTTCCATATTGAAGATTTTCACTATTGCCACTCAGGAGTTACAATGTATGGTTGTTTATTGATTAAGAAATGATTCTTTACATTATGTCCTTTCCATGCAATAACTCAAGAACCATTCAGATAATCCTTTTCAAATTTAAATGTTGTTTTTTATGTCAATTTTTGCATATTGTTGTTTTGTTATTCAGGAGTTGATTGATAAACTGGAAAATGACGCTTCAATTATGTTGTTTCTGAGCAATCAATTTCAAACCTGGTTTTCTGCCATTTTGACAACCTCTTGTTTTATCAGTTAGTTTTGTTTCAACTTTAAGTCTCTACTAAGTAAAGATGTTTACATTATAAACAAAAGTACTGGTAGACACATGGTAGATATAAGTGTTTTTGAAAATAGATAAAAAATTGGAAAATGTCCAATTTGATATAGAACATGTATTTCAATCAAATTTCTATGAATTGTTACTGTTTCTGGACTTACTAATACACTGGCCAAGGTAAATATCTGAATTATAAGCAGGTATGTTTTACAACGTAAATAAATTGATTTATGATGGTAGACAAAGTGGATTCATCCACTTGTGTCTTGACAGTGTCTAAATTTTCAGTTGGACCAGAAGCTATTCTTATTATTTCAGAGAAAACAGGGTATAGAGAGTGAGGAGGAGGAGGAAGAGGAGGGGAAGGAGGCAGTAAAAGAAACTAAAGGAGCTGCTGCCCCAGGGGATCTACCACCATCTAGTTCTGAAGAGGATTCAGATGATGAATCTGTAAATACTTTATACTTTTAATACAGTTTCAATACTCTTCAATTTATTTGCCTCACATAATGTTGAAAATTCACATATATGTAGGGGGTAGGAAGGGTAAGAAGTCTCTCAATTTCAAGAATTAACTCTGAATCTCGAATTCCCCAAAAAATAAATCATTAATTCGGGAGTCCTGATAAGTGTAAATCCTGAATTCACACAAAACCTGACATCACAAAAAAGGTCCTTCCACCCCTCATGTAATTTCTAATGATATACTTAAATGCAATGTATCTGTTGCTTTTCTTTTTACACTGCATGTTACATTGGTGAAAATATTTATAGAAAGTAACAGTGGTAGTAGTCTGTGATATTCCACAAATTAGGCAAGCCACATAGGACTATGTATGAACCAGTCTGTTCTGAAAAATAGCCAACATTTCTGACATTACAAATAATTTTCAGAATGTAAGAGTTTTAAAATTAACATTTTTCATAGATAAGGGCCAAAAGTAACGGAAGGACAGAGAATTTCCTGACATTTTTTTTACCATGGCTCTTATGATTTTGATGATTTGTCTAGCGGTTACTTTTAAAAAGTAAGCATTCATGTATACTAATCAAATGGTTTTTTTTTCATATGAGAAAATATATCATATGTATCTATAAACATCCATTATCACTGACTTATGGACAAGCTAATCATGCACTTCTAGCACAGCTGGTTATTAGCCTTTAACACTGATGACTTCGGCTGTGTAATGTGGTAGTACTTTGTGTAATGTATTGTTTATTATATGGGAAAATTGCTTTACACAAATATTGTGGATTCATCATTGTTAATAAAAAACAATATTTGACCAAAAAAGTTTGGGAAAAGGGAAAAATCCTGAGGCTAATAATTTGTCTCATGCCACGGTTGATAACTTTGTCGTTATAGATCTCATTGAACACACTCCAAGCGAATGGAGGGAAATCATAAATGTTCTATATGCAGGTCAAGTTTGAAATAATGTAAAGTTTTTTTCATGACTTTAGTTCCGTACACAGTACATTGTAATCATGGTAATAGTACTAGATATATAATGTATACTTTAATAAAGTTAGTCATCTATTGAGAGTGATTGTATAGGAGGAAAAGTACATTAGAAAGATGTGTACAGGCCCTAATACTGGTTATATCTTAGTTCTATATAGACAACATGTCTTACAATGTTGCTTACCTCTTGGAAGTAAATAAAAGTCTGTATCAATTTATTTTTTCAGGATAGGCATAAAGGTGTAGAACACTTAATAGAAGTTGAAAACCCAAATAGAATGAAAGGTCGAGCTATTAAAAGGTTACAGAATTAGAAGGTGGCAAAACAGAATTGACAAGACGAGAAAGGTATGTCTTGAGAGAAGATTGGATACAAAAAAGAAATTTGAATGACTTCCCCATTAAACTGGTCATTAAACCACCACTCCAATAGAGGAGGTAAACTGGTTAGCTTTGTTCATTTGAAACACATTTCTGTCACAATTTTCACAGGAAGACTAAAAAAAATCAGACAATTTTCTAAATTGGTAAGTTTTGAAAACACATGACTATGCCATTAAAAAACATCATGATAGATTACTTTGCCACTAAAATCATATAAGTTGGCAGATCCTTCTCATAAGCAACTTCAGAACATTCAAATCTGTTCTCCAGTCTAACATGACACTAAAGAACATCTGCACCATCAGAATAATTCTGTCTTCCCCACAGCTCTTCAATTATCCACTCTGCCCACAGTAATTTCTACAGCGTGTGAATTTTTGTTTTAATTTTCAAGAAGTAAAAGAATACTGCTGAGGAACTATTCAATATAACAAATGAAGTAGTTATTATTTGACTTCAGACCATTCTTAACCTGTAATTAAAATTACCTTATCAAAATGCTATGTTGGGAGAGAAACCTTGCGAAGTTCGTCCATTAGATACCAAGCCTTTAGAACAATGTCATGCATGATATAAAAGAAAAACGAACTCAAGTTAAATTTTAACCAAACTTTATATTTTATATATTTATCTTTAATTACAACATGCTATTTTCACTTTTCATTGTTTCTCTCACCTTGACAACACGAATTGTGACGTCAGATTTATGTACCACTTTTAGTACTTCAGTAATTAATTTCTGTAGGCAAATTGTACTGATGATGCCTGCATGGCAGGCGAAACATGTCGACCAGCTTAATAAAATTGCAGACTCTTTATGTGTTGTTGACAATTTTAAATATAACATGCTATAAAGTTCAATAAAATCTTTAAAAAAGTAAGTCTCTATGTATTTGACATTTGTACACTTTAAGTTATGAAACACTTGAATAAGATATTTTAGAAAAACTTTTGCTTCTTCAAATAAAAAAAGCTGTCTTGTACCTGTATAAGAGGTCTGTTTCGAATGAAAACATTATGAATTTTCCTATTAAAACCAAAATAATTTTTTCATGTCTTGCTCTTTACTCATTTTAATATGGATAGGCTTAATGTCAACATTTAACAACCAGCTAACATGGATGTTTGGATAGGCTTAATGTCAACATTTAACAACCAGCTAAAATGGATGTTTGGATAGGCTTAATGTCAACATTTAACAACCAGCTAACATGGATGTTTGGATAGGCTTAATGTCAACATTTAACAACCAGCTAACATGGATGTTTGGATAGGCTTAATGTCAATATTTAATAACCAGCTAACATGGATATTTGGATTCAAATTTTTCAAACAATTAAAAAGATAGTGTAGATCTTCATATAAATGGGCTCCATTAAAATTGTCGTTATCTTATAGTCATGGTCAGGGCATCCTAAACAGTCGTACTGTCCGAACCTGAAACGGACATTTAACGTTGGTTTGCCATTTTAACATAATTCAGAAAAAATTGAAGTTTTGTCATCTTTTTGACCTGACCTATTGCCTCAAACAGCCACATTTCCAGTCATAAGAGTGACATGGTGAATAAGTACTATCAAAACAAACCCTACTTTAATACCCTCTCATTACAATCAGGGTTAATTAGTTGTCTGACAGTTGAAATTTACCTGTTCAGGTGTACCGGACATTGATCGGTCTATTTAAAGTTATTTCATAAATTTCAGTGGTTTGCATCTAATTGATTTAGTCAGAAAGATTTAGATTATCAAAAATAGGTATATAAATATGATTTGAAGAAAAATTTAAAAGGTAGTTATAAAGGTTTTAAGCAAAAAATCGTCAGAACCACGTTGTTTGAACTAGTACACATGTGCGTAGGTGTGAGATTAAATTATGCATCCGAATGCTTCAAAAATGCTAAAATTATCATTGATACCTTAGTAGAAAATAATGTTGAAAGAGCTACTTAAACTCAATTGTGCTTTGTAAAAGTACACGGATTTTACGTATCCGTCTTTGGTCCGTGTTCTACCATTGTCAAGTCAACATCCGGTATAGGAAAAAGTGCCTTCTAAAAACGAAAATAAAGATTTTGACAAAGTAATTTTGCACAAATAAAGATTCTAAGGCAGATATTAGTATGCTTATGTTGCACACTTCAAATCATGCACTGTCAATTTAACAGTTTACATCAGTACACGAATTTGTATGTAATTAAAATTACCTTATCAAAATGCTATGTTGCGAGAGAAACCTTCGAAGTTGTCCATTAGATACCAAGCCTTTAGAACAATGTCATGCAATATATAAAAGAAAAACGAACTCAAGTTAAATTTTAAACAAACTTTATTTTTCTATATTTATCTTATCTGTTTACAACATGCTACTTTCACTTTTCATTGTTTCTCTCGTCTTGACAACACGAATTGTGACGTCAGATTTAATGTACCACTTTTAGTACTTCAGTAATTAATTTCTGTAGGTAAATTGTCCTGATGATGCCTACGTGGCAGGCGAAACATGTCGACCAGCTTAATAAAATTGCAGACTCTTTGATGTGTTGTTGTCAATTTTAAATATAAAATGCAAGTTCAATAAAATCTTTAAAAAAGTAAGTCTGTATGTATTTGACATTTGTACACTTTAAGTTATGAAACACTTGAATAAGATATTTTAGAAAAACTTTTGCTTCTTCAAATAAAAAAAGCTGTCTTATACCTGTCTAGTAGGTCTATTTTGAATGAAAACATTATGAATTTTCCTATTAAAACCAAAATAATTCTTTCATGTCTTGCTCTATGCTCATTTTTAAATGGATAGTCTTAATATCAACATTTAACAACCAGCTAACATGAATGTTTGGATTCAAATTTTTCAAACAATTATAAAGATAATGTAGATCTTCATATAAATGGGCTCCATTAAAATTGTCGTTATCTTATAGACATGATCAGGGCTTCCTAAACAGTCGTATTGTCCGAACCTGAAACGGACATTTAACGTTGGTTTGCCATTTTAACATAATTCAGAAAAAATTGAAGTTTTTGTGATCTTTTTGACCTGACCTATTGCCTCAAACAGCCACATTTCCAGTCATAAAAGTGACATGGTGAATAAGTACTATCAAAACAAACCCTACTTTAATATCTTCTCATTACAATCAGGGTTAATTAGTTGTCTGACAGTTGAAATTTACCTGATCAGGTGTACCAGACATTGATCGGTCTATTTTAGATGTCAAGTTTAATATCGTTTTTGATGTGGAAAGAGCTACAGTGTACTTAATGCTCAATTCTGCTTTGTAAGAAGTACTTTAATAATCACTGTATAAAATTTATAAATAGAATTCCACAGAAATGAAGTACCTACACCTTCCATATGCAGGATATAGTCTTTGTCTTTTTTGGCCTCTTATTTGAATCGGCTTAAAATGAATTTAACTGAATCTGTACTAATGAACCTTAATTCTATTTAAATAATTAGGGGACTAGAAAGCAGTTAGGAATGAAAAAAATTCGTAAGGGTTCCGCGGAACCCAGTGTCTCGCCTACTTTTGCTGTTAATCGCAGTCTCAACAAAAATGAGGGAAAAAAAAAATTAAAATATTCCTCTCTATTCTATCTTTTGATTGTAAGTAGCTTCTGTCCAAGTTTGGTAAAAATCAGGATAGTTTATGAATCTAATAAATGTTTTAAAACTTAAACTGCAGACTGTATAATGTTAACTGGAAGAAAAACTAAGTCCATTTATAAGTAAAATCTGGAAAAATGGAACAAAATTTTAACAAAATTTCCTTTTAGATACTAGCTTTTAATCATAAACAAGCTTCTGTCAAAGTTTGGTACAAATCAAGATAGTTTAAGAAAGTTGTTAAAATTTTAAAACTTTTAACCACAGAGTGAATGTAATGTTAACTGACAGAAAAACTAAGTCCATTTATAAGTAAAATATGGAAAAATGATTTTTTTACAAAATTTACTTCTGGATACTATCTTATGATCATAAACAAGCTGTCCAAGTTTGGTAGAAATCCAGGATAGTTTAAGAAAGTTATTAAATTTCAAAACTTTAACCACAGAGTGAATATTTGTGGGCCGCCGACAGATTTTGGGTATCCGTCTTTGGTCTCGCTGTTTACACAAAAGTCGAAGGCTCAACAAAAACGGTATAAAAGTAGTAAATCCTTGAGGGCTATCTTTTAAGCTCTGAAAATAAAGATTTTGACAGATAGCAATATATTTAGTAAACAATTTCACTTGTGTCCATTAATTACAACATGGGGCAGAGCATTGGATCATTGTTCTTTACTATATTATACAGAAAAAAAAAAAAAAGACCAGCTAAGAAAAGATAACTTTTATGCCCCACTTGCGTGCTTGAGGCATTAAGTTCTATATCCGTCTGTCGTCGTCGTCGTCCGTCATCCACGTCCCAAAATTGGTTCCGTTCTCTAACTTGAGTTTGCCTCAACCAAATGTTATGAAACTTATACAATACCTATTTCCACAAAACACAGATCAAGATTGAATTTTGGTGGCGTCATTTAACTGTTCTAGAGTTATGCCACTTTATAAATGGAAAAATTGCAAAATTTTAGTTTCCGTTCTCTAACTTAAGTTTGCCTCAACTAAATGTTATGAACACACAATGCTTATTACCACTAAATACAGATCAATTTTGAATTTTGGCAGCATCCTCTAACCATTCTAGAGTTATGCCCTTTATAAATGGAAAAGGACTTTAGTCGGCGAGACATAGCGATCCTACATTCCGTTGGCGTCATCGTGCGTCGGCGGCGGCGCCCACAAATATTCACTCTGTGGTTAAAGTTTTTGAAATTTTAATAACTTTCTTAAACTGTCCTGGATTTGTACCAAACTTGCACAGAAGCTAGTTTATGATCATAAGATAGTATCCAGAAGTAAATTTTGTAAAAATAAAATTCCTGTTTTTCCGTATTTTACTTGTAAATGGACTTAGTTTTTCTGCGGGGAAACATTACATACACTCTGTGGTTAAAGTTTTTAAAATTTTAATAACTTTCTTAAACTATCCTGGATTTGTACCAAACTTGGACAGAAGCTTGTTTGTGATCATAAGATAGTATCCAGAAGTAAATTTGTTGAAAAAAAATTTTCCTTTTTTCCGAATTTTACTTATAAATGGACTTAGTTTTTCTGCCAGGAAACAATACATTCACTCTGTGGTAAAAGTTTTTAAAATTTTAATAACTTTCTTAAACTATCCTGGATTTTTACCAAACTTGGACAGAAGCTTGTTTGTGATCATAAGATAGTATCCAGAAGTAAATTTGTTAAAAAAAAAATTTCATTTTTTCCGTATTTTACTTATAAATGGACTTAGTTTTTCTGCCATGAAACAATACATTCACTCTGTGGTTAAAGTTTTTTAAAATTTTAATAACTTTCTTAAACTATCCTGGATTTGTACCAAACTTGAGAAGCTTGTTTATGATCAAAAGCTAGTATCTAGAAGGAAATTCTGTTAAAATTTTGTACCTGTTTATCTGTATTCTACTTATAAATGGACTTAGTTTTTCTTCCAGTTAACATTAAATACACTCTGCAGTTAAAGTTTTTAAAACATTTATTAGATTCATAAACTATCCTGGATTTATACCAAACTTTGACAGAAGCTTCTTACAATCAAAAGATAGTATCTAAAGGAATATTTTTATTGATTTTTTTCCTCATTTTTGTTGAGCCTGCGATTAACAGCAAAAGTAGGCGAAACACTGGGTTCCGCGGAACCCTTACGAATTTTTATGTCAATCATTGTTTATATGATGCCCAACTGATTACCATGATTGCCTTTTTAGCTCACCTGGCCCAAAAGGGCCAAGTGAGCTTTTCTCATCACTTGGCGTCCGTCGTCGTCGTCTGTTAACTTTTACAAAAATCTTCTCCTCTGAAACTACTGGGTCAAATGTAACCAAACTTGGCCACAATCATCATTGGGGTATCTAGTTTAAAAATGTGTCCTGTGACCCGCCAACCAACCAAGATGGCCGCCATGGCTAAAAATAGAACATAGGGTAAAATGTAGATTTTGGCTTATATCTCTGAAACCAAAGCATTTAGAGCAAATCTGACATGGGGTAAAATTGTTTATCAGGATAAGATCTATCTGCCCTGAAATTTTCAGATGAATCGGACAACCCGTTGTTGGGTTGCTGCCCTGAATTGGTAATTTTAAGAAAATTTTGCAGTTTTGGGTTATTATCTTGAATATTATTATAGATAGAGATAAACTGTAAACAGCAATAATGTTCAGCAAAGTAAGATCTACAAATAAGTAAACTTGACCAAAATGGTCAGTTGACCCCTAAGGAGTTATTGCCCTTTATAGTCAATTTTAACAATTTTTCGTAAATTTTGTAATCTTTACAAAAATCTTCTCCTCTGAAACTACTAAGACAAATTTAACCAAACTTGTCCACAATCATCATTAGAGTAACTAGTTTAAAAATGTATCCGATGACCCCACCCATGAACCAAGATGGCTGACATGGCTAAAAAATAGTACATAGGGTAAAATGCAGTTTTGGCTCGTATCTCTGAAACCAAAGCATTTAGAGCAAATCTGACGAGGATAAAATTGTTCATTAGGTCAATATCTATCTGCCCTGAAATTTTCAGACCAATCAGGCAACACGTTGTTGGGTTGCTGCCCTGAATTGGTAATTTTAAGAAAACTTTGCACCTTTTGGTTATTATCTTGAATATTATTATAGATAGAAATAAACTGTAAACAGCAATAATGTACAGCAAAGTAAGATCTACAAATAAGTCAACATGACCAAAATTGTCAATTGACCCTTAAGGAGTTATTGCCCTTTATAGTCAATTTTTACAATTTTCATAAATTTTGTAAATTTTGTAAATTTTACAAAATATTTTCCACTGTAACTACTGGGCCAAGTTCATTATAGATAGAGATAATTGTAAGCAGCAAGAATGTTCAGTAAAGTAAGATCTACAAACACATCACCATCACCAAAACACAATTTTGTCATGAATCCATCTGTGTCCTTTGTTTAATATGCACATAGACCAAGGTGAGCGACACAGGCTCTTTAGAGCCTCTAGTGTTACTTAGTCTTAAGGGATTAAAGTCGGGATAAGACAAAAATGTCCGGCTGGCACAAATATTTTTGGAAGCCATGGTCATAATCCCATGTTTGCGTTACAAATAGCATAACTCTTTCATTTGGAAAAGCAATATCTTTTTTGTTGAAACTATAAAAAAAAATGCAAATATTTTCAGGGAAGAAATAGAAAAACAACAAGCAAAAGCAAATTACCAAAAGATGCATATGGCAGGAAAAACAGATGAGGCTAGGGCAGATTTAGCAAGATTGGCAATTATACGAAAGCAAAGGGAAGAAGCTACTAAAAAAAAAGAGGAGCAAAAAGGTATGACTTAAGGTTGCTGATTATACATTATCATTATGACATATGAAATTTTTTGTGTCACATCTATTTTGATTTCTAAGAATATAGAGAAAACACAGTTTAATAAATGCTAAATTCCTGTAAGAAGTTCTTTAATAATCACTGTATAAAAATTTATAAATAGAATTCCACTGTCTGAAATGAAGTACCTATACCTTCCATATGCAGGATATAGTCTTTGTCTTTTTTGGCCTCTTATTTGAATTGCCTATAAAGTGAATTTGACTGTGAATATGTACTAATAAACCTTCATTCTATTCTAACAATTAGGGGACTAGAAAGCAGTTACAAATGAAAAAAACGTTTATAAAAGAAGTAGTAAATCCTTGAGGGCTAACTTTTAAGCTCTGAATATCAAAGTATGACAGATAGCAACATATTTAGTAAACAATTTCACTTGTGTCCACTAATTACAACATGGGGCAGAGGGCATTGGAACATTGTTCTTTTATTATATTATACAGGGAAAAAAAGAAAAAAAAAAGACCAGATAAAAAAAGATAACCTTTTTTGTTTCTGAATTTGGATCATGTAGACCTATTTCCACAAACCCAAGACTGTATTGAACATTAACAGAATATAACCAGTTAGTAGTGAAATGGAATAAAAATAAGAAAATGTAACAATCATACTAAAAGTTTTCATTTTCAATTTGAACCACAGTACCTTTATACAATCTATGGTCCTTAAAACCTTACAATACATAGAATATGCATAATCTTGTAAACGAACTACCATTGTGATGCATTAAAATTTCTTGACGAATTTGGCAGTACAATTATACAATATGCATTATCTTTGTGTTCTAACTTGTATTTACAGCTAAAGAAGAAGCAGCAAAGAAAAAGTCATGACACAAGTATCAAGTGATACACACAAAAAAGGGAGGCTTGCCCCAAGCAAGGAAGACAAAATTTCATGAAGAAATAATTGGACATTGGATATGGGGACACATTCTTACTGAACTGCAAAATGCTTTCACATTATATATTGTTTTGATCAGGTGCTAAGTTTCACACAAAAGATAAGGAAAAGTTAAGAACTGCTGATAGGCAAAAAGAGAATACAAATTTTTGATTTGCCCATAGTTTATTAGTATATTTAATTTTGACCTATTACATGATAACTAAAGGTCATTAGAACTGACTTAGATTTATCACTAAAAATTTCAAATTAAAGAAATTTGTGGGTAATTTTCCAAAGTCTTTACTCACAAAATAAGTTGTTTTGTGATATAGAACATGTAAACGACTTGCCCTCTCATTAGTTATTTTGATATAACAGCATGCTGCCCAGTTCTCTCTGTGTTCATCAGTTCACTTATTCTAGTTTATTTTTTTTATGATTTAAATGAAACTTTATTTAATATTTGAATATTAACGTCATCCTTTAGGAAATAAATTATTAATATCTAGCTTGTTGAAACAAAGATTCTTCAAATTTGAACGCCATGTATTGTGTAAATGCTCTATTAAACACAAATTGATACTTGTTAAGAAAATTATCAAAATAAACGACTTGGTCTTTTGTTCTCTATTGGAAATATGTATTTATTTATAGTTTTATAACCTAAAGCTAGAATAAGAATTAACTTTTTCCTCCCTACTGACAAAAAAGCTTAAGGTTTTATATTTATTCAGAATTTTCTTAATTGTCAATCATGGGCATTGCTTGGATAGTTAGATTTTCAGAAATTGACTTTTTCAGATTGAAACAAAAATTACTTATATACTATTTTATTACCTGCTCATTTTGTTATACCAACAAATGGTAGAATTGTTCTAAACCTCAGTAAATTTTCATTGTAATTTCAGAATCCTTACAGTTAGGCAGTTAATTTTCACTTTTGGTTTATTGGGACATACTTCTGTCTGTTTTATATTGTCCAAGAACATCTCTCAATAACTCAAGTTTTCTTTGTCAACGCATATCTCTGTATAACTCATTTTTTCTTTGTCCAAGCTCATCTCTCAATAACTCAAGTTTGCTTTTATGGATTTTTACAAAAAAATTCCTATAATGTTATTAATGTTTGAAAAGACGAGATCCTTTTTTAGATTCAGAGATTTTTTGTATTTGTTGTTCTAGAGTTATTGGATTTTGATTATTCAAATTTGTCAATTTTAAGCAAGTCTTGTTACTTTAACTGTACAAAATTTTTACACAATATTTGGTTCCATATTGGAATTTTGAGATTTTTCGAATGTCACTATAGTTGTTTATGACTTTATTTGTCAGAAAATACCATTAAACAATTTTGGTGTGTCTTGTGCAAAGTCCTGGTTTTTTGTTCTCAAAATCCAATGAAATTTTATAAAAATCTTTCAGCCTGCAATGATTTCCACCTTTTCAATATTTGTCTATTTTAAGATTCTTTCTAAAGTTATTGGACATTAAGGATTTTTGTTACCTAAAAGACTCGTACCTTTTCTTCATATTTGTTACTTTTTTACTTTTTCCTTGGCAATTCATTGAACATTTTCCCAGCAGGAACCTCTAAATTTCTCTATAGTTTTGATGTATTATACTTTAGAAAATGCATTCTTTATGAAAATGCTGAAATTCTGAAGTCAGCAGCAAGTATCCTTAAAGGTCAAATAAAGTGGCATGTGCCTATTATGTAGTCTATTAAATTATACAATTGTAAAAAAAAAAAATCTTAAGAATTTTTCTTCAACAAGTTAATGAAACAGATAGATAATTGGTATTATAATATTTATATGCATATTTTACTAAGTGCTATGTGAGAATTTGTTTCCAATAGTTGTACTATTTAATTGTGCAATCTATGGTAATATATTAAAATCTTTTTCTATTTGTTGTTTCTATATGGATTTAGGTATTAATGTTTAATAAACAAGGAACCCTGTAAGAATTTAATATACACCTGAAATATACAAAATACAATGACACATCATTAATTTTATTCAGTAATAATATAGTCTGTACTTGGTAAATAATTATTTTTACCTATTCAAGAAATATTGACATGCTTCAACTTTATACATCTCCCAAAAGAATATACAGGAATACTAAAATAATTGCAGGTGAGACCCAGAAAGTTTCAAACTATTTGGAAGAGCTAGATGTTGGTGGTTTTTATACGTCCGCAAAAATTAAAAATTTTTTGGTCGTATATTGGTATCACGTCGTCGTCGTCCGAAGACAGATGGTTTCCGGATAATAACTTTAGTATAAGTAAATAGAAATCAATAAAATTTTAACACAAGGTTTATAACCACAAAAGGAAGGTTGGGATTGATTTTGGGGGTTATGGTCCAAACGGTTTAGGAATTAGGGGCCCAAATAAGCATTTTTGCAGTTTCCAGACAATAACTTGTATTTAAGTGTATGAATCTCTCTGAAATTATACCACAAGTTTCCATACAACAAAGGGATGGTTATAGGGGGTTATGGCTCAAACCATTTAGCAATTAGGGGCAAAAAAGGGGGAAAACAAGGGTTTTATGGTTAAAGGACAATTCAGACAATTTAAAAGCAGTGTAAGGGAGGTAAACCAATCCATTTAAGAATACTGTTGTATATATGTTTGATTACCTCCCTTACACTGTTTGTAAATTATGTATTAAGAAATGATGATGGTCTTGAGATGATTAGCTGTAAATTTATTTTTAGAAGTTACTATTAATTTATATTAATTTTAACCATGACTGTATGTCATTTTATATTTTAATATTTTATGATGTATTTAAATGAGTAGTTATGGTTGCAAACTCCATTATAAATTTGAATTGATATTATTTTTGGAATAAGGGAAAGTTGGAGTTGAAAAATATTTGTGCAGGGTAAGGGGAGGTTTAATAAGAATTTGTGGGCGACTACAATTTTTCTTATTTCAGATTTCAGAAATTAAAAAAATTTCTTCAAATATTTTTTTTGGGGGGGGATTAATATTCAACAGCATAGTGTATTGCACAAAAGCAAAAATTGAATATAAATTCAAATCATATAACCAATTTTAAGTTCTTTGACTACACTTATTCTGTGTCAAAAACCTATTATGTGTCAAATATTTAATTACAATCCAAATTCAGACCTGCATCAAGCACGAATAATGTGTCCATTTTGGCCGCAACTTTTCAGGGTTGGACATCTGCGGTTGTATCCAGCTGCGCTCAGCGAAGCAATTTCTTGTGGTATGTTAACATAATCAACACTTAATAGTTAATGTTTTGGCACATACATTTTACTGAGTTTTTAGTTGATAAAAGGACAGCCTGCTGAGGGTTCTTTTTGGTTTATGGGATGTGTGAAACAAAAGGTGTAACAGGAAGCACCAAAACGAGTATTACAGACCACATCAACCACAAACACCTAATACCTCTGAAAAAACAAATGTAACAACAAAGACCAGCAACAACATGTGATCCAGATAGTGGGATTAAACCAGTTTCACATGCTCAAACTTTCTCACTTTGCCTATCTAGGCCATATGTCATAAAGCTAAAACACACAATAACAAACCTGCAAAGTGCAGCTAGGAAATAAAAAAACAGCACATAATTTGGTAAGCAGGATCAAAAATAGCTTGCTTCTGCAGGAAGTTTTAAAGAGAGATAAGACTGACTTCATTAAAAAAAATAAATTATCTCCCACTGGAAACTTATTAACAACTTATTGTAACTTCACATATAATTCACTGCCTAAGGTGGAGTGCAACACTTACAATCAAGTCACAGTAAAAGGTGAAGAAACACTTTTGTTATGTAAATAGTTATTTGAAACATCCAATTTCTTAACTAATAAATCTAAATCTGGAGTTGTTATATGTAATTGAAAAAACAACATCAAAGATACCAGGCTGATGATTTGGTACGCAATACATGCTTTTCTTCTTCACAAGACTAATGGGTAGCACTTGAATCAAACTAGTTATAGAAGGCCAATCAAATATGAAATTCCTAAAAGTCATTCAGTAGCTTTTAAAATTCATCAAAGTTACCAGGATTTTAGTTTGGTACACCAGAAGTGTTAAGTCTACATAAGACGCATCAGTAGCGCTCGAAACCAAACCAGTTGGAAGGCCAAATCAAGTTGAAAGTTGATATGTGTTGAAAACGAAAAGTGTAAAAGTTATGACAAAAATCGCTAAGGTCATTACTGCTTGGGGTAGAAAAACCTTAGTATTCGAATAATTTGATAATTTACAGAGAATGAGCGTATCAATGATATCTATGTAGGGTAAGAAAAATAATGCATAGTGTTTAATTAATCAACATTTAATAATATAACAATTTATAAAACAGGCCTTTATAATATGACATTCTTTTGTAGTTTTTATAAAAACTCAGGATCATGATGAAGGTTAATACATAATAAAGAGCTGTGCCATAAGCACATGATACGCCCGTTGCTCTTTTACCTCATCTCACTGCTGTAAATAAATTTATATGATCAACTAGAAATACTGTGAGCACTGGCCAAATACACCCCTCCATCCCAAAAAAAGACCCGGGCACACACATTGATACCCATTGACACAAAACATGGACAGTTTTCGCTGATATTTCAACGAATAAAGTTCCATAACTATGCAATGTCATCAGAAATTTATAAATAAAAAAGCTTATTTCAATAAATATAAACAAGTCACCAGAGTTCCATGAAAACTGCTAAAGCGTTCTTAAGATATTATCTGAAAACTAGAAAATCCCCAATTTTTTATGCCCCGCCATAGCGGAGGGGGCATTTAGTGTTACCCTTGACCGTCCAGTCTGTCCTAAGTCCCCGTAATTGGTTTCAGTTCTCTTTCTTTAGTTTGCCTCAACCAAATGTTATGAAACTTATACACAATGCTTATTACCACAAAACACAGATCAAGTTTGAAATTGGGTGGCGTCACTTTTACCATTCTTGAGTTATGCCCTTTAAAAATGGAAAAATGGCTAAATATGTCGTTTCCGTTCTCTAACTTTAGTTTGCCTTAAACAAATGTTATGAAACTTATACACAATGCTTATAGTCACAAAATGGACTTAACTACGTGAATCCTGCATCTGTATGTGGAAGGTGACTCATGCAGATTTACAAGCGGGGGCATCTGTTACCCCTGGGAACAGTATATCTAACATGACAAATTGAGAGTGGCAGATTACAAGTTCGATACACTGGCATCACTTATTACTTAATTTGAATGACATTTTATTGATATTATCAGAAATTATTAAGATAATAGCGAGTACGTATTTTATACATGTCCGTTTCCGTATCGTGTCATTTATTAACTATGAACCGACGATAAAATTGGCTATAATTAGGTAGTGTCAAGTCCCGTCAATATATATGTTCCTGGTTGCCCATGGACACATTCTCCATTTATTTATGAATAAATTCCCATAACTCGGAAACGTAAGATCTAAAATTTATAAAAATTGAAAGAGTTTATGTCAATAGATATAAACAATTCACCAAAGTTTCATGAAAATTGCTCAAATCAATTTGAGTTATTGTCGGAAGTGTTGACGGACAGACGGACAACGGTATACCATAAAACGATCCGTAAACGGACGTATAAAATGTCTGAACACATCAAATTTGGTAGGATTAGATTTGAACACATCAAATTTGGAAGGATTTGATTTTATGACTAGAAGAAACGTATTTAAAGGACATAACAAGACAATCTAAAAATGTATCTACTTCTAATATGGAAGCTTCATTTCTATCTTGTTTCTATAAATCAATAGAACAATCTGTAAGAATTATTTTCATGTAGAATCACATGCAATTTGGCATCAGATTACCATGAAGCTAAAATGCCCTGGACATAACTCAGTTGTATTAGCATTTGCACATCTCATTTCCATTGAATTATCTAGGTCCACCCCTAGGTCAAGGGTGATGTATGATTGCCAATGAGACAACTATTCACCATAGACAAACAGAGAAAGGCGTGTACAACTGCAGGCCAACAATACACCATTCTCCTACCGTATAGAAATTTAAGCTTCTAAAAAAAAAACAACAACAAAAAAAACAACGACCCGATTAATACTGGATTGGGACTGGCACTTAAATAATGTGACGGGGTTCAACATATTTGTGACCGCAAAACTCTGCGCCTAGCCCGTGACAGTGATGTAACAGCACAACATAAGAACAAACTAAAAATCAGTAAGAGAGGGCTTGAATCTTAACACAAAGTACAAAAAGATAGTTCAAAACTCAATTTCAACTCAAATGTTCTAAGAATAAAATATGAATTAGTGTACCTTTTACAGATTTGGTACAAAAAAAGTTATCTCATTTGACGTATACCCCATGTCGCCTTTTATTCATTTCAAAGAGTTATTTCAAAGTTTTCGGAAAATGTCTGGAGGTTTTCTCCGATATCTGAAGACTTCAAATATGTGATATTGTTCTAAAACGCTGATGATACTTGGTAAGTATATCAATTTTCCCTTGACAACCTTTGTGTACGTTTCGGCAATACAATTTATCGACAGGTTGTATGTATTCACATGGGCACCAACTGCGCCCCTTTAATAGAGACTTGTTCTTGCACTGTTATGAATCACAGTGTATGGCCAAACTCAGTAAAGACCCGTCTAAATTACATTTAATTGATAAATTCAACAACAATTATCGTTATCTTGATATTTTTGGTTAAATAATCAGGAATTTTCTAAATATATATATACTGCCTAAATTTACCAAAAAGAACTTACTTTAAATCAGTCAAATATAAACGGTAATAACTGTTTTTTCCTAGATTAGATATTTCAGTTTTACATGGGAAACTGTACACAAAAATTTACGCCAAAAGGGACGATTGTTCTATCCCTATTATTAAGTTTCCTTCTTGGATGGTGATGTTCCTTTGGCACCATCTTACGGTGTTTAAATATCACAATTCGGTCGTTATGCCCGTGTCTGTAGTGACGTTTTGGATTTCTTTAAACGTAACATATGTATTACTGGTAAATTATCAAGTCAGGGATTTCGTTATCACAAATTAATTGAACCCTTTACCAAATTCTTCCATAGATACATAGATCTGGTTTGAAAGTTTGGCTGTACCAGTAGAAACCTGATTTCAAACGGGATAGCACTTCCTATTTTTTATGGAGATGTTGTTGACCTAGTCCGGAAATTAAGATACGATCCGGGTAAACTAAAACTTATTCTAAAAGGTTACCAATTCAATACTGTAATTATATTTTTGAATATTGTTTTATTGGTATAAATATCGATTATTTTATCAGTATATTAGAACCAAACTAAATATTATTGTTATATACACATCCACATTCACGTTTCTATAATCTGTCGATACCTGTAATTTGGCATTGTGTCATAGGGTAGATTTGTACATTTTGTAAATAAAGTTTTATAGTTTATAATCTAGTAAATAACAATTTTGACAAGAAATTGTTTTTCATAATTTAGCTTTGAAATTTATATCTTTCTAAAATTTGATTAATGTAAATATTTTATTTCTTTGTTTTTGGGATTAATATTCAAAATTCTATATGTCATTTTTATTGCTCAAATCCTTGTTTGTAAAAAGTTGTAAAAAGCTTTTGGTCAAAAAGAACAAAAGGGATTAGTAAATCAATTTATCTCTTTCATTTTTGTAAGACCCGCGGATAATAAGGAAACAGAAATTAAGTCCCATTGTGTTACATAACCTTAAGCTCAGGTCATAATATCTTTAGGGGATTGAGTGTTTTTAATTATTAACTAACGCGATGTAAATATACTTTGTCTCGGAAACAATTTAGATTCTTTTATTTCATTGGTCAAATGTTTTTAATTCTTAAGTCCCTGCATGCCACACTGATTTTATGTGCGCATCCAGAATAAAGTATTTAAACTTATAAAAGTTTTTACTTATACATTTCAGCCAGCAACCAAAGACCTAGAGTCGTTTCTGTTGTTCGGTTTACCAATGAGCTAACCAAGAACTACAAGTACCCCCGTACTGTTCGAAACACCTAAAATCTCAGTACAAAAAGTGGTGAAGCGATCCAAAATCCCGTAGACAGAAATTTAATGGTAAGAACAAGAGCAACAGCAAGCCCAAATAGCAACATGCCTGCAGGTGGAACACCAATCAATTCAAATACCAGTAATCAGAGAACTACAACCACAACTTCAACAACGACAAACACAGCATCTTCTTATATTTTGCCGCCATCAGGACCATAATCAGCACCACCAGTACCATCTGCAACCTCGTCAACCAGTTTTATTCAACAAGTACCACAACCAACTACTGTGATGTCAGTATCCCAGAATCCAAACCCAACACCAGTAAGTGTTCAGTTTAACAATCATCAAAACAAACCACACATTCATCCTATCAAACCTTTTGATGGAAATAGCTCAGTGGTTCAGTGGTTCAAATCTTTCATGATATACATGAATATTATAAATTGTACAGAACAAACAATCGTGCAGTCATTTCCACACTTTTTAGAAGGCAAAGCGCAACAATGGTTCTTAAACCTCAGTGAACAAGTGGTCACTAGTAATAGACTACAAGAACTTTTATATATAAGATTCAAGCCAACACCACTAACTGTTGAGATGCTTCAAGTCGAACAGGAAAATCAGAAAGTGTGGATGATTGTATTCACCGTGTGATGAAACTATGTGCAGCTGCAAACCTGCAAGAGGTCCAACTAGTGACAAAAGCAATGAAAGGTCTTAAATCTGCTATTGGTAGGATTGTAATGCCTTAAAGTCCTACCGACATTGAAGATTTAAGAGTAAAGGCAAACTTGACAGAAACTACACTTAGAGTTACAAGCAATGAGCAAGACAGTGATCTTCATGCCTCGATAAGCTACATCACACAACACCTTGACTCAAAGTTAGAAAAAATCAGACAGACTTGAAAACGATGCTGTAATAGCCGCTGTTTCAGCTAATTCCTTCCAAAATAATGGAAAACAACAAAATAATAGACTACAACACAGACCATACCAACAACAGGAGAGGCCGTATCAGCAACAAAATTCCTATCAACAACAGAGGCAATACCAACAACAGTCCCAGTACCCACAACAACAGCAGAACCAATACCAACAACAACAGAGAAATCAACAACAAAGACCTTACATGAACAGTCAAGAATGCCATAGATGTGGTAAGTGCTGTGGATCACCTAAAACTTGTTTTGCTAAGTTTAAGATATGCAATCACTGTAAAATACAAGGCCACATATATGATGCTTGTTGGAACAAAGATAAACCTCGTCGATTTTAGGGACTCGCGCCTATCCGTAGGCATTTGACTATAGATAGGCACAGAGATAATGATTGTGCAGAAGTTGGCTTTACAACTCCTCTGCAACAAAATACTATTGATGTCATAAAAGACAAAAGAAAAACACATGGGCTCATTGACACAGGGGCTTCCATTAGCATTATTAACAAAGAATTGTTAGACAAAACTGGGTATGCTCAAAGTAGACTTAAACTTCCAACCTATTTAAAAATAAAAGGAGTGAGTGGGCAAAAGTTAAATGTTTTGGGCAAAATTGAAATAGACATCATGATTGATGGGAAAATATTTAAATACACATTAAATGTAGTTGAAAATGTTCATCATTCATTGATTTTAGGCTTTGATTTTATCAATCATTTAGATAGTAAAATTGATTGTGGTAACAAAACATTAAATTTAAGTGATGGAAATGAGGCTTTTGTGAGTCAAATAAAAGAAATATTTGGTTTAGCTAGAACAACAGAAGCAGTTACCATTCCAAAAAAGTCTGAGTCAATCATTTCTTTATCTATTTCAAAATTCAAAAACGGTGACCAAGTTTTATTGGAACCAAGGCCTACATAAACACTCAAACACTTGATTGGTGCAAAATGTGTTGTGACTGTACACAAAGGTAAAGCTGTTTTGAATCTTCTAAACCCAACAAACTCAGACATTTTGTTAAAAAAGAGAGAAATATTGGCACAGGTTTACAATGTCAATGATGCTGATATTTTACCATTTGAACCTCAAGACCTGAATGACATAGAAATGCAAAAAGCAACAAAACAAAAAAGATATGAAAGTAAAACTGAAGAGAAATTTTGCCATGATTTTGATCTTGAACATTCAGATTTAAATGATAATCAAAAAACAAAAACTTCTAAAATTACTTAAGACTTACAAGCATATTTTTGCACATGGTCTTAGTGAGTTAGGTGTTACAAATGCATACTTTCATAGAATTGAAACAATTCCAGGCGCATCACCAGTTAGTTTACCCTTTTATAGGACATCTCATAAACAACAAACAGAAATTAACAAAAAGTTGATGAGATGGAAAAGAATTGTATAATAGAACCATCAAATTCAGTTTGGCGTTCACCAGTTATTTTAGTGGCCAAGAAAAACTCATCTGAACTAAGGTTCGCAATAGATTACAGGAAACTGAATTTATCACAATTCCTATGAATTTTACTTTACCTCGGCTAGAAAGTGTGTTCGACACAATTGGCGAAATGAAATCTAAAGTATTTAGTTGTGTCGACCTTAAAAGTAGTTTTTGGCAAATTCCATGAGACCCAGAAACAAAACATAAGGCTGCATTTATCACACAAAATGGCATTTATGAATGGAAAAGACTACCTTATGGTTAAGCAAATTCCCCAGTCTCATTTCAAACATTAATGACTTCAAGAATTGGAAATCAGTCCTTGTTTATGTAGATGATATACTGATCTTCAGTGAAAATTTTGACAAACATTTGGAACATTTATCCCAAGTTTTTGAACGATTGGACAAGTTCAATTTAAGATTACAACCAAAAAAATGTCATTTTGCAGTGAAAAGGTTGAAATTTCTTGGTCGTTTTATTTCAAAAAATGGTGTGGAAGTAGATCCAGAGAAAACCACAGCAGTTAGTGAATTCCTTATTCCAAAGACTCAAACAAATGTAAAAAGTTTTCTGGGTATGGCAAATTATTATCGCCATAGTTTGTTCACAACTTCTATAGCATTGCCACCCCTTTGAATGCTCTATTGACTAAAGATAAAAAAGTTTGTTTGGAGAGAAGAATGTCAAAGATCCTTTGAAAACTTAAAACAAAAACTCTTAGAAGCTCCAATTCTAGCTTTCCCCAAAAGTACGGAACCTTTTATCTTAACTTGTGATGCTTCTGACACTGCCATTGGCTATGTGTTAAGTCAAAAAGATTGTGAGGGAAATGAGCATCCTATCTCATATGGGGGCAGGTCTTTAAAATCTTGTGAGCGCAACTGGATAACAACAGAAAAAGAGTGTCTAGCAATTATTTGTGGTATACAAGCATACCATCCATATTTATCAAGCGCAAGATTCACTGTTCAAACTGATCATAAAGCATTATGTTGGTTAAACAATGTTAAAAATCCTAGTGCGCGTATTGGCAGATGGGCTTTAGCCTTGCAACCATATAAATTTGATGTAATTTACAAAGAAGGCAAAACAAATTCAGTGGCTGACGCTTTCAGCAGGCGCGAATACAATAATACTAATGAAAAGGATTCTTCCATTACAGAATCTGGACAAATGGAGAAAGATATTTTCTTTATTTGAGAGGATCAACAACTCTCCAATGAGAAGAGAACCGAAGGTCCAAGATCACATGAGGTAGACATGGAAACCATTGATCAACACCATACTAAAATTTCTTCTGTTTCAGAAATAGAGAATTGTTCCAAACAATTGCTATCTAATAGTTACTCAGATGAGAGAATTTATGTTGAATTCATTTATCCAGATGATCCAGTAGCTTTTGTTGCACCTGTAACTGAAGATGATGTTGACGAAGCAGTAAATGATAAAGAACGTTTATTTCAGATGCAGAAAAATTGTCCAGATTTTAAACCAATTTTAGAATACCCCTTAACTGATGATTTGCCGGATGATGACAAAAAGGCAAGAAAAGCAGTTTTTGAATCTGAGCGCTACCAACTATTAAGTGGTATTTTGTTTCATTTTGACCAGCGCCGATCCAAGAAACTTGATGAAAACCAAAAATATACAAAACAGGTTTGTATACCTAAGATTTTACGCAATGATGTTCTGCGCTCTTATCATGATTCTCTTGCAGGAGACGGTCCTTTAGGCATAGATAAAGTACATGAATCAATACGTTTGAAATATTGGTGGCCAACCATATATGCTGATGTAGAAACGTATGTGAAAACTTGCAATCGCTGCCAAATGGCAAAGCGCAATTATAACAAATTTAACCCACCATTAGGTACAATGCCACCTGTCAAAAGATTTGAAAGATGGCAAATTGACATTTTAGGCCCCTCACAAAAAGTCCTGAGGGTTATTCCTATGTGCTGCTGCTCATTGATGCATTTAATCGCTGGACTGAAGCCTTTCCTCTAAAAACTCAGGGAGCAAAAGAAATAGCAAGAGTTATTTATAACCAAATCATTTGTCGCTGGGGCGCACCAAGAATTTCATTTTCGGATAGAGGTCGATCTTTTATGTACCATATTGTTAATGCGCTTTGTGGTATTTTTAAATTACTCAACATCATACATCATCATATCACCCATAAACAAATGGTTTGGTTGAGCGCCAAAACTCTACAATAACGCAAACAATTCGTACTTATTGTGGTAAGGACCAAAATCTATGGCCCATTCATTTGCAAAGTGTAATGATGGCAATTAGAAAATCTCCGGCATCAAATACCACTGAATTCTCACCTTAATATATGGTCTTTGGGCAAGAAATGAAACTTCCCTTTGATATTGCTTTAATTCCAAAAGACAATTTAAGTCAAGCAACTAAAGATCATATACAAGAAATTCAGTCAAATCTTGAAATTGTCCATGAAATTGCAAAAGAAAATGACAAACGTCATAAAGCATATGACAAAGAGAGACATGATCAAAAAGCAAAAATACCAGATTTTGAAGCTGGTGATTTGGTACTCAAAGCCATCAATAAAGTCCCTGTTGGTGTGTCTCGAAAATTATATGACAAACTTGAAGGTCCTTACCGCATTCAGTATGTTGGTGAAAACTATACTTATAAATTGATAGACACAAGAAATAATAAGCCTCACAAATCTATAATAAATGCCTGTCATTTGAAGCATTATAATAATCCTGCAGTTCTTAGAGCTCAGGAGGAAAGTGGTGAAGAATCATCACAAGAGGAAGAAATAAATGATGATATTGAAATTTCACAAACAAATAATGACCCAAATATGAATGTGGATGTTCATACCCAACCTGAACATCCCCCTTTACAAGATAAACCCCACAAGCAAATGTGCCAGAACCAGACCCTCAGTAGCAACAAACAAGAGATAATGAAAAAAATAAAAATATATTTTTAAAGATGCAATCAAGGGTAAATTTAGAAATGGAAAAAGACTAGTACGCATTGAGTGGCGTGATGGAACAAGAACGTGGGAACCAAATGTAAGCTTTGATAGTGATACTCTTGCATATATTGATTCAAAATTTACGAAGCGTGGAGCTAAAAAACGTACACTCTTCAAAAGAAAAAGGCATTAGAAAAAAAAATTATGTATGAGCATACAGGAATATGAAAATAAAAAGTATATTGAGCGAGAAATATATGAAAAATACATATACATTCGATATGTTCGAATGCAAAATGAAAGATACAAAAGAAAAAGAAATGATTTAAATAGAGATATATATTACTTGTTTGATTCGTGTACTAGACTTGTTTACCCAAACTAATTAGTTAAATGAAATGTCATTGTTAAAGTTTTGTTGAATGATCCAGGCGCTTTTTATTTATTACATTTAGGAACATTGAAATTTTTTTTAATTAACAAAAAATTTTGCTTTAAGGTCAATGTGATGTGGTCAACAAAGTACAGGGTTCTGTATGAAAATAGTGCTAGAGTACACATTACAGCTGGTGTGTATTCATCCCGACTGGCATCGCATTAAATATTTTTTCCCTTTGTCTCTTTGTAGGTAAATTTGGGAACATTCAACATGCTGTAACTTTGGCAATCATGGTCCTTATAACATGTCTAGTGATCAAACCAGTTATAACAAAGACAAATGAAGAAAAGATGAATGTAATACAAAGAATTAATTATGGAGTAGTATTTAAACAAGAATCATTCCTGTATACGTCATCAGAAGCTTGGTTACATACATTTGAAGTAGAGTTACCCCAAAATGTGAACTTGCCAAGAATGTCATTTTGTATTGACAACAATAATGAATGTAGAACAGTTAATAGTATGGTAAATTTTATCCACTCATTGCATGATTCAACTGAATCACAAACTGAAAACTATCAAAGCTATTCATACATTGGTACCACAAACTGAATATTTTAATAACAAAAGAAGTGAAAGAGCACTGTTATCTTTCATCGGCTCTATGGCCAAAGGTATTTTTGGTTTGGCCACAATGAGTGGTGTTCACCTGTTAGCCAGACACATTAATGAACTGAACAAAAGATCTCGTGTTATGGCAAATGTACTTCAACAACATGGTTCACATTTCTCATCGTTCATGACCTTGATAGACAACAGAACAAATAATGTAATGAACGGTGTGAAAACAAATGCAACAGAAATAAAACAAATTACATACAAATTTTATAACTCATTGACTTCTTTTCAGCATTCCATGACTAATATATCAAAAATATTAATATCCTTAGTAAATAATGCTAACATTCTGAGAGAAAGCCTCAATCAGCTACAATCAGGTATTCAAAGCTTGGCTGAAGGTCGAATCTCACCTTTTTTATTACCAAAACACATACTAGCACATTCTTTGTATAAAATCAAGCGAATCATGTCTGAATCATATCCTGGATTTCACCTCACTTATTTTGATCCTTCTTATTATTATACTCACTCTATTTTTTTATATGCACGTAATCACTCCATGATGTATATAACTGTTAAATTTCCAATTTCTGCACATGCTAAACCCTTAAACTTGTACAAAGTTTTATTCTTTACCAGTTCCAGTTAATAGCACTTCCTCTTACGCTACTAAACTAATGTCATTAACTTAATATTTTGCCATCACCAATAACAAGGATTTTTATGCTGCACTGTCCACTGACGACCTTACTAACTGTGAACATGGCATGACAGTATTTTGCTCTACTAATATACAACTTACACCAATTAACCAACCCAGTTGCATTATAGCTTTGTTCTCTAATAATATAACAATGGTAAAACAGTTGTGCAACTTCAGATTTTTGCTTGATCATATAGTTCAACAGTTGATAGAATTAACATCAACTTCTGTCCTAGTTTACAAAAGTAACAATGACTTAACACTTAAATGTCCTGATAACAGTCATGTCATCCCTCCTTGTCCTGTTTGTATTGTGCATGTAACTTGTAGATGCTCCATATCATCACCCAAACTTTACTTTGTTCTAAGCTAATCAATTGTTATGATGAAAAAACAATGTTAGAGGCTAATGCAAGTTCTACACTATCAGTATTACACCCAGTTAATATAGCATTATTAACTGAATTCTTTGACCAAACAAAACTAAACAACATATAAGGTGACACAACATTTTCATCACAAGTTGCACTAAAAGTACCTAATTTTAAAATCTATTCACACAACATATCAAATATACTGGTCGCAGACCAACAGGATCATTTAAGTCTCAGAAAAATGGCTCAAGCAGCTAAAAAAGATGAACAAATTTTTAAAACTTTGACAGAACCATTGATAGCAGGTGACATCAGCCTCAATAGTGAGTGGCCAGATCTTAACGCAATTTTAATTTGTGTTGCTCTTACAATTGGATGTTTGTCATTCATAACATGCATCTATTTATTTTTCAAGGTTCGCAAAATGGCCATTGCAATGCTTATTTTAAAACAGGTCTCAAATGTAAAAGCTCAAACTGTACCGTCATTCATTTATAGAAAAAGTAACTAAGACAAATAGTGCAAATACTACAGATTTTATGTCTTATATAACAAATGAATTTTCATGGGCACATGCTTCTGTTTTACTAAGTATAATTGTTTTATTCATTCTCATTATCATAATTGTGTGTATATATAGAAACAACAAACAAAAGTATGGAACAAGTTTGGCTGTTGAAATAACATGTGTAGGCCAATGTGTCATTGTGCATATACTCTCATTATCTCTGCGTCCATCATATTGGAATATTGATACTCCTATTATAAATCGTATCAGTATTTCCACCATACTTGTAAACTTATCGCAACTTGGACAGATTTCAATGTCACAAACAAATTAACTTCTCAGTCAATATCAGTTCCAACAAGCATTCTTCTCAATTTTCAAACATGGTATAAATTACGTAAAATATTACGTCAACCATTTTGTACATATGTAATGATTGTTCACAATGGATATTGTACAATATTACCTGGCCAAGATCAAATCAAAGAGGATAACAAAAGCAATACATTGTATCCACAATTGTAAATGTCATTTTTTCAGTGATTGCATAATGTTACAATTTTTATAATTTGAAAACTTTGATCCACAGTACACCACAATTGCTGATACCATATAATGTCATGTTTTCTTATGTATATATGTTTTTGTTGAATGTTAATTTTCATATTTTTGCAGTATGTTTTTTAGAAAAGTGAAAGTAAAGATAAATCGTGTAGGGAAGAATGTTTTAATCAGTAAGGTACTATTTCGGGTTATAACATCTTAAAGTCGCGCGACCTCGTCACAGTCTTTTACCAATATCATCTAAATAGAACTCAAATGACTAAACACCTTTCTTTCATAATTTATTTTTGGGGTCCAAAGCAAAGGTAGCAAGGGAGAATTGTCATAGGATAGATTTGTACATTTTGTAAATAAAGTTTTATAGTTTATAATCTAGTAAATAACAATTTTGACAAGAATTTTTTTTCATAATTCAGCTTTGAAATTCATATCTTTTTAAATTTGATTAATGTAAATATTTATTTATTTATTTTTTTTTTTTTATTAATATTCAAAATTCTATATGTCATTTTTATTGCTCAAATTCTTGTTTGTAACAAGTTTTAAAAAGCTTTTGGTCAAAAAGAACAAAAGGGATTAGTAAATCAATTTATCTCTTTCATTTTTGTAAGACCCGCGGATAATAAGTAAACAGACAATTAAGTCCCCTTGTGTTACATAACATTAAGCTCAGGTCATACCTTTAGGGGATTAAGTGTTTTTAATTATTTACTAACGCGATGTAAATATAATTTGTCTTGGAAACAATTTAGATTCTTTTATTTCATTGGTCAAATGTTTCAATTCTTAATCTGGTATAAAAAGCTATGAGTCCCTGGATGCCGCACTGATTTTATGTGCGCATCCAGAATAAAGTATTTAAACTTATACAAGTTTTTACTTATACATTTCAGCCAGAAACCAAAGACCTAGAGTTGTTTCTGTTGTTCGGTTTACCAATAAGCTAAACAAGAACCAAGTACCCCGTACTGTTCGAAACACCTAAAATCTCAGTACAAAAATTGCACAAGGTCATGTTTTTCTATGACTGTTAACGATGTCTTTACACTAAATCCATTGGATGTTGGATGTGTACTGACTGATATTCTAGTCTTAGATACATGATTTTTGTCTCGCCTGCGACTTTCGTCGCGGAAAGCGAGACATAGGGGTTATTTTCCGGCGACGACGGCTCCGGAGACGGCGTCAACAATTGTTAGTTTTCTGCTTAAGTCAGTTTGATAGGAACAACTTGTGATAGATCATTGATATTTAATACGAAGTTACATAACTATCAGTACATATCATTTTGACGACTATTTCGAGGCCCTGCCCCCTAGTGATGGTCCAGCAACTTTGAATTAATAAGCAATTTTCAGCGTTCGATTTTCTGCTTAAGTTAGTGTGATAGGATCTTCTTGTGATAGATCAATGATCATTTGTATGAGGTCGCATTACTATCAGTGCATATCAGTTTGGCGACTATTTTGAGGCCCTGGTCCCTAGGACATGGTTCAGTGACTTTGAATTAATAAGCAATTTTCAATGTTAAGTTTTCTGCTTAAGTCAGTTTGATAAGAACTACTTGTGACAGATCAATGATATTTTGTATGAAGTCGCATTACTATCAGTACATCTCAGTTTGTCGACCATTTCTAGGCCCTGCCCACAAGATCATGGTTCAGCGACTTTGAATTATTAAGCAATGTTGCTGCTTTCCATCAGATTGTCCTTTTCTGAATTTTATGCGGACAGGCGAGACATATCTCTGTGTCAACAGTTTATTTTATTAGTTGTTATTGGGTTTGAACTAGCTGTCAGTAACTGCGAGTACTCTCTGATCTATACTTAGTGTCTTTTTGTTGTGGAGACGTATAAATACCTTTCCACGTCCGATCTGTGTTTTTGTTTCTTGTTTTTCTTCTTTGTATCGATCTGATAAGTTAAGCCCTTTTCAATTGATTTTTATAGTTTGTTCATATGTTGTGCTGTTTCGGCACTGTCCTAGGGTAGGGGAGGGTTGGGCGCCCGCAAACATGTTTAACCCCGTCACACTCTGTATGTGCCTGTCCAAATTCAGGAGCCTGTAATTCGGTGGTTGTCGTTTGTTGCTGTATATCATATTTGTTTTTCGTTCATTGTTTTGTACATAAATAAGGCTGTTAGTTTTCTCGTTTGAATTGTTTTACATTTGTCATTTCGGAGCCTTTTATAGCTGACTATGCGGTATTGGTTTTGCTCATAGTTGAAGGTCGTAAGGTGACCCATAGTTGTTAACTTCTATGTCATTTGGTCTCTGGTGGAGTGTTGTCTCATTGTCAATTATACCACATCTTCTTATTTTTATATATTAGCTGTGTTCTTGAATTTAGTATTATAAATGTATCTGATATGCAAATGAGCTGGCATAATGCAAATGAGAACTAGAAACTGTTTTACTTCGAAATAAACTAATAGATATTAGCATTACAATGGACACTTTAACCAAACTCTAGGTATCATTGTGCTTTAAATGAGATGGAAAAATTATAGACTCGTTAATCTCCAAATTTTGGTGAATGTTGGAGGAACTCAGTTGGAGAAATTTCGGTGTTTAAAAAGTAAACGAATTCGTTTTCAGGAATTTTCATTTATCACATTGATATGTTGATATCTGTTGTGGGAGGAACATTATCAATACAACGTTTATTAAATGAAAACTTTGGAAAAAATATCAAAGTAAAGACAAAGTTTGATAGGTAAAACTATAGTCGTTCATTTCTTAAAACGTTTGAAGCAACATTTGATATTTAGCTTTATCAATCAACGACAGAATGAAAAAATTTTATTTCTTTAAATCACAAGTCGATAAAGGAACCAATCAAAAATCGTTGTTCCAATATAAAATTTATAACAAGTTGTATCATTAGCTGAATGTAAAGAACCGAAATAATCCGAACAGTATAAAGTCTCTTTCTTAAATCTCCAGTCGCCAATTATATATTTTTAATGAATTAAGATTAGCACAAGTGAGACTGGTGTGTCGACAGAGTAAGCGTCTCCTGCTCCTATATATATATATATATAACCTATGAAACCAAAATATATACAAAGGCGAATGTAGGACAGACAGTCATAAAAAAAGATAGTCACAATTCAGTTTTGAGAAAGAAAAACAATTCTTTGATTTACCAAAGACTTTTTTTTGTCTCGCCTGCGACGAAAGTCGCGGAAAGCGAGACATAGGGATTGCTTTTCCGGAGACGGCTGCAGCGACGACGTCAACAATTGTTAAGTTTTCTGCTTAAGTTAGTTTGATAGGAACTACTTGTGATATATCATTGATATTTAAAATAAAGTTGTACATATCAGTTTGACGACTATTTCGAGGCCCTGCCCCTAGGTCATGGTCCAGTGATTTTGAATTAATTAGCAATTTTCAATGTTAAGTTTTCTGCTTGAGTTAGTTTGATAGGATCTACTTGTGATAGATCAATGATATTTTGTATGAAGTTGCATTACTATCAGTTCATATCAGTTTGACGACTATATCGAGGCCCTCACCCTAGGTCATGCTCCAGTGGCTTTGAATAAATTAGCAATTTTTAATGGTAAGTTTACTGCTTAAGTTAGTTTGATAGAATCTACTTGTGGTAGATCAATGATATTTTGTATGAAGTCGCATTACTATCTGTACATATCAGTTTGATGACTATTTTGAGGCCCTACCCCCTAGGACATGGTCCAGTGACTTTGAATTAATAAGCAATTTTCAATGTTAAGTTTTCTGCTTAAGTTAGTTTGATAGGATCTACTTGTGATAGATCAATGATATTTTGTATGAAGTTGCATTTCTATCAGTTCATATCAGTTTGATGATTATTTCGAGGCCATGCCCCCTAGGTCATGCTACAGTGACTTTGAAATAAGTAGCAATTTTTAATGTTAAGTGTTCTGCTTAAGTCAGTTAGAACTACTTGTGATAGATCAATGATATTTTGTATAAAGGTGTATTACTATCAGAACATATCAGTTTGACGATTATTTCGAGGCCATGCCCCTAGGTCATGCTACAGTGACTTTGAAATAAGTAGCAATTTTTAATGTTAAGTGTTCTGCTTAAGTCAGTTAGAACTACTTGTGATAGATCAATGATATTTTGTATAAAGGTGTATTACTATCAGAACATATCAGTTTGACGATTATTTCGAGGCCATGCCCCCTAGGTCATGCTACAGTGACTTTGAAATAAGTAGCAATTTTTAATGTTAAGTGTTCTGCTTAAGTCAGTTAGAACTACTTGTGATAGATCAATGATATTTTGTATAAAGGTGTATTACTATCAGAACATATCAGTTTGACGATTATTTTCAGGCCCTGCTTACTAGATAATGGTCCAGCGACTGAATTAATAAATCATGTAGCTGTCAATCAGATTGTCCTTTTCTGAATTTTATGCCGACAAGCGAGACATATCTCTGTGTCAACAGTTCATTCTAAATATTTTTTTATTTCTTGTAACTGATACATTATTGATAACTTTATTGTCCAAAATTAAGCTGTGGTAAAATAATTCTTAGCTTTCAAGGTAGCTTGTTCGCGGACTGTGTTCATAGTGCCTAGAAACATATCCTTTTATGATAGAACTGCATTTAACAATGCAATTGAACAATTGTCTTAACTTTAAAATGAATTTATCTAGTAATAAGAAATCATTTCATCATTTTGTTCTTATATGTTCAAATGATCGTTAACTTATCAATTGTGACTTTTTGTCCTACATGTGACTTTCTGTTCTTTTATCTAAAAAACAACTTGATCAAATTTACTTGCATTTTCACTTTCAAAAGTGAAATACAATAATAGTTCAAGAGGGAAGTAGATATTACTAGTGTATTAGCCTATGATGATGAATTTCCTTTAACCATGCACCGGTCACGAGTATTGAATCATTTAAGGGAAATAATTTAACGTCAAACTTGTACAGAGGATCATAATTATAGATGTTGTTTAATGGAAGACTATTTGTAAGTAAAAAAGTGTATAGTACAGTGGTTGATTTGTTTTTTTATTGATTTATCAATTTTTTTTCTACTTCGTAGAAAAAAACAATCAATGCAAATTGATGCTTCCATTTTTTTAGATTTTTGTATGTATGGAATTTTATAGTTCATATATTATGAAGCTGAAATGGAATCAAGTGTTTATCTTCAAAGAACCATAATTGAAAACAAAGAACTTAATTGAAAATGACAGCTTTTGAATAATTTATTATTTTAATATTACAAAAAAAATGATGCAATAATATTGTTTACGTTTTGCAGGGGAAAAGGCATAAAATCTATAAAAGCATGACGTCAGTGAAGTTTTTCATCAGTCTTTTATATATATCGTTCGGAAGGATGGACATGTTTTGTCCTGGTGACTGTAAATGTGAAAATACATCTGCTACTTGTGACGGTAGTAAAACAAATGTCACATTAACCTACATTCCAAAATTTCCAAGTTATATTACTGAAGTAATATTTATCAACAACAATATATCGAACTTGTCTAGGTCGACGTTGAAGAAACTATCACCACTGACAATTACTCATTTAGATTTGAAAAATAACAATATCAAATTCATGCATAAGGATACATTTGCAGATATGAAACACTTAGTCAAACTTGATATTTCCGGTAACGATAAAGTTCGAATAGAAGATGTGCAAAAAGGTTTGCACAATTTGCCAAGTACTTTACAAAAATTGTTATTGAATCATATGCTGTGGAAGCCACTCAAAAATATGAATGACATGTTTGCCGGTTTGAAAAAAGGCAAACTAAGAAGAATTGAATTGAGTCATAGCTATTTAAAGCCTTTTAGTGGACAATGGTTTGCTGGACTGGACTCGTTAACAGATATAGATATATCATGGAACTCTATCGGAGATAATGATCTCAATTTCAAAGGCCTGAATAATTTGAGATGGTTTAGCCTTATAGGAAACTATTTAAATTATGTCCCAGATTTTTGTAGAGGTGATTTATTTAAACTAGAAACACTTTTACTTTCAAATACTAGATTAGCTCATCTAAAAGACCTTCAAAATAATACTCGTTGTCTAAAACAATTGACAACTCTTCATTTAAACGGAATTGCTGTACCAGTTATTCCAAACAATACATTCTCTGAATTGAAATCTCTTAAAGTTTTGCAAATGACAAAGATCTCAACGCAACTCAAAAAGATTCTACCATTAGCGTTCAACAGTTCATCATTATCAAGTTTGTCATTTTCAAAAAGTGATAGATTTATTTTTGGTAAAACATTTGTGCAAAAGGGGTATTTTGATCCAAAAACTTTATTTAGATTCTGCCCGAGTTTAACTAAGTTGGACTTGTCTCATAATTTGATAGAATTTACAAACCAAGAAATCAGAGACATGTTCTCACCCTTAATCAACTTAAGAGAAATCAAACTTCAATTTCTAGACTTAGTATTGATGCCTAGACATTTTTTCCATCAATTTCCGCTTGTACAGATGATCTACCTAGATCACAATATAATTGTTCCATGGACCAATGGTAAGGAGATATTTCAGGGTTTAACAAACCTTACGGAACTTCATTTATCGTCCAATAGAATTTGCCATTTTAGCTCTTCATCTGTTCCTGAAAATATTTTAAAAACTTTAAAGTCAATAGATCTGACTGGGAACCAGTTTTCTTGCACGTGCAAACTTATATGGTTCAAACATTGGATGCAGAATACAAAAGTTAAACTCGTAAATGAAACTTATTATAAATGTGATGACCATACAAAGCTTCAGGATTACAACCCAACGTACATTGCATGTTCAAATGTCATTTTTCTCATTACTGTCTCAGTTGGAAGCAGTGTTTGCCTTCTCCTCGCAGCTACTATTCTTGTTTACAGTTGCAGATGGCGTATTCGATTCCACATTTATAAAATACTTTCCACATCCCATTACTACCAGCAAATTAATGGCGACGATTACAAATATAGTGCATACGTTATATACTGTTACGAAGACTTTAAGTGGATAAAACATGAACTTATACCTAAAATGGAAGAGAAGCACGGATTACATCTATGTATACCGCACAGAGATTTCGAACTTGGAAAAGTGTTTGCAGACAATATTGTTGAACATATGAATTTAAGTAAAACAGTGATTACGGTTCTGTCAAATAATTTTGCGAAAAATGAATGGTGCTTATTTCAGCTTGCTGTGGCTCGCAGTAAATTGTCAAAAGATGGGACGTTTTCTATTTTTCCTGTTATGCTTGAAGAAATCGATTTCAAAAACATGAATTCATCGTTATATTCATTAATCAAATTATCTAGTTATGCAGCCTGGAACTTTGACGAAAGAGGAGTAGAACTGTTCTGGAAACAAGTTAGAAACCATGTACAGTAGATACAAAAATGACAGTGAAATTATTAAGCCATCTTGTAACAAATATGACTTAAACTCCTCGTTTGTTTCTTACTTTTTAAATTTGGCTTTTCAGTTAAACATGTAATAATACATCCAAACTCCCTGCACACTGATGTATAATAATGCATAGCTATAATTAAGCTAGGATTGTACATGTAATATGATGTTTCATGAAATATTTTATAAGTATGTAATGTGTCATGCCATGTTATAAAAGATCATCACAGTGAGTTGTATTATCACTGTTATTGTTTTATGAATATTAGATATTACTAGCACCATTTTCTACGAATATTTAAAGCACGAGGCGTATCAGGGTTTTAATGTTCGTAGAACATGACCAATATGTGTCTGACCACATTTAAACATTCGAGTAACATACAGGTTGAAGCCTGTCTATTTATTTCATTGTTATTTACCCAACTTGTTATTGTGAATGTTAATTCACATTAATTTGGTTATGAATGAAATTTGGTAATAGTAATTTCAACAGATGAAATGATATAGCATCGAGGTTTTATGTATTTGCTGCAAGCAAGGTTAAATGTAAATGTTTGTTAAGTTACGTGATTTCGTTGAACTATATATGAGTAAAACATGCAGTTATGACTGTCCTTTCAAACGTTCATTACATATTATTATTTAAAGCCGGAAGGATGATGGGAATTGCTACGATATATCCATTAACATAACACACGTTAGTACGATCACAATTCACATAATTTTTCAAAACATGTATTAATCCAGAATATTTTTTAAATGGACTTTTACGGGTTTTACCTTTTGCCGATTTTTACACCGCGCTGAAGTACGTCCATTATTCATTTTTCAATATTTATGTTCATATTTCAGTATTTTTACGCAATTTAATTCATAATAATATTCAGAAGATAGGTTGGATATCCCAACTATCAGACCTCTTTCTGTGTCTGTAAGGGATGAATAACCAAGAACTACTTATAATAAATGTACGGGGAAAAATGAAAAAGAGATTAAAATACACTGGATTTTTTACCATTGAATACATGTAGTAAAGTTTACATCGCCGAACAAAAATGAAATGGTTAGAATATTTATGTAGCCGAGCAGAAAATTGTCTCCATAAGTAGTTTACGGATACGCTGCACTATACAGAACAAGAATGATTGATTGATTGTTGGTTGCTTAACGTCCAGTGGCAAATATTTCATGCATGTTCAGGACGAGAAAATATGAATGCAAAGTTTTAATAAAAATATCTGATTCTACACAAAATTGATACGGTTAATTTGCTCATCAAACAGGAAACTGTATAACAATACACTGCGAGAGAAAAAACGTATCTGAAAAGTTAAAAGCATAGTTAGTCTGCTGTAAAGAGATACCAATAATGCGTCAGGTATCCGACAGGGTACACCCTATGAGATTTCTGATACCAGGTGAATTACAATACATCTTCATATAAACCAGTAATGTTACGTAGCTTTCTAGGAGAAATGGAGACTGAGGTCCCTTTAGGTTTTTTCAGTATAAGAATGTGGATAATAAATTTAAACTTCTTTAAATTGAGAGTAAATAGAAAATCATTTTGTTATTTAAGGAATGACTGTAATATTTTTTCTGTCTAAGAAGAAATAACATCAAAAATGTGATGCACACTGAATAAACCCGCATAGCGCGTTATTTAAAAGTGTGCACTACATTTTTGAGGTTATTTCGAATAGACGGAAAAAATATTACAGCAATTCCTTATGATTTAATTCTAAATTCCATTTTTAAGGAGTAAATCATGAAAAAACGTTGATGACGTTACGGTCACATGACAAAATTATGTCTATGAGCTGACAGACAAAAAAACTTTCAACCAATCAGAAGACGTGTTACATCCAAAACTAAATTATTTTAAAAATGATCAAAGAGGGACGAAAGATACCAGAGGGACAGTCAAACTCATAGATCGAAAACAAACTGACAACGCCATGGCCAAAAATAAAAAGACAAACAGACAAATAATAGTATAGATGACACAACATAGAAAACTAAAGACTAAGTAACACGAACCCCACCAAAAACTGGGGGTGATCTCAGGTGCTCCGGAAGGGTAAGCAGATCCTGCTCCACATGTGGCACCCGTCGTGTTGCTTATGTTATTACAAATCCGGTAAATAGTCTAATTAGGTAAGTCACATTCGTGAAAAGGGAAGGGCATTGTAGTTACGACATAAGGAACATATCCGATATCATCTGTGAAACGGTTATTCCATAACGGTCAACCAACTCGTGATGGCGTCCGTAAAATTTACGAAGGGATGATTTCAACTTCACCATTTGGAACTCTTGGTTTAATAGCTTCCTTGTAAGCAGCAATCCTCTATCAAGGAAATCATGATAGGAAACACAAGCCCGGGAATATCGTATCAATTGGGAGATATATACTCCGTATGCAGGCGCTGCTGGAATGTTGCTACATAGAAATGGAAAGTTCACAATTGGGAAGCTGAAATCATCTCTTTTGTCGTAAAGTTTTGTTTTCAACCGACCCTCATTGTCAATTTCTAGATGTAAGTCAAGATATGAGGCAGACTTAACTGTATATGTAGTATCCTTTATCTCTAGTTCGATGGGATAGATTCGTTCAACATAGTCACCAAATTTTGTATTATTTAGTGAGAGAACATCATCTATATAGCGGAACGTAGAGTTAAAGGATATTGCTAACTTCTTATCTTTCTTCCTAAGAAGTTCCAAAAGTAGCCTATAACAATTTAACGAAGTATGCTAAGAACACAAAACTGTTACAAAATCCTGTAGTTCTGTATGTACCAGTTCATTGAAAATGTATTTTGGATACATATTAGAACACACAGCCGCCGATATTACTATCTAAAGAATAAAATGTTTTAATATAACTTCCATTAAAAATTTGAGCTTGCTTTAATGCAGTATTTATTGGTATTGTTTCATTCAAATGTTATACTTATATTTTCAAAAAATAAGTGACCCGTGCTGTTTGTTTGATTAGGTGAATCTTTTACTGTCTGTTAGGCTGTTGAGCTAATTATCTCGGTTATTCAAAAAACAAGAAGATGTGCCAATGAGACAAATATCCACCAGAAATCAAATGACGTAGAAGGTTAGCAACTATAAATCACCGTACGACCTTCAACAATGAGCAAAACCCGTACCGCATACACATTTTTCGGGATTTTTCTTCGTTGAATTCTTAAATTCGTGGTTTGCTGTGACCAAAGAAACCCACGAAAATTGGTATACCACGAAGAAAAATGAATCTATAGTAGCGAGCTATAAAGGCCTCTAAATGACAAATGTAAAACTATTCAAACGAGAAACTTACGGCCTGATTTTCGTACAAAACAATAAACGAAAAAACAGATATGATATACAACAAACAAATGACCACCACTGAATTACTGGCTCCTGACTTGTGACAGGCACGTACAGAATATTGCGGGGTTAAGCATGTTTGTGGGCGCGCTAACCCCCTCCCCCTAAACTGGGACAGTAGTATAGCAGAACAACATAAGAACACGCTATAAAAATCAATCGATCAGCTCGACAAAAAGCACAAAAACAACTAATAAAAAAACGAAAGACACACAGTTCCATTCTGAGAGTACTCACAGTTACTGAAAGCTAGTTCAAAGCCAATAACAACTAATAAAATAAAACCATGTACTAAAATATTATTTACTAGTAGCATATATCCAATTTCCAATAGATTTGGTGTAAAGACGTAATTAACAGTCAGAGAAAAACAAAACCATGTGCAATGTCAAAATATAGGTATCTACGGACAGTGAATGTATACATATTTATAACAATAAAACTAAGTTGCATAGGTTATTTGTTTTTTTTTTTTTTTTTGTACGTTAATAAGGCCGTTAGTTTTCTCGATTAAATTGCTTTCGTCGCCTTTTATAGCTTGCTATGCGGTATGGGTTTTGATCATTGTTGAAGGCCGTACAGTGACCTATAGTTGCTAACTTTTACCCCGGTTTATGGTGGGGTTCGTGTTGCTCAGACTTTGTTTTCGATGTTGTGTTTTGTATACTATTGTTTCTCTTTTGGTCGTTTTTGTTTTTGTTTTTTTTTTTTTTGCTATGGTATCAGGTTGTTTTTTGACTGTTTGAATGTCCCTTTGCTATTTTTTGCCTCTCTTCTATACGTCATTTGTTTTCTGGCAGAGAATTGTTGCACTGGCAATTATATCACATCTTCTGTTTTTTATATTACACAAAGGAGATAGCCTAATGAGGCCCTTACCGTATACACACTTCTTAAAGAGTACCAGTCAGCCCGGTAGATCCTAAAACAAAAGATAAGGACAAATTTGGTATGCAGGTTTGTCATACATTAGAACATTTCTTGAACATACGAGTTTATATAAAAGCCAACAAACAAAGTTAAAAAAAAAAAAAAAATGCGAAAGCAAACTAACAAAAAAAGTCGTAATCGGAAAGCTAGATAGCTTTTCATCACAAAGTGATTGAGGTTACTTCTAATTAGACCTATTGCCAATAAATATTTACAACTTTTATAAAGCACGACTCGGATGTCAATTCATTAATTTAAATGCTATATGTGTATCTGTATTGATGTCAGAAATCGATGAAGATAAATCAATTGTTAGCTAAAATGTTCCAGATGACCAATTATTGTTTGTTACATAATCAGAGATCCTACAGAATGGTTAAGAATCGCCGTTATATACATGAAACGGATTGACAATAGAGGTAAGGAATTGTTGTTTTTTTTTCTTTTATTTTTGCATATTTTTATTTGAATTTGCCACAGATATAACATGGACGGACACAACTTGTTAGCACCCCTTTTTTTGGTATATCTCCCCCTTCATTCATTTATTGAAATTTTTAAATAATTGTTTTCTGTTGTGTTGATCTTGATACACAAATGATTTAGTTTGTATAAGATAAGGAGATGTGGTATGATTGTAAATGAGACAACTATCCAACAAAGTCCAGCTGACTGTAGGTCGAGAACTATATAGTTTGTATGTTCGATATCACATCGTGTTCACGCACGGGGAAACTATTATATCGTACCTTGCCAACAAGGAAATTATCAAAAATGAATTTACTCAGTAATTCTATTGAACATTAGCACTGATAATTATAATGTAATACACATGTATGATGTTTGAAGAATTCTGGATTTGTTTTTTTTTTTTTTGTAATGATGTAAGAGGTGCATTACTTCAAAGATTTCCCCAAATTATTCAATCATCTTGAAATAAAAATTCCATTAAGCTGCAAGGTCAAAAAGAAACGAACAAACCGTGTTTTTCTTTCATCTTTCAACAGATGCAAATCGTGACTTTTTTATTGAAACCATCTTCACGCTGTTTGCAAGCAAGGCTAAATGCTATTGTTGTAGTATTGTTTTTATCATGGTAACATATATATTTTTTATATACAATAACACCAACAATGCAAAATATGATAGGATTTGCTGATAGAATTACATCATTAAAATGTATTGGATTTTGAGATGTGAAGATATCATAATATCACCATAGGCAAATTAGAAAATTAAGCAGATGTTACTGTGTACAACTTTTCACTGACTGAATAATAACTGATTATCTCTCAGATTGAAATGTCAATGGATTGCACTGGAATTAACCAAAACAAAGACGAAACATGAAAGAGAAGGAGGATGATTGTGCTAAAGCGTTTGAGAGTGTATTAGACGAAGTTGGACATTTTGGATATTTTCAAAAGAGATTGTTTTTTCTAACAACATGGCTACAAATTCTGGCAACTCCAGTGATTTTATACTTTGGATTTCTAACAGAATTACCTGTAAAATATTCCTACCAATGTAATGATACAAATAATACACATTCGGAAGAAAGTACGGGTACATGTGCCAATATATCTCTCGCTGGACCAATTAAAAATATTCCACAGGTTAGTGATTATTTAAAACGAAAAAAAAATTGCAGATAGCTGTACAAACAACATGCAAATCTTTTGTTATTTTCTTATTCAACCCAAAATATTCTTCAACAAAAATTTCCGTGGTAATGACCATAATATTGATCAGTAAAGCTAATATAAATTAGAAATCTTGAAGCTTTTTTTTTTTTAATTAAAAGCACTAGAGATATAAAAATCAGCGCATTTACTGTTAGATCATATTGCTCTCTGCGCTGTTTATTTACATATGTCTCAGATATATCATTATATGCTCTTTTGAGAGACAAATACCAGAATGTTGATCTATTCTACCTTACATCGATTTTGCGGTCATTAATGCCATGTTAATTCACATGGGTGATGATCCAGCTATTCTTACAATAGTAATGACCCACAGGATTCCATGTTGATCTTCATACCAATTGTTAGTAGTAGAACATCTGAATTCATTTACGTAGAAATAAATGAGATTACAGTTAATGTCAAGAAACAATATATAGAGTCCATCATACAATAATGTTACACTGTTAATCTTTCCATTTTTCTTTCCTATCTTCTATCTATTTTAATCATATAATTACTAGAGACGAACTTTGATTTGTCACTGGAAAGAATATCTTCTTTGTTTTTTAGTGGATGTATACGAACCAAACTTCAGGAGATGTAAATGTAGTCTTTTACGTACAGACTACAGGTCTTGTTCTTGGCACTATCATCGGTGGCTTTGTAGCTGATTTATTGGGAAGAAAACATATTTTATTTTTGTCATACGCTCTAATGATGTTATCCCATGCCTTATTAGCAGCATGTTCAGATTTTGTATGTTTTGGAACTGGTCGATTCGTAACAAACTTTTTTGCAGGTATAAATTATATATATTACCAATTTTACTCTTTAATAAACAGTTATTTTACGAAGATGAATATGATAGTAAAATATAAGATTTTGTCAAATATTTATCATTAAGAATGTTTTCAAGCATATACACATTCACAAAAGTAGAACAGTACTCACAAACATACATTACGTACATTATATCGGTTTCTAAAACGTAAAAAACAACGCCGCTGATATAACCTGAAAACAACGCCGCTGATATAACCTGAAAATTGAATATTTGAAGAATTTGAGTCTATATACTCTTTTTAATTCAATTATAAAATGAACATACCAAAGTTCAATTTGGTAGCAATATATCCCATATTTTTCCACCGCTGAAGAAAAAATCCAGATTAAACATGAACTGTTTTTCTCTTTCTTTCTTTCTTTTCTTTTTTTTGGGGGGTGGGGTTGGGGGACGGTTTCTTTTGACTATTTAGCAGGTTTAGTTTTCTAATACATCGTATGACTTGTAGCAGCTCGGGCAAAATTTATTGTGGAAACAGAAAATTGAAAAGATGAGACTATTAGCTACTTAAAAATATCCATCCCCAGCTTCATAATTGGCGCTTATTTTGAATACCCCCTATAGTTTTTTATATTTTCAACCTTTGGAAAACGGGAAAGACACGAAAATAGCGAATATCTGTAGTGTACATTTAATGTAATGCTGTACTGTATATAATATTTATTTATAGATAATACTCAAATATAAATAAAAATGAATTGAATTAAAATTATGAAATGAATATTTTTAACTTGCTGTTTTTACTATTGTAAGGATCTTTCATCGTGCCATCAACTGTCCTTTACGTAGAGTACATAGGACGTAATTGGAGAGATATATGCATCAGTACCTGTCTGTGGTGGTTCGGTACAATCCTACTGAGTATAGGGGCTCTTATAACACATGACTGGAGGTATCTTGCTGTGATGTTTGGTGTTCTGGGAGTACCTATGAGTGGATTTTATTTGTAAGTTTAATTATGACAATAGATTTGCAGGTGTGAATTATAAACCGAAACTAGAAAGTGTACTTGTAAATTACACGAGGGGTTAATTGTTGTAAAATACGTTCTGGAATAAAGAGTTTAGATTATTTATGAACTGTCAGTCCTATATATTTGAGAACTTGCAATTCTGAAATATACGTATACATCATCTGGAAACCATTAACTTTACAATTTTTGAGTCAATCAAAGATATATTTCTCTTCACAAGTAAATTAAATAGCAGTGTAAATTAGAATTGGAAAATGTTATATGGTAAGTGATACATGTATATTGTAAAGATAAAAAGGAACTTAAAAGAACAAGTAAGATTCCAAGAGGGCACTCATCCTGAAATTGTATTTTAGACAATTCAAAAACATCACCATTTGTATAGATCATTGTAGCAACATTAAAAACATCAGTTGGAGCTGTATCCATAGGGATAGTAACATGCAATATCATAAAATCATAGCTTATAAATAACAAAAGATATCATTTGGAAACTGTTGATAACTTTGAAGCAAATCAAAGTGAGCCTGGAAAGTTATTGTGGAAACTAAAACTCCAATTTAATGTTAGATAGTAATATTGTGAAGTTATATATCCTACTCTATAGCGATCTTGGGTATTCATCCGTCAACCGTTTTTTTTTTCTTTCATTTAAGACAATTCATAGGCTATAAGTATGGATCATAAATTGGAGCAACATTAAAATTCTAACTTTACGCATTGTTGATAGAAGATAGTACTACTAGTGTATCAAAAAAAGTAAACTAGTATATATTTTTTTGTTGGAATAAAATGAAAGACGCATGATACCCGTAAAGTCTTTGACAAATTCTAATATTGCCTCATAGTATCCATGGATCGTTACTATACAGATGAATAACAGTAAAAATATTAATATACTAATATACTAATAGACTTGTAAAATTCATCAGCTTGACCGTTAGTTTTTATAGAAATTTCTCATTTTCTTGTCATTGTTCTTATCGGTTCGTTGGAAAACCTCTCCATTTAGGCGCGCTCTCAATTATCATCTTCTTCAGTTTATTTCCAGAGAGTTTTAGATGGTATTGTTGTAGACAGAAATTTAACGAGGCTGAAAATATTCTGAGGGAAATGACATCATGCAATTCGCATAAAAAGCCGGATGTGACATCAGTATGTGATAATATTACCATGGCTGTGATAAATACCATGCGTGTCAGAACATATACATATCTAGACATTTTTAAAACAAAACGTCTGATAACCAGCATAATCATTCTTTCTTGTGCAAGGTACGTGTTTCAATTACACATGCATTTGTTTGCATCGTTGATCTCAAATTTGTAAGTTTCACAAACACTTCATAAGTTTTGCGCGTCCGAAGTGCTTTTCTGCATATACTCTCATTGAGAACGCTCAAATCTAACATGCGGAAACGTTAGGTGCAAAAAGGATCTAAACAGATAGCCAAATTCTCTCAACTTTCAAAATTATGCAGTTTTTCTTAAGAACAAACATTGTCTGATATTACTATCCAGACCAGGATCATACATACATAAAGATTCCATGTAAGAAATGCAAGTTCCTTTGATTGCGGACAAATGTTTCAATAGAGATGACGTGGCTAACTATTGCTATAAAAGTGTCATGGCTTTATATGTGTTGGCTCGTATATACAGGTTACTTGGCTAACTATGGGTTGACTCGTATATAGATGTATTGGCTAACTATGGCATCGCACACAAAACTAGATTCTACAAGTGTACAAGACCATTTATAGCAGAGTTTACAATTACTGTCTTCAACACTGGTCTTTCATTGTTACATTTTCAGTCTAAAATGCTAATAAATGGCATTTTTACAAATATTTCAGTTCGTACAATTGATAGTATTTAGCAATTAACCAGTTGTCTTGAATACTGATGGATTTACAAACATTTGTTATATGTAGCTGATTTAGTTGTACTGTTTCCCCTTTTATTTCAGTTGTATTAGTTGTATTGTGTACAGATGTCTAATGGAGAAAGTATGGAACTTAACAAACAACATTTATATAGATAACAGTCTCAGATACATAGTAGATTTACCTATATTGTTCTCTGCGATGGTAATTAGCAAATGGTAATGATCATTCATGAACAACTCATGAAAAATATAATCATTTTCAAAAATAAATACTAGTAGGTTTATATAGATTAACAATGTATAAAAAACCTTAAAGTTAAGTAACGTAAACGCAGTTTCCTTGAATCAGTAAGGTAGAAAAGTACGTGAAAGTTTCCCTTTACTTACATTTTAGCTTCCAAGATGAATTATTCTCTTAGAAACCAATAGTTACAAGTATCGTTGTCGAATACCCAATACTTTTATTATCAAAACCAAATGAAGTAAACAACCATGCAGACATATAACATAGTTACAAGTATCGTTGTCGAATACCCAATACTTTTATTATCAAAACCAAATGAAGTAAACAACCATGCAGATATATAACATAGTTACAAGTATCATTGTCGAATACCCAATACTTTTATTATCAAAACCAAATGAAGTAAACAACCATGCAGACATATAACATAGTTACAAGTATCATTGTCGAATACCCAATACTTTTATTATCAAAACCAAATGAAGTAAACAACCATGCACACATATAACATAGTTACAAGTATCATTGTCGAATACCCAATACTTTTATTATCAAAACCAAATGAAGTAAACAACCATGCAGACATATAACATAGTTACAAGTATCATTGTCGAATACCCAATACTTTTATTATCAAAACCAAATGAAGTAAACAACCATGCACACATATAACATAGTTACAAGTATCGTTGTCGAATACCCAATACTTTTATTATCAAAACCAAATGAAGTAAACAACCATGCAGACATATAACATAGTTACAAGTATCGTTGTCGAATACCCAATACTTTTATTATCAAAACCAAATGAAGTAAACAACCATGCAGACATATAACATAGTTACAAGTATCGTTGTCGAATACCCAATACTTTTATTATCAAAACCAAATGAAGTAAACAACCATGCAGACATATAACATAGTTACAAGTATCGTTGTCGAATACCCAATACTTTTATTATCAAAACCAAATGAAGTAAACAACCATGCAGACATATAACATAGTTACAAGTATCATTGTCGAATACCCAATACTTTTATTATCAAAACCACCATGCAGACATATAACATAGTTACAAGTATCGTTGTCGAATACCCAATACTTTTATTATCAAAATCAAATGAAGTAAACAACCATGCACACATATAATATAAGCAATGTATATGTTTTTTGTTTGTTTTAGTATTGGTCGACGATGGTGTTTATTTCTGTATGCAATGTCCTCCGGATTTGCTTTGATGTGTGTTATTGTACTGACAGTAGTTGATGATCTTCTTAAAGACGAAGAAATCATTACAGGAATTTCCTTATTTGGTAAACTAGGAGTTGCATCAACTATTATTTTTCTGCACTTGGTTGCTTTGGAGGTTTTCCCAACCACAATAAGGTATTTTAGAGGTAAAATAAAAAACTATAATAAGAAAAGATGTGATATGATTGCAAATGCGACAACTCTCCACCAGACACCAAATGACGTAGAAGGTTAGCAACTATATAGGTCACCATACGGCCGTCAACAGTGAACAAAACCAATACCGCTTGCTAGTTCTCTCAAATAGTACTTTCGTGTTAATTTGATGTGTTACACAATCTGTAATGCATTTTTGTTATTTAATGTTTACTTATTTTGTGTTATATCTCGTCTCACTATTTTTAATATGTACCACCTTTGATAAGTATTTAGTATGACGATAAATTTTCACTGCTGTTCTCGTACTATGAACAACAAATTTATTTATTATGTAAAAAATATCTCCGTACTCCTAACAACAAAATTATATTTAAATTTACCTGTGTACGTTATTTTATCTAACGCCATTTTGTCCAAGGTTATAGTTCTCCTTTTGACATTGTGTCATAGATCAAATTTATTCGTTCAGTGTATGTTTACCTGTTTTTGTTAATATGTCTTTTGGTTGAGTTAAGCCATTTCAATTGATATTTTATAGTGTGTCTTTCTATGTTGTAATGTTACACTACTATTTCAGGTTAGGGTGAAGGTTGGCGCCTGTTAAAACGTTTAAACCGGCTGCATTTGTTTCAGTGGTTGTCGTTTGTTGATGTGGTTCTTAAGTGTTTCTCGTTTTTATATAGATTAGACTGTTGGTTTTCCTGTTTGAATTGTTTTACGCTAGTCAAATTTGGGGCCCTTTATAGCTTGCTGTTCGGTGTGAGCCAAGGCTCTGTGTTGAAGGCCGTACTTTGACCTATAATTGTTTACTTTTTACACATTGTGGCTTGGATGGAGAGTTGTCTCATTGGCACTCATACCACATCTTCTTATTTCTAATTAATCCGTTGAACAGCCAAAGTCGCAAATTCTTTGAAGGGAGTAACATGAATTAAGACAATCATCACAAGATACACACAAAATGCAAAATTATAACTGAAACAAAATTAAATATAAAACAAACGAGAATTAATTGTGATAAATTGGTAATACGTTATTATATTATGGTACTAGAACACACACGCGACATCACAGATCCGTGACTGAAATAAAGTACCTACGCCTTATTTTTAGCCTAGATTTTTAGTATTCGTATTGTCATCTGATAAAGGCATGCTGATTTTAAGGTGCACAGTTTTCTCTGCTTTCAAAACCTTTGTGTTTAAACCTGTCCTGGTTTTCCTACTACATGTACAACCGGAAACTAAATGTGATAATGATTGAAATAAGTATTGTCAATCCCTGTATAATGGCGAAGTTCAGGTTTGATTATGACCCGTGTACATAGCAAATCCCAAATACACCGTTAGGTGGTGCGCCTGACAGAGGCGGAACGTACAAATTAGGTAACAGGTAACATATACTATTGGTATCGTTATCGCATTCGACCCGGAACTTGTTAATTATTGGTAATATTATTATGTGGAAAACAAAAGGGCCTGGAATGGTGTAATTTTTAAGCAGCGCCATTATCCTATATAAGTTATATATAAAGTTGAATTCTTTACGTCATGCCGGCTAACAAATTGGACCTCGTTATTTTAGTAGTATAGATGGATTTTGTATATTGTTATGTTCTCGCCTTTTCTCGCACTGATTTAATTGAACCTTCACATATGTTCCTTATGCAACTTCGTATTGTGGATTGCATTAAAAAAAATCGTTGAACTACTACGCAAAATGTATAAGTGCCTGTCCAAAAATCTAGTCCGTTTTTGTTGATGTTATTTCCTCTGTGTGGTTTTCGTTTTCAGTTTTGTATGGGAAAAGGTCTTGATAATTTGGTTTTGGCGAAATCTCTTTTGCTTAACATGTGTTGTTTGGCTGATGTCCAATCACTGTTGCCTCTCAATTTCCATGTCATATATTTAGCTATACATTTGGTAGTCAACACGTAAAATAACATAGTAAACAATATACTGTTACTTTTATAGATGTATGGGAACAGCTTTAGTTTTTACAAGTTGTGTTTGTGGATTAACAGTTGGAAGATATATTTGTACAGTTCTAAATCAGGTAAAGTTGCCAATTATACACAGGCACTTGTCTCAGAAAAAAAAATCCTATATACCTTAATATAACACAAGGTACTTAACTAAATTTTTTGAAAAATGTCACCCAGTCCAGAATTTCCGTTATTTTTCGATTTCTCGGTTGTCAAACCTACTTAAACTTATTATGCCGTAAATCTAAATTGATTTATCTACACAATGGTATATGACACGACTACCATTGTGCTCGGGATCATTCGTAGCAGGCCTCAGAAGTCGGTCAACGTGATTTTTTTTGCATACCGCTCAAGACTTGGCAACACCGAGTCCGCAGTGATTGATTTATTATAAAATTATTTAAAAAAGCAAAAGGTTATGGCCATGTTTTACCTCATTCAATGCTATAAGCTGTTTGACATTCATTTTGTTATGAAACACACGTGTGCACAACGTTAGACATGTAGACACTAATGTTGAGTTATAAATTGACAAAAATTTCCCACATTTATTTTTAGCCAGACGATTGACCGATGAGAAACCGGTATATCATTACCTGCGGACTCGGTGTTGCCAAGTCTTGAGCGGTATGCAAAAAAAAATCACGTTGACCGACTTCTGAGGCCTGCTACGAATGATCCCGAGCACAATGGTAGTCGTGTCATATACCATTGTGTAGATAAATCAATTTAGATTTACGGCATAATAAGTTTAAGTAGGTTTGACAACCGAGAAATCAAAAAATAACGGAAATTCGGGACTGGGTGACATTTTTCAAAAAATTCAGTTAAGTACCTTGTGTTATATTAAGGTATATAGGAATTTTTTTCTGAGACAAGTGCCAATTATAGTATAAAGGTACTAATTTGTTTACTTTGTATAAGAAATTTAATACTGTGAATTTGGACTGTATATACTATGTACACTGACAGAAAAATCTTATTCTTACATTCTACAAGCAAGACTAGCTGAATTAAATAATTAAGTGATGATACGAGCCATACATACATCATCCAGTGATTCAAAATAAGAAACATAGGTTCAAACAAAGTTGACCTTAGTATATTTCGTTATCCTTGTGTTGTCATATACTTTCTCACGTTTGTAGGTACTTATACATCCTTGGTTTTCAAATGCTTAGGTTTGAGCGTTCCTGATGGAGGAGGGTCTGGTTGGGGGGGGGGGGGGTCTGTTATTCTGTAAACATTTAATTTTCACCCCTTTTTTCTCTAATCTTCAAAAAATTAACCCCTCTTTTCTCTAATCTTCAAAAAATTAACCCCTTTTTTCTCTAATCTTCATTTTTTTTGCCAGTTATTCTCTAATCTTCATTTTTTAAGGGCATTATTCTTTAATCTTTTAACCCCATCCAAACCCTCATGGAGGTACATTCAGAAAAGCGCTTCGGACGCACAAAGTTTATAAAGTGCTATTTGCATACAGTATGAGTGATCCCATTCTTTAGTGGAAGTTAATCTGTAATAGTGGGCCTCCTTTTTAAGTTCATAATTGCTGCATACTATACATTCTTATTCTGTTTTAGTTTTCTTTATCTGTTTATGAATATTCTTTCTTCGAACTCCCAGTTGTATCCTCATAACATTCATACTTCTATTTATATACGATATTTAGAGTATTCTTCAATCCTGTGACAAAGTAAACTTATGTGTGTTAAACATTTTGCACTGTCAAATGGAAATAATATGTTTAGTGTGTCAAAATAACGACAGAAGACGGAAATTAAAGAGAAAATCATCACATATAATTTTCGTGGACTAAAGAAAAATGATATGGTTGCATACATTTTCTGTGTATTAGTGCCCAGTTTGTTTTACTCGAATGCATTTAAGCAGACAAGATCAAGACCAGAGCATGATTGGAAGTAGACATTTCTAATATTTTTTCTAATTTTTAAAAGTTCAAAAAGGAATAGCAAAATGATGTTAATAAATTTTACCTACATCAAACCTACCAAATTACTATCTAAGCGTATTGATCTCTTCATTGACAGAAATTTTGAAATTCATAAAAGTCATCAGTCAATTTTTTAAATATTTCATTTTTTATGCTCCGGCCTTGACTGTTTATCCGTCTTTCCGTCCGTTCTATTTTCGTTGTTTCCGCACTTTAACTTAAGTGTTCCTCATCTAGATTTTATGAAACTCATATACACTGCTAAGAATCAAAACTCGCAGACAGAGTTAGAATTTAAGTAGTAAGTCATTTGCCGTTCTGGAGTTATGCCTCTTTATAACTATAAAAATTTCAATTTTTTCTCGTTTCCGCACTCTTGATGAATTTGCTTCATGCAGTTTTATGAAAATCATACACAATGCTAAGAATCACAACATGCAGACGGTGTTTAAATTTTGGCAGTATATCATAAACCGTTTTAGAGTTATAATTTATGCTCTTAATAACTTGGAACGGGGGAATTCGTGTCCTCAGACTCATTTCTCTTTTATTGTCTCATCTTTCTTTTATATTCACCAATATCAGACGAGTGTAACAAAAATACTGAACTCCAAGGCAAATTCAAAAAGGGGAAGTCCATAAAAACTGACAAAATCAAACGCTGTCAATCAACGGAACAAATGAAAACAACTGCCATATTCCTGACTTGGTACAGGCATTTTCCGAAGAAAATGGTGGGTTAAATCTGGTTTTAAAGCTAGCTAAACCTCCCTTTTATATGACAGTTGTTTATAGTTCCGTTATATTGACACCAAAAAGCACACGAATCATTGCAGTAGGTCTGAGTTATGCCGCTTTCCCCTAAATACATCATTACTAAAAACTAAAACTGATGAAAAAAGGAAATTCACAAAAGTTTTAAACTTTTCGTCGCCTCTAAATGTAATTTCAAAACGTTAAGCAGTTCTAGTACATTTAACATAAAGATTTTTTTTTTGCGACCAACATAGAAAATAAACTCATGATCAAAGATACCAATATTAAAATTTGTACGCATGAAGCGTGGTTCGTCTACAAACTCATGATCAAAGATAACAATATTAAAATTTGTTATGCTCGAAAACTCATGATCAAAACAATATTAAAATTTGTACGCATGAAAAGGCCAAATAAAGTCGAAGAGCATCGAGGACCCCAAATTCCGAAAGTTTTTACCAAATACAGCTAAATTTATCTATTCCTATGGTAGAAATCCTTAGTGTTTCGAAAAAAATCAAAGTTTTGTAAACAGTTAATTTATCATTATGACCATATCAATGATAATTCATGTCACACAGAAGTGATGACTTTTGGGTTGGTGATACCCTCGGGGAGAAAAACTCAACCAGCAGTGGCATCGAACCAGTGATTGTAAATAAACTCATCATAGATACCAGAATTAAAATTTTGTATGCCAGACGCGCGTTTTACATACAAAAGACTCAGCAGTGACGCTAGAATGAAAAACAAAAATCATACTAAATTTTATGCGACTGTCATACAAGTGAGAGGTTTAGCTAGCTATAAAACCAGGTTTAATCTACCATTTTCTTCAACACGAAATGCCTGTATCAAGTCAGGAATATGACAGTTGTTTTCCATTCGTTTGATGTGTTTGAGCTTTTGATTTTGCCATTTGATAATTAAGGGACTTTCCTATTTGAATTTTTCTTTGAGTTCGGTATTTTTGTTATTTTACTTTTTTTGAAGAGCATTGAGGGCCCAAAATTAAACACACGGACATAGGTAAAAAGTTAGATACAATTTACTATTGGAACGCCAACAATTAGGTATTATATATCTTTCAAACGTCAAATGTAATAACAAAAGTTTAATAGAGGACGGAATCATAACAATATTTAAAGCTTTGTAATTCTAACTTTGACCTAAATAAAAATAAACTTACAAAGCGAGTAATTCTAACCTCATGAATAGATTATATTTGGCAAAACATTTTCGAATTTTGGTTCGTTAATGCTCTTTATTTGGTCTTTTATTTTATTTTTTTTTTTTTTTTTTTGTTTCGAGTGTCACTGATGATTGTTTTGTAGACTAAGCGGGCGTCTGGTGTACACAATTGTGGTATCTTTGATGAGTTTTTTCAATAGCAAATATATAAAAAACAAATGATTAATATCTTTACATGTATCAGCCAATTCTTAGGCGATGCATGTATAAACTCGATCGGAAGAAATAATTTTAATTTCATTTAATTTAATTTAAAACTAATATTATTATTTTTCAGTCATTTCATTACACATCAACATTTATTGGATATGGTACTTTCATGTGTTTTGTTGGCTTCATCTCATTGTTACTACCGGAAACGTATGATCAGCCATTACCAGACATTGTAAAAAGTCGTCATCGAATAATTGCATCGCAAGATCTAACTCGAATAGCACATGACTGGAACAAGATGTAATAAAAGATTAAAAAAATTGTATTTTGTTTTGGACGTAGCACTTCCAGCACACTAGCACCATTCCTTTGCCAGGAGGTAACCACTTCCAGCACACTAGCACCATTCCTTTGCCAGGAGGTAACCACTTCATGGGCAATTCTTGACACTGTACATTTACCCAAATTCCATTAATTACATGAAATTGTTGAAGTCTGTTGATCTACAACATCAGTAAATATGTAAACTTTAACAACTTGGTTATTCCTGTATACAATGAGGCGAATAATAACAGATTTATTTCCAGATACTAAAATCAATCTAAAGCACATTAGATTATCATGGATTTTGCATATGAGATCACTCATTAATTTATGGACGTGGACACTATTTATCATTTTTGTGGACTGATTTTTTTTTTGCAATTACACTGTCGACGTATGGTATTTGCTTGCCCCCTCCCTTTGGTATATTCCTGCGTTGTTTTCAAAATTACACACACGAAAGCATTTTTCGGCGAAAGTGGACAGGACTGCCCTGCTCAAGTTCGTCTTTATAAATTACTTTTAGATATACTATTTTGATTTGATATTTACTCTGATGTCTTTTCTGATTGGTTTTTTATGTGCAACGTCGAGGACTGACCTGTTTACGATTTCCATGGAATATTGGTGATGAGATAGAGGATATCCGACTTTGGGTTTTATCTTTTTAATATTTGTTGTATACTTAGACTTCTTCTCACGCGAGTTAGTGCATTTTTTCATGCTTTAAGCCTTTGGTGTAAAGGTATTAGAATTGGCTTTCTAGCTACTAAGTATTCGTTATTTCTTTAATTATAGGTACGTGGTTTTCGTCTAGTGCAGTCCCTTGTAAGCTCACCAATCCAACTTTTGCATACAAATGCAATTCACGTTTCACTTTAGAGTTTTTAAGCGGTAGTAAGCCTTATATTGGGAACCTATACAATATGGCACATTTTCTGTCGCTTACCTTCTTCCTGTTTTCAACATACATAAAAAAAAATATGGAGATGTATGGTTCTTTACATTGATGTACAAAAAAGACATTTTCGTCGGAATTTCTGAACGACTACATATCAAAGCTTTTTTTTACATTGTTTACAAAATTTAATATTGGTAACCTATACCCTGTGACGTTTTTTTTCAAATCTGTCACCTATCTGTTTCCTGTTTGTGGCTGCAAATGATATCATTATTGTGGGACATAAATTTTTATTGCGGTTCTGCAAAAGGAAATCACAAATTCACCAACATTCCAACTGACTCAATTTTCGGAAAAGGACTTCGTTAACAAGCATAAAGTTTGAAATACCTCTTTACTAGCAGAACCGAATAACATGAACATTCGAACTATATACTGGCTTTCGAAGCTGCACAAAACACCTTATAAATATAGATTTATTTCGTCTTCAAGCCATTGTTCCACTCCTAAAGTGTATATTCTACTTACCAGTACACTGTGTACAATAAAAAACCTGGTAATAATTTTCGAATAAAGTCTACGAAAATAGTAGAATTACTTACTTTTGGAGTGTCAAAAGTTCATGAGAAGTACTTGATAAATTGCATGCTCATATTGGTGCTTTCTAATCTGTTCAAAGTTTTGATTTTCCTACCCTATATACCACTTTGCCTCATAATCTCATTAAGACAAAATTCACATACCTAATAAAATGGGCATTTAAAAAGTCAAAATGTGAAGAATAATGTCAATTGGACCTGCTTTGGTAAGATAATTGCACTTGATTTTTTACAAGATAACATTTTTGTTCGCCATGGAGACCGTATATCACGAAGTTATCGGTATTTTAATTGTGCAACACTAATTGCGGACCTGTTTCTGTGTTATTACGAATCGCAATGTATGTTAGCAAAGCCTCATCGAAATAACATCTGATACAAACATTTAATTATACTTTTAGATATTTGAATGATATTTTGGCTTTCAATAATGACGCCTTCAGTATGTACACTAAAGAGATTTATCCTATTGAACTTACTTTGAGTAAAGCTAATACTAACAATCAACACTGCCCTTTCCTGATTCTTGATATCTATATCTTTAACGAGAAGCTTAATACCCAAATTTACGATAAAAGAGATGATTTTTTTCATTTCCTATTGTTAATTATCTGTTTTTAGATGGTAACGTTTCCTTTGCACCATCATAAAGTGTTTATATATCTAAACATGTTCGATTCGTTCGTGTATGTAACAACGTATTTGATTTTAACGAAAGAAATCTCTGTATTACTGAAAAATTATTACACCAGTGTTTTCGATATCACAAACTTGTCAAACTTTTACTAAATTTTATTATCGGTACATGGACATCATTCGTAAATATAAATCAACATGCAGACATCTTATACGTTCAGGTATTTCTTATCCAATCTTTTATGGTAATATTCTATACAAAGCACAAAAATGTAGTCATTCACCTCAAAAGCTTACCAAATCTTTAAACAGACTTATTCAGAAGGGATATAGTTACTGTTGTCAAGTCATTAAAGATGACATTTTTGGAATTAATATTGATTCACTCATAAGGTCTTTGCATCGGAAATCAACACATTTATTCTACAACCAGTTGTTGGCATGATACGGGTTATATTCTTCTGGTACAATTTCTCCTAATGGGAGTGATTGTGGATGTAGACATAATCTTTTGATAAGTTTGATTGAGATCTGGAGCTAGCATGCCAGTAGCTGTTAGTAGTCCTTTGTTAATTAATGCTGATCATTGTCATTTTGCTTAGTTTCTTCTGTTACTTATTCTAGCATCGGACTCGGACTTTTTTAAACGGAGTTTTACTGTGCGTATTGTTGTAGGTTTGCTTATTCCACATTGGCTAGAGGTATAGGTGGAAGTTGAGATCTCACAAAAACTTTTAACCCCGCCGCATTTTTGCGCCTGTTCCAAATCAGGAACCTCTAGCCTTTGTTAATCTTGTGTGTTTTTTTAATTTTGGTTCATTTTTATGTTTCGGAGTTTAGTGTGGTGTCCATTTTGCTGAACTAGTATATATACATTATTGTTTAGGGGCCAGCCTCCGAGTGCGAGATTTTGTCGCTGCGTTGAAGACCCATTGGCAGCATTTGGCTGTTTTCCGCTCTTTGGTCGGGTTGTTGTCTCTTTGGCACATTCCCCGTTTCCATTCTCAATTCTATGTATGTTATTTACATTGATGAGCATCAAAGAATATCAGACATATGATCTGAGTTAATATTAGCACCTACATGTCAAAAAGAGGGACGAAAGATACCAGAGGGACAGTCAAACTCATAGATCGAAAACAAACTGACAACGCCATGGCCAAAAATAAAAAGACAAACAGACAAATAATAGTACAGATGACACAACATAGAAAACTAAAGACTACAACACGAACCCCACTAAAACTGGGGTGATCTCAGGTGCTCCGGAAGGGTAAGCAGATCCTGCTCCACATGTGGCACCCGTCGTGTTGCTTATGTTATTACAAATCCGGTAAATAGTCTAATTCGGTAAGTCACATTCGTGAAAAGGGAAGGTATTGTAGTTACGACATAAGGAACATATCCGATATCATCTGTGAAACGGTTATTCCATAACGGTCAACCAACTCGTGATGGCGTCCGTAAAATTTACGAAGGATGATTTCAACTTCACCATTTGGAACTCTTGGTTTAATAGCTTCCTTGTGAGCAGCAATCCTCTATCAAGGAAATCATGATAGGAAACACAAGCCCGGGAATATCGTATCAATTGGGAGATATATACTCCGTATGCAGGCGCTGCTGGAATGTTGCTACATAGAAATGGAAAGTTCACAATTGGGAAGCTGAAATCATCTCTTTGTCGTAAAGTTTTGTTTTCAACCGACCCTCATTGTCAATTTCTAGATGTAAGTCAAGATATGAGGCAGACTTAACTGTATCTGTAGTATCCTTTATCTCTAGTTCGATGGGATAGATTCGTTCAACATAGTCACCAAATTTTGTATTATTTAGTGAGAGAACATCATCTATATAGCGGAACGTAGAGTTAAAGGATATTGCTAACTTCTTATCTTTCTTCCTAAGAAGTTCTTGTATGAAGTCAGCCTCATAATAATAAAGAAACAAGTCGGCAAGAAGAGGGGCACAATTGGTTCCCATTGGAATTCCGACAGTCTGTTGAAAAACACGTCCTCCAAACGTAACAAATATGTTGTCAATCAAGAAATCAAGCATCTTGATAATGTCAGTTTCAGAGAATTTTTGTTTGAATCAGAGTGATTCTTTACAAAGTAGGATTTATCCTCCCAAGACAAGATACTTGTATCTACGTTCGCCATTCTTTTTAATGAAACAAAGTAATACCAACTCTTTCAATTTGTCTTTTAGTTTGGAATGGGGAATACTTGTGTAAAGTGTAGAAAAGTCAAATGTTTTAATACTATTGCAAGATGAGAGAGTCTTAGTTTGTATGTACTCTAAAAGATCTTTGGAATTTTTTAGTATCCACATCTGATTCACGCCACCTCTAGAATAGGCAGTTTCACAATAACTTTGGAGCCCGGCTTTGATTGCTGATAAAATAGATGTTAATAATTTAGAAAGAGGTTTCGTGGAGCATTTGGAAGACCCAGCAATATACCGTTGTTTGTAAGGACACTTATGTAGTTTAGGTATCCAATACAGTGATGGAAGATCCAGTTCTTCATCTTTGGTTGAAATTCAAAGGAACATAGAACAGACCTATGATTATCCAGGATTTCCTCTTTGGTAAGTGTCGTGAGGGTATATGTTGAGTTTCCAAGTGAATTGTCAATACCTAATTCATTTATCAAGCAGTTTATGTAATGATATTTACACACGAAAACGATGTTGTTTGGGGCTTTATCTGCGGGGACAACAACATATTTGTCATGAAGGTAGGACAAGTGCTTTGCAACATTTGGGTCTTTAAAAATTGATGTAGCGTGGGTATTGATATGCCCATTTAGTTTCTTAATTCGGATTTGTATCAACGACCTCACAGCCTTAATCCATTCGGAAAGAGTATCTACGTCTTCTTTCTCGCGTTTAGCCCATTGCCTGGCATAATCCTCGACTGAATCCATCAGTATTTTGAAGTTGTATTTCAATTGATGGATTTAGGCTCACGATATTTCGGACCTTTGATAACAAATTCCGCAGGAAGTGTTATTGACAATGTTGAGGTCTCCGGTAATAACGTGGCCAGCCGGATTATATGTGAATTGGGAACTAGCACAGGTGCAATCAGGAGGTTTAGACTTGAAGTCGTCAATGTTGAGATCCTGCAAAACGTGTTTGTAATTGAAAATTTTAGTTGCAATTGGTTTGGTATAGGTATAAGAAATTATTGGTACAGACTGATCTTTAAAGTAAGGAGGTATTTTCGACTGAACTAATTTATGATGAAGGATATTGCCTAAGTTGACGCCATCGAGACCTTTGTTGGCAAAGGAAAGTTTAAGAAAAGATCTTTTCTCTTTTTCATCTTTTCCAATGCGAACTGGTTTGAAAAGTCTGTGACTTGCAATATCCGAAATAATAGCTGTAAGTTTGTATTGGTTTGAATGAGGGTTTGTAACAGTGGTTTCCAAACATAAATTGAACAGAGAATGAAGTTTTGAAAGGGGTAATGAATACAGTTTCGTGCGAATGTGATGAATACCTAATGGCTTTTGTATAAATGGCAGCAAGTCATTAATAGAGACATCATGCAAAGTAGGTGATGTATAATGACGATGACCATGACTGCGTCTACGTCGAGGAGTAGAGTTGAAAATATTCATCACATTCACCGAGCTACAGGAAGGACTAGATAGAATACCTATACCATCAATTTTGTCATTGCAACCATATGGTGTCGCAGTTCCCAATTGTCGAATCCAGTAGTCCTCTTTTTGTCTTCTTGATTGTTGGTACAAAACGTCACATTGTTGAGTATTATAGTATGCTACATTTTCAGATCTGTCAATTCTTTCCAGTTTGCAGGATAAATCTGCGTTCTATACATTCATGTATATACATGTATTGCTTTTTTTCTCTCTCAAAAATCAAGGTAGAATCTCTAGTCGGACTTGAACATTATGCCAATTACCAAAATTATTAGTTGTTGTTTATGGCGAAAACGACTGAAATCGACACTACATAAATTTACGGTCACGTTTACGAATTGGTTGATCGATACGATATAGATATAGGAAGATGTGGTGTGAGTGCCAATGAGACAACTCTCCATCCAAATAACAATTTATAAAAGTAAACCATTATAGGTCAATGTACGGCCTTCAACACGGAGCCTTGGCTCACACCGAACAACAAGCTATAAAGGGCCCCAAAAGTACTAGTGTAAAACCATTCAAACGGTAAAACCAACGGTCTAGTCTATATAAAAACGAGAAACGAGAAACACGTATAAATTACATAAACAAACGACAACTACTGTACATCAGATTCCTGACTTAGGACAGGTGCAAACATTTGCAGCGGGATTAAACGTTTTAATGGTACCAAACCTTTTCCTTTTTCTGAAACAATAGTATAACATCACAACATAGAAAACACACGATAAAACATCAATTGAAGGCTTAACTCAATCAAAACGTAAATTAACACACTATGAACGAATAATATGTCTGTTTCTCAACTCAAAAGCGACATGATATCACGGACTTTGATCTTTAGATACCAGAATAGTCATTGTATCTGTAAATGTACCGATTTTGTCCTATTCCCTTGGTTTTTGTTTTTCATCTTTAGGTGTATATAAAGGATTTACGAGATTTGAACATCGTCAAACTATTGATGTCTCTTATTAAACAGTTGTCTTGTGTGACTCTTGAAATGCCTGCACCAGGTCAGGAATATGACAGTTGTTTGCCATTCGTTTGATGTGTTTGGGCTATTGATTTTGCAATTTGATAAGGGACTTTCCGTTTTGAATTTTCCTTGAAGTTCGGTATATTTGTTATTTTACTTTTTGAATAACGGGTTTAATGAGTAACATCATAATTATACACACCTTGCACAGTAGCAACAACAGTAATCTATCCTAATTTTGATCTCTTTTCCTCGAATGTGACCTACCGAATTATACTTATCACCGGGTTTGTACTTACATGAGCAACACAACGGGTGTGACATGTGGATCAGGATCTGCTTACCCTTCCGATGTACTTAAGATCACTTCCTGTTTTTGGTGGTGTTCGTGTTGCTCAGTCTTCGGTTTTCTATGTTGTGTACTGTGTACTGTTGTTTGTCTTTTGGTCATTTTTCGTTTTTTTGCCATGGTGTTGTTAGTTTGTTTTCGACTTATGAGTTTGAATATTCCTTAAATGTCTTTTGTCTGTCTTTTATCAACGGGAAGGTATGTTTTTAAATCATATCAAGGATAAACACTGACTACAGATCTTATGATACCATCGGTGACTAGCAGTCCTCCAGCAGTGGTCTCGATTCATTTCTAGTCAAGCTGTTATATCCTACTGTATACATAGATTCATTATTATTCGTGTGGTACCAATTTTCGTGGTTTTCCTGGGTATAAGTGAACAACGATTTTATTGAAGTGTTCAATATGGTTTTAAGAATGAATTAACACGACTACTTTCTTTAGAAATATTTCTAAACTTAGTATGTAAATCAGGGCTGATATGCATGAAACTACTTAAGTTAAGATTTGTTCCGAACGGACGGATTTTTCACATGTCCTACGATAAATAAGTACTACGATTGTATTTTAACTTACATATCATTTGTATAAATTTGTTAAATTGTTTTACATTAAAAGCTTTTTGCTTATGATCACTAAATTATAGTGTCTAAATATATATGAACGATATATAATTAGTTTAGCCCTGTGGTAGCGAAATCATTGCTTCAATTATTGTTTTACACTTCAATTATTATCAGATTTAAATTTTCCGACTATGATGTGTATTGAAGCAAACAATCTCGCTTATTTTTTTTAAATTTTCAGAAGACCTCTTAAGAAATGTCACTTACACTTTCATTATAGCGTCTGTAAACATATGTAACTTGACAGCCTAATTGATAATGTCTATAAAAAGAATATATATTTAAACATCATGACATGATGTTAGCTTGATTGCGTTAAAACAAAATCTTCCAATGTCATTAATGTTCCAAAGGCAAAGAAATTCTACCTCAGACACAATGAATATACACGATAACCACAAGTAAAACATTTAAATATGTAACCATTATAGTTCCGTATATATTCCTGTTTGCCCTAGTAGTATCTATGTTTTGTAGTATGCCTATTGTCTTGGGTTTTTTTTTCAAGGTATCAAATCTTCATGATTTTTTGTTGGGATTTTTATCAATCTTACAGTCATATTGGACAATCACATTCATGTGACTTTATAAATTATAAGCCAATAACATCCAGTCCTAAACAACTTTGTTAAAGGGTGGTCAAAACCCGAAATAAATGGAAACAATGCTCAAACGAGGTTGACGGAAATTATATACGTTATTTAAATATGACTTTTCATTAACTAGTATATAAAATATATCAAAAAAATGTTAGTTTACTTCCACTTCATTTTGGTCTATAATGATAGTTGTTTCATTGGTAATCATATCACATCTCCTCATTTTTGTGTAATAATTATTCGGTTTTTTTTTCACCTGATGTACTGAATAATTTCAGCGTTTTCATAAAAGTGAAGTAGAGGCTGTGAAGGAACGAAAAAAAAATTCCAGAAAAAACCAAGTAAAACATGAATCTTCAATACAAATCAAAGGGAATAATACAGCATTGTTCAAGGTTCAAAAGTCCGATGTTCTATTCGTTCATTATTGATTGTTTATTCGTCTGTTGTTTTGTTGTTGGTTTTTTTTTGTGTGTGTTACCCTTTTGATATTGTATTCCAATTTTTGTGTTTTTTCTTTTTGATATTATATTCCCATTTCAACTTTTTGTTTTTGTATCATCTACGTTTAAGTATTGAATGTCCTGACCTTGCAAATAGGACATTAAGTGTATATTGAAACATATTGGTGTTATACATCTACTTCGTCATGGGACAATATGATGCAGCATTATTTTCCTTCTATGCAAAATAATGTATTACTTGATCGTTGGCTGTTTTATTATACTAGTCAACAAAAGAAACGGTACAAGGCAATGTATTTTCCATATATAATGAAATTGGATACACTGTACCAAGGTAAATAATTGCCCAATTGGTCTAATATTTACAGAGTGTTATTTTCTTATCAAAACCATTGATTTAAGGCAAATACGCGTATTTTTTTTTTTGCAATTTTTGTTATTTTAAAAATCGTATTTTCACCCGAAAATTCAAAAATCAATATTAGAACTTAAAACTTTAAACTTAAACATGGTCTGCTTAAAATTTGGAATGCCTTTGCAGATATTTGAATACTTAATTCTCATCTTCGAAATTAAAAGTGCCGACTTTTGTCATCATTTTCCACTTTTGTTGACTAGTATATATAACGAAGTATAGAAATAGCAATGTAGCAGGAAAGATCAAATCGAACTTCACCGGACAATTTTAAAGGAGGAGATTGCAAAACAAAGAACATGTTAAGAACTAACAACAGAATACATGAATGAAAGTAAAAACGACAAACAAAAGCTCAAATCCGGGTAGCTGAAATTACATAACATTACAAATTGAAATAAACAGATCATTTCATACAATGTTTTATTGTGTAAACCACATATATGGCATTTGATAGGTACAATTTACTATTTTAATCCGAATAGTATTAGATTTGAAGCTAAATAAACATGAAAATCGATTAAGATTCCACCAAAAAATGTTAGCTTTAACACGGAAACAGTTTACGTGAATCATTTTCATGCATTGTCAATCTAGAGACGAAAAGCTATGATAAAACTATTGTCGATGCTCACTTCTATATGTAATATGAAAAAAAATTAAACTATATAATTTTATTCAGTAATTTGGTTTGCTTCGAACAATCAGTTTAGTAACAGTAATTAGATGCGACTTGAAACTTGTTCATTGACTATTTGTGTGATCAAACATATTAAAAAGATAAAAGTAGATCCGGTCTTTATTATGGGTTGCAGAAAATGAATGAACATGTAATTTATTCGATTTTTTTTAACTACTGCCTGTTTCAGATTCTTTAACCATGGTATGATCTATCTGAAGAATAATCTTTACAGATTAAATAGTCGTGTTGTCCATGTAAATGAGATTTTTTACGTCATTTGTTATTTTATGTTGACAGTACAACTAATTATTTTAACATTGCCACAGTTTTTAATAATGATAACACGTTCCAACATGTTAAATAGGATTAATCTTGACATTGAAATGTGCTGTTCCTAACTTGACATTGAAATTTTCTGTTCCTAACTAAAACATCATTTTGGATTTGAATAACTCTGGTTGTGTTTGGAATTAACTTAAATGAACTGAATAAGACCATGTCTAAACATAATTCCCCAGTACACGTCACCAGACAACTATATTCTATTCTACTAGCTTTAGGAACAAGACGAACAGCGAGATTTGTCGAGATTTTCTCCTGTTTCTTGGCGAGGACAAAACATTTACCGATATGTTCAATATTATTTTAACCGTGAAATTTAATGAATATGCTCATGTTCATTGTTTGGATGCTAATCGGACGCTAAAATCAACCGTAACGTAAACAGTCATTTGAATATATACCGCCGCGCATGACACATACAGAATACCGTGTTAACAACTAGTATACGATCGTGTAAATTTGTATACATGTATGTGTATAGATAAATTGGTTATTGCAGGACAAAATAATTCTGATGGACTGGGTATTTATAAAAGAGCAAGTTTTTTGTCCCTCGACATTACCATTTCCCTATTGTATAGTTTGTTATTCTTCTTGATTAAATAAACTGACTATTGCTCTGTGAAAAGCTGTGCATATCGATACAATAATGACAAGCAAATATAAGCAGAAGAACAAGCGGTCTAAAACAAGGGCGACAATTCGCCATTCTCGTGTTATTCTTTCTTTAATTTCTTTTTCTTCTGTTTTATCCGACCATCGTTGCAAATGGTTTCTGATTTCTTTGACATCTCCCTCTACAGACGACAGAAGAGTCTGAGAAATACTAGTCGGAATCGGAGGACAAGGTTCGTCGTCTGTATTTTGGATACCGTTTTGCATTGGTTTCCAACTGTCCTCTGTCTGTGTTTCAAAATAACCCACTTTGTCATACTTAAATCGTTTTTCTCTGTTTTTCATATTGATATTATTTGTAATTCGTGATGTATCTGTTGAACAGGAATTGTAAGACACTTGTCCTTTCATACATAAAATTCTGGCAAATCCGTTTACAAAAAGCTGAAACATAAAGTAGAATATAAAAATATTTTGAATCTACTACAATGGTAGTTAATTCCAAAACCGATTCTACCGTAAGGTATCTCTAATGTTCATATTTCATTATATCAGTTTATTCTGACAGAAGTTGCAGTATCGTTTTTATCAACTATTGTTATTATCATTATTGTTATCATTATCTTTATAAAAAATGGAGCAAAATAAATGCCATTTTTGCAATTTTACTGCAAACACCATTAGTATAATATTTATAACATTTACGATACTAATTTGACTGCACCAGATGCGCAATTGACAATTAATTGTCGCTTAATACGTTGGCAATACTTTTATTATAGGAATCGTTGCCTGGGGTTTTACTTAACAAACAATTCATGACACCCCGTGCCATATTACAGTTGATGAAGCGTGTGGTTCATCTATCCAGAAGTATATTACCAAAGTTAAGGTCTATACGTGTTTAGATGATCAAATGGTCTATTAATTGCCTTTCTGTACAAAACGACATAGCCAAATCAGGTCGGTAGTTTCCTCGTTTGAATTGTTTTACATTTGTCCTGACGTAGCCTTTTTAGCTTGCTTTGTGGTATGGGTTTTGCTCATTGTTGAATGTCTCATATGTGGCCTATAGTTGCTAACTTCTACGTCATTATGTCTCTGGTGGAGAGTTGTCTCAAAGGCAATCATACCACATCTTCTTATTTTTGTATGGACTGCTTGTTATATTTTACTAAGATGTTAAAGCGTTCAACCAAAGCAGCAAAGTTGTCAAAACGCTTTTAATGTCGTGAAATGTTCTTAATGGACGGTGATGTTCCTCTGGCACCATCTTAAGGTGTTTATATATCCCAACTCGTTCGTTATGCCCGTGTCTGTAGTGACGTTTTGGATTTCAATGAGCGTAATCTATGTATTACTGGTAAATTATTAAGTCAGGGATTTCGTTACCACAAATTACTTAAAACCTTTACTAAGTTCTTCCATAGATACAAAGATTTAGTTTGCAAGTTTTGTTGTACCTGTAAAAACTTATTTCAGACGGAATAGCACATCCTAAATTTTACGGTGAAGTTGTTAACCAAGCCCAGAAATTTATATACGATCCTGGTAAACTTATCAATCCTTTAAATAAACTTATTCTAAAAGGTTACCAATTCAACACTGTAATTAGATCTTTGAATATTGTTTTTATTGGTATGAATATTGATTTTGTTATCAGTAAATTAAAACCATACTAAATAGCTTTGTTATCAAATATGCACTTTAACGGTTCTTCATGTTTTTCTCCAACTGTTAATGAAGTCTTTAACTAAATCCATTGGATGTTGGATGTGTACTGATTGATATTTTAGTTTTAGATACATGATTTTTTTATTAGTTGTTATTGGCTTTGAACTAGCTGTCAGTAACTGCGAGTACTCTCAGATCTGTACTTAGTGTCTTTTTTGTTGTTAGGGATGAGGGATGGAGAAATACCCTGCCACGTCCGATCTGTGTTTATGTTTGATGTTTTTCTTCTTTGTATCGATCTGATGAGTTAACCCTTTTTCAACTGATTTTTATTGTTGGTCTTATGTTGTGCTGTAATACTACTGTCCCAGGTTAGGGGAGGGTTGAGCGCTCACAAACATGTTTAACCCCGCCACATTCTTTATCTGCCTGTCCCAAGTCAGGAACCTTTAGGTCAGTGGTTTTCTTAGGTTCATGTCTGTCATATTTGTTTTCGTAAATTGTTTTGTTATAAATTAGGCCGTTAGTTTTCTCAATTGAATCGTTTCATATTTTTTATGTTGGGGCCTCTTATAGCCGACTATGCGGTATGGGTTTTTCTCATTATTGAATGCCGTACGGTTGCCTATAATTGCTTACATCCAATTTATCTGAACTTTGATGGATAGTTGTCTCATTGGCAATCATACCTCATCTCCTTTTTTTATATTTGTTAATACTATAGTTTACTTGCCGATTTGACACATTTTGGCACTTCCGTTCTGGAACCCCGGAAGTACAAATTGACAACGATCACTGATAAGAATGTTGACAGCGTTATCAGTATCATATTTAGACAGTAGTATGCACCTGTAAAATATTGAAGAAAGGTTAATAGAAAACTATTTGGATACGATAGTTTTATATATATATATATATATATATATATATATCAATGTATCGGTATACATGTCCCTCATCAATGCTATATTGAAGCAAGACGCTGAAAAAACAAAAATCTATCAGATTTCGCGCAGTTTTCTTGTCAGTCCATGAGTATTTTGACATAAACCTAATGTTATTTCATCTGATTCTTATACGTCTTTGGTTTACTGTATGTAGGTTTATTTTATGCAACGTGAATATTGAGTGTCATTTAAAAAACTTCCATTCTGTTGAACAGTGTTACAATTAAATCATTTCATACACTATAATATGTACCGATATCTGAACTAAAGACCGAGAAATGACTGTGGTAGCCGTTTTGCATGTATACGGATAATTTAATACCTTAGAGTTAGTACAATTATTTTCCAACAAATCGTAACAGTATGATAAATGTATTATTATTGTCTAGCCAAGTTGAGTTCAGTTTTAATGCCCCACCTACGATAGTAGAGGGGCATTATGTTTTTTGGTCTGTGCGTCCGTTCGTCCGTCCGTCCGTCCGTCCGTCCGTTCGTCCGTCTGTCCCGCTTCAGGTTAAAGTTTTTGGTCAAGGCTGTTTTTGATGAAGTTGAAGTCCTATCAACTTGAAACTTAGTACACATGTTCCCTATGATATGATCTTTCTAATTTTAATTTTACGGTCCACTGAACATAGAAAATGATAGTGCGTGTGAGGCATCCGTGTACTATGGACACATTCGTGTTCAAATTCAATTTCAGTGATGTTATTCCAATAAGTTCAATAGGCATATTTGTAATAACATTGCTGCCTTGTATACGCCCTTCTACCATCAGGTAGTCAAGATTTTGAAAGGACGTTTCTTTAGCAGTATTCCTTTTAATCTTTTTAAAATTTTTGTTGTATTTATATTAGTTATTATTTCTTTTGGTGGAGTACGTGTTGTTCGAGCTGTTGTTTTCTGTGTAGTGTTTTACTTATTGTTGTTTGTCTTTTCGTCGTTTTTCTTTTAATTCATGGTGTAGTTAGTTTTTTTGGGGGGAGGGCACTTGCCTTCTTGGTTACTTCTTTCTCTTTTTAAAGTTTTTTTTTCAATTCATGAATGCATTTATATAATATGTGCTGAAAAACTAATATCATCCAATATAATAAACTGCAGAGATATATCAATAATCTAAATAAACACTTTTAGTGACAATGTTTGGGGAAAGTAATATTGAGTGCTTTCTGTTTGCTTTCCATTTCATTCAACTTCGGTTGATTATTTAATTTTAAACTTCAAAACCAAAGTCATATCTGAAGTATAAACACAACTTTTCATCAACAGTTACAATGCCGTGTTTAGATGATCAAATGGTCTATTAATTGCCTTTCTGTACAAAACGACATAGCCAAATCAGGTCGGTAGTTTCTCGTTTGAATTGTTTTACATTTGTCCTGACGTAGCCTTTTAGCTTGCTTTGTGGTATGGGTTTTGCTCATTGTTGAATGTCTCATATGTGGCCTATAGTTGCTAACTTCTACGTCATTATGTCTCTGGTGGAGAGTTGTCTCAAAGGCAATCATACCACACCTTCTTATTTTTGTATGGACTGCTTGTTATATTTTACTAAGATGTTAAAGCGTTCAACCAAAGCAGCAAAGTTGTCAAAACGCTTTTAATGTCGTGAAATGTTCTTAATGGACGGTGATGTTCCTCTGGCACCATCTTACGGTGTTTATATATCCCAACTCGTTCGTTATGCCCGTGTCTGTAGTGACGTTTTGGATTTCAATGAGCGTAATCTATGTATTACTGGTAAATTATTAAGTCAGGGATTTCGTTACCACAAATTACTTAAAACCTTTACTAAATTCTTCCATAGATACAAATATTTAGTTTGCAAGTTTTGTTGTACCTGTAAAACTTATTTCAGACGGAATAGCACATCCTAAATTTTACGGTGAAGTTGTTAACCAAGCCCAGAAATTTATATACGATCCTGGTAAACTTATCAATCCTTTAAATAAACTTATTCTAAAAGGTTACCAATTCAACACTGTAGTTAGATCTTTGAATATTGTTTTTATTGGTATGAATATTGATTTTGTTATCAATAAATTAAAATCATACTAAATAGTTTTGTTATCAAATATGCACTTTAACGGTTCTTCAATCTGTCGATACCTTTATTTTGGCATTGCACAAGGTCATGTTTTTCTCTGACTGTTAATGAAGTCTTTACACTAAATCCATTGGATGTTGGATGTGTACTGATTGATATTTTAGTTTTAGATACATGATTTTTTATTAGTTGTTATTGGCTTTGAACTAGCTGTCAGTAATGCGAGTACTCTCAGATCTGTACTTAGTGTCTTTTTGTTGTTAGGGATGAGGATGGAGAAATACCCTGCCACGTCCGATCTGTGTTTATGTTTGATGTTTTCTTCTTTGTATCGATCTGATGAGTTACCCCTTTTTCAACTGATTTTTATTGTTGTTCTTATGTTGTGCTGTTACACTACTGTCCCAGATTAGGGGAGGGTTGAGCGCTCCAAAACATGTTTAACCCCGCCACATTCTTTATCTGCCTGTCCCAAGTCAGGAGCCTTTAGGTCAGTGGTTATTGTAGGTTCATGTCTGTCATATTTGTTTTTCGTAAATTGTTTTGTTATAAATTAGGCCGTTAGTTTTCTCAATTGAATCGTTTCATATTTTTCATGTCGGGGCCTTTTATAGCCGACTATGCGGTATGGGTTTTTCTCATTATTGAAGGCCGTACGGTTGCCTATAATTGCTTACATCCACTTTATCTGAACTTTGATGGATAGTTGTCTCATTGGCAATCATACCTCATCTCCTTTTTTTTATATTTGTTAATACTATAGTTTACTTGCCGATTTGACACATTTTGGCACTTCCGTTCTGGAACCCCGGAAGTACAAATTGACAACGATCACTGATAAGAATGTTGACAGCGTTATCAGTATCATATTTAGACAGTAGTATGCACCTGTAAAATATTAGAGAAAGGCTAATAGAAAACTATTTGGATACGATAGTTATATAGATAAATCAATGTATCGGTATACATGTCCCTCATCAATGCTATATTGAAGCAAGACGCTGAACAAAAATCTATTTTGACATAAACCTAATGTTATTTCATCTGATTCTTATTCGTCTTTGGTTTACTGTATGTATGTTTATTTCATGCAACGTGAGTACTTAGTGTCATTTAAAAAACTTCCATTCTGTTGAACAGTGTTACAAGTAAATCATTTCATACATTGTAATATGTACCGATATCAGAACTAAAAACCGAGAAATGACTGTGATAGCCGTTTTGCATGTTATTTTTCCAAAGACTGCCAGTGTATACCGATAATTTTATATCTTAGAGTTAGAACAATTATTTTCCAACAAAATGTAACAGTATGATAAATGTATTATTGTCTAGCCAAGATGAGTGAGTTCAGTTTTTATGCCCCACCTACGATAGTAGAGGGCATTATGTTTTTGGTCTGTGCGTCCGTTCGTCCGTCCGTGTCCGTCCGTCCGTCCGTCCGTTCGTCCGTCTGTCCCGCTTCAGGTTAAAGTTTTTGGTCAAGGCTGTTTTGATGAAGTTGAAGTCCTATCAACTTGAAACTTAGTACACATGTTCCCTATGATATGATCTTTCTAATTTTAATTTTACGGTCCACTGAACATAGAAAATGATAGTGCGTGTGAGGCATCCGTGTACTATGGACACATTCTTGTTCAAATTCAATTTTAGTGATGTTATTCCAATAAAGTTCAATAGGCATCTTTGTAATAACATTGCTGCCTTGTATACGCCCTTCTACCATCAGGTAATTAAGATTTTGAAAGAACGTTTCATTAGCAGTATTCCTTTTAATCTTTTTAAAATTTTTGTTGTATTTATATTAGTTATTATTTCTTTTGGTGGAGTACGTGTTGTCCGAGCTGTTGTTTTCTGTGTAGTGTTTTACTTATTGTTGTTTGTCTTTTCGTCGTTTTCTTTTAATTCATGGTGTAGTTAGTTTTTTTGGGGGAGGGACTTGCCTTCTTGGTTACTTCTTTCTTTTTAAAGTTTTTTTTCAATTCATGAATGCATTTATATAATATGTGCTGAAAACTAATATCATCCAATATGATAAACTGCAGAGATATATCAATAATCTAAATAAACACTTTTAGTGACAATGTTTGGGAAAGTAATATTGAGTGCTTTCTGTTTGCTTTCCATTTCATTCAACTTCGGTTGATTATTTAATTTTAAACTTCAAAAACCAAAGTCATATCTGAAGTATAAACACAACTTTTCATCAACAGTTACAATGCCACTAATATCAAAGACTTTATTCAGCCAATTCCAAGGTGTTTCAACTGGAAACATGTCAATTAAATGAAAAGGAAACACAGTTATTCTTGACAAGCTTTATCGAACAAATAGACAAATATTTTCATTGCTTGTTTAATAGAAGTGAATCAAGAGTCCCCGAGGAAATCACAGTTGCTCAAAATAACCAACAGTCTCGAAACAAAACATCTTTCAAAAGTACAATCAATTGATTCTAGAGATCGTCAAATTAGGTTCAGATTGACGCTGTTAAAGACACTTATGGTCCCATGATAATAACGGGTTTAGTAAAGAGATATTGTTTAAGTAGTTATCGTTTTTTATTCTGGTGAAAATGAACACTTTCTTTATTATCCTAACTTTTCAAGGTTATATTAAGTCACGATTTCCACATAGTAAACTGAAAGTCGTAGTAAGCTGTAAGCCTAGACCCAAGTGTGATAAAATCAGTTCCGGCTTTATATAAATCACGTTTAGTTATAAATATCTTTACATTACTAACGATTTTGGTTGTAAGTCTGAGACAGACTTGCAGTGCAATCTGTTGTGTGTTCCTTTAAAAAAATCTGATTTTGTTTAAACAGGAAAATCGTCTTACAACAATAGAGCAATGATGAATGATCCATTAATAATAAGTTCTTCTTTATGTAAACCAGAACCACAGAAGACGAAATCAAGTCAAAATGTGATTCATTATTAAAATGTAAACATGGATCAAAGACTCCAATGGCTAATTTCTTGAACTATAAAGAATGGTCTATACTGAACGTTGAAATATATGGCAATATGAATTGTAAAAATTTAAACAATTCTTTAAACAACTCCATAATTGAACGTGTACACAATCTCAATATGTTTCAAAGATCTGGGTTAAAACAAAACAAAAATGTAACCATCTTTAGATATTTTTTGCAGTAAAAATCACTAAGTTCCCAGTCTGGATAACAGAACAAAATTATTCAAACAATTCCAAATAGCAGGTTTACAACTTTAATAATTACAATCATCTTTGGAGTTTTAAAGATCTGGATTTAAAATTATAGAGGAGATGATTACACTAAATTGCTACCGTCTTTTGTAATTTTGCTGAAAAATAACCAAGTACCCAACTTCAGAGAAATAGGTGTACAACTTCAACATGTGTGCAATCTCTCTGTGCATTTTCAAGGATATGGGTGAAAACTGTAGGAGAATAAGATTGCACAAAACTGGTACCGCCTTTCGTACATTTTTCTGAAAATGACTACTAGTAAATTCCCCAAGTCTGGAAAAATGGAATAACATTCCTCAAACAATTCCATAACATCAGGTGCACATCTTCAATATGTGTATAATGTTTCTGTGAATCATCAGTGATCTGGGTTGATTACACAAATTAGGTACCCACTTTTGTCTGTCTGTTCTCCCGCTCAACATTACCATGCTACTCAGCTGGTTTTGTCCAACACCGCCAAAAAAAGCAGAAAAATAAAAAGGTTGTTCTCTGATTGCTTCTTAGTATGTAATGTGATTCGGTTCTGTAATTCGTTCAATATATAGGAATGAGGAACCATCATCAACACTTTCTTTCACTTTATGTTTATCATAAAGAACTGTAGTTTACAAAGAAAACGTTCCCTCAACTTTCACAAGGCAAACATTTCAGAGATCGGTACGGTTTTCTATACGATAATACTTTATATAATAGCGTAACTTTGGTATTGAATAAAATACTGGAAACATTATAAAATCATTAAAGGAATTGAGGATATACCTTCTGACAAAGATTTTTTGTTGTCAGAACAAATGCCCGTGGGAATAATTGTAAACTGTTGAAACTTCGTTGTAACACATGAATTTGATTGAGACAATTTGCACAGCATATACTAAATGATTAGATTAACCTACGAGTGGATGTAATTTCATTAAAATCTGTTCATACTTTAAAATTAATTTAAACCCTCATTTAAGAGACTGTGATGTATGACTTTAAGGACTGATTTGGACGCTAATGCTATATTCGTTATTATACACTGTGAATAATTGGACCAAACCATGCAAGATTTATGCTTGAATAGTAGTTTTGAAATATTACCAATATATTGTGAGCTAAAAGGATTAATTCCTCCCTACGAGCCACAGAAACATTATTTCAACTTACACATTAGTTGAAAGGTACATTGATAAAGGGTGATGCATGTGGCATATTCAGGACGAAAACAAGAAAAGCAATTAATTTGATAAAATATGACAAGTGAAACAACTGGAATGAAGGATGAAAAAGGTTGAAAAGTTAGAACTTTGACTCGAAAAGAGCGAATTTAACATGTATATGACTTGGAACATCCCCCAAGAGGTATTTGATATAACGTCCACATTCCAACCGACGGTGTCTGCGTATTGCGCATGGGTTATATTACCGAATGGGAGTAGTCCAGGTAACAATATATTTATACCCCAGCCGACCATTTTGGAAGGGCTATGAAAATACGGCTAACAGATAACGCAAATGGTATATCAAAAACACATCGATCTTACATATTGATCAGTTGAAGGACTCAATATGACTTTGAGATGAAGAACAGCAATAAAATCGCTGTTCCTTTGCCCTCTTGTTTGTTTTTTGCTGTGCATGTTCCGATTTTGTGTCATGGATGGATACCCCATAAAATTTGTTTTTCTTGTATATGTTCTAGCAATTTTTCAGCTGTTTTCAAATTTCATTAAGACCTTTTTACAAAACATGTTACTTGCCGAAAAAAGCAAGATTGAAGACTTTACTTATTTTACGAGATCCGCTTGTCTAATTTTATTCTCAACAACAATCACTATCTCAATAAAAGACTAGCAGCCAACAAACGGTCTTCAACAATAGACAGGTATCAATACAATATGTCACGCTCTAAATGGCGCCGAAAAAAAGTGTGAATAAATTTGATAGAAACTGTCAAAGATCTGCTATCAATTCCAAATTCCCCAATGACAAAAATAACAACATTAAGCTACACGACAAAGGACAACACTTATAAGATTCCTGACCAGACAGGAACATCATGAACTTTTCATCAGGACCATTATAAAACATTAATCAAGTACTTCTACGAACAAAAAAAAACTGGGGTGATCTCAGGTGCTTCGGAAGGGTAAGCAGTTCTGCTACACACGAGCACCCGTTGTGTTGCTCATGTAAGCACAAACCCGGTTTTAAAAGAATGATAACAAAGTTTTAGTCACTTATCTGTTATATTCAACATAATAACATTTTATGAAAAATAACCCATTCTGATGATCTAAAGTACTAAAAACCAAATGACGGTTCATGATTTCCATTAAAATCAAGACATAATTGCATTCTTATTCGACACAAACAAAAGTTTAAGTATCTTTATCCTTAGACTGTTCACATTTTATCATTTAAAATAGCTGATTGAAAATAACGGTGCTTTAATATTAACAAAAAGAAGAAATATTGGCATATTTATACAATACGAACATTTTATATGATTTCCATTTAAATGAAGAAATGATTGCACTCTTATTCAACACAACCCAAAGTTAATGTATCGTTATCCTTAGATTATTCACATTTTATAAGGAATAACTCATCCAGGGGCATTAAAAATGACTGATTGCAAATAAAGGTGCATTAATTTGGATAAAAAGAAGAAATATGGAAATTATTGAACAATGCAAATAAAATTTTGATAACTTTTCTCTTACATTCATCATCTTTTATGCATAACAACCCATTCTGACGTTCAAAAAGTTCTAAAAACCAATGACGGTATATGATTTCCATTAAAATGAAGAAAAACCTGCAGTCTTATTCAACACAAACAAAGGTTTACGTATCTTTAATCTTATTAACATTTTATGAAAACTATCTCATTTAGTAGCATACAAATGCATGATTCCTAAAGAGGGTGCGTCTCCATTGTAAACGTTACATTTCTATGTAGCAACATTCCATCTGCGCCTGCATATGGAGTATATATCTCTCATTTGATACGATCTTCCAGAGTAAGCATTTCCTATTATTATTTCCTAATAGAGAGTTGCTGCTCACAAAGAAGCTTTTTAACCAAGAGTTCAGTGTGATGAAGTAATGGAATATCTCTTTCACAGATGACGACGGATATGTTCCAATTGGTGTTACCACAATCCCGTCCTCTTTTTCTCCAATGTTACCTACTGAATTAGACTTATTAACAAATTTATACTTAAATGAGCATCAATCTTAAGTTTTCTACGTTGTGTTTTGTAGACTGTTGTTTCGTCTTTTCGTCGTTCTGCGGTTGTTGCCATGGCATTGTCAGTTCCCTTTCGACTTATGAGTTTGAATATTCCTTTGGTAATCAAGAATTTTTGCTCGGCAATAAAAGTAACAACACTTGTTAAGGAACATCAAAGGTTCATACTTGTCAAATCTGGTTCCATTTCATTTAAGTCAAGACAATTCGAATCTAGAATAAGCAAAGGCGGTCATGTCTGTGAACTTATCTGCATCAAAACTATACACTTACAGAGAACCTCGACCGAAATGTTTTTTTCAAGTTTTTTTTTATTATTTTATTATGTTAAGCTGGTTTTCAAGCATATGATTAAAATATAGAATGTCAACGGACTGACGACTCTATTTATAATACAATGTTGACTGGTCAGCACTCTTTGGGAAAGTGGAAGAAGATGTACGGCAAAGTTTCATACAGCAGATGAATAATACGAAGAGGAAAATTACAACTACTAAACACAGAGAATACATAAAAGCGTGCGCTAAATTGACCGATGCCAAATCTTTCTGAACTGTACAGTCGCTTTCACCTGTTAAGATGAAAGTATATATCTAAATCATTCTAGTGCATGTTTCAAAAAACTAGCTTACCTATAAGGGGTATAGATGAGGCAGCTGGTGGTGTTGATTCGGCTAATAATAACAACAGAACAAAGAAGGCTACAAAAATATTCATGCCTGAAAATAAAGTGAAAACCATATACAAACAGTAGTCTTAAACAAAGAGGTCACCAAAACTGAAAGTAACATTTTCTTACATTTGCTCAAATCATCCCTATTTAAGACGTTGAAAGACGTTCAATATTAAAAAAATATGCTGAAAATTGTACTTTTCATTAGTTTGATCTCACAATTAATGTCGAAGACATGAATTTTTTTTTTTTCAAGCTTGAATAAAAATAATAATAATAAGGGGCCTCGGTGTTCGAGTAGTCTAAGTAGTCGAACTACTGTAGCACTAGTCAACATTGAGGTTGTGAGTTCGAACCCCGGAATTGGCAGATACATTCGACTCCAATCTTAACTGATTAGGATTGTCAATTTTCCTGACGAAAGTTGGTGGTTCTCTCCGGGCAATCCTGCATCCTCAGCCAATAAAAACTGACCTCTACGAAATAGCCAATAGTGCTGATAGTGGCGTTAATAACCAATCAATCAATCAAACTCGAGTGCGGAGGAGCTATTAGCTGCTTTTTATGGAACAAATTTGACGTTTTTGAAAAGAGCGGTTTAAATGAGAGAGAGAGAGAGCGAGAAATTTTAAATAAAACTGTTATTCGATATTTCAATTTTCTGTTGTTTTTCCAGCAATCAGTCACTTATTGTATACGACGGAAAGGGAGGGGATGGTTAACGACCTTGACTACCCATGAGGGTCTTGTACGGTCGGTACAGGTACACAAATAAGTTTTGCTTTATATGTACTTGTTAGAAAAAAATGTCCTGGTACCCCGATGCCATGTTGAGCAAGCATTAATGTAAATATTTCTTTTTGTGTAACAGTTCATTTTGAGTCATCCTCGCGGTCCGCGTTTAAACTATGTCGATTTCTTTAAAAATAATAAGAGACAAACAGCTAAAGCTTCAAGTGCCGGGTGTTTCGAAGCGAGTACAAATAAATTTTATATTTTCCGACAATGAACATACATTGAATATTTATCCGTCAATACGATCTGATAAATATATCTCATTTATCTCGTCCGTTCCATTAAAGTTTTAATAATTTTATCAATTTTTCTGGCAACGGACATCTGATGCCGACGGAATTCTCAGTTGTAATCATATTATAAAATAATCATCTGCTACTGTTATTTATTATCATATTTTTCTTCACGGGTTTTTTTTTTTTTTTTTTTTTTTTTTAAATCTTACAATTCAGTGACTTAATAAACTGTAAAGAATAAAACTGAATAATAAAATAATCATCTGCTACTGTTATTTATTATCATATTTTTTTCTTCACGAGTGAAAAACTGTACTGTTGATAGAACATATATTTATTTGCAATTTATGGTCACATGTCACTTGAAATGTTAATGTAGGTTTTTAAATGTAAAGATGAAATAACTCGAATTGTTAGAAACATGTAATTTATTGAATATTCAATCTTCCTCGGGTAGAACTGCAAGAAATGCAATCAAAGAAGCGAAATTTTCGATAATGACTCTAACTGAAATTACAAGTAGATCATTACTATTTAAAATTAAATAAAGGATTTAGGTCGGAAAGCATTGCTAATTTCATTCGAATTTTGAAATAAATGCTTCCAATCAAGAAAACATTTATTGCACGTTTACCAGCAAAAGAATATGGAACGCTAATGTAACATACCTTTATTAGATTTTTTAACACTAATATAAAGATAGGACTATTAGACTTTTATGCATTAACAAAATTGGTATTGATTGTTTTCTATTCTCAGCTCAACAATTACACATAATAATCACCTGCTGATACTCCAAGATTCACAGTGTAACTGAAATGACTGTCATGCAAGTGGGAGGTTTGGCGCGCGCGCACCGTGTAACTCAGGTTCAACTCATCACTTTCATTCTTAAGTGCCTGTAACAAATCAGGACTATGATAGTCAACCGCCAGTGCTCCAATGATTGCTCGTTTAAAGAGCCTTTTCCTTAAAAGCTAGTTCAAATTGACATTGGTTTTGTATGAATATTCATTACAGTTTAGTAAATTGATTAGTCATTGTTTAAAAATAAATCGTACTCTTTATTACCATGTCCAAATCTCCGCTCCCTACTTGTTTTACTCTCTTAATATAGAGAAACAATTATCCTACATGAAAGTAACACGTGCGTACGAAGCACTTTGACCTTCACTAGGAACGTTAAAACCCCAACATTTGAAAACCAGTGAATACTTATAAACGATAGGAGCTATATGAACAAAAGGACATAAAAAGAAGGGTCATATTTAGCTAAGTTCAACTGTCTCAAAATTCTTTTTTGGGGGGTTTTGTTTGGCAAAATGTAATTAAAGCCATATAAATTTTGATTGGTGTTAATATCAAACGCAAAAAGTGTAGATATATTTTACAATTTATCGTTCCTTCTGTATGGATTTCGGTTGAGTGCGTAGGATAAGAAATCTGCTAAACGATGGATGTTTTACACTGAATTTTCTTCGTTTTAATTCAGAAACTTACTTTATGTCTTTTTACATAATGAATGAAATTAAGAAACAAATGTCAATATTGCTTTGGTTTATAAATAGCCGATTGACAAAAGTTACCGAAAGCAATTGTTTCATTATAATAATGTACTTAAAAGTAATACCTAAATGCAGTATTTTTCATTTAAGTTGACTATAATTTGACGTAATTGTGGTGAAATGTATTTGGAGTTACATAACGTGTTGATGAAGTAAAAGTAGACTAATTATTCATTTTTATGTAAGTGTTTCACCCACGTACATAGGCAATGTCAATTAAACATTGCTTCAAAGAAGTAATGTCAATTTTAAAAAGTCTTTCAATCTTTGCTCAAATTCACAGTGTTTGTACTGTGAGTTCCAACCAACATTGTTACGTATTTCATAAACATGTGACCAAATAACAACTGATTAAAAATGGTTTAAAACTGCAATTTGGATGAATTCTGACAAACTTTTAGTATTTTTTCTAAAAATGAAAAAGAAGGACATTCGTAAACAAAACCAAAATTCTGTAGGAAGACTAACTAAGTTTTTTTCTGCTCTGTGGTCGGGTTGTTGTCTCTTTGACGCATTCCTCGTTTCCATTCTCAATTTTAATATCTCCTAAATACAAATTATTTCATTATCATGGTTAACAAATATATATATATATATATATATACTATTTAGTCTCTTTAAATTCAAAGTTCAAATTCTAGTATGGTTCAACAACTTTCTGATTTTGATCGTGCGAGCGAAAAATACCAGGAAATTGACCCTGCCTCTTTGGTAATGTTGTTAAAACAATAAATAACACGAATAAAGCAAACATAAACTGCAAAGAGAACTCATAGATAATTCATCATTTTTAGACTCGGAGCGAGTTAGGGCTCGAAAAATGGTACAGATATGTATTTATTCATAAAAAACTGTGCGACTTTGAAATACCTTTTTTATTGTGTTGTTGGGTTGTCTCATTGCGTTATACCTCTCCTCTACTGTTCAGCCAAATATTTTTGAAAACTAAAACACAATAATGCACAATAATACCACTGCAATATTGAAATAAGTTTTTGTTGTTAAAATATTTTTAGAAGAAAACAAAGGTTTCTTTTACCTTCTTCAAGATTTCTTGTCCCCGTTCATACCCGTACCAACCAAAACATAACTATCTTCCGCCAACATGTTTTAGAAAGCCAAAGTTTTACTCTCTTAATATAGAGAAACAATTATCCTACATGAAAGTAACACGTGCGTACGAAGCACTTTGACCTTCACTAGGAACGTTAAAACCCCAACATTTGAAAGCCAGTAAATACTTACAAACGATAGGAGCTATATGAACAAAAGAGACATAAAAAGAAGGGTCAAATTTAGCTAAGTTCAACTGTCTCAAAATTCTTTTTTGGGGGGTTTTGTTTGGCAAAATGTAATTAAAGCCATATAAATTTTGATTGGTGTTAATATCAAACGCAAAAAGTGTAGATATATTTTACAATTTATCGTTCCTTCTGTATGGATTTCGGTTGAGTACGTAGGATAAGAAATATGCTAAACGATGGATGTTTTACACTGAATTGTCTTCGTTTTAATTCAGAAACTTACTTTATGTCTTTTTTACATAATGAATGAAATTAAGAAACAAATGTCAATATTGCTTTGGTTTATAAATAGCCGATTGACAAAAGTTACCGAAAGCAATTGTTTCATTATAATAATGTACTTAAAAGTAATACCTAAATGCAGTATTTTTCATTTAAGTTGACTATAATTTGACGTAATTGTGGTGAAATGTATTTGGAGTTACATAACGTGTTGATGAAGTAAAAGTAGACTAATTATTCATTTTTATGTAAGTGTTTCACCCACGTACATAGGCAATGTCAATTAAACATTGCTTCAAAGAAGTAATGTCAATTTTAAAAAGTCTTTCAATCTTTGCTCAAATTCACAGTGTTTGTACTGTGAGTTCCAACCAACATTGTTACGTATTTCATAAACATGTGACCAAATAACAACTGATTAAAAATGGTTTAAAACTGCAATTTGGACGAATTCTGACAAACTTTTAGTATTTTTCTAAAAATGAAAAAGAAGAACATTCGTAAACAAAACCAAAATTCTGTCGGAAGACTAACTAAGTATTTTTTCTGCTCTGTGGTCGGGTTGTTGTCTCTTTGACGCATTCCTCGTTTCCATTCTCAATTTTAATATCTCCTAAATACAAATTATTTCATTATCATGGTTAACAATGTCCATCGTTGCAAAATTCTAGGAAAACATTTAAACTTCGTAATTTGGTATCAAAATTGATTTCAGTAACAATGTTTACCACTGAATTGACCCTGCCTCTTTGGTAGTGTTGTTAAAACAATAAATAACACGAATAAAGCAAACATAAACTGCAAAGCGAACTCATAAGATAATTCATCATTTTTAGACTCGGAGCGAGTTAGGGCTCGAAAAATGGTACAGATATGTATTTATTCATAAAAAAAAACTGTGCGACTTTGAAATACCTATTTTTATTGTGTTGTTGGGTTGTCTCATTGCGTTATACCCCTCCTCTACTGTTCAGCCAAATATTTTTGAAAAACTAAAAACACAATAATGCACAATAATACCACTGCAATATTGAAATAAGTTTTTGTTGTTAAAATATTTTTTTAGAAGAAAACAAAGGTTTCTTTTACCTTCTTCAAGATTTCTTGTCCCCGTTCATACCCGTACCAACCAAAACATAACTATCTTCCGCCAACATGTTTTAGAAAGCCAAAGACATATAAAGGCTGGGTATCTATTTAACCAATGTTACCATATGAGAACGGCTTATATTAACCATGATAACGTCGAGGATAATTTTGACTAGAGATATTTGAAACTTAAGTATGAACACATTTTACAAATTTCATCAACCGTGCCGCAATTAATGTTTTCCACCGTTATTTCCTATAGTGTAGGAACAAATTAATTTTAACTGTAAAATAAGGGTGACTACCAGTCCCCCTACGATACCATCCACCATGTAGCCAGTGCAATGGCATGATTTTAATTTAAACATTTTGTATGTAAATTTTGTTTATAAAATTACGTTAAACAAGGTTGTTACTCCCTCAAGTATATAAAGTTGAACTTAGACGAGTTTGCCTTTTATGTTTATGGTCGTTGTGGTAGCTCTCAGACGTTTTAAATGCTTTTGATCTAGAGCGTATTTAATAAAATTTAATAAAAAATAACGGGTTGTAAGCATAATAATAATACTTACTTTATATGTTAAACTTGTTTATATCAGGTAGTTACAATAAATAATTCTTTAGGACACAAAGACTCATTTAATTCCTCCTTATAGGAAGATATAATAACGGTTATTTTTAGATTGAGGAACCCAATTTCCCATAGCAGGTATATCTTTAATACGTTCAACTTATTTAAGAGAAACTCGACAGCTAAACAACAAAGTTTGATGGCAGACATATACGTTATTACCAAAAGAAATGTTTCTGACTTGATCAGACTGTCTGGTGTGAAATATTTTTCTTTTATTCTGACGTTCTTTTTTTATTTTATTTCTTTTCCGTTCTATGTAATTAAACTGTATAATACGTTTTTCTCGAAATTTGCAAAAACGGTCATACATCAAGAAAGAGGAATTACGTTGGATAATTGAAGTGATATCATAGCTGTAAATCTGATTGACTCGTTCGTTTTATAAATTGTTTTGTTTATATCGCTGCCTATCTAATGTAAAAGGTTGAAATAGAAACTAATTGCAGGATCCTTATTTCAAATGGGGCGTTAAGCGATCGATACTTATTTGAGAAAGTCTGTAATTTTTATGACGGACTTAATTCCGATACGAAGATATCATTTGTTGGAGACACTTCATCAATTTTTATGATTACTCTCTCACGGTGTAGTGATGGGTGCTCTAACCGTGAAATTATCCAACACGAACTATCGACACTTAATATAAATATCTTATATATATTATTAATGGAACGTAAGGCATTGGTTATTTTTAAAGCACCACGCTAATAACAATTAAACGACTATAGCATCAAATTAACTCGTGATGAATATAATACATTTGGTCATGATATTTATTTGACTCTAACGACCATTCAATGACCTTGAGAGTAAAGCTCACATATCATGTTTGCCATTCCTTAATGCTTACGATAATAATGCCAAGTTTATAACACAGTTCATTTTTTTTTTATTTTGAACAGAAAATAAACGAGTGCGCCGATTGCAGTTCTTCTGCAATAACCTTTAGATACGCCTAAAACAAATATGCAATACGCTACCGTCCTATTAAGGTAAACTATAAACAACATTCACTTTCTAAACGTTTGGCTAAGAACGTCTCTGATGAAATTAATCATGAAAGCGTTAGGAACGTAGAACATGAGTACAAAATGAAAGAACCTTAGTGAGCGCGCTCACATACCCCACGTCCCCACATTGTCATTGGAGAAATAAAATAAGTGTAAGAAAAAAAAATTGTATCAGAAAAAAAAATTGAATCATAATTTCCCGTCAATATGCACATCTACATAGTATGTCCATATTATGTACACAGCTTCATGAAATTCTGTTGTGTGGTTTGAGAGGAGTTGCGATGACAAACTGTTGCAGAAGTACATTGAAACAAATAAGTTCAAAGGGGCGTAACTCCTGGAAAAAAAATTGAATCGTAATTTCCTGTCAATATGCACATCTACGTAGTATGTCCTTATTATCTGAAAAGGTTTCATGAAATTCTGTTGTGTGGTTTGAGAGGAGTTGCGATGACAAAGGTTGCAGTAGTATATTGGGAAATAAGTTCAAAGGGCGTAACTCCTGGAAAAAAAATTGAATCGTAATTTCCTGTCGATATGCACATCTACGTAGTATGTCCTTCTTATCTGAAAAGTTTTCATGAAATTCTGTTGTGTGGTTTGAGAGGAGTTGCGATGACAAAAGGTTGCAGTAGTATATTGGGCAAATTAGTTCAAAGGGGCGTAACCCTGGAAAAAAATTGAATCGTAATTTCCTGTCGATATGCACATCTACGTAGTATATCCTTATTATCTGAAAAGATTTCATGAAATTCTGTTGTTTGGTTTGAGAGGAGTTGCGATGACAAAGGTTGCAGTAGTATATTGGGCAAATAAGTTCAAAGGGCGTAACTCCTGGAAAAAATTGAATCGTAATTTCCTGTCGATATGCACAACTACATAGTATGTCCTTATTATCTAAAAGGTTTCGTGAAATTCTGTTGTGTGGTTTGAGAGGAGTTGCGATGACAAGAAACAGGACTGACGGACGGACGGACGGACGGGTCAAAAACATTATACCCTCCGCAACTCGTTGCGTGGGGTATAATAAGAAGATGTGGTCTGTTTGCCAATGAGAAAACTATTCAACAGATTTCAGATGACGTGGATTTAAACTATAGGTCACCGAACGGCCTTCAATAATGAGCAAAAGCGATACCGTACAGTAAGCAAAAAAAGATCCGACATAACAACATGTGAAACAATTCAAACGAAAAAAGAATCAACGGCCTGATTAATGACAAAACAACAAATGAAAAGCAGACAGCAAACAACAACAACCGCTGAATTACAGGCTCCTGACTTGGGATTTTCTCTCATACTAAAGTATCAATCAGTACACATCCAACAGATTTTGTATAAGGACATCATAAATAGTCTGAAAAAATGTTATCTTGTGCAATGCCAAAATATAAATTGAAATTATTGACATGACGTATGACCATAAGTTTTAAAAGCTGTATTGCAATACATATAGGTTGCACTTTGTAAATACAGCTCTTTCTCAAACCACGCCTCGTTTGGGGAGATATATAATATTCATAGATAATTTGATTTGTTGACATACTGGTTCCCAGATATGATCTCTATGTTTCATCTCATAGAGACATAACTTGGGACTGTTGCCAGTATAAAACATACTATTGCGGTGAAAAATGAATTCTGAAGTAGGCAAAAAGTAAAGGTAGGGGTAGTACATAATTTTAGTTTAAACTCTTATAAGTTCAGGGCATATAAATGTTGAAAATATGCCGCACAGCCCTATGTTTTGACCTTTGAATAAAATAGTAGTGCATATCAACTTTCCATTCTAGGATATAATTTTTCACGAAACTTCATAGTAAAAGTGTCGCAGTTTTAGCCGCAAAGGGAGTTCCTATGGGAAATTGCATTGTCTATATTTACAGAAATGCAACCTATAGACTTATGTTTTAATTTATTAAAAACAAAATCAATACAAGTACCGATAAAAACAATATTCAAAGATTTTACTACGGCGTTAAATGATATCACTTTTAAAGAATTTATTTTAGTTTATTCATAGGATTAATAAGTTTACATGGATCGCATTTAATTTACATGCTTTAAAAACAACATTACCGTAAAAATTAGGCTGTGACATTCCATTCTTAATATGAATTCTTAAGTTACAGACAAACTTCAAAACCAAACCCTTGTATCTATGAAACACTATAGTAAATGTTTTAAGTAATTATGTCAACGAAATCACCGACTTAATAAATGAACAGTTATGAATACAAAAATAAGGAGATGTGGTATGATTGCCAATTAGAGTTCAAATGACATTAATAGGAGCAATTATAGATCTCCATAGGTTCAACAATGAGAAAAAACCCATACCGTCTAGTCGGCTATAAAAGGGCCCAATATGAAAATGGGAACACTTCAAATGAAAATAAATGGGGAATGTGTCCATGGGACACAGATGATGCCCCCGCTTGCATATCATATAAGGTTATAAAAGGACATAACTGAAGACCGGTAAAAGTGATGCTACCCAAATTTGTACTTGATCTGAGTTTTGTGGTAATACGTATTGTGTATAATTTTCATAACATTTGGTTGAGGCAAACTTAAGTTAGAGAACAGAAACGAAAAATTCAGCAATTTTTCCATTTGTTAAGGGCATAACTCTAGAACAGTAAAAGTGACGCCACCAAAATTCAAACTCGATCTGTATTTTGTGGTAATAAGCATTGTGTATAAGTTTCAAAACATTTGGTTGAGGTAAACTTAAGTTGGAGAACGGAAACGAAAATTCAGCAAATTTTCCATTTGTAAACGAGCATAACTCTAGAACAGTTAATGTGACACCACCAAAATTCAAACTTGATCTGTATTTTGTGGTAATAAGCATTGTGTATAAGTTTCATAACATTCGATCGAGGCAAACTAAAGTTAGAGAACGGAAACCAACTTTGGGACCTGCGGACGGACGTACAGACGGACAAGAGTAAAACTTAATGCCGCCTCCGCTAAGACGGGTGCATAAAAACTAACAGGCTAGTTTATAACAATACAATTTTCGAAAAACAAATATGACAGACGTAAACCAACGACAACATAGGAACCACAGGCTCTTGACTTGGTACAGGTAATCTGTGACAGTGGTGTAACAGTATAATATGAGAACAAACTGCACAAATCAGTTGCAATTGGCTTTACTCAGTAGATCGCTACAAAGCACAACAATGGCTAACGTAAAAAAAAAAACAAAGGACCGATATAATAGTATTCGCAGTTACTGAAATCTAGTTAAAGGTTAATAACAATTTATAAATAAATTAAGTTACCCCAGACAGTACACATCCAACGGAGTTAGTGTAAAGACGTCATAAACAGTATGAGAAACGTATGATATTATGCAATACCAAAATATAAGTATCGGCAGGAGGAAGGATGTATTATAAAGAGTTTTCATAACTTTACATATGTAGTAATATATATTTTCTTTAAAAAACAAATTCATAGAATACGTCCATTGAAATTTAAAATGTCACTTCAAACACAGGCAAATGAGTCGGTAAATAAACACATGGTAAGATGGGGTCAAAGGAACACCATCGTCAAAATTAACAATAGGGAACGAAAAAGTCTCTTTTGTCGTAAATTTTGTTTTAATTTTCCCATGTGAAACTGAAATATCTAAATCTAGAAAAGAACAGTTATTAATGCTGATATTAGATTTATTTAAAGTCAGTTTTCTTGGGTAAATTTCCAAAATCTTGATTATTTAATGCAAAAATATCTTAAAGATAACGATAGTAAGTGTTTATGCTATTATTAAAAGGAGTTTAGCCAAAAACTGTGATTCAAAGCAATGCATGAACAAGTCTGCTATTAAAAAAGGGTGCAATTTGAGCTCATATGAATTCATAGAAGTTGTCGATAAACTTTATTGCCGAAACTTACATGAATGTGGTCAAGAGAAAACAATATAGTTTAAATAATTTCATCGCAGTTCCAGTAGGTATATCTATGAGTTGCAGCAAATAAATTTGCAAAAAGATTTTTCAAAGGATTATTTAATTAAATAAGAGAACTTCTGTATGATAAGATTGTGTGGAAGTGTAGAGTAGAGTGAAAAAGTCGTGTCTGTCATCAGAATTGAAAGACCATCAAAAGCAGGTAATTTATCTTAAACATCGAAAGATTTTTTACCCTCCAAAAATAATTATTTCCATTATTTTCATATGCTTTATTACAAAAGTTACTAACAAGTTCTTTAATTTTAGTAAGGGAACTAGAAATAGCACACACAGAATAGTAGAGAACACTTACTAGAAGCTCAGATGAAACGGTTTTTGACGAGATTAAAGTGTAGTTTAGGTAGCCAATACACAGAAGGTACCATCAAATATTCAGAGGAGGCCTTAAGCTGAGATATAGCATTGACACGATTGTTCACCATTTGACTCCCTCTGGAGCGCACGACTTGAACATTCTGATTAAAATTTCAGATCTATTGGAACTCGCGTGCTCTTCAAAGCATATGAGCATAACGAATCAGAAATCTATATTTTAATTAGATTGGGCCTTTAATGTAGAAGAATTCATAATTCTATTCTTAAGAGCTTCCGTTTGGTATTTACGTCACAATACCACAACATTGTAGGCTATTTTATCGGTCGGCAACAACAAAAAACGCTTATCGAGTAATTGAATCTTATATTTAATCCTTAAAAAAACAGGTTTGTCGGATTTTGCTAAACTAACTTTTAATTTCAATAATATCATACTGACTATATTACCAGTCAATAATCATCAAATCTTCAATACTTTCCTAATGCAGTTTTATAGATGTTAACAGAATTCCATGACGTGAGTAATTTGATAATGTTTAAAAACTTGTAGATTTTCAGTTTAATATAATTTGAGAAAACGTGATGGAAAATTTCGTGTATTTAGTTAATTGAATTTTTGAATTGTAAAAATATTTTTTTTATTCGTATATAATGTAATATGAAGTGCATCAATTTGATTAATGCATATATATTGTTGTTAATGTGTACTTACCGAGCTGCATCTTGGCAGGAGACTCTGGTGGAAGCCAGAATAACACTAATGTTAATGATGACAGAAGAATGCATGGCAAAATTAAAATATAGTTATAAAAGGCTGGCTGACGTTTTATCTTCAAGTGAAAGGTGAGGTCCACAAAAGGCTCGTCACAACATGCATATCGGAAGACAGTCTTCTTAGCTCGGGAGGAAATTATTTCCATTCGTTACTTTTAATATAATCTGTCATTTCAAATCCAGTGCTAACGTTATAAACAAGATCAAGGTCAATTTTATATCCATCATATGTCCATGAACCAAATTTCATTTTGCACGTTTGGACATCAAACGGAAAGTACATTATATCTATGGCACATGAACTTCTAAATATAGCTTGGGGTATCCACTGAATGCCACCATCATACGACACTACTAACAAGGCTTCTCTCTTTCCTCCTCCGTTCGTCTGCACTGTAAGTAAATAATATGTAACATAGACAATAAGTGCTGGCAATTTTTAATAGATTAAGAAATACAGTATCACTCAAACCATCAAGATTGGCCATATTCTCACTTGAGTTCGACAACGGAATGATAAACGACCTTTAACATCCATGAGGATCCTGAATTTGCTTAGTACATAGAATACATTATGTTTAATGGTAAGGTATTCAGTGTACTATGATAAAATTAAGAAAAAAAGAAACCATATTTTTAGCTAATTGAAGACATTTTCTGAATAACAAGATTTTCATGTTTCTGGAATGACCTTCTACAGGTACCATAGGTTCAACAATGAGAAAACCCATACCGTCTAGTCGGCTATAAAAGGGCCCAATATGAAAATGGGAACACTTCAAATGAAAATAAATGGGGAATGTGTCCATGGGACACAGATGATGCCCCCGCTTGCATATCATATAAGGTTATAAAAGGACATAACTGAAGAACGGTAAAAGTGATGCTTCCCAAATTTGTACTTGATCTGAGTTTTGTGGTAATACGTATTGTGTATAAGTTTCATAACATTTGGTTGAGGCAAACTTAAGTTAGAGAACAGAAACAAAAAATTCAGCAATTTTTTCCATTTGTTAAGGGCATAACTCTAGAACAGTAAAGTGACGCCACCAAAATTCAAACTCGATCTGTATTTTGTGGTAATAAGCATGTGTATAAGTTTCAAAACATTTGGTTGAGGTAAACTTAAGTTGAGAACGGAAACGAAAATTCAGCAAATTTTCCATTTGTAAACGAGCATAACTCTAGAACAGTTAATGTGACACCACCAAAATTCAAACTTGATCTGTATTTTGTGGTAATAAGCATTGTGTATAAGTTTCATAACATTCGATCGAGGCAAACTAAAGTTAGAGAACGGAACCAACTTTGGGACCTGCGGACGGACGTACAGACGGACAAGAGTAAACTTAATGCCGCCTCCGCTAAGACGGGTGCATAAAACTAACAGGCTAGTTTATAACAATACAATTTTCGAAAACAAATATGACAGACGTAAACCAACGACAACATAGGAACCACAGGCTCTTGACTTGGTACAGGTAATCTGTGACAGTGGTGTAACAGTATAATATGAGAACAAACTGCACAAATCAGTTGCAATTGGCTTTACTCAGTAGATCGCTACAAAGCACAACAATGGCTAACGTAAAAAAAAAAGAAACAAAGGACCGATATAAGAGTATTCGCAGTTACTGAAATCTAGTTAAAGGTTAATAACAATTTAGAAATAAATTAAGTTACCCCAGACAGTACACATCCAACGGAGTTAGTGTAAAGACGTCATAAACAGTATGAGAAACGTATGATATTATGCAATACCAAAATATAAGTATCGGCAGGAGGAAGGATGTATTATAAAGAGTTTTCATAACTTTACATATGTAGTAATATATATTTTCTTTAAAAAACAAATTCATAGAATACGTCCATTGAAATTTAAAATGTCACTTCAAACACAGGCAAATGAGTCGGTAAATAAACACATGGTAAGATGGGGTCAAAGGAACACCATCGTCAAAATTAACAATAGGGAACGAAAAAAGTCTCTTTTGTCGTAAATTTTTGTTTTAATTTTCCCATGTGAAACTGAAATATCTAAATCTAGAAAAGAACAGTTATTAATGCTGATATTAGATTTATTTAAAGTCAGTTTTCTTGGGTAAATTTCCAAAATCTTGATTATTTAATGCAAAAATATCTTAAAGATAACGATAGTAAGTGTTTATGCTATTATTAAAAGGAGTTTAGCCAAAAACTGTGATTCAAAGCAATGCATGAACAAGTCTGCTATTAAAAAAGGGTGCAATTTGAGCTCATATGAATTCATAGAAGTTGTCGATAAACTTTATTGCCGAAACTTACATGAATGTGGTCAAGAGAAAACAATATAGTTTAAATAATTTCATCGCAGTTCCAGTAGGTATATCTATGAGTTGCAGCAAATAAATTTGCAAAAAGATTTTTCAAAGGATTATTTAATTAAACGAGAGAACTTCTGTATGATAAGATTGTGTGGAAGTGTAGAGTAGAGTGAAAAAGTCGTGTCTGTCATCAGAATTGAAAGACCATCAAAAGCAGGTAATTTATCTTAAACATCGAAAGATTTTTACCCTCCAAAATAATTATTTCCATTATTTTCATATGCTTTATTACAAATGTTACTAACAAGTTCTTTAATTTTAGTAAGGAACTAGAAATAGCACACAGAATAGTAGAGAACACTTACTAGAAGCTCAGATGAAACGGTTTTGACGAGATTAAAGTGTAGTTTAGGTAGCCAATACACAGAAGGTACCATCAAATATTCAGAGGAGGCCTTAAGCTGAGATATAGCATTGACACGATTGTTCACCATTTGACTCCTCTGAGCGCACGACTTGAACATTCTGATTAAAATTTCAGATCTATTGGAACTCGCGTGCCCTTCAAAGCATATGAGCATAACGAATCAGAAATCTATATTTTAATTAGATTGGGCCTTTAATGTAGAAGAATTCATAATTCTATTCTTAAGAGCTTCCGTTTGGTATTTACGTCACAATACCACAACATTGTAGGCTATTTTATCGGTCGGCAACAACAAAAAACGCTTATCGAGTAATTGAATCTTATTTTTAATCCTTAAAAAAACAGGTTTGTCGGATTTTGCTAAACTAACTTTTAATTTCAATAATATCATACTGACTATATAACCAGTCAATAATCATCAAATCTTCAATACTTTCCTAATGCAGTTTTATAGATGTTCATGTAATTTATATGTTAACAGAATTCCATGACGTGAGTAATTTGATAATGTTTAAAAACTTGTAGATTTTCAGTTTAATATAATTTGAGAAAATGTGATGGAAAATTTCGTGTATTTAGTTAATTGAATTTTGAATTGTAAAATATTCTTTTATTCGTATATAATGTAATATGAAGTGCATCAATTTGATTAATGCATATATATGTTGTTAATGTGTACTTACCGAGCTGCATCTTGGCAGGAGACTCTGGTGGAAGCCAGAATAACACTAATGTTAATGATGACAGAAGAATGCATGGCAAAATTAAAATATAGTTATAAAAGGCTGGCTGACGTTTTATCTTAAGTGAAAGGTGAGGTCCACAAAAGGCTCGTCACAACATGCATATCGGAAGACAGTCTTCTTAGCTCGGGAGGAAATTATTTCCCATTCGTTACTTTTAATATAATCTGTCATTTCAAATCCAGTGCTAACGTTATAAACAAGATCAAGGTCAATTTTATATCCATCATATGTCCATGAACCAAATTTCATTTTGCACGTTTGGACATCAAACGGAAAGTACATTATATCTATGGCACATGAACTTCTAAATATAGCTTGGGGTATCCACTGAATGCCACCATCATACGACACTACTAACAAGGCTTCTCTCTTTTCCTCCCTCCGTTCGTCTGCACTGTAAGTAAATAATATGTAACATAGACAATAAGTGCTGGCAATTTTTCAATAGATTAAGAAATACAGTATCACTCAAACCATCAAGATTGGCCATATTCTTACTTGAGTTCGACAACGGAATGATAAACGACCTTTAACATCCATGAGGATCCTGAATTTGCTTAGTACTTAGAATACATTATGTTTAATGGTAAGGTATTCGGTGTACTATGATAAAATTAAGAACAAAAAAGAAACCATATTTTTAGCTAATTGAAGACATTTTCTGAATAACAAGATTTCCATGTTTCTGGAATGACCTTCTACAGGTACCATTGAGATTTAACATTTGATAATTTAAAACTATCAAATTTATGGGAGTATTAAAAACAAAAGAAACGCAATAAAAAATGCATAAACTGTTTATGGTTAATTGTGTTTGCCGGAGGTGCAACCTTGGAACTTATAGTACATTTAACATACAGTTAAATTTATTATTACTTTATATCATTTAAATCGTGCAAATATCGAAACAACCGTTTAGACTTTCAGACAAACAACAACACTCAAAATATAAGCTTCATGTAACTATATATTGAGAATTTTATTTCTGAAATTTTCAAAATTATTTTTCCCTAGGAAGTAACAATTACTTTATCTATATGTAACATCCTTTTTGCAGCAATTTAACTTTAAATAAGTATCTACTTACTAACAGAATAATTAATCAAATTTCCTATGCATAAACGTTCATAAAGCATTATCCATTAATATAACATTATTTGAAACCAATTTGACACATACAAAACACGATCATGTGTGTTAATGATTTTACTTAATGTAGTGTTTTATCAAAAGCTTTATTTGTAATATTCCAAACATCAAAAACTTACTAGTTATAAAGTTTGATGTCTGGTTGCCAGATACTCCCCATGGGAACCCTCACTTTAGTGATGTTGTCATATTCTAGTGGATCCCATGACATGTAAATATCTTTCCAATGCTAAAATAGAAGATTATTATAATTATATCAAAAACAATATACAGATATATAACTTCTCCTAAATGCTTTGAACGCATATTCAAAATTAATAATTACTTTATTTCGATTGCAAATATATCCGTACTTTGGCTATAGATTTCTTTAAAGATTACATTTAAACTGTCTCCAGCGTCAATGTCTTCATAAAATTTCTGATGTTCGTATTGTGTAGGTCATTTCCATTCTTCCGTTTCCATTGTTTTATAGAAGATGTTACCAATGAGACAACTATCCACCATAGGTCACCATGATGTTGAAAGGTCCTAAACCATATTTGAAGCTCTAAATCATGTCAGTCTAAACAATCGGTGAATGAATTCAAAAGTAAAATAACAAAATACCGAACTCAAGGAAAATTCAAAACGGAAGGTCCCTGATCAAATGGCAAAATCAAAAGCTCAAATACATCAAACTGATGGAAAACAACTGTCATATTCCTAACTTGGTACAGGCATTTCCTTATGTAGAAAAGGTGGGTTAAACCTGGTTTTATAACTAGCTAAACTTCTTACTTGTACATGACAGTCGCATATAATTCCATTATATTGACAACAATGTGTGAGCAAAACAGACAGACATAATGGGTAAAATGTCAAAATTGGAGTACAGCAGTCAACATTGTGTTATAATCTTAATCCCTATAAAACAAACATCTATGCCAACAAAGAAAAACAAAATGGCATATAGACACTCTATAGACAAAAACATATAAAGCAAAATGAAAGACAAGAAAACAAAAATGACCACAGCCAATAACACAATGGCGGGATGTATAAATACCAAGCCACGCCAAAAGTATATTACCAAAATGGACTAACAGTAAAGGTTATAAAATATACAAAGACAAATAAAAAAAAACCAATAACACGTAATTGAGGTGATAAACAACGTCAGTACCTAGACTCTATACTTCAAGACCATCATCTTTGACATAATATATAGATATAGGAAGACTGGTGAGTGCCAATGAGACAACTCTCATCCAAATAACAATTTATAAGCCTGGTTCATAAACTTTCTGCTAAGACACTGGTGACGTTTTATAAAGTCTAAGTGAAGCTACAAGCTCCTGGATACCGAATGAGTTGGGAAAGGTATATTCATATGCACAGACACTAGCTTTATAATAGATCTGATATGGAAGCTAAATTCTGTAAATGGGAAAAATTGTCCCCGACAAAAATGTTTGGACACAAAACTCTAACTTGCAGCGGATATCACACTCGCGTGTTACGTTTATGTAATAAATAATGTGAAAGAACAGCTAATTGAATTTATTCTAAACAGGAAAACATCATCAAAGGTAGAGCTACAAGATGAGAAGTAATAAGAGATGTGGGTATATGAATGAGACAGCACCAAAACAGATCCAGGAAAAGCATAGAGTAGTTTTTAGTTTACCATTAACTTTTATTCCTTTTATAACTCTCTTGAATTGTTTGACAATTTTCAGCAACATCAACTTGACATGATTTGCCAGTTTGTTTTGAATTGTAAAAATATTCTTTTATTCGTATATAATGTAATATGAAGTGCATCAATTTGATTAATGCATATATATTGTTGTTAATGTGTACTTACCGAGCTGCATCTTGGCAGGAGACTCTGGTGGAAGCCAGAATAACACTAATGTTAATGATGACAGAAGAATGCATGGCAAAATTAAAATATAGTTATAAAAGGCTGGCTGACGTTTTATCTTCAAGTGAAAGGTGAGGTCCACAAAAGGCTCGTCACAACATGCATATCGGAAGACAGTCTTCTTAGCTCGGGAGGAAATTATTTCCCATTCGTTACTTTTAATATAATCTGTCATTTCAAATCCAGTGCTAACGTTATAAACAAGATCAAGGTCAATTTTATATCCATCATATGTCCATGAACCAAATTTCATTTTGCACGTTTGGACATCAAACGGAAAGTACATTATATCTATGGCACATGAACTTCTAAATATAGCTTGGGGTATCCACTGAATGCCACCATCATACGACACTACTAACAAGGCTTCTCTCTTTTCCTCCCTCCGTTCGTCTGCACTATAAGTAAATAATATGTAACATAGATTTCAAGAAGTGCTGGCAATTTTTTAATAGATTAAGAAATACAGTATCACTCAAACCATCAAGATTGGCCATATTCTCACTTGAGTTCGACAACGGAATGATAAACGACCTTTAACATCCATGAGGATCCTGAATTTGCTTAGTACATAGAATACATTATGTTTAATGGTAAGGTATTCGGTGTATTATGATAAAATTAAGAAAAAAAAAAGAAGCTATATTTTTAGCTAATTGAAGACATTTTCTGAATAACAAGATTTCCATGTTTCTGGGATGACCTTCTACAGGTACCATTGAGATTTAACATTTGATAATTTAAAAACATCAAATTTATGGGAGTATCAAAAACAAAAGAAACGCAATAAAAAATGCATAAACTGTTTATGGTTAATTGTGTTTGCCGGAGGTGCAACCTTGGAACTTATAGTACATTTAACATACAGTTAAATTTATTATTACTTTATATCATTTAAATTGTGCAAATATCGAAACAACCGTTTAGACTTTCAGACAAACAACAACACTCAAAATATAAGCTTCATGTAACTATATATTGAGAATTTTATTTCTGAAATTTTCAAAATTATTTTTCCTAGGAAGTAACAATTACTTTATCTATATGTAACATCCTTTTGCAGCAATTTAACTTTAAATAAGTATCTACTTACTAACAGAATAATTAATCAAATTTCCTATGCATAAACGTTCATAAAGCATTATCCATTAATATAACATTATTTGAAACCAATTTGACACATACAAAACACGATCATGTGTGTTAATGATTTTACTTAATGTAGTGTTTTATCAAAAGCTTTATTTGTAATATTCCAAACATCAAAACTTACTAGTTATAAAGTTTGATGTCTGGTTGCCAGATACTCCCATGGGAACCCTCACTTTAGTGATGTTGTCATATTCTAGTGGATCCCATGACATGTAAATATCTTTCCAATGCTAAAATAGAAGATTATTATAATTATATCAAAAACAATATACAGATATATAACTTCTCCTAAATGCTTTGAACGCATATTCAAAATTAATAATTACTTTATTTCGATTGCAAATATATCCGTACTTTGGCTATAGATTTGTTTAAAGATTACATTTAAACTGTCTCCAGCGTCAATGTCTTCATAACATTTCTGATGTTCGTATTGTGTAGGTCATTTCCATTCTTCCGTTTCCATTGTTTTATAAGAAGATGTTACCAATGAGACAACTATCCACCATAGGTCACCATGATGTTGAAAGGTCCTAAACCATATTTGAAGCTCTAAATCATGTCAGTCTAAACAATCGGTGAATGAATTCAAAAAGTAAAATAACAAAATACCGAACTCCAAGGAAAATTCAAAACGGAAGGTCCCTGATCAAATGGCAAAATCAAAAGCTCAAATACATCAAACTGATGGAAAACAACTGTCATATTCCTAACTTGGTACAGGCATTTCCTTATGTAGAAAAAGGTGGGTTAAACCTGGTTTTATAACTAGCTAAACTTCTTACTTGTACATGACAGTCGCATATAATTCCATTATATTGACAACAATGTGTGAGCAAAACAGACAGACATAATGGGTAAAAATGTCAAAAATTGGAGTACAGCAGTCAACATTGTGTTATAATCTTAATCCCTATAAAAACAAACATCTATGCCAACAAAGAAAAACAAAATGGCATATAGACACTCTATAGACAAAAACATATAAAGCAAAAATGAAAGACAAGAAAACAAAAAATGACCACAGCACAATAACACATTGGCGGGATGTATAAATACCAAGCCACGCCAAAAGTATATTACCAAAAATGGACTAACAGTAAAGGTTATAAAATATACAAAGACAAATAAAAAAAAAACCAATAACACGTAATTGAGGTGATAAACAACGTCAGTACCTAGACTCTATACTTCAAGACCATCATCTTTGACATAATATATAGATATAGGAAGATGTGGTGTGAGTGCCAATGAGACAACTCTCCATCCAAATAACAATTTATAAGCCTGGTTCATAAACTTTCTGCTAAGACACTGGTGACGTTTTATAAAGTCTAAGTAGAAGCTACAAGCTCTTGGATACCGAATGAGTTGGGAAAGGTATATTCATATGCACAGACACTAGCTTTATAATAGATCTGATATGGAAGCTAAATTCTGTAAATGGGAAAAATTGTCCCCGACAAAAAATGTTTGGACACAAAACTCTAACTTGCAGCGGATATCACACTCTCGCGTGTTACGTTTATGTAATAAATAATGTGAAAGAACAGCTAATTGAATTTATTCTAAACAGGAAAACATCATCAAAGGTAGAGCTACAAGATGAGAATAATAAGAGATGTGGGGTATATGTGAATGAGACAGCACCAAAACAGATCCAGGAAAAGCATAGAGTAGTTTTTAGTTTACCATTAACTTTTATTCCTTTTATAACTCTCTTGAATTGTTTGACAATTTTCAGCAACATCAACTTGACATGATTTGCCAGTTTGAGGAAAATAAAAGTAATTGGAAGAAAAAGAAGTATTTTGTGGTATATAAATCCCATGGTAGTACTTTCTAAAGAGGCTCTATAAGTACAAGTGATGTTTCTGCTGTTTACTGACAGATATACATTTATCAAAGCAGTAAAAGTAAGGTCGTGGGACGAGAAACGTGTTACATCAGTTCCAGGTCCATCACATAATAATCTTTGCGATTATTATCACTAAAGCCTGCTAACTATGTTAGAATTCTCCATAGAATACATCGTTAATTGTTGTTAATGCATGTATATAATACCTATCATTATGTTTATACGGCCACAAATTTAACCTGTTGTATTGCTTTGTTGGAATGTTGTCAAATTCTAACACACTTCCTGCAACCTAACACAATAAAGGGCCTCAAATAAAAATGGTTTTGTTGTTCATTGTTTTTTTCTCAGATTCCAATAAAGGTTTTATTCATCTGGTGTGATTTGATGAATACTTAAGGGTATTTATTTGTAAGAAGCCACCTTAGTTGGTTGCACTCCTATTGACTTTTGTTTGATAATTTGTGCTTGTTGGCTAGTATGTTGCTTTCTAAACAGGACGAGGTCTGACAAAAGTAAGAATACTTAAAGCTAACTACAAAGGATGGTGCGTACCAGGTCGTCATTAAAGGCAATGTGTTTTGTTTTTTTATATTTTGAATCTTTTTGTTGTTTGATGACGGTTGATTCTCCAATTCTCTGTTTAAATGAATAGCTGAAAGATACTCGGTATCCAGCAAGTTTTTCATCTAAATTGATGAATTTTAGTTTCTTAATAAACATGTATTAAAAGATTTTAAAAACCATACAGATATATAGTTTAAACGATTCTATTTATGTATAGAAATATTATGTTTCCGATTTATGAAATGATTTTTAAGGATTATTGACAACTTTATTATACTTCATTTCAGGTTTGATATAAGTTAAAATATCTTTCTATGTTGTGACGTTACACTATTGTTTCAGGTTAGGGTGAAGGTTGGCGCCTATTAAAACGTTTAAACCCGCCGCATTTGTTTGTACCTGTCCTAAGTCAGGAACCTGATGTTCAGTGGTCGTTTGTTGATGTGGTTCATAAGTGTTTCTCGTTCTCGTTTTTTATATAGATTAGACCGTTGGTTTTCTTGTTTGAATGGTTTCTGTGTTGACATGAATTATCATTGATTTGGTCATAATTATAAATTTACTGTTTACAAAAATTTGAATTTTTGAAATACTAAGGCTTTTCTACCTCAGGAATAGATTACCTTAGCTGTATTTGGCAAAACTTTTAGGAATTTTTGGTCCTCAATGCTCTTCAACTTGTACTTGTTTTGGCCTTTTTAACATTTTTTGATTCGAGCGTCACTGATGAGTCTTTTGTAGGCGAAACGCGCGTCTGGCGTACATACAAAATTTCAATCCTGGTATCTATGATGAGTTTATTTAGCCTAGTCATTTTAAGGCCCTTTATAGCTTTCTGTTCGGCGTGAGCCAAGGCTCCGTGTTGAAGGCCGTACTTTGACCTATAATGGTTTACTTTTACAAATTGTCACTTGAATGGAGAGTTGTCTCAGTGGCACTCTTACCACATCTTCTTATATCTATGGATGTAGTCAATTTCTTTCATTGCATATTTCCACTTTATTGTCGACAGGATAGCATTTTCATTTCTTGTCGGATCTTTTCTTTTAAATATGGATGAAGGTTTCCATCCATCAAAACCGCAAATAGACGAAAATCAGATAGACTTGAAATATTGAATAACATTTTAGAATGACTTCTAAAAGAAGCTTAAAATAACAGTATGTGTTCTATTCAGAAGCATTTATCATTACTAGGGGAAAGAGAGGCGAAGGATACCAAAGGGACATTCAAACTCACAAGTCGAAAATAAACTGACAACGCCATGGCCAAAAACGAAAAAGACAAACAGACTAACAGCAGTTCACAAAATACAACATAGAAAACCAAAGACTAAGCAACACGAACCCCACCAAAAACTGGGGTTGATCTCAAGTGCTCCGGAAGAGTAAGCAGATCCTGCTCCACATGTGGCACCCGTCGTGTTGCTAGATGTTTTCATTGTGTTTATATGATCAAAGTATGATAAAACTTAGGTTCTTTCACGTACATATTCTAGTCAACAAAAGTAACGATACACAAGTTTGAACTCCAATTTATCATAAAATATAATAAATAGGAAAAACTGTTAAATTATCCAATGAAAAACATTCATTTGCAAAGCAAATGCATATGATTAAAAGAATCTGACTAAATTGGAAAGTGAGAAAATACTGTGTTATTGAACACAGGGGTCAGATTTATTTTTGCGGAAAATGATGACAAAAAGTCGGCACTTAATTTCGAAGATGAGAATTAAGTAATCAAATATCTGCAAAGTCATTCAAAATTTTAAGCAGACCATGTTTAAGTTTAAAGTTTAAGTTCTAATAACCATGATAACGATTTTTGAATTTTTTTGGTGAAAATACGATTTTTGAAATGGCAAAAATTGCAAAAAAAAAATTCGCGTATTTGCCTTAAAGAAAATAACACTCTGTAAATATTAGGCCAATTGGGCAATTATTTACCTTGGTACAGTGTATCAAATTTCATTATATATGGAAAATACATTGCCTTGTATCGTTTCTTTTGTTGACTAGTATATTTAAAGGAATACAGACACCTATGAAAGGAACAATGAGTGAACACATACCAATTGAAATGTACAGAGTATACTTACATATGTGGCCCATACATTTGTTTTAAGAACTTGATTCCTCTCATCTAAATCAAGTATTTGGATTAAACTCAATCCATACTGTACATTCAGTACATCGTTCTGAGAAACAACAGGTCGACCCATAACTCCTATTTCCTGGTAGTTGTTAAGGAGCTTTTTGATCAGCGTTTTCTCTTTAGATAATTCAGCCACTTCTGAAAGAAAAGAGAATTTTAGATTGTGCATCAAAATTATTCTTGATGTTCTGATTTGCTGTTAGATTTTAGTACTGCAAAGACGTGGTGTTATAATATCAACATCGATTTTCTCTGTTTTAAGTCTTATGAAACTTACGTAGACGACCCGCATGTATCGAACTCGTATCATTCCGAGACTTTAAAAGCCACCATAATCCAACGCAAAAAGGCCTACCGTCTCTTTTCATTTTCTGTATATCTAATTGTCCTTAAAAAAATAGACAGAGCGAGGAAAAGTAACTTACAAAAATAATTGATGGTTTTAATCATTTTGGTATTTTTGTGGATCCTTTTATCCTAATCAGTTCTACTGATTCAGCTTCTGTCTATCTTTCATAGTTTTCAAGACAATGGGGAAAATGCTAACATTGGCTTAAGACCAATATACTCCTATATGGAATCATATTGCAATGCTTGTAGTGCTTGCATTGCTGATCAGTTTTGCAATCTACGTATTCTTTATGAATTAATGACAAAAACGATTAATGGTTAAAAGTATAACAACAAAAATACCGAACTCCAAGGAAAATTCAAATCGATAAGTCCCTTATCAAATGGAAAAATCAAAAGTTCAAACACATCAAACGAATGGAAAACAACTGTCATATTCCTGACTTGGTACAGGCATTTCCTTTTGTAGAAAATACTCTTTGAAGATAAATAACAGTTACTTATACAATGGGCCAATTGATTGTTTCAACTGTAAGTATTTTTATAGATCTTTCATTGCAAGTTATTTTTTGTTATTTACAGTTTATATCTATTTATTACAATCTTCGAGATGGTAATACGAAACGTTAGAATCGGTTAAAAAGGTAAGAATTTGAAGTAAATTGATAGCAAGTAGATAGTTTATCCCTGTCAGAATTTCTCTATCTAATATGACTTTCAAAAATTAGAAAATTACTTGCATTTTAACCATCTGTTATATTTTTAGTAGACATGTGAACGTAGGAACAAATATGAAACTACACATCCTACATATGATTGAGGCGAAGTTAAGTTTCAATGGTATGTTGGTTTCGGAAAAGAGTTTTGAAATTTTACAGCACTAGGTCGATACCGCTGCTGGTGAAATATCAGTCGTCCCCGAGGATATCATCAGCTCAGTAGTCAGTACTTTGGTACCGGCATGATTTAAAACAAACCTTTCTTAAATTATCCGTTTATAAATTTATAAACTATTAAGGAACTAAGGTTTCAACACCCTCAGGCAAAATTGACCTTAAACAGATTTTGATTTCATTATTAGGTCCTTTTAGGTAATATATATGGGCACAGGACGTTTGCGCTTTTTACCTGTAACACGATAGGACATTTGCGCTCCAAACACTATGGTCATTTGCGCTTTAAATTTTGATACACCTGTAGTAAATTGAATGGACATTAGCCCTTTTTACCTGTACTCGTCTACCTGTATTTCAATGTGTTACGAAAATAAATTCAACTTGTATTTGTCGTTAGCTGGTTTCACATAAACACAGTCTTAAACATAAGAGTATAAAGTTATAGAGACAAGTACGGGAAAAAATGTATACGTCACGATGGATGTTCATCATTGAACAACAGTTGGGTAATTACATGATTAAAACTCGTTAGAACAGGCATCTCAGTCAAGAATTGAGAAATATGGACTAGAATATGTATTTGAAAAGAGAGCTAAATAACAATTACGACAGATTACAAGAGCAAAATTATTTATCCTTTGCGCTTCAGATATCAAGCGAAAAATAAGTGACCTGTGATAATTATCCGTGCCTTAATGATGTCCTCATTATGTTTACTTTTTTGTATTATATACTATATCGATTTGCTATCAAATAACTTTTAAACACGAATGTGATATGTAGTGACTATTTAACTTTTAACCATAATGACAATATTGTAAAAGTGCAAATGTCCTATACAAAAAGCGCAAATGTCCATATTTAAAAAGCGCAAATGTCCTATGAATTGAAGCGCAAATCTCCATTTAAAAAAGCGCAAATGTCCTATGAAAATGCGCAAACATCCCGCGCCGATATATATAGCTCGTCAACAGTTTCGGTACTTATAATCCATGGCTTTCAAATATTCGGTTTTGAGTGTTCCTGATGAAGGAAATGCAGAAAAGCGCTTCAGAAGCATGAAATTTATGAAGTGTTGTTTATTTTTTTTTTTTACAGAAGGACGACAATCAGGCGACAAACACCAAGTGATCAGATTAACTTACGCTGGCCTTGGCCAGTCGGGCTTTAAGTGCAATTAAAAAAACTGCATCATGTATTCATTTGAAAAATAATTGTTCAAAATTATGTCAACAAAATTTGTATAAAAGACGGAGCATAATATTTTGCATTCGAATTTAGTGATGTAATTTGAAAAAAATCTAGAATAATCATTTTTTACGGAAATATTTAATTTTCTAAGTGTTCAAAGTTAGAAGATATAAGATATCATGTAACACTGATAAATGACAAATATTGTCTCTGCATGATAAGTTGATAAACGAGTTCACGAAGACTGAAATGGTAGTACATTTTCATGTTTACGATGAAAAGATACAAAGTTTGCGTGAGGAAACAGGTTGTTATTAATATGACCATGACTCTTTCGATTTGATGGTTCACATCAAGAAATAGGCGAAAATAATTTGTCATTAATTCCCTTGTTTATAATTTTTGTGGGCTTCGCTCATTTTAATAATATTATATCTAACTTATCACGAAATGCAGACATTAACCTTATATAACCTTTATCTCGGCATTTAGTGTTAGAACGATACGACACAAGATCATGCTTAATGCCTTCATCTACTTTAAAACCAGATACTTCAAAATATTTCAGACCAATTTAAGTTACATACATGTATAAACAGATCAGCTGAATGTCTGAAGTTATAAAACTTGGTCTACGTGCATTCCAAAGCATCTTATTCACAATCATGTTCATGGCAAATAAAATATATGTTCGCACTTCCCTAACATCCGTCCAGACAATTTATAGATTTTCAAAAGCACAAGCAATACATAAGAAGCGTGCCACTGAATAACAAGCTTCAATATCAAGGATGCATCGAAACAGAACAAGTAACATAGTTTATTGCAACATTTATATCAATTTATGATACATTTAAGCATTTGAATTACGACAGTTTGTAAGCCCAGTCTGCAGGAAATTTTAAAAAATGCTCTTAATCTGGCATACTGTATGTGCGACAAGATTTCTGCCATCATAGATAATATGCTGATTATATTATAGATATAGTGTTACAAAAACCTTTAAAAAAAACGCAGGTCCATAAAAAACAATTTTGTCATATTTTGATAAATATTTAATTTGAAAGATGTTAAAATTAAAAGCTATCTAAATGTCAATGAAAGTCATCCTCCGAATAACATTGTGGAAAAAAGCTGGACACAAAAAGGTCACACATTGCCTCCATTTGATACTGGGCTGGTGATACCCACAGGTAAGAAACTTCCAGCAGCAGTGACATCGGTCCAGTGATTGTACAAACTCTGTAGAGATACCAGACTTATAATTTGAAACACCAGACGAATGGCTCGTCAGTAGCGATTGAATAACCACAGGTAAGAAACTTCCACGCAGCAGTGACATCGGTCCAGTGATTGTACAAACTCTGCATAGATACCAGACTTATAATTTGAAACACCAGACGAATGGCTCGTCAGTAGCGATTGAATAACCACAGGTAAGAAACTTCCAGCAGCAGTGACATCGGTCCAGTGATTGTACAAACTCTGCAGAGATACCAGACTTATAATTTGAAACACCAGACGAATGTTTCGTTTACATATGGCTCGTCAGTAGCGATTGAATAACCACTGGTAAGAAACTTCCAGCAGCAGTGACATCGACCCAGTGATTGTACAAACTCTGCAGAGATATCAGACTTATAATTTGAAACACCAGACGAATGTTTCGTTTACATATGGCTCGTCAGTAGCGATTGAATAACCACAGGTAAGAACTTCCAGCAGCAGTGACATCGGTCCAGTGATTGTACAAACTCTGCAGAGATACCAGACTTATAATCTGAAACACCAGACGAATGGCTCGTCAGTAGCGATTGAAATAACCACAGGTAAGAAACTTCCACGCAGCAGTGACATCGGTCCAGTGATTGTACAAACTCTGCAGAGATACCAGACTTATAATTTGAAACACCAGGAGCCTCGGCCATAAAACTTTACTCAGTACTCGGAGTACAAAATTTGTGCTCGAAACACCAAATCCATGATTTTGATTGGTTGATTTCTGAGTCTGAGTACGAAAATCGTGCTCGAAAGTTTTATGACCGCAAGGCGTGGCCTTTCGGTCATAAAACTTGACTCAGTACTTGGAGTAAAATAATTATACTCGAAACGCCAAATTCAGGATTTTGATTGGTTGATTTCTGAGTCTGAGTACGAAAACCTTACTCGAAAGTTTTATGACCGTAAGCCCTTACGAATGTTTCGTTTACATATGGCTCGTCAGTAGCGATTGAAATAAAACAGTTGGAAGGCCAAATCAAATACGAAGTTGTAGAGCATTAAATGGTAATAAAAACCGAAAAGTTCCGAAAAGTTCTGCCAAATAAGACCAAGGCAATCTATGCCTGATGCAGGGGGTAGAAAAACTTTAGTATTTTCCCATACCGCATAGTCAGCTATAAAAGGCCCCCACTAGTTCTTTTGTGAAAAATATTTTAGCTTTAATTTTTTTAAACCATGTATAATGTAGACGAAACGCGCGTTAGACGTACAAAATTGCAACAATTATGGCTCTCTCTCTCGTTTAACGCCAATACGGTATTTACTTCTATACTTGAAGCTTCTCTTAAAGTGAAAACTACATATTATGATACTTTTCTTTAAACACTGATATAATTCTGGTCATCTTTTTAAAATAGACACTGTCAGAGTGATAATTTCATTAAGGAATGAATTGAAAAAAGCTTTCTAGTGCAATAGAAACATGATTGAATTTCTTAGATATTGTATGGTATGCTTATGAATTAAAAATAACTATCTGAACAAATTGGTTTTTTTTTTAATATTTCATTATTTTGTATGCAATGTTGTGTACTGTGATAGAAAAAAAAATGCCTAACAAAATACCGAACTCCAAGGTAAATTTAAAAAGGGGGAAGTCCATAAAAAAAGACAAAACCAAAACTCTCGACTATATCAACCAACGGAACGACTGAAAACAACTGTCATATTCAAGCTGATTTGGTACAGGCATTTCCCGAGAAAAATGGTGGGTTTTACAATTGAGTGTTGTAGAGAGAGCGGAGTTTGTCTGCTGATCTTTCTTCAACATAGCAATAAGTCATCTTCAATGATTTACCACACGTAGAAAATGAAAGGATATGGAGTAAATGTACATGGGACAAAATCGCACACAATACATAGAAAACATAGAAAATTATCAATGAACAGGGCTGTTATTCCTGTTCTTCATCTTGTCAGTTGATGTAGGGTTTTCAACAATGAACGAATCATTCATACCCTACAACAAGGTCAAGACGGCCCCTAGCGTCGACTTAAGCGGTACTATTGATAAAAATAAACCACAGTTCACCTTCTTGCTCCCCACCCGCCTCGGAGTGCCAACTTGTGCGATGCTTGTGTACGACGGTTCTCCAGTCGAAAGCAACAGGGATACAAGAAAAGTGCAGTAATTTTGAAAGACATCGATCGCCGCTAAAATATGCCTTGAAGTTACACATGTCGGGAGCGGTCAATGAATTACATAATTTATAATCACGGGCGAGGTTTTTCAACATATATTTGTCATACATTTCCCAACAAAAGACCAATAACTTCGAAACAACAAATGATAGACAATACATATAAAACTAAACAACAAATGATAGACAGCACGGGGCACATCGAAATATATGTAAGAAAACCTAGCAGTTTAAAATAGTATGAAAGGGCAATATACAAAACAGATGACCAGACCAGTATTTTGAAGAAATTTAACCAAACATGAAATTTTGACGGTGTATTAATATGAGAAATTCTCACATGAACAAGCACACCATAACTGTAAATATTATAAGAGCATACACCTCAAGCACGGGAAAACGTTCTACTGCCTCCACACAGCACTAGAGACAAACTCTAGAATCAGTAGAACATGAAAGGATATGGAGTAAATGTACATGGGACAAAATCGCACACAATACAAAGAAAACATAGAAAATTATCAATGAACAGGGCTTTTATTCCTGTTCTTCATCTTGTCAGTTGATGTAGGGTCTTCAACAATGAACGAATCATTCATACCCTACAACAAGGTCAAGACGGCCCCTAGCGTCGACTTAAGCGGTACTATTGATAAAAATAAACCACAGTTCACCTTCTTGCTCCCCACCCGCCTCGGAATGCCAACTTGTGCGATGCTTGTGTACGACGGTTCTCCAGTCGAAAGCACCAGGGATACAAGAAAAGTGCAGTAATTTTGAAAGACATCGATCGTACATAGAATAGGCACTTCAAGACCCGACATGGTCCATCTTCAATTCCAACCACCACCACTCACATACGGGGACCAATCACCAGCTCTTAAATCATATATCTGCCTCTGATGGACAACATATCATATTTAATATAAATTCTCCAGTTACTTGAGTACTTTCACTAAACGATACAAAGACGCAGTGTCGCACTAAAGTTAATTTATATTAATTGTTTACCATAAACAGCGCAATCTTGAAGATAATTAAATCTAATTAATATGATTCAGATACACACACTGTCAATATTTACTGTTATTCCATCAATTTAAGGCAACGAATTCAAAAGTTTTACGGAAGTTGTGACAATTAATTCTACTCCGAACGTGATTGATGTTTCCAATTTTGTAATTTTAAAAATTGTATCCTTTATTGTTATCAACAGTGTTCCGTAGCATCAATTTACAAATCTGTAAACCGTAAAATAATAAAAATGATAACGCCTTTGATATAAATTAATCACAATTACTTCAAATTGTGATTTGTTTCAAAGACTTGAATAGTACCATATTTATATGAAATTCAATTAAACAATGGTAATATGAGAGTTGAACTTTATATAATGATATCCTTAATGTGTTGGAAACTTGAGATAAACACTTGAGAGATATGAAGAGGGTATTTCAGGGCTTGTTGAACACTTAATGAGCAGTTAAATGCTGCAGTGATTATATCGTACAATTAATAAAAAAATATAATCGCCAATGCAAATTTCTTTGACGTCTTGCAAGAGAACTGATATAATTGCTGATACAAAGAGGCATTTTGAAACATAGTATCGAATATTTCTCTAGTATTTTTGACAGAAAAGTGCTAATAAAATAACCACTAAAAGGAATCAATAGTGTTGAACGAGTTAACTCACTCCTAACATTACAAATTAATATTGCGCTCTTTCGTTAATGGAAGTGAACGTCACTTTAAATACATAGAGTGGCGACGACATCAGAAATGGTCTGAACTGTAAATAATTGGGAATATCTTCTACGGCAAATTGCTATCTGCGGAACTGATTAAATATTTACACTTAAATGGAAACAATGGAAATTTGTATTTACTTGCTCATGGCAGATAAATCTGTAATTATCATTGTATATAAAAACACCTTAAATAATTTAGTTTTTTCACATAATGGATTCTAATACCATAAATGCTATAGTTGTTTGTACTACATTTCCATTTAATTAAATCAAAGACTTTCGTTGAGTTATTTGTAGCATCATCTAGTCTGTCAAGATAAACATACAGAAAGGTGTTTTAACTTGTAGGTAAACCTGTGAGTTTTCACGGTTTAGGAAACCTTTCCAGTAAACACGAAGGGAATGCGGTTATCTAAAAAAGACGGTGCTGAATGTAGTATTAAAACCATTTGAAGACAGCGTGGTCTATGAACATAACATCTGAAAATATAGTAAATCTTCGTACAGGAAATAACTATGCTACGACTCTCAAATCCTATATTTCGAAAATTTTAATCGTAAATGATTTCGATTTTATTATTACTATTATTATTATTATTATTATTATTATTATTATTATTATTATTATTATTATTATTATTATTATTATTATTATTTTGACGTGTGCCTGTGTATGGAAAGAAAAGATTAATAACATAAACTAAGACAAAACAAATGAAAAACAAAGACGATATCGGGAGAACTTTAGCTAGATATAATCGGGAACTGATACCTAACAACAAATAGCTAAATAAAAACTGATAAAAAAATTTAAGTTGTAGATTTATTCTCATAAACATGACTACTTAGTTGGAATCAATTCTTTTTTTTTTTCATCATTGTCAGTATCTTTTCAAAGGTGTTAATGGTTTAAAGTTGAGTAAAATTACGGAACATGACCATATAATTTTGAATTTTCTCCTCTGTTATATATATTCAGTCAAACCTGCTATAAAGGTCACCAATATTAAGCGAAAATCTGTCTTGTCAGGTTACCTACCATCTTCTCGTCCCAGCAAATTTCGACCTATGCATTTTTAACCTCAATTAAAACGTCACCTCTAATAAAGACAGTTTTCTCTGGTCCGCAGAGCGACCTTCATATGCAGGTTTGACTAAAATGTCTGCCAACGCCATAGATGTGAATTCAGTAAATGGGTTAAACTATTGGTATTATGGGCAATAATTCTATGTTCATTTCATTTACGGTCATTAATCCTACTGGGAGTTTCTACGTGTAAGAAATCGTAGAAGGTACTTTAACAAATTATCCGACCAGTAATTTATCTTTACTGCTGTACTTCCAGTCGATTGTTATCAATGGCTTCTCAATCTCTGCTACAGTTCCATTATACAACTATACTTTACAGAAATTATAAACCACTGTCATCGAATCTAGATACTTGTAGCTGTATAAACTATACAATTATGTTAGCAATAGTGCATTTTCAGGATAAATTTTAAGATATCATTGGAAATGCACTGTACATTGAATATAGATAATTCGACAATATAGAGGGAGACTTGGTTTCGCTGTAATGAGTTAATCATTGAAGTCTTTCAGTAACTGTTATATCCATTGCGAAAAAGTGGAAAATGAAGATGACTTGAGCAATAGACGTATCTAAACTTTTGGGTATTTAGCTGAATTGTCTCCGAATGGCCGAATAATCTTCTGACGTCATGCAACAATCACTTTTTAATCATCACGTCACATGTTTTAAACTATGATGCAATATTTTGCGGTAACTTGTGTGTGATCAAATAACAGCATACAAATGTAAATGTGTCTATTTTAGTAAATGGTTAAGCTTAGTATGACAGTTTATGCAAAGTACACAATAAAATTAGTATATATCACCGAAATGACCAAACAAACATAATTTGAAGGTTTTTCATACATAAAATCTATAGCAATTGTTTTTCTTCAAATTTAATGTTCACTTTGGTAAATGTTTGTTTGTTTCTTTTTAACCAAACATTGATTTTCTGAATTAACAATTGAAGTGAATGAAAGAAGCCACTTAGGGTTCGCAGATTAAATTGACCGACGTGCGAGACCCTCATGGGTAGTCAATGTCGTTAAACACCCCCTAGTAGTAGTAGATGAAAGTGTGAACTATTCTCGTCATTTGGCATCCGTAGCTCGTGGAATATTTTATAATAATTATTATATCATTTGCATATTAGGGAATACGTTGATATGATTGGTCGAGAGAACTTCCGGTAGTTGTTCTTGACGTTGTTTATTTTTCGATAGACGACGTTGACCGAACTTCTTTTTGTAACCAATGTAAACAAGATGGCGGCTATAATAACACAATTCGGCCCGACTTTAAAAATATTTATTTTCACTTCGCGTTAATCGTTAAGTTAAATAATAAACACAAAACATTCATTCATTTGAATGATAATAAGTGTTTTTGTAGTTTATTTTTTACCAGATAGCAAATTTCACGGAGTACACATGTTAACCAACAAATATTCATGTGCCAGGCCAATTCAATGACACAAATACACAATTTACTTGTGACAGAGGTTACGAGTGTTGAAAAATAAATTCCTTATCTCCAATTTTAAAGAATTATAAGGATAAAACGCCTTTTTAAACCTTTAAAAAGGCGTTTAATCCTATAAAACATCTAAATTTTTATCCAAACTTATCTACAATTATCCATAGGTTAAATGGTTTCAATATTGCAAAGGATGGTAATGTCGACTAGCAAACATGGCATGACAGCCGTTAATACAAAAAGAACAGAGAGGAAAAGGGAAATCACTTTAGTCTGAAGTAAAACATACTAATTAATAATGGTTTCCGGTTCCGATTTTGGCCAGGAGTTAAATTTTACAGAAAAATAGTTTCGTTCAATTTGATATACCATTAAACTTACGAGAATCTTTTTTAAAACTAATAAAATGTCAATGTTGAAAATGATAGTCTTGCATACTGTTATCATCACTCCTTGCAGATATTGAGCTAGAATTTGGTATTAATTTTGTTCATTAAAACCTTCAGTTTGAATATGGATTTTGTGCCAGTTTATATACTTATATACTCCAAACCGTTATATATTTTTGAACTTCGACCCTACCGGATGATGGTTGTATCAGAAAAACGTTTTGTGCACACGGAGATCATAACATTTGGTTTGTTTGTTCAACACTTAGATTTAAAATGACAGCTTTTCTTGTAATTATTTTTATATTTAATTGTTTAATGGGTAGATATGTTAAAGTGAATTTTTATAATCAGGGATTATGTAGAATCCCTGATCCCTGATTTTTCAGGGATTTTGCATAGTAGCCAAAAATCATTAGTGATGATATATAATCCCTATAAATGGACAGTGATTGTACATAATCGCTGAAAATTGTAAGAATTATAATTTTAAAAATTCCCTGAAATGATTTTAGGGGTATTATCAATGATACAAATATACTTTGTTTGATAAAAATATATCAAATATAGATAAATAAATTATATGTATTTCTTTCCCCTTTAAGGTTTAAGAGGAGAGTTTTCATTCCCTGTCCATTTATTAAATCTTAAGTGAACAGATTTCCCAGCGATATGTTATCAAGTTGACTGTGTTGAATCTGATTAACTCATTGACAAAAAGTATTTTAACTTTAAATTAATAATACGAACATTCTCATAGATAGTGATAACTGTACATGTATGCCATGAATTGAATTGTTTGCCAAAAAACAGTATCAAATGCACTGTATGTAATTTGCTGTAAAACAAAGGCAATGAAGGTTATTGAACATCTATATTATGATTTCTATGTTCCAAGAAATTCAAACTTAGCAAAGAAATGGAATTAAACTACAGAAAAACAAACAGAACGCATGCTTGACAGATCGGACACTGAAAATGATAATGCCTGGCTTAGCAACATGGAATTATGCTCAGGTCCTACGCAAAGGATTAATTTGAGGTGGTTGATTCACTTTTTGATATGTCTCCTCAACGTGCGGTTACTTTCAGATTCAATATGGGAAGGACAAGGTTTTTTTTCAATTTGTTTGTTGGAACAACAAAAGAAAACGAAAGGCAGAGCAAATGTTCAATAGTAGATACCATCCAAATTTACAATACAGTTTGTAAAAGTAAATGATTTGTATTAGAAGAGTATGCTTAAGATTTGCATATTTATGTTTCTAAAGATGTTTAAATACGATTTTATAGAATACATTTTTAACTTTTATTCAATGTCTCTTCATTCCAATTAAATAATTCCTTACATTTTTTCTAGTTAGTATGCATAATTCCTGACAATTTTAGTGATTATATAAACTCAGTAAAGTGACCAGTGATTATACATAGTCCCTGAAAATGTTTAGTAATTATATTAAGCACTAAAGTTACGAGTAATTAAACGTGATCTCTGCAAATGTCAAAGATTATGCATATTAATCCCTAATTATACACATTTAATGTAACAGATATACATTTCGTAGATCTGATCTTATAAACGTTTCGATATCACTGACCAATAGTTGATCGAATTACAGATAATGCTGGATACTGTGGCATTCTGTTCGTTTAATCATGGTTTAATGTGACATACCGTATTAGACTTATCATAGATTTGTATTTATATGAGCATCACGACGGGTGCCACATGTAGAGCAGGATCTGCGAGATCACCCTCGGTTTTTGGTGGGGTTCGTGTTGATCAGTCTTTAGTTTTCTATGTTTCGATGTTGTGTTATGAATACTGTTGTTTGTTTGTCCTTTTCTTTTTTTTTTTTTGCCATGACGTTGTCTAGTTTATTTTCGACTGATGAGTTTGAATGTACCTTTGGTTATCTTTCTTTAATGCATTTTAAGGTCTACTTGGAAGGCATTGCCATTCCTTGTACTTTTTGGCGTATACGCTTCAAGTAAGCTTCAACAGTTTAAAGGAAGACATGTCACTCCACGTGTGTGTTGAACACCTAAGCATGCCGCGTTTAGGAGTACGAACATAGTCTGGTCGACTCAGAATGAAAATAAGCGTCCGCGAGGAGTGACATGTCTTCATTTAAACTGTTACCTTGTAAAGTAGCTCATTAAAATCCGACCCAGAGTGTCGGTATAGTAAAACAGGGTTCCTTATCATTTCACATCAACATGTTCTCGTCCTGATATACATGTTATATTTGCTACTTGACGTTAAACATCAATCTATCATTATCGTCGCGCGCGGAACAAACTATAATCTATGATAAATGCGGTCTATTCTATTTTCATATTAGTACCCTCCTATATTTGATCATATTTAAGTAGCACATAAAAATACGACGAAGTACCAGGATATGTTCTCGTTAGTAAAGTTCATTTTAAATTTACACTATACACTTAAAAAAAACAAGGTTGCGAGGGAAACGGTTGAAATCCCCTTACAACCCCATGATCGTCATTGGATCGTATTCACAGTTTCTCAACTCAACTAAGACTTGTTTACACTCTCTTAGACTACATATAACCACTATCTTCCTTCTAACATTAATAGAATTATGGGGTTTTGTTAAGTTCCAGACCTTGACATTTTCCACGTAAAATGACTTTTAGAATTGCTTGTTGACTGGTGTATACATAGTATATGAGATGTTGTCGATGCACCTGATCTCGCCCCATTTGTGGATCGTGTGTTTCAAACTGTTTTCATTCCAGTATTTGTCTGTTTATACCTTCATATTTAAACAACATCATCGGTGATTAAAAACAAATGGGCTTTCTATTAACATTAGTGCGGATAATTTTTTATCAGATATTTAAGAACGTCGTTTCCTATTCTTAATATTTAGCAAAATGGTATTTACATAATTTCAATGTTGGTTAATGCTTCCATTCAAAAATGTATAGTTCACATGTGTACATTCTAGGTGGTCCTATTATAGATTTTTAAAGACCAGTCTTAAGCATTTAAGGAATGTTTAATCTGGGACTACTTTTTTGTTTAAGTAGTCGCAGTTTTAATCGTCTAATTCCCTGGATCATTCGATCTTTTCTGAGTTTTTCTCATTTTAACTCCCATTTAATACATTTATATTGATTTATTTCTATTACTATGTTTCGATTTTTTAATTATGTTATTTTCACCGAAGTGCATGCATATTCAGTGTTTATTAGAACCATGACATGTTTTCATATTCTTATACTGTGTTAAATGTTTTTAGCGAATTGCAGAATGAACGGTTTTAGGTAGAAAATTATAACCGTAACAAGATTCGACACATAGAGTTTCTTATCATCATTTATAAAAATCTATCCACTGCATCACATATATGATTAAATTTTTTTTTTTTTTTTAAGATAATGAATTTTGCATTTGATGGAAACAAAAGAGCGTTTAGAGTGAGCATATATACATAACCTGTACTGTAACACATTACCTATTCCATCGACTTGTATAAGAATGAACAATGCTTGGAAATGAATTTATTTTTTTTCTCTCCAAAATATTTGACCAATGCAAGGGTCAACGAAACCGTCTTAAAAGTAAATTAGATGGTTATCAGCACTGTATCATTTTGTCTGTATAATAACTTCTTTAACATATTTTTTAATAAATATTAAAATTTCTCAGTTATAGATCAATCGATTTATAAATCAATAGATCTGAATGTGACATAAGGTAATTAAATCATATATTAAGGCATATGTTTTTTTTTTATTTATGTAGAAAGTACAAAATACTACAAAATGTATAAAAAGTATTACACAGAAACAAAGTTTGAGCAGCACAAATCCAGAGAAAGATTTACTTTTTGTCCTAGAAGGGAAGTAGTGACACAGACGTTTCTTAAGGGTCGACAATAACATGATGGTGTCTGTAAAGGTGTCAATGAAATTACTTCAACTTAACCATTTAGACCCAATGTTTAGTAGCTTCATTGTAAACCCTCTGTAACGGGAAATCTGGTAGGAAATGCATGCTTTTAACTATCGTGTTAACCTATAGAAATATACTTGCAGGTGCTACTGATAAAGAATGCATAAATGAGAAATTCACAAAAGGAAAATTAAAGACAATTCTTTTGTCGTTAAGTTGAGTTTCTTATGTTAGTTTCTATGTTCAAGTCAAGATATGAATCAGACCTAGATGCACTTGTAGCATTCTTTATTTAAATTCAATGGAAAAGATGAAATCGACATATTAATCAAACGCAACATATATAAGTAACAATTGGATGTTATATCTTGCATTAAATCACATTTCTACATCTTCAGCCAGGTATAGAAATAAATTCCTTGTACAGGGCATTGGCAAAAGCTGCGCTTAACTTCTGAAACGAAAATCTTTGACGATAATTCAAGAATTAAATTCCATGGCATGAGAGGTGCAAATATTCTTAGCTTTATGGATATATTCTTTCAGATACTGTTTTTTTTTAAATAAAATGTCACGTTTGTGTTGGGAGACTCTGGTGTTATACTATCTAGTACACACGAATAAAACTAATTCAGATGTCTTTGCGACAGAAATAACTTTGAGATAATTGATAGGACATAAGATAAATAAAAGTTAGTGGGCAATTCAAATACAGCTGTAAATTGTTAATTATATAATAATAATAAAAGTCGTTTAGCAGCCTGGCGAATGTTATAAATATTTGGTAATGTAATACAAATTAATTGCTTTGGAAATTCAAGTAAAAATAACCATAATTTTTAGACTAAAACTTTTACTACAGGAAGAAAAATGAACCATTAGTACTTTTGAATTATTATTATAATAATCGACAATACATTAAATATCAGTGTGGTTTTAAACACGCAAAATACAATACATTTTTTGGTTAACCATTATAATGGAAGACAAATATCTTAAGTATACCACGTCAAAGAATGTAATTTATGTTAATAAAATTATACTACAGTGAAAAACGTCCCTCTTTGTAAGTTAGACATGCACGTTATGAATCGCGTTTGCATATTTAAAGGATAACCACATCGAAATAACTGAGAAACCAAAACTCATTTTTTGTCGATCTCTATCATCAAAATCTTTGTAGTTTAAAACATGAGAAAACCGTTCTAAATGTAGTTAATATAATTCTACTTTAAGTTATTGAACGGTAAAAAAGATTTGTCAAATAATGAACTACAGTCAAACCTGCTATTAAGGGCACCTCTATTTCGCGAAAACATGTCTTGTATAAAGTAAAATCACAAAAATACTGAACTCCGAGGAAAATTCAAAAAGGAAAGTTCCTAATAAGTTACTCTCATCTTGTCCCGCTGTTGTAATACCTAAGCATTTTAAACCTCAGTTCGACTTTCCGTTTTAAATTTTCCTAGGAGTTCGGTATCTTTGTTATTTTACTTTTTTCAAAGGTCACCTCTCTTATAAGGTCATTTTTATCTTGTCCCAAGGGTGACTTTTATATATAGGTTTGACTGTTTTTACTGCTTTTTATGTCCTTTTGTATAAAACAAATAAAGGAAAAATGTAAAATTAATTTACCCAAATACTTTATAAAATGTAAATAGAAAGAAAAGTGAGGAATACGTCAATGAAACAACAACCAAACGACATGTCCGCATTTCATGTACCCGTGTGAATTTGATATTATTTTTCCACCTTAAGCAGAAGGTCTAGTAGGATCTATGACATATTTGAAGAATTAAACTTCGATTTGTCAACCAACCTAGGCGTAAATAACCTTCTTTCCGATCGTACTTACGTTTACATATCTCAACTAATTTCAATTTGTCAACTAACCCAGGCGTAAACAACCCTCTGTCCGATCGTACTTACGTTTACATATCTCAACTAATACGTTACGCGCATGTATGCTATTATACGGACTTTATAAAGAGAGGTATTAGGCACAACTTTTTGGAACTTTTGGTCCTCAATGCTCTTCAACTTTGTACTTGTTTTGGCTTTTTCGAACTTTTTGATCTGAAATTTTAAACCTGGTACCTTTTGTTAGCTATTATTCGTATGTTTCTCTGTCCTATATGTTCTCCCATTTATTTGTATTGTAGTCATGTCATGTAATGTTGTTATTTTAATGTTATATTTAACATTGCCATAAAAGCGGGCAGTTTGGCTAGCCACAAAACCAGGTTCAACCCACCATTTTTTTCTTAAAATGTCCTGTACCAAGTTAGGAAAAAGGCCATTGTTATATTATAGTTCGTTTCTGTGTGTGTTACATTTTGATGTTGTGTTTCTGTTGTGTCGTAGTTCTCCTCTTATATTTGATGTGTTTCCCTCAGTTTTAGTTTGTAACCCGGATTTGTTTTTTTTTTTCAATCGGTTTATGAATTTCGAACAGCGGTATACTACTGTTGCCTTTATTTGTTCCCCAAAGTCAAAACTTCTTAATTCTTATTCGCTATCGTGACATTTTCAATGAGTCTAGATTCGCATGGTGAGCTATGCATGAACATCAAATGACGCTTTCGTTGTTGGCACATTCGGTCACGCTCCATTTGGAGTTCATGCGATTTCCAAATGTTTGTCTCTTGTTTTTTATATGTTAAATGTAGTTACGAGTTTTATACATTGGTAAACTACTGTTGCCTCACACAAAAGCATGCTCTAAAAGTAAAATAACAAAAATACCGAACTCCAAGGAAAATTCGAAACGGAAAGTCCCTTATCAAATGAGCAATATCAAAAGCTCAAACACATCAAACGAAAACAACTGTCATATTCCTGACTTGGTACAGGAATTTCCGTATTTAGAAAATGGTGGATTAAACCTGGTTTTATAGCTAGCAAAACCTCTCACTTGTATGACAGTCGTATAGAATTCCATTATATTGAAAACAATGTGTGAGCAAAACAAACACACAGAAGCATGCTCAAAGTGTTGAGACTGCTAAAATCATGCCTTCCTACACTGATAAATCGGCGGCAGTGCTTACATTTTATGTACCAACGACACAAGTACAAGAAAACTCGATATTGTTCAATGTTTAGAGAAAAAAATTTTATAATTGCAATGAAGAAAAAAAATTACCCTTGGATTTATCTCAACCTATAAACTTTTGAATGGATGTCAATTCCCTAAAATATCCCATGACAAGATTGAACTTTATTTATATAACCTTTACTAATACGTCCATTTGGTCATAGAGAAAGATTGAAAAGGAAAATGACATTACGTGTTGCTTTCTTAGAATTATCGGCAATAACTGGGTGTAAAATTCCACTTATTATTAATCCCTTGAGTTAGAATCACAATTCTCTATATTTGTTATAATATTTAGTCACGTTTCTACTAATTTACGGTATGTATGTCCCTGCTATAAAAAGTTTTAGCAATAAAATAAAAATAACATTTAAAGAAATTTGCGATGTCAGTGCAAATCTCATCAACTGGGAAATTGAGATCTATAAAGGACAACCATCACTATTTACATTCGATATAGTTGAAGTAAGTTGAGTTGGGTAAATTGTGTCCAAAAATCTGAATAATCAATAAAGAATATGACATTTGAATATCTTCAGGTATTGCTGAAAATATTTCTCTAATTCTCAGCCGATTTATTCTGTCCCCGACTAGTTGGTTATTATGTTTTTTTTTATCAACGTGTGGTTCACTTCATTTTAGTTCACCATTGGTCAAAATTCAATTATGTTGTTAATTGTCATTCTTTCCTTTAAATTTGCTATTGTGACGTCACAAAAACGGGTGAACAAATTATTTTTTTCTTCCGATCATTGCAAAAGAAAGTGAAATCTGTCTAAAAGTCATTACAGAAACAGTTAAATATTAAATTTAAGCCTCGCGTTTTAAATTTGAAAATTAACTGTGTCGAGTGGAGAAACATCGTATCATACACGATAGAGTGGTAGAATCTATTCATCAAATTTATCAAATGGTGTTTCGTTTTGGTCCTTAAGACGTTTGTTCATAAACGGAGATACTAAGTAAGGCACAGTTAATAGTATCGGAATACAAATCAATTAACTGTACACTTCATCTTCAAAACGACATTAACATAAATAATATGAAATAAAAAAAAGCGTTTCAAATAAATTTTAAATGTTTGATATAGTGTGCTGCTATTTTGCTAATTCTAGATTAAAAAAATCAAAACGTGAACGATAATAAGGTCGCTCAATTACTATACTCTAAAAGAAATAAACACGATGTATTCATAAAGAAATTGGCATTTCTTAACCAAAACATTATAATAACACTACCTATGTCATTTTATTTTGAATCAAGAACAAAGCAACGTTTGTATCCTTAATTAACTTTTATTCAAAGGGGATCGAAGCAAAAACAAATCTTGGATTTTCTTTTTATTTTAGTTCACAATATTGACAGCTATTGGTTTGTTTTGAATTACAATTCACAAGAAAACTTCACAATGGAACCGATGAAACAATGTGGACTAGTTTAAAAATGTGTTGAAGAGGAAATGTACCGATGTAAAGTTTTTACTTGTTAATTGGCAGTTGATACATGCAGGAGATGCTTGTTTTGTCGACGCCCCTACTCCTGCTCCTTTTGGAGTTCATGCGATTCCCTCAGTTTTGATTGCATCTAAAAAATGGATTTATGAAATTTGAACATTGGTAAACTACTGTTTTCTGTAATAAATCACTGTTTTTTATTTTGTCAGTCAGTAATTAAACTCTATTCATAAACTGAATATAGAACGGACTACACAATTAAATAAAAATCGTTAACCCTTAAATAAATGACAATAATACTTATATAATTTCGTGCGTTCGAAGCGCAAAATTTGAAAGCCAAGGATGTATAGGACATGAAAACTTAAGTAGCTATATAACCAACAGAGATCTTAAAAGAATAGCTAAATTCATCTACGGTCAACATTAATGACAAGCAAATATGCAAGAAAAATATGAGACTATGCGTTGACAAGATAAGTAAGAAATAAATGACAGGACAGGAAACAATCGGTAATTGGTAAAAATGTTGGTAATTACGAGCGTGTGAAGGATTGTTTGTAATTTTTTACCAATTATTGATGAAAACTTCAGGCTCGTGAATTTTTCCGCAAATCCATATTGATTTGGGTTTTTACTCATAGGCCTGTTGGTTTTGTATTTGATCAACTCAATACATATTTCAAGTTAATAATGTAATACCCCATATGCGCGTTACATAATTTTGACCAGTTGCGCTCGAATGAAAACACCGAAAGTCAAATCAATTACGAAGTTGAAGATCATTAAAAACATTCCGATGAGTTATGTCTTATTTGGTTAATGCCATCTATGGCCGGGGATACCAAATTCTTAAAATTTTGAAAGAGTCACACATTTTAGTTACAGGAAATGTTTAATGAATAATTACGTATCAAAGATATTTCATGACATGACAGATGTACTGACTACTGGGTTGGTAATACCATCGGAGACGAATTGCCCACCAGTAATGGCATACTCCAAGGGTTTGTAAAAAATCATCAAGGATTCCAGGCCCATAATTTTTTACGCCAGATATGCGTTTCGTATACATTAGGCTCATCAATAAGTTACATCCAAGTCATTTTCGAGGATTAAGAGCTTTATCATAAAAAAAAGAATTCCATAAAGTTGTGCCAAATTCTACCGCTTTGTCGTTATTTTTTTAGTCAAGATTACATATCTGTTTATGAAACCGTCATAATGTGAACGTGTTCTTCGCATCCATGCACGGAGGTAAGGAAATGCTGAGGTAGATGGATTGTTATTACTTTAGATGGGAAGTTGACAGGAGAAAATTAAAATTATGATGTTTGTCAGAGATTTTTATTTAGAGTTGCCCGTCTGTGTCAAGTTCTAGAAAAAAAGGATCCATATTTGAAGCATACCTTTTTGTCCAGGAATAATTCTTAATCTAAATCTTCAAATCACTTGAATATAAAACAAAAGATTTTGCGGTCGTATGAAAATGAAAACAATACTTTATAAATTGTATGTATCTGAAGCGCTTTTATGAACGCTCATAGGCAAATAACTGAAAGCCAAGGATGTATAAGGAATTAATTGGAAGAACGTTAGCATTATACTTGAAATTTAAATTAATGGATTTTTGCTCGGAGGTTTGTTTTCCTGATTTGTCTTTTTATAAGGTTTTGGTTAAAATTTGTCTTATAAAATTATAATAATGATTTTTAAAAAAAAAAAAATTGATGCTGAAATACATTTTTTACGATACGAGCTAAAATATAAAACCTAAGAATGGATTTATGTGTTCTCAAAAGCACTTTCTCAATAATTTACCTACACGCAAAAGCTTTTATCTCAATGTCTTGGAAGAATCCTAATATCAAACAAAAAACCTGTTTATACATATGTGTTTCATTGACTTGATTTTCGATTATTGTATATTGGATGTAAATTAACACCAATTAACTCCAAACACCTGTTTTATCAATCTATCTGTAGTTCTTCTTACTGATAATTTAGTTTTCTTTCAATATATTGACGTTTATCTTCCACAACAATGTCTCTGGAAGGAATATGACTAGTTAATGCTCGTTACGATAAAATATCAATCGCTTTGCACCAAGTAGTTATATATTAGTAACTGTGACGATAAATTATTTCTGAATACATTGACAAGGTTAACGGTTAAGTTGAATCAGAAAATACCTTAGAGATGTTATTTCTGTTAATTTTCAATAAACTATACTGTAACAGCTGAAGTAAAAACGTTTTGGTGGTGACGAACTTATATTTTTTATTGACCAAGTTAACATAGATTAGACACGCTTTTTGTAAATCGATCAAATATAATTATAGTATTGAGAAAACGCTTCGAGAGTGCTTTTGCTATTAGAAGAAGAAAAAAAACGGAAAACTTCACTAAGGTCACTATTTTAAATATTATTCAAACTTTTTGTGATGAATACTTTGAACTTTGCAATATGTTTTATTGTATGATTACCATTAACCATGTTAACAATAAATAGAGAAATACGAGAAAAAGAAAACAGAAGCGTGAAAGTCTGAAACGTCACCATCATTTACACAGTTCATGTTTTCAATAGTAAATAAAACCTGTAATATGAATCGCATTTCATCTGCTGACTATTTTTACAGTACCATGACTGCTCATGATTATTTAACTTTAAAAGTCTGCCTCGTTGAAAAACTAACAGTAGTTCGCTTATTCTTGTCTTTGGGGAAATTAAAATTGTAAGTCTTAAGATATAGGCAGAAAACGCCCAAGAAGGGAGTACGACCCAATGTTGCGTTAACAGAGAAATAGATGATGGATACAAAAGTAAAAAAAAGATAACAAAATACAGAATATCATTCAATGCTCAGCATGCAAATTTTAATTAATTATTTTACGTCAGTTTTTCTTGAAACCAGACATATATATATATATATATATATATATATATATATACAAAAGTATCTAAGCTTAAAGATCAATGAGCCAATAACATTACAGGAAACCGAAGCCAAAAAGAATTTAAGATACCATGTAAAGCGGGAGGATAACCTTATAATTGAGCATTTAAAAAAATCATTGAAATATTTTTTATTCTCAATGTGAACGTATTTATCTTGTCATTGAAATCTTTCAAATAATTGTTTTTGGAGGAAAGAACTAGTAAAAAATAGTTCTGTCGCATTACCGATTTTCTCTTTATCTAACTATTGGAGAAAGTCATTTAAAAAGCTGTTTCGAGTCTTTAGATATCACATGCATAAGGAATTGCACAAATTGTGTGTATTATTAATGATTAAATGGTAAACATTATTTGGTTATTCTAACATTTCGACAATCGAAACGGTAAAAATCTCTTGCAACGGTTGAGGTTAAAAGACGGTTATATATACAATAATTTTGAAAGGATTCTTTGCACTCCTTTCTTTCTTATCTAACCTATTTTTATTTTGTCTTTTGACAGCGAGATAAAAAGAACATATTGCTTCATATCTTAAGAATAATTAAAAGCAGAAAGAATCATGTTTATTCAATCCAATCACATACCACGCGACTGCCAATTTCGTCCATGCGCGTGCATTCATCACTGTAGCGAACACCAGTTTGATTCTTTCAGTTCATATTTTTAAAGGATACGTTCCTATGATTGATTGATAATTGTTTAACGTCACTTCCTTCTAATTATTCCATAGGGTCTTCAATTTCATTATTTAGGATTATTATACGTCATGTCAAAATGCCAGATTTTGATTGGTTAATACGAGGGAGACAATTTACTCTATCCCATGGCAAATACTCTATTACCTTCACGGAGACGCTTGCTCAAGTGTGCACTTTAATAGATACGGATGATTGTTATGTACAAGACGTCATGGTTTATTACTTTGAATTTAAAATTTAATAGACAGTAATAATAGAACATCCAGTATAATAAATCAAATAACACATATCTGAGAGGGTGATAGAGCAGAATGTTACCCCTCGAAAAGACATTGTCAACCTTGGCTTTGCCTCAGTTAACAATGTTTTCTCGGGGTAACAATCTAATCTATCACCCTCTCAGCTATGTGTTATTTATATAATACCGCAGTGCAATGTAAATCAACGGGACTTTGGTAAATAACTGACAATTTAAAGAAAATTCCATAAAAATAACTTCACCTTGCCATTTTATATTTACTGCAGATGACCAGAGCGAAAATTGAAGGTTTCATATGGTTTTTTTTCACATGCTTCGTTGGAGTATTGTTAACACAGATTCCAGTTACATCGTTTAAAAACGCCAAATTTATGGTTTATGGTTTATGAGCATTCAAAATAGATAAAATAATGGTATCTACACTGCACTCCTACATTAAATAAAAATTAAAAAAACAATTTTACTAATTTTACTGAAAAAGTGATTAGATTTCATTAAAAATTAACTCGTTTTAAAATTTGAAATTGATTATGAAGAGTCAGATATTCCTTAAACCACGCAACTCGTTACCAATTTTAAACAACCTATTATCGCAAAACTAATGTTTATACAACGAAACCGAAAGGACAGAAAAGTACACACAAGATCATACCATAGTACTACAAAATAAAACCTCATTGAACAAACAAATCTTTGGTCGTTAAAATCTAGTGCTTTTTTTAGGAAATCTCTTGAACACTTAATGTCTTTAGTGTGCACTTCAGATGATAAATTAAAGTCCTGTACACTTCTAAATTCATTTTTTATAATTATTGATTCCGCTTCTTCTTTTGGCTTTAAATTGATATTCAATTTAAGATGAACTGAATAGAACCATTATCGGAATTGTGCATTAACAGTTCAAAATATATGTCAGTGTGAGATTCTTTTAACATAGTTTGAGGAAGAAAAGGAAAGTAGTATTGATAAAAATATTAGTAAACGCAGGGTGCAGACAAAACTAGCTTTGTTATAAGAATATGTTTATAAAACTTTGATGAATAAGCATGTTTTGAAATATTGACGAAACTGACTCATTACGAAGCCTACATAATTTGATAGATTTTATATTAGTGGTGTGTGCCTTTTTACACTTTGAGGTACATGTCGTGGTTATTGAAAACAACATAAATGAAATGACAAGGCACTGAGGTAATTGTCATTACAAATTATCAACAAATGCCAAAACTATAACTTTTGACAAAAAGCCTTATTTTTATTATTGAAAAATTATCGCTGGTTCAATTTTATTCATAATTGATATTGTTTATATTCTCAACAAAATATTTGTGATAAGATACGCATTTAAATGTTTTTTTTAATAAAGAGGTATAGTTTTGAACAATATGGATTTTATTAGCTATTACAAAAAAAGTATTCAGTATGATACGAAAGAGACGACTATCCATCAAAAGACCATTGACTACAACTTGAAAGATGAATCTTTAAATAAATATTAAAACCATAGAACAAACATTTGGTTATTTATAATCCTTTTAATTTTCATCGATATTGCCAATGAGGTATTTGCTATCGATACCTTGATATTACCTTATATGTTTTTCCTCTATACCATAACATGATTCTTATTGTTTATGTTCCCTCTAGGTACGTAATATGAAAATACATATCTACATGTCTTGTTTTTTACTTTCATTTTTGATTTGATCAGTCTTCATAAATATAAGAAAATTATACATCTTTTTTTTTTTTTTTTTTTTTGAGGAGATCAAATATATCATCTGCATGTATGTGTAATGGTTGTAGTAATGTCAAAATGATTACCTAAGCATTTGCCAAATGAGTGTTCTTACAAATGTTTTTATTCATGCTGTGGCAAAAATCTTTAAGTAAATATTTGAACCATATCATGAAGATTCAGTTATTTATATTCCTTTTAACTCTTGTTTCGTTTTGGACATTTAAATATCAGCGTTCTTCTTTATTCAACTTAGTTAAGCACTCAGCAATCAGAGATGAAACTACACAGATCCATGGGGGTTCGATTTTAGCTTCATTGTTTACATATAACAGGAGAATAAGCAAGACCTGTAATTAATTAGTTTATTCTTGGTTTTCGCTATATTTTTATGTTTACATTTGCTGTCAAGAAATTTCAAACATATTTAAATTTAGAAAAATAGTTTGAAATTGATCTAAATATTTTAAACCATACAGAAATTTTCTTTGTTTTTATGAGATGAATAAAATATGAACTTACCAATATTAGAGAAAACAACTGAAAAGACGAAAAATGTTTGTCCGAGCAACGAAGACATTATTTCAAACTATCAGGTATCCATACAAACACGGAAAATAATCATCAATAATTCTATGTTCCATGTGAATAGTTCTACAACGTTAAATAACCTCGCAACATCCATACTTCCAGCGGATATCAACAGTTCGAATGATCCAACCAAGGACAAACATTGTCTCTTATATTACTTTTCAATTTAACTTCAATAGTTTGTTCATACGACATCATTATCGGATTTTGAACACCTCCAATAGTTCTGATTGGTAACCTATAGGTACTTCCCAGTCAATCATTAGTTCTGTCTGTAATAGTATTTTCTTCGTCTATTTATCTACAAAAAGGAAATTGATAATCTTTTAGATGATAAAGAGTATGTGTGGTCCTATTCAATAATCATGTCCATAGGGATATTTACTGTTAACTAAACAGTTTAATTTCCCTTTCATACAATTTCAAACGAACTTATACAAAGAATTTTAACATTTCATGGAAGTTTACCTTAAGCCAAAAGCTGAAGTAATACCTAATATTAATGAACTGCATTTTGCTGGTACATTATACATCAAAAGTTTGTTAAGTCCACTAAATTACCACTGCTGACACTTAGTTGATCCTTCGTCTACTTGTTCATTGCTTTGTCAATCAAGTTATATACCATTGAAATAAATGGTATTCTAACCATTAATATTATACATAGAATGATTGGTTAATTTTCAAAAATGATTAATATTTTTTGATTTCACAATGTTAATAATTAAGAATCAGCTTCCCTATGGTTTCCTTTTAACTGTAAACAATTCTAGTAATCTAAATAAATAAAGCATTTAATCAAATGTGGAATTGTTTATGTTGAATGTCGTAATTGTTATTTCTATACGCAATTCAAACAGTGTATAATGAAAGGAAATAAGATATGTTTTGGGGATTAGAAGCTGGATAAAGACTTTGTTGAAACCACATTTCTGACTAAATCAATTTGAGTGTCAGGTCTGTTCCCAGTACAGCTAACGTCTACTGTATGAAACTACAACATATCATATGCCCAAGTTTTGTAGTCCTGTGTCAAAGATAAAGGGGGTGATAAGAGATATGAAACATAGATAGTTTTCTGGGCTAACACTTTCCATTAATAACAGGATACGTTGGTTTTGCAATGTGAAAGCACTCCAACAACAGAGAAAAATAAGAAAAGCCATCTTCGGTTCTACAGAACAGAACATAAAAAACACTGAATTATATGATATCTGTATTTCTGACAACAGTAGAAAGATACAATTATCACTGCATCAAAGAAGGCTTGCCGTTACTGCAAGCTGTTAATAAAGAATACCCCTTCTTACACTCAGTTTTCTGCCGCTGCTCTACTAAAAGGATGCATGCAGTAATGTTATGAACTGTGCAGATTACATGTGTTTTTGTTAATATGGGATTTTTTTATAAGCTCCCAGATTTTGTTGAAATGCATTTGCATGAATTCGATTGCAGAGTTATCTTTCTATGTTTCAATAAATGCTCATGCAGAAAATTGATACAAGCATATCGTGTATCCGTTATTTCAAATTAAATGACCAGTGAACAAATTATGATAATTCGTAAGGAAAAATTTCATAGAAATAGAAAATAAGTCCTATAGAGAATTCAGAAACATTATTGCTTTTTAAAATTTCTTCGTGCAAGGTATATTTCCGTGTCATTACCTTAAAAAGTACAAAAATGTTTAATGACATAATCTCACTCAACATCAATGATTTCTTTATCCCGTGAAATAATCGTGAGATAAAATAATATAAATATGAAGACATCATGTACAGTACTAATATTTTATTTATAAAGATTATCATAACATACATCAACGTATAAGCCCATTGTTCTGGCTTCATATAGTCATTGTTTAATGGATTTTACCAACTGTTATCGAGCAAACATCTTTCAACGGTCTTGAGGTGAAGTGATTATCTTAGTAGTCTAGACCGAGAAAGTTAATGCTTGCTGCTACAGTGTTTCCAGACAAATAGGCATTAGTGAATTCGTGAAACTAATTTTTCTGACTGATCAAGCCTAAATGGAATTTACGTCTTTTGACATTAAGTGTGCCAAAAAGACTTTTCAAAATACATTATAACTTTCATACATATTTTTATGAGATGTAATTAATGTTTCCAAAATATAAATATTGCATAAAATTCCTAAAATAAGTTTTTGCAACATTAAATATCAATGCTTATATATATTTCCATAATTTGTCTGATTTCTACTTCAGAAATATCGATGCCAACTTTAAACAGCAGAAAATGCTGTCTGATGACATAGCCATAGCTTAAGCTTGTTATGTCTATCAATTCGGTTCGAATGAGTATCAATCTGAACGATGATAGATAAACCATTACGCTAAATCAAAAAGCAATTGGCCTTGGTTAATACTTTACGTGGTCATTTATTTGTGAGGGTTGTAACACCTCTACATTGATTGGTTAACCGATAGACTGTTGACATTAGCATAACTCTTATATCATTAGCGATTTCTTGTAATCCTTGTTTTATGCCAACTAATTAAGCATATAGGAGTCTATTTTCACGGCGAACACATGAATATATTATAGAAATGGTAAAGATATAATACATACTTTTGTACACGATAGACATAAAATTGCATATCTAATTGGGATTGAAATTAACTTAGATAAAATCTTTGTTTAGATCATTTCTCTCACGAATTTTAGAAGAAGATGTTTGTCCACAATTTTGTCAAAGTTTGGGACCGAAAAGAAAAATTGAAGCTTAGAAAATGTGACATTCCAATTTGATTTTACTGGTATTGCCACAGGTATTGGTGAACCAGCAGTAGCTTAAACTTCACTAAAGCTTAATAAATTATTAATAAAGAAATTTATTCTTGGATTTGTTATTCCTGTGATCCATTTATTTTCCATCTAAACATTCAACATATTGACAATTTGCACTTAGTTATATAACCAGTTATAAACGTCTTATTAAAAAGAGGTATTTGATACCAAGGGGACAATCAAAATGTATTAATCAAAGAGAAACTGACAACACCGTGGAAAACAACGAAAAGGAAGACAGGACAAATAACAAAATGCATAGAAAACTAATAACTGAGCACCACGAAACATAGAGATGATTTGACCGAGTTGTATTAAAAAAACCCAAACAGGTGTATAAATTTGGTCAGTAACAACCAACAAAGCACCTGCATATAACCGTATCATACTGATCTAATTGCACATGGAATGTGTTCCGTGTACATCCGTCATTATATACGATACCAAAGGCAATTCAATGTTTGGAAGCATCAAAATCTGTCAAAACAGAATAGCCAAAAGAGTTCAGGGACAACTTTGCTTGTGGGAAATGCAATCTGAATTTGAGTCCAAAAGTATTTATTACCAATCATCATCAATCAACATTAATCATTGTAATACATTGTTTTGCAATTACTCTACCCTTCGGGGCGTCTTTAATTGACAATATAAATTGTATTGTATTGTATAAAATGAAAACTTTAATCCAAATGTATCATTTAAAACATGCCAGCACTGGCTACTAAGCGGAAGATATCCATTGAACTGGCAGTAAATTAGCAGTGGTGTTGACCCATGGAGTTATTAAAAGACATAACAGTTCGATTTCAGTTCGCACGACATATATGTTTCTGAAATTGCTTTCTGAATTATTTATATTATCAGTGACAAAAGCGGTGTATCTATATTCCATTTACATGCCCGCATACCTCATGTACTGTGTAACAGCCCTAGACAAAACCGGTGTAACTGTTTTCCATTCACATGCCCGCATACATCATGTACTAAGTATTACAGCCCTAGATAAAGCCGACGAAGAAAACAACCCTAATAACGAAATTAATTTTATATAGACTAGTTTAACGATTAATGTAAGGCACTGGACACATTGTAGGTGGAGTTGCCCCAATGTCACACAAGGTTCAAACTCAGCTAAGGATTCAATAAAAAATCTAACCATTTATATCGACGGCACCATATCTTTATGCATCGAAAAGTCACGAGAGTGGGTTTTTTCAACAATCTTGCTCTGAATCTTGATTTATGTGTAGGCACTTAAGATAAATGTGTTTTCTAACACAAGACACAAAAACAAAAAAACTGAACCCGACGTTTTGTATACCAGTATACATCATTAAAGCATCTGTTCGTTTTATACGTGATCAATCAATTAAAAACAGAAATATAAAAGTATACCCATTGTGTGTCTATTCCGACAAAGGTGTCTTTCAAAAGCGAGATTTGCAAGTAAAATTTTCTGAAAAAAAAATTAAATCCAACATGCAAAGACAAAGATTATTTCGTAAGACATGTACATTTTCTACATTCTAACATGTTTATTCAGAAATCTTTAAATAAGTATTTCTTTTAGAGCTGTTACCATTTCAATAGGAATAAGAATCTAACCAAAAAAAAAGGACTCAATTGATAAATTCTTATAAGAATGAAAAATATGTGCATATTGGCAAATGTTTCAGCTCTTTCGTTTTTCATGCGTTCGTTAAACCTTGAATTCGAAAATCATTAATTTAACATGGCTTGATACCATCATTCAGTTGTTCAAAAGATATTTGTCAGACCGATATCAGTATTGATAGTTTTGAATTTTGTCTTACATATTTTCATAAAGGTTTTAAATTCTTTATTTAGTGCAAAACATTTTGAGGTCTTGCTATTAATATTTTGATATGAGCCAAGGCTTTCGCCAAAAAGATATTTTGCTACATAATGTCATTTATATAGCTAGCTATTAATATGTGTAAAATATATTTCGGGGTAACACCTTGGCTCATATCTATTTTGTCCAAACACTAGGTGTTTAATGCCAATATTTGTAAACTATATGTCAATTTCAACATGTTAATGACTTAAGTAATTTTGCTATTTTTGCCATTTTGGGGCCAAATAATGGCTCTTGTTATATCTCCTCTTTTGTTGATTCGTTCTTTCGTACGTCATAACGGAAAATCAATTGGTAGAACTGTTATAGTTTTATTTGAAAACATAACTATAAAAATAATTCATTTTAGTGATGTTCAGTGCAGCTATTCATCAAGCAATTGAGGTGGCAATTGTTATTACTTTAGAAAACTGCATTCTACTTTCCCATTGCGGAAATTGTCATTTTCCTACACTTTATGAGAAAAAAAACTGAAATCAAAACGAGATATAAAATTTTTGTTAAAGGCTCAACAATTCCCTGCAATTATGACTCATTGGTATCCTATAGAAAATATGCTGATTTGATTATAATAGTTTCGCATTTAGAATTAATTATTTTCGCTGAATCAAATGTTTTTACTCTTCTTTTGCTTTTTAATTATTGTTTTAGGTCTCTTTGGGAAAATCACTTGTGTATTGATAGTAACATGCAGAATCCTATCGAACCCAAATTGGCAAAGTATCAATTTGTTAATTTTAATGTTATATATTTAACGCCATTCTTGAAAACATACTTTGCTGTACCTGCTACACCAGAATCTGACTATTATATACAAACATTGAACATTTATAACGCCGCCAAGCTTTCTGTATCATTACGATTCAATCCTATGGTTCACCAGTTAAAGATTAATGACAGTATCACCGTATGATAATTTTCAATCAACGACCCTCATGCCCAAATGTCAATCAACAACTCATCGTCAAATTATATTTTTCTAACAATTGATCAATGAAATTGAAAATTGATGATAAAGGGAAAATATTTGTGAGATCTGGTTGAACTATGTCATTAGATATGTCCCTAATGAGTATTTATCTTAGAAATAATAATGTGTTTACAAAACATTCTGGCATTAAGGTTTCTCGACTGTTACGTAATTCTGGGTTCTTATAAAACTTTCCTTTTACTAAAAATGTAACGTTATTTCGAAGAAATGGATATCAAACGCAGAGTAAAATCCGGTTAATCACAATACACTAAGCAAATATGTTTTTTTTTCTTTAATCTTATATTTGTTACCGTCTTATGTGGTGCCAGGTCAAGAGTGAATCGCCGTCCAAAACTATGTATCTCTTGCATCAGTTTGTGACAACTTTAATAATTGAATTCAAGTAAAATATACTCTTTGCTGCATACAATTATTTAACATGTGATTGTTCTTTTTTATATGAAAAATTGTCTGCTACAATATAAACTTTTAAAATAATGGACAAAAGAGTTATTGAATTTAAGTTCCATTTGTTGTAAAACTTTCAGGTTATTTATCTTAACCCATAAAAGCACCTTACATGATTGGTGGAAATACGGTATATTTTGTAGTAATCAAAAAGAAACAAACATGACTCAAATTTGCAGTTTTTGGTTTTGAAGATTTGAAGTTTTTTCTTATTTTTCAATTGCTTCAAAGAAGACAGAGAAACCACCTGCACATACTTTTGTATTGAATAGCACGTATAGATTCTCCTTTATGTCGGGCATATCTCAATTTAAAAAAAATGCTGTCGTTCTTGTTTTCCTTTAGTCTTTGTGATATCTAAATATCCTATAGGAAAGGTCAATAAAGGAAAATCTACCAAATGATGGAATACTTTAGTAAATCAAGAATTCCCATATTTAAAAAAAAAAAAACTGTAATCACTTCATATCAGATAATAAAAATTGATATAAATTATTAAGTTATATAACAGGTAATATTTACAATCATGCATTCATATTAGAGCAAAAAAAAACAGGTTAAGCTCTGACCATTAATACAAAATTTTTGTTCACTTTTTCTCATCCCCTGAAATCCATACTAAGCTAATGAACATTCATTTGAATAAAAGACCTTTTAAAAATTTTTGTATTGTTCCGATTGGACCAGTCAACATGGCTGTCAAATATAATTGTGGTTTGTTTGTGATTATTTACTTCATAAATCGGTTTTCTTGTGTACAGAAAAGTTTGTGGCATAATTTTTTGTACACCCTTCACATTAATGCAACTTACTTTTTACCCGTTGCTGACATAATTCAGGAAGAGATTTTGACAAATTAACATTTTTAAAGATAATTTTCTCTGAACTAGTACACATTTTTGTTTAGGGGCCAGGTGAAGTTCGACTCTGGGTGCGGGATATTCTGGCTGTGTTGAAGACCCATTGATGGCCTTGGGCTGTTTTCTGCTCTTTGGTCGGGTTGTTGTCTCTTTGACACATTCCCCGTTTCCATTCTAAATTCTATTTGAATATTAAAAGGTTCTTTTCAAATTTATTTTGGTAAACTTGGATATTCCATTTGTCCTAGGGATTTTTTCACACACGACAACAGATATGTTTCTTTCGTCCTAGCCATTGTTTCACACATGACAACATGTATGTTCCATTTGTGTTAGCCATGATATGGTCCTTCTTTCTTCATTTATGTCATTACAGATTGAAACTTATCGCCGGATTTTTGCTTTGCATAAGCAAGACGAGAGTTGCAATAAGTGGAGAGAGATATTTGCCGTTGCTGAGCACCTGAGGTCACCCCCAGTTTTTGATTGCGTTCCTTTTCTTAGTTTTTTTGTGTATTGCTTTATGGACTGTTTGTATTTTCAACCTTTTTCCTTTGGTTTTGAATAATTTCTGTCTATCTTCGACTTCCCTCGGTTTTTGATCGTCCCTTGATATCGTCCTACTTTTTTGTCGCCTACATCAATGTCTTACTGTGCAAGTTGTTTCGATATCATTAGTCTCATTTCCAACTCTTACAGTGTGATTGTAATGTAATGAAGCATGAAAATGTTTACTAATCGCTGACGAGTTCTGTATCGCAATTTAGATGAGTAAGATAAGTGGGAGAGATATGGCCCGCCATTCTCTTCAGCATTCTGTTAGATAAATATCGAAGTTCATTTTTTGTTCACATCGAATTGTTGAATCTTTTTACTGTAATTAAGTTGTTCATGTAACATATCTTCAAGCAAGGTAATTTTTATTTCAAACAGTTGTGTTTTTTACACTATTCCAGTTGTTTATATAATGTGTCTTTACGTAAGGTAATTTTCATTTAACACTGCAGTGGCTTTTTTACTCTATTAAGGTTATTTCAAATTTCAAAATGTTTATAGTATTAGATCCATAGAAAGAGTCCAAATAGCTCAAGGTGATATGATAAGGACATTATTCTGTCCAAAATAATACAAGAATATTTTTATTCTTCAATCCTTTCAAAATTATGTGAAGTCAATATTAAATGAAAATGATGAATAGGTTGGTCATTTTAGTGCAGAAATGTCATTGTGGTGTCATAAACATATCAGAATCGACATATTTGATAACAAATGGCAATTTACTGACAGTGTTTGGTTGAATTAAATAGTAGCAACAGTCTTGTCTTAAATGATATTTTAAATTAACTTGAACCAACATGTTTGTATAAAAGCCTTATGTCAAAATATCCTTTCGGATATCATGTCTAAATAATTACATTGCATGTATGTTTCATTAGAATCCGCACTTTTGAATGGCTGACAACAATCGCGAGGCACTCCAATATCATATGTCATTTCCGCATAAAATTCAACAGATATGAATGCACATGCTGTCCGTGACATTGCTAAAACAATGCATTGAAAATCGACCGAAAAGCTTGATACTACTCTTAATTTCATGGTGTTAGTATAAAAAAAGTAATTATAAGAATTCCGCGCTTCATTCAAAATGTGCTTCGGTCACACTTTTACATCCCAATAAAATTATAAAAAAAGCATTCGATTCTTAAATATGAATGGAAAGATATAAAAGTATAGAATGTATGCACTTTTTAATGAAATGTCATAATTTGGAAGCTCAAAGTAAATGTGTAGGACAAACATTAAAACAAAATTTTCGGAGAAAAAACTTTATAAATATTTTCAGGTTTTTATACCTACGGGATTTGATTTATCCTTTCTTTATAATAGTACGATTCAGCTATGATAACAATGCACGCATTTATCATGCTTAATGGTTGCTCTTGGTTTGACAAAAAGGAATAGATCAAGGTTACATAAAGGCATAACTGTATGGAAAACAAATTTATTTTAACACAATAGATAAAACATACTGTAATAAACATTTAAAACAAAAGTTTTATGAAAACAACATATTTTTGACAACAGTCATCAGCTTAATGTCTTTTTCATTTCTTCGGGAACTCTGTGTTATTGTCACCAGCATCGGCGAGAACAGGTCTAGTAACGCTCCACTTGGTCCGTCATTCGTCCCTCCATCCGTCAGTCCACACGGAAGACCTTGCGTAGAACTCTTTTGTCAAAGTTTTCTTGGCTTCTATGAAAGGGAATGCTATTATATTTTGTTTGGAGCTTGATGATTTTGAGTTGAAGTGTGAAGGCAATTTTTGATATTTACCAAGGCAAACTGGAGCTGAATTGTGCGCTGAAAACACGGAAAGAGAAATGGTTGGTAAATTAGGAATACTTTCAAAAGATTATTTGTTGAAAGCGATTTTTTCGATCTTTGGAGGTTGTTTTCTTGTGTAATTTGACCAACAGTTTTGCCTTTTACAAGACAAGAAAGTTGAAAAGAGGATATCGTGTACGTTCCAATCATCACAGAAGTTGGATTTTTATATCTCACACAAACAAATAGACGAATCATGAGCAAGAGTCTTGTCTTAAATGATATTCAACATGCACCAACATGTTTGTATAAAATCTTGTGGCAAATTATCCTCTCCAATATAAATGCTGTTTTTCATGTCTAAATATGAATGGAAAGATATAAAAGTATAGAAGTGTATGCACTTTTTTCGCGAAATTTGGAAGCTTAAAGCAAATGTGTAGGACAAACATGGAGTTTCTCCTACTTGTAGTAAGGATCTATATCCGCGTGATTCTGAATGTATAGACAATTAATATGAAATTTATTAGGCAACGACGGCAAGAAACGATAATCACAGTTTCAATTTTACTTTGGTGCTGGTCGGACGTTAGAAGGGAATATTTTATGATTTTTCTAAGTACAAGTTTAACAGAGCATTTTCTTGTGCATGTCTTTCAATATTTTTTTTTACCAAATTATGATAAAAACACCAGCATAATATCAATAGATGATTAAGAAATCACCTTTAAAAAATGTTTTATATATTCCCGCATAGATTAGTTTTTTTTTTTGTTTTTTTTTAGATGTTTCACTATAAACAGAAATGTTGGCTTATGTTTTTTATCTGATAATTTGATTTCATTTTAATTCCCAGTTAACTTTCGTTGAGTTTAAGGATCGATGTCAGTATAGGCATCATTTCATTTTGATCGTTTGTTGCATGTTAGGAAGATGGACGAGCTCTCATAAACATGCCGTCTAAACGGTCGTCGTTTCGAGCCAGTCCCAGACCAGAAACTGTTAGATTTGAAATGTTGTTTCTAACTTGTTGGTTTTATTGAGGTATTATTGCTATCTATTTCATCTATAGACAATTGTGTAGGAATCCAAATAAATTATTTGGCGAATAAAAGATCCTTGGTGCAAATCGCATACTCGTCTTTCTCTATATTGATCTGATCCGAACTGAAACCTTAAATCCAGTGTTGCTGCGGTCTTCCTGTTAAGTTTTTCGTTTGAATTTTTCATCTTCGGTTGAAAAAGAGGGGTTCTGTTTATATGACATTATGAACCCTTGTCGATTGAAGAAGTACGGTGATCTGTATAGATATGAACATATTTCACCCTTGTGTTTTTGGAGGTTTTTTGTTAGATTGGCAGTCGTAGTCCATCTTCATATCTTATATTTTAAATATCCGAGCACTGATTGGTTACAATATTAAGTCATAATTACAGTACATGTATGTTTCATTAAAATGCGTAATTTTGATTGGCTGACTGTAGTGATTATCGTTAGACACTTAAATGTCATATTTTAATTTCTTATAAAATACTACAGCTTTATTTGCACGTGCTATCCGTGGCAATGTTAAAAACAAATGGAAAACTTGATATAACTCTTAATTTCATTGTTGTAGAATAAAAATGTAATTTAAGAATTGAATGCGTCTTTTTATAATTTTATTGGGTTGTTAAAGCGTTGATCGTGTGCACATTTTAAATATAAAACGCTACCGCGCTTTATACAAAATGTTTCGGCCAACTTAAATAAATGAAATATAACCATAATGATACATTGATTGATAGCATATTTAAAATGGAAGATTAAAGAGACCTTGTTTCCAAAATAAATTCCTTTTTTTCTTTCTTAGATATATGAAATGAAACCCAATACATTTAAAATGTATGTATGTATAAAGAAAAGTGCGACTGGTTAAAAACGTAACCAAAATGATTCCTAAAAAAAAACATAGATATATATTTTCTGATTTAAACAATTGCTGCATTTCATATGATTGTGTCATAGTACATAAATATCGAATATTAAACAACATAATTTGTTTAGGCCAAGACCTCAGTTAACAAATAAATCATAAACATAGTCGCAAACTGATTTTTCAATACTGCGCGAAAAAACCTAAAAGAATAGTAAATACATACGCTGCAAAAGATGACACAAGTCATATTTGATAATTTATACTTTCTTCTATAAGCATGAATTCCTGTCTCCTCGATGGAAGTATGAACTCATTCGTCTTGAGTTTTTTTACGTATCGTACTGGTCTGTTTTATGTCTTTTTTACTAAAGCCTTTTCTTGTATTGTCGTCATGTCGCCAGTGCATGAATTTTGTGAATAGTTCTGGTTTCAAAAGTGCAAGATTGTTGATATACTTATATATTATACCAATTGCTGCGCACAGGACACGTACGCGTGTTTCTGGAACATCCATCATCATTCAAGGCCAAACGGTTGGGATCAAAACTTAACAGAAACAAACAAACAGCCAAAACTGATTAAGGTTATACTTGACAGTAGGAATTGCGATCTTTTTTTTTTGTAATATTAAATATTTTTAAACTAAAGGGTGTATCGATTAGATATTGCCATATCTAAAGCAATAGCTACTGGGCGGGTGAAACCCTCGGTGGCGGAAGTTATGTAATGACCTTACAATACCAGACTAATATTGGCGGACTGAATTTACTTTGAGTACTTTGAAAGATGTATGCTGGTGATCAAACCAATATTTGCGACTTCTTATGAGTTTGCATATCGTGCCCCCGACATCTGACTTACCATCTTACTTAATTAGATCCCTTTTTTTTTTTTATTTACACATTGTATTTATCATGCAAACATATATATATTGTTTGGAAAATCAAACGTGACTCATTTGATAGGCATTAAACGTTTTTTTGATATTGAACTACAGAAGGAAATATCAAACCGCATCTTAAGAAAAGAATGGCCTTTATATAATTCCTTTGAATTCGTGTTCAAAGCAGTATTAAATGTGCTTATACATAAATGACATAATATTACGGAAATACGATTTGATGAACGCGTATCATCAGTCAGAGAATAAACGTGATAACACTAAAACCAAAAAGGTTACAATAAAAAGAGCACTTTGCTTTTTAGCCAAACGTGATATGAGTGAATTTTGATTGTATCCACAGCTAGAATGCATTTTAAAGTTTAGTGCTTTTTACATAATGATCTGCTATTGGCGTGATCACCCCTGAATATATTGCAGATTTTATCAATGAAACGGGTGTTTAGTAGCTCTGGGTTCATAAACATTTCGTGCTTTATCAGAAACACTCACGTAAAGATTACACAATGAGAATAAATTCAATTAACATAAAGTTAAAGACTGAAAATATAATCTTAATTGCAAAGAAGAAAATACTCTTAAATGTTAATAAAAGGCTAATCAAATCAAATCAAATCAAATCATTTTATTGGTGTAAAATCCAAATATTGGGTTGTTACCAAGACAAACATGACAATATTTACAAACATACAATATTCAAAGTTAAGCTATGATACTTAGAGTAGGAACGATTGCTTACACTTAGAATATAGGGGCAGAGAAATAAACTGCCAATTATAATATTTACTATTATACAAGACCTTTAGCATTTTAGTTAAAGTGTTTATCACTTTGCTTTTCTCTGTGGGCTAAATAATATATGTGTGTTAGAAAGAATTAATCATACGTCACTGCTTGTGAATTCTTCGTTACATTTCAATGTTTATACATTTTTAATAACGTATCACAAATGGTTTTTAGATTATAACACAATGTTGACTACTGTACCCCTATTTTTGACATTTTTACCTATTATGGCTGTTTGTTTTTTTTTCACACATTGTTGTCAATGTAATAGAATTTTATGCGACTGTCATACAAGTGAGAGGTTTAGCTAGCTATAAAACAAGGTTTAATCCACCATTTTCTACATAAGGAAATGCCTGTACCAAGTCAGGAATATGACAGTTATTATTTCATTCGTTTGATGTATTTGAGCTTTTGATTTTGCCATTTGATAAGGGACTTTCCGTTTTGAATTTTCCTTGGAGTTCGCGGGTATTTTTGTAACTTTACTTTTTGATAACCACAGGATATTTCCAAAAAAAAATACACACAACATCGTTTATGTACATGAGATGAGTGCAGGCATGTTCATGATATCAATTGTATCCGCGGTGGTTTATCATCTTGCAAAAAGTTAGCTAATCGCGAGCTTTCAAAAACAACATTCAATGAATGCGGTTCCATTGTATTCAAAACAACGTTTTGGTAAAGTTTTTTCAAATGGGTTTTCGGAAAACACACAAATAACAATGTCGGAAGATGTTTTACTTCACAACGACGAATGCATTCATTGTACGAAGTTTTATGCAAAAAAAGCAGCTGCTTACATTTAAAAAACAACAGTTCTAACATGTAATATACATAAAAACGGACAAAAATTATGCAGCACAAGAAGCACAATGGTCAAATCCGGGAGAATTTAGGATGGTCGTACGTGTAATAACTTTTTTTATAGATCTTCAAGGGAAATGAAGAACCGTATTAAAGGAGAGATAGTTAAGCACTTCCAAAAAAGTGGTAATAACCTGCATTACTTGCAAGTTATTAAGAAGAAAATAGAAAAAAAATATAGTCTTATTCTAAAATTAGCGTCGTAAGCTAAAGAAATGCAAAATGCGTGTTTGTTTCGTCATAAAGAGCATAAAGAAGGCTACAAAACGTCTAAGACTTTTTAATCAATTCGGGATTAAAATGGCATCGTGAACTGGTTATATCTTCCTGTACAATTAAACTAAAGGCTGGTATATAATCTAATCATTCTTTAATCATCAAACAATAAAATCAGGAAAACCAAGCAGAGGCTGCAAGGTGCCCGTATCGCTCAGTTTGCATTTACACTTAATATGAGCTCCGTCATCTGAGTACAGAAATTTAAACCCGGTTTGTTATCCAGTAAAAGGCCATAAATAAGGTATTATTTTAAAACAAGTCCCGGTCGTGATGCTTCAGTTTGGTTTGAACTGTACAAGTTGTTCAGTGATGAAATATGTTCAAGACTGAAGAAGAAAAACAGTAAAAATAGCAAGGGGCGTCTATCCCATTGAACTTTTCCTTAGCTTTTAAAAAAAACTTTGTTACGAGGTGTAGCTTCACATTAGCTACACGTATCATTCACAGATAGAATGCAAGACAAGCAGCCCGTGTTCATCCAACATAAACTCCACTCAAAATAGGTCATTTTATTTCAGGTTTGTACGGGTTCAGACGTTCATACTACCTATATTAACCCGTTTTAATTAATTGGGGATTAAAATGGCATCGTGAACTGGTTTTATTTTCCTGTACAATAAAACTAAAGGCTGCTATCTATAACTGAAAAATTTAAAACATATTAATTTATGTCCATTTCCCCTTTTATTAGACTTTTTCCATTTTTTAGAGCAATGTGTTGCCTTTTTATTCGTCTCGACTTCAGCACTTTCTAGTTTTTTGTTGATTTGTTTCATGCATATGGTGTTATTCACCACTAAATATAATTAAACAGGGCTCGTTCTTAAATAATACAGCAAAACAAGACTTCATCTCATATTCTCATCTTATTTCACATTTGTTTTGATAAATGATATCCACTTTCTTTTAAGTTTATATCAATTATTTTGGTTTATCAAAGTACAGTATTTTTCTACAACCGTTTTCATTTATAAAAATATCCGAGAAATTATCAGTTTTTATTTGATGAAACGGTAAGGTATTTGTTTACTAAAGGTACAATTCAATGCCTATATAAAAAGAGGGAGAATATACCAAGTGGAAAATAAAAAATCGTAAGTCCATTAAATCGAAACAATATCATGACCAAAAAGAAACTAAATGGAAAAAACAAACAACAATAACAAAACATTACACAGAAAACTAAAGATTGAGCAACACAAAACCTCACAAAAACCCGTTAGATTTGAAACATCATAAACAGAAAATGCGTAATTCTTTGTTCGTCAATTAATTGGAAATTGGTAATACAACTATTCTTGGAATAAAACCCTGATATCTTTTGTGACATCCCATAGGACTGTATATCTTACGGTAATAGTAAAGTGTTAACAGAAGTATTAAATGTTAGGTTCTGTTATGCAATACAAAATCAAATTTAAATCATAGATTTAATTACATTTTGATGACAGCTAAATCAATATCTTAGATAAAGCTAAAGATAGAATATAACAGATATCACATGTATGTCAGTGGGATATTATATTTGTATTTCCCTTGTGAACAGGAAATATGAAGATTTGTTCAACCAAGAAAATTCATATTTCCTTATGGTATCGCCCGAGGAAATATGACTTTTAGATGGTGAATAAATCTTCATATCTCCCTAACCCAATGGGAAGTAACTTCCACATCTTATATACTTTTTTATCATCTGAACATATTTCGCGGTGGTGTCTTGCCATGGCTTTATTTGGACTTGTTTGTTTGCTTTTTGGCCTTGAATGTTTGTCCCTAATATTTTATTAACTATGTATTTACTTTCAGGTATCACAGATCGAATTTATTCGTTCATAGTGTGTTAATTTACGTTTTGATTGAGTTAAGCCTTCCAATTGATGTTTTATCGTGTGTTTTCTATGTTGTGATGTTATACTATTGTTTCAGAAAAAGGAGAAGGTTTGGTACCATTAAAACGTTTAATCCCGCTGCAAATGTTTGCACCTGTCCTAAGTCAGAAATCTGATGTACAGTAGTTGTCGTTTGTTTGTGTAATATATACGTGTTTCTCGTTTCTCGTTTTTATATAGACTAGACCGTTGGTTTTACCGTTTGAATGGTTTTACACTAGTACTTTTGGGGCCCTTTATAGCTTGTTGTTCGGTGTGAGCCAAAGCTCCGTGTTGAAGGCCGTACAAGGACCTATAATGGTTTACTTTTATAAATTGTTATTTGGATGGAGAGTTGTCTCATTGGCACTCACACCACATCTTCCTATATCTATAAAATACTTATTTACATACAATTAGTCATATTCGCCTGCTTTTATAACTAAACATGACATGAACTCCACCTAAAATGAGAGGTAATTTTACTTCGGGATGGCCGCTCTAGTTTACACGTTCACAGTACATAGTTTAACCCGCACACATTTTTTTGGGGTAGGGGGAATCGCGTTTGAATATCTGCTGACTATTTGTAAATGACAACAATATTTATTTTGGGGCGGGAAGGAGCAATTGCTGTTGTAATTACGTATACCAAGGAAACATAATATGACATACTCTATGCTGTTCATGGATATCAGGTGAGGGGAGAATCGATTTCGATTTTGGTTCCAAGTTTTAACTTAGCTTGTTTGGTATTTGAACTCGCAGCTATTTTTTATTTAAATAGAATGTTTTACTTTCAGATTTTCTTGTAGGAAAACCAGATAGTAATGTTTCTGAACTAGAAGCTACAAACCACAAGGAAACCAAATACAAATATGTCTTGCTTAGATATAATTTAATACCAATTTATTCTTAGTGCACCAATTTTGAAAAGAATTTTGACAATACTGATGTCGTAAAAAAGGGAAAGACGTTATGGTGCAATTAACAATTTTTTGTCTGTATGAAGTCATATTTTGGGGGCCAATGCATTAGTGATCCCTTAATGGTAGTATTGTTTATAAAGATACTTGTATAAAAAAAAATAAGAAGATGTGTTATGAGTGTCAATTAGACAACTCTCCATCCAAGTCACAATGTATAAAAAGTAAACAATTATAGGTCAAAGTACGGCCTTCAACACGGAGCCTTGCCTCACACCGAACAGCAAGCTATAAAGGGCCCCAAAATGACTAGTGTGAAACAATTCAAACAGGAAAACCAACGGTCTAATCTATATAAAAACCAAGAAACGAGAAACACTTATGAACCACACCAACAAACGACAACCACTGAACAACAGGCTCCTGACTTAGGACAGGTACATACAAATGCAGCCGGTTTAAACGTTTTAACAGGCGCCAACCTTCACCCTAACCTGAGATAGTAGTGTAACATTACAACATAAAAAAACACACTATATAATATCAATTGAAATGGCTTTACTCGATCAAAAAGACATATAAACAAAGACAAGTAAACATAAACTGAACGAATAAGTTTATTCTATGACACAATATAAATACAATATTAAACTAGATATCACAGGAATCCCAATATTTATAATAAAAAAAGTGTTATTTTATCATATCAAAAAATGTTCTGCTCATAGAAAAGGATAAAAAGTTTGCCCTCTGACCTCATGAAAAAACTGAAATCAGGTCATGTGTATACCCATGTAAGGTATGATACAGACACAAACCTGAAATCAGGTCGTATAATCATGAAGTCATAATAAAGGCACAGATAATCAAAACTATAAATTTCAAAGATTTTTACCTGGTCTCCACTTAAACCAAGTGTATATATTCTAATTTTAAAAATAATTTTGATCATTCGATATATTTTGATTGTAAGCTAACTTATTTATTATTACTATCAAATATTTTTTCACCAATTGTGTAATTAAATAAGGAAGCCCCTCAAAAGCTATTTTTATTCTGTGAATAACCTATAGATTTTAGAAATATTCAAACGCCTGTTGTATTGCTTATTTTGGAGGCCACAGGTTAACCGTTTTCCCGTGGAATGAACCTTTGGATTTGGTAACCGTCTCATTTTTAATTACATCGTTTTTCCACATTTTTATAATGATAACAACTTCATATTAAAGTAAACATTTCGGGAATTGAGATCATACCTGTTGTGATCTACTAGTTTAATGTGACTATAATGTTTTACCCAAATGAGGAATGGAGTCTATCCCTAATGCTGTGTGGACGCATTGTCCACAATGTGTTTCTATATATATTTGAGTTGAATGTTCATTAATATGTATTTTTAAATTATATAGTGTTTGCTCATGAGATAATTTTTAATGCTTATATTACCACTTCATGTTTGCCGATTTATCTTATCGTTTAAAGTCCTCTTTCATTTTTGTACTTGCTTTCCATGGTCAAATGGTGAAAAGATATATCAAATTTAGAATTTCGCTTAAGCCACTTGTCTGAAAGTTATACTTGGTAACGTGACTATTACTTTCAGACCTTCACTTTCATATGGTCTTCGCTGTCAATATTTAATTGCTTCAAACAATATTGCATGAAATGGATAAATGTGCAATAAAAATTATTAACTTCTGTTTTGCTAAACAGATTTAATTTTCGGCCAAAAATGTTAAATTTTGATGCGACTGTCATGCACAAATAAACAAATAAAATATTTAAAATAGACAAAGTGGTAAACATACCGTTTTCAACACTAGAATCATGTTTATTCATTATCTCATAATCGAGATAAAGAGAGAAGAGATTGATTTAAAAAATATAATATATTAATGCGCTAGTTCCAGGTTGGAAGATTCGGCAAAGGTGGCCGTTGTTTATATCTTAGCTTAAGACCCTAAGAAAACAACTAAAATATTCCATCTTATCTATTTTCTGTTTTATTCTGTGCATATGACTTTTACAAGATCGTATTTTCTGCATTCTTGCCGTATGAAATGTACTTGAAAGTACTACAGTATAGTTATGAGACTGTAAGAAAGAGTGATTTCTATATCAAAAAGTAAAATAACAAAAATACCGAACTCCAAGGAAAATTCAAAATGGAAAGTCCCTTATCAAATGGCAAAATTAAAAGCTCAAATTCATTAAAGGAATGGAAAACAACTGTCATATTCCAGACTTGGTACAGGCATTTCCTTATGTAGAAATGGTGGATAAAACCTAGTTTTATAGCTAGCTAAACCTCTCACTTGTATGACAGTCGCATAAAATTCCATTATATTGACAACAATGTGTGAACAAAACAAACTATAATAGGTAAAAATGTCAAAAATAGGGGTACAGCAGTCAACATTGTGTTATAATCTTAATCACTACAAAAACAAACAAATATGTCAACAAAGAAAAACAAAAGGCATATAGACAAAGCACATAAGCGAAAATGAAAGACAAGAATACAAAAAATGACGATAGCAAAATAACACAATGGCGGGATGTATAAGTACCGAGCCATGCCAAGAAGATATTACCAAAAAATGGACTAAAGTAAATAATTTACAAAAACAAATAACAGAACACTATAATACGAAATTAAGATAATAAACATCGTCAGTACATAGAATCTATACTTCAAGACCATCGTGTATTATTTGTGAAGTTGATACGGAATATTTATCAACAAGGTCTTGGTATCTTCCGATAAACATTTTTTTATAAAAAGGACGAGACGTTCTCTGACATAACCCTGGTTCATCAACTTTCTGCTCAGATACTGGTGACGTTTTATAAATTCTGACTAGCAGCTGCAAGCTCTTGAATACCGAATGAGTTGGGAAATGTATATCCCATATGCAGGTGAAGTTGGTATATTACTACTAAAGTGGGGGAAATTGATAATTTCAAAATTAAAATCGTCTCGTTTGTCATAGATTCTGGTACTGGGATGACCGCTTGTGTCAAATTCGAGGTATAAGGATAAAAATGAGGCGGAAGCCAACAGAGTAAGAACTCTTGATTTATTGGTTCGCTAGTGGGTTTTTGTAGTTTGTAATTCTGATATTATTGGCTTAAGTACTTCATCCTTACTGAGTAATTTCAGATATTCTTGAGTATTTTTTCTATTCAATGGTTGTCCTAAACCTAAGGGTTTATGTCATTTAAATAGTATAATTTTGTTATTGATTTAACATTTTATCTAGACTCAATGCGATTAAGAGCTCGATATATTGTATCAAACGTATCTATAGACGGAGACTGTATGTTTACCTCTGTAATTTCTTATATTTGTATGTGATTGGGTAGCTGTCTCGTAGACGTATGCATCACGTCTGCTATTTTTCATGCTGAAAGCAATAAAGCAATAAAGGCATTAAGAGTGCAAGTGTGTACAGCGTTTCTGTATGATTCTTTTAGTATGCGGCGATCTCCATTACATAGCTCTGTAGTCTATTTACCTATATCGGTCATAGTGTAGATTGTACCAAGATAATTCGAAACATTTATAAGTACATTCGTTTGAAATAGAAGACTAATTCGTTTTCATCTAAGTTGCTAATTCCTAGTATGCATTGGTAAATATGTAAATAATTTAAAAGTCGGTTATTGTTATAATGTATAATACTGTGAATTCAGATTGTTAGATAGACATTCAGTTAGATTAACTGATGGTCCCATTCACTGAACATGTTTACCATAGAATAAAGTCACCGAGTATGATGCTTTCAAAAATAATTTTCCAGGAAAGCCGTTATATTTGTTTGAATGAAGAGAAGTTTGAATGTTGAATTATATATTAAAGCAAACCAATAGCGTTGTATTAAGGATGAAACATGTGTCATAACTTGTACGAATATGTAGTTCAATTTAGACTAAGGTATTGTTATTGTTGCAGATTTGTTTAGCTGATATTTCATTTCGGAATTATTTTACATCTTTATCGTCTGCATCTCGTACAAGATGTCACAATCTAATTTCTCCGGTATGATTTTTAAAAAGTCAAGTTGAATATATCTAAAACAATGATTAAACCTGTATATTTTAAGATATATAGTAATATTTTCGAAATCACTCTTAACAGAGACTTTCCAATTTGGCAATTACATTCCATAAATTTCACATTCTTTTCTGTTCATAATAATTTGAAATCTGACATTGAATGTCGCCGTTTTACATGATTTTCTGAAATAAGATCGGACAATTGACGTATTTGTCTATAGAGGTAAATTGTTTAAGTGGTTACTTGTGAATCTTCGCTTTATATGTACTTCGTCATACTGTTGTGAATGGGGATATTTTTCATCGTGTTTGAAAAAAAGAAAACTGAATTGGGGCAATTTATGCAAATATTTTTGAAAGAAAGAGAATAATTGGTAGACTCTTACAAGAAAGAAAATTAAACCAGAATCATTCTACATGCAATTACTTCTATAAGTAAAAAAGGCTTTAGATTTACAAATAAAAAGGTCATAACTTTCAAAAGCTAGGGAAAGTTTGAAATGGAAAGTGTGTTTATTCACTTTTATTTTTCTTGACCTTTGTCTTTAATGTGCTGACTTAAAATAGACTGTATTCCAAACATTCTAGATGAATTTCAAGGTACTCTGACCTGTGTTAGATTGATTCAGTGCAGTATCAAGTCTAGTCAAAACTGTACTCGATCTGCCTAAAACTGGTTAAACTGCTCTTGTCCTAGTTAAAACTGTAATTGTCTGTGTCTGAACTGTACTCGACAATATATTTGATCAGATTAATTCAAGAACAGTTAAATAAAAGTATAGGAACTGATTATTGCAGATTCTCCTTGAAAGAGTTACAATTTCACTAGGTTACAAGTCCATACAGTGTATTTGGTCCTTGGTTTAATTCAGATTGGAATAAAATTAAACGAATACAAATGACAAAGATTCAGTGACGGACGGTGTGGCAAGCCACTTACATTTTCATTTTAAAAAATAAAAACTTTTGTTTGAATCAGCCAAATTATGTTACCTTTAACATACAGCGCAATACTGGTGTCTTTTTACTTAAAAAATAAACAAGTATAACACTGAATGTTAATATGATTATCACTTTAAACAATGATTTAAATGTATACTAGTTTCAATTTATGTTATTGTCTTGCATCCTTTAGAATGAAATTTGCCTCTGCGTCCTGAGATTGGTATCATACCACCGGGTTCGTACAACTCGTTGCTTGTGAGCTGTTTGTCCCTGAGAGTACCATCAACGTTATAGATTTCGGTACTAGCGTGATTTAAATGATGCATTTTTATCAAATATATCCATTCTATGAACTACTTTGAGTCATTTTTTTTTTTTTTTTTTTTTTGTTGTTCATATTTTATTACAACTAAACAGCCCATTATAATCCCCAAAAGAATCCCACAGGTCAACAAGCGGTCTTTAATGATAGACAAGTGTCTATGCCATATGGTGAACTCAAAATCGGCACCTTAAATGTGAATGAATTTAACATCGGCTAACAAAGATCACTACACATTCCTTGATGGACAAATACTCCAAGATACATGTTTACAGACTAAATAATTCACAAGTCAGATGTTTATCGAAATAAGACAAAATCTACCCTCTATATCAATAGACAAATTGTAGAACTTGTTAATAGCATAAAATGTATTGTAACATGATGAAGATATGAAGTGTTTCATAATGATATACTATTTATCTTATTGATATAGATTAAGCTAACAGAGCAACAAATGTTCATTTTTCAATGGAAATTCCCATTTCCAGCTTACCAATAGCATGTTCCATTTCCATATTGTCTTTTACACTATAAACAAAGAGACGAACAAAGGCAAAACAAAAGTTGATTGAATTGTAGATGATACATCTTTCCAAATGTCACTCCATGTCTGATTTCATCGTGAAAAAATTACCAACGAGAGACATATTATCGGTTGAAGTTTTATCCTCTGAGGAAACTTTCTAGACAGCATATGTCATGGAAGTGCATACATTTAATTGATAATATCTATTTCTAAATGTCAACAGTAACAAAGAAATGGATAATTCTCTTAGTTTTTGAATGCATAATGATTTTTTTTAATTATCATTATCATGCGCATATGTACTTTATATACCACGGAGAGTGTTTCATCTGAAAGTTTCTCATTAAAGGAACACACTCAAAGATAAAGAAACTAAAACAGGAGTAAAAATAACAGGTTTTATACCAAATAAATGTATGAAGGATCTCATTTTCTGGCCTGTTTATTCCTCCTTCAAATAGTTCAGGCTTTTAACCCCGTATTCAAGCGTCATTAATAAAATAAATGATTGCCTACGGAAGACGAAAATGCGAAGAAAAACCGATTTGGCAGTTTAATTTGACCGTATATGTTACCTCTGGGTTTGGTTGCAATTTATTCTCGTTGAAATGCAGTTAATACAAATTAATAGCACACGAAACATTTGATGATTGTTAACGAAAATATCCGTATTAAATTAATTGGGCAAATAAACTGTTCTGATGTCGTAACAATGTGGTAAAATGTCAGTTATAATCATATATTTTGGATATTTGTCTGTAATTATCGAGCAATGGTGTGTCTAAATCTGCGTTACTTTGATGCGTCCAAGTTCATTATCAAAATAACAACGCAACTTGAGATTGATTATTCCACATTTTAACTAAAGTTTCATACACGCAGCGAATGCATACAGAACGAGAACGAAAACGTGTTAATGTAATACGAATATCAAACATGTTTTTGAATCACAAGGTAACAGTCTGCAGGAAAACGTGTAATATTGCGAAGTGTGTCAAATATGAGGCAGGATCTGCTTACCCTTTCGCAACCTGTGATCACTGAGATGTTTTGTCTGGTTCTTTCTTGTTGTTCAGTCTTTAGTTGTTTTTATATGTAATGTTTTAAAAACTGTTGTTTGTCTTTTCGTCTTTTTTTCGTTTTTTACCATGGTTTCTTGTCTGTTTCTCTTTGATTCAAGAATTGTGATTGATCCTTTGATATCTCTCCCGAATATGATACTTTGATTCCTAGCAAACAGTTTTTCTTTTATTTTTAAAAGCAGCAACTACCAATATTAAAGGCAAATTTCATATTTCTTTACTCAATTTTGAGTGAGCACAATACATTTTAAATAAAAATTTCCTACATTTAAAATTATTGTGGAAAATCGTTTAATTGTATTTACTTCATAAAGGATTAAAAGGTAGGGGAACTTAGTACCACACCAATGACTGACTTCAGAGACGGGAACATATGATACCAAGAACAAGCATTACAATCTAATGAAGCATATTATTAAAATAAGGCATTGTAGTTTGACCGATGAAATAGTTACAATCCACACCCAAGACCGAATATCTGCATATCTACTTCTACAAATAACTGTACGGTCTTCAAAAATCAAAAGGGTACTATTAAGAATGCAATTAACCAAACCTCCATAGACACCCATATCAAATAGATATAAGAATTCTTGTCTTCGAGCGAAAGGGATTTAAAAAAAAAACTTTTGATATATAAGGCAGTCAATTAGACATTAAAATATTTGAATTACTCAGATAAGAAGAAGGTGAGAGAAAACGGCATATAGACGATGTTAACTGAATGATACTGCTATAGTGTGTTAGTCAAACATAGACAGCCGTGTCACAATGACATAGACATCCGTGCCACAATGACATAAAAGGATGACACAATACAAACGGTCTGGCGAATTTTAATGTATCCCGATTTTTATGGATATAAGATATAAACTTATAAATTGAAATCTTCAGTGAACAATAATCTAAGGTATTAGTGATATATATAATTTCAGATACACAAGGTTTAAGTATGTTTAGAAAAGTAATAACAAAGCTATGCAATTTATTAGCAACTTCTGTGTTAAATACGAATATTTAAGGTACTTAAAAAAAACCACAATGTGTTAACTGTAATGTTTGAATTGATCTATGACTAATAGAATTTTATTTTACATACCTTTTTATACCGTTACTCACTAAGTTACTGTCTGGCGTTAATGGTTCAAATTCGATGTTTATATTAGACAAATTACCGCTTTAAGACGAGTTTTATAGAAACACAGATTGAAGCCAAAGAATGATTTAACGATTATTAATTTACAATAATTTTGTTATTTGCATTATTAGTAAAAATCATTTAAAAGTATTGTTTGAATTGTTATGATTAACGACGTGACAAATTAAACCGGCTGTTGGATCCATTAAATATACATAAAATACCAACGAAAGTTATATTTGATACTATTACTTTGCCAACTGGTCATGATAGTATATTGTTTAATTTGTGTTAAAAAAGAGAATTTGATTATTGAGTACCAGTTGAAAGTTCACAAAAAAAAGTGAATTAGTTTAAAGTGTGTCTCTGTGTGTGTGATCAAATCTGTATAGTATATGCAGTACATTACACTCCTTCTCAAAGGAACACACAAATCATTTCTGTGAAAGATACTATAATTATAAAATCCAAACGTTCACGCAAATTTCGTATTTACACTAGACGAGGCTGCGTATGTATGCATCCGAAATGATACGAACACATACAGCTGCTGTGGTTAGCACTGCGCGATATGAACTACACCTTTTCATCGATCCAATTCGGTGCCAATGTTTTTATGCTTCTTATCTAAATCTTTCTCGAGTCATTATCTCCTCCCTATACCAAACAGTGTTGAGGTCAATGATGATAATAGACGTCGATTGAGGTTTTTATGGAAATAAAATAAAATACTAAACGCATAAATAAATATCAAAACAAATATTTGTGTAATTCATTTTTAATTTTAAATATATATATATATATGTGTGTGTGTGTGTGTGTGTGTGTGTGTGTGTGTGTGTGTGTGTGTGTGTTTGTTTGTTTGTTTGTTTGTTTGTTTGTTTGTTTGTTTGTTTGTGTGTGTGTGTGTGTGTGTGTGTGTGTGTGTGTGTGTGTGTGTGTGTGTGTGTGTGTGTGTGGTTTTATGATTGTTTTATGTTATTTCTAGAACAAGAGTCCATGTCTACAACTGTGTGTTGAGACAAAATAGAACAGAGAAACAAGATGTGCATTAATAAATTAAAACTATGGATTACAAGGTGGAATCAGACATAGTTCCTGCAAAATCTGATTCCTCCCTTCCATAATGTAGATAAACAACATGAGAATTATTTCTGCACATTTCAGTAAATGATCAAAAAATTATAAACATAGAAACATTTTACTGTTTTTCTAAGATCTCGAAAAATAAATATGCATAAAACGTAACAGATGCATGAGATATACCCATTATAATGAACTGTGTCTCAATTAAGGTACCGGTATATTGATTTGTAACAAGCTTTTTCGCGATCAGAAGAACAACAGCAATTAGAAGATAAAGTTAAAATGTTTTAAACGGAACAAATAAAGGACTACATTCATTACTGCTGGCATATTCTAAGCATAGTATAAACATTAACAATTAATTGATTATGTATTGCTTAATGTCTAACACGCTTGGTAAACTAGCTCATTCAGGTGTTTGGTAAGCTTTTACTTGTACAAAACAATTCGTTATGTATTGAATAATGAAAACAAAACTTTATATATTTAATGCTTCCGAAACGCTTTTCTGGATTTACCTTCACCAGGAACGCTCAAAGCCGAATATTTGAAAGCCAAGAATATATAAAAACCATGACTGAAGAGCTGAATGGCCAAAAATAAAGCTAAAAATAAAAGTCAAACCCATCTAAGGTCAAGTTTGCCTGCGGGAGTTGAAACGTTTATTTCGTTATAATTTAAAAAAATTATAAACGGCCATTTTTAGAAAGGTTTGTTATGAATCATGTCATTACAGAAGTAATATCTATAGAGCTGATGATTCCCTCGGGGACTGATATTCCACCAACAGCGATATCGACCCAGTGCTGTAAAGAATGAATACAGCACTTTATAAATTTCATGCGCCCTAAGCTCTTTTCTGGATATACCTTCATCAGGAACGCTCAAAGCCGAATATTTTAAAGGCAAGGATGTGTAAGAACCGAAACAGTTGAAAATCTGAATGATCAAAATGGGTCTTAAAAGTCAAATCAATCTAAGGTCAACTGCCGAGGGAGTTGAAACCTTATTTTCTTTCTAATTTCAAAATTTATAAAAGGAAAGAACATTTAATAAAAAAAATTAACTGTCCTATCAAACAACCTGGTCGTCTAAAAGAGTGGGAAAAATTAACAAACAAACAACAAAATACAAAATGTGGTCATTTATTTCAAACAGGTATGCGTATTACATATATTCACCATGTTTCGCAAAATTAAAATACACAATTAAATGAGGTCATTACAGTTACAAGATGCTCATTGGTTTAAACAAGGAAGTTGCAAAAATACGTGCTAACTCTTGCTGGCAAACTATCTAAGATAGCCAAATAAAAATAAGGAGATGTGCTATTCCTCCAAAGACCAAAGGACAAGGATGTGAACAACTGCAGGTCACCGTTAGCCCTTCGACCATGAGCAAAACCCATACCGTATAGTAATGTATATTGTTAAATAGTTATAATTTGAACACAACATCTCGACGAAGATCTTATAATGCGTTTTATATTATGCCACTTAAATTTTGGTGAAATTTGCATCTGGTAAAGTATTTCAATATTGAATTTTTATGTTTTGTCTTAAATAAAAATGAAAACAATTAATCTTTTTTTTTTTTATATATAATTCAGCATTAAGAATGATTTAAATAACAGCCTTTTTATATTGCAACGTACATATTTCACCTTGTTTTGACAGGAATGCAAATTGCTGAAATGAGCGATTTTTTTTCTGCGTATAGAAACCTACCATGGCTCTCGGCCATAAAACCTTAATCAATACTCGGAGTATAAAATTTGTGCTCGAAACACCAATGCTCTCGCTCATAAAATTTTACTCAGTACTCGGAGTACAAAATTTGTGCTCGAAACACCGAATCCAGTATTTTGATTGGTTGATTCTGAGTCTGAGTACGATAATCATGCTCGAAAAGTTTATGACCGCAAGGCCAAATCCAGCATTTTGATTGGTTGAATTCTGAGTCTGAGTACGATAATCGTCCTCCAAATTTTTATGACCACAATGCCGGATATTAAATGTGACCAAAAATCGGAACAAAGTTCTTTTATATAGAACATATTACGTTGAACATTTTCATGGCTGTTCAGTGAAGAACACAGTTTTGAATTGTACTCACATGAAATTGATATTAAAAGTAAATGCAAGGTAAGCTATATGGGCAAATTTCAGCCTCTGGTTCGTTTTCGTGCTCTCATCATTTTAATTCAATATTGTTTTCCGTTAAATTAATTAGGCTAAAGCTAAGGTTGCCACCTCTTGCAAAATTGACCTTTATTTGACCCTTTCGTTTAATATGTTTTGCTTTTCAAGCTTTCAGTCTGGAACATATCGGATTCAGTTTTTTTCAAGAAACATGAGTTGTGCGATTTTTTTTTACTTTGAGCATACATAGGCCTGTTGCGTTTTTAATTAAAGAATACATAGTTCTACTGCGTTTTTAATTGAAGCCTTCACAGGCCTGCTGCGGAATTTAAAAAAAGACAAATGTAACAATATATTATAGATTGGTACATTATTCATTATAACAATCAGAATGTCCCCATTCGTCAAGCAAGAGTTCTCTATTTCATTTAGTTACTTAACAGTAAAGCATTCAGTTACATAACAATGGATATTGTTCAATTTTCACTAAAGGTTTGTGAAACAGAAACAAAACTTACCGACAAACAATATTCCCTTAGAGGAATTCATGAATTATTGTTTTATTTCATGTGTTTTGTTGATATTTAAGCAAAGACATTTGCACTGCACAATTTTGTCAGTTGTCTTGAATAATGAAAGTTAGAACTACAGTTTTTGTTAAAGTAAGCAGCTACTACATTTGCATTTAAATCATTCTTTGAGGTTGTAAATTAAAACATCTTCTGACATTGTTATTTCCATGTTTTCTAGTAATCTCAATTAGAAAATCGGATCCAAGTGTTCATCGAGTCAGACTCTGATTCATTGTCATATACTATGAATAGCAATAAATTCAAATTATCTATCTATTGTGTGCATTTCAGTAATCATATCGTATCAAAAATTATATTTAAAAAGATCCAGAAGATGTTCGCGATAGGATAATTTGTGTTTGTTTTTAGCACCGAAAATGACTAATTACGATCAAATAAATGCCGAGTCTATCAACTAGGAAACTAGGAGCTACTTATACCCATGATGGAGTTTAAATTTTTATTTCTGGGATAACCGTCATCAAAATCACAAGGTTGATCAGTGGCGGATCTAGAGTTTTTGTAAAGGGGGGCTGACTGACCTAGTCACGCTTCAGTGATTCCCTATATAATCAACCAAATTTTTCCCACGAAAGGAGGGGCCCCCAGGATCCGCCTTTGTTGATAAGCCAAAATTTCATTTTTTTTAGAGAATTGGAACACCAAAACCGTCTTTAGCCTGGGAAAACATGATTTATTTATTAGTTGTAATTGGCTTTGAACTGGCTTCCTGTAACTGCGAGTACTCTTGTTTCGGTGCTATGTGTCTATTGTTTATATGTTAGTGGTTTCTGTGTCTCGAACCGATCTTTTGAGTACAGCCAATTTCAATTGATTTCTACAATGTGTTCTTAAGATGTGTGATTACACCACTGTCCCAGGTTATGGGAGGGTTGAACGATCACAAACATGTTTAACCCCGCCAGACACTTTTAAGTCAGGAGCATGTAGTACAGTGGTTGTCGTTGATTCATGTCTGTCATATTTGTTTTTCGTAAATTTTTTGTTATACATTATGCCGTTAGTTTTGTCGTGGCCTTTTATTGCCGACTATACGGTATGGAATTTTTTCATTGTTGATGGTCGTGCGGTGTCCTATAATTACTAACTACCACTTCATTTTAACTCTGATGGTTATTTCTCATTGGCAAGCATACCACCTCTCCTCATTTTTATATTAGGTAAACTTTGCCTGAGGGAGTTACAACCATATTTATTGTTATCGCTATTTTACGAATTTTTCCTTTGATCTTGCTGACTGATAATTTCCTTTCTCAGCGGAGTCGAGTGATATGAAAACGGAGTCGAGTGATATGAAAATTATCGCTAGAAACTAAGGGAACACGTGCCGTTGTCAAGGAAATTAACAACGTCTTCATAGGTAAAATAGCTATAAACAGATTATCATTGGTCATCTCAACTCGATTGCTTTTCTCACTTTCGCCATACCGGCTCAAGCGAGAAAATCAATCTCGTTGAGATAACCAACGATAATCTATGATTACAATCACATATTTTATCAAGAGCAAACTAATACATAATGTATAATCATAATCATGCCACTACCAAAGCATTAGCTACTGTGCAATGGTGCCCTTACGGACTAATACACCGGTAGCGGTACCGAACCAGTGTCAGTAATTATCATACTGGTTTCCTGAACATATGACTCGTTTTTCTGGAATAACATTAGAAGGATGCACTCGATACGAAAAGGTTTGAAAAAGTGAAAAAAAAAAATGTTTGATAACATTGAAATCAAAAGAGCTTAATCATAACATTCAAAATGATCTTTGGTCAACTTTGCCTGAGGGGTTTTCAATCTATAAGTTAGTTTCATTAGTATTATATGTACACACTATACTAATATATGGCAAAAATATCTCAAACTCATTTTACAATTGCCGATCGCCCACAACACTAGAAGGTGTCAGACCACCAATTACTCTCTCCAATTTAGAACGTATGTAAACGTAGCCCTACTCTGAAACAAAATAGTGCTTTTGATGTCATTGTTTACTTAAACTAACCAACAAATTTGCAAAATGAAACTTTTGGTGAAAGAGAAATATATTTAGACCATTTTGAGCCAAAATTCACTTGTCTATGAGTTTGCATTAAAAATTAAGGATTAATGCGCTGCATAGTATACTAATTAAAGATTTCCAGAAAACCAGGGGTTATTTTTGGAGTACCTCTGTTCGAAGGTCAGTTTTTTTCTTGGAAGGCTTTAAAGGTATGTTGAAAATTGGCAATTAGAAAGCTGATACATGTACAATTCAGGATATACCTGGTTTCTATGAAGTTAAACTTAAGGTAAAATATTTAGAAAGCTGTGAAAATTGCAAAATTTGGATAAACAGATAGGGATTTTTAATTGGTGGTCTGACACCTTTAAGGACACCGGATTTTATTATAATCTATTTTTAATACACATACTAATTTCATGAAAATAATATCTATATATATAAACAATATTCAAACTGCCAATACGAGTTGAAAAGTTGTACTCTGTCATAAACGAACCCGCCAGCCAGGAAAAACCAACAACCAAGTTACCTCAGTTGATATGGAAACCTGTGTCCAAACCCTAATGCTCGGAAGATCGTATCGTGAGATGTACATTGGACAGTACTCAGGGGGAAATTGGCTTATGTTTACATAAACAAAATACAACAAAAATGTATATCGGTAAAAAATATACCTATATAGTACAAAATATCAAAGCGCAAACAATAATATGAGTCAACATAATATTAGAACTTGACCAGTTCGAAGTTGGCGAGAGAATAGTCTGATTGAGAATTTAACCCGCGAAAAATGACCAGTCACGTGATACTACAGTTATTATCACGTGTCCATACATGTATATATGAAAGAACCGTTAGTACAAAAATTTTCCTCTATACTTCGAAACGCGGAAGATTATTAATATTATGACCTTGAAATTAAGATAAAATGTATCATTTAAACATACCAGTATCGAAACACTAACTACAGGGTGGATGGTTACCTCGCGGACTGAAAGTCAGATGCACTCGAACTCCCAGTGTGTGCTATCACTTAAGGTTGATATCCCAACTTACGTCACCAATGCAGTTGGCTGCCCGCCAGAAAATTGAACGATTGCATGAAATTGGCTTTAAACATCATCTTACATAATGTATAGTCCAGTGGTTTATAGCACAAATATGCAAAACAGCTGTATTTTGTTACTTGCGACTGTTGGCTAATAGAGGAAACCATGTAGTTTTGGCAAAATTGATTTGAAGGCTTTTCGATAAGTATTTAGTTCTATGCATTGCAGTCTAAATGTTTTCAAAGCTTTCTTTTTATTGACTGATTAGTCTTTATACTGCAAGGCATTTCAGTATTACTTTGAGTTTTTAAAATTTAGAAGTTTGTTATTTTGAAGATCCAAGAACATTTATCTTCCAATAGCTTCTCAACAAATTGTTATAGATTGGATAATTCTCGCTTTAAGGAAACGCATTTAAATTTCAACTAAAAGGCAGAGCAACAGATATTTCAATTTGAAGTAAAACGGAAACTTACAAACTTTGTTTACATTGAAATTCTTTTAACCACAGGACATATGACGGGAAATTCCATGAAAACAGGATTGATTTCCTCCATTAATTCCTATAAATTGAATGAAGATGAGCTTGTGTTTGACTTAAGCTATTTTACCGATAACGCGGAATTGGTAAAATGATTTCTAGCAACGATATCATATGCCAGATCTATATAATTGTTTTTCGATCTTTTTATTCCTTGGTATTAATGAAAAAATATTTTTTTTTATTAACCATCACTGTGAAGTGCAAAATGATTTTTGAAACCTTAAACGGAGATACATTATTTAATTCTTTATATTACATATATTTTTTGCGTTTTAAAGACACCCTTCTTGTTAAATCCTGACGTAAAACATTATAACAGTTTTTGTAACATAATTTTCAGTTTCTTTTCTTATACATCCTTGGCTTTTAAATATTCAACTTTGAGCGTTCCTGATGAAGGTAAATCCAGAAAAGCGCTTCGGACGCATGAAACATATAGTATTGTTTTGATTTTTACAGTACTGGGTCAATACCGCTTCTGGTGGACTATCAGTTCCCAAGGGTATCATCAGCTCAGTAGTCAGTACCTCGGTACTGCCATGATTTATAACAAATCTTTCTAAAATTGTTCGTTTATAAATTATAAATTAAACTAAGGTTTTAACTCCTCAGGCAAATTTGACTATATTTTTAAGTTCTTTTTAGTCATAAAGCTTTTTAACTGTTTCAGTTTTTATACATCCTTGGTTTTCAAATATTCGACTTTTAGCGTTCCTGGTGAAGGGAAACCCAGAAAAGCACTTTGGACGCATGATACAGTGTTGTTTATTTGGTTTTTTTTTTATCTTAAAATTTCTTGTTGTTTGAAGAATTGAGATTCTCAATTGGGGAGGAACAGCCCCTCTAAACTTTTCCTGATGAACATTTTACTTAGGGAGCTACCATTTGATTTTTATGGGGGGCTAGGATGAAACAATTTTGTCCTGCTTTTTTTTTTTTTTGTAATCTCTGTCCTGCCTTTTTATTTTTTACTCTATTCGGTCCTGCCTTTTTTACTAGTTTATCCTGACTTTTTACACAAATTGTAATCCTGCCTTTTTTACCAAGTTGCTCATCCTGCCTTTTTTTTTACTTAAAACTCCTGTCCTGCTTATTTTTTAAAATTTCATCCTAGCCAGCCCTCCCCAATAAAAATCAAATGGTAGCTCCTTAATGAAGTCTCTTATTGACAAGCCGTCAAAAGAAACATTATCTCCTGCCCACTAAAACGGCAATATTTCATCGATATATCCAATTTCGACAAAAATCATATATAGTGTACATGTTTATATGACCAACTTTGAATATCATATATGAACCACATATGGCTTGTTATGTAGCTTATCAAAGCTGTCAAGACAAACAATTTTGTACTTTATGGTATTTAGTATTGCAACGTCAATCATTCTAGGAAATAAATATTCGTTGTATAAATTCGTTGTAAAAAAAAACAATATAAGAAACCTTCATGCAATACTCCAAATCATACAGTAGTACAGGTTGCAGGAATTCAGGTATGACAGGGTTATCCGGTAAGTACGATGTAATAACTATATCAAATGTCGATTCGCGCAGGACATGAGCACAATTTATACACAGTTATTTGGGGATTTGGATTTGCGTTCATTAGAAATAAAGCGTGGAAAGGAAAGTGTTGTTTCTGTCGCAGACACCATTACCTGCTTCATTAATCTATATATTTGATGTAGACGAGAAGGATCAATTAGTGTGTGTGTCTTCTGGTGGTGTTACAGATGCTGTTTCTAAGCATGATGTCCTATATGCAGAGGAAAGGGGGAAATCTGCAAATGCTGCGTTATTCAAAGACCGTCTAGAGACACACACCATTTTTTTTTTCGAACCTATTCATCGGCTTAATTCGAATTTTAATGTAAAGCTCACTATGAAGAAAGGGCAAATCTTCGACGAATAAAGCTTTGGAGTACAGACAGCAAAGCAATATTTCATTTCACTTGTTGATTAAATCCTATTGTGAAGACCTAAGAGGAGATTTCTAAGAATTCTATCCATTGAAGTTCAACCTATAACGATCATTAAAAAACATAAAGTATCAGGATGTTCTATGCATGTTAGGCGATGAATAGGATATTACAGAGGATCTTTTGTTACAGCTTGACTTCACCTGCTTAATATATGACGGAACACACTTCGTTGGTGTTAATAAACTGCAGAAAAACAAAATAAGAGAAACATTTTCCCCTTCACGAGGAAAAAGGTTAAATTCCGCCAGATTTGTTATTATAAGTTGTTATCTAAAACGATCAATGTCTTTTTTTTTCATATTCCATTGCCATTTGGAATGGTAGGTGTGGTATTTTCCTATTTTCTTGAATCTTCCTGACCGGTGTGATATATATTAGGGTTTGGCGAAAAAGATATTGTATAAGCCTTTTTCCTTCAATTTTATGTTTTAACAACACGTTTGGTCGAACAATGAAAAAACGCAAAATTACGGAAATCATTAACTCTATAAATGTCCCTTTATTACCTTCTAAAAATTCCCTTAACCACGCAAAATTTGTCTATTAATTTCTTTAATGGTGTTTGAAATTAAAGCAAACTTATTAGAAAGTGTTTTATTTTGATTTTGATTACTTTTTGAAAATTGAAAAATTATTGTCTTTTATTCAATAGTTGTCATGGGGTAGTGTGTTTTTTAATCAATTTTGTCGGATTTGAGGGTAGTGAAGCACTGAAACGTTATGGTTTTTAGAAAGCTAATACTCTCAGCTTTTTAATGATATCGGATCCTATTCATATATCTTACGGTTCGTCTAGGTGGTAGCATAATTAAGCACAAACATATACTGACGAAATTCAAAATTTCTTAAAAATTTGACAATTGTGACAAAGAACAACCCTTAAAGTAGAAGTGCAAATGAGGATAATGACGGTTAATATTTTTTTCTTTAAAGAGACATATCAGGGTACATAAACATCCTAGTGGGAAAGAGAGGTGAGGTGTTTATTCTAGTCCACATACTAAAAAAGTTTAACAAAGATACAAAACTACAAGGTAAAAGGGGAAGTCTAGTAAAATATCAAACGTTATCAACGAGGGTTTGGATGGGGTTAAATGATTAAAGAATAATGCCCTTAAAAATGAAGATTAGAGAATAACGGGCCAAAAAATGAAGATTAGAGAAAAAAGGGGTTAATTTTTTGAAGATTAGAGAAAAAAAGGGGTGAAAATTAAATGTTTACAGAATAACAGACCCCCATCCAGACCTTCATCAACCAAAGGAAACAGTGAAAACAACATATTCCTGACTTGGTACAGGCATTTTCCGAAGAAAATATATAGTGCGGACATCTCTCGATCTGAGGATGAATAATTTGGGGGCAATAAAGGTTCATGTAAACCCCTATACATACTTTTTATGTATGCATGACTCAGCAAAAGTTTAAATGTAAAGGTTCACATCTTTGTTACCACTGGTGTATTATAAACAAAGCAACAGTTTTGATCAATTGGAGTTTTGATCATTGGCACTTGAAATTACATTAATAAGTAATTGATAACTATTACCTCTTCATAAACCATCACGTCAAAAGAAGACTATTTATATAGACTCTTATTTTGATCCCATATCATGAATTTTTTTAATTGTGTCCTGTCGTGCAACACTTTGTTTATCTCAAAACAGCGTACTTTTATCGCTAACAAATTGCATACACCATTCTAATAATCTAGTTATTAGTTACATTTACAACATTTTTACATTAAACAGTTATCGTTAGCAATTTATAGTTCAAACAAGGCAGATCGTATTTGAATCGAAAGTTGCATACAACTGACAAAATTAGTCTCAGAAATTGATAATTAAAGTGTTCTGTATGTTCAGTTGCTTACGAATATCATTTCAAAACCCAACATTGGTACAGCAGCAGTTTGTGCAAAGTTTAAATGGCGATAACATTTTATCGTGTAGTTAGTACTTGGTTCTCTCTGTTGATTTTTAATTAATTCAATAATTGAAACATTCTGTATGTAAACGTTCTGTTGGATTACGTATTATAGTTCGTCATTTCAAACTTGACGTCAATGGCCTGACACTATGATTGTTTTTTTCAAACGAAATATTTGTCCTGAAGAAAGAATTTCCTGGATAAGTATAAAAAAATTAAGCATGTTTCAGTTTATTGATTATTTTCTAAAAAAAACTGAAAAATAGGATGTGTGGATACGATATATATTATATTTTTTTCCATTACTGGAAATCAGTGTACGTCTTAAATTTTTTATATGAATAAATAAAGGTGAACACGTCAATGAGACACCTAAAAATAAAAACACATTAAAAGGAGGTTGTTTTCAGTAGAGTTATATTATAGTATTAATCCGTTTTCACGATTATTCATATTCAAAGGAATACTTATGTTCAGAATAAATAAAATTAACAGCATATAACTTTTTGATTCTATAACCTTGTATGTATTTTAGAGTAAATTAACAGCTTCGTTTTTCATAAAATAAATGTTTAGTCAGGATTTTTTTTTTATCCCATTGATAAATAAGGGTAGCAACAAGTCAGCATTGGTATCAATGCAAGCGCAAAATATAAAAAGAGCATACTAAGATTGATAATGTTCTATGTTTTGAATAAGCATATATTATGTTACTGCTTTGAAATCAATTAAAAGTCATGTAGATCAGTTCTACATATCTGATCATATCTCGTTTTTCTCAAAATGGGGTTTATTTATTTTTTATTTTTTTTCAATATTCAAATACGTTACTATCGCTTATTTGGTGGACGTGTTTTTCAATAACAATCGGCATTCCCATGTGAACCAGTTTTGCTCCTCTTCTTGCCGACTTGTTCCTTCATTCATATGAAACTGACTTCATGCAGGAGCTTCTTAGGAAGAAAGAAATGAAGCTAGCATTATCCCACTAAATAAGTTTGGTGACTATGTTGAACGTATCTATCCCATCGAATTTGAAATATCAAGGCTACAACAAATGCAGTTACTGAAGGTCGGTTGAGAACAAAACTTTGCGACAAAAGAGATGATTTCAGCTTCCCAATTGTGAACTTTCCATTTCTATGTAGTAACATTCCAGCAGCGCCTGCATATGGAGTATATATATCTCCCGGTTGATACGATACTCCAGGGCTTGCGTTTCCTATCGTGATTTCTTTGATAGAGGGTTTGCTGCTCACAAGGAAGCTATTAAACCAAGAGTTCCCTTCGAAAACTTTACTGAAGACATCACGAGTTGGTTGACCGTTATGGAATATCTGTTTCACAGATGATGACATATATGTTCCTGTCGTCGTAACCACAATCCCGTCCCGGGTTTGCACTTACATGAGCAACACGACAGGAGTCACATGTGGAATATTATTGTTTGTCTTTTAGTCCTTTTCCTGATTTGGGACAGGCACATACAGAATGTGGCGGGGTTAAACATTTTTGCGAGCGCCCAACCCTCCCCTACCCTGGTGCAGTAATGCAAGTGCACAACGTAAGAGTAAACTGTAAAAATCAGTTGATAAATGTTATTCAGTCCAACAAAAGAGATAACTTTGGACGCATGTCTTCAATTGAAAATATAGGGTTTACCAATCTAAGGCCAGCAAATTGTCGATCTCTCTGATTTTATGAATCTTTGTTACTATAAAACATTCAAAACAACATCTAAATATTGAAAATGGCATATAAAACAGCAACAGTTACTATAACGCTACACGTTGTACTTATTAAGTGTTATTTTATTTTTTTCTTCTCCTCAGTTACAAAATAATCAATGATCCATACGTCACGAAACTACTCCAAATTGTAGTCGTCGATATTATAGTGCAGAACGACATTGTCTTCTATTAAATTGTTCCTTTTATGCCAGTAAACGAATTTCAAATTAGTATATTTTGTTTAACCGATGATTCTGTATTATAATTGAAGTCCATCACGCATTGAATTATTGTTTATTAATGATAAGTGTTTGGTTTGTTCTTCCAGATGTTTTTATCTTAGTAAGTGAAAGCGTCGACATGTTAAAGCATTAAAAGAGACGCCATTTGGAAGGTCAGACATAGATTTGCAGTATTTTCCCTGTTTGCTGTCTGCTTTCATTACTTTTGATCAAAATATTTGTTACAAAAGATTAAATAACTCGCATACATAAGTCTGTATAGGACTATAATTTTTCATTTCGTTACGAAGAATTTAAAAACCTTTCTAAGAGATATTTAAAAAAATCAAATTTGTAATTATATTTTTTTTCAATTCTTTATTACAGACGGGAAATAAACACAAATTTTACAAGGTATATTATAATATTAGCTATCTTGGTGGGTGTTGAAAATTCATTCACCCTGAGGCGCAACATTACTGGCATGAAATTGCATATATTGTTCTATTGAAATATTCTGTTATCAAAACAAAAGAATGAAGATACAAAAGAAACATTAGACTCTAAACTTGTATACTTTTAGTCCAGCTTGGTAACGTTTGTATAAGGCTTTGCATTTTCAAATAGTTTGACCGCTAGCATCACTGAAGAGATAATAATTGTCAAAATGGTCATCTAGTGCAGTAAAATTGGTACCGTTTGATGGCATTACTATCACCTGAACGAAACCTCTGATGATGGACTTTTAGTCCTCGAGGGTATCACCATAGCCCAGTAGATCAATACTTAGTAATGGCATGAACATACGGGTATTGGTTTATTGAAATTGGCTGTTATAAAACTAAGGAAAACATTTGAAATTCAGGAATGTATATCCCCAAGAATGAAATCATGTCAATTTCCCGACCGACTCTAAAGTATCATAAAAAGGATTTACCTCTTAAGGAATTTTTCTGTCATACTACTATCTACCTTCAATTGGCAAAGAACATTTTAGTGAGCCGGACGCATTGGATAAGTACCATAAAAGGATGCCTTCCGTCATTTTTGGTTTCATTTTTTTTTTAATTGTCTTAGTGAATAAATCTACATGCATTTCAAATAGGTTCCAATGCAAAACTAGCCCCCTCACCCTTACCCCAACATCGTTTGGATAATATTGAGTTGTCCGAATACTGTTACCAAAACTACGATCTCATAAATATAAACACTAAGAGATGTTTAGTTATTTCAGCTTTAGAGAAGATAGTTTAGCCTAGACATCACTTTGAAGTTATTTTTTGTAATATCAGGCAGATATTGAATTGTTATGCTGTAATCAATGACAATATAACCTTATCTAATACAGATGGGAGTATCACTTTAAAATATATATATTATTAATAACGATTGGTTTAATTTATTCTTAATTCCCCTTTTTCTTTCATGGTTTACAATTTCATCATCTGAAAATACGTCCGTCTTTAATGGAACACTATGCTTAATGGAAACAGCATTAAAAATAAATGATACATTAGCACATAAAACGATGCAGGAGATAATTACATTTTTTTATTTTTTGTCTACTTTTTGTACTTTAGTTTTTGATGCCAATTCACTTTGTATTCTCGTAGCTATTACATTGTTCATATATTGAGTCTGACCATGAACAAAATCTGAATAATATTTTAGAGAATAACACGAGCACAGTAGTATTTTGTCGAAAATACATCATTAAGAGATCCGCATGTAAACAGTCAACTAGTTAAAATATTTCTTTAATAATATTGATGAATATAAATTGAAATAATAAAAGCAAAGATATATCTCTTTATGCGACTTATATGTGATATGTATGAAATCAAAAAATGTTTCATCATTTATCGGTTATACAAATTTTCCGTATATTAGACAGCGAAACATTAAGTATATATTCTAAGAAATGAACTGAATAAGACATAAAAATGAATATCAGGAATCGCCAAAATTACCGCACAGTACAATAGATCATAGCAACCCGGTACCGACACCCGATTCCAATCAAAAACAGACAACAATAAACAAAACGTGGTCCAAATAGGCTGACTTGATATATACTCTCAAATCATACTTTCGTGTTAATTTGACCTATTGATACAACTGGTAATGTATTTTTGTTATTTAATGTTTACTTATTCAGTGTTATATCTAGTCTCACTATTTTTAATATATACCACCTTTGATAAGTGTTTAGCATGATGATAAATTTTCACTTTTGTTCTCGTACTAGGAACAACAAAATTATTTATTTTGTAAAAATTATTTCCGTACTCAATGTATACCTTACAATAAAATTATTTGTATTTACCGGTGTACGTTATTTCATTTGGCGGCATTTTGTCCAAGGTTATGGTTGTCTTTCTTATATTGTTAAACATCTAACCCCCTTGTTTTATTAATTTTGTATTAACATTGTGACATAGGTAAAATTTATTCGTTCGGTGTATGTTCACTTGTTTTTGTTAATATGTCTTTTGATTGAGTTAAGCCATTTAATTGATATTTTATAGTGTGTCTTTCTATGTTGTGATGTTACACTATTGCTTCAGGTAGGGTGACCGTTCGCGCCTATTAAAACGTTTAAACCCGCTGCATTTGTTTGCACCTGTCCTAAGTCAGGAACCTGATGTTCAGTGGTTGTCGTTTTGTTGGTGTGGTTCATAAGTGTTTCTTGTTTCTCGTTTTTTATATAGATTTGACCGTTGGTTTTCCTGTTTGAATTGTTTTACATTAGTCTTTTTGGGGCCCTTTATAGCTTGCTGTTCGGTGTGAGCCAAGGCTCCGTGTTGAAGGCCGTACTTTGACCTGTAATTGTTTACTTTTTACACATTATGACTTAGATGGATAGTTGTCTCATTGGCACTCATACCACATCTTCTTATTTAAATTCGATGTTTCTGGACAAGCTCAAACATGATTAAGGCTTTAAATTTCTTGCTTGACAATATTTTTGTTCGTTACGGCAGATTTGTATTGTCAAATTATCGGAATTCCTATTGGTACTAACTGCACTACCCTTATTGCAGATTTTTTTTCTTTATTGTTATGAATCTTTTCATGCAAAACCTTAGAAAGGGAAAATTTAAAATTCTGACAAATTAATCGACATTTTTAACAATAAAGTATACTGTTTATAGTCCTGAGTTTATTGAATATGCTGAATGTATTAATAGCTTAATAAAGCTAACTATAACAGTCAATATTGTCCATTTTTAGACAAAACTGTATTGGGTATTGGTATGAATTGGGAAAATTAAATCAAAACTTTCTTTTTTAGGGGGACGCCGATGTTTCTCTTGCTGCGTCATATGTCTTGTACATTTCAAAACCTATACTATAGATTAGAAGATGTTCCAATGAAGCTGACTTTAATGAACGTAACCTTACACTGATACAACAGTTACTTTTACATGGTTACAGATACAAAAGACTTTTGAATACTATAAAAGAATAAAGTTGTTTTCAGCTTTTTTTTTTTATCTTGAAATATAATGATTCCCGTAATATATAATATATGACGATATTTCTCACCCTATATAATCACTAACTCCGTGAAAATTGTTATTTCTTCCGATGGTCTGGCGATTAAAAATAATTATTAACCTCCCACAAATGTTGTCGATTTCAGTTAAAATTTCATGATTAAACTTTTAAGAAATCTGTTTGGAGTGTTATTTCTAATTATTTTGTTTTTGTTGACCGACTATTTCCAAACAACCGCTAGCTTCCTGTAGCAAATGTTGACCTTGCCTTTCTCGAGTCAGCGGTCATCCTGTTGGGATGTTTGTACACACGTAAAACTATTGTAACCCAAACTGTGTGCCTATATCAAGTCATAGATATAAGAAGATGTGGTATTAGTGTATCGTGTATCACTACAATATAAGTTATTACGGTGAGGTTGAATTCCCTGTCATTAATTTATCATCCACGCACGAACTTGTCTCACAAAAAAAATATATATCTGTACATTAACCTCACTTTCAGGTATAGAGATGTGATATTTTTTTCAGAGACAAGTACTTGTCGGACCATCCACAAGAACTTGCGGTCAACTTTGATTTTATACATCAGATGAATTCAAGACCCGATTCATCAAAAGCCCTTTCAATTAATTTACGGTTTGCTAGAATATGTCAACGTCAGCGTTGTTAAATGCATGATCAATAGAATTTAGTTTTTGTATGACGGCATATCATTTTATTACACTCCCAAAATAATTTACGCCTGCTCTTTATTACAATATTTGATAATAAGATTTGTTATTAAATGCACTCATAAGAAGGGCAGACAATTTAATAGTGGTACACTTGCTAGGAGCTGATAAAAAGCAGGATTTATAATATAAAAAAGTAGATGTGGTATGATTGCCGATGAGACAACTATCCGACAGATCGCGAGGTAAACACCTATAGGTCATCACATGGCTTCAACAATGAGCAAAAACCAATCGTTAAAGTCTCCGAAATGATAAAATCTAAAACAATTCAAACGAGAAAACCAAGGGTCTGATTCATGATAAAATGTTTAACAAAAAACATTTATAGCAGACAGCAAATTACAGCTCTTGGCTTGGGACAGGGCTGTGTTAAATATGTTTATTAGGTGTTTCATGTAATTTAAGTAAACAGTACATAGTAAGGACACTGTGATTTTGACTAGATGCTTGCAGGTGTTCTAATGAAGCCAGTATTTGAATAAGATTGAGCCATTGTTTAGAGAGACACGAATTTACAGAAGGGATAATCAAAAACATCTTGTGAGCTTAGCGTTAAATACAAACAGCAGGGATCATTGTTTTAAAATAACAAAGATACCATTATACCAACATTACAGCTCTCCTTATTTTGATATAAATTTAACTAATAAACAATCGCATATTTATATTAGCATCATTTGTCATCCAAGTTTGGATGAACCGTTCGCCAAAATAGAAAGTAATCAAAAGTATAACATGAAATTTTATTTCATTTCCGAGAAGTATACCACTGACTCTAATTACTTGATGATGTCATAAAAGGTAACTTTGTAGTATTGGTAAATTAACGAAATTGATTCAAAAGCATTATTATTGGATATTTTTGCAATAATTAACATAGATACGGGGTGGCTAAAAAATTTTGTTGGACAGTAATGAGACTATTAAAGTTTATGTAAAAGAGATGAAACCAATAATCAATAATTTCCCGTTTGAAAATATTATATAAAAAATTGGTGTCGTAGTGCTACTAACTGATTGCCCAATACCCTACATCTCCCTTTACTTACACACATGAACAAGTATTTATCATAAAACCCATAATATGCTAGAATTAAATGATGAAAACTCGCACAAAGAGAAAGGATGAGGACACGTTTCTTAGTTTTTTATGTATGCTTTTGTACTTTTTCATTTCGTTCGTTTTCTTTTCATTTCTCTCTTCTTTTGAAAAAAATATCGTAAAGGATTCCAAGCGGAACCCTGTGTCATGACGGCCATTACTACTGTTATTGTTAACGTATAATTTTGACTACCAGAAACTAATATAAAAACAAGGAGATGTGGTATGATTGCCAATGAAACAACTTTTCACCAATCCAGAAAGAACGAGAATACAAGGAGATGTGGTATGATTGCCAATGAGACAACTTTTCACCAATCCAGAAAGAACGAGAATACAAGCAACTACAGGTCACCGTAAGGCCTCCCCAAATTAGCAAAACCCATATCATATAGTCAGCTTTAAAAGGCCTCGGCATGAAAAAATGTTAAAAAAATTCACAAAAGAAAACCACTAGCCTGTTATATGCTAAAAACAATAAACGAGAAACAAATACTATAGTATGGCCGACAGCAAAAAAATGAAAACAAGATTTTTTTATTAATTTCATGCGTCCGAAGCCGCTTTTCTTGATTTACCTTCATCAGGAACGCTGAAAACTAAATATTTGAAAGCCAGGACTGGGTTGCTCAAAACTATGGCTAAATTTAGCCGTTGGTTAGCTTATCCAATGGATAATTATCTTATCCAGTGGCCTACTATCCGTTGGCTTTTTTCCATTGCTCAAATGCAAAATTGAAGTATGGTTAGTAAGCCACTGGTTAAGGTAACTTAACCAGTGGTTAACAGCTTCTTTCTACTCATCCCAAGGTACAAGAGGAGATTTTATTTAATGTAAACATATACTGAATACATTATAAAGTGTATTATGGCTACATGTACTAAAGAAAATTTCATCTTGTACCTTTGATCGTAACCGGTAACGTAATCTTACAAAGAAAAAAGGGTGCTCTCTAACACGACCGCGTTTATGTCTAACATTATCATCACAAATTATATTCAGCTCAGCATTAAATCGTACCTTGATCATCAGTCATTTTTGAGTATGGTGAATAGATTTCATTTTTAACTTTTTTTCACTTTTTATTTTCGGGGAGGAGGACTGTGTATTTTTTAATTATTTTTTTGGGGGGAGGGGGTTTGGGAGGGGGTATATTAGGTTAAATCTGGGTCTGCTGTTTTGAATATTGTTTAAGAATTACGAAATCATAAAAAAACGACATTTATTGAATGTAATGTAAAAAAAAAGTGGGACTACCGGCAAGACAATGTTAATTCCTAGTGGGATATGATACTGGCACACATAAAGGTATTTTATTTGTGGTTATGTTCCGGACCATATGAGTATTGGGACCATAAGGGCATATATTCGTTTGGTTATTAACGATCCTAATATGTGAGAATTTATACCAAATAGATATTTTTGAAATAAATTCTAATTTTGTTCTCAGGAACACACTACTCGTTCTCCGAGCCAAAATTTGCAAAAGTTTACTGACTGAAATCCTTTATATTTAACGTATCATGGTATGAATCTTAGTTCATCTGTCGTTAATAGGTGAAAGTATTTTGGGATTGGCTTTTTTTACCAGGTACCCCCGGTGTTTAGATAAACTCGAACGAAAAATAGTCTCTAATGTTTATTTATTTTTGCACATAAAAAAGAGGGACAGCATGTAGTAATTGCTGAACATTATTGCTGTTTACAGTTTATCTCTATCTATAATAATATTTAAGATAATAACCAAAAACTACAAAATTTCCTTAAAATTACCACTATTCAGGGGCAGCAACCCAACGAGTTGTCTGATTCGTCTAAAAATTTCAGGGCAGATAGATCTTAACCTGATGAACATTTTTACCCTGTCAGTTTCAGAGATATTAGCCAAAAACTGCATTTTACCCCTATGTTCTATATTTAGCCATGGCGGCCATGCATGTTGATTGGCAAGCGGGGTCATCGGACACATTTTTTAAAGTAGATACCCCAATAATGATTGTGGCCAAGTTTGGTTAAATTTGGTCCATAAGTTTCAGAGGGGAAATTTTTGTAAAAGTTAACGGACGACGACGGACGACGGACGCCAAGTGATGAGAAATGCTCACTTGGCCTTTTAGGCCAGGTGAGCTAAAAAAAAAAGGGGGGACTACCGGCAAGACAACGTCAATTCATAGTGGGACATGATGCAAGCACACATAAAGGTATTCCGGACCATATGAGTTCTAGGAACATAAGGGCATATATTCGATTGGTAATTAACAGTCTAAATATATATATATATATATATATATATATATATATATATATATATATATATATATATATATATATATATATATATAAACAAGTCTAAATTGAAAACAATATATATATATATATATATATAAACGAGGACCAAATAAGTATTATGAAATAAATTCTAATTTTGTTCTCAGGAACACACTACTCGTTCTCCGAGCCAAGTTTACTGACTGAAATCCTTTATATTTAACGTATTGTCTGAATATTGGTTCATCTGTCGTTAATATGTGAAACCATAAGTAATTGGGGGATTGGCTTTTTTTTAGCAATTACCCCGGTGTTTAGATAAGCTCGAAAGAAAAATAGTCCTCTAATGTTTATTTATTTTGCACATAAAAGAGGGACAGCATGTAGTAACAGCGGTTAAATAAATTTAAGATCGTATGAATATGAACAATAGCACATTTAATACATGTTTGTAACTAAATCAACTTGATTTGACTTAATATTGAATTTACCGAAAATAATTTTAGCAAAAATTAAAGGGGAAAAGGAGTATTCAAATCACCAACTGCCTGTTATCAAAACAACTGACTATTTGTTTAACTGTTCATTTAGATTTTTAAAAGTTATTTTCAAAAGCCGACGTATTGTGATGCGTAAGTAAAAAAGTCGATAATGAAATTTGTAAAATGCTTTTAATATAATTCTGAGTAGTTTTAACTAGTGACTAAAATTTTGTCTTGTAATCATGTAATAATGATTACCATATGATTGAATAAGACACAATTAAAATTTTAAAAACGCCTAATTTAATACCTTATTCAATTTACAGTAAAAGAATCTATTCAGCGTTTGTCGTATTATTTACCTAAGCCATACGCATATGGTCATGACCAAACAGCACCGCCTCCATGGTCTCATGGGAGCATGTTCGCCTCGAGCGCGAGAGGTCGTGGGTTGGAACCCTTGCCGGGTCAAACCAAAAACTTTGAAATTTAAAACTGCGTATCCGTTAGGCACGCTGCATCAAGGAGTAAAAGCAAAGACAGGTCGACTCGGAGTCAGAAAAATGTATTCAGGTAAGGTGGTATGTCTTTCTGCGGACTGTTACCTCGTGAAAAGCAAGTTAAAAAATCGGCTCAGCGTGTCAGTATTGTACAAAGCAGGGTTAATTTTCATATTACATTAACATTTCTCGTCCTGAATATGCAAATTAATTTGCCGCTGGACATTAAGCAGCCATCCATCCATCATCATTATCATGACCATGCGCGTATGGTCCAAATACTTCAGAACAGTTATATTAGGAACAAGCTGGGTCTGTTTTTGATATTGTTTAAGAATTTGGGGTCTTCCAATCTCCTAAATAATGTATGGTTAGATTCAGCATATCAAAGAATCCAATATATTCATTATTTGTTGAAATGAACAAAGTTTAATTTTAGACCATTTGACCTTAATGTGGACCGATTTGGAAACCAGGCCCAACATCAAAAATCTAAATGTACGGTTAGATTCAGCATATCAAAGAACCCCAGAATTCAATTTAATTTTAGCACACTTTGGACCTAAATGTTGACTAATTTAAAATCCAAATACACGGTTAGATTCGGTATATCATATAAACCCAGTAATTCAATTTTAGATGAAATCAAAGAAAGTTTAATTTGGGATCCTTTGGAACTCAATGTGGACCGATTGAAAACGGGGCCAAAATCCAAAATTTAAATACACTGTTAGATTCAGCATATTAAAGAAACAAAAGAATTCAAGACTTTGAATTAAATCGCGTTGAAAGTGGTCAAGAAATAAGCAATTTATACAAAGTATTAGTAAGTATTGCCCGTTTTGGTCTCTTAATTCTTAATAGTTAGGGCCATAATCCCAAAATCAATCCCAACCTTACTTTTTTTATATGGAACCTTGTGGTACAATTTCATAGGGATCCTTAGAATTACACTCAATTTATTGTCTGAAAACCACAAAATCATTGTTTTTTATGCCCTAATTCCTACAAAATAAGGAGATGTGATATGATTGCCAATTATCCACCAAAGTTCAAATGAAGTTGAATGAAGCAATTATAGGCATCCGTACGACCTTCAAAAATGAGAAAAACCCATACCGTGTGGTCGGCTATAAAAGGCCCCGACATGAAAAATATGAAACAATTCAATTGAGAAAACTAACGACCTAATTTACAACAAAACCTAGACGGTTTGAACCATAATCCCCAAAACCAATCCCAACATTCCTTTTGAGGTATGGGACCTTGTCATGCTTGTGAAACAATTTCATAGAGATCTTATACAAAAGTCATTGTCCTGAAACAAGAAAAATGCTTGTTTTGGCCCCTTATTCCTCAACAGTTAGGACAATAACACCCAAAATTAATCCCATCCTTCTTTTTTTTTTTGTATGGAACCTTGTGGTACAATTTCATAGAGATCCATACACTTATACAAAAGTTATTGTCTGGAAACCAGAAAATCCATTTTTGTTTATGCCCCATAATTTCTAAACAGTTTGAGTCATAACCCCCAAATCAAACCCAACCTTTCTTTTGTGGTATGGAACCTTGTGGTAAAAATTAATTTCACAGAGATCCATTCACTTCTACACAAGTTATGTTGTCTGTAAACTAAAAGTCTTTGGACAACGACGACATCGCCATACCAGTATACGGACGCCAAAAAATACGGAATAATATTATTAATTCGTATATTTTAACTACTTTGATTCGTTCAGGGATAGTCACATGTTCAACTATATTTTCGAAGATAGACAGAAAACGGCGGATAGCAAAAGCATATTGCATAGCAAAAGCATATTGCACGGTTATTTTAGAATATTTAAAACCGATATCCTTTGTGACGTCATGTAATGAATTTCATGATATTGTTAAAAGTTTTATTAAAAATATCTATGATTGATTATTTGAAGAAGAAAAATCTTCAAATACATAAGATCTTAAAAACAAATATAAAATTAAGTGAAATAACAACTAATATGTTGTTATTGTCTAGAGACAATATGATATCTATATATTTCCAACAAAATCAAACGACGATTTTCATACAAATATGGTCGGAAATTAATAATATAACAATTATAGCCTATGCATGAGGTCAATACAGGATATATCGACCCAAAGAAGTATATCGACCTCGGACTTCGTCCTCAGTCAATATACTTCTTTCAGGTCAATATATCCTTGTATCGACCTCATACAAAGGCTATAATTGTATAATATATGAAGTCAATAATCGGCAAAAACAAAACACTTTCAAGTAAGAAATCCGGTTTTTTTATTGTATGCTAACCAAACATTGAACAATTTTATATTTGAAAGATTATTTTCGGTCAAAAGTTACCAAAGTTGTAGTTCTGCAAGATCACATTTTACGTGGACTTCTCTTCACCTTCCTCGTGTTTCATTTAAATCTTGCTATGACTTTATATACTGTGCTGGATGTATAGATACACAGCCACGTCATATCGGATTGGAAACGTTAAATCCAATGCCTCATGCAGGCGAATGTCACTATATCTGCACGTTAAAGAATCATTGAAATATCTCCGTCAGTGGTCTGAGTGATCGGTATCCTGTTGCAAGGCAAGATGTCTGTTCTATTCAACACAACCTCCTTCAAAAGAGGCAGTTAATATTTGTGCTAACAATTCTTGAAGAATTGTCATATTTTGTTTTGTCCTGAATATGCATGAAATACGGCAATTACATGTCTATTCAACAAGAAGCATTCTTTAAAAATGTGCTTTTATGCATAGATGTACAAGAGTTATTATATATATAATACAATTTCATTGTTTTTCGGCATAAAACAATTATGACCAGCATGATGTCGGTTAGAAAATATTTATTCACTTATACTAGTATGTTACGGAAATATACATTGGCTCCCTTTCACCCAATTAAAAGTAAATTATAGCAATAACTTTTAAAAATATTGTCAGTACATCTGTTTTAATGGGTGGGTGGGGGATATATTTAACATGATTTGAACATTTTGTAACAGTTACATATTTGGTATCCAAACACATACTAAATTGAAAATAAGTATTAATAGTATAAACAAAATCAACAATGGCAGAGTGGAATATCATAGTTTTGAGAACCTAAAATTATAGAAATGTTTTAATCTAAAAATTAGAACAAAGCAGGTACTGGGTACAGGGTTGAAGCATTTATTTTATACATCACTATAACGCGAACCTGATAGAACGCATGGCAACGTGTAATTACATTGAAACTATGGACAACTCTAGATCTACCGCTTACTGGTACCTGTTCATTAAATGCGTGCAAATGTAATGAACCACTATCTTGTTTTCTTAATTTCTGAACTGGTAATCGCAATGTGTTTACAGTATATCAAATTAAACAACAGCGTCCGTGGTAGTGTGTTATAGTCGTGCCATGCTTTCAATGAGGATGACTCGGCTTTATAAATTAACATGTATATATATATATATATATTATAAGTTGGTGACTTCACAATCACCATGTAAAACGCCACAATTAAATGAGTGTTTACTGTGTATGACATGCGATCGAAGTAAAGTGAAGAATTTTCTTTTTTTTTTATTTTTAGGGGGAGGGGTGAAAATTTACACCAAGATCAAATTTTCATGGGGTTCAAAATACCATATATGACAGATATAATGGTTGACGAGTTATAAACAATGAAATTATCTGAAATTTCAAAATATGAATTTTAAAAAACCCATTGTATTAAAATCAATCGCATTGCCGTTTTTAACCAATGGCTAAAACTTAACCAGCCAAAAAGTACCGGCTAAATTTATCCAGCGGATAGCACGTTTTATCCACTGGATAAATTTTGAGCAATATGAATAATCCATTTGTCTAAAGTTAACCAGTGGATAGGCAGTTTAACCACTGGCTAACACTATCCAACGTTTTGAGCAACCCAATCCAGGGATTTATAAGAATCGAAATAGTTGAAGAGCTATATAACCAAAAAGTATTTAAAAACAAAGCCAAATCCATCTAAGGTAAAATTTGCCAGCAACTAACGTCAACTACTGAATGACAGGATCCTGACTAGGGACAGACACATTAAAAATGTTTGTGAACACTCCAATCCAAATCCTAACCTGGTACAGTAGTGTAACAGCACAACATAAGAACAAACTGTAAAAATAAGTTGGCTTGACTCAACTTTATAACAAAATGACAACAAAAAACATAGTACCGACCTACGACAACTCGCCTGAAGTAACTGAAAGCTAGATCAAAGTCAATTGCAACTAATAAATAAAGAATGTTTCCCCGAACTAAAATATCAACCAGTACATATCCAACAAATATAGTGTAACGATGTTAACAGGCTGAGAAAAGCATAAAATAGTGCAATGCCAAAATAAACCGGTAACTATCGACATGATGGATGACTAGAAGTGTTTATAACTGTATACTAGTAAATAATTTTTAGTTATAGTTTAACTCATTAAAAACAAAATCAATGTAAAGAAATATTCAAAGATCTTACTACGGTATTAATCTCTTCAGTCAGAAATATATAGAAAAATTGGAAAATTAAGAAGTTTTCTCAGGGTGATATCTCTTGTCTTGCTTATGAAGAAGCTTCTGTTCGAGTTTGTAAACGTCCATAAAGGTTTGACATAGTTATTCAAGTTTTAAAATCTTTAACCACAGACTGCAACTAAAAGTTAACTGCAAGTAAAACAAGTTCAATTATAAGTTCGGTACAATGAATACGGACAACTAGATTTTATCTCTTTATTATGAAGAACTTCTGTTAAAATTTTCTGAAATTCAATGAAGATTTAATTTTTTTTCCCACACTCTAACCCTAGACTGTAACTTAATAATTACTCCTAAAATATAAGTCCATTTATGAGTATAATACGGGAAAATTAAAAAACAAATTGCTTTCTTTAAAAAAAGAAAACCAATACGTGAACCTAAGACCGCTGACTGCCGGGTCACCAAAAGATTGTTGCTGAATTTTTGTTTGCTTCTGAATTGAAATAATTGACTGTGAATAGAACATGATATAATGATGATCTTAAAACACCTTTATTAAAGATATGCAATTGTGTGTACATTCACAAGTCAGCTGAAAGTGTATATCCTCGTCTCATGTGTATTCTACAGGGAAACTTGGTTTTGAAGAATATCTTATTTTCAGAAGTTTTATGAATACCTGAATATACTCTCAAAAGAACCAATTTATATAAAAAGATATGTAGATATAAAAAAGATACCAGGATTAAAATGATGTACGCCAGACGCGAGTTGAGTCTACAAAAAATCAACAGTGACGCTCGAATGAAAAAAGTTAAAAAGGCCAAATAAAGTACAATGTTAAGTAATCTATTCCTTGGGTAGAAAAGCCTAAATATTTCGAAAATGTCAAAGTTTATATAGGACAGTGACTCAAAAAAGAAAACAATGGAGAAACAGCTAGAGGTCAGAATACCGTAAGTATTGATGACCGTGCTTTAAAGTCACATGTCAAGAACTTGCTGCCGTGTTCTGAATTTAGAGAAGAAAAGCGAAAATGCGCATTCACGAGAGAAACTAATATTATTGCATGCACGCGGTATTTTAACGCACGAAATAGTAAATAGAAAGCATACGCACTGACACTCAGGATAAGAATACGCATTTGCGTCATCACACAGTGTATGTACTGTGCGAATCCTAAAATGTCATTGTTACTGTATCCGTGATGAATTTCTGATGTAGAATGATAAATAAACAGACGACAAATTCAAAATTGATACACAAATAGATAAATATTAATAATAGTTCACGAACAGAGTGTGCAAGAGATTTAAAAGTAGCAGTTAAGTTTCATTTGCAGAAAAATGTACCTTTTAACATAATTATTAATGTTTTTAACTTAAAACAGGTTTTGTTATTCAGCTTGTTGATATTGAATCAAATTTCACTATGCTGTTTTCGTTATGCGATTCATGTTTACTGTCGAATAATGATACTAGACTTTCATTTTCACTGTAGGGCGATTCATTTCTATTGTATATGCGATGCATTTTCACAGAAGGAAATTAATTAATTTTCACTATAAAGTCTTAATTCAGCCGACTCTCAAACAAAATTTATGAAGTCAGAAGGATTGATTATATATGCATACTTAGTGAGTGAAAGTCTGAGGTAATATATCAATAAATTCCTTAAACATGGTATTTATTGCTAATATGGTCAATTCTATTTTCTCAAATAATTTGTCCTGATCTATATGTAGGATAAAATTTATTCTTTCCTATGACACGTCATCATTAAATACATATATCTTGGACAACGGTTAAGCCAATCCACGTCACCGGAAAAGCAAAGTTTCTGTTTCGGTCTAAATCTACATCGCATACACATAAATTCAACGTCATTAGAGCTAATTTCCTAATGCTTGCAGTTAAAAGATGTGGTTGGCCTTGATTGTGTAAATGTTGCCTAAGCATTGTAATTAAGATTGAGCAAACTTTTATACAAACAAAGCAAGCAAGCCAACCAAACCTTTAAACAACAAGCGTTAGGAAAATCGCTCTAATGGATGTATTTGAGATAACAAAGAGCACAAAATGATCTTCATTTCTCGATTGAATGAGTGGAAACGTTTTCATTTTTCACAAACAATTGACGCTTGGATGACTGGATAATTGATATTTATCATGCCATTGTGTATAACTCTTATACAGTAAAGAAAGTTCGAGCAACAGTCGAGTCACCTTAAATATGCTTGAATTTCTTATAAGTCGGTGTTTCAAATAAGCTAATACGCAATTGTGAGAATACAAAGAAATATAGAAAACAGTTTATTGTTACATATTGTATATACAAGTACATACCACGGGGTATAACCGCCGTACAGTTGATCCCGGACGTTAATCGCTACATCGCGAAGCAAATTTATATTACATGAATAATGTGTGACTATTTTAAATTGACAGTTCTGTGAATTATTTGTAAACATCGCGAAACAAACACTATGTGTAACTCAAACTTGATTAAACTACAAATTGAGCAGAGTTGGTTGGCTTTTTCACTAATGCGACCGTGTATTTTGTGCTTTGTTGTTGTTAAAATACATAATACGAATGAGAAACCCGTTGTTTTAATTTTATTTGAAGACATTTACTTGAAAAACTGACCTCAGAATTTTGACACTGTACGATTCATTCTCTTTGTAGTTTGTTTTCTTTCTTTAGTACCGTTCGTTGTACATTCTTGTACTGTTCGTTGTGCAAAAGCCTATCAATACGGTAGAAATATGTATGACACGGCGTGACAAATGTTCAAAGCTTTTTTAAGCGAGTTATAAGACTTTTCAAAGAAAATTCGTCGTAGAAAAACGTTATATTCATGGTTGTTCTGCTCCAGTAAAGTTTCGGATCCATGACAAGCTAATAGCAAACTCACCAACAATATTTGAATATTCATGATATGAACGTGGTTATTCCCGTGTATATTCAAGTAAGCATCTACGACTAGCTTACATTTCAAATTGTAAATATCATCAATATTAAAGTCATTTAAAAACTATTTTCAGTTGTTGTATGTCGAATAATCATATAAAACGACAATGAAAATTCATCGCACTTCCAAAAATTCCACATTAGAAATGATTGCACTTACAGTGATAATTCATCGCATCTATAGTTAAAATGAATCGCATTCAGTAATTAATATTATGGATTCTGCTGCTTAAATAACACTTTTTGGGACTTTAATCCTGTTATTATACATTAAAAAGTTATATTCTAATGAAATTCTGTTAAAACATACATTCAAATCTATTATTTTGTATTTTCAAAAAGTAAACAAACGCAGTTTTTCCCATCATCCTTTATTCTACAATAGACATACTCGCATTCAACAGTGAAAATGGACTAACTGGATTCGCACTTTATATACACTGATCACATATATTAATCTAATAGTTGAATTCGGAAGTCAGACTACCTAACTCAAGTGTTTTGTCTCCGGATTCATTGACATTTTAAATCCAGAATTTTGTGAAAATAAACCGATAGTGTGCGTGTGAACAGGGTGGTGTATAATGTGAATGAATCCAGGCGGGTAGGATAGCTAGCGCAGGTCAACACAATAAATACAATTTTCAAAACCGTATCATAGTACAAATATTTAGATGCTATAAGGTTGAACTATTAAAACAAAGAAACATAAATAGAATTAAAATTTTATAATAAACATACGTTCCTGTTAGTAAAATAGTTGTCAGTAACTGCGAGTACTCTCAGATCAGTACTAAGTGTCTTTTTGTTGTTGGGATATACAAGTGCGCGGCCAAGTCCACTCTGTGTTTTTGTTAGATGTATTTCTATTAGTACCCATCTGATAAGTTAAGCCTTTTTCAACTGATTTTTATAGTGTGTTCTTATGTTGTACTGTTACATCACTGTCCCAGGTTAGGGGGAGGGTTGGGATCTCTCTAAAATGTTTAACCCCGCCATATTCTGTATGTATGTGTCTGTCCCAAGTCGGGAGCCTGTAATTCAGTGGTTGTCGTTTGTTGATGTGTTATATATTTGTTTTTCGTTCATTTTTGTACATAAATTAGGCTGTTAGTTTTCTCGTTTGGATTGTTTTACATTTGTCATTTCGGGGCTGACTATGTAGTATGGGCTTTGCTCATTGTTGAAGGCCGTACGGTGATCTATATAGTTGTTAATTTCTGTGTCATTTGGTCTCTTGTGGAGAGTTGTCTTATTGGCAATCAAACCACATCTTCTTTTTTTTTTTTATCGAAAATTTAGAATATAATATCTATAAACACAAACGTTAAGTATTTACGGATGGACATTGAATTAGTCAAATAAATCTCTTTTTAAAGTCTGACATTCCACTATATACAAAATATAAGCAAAGACTTATAAATCCATACTAAAACAGTATAAAATAATTAACATTATGATAGTAATTAAATTTTGTTATGATTACTGTAAATTATTATTACGTTTTTTTGTGAGATGCAAGGATTTAAAGTCCTTGTAAATTGAGAATTTTCATTCACGACCGTTTAAAATTTAGATATTTATACTTTTGGTACGCATCCCTGATCATTGGTGTTCATAAGTTACATATAATTTTCATAAATGTAATGACTGTTAAAAAGCATGTATATATTACAATTAATCATATTCTATTAAGAATAAATTCAGTCTCAGTTTAAACTTAAAAATGAATATTCTCTTAGTCTGGTAGTATCTATTAATGAAATTAGATATTTTTTACGAAATATTCATTTTGATTATCTTTCTGCTTTCCGACCACTGTGTTTCCGACCGTAGAGAAATATTTTTAAAAGAAATATTGTTTTCTTAATTTTCTTCATGCTATCCGACATTTTCTCATGCTATGATTGAAATACATAACATTGCCATTGAAAGGGGAAGATATTTAAAAGTGCCCAGAGATCAAAGAAAATGTGAAATCTGTAAAAGTGGCGAAATTGAAAATGAACAGCACATGCTGCTACACTGCAGAGGTTACTCCAGTATTAGAGAGACTTTTGTATTAAAATGTTCAAAATTACAGGAAAAAATATAACCACATTGTGCGATAAAAATAAAATAAATCTAATACTTAATAATAAATCTTATACGGCACTAAAACTATCTTCCTCTTTCGTAACAAATTGTTTAAATGCAAGAAGTAATCTATTGCAATAGATTTTCATTATACCTTTAATTTTTTATTCACAAATATATAATTGTTTGTATTTCACTACCATGTAAATTGTTTATCCATTCGGTCATTACCATTTATTGTAAATGCGTTTGTGCCAATAAAATATTGTCTATTGTCTATAATACAAATTAATCAAATGATAAACGTTCAGAAATAATCAGTTTCAAAGCATGAATTATATAATTGCGTTATAACTATACTTGATATTTAATAAACATTCACATTATTAAAACACATATGTTTTGTCAGAAGGCAAATAGTTTCTAATAAATGATTTTTGAATGAAACATAGTCTTTATTGTTTTACTTTCCAATCTACATTTGAACTTTGATTCACAGGCAATTGTCTCAGAATTTTTTTTTCTATATACCTTAAGTTATATTAAGGTGGTACCCAACACCTTGACTAATATTAATTTGGCTCGTTTAATTTTCATAAAATTTTGACAAAATGTTTACTTTGACCCTTTGACAAAAATATAAAAATTTCAAAAAATTTGAACCAACCACTTTATCAGAAAAATTTCGTTGGTTATATAGCAGTTTGACAAACACTAATTTTGATCATTAAAGCTTAAGATATTTCCTTAACAAAACAACGTGATTAAAACGTTTAGCTGATTTTTACAGAGTTATCTCCTGTAGTGTTCGGTACCACCTTAAGGTATATAGAAAAAATCTGAGACAAGTGCCTCTGCTTTGATTGTTGAAACATACAATGCCACGTGGTAGCCTATCCATACAGGGGCCGTATCAAAGACATAAATAACTACCTGTATAAATGATTGAAAAATTTCGAGACGTTCCGAAAATCTTGATTCCGAGGGATATCGAGTGGCCCATAGACACTTCCAAAACTCGCCAATATATAAGCGTAAACCCCTCAAGGGGTTCATGCAAAAAATAAATAAAAAAAAAAAAAAGACGTCAAAAAACGTAGTTTCGCAAAATTCCATGAAGATATGACAAAGTTATTTAAAATGTCTTAATCAAAACTTTAACCGAAGACTGAAAGTAAATATTGACTGCCAAAAAACTAAGTTAACTTGAAATATCAAAATTATTTTCCAAAGTTTACTTTCGATCATGAAAAAGCTTCTGTCCAAGTTTTTAAAAATTTTCATGAAGGAATTACAAAGTTATTTGATGTCTAAAAATGTTTAATCTCAGACTGAATCAAAACGTCAACTTAAAACACCAAAAGTCAACAAAAAGTCCATATATCAGTAAAATACGGAAAAATGAGAGAAAAAGTTTTCAAAATATTGCTTTGCATGTTGTCTCTTTGTCATGGAATTTTTTTTTTTTAACCAAATTTTGAAAAGTTCCAGATTGGGCAAAGTATTTGATGTCTAAAAATTTAAGCACAGTTAGCAAAAAAAAAAATGTATCAGAAGGACAAACGGAAGAAATAACTGCCAAAAATTACAAAATATTGTCGTCTACATTAATATGTAACGCTAAATGACAAAAATTGAAAATTAAAATTGAAAAAATCAACTTGACAGTTTTTTTCGTTTGGCTTCTCTATTTCTGCTGTCACCGAAGCTTTTTGTTTTAGTCGACAATGTTAAGCAAAATTTTATTTTGATTACTTATGATATGATAATTTGTTTTAATGAAACATATAATATATATAAAATAATACATGGCAAAATCCGTATCGCATGCTGTATCACCACGCCAATATCAGTCCCGAGGGCCGAAGGTCCCGAGGGCTGATATTGGTCAATGGTGATACAGCATGTGAAACGGATTTTGCCATGTATTGATCTATTTATCATATATTTTAACAAAATCAGATTCATAATATATAAGGGGACAACCATTTGATTCGGAGGTGGGGGCCTGGTAGATTTTAGAAATAAATACTCTGGCCCCCATTTAGGTGAAATTAATCTTGTCTTATCACATATGAAAATATATATTCTGGCCCCAAATACATTTTTGTAATCATTTGCAAAGGTATCCAATGTTAACAGAAAATCCGGAAAGAAGTATTGTCAGTGGTTGTTTTGAGGGATTCGCAGTGAACGTCTCCCTCCTTTTGACCTGAGTAAATATAATTTTGTTTATGAAATCTTCCAAAAAAAAAAAAAAAACCAAAAAAAAGACTCGCTACGCTCGCCAGAAATTTTACCATTTTGGATAATAACAAACCTCTTTTCTTGGACCCACCTTCAACTGTAATGGGATTATATTTTCATATTAACCCTTATACTGCCAACGGGCCGATCAGGGCCGATTGACGTTACCTTTAACTGCCATTGGGCCGATCGGGCCGATTGACGTTGCCTTTTACTGCCAAAAGGCCGATTGGGCCGATTTAGGTGTTCTTTAGGCAGCAACGATTTGATTTTCTTTGGGGGTTTTCTACATATAGTGGCAGCTGAGGGTGAAACAAACAATTTTTTTTTCAGGGTCAAAAACAAATTATTTTTTTCTCCAATTTTTATATAATTCGTTGGATTCATCTGAATTATAAAAAAAAATATCAAGGATTTATACTTTCAAAGATACTGTCGATTACGTGGAAAGAGTCTGTTAATGTAAAGAATGTATGGAAAACGCGACAGAGAATGTGAATTTTTCCCACTTTGAAATGCGATTTTCCGAAAATCCGTCCAAGGAATTCTATTTAGAATAATATTTCGTTGCCTTAAAAATTTTCATTTTGACGATATTAAAATATAAGGAGGGTACCGGATTCGTGTTTGCTCATTGTAGAAATCATTTGTGCATGAGTGATGTATGATATATATATAAAAAAAAAAAACGATTTCACGACCTTACGATCATATTTGTTTTCACCTTTTCTTGTGTACGCTACATAAGCGAGACTTATTAATTTCTACTGGGGTGAAAAACGAATCCGGTGACCCCCCACCCCCCAATATTTTCACACGACTTAAAAGTAAATGTTTATAGCAATAACACATAAGTTTGAATCCCAATTCTATGGACGGATTTTGTAGAAGGCATCAAAAGTAATTGTATATCTCTTTCAAAACAAATATCCGTAAGCGTAACATTTCACTCATTTATTATTCATCATATTGTTTATTTCAAAATTTATTTGAATTTTGAATCAGAATTAAATAGTTTGTACATCAATATGTTTTCATTATGTGTTTATTTTGTAGATGTATCATTATTTACTATATGGTTTCACCAATTTAATTTTGAATCCATATGGAATCATAGAAAAATTGGTCTGAACTGACCTCCAAACCATCAATGATTCTGTAATGAGGAGTACCCAAATTGCATCCATGCTTAAATTCGCATCGCCAAAAGTCGAATAACGGAGCTTTTGTTTAATTTTTTCAAATATTTTGAACAATTGGATATTAGTCCATGCTTACTCTTCATTTTTTAAGAAGTGGATATTTGTAACATATTGTATTTGCTAATTTTAAAAAGATGACATTTTGATGACGTCGCATGGCGACGTTTCCGTACATTTTGCTTTTCAGTAAACACTTCTTTTGTTGATAAATACTGTGAACGTTTTGTGTATATCTAAATATTTTACCTATGTTGAAAGACGTGCATAGTATCAAATCATAAAAATACAAATTGTTAAGTCTCTAGGAAATCTTGTAAGATTTCCGCTGCTATTTTGCTAAATAGGTGCAATTTGGGTACCGTGACGTTAGATATATACATAAATAATCTGGCTGCCTTTATGTTTGATTTGCCAGCCCCACTCAAAGCTAGATGGTCGTCCCCTGTAACAGACTGGCGCTTATTTAATGTGGTTACCTGGACGTCATATGTCCGGGTCAACTTTGACGTCATTCGATATATGACTTCACGCTCTGATGACGTAACATTGGAGAACTATTGAAGCCTCGGAAAAAGATTAAACTATATAATGTTTGGTCTTTTATTTGTAAGAGACGCGGTAATGAATAAGTGATTGCATAAATTTAATATATGGACACATGTGCAGTTGGAAAGCAAGTCCTTGGAAACGTCCGTTGTCGTCAAGCTCTATCAGCAACAATAGCAGGGGGGATTAATTAGGTGGCGCTACAGTCGTCCGTGACGTCAAAAAGTCCGCCAAATCAATCGGCTGAATAATTGACGTTTAAACTATTTTTTCAACTTGTCATGCTTTTATTATAATTGATTTTTAAAATTAATAGGTTTTGCGACCAATATAGTTTCAATACGACATACAAACATTATCCAAAATAGCTTTTATTTTCTGTTTCTTTGTCCTGTCCGTTCTAAAAATTATCAGCCATCTTTTTTGTTCGCCAAAAAAATCGAATTTTGATAACTTGACGTTTACGTATCCAAATACGGAAAAGAACGGTAATAATCTTAAATGAAACCGAGTAACCTATTTCAAATTTCTACACAATTTTGAAGCCATCATTTTTACTGTAATACATCAATTTTAGTGACCACCAGTCGTCAATTTGTACCTGGTTTTGACTGCGTTTCTAGTTCAAAACAGATTGAAAACTGAAGTTCAACTTCTTTTCATTGTACCTGTTTCCAAAGTACTCTAAAACACTGATTTTATTAAAGATATGGATGAAAATGTGATTGAAAATTGTTGTTTTCACACTTCCATATTACGATACCTCCATTTCAAAGTAATTAAAACCCTTCTTGATCCCTACACAAATTGACGGTGACATTGTTTACTTCTTTCAACATACGTCATGTAACGTTAACAGAATATGTGTCAGGGTCATGTGTATAATAAAAATTACACATTGGAAATGTGAAACGAAGACATCTTTAAATATTGCGTTTGAAACTATAAGTATTAGAAAATATTATTCACACTGGAAACAAATCTAACAAATTAATGATAGCATATGGATGGACAAAAGCACAAAAAGTAACAATAGAATATGCCTTGTATAGGAAAATTTCTGGAGGAGAAAACATATGAAGATCATATGAAAAAGGAAATGAAGGTCAGTTAATTAAATTTATAAGTTAAAAACCTTGCTTATTTAATTATCTCTTTACTAAGTAAGCTAACTACATTAATAAGAGCAAAGACTAGATTATCAAGTCAAACAAGAAGTTAATTCATACATGTAGTGATATTTTCTTACAAAATTGAATTTATTCAAATTGCAAATTCTTGTCAAATTTAATAATCCATTGATCATTAAGTAAAATGCACAAGATTTGTCCAGACAACTTTCATTTGTGATCTAAATATCAAATTATTAAGATAAAATAAACAATACTTTGTTTATAAATATGTATACCAGCTGATACAGTAACCTGAAGAGTAGAAGCCCCATTTAATTTCAAAAGTTTACTTTCATAATCTATAATTTATAAAATACCCTGAGATATTAGGCAATGGCTACTAGCTGTGCTAGCTAATCTAATAATTGAATTTTACAATAATAATGATTTTAAAATCCAAAATTATGTCACTTTTACTTATAATTTGAAGTATTCTTTTTTACAGAATTTCTGTCAATATTTTTGGTAAACTTATCCTTTTTCTGGAGGATATTTTCTAGGCAGTACTGTAATGTTCAACTAAGAAACATAGCTTGAGTTTAAAGGCTTTTTTACTTTGAAGAAACTTATTGTGTGACTCTTGGTACCACATTACAGAATATAAAAATAATATAAATGATCAGTACAATTATTATTTTCATTTTCAGAAAGATGATTCAAATTGTATAAATATGAAAATGCATTCAACATTTAATTACTAGAAGTGTCTCAAAACTTTCTACTAGGAGTAATCCCATATACCATTATAAAATTACAAAGTAAATTTCATCAGCCAGAGCTAATTTATATCAATATAGGTTAAAAAAATAGGGTTACATTTCCTAATTTTACTCATTTTGTCTTTTAATTTTTACATGTAATCCTTCTCTGAAAAGTAGGGAAGTATCTCTTCTTAATATTATAATAACATAGTTGTAAATCGAATTCTATTCAGTTTCTTCCTGATTTTGTACAGTAAACTCCTTTTATTCATTTTGAAGGGTTTTTATTTTTGACTGGTGATATCAAGGGGAGATAACCACTTGCACAAATCGGCAAAAAACGGTCAAAACCACCGCTTCGTGTCGAAAATAACTTGACGTTTGCGTATCCAAAACTCTGTTGCCTAGATATTCATATCGAGTGTTTGTCTTAATGAGATGCTTCATTAAATTTAAATTCAGCCCATCATTTTAGTTTCCTCGAAAATATTTAGATTTTTCGATCAGGAGACTTGACAATTTTCACACAAACTTCAAGTTTGAAGATAAAATAAAGAATAAAGGACTTTGAGTTGATGTGTAAGTTTTGACGAGTTAAAACTATGTATATTCAAGATTATTTGGAACTATAAGTATGTATTACGGCAGTGGTATTTTAATGAGTAAAATGAGGTTTGTCTCATCCGTAGTTTTACTGAATTTTCACGGTCACGTGACCTCCATTGTTGTTGATAGACTTGGGGTCAAACCGTGACCTGCTTTCCAACTGTGTGTCCATCCGGCAGCATGAAGAGGGTCAACATCATTGTCGTCTTCTGAAATCCATAGCGGATAACAACTGAGGAGTTCCGGAAACAATCTCGAGATGTTCCAAAATGGGTGCGATACGGGTTTAGCTATACGATACGGGTTTAGCTATGCGATACGAGGTATGCGATAGTCTACAGGGTAGATGATACAGACTGGATAAAAGAACCTTTAAATTATTAGATATACAAAATTTCTGTATTTAGTACTAAATATATGATAAATATTTATAGAGATTTCTAAATGGTATAAATTTGAATTTGAATTGATTAACTGACATCCGTGTTATTTAAAATATTTATACAAGCAAACAGGGTTTTAGTCAATAATGCTTAATGATAAAATGTTATTTTGAAACAGATAACGACTTTATTCTGATGAATCATAAAATATTTACATTGTTTTGAAATACATTTTGTTGTTATCCATTTTAATTAAAATTGGTACTTGCAACATCCTTGTCCTTTTAAAATAAACTCCGTTACAGGCGATAAAGGTTTGGTCTAGTCATATTTCAAAGCGTTCCAATCTATATGAAATGTAGTGTTTATGTTTGATGCTTTGATGCTTTGATATATATTTTGACTTAGGGGCCTAAAGAGTTTAAGAATTATGCAACACGTTTTTCTTGTTTCGCCTGCGACGAACTCCGGGATCGCAAGACATAGCGAGCCTACTTTCCGTCAACATTAAGGTTTACTAAAATTTGCCAATATCATCAAAATTGCTGTTTTAACCATTTTACGAATTCATAATTTGGACATCTGTTCGGTATTATCCCATAATAATCTTGTGAAAGCCTTATAGTACATAATACAGCGAATTTTAGAAAATTTTGGAAGGACTTTTAGAAATAATATAGCGTAAATTCAGGGGAAATTGACGCTATCTCCTTAGATATGAGTCATTCAAACACAATGCATGTATTAAAATCCAACCCACATCAACCAATTATTTGCATGGCATACTCTTCGCGTCAAAGATACTAAACAAAAACATTATTTCAAACTCTAAATCATCCCAGGTTTTTAAATAAGTTGTGAATAAATTAAACAGACACTATCAATAACATATTATTTTTATCAAAGGGTGTCGTAGCTCATGTATGTATTTGCCACGAAAATGAGAAAGGACAATATGTGTTGTGGTTGTAACCTTTTGAATTCAAATTAATTACAAATTCTATTAGAAAGTTATGTTTAATATATATAATTATATATATTAATACCGGCTCCTGGATATATGTGGTGTGGTGGTAGCCTTTTAAAATCAAATTAATTGCAAATTCTATTACAAAGTTATGTTTAATTTATATAATTATATATATTACTACCAGCTCCTGGATTCCTTTGGGTTAAAATTTACAAAATTGTGACGAAAAATTATACATAGCCGTTTTACAATGTCTCTAGGCGTAATAAAGTAGCAAATAGCATATTATATCCTGGTAGTTTAGACCTTTTGAAATCAAATTCATTACATGGCCTTTATGAAGTATTTTATGAAATCACTTAGTATGTGTTCATCTACTTACTCGTTAATGTAATGTTTGATGGCTACGAGGTAGCAACCCAACAACACAAAAAAAAAACAACAAAAAACCAAAAAAGTTATCTAGATCAACTTTAAACAGGCGCGCAAAACAGTGCTAAATATGGATACCTTAAAAACCGGAATATAAGTCGTTATGTTTTATAGAAAGTTTCCATGCGGCTTATATAGTTAAAACATCAAAAATATGCCATCAACAACAAATTCCCTGAAAATAAAGCTAAATTTTGACATATAACAAAAGAAAACCCCTGACGAGAATCTCGCCCAGTGGAACGCCTATTAATACATAACAGAACGTCAAAGACATATGTACAGGAGTAGCTAACTCTAATATAGTATGTTAAACATAGTAGAAAATATTATACAAGAAAAACAATTGCTCAATATAGTTAACATCCTTACATGAAATCATATCGTCATACATTATATTACAATATAGATGGCTTTATTTCAGAGTAAACTTAAATCAGCACATTAACAGTGCAGAAATGCACGTACTATGCCGGGAACATGCAAAGAATTTAATGCGAAAATCAGAGACTTTTCAGTCTTGTTTCAAACTATAAATTGTCGAATTAAATATGTTTATTCACTTCACCAAAAAAAGTAAAAAAAAAAAAAAAAAATACCAGACGCAATGATTTAAAAATTATGAAATAATTACAAATAATAATGTGTTAGGATGCTTTCATAAAAGTATCCCGAACCCCATTGCTTAATTGAAAACCCCATTTTGATATTTGCACCCCTCTTGAACGCCATTTAAATTCATTTTGAGCGCAAAAGTTCCCCTGACCCTGCTAGTCTTGAGAGCAATTGCTGAAATATCATCAGTCTGCTAGAAGTAAAATATTCGTACTATGTCTTTGAATTATTACTTTTTGTAGAAATAATCACAAAGTATCTACCAAAACTATATTGTTATGTAGAACGTGTCAAAAGCAAAAACACATATACACATGCGACATTTCGGTCAATGCTAATAAAATGACATTTTGACTATAGTGGTTACATTTTAGAAGGCACCGTCAACTTGATTGAAATTGATGAATAATTGAAGACTTAAGTTCAGCTTTAAAACAATCAAATTTCGGAAATAACATTTCGTTTTATAGTATACTGTTTTGTCTGTCGAACTATCCTTAGACACGTAAAATGTTGAATACAATTAAAATGGTATATGATATGTGAAATACTAATACGTGATCGTAAAGTATAATAAGATAACATGTTTATGTTGTGAAAATATTACAATATCGAACTATTGGCTGTTATATGTATGTCTTCGAATTTTCATATCTTACAGTATCACGGAATTTTGAAAATGGCCGATAGACTTCGAACTTAACAATTACTTTCACCGTTTAACGTCACGGCTATGATCATTTTATTTTTCTCTTTAGTAAGTTTTATCGAGTGCAAACACTCCTATTCTTTTCATGATTCGCTAAATAAATTGACAAGAAATGTGTCGATATCTTGATTTGCACTTACTTTAATTTAGTATGGATATTGCTTATCTTCACTCTTGAAGTACTAAATTTACAATATTTAGTTGGATGATAGCGACTCTTTTACAAACCAAACGACACTGACAACCAACCGATAGGATTTGTTCATACAAATGACATAGCTGTCGTATGAAATTCATTTATAACACGGTAACAAACACTAAATAGATGTGAAAAGCAGGCTTAGTTCTATAATTAATACAATGTTACAGACTTGTCAACAAAACACATTCTTTTTTCTTATGTTTTCCGAACATAATTTGATCATTCAATGAAATGATCAAGTTTATAAAAAGAGATAATTGAATTAAATGAGACAAAAAAGTAAAATAACAAAAATACCGAACTCCAAGGAAAATTCAAAACGGAAAGTCCTTTATCAAACAGCAAAATCAAAAGCTCAAACAAATCAAACGAATGGAAAACAACTGTCATATTCCTGACTAGGTACAGGCATTTCCTTATGTAGAAAATGGTGGATTAAACCTAGTTTTATAGCTAGCTAAACCTCTCACTTAAGAGACAGAAATCATCAGAAATCTATCTATCGAAATAGTCCGTGCGAGAAGAGAAAATGCACACAAAATGTCTCATATTGAGACCAACACTGATTTATTTTATATATGTAGCGGTCTACGCAAATATTGGACAATAAGTGGTACATAATTGTGAATAATCATTTGTTCAAATATTGTTAAAGCTATTTACTAATTAAAATTTTCGTTTAATTTTGTGAGGGGAATGTAAAATATTATGGATGATCTATAATAACAAATCAATGTTTTGTAAATACTGACCGACGATCAGGTCAATATAATTTCCGAACGGTTGTAACGTAGGCATGAACACTAATAGGCAAAATGTATGACCAATATCCAGCAAAGAGGATAGAACAGGTCATGAAAAATAGATTATAAATGAATTAAAGTTGTGGGGTTATATCACTGTGTACGCGGCATCAACACCGGATATAGGTACTCCCGAAGCAAAGAAACAATGATAGCAAAAAGTACCTATTCTAATTCCCGTACAGTAAACAATTCGCCGCTATGCGCCGTACAGTTTATCCGCTTTATTTACATAAATTTCTCTGTGAAAAAAAATAACTTAGTTCGAAATATAGTGTTGTTTAAGCTTAAATGTGATATACATTTGTTCTGCGAAAACGTCAAATGAATAGTTGAAGGATAAATGTGTTTTTATCAAGTTTGAACTCGTCATATGCTTCGTTGGTCTATAACAGGTGCCACCCTATCCGATTCTGACGATTTGAAGAGAGAGACAGCCAATTAAGGATCATAATCAGCCCTAAATAGTAGCTACATTATTAGGAATCACTATCAGAAAACTTTTCTTGTCAACAAAACGTAGAATATGATGAAAATAAGAATTTGACCTTACCTGACTTCACATTTGTTTTTTCCACCGCTTCGGAGGTACCTATATCCGGTGGTGATGCTACACAGTGTATATGTAAAATCAGAAAGACAGTCACGAACCTAACAAACCACAAGTTTGAGCTTTCTAAAAAGCTGTGGAATGCTTCGCTCTATCCTAATTCAAGGTAATATGTGTGCATATGGTTGTTGATTTAGTATTGAAAATGTGGTATTTTTAGATATTGATTGATATAAAATGGATGTCTTAGGCTTGGAATATCAATTTTTGTATATATATTAAGATGAACTTTTCTAAAATTTTAAACTGGCTGTTCAGTGTTTAGCTGTTTTTGTGGAGTGTGGTTTTTTAGTTCTTTCAGCTGGTCATTGACTTGCGATTTTGATTGCTAGTTCTGTATATTATTTATTTTGATATATATGAATGTTTAGGTATGTTGATTAAAAGTAACATGATTTCGAGTGATAAAACAATAAAAATCAAAACCAAGGAGTAAACAAAGACTTGTACAACCAAAAGATATTTACAACATAAAATAAGAAACAGCAATAAATATTTAGTTTCAGTGAAAATGATGTTGTTCTACTTTAAGAGTGTGGGTTATACACCCATGCTTTTAAAATTTTGTTCACTTTACTTGTTGAAAATTAAAACATTTACAAATAGACACTACTCTGGAGGTATGCCTAGATTGGCAGAAGTTATAACATACAAATAATGCATTTTTGTAAACATTGTATAGGAACATTGTTTAGCAAAACAAATCGTGCATATTGCAGATTAACAAAGCAAATAAACACGTATTAATAATTGAATTTCAGTGTGCAATATATGCATAATAAAACGAACATGAATTAATGACAGTTGATCGGAACTGAAATACACATAGTTAATTTTCCGGCATTTGATGTCTTATCCTGAGACGAGAAAAGTCTATAATTCTTTATCTCATTTAAGCCAATATCTGTTGCTGTATCTCAGCCACATCACAAAGCAACCAATCAGAATATTTATGTGATAAGTAAATATTTCAAGATGGCGTGTATATCGACTGAAACTAATAGCTCCGCACCGTGATGCGAAGCAAAAAAAGATATCTAGAGGTTAACATATTACATTAAGCACCAGACAAATGCTATATACTGATCATAGATATGTACTAACAGCTTAAATGAACAAGGCTTCAATATGATGAAAAGTACAGAATAAAATTGAGAATGGAAATGGGGAATGTGTCAAAGAGACAACAACCCGACCACAGAACAGACAACAACAGAAGGTCACCAATAGGTCTTCAATGCAGCGAGAAATTCCCGCACCCGGAGGCGTCCTTAAGCTGGCCCCTAAACAAATATATATACTAGTTCAGTGATAATGGACGTCATACTAAACTCCAAATTATACACAAGAAACTAAAAGTAAAATAATACAAGACTAACAAAGGCCAGAGGCTCCTGACTTGGGACAGGCGCAAAAATGCGGCGGGGTTAAACATGTTTATGAGATCTCAACCTTCCCCCTATACCTCTAGCCAATGTAGAAAAGTAAACGCATAACAATACGCACATTAAAAGTCAGTTAAAGAGAAGTCCGAGTCCGATGTCAGAAGATGTAACAAAAGAAAATAAACAAAATGACAATAATACATAAATAACAACAGACTACTAGCAGTTAACTGACATGCCAGCTCCAGACCTCAATTAAACTGATTGAAAGATTATGTCTTCATCATATGAATATCAGGCACAATCCCTCCCGTTAGGGGTTTAGTATCATACCATCATAAAATATATGAGAAGAGCATAACCCGTGTCATGCCAACAACTGGTTTTTAAATAAATGTGTTTAGTTCCGATGCAAAGACCCTATAAGTGAATCAATATTAAAGCCAAAATATGCAATATTTAATGACCTGACAACAGTATCGTAACTATATCCCTTCTTAATAAGTCTATTTAAAGGTTTTGTTAGCTTCTGAGGTGAATACTGACATTTTAGTGCTTTATAAAGAATATTACTATAAAAGATTGGATGTGAAATACCTGAACGTATAAGAAGTCTGCATGTTGAGCTATATTTACGAATGATGTCCTTGTACCGATGATAAAATTTAGTAAATGTTTTGACTAGTTTGTGATATCGAAAACCCTGGTGTAATAATTTTTCTGTAATACATAAATTTCTTTCGTTAAAATCTGAAACGTTGTTACATACACGAGCGAATCGTACAAGTTGAGATATATAAACACCATAAGATGGTGACAAGGGAACGTCACCATCTAAAATGGATAATTAACGATAGGAAATGAAAATCATCTCTTTTATCATAAATTTTTGTATTAAGCTTTCCGTTAATGATATAGATATCAAGGTCGAGGAAAGGGCAGTGGTCATTGTTAGTATTAGCTTTATTTAAAGTAAGTTCAACAGGATAAATTTCTTTAGTATACATACTGAAGTGGTCATTATTGAGAGCCAATATATCATCCAAATATCTAAAAGTATTATTAAATTTTTGTATCAGATGCTGTTTCGATGGGTCTTTGCTGATTTTAGTCATAAATTGTAACTCATAGCAATACAAAAATAGGTCCGCAATAAGTGGTGCACAGTTAGTCCCCATTGGAATTCCGATAACCTGACGATATACGGAATCTCCAAAGCGAACAAAAATATTATCTAGTAAAATTCAAGGGCAGATATAGTATCAAAGCATGTCCAATTGACATAGTTCTTTTGTTTATTGCTACTAAAAATGACCTAAAGAGTTAGAACATATGTATTCACATTCTGACTTTTAAATGCCCATTTAATTAGGTGTGTGAATTTTTCTTAATGAGAATGTGAAGCAATGTGGTATACAGGGTAGAAAAATCAAAACTTTGAACAGATTCAAAATCACCAATATAAGCATGCAATTTATCAAGTACTTCCAACGAGTTTTTGACACTCCAAAAGTAATTAATTCCACTATTTTCAAAGGCCTTATTTGAACAATTTATTATCAGGTTTTGATTGTACCAAGTGAACTGGTAAGAAGAATACACAATTTAGTAGTGGAACAATGGCTTGAAGACGAAATAAATCTATATGTGTAAGGTGTTTTATGTAGCTTCGGAAGCCAGTACATAGTTGGGACTTTCATTGTATTTGGTTCTGCTTGTAAAGAGGTAGATAAAAGTTTATGTTTGTTACAGATGTCGTTTTCTGAAAATGGAGTCAGCTGGAATGTTGGTGAATTGGTGATTTCTTTTTTCAGAACCTCAATGTAAAATTTACGTCAAACAATAATGATATTATTAGCAGCTTTATCGGCCGGGACAAAAACAAATTCCTTGGCTAGTTCTTTAAGTTTATGTTTGATACGAGAAATAGGTTTATTATGGTTGTTGTTAAGAGTAAAATGTTCTTTAAAATGTTGAATACGTATATCAACTATGTTCATTACTGAATTAAAAAAGAGTCCAAAGATTTTTGTCAGCTTTTTCCCGTTTTATCCATTTTAAACAGTAAGTACGGAGTGAGTCGTGGATGATATTACGACACTCATTCCAATTAATGATTGACGGGGACGATATTTACATATAGGTCCTTTACTGAGGAATGATTTTAACTCTCGGTCTTGAACGATGTTAAGATCTCCTGTTATAACATGGAAATGGGTCCATAAATGTATTCGGAATTACTGCAATTACATGAAGTAGGTGTATTTTCACTGATATTAACATCTTTACACAATTGGCTATAATTAAACACATATTTCCGGGTAGATTTCTTGTAAATATAACAAATAAGAGGGAGCTCAGTATTATCAAAATATCCAGGAATTTGTTCTTTAACAGAATGGTCGTTAAAAATACCGGCAATATTTACAAAATCAAAACCTTTATTGACATACTTTATTTTAATAAAATGTTTTTTATGATCTTCAGGGCGATCAATTTTGGGAAACAGTTTAGAATAACAATATGCCATTATAATTTGAACGATTTCATACTTAGGACTGCTATATGAAATTGTGTTGCAATCCTCTAAAATTTTATTTAACTTATTAACCGGTAATGAACAGAGCTTTGTTAACAGATAATGTCTGCCATTGTTTTTTGAAATAGAAATTAGGTCCGAAATATTGGTATGATTGGTCCGAAATTTTCTTTGATTGCGATTTTTCTACGACCATGAGAACGGTTTTACGAACAGTTTTAGAAACTATATCCAAAATGTTAACAGAATCGGTTCTTGATATATTACCAATTCCCATGATATTATCATTAAGACCGAGAGGGTAGACTGTCTGTAATTTTTTAATCCAATTTAATTCAATTATTTTCCGTGATCGTACAAACTTTGAATGAGATTCACCAGGCTGCTTATTTACTACTTCTAAAGGTTGAACTGTTAAATATTTAATAGGATGATTGTGCTTTTTAAGGTGTTGATAAATGATACTTTTGAATTTATTGGGTCTTTTAAAACGATACAGGTGTTCTTGCGTGCGTTTAGATAAAATCGCCCAGTTTCACCTACGTACTGAATACCGCATCCCGGTTTGTTTCATGTGAGTAAATAAATAATACTGTTTGTTTTCAAGTTATATCAGTTTCAAAATTTAAAGAAAATGTGCGACCATTAAACGTGGACCTTACTGTATTGTTGGTGGAAAGACGGGGACATGTAAGTCATTTTTGGCATGACACTTATCGATAGAAGGGTAACCACGATTTTTATTGTTAAAAATGTTAGCGATGGTAGTATTTTTAGATAAGAAGTATTTTCAGCATCAATCTAATGGTTGAAATAAGCCAGGGTATTGATCTTACCTGTTGGTCTTGGTTTTTTTTTCGTTATAGTTTCCGAGATAAGAGGCAAACACACCAAACAAGAGGCTGTCAGAGTGACAGCAAACCAGATTTTCCTGCAGAGGTCGAACGCTGAACAGTTCAACAAGTATGGACACCACATTTAAGCTTAAAACAGCTCTGAATTTGGATTGTGATTGAATATTTGACACAGCATAGGTTTGTGACACAAAATGAATGTGGTCAAAGAACTGAAATATTTGAAATTGGACATTTACCTATTATGGTCCTATATCCAAAATCTAAGTACATATTAGAATCAGAATATCAAAGAAACCCAAGAATTCAATTTTAGATGAAATCAGACAAAAGTTTAATTTAGGACCCTTTGGACCTCAATGTGGACCAATTTGATAAAGGAGCCCACAATCCAAAATCTCTCAATACATGGTTAGATTCGGCATTTCAAAGAACACCATAAATTCAATTTTTGTTGAATCAAACAAAGTTTAATTTTGGACCCTGATTTGGACCAACTTGAAAACTGGGCCCAAAAATCTAATATTTAAATACAGGTTTAGATTCAGCATTTCAAAGAACCCTATATTTATTCAATTTATGTACAAATTGTTTGTGATATGCATAAGTGGCGCCCTATGGATTGACCCTGTATGTCATTCAAATCTTCTTGAAATGACGAACAGGAATATATATGGTTGTTTAGGGGTGGAGATCTTGACTGTTTACAAGTTCCTAAAAGGGGGTCCCCAGGGGACTCGCCTTTTATTTCATTTGATTTGTTTTATTGTCCCATACAAGAATATATATGGTTTCAGGGTGGGAAACCGTTTACAAGTTTTCAAAAAGAAGGGGGGTGGGGGTGAACCCAGGGACTCCACCAATATTTCATTTGATTTGTTTTATTGTCCCATACAAGAATATATATGGTTTAGGGGTGGGAATCTCGACCGTTTACAAGTTTTCAAAAAGAAGGGGGGTGGGGGTTACCCCATGGACTTCCCCTATATTTCATTTGATTTGTTTTATTGTCCCATACAAGAATATCTATGGTTTCGGGGTGAGGATCTTGACTGTTTACAAGTTATCAAAAAGAAGGGGGGTGGGGGTTACCCTCATGGACTTCCCCTATATTTCATTTGTTTTATTTTCCCATACAAGAATATATATGGTTTAGGGGTGGTGATCTCGACCGTGTACAAGTTCTTAAACAGGAGGGGGTGGGGTTGACCCCAAGGGACTCACCTTTTATTTCATTTGATTTGTTTCATTGTCCCATACAAGAATATATATGGTTTTGGGGTGGGGATCTGGACCGTTTACAAGTTTTCAAAAAGAAGGGGTGGGTGACCCCTCTGGACTTCCCTTAGATTTCATTTGATTTGTTTGATTGTCCAATAGAAGAATATATATGGTTTAGGGGTGGGGATCTCAACCGTTTACAAGATAAAAGCACATTCTCAAATTGATGGGGGGTAGGGGTAAGAATATATATGATTTAGGGACACTTAATTATCTACAAAATGTCTAATAATGAACAGTAAATTCCAAACTTCATTTATACAGTCCTACTAGTAAGTTTCAAACTTTATATATACAGTCCTACAGATCTTATCAGAAAACAGAAAATTTTCAAATAAATCTGTCACTCCAATGATTATCATATGCTAAAATATTTCCAAGATCTAATTAATAATGAAAATAAATCATTATCATATGCTAAAATATTTCCCAGATCTAATTGAACAGAACTATGGTTTAACATAGTAATTATAATAATTAATAATGTAATAATCTTCAAAATGTCTAATGATATAGCTTATAATCATTACCACTTAGGAAATAGATAATTTTCAAATAAATCTGTCACTCCAATTTTATTGTGAGATAAGACAAATCATAACATGATAACAAGAGTAAAATATTTAAAATTCCACTTTTGGATATTAAAATGGTGATAACTCAAAAGGAGAAATACTAAAATCTTGAAAATTGAACTAGACCTTCATTAAGTCCCAGGAAACAACATATTTAAATTTGAAAAAAATTTGTGAAAGTGTTTTCATGTTATTGTGTAGACACTGTTTGGCAGCCTCCCGTCAGCCCGCCCAGCTGCCCGCCTTACATCCCCATTTTAATAACCGATATTTCCTTCAAAAATCCGGTTAAAAATTGGTGTAAATTTATGAGCAATAACTCATATAAAGTGTCATCTAATGCGGTTTCATCCAATGGTTTCAGTCATATTGATAATTTTGTAGGTCTTGCTGATAATTTTTGGTGTTTTTGGTTTCTACCTATCTATTATATTTGTTCAAAATCAAAAGAAAAAAGACAAAAGTTGGTCAAAAGTACTGTAAATTCAGAAATTATTGCGTGCATTTATTATTGCGATTTTGTTATTTTAGACTAAAATTCGATTTTAATTTTTGTGATATTGAGAAAAATCATGTTTAACTCATATAAAAAATTTCAAAATGCGAGTTTAAATTATTGCGATTATTACCCTGTCACATTTTTCGCAATAATAAAAACATCGCAATAATTTCTTAATTTACAGTAGTCATGTAAAGGCAATAACTACTAATCAAAGTACTGAAGTACTGAACATCGGAATACCGCAAGTTCTGGTGGATAGTCACAGGCACTTGTCTCAGAAAAAATAAAATATCTCTATACCTGAAAGTTAGGTTAAAGTACATAGATTTTTTTCTGAGACAAGTTCCTGTGTGGATGATGAATAAATGACAGAGAATTCAACCTCACCGTAATAATTATTATATTGTAGTGATATAATCATGGGACAGTCATTTGTTATCAGTATAATCTGGTTTGTTGTTATGTATTATATTAATATTTGTACAACAGTTATATATATAGCAGATCATCTTAATATTATAACTCTACAGGCAAATTTTCATCCATTTATACCATCATTCTATTCTACTATTCTAATGATAGTGCAGTGCAAATGCATGGTGGACCATGACTCTTCTGTAATAATTCGTTTTTCTAATAGGTTTGATTTGAGTAGGCATTCATATTTCTCCCGCTAATGAATATGTATTGATGAAATTAATATAGAGATATTCATCCGCAAACACAATTTTTCAGTACGTGTGCATAGATATTAATTGATTTTTTTACTTATATCAGAAGTCCATTACTAAACGCAAGTCACCTGGGTAGAAATGTCTGCAGTAACATAACACCGGAATGCCCTCAAGGTCATCCGCTGTAAAAGTGTATAATAATATGATAATTGTGTTGTAAAAGGAAAGTATGTAGATCTTGACATTCTGAGTCTTCTTGTCCTGTCAGATGTTTTCTATATTTTATGATTTTCAAGATATTAGTGCGTTTTACTGTTTTGTTTTTTCTTAACAGGAACACAAAAGAGTGAACTCTATACAAGATACCCTAAGGATCCTTCAGTCCATGTTTGGTTGAATTTTGTTTCATCTTTTCTGAATTTGACAACAAAGCCTCTCTATTTGCCATATAAGAATAAGAAAAATATTCATACTTTATATTCATCTGACAAAAAATTAAACAAAATAATAAAACAGAAAAAGGCATTTGGTTTCCAGTGTTAAAGAAGCATATCTTTACCTTACATTTTCTTTGTATTAACATTAAAGAAATATTAACATACCTGGTATTGATGTAAAAAAAAATAGTTATCTTATATATAATATGTAAAACTTGTAGATATAAAACAAGGATTTTGGCAATCTGCAAACAATTTTGCATATACACAAATCTATTTTTCTCATAGAGGGATATATTCTATCCTCCATTTGTTGAATTCTTGTTCAACTAAAACTGTAGCAAAACTGAAAAAGGGAAAAATAAATAAAAAAAAAAATAACTCCTTAAGATTTATTTTCAGATGTATATATTTGGCTCAATCTTTGTCATGACATACACAATATTTGATGAAATACATGATGCATGAACCACACAGTTATAACAAAAATAATTGTACAAAAACAAATGTAAATATTCAGATCATGTTTAAGACAATCAATAGAGATTTAAGCCCAAAAAATGAAGAAACTTAAAGGGTGCTATGATAATTTGAACCAAAGGAACTGCCACAGGATTACTAGGTCTAACAGTCTCCCTTTTGTCAAAACTGATACCACAACTATGATCGTGCAGGTCATTTTTTCTGCCATTTGTATCAGAATATTTAATATTTTTGCCAAAGATTTTGTAGGAATACAATTCTGATAGATATGAGGTGATAGCAGATCACTCACATTGACCTTCTTTGCAGATTAGAATAAAGTTTGATGGAATGGATGAAAAATCACTTATTGCAGAGTTTTGAAATGGTAATAGACAAGGAAATGACATTTACTTTTCCAAAAATGCCTTTCTTTCTTAAATCAAAGTGCTTCTGCACTGGAACATTATGCTCTGCTTTATAAAATCAATGAATATGTGTTTCCAAGCTGTATGTACTAGTACATATATATCTATCTATATGCCAAAAATCTTGCATTCATATTCAATTCAAATTTCAATTGGTAACAGACCTTACTTTAAACAGGAATCAAACAAGAGAAGACACACAGAAACGTGTATATCTTACTAGCTTTGCTGATTAAGATGTTGAAAGATTATGTGGTCAATGTCAAACTACATGCATCATTGCAAATAAAGTATTAGGATTTACTTGAAATAAATACATTAAAACCGAACTAGCCATCATACTAAATGTGACTCAGTGTATCATACAAATAATGCCAAAGGTCAGGTGACCCATGTCAGATGAATACATTAAGATTTAAATGATTGAATAGAAATAAATTGGGAATGTGTCCATGGGACACAGATTATGCCCCTGCTTGCATACAACATTATAAAGGGACATAACTCAAAAAAGTGACACTACCAAAATTCAAACTTGGTCTGTGTATTGTGGTAATAAACATTGTTTATAAGATTCATAATGTTTAGTTGAGGCAAACTAAAGTTAGAGAACGGAAACGAAAAATTCAACAATTTGTCCATTTGTAAAGGGGCATAACTCTAGAATGGTAAAAGTGACCCCACCAAAATTCAAACTTGATCTGTGTTTTGTGGTAATAAGCATTGTGTATAAGTTTCATAACATTTTGTTGAGGCAAACTAAAGTTAAAGAACGGAAACCAATTTTGGGACGTATGGACGGACATACAGATGGACAAGGGTAAAACTTAATGCCCCCTCTGCTACGGCAGGGGCAAAAAAAATGAAGTAAACGCTACACACGGTGCATTACATTTGCGCTCCAAAATCATTAGGTTTGGGCACAGCTTTTGATTACATTTGCACGCATATTTTTCAGGTAAACTCAGGTAAATACAGGTAGATTATACTTATTTATTTAGTTATTATTTTCGAGCAGGATAAGTTCGTTTCATTATGAACAAGCACTTAGGCTTGGAAGTATAAACAGATAAAAATTCGTAAGGGTTCCGGGGAACCCAGTGTCTCACCTATTTTTGCTGTTAATCGCAGGCTCAACAAAAATGAGGAAAAAAAATAATAAAAATATTCCTCTCGATACTATCTTTTGATTGTAAGAAGCTTCTGTCCAAGTTCAGTAAAAATCCAGGATAGTTTATGAATCTAATAAATGTTTTAAAAACTTTAACTGCAGATAGACTGTATGTAATGTAAACTGGAAGAAAAACTAAGTCCATTTATAAGTTAAATTTGGAAAAACAGGAACAAAATTTTAACAAAATTTCCTTCTAGATACTAACTTTTGATCATAAACAAGCTTTTGGTCTCTTGTGGACAGTTGTCTCATTGGCAATCATACCACATCTTCATTTTATAAGTCCATTTATAAGTAAAATACGGAAAAATGGGAAATTTTTTACAAAATTTACTTCTGGATACTATCTTATGATCATAAACAAGCTTCTGTCCAAGTTTGGTACAAATCCAGGATAGTTTAAGAAAGTTATTAAAATTTCAAAACTTTAACCACAGAGTGAATATTTGTGGATGCCGCCGCTGACGGAATGTAGGATCGCTATGTCTCGCTTTTTCGACAAAAGTCGAAGGCTCGACAAAAATGTGAAAACATATCAAATTGAAAGATTAAAAGTACTGATTTTACACGTCAGATAAACGTTCTGATTATTTGAAGTCAATTGCTTGAAGAAAACATAAAACACAAAAATACTATTAGCACATGGATATGCTGAATAAAATTGCTCATTGTAGTGAGCATGGAATGATCCTGGGCCGTTTGTAGTATGCCTGGATTCTGCTGACGGTAGTGCTGCCAAAAGACTTGGAGGAAAAAGAGAATCTGCTGAAATACCTTTGCAATTATTTACGGTGCATCGCCATGAAATATTCCTTGACTTAAGTGTTCTGTCAATATGGAAAGTAAATCATCTTACACCAATAATGTTTTCCTCCAACTTGTTTCTGACAAATGCAACTCCATGTTTGTGCCTTAACACAACTTTACAAACTAACTTTAAAAATAATACTAAAGTGATCACTATTCGCTAAAATTAAGAAACAGAGTACAATATATTCTGAAATATTCGCAATCAAGTTATATTTATGCCTTAAGCTATAAGGTGATTTATCATAACCACTTTATATTTTTTAGAACATATAATATAAATTTACAAGTATGTTCAAAATTCATCATAACTATAGTCGTACTTATTATGAATTATCCTGATTTTACCTGTGTTACCTGTAAAATGAATGCGCAAGTGTAATCAAAAGCTACGCACAAACATAAAAAAATTTAATCCCCAAATGTGCGCAAATGTAATGTGCCCCCTACACTTTAATTAAAGTCCAAATATTGTTGACTTCTTACTTATTGAAAACTATACTGATCAGCTAGTCATAAAAATTTGAATAAACTTTATCAAGTCAATGAAGCAAGATAATAAGGCTGCAGACTTCTAATACATCCTTCTGAAATGTTCAGTTTAAAACAATTCATGCAACTGCCATCCAACCTCCAGATAAGAATATATATATCTTGAAATCAGTTCTTTTGTTTTGTCTAGATGTGTTAACCTGTCCTACAAGATCATATCAACATAAAGGGAGATGTCGATCTTTAAAAGGGATTTAGCTATGAATATAAATTGGACAGAGTTTGAGAAAACATTCTTACAGCACACACAAAATCATTATAATAAGAGTTTGATTCTTAAACATCCCTGATAAATTTTTTCAACACCTGAGAAAGTATCATACATCAAATAATTTATGTATTTATGTATTAGAACTGGGGTGTTGGGCAATCTTAATCCTAATCCTTTCTGAAAGTGCTCGTAATATGTCAAAAATATCAACTACTTTCATGAATTTGTTCCATTGTTTAACTTGTTAGCTATTTTCAGTATTGGCCTTTGATTTTAAAAAAAATTGTATCAGATCTGTCTGTTAAGGAGTAAGTTTGGGAAGGACAAATTTGGAGTAGGAACATAGAGCGACAACATTTTTATTCTACTCAGATATGTAAAATGTTAAAAGACCTTTTTTGTAATTTTTAGGTTTCTAGTCCAAAAATAAATGTTTTCATTGAATTTTACCTACAAATAGGGGCCATTTTAGGGCCTTATTGGACCTATTTCTTTGCTCTGCTAACCCAATAATCTACTTACTGTTTATCATTATTAAAATATTAAAATAATTTTTCTAAATAATTATAAGAAATCAACTAAAAACATAAAATCAACATTTAAATAAAGTATGCAATGTAACTAGTATTTCCAACAAGGATTGCACAATATCAAGCGATATGTTTTAATCTGTTGACATTTTTCAAAAATTTTCAAATGATGATGTATTTTCTAAATAGTTGTCACACACTTACTCTTTGAAAATAAACGAAAAATACTGTTTATAAGTTAAGTATAGTTCTGAATAAATTAGATTTTATTAGGAAAAATGAGAACACAAGCTGTATTCTATTTTTGTTGCCTTTGATTATATTGCTGCCTACATGTTCAATAAATCAATGGCTTTCTAACAATTTTATCTTTAAATATTCCTGAAAATTAACCCAGAAACACACAAAATTTTAAAAGTTTGACTTTTGATTGAACTAAAGGATAATAATTACAACATCAACCATACATGTATTAACAATTAAATTCCTTAACAGGAGTCAATTCTTCTTTCATTTCATTGTAAAAAGAAAGAGGTCAGCAGTAAAAAACTTGTCCCTTAGGTGAAAAATTCACCTGAATCAACCTATCGAATATATCACCTATGGTATACTGATTTCAATATTGACTGGTTTAAAGATGTTTAGTTACAACATGCATGGTTTTTGATGTAAAACAAGTCAAATATAAAATTGAACTTGTAATATGAAAATGTAGCAAAAGATGAAAATAATGTATTAAAGATTTTAGCATAATAAGACTAAATGAAAACTAGAATTGTACGGTGATGTCTTCCACCAATGATACATGTCTATGAATGATTCACATTTACAAATAAATGAGACTGCAGCTGTCATTTTTGTTTACCGGTATTAATATAAAAATTATCTACAAAATAAATCATACTGAGTATTATAACCAATTCTACTCAATAATAGGGTTACTTTAAAAAAAAATTGATTGATTAAAAGCTCCTAAACATCCAGCAGCAAATATTACAGGCATTCCGTTTGAATGATTTTACACTAGTAATTTTGGGGCCCTTTATAGCTTACTGTTCCGTGTGAGCCTAGGCTCCGTGTTGAAGACCGTACTTTGACCTATAATGGTTTACTTTTATAAATTTTGACTTGGATGGAGAGTTGTCTCATTGGCACTCATACCACATCTTCTTATATCTATAATCAGGATGTTTTTTTTTAATGTCATATGAACATCCCTACTTTGTACTAAACTGATGTGCTGAGTACGATTTGCAAGGCAGTTGTCAGCAACATAGGATCCTACACACCCTAAGTTAAATAGATGTTCCTCTTACCCCTAAATCATATGTGCTTGGCAGAGATGCAGCAAATACCAATAAGGTTACTGTTTTGACCCAACAGACATTTAAACCGAATCCTCCTGTACTTGATGCAAGTATGCTACCATGGGACTATCATGGCAGTGGGCAACATTTCGTACTTTTAATTAAAAAAGCAGAAAGAATTATAAATCTATAAATTATCGTATTTCAAATGATAACAATACATTAATTAGAACAATATTAAATGTAAAGTACTATCTATGTATTGTTTTGGGCCCACAAACTAGGAAAAGTCCAGATTGCACTAAATTATACCTATCCGAAACAACTGATTGTGTCATATCTGCCAAATCTGCTATGTTTATACTGTTACTGTGACATTTTCATTTACATTTTTACACTGATTGAAAATAACCCTCTATAAATGTTGTGCACCCAAAGAACTTTTCTGGATTTACCTTCATCAGGAATGCTTGAAGCTTAGCATTTGAAGGCATGAAATGTGTAAACAGCTAAAAACATGGAGAGCTATATTACAAATAGGGACCTAAAAATAGCTGAATTCCTCTACAGTCAACTTTGCCTTAGGGAATTGGAACCTTAGTTTCCTGATAATATCTTAAATCGCCAATGGGGAATATTAGAATAGAATGTTATAAATCACTTCAGTACCAAACACTGAATACCCTCGGGACTAACAGTTCACCAACATTGGTATTGACCCAGTGCTAGTAAATGACAGTAACACTTTACAAATTCTTGTGCGCCCACATGTTAGTAGCTATATGACCAAAAGAGACCTAAAAATAATAGCCAAACTCATCTTGGGTCAACTTTGCCTGAGCTCTCGGTCATAAAACTTTACTCAGTACTCGGAGTACAAAATTTGTGCTTGAAACACCAAATCCAGGATTTTGATTGGTTGATTTCTGAGTCTGAGTACGAAAATCATGCTCGAAAGTTTTATGACCGTAAGTCAAGAGGGAGTTGAAGTGGCTTTAATACTCATTATGTAACAGACAAATCATTACTGAAAAACATTTTTGTTTCTGATTCTCAAAGCAATACATGTCTTTCCTATATATTAATTCACTACCAACATATGATCAATCTTCGAAATACAGTAGTAAATGTTATTAGTTAATAGATAAAATATTCTTAACAATAAAAATAAATAAATGAGTAAATAAAAACTTTACATTTCTTTTGATATCTGAACATACTTTTCTACTTTGGAGTTTATTAAGCATGCCAGTCAATGTACATCACATTTACAATTGCATTTGATTACTTGGAATATAACACTGGTATAAATAAACATTGGATAAAATATTAGATGTTTCTTTGATGCATTTATTCCTTCCATTTGCTATCGTAATCTCATAATGCCAAAAATATGAAAAGAGAATAAAACAATAACAATGAAATAATAACCAACAGGCCATACCAAATCATTTTGTGTTCTTAAGAGTTTTCTGTGTAAAAATAGAGATGTACAACAAATTCTTTTACATTAATTGATTGTCAATTCTGTGATGGTAAAAATTCCCATTATTTGATTGAGGAAACACAATTCTAATGAAACAAAAAATAGACAACCCCTTCAACAAAAAGATTTTCGAAACATAAACAATCTTACAAGCATTACTTCATTGCATTAAGGGGTATCAATATATATTAGAAAGGAAGCATATTTTATCTTTATATGTTTCTTTATGTTCAACTGTTTATGGACTTTGTACCTAATGTTTGGCCTCACAGGCTCTTTTCAGTATCTATTATTATATTTCTCATCAGCAAAGTGTGAATGAAATTATTTTTTTTTTTAGTTCGACTATTGACTTCCTAATGACCCATAACATAAAATATTAAATTTAATTTTTCAATAAAATATTTAGGAGTATGTAAGTTCAAAGAACAGCACATTAATTTGGTATGGCCTAATAAAGCACTTGGTCTAACATAACATGGAAACAGTTTCAGCCTTTCATAATTTTATACAATTTTTCAAGGTTCGAATATGGTGAGAAATACAAGGCTACATAGAAGAAAAAATCACAGATCCAATTAGGAACAATTGGCCATACTAGAATACAAACAACCATTCCAAGGACTCCTTTACCATGACTTTTCAATACTTGCATAGTATCTCTGTAAAATAAAAAAAATGTACAAATAAGAAGAAAATATAGAGGTAATTCTTTATGACAATGCTAACCAACAACAAAATGACAGTCACTATGGTGTTTTCAATAATTGGGTATGACATAATGTCCTCTGTCTGTAGCAGGAAAATGTCAACTAGCATTATAAATTAAACAAAATTCAGAATTGTAATTTGTAACTTGTCATTGATGACCTTTCTACTAAAAATAAAAGCAATAACTGCAAGCACAACAAAATAAAGATCAGATCATTTTCACAAACTGTGTAAGTCTAAGTCTAATTCCATCAACATAAAGTCAATAAACAAATCTTTATGATATTACTTAAGAATTGAATGCTTCTTTGTGTAAATTTATTGGGGTGTAAAAGCGTTGACCGAAGTACATTTTGTATGAAGCCCGGAAGCTCTTCATTCTATAAATGTGCGCACGGTTAACGCTTTTACAACCCTATAAAATTACTAAAAGAAGCATTCAATACTTATAATTACATTTTTTTGCTAGGATCATGAAAACAAGATTTCTATCAAGTTTTTCTTTTATTTACCTTTGCACTTTATTGTGGAAGCTTGTGTCATCATGAATGTTACATTTCATTTTGAAATGACAGTTGATTTCAGACTGACACGAGATTGCTTTTAGCCAACCAAAATAACGTATTATAATGAAACATACATGTAATGTAATTATATACTCAGAATTGAAGCAATAGTTCTTGCAAGATATTAAACACAAAAGGCTAGAAAAATAGAAATATATATATATTAATTTCCTAGGTCTAAAAGCCGCTATTCTGTAAAATATATGTCATCCACAAAAAAAAAGCTTGCTCAACATATAACTTATAATTACCCTATATACTGAAAATCAGAATCATAAGAATAGGACAACTGCTATTTCAAAATAACTGAAGGATGCATAAAAGTAACCAAATATGACCCAACAACAATGACTATTAAAGGGGCAAAAAATGTGACTCAAAAGAACAATTTTAAATTTTAGTCCAACTTGAACTCCTTCAACCACTATTTCTTTAAGTATAAATGCTACATCAAATATGTTTGTTGTGATTTTTAATGTCAAGAATTCAAAGCAATACACTGGACTAAAGCATGCCTATAGATGCACAGCACTTGAACACAAGATTCTCAATTATCTATATACATTTGCTGTGTGGGTACACATGTAATGTCTATGCATGGGCTTGATTTTGCATACTAGGTACCGGTTATGTATTTCACTAGACTTAGGGGTATATGACAAAATTGTTGAAAAATTAATTAGTTCCAACAATTTGTTCTTTTTTGAAACAATGAAACTCAATAAAACCTGTTAATTCTAACTTGAAAACTGTAAGAATTGTGTGAACAATTCATAAACCTATTGTGCAGACAGATGAAGGAAAAAACAAACTAGAGGCTCTCAAGAGCCTGTGTTGCTCACCTGATTCTACTTTGGTTTTGGAAATCATGTAAAAATAGATTAAAATCATAACAGATACCCTTTTGGTTTAATATTGGCCCCGTAATTTAATCAAAAGCAGAAGAATTTTTGTAAAAATTACAGAAATTACCAATAAATTCATTAAAATTGTAGAAAATGACTTTATAAGGACAATAACTCCAACAAGATGTCAACTGACAATTTTGCTCATGTTGACTTATGTGTAGATCTTCTTTTCTTGATATTTTTGCAGTTTACAGTATATCTTAATCTATAATGATACATGTATTATGGTTTTCATCAGCCCCTCATAAGGAACATTTATGCCATGTTTCGTTTCATTCCATTCGGTGCTCCTCTAGAAGAAGCATTTGTATGTATTTCCCATAGGGTCTTATGTTAAGCTATTAGTCCCCAGCTGGCGGCCATCTTGGATGATGGTTTGGCTACAAAGTAACAACACTTGGTCATCATCTCGTTAGGAACATGCATGTCATGTTTGGTTTCATTCTATTCAGTGGTTCTCTAAAAGAAAACATTTGTATGTATTTCCCATAGGGTCCTATGTTAAACTTAACTCTCCCCGCTGGCAGCCATCTTGGATGACAAATCAGCTACAAAGTAACAACACTTGGTCAGCACCTCAAAAGAAACATTCATAACATGTTTGGTTTCAATCCATTAAGCAGTTTTCTAGAAGAAGACATTTGTATATATTTCCCATAGGGTCCTTTGTTAAACTAAGTTGGCAGCCATCTTGGTTGATGGATTTGCTGCTGGCAGCCATCTTAGATGATTGATAGGCTATAAAGTAACAACACTTGGCCAGCACCTCATTAGGAACATTCATGCCATGTTTGGTTTCATTCCATTCAGTGTTTCTCTAAAAGAAAACATTTTAAAGTATTTTCCATAGGGTCCTATGTTAAACTACGTATCCCTCTGGCAGCCATCTTGGATGATTGATCGCCTACAAAGTTACAACACTTGGTCAGCACCTCATAAGGAACATTCATGCCATGTTTAATATCATTCCATTAAGTGGTTCTCTAAAAGAAGACATTTGTATGTATTTCCCATAGGGTCCTATGTTAAACTAAGTCCCTCTCTGGCAGCCATCTTGGATGATGGATCGGCTTCAAAGTAACAACACTTGTTCAGCACCTCATAAGGAACATTCACGCCATGTTTGGTTTCATTCCATTCAGTGGTTCTCTAAAGAAGACATTTGTATGTATTGTCCATAGGGTCTTATGTTAAAAGAAGTCCACTGCTGGCGGCCATCTTGGATGATGGATCGGCTTCAAAGTAACAACACTTGGTCAGCACCTCATAAGGAACATTCATGCCAAGTTTGGTTTCATTCCATTCAGTGGTTCTCTAGAAGAAGTTCAAAATGTAAAAAGTTAACAACGACGACGACAACAGATGGCCAAGCAATGAGAAAAGCTCACTTGGCCCTTCGGATGGATGAAAATACATGGGTAAAATATCAAGAAGTAAATGTCAGTATTTATGTAATCACAATTTTCAACCTGATTTCCCAGATGATTTTATATAATCAACATAACAGTTTTTTGTGCAAAGGAACATGACATAAAAATTTAAAAGAACAAAATTTATCTTGTAATAAACTGTAAACAGAGATTTGTCTTGATTGTGTGACCTTATCACAAAGTCAAGCATTAGTCAACACAGCCAAAAACAGAAACAACACACTTGAGTCTTTCTTCAATGGCAAAAGTCATAGGCGAGACAAAAACTAAGTACCTACAGATCCAAATAATGATGCTGATACCATACTAACACCACAACTTCAAATGTCACGAAGTCATAAAAAACAATATGCTAAAGGCAACAAAACATTGTACATCAATTCTTCTGTGTTTTATTGTATAAATACTATTTTATTTGTATTTAAGTTCATCAATTTTTACCCAGTAACATATACCAGTGTTGCAGTTGAAGTGAAACATTTCAGAAAACTGACAGGAGAAATTAACATTTTATTAAGCTCATCAAAACATTTGTGGCAGATCATTTTTTTTCTGAATATAGAAGTCTTCCCTGCAGACATTAAACTACCGTAATTGAAATAGTTTCCCTAGAATAATAAATATTGAAAAGGTATGCAGCAAATGTATATTGAATAAGCCTACATATCTTCCCTGGTTATTCTTGAAAGGTCAAGCAAAAATAAAAAGCTGTATAGATTGATTTGATAAACTCTGGTATATTACTTATCTAACACAAAAAAAAATAAACTATCAAAAATCCTTTTAAAGAAATCAAAAAGATTTTATCTATGTGTATAAGAAATTCTAGAAATAATAAGAAAGCCATGCAAAAACTACATTACAGTGATATGATAACTGTTAATTTCAGTACTGTTTTTATCTTATTATTATTTTATATTCTTTGTAAAGAAATACCTGTAATAAAGGAACTTTCACATATAGTGTGTGGTACTTGTTCATTCAATCAATGAATCATAAATACTTGTATGACTGTCAACAAATGGACCAATACTGCAGATACTTTACTAGAAGCCACATTAATTTTTAAATCACAATCGCAACAATACCATTTCTTCTATTCATATCCTGGACTGAACCCATCCTAACATTATTTATAATCATACAGAGAGCTCAAGATTCTAATCAATGACAAGGAAAACAAATAAACATAGTGTCTTGCAAACTCTCTCAATAAATGACTTTTAAATGTATAATTTTTTTAGATTCCCTCTTAAAATACATATGAAAAAGGTCATTGTGCTGTTTCTATAATTGCATTTTATTAACACAAGCTTATATTCCTTAATTATTATATATTTATTCAATCCAGGTTATAGTTCAACTTACCTCCAACCTCCAGACATTAGCCATCTGACATTTGCTGCCTCTATTACTGTCAGAACTAAACAATTGACCAAAATGAATCTTGATGTCCAGTAATGTACACTAAGAAATTCCCAGGCAAACTTAGCAACTAAGAGGTATGGTAGAAATACTAACTTGGTGAAAAATTCTATCTTTTGGTTGGTGGATAGTGGTTCATACTGAAATATAAAAATAAGCTTAAATAGCTGTGTATATACAGATCTCTGATTTTCTTAACTGCTTTGTTTTACCACTTTCCTCGTTTGAATGGTAAAATTCATACTGTAACATACAACAGTGTTCAGGCCATAAGTATTCTGAAAGGTAAAAAACTTTTGCATAAGCACAGTATACTACATGTCAAATATTATCATTCAATTGTGCAGCTAAATAAATAAGTTACAGAAATATGGCTGTTTCTGTTTTTGGCCCAAAAAATTTAAGAACATACAATTTTCCTAATTTAGAATATGTGATTATGCTAGTGGGATACCTAAGCTGCTCAATTCCATCATTTATATGTCATACTTGTCCCTTGAAGATAAGTTTAGACCATAAGTATTTTATTATGACTAAATATCTGTTTTGTACAAAAGTATTCTATAAATCAATATCTTTGCTCTAAAAAATGATTCATGAACAATAACTACAAAATATCAAAAACAAGTAGATGTTACAATGATATTAGTTACATTGCTATTATTTCCATGACAATGTGAACAAAACATTGTTTGTACTAAAATCACCTCTTTTAAGTAATCATCAAGCTCCCATGAAACTATTTATCTGGAAAAATGCACCAGTATTCAAGTACTATGCACTATAGAAACTTGACCTTGGTTTCAGTGGTGAAATTCTATGAGGTATCCATCTATAGATGACCTTTACCTGATGAAGCATAACATTTCAATGAATGAGTAACGCTAAGGGAGCTTTCTACAGTTTGGCTGTAATGAAGCATACTACTGTTTGAATGAATGAAGCTTACTTTAGGGTTATCCTGACTTGATAATTCATTACGTATACTGAGGTTCTTAACCTTAATCACTCCTGTTGAACACCTGACTAGTGATAAGCTATGTTAAAGCATTCACAGGAGGTGGCGAAATGTTATCAGTACAAATGAGGTAGAGGTTGAAGTGTTAACTATTGTCCAAACAGACATCAAGACTGCTGTAATATTTATATAACATCTAATACTGCACTCTTCTGGCAAATACTGGTAATTAAATGAGATTAAAAATATTTGCACTCAAGTATCTTTCAAATTATTAAAGTATTAGATGATTAGTTTATCCAGTAATTACATAACTATTTTGAGATGGTGTTTGAAAGTCTGTTTACTAACACATTTAAGCAGAATTTAAACCCGAAATACTAATTTGTTTAAAAGATTTTTAGTCTAAATTTACAAAAATAACATCATTAAAGCAGACCATATCTTCATACATAGCAAACAAGAATTAATTCATTGTAGAGATAAGCATAGCCCCACACGAATTCAAAGTATTGGAAAACAGGAAGTAGGTGTCTGATAGATCCGAAAAGCACAAACATCAATTTAAGGAAAAACTTAAACTATCAGCAAACAGGTAATACGTATCTTACAGATCCTAAAAGTGCTCACACATTATAACTCATCACTGCCAAGCTGCTAACCAAATATAAAGTCATTCTGTTCAGTTTTAGTTTTTCCGGGAAAAGTGTGATGAAAATATATGTGGACACTTAGCAGACGGGTTGACAAAGTGACTTTAATATAGCCCCTCACTTCTAAAGTCAGGGTATAATTATGATCAAAAGATTTCACATGCAATACAATACAGCCTCATGTGCATTTAATACATTCTATAGACGCCAAAGTAGATTTGACACAAAATTTTATGACAAATGAAATGGTTTTAAAGTTTACAATAGTGATTTTTCATTTTCTAAGTAGTAACATAATAACATTACTGGTATGTAGTATTTACAAATCATAACTGGTATGCCTCTCAAGAGCATGTATAAACAAAAGCCCATACGCTGAAATGTCTCGCCTGCTTTACTGACCATAGATTTTACATTGAAAGTCTTAAAGGTAAAAGTTTTACAACAAGTATCACATAAACTTAACATTTTCAAAGATCCATGACAATGAGGCCAAGGTCAGATAAGTCCTGTCAGACAGACATGTTTAGTTTACAATTATTCCATACACCAAATATAGCTGACCTATTGCTATAAGTATTTGAAAAACAGACCAAAACACAAAAACTTGCCAAATGAACCATGAAAATGAGGTCAAGGTCAGATGAGACCTGTCAGTCTGACATGTACCCCATACAATCATTCCATACACCACATAACTATTGCTATAAGTATTTGAAAAACAGACCAAATCACAATAAAATGCTCTACTGGGCACAACTTGATACGACCACAGAGGTCGAACCCTGAACAGTTGGGGCAAGTATGGATACAACATTCAAGCTTGATACAGCACTGAATTTGGATTGTGATTAAATATTTGACACAGCATAGGTTTCTGACACAGAATGAATGTGGTCTAAGAACTTAAAAATTTTTAATTTACCTATTCAAACCATATCATTATTATTTGCTTTTATATATAAATCAGAAATAACCAATTTAAAATGGAAAATTTTAAAGAAAAAAAATGAAAAAAAATCCCCCCTCAAATTTTTTGAACCCCCTTATGATTCATCACCCCTAAACTCAATCCCAGCCTTTCCTTTGTGGTATGGTACCTTGAAGTACAATTTCAGAGAGATCCGTACACTTGAACATAACTTATTGTCTGGAAACTAGAAAAATGCTTGTTTTTTGGCCCCTTATTCCTAAACGTTTAGGGCAATTACCCCCAAACTCAAACCCAGCTTTCCCTTTGTGATATGGAACCTTGTAATACAATTTCATAAAGATCCATACACTTACACACAAGTTATTGTCCTGAAACTAGAAAAATGCTGGTTTTTTTGCCCCTTTTTGGCCCCTAATTCCTAAAATTTTGAGGCAATTACCCCCTAAATCAATCCCAGCCTTCCCTTTGTGGTATGGTACCTTGCAGTACAATTTTAGAGAGATCCATACACTTGAACACAAGTTATTGTCTGGAAACTAGAAAAATGCTTATTTTTGGCCCCCTTTTTGGCCCCTTATTCCTAAACGTTTTGGGCAATTACCCCCAAACTCAATTCCAGCTTTCCCTTTGTGATATGGAACCTTGTAGAACAATTTTAGAAAGATCCATACACTTACACACCAGTTATTGTCATGAAACTAGAAAAATGCTTGTTTTTTGCCCCTTTTTTGGCCCCTTTTTCCTAAAATTTGGAGGCAATTACCCCCAAAATCAATCCCAGCATTCCCTGTGTGATATGGAACCTTGTGGTAAAATTTCATAGAGATCCATTCACTTAAACTAAAGTTAGAGCGCGAAAACCAATGTGTCTTCGGACGACGACGCCAACGACGCCAACGTCATACCAATATACGACCAAACATTTTTTTGCAGTCATATAAAAACTTAGCATTGCCCAATGAACCATGAAAATGACGTCAAGGTCAGATGACACCTGCCAGTCTGACATGTACCCCTTACAATCATTCCATAAACCACATATAGTTGACCTACTGCTTATAGTATCTGAGAAACGGATCTAATCACGTAACTTTAATCTTGATCACTGATCCATGAAATGAGGTTGTGGTCAGGTGAACTCTGTCTGACGGACATGTAGACGTTGGAAGGAACCTATGTACCAAATATAGTTATCCTATTACTCATAATAAGTGAGAAATTCACATGACAAATAAACTGTAATTTTTTTTCAAGCAATCGCTGAACCATTGAAATGAGGTCAAGGACCATGGACATATGACAAACGGCAACTTCGTAACATAAGGTATCTACATACAAGGTATGAAGCATCCAGGTCTTTTACCATCTGAAATATAAAGGTTTATACAAATAGTTTAGCACCTGCCGCTGGATAGTAATACCTTTGTCTCGCATACTGCAACTTTCACTCAGGGTAATAAGCTTAAAAAGATCGGATCACTTCAAAAGTTTCAAATTGTTATCACCAATTATTTTATTTTCATCAGGTGATTGTGTTATTTATATTGGTAGACATTTTTCCCTTCATGCTTCTAATCATTTACCATTATAGAAACATGATCAGCTTTGAAAAGTGGATAATACAATAATAGTTCCATGTGAGACAGGATATGCTTGCCCTTTCAGATCACCTAATATCAGGTGAAGGGAGTATAATTGTTTAATAAGAGTTATCTTTGTATACAGTTCTTTGATTGTTGGTCAACCTGTCTTGTTGCTTTTTATCTGTCTCAATCATGTATTGTGCTCTGGAAGACCTTCTTCATTCCCCTTCCTATTGGTTCATTACCTTTTACCTAACATGAATGTGTGCTGTTAACACAACATTATATTGGGATTATAAGTGACAAGATACCAACAAGATCATTAATTAAAACTTTGACTATTGATAGATAAGAAAAAAAATATCCATAATGTCAGCTTATCAGATTTTTTTTACAGATTTATGTTTGTTTGTGTATTAAATCTTATAGTATTAAGATATATTTTGTATGATGCCTAACAAATACATGATTACATGTCTGGGGAAACAGAGTATATTTATATTGTTTACTGCATGTGACAGTCTAAGCTTGATGAGAGTTGAATCAGTAAGCAATAAACTGTTTATGGTTACACATATTGCTGGTTTAATTACTGATGTTTAATCTGCAAAACAAATATAAAATTAAGTACAATTAACTTCAATTATGCAATAACGATATCTCCATACCAATTAATATGATAAACATGCTCCCTCCTTATGTAACTAGCAGGGAAACAACTTATTTCAGATACCAAACAAAACTTTTAATAGTTAATTGTTTTCACTTGGTTAATGCTATATTGAGGGAAAGTGAATCGCTGTGGTACACAATCAGAATTGAATTAACAAAGTCTTCAGGGAGAGTGAGATAAAGATGAAGTTAGATTACTTTTTAACTTTTCTCCATCTATTCATTATGAATACATCACTACTTCTCTCTATGGATGTTAAGAAAGTAAATCTAATATTCCCTCATAGTATAACCAATCTGTCAACAAACTTATATTATCAGGACAAATATCGGCAATGATAGGATGTAAAAGCCAAAATGGAAAACTCCCTGAATTACGAAAACACTACATTATCTAATTAGCAAAATCTCAGAAGGATAGTAAAAATGACTTCATATAAAACTCAATTACAATACTATTATGAACTATGATGCAACAGGATTTCTATAAGTTGACATCATTAAGCTATCTTTGTATACTAAGATTACAAAATAAGTTAAAATTGTAGGTCTAAAGAGTTTAAATTGCACTTTCAAAATATCAGACCCACTTCTATGAATAAAAAGTAAATCAAAAATATCGAACTCCAAGGTAAATACAGAAAGGAGAAGTTCATAAAAATTGACAATGGAAAACAAATGTCATATTCCTGATTTGAAACAGGCATTTTCCCAAGAAAAATGGAGGGTAAAACCTGGCTTTAAACCTAGCTAAACCTCCCACTTGTATGACAGTTATTTATGGTTTCGTTATATTATCAAAATTGGTAGAGTAACCCAAACAGACATAATAGGTTAATGTGACAATAATTGGGATCCATCAACGAAAAACTGTGTAAACATACAACACAGACATAAGACACATCTGACTACAAAATTCAAACAAACTTAAAAATAAATCTAACAAAGACTGATTTATTTGGTCTTTATGCACAGTCACCAATAAAAGATAATTCTAGAAAACTAAAAGCAATATGAGAAGCTCATTTTCCATATTTAGAAGTTATATCTGATGGAAGATAATTATTGTCAGTGTTACATGCAATTGTTACACGTTATCTGTACAAACAATCCATCATTTCTGATCAAATAATTCTATGAAATCATATTTTAAGAATGATAGATTGTCTCCTCAGAATATCTTCTTTCCAGAACAGAATAATGTAAATTCAGAAATTATTGCGTGCATTTATTATTGCGATTTTGTCATTTTAGACTTAAATGCTATTTTATTTTTTACGATTTTGAGAAAAATCCTGTTTAATTCATTTAAAATAGTTCAAAATGCGAGTTTAAATTATTGCGTTTTCAACTCTGTCGCATTTTTCGCAATAATAAAAACATCGCAATAATTTCTGAATTTACAGTAGTTATAAGTATCAAACTATTCTTTGCAATTGAAGGCTTATTTTTTGAACAACAATAAAATAAATCTACAGGTTTTTAAGTGCATACCTTTATTCACATGATACATGTAAAGCGAATTACAGCCTTTCTGTATTCAATTTTTTTTTTCTATAACATCTATTAAAATCTTTGTGGCTGTTTTGGATCGTTATGTGGTCCTATGGTGGTACATCCGTGAATGTTGGAGGTGTAAAATCAGCTTTCCAGGTGTGTGAAGCCAAAGACTTTAAAACTAGTATTTGCTGCTTCTCCATATGGTGAATTGACTTTAGGGGAAATAACACAAACTGTTTAGCTTGTGATAAAAAGAATATATATGTGAGAAAGGTGGAAATTTTTTTCTTCCATATTTTTACAAAAACTGTTGAGTGGTCTTGTGGTAATGTAGACTTTCCTTGCAACTGTTACCCTGTGAGGTTTTATGTTCAATTTCAGACTCCAAATGTTGAATTAGCAAAAACAGGTCAATCATATATCCTTCACAAATATAATCTGAATATCATGCAAAGTATGAATATAATTCTTTTTTAAACATGATATGTTATTTGTTTTCTTCCATTTAGACCCTTTTCATTATAAATGATTACAAGAATGTATTGCTGGTATTAAACTTTGGTATTGCTACAGAATGAGGAATGACATGATTATTTGGTTTATGATCATTTGGAGGTCTAAGATATTGATTTTCTTACAACTTTAAAAAAAATAATTCTGTAATCTTTAAAGGCTCAACCTTTGTTTAAATAAAGGAAATCTACAATTACAAAGTTAACCTTGTCCATAATTTTACTTTATAAATCTAAGATATATTATCTAAAGCAGTTACAGAAGTAAAAGTTAACTTCATTGAGAAAAGGACTGACATATGTGTCTCTTACTATCTAGAACATAAACTAAGACATAAAACTAAATATGAATCAAAGAAGCATAAAATGTAGGTCAAAGTGAACTACTTGTGTGGGTATTATATTTCCTCAGATAAATCCTTCCACATAAGTTATGATTGTAGGTCAGCTGAATTGTGTGAACTGTATTTGTATGTACATTTTCAATTAAATCCAAGGAGCAAAATATAATATAAGATGCTTTTACAAGTTATATATTTGTAGGTCATGTTATATCTTGAACTGTGTTTGTTGTAAATTTTGAAATAAGTCCACGAAACAACCCATACTATAAGAAGTTCTTACAATTTATATGGTTGTAGGTGTAACAGCCACTATGTTCCGTCAGTTACTTTGTTCCGTGAACTTTTCAACTAGTTATTTCGTTCGATGGAACTTTCCAACTAGTTGTTTTATTCCGAGTGCAGTCGAAAAGTTCGGAAAAAGTAGCTAGTTGAAAAGTCCCGGAACAATGTAGCTAGTTGAATAGTTCTGGCGGAACAGAACAACTAGTTACATCGTTCGAATATACCATATTTCGTCCTTTTGTAGAAAGAGGGGGAAGAATGAGTATCAGTATATATAAGAGCAAATCATTAATTTACAAGAATACCCAACGCACTGAAAGGGGTTTCTTTGGGGACAAATATGCAAAATTTAAGTTGTATTTCATAGCTCACATAAACGGAATAAGTTGCATTATCATGCAAATTTAGTATTCATAGTACCCTCAAGAGAGGGAAAAATACCCCCCTCCTCATGTGGTTCTTTGCATCAATTCTCCAAATGGAACTTTGTGACTGGTTGATAAGTTCCGTTGGAACTTTTGGGCTAGTTTGTAAGTTCGGTTTTGACCTATTTGCCAAAGAGGAACTTTGTGGCTAGTTGATAAGTTCCTTTGACTTTTGTAATCAGTATCTTGGTTTCCCTTTGAAAGGTTCAAATATAATATGTTGCGCTTTTACTTTGCATCAATTCTCCAAATGGAACTTTCTGCCTGGTTGATAAGTTCCGTTGGAACTTTTGGGCTAGTTTGTTAGTTCGGTTTGACTAATTTAGCAAAAGGAACTTTCTAACTAGTTGATATGTTCCGTTGGAACTTTTCAACTAGTCACTTTGTTCGTGGAACTTTTAAACCAGAGGAAGAACAAAGTAACTAGTAAATAAGTTCCTCTGGAACTTTTCGCTAGTTAGTTCTTTCCACCGGAACTTTCCAACGTCCGGAACAAAAGAGCATTTACACAGGTTACTTAGTATCCAAGAAAAGAATCCATTACAATTAGAGTTGCATACTTTTTATTGGAGGCTGCTTTTCTTCCCTAGATCCATTATTTTTCATCCAGTTATACTAGAATTGCTTTAGTGAGCTAATAGCAATTCCAATAGAAGTCATATCTGCTCCAAAATCCTTTAAATTCCAATTTGGAGCAGATATGGCTGTACAAAGAGAAAAAGGACACCAATTATTATTTATTTGACTAATTAACCCTGTCAGACAAACATGTTCAACTTACAAGATTCTATAATAATAATAATAATAATAATAATAATAATAATAATAATTCTTTATTTAAAGCGGGTTACTCAGTTAGCTATAACACTAATCTTCCCTGAGGCCCTCTATACATAAAGCATGGATGGCCTGTTACTGATAGTACCTAATCATGACAACATAAACATTGACCAATGAACCATGAAAATGAGGAAGAAAGAGAACAAATAAAAAAGGTCAGTTCTGGAACATTGTCTTTAATAAGTTCAAAGATAAGGCTGTGAACAAATGTAAATATAAAAAAGGTCAGTTCTGGAACATTGTTTTTAATAAGTTCAAAGAAAAGGCTGTGAACAAATGTAAATATAAGGCTGTGGACAATTGTAAATGATGAGGTTATGAACAATTGTAAAGGATTAGGCTGTGAACAATGTAAAAGATAAAGCTTTGAAAAAATGTAAAAGATAAAGCTATGAACAAATGTAAAAGACAAGGCTGTGAACAAATGTAAAAGACAAGGCTATGAATAAATGTAAAAGATAAGGCTGTGAACAAATGTAAAAGATAAAGCTGTGAACAAATTAAAAAGATAAGGGTGAACAAATGTAAAAGACAAGGCTATGAACAAATGTGAAGGACAAGGCTATGAACAAATGTAAAGGACAAGGCTGTGAACAAGTGTAAAGGATAAAGCTGTGAACAAATGTAAAATATTAAGGCTGTGAACAAATGTAAAAGATAAAGCTGTGAACAAATGTAAAATATAAGGCTGCAAGACTCCTATCCCACTTTAACTGTTATTCAATCAAGGAAAAAAAGTAATTTAAGGCATCATTTTGTTTTATTATTGCAACATCTTGGCACATTTATGTTTTAACAATTACATATTAGGGCATGAAGATGGCTGAGTTAATTTGGACAGTTAATTCGCTAATGGCTTTTGATGTATGAATACCAATGAACTAATACACTCTGTCAGATAATTGTCATATTAAATTCACAAATTTTCCCCATAGGACTGAAATAGAGATCTGAGTCAATAATGATTGACCAAAAAAGATTAAATGTAATTATTTCTTACTGATAAATCTCCTTAAGGATAAATAAAATTCATTAAAACTTTCTCATCATCTCTCACAAAATGCACTTTGTCCTTTTCATAAGCTACAAAATAATGATAAAATCTAAGAGGTTATTTTTTATGGAGATACCTTTTATGTAAGTAAAAACTACTTACTTCATTAAGTTGTGTAACGGAACTTTTATTTATAACTGATTATGCTTCATGAACATCAATTTCCAATGGGGAATTTACCGAATTGAAAATTTTGAAAATTCTGAAAATTGTACATTCTTCTTAATTTTGCATTGTTGCATTGGTTCAATCCGAAATATTCCTATAATTTTAATTCTTAGGATTTTATTCTTCCCTATCAATTGTTCTCTTTCAGTGTTCATTCTATCTGTAGAAAATGGAAATCCATACAGTGATATTTGCATTTCACTCAAAATACTTCAATGCAAATATATCTATTTTATTCTAAACAAAAGATTGAAATACATTTTGTAACGAATGTGTTTTCAATATCTTTTTTTTAATTCAAATCACAACTTCTTGAAAATAATCTCAAAAACAATTTAGAACAGTTCATTTTTTTTCAATTTCATCATGTAAATGAAACAAATTAAAACATTTAGACTTGGCTGGATTCAAGGATTCTTGTTTAGAATTGCTAAATTGCTATTTAAATTCTATTTCTCCTGTTGGAAATGTCATAGCTTAAGGACAGCTCCTTGCTGACTTAATCTGATAGATTATAACTAACTTGCTATTTTGGATTAAATGATTTTCTCTTCAAATTTTCGTTCATGCACTTCGTAACATTTTGATAAATTGGTAATGTGTCAATAATATCAACCAACTGCAATATTAACTGGTGTCATTATAACAAACCACTATACATGGTCCAATTTTGGAAACATGCAGAATATGAATTTCATGTGATTGTGGAGAAATCCTGGTGAAAATATTGTTTAAGTAATGCCAGAGCTTTTTTAACAAGAGTGCACAAACTGAAATGTCTTACCTGCTTTACTGACCATGACTGATTTTATTTTGATAGTCTTAAAGACAAAGTTGTCTAGAAGTATTAAATTAACTTAAAATTGTCAATTATCCATGACAATGAGGTCAAGGTTAGATAAACCAAGCCAGACAGACATGTACACTTTTTACAATTATTCCATACACCAAATATAGTTTGCTATAGTATACAAGAAACAGACCAAACCATGATAACTAATTATTGATAAATGAACCATGAAAATGAGGTGAAGGTCAGATACATGCCAGACAGACATCATTCCATGCACCAAATAAATTTGACATATTGCTTATAGTATTTATGAAACAGACTTAACCAGGAAAAATTAACATTTACCAATGAACCATGAAAATGAGGTCAAGGAAATATGATACCTGGCAGACAGACATGTACACCTTAAAATCATTCAATATACCAAATATAGTTGACCTATTGCTTATAGTATTTGAAAAAAAGGGTAACTTTAACCTTGTGAACACTAATCCATGAAATACGGTTGAGGTCAGGTGAACCCTGTCTGGAGGACATGTAGACCTACCAAGGAACTCATTTACAAAATATAGTTTCTTAGCACACTTATAACTTCTCGTCCCATGAAATTGCTTGAATTTGCCTTCTAATTTTCATAGTACATACTTTTTCCGTGTACTAAGTAACTAGGCATGAATGACCACAAAGGTAAGATTTCATTGTATCGTAATCAAGATATTAAAACAAAAATTGCCACTGGCTATTTTGAAATAAAATGCTGTGTTCCAAATTAAATTAAATAGTTTGTAATTAGTTTTCACATTAATTTTTAAATATCCTGCTATTAAAATCTTTGGATCTAAATAATGTTTTTGACAATTGCAAGGTTTTTTCATTTAAATAAAGAGTAACAAATATGGTTCTTTATACCTTGATTAGAGTACAACTGCTATCTTAAAATTGTAATAATTTATCATCCATGCAATTACTTTGTACACAAAAAATGTACTTTTAAATAATAAATAATGAGTAACAAATATGGTTCTTTATACCTTGATTAGCGTACAAAGCCATTTTAAAATTGTGATAATTTATCATCCATGCAATTACTTTGTACACAAAAAAGTGTGTACTGTGAAACCTTGTGAAGGGAAATTAAGGCAACTTGATCTCTTTTGTCATGAATTGATTGATTATTGGTTGCTTAATGTCCAGTGGCAAATATCTTGTGCATCTTCAGGAAGATGTCATGAATTGAAAAACCGTGATAATGTCTGAAGAGAATGTGCCACCTATATATGTAGATATAGGAAGATGAGGTATGAGTGCCAATGAGACAACTCTCCATCCAAGTAACAATTTATAAAAGTAAACCATTATAGGTCAAGGTATGGCCTTCAACACGGAGCATTGGCTCACACCGAACAGCAAGCTATAAAGGGCCCCAAAAATTACAAGTGTAAAACCATTCAAATGGGAAAACCAACGGTCTAATCTATATAAAAATGAGAAACGAGAAACACGTATGAACTACATAAACAGACGACAACTACTGTACATCAGATTCCTGACTTAGGACAGGTGCAAACATTTGCAGCGGGATTAAATGTTTTAATGGTACCAAACCTTCTCCCTTTTTCTGAAACAATAGTATAACATCACAACATAGAAAGGCACACTATAAAATATCAATTGGAAGGCTTAACTCAATCAAAAAACATAAATTAACACACAATAAATTTGATCTGTGATAACTGAATGCAAATACATAGTTAATAAAAGTTATAAGGGATAAATAATTAAGGTCAAAAGTAAATAAACAGGTTGAAACAAAGTTAAAGTATGATACCACTGTGAAATGTTAAACAATATTTAGAAAATCATCACTAATGAAAAAACCTGCGTCATATTATACATAGGCAAATGAAAATAATTTTGTTGTTAAGTATACTTCTTCTGTGTGTATAAAATCTTCCGTTTAGGAATACCAAGAAATTTCTTTAATATCAATAAAACTAATCTAACACTTGGTACATATGGGGTGAATATCAACAATAAAACTATACAATTAGTGCTAGATAAAACTTCCTGTACAGGTGCAAGAACATTATTTAAGGAGAAATGAAATAATTTTGATGTTCATAGTACGAAGAAGTGAAAATTTGTAGTAATTCCAAATAATCAAAGCTGGTATATAGACCAGATCCATGTTAACATTAAATAAAAAAAAAAGCATTACAACTAGTATCAACAGGTCAAATTAACAAGAAAGTACGATTTGAGAGTACTCGCAGTTACTGACAGCTAGTTAAAAGCCAAAACAATTAATAATGAAAGAACCTTAGTGAGCGCGCTCACATACCCCACGTCCCCACATTGTCATTGGAGAAATAAAATAAGTGTAAGAAAAAAAATGTATCAGAAAAAAATTGAATCATAATTTCCTGTCAATATGCACATCTACATAGTAGTCCTTATTATCTACACAGTTTCATGAAATTCTGTTGTGTGGTTTCAGAGGAGTTGCGATGACAAACTGTTGCAGAAGTAAATTGAAGCAAATAAGTTCAAAGGGCGTAACTCCTGGAAAAAAACTGAATCATAATCTCCTGTCGATATGCACATCTACATAGTATGTCCTTATTATCTGAAAAGGTTTCATGAAATTCTGTTGTGTGGTTTGAGAGGAGTTGCGATGACAAAAGGTTGCAGTAGTATATTGGGCAAATAAGTTCAAAGGGCATAACTCCTGGAAAAAAATTGAATCGTAATTTCCTGTCGATATACACATCTCGTAGTATGTCCTTATTATCTGAAAAGGTTTCATGAAATTCTGTTGTGTGGTTTGAGAGGAGTTGCGATGACAAAGGTTGCAGTAGTATATTGGGCAAATAAGTTCAAAGGCGAACTCCTGGAAAAAAATTGAATCGTAATTTCCTGTCGATATGCACATCTACGTAGTATGTCCTTATTATCTGAAAAGGTTTCATGAAATTCTGTAGTGTGGTTTGAGAGGAGTTGTGATGACAAACTGTTGCAGTAGTACATTAAAGTAAATAAGTTCAAAGGGGCGTAACTCCTAGAAAAAGAATTGAATCGTAATTTCCTGTCGATATGCACAACTACATAGTATGTCCTTATTATCTAAAAAGGTTTCGTGAAATTCTGTAGTGTGGTTTGAGAGGAGTTGCGATGACAAGAAACAGGACTGACGGACGGACAGACTGAAGGACGCACAGATGGACGGACGGACGGACGGACAGACGGGTCAAAAACATTATACCCTCCGCAACTCGTTGTATGGGGTATAATAAAAAATCATGCATCAGAGACTGAAATCAACCAAAACACATCCCAGGGATTTAGTATTTTAACGTCATGAACAGTCAAAGAAGACATGACTTGTGCAATGCCAAAAATAAATGTATCGACAGGTAGTAGGATAGTTAGGAGTGACTTCTTTATAGATGAAAATGAACGTGTGTGTGTCTCTATACATTCCGTTTGAAAAGAAAATACAAATTTAGTTATGTTTTAATTTGCTAATGACAAAATCGATATTAGTGCCAATGTAAACTATATTCAGAGATCTAATTACAACATTGGTATGATAACCCTTACTAATAAGTTTGTTTAATGGTTCGATGAGTTTACACAGATCACATAGTGATTTCCATGCTTTAAGTACAATATTACCATAAAATTTAGGATGTGAAATACCATTTTTAATAAGTTTTCTACAGGTACATATATACATGTTCTGATAAATCTTTTAGTATTTACTTTGAAATAAAAAACATAAACCCTAGTATCTTTGATCTATTGGGTTTTTAATGACTATCCGCTAGACTTTCTATGGGGACATACCAGGGACGGATCCAGTCACTTTAAAAAGGGTAGTTCCAACCCAGGATAATGGGGGTTCCAACTATATGTCCCAATTCAAAAGTATTGATCGTCCAAAAAAGAGGGTTTTCCAACCCCTGGAAACAACCCCCCCCATGGATCCGCCACTGCATACTATCTATATGTTTTTAATTTATTATAGCTTTCGTTTTACTGTGAAATTGAAAAATGTTTTCAAGACATGTAAAGCTTCCACTGCAATTTAATTATCGCCTGCTTTTGGTCACTTTATTTTGTAATCTTACCATGTAAAGAAGTACATGTATAGTAAACCACCGCTTTATATCAATAAACATACTTGCACCAGCAGCTACCATCTTTTCATTCTGGAGTCAAGGACCTTTTGAAATCACATATTTTACAATGCTACTAGTGAGTAGATTTACAAAACTTCGTTAATGAGCTTCGTTTTACAAAACACCTGTGATACAAGTTGTCAGCCAAAATAAACTATCAATAGACCAATTAAAAGATTACTCGAGTTGTAAATATGTGCTAAATTGGATAGTCTATGAAAAGGTGCATACTATGAAATTAAGAGCTCGGGGCAAGCCCCTCGCTCTAAATTTCATAGTATATACCTTTTCATAGACTAACCTAGACTTATTACTCATATTAAGTGAGAAATTCACATGACAAAAAAATATACACTTTTTCTAAGCAGTCGCGAACCATGAAAATGAGGTCAAGTACAATGGCATATAATAGAGGAAAACTTCGTTACATAAGACATCTGTATATAAGATATGAAGCCTTCAGGGTTTACCTTCTGATATATAAAGTTTCATACAGATAGTTTATGCTGCTGCCGTTCCTACTGGATTGTAATCCCTATTTCTTGCATTCTGCCACTTTCATTGCAGGCAAGACAATAAAACCTGGCAATTAAAGGAAGCTTAATCATGATTTGAGGATTTTAATCCCTGTTGATTTAAAGAAAATATTTGGTTTATATAAATTTAGAAATCATTAATGATATTTTGCCTTCCAACATACTTGTAATCAAACTCAATCTTACCATTGCTCTGCCCTCAGAAAATCAGTATTTATCTGAGTATAATACTTTCCAACAGGAAACAACTTTTATTCAATTGAATTTTAAAATCAGATTCAGGCTTTCAGAAGTGAGTTTAAAGAAAAGACTATAATGACTTGTCAAAGTGCTAAGTTGTTAAACAGTATCAAAATAATAATAACAAACCATCAGATAAATTGGTGTACACTTCTATCATATAACTTAAAATTTTATAAAGTTAAATCCTCTTTGAAACTTAACTGTTAAAAATTTTAGTACTAATAAGTGAAGAGATTTTATGGTAAAGTGCAAGAACTGCAAGATTGCCAGATATTTTAACAACAATACAACAAATTGCCTGTTTTCATTTACATTCCTTAACTTCTGAACTGAAATGAACTTAATGTAGATGTGTGTTTTAATTCAACATAAACAATTTTATCAAGTACCACCCTGCAGTAATCTTCCCAAATGAAAAGAAAATATACATTATTATCATCATCACAAACTTTTAATCGATTAACATGTAAAACCAATAGATAAAACTGACAATCTTGAATGCATGTTGCAACACTGACATTATAATAAAGACTTTGAAGGCCACCTTATAATGTACCAGTTTTGAGTATCGCACTAATCTTATATCTGCAATTCAAACAGCTTAAAAAATGATATTCCAATATGACTGATTGGTTGTTGTTTGCTTTACGTCCAGCAGAAAATATTATTCCAATATGACTTATAATTCACAATAGAAAGGAAATTGTACATTTAAAAAAAATCAATTTTTCAAAAGGAAAATCATTTCTACAACTTCTTAAAACATCATTTTACATATTCTGGTCTGAGAGTAGTTCTTGCCATGCTTAAAAATCTTGCTATTCAATTTTTCAAGAAATGTGTGCCATTATCTTGAATCTGTATATTGATGAAAATTTAGCTATCCAATTTTATAGCAAATAATCTATGATGGCGAGGATTGCTTCTTGGCCAGAATTACTCTCTAAACAGTACCATGAAGAACAAAAGCAAAAGGATTAAGCTAGATTTGTTGAACTGTAATTGACACTGTAATTAGAGATCCATTTTTTTAGTTGTCTCCCTTAGGAGGGACATAAACTTTCGTTGACAATGGAAAGCTAGCAGAAAGAGCAAATTTATCTGTGCAAAATGTGGGTAGCCTTCAAGTTTTTCAAACCTTTTAATTCATGTAATTACATTTAACTTTTTGTTAAGCTAAAAACTTTAAATCATTTTTCACTAAAGATTGGCTAATATGTTGATATATCACTTTCAACTTATCATGTTTTTGTCTGTTATGAACCCATCTACAATTGACAAAGGCAAGCAATTTGTGTTAAAGTGTGTTAATTAACAGAATCAAATCAGTAATTGGCAAATGGCCTTTCGAAAGTTTACTATAACTTATAAGTATTATACAGCACTGCATTATGTCAGTACCCTGTAAAAACACATTATTATATCACAACTGTTAGTAATATTGTTAAATTCAGGTCAAGATATTACAAAATAAGTAAATGTCAGAACAATAAAACCCTCATAAATAAAAACAACAAGAGCGGGCTATCATATGAATGTATAAAATAATCATCACATAGCACCCTCCTCTGGGTTCAGGATTTTCTCAATGTGTTTAAGACCCATTGGTGGCCTTGGGCTATTTTCTGCTCTTTGGTCGGGTTGTTGTCTCTTTGACGCATTCCCCGTTTCCATTCTCAATTTTATGTTGTAGACTCTCAATCTTAATTCAAAATTTTGTATAAATGAAGACAGTACATGATCATCAATATATCACAGAGATTAACTATAGACAGAACATTATAATAACCCTTGACAAGTACCCTGATAATCAGTCATTAAAAAAAACAATACTATTCATCCTTTTATGTGGTCCCCATTCAAAGTATTGATCATCCAAAAGAGGGTTTTCAAACCCTGGAAACAACAACAACCCTCCATGGATCCGCCACTGCATACTATCTATATGTTTTAATTTATTATAGCTTTCATTTTACTGTGAAATTGAAAAATGTTTTCAAGACATGTAAATCTTCCACTGCAATTTAATTTTCGCCTGCTTTTGGTCACTTTATTTTGAAATCTTACCATGTAAAAAGTACATGTATAACCACCACTTTATATCAATAAACATACTTGCACCAGCAGCTACCATCTTTTCATTCTGGAGTCAAGGATCTTTTGAAATCACATATTTTACAATGCTACTAGTGAGTAGATTTACAAAACTTCGTTAATGAGCTCTGTTTTACAAAACACCTGTGATACAAGTTGTCAGCCAAAAATAAACTATCAATAGACCAATTAAAAGATTACTCGAGTTGTAAATATGTGCTAATTGGATAGTCTATGAAAGGTGTATACTATGAAATTAAGAGCCACGGGCAAGCCCTCGCTCTAAATTTCATAGTATATACCTTTTCATAGACTAACCTAGACTTATTACTCATATTAAGTGAGAAATTCACATGACAAAAAAAATATACACTTTTTCTAAGCAGTCGCTGAACCATGAAAATGAGGTCAAGTACAATGGACATATAATAGAGGAAAACTTCGTTACATAAGGCATCTGTATATAAGATATGAAGCCTTCAGGGGTTTACCTTCTGATATATAAAGTTTCATACAGATAGTTTATGCTGCTGCCGTTCCTACTGGATTGTAATCCCTATTTCTTGCATTCTGCCACTTTCATTGCAGGCAAGACAATAAAACCTGGCAATTAAAGGAAGCTTAATCATGATTTGAGGATTTTTAATCCCTGTTGATTTAAAGAAAATATTTGGTTTATATAAATTTAGAAATCATTAATGATATTTTGCCTTCCAACATACTTGTAATCAAACTCAATCTTACCATTGCTCTCGCTTCAGAAAATCAGTATTTATACGAGTATACTTTCCAACAGGGAAACAACTTTTATTCAATTGAATTTTAAAATCAGATTCAGGCTTTCAGAAGTGAGTTTAAAGAAAAGACTATAATGACTTGTCAAAGTGCTGAGTTGTTAAACAGTATCAAAATAATAATAACAAACCATCAGATAAATTGGTGTACACTTCTATCATATAACTTATAATTTTATAAAGTTAAATCTTCTTTTGAAACTTAACTGTTAAAAATTTTAGTACTAATAAGTGAAGAGATTTTATGGTAAAAGTGCAAGAACTGCAAGATTGCCAGATATTTTAACAACAATACAACAAATTGCCTGTTTTCGTTTACATTCCTTAACTTCTGAACTGAAATGAACTTAATGTAGATGTGTGTTTTAATTCAACATAAACAATTTTATCAAGTACCACCCTGCAGTAATCTTCCCCAAATGAAAAGAAAATATACATTATTATCATCATCACAAACTTTTAATCGATTAACATGTAAAAACCAATAGATAAAACTGACAATCTTGAATGCATGTTGCAACACTGACATTATAATAAAGACTTTGAAGGCCACCTTATAATGTACCAGTTTTGAGTATCGCACTAATCTTATATCTGCAATTCAAACAGCTTATAAAATGATATTCCAATATGATTGATTGGTTGTTGTTTGCTTTACGTCCAGCAGAAAATATTATTCCAATATGACTTATAATTCACAATAGAAAGGAAATTGTACATTTAAAAAAAATCAATTTTTCAAAAGGAAAATCATTTCTACAACTTCTTAAAACATCATTTTACATATTCTGGTCTGAGAGTAGTTCTTGCCATGCTTAAAAATCTTGTTATTCAATTTTTCAAGAAATGTGTGCCATTATCTTGAATCTGTATATTGATGAAAATTTAGCTATCCAATTTTATAGCAAATAATCTATGATGGCGAGGATTGCTTCTGGCCAGAATTACTCTAAACAGTACCATGAAGAACAAAAGCAAAAGGATTAAGCTAGATTTGTTGAACTGTAATTGACACTGTAATTAGAGATCCATTTTTAGTTGTCTCCTTAGGAGGGACATAAACTTTCGTTGACAATGGAAAGCTAGCAGAAAGAGCAAATTTATCTGTGCAAAATGTGGGTAGCCTTCAAGTTTTCAAACCTTTTAATTCATGTAATTACATTTAACTTTTGTTAAGCTAAAAACTTTAAATCATTTTTCACTAAAGATTGGCTAATATGTTGATATATCACTTTCAACTTATCATGTTTTTGTCTGTTATGAACCCATCTACAATTGACAAAGGCAAGCAATTTGTGTTAAAGTGTGTTAATTAACAGAATCAAATCAGTAATTGGCAAATGGCCTTTCGAAAGTTTACTATAACTTATAAGTATTATACAGCACTGCATTATGTCAGTACCCTGTAAAAACACATTATTATATCACAACTGTTAGTAATATTGTTAAATTCAGGTCAAGATATTACAAAATAAGTAAATGTCAGAACAATAAAACCCTCATAAATAAAAACAACAACAAGAGCGGGCTATCATATGAATGTATAAAATAATCATCACATAGCACCCTCCTCTGGGTTCAGGATTTTCTCAATGTGTTTAAGACCCATTGGTGGCCTTGGGCTATTTTCTGCTCTTTGGTCGGGTTGTTGTCTCTTTGACGCATTCCCTGTTTCCATTCTCAATTTTATGTTGTAGACTCTCAATCTTAATTCAAAATTTGGTATAAATGAAGACAGTACATGATCATCAATATATCACAGAGATTAACTATAGACAGAACATTATAATAACCCTTGACAAGTACCCTGATAATCAGTCATTAAAAAAAAACCAATACTATTCATCCTTTTATGTGTGTATTGTCACATGTATTGCAGAAAGTGCTTGATATGCAAACACTATTCTGCATAATATACTATGTCTTTTATTCTGGAGTCAAGGATCTTTTGAAATCACATATTTTACAATGCTACTAGTGAGTAGATTTACAAAACTTCGTTAATGAGCTCTGTTTTACAAAACACCTGTGATACAAGTTGTCAGCCAAAATAAACTATCAATAGACCAATTAAAAGATTACTCGAGTTGTAAATATGTGCTAATTGGATAGTCTATGAAAGGTGTATACTATGAAATTAAGAGCCACGGGCAAGCCCTCGCTCTAAATTTCATAGTATATACCTTCATAGACTAACCTAGACTTATTACTCATATTAAGTGAGAAATTCACATGACAAAAAAATATACACTTTTTCTAAGCAGTCGCTGAACCATGAAAATGAGGTCAAGTACAATGGACATATAATAGAGGAAAACTTCGTAACATAAGGCATCTGTATATAAGATATGAAGCCTTCAGGGTTTACCTTCTGATATATAAAGTTTCATACAGATAGTTTATGCTGCTGCCGTTCCTACTGGATTGTAATCCTCTATTTCTTGCATTCTGCCACTTTCATTGCAGGCAAGACAATAAAACCTGGCAATTAAAGGAAGCTTAATCATGATTTGAGGATTTTTAATCCCTGTTGATTTAAAGAAAATATTTGGTTTATATAAATTTAGAAATCATTAATGATATTTTGCCTTCCAACATACTTGTAATCAAACTCAATCTTACCATTGCTCTGCGCTTCAGAAAATCAGTATTTATACGAGTATACTTTCCAACAGGGGAAACAACTTTTATTCAATTGAATTTTAAAATCAGATTCAGGCTTTCAGAAGTGAGTTTAAAGAAAAGACTATAATGACTTGTCAAAGTGCTAAGTTGTTAAACAGTATCAAAATGATAATAACAAACCATCAGATAAATTGGTGTACACTTCTATCATATAACTTATAATTTTATAAAGTTAAATCTTCTTTTGAAACTTAACTGTTAAAAATTTTAGTACTAATAAGTGAAGAGATTTTATGGTAAAAGTGCAAGAACTGCAAGATTGCCAGATATTTTAACAACAATACAACAAATTGCCTGTTTTCGTTTACATTCCTTAACTTCTGAACTGAAATGAACTTAATGTAGATGTGTGTTTTAATTCAACATAAACAATTTTATCAAGTACCACCCTGCAGTAATCTTCCCAAATGAAAAGAAAATATACATTATTATCATCATCACAAACTTTTAATCGATTAACATGTAAAACCAATAGATAAAACTGACAATCTTGAATGCATGTTGCAACACTGACATTATAATAAAGACTTTGAAGCCACCTTATAATGTACCAGTTTTGAACCAGACATAACTCTAAATGGCAAATAAAGTTCAATATGATATTCACTTCTAGTTTGCCATGTTGTTTTTTAAAATTTGCAAAAAATTATTCAATGACTTATAATTCAAAATGAAAAAAATTACATTTAAGTCAATCAATTTCAACCCAAGAAAAAAGTGAAGATAGTCAATATCGAATTTGACCTCCATTTAGTCTTCAGTATACATAACAACATATCAAAATTTTATAAGCATTGGCTGAACATTACATATGTTATCCCAAGGAAACAACAAAACTTGCATTTTCCAATTCATCAAGGCCCATAACTCCTGAACAGTAAAAGTAAAATTGTTAATATCTTACTTGTCCTAATTGTGTCATCAGTAACAATGCCAACATATCAAAATTTAAGAAGCATTGAACTGCATAGAAACAACATAAAGTGTCATTTTCAAATCAAGTAAGGATCATTTCCTGAATGGCAAACTTGAAAACGTTAATATCAAAATTGACCTCTACTCTGTCATCAGTAACAACATACTAAAATTTGAAAAGCATTTGTCTAAGGGTTCATAAGTTATTGCAGGAAACAACTGGAGCCACTTGAGGCTGTACAATCAAAATTAATAATTGAATTTCAATCAGAAAACCTGCTTCAGAGATATGTCTCACCTGTTTTATAAAATATGACTTTAGAAGAGTATTTAGTATTCTGGACATATTGGCATTAAACTAAAGAATTTTCAAGCAAATGAACTGACTGTGCTTGAATACCATCTTTATAGTTGTTGTATAACTACCAAATATTCATGGACTATTATAGGTTTGTATTTCCTAAATGTACCTAATTAGAAAACAAAACTTTGTTGATAGCCCAATCACCAACAGAGCCCAAAATTCACTGGTAATACTACCAAACAAAGTGGTTCCTGTTTTATCAGGATTCTGTCAAAATGAATTTATCCATGTTAACTATTATGTAATATTCCAATATCTTTGCTAATATATATTTTAACTATGTAATTGTTTAACTGTTTTGTATTTTATTACATCTAGGTGTTTTCAACAGATATTTACAATGCATTGAAAAGGTTTCAGACCATATTTAATATCCTTAAGCATATAAAATTGTTAAATGGCATAACTCCCACAACAATGATCAATTAATTTATCATTGAAGGAAAATCATTTTCAAATTCATAATAGTGCCTGAATCACTCATCTCCCATTGTCCTTGACATGTCAAATGACCCTTAACTTCCATATAATATCAAAGACTCATGTAAATATATGCAAATCTAAATTTGCTTTCTTATCAATAATAATTCAGTCACATTGGCATATTTGTAGATCCATTATTGCTGATATTTATTTGTTTACAGCCTCTGTTTATTTGATAGATTTTCCTTGAGATTACATAAACTATTTATTAAACTGTTGACAAGATATGTCTCACCTTTTGTTATTTTGATAGCAAAATGCAAATATTGAATCCAGATGTCAATATTTAAACATGTAAACTATGAAAACATTCAAAGTCAATGAACCATGATTTATGGTGCAGGACTAAATAACCCAATGGAAATGAGAAATGCCTATGCTTATATAAAACTGAATACCAAATACCATTGACTTATCATAAGTGTTCACCTAACCACACACTTTAATTGTAAACAATGTAAAAGTTTCAAAGTTAATGAACTATGCTGAGGTTAAGGCCATATAATTACAATGGAAAAGAGTAAGTATTATACAGCACTGCATTATGTCAGTACCCTGTAAAACACATTATTATATCACAACTGTTAGTAATATTGTTAAATTCAGGTCAAGATATTACAAAATAAGTAAATGTCAGAACAATAAAACCCTCATAAATAAAAACAACAACAAGAGCGGGCTATCATATGAATGTATAAAATAATCATCACATAGCACCCTCCTCTGGGTTCAGGATTTTCTCAATGTGTTTAAGACCCATTGGTGGCCTTGGGCTATTTTCTGCACTTTGGTCAGGTTGTTGTCTCTTTGACGCATTCCCGCTTCCATTCTCAATTTTATGTTGTAGACTCTCAATCTTAATTCAAAATTTGGTATAAATGAAGACAGTACATGATCATCAATATATCACAGAGATTAACTATAGACAGAACATTATAATAACCCTTGACAAGTACCCTGATAATCAGTCATTAAAAAAAAAACAATACTATTCATCCTTTTATGTGTGTATTGTCACATGTATTGCAGAAAGTGCTTGATATGCAAACACTATTCTGCATAATATACTATGTCTTTTATTCTAACAATTTTCTGCTGCCAAGAGATTACATGACCTAAACCTAGATGTTTCAAAAATATATATCATAGAAAAGTAAATTTATATATTAAACTCTTTATTCATTAACAGCTTTGACCTTTATTCACTTAACTAATCAGATGTGCTAACAGATGTTACAGAGATACAAACAATGATAATCTCCCTTGATAAAAATGATGGTAATATATTATCAACTACAACAAAGCAGTAACACAGCATGTTGAATGTAGAAAAGGTTCTCTAATTCATCAATGCTTTATCTTATGATGCTTTAATACATTATTATGGAAGTTTTATCATTGAACAAAATAATTGATGACATTTTATTCTGATTGTACTTAAACTGTACATTGCATCAGTAATTTATCCCAATAAAATTTGTTTTAAATAAACAAATGTCAAAACTATTTCTTTGATCACTTCCAAATATATTTAACAAAATGTATATGCAAATATAATCAAATACAAGAGGCTGTCAAAATGACAGCTAAATGGGATTTTATTACATTTTTTAGTGTTATTGTTAAAGCAATGAAGGGCAATAACTCCTGAACAACAATATTAAAAATCGTAATCTAATAATACCTTCATTTTGTCATTCGTAACAACATATAAAAAATTGGAAAGCATTGCTAAAGTTTCATAATCTATAATCTATTGCATGGAAACAACACAAAGTGTCTCTTTCCAATCAACCAAGGACATAACTCCTAAATGGTAAAAGTGAAATTGCCAATATCAAATATGACTTCTAGTTTGCCATCAGTTACTACATTTTAAAATTTGAAAAGAAGTTATTGTATGGTTCCTAAGTTTCATGGAAATGAAATCACAAAATGCCATTTGTCAGTCAATCAATGATCATAGATCCCAAACAACAAAAGTGAAGATAGTCAATATCGAATTTGACCTCCATTTAGTCTTCAGTATACATAACAACATATCAAAATTTTATAAGCATTGGCTGAACATTACATATGTTATCCCAAGGAAACAACAAAACTTGCATTTTCCAATTCATCAAGGCCCATAACTCCTGAACAGTAAAAGTAAAATTGTTAATATCTTACTTGTCCCCAATTGTGTCATCAGTAACAATGCCAACATATCAAAATTTAAGAAGCATTGAACTGCATAGAAACAACATAAAGTGTCATTTTCAAATCAAGTAAGGATCATTTCCCTGAATGGCAAACTTGAAAACGTTAATATCAAAATTGACCTCTACTCTGTCATCAGTAACAACATACTAAAATTTGAAAAAGCATTTGTCTAAGGGTTCATAAGTTATTGCAGGAAACAACTGGAGCCACTTGAGGCTGTACAACCCAAAATTAATAATTGAATTTCAATCAGAAAACCTGCTTCAGAGATATGTCTCACCTGTTTTACATAAAATATGACTTTTGAAGAGTATTTAGTATTCTGGACATACTTGGCATTAAACTACAAAGAAATTTTCAAGCAAATGAACTGACTGTGCTTGAATACCATCTTTATAGTTGTTGTAACAACATACCAAATATTCATGGACTATTATAGGTTTGTATTTCCTAAATGTACCTAATTAGAAAACAAAACTTTGTTGATAGCCCAATCACCAACAGAGCCCAAAATTCACTGGTAATACTACCAAACAAAGTGTGGTTCCTGTTTTATCAGGATTCTGTCAAAAATGAATTTATCCATGTTAACTATTATGTAATATTCCAATATCTTTGCTAATATATATTTTAACTATGTAATTGTTTAACTGTTTTGTATTTTATTACATCTAGGAGGTTTTCAACAGATATTTACAATGCATTGAAAAAAGGTTTCAGACCATATTTAATATCCTTAAGCATATAAAAATGTCAAAGGGCATAACTCCCACAACAATGATCAATTAATTTATCATTGAAGAGTGGAAAATCATTTTCAAATCCATAATAGTGCCTGAATCACTCATCTCCCCCTGTCCTAGACATATCAAATGAACCTTAACTTCCAATATAATATCAAAGACTCATGTAAATATATGCAAATCTAAATTTGCTTTCTTATCAATAATAATTCAGTCACACTGGCATATTTGTAGATCCTTTATTGCTGATATTTTTTTGTTTACAGCCTCTGTTTATTTGATAGATTTTTTCCTTGAGATTACATAAAAACTATTTATTAAACTGTTGACACAGAGATATGTCTCACCTTTTTGTTATTTTGATAGCATAATGCAAATATTGAATCCAGCTGTCAATATTTAAACATGTAAACTATGAAAAACATTCAAAGTCAATGAACCATGATTTATGGTGCAGGACTAAATAACCCAATGGAAATGAGAAATGCCTATGCTTATATAAAACTGAATACCAAATACCATTGACTTATCATAAGTGTTCAACTAAACACACACTTTAATTGTAAACAATGTAAAAGTTTCAAAGTTAATGAACTATGCTGAGGGGGTAGGGCCATATAATTGCAATGGAAAAGAGATTTGCAAATGCTAATACAACTTCATACCAAATATCATTGACTTAACATTAGCGTTTCCTCTTAAACCTTTCTAATCACAAAGTTAACATGTAAACTATGCAAAACATTTAAAGTCAATAGACCATGACTGAGGGGTAAGGCCAAATAATCTCCATGGAAATGAGATGTGCCACTACTTATGCATCCACATACCAAATATCATTGACCTACCACGAGTGGTTTTCTTAAACTGACCTAATCACAAACTTATACATGTGACCAATGTTTGTTAATTTCTGTGTCATTTGGTCTCTTGTGGAGAGTTGTCTCATTGGCAATCACACCACATCTTCTTATTTTCAAATGTAGGCAAAAGTTTCAAAGTCAATAGACCATGACTGAAAGGGGTAAAATAAATCTCCATGGAAATGAGATGTGCCAATAAAATGCTTCTACATACCAAATATCATTGACCTATCACTAGTGGTTCCCTTAAACTGACCTAACACAAACTAAATCATGGTAAGTAGGCAAAAGTTTCAAAGTCAATAGACCATGACTGAAAGGGCCAAATAAATCTCCATGGAAATGAGATGTGCCAATGCTTATACAACTGCATACAAAATATCATTGACCTACCACTAGTGGTTCCCCATAAACTGACCTAATCACACACTAATACATTGTTGACGCTGCACGCCGCGACACCATCAGAAACAGCATACCTAAGTCTCGCTTTTTACTCCGTCAAGGCAAGACAAAGTTGTTAATCAAGGGCAATAACTCCTGTAACAAATCAATTGATGGTTTCATACTGAATTTTTGTAGATCTTGTTTTACTGATGTTTTGATGTTTGCAATCTCTTTCTAACTCAGTATTATAATTTAGAAATAGAAATTACAAATGTAAAACAATTCAAACGAGAAAATATGGCCTGATTTATGTACAAAACAATAAAGGAAAAACAAATATGATATACATCAACAAACAACAACCACTGAATTACTTGCTCCTGACTTGGGATAGGCACATACAGAATGTGGTGCAGTTAAACATGTTTGCTGGCGACAAACCCTCCCCCTAACCTGGGACAGTGGTGTAACAGTACAATATAAGAACACTAACCCTCCCCCTAACCTGGGACAGTGGTGTAACAGTACAATATAAGAACATTAACCCTCCCCCTAACCTGGGACAGTGGTGTAACAGTACAATATAAGAACATTAACCCTCCCCCTAACCTGGGACAGTGGTGTAACAGTACAATATAAGAACATTAACCCTCCCCCTAACCTGGGACAGTGGTGTAACAGTACAATATAAGAACAAACTATAAAAATTAGTTGAAAAGAGGTTTATCTTTTATGTTTTTCAAGATATAAGACAAATACTTGTCATTTATACCCGCTTGTTTTATTTCTAGTGAATTAACCATGTTGTGAATTGGCAGGAACAAAATACACTAACTTCATACTTTTATACCCTTATGATCATTCCACATAAGTTTGGTTACAATTGGTTCAGTGGTTTCAAAGAAGATAAAAGTGTTACCAAAAAAATTTTGTTTGACTTTCATTGAAGAAAAATGTGATTTCAATATAGCCCCCACTACTAGAGTGGGATATAATTATCAAATCCTTTCTGACATTGTCCTGATCAGTTAAGAATTGCAGGAAAAGGAAAAAAACACTTTTGAAAATAGTGATGAAAAAACAAAATATTTGCACAAATAGGATTTGAAGTACATTCAACTAGGCAAAAGATGGATTTGATATTGTTATTCTAAAAGTTCACAATGGTTAAGTCAGAATAGAAAAAAATATTATATTAGCAGTGTCTGACAAATACATGTAACAGTACTAAACAACCTTACAGAAAAGTGCATTATAACCATGCACTTTAATCATGTGATTTATTCATGTTTAATATCATCTAAGACTTTCCTTATCCATCAAATAAACATTGCAATTTATTTCTAAGGAATTACACAATGTTTTTGTCAAATTTATTTCTCACAGTAAATATTGAATATGAACAGATTATGCTAGAAATTCCCATGATTTACTTATAATCATCTAGCAATTTAATGATTTTCAAAGGATGTCAAATAAATGAACCTATTTCATATCATTTACAGTAAGAAAATGAACAGTTAGAAATGCCTCAAGAGAAAGCGACTAAAATAGACAATGAAAGTACATGAGCACTTGAGACATGGTAGAAAATTGATGTAAGAAATCTTCACAAAATATCATATAAAAGCAAACATGTGCATAAAACAGTTTAATGAAACATCTTTTTGCTCTATGAATTGGATACAAACTTTTTGTGAATGTTTTTAAAACCTGAAATAGTATCAAGATTTCCATTTGGGCATTATAAGTGAGATGAGTGTCTGCAATCTGACATTAAACAACTATAGAACATTGTGACCTTAGTCCATAATATTTGATAAATATAAAGTCAGTCGGCTGGCGACTTTTAGCGATTTTCAAAATATTTTAGCGACTTTAATTGCACTTTCCTAGCCATATTATGTCCAGTTTATAAACAAAATAGCTTTCATACTAAAAATCACATTGAATAGCTAGTGTATTATCTTCTAGTACAATTCTAAAGTAAAAAGGATCACAGTACAAAGGGCAACAACTCAAACTTAAAACTGTCAAACTGGCTTTTGAATAATATGTATATGAACAATTTCAAATTAAAATGTTATAATTGCAAAAAATAAGAGCAAAGATTTACATAAACCTTACTAAATCAGAATAGAAACAGGACTTATGTATGACAGAAAAGAGAACAATCAATGAAAGAAAATGCATATGTAAGATAAAAAAAGAAGATTATTATTTTAAAGAAAGGAAATGATGGTGTAATGTTTAAGTTATCAATCCTGCCTGACATGTACAGTGTGCATATAGTAGGAACATGAAAAACTGAAACTGTTACTTACCATATTAAGGTTAGAGACATATTATTCTTTAGGACATGTACAATGTCATGAATGTAAAATTAGTAGGAACATGATAGAATTCGAATGAAACTGTAACTTACCATACTAAGGTTAGTGACAAACTCCTCTGCTGGACATGTAAAGTGTACAAATGGCAGGAACATGTTGTAGTAATCATACCAGTAAAAATACAGGATTGTAAGTCTGGGGTAATCTTTGATTCCATATAATAGAAACAGTGAATATCCAGGGTGTATTGACTGAAATATTAATACATATATTTGTAACTTTTTTTTTGCATAACATAAGGAAAACTTGCATAACAAGTAATTATTAGATTGGCATCATTTTGTACTTTGTCTGAATCAAGTTCCCCATAAGTTTTACCACAGGGTTTACATTTATCTAAATAGCTCATCTTGTAATGGATTCGATATGGGAAAGCTTAATCAATCTTGTTAAGGAGTGTAATGTCAATTGTCCACTTAGTTTCTTTAGATAAAACTCAAGCCAATTATGATGAAATAAAGGTCAATGTAACAGGCCATTTGGAAAAATGGCTATTTTATTCCCCTAGATGCATCTTCACACCAAATTATATGGTTGTAGGTGCTTATATATATATATGAGAACTAAACTAAAATACAAGATATTGCGGCATGAAAAGTATGTAAGAATAGTTGTCTATATTTTAAGATATTCTTACATCTCCAAAATGCTTTATTACTCCAAGTCTATTGTCACGATTGAGTATTTGACAACTAACAAACGAAGTCAATGAAGAAGGAAATTTAGGCCAATGTTACCTACTTGATCACAATCAGACAGGTGGATCTTTATGCAAAAATCTCCTGTCCATTAACTAGTCATTATTTATAAATGCTAATCTTACATGAAAATCATATAGCTGTCAACAAAGCAGCCTTTATTTTTTATTTAGGGGCCTGCTGAGGCGGCATGATACAACCGCAGAGGTTGAACCCTGAACAGTTGGGGCAAGTATGGACACAACATTCAAGCTTGATACAGCTATGAATTTGGATTGTGATTAAATATTTGACACAGCATAGGTTTCTGTCACAGAATGAATGTGGTCTAAGAACTTAAAAATTTTTAATTTACCTATTATGGTCCAATATCCAAAATCTAAAAGGTGTACATACGTACATATGTACATACAGACAGACAGGGGTAAAACTTAATGCCCCCTTTGTTACGGCGGGGGTATAAAAATAGAAGATGTGGAATGATTACTAATGAGACATTTTTTCACAAAAGCCTAAAATGGCACAGAAATTAACTTCTACAGGTCATTGACAGTCTTCAACAATGAGCAAAGCCCAAAGTGAAATCAGCAACATTACATAGTAATATCTAAGAATAAAATTCCTCTGCAACCATAACAGCCCATTTAAGTAAATCATAAAGGTATTAAAATAGAAAATGACATCATAGTCAAAGCTAAAAATAAACAAAAAACCTTAATCAGCAACATTTTACAGTAATATCTAATAAATTTATTCGCTGAGCGCAGCTGGATACCACCGCAGATGTCCAACCCTGAAAAGTTGCGGCCAAAATGGACACATTATTCGCGCTTGATACAGGTCTGAATTAGGATTGTAATTAAATATTTGACACAGAATAAGTGTAGTCAAAGAACTTAAAATTGGTTATATGATTTGAATTTATATTCGGTTTTTGCTTTTGTGCAATACACTATGCTGTTGATATTAACACCCCCACCCCCAAAATAAAATATTTGAAGAAATTTTCTTATTAATTTCTGAAATCTGAAATGAGAAAAATTGTAGCCCCACAAATTCTTATTTACCCCCAATTTTTTTCAACTCCCCTTTCCTTATTCCAAAATAATATCCATTCAAATTTCTAATGGAGTTTGCAATCATAAAATATTAAAATAAAAATGACATACAGTCATGGTTAAAATTAATATTAATTAATAGTAACTTCTAAAATTAAATTTACAGCTAATCATCTCAAGACAATCATCATTTCTTAATACACATAATTTACAAGCAGTGTAAGGGAGCCATAACCCCCCATAACCATCCCTTTGTTGTATGGAAACTTGTGGTATAATTTCAGAGAGATTCATACACTTAAACACAAGTTATTGTCTGGAAACTGCAAAAATGCTTATTTGGGCCCCTTTTTTGGCCCCTAATTCCTAAACCTTTGGGACCATAACCCCCAAAATCAATCCCAATCTTCCTTTTGTGGTTATAAACCTTGTGTTAAAATTTTATTGATTTCTATTTACTTATACTCAAGTTATTATCCGGAAACCATCTGTCTTCGGACGATGCTGACGAAGACGACGACAACGTGATACCAATATACGACCAAAATATTTTTAATTTTTTGCGGTCGTATAAAAATTTTTAATTTTTGCGGTCATATAAAAATAAAATTCTTTTGTAACCATAAAAGTCCATTTAAATACATCATAAAGGTATTAAAATAGAAAATGATATCATAGTCATGGCTAAAAATAAACAAATACCTTAATCAGCATCATTTTATATTGACAAATTTCCAATGGAGTTTATTATACTAAAGTTGTTGGCAAACTTCCAATGGAATTTATTAATACTAAAGTTATTGGCAAATTTCCAATACACATAATTTAAAACCAGTGTAGCTGAGATATTCAAATGAGTTTGAATTACAACCCCAATAAATTTGCAACCATAAAAGCCCATTCAAATACATCATAAAAGTATTAAAAAGTTTAAATACATCATAAGGCTATTAAAATAGAAAATGACATCATAGTCATGGCTAAAAATAAACAAAAAACCTTCATCAGCAACATTTTATATTGGCAAATTTCCAATGAAGTTTATTATACTAAAGTTATTGGCAAATTTCCAATGGAATTTATTAACAATAAAGTTATTGACAAATTTCCAATATACATAATTTAAAAGCAGTGTAGGTGAGATATTCAAATGAGTTTGAATTACCAACCTTACACTGCTTTTAAATTATGTTTTGTACTTAAGTAATTGTCTATTAACCTGGAAACCCTTGTTTTTCCCCCTTTTTTGCCCCTTATTCCTTAAAGGTTTGAGCCATAACCCCCAAAGCCAATTCTTACTTTCTAACAGAGTTTATTATACTAAAATTATTGGCAAATTTCCAATGGAATTTATTAACAATAAAGTTTTTGGCAAATTTCCAATATACATTATTTAAAAGCAGTGTAGGTGAGATATTCAAATGAGTTTGAATTACCAACCTTACACTGCTTTTAAATTTTGTTTTGTACTTTAGTAATTGTCCATTAACCTGGAAACCCTTGTTTTTCACCCTTTTTTGACCCTTATTCCTTAATGGTTTGAACCATAACCCCCCAAAGCCAATTCTTACCATCCCTTTGTAGTATTGAAACTTGTGGTATAATTTCAGAGAGATCCATACAACATTCCACAAGTTATTGTCTGAAAACTAGAAAAATGCTTATTTGGGCCCTTTTTTGGCCCCACATTCCTGTTGGGACCAAAACTCTCAGCATATCAAAGAACCCCATAATTCAATTTTTAATGAAATCAAACAAAGTTTAATTTTGGACCCTTCGGACCTCAATGTGGATAAATTTAAAAACGAGGCCCAAAATCCAAAAATCTAAATAAACGGTTAGATTCAGCATATCAAAGAACCCCATATATTCAATTTTTGTTGAAATCAAACAAAAAAAAGTGTAATTCTGGACCCCGATTTGGACCAACTTGAAAACTGGGCCCATAATCAAAAATCTAAAGACATGTTTAGATTCAGCATATCAAAGAACCCCAAGAATTCAATTTTTGTTAAAATCAATATAACTTTAATTTTTGACCATTTGGACCTTAATGTAGACCAATCTAAAACAGGGCCCAAAATCCAAAAAATTAATACACAGTTAGATTCAGCATATTAAAGAACCCCAAGAATTCAATTTGTGTTAAAATCAAACTAAGTTTAATTTTGGACCCTTTGGACCTTAATGTAGACCAATTTGAAAACGGGCCCAAAAATTAAGAATCTAAATATACGATTAGATTCAGCATATCAAAGAACCCCAAAATTTCAATTTCTGATGAAGTCAAACTATATCATTATTATTTGCTTTTATATATAAATCAGAAATAACCAACTTAAAATGCAAAATTTTAAAGAAATGAAAAAAGGAAAAAAAAATCCCCCCCTAAATTTTTTGAACCCCCTTATGATTAATCACCCCCTGCCCAAACTCAATCCCAGCCTTCCCTTTGTGGTATGGTACCTTGCAGTACAATTTCAGAGAGATCCCATCTTTGCTAGCCAAGGGTTACGATCCACTTCCCTCCTCTCCACCCTTGGCGGATTGAGATAGAATTTCGGAGACACAAGGTAATGATTTTCATTGGTTGCAGTCGAAACTCACTGCATCCAATCAAAAAGCGCCTATAACATGATCACGTGTAAATGTAGAAAGTGTATGTAAACAATTGCCACGTGCTTATTGTGCAACAAGTCTTTACATCCCTAAACATACGACTATATTTAGTGACAATTTGAATGTTTTTAATCAACTAATAGAAGTTCCTGTGTATGTTTCTTGCACAAATGCATTAATGTCAACGTATATATTCGTTTCCTGCTTTACCAAGTGTGTAGAATCTAGACGCTACCGTGTTTTTACCTCCAAATTGAAGAGTTCATGTGCTACCATTGGTCAAGAATAATGTATTAGGAATAGGCGTGACTTTAATCTACTGATAGATGGCACAACATTGTTATCACAAATGTTGGCTTAATCTGCCAAGGGTGGAGAGGAGGGAAGTGGATTGTAACTCTTGGCTAGCGAAGATGGAGAGATCCATACACTTGAACACAAGTTCTTGTCTGGAAACTAGAAAAATCCTTATTTTTGGCCCCTTTTTGGCCCCAAATTCCTACACGTATAGGGCAATTACCCCCAAACTCAACCCAGCGTTCCCTTTGTGATATGGAACCTTGTAGTACAATTTCATCAAGATCCATACACTTACACACAAGTTATTGACCTGAAACTAGAAAAATGCTTGTTTTTTGCCCCTTTTTGGCCCCTTATTCCTACAATTTTGAGGCAATTACCCCAAAATCAATCCCAGCCTTCCCTCTGTGGTATAGTACCTTGCAGTACAATGTCAGAGAGATCCATACACTAACACACAAGTTATTGTCTGGAAGTTACAAAAATGCTTATTTTTGGCCCCTTTTTGGCCCCTAATTCCTTAACTGTTGGTACCATAACCCCTCAAATCAATCCCAACCTTCCTTTTGAAGTATTGAACCTTATTGTAAAATTTCATAGAGATCCATTCACTTAAACTAAAGTTATTGTACGAAAACCAATGTGTCTTCGGACGACGACAAAGACGACGCCGCCAATGTCATACCAACATACGATTTTGCGGTCGTATAAAAACACAACCCTGTTTTAGTTAAAAAGTCCCGTAACTCAATAAGTTTTAATCTTATTTTCACCAAAAAGTATACAGATTGTTTGACCATCATAAGAAACAACTATGTTAAGTTTCATGAAATTTTGATAAGTTGTTCTCAAGTTACGGTGCGACATGTTTACAACGGACAGACTGACGCTGGACATTTGTATACCATAATACCTCCCGTCAAAATTTTGACGGGCGTATAAAAAGGTAATTCATAAGAAGAGATAACAGAAATCAACATAAATACTGCTCAGTAGTGTACAACATACAACAACCACCAACAACAAAATAAAAATTCCTCCAAAAACAGACAAACAAACAAAGACAATAAAAATCAAAATCACAAACAACAAAAAATCACGTTCCAAATAGCCTGACTTGGTACTGAGTGGGGTCAAACTACTTTTATGTGTGCAAAAAGTGGCTTATTGTAATTTGGAAGGGTACTCCAGTTGTCAACTTCAACTTCAATAAGAAAACCAGCTAGTTAGGACTGCAGAAAGGAGGAGGTGTGCAAAGGGTCATTTTCGGCCTACAAAAATAAGGTAATACAAAACCAGGCGATTCAAGCTCAACTGTAATCAACAACATATATACAAACATTGCGTTAAATTATTAAGTCAGTACTTGCATGCGTCTATATTTGGGGGTACAAAAACTAATTAAAAAATTACCAAAACCATTGTTTTTTCACAGAAACAAGTAATAGAGCCTACTTTGTGACATCAAAGCTGCATATATTGTGAATTCATGGATAAAAAACTTCTAGTTTGAACTTTTCCATTACCTTAGCTTTAAAAAAATTGAAAGTTCACATTTCAGTAAAAATACAGGCCAAAAGGACCCTGATACCTGGTCTTTTCATAAAATTAGAAAATTTTAAAAGTAGAATTCTCTGAATATTGAAATATCTGTCTAGTTTGTTTGGGAAATAGTTTTTTTCAACCTAATACTTCCATAAATCTGAAATTTAATGACAAGAAAAATATTCTACCTTATACTCCCATAAATCTGAAGGAAGTTTCATTCCTGTTTCTCTCAGGCTATCTATAGCTGTTAAAATGGCTGCCTTATGTAATGGTACAGATATGTTCAATATAGATGTCAGCCCTTCTTCATTTAAAGCTACTAACAGTCGTCCATCTAAAATTTAAAGAATCAGAACTATCATGAGACCTTACAATTGGAATGACTGAAAATCAACATAAAAAATGGGGAATGTGTCCATGGTACACAGATGATGCCCCCGCTAGCATATCATATAAAGTTATAAAGGGAAATAACTGAAGAACAGTTAAAGTGACACTACCCAAATTTGTAGTTGATCTGAGTTTTGTGGTAATAAGCATTGTGTATAAGTTTCATAACATTTGGTTGAGGCAAACTAAAGTTAGAGAACGGAAACAAAAAATTTAGCAATTTTTCCATTTGTAAAGGGGCAAAACTCTAGAACAGTAAAAGTGACACAACCAAAATTCAAACTTGATCTGTATTTGGTGGTAATAAGCCATGTGTATAAGTTTCATAATATTTGGTTGAGGCAAACTTACGTTAGAAAATGGAAACGAAAAATTCAGCATTTTTTCCATTTGTAAACGGGCTTAACTCTAGAACGGTTAAAGTGACGCCACCAAAATTCAAATCTGATCTGTGTTTTGTGGTAATAAGCATTGTGTATAAGTTTCATAACATTTGGTAGTGGCAAACTAAATTTAGAGAATGGAAACCAACTTTGAGACGTACGGACGGACGGACATACAGACAGACGGACGGACGTACAGACGGACAAGGGTAAAACTTAATGCCCCCTCCACTATGGCGGGGGCATAAAAATACGTCATGATGTCTCACCAACTGCAATACTTGTATATATTGTATTTAAAAGGGCAATGAACAAAGCCTGTCAGATGCACAGGTTCATAAATGCACAATAGTTTTTGAAGGAACAGGCACCATTCTTAAAACATTAGATTGCTGGAGTGTACCATGATGTCAAGGTCATATGGCATATATCAGAAGCACATATAAATATACACATTCTAAACATTGTACATTAAAAATGTTGTTCACTGGCATCAAAATTAATGAAAAACATAACCTGACAACTGGGTGGTGAAAATGGGATCAAGACAATATGATATATGCTAGCTAGAGGGGTATATACTTCAATTTCAATGATAAAGTCATTGTAAAACAGGATTCATCCTCAACACTTAACATGGTCAAGGCCATTTGACATATATGAGACAGAATTATACATCTACCAATATATCCACATACCAATTTTACTAACCTATCAGTATTATTGTCCTTGAGGAACAGCTCTCACCCCAAATGAAAAACTTAACCTGATCACTGGAGGGCTAATATGAAGTCAAGGTCAATTGACATATATATGTGAACAAGGCATATCTTATTTTTTATAATTATTTATTATATTCCTACCCACCAATCCACACATCAAAAGTGTTTACCTATCAAGAATTGATACTAATGAACATGTCTCAACCTAAAATTAACCTGAACATTGGAGGATTAATATGAGGTCAAGGCCATTTGTCATATATGAACCAGACATACACTCCTACCCACCAATCCATACACCAATATAGTTGATCTATCAAAAATTGTTACTAATAATCATGTCTCAACTTAATAACTAAACCTGACCATTGGAGCATGAAAAAGGCAGATGTCAGATGGACATACAGTATAATCAACATACCATATATTGTTGACCTATTATATACAATCACTCTAGAACAGACCTCATCCTGAAAACTTAACATGACCAATCCAGTATGAAAATGAGACAAAGGTCATGTGACAATCACTCTAGAACAGACCTCTTCTGAAAACTTAACATCACTCCAGTATGAAAATGAGGTAAAGGTCAAGTGACAATCACTCTAGAACAGACCTCATCCTGAAAACTTAACATGGCCACTCCAGTATGAAAATGAGATAAAGGCCATGTGACAATCACTCTAGAACAGACCTCATCCTGAAAACTTAACATGACCACTCCATTCTGAAAATGAGACAAAGGTCATGTGACAATCACTCTAGAACAGACCTCATCCTGAAAACTTAACATGACCACTCCAGTATGAAAATGAGATAAAGGTCAAGTGACAATCACTCTAGAACAGACCTCATCCTGAAAACTTAACATGACCACTCCAGTATGAAAATGAGATAAAGGCCATGTGACAATCACTCTAGAACAGACCTCATCCTAAAAACTTAACATCACTCCAGTATGAAAATGAGATAAAGGTCATGTGACAATCACTCTAGAACAGACCTTATCTTGAAAACTTAACATGACCACTCCAGTATGAAAATGAGATAAAGGCCATGTGACAATCACTCTGGAACAAACCTAATCCTTAAAACTTAACATGACCACTCCAGTATGAAAATGAGATAAAGGCCATGTGACAATCACTCTAGAACAGACCTTATCCTGAAAACTTAACATCACTCCAGTATGAAAATGAGACAAAGGTCAAGTGACAATCACTCTAGAACAGACCTCATCCTGAAAACTTAACATGACCACTCCATTTTGAAAATGAGACAAAGGTCATGTGACAATCACTCTAGAACAGACCTCATCCTGAAAACTTAACATGACCACTCCAGTATGAAAATGAGATAAAGGCCATGTGACAATCACTCTAGAACAGACCTCAACCCTGAAAACTTAACATGACCACTCCAGTATGAAAATGAAACAAAGGTCATGTGACAATCACTCTAGAACAGACCTCATCCTGAAAACTTAACATGACCACTCCAGTATGAAAATGAGATAAAGGCCAGGTGACAATCACTCTAGAACAGACCTCATTCTGAAAACTTAACATGACCATTCAAGTATGAAAATGAGATAAAGGTCATGTGACAATCACTCTAGAACAAACCTCATCCTTAAAACTTAACATGACCACTCCAGTATGAAAATGAGATAAAGGCCATGTGACAATCACTTTAGAACAGACCTCATCCTGAAAACTTAACATGACCACTCCAGTATAAAAATGAGACAAAGGTCAAGTGACAATCACTCTAGAACAGACCTCATCCTGAAAACTTAACATGACCACTCCAGTATGAAAATGAGATAAAGGCCATGTGACAATCACTCTAGAACAGACCTCATCCTGAAAACTTAACATGACCACTCCAGTATAAAAATGAGACAAAGGTCAAGTGACAATCACTCTAGAACAAACCTCATCCTCAAAACTTAACATGACCACTTCAGTATGAAAATGAGACAAAGGTCAAGTGACAATCACTCTAGAACAGACCTCTTCTGAAAACTTAACATCACTCCAGTATGAAAATGAGGTAAAGGTCAAGTGACAATCACTCTAGAACAGACCTCATCCTGAAAACTTAACATGACCACTCCAGTATGAAAATGAGATAAAGGCCATGTGACAATCACTCTAGAACAGACCTTATCCTGAAAACTTAACATCACTCCAGTATGAAAATGAGACAAAGGTCATGTGACAATCACTCTAGAACAGACCTCATCCTGAAAACTTAACATGACCACTCCATTTTGAAAATGAGACAAAGGTCAAGTGACAATCACTCTAGAACTGACCTTATCCTGAAAACTTAACATGACCACTCCAGTATGAAAATGAGATAAAGGTCAAGTGACAATCACTCTAGAACAGACCTCATCCTGAAAACTTAACATGACCACTCCAGTATGAAAATGAGATAAAGGCCATGTGACAATCACTCTAGAACAGACCTCATCCTAAAAACTTAACATCACTCCAGTATGAAAATGAGATAAAGGTCATGTGACAATCACTCTAGAACAGACCTCATTCTGAAAACTTAACATGACCATTCAAGTATGAAAATGAGATAAAGGTCATGTGACAATCACTCTAGAACAAACCTCATCCTTAAAACTTAACATGACCACTCCAGTATGAAAATGAGATAAAGGCCATGTGACAATCACTCTAGAACAGACCTCATCCTGAAAACTTAACATGACCACTCCAGTATAAAAATGAGACAAAGGTCAAGTGACAATCACTCGAGAACAGACCTTATCCTGAAAACTTAACATGAACACTCCAGTATGAAAATGAGATAAAGGCCATGTGACAAACACTCTAGAACAGACCTCATCCTGAAAACTTAACATGACCACTCCAGTATAAAAATGAGACAAAGGTCAAGTGACAATCACTCTAGAACAAACCTCATCCTGAAAACTTAACATGACCACTCCAGTATGAAAATGAGACAAAGGTCAAGTGACAATCACTCTAGAACAGACCTTATCCTGAAAACTTAACATGACCACTCCAGTATGAAAATGAGATAAAGGCCATGTGACAATCACTCTATAACAGACCTCATCCTGAAAACTTAACATGACCACTCCAGTATAAAAATGAGACAAAGGTCAAGTGACAATCACTCTAGAACAAACCTCATCCTGAAAACTTAACATGACCACTCCAGTATGAAAATGAGACAAAGGTCAAGTGACAATCACTCTAGAACAGACCTTATCCTGAAAACTTAACATGACCACTCCAGTATGAAAATGAGATAAAGGCCATGTGACAATCACTCTATAACAGACCTCATCCTGAAAACTTAACATGACCACTCCAGTATAAAAATGAGACAAAGGTCAAGTGACAATCACTCTAGAACAAACCTCATCCTGAAAACTTAACATGACCACTCCAGTATGAAAATGAGACAAAGGTCAAGTGACAATCACTCTAGAACAGACCTTATCCTGAAAACTTAACATGACCACTCCAGTATGAAAATGAGATAAAGGCCATGTGACAATCACTCTAGAACAGACCTCATCCTGAAAACTTAACATGACCACTCCAGTATGAAAATGAGATAAAGGTCATGTGACAATCACTCTAGAACAGACCTCATCCTAAAAACTTAACATGACCACTCCAGTATGAAAATGAGACAAAGGTCAAGTGACAATCACTCTAGAACAGACCTCATCCTGAAAACTTAACATTACTCCAGTATGAAAATGAGATAAAGGCAATGTGACAATCACTCTAGAACAGACCTTATCCTGAAAACTTAACATGACCATTCCAGTATGAAAATGAGATAAAGGCCATGTGACAAACACTCTAGAACAGACCTCATCCTGAAAACTTAACATGACCACTCCAGTATAATCAAAGTGCTGGATAGCACCTCTGGGAAGTTTGCAACTATAGATGTGTATTTTTTCAAATAGGTTATAGATGTGTATTATTTTAAAGATGTATTCAATCACAGCTTTGATATTTTAACTAAACCATTTTCTTTTTTCATAAAAGTTTGTCATATAAAATTTTGATATTTTCTATTGCAACCTTGAACTGTTGTTCTAAAATAATCAAATATACAATAAGCTCTGTTAATTTCTTTATGTGCCCATGCCATATCTAGGGCCTGTGATTTTATAGTATTTTTTCCATTCGTAACTGGGCATAACCCTAACAACAACAGTAAAATGACGGCACGAAATTCAAACTTGATCTTGGTGTTGTGGTTAAAAGTATTTTGTATAAGTTTCGTAACATTTGGTTGAGGCACACTAAAGTTAGAGCACGGAATTGAAAAAAAAATCGTAAGTGTTCCATGGAACCCGTGTTTCGCCTACCTTTGCTGTTAATCGAGGCTCAACAAAAATGAGGAAAAATTAATAAAATATTCCTCTCTATACTATCTTTTGATTGTAAGAAGCTTCTGTCCAAGTTTGGTAAAAATCCAGGATAGTTTATGAATCTAATAAATGTTTTAAAAATAACTGCAGACTGTATGTAATGTTAACTGGAAGAAAAGCTAAGTCCATTAAGTAAAATGCGGAAAAACAAGAACAAAATTTTAACTAAATTTCCTTCTAGATACTAGCTTTTGATCATAAACAAGCTTTTGTCCAAGTTTGATACAAATCCAGGATAGTTTAAGAAAGTTATTAAAATTTTAAAACTTTAGCCACAGAGTGAATGTAATGTTTCCTGGCAGAAAAACCAAGTCCATTTATAAGTAATATACTGAAAAAATGGATTTTTTTTTTTTACAAAATTTACTTCTGGGTACTATTGTGTGATCATAAACAAGCTTCTGTCCAAGTTTGGTAGAAATCCAGGATAGTTTAAGAAAGTTATTAAAATTTCAAAACTTTAACCACAGAGTGAATATTTGTGGATGCCTCCGCCGCCGCTGAAATGTAGGATCGCTATGTCTCGCTTTTCGACAAAAGTCAAAGGCTCGACAACAATCAGTTTTAAATTTGTAAAGGGCATAACTGTAAAGGGCATAACTCTAGAACAGTAAAACTGACGCCACTAAAACTCAAATTTAATCAGTGTTTTGTGATAATGAGCATTGTGTATAAGTTTCATAACATTTGGTTGAGACAAACTAAAATTAGAGATCGTAAACAAAAAATTCAAGCAACTTTTCCATTTGTTAAGGAGCATAACTCTAGAATTGTAAAATCGACGCCACCAAAATTCAACTTGACCTGTGTTTTGTGAATAAGCATTGCGTAGAAGTTTCATACAATTTGGTTTAGGAAAACTAAAGTTAGAGCACAGATGGGATGTACGGACGTACAAACAAGTAAGGGACGTAAATACTTACAGAAGAAAAAGGGTAAAACTTAATACGGTGGCGACATAACAATAGCAGTATGACGACATGAATAAAAAGTTTATATACCGTTTATGTACACTAGATTCATAGAGGTGCTAATAACCCGGCTGTAACACATTTTATAGTTGATGCTGTGAAATTTAGCATTGAGACAATAACATTTGAGATTTTGGTTTGTCATAATTATTTGGACTAGCACTAAGAAAAGAAAGTCATTTTCCTATTACATGGACAGATTTTATTTAATCATGTAAATAATTGCTACAGCACTTGTCTTGATACACTGAGTTATTCTAAGTAGAAGCTGACTTGTCTGCCTTATATATCCTTGTAACGATTTGTGAACAAATGTAATTGTTAATGGTAACGCTGAGGAGGCTGCGATATGTACGAACTGTCGTTCAGTCAATGTTTTCAGCTGTCAGTTTGACCCACGTGACTGAGTATGCTGGACGAGTGAAGGTCCTTAAATCCACATTGGAATGTGAAATAGCTAGTATTTAAATAGCGGAATTTAAAGTTTTCAAATGTTTTGGCATCAAAACATTCTGATCGATGTTTTAACAAAACATGCACCTTTCTATCATAGCCGGTATTTACCTTTACTCATCGATGGCGTGTGACATAAGCCATATGATTATCGAGTATTTCTGTCACCTGTGTATAATTGTTCAATCAAACTTTTATCACTTGTCAATTATCCGAAGGCTTGGTCAAAACATATCCGTAATGTCAGCCATACGGGATTCTTTCGATACACTCGGACTTTTACTTATTTAATAATAAACATTTGTAAATATCGTACATAGTAAAAAAAAGCGGAAAATGTTCATTCATGAAATATTCATGAATGAATTAAACGCTGTCTCGCGTAGATTTCTTTGATTTTCTCTTCAGCGCATGGAAGATCCAAGTAATGTTTGTGATAGTTATTTTCAAAATGAAGTTAAATTCATCTGAACTGTCAGTGAACATTCATTCCTTTTTATTCAAGCTGTAATCTTTTCAAAAGGACTCAAAATTTCAAAAGAATCTTCTTACAATCAGTATTCAAACACTAGTACTACATTATCTTGGAGCAGAACATTTGCGATAGTCTGTCACCGGAAGTTTGAGGCCGACGCCTAAGGAAAGTATTGCTATAGGGGTCAAGTGACAATCACTCTAGAACAAACCTCATCCTGAAAACTTAACATGACCACTCCAGTATGAAAATGAGACAAAGGTCAAGTGACAATCACTCTAGAACAGACCTTATCCTGAAAACTTAACATGACCACTCCAGTATGAAAATGAGATAAAGGCCATGTGACAATCACTCTAGAACAGACCTCATCCTGAAAACTTAACATGACCACTCCAGTATAAAATGAGACAAAGGTCAAGTGACAATCACTCTAGAACAAACCTCATCCTGAAAACTTAACATGACCACTCCAGTATGAAAATGAGACAAAGGTCATGTGACAATCACTCTAGAACAGACCTTATCCTGAAAACTTAACATGACCACTCCAGTATGAAAATGAGATAAAGGTCATGTGACAATCACTCTAGAACAGACCTCATCCTGAAAACTTAACATGACCACTCCAGTATGAAAATGAGACAAAGGCCATGTGACAATGACTCTAGAACAGACCTCATCCTGAAAACGTAACATGACCACTCCAGTATGAAAAGGAGATAAAGGTCATGTGACAATCACTGGCTGATATGAACAATGTCCATACATATTATTGTATTATATAGGTGAAAGTGGGGATAAGACATCGACAATAAGTCACCGTATTTGCTACCAAATATTTGTCCAAAACACAAGTGGTCACCATTAAACTATCACAATCAATAAACTGTTTCAACACAGGTTGAGGAAAACAAGCTATTTTTTAAGACTCTCCAGTTTTTGTCTCCTGTTCAAATTTTTTGATCAACATACCAATTGACTTATTGATGAAGTTATCTCTGTATGATTCTGTCCATGGCATACTTGATAACCATGCATTAACATCCTCTACTGTCCAGTGTCTGACATGCTTCTTTGTCAGTAAATCATCATCAGTGTTTCTCCAGTACCATACCAAGTATATAATCTACAAAAAATATGCACTTATTTTACAGTAAAGTTTGGGTACAGTACCAAAAAATCTCCATGGAAATGAGATATGCCAATGCTAAGTAACAACTGCATACCAATTATCATTGACTTCTCATAAGGCCCTTATATTGATCTTAACTCAAACTTTTAATCATGTGAACTATGGAAAATTCACCATGATTGAGGAGGTGATGCCTAAGATTCTCCATGGAAATGAGGTGTACCAATGCAACAACAAATGCATACCAAATATCATTTAAGATTCCCCCTCAACTGACCTAGTCACTTACTTTAATATATAACTATTCAAAAAGTCTCAACATCAATAGACAATAACAAAGGGACTGGGCCCAAAATTCTCCAAGGAAATCAGATTTGCCAACTTTGATAACAAAAATCAATATCTACAGTTTCCTTAAAAAAACATTTCTTAACTTACTGATACAAATTATGACCCAAGCTGCACAAGCAACTCATTTAAATGATTTATCATAAATTTAATGGAGAATGTGTTCATGGGACACAGATGATGCCCCGCTTGCATATAACGTTAAAAAGGGACATAACTCAAGAACGGTATAAGTGATGCCACCCAAATTCAAACTTGATCTGAGTTTTGAGGTAATAGCATTGTCTAACATTGGGTTGAGGCACCTTAAGTTAGAGAACGGAAATGAAAAATTCAGCAATTTTTCCATTTCTAAAGGGCATAACTCTAGAACGGTAAAAGTGATGCCACTCAAATTCAAACTTTATTCGGTTTTGTGCTAATAAGCATTGTGTATAAGTTTCATAACATTTGGTTGAGGCAAACTAAAGTTAGAGAACAGAAACCAATTTCGGGACGTACATACAGATGGACAAGGGTAACACTTAATGCCCCCATCGCTGTGGCGGGTGCATAAAAATATTTTCAATACAAAAAATAACCAATTTGTATACTGTTCTCTTTATTGAAAATGCACCATGTGTTATTCATACAGACAAACTTATGTTCTCTCAATTGTAGGGTTATCATTCACACTTAAACAACAAACAAAAAGGGGTTCATTAAATAATCACTGTATGACAAGTGCTTTTGTAAACAGTTCATTAGTGAATTGACAACAAGGCAGTTATATTCATATATAAGTAAACTCAAGTTTGGTCAGTCATTATTGTGATATACATATTATTTCACTTGATTTTTATAAGAAAGTTAGAAACCTTTTAATACTTAAGTCAAAGTCATAATTCCATTTTGTTACTTGTCTGGCAATAGATTGAAGTATTCAATTAGGCTGACGATGGATTCTTAGTTATACCTCTAATATCACAAACTGGAAACTCTTATGGTATTGAAATTATCAGTAAAAAACATTGCAAGCTAGACTTGTTTGTGAACTGGTAATATTCTAAAATTGATTACAACTAATAACATTTTAAAGCAGATTTGTAACCTGCTACCCTTTCATTTACTCACTGTAACTATTCCTAACATGCAAAGTATCCCAGAACAAAAATCTGCACCATTTCTGTTCCGGTTTCTTTCCCAGTTAAAATTGATTGAGTTAGATGGCACAGTGACTGTCATAGCTTTGTCATATTGCTCTACCAGTTTTTTCATTTCTGATGTCATAATAGTAGATTTTCTTTCCTCTATCTTTTCTTTGAAAGCTTTTTCTGTCAATTTTCTAAAAATAAAAATGTCACAATTTTATGCCTCTTAATCATGCATGGCATAGGTTAAATTCAAATTTTGTCAAGAGCTGTGCATGAACTTTCTCTCTAAAATCCTGATTCCATCAGGCTGTGTGATTTCAATGGAGAATATCTGTGAAAAACGTATACATTGATGCTAATGAAGAAAGCAAATCAGCTTAAAACATTTTATCTTATTTCACCTGCCAATAGATGCCAATATCCTCTATTGCAGAATTAACAGATGTTGGCAACTAAAGCAGTAATAGCAGATGTTGGCCACCATTGCAAGGTTCTTTAAAACTATTAAATCAGTCTTATATGAAAATGTGATATTCAGGTTGATGGCCCTCATTTGCCATTTATACCTTGTAACTGAAGGCAATACATTAAACCTGTTGGCATCTATAAGAAATTAACTTTCCTGAAGAATTCAACAGAAACTAGATGTGTCGGAAGGACACTAATGGCCCTGCTCGCAAAAAAAGCTTGAAGCCATTTTAGAAGTAGATATTTGAGAATAAAAGTCTTTATACGGTTTAAGTCCAAAGCCTGCAATTTCGGCATAATCAGTGGAGCAGAACCAAACATAAACTCCACCTGTAATTCATCATAGTTGACTCACATACTAAACATCAGCTCCATATATATGTATGTGAAGACTTTAAGAAAAAAGTCCATATAACTATTTGTTGCAGAATGACGGAATGACAGATAAGGGTAAAACTATATGGCCCCTATATGAACCTTGATCACTGATCAATGAAATGAGGTCAATGTCTGGTGGTCCTTGTCTGACAGACAAATTAACCTTGCGAGGATCCCATATACGAAATATAGCCAGTCTATTACTCATTATAAGAGAAAAAATCACAAGACAAAAAAAAATATACAGTTTTTTAAGCAGTCACTGAACCATGAAAATGTGGTTAAGGACAATGGACATATGACAGATAGAAACATCGTAACAAAAGGCGTTTGTATACAATAATGAAGCATCAAGGTTTTCCACCTTCTGAAATATAAAAGCTTTATACAAGAAGTTAAGGCCACCACCAGAATAGCATCCCTATGTCAAGCATCCTGCAACTTATGTTGCAGTTTAGACAAAAACTTAAGCTGTTGACATCAAAATTTTTAAGGTAACACAATTGTAATTTTCAAAGATTTATTTTCAATACACAACTAGTGAAGTCAATTTTTTAAACCCTTACAAATTTTTATTATCAATCCGAGATTTGTTGCAGCATCTTTTTCAAAATTGTTTTATCAAATTTGACTCTATAAATTCTAATAATAAAGTTCAATTGAATCCAATCATTGATGAAATCTTGATAAGAAATCTCCTGAAATAGCTGGTGACTATAATATGAAAACAAATAATGTTAATAAATTATAACCTGACAATTTTTATAACATGAACAGTAACTACTATACAGTCAAAAGATAGTAGCAAAAGTGGAGGAAGTCAGGATATTTGTTTTCAAAAATATGAGATTTGAACCTCCATCTCTGGAAATTAGCTTTCGGGAAAGATTTTTTCAATAAACAATTCTGGAAGGCTCCCATGTAAATCCCATCATTGCACAATTAAAACTTCTACTAATTTCAGTTTATTTCAATACATACCTAATAAGACTATTAATTTCAGGCTTTTCCCTGTACTGTTGTCTACAGACAGGACATTCTTTTTTCTTTGAAGTTGAAAACCACTGTGCCAAGCATGGACGACAAAAATTGTGACCACATCGTAATGTTGTTGGAAATATCAAAATATCATAACAAACACCACAGTTAACATCGCTCTGTTCTAGATCATTTTCAAAATCAGCAACTGTTTCCCATTCGTCATCCATGTCATTATTTCCTTCCTCACTTTGGCCTTGAAGGTCTTTTTTAACAGTTCTCATCACAGACATTACCTTCTACCTTCTGTTTCTGAAATTTATAAAAAAAACACATACAATATCAATGAGACAAATATCCCAAAAAGCCTAAAGGACAAGGATGTAAACAACAATAGGTTATTACAGCCTTTAACAATGAGCAAAACCAATCACAATTTTAATATTCAGCTATAAAAGGCACCAGGATAACAATATATGTGAAACAATTTAAAAGAGATAACCAACAGCCTGATAAAAACATGATATTCATCTTATCGCATCTTATGGTGTGTACATTTTACAACTTGTACGGTTTGCTAGAATTTGTTCTAATGAATCTGACTTAAATGAGCATAATGTTCCATTAACATAAAAGTTACTTTTACAGTTGTGATCAGCTTATCTGTAAGTATAACATTTTTCAAAAACAAAAACTCTCATCCTACCTTTTATTGTAATGTTGTAAATAGAACTAGAACATTGAAAAATGATCTACTTAAACTCTTAAAGTTCTTACATCTTTCAACAGCAATGGCTACAGGTGTGATTTACAAACTAATTCAGTTAAAATGGTTCGGTTTTACAATGGTCTGAGGATTTAAATTACTTGCTGGCCTCTCACAAATTCTGCTGGTTTCAATTTTTTTCTTAAATTTTATGATTAGAATTCTTATGCTGTTAGTAGTCTTTTAAGGTCTTTCCACTCCGTTAGGAAAGACCTTATTGTTTTTCTAATGTTTTTAAGGTCTTTCCACTCCGTTAGGAAAGACCTTATTGTTTTTCTAATGTTTTTCTTTTTTTTTTTTTTTTTTCTTCCAACATTTTTTGACATGCCCGCCTCGTTTCTATTACAGTTATGAAGACCAAATTAGAACCACCGATAGACCTCATCATGGAGTATTACCAGATGACCCTGTTAAGAATTTCATCATCCCTTTAGAAGTTATCTCCCTTTATTGGGTTTTTCAACATGGCCCCCTGCTTGTTTTAAAGATATCATGACTTTATTTGTACTATAGGTAGATCTCATCATGACGTATTACCATATGAGGCTGCGTGAGATTTCATCAACTCCTTTGAGAGTTGCATCCCTTCAAGCAATTTCTTTTATTTGCATTTTCTTAAAATTATTAGAGCTAGAATCGATTTGAAAACGGCAGCATGTACAGGAACAGATTGCAATTTTAATAAACAAAACAATTATTTTGATATCAACCCTTATAAGGAGTTGTTACCCTTGAAAATTATACACAATTTTGAAAAATTCTATTTCGAGAACCGGAAGTCGAGAGACTTATGACCTTCACCAATAATTTCTAATTCATGTGACCTTTAATTTGCACCCAAGGTCAAAGGTCACTGAGTGCAAAAAAAATTTACGCTGCAATTTCAAGCTTACATATTAAGAAAACGATAAGAGTTTGCTGCATACATACTGCGTATAAAATGTTCCTCTCGACGAGCTCTACATTTTATACATTAAGCTCAAAACTGTCCGACCATCTGTTCAAAAGTTGCAACGAGATAATTCTTAAAAGTATAGTATTGTGTGTATATCTTTTTAAAAGTAACAGATATCAACCTACTATTAATTGCAAAGATGAACAGTATTTTAAGACCTTCAATTTGAGGTCAATGTCAGGTCATGACGAAATTTTACCTTGACCTTCAAAGTGTACTATGACCTTGACCTTGTGATATTTGAAAGGTCCTGAGCTGAATGGTGGTAGTCGCATGTCTCTACGACTTCCGGTTCTCAAGATTGGTATTGCATCATATATTTGATGATTCATTGTGACCTTGATGAACTTCCGCAATGTCCCAATTGTTTTTCTAAAATGTTGTCCCTTTACTGTAGATCATTTTACTTTTAACAGATTTGAGATATCTGTTGTCGTTTTAGAAATAATGCACTTTGAAATTTTATGGCGGAGGCATGTATTTCTGAATCAACAACAGGTAACCAACTGAAATTATCAGAAATAGAAGAGTTTAACATGGTTATATGTTTGATTAAATACCAAAAATATTCAACGAAAAAACCCCAAAACATCGATTTGAAATTTTCATGTTTTGCATTGACTTTGTAAGTTTCATAAGTTCTATTTATACAATTGATATTGCATCATCTTTGCCACTTTGCCAAATGCAGTCATTATGCATATCAAATTGAAGGTCTTAATGAACTCTACTCAAAATGAAAATTTCAAACCCCTTTTCATCCCAGTGGGAAGGGTGGGGTCATTAAGTGCAAAAATTAAAACTTCTCAGATGGTTAGGTTGTCGATATCAAATGAAAGTCCCTAAAGCGTACATTTCAAATATCAACTTGACGTCCCCAAAAAATGGGTTGGGTGGGGTCATTGAGTGCAGAAAATAAATTATCTTCTAAGGTAAGGTTGTTGTATATCAAATGAAAGGTCATAAAGTGTACATTTCAAATATCAAATTCCTGTCCTCCAAAAATGAGGTGGATGGGGTTATTAAGTGCAAAAATCAAATTTTTAGAACATGGCGTTGTCGCATATCATATGAAAGATCATCAAATCTACATTACATATATCATACTTCCGATATCAAAATGTAGGCGGATGGGGTCATTAAGTGTAAAAGTGAAAATTTTCAGGAGGTATGCTTGTCGATATCAAATGAAAGGTCTTAAAGAGTACATTACAAAACATCCATTTTACAGGAAAGACCTTTCAATTGTTTTACAAACAATTGAGATACTAGTGTTTTTTTTTTTTCTTTTTTTTTTTTTTTCTTCCAACATTTTTGGACATGGCCTCCCTCGTTTCTATTGGAGGTATCAAGACCAAATATGGACCATCGATAGACCTCATCATGAACTATTACCAGATGACCCTGTTAAGGATTTCATCATCCCTTTAGAAGTTATCTCCCTTTTATTGGTTTTTTCGACATGGCCCCTCGTTGTTTTAAAGATATCATGACCTTATTTGTACAAAAGGTAGATCTCATCTTGATGTATTACCATATGAGGCTGCGTAGGATTTCATCATCCCTTTGAGAGTTATATCCCTTGAAGCAATTTCTTTTATTTGCATTTTCGTAAAAGTATTAGAGATAGAATTGAATTGAAAATGGCAGCATCTACAAGAACAGATGGCAATATTAATAAACATAAAGAATTAGTTTGTTATCAACCCTTATAAGGAGTTTTTCCTTTAAAATTATACACAATTTTTAAAATTCTATTTCGAGAACCGAAGTCATAGAGACTTGGCACCTTCACCAATAATCTTTAATTCATGTGACCTTCAATTTGCACCAAAGGTCAAAGGTCACTGAGTGCAAACAAAATTAACGCTGCAATTTCAAGCTTACATATTATGAAAACGATAAGAGTTTGCTGCATACATACAGCGTATAAAATGTTTCTCTCGACGAGCTCTACATTTTATACAATAAGCCCAAAATGTCCGACCGTCTGTTCAAAAGTTACGACAGGATAATTCTTAAAAGTATAGTATTGTGTGTATATCTTTTAAAGGTAACAGATATCAATCTACTATAAACTGAAAAATGATCAGTATTTTAAGACCTTCAATTTGAGGTCAAGGTCAGGTCATGATGAAATTTTACCTTGACCTTCAAAGTGTATTATGACCTTGACCTTGTGATATTTGAATAGTCAAGTGGTCCTGAGCTGAATGGTGGTAGTCCCATGTCTCTCGACTTCCGGTTCTCAAGTTTGGTATTGCATCATATATTTGATGATTCATTGTGACCTTGATGAACTTTGGAATTGTCCCAATTTTTTATACAATGTTGCCCTTCAACTGCAAATCATTTATCATTTAACAGATTTGAGATATCTATTGTCGTTTTAGAGATAATGCACTTTTAAATTTTATGAAGGGGGCATGTATTTCTGAATGAACAACAGGTAACCACCTGAAATTTTCAGAAATTGAAGAGTTTAACATGGTTATATATTTGACCAAATACCAAAACATTCAATGAAAAAAACCCAAAAATCAATTTGAAATTTTCGAGTTTTGCATTGACTTTGTAAGTTTCATAAGTTCTATTTATACAATTGATATTACATCATTTTGGCACTTTGCCAAATGGGGTCATTGATATATCAAATTGAAGGTCTTAATGAGCTCTACTCAAAATGAAAATTCTAAACCCTTTTTTCATTCCAGTGGGAAGGGTGGGGTCATTTAGTGCAAAAATTAAAACTTCTCAGATGGTTAGGTTGTCGATATCAAATGAAAGTCCATAAAGAGTACATTTCAAATATCAAATTGACGTCCCCAAAAATGGGTTGGTGGGGTCATTGAGTGCAGAAAATAAATTGTCTTCTAAGGTAAGGTTGTTGTATATCAAATGAAAGGTCATAATGTGTACATTTCAAATATCAAATTCCTGTCCTCTAAAAATGAGGTGGATGGGGTTATTAAGTGCAAAAATCAAACTTTCTAGAACATGGTGTTGTCGCATATCATATGAAAGATCTTCAAGTCTACATTACATATATCATACTTCCGATATCAAAAATGTAGGTGGATGGGGTCATTAAGTGTAAACAGTGAAAATTGTCAAAAGGTATGCTTGTCGTGTATCAAATGAAAGGTCTTAAAGAGTACATTACAAAAACATCACTTTTACAGGAAAGACCTTTCAATTGTTTTACAAACAATTGAGATACTAGTGTTTTTTTTTTTTTTTTTTTTTTTTTTTTTTTCTTCCAACATTTTTTGGACATGGCCTCCCCTCGTTTCTATTGGAGTTATCAAGACCAAATATGGACCATCGATAGACCTCATCATGAAGTATTACCAGATGACCCTGTTAAGGATTTCATCATCCCCTTTAGAAGTTATCTCCCTTTTATTGGTTTTTTTCGACATGGCCCCCCCTCGTTGTTTTTAAAGATATCATGACCTTATTTGTACAAAAGGTAGATCTCATCTTGATGTATTACCATATGAGGCTGCGTAGGATTTCATCATCCCCTTTGAGAGTTATATCCCCTTGAAGCAATTTCTTTTATTTGCATTTTTCGTAAAAGTATTAGAGATAGAATTGAATTGAAAATGGCAGCATCTACAAGAACAGATGGCAATATTAATAAACATAAAGAATTAGTTTGTTATCAACCCTTATAAGGAGTTTTTTCCTTTAAAATTATACACAATTTTGAAAAATTCTATTTCGAGAACCGGAAGTCATAGAGACTTGGCACCTTCACCAATAATCTTTAATTCATGTGACCTTCAATTTGCACCAAAGGTCAAAGGTCACTGAGTGCAAACAAAATTTACGCTGCAATTTCAAGCTTACATATTAAGAAAACGATAAGAGTTTGCTGCATACATACAGCGTATAAAATGTTTCTCTCGACGAGCTCTACATTTTATACAATAAGCCCAAAAATGTCCGACCGTCTGTTCAAAAGTTACGACAGGATAATTCTTAAAAGTATAGTATTGTGTGTATATCTTTTTAAAGGAACAGATATCAATCTACTATAAACTGAAAAAATGATCAGTATTTTAAGACCTTCAATTTGAGGTCAATGTCAGGTCATGATGAAATTTTACCTTGACCTTCAAAGTGTACTATGACCTTGACCTTGTGATATTTGAATAGTCAAGTGGTCCTGAGCTGAATGGTGGTAGTCCCATGTCTCTACGACTTCCGGTTCTCAAGTTTGGTATTGCATCATATAATTGATGATTCATTGTGACCTTGATGAACTTTGGAATTGTCCCAATTTTTTTTATACAATGTTGCCCTTCAAATGCAAATCATTTATCATTTAACAGATTTGAGATATCTATTGTCGTTTTAGAGATAATGCACTTTTAAATTTTATGAGCGGGGCATGTATTTCTGAATGAACAACAGGTAACCACCTGAAATTTTCAGCAATTGAAGAGTTTAACATGGTTATATATTTGACCAAATACCAAAACATTCAATGAAAAAACCCGAAAAATCAATTTGAAATTTTCGAGTTTTGCATTGACTTTGTAAGTTTCATAAGTTCTATTTATACAATTGATATTACATCATTTTGGCACTTTGCCAAATGGGGTCATTTGATATATCAAATTGAAGGTCTTAATGAGCTCTACTCAAAATGAAAATTCTAAACCCTTTTTCATTCCAGTGGGAAGGGTGGGGTCATTTAGTGCAAAAATTAAAACTTCTCAGATGGTTAGGTTGTCGCATATCAAATGAAAGTCCATAAAGCATACATTTCAAATATCAAATTGACGTCCCCAAAAATGGGTTGGTGGGGTCATTGAGTGCAGAAAATAAATTGTCTTCTAAGGTAAGGTTGTTGTATATCAAATGAAAGGTCATAATGTGTACATTTTAAATATCAAATTCCTGTCCTCCAAAATGAGGTGGATGGGGTTCTTAAGTGCAAAATCAAACTTTCTAGAACATGGCGTTGTCGCATATCATATGAAAGATCATCAAGTCCACATTACATATATCATACTTCCGAGATGAAAATGTAGGTGGATGGGGTCATTAAGTGTGAAAAGTGAAAATTTTCATAAGGTATGCTTGTCGATATCAAATGAAAGGTCTTAAAGAGTACATTACAAAACATCACTTTACAGGAAGACCTTTCAATTGTTTTACAAACAATTGAGATACTAGTTTTTTCTTTTTTCTTTTCTTTTTTTCTTCCAACATTTTTTGACATGCCCTCCCTCGTTTCTATTGGAGTTATCAAGACCAAATATAGACCATAGATAGACCTCATCATGAAGTATTACCAGATGACCCTGTTAAGGATTTCATCATCCCCTTTAGAAGTTATCTCCCTTTTATTGGTTTTTTCAACATGTCCCCCTCGTTGCTTTTAAAGATATCATGACCTTATTTGTACAATAGGTAGATCTCATCATGATGTATTACCATATGAGGCTGCGTGAGGATTTCATGAACTCCTTTGAGAGTTGCATTCCCTTGTAGCAATTTCTTTTATTTGCATTTTCTTAAAAGTATTAGAGATAGAATCGATTTGAAAACGGCAGCATGTACAGGAGCAGATGGCAATGTTAATAAACATAAACAGTTATTTTGATATTAACCCTTATAAGGAGTTATTTTCCTTGAAAAACATACATAACTTTTAAAAATTCTATTTCTAGAACCGAAGTCGTAGAGACTTGGGACCTTCACCAATAATCTTTAATTCATGTGACCTTTATTTGCACCTAAGGTCAAAGGTCACTGAGTGCAAAAAATTTACGCTGTAATTTCAAGCTTACATATTAAGAAAACGATAAGAGTTTGCTGCATACATACTGTGTATAAAATGTTCCTCTCGACGAGCTCTACATTTTGTTCATTAAGCTCAAAACTGTCCGACCGTCTGTTCAAAAGTTACATCAAGATAATTTTTAAAAGTATAGTATTGTGTGAATATCTTTTAAATGGTAACAGATACCAACCTACTATAAACTCAAAACATGATCAGTATTTTAAGACCTTCAATTTGAGGTCAATGTCAGGTCATGATGAAATTTTACCTTGACCTTTAAAGTGTACTATGACCTTGACCTTGTGATATTTGAAATGTCAATATGCTCCTGAGTTGAATGGTGGTAGTTCCATGTCTCTATGACTTCCGGTTCTCAAGTTTGGCATTGCATCATATATTTGATGATTCATTGTGACCTTGATGAACTTCGGAATTGTCCCAAATTTTTTTCTATAATGTTGTCCTTTCACTGTAGATCATTTTACCTTTAACAGATTTGAGATATCTATTGTCGTTTTAGAGACAATGCACTTTAAAATTTTATGAGCGGAGGCATGTATTTCTGAATCAACAACAGGTAACCACCTGAAGTTATCAGAAATTGAAGAGTTTAATATGGTTATATGTTTGACCAGATACCAAAAACATTCAATGAAAAAAACCCAGAAAATCAATTTGCAATTTTCTTGTTTTGCATTGACTTTGTAAGTTTCATAAGTTCTATTTATACAATTGATATTGCATCATTTTTGGCACTTTGCCAAATGGGGTCATTTGATATATCAAATTGAAGGTCTTAATGAGCTCTACTCAAAAATGAAAATTCTTAACCCCTTTTTCATTCCAGTGGTAAGGGTTGGGTCATTTAGTGCAAAAATTCAAACTTCTCAGATGGTTAGGTTGTCGATATCAAATGAAAGTCCATAAAGCGTACATTTCAAATATCAAATTGACGTCCCCAAAAAATGGGTTGGGTGGGGTTATTGAGTGCAGAAAATAAATTGTCTTCTAAGGTAAGGTTGTTGTATATCAAATGAAAGGTCATAAAGTGTACATTTCAAATATCAAATTCCTGTCCTCCAAAATGAGGTGGATGGGGTTATTAAGTGCAAAATCAAATTTTCTAGACCATGGCGTTGTCGCATATCATATGAAAGATCATCAAGTCTACATTACATATATCATACTTCCGATATCAAAAAGTAGGCGGATGGGGTCATTAAGTGTAAAAGTGAAATTTGTCAGAAGGTATGCTTATCGATATCAAATGAAAGGTCTTAAAGAGTACATTACAAAACATCACTTTTACAGGAAAGACCTTTCAATTGTTTTACAAACAATTGAGATACTAGTTGATTATGTTTCTCTTCAGCAACTGTATTCAATCATCAGGTGTGTTTACCTTAGCTAGCTTCCTGTAGTAGTGAGCACAGTCAGATAGGCAATAGGCAATTCCATCTATTCTTTATAGAAATTCTTTTTTTCTCATTTACTTGTATTTATATTTTATATATCAAGTTATCGGCAATTTGTACATTTTCCCTTTGATCTTACTGCCTGATATTTTCAAGATCATGGACAGGACTTGATACTCGAAAATATTAGGCAATTATGTCATGTATCAGTGCAGCAAAGTCACATGTTCATGTCCATCTGTGTCAATTTATCAATAAAATGCATGCGACTTCATTCATACAACCGAACAACTATCACATCGTTTTGTATGCATAAAAATAGTTTTACTTATTATTTCATTAAATTTCATATTTTCAACCAAAAAAAAATACAGCTGTGCTCCGCATTTTTAAAGTTTTTTCGAATAGACAGAAAAAATATTACAGTCATTCCTTATAATTTAATTCTTAATTCAATTTTTAAGGAGTAAATCATGAAAAATATTGATGAGATCACAGTCACATGACTAAATTATGTCTATGAGCTGACAGACAAAAAACTTTCAGCCAATCAAAAGACATCCAAAATTAAATCATATATATATATATATAAAGTGATATAAAATGTATAACATAGAAAATAAATGTGGATTGTGTCCACATGTGGACACAGATTATGCCCCTGCTTGCATATCATATAGTTATAAAGGAACATAACTGAAGAACGGTAAAAGTGATGCTACCCAAATTTGAACTTGATCTGAGTTTTGTTGTAATAAGCATTGTGTGTAAGTCTTATAACATTTGGTTGAGACAAACTTAAGTTAGAGAACGGAAACTAAATATTTTGCAATTTTTCCATTTATAAAGGGGCATTACTCTAGACGGTTTGAGTGACGCCACCAAAATTCAAACTTGATCTGTGTTTTGTGGTAATAAGCATTGTGTATAAGTCTCATAACATTTGGTTGAAGCAAACTTAAGTTAGAGAACGGAAACTAAAAGTTTTGCAATTTTTCCATTTATAAAGGGGCATTACTCTAGAATGGTTTGAGTGACACCACCAAAATTCACAGACGGACAAGGGTAAATTAGAGAACTTAATGCCCCTCCACTACGTATTTAGGTGGCATAAAAAGTTCGAGAATATTATATTAAAAATCTGAAACATGTCTCTTTGTTTTGTGGTAATAAGCTCTCCTTGGTTGAGGCAAACTCAAGTTAGAGAACGGAAACCAATTTTGGGACGTCGTACATACGTGTACCCATAATTAGCTGTTTCATGTACCCATAATTAGCTGTTTCCAAGCAATTCTAGTTGAATTGTGTGATTGCTCAGTGTTAACTGTAATGAACAGTGCTATTATCACAAAGTAAGAAATACACTTTTCAATCTAAGATACCAGCATATATTCTATTTGTCAAGGCCTGTCCTCCTTTCCGTGTTTAACATATCACCAAATGTAACTTATCACCAGATTGTGTGCTGAGCAACACAGCAGATGGTTACTCATCTAGAGCACACGAGTTCAGTTTTATTGTTGCTCAACCTTTAGTTTTATGGGATGTTTGTAGTGGACTATTTATTTTGAATTTACATTGTATCATAGGTCAAATTTATTTGTTCAGTGTATGTTCAATGGTGTTACTATGTCCTTTGATTGAGTTAAGCTATTTCAGTTGATATTTTATAGTGTGTCTTTCTATGTTGTGATGTTACACTATTGTTTCAGAAAAAGGGTGAAGGTTTGGTACCATTAAAACGTTTAAACCCGCTGCATTTGTTTGCACCTATCCTAAGTCAGGAATCTGATGTTCAGTAGTTGTCGTTTGTTGATGTGGTTCATAAGTGTTTCTCGCTTTTATATAGATTAGACCGTTGGTTTTCCGTTTGAATGCTTTTACACTAGTAATTTTGGGGCCCTTTATAGCTTACTGTTCGGTGTGAGCCTAGGCTCCGTGTTGACTTTGACCTATAATGGTTTACATTTATAAATTTGACTTGGATGGAGAGTTGTCTCATTGGCACTCATACCACATCTTCTTATATCTATTATTTTTCTTTCCTTCTTTTTTCTTTAGATCATGGTGCTGGATGTTTATTTATAACGTTGGCTTTTTATTGCCCCCTTGTATCTTCTTACAAGTTTTGTATAATGTTTTAATTACCACTCACATTAAATTTGAGTGGCACATGATTTAAATATTTTACTATTTCTGGAGTATTTATCTTTTTAGATCTTTTTCAACAGATCTTTTGCATTTTCTTAATTGTGCAACACCTGTCTCATATTAAACATGAAACTGTAAATATACATATTTTGTGCAGTCAAATTAAATTGTAAAAAAATGTGAAAAATAGTAATTGACCATATCCTTTTGTGATGTGAAAAAATATGTTTCTGACCATAAAACAGGTTCAAGGAATTATAACATTGACCACTTCACCCAGAATATCTAGATTTGTACCTTGCAGTATAAATGTAACTGAATTAGCCATACATAAAATAAACTGTTATCACCATGATCACAGAGATATATCTCACCTTTTGTAATCTTGATAATGCAAATGTTGAAATTAAAATAGCAATACTTTATCATATAAGTTATGCAAATATTCAAAGTCGATGAACCATGACTGAAGGTACATGGCTACACAATCTCCATGGAAATGAGATATGCCAATGCTAATAAAACTGCATACCAAATACCATTGACTTATTATAAGTCATCCCTTTAAACAAACCTAAACACAAACATTAACTTGTAAACTATGTAAAAGTTTCAAAGTCAATGAACCATGATGAGGGTCGTGGATATATAATCGCCATAGAAACGATACTTGCAAATGCAAATAAATTTGCATACCAAATATCATTGACTTAACATTAGCATTTAATCTTAAACTGATCTAATCACAAACTAATACATATAAACTAAGCAAAAGTTTCAAAGTCAATAGACCATGACTGAGGGGGCAGGGCCAAATATTCGCCATGGAAATGAGATGTGCTAATGCTTATACAACTGAATACCAATTAACATTGGCCTACCACTAATGGTTCCCCTTGAACTGACCTAATCACAAACTTATACATGTAAACTACGCAAAATTTTAAAGGTCAATAGACCATGACTAAGGGGGTGGGGCCAAATAATCTCCATGGAAATGAGATATGCCAATGCTTATACAACTGCATACCAAATATCATTGATCTACCACTTGTGGTTCACCAAATAAACTAGACCTAATCACAAACTAATACATTGATTTAATTTTTAAATAGGCTTTGGATTTTTATTAAATATTTGGCCTCAAGCATTATTGAAGAGACATTTATTTTGTCGAAATTAATATCTGGTGAGGTAAAATTGGAACCAATAATGGTATAACCACTGGGTCGATACCAACGTTGATGGACTTCTAATTCCTTACAGTATCACCAGCCCATTAGCTAGTGCTTCAGTCCTGGCATAAAAGTATGGATATTGTATTATTGAAATTTGCTTTTATTAGTTTTGGAAATTAATTTAAATAAGCAGATCTCCCGCATGTAAAGTTCTGATTTTGGTGATACTCTTTGTCCTTTTATGGTTTTATCAGCTCCTTCAATTTTAGAATAAATTTTGGATCTTCAAATATTTTGGCCTCGAGCATCACTCAAGAGACATTTAATGTTGAAATGCGCATTTAGTGCATTAAAATTGGCATTGTTAATGTCAGACCCACCAACTATCCCATTTTTGGCGGTATCATCCCGAGTTTCATGTCTCAACCCAAATCTCGATATCGAGAATGTAAAACAATTCAAAATCTGCCTGAAAAAAATATTGGTTACAGATTTTGAAGTTTTTCTGATCAAGTTCTTTAAATCTACAATTTTACCTGGCGACATATTCATGACAAGTTTACGACCCCAGGCTAATCAACGGTCACAACAGGTGTCATAATTTGTTGTTACAGGTTATCTGCTTGTCTGATAGGTCATAACGATCCTCAAAATTTATTAATTTGTAAATAGAATCAGTCAGTCATGTTAGTCAGCATTTCAATTTTAATCAATTTATCATACGATCACAATTAACAACATTTACCGTAGTTTCATGACAAAATCGTAATTAACTGAAAGATGAAAACTGTAATGAATTCATTAGAAAACATTGTTTATCTTGAAATCTGTTAAAATTTTTAAAATCAGAAGTGTTTCTGTCCGGTTCTGATTTAAAATCAACCTAATATTGTATTTACTTCTACTGTGTATAAGCCTCCCCCGATAGGAGCACAAGAAAGATAACTCAAATTTTATCCATTTTCTCATTAATACCAGAAGTCCATTACTAGACGAAGTGTGCAACCGCCTATATAGTAAGGCGATCACGTTGTCCCCGTACTTCCAACTGTGATTGAAACGGGATTTGAGCAAGATTGCTATTAATAGTAACAAAAATCAATGGCCAAATTTTTTGCGATGCATTCTCGGTAGAGATAATTTATGCAAAACACTCTATAACTTAATTAGCACACTGTTGAAAATAATGTTTGACCATGGACGTGTTAATGAATAGCAGATCCTAGCATATTATATCAGTGTCATGAGTCATTATTATGGTTTTAATATTAAATGATAAATATGTTTGTATAATTTATCAATTTAAAAACTACAATTATCACCGTAGAAAAATTGTCAGACGGAATATAAAAGCTCACTTCTTATTACAATAAACGTTTGGTTTTAGAGTTAATTGTGAAAAAATTGTCATTAAAAAGTTGGCAAGGAAGAATTAAGTCTGAGAATTGTGTATCCATATACAGTACAAGTAACACTGGATTAGGAATGAGTTTAATAGGAATAAACATTCTATTATATTTATTTTAAGAATATATGTTACGAATTACAAATTTCAAGAAATAAGTTTTTTTCAACATGTTTAAAGTTACAAGGGAATTCTACAGATATAACCATTTTTAGCAAAATTAACAAATTGTAACCTCAATTTTGAAAAATAAAGTAATCCCTGGAATTGTCCGGTTCCAACAGTAAACCCCTTTCTTACAAGTGTGGGATGTATACATTAATAGCAGCAGCGTCAGGTTGGATTATGGACTTTAAATCCAGTACCTCGTGTATTCAGGATGAATGTTACGATCTCTGATGTTTTATATAACACTTGCGACAACTCTTTGATGGGATATGTATGATATATTTGCCATTGAACATAAAGCTAGCAATACACGATAAATCAAAACTTTAATCCGCATGATCTACAGATGTCTTCAGTCTTGTGAGTATAAAACAAAATAAAATGCTCCGCTGGGCGCAGCTTGATATGACCGCAGAGGTCGAACCCTGAACAGTTGGGGCAAGTATGGACACAACATTCAAGCTTGATACAGCACTGAATTTGGATTGTGATTAAATATTTGACACAGCATAGGTTTCTGACACAGAATGAATGTGGTCTAAGAACTTAAAAATTTGTAATTTACCTATTCAAACCATATCATTATTATTTGCTTTATATATAAATCAGAAATAACCCATTTAAAATAGAATATTTTAAAGAAAATAAAATCCTCCCCAAATTTTTGAACCCCTAATGATTCATTACCCCAAACTCAATCCCAGCCTTCCCTTGTGGTATGGTACCTTGCAGTACAATTTCAGAGAGATCCAAACATTTGAACACAAGTTATTGTCTGAAACTAGAAAATGCTTGTTTTAGGCCCTTTTGGCCCCATATTCCTAAACGTTTAGGCAATACCCCAAACTCAAACCCAGCTTTCCTTTGTGATATGGAACCTTGTAGTACAATTTCATAAAGATCCATACACTTACACACAAGTTAATGTCCTGAAACTAGAAAAATGCTTGTTTTTTGCCTCTTTTTGGCCCCTAATTCCTAAAATTTTGAGGCAATTACCCCCAAACTCAATCCCAGCCTTCCCTTTGTGGTATGGTACCTTGCAGTACAATTTCAGAGAGATCCATACCCTTGAACACAAGTTATTGTCTGGAAACTAGAAAATGCTTATTTTGGCCCCTTTGGCCCCTTATTCCTAAACGTTTTGGGCAATTACCCCAAACTCAATCCCAACCTTCCTTTTGTGATATGGAACCTTGTAGTACAATTTCAGAAAGATCCATACACTTACACACAGTTATTGTCATGAAACTAGAAAATGCTTGTTTTTGTCCCTTTTGGCCCCTAATTCCTAAAATTTTGAGGCAATTACCCCAAAATCAATCCCAGCATTCCCTTTGTGATATAAAACCTTGTGGTACAATGTCAGAGCGATCCATACACTAACACTAAAGTTAGAGTGCGAAAACCAATGTGTCTTCGGACGACGACATACCAATATACGACCGCAAAATTTTTTTCCTTGATGCCGTTAGTTACCGAGACATAATTCGTCAACACAACGTTCTATTTAAAAAAAGAGGCACTTATGACTATATTTTGACAAAAACAACTATATCTTTTAAATAGACGATACATTTTTAGTCCGACACGGCAGATTTTATAGTTCTCATTTGCCTTTGCGCGATGAAAAATGGTACCAATGTATTCGTTTATAAAATTTTATATCATTTTCTAAATGTTGAATTAAAATGAAGTTAAATAATTGGCAATAAGAAGTCACTGCACTAAGTCGGCTCACTTCACTTACAACAAACTGATAATTAATCAAACACTCAAGGAGACTAATTAACAGCTATCTGTTTGATGATAATATTTGTACCCATGATTCCATAGTTATAAAACGAGATTTGGGAGGACCACCTATAGGGCTTTCCACTGATAATGGGGACATTGTGATCGCCTTACTATATACTATAGTACAGCTTCCACACTTCGTCTAGTAATGGACTTCTGTTAATACTGATACACTAACTCAAGATCTGTCTTCATGCTTCTAATTTTAGGACATTAAGGTTTAGGTCTTTTGAGTCATGGTGCAAAGATAAGAAGGTCTTTGGAGGGGGAGAAAGGAGGGGGTCTTCACTGTGTATCTTTTATTTTTTTTAGGCCATTTTACTCTATTCTCAAGTTATTTTGCTAATTGATAAGTACAAGAATCATGAAAATAAAAGAAATCAAGGCTTATTAGCTCATCATCAGTATTTCAAAAGAAAAAAGAAGAGATATTTGTCTATTTCAAGAGTAAAAAACAGTGCACACAGAAACTCCGCAAAAATTGTAACCCTTAAAAATTCTAGTCGCACACAAAATCCCCTATGGGGATTTTCAAAAGTTGGCAGGTCTGTAATGTTATCAGGTTATTATTTGCAGTTTCAATCACCTATATATATATATATGTTGTGCAAAAATCTAGTGTCCAAGTCAATCAATATAATTCACTACAAACATTACAGGCAGGGACTACTTAAACCTTTTTAAAAAATAATGTTTATTTTGTCACCTTTTGGGGGAAAAAGGGTGGGGGGGTGGTGCAAAAAAGGAATCTCAAAATTCAGGGAAGGTTTTTTAATTTTCTGAGGCTTCAGATGCATTTGAATTTTATTTAGCTAGTTGCTGTCAAGAGCACAGGTTTGTCTGTATTTAGAGTAATTTTTCTAATGTAAAGACAGTGTTCCAGCTAGGTCGTTTTCACAGGGCGGTCCGCCCGCCCTTTCCCGAGTGCCGCCCTGTGCCCTTTTTCTGACGCCTGTGCCCTTTTCCAGACGCCTGCCCTTTTCTCAAGTCCATGCCTTTATTTTCGTAATGATTTGATGAAAATACTATTATTCTATCTGTCTTCATATTTATGACAGGTTTATGACCCTCAGCTAATTAACATTTACAGCAGGTGTAATAAGTTGTGATTATAGATAATCCTCTTATCGCCATCGATGGGTCGTTAATCCGTTAATTAAACCTCATGATTGACCATTGTAATTATTTTCCCCATTAAATTCGGTCAGTCAGCATTTCAATTTTAAGATTTCTCAAAAGACCACAATTTACAGTTCGTTTATCCATAGATGTTTTTGTAATTTCGCCAATTTAACAAAATTGTTTTTCCCCGAGTGTTCATTTAATTTCATAATTTCTCAAACGATAACTTATTCCAGCTCAGTTGACGTAGTTTCGTCATTTGAACGTATTTTCGTCACATTTTATAATAATTTTCATGAAATCTTTTGACAATTTCGATTATAAAGATAGAACTTCAATAATATTTTCACGATCCAAACGTGCTTTCTTTGTAATGAATCGCGCATGCGTTAACGTATCTTTATAAATAGACACTTAAATGTAAATACAAAATCATTTATTTTCAAATTAACTAGAGATACAAATATTTATTGTACTGAGCAACTGAATTTAAAAAAATGATAATTTCTTGCCTTTACTTTAAACACAAACCAATCCGTAGATGAACCCCGATTCATTCTAAATTTATTATCCTCTTGTCACTTCCTGTTTTCATTTCGCTTAAAAATCGAAAGTAATGTAAACGTGATCTTTTCTTGATATATTTAAAATAGACAGTCTTTTTAATCATTCCAAGCTCATAAAAATGAATTCCAAATATCGATTTTAAATGGTTTCACAGGGATATTGATTATGCAGTGAAATAGTCATTACAATTTCATTTATGCTGTGAATGATTCTTTGCTTTGAAAAAGAGGAACCCGACTTTTGTTGATCAAAATGTCCCCTCAAAATAACTGAAATTGTGAACTAAGTTTCTGTATCCTTGTTCTAATCTTCATATTTAAGCATCACACTAGTAGAATCATACCATGACTGCCTACATTTGTAGCATACATAAGGCCTTCAAAGGTCCTTGTCCTTGCAGGACTAGGGCATATGTATAGCTAGTAATATACATCATTGGTCCCTTACTGTTACCCAAAATAAGGTTGATTTTCATCTAGCGTAAAAGTTACTAAACCCTCTCAAAACTCCTAGCTGAAACCCCTTGCAGTTTACATAGGACATGCCCTTTTTGAAATATCAATCATCGTGCTAAAGTGCCCTTTTCATGATTGGCTCCCTGCCCTTTTGAAATCCTAGCTGGAACACTAAAGACTGTCAGATTTTTTGGGATACTGAGGTGGAAATAGTAATTTTAAGAAAGTATGAGAAATCATATGTATGTTTTCAAGCAACTGTTCTATTTCAATGATGTTTTCCCGTTTTTTCAAAGCAATTTCACCTTCATTATGAAAATCTCCCCCTATTCAATATGGCTGCAATAACTGAGAAGGGGCCTATTCCTTATGCAGATTCTGAGTAACTCCTCATGATCCTTAATTAAAAAAAATCATGATTGTACTTAGTATCAAAACATTTCTGAATGCTCTAATTGTGTTTCATAAAGATGTTTACTCAATGTATAAATGTATGTTCAGTAGAAATGGATCTCTTATTGTAGATTATTTTCTCGGTTCTTGATTTGAGTGTTGTTGTTTTCTGTTTCCAAACAAACCGAAAGTATAAAGCAGCCGCTTATAGCATATAAATTTACGATATGTATATTCATTCGATAATAATAATTTATCAGACACTTAATTTCAGAAATTATTTCAATTTGCTTATTTCATGATTGTTTCTAGGGCTTACTGAATTAAACATGTGAACAATTTTGTGTGTGTTTAAGCGACAAAAATGGAAGTCACAAGAAAAAGTGAGAGGGCTTTTCAAATCTATATTTTATAAGTCCAAGTAATCATCAAATGTCCCTGCCAATCCTATTAGTAAAAATCCTCCAAAATTTAAGTGTTGTTTTTACATCAGATAATAATGTATTGTTAATGTCTGAAAAGTATGTGAAATATCTTGTGATCATTATAATTTCTGTCCGACTATCTTTAAAAAATAAAATCCGAACAATAGGCTGATTACAAGCATATCAATCGAGTAACAGATACAGACAATATACAATATAAAAATAATATGAGGAAGGCGCTACCTTAATTGCCAGCTTAATACCAAGACTATGTCCTACTATATTGATTGATTGTTGGTTGCTTAACGTCCAGTGGCCAATATTTCATGCATGTTCAGGACGAATGTCCTAGATATACAATATAGGAAAGGTGTACTGACATAAGAGGTCTTTAAACTCATTAGTTCCAATTGGAGCTTCGTTACTAGAAGCCATATTAATTATGTGTATCAGCGGGGATAAATGTGAAAGCATAAAAAGGACCTTCATCAGAGGCAGAATGGTGATTAAATATGAAAATGGCCCAAAATAATGAATGTAAGCATTGTCATTTATATAAATCACCAATAAATTCATTTCAGCAGAAAACAATATGGACCATAGCATAGTATGGTTTTGTCGAGTCAGATTTTTCACACGAAAAGGCTTCAACGCTATCAATCAAAACTATTTGTTCAAAATTTAATGAAGGTACAAAATGTATGGGTAAAATCTGGATTCAGAATGTGTTTTGTCCTCTGCTTGAACAGAATATTTTTTCTCAACAATTTGGGAATCAGAATACTTTTTAAGAAAAAAAAATACCCTCCCACCTTTTGAAGTTCAATGATCGTTCCTGAACATTTTCATCTGAACTTATCATTTATTTTAGACAAAACTATATCTAGACATTCATAAAATATAGTATATGCCAATACACATAGTTAACAGCGCCTGTTGATGCTCAATGCCTGACGGTTTCGATCCAAGGGATCTTCATCAGTGGGTTAATGTTTGCACCCTATTTATATAGAATAGATACCGCAGTTAATTCTGAACCGCGGTTAACTCTGAACCATCTGTTACCATGGTTACCGATTTATATAAATAGGGTGCAAACATTAACCCACTGATGAAGATCCCTTTGGATCGAAACCGTCAGGCATTGAGCATCAACAGGCTGCTGTTAACTATGTGTATTGGCATATACTATATTTTTATGAATGTCCTAGATATAGTTTTGTCTAAAATAAAATAATAAGTTCAGATGGAAAATGTTTAGGAACGATCATTGAACTTCAAAAGATGGAGGGGTATTTTTTTCTTAAAAAATATTCTGATTCCCAAATTGTTGAGAGAAAAATATTCTGTTCAAGCAGAGGACAAAAACCATTCTGAATCCAGATTTTACCCATACATTTTGTACCTTCATTAAATTTTGAACAAATAGTTTTGATTGATAGCATTGAAGCCTTCGTATGAAAAAATCTGACTCACAAAACCATACTATGCTATGGTCCATATTGTTTTCTGCTGAAAATGAATTTATTGGTGATTTATATAAATGACAATGCTTACATTCATTATTTTAAATATTTTCATATTTTTCTTTCTTAGCAAATCTTACAAAATTTAAAACAATAAAAGATTTGTTTAACTTCAAAACTATGAATACTGTTATACAATCCATAACTTTATTAAATTATTTTTTTGTTGATTTTCATGAAGAGGTGGAGGATTTGAAATATCTTTTTCATCAATAATATCTAAAAGTTGTAGCTGTTTTTTGTTATTTTGTATTGCAAACAACGCTTTCTGTTTGTTGAATTATTTTTTCTTTCTAAATTAGCTGGATGTAACTTTTTTGTTCATATTCTATTCCCAGTTTCCTGCATCTCATATATATTTGATCAGCAAGAGGATCATTCTGATTGTTAAAAGAAGGGTTTGATTGAATTTACAGTGAGCCTGTTTAGATTATTGTTTTGATCAGGTTTCATTTTCATTTAATCCTAAGGAATGTTAACCATAAATAGGATTGTTAAGTTCATAATTTAAAGATTTTGTTATTTTTAAGGAATTTTTTTCATTATTTTTTTTGGAGGGGTAATTCTGTTTTTCTTCAAGATTTTTAAAAATTTCAAATTTTGTCAAACATTTTGGGGTTGATTTTTCCATAATTTTGGGGTTTTCGTAAACAATTTACCATTTTACATTGATTATTTCTCATTTATATATAAATGCAACACATATTGATATGACAGGAGATAAACACGAAAGAGGGTGTAAATTATTTTATCGATAATTTGTGCAATTTTCCTTTGATGTGTACTCTTGGTAATGTCAGTATCAGTGGACTGGTCATGATAAAAGAAATATATTGGATCAGTTCGCAATTGACTTGCGCAAGTGCACCGCAATAGGATCTACTTTCCCTTTAATTCACAAAATTGCACATGGTTTTTTTTTGCAGAAACGTATGAGTTATTTGGTGAATGAAACACTTGTCATTGTTTGAAACTTTTAGTAATTAAAATTTAGTTTAGCCTTTTGAACAATTCCTGATTGTGTGAATATTTGAACAGAAAATGTACGAAAAACGTGATAAATTGCATTATCTGCAGAATTATTGATAGCTTTCCTTACTATTCACAAGGACATATATAACTAATATATCGTCCATGCTATTCCGATCTGAGTTTTTATTCATACATAGTCTGGCATGGCTGGTGCTGTTCCAAGTTGTCTTCTTTTTCTGTTTCTTGAGAAGTATTTATTTAACCTGTTCAGTCACTATGAAGTGTTACAATTGTATTTAGACGCAACACATAAATAGTGACCAAAAAGGTACCGCTTTCACATGAGAGAAGTTAGAAAAATTAAATGTACACTTTTTCAACATTTTTGTAGGACTATCATATAAAATTAAAAGAGATATGTAGTTAGAGACTGCTGCGAATACAAATGTTTGGGTTCACCTGATACCTGTTACTCCATATTGAAGTTTGAAGGGTCCAAAATTAAAATATGTTTGATTTCAACTGACATAAACATTTTGGTGTTTTCATATGCTAAATATACATCTGTGGTCGTATCAGGCTGCGTCATGAACCATTTTATTGCTTTTTGGTTTATTTTGTTTTATTTTTGTCATGAAAATTAAATTGTAGGTGTGAAGTTGCTAACATGAGGGTACCCAAATTGCACCTATTTTGACAGCTTTTTCACCAATGTTTTTTTTATGAACCAGACAATAGTTTCCATTTTGTGCTTATTTTGTAGACGTATCCTTGATACTATATAGTTACACCAATTTAATTTTGAGTCCATGTAGAGTCATAGAAAATAGGTTTGAACTGACCTCCAAACAATCCATGAAGGCATGCTTATGTAATGAGGTCAGTACCCAAATTCCATTCATCATTACATGTTTAATTTCACATCCTTAAAATGGAATAAAACAGATGTAATGTTTTATTTCTTCAAATATTTTGAACAATTTGACATTATTCCATGCTTACTAGTTTTTTTTTTTTTAGAAATGGATGCTGGTAACAAATTTAATTTGATCATTTTAAAAGATGATAATTAGATAGCTTCACATGTTGAAAGAAAACTTGTAAGATTTCCGCAGCTTTTTTGTTGAATAGGTGCAATTTGGGTACTGAGTGCAATTTTGGTACTGTGATGTTATAACCATAAGTGTTTATTGCTTTAATAGGTTGAAATGTGCACCTGGTATAGTGATAAAAGTATTCGGTAGAGTGAGAATGTTTTGATCTGGTTTTAACTGACGCATAAAATATACAGGCGACTGCTGCAGCTTGAATTTCAAAGGATGTAGCCCACATACTTTCAAGTAACATGCCATATATATACCTATCAAAAATCATGGTATCATCAGGGTAATCATAACTGCATCTTCCCATAAAATCCAATTTTGGACAATATGGGAGCATACAATATTTACCTAAATGAACCACTCAGACTCGAGTATCCTTTCATGATTAAACTTAGAGAAAAAAACAACAGTTTCCATCTCCTGGGACTGTAAAAGGTAGATATGTGTCATAACTAATGACAAGATTTGTTGAGAGTTTGCCAAAGGAAGTACAGAGTTAGAAGATTGTGAATTTGAATATATTTTTTTTGTTTAAAACTTTTGTTAAGTTTTGAATTTCACCTGACATGCATGATTTGTTTGTGAGTGTGGGCTACATGAATAACCGTGATCACATTCAACAGTATAACCAACGTCATTATCACTGTTACTTGATATGGGGAATTCTGTGGCAGATAAATATCAGTAGTCATGGTCATTCTCAACCAGTGCACCGGATTTTACCCTGCATTGCCTGCATGGCCATGACTGGCATGAGTACCTCCGGCTACGTTTCTCCCGAAATTTATTGCTTGTAGAGATTTTTTCGTGTTCCCATTGCTGGACGGAACTTTTACACTATAAATGTTATCATTAATTATGATATTGTGACTTTTAAATGAAGTACCTGTGATTATTCAGGAAATTTGCTTTCGCTGTCACTGATAATGAAGAGATGAAGCAGACGATGAAACATGACGTCAGATGTTGTTGTCCAAACTTCGGTTATTTCCGTGGTACAATAAAATTTAAATAAACTACAGAAGTTACCAAAATTTCTTAATTCTTGTTTTTGTAAACAATAAAAAATGCATGCCGTATTTAACATCGAAACTGTTCCGTTCTGACCCGTTTTTTTCAAGATCGCGATGAAACGATAAACTCGGCAGCCATTAAACAAAACAAATCGTACGAGATTTAACGAGAGTGACGAAACTTTTCAGATGGGTCGTGTAGAGAGAGTTATCGTTCTTTATTCCAAAACGATGCTTCTACACAAGTGCCAGCTAAAGCTGGCATATTACTACTGGTTCGTTTGGTACTTTTCGTATGGGTGACCAGTAGCTTGTAGTCATATGCATATCGATATTTGACAGATCAGCATTGATGAGATCTAGAAATAAGTCATATAACTACTTATTGGAGTTATTTCCCTTCAGTCACTGTTTTTACCTTCTTTTTTTTTTGTGTGTTATTTTGGATACTATCTTGAAGACTATTAGTGAAAGAAACTGCACAACAAAAATGTTTGATTTGCAAATAGCACAGCCATATGGGATCCCTTTACCCAGGAAAATATAGATAAAATATAGTGGGTACAGAGAAGAGCAGCTTGCTACATTTTCAACGATTACAGAAACCAATCAAGTTTCACTAGAATGATAAATAGGCTTAACTGGATACCTCTATACCAACAAAGAGTAAAAACATCAGATTTTGCTTATTCTACAAAATTGTTAATGAACTTGTAGCAATTCCAATAGAAACCTAGCTGATTCCACTATACAGACCATCTAGACACTACAATACTAGGGCATACATTATCTTCAGCCCAAGACCTGACTTCTTCAAATTCTCATTCTTCCAAGGAGTAGTAATATAAAGATAAGGAGATGTGGTATGATTGCCAATGAGACAACTATCCACCAAAGTTCAAATGAAGTGGATGTAACAATAGCCTGGCTGGAATAAATTACTGGACTCTACAGTGACTGCTCCCACTATAGAAGCTTTAATTTTCAAGACACTGATTGCGTAGATGATGGAATGTTTTTATCCTCCAACTACTGTACAGCATGCACTGTATTTTTGATTTTTGATCTTTATTGTATGTAAATAGACATTACCAACACCTATGCACACACAAGTATTGGGTATGCATTAATGAGTTTAATTACTATATCAAAGAAGAAGAAAGGGAACCTATCAAACTGAATTTGTGGATTTATCTACAAATGACAATATTTGATTAGTTGAAGCATTTCTTGAAAACTCTTCTAGATAGAGAGAAACTATAAACAACCCAACAAATTCTATATGATATTAATGTAACAAAACTGTCAGACTTCTTATTCAAGGGTAATAGTCCTTAAAATACTCTCCATCAAACTTAGTCACAATCTTACCTAGTGTGTTAAAGACTACTGCCACTGTTTATAATGTTTTTGATGCTACATATTTTTAACAGGTGAGCTATTCCAGCTGCTATGAACATCTAGTTATTAAATTCCTTGCAGGTGAACTGGTTCAGTGCAGGAATAATATATTTTCTGAGTTTCAAATGTTCATCATGTTCATACCTTTGGAACCTTAGCATTTTTAACTTATTACCTGTTAAATTATTTTTGAAATTCCTCATAAACTGAAATTCAGTATATTATAAATTCTATTTTTGGAGATTCTTTTTCAGATTTTAAAGAAGTTTTGCCAGAAGTTGATAAAGCAATAAAAGAATGTTGTTTCATTGCAATAGATGGTGAATTTTCAGGTAAATATATAATCAACATGATCAAAATAAGAATACATTCTTGTAGTTATCCTTTAGTATTTAAATTCATTTTTCTGGTATATGTTTATGTTATATTAATGTACTAAAAATATGATGTAAAATTAAATTTATTTTGATCTAAATAGAATTTTTTTATAGTTGTCTAATGCTAAAACATAAGTCATGTGCTTTGCTAAATTTTCTTACAACAAAATTTGGTTGACCAAAATAAAAAATGACCATACAATACTGCTGTTTAGTGCTTGTGATTTACTTTAGCCACTAACCATATATGCATTGTTCTAATAAAAGTTATATTTGTTCTACAAGCATTTGCAGAAATATGTTCATGATGCTACTACACAGGGGCTCTTTCACAAGAAATCTTACAACAAAAAATAATCATACTTATACTGAAATGTTGACAAGAGTATTTTTCTTGTAAGTTTTTTGTGAAATTGATTGCATGGCTTTTAACATTGTCTTTTGGGTTAGTTTGTTGAAAAGTTTTTTGGTGTATAACATTTATATTAAGTACACAGTCATCAAAAATATAAAACAAACACAATACATTTTGTAGATTATAATTTGTATAGTCATGTAAAAGAATATTTCAATAGTAAGAGCAGAAAATACATGATACATGTACATGTAGATCAAAAGTGAACAGTCAGAATTGAGGTTTTTGGATTCTCAAACTAGTTAATATGATGCTTATTGACTTAGCCATGTTTGAGTAGAAAAAAAAATCCCAGAAATCACCTGGAAAAAGAAGACAAAATGGAATTTCAGTCAGAAAGATCTGTATTAACAGAGAAGTCAGTACATGTATTACCAGTCAATTATTTACATATTGTATTTTGTATTTTGTAAAGGTTTGGATGCAGCAAACCACAGCCACATTGCACCCTTTGATACACATGAAGAGAGATATGGTAAAGTAAAAAAGGTAACAGTATTATGCAAATTTTGTCATCTATATAAACATACATTTTTAGTGTTTTAAGTCAAATTAAACCAATGAGCATCTTGAATTTTCTACAAATCTATCATTAAAGGCAATATTGCAAAGTTATATTTTATAAAAGTTAGGAATCTTTTTTATAGCTCCTTTATATTAAGTTGTGACTTGATGACTGTGACACATTTGATTTTTGACAAGAGGACATATATCTGTTAATTTTTTGGGGTGGGCTATGATTTTGCAACCCTGGTTTTCATGTGAAAATGATTTAAAATAAAAGTACTTAAATGATATTCTTGTTTTCAAAGACCACCTAAGAACATGTGGAGAAAAATCAAAATAGACTGATGAAAGAAATTTTTGTTGTTGTAAAAAGTATCTTTTTCCTCAGAACTTCCTTCTCTTCACTCCATATCTGAGCTATATTCTGTCACATTGTGAATTGAAGGTAGTAAAATAATACTATACATAAGTGGTTGAACTACTGTTTCACTAGCCAGTCAACACTGAGGTTGTTAGTTCGAATCCCGCACGGGGCAGGTGCACTCTACTCCAATATTTTATTAACTAGGATTGTCAGTTTCCCTACCAAAAGTTGATGGTTCTCTCCGGGCACTCTGGCTTCCTCCACCAATAAAAACTTAACGCCACCAAGTAGCAGAATAGTATTGAAAGTGGCATTAAACACCAATCAATCAATCAATACTATACATTTCAATTTTATTCTGTAAAAAAAAATTTTTTGCGCTTGATTTTCCTAAGATTTTAAAGAAGGATTATTCAATAATAAATTTGAAAAATATTGATTATTTCAGAGTTGTAGTGATTTCCTGATGTTCCAAGTTGGCATTTGTACTTTTAAATACAACCAGAAAACAGAAAGGTAATGAATATGATGTATCTTTTACAGAAGTGACAAAGAAAGAAATTCAATCTTTGACAAAAACACAAGAGTACTGAAAAGGACACATATTTGGATAGTCATTGAAGTATCATATTTCATTTTAGTAATAAACATGATGAATTGGAAATTAATTCATAAAATCAAACTTTGAATCAAATTTCAATTTACGGCTGTTCCATAAAATCATTCAAAGGACCAAGAGAAGGAATTTTGAAATCTCAACTGTTGGTGTGTGTTTTTGTACAGTGAAAGTGTAAGAGAAATTCGAAAATTAGATAATTAAGTGTAAGGATGCATAAATGAGAATGTAGCAGCAAACCACAAAAAAAATAAACCATATTGACCTACATTTTATGCTTCACTGACTTATATTAGGTTAAACATCCAAATTCAGATCTAATATATTTCATGCCTGCAGTAGTATAACTTTGTGTAAGGCTATATGACAGGGAGTGTAGCAGCATATTACAATCAATAGGTTACTCTGGTCCTACATTTGACTATGCATATTTAAGTTTAAAATCTGATTTTCATTAATTTTGCTTTGATCTTTTTGTGATAATTTTCCAGCTCATGTTTAATGACTAAGAATGGTTTTTCTCAAATGGAAATGGAGCGAACATGATGATGACATAAGCTAATGTCAGTGGCTTTGCCTAGGAAAATAGTGATAATCTGATTATATCTTCATTTCAATGGTCAATGAATAATAAGTATTTTGTAAATCATACCCAAAACTTCCTAAAGCAAGATTATAATGATGCAAAGTGACATTGATTCAAAGTATGACTGGAAGAAAGGGAGGGTCTTTATAGGATGTTATCCAAATTTTCTGGGAAAATACTGAAACCACTAAGAATGTAAATTATTTGATTATTGCAAGATGGGATATTTTGAAAAAAAGAAGTAAAATATAAAAGTTTATTCCTTTATGTTGTAGGTATGAAGCCAGACCATTCAATTTCTATGTATTTCCTCGACCACACTCTCGAGTAGCTCCTGATCTGAGATTCCTATGCCAAGTATGTTGTGTATAAATCACATTTTTATAGCAATTTAACTGTAAAAGAGCAAATATATTCAGCATTTGTTGTGACAAAAAGTTTCTGTTTCATTGAGGTTATTGAGATGAATAACTAAGTAGTTAACAATAAGTGTTATTGAAGATTTGCACAAGAAATAATTTTCAAACTAAGGAACTACTTTGGTCTACATGTTATCCTAATCCTAACACATTAGAAAAATAAATCAAATGTAATCTGACTTGACAATTACCAACTAGTCAAGTTAAAAGCCAGTAAGTCAACCTCTTTCATTTTGCATTGGCACTGCAGACATTTCTTGCTTGCTGTGATCTTCATCTGGAAGTTTGTGTTTTTATGGAACCAATGCTCATTTAATATTATTTTTTAAATGTAATAAAACATCAACATTTCGAAGGATTATGTGGTATTTTTATTAGATTGAAATATTTCAGTGTGTATTCATGTTATTATCAGGACCTGAAACATGTTGATCAAATAAAAGTACCTTGTAATCCTATGAAGTGTTGTCGTTTTTGATAAATAGTTTGTGTTTCTAACAGTTTAATATAATGATGGACCAACAGTTATTAATATAACAATCTGCCGTTTTGTAAAAAAGGTTATATGATTGCAAGACATGTATTCAAGTCAACGTAAATAATTACAAATTTAATTTTTGTAGGCATCTAGTATAGATTTCTTAGCATCACAAGGCTTTAACTTCAATAAAGTCTTCCTAGAAGGTATGTACTGTATATTATAACTTTAAATCCTATTCTAAAATTTTTTAGAACTTAAAGTAAATTGATTTCTGTTCCTCACCATTCAGTTTGATGCACATCATATATTAAAAAAAAACCTCCTTGGTAGTCTCTTGATTGCATGCTCACCTGGAGGGCAGGAGAATGTGGGTTCAATCCCAAGCTGGGTCAAACAAAGACTGGAAAATTGGAATTTGCTGCTACTCAGAGAGAGAATGATGTGTATGTAGTGTAACATGTCTTCCAGTGGACTCTTACTTTGTGAACTAGCAACTTTAAAATCAAGCTCAGCGTGCTGGTTAAGTCAAAGCAGGGTTCATATCCATATCACATCAACATGTTCTCGTCTTGATATGTAATATGTAATATTTTCCACTGTACGAAGATGTAGTGCTATTTGGTTTCCTGGTGGCCACTTAACAGCCTTGTGCTGTCACAGTTGAGTTTCAAATAATATAGCTAATGAAACTCTGATAGGTATATTTTTTAAACAAATCTCTTATTTCTATTAGATAAGAAAGCCATGAAAAATATAATTTATTTTACCTAGGTATATCATATCTGACACCAGAACAGGAGGGAAATTTAAGAGATGTCCTACAACAGAAACATAGAGAGGTTTCACTGTTTTCATCACCAGCCTTCACTACTCCTGGTACAGATGAACAGGCAGGGGTAACTAAAGGTCCTATACATATACCAGATGAACAGAAAGAATTCATTAGAAAGAATTGGTAGGTTTAATATGAGAAGGTCACAGTTCTACTATTTTTTTCATTTTTTGAGTTGTTGCCCTCTAGATATCCATTTGATATTTTTGTCATTGGGTCGTTGTCTCATTGATGTATACCCCATAACTCCTAATATTCTTATTGAAAAATATTCCAGTTGTGATAGAGAAATATTTTTCCTAAGGAAACATAGGAAGCATGGATAGCTTCAAACTAACATGGAGTTCCACCAAGTGGTGTTAAAACAATTTCAGAATTTCCATGACCAAATAAGAAGTACATCTCATACATGATTGCATATACTTTACACAGCTTTTCCATGATATATATTTGACAGATACAAACAAATTTTTTATTGATGCTAGCACTGTTTTCAAAATAATAGTCTAACTGTTAACCATCGCTTAGTAAATAGTCACTATGACTTTTATAGATTAGATTGATTATTCTTGTTTCAGTGTCATGATAGTGCCAGGTACTTAAAAGGCTTCTAGAATTTATCCTATAGTTGACTTTTTCAGCTGACTATATAAAAATAAGGAGATGTGGTATAATTGCCATTGAGACAACTATCCACCATAGTTCAAATAAAGGTTATGTAAGCAATTATAGGCAACAGTACAGCCTTCAACAATGAGAAAAACTCATACCGTATAGTTGGCTATAAAAGGCCTGAACATGAAAAATATGAAACAGTTCAAATGAGAAAACTAACGGCCTAATTTATAATAAAACGATTTATGAAAACACATATGACAGACAAGAACCAATGACCATTATGGTCCATTAATGTTTTAAAATTCTCACTTGAACAATACCATGTGTTAATGTTGTTATTATACCCCTGCTTTAAAAAAAGGGGGTATACTGTTTTATCTCTGTCTGTCCATCCGTCCCATGAATTTTTTTCGTCGCATCTTTCTCAGGAACTACATTACAAGGATTTCTGAAATTTGGTTTCAGGGTTTATATGATTCAGCTTTAATGTGTGATGCATTTTCAGATTCATCACTCAACAACTTCCTGTTTACCTTATACTTTTAGCGGGCAGGGGTATCATTAGTGAGCAGTAGCTCACAGATTCACTTGTTGATAATGATTGCATTATTTTTTTCTCTTGTTTCAGTGAGTTCATACAGAATTTTATGGATGAACCAGTAAAAGACACATTGAATTTACCACCTAGTAATGGTTTTCAGAGAAAGTTACTATACCAAACTATTAGACAAAAGTAAATATCACTTTGATTTAACATGGCTTTTTTGTGGGTAAAAACTCATGTATATGACAATAAAAATAAAACTTTATAAATTTTATGTGTCTAAGCACTTTTTGATTTACCTTCACTGAAAATTTCTCAATCAAAACTTTAAACACCAAGGATGGATAACTACTAGAATACATAAGGAGTTTGTTAACAAAAGGAACAGAAAAAGAATATTCAAATTCCTCTATTAAAGATGAACTTTGCCTGTGTTCGAGGGAGTTGGAACCTCTATTTAAGATGAACTTTGCCTGAGCTCAAGGGAGTTGGAACCTCTATTAAAGATGAACTTTGCCTGAGCTCGAGGGAGTTGGAACCTCTATTAAAGATGAACTTTGCCTGAGCTCGAGGGAGTTGGAACCTCTATTAAAGATGAACTTTGCCTGAGCTCAAGGGAGTTGGAACCTCTATTAAAGATGAACTTTGCCTGAGCTCAAGGGAGTTGGAACCTCTATTAAAGATGAACTTTGCCTGAGCTCAATGGGATTTGGAACCTCTATTAAAGATGAACTTTGCCTGAGCTCGAGGGAGTTGGAACCTCTATTAAAGATGAATTTTGTCTGTGTTCGAGGGAGTTGGAACCTCTATTAAAGATGAACTTTGCCTGTGTTCGAGGGAGTTGGAACCTCTATTAAAGATGAACTTTGCCTGAGCTCAAGGGAGTTGGAACCTCTATTGAATAGCTCGCAAGTTGGAACCTTTGATGAACCCTGTGTTCGAGGGAGTTGGAACCTCTATTTAAGATGAACTTTGCCTGAGCTCGAGGGAGTTGGAACCTTTATTAAAGGTGAACTTTGCCTGTGTTCGAGGGAGTTGGAACCTCTATTAAAGATGAACTTTGTCTGAGCTCGAGGGAGTTGGAACCTTTATTAAAGGTGAACTTTGCCTGAGCTCAATGGGATTTGGAACCTCTATTAAAGATGAACTTTGCCTGAACTCGAGGGAGTTGGAACCTCTATTAAAGATGAACTTTGCCTGAGCTCAATGGGAGTTGGAACCTCTATTAAAGATGAACTTTGCCTGAACTCGAGGGAGTTGGAACCTCTATTAAAGGTGAACTTTGCCTGAGCTCAAGGGAGTTGGAACCTCACTTTTTTTAGCTCACCTGGCCCGAAGGTTTTTTACAAAAATCTTCTTCTCTGAAACTACTGGGCCAAATTTAACCACACTTGGCAACAATCATCATTGGGGTATCTAGTTTAATAAATGTGTCTGATGATCCCGTCTGCCAACCAAGATGGCAGACATGGCTAAAAATAGAACATAGGGGTAAAATGCAAGTTTTGTCTATTATTTTGAAAACCGTTATAAATAAAGAAAATTTGACTGTGCAAAAAATGTTCAGAATGTTGAACTCTACCAATTGTCCTATACGTCTAAACTGTCAGACAAGTTCTTATAGGAGTTATTGCCCTTAAATGACAAATTTTACCATTTTTTTTCATTTTTGCCTAATATCTTGAAATTATGATAGATAGAGAGAAACTTTAAATGCAAAAATGATCAGCAAGACAAGTTCTACAAATAAATCTGCTTGGTCGAAATTGTCAGTCGACTCCTTATTAGAGTTATTGCCCTTTGATTATGATTTTTACCAATTTTTTGCTTTTGCCTTATATATTAAAAATTATAATAGATAGATAGAAACTTAAATACACAAAATTGATCAGCAAGACAAGATCACAACTAAGACAATTTGGAGGAATTCGTCCGACATCTCCTTATTGGAGTTATTGCCCTTTAATGACTATTTTTACCATTTTTTTTAGCGTTTGCGTTAAATGATAAAAATTATAATAGATAAATGGACACATTAAATCACAAAAATTATCAGCTAGGCAAGATCTTCTAACAAGTCAAATTTGCCGATATAGTTAGTAGACAGCTGTCACTCTTTATAGGAGTGATTTCCCTTAAATCAGGATTTTTTTACCCTCTTTTGTGTTTTGAGCAAAAACTAAAGAAGATAGATAGAAACTAAACAGACTAAATGATCAGCAATACAAGATCAACAAAACAGATTTTTGTCATTAATTCTATTCTCATCTATGTTGGAGAGTGTCCTTTGTTAAATATGCACATAGACCAAGGTGAGCAACACAGGCTCTTAGTTAATAATTTCCAAATATAGAAATAATATAATACAGTTTAACTATAGAATATTGTAATTAGAAAGTTGAGCAGAGCTTGTTCACATTATTTTAAATTAGGTTTAGTTGAACCAAACCTATCTGGAATTTTATTGTAGGGTATCTTCAGTGGATACCAATTTCTATGTTGTTGTTGTCTCTTACAAGTTTTACAAAATGAATTAATAAAAAAAAAAAAAACTACTCATAAAGTTATCACTGAGTAACAGGTTTATTCATATCTACTAGTTTCAACACTTGGATAGCATCTGCAGGTCTTTTAAGGGGGCCTCGGTGGCCGAGTGGTCTAAGTAGTTACTACTGTAATCACTAGCCAGTCAACACTGAGGTTGTGAGTTCGAACCCGGCTCGTGCAGGTGCACTCGACTCCAATCTTAATTGACTAGGATTGTCAGTTTTCCTATCGAAGGTCGGTGGTTTTCTCCGGGCACTCCGGCTTCCTCCACCAATAAAAACTGGCCGCCACGAAATAGCCCAAAAGCGGTGCTTAAAAGTGGCGTTAAAACACCAAAAATCAAATCAAATCTGCAGGTCTTTTTAATGATGACTGTAAAAAGAAATACCTTTAGTTTTGAACTGTTTAGTAAAACTTCACCTGTACTGATATATGCATTGTCAACAATCTGTATGTTACAGTCTCATTATCAGTAAGATATTTTAAATGCTGTGTTGAATAAAAGTTAATTTAAAACTGCTTATAAAGGTTTAAGTTATTAAAGTTGATTTTGTTTCAGATTTACAGGTGTTCACTTAGAAACAAAAACGGGAGAGAAAAAGGAGAGATATATCGTAGTAACGAGAGTTAAGAGTGAAGATGAATTAAAGAAGAAAGAAAAGGAGAAACAAGCTGCAGAAATTGTAAGAAAACATGACATTATTACTGCATATTGTTTAAGTGTAATTATAGAAATACTACAGGTTTTGTGTTTTTATGCATTTTCTACTAAGGCCACAAAAAAAAATATACTAGGTTCTCAGGCCCTGCCGCATCCCTAAATCACTCCTGCGTCGACGATTTTTATTTTCATCAAAATCTGGAATTTTTCATATCAGGTCTGATATTAATTATGTGTTATGAATAACTTAACGGAGTCGTCTGTGCGCTTGACGAAAAATGTAAAAGTTACGTTTCTATTGAGGCTGTTAATTAACGTTGACTAGATTTTGTAGCTGAAACAGGTATATCTAGTACATCAAATCTCATACCAAGAGTTCTTCATCTTGAAAATACACATTTGTGTCCTGGAAGGGTAAGCAGATCATGATTGATAAGATATATCTAGACAGCTGAAGTATTGGATTTGATGAAATTTCTTGAAAAAAAGAAAGACAACTTTCTTCTTCTGATTTAAAAAGTGGCCTGAGAACCTAGGCATTTTATTTGTATGGCCTAAGTGGCTTGGTCATTTTATGTTTTCATGTCTGTCCTACATCTGCTGAAATCAAACAGTTGTCAGAACTTCTTAACAAAATTACTTCATATTTGATCTGCAGTTTGACAGTGAATTTGTTAAGTGTGAGCACTTTTACTGATCTGTCAGTTACCTACTGCCTGTTTGACAATACTTTGAATTTTTCAATGTGTTGAACAAATTAAAAAAATTTTGTCACAACTTTCTCTATTGCTTTTGAACATAATGACTTCTTTCAAGCTCAAAAGTGATGAGTTGAAACTTGTGTGGGCTTTCATGATTTGGCAGCAGATGGGGTTACTCCCGTCATACCAACATCTGGTCTTAAGAACAAGTAAATTTTAAAGGCAACAATTTAGTTTATTTACACACATAATATAACTGTTTATGTATCCTGAATATTTATGAGGTTACATATCATTGAGTTTATGTTAGTGATACAAGTTATCATTATTTTCTACACATTAACTTGATTATTGAGAGTCATAAATAGAAAATTATAAATTGCTGTTAATTAAAGGGTATTATTAAATACTTAAGTTATGACTAAAAACTTCAGGCGAGAAAAATAAGGTTAAATATAAAATGTCACTTATATGCAAAACTTATTTTTCATAAGAATTAGAAAATAGCAAAAATAAATTGCAGTGAAAAGTATCATCATAATTAAGTTGGTTTGCAGTAACCAGAAGTCATCTCAAGTTCAATATAGAGTCTTCAACAATAGACAGGTGTCTATATAATATCTAAATCACACTGAGTCTTAAAAAGTCTTGAATTAATTTATCAGAGACTTTCTAAGATCCCCATTAAAGCGGAAATCCTGAAAGAAAAACAAATGAAAATATTACAAAAGACAACCTCTGACAATGTTCCTGACACAATTAAAACACAAAGTATTCGTTATTGATCCAGTTCATATACATAGCTGATTATTAATTAATGAAAGAAGATATGGGATACTCTTTAAAAGGGACACTTGTTGACCAACTTGTATGGTTTCATATTTGTGTATTTGTATGTAACAAAAATTTCTGTAATTCAAAAGACAGGACCAAAATGATATGTTTGGTTAAAAATACAGTTACAGTTTGATTTTTTGATTTTTTCGTCTCAAAGTAAGCTGACCTAAATATACAGAAAGCAGATAAAACCAAACATAGTGAAAATTTTATGATACATAGAAATTATAATACTAGCTGTATTTGGCAACACCTTTCGTAATACTGGGTCTTCAATGCTCTTCAACTTTGTACTTTATTCAGCCTTTTTAACTTTTTTTATTTTTGAGTGTCACTGATGAGTCTTTTGTCGACGAAGTGCATGTCTGGTTTACAAAATTTTAATCCTGGTATCATTGATGAGTTTATATATTGTTTCTCACTGAGTGTGCATGGACCAAAGAGTTATATAAGCACAAGTTATTTATATCATTATATTACAGGCTGAAATAGATGATGCTGTGGGGTTTACACAAGTTATAAAGATGATTTCTCAAAGTGTAAGTTGATTATTCAGAATATTTATGGCATTTTGTAGTAAGTTGAATATTTTGTATTTTTTTACAGGAATAGAGGAATAGAATTAATGAAATAGAAAGTGTACAATGTAAATTATAAATACAATGCAAATGTAACACTTTTTATACGTCCCGAAATTAGTTTCTCTAACTTTAGTTTGCCTCAACCAAAAGTTTTGTAACTTATACACAATGCTTATTACCACCAAACACAGATAAAGTCCAAATATGGAAGGTGTCATTTAAACCGTTTTTGAGTAATTTCCCTTTATAAATGGAAAAATTGCTAAATATACCAATTCCGCACTCTTACTTTAGATTGCCTCAACCAATTGTATGAAACTTATGCATAATGCTGATTACCACCAAACACAGATCAAGGTCGAATATGGGTGGCATCATTTACTGTTCTCTAGTTATGTCCCTTTATAAATTGAAAAATTGTGGAATTGGCAACGCTAACTTTACTTTGCCACTACCAAATTTCTTTAAACTTATACACCTTGCTTATTACCACCAAATGCAGATCAAGTTCCAATTTTGGTGGCGCCACTTTCATTGTTCTTGAATAATGTTTCTTTATAAATAGAGAAATTACTGAATTTGCCGTTTAGTTATAAGTAGGTTCATTTGCGTGCCATGGACACATTTTTCTTTTATTTCACAGATATCAAATTGCCATGAAATATTGCCTTAATATAATCAATGTCCACAGAATTTCTGGAAATGGACATTTGCTTTTTGATACATTCATACATTACAGATCAATTTCATAAATTTTTAATTGATGGTATCGCTGAAAGTAGAAATGCTACATACATCATTTTTATGCCCACACCACAGTAGAGGGAGCATTAAGTGTTACCCTTGTCTGCCTGTACATACGTCCCTAAATTGGTTTCCATTCTCTAACTTTAGTTTGCCTCAAATAAATGTTATGAAACTTATACACAATGCTTATTACCACAAAACTCAGATCAAGTTTGAATTTGGGTGGTGTCACTTTTACCCCCCTTTATAACATTATATGTAAGAGGGGCCATTTTCTATGTCCCATGGACACATTTTCCATTTTTTTATATTCAAATGCAGTTCAACAAGAGGTACATGTAAATGCATATATTAAATTCCATAAAAATATAAACATATTGCCCAATTATGTATAGTTTTTGTCCTATAAATCGAAAGAAATATCTTAAAACTGATTTTCCTTAAATGTTGTTCTCTTATTGTGTGACTTTTTTTTATTGATTATACAAGCTTATTTTACCAAATTTCATTACTTTATTAAAAGATTTGCCCGTTAGTTCTCTTTAGTTATTTCTCCAGTTGGACTTGTGTGTCTAAGTGAGCAAAAAAATGAAGTATGTGCAATATAACACTTTTAGTATACCATGTGAGTTTCATATTTCAATTTGAAACAAAATGTGGTTCAAGTGACACAGTTAAAAGAACTTTATTGGGGTTTCTCTTCTTGTTGCACACTGTCTTCTGATTCATATAGGTATTGCCGATACATGATCTTCCAATTGTTGCTTTTCCTGGAAAAGTTTGACGTCACAAATCAAATATCTTTATGTCACAATGTCCTATGACGAGTTTTTCCCCAAATGACCCTAGGTCAAATGGGGCAGTTCATTCATAAAATCGAAATAGGAAGCTTGTGTATGAAAATCTGCTTGTTACCACTGTGACTATTTAAATTTCAGCAAAGGAGGAAAAAATATGGAATGACAAAATTTGATTAACACTGGACAAAATCAATGAAAACTTTAGATTTAAATCTGGATTGAATTTAGCAGTAGTTGTGTAGGGACTGCAGAAATAATAGCACTTTTAGAAAATGTAAAAATGATAAAAGCATATTAACCAATAATTGGACACATCCAAGTACTTTAATGTAAATTGATTTTTCCCAATTAATTATTACAAAAAATTCTGTTAATATTTGCTCTAAAGTTTATTATATTATTTATTACAGGGGAAGCTGTTACTTGGACATAATATGTTATTAGATATTACCTATATATTGAATCAATTTTATTACCCATTGAGTTAGTTATTACCAAAAAAATCTGTTAATACAAAAATCTGTTAATATTTGCTCTAAAGTTTATTATATCATTTATTACAGGGGAAGCTGTTACTGGGACATAATATGTTATTAGATATTATCCATATATTGCATCAATTTTATTACCCATTACCAAATGTAAGTTTATGATATTAGATAATTGGTCTTTTGAAAATCAGACAGCCAGGTTGTATACGACCATTTTAGAATTGATTAAAAAGTTCTTGAATGATTTGAGAAAATCATTCTTACATATTTTAGGGTCAGGAAAAATGGAATGAAAATCACACAATTGTTAGTAGTACATTTATTCTAAGATAATTTATCATAAAAGTCCAGGAAGATCCAAGTAAATACAAGAATCTAAAGAATAATATTTCTATAATAATACACTGTTTAATCTAAATATTTTATGGATATACTTTGTTCTTGAAATAACTTTACCTAAGTATTTTCTTTTTTGTTCTTTTAGAGTTATGAAGATTTTAAAGCAATGACCCACTGTGCTTTCCCAAGGTTTGTATAATAAATAATGGTAGCTAACAATCTTTTTATTTTGTTATAAATAATGTTTTGTTCAATTTGCTCAAAAATTAAATGTGAAATAAGGTTCTGTAAAATTCTATCAACTTGTTTTAAAGAAAATCTCTAAAAGCAATGGCTACATGCTGGAAGTTTGCTTTGAATCAATCATATAGGGAGATAACACATACATTGATAGATGTGGACATGGTGGAGTATATGTTCATGAGACTGCAACACAAAAAGACCGATGGCCAACAAAGTCTTTAATGAGCAAAAATTCTATTCAATATGTCCAGGACATATGACCCTGCTTTTAGACAAGTTATGAATAAACATAACAGAAACTTGCCCTGCAGACTGGACTAAAATGGTATTTTATACATGCATGCAAATTTAATGAAGACTTTTCAAAAAGTAGTGTCTAAAACAAGAAAACTTCACATTGAAGGTCAAGGTCAAAAACTTTAGTTCAACTGTAGAAAAATTGTTTCCGCTTTAAAACCCCTTGGATTTCAGTAATGGAAATTGATAATTAAGGATAATTCACCACTACTACTAGTGAAAGGTGTATGAAAATGAATTGTCAGTGACTGCATAGAAGTTTACCTACCCAAGAGCCATTTATTTGTTCTTGAATAGTTTTTATGCCCCATTTATGGGCATTATGTTTTCTGGTCTGTGCGTCTGTCCGTTCGTCCGTTCATCCCGCTTCAGGTTAAAGTTTTTGGTTGAGGTAGTTTTTGATGAAGTTGAAGTCCAATCAACTTGAAACTTAGAATACATGTTCCCTATGATATGATCTTTCTAATTTTAATGCCAAATTAGAGATTTTCCCCCATTTTCACGGTCCACTGAACATAGAAAATGATAGTGCGGATGGGGCATTCGTGTACTGGGGACACATTCTTGTTTCTCCCTGAAAATTCTTGAGGGGGGGATAGATTTATATAAATTTTACTCAATGTTTATCTGCCTTCAAAACCTGAAAAGTACTTGTAGATTCAAAGTAGTTAAACATTGTGATAAGAAGGAAATATTTTTTAAAACCAATTATGAAGGTAAAAAAATTCCTCCATTCCCATCCAATTTGAAAAAGATCAGTTAATTGACTTGTTGTTGATTGTGTAAGGTCCAGGGACAAATATTTGAGCATGCTCAATTCACAGAGATAGACCTTCGTAAAAAAGAGAAAATGACTAAACATTCACTGACATATATTCATGGAATGTTAATTCTGACATGATAAAAACAGGTTTGCAACTAAAAGGACAGTAGGAAAATTTATGGTCACTTTTATTACATTTTGTTTTGTTCTTTCATTGTTTACTAGTCTAAGGAGGCGTAGCCAAACAGTGCATTAACAACTTCTGAGATGGAAGATAGAGCACTTGTTTAAGCTCCTCCCATCCTTTGCTATTCTTATGACAAGCAGTCAACAGCGTGATTCGATAGTGCTCTAACTAAAAATCTATTCAGTAAATGCACTTCTCTAAAAATAACAGAAATAAACTCACTCAAAGAACAAAGGAAAAATTACCATTCATGTTACAAGTAAAAGAATGAAGACTGGAAAAGGCTCAGTTGTAACTAAAACTAAACAGGATAAAGGATGAATGAAAAAAAATGTATTGTTAGAGGCTGATTTGTGTAAAAAAATTTATAGTCCTTTTTTTTATATAGAATTGTTGATACAAAACTGATGGGGAGCATGAACCCTTTAAGGTAAGCAATTATACAGTAGATACAAAACTGATGGGGAGCATGAACCCCTTTAAGGTAAGCAATTATACAGTAGATACAAAACTGATCAGGAGCATGAACCCCTTTAAGGTAAGCAATTATACAGTAGATACAAAACTTGCTCAGAGCATGAACCACTTTAAGGTAAGCAATTGTACAGTTGAGAAGTAAAACAAGTTTGTTTAAAATTGCAATTGTTTTCATGGGCAAATCTTTTCATGGTACCAGTTCTCCTTTTAAGTCGGTGTAAAGCATTATTTATTGACATGAATTTATGCATTACCTGTATTTAGTCCCAAGAAAATCAATAGCCAATACACATTATCTTAATTACTTGTATTTTATGGGTTTTTTTTCCTTCCTGGTTGAATAAATAAAAATATATGATATATTGATTTAGATGCATATGTATATGACATCAGAAAAGTCTTTAACATGATCATTGTTGGCATAATGTTAATACTTTTTTAATACTTGTTTTCACAATAACTTTTTAGAGAAAAGAGTACTGAGGAGATAAAGATTTTAATTGAAATCACTTTCAGGGTCAAAAGGTTATACAGTGTAACCTGCCTAATCCGACACCTGAGTATTCCAACATCCTGCTTTAACCGACACATTTTTCTGGTCCCAAAATATGCCTATCCTTGCAGATAAAACCTGAGTATTCCGACATCCTGCTTAATCCAACATTTTTTTCTGGTCCCCCAGTGTGTTGGATTACACAGGTTACACTGTAATCACAATAGCTATATGCATATATATGTATATGATGTTTAAGAAATTGTTAGTTTCTGTATGATATCCATCAATTAATATATAGCCAATCTTTTCTGTACTAAGGATTAAAATGATTTTAATGAAGATGATGACCTCTATTGATTTAGGGTTCAGTAGGTTAAAGAGGAAGGTCATAGCAGGTCATATATAAGACTGAAGTTTCGAGAAAGTTTGGTTTCTGGCAACTATTTATGGTCAAAATTAACTATAGTTAATATGGTATGTAATTATGGTATTGTTATTTTTCTATTGATTCCTTACATGAATTCTTTTCTGACTTACACCAATACCAATAAATTTAATTTTGCATTTCATAGTACTAACTTTTACTTTTAACTTGTTTGCAGGAAAAAATTCCAAGTACTGGGTTAGGTGATTTGCAGAAGTTTTTAGAATTTCCTCCATTTTGTAAGCCTGAGGTTGGTACGTAAATCATTGTTTATCCTAAATATCTTAAACTTAAAAAATCTAAAAACAAATTATAGGAAAGGTTACAGTTTAAACTATCAGAGATACATTTCAATAGAGTAACTATTAAAATAGAAGCCAAAAAATCATGTACTTTAAAATACATGTTTTAATTGAAAGGGAGACTTTTTAAAATCCAACAACAGTGCATGGTTTTCATTTTAAGCTTTGAAAGTTTTTTATTTGTTTGTAAATTGTTTTATGTGTAGTTAATTTTACATGTGTTTTACGAAATATTACAGATTTAGCTGAAGGTTTTAGTAGCTATAACACACCAGATCAACATCATGAGGCAGGTTTTGATGCTTACCTCACAGGACTCTGCTATATAAGTATGACTAACTATCTGGGTAAGTAAAATTTGTTATCAATCAAATTTTGGAAAATTGCTTGCTTTCTATTCCTAATTTTTCTACTTTTTTAAAATTTTGTTGGGAGCAAGTAAACTAAAACAAAACTACCTGTTCGTACCAAGTGATCATATTTACTGAAAAGAGACTGTACAATTAAGACAATGCAAGATATAATTCAAAGAAGACAAGAGAGCATCCTGACACAAGTGGCAATTAAAAATTATGGGAAGTGAAAGAAGATAACAATTATAGAAAATGAAAATCTTGTTCTATACTTTTCCATAATTATTTTATATGATAGATAAATCAAACAGTTCTATCAGATTTTCAGTAAAACTTTTAATAGATATAAGAAGATGTGGTATGAGTGCCAATGAGACAACTCTCCATCCAAGTCAAAATTTATAAATGTAAACCATTATAGGTCAAAGTACGGTCTTCAACACGGAGCCTAGGCTCACACCGAACAGTAAGCTATAAAGGGCCCCAAAAAATACTAGTGTAAAACCATTCAAACGGGAAAACCAACGGTCTAATCTATATAAAAACGAGAAACACTTATGAACCACATCAACAAACGACAACTACTGAACATCAGATTCCTGACTTAGGACAGGTGCAAACAAATGCTGCGGGTTTAAACGTTTTAATGGTACCAAACCTTCACCCTTTTTCTGAAACAATAGTGTAACATCACAACATAGAAAGACACACTATAAAATATCAACTGAAATAGCTTAACTCAATCAAAGGACATAGTAACACCATTGAACATACACTGAACAAATAAATTTGACCTATGATACAATGTAAATTCAAAATAAACAAACTAAGGGAAGAATAATAAAAGTAACATGTTATATCGGTATGAAATGTTAAACAATTTAAGAAAAACAATATGCTCGAACAAAAATATCAGCCATTTGCAATAACTTTTAACTCCATTTAGATAACTATATCAATCACATGACTTTGGAAGGTTTTGGTACAGACGATTTTTTTTAAATTTTGACCGAGTCAAAAAGCGAGACATAGGTATGCTGTTTCCGGCTTCAGCAGCGTCAACAATCAGTGGGAAATCTAGTGACAAAATATTACCTCCCCTGTAAACACTGAAACTAGATCTTTTCAATGTTTGTCCCATTTTAGCAAGAACGCTATCAATTATAAATTCATGGGAAAACGTTCTGGTAATTAGTTAAAATAGAAATAAGTTGAAATAAAAAAAAACTTAGATTTAATGTTATCATTTCCCTCATTAAATAGAAAACGACTAGTATCGCAGACTAAAGGAGCTTGGTTTAAAATGTTACTATGTGAATAAATTCCTGGAGTACCAATTTCAATTTATTTTTTTACTTACTGTATACCTCTCTGGAACATGCTAATTATCCATATATATATGCAGCTAGATCAGAGAAAGTCAGGGAAAAAATTCTGAAGGAATCGATTGATATGCAGCAAAGATTGGCACTTTTGAAATTAAGTTACTAAGCAAATTTAAGCGGACGTTATCCCAATGTAAACATCCTCAGGATGTTCTGTTTAAATTTTACTGAAGCGGTATAGAGATTCAATATGAGAGTTATTTCCCCTTCTGTATTTGATATAAGTGAAATGTATTTGTAACTGGCAAACCATAAGTGATAGAGACCTTGGGTCTTTTGATTTGAGGTCTTTGGTCCATCAAAAAGAAAATGAGGTCAAGGTCATGTTCTAAATTTTTATTTTGGCTCGTTATCACTTATTTTCAGAAATTGTATAAAGACATCGACAAAATATTTTTACAGAATTGTTAGTTGCGACATGTAGTAACACGTAAATTTTAATTGAAAGGGTACGTAGACATTTAATGGGAGTTTTCTCCCCTCTTATATCTGATATTAGCTGTATGGTAATATAATTCATTAACGATATATAGTAGGAACCTAAAGTCTTTTCATTTGAGGCCCTTGTATAATGACCTTGAAATTGGGGTCAAGGTCAAAATTTGATTTGACGTTTTAGATTTTGACCTTAGCTCTAACTTCTTATTGGTTCAAGATAAAATCAAAGGGTCTTTTACATTGGGTTACAGATATATATGACCTTGATAAAGGTCAACCAGAAGTGACCTTTGTAAACCGGAAGAAGCCATGTTTGCTTTACTTCATGTACAATTTACTAGAACTTTATATTTTTGGAATCAGTGTGAAGTAATGTTCAAATCTAACTGAAAGTAACATTTTGTAAACCGGAAGTACCATCTTATCTCCCTTATTTTTCTCAAAACTATAATAAAACCATATATTTTTGGAATCAGCATAAATTAAGCTATTATCTTACACCAGAATTGACATTTTAAACCAAAATTTAATATTTTCCTGTCTGAATATGTCTATTAAGGGTGGAAAGACCTTCAGTTGTTTTCTGAACAATTGGTTTTTAATTATTATTTTTTTTTCTTCTTCTGCCAAATTTGTTTCTTGTGTGTAATTTTTGTTTCGCAAGATGTCACTTATATATTTTGCATATGATATCGAACAATTATTGTGCTTTTAAATTTGACCCTGTTTAGTCAAAGACTTTTTATTGTAAGAGTTATCAAGGTATCAAGGTTAAGTTTTCATGGTTAAGTCCATATCTCAGATACTATAAGCAATAGGTCTACTATATTTGGTGTATATAATGATTGTAAGGTGTACATGTCCAACTGGCAGGTGTCATCTGACCTTGACCTCACTTTCATGCTTCATTGCTCAATGTTAAGTTTTTGTGTTTTGGTCTGTTTTTCTAATTATGTATGCAATAGGTCAACTAAATTTTGGTGTATGTGGTCAGTATAGGAGGCGAGACATTTCAGCGTGTGCACTCTTGTTAATTTTCTTTTGTTCTTTTTCACTAGATTTCCCACTGAACAATGTATTAGTGTGTGATTAGGTCAGTTTATGGGGAACCACTAGTGGTAGGTCAGTGATATATGGTATGCATTTGTATTAGCATTGGCATATCTCATTTCCATGCAGATTATTTGGCCCTGCCCCCTCAGTCATGGTCTATTGACTTTGAAACTTTTGCTTAGTTTTCATGTATTAGTTTGTGATTAGGTCACTTTATGGGGAACTACTAGTGGTAGGTCAATCTTATTTAGTATACAGTTGTTTAAGCATTGGTACATCTCATTTCTATGGAGATTGTTTGGCCCTGTACATTCAGTCATGGTTCAAGGACTTTGAATATGTTGCATGACTTGCATGTTAAAGTATTGCTATTTTAATTTCAACATTTGCCTTTAACTTTCAAAATAACAAAAAGGCGAGACATATTTCTGTGTTAACAGTCTATTTATTAAAATAAGAATATGGTGCAAAATACAAACACAGCCTTCTGAACAAGATTGAGTGATAAGTTTCATGTGCATGATGAATTAGGATGTTTATATATACTTGCATCTATCGATACCTGTATCTTGGCATTGCACAAGGTCATGTTTTTCTCTGACTGTTTATGACGTCTTTACACTAAATCCATTGGATGTTGGATGTGTACGGATTGATAATTTAGTCTTAGATGCATGATTTTTTTTATTAGTTGTTAGTGGCTTTGAACTAGCTGTCAGATAACTGCGAGTACTCTCAGATCTGTTCCTAATGTCTTTTTGTTGTTGGGATGTACAAGTACCCTGCCACGTCCACTTGTATTTTTGTCCATCTGATGAGTTAAGCCTTTTTCAACTGATTTTTATAGTTCGTTCTTATGTTGTACTGTTATATCACTGTCCCAGGTTAGGGGGAGGGTTGGGATCCCGCTAACATGTTTAACCCCGCCACATTATGTATGTATGTGCCTGTCCCAAGTCAGGAGCCTGTAATTCAGTGGTTGTCGTTTGTTTATGTGTTACATATTTGTTTTTCGTTCATTTTTTGTACATAAATAAGGCCGTTAGTTTTCTCGTTTGAATTGTTTTACATTGTCATTTCGGGCCTTTTATAGCTGACTATGCGGTATGGGCTTTGCTCATTGTTGAAGGCCGTACGGTGACCTATAGTTGTTAATTTCTGTGTCATTTTGGTCTCTTGTGGACAGTTGTCTCATTGGCAATCATACCACATCTTCTTTTTTATATTTGCAGTTATCAGGGTTAGATTCTTGATACAGAATTAATCAAATTTTGCTTTTTTTAAGGGTAAGTCATAGATTTACTAGTGCTGTACTCTTTGCCTGCCCTGATTTTCTGCCAATTCCATACTTGCCCTTTTAGGAAATCATTTATTCAATCTGTAGGCTTCACTCAATTAGCATATTTTTTACCCAGTTTGGTGAACTAAGCAGTTCAAATGTATGTTTTACATTTTTGCTATAGAAATTAACATGAAATTTGTCATAAAAAGAAATTAAAATCATTGCAAATCTAAGCAAGAATCAGAATAATACATTTGAATAAGTGTTATTTATTTGTACATTAAATTTGTTTCTTCATAAAAGACATGTATGAATTCAATATATTACATACTTCATTTTTATATTTTCAGGTAGTTTACAGAAAAATGCATCTGGTAGAGTGTCTCCAACTTCATCATTGTTAGATCCATATGTGAATAAGTAAGTAGTAAATACACACATATGTACACCAATATAGTTACTAAAGGTTAATCAGACATATACAATTCTAATTAATTAACAATACAAGTACTGATGTCTGTATCTGCATTTTAGTCTTAAACAGAACAGCAGTGTGATTTAAAAAGCAGTTAATGAACCTGACTCAAGAACTGAGTAAGGTTAAGATGCACCAGAAGAGCAAGCATTTCTGCTCCAAATGTAGCAGTGTCTTTTTTTCATTTCTATGTAATAAAATTGTCTATATATTAAAAAAAAAGGGAAAAAAAATTATTGAAAATTGCCATAGGTTTATCAAATAACACACAATTATTTGCTTACAGGTTATTTTTAATGAGAATGGCTGATGCTCCATATATTGACCTCACAGGTCCTGATTGTAAGTATTGTGAACTGTCTAACAACGAATGTAGTCATTACATACTCCTAAATCATAATATGAATTGTGTCTGGCATTTCAATCAAGTGTAAAAACAACTCAATTGAAAGTTTGAAAGCTATCATATTTAGAAGGATTTTTAGTCAGTTTGTCTAGTGTCTGAATATATTTATTCAATGATTTCTGCTAGAGTTATAGCCCTTTATACTTTATAAAACTATACACATGATAATACTCTTTTGTGGACTTTTGTATATGAGTGATCATTTGGAGAGATCATTATATCTTTAAAGAAGTTATGAACCCTTTTTTATGTCTTGAGGAAAGTTATTACATTTTTCAAAATAGAAGAGAAGTAATATCTGGCAGAACATTACAGTCATGAAAAGAATTAAAAACCAGATAAAATAAAGCAACCTTTACATGGCTTGTTAAAACATAGATTTAAAAGTCTTATTTGACAGGCTCTGCATTGTGACAATGAGATCTATAATATAAATATTGAAGAAAAAATTTTTTTTTTGGGGTTTCTTATCCTTCCAATGTCAACGCCAGTAGAATTAAAATAATAATGTATGTGTATATGTGTAATACTGTATATAGGTTATGTGACCTTGACTTTACTGTTTTAAAAGGCTAACAAAGTTTTACTGTCAAGAGGAAGTAAAGTTGTGTTTGAATAATGTTTTTGCAAATATTCAGCCAGATATCAATCATATGTTCAGTCATTTCAACAACCAGCCATCCCATCTCAATAACTTTGATGATGTAATACAACTCTTCATTTATAAAATGTCATTCATACCAAGGCTTGCATAGGTAACCTAATATTATACTATATTTTATTTTGTTTGCAGTAAAGCTTAAAAGAGAGCATGTATTTAATATAAGTTTTCCTAAGGAATGGAAAAATGAAGATCTTAATCAGCTGTTTTCTCCATTTGGTAAGTATCTGTCATCCTGTTTATATAATGTTATTCATGTGTTTGTTGATAATTTGATGATGTATTCATTTTAAAAAAGAAATACTGCACATGGACTCTGCCCAAAGGAAGGTAGGACCTTGGCTAATAATGATAAGCAAGCAAGCTAACCAAAGGTACTAACTACCTTTACCTACATTCTCAATTACTATCAGTATTCTTTGTCTTGCCTTGATGAAGTTGAAAAAGCAAGACTTATGCATGATGTATCTGGCGGCAGCATCAACAAAAAACAAAAAAAAAACGATTAGTTTGTGATAAGTTAAGTTTAAGGGAGACCACTAGTGGTAGGTCAATGATATTTGGTATGCAGCTGCATTAGCATTGGCATTTCTCATTTCTATGCCACCTCAGTGATGGTCTATTGAATTTGAAACGTTTGCTTAATTTACATGTAAAAATTTGTGATTAGTTAAGTTTAAGATGAACCACTAAGTCAGTGATATTTGGTATGCAGTTGGTATTTGGCTTTGCACCTTTATTCATGGTTCATTGGCAGTAAGTGGCACACCATAGATAAATTATTCAACTTCTAGTCAGATCACAATTTAAAGAGCAGTTCAGACTGATTAAAAACAACTGAATGGTCCTCAGTTTGCTTCAATCCATATACATTTTAATTTTAACACATTTTGTTGGCCAAAAACTGCTATATGATCCTCAGGATCTTTATGAAATAGATGATGATGTTGGATGGCTGCTCAACTTCCAGCAGCAAATTAATATGCATATTCAGGATGAGAACGTGTTAATGTAATATGAATATTTACCCTGCTTTGTACTAGACCAACACGCTGAGCTGTATTTTTAATGTGCTAGTTCACAAGGTAACTGTCCACAGGAAGACATGTCACCTTACCCGGACACATTATTCTGACTCTGAACTGACCAGTCTTTGCTCTTACTCCTTCTTTGGTTTGACCCGGCTGAGGTTCGAAAACCCACGACCTCCCACACTCAAGGCGAACACAGTACCACGAGACACAGCTATAGGCGTTTTATGAAATAGATAATCACTGAATATGGGTTAGGTAAATGCTGCCTAGCTAAATATACTCAATTGTCTCTTACAGGTAATATTCAAATCTCTTGGTTAAATGACACATCAGCATATGTATCATTATACAGAAAAGAAGAAGCTAAAAATGGTAAGTTTTTAGACAAATTATTGGCAGATCTAATATGAGAATTCCAAAAGGTAAAGAAAATATCCTGTAGAGGACATTAGTTTTAAGAATAGATATAGAGATATGAGGAAACCGGATTTATTGTAATTTGCATTAAGAAACATATTTGAGAGTTTATTATATGAAGAACATTTGTTGGAGAGGAAATCCAATCTCGTAGATATTTCATAAAGAACTTGAAATTATATTGCATATCATGGTTAAAAAATAAACTTAAATGACTAAAAGGAAGATTCAAGAATTAATTGCTGATGTTTTAAAAGTAAGGAATGAATAGATATCATTTTGTCCACAAAAAAAGATGCAAATATTAGGACTTGCATATTCAGTTGTACAGTACGTGTGATTTTGATAACAAATTCCTCTGGAATTATTGCAATGTGAACAATTTTCAATATCTGAATTTCGATGTTAGTTATTTGTCTATATTTAATACTTTTTAGAAGTAGAACATTCTGCATTCTGTCATTAAAAATATTAATCTGTAGTTATCTTCTATAAAATAATTGTCTGATCTACATGAAATTGGTTTAGATGAATTAAACATATGAAAATAACTTTATTCTCATAATTCAGAAATGAAGATTGAATTTTATTTATTTATGTTGAACCTTTAGAAATAATATTTGCTCTTTGTATATAATGTAAAAAGGTTATATAGACTTATTAAAATAGAAATGTATTTTTTTTTTTATCCAAATTATTTTTTCAGTGATGAAAACTCTGTGTAAAGACAATACAGTATACCAAATTATACGCTACAATGATCATAAAACTGGGAATAGTGCCAATCTGAGAAAACGACCAATGTCAGCTCCAGATTGTTTACCTCCATCTAAGAAACAAAAATCACTTAATGTTGAGTATGTTTATTTATCTGATTTTCTGTCAGTTTTTTGGAAAATGACGCTATCAGCGGCATGTTTCCGATACCATTGACCACAACCTGCGGAAGTTGATTATATTTCTCGGCCTTCCGCACTCGGTTTCATATTTACTATTTTACATACTAACTGGAATCTGCTTGTATTACGCTACACTCGAACAAAGTGTTGTAGTCTGACGGGAACCAGTTTACATACTTTATTTTATTTACCAAAAAAATATCTTCACCTGTCCATATGTTTTGTTATCAAATGGTATTTGGAGCTATCCCTTTGTTATATTTTTCATATTTATTCGAGCTTTCACTTATATGCACATGTCTTACAATCGTAAAACAACCGGTATGTATAAATAGATCCGTTTTGTTATGGTGTTGGACTTTTTACACTCCAATGATCAGCAATAGCTAGACAAAATAGTTCTCCTAAATAATATCAGCCTTTCTTGCCATTTCAACTTTACAATCATTAAAAAAAGTAATAATCGGAATCATTTTGATATCCATTGGATAGATACTTGTCTTTATCCAGATTTACGAAGATTTTAATAATCGGAAATTAGTAATACGGTTGTACCCACGCGGTGCGTATGAATCTTTGTTTACAAAGTTACAACAGCAGAGTCTGTAACTGTATCATTATTAATTAACTACACTGTTATTGTACTTAATATGATGAAAACTGCCTATGCAATATAAGGTGTCAACTCAGCCAATATAGATTTTTTTCTGTATTGGCCGAGTTCTGATCAGGCCAAAACAGGATTTCGGAACGTCTCTAGTTTTTAGATCGTAAGTCACAATAAACACAAACTGAAAGTAAACAGTTGTTTGTACGACGCAGTTTTTATTTACTCACCATAAACAAGCTGAAACGTTCACTGTGGCATATATTTTAGGCTAAAGATGGTCCCATTCATTTAAAAAGCATTTTGAAAGCAGACGATGGAATTATTTCAGGTTTGGGGAAATTATCACAAAGTTCATTTCTTGACGACCTCATACATGTAATTTCACGATGTCGATGGTACAAATCGATTTACTGTTTACTTTCGCTTCTCATGTTTTGTAAACGGTCTTTTATTTTTAAACCCGAACTAGGCATATGCATTCTGTAATAGTATTATCATTTTCAACTCTTACATTATTTTTTTAAAAAATATATTTGCATTACACATGCAATGGCAGTACCTTTCCAATTACTATTTATGTGTTGTCGTCTAAATTTTAGTTGCAACACTTTATAGTGACTGGAAAGGGTAGAAAATTCATCAGATGAGAAAAGACTGAAGATACATGGAAACGGCACCAGATCATTAGATATTGCATCTTATAAAGAAACTGAGATTTGGATAGTTCCACTTCAAGGTAAAAATGTTTATCTCTTGTGAAATGAAATAAAAAAAAATATTGTAACACTGTAGTTAATTAATAAAGATACTATTACGTGTATTTCTGTATTGGCCTTGTTATTGGTCTTCGGCCAGCTGTATTGGCCTCAGACCAATAACAAGGCCAATACAGAAATACTTGCGTAATAATATTATAGAATGACATGTGAATAAATTGTCGATACTGATACTGGCTTTAATACTGTTATTATGCAATGGTTTGAGAGAACGCAGCCGATTTATTGACAGGGCGTGAGGACAGATTTGAAGCTCTCTACGCTTGATGCGTGCACTACAGTGTCGTCTAGTTGATTCCACGCGATCACTGTCTTACAAAGCATGAGTTTGAATATTGCACGGTGTTTTACTTGGTGGAATGTCAATACACTTACAGTTAGAGTTATTCTTCACTTGCTTTTCCACAATATTTGTCGTGTGGTATTCTTTGAATTTCTCAGCAGTTATGGTTTTCTTCGGACATGCTTTTTTGAGGAATTCGTCTGGTTCAATAGCAGGAATCAGCCACTCAACTACTTTTTACATAAATATTAACTTCTGGCTTCAACGCCTTGTTCGTCCTGTCTGGAGATCTTGTTGTAGTTCCAGTTTGGCAAGCATTTTGGAGACGTATCCCATCCATCCTCTCTTGACTTGCAATCTCTGGTGATAAATTTTGCCGCTTGACGTTGTATCCTTTCAAGCTTGTTTATTTTGTTACCATACTATGGCTCCATATTAAATTATAAGATCCATTCCTAAAGGTCTAGATCATTGTTCTAATCTGACACAAATTTCAATAACTGGAATGCTACCAAAGTTGAATATATGGTGACCCACGATAACAGCATTATCACTATTGAAATTGTGTTTAATACCATGATGGTTCAATGTCATTAACTTAAATGGAGACAGACATTTGACCTGAAAGATGGTGTAGGAGTGCAAAATCAAAAACTAAATGACTATGATATATGGTTAAAGAATGAATATCAATTATATGGGTCAAGGGCAGAGTTGTTATAAAATGACAATATGGCAGAGAAGTGGTTTCAAGTTTCATATTAAGCGACCTGACTGACATGAAATAAAAAATCAAAAGGAGTATCCCTATTTGTCTAATCTTCAAGGTGAAATAAAACTAGTAAAACAATATTATACTATTGTCCAAATCTACAGTAATATAATTTGCTTCAAGTACATTTGTAACAGAAATAACTAGGTCACTAGTAACTTATTTTATGAGTATGTGGGGTATATAAGAGCTTGCTTACAACAGGCTCTTCATAATCATTTGGTTTGAAAAGGATACTATTAGTCTGTATTCTTGATTTAGAAAAATGTAATTGCAAGAAAAAAATCACATTACTTAGAATACTTTAGATCATTCAGATAGTCTTTATTTATATGTACAAAAGAACAGCCAGTAGTCATTGGATATTGTAAATCATTCAAGTAGTCTTGACCTATTTATTTATAATAAAAAACAGCCAGTAGTCATGGTAGTCATTGGAAACTGTAGATCATTCAGGTAGTCTTGACCTATTCATTTGTACTAAAAAAAAACAGCCAGTTGTCATCTTCACTTCACACACACACACACATATACGAATATCAATTATATGCTAATGAGACATGTTGCAATGTTAAACTAATTACGGTATCTGAAAATCAAGACTTGCATAAAAAATATCCCAATATTGGAGACAGTGGCATCATTTTTCCTCAGAGCTTTCAGCTCTTTGATTCAAATTATTGAACAGCTGATACCAAAATTTATATATTTTTTTCATTATAATCAATTATTCTTGACTTTTAATTTAGTAGGAATAATGTAATGAAATTATTGATCCATTTATCGTAGGGAATGCACAAAGTTATTGTGTCGTGTGTGATGTATGACTCAGAATGTAAGACTAACGGATACTAATCCCACAGTGGTGGAGGTAGTGTCAGCTCTTTTTGTAAAGCTTTACATTGCAGAAGAAGACCTGCATACTTTATTTCTTGTATACAGATGCATTATGTTCTGAAGTTCCCTCTAGCGTATGTCTGTTATCCTTGACCTCATTTTCATGGTTCAGCAAGTGTATAGTTTTTTATCATGTTATTTTTTAGTAGTATGTCAACTATATTGGGATTATAAAATCACTGTAAGGTGTACTATAGATTCTTTTCTCAGATACTATTCATAATAGCTTAACTATATTTGGTGTATAGATTGATTGTTAAGTGAACTTGTCTGTCAGACAGGGTTCTTCTTACCTTGACCTCATTTTCATGGTTCTTTGGTCAATGATTTTGTGATCTGTTTCTCTGTTATAATAGTAATCGGTGTATTGAATGATAGTATGGTGTACATCTCCATCTATCAGGGTTTATCTGACCTTATTTTCATGGATCATTGAGAATGTTTAGTTTCTGTTATATTTGTATATATAACATAAAATTCAATTATAATTTGTAATGTAGGTGAAACACTTCAGCATGTGCATTCTTGTTTTTTATATTCAAACAGGATTAAGATGACACATCTTTAGGGTTGCATGTCAAAAGATTCCTAAATAATCACACATTTTGTCTTCTTGCTCACCCAAAAATTACACTTGGCAAAAATATTTTTGCCAAAACAAATAAAGGCTGTTTGAGAAAATTTCTGTGATTTATTTTAAAGGCATGAATATTCAAGTTTTTTGGTAAGTGGGGTAATTCAGAAAGATTTGAATAAAATGAATGATATACAAATAAGTCAATTGTGGGGGGTAAAAAGAAACTGCCTTCAAGACCTCATAGATTACTTTCTGGTACAGCCCTAAGATGCTTGCATGTTCACATTATATTAACAGTTGCTATCACTATCATAAATACCGTACCAGTTTTTTGTATGTGATCAGCTTTTCATTTATTCACAACAGATCACTTTTAAGTTGGGAATTAGTTGTATATTTATAACTGGATGTTTTAATCTCTCAAGATTTATCCTTGTCATCAGCTGAAAAATAAAGTCCTTCAAAAACAATCAAACCCGATAAAAGGATGCCATATTCTTGACTTTGAACAAAAACTATCAAATAAAATTTGAGTAGTAATAAGGAATCTGTCCTCAGTGGTGAAAGTAAATATAAGTCTATAAGATATGTTCATGACTTTTGACAGATACATGTATTGTATGAATCTAATTTCAGGGAAAGTTCTAGTGAAAGGTAAATTTGAGTGTTTCAGAATTATTTTATAGCAATTTACTATTTAGTTTGCTTTATTCCTTGCTTAGATTTTAGTATGCTTATATATTTTCTGTTCCTTCTATATAATTATTGTAATGTAAGCTATGTGTTTTATATTCTACAATATGCTATCATACAGTATCTATATTCTTAAGGATGTTTGCTTGTCATGTTTTGGGATTTTTGTCAGATTTTCGGAATCCTCTGGTTTTATCCATTTGAATGCCTTAACAATTTTTGCCCATTGACTCCCATTTTTCTTTTTATAAATCTTTTACATGTATAATTATAAGCCATCTGTAAAAGTCTTATAAAATCCTTGTTATTTTCTAATTGTTTTTGAGCACTTAACTTGTCAATGATAAAGCTATGAAAAATCAAGAGAGAACATTTTCCCGCTAAAATTTCAATGGCTAATATCTCGAAAACAAGCACATTATATTTTTTTTTGCTCTTTTGGTTCCTTTAATAATCCCCTATCAATATATACTAATGTTATGAAAAGCTTGTTATTTTGAAACTGAGTAGCGAACCTCCTTAATCTCAATTTTCATAATTTGAAAGACTAATTGTTTGAATTGTTCTAGGTAAAGACCATCCAGTTAAATTACTTCAATGTAGGGTAACAATTTAATTGTTTGAATTGTTCTAGGTAAAGACCATGTGAAAAAAGGATTTTTCTTACAAACTTTTCCTGTGTCATACAATATGCATATATGGTATTTAAAAGTTGCAGTTTTAGAAATCTTATTGAAAAATAAATGAATTATGAATTCCAAAGAACAAACAAATTTGCTTCCTGAATGATATGAATGGACAAAACAATCAACCAGAAATACAATTTTGTGAATGTGCAAATAAATAAATGATGTGAAAATATGAGGAAATTTTGTTTGTTTCTGTGATTTTAATACAACTTCCTCTTTTAAAAGTATTTTAATTTTTTTCTATACGAATATAACGATAGAATTTGAGTGAGCACTTAAGAGGGTACCCAACACTTTGACTAAAATAGATTTGGCTCGTTTAATTTTCATAAAATTTCGATAAAATATTTATTTTGACCTGTTGACAAATATATAAAAATTTTAAGACATTTGAACCAAACAAATTACAGGAATAATTTCATTGGCTAGATAGCAGTTTGACAGACACTTATTTTGTTCATTGAGAAGCTTGATTTCTTTTCACTAAGAGTATGTGATTAAAACGTTCAGCTGAATTTTAAAGAGTGAACTTCCTTAGGTGTTCTGTACCCCATTAAGTGCAGAAAAAAATCTCAACACTTTCAAGCAGAAATATCAGTTGTACTGTCCTTATGATGTCAATTGACTTATATGACCTAAAATATCCATTTTTGTCCCCTGCGCAACATGTTGCAGGGGACATAGAAATACAATGCGTCCATCCGTCTGTGTGTCAGTCCGTCCAGTCTTGTTAGCGCTCTCACATGTACAATTTTTGCCAGATTTTTATGGAACTCATATCATAGGTTTATATCAGCAATGTCTTGGTCAATTTCGAAAATCAGTGCTGATCAATTATTTTTAAAAGAGTTATGCCCCTTGGAAACATTAACTATATGGAAAATTGCATCATTAGTGCTCTCATTTGTACAATCCTTGACAGATTTTTATGAAACTTTTATCATAGGTTTATATCAGCAATGTCTTTGACGAGTTCGAAAATCAGTGCCAATAAATAATTTTTAAAAGAGTTATGCCCTTGGAACCATTCATTATATGGAAAATTGCATTGTTAGCACTCTCATGTGTACAATTCTTGCCTGAATTTTATGAAACTTAAATCATAGGTTTATATCTGCAATGTCTTTGATGAGTTCGAAAATCATTGCTTTAAAAGAGTAATGCCCCTTGGAAACATTAACTATATTGAAAATTGCATCATTAGTGCTCTCATTTGTACAATCCATGACAGATTTTTATGAAACTTATACCATAGGTTTATTACAGCAATGTCTTTGACGAGTTCGAAAATCAGTGCCAATAAATAATTTTTAAAAGAGTTATGCCCCTTGGAACCATTAATTATATGGAAAATTGCATTGTTAGCACTCTCATGTGTACAATTCTTGCCTGAATTTTATGAAATTTAAATCATAGGTTTATATTGGTAATGTCTTTGATAAGTTCGAAAATCAGTGCTTTTAAAGAGTTATGCCCCTTGGAAATATTGATTATATGGAAAATTACCTTATGAGTGCTCTTATGTGTACAATTCTTGCCAGATTTTTATGAACTTATATTATAGGTTTATATCATCAATGTCTTTGACGAGTACAAAAATCAGTACCGATCAATTATTTTTTGAAAGAGTTATGCCCCTTGGAATTATTGATTACATGGAAAATTGCATAGGTATGGCTCTCATATGTTCAATTCTTGCCAGAATTTTATGAAACTTATATCATAGGTTTATTTCAGCAATGTCTTTTACACTTTTGAAATAAGTCAAATATTTTTACCGAGTTATGCCCCTTGGAAATATAAATTATAATGGAAATCACATTGCATTTGCTCTGAAGCCTTCAATTCTATAAGATATTAATAAAAAAAATTTAAGAACAAAAAATGTGCTTTTTTAGTTATTGCCCTTGTACCTTGGATAGATAAGATATGTGCAACGCTGGGGACATTGGAACTGTGTTCTTTTATACTCATAGTTTCGGACAAAATTGAATATAAGTCACAGTCTTACCTTAAATAAATTTTTAACACATCAAAATCAGTAGCTTTTATTGAAATATTAAGGATCAGATCTCAATGGCCTTATCATTTTTTCTCTTTAAAAGTGTTTTTTTTGGGGGGGGGGCTAAAATTGTTTTAAATTTGCCAAAAACATGCATATGATATTTAATAATTTTTCAGAACTCAAGTTTGTCAGAGTTTTCCCCCTTTTCACTGCAAGACAATTTCACATTCCTTTTGGGATATTTAAGTCCAATGTCATACTCTCTGTAGATTCATGCTTCATGTGAATCACTACTTCTAAACGAAAAAGCAGGAAAACAGGTAAATATTGAATTTTGTATTTAAATGTACAGCTATCATATTTTCCTTATCCTGTGCTCCTGTATCATTTTTAGATTTTAAAATTTGTCTTAGCTAAATAGTGTATTTTGTTATCAAAAGGTGCTCAGTATATGCACAGGAATTAGCAGAATTTGATATTAGTGAAAAATATGAAGATTTGTGTGTTTTTCATACTACAATTTACTGACAGCAGAGAGTGTTGAAGGAATTAGTAATAGTTTTAGAATAGCTGATACATCTTTATTTTGTTATATTGTTCTTTATACCATTACGTTATATAGATACAATGGATAAGCGTGGATTCTTGAAAAAGAAACCATGAGCCCGGAGGGCGAATGGTTTGTTTTTCATGAATCTACGCTTATCCATTGTATCTATAACTTAAACTATTGTGTTAATTTCTTTTCAAAATTAAAGCCTTTTCTTAATTAGAAGGTATTGTAAGTGAGTTTAAATAACCATGTTATCGTGTCCAACGATGCATTGATAAATCTCAGATCACAATTAATTGGTTAACAAAATACAAATACAACACTTCTACCTTTAAAGATCTTTATATTTATATTTATATTTATTAGGCATCTGAATATTATCTGTTTTTACAAAATAAGACATATTCGAACTTATTTCTAATAAAATTGAGAATGGAAATGGGGAATGTGTCAAAGAGACAACAACCCGACCAAAGAGCATATATAAAGTATATATAATAAGTATGTTATCGAAATTTCTAGCACTCTAGGCACATCACGATTTTCTCGCATAGGAATTTGCGAATAAACATTTGTAAAATTATGTAGTAAAACAGATGAAATCATACTATATTTATACAACAAAAATTGACAAATAGAATGTAATCATTTTTGTTTCAAACATGTGAAATAGCCAATAATAATCAAAAAATAAACGGTAAAACTCGCTATTATTACAAAAATATCCACTATAACATGCATTATTAGAAAAAAAAAACAGAATTGGGACAACAGAGATAATACAGGGATTCGAACCTAAACCGACGAATCCCTATCTTTTAACTCGTTGATTTTAAGCATGCTAACCTCGCGGCTACCAACTTATACAACTGCCCATTGTGTATATATAAAGGTACAACCCCTGTGTGTCCAATGTTCATTTATATATATAAAATAGACATCTAAGTTATAACTCGTTGGTAGCCGAGAGGTTTCGTCGATGTGTTGATATCAGTCATTCATAACACATTTCAAGGAAGGGTTCGATTCCCAGTGAAGGCATATACAAATTACAAAAATTAAAGGTAAGTTTTTAAATTAATTCCATTAGTGAACAGAAATCAGTCAATTAGCCAATTCAAACTTAATGAAATTAGACACACAAAGGAAACAATTGAATATAATTTGGTGAGTCCATTTCAGCGGCAGATTTAGGAAGCGTTGATTCTAGAAAAAGAATCCACGGAAAATGAATAGGCTGACGTCACCACAATGGTTTAAATTAATCTAAACATTGATGAGAAGATATTGTGGTTATTTTTTTTTTTCAACAGTTATTTTTCCTCTTATTTTGCAATACAAATATAAAAAAAATGTTGTTTTTTGGTGTTTAACTTCATGTTTTTGTTTTTTTTTTTGTTTGCTTGTTTGTTATTTTGTTGTTTTTTGGGGGGGAGGGGGTATCTTGTCATAAAACAAAGAGAAGACATGCTCACATTTCTTTTGTTAGCATTATCAGCATCATCTACAATTGTGCAAGTTTGTAATGAGGTCAATTTAAAAGGAATGCTGTTAAGTGTATTATAAGACAGTTTTATAGAATATGAATTTGCATAATCATCAATACATTTTCTTTGAATTTAGCCATAAAAATGGTGCCAATGACTAGTGAAATTGATTGTGGATGTCTGAAATTTACAGCTAGAAAGTGTGACCAACTTGTAAAATATTCTAGTTTATGAAAATTTTCTGTTTTCCCATAGTTAAGATTTTTAGGTCAAAATTTTCTTAAAAACTAGTTCATTCCTTTATTTTCAGGCAGATCTTGTATTTTGAGAAACAAGGTTTATATTATCCCAAGCTTTGTCTGGCCAGCGACTGCTTGTATGCAGATACCTTATGTTACGAAGTTTCCATCTGTCATTGTCCTTGACCTATTTTCATGGTTCAGTGACTGCTAGAAAAAAAATTATAGTTTTTTTGTCATGTGAATTTCTCACTCATTATAAGTAATAGGATAACTATATTTGGTAAATGGGTTCCTTGCAACATCTACATGTCTGTCAGACAGGGTTCACCTGACCTCGACCTGATTTCATGGATCATTGATCAAGGTTAAAGTTACATGGTCAAGTCCTTATCTCAGATACTGTAAGCAGTAGGTCAACTATATGTTGTGTATGCAGGCGGAAACCCAGATGAAATAGAACAAAAGAATCAAGCTCTTTGTTAGAGAAGGCGATAAATGCTTACAGTAATGTTTACTATAGTAACAAAAATTTTAAAAGTTAATAGAAACAAATAAAATGAGTTTTGATTAAATTACGAAGTATTTTATCATTAAAACACCATATGCATAAGTTTTCAATTTATCTATTAAATAATTAAGCAGAACAATTAGATATCAAGTCGACGACATGGGTGTCTATTAAGTTGGATCTAAAAAATGCATAACTTCCAATTTAAAAAAAAAAAAAGTACCACGGATGGAGAACATATCAATCTATTTGTGCCTTAATTTTCGTTTCTGCCCTTCCATTATGTGACTCAAGAAAAAATTCCAAAAAAAGGGCATCAATTGCATCGAAAAGAGAAAATGGAGTGCACTTTTTTATGTTAGGGCGTGTTTGAGTTGAATATTTTGTCCTGAAAACGTAAAAAGCAAAAGTATTTGATACATCATCTCGCTTCAGATTCTGTCATTTTCATATATCAAGGCCACAGGTTGACTTTATAACGTAGAAAATTCACAGTACTAACAAAATGATATATATGGGTCAAGTGAAATACCTTTCTAATGAATCACAAAACAGAGTAGGTGTGTTTGAATAGCAAATTTTTACTAAAAGTACTTGAAGACAGACTTTAAAGTTGGATCTTAAAAATGCATATCTTCAGAAAAACTTCTTTTTAGTGTGTGATATCTAGGGTTTATAGTCTTCAACCACTGAAAATTTTTAGTCTGCCCTTCCACGAAATATTGAATTAGAATTTTTTTAAATGCTTATGAATTTTCGAATATTCCATCTGACAATCGCTCATACAATAGTTTTAAGGAGACTGAATGCAGACAAGTACATTAACTGATGCTCATTAGCTAGTAGATACATTTGTCTTTTAAAATACAACTGGCATATAAGGATCGTAATGGTGCTATGTGGATAAATTTATCTGTTTTCAAGAGCTAAATTGTCATCCCTACAATGGCTTCCATTTTTTACGATTGTAAAAATGAACTGGCGTAATGGGGAGATAATTTTGAAGAAGTAGAATCCTGACTGTATGGGATGATTTAAAGGGGTACATGCCAGTCTAGCCTGTATCATCTGACCTTGAACTTATTTTCATGGTTCATTGGTCAATGTTAAGTTTTTTGTGATTTGGTCTTTTTTTCAAGTAATATAAGCAATAGGTCAGCTATATTTGGTGTATGGAATGATTGTACGATGTGCATGTTGGTCTAGCCTGTACAATCTTACCTTGACTTAATTTTCATAGTTCATTGGTCAATGTTAACTTTTATGTTTTGGTCAGTTTTACAAATACTTATAGCAATAGGTCAATGGAATAATTTTCAGGTGTACATATCTGTCTGGCAGGTATCATCTGACCTTGACTTCATTTTCATGGTTCATTGGTCAATGTTTAGTTTTTGTGTTTATTATACCCCCACTTTAAAAAAGTGGGGGTATACTGTTTTACCTCTGTCTGTCCTTCCGTCAGTCCATCGGTCCCATGAATATTTTCGTTGCATTTTTCTCAGGAACTAATTGACAAGGATTTCTGAAATTTGGTTTCAGGGTTTATATAAGTAAGTTACACTGTGTTATGTGTTTTCAGATTCATCACTCAACAACTTCCTGTTTACCAACCACTTGTATTATTTTACACATGAGAGCCAAGTTGAAAATTTTCATCACATTTTTCTCAGGAACTACTTGACAAGGATTTCTGAAATTTGGTTTGAGGGTTTATATAAGTAAGTTACACCGTGTGATGCGTTTTCAGATTCATCACTCAACAACTTCCTGTTTACCGAACACTTGTATTATTTTACACATGATAGCCAAGTTGAAAATTTTCATCATATTTTTCTCAGGCAAGGATTTCTGAAATTTGGTTTAAGGGTTTATATAAGTAAGTTACACCGTGTGATGCGTTTTCACATGTATTATTTTACACATGATAGCCAAGTTGAAAATTTTCATCACATTTTTCTCAGACAAGGATTTCTGAAATTTGGTTTAAGGGTTTATATAAGTAAGTTACACCGTGTGATGCGTTTTCAGATTCATCACTCAACAACTTCCTGTTTACCGAACACTTGTATTATTTTACACATGATAGCCAAGTTGAAAATTTTCGTCACATTTTTCTCAGGAACTACTTGACAAGGATTTCTGAAATTTGGTTTCAGGGTTTATACAAGTCAGCTATACCGTGTGATGCATTTTCAGATTCATCACTCAACAACTTCCTGTTTACCAAAATATTTCAGTGGGGTATCATCAGTGAGCAGTAGCTCACAGTTTTACTTGTTTGGTCTGTTTTCCAATTATCATAAGCAATAGGTCATATATATTTAGTGAATGGAATAATTGTAAAGTATACATGTCTGTCTGACAGGATTTATCTAACCTTGACCTTGTTGTCATGGATCTTTCAAATATGTTAAGTTTATGTGATACTTGTAGTAAAACCTTCATGGTTAAGACTTTCAACATAAAATCAGTGGTCAGTAATGCAGGTGAGACATTTCAGCGTGTGCACTCTTGTTATTCTTTTAGAAGAATGAATAATTAAAAGAAGCCTTTCCTGTGGAGAAAATGAAACCAATCTTGATTTTGTTGTCACTAAGTTAAAAATCAAGATCCCTACAGATTAGAGAAACCTTGCTATAAAGTAGCAGAGGGTATACAGTTTTTGATTCATCCATCCATCAGTCAGTTGATCTGTCTGTCCTCTTGTCTTTTAGTCATTTTCATTTGTTGTTTTTCTTTTTTGATTTAAGGTCACTTGGTCAAAGGTCAAGGTCATGGTAGCCATAATGACCGAAAATATTTAGGAAATTGGGATTTCTGAATAAATCTTGAATCAATTTTTTTGAATTCTTTATCACACTTAGGATGATTACTCCTCTTATAAGAGGAAGATCCTCATTGTGATTCAAGGTCTCAGTAATTATAAATAGTTTGATGTTCTATCATTTGAGGGACTTAATTAGAACAAATACCCTTGATAATACATCAGATATCTGTTTCCATAACAAGCAGTTATTTCTATTGTTCTCTTGTCATAAATATGTCATTTTTTTAAATTTGATGTACATGTAGTAACATGTGTGTAACTAGCTTTACTTACATTATTTCAAAGAAGTTTTGTAATAAGAGGTTTCACTGTCTTTTGAAGCATGTCATCAAGTTGGTAAACTGATTTAAAAGTAACTATTTGATATCATTTTAAACATGCAATATGAAGATAAAATCTTAAAGCTACATGGTTAATGAGCTTTAAAAAGTCATTAGAAATGTTTTTAAATGTTGTTTACATGATAGGAGGTCTTAAATTTCGTAACTGTTAAATTTTTTGATTAAGTACAGGATAGAAAAAGGTGATCATTTTTTTTTTCAACTTTTCCTGGTTCTAAGGAAGCTTAATGTAGATAGGACTTTTCAAAGGTTACATTCAAGTTTCTCACAGTTTATAAAATGGAAATTTGTGGTGAAATTCTATTACATATATTTCCTTCCTCAAATATTCCAGAGTTTTTTTATGGGTATCAAGCTATTATTTGTGACTTAATCATTTTGTGATAAAATTAATTATATTTAGTCTAAGTGAACGATGTATCTGTAAACATGACTGTACATACACACCCAGTCCTTAGATAGAATAAGGAGCCAATACATAGATTTTCTTCCTTATGATAACTGGAGTTTTTAACTGTATGCTATGAGAAAATTATGTAACAATCAACAGATTACTTTTTGAAAAAGCAATCAAATGTTACTATTATTTGCATCATTCAGAAAAAATTGTTTAATTAAAAAACATCTTATGGTTTTCTTGAATAGAAATATGTTCATTTTAATGTTAAGTTGAATAACTTCACGACTTAAAAAGAAATTAATGGTATGAAAATACTCGTTTGAATAAGATCAAAGAAGTATATTTCCAGCTTACCTAGTAAAAAGAGTAAAGTTCGTGTGACATCAGGTGTGACATCATTTTGTGTTCTATTGCAATGATATGTGCATCCTAGTCATATCAAATATATTTTTTCTTTGCCTTAACAAAGTTTCTGCTTTGTTCGTGATCAGTTTTTGAAACTAAGTGACTTGCAATCATACGTTGGTTATAGGATGCATCTAAAGGAGTATATCAGATTCCCAATTGTCTGACGTACATTTCATGTTTATTAATTTATGTAAAGTTTTTACCTCTTAACAAAAGTAGGTCACTGTGACCTTTTTTTTTAATTCAAAGAATGTGGTAAATTTTGCATTTTGAGATACTGTGACCTAATTTTCCCTCCTACAGTCAAACAGGTAAATAGTTGAATGCTAATAGGGATTAATGTCAGTCTTTAACTTAAAAAATGTACTTGTTAATACTTTCCACTCCTTTTTACTCTGAAGTTGAAACAGTTTTACTGACCATGTTAAGTTGATAGAGCTTATCAAGTATTGGGCAAACTTTGAATATAGATAACCTATCCAACATTTGTTTGAAAGTATGAAAAACATTTCAATCAAAGATAATTCATGAAGTTTATGTGTCATTTTTGTCCTGCCTGCGACTAAAGTCACAGAATGCGAGATATAGGGATTACAGTCCGGCATCAGCAGGGGTGGCAATGATGGCATAGACTATTTGTATAAAACTTCATAACATAAGGTATCTGAAGACCTGGATGCTTCAGATACCTTATGTTATGAAGTTCTGTCTGTCATATGTCCATTGTCCTTTACCTCAATTTCATGGTTCAATGACTGCTTGAAAACAAATTTTTTTTTTTTGAAAAGTGAAATACTGTCTTATTATGGGTAATAAGACAACTATATTTGGTATATGGGTTCCTTGCAAGGTCTAAATGTCCATCAGGTAGAGTTCACCTGACTTCGACCTCATTTCATGGATCAGTGATCAATGTTAAAGTTACATGGTCAAGTCCTTATCTCAGATACTATAAGCAGTAGGTCAGCTATTTTGTGTATGGAATAATTGTAAGGTATACATGTCGGATTGGAAGGTTTCATCTGACCTTGACCTCAATTTCATGGCTCATTGGACAATGTTTAGTTTTTGTGGTTTGTTCTATTTCTCAGATACTAAAAGCAATCTGGCCACTATATTTGGTGTATGGAATGACAGTAAGGTGTACATGTCTGACTGGCAGGTTTTATCTGACCATGACCTCATTGTCATGGTTCATTGGTCAATGATGGGTTTTGGGTGAAAGTTTATTAGTACAATGTAGCTATAAGTAATAGGTCAATTATATTTGGTGTATGGAATGATTGTAAGTTGTACATGTCTGACTGGCAGGTTTCATTTGACCTTGACCTTGACCTCAATTTCATGGTTCTTTGAACAATGTTTAGTTTTGATGGTTTGGTCTATTTCTCAGATACTATTAGCAATAGGTCAATTGATTTGGTGTATGGAATAATTGTAAGGTGTACATGTTTGTCTGGCAGGGTTCATATTATCTTTACTTCATTTTCATGGTTCATTGGTCAGTGTTAAGATTTTGTGGTGTGAACTGTTTCTCATGTTCTATAAGCGATAGGACCATTTTTTTTTGGTGTATGGACTGATTGATAGGTGTACATTTCTGTCTGGCATGGTTCATCTGACCATTACTTCATTTTAATGGATCATTGATAATGTTAGATTTATGTAGTAAAACTTTCATATTACAGACTTTCAACACAAATTCAATCACAAGTAAAGCAGGTGAGACATTTCAGCCTGTGCACTCTTGTTGAAATATTGTCTCTGAAAATGCAGTCCAAATGTTTTAAAATCTAAGTTATTGAAAACTAACTTTTAGTGCAATGTGCTCTGAAAATTTTGTTATTCACGTTTACTTTAAAATTTACACTTCCAGACATCAGGTACAGGTGCACCTGAGATATTATCTCATGCGAAACAAAAAAGAAAAATGATATCTTGCAGTGCCCATCTAAAAAAATATTTTTATCATTGCTGAAAAATCAACTTTAGATAGTTTCATATAATGTTGCATTTAAACGGGTTTAAACCATAGTCCATGTCATATGATAGTTTTAAAGTACATCCAGTTAATGAACAAATCTGTATGCAAAATCAATATGTCACTGTTTAGATGTCTAATAAACTGAAAAGTAATTCTAGTACATGCAATTAAACTGATATATTATTTCACAATCACCTAGAGCAAATGTACACATTTGCTTTATTACCACCTTATTTCCATGAATTTGTAAAATCATGTATTCATGTTTCACAATGCAATCTTCTCAAAATAAAATAAAATGATTAACTTGGCAAAAATATTTTTACTGAAATTTTTTTTTGACACCATTCAGATATTTATCACGTCTTTCAGGAACAGTGTGATTGTATATTCATTTTTAGAGTAAACCAACAGTCTAATCAGAAATATCATATTACTGAAGGCATTATACTTAAGGATGGTTTTCTTTTATGATTATGAAGGGTAAACAAACAAGGAGATGCAAAGAAGACAAGTTAAAGGATAGTCATGTCTTAAAGGAATAGGATGAAAAGACAAATGATAGTATACAAAACATCCCTGAAATTTCTAAGCAGGCTGCAACTGCACAGAGATAATGTGTTTTTTTTTTTCAAGGATTCCTGCAACATTTTGCATATGCATCTGCACGGATGCATCTTTCTGCACAATGATCGATGTAAAGAATTTTACTTTTCAGAGCTTCAGTAAGTAGGATACAAAAAAAAGATGATTGTTCTTCAAACTATTGTATATTTTGCAAAGGTATTAAAAATTGAATTCATTCCCTAAATTGAAGGGAAATGGTTTCCACAACACTTATTTTTTTAGCACAAAACAGAGGTTCTCAGTTATATTGAAAAAAAGCTATGTCTTTGAATAATATTCCCCATTGTAGTATAGGATATTGACCAATATTCTTTCATATCTATTCATGTTCAAAATAAGTCATCTAAACTATTAATTTTGTAATCAGAAAAAAACACAAAATTTTTATGCCTCCGCTACAGCGGAGGGGACATTAAGTATTACCCTTGTTCGTCTATGTCTGTCCGTACGTCGTCCCAAAATAGTTTCTGATCTCTAACTTTAGTTTGCCTCAACCAAATGTTATGAAACAGTGATTTAGTCTGATTTAGACTTGCATTCAAAATGTTGCCAACAAACTTTTGAAAATACAGAATCAAGTGAGTATTCACAGGCTATGATATATATCTTTTTGTCTCGCCTGTGATGAAAGTTGCAGTATGCGAGACATAAGTATTACAGTCCAGCGGCAGAGGCGGCGTAAACTTTTTGTTTAAATCATTATATTTCAGAAGTTAGAAGACTGGGATGCTTCATACCTTGTATGCAGATACCTTATGTTACGAAGTTTCCGTCTGTCATATGTCCATTGTCCTTGATCTCATTTCCATCTTTCAGTGACTGCTTGAAAAAAAATTGAGTAATAGGATAACTATATTTGGTATATGGGTTCCTTGCAATGTCTTCATGTCCATCAGGTAGGATTCACCTGACCGTGACCTTATTCCATGGATTAGTGACCAAGGTTAAAGTTATGTGGTCAAGTCCGTATCTCAGATACTGTAAGCAATAGGTAAACTATATTTGGTGTATGGAATGATTGTAAAGGGTACATTTAAGACTGACAGGTTTCATCTGACCTTGACCTCAATTTCATGGTTCATTGAACAATGTTTAGTTTAAATTTTGGGTCTATTTCTCAGATACTATAAGCAATAGGTCAACTGTATTTGGTGTATGGAATGATTGTAAGGGGTACATGTCCGACTGACAGATTTACTCTTACCTTGACATCAATTTCATGGTTCATTGAACAATGTTTAGTTTTTGTGGTATGGTTTGGTCTATTTCTCAGATACTATTAGCAATAGGGCCACTATATTTGGTGTATGGAATGATTGGCAAGAGTAAATGTCTGTCTGCAAGGTTTCATCTGACCTCGACCTCATTTTCATGGTTAATTGGACAATTTTTAGTTTTTGTGGTTTGGTCTATTTCGCAGATATTATAAGCAATAGGTCAATTATATTTAGTGTATGGAATAATTGTGAGGTGTACATGTCTGTCTGGCAGGGTTCATATGACCTTGACCTCATTTTCATGATTCATTGGTCAATTATAAATTTTGTGATTTTGTCAGTTTATCAGATACTATTAGCAATAAGTCAACTATATTTTGTGTATGGAATGATTGTAAGGTGTACATGTCTGTCTGGCAGGATTCATATAACCTTGACCTCATTTTCATGGTTCATTGGTCAATGTTAAGTTTATGTGATACTTGTAGTAAAACCTTCATATTGCAGACTTTCAACATAATTTCAATGATAAGTAAAACAGGTGAGACATTTCAGCATATGCACTCTTGTTTTTTTTTTTAATTTACAAATAAAAATCTTTGGACAGTGATAAAGATTAATCCTGTTGTTAATATGTTGCCTTATTTCCTGCAGCTTATTTGTTAAAATTACGTCAGTTGTACTATAAATATACAAGAAGTAATTATACTTTTCCTGTTGTCGGTCTTTTCAGTACAAGTATTTATTTATATATTTTTGACTTATTTTTGCACATTATCTGCACTTTTATACTCTATATGTTAATTGGTTTGCAATGATGTTATTTAATAGTACATTTTAAGTGACATTTGTATCATGCATATATATTTCTTTGACCTGTATGCACTTTTGGGAAAATTGATATATATAGAAGAGCTAACTAAATATTTTCAACAGTAAAATTATCTGATCTTTGTCTTTAACCAGCCAAAAATGTACAGTTGTCTGGTCTTAATGACCAAGAATGTCAGAGAATTACTTTTTCAACAGGGAAAGCCACATCAACTATTGCAGATATCTTATCCAAATTGTCACCTAGGTTTCCAGCATTTGGATGCAGGTTGCTTAAGATGTGACTTTGTTAGCCAGTTATTGTCATGACCTAACAATATTATAATCATCTGGTTAAGTTTTATTACTCAGATGTTCTGCTTAGTAACTAATGCTTAAACTATGACAGATCAACAACATTGGTATTTTGACACCCTCCTTCTCTATTGATCTCTTTAAAAGCATTCATTTATATATTTGCCTCCAGCAGTATCATTTTGGAAAAATCCCTAAAATAGATCTAATTAGGAAGGAGTAAGTACCTTTTTGTTGTTTTATTAAACTTTTGATAAATTCCCTTAATAACTGATTAGACAATAATTCTTAGTAGTATAAAACCATGTTAATATATTGAATAGTAATAATAAGGTATAGAAACATATGTCTTTCTAAATATAACTTTAAATCAGTAATAGAGACTTTCAGGAACACTGCTGACCACTCTTCATCTATACAATGGCTACACTTTTCTTGACAATTAGAAGTGAATGTTTGAATAGGGAGAGTATTGAAGTGAAGAAAAACGCTACCTGTATATCATATGTGTATTTGTACATATAATAACATTCAGACATACTCATCAATGTGATGGGACAAGCTAATGTTGTTGTCAACCTTGGTTAAAAGAATATGTCTTTTATGAAGAAGTTAATTCTGTGAAACACTTCATTCTAAAACAAAAAATAGGTTTACACCAGGAGAGGTATCTTATTACTTTTCAGGAGTGACAGTAAACGACTGATACACTTAACCTCATCTCATTTCTTTGTATCTTTTCATCTATATCTTTTTTTTTTTGAAATGTCCTATCTCAAAAATAGTCAAGTCTCACTATGCAGGAGCCACATGTTATGAAAGCTTGTTTTAGGTTTCAAGTACAAAGCACATATATCATAGAAAACATTCAACTTTTATTTTTTTTATTTTTTTCAGTGCTGCACCATTTGTGTCCAGATCTATCACTCCTCCTTTATCAGATATCATAGCTCCTGAAGTTCCTTCTTATGCAGATGCTTTGAAAAAATCTGTCAAAAATGGACAATCTAACAAATCTAAGAATAAAGGTATATAGCAAATAGCAATGGCTAAGATATTTTATGATTAATAGTTAACATACCCAGACATGCTTGTTTATAGTATACAAGTTAACATGGTAATAGCTTAGAAGACATGTCTTTCTCATTCTGTTGCACATTAATATATAGTACTCCCTCCATATATACTCATGTGTATACTTTGTAGTGGAACTTAGTTTTGGATTTGTGTATTTAGGTAGTTCTTGCATACTTGTATAGCTTACTTTTAAGATAGATGTTCTAGCCTTGCTGTCATTGGGAAAGTTGAACTTACTCTTTTGGTATTTTACAGAGTTTTCTAGGTAAAATTACCTGTTAACAATAGTCATTCTAGTTTATTTCACCAATACAACTGAAGAAGTTTTTAAAAGTTGTGTAAAGTATCACCAAAAAAGCCAAACTTATATTTAGCTTGAAATGATTCCAGTAATCTTACAGAAGGAAAATTAATATTTTTAGCTAGTAATATTTATTTAATTTAGTTGCAGTTTTCTGGTATTTATTGCCTATTATAAAATTTTACAGAAGTTGGAGATGATGGTGATGTGAAGATGTTCGAAGAACCAGAAAATTGGGGATGATCTTAATCATATCTGCACCATTGAATTGATGATTTAAAGTTAACATTGGGATATTGAAAAGTGCTACAGATACTTCAAGTTATTATGTTGACCATAATAAAAATGCAAATGAAATTAAAAAAAATGTTGAGTTGTTTTAAATCATTGTGTTTACCTATATTTGAATGAAGTTTATTATTTAATTGTCTGAGATCAGGATTGAAATAAAAATCAATCATATATGAATGAAGGTAGAAAATAACCTTGACACACATGGTTGGAGCATAAGTGATATCCTGTTTGTTTTACCTGTAACAAAAATCGCTGAAGGCAAAATTATTTTATATGCTTGTGTAGAAATACATTGATATCTCTTCAGAGTTCAGACTTTCACTTCTGTAAATCAGAATTTGGAGTCTGTGTATTCTGAGACTCTGCCAAACAGTAATTATTAACTCATCTTGACCTCATTTTCACAGTACCAATGGGATAAAAGCATTTTTTCAAGATGTACTTGAAATCATTGTCATAGTTAATTTTTCAACATTAAGCTTTTAGAATTAGTAAAAGGTAAGCTATATGGTGTTTAGAATGATTGAAAGATGTCCATGTCCCTCTTACACAGGGTTCATCTGACCTTGACCTCATTTTCATGGTCATTTGTCAGTATATACAAATAAGAAGATGTGGTATGATTGCCAATGAGATAACTCTCCACCAGAGACCAACTGACATAGAAGTTAACAACTATAGTTTGTTTTGTATAGGTCAGTTTCTCTTTTACTTTAGAAATTTGGTATTTGGTATTTAGATGTAATTATAAGTGTAACAGGATTCATCTGAACTTAACCTCATGTTCATGGTTGGCTTTAAAGTTTAGTGACTGTCAGTTACTCAATACAATTTATAGATCAGTTATATTTCCTATAGATTGATAGCAAAATGTATATGTTTGTCCGACAGGGTTCATCTCATTTAGCCTCACATTCATGGTTTATTGGTGATTTGTGATTGGTGAACAGGCCAATTATTATACTACCGGTATAAGTAAAAGGTAAAATGCTATTGTTTCAGAAAAAGGGAGAAGGTTTGGTACCATTAAAACGTTTAATCCCGCTGCAAATGTTTGCACCTGTCCTAAGTCAGGAATCTGATGTACAGTAGTTGTCGTCTGTTTATGTAGTTCATACATGTTTCTCGTGTCTCATTTTTATATAGATTAGACCGTTGGTTTTCCCATTTGAATGGTTTTACACTAGTAATTTTTGGGGCCCTTTATAGCTTCCTATATCTATATACTTAGCCTGTAGATTGATTTAGGGTGTACAGTTCCATCTGACAAGATGCAATTGACTCTCACCTCATTGGTATGGGGACAGCAACTGTGTGACTGCAAGATGTATGAATACCCAGAGTCACATCTAATGTGGTTATGAAAATATGAATATGAGAAGAGATACATTTGTGTGAGTATATTATACTATCTTAGACATACAATAACCCTTGCACCAACATTTGGTAAGTAACTTTTGTGTACTGCACTTGGATATATAAAAACATTTCCACTTGGAGACTAAACTCAAATATTCATAGTTCAGGGAACAAGGGAAATATAGTTTAACCCACTGTTTTTTATTTGAAAATAACCTGTACTAACAGGAATATGCCAGTCAGGCCCACTTTTTTTTTCAAATTTTACTAGCTTGAAAAAACATTTCCACAAAATATGTCAGTATTTATGGATATTGACTATTGTTATACTTATCTTGATTTTTTTTATTAATTCTTCTGTGTCCAGGGATGTCTACTCTGGTGTGTTCGACCGACATAATCCAAAGGACCTTTGAACTAGTTGAAACCAAAACTTTAGTTTTTATTTCTCAGCACAATTTCGAAGGACTAATGGAGTACCCTTAACCTCAGCATCCACATATAGTTTTCATTTACTGATGTTTAACTAAATATTTTACAAGGAATCACACCTCAAAGAGACTGACTGAGAATTTGAAGTCACAAGAAGGCCTAATAGCATATTTCATTGTTTAGTTACTTTCCAAGTTTTTCAGTCAAAGTTTGTTGTTTTTAAGATACAGTTACTTACATTCATAAAACTAGACTCAATTTTTCTTCACTGAGCGTCACTGATGAGTCTTATGTAGACGAAACATTTGTCTAGCGTTCAAAATTATAAGCCTGGTATATGATTAGTTTTTACAACCACTGGGTTGAACTATTCGAAACACTTAGGGTTTTTTACCGCCAGGTATAGCCATAAATGTCACCCCTTTTTGGAATTTTCGGTTTTTAATGCTGTTCATCTTCCTATTTTATTTTTCCCTTCCAACTGTTTTGATTCAAGCGTCTCTGGTGAGTCTTATGTAGATGAAACGCGCGTTTGGCGTTTAAAATAATAAGCCTGGTAATTTTGATGAGTGTTTACAACCACTTGTTCGATGCCACTGCAGGTTGACGTTTCGTTCACGAAGGTATAATCCGCCCAGTAGTCAGGACTTTTTGTTGACTTGAAATATTGATATGTTCATCTCTCTATAAATTTTCAGTTTATAAAACATTAAATTATTTGAAACACTTAGCCTCGTTTTGGTACAAATTTTTGGAATTTTCGGTTTTGAATGCTCTCTTACTTCGTATTTGATTTGGCTATCAAACTGTTTTGATTCTCACTGATGAGCATTGTGTAGACGAAACGCGCGTCTGTCGTACAATATTGTTAGCTTGGTGTCTTTGGTGATTTTTTTTTTGGTTTACTTCTATGGGAATTTAAGTCTCTCGCAAAAACGGTCCTAACCTTGCTTAGCTCAATATCAAGATACAAAGTGGCCTATAGTAACATAAATTCAACTCTCAATTAGTTGATAAACATGCAAGATGCATATACGGAATTATTTCTTTTAAACCTACATAATAGGCTTCAGAGACTTTTCTAAGTTTTACAACCGCTTTCAGCTCATTCATACCAAGTGACTTATTATCATGCGAGTTTTTGGCTTCCTTCTTTAACGGAACTTTTTGAGTGTACTCATTATCTTAATACTAAGAGAATATGCTATTTGCTTTTTTTATAAACACCATACATTAGATTTTTACAAATAAACACTCCTAATGTAAGACTTCCCTTTTCTACTTTTAAATTATGTCTAAAACGACAAGCTTTTGAATTATCTTTAATCTGATGTTGACTACATTTAACTTTTCAACATAGAAGAATAACAGATATATTTTTTCAAAGGGCGATATAAAGATAAATTTGCAAGCTGTGATAATTAATGAGAATATTGATTTTGAAATAATACATAAATACTATTTCATTTCAATTAAATGAAAACAATTATATTACAAAGGAATCAAAGTTTTTTTTCTATTAATATGAAAGTAGTTTACCGATGTTAGTTCAAATATAAAAATTTAATGCATACCAGATGTGTTACGATATGGTAAAATACTCATCAAATTAACCAGGCTTGTAATTTAAAACGCCAGACGCCCTTTCGTTTTTATATGTAAAACTGATCAATGGCACAAGAATTAAAACAGTTGGAAGACCAAATCAATTTCGAAGTTGAGTAATGAAAACCAAAAATTCCCCAAGTTGTACCAACCTATGCATTGGGTAGAAACCTATTGATGTTTTCAATGATTTTAACATGTTATTAACAGTCAATTCGCAGAACATGGCGGTATCAATGACATGTCATGCCAGCACAGGATCGTTGACTTCTGGATAGTCATACTAACGGGAACGAAACGTCCACTAGCAATGGCATCGACCAAGTGGTTGCAAAACTAATCGAAGATATCAGACTTATAAATCAGTACGACAGACGCCCGTTCCGTCTATATAACACTCACCATAGGCTCTCGAATCAAAACAGTCCAAAGAACAAATCTTAAGAGCTTTGAAAACTAAAGATTCACCCCAAATATACCACATTTGGTGAAGGTGATCTATACCTGGGGTAGAAAAACTGAAGTGTTTCAAATTATTTTTACATTTTATAAACAGTTTATTTCCAGAAAATGACTCTTTAAATGCCATGTGATTCCAATTTCACACCCAGTACGGCAGTAGCTAATGTCACAGTCGGGGGGAAACATGACAACTGAACTTAATATTTCTTGAAAAAAAATGGCGATGTTTGATCTATTCTACTTAAAACCACATATTCTGACTGAAAATAAAGTAAAACAAAATCTCGATTTATCTTTCAAGTGTTTGTTTCCTTTATCTTCAATCAATTTTGTGAATTCAAAAGTACTGCATTTATGATCGTCACATTTTAGACAGCTACACTGTTCGCAAACTTTTAGGGAAGGGGTCAAAATGGAAAGTTCATTTTTTTTTTTTTTTTTTTTTTTTTTTTTAATTTTCTGCACATGGTCGAGTACAACGCACACAATTGACAAAGTTGTGAATCTGATGGCATAATGGATTTCATATGAATAGATACTAACGTTAACCTCGCAAAGAAATGAAAAAAAAAATCCTAGGGCACTTTTTATACCCCTTAATTTTCTTTCATATTTTTTTAGTTTTCTTTATTAATTAATTCGTCATCCTTTAAAACAGATATGCTGTTTATTTCAGACCGTTTTGAGCATTTTCTACAAAGATATGAGCTCTCAAAGTTTGACCCCCACTAATCTCAAAGGAAGCAGTGCAAAACTTTTTTGAGTAGTATGTTATTGAATAACTATTAATTTTGTCCAGTCAAGTGTGATATTCGAACACTGTAACAATCAACCAATTTGTGCTGGAGAATCTAATTGTGTGAGATTTATGTAAAACAATCTATTCAAAAGAACACCTATTTTGATGAAGATATCCATAACAAGAACATGTTCTGACCTAAAGAGTAAACGGATATTAGTAAATTCTGTTTGCGTTGGTCGATGGAATGTTACTGCTCAATAAAACGAAGTCCAAGATAGAAAAAAAGACTGCATTTCCCTCTTGATACTGTTTCTTACTTAGGTTCTGTCTTACACTGAAGATATCGCTTAGCACAGCTTTTTATCGCATGTTTGTTCGCCATGAGTAATACGACTGTTTCCACTGCTTTCTGTTCCGGAATACTTAGCTTATACACGATTTTTGATAGGGTTAATTTTGCTCAATCTTTAGTTTTCTCTGTAGTGTTTTGTCAAAAATGTTTGTTTTTTTTTTGTTTTGTTTTTTGTTTTTTTTTTTTAAGTTGAAGAGCAATGATAATACCACTTAACAAAGTTTGTGCTTTTCGGGAATTACCTTCAACGAAAACGATCAAACCTAAATATTTGAATGTTTAAACACGTAGAGACATTAGGGACCAAAAAGAATTGACAAAATCATCTAACGTCAACTTTATATGAGAGAGTTTAAACCTTGCTTTCTTGAAAATTTCTTAATCTTTTAAAGGGGAATTTTAGAAAAGTATGTTATAAATCATATCAGTACCGATGCTATGATCACTACTAAGCTGAAGACACTCTCGATACTAATAGTGCACCAACAGTAGTATCAAACCAGTAATAGTAGTGGATAACAACATTTAACGATGCAGTACCCGCCATGCGAATCCACACTCAAATGTCACAACGGGAATAGGACATATGACACAATCTGTTGATGACTTTTCTTGTATCCAAGATTTAAGACTGCAAAAACATGTCGCTATTTAGTTGAGACCGAGACATATCGTATCGGTTAACCAATTCCGATGATGACCGTAAAACTTATGTAGTGTCGATTATTGTCGTTTTTCCTCATGACTCGGTTGGATCAGTTCTGGTGTTTGGTGCACACTTTTTAATTTGAAAGTGAAAAAGCATAAAGTATCAATTGAGATATATGTAAATGTATGTTATGATACTACTTAGAAATGTGAAGTTGACGACTAGTTTGAAGTTGTTAAACAAGGAAAGGATCAAGATAGTAGACCTTCTAGTTGCGATAGTATCCTTATATTAATCTCAAGTTCACTGGGATATATGAGCACTAATAACCTGGCACGTCCGGTCTGTGTTTTTGTTACTTGTTTTTCTGCTTTGTATCAATCTGATGAGTTAAGCCATTTTCAACTGATTTTTATAGTTTTTTCATAAATTATGTTGTACTGTCATAATGGAAATACAAAGGATATGGGATATCCATAACTTTGGCGCCCGCTAACATGTTCAACCTCAACACATTCTGTATGTGCCTGACCCAAGTTAGTTACCTGTAATTCAGTGGTTGTCATTTGTTGCTGTATATCACGTCTGTATTTCGTTCATTATTTTTAAATAAATAAGCCCGATAGTTTTCTCGTTTGAATTGTTAACATTTGTCATTTTCGGGGCCTTTTATAGATGACTATGCGGTATGGTTTTTGCTCATTGTTGAAGGCCGTATGGTGACCTTTAGTTGTTAACTTCTATATCATTTGGTCTCTGATGGAGAGTTGTCTCATTGTCAATTATACCCCATCTTCTTATTTTAATACTCACTGAATTGTGGGTTATAAAGCATTTATCAATATAATACAAAACTCTCACATGGGTATAACGGCTTGCAAAAATTAAGGGCAATTTTTTATTAAAAAAATATACAAATGTTTTTCATTTTATCTCAGTGAAAAATGTCTGTCTCGGAAAAGCACTTCGACATGTTCATTATTTGCGACCCATCTTTGACAATCAACCTGTAAATGAATATTTTTTTATAATTATGTATTTGGAAAAAATCTTTTAGTACACTGGCTGCAATGACTCGAATGAATTAAATTACCCCTACATGAAATTCTACCCGTATTCTTTATGATATCCAATCAAATTAAATCTATAAATGCCATAAACAGGTGTACTTTAAAACGCAACAAACTTGTATCGATATATGTACAACTTTCACGGTAGGTATAGTGTCCGGCTGAGATCGTTTTTTCCGAGTGAATCAATACACTTTTTTCGAGTGTAGATCAGGTTTTTTCGAGTGATATACATGCGATCTATATGCGATCAGATCGATTTACTGTTATTTCGCGAGTATAATATAGTTTTATTCGTGACTGTTCATCTTATTGTGAATGATATACATGTTTTGAGCACAGACGCACAATTTCCTGGTAGTTCACATACAATTCAGTGTTTAATATTGTCCGTGTTTTTTCGAGAGCATCATTCAAAACGTCCGGATTTTTCAACAAATGATCCGGGTTTTTTAAAGAAAATGTAAATAAGAAAGAAGACATTCTTTGGCTTAAAAACTGACTGTTCTAGTTTGTAACAGTAATTTAGCAAAGGACCATATAATATATTCCTAATAAGTCACAAAAAAATGTTACTATGTTGATCAAATTCAACCCTTTTCAATTTAATGATAACTTTTGTTCTGAAAACATTTTACCATAACCCTTCAGTATTACGATACATACGAAATCGATGGGTTCTTTTTAAAACGGTCTTAAAAACCGAGTAAACCAGGACTCATAATCTTTTCAATTTCATTTCATGCTATCTTTGTTTTAACAGTCAATTATATTTTATGATTGATATATATTCCAGTGACGAAAAAAACATAGAAGCAAGAAAATTGAGGAAAAGGAGTAAAAAATCAGAAAAATTCAATATAATTCCAAATATTCTACTTACTTAAAGAGCCCCCCTAAAAAAAAATAAATATTACAATAACATTTGAATTGAATGGAATATATAAATAAACAAAATTAAGATAACATTTTATAAATGTTATCCTATATGACCAAAAGGACCTAAAAAAATAACCAAATCTATCTAGAGTCAACTTTGCCTGATGGAGTTGAAACCTTAGTTTCTTTCTATTTTTTAAATCTGATTGATTATTTGTTGCTTAAAGTACAGTGGCAAATGTTTCATGCATGTTCAGGAGGAAAACAAATTAACAAATTAAATTAAACCGAATAAGAAGGTCCTGTAACCGAGGACGTTCGGGATAAAGCTCGGGAAATATAGACTACTGGTAAAAATGAGGGTATATTGGATATGGACATAAATTTTGCCTTGCAACAGGCCACTTACGGACCCTTCAAAGAGATGTTGCAAGGGTTCTTAACATACAGTGAGCGTGGCACTCTCGCCAACCGTGCAAGATCCTCGGGGATAGTCCAGGTCGTTAAAAACTTCCCTCGTTGTCGTCACACTCTCTTTATACGTCCCATTCTGACCGGACGTGGCTGCGTACTTGAACATCCAGCACAGCCAAACGGACGTCCCACTTTGGTAATGGTTTTACTACCGGTCGGAAGAGGACCTAAGTGACCATATTTCTATTCCCCAGTCCCTCTTGGAGTAAAACATTTTTAGGAATGTTTGTTATAAATCATGTCAATGCCGAAGTATTGACTACTGAGCTGACGATAAGCATAAACAACGAAATAGATAATCTGTAAGCTTTAATACGATCCTTTTGAAATAATACTAATAAAAAAGAATAAATGTGTATATAATATGTGTTCACATCACAAATATACATTGTTAATTTGTTTCTCTTAATTTCTGATGGAAATGATGGTGCTTTATTACTGTGTGACCAAGCATAGTATACGCTTAATCAAACTCCTCTCCACAGTAGGAGAATTTGAACATTGTTCTTGATTTCTGTTTCTAGAACGATAAAACCAGGGGCGTAGCTGTCGTTAGGCACTTTAGGCACGTGCCTACACATGATTTGTTCACAAATATTTTTTTATTGAAAATATTAATAAACAACGTTATCTGTAGATGCACGTGAAGTCGTCAAAACGCTTTCATTATCAAATGTCATTTGTACACTAGTAAATCATCCTTAGGGATTGGAGTATTGGATAGAATTGTATGTCATTATAGCTGATCATTTCACTTCTACCAACAAATACTTGAATGAACCTCAACATGCTCAAAACCTTGACATTTTATTCTAAGATACATGATTTTTTTCAATTAGTTGTTGTTGGCTTTCAAATAGCTTTCCACTTGGTCTTCATCCGACATAAAATAAAACACTTACAAAAGTTGGGCGTCTGTTTGGCCATGCGGGATGTATAAATACGCAGTCACGTCTGGTCAGAATGAGGACATTAAATCCAATGCCTAGTGTAGAGAGAATGCCACGCTCTAGGCACGTTAAGAACACTTGCAACAACTCTTTGAGGGGTTCGTATGTGGTCTGAAAAAGGGCAAAATTTCTGTTCCTATCCAATAAACCCTCATTTTCCAATGCATGGATTTCCAAATTTCCAGACCTTCATCCTGGACGACCCTATTACAGTACCTAGATACCTGTTGTATTTATTGTAAATTTGTTTTTGTCCTGAACATGCATGGACTATTTGCCATTGGAGGTTTAGCAATCAATCAATCAATCAATCAATCAATTAATCAATCAACTAGCTTTCAGTAACTTCGAGTACTCTCAGATCTACGTGTAATGACCATAATTATTCAAATTCCTAAGCAGGTAGGGATTTTACAATACAGGATATTAGGAAATATGAATTTCTTGAATTTTGTTAGATAGTATGAACAGAACAGAACTTCTGCATGAGGGATCGACTGTGTGTGTATGTGTTTGTGTGGCCGGGGAAGGGTGAAGGTTTAAGAATCAAAAGATGAATGGTCGATCCGTAGTCCAAAGGATAGTATTATTTTATAGTAGTCTTATTGTTTACGTGCCTATTTTTTCAATGAAGGATCGTCAATATGTACTATCAATTGACGTATATATATATATATATATATATATATCCTCAATCAGAAAAGAATAGCGTAGCCCTCTTATTAAGCAGTACATCCTGTTTAGTATTTTCATATGATATGAAAATACTAAACAGGATGTACTGCTTAATAAGAGGGCTACGCTGATCTACCCTGGGCAATGCATATTGTAATTTTTTTTTTATATTTGCGATTGTACTCCCGGTTAATTATTCATCAGTCATATGTTATTGTAAAATTACGTATAATTCTTCGAACTTTTCTTCATGTATATTATCATGATAAATTGACCAGTAAATTTTATGTTTTTTTTTTGTACACAAAATTTTGCAACTAAAATGCTAAAACACCGTTTTCCGTCGGGGGTCTTCGCCCCTCAGAACCCCCTTCCAGGGCAGACCCCCTGCCGCAATTTGTGCCTACAGTTTATTGGATACCTAGCTACGCCCCTGAAAACCAAAGATAGTCTTACTATACAAATCCTTGATAAAATATATTACCATCAAGACAAATAGTAAACGAGACATTTTTTTAGTTTAAAAATAACACACATTTACCCGTTGTACACATCATATGTATCCAACATGTCTGAGCTCACATAAAAGATTGTTTACATCACGAAATATTTACTGTATGAAATCTATACCGGTACACTAACATGAAGATTTTGAATGCAAATGAACGATGCCAATTTATGAAACGTACGTGCTAATACAGCATTATCAAACTGGTTTAATGCATTGTTTTGTGCTTTGAAAAGTACTTGATATGAACCTTTTCATTGTTTTTTAAACGCAAATGCACTGACAAACTACATTTTAAGCCATATGAATTTTGTATTTTTCATTCGATAAAACAAGGACACACTCGAAAAAACACGGACATATAAAATGAATTAACTCTCCAAAATGTTCTTTTCAATGTAAAAACAAGAATGCTTGTAAAGTGTCTGTATATCTAATTATATATTCTTGAATGAGGGGCGTTCTACCAAAGTGCCTCATTACTCGTATTACAGTTTCCTTTGGAACACCCCTTCACATTTGACCTGACACAAGATTTACCCGCGAAACATCTTATTCTTTTCTATGTTTTATTAAAGTATATACAAATACATAAAATGAGGCTTCTACCAAACTGTAACTAAGATAAATAATCTAACATAAGATACAAAATCATCGCAATATCTTCTCCTGTTCGGGACATGTACCCAGTTCTACATCTCATTCTAATCAACAGAATCTTTCCAAAATCATGAGGCAACCAATGAGAACGGATATTTGCTACGTAACAATTTCAAGATGGCGTGAATATAGCTTCTGACCGTGGTGCGTAGTAACAAGGATTCCAAGTGGTTAGGATGAAGTTATACCTTCGGAAATTTTACGAACGCCTTTATGAGTTAATTGACTGTTATGGTATACCTGTTTCAACGATGACGATAGATATGTTCCAGTTATAGCCATAAATATGTCCACTTCTCATCAATGTGAAATCACCATGCAAATGATACTTATCATCGAATTTGTACTTGCACACCCACACGACGAAATGCCACATGTTGATCACGATCTGCTTACCCATCCAGGCCATCTGAGATCACCCTCATATTCTGGAGATGTAATCAGTGACTGTCGTTGATTCCTGCATGTTGCCCAGATATAGAAGTTACTTACAGTTTTTGGTTTATTGTTTAACATTATTTAAGCTGCTAATTTTCTCATTCGAATTATTTCACATTTTGTCATGCGGGGTCTTTCATAGCCTAATATAAAGTACCGTGTACGTTTTGTTGAAGGCTATACGGACTGATTTGTCTATATAGACAGTCCCACATGTCTCCTTTAAGGGCCAAGATGTTTCCCATATATGTATTTAAACCAATCAAATAATACTCCATACATGGTCTATATGACGGTCCAATTTATCTCTACATGTATACAGTCCGAGTTGTCTTCATAGACAAATTTTTTATATAAACGGTCGAAGTTATCCTTTGGACGAATTGCTTTGTACGCGGGCGTGTCTGGTTTTCGTTTCAAATTTGGCGGAGAGAACCAATAGGGCGTGATAGTGGCAAGACACATATATTTTCCGGAATAGCCTCACTATTTTACAGAATATCAAGATTTATTTGCGTTAATGCATGTGCATGATCAAATAGTTACTTTAAACTTTAAAAACATAAGGTCCAAATAATTTTTCATTTTGATAACTCATTAACTGTCAAAAATTTGTAACGTATTTAGTATTTAGAAGATATTACAGCTATTTGCAAGATATTTACTTGACTAGCAACGAAAAAAGCATTGATTTAAACATCAAAATGTATTATTTAACTCATCTCGATACGACACCACTACTTACTGAACGAATTGTACATTTGGGGAATGACAGTCCAGCGGTAGTCGCTCCGACTCAGTGGTATTATGAAAATTTCAGTGCACACGAATTGTTTGTTATTTTTTAAATAAATCTCATCACGTACGTCAAAACAAACAGTTTGAGAAGTCGATTACATGATATGACAATAACCATACAGATGCCATGTCTTTAGTTTTCTGTGATATGATGCGATTATTTTGAGTCAAACACGATTGTGAAATGTACCTGTCATTGTTAGACACAGGCATGGTACAGTGTCATTTAGATCAGATTGTAATTGTTAAAAGATTATTGAGGTATGGCCTTTTTCTCTTGACCTGACGTGGAATGTCTTTAAAATCATTTTTTTATTAGCAACGAAAATAGCATCGTACTAGACAACGCGAGAGCTCCTTGCGCTAAAAAATGTCAAATTTTATCCTTTAACTAATTTCGATACCGTACCGCTAGTTACTGAACAGATTGTACATTTGGGGAATAACAGTCCAGCGATACTCGCACCGATTCAGTGGTAGTATACCGATTTCAGTGCTGTAAAATTAATCTCATCTGGAACGTCAGAATAAATTTTGAGAAGTCGAATTTATGAAATGACAATAACTATACAGATGCAAGGTCTTGGACTCGATGTGACATGATGTGATCGTTTTGATCTGAACAAGATTGTGATGATGTATCTGTCATCGTTATACTTACGTGACACAGGCATGGTTATTCAATTTGAACGTGATTTTAATTCCATGATTTAATAAATTTGATTGGAACGTAGCGCGAGGTAAACATGAATGCGTACAAACAGTGTCATTTAGATCAGAACGTTATCGTTAAAAGATTATTGAAGCATGACCTATTCTTCTGACCTGACGTGGAATGTCTTTACAGTCATTTTTTTTTTTTTTGTTATCTAAAACCCGTATGCTATGATTGAAAAAAGTAAAATAACAAAAATACCGAACTACAAGGAAAATTCAAAACGGAAAATCCTTTATGAAATGGCAAAATCAAAAGCTCAAATTCATCAAACAAAAGTGATATGATCATTTTGATTTGAGGGTGTATAGTAATTGTAAAGTTGTGGTCATTTCGATGAAAAGTTAAACTACTGTACAGGCGTGTTCATTTTGATCTCAACGTGATGTTATATAACTATAGAAGTGTTGTCACATTAGTCATGATGATTTTGGTGTAATTGAAATGCAAACTGACGTTTGAAGCGTGATATTATTCGGAACTTGTGATATAAAATCGAATTTCATGCATTATCTTTCCATCGATATAAATGATTTGTGAAATGACTATACGATGTACAATTACTATTCATGAGTCATTGTCTACATCTATCCATTATGTTAAATCAATGTAAAGTCCTGGTCATTGGACTGTGATGCATAATGATTTTCAGTATGTCATTTTAATTATAATGTGATCTCAAATGACTGTACATTCACGATAAAAAAAAAATCTACCGGAAATTGACATGAAATGACTGTATTTTTACGGTCATTTTGATTTGTTTATGTACACATGCGCAGTAATTTTGCTCTGACCATTACGTTCAATAAAGGTACAAACATGATAATGTTGATATGAACGCAATATGAAATAACTGACAAAGCGTGATAATTAACTTGCAGAAAGTTTATACGATTTTTTTTATGTTCAATAATTAATGAAAGTGAAATAGTGAAATAAAAATTCGTTTTTAGCAGCCAATTTAGCTCAATTTTGTCCGAATAAGCTAAGAAACATTGCTGATAAATTATTCTCTTGCAAGTGAATAATTCGACCTCATTGAATCCGTATTCATGTGACCTTCAATTTAACCCATTAGCTAGAGATTTTTTACGCATGTATTAGTCGTGTTCAGCCATTAAAAGGAAAAGAATGTCAACATTGAAAGTGAAACAAAGATGAACCATTTCGTTGACTGATTCGATCCCCAAAAAATCATTCTTATACAGGTAAAACGACGATCAACTTATTTTTTTAACCTATAACATTAAACCAAAAAGACATAGAAAAGTCCAATTGCACGAGGTCGCTATCTATTTATATTTATGTTTATGTTTATATTGGGTTATGTGACCGTCGGCAGTCTTCGGGGGTCATCTCGACGATTAATTAGATGGCGTCTAAACTAAAATACACATGCAATGATGATTTATATTATCAAATCCATGCATTGTTAATTTTTTATTTCAGACTTATTGTAATTTGGATATACGTTTTAGTACGTAATAAATCAAATATGAGAATTTGAGTGAAATCGGTGAACATGAATTTGACAGCTAATGCCCTTTTAAATTAAGAAAAAAGAGGTCGAACACCTACTTAATTTTAGATATACACTTTCAAACTACATAATAAATTAATATTTATGAATTTATGTGAAAAGGTAATATAGCAATTTTAAGCATTTTATAAGAATGATTAAAGTATTTTTTCAATATCTTATGCTTGTGTAAGTAATTGAATAAAATGTGGTACAAGATGCGTACTGATATCAAAGTAAGGTTCCTACACTTTGTTTAAGCTCTATTATTCCAATCCAATTCTTTCATAAGGCAAGTAAGACTACTGATACAATACCAGAATCATTGACAAGTGTCATGATTTACAAACAATAACACTCTAAGGTGTGAGTATTAATTGGAATCACATCCACTTTAATGCCAATCTTAATTGACCACAGTTTATATCTCTTGCAATACCTAATTGAATAGACACTTTATTACACAGGTCAATACACAATTCTTGACCTAAATAGTATACCTATAATTACTTGTGATGTACACTACATAAAATTATTCTGTAAATTGTGTGTCAATGATGATTGATTAAGGATTAATAAAATGTATTTTGATCAAGGAAAAGACAAAAAATAAAATATGTATACAAAAATGCAGGGAGGGTTTATTTTATTTGAAAAAAACTAGGTGTCATAACCAACTGATAGGTCAGTAATTTCAGTTAATTTGAGTTATAATTATCAGTAATTTGCTTGGAACAATAAACAAAATTACCTAACTCTAACCTCAGCATTTTCTGCAATAATATTTACTTGTTTATTCCCCATTATATTGCTATTTAACAGTATAAGGTAATTTTATTCATGCATACTTGTGTACAGGAAATGTATTTTTTCATTAATGAAGAATGAACACTAATTTAGATAAAATTAGTTATTAAATATTTTGTTGTTGGATAATAACATTTACCATGCCTCCTTCTGGAAACTTCAATAAAAGAATATACTACACATTCATTTGAAAATTATTTTTTTTCATTTATGTCAAAATCATTACATGGAAAAATGTTTATAATAAAATATGTTGAAAATCAATGCTCCTTCTTTTGCACACAATTTTCTCAACTTTTTATCAGTGTTTTCAATCACTTTGATTGTAAGGAGTACTGCAGAAAAAGAACCAAAATTTCACAGAATTTCACTAGCTGAAAAGGGTGATTTTAAAAGGAAAATTAATCTGTAATTTTCTAGTGAAATGGTAGTAACAATGAAAATGATGTTCTACATTACAATCCTTGTGTTGTCAGATTTTTATTAGACTTATGATGGCATTTTTTCACTGTTTTTTAATAGAAATTTACATTTTTTGCCAAAATAACTTATCCCGATTTTTGCTTTTTGTCTTGAAATGTCTAACAAGAGTTGGTATAAAGAAAACCATGTTGAAATGAGATTGGAAAACAATGTCTGGCTAGCTAAAAACTTGACTGGAGCACAGCACCGACAATGCTTTCATTTTAATACGAACTTTTAAAATTTGCGTATGGTAGAATTAAGAAGAATGAATGTTTATTTCTTCATAGTTTACTTGGTGTTAGCTTCATGTTAAACATTGAAAACGTGATTTACTTAAAACGGATCGAACATTTTTGTACATATATCTAGGTCACCTCGACAAACAATTTCCAAGAAACGGCGATAGAGGGTACTTTTCAATGACTAATACTTTAAGATTAATCGCAAATCTTGTACCATCCATTTTTTTCTTGACATTAAATTTATCAATATATATTATTTTATATCGCATTTAGTACACCGCACAACAATTCAAATTTTCAATCATAACAGGATGCTTGTAATGACCTTAGGCAGTGCACATTTTCACAAAGTTTCTTTGGGTTTTCCCCCGAAAGACATCCGATTACTCATTAACAATTTCTTGGTACTAACCCGTTGACACCTCACTAGAATAATAACAATTTTTATTAGACAAAAGGCTAACAATAATTATTTGAAGATTCAGCAACTTTAAGTTCGTTCACTTTCAGATAGAAAAATATATGCCGTATATGAACTTTTGCTGCTTTTAATATATTCTGGATATATTTGGTTTATCTATATGTCTATATGGCGTATTAAACTGCACCAACAAAATAGTTTATAAGTGAAGATGATCTAACTTTTCGAACCTTGGAGTTAAGTGCCTTCTTTTGTTTAAAAAAGAGTTACAGAGATACCTCCATACTGTTGTTTGTATATTTGAATACAACGAAAAGTATTTCCGGCATTTTGATTGACGACAACTATGTATTTCAATTTTTTCAGTATATTTTTGCTCATTGCTAAAGGCTGTATGGTGATGTAGTTCTCGATTGTACCTTCATATCTTTCAACCCTTTGTAATAGTTAACATGAAAATATTCATATAACTCATAGCTTTGCTCAGTGTTGAAAGATGGCCTTATATTGTGTTCACATCATTGTCCTTTGATTTGTTATTGGTAACTTTATCCCACATCTCTTTTTATCCCTCATCCGTATGTTCATTAAATATAGCATTATATTAAACCATTTATTTGAGTCTTTCATACTCTGTATTGGTCTATATTCTAATATTAAGTAGTCACCTTTACAGTGGAGAGATCATTTTAAAATTCCCAACATTGCTCACAATTTAATATGACATGTACCTTTGTCAACTATTTATCAGCACTGTGTCTTTTTTATCAGTTGCGACTTTTGGCTATACAAAAAATATACAGTGTCTGAGTGGTCTAAGTAGTTCATCTAAAGTGAAAAATAGCCCGCGTACTCAGAGTTTTGTGATTTTGAAGCCCGCTCGTTGCGAGTTGTTTTCGAGGCCGAAGTTTGATGGTTATCTCCGTTTATTCAGTCCTCCTCCATCAATAAAAAAAACTGGCCACCACGAGATAGCAATGGACGCTGAAAGTGTCGTTTGACAAAAACAAACAAACAAACGAAAACATATAAATAGCTATAGTAATTATAAGAGGATATAAAAAGTTATCTTTTTTTTTAATGTTTATTATTAGTGTGACTGTGTTTTGTTTGGTTATTTTATAATCTTATAATGTCAATAATCAGAACGAAAATTGGGAGTAAGTGAATATTAAAAATCTCTAAATGATGAAAAAGATGTATTGTTCGGCATTTGATATCGTAATCTTTATTTCTGTTATGGTTTTTTTTATCATAAACAATAACAGAAATAAAGATTACCATATCAAATGCCAAACAATACTTACCTGTCATAAATCTTATTCTTCGTATGATTTTAAAATCTAATCGTAGATTTTTTTTAACAAACCTAGGTAATAATTTGTTAGCTTTGACATATCAAGTCCTGGTAAATTTTCAGTTCGAAAATATCTTGCTTAGAATTCAGATATCCTTAGATCTAGATTTTATAGGAATGAGATGTTTTATAAACTCTCAGCCTAAATCTTCCCCAGCAGTGGTGTAAGGAAGCATGACTAGAATCATCACTTCACAAGTTCTCCGGTATCCTTGTACATACTCAACAGTTTCTAAACGTTCTTATACAATAGTTATATTTTTAAAATGATAAAGATTTCCATGTCCACAACGCTCATCTGACATTATTGCAGGTTCGTCACGTTTCGTGGTTTCACGAATTGGTTAAACGATACGATATGTTTGTGTCTCAATTTACTAGTGACATGTTTTCGCAGTCTTAAATATTTAGATACCAGATTAGTCGTCCAATCTGTAACTTTCCCGATTGTGTCCTATTTCCGATTGTGACACTTTGGATGAAAAAGAGAGGTCAAGGATACCAAAGGGACATTCAAACTCATAAGTTGAAAATAACTTGACAACGCCATGGCTAAAAAAGAAAAAAAACAACAGAAAAACCACAGTACACAAAACACAACATAGAAAACCGATGACTGAGCAACACGAACGCCACCAAAAACTGGGGGTGATCTCAAGTGCTCTGGAATGGTAAGCAGATCCTGCTCCACATGTGGCACCCGTCGTATTGCTCATGTTAGTACAAACACGGTGATAAGTCTAATTCGGTAGGTCACATTCGGGAAAAAGGGGACGGGATTGTAGTTACGACAATTGGAACATATCCGTTGTCATTTGTTAAAACAGATATTCCATAACGGTCAACCAACTCGTGATTGCGTCCGTAAAATTTACGATGGGACGATTTCAACTTAATCACTGGGAACTTTTGGTTTAAAAAAACGAAAACAACACAACAAAATTTCATGCGTCCGAAGCGCTTTTCTGGATTAATTTTCATCAAGAACGCTTAAAGTCGAATATTTAAAAGCCGAAAATGTATAAGAATAGCTCGCTTGTGAGCTGCAATCCTCTAACAAGGAAATCACGATAGGAAATATCAGCCCTGGATTATCATATCAACTGGAAGACTTATTCTCCGTATGCAGGCGCTGCTGGATTGTGGCGACATAGAAATTGAATGTTCACAATTGGGAAGCGGAAACATCTCTTTTGTCGTAAAGTTTGTTTTCAACCGACCATCATTGTCAATTTCTAGATGTAAGTCAAGATATGAGGCTGACTTAACTGTGTCTGGTGTATCCGTTATCTCAAGTTCGATGGGATAGATGCGTTCAACATATAGTCACCAAATTTTGAATTATTTAGTGAAAGAACATCATCTATATAGCGGAATGTGAAGTTAAAGGATGCTGCTAACTTCTTTAAAAAAGCGGGGGGTATACTGTTTTTCCTCTGTCTGTCCGTCCATCCGTTCTTCCGTCAGTCCGTCAGTCCATCCGTCCTTCCGTCAGTTCGTCAGTCCATCCATCCGTCCGTCCCATGAATGTTTTTCGTCGCATCTTTCTCAGGAACTACAATACAAGGATTTCTGAAATTTGGTTTCAGGGTTTAAATAAGTCAGCTATACCGTGTAATGCGATTTCAGATTCATCACTCAACAATTCCTGTTTACCGAACACTTGTATCATTTTACACATGATAGCCAAGTTGACAATTTTCGTCACACATTTTTCTCAGGAACTACAATACAAGGATTTCTGAAATTTGGTTTCAGGATTTATATAAGTCAGCTGTACCGTGTGATGCGTTTTCAGATTCATCACTTAATAACTTCCTGTTAACCGTATACTTTTAGCGGGCGGGGGTATCATTAGTGAGCAGTAGCTCACAGATTTACTTGTTCTTCCTAAGAAGTTCTTGTATGAAGACAGCCTCATATGGAATAAGTCGGCAAGATGTGGATGAGTGTGGAATCGCATTGCAATTGCTGCATGCATAGCAGAGGACGCTTATCCGGACGACGCATCCGGTTACGCTTCTTTTGAAGTATATTCTTAATCGATTAACGAGATTTGATAATCGGTAAACTACTGTTGCCTAAAATTTCAACTTTTTTACTGGATATGAATTGTAGTACTGGTATTGTCGATACGTTCGGTCTCCCTTTTATGACATAATATGCAATTTCTCTCTCATAGATATAAAAAGATGTGGTATGAGTGCCAATGAGACAACTCTCCATCCAAGTCACAATTTGTAAAAGTAAACCATTATAAGTCAATGTTCATTCATTTTTACCTGAACATGGGATATTTCAATTCACGTCGGTATACTATATGGATATTTATTTAAACAAAACTGATTAATATAAGTTATAGATTGTTAGCTGGTTTTGAAAATTAAAAAAGACATATTTATATATGATAAACGTCTCTAAATAAAAACATAGTAATCACTGTCCATGTCAATGTCATTTATTTGTATATCGATGTCCTTAATGAAAAATTAATGGATGTAAAAAAAAATTTGATTCGACAAATGTGTAAGATTCAGGCATTTTGTAAAATGCCTTTCAATTTTCAGGCAATTTATAAAATGAATGAACAAATATAGTCAATATATAAAATGTCTGAATCTTACAGGCATTTTGGAAAATGCCTAAATTTAGAAAATACCTGTTACATATACCTATTTATACGTGAATCACTTTATCCGAGGGCAAGAGTCTCATAATTTTTCATGCATTTATTATATTATCAAATTGAAAGTGTCATTTCTTTGTTATATTTTGTTTTTATTCTTTGCTAGAAACAACCATATAATTTTTAACAATAAAGGATTACTATTATAATTTTTTTTTTTTTTTTTTTTTTAGAATAACCAATTGAAAAATAAACCATTCCAGATCTACAAAATAGTCAATGTTGGCTTATCGTGAATTGGAGTTATTATTTTACATTTTAAACTGAAATGAAAGACATGTGCAAGCTTGCTAAATAAACTTTAAGTTAAGTGCTATAATCACTCCTATAAATTTTAGTAGATAACTTACATGAATTAACTTGAACTAATTTGCTACACATTTTACAGTTGTCATGATACCACGAATGGATCCAGTGGCAATATTAATTATACCAAACGTGTACCGTGACCTTCCAGCTTTGTTTCAATGTTTCAAATTACGTATATTTAGTTTTTAAAGTGAAAATGTATTTTCTCTGAATCATCGAATTATTCTTTGGTAAGATTTAATTGAATGTATATACAAGTGAGACACGATAGGTAAAATAAAACATCAATAATAAGAAGCCTACAATTAGTATACACTTCTATTAAGTCGAGATTTGCATATTGGCACAACATTTCGAAAATGGACTAACACATATAACGTTTACAAGCATTGGCGAAGCTTCTGAGTTAGGTAATGATGGACGGCCACGGTGTTAAACTGTTTGAATTGTTTAAAATTAAACATCGGTAAACTGTTGTTACCTCTGATATCCATAAAACCACCCTGTATCACCTCGTGATTAACCGCACCTTCATAAGTGTAATTAAGGAGTTATTCCCATATCCTGTAGCTTACTATATATATATATAATTAAAAGGTCAAAAATCATAACATATTGGATATGCATACAAGATGTCGTATACAATATGTCGTTATTGTGTATTTTGTAGGTGGACTTTCATATTATTATTATAATTCAATATCTGCTTATAATTGCATTTGTGCGACCATCCCAAAAATATAATATGTCAATTATGACATGATATTATTCAATGTACGTAATATAAAAAGTTAACATTTTACTAAAAACGTAAAATACTCAAAGATCACTAATTAACAATTTCAAATTATAAAAAATCATGGTTAAAAAAAAAGAAATTATCAACGAAAACTGAACACAGACTATTTAAGGGAATGAGAGTCACGTACAATCAAATAAACTTTGGATGAGGTCCAGAAGATTCATTGGTCCTTATCAATTTAGCATTTGCCGATTTATTCACAGAAAACCAACTGGAAAGACCGGAATGAGGATGCAAATAACGACTCGTGGAATAGACAAACGCTAGAGATCCTGCATCTCTTCACTTAAGACAAAGTAAATCTATAAAGTCCAAAGCCTCGTGATATCGGCGTTGATGATGAATAACAATGTACTGAACTTACTGATAATGATACAAAGAACAAAGTTTACCCAGGAAAAAATGAAGTCTTCTGTCCAGTAATGTCAATTTCAGTTGCGATAACGGTAGGAAGAATATTTTGAATATTCTGTTCTGAAATTATTTAAGCTGATGTCTCTTATAATAGCACACATTATCAATATGTGTGTGTGTGTTTGTGTGTTCGTGTTGTTTTGTTTTACGTGTCAATTCTATGTATTTACTTATAGTAAAATAAGGTGACCGTAGTGTACCGATGACACGCTTACATAAACTGTGTTAAGGACAAAGTTAGAACGTTTATGACATATTGTTAGATAAATTCTAACAATGAATAATTTTTTTAAAGTGAAGAAAATTTGTCCACAATGTATTAATGATTTTTTACGTTTCCATCTAGAACAAATAGTAGAGGATTTTTTTAAACTAATACAAATCAGAAATCAAAAATTCTGCAAATAGAAATTAAAATTGTAATTTGTACTAGAAAGATTATAGATCCTACTGAATCGCAATTTGTAATATAAAGTATACTTTTAGATTAGCATCAATCACTGCTCGTTGAAATTAATAATGTAGTGATTATATACACTACAAATTACTGTCTTATACGACATTAAATGTTATGCAAACCTTACCAGCAAGTCTGAAAACTGTTATATAACATAACTTGCCCCACTTGCATGGAGCATTATATTGATCAGACAGGAAACAGTATTTATGACAGAGTTAGGATTCATAAACAAGCATATCCGACAATCGGTATTCAGAAAATTCTCGTTACAGGACCATTTAGAAATTTGTGCTGGAGATAAATTATGATGTTCCCGTTTTTCTAGTTCAAAATTCGAACACAGGAGTACAGGGTGATATAGATAGAAAAAAATTTATCAATAGTACACGCCAAAAGTGTATTTATTATTATTATCATTATTATTATTATTATTATTATTATTTTTATTATTATTATTATTATTATTATTATTATTATCTTGGTCTCTTCTCATCTTATCTCTTGAACAATAATTTTATTTCACTGAATAGTATTTTTTCAGTTTGTTTGCGTAAGTGTTGGGAAATCCCGAAGGATCCTAACACATTTTGCAATAAAAATGTTGCGTGGGTTTTAGTTAGTAAATGTGTATATTCAACCCATCCCTTTTCTTTTTTTCAACAAATATGTGCATAATTTTGACCGACTAAGAAGCTTAGAATATAAAAAATGGCAAATTTAAAGATAAGTGGTAAGTTGTGTATTTAAACATTTTTTATATAAGTTGTGAACGTTAATGACACAGGCACCAACAATAAAATAAATACATACGGTCATCAATGATAAAGCATACCATATTTACAGCTGTAGAACGCCCCTAGTTTGGGAAGTAGTGAAATGAGATAAAATAGGATAGCAAAAAAAAAATAGGTGCTAAAAACTGGGGACAAAACTTTGACTGCGGTTTTCTGTATCCAAATGAAAATCTGATTTAACATAACGTTTATTAATGAAATGCACATTTATACCCCCGAGGGGTTGAAGGCATATAAACAATACAATACAAATATATAAGCAATGCAAACATTATAAAATATTAAACGTTATATATACCGGTAGTAAAAAAAAATGTAATAATATTTATGCAGGTGTTGTGTCCACTCTCCTTAGTTCAAATGACTTTTTAATGAACGGAACAGTAAGCTGTATAATTTCAAATGAAGATAGAAGTAATTGTTATCTCTCTTTTTCAGATAATTTCAAAAATCCTGGACAAATATTATATATGTCTTTTTTTAGCTGTTTTCGTAAAGATTTATTAATTTTACATCTTATGAAAAAGTGGGTTTCATCCTCAACCTCATTAATATTACAATATTTACAAATTCTATTTTCTCTTTGAATTCTTTTATATCTATCCCTCTCTATATCCAAGAAATGGGCACTGACTCGCATTTTACATACAACTTTTCGAAATTCAAAATTATTTTTAAGAATGTATTTGTCTTATTCATATTTTGTCTTAATTTTACTGTACAAGAACATTTTACTTGTTTCATTAGTTGATTTTAATTTTTCAAAGAATATATTTTCAAAGCTATCTTTTAGTTCTTTTTTTTAATACTTTTGAAATTGAACTCTTCTCTTGTTTATAGTTTATTTCCTTATTTTATTGATGTCTATTTTATTTGTGTAAGCTATATTTTCTAAATATGAGAACCATGAAAATGTACCGTTTGTACTGAGCCATTTAGATAAACAGACAAGTATCATATAAGTAAAATTTAACATAGAGCGAAGTTTCCCTGGATGCAGTTTTACATATACAAGGCATGTTTTATGAGGCATCAAAGCGATTATGTCTATAAAGATATACCAGTTAGAATTGCAGTACAATTCACGCATAAGTTTCGTAAACGAGAAATTAGTTAACTATTTTACATACGATATTTATTCAGTAGAGAATCATCGCGTCTTGTATTGGGCAAAGGTAGTTACTATCAATTCTCTAATTTTTTTGTTTGAAGCACGCTTTGATTACTCTTTAAATTCTTTATCTGTTCAAATTGTGTAAAGCAATTGTAAAAGATTTCTACAATGTCCATGCCTAGGCTGTGCTGGGTCCACTCAGAAGTGCATCGGTTGATATTATCGTAAGTTTAAGTTTAAGTTCGTCATATTTAGTTTCAATAACTGGGATCTTCTTTTATACTTGCTGCTTTGCCTGCATCTGTATTGCTTTTTGTCTGTAATACTGATATTATACAGTAAAGAGCTGTTTTTGGACTGATTTATAGTATCGAATCTTTTATATTCATTTTGTTATTGCTCTGATTGAGATCAAACAAAAAAGAGTGTTGAGTTCCCCAAATGACTAGTTTGACTACCAAGTCTGTGTTTGTCATTTGAAAAACATTTGAAATGTTGGTTTTCATTTAAGAATTCCGTGTGGATGACATATCTTTGATGCATGTAGTTATTCTATGTTTAATACATTCATAGCTTGTCTAGATGAGGGTCAGGATTGGATGGTCTCCATTTCTGTATTCTTTAATTTTTAGGCCGTTTTTCTCTATTCTTTATAAATTTTGCCAATTATTTACATTCTTCATATTTTATCACCCCATTATTCTCTATTTTTGTCCCTATTTATCTTTATTATTTATATTTTAGTCCATTATTCTGCACATTTTGACCATTATTCTCTATTCTGTAAACCCAATCCACACCCTTCTAGATCTTCAATGATTTAACGCATGACGGATAGCATAGAAACTTGTCTAGTGTTAAAAATTGTATGATTTTTTTTAGGAATTTTTGTATTGTTTGATAGCTCTCTGATTGGCATATAAATAAAGGCAACAGTAGTATACCGCTGTTCAATAGTCATAATTCGATTAAGCAAAAACAAATCCGGGTAACAAACTAAAACCGAGGGAAACAAATGTCGTTTCCTGTAAATCACAACTACGAGAAACCTTAGAATTAAAGAAATACAAAGAATATGTTTTAATACAAGAGAAACTTCATCTTAACTTTTGTATAGGGCCAATATTTTTATTTTTTAAGAATCGGTAAATTTTCAATTTCAAAATAAAAGATATTCCCTTATTAGATCTTTCCAATTATGATGTCTACAAAACAAAATGTCTTGATAGATATGAAAATAACACTGAATGATGGTAAGACAAATCATTTTTTACATTTCATCAGTTGAAAATTACTGAGCCATGCTTCAATTGGAAAGTACTTTTGTAATATTTATGTGTATTTTTATCTGCAGAGATAACTTAGTTACAGCGTTTCAAGAATGACAAACAGACAGTATAATTCTCAAAAATATATGCAAATAACTAATGATTTGAAAAAACAAAAATAATATTTTTTTTAAAGTTCATTAGCCAAATAAAGTATTCTGAAATTTTCCATTGATATTTGCTGACCTCTAGATGATTATTTTTCTTGGATACTTGCACACATATTTTATTACTGTTTAGAAAAGTATAAGGTTGGAGTAAAACTTTCTGCGATTTCAGTTTCCGGTTCGTATATGTGCATTCAGAAAAGTACTAAAATCTTATACACAAAAATTGATAATCTAAATCCTATTTACCACGCTCATAATGTTTCTTATAATATATATTTATACCATTAATAAACAATAAAATATTGGAGTTCGATATTTTTGTTATACTTTTTTTGTTTTTTTGTTTTTGTTTAAACAAACTGTAGCTAAAACCTCTTTTCTGTATGGAGTAAGATGGCTATTCGTATTTATAATTGTTAGACATAAGTTTTCATAAGAAATAAAACATATATAATACAAACATTGCAAGATAAGAAAAGCAAAAGCAAAATGAAAATTAAATGTGCACGTTAAACCATCAAGATAAATAATTTTCAAATTTATATTGTTTAAGCACAATTAATATGGACAGCATGCTGCAAGCACAAGTATATCGGGATTTTATTAATATTCTAAATAACACAAACAGTTCAAATATTTTCTTATGTTCAGTGATTGTTCTCAACTATAAAGTATCTTAAGATTTTAAACATTCTTATTCATTCTATCAATGTGATCAATATAACGTTGTTTTTTTTTTTCTAACTCACAAGCAGCTCTCGTGTTCGTGAAAGTAGAACTTTCGTTTTTATCATTACGATTAGGGTCTTCGTCTATGTTTGAGTTTCTTCTTTGTGAACAAATCCGTTTTTAGGGTCTTATGACGGATGTTTTTGTTTTCATTCGTTCTGTTGGTTAAAAGTCTCACGTTCGATTTTGTCAGTATTTTATTGACTTTTTGATTTACTTTGTTATTCAACATATTTATTACAATTCATATTGTCAAAATGTAGAAAAGCAAAACTTGCATAAGATTATGAATGTAAAACAAATCTGAATTGAAAATTAGCGCAAATTACTGCTTAAAAATACGTAATTCTGATCTGTAAATTTCCTGGGCTGAAATAGAAATGGTGTTAATGTAATAATTGATTTAAAACTTATTTCACCGAAATACTTTTTCATTGTAAAATCATAGAAAAAAGAGAAAATACAATTAATTAAAATGAAAAAAGATAGGTATATATCTAATGAAATCATGACCAATGAATCTACATAGCGTGGTCGGCAACCGATATGATTTGTCTTTAAGTAGGAGTTCTTTTGATAGAAAAAATTCAGAATGAATATTTGACATTTCAATTTGATCATTTGTTGGCTATTTCATTTAATGTTGCCCTTTTGAAAAATAGTACTTTCAAATTATTTTTTTATTAGTTACAAATCACTTTGGCAATAAACTTATCTTGGGGTAGGCGAGAAGAAAACGTAAAGAACAATTTATTTACACCCACCTTTAGTTCCCTAATTGCCACAATAATTTAAGAAATAAATACGTGTTGATTTGCGCCTACTTTGTGTTACAGTAGATTGATACCTTTGTCGAGCAAAAGTAACTTTCCATGCGGCTTCAAATTCAGATTTTAATTGCCCCGTGTTTACAGGGCCATTTGACTTAAAATCGTTTTCTCTGAAACCATATGGTGAACCAATTGAAATCAAGCATCCAAATTACCGTTCTGGTGTATAATTAAATTTTTCCTGTAAATATTACTTTCCGTACTATATACAGAACATAGGGGAAAAGGTTATCAATTATGGCTATCCATGCAAATTATCAGCTAATCTTTAAAACAAAACTGTGAAATTATAGTTACAACATTCTTTTGGCCTGCCTACTGTTTATTGACCTGAAAATGATTTTCCACCCAATCATTAGATAACATAAAAAATAGTCTCTGGGGTGTTTTGCAGTCATTCCTGCTGGCATTAGGCTGATATTATGTATTAAATAGTATAAAACTACCAATAAAACTTTCAAACTATAAAGTTTAATTTTCTTTCAATTTAAAAAAAATTAAAAAAATGGCAATACAATTAGCAAAATGGTTTCGTTAATCAGTGATGCAATCATATTTTAATAGATTCTAAAACCAGTCATAGGAATGATAACAATATAAAAATAAGGGGATGAGATATGATTGCCAATGAGACAGCTATAAGTTCGTATTTCACAAATAGTTATATATTTATGAAACAGATATGACCAAGTCGAAAGAAGTAAGCTGCGATCATTTCCCCGCGCCCTCTGTCGTCATAATGAAGCACTAAATATTGTTGTTTCCATTCACCTTTGACCTATATTACATGTTCACGTTACGAACTGTCATATACTTGTTGAATAACAATGTACATGTAATTTATTATAAGAAATGACAAACACCATCAAACACTTTAAAAGATAAAAAAATAACTAAAATTAAACAAAGGCGAAGGCCTTTGTCTCTTTGATAAATAAAATGTAAATGTCATAAGATGGAAGCAGCATGTGAGCACGAAAAAAGAAGGTCTTATATATATACTCAGAATTAGAAAAACTTAGACGGAATAAGCATACATGGAATAATGGCGGCATAAATGCAATCATAAGAGATGAGACATAATCTCAGAAAATGCAAACAAAACATTGCAAAGAACATTTTGTAATTTCAAATTGTTATCACTTGATAAGAAAAACATGTCTGTCGCGCTGAAATCGGTACCATAAACTCATATTGACATAATAAAAGAGATAATTTTTGCAAGATTCATAGAGATAAACAAAACTCTGATTGAATAAATAATCTATATAAAAAGGCAGTAATACAATTGACTCATTTGTTAAAAAGTAGGAAACGTCACTCCAGAAACATATACTATATTGTATTATATGTCTCTGGTCAATCACACAGCACCACAACGAAACAACTATCCAAAATACATATTGAGTATGAAACTTAAGAAATTCGATGCGTTGGAAAAGAGAGGCGAAAGATACCAAAGGGATGTTCAAACACATAAGTCGAAAACAAGCTGATTATAACATGGCAAAATAAAAAAAGACAAACAACAATATTCAAAACTCAAAATGCTGTGTGTTTGAGTTTTTCACATTCGCTAGAAGTATAGGAGGAATGTTGAGATCTCACAAAACATGGTTAACCCCACCGCATGTATGCGCCTGTTCCAGGTCATTATTGCTTAGGAGCCAGCTGAATCCCACCTCCGGGTGCGGGATTTTCTCGCTGCGTTTGAGACCCATTTGTGGCCTTGACCTGTTTTCTGTTCATTGGTCGGAATTTGTCTCTTTAACACATTCCCAGTTTCCATGCTCAATTCTATAGAAAACTAAAGACAGAGCAACACGAACCCCACTAAAAACAGGGGGTGATCTCAGGTGCCCCAAAAGGGTAAGCAGATCCTGCTCAACACTGTGACACCCGTCGTGTTGCTCATGAAAGTACAAACCCGGTGATAAGTCTATTTCGGTAAGTCACATAATTGAAAAGTGGACGGGATTGTGGTTACGACAAATGTCGTAACTACAATCTCGTCCCTTTCCCCGAATGTGACCTACCGAATTAGACATACCTTTCTGGAGCACCTGAGATTACCCCAGTTTTGGTTTGGCACGTGTTGCTCAGTCTTTGGTTTTCTATGTTGTTTGGTGTACTGTTGTTTATCTGTTTGTCTTTTTCTTTTTTGGCCATGGCGTTGTCAGTTTGTTTTCAGTTTATGAGTTTGAATGTTCCTTTTGGTATCCTTCACCTCTCTTTTTGGAACATATCCGTCATCATACGTGAAATAGATATTCCATAACGGTCAACCAACTGGTGATCGGTTAGTAAAATTTTCAAAACGATTATTTCAACTTCACCACTTGGAACTTTGGTTGAATAGCTTCTTTGTACCAAGTTTCTATCAAGAAAATAATGATAAGAAATGTAAGGTCTTGAATATCGTATCAACTATAAGCACTTTTCGGGGTTGGTCTTCACCATGGATGCTCAAATAAAAGAAAAGGAAATTCGGCGATGAATAACTACAAAGCGAGCTATATGTTTAAAAGAGACATAAAATAATACACAAAAATCATTTACGAAAATATACAGTCTTCATAATAGACAGGTCCGTAGTCTAAACAAGTTGTTTGTCCGTACAAACTACAGGTTGTTACTTTTGGCAAGCCTTTCTGTTATGGTTTTCTGATTGTACTTTTTAAAGTCGTGTATGTTCTTGCATGTTCATTAAACTTATCGCATATTTATCGCAACGGCTTATATCTTCATAGGATTGTTCTATACCAAATGAGTGTGGTTAGACCGACCATTTTATTCGAACAGGTATGCAAAATTTTAAAGAATATCATGTAAATTTTTCAGAAAAAGGTTGCTACTGAAGACGTGCAAGTAGAACCAGAAAATTATACTCAATCGATGGACAAAAACAAACAGCCTCAAAACAAAATTTGATGCTGCATCGCTTTGGAATCTCTTAACATAAGTGCTAAGAGCCATCATTGAAATATACTAACGAAAGCTTTTGCGAAGAGAAGTCCATCGACAAAATTCAATTTAACCGATTGAAAAATATGTTCTACACACCTAGAAAAAGTGACGTTTTCTTCAATTCCTTATATATCTAGCCGTAGTAATGTATAGTTGAATTTGAAAAACGCAGAAATCGAAGACTTAAAACTGTACTCGATTTGGTTAACTTATGTCTGAGAATCATTTAATAAAAAGCAAAATATTTTAAGTACCCAAGGCAAAGACTGTTAGTACCAATGCAATTTAAAATAATCCATGGAATAGGATGAAGAAATAATAGTTTACATTTAACTTTATGAAAACAATATCTTCAGTCTTTTTTTAGACATATTTCAACAATGAACACCTTTTATTGTGCCTAGAAATATTTTGTAAGAATTTTTAATCTAGAACACTTCATTACACGAGAACCAATTCGCTTGGAAGAAAAAGTCAATCCTCAACCTCCCCAACCACCACCATTGTCCACACCCTCCATACATATCAAGTCTTTTCATAATAATACAAGTAGAAATGAACTCCCTTATTAAACTGTGTCTTGACTATAGGTGTTGCTCTCCACTTATTGCAGTCTATATAAAATTCTGACCAAATTGCAGTTTATTTTATCAAATGGTTTGATAAAATAAATTGCAATTTGGTCAGAATTTTAAATAAACTGCAAAAGGTGGAGAGCAACACTTACAGTCAAGTCACAGTAAAACTACGTTGATTATTGACATTGTAGATTCACAACTAAATATACTAAATCACATAAACATTTTAACAAAATCATCACTATCAGAGTTATGCACTTTGAATTGTAATCTAAATATTATGAAAAGTTTACGTTTGTGGCTTCCTTCTATACTGTCTGCTTATAGGTTGTAACCTTTTTTTTTTTCTTTCTTCAAATTGCCATAGTTTCCCATCAATCTTATATTAACATGGATATATTTGGACTAGGTACGATTTAGAGCTTGACACATCGATAAACACCTGTCTATTGTAGAGACTGTTTGTTGACCTCTAGATGTCATATGGTTGTTTATGACGTTGGGTTGATGCCCCATTGACGAATATCAATCCACGTCTCCTTTTTTCATATATAAAATTTATAAAAACAATAACATGAAGCCGTCGCATTATTCGAATAAATCTGCATTCGTTGTATGATTTATTTATTTTAGATTTCTATACTACAGATCAATACAAAGACAGTCTCTGTAAGCTGATGTCATAACATTCGATCTAACTATCTCATGACATTTATATGTCATTCAATGTATAACAGTGCTTGACTAACAGACTAGAAAATCATAATGTAGACTTGCTTCTATGTAAAAATATCATTTTTAAATTTTGACTTCTTAGTATTTTTAACATAATTACTTTGTTAAATAAATTGCTAACGGGAGGCAAATCAATTATATGACAGTAAATTTTAATTTAATTATGTGACTGTTGTTTTTTTAAAACAATTATTCAAACAAAATGAAAAAGTAAACTAAATTAGGTAAATCGTTATTAATCAACATTACTTTGTTATCTACTGAATGGTATAACAATAATCCAGTTATTTAGGGTTCAGAATCGTAAATTGTAATAAACACTATGTAGACGTAGACTTTAAATTGGTTTGGCTACTTCTTTTAGACCCCTTTAAGATGATTAATCCTTATTGATTAAAACCTTTGCCTTATTGATTCGAGCGTCACTAATGAGACTTTTGTAGACGAAACGCGCGTCTGGCGTACACAATTTTAATCCTGGTATCTACGATGAGTTTATTTATCAAAGCTTTCCTGATATGTTATGGTCCAGCGCGTCAGTCACAACAAGTTCAGCATGTTTGGTCATTGAAAAGTAGGGATATTGAGTTTTAATTCATGATTCAATTTCCAGCTATACATTTGTCAATTCCAAAGCAACGGAAAAGCACTTTTATGGCTGCTATTCATCCCTAAGTTTGAGTAACGTTTTTAAGCGGAGAAAAAAAAATCATGCATCACAGGCAGATCAAGCAAATAACACCGGTTTAGTGAAATTATTTGCTAGATGTCAATAGAGATACACCTGTGCATTGAATAACACAGATATGGAATTGTTGTCAATATAATGGAACTATATGCGACTGTCATACAAATGAGAGGTATAGCTAGCTTAATCGACAATTTTCTACATAAGGAAATGTCTGTACCAAGTCAGGAATATGACAGCTGTTTTCCACTCGGTTGATGTGTTTGGGCTTTTGGTTTTGCCATTTGTTTAGGGATTTTCCTTGAAGTTCGTGATTTTTGCTATTTTACCATATACTTGGTAGAATTAACAAATTAGACTATACCCACAAACATTGTTAGGTTTTATGCATAAAACATAAAACGACTGAGGTTTAAGGGCATACGATACAGTTTTGATCCCACGGTGAATTTTTGACGAAAGTTTGCTATTTTTCACCTAGTCTATTTAAATATGTAATGAAAAGTATACCTTCGTGTGATACTTTTAGAGATACATGGGGTAGAAATTTTAGACATTTACTGGACAATTCGGTTTCTTTGACATTTCTATCGTTTCGAAAGACATACCTAACTTTTTTGTTTTAAAAGATAAACGCAAGCTGATTTTTCTAAAACATCTGGAATATCTTTTCTTCATGATCGTGTTTCGAATTTGTGTAACAATTCTTTGGAAATACTTCATTTTATCACATTTTCATGATTTTAGTAAAAAAAAAACCGGCATTTTGGCTGTATATTTATCTAATTAAAAAAAATCATCCATGAGTTGTTCATATAAAATTGGCACAAATAATCTTCATACATAATTACGCTAAATGGCATTTATAAAAAGAGGGGTCCATGAACTCGTTTTCAAGTTAAATTAGTCTGAATGATAAAAATAAGTCGAAAAATTGATCTTTTCTCGATATGTCATAGTTTGACGTCGCGAAAAATAACATTTAACGTTAGCGACGTCATCACCTCCCCTGTAACTGTATCGTATGCCCTAAACAACATTATTCAACATTTATTGATTCATTTTTTCATAAATTAACACTCATTTGCATTATTATTTTAATCTGTCTTTTATTTGGTATAGAGAATATATTATTTAGCACAAACAAGTTTTTTTCGTCCATTCATGCTTATATTTATTTATCTATATATGTATTTGTGTACGATGTTTGCTTCCCTCGAAAACATATGTTGCAAATGCTACATTCGTCGATTTATAAGTAAACGGACAATCGCAATATTTGAAAACAATTGTATAATAGTCAAATTTGTCCATTATTTTTAATAAAATATTATACGAGATGATTGATGCCAGAAATGTATGTTCAATATTTCATGGTTTTCAGGGGAAAAACATTGTACTATATTTCTTATGAATATTTCAAATAGCTTATCCGCCGAGTATGTACCAATCACTTAACACAAATAATTATCAATATCTAATGATTTTCAAATAACTTTTTATGTTTATAGCCATTGTGGCCGAAAAGATGGATAAGCAAAGAAGTGTGTACCTGTCTGTAATAAAGAAAATATGAATTATTGAACTGCAATTACTGAATCAGGTTTTGTACCCTGTTGTATAAAAGGTATTTTTCAAGTTGTCAACAAGAACCAGAGACAATTATGCAGAAACAAGGTAGGATTGTGCATTCCTTTAGTATTTCTGTGCCTGAAGGTAAAAAAAAATATTCTGTTTAATATTTTCAAAATTAACATGATAAAAATAGTTTGTACAAAGTGTCCGCTAAACGAAACAAAGAGATACGATTACTTTTCTGATTTTCTAACATCATTGAAGCATACAACCATGTCTTTATTTACTTGATTCAAATGTTTTTTAACAATTACTTTGCCAATTCAGCAGATTAATGGAATTTAGGGATCGGCAGGAAGCCACTCCTTTAACATAGTTTCTACTTTATGATTAGTATGGGGAAAATACTTGGGGAAGTCCTAGTTTTAATTATTGCATGTTATATTTAGCAGCAGGATGTTAAGTAAATGTTTTGTAGATTAAAGATTCTTACAAGATCCTTCATAGCTTAACCCAGTAGAATTCTAAAGGTTAACAAATTCCACAACTATTCTTAGATGTGACCTAATGATATTGTTTTACATTAAGAAATATTTTTAGACATTGCGTAATCATGATTCACATCATGTTCAAAAAGCATCATCATGATGACGAATGGTCAGTTCAGATAAGAGATAAGAAATTACACTTTTATGGTCATTTATAAGGACGGAGTGAATCGTGACGCTTTTCAACCTTTTAATTATGATTTAAATGGATGAAGGTGTTTATTATTATTTTTAAAATATTTATTCTATGGATACGACAAGTCATATATAAAAAATCGTTTGGCTTTTACCATTCAAACTGTACAAAAAAATCATGTCGTTGATGATATCTTTATTAATGACAGTCTGTTACGTAACACTATGTACATACGTAAACATTCCAGCAATCGATATATACTTTAGGAAGACACGACGAGTATGGTAAGTTCAATCGAATTGTATGTAAACGATATTTTCTGTTTCTGACGTATATAATACCAGCTTTTGTAATACTTGATCATTACCCTAACTTAATATAGCACATAGCAAAAACACAATTCTTGAGTTAAATAAGGATGTGAGATGATAAGAAATGCGTTTTCATTAAGACAGCGATATTAAGATGGAAAAAATATTTAATTCGCTTGGATAAATTGTTGATCAAAGAAAAAAATATTACATACCTGTACTGTGATTGAAACAGATATAGTGCTTTAAATCAATAATTGCCTATTAAAATTTTTAGATTAAAAATAGCTCATTTCATTTTAAAAAATCAAAAAAGTTAGCCATATATATGTTTGTGTGTGTGTGTTTTACTAGTAAAAGAAATTTAATTCCAATTAAATATTTACCAGAATAATATTCATTTTGATTAGTTCTTTAGATGTTAAGGAAATCCAAAGTACTAATATGATATAAACAAAAACAAAATTGAAAAGAGAAAACTTATTCTAATGAAAGAGATAAAGCACATCACAAACTTTTCATTTGGTAATAAAATTCCCGCTAAATCGTTCAGGCACTTCGGTAGGAGAAGTGAAACGTGTTTTGAATATCACCCAAGTTATTTTGCATGTGTACTTCGTTAGTATTTGAAAAATGTATCTCTATATTACAATACTGTTTTGATATAACCGAAGTTTTAAATAATGTCAGTAACATATAATTTGATTAAAAGATTTGTTCTACAAGTTTTGTAACATTTTATTTATTTTTTTTTTTTTTTTTTTTTTTTTTTTTTTTAATTTGAGCGCAACTGATGAGTCTTATGTAGACGAAACGCGAAATTGCGTCAAAAATTATGAGCCTGGTATCTTTAATGAGTTTTTACAACCATCGGGTCGGTCCCACTGCTGGTGGAAGTTAAGTTTTGAATATCACTGATAGGTCATTTTCTGTAAATTTTCAGTTTATGAATTTTAAATTATTCGAAACACTAAACTTGTTCTATACCCAGGCATAGATGACCTTAGTCGTATTTTGTTTAACATTTCCGAATTGTTTTCATGTAATGAACTTCAATTTCATGTTGTTTTTGTGTCGTACCACTTAGACTGTTTTAAAACTCTGTCGACGCGCCTTTTGAAGTTAATGCGTTCCTTCAGTTTTGAACCGGATTTTCGAAGGAAAATTCGGTTATTGATTTAGGGATGTACGGCGGGCGGGCGTACGACTGCCAAATAGTGTCCGTTCATTATCATGAAAAAATTTTGACGAAAAATTTTCAAATTTAGATATGTTGTTTCCTGAGACTAAATGAAGGTCAAGTTCAATTTTCACGATTTTAGCTTTTCTCGTTGTTGAGTTATAGCCCTTTCCAGTAGCAAAAGTGGTACTTATTATGTGATTGAGTTATTTCCCTTTGAAAAGAAATGGTTAATTATATATATAAAGTTTGATTACACTTACAGATAAGTTTTATAGATCTTTAAGAGACACTGTATTAATGATAATTGACATTATTGATATTTTCTTTTCTTTTGTAAATTGTTTAAAGAATTTTTGGTAGGTTTGTTTGTTATTCTGTATAAACTAATTTTCTGAATCCTATATATATATATTTTTTATGAAGTAAACTCCTTTAAAAGTTAAGCTTATATTTTCTGTTAATAAACATATATTTAGATTTCTGATTTTGGGTCCATTTTTCAAGTTGGTCCAAATCGGGGTCCAAAATTAAACTGTGTTTGATTTCAACATACATTGAATATATATAGGGTTCTTTGAAATGCTGAATCTAAACCTGTATATATTTTCATTATTAATCAGATAATACCACATTGAGGTCCTAAATTAAAATTTTGTTTTATTTCATCAAAATTGAATTCTTGGGGTTCTTTGATACACTGATTATAACATTATTTTAGTGGTTACATCATATCTGATTTTATTGATTATAATTTGAAAATAGATATAACATCATATCTAATTTTAGAGAACTATGTTAAGTGGTTAAATCATATCTAATTTTAGAGAACTATTTGTATATCATTTATTCAGTTTGAGTTATTTCCTTTGAACAGAAAATTAATAAGTATATGGATAAAATTAAACTGTGTTTCATTTCAACATAAATTAAATATATATAAGGTTCTTTCAAATGCTGAATCTAAACCTGTATTTGAATATTGGATTTTTAACCGGATTTTTGAAGTAAAAATCGGTAATTGATTTGGGGATGTACGGCGGGAGAGCGGGAGGGCGGGCGGATGGGCGGCTGCCAAACAGTGTCCGTTCATTTACATGAAAACGCTTTGAAGATTTTTTTTTTTTTTCAAATTTAAATATGTTGTTTCCTGTGATTAAATGAAGGTCAATTCAATTTTCATGATTTAAGCTTTTCTCGTTGTTCAGTTATAGCCCTTTCCCAAGAACTCATGTTTTGATTAATTAACCAATTTCTGTACAAAGGGAAATAACTCATTTTTTAAAAGATTTTTAAAAGACATTGTATTAATGATAAATGACATTTTTGATATTTTCTTTTCTTTGGTAAATTGTTTGAAGAATTTTGTGGTATAGTTGTTTGTTATTCTGTATAAACTAATTTTGTGAATGCTATATATATAAATTTTGTTTTATGAAGTGAACTCCTTTAATAAATTAATAATCTATTTTTATTAAAGGATATATTTCATTACATTACATTGTGTAGATAAAGTTTATGGATAAGTTGCAGATCTATATTAGTTTGTGACAAATGAAAGAAAAAATATTTGGAACTATTAATTATATTTGATTATAATTTGAAAATAGATATACATTGTGTTACATCATATCTCATTTTAGAGAACAATTTTAGTGAAATCATATCTAATGTTAGAGTACTATGTTAAACCGTATTTCTGTTTAATGGGAAATAACTCAAACTTATTCTATGAACCAATAATGATAACATCAACATTTTTTTTAAGTCATGTGTGTTATGAAGGTAGATGTCACAGTTGTTATGTGGTATTTTATTTTTGTTGAGTGTGTTAATGTTTAATTTTTACATGATCCTGTTTGGCGTTCAGATTTGCAAATATCATTTTCATTATTAATTAGATAATAATCTATTATAAAATATTCAATCACAATCCAAATTCAGAGCTGTTTTAAGCTTAAATGTTGTGTCCATACTTGCTCAACTGTTCAGGGTTCGACCTCTGCAGGAAATCCGGTTTGCTGTCATTCTGACAGCTTCTTGTTGTTTGTTACCTTGATTTGTGTCTTCTTAATCGTTTTGAGAATTGAACATTGGTAAAGTATTGTTGCCTAAATTTACTCGTTTAGTAACACAGTACTGATAAATAGTACTTAACAAGAATCTCTTAATGTATTTGGTTTTTTTTTGTCGTTGAGATGCTGCTTTCTTGTTGTATACCAAAACATCGTTGTGTATATTATACCATGATTGAAATGAATGAAAAATTAGCTTTTAAATGTCAAGCATCAATCTAGTACCGTAGAGTTCTGGTACTAAAGACTCATCAGTGACGCTCGAATATAAAAAAATTAAAAGGCCAAATAAAGTCCGAATTTGATGACCATTGCGGACCCAAAATCCCGAAAGGTTGTACCAAACAGTACCTGATAAAATGGTCAAATTAGTTTAAAATAGCTTAGATTTCTTAATTCACGAAGAAAAGGTACATTTATGTAGCGAACTGCAGTCTTTTGTTTATTTTTATGCCCCCGCCGTAGCGGAGGGGGCATTAAGTTTTACCCTTGTCCGTCTGTACGTACGTACGTACGTCCGTACGTCCCAAAGTTGGTTTCCGTTCTCTAACTTAAGTTTGCCTCAACCAAATGTTATGAAACTTATACACAATGCTTATTACCACGAAACACAGATCAAGTTTGAAATTGGGTGCCGTCATGATAACGGTTCTTGAGTTATGCCCTTTATAAACATAAAAATTGCTGAGTTTTTCGTTTCCGTTCTCTAACTTTAGTTTGCCTCAACCAAATGTTATGCAACTTATACACAATGCTTATTACCACATAATACAGATCAAGTTCGAAAGTGGGTGGCATTACTTTTACCGTTCTTTAGTTATGCCCCTTTATAAACATAAAAATTGCTGAATATTTTGTTTCCGTTCTCTAACTTTAGTTTGCCTCAACTAAATGTTATGAAACTTATACACAATGCTTATTACTACATAATACAGATCAAGTATGAAATTGGGTGGCGTCACTTTTACCGTTCTAAAGTTATTCCCCTCTATAAACATAAAAATTGCTGAATTTTTCGTTTCCGTTCTCTAACTTTAGTTTGCCTCAACCAAATGATATGAAACTTATACACAATGCTTATTACCACATAATTCAGATCAAGTTCAAAATTGGGTGGCATCACTTTTACCGTTCTTGAGTTATGCCACTTTATAAACATAAAAATTACTGAATTTTTCGTTTCCGTTCTCTAACTTTAGTTTGCCTCAAGCAAATGTTATGAAACTTTTACACAATGCTTATTACCACATAATACAGATCAAGTATGAAATTGGGTGGCGTCACTTTTACCGTTCTAGAGTTATTCCCCTCTATAAACATAAAAATTGCTGAATTTTTCGTTTCCGTTCTCTAACTTTAGTTTGCCTCAACCAAATAATATGAAACTTATACACAATGCTTATTACCACATAATTCAGATCAAGTTCAAAATTGTGTGGCGTCACTTTTACCATTCTTGAGTTATGCCACTTTATAAACATAAAAATTACTGATTTTTTCGTTTCCGTTCTCTAACTTTAGTTTGCCTCAAGCAAATGTTATGAAACTTTTACATAATGCTTATTACTACTTAATACAGATCAAGTTTGAAATTGGGTGGCGTCACTTTTACCGTTCTTGAGTTATGCCCCTTTATAAACATAAAAAATGCTGAATTTTTCGTTTCCGTTCTCTAACTTTAGTTTGACTCAACCAAATGTTATGAAACTTATACACAATGCTTATTACCACAAAACTCAGATCAAGTACAAATTTGGGTAACGTCACTTTTACCGTTCTTCAGTTATGTCCCTTTATATCTTTATATGATATGCAAGCGGGGGCATCATCTGTGTCCCATGGACACATTCCACATTTATTTTACTTCATATGGGACATTGTATTATTTTATGTCCATCCAATCCCTATAAAAATCTTTTGAAATGTCTATTAATAAAATCATTAAGATAATTGCGTGATATAATCGAATAACCATCGCAAAGCACTCATCTACTCATGTCATTACTTTATGCCAAAAAAAAACGTGACCTTAATGTCAGATGACTAGAAAAACTTACACATTTACTCCTTGATAAAAGTGTTGTATTATTAATATATATTCAGAGAAACATATCAAGCAGCAAATGACAATTTTATGTTCAGTTCTTGGATAAAGAAATCGTCAACTATAACATTTGTAAAGGCATTAGTAAGTATTCACGGTGTGCTTCTATAAAAACAAAAATCTTTTTAATGAATAATTCATAGAATAAACTATTGTCAGTCATGAACAGACTAATACTTTCAATTCCCTTCAGCCATAATTCCAGCTTATACATTTTTTTTTTTTTATTGCTGACAGCATGAACAGTTATGTTCTAAGACACTGTTTAGACTGACATAGAAATAAAAAAAAAAGTCAAATAACCAAAACAAGTATAAATAATTGCTGATTTGGCGCATAACTTATTGTAAGACACAGAAATAGAACTATAAAAGGTATGAATTAAAACTTAAAACAACGAACCAATGACCTATGAATACCACATACCATATATTTATTAAGAATTTATGATCAATGAATGTAAAAGAATTCAGACAACATTGTTTGAATATTTCCCAGTCGGATATGCTTTATTATAATAGTTCTGGTGATTGGCACATTTTTGATATTGATTCGAATGATTTCATATGTTTAACAATTATAGCAGAAGTAGCATTATAACACAGGGACAATCAAAATGATATGCACCATGGCAAAAAGTAAAATGGATGATAAGAAAAACAACAGTCTACGAGATATTTTCCTATTACACTGACCGAGTTTAAAGGGAATTGGGTGCTCAATAAACTAGTTTAACTCAACGACAGTTGCATGTGACTGTCGACTCAGGCCGATTTAGATTTTGACATATTTCATAGACACTTGTCTGTTGTTAACGACCGTATGATAACCTTGAGATGTTTTATGATTTGGGTTACTATCTCAATGACGTCTACTAGGGATTATTTTATGATACTAGTAGATATTTCTTTTGTTTTATTAAATTTAGAATTATTTAAAATTTATAAAGAGGGGGTTGAAAACTAGCCTGAACTATAACCGTTAGATATAGGTATAAAACACCAATATGCTTCCCTGGTGGACTGTAATCAGCTCGGTAATAAGTGCTTCGGCACCGACATGATTTATTCCTTACCTTTAGGAAGATGGATAAATTAAAATATTTCGAAAATAACAATTCCAACTCTAAACCATTACCAGGCCAAAGCGGTCATAAAATTTAGGCTCGACCGACAATTTTCGTACTCAGACTACAGTGTAAATCAACCAATCAAAATCATGGGTTTGGTGTTTCCTTTCACAAATTTTGTAAAATACTGAGTTAAGTTTTATGACCGAGAGCCCAGGGGTCAAGTTAGCTATTCTTTTTTATAAATCCACAAGTAATCATATACTATTCATACATCATTGACTTTCATTTTATTCGATTTGAGCGTTCCTGATGAAGATAAATCCGGGAAAGTATTTCGGACGAACCAAATCTATAAATTGTTATTTCATTTTGATCTAAAGGACAGTGTGAGTAAAAAAAGAGTGAAAGATACCAGAAGACAATAAAAAAAATTCATAAGTTGAAGAAAAACAGACAATATCATGACCAAAAAGTAAAATAACGAAAAGACAAACAATAATCCACACAAAAAAAAGAAGACTAAAAAACACGAACCCCAGCAAAAACTTGGTTGATCTCATGTTATCCGAAAGGGTACACAAATAATGCTCCATTTATGGCACCTGTCATGTTGTTTATGGAAAGTGAAAACTCGCATTCGGTGACGTCATAATCAAGGAAAAGAGGACAGAATTGTGGCTACTACGATTGGAACATATTTGTGGTCATCTGTGACACAAATAATCATATTGGGTAAATCATGATGGCGTCCGAAAAATTTTCGGAGAGATTTAACCAATAAGAACTCTTGTTTCAAAAGCTTCCTTGTAGGAATCAACCCTCTATAAAGGAAATCATAATGGGATATGCAAGCTCTGGAATATCGTATCAACTAGGATATATTTACTCCATATACATCCTTGCTGGAATATTGTTACATAGAAATAGAAAATTCACAATTGAAAAGCTGGATTTATGGGATAATGGCCTAAAGAAAAATTGTTTAGTAAATTTTCAAATGTAAACCTTTCTGTTCTTCTAACGTGTGCTTTAATTAAAACGCATTGTCTTTCGTAATCTATGTCTTACTTGTATATCTGTTATTGTCATAAAATTTCCTTAATAGTAATTAATAACTTACAAAACTATAAACAATGGGAAAACTCAAAGATGTTTTAAGCCATTAGATGTTTGCTTAATGACAGTTTCTTTTTGGGAGAGATAAAGTATACCGTCAAGTGATAGGTATTCTGATGGGGACGAACTATTACCCCTTACCACAGAATTTTTAATTTTGCTACATTATCAAGAATAGCATTGATGGTTGAAATCCATGCATAGCATTTAGTTCCATCGAAATGTCACTTGATAGATAATTACAACAACGCCTGCGTGTCAGGTTATTTAGACGACATATATGTTCTTTAAATAATCAGTCACGTTTTTTATAAATGTAAAATGACATTTATTCACCCAAACTTACTTTTATTATCTCCAATGTTAAATTTTAGAACGTAATTTCTCTCAATGATTGTCATACTATAATTCTAAATGATAAACTGTTTCTTCCCTATGATTAATTTTCCGTTTCTTGGTGGTATGATCTGTTGGCTGCTGAAAGAGTGTTTATTTCTCAGTTGTTCTATTTGCCGTGAGGTCTGATAATTCAATGAACGTAATATTTTCATTTCATCTCACTTATGCTTCATTGTCAAACAAAAGTAGTAAGTTCGGTAAGGGCCATATTTGGCCCCGATTATTAAGGTGTTTTATTGCCTCTTTAATGTCATCATTTCTATTCCATCTGTAATAACATTCGAAATATGAAAATAAGGTTTGACTTAAAAGAATTCACATTTCAAAAGCATTTAAACAAGGTAAAAAGTGTTTTAAGTCGATGAAAAGACATATGAGAAAATTAGATAGACCTATTATTGTCTTATTTTTATTTTAAAGCGTTGATTTTACATCCCAAATAGGTCAAAATAGAGATTTTGCAAAATTGACCAAATAGTCCAGATTTCAACAAAATGAAGGCATAGGAAACATAGAGCGTAGGCTTTGACAAACTAAATATTTAAGTCAGATATGTAAAATGTCATAACAAATATTACGTTAAAAGATCTTTTTGTCGGCGCATGCGCTCTATCTTTCCTGTCCAAAAAATCAATGGAAATTTAGTTGTTTTCATTGAATTTTCGTGGAAAATCAAAATGAGTGATATTTTTGACGTCAGGATAGAACGCAAGTATGTGAATTTTCAAAAAAAGATATATTTCCCATCTAGTCACTGTTGGCTATGATTCATTGTGATATTGGTCAATAAATCCTTATTTGAAATTTTAGCTTGAATTAGAGGCCATTTTAGGGCCTTATCGAACCTACTTCTTTAATTACATTTATCACAAATTCAGAGTTGTATTGTGAAAAGAGACTCCATTCACTGCAGGCATTTAACAAACGCGTTATATTTACAACAAACTTTTTATCATAATATCATTAAGACAATTAAGAATTTCAGGAATAGTTCTTCAAAATTATCTTTTTGGCTAAGCAGACTTATTGAGAAAGGTTATAATAATACTGTTGTAGTTGATTCATTGAATCTGTTGATTATCTCATTTTGTAATTGATTCATAGTTAAAACAATACTATAATAATTTGTATATTCTTTTCTGTATTGGAATTCTGTTCAAATTAACCGCCTTATTCATGACGTTACTGCATGAGATTTACTCCTATTTTACAGCCACTGATATGAGAATGTAAGAAAGCATGCTTTCAACATCAGAAGCTTGCTTACAGTAACGGTGAGCATCTCTTTAATTTTCTTGTCCTTAAGAACAATTGATGTAAGGCGGGATTAAAAGCTTGAAGTTTTGACGTGTTTTATAAACACATTTTACTGTGAAGCCGCTATGTCAGAATCCGGATATGTTTTTTTTATATCCTTGGGTAGCCTCATTGATTCATTACCCACATTTCAGTTCATATCATATAAGTTAATTAAGTCAACAGTAGTTTACTGATTTTCAAATCTCAAAATCGATTACGAAGTCAAATCAAGGCAACACAAAAACTAAGGAAATAACATGAACTCCTCAAGGAGCGAGACCGGATGCGTCGACATGGTAAGCGTCTCCGACTAGGCATTCATACTCATCCATGCGAATCCACTCGCAGCGAAAATGTGACAATTGGGAATAGGACAAGTGAGCTGCGTAAAGATGTAAAACACATCGTATTTGTCAACCAATTCGTGATAGTAACCATAAAATTTATGTAGAGTCGATATCAGTCGTTCATGATCATACCCCAGTTAAAGAATGTATGTAGCATATGTAAACGCCTTGCGATGGGACAGAGGGTATGTTACTGCTGAGAAATTGGAAAGTTGAAATAACTACGTTTGTCATAGATTTTAGTTTGAAGTTGTCCATCCGTGTCAAAATGAAGATAAAGGTCAAGATATGAAGCAGACCTTCTCCACTTTAATCTCCAGTTCAGTTGGATATTTCAGATGCAAGCACATAAGTATGTTTGGCCAAAGGTCAACATCTGATCATTCAAATTAGTCACAATCAAAACAACTCAGAGTCAAAAGTTTGGATTGATTGATAAATTATTGGTTTGCTTAACTTCCAGTGGCAAGCATTACATGCATGTTAAGGACGATGCAAATTTGGAGAGAGAAAAGACATGTTTTAAGACTTTACTTATATATAGTTTAAAAGTAGGATTGTTTCCAGTTTTGAGTGAGAGTTCATGTTGCTACAGTTTTCTGTTAAGCGTTTTTAGGATTATTGAATATGGGTCCGTTTGGGGATTATTGCTTGTGTGTCTGTTTTGTGGATTATTGTAGGCGTTTTGTGGATTATGTTTTGTGGATTTTTGTATGTGTGTTCGTTTTTATTCTACATCATGGTGTCGTCTGTCTGTTCACATTTCGAAAGCATTTAAACAAATTGAACCCAATGGTTTTTTATAAAACAAATAGAACCATGGATAAATTTATGATAGCAGTAGATATTTGTTATAAGATATATCATCGTGACAGAACACCTGGTACAATTGTTTTAAAGATCGATACAATTTTATAGCAGTACTAATGTTCAGTTTTTATTGATATGAGAATTGTAAAATTGTTGTACATGTAAAGCGCACCAAATATGTGAACTAATTTGAAGAAACAGCATATTTGAGGTAATTTTAGGATCGTAAAATTTAGATTAGTTGTGTGGTTTAGTTGCGCAATAAAAGCAATAATAATAGTTCGGGGCGGGGTATTTTATATATAAGAGAAAGATATAATAAAACAGTGTGTTCACCAATTGAGATGTAGAGCCTTTATTTTTCTTCGGTTTTTTTTCATCACGTTTCAGTTACGAACAATGGTAAGCTCGGACTCTACTGGTACAGATGCAGAAAATCTTTAATCACACGTATCGCAATTCTGCGTTGGAAGCTCTTTGCTATACTAAAAAGGTCAATAAAGATACCAGGTTTATAATTTTAGTACACCAGAAGCGTGTTTCGTCTACACAAGACTCACCAATGGCGCTGGTATTAAAACCGTTGGAAGGCCAAATTCATTACAAAGATGAAGAGCTGTGAAAATCAAAATGTCAAAACAAGTTGTGCCAAATATATCTTTGGCCATCTGTGTCTTTATGTAGAAAATCCGTAGTGCGTTTTCCACGTATTGTCAAAAGAAAAATTGATTGATTGATTGTTGATTGCTTTACGCCGCATCAGCATCAAAAGAAAAAGACGGTAGCCTAAAGACACATAGCCCGACGGTAACTTATATTTTAAATTATTTCTTAAAATAGCAATGTTAATTACATTTCGGAAAGAATTTAAAAATATAATCAAATGTCTTGAATAAAAGTTAACTTTTATCATTTGATTAAAACAGTACCCACATTATTTCGTTTCGCGCCAAAAAGAGATAAAGTATACCGTCAAGTGATAGGTATTCTGATGGGGACGAACTATTACCCCTTACCACAGAATTTTTAATTTTGCTACATTATCAAGAATAGCATTGATGGTTGAAATCCATGCATAGCATTTAGTTCCATCGAAATGTCACTTGATAGATAATTACAACAACGCCTGCGTGTCAGGTTATTTAGACGACATATATGTTCTTTAAATAATCAGTCACGTTTTTTATAAATGTAAAATGACATTTATTCACCCAAACTTACTTTTATTATCTCCAATGTTAAATTTTAGAACGTAATTTCTCTCAATGATTGTCATACTATAATTCTAAATGATAAACTGTTTCTTCCCTATGATTAATTTTCCGTTTCTTGGTGGTATGATCTGTTGGCTGCTGAAAGAGTGTTTATTTCTCAGTTGTTCTATTTGCCGTGAGGTCTGATAATTCAATGAACGTAATATTTTCATTTCATCTCACTTATGCTTCATTGTCAAACAAAAGTAGTAAGTTCGGTAAGGGCCATATTTGGCCCCGATTATTAAGGTGTTTTATTGCCTCTTTAATGTCATCATTTCTATTCCATCTGTAATAACATTCGAAATATGAAAATAAGGTTTGACTTAAAAGAATTCACATTTCAAAAGCATTTAAACAAGGTAAAAAGTGTTTTAAGTCGATGAAAAGACATATGAGAAAATTAGATAGACCTATTATTGTCTTATTTTTTATTTTAAAGCGTTGATTTTTACATCCCAAATAGGTCAAAAATAGAGATTTTTGCAAAAATTGACCAAATAGTCCAGATTTCAACAAAATGAAGGCATAGGAAACATAGAGCGTAGGCTTTGACAAACTAAATATTTAAGTCAGATATGTAAAATGTCATAACAAATATTACGTTAAAAGATCTTTTTTGTCGGCGCATGCGCTCTATGTTTCCTGTCCAAAAAAATCAATGGAAATTTAGTCGTTTTCATTGAATTTTCGTGGAAAATCAAAATGAGTGATATTTTTGACGTCAGGATAGAACGCAAGTATGTGAATTTTCAAAAAAAGATATATTTCCCATCTAGTCACTGTTGGCTATGATTCATTGTGATATTGGTCAATAAATCCTTATTTGAAATTTTAGCTTGAATTAGAGGCCATTTTAGGGCCTTATCGAACCTACTTCTTTAATTACATTTATCACAAATTCAGAGTTGTATTGTGAAAAGAGACTCCATTCACTGCAGGCATTTAACAAACGCGTTATATTTACAACAAACTTTTTATCATAATATCATTAAGACAATTAAGAATTTCAGGAATAGTTCTTCAAAATTATCTTTTTGGCTAAGCAGACTTATTGAGAAAGGTTATAATAATACTGTTGTAGTTGATTCATTGAATCTGTTGATTATCTCATTTTGTAATTGATTCATAGTTAAAACAATACTATAATAATTTGTATATTCTTTTCTGTATTGGAATTCTGTTCAAATTAACCGCCTTATTCATGACGTTACTGCATGAGATTTACTCCTATTTTTACAGCCACTGATATGAGAATGTAAGAAAGCATGCTTTCAACATCAGGAGCTTGCTTACAGTAACGGTGAGCATCTCTTTTGATTTTCTTGTCCTTAAGAACAATTGATGTAAGGCGGGATTAAAAGCTTGAAGTTTTGACGTGTTTTATAAACACATTTTACTGTGAAGCCGCTATGTCAGAATCCGGATATGTTTTTTTTTATATCCTTGGGTAGCCTCATTGATTCATTACCCACATTTCAGTTCATTTCATATAAGTTAATTTAAGTCAACAGTAGTTTACTGATTTTCAAATCTCAAAAATCGATTAAGAAGTCAAATCAAGGCAACACAAAAACTAAGGAAATAACATGAACTCCTCAAGGAGCGAGACCGGATGCGTCGACATGGTAAGCGTCTCCGACTAGGCATTCATACTTATCCATGCGAATCCACTCGCAGCGAAAATGTGACAATTGGGAATAGGACAAGTGAGCTGCGACACATCGTATTTGTCAACCAATTCGTGATAGTAACCGTAAAATTTATGTAGTGTCGATATCAGTCGTTCATGATCATACCCCAGTTAAAGAATGTCTGTAGCATATGTAAACGCCTTGCGATGGGACAGAGGGTATGTTACTGCTGAGAAATTGGAAAGTTGAAATAACTACGTTTGTCATAGATTTTAGTTTGAAGTTGTCCATCCGTGTCAAAATCAAGAAAAAGGTCAAGATATGAAGCAGACCTTCTCCACTTTAATCTCCAGTTCAGTTGGATATTTCAGATGCAAGCACATAAGTATGTTTGGCCAAAGGTCAACATCTGATCATTCAAATTAGTCACAATCAAAACAACTCAGAGTCAAAAGTTTGGATTGATTGATAAATTATTGGTTTGCTTAACTTCCAGTGGCAAGCATTACATGCATGTTAAGGACGATGCAAATTTGGAGAGAGAAAAGACATGTTTTAAGACTTTACTTATATATAGTTTAAAAGTAGGATTGTTTCCAGTTTTGAGTGAGAGTTCATGTTGCTACAGTTTTCTGTTAAGCGTTTTTAGGATTATTGAATATGGGTCCGTTTGGGGATTATTGCTTGTGTGTCTGTTTTGTGGATTATTGTAGGCGTGTGTCTGTTTTGTGGATTTTTGTATGTGTGTTCGTTTTTATTCTACTACATCATGGTGTCGTCTGTCTGTTCACATTTCGAAAGCATTTAAACAAATTGAACCCAATGGTTTTTTTATAAAACAAATAGAACCATGGATAAATTTATGATAGCAGTAGATATTTGTTATAAGATATATCATCGTGACAGAACACCTGGTACAATTGTTTTAAAGATCGATACAATTTTATAGCAGTACTAATGTTCAGTTTTTATTGATATGAGAATTGTAAAAATTGTTGTACATGTAAAGCGCACCAAATATGTGAACTAATTTGAAGAAACAGCATATTTGAGGTAATTTTAGGATCGTAAAATTTAGATTAGTTGTGTGGTTTAGTTGCGCAATAAAAGCAATAATAATAATAGTTCGGGGGCGGGGGTATTTTATATATAAGAGAAAGATATAATAAAACAGTGTGTTCACCAATTGAGATGTAGAGCCTTTATTTTTTCTTCGGTTTTTTTTTTCATCACGTTTCAGTTACGAACAATGGTAAGCTCGGACTCTACTGGTACAGATGCAGAAAATCTTTAATCACACGTATGGCAATTCTGCGTTGGAAGCTCTTTGCTATACTAAAAAAAGGTCAATAAAGATACCAGGTTTATAATTTTAGTACACCAGAAGCGTGTTTCGTCTACACAAGACTCACCAATGGCGCTGGTATTAAAACAGTTGGAAGGCCAAATTCATTACAAAGATGAAGAGCTGTGAAAATCAAAATGTCAAAAACAAGTTGTGCCAAATATATCTTTGGCCATCTGTGTCTTTATGTAGAAAATCCGTAGTGCGTTTTCCACGTATTGTCAAAAAGAAAAATTGATTGATTGATTGTTGATTGCTTTACGCCGCATCAGCATCAAAAAGAAAAAAGACGGTAGCCTAAAGACACATAGCCCGACGGTAACTTATATTTTTAAATTATTTCTTAAAATAGCAATGTTAATTACATTTCGGGAAAGAATTTAAAAAATATAATCAAATGTCTTGAATAAAAAGTTAACTTTTTATCATTTGATTAAAACAGTACCCCACATTATTTCGTTTCGCGCCAAAATGAATATCTGGACCGTGCAAATACGATCCAAACAATACGAATTTACATCACCATCAATCCATGTTTATCAAATCATTGAATTATTTATAATTTTGATATGAAGTATTGTTTGCCTCATTCTATATATCCTGGTGTTTTCATTTGACTTTTTTGAACATTTCCTATCTGTAACACGATGTTTTTTCTCATCCAGCGATACTCATACTATATACGATCCATGCTTTTTGGGCTTATATATATGTATTCGGCCCATACGAGTAAACGTATAAATACTCAGATCGTACAATTTTTCACTTGTATATCACTATATAAATTATATTCTCCATATAATTTTATGAAGTTCACTTGAATATAAATAATTTTAGAAAATGTATGTAAATTAACTTCCTTTTCCACTAAACAATAGTAAACACCATTGTATCGCAGTGAACTAAATGTTACATGAGCTTATTTTGTCGGTAAAAGAAATAAGAAACTTTAAGCTCCCGCTTTCAGCAAAAACATATAAGCTTTATTATTAATCGAAGAAGTATTAGATACGACTTTGTGTATGAAAAAGCGGTCATTTATCATGCTGGGTCCCATCATATGCTGTGAAAGCTATGGAAAAATGTTGGTTTCTTAAAAACAAGGGAATAATGTCTTGTCAGCATTAAAAATTTAGCAATTGAATTTTTTTTTTTTCAAATAACATAAATGTCTTTGTTCAACAAACTGTACTTTAGACAATAGAACAATCAAGTAATTTCTTTATTTGAACGATAAAGTCGTTGGTTCATATCAATTTTCTTTTATTTTGTTTGTCAATGACACACAACCGGAATGTGGCCTTGAATAAAGTACAAATATTTGTTAACAGCGCGTCTGTCCTTGATGGGGTTTCCCCAGCAGATACCCGTTACCATGTGTAAACAGGTACAGTTATAATCTCACATTATTAATTTTAGATGTTTCCGGGGTAGGATTACAAAAATATAAGATAGATGTATACAAGTGCAAAAATGTTAAACAATGCAGAGGTTAGTCTAAACAGTGCTAAATGACTCTTTTAACATATATTTTGCGAAATTCTGTTTGATTCATGGATCGCCAATTTTAAACGTATTTTATTATATAAAAATGTTTATGAATGATTGGTATGCCCTCGCTAGGGATAGATAAGTATATAGTGATGGTAGGGCGTCCATACTAAACTTCATCATTTTGCAACTCAATTTAAATCAGTGAGTAAATTTAAATCGAACTCCCCTGAATTTTTCGACATATTATGCCAATGTCAATGTGCATCTTTTATTTCATTTTTCGGTCATTTCTTTCGCAAAGCATGGACTTTGCTATTTTACTATATAGGTATATAGGCTGAATAGGGAAAGGCATCTCCTGGATTTCAGCTTTTTAGTATATTTTCCGAACATAAAATTGAGAATGGAAATGGGGAATGTGTCAAACAGACAACAACCCGACCAAAGAGCAGAAAGCAGCCGAGGGCCACCAATGGGCCTTCAACACAGCGAGAAAAACCCGCACCCGGGAGTGTTTTACACTTATTTATCAGAATGATGGGTTTCCTGTTGTAAAAGATATACTAAAATAATAATTTGCTATTTGATAAATTAGGAGCAGCTCCAACTCAGCCTGAATTAGTAAAACCCCTGTCGACTCTCACAAGTATAAAGATAGTTTTCGACTTGATTTATATTCTATCAGATTGATCTTTGATGATTGTAATAGAAAAACACAGACAGTTTTTATGTTGGCTTTTTTGGAGAAGGCATTCCTCCATTTTCAACTAAATTGCTCAATTAAGGAGAAAGTATGATAAGGACACTATTTTTGATCCCTTGAATTAGAACAATGATATCAAATTAAAACCTCCATATATTCACAAGACAGAAGTCATCCAGTGATCATTGATAATATGTCTTAAATTTGTAAAGACATGCAGTGTCTTGTGATCTTTAGAATGAAAATAACTCTCTATAAATTTGGTGTGTCCGAGACCGCTTTTCTGGGTTTACCCTCATCAGGAACGGTCCGAGAGCGCTTTTCTGTGTTTACCCTCAACAGGAATGCACAGACTAAAACATCTGAAAGCGATGGAATGACCAAACTTCTATAGTTTTGGGTGAAAACTGGTAAAAAGCCTTATTTCCATATCGTCTCGGTCTTATTAAGATATGAACAACAGCATTTATTGTCAATCAACTGGTTTTTTTAATCAATGAGTTTGGTATATTACATTTGCAATTTAGAGCAAGGTGACAACATTGGAAAGACGACAAATGCCATTAAACGGTCGCAAAATGTGGTTATAACAAAAAAATGAATTGTGAAGGGACATATTTTGGTCAAGTGCCAAATAACATATGTTGCTTACAATGCATATGTGATCTAATAGGTGTTTTGCGACGATGAGCCTCCTCATGGGGTTTTTGATTATGTGATTACTTGGCCGTTTTTATAGTGATTATTTGATTACCAGACCAAATATTTCATGATTATTTGATAATCTAGGACTGATTTTTTGACTATTTGATTATCTTGTTTAAAAAATAATTAATGGTTATTTGATTATATTGGCAAAAAATAATTAATGATTATTTGATTATATTGGCAAAAAATTTGTGATTATATGATTACTTGGACACCTCCATGATGGGCCTCGACGATGTATTGTTTTACACGTTTGCAGACCATGATTATAAAATTATAAACATTTATTTCATTGGCTGCAATGAACTGTTTGTAATGAAATACAGCTATTTCCAAGCAGAATCCGATAGTACACGTGTGAAATTAATTTACTTTTTTGACGTCATACAATATACAATGGAACTTGACCGTCAATCTTGACAAGACAAAAGCGATGATATTTAATAAAAGTAATAAAAAGCTTCCTAAGACAAGTTTATTCTGAATAATAAATTATCCTCAAGCCATCAGGAATTTTCACTTATGCTATAAATCTCCTATGTAAAAAAGCTTTAAAGGCATTGTTTTGTATTAAAAAAAATGCTTTATTAATATATATAAGATGGATGTTTTTTCCCATATGAAACTTTATAATTCTTGTGTTAGCCCAATATTACTGTATTGTATTGAGATATGGTCACTTAATATTGTGAAGAATAGCAAAACTCGTGAATCTTAATATTTAGCAATTGAATCAGTAAAACTTTAAATTAAATTTGCCAAATATCTACCTGGGGTAAATTCAAAGGCAGCAAATACAGCTGTATTAGCTGAATTGGGAATGTACCCTATTGGTATACAGGCCCTAAAGTTTGTTTTGGTTGCATATTTTTAACTTAAATGGAAAAAATCTTTATTATATAATGTTTATAAAGTTAACAAGCAGTTCAATGATGGATTTGCTTCAAAAATTAAAATGCTACTATCTAAACTGAATTTCACTCATGTTTGGGAAAATCAATGTACCTTTTCTAAAAACGATTACTTTCAGTCCTAACTCAAGAAGCTCAATGAAAATTGTCTCTTTAATGATGATAATTGAATAAATGGAAATAAACTATGAACCTACAGAAAATTTAAAGTAAATTATGAACTTGAAAAGTGCCTTTTATTGAAATCAGATAAAATGTTACAAAAAATTATGCAAAAATAAGAATAATTAATAGTATGCTAGCCATTGAATGTGTCGATATAATAAAAAGCCTTAGAAAATAGAATATGTCCTTTATGCCATAAAGAGGTGGAAGATGAATTCCATTTTATCATAACATGTATACAGAACTTAATAAACCTAGGATCAAAATGTTTAATGAAATTTGTAACATTGTTCCCTGTTTTAATTCAATGAGTAATGAAAATAAATTTGATTTTATATTTTCTTGCGAAGAATGTGATATATTAATTATCATTGTTAACGGTAAAAGTGAAATGTATAATGAGAGAAACAATTATAATGTTTATACATGAACTGTGTATGATTCATGACTAATATTATAATATATATAATCAAGATATTTAAAATGTTAATTTTATAGAGGAGGCATGTTGACAAAAATAGTATTGTAATAATTATTAACATCTTTCTTTTTTTCAATGCTACATGTTTGTCTTGTTTTCTGTCTATCATTTTGTTATTTATATGATTTTCTATAGTAACAATACTACTGTTTGGATTTTAAACTAATAAAATTCTTATTCTTATTCTTATTCTTACAATAGTTGGGGTAAAGCGTTTTAAACGAGGTCAAATCATCAGAAATGAATAGTAAAAGATATAGTTCCTTGCATTTTCTACTTAATTTATATTTAAAATCAATGTAAAAAAAGAGAATTACCTTAGATTTAAACATAGAAAGATATTCAACTCATGATCGAACAACACTGAGGATTCACTCATACGCTATGAATATTCTATACCTACCGTACTTTGACCTATAATGGTTTACTTTTATAAATTTTGACTTGGATTGAGAGTTGTCTCATTGGCACTCATACCACATCTTCTTATATCTAATTAATATCAAAATTATGTGTCCATAAGTTCATCCCACAGAGAACATGTGTACTAACTTTCAAGTTGAAGAAGCCAAAGCTTCATGTTAAACTACCTTTTAAAACCAAAAGCTTCAAACTGAAAATGTACTATTTTCCCACTATCAGTTTCTATGGTTAATGAACTGTACGTGTAGTTGGATTCAAACAATAATTAAGCAGATCATTTTTTCAAAGTTCACATCATAATAAACATACGTACTAAGTTTCAAGTTTATGTGATCACACCTTCATGGTCAACTCCCTTAACCAAAAATCTGATACAGGACTGATTAACGGACGGACGGACGGATGGACAAACAGACGTAGACCAGAAAACATAATGACCTTGGGGCATAATAACACACTTGTAGAATCTGAGAGTTGGTTTTGTCGAAATCTCGCTTAAGTATTTGACATGTATACATAAAATTCTCATCCGTTGTAGCTCTTGCGTATGTTGCGACAAGAGGAGCAAAGGATTGTGCGTACTTTTTTGTGTGATGGGTTCGTCAAAGATATGTTATACCACGGTTTGACGTAGCCATTTAAGATACAAATATAATTAATTATAAAGAATTATGTGACTATTACATAAATATGAAAAACATTTAAAGTTGTTCTATTTATTGAACTTTTATACTTGAATGGTTAAATCGAACGATCATATGGAAAGAAGTTAATACGTCAATTTCAGTTTCATTAATTTTGTTTTCTCCCACTCATATTGATAAAGAATCAATAATGTCAGGAATGACCTTCTCTGGTTTTATTCCTGAAGTATATTAAACTAGCCGGATATATCGTAGCCATATAATACTAACACGTTTACATTAATTTATCAAACAACATTTCAAAATACGTGCGGTTAGGTACAAGAAATATGTAACATTCATTCATAAATTCAAATTATTGATTACCTCATCGTCACGTGAACTGCTTACATGGTTATTTCGACATATGACGTCAAAAGACACACCCACATACTATTTTTGTGAATGGATTTTACTACTACAAGAGTACACTTAAAAGCACATGGTTAGGCGGGAAAATAGTGATATAGAAGATTGCGTTAGTGACACATTAAGACGAATTTTATTTTTAAATTAAGCAATATCATGCGTTTATATTGAATATCGAATTAAAATGACAAAACCTCAGATAACATTCAGAAACATATGGAGTTATTGTATATCGATCAAGATTTTTTTTAAATGTATGCTGTGAATTTATGAAAACTTTCATAATTTGGATATACGTTTGAAGCGCAAACGAAGAAAAATTTGACCGAAATATTAATCTCTTTAGAAATTCCCAGGCGTGGGTGTAAGTCGTTTCCTCTGGCTTAATAAAATTTGACAAATAAAAGTGTGTGAAACAACGTTAATTCTTTATCTGTTTGGATAAAATAACCTGCATATATGCAAGGTAAGTATTTTAATTTGTATACTTTTCTTTAAATGTGCGTTTCCGCATCATCATTGATAAACATATATCTACTGATAAAACACATGTTACCCATATCCTGGAACAAACAAGTACTAGCCAAACTAGTCACGGACGTGAAAGGTAGCATCACACAAAATAATTTCTTAATCAGAATCTATATTTATACATTACACCATGTTTTTAAATATTTTAGATACTCAGTGTTTGCAGCAGTATGAACCCTTCTCGTGTATTCGGGATTTTGTTTGACAGTCATGTTGATATTATCATACTGGCCTGCAAAATCCCAAATGGGGCGAGAAAATAACAACGGAAACAAAAATAATAACAGATTTAATGAATAACAACGCATTGGATAAAAAAAATATATCAAGAGGTTTGATGAAAATGATTTTTGTTCTGCGGTTTCATTTTCTCAATGATTTCTTAATGTTAATGTGAACGTAATGACTTGTATATTTGATTGTGGTTAACCCATTACTGAAAATCAATTTTATTAATTATAGATTACGGATGGCATGTGTTTTAAGTCTTACGTGGCTACATGCGTATGGTCGTGACGTCGTCGCACGACTTTGATCCAATAAAGAATCTATAGAAACCTATAAAACTGTTTGTTGATATTTTGATTCAGTGTTATGGCTATCGTTGTCAATACATATCGCCGGTGCATATACATTGATAATTTCTCGCTGAAACAAGTCACATGGGTGGACCCGGATACAGTCGAACACCTTAGTATAAAATAACTCAATTGGATTATTACCAATACTATAGCTTTTGTTTAGTCACGAAACAAATACAACTCCATATTGTTATAAAGAGAATATATGACCAATATAAATCTAACCGCAGGTTAAAAAATAGAATGTGTCTGGACTTTTAATCCTTCTAATCTTTCGTGGCTTTTTTATTTGTTATTTTCTATTATGTTCATAAACAATGCATCAGTGGAATTATGTCCAGTCTTTTATTTTTTGGGATAAATATCAAAGCATAAAAATTTAAAATTGTATTGCCGACTTTTTTGAGTAATTATCTATTGATTTCATTTTTTTTCTTCAAGAGATTAAATATTAACGATAAACATGGGCGATAAGAATTATGTATCGCATTCAGATATTTTAACACAATATGTATAGCAACCCGGTCAAAATAACAGGAAAGGGAGAATTGGAGTATTCAACAATGACTTTTAATAAATGCTAGACATGTTTATATGTGAATATCGAAATTCTCTTGACCTATATCTCCCTTTATATATGTGATATTCTTAATAAGAATTATAAAATACTCCGACAATTCTGATTTTCTATCCCGATTAAAAAAAAAATGATTGTTATGTTAATGCAGATATATATCTATCTTCAATATAAAAATAAGGAAATATGCTATGAATACAATTATCAACCTTAGTCCAAATAATGTGGAAAGCAACTATTGGTCATGGTAAACCCTTCAACAATGAGCAAAACCCGTACCGTATATTTAGCTATAAATTACCCCGATAAGATGAAATGTGAAACAATTCAAACGAGAAAACGGACGACCAGATTTCCACTTTGTTTTTGTATTTTGTATTTTGTATTTTTTTTTTTTTTTTTTTTTTTTATTTGGACTCGAGGAAAACACCTCCTCCTTCTATCTTCAATGAAAATTGGATCTAAAATTAAATGTAAGTATAAAATATCAGTAAATAGTGTAATTTAAGTAAACCGTTGAGTTATTCTCATTTTTTTTTTTTTCAAAATTCATAAATTTAGTGTGATAATTAAGTAAATTCATGAACTAAACATGTATGCATAAGCTTTGTATTTTCAAAATTTAATGAAATATGTAAGTCTTCAGATAGTCTAAAAAGAATTGATTAACTAAGCAGATAGTCTAGAAAGAAATAATTTTCCAATTAACGAAATAAATGTATTAATATATATTGATATCAGTACAGTATACAAAACAATTACAATAATAGTTTATAAACGTCTCAAATAATTATTTCTACTTTTGTATAACGTTGTAACCCTGATAACATATCTTATAGTAGATATAATTGAATTATATTTTAATTTAATTCAATCTATTGTTTGGATTATATGGCACACTCAAACATACACACACACATATATAGGTATGTATATATAGAAATGCATTATTTTTTTTTACTTTTTGCAATTTTTAGTCCATCGTTTTATAAAACAAAAGTAAGATGCAATTATAGTTTCATGACCGCAGACCCGAAAAATATATTATATCTAAAAGTAATGAGCAAGGAAATATTAGTTTATTTTTCAATCATTCGTTCATGAGAGTGGTGAGAGCATTTATTTTTTTGCCAAATCATTTGTCTTAGTTGTTGATAGTTGTAATTTTACTAGTATTCAAATTAATTTTTATATTCCGTTTAAGTGGTTGTTTATTGAAAACTGTCTTTTGTCTTCTGTTTGCTATTATTTTTAAAAGAAAAAATATGTAACGTTTTAGATAGATAGAACGTTCTAGACACAGAACGGTATACAATGTTCTAGATATCACGTCACAGTACCCAAATATTGCACCGAGTACCCAAATTGCACCCATTTAGCAAAACTAGCAGCGGAAATCTTACAAGCGTTCATAGAAACTAAACAATTCGAATGTTTATGATTTCACATTATGCACGTCTTTCAACATAGCTAAGTATATTTAGATTTACACAAAACGTTCAGATATATTAACAGATCAAGTATTTACTGGAAAAAGTACGGCGACTTCCACAAAAAGTCAACTTTTAAAAAATGAGCAATTAAAATATGTTCCAGGCATCCATTTAAAAAAAAAGAATAGTAAGCATTGACAATTGTCAACCTGTTCTAAATATTTGGAGAAATAAAACAAAACATCAGTTATTCGACTTTTACGGGTGTGAATTTAAGCAGTGATGCAATTTGGGTATTCCTCATTACAGAATCATAGAGGTCGGTTCAAACCCATTTTTCTATGATTAAATATGGATTCAAAATTAACTTTGAGGATTTACATAGTAATTAAGGATACATCTACAAATAAACACAGAATGGAAACTTTTTTCATAAATAAACGTAGTTGAAAAAACAGTCAAAATAGGTGCAATTTGGGTTAGCTATAGGACGTTTTAGATATAGAATGTTAGATATAGGACGTTTTAGATATTGAAAGTTAGATATAGAACGTTTTAGATTAATAGAAAGTTAGATATAGGACGTTTTAGATTAATAGAATTATAGATTATCGTTGATCATCTCAACGAGATTGATTTTCTCGCTTGAGCCGGTACGGCGAAAGCGAGAAAAGCAATCGAGTTGAGATGACCAATGATAATCTGTTTATCGCTATTTTACCTATGACGACGTTGTTAATTTCATGACAACGGGCACGTGCGTCCTTAGTTTCTAGCGATAATTTTCATATCATTCGACTCCGCTGAGAAAGAAAATTATCAGTCAGCAAGATCAAAGGAAAATTTCGTAAAATAGCGATAAAGTTAAATATAGGACGTTTTAGATTAATGGAAAGTTAGATATAGGACGTTTTAGATACAGAAAGTTAGAAATAGGACGTTTCAGATATATAGATTTATAGATTATCGTTGGTTATCTCAACGAGATTGATGTTCTCGCTTGAGCCGGTACGGCGAAAGTGAGAAAAGCAATCGAGTTGAGATGACCAATGATAAACTGTTTATCGCTATTTTACCTATGAAGACGTTGTTAATTTCTTTGACAACGGCACGTGTTCCCTTAGTTTCTAGCGATAATTTTCATATCACTCGACTCCGTTTTCATATCACTCGACTCCACTGAGAAAGGAAATTATCAGTCAGCAAGGTCAAAGGAAAAATTCGTAAAATAGCGATAATTAGATATATAGAAAGAAAGATAAAGGACGATTAGATATAGAACGATCTAGAATGAGACAGTTATAGTAGAAAAAAGAAAATTATCTAGACGAGAAGATAGCGGGTGGGGGTATAAAAATCACAAATCGAAGGATATATATGTCTTAATTGAAAACAACGTTCAAACCTATGATTGCGTTGGATAAAAACCGCAATTTTTATACGTGTGCATGCAAAACAAATTTCTTGGTGGAGGGGTCGAAATATTACACAAACAACATTTTCCAAAAGACCAAATAAGTTAAAAAGTATATTTAAACAAAACGCATTTGACTAGCAGGTCGAACAACGGATGTTCTTAAACCCAACACATGTTACCCATGTCTGAACAAACAAGTACTATCGAAACTAGTCACGGACCGTATATCGTAGCATCATACAAATAATTTCTTAATCAGAATCTATAATTTATCCATTATTCATGTTTTAAATATTTTAAGAATAACTCATTGTTTGCAGCAGTATGAACCCTTCTCGTATTCAGGATTTTGTTTGACAGTCATGTTGATATTATTATACTGGCCTTAAAATCCCAAATGGGAAAGCAAATTGACAATGGAAACAAATTAATAACAGATTTAAATAACATTCATTGGATAAATAACCATAAATTAAGATGTTTGATGAAAATGATTTTTGTTCTGCGGTTTCATTTCTCAATGATTTTTAATGTTTTTGTGAACGTAATGACTTGTATTTTGATTGTGGTTAACCCATTACTGAAAATCAACTTCTTAATTCTAGATTACGGATGGCATGTGTTTTAAAGTCTTACGTAGTACATGCGTATGTATGACGTTCGCAAACTTTGATCATAATTTTTTTTTTAAACCTATAAAACTGTTTGTTGATATTTTGATTCAGTGTTATGGCTATCGTTGTCAATACATATCGCTGTGTCATTACATTGATAATTATCGCTGAAACATCAGATGGGTGGACAGGATTAGTCGAACACCTTAGTATAAAATAACTCAATTGGATTATTACGAATACTAGCTTTTGTTTAAGTCACGAAACAATATACAACTCCATATTGTTATAAAGAGAATATATGTTTAATATAAATCTAACCGCAGGTTAAAATTTATTTGTCTGGACTTGTAATCCTTCTAATCGTCGTGGCTTTTTATTTGTTATTTTCTTAATGTTCATAAATCAATTTATCAGTGGAATTATGGTCCAGTCTATATTTTTGGGACACATATCATAGCATAAAATTTAAAATTGCATTGCCGACTTTTTTAGTAATTATCTATTGTTTCATTTTTAACTTCAAGAGATTACATATTAACGTTAAACAGGCCGAAAAATTAGTATCGCATTCAGATATTTTAACACAATAATGTATTAGTTTACCGTTCAAATTTGGAGTGATGAACAATGACTTTTAATAAATGCTAAGACATGTTTATATGTGAATATCGAAATTCTTTTGACCTATATCTCAATTTATATATGTTATATTCTTAATAGGTTTATAAAATACTCCGTCAATTCTGATTTTCTTTCCTGATTATAAAAATGAAAATTATGATTATTGCAGATATATACTATCTTCAATACAAAATAAGGAAATATGCTATGAATACAATTATCAACCTTAGTCCAAATAACTGTGGAACCCACTATTGGTCATGTTAAACCCTTCAACAATGAGCAAATCCTTACCGTATATTAAGCTAATAAATTACCATTTGATGAAATGTGAAACAATTCAAACGTAAAACGGACTACCAGATTTCCACTTTATAAAACGTTCAGTATTTTAATATATTATTATTTTTTTAAAATTTGGACTCTAGGCGACTTCTCCAATCATCTTCAATGAAAATTGGATCTAAAATTAAATGTTAGTATAAAATATCAGTAAATAGTGTAATTTAAGTAAATTGTTGAGTTGTTCTATTATTTTGTTAAAAATTCATAAATTCAGTTTATTAACGGGTGTGAATTAAGCAGTATGCAATTTGGGTATTCCTCATTACAGAATCATAGAGGTCGGTTCAAACCCATTTTCTATGATTAAATATGGATTCAAAATTAACTTGAGGATTTACATAGTAATTAAGGATACATCTACAAATAAACACAGAATGGAAACTTTTTCATAAATAAACGTAGTTGAAAAAACAGTCAAAATAGGTGCAATTTGGGTTAGCTATAGGACGTTTTAGATATAGAAGTTAGATATAGGACGTTTTAGATATTGAAAGTTAGATATAGAACGTTTTAGATTAATAGAAAGTTAGATATAGGACGTTTTAGATTAATAGAATTATAGATTATCGTTGATCATCTCAACGTGCTGACTGCCATGGCGATTGCCAAATAAACCGACCACCAGGTGTAACAAAATGGATCTTAATATATATATTAAAAACCTAATTGCTACAAGACCATCTGGTAAAAAATAAAGGTTTAAAGATTAAGAACAAAAATATTCCAAATATCAAATTTCGAAATATCATGATGGCCTAAACGTCTCAGTTGAATTTAGTGGGTGTTAGTTGCTTAACCGACATTATTTATAATATTAAGAAAAAAGTTTTGTTTAAATGATCAACATTCACGGGATATAAATTACGCAGTTTTGAAAAGACAACCCAAAAATAATTAATTATTATTTACTTATTTGTTTTATATGTATTGCCTTCTTGTTAACCGTGACCAGTTTGACCTTGTTGAAATGTTAAAACTTAAAATGCGAATTATCAAATTTTGTTAACCCGCAGTAAAAGTTTGTATGACAGTAATTTCTACTTTTGTTTATGTTCTTGTTAATTTCGAGACAACAAACATTCAAATGGATTAATATTTGTGTAGTAAGTCCGTTGAAACAAACAAACTTATCATCAATTTAAAATGGGACTTTGACAAATCTGTTTTAGTATAGTAAGTAGGGATTTTTCGTAATAAGGAAAAGAAAAACTCCAACTGTCTAATAAATAAACATTATGCAACAAAGTAATTTACTTTGCTGTTTGAAATATGTGGATTTAGACATTTCCGTTGAAACATTTGTGAATAGGATGAAGGCGGAAATATTTGGCAAATATGAACAGTGTTGTTTATACTTTTGATTTCGAAGAAGAGGAGAAGGAGAATTTAATTTCAAACCATGAACACACTAAGAGCAGGACTTTTGAACATAATAATCCAATCAATAATGTAACAGATTTAATCATTTGAATAATACAAGATTAAAACAAATTGAAGTCAAAAGATATTATTAAAGTTCAAATAGATATTCTTATGTGTTACAATTAAGCTCATGATATTATAAAGCACAATGAAAGTGTAGCTGCTATAATATATATATATATATATATATGTATAAAATTTGTCTGAATAACAGCCATACGGATAAATCTTACGAGGCGATGGATCATATAAATATGATACAGTACTCTACAAAATAGAATAAGCAAGTCTAAAGGTACTATTTGGATAACTAATATCCTTCATCAGTAACGATCACAGGGTATTAGTTATCCGAAATTTATACTTACTGATTCATCTTACTGATGAAGGATATTAGTTATCCGAAATATTTAATATTTGTTCATGATTTTACTATTTTTTAATGATGTTGTACCCTTTAGACAAATTAAATGATATATAAAGTACTACACAATCGTATAGATATATTTACATTGGATTGCAATGTTTAGATACCATGGATTTTCAAGTAAAAAAAAATCGAACAGAAGTAAGATCGCGATAGAAAAGATATAGTTCCTTGTATTTAATTTGTTTTTTCTTAATTTTTAAAGTTATATCATGGATAATTGAAGAAGAACTATTTATCACATTGAATTCAACTGTCGAAAGACAATTCAATATGTGAACCGAACTTCAACAACAGTATAATTAACTAATTCTCGTACATCCATCATAACTTGTTCTATAAATATTAGATATGAGAAGACCCTCTTTCAACTTTAAAAATTGAAAAAGATTAGTTAAGATATCTTTTTTTTTTTTTTTATTATTAATTATTCTGAAAGACACTCAAAGGTTATCCATAATAATAAAGCTCTGAGTCTGAATGTCAAATTCTGTCCCTTCAATGGTTCTATTTTGGCTATTTGTATGTCCCTTTGGTCATATAGCGCTTCATCTGTTTATGACTTATAAATCCTTGGTTTTCAAATGTTTTGGTGTTGAGAGTTCCTGATGCAGTTAAAACCCAGAAAAGCGTTTCGAACACACGAAATTGATAAGATGTTGTTTTCATTGAAAGAAGAGAAGCAAAACAAAGTTTAAAAAGAGATGAACACTTCAAAAGAATCAATAATTATACACATCAATAAACCATGTTACTTACTGGATTTGTTGTGTTCAAAACGCTTTTCCTGCATTGATGATATTCATAAGTACCGCTTGGAGCCGAATATCACAATAGCAAAATATGTTGGGAAGAATATAACTGAAGTTAATATTAAGAAATTACCCTATGAAAATCGCCTAAAGTGAAATTACCCTACGAGTTGGTATACACTTTTTTTTTTTGGTGAAATTAACAAACAATATATAGCGATTACTATACAGGCTGAAGATACTGTTGGCAACTAATAGTTCAATATCATTGATATCAAGCAATAGTTAGTACATTAAAGTAAATTTGCTGTGCATAGTTTTACGTATTTTATAAAAAAAAAAAAAAAAAAAAAAAAAAAAAAACTTTTATTTCCTTTTACTAATGTACTAATTAATGGCCAACAGTTACACACGTGCTAACAAGAGTACCTTAATTTCCTGTAGTCTTTACTGTAAATCATTGATGACACGTTATTTTTTTTTTCGAGTTATACATGCAAATTCTATCATAATATACAGAACCTTAATTTCACATGTTTATTTATTTTATTTCACATCACATGTTTCTACTTTAAAAAATAAATAAAACTAAGATTGTTTCGTAACAGTAAATGACGCACTAAAACCACTTAAGCGAAAAAGGTAAAGTCATATCTGATTAAAAATAATAATGCAGTCGTACGTGTCACCTATTATTCTGATAAGGCTATTTATAACAATAAGGTTTAGGAAACAATTTTGTTAAAAGCGTCATAAGTTAAGTTGAAACAAACAGACCACCATCAATTAAAAATGGTTTCTTTGATAGTTAATAAAGAAAGACAACTCTAATGCATCTGTTCAATTAATATTGTACATCAAAGTAACTTATTATTTAACAAATTTTAAATTAGAACTGTCGTAAATAAAAGTATTCTTATCAAAGTAATCTTTTTTTTCCACATAGTCGTTGAAGTCGTCGTTCTCGTTTGACTGTTGATGCATTGTCTGAACTCTTTCTTGTATATTTTCTACTATATGTATAATTATGTTGAGAGCTTCCAAATGATGTGTCTAAACGAAATATACACGTAGATTTTTTTTTACAGAAATGAAGGAAAAACAACCGACTAGGGCTGGATTTATCAATTGTTCTATTGTGCACATATTTAATCTCAAATTGACTACAAAAGAGCTGCCAGTGAATAAAGACGCAAAACATTTGTCCCTGTCAGCTCTGTATTGTATCTTCGAAAATTCTTATAACACTTAAGTGATAGCTGAATGTAAAATATTAGATTGAGACAGGTAATTTATTGACCTTGCGTTAACTTAAAGAACTATCTACATCAATTTAATTACGTCATAACATTTTCTTTCAGTTAAATTAAACTTATAATTATGACTAAAATCCGGTTTTTTTATACGCCCGTCAAAATTTTGATGGGACGTATTGTGTTATACAAATGTCCGGCGTCCGTCTGTCCGTCGTAAACATGTCGCACCGTAACTTGAGAAAAACTTATCCAAATTTTATGAAACTTAACATAGTTGTTTCTTATGATGGTCAAACGATCTGTATACTTTTTGGTGAAAATAAGATTAAAACTTTTTGAGTTACGGGACTTTGTAACTAAAACAGGGGTGTGTTTTTTTCACATGTCGTGCCGTATCTCAAAAACGATTTATGATTATTGCTTAAAACTTTACACACTTCTTAGTTATATTAATCTAAAGATCTGTATACTTTTTGGTGATGATTCAAAATTTTATTTTAGAGTTATTGAGTTTTTTGTAAAAAAAGGGGGTTTCACATGTCGCGCCGTATCTCAGAAACTATTTATGATTATTGCATAAAACTTCACACACAAGACGACGGGCGTATCATGCGCTCGTGGCGCACTGTTTATTGTAATAGTTTTAATGTCATAGAGTGGCTGGGTATTGACTGGTATCTGTTCACTGTTTTACCTTCAACTGTGACAGTCTATTATTTTTATGATGGAAAGTTAAAGAAAACTAAACTTTGGTTGTTTTTTTTTTTTTTTGTCTGAACTAAAGAAAGTTAGTGAATCTACTGTAATTTCCATATCATTATTTGATTGAAATTAAAGTCATTACTTTTAAAACAAACGTGTGCTTTTGCTTTCCATACATACAACTGGTTTTCAATTACAACATTAGTTTAAGTGCAATTTAAGTTATAAAGTTATACTATAAGTCTATAAAGTATATTAACCAGGCACGCTTAGTGCTAAATGTTTGAAAAGCAAAATACAAGGTGAACTACATAACCAAAAGGAGCATAACAGACCATTACTTTATAATTTTATTTAATTTTATCATTACTATACAAAATCAAATTTGTCAGGCGGAATAAGAGGACCAATCAAAATCCATAAGTCGATGACACCACTATGGTCAAAAACTATGAAAAGAAAAACAAGTGTCCACAGCATACACTACACAAAAACTGAGCAACACGAACCTCACCAACAATTATTTGTTTTTGTAAAAAGAAAGAAAGAAAAAAATACTATAAAAAGAATGTAATAATACACTACACAGAAAACTGAGCAACACGAACCTCACCAACAAATATTTGTTTTTTGTAAAAAAAAGAAAGAAAAAATTACTATAAAAAAGAATGTAATAAAAAATATACCTTTGCTGAAGAGAGCCAAACACTGGTGGGATGATATGATATATATTTAATGAGGTCTTCTTTAGTGGGTGTTAGTTGCTTAACCGACATTATTTATAATATTAAGAAAAAAAGTTTTGTTTAAATAATCAACATTCACGGGATATAAATTACGCGGTTTTGAAAAAGACAACCCAAAAAATAATTAATTATTATTTTCTTATTTGTTTTTATATGTATTGCCTTCTTGTTAACCGTGACCAGTTTGACCTTGTTGAAATGTTAAAACTTAAAATGCGAATTATCAAATTGTTGTTAACCCGCAGTAAAAGTTTGTATGACAGTAATTTCTACTTTTGTTTATGTTCTTGTTAATTTCGAGACAACAAAAATTCAAATGGATTAATATTTGTGTAGTAAGTGCCGTTGAAACAAACAAACCATCATCAATTTAAAATGGGACTTTGACAAATCTGTTTTTAGTATAGTAAGTAGGGATTTTTTCGTAATAAGGAAAAAGAAAAAACTCCAACTGTCTAATAAATAAACATTATGCAACAAAGTAATTTACTTTGCTGTTTGAAATATGTGGATTTAGACATTTCCGTTAAAACATTTGTGAATAGGATGACAGGCGGAAATATTTGGCAAATATGAACAGTGTTGTTTATACTTTTGATTTCGAAGAAGAGGAGAAGGGAGAATTTAATTTCAAACCATGAACACACTAAGAGCAGGACTTTTGAACATAATAATCCAATCAATAATGTAACAGATTTAATCATTTGAATAATACAAGATTAAAACAAATTGAAGTCAAAAGATATTATTAAAGTTCAAATAGATATTCTTATGTGTTACAATTAAGCTCATGATATTATAAAGCACAATGAAAGTGTAGCTGCTATAATATATATATATATATATGTATAAAATGTCTGAATAACAGCCAACGATAAATCTTACGAGGCGATGGATCATATAAATATGATACAGTACTCTACAAAATAGAATAAGCAAGTCTAAAAGGGTACATTTGGATAACTAATATCCTTCATCAGTAAGATCAAGGGTATTAGTTATCCGAAATTCATCTTACTGATTCATCTTACTGATGAAGGATATTAGTTATCCGAAATATTTAATATTTGTTCATGATTTTACTATTTTTTAATGATGTTGTACCCTTTTAGACTTAAATATATAAAAGTATACACAATCGTATAGATATTTTACATTGATTGCAATGAGATACCATGATTTTCAAGTAAAATAAAAAATCGAACAGAAGTAAGATCGCGAAGAAAAAGATATAGTTCCTTGTATTTTTTTTTTTTTTTTTTTCTTTTAAAGTTATATCATGATAATAAGAAGAACTAATCACAGAATTCAACTGTCGAAAACAATTCAATATGTGACCGAACTTCAACAACAGTATAATTAACTAATTCTCGTACATCCATCATAACTTGTTCTATAAATATTAGATATGAGAAGACCCTCTTTCAACTTTAAAAATTGAAAAGATTAGTTGATATCTTTTTTTTTTTTTTTTATTATTAATTATTCTGAAAGACACTCAAAGGTTATCCATAATAATAAAGCTCTGAGTCTGAATGTCAAATTCTGTCCCCTTCAATGGTTCTATTTTGGCTATTTGTATGTCCCTTTTGGTCATATAGCGCTTCATCTGTTTATGACTTATAAATCCTTGGTTTTCAAATGTTTTGGTGTTGAGAGTTCCTGATGCAGTTAAAACCCAGAAAAGCGTTTCGAACACACGAAATTGATAAGATGTTGTTTTCATTGAAAGAAGAGAAGCAAAACAAAGTTTAAAAAGAGATGAACACTTCAAAAGAATCAATAATTATACACATCAATAAACCATGTTACTTACTGGATTTGTTGTGTTCAAAACGCTTTTCCTGCATTGATAATTTTCATAAGTCCCGCTTGGAGCCGAATATCACAATAGCAAAATATGTTGGGAAGAATATAACTGAAGTTAATATTAAGAAATTACCCTATGAAAATCGGCTAAAGTGAAATTACCCTACGAGTTGGTATAAATTTTTTTTTTTGGTGAAATTAACAAACAATATATAGCGATTACTATACAGGCTTAAGATACTGTCGGCAACAGATAGTTCAATATCATTGATATCAAGCAATAGTTAGTACATTAAAGTAAATTTGCTGTGCGCATAGTTTTACGTATTTTTATAAAAAAAAAAAAAAAAAAAAAAAAAAAAAAAAATATTTCCTTTTACTAATGTACTAATTAATGGCCAACAGTTACACACGTGCTAACAAGAGTACCTTAATTTCCTGTAGTCTTTACTGTAAATCATTGATGACACGTTATTTTTTTTTTCGAGTTATACATGCAAATTCTATCATAATATACAGAACCTTAATTTCACATGTTTATTTATTTTATTTCACATCACATGTTTCTACTTTAAAAAATAAATAAAACTAAGATTGTTTCGTAACAGTAAATGACGCACTAAAACCACTTAAGCGAAAAAGGTAAAGTCATATCTGATTAAAAATAATAATGCAGTCGTACGTGTCACCTATTATTCTTATAAGGCTATTTATAACAATAGGTTTAGGAAACAATTTTGTTAAAAGCGTCATAAGTTAAGTTGAAACAAACAGACCACCATCAATTAAAAATGGTTTCTTTGATAGTTAATAAAGAAAGACAACTCTAATGCATCTGTTAAATTAATATTGTACATCAAAGTAACTTACTATTTAACAAATTTTAAGTTAGAACTGTCGTAAATAAAAGTATTCTTATCAAAGTAATCTTTTTTTCCACATAGTCGTCGAAGTCGTCGTTGTCGTTTGTCTGTTGATGCATTGTTTGAACTCTTTCTTATATATTTTCTACTATATGTATAATTATGTTGAGAGCTTCCAAATGATGTGTCTGCACGAAATATACACGTAGATTTTTTTTACAGAAATGAAGGAAAAACAACCGACTAGGGCTGGATTTATCAATTGTTCTATTGTGCACATATTTAATCTCAAATTGACTACAACAAGAGCTGCCAGTGAATAAAGACGCAAAACATTTGTCCCTGTCAGCTCTGTATTGTATCTTCGAAAATTCTTATAACACTTAAGTGATAGCTGAATGTAAAATATTGGATTGAGACAGGTAATTTATTGACCTTGCGTTAACTTAAAGAACTATCTACATCAATTTAATTACGTCATAACATTTTCTTTCAGTTAAATTAAACTTATAATTATGACTAAAATCCGGTTTTTTTATACGCCCGTCAAAATTTTGACGGGACGTATTGTGTTATACAAATGTCCGGCGTCCGTCTGTCCGTCGTAAACATGTCGCACCGTAACTTGAGAAAAACTTATCCAAATTTTATGAAACTTAACATAGTTGTTTCTTATGATGGTCAAACGATCTGTATACTTTTTGGTGAAAATAAGATTAAAACTTTTTGAGTTACGGGACTTTGTAACTAAAACAGGGGTGTGTTTTTTTCACATGTCGTGCCGTATCTCAAAAACGATTTATGATTATTGCTTAAAACTTTACACACTTCTTAGTTATATTAATCTAAAGATCTGTATACTTTTTGGTGATGATTCAAAATTTTATTTTAGAGTTATTGAGTTTTTTGTAAAAAAAGGGGGTTTCACATGTCGCGCCGTATCTCAGAAACTATTTATGATTATTGCATAAAACTTCACACACAAGACGACGGGCGTATCATGCGCTCGTGGCGCACTGTTTATTGTAATAGTTTTAATGTCACAGAGTGGCTGGGTATTGACTGGTATCTGTTCACTGTTTTACCTTCAACTGTGACAGTCTATTATTTTTTATGATGGAAAGTTAAAGAAAACTAAACTTTGGTTGTTTTTTTTTTTGTCTGAATTAAAGAAAGTTAGTGAATCTACTGTAATTTCCATATCATTATTTGATTGAAATTAAAGTCATTACTTTTAAAACAAACGTGTGCTTTTGCTTTCCATACATACAACTGGTTTTCAATTACAACATTAGTTTAAGTGCAATTTAAGTTATTCGTGGGAATAGTCAACCAGCAGCCTTACCCGTACAGTGTTGGTAAATTTATGTATTTTACCTTTGTCCTCTCGCAAGACACGTGTAACATGATCAGGTACATTAGTGACCAGGGGTGGTGATCTCGAAAGTATCCTAAGATTCGTCCTAAGACCCATCTTTGACCAATTTTAGGATGGATTTAGGATCATTTTAGGACACTCTCAAGTTGTTGTGTGTCGAAGCTATCTCAGACGTATCTTATGTTAGGACGTCCTAAACATATCCTAAGTCAAAATTTTAAATCGTTAAAGTATTTTTTTGATAAAACATTTATTAATGACGAAACCATTTTATAATAAAATTGAGAATGGAAATGGGGAATGTGTCATAGAGACAACAACCCGACCACAGAACAGACAACAACAGAAGGTCACCAATAGGTCTTCAATGCAGCGAGAAATTCCCGCACCCAGAGGCGTCCTTAAGCTGGCCCCTAAACAAATATATATACTAGTTCAGTGATAATGGACGTCATACTAAACTCCAAATTATACACAAGAAACTAAAAGTAAAAATAATACAAGACTAACAAAGGCCAGAGGCTCCTGACTTGGGACAGGCGCAAAAATGCGGCGGGTTAAACATGTTTATGAGATCTCAACCTCCCCTATACCTCTAGCCAATGTAGAAAAGTAAACGCATAACAATACGCACATTAAAAGTCAGTTAAAGAGAAGTCCGAGTCCGATGTCAGAAGATGTAACAAAAGAAAATAAACAAAATGACAATAATACATAAATAACAACAGACTACTAGCAGTTAACTGACATGCCAGCTCCAGACCTCAATTAAACTGATTGAAAGATTATGTCTTCATCATATGAATATCAGGCACAATCCCTCCCGTTAGGGTTTAGTATCATACCATCATAAAATATATGAGAAGAGCATAACCCGTGTCATGCCAACAACTGGTTTTAAATAAATATGTTTAGTTCCGATGCAAAGACCCTATAAGTGAATCAATATTAAAGCCAAAATTTGCAATCTTTAATGACCTGACAACAGTATCGTAACTATATCCCTTCTTAATAAGTCTATTTAAAGGTTTTGTTAGCTTCTGAGGTGAATACTGACATTTTAGTGCTTTATAAAGAATATTACCATAAAAGATTGGATGTGAAATACCTGAACGTATAAGAAGTCTGCATGTTGAGCTATATTTACGAATGATGTCCTTGTACCGATGATAAAATTTAGTAAATGTTTTGACTAGTTTGTGATATCGAAAACCCTGGTGTAATAATTTTCAGTAATACATAAATTTCTTTCGTTAAAATCTGAAACGTTGTTACATACACGAGCGAATCGTACAAGTTGAGATATATAAACACCGTAAGATGGTGACAAGGAACGTCACCATCTAAAATGGATAATTAACGATAGGAAATGAAAAATCATCTCTTTATCATAAATTTTTGTATTAAGCTTTCCGTTAATGATATGGATATCAAGATCGAGGAAAGAGCAGTGGTCATTGTTAGTATTAGCTTTATTTAAAGTAAGTTCAACAGGATAAATTTCTTTAGTATACATACTGAAGTCGTCATTATTGAGAGCCAATATATCATCCAAATATCTAAAAGTATTATTAAATTTTTGTATCAGATGTTGTTTCGATGGGTCTTTGCTGATTTTAGTCATACATTGTAACTCATAGCAATACAAAAACAGGTCCGCAATAAGTGGTGCACAGTTAGTCCCCATTGGAATTCCGATAACCTGACGATATACGGAATCTCCAAAGCGAACAAAAATATTATCTAGTAAAAATTCAAGGGCAGATATAGTATCAAAGCATGTCCAATTGACATATTTCTTTTGTTTATTGCTACTAAAAATGACCTAAAGGAGTTAGAACATATGTATTCACATTCTGACTTTTTAAATGCCCATTTAATTAGGTGTGTGAATTTTTTCTTAATGAGAATGTGAGGCAATGTGGTATACAGGGTAGAAAAATCAAAACTTTGAACAGATTCAAAATCACCAATATAAGCATGCAATTTATCAAGTACTTCCAACGAGTTTTGACACTCCAAAAGCAATTAATTCCACTATTTTCAAAGGCCTTATTTGAACAATTTATTATCAGGTTTTGATTGTACCAAGTGAACTGGTAAGAAGAATAGACAATTTAGTAGTGGAACAATGGCTTGAAGACGAAATAAATCTATATTTGTAAGGTGTTTTATGTAGCTTCGGAAGCCAGTACATAGTTGGGACTTTCATTGTATTTGGTTCTGTTTGTAAAGAGGTAGCTAAAAGTTTATGTTTGTTACAGATGTCGTTTTCTGAAAATGGAGTCAGTTGGAATGTTGGTGAATTGGTGATTTCTTTTTTCAGAACCTCAATGTAAAATTTACGTCAAACAATAATGATATTATTAGCAGCTTTATCGGCCGGGACAAAAACAAATTCCTTGGCTAGTTCTTTAAGTTTATGTTTGATACGAGAAATAGGTTTATTATGGTTGTTGTTAAGAGTAAAATGTTCTTTAAAATGTTGAATACGTATATCAACTATGTTCATTACTGAATTAAAAAGGGTCCAAAGATTTTTGTCAGCTTTTTCCCGTTTTATCCATTTTAAACAGTAAGTATGGAGTGAGTCGTGGATGATATTACGACACTCATTCCAATTAATGATTGACGGGGACGATATTTAGGTCCTTTACTGAGTAATGATTTTAACTCTCGGTCTTGAACGATGTTAAGATCTCCTGTTATAACATGGAAATGGGTCCATAAATGTATTCGGAATTACTGCAATTACATGAAGTAGGTGTATTTTCACTGATATTGACATCTTTACACAATTGGCTATAATTAAACACATATTTCCGGGTAGATTTCTTGTAAATATAACAAATAAGAGGAGCTCAGTATTATCAAAATATCCAGGAATTTGTTTTTAACAGAATGGTCGTTAAAAATACCGGCAATATTTACAAAATCAAAACCTTTATTGACATACTTTATTTTAATAAAATGTTTTTTATGATCTTCAGGGCGATCAATTTTGGGAAACAGTTTAGAATATATAAATTTGTTTACGAATTTTATAATAACATGTATAGAATTAAATGCATGATTTCACATGTAACTTTATCAAAAAGGATTGTAAATTAAACTGGAAAACATTTTTTTTTTTGAAATGACAATTGAATTTATAGTGTCATTGTAACGTGAAACACGAAGTTCAAAGTTTAAAATCATACACAATTTCTTTATATACGAGTTAATAACCGATGGTGCGTTTCATTTCATGTTCATCTTCACGTAAAATAATGAGCAAAACTCGAAATCCAAACTTTATTATGTCAGGATGAAGATAGGATGATCTTAAGAGACCTTATTAGGTGTCCTAAAGTTAGGACGAAAAATGAGATATATCCCAAGTTGAGAGAGCTTCGAGAACACCACTTATGACAAAGAAGTGTCATAAGATGGTCTTAGGACACTTCCTAATCCTAAGATAGCTTCGAGAACACCACCCCAGAAGTTTTGAAAGACTTAAATATCAAACGTTTCATAGCACAAAAAAAAAAACCAAACAAAATGACTGAACAGTTTTTTTCCAAAACAGGCGTATATCAACTTTGATTTGATTGTAAACTACAAACACGAGTGGCAGGGTCACAATGTTGACCAGTTAAATCGTAAACTTCTAATTGCTCTTGTGCAAATTGCCTTTTGATATATAATCTGGCTGACCACGTTATAATTAATTAACCTATTATCACTTCTCGTTTTACAAAGTAAGCATTAATATACTCCAATGTATTTTAAGATATGGAATAATTCACACTCAGAAAAAAAAGGAAAAATGGAAAAAAATAGAGGCAACAATAGTTAACCGTTGTCGAGGTCACTCAAATCCAATCAGACCTTACAAATTAAGGTAAAACAATACATTAGGGATTCGCATCAACTCCAAAAGAAGCGCGACTGGTGCGTCAACAGGGTATACACGTTTCCTTCTCGTGTAGTTACTGCTACGGGAATCTACACTCAGTCAAAATGTCACCATCGGAAATAGAACACAATCGGTAAATTTACAGATCAGACGTATATCTCGGTATCTAAAGATCTTAGACCGCGCAAACATTTCGCTACTGAGTTGAGACAGACAAATCGTATTGGACAAGAAATTCGTAATGTTGGCTCCCATTTGGAGCATTTGTTTGTGTCATGACATTATCCCCTTTTTTTTTGAGGAACACAACAACTCCGATTAATAGGTGTCCCTAGGATCGCATTAAAAGATATTATTAAACGACCTTTGTTCAGTCCTCAAATTCCTCTGCGAACAACAAAATTTAGATAAGTTTGTTTATATTCGGTCATGTACTTTCAGATATGTTAGATTTCAATGACAACTTGCAACATTGTTTTATTTCTAAAAGAAACTGTAAAAACTTTAAAATCTGTTGTACTCTCATCACAGATATCTGTTTTCAAAGTAACTTGAAGACCAAATTTTAAAGTAAAAATACACGTAGTCATGAGATGCATCTAAGATTTTAACCACAAGAGAATATAGAAAACTTCACCATGAAGGCTGTAAAAGCCAAAACCTCGATTATATTTGTTCATCATCTCCTTAAAGCATAGTCCCACTGGTCACGTTATAACCGGGGACCTTGGCATCGTAAACAATGTAAAACTGAGAGAGTTGTCTCCCAAAGGTCAGATATATCGAATCCCTTCTCAGGTTACTGGTGAATTAATTTGAGGAATATACCAGGAAATAGGTAAAGCACGAGCCAGGAGAACATTTACTGGACACATTAACTGAATGGATCAAAGCTGTTCTGATATCAATTCAGAGGCGTTAAAAACTCAGGGATTTCTAAACCATTTATTTTTTCATCTCACAAACCTCAAAACAATATTGTTTTATATGCAAACATCATTATTTTTAAAGTTCTTACTAACATTCTTTTCATAGTCAAAGATGGCCTTCAGAAATATAACGATGAATTATATTCAACAAGTGGTGCTATTCATATGTGGATTCTTCAAATTTCTAAAGATTTTTGCCAAAATCTTCAAACACAATCTTTACAATTTTGTAGTAATATCACAACTTTACGACAAAAGGGATGAATTCAATCTTCCTTGAAAAAAATTCCGAAATACTTTAGAGATTTTATCTAGGTCAAAAAATTAGCGAAAATAGACTCCTCGCAAAAATTTCCCTCTTAACAGTAAATCAGATGTTGACACTCACTAAAGTATATATCACTAAGGTTAATTAAAATATTTCATCAAATTTATGTCTTTCGTAATACATTCTGAATTTATTTATTTATAATTTACATAAACGATTTTTTTTTATATTTATATTTAATCCCATTTTTCTTTGTTTGGCTTCAGTTTTCGAACATAACAAGTTTGACATTGAAAGTGGGTCTTATTGGGGTCTAAGCGTGACGCGGGATTGGCCGATTTTTGTAAGCGTGACACGTGAAAGTCAAATTATTGTCCGTGAAAACGGGAAATAAAGTCGGTCGGGACACGTGAAATTACCAAAAAATGAGCCGGGAATCCGGGAAAAATCATCATTTTATTAAGCGTGATTCAAAATTTGTTGTCAAAAATGAAAAAAGGGATGTGGATTGACTGCCAATGAGACAAATGTCCACCAAAGTTCAAATTAAGTGGATGTAAAGCCCCCATCACACTAGACCAAGACCACGAATAAGGAGTTGACCTCATACTTGAGTGATTTACTAACCAAAATAGATAAGATTGCAGTGAGATCGTGGTATGGTTGGCTTGAATATTCATTAATTTATTTCATAGTTTTCACGTTGATACTGCGATCTTGCTATGATCCTGATAAGATCTGCTACGATTTCGCTACGACAGTAACACGTTCTATAGTTACTATCTTGTCACGCTCTTGCTGCGTCTAATAAGACCTTACAACGACTTACACGATCTCTGAACGCTTCTTCCAAAACCTTCCCGATCGCATTACGATTTCAATACGCGTCTACTACGATAAAAAAAAACGACTCCACTTCGTTGTCACTACGCTCTTCGTCCCTATAAATATCTTGACTTTTCCAGTGTACACATCAGTTTCCTTGAGATAACTTTCCACTAAAGGTATTAAAAACACTTAGAGATCGGGGTGCTAAATAAAAAGCAGAGGTCTCAAAAAAGGTACAATTTTGAAATTTCCAATTTGCAAATTAGGAAATATAACACAATTATCATGGCTAGGACGTAGTAGAATCGTAGTGATGTGGACGAGGACGACAAGGGCAAAGTAGCTGCGCATTATTGTCTTCCTCATCGTAGAATAATCGAATCAATATTGTAGAAGCGTAATTAAGACATATAGTGAAATCGGGATAGTGGCAGTGAAATCTTATAGGACTACCTAAGGTTGCAGCGAAATATTTTCCATTGGCTACCCCGATTGCACCACGTTTCCAATACGATGCCCATCCCGATCTAACTACGTCCTTACTACGACTGAGTTCATACGGTTCTACTTCAACTAGTTTTGGCCATGACTACACTACGAATGTTTTGAGCATATTCAAAGCTCCATGATCATGAAGACTTGGCATGTCCTTATTACGACCTTACCACGATCTTACTATGACTTTCAAAATAAATTTTATAATTTCTGAGATCGTAGTGGGATCGTGGTCCTAGTGTGATGGGGATATAAGTATTTTTTGTTTGTTTATCATATCAAATGTAGTCCGTTTTTTTTTCTCAATATAATCTTATGACAGTCAGGGGCGTAGCTGCCGTTAGGCACTTTAGGCACGTACCTATACACATATTTTTTTCACAAATATTTTTTTTTTTTATATACAAAAACTAAAAACAACATTATCTGTAGATCCATGTGAACTCGGTAAAACTCTGTAATTATCAAATGTCATTTGTACACTAGTCTATCATCCTCAGTGAATTGAGTATTGGATAGAATGTCATTATATTCCACCTTATATAAACTAAAAACTAGATATTTGGTTCAGATCATTTCATTTCTATCAACAAATACTTGAATTAGCCTCATCATGCTCAAAACCCTGCCTTTTTTATATACATGATTTATTTTTTATTAATTGTTGTTGACTTTCAACTAACTTTCCACTTGGTCCTTATCCGACCTACAATAAAATCCTTGCCGAAGTTAGGCGTTCGTTTGGTTGTGCGTAATGTGCAGTCACGTCTGGTCAGAATGGGGACGTTAAATCCGATGCCGCTAGTGTAGAGAGAATGCCACGCTCTCTACACGTTAAGCAACTTGCAACAACTCTTTGAGGGGTTCGTAGGTGGTCTACTGAAAGGCAAAATCTATGTTCCTATCCAAGAAAACCACATTTTCTATGCATTGCATTTCTAAAATTCCAGACCTTCATCCTCGACGATCAGGACCTAGCTACCTGTTGTATTCATTGTAAACTTGTTTTTGTCCTGAACAATCATGAACTATTTGCCATTTTTAGCAATTAATCAATCAATCAATCAATCAATCAATCAATCAATCAATCAATCAACTAGCTTTCAGCAACTTCGAGTACTCTCAAATCTACCCTATACCTGCTGGGTGCATTCAGCGGCCCCAGATCCCTGCTCCAATTTTTACCCACAGTTTATTGGACATGTAGTTACGCTTCTCACAGTCTTGGCGCCCAGAGTACCACCCACCTTTGGCGAGTCACTGACAATCATTTCGAAATTTGTGACACCAGTAAGCCATTTATCGTTTCCTGATATCTTGCCAATGGTAATACAAGTGCGATATACCGATAGAAGGGCTCTTGCAAGGCGACTTCTTATAGAAACAAAATATAAGCGGAAACGGAAACTAAAAATGATAAGCGGGATACGGGAATCTGACAAAACAATAAGCGGGATCCGGGATTAGACCCCCAATGAGACCCCTTGAAAACGATTGTGTCCATGACCTAATAATTTATAATACGTCGTTCATCTTCACCTTTTTGCACTGACAATTTAAAAGTGTTTTTCTAATCTACTTGTTATTATCAATTTTCATATTACAATATTTCTATTTTGAGGAGTACTGGTAAGGTGAAGTTCAGTGAGAGTGTTTGTTTTGTATGCTTATCTCCTTCTATTTATATTAATGTATAAAAAGGAACAACTTACAATCCTCAAACTAAAGTAAATTACACAGATGAATCTAGAAGGTTTCCAACATTTCTGTTATCTTAAGTATCGTGTTATAAGATGCCGCATTGAAAGTCAGGGTCATTAAAAACGTACCCCAGTATTATTATTTGCATTTCTAACTATTATTGGCTGATTCTTTTCCTTACACATATTCGTCTTAAAGATAGCTTTACATACCTTGAAACATTTTTTTGGGGGGCCTAACTCTTTAATTCTCACTGTAAAGGTTTAATGTTTAATATGGTCAAAAACAATACTTTTACATTGTACTTAGAAATCCATATACAACTGTATCTAGCACAACATGTTAGCATTATTGTTTTTATATATAATCGGCTAACATTTCCGTGCAGACAAATTACATGAATCATGATGCATTCACAGCGGCTTTTAAATATAAAGTTTATATAGAAGCTAAGTCTTTTTCAAAGCTAAGGTTAAATTCATAATAATGATTGTAGAAAAATAACACCCTATAGATTTGGTTCGTCCGAAGCGCTTTTCTGGATTTAGTTTCATCAGAAAGCTCAAATACCAACATGTGAACGCCAACGCCAACGCCAAAGATGTATAAGTGAGGAGCTATATGACCAAAAGCAGGGGCGGATCCAGTCATTTATAAATGGGGGGGGGGGGTTCCAACTATATGTCCCGATTCAAATAGAAAATGAAAGGATATGGAGTAAATGTACATGGGACAAAATCGCACACAATACATAGAAAACATAGAAAATTATCAATGAACAGGGCTTTTATTCCTGTTCTTCATCTTGACAGTTGATGTAGGGTCTTCAACAATGAACGAATCATTCATACCCTACAACAAGGTCAAGACGGCCCCTAGCGTCGAATGCATTGATCGTCAAAAAAGGGGGGTTCCAAATCAATATAGAGTCAATTTTACCTGAGGATGTCAGAGCCTTGTATTTTTTTTTAACAATTGTCAACGGAGAATTTGATTAAGATAAGTAATAAATCATGTTGGTACCGAAATACTGACCACTTAGCTGATGATGCCCTCGGGGACTATCAGTTCACAAACAGAGGTATTAACTCAATGCCAGAAAAGGTAATTATTTTTTATTTGATCGGCCCGAAGCGCCAAGATGTATAAGTACTTGAATATGTGAGTAGCCATACGACCTAACAGAATAAAACTGGAGGTGAACTCAGATGCTCTGGATGGGTAAGCAGTTCCTGCACCATTATAGCACCAATCGTGTTACTCATTGCAAATAATATTAAAACTCTTGAAGGGATGACTTCAACTTTACAATTTGGAATCCTTGAAGAAATGGCTTCCTTGGAAGAAGTATTTAACTCTATGGCAAGCACAGCGTGCGCAATTGGAAATTTTAAATTATCCTTTGTCGTAAAGATGAGTTCTCAACCGACCCTCATTGTAAATTTCTATATATAAGTCTAGATATGAAACAGCATTACGCCCCTTTTACAGCAGATTTATTTCTGTATTGCTATGAATCTGAGTTTATGACCAAACTCAGTAAAGACACGTCATTTTTACATTTGGTTGATACATTCAACAATACCTACCGTTATCTTGATGATATTTTTTCGTTAAATAATCCAAAGTTCTCTAAATATACTACCGAAATTTACCCAAAGGAACCAACTTTAAATACATCTAACATAAACAGCAGTAGTTGTCCTTTTCTAGATTTAGACATTTCAATTTCTAAAGGGAAACTCCATACTAAAATTTACGACAAAGAAGTCGATTTTTCATTCCCTATTGTTAATTTTCCTTTTTTAGACGGCGATGTTCCTTTGGCGCCATCATACGATGTTTATATATCCCAACTCGTTCGTTATGCCCGTGTGTGTAGTGATGTCATAGATTTTAACGAACGTAATCAATGCATCACTGGTAAATTATTTAAGTCAGGAATTTCGTTACCATAAATTACTGAAAACTTTTACTAAATTCTTTCATAGATACAAAAATTTGATTAGTACATTTGGCTGTACCTGTAGAAAACTTATTAAAAACGGTATTTCACATCCTAAATTTTACGGTAATACTGTACTAAAAGCGCGGAAATCACTATGTGATCCGTGTAAACTCAGCGAACCTTTAAACAAACTTATTAGTAAAGGTTATCTTACCAATGTTGTAATTAGGTCTTTGAATATAGTTTACATTGGCACAAATATCGATTTTGTCATCAGCAAATTAAAACATAACTAAATTTGTATTCTTTTCAAACGGTTTCTTGGGATGTATAAATACACATCCACGTTCATTTTCTATATAGAGATTACTCTATCTATATATGACATTATACATATTTATTAAAAGGTTAACTACTAACTATCCTATTGCCTGTCGATACTTTAATTTTGGCATTGCACAAGTCATGTCTTCTTTGACTGTCCATGACGTTAAAACACTAAATCCCTGGGATGTGTTTTAGTTGATCTCTGATGCATGATTTTTATTATTAATTATTTTTGGCTTTTAACTAGCTTTCAGTAACTGCGAGTACTCTCAATCGTACTTTCGTGTTAATTTGACCTGTTGATACAATTTGTATTGCATTTTTGTTATTTAATGTTTACTTATTTAGTGTTATATCTTCTCACTATTTTTAATATATACCACCTTTGATAAGTGTTTGGTATGACGATAAATTTTCACTTCTGTTCTCGTACTATGAACAACAAAATTATTAATTTTGTAAAAAATATTTTCGTACCCCATGTATACCTTACAACAAAATTATTTTTATTTATCTGTGTACGTTATTTTATTTGGCAGCATTTTGTCCAAGGTTATGGTTGTCTTTCTGATATTGTTTTACATCTAACCCCCTTGTTTTATTAATTTTGTATTTACATTGTGTCATAGATCAAATTTATTCGTTCAGTGTATGTTCACTTGTTTTTGTTAATATGTCTTTTGATTGAGTTAAGCCATTTCAATTGATATTTTATAGTGTGTCTTTCTATGTTGTGATGTTACACTATTGTTTCAGGTTAGGGTGAAGGTTGGTGCCTATTAAAACGTTTAAACCCGCTGCATTTGATTGCACCTGTCCTAAGTAAGGAACCTGTTGTTCAGTGGTTGTCGTTTGTTGATGTGGTTCATAAGTGTTTCTCGTTTCTCGTTTTTTATATAGATTAGACCGTTGGTTTTCCTGTTTGAATGGTTTTACACTAGTCAATACTGGGGCCCTTTATAGCTTGCTGTTTGATGTGAGCCAAGGCTCCGTGTTGAAGGCCGTACTTTGACCTATAATGGTTTACTTTTACAAATTGTGACTTGGATGGAGAGTTGCCTCATTGGCACACATACCACATCTTCTTATATCTATTAATTATGTCTGTAAAGGCAACAGTAGTATACCGCTGTCCAATAGACATAAATTGATTAAGCGAAAACAAATTCGGGTCACAAACCAAGACCGAGGGAAACACATCAACTATAAGAGGAAATCAACGGAACAACAGAAACACTGAAATGCAACAAATAAAGGCAACAGAAGTATACCGCTATTCGAAATTCATAAATCGATTGAGAAAAAAAACAAATCCGGGTTACAAACTAAAACTGAGGGAAACACATCAAATATAAGAGGAGAACAACAACACAACAGAAACTCAACACTAAAATGCAGCACACACAGAAACGAACTATAATATAACCACGGCCATTTTCCTGACTTGGTACAGGACATTTTAAGAAAAATGGTGGGTTGAACCTGGTTTTGTGGCTAGCAAAACCTCCCGCTTTTATGGCAATGTTAAATTATAACATTAAAATGACAAGATTACATGACAGGACTACAATACAAATAAATTGGAGAACATACAGGACAGAGACACACACAAATAATAGCTATCAAAAGGTACCAGGCTTATAGTTTAATACGCCAGACGCGCGTTTTGTCTACATAAGACCCATCAGTGACGCTCAGATAAAAAAAGTTCGAAAGCCAAAACAAGTACAAAGTTGAAGAGCATTGAGGACCAAAAGTTCCAAAAAGTTGTGCCAAATACGGCTAAGGTTATATGTCTGGGACAAGAAAATCCTTAGTATTTAGAATAATTCATACTTTTGCAAACAGTAAATTTATAAAAATGACTATATAATAGATATACATGTTTACACCGATGTGGTGACTAACTACAGAATAAAAACAAATACATAAAACAACCTAAATCAGCACATAAAAACGGCACAGCCGAACAACGTATTATATGTTAGCCGAAGAAATTGACGCACAATGTGACGTCACATTTAAATTTCTATAAATTTCCAAAAAATAGGATATAGTTCAAGATTAGGTTTGTAATACTGATATAACATGTATTAATAACAATAAAAATTACAATACTTATTAATATAAAATTGTGGTAGTAATTAGATAACTAATTGTATTATCAAGCTATGTCGGTATTTCTTCTAAATCAAACTGTAAACCAAATACATCGTATAAAAAGTAAAATCACAAAAATACTGAACTCCAAGGAAAATTCAAAAAGGAAAGTCCCTAATCAAATGGCAAAATCAAAAGCTCAAACACATCGAACGAATGGATAACAACTGTCATATTCCTGACTTGGTACAGGCATTTTCTTATGTAGAAAATGGTGGATTGAACCTGGTTTTATAGCTAGCTAAACCTCTCACTTGTATGACAGTCGCATCAAATTCCATTATATTGACAACGATGCGTGAACAAAACAAACAGACACAATAAGTAAAAATGTCAAAAATAGGGGTACAGCAGTCAACATTGTGTTATCATCTTAATCACTATAAAAACAAACAAATGTAACGAAGAAGCATAATAAGGCATACATAAAATTAACATCCTCATTTTGCTTTATCATTATACGATTAGATTTATCTATGTAAAATCCACCCATAAAGGATGGAAGGTTTTAAGTACTGGCGTAACATCGCGCGTTTGAAATTCGCACAGGTAGACATAAAATAATTTTGTCGTACAAAGTATGACGGGATACATAAGTAAAGAGTCATGTAAAATGTATATCACAAAAAACAGACTTAACAGTAAAAGTAATATGAATAAATAAAATAATATTGTGGTTCAAAGTATGACGGGATACATAAGTACAGAGTCACGTCAAATGTATATCACAAAAAACAGACTTAACAGTAAAAGTAATATTAATAAATAAAATAATTTTGTCGTTCAAAGTATGATGTGATGCATAAGTACAGAGTCACGTCAAATGGATATTTCAAAAAACAGACTTAACAGTAAACGTAATATTAATAAAGAAAATAAAAGAATACTATAACACGTTATTAAGGTGATAAACAACGTCAGTACGCAGAATCTATACTTCAAGACCATCGTGTATTATTTGAGAAGTTGATATGGAATATTTATCAACAAGGTCTTGGTACCTTCCGATGAACTTTTTTAGAAAAGGGACGAGACGTTCTTTGACATACCCCTGGTTCATCAACTTTCTGCTCAGACACTGGTGACGTTTTACAAAGTCTGAGTAGGAGCTGCAAGCTCTTGAATACCGAATAAGTTGGGAAATGTATATCCCATATGCAGGTGAAGTTGGTATATTGCTACTAAGGTGGGGGAAATTGATAATTTCAAAATTAAAATCGTCTCGTTTGTCATAGATTCTGGTACTGAGATGACTGTGTATGTCAAATTCGAGGTATAAGTCTAAAAATGAGACGGAGGAAGCCGTGTCTGTTGTTTCTTTAATTTCTAGTTCTGGTGGATATATTAATGGAACCCAATCAGAAAAGTTCGGATTGTTAATGGAAAGAACATCATCAATATATCTGAAAGTGAAATTAAATAACCTGGCTTCTTTGATCTTCTTGTTTTTGACAAGTGTCTGAAGGAACTCCGATTCATATGAAAATGAAAAGAGGTCGGCAAGGAGAGGCGCACAGTTCGTTCCCATAGGAATGCCGACAATTTGTTAAAAAAGTCTACCTCCAAATTCAACAAATAAATTTAGTTGACCCAAACTAAAATCTTATAAATGAACTGGGTGATTAAACAAACGCCAACATACATCGAAACGGACTATTTGATAACAACTGCTATATTCCTGAATTGGTACAGGACATTTTAAGAAAAAATGGTGGGTTGAACCTGGTTTTATGGCTAGCTAAACCTCCTGCTTATATGGCAATGTTAAAATACCGCTAAAATGACAACATAACGTGACAGGAATAAAGTACAAATAAACGCAAGAATACTCAAGACAGAGAAATACATAAATAAATAATATAAAAGTACATTACAACATGTAAACCACAGAATAACAACGGACACCTCCCGTGAATTTACGACAGTACACCAGGACACCACACTAGAATTATAGACTGTGCGTCACACGAATGTATCAACGCCACAAAAAGTGACGTATTTTTGTGACATTTATTTTATCGCAGGTTAATTTGTAGTATCCTTTATTTTAAGTTTAAGTTAGATATATACAGTCAACAAAGTCACCAAACTAAAGTTGAAATTAATGCCAGTTTCTTTTCATTTTTCATTATAAGCTCCTTTATGAATTTAAAAAGAAGGAGGTGTGGTATGATTAAATCATAATTCAAAGTTCAAATGATGAAGACCAACGGCCTGATTTAAGACAAAACAATGAACGAAAAAAAAATATGAGAGAAAACAACCAATGACAACCACACAGGCTCTGGACTTGAGACAGACGCATAAAGAATTGTATCAAGTTGAGTGAAGTATGCCTCGTAAGAATAAGGAAACAAGTCGGCAAGCAGAGAGCACAGCTGGTTCACAGTTGAAAACCGATTGTGTATTTGACCTTCCTAAAAAGATATTTGTATCAATGTTGGTCATACAGTTTTATGTAATAAAGCTGGACTAATTCGTTCAGTCTGTGTTTAAATTAATGCTTAAAGAGAAGAGAAGTAAATTAAGGCGACAATAGTTTACCGATGTTCAAATTTCGTAAATCGATTAGGAAGAGACAAACAAATATTGAACTCCAAAAGGAGTGATACCGAGTGCATCGACAGGGTAGGCGGTACTTGCTATACATGCATACTGGAAACACAGCTTTAAATACTTATAGGTTATATCGCCCTCAAGGTATCACCAGTCCAGTAGTCAGTACTTTGATGTTGACATGAAATAACATTGAATGTTCATTTTCTGTAAATTTACTTATATAAAATGTTGAATTATTCGAAACAAGTTTATTTTTCTAACTCCCAGGCATAGAGTTCCTTAACCGTATTTGACACAACTTTCCGGAATTTTATGCTTTTAATGATCTTCAGCTTCTGACATGATTTGGATTTCCAGTTTTGTTTATTTCCGAGTCAATGATGAGTCTTATGTTGACGAAACGTGCATATGGCGAACACAATTAGACGCCTGGTATCTTTGAAGAGTTTTTATACGACCGCACAATTTTGGAAGTCGTATAATGTTATGACGTTGTCGTCGTCGTCATCGTCGTCGTCCGAAGACATTTGGTTTCCAGACAATAAATTGAGTATAAGTGTTTTGATCTCTATGAAATTGTACCACAAAGTACCATACCACAAATGGAACGTTGTGATTGATTTTGGGCTAATTGTCTTAACTGTTTATGAATAAGGGGCCAAAAGGAGGCCAAAAACAAGCATTTTTCTTGTTTCAGGACAATAACTTGTGTACAAAAGAGGGACGAAAGACACCAGAGGGACATGCATCTCTATGAAATTGTACCACAAGGTTCCATGCTCAAAAGAAAGGTTTGGATTAATTTTTGGGGTTATGACCCAAACCGTTTAGAAATAAGGGACCAAAAAGGGGTAAAAAAACTAGTATTTTCTGGTTTCCAGACAATAACTTGAGTACAAGTCTTTGGATCTCTATGAAATTGTACCACAAGCTTTATTTTCTAATGCTTTGTATAAATTGCTTATTTCTTGACCAATTTGAATGGGGTTTAATTCAAAGTCTTGATTTTTTTTTTTTTTTTGGGGGGGGGGGAGGTCTTTAATATGCTGATTTTAACCGTGTTTTTGAATTTTTGATTTTGGGATCCGTTTTTAGAATGGTCCAAAGGGTCCAAAATTAAACTTTGTATGATTTCATCAAAATTGAATTCGTGGGGTCTTTGATATTCTAAATCTAACCGTGTATTTTGATTTTTAATTTTGGGCCCGTTTTCAAATTGGTCCACATTCACATTGAGGTCAACAGGGTCCAAAGTTAAACTTGGATTTCAGCAAAAAATGAATTCTTGGGTTTCTTTGGTATGCTGAATCTAATAAAATTGAGAATAGAAATGGGGAATATGTCAAAGAGACAACAACCCGACCAAAGAGCAGACAACAGCCGAAGGCCAACAATGGGTCTCCAACGCAGCGAGAAAATCCCGCACCCGGAGGTGGTCCTTAGCTGGCCCCTAACTAAAATTGTGTGCTAGTTCAGTGAAAATGGACGTCACACTAAACTCCAAAACATATAAATTAACTAAATTAAAAAACATACAAGACTAACAAAGGCCAGAGGCTCCTGACTTGGGGCAGGCGCAAATATGCGGCGGGGTTAAACATGTTTTGTGAGATCTCAACCCTCCCCTATACCTCTAGCCAATGTAGAATAAAGAAACACATAGCAATACGCACAGTAAAACTCAGTTTAAAAGAAGTCCGAGTCCGATGTCAGAATAGGTAACAAAAGAAATTAAGCAAAATGACAATGATACATACATTAACAAAGGACTACTAGCAGTTACTGACATGCCAGCTCCAGACCTCAATTAAACTGATTGAAAGATTATGTCTTCATCATATGAAAATCAAGTACAATCCCTCCCGTTAGGGGTATAGTATCATACAATCACAAATATATGAGAAGAACATAACCCGTATCATGCCAACAACTGGTTTTAGAATAATAGTGTTTATTTCCGATGCAAAGACCCTATGAGTGAATCAATATTAGTACCAAAATATGCAATCCTTAATGACCTGACAACAGTATCGTAACTATATCCTTTCCGAATAAGTCTGTTTAAAGGTTTGGTTAGCTTTTGAGGTGAATGCCGACATTTTTGTGCTTTGTAAAGAATATTACCATAAAATATTGGATGTGAAATACCTGAACGTATAAGATGTCTACATGTTGATTTATATTTACGAATGATGTCCTTGTACCGATGATAAAATTAAGTAAATGTTTTGACTAGTTTGTGATATCGAAAACCCTGGTGTAATGATTTTTCAGTAATACATAGATTTCTTTCGTTGAAATCAAATACGTTGTTACAAACACGAACGAATCGAACAAGTTGAGATATATAAACACCATAAGATGGTGACAAGGGAACGTCACCATCTAAAAATGGATAATTAACAATAGGGAATAAAAATCATCTCTTTTATCATAAATTTTGGTATTAAGCTTCCCGTTAAAGATAAAGATATCAAAATCCAGGAAAGGGCAGTGTTCATTGTTAGTATTAGCTTTATTTAAAGTCAGTTCGACAGGATAAATCTCTTTAGTGTAGATACTGAAGTCGTCATTATTGAGAGCCAATATATCATCTAAATATCTAAAAGTGTTATTAAATTTTTGAATCAGATGTTGTTTCGATGGGTCTTTGCTGATTTTAGTCATAAACTGTAACTCATAACAATACAGAAACAGGTCCGCAATAAGTGGTGCGCAGTTAGTCCCCATGGGAATTCCGATAACCTGACGATATACGGAATCTCTATAGCGAACAAAAATGTTATCTAGTAAAAATTCAAGGGCAGTTATAGTATCAAAGCAGGTCCAATTGACATAGTTCTTTTGTTTGTTGTTACTAAAAAATGATCTAAAAGAGTTTGAACATATATATTTGCATTCCGACTTTTTAAATGCCCATTTAATCAGGTGTGTGAATTTTTTCTTAATAAGATTATGAGGCAAAGTGGTATATAGGGTAGAAAAATCAAAACTTTGAACAGATTCGAAATCACCAATATAAGCATGCAATTTATCAAGTACTTCCAACGAATTTTTGACACTCCAAAAGTAATAAATTCCACTATTTTCAAAAGCCTTATTTGCACAATTTATTACCAGGTTTTTGATTGTATCAAGTGTACTAGTAAGTAGAATAGATAGTTTAGTAGTGGATCAATGGCTTGAAGACGAAATAAATCTATATTTGTAAGGAGTTTTGTGCAGCTTCGGAAGCCAGTACATAGTTGGAACTTTCATTGTATTTGGTTCTGCTTGTAAAGAGGTAGCTAAAAGTTTATGTTTGTTACAGATTTCATTTTCCGAAAATGGAGTTAGTTGGAATGTTGGTGAATTCATGATTTCCTTTTGTAGAAGCTAAAATTGAAATTTACGTCAAACAATAATGATATTGTTAGCAGCTTTATCAGCCGGGACAAAAACAAATTCCTTGGCAAGTTCTTTTAGCTTATGTTTGATACGAGAAACTGGGCTATTATGGTTGTTGTTAGGAGAAAAATGATCTTTAAAATGTTGAATACGTATATCAACTATGTTCATTACCGAATTAAAAAAGGAATCTAATGATTTCTTGTCAGCTTTTTCTCGTTTTATCCATTTAGAGCAGTAAGTACGGAGTGAGTCGTGGATGATGTTACGACACTCATTCCAATTTATTATTGACGGAGGACGATATTTAGGTCCTATACTAAGGAATGATTTCAACTCTCGGTCACGAACGATGTTAAGGTCTCCTATTATAACATGGGAACTGGGGCCATAAATGTATTCGGAATAACTGCAATTTCATAAGGTAGGTGTATTGTCACAAATATTAACATCTTTACACACTTCGCTGTAATTAAACACATATTTCCGGGTCGATTTTTTGTAAACATAACAAATAAGAGGGAGTTCAGTATTATCAAAATAGCCAGGAATTTGTTCTTTAACAGAATGATCATTAAAAATACCGGCAATATTTACAAAATCAAAACCTTTATTGACATATTTAATTTGAATAAAATGTTTTTTGTGATCTTCAGGGCGATCAATTTTGGGAAACAATTTAGAATAACAATATGCAATTATTATTTGAACGATTTCATACTTAGGACTGCAATATGGACTTGAGTTGCATTCCTCCAAAATTTGATGTAATTTATTAACAGGCAAAGAACAGAGCTTGGTTAATAGATAGTGTCTACCGTTGTTTTTTGAAATAGCAATTAGGTCCGAAATATTTGTATTGTTATTACGAAATTTTCTTTGATTGCGATTTATTCTACGCCCATGAGAACGGTTTTTACGAACAGTTTTAGAAACTATATCCAAAATGTTAACAGAATCTGTTCTAGATATATTACCAATTCCAATGATATTGTCATTAAGACCGAGAGGATAGACTGTCTGTAATTTTTTAATCCAATTTAATTCAATTATTTTTCGTGATCGTACGAATTTTGAATGAGATTCCCCAGGATGCTTATTAACTACTTCTAAGGGTTGAACTGTTAAATATTTAAAAGGATGATTGTGCTTCTTAAGGTGTTGATAAATGATACTTTTGAATTTATGGGGTCTTTTAAAACGATAAAGGTGTTCTTGCGTGCGTTTAGATAAATATCGTCCAGTTTCACCTACGTACTGAATACCACATCCCGGTTTGTTTCATGTAAGTAAATATATAATACTGTTAGTTTTTCAAGTGATATCAGTTTCAAAATTTAGAGAAAATGTGCGACCATTAAACGTGGACCTTACCGTATTGTTGTACCATGTATTTAGAGTTTTGATATTGGACCATAAGAGGTAAAAGTCCATTTTCACATTGTTAAGTTCTTTAACCACATTCATTCTGTGTCAGAAACCTATGCTGTGTCAAATATTTAATCACAATCCAAATTCAACGCTGTATCAAGCTTGAATGCAGTGTCCATACTTGCCCCAACTGTTTATGGTTCGACCTCTGCGGTCGTACCATGCTGCGTCCCGCGGACCATTTTATTAATATATGGAATGGGTGACCTCAGGTATTGCATCTTATTCTAAATATCAAAACCTAAGGTTTCAACTCCCTCAGGCAAAGTTGACCTTAGGTTGATTTGACTAATTTTTTTAGGTCCTTTTTGGTAATATAGCTGTTTAATTGTTTCGGTTCTTATACATCCTTGGCTTTCAAATAATTATTCGACTTTGAGCGTTCCTGATGAAGGTAAATCCAGAAAAGCGCTTCGGACGCATTAAATTTATAACGTGTTGTTTTCATTTTTTACAGCACTGGGTCGATACTTCTGCTGGTGGACTATCAGTCCCCGAGGGTATCATCAGCAGAAAAGTCAGTACTTCGGTATTGACATGATTTATAACAAACCTTTCTAAAATTGTCCGTTAATAAATTTTGAAATTATCAGAAGCTAAGGTTTCAACTTTCAGGCAAAGTTGACCTTAGATTAATTTGGGTATTTTCTAGGTCCTTTTTTGGTAATATAACTCTTCAACTGTTTCGGTTCTTATACATCCTTGGCTTTCAATTATTCGGCTTTGAGCGTTCCTGATGAAGGTAAATCCAGAAAAGCGCTTCGGACGCATGAACTGTATAACGTGTTGTTTTCATTTTTTATTAGCTAGTATTTCGCAAATACTCTTGAAGACTGTTTCCAGAAATACAGAAATAAGAGTCGTTTGGCCTGGAATCGGGATCATGATAATATATGTCGACAACTTTTCGCTGCCCTGCACTCGGAGTGTTAGTCCCCTACTGTGCCACCTAACAAGTGGTATGATTTAAATAAACAATCCTATTGTTAACGTTCCGTTTCTAAGTTATTCAAATATGATGAAAACTCCCTCGGGCATATTGGTCTTAAGCGATGTTTGATTATTATTTCTTTCTTAATTTCGTTACATTTTCAGGTGTGTCTGGATAAGAAACCACTCCGGCCTCCGGCCGACGGGGTTTCTTATCCAGACACACCTATCCCTCGGTGTATAACTATTACTTAATTTCGTTGCATTTTCCCTTTGTTTTTGTTTTGTTCATAATTTTTTCATAAACAAAATTGGCTAATTTCCCCTGTATATGCTTAAAAATTAACGGGACAAGTTTGTATGCACCAGATGCGTATTTTGACAATTAAAGTCTCTTCAGTGATGCTCTAAAGAGCCTATATCATATCCAATATTCTTAATAAAGATGTTATTCATCTCTACATATTACTGTTGAAGACAATATTGCAATTGACATTATTATAAATTAAAGTTTGTTTCATTTCATCAAAAAATGATTTATTGGGGTTCTTTGATATTCCGAATCAAATCGTGTATCTAGATTTTTAATGTTGGGCCCCGTTTTCAAATTGGTCCAAATTAAGGTCCAAAGGGTCCAAGATTAAACTTTGTTTTAACAAAAATTGAATTCTTTGGGTTGTTTGATACGCTGAATCTAACCGTGTAATTTTGGGCACGGTTTTCAAATTGGTGCACAGGGTCTGGAATTAAACTTAGTTTGATTTTAACAAAAAATGAATTCTTGGGGTTCTTTGATATGCTGATTCTAAGCATGTAGTAAGACGGTAATATTGGGTAAAATTTCAAGTTGGTCCAAATCCGGGTTCAAAATTGAACTTAATGATTTCAACAAAAATTGAATATATATGGTTCTTCGATATGATGAATCTAACCATGTATTTAGATGTTTGATTTTTGGGCCCGTTATCAAACTGTCCACATAGGTCGAATATTAAATTTGTTTGATTTCAACAAAAATTAAATTCTTGGGGTTCTTTTGTATGCTGAATCTAACCATGTATTTATATTTTGGATATTGGACCATAATAGGTAATTGTCAAATTTCAAATTTTTAGACCACATTCATTCTGTGTCAGAAACCTATGCTGTGCCAAATATTTAATCACAATCCAAATTCAGAGCTGTATCCTGCTTAAATGTCGTGTCTATATTTGCCCTAATAGTTCAGGGTTCGACCTCTGCGGTCGTATCAAGCTGTGACTTGCGGAGTACTTAATTATTTAGTTTTAATTAATTTTTTGTTTAGAACGTCCTTCTTGCACAATGCAATTTTGTCAAAACTTTTCGAAATTGCAGTATTGAGCCTTCTTTTGGAATTTATAATTTGGTCAATATTTTAGAAATGCACCAACATATTGTTAAAACCCTTAGGTACACATATCAGTCTATCATACTTTCAATTTTAGTAAATATTGGTGAACATTTAGAAAATGCCTTGTGTGACATAAATTCTTTGGAAATTTTCCCTTACACTTTGACTTTCCAAAACTTTGGTTCTACGCGTTTTGATACAGGACATTCAAGAAAAGCCTATCTCGTGCACTTTAACCATACAACGTTTGTATTCATATTTATTTTTTTTTTTTTTTTTTTGTTTTACAAACACTAAAGATAAAATGCTTCATTTCAAACTTGTCGTATTATGTATTTTCATTAATAAAGCCTGCCTTATTCTTAAACTGTCAAAACGGTAAAATCCAACAATTTGGATGCCACACTCAGCAAAAAGTTTGTAAAAGCAATAATTCTACCAATATTTGTTCACTTATTCTTTTTTTATATCTATTTTAAAGTTTCATTTCCAAACAAAGAGCCAAAAGAGAGGAAACAGTAGTGAATTAATTGATGTTCAAATCTCATAAATCTATTTAGAACATAGAAACCAGATAAAAAATTTAAAAAAAAAAACACGAGGGAGTCGCATACAAAGTGCCAAATCAGACTTACGGTAAGATGTGTTGCTCGTTGTTGTTTGTCTTTGTTTGTACGTCTACTATTTTGGAGGTGTCTGTTGTCGGTGTTTGGTGTGGACTGTGGTGTAGTCCAATATTAACCTCTATTATCCTTTTTGTGTATTATATACTAATTCCAGTCCCTGCTATCAAGCTTGTAAAAATAACCAGCATAGTATTACATTAATCAAAAAAATATTGAAACGTAGATTTTTTTACTTTCAAACAACATAAGATGCAAAAGTTTTCAGGTCACTGCAAGTGCCATAAGTTATTCGTGTAATCAAGATACAGATATAGTACGAAGAGCTTATTTGGATTTTCCGTCATCATGGACGCTCAAACCCAAACTGTTGAAAGCCAATGATGTATAAGACATAAACTCACGAAGAGCTTTATAACCAAAAGCGACCTAAAAATAGCAAAATTTATCTAAAGTCAACTTTGCATGACTCAGCAGGGGCGTAGCTGCCGTTAGGCACTTTAGGCTCGTGTCTACACATAATTTTTTAACAAATATTTTTTATTAAATATTTTTTTTATTAAAAACAATAATAAACAATGTTATCTGTAGATGCATGTGAAGTCGTCAAAACTATGTCATTTGTACACTAGTCTATTATCCTTAGTGAATCAGTGGAGTATTGGAACTGTATGTCATTATATTCCACCTTAGAATGGCAAAATCAAAGTTCAAACACATCAAACGAATGGATAACAACTGTCATATTCCTGACTTGGTACAGGCATTTTCTTATGTAGAAAATGGTGGATTGAACCTGGTTTTATGGCTAGCCAAACCTCTCACTTGTATGACAGTCGTATCAAATTCCATTATATTGACAACGATGCGTGAACAAAACAAACAGACACAATTGGTAAAAGTGTCAAAAATAGGGTTACAGCAGTCAACATTGTGTTATCATCTTAATTACTATAAAAACAAACAAATGTTACGAAGAAGCACAAACAGGGGCATACATCAAATTTAACATCCTCATTATGCTTATATCATACGATTTTATTTATCTATGTTAAATCCACCTATAAAGGATGGACGGTTTTAAGTACTGGCGTAAAATCGCGCGTTTGAAATTCGCACAGGTAGACATAAAATAATTTTGTCGTTCAAGGTATAAAGAGATACATAAATACAGAGTCACGTAAAATGGATATCACAAAAAACAGACTTAGCAGTAAAAGTAATATTAATAAATAAAATAATAGTGTGGTTAAAATTATGACGGGATATATAAGTCAGAGTCACGTCAAATGTATATCACAAAAACAGATTAAACAATAAAAGTGATATTAATGAATAAAATAATTTTGTCGTTCAAAGTATGACAGAATATATACGCACAGAGTCACGTAAAATGGATATCACACAAAACAGACTTAACAGTAAAAGTAATATTAATAAATAAACTAATAGTGTGGTTCAAATTATGACGGGATACATAAGTACAGAGTCATGTCAAATGTATATCACAAAAAACAGACTTAACAGTAAAAGTAATATTAAAAAATGAAATAATTTTGTCGTTAAAGGTATGACGGGATACATAAGCACAGAGTCACGTCAAATGGATATATCAAAAACTGGACTTAACAGTAAAAGTAATATTAATTAAGACAAATAAAGAATACTATAACACGTTATTAAGATGATAAACAACGTCACTACGCAAAATCTATACTTCAAGACCATCGTGTATTATTTGTGAGGTTGATACGGAATATTTATCAACATGTTCTTGGTACCTTCCGATGAACTTTTTTAGAAAAAGGACAAGACGTTCTTTGACATACCCTGGTTCATCAACTTTCTGCTCAGACACTGGTGACGTTTTACAAAGTCTGAGTAGGAGCTGCAAGCTCTTGAATACCGAATAAGTTGGGAAATGTATATCCCATATGCAGGTGAAGTTGGTATATTGCTACTAAGGTGGGGAAATTGATAATTTCAAAATTAAAATCGTCTCGTTTGTCATAGATTCTGGTACTGAGATGACTGTGTATGTCAAATTCAAGTTATAAGTCTAAAAATGAGGCGGAGGAAGCCGTGTCTGTTGTTTCTTTAATTTCTAGTTCTTGTGGATATATTAATGGAACCCAATCAGAAAAGTTCGGATTGTTAATGGAAAGAACATCATCAATATATCTGAAAGTGAAATTAAATATCTTTCACCGAACTAAAACTAAAACTAGAACTTTGGTTCAGATCATTTCACTTCTATCAACAAATACTTGAATGAACCTCAACTGAGATAAATGATTTTTTTAAATTAATTGTTCAGTGTTGGCCAAAGTTCAATCCGATGCCTAGTGTTGAGAGAATGTCACGCTCTCTGCACGTTAAGAAACTTGCAACAACTATTTGAGGGGTTCGTAGGTCGTCTACTGAAAGGCAAATTTCTGTTCCTATCCAATAAACCCTCATTTTCCAATGCATGGCATTTCCAAATTTCCAGACCTTCATCCTGGAATACCCCTATTTGTTTTAGTCCTGAACATGCATGAACTATTTGCCACTGGGCGTTTAGCAATCAATCAATCAACTAGCTTTCAGTAACTTCGAGAACTCTCAGATCTACGTGTAATGACCATAATTATTCAAATTCCTAAGCAGGTAGGGATTTTACAGTACAGGATATAAGGAAATATGAATTTCTTGAATTTTGTAAGTTAGGATGAACAGAACAGAACTTTTGCATGGCGTATTGACTGTGTGTGTGTGTGTTTGTGTGTGTGATTCAAAAGATGAATGGTCGATGCGTAGTCCAAAAGTTAGTAGTATTATGTAGTAGTTTCAGTGTTTACGTGCCTATTTTTTTAATGTCGGATCGTCAATATGTACTATCAATTGACGTATATATCAATTATACTCAATCAGAAACAGGTTGCGCTGCTTAATAAAGAGCTACGCTAATCCACGCTGGGCAATGCATATCGGAAATAGTTATTTTTTTATATTTCCGATAGATCTGTACTGCCGGTTAATTCATCAGTCAGATGTTATTGTAGAAATATGTTTATTTTTTCGACAACTTATTTTATTTCCAGTAAATTTCATGTTTTTTGTGCACAAAATTTTGCAACTAAAATGCTGAAAACCTTTTCCGTCGGGGGGCTTCGTTCCCCTGAACCCCCTACTAGGGCTCTGCCCTGGACCTGCTGGGAGCCTTTAGCGGCCCCCAGACCCCCTGCCGCAATTTGTGCCTACAGTTTATTAGATACCTAGCTACGCCCCTGATGAGGAAGTTGGAACCTATGTTTCTTAATAATTTCATAATTTATCAACGGATACTTTACGAAAAATTTGTAAAATATCATGTCATTATCGAAGCACTGACTACTGAGTATGTGATACCCTCGGCTCAGGGACTGACAGTCCATCAGCAGTGGTATCCACCCAGTGCTAGTAAATAAAAATAACACTTTATTTATTTTGTGAGGCCGAAGGGCTGACCTGGATGTATCTTCATCAAAAATGCTAAAACTTTTGAAAGCCAAAGATATATAAGACCTAAATACGTGAAAAGCTATTTGATTAAAAGGGACCCACAAAATAGTAAGATGTATCTAAAGCCAACTTAATTTCTTTATCTATCAACGGAGAATTTATGTTAAAAATCATATATATTCGGTAGGGAAGCACTGACTACTAACCTCGGGGAATAACAGTCCACCAGCAGTGGTATCGACCCAATGCTAGTAAAAGAAAATAAATTTTATCAATTTCGTGCAACCGTTTTCTTTATTATTTTCATCACGATCTGATAAATAACAAGTTTGTTAATTTCTTTGACAATGTACTATTTCTCAAGAAATTGGATGTATTTCGTCAAATAAGTAAATGATTATAAAGTTCTGTTTTGGAACAATTGACAATACCGTTGAAAAAAAACTATTTCTAGTTTTTTTTTCACATACATAATAACCAACCGATTTTGCACATGACTATTTGTACAAACAGAAAGCACAAAAAAGAGACCAATGATCAACTAGGAGAACGAATTTCTGTATTTATAATTCTGATATAAACTGTCACTTTTTTCATTGTAATTATGTTTTGTAAGGAATAAACTGTTTAAGTTTAAACATTTACTCGTCCTAATTTACACATTACGTTTTAGATGAGAACTCTTGCTATATGTTGGAGCTGTACAATTACGAGTATAGTGAAAATCATCATCAATTTCTCCAGACTTCCAGAGTAGTATTTAATTAACTTCCGGTTTCTCAATTATTAACCTACATAAGTTAGTTTATCTTGATAAGGTATTTAAACTAATAAATATTCTTCTTCAGCATTTATTTTTTTCTAGGAAAACTTTATACTACAGGAAGTCCTTAAGAATGAAATTATACATTCAACTACATTCAAGGCCGTCGCTCCACAAAGAGTCATATAGTAAATAAGCACATGTCACAAGCACAGCTCAACTTAAGGCCTATCAACATGTGAAGGCCCCACTATGTATTGGTTATCTGAACTACACAAAAACCGTAAAATATTGTTTCATCTTGGCCTCTAGTAAGTGTTCTACTATTAATCTTTCGGTGCTTTTAACGAGTTATTAACTACTATCAAAGAACTTATCATTAATTTTTGTAATAAAACATATAAATATAGTGGAATTAACCATTTTGGAATGTAACAAAATCATACGATGTTTTAGGTAATTTACGTGCTTTTGATGGTCCTTTTGATTCGGTTGACTTTTCCACTCTTTTTACTTCACTTCCACACAGTCTTTTCAAACAAAAGTTTTCCTATCTAATATAATGGTCGTTTGATAAGTCTGATAGCAAATTTATTTGGTGCAACTCAAATAAAGCCTTTTTTCAAATGAGAAAGGTAAATATGCTAGATATACTTACTGGAGGTGTAATGAGATGATTAAAGCCATAAATGTTCTCCTGGACAACATTTATGTACGTTTCGGCAATAAAGTTTATAGACAGGTTGTAGGTATTCCTATGGGCACACATTTTGCCCCTTTAATATCAGACTTGTTACTATACTATTAAGAATCACAGTTTATGGCCAAACTCAGTAAAGAACCATCTAAATTCCATTTAATTGATAAATTCAACAACACTTACCGTTATCTTGATGATATTTTTTTGTTAAATAATCAAGAATTCTCTAAATATACTGCTGAAATTTACCCAATTGAACTTACTTTAAATAAATCAAATATTAAAAACAATAACTGTCCTTTCCTAAATTTAGATATTTCAGTATTACACCAGAAACTCTACACACAAATTTACGACAAAAGGCACGATTTTTCGTTCCCTATTGTTCGTTTTACTTTCCTGGACTGTGATGTTCCTTTGACACCGTCTTACAGTGTTTATATATCCCAACTCGTTCGCTATGCTCGTGTCTGTAGTGACACTTTGGATTTCAATGAGCGTAATCTATGTATTACTAGTAAATTATTAAGTCAGGGATTTCGTTACCACAAATAACTTTAAACTTTTACTAAATTCTTCCATAGATACAAAGATTTGGTTTGCAAGTTTGGCTGGACCTGTAGAAAACTTATTTCAAACGGAAAAGCACATCCTTAATTTTACAGTGAATCCGAGCCCGGAAATTTAGATACGATCCCGGTAAACTTATCAATCCTTTAAATAAAATTGTTCTAAAAGGTTACCTATTCAACAATGTAATTAAATCTTTGAATATTGTTTTTATTGGTATAAATATTGATTTTGTTTTCAGTAAATTAAAACCATACTAAATATTACACATCTGTACTTTCATGTTTTAACTATCTGTCGATACCTATATGTTGACATTGCACAAGGTCATATTTTTATCTCTTACTGTTAATGACGTCTTTACACTAAATCCATATGATGTTGAATGTGTACTGATTGATATTTTAGTCTTAGATACATGATTCTTTTTAGTTGTTATTGGCTTTGAACTAGCTGTCAGTAACTGCGAGTACTCTCAGATCTGTACTTAGTGTCTTTTTGTTGTTAGGAATGAGGGATGGATATATACCATGCCACGTCCTGTCTGTATTTTTGTTTGGTGTTTTTGTTTGTATCTTTTTCGATCTGATTTTTATTGTTTGTTCTTATGTTGTGCTGTTACACCGCTTTCCTAGGTTAGAGTGCAGGTTGGGTGCTCACAAACATGTTTAACCCCGCCACATTCTTTATGTGCCTATCCCAAGTCAGGAGCCTGTAGTTCAGTGGTTGTCGTTGGTTCATGTCTGTCATATTTGTTTTTCGTAAATTGCGTGGTCATAAATTAGGCCGTTTGTTTTCTCGATTGAATTGTTTCATATTTTTCATGTCGGGGCCTTTTATAGCCAACAATACGGTATGGGTATTTCTTATTGTTGAAGGCCGTACGGTCGCCTATATGGTTACATCCACTTCTTTTGAACTTTGGTGGATAGTTGTCTCATTGGCAATCATACCACATCTCCTTATTTTTATATTTATAACATAATCCTTTTAAAGATTTTTCAGATTCCTATTTTTGGTAAAATTGATAAAATGTTCTCTGTTTAATACTTTTCTGGATTTACTTCACCAGGAACGCTCAAAGCCGAATACTGTAATTCAGAAATTATTGCGATGTTTTTATTATTGCGAAAAATGCGACAGGGTTCTAATCGCAATAATTCAAACTCGCATTTTGAAATTTTTATATGAATTAAACAGGATTTTCTCAATATCGCAAAATTAAAATGACATTTTAGTCTAAAATGACAAAATCGCAATAATAAATGCACGCAATAATTTCTGAATTTACAGTATTTGAGAGCCGAGGATGTATAAGAACCGAATCAGTCGAAGAGCTGTATGACCAAAAAGTACCTAAAAAATATAGCCCAATTCATCTAAGGTCAACTTTCCCTCTGTTTTAGGTTGTAACCCGGATTTGTTTTCTCTCAATCGATTAATGACTTTGAACACCGGTATACTACTGTTGCCTTTATTTGCCTAATGGAGTTGAAATAGTTATCAAAGGTACCAGGCTTATAATTTGATATGTCAGACGCGCGTTTCGTCTACATAAGACTCATCAGTGACGCTCAGATCACAATATTTATAAAGCCAAACAAGTACAAAGTTGAAGAGCATTGAGGACCCAAAATTCCAAAAGGTTATGCCAACTACGGCTAAGGTAATCTATGCCTGGGATAAGAAAATCCTTAGTATTTCGAACAATTCATCATTTTGTAAACAGGAAATTTATAAAAATGACCATATAATTGATATTCATAGTTTCTTTATAATTTCAAAATTTATAAACGGACAATTTTAGAATGGTTTGTTAACAATCATGTCAGTACCGAACTTGGTACTGACTACTGAGCTGATGATACCCTCGGGGACTGATAGTCCACCAGCAGAGGTATCGACCCAGTGATGTAAAAAAATGAAAACAACACGTTATTAATTGCATGCGTCCGAAGCGCTTTACTGGATTTACCTTCATCAGGAACGCTCAAAGCCGAATATTTTAAAACCGAGGATGTATAAGAACCGAAATAATGTAAGATTAAGTTTGGGATCACCATGGTTTATAACATTTAACAGTACTAATTTTACTGCAAAATACTCTCATCTCGAAAATTAGTGATGAAAGATGACAAACTGACAACTCCACGGCAAAAAATGGTATAAAAAAACAACATAGAAAACTTATGACTGGGCAACACGTACCCAACCCAAAACCGAGGGTGATACTAGGTGGTCCGGAAGGGTTAGCAGACCTTGCTCCACAAGTGACATTCGTAGTATTACTCCTATAGGATAATTTGATAAGTAATATCAAGTGTTCATTCGTCACGCAATAGCGGATTGGTAATTGATCCTTATCTACCATAAAACATCACCAAATTCGTAACCCATTGGTCATATACTTTTTCGACCCTGAAACTTGACCAAATGTTAAATTTTTAAATTGAAACCGGTTTTTCATGACAAAGGATAAAAAGGACTATTATCGGAATAAAAAAAACAGACATTGAAAAATTAAAAAGCACAAAGAACAACACTTAAAACTAAAGCAGAACATTACGAACCCCTTTTAACCAAACAGGGCTGATCTCAGGTGCTCCGGAAGGGTAAGCAGATCCTGCTCCAGATGTACCACCCGTCGTGTTTCTAATGTAAGAACAAACTCGGTGATAAATCTAATTCGGGGATTTCAAATTCGAGAAAAGCGAAAGGAATCGTGGTTAGGACACTTGGAACATATCAGTCGTCATTTGTGAAACATTGAAGAGCTGATAAAACCAAAAAGAACCTAAAATACAGCCAAACATGGTTAATTTATATGAAAATACATATTTATCAAGATATATAGACAAAAAAGTTACCATCCGATGTTTCATATACATTGACATTCTGTAGAAATATAATCCATTTGGGAGAGATATTTTCGTTAATATCCTTAATATGCAGCAGAAAATTTAATTGTAATTACTACGCCTACAGTAATATAATGTCTGTTACTTCTGACGTAAATAGCTATCCTTTGAAAATAAAATATTTATAATTTCTGAATTACAAATAGTGTAAAAAAAGTGTTATCTATATTTGAAGATCATCGATTCCTGAAAGAGGTGTAATTAACTGACAAATTGGTTTTCTTCAATTTAAACATTACGTAACAAATAAAATGTGTGTCAATTTGAAAATGCTAAATATTCATTTGTGAAACCATTATTTCGATTAATGTTTGTATTCCTTATATCACTTTTATCAAGTACTAAAATGATTGAGTTGTTCCTCTTTACTTGTTGGCATCACAGTAGGTCCTACTTAAGTATACTTAATCCATTATTTTCCGTTAATTTCTTAACAGTGTTCTTATGTTTTGCCCTTAAACCATTGTCCCAGGTAATGAAGGGTTGATCAGTCATCAACATGTTTAATCCAGCCACATTCTATATGTGCCAGTCCCAAGTCAAAAGCCTGTAATTCAGTGTTTGTCGTGTGTTGTTGTCTGTCATATTCATTTTTCGTGTATTGTTTTGTCGTAAATCAGGCCGTTGGTTTTCTCAATTGAATTGTTTTACATGTTGTCATGTCGGTGCCTTTTATAGCCGTCTATACGGTATGGGTTCGGTCACTGTTGTAGGTCGTACGATGACATATAGTTGTTACGACATTTGGACTCTGATTGATTGTTGTTTCATTGGCAATCATACCACATCTCATTATTTTTAGATCATGTCGTTATTTTCCTTAAATATGAAAACTCATTCTGAAACTGACTACATTGTCTTCAAGCGATTGACTTTTTTACTTTTTAAATATATTAAAATGTAGAATTGCTTGATGGAACATAAACATTTACTTTGTTACCTCCATATTATAGAGTGCGTATTCATCCATTGAATTTTTACCCGAGTGGCAAATATTGTGGATATGGTCTATCAATTCAAGACACAAAATCACTACGAGTACTTGAAAAAAAAATAAGTAAAAGTGTTTAATCATAAATAAAGTAATTGGTACCGTAGTGAATAGAAAACGTTATTTCAATTCATTACAATACGTCTCATCTCCCAATGATACAAAGAACAACATTGCATAAGGGTAACCATATACATATAAATAGAGAGTCATTCTATAATAATTATTAGTGGCATTGACATTAGATCAGTACAAAGAATCTGTTTATTATAAAATACATATATAAATTATTTACACAATATAATATTTCACCTTCTATATAAAATAAGACATTTTAACAGGCTTCTGCACAGCTACGAATCAAATTGATATCTAAAAAAATCGCTAATATCCGTTGATCATTTAGAGACGTTAAACCAACATAAAAATAAATCTTCCTTAATATCGTCAAATAATCGACTTGTTAAAATAACAAAATGTACATGGAATTCATCTTCTAAAATATTTTTACACGTATCACTATACTTCGTAAAAATTTATTTTTAAATCTTCCTGTTTCGATTCTTGATGGTGCAAATAACATCAAAATGAATCCAATTTGTAAATGGCATTGGAATTTTACAAATTGAAAACGTTTCATTTTCGAATCTTTTCTAAATGAGTTATATGTACGAAGTTAAATGCCTCTGGCTGTAAAAGTATTTTTCTACTGATCTTCCCAATATACTGAACATTTTAGACATAATACTATTAACAACTGAGGTATAACCAATACATTCTGAAATGTTACACAACTGTTCTACATTGTACTCAGAAATGTTTCCATACATAGAAATGTAATTGTATTTCATATTTCATATTTCATTCATTTACTTAACGCATATACATAGGTTCGTATCATTTTGTCTTTGAATAATTTAAATTTTGATGTAACACGTCTTCTGATTGGCTGAAAGTTTTTTGTCCATCAGCTCATAAACATAATTTCGTCATGTGACCGTGACGTCATCAACATTTTTTTCATGATTTACTCCTTTAAAATGGAATTTAAAATTATTTATACGGAATGACTGTAATATTTGTCTATTCGAAATAACCTCAAAAATGTGGTACACACTTTTAAATAACACGCTACACGGGTTATTCAGTATGCACCACATTTCTGATGTTATTTCTTCATAAACAGGAAAAATATAACATTCATGGAGATTACCCTAAGACTTACTATGAGATTTTAAACTAAACGATACCTTGTAATGATGTAGCTATGTGTTCGTTGTTCTAACTTATCCTTTTCGGCTGTTATTGTCGTTTGTGCATAAACGTTTAAACGTTAAAACGCTCCCTGGCAAAAAATAGGAATTTACGAAAGTCCGAATATAATAAACCAAAAGTCGAATTAAGGAACGTAAAACCATGTTATAAATAACAATAAAATAACAAAAAAATACGAAGAATAAAAATATGTATTGAAACAAAATAAAACAAAAGACTACTATAACTATTGAGCAAAACGAAGTCAAAATAAATTCAAAGGTAAGCTTTTTGGTGCTCTTGAAGTGTAAATAACTTCAGTTAAATAAAGTTACAGTATTCATAGTTTACAGATCAAAGAAAATGCGTTTGGTTGATTTTCTTTGGTTCTATAATGATTTGAAAGCCATTACAGTTTGATAAATAGGTTACTACTAGGAACATGGATTCACTCGGGTGATATGGGACCCGACTTCTTCTATATTTAGGTTACTGTCTACATGTGTTTTATGTATTGGTGTGGGTCTTATTATCTATGTTGTCCATTGTGTTGTCAGTCTTTCGTAAACGTAAGGTTATTGATGATTTATTTGTTGTTTTCCTAATATTTTTGTTTAATGTTATTCCAAAGTTATGGCGAATAGCGACTTCTTATAAACTTATTATAGATTCATACATTTGCTTCCAGGCGTGTAAGCCTTCTGTAGGAATCATTTCATTACAGAAACTATCATCAGATTCAATACACGTGATGCGTTCCCAGATATCAAGTAACGACTTCGGCATTTTAGAAGGTGGTATGTTTTCTATCATTACTGTAATAAGCAGATTTCTGTCTTCTTGAAATATCTGCATTCTTGCCATGTCTAGTTCAAATTTCCCCCATTTACTCTCAAGATAATTCTTTGTTATCAAGACTAATATCTTTTTACTATTCTTCATGGCATCCAAAATATTGTCAGCAATATATAATCCCGATAAAAAGTCTCGTTGGTGGATACACAAGCTCAGACCCTTTTCGCCTTCCAAAAATGGCACAATTTTTGTTTTAACAATTTTATAATCTGATTGATGATAGGCAACGAATGCGTCATATTTACGCCCCACAATCTCTGTATCACTATCTTGAAGTATTCTGTATTTACGACGAATATTGTAATACCAATATTTAAGTGCCGTTCTATATTTATACGACCATGCGACTATCATAATCAGTAGAACGAGAGAAAATGTCAGAAGAGCAGAAATCAATAGCCATGTTTTTGCCATACAATTTATCTGAATTGTTTGTAGGTTACGATATGTCCATGATGTGGTAGTTAAGCTTCCATCGGTATATTGACAGGTATAATTTCCAGCATTGTCAAAAAATATCTTTCTTTCATTTAACCATTCAAGGAACGTAAGAGTTTCACAGTTACATTTTATTGGATTCTCGAAAAGGTGAATCATTAAATGCTTTCTTTCAGTCTGTCTTAAAGCTTCAACTATTTCATTCATGATGCTTTCTGGAAAATATTCTATTTTGTTAGATCTTAAATCCAAGGTGGAAAGTTTAGGGAAATCTTTGACATTTATAGGAACGTATTGGAGTTTGTTATTTCTTAGAATCAGTGTTTCCAATGATCTTTTCTGTTTAGTAAAAAGTTTCGTATTGATCAATTCAATTTCATTTCCCGTGAAATCAACGTATGAAAGATTCAACATATTATAAAGTAATTTTGAATATCTTTCCTTTGGCATCACGGATCTCAGGTCCGCTCTTTGGAAAACAAGTTTCTGTAGACTTGGAAAGAAGTTGAAAAAGTCCACCGCTAAATCAGAACATGAAGATCCAGAAAAATTCAGCATTATTAAATTAGATAAACCACTCATAGTTCCGGCACATGATGTATACCTATTATTAGCTAAATCAAAATGTTTCAATTTGTTTCTTTTTGAAAAGACAAGATCCAAGTTAAATTTGGTAGATAGGTAGTTCTGGTTTGAAACATTTAGATATTCTAAATTTTCGGGAATTGGTATAGGCAAAGGTAGATTCTTACTTGTGTAGTTTGTTGTCAATAATTTGTTTACATTGATATGTGTTGTATAATATAACCTTTGCTTCGAAATGTCAAATCTTTTTAAGTTCTTCATTGAAAAAGATAGAAGAAGCATCAAGGGTGTGAAATAAATTCTAGGACTTATTGCATTTTCTGCTAGATTAAAATTTTGTACGCAATGTATATATGGCATTGTTAATGGGTAACCTATCTTTATATCAAGTATTTGGTTTCGATGTACGTCTATAGTATTTACACAAATACTTCCCAGAGTAACAATATCTTTCTTTGTTATAGTATCAACTTCGTTGGATTGATAATTCCGGTGAAGCATTAGAGATGACATATTACGGCCATGAAAAATGTGAAAAGATGGTAATAAGCTCGATATCTTCAGAAACTTGTTTTCGCTGATATCTAGAGTTGTCAATGATTGAAGTGGCACAAAAGCATCCTTATCAACTGAAACGAGATAACACTTTAACTGCAGACACGATATAGATGAGTTTCTTAGATTAACAAATGTTTCATTTGTCAACTTTGTGTATCGACACGGTCGTAATGACAAAGATTCTAACTGTTGCAGCTTCCCAAATCCTGTTCCAAATACTTTGCCATCAAAACCATTTATAACAAGCTGCTTCAGGTAAATCAGATCACTTATCTGAACATCTGGGTAGTTTGTCATTTCCCCAGTGTTATCATACATACCTAAATACCTCAGTGAGACAAGCGGATCAAAGACACCATTTGGTAATGAGTGATCCCCAAATGAGTTTTTCCCCATGTCCAGATATTCTAGTTCTGATAAGAAAACAAAGGCTTTTTGCTTTATTTCTTGTATTTTACAGTTCACTAATATCAAAGTTCGCAACTGTGTCCACTTTGAGAAAGTATAATGCAACAGAATGGGCAAAAAATTGTCTCTAATGTCTAGAAAAGTTGTATTTTTTGGACATTGTTTCTGAATGTAAGCTATATCTTGTTTCCGACAAGTGCAGGTAATGTCATTGGTATTTTCAAAAATTTACAAGTTTGCTCTGCAAAAATAGCAAGAGAACTTACAGAGATGAAAATTATGAATGGAACATATAGGTCATTTGTTTTCATGTTTGCTTCAGTTAAATCTACAATAGAAAAAGGAAAGCAATTATGAAACAAAGCAATGTAGAAAAACCTTAATTTCTTATCTTGTTTGCTTAAAGTTGGAGGTAAAATATTCTTCTAGGTGTTTTCTTTGACAAAGTGTAATAGTTCGCAGAACCGGAAAGGTTCGTTGGAATGCACCATTGCTTGGCGTAAAAGATATGATTATATACTTCATTGTTTAGCTTACACATAAGAAACTTTAAATAATACTTAATGTTTGCCTATTATGATCAAGGGGACAATTCTTGATCAAAGTTCTGCGTGTATATAGACATGTGTTAGAATATTAATGTATACACAAAATTTGAGTTTTTTTTAGAATTTTATGCATGAGATTATTTTATCCCTGATATCTAGTGTTATTTGATATACATACAAAAGTAAAAAGTACGGGAACATTTGATAGAGGCGGTATGATGTTGTTTCATAACTAATATCTACAAAGCTCCTTTTTTATAGACTTGAATCTGCAGTCAAAATGTATTTATGCATTTCACTGGATGAATAATAACTGTCAGTCCAAAATAGTATCAACTAGTATTAGCTATGAATTAGGTAGATATGAGTTAAAGCATCCGCTACTTTGTACATTATATTCACATTTTATCAGCACTGGTGATTTTGTCAAGTTGAGAATATACTTGAATAAACGGCAGAGCTGAGATAAAACATTTTGAAACTCTTGGCAATTTAGAGCTTGGCACAATATATAGACATCAGTTTTTCTATTGTCAAAGACCGTATATATATTGACCTCTTAGGTCTTGAAATTTTCTGATGAAGGTAAAGTAAGACGACATTATTTTTCCGATGTTCAAATCTCGTAAATCAATTAGGAAAAGACAAATTAAGGTAATAACAAAACTGAGGGAATCCCATGAACTTCAAACGGAACGAGACCGGGTCAGGAAATACGCTTAGATAACAACAAAAATTGTTTTAATTTTAAATTACTAGCACTGAATCGATACTGCTGCTGGTATACTCGTAAGACTCGCAAGACATTATGGTTAACAAAGTGTTCTACAAAACGTTTTAGAAAGAAAACCACTCGACCTTTAGGATTGGAATATTCAATCGTTTTGTATCTTATTATTATATAATTTAAAAATGAAACCAGTACTTCGAAAATGACATGATTTAAATGCTTGATGATGATGTTTGTTGAAAAGCGCCTCGAATTGTGTTTTGTAACAAATTTCATTACAAATCATGGGTAGCAAAACATTATAACAAAAATACCGAACTCCAAGGTGAATTCATAAAGGGAAGTCCTTAAAAACTGACAAAATCAAACGTTATCAATCAAGGGAACGAGTGAAAAACAACTTCCTGACTTGGTACAGGCATTGTCCAAAGAAAATGGTGGGTTTAACCTGGTTTTATAGCTAGCTAAACCTTCCTCTTGTAAGACAGTTGTTTATAGTTCCGTTATATTGACAAAACTGGGTGAGCAACTAAAACAGACATAATAGGTATCCAACAACCAAAACTGTGTAAACATATATAACAACTGACTAAAAAATTCAAACAAACATACAAATAAATCTAACACCTCCTTGTAGAATGAATGTCCTAGAGTAGTAATCAGTGCTTCAGTATTTACATGGAAATCAAGATTTAAAACCAAATTATAAATTAAGCGTCAACAATCGAGTCAAGAAAATTAAAAGACATCACATTAAAAGTAAGTGATCAAACGTAATTATAAAAACAAGGCAACGGTGTGTAATTTCCGATAAGACAACTATCAACAAGAGACAAATTGACATGAATGTTAGCAGCTATATGTCACCGTATGACTTTCAACAATGAGCATAACCAATCCATACCGTCTAGTCTGATAAAAAGGCATGACAAAATTTGAAACAACTCAAACGAAAAAAAAATAATGAAAAAATATCACCGACATTAACCAACTCCAGGAACAGTGGTGTAAAAGCACAAGATAAGAACAAACTGTAAAAAAATCAGTTTGAAATGGCATATCTCAATAGATTGGTACAAAGCTCATAGACTACTAACATAAATACAAAAGACATAGAGTACCGATCTAAGAGTACTCGCAGTTATTGAAAGCTAGTTCAAAGCCAATTACAACTTATAAGCAAATCATATTCTCACAGACTATATTAGTCAATTTAAAAAAAGATTATACCTTCAAAAGATTCCTTACGATGCAGAATATCTGTGTTATGTGTTACTCTAGTGATGATAATGATAACATTAGGGAATATTTTTTTCAATGTATTCACAATTCAGCTCTGGTATATCGTATCAACTGGGAAATGTATGCTTCATTTTCAGGCACAGCTAGAATATTGCTAAATAGAAGCGGAAAGTTCACAATTGGGAGGCTGATATAATTAATTTCGACGTAAAGTGCTCTCCTTCATTTCAATTTCAATGGGATATATGAGTTCATTATCGTCACTAAACTTTGAATTATTTAGTGAGAGAGCATTGTCTGTATGGCGGAAGTGAAGTTATAGGATAATAATAGCTTCTTTCCATTCTACCTGAGAACCTCTTTCGTGTTTATTGAAAACACGTCATCCAAACGTAACAAATATATTGTGACGGTTAACGGTTTTTAAGTAAACATCTTTTCTTCCTTTCAATGTAATTGTAAGTAGAGAAAATCTATTGAAAAGATAATATATATGTGAAGGATGTGTGCCACAATTTATTGGACAATCAAAAGTGAAAAACGCACTATTGTTTTGGCAAAATTATTTTCAGAACACGCCGCCTATAAACAAAATCTATTGATCTGTGTGTTATTCAGATTTAATGTATAAAAAGTAAAATAACAAAAGTACCGAACTCCAAGGAAAATTCAAAACGGAAAGTTCCTTATCAAATGGCAAAATCAACAGCTCAAACACATCAAACGAACGGAAAACAACTGTCAAATTCCTGACTTGGTACAGGCATTTCCTTATGTATAAAATGGTGAATTAAACCTGGGTTCATAGCTAGCTAAACCTCTCACTTGTATGACAGTCGCATAAAATTCCATTATATTGACAACAATGTGTGAACAAAACAAACAGACATAATAGGTAAATATGTCGAAAATAGGGGTACAGCAGTCAACATTGTGTTATAATCTTAATACCTATAAAAACAAACAAATATGTCAACAAGGAAAAACAAAATGGCATATAGACAAAGCGCATAAGCAAAAATGAAAGACAAGAATACAAAAAATGACAATAGCACAATAACACAATGGCGGGATGTATAAGTACCGAGCCACGCCAAAAGGATATTACCAAAAATGGACTAAACAGTAAAGGTAAATAATTTACACAGACAATTAAAAGAACCCTATAACACGTCATTTAGATGATAAATAATGTCAGTACCTATAGAATCTATACTTCAAGACCATCATGTATTATTTGTGAAGTTGATACGGAACATTTATCAAAAAGGTCTTGGTATCTTCGGATGAACTTTTTTAGAAAAAAGACGAGACGTTCTTTACCATTACCCTGGTTCATCAACTTTTTACTCAGACACTGGTTAAAACAAACCTTAAGTCGATCTAGGCTTCTGTGGTCATGGATGGTCTAGATCCTTTTCTTTAATGTATATATATAAATAGGATCAACTGGGGCGAATAAATGAAAATAACACTTTATAAACTTTGTGCGTCCGAAGCGCTTTTCTGAATTAACTTTCTAAAATAACGTTCAAACCCAAAAGTGTGAAAGCCTGGAGGGTGTATAAGTACTTGATACCATGAGCAGCTTTATGACCATAAAGGACTTAACAAAATAGCCAATTCATTCTGAGGTGAACTTTGCATAAGGCAGTTGGAAACACAGTTTCTCATAATTTCTAATTTTATCAATGGAAATATAAAAAATGCGGTTATCATGCAGGAACATTTGTACCGTTTATATCATTAACAAATATGTACCGCTTATATCATTAACAAAGATATGTATGCTATAAATATTGGATTTGATTTGATTTGATTTATAAAAAAATGAAAACAACACGTTAAATAATTTCATGCGCCCGAAGCGCTTTTCTGGATTTACCTTCATCAGGAACGCTCAAAGCCAAACATTTGAAATCCGAGGATGTATAAGTACCGAAACTGTTGAAGAGCTATATGACAAAAATATCTAAAATAAATAGCCAAATTCATCTAAAGTCAACTTTGCCTGAGGGAGTTGACATGACATCGAACTGTAGCACTGATTATTTAGTTGCTAGAACTCCAACAGTACCGGCATCGACTGATGGATAGAAAATGGGATGGGGGGTGTGCGTCCGAAGCGCTATTTGGATTGACCTTCATCAGGAACGCTCAATCCCATATTAAAAGCCAAGAATGTACAAGTATTTGAAAACAGGATCAGTTTTGCTTTATGACCAAAAGTTCAATTAAAAGAATAACCAAATCCATTTGAAGAAACGTTGCCTGAGGTAATTGGGACCTTGTTTCTCATTTATTTTAACTTTATCAACAGAAATTTCAGAAAAACGCGTCTGGTGCAGTAAAATTAGTTTCGTTAATGTTATTAAGAAAGATATGATAAAAAGTATTCGGGTACCGAGGCACTCGACTACTAGGCTCATTATACCCTCGGGGATTAGCAGTCCATCAGCAGCGGTATTGAAGAAGTGAAAGAAAATAAATGAACATAACATTAAAATTATGTACCTCCGTAGCACTATTTTAGGTTTGCTATGATCGTTATTGAAGGCTCAATGCCAAACATTAGAGGGTAAAGGATGTATAAGGACTGGAAAACATGAGACGCTGTATTACCAAAAAGGACATAGACAGCCAAATTTATGGTGTCGATTTCAGTCTTTTTTCCAACTCTGTTGGAGCAGTTTTTGTGTCGGAGCACACTCCTGTTAATGAGGTCGTCTGTATAGCGTTAATTTGCCAGAGCGTAACGTACTAATTTAGATACTATACACCACACGATAGTTAAGGTAACATACCTAATCCCAAGTTCAATGGGATGTATTACATGCAAGCACGTACTGAATTGTTTGTAATTAAGTGACAAGACATCAATATATCTGAAAGTAAAATAAAAGAACTTTGCACGATGCTTTTTCATTTTGTCTTTCAGAAGGTTTTGTATGAATTCAGCTTCATGACTACAAAAACAAGTCGGTCAGTCGGGTTGCATATAAGAACTCATTATGAATCATTTCAGCATTGCCCATTGAATTGATCATACCCTCGGGGAAAAGAAGCCCACAAGCAGTGGTATCGAACAAATGCTAAAAATTGGAAATAACACTTTAAGATTTTGTACGTCCGCAGCGCCGTTTCCCTATTGTAACAACATTTTTTTATGAATTATTGTTTGTATGTATGTATGTTGTATTTTGCTGTTGAACATGTACTGTGTGCATTTACTTGTTTGAGCGCTCCAAAGAAAACTAGACAAGTTATAATTATTTTTCCTCTTTGAAAAAAAAATATCATTATCATTATTTTTTTTCACACACAGGACGAACGAGGGTCGTCGGACCGAGACGTCATTAAATCGTTATTGTAAGTTGATGCAAATTGTGACATGAGAACTGGATACTAAACAAAATCAACCTTGCCTCGTGGCAATTTGCGTTTCAGAAATCAGGAAACTCAACAGTTTTGTGTTTTATTTGTATCTTACTGAGTTGTCCTTAGAGCATTTTATAGGAACGGGATTTCCTTGATAGATGATAGATTTATAACAGTTTGTCAAAACCCGTGACGATTTAGAGCTTAAATATGGTATAGATTACATATGTAACACTCTCAAACGTGCCCATCGCCCCACACGTGTCCGTTTTACCCAAACGTGTCTATTTCGCCCAAAAGTGTCCTTAAAATCCCAAATCACCCAAACGTGTCCGATTTCACATCCCCCAAAAGCAGGGGCGGATCAAGCCATTTCAAAAAGGGGGGTTCCCAACCCAGGATAAAAGGGGGGGTTCCAACTATATGTAACCCCCGGAATCCCCCCCCCCCCCCCTCTGGATCCGCCACTGAAAAGTGTCCGATAATAGTCATTCGCCAAAACGTGTCCCCTTTAAAACGCCATAACGTCTCAAAACTTTGAGCGTTAATATGTCTTCAGCGACGTCAATAACGTTTACGGTAATTCACTAAAGAGAAATAACTTTGCATGTATCACAATCATCTCTGTTACCAGCCTTATATTTCATAATCTTTAGAAAAACATGTTAAACTTAAAGGTAACGTTAAAATACGTTAAAAACAGTATGCATAACTTACAAGATGCGAATTTAAGCCATTTTAAATATGCATCCTCTTTTTAACTGTAACATTACGTTAAATTTATTGTTAAAGAGGTAATAATCGACAAACAGAAAATAATGGATAAACTGATTGTTGCTTACTACACATTTTGTGACAATTATTTCATGCATATTTAGGATAAAAGAGTAATTGATTGTTGGATGCTTAATGTCCAGTGGCAAATATTTCATGCATGTTTAGAAGGACAACATATTAACAATAAATTCAATAGGTAGGACACGTTTTGGCGTTTTTAAAATACGGACACCATTGGTCGTTCATAAAAAGGAGACGATTAGGGTTCATTTGGACACGTATTGGGGATTGGACGGTTGATAAAATTGACACGATTGGCCGTTCATAAAAAAGACACGTCTTGGCGCCCTTTAGCAGCTAGATAAGTTTTTGCAGTTCAGTGACGTCATATGGACACGTTTGGAGAATTGGACACGTTTTGGGGGATGGACACGTTTCTGAGTGTTACATATATCATAGATATAATAGCCATAGATAAAGTACTGGACCCTCATCAAAAGCAGAATTATACATATATTGATTACTTCAAAAATGAAATCGACAATCAGATTACACCACCATTTATTTAATAGCAAAACAAGCACAAAAATGCTAAGCGGAAAGGTATATAGAAGAAACAAATTCAGAGACATGATTGTGCTATTTCCCAATTATTTAATGTATTCAGTGTGTCCACTACATACGTTTTCTTCACCAAACGGCGTTTGATAAGTTTATAATGTATTCCTTTTTTCTCTTTATTTTCTAAAACTTCGTGTTACGACAGAAAGTTTCAACACTTGTAATACCCTGTATATTTAATATGAGGATAGCAGGCGTGGTTTATTTGAATACACGGTTAGTAGTGGTGTTACGTCCTTTTATAAAAACAACACGGCGTTGAGGACAAATCTAAAACGTTTCACCCGAACAACAGACGAAGAAATTGATGATAAATGATTGAAATCAACGAAGAAAACACATTAAAAGCTAACAAGTTGTTATTGTTGGCATTTGCTTTTATACAGACCAATGGAAGTGGGTTTTTTATATTGAAGACTTGATCACTTTGATGGGCCACTAGTTTAAATGCCACATGTGAAGATAGCCGGTAAGATAAATTAGTTGCATAGTGTGCTAGTGACCTAATACGATACATATGGGGCCAGTAACTTCCATATGGGGTTCATTCTCACCCCATATGGAATTTACTGACCCTATATATATCGTATTAGGTCATTAGCACACTGTATTTCTAATAGTGTTTTTGATTTATCAATCGACGTATATCCCAAATATCTTTTATCGATGTTTTAAATAATGTTTGTCAGTGTGTAAATAATTTTAACCGAAAGATGCATCCTTGTTTTTAATAATTTGGAATCCAAAATGAAATCGGAAATAGTTGTCTTACCTTATAATGTTAATACATGTTAATTCGATGGTATCTTTGTTGTGTTACTGATGGGAAACCGAAAATTCAATTTATTTATTTGATAATAAAATCTGGGACTATTATACTAACATAATAGTCCCAGATAAAACATAATGTTTAAAGACCGGACTTGGGGTATAAATAGCTGCCAATGAAAAATATCATAATAAGGAAATATTTTAATGTAAACAGTCTTTTTAACTCCTTTCAACTAACTTATCAGTTGAACTAAATTTCTAGTTAACATTTTCTAAAATATGATTTTATACTATAAGAATATTAAGTTTCCACTTCCCCTTTCACCTTTGTTAGATTTGGCTATTTTTGTTTTGTTTCCTTTTGGTCTTATATGATTAAGAACAGACTTTTTAAATTTCCCGTTTACCAATTTAGAAATAATTAGAAAACTAAGGTTCCAATTTACTCAGGCCAAGTTGACAGTAGGTGGATTTGGCCACACTTTTAACGTCCATTTTAGCGGTTTAAACTGGCTATTCCTACATTTTGAATTTTATAGGTAAAATAGTAAAATTTTATGTTGGAGTTCCCACAATTTTTATGTAAACAATGGGATTATGTAGGATTATGTTGTAACAACACTAAACTGGTGTCTTCCTCCTATTCCCACTTTTTAAAAATACTATTCCTTCTATTCCCACATGCAAATAACAATAGGTGTTTTGATAAATAATTTGTTTTTATAACAATCGAGGTTAATTAGAATTTTACCTAAGATTTACCTGTATTTTTTTAAAACATAACATATTTGGTACACTGTTTATGTATAATACCTTGTTTATTTCTTTTTCGTCGAAGAAATATTTAAAAATAAAGAATAATTATGATAAATAGATTGGAGTAAGATTTATTTTTAAATTTTTGAATTTGTAACCTTAAAGAATTGTCTGCTGTACAATTAAATCGTGATATAAATAATATTATAAGATTAACCAAGTATAATCTTAAGATGTGGAATAAAAGTATACTCTTAAAATATAATTACTTGGACCAATAATCAAAGATGTAAAATAATGGGTGAAAACTGTTAACTTTACTTCAAAGCATGAGCAATCAGATTTGATTAATTTTAATTGACTGAGTTAGAGTTTGGTGATGCAGCCTCCCACCTTCTTCACGTGGAATAGATTGATAAACTTTAATAGACTTGTATACAGTGATTGTCTAATGTATGTGCTACAATGTGTGATTTGATTTAGTGCTGTAGTACAATTTGTGTTATATTATGCTTGCTTGAAATTACAGTTGAATTTGTGTTATAAAAGAAATAAAATAATTTACTTATATTTGTTTTAATTTCTTTCATATTTATTTTGTTTAAAAAAAAAAAACAGAATTCATACAGATGCAAAAATAACTTATTACCTGTCCTAATAAAAAAAAACACTGGTCAATTAACAGTTGATTAAAAAATGTTTGTACAGTATAATCCTTTGTTTGCACAAGTTTTCCCCCTATTCCCACATGAAATATTAACTTTTCTTACCAGATTTATAAAAAGTGGGAATAGAGGGAATGAACCCACTAAACTAATGAACCAAGGTAAATCCAGGTAAATCTTGTGGAAAATAAAGAAAAAGAATAGTTTCTATTACAATATTTCATTTAAAAATTTCATAGCACATTTTGTGTAAATAATATTCAAAAGCACAATATGAATTTATAGGCACAAAGTTATTCACAAGCAATTGAAATTATTTAGGTGAAAATATTAATATATACAAGTAAATAATATCAATTGAAATATAAATATATTAAAATTGTAGTAATTATGAGCAAAGCCCACACCGCATAGTCAGCTATAAAAGGCCCGACAAATGTACAACAATTCAAACGAGGATACTAACGGCCTAATTTATGTACAAAATAATGAACTAAAAACAAATATGTTACACAGCAACAAACGACAACCACTGAATTACAGGCTCCTGACTTGGGACAAGCACATACAGAATGTGGCGGGGTTAAACTTGTTTGAAGGCGCCAACCCCCAACCTGGGACAGTGCATGGTGTAACAGTACAACATAAGACCAAACTATAAAAATCAGTTGAAAAAGGCTCAACTCATCAGATGGATACAAATAGAAATACTTCTAACAAAAACACAGAGTGGACGTGGACGGGTACTTATACATCCCACAACAAAATGACACTTAGTACAGATCTGAGAGTACTCGCAGTTACTGACAGATAGTTCAAAGCCAATAACAACTAATAAAAAAAATCATGCATCTAAGACTAAAATATCAATCAGTACACATCCAACATCCAATGGATTTAGAGTAAAGACGTCATAAAGTCTGTCATCTATTTCTCTGTATTTTCTCTTTCTTGGAACACGTTTCCCACCGGCACTGTTTTGGATAAGTGTGAGAGCATGGAAGGCTTCTTCTTGTCTCAACAACTTGATCATGCTGAAGATGTTTGGGTGAGCTGCATTGACTAACTTCTTCAGTTTACTATGCCAACCTTCTAAATGATTTGTTGTTCTAGGACCTTCTGTTTTTGTTTAAAAAATCATAATTTATTCAAATAATTAAATCTTTGAAGCTTAAGTTGAAATGTAGGTTACTATTAAATGCTTTAACTACCTTTTCTTTTAAATAGTTTTTTTTTTACAGACTTTTAAATGCTTTTACTACTTTTTCTTTTAAATAACTTTATTTTCCAGACTACTTAATGCTTTTGCTACCTTTTCTTTGAAATAATTTTATTTTCAAGAAATTCCATATTAGAAACACTTAATTATAACACTTGATACATGTTTTCAAACAAAAAAACGACAACCATTTTGTTACATAAATTTCATATAAATAATTATTTTTATTTAAAGGAAAATTCGCGATTTTTCACTTATCATCTTATTATGTTCATAATACCATAAAAACATATTCACCAAGTTTTATTTTGATATGAAAAGTAATAAAGAAGAAAATTGGGAATTATTAATTTTATTTATCCAAACTTCCTGACTTATGTGACGTAGTTTAAGTCTTTTGCATGCCGGGAGTGAAATTAATCTCATTTAAGTCTTGTTCGTTAACCATCTAATAAAGCGATTTAAAGCGCATCGACGACTTTCGGTGTAGCTATTAACCAACTAAAATAGGTGGTAGCCATGCAACTTTTAAAATTAGATTGTAGGATTTATGTTTTAACGATTTTGATACGAATTTTAGTTATAAAAGTAAATCATACAATAAAACATTTTATGATTTTTTCCCGACAAATACTTTAAACAAACATAGGAAACTGACATGATCGATAGTGTATTAAAAATACTTGTTTGTATTGACCTTTTTGCTTCAGTCCAGCAAATATTACTTGTACTGTGGAAATAGAATGTGTATTGTTATGTGACACTTAGTGAATGTTGAAATCGTGGTTAAACTCAAGGTAATTAAAAGATTAGCATTCTGTAATTGTAATCTTTTGATCTTCATTCAGTGAATTGTAGCCGTCACGGTTTACCGTTCCAGGTGTGAACAACATTTCGTATGAATGATAAACGGGAGTGCTGGTTTTAGACACAGAAAATATAAAAAAGAATTAAAATTAATTTAGTGGAGTAATTAAGTCGCACAATAACTGGATAGTCGTTGTATATTTTTATATTTTGCGTAAGCTCACTTTTAAATGAATTATAACCGCCGATACTTTTGTAACGATGAAATACTGAATTAATTTAATTGAATAAATTTATAAATAATAATAGCCTTCTGAACACGAGTGTATGAACTAAAAATTGTGCTATTTTAATTTAGAATCGGTAACCTTAAATATTTGAAACAGATCATTACCAATTTCAATAATAGAATTTAGTCCATCCAAAACGATCTTTATTTACATATTCAGGAATTAATGTTCTCATCAAAATATTTTAAATCTCACAACGCATAAATACTTCAGCTTTTTGAAAAAAAAATTGACAAAAAATTTAAGGATCTTCTTGGAATGGAATCGAAAAATTACGAACAAATATTCTTTTCAGGTGTGAAAAACATCAACAAAATTTATACATAATCGGGAATGTCCCTATTAAAATAGTCTTCGTCTCACAACGTATAATACTTTAGCTATTTGACCAACGATGTTTAAAAAAAAGACAGAACCAATTTGATGTCATCTTTCCCTATTTTTGTATATAATTATAAGTCTGTTTTAACTGGCAAGAATACCCCTAAAGCGGACAAGCAGTTTATTCTTTAAATTTCTGTTATTGAATACCAAGAAAGAAAATAAATCCCGAAATTAATTTGAAACTTTGATACTCAATAGTTTTCCTGGAAAAAAATCACATCCCTTGGGGATAATCAGTTTACGTCCAGTGACATATATATAACATACATGTCGGAACAGGAAATTTGGCATAAAACACTTTCAGAACCATGTTCACATTATTATCCATTATACCCAACAATTGTGATGATGACGAATTTCTTCCTTTGTTCCGAGAACAATCTAATTGAAATATAAATCTGTGATTTTACTATGTCCATAACTTCGATGAACCAAAGCAAGTTAGATATCGACCTGTATTTAAATCAAATTTGTTCTCTTCTTCTTCTTTGGTATACAATAGTCCATCGACATCCGATGATTACATACTGTTGGCATACGTGGACTAGTCTATTTACAAAACTTTTACCCCAATTTAAACAAAATGTATGTTTCTTTCTTATGTTCAATGTATACATGTATATTTTAAATTGCGACTATCTATAGTTCCGTAACTTTCTATCCAGGTGTATAAACGAATGATCGACAAGTGTGTACATTTTTGTTAAATCAATACTTCTTGTATGTTTCAAACTGTCCTTCACTATTGACAACAAGTATATACTTACATTTTCCCAAATTTACCCGTGGAAAAAATATGTAAATAGATTTTTATTTTATCATTTTTTTTTTTTTTTGGAATTATTAAGATTTTTTTGTAAATAATATTCTTTACACCAGAAATGTTATTTATAAGCAAGCGTATGAGTTAAGTAATGACTAATATATCACTATCGGACACGCAAGACAGAGATGTATATTATACACCTGATAGTTCAAAATAGAAAGTTACAAGTTATCGGCCGTGTACACTGATCAATACCCTCAGAAGTGAAACGATGCATGAACTTGCAAGCCCAACAGGAAATCGCTTGAATACCTGGACGTGTCACCTCACAATACCTTTGGGAGTAATACCTTTAGCCATGCTGGTGATCAGATAAGGGAAGGCCCAAATTTATTCAAATAAGTTTATTGCATAATAGAATTATGAACAAATTAGATTTTCGAAAATAATTTTCACGGAACACTTATTCATGATCATTAATGAATTTGAACTTTGACTTTTTAACTAATTTCCATATAAACAGTTTAAAAACGACAGACCATGGTTATTTAAAAAATAATAACATTTTCCGTATCAAGTTAGTAAGTCGGATAAAACAACCGTACGATTGAAAAGATATCGACACGCAATTACGACTACATTAGGTTACTATAGTTTTGGTCCTTTGTGGTTTATAGACCTATCGTGGTTTCTAAACGGAGAAGATATCAAAATGGCGGCACGCAGAGAATTAAAATGGATGGTGATCTCTTATCCAGCAGAATAAAACTTTAATACTTATGAATTTGAGCTTTTACACAGAATGGACATAGTATCAATTTTTGATTTTTTGCGAAGTTTCCTTTAATTTCCACAGGTAAAGTTACCTGTGACCTAATTAGATAAATAATGACTAAAACAACATATTTTAACAACATCTATTGCTCTTCCCATAATCTCCCATGTTGGATAGCCAGAATAGTATAATACAAAATGTAGGAATAGCCAGAAGACACCCATTTTAGCTACTCGAGTATGCAGGTATCTATACATTCTCGGCTTTCAAATTTTAGTTCAAGATAGCTTGTTTCAATGTCAAATACCATGACCTAAATATTAATAGTCTTGAAGATCAGAAAATTATTTTTTTATGGAGTATACCGATAGTCTAGGTAGTCCCGGGTATTTATGAGACAACATTGGTAATGAAAACAATCGGAATCGCATGAACTCCAAGTGGAGTAAACCCTAAGTTTCATCGACAGAAAAGATGACAATTATAGAGTATGGATATGAATATTCAACACAATAATTGTAGCCTCAAGATGAAAAACTTGTTTCTTATATCATATGATAAGGCAGTATACCGATGTTCAGTTAACTCCTCACAAGTCCAGTTATAAACTGAGACTACTATTACACATATGAAATAGTAGTCGGGTGTTTTAAGACAAAATTAGTAATGAAAAATACCTTTTCTTTGAAATAATTTTATTTTCAAGAAATTCCATATTAGAAACACTTAATTATAACACTTGATACATGTTTTCAAACAAAAAAACGACAACCATTTTGTTACATAAATTTCATATAAATAATTATTTTTATTTAAAGGGAAAATTCGCGATTTTTCACTTATCATCTTATTATGTTCATAATACCATAAAAAACATATTCACCAAGTTTTATTTTGATATGAAAAGTAATAAAGAAGAAAATTGGGAATTATTAATTTTATTTATCCAAACTTCCTGACTTATGTGACGTAGTTTAAGTCTTTTGCATGCCGGGAGTGAAATTAATCTCATTTAAGTCTTGTTCGTTAACCATCTAATAAAGCGATTTAAAGCGCATCGACGACTTTCGGTGTAGCTATTAACCAACTAAAATAGGTGGTAGCCATGCAACTTTTAAAATTAGATTGTAGGATTTATGTTTTAACGATTTTGATACGAATTTTAGTTATAAAGTAAATCATACAATAAAACATTTTTATGATTTTTTCCCGACAAATACTTTAAACAAACATAGAAACTGACATGATCGATAGTGTATTAAAATACTTGTTTGTATTGACCTTTTTGCTTCAGTCCAGCAAATATTACTTGTACTGTGGAAATAGAATGTGTATTGTTATGTGACACTTAGTGAATGTTGAATTCGTGGTTAAACTCAAGGTAATTAAAAGATTAGCATTCTGTAATTGTAATCTTTTGATCTTCATTCAGTGAATTGTAGCCGTCACGGTTTACCGTTCCAGGTGTGAACAACATTTCGTATGAATGATAAACGGGAGTGCTGGTTTTAGACACAGAAAATATAAAAAAAGAATTAAAATTAATTTAGTGGAGTAATTAAGTCGCACAATAACTGGATAGTCGTTGTATATTTTTATATTTTGCGTAAGCTCACTTTTAAATGAATTATGACCGCCGATACTTTTGTAACGATGAAATACTGAATTAATTTAATTGAATAAATTTATAAATAATAATAGCCTTCTGAACACGAGTGTATGAACTAAAAATTGTGCTATTTTAAATTAGAATCGGTAACCTTGAATATTTGAAACAGATCATTACCAATTGCAATTATAGAATTTAGTCCATCCAAAACGATCTTTATTTACATATTCAGGAATTAATGTTCTCATCAAAATATTTTAAATCTCACAACGCATAAATACTTCAGCTATTTGAAAAAAAATTGACAAAAAATTTAAGGATCTTCTTGGAATGGAATCGAAAAATTACGAACAAATATTCTTTTCAGGTGTGAAAAACATCAACAAAATTTATACATAATCGGGAATGTCCCTATTAAAATAGTCTTCGTCTCACAACGTATAATACTTTAGCTATTTGACCAACGATGTTTAAAAAAAAGACAGAACCAATTTGATGTCATCTTTCCCTATTTTTGTATATAATTATAAGTCTGTTTTAACTGGCAAGAATACCCCTAAAGCGGACAAGCAGTTTATTCTTTAAATTTCTGTTATTGAATACCAAGAAAGAAAATAAATCCCGAAATTAATTTGAAACTTTGATACTCAATAGTTTTCCTGGAAAAATCACATCCCTTGGGGATAATCAGTTTACGTCCAGTGACATATATATAACATACATGTCGGAACAGGAAATTTGGCATAAAACACTTTCAGAACCATGTTCACATTATTATCCATTATACCCAACAATTGTGATGATGACGAATTTCTTCCTTTGTTCCGAGAACAATCTAATTGAAATATAAATCTGTGATTTTACGATGTCCATAACTTCGATGAACCAAAGCAAGTTAGATATCGACCTGTATTTAAATCAAATTTGTTCTCTTCTTCTTCTTTGGTATACAATAGTCCATCGACATCCGATGATTACATACTGTTGGCATACGTGGACTAGTCTATTTACAAAACTTTTACCCCAATTTAAACAAAATGTATGTTTCTTTCTTATGTTCAATGTATACTTTCCACAGGTAAAGTTGCCTGTGACCTAATTAGATAAATAATGACTAAAACAACATATTTTAACAACATCTATTGCTCTTCCCATAATCTCCCATGTTGGATAGCCAGAATAGTAAAATACAAAATGTAGGAATAGCCAGAAGACACCCATTTTAGCTACTCAGTATGCAGGTATCTATACATTCTCGGCTTTCAAATTTTAGTTCAAGATAGCTTGTTTCAATGTCAAATACCATGACCTAAATATTAATAGTCTTGAAGATCAGAAAATTATTTTTTTATGGAGTATACCGATATTCTAGGTAGTCCCGGGTATTTATGAGACAACATTGGTAATGAAAACAATCGGAATCGCATGAACTCCAAGTGGAGTAAACCCTAAGTTTCATCGACAGAAAAGATGACAATTATAGAGTATGGATATGAATATTCAACACAATAATTGTAGCCTCAAGATGAAAAACTTGTTTCTTATATCATATGATTAGGCAGTATACCGATGTTCAGTTAACTCCTCACAAGTCCAGTTATAAACTGAGACTACTATTACACATATGAAATAGTAGTCGGGTGTTTTTAAGACAAAATTAGTAATGAAAAAAATGGTAATCGCATGAACTCCAAATGGAGTGAGACATTGAAAGAACAGGTGATAATTACAGAGTATGGTTATAACAGAGGGGGCGAAAGAAACCAAAGGGACATTCACACTCATAAGTCGAAAATAAACTGACGAAGCCATGGCATAAAAAAGACCAAAAAAACAAACAACAGTATACAAAACACAACAAAGAAAACTAAAGACTGAGCAATTCGAACCCCACTAAAAACGGAGGTGATCTCATGTGCTTCGGAAAGGTACGCAGATTCTGCTCCAAATGTGGCATCTTTACTTTTGCTCATGTAATTACAAATCCGACGATAAGTCTAAATCGGTAGGTCACAATCGAGGAAAAGAGGACGGGATTGTGGTTACGACAATTGGAACATATCAACGGTCAACCAACTCGTAATGGCGTCCGTAAAATTTGCGGAGGGAAGATTTAGTTAACATTTTCTTAAATACAATTTCATGTTATAAGAATAATAGGTTTCCAACTCCAACGAGAAAATTTGAACATTCCATTCTTGAATATTTCGTTTGTCAAAATTTAGAAATTATTGGGAAACTCCCTTAGGCAAAGTTGACCTTGAGTGGCTCAGTTTGACCATACTTTTTCCTATTTTTATGACAAAAACTCAAAAATTACTCTGTAAAAACATGATTAAATTTAATAGCCTTAGTGGACCATTTGATTTTCAGTGGGAGGAGTTTTTCTGATAGAATATTCATTTTACACCGGTTGATAGCACTTTTCATTTATTTAGCGCGAAAATTATTTTCACTTTTTTCAACTTTTTCTTGCACAGTCCTGTAGGACAAAATATTCATTTTCATTATTTCGTGGACAAGGTTATTTTTACAGTTAGTACCAGTCCATACTATTCATTTCCATAATCACCATATGTGTGACTGGGGAATAGTAATATGGTTACTCAGATCTTCTTCCGATCGGCCGTAAAACCCTTCCAAAGTAGAGCGTCCGGTTGGCTCCGTCTCGAACGGCCTCTATTAAAGGACCTACCAATTGTATCTATTGTGTTTTTCTATTGTTATGCTGTTTTAGCAACGTAATCGTGACATCTTTAGAACTCTCGAAGTTCTCCAAATCAATAGAACGATTTTCTTAAGGTACCGTCCATTCATCTTCTTGGTACAAACCATTCTTTTTATTACTTTAATAGAAAAACAAAACATTTTGTGTTCAATAACGTGCAGGAACATTTGTAAAACTCCATGTTGAATCCCATGCACTTCATTTTCAAGAATTCAAATAATTTTCTCACTTCCCTCCTGGAACAAATACATTTTTTTCTTAAAAAAAATCAATTTACACAATTATCTCCCCTTCCCCAAAAAAGAAATTTAGAAAAATAAAAAAATATGAATTGGTCTACGCCTAACTGATACAAAAGTTAACAGAGAAATTTTTAATTCAATTCTATTTAATGTACATGTAAATTACGTGTACATGTTGTTTACTGATGTGAATAATTTTCATGTACAGGTAATTAAAATCGATGTACAGATGAGAACAAATTTAATGTGAAACCAGTGTTCACTACATTTACAGTACACAGCGTTTGGTGTGAACACGACCTAACTCACACACGTCATGTATCCATGTTTGTTGAAATGATTGGCCAATCTGAAAAACTTTTTTAAAAAGTATGACAAATGCCAAGTTCTTATTTTGGACCTTTAACAGTCTAATTAAAATTGCTGGCAAAGCCTTAGGAATAACTTCAAAGAAATAACAGTCTGCGTTTCAAAAACCTAGAATATACCTTACAGTTCAAATAAGTTATTTTTCTATGGTGCCAGGATCACATTATTTATTAATGAAAATTGGGACAAAAAATATAACATGAAAAATATTCACCCTACTGCTAATCACATGGACTTCCAGTGAGGATTCAAAAGACCAACAAAATTGTTTGTTGATTATCTCAATTCACCTGTCTATCATTATCTAGCTTGTTTGCTGATTCTCTTTTTCCATAATTGTTTTCTGAATAATAGCTAATAAACTGTTAACACAGAGATATGTCTTGCCTTTTTGTTATTTTAGTAATGCAAATGTTGAAATCAAAATAGCAATACTTTAACATGTAAGTTTAATATGCAAATATTCAAAGTCAATGAACCATGACTGAAGGTACATGGCTAAACAATCTCCATGGAAATGAGATGTGCCAATGCTAATACAATTGCATACCAAATACCATCAACTTATCATAAGTCGTTCCTTTAAACAAACCTAAACACAAACATGAACTTGTAAACTATGTAAAAGTTTCAAAGTCAATGAACCATGATGAGAGTGTGGGACTATATAATCTCCATGGAAATGAGACAAGCCAATGCTTATACAACTGCATACCAAATATCACTGACTTAACATTAGTAGTTCATCTTAAACTGATCTAATCACAAACTAATACATGTTAACTAAGCAAAAGTTTCAAAGTCCATAGACCATGACTGAGGGGCGGGGCCAAAAAATCTCAATGAAAATGAGATATGCCAATGCTTATACAACTGCATACCAAATATCATTGACCTACCACTAGTTGTTCCCCATAAACTGACCTAATCACAAACTTAATACATGTAAACTTAGCAAAAATTTCAAAGTCCATAGACCATGACTGAGAGGGTGGGGCCAAAAAATCTGCATGGAAATGAGATATGCCAATGCTTATACAACTGCATACCAAATACCATTGACCTACCACTAGTGGTTCCCCATAAACTGGCCTAATCACAAACTAATGCATGTAAACTTAGCAAAAGTTTCCAAGTCCATAGACCATGACTGAGGGGGGGCCAAAAAATCTCCATGGAAATGAGATGTACCAATGCTAATACAACTACATACCAAATATCATTGACCTACCACTAGTGGTTCACCAGAAACTAGACCTAATCACAAACTAATACATTGTTGACGCTGCCACCACCACCGACGCCAGAAACAGCATACCTATGTCTCGCTTTTTGACTCCGTCAAGGCGAGACAAAAACCTAAAATATTCATTAAAAACATAATTAATGAGTCAAGTCTTTGATTTATTGATATAATTTTCCTTGATGAACATTTTGCTGTTTACAATTTATATCAATTATAATTTTCAAGAAAATAGGTTTGAACAAACATTGTCATTTAATGGAAAGTAACTCCTTCAAGTTAGTAATGGAAGGATTGTGGATCTTGACATTTTAAGCATGTTTTACTCTATTTTACTTATTTTTAAGATATTAGACAATAAGCAGCATTTTACTCGTATGTTCTATTTCTAGCCATGGCAGCCATGTTGGTTGTTTGTTTGGTTGGCAGGGACAAAAATAAAACTTGGTACAAGATACATGGACTAATACAGGCATAGTTTGGGAATTTGGTTCAGTGCTTTCAAAGGATAACTACAAAGTACAGTAACAGCAAAAATTTTTTTAGTGCAAAAGGTTTATCATTTAAAAATAAAAGATTATTTTGTAAAATTTTAAATAGAATCAGAATGTACCAAAAGGAGAATCAAAACTCATAAGTTAAAGAGAGAATGACAAGGTCATGCAAAATATGAAAAATAATGAAAAGACAAAAAATAGTCTTCAAAATAATACATAAATAAATTAAAGACTAAGCGACACAAACCCCCCAAAAAAGGGGTGATCTCAAGTGCTCTGGAAGTGTAAGCAGAAAAGTGTACTGAGGTATTGGTCATTAGGTGGATGGTAATCTCATAGACCGCTAGTGCTTCAGAATGAACAAGAAATGTGTCCATAGTACATGGATGCCCCACTCGCACTATCATTTTCTATGTCCAGTGGACCGTGAAATTGGGGTCAAAACTCTAATTTGGCATCAAAATTAGAAAGATCATATCATAGGGAACATGTGTACTAAGTTTCAAGTTGATTGGACTTCAACTTCATCAAAAACTACCTTGACCAAAAACTTTAACCTGAAGCAGGACAGATGGACGAACGGACGAATGAAGGAATGGACGGACATACAGACCGAAAAACATAATGCCTCTCTACTATCGTAGGTGGGGCATAAAAACAGATCTTGCCTCACATGTGGCATTGTTGTGTTGCTCATTGTAAGTACAAATTCTGTGTTATGTCTTATTCTGTATAGTCACAATCAATGAAAAGAGGACTGAAGAAAATCAATTGGAACATATCCATGGTCACCTATGACACAGATAATCCATAAGGGTCAAACAACTCATGATGGCATCCATTTAAGCTTTCCAAGGGATGACTTCAACTTTACCACTAGGAACCATTTGTTAAATAGCTTCTTTATAGACAGCAACCCTCTTTCAAGGAAATCATATCAACTAGCATGAATATGTTCCATATGCAGGCACTGCTGGGATGTTGCTACATAGAAATGGAATGCTCAAAAATAAGATGAAATCATCTCTTTTGTCGTATAGTTTTTTTCTTAGCAATCAACTTAAAAGGTGCAAAGACTGAAATAAAGAAAATTTGTGAGACTAGGAAATCTGAAAACAAAGTATTTTTGCATAGAACATAGAAACGATTTAAAAAGATTTTAAGTGTATATATTTTATTGCACATTACATAAACAGGATTTTAATAATATATCACCTCATAATAAATACATAATATATAATCATTTGTCATCTTATATTTTCAATTTGCACTAACCAGTATTTTCAATTATAACAAACAAGTCTTGAAAACAAAGATACTGTTCATATATAGTGAATAGCCATAAACAAATTACTAAAAAGCGCACATTTTTAAGTGGGACATTGTTTTATATGTTCAATCATTTTTTTTTCAAATATGCCTTTTCACTTTAGAATAAGTTTGAATGGACAGATTTTTCAACTATTCTTAATTTCTTAAAAAAACAAAACAATATATTTGCTTAGTCTGAAAGTGATTCAAAATTATACAATGCTTTATTACGAATAAACAGTGAATATATCCAATCTTAGCTCTTCTTCCCATTTTAGTTTAATTAAAACACAATAATCAGAATAAAAATGTTTTATGTGACCCTTTTAGTGAGATAAGGATGTGTCTATTTCTTCTGACAGGCCTTATAAGCAGATACAAAAGGCAAGATGGTCCACAATCAATATCAGTAGAAATTGACATCCCAACAAGGGACAGTTTTGCACTATCTATAATAAGGACAACAAACAATAACCAGAGATTCTTATCCTACATCTTCATTCTGTCTGAACCCTTTATAGCATGTGTTACAACAATATATAACATAATGGTTCCTGGTTAAAGTAAGCATTAAAATAAAACTGCCATTCACCAAAATGTACAAAACTCAAATAAAGCAGTCTTTCTTTCAATAAATAAAGTTCAAGCACTACAGTTTTCTTCATTTTTCCATTCTTTTTCATACAATTCCAGCAATGTTACCTGTAAATATAATAATGATCATAATAATAATAATATAACTATAATAAAAAATGTTAAAAATTGAAACAAACAACTGAAAAAACTTTTTCATTTTATTTTCATACCAAACAATTTTTTTTAGAAGAAGAGCAAAAAAAAAAAGACTAGATTCACCTTTTAACCATGTACAGGAATGTTTGAAAGGGTTCATCTGTCTGTCTGTCATTATTCTGTTAGATAAACCATGTCTCAAAATATTCTCTGTTACTTTTTTTCAAATGTTGTTTGTTACACTGTATAACGGTACAATTTTCAGACCGAAATGTAAAATATTTAATTAGAATCTAGCCTTTAAAATTCCTTATTCAGTTTTGCAGATATTTTATCATTCCATACCATGTATAGATGTGAAACAAGGCCTTTGAATTATGAATTCACTAAAGCTCCAATTCTGAAGCCAAAATTGATGCAGAATAGGCTAGTGTAGTGCTGGGATAACTATAGTGCAATGGCATCATTTCTAGGTACATTTTGCCTGGAAATTATTGTAGTTACCACTTGGAAGAAACATTTGTCCATTTATAACAAGAATGGTAATATGTAGGTAAAAAGGCATAAATATGTGTTTTAGAATCACAATCTCCCTAATCTCCCAAACAAACTTATCACAAGTATACAGAGGCAGGCTGTGTGATTCAACTACAGAACAAAGTAAGGCATACTAAAAGTTCATTTTGTACTTTTGTCTGATATAAAAAAAAATCTAAATGGCAAAGCTAAAATATTGTTACTATCAATGAGGTATTTATTATATAGAAACCATTTGATAAATATGTAAGACACAATTGTTCTTAACAGAAATATCTTACACCTAATGCAAAACTTAATCAATGCCCACAAGCATAAAATGTAGGTTTATTCAAGAACCTAGTTTTACAATTTACAAGCATTGATATCCCAATGAAGTGGTAAAATAATGCTTTCCAAACAATATTGACCTACATATGAAAATAAACAAATTCACTCAAGCAACTTAGAGGCAAAACTTAGCATAGGCATTCAAGCGTTCCAAGCATTAAATGCAGGTCTTGGTGAACTTAGTTGAACACTTTATGACAATTGTGATTGTAAAATATTGTGGGCTTCACATTTTTCTATGTTTAAAATGTAGGCCTGTTTAATAGACCACTTTCGAGTTATGTCCTTCACCGGAAAAGTTTATCAATTATGTGTGCCTTTATGACGTCATTTACCAGATAGAGGGGATTGCCTGTATTCCTGCACTATTTTTTAAGTTCATCAAGCTTCTTTGTGATTGTCATTATGCAGGATAAACTAGAAATAATGTTTGTTCAGTAGGTAACTAATCACAATACCCTTATGACAGCAGTGCTAATTATCAATTATAAGAATTTAATTTGCCAAATAATTCGTGCAATATAGCATCATATTTTTTTCAACCACTCAGTCAACATGGGAAGGAACTGAAATGTTCTGGAGGTATGATTTTCTATATCTATGAGGATATCATTGGTGAAAAATCACTGACATACCATCAAAGGTTTCAATGAAATTAACTTAAATGCAAAACTTATTTTTTATCTGAGAGTGAATGTTGAGACTTGCAAAAAGACCTGGGAAAATCATAATAGTACAAGAAATAAAATTATAAGAATTTCAAATGCCAATTTATATATTTGTGTTTCCAGCCTTCCATAAGCTTGCAAAACTGTATAATGTGGATTCAAATAATATGTCTTTCTAAAACAGGATTTTTATTCTTCAAATGTGACATGCACAAGTCCATGAGGTTAAAACATAACAATTATAATATGTCTACAGGATTTGAAAACAGATTTAGTATCAACAATTAAGGTGAAACTTTTACAGTACTAAATGTGCATATTAATGTTTAAATGGTTATTGGAAGGGGACATCTGTTTTCCTGGTTCTTCCCATATCCCTCTAAAGAAAGAATATATGCATTTTTCTTTCGAGTTAGGTATTGGAAACACTACATTTACATGGGCCAAATTTCTTTAATCATGAATTTCTTCATTTACCGATTCTTAATTATCAATAATTAAAAAGAAATAAAGTGCAATAAAACAAGTCTAATTCTAAGATTAGCCTATGAGATTTTAGGAAATAGAAGCAGGATTTAACCAGGTGTTTGGATTGTTCTATCAACTCACCACTGGTATCATGTTCATTCACTAAAACTTTGAAAGTTGATGGTGTCAACATAAATTTATACTCTTAAGAAAATTGTTTCAAAGAAATATAATTCTTTCAATTTTTTTCAAATTACACCTAAATAGTTTGTATAGTTTGTACAAATTAAGTTTCATTTTATGTTTGGTTGATATGCCACCAATTTATCATTGCTAATAATATACATTCTTCATTAAAAATAGTAAATATAGAAACTTATAGGTGTCACAGGTTCTACAGTTCTATCCTTCTATTACCTGTTTAATAAGATTGGTTTATAATGACAATCGGTACTCCTACAACAAGTAGCACCAGTAAACAAAAACCTATATTTATTAATGGTCTACCTAATAATCAAGCAAACTAAAATGTATTGTACTACACACAGTCAAATAATTCAGCTGTAAGTAGAAACTTAAAATATCCTAATATATGTTCTATGTTAAGTACCATAAGGAAAATGATGTTGAAATTTCAAAATTAATCTTTTCACATTTTCTGTGAGGACTCATGAAAGCCTTGTCATAATGTTGTATTAAGGAATAAATAAAATATCATATAATATTATCAGTTTATTCTAAATATTATGAAATGAAGAAAAAAAAAACAGGTTATAAGAGTGTTCTGTAAAATAAATTTATAATGTTGCAATGTGAACTAATTCCTATGCACCAGATTTAAATTAATTTCCACTGGCTGTATATTTTACAGGAACAACCAGATACTCCATAAAGGTATGAGGTTAAAAAAATTGATGATATATGAAAAAAAAATTAACACTTTTGAAATAAAGTCGCGAAAAAAAATTCAATGAACTACATCTGAGCATCCATTACTTTTAAAGTAGCTTTATGTTTTATAGCCCTTTTAACACTGTTTTTTATAATTATGTATTTTGTAAAAGCAAAGCATACAATTCTCAGATCTTACTCTATTCAATTGTACAAAACCTGTTTTGGAAGTGTTCTGTTTCTTCATAGCTTCATATCTTATTCAAATTAACAACTTACAAAATTACATTTTTTTATCTTAAGTAAATTTGGTTAACTAATTTAGATATTTCCAGAATCACTATATTATGAAGATCAATGGACACTGCTTTAAATGATCATTTTGGAGAGAAGTTATCATTTAGAAAAAATATTAACAAAAAGAAAGAAAGCTAACAAAAAAATAAAAGTTGTCCTATTATTCATTTTAACAATAAAATAGTATGGTTGAATACCTTTTCCTGTCTTTAGATTTTGGTCCTCCTATGGATTTGAAGTGGTCATAAAAGCTCATTGTTACGTCAATCATTAGGTCCTGTGTACATTCTGGAAGCTCTGAGGTAAATCTACCTGTGAAAACAATTCAGTTGTGATATCAAGTTTATTGTTTTTCACAATCAGAAATAATAGGTAAAAGGTGTTACTGATAATAAGGTTTAAGTACAGAACAAAACTCCTAGAATTATTAATTTGTACAGTAGTTAAAGAGGTTGAAGCAACAAGCTTGCTAGTGAGTGGTGTCCACAAAATAATATTGTGTTAATGTTCTGATTTAAATGTGCACCATGAAAGAATGTATACTTTACAAGTTTTACCATGTGCATGATCGATAATTTACTCTATCATTATGTGTTCTCTAAAGAAATGTACTTATGATGTCAGTTTTTGACTGATATGGACCCTGGTGCAAATGTTTGCTTTCAATAATGCTTCAGAAGTGTTAAACACAAGATCAAGACACATACATGTTGTTAGGATCCCTTATTTACAAGTGTATAATACAAATATATTAATTCTTTGCCTTGGATTAAGATTAGCTCCCAACGTTTTCAAACAGTCACTCTTGTCCTCAGTAATTTCCTTTTTTTCATTTGATAACAGCATCAAAGAACACTATTACATGTTGAAAAAAATAAATGTTGTATAAAGCAGCATAATTCAATAAATGCTTTATACTGTATGAAATTAAATAAATGGATTTGAAATTTCACCTTTAAACAGAGAAAGTTATTGAAAATCTTAACAATTAAATCACTTCTTTAATATTTAATCTTCAATTTTACTTTTGAGAAAAAATATCTCTACATTACAAATATTTTTGGTGTATAATTTTTAAAAAGCAATTTGTTACTGTCCAAGATATAAATAAAATATAGTTTGTCTATGGCATCTAGATTCCCATTTCTCCACCTAAAAGCAAAACCTAACTGGAGCAGACAAAGAATGTATAAATTGCAAACTCTTCTCTCGTAAAAGGAACAACATAAGCAAAGTGTTGATTCAAATTATTTAATAAGCAATTATTTTGTGTATACAGTCAAACCTGCCTTAGAAACCCCCTTAATATTAAGAACTTCAATCTTATCCAATCTTATTTATTTCTCCCAAACTTTTCTCATTTTATTTCACTTCTGTATCATGTAAACTTGGCTAACCCACAATGGAAAGCATTGGCATTAAAACAAAAGATTAAAGAGGTCGAACTGCTTGTTCCAAGGACCTGATCAAAACTTGCCAAGATATTTGGAGTAAAAAAAAACGATCTCAGGGAAAGAAAACAAAAAGAAGTCCTCAATGATACGAAAATAATGTTCCAGGATAACAAAAGTGTCACATCACTAAAAATATATGAAGTACTTTTTATTCTCATTTTAAAATATATGACAAATTTTACTTTTTTATATATATCATAACTTAAATTGTTTGAAATAATTTATAAGGTAGCTTCTATTCCACCTGTTTATTTTGACCTTTTAGCAGTTGCCCTTGTAAAATCATAAAAGACAGGTTTTACTGTATTTATTTCATTACTCTTTTCTATTGCATTATACCTGGAGAACCAGAAAATACTGTGAAAGGAGGAACTACAGTTTCTGGAGGAAGAACTGTGTTGTCAGCTATGGCACAACAATCTTTCAATACACATCTTCTTCCCTAAAATAGAATTTATCTTACTTGACTTTTAATATGATAAAAGTTATTGTTTAATCTCAGCATGCTTCAGTTTGTTATTTTTATTAAAGTTTCAATGCCACTTTTTTTCACTTTTCTTCCTGCAGTTTCCTGAAGGTCAGTTTAACCTTAGTGTATTGTATATTACTGACCTTCAGTAAGTAAGTAACTAACACTGTATGCACACCTTTTACAAACTGCTACCAAAGCATTACTTTATTTTGCTGTGGAAATCCATCAAAGAATGCTATACTATATAGTACATAAGACTCACACTGCACTAAAAAACAATCTCTAATAATATTTTACAAAAATAATAACTGGTGATAACAAAAATTATACATTGTCTATTATGACGGATGTAGGATTAATGTCAAGCAAATAATATTTAAATCATATTCAGGACCATATTGATTTCCTTTTATTAGTATTTTGTACTAAGAACATTAATTCTGCTTTATAAAAAACCAACATTTTATAGTGCTAGCTTAATAAGATAGTAGTCTCCCAGAACTCCACATGGACACATCTTTAATCACTTTGAGCTGGCAATAGTTTGCTCTTACCCTAAACAGACAAGCAAATACCAATATTGAAGTCTTTGACTTGCTTCATGTGGAACCAATGGCCTTATTATGGACTTCATCCAAGCAAACACTTTACCACAAGTACAGGAAGATGATTCGTGTCTATAATGAATGACTATAGGAAATCCTTTTGAACACATGTTTATATCATTACTATAACTCTCTTGAACCACTTTGCCCTGTTGCATTCAATTCATTTACACAAAACTCATTCTCTTCTTATTAATGGCACTTTCTTGTCCATTATTTGTTTCATTAACTAGTCTGTTACTTTGTACACATACATTTTGACATATGGGTTATGGTTAATGATTTACCAGGCTGTATACTGTTTCATTAACTAGTCTGTTAATTTATACACATACATTGTGACATATGGGTTATGGTTAATGATTTACCAAGCTGTACACATACATTGTGACATATGGGTTATGGTTAATGATTTACCAAGCTGTACACATACATTGTGACATATGGGTTATGGTTAATGATTTACCAAGCTGTACACATACATTCTGACATATGGGTTATGGTTAATGATTTACCAGGCTGTATACTTACAATTACACAATTTTTACCAATATGAACAAAAGAACCAACTTGGGCTGCATTCACAATGGAGTCTTCACCAATAAATACATTATCTCCAATATGAATAGGGAAAAATGCCACCCTACAATAAAAGTTGTAAAATATAATAGTTCAACCCAAAATCAAAATTAAAATATTTGTTGCCAAATAAAATTTAACCAATGTACATGTACCAACCCTTAAAGTTATAAAGTGGTATTATATTCCGCAAGATTATATTCTTTTGTTTGTTTGTTTTTTTTTTTGCATTACAATTGTTTTAAGCTTTTAAAGAATAATGGAAACCACTATGGTTAGACATTATATAATGAATGACTTATGAAGAGGAAAAAGTGTAACTTAAAGAAATTCTAAATCTTGTGAATGAAAGTCTTTTTCTTTAAAAGTAATAGAAATAAATATAAGCAATTTTATTCTCTATATTTGCGGAAAATAAAATGAAAAAATACATAAATCAGACCCTTGTTTTTCTCTTTTGAATTGTTTCCCCTTTTTTTCATGTCTTGTCTTTTATAGCTATGTGGTTCGAGTTTTACTCTTTGTTGAAAACTGCATGGTGACCTATAATTTACATCTTCGTCCTTTGGTCTCTGGTGGATAATTGTAGTTGTCTCATTGGCAATCATACCACATCTCCTTATTTTATACAGAAACAAATAGAATTGTATGTTTTCAATATATGAAAGTACTTCAATACCACAATTATCTTGAACAGTATTTATAATTACCTACCCTTTGCTAAACTTTTTAAATGGAGGTCGTATAACAGCTTTTCTACTAACAATACAATGCCGTCCTATTCTGACATTAGCTAAGTCTCCTCTTATAACACAATCTGTCATTATAACTGTCTGAAAAATAAACAATCTGACCTTAGCTAAGTCTCCTCTTATAACACAATCTGTCATTATATATAACTGTCTGAAAAATAAACAATCTGACATTAGCTAAGTCTCCTCTTATAACACAGTCTGTCATTATAACTGTCTGAAAATATAAAAATCTGATATTAGCTAAGTCTCCTCTTATAACACAGTCTGTCATTTTAACTGTCTGAAAATAAGAACAATCTGACATTAGCTAAGTCTCCTCTTATAACACAGTCTGTCATTTTAACTGTCTGAAAATAAGAACAATCTGACATTAGCTAGGTCTCCTCTTATAACAGTCTGTCATTATAACTGTCTGAAAATATAAACAATCTGGCATAAGCTAAGTCTCCTCTTATTACATAGTCTGCCTTTATAACTGTCTGAAAATATAAACAATCTGACATTAGCTAAGCCTTGTCTTACAAATAATGGTCACTGTATGACCTTCAACAATGACCAAAACCCATACAGCATAGTAAGATATAAAAGGCAAATAACAAATGTAAAACAATTCAAACAAGAGAAAACAAACAGCCTGATTTATGTACAAAACAATAAACGAAAAACAAATATGATAAACAGCAACAAACAACCACTGATTACAGGCCCCTGACTTGGCACATAAAGATTGTAGTGGGGTTAAACATGCTTGCTGGCCCCAAACACTGCACCTAACCAGGACAGTGGTGTAACAGTACAGCATAAGAACAAACTATAATAAACTGTTAACAGAGATATGTCTCACCTTTTGTAATTTTGATAATGCAAATGTTGAAATTAAAATAGCAATACTTTAACATGTAAGTTATGCAAATATTCAAAGTTGATGAACCATGACTGAAAGTACATGGCTAAACAATCTCCATGGAAATGAGATGTGTCAATGCTAATACAACTGCATATCAAGTACCACTGACTTATTATAAGTTGTTCCCTTTAAACAAACCTAAACACAAACGTTAACTTGTAAACCATGTAAAAAAGTCAATGAACCATGATGAGTGGGTGGGGCTATATAATCTCCATGGAAACGATACTTGCAAATGCCAATAAATTTGCATACCAAATATCATTGACGTAACATTAGCAGTTCATCTTAAACTGATCTAATCACAAACTAATACATGTAAACTAAGCAAAAGTTTCAAAGTCAATAGACCATGACTGGGGAGCGGGGCAAAATATTCTCCATGGAAATGAGATGTGCTAATGCTTATACAACTGAATACCAATTAACATTGGCCTACCACTAATGGTTCCCCTTGAACTGACCTAATCACAAACTAATACATGTAAACTAAGCAAAATTTTCAAAGTCAATAGACCATGACTAAGGGGGCGAAGCCAAATAATCTCCATGGAAATGAGATAAGCCAACACTTATACAACTGCATACCAAATATCACTGACCTACCACTAGTGGTTCACCATAAACTAGACCTAATCACAAACTAATACATAATACATTGTTGACGCCGTCACCACCTGAAACAGCATACCTATGTCTCACTTTTTGACTCTGTCAAGGCGAGACAAAAATCAGTTGAAAAGGGCTTAACTCATCAGATCAATACAAATACAAATACAATACAAAGCACAAAACACCATAACAAAAACACAAAAGACACAAAGTACAGATCTTAAAGAACTCCCAATTACTGAAAGCTAGTTCAAAGCCAATAACAACTAATATAACTGATAAAATATCATGTTTCTAAGACTAAAATATCAATCAGTACACATCCAAAATCCACTGGATTTAGTGTGAAGACGTCATTAACAGTGAGAAAAACATGACCCTGTAATAGTTTAAACTTACATGTGAATCATTTCTTCATCAAATTCAATGTTGACATAGTAAAACTTATCTACCTGAAACCTAAACCATCTTGAGTTCTTGACTGAAACCATTTTATAATTCAAATTTTTAACAAAGCTCCTATAGTTTTTCCAATTGATAACAGTCAAAAACTCTGTAAAAACTAATCTTTCATAGGCACTTACTCCATATACAGTTGTCAGATTTTTCGAATTTTTTTGGTTAGTAACATGAGTAAGAACGTGCCATCTTGATAATTTTAGCAATTGTAAACTTTTAATCTAGCAATATCAACTTTAAATGGACAATCACTTTAAAAAACAGGTTAACACTTTTTTTTTTTTTTTTTTCAGAGTAGATGGAGCTTGTGGTGCTGACCATTTTCCCCCTGGTAGTTTATTGCTAATTGCTCTAGTTTTTGAGATATTAGCAAACAAAATATCTTTAACTCTATGTTCAATTTTTAGCCATGTTGGTTGATCAATATGGGTGTTATATGATATCCTATAGATATTAAAGCAGACCAACTTTGGTCTCAATCCATTTGGCAATTTCAGTGGCAATTTTTAAAAAGAAGTTTCCTCACAACGTATGGATAAAAGTTGCAAAGTGATGGCAATAGCAAACACTGCCCTACAGGTCAGGTGAGCTATAAATGCAAGTTTACAAATTCAGTCAAAGGACGTTTTTGCATTTACATAAATAAGCACAGCAAAGATTTCCAAATTTACAGTTAGCATACCTTTCCATTAATAACTATATTCTGACTTCCACACAAGACTGACTGACGACTGACTTTATTTCCAGATGCCTAGAAGGATAAAAAAATTATTTTAAAATTATTTTCAGGGTTCTCACTTGGGATTTCTTAAGGCAAGTGCAGGGACTCGTCATTTTTGGCCATGACGAGTCCAACAGTGAGAACATGAAATTTTATTGCTATAAGAATTATTATTTCAGTTTCCATGACAAAATAGAGTAAGGAAATGACATGAAACACAGATAAATCTTTTGTTATGTAATGATGATATATGTGCTCAGTTGATACAACATTTTACAATCTTGATGCATCTTTGGACTCATAAGTTTTGAAAATGAAGAGTTGAGACAGATTTTCATTAGTCCAGGACTCATGGACTCACCTTAGTGAGAACCTTGAACTTCTTTTAGGTTCTGCATGAAATTCTTGAACAATTGATATAATTTTGGAGGGGGATAATTTTTTTTACATTAAAACTAAATAGACGTGAGTACACTTTTGTTTATCTACATCTGGGAATAGTATATCTAAAGGGAAATGAATCTGATAGGCTTTTCAGTATAAAATTGATAAAATCTTAAACTTTACGAGACTTTGCGAGATTTATGGATTTTGGAAGCGTCTGATTGTAAAACTATCGGAACTGCTCAATAAATTAACCACATAATTCCAAATGTCAACAAATACATTGAATTGATAAGTTTTATTGTTAAGTAGATATATTTTGTCATATAACATGACCAATATAAGTGTGATTTATTTGATGTAAAGTGTTTAATAATGGTTTGTGAAATAGCAGTTACTGGGAATGCCATCAGCGCCAATTTTTTAATACCCCGTTTGCATTCTGTATCCTTCTGTGATGAAATGAATGGGACTATGACAAATTTGAAGTGACAGATTACAAGTCCGATATACTGGCATCACTTATTACTTAGTTTGAATGACATTTTATTGATATTATCAGAAATTATTAAGATAATAGCGAGTACGTATTTTACACATGTCCGTTTCCGTATCATGTCATTTATTAACTATGACCCGACAATAAAATCAGCTATAATTAGGTAGTGTCAAGTCCCGTCAATGTCTCTGAAGAACCTTGACATCATAAAGCAATCACTTTTTAATTATGACGTCAAATTTTGTAAATTATGATGCATTATTTTACAGGACCTTGTGTGATTTTAGTAATGCTAATAAATTTGCAAATGCAATTGTAAATAGGTCTATTTCCTGGAATCCAGGTCTGTTCGCCCTGATTCACATTTGCCCTAGTATCTGTTCGCCCTGGGTTCGTTCGCCCTAATACCTGTTTGCCCTGGGTCCGTTCGCCCTGATTTTTAGTTTGGTATGCTGTATTGTTGTATGATGTATATTATTTCAAATAAAATTATAACCTAATAAAGAACTTTCTTTTCAGACACAATTTCAACAATTTCACATCAATTTTTAACAATGAATTATCAGTTTGTACATGATATAATAGTTATATTTGCAATAAAACATATAGACAGAGAAAGTTAATTATTATAAAAAAAAATATGTTATGAACTATTAATGTTGATGACATTTCATATTTACCATATAAATATCTAAATATGTTAATAAACCATTATACTCAGTCTGTACCAAACTGTTTTAGGGTTTGTCTGACCGAAAAAGAAATTTGAACTTTTCTACTATATATATTTAACTAAAAAATCATAAAAGTTCTGTCTGACTGAATAATTTTTTGTCTGACATTTTGTCGGTCAAACAGAGTTTGGGATACACTGTATACTAATAATAGATTATAATAAAATTAATATTTTTTTTGTAAAAGTAGGGCAAACAGACCCAGAGCAAACATGTAATCCTGGCAAATGGACCCGATACCATTTACTGTAGATTCCCAGAACCTGTTTAGGATTTTCAAAAAAAATCATAAAAAGTAAAATAACAAATATACCAAACTCCAAGGAAAATTCAAAACGGAAAGCCCTTTATCAATACAAACAGACTTAAAATGGAACAAACATAATAATATTACAGCTTCAGCCACACAAAAGCTAAACTTTATCAAGAGAAATCTAAAGGTCAATTCCAAAACAGTAAAAGAAAGAGCATATACATCACTGGTTAGACCTAAGCTTGAATACATTAGCTGCGTCTGGGACCCTCATACCAAATTTCAAACACACCAACTTGAAATGGTCCAGCGCAGGGCAGCTAGGTACACTTGCAACAGATATCCTAACACCAGCTCCCTCAATGAAATGCTACAAACTCTATACTGGACAAACCTAGAAAAAAGGCAAATAAGAACACTGACACAAGAACAAGACAAAATCCACACAATCATTCCTACAGACCAATACAAACATCTAAAGACTCATACAAGTACTCATTTTATCCTAGAACAATATTGCAATGGAACCTTCTACCTGTAGCTGCAGTAAAATGTACTACACTAGACTGTTTCCGAGAACAGATCCCAATATCTGTTCTCAACAAACACCTACACATTTAAATTGATATTACGATGTATATAGTTTTAACCAAAATGTATAGTACAAAACAGAAGAAAAAGAAAATTATTTGAACTTTTACTTGTATATATTTAATTGTAAATAGAAATTATATATCCCACGCACGCGCGGCATAGTGACATCAGTGCCCAGCACGTTATCATCAGTATGTTGATGGAGTGCTGAACTATAAAGAAGAAGAAGAAATGGCAATAACAAAAGCTCAAACACATCAAACGAATGGAAAACAACTGTCATATTCCTGACTACGGTACAGGCATTAAGGTTCATGTGGACCCTTTGACTAAAATGGCTGCATTTCCACCTCAAAATTTACTCTGAGTACAGACAAACCTGTGCATCTTTAAAAATTTTAAGGCATAGCATGCCCTAGATAGATAAAATTCACATTTATTTTATGTTCTAGAAAATTAAAAACTTAACAGGATTTTGCAGTGCACTTTTTTCATTCATCCAGAAGGTGCCAAAATATACTAAGTCATTTGTAAGTTGTAAAAGAGGTTTGAGAACTTCCCCAGTGAACTGTATTGATTGGCATGGACAATAGATGGACAATAGATACCTGACAATAATTATTGATTCAAACTGTGTACCTGAGTGGATCATATCAAGTGAAACTCAACTGTTTGTAAATTTTATCATCTTCAGCAGGGACAAAAAAAGTGCACAGCAAAATCCAATCAAGTTTTAAATTTTCTAAAACATGCAATGCATTTGAATTTTATTTATCTAGGGCATGCTATGCCTTAAAACTTTTCCAGATGCACATGTTTGTCTGTACTCAGAGTAAATTTTGAGGTGAAAACGCAGCCATTTTAGACGAAGGGTCCACATGAACCTTAAGGAGCATACAAATTCCAACAGTTGTAATCATTTAAGTAAAAAAAGTAGCATAAGAAAAGTAAGACAAATATACATAAACCACTAGATAAAAACCAGTAAACTTTGGGAACTCAGTAGGTACAATGTAGCACCTCACTCATAAAATTATAGCTATAAGGTAGATTTTTCAAGTGTGTTAGTTATTTGTATGTTTTAGCAATTGACTCGTATTGAGATCTTCAAAAGACTGCTAAAATAAAACACATGGAAATAGTAACAAAATAATGTACAGTTTCAATATATTCTGCATTGTTGTAAAACACATCTTGAAGTTCCATTTTTCCTCCAAAGGAAAAATATCGGCGGAAATTGATTCAGTTATCCTTCCTGAAAACATGGAGAATAAAAGAAAGAACATAAGTTATAGTAATACAGTAGGACAGCTTATAAAAATCTAGTTATATATATATGTTAGACTCAGATCGACGTCCGTTCCTCAAATCGACGTCCAAATCTGACGTCACATTCTCAAATCAGTGTCCAATATTTTGACCCTCTAATCGACATCCAATGTGACGTCATGTATTGCGAAACGACGTCCGATATCAATAAATAATAAATTACTACAGGTATACATGTACATGTATAAGACTTTGATTGATTTTGGAACATTCAAATACGACATAAAAGATGAATTTTGGTCTGTTTGTTTTTTATGACAACCAAATTTTCAATTAGTTACAGATTTTCCATAGAGATTTTTTGTTCAACCCGAAAAGGGTAACAGATGTATTGATATTCATTTGCACAAGGTCGATTTCTATCCGACGCAGCATTATTGTTATTAGATTGATCTCTATTTATATCATCTGTATCGCTTTTCTTTATGTAAAGCTGTTTTAAGAAACTTATTGTCTTTATACATTACAAATCGTACTGACTTGGTAGACGTATGAGAAGGAACAACACAGTCAGTTACATCTCTTCCCAAAGAATCAACTAAAACAAGATAAAAGGACTAACATCGATAAATGATTACAAGACAACCACCGACATCTTATAACATATACATGTATATTAATATTTATCTTGATAGAAACTAATCCAATCGATCTACGTTGTCGAATGTCATTCATATTCATATTGATAAATGACATGTGAGTATCCGTCAATGAGAAAACATCCCAACGACTGAGAAAACCAAACGACATATAGAGGGCAACATTCAGTCTTCAACAATGGACAAACTGATAAAGAAGTACAGCCAACTGTTTTGAGAGTCTACATCTACATCGTACGACGATCCATCAGCACATTGATGACTATACGTCGGCGCATCGCAAACAGACACTTATTAAAAGATAACAATTTTAATTGCAATAATCAATAATAAATCAAAAGTAATTTTGTGCAAAAATAAAAATAAACACATTTACATATATTTACAAACAGGGTAGATATTTAAATATACTGACTTTGGATCAGTATTTTAAACTGATCCAAAGAGTTGACACTGATGATGTTTTGTGGAAGTGAATTCCAAAGTACAACTGTGTATGGGAAAAAGCTGTACTTAAAGTAATCTGTTCTGGTGCTGAATGTTTGATATTGAAGAGAATTTGTGAATCTGGTGTTTTTGACTGGCTGTGGTGAAAGGTAAAGGTTTGGGTCTACTGCTATAAGGTGGTGTGTGATTTTATACATCATTGTTACTCGGTTGATGTTTCTACGAGTTTCTAGTGACTTCCATTTAAGATGGTCAATCATAGAAGTGACACTACTGGTGTTATGATACCTGTTGGTGACGTAGCGTGCTGCTCTTCTCTGTAATTTTTCTATGTTGTTTTTAGGTTTTGGGTGTTAGGAGACCAAACAGAAGAGCAGTATTCTAGGTTTGCACGTACCATAGATTTATAAGCCAAACTTTTTGTTTCTTCTTAATTGGTTTATTTTTAGGTTTCTTTTTAAAAAGCCCAAGATCTTATTTGCTTTAGCTGTAATGTTGTTTATATGAGTATCCCAAGACATGTTGTTGGATAAGGTGATACCAAGATATTTTGCTGTGTTGACGGATTCTAAAATGTGGCCTTTAAGTATATAGTTATGTTTGTACGGTGACTGTGATCTTGTTACAGTAAGTGATTTGCATTTTTCTGGGTGGAATTGCATACCCCAAGTCTGTTCCCATTTGGCTAGGCAGTCTAGGTCATTTTGTAGGATGTTACAATCTTGCTGATTTTCAGTTGTTCTGTATAAAATACAATCATTTGCAAATAAGCGTGTTTTTGATGTTACTGATGCAAGAAGGTCATTTATGAAAATCAGGAATTGGAGAGGACCCAAGACTGAGCCTTGAGGCACCCCACTGACCACAGGCATTTGACTAGATACCTCCCCATCAAGGACAACCTGTTGCATTCTATTATTAAGGAAGGCTGATACCCAATTCCAGGTATTTCCCCTTATTCCATAACTATCCATCTTCCCTAATATTTTTTTGTGAGGCACCTTGTCAAATGCCTTGGAGAAGTCTAAAATTATGAGGTCTGTTTGTATGCCGTTATGAAGGTTACTGAGTAGTTCGTGACTCAATGTAAGAAGTTGTGTTTCACAGCTGCGTTTTGCTCTGAAGCCATGTTGGTTGTCCACTAGTATGTCATGTGTGTCCAGATGTTTTAATATATTACTTACTACAATGTGCTCTAGTAATTTGCAGCATATACACGTTAGGGAGACAGGCCTATAGTTACTGGCTAGGTATTTTTCGCCTTTTTAAAAAATAGGAATTACATTTGCCTGTCTCCAGTTTGATGGTACATCACCTTTCAGAAAAGATGTGTTAAAGATGAAAGTGAGATGTGGTGCGAATTCAGATGCAAATTGTTTTAGGATGCGTGCTGGTATTTCATCTGGACCTGTGGCTTTAGATGGATCAAGATTTTTTAAGAGTTTTTCTATACCATTTGATGTTACATGTATTTCTGACATAGATGGGTAATTGTCTGAAAGAGTTGGTATTTGTTCATTGTCATTTTCGGGTGTAAAAACAGAGTGGTATTGTTTATTAAGTATTTCAGCTTTTTGTTTTGTGTCATCTATCAGCATACCCTCAGATCTTAACGGTGCAACTCCTGAACTGTCTTTTTTAGTGGATCTAATGTAATTCCAAATTTTTTCTGTTTTTGTGTAGTTTCTAGGCTTTCGTCATAGCAGATGATGTTTTCTAAATAGGTCCAGTAGGCTTTTCTTGTCTCTTTCTGAAGTATTTTTTTTTGTTTCCCTGTACTGTTTATCAATTTTAGTGTGAGAGTCTGTTTTCATTTTTTTGAACAATTTATTCCTTTTTAATCTCTTTATTAACCCATGGTAGTTTCTGTTTTGTGTTATTTATCATTTTAGTTGGAATAGACTCTTCCATGGTTTTTAATACTATTGTTTTGAAATTATCCCAAAGTTGATCCATTGTAAGTTCTTCAATGTTTGCAATATTGTTAAGATTTATGTTGTTTATCTTTTCTTTAATTTGATCATTGTTTGCCTTGTTGTATAGGAATACTTTTCTAGGTGGTTTTTTTTTTTTGCCCTTCTAGGTTTTATGTTCGATTCGATATAAACAATTTCATGATCTGATATGCCAGGAATAACTTCAGTCTTATTTACTAGAGAGCTGTTATTAGTAAAAAAGAGATCAAGTATGGACTGTGATGTTTCTGTATAGTGTGTTGGTGTTGTTACAACTTGTTCTAGATAGTTGTCTTGACATATGTCTATTAATTGCTGACATTGTTTTGTATTGTATGCCTTTTGTTTGATTGAGTAATTACCCGGTATTCCAATCGATTCCACCCAGATTAAAATCACCACGTAACCAAAGGTGACAATTTTCACTCTGTCTTATTCTGGAGATTTTGCTAAGTGTGTTAAGTAGTCCTCCTCAGTTTTATTTGGAGGTTTATAAAAACTCCCTATGTATAAATCAGGTGACCCTATTATTTGTACCTTGACCCACAGTTGTTCACTTATATCATCAGATTTTAAATCTGGTGGTTCTGAGCTAAGATATTTGTCAGATATAAGTATGAAAACCCCGCCATGAGCGTCTGTTTTACGGTCTTTTCTGTATACAATGTACCCTTGTGGGAAAACCTCAGTAGAATCTATGTCTTTGTGCAACCATGATTCATTACCAATCATTACATCTGGTTTAGTTGTCTCAATAAGATTATCAATATCACATTTTTTATTCCTAATGGACTGACAATTTACCACTATTATGCGTAATGGTAAGTCTGATCTTTTGTTTCTTGTATAATTGTATGACTGTTTAGATGATTTAATAGGGGAAGATACTGCCGATGGGCTCCCTATATTACTTTCACAAAAGGATGAATTAATAGATGAATCAATATTACATGTTTTTGTGTTCATAACTATTGATGTATCAAATAGACATGTGGAGAAGTTTGGTAAGCCACATTGGTCACATTCCCATTGTGCATTTTGTAAACCCTGATAAACAAGAGTGCTCATACCTATGCATTCTTTATGATACCATTTCTCACATGAATCACAACAGACAGCAGCAGTGTTCCATGTAACTGCTCCATTGCATGACCCACATGGATATTTTGGTGGTTTAGAATATACCTTCTTAACTGATTTAGTGTTTGACTTATTCACAGTTATATTTGTGTCAGACGAGACTTTAGGACTTTCATTAAAATTGAGAATGGAAATGGGGAATGTGTCAAAGAGACAACAACCCGACCACAGAACAGACAACAACAGAAGGTCACCAATAGGTCTTCAATGCAGCGAGAAATTCCCGCACCCGGAGGCGTCCTTAAGCTGGCCCCTAAACAAATATATATACTAGTTCAGTGATAATGGACGTCATACTAAACTCCAAATTATACACAAGAAACTAAAAGTAAAAATAATACAAGACTAACAAAGGCCAGAGGCTCCTGACTTGGGACAGGCGCAAAAATGCGGTGGGGTTAAACATGTTTATGAGATCTCAACCTCCCCTATACCTCTAGCCAATGTAGAAAAGTAAACGCATAACAATACGCACATTAAAAGTCAGTTAAAGAGAAGTCCGAGTCCGATGTCAGAAGATGTAACAAAAGAAAATAAACAAAATGACAATAATACATAAATAACAACAGACTACTAGCAGTTAACTGACATGCCAGCTCCAGACCTCAATTAAACTGATTGAAAGATTATGTCTTCATCATATGAATATCAGGCACAATCCCTCCCGTTAGGGTTTAGTATCATACCATCATAAAATATATGAGAACAGCATAACCCGTGTCATGCCAACAACTGGTTTTAAATAAATGTGTTTAGTTCCGATGCAAAGACCCTATAAGTGAATCAATATTAAAGCCAAAATATGCAATCTTTAATGACCTGACAACAGTATCGTAACTATATCCCTTCTTAATAAGTCTATTTAAAGGTTTTGTTAGCTTCTGAGGTGAATACTGACATTTTAGTGCTTATAAAGAATATTACCATAAAAGATTGGATGTGAAATACCTGAACGTATAAGAAGTCTGCATGTTGAGCTATATTTACGAATGATGTCCTTGTACCGATGATAAAATTTAGTAAATATTTTGACTAGTTTGTGATATCGAAAACCCTGGTGTAATAATTTTCAGTAATACATAAATTTTTTTCGTTAAAATCTGAAACGTTGTTACATACACGAGCGAATCGTACAAGTTGAGATATATAAACACCGTAAGATGGTGACAAGGAACGTCACCATCTAAAATGGATAATTAACGATAGGAAATGAAAATCATCTCTTTTATCATAAATTTTGTATTAAGCTTTCCGTTAATGATATAGATATCAAGATCGAGGAAAGGGCAGTGGTCATTGTTAGTATTAGCTTTATTTAAAGTAAGTTCAACAGGATAAATTTCTTTAGTATACATACTGAAGTCGTCATTATTGAGAGCCAATATATCATCCAAATATCTAAAAGTATTATTAAATTTTGTATCAGATGTTGTTTCGATGGGTTTTGCTGATTTTAGTCATAAATTGTAACTCATAGCAATACAAAACAGGTCCGCAATAAGTGGTGCACAGTTAGTCCCATTGGAATTCCGATAACCTGACGATATACGGAATCTCCAAAGCGAACAAAAATATTATCTAGTAAAAATTCAAGGGCAGATATAGTATCAAAGCATGTCCAATTGACATAGTTCTTTTGTTTATTGCTACTAAAAATGACCTAAAAGAGTTAGAACATATGTATTCACATTCTGACTTTTAAATGCCCATTTAATGAGGTGTGTGAATTTTTCTTAATGAGAATGTGAGGCAATGTGGTATACAGGGTAGAAAAATCAAAACTTTGAACAGATTCAAAATCACCAATATAAGCATGCAATTTATCAAGTACTTCCAACGAGTTTTGACACTCCAAAAGTAATTAATTCCACTATTTTCAAAGGCCTTATTTGAACAATTTATTATCAGGTTTTGATTGTACCAAGTGAACTGGTAAGAAGAATAGACAATTTAGTAGTGGAACAATGGCTTGAAGATGAAATAAATCTATATTTGTAAGGTGTTTTATGTAGCTTCGGAAGCCAGTACATAGTTGGGACTTTCATTGTATTTGGTCCTGCTTGTAAAGAGGTAGCTAAAAGTTTATGTTTGTTACAGATGTCGTTTTCTGAAAATGGAGTCAGTTGGAATGTTGGTGAATTGGTGATTTCTTTTTCAGAACCTCAAGGTAAAATTTACGTCAAACAATAATGATATTATTAGCAGCTTTATCGGCCGGGACAAAACAAATTTCTTGGCTAGTTCTTTAAGTTTATGTTTGATACGAGAAATAGGTTTATTATGGTTGTTGTTAAGAGTAAAATGTTCTTTAAAATGTTGAATACGTATATCAACTATGTTCATTACTGAATTAAAAAGAGTCCAAAGATTTTTGTCAGCTTTTTCCCGTTTTATCCATTTTAAACAGTAAGTACGGAGTGAGTCGTGGATGATATTACGACACTCATTCCAATTAATGATTGACGGGGGACGATATTTAGGTCCTTTACTGAGGAATGATTTTAACTCTCGGTCTTGAACGATGTTAAGATCTCCTGTTATAACATGGGAAATGGGTCCATAAATGTATTCGGAATTACTGCAATTACATGAAGTAGGTATATTTTCACTGATATTAACATCTTTACACAATTGGCTATAATTAAACACATATTTCCGGGTAGATTTCTTGTAAATATAACAAATAAGAGGGAGCTCAGTATTATCAAAATATCCAGGAATTTGTTCTTTAACAGAATGGTCGTTAAAAATACCGGCAATATTTACAAAATCAAAACCTTTATTGACATACTTTATTTTAATAAAATGTTTTTTATGATCTTCAGGGCGATCAATTTTGGGAAACAGTTTAGAATAACAATATGCCATTATAATTTGAACGATTTCATACTTAGGACTGCTATATGAAATTTTGTTGCAATCCTCTAAAATTTTATTTAACTTATTAACCGGTAATGAACAGAGCTTTGTTAACAGATAATGTCTGCCGTTGTTTTTAAAATAGAAATTAGGTCCGAAATATTGGTATGATTGGTCCGAAATTTTCTTTGATTGCGATTTTTCTACGACCATGAGAACGGTTTTACGAACAGTTTTAGAAACTATATCCAAAATGTTAACAGAATCGGTTCTTGATATATTACCAATTCCCATGATATTATCACTAAGACCGAGAGGGTAGACTGTCTGTAACTTTTAATCAAATTTAATTCAATTATTTTCCGTGATCGTACAAACTTTGAATGAGATTTACCAGGCTGCTTATTTACTACTTCTAAAGGTTGAACTGTTAAATATTTAATAGGATGATTGTGCTTCTTAAGGTGTTGATAAATGATACTTTTGAATTTATTGGGTCTTTTAAAACGATACAGGTGTTCTTGCGTGCGTTTAGATAAAAATCGCCCAGTTTCACCTACGTACTGAATACCGCATCCCGGTTTGTTTCATGTGAGTAAATAAATAATACTGTTTGTTTTCATGTTATATCAGTTTCAAAATTTAAAGAAAATGTGCGACCATTAAACGTGGACCTTACCGTATTGTTGGTGGAAAGACGGGGACATGTAAGTCATTTTTGGCATGACACTTATCGATAGAAGGGTAACCACGATTTTTATTGTTAAAATGTTAGCGATGGTAGTATTTTAGATAAGCGATTTTGAAGATTGAGACGTGTAGATACCCTTTGAACGAGTTTAGTATTTAATATTTTTCCATTTCTAAGCTTCATATTTGTTTTTTGTTTGTGGATTTTATTAGAAAGGAGCAAAGACTGGCGTCCAGAATATGAACCAGCATACAATCAATTAAATTATGTAAAAATGATAATTCTGTTCGGCTAAAGATGTCAAACGCTATTGCTTGTAGGTCTGTCTGTGTGTTTTACTTGCAACTGCGTGTCAGTGAAAATTTGGTTACTTAATGGTTCATACGTGTTTATACATTAAAATGGTGTTGAGTTGAAGATGCATGATGAGAAATTAGACATTCCGCATTGATTACATTCCCATGATATGTTTTGTAGACCCTGATAGATATGAGTGTCCATGCCTAAGCAGTTTGTGTGATACCATTTGTCGCAAGAATCGCAGCATACACCTGCAGTTTTCCAGATGACAGCCTTGCTGCAAGTTCCACAAGGGTATTTTGGTGCTCTAGGACCAGGGTTTGGTTCTGGGGCATAAGAATTTGCTAACAAGATTGCAAAAAGGTAAAGCAGTGCTTCCTTCTCAGGTTTAAGTCTTTTTTTTTAGGATGTTTTGAATGACATAAAATGTTGCTGTAGTCATTCTAATATTAAAGGTGTTTTGACTTGCAAGTCTGAATGATCGTACTTGTGTTGGTATATTTTCTTCATAACTCATTTTGTTGTTGGTAAATGTCTCCACCTTTGGTAGGATGCTCTCTCAACCAAAATAGGTGGCTAGCAAATGTATGGATAAGTAAAATATGATAGGCGTCTTGAAATTCATATTCAATTAATACTAGTATTACAACAAAGCTCAAAAATTGCAGGATGGTATTGTTTGTGCTTGTATTGTTTATGAGGCAAGAGGTGCAACAATGATAGTATCAAGGTTAATTCTTACTTTGGTTGTTAGTTCGTCTCACGCTGGGCTACTCAGCGTTGGGTTATTCCTACAGTAGGAGGCCAGGTCTGATGTCAATAACCTCTAGTCAGTCTGTGTCTTGGGTTAATGATAGAACAAGGACCCTAGGTTCTTTTAGTATATTTTCATCTGTTTGTGCAACAAGAATTTATTTTTAATCCTGCTTTTGTTTACTTCCGGTTTTATAGAGTATTATAATTCGGACTCTGTAAGATATTTTTCAACAAATTTCTGAGTTTTACACCTGGGGTGAAACATATACAAAAGAAATTGGCATTATGTTTTATGTTGTGCTGTTACACCACTGTTCCAGGTTAGGGGAGGGTTAAGCGCTCACAAACATGTTTAACCCCGCCAAATTCTTTGTGTGCCTGTAGTCCAGTGGTTGTCGTTGGTTTATGTCTGTCATGTTTGTTTTTCGGAATTGTTTTGTTATAAATAAGACCGTTTGTTTTCTAGTTTGAATTGTTTACATTGTTCATGTCGTGGCCTTTTATAGCCGACTTTACGGTATAGGTTTTCACTGAGACTAAGGTTTTTATCATTGTTGAAGGCCGTACGGTTGCCTATATAATTGCTTAGGCAGCAACCATTTGATTTTCTGGGGGCTATGGATTTTTTCCGGACAAACTTTTTTCACTTTGGCGAAAAACAATCTATTTTTGACAAGTCGAAAACAATTTTTTCTTTCAATTTTAGCATTACATATAGTGGCAGCTGAGGGTGAAACAAACATTTTTTTTCTCAGGGTCAAAACAAATTATTTTTTCTCCAAAACTGGAAACAAACTTTTTTCCAAAAATCCATAGCCCCCAGAAAATCAAATGGTTGCTGCCTTACATCCACTTCATTTGAACTCTAGTAGATAGTTGTCCCATTGGCAATCATACCACATCTACTTATTTTTATATAATCTCTTAAATTTTAAAATTGGTATCATACCTGTTTACATCGGTCTTTTAATAAAGTTATGACGTCATTGTGGCAAATCCATAAAACGGACGCCAATTAGAGAAGCCAAAACATTGGACGTCGATTTGATCTTTTATTGTGACGTCAGATTTGGACGTCGATTTGAGAAACGGACGTCGATTAGAGACCGGACGTCGATCTGAGTATTACATATATAATGTGTAAATAGAAAAGTTTTACTGTGTATAATACCGTTGAACATTAACTTTTAAAAACATATGTAAATATAACCAATACTTGGATTTTATCCTTGGTGTTCCTTACAAAGGAAGCTTATACTGAGAGAAGAAGAAGAAGAAGAAGAAGAAGAAGAAGAAGATATAGTTTGAATTCAATTTCAGTATTTTGCCATGTGGGCGGTTAAGGAGGGGTATTTGCGAAAAATACCAGTCGAGAGAATGTTAAATTTCGCGATCCGTAAGGCGAGGGAAATTCATTCTCAAGACTGGTATTTTTCGCAAATACCCCTCAAGAACATGCTATATCTGTTTAATTACACCGAAATGTTAACGTTCAAAAACGCATTGATGATCGTGACGTTACAAACGTCCAGTCGGATAGAGTATTTTTTGGCAAATACCACGGCAGAGAGGGTCAAAAAGGCATATCCTTTTTGCATATACCCCGGCGGCGTTAAAAAATGAACGATATTCGTTTGATAACAGTAAATTGGTGAAAAAATACACTGGCTATCAACCAATCAAAACCCAGGATTCTTACATAAAGTGTAATTATGTCTAAATTAAACAGCATATATACTTTCCTCTTTTTTTATATCAAAGAAATAATTATTCTTATATACAGATTTTTAGTAATGTCTTCGTTTGTGTTTCTGAATTATTTTCTTAATCTAGCTCTTAACATAAAAACTTTGTTGTTAATTGTTTAGTTAAAAAATTTTTTTAGAGTCTTAATTATCACTGTTATTAACTTCGTATGCACCTTGTAATAACCGCTGGATACCAAAAATCTACAATGGCCAGATGACCAGGTTAATTTACCTTTCTCAATGTTTCTTTGATGTCAACATTTTTATCACCCAGATTAATTTGCACATGACCCAGTTTACGAAAAATCAAACAAGGCATAAGATCACTCAGTATTTTGTTTTCACTGCATTTATTTGCCAAACAGTTGTAATCAAATTAAAATATTGCACCTTATATTCTGCATATTTTTTTGTGATTTTTTTGTTCTCACGTGGCAAGCCGACTTCGTATGTACTACAGTAAAAGACAAACAATAAATGAAATAATAAGAAAAATTTCAATTTAATGTGGCATTCCTACAGAGTTAATACAGTCCCAGGAGACTGGAAAAGTGATGCTTACAAACGCTATATAGACCCTTCTCTTGACCATAGGCACGTGGTTATGGATACTTTTGCAAAGCGTATTCAGGAAAACTTTGATTATTTTTATATCTATAATTTTATGTTTTATACATGTATATATTATATCATTATGTGTGGTTTTATTTTATGTTGCTTATAATAATAACTAATAATTAAGATAGCATTTATACGGGTCTTGCCATGCACGGAAGTTTCTTATTACACAAAATGAACTATACTGCAATTCCGATATGGTATAGTTGAATTGGACACCTACATATTAAATTGTGACTTTCATATCTACTGAATTCATGGATTCTTATGTTGGACTTATATTTATTTGTGTTGGTACCGTTGTACAGACTGTGATTTTGTATGGTACAGATCAGGCTACTTCTAATACATGTACTCTTGTGTGTTATTGAGCTTTGTCTTTATTTGGTTTTTACTTATTTATAATTTTAGTTTTAAATTTCTCCTACCCCTACTACAGGTTTGGGATACTTTAATTGGAGAACCACAGTTTGACTTACACTTTCAGTTATTCATTTTTAGAAATTTTGTTTACCATGCATATACATTTGTACATGTATTGTATATTTCTTGCCTTATTTGAAATTTTAACTATGCTTAATAAACTGTGGTTAGTTTTTCCCAAACCTGTCTTTGTTTACATTTATATTACTTCATCATTACTTTATGTTCTACTTGGCCACTGTATCCATGCCGGTTGCCGGTGTGGTGTATCCAACCTTGATGTATAAGTTTAAGATACATCAAGTGTTGGCAGGGAGGCAAAGAAGAAGTAATGCTGTGTCCTGGCATTGATATATGATCCTTTGCATTACATCTTTTTATATCTACATATGTCATAGGGTGCTGCGTGGCCTAGGGTGGAGGCTTGTAAAGGGGTCCTCTAATGTATCTTAAGATTAATAAGAAAATTTCAATTTATTTTCCTGAAGATTATACACAGGAAAGTGTTGGACTTTGTCGGAAATACGTGCATGGCTTCATTTTTTAGCGTAAATGATTTATAATCTTTTTAACTGGAAAGTTATGATTTTTACATCCTACATCATATCAGGATATTTACATTAAAAAAGCATACACCGATTCATTCAAGGTGAAACTCTATCAAAAGTTAACAATCAAGACAATTCTCTTAACACGATAAGCTAACAATGTTTCACCGCCTTACCAACGGAAATCGGCGTTACTAAGAAAGGGCCTCGCTGATTTAAAAAATGCCCGTATGTTCGGATAACAGAATTACCAAATTCGTTTATTATGTGTACATGAATGTATATTGTATAACCATTACAACTGTATATAACTCTTTATATTTATATTCTCAGTTAACAAATTTCGAATGTCCAGGTGATGTTCACGCCACGAACTGCTTGTAAAAAATGACACGTTTTCACCGCGATCGATTGATAATATAAGACAAATCTGCGTGCCGTGTGCAGAGTGTCGTCCCTCCTCTGGTTCAGGTTGTAAAAAATGACAAATTGTATATGGACAATACAGAGAAAAGGCATCATAATGTGAAAAGAAGGTAAACTAAATGATTGAATTTAAAAATAAAATACGAGAACATAGCTCTTTTAAATTGCTTTCAGAATATCAAAATGAAAAATTGTGTCCTCTTATTTTTTTTCCTGCTATAACATGAAATAGACAAATTTCCTGATGATTCTTTTATAAATTATACCTTTTCAGAGTTACCTCCCTTAATAAGCACAGTTGAAAAAATGAAATCAAGCAAACATATTCTACTTTTGTAAAAATATGAGAGGTAATGACCTAAGATCACATTAATTTGTTCATTTTAATAAAAATTCTAGTTAGTAAGTTGCATTCCTGCATCCAAAATTTGCTGACCTAATTAAAATTCTAGACCTATTGCGTTCTGCTATTTTACAGTCCATGATGGCAAATTTTGAAGCCCCTTTAATTACACTCCGGCTTGCCGCTCTACTTATCTCTGCCAGTCTGATGACATCCGTGTTACCTCTATCAAAATAGGAAGGTGAGCAGATCCTTCTCCACATGTGGTACCCGTCGTGTTGCTCATGTTAGTACAAACCCGGTTATAAGTCTAATTCGGTAGGTCACATTTGGGAAAAGGGGACGGGATTGTAGTTACGACAATTGGAACATATCTAAATTATCTAATCCTAACATTGACCAGATATGAAAGTTTGAAATGCAAACAGGATGAAATCACAGCAGAGACATTTATAGATAATTAATTGGCACACATTACATTACACCATGAAAATTAAAGCAAAAGCAGCGCGAATACCTTGAAAAAAAACTAGGGTGGACATTGCAATTCAAGTTCTCTGGAGGGTAAGCAACTTTAATTCCACTAGTAGCACCAAGTGTGTTGCTGATGCCTTGTCAAAATTCGACGATTAGTCGCATTTGGTAATGTTACAATCAAGGATAAGAGGACGGAAGTGTGGCTATAACAGGTGGGTCATACTCATGGTCATGTGTGACGCAGATATTCCATAACGATAATTCAAATCATGATGGCGCCCGTAAAGCTAAGGAGTGACTTCAACTTTACCATTTGGAATCTTTTATTCCATAACTTCCTTGAAAGCAACAACACTCTATCAAGAAAATCATGATAGGAAACGCAAGCCCTGTAATATGGTGTCAACTGGGAAATCATAATGTAATTCAGACATTTTTGCATGCATTTATTACAGATATAGTTTTATAACAATGTGGGATTTAATAATGCGAAGAAATGCAGCGTACAAATAAGATACCAAAATTTGAATTACTACTTTTTATATTTGCGAAACATGTCGCGTCGCAATTTTCAGAATAATAAAAAAAAGATCGCAAAAATCACAATTTATGGAATATATATATATTCCATATGCATGCATGAAAGTGCTGCTCGCATGTTGCTACAGCGAAATGGAAAGTTGACAATTGGGGAAATGAAATCATACTTTTTGTTAAGATTTCAACCAATCCGGATTGTCAATGTCTAGACAAGATATGGAGCAGATCGTTAACTGTGATATCTTTTATTACAAGTTGAATTTGAATATATGCGATCAACATAGTAACACAACTGACTTATTCAGTGAGAGAACAGCATCTATAAGAATAAGAATAAGAATAAGAACAAGAATAAGAATAAGAATAAGAATAAGAATATTATTTTAAATGCAGCGGTACATGTTACAGAATAATACCAGCTTCTTTCGTTCTTCTTGAGAAGCTCCAGTATGAAGTCAGCAAAAAGAGGACTGTTAAAAGCCTGGCCTATCGTTTTTAATATTGGCGATGGTTAATTGGGTCCCTATACTCTTTGACTTCATCTTCTGTTTTCTCTGGACAAATCGTCCATGGTAGATTTTATTCTTTTATAGTGTTTGCTCTACTTTAGAATCTGTTTCAAGTGAGCTCACCAAATAATCTATAATAAATAAAATATACTATCCGTCTCCAACTAAATATATACGATCTGCACAAATATCGGTGTCAAGTTGTCCATCGTATTAAAACTATAGAAAATAGGACACAATACTTATTTATCTCTTAGATTTACAGCTCTCTAAATCTTATTCGAATCCTGTCCTAATTATACATGTATCCACGATGAGAATCACCTTACAACTCGATACCATGAGTCATGTTGCATTGTTCTTTACAAGACAAGACTGGAAATTCTGAATTATACCACATTTACTACCAGTGATATATTTATGTTTATCCCCAAAAAATCAAACGATGTTACATAGAAAATGAAAGGAACATTACCGGTTTTGGAACTTAGCATTTTTGACATGGGATAGGGGCTGGTCATTTTGATAAAACTACGCGTTGGCATTTCTTGGAACCCCAAATGAAGTTTTTCCGAAATTTTGAATCCATGCATGGTTCCCTCTTTCTTTAAATATGACTATTATGAATATCAACATGTAAAAACTTTAGATCTTAAATATATTCAAAATCTTTCTGATAGAGCTGGGACATAATATATTGACGTAAGTATTAATAGTCCCAGGATAGAGGTAGTCGATAAGATACAAGGACATTTTGTATTTGTAAAATATAAAAAAACAATATTTTATGTTTCAAATGCTTTATAAAGGACAGACAAAAGTAATTGGCGAATCCAGGAGGTCCCCGACGAAAATAGGGAGGAGGTCAAAAATTTTGAAAAATGTAAAAACACCAGTTATCGGCCATATGGAGGGGATGCGCTTTGAAAAACAAAACTTTTAAGCAACATTTTATAAATATTAAATTTTACTAAAAATTGCCCACAGACGGGTTAGCGGTGTATCATATCATAACTTTAATTGTGTTCCTATCTAAAAAAATATATGTCTTTTGTAACACTTTATAGGATGTTACATAGCGTAGATATGATAATAGGCAAAATTTTGAAATTATCCAATGTACCGTGAATAACTAGTCAAACAATCCTATTGAATTTTGTAAGAAGTAAAAAAGGAGTGTTTACATATAGATATAATTAGAAAATGGATCTCCTACATTTGACACCCCCTTTTTTAGCCAGGTAACAAATTATAAGTTCCTAAATAAAATCCGTTAGTATGTCCTAGATGGTCATTACTATGTATGATATGATCATGACACGAATATATTGATCTAATGATGATTTAGGGGATAGATTAGTTCGTTTATATAGAAGTTCTGTTTTATTCTATTTATTGGTGGCACGTTTTCATGATCATCCAAACTTTGAACAATTTTGTGAAGAAGGTGTTTGTCTTGATGCACGAATATAGTTGTTGTTAAATCGGACATACAGAACCAAGCGAGTTATTTGCGGATTTATCACATGCAATGAATTAACAACATCATTATATTAACAACCTTTATCTATTAAACCAAAGAGAATGCTTTAAATGACAATCATTAACAACTTAGCTCAAGTATTTGCCAGTATACGTATATAGTATGCAAATCCTAGCTTAGCTTTATCGCGACTGCCACTTTTTATTAAATAATACCTGTTGGTGGAATTCTACCACAATCAATCTTTTTTTATCAAGGATAAAATTTAATGCAAGTTTTGACTAATTTATGATATCTATATATATATCGTTCCGTTTATCATAAATTTTGGTATTAATATTTCCATAATGAATATAAAGGCCTAAAAAGGTTACCATTCATGCGCTATACTTGTTACTTTAACTAAATCTAACATAAACAGCAGTAGTTGTCCTTTTCTGGATTTGGACATTTCAATCTCTAAAGGAAAACTCTTTACGAAAATTTACGACAAAAGAGACGATTTTTCATTCCCTATTGTTAATTTTCCTTTTTTAGACGGCGATGTTCCTTTTGTCTCCATCATACGGTGTTTAGAATCCCAACTCGTTCGTTATGCCCGTGTGTGTAGTGATGTCATAGATTTTAACGAACGTAATCAATGCATCACTGGTAAATTATTAAGTCAGGGATTTCGTTAGCATAAAAAAACGTAAAACTGTTGCCAAGTTCTTTCATAGATACAAAGATTTGATTAGTAAATTTGGCTGTACCTGTAGAAAACTGATTAAAAACGGTATTTCACATCCTAAAGTTTACGGTAATATTGTACTTAAAGCGGGGAAATCACTATGTGATCCGTGTAAACTCATCGAACCATTAAATAAACTTATTAGTAAAGGTTATCTTACCAATGTTGTAATTAGATCTTTGAATATAGTTTACATTGGCACTAATATCGATTTTGTTATCAGCAAATTAAAACATAACTAAATTTGTATTCTTTTCAAACGGGATGTATAAAGACACACCCACGTTCATTTTATATCTATAAAGAGGTTAAACTCCTCACTATCCTACTGTCTGTCGATACATTTATTTTTGGCATTGCACAAGTCATGTCTTCTTTGACTGTCAATGACGTTAAAATACTAAATCCCTGGGATGTGTTTTTGTTGATTTTAGTCTCTGATGCATGATTTTTTATTATTAATTGTTTTGGCTTTTAACTAGCTGTCAGTAACTGCGAGTACTCTCAAATCGTACTTTCTTGTTTATTTGACCTGTTGATACTAATTGTAATGCTTTTTTGTTATTTAATGTTATTCAGGGTTATATCTGGTCTATATACCAGCTCTGACAAGTGTTTGGTACTACTATAAATTTTCACTTCGTACTATGAACATCAAAATTATTTATTTTGTAAAAATATTTCCTTTCTCTATTGGAACTGTACACGTATACCTAACAACAAAATTATTTTCATTTATCTGTGTTTAAAGTTATTGCAAATGGCTGATATTTTTGTTCGAGCATATTGTTTTTCTTAAATTGTTTAACATTTCATACCGATATAACATGTTACTTTTATTATTCTTCCCTTAGTTTATTTATTTTGTATTTACATTGTATCATAAGTCAAATTTATTTGTTCAGTCCTTTGATTGAGTTAAGCTATTTCAGTTGATATTTTATAGTGTGTCATTCTATGTTGTGATGTTACACTATTGTTTCAGAAAAAGGGTGAAGGTTTGGCACCATTAAAACGTTTAAACCCGCTGCATTTGTTTGTACCTGTCCAAAGTCAGGAATCTGATGTTCAGTGGTTGTCTTTTGTTGATGTGGTTCATAAGTGTTTCTCGTTTCTCGTTTTTTATATAGATTAGACCGTTAGTTTTCCCGTTTGAATGGTTTTACACTAGTAATTTTTGGGGCCCTTTATAGCTTACTGTTCTGTGTGAGCCAAGGCTCCGTGTTGAAGACCGTACTTTGACCTATAATGGTTTACGTTTATAGAATTTTGACTTGGATGGAGAGTTGTCTCATTGGCACTCATATCACATCTGATTTCAGCTTCCCAATTGTGAACTTTCCATTTCTATGTAGCAACATTCCAGCAGCGCCTGCATACGGAGTATATATCTCCCAATTGATACGATATTCTCGGGCTTGTGTTTCCTATCATGATTTCCTTGATAGAGGATTGCTGCTCACAAGGAAGCTATTAAGCCAAGAGTTCCAAATGGTGAAGTTGAAATCATCCCTTCGTAAATTTTACGGACGCCATCACGAGTTGGTTGACCGTTATGGAATAACCGTTTCACAGATGATATCGGATATGTTACTTATGTCGTAACTACAATACCCTTCCCTTTTCACGAATGTGACTTACCGAATTAGACTATTTACCGGATTTGTAATAATATAAGCAACACGACGGGTGCCACATGTGGAGCAGGATCTGCTTACCCTTCCGGAGCACCTGAGATCACCCCCAGATTTTGGTGGGGTTCGTGTTGCTTAGTCTTTAGTTTTCTATGTTGTTTCATCTGTACTATTATTTGTCTGTTTGTCTTTTTATTTTTGGCCATGGCGTTGTCAGTTTGTTTTCGATCAATGAGTTTGACTGTCCCTCTGGTATCGTTCGTCCCTCTTTTATATCTATTGATTTAGTAAACAAAATTATTTGGGTGGATATTTCATAATCATTTAAGGAATGACTGTAATATTTTTCTGTCTATGAAGAAATAACATAAAAAATGCGGTGCACACTGAATAACCCGCGTAGCGGTTTACTTAAAAGTGTGCACCACATTTTTGAGGTTATTTCTCCTTAGACAGAAAAAAAAATACTGTCATTTTCCTAATAATTTAAATGTAAATTCTGTTTTTAAGGAGTAAGAATTAAAAACCGTTGATGACGTCACGGCCACATGACAAAATTATGTCTATGAGCTGATAGACAAAAAAAATTTTCAGCCAATCAGAAGACGTGTTACATCCAAAATCAAATTATTGTTTTATATATGTCAATGTCAATGGAAGAGTTTTGTAGAGTCAGACTTAATGAAGTTTCGCAATAAACACGACTAAAAGTAAAGGATTTTTTTTATAAGAGGAACACAGTTAGTCTCTACTGGAATACCAAGCACTTGGTAGTAGTCAAGTTATCTCCAAACGAACAAAATATAAATCAAAAACTAATCGGGCTTTAATCGGTTTTTTTTTTTTTTGCTAGTCCAAAGTAGTAATCGTTAGTAAGTTTTATATGACTTGAAAAAAAAGGAATTTCAATGACTGCAACCGTGAGATATATTTGAACAAGTGATATATAATTGTATTTTCAGAGAAAAACCCAACATTTTATTAACTACAAAAATTTGTATACACACCTTAATCAGTAGTAATATTTAAGTTAATGTTTGTAGCTAAACATAATTATATAAACATGATATAAGATATGTTTTTTTTTCATTAAGTTCTCATCCCCGGTTATCAATTTGAGAATATATACTGAATATTTGGAACGAGGCTGTGTTCGTCTCTGTGGCTGGGTTGTTTTCTCTTTGACTCATTCCCCGTTTCCATTCTCTATCCTTTTTTTGTTACATATATATAATGTGAGGGTACCCAAATTGCACCTATTTTGACAGTTTTTTCACCTACGTTTATTCATGATCCAGACAAAAGTTTTCATTCTGTGTTTATTTTGTAGATGTAACCTTATTTACTATATAGTTCCACCAATTTAATTTTTTATCTAAATTGAATCATCGATAAATGGGTTTGAACCGACCTCCAAACGAACCACGATTCTGTAATGAGGAGTACCCAAATTGCATCCATGCTTAAATTCACATCCGTAAAAATCGAATAACTGATGTTTTGTTTTATTTCTCCAAATATTTAGAACAATTTGACAAACGTCCATGATCAATATTTAATTTTTAAGAAATGGATGTCTGTAATATATTTTGATTGCTCATTTTCAAAGTTGCCTTTTTGTGAACGCCGCAAAGCAACGTTTCCGTAGATTTTACTTTTCCGGTGAATACTACACTGTTAACGTTTTGTGTATATTTTGATATATTTAGCTATGTTGAAAGACATGCATAATGTCAAGTCATGAAAAATACAAATTGTTTAGTCTCGAAGAAAACTTGTAAGATTTCAGCTGCTATTTTTGCTAAATGGGTGCAATATTGAGTACTGTGACGTTATATGTGTACATGGAATATATGTGCCCTTTCCTCGATCTTGATATCTATATCATTAACGGAAAGCTTAATACAAAATTTATGATAAAAGAGATGATTTTCATTTCCTATCGTTAATTATCCATTTTAGATGGTGACGTTCCTTGTCACCATCTTACGGTGTTTATATATCTCAACTTGTACGATTCGCTCGTGTATGTAACAACGTTTCAGATTTTAACGAAAGAAATTTTTGTTTTAGTTTAAACATATTTTATTTGCTCAAAGCAAAAAGGATCAGACACAAGTAAAACATACTTATAAAGTCTTCTCACAATACAATATATATAACAATACAAATTGAGCATGAGCATGCATCATATAATATAAACAACATAAATATTACTAAACTATACTGAAAAAAGGAGAGGGAATGTGGAAAGAACGGACAGAGATTAGGATGATGATGATAATGATGATGATGTGTGTTTTACCTATGCTGATACTATACTACGAGGAATCGTTTTGATCTCTTTATAAAACTGAATACTTGTTTAACAATTTGAACATTTTGATCATAGGAAAGTTTCTTTTCCAAAAACCAATAGTTTTAAGTCCAACTCGCAGCCTTCGGGAAGCCAGCTGAGACCATTAAAAAGAATAGCCCTTTCATTTAGATAGAAAGGACAATCAAAGAAAAAATGGTGCATGTCCTCAATATCCAAACCACATTTACATGTTGGATCAGATATAATGTTAGCTCTAAACAAGTCACAATTCAAGAAGGATGCCGAACATCTAAATTGGGTTAATATTATATTCAATTTTCTTGGGCCATATAAATAATGTTTAGATTGATTCTCATTTTGAATCTCGTGGTTTTAATTCTACGAGATTCAAAATGAGAATCAATCTAAACATTATTTATATGGCCCAAGAAAATTGAATATAATATTAACCCAATTTAGATGTTCGGCATCCTTCTTGAATTGTGACTTGTTTAGAGCTAACATTATATCTGATCCAACATGTATTACTGAAAATTATTACACCAGGGTTTTCGATATCACAAACTAGTCAAAACATTTACTAAATTTTATCATCGGTACAAGAAATCATTCGTAAATATAGCTCAACATGCAGACTTCTTATACGTTCAGGTATTTCACATCCAATCTTTTATGGTAATATTCTTTATAAAGCACAAAATGTCAGTATTCACCTCAGAAGCTAACAAAACCTTTAAATAGACTTATTAAGAAGGGATATAGTTACGATACTGTTGTCAGGTCATTAAAGATTGCATATTTTGGCTTTAATATTGATTCACTTATAGGGTCTTTGCATCGGGACTAAACACATTTATTTAAAACCAGTTGTTGGCATGACACGGGTTATGCTGTTCTCATATATTTTATGATGGTATGATACTAAACCCCTAACGGGAGGGATTGTGCCTGATATTCATATGATGAAGACATAATCTTTCAATCAGTTTAATTGAGGTCTGGAGCTGGCATGTCAGTTAACTGCTAGTAGTCTGTTGTTATTTATGTATTATTGTCATTTTGTTTATTTTCTTTTGTTACATCTTCTGACATCGGACTCGGACTTCTCTTTAACTGACTTTTAATGTGCGTAGTGTTATGCGTTTACTTTTCTACATTGGCTAGAGGTATAGGGGAAGGGTTGAGATCTCATAAACATGTTTAACCCCGCCGCATTTTTGCGCCTGTCCCAAGTCAGGAGCCTCTGGCCTTTGTTAGTCTTGTATTATTTTTACTTTTAGTTTCTTGTGTATAATTTGGAGTTTAGTATGACGTCCATTATCACTGAACTAGTATATATATTTGTTTAGGGGCCAGCTTAAGGACGCCTCCGGGTGCGGGAATTTCTCGCTGCATTGAAGACCTATTGGTGACCTTCTGTTGTTGTCTGTTCTGTGGTCGGGTTGTTGTCTCTTTGACACATTCCCCATTTCCATTCTCAATTTTACGTAACAAGATTGGTTGTTATTTCACGGCTTTGCGTCACGTCACGGAGTGGCAGGCATACAGAAGAATAAAAGACGTGTTGGTATAATTTTCAATAGCACACATTATCTATCTTGTTTTATTTGTATCGTATATGCTGAATTGCTGGAAAATGTTCGAATCAAATTAAAGCATCTATGTGTCCAAACTCTTTCCTTTAGTCACATTTTGCCACGTTTTGGTGATGCGCATGACCATAATTTGTAAGCTTCCGGTCTAGTTCAGAATGTGGACACAACCGAATAAATGTTGAATTTTATAGTCTTTTCAACCAATATGCGGTCTAAATTACTTCCAGTCCAACTAATTGATTTACAAGTTAGTGAACCAGTACCATTAACAAGAAAATTTTGAATAAGGAGTGAATATATTCCACCCGAAAGACACCAAAGTCCTAGTAGATCAGAAATGTCAGACCCGTCTCGCAGCTCGGGTAAATTTTACCTTTTCGTTTATTTCATGTAGTACTCGATTTATTTTAATGGTTATGTTTTTTAAATTGGTATTCTGAGTATTCACTGTATGTTCATATAAGCATATTCCTTTTATGGAACACGTTCAACAAAATTACGACAGATGTGACGTGGTTTTTAACATCTTGTCATAATTTCGTGGCAAGAAATGACAAAATTGGACTACAGTATTTAATAAACGTAAACTGTATCATGTTAAATTTCTCTGCATTATGTGTCCCTGTAGTAAGTCAACTAATATATTGATTGCTTGTATATGTGATATTGAAGTATATGAAGTATAAATATGTTATTACATGCAAGGTGTATCAATACTGGCATTCTGTATAGAAAGCAAAGACAATAACATATGTAAGAAAGTAAGTAAATTTTATTTAGAGTTGGCATACATATACAGTTGTTAATTACCATGAAATTTAAGAATTAAAACCAACTGCAACATTTATACTAAACAACAAAATATAAAGCAAACTTAGAATAAGCATCAAATTAGACTTCTTTCATATTTGTGCACTTTCCTGTCCATTTCCATTGTCACAATGCTCAAAATATGTTATGTCAAAGTGAGATTCTATTGATCAATGATGTCATTTTCACTGATTCTACTCTGTTCAAGCAGGGTAACTTATTCATTAAAAAAGGACTCAAATTGGATCTATGAACATGTATTTAACAGTACATTAAAATGTCACTTTTCCCAATTATGGCAATGTCCAAATTTTCATTAAGCTTGACTAATGCAGAGGTCTCCATGACCTGTTTTATGATGCTGCACCGCTGTAGTTAAAATATCTTCCTCCATCGTCAAATGATCCCCACCATCGTTAAATTATCTTTTGCCATCATCAAATGATCTCCACCATTGTCAAAATTTGTTTTCATTTCTCTAGCCGTAGCCATTTTTGATAGCAATTATAATCAATTGCATGTAATTGCATAACCCTTATTGTGCTATAATCCAAAAGGTCCTCCTGATAACAGCTTTAAAGCCCTGATGGATATCCGGCTAAAGTTCGCTAATCACTTGTACAGGTAGATCGACACACCTGACAGGAGAACACTTGATCAAGATAGACGATTGATTACAATATTTAAATCAAGTTACGAAGAAAAAAGTTTAGCAAGTCAAACACGTGCTTTTATATTGACTTACGCGGTCACCATCTCCCTTTTTAAACGAGTACAAAATAAGACGTAAAACAGAACATAATTTCATGCCAAATAACACGAGTTCAGCAATTATTGATAATATTGAATCACTTTACAAGTTTAAAATTTATGATTATTTACTGCTAATTGATAATCTGAAGAAATTTCATATCGTCATTCCGTATACATTTCGTAGTTTACAATCAAATTAATACATCCGGTTTACATTCAGAATCGAAAGATGCATGTTGCATAGTCTATTACTGTGAAATTTGTTATTTAAAGTCATTAGTACCATTTAAGTTTGTCAACATTTCCCCTCAAAATCTTTCTTCAACGTTTTACAAAATTTTGGAATTGTTGAAAATATTGGTTATTCTATAATGAAATAAATAAAATCAGCAATATATCATCAATCTGTTAACCATTCCTTACACAGAAATGGAGGAATGAAATACTTTCGATCATGCCATGCCATAGACACTGCGTTTTGTCATGGTGAAAGTTCCTCCATCATTAAAATTTTATCTATGGAGATCCCTGGTAATGGTAATAAGATTTGTATGTTGTCTGGAACCATCTGCGGATAATCACCTGTGACTACAGTTTAATTAATTTATGAATTCAATCTCCCCAGATTATAAAACAATGTAAATGTGACTGATAGACCATTAACAGGGTTCTCACTAAGGCAAGTCCATGAGTCCTGAAAATCTGTCCGGACTCATCATTTTAACAGTTTGACAGAGTACAGGGCTCACGCTACCGGGCGACTAGGACGAAGAAGTCGCTTTCCCGTCCTTCACTTCGCTTTGCCTGACCTCCAAAAGCAAAAACAAGTTGCCCTGTTGTTTAGGATACTCGCTTTCAGTCGCTTTCGTCATTGGCAATATTCGATTTTTACCAAGTCGACGAAACAGCAATTTTCATTTAAAAGTAAAGAAATTCAAGGCATAAACGATTTATTTTCTTCAAAAAAGAGGTTAAAGCATTGATTTTAAAGCTGGTTGCATGTTATTTCATAAAAACAATTTGATATCACTTCCGGTACTTGTTGTTCTTCTTCTTTCAGTTTCCGCACTCCATCATAATATTGATGACTATGTGCTGTGCATGCGTGGGTAAAATTTACAAATATATATTTACATCAAAAAAAAAAATAAAAGAAATAATAACTTGTATTTGATTTTCACTGTACATATAAGATAAAAACTATTTACAAGGTGTTAAGTTACATGGTGTAGTATTGGTTGAGAACAGATGTAGGAATCTGTTCTCTGAAGGCTTCAACTGTGGTGCATTGGACAGCAGTAACTGGTACAAGGTTTCATTGGATGATTGTCCTTGGATAGAATGAAAATTTATATGAGTCTTTTTTTGCCTGTATGTGCTTGAATGAGTGACTGTGAGTGTATTGTCTTGTTCGACTGTCTGATGGTATTAACAAGTTCGTGGGGTATATTGCTAGTTTATTTTTGTAAATTTTTCTTCATCTGACATTTAAATTATTGGGCATATTATTGTACAACTAAGGATCGGAGTCGGGAATTTATCGGAAAGGGACCTGCTATGACCGAAATCCGGATTCTTGCGATAATGACTACGGACACAAGAATGGCACTGCTGACAGACAAAAATTTATCCCAAAAGGAAAAATTACGCATTCCACATTAACATACTTTTGGTTAGATCTTCTTTATTAATGTATATATTTCCATGTATATGCATTGTTTCAATTTATAAGTTAAAGTTGCTCAACTCAGGGACTATTACACTAATAAAATTATGTTATGTCCAAGCTTAACTGTTAAATTTATATATCTTTTAATGAGAAATAATTAATTTCATGAACATGATCACAGAGTAGTTTTTAATTGAATTTTATTTTTTTTATTGCAAGATATTTATTTGTTTTTCTGACAAGAGAACTCTTTTGATTGTGCAACTAGATATGATAAAATTAAACAACTTTAAATTTGAACAGTTACTTTATTTAATCATGTTAATTGTATACCAGGGCTGCTCTGGCTCCCAAAAGTTGGAGCCAGCAAAATCGCCAGCTCCTAAATTTTGTCGCCAGTTTTGAAAACTTTGAGCCAAGCCAGAGTCTTGATTTCTTCTTCTATGTTCAATTTAAATTTCTTATGCACTCAGCCTGCACTTTACATCATTTAACATGTTACACTAAGTAAGTTATAGCATAGGGTTTATATACATACAAAAAACATGTGTACTTTTATTTTCTTTGTCAGTATTTCATATGTATAAGAATATAATTAGCTTAGTTATGGTCTGTATATGCTACAGAATAGAAAAATTGTTTTAAATAAAAAAAAATAAAGAGAAAAAAATTGGTAATTGAATGAAGAAAACATAATAATGGGTGTTTAGATTTACAGAATAGTGAAAATTTGTATTAAAAATAAAGAGTACAGAAAAAGATGACCAAGGCACTCTTCAAACATTACCCATCCTGCTACTAAGACCCTCTTTAACTCTACCCATATCTCAAAATACATAAACATATGAATTCTTCAGTCAGAAGTATGTAGACATATCTTAGACATATCTAATGTAGGTCTGCCAATGGTAGGAAAAATAAAATTGAGTTATCTTTCTTTAATCGGTGTGCTCCTTCTTTGGAGGATTATACATAGTACGTAGAAGAGGTAAAATGATCAACAATATGGCGGCGGTTTTGTTATTTTCGTATCTTAACTGAGGGCATGCAAAGACAAATTAAGTCTGAATTTGCTTTTTTTTTTTTGGAAAACAAGAAAAACTTTGTCTTTGTATAAGTTGATTATGGTTTTGGACTTCCTGTCAATTACGTTTTCATCATTAAACTACGGTAAACATTGTAAATTGTGTTGTCGTATGAAGATTTATTCAAATGAAAAGACAAACGGTGACTGACCGATTCTATTTGAATGAATTAATGTTAATGATCATTAATGACCCATCCGATAAATGGATAACAGATTATGACACCTGTTGTAACCGTTGATTAGCTTTGGGTCATAAACAAAGTCATAAACTTGTCGCCAGGTAAAATTTCGTACAATTTATTTTACCAATTTAAATGAAGATCGATATTGTCAAGAAATGAAAATTTTGACATCGAAAATGTTGGCGCCAGAAATATCGCCAGCAGCCGTATTTTGTCACCAGATGAAATAAAAATCGCAAATTGCGACATTGGCGACGACAGGGCGGTCCCTGTATACCCAGGTACAAATTGAACAATATAAAAAGATAAGATACATATGGCCCTTAATGTATTATAGTAAAATCCAAACATTGTAGCCCCGCAAGCGAACAAGCACTTCTCTTTCAAATCTCACCACTTCTCCCTCTCAATTTCAAATAGAGAAGTCACTTCTCCCTATGATTCTGAAGTAGTTTGAGCCCTGGAGTATATGCAAGAAATTTCATTAAAGATTTGCTCATATAGTGTTAAACTGTTTGTTTTGTAGGATTTCAGAATAGCAAATTTGAACCCATGAACAAATCTATACCTCCAAGTGTGCCAGGTCCTTTCCATGGAAAACAACAATCTCCAAGCCAAACACCATTTTCACAGTCAGCATTGAATGGTTCATCATATCCAACATCAAATGCTACAATGCCATCAGGAATTGGGGGACCACCAAATCAAGTAAGACCTAATGTACAGGGTCTGGTGGGCAATGGACCATTTCCACCACAGCATCCAGGTGCAAGACCTGGTTTTCCTCCTACATCAGTTCCTGGATATAGGACACAACAAATTAGACCTGTTCAAGGACAATCTGGTGGACCACCACCAAGCACTGGAATAAGCAGGCCCCAGATGGGAGCACCAACACCTATGTATGGTCCACCATCTAGTCAGATAGGACAAATGCCACCTACTTCAAATATTCAACAAATCAGACCTGGTATGCGACCGCCAATGACAAACATACAGCAACATCCCGGTTTTACAGGTGGAATGCCAAATCGACCACCATTAGCAAATGGCCCACAGCAAGCAGGAATTGGTTCACCTATGAGGATGGGTCTATCACCAGTGAGTATGGCACCTTCGTACCCAGGAAGTCAGCCACCTACTGGACCTCCACAATCACGAATGGGTGTACCACCCGTTGGCACAGGGCCAACTCGAGCTACTATTTCTCAAAATAACCAGTCAGAGATACCACAGCAATCAGGTAGGACATGTACATTTGATTTTTATAACATTTGCATACTGTTTAACATTCAATATACACAAATGCTTTTTAGACATTTAGATAATTATTCAAATATGGAAATATTACATAGATCTTTATTTTTGTTTTACGCATATTTACAATTGTAATATATGTTTTTATTAAAACCCGGTAGAACCTGGGTTTTCCAAATGTCTCCCACTGGGCTGGGCAATCCTCATTAAACCAGGATTTTTGCCAACCCTGCTTATAGTAAGAGTGCTGACCAACTATTGTAACAGGATTTATGCCCCTTGAAAAAAGAAATGTATGGAAAATAACATAGTTAGAGATCTAATGTCTACATTTCTTGCAATATATATTAATTAAAAGATTAAACGAAACTTTTATTTTTTATACGACCGCAAAATTTTTTTGCGGTCGTATATTGGTATGACATTGGCGGCGTCGTCACCATCATCGTCCGAAGACACATTGGTTTTCGCACTCTAACTTTAGTTTAAGTGAATGGATCTCTATGAAATTTTACCATAAGGTTCAGTACCACAAAAGGAAGGTTGGGATTGATTTTGGGGGTTATGGTACCAACAGTTAAGGAATTAGGGGCCAAAAATAAGCATTTTTGTAACTTCCAGACATAACTTGTGTGTTAGTGTATGGATCTCTCTGACCTTGAACCACAAGGTTCCATATCACAAAGGGAATACTGGGATTGATTTTTGGGGGTAATTGCCTGCTAATTTTAGGAATTAGGGGCCAAAAAAGGGGAAAAAAACAAGCATTTTTCTAGTTTCATGACAATAACTTGTGTGTAAGTGTATGGATCTTTCTGAAATTGTACTACAAGGTTCCATATCACAAAGGGAAAGCTGGAATTGAGTTTGGGGGTAATTGCCCAAAACATTTAGGAAAAAGGGGCCAAAAATAATCATTTTTCTAGTTTCCAGACAATAACTTGTGTTCAAGTGTATGGATCTCTCAGAAATTGTACTGCAAGGTACCATACCACAAAGGGAAGGCTGGGATTGATTTTGGGGGTGATTGCCTCAAAATTTTAGGAATTAGGGGTAAAAAGGGGAAAAAAACAAGCATTTTTCTAGTTTCAGGACAATAACTTGTGTGTAAGTGTATGGATCTTTATGAAATTGTACTACAAGGTTCCATATCACAAAGGGAAAGCTGGGTTTAAGTTTGGGGGTAATTGCCCTAAATGTTTAGGAATTTGGGGCCAAAAAACAAGCATTTTTCTAGTTTCCAGACAATAACTTGTGTTCAAGTGTACAGATCTCTCTGAAATTGTACTGCAAGGTACCATACCACAAAGGGAAGGCTGGGATTGAGTTTGGGGGTGATGAATCATAAGGGGGTTCAAAAAATTTTAGGGGGGATTTTTTTATCATTTTTTTCTTTAAAATTTTCCATTTTAAATTGGTTATTTCTGATTTATATATAAAAGCAAATAATAACGATATGGTTTGAATAGGTAAATTAAAAATTTTTAAGTTCTTAGACCACATTCATTCTGTGTCAGAAACCTATGCTGTGTGAAATATTTAATCACAATCCAAATTCAGTGCTGTATCAAGCTTGAATGTTGTGTCCATACTTGCCCCAACTGTTCAGGGTTCGACCTCTGCGGTCGTATCAAGCTGCCAGCGGAGCATTTTATTTTTAATTATTGTCCTTGGACAGATAAAATATGTGCAATGCGGGGACATTGGAACACAGTTCTATTATTTTCTTAAGATGAGTTAAAATTTAAGGAGATACAATAAAGAACTATATTTACAATGTATATTGCCTGTTTCACATATATGTTCTGTTTATTGTACATTTTGTTACTTATATAACAGGCATCTTAAATAGGGGATTAAATCATTTTATATAATTTTGAAACAAAGCACATTTGTTACTGTCTACCCTATTTCGTTTTTATACGACCGCAAAATTTTTTTGCGGTCGTATATTGGTATGACGTTGGTGTCGTCGTCCGAAGACACATTGGTTTTCGCACTCTAACTTTAGTTTAAGTGAATGGATCTCTGTGAAATTTTACCATACGGTTCAATACCACAAAAGGAAGGTTGGGATTGATTTTGGGGGTTATGGAACCAATAGTTAAGGGATAAGGGGCCAAAAATAAGCATTTTTGTAACTTCCAGACATAACTTGTGTGTTAGTGTATGGATCTCTCTGACATTGTACCACAAGGTTCCATATCACAAAGGGAATGCTGGATTTGATTTTGGGGGTAATTGCCTCAAAATATTAGGAATAAGGGGCCAAAAAAGGGGCAAAAACAAGCATTTTTCTAGTTTCATGACAATAACTTGTGTGTAAGTGTATGGATCTTTCTGAAATTGTACTAAAAGGTTCCATATCACAAAGGGAAAGCTGGAATTGAGTTTGGGGGTAATTGCCCAAAATGTTTAGGAATTAAGGGCCAAAAGGGGCCAAAATAAGCATTTTCTAGTTTCAGACAATAACTTGTGTTCAAGTGTATGGATCTCTCTGAAATTGTACTGCAAGGTACCATACCACAAAGGAAGGCTGGGATTGATTTTGGGGTAATTGCCTCAAAATTTAGGAATTAGGGTCAAAAAGGGAAAAACAAGCATTTTTCTTATTTCAGGACAATAACGTGTGTGTAAGTGTATACAAGGTTCCATGTCACAAAGGGAAAGCTGGGTTTGAGTTTGGGGGTAATTGCCCTAAACGTTTAGGAATTTGGGGCCAAAAAGGGGCCAAAAAACAAGCATTTTCTATTTTTCAGACAATAACTTGTGTTCAAGTGTATGGATCTCTCTGAAATTGTAATGCAAGGTACCATACCACAAAGGGAAGGCTGGATTGAGTTTTAGGGTGATGAATCTTAAGGGGGTTCAAAAAATTTGGGGGGGGATTTTTTTTCCCCCCTTTTTTTCTTTAAAATTTTCCATTTTAAATTGGTTATTTCTGATTTATATATAAAAGCAAATAATAATGATATGGTTTGAATAGGTAAATTAAAAAATTTTAAGTTCTTAGACCACATTCATTCTGTGTCAGAAACCTATGCTGTGTGAAATATTTAATCACAATCCAAATTCAGTGCTGTATCAAGCTTGAATGTTGTGTCCATACTTGCCCCAACTGTTCAGGGTTCGACCTCTGCGGTCGTATCAAGCTGCACCCAGCGGAGCATTTTATTTTTGTTTGTTTCTTGTTTTTAGCTTTAATCAGGATGTTGGTTTTTTTTCTATGGAGTTGTTTCACATTTAATTAGTCCTCATTTTGTCTTGCAGGGGTTCTTGTAGCTATCTATACAATAAGGGGTTTGCTCATTGTTAAAGGCTGTACGGTGCCATAAAGTTGTTACATCCTCTTCGTTTGATCTAGGCTGGTCTTACAGTCGTATCACATTGCCTTATTTATATACAGTAAGGATAATAGAAACTCAGTTTGCGTCCAATTTATGTATTGATTGTTGTTTGCTTAATGTCCAGTGGCAATTGTTTCATGGATGATCATATTTTAAAACAGGGTTCCAATTGATGCAAAAAGTACTGGTAGACAAATTAAATAAAAAATCAATATGCCAAACACAAAGTGAAGAGAAAAGCTCTCACTAGCTTTCAGGTCAGATGAGTCCTTGGACTGCATTTAGATGATATGTAGAATATATTACTTAGATAATAATATTAACAGGACATATTTCATAAAAGTTCTATTCCAAATACAACCTCCTTGCATTGCCTATATGCCTATTGGTGACTTCGGTTACAGTTTACATCAGTGAAACACAGTAATGTATTTAGATATATAGATACATCTGTTGTTTGATTTTAAAGTCTCAAATGATAATTATAACACGCCTTGATAGTAGAGGGGGAAGCATAATAAAAAGTCAGTATGCTTTGAGGCATGTTAGGCATATGCATCCATTCATCTGTCCAATATCAGGTTAAAGTTTTAGTTTAAGGTAGCTAGTTTACCATGAAGTTGTGGTCACATAAACTTGAAACCTAGTGCACATGTTCATTATGATGTGGACTTCTTAAAAATTATGTGTGAGAGGGGCATGGTGTCCAATTGACATTTCATATTTTTGTTTTACAATGTTTGTTGCTTCAGATAGATGCATCATAACTTGCATTTGGCATATTGTGAAGTTGTTAACATCTGCATGGCATGTTTTTATGGTGTGTATATATGTGTTGTAGATGGGCTACCTGTGCCATACCATGGGCAGGGACAGTATTCCCACCAAGTAGGCATGCAGCTTACACCTGGACTAACACCTAACAATTCAGGTATATTTTACTAAAATCAAAAGGATAAAAAAAAAGAAACTTTCTGATTTTTTATTTCATGTTTTAAATCGATGAAAAATGGTTTTTATAAATTTAAATTCAATTCAGTAGAAATTTAAAAAAGAAAGATATCTTCTTCAATTATAATGAATTACCCAGTAAATTGAACCTTGATTTTAAGTGTTTGTCATTGCTTTCTGGTTACATGTATATTGCTTTGCACAGGTCATTGTGTTTTACTTAATATATATTTTTTTTCTATGGAATCCTGAATTTCATTACTCTGTAGCCATCTTATTAGTCATTAAACTCTTGATTTCAGGAGGGGGTTATATTACAATAACCTTAAGTCTGTCTCTCCGTCAAGCAAATTAGAATTAAAATATTTTGTCACACTTTTCTCAGAAACTGCTGAACAGAATTACTTCTAATTTGTTATCCAGCTGGACAGTGATAAGTTGTAACCTGTGAGCACTTTTTATACCCCCGCTTTAAAAATGTGGGGTATACTGTTTTACCTCTGTCTGTCCTTCAGTCAGTCCATCCATCAGTGAGTCCATCCATCCGTCAGTCCGTCCATCCCATGAATATTTTCGTCGCATTTTTCTCAGGAACTACTTGACAAGGATTTCTGAAATTTGGTTTCAGGGTTTATATAAGTAAGTTACACCGTGTGATGCGTTTTCAGATTCATCACTCAACAACTTCCTGTTTACCGAACACTTGTATTATTTTACACATGATAGCCAAGTTGAAAATTTCGTCACATTTTCTCAGGAACTACTCAACAAGGATTTCTGAAATTTGGTTTCAGGGTTTATATAAGTAAGTTACACCGTGTGATGCGTTTTCAGATTCATCACTCAACAACTTCCTGTTTACCGAAATATTTCGGCGGGGGTATCATCAGTGAGCCGTAGCTCACAGTTTTACTTGTTGGATCTGTCAGATACTTACCTCCAGTTTGCATAACTTTTAATTTTCTATATCTTGAATAAACCTACTTTTTTCATCACTCATTTGTTCTGTACTGCCGAATAGAAAGACTTCATATTTGTTTAGCAGCTCACCATTGATGAGTTGTAATATGTTTGTTTTCGATCTGTCAGACACCTACTGCCTGTTTTCCAATACTTTGATTTACGAGTGAGAGTATGCCTAGCATGATAACATATGCATTCTTTTTTGCAAGTGAATATGAGATTTTAACATCCATATTGTAGTATTATTGCATTCATTTTCAAATCACATGATGAAAGCTAAAATGGAAAAAAGATGTTTGGTGTCTCAGGAAAACAAAATTTACCTGACAATACAATACTATGTCTTAATTTGTTTGAGTTATAATACTCAGTCTGATAAGTTACTTTAATGTATTAGCTATGATGATAGACTGTTTTTTTTATGTGACATTTTAATGACAAATAATCGGTATGATTGAATGCATACATAAATAAAATATTGTTACATGTTATATATGCATTATCAGGAATAATGAATTATAAAATTAACTATTTTGAAAACTGTATTATTGGGAGATTTTATATAGTTTATCATATTTTTATTAGGCTTTCATATACACATGATATACAATTGTAATATAAGTTAAAGTTCAATTTTTATTGTCAATTAACATGATTAACATACGAAGAAAAGCAAATACTATGTTTAGAAAAGTTTGGATATTGAAAAAGACAGTGATCTTTAGATAAGTACTGAATACTGAATGAAATGTTCTGTTCTGTCCAAGTCTGGAACATAACTGTACATATCAATATATATATATGTAGTAAATTTTCGATTCGTACTCATCATCACAATTGTGGATGAATAAATAAATCTTCTACCATGTCATGAATTTTCCTAAGATAAATGTGCTCTCTAATAAGTAAAAATTAAGATTAAAATTTGTTATCTAACAATATTTGAATTATTGATCAAATTACAACCTTGATTTTATTTGTGACTATCATAATCATAAATTAGCCTTGATGTTAATTTTGCTCTGTGATTTTTGGCCTCCATTGACACATATACTTGTAATCCTAATTTACACATATTCAACAGTTCTTGTCAGTTAGTCATGCAGCCTTTATTTAAGATAATGCAGCCAGCAAAATTGTGTTTTGAACCTTTTATTGTTCACAACATTGTCCTTTGATGGATAGTTGTCTCATTGGCAATCCTACCACATCTCCTTTTTATGTCCCCGCCGTAGCGGAGGGGGCATTAAGTTTTACCCTTGTCCGTCTGTACGTCCGTATCTCAAAATTGGTTTCCGTTCTCTAACTTGAGTTTGCCTCAACCAAATGTTATGAAACTTATTCACCATGCTTATTACCACAAAACACAGATCAAGTTTGAATTTTGGTGGCGTCACTTTAACTGTTATAGAGTTATGCCCCTTTATAAATTTAAAAATTGCAGAATATTTTGTTTCCGTTCTCTAACTTAAGTTTGCCTCAACCAAATGTTATGAAACTTATACACAATGCTTATTACCACAAAACACAGATCAAGTCTGAATTTTGGTGGCGTCACATTAACTGTTCTAGAGTTATGCCCCTTTATAAATGGAAAAATTGCAAAATTTTTATTTTCTTCTAAATATCAAGTTATGTTTTTTGTATTAAACAGTTTTTCCCTGCCCCTAATAAAGCAATGAAAGGGATGATAAAGGTACAATGAAATGTAACAAGAAAAGCATAAGATGTTTCTGAAACTTACAAAATTATTGGAATTACTTAATTGAACATTTTATAGCTACACAGAAATATTCAAACTGTTCAGTAAGATGGCCCAATCATTTCATTATCATTGAATGGATTTCATCTGGTATTTATGATAAGATTGCTGTAGAGATTTTCTATAGTAAACATTTTTCTAACTGGCTGGTGACAGAGAGTGTCTAAAAATGGATTTAAATAGATATGTATATTCAAAATAACAGCTTTTTATCTTTTTCAGAACCCACATCTCAGAGATCCTCCAGGACCCCATCACCAATGAACAATAGTCAGACATTTGATGCCTTAGAAGGGCAGTTTACACCTGGTATGTAGTAAAAAAAGGGGGGGAAGATACCCAGGGGCAATACTAACTATAAATTAGGGGAAAAGAGACGACATGACCAAAGGAGAAAAGATTTAAAGAGACAACAGTCCACAGAACACTGCACAGAAATTTTAAGATTGAGTAACATGAATCTTACTAAAAAAAATTGGGCAAACTCAGGTGTACCGTAAAGGTCAACTGTTCATGTACCATTAGTGAAACCCACAATATTTCTCTCGTTGAAGTACATTGCAGAGTCGTATCCTGTAATAAAGTAACATACAAAAGTTGATTGGTAAATGTCTCCTGTCTAACCATAAGACACCATTAATGGTAATTCATAAACCATCTGCATATATGAATAACTACATTTCTTAAACTTGATATTGCATATGATGGTGTCAGAAAATCTTGAGATGGGATGACTTCAACTTAGTAGTAATTTGCAGGGAACAACAATGTTATTGCTGAAATATTTTTAAAATCACGTCTTATGAAATGCATGAATGTTATTTCTATATGGTTTATTCATAATTTATATCCAGTTTAGTTCAAATAAACCTTGGTTTCAGTGACATTAAGAATTTTCTTGAATCTGAGGTAATATCAAATACTTTATGCTATTGATTCACACATGTAATTATCTAAATCATATTTGCTACACATAAAGTAAAGCATTTATATGAATATAGGCCATCTGTTTTTGTTCAGAATTTATGTAAATGCATTCATTGTACATTTGATGATTTTCTTTATATCTTGGATTACAAATTCTACTTTTAAATCCCCAACTGGTGTTGTGATACACAAATGAAATACATTTTGAAATTAGATATGTCCAGTTTGCCTATTGGTTGATATCACAATTATTACTATTTAGCGCCACTAGGTGAACAAGCCAAGCCAATGACACCGCCTTTATCACAAGAAATTCAAGGTCGTGGAACACCACCAAAACAACCTCCTTATTCACAGGTATGATATGAAATATAGATAAACAATACACCTTTGAGAGAAATTTTCTCTGTAATGTGCCTTTCCATTGTATCAGTAACTTTTATTAGGCAAGAATATGTCAATTTTAAGTTATATCACAGACTATATAATGATGAAAAAATGTTGTAGCATTACTGTGACTTGACTGTAAGTGTTGCTCTCAACCTATTGCAACTTATTCAAAATTCTGACCAAATTGCAATTTGTTTTATAAAACCAAACTTCAGCTGTCAGATCAGAATTTTAACAAAGTGCTGTAGAAAACCACAGTCAAGTCGTCAAAGTGCAAGGTGATACTTACAATCCTATAAGACATTAATTCCACTTCAATGATATTATGAAAAATCAGTCTAACAATTTTTATACAAATTTTATTGTAATTGTCATGCTATTATGAAAAATCAGTCTAACAATTTTTATACAAATTTTATTGTAATTGTCATGCTAAAGGGATAGGTAGTAATTTTGAATTGCTATAGAAATGTCCAAACTAAGCTTTCATACAATTTTGCTTTTGAAAAGTCTTCTATATTCATAAGAATCAGACATCATTTGAATTAAAACATCTTATATTAAGTTAAATATGTGTGAAATTACAATACGTTGTTAGGAAGTTTCCATTGGAGATAATCAATTTTTCTTTCGAAAAGTCTTCTATATTCAAAAGAATAATGATTTTAGGTTATCTTCCATGGAAACTTATTAACAACGTATTGTAATTATAACAATAATAACACAATAATTCAGTTGACTACATCCTTTTACATATTTGGTACATTGCTACCTCCTTTTCATTTCTGGTTCATGGCGCTTCTTTTGGGTTTATACACAAACCATGTGACCTTGAAAAATCAATACACAAAACGGAAACAGTGAATTGGCAGAAAATGATTATCAAAGAACAAATAAAACACAGACAGTATTGTAGCCATTTATTTTCAACAAAAACTTTATTAAGAAAGTTTTAAAGTAGGTTTGGCTATCACCAACATGGTATTCCTCAGGAAATTCACATCTGACCACATTTCTAGGGCTTGGATTTTTCCTCTAGTCACTGCATGTCGCTTATAAGTCGGTACCTCTCTGGAATCTGAATTTTGCTCCTAAACTTCCGACTTATACTCGAGTTCCTATGGTAACAGAAATTCATATTAAAATCAACATATTATTTTTATTATACAATTTAATTATTTGCAGCCTGGTCCACCACCAAATGTGAAAAGTCCAGTTTATGGGCCTCCCCCAACAGGAATGCCTCAAAGGCCTGGTCCACCAAGTGGACCCTCTCAGAATTATAGTATGGGGACAGGGCCCCCATCAGGGCCAACCAACTTTAAACCTGGTCCACCAACTGGACCTTCAAACTACAATGTTCAACCACAAGGTCCTCAACCTGGGCCAACACAAAATATGTATCAGCCTCCTGGCCCACCAAGTGGACCTCAGAATTATGGAATGCCACCAACAAGTGGACAGTATGGTCAACCACCTCCACCACCAACTGGATACCAGCCACCATCTTCTGGTCCAAATACAATGCAGCCTAGGCCAGGATACCCTCCATCTAGTCAAGGATTGCCACCCCAACAACAAATGTATGGCCAACCAGGTTCACAACAGCAAGGGGATGGCTATGGTACAGGTCAATACAACAATATGCCTAATATAGGAGGAATGTCTTTGACAGTAAGTTCACATATTGTATTTTAAACATTGTGTTTTGTCCATGAATTGAAGAAATGTACCGTCAACTGTATTACTGAAGGTCAATACTACTACTAGGGTGGGGTTCAATGACCCTGACTTCCTATGAGGGTCATACATGGTAGGTGAAGGTCAATGTATGGTCTTTAGTAATGAGATTATAGAGCAAATGTTTTACTATCAAATAACCAGTTTGAACATTTAGTATTTATTTAATGATAACAATCCATTGCTATCATGATGACTTGAAAGGTTCTCTGGTTTAGGATGATTTGTGAAGATCCCTTATGGTAGAATTTTCAAGTCTTAATAAATATTCAAAAGTGCCATTGACATTTTCACAGATATGTATACATGTTTATGAGAGCCTTCTTTTCTGATGAGATTGAGAGTATAGATACAAATACAAATGCTTCATTTCATTTTACAGAACGATTCACGAGTTGTTAATTTATTACAAGAAAAACAGTTGATACCAGCTGATGGCATTGAGAACCCAAAGATAAAACTGCATAATGACTTCAAAAAAGTCAACTGTAGTCCTGAGTAAGTCATGTATCTGTATATAATTAAGAAAGCATTACAAGAATGATTTGATGATGATTGAGAAATAGGTACCGTATAGCGGGTTATTTTCGCGGGGTGTAAATTTTCGCTTATTTTCGCTGATAAAACAAAATCGCCAAAATAAATTCCGCCAATTTAAAAGTGTACATGCAAAGGTATTGATAAAAGTTTTGAATCCGCCAAAATAATAACCGCCAAAATATTTCGTATACCTTTTTCAATGAAAATCGTGAAATTTTACACCCGCGAAAATTACCCACTATACGGTGTTTCTTTATAGAATAGATATGAAGAACAGTCAAATTCAAGAGTTCGGAAATAAAATTAAAAGTGAATGTTTTAACACGTAGCATCAAAGGATTAAAGATATGTAGAAATTAAGTTCATAATGTAAAGATTACTGTTCTTCTTAACATTTTAAATTTTCTATGGGTTAATCAGGAAATTCCTCATGTGTTTATATAATAAAATCTTCACAGGATATTATCTAGAATGTTGAGTCGAACATTGTCTGCTTATGGTATGATTTACATTTTGGATGTTAACATTAACTGCAAATTTTAATTTCTTTTCCAGTATCCTCAGGTGTACATTGACTTCAATTCCTCAAACATCGTCACTTTTAAACAAATCTAGGTTACCTCTGGGCATTCTTATACATCCTTTCAAAGACTTATCAGTGAGTATTCTGTTAAATCTTTTACCATTATAAGTTAACTGCCAAATCAGGAGCTGTGTTTGATTTTTCCATCATTCATCTACCCAGGAAGAAAAAACTATCCCTGTCAAAACAAATCTTATGGAAAGAGCATGTTTGATGTACAGAATTTTTTTTTGCCTACACACCTATTTTGCAATCCAAGTTTAACGCTATTAAAATGTGTAATACACTTACTTAAGAAAAAATTATTGACATATCCCAGACAATACACAATGCTGTTTCCACTTGCTTTGTATCAGCAGGGATACAGTTTCTTCTGCCCAGGTGTTATTTACTTTTGCAAACATTTTTTTAATTGGAAACTTAAGTCAGTAAATTGTGTTCCAACTGAATCTATATCCATTAAGATTATTACAAAGAGTACAAATATATAAACTTTATCTAAAAAAAATATAGATATATATATATAACAATATTTTGACAGTTTGAACAGTTAGACTTTGTAGAAAATTTCTTGTGAAAAATAGCTTTGAATGTAAAGAATTAAATCTGTTTTGAACAACTACTACATATTAGTTCGTTTATTTGTACTTTACTTTCATTTTCAGCAACTTCCTGTTATACAATCTAATGTGATAGTACGATGTCGATCGTGTAGGACATATATCAATCCTTTTGTTTACTTTGTGGATCAGCGACGATGGAAGTGTAATCTATGTTACAGAGTTAATGAATGTATGTTATTAATTTGCATGAAATATTGTAATGCTTTGGAATGGGGAAAACTGACATTTAAGTGATTTCTAATTTAGATCCTTCGGTATATAATCACCGTACCAATGTTTAATTAGCAAATGAGACAACATAATTATTTGTATGCTAGAAACTCTGAGCTTAAGATGTACTTTATTGTTTAGGAAAAAAACTGTTTGAAAAATAATCTAGACCAAGATAATATTGTGTCTCTTCCTCTAAAGACAAAAATGAATTTAGTATTTAATGCATATGTCTAAAGAACGTGTAAAAGTTTTTGCTAATTTTTAAAGAAGTCATTAGATTTAATGATAGAAGTCTTTGAATTTTCCATGTACCTTAAATGGACTATGAATAAAATAGTTATGGTTAAATGTTTTATGGTAGTAAAATAAACAAATAGTATTGAAAAAAATATTTTGTTCTTAAATCAAATGTATTTCTAGTTGTGTATTATCTATATATTTATTTCAATATTAGGTACAAATCACTTTTTCATCGGTTTCTATAAAATATTTGCCAGAGTGTATTATGCAACCAAATATCAATGAATTTTTTTTATAAAGATGTCTGCACTTTTTATTAGATTTTAATGCATATATATCACTTATTAATTTTTTGACCACAGGTTGTCCAGTACACAGAATTGTACCAAAAAAGCAGAAAGCATTGCTTTTGGACTATCTTGTTGTTAATTTTTTTTTACTCACAAACAAGTAAATTTGTATTTTTTAGTGCCAGAAGAGTTTAATTTTGACCCTGTGACTAAGACATATGGAGAACCACAACGAAGACCTGAGATAAAGTCTGCCACTATAGAATTCATTGCTCCTTCAGAGTATATGGTAAGTTGATAACATTATTATCACCCATGTTTTTGAAATCATAAGATCTTGAAATTACATTTTAATTTTGAGTAATTTATATTGAAGAAGTATTCATCTCTAGATTATCCACAAAATAAAGATGTGTGTAACATAAAAATTGTAATTTTCTTTGCTTCTGTTTCTGTATTTGGCCTATTTACATCTATTTTAAAAGTATAGCATGATTTTAATTTATAAGAGTACGTTACCTAAGTTCCTTCTACTTACTTTTATCAATGACGTTTTATACGTCCTTTCATTTTTTAAATATTAATATTAAGGATATTCAATTTTAATAAACTTATTCAGATATTTATATGGTATAAATTCTAAAATTCATGAAAACACATGAAAAAAAAAAATTAAAAGTTGATGGCTTGTCTTGGAGCATTAATAGGTCATGATAATAATTCTCTGATTGTTGTAATAATTGTCTTTAGTAGATTAATGATTGGAATTATCGGAATAAAACAACTGGATTATTCGGGTTAATCTAAACCATGTTGGTAACATATCTGCACATGTGCACAAATGGGAAATTTAATTGACAATTTGTGCGCATTTAAAGTTTCAAAATATTGATAAACAGAATTGCATATATTCATACAATCCATCTTGTGTTAAAGTCAAGTATCTTCGTGGAGAGTACGACTTCAAATCAATGATGCTTGAAAAAATACACGGATTGGGTTGTTCCGTCTACGTTTACATCTTTAATGCAATCAAGTCATATTCCAGTTTTAGACAACATGTGTTTTTTAATGCGAAAGTTAGAATATTTTAGTATGCTATGGCGATAATAAAGAGTCAAGCGCACACGTGAATCTGCTGGTGTGTTACACATCAAACGATGCACCATCGGTCATTGTCGAAATGTCCCCAATGATTTTCTTTATTCCCTTACGATTCGAAGTTTTATAAGTGACCAAAAACGGGATCTTAACAACTAAATAGTCCAGCTCTTTCCGTTATTTGTCAGTTAGGTACACCCATTATCGAGGCTCGAGTATGGAACCAGTTTGAAATGCTGATAAGTGCCCAAAACCCAATTCTTGGCCTGACACATATCTGCATTGGATATATTAAGAATTTTTAAATATCTGTTTATAATGAAAACCCTAGTTTAAGCAAACTTGACTAAAATCTTGGTAGCCAGTTTTTTTTAAGGTCAACTATCTACCTTTGACAGAAAACTTTTAAGTGAAACCAAATCAATTAATGTTATAATAATTGCTTGGCGAATTTGCATTGCATCAAGTTGACCTTTCCGAGTCGAATGTATCGAATCTAGTTATAGAAACATTAATTTGAATCAACAGTATTTGCAGATTTTTATGTTTAAGTATAGTGAGTTTTGGTTGAGTTATGAGTCTTACTATTTTTGAAGAAAAAATATGTCAAAAGCAATAATGGGACAAAGCAGATGATGTGATTTTAAAAATTCTTGTGATTTTAAAAAATTCTTGTGATTTGTAGTTGCGTCCACCTCAACCAGCAGTGTACTTGTATTTACTAGATGTGTCTTTCAATGCAATAGAAACTGGTGAGTTTTTAATCATAAATATATTTATATAAAAGAATAATACATTGACAAGAAATTATGTGTTTGTCTTTATCAATTGTTTTAAATGCTGTATAAATAGGGTTTTCATTGAGCTAACTGAAGAGTCTTCGTTAATTTTTTTTCCTGTTTAATGATGTAAGACACATAACAATGAATGTTTGATAGTTACTTTAAATGGTAGCTGAAGAGATTTAGACAAGTGAAGACACAGGCTTTCTGATTGAAAAGTTAGAGAGGCATACTAAAAGGATGGAGCATTTTGTATAGAGTAAAACAAGGATATGTGTTATGATTGCTAATGACATAATTATCCACCACAGACCAAAAGAAAGGGATGTAAACTACTATAGGGCACTCTGCAGCCATCAACAATGAGCAAAATTCATATCATATAATAAGCTATAAATTGCCCTGGCATGACAAAATATGGAATTATTCAAAAGAGAATACCAACAGCCTGATTTATTCTAAAAACAACAAACAAAAAATTATAATGCAGTCAATGTTACACAACTTAACTGATTTAAAGGAATCAGTTCAAAAGATCGTTCACATAATGGTTTAAAATTTCAGTATTAGAAAGTATAGTTTACCTCTTACAGGTGAATTGATAGGATAAAGATAAATAGATACTATTTCTATTACAATGTCATTTCTATTGCAGGTTATTTAAATACATTTTGTCAGACATTATTAGATGAATTAGATAAGATTCCCAGTGATTCTAGGACTCAAATTGGTTTTCTGTGTTATGATTGTGCATTATATTTCTTCAACTTGGAAGAGAACTTGTCACAACCTCAGATGATGATTGTTTCTGATGTAGATGGTATGTATAATTCTCATATTGTAAAAATCAGACAGCTTGATATAGAAATAAACAATACTGCTGCACCATAGGGAATGTCCTCTGCCGCTATGTATCTTTGAAATAAGGTCATCAGGTGTGAGTATGCCACAATAGGCTAAGAATAGTCAATGTTCCATATCTTCCCAAAAATTGTCAGATAGAAATGACGGGTAACTCATTGTCAAGTAGGCATGATAGCAAACCATTCCACAAGTAAAAAAGCTTTCTACCAAACAGATTTTAGCTCCCAAAGTGTCATTGTTACTATAGTAAGAAACATTGTCAAAGCTCAATAACGCTAATCAAAATTACAGCATAGTATGGTCATCTATACATGATGATAAACAATTCTTACAAATTTGAAAGCTTTCTGTCAAACCGTCAACTGTCATGTTACACTACTTAAAAATGGTCAAGTGAATATGATGGCAAATAATGAAAGCTTTCTAGCAAATGGTCTCTGAGTTTTACAATGTTTAGAACAGATGGTCAGATGAAGAATCTTACTATGTCCCCAATGGTGCATACAATGGGGACAATAATACTTCACAAAACCCCACAAAATTCAACCATGTAGATTTTTTTTATTATTGTATTAAATTAATTAAAAATGCACACTTTTTAACTATATCCCTGTTTTAATTTTACTTTCAGATGTTTTTCTTCCTTGTCCTGATAACTTACTAGTCAATTTACAAGAGAGTAAAGAAATGGTATCAGATTTATTAAATCAACTGCCAACTCTTTTTGAACACAACAGAGAAACAGGAAGTGCATTAGGTGCTGCACTTCAGGCTGCATATAAATTAATTGTAAGTGCGCTATTATATAGAAAAGATTGTAGCTGTTGACTAGATCTTTTTATGTTAACATATAATGAAGATCTGTGATCATTGATAGTAAAGTTAAATATTTACCAGAATCAGGGTTAAATAATAGTTGCAAGCTACCCTTGTCTGTCTTCGTTCTCTAACTTTTGTCCCAAAGTAAGTTATCACAATGCTTATTACCACAAAACACAGATCAGTTTGCCTCAACCAAATGTTATGAAACTTATACACAATGCCTATTACCACAAAACTCAGATCAAGTTCAAATTTTGGTGGCGTCACTTTTACAGTTCTGGAGTTATGCCCCTATATAATGTTATATTCAAGCGGGGGCATCATCTGTGTCCGATGAACACATTCTCCATTTATTTTATCTGATTATAGGAAATCAAAACAAATTTGATAAACTTAATATTTTAACCCTTAATTACTTTTTGAAGTTAAAATGAAATAAATGTACCCTCTACTAATGATTGAATTTTAGAATTAATACTGCGATTTCGACATGACAGATCAAAATGTGAGAAAAATTATTGCGTTTACAGGAAAAGTTGCATACAAATATATGTGTCACATTTCAGAATGTGAGTACTTATTATTGCGATACTCACTCAGTCGCATTATTCACAATGATAAAAACCTCGTATTAAATTCTGAATTTACAATAATACTTCAAAGTTATTATACCCTACACAACGAAGTTGCGGAGGGTATAATGTTTTTGACCCGTCCGTCTGTCTGTCTGTCTGTCTGTCCGTCCGTCCATCCATCAGTCCTGTTTCTTGTCATCACAACTCTTCTCAAACCACACAACAGAATTTCATGAAACCTTTTTAGATAATAAGGACATACTATGTAGTTGTGCATATTGACAGGAAATTACGATTCAATTTTTTTTCTAGGAGTAACGCCCCTTTGAATTTATTTGCTTCAATGTACTACTGCAACAGTTTGTCATCGCAACTCCTCGGAAACCACACCACAGAATTTCATGAAACTTTGTAGATAATAAGGACATACTATGTAGATGTGCATATTAACAGGAAATTATGATTCAATTTTTTTTTTTCTTACACTTATTTTATTTCTCCAATGACAATGTGGGGACGAGGGGTATGTGAGTGCACTCACTAAGGTTCTTTAATTTTACATAATATGTTTACATTTATATATTTTTGTTTTACATTATAGCATACAACAGGTGGTAGAGTAACAGTTGTACAGACAGTATTACCTACCATAGGTCCTGGTGGGCTGGAGTCAAGAGAAGATCCTAACCAAAGAACAACTAAGGTATTAAACCTGCATTGATCAGATGGAATTGTTATACATCCTGCAAACAAAATTCAAAAAAATTTTGTAGGTTTTTAATTCATGGCTTTTAATCTTTGTAAGAAATTAAAATATCTTCCACTGAGAGTAACATTGAAAATTGTTAACCTACAAAAAATTATTCTTCCTTCAGTTGAATAAGTGTTTATTTATAAAATTTAGATGGACATCATGAATTTATTCATGGGAAGTCCTGGGTTCAATAAAGAAATGATTCAAATTTACATATTTTTCTAATTTTTAGTATGAACTCTGGCACATGCTTTTATATATATATTATTTTCAGGTGTCATTAACATTTATTCATCAGATCAACTGTACTGAAAAAAAAAAGTTCTGCATCCATTTAAATATATGATACCAATATTTTTATGCATGGCATTTTTTCTTTGGAATAAACTTCCCCAGGGAAGTCAAGTACATTAAAATTAGTATCAAACCAGAAAAAAGGACATAAATAGAACAATCAAAACTGTCTTTGTCAACTTTGATGGAATCAATTGCAACCCTAACCCTAGTATAATTATAAACCATAAGTCTATTAATAATTTTCTTGTGTAAAATTATATAATGTTAAAGGGTGAATAATCAAATTAACTTACTTCATATATTGCAATATGTGGTAATAGTCTCTTGTAAGCACTGGGGTATCCCACTATTCTAGTTTATTATTATATTGGTTTTGTCTTTCGTTATTACTTGATATATTATGTTAATAATTGTTTTATTTTGTTCCAGAATGTAACTAATCTAGGACCCGCTACAGATTTTTATAAGAAATTGGCATTAGATTGTTCAGCACAGCAAGTAGCTGTTGATCTGTTTATGTTAAATGGTCAATATGCAGATATTAGTTCTATTTGTAAGTTAACATTATTGGGTACTTCTCTGAAAATTGTTAGACACAGTATTTCTTACTATATAAGTATTTGGTATAAAAAGATATGAAGTTAGGTTTGCCTGTTTGCTAGGTGATCTTTGTTTACTTCTTACTGATAACCAATTTTGTCATTATTAGCCATTCAAATCATAGGACAGGTAACAAAAGAATTACAGAAAAACCTGTTTAACAGTCTGTTTGTCAGTCTGTTTGTATATTAACAATATCTAAGAAAGAATTCCTGATTAGAGTAAGAAGATGTGGTATGATTGCCAATGAGACAACTCTCCACTAGAGATTAAATGACGGAAGAAGTTAACAATTATAGATCACCGTACAGCCTTCATCCATGCTCACCTAACAGATAAGCAAATTTAAGTTTTGTGCACCAAGTACACGCTCAGATAATTTAAAGTAAAGTAACATGAAGAATAGTCGAGGAATTGCATTTTCAACTTAATAACCACGGGACATAAAGCAACCAACAATCAATCAATCAACTTAATACCATATTGAAAAATCATCACCATGACAGAAAATATATAAACAATATTTAATGAAACACTTGCTTAATGGACAACAATGCATAGAAAAGAATAGAAATTGAATTAAGATTTGATACCTAAGAAGAAGTGACAGAAACAACAGGTTTACTTGACTAGAAAGGCAATTTTGATCATTTCCTAGTATTTTATTAAAGTGTTGCTTCAAATACAACCATCTCCCTTCCTTTCCATGGAGATAAACAAACTGTTGTAAAGTTCTAAATTTTAAAAGGTGTGGCATTCAAACTGTTCATATAGACAAACAAATGTCCAAAAGAAAAAAGATAAAAAAAATAATTTAATAATAATATGTGTGTTATTTTCAGCATGTATATCAAAGTATTCTGGTGGTTGTATACATTATTTTCCATCATTCCATTGTGTGAAGAACCCATCATTAACAGAGAAGTTTGAAACAGATTTAAGACGATATCTCACAAGGAAGATTGGTTTTGAAGCTGTTATGAGAATAAGATGCACTAAAGGTAAATTCTTTTATCTGAACTTATTCACATACAAAATTTTAACTTGAAATGTAGAATATATTTTTTGTTTCTCAGAGGTGTAAGTTATTATAGAATTGAAATGTATGTTCTCATTATAAACAATATAAGAAAACAAGAAGAGGATTGTATTGTAAATTATTGTAAATTTTTAATAGAAATTGCATATAATTTTACAACTATAAATAAAATATGAAAATGAAGGAAAATAGTGGAGGGATGGGATGATAATTAAGAAATTGAAATGGAATGGCATATCATACTTATTTTCTTCATCTTGTGTCCTATTTAAATATTTTTCATACTTTGGATTGTATTGAATAATTAAAATAATTTATATTTTTAGGTTTGAGTATCCATACTTTCCATGGGAACTTTTTTGTACGATCGACAGATTTACTGTCATTACCCAACATCAATCCTGATGCAGGGTTTGGTATGCAGATGTCCATAGAAGATTCATTGACAGAAAATAGTGTTGTATGCTTCCAGGCAGCTTTATTGTATACATCTAGTAAAGGTATGATAATAGTAAAGGAAACCATAAAAAAGATGCAAGAAATATTAATTACGCCACACTTTTTGGGGTGTAAACATTTTAATGTTCCTGTTACAATTTTTGACACCTTTGTAAGAATTTTTAGGAAATAATTTATTTAATCGAACAACAAAATTTCATAAATTCAAACAATTTTTCACTTTTGAAAAAATATTGCAGACAATGACCTGTACCCTTATAGTTGTTAGGTGAAAATTAGGATTTATTTGTAGAAAATTAATTTCTGATGGAAAACATGCTTCAGAATACTTTACTCTCTTCTTTAAAAGTTGTTATTACAAGTAAGTGATTAGAGTTACTTGCCCTTTTCTTTAAACTCTTACCCCAAGGGTGACTGGGGAATAGAAGTATGGTCACCATTGGTCTTCCTCCAACCGCGGTAAAACCCTCGTCAAAGTGGGCGTCCGTTTGGCTGTGCGGGATGTACAAATTTGCAGCCACGTCTGGTCAGAATGGGGACGTTAAATCTGATGCCTCATGTAAAGAGAGTGCCACGCTCTTTGCACGTTAAGAACCCTTGCAACAACTCTTTGAGGGGTCCGTGGGTGACCTGTTGCAAGGCTAAATTTCTGTCCCTATCCAATATACCCTCATTTCCGTGGCAGTCTAAATTCTCCGACCTCAATCCCAGATGCCTCTATTACAGAACCTACCTATTGTATTTATTGTTAATTTGTTCTCGTCCTGAATATGCATGAAATATTTGCCACTGGACGTTAAGCAACCAACAATCAATCAATCAATCTTTAAACTCTTTTAAATAAACACACAAGAAGATATAGCAGAACCAATTATATAAAAAATTAAATACACTAGTTCTGTTCCACTTTCTTTAAAAAAGATGTTGAGTATGATAGAAATGGAAAGTGTCAGATTGATATTTTTAAACAAATTATTGTGAGCTGTTGCTATCTTTTGCTTTCCATTGTTATTCTTAAAATTTGTATTACAAAATTATATCTGATGACCAACCATTCCCTTCATTTATTGAATAGAAAAATGGGTAAATTAAAAAATTAATTCATAACTGATGTCAGTTGTCTAGTTAAAGTCCTTGGAGCCTGTATTTAAATTTCATAACATTTTTTTGTAGGAGAAAGAAGAATACGTGTACATACCATGTGCCTTCCAGTTACAAATCAGTTAAGTGAAATTTATGCTGGGGCTGATCAACAAGCAATTATTGGATTACTGGCAAAAATGGGTAAGTGTGGCAAAACAAAGTATTAAAAATTTAACTGCCAGTAAAATTTGTAATGAAAATCAGAAATAAGGACACTTACAGTTTGCAATTGAGTGTGGATTAAATATTCAAATGAACTATCAGGTATTGTTGCATAAGAAGAAATATTAAACTATTTTACTCTGGAATTCTATGGTTTCTCAATGATAACTTTATTATCTTTGTAATATTATTACCTACCGAGAAATAAAGGATAATTGTTTTTCAGTGTTATCACTTTCACTATCATTTTCTATATAAGGAAATGCCTGTATCAAGTCAAGAATATGACAGTTGTTTTCCATTCGTTTGATGTGTTTGAGCTTTTGATTTTGCCATTTGATAAAGGACTTTCCAATATTTTTGTTATTTTACTTTTTATCATTAATTGGTTATGATCTGTGAAATTTGTAAACAAGAATGTAAAAACATAAAATTGTAAACAAGAATGTAAAAACAAAACATTGTAAACAAGAATTTATAAACAAAAAATGTAAACAAGAATGTAAAAAACATTGTAAACAAGAATGTGAAGACAAAAAATAGTAAACAAGAATGTAAAAACAAAAATTTGTAAACATGAATGTAAAAACAAAAATTTCAAAATTGAACATATCCTTTTACAGGTGCAGACAGAAGTGTAACGGCTTCATTACCTGATGCCAGAGAAGCCATGTTAAATGCTTCTGTAGATTCATTATCAGCCTTTGGTAGTACATTACCGTCTTCACAGAGAGTAGGCAGTTTACCGATCTGTTACTCACTTAGATTATTACCAATGTTAATCTCAGCTATGTGTAAATTTGTAAGTAAATGTTTATGTGTGTAGGGTTACATTAGTTTTGTTTTGGGAAATATTTTCTTGATCAAGTCAGTATTTTTTCATGACTTTACATATAGTACCTTGTAAGTGTTACCCTTGTCCCTCCATCCGTTCGTCCCGAAATTGGTTTCCGTTCTCTAACTTTAGTTTGCCTCAACCAAATGTAAAGAAACTTTTACATAATGCTTATTACCACAAAACACAGATCAAGTTTGAATTTGAGTGGTGTCACTTTAACCGTTATAGAGTTATGCTCCTTTATAACGTTATATGCAAGTGGGGGCATCATCACATTCTCCATTTATTTTATTTTAGTGCACAAACGTATACTCTGTTACAGGCAGCAAAAACAAAGTATTAAAAATTTATATCTAGTCTTTGAGGGTTACATAAAAATCATAGTGCAATATATACATAGTCATATCTGATTGCTTAGATAAATTGAAATCTTTTTAGAAGTTTAACCTCTCATGTAGTACTTGATAATGATCATCTGTAAATATTTTCAAATATAGTTCACTAAATTGCATTTTATGATCCAAGCAGAGGAGTCCAATCATCAGTTTTGCTATTTTTACATTTTAGACTGCCTTTAGATTTGGTACGACTACTAGACTAGATGATAGAGTATTTGCCATGCAGCAGTGTAAAAGTTTACCTATACAGTATCTTATACAGAGTATTTACCCTCACTTATATCCTATACACAAACTAGGTGAAACGGTAAGTATAAAGTTAACATGTACATTGATAGAGTATTTGCCATGCAGCAGTGTAAAAGTTTACCTATACAGTATCTTATACAGAGTATTTACCCTCACTTATATCCTATACACAAACTAGGTGAAACCGTAAGTATAAAGTTAACATGTACATCAATATATATCTAAAACACCAACATGAAATGTATAAAGCAGTTATCATTTTGTAGAAGTGAGCATAGCTATATTGTTAAAAGTGATATGTGGTTTGTACACTAATGAGTGAGTGAATACCAAATTTATGTCAATTGATCAGAAGTATTGCATTGAATATTCTGCTATTGTTAATATGATTGCCTCTGTATAAACCAAGTGTTCTTTAACTATGGTTAAAGGGGCACTAGCTGTCAAATTCATGTTCACTGATTTGACTCAAATTCTTATATTTGATTTATAACCATGTAAAACACTTATCCAAATTATAAAAAGTCTAAAATAAACAATTTACAGGACGTGGGCTGTATTTTAGTCTTGACGCCATCTAATTAACTATCGAGTTGACCTCCGAACACCTCCGATGGTCATATAAGCGATATAAACATAAGTATAGATATAAATAGAAAGCAAACTCGTGTTATTGGATTTTTCTAGGTCTGTTTAATTTCATATTATAGATTAAAAATATATGTTAATCATCGTTTTTACCTGTATAAGAATGATTTTTTGTGGATCGAATCAGTCAATCAAATGATTTACCTTTGTTTCACTTTCAATGTTGACATTCTTTATCTTTAAATAACATAACACGCACAATTCATGCGTTATCCATCTCTAGCTAAGGGGTTAAATTGAAGTTCACATGAATACGGATTCAATGAGGTCGAATTATTCACTTGCAAGTGAATAATTCATCATCAATGTTTCTTAGCTTAATTTGACAAAATTGAACCATACTGGCTGCTAAAAGCGAATTATCATTTCACTATTTCACTTTCATTACTGATTAAACAAAAAAAAATCATACTTTAAATTTTTTAATTTCTCGTAGCTAGTGCCCCTTTAAAAGGTGATTTGGAGATTTAATTACATTTAATTCATTAAAAGCTTGGTTTGCTTACTTATGTTAGTTAGACTAATTCATCAACACTTACTTCATTAGGTCTTAGAAAAGTGTTGTTTTTATACGCCTGTTTATGGGACGTATTATGGTATACCGTTGTTCGTCCGTCCGTCTGTCGTCAAGATGTCGGACATTAACTCAAAAACGCTTAACCAATTTTTTATATAGGGATATTAGAATAAACACTCAAAAGTATCAAACTTTGACAATTATTAATTACTTTTATCGATCTGCATAATGTGAAATAAATAACAACTTCCAATTTTGAAGGAAAAACAACTCAGATTTTAAAACATTTATACCTATTTTTTTCAGTCGGTAATGGCAAAGAATAATACAGAGATTCCACAGACCATTAGACTTCATCTGTCTTCAGCCAATATTGACCGTCATGGAGTATATCTGTTAGATGCATATGATCATATGTACTTTTATGTAGGAAGTGCTGTTGGTGACCAGTTCTGTCAAGACGTATTAGATGTTCCTAATTTTATGTCAATACCTGAAGGAATGGTAGGACTGCACTTTGTTTATCCCAAGTTTATCCAAGCTTATTCAATAATATATATATATTGCAGCAAAGTTCAAAGTCCTGAATTCTGGCAAGAATATTTTCTAGCTGCTAAATCTAACCTAACAAAAACATTCAAAGCAAACACTAGTTATAATCTGGATAATTACTAAATTGGTAATACAACACAAGATTTTTGTTAAGGCAAAGATATTTTTCCTGCACATATATTGATGGATTGTTTGTTGCTTAATGTCCATTGGCTAATATTTCATGCATATTCAGGACAATGCTTGCACATAAATCAAATTATAGGATTCAGTAAAAAAAGAAGACATCTCATCAAATTTTCTTTCGATTATCATGTTTTATTAAGATTTAATTGACTTTTACCTCAATAAGGTTTCAATGTAAACATATTCTTTGCAAATCTACAAAACACATGTGGTCTGTTCATTGCCTCCCATGAAGTTAAATTGCATTACTGTCCTAAATTTGCTATTGACCAAAATGGAAAACCTTTTTTACTTCATTGCAGTGATAAATTCAGTCATAATACGTATTTATCAGAATTTGTTATGTTTGAAAATTAAAATTATTTTTATTCTCCCTGTTTTCAGGATCATCAAATCGACTTTATTTGTAGTTAAGAATTTATGTCTGTAAATAACGACTTGAATTACTGAATACAAGCATTTTCTATTGAAGTTTATTAATTTATATAGACCATAATATTAAGTTTAAGAAAATCTGTTTGTATTTACAAGCCCAGAATACTGTATATCAGGTTATTTTCGCATTGGGATTTGTTTGTGGTTTTGGCCATTGAAGGGACGATAAATTTATTGCTGTGTTCATTATTTGTGTTTCCCAACCTTTTAAAGTGCTGTTGAATGGATAGTAAAATGTTTGCGCAGGATTAATTTCACGGTTAAATGCCAACCGCAAACATAGCCAATATTACGCTAAATTTTCCAGCTATAAGGTACAGTCGAACCTCGTTGTGTCGAACTCGGATGTGTCGAAAACTCGGATGAGTCGAAGTAATTTCTAGGTCCCGGTACAATTCCCGTTTGATCAATGCATAATTACCTCTGATGAGTCGAACTCGGTTAATTCGAATACTCGGTTAAGTCGAGTAAATTATATAGTCCGTCAAGTAAAACTAATGTAAATTGACCCGATGTCTCGATCTTGAAAGTAAGAATTTTGAAAGATTCAGACCTAATGATAAAATTCAAGTCTGATGTATTTATTATGTCACCTAATCATTTTCAAAAGAGATTAAAGCTGAGTAAACATACTTGCTTGTATAAAAGTTAAAATGACATGTTTATGGTGACCGCTAATTAACACCTTTGTTGATCGTTCACCTGAGATAAAAGCGAAACAATTTAAATGACCCAAGTCGAGATTAAGAATATGTAGAGAATGATAATCCTTTCTTCATGATTAAATGCGGCGTTAGCGATACTTATCATGAAGTAAGGGATTATCATTCTCTAAACTTAGAATATTGTAAAGTGCTCAAGGCTCAAATGATCTCTTGATTGGTTGTATTCAAGAATTAGTTTCATTGTCAGTGTAATGTTTATAATTGATGCATGACTTCATTTTTCGGCATTTCATTTATGGATTAGTTGTAGTGGTGTACGGACTTTCTTATAATTTAGGAAATATTAAAAAATGTGTTATATACATTAGATGACACAACGGTACAAAGAAATGGTAGGAATTGTATATGTTTCTTGATTGTGAGTATGAATGTAAATCATGTAATATTTTAGTGAGGAATTATCCTTTTTGTATTTACAGTTTAACTCAATAAATACATTTGAGTTACAACTAATTTTATTTCACAGCCAATATTTTGGTCCGCTTTTAAATTAAATACTATTTCATTATGTCAGAGAAATGTTCTAGTAAAAGCCTTTAAAAGTTTTAGATATATTCAAAACGTAAATCAAATTCCTGTTTTATTTTTTATTTTATCGGAATATTGAAATATATTATTCTTTCCAACCACTGGTTCAGTAATCAGAGTTTTGGAAAGCTAAAGATTTTATAGGTTATTTTTTTTTTTTTTTTTTTTTTGCATTGCTTTGATATTGTTTAATTTTTAATAATTTAAAGTTATAAATATTTTCATTATAACATTAAAGGTACAAATTTTACTGCACCAGTAAACTTCAACTTATTTTGATTTTTTGTTTGTTTCACAATTCAACTTTTAGTCAGTTTCAATCACTGTGATAAATCCTTTCAATCTGATAAATGTGCTTGGGCAGTTATAACTCATATATAGAAACTCTTTGTTTTGAACTGTAAATAGACCCAAATAATAGGATAATCCTATACTAAGAACATGATTTACATTCATTCTTCACACTTAAGAGACATCAAATCCTACAATTTCATTGGTCGAGAGCACTTTTCTATATTCTAAATGAATCGTTAGATTTAAAACTCATTAATTACAATAGATAAAAGGATTAGGACAATTATAATATATTCATGATAATTTAATGAAAAGGAGACGACCTCATCAGAGACCGTTTAGAACGTATTTCATGCATGAGTGATTTCATAATTTATAGCGACTGACCTTTATAAATATTTGTGTAGACTATTGATTTTATTTGTGCATGATTTGTATCTGTACTTGTGTTTTTAATTATTACGAAGGACCAAAATGGAGATTGAATACACAATCATGAAGTGTCATATCGAAAAAAGGCACACTGTTCATTGTATCTAGTTTACACAAATCTCATACCGTATTTCATGCATTCAAAATTTATGACGACACACTCGACCTCGGATGAGTCGAATACTTTGGTCCGGTCTCTTCGACTTCGACACAATGAGGTTTGACTGTAGTTATGACAAAGTATTGTACATATAATCCTTCTTCCTTCAAATGATTTAAATTATAATTTTTTACAGATTGATTTACCAGAATTAGAAAACCCCACATCAGAAAATGTTAGAGCATTTGTAAATTATTTATTGGATAATCGACCAAATGGATCAACGTTTTATGTTGTAAGGTATGTAGACATTTTAAAATATGGTTAAAAGGATGTTTATGTGTTTAGTGATTCTGAGACTAGTGTCTGTAAATCTGAAGTTGTCAATCCATAACATGCTAACATAATCCATCCTGAGCAGCTTCTATAAATGATATAACAGTAAGGAATAGACAAAATAGTTAAAACTGTTTATAACCCAAAAACTGAAAATTTTGAAATTTTTAAGCCTTGCCTGTCAACTAAAAGGGTCCAAAACAGTGTTTCGTTAGTTTTATATTACTTTCATTTTAAAAGGGATTACATTTGGGGTAAAAAAAAATTGAAAATATTGTGAATAAGACACTTTATTATATACCAAAAACAGCCATTAATGAAAATAAAAATAATTATACCTTCTTTTATTATTTTTCAGAGAAGACAGTAAATTACGTATGGAATTTTTTCAATATATGGTGGAAGATCGGACTGAATCATCAATGTCGTATTATGAATTTTTACAGCATTTGCAAAAACAAGTCAAAAGCTGATTTTGTGATATATAGTGCTTTTAATTTATTGAACAGCGATATTTCTATAAAAAGAAATGCCATTTTAAAGATGAAAGTACAGTTTCACAAGGCATATGGTGTTAATTTTCAGACAATGAAGATTTTCAGATGGGAAAATGAAAAAGTGATTAAAATTTTCATGTATTATTACCCAAGTGCTTGCCACAAATGTGAAATTTGAAAATAACAAACATAGTGATTCTATTATTTAATGTGAGATAAAATTTGAAAAGTTAATTCTATTGTATGGAACAATGCAGAATGGAAGTTGAGCCAAAATTCATTATTTTATTCAGCATAAATATTCATGTGAATTTCAAATATGCTGTTGTCCAACAACTGTAAACACTTGTTGCAGATAGCTTTTATTTTGTCCAACAGATGAGTTAAAATTAATTTTGAAAATGTTAGGTTATTAAAGTCTGTGTAATGTTGAAAGATTTCACAATTAAGATTTAATCAGTCAACAAATTGTCATGAATAAAACTTGAATTGGTAACTGAAAAATATGATACATTAATTGATATATTTTCAAGATGAAGATGAATAGCTTAGAATGTGATAAAAGTTGCAACCAGAAGTTGGCATGACTGTGTATAAATATCTTGGTGCCAACATTTAAGGATGCAATTATTCATTTGTTGATTGTTGTAGTTAAATGTTTTTGTCTCATGTTGTTGTTTTATTTTTATGCTTATTTAGCGGTATCTATTGATAATATAATTCCCATTTGAAATTTTGTAAAAAAATTCATGGGAATATTGGCAATAGTTCATTATTATTTTTCATTTTGCACTGTCGATAAGGCCAGTTCTATAATTATTTTTGTGATGCATAACTGACCCAAATACAGTATCCCCAACTTACTGTTTTTTTTACTCATAGTAAATAAAAATGTGGGTGTTGATCAATTTTGCCTGAGCAAACAAAAAATATGTTTAACCATCTATTTTTTAGAGGCTCCAGGATTTACTTAGCAAAAGAATAAAATTTCATCAAATTTTCAGTAGCTTTTAATCATATATAACACTGAAATTTAGATAAAAATAAAATTTGATGACAGCAAATTAATGAACATCAAAATATTCTTGCTTTGCTATGTATTCCAGGTGGTGGTGGTGCATGTAGATCAAGTCTTTCAGGTTTTGTGGAAATTGTGTATATTCAGGCATTTTACTATCGTACCATCCTGTGACCTTCAAATTAGATAGGGCTTGTTAAAATTTCATATTCTCTTAAAGGCAAACTTCAGGAATATTAACCAAAATAAGGAAAATAACTCAACATAAATGGGTTGAGCTTGCAAAAGACCTGGAGTCCCTTTTATTTTATGGTCCCCCACAGAGTGGTCGGGCCATATAGTTTTTCCCTTATTCGTCATACCATCATTCCATCACTCCGTCATTCTGTTTTTCCGTATTCCGAAATGAACAGTTATAAGGACGTTTTTCTAAACGCCTTCACATATTGAGCTGATTTTTGGTATGCGAGTCTACTATGATGAGTTACAGATCAAGTTTATGTTTGGTTCTGCTCCATTGATTTTTGCCAAAATTATGGGCTTTGAACTCTGAAAAATTTTGTGAAAATAACAGTTATACACTTTTTATGCCCCAGCCGTAGTGAAAGGGGCATTAAGTTTTCTTTTCGGTACATCCTGAAATTGGTTTCGGTTCTCTAATTTTAGTTTGCCTCAACCAAATGTTATGAAATTTGTACACAATGCTTATTACCACAAAAATCTGATAAAGTTTGAATTTTGGTGGTGACACTTTTACCGTTCTGGCGTTATGCCCCTATATAATGTTATATTCAAGCGGGGGCATCATCTACGTCACGTTCTCTAAACACCTTCGCATATTGAGCTGATTTTTAGTATGTTAGTCTTCTATGATAGGTTACAGATCGAGGTCACATTTGGTTCCGCTCCATTGATTTTTGCCCTAATAACGGGCTTTGGACTATGAATATTTTGTGAAAATAACAGTTATACAGACTTTAATTCTCAAATTTCCTCTCCTAAAAATGGCTTCAAGCTTTTTTTGGGAGCGGGGCCATTTGTGTTGTTCCAACACATCTAGTTGTAGGAAAATGTTTATTCACCCTGCTGAGACATTAAAAATTAGAATTTATGTTCAATGTTAAGGGAAGGTAAAATATTATTTGGACTTTTATTCATTTGTGAAATTTTGATTGTGAAATGTACTCTAATTTGCAGTTTCATATTGTGATTTATTTCCCTTTGTCATTACATTCAAATTATCTGTGTTTTCTTGGTTTTTGTATGCATGATCAAAACTCAAACAGAATAACTTGTGATATTTGATTTGTCAAGTTTTACATCAACACAATACACAATTGTATGACTTTCATGGAATGCTTGTAATTTAAAACTACTTTCATGGAATACATTGTAATTTAAAACTATTTCCTCAGTGATCTCAACTTGACTTATTTTGTGTTCTTTGTATATTGCTCATACTTTTATTACAGACATAGTCAGTATATTATTACATAGGGTTGTAAATCTTTTAGAAAATTTATCTTGTATCTGCTAGCATATGTATATTTAACCAGCCCCCCTTTATGACCCATATTTTTGCAAGTTGGTCACTAAGATTTAACATCAGTTAGGTGTGGTATGACAAATGCTGAGTTTGAAGGTCCCAAAATTCTGTTGTTATGCACTGTAATGTTGATTATGTTAATTAAATCAGTATAGAAGTCGGATGTATTAGTGACAGCTTCTTAATGTTTGATATTATTTGACAATTTCTGAAAGCTGTCTTAAGATAGTACAATGTTTGCTTAAAATGAAATACTGATGAACAGTATATAGTACAATGTTTGCTTAAAATGAAATACTGATGAACAGTATATATCAGTGGCAATAATCTACTTTATACTGGAAATTTAATTGAAAAGAAATATATTTTACTGGAGTTTCATTTATTAAAAATAAAACCTGATTGTTATATAATGGTAGTGTATGTTACCATTATATAAACATACCTAATTTTATTTAATTTTTAAAGGATTGTAATGCTGGAAAATGTAACACAAAACATAATATGATAAGCTGTTAATGAATTTTAAATTTGTTTCATATATACATATATATATAAATACATTTGTATATTAAAATTAGAATTAATATATTGTAATGAAATTAGAATACAGTACTCTTCATCCACAAATATCAGATGTAGTAATCCTCCAATAAACTTGCTGGATTGGATTCCTTTCAGCACAATAGCATAACCCAGTCTAGTAATGAATTTGAATTGATTTAATTTTCTTTTTTTTTTTTTTGAAACATTACCCGACTGATTTCTGTTGCAACACAAGTTAAATATATAATGTTAAAAAATATTTCCATCCATTATCATTATGTACTTCTGTGCTTCTTGTGTTACTCTATGTATTTTACTCATTGAAACTCAGTTCATCTAGACTAGATTTAAACAATCCATTTTACTCATTGAAACTCAGTTGATCTAGACTAGATTTAAACAATTTCCTCAAAAATATTGGAGCTTAATTTCTGTCACAAAAGTTTTATCATTAAAAGATATTTAACAGAACATGAACACATCAATTTTAATTGATAAGATTATGATTACTGGATTCATTATTATTCGTTGGATACCAATTTTTATGGATTTTGTGAGTATAGGTAGACCACGAATTTAAATGTTCAAAAAACTATAAATTTTATTTTGGCTTGTTTGCAAACTTTTATTACAAAGCCACAAGTCGAATAACCACAAAACTAAATTTTTCCTCAATCCACTAAAATTGGTACCCACGAAATTAAATGAATTAACAGTATTTGTTTACCCTTCTGCACACTTTAAACTTACATTTACAGTTTAATAGCAAGTAAAATTGGATTGTGCAAGTTTTTGTCACCAGGAGATAAATCCTTCCAAATTTCTCTAGGAGTTGGTTAATCCACTAGATGAATTGGGAAAATTTTCATTGGGTCTGCTTATTTAATTTATTTTACATCAAACAAAGCTGTTAGTATTCCCAATATATCATTCTAAACAATTATTTAGAAAATTATCATTTGTAATGAAATCATATAGAAATGTTCTTCATCCCGTTTTTGTTGACTTGATAACCAGACACACATTTGTTACATGTAATACTTGTAGAAAATTCTTGTTTATAATGTACACTTAAAGATGTTCAGAATTGTAATATATTTTAAGAGTACTTGATAAGGATGTTTCTGTTGTATAGTTTATAAACTAAACAGATACTTTGACGAATGATTGATAGAAAGGTATTTAAGGTGAATGTGGTGCTTTATTGTGTACTACGGTATGTTTTATCAACAATTATTGTAGATTTCATGCAAAGTTGTAAAATACCTGTTCATAAAATAAATTATCCTATTATATGCATCTTCTGTTTTTTTGTCATTGATGTATGATTTTCATATATCATTGATTTTTGGGAAAGACGGCTTCAAGCGGTCAATCCCTATGTGGTTGACCAGACTGACATCCCTCACGTCATTCATTTTGTTTTTATAGTGTGGAAAACACCCCAAAAATCTTACTGAGATTGATGAGAAGGAGACACACAAATGAATAGATTAACTTTCAACACTTTTAACACATTTCCTTCTGTTTCTCGCGAAATTATTGTATCTTCAGTTCTCTACACTATTTACGTTTCTTTTACAATCCGGAAAAATCAGAATGACGAGATATTCTAAATACATCCAACCTACATTATAGTGACGTCATTGTTGGAATGCCACACTACATAGAAGCAGGGATATCCTTTACTGATTATTTAAATCATTCTCAGAGTTCGTGTAGTAATTTAAAATTGGTATTTGTTCAATTTGAACATAATTATGTTTGCTATAGATGATTCAAACATCAACATGCAATGCTTTAATTTGTAGGTCAACTTGTATCTTTCACAGTAAACAATGGCCGTGGGGATACATGAGATTGGGGAGAAACGACAGTTTTCATTTTTCTGTAAAATTCTGTTTTGAGAATCTTCCTCCAATACAGGAGCACCTCAATTGATGAGTAATAATCCACTAAAATAAAAGTTAATGTATCAGAACACTTAAAATGTGACATTTAGTATATGATTAATAGTCTTCCATTAAAACTAAATTTTGTGTACCAACATAATCATTGTAATTGTAAAAAAAAATAATTAAAATGTTGCATTTTGTAGTTTAAACCTATTTATTCATGAAATTTACAAATATATCAAAATGTAGGATTTGGAAACAAGCTTCACACAATTTACATCAATCATATTGGTTTTATTAGTACCTGTATCCCGTGATGAGAGTTGTAACTGGGAACTTTTCAATGGAAATTTAAAACTGAATAGATTTTCAGTCCTCACTTTCTTGAGAAAAAATTAAAATCTTAGGGTACTGTCACAAAAAAAGAAAATGGCCCTAGACTGCAGTTCAGTGGTACACAATTAAAATTTCAAAAATATTGTAGTAGTTGTTAAATGATAGAATTCAGTTGAATTTTAGATAATTAACTTTCAACTTTAATCGAATGTTTTGATTTAGAAGATGCAGATCTCTTCCAATGGTCCAAATTGAATCCTTAACTAAGGAAACGAAATTACATTACACAACAATTGATTTCAATATTGTCATCCTTTCTACATATTCTAGCTCACTCTGCCCAAATAGCCATTTTCTTACGACCATCATTGTATGTTTACTTTTAGAAAAATATTCTCTTCTATAACTAACAGGCCAATTGGAACCTAACTAGACCACAATCTTATGGTTTCTAGTTTAAACAAGACCAATACGGGGTCTGACCTGCGTCGCCGCATGAAATTGATTGAGGTAATATGTATACTGGAGCATAACTGATCATTCCCTTTCACTAATGCCAAAAAAATTTTCCTTGTACAATGATTGTTGTAAAATTTCAAACAGCAAACAGGAAGTGGCTACATTGCAGATATAAAAACTGCTTGATGGCTACAACTTAACATTATAAAGCTGCAGAATAAATATAACATAGAAGTCAAGAAAAATTTGACTATGTTGTCTTTCGGATGGGTGGAGTTGAGTGATTACTAGACCTGCTTCCACCTTCGCCTTAAGCTGCACTGAGATCTAGGGAAATTTTGAAAGTCCTTGTCTTTATTCCTTTTCCTCTAAGATCACATGTCTTAAAGTGTTAAAGCCTTTATTTAATTTTGACCTATTGTAGCTTCTTTGAGACGGATCTGCGAGGCTGAAAATGTTGAAATTTACACAAGCAATTTTGGACAGGTGAACTTAAATACTTAAGGCTCTCAAGAGCCTGTGTTGCTCACCTGTATCTACTGTGGTTTCGAAATCATTTGAAATAAGGTTAAAATCATATAGATACCCTAATAATGATTGAGGCCAAGTTTGGTTTAATTTGGCCCAGTAGTTTAATTAAAAGCAGAAGATTTTTGAAAAGATTTACAACAAGAATGTGTCCCCAGTACACGGATGCCCCATCCGCACTATCATTTTCTATGTTCAGTGGACCGTGAAAATGGGGAAAATCTCTAATTTGGCATTAAAATTAGAAAGATCATATCATAGGGAACATGTATTCTAAGTTTCAAGTTGATTGGACTTCAACTTCATCAAAACTACCTCGACCAAAAACTTAAAACAAATGGACGAACAAACGAACGAACGAACGGACGGACGGACGCACAGACCAGAAAACATAATGCCCATAAATGGGGCATAATAAAAAATTACCAATAAATTGCAGAAAATAACTTTAAAGGACAATAACTCCAATAAGATGTCAATTGCCAATTGGTCATGTTAACTTATTTGTAGATCTTTCTTTGCTTGATATTTTTGCTGTTTACAGTATATCTCAATCTAAAATGATATTCAAGATAATTAACAAAAAATAAAAAATTTCCTTTCCTCCGCTCCAAAATTTATTTCACCCAGGGCCTGTATAATGCTGAAAATGCCTTTAAATGTTTTTATGGAACACCCTTCAAAAAAAATTTGGGGCAGGGGTTCCCCCTGACCCCGACTAACCCTCCGGGACTGGGGTGCATTCACCCAATATAAGTATGCTGAAAGAAAAGATATAATAATGGTTTATAGAAAAAGTAACCCTGAATAATTCTGAAAATGGAACATATCAAGGAGAAATTATTAACAACAACCCACCTCCCTCTGAAAAAATTGCACCCCCTGGAAAAAAAGCAAGTCATCCCATTGTAGTCTTACAATAGTTACTGAAGACCTCTTATCATTATTTAAATTAGTTTTCAAGTTGTGACCATTTGAAATTGTTTTTTTACATTTTTCCCATAGACTTCTATAGTAAACCCTATGTTCTATTTTTATATGACCGCAAAATTTTTGCATTCGATATTGGTATGACGTTGGCGTCGTCGTCATCAGAAGACATTTGGTTTTCGCACTATAACTTTAGTATAAGTTAATAGAAATCTATGAAATTTAAACACAAGGTTTATGACCACAAAAGGAAGGTTGGAATTGATTTTGGGAGTTTTGGTCCCAACAGTTTAAGAATTAGGGGCCAAAAAGTGCCCAATAAGCATTTTTCTTGGTTTTCGCACAATAACTCTAGTATAAGTAAATAGAAATCTATGAAATTTTAACACAAGATTTATGACCACAGAAGGAAGGTTGGGATTGATTTTGGGAGTTTTGGTCCCAACAGTTTAGGAATTAGGGGCTAAAACAGGGCCCAAATAAGCATTTTCTTGGTTTTGCACAATAACTTTAGTATAAGTAAATAGAAATCTATGAAATTTAAACACAAGATTTATGACCACAAAAGGAAAGTTGGGATTGATTTTGGGAGTTTTGGTCCCAACAGTTTAGGAATTAGGGGCCAAAAGGGTCCAAAATTAAACTTTGTTTGATTTCATCAAAATTGAACTATTGGGGTTCTTTGATATGCCAAATCTAACCGTGTATTTAGATTCTTAATTTTGGTCCCGTTTTCAAATTGGTCTACATTGAGGTCCAAAGGGTCCAAAATTAAACTTAGTTTGATTTTAACAAAATTGAATTCTTGGGGTTCTTTGATACTGTAAATTCAGAAATTATTATGCATTTATTATTGCGATTTTTAAAAATGGACAAAATGCGAGATTAATTAATGCTATTTCAGAAAATCTTCATACAGATATATGTATCAGATATTAGATTGCGAGTTCTTAATATTGCGATACTCAACCAGTCGCATTATTTGCATTAATAAAAACCTCATAATAATTTCTGAATTTACAGTATGCTGAATCTAAACATGTACTTAGTTTTTGATTATGGGCCCAGTTTTCAAGTTGGTCCAAATCAGGGTCCAAAATTAAACTTTGTTTGATTTCAACAAAATTGAATATATGGGTTTCTTCGATATGCAGAATCTAACCATGTATTTAGATTTTTGATATTTGGGCCCTGTTATCAAATTGGTCCACATTGAGGTTTAAAGGGTCCAAAATTGAACTTTAGAAAATGAAAGGATATGGAGTAAATGTACATGGGACAAAATCGCACACTGCTTTTAATACATAGAAAACATAGAAAATCAGGTTAATGGACATCAATGTAACTTTAGTTTAATGAACTTCATTGGAAATTTGCCAATATAAAATGTTGCTGATGAAGCTTTTTGTTTATCTCACCTAAACTGCTTTTAAATTATGTATATTGAAATTTGCCAAAATTTTATTATTAATAAATTCCATTGAAATTTGCCAATAACTTTAGTTTAATGAACTTCATTGGAAATTTGCCAATATAAAATGTTGCTGATAAAACTTTTTGTTTATCTCACCTAAACTGCTTTTAAATTATGTATATTGAAATTTGCCAAAACGTTATTATTAATAAATTCCATTGAAATTTGCCAATAACTTTAGTTTAATAAACTTCATTGGAAATTTGCCAATATAAAATGTTGCTGATGAAGCTTTTTGTTTATTTTAGCCATGATTATCATGTCATTTTCTATTTTAATAGGGTCCAAAATTAAACTTATTTTGATTCTAATAAAATTAAACTTTGTTTGATTTCATCAAAACTGAATTATTGTGGCTGTATGATTTGCTGAATCTTATTGTGCATTTAGATGTTTATTTTGGGCCCTGCTTTCAAATAAGTTCATATTAAGGTTTGAAGGGTCCAAAATTAAACTTTGTTTGATTTCAACTAAAATTAAATTATTGGTGTTTTTTTTATATGCTGAATCTAACCATGTTGTTAGATTTTGGATATCAGACCATTCTAGGTAAATTAAATGTCCCATTTCAAATTTTTAAGATCTTTGACCACATTTATTTTGTGTCAGAAACCTATATTATGTTAAAATTTAATCACAATCCAAATTCAGACAGTATCAAGCTTGAATATTGTGTCCAAACTTGCCCCAACTGTTCAGGGTTCGACCTCTGCGGTCGTATCAGGCTGCGCTCAGCGAAGCATTTTATTACCAATGGGACCATGTTGGTTGTAGGGCAGGGTCATCGTATACATTTTCAATCAAGATACTCTAATAATAATTGTGGCTAAGTTTTAATTCCATTTGGCCAAGTAGATTAAGAGGAGAAGATTTTGTAAAAGATTAAAAAAAATTTACAAAAAATAGTGAAAAATTGACTTTAAAGGGCAATAACTCAATAATTGACAATTTTGGTCATGTTGACCTATTGAACATTTTGACCCTGTTAGATTTTCTCTAAATGCTTTAGTTTCAGAGATATAAGCCAAAACTGCATTTTACCTCTATGTTCAACTTTTAGCCATGGCGGCCATCTTGGTAGGTGGGCGCGGTCATCAGATACATTTTTTAAACTACATACCCTAAGGATGATTTAGGCCAAGATTGGTTTAACTTGGCCCAGTAATTTCAGGAGAAGATTTTTGTAAAAGATTACAAAAGTTTATGAAAAATTTTGAAAAATTGACTTTAAAGGGCAATAACTCCTTAAGGGGTCAATTGACGATTTTGGTCATGTTGACTGATTTGTAGATCTTACTTTGCTGAACATTTTTGCTGTTTACAGTTTATCTCTATCTATTATAATATTCAAGATCAAGATAACCAAAAACTGCAAAATTTCCTTAAAATTACCAATTCAGGGGCAGCAACCCAACAACAGGTTGTCTGATTTGTCTGAAAATGTCAGTGCAGATAGATCTTGACCTGATGAACATTTTAACCCCATGACAGATTTGCTCTAAATGCTTTAGTTTCAGAGATATAAGCCAAAAACTGCATTTTACCCCTTTGTTCTATTTTAAGCCATGGCGGCCATCTTGATTGGTGGGCGGGTTCATTGAATACATTTTTTAAACTAGATACCCTAAGGAGGCCAAGTTTGGTTTAATTTGACCCAGTGGTTTCAGAAGAGAAGGTTTTTGTAAAAGTTAACGACGACGACGGACGCCTTGTGATGAGTAAAGTTCACTTGATCCTTTGGGTCAGGTGAGCTTATAAAGAAAAAGACATCTAACGCCAACTGAAAATATTTGAGCTAGAAGAATAACAAAACATTAACCCTTTGAGAAATGATAGATTGGGGGAAAAAATCATAACAGATCTTTTTAGATGTGTGCACTGAAACATACAAATAAACCAAAATGTAAAAAAACACAATACTTACAAAGGCTGGAGGTTCCTGACTTGGGACAGGACCCCAAAAAATGGTTTATTTTTAATACTCTCAAGGTGCCATATCAAAGAAAAATAACTTGGTGAACATGAAACTTGTTTATTTACAATATTTTGTTTCTGATTCTGCTGAGTGTGGCATGATTTGTTACATCTTCCATGTCAATACATTTTATGAAATCTACTAAATGTTGATGGAGATTTGAGTTCTTCTTAAAAATTGTTTCATTTTGATCAAGCTCTAACATCTGAAAGGATAAAAAAAAAGGTTTAGAAGACAGCTCTTACTATATGTACATAATTATTGATATCATCGATTTAAACTATTGATATTCTTTCTGATTTTATATCTTGTTTGTTCATAGTTGTATCAATTTATATATAAGTGGAAGTTCTGTACATTTGTTGATCTGATAAGTCTATGTTTCATTCACCTAACATCGTACACAGAGATTAATGAGATGATGAAATCGTTAGTCCAATTGTATAAATTATTGTTCAAAAGAGTCAAATACTGTGGATTCATTATTTTTCGTTGGATAACAATTTCCGTGGGTTTTGTGGATACAGGTGAACCACAAATTTAAATGTCAACGAATTACAAATTTTCTACAGGCTTTGTATTCAGAGATTGGCAAAACCACGAAATCAAATATCCATGAAAATGCAAGTTTTCCTCAATCCACAGGAAAATTGACACAGACGGAAATAAATGAATCCACAGTAGTGACCATAGTCCATAGGATTGCATGCAAACTAAAATATCTATAGATGCGATTACACTAGAAGAGGAAATTATCAAACCTTAACAAAACAGATTTGAATAATTCTATAGTCTTTAACTATAACAAATGTCAAAGGCTAGTTCAACTTAAATGGTCATATAGACTTTATTTCTGTTACTTACAACATCAATGAACTGTAATGTGGTTTGTAGAGAACTAAGATCACTGGCTGTAATTGTGATCAGAACCTCCATTAGTATGCTGTTCCATGAACATTTTAACAGATCTGAAACTGACAACACCATTCAACTTTAATATATGTAGATAAGACTATTTCAGTCCTTGATTATTCATTGTGAAATCTACCGGTAATAGCTGAAGAAATTGTGAAAGACATCTCATTAATATGAGAATTTGTACATTATTAAGGATGTTCGCTTGTCATGTTTTGGGATTTTTGTCAGATTTTGAAATCCTCTGGTTTTATCCATTTGAATGCCTTAAAAATTTTGCCCATGGACCCCATATTTCTTTTATAAATCTTTTACATATATAATTATAAGCCATTTGTAAAAGTCTTACAAAATCTTATTTATTTTTAATAGTTTTGAGAACTTTAACTGGTCAATGATAAAGCTATGAAAAATCAAGAGAGAACATTTTCCGCCAAAATTCCAATGGCTAATATCTCAAAACAAGCACATTGACCCTATATTTTTTTGCTTTTTGGTTTCTCAATTAATCCCTATCAATATATACTAGTTTTATGGAAAGTTATTTATTTTGAAACTGAGCAGCAAACTTCCTTAAGGTAAGAGTAACTCAGTAAATTACCATGTGCACATAGGGAACATAGTTATTATCTTTGTCTGTTAATTCGTCTATTCTAACTCACAATACAAAGAGAATTACGACAGAAAGCTTTCATACATGGTAGGAATATTTTTCATCATATTCTCTTGACCAAACTAATGGTATGAAATCATTTTGATTTGAAAATTTTGGGAGTTTATCTTCAACCATTTTTTACTATTGTAACATAATAGCACCTTGTGAATGCAACTTCTCTGAGACTGTTTGCCTGAAAGCTTTCATCTGGAGTTATTGGTCTATCCTTGGCCTATCACAGCATACTCTTTGCACTTTGTGTTTGTATTCCACAGTACACTGTGGCAAGGGACATTTCACTACGGCATAGCAATCTTTTTAACAATTAACAGGCTATTATTTTAACTTGAATTATTTTAATTATGGATTTGCATAATTTCTTGTGTTGAAAATTTTAATAAATTCCATGTTTATTCTGTATTTTATGTTCTGTGCTTTCTATTACAAAGCAGAATGCCCATTTTCAATAGAATGTACTGTGCCGCACAACACTATCTATACAAAATACCTTGTATGGAAAGTGTTATGCACTGCTCAAAACATTATGATACAGAATAAACATGGAATTTATTAAAAATTTCAAGCACAAGAAATTATGCAAATTCCATAATTAAAACTAATTCCATGTTGAAATAATAGCCTGTTAATCATTAATGTTCCCATTTATGAACTATCATAATAGTGCAACTTGACAAAAGAAGCAACTTAAAGCTGGACTTTGAATCAAATTTTAACCAGACTTTCTCTTGCATTAGATATCTCCCATACTCCATAGCTCTCTTTATTTTTACAAACCTTGGTTACTATGCAAAATGCATTAAATAACAAAATGACCTTAAGCAGCCATCAATCCATAAATTAACTGACAAATGTAAATACTTTGTGAAATTGTGACTTGTATTTGCAGTTATAAGACCTGCCATTGCAGACAAAATAAAAAATATATCAATATAGCTCAACAGACCTAAATAATAAACAAACATAATTTACCTAACTTATATGAATGCTTCTTGAGATATCTAAACATATCCTCTATGCATTGTACAGCAGTGGATTTCACATCATTTACATCCTATGAAAAAAGGAAAAATAACATTGTTTAATCAGGATATATAAAAGTCAGAACCATATATGATGTCATGGACAAAATTCTTTATTCTCCCCTTTACCTTAAAGATACATTAAAAAAAACTCATAATAAGTTACTAAACAGACAAATCTGAAAAATAACATGACAATTTCAGTTTTCAAATATCGTCTTGTTTTCTAGGATGTTTTTTGCTATACAGTAATCATTGTGTTTCTTTATCTAATTTGCAATGCAACAATAATCAATAATGGTTTACTTTTGATATAATAAAAAAAACTGGATACTCCTAAGAGCCTGAATTTCTCATCTGGCAAATTTGCCCATAATTGCTCAAGCGAAGATAGTTTCTGATTTTGCTTTAGATGGACTTGTTTTCAATTGAACATGATTCATATAGAGAACATTGCATACATTATTCCTCAAAAAATTTGGCTCACATTGGCCAAGTAGTTTCAGAAATGAAGTTTAAATTGTGATTTCATTTTAGTTTTGAAATTGAAACATGTGAGACCACCGTCAAATTGTTTGCCACATGAATGACATTGAACATGATGATTTTCTAGACTGTTCTAATTGTCAATGCCATATTTAAAACATTTGGAAGTTCCAGAGAAAGGATTTTTGAAAAATGGTCATCATAATAAAAAAAATGCTACTATGGCCCAAATGAAATAAACGAAGAGGCTTGTAGATATGCTTCCATACAAAATATATTTAAGTTTGGCTATTAGCCAATGATTCTTAGTAAACGTGAAGATGTGATATCCAATAGGATTTCATTGGAAACTATGTACCACCAATGTCACCTAGTTTGCAACCAAATACACATTAGATGAGGATCTTTGCAGAGGGTCTCAAAATCATTGGTCAACTAAAGTTTCGAAATATTTGGCCTTATAAATCCAGGAGGATTTTTGTGACTATTGGCATTAGAATAAAAGAATGTCCTGGACTGCCATGTTTGTCATCCTATCAATACCAAGAATTATTTAGAATTGTCTCATTTATATATCCCTTTCAAAAACCTTATCAGTGCATTTAAAATAATTATATTCATTATGATAATATAGAGACATCACATTTGGTTTCATATTCCTTTAAAGATATTCCATGTTACATATTAAGCTTTTATAATTATCTCCCTTGTAACAATAGTTGATCACAAATACTTTTGTTATTATTTCCTCCTTTCAATCATTATCATCAACATTTCTAGTTTTGAACCTTGGCCTTAGCTCTGGTACAACAAAATAAATAAATTGGGAAGAACTTTCAATGCTATTCTGACTGATCTTGGTCTGGATATTATCTCCCTTGTCACAATAATTTGTTTTTTTGGTGTTATCTACTCCCTTACAAAACTGATTCATGAAATTATTACCGAAATAATTGAGATAAAAGGGTAAACCCTTCTGGTCAAGTATACAATACCAATTCCCTTCACAAATTTAGCACACTACATCCAATTACAAATATTAACTATGTGTATATAAAACTGTTGATTTACAGTAACTAGACTGAAAAGAAAAACAAATTTGTTTAAAGATGTCCCTTTCTTTCAATCAACTTTTTTTGTACATTTGCTAATTCAGTCATTTTTTTTTACTACATGTTCCTTTGTTCCACATGCATTTACCTGAAGGACAAGCTGTTGGAGGTAGATGAAGAGCACTTTAAAGTCCTTGGTGGTAAAGGGACATGCCATATGTGGTGGATATCTGCCTGTATTTTTCAAGGACACTAGTGAACAGGTAAAATCTACCTGAAATAATGCTGACAACACCTGTAAATAAGGTGTGATGGTATTTATATTCTGTATGTATTCTCCAACTGGATTTATGGTCAGGTCTACAGTCATTATAGCCTGAAATAAAGTACAACGGCATTTACTCAATAATTGTACAGTCAATTCTTATTATCTGGAATTCGAAGGCACAGTGATTAAATTGTGAGTCAACCAAGGTTCAACTCGAGGGGGAGTAAAATAACAAACCAAACAAGGGGAGACAACTCGAATTTGCACATCATATACTTTAGTTATATTTATCCGATAATATCTGAAATTTCAACTCATCCAAATTTAACTCAAACTGAGAAACCTAATATAAGTTGCAATTCAACAGTGGTACCAGGATAATAATTTGACTCTTGCGGAATTCAGAGTCAATTGATTTTGAGAAGAGAGTTGACTGTTTATTTAGTTGGACTGAATTTTTCATTATAAACTTTTCAATTCAAATTACAAATTTTATTAGTGTTTGATGTCTTCTTAACTAAAATAAACTAAAGACTGCTTTTTCAAGTTGATATTATATTTGTGAAAAACTTACCTTTTCATTTAGTCCTTTTGTATTCAATATAATTAGTGATAAAATGTTCCAGCTAGCATTCTGAAGCTGAACAACACCAGAAGTTATCAAGCTGTTTATCAATGCAATAAACTTATAACTGTTTACCATCAAGTTGACAACTGAAAAAAATATCCATGTTCATAATTTCTTGTAGTCTGTAAAACATTCTTTTCCATTCAAAGCAGTAACAGACTATGTAAAGAAAGTAGATAAAATACTATCATCAATGCCTCTATATGTGTCCTGTAAGACTTGTACCCTTTCACAAGCAAAATGCATTAGCTGCTGAACATTTCTAACATTTTCAATAAATTTATCTACTCATTTTGACGGTGATTAGGCTTCCTCTCTTGTCATAATTAAAACAAGGCTGAAATACAGAAAAATTACTCCTCATTCTCATAAAAACAAAAATTAAGGTCTGGATAAATTAGAAAATGCATTGTTAGCCAATCAAAACATTTTGGTGTATGCTTTTGGAAAACATTACCAAGAATGGACTAGATTCTGAAACTGTGAATTCCATGAGGCTTGGTACACTAGACTTGACTAGTATGTAACTAGAGTTTGTCATCACCAGTAAAAAGTCAGTATTTTCTGACTTCTCCAGTCTTGTTGTTTCAAAAATAAGTGATATACTAATACTAGGTTTAAACTTTAAAGCTATTTTTATATCTTATCTTATCTTCTGATGGCTTGATATTGATTTTTATCTCACCTCTAGCAGGATGATATGACATAGCACCACTCAATAGCTGCAGACAGGATACAATGGTAGTTTCTTCTTTGTCATCATCCAGCCATGATGTTACTGTAAATTAAGGAAAGTATTACAGTGGTTTGAGTTTCAAAAAAAAGATTACGAAAATTTGAACCTTATATATACAAAAATGGATTGTCAAGCTCTTCTTCTTTTAAAACTTCAAAAGTTATGCAAATAGTTAATGCCATCACCACATATTAGCTTACATATGTCTCCAATTTACAGGTGAGACAAAAATGTCATGTGGCATCATTGCCACCATATATGTCAACCAATCAGCACAAAGTTAGAAATCTTTATAGAGGATCTCCAAGTGGTCAATCCTATAAAATTTGAAAAGATTTGTCTTTGTAGTTTTTGAAAACTTTCATTGGACCCAAGAATGAAAAATTAACTTATGACCTGCACTCAACTTGCCCAACCCCCTTGACCTTTGTAGGTCACAGGTTTCATTTCTGGGTATGACCTATACTTACTATGATATAATATCTTGAGAAAACTACTAGAAATATCCTCTGTGTTCCTACTGTTACACATCATAAGAATCTGCACATAAACTTCTATATTCATATCTATATAAAACACAAAATATCTCAGTGTATTTTTATCTGTACAGAATTGGTAGTTGATGGCAGATAATTAGTACCTGTTTTTAATTTTATTCTCAACTTGTCAAGACTTTTAGGCTTCACACAAGGTATGGATAACGGTATTGTTGAAAGCTATATTTTGCCCTCTTAATGTCTTTTCAATTTTGCTGGGTTGCTGTCTTATTAGTGAATATCTTAAATCGTGTCATACATTAGTTCTATAATGGATCACACCCAATATAATATATTGCAATCTAAATATAATACTACAACATTTGTTTCTCATCTTTTTCAGTTATTCTAATGATGTTTCATATTTTACAATTATCTGTCATTTGAAGGTTTTCTTCAACATATGCTGTATTTTTCTTCTCAGCTTTGTTTCAGGTTTATTTTCATCTTGTACATAAATTTCTACCCTTAATGAAAAAGCTTCAAATATATCAGATTATGAAAAAAAATTTTAAGTACTACCTATTTATCTTGTCAGATCAATAACATCACAAATATTTCGGGCCTTTTATAGCTGATTATGTGGTATGGGTTTTGCTCATTGTTGAAGGCCGTACAGTGACCTATAGTTGTTAATTTCTGTGTCATTTGGTCTCTTGTGGAGAGTTGTCTCATTGGCAATCATACCACATCTTCTTATTTTATATATACAGTTATGAAATCTATTCAAGTATTTTGGCAACTTAAATCTATTTAATTCTTTTGTTCAGCCGTACTCACATGAACAACAACAAATTTTTCTAAAATGACCTGTTGATGACTTAAGACATTACTAAGAAACTAAGGTTCAAACACCCTTAGGCAAAGTTGACCTTAGATAAATTGAGTTATTCTTTTAAGTTCTCTTTTGGTCATATAGCTCCTATAATGTTTCTACATATTTATACATCCTTGGTTTTCAAGTCAGATAGCTCCTATAATGGTTCTACATATTTATACATCCTTGGTTTTCAAGTCAGATAGCTCCTATAATGTTTCTACATATTTATACATCCTTGGTTTTCAAGTCAGATAGCTCCTATAATGGTTCTACATATTTATACATCCTTGGTTTTCAAGTCAGATAGCTCCTATAATGTTTCTACATATTTATACATCCTTGGTTTTCAAGTCAGATAGCTCCTATAATGTTTCTATATATTTATACATCCTTGGTTTTCAAGTCAGATAGCTCCTATAATGGTTCTACATATTTATACATCCTTGGTTTTCAAGTCAGATAGCTCCTATAATGTTTCTACATATTTATACATCCTTGGTTTTCAAGTCAGATAGCTCCTATAATGGTTCTACATATTTATACATCCTTGGTTTTCAAATCTCTGAGTGTTCCTGATAAAGGTCAATCCTGAAAAGTCATTCAGAAGCACACAATTTATAAAGTGTTGTTTTCATTTTAAAAATGAAAACAACATGTTATAAATTTCATGGGTTATATAACTTTTTTATTCAAAATCTTCATTCCTGTTGTATAACCTTCAGGTTTCTGCTCTGCATTTAAAAAAATCTCTACAATTTTGTCCTCAGTTATTGCAGATAGTGTTAAAAGGAAAACTCCTTTCTCATCAGAGTCTGTCATCTGCAAAGACAGAACAGTTACATTTAATAAGAAAATGTTTCTCATCTGGGTCATGTCTGCAAATGTATCCAGACGATTAATGTTGTTGCCTTCTGGTCAGAATCTGATGTCTACAAATATATGACAATTACTGTGGATTCATTATTATTCATGGAATACTAATTCTAATGGACTATGTGTGTGAATTTGAACCACAAATCAAAGTTGAAAAGTGATGAAACGGCATCACATGGTATAGCATGTTCAGATGAATCTTGAAATTAAACATCAGGACTCTTTGATTGGTAGTTTCTCAGAAAATTGAAACAAAGTGTCATGGGACGGACGGACAGACAGCCTGCATAAATCCATGTAGTGGTTAAATTTGTTACCTACACTTCCAAGCCATTTTACATTGTGGAAACCCCTTCTAAGCATAATGTTTGTAAACTATTTCATAGATTTAAAATCAAATCTACATCATCAAATATAAATGTTTTAATAACGAGAGCAAAAAAGAGACTGATAAATAGAGATGTAATTTGTCACTGTAACAATGGGTTAAAACAGTAACACATTCTGGTATTTCAATTTACCTTGTATTTGTCATTTAGTAAACAGTAAACACACTGTAAGTATATCAGTAAAAGATACTTGTATCAGTCAAGATTTATTGGCAAATAACTATTATATACCTGTGAAGTGTAGTTTTCAAACAATTTCACCACCAACTTTGCAGTTCTACCATTCATTCTTGATATACAAGCCTGTTAAACATGTTCAAAGTTACTAATATTTAATTTTAATATGGGTTTAAATGCTACCTTTACATACCAATATTTCAATACCTTTCAAAAAACTGAAAGGGCTTTCACTACTTTAAAATTAATTTCATGAATAAAGGGAGATTTGAATTAAGCACTGATGAGACAGTATCTGAAAAAACACAAGACAGTGAATTTGAGATAATATGGGCATGGAATCATTATGTATCAGAGCTTTTATAAACTTTTAATAATTACACCAAGAAAAATGTTTCCTATACTTGTCATTATTTTGAAAGGCAACAAAACTCAAAAACTGTGGTCAGCTTCAGTGACAATATCCTACCTAAATATTCGCTTCAGTGACAATATCCTACCTAAATATTCTTTTAAGTTTGTAAAAGATTTTGAGAAGCTAAAAGCCAAAATATTTTTCTTCACATAAAAGAGATATTTAAAAACTTTTAATCTAGGATTTTGTTACAACTGTTTCAAATATGCCATTTTTTCTTCAACATTATAATAGAAACAACTTTGTAGAAATAATAGCTTACATTCAATTTGAAAAATATATATCAACACTAACTTCAATAAAATATAGACTATATATGTGCAACATACCAGAAGAATAGATATGAAGTCCTCATCTGTAAACATGTGATACAATGTAGATATATCATTATTTACATCATGCTCAGTACCCTCTTTTAAGGAAATTACATCTAACCAGTGTGATAGCTGAAATGTGAAATTTATGTCTACATCCTAATTTATACAAGTGTTTAATAATTTTTCTGCACAATTACTTACATAGATAGATTTAAATTTTTATGATTAAAGGGATATTTTTTGATATATGCTTGCTACATTCCACGATAGCTGTTACTTTGCAATATTTTATGGATGTTCCTATTACTCCTTTGTTTTTTTTTACTTTTCATTGAACAGTCATAGAAACATTAATTTCTGACATCCTTATGGAAGATTTTCAAAATAATTGCCTGTATCAATTATAAATATATATTTACCTTCCCCTTTTTGGAGATTAAGTGTACACCCACTCTATTTCCCTTTTTGGAGATTAAGTGTACACCCACTCTTAAGTTAAGTACACCCACTCTATTTCCTTTTGGAGATTAAGTGTACACCCACTCTATTCCCCTTTTTGGAGATTAAGTGTACACCCACTCTATTCCCCTTTTTGGAGATTAAGTGTACACCCACTCTATTTCCCTTTTTGGAGATTAAGTGTACACCCACTCTATTTCCCTTTTTGGAGATTAAGTGTACACCCACTCTATTTCCCTTTTTGGAGATTAAGTGTACACCCACTCTATTTCCCTTTTTGGAGATTAAGTGTACACCCACTCAATTTCCCTTTTTCTTGTACATGTATCTCTAAGAAAAAAAAGTAAGGATAACAAGAATGTGTCCCCAGTACTTCTTGGATGCCCCATCCGCCCCATCATTTTCTATGTTCAGTGGACCGTGAAATTATGGGCAAAATCTCTAATTTGGCATTAAAATTAGAAAGATCATATCATAGGTGGGTTTGAACATGTATTCTAAGTTTCAAGTTGATTGGACTTCAACTTCATCAAAACTACCTCGACCATAAACTTTAACCTGAAGTATGCCTAAATGGACGGACGGACAAACAGACCAGATTTCGATATTATACCTCCTTGTGTTCGAATGATGCGGATGAACAGATGATACGAACAGACAGATGCACAAACCAGAAAACATAATGCCCATAAATGGGGCATAAAAATAGACTTGTGTCTATATATATGTATTTCTTCTTGTTTTTTGGATATACCTTAATGGTTTCATTGAAACTTAAGCACAATCCTCCAATATGGAAAACAAGTCTCCTATCAAAACCTCTCTCTTAACTTACAACATTCTGACCACAGATCTTTGTTATCCGAGAATCTTTAAAGGACCAGTTTAATACAGCAGGATGATGTGTATACCAAACTGATGATGGACAGCTGTCTATCAACTTGACAACAGTCTGTAATCCTGAAATATATCAAACAATCTATTGCTCACTAATGATATCTTGTCAAAGTCATTTTAAAATTAGTTACCGAGTCTATACCTTTGTGTTTACATATTACAACATCAATATCGTTGAAATCAAATCGGGATGTAAACAATATCCTATTAACGTTGTGTGTCTATTGTATACCCATGTTTTTATATTCTTCACTTCGTTAACATTTTGATTTTTGACTACATCATGTCAACCAAGTGTTATATTGTTTACCAAATCTACATCATTGTGTCAACATTATTTCATATCATAGACATCACAATATTGACAATGTGTCAATATTGTGTTTATATCTAATACCTTGTCTACATCCTGATGTTAACAGTTCTTGTTTAAATTGTAAACCTAGTAAACACCCTTGTGTTCACATCTTTCACATCACAGTGTTGACAATATTGTGTTTAAATTGTTTACCAAGTCTTCACCTGTGCTTTTATAAATAAATTGTTTCACCGGGCGCAGCTGGATCAGCCGCAGAGGTCCAACCCTGAACAGTTGGGGCAAAAATGGACACAATATTCGCGCTTGATACAGGTCTGAATTTGGATTGTAATTAAATATTTGACACATAATAGGTTTCTGACACAGAATAACTAGTCAAAGAACTTAGAATTGGTTATATGATTTGAATTTATATTCAATTTTTTGCTTTTATGCAATACACTGTGCCTGTGCGAATTGACCCCAACATTGTACAATTTTGTTTTTCCCTCAAGATATGGTCTTCTCACCTACATTACACTTTAAATACATCATAAAAGCTTAAATAGTTTTGAAATTGTCCATTAACCAGGAAACTCTTGTTTTTCCCCCTAATTCCTAAATGATTTGAGCCATAACCCCCAAAAGCCAATCCTAACCATCCCTTTGTGGTATGGAAACTTGTGGTATAATTTCAGAGAGATCCATACACTTAAACACAAGTTATTATCTGGAAACTAGAAAAATGCCTTTATGGGCCTTTTTTTGGCCCCTAATTCCCAAACTGTTAGGACCATAACCCCTAAAATCAATCCCAACCTTCCTTTTGTGGTTATAAACCTTGTGTTTAAATTTCATAGATTTCTATTTACTTATACTAAAGTTATTGTCCGGAAACCAACTGTCTTCGGACGACGACAACGATATGATACCAATATACGACCACAAAATTTGTTTGCGGTCGTATAAAAAGTTAATTATTGTTTGGTTGCAAACTCAATGATGTATATTCCACAACTCTCCAGGGAATAATAATGGAAGTTTATATCTTGATTGAAAATTCTTTTGAACTGAAATTAAGAAAAACAAGACCAACAATGGATCTGGACCTGTATCTCTGCATGCAATTGATTGAGGTAACATGTATACTGAAGCATAACTGATCATTCCCTTTCATTAAAGACAAAAAAAATGTGAGGAAAATTTTCTTGTACAATGAGTGTTGTAAAATTTCAAACTATAAGCAAACAGGAAGTGGCTACATAGCTGATGTAAAAATGCTTACTGGCTACAACTCTGTAGACCAAATATTAAATAAGAGCCAAGAAAAATTTGATGAAAATTTTCGTAGTGCAATGAGTGTTGTAAAATTTTTAAATATCGGCAAACAGGAAGTGAATGCACGGCTGATGTAAAAATTGCCTATCCACTACAACTCAACATTATCAAGCTGCATACCAAATATTAAATCATTCCCCTTGACAGAAGCCAAGACAAGTTTGACAAAAATTTTCCTTATACAATGAGTGTAAAATTTCAAACAGGAAGTGGCTACACAGCAGATGTAAAAATTGCTTACGTGTAACATTAATTCACCATTATCAAGCTGCAGACCAAATATTAAATTACTCCCTTTCATAGAAGCCAAGAGAAGCTTTTTCTTTCAGACAGATTGACTGAGTTGATCGAGCCGTTACTAGACCTGCTATTGCCTTCGATGACACAGTTAAAAATAATGTATGATGTCCACATTTTTGTCAACAAGCAGCTAACCCTTCTCAATCAGTAATGTTGTAGTACTTTGGCATGCTTTGTTATAAAGTATATGTTTAAGTTCACCTCTTTCAGTTAATATACCCATATGGAGTTATTTCCTTTCAGAACGATAGGTCATTCTTTTGAAGAAACTACCTGGGCATTACCAAGATTTAATAAAAAGTGTTTCAATGCATAAAATAATGACCTGTGTCAGGTCATCATTTACCCCAATTATAATGCAAACTACAGCTTGTTTAAACATCATTTGATGGTAATCGTGTGTTGTTCCCAATTTGGGGTTTTCTATCACATTTTATATCTAAATATTCCTTAAAGGTTAAGGCAGATGCAATCATTTACACCATTAATAAGATGGAAATACTAGTACCAATACTCTTCTTTAACGCACAATTATGTGAGATAAAATTATATTGTGATTGATAAAATGGGATACAATTTCCCGCAAATTTTAGCAGAAAATAACAATTTTTGATGGTAAATGAGTCAGATATTAGATACTTTCGGTCTTTCATTTGAACAATCCTGACACCCCTCGGTGTGACAAGAAAAACCTTAAAATTTGCATTATCTATAACAGAATCTACTTTTAAAACTAGAAGACTCTAGTTGTACCAAATAATGTGGTGCAATAATACCAGCACAATAGAACGGACTTTCCAGTTCTATATTGTAACAAACGCTGGTATTCCAGCTTTCTCTGCTATTATTGCACCACCTTACACTAGTGAGTAATGTAATTTGTGAAAGTTAATTTCATCTAGATGATATTTTCCAATTGGTAATACCAAGTATTAAATAAAAGTAAACTTTCAAAATATAGATCAAACCATATTTGTAAGATTTTTTTTTTTTTTTTCTATTTATCTTTAGATAAAGTCATTCCCTATATAATCCATAATGGTAAATATTATTCAATTCAAATCATTTTCAAAATAAAATAACATCAAAGGGAAGCAACTCTAGAAGAACAAAATAACTTTTTTTGTGTATTTTTCATCATTATTATTCTGAAGTTTAAAAAAGGTCACGTCTTTAAATACAGATCCTAACACCTCTGTAAATTGTGTGGTAAATTATCAGTATATTGTACATTTCCACTAACAAAATTGTGTACTCAAGATGTGCAGTAATAAAATGGTCCAACGATGTACAGAAAAGAATAAAAAAAGGATTGAAAAGGACTGAAAAGGACCAAAAAGAACCAAATAGAGCATTTTACAAAATTTGGATATTGTTAAGAATTCCTCTTAATAAGTGAACATATAATTCAAACTTAGATTTTTAATTTTATAGGGATATATGTGGACAAAAAGAGATAGTACTGGTATTAAACTTGGTTTATTAGATCATTGATTGATTGGTGTTTACATCACGCCACCTCAGCACAAAAAGGCTATATCGCAGCAATGGTTTCATAGTAATTGTTTTTTTAATATAAATGTATTTGATTAATAAATTATCATTTATATTTCTTATCAAGGATTTCAATCTTACTATAAAATATTTGTTCAAATGCACATTACTATTTTGCGAAATAGTAATATCTTGATAGATTGTGCTGTAAATAGACCTAATAATATCAACAAAATAAATGAAAAAGCAAATACAATGTACATGTTGTATTATTAACCAGTAAATTAGTGCATTATGTATGAAACTGCCCCTTTATTAATAAAAGCAAAATGGTCCATTACTGACTAACAGGGCATTAATACAGGGCAATTATGAATAAACATGGCTATTATGAATAAACAAGCCATTATGAAAAAACAGGTTCATTATGAAAAAAAACAGGGCCATTATGAAAAAAACAGGGCCATTATGAATAATCAGGGCTATTACGGATTTTAAGTTGTTATCAATTCAAATACATTTCTGGGGAAAAGAAACATAAAAAAATTGAAAGTTCCCAAGAATCATGACTTATCTTATTTGACCCAGTTGTCAAGTTATTAATTACATAATACATTCCATGATGTGTATCAATTTATTTAATTTTGAGTTTTAAAATCCAGAATGAAATCTTGTATTTTGTATGTCATAAATTGCTTTGAATAGGACAACAATAAAACTATATTTACATTTACATGTTATTCCATCACATCACTTTAAAGTTATTTAATTTCTTTTTAATATTGCATTTGGTATAATTATATAAATGCAATTTCTCCACAAAAAAAATTAAAGAACCTTAGTGAGCGCGCTCACATACCCCACCGTCCCCACATTGTCATTGGAGAAATAAAATAAGTGTAAAAAAAAAAAATTGAATCATAATTTCCTGTCAATATGCACATCTACATAGTATGTCCTTATTATCTACAAAGTTTCATGAAATTCTCTGGTGTGGTTTCAGAGGAGTTGTGATGACAAACTGTTGCAGTGGTACATTGAAGCAAATAAGTTCAAAGGGGCGTAACTCCTAGAAAAAAAATTGAATCGTAATTTCCTGTCGATATGCACATCTACATAGTATGTCCTTATTATCTACAAAATTTCATGAAATTCTGTGGTGTGGTTTCAGAGGAGTTGCGATGACAAACTGTTGCAGTAGCACATTAAAGCAAATAAGTTCACAGGGATGTAACTCCTAGAAAAAAAATTGAATCGTAATTTCCTGTCGATATGCACATCTACATAGTATGTCCTTATTATCTAAAAGGTTTCATGAAGTTCTGTTGTGTGGTTTCCGAGGGGCAGCAACCCAACAACGGGTTGTCGAGTTGCGATGATAAACTGTTGCAGTAGTACCTTTAAGCAAATAAGTTCAAAGGCGTAACTCCTAGAAAAAAAATTGAATCGTAATTTCCTGTCGATATGCACATCTACATAGTATGTCCTTATTATCTACAAAGTTTCATGAAATTCTGTGGTGTGGTTTCAGAGGAGTTGCGATGACAAACTGTTGCAGTAGTACATTGAAGCAAATAAGTTCAAAGGGGCATAACTCCTAGAAAAAAAATTGAATCGTAATTTCCTGTCGATATGCACAACTACATAGTATGTCCTTATTATCTAAAAAGGTTTCATGAAATTCTGTTGTGTGGTTTCCGAGGAGTTGCGATGACAAACTGTTGCAGTAGTACATTAAAGCAAATAAGTTCAAAGGGATGTAACTCCTAGAAAAAAAATTGAATCGTAATTTTCTGTCGATATGCACATCTACATAGTATGTCCTTATTATCTAAAAAGGTTTCATGAAATTCTGTTGTGTGGTTTCCGAGGAGTTGCGATGACAAACTGTTGCAGTAGTACATTAAAGCAAATAAGTTCAAAGGGATGTACTCCTAGAAAAAAAATTGAATCGTAATTTCCTGTCGATATGCACAACTACATAGTATGTCCTTATTATCTAAAAAGGTTTCATGAAATTTTGTTGTGTGGTTTGAGAGGAGTTGTGATGACAAGAAACAGGACTGATGGACTGACGGATGGACAGACGGACGGGTCAAAAACATTATACCCTCCGCAACTTCGTTGCGTGGGGTATAAAAACAGATTTTGCTTGTTTAAAATATATATTACACATTGACGGTTCGGTTAATAAAAGTGTTCAGAAATGGGTGTTTTTGAATTGACCCTGTTATATTTGTCCTCGGTCAGTTATAATGGCCTCGGAGGCTGTAATGTCCCTCGGTGCTGCCTAGTGTCATTACAGGCATCCTCGACCATTATAACAGACCTTGGGCATAAAACAGGGCCATTATGAAAACATCCATTAATTAATACTATACTATTATTGTTTATCCTGACGTTTAAAAAAAACTTTTAGTTTGTTTATATAAAAGATTTCAGCATATTGGCCGGTGGCATTAGGTATGCTAATACATATATATATACAAGTCAGCATCACCATCCTCTCGGATGTTAAATGTCAAATAAACTTGTTAATGTGCCACTGTCACATGTGATTCAATATAATCGTCAATTTTAAATTTATAAAAAGGCTTGTATTCTGACATATTTTCAAAATTACAAAAATGGTGAAATGCTCGTATGTGTAAATCTCGGACTCTGGATTTCACTGTATTAGATTAAGGTGTATAAAGTTTAGAATATATTTTTTTTCACAGCATCATTTCAATGAAAGAAATCCGAACCAAATTCTTCACATTTTGAGAAGGTAAAATTAGAAAAATATTGGACGAAAACCACTGTTAAACCTTGCCAAACTTGATGTTCCTAATAAGTAAACAGAAAAAAAGTTACAGGAAAAACAAAGTCACAAATTTGGTAGGAATAAAATCATGCCAAGCAAAGTATACCCCTACTGGTTATTAAATATTTTTAAAAAATCCATGAGTAAAATAACAATTCAAAGTTTCATCAAACAGGAAGTAACTTACTAGCAGACCAGAAAATTTCTTACACAGAACAATTCAATATTATAAAGTCACCAAGATCAAACATAAAATCATACTTTAATACAGAAGCTAAATTTCATGTAAAAAAAGTTAGAGACAGACCAACAAAAGGATGGACAGACAGACAAATGAATGGACAAGGTCCCCATAGTCTATATTGATTAAAGTCAGTTGAGTTGAGGTATAAAATCCATTCTGTTGAGGATTATTATAGATTATCGTTGGTTATCTCAACGAGACTGATTTTCTTGCTTGAGCCGGTATGGCGAAAGTGAGAAAAGCAATCGAGTTGAGATGACCAATGATAATCTGTTTATCACTATTTTACCTATGAAGACGTTGTTAATTTCCTTGACAACGGCACATGTTCCCTTAGTTTCTAGCGATAATTTTCATATCACTCGACTCTGTTTTCATATCATTCGACTCCGCTGAGAAAGGAAATTATCAGTCAGCAAGATCAAAGGAAAAATTCGTAAAATAGCGATAATAATAAATATTCAAAGGAATTGTTCTAAGACATACTGGTTTGTAGCCAGAACAGAGTGAGAAATCACATTTTATTCATGAGTTATAAGTTTTATTCCACATAAATGTGACACATCAGTGAAAACAATTTAATTGGACAAAACAAAGTGCAGACTGACATATTACCTTTAGTAGGAATCCCAACAACATTTTCTGTCATACAGGTTAACATCTGAAATAATAATTAAAAGTTTATTCATAAAGATACTTTAGTTTATAGCTATAAACTACATAAAACTCATCTCAGATACCAGGCTTATATTTTGTTACACCAGTCCTATGTATCGCCTACATAAGCCTCATCATTGGAGCTCTAATAGAAAAGTTAAAAGACCACATCTCACCTACATAAGCCTCATCAGTGGCACTCTAATAAAAAAGTTAAAAGACCACATCAAACACATAAGTCAACATAACTATATATATAAGCTTATAATTCTACTTAATTTTCTGCAGACCTCATTTCATCAAAAAGAAATCAATGATGAGGTTTGCTGAGGAGCTTTCAAACAAAATAATTCCAGGTATTGTATTAGCAAGATAGTTTGAAATAAAAAAAAAAAGGTCTGATTTTGTATACATTAAGAACCACTACTGCTACCTTGTTTGTCATTGATTTCATTGTAGAGGGTCTTCCAACATCTACTCTCTATATAAACATCTCTCATAAAATCTTGAAAAGAAGCTTCAGATGAGAAGATATATTTCAAACGCAGTCACACAGAATCAAAAGATTCCTTTGGTGGTATTATTTTTTATTCTGTATAAACCAAACTAAGAAAATTTGTAGAAGACTTTCATACACCACTCAAAGTTTAGCCAATATTGGAAAAGTGGGTTAAAGAAGAAGATGATAATGTGAAAAGTATACATATGACATACTCCAAGTAATGACAATAGGTCCCCTTACCCCTAGGGCCAGACAAACAAATAATTCTATTATGTTTGATTCTAAAGTGTAAAGTTGGTTTTTTTTAAAAGGCTGACAACCAAATATAATCATGTGAAGAGATTCCATATTAAATTTGAAAAGATGTAATATTTTGTATTATTTAAAGGTCAAATATTTGCATTCTATTATGACTTTTAAAGAAAATTCATAAAAGATTGTAGCTTATAATTTTTGTTATGCCTGATCTCTTACACTTTAAACAGAATGACAAAATATGGCCATTATAATTTTCTCATATCAGACTGCATCATGCTTAGATACTGTAATTGGTAAAAATTGGTAAATAAAAAAAAAATAAACAAGAAAGCAATTTTTAACAGTTGATTTATAAAAAAATGTATAATGACAAAATGATCTTAGCTTGTTTAATCCTTTTTGAATAAAGATAAAAATCCTACTTACAGCCCATAGAAATACAAATTGTTTCTTTACAAAGGGAGATAACTCTGCTGCATTGTCATAGTCCTTAGAAAATGTGTCTAGAACAAACATCAATTCGTCACAGGGAAGGATTCTAAAAAGTAAAACATTAGAATAGAAAATCAGTTAGTGTCACTCATATAAAATAGAATTTGAATAATTCATCTTAGAAAGATTTCTTTGTTACTAGAATCATTGATAAATTAAATTTCATTACAAATGGTACATACTAACAGTAGGTTTACTCAACCATGCAAAAGTAACAGTATGAAAATTAACTCTAAAATAATTGAAAGATGTTCATTTCATAAAGTGTCTTGTATGATGAAATTTGTTCAAGACTTGACAAAAAATGTATCTTAGGCCAACATTTTTAAATTATCTGTTTTACTGTTTTTATTATCGCAGATGCCAAAATTTTACTGTTGTGAAAATAAAATATCAACACTTTACCACGCTCTCCTTGCGGAAGCCAAATCTGGTTTCCGATTTTTTTTTCCCTGTAAGTTTGCTCGCGTAGTTTGCCGGGTACCAGTCGATAATATTTAGCATGGCTGCTGAGACTGAACACTGCCTTGAAGGCCCCAGCATCTTTTAAAAATAAAATCTGTGACTGATGGAAAAGAAAATACGAAATTGCAGACTCAGCCGCACAGTGGGGGATATTTGTAAGGATTATGCCGATGAATCGGAAACAGCATTATCTGTTAAAAAGTGCTAACAACCCACTGCGGGTACTTAAAGAGTTCGGGTAAGAAATTTTTGAGTATAAATAATTTTTTGATGGATTGAAATGACCTGCTGATGACTGCCATGTCCAATTAGGAAACGGATCATGGGATGCGGTTAAAATGCCAATGAGACAGCAACCCTAAACCAACTTTCTGACATCCAAACCATCTAGAGTGCACTCTTAAGTTTTCTATGCTAATAAACTTGAACTGAATGACAAGTTCCTATCACCCTCAAAAATAAAACGTGAACAATTATATACCCCTTTGTTTAAAATCCAGATTAGATTTTTGTATGAGTTGTCTTCTTGTAAAATGTTTTAATAGAATGGCCAGTAGAATCAGCCTACTTATTAAAATGTATACACATGTAATAGATATTAGGATGTGGGGAAGATCCCTATGAGATCAGGACCCTATTGAACCATTTGAAGACTGTTACAAGAGTGCACTGTCCAATCTCTTACGCAGTGCAACATCCGTTGAACAGCAATCTTTTTATTGACCCCATTAAAAATACAAAACTAAAGACTTTAAAATTGACATTTGCTGCTTCCCATAGCACGTGGCATTAAGGAGTAAGAGCAAAAAACGGGTCCGCTGAGAGTCAGAATAATGTGTCCTGGTAGGGTGACATGTCTTCCTGCAGACTGTTACCTTGTGAACTAGAATGTTAAAAAATCTGGATCAGAGTATCGGTCTAGTGCAAAGGAGGGTTAGTAATCATATTACATTAAAATGTTTGTCCTGAATATGCATCTGAAGCTGGACGTTAAACATCATTATCCATGTTACCTGTATTTGTATGAAATTTCAATGTCTAACCGTTTGAATCCGGACAGGTTCATAAATCAAAGGGTATCAAAGGGCCGTATAAATTGTGTTATCAAGCCAGTGAGTCTATTCGTATTTACAGTTGTTTTATATTGTGCATTATTCAACACATGCATGAACTATTGCCACTGGACGTTAAGCAACCAACAATCAATCAATATATTGTGCATTTTGTCAATCTAATGAGTTAAGCCTTTTTCAACTAATTTTTATATTAAATTCTTAGGCACGGACCATTTGATTTCCTGGGGCCTGGGATTTTATATCAAGCCAGATTTGTTTTTTACCATGCAAACCAAGCAAAAATATTTTTTTTCAGTCAATCCAAAGCAAGAATTATTTTTTTTATATCATACATGTCATACTTGCTGAAGATGAAGTCAGAATATTTTTTTTTAGTAACTAAATGGGCCAAATTATTTTTATTTATCAAAATGGAGGCCAGATTATTTTTTTCCAAAAAAAAAAAACCCATGCCCCCCTGCCCCCAAAAAAAAATCAAATGGTCTGTGCCTTATGCTGTGCTGATACACCACTGTCCAAGGTATAAAAGGGGGAGGGTTTGGCACCAGCAAATATGTTTAAAGCCACATACTATATGTGGTGTCCCAAGTCCGGAGCCTGATTTAAAATTCAGTCGTCGTTTGTTGCTGTATTCCATATTTGTTTTACGTTTTTAATTGTTTTGTTTATAAATCAGGCCATAGGTTTTCTTGTGTGAATTGTTTTACACTAGTCATTTTGGGGCCCTCTATACTTTACTATGCAGTGTGGGCTTTTGCGTCATGTTGAAGGCTGTATGATATTAAACATATAAATTAGCTACATTTGGTTCTTAAATAGTTGTCTAATCGGCCATCTACCACATCTTCTTATTTTCATATAGTTATTTAAAGGCATGATAAACACTTTTATACATATAAAACTCATTTATTGTGAAGCAAATTCCTCATAAACCTTTTAAAACAAGAAAAAAGTAAATGCAAAAAGAGGGTTAAATTGTATTCAAAACTAGAGGCTCTAGGCAAAATGCAAAAAAAAAATCGTAAAAATTTTCATTAAAGGGCAATAACTCCAATAAGGAGTCATCATACAATTTCTGACAAATTGTCTTAATTGTAGATCTTGTCTTGCTGATCATTTTTGCTTATTTAAGTTTCTTTCTATCTACTATAATTTGTAAGATATAAGACAAAACGCAAAAAAATTGTACAAATCATCATCAAAGGGCAATAACTCTAATAAGGAGTCAACTGACGATTTCAATCATTAGACTAATTTGTAGAACTTGTCTTTCTGAACATTTTTGCAATTTAAAGTTTCTCTGTATCTATTATAGTTTTCAAGATATAAGGCAAAAATGAAAAAAAAATGGTAAAATTTGTCATTTAAGGAAATAACTCCTATAGGAAATCGTCTGACAGTTTTGACGTATATGGACAATTGGTAGAGCTCAACATTCTAAATATTGTTACCATTGTCAGATTTTCTCTATTTATAACGGTTTTCAGAATAATTGACAAAACTTGCGTTTACCCCTATGTTCTATTTGTAGTCGTCAGCCATCTTGGTTGGCAGGCGGGGTCATCGGACACATTTTGTAAACTAGATACTCTAATGATGATTGTGGCCAAGTTTGGTTAAATTTGGCCCAGTAGTTTCAGAGGAGAAGATTTTTTTAAAAGTTAACAGATGACAACGTAAGATGGACTATGGACGCCAGATGAGAAAGGGCCAAGTGAACTAATAAAAAAGAAATGGTTAAAAGCACTTTTATTTTTATTTTTTTGTCGACCCAAACAAATCCATTCTTTTATTTTTTATTTTCATTTCGATCCCCTGACCCTAAATTTTCAGAAAAAATCTCGTAAACTAGATAATAAACTAGCATATAATGCTTAAAAAGGGACATAACTCAAGAACTGTAAAAGCGATGCTTCCAAAAATTGAACTTAAACTGAGTTTTGTAGTAAAAAGCATTATATATACATTTCATTAGTTGAGACAAACTCAAGTTACAGAACGGAAACGAAAAATTCAACAATTTTTTCATTTGTAAAGGGGCATAACCCTAGAACGGTAATCAAAGTGCTTGTAAGCACTGAATGGTAAAGATTGCTTTAATATATCAGTGGGAAGTAAAAATGAATATGGCATTGTATAAAGCATTGGTTATAGTTGATTTAACTACCATTCTGGACAAAGAAAGATAACTCCAATTTTCAAAGAAGACTTCAAAATATTTTTAGAAAAAAAATGAAAAATTCCATCTGAAAGGGGCATAACTTTAGAACGGTAAAAGTAACCCCACCAAAATTCAAACTTGAACTGTGTTTTATGGTAATAAGCATTGTGTATAAGTTTCATAACATTTGGTTGAGGCAAACTAAAGTTACAGAACGGAAAAGAAAAATTTAGCAATTTTTCCATTTGTAAAGGGGCATAATTTTAGAACGGTAAAAGTGACGCCACCAAAATTCAAACTAGATCAGTGTTTTTGTGGTAATAAGCATTGTCTATAAGTTTCATAACATTTGGTTGAGGAAAACTAAAGTGGCAATTTTTTTATTTGTAAAGGGGCATAACTCTAGAACCGTAAAAGTGAAGCCACAAAAATTCAAACTTGATCTGTGTTTTGTGGTAATTAGCATTGTGTATAAGTTTCATAACATTTGGTTGCGGCAAACTAAATTTAGAGAACGGAAACCAATTTTGGGAAGTATAGACGGACGTACATACGTATGTACGTACAGACAGACAGACAGACAGACAGACAGACAGACAAGGGTAAAACTTAATGCCCCCTCCACTACAGCAGGGGCATAAAAAATGTTGGCCTAAAGCACAAAAATTTATCTTTTTCATCCTCTCAAGATTTTATTGGGTTTAGAATTTTCTTGTAATCAAAAAGTATTTAAAAATAGAATAGTTATTTCAATACCCAAATTTTTTGTTAACTATAGGTAACTCATCAGTTGCAAGAACATTGTTTAAAACATGCAAAGTTTATGCTGTCAAACTCTTTAAAACTAAATTTTAAGCTAAATTGGTGAGAAAGATTATCAAGTTCAATGTGGTTTATACTCACATGTCATCATTTTTGAAGCAGTGATAGAGTAGAAAACTGTAAAGGAATACAGTATCTTTACTCATACAGGAATGAGTTAGGTAGTTGGCCACTTCATCAAGTCTCACTGAAATTAAATAACAACTATAGGAGTCTGAATCACTCATCTGGATTTATTTAGCTCAAACAGCAAAAATTGTTTTTATCATAACCAAAGATAACATATGGATCATATATGGCAAATTTGGCTTTAATTGGTTCAATAATTCTTGAGATCTTTGAAAATTGGACCAATTGGACCCCTTTTTGGCTTCTTGAAACCATATTGGACCAAGTTAACAAAACTTGGTAAGAATTGGGAATCTCAACCAGTAGTTCCAAGCATCATCTGTTCTTGTGATCAACCTATCAGATGATTTTCTCTTATCATCGTAAAAGGCTAAAACACCTTTCCTCATTCATCTTGGAACCTCTTAGGTAAAAAACTAGAGGCTCTAAAGAGCCTGTGTCACTCACCTTGGTCTATGTGCATATTCAACAAAGGACACTCTCCAACATTGTTGACGAGAATAGACTTCATGACAAAAATCTCTATTTTGTTTATTGCTGATCATTTAGTCTGTTTAGTTTCTCTCTATCTTGAGTTTTTTAAAAAAAATCTCATTTAAAGGCAATCACTTCTATAAAGAGTGACAGACTACTAACTATATTGGCAAAATTTGACTTGATAGTAGATCTTGCCTTGCTGATCATTTTTGATATTATAATTTTTAAGATATAAGGCAAAAACACAAAAAATTGGTAAAAATCGTCATCAAAGGGCAATAACTGTAATAAGGAGTCGACTGACGATTTTGACCATTCAGACTTTTTGTAGAACTTGTTTTGCTGATCATTATTGTAGTTTAAAGTTCTCCCTATCTATTGTAGTTTTCAAGAAAACAGGCAACTAGAGGCTCTCAAGAGCCTGTGTCGCTCATCTGTATCTACTGTGATTTTGGAAATCATGTTTAAAGGTTAAAATCATAATAAATAGTATTAGATACCCTAATAATGATTGAGGCCAAGTTTGGTTTAATTTGGCCCAGTAGTTAAATTAAAAGCAGAAGATTTTTGAAAAAAGTTTACAAAAATGACCAAAAAATTACAGAAAGACTTTAAAGGACAATAACTCCAATAAGATGTCAATTGACGATTTTGGTCATGTTGACTTATTTGTAGATCTTACTTTGCTGAACATTATTGCTGTTTTCAGTTTATCTCTATCTAAAATAATATTCAAAATAACCAAAACTGCAAAATTTCCTTAAAATTACCAATTCAGGGCAGCAACCCAACAAAGGGTTGTCTGATTTGTCTGAAAATTTAATGGGCAGATAGATCTAAATCTGATGAACATTTTTACCCCAGTCAGATTTGCTCTTAATGCTTTAGTTTCAGAGATATAAGCCAAAAACTGTATTTTACCCCTATGTTCTATTTTTAGCCATGTCGTCCATGTTGGTTAGAAGGTGGGGTCATCAGACACATTTTTTAAACCAGATACCCTAATGACCCTAATGATGATTGTGGCCAAGTTTGGTAAAATTTGTCTCAGTAGTTTCAGAGGAGAAGATTTTTGTAAAAGTTAACGACGACGGACAACGGACACCACGTGATGAGAAAAGCTCACTTGGCCCTATGGGCTAGGTGAGCTAAAAATGAAAAAAAATGGTAAAATTTGTCATTTAAGGGCAATAACTTCTAAAAGAAGTCGTTTGACAGTTTTGACGTTAATGAACAATTGGTAAAGCTCAACATTCTAAACATTTTTGCCCCTGTCAGATTTTCTCTACTGATAACGGTTTTCAAAATAATGGATAAAACTTGCATTTTACCCCTATGTTCTATTTTGAGCCATCTTGGTTGGCAGGCGGGGTCATCGGACAAATTTTTAAAACTAGATACCCTAATGATGATTGTGGCCAAGTTTTGTTAAATTTGGCCCATTATTTTTTAGAGGAGAAGATTTTTGTAAAAGTTTACGACGACGGACAATGGACCCCAAGTGATGAAAAAGCTCCCTTGACCCTTATGGCCAGGTGAGCTCAAAAGACTTTTTGCCTTCAAGAGCAGTCACACTTAATTTCAAAATGAATCACCTTAAATCAGCTGATGATTAGATTTTAAAACCATCCGCAAAGTTTGAAAAGGTTAGAAGTGATCTAGTCAAGGGGAGACAATTCATGCGATTTTTTAAAATTTAACTGTGGTGAAAATTAAAATCAATTGAAAACCAACAAAGACAATAAGAAATGTACATCATTTTTCTATTTATTGTTATATTACTCAATTTTAACCATCTAATTTATGTTACTAAAAAGTCATTGCATATCACCATAATATGAATTTGAGGATGACATCTGTTATTACCGTAGTCACTCTTTGAATTGATTCTATATTGTTATTTTACTTTTTAATCATATCACAACTACTATATATTACTGTGGACAAAATGATAAAATAATTACCAAATATGTTATCTATACTTATTTCTAGTTCTCCAGGGCAAGCATCATCTTTATTTTCTTCCTGATACAACAACAGACACCAAGTTAATAGACAGGGGTCTACATGCTGTAGTATTGTATGGGAATCCCTGAAATACAGATCCATAATTAAATTTCAACCCTTCTATGAATTCAAGCACTCAAGACATGTATGGAGAAAAATCCTAAATTTTCTGTATTGTAACTTAATAATCAATGGCAACATACTCAGTTGTACAAGAATTTTATTAATATGTACTAAATGTCTAAATAATGATAAAATATTTCAACACATATACTTGGCCGCAGAAACAAAAAAGTTATTGGACTGCAAAGGAAGTTTACCTTAAATAGGTTTACATTATCATAAGGTTGATATTGCAAAACAATCATTTAAACACAAAATTAAAAACCAATGAAATTAATTGATGTAAAGGGTAACAGTTAAATTAAACATTTTAACTATGGGGCTTCAGCTTCCTCCACTAATAAAATCTGGCCACTATGAAATAACCAATAGTGCTGAAAGTGGCATTACACACACCACAAATCAATCAATCAAAATTAGATGAAAAATAACTCTGTAAAATCAATTTACTTTACACTATATTCGAAGTTGAATAGACCTGGTTAAAAGACAAAGGAATTGGTCCAGATAAATAAGCATACAGATTCTAAACATTATGTTCCAGGGTCCAAAAAAAAACAACGCCCACAACATGTTATCAAAACAATTAGCCTATACATCTAGGTTCTTTTAATTTCAAGTGGGATATTCAGCTTTACAGTTTCAGAACTCCAAATGTCTGCTTCTGAGAGATGAACCCAGTTTTAAGGTTCAAAAGTTAGTCAGCTGCTGCACAAGTGGGGAAGACAAAAGGAGGAATCATTTTCGTATCACTATGGCAATCAAATCTTATCAAAAGCTTCTATAATATTGGGATCAAGAGTTTATAAACAAAATACATACCACATAACAAGTGAAAAATACCTTAATCTAACCAAACTCTGTAGTCACACAATCTGATGTCACTTTGAAATGAAGAATAGCAATAAAAGCACTGTTCCTTTGCGTTTTGTGTGTTTTGCTGTGCATGTACTGATTTTGTGTAATGGATGGATTCCCCATATCCTTTCTTTTCTATCATACCTTAGAGAACATCGTATATTAACAGCTTTAGACAACAATCCTCCACAAGTTAACTGTGATATAATATTTTTGTGCTCGTCTTGATCTAAACTTTGCAAACTGCTTAGTAACTGGAAAAGTAAACACCAATGGTCTGGGCTGTCTTTATCATCAAGCAGACTCTGAAAAATACATCAGAAATCAAAATTCTTTTGTAGAAAAAAAACCTTATTTTATATTACCTAATATCCTTATTTTTATAATGATAAAATGAAAGTCTAGGACAAAGAAGTCTTAAGACAACCTAGGATAGAATTTCAATTGCCTTCGATTCAGACAAGCCTTTTTAGAGACATGGATTCTTACTCTGGTTTACTGAAGAAGTCTTTCACTGTCACTGTTGTTAATAGCTTATAATCCCAGATCTTCTTTGTAAGAGTAATCAATTCAAAAGCAGTATAACACTTCATTATCCCAGTAATTGGTGACAGTTAACTTACATTCATCATTTTCATTGTTAAATCACAACAACAAAACATAATCTATATCATATACTATACAGTCACTATAAAAAGCCAAACTATGGAAGCTCAAAAATTTATAAAAAGCAGATTACCACAGCTAAAGAGATAGTATTCTGTGATAGTATTGTGACTACTAGTTCTCCCAGACTTTCTATGGTAGATCCATTATTGTCCACAACATCAGGAGCCAGGAAAGCAGACATACATGTTGATGGATCTTTCTTACAATCCACAACTAATCTAAGGAGAAAAGTAAATCCATTCAGTCTGATAAGAAAGAAATTATGAAATTATTGTTTAAGGTCAAGAAACATTAAATAGGCTATATCGCAGATTTTGCTAAAATTTTGCATACAACCTTGGCTCGTTTAACTACAAATGAAAATCGAAAAAATAATGCATTTGTCTCTTTTATTATCTGAAATAATGCAGATTGATTTCTTTCAATATGGGTGAATATTTGTATAGATAGCACATAAAATCGGTGAAAAATCTTCTAAAATTTGGCTTAAAAACATCAAATCTCTAGTTTTTACTCCATAGATTTTTCTTAAAAAACTATATGTTGTTGACACATAAATTTCTGTTTTAATGATATAAAATAATCATATGGTCACCTACTTCGTTTTTGTCTAATAATCAATTTGTTACTTTGTTGGTAGCGAAAAACTTCAAAATTAATGTTTTACTGACCTGCAACGATGACGTTACGATTATTTTGATGTTTTATGGGATTTTTCACAAAGAACACAGCTGTGAATGATGTTTACCGTAATAACAAAGTCAGTGACCCTATCTTTATTTTGCATCATTAAAACGGAAATTTGTGTATCAACAACATATAGTTTTTTAAGAAAAATCTATGGAGTAAAATTAGAGATTTGATGATTTTAAGACAAATCTTAGGTTTTTTGCCGATTTTATGTGCTTTCTATACAAATGTTCACCCATTTTGAAAGAATTCAATCAGTAATATTTCAAATGATAAATGAGATAAATGCATTATTTTTTCGATTTTCAGTTGTAGTTCATCAAGCCAAAGTTGTATGCAAAATTTACTGAAATCTGTGACATAGCCCATTTACTGTAACTTGACCTTAATTGCATAAATAATATTAGATGGAATATAATGAACAAATATTTAAGTACTGTGGATTCATTATTATTGGTGATGAACACATTTTCATGGATTTCATGGGTAAAGGTAAACCATGTATTTAAATGTTCAATAAAGGATTCATTTAGGCCACACCAGTTCTTCACTTTCTGTAAAAAAGGGTAGCGAGAGAGCGAAATTTTTTTATTTGTTTTTTTTTTTCGAATTTTCATTTTTTGCAGGCGAAGGTATTTTTACTAGTGGCGATAATATTTTGAAATATTAAAAATAAAATTGAAGAAAAGCATTTTATGCAAGCGAGCGATATTATTTTTGAATTATTTAAAAAATAAAATCTATGAGAATCATTTTATGTAAGCGAGCGATCAGACATTTACACAGTTTTGGTGCTTCATGTTTTTATTCATCTCATATCCTACTTCTTATATTACCATACTTTGCTTCTTAGTATGTTCTCAGACACCCTGTTGAATCATTTCACTACATTTCTTAGGTACAAATATGGCTAACTAGTAGCAAAGTGTAGACAACTTCGTGTAGTCTGCTCAAATAAAGATCCAGCTGAATATGAAATAGTACAACAGCATTGAACAGGTACACATCCATGTTTGATGACAGTTATCATTGATGCACTATAAAAATAAGGAGAGGTGGTATGATTGCCAATGAAACAACTATCCACCCAAGTTCAAATGAAATTGATATTTACAATTATAGGCAACCATACAGCCTTCAACAATGAGAAAACCCATACCATATAGTCTGCTATAAAAGGCCTTGAAATGAAAATATGAAACAATTCATTTGAGAAAACTAATGGCCTATTCATAACAAAACAATACGAAGAACAAATTTGACAGACATGAACCAACAACTAGTGAACTACAGGCTCCTGACTTGGGACAGGCACATATAGATTGGTATGTTGTTCCGAATAAACGTATGCAAAGCATATATGCATGTATAAAGCTTTTATATTCAACTATATATATTTGTTTATACATTAAGATGAAAATTTATAAGGACTGTCCTTCAAAAACTACATCAATTTATACTACTACGTATTCACACCAGATGCTATATATACTAATTAAACAAAAGAAACATTTTGATACATTCCACTTAATAGTCATGCTTTGATGAAGAATTTAATATGATTAATTGATTGTTGGTTGCTTAACATCCAGTGGCAAATATTTCATGCATGTTCAGGACGAGAACAAATTAGCAATAAACACAATGGGTAGGTCCTGCAACAGAGGCAGTCTGGGACGAAGGTCAGTGAAATTTTGACCACGACAGGAAAATGAGGGTACATTGGACAGGGACAGACATTCAGCCTTACAACAGGCCACCTACTGTAACCACTGAAAGGATTTTTAATGTGCAAAGAATGTGGCACTCTCCCTACAAGAGGCATCAAATTTAACATCCCAATTCTTACCGGGTGTGGCTGTGCACTAAAACATCCCGCACAGGCATACGAATACCCCACTCTAGTGAGTGTTTACTTCCAGTCGGTGGAAGACCTATGGTTACCATATTTCTATTCCCCAATCACCCTAGGGAAGAAGAATTTTATAGCAACTAATCAGATCTTTATGTATATGGGAATATTGTTCTGTGTTGAAGGCCATACATTTATTAGTTTAAACATATTTTATTGTTCAAGATGGCAAATGGATCAGACACAAGTTTTACAACTTAGTAACGTCTTCTCCAAAACAACAAAAATATACACATTAATTAATGAACAGATCAAATATTTCATATTAACAAATAATTTAAGAATAAAGACATGAAAACAAAAGGAAACTTGTTGAAGTGAATCAATGGATTTTAATTGAGTGCATCTTTTCACAGTATAAATAAAACACGAACACACGAATTGTTGTGTGGAATTACCTATCATAAATTCTTTTTGTGTAGACATAACTTTAATAAGTGTCTGTGTGTTTCTCATAATAATGCGTGGGATCTTAATATATTATGCAAATTTAAGGAAAGGATGTCAACTACACAATGGTAAGTATAGATTTGAAACTTAATCTTATATTCTTTCTTAAAATCCATTGAATCGTTATTGATAACATAACATAACAGTAGTTATTCATCAAGATCATTCGATTATTGCCATTACATGTATATAAAAATATCTTTAATCACATGTGTTGTAAACAGAATTAAGGTTGTCAAAGCTGAGAAAACGCTTGGTATTTTATATATACTTTTGAACAGATAAACAAATATTATCATTCTCTTCAGTACTTAAAGCATCATCACCAAATAATAATAAATCGATAGTAATATTGACATTAAAGACATTAATTTCGTTTAACATCAGATTTCTCTGAGTTGAAAAATTAATGCAATATAGTAGATAGTGTTCAACATTTTCATTGATAAAACCACATGAACAATTGGCATTTTGTATCAAATTTGCTTTGAACAAGTCAGCATGCAGTGCGCTACATCTGTTACGCAGCCTTGTATGTAAAACTGAATACAAACGATCTCCTAAAGAACCATATCTCAGAGATTTATTATTTCTATAGTATAGTTTATGCAAATTTAATTTAAAAAGGAAAATGTAGGAATCTGTCTTATACTTAAGTCTAAAGCATTGATCCACAATGCAATAGATTACGGAAAATAAGACTGTTGATAGGCTGATAAGCGATTTACGGGAATAGTAATATTTTGACTGTTACGCAAATTATAATTACTAATATCTGATACAAAATCCGGAACCAAATCGTGTAAATAATCCTACATACATTTACTGTAAACTTTACTGGTTACAAACCTCAACAAGTTTGGTCACTAGTGGTGGAAGTTTGTCTCATTGACAATCATGCAAATTCTAATTTTTAGAAGATTTTGTAAACTGTTGAGTTGGATTAATGGAACTATTTTATATAAATAGATTTATAAGACACAATACGTTTTGGAATGCTGTACATAAGTTATGCAGGGGCCTTGACATGTTAAGATTATTATCCAATCAGCAAGGGGTTTCCCAGTCACTTCTGCATGTGCTTCTCGTTTACTAATTGTTTTGCGAGATCATACTAATTAACCAATGAGATTGCTCATTAATTTTGAATTAACCAATCAGCACTTATTTAGCAGGGCTTTTGTTTCAAACGCACACTTAATTATTCTTAAAGCAGAGCTTGCTTGTAGCAGTCATTTTATATTTTTGGGAAAATAATTTCTTAACCTGCCGTTTTTACCAGGATCGTATATATTATAACATAATATGGATTAGTATTTTCAAAGTGAAAATGAATCCAGAGATATATGAACGTGCAGACAAATGAATTAGAACCTTATTGAACATTCTCGATTGGTATTTTGTTAACAGAAAGTGACATTCGTACTTTTGCAAGATATTTCCCACAGTCCGAAGGAAGTCGATGATTTGTTTATTGGAGTATTAAGCTAGACTGTGCAGCTTCATGCAATGGCTGTTTTTCTGTGGGTACATCACAAAGATGTGCGTTTGCGCTACCAACGCCTCAGTGAGGCGATTAACTTTGCTATCAACTTTATTTTAAATTCCGTCCAACAGTTTATTCAAAATGTCTGACGGCGAAGATGTTACGTTTATGACAACAGCGAAAGACAGTCGTCTGAAAAGTGAAGGCATGGGCCAGTGTTATGAAACTGACAGAAGCTAAAAGTCGATGCTATCTTGGAGCTTGGTTTTAACAGCATGGGCGTTATCTCTAATCGAAGCTGACGATTTAATAGAGACTAATATTCCAATTGGACAAAAGCTGTTGTTATAGGCAGTGAAAAGACTTTTCCGCACATTAGTAATGCCGAGTTCATGGAGACGGCATCTACATCAAGAACATGCGCTGCTGAGGTGACAATCGAATTTCAAGATGGCGAATTTGGAAATGCTTCCAGAGGAAACAAAGATGGCAGCTCCAGTGAAACAAACAAAGATGGCGGCTTCTGGGGACCGAACAAAGATGGCGGCGCCATGGAACTAACAAAGATGGCGGCTCACCGAGGATCACTACATACAGGCGGTGCTAAAGCAGTTAGCTAACCAAAAGCAACAAGAACTTTCATCTGCTGCAGTGAATTCAGTTTTAAATTCAAGTGACAATTCAATGAACACTTTAATTAGGTATGAACTCTAACATATCTTGGCAAGATCCTCAAATTTATTTGAAATCATCAAATATAGACTGTAAAATTAATTTTTATGATATTTCAATTTTGTTTCATATGATATAGGGGATCAGCATGCCTGACGACGCCTAATTTCGGATTCATCAGGGGCAACTTGTGTTTAAATCGGGACCTTTAAGACCGAAACTTGAATACCTGTCTCTGTGTCAGTGGTCTAGGGCTAATTTGTCTATCATGTACAAATTGCTAAGCACAGGTGAACTGACACATACACAGGTGCTCGATTATTTGTCATATACCATGAGATTTTACCACTTGGTGTCATCTTGTGAATTTGTGTCAGTGTTGTTTTTGATAGGGAATACCGTAGACTCCAAAAACAACACAATTTTAGGTGGGCACTGACATTCCTCATTTGCAGTCTGTGTACTTTCGGCCAAAAGCCATGTACACTAAACCTCAGGCATCTGGTCCAGCAAAGTTTGCAAGTAAACAGCAGGACAATGTAAAGTATCGTCTCACTCTGCAGAAGGTATGGAAATCTGCAGAAAGTATAACAGAAGGAAAGGTTGCTCATTACAAAGCTGTCGTTTTGCATATTTGTTCCATCCAGGGTGTGGGGCCCATCATCAATCCTTTGCCCATCAAAAACCGGGTATAAAGGTAAAGCCTGTGCGTGACCTAGAATATAATGTTTGGCAATAAGAACTAAAAAATGATTTTGATAAAGAATTTCGTTTACATGGTATGAAAATAGCTTTTACATTGTTCAAGATGATTTGGCTTCTCTGAACGATATAGCAAAAAATCACCCTTCAGCATATACTACAAGTCCCTTATATGAAAAAGTTCATTAACCGATTGTAACTAAAACTGAAAATGGGAATTATTAGTTTACTGAAACTACACCCAAAATTATAAGTTATTTAGTTGTCATTTCACAACCTGATTGAGGTGTATGGATAATTCATGACGGTAGCAAACTCCTTGGGTCACTTGTTAATGATTTGGCAAGGGATATAGAAAAAAAAATTCAATCTATTGATAATGCAGAAAAATTAGTGACAAAAATTGTTTCATGGCTAAAGTTGATTTGAAATCTGCTTATAGATCTGTTGGCATCAGTCACTGTAGTCAACAGGTAACAGGTTACAATGGACTTTCCTGATGGTCAAACACATACCGTTATTGATAAAAATTTACCCTTTGGCTCAAAATAAGCACCTGGTATTTTCATAGACTTTCACAGGCTATTCGCCGCATGATGTCATGCAGAGGCTTTACCGTTATTGCATATTTAGATGATTTCTTTATCTGCGAACACACTAAACAGCGCTGTGCACATGGCCTAAGAGTCTTGATTGACTTGCTGTGCAAGTTAGGCTTTGCAATAAGTTGGTCCAAGGTCAGAAGTTACTATTTTTAGGTGTAAAGATTGACTCCACAACCATGGAATTAAGATTACCTTTGACAAAACTAGAGCAGTTAAGGGCAGAATTAGCAGATTTTATGCAGCGCAAGCATGTTTCAAAGAAACAATTGCAGTCCCTTGCGGAAAACTAAATTGGGCTTCTTCAGTGGTTCACGGCAGAAGAGTTTTCTTCGGAGAATCATTGATGGCATTATGAAGCTTAAGCATGACTGGCACAAAATGCGCTTATGCGGTGATATCTTGCATGATATCCATTGGTGGTACAATTTATGTCCACTTTTAATGGGAAATCCTCTTACTAAACACTAATCCTGTCACCTCAGTATATACTGATGCTTGCAAAACAGGTGCAGGGGTAGTTTTGGTACAGATTGGTTTTATATTAATTGGAAAGAGGATTTCCATCTGCGCAATCTTTGCATATAAATGAGCAAGAGGCATTTGCTTTGGCTTTGGCGGCCAAACGATGGGCTAAGTGTTGGCAAAATAGGCGTGTATATATTTTTGTGATAATTCATCAACTGTAAGTTGTATCAATAAGTGTACGTCTAAGAACAAACTCTTGATGACTTTTTGCAAGCTGTTCTGGCTTTCTGCTTCTTATAATTTTCATCTTGTGGCTATTCACCTGCCAGGCAAGGAGAATGATATGGCTGATGCCGTTTCACGGTTGCATGAATTAAATTTATGTAAATTTTTATGAAGGAATGCTTACCAGCCCTGTTGTTTGTGTATCACCTTGTTTCTCACATGTCCTGTCACTCCCTCCGTTTTCTTTTATTTAGGCTTACAGGCATGCAGAGAAGTTGCTAACTTGGACAATTTAGTGGACACCTTCAGGAGTTACACTTATGCTGAATCCACAAAAGACTTATCAGACTTATTTGAACTCTTACAGAAAATTTTGTGCACTAGTTAATATTTCTTTAGTACCTTTAAGTAAACAAAATTTAGCCAGATACATTGCATTTTGTCACAAAAATTGTGCTTTAATTCTATCAGTAATTATATATCAATAATTAAACTTTTACATTTGAAGGCAGGTCAACCACCACCAATAGATTCTCATTATATTCATACTGTTTTGCAGGGGCTAAACGTGTATTAGGTACAATGGTTCAAAGAAAACTTCCTATCACACCTCAGCTTTTAACAAAGATTTTAACTACCCTGGATCTTCAGAATCAAAATCAATTAGTTTTGGGCAGCATGATTGGTTGCCTTTTTCTCCTTTTCAGAAAGTCAAATTTATTTGTCCCCACTGTGGCTGAATTTGATGCTGGTAAGCACCTCAGCTGACAAGACATTGTTTTTCAGACTAGCGGCACTTTGCTTTGCATATGAAAGTCAAAGACCATACAATTTGCCAACAGATTGTTGGAAATTCCACTTCCCAGAATCCTGAATTCCCTCTTTGTCCTTCACAGGCACTGCTATTACATGTTAAAATGATACCAGCTGTCAGCTGTCCATCTCCTGCCTTCTTGCACATATCTTAGGGGACAACAGTTCTATTAACATATTCCACGTTTCTTCAAATGCATAAGCATTCTTTATCACAACTTAAATTGGACACCAGTGGCTACTCTGGTCATAGCTTTAGCGGTGGGGCTACATTCGCTTTGGAATGTGGAGTTTCGTCAGATCTCATCCAGGCTCAGAGGATTGGAAAAGTGAGGCATACAAAGGTTACTCGGACCCTTCCTTTTCTCATAAACAGCAAGTCATGAATGCCTTTGCATCCGCTCTAAGTCAATAGCGTCCTTCTGATGCATGAACCTAATTTACTACCTTTCCACAGGTTTGGGATTATTTTGGAGTACCACAGTTTTTCAACTTGATTTTGCTTTCTTTGTAAATATTGCTTATTGATATGCAAAGAAAATATTAAACTGTGATTCTTCTCCCAAACCTGTGTTTGTTCAGTTTGTACTTAATACAATAATCAGTTAGCTTATGTCTTGGTCCCGTTACTTAACTCTGATTAGTGTAAATCAAGTGCCTTTATCTGCACTGTAAGTCTTCAGCATTTGGTTTGGGCACCAAAGGGATAGCAACCTGGTTATTGGTAATACTGGCCTTATTTTAAAATCAACATCAAATAAGGGAGGATCTAGGTGGGACAAGTTTTGTGGATTTATGTGTTATATTCAATTACCACAAACACTTTCTTGTCAAATTCCATGCTTTATAACTTTGTAATGAAAATAGCAAATATAAATAAAAGTTTCAAGGGAAAAAAACTTTTATTATAAAAGATAAAAAAAAGTAGAAAATATAATAATATCATCACGGTGCCATTTTAATGCATGTACCGCCATCTTTGGAATTCTCTCTTCATGCAAGTTATATTGTCATCATCCAGATCTTCCAATAAGGAGGCGTTGGTGCTTTGTGCCAAATTGTGGTCTTGCACGGAGTCCTTTAAAAATATCTGTAAACGAATTATCCAAATCACATTCCACTGTAAGTACACATATTCCACTCGTGTCTTACGTTTAGAATATATCATATTTGTCCATATAAAACAAAAACATTGTGAATGTTAAATCTAGATCGTTTTGGATGTCAATTTCCGTGTCTGTATGACGTTACTTTAAAACGCACAACTGATTAAAATTTTGGTTATATAAATTTAGAGACAGACGCGCGCGGCTCTGCACCGGATGCGGGTTTTTAAAAAAAGTACTTTTTTCTCGTCGACCTTTCACAACACGCGGGAAATCCGACGAACGAGGTATTAATTTGGCGTGGCCTTACTAAAAGCTATTATACAAGCTTGTGCAAATCAAATAAAAGAACAGAGTTCCAATGTCCCCCACGTTGCACATATTTTATCTATCCGAGGTACAAGGGCAATAACTAAAAAAAAATACTTTTTATAAATATCTTAGAGAAATGAAGGCTTCAGAGCAAATGCAATGCGATTTCCGATATAATTAATATTTCCAAGGGCATAACTCGTTATTAATATTTGATCAGCACTTATTTACGAAAGTGTCAAAGACATTGCTGATATAAATTTCATAAAATTCCGACAAGAATTGTACACATGAGAGTGCTAACAATGCAATTTTCCATATAATTAATATTTCCAAGGGCATAACTCTTTTAAAAATAATTGATCGGCACTGATTTCAGAACTCTTCAAAGACATTGCTGATATAAACCAATGATACAAGTTTCATAAAATTCTGGCAAGAATTGTACACGAGATCGCTCACAATGTAATTTTCCATATAGTTAATGTTTCCAAGGGACATAACTCTTTTAAGAATAATTGATCTGCACTAATTTTCGAATTCGTCCAAGACATTGGTGATATAAACCTATGATATAAGTTTCATAAAAATCTGTCAAGAATTGTACATGTGAGAGAGCTAACAATGCAATTTTCCATATTATTAATGTTTCCAAGGGGGCATAACTCTTTCAAAAATAATTGATCGGCACTGATTATCGAACTCGTCCAAGACATTGACATTGCTAATATAAACTTATGATATAAGTTTCATAAAAATCTGGCAAGAATTGTACACATGAGATTGCTCACAATGCAATTTTCCATATAATTAATGTTTCCAAGGGACATAACTCTTTTAAGAATAATTGATCAGCACCGATTTTCGAACTCGTCCAAGACATTGGTGATATAAACCTACGATTTAAGTTTCATAAAAATCAAGCAAGAATTTTACGTATGAGATTGATCACAATGCAATTTTCCATATAATTAATGTTTCAAAGGGACATAACTCTTTTAAGAATAATTTATCAGCACTAATTTTCAAACTCGTCCAAGACATTGGTGATATAAACTTATGATATAAGTTTCATTAAAATCTGGCAAGAATTGTACACATGGGAGTGCTAACGATAAAATTTTCCATATAATTAATGTTTCCAAGGGGCATAACTCTTTTAAAAATAATTGATCGGTACTGATTTTTGAACTCGTCCAAGACATTACTGATATAAACCTATGATATAAGTTTTATAAAATCTGGCAAGAATTGTACATGTGAGAGTGCTAACAAGACCGGACAGACGCCCAGTATTTCCATGTCCCCCGCAACGTGTTGCGCGGGGACAAAACATCGAATATGAATGAAAAAACAAGTTTTCCTCAATCCAACAAAATTGGTATCCATGAAAGTAAATAAATCCACAGTAACTGTTTTGTATATAAGTTACAAATATAAACTGAGAAGATTTTATAATGGTATTACTACATAATCATTGAGTTGATAATTCTTTGGATTTTAAATAAGTGTAAACAGTCATCCTTAAAATTTCTACAGTAAAAATTAAGTTTTATTAATTTTTGAATCTCATATGAATAGAGAAATTAAATCATCTTCTACTATTATGATATGGATAATGTCCTGCAATAAATTTCATACTACAAACCTGCTTGCTGCCAACATAGCTTCACAATACACACTGCTTACATCACTGACTTTGGTTTTAGATTTCTGTTTCTCATAAAATTCTGTTTCACATACAAATATCTGAACTTTTCCTGTTATCTTCTGAAGAATTGTCTTCAAATCTGAGACTGGAACAGGTCTCAACATATGTTCTTTTCTGAAATGTATGATATATGTCTGAAATGTTATATATATTCATCACTAATGGTGGTGGTTCATGAAAATCATGTGACTTTAACAATACACACTTTAGCAATACATGATACACACCAAAATGGAACAAATACTTAGTTTTGACATTTTTTTTAACCTTATAATGTCTACATATGACTTGGAAAATTATTTGTCTGCAACTGGCAATTCATTAAAGAGAAATGACATCTAATATCAATAAGTTTATGTTGCTTTCTACTGGAATTCCTAGTTGTCTACCTTGTGTTTGATTCACAGTGCATTCTACATAATTTAAATTTCCTATAAACAATGCTTGTATGAGAATTCATTAGGAAATTTTCTTATTCTTGTAGGTCAAATACAAAATTTACCTTAAGTTAGTGTAACATGCCACAAAATATTATGGGTGTCAAAATAAAGAAGGATCTACGGTAATGTAAAGATACTTCTAGGACTAACATCATATTTTCCTGTCCAACATCAAGAAATATCTTCCTTCTGACCAAGACACAGTAAAACAACATTTTTTTTTATATTAAATGCTTCTCTGCATAAGACAACCACATCAGATTAAAGTTTGTAAATGATTAGAGTAAGCCATAAAAACAGGTACCAAACAACTTCTAATGATACTTTATTTCATGTTTTTGTCTCACCTCAAGAAGGCTTTTGTCATTTTCAAGGCTGCAGCAAAGACACCAGGATGACTATGTTCAACAATACTTATAATGATATCTTGACACAATTTCAGAGTTGTACTGTTTACAAACAATGGTGACTTAGATGGCTGTCTGAAAGAGAAATACATTACTTATAATGAAATCTAGTGTCACAGAATAGAAGTTCCTTCATAATATAAGTTTCAAATGGAAACAATATTCTGGAATATTATTTCCACTGGAATTAATATTACAGTAAAAGTTCCCAATGGAATAAATGGTATAGAATATTTGTTCCAACAGGAACAGATATTATGACATTGTTTATAACAAAGTTTCCAGTGGAACTTCTGTTAGGCAGAAACAATTATACGTTGACACTTGAACCAATTTCTGAGTGGTACTTATTTATTAGTTTAAAAACAATGATGACTTAGATGGCTGTCTAAAAGAGAAATACATTACTAATAATGATATCTAGACACAATTTCAGAGTAGTACTGTTTACAAACAATGGTGACTTAGGTGGCTGCCTGAAAGAGAAATACAACACTTATAATGATATCTAGACACAATATCAGAGTGGTACTGTTTACAAACAATGGTGACTTAGAAGGCTGTCTGAAACAGAAATACAATACTTATATTGATATCTAGAAACAATTTCAGAGTGTACTGTTTACAAACAATGGTGACTTAGACAGCTGTCTGAAAGAGAAATACAATACTTATAATGATATCTAGACACAATTTCAGAGTGGTACTGTTTACAAACAATGGTGACTTAGATGGCTGTCTGAAAGTGAAATACAACACTTATAATAATATCTAGACGCAATTTCAGAGTGGTACTATTTACAAACAATGGTGACTTAGCTGTCTCAAAGAAAATGCATTACTAATAATGATATTGTAGTGACAGTTATAATTAGTATAAACAAATACATCCGCTATTAATTCTAAACTGTTATACTGATAATTGACACTGTGACAACTTTCTATGTATCTATCATTTCGACCACACAGCAGTTAATTATCTGCACATGATTTAATAAGGTTTTGTTAGGATTATAATCAATTCTGTAACTGTAGTTCGATCGTTTGAGTTGTATAATAAATATTAGTATTTACTTGGATTCTACTTTATATATATGTAGCATAAGATGCCACATAAATTGGCGACGAGGATTTAAAACTTGAAAACTTTTTTCGATTAAGTGAATACATACTGAACATTAACTATGGGAGATGAAGCTGCACCTATAATTATTCCAACAAATTATGGACGTATTGACGAATTTGATGACAATTCAGAAGATTGGATACAATACACGAAAGACTTAACCATTATTTTATTGCAAATAACATTGAAAGTATGGAAAAGCAACGAGCAATTCTTTTAAGTGCCTGTGGCAAAAGACATATAAACTTATGAGGAATTTAAGTGCTCCGCAAAAGCCAGGTGAAAAGACTTATGATGACATTGTTAAGTTAGTCACGGATCACCAAAATCCAAAACCGTCATCTATTGTACAGAGGTGCAAGTTTAACAGTAGATCGAGACAGCCAAACGAATCGGTGAGCCAGTTTGTAGCAGAGCTTAGACAGATATCTGAACATTGTGATTACAAAGCTACTCTTGATGATATGTTGAGAGATAGACTTGTCTGTGGAATAAAAGAAGACCGTATTCAGAGGCGTTTGTTAGCTGAACCTGGATTGACATTCAAAAAGCAATGGAAGTTGCAACAGCAATGGAAATGGCAGCTAAGAACACACGATCTGCAAGTTCAGGAACCTAAGCAAGTGCACAAAGTTACGATTCGTAATGAGGAATGTTACAGATGTGGAGGATCTCATAATGCAACGGATTGTAAATGGAAAGACGCAAAGTGTTATGTGTGCGATAAGAAGGGACATTTAGCCAAAAAATGCCGAAATAAAGGGAAGCAAAATGCTAAAGGAAAACCGAAATTTAAGCAACAAACACAGCAAGGGAAAGTGTACCCTAAGCAGCGTCCGACTAAAACACATTTTGTTGAAGAGGATAGTGACGATATGGAGGATACCTATACAATGTATCAATTGGAAGGTAAAAAAGGAAACCGTATCTAGTGTCCGTTAAACTCAACAACACTGAAATAAATATGGAAATCGATACAGGTGCATCAGTTTCAGTGATAAGTCAGGAGACATGTAAACAAGTATTTGGAAGTGACAATTCATTAGAAAAATCACCGTGTAGTTTGCGTACATACACAGGAGAGAAAATTGATGTGTTAGGAAAACGGAATGTTACCGTTATATACAACAGTCAAAGTGTGGATTTACCGATCACCGTGGTTAAGGAGCGGGACCGAGTTTAATGGGCGTGATTGGCTTCATAAACTACAACTCAACTGGAACTCAATATTCAAAATTGAGCAATTTTCACACAATCAGGAACCGGAAAAGGACAAGGAGTTACAAGACTTGTTACGTAAGTACCCTCAAGTATTTAAAGAAGGACTAGGCACATTAAAGGGGACTAAAGCAAGGATTTATGTAGATAAAGATGCTACACCTAAATATTTCAAAGCAAGGCCAGTGCCGTACGCACTCAAAGAAAAAATTGAAAAAGAACTTGATAGATTGGAAAAAGGGGGAAATATCGAAAAGGTTGAATTTTCCGAATGGGCTGCTCCCATAGTGCCAATAGTAAAACCGGACAAATCAGTAAGGATTTGTGGGGACTACAAAGTAACTATTAACCAAGTGTCTAAACTTGACAATTATCCGATCCCTAAAACCGATGATCTCTATGCAACATTAAGTGGGGGACAAGTTTTTCCAAGCTAGATCTGAGCCAGGCCTATCAACAAATTGTACTCGACGAGTCACGTAAATATGTAACAATCAATACGCATAAAGGATTGTATCAGTATAATCGTTTGCCGTTTGGAGTTTCGTCCGCACCGGGAATATTTCAAAGAACAATGGAAAATTTGTTGCAAGGAATCCCGAGAGTTGTTGTGAGAGTAGACGACATTCTTATCACTGGAAGCTCAAAGAGTGAACATTTAAACAATTTAGAAACTGTATTAGGCAAGATACAGGAATCAGGTATGAGACTCAACAAGGACAAATGCGTATTTCTAGCACCTGAAGTAGTGTATTTAGGTCATAGAATTGATCAATATGGAATATATCCTGTTGAAAGCAAAGTCAAAGCGATCACAGAGGCACGGAACCTAAAAATGTTACCGAGTTAAAATCGTACTTAGGAATGCTTAACTACTACAACAGATTTCTGCGGTTTATCTTCAAAACTAGCACCGTTGCATGAACTGTTGAAAAAGCAAAAACAATGGGAATGGGACAAATCACAACAAGAGGCTTTTGAACTATCAAAAACTTTACTAAAGTCTTCTAAAGTGTTGGTACATTATGACCCGAACAAGGACATTATTCTATCGTGTGATGCTTCACAGTATGGAATAGGGGCCGTCCTGTCGCCAAAATGGAAGATGGATGTGACAGACCGGTTGGATATGTTTCGCGCGCTAGCACCAGCCGAGATGAATTATAGTGTTCTTGAGAAGGAGGGATTAGCCGTTATATTTGCACTAAAGAAATTTCATCAATATTTGTTTGATAGAAAATTCACCATTTATACAGATCATAAGCCATTGATAGGATTATTTAACGAAAATAAGTGTATTCCACCAATGGCAGCCGCAAGAATTCAGCGTTGGGCTTTGACACTGTCCGCATATGAATATAAGATAGTTTACAAAGAAGGAAAGAAGAATTCTAACGCTGACGCACTAAGCCGTCTACCGTTAAACCGAGAAGGAAAGCGGAAGTACCCGCAGAAATGATCATGCTAATGGATCACATGGATTCTCGCGGTTACTGCCCAGCAAATTAAAGCATGGACACGCAAGGATCCGATATTGGGACAAATAACTAACTATGTTTTGAAAGGTTGGCCAAATTACAGAGACAATGATGACATGAAGCCATATTTTAGTCGAAAAACAGAGTTAAGTGTATTTGACAGTTGTCTATTGTGGGGAAATAGTTCGATCGTTTGAGTTGTATAATAAATATTAGTATTTACTTGGATTCTACTTAATATATATGTAGCATAAGATGCCACAGATATCTAGACACAATTTCTGAGTGGTACTGTTTACAAACAATGGTGACTTAGACGGTTGTCTGAAAGAGAAAAACAATACTTATAATGATATCTAGACACAATTTTAGTGTGGTACAATTTACAAACAATGGTGACTTAGATGGCTGTCTTAAAGAGAAAGACAACACTTATAATTATGAGCACAATTTCAGAGTGGTAATGTTTAAAAACAAAGATGACTTAAATGGTGGTCTAAAAGAATTTTTTTATAATATCTCAATATAACTTATGCACAGTATTTTTAAATGAACAAGAGTTATCTTGATATAAATAAAAGGAGGTTGGGTATTTGTCAATAAAACAAGCCAACAACAAAAATTCTCTAGAGGTCAACATACAGTATTCAATTATAAAGGAAAGGTCATAAAAACGTCAAAAGTGAGTGAACCTTGTCAGGCAGTTATGTACATCTTATGACGATTCTGTCAAAACTTATTGAGCCTAGTTCTTATAGTAACAGGAAAGATACCTATTCACAAAAATTTAGACAAAATTTTATTGAGTATACCATTAAAATTTCTTTCAAATTCCTTATATTTTCTAAACTACTGTATTAAATAATTTTACCTGTCAAATATAATGCCAATGATTTCAATAATTTTCTTTGTGAGAACATAATGGTTCATGGTCTTCAAGGTATGTAGTGTCTTTAACAGAACTTCTATACCTATTAAAATATACATAGAAAATGTTCAAATTTTAAAAGTGTACTTTTGTAATTCCCTTCAATAAGTCTCTTGGTTGCCTTCACACATTTTTCAATGAAAGTACCTGTTCTGTAGTTATGTGAATACTCTTTGATGTGTGTGTTTGGTGACTATGTATATGTTGTGTAAAATTGTAATGTACAGAATTTTTGTACAAGTTATCAGTATTTTATGAACCGCATAACACAAATGGATGATACAAGCACACAGTCTTTTGTTTCGGATATTTCTGTCATATTTCCATGACTACATGATACAGTTTAATACTGAGCATTGATACAAAAAACATTATAAGAACACAAAAAGACTTTTTATGGATATGATTTTGGTATTAGGAGAAAAATAAATATAGAATTTAAACCATTCAGGTGTCCTTATTTCCAGTTTTAGGACAAGGAAAATAGCACTAAATGTTTGGTTGAAGTATATAAATTTGAATTTAAGACATTAAGCTGATAAATTTTAGAAGATAAACTTTTATCACCTGCTACAAAAAGGTATGTGTTCAAAAACTTATAACTTGTACAAAAACCCTGTACAAATTATAATTTGTACAAACTTACATCTTGTACACAACATATATATAATATATGTTATGCAAAAGAATAATTTGTATGGCACTAACATTTTAATAAGTGTCCCCCTCCTTTTACAGTTGTTCTAATTATTGCAATGAATAAAAAACAGATCACCAAATGTGAAAAAATGTAAGAGTTACTTCTCTTTGCACTCTACATCTCGTAAGCTTCCTACAGATTAATATCAACAATTTGAAATATGCCTCAAAAAAAATTATCTCAAGTACATTTACTACAATTTTAATTTCAAGACTAAGCAATTTGACCCACAAGTGCTAAAAGAAATCTTTCATAACTCGTATAACTTTGTGGATATTTTTTAATAAATATTGGCAAATGTTATCTAGTTGTTGTCAAATATTCTCGGACTAAAAATTAAAGAAATTTGTTATTTTTTTAAGCTGAAATAAAATCACATTTTCAAATGTTCAATATTTTTCACATCAGTAATATTTTGCTACAATACTGCACAAATATTGATATATATGTAGAACAAGATGATCCTAAACATCTCACCAATTACCACAGGAAGTTTAGCTTCTACTACATGTAGTAAAGAACCCCAAAAAGAAAATGAATAATAAAGTAAATAACCTTGAATTACTCACCATAAACTGAATGATTTCTAGAATAGAACTGCTCCATGTGACTAAGTGGTAGTAAACAGGTCAAAATATGTCTAAAATACAAAAATAGTAATTATATTTAAAGATTCAAGAAAACTAAACAAATCTATTCAACAACAGGGATATGATAACAAGAAAAATAAACAAATCTATTCAACAACAGGGATATGATATCAAGAAAAATAAACAAATCTATTCAACAACAGGGATATGATATCAAGAAAAATAAACAAATCTATTCAACAACAGGGATATGATATCAAGAAAAATAAACAAATCTATTCAACAACAGGGATATGATATCAAGAAAAATAAACAAATCTATTCAACAACAGGGATATGATATCAAGAAAATGAAGCAAATCTATTCAACAACAAGGATATGATATCAAGAAAAATAAACAAATCTATTCAACAACAGGGATATGATATCAAGAAAAATAAACAAATCTATTCAACAACAGGGATATGATATCAAGAAAAATAAACAAATCTATTCAACAGGGATAAAATTACAAGAAAAATAAACAAATCTATTCAACAACAGGGATATGATATCAAGAAAAATAAACAAATCTATTCAACATCAGGGATATGATTCCAAGAAAATTGTAAAACACTACTAATGCATATTTAGATATACAAACATTACTATAAACTGGTTATCATGACTAGAAAAAAATGAATTCGTACATACAAGTTAGATGTAAAAATATACGTTCAAACCTGCTGCAATTGTTTGCACCTGTCCTAAGTCAGGAATCTGATGTTCCGAGTTGTGGTTTGTTGATGTGGTTCATAAGTGTTTCTCATTTTTTATATAGATTAGACCGTTGGTTTTCCCATTTGAATGGTTTTACACGTCATTTTTGGGGCCCTTTATAACTTGCTGTTCAGTGTGAGCCAAGGCTCCGTGTTGAAGACCGTACTTTGACCTATAATGGTTTACTTTTACGAACTGTGACTTGGATGGAGAGTTGTCTCATTGGCACTCATACCACATCTTCTTATATCTATATAGTAAATAATTTATACTTCTATCCTGTAATATGTTTTTATTTTCACAAGAAGTTTCAATTGGTTTAAATTTATTATAATGGACTGAAATTTTAAGATTTCTTTTAACCATATAATAAGAAACTTTAATAATAAAATAAATACTAATATAACATAAACACCAAAAAAAACTCCAGCTGAATTTCAACAAATATAAAACAAAATGAAACATCATAATTATGCTCATCCCAGCATCAAATCAGTTCATGTGTTATAACAAACAGACCAAGGCATACATATCATTTGTTAACTATTCTAATGGTACCCTCATCAAGACTTATAGTGTTTAAACTGAAAAATTCTATTTCTGAAATATTCTGTATGATTGCATTAATATAAAATCACTATAATGAATACCCCAATACCCTTATTTGGTGTGAACAGCAAAACCCTGAAAACTTCACTTAATCAGATACAGAAAATTGCTATAATCTTTTATAAATTGTTTAAAAATACATGAAAACAATTACATGGATTTTGAGTGAATTGAAAATGATGCTACTCATTCTTGTTCCTACAAATTTTCACAAAATATTGTAAAACCTGGTGAATATGCAGTAAAACTTAGCTTAATTATCTCCCCCTGAATTTGTCTCCACTCATTAAATAACTTTTTCCTAATTTTTTACATAATCTAAATAAAATGAGGTGTGGGGTATGTGTCAATGATATATCAACCAAAAGTTTTGAAGTGGTCACTACTAGTGGACAGGGGCAATTCTGAAGTCAAATGAAAAACATCTTTTAAATTGGATATGAGACATTAAAATTAATGTTCTGCATTTTGGTGAGGGCAATTGGCACAACTATCGTATATTTGAAAATAAAATTCAAAATTTCCCTCCCGCTCTTATTTACAATACAAGAAAAAGGATGCAAAGTTATAAATGTCTTCCCATATTCCTTTTTATTTTTACTGTCTAACAGAGCTTTGTAAAATTTTTAATTAAATGATCCTATTCAATACTAGACCAATTGGTCCATTAGATTTTGTAAATGTCCTGGTGAGCTATGACTAAAATTGTGAAAAGTATAATCTTCTGTGAAGTCATTGAAAATATGTTGTAGTTATTTCCCTTTATATATGTATGCTGGAAGAAAGAACAAAAAACAAAACAAATTCTTACTCAATGTTCTGGGTATTTCTGGTATTTAGCCTCTCAAATAGAAATTCTGTAGAAAAACATCATTGTGTTAATTGTTCCTTTATTATAAACACAGAGAGCTATTTAAGTACAGACTGTATATAGTGCACTTAAGAAAGTTATCAATAAAGTGCAGATGATGTACCTGTGATGCTGATCTCAAGAACTGAACCATTACATGCAATCTATAAGTATTTATTGATTAATTGATTGTTGACCACTAATTGCAAAGTCTGTAAAGAAGACTTTCATTTTATAAAAAGGATCACATGAACCTGTATTCCTCACCTGAATTTCAATGGCATTAAACATGCATCTGTTTCATTGTTGTGATGTGATTTATTCCATATAATTTTACCTAAAGACTAACGCTGGGGACCCCTTGATGGTTTCATATTGGATGCTTGTTGTCAAAACTTTGTTTTTATTGGGTCCACATAAAGATAAGTACCTAATTTACCCATAATGATATGCAGAACCAAAGTAACAACATGACTTCCCATAAAAAAAAAGTTTCTTCCAGGACTGGTTTCAAATGGTTATGTGGTGCTGAAGAAGAATATCTTTCTATATATTACATGTTGAGCCCAATGAAAAATTAAATCCACTACCTGCCCAAATCAACAAGACTTTATCTATAATTCCAATTTCCAACAAAAATTACCAACCATATTTTTCACACATCAGACTTATGTTCAACAGATAAACCTTCCTCTTTAAATTCCAATTGATGTTAATAACTTACATGGGGACTTTCAAATAAAATATCAATCTATCTAGATTTTTCTATAAAAAATAAATATCATATAAGAATTAAAATGAATATTAGGTCCGAGGACACAGTTATCGTCCTTTGATTTTTCGTTGTCTACAAATAAAGTCCCTAGTGTGAATAGTGTATAACTTGCAAATATTTTTCATACACTTTCCAAATTTATTTCTTTATATTTTATGCATGAAATATTAAGTAAGTGGATGAAATTACATGTTAAAAAAATTTGGGTGCTGAATCTTCATGTTAAGTAGTGATTTGGTCCAGTTAAAAAAGGTCAAAAACTAGTATGTCTGAAGCTGTCAAACTGAATTTTAGACCCCCTTAACATAGAATTGTCAATATTTTGAGTTAGAGCTGGTAGACTTTTCTATAATTTTGATATTATTTGTTCCAATAGTAGTACACTACACTGTAAAAATCTTTTTGAGATAGAGCAGGTGCGATTTTTTTTAATTTGAATTTATTGTCTAAAAGAAATGCACTACGAAATAACTGTGTTCTCGGGCCTAGTACATCTTTCTGCATATCTCTATCTAATTTCCATCCAACTTCCCACATAATGTAATATAAACTGAATTGGTCCATGTGACCTTGTAGTACCTAGAAGATCTGTCTGAAGAATATGGCAGGAGTAAGCTTGTTGATTATCTTTTTGTATTATGCATGACAATATCTGTATAGACAGTTGTTGTACGACTTCAATAGTACAAGCTACCATCTTCTTCAGTACTGCCAGGAGTGTTGCTCCATCAACAGTCAACGTCATTATAAAGTTTGTCCATTTGTCACTCATCAGTAATTTTGCAAGCAAACCTAGTAAATGAAAATAAAATAACTTTTTAAAAAATGTGACATCATTGTTGAAAAAAATAATCTTTTATTCTAGATACATTATATGCTAGAAACGTTATATGTTTTCACTACCTAAGAGATTGATAGTTTGCAATGCAAATCTAGTGAAAGTTTTTTCCTTTGAATTTAAAATAAAAGCCAAAATGCTATATATGAGAACCAGGAAAAAAGCTGTCTCCACAAAATATGATTTTTCATTGCAATTAAAAGGGAAAAATTGAGGGACATATTCACCTTTTTTTAATTGTCTGTCAGGATAAAGAATTCTGGTTTTAAAACATGAGATTAAAAGTATCAAATATATTCAAATATAACTACATATCTAAATATCCATACTTATCACAGAATAAACAAAAATCTTGAGATCATGCTAAACAAGAAAAAAATTTGGATGTTAGAAAAAAAAATCATTTAAATTACAAAAATTTGTGCATGGAGTCTTGTCGGTAGTACATGTTAAGTTTACAACAGTTTATTTTTTTAAATGGCAACAACTAAAACAAAAAACTAAAAACTTAAAATGTAATATAAATGTTTAATTTAGATATACTTCAATCCTGGTATCTATGATGAGTTTATTTAGCTATGCACAACATGTGTTTTTACAAAACTTCATCAGGTATGTTTGATATTTAAAATGTGGCATGTCAAAAACACAAACATTAATTGGATCAAATCCAATAAGGTCTAAAGAAAGCAGCAATACAATTAATAATATCTACTTTGTATGCAGGGATTTGCAATATTAGTCAAATATAAATCATTTGGGAATAAAATCTAAATTGGTCTTCTTTTTCATTCCAAAACATTAAAAATAAAATAGAAATAATGAAAAAGCATTGAATATCATAATAATGAAGTTCAAGACATAATTCGTAATATATTTTTCTAATAAAGATAACGAAAATAGCATTGAGTATCATAATAATAAAGTTCAGAACATAATTTGTAATAAATTTCTATCTCTATTTCTGATCACTTCCAGTTTAAAGAATGTTAATCTTTACACCCAACAGAGAAGTTTATATCAACTCCATCAGTGAAGAATGTTGTTATGATTACTTAATAAAACAGTCTATTACTTGTAAAAGAAGTTTTAAGTGCATTAAATCTGTAGATATTTACATAAAGGCTTTCTAAAAGATGATCCTGATTCCATAGCTCCTCCGATTACATAATCAAAAGTAAATATTAATGGGATCCTATAATTAACTTCAGATTGAGTACCAACTGATAAAAAACAATTGTTCTTTTGTCTCTTTGCAACACCTTCAGCTTTTAAAATGTCTGTTTATAATAAAATAATGAATATAACAACTATTTAACTGAGTTGTGAAATAGTTTGTCTAACATAAATTATAATAATTTTAGTTGGCTGTTAGCAACAGATCTCCAACCATCTTTTCCTGTAGCATCTTACAATCTCTATTCAGTTTGAACCATTTTAAAGGTTTTTAAGAGGTAAGCTGATATCTCTCCATACCCCTTTTTGTAATCATCATTACTTTTTCCCTTTTCAATTTGGATCTTATTGTTGAACGTTTTTTTTCAAGTTGTTTTTTGTTTGTTTAGTTGGGTTTCTTTTCATATTGTTGTGCAGGTTTTTCTGGGGGAAGTAATAATGCTACCACTGAACTGTGTTATTTCAACTTTATCAAGAAAACAAATCTCTTGAACAAGTGTCAATTATAGAAAGATACAAGAAACTGATATATCAGCTGTTTATCTATTTATAATTTAGAAAAAATTTGGTCAAACAAAATGCAGACTTGTTTATTTTGGGTTTGGAATTTTACATCTGGTATCTCACATTAATTGTTTACAATGCAGCACCTGTATAATACTGCAGATATGGTGTGATAGACTTTGATATTTACCCAAAGAATTCATCATTAATATCTGTGTTTTGGCAGAGTTCAGCATGCACACAAGATCTTCGCACAGTTGTGTTAGTTGCCTAGGAGATAAAAAGTCTTCCCAACGACCTTCAAAGATGTAAACCAATATGAACAAAATTGCAGACTGCACATCTTCTTCTGGACAACAAAGTCCTGTACACAGCTTTGTAATTAACTGTTCTACAAATAAAATCAAGATATTTTACTGGAATATTCCATTATCTTAATAAATAAACTTAATTTATTAGTAAATATACCAGTAGGAACTGTGCTTTCCCAAAATATGATTAACCTTTACGAATCAGATATTTGTATAGATTATAGGTATAGTTTGGGGCTATTAAGTTCTAACCATTAAAACTATAATAGACAGACTCTCCCTCTTTATTATTGAATAAGTATTGTTTGTTCAATATATATAAATAATCATAATAATATTGTATTGTCGGTATCTGTTACTAAATTGGTATGTGTGTAATGATAATATATGCCAATTATTGTACAATTATTGTTTGTATATATGTATTAATAATCATAGTTCTATTGTTTTGTCTCAATTTGTCTGTACCTGTTTAATACTTAATTGATATGCATGTAATGATAATATGTTTATTATTGAATAATTATTGTTTGTTATATGTATTAATAATCGGTGTTATATTGTATTGTCTGTTTATGTTACTTAATTGGTATGCTTGTAATGAGTCCAATGATTAGGAAAATAAAAATATTAGTAATATATTAGTAGTAATAGTATAAATATTTTCATAAAATCATAATAGCTTGTGTCCATGTTGTTATAACTTACACAGAGAGAACATTTTTGTCATCACAAAAAAAGGGGTTGGGGATTTAATAATTTAAGAAGAATATGAAATTCATAAAGGTACAGTTTAAACAAAGAAGTGAAACCGAAGACACAATTGAAAATTGAGATGGGTCATAGTAATCTAGTACCAGTAAATAAAAGGCTGGTCCATTTAAACATTTGTGGTATGCAGGCACTCCAAATATACATACACTGACATGAATAAAAATATGTGTGTTATTTGTTTTCTCACTAAAGAATCATAGGGTCAGTTTGTCAGGATTTTTCTTTTGTCACAAACCAGAAAAAATTAAGTCTTAAGGAACCTAGTCAGGTCCCAGAACTATATACATCCTTTTACCAGCAGATTGTTAGTTGAAGTTTGTTATCGAAGGAATTGACCATGATAAGCATGATTTTATCATTTCTGTTGCATATTTTGATAGAATAACTTGCAGTTACAACAGATGATATGTATGTGAAAAGTTTAAGGTTCAAAAATCCTCATAAAAGCATCTGCAGAGTTGGAGCTCTAAATAGGGTCAGTCAAGAAACTTAACATACAATGTACACATATTTTGGGGTTGTTTTTTTTTTGCCTGATGTGACAAATTACAAATAAACAATTTGATGATAAAAGTTTTTTTAAGAAATTAAAAACAGATATAAAATTAAACATGGTTCTCAGAGAGTTAAAATCTGGTTTACTGATAATAGATCACATCGATCTTCTTTTGTTCATAGAAATTTGGTCTAGTTTTTTTTATTCCTGTGAATGTGTGTGCAATTAAATCCTTTCCCTACTTCTATCAGGATTAAATCATCATTATCTTGTCTATATAGGTAATACTACTTATTAATTAATAACCTTACTTCCTTGAATCTTATCTTAATCTTCATTCATAAATATAATAAGCTTAATCAGAAAATACAATTGTGTCAATATGCATTCCTTTGATGTTCATTGCACTGAAGTAATTTGATTAATGAGAGAAGCAGAATGGCAGCTTAAGCTCTTCTCTCTGTCTATAGCAATCAAGGTTTGGTTATTGCCTATGTCTGGTGAAGATCACACACATGTAGATGTACTAATTCAAATCAACAGATATGAAGAGAATTAATCATCAGTTTCATGCTCAGGTTGATGAGCTTCTCACTGTTCTATGGCAATTTGACACAACTTTCTATATACATTTTATAAATAATTCATCAAATAAATTTAGCATATATCACTTAAAAGACTACTTAAATATATTTCCACTGCAAGTTTTTGAAACATATTCATGTATGTTTTTGTCACATGAATCTTTTCAGTTAAGCAATTTTTCTAAACTAATATTTTAATCATGCATTTCTTTTAGTACCTTCTGTTATCCTACTGATAATGATAATAAGGGGGCGAGGTGAGCACAATACAATGAAAAACTAGTTTAACGTTCCATATGTAAATGTCCTTGATATGTTCTTTCACAACTTTTTGAGATGATTTTGAGCTTGATATGTAGTATGGACACTTACTTAGTATCATTCTGTTGCAAACAGTATGTTGACCTTTAAGATGTCTTTTTTTTTATACCCTCATTTTCCAGTGGCAGTCCAAATTGCTGCCCTTCATCCCAGTTAATACCTATTGTATGTATTGTTAATTTGTTCTCGTCCTGAACATGCATGATTTATTTTGCCACTGGATACTTAACACACAACAATCAACCTATCAATTCTTTGGACACTTAACACACAACAATCAACCTATCAATTCTTTGGACACTTAACACACAACAATCAACCTATCAATTCTTTTTTGCAATGTTAGGTTGTTGTCTCAATGTCATAAATAACCGTTGAAGACTGTACTTTGACCTATAATGGTTTACTTTTATAAATTGTGACTTAGATGGAGAGTTGTCTCATTGGCATTCACATCTTCTTATATCTATATCTTCAGTTTTTTTTAATATCTACATCAACAGGTGCACAATGACTGTTTTCCATCTGTTTGGTCCTCTTTAAAATATTTTTGACCAGAAACCATAAACCAATAATACTATGACAAAAACATATTTTTTTATTGGGAAGAAGATTGACTACATAGAAAAGGTTCTCTTTTTAAAATGAAGTGTATACAGAGGACAAAGACAAATATCCATTCCATAATAAATACAATTTTTGTTGTTGTGTAAAAATTTACTTAGAAGTAATCATTTTGTTTCACTGCATTGTTTGTAAGTGTGAGCCAAAATTTGTTCCTGTGAAAAAAATTCCAGTGGAATAAATATCACAGGTAATATATATTCTGGGAGAACTTTTTTCACAGATAATTTCTATATAATTTGTTCCATCTCTATAAAATAAGTTCCACAATTTACCTGGTGAAATAAGTTCTGGGTTTGTGAAATTTGTTCCTTACCTAGTGAAATAAGTTCCAAGTTTGTGAGATTTGTTCTTTACCTGTTGAATTAAGTTCCTTGTCTGTGAAATATGTTCCACTGGTTATACAAGTTATCTTTTATACTGAGCATTGTTATCAGTGAGTTTAAAGTTATCATTCAAGTACATTATAAAAACATGTATTATATTGATAATGTAATAAAGTGTAAACATCCAATATGGATCCTCTGGAGTATAACAACATAATACCCAAATGACACTAATGAGGCAGAAAAGAGAAAATAAGAAAAATAACTCAAATTTTTTATAGATCAATCATTTATTTATGAATATTGCAATTAAAAATCTTCATATCAGAATTTGTAGAAAATGAAATATCTTGTTTAAAATATTTATCACAGTTGTTAATCTTAGTTGTGCATTTGTTTTTAATCATATTATCTACGTACAATATATATGCTGACTTAATTTGAATTTCTAAAAGATTTACCTTATTTTGAATGTTCTTGTGTTGTTTAAAGACTTTAGTAATGAGTATCAAATTTGTCAGGTACAACTATAGAATGTTTTGCTTGATATAAAGTTAATGCGTCATGTTAATATATAACAACCGGAACTTATTCCACATTTAGTTAAAAAATGAGTTTCGGAACATATTTTACAGTGCTGGAACATATTTCCTTTTAATATATATTCTGGGTATAAATTTTCTGTGATATAAATTCTGGTGGAACATATTTCCTATGAAATAAGTTCCGGCGAAACAAATGTCACGCTGGAACAAATTTTTTGTTACATAAGCAATACAGTCATACCTGAATTTACATGTATTCTCAACAGGTCAATTGCTATACTTAAATATAAGAATGTGGGTCACTTTCAAAGGCATGAAATGTCAGTAATATATCAATTTTTGTTGAAATCCTACCACAAAAAGATGTTTCTCAAAATCAGAATTTTAACAAAAACTAAGTTTTTACTTCAAATTTTTTTCCAATTTTCACAAATATTGAAAGGGATCTTCCTATTTTATTTATAAACACTGTGCATAAAAATTATTGAAATTAGTTGACACAATCTTGACTTTTCATCCGACATGAAAGTGCTGGTGGACGGACAGACAGATTAGTTACTATAGGGCACCAGTGACTATCAAGAGGCCCAAAATAAGATTCACCAAATACAATTTAAATCAAAATTTACCATAATGTTGTAGGAACTTGTCTGACAGCTCTGAGAACTTTTGAATTAGTCTTCCCAACAGAAGATATAAAGGCAACAATTCCTTGTGACTATTTATCATTTCCATCTGAAAAAATGAAGAATTTTTAAAATATTGGTCCTAACAATGATAAAACTATTAACTAATTGGTAAAAACCATAAGCAAAATTAAGTCAGCAATAATAATTGATGATTGAGTTAGTTAAAACCATAAACAGATATTTATTTTATAGTTTTTAATTGCCTATGTATGTTATTTCCAAATTAATGCCAAATGATAATTGAAGTATAAGAGAAGTTACACTGACCTTGTTCTCAATATCTTGGAGTATGAAGTCAATGATGTCTTCAGAATCACAACTTTGAACAAGTTTTAAGCAAGCTGTAAAGCAAAAATGAAAATTGTTGGTCATTTGAACTCTTTTTAGCTTGATGCTGACATAAACTCCAGGATGCATCCAAATACCAGTTTACATAATACTGCTAGTGAGATTTAAAGTCATTCATAAATTGTAATAATAGTCATTGTGAAGCAGAAAATAAAGTAACCTTTAAACTTACATTATCCTACAATGTATAGTAAACAAGATGTGAGCTTTGATACAAAACAGAACCAAAGTCAATGAAGGGAAAATGTAGGTCACAGTGACCTGATTTTGTGTAATTGCTGATCTACACTTCAGTTACATCCATACTTAAGTTTACTTGGTCCTATTATGTGTTGTGACTGAGATATAAAACTAGACCAAAGTGAAAAAGACGCCCGTCGCTTTTCAAAGAATAAAGTTCCATAACTCCTCAATGTCATTTCAGAAATTAATAAAAAACTTAAGGGAGGTTATTCTAATAGATATAAACCAGTCACCAAAGTTTCATGAAAACTGCTTAAAGCACTTTTGAGTTATTGTCCGAAAACTGGAAAATCCCCCTTTTTTAAAGAATAAAACCCCATTACTTGGAAACGTAAAATCTAAAATTTATAAAAATTGAAAGGGAGCACACATCAGTAGATATAAACAATTCACCAAAGTTTCATGAAAACTGCTCAAAGCATTTTGAGTAAATGTCTGAAAACTGGAAAATCAAACTTTTAATGAATAAAACCCCATAACTTGGAAACGTAAAATCAATTCACCAAAGTTTCATGTAAACTGCTCAAAGCATTTTATAGTTACTGTCTGAAAACTGGAAAATAACCCCTTTTTATTGAATATAACCCCATAACTAGGAAACGTAAAATCTGAAATTCATAAAAATCGAAAGGGAGCTCACGTCAAGATATACACAATTCACCAAAGTTTCATGCAAATTGGTTAAAGTATATTTGAGTTATTGTCCGACATGTTGACAACGGACAGACAGACTAACGGACATACAGACAACGGTATACCATAATGCGTCCCGTAAACGGGCTTATAAAAACTGGAAAATATTGATCAGTCACCAAATCATGTCTGGATGCTTACATCCACTCCAGGATATACAATTACACTAGTTTACATGACATTACAACCTGTAGCAACTCAAATTTAAAACTAGGGGGAACACTGGCCATCAAACTGAAAACAATTATCATACAAATTCAAATTTTTACTCTAGTTATAATGAAATAATGGCAAGGCCTGTTCAATATAGCTTACTGACTACCAAAGACTACATGGCAGTTTAGACATTCAACTAGTTTTGCGTTCAGTACCTTTCCTCTAAGCACCCTAAATTCTTTGATGGATAAAAATATAGTGCAAATTCAATGCAAGAGACATTTAAAAAATAAATGGAGAATGTGTCCATGGGACACAGATGATGCCCCTGCTTGCATATAACAATATAAACGGACATAACTAGAGAACTATAAAAGTGACGCCACCCTAATTCCAACTTGATCTGTGTTTTATGGTAATAAGCGCTGTGTATAAGTTTCATAACATTTGATTGAGGCAAACTAAAGTTATAGAACAGAAACAAATTTTGGGACCTACATACGTACGTACAGAAGTACGAACAAGGATAACACTTGATGCCCCCTCTGCCACAGCTGGGTCATAAAAACAACCATTGACTTCATACAGTACTTACCATCTGAGGCAGAACTAATAAAGGTTGTATCATCTGTCTGTAGCAAAGTATCTGAAAAAAAAAACTTTAAAAATTTGGTTCTTCCCTGGCACTTTTCTAGATTTACCATTATCAAGTAGGCTCAAAACTAAAACACAATTTTATCATCTTAATTTGCTCTCACATGTTTTTTAAAACCAAAGTCACTAGGTTTTTTTTACCTGAAGTTGTTTTTAAATTTATTATCAGTACAAAATATGGGATCAGATTCAAATTTTATGTGATTTTTTCCCTTTCACTACAATGGTACTCGGTGTTTATGATGGACTGCAAACAAAACACTTTTACATCAGTTATAAAATAGAAATGAACTTAGATATCGGTGAAGCACAAAATCATCTCCACTGTCCATCACATCTGTTGATACAAGAAATTATAAATCATACAAAATGCTGAATGCATATATTACAACATAAAATCTACTTTGATCTGTATGTTTGTGTCATGTAAACTTGGTTCTAAGTTTTTTTTTATTAAAATATTAATTTATCTCTTCTGTACACATTCTACATATTATTTTAAGATTTATAGTCAATGTGAATCAGAAGTTTAAAGACTTGTTTTATAAGGAAATCCTTATATATAAGTTATAATAATTTATATTTTAGTCACTTTGCTTTTTTACCTAAAATAACATGAATGATGTGATAGGTTACATCTTGATCAGACTTTAAATCTTGAAGTACAGTTGGTATCTGGATCAGCTTTGTCAATAAAGCTATGACTGAAATCTTCCTCAGATGTGATATCTGTGGATCTTCTATTGTCTGTACAATACATGCAACACATGCCACCATGTGATCTGTTGAGTACATCCATTTCTTGTCATGGCTTATGTGGTCTTTATGAAAGTCTTCACACATTCTGAAAAATTGATAAAGTTTCATGAACATGTACTGACTTAAGATACAGTGATCCATGTAATGTTTGTTACCTTCTGATTTTATTGTAAGGTATAAAAAAGTTCTGAAAATACACTCTGGGTAAACAGCTATTATAATAAGAAAATGGTTACACATTTTACTAGTCAGTTATGTCAGTTAAAAAAAAAGTCCAAATATATTTTCCTACTAAGGTAAAAATGTTTATGTTCTCAATTTTACAAGGAAAATTCCTTTTCTGTTTTAGGTGTATATATATAAACAATAGAATGTTTCATTTTGTTATGTTTAGACATTATGGGGAATCTAAACTTATACAGTGAACAAGATAATCAGAAACTAGGTGGAACTATTTAATGTCCATTCATGTTTAGAAGTAACTCCAGTAAAGGAAAAACCCAACCCATTCAATTACTGAAAAGGAACTGTCATGGCAAATAATAGCAAATATACATGGTTAATGGGGTAAAAATCTTAACTGCTGTCAATATATTTAATAAGTTATGATATGAGTGAGAAAATCTATAGTGCACTTTTAAGTCTTAAAAGGTCTTGTCTTGGAAGTTTAGAATGTATATGATTTAGGGGCGGGGATCTGAAAAGTTTTTTTCATACATTTAACAAGCAAAGATATAAGGTCTTGTCATGATGATTAAGAATTTATATGGTTAAGGGGTGGGGATTTGAACCATTGTTTTGTGGATATTTAATGATTTATTATAGGAGGGAGCATTCAGACCCCCAGGGCAAACCTTTAGTTGCCTTTAAAATGTCTTGCCATGGAAGGTAATATCTACATAGAACTGAGAATGGAAATGGGGAATGTGTCAAAGAGACAACAACCTAACCAAATAGCAGAAAACAGCCCAAGACCACTAATGGGTCCTCAACGCAGCATGAAAATCGTAATACCGTAGGTAGGCTTCAGCTGGCCCCTAAACAAAATATGTATATCTGTGTATCTGAGCTTGCTTTCAGTAATTGGCTACAAGCATTCTTATTGGGTATTGTACCCATTATGTTGTTGTCCATTATACCATTATAATTGCCTTTATCTGAACTGATTAAGTTGTATATCTTCTATCTACCTTTTGTTAATCCAATAATCAAAATTAAAAAGGAGATAATAGTGTGCTCAAAAAACTCATTTCTCCTTCCACATATTCATGTGCCTGTCCTCAGTCAGTAACCTCTTCAATGGTTGTCTTTAGTTGCATCTTAATATCCGCATCTGAGGGGGATAGATATTTAATGTAGACTCTTGTCTATTTTGAAGAGTATATATTGATCTCAAGTTTTGAAAGGTTTTTCGTTGTTTGTTGTCTCATTGAAAAATACTACAGGTCTTCTTTTATTCGTACAACCTGACATCATACGTCTGAGACAACTACTACGCTCAGCATACATTACATGTATTTTAACGAGCCATTTTATAATGGTATTTTTCTGTTGCACTCCTTTAATTTAAACCCCGGACTCACCTTAATTGAAGGTACAAGTGTTTAGAAATATGAAAGAAGACACGTTCTAGTTAAAGCAAAACATTTGAGTATATCGTACGCCTCAACTTTTACATCTTCGATGTTCTGCATTGTACACTAATTGGACCTCCAACTAAAAAGAGCTGATTTCTACAGCTTCACTGTCAGTTCAGTCACTCTACACAGCGACTTTCTACACTCTGCTCTACAGTTATAAAGTAAAACGTTTTCAGGCAGTTCTGTATAGTAGAAAGCTGACTTTGTCTTCTCAAAATTACAGTAGAAAAATATATCCTATAGAAGTAATTAAATGATGAGAAACTCATGACTTCATTTTCATTTTTTTTTTTCAGGTAATGCCATGCTCCTTTGGCTAGCCGTCTTTATATTTATTCAATTTCAAGATATCTTATAAAGTTAATTAGATATCTTATAAAGTTGCAGTCTTTATGAGATATCCTTTCAGATTTGAACTGAGTATAATTTATAATATATCATATAACTTTATAAGATTTCGTTTACACTTAATTAAATAAGATATCTCATATTTTTTAAAAGATATTTTTAAACAAAAATTAATAAGATATCTTGTATAGTTAATAGAATGTCTTTAAAACTATCAAAAATATCTTGTTAAGTTTATTAGATATGTTATTCAGTTTAAAAGATCGCTTATTCAGTTTATACTGAGATGTCTTATTCAGTTTATAAGATATCTTTTCAACTAAATAAGATATCTTATAACCTAAATAAGATAACTCATAAACTAAATAAGATATCTTTATAAAATGTTAAATCAGATAGTTATTTAATAAATAAGATATCTTATTCATATTTATAAGATATCTCAACTAGATATCTTATTTAGATTATACGATATCTTTTAATTATAAGATATATTGAACATGGAATAAATATAAAAACGGCTTGCCATATCACTGAATATTACATATGGTTTGATTTTTCTTGTTTCTCATTGGTTTATTTGGTCACTTGTTTTCCAATATATATTTTGTATTTTTCCACTATTTTGACATATTGACTCGACGTTACTATATTTAGAAATGATATTGACGCCATGTTACTAAAAATAGTAACATAGCGTCAATATCATTTCCAAAAATAGTAACATCGAGTCAATATCATTTTTAAACTAACGCTATGATTTACATATGTAATATATAGATTAAGGACTTTCACTCAGTCAATACGTTATATATGGACCTGTCAGATTATATTAAATCTCGGACTATGTCCTCGGTCAATATAATCCGAACAGGTCCATATAAAACGTATTGACCTCGTCAAAAGTCCATAATTGATAAGTATCGGTACTCTTTTATTGCAGTTGCGGTCAGAATTCCACAGATTTTCGTGAATGTTTAACCTATTAACAGAAATCCTGTTTTAGAATATTTTTGTAGCCTATAGAGTTTTACCAAAAGCCAAGTCAGGTGTAGCATGATGGACAAGATTTTAACCAGATTCATTGTTACATCGTTATTCAAAAGGGACCAACACCTAAACCCAACTAGACACCATAGGCCACTGTATCTCCCTATCCTGTATTATGAATAAATTAATAGAACACATAATTGTTTCGTCTACAAAGAAATAACGAGACAATCACAATTTACTAGATCCACTTCAGCGTGGTTTCGGGATCAAAAGCTAGTGAGTTTTGAAACATAACTACTCACATTCTGAAATTAAGTTTATTGACACACCCTTGCATACTTTTGAATCTGTAAATGAAGTTACATTGTAATGAAAGAAATTATGTCAAAACTTGCAAAGTCTGTTATCACTGAGTCTTATATTGCATGCCTTTCTCTATCAAAACAGTGTATTCACTCATCCTTATTTTAGTAATAATTTTTCGAAAATATTGGAGACCGAAAAAAAAATTATCACACGGAAACTATCAGGTTTAATGATTTTATAAAACATAAACCATTAGTTTTGACGATTTACCCCCTATGATTAATTATATGCTTAGAGTTGGGACAAAACATGGTATTTTAAGCTTAAAAACATTAGTTTTGACGATTTACCCCGTATGATTAATTATATGCTTAGAGTTGGGACAAAACATGGTATTTTAAGCTTAAAACATTAGTTTTGACGATTTACCCCCTATGATTAATTATATGCTTAGAGTTGGGACAAAACATGGTATCTTAAGCTAAGTAGCATTAAGTTATTTTGTCATCAGGGGAAGCATTTTTTCTCATACGGATTGACAGATTGAATATTATCGTGAAATACAATGAATGATGAGAAGTTTAAATTTATCGCAGAAACTACGATGATTAACATACAAGAATCAGAATTAATTTTTCCCATGAGAGTACATAAGCATACTGGATTTCCTAAGGCTATTGCCGTTAAGTTTTAGTTACTATTTTTTTGTTAGTCACGGTATTTGTTTTGTTTGTATCCTCTAATTGCTTTGTTCTTGTATTGTCATTTCTGAACTTTTCAATTTTGATGGTTTTTTCTGTCATTGCCTCTTCTCGAGGTTCGAAATAAAACTCTACTTTGCTAATTTAAAAGCACCAATTATTTGATATGGGTTCCATCATGGCAAAGGATATCTTCTTCCTCAGGACATTTAAGAAAAGTTTGGGGTTTTCACTCTAAAAACTTACGAATATATGCAATAGATAGCTTCATTAAATCCTGTAGATTAATATTCTGATATCAGCAAATATTTTGGTATATAAACAGCGTGTACATATCTTTACCTACATATTCTGTGATCACTGCTGACGCGCACAGCTTCTATATTACTGGTAAGTACTTATACCATTTTATCTTCGATGCCAAAAATACATCGAACTGTATTCACTGTAATTTAGTTTATACCTTGATATATTTAAGTGATCCAACAGATTTTATTGCACACTTGCCAAAATATAAGGCAGCAAGTAACTGTATATTAATTTTAATTTCATTCAGTTATAATCTTCGTGTATCATGTGGAACTGCTGAATACGAGTTGTCAGGCTTGTTTTATACAATATAAAAGAAAAATGAATGTTGTATGATGATAATATGTTTTAGTTTAGACTTGAACTTAAATGTTAAAATATGAGAAATTCGTGTGTACAGGACATTTTCAAATGGTAGTTCTAAAGTTTTTAAGAACCAATGAAACCGATTTGATTTTTTTTTTTTTTTTTGGTGTTTTAACGCCACTTTTAAGCACCGCTTTTGGGCTATTTCGTGGCGGCCAGTTTTATTGGTGGAGGAAGCCGGGTGCCCGGAGAAACCACCGACCTTCGATAGGAAAACTGACAATCCTAGTCAATTAAGATTGAGTCGAGTGCACCCGCACGAGCGGGGTTCGAACTCACAACCTCAGTGTTGACTGGCTAGTGATTACAGTAGTAACTACTTAGACCACTCGGCCACCGAGGCCCCACCAATGAAACCGATGTAAACTGTTTTAGAATCGACCGTATAACAACACATTTACAATACAAGTGAATTAGTCAATGACAAAATCTTTGTTAAATTTTTATTTTTGAACGACTGGTAAATTTTAATCTTACCCTCAACATGCCGCATACACCGAGTCCTATTCAGAACTATAAATCATGCAACTAGCCTAAGCATCAGCGGCAACAAGGTCCACATGGCACCCAACACCCTATAGCCACTCAAAAGTACTGGCTTATAATTATGCAATACATGTAAAATATTTAAAAATATATGATTAAGTTTACGAGCTTAATTTATGAAACAGAAAGAAATGCGAGGCTCGCCGACCTTTTGTTCGGTTTTATAGCGAATGCAAACAAATTTAATATATTCCGACAGTGTAAAAATTTTGTTATTATCCTACAATTTCCCATTCAGTTGCTAAATTCATAATCGTTTTCCGTGTATTTCAAAGAAATCAACATTGGTTTGATACGGACAACTAAGAGGTTTCTTTGAACTTCGACGTAGAAACAAATCAAGTTTAAAAAAAATATTACTGCCCACTCAAAGTAGGAGCAGGGTCCAAGAAAACACTATTCGATAATGTACGACTAAAGCAGAAATGTTTTTGTAAACCTGTTATTATAACCAAAAAAACAGAATTAACATACATTTTGAATAAATGAGTATCTATATTCTGTACCATGTAGATTCAGATTCATGTAACTATAGATTGAAATAAACATACGCATTTTACGTGCTACCGTCTGAATTGAAACAACATTTATTAATTTGACAGTAATCTAAATCAGGTTTCGTGATAAATGCAAATTAAGGATCACAACAAATCTTGAAATACAACATCAAATGAAGTATGGACAAGTATAGTAAGCATAAGTATGTGATAAGATACCACCCCATATAAAACATCGGGTTTTTTTATTCTTTTCCTTCTATAAATCACTGTAGTTGTAAGTACTCTCGCAGAAATAAAAAGAGTGGTGAGAAAAGAAAATGGGATTAATTCCATCATGTTAAGGTATACTAAGATAATGGGATTTAGAGAAAATTCTGGCTTTTTTCTGACTATTTATCATTTTCCTAAATTGCCTTGTTTGATATAGTTTGAATGAATGTTTGTCTTTACATCTTGTACATAACTTATTTATCATGTTTTAAAAATGTAGTGGGCATCCTCTGAAAAAATAAGAGCAACATAAAATGATAGGATTTTCCACTAATTTTTTTCAACAGGCATTAGAAACAGGTAGTGCCAATTTCCATATATTTGTTTTAATCACAGGTCCTAATTCGAAAAGTTGTTGAAAGGTACCGGAAATTAGAATATAACAGAGTATAAATTATATATAATCAATAGAACTGATTTTTAAACATATATATACATCTTCCAAATAAAAAGTCATTCAGCGCTAAACATGGCTGTTTGCAGTTTTGAAACATTATTGCATGTTTTTTTTTTTTTTTTTTTTTTTTTTTCGGTTTAGAATGTCCTTCTCATTTTATTTTTTGTAATGCATAAGATTTGTCAAAATTCATAAAAATTGTATTTACACCGTTTTTTAGGTGTTTAAAATTTCCCGTTTAAATGTTCAGAAATACAGTAAACACACGAAGCTGTATATAGTGGAAGTAGTAAGGTTTGAAAGGCTTTTAAAAAACAGTCCTGGTGTCAAATGAATTCTAGTGAAATTATTCAGGCACAATCACTTCATGAAGGCCAATATACAACAGTTTAAACTTAGATAAGTGTTCGCAATTCGTGAAAAACGCAATGTAGCGTTGCAGAATTTTAACTCGCAGTCATTACCTGAGTCCTTATTCTAGTTGAGCTGTCATAGAGACAGATACTGGACAAGGAAATGTATATGTTTATGTATACCGCGCGAAGTCTACACTAATGTTTTTAGTTTCCTAATGATAAATCAAAGGGCTCATTACAAGCATATCAATTAATTAACAGATACAGACAATACAAATATAATTATACATTTCTGTCAGGGGCGTTTTGTACTAGATAGTGTTTATAAAGAAAAAGGAAAATATCTGACACAATTCGAATAACAAACCAAATGAATCCAAATATATGTTTGCCCGTGCTTGCCTCACGGCACTGACGGCAGTCACATTTAAACCGATTAACAATATCGGAATTTACATTGCGCTGTTAAAACCACTTAATTTGCTGTTATATCTGAATTGTTTTCAGCTGTTGTCTATTGACATCTGTAAACATGTTAATCTTATCAAAACAGTCAAGGAAGTAAATATTCCACTAATCTGTGTTTTCTGTCTCTTTACGATTCATGGATGGATTAATGAATTTGTTAAAGTTTGAATAAATAAGTTTAAAGTGGAATAAAATAAATGTGATAGTTGTAGATAAAATTGCATGTTATAAATTTACATAACTTCTTCGAAGAGTCTGGTGTTGGTGTTTTTTTGTTTTTTGTTTTTTGTTTTTTTGTTTTTGTTTTTTGTGATTCTAGTTAATTTTTTATGTATTACTCAACATTCAATAATAAAAAAAAAATGGCAAAACGTAGGTAATAATAAAAAGCGCATGTGTGTTATTTGGATAACTGTAATATGAGCACAAAATATTATTTATGGAATCTATATATTAATGTACTCTCCTATTATATATTTGCATGTTCTGTATATTATAACAACAAATTAGAACAACAGTTCAATTCGTAAACGAAAATAGCTGTACAAGGACAAAAAATTATTTACATCTATCCTCATCCATCACATATTTATTTATCATGTATACATAGTTGGATGAAAGAGGAAGTGAGAGGTATATTTGTATCTTCCGGCAACAGACGCCCCTGGCAACGAGATACTTCCTTAAGTAGCATCCCAGCATCTTTCTATGCTTTCATAACACATTGAACGATTGGTTATAAACACACCCCCTTTAATATTTCCACTTATCAAACGAGTTTTAACAGAATTAGAAAAAATCTTATCATCTTTTAGCCTGCCGTATATAAATAGTGCATCAAGATAATAAAGCTCTACAGAACAGCTTTTGAAAGTAAGTATATGAGTGTGTTTTGATTGCCTGGACTTTAAAAGTATAATGATTAAGATATGATTAATCCAATACCATATTTATATGCAACGTCACTGTTGGAATTTGCTTAGTTTAATTTTTGTAATTTGTGTCGTTTTTTCAGTCAAAGAGCTAGTTCTAGTGGGTTATCTTGTGTAGTAGTTGTCCAGAGTTCAGACGATCTCCGAGTTTCGACAGTTTCGGCACCAACTTTATATTTTGGAGTATTGTACCATACACATAAGCCAAGATGTCCGGAATTCACCCCGATGATCCAGATTATAAGTATCTGTGCGTAGATCGTAAGGCTTTAATGCAATTGCAGACAGTGCCTTTTGATGGCAAAAAGAATTGCTGGGTTCCAGATGAGAAGCTTGGATTTGTTGCGGCCGAAATTCAATCCTCAAAAGGAGATGATATTACAGTTAAAACTGTGGAGAAAATGGATGTAAGTTTGTTTGTTTTTGTTTTTATTATTATTGTACCCTTAAGAAGGCCTAATGATCGGACTTGCGACATAGATAACCTAGTTGCATCTCAAAACCGATATAATTTATAATTTTAAGCAAACACTCTTTGACCTACTTTCATTGAATCGACTCTGACATTCGTACCAACTGAAATTTAATGTGCATACCGTCTCTTGTCTTCTGTCTTCTTAGTCGTTTTGTATTTATTTATATCCCAGCCCACTGATTAATAAAGTAGTTATCTCATACAAAGTAGAATATTCATCCTCAATATGCATGATATATTTGCCACTGGGCGTAAAACAAACAACAATCAATCAATCAATCACAGATGCATAAACTTGAAATCAAAATCAGAATCACGGTACGCAATAATTAACAGACCTTCCCAATCTAGAGATATAAAGTTCTAAATTTATAACATGTTTTCCAATCAGCATTAAATCTTATTGCTATCATCAATTGATTGTTCTCAAATTCTGAACAAAAAAAAAAAACCAAAACAAGATAAGAACAATAATTGTAGTAAATGGTGCAAAATCAGCTTTATTATATATTCAATTATTTCTCGAATTTCAGACTAAAACCGTTAAAAAAGACGATATCCAACAGATGAATCCACCCAAGTTTGAAAAGATCGAAGACATGGCAAACTTGACCTATTTGAACGAAGCCTCAGTCCTACACAATTTAAGAACAAGATACGCTAGTGGTTTAATCTATGTGAGTATCAATTAATTTAGAAATTATTCTCCCTTGGTACACTCCCCATGTAACATGACACCGACAAATACGGAGAGCTATTGTTGCCGTATTTATCTTGGAGGCAGTCTCATGAAGCTATGACGTCAGAGTTATCAGATGATGGCAAACATCTTTCTCATCAAAATGTTTACGTATGATCTCCTCCTATACCAATGATTGATGTTTATCTGCACATTAAACATAAATGATGATGATGATGATGATGATGATGATGATGATGATGATGATGATGATGATGATGATGATACTAAAAATCTTCAAAGGCAAACCAAACTTTATTTTATTAGCCATCTTTTTATTTTATTTGACCATTCAATGATCCAAAGTGAGCAATGATGACATACATAAATAATTCGAGACAAACAAGTACACAAAGCACATAATAAGATTTCAAACATTAAAACTTCTAATACGAATAAGTCCAACATTAATCCAGTAAACCAAAATAGTGTAATCGCAAATTGGTTGCAATCCTGTCACAATAGACATCAAGGGTCGACGCTTTAAAAATAAAAAAAATAGAAATTAAATATTAAATATTAAATCTCAAATGTTAATGACAATGATGATTATAAAAACTATTCAAGGACAAACCAAATATTTTTTTTTTTTTATAGAATAACGAATAATAGTTTTCGAATGTTTGACAAAGTAGCGGTTACTTCTCTTTTACTTATCATTTAACCACTTATTTATTTTATTTAGTTGGATTTTCTTTACTTGATCTTCAGGTGTATCGGTTAAGAACTGTTTTAAAGAGTTATCTCAAGCCTGAACTTATCATAATCAGTTTTGACGACATGTTGTTTCAAGTATCAAGTGTTTGATATGTTTTCCAAAATTAAATATCAATTTGACCAGAAGTAAGACGGAGAAATAATCCTGATCTTAGTAAAACTGTTTACTAAGTTGAGGATTATTACTCAGTTAAACTGTTTACCAAGTTTAGGATTATCACTCCGTTTTACTTCTGGTTAAATTGTAATTCTTAATTTGGAATATTTTCCTTATTGATACAGGTTTTTATACCCTATCATATATCATTTTATACCCTATCATATATCATTTTATACCCTATGATATGTCAATATAGATGGCCCGGAGCCTTTTCGTCGATTTCAACAATTTTCTAGGGTTCTCGTGTGACAACTAAATTGTTTAAAAAATTGCCAATGCAAATGGTGACATTTTCAAATGGTTAATAAAACTTCAGTAAATAGTGTTTTCATAACTTTCATTAAAAGAGAGGCAATATAGATAAAACCAATCTTAGATCAATACAGGCTACATCTTTATCTTTTGTACATTTGCTTTGATAAACACAACAATTTATAGGAATTAATTTTCATCTATAAAAGTATAACGTCACAGTACCCAAATTGCACCGAGTATACCCAAATTGCACCTATTCAACAAAAAGCGGTGCCGGAATCTTACAAGTTTTCTTTGAGACTAAATAATTTGTAATTTTGTGATTTGACATTATACACGTCTTCCAACAATGGTAAATAAATATATTTAAATATACACAAAACGTTCACTGTATATATCAACAGATGAACATTCACTGAAAAAAGTAAATCTACGAAAACGTCGCCATGCGACGTTCACAAAAAGTCATCTTTTAAAAATGATCAAATTAAACATGTTACAAGCATCCATTTCTTAAAAAATGAATAGTAAGTATAGACTAATGTCAAATTGTTCTAAATATTTGAAGAAATAAAGCAAAACATCTGTTATTCGATTTTTAAGGATATGAATTTAAGCATGGATGCAATTTGGGTACTCCTCATTACAGAATCATAGATCGTTTTGAGGTCAGTTCAAACCCATTTTTCTATGATTCAATATGGATTCAAAATTAAATTGGTGGAACTATATAGTAAATAATGACTAATCTACAAAATAAACACAGAATGGAAGCTTTTGTCTGGATCATAAATAAACGTAGGTGAAAAAACTGTCAAAATAGGTGCAATTTGGGTACCGTCACGTTATGTGTTACCAAACAGGTCTCTGATTTAATGTAAGGCAATATATGTGTTCACTATAGAGATTTAATGTAAGGCAATATATGTGTTCACTATAGAGATTTAATGTAAGGCAATATATATTTTCACTTTAGAAAAGAGAACATATTTGTAGCAATAAAACCAAAACGACTTTTAACTTCAATTTACAATTGCAGACCTACTCTGGACTCTTCTGTGTTGTCATCAATCCATACAGATGGCTATCAATTTACACAGACAGCATCATACAAAAATTCAAAGGCAAGAGGAGGACCGAAATGCCACCTCATCTTTTCTCCGTAGCTGACAACGCTTACCAATTCATGTTGCAAGGTATGTCTCGTTTTTATACGACCGCAAAAAATTTTTTGTGGTCGTATATTGGTATGACGTTGGCGTCGTCGTCGTCGTCGTCGTCGTCCGGCGTCGTCGTCGTCGTCCGAAGACACATTGGTTTTCGCACTCTAACTTTAGTTTAAGTAAATGGATCTCTAGGAAATTTTACCATAAGGTTCAATACCACAAAAGGAAGGTTGGGATTGATTTTGGGGGTTTTGGTACCAACAGTTAAGGAATTAGGGGCCAAAAGGGGCCAAAATAAGCATTTTGTAACTTCCAGACAATAACTTGTGTGTAAGTGTATGGATCTCTCTGACATTGTACCACAAGGTTCCATATCACAAAGGGAATGCTGGGATTGATTTTGGGGTAATTGCCTCAAAATTTTAGGAATTAGGGGCCAAAAAGGGAAAAAATAAGCATTTTCTAGTTTCAGGACAATAACTTGTGTGTAAGTGTATGGATCTTTCTGAAATTGTACTACAAGGTTCCATATCACAAAGGAAAGCTGGAATTGAGTTTGGGGTAATTGCCTAAACGTTTAGGAATTAGGGGCCAAAAGGGCCAAAATAAGCATTTTCTAGTTTCCAGACAATAACTTGTGTTTAAGTGTATGGATCTCTGAAATTGTACTGCAAGGTACCATACCTCATTGAAGGCTGGGATTGAGTTTGGGGTGATGAATCATAAGGGGTTCAAAATTGGGGGATTTTTTCCCCTTTTCTTCCTTTTCTTCCTTTTTTTTCTTTAAAATTTTCCATTTTAAGTTGGTTATTTCTGATTTATATTTAAAAGCAAATAATAATGATATGGCAGGAGATACACACCAAACAGGATGTGTAAATTATTATATAATAAGTATTGTACAATAGCAAGAAATTTTCAATTGCACAGTATTGCGCAATAGCAAGAAATCTTCAATTGCACAGTATTGCGCAATAGCAAGAAATATCCAATAGCACAATATTGCACAATAGGAAGAAATTGTCAGTTGTACAGTATTGCACAATAGCAAGAAATATTCAATTGCACAGTATTGCGCAATTGCAAGAATATTTAATTGCACAGTATTGTGCAAAGAAGATACTTTGTATAAATTGCTTATTTCTTGACCAATTTCAATGGGGTTTTATTCTTGAATTCTTGGGGTACTTTAATATGCTGAATCTAACCGTGTATTAAGTTTTTGGATTTTGGGCCCCGTTTTAAATTGGTCCACATTGAGGTCCAAAGGGTCCAAAATTAAACTTTGTTTGATTTCATCAAAATTGAATTATTGGGGTTCTTTGATATGCCGAATCTAACCGTGTATTTAGATTCTTAATTTTGGTCCCGTTTTCAAATTGGTCTACATTAAGGTCCAAAGGGTCCAAAATTAAACTTAGTTTGATTTTAACAAAATTGAATTCTTAGAGTTCTTTGATATGCTGAATCTAATCATGTATTTAGATTTTTGATTATGGGCCCAGTTTTCAAGTTGGTCCAAATTGGGGTCCAAAATTAAACTTTGTTTGATTTCAACAAAATTGAATATATGGGGTTCTTTGATATGCTGAATCTTACCATGTAATTAGATTCTTAATTTTGGTCCCGTTTTCAAATTGGTCTACATTAAGGTCCAAAGGGTCCAAAATTAAACTTAATTTGATTTTAACAAAATTGAATTCTTAGGGTTTTTGATATGCTGAATCTAAACATGTCTTTAAATTTTGATTATGGGCCCAGTTTTCAAGTTGGTCCAAATTGGGGTCCAAAATTAAACTTTGTTTGATTTCAACAAAATTGAATATATTGGGTTCTTTGATATGCTGAATCTAACCATGTATTTAGATTTTTGATTTTGGGCCCCATTATCAACTTTGTCCACATTGAGGTCAAAAGGGTCCAAAATTAAACTTTGTTTGATTTCAACAAAATTGAATATATGGGGTTCTTTGATATGCTGAATCTAACCGTGTATTTAGATTCTTAATTTTTGGTCCTGTTTTCAAATTGGTATACATTAAGGTCCAAAGGGTCCAAAATTAAACTTAGTTTGATTTTAACAAAATTGAATTCTTAGGGTTCTTTGATATGCTGAATCTAATCATGTATTTAGATTTTGATTATGGGCCCAGTTTTCAAGTTGGTCCAAATTAGGGGTCCAAAATTAAACTTTGTTTGATTTCAACAAAATTGAATATATGGGGTTCTTTGATATGCTGAATCTAACCATGTATTTAGATTCTTAATTTTTGGTCCTGTTTTCAAATTGGTCTACATTAAGGTCCAAAGGGTCCAAAATTAAACTTAATTTGATTTTAACAAAATTGAATTCTTAGGGTTCTTTGATATGCTGAGTCTAAACATGTCTTTAAATTTTGATTATGGGCCCAGTTTTCAAGTTGGTCCAAATCAGGGTCCAAAATTAAACTTTGTTTGATTTCAACAAAATTGAATATATGGGGTTCTTTGATATGCTGAATCTAACCATGTATTTAGATTTTTGATTTTGGGCCCCGTTATCAACTTTGTCCACATTGAGGTCAAAAGGGTCCAAAATTAAACTTTGTTTGATTTCAACAAAATTGAATATATGGGGTTCTTTGATATGCTGAATCTAACCATGTATTTAGATTTTGATTTTTGGGCCCCGTTATCAACTTTGTCCACATTGAGGTCAAAAGGGTCCAAAATTAAACTTTGTTTGATTTCATCAAAATTGAACTCTTAGGGTTCTTTGATATGCTGAATCTAACGATGTATTTAGATTTTGGATATTGGACCATAATAGGTGAATGTCCAATTTAAAATTTTAAGTTCTTAGACCACATTCATTCTGTGTCAGAAACCTATGCTGTGTCAAATAGTCAATCACAATCCAAATTCAGAGCTGTATCAAGCTTGAATGTTGTGTCCATACTTGCCCCAACTGTTCAGGGTTGGACCTCTGCGGTCGTATCAAGCTGCGCCTGCGGAGCATTTTATTTTAGGGGTGCTGTTTTTTTAAGCTCAATATTTTTATGGAACAAGTCACAAGCACTTTTGTTCTGATGGAAAGTACTGTGTTGACATCATATACCACGCGGAAAATATGAATGTTTGTACAAAGCTATACATATATTAATATTTACACATAGAATTTAAACTGCTGCCAAACTGAATGTTAAACAATTTGGAGATTAAGAGGTGAAAGATACAAAAAAACAGATTTCCAATTTGTATTAAGAGATAAAAGCTCAATTCAAAGACATTAAAAATCCCTAAATTGCAACAAGAAAAACTTGCACTGTTGATTTTCATTTGGAATTATTGCATCCTATTTCTGTTGCTTAAAATATTTTTCGATGTGCTGTATCATTTTCTTTCTAAAATTGTTTTGTTATTATTTCAGATCGAGAAAATCAATCCATGTTGATTACGTAAGTATAACATTGGCTCTGTTTCAATATCCTATTTTAAGTGCGCTTATAATAGAGGGTCTGGATGGGGCTTACAGAATAGGGTATAATGGGCCAAAAGTGCAGAATAAGATACAAAAGATATAAAGTATGGAGAAACACAGAAAAAAAGAGAACAATGGGGTGCTGAAATATAAAGAATAGATAAAGAGAATAATGGACAAAAAATAAAGAATAGAGAAAAATTATCTAAATTTTGTTTTAAAAGAATACAGAAAGGAAGGATCCCCATTCAGACTATTTTAATAGTACAAAGCAGACATCAGCACACACAAAAGTATTTTTTCTCATGGTATGATTGTTGTAAATCATACCAGAAGTCCATCCAATGTCCATCCAATGGACTTCTGTTCATACTTAATGTTAATTTGATATGAATTTAAGTGTTTAATATTCCTTTACCTAGAAATAGCCTAAGTCTCTTCTAGGAGCATATAAATCAATATTGGCATCAGGTCTAAGTGAAATTCAAAATAATATATTTCACTTTACAAAAATTCTCAGTGAGTTACTTTAGTTGACTGATGTAATCTTGAGTTTTGTCTTGTTACCTTAAGTGGCGAATCTGGTGCCGGGAAAACAGAGAATACAAAGAAAGTCATTATGTATTTCGCACGAGTTGCTGCAAACATATATAAAGGAGACAAACATTGTGTGGAACAGCAAAAAGTCGTAAGTTAGTGTGCGTCTCAAACGCTATGGTTTTGATTGACCACTTTCAAATGGTTTTTAGTGAAATGTTTTAGCATTTTAAAAAACATTCTAGCAGGGGGTAAAAATTAATAGCAGTCTTGACAGTTCTTTAGTGGTATTTCAAAACCAGGCAACAGAGACTCACGCATAAAGCCCAACGTAAAATAGTAGTAGTCTTATTATTATTCACTTATAAATTGTGTTATTCAGTGGCGAATCTGGAGCTGGTAAGACAGAAAACACGAAAAAAGTAATCATGTATTTTGCCAAAGTTGCTGCTTCACTTGGCAAAAAGGACAAGGATGACGAGGATTTACCAGCGGACGGAAAAAAGAAGGTTGTACAGGATTGTTTTCCCCGTGTGTGAAAGCATGATAGTTTTACTCAGCTGTAGCTGTAATGAAGCTGTTCTCGTGTTCAGTTCTGTAATTGTTATCAAAGATAAAGCTTTATGCTTTCCTTTCCTTAACAACAGATGCAGAGCTGAAGATGACACTGTTTTGTTATTAAAGCTGCGGTCCCTTCAAATGATCTTTCTGTAAGGATTTAATTTTCCTCTACCCTACCGCACCTGCATGAATCACACCCTTTTTCCCAATTTCAATGTTCCATATTCAATCATAGACTCAATTTTTTCTTATTGGTTTCAATCCTAGCATGTTAATCCTGTTTTGGGACTACACCTATAGTGTCGACATACGTAATGCTGTCACACTGAACAGTTTGAGTGTGTGAAGAGAAAAAAAAATAGAAATTTGATTATACATAAAAAAAAAGTCTAAATTCTTCACAGCCTAGGTTTAATTTCTAATATTGTAGCAATAGGAATAATGATTAATAAAATACTATAGTCTTTAATATGAAAACAATCACCCCAGAAGTATAATTCATTATCAACGAAATTATCATTGTTTTCCTTTCAAAAATATATCTAATTCCGAGAATATCAGTTCAAAACTGGAACTACTTTTCACACCTGCAGGGAACTTGCTGCATTCACTGATATTGAATTGAACAACTGTGGTGATTAATCCAACAGAACTGCATTTTTTTTAGTGTCACGATTAAGTGAAATCTATGGAATTTCGCTTTCACGAAATGTATACTGAACTGCATGTTACGATTTATTTTATTTTAAAGTTAAATCTGTTTCTCGCACTTTATTAATGGCTTAGAAATTTGCAATAATTTGTATCGTATTTATTGAGGCAACTTACACATTCCAGATCATTTTATACGGGAAAACATTTATTATGTGAAAGCTTGTTATATTGAAATTTTCTGATTTTTTGAGTAAATATGTATAGATATGTAAACAGCTAAAGGATAAGAGGAACAATTTACAATCGTATGTTATGGCAATTAATGTATTAACAACATGCGTTTTTCTTTTCTTTTTTCCTTTTCCCTTTTCCCTAAACCTAAGAAACAGTGTTCACTAGAAGACCAGATTATTCAGGCCAATCCTGTACTTGAAGCTTATGGTAACGCTAAGACCACGCGTAACAATAACTCGTCAAGATTCGTAAGTACGGAGCTTCAATGCTCAACCGTGTGATTCTGACCTTCTTGAAACACTACCCTATGCACTTACCCTACTTTCACCTGTGTGATACTCTGAAGTGATAGTTAGTAGTATATGTATGCACTTTAAAAAAATCTCCTGGACAAATAGACCCTTTTCTGATAACATGCAGGCTAACATTGAGTAGAAATATGCTACGTTTTCTAGTAAAGATTTGACATCATTGATCGTTTTTAGGAAAATGTAGCATTTTACAACTAAGGCAACTTCTGTTACCATGTTGGTCATAAAAGGGTATATAAGTGATATTGTTTTAAAATATAAAAGAATACTCACGAATTTTGCATTTAAACTTGTCATGTATATATCAGATTGTCACAGATTTTTTTAAAGTTTTCATACATAAATAATACCGGAAATGGTTTCAACAGTCCAACAGAGGTTGAATAAATTTCCAATTCTTTGAGAATGTGCTAGTTTAACCTGATTTTATACGTTTTAACCTTTCCCTTTTGTTGTTACCTTTGTCATGTTTAGGGTAACCTTGAGGATCAAATCATTCAAGCTAACCCTGTACTGGAAGCCTTTGGCAATGCCAAGACGGTGAGAAATAACAACTCGTCTAGATTTGTAAGTATTCCCTTTTGAAGAAAAAACATGCATTTCGGATCTTCAGTTGAAGAATTATTATATTCGTGAAAATTTTTTTTCAAACTTAGTATAACACGGCGATTAACCTGTGGTGTACACACAGTGAGCTAAGCGAGTATGCAGCAAATGCTGAGAGAAAACTGACAAATAAGAAAACAACATTGAGGATATTCTGAACCGGCTTGGTTGCGAACAATTGACGGTTTTTGTGTTACTGGACATATGTGATTCACCGAAAGGTCATATTCAAAAGATAATATGGCATGACGTAGCAACGACAATACGAAACCAGGGTTTTTGGTTTGTAGTGTGTTCTCCCGTGCGATTGTTTGAAACCCTAGATTTTAACTACATGATCGAATTTTATAGAGAATCTCTTTTTAAAAACACAAATGTATGTACAGGTTTGACACAATCTTCTTCAGTGCCAAAACGCACAAGTTATTTAAATTCATCAATTTCATGCTAAAAATAAATTTGGTTCAATTCTAAGAAATCCCAGATACCTTATTTTACTGAAATGGAAAAAAATGATAACAATATTATTTTCTTCACTCTACCTGGCAATTAAGAAATCGCTACTGTACCATACAAGGGCTGTGTCGAACCTGATATATATAGTAGTATAGATTGTTTTCACCTTACATTTGATCACTTTGCATGCACTATTCCACCTTTCTTTACCAATAGTATAATCTTGTACATAATGGATATTTCTTGTAAATATAATGTTATATATTATTAGTTGATTTTATTACTTGATTTAAGTAAATGCTTTAGTAAAATTAACAACGTGCTTTCGTAAAGTTAACAACGTACTGGATCAGAATTATGATATAAGTAAAACAGAGAATTTATAACTCCCGTCTTTTTTCAGGACGAACATTTTCATTTGCAACTGCTACACTGTATTAATTCAATTTTTCAGGGAAAATTTATCCGTATTCATTTTGGACCCACAGGCAAAATCGCTGGTGCTGACATTGAAACATGTAAGTTTAATTTTTCGACATTTTCATGTTAAATTTGCAACTCATTATGACAACAAAGACAGTTTAAATGCATTTGAACATCTTTTTAATTGTAACCAACACAATATTAATGGAACCATTGTTGTTATATCTGTACTTCTGTTAGTTTTCTTATAAGCATATATAATTTTGACATGATCTCTGTTTTCCAGATTTATTAGAGAAGTCTCGTGTAACCTTCCAGCAATCTGCCGAGAGAGATTACCATATCTTCTACATGTTGCTGTCTAATGCCTTTCCCAAGTATCATGGTAGGTGATTCGAAAATGTTACTAAACTATTTTGTAAGCTTCGATTTCTCGACTTTCAGAAAAAAAAAGTTTTATTCATTTCGTTTTTCGGCATCAATTTTCAAAGGTCGAGAAATCCGAGTTAAAAGTTTGAACCAGTTTTTACCTTTTTCCATATTGGAGTTTTCCTTACCTTGAGAACCTTTATTATTTTACATTGCAAACCAGAGTGAATTCCTTAGTAATCCATAAATACCTATATGGACAAATAGTGTTTTGTATTTTTTACCTGTTTGATACCCAACATAACAGATGCCAAGTAAGTATACCATGAGAGTGAAACCTTGACAATATTTTACAAATAATTGCATGTGATTTACCCTGAAAATCAAATTGACAATTTTTACCATATACCATTAACATCAACCAGTTTGTATTGTACCTTCCCCATAAGTGTTTTATGATGTAGTGCCAATAGTGACTTTTTTGGACCACCATATGGATTACCCTTACCAACCACTTCCATTGCTGAGGGTGTATACTCTAAGCTAATGGCAGTGGCCCTTTACCTTAGTGTGATCTCTAACCATATCCCTTTTATTAACCAATTCTTTCAGAAATGATGCTGATCACACCTGACCCCGCATTGTTCTCCTTCATTAACCAAGGAGCTCTTACCGTGGATGGTATTGATGACGTTGAGGAAATGAAAATCGCCGACGTGAGTAAACTGTTCCAATGAGCCAGGAACGACAGAAGTTGTTTTGTTTTTTTAATTTGATATGATAAAAAATGCTACTCAAAAAATTGCTTTTATTTGTAAGTAAAAAATCAGTTCTAACATATTGGCGGTTTTTTAGCGGTTTGATCATAATATTTTTAAGAGAATCGGTCGGAAATAATAATATTTTTGAGTGATTTGCATAAATTTAAAGAAAGCTAAGGTACTGCTGCAATATGCTCCTCATTTCAGTGTTTTACATTTAGTATTTTTCAAAATAGATACGAATAACCAAACCTTTAAACTACAAGCATTAGGAAAATAGCTCTAAATGCTGTTATATATTTGTCTAGTATGCTATCGTACCATATAAATGTACTGTTTTATATTTGTCTATTATATTATCGTACCATTTAAGTATACTGTTCTATATTTTCTATTATTTTATTGTACAGTTCAAATAAACTATTCTACAGTTTTCTATTATTTTATCATACCACTTATGTATACTCTTATATATTTGTATATTATTCTATCGTATCATTTATCAAACAATACACGGAGAGACATTATTGAGTTATAACTGTATGCTATACCTATAGGAGTAATACCATGTACTTCATATACCTTTCAGTCTTCCTTTGACATCTTGGGCTTCACATATGAAGAGAAGACCAGTTTATATAAGTGTACTGCATCTGTCATGCACATGGGAGAGATGAAATTCAAACAAAGACCCCGTGAGGAACAAGCTGAAGCCGATGGAACTGCCGGTATATATGAGATGCATGCATTCACATTTTTTGTTTGGTATATATAAACTGTTATCTTATGTGCTATCTTAATGTCTTTTTTTCTTGGATTTATTTTTGTAAATAGTAGATCTTTGTTAATTTTTAATTAGAATGTAGAGATTGGCGTATTGTATTACATAATGTTGACATATAGATGTCTTGTGGTTATGTTTTTCGGTTGCCGTCTCATTGACGTATACCCAACATATCCCTTATCTATATCTAAATCCCTATTTTTATATTTCCAAATTTTAAAGTTGAATAAAAACCCAGACACCTCTTCAGTAAAGTGTTCGTAAGTATATTACGGATACACTTTTCAGTATTGAAATCTTATATTTTACAGATGCTGAAAAGGCTGCATTCTTGCTTGGTGTCAATTCCAATGATTTGTTGAAATCACTGCTTAAACCTAAGATCAAAGTTGGTTCAGAAGTTGTCACTCAAGGCCGTACTAAAGAACAGGTAGGAATTACGTTAAGTATTTGTACTTTTAAATTATACTACGATGATAAGGTTAATTAGGTATAGAAGGCATCAATATTTTTATTTTTTCAATCAAATTGTCGTCTCACATTCAAAACGTACAAAAGCCCATTTTAGACTAGACGTATAAAACCCTTTCAACAACGCATGCCGAGTAGTGTCTCTTTGACTTTGCGGGATGTATTATTACTCATGCAGTTACGTCCGATTGCGAACGTTAGCTTAAAAATTCATGTGACATACAAGTGGAAGGTTTTAAAATGCGTTGACATTCACTGAAAAAAACTTGTTGTTCCAATGTTGATCGTTTGAACAGATCTTCCCCGAAATTGCTTAATATAATACGAACTTTTTTTAATGAACATTTAGTTCTGCATGTATGTTTGTTATTTCCTATTTTCAAATATTGTATAAAATTACAAAATGTTTCTTTCAGGTTCTGTATTCCGTCAGTGCCATGGCTAAATCTTTGTATGACCGTATGTTCAAATGGTTGGTAACGAGAGTAAACCAAACCCTTGACACCAAGAATAAAAGAAACTATTTCATTGGTGTACTGGATATTGCTGGCTTTGAGATTTTCAATGTAAGTAAAGTATCTTTTCTTATTTTACAAACTATAGTTCACTGCTTTTGAAATCATAGCAGGTTATTTATTGTTGGATAGTGCAGGACTGAAGCAAAGCATTTATGAAATGAGTCACGAAAGCGCACAGTTTTGTTTGTGTGTGTACTATAGCTATAAAATTTTTGACACATTGAGTAATTCAATATAAGAAAAGAGTATGGTCATTCACGTGAACAATTTTACTTAAATGAAACAAATGTTTCAAGATATTTCTTATTTTTGTATTTTAGTACAACACCTTTGAACAATTGTGTATCAACTATACTAATGAGAGATTACAACAGTTCTTCAACCATCACATGTTCATTCTGGAACAAGAAGAATACAAAAAAGAGGGAATCCAATGGGAGTTTATCGATTTTGGTATGGATTTGCAAGCCTGTATTGATTTGATCGAAAAGGTAATTGATATTTACTTGAAATCATTGGTCTCGATTTAAAATTGATAATTTTACTTTCTAGAAGTTGACACCCCTATTACCGGTATATTGATATTGTTGTAAAGTTACAATTTAACACTTGGGTCCTGAAACGATATCAAGTAGAAATATAAAAATAAGACAATGTGGTATGATTGCCAATGAGGCAAAAAAATAAGAAGATGTGGTATGATTGCCAATGAGACAACTCTCCACAAGAGACCCAATGACACAGAAATTAACAACTATAGGTCACCGTACGGTCTTCAACAATGAGCAAAGTTCATACCGCATAGTCAGCTATAAAAGGCCCCGAAATGACAAATGTAAAGCAATTCAAACGAGAAAACTAACGGCCTAATTTGTGTACAAAATAATGAACGAAAAACAAATATGTTACACAGCAACAAACGACAACCACTGAATTACACGTTCCTGACTTGGAATAGACACATACAGAATGTGGCGGGGTTAAACTTGTTTGAAGGCGCCAACCCTCCCCTAACCTGGGATAGTGGTGTAACAGTATAACACAAGAGCAAACTATAAAAATCAGTTGAAAAACACATTTCAATATCTTTCTTGAATTAAATAGAAATTAATTGGCAGTATTTAAAAAAAAACATTAGTATTGATATTCATAGCAGATATTGAGCAGACATTTCTTATGAACAAATGTTATCTGTGAGTTAATGTTTTCATATACTAGCCTTGTTTTGTTTTCTGTTGCTTTAAAGTTTTAAAATTTCAATATTCTATAATGTACAAAAACATGGAATGATAACACCGTTATGCATAACATCATTGTTTTTCTTTTCAGCCCATGGGTATCCTTTCCATTCTTGAAGAAGAATGCATGTTCCCTAAAGCTGACGACAAGTCGTTTAAAGATAAATTGTTTGCCAACCACTTGGGGAAATCACCTAACTTTGGCAAACCAGGAAATGCATCCAAAGGAAAGGGACAGTCTGATTTTGAGCTCCATCATTATGCTGGAATTGTAAGATTTTTTGTCACGTTCAGATGTTTTTTCGATTAGCAATTATTGACACAAAGTTCTTTGTATTTTCAGCGTTGTCAATAAATTTTCTCCAAATTTTAAATCATGTTCAGTGTATGTACTTAATGGAAAAGGTATTTCAGTTCTGTACGTTTTACGCATATAATTTTGAAATCACTACAATTAAAAAAAATGTGCTGCATCAGTTTGTCAATTTCTTTCACTCATAACTGAAATTGATTGTTTAATGTATAATTTTCGATTTTTTAAGACTGTATTATATCTTTAAACAGGTGCCATACAGTACTGTTGCTTGGCTAGAAAAGAACAAAGATCCTATTAATGAAACAGTCGTCGAACTTCTGTCTCATTCAAAGGAACACTTAGTCCAAACTCTCTTTGTTCAACATAAAGAAGCAGGTAATTACTAAACTGTTAAGAACAGTAAGGACAATATCCGAACGGGGTGGCCTTGTGCTTTTTTCTGCTCTTTGGTTAAGTTGTTGTCTCTGTGACCCCCCACCCCCCGTTTCCATTTTCTATTCTATACCAACCTCTTCGCTTTAAATGTTAGATAGTTCAACTTTTCCGTTACAGAGATGGCAAAAAATATAGTTTAAAAGAAAGCTATAGATCGAAATTTTGAGAAATATTTCATCTTTCAAACGCTTAAATTACCAGAATTTAATCTAAAAAAAATATCTATTTATATTTCTTATACTTCAGAAACCACAGGAACACACAAAAAGAAGAAGTCCAGTGCTTTCCAGACTATCTCAGCTGTTCATAAAGTACGTATTTGTTTAAACCACCTATACAATATATACGTTTACTATAGTTATTAGATATAAGAAGATGTGGTATGAGTGCCAATGAGACAACTCCTATATCTATTAGTCTTTCATATACTAGTATAATCATATTGAACTTGCCGACTAAACAAGCAAAGGACAAACAAAATCATTGCTAAATATTTAGGAAATTTCATATTAATTAGGAAAATATAACTTTTTAAAGAAAGGCGATAAAAAAATGCACCAATCGAAACTATTTTTTTTTTATCTTCAGGAGTCTCTGAACAAGTTGATGAAAAACTTGTACAGCACCCATCCACATTTCGTTAGATGTATCATTCCTAACGAATTGAAACAACCAGGTTTGATTGATGCCCACCTTGTCCTTAACCAGCTCCAATGTAACGGTGTATTGGAAGGAATCCGTATCTGTCGTAAAGGATTCCCTAACAGGATTATCTATTCAGAATTCAAACAGAGGTAATCATTATGTTCGAAATGTAATTTTTGTTTACTGTCTTCAAGGAAAGAATTGCATGCGTAAAATTGGTCTCAATGTTTAGATTACCATTTCCAAAACGACAGACCTAATTCGAATGTATTGAATCTGTATTGTTAAATCGCAATATTTCTGATTTAATGGCTGTTTGAATTTGAATTCTTTTCTTTTCTTTAAAACTGATTTGATGTTTTGATTTGGTTCTGGGTTATCATATTTTTCTGACATCAGAGTGATTTTATTTTTATTCTTGATTACAGATACTCTATTTTGGCTCCAAATGCAATCCCACAAGGTTTCACTGATGGCAAACAGGTTACTGAGAAAGTTTTACTGGCTCTCCAACTTGATCCAGCAGAATACAGATTAGGAACCACCAAAGTATTCTTCAAGGCTGGTGTGCTTGGTATGCTGGAGGATATGAGAGATGAGCGTCTTTCAAAGATCATCTCCATGTTCCAGGCTCACATCAGGGGTTACCTTATCAGAAAGGCATACAAGAAACTACAAGACCAGAGGTATGCTAAAGCCATAAACTTTATGCTCAGAATGATGTTTACTGCTTCTTCTTTTTTTTTGTTTCGATGTCCGTGAATCGTAAGATATATCTTATCCATCATATAGGTACTTGTTGCTTAGTATATTTGTTTCGAGCTTTCGGTTAATTTTGAGATATTCATAAATATGTAAATACAAATCCTAAAACCAACCCTTTAATATTCCTAAATGTTATTTTAGAGTTGGCTTATCCGTTATTCAGCGTAACATCAGAAAATGGCTGATTCTCAGAAATTGGCAATGGTGGAAACTGTACATTAAAGTTAAACCACTGTTGAACATTGCTAGAGCAGAAGAAGAAATGAAAAAGAAAATTGAAGAGATGGGCAAATTAAGAGAAGATTTAGCTAAATGTGAACGTCTGAAGAAAGAACTGGAGGTTCAAAATGTCACCTTGCTGGAACAGAAAAATGACCTGTATCTACAACTCCAAACAGAACAAGATGCCGTTGCTGACTTGGAAGAGAGAGTTGAAAAACTTGTCACACAGAAAGCTGACTTTGAGAGTCAGATTAAAGAAATGGAAGAACGCCTTCTTGATGAAGAAGATGCAGCTGCTGAATTAGAAGTAATTAAAAGAAAAATGGAGGGTGAAAATGATGAACTCAAGAAAGACATTGAAGATCTTGAAAACTCTCTTGCTAAGGTAGTGTATATTTTTAAGTTGGATGTATCGTTATGCAGAATTTCATTGAACAGAATCATAAAACGGCATGCTTGTAAAACGTTTTTCTTAGGCATTGAATATTTTAAGTCAGGATTTATAAAATTCAAAATTGGAGTAAAACCCTTTTCAGTACTGTCATATCTCATAAATGATCAGTTTTAATTTTGTTCTCTGCTATTATAAAGACTGTTCTTTGTCTTTAGTTGTTTTCGCTATGGTTTTATCGGTTTTCTTTGTCTTTAGTTGTTTTCGCTATGGTTTTATCGGTTGTTCTTTGTCTTTAGTTGTTTACGCTATGGTTTTATCGGTTTTTCTTTGTCTTTAGTTGTTTTCGCTATGGTTTTATCGGTTTTTCTTTGTTTTTAGTTGTTTTCGCTATTTTCGCTATGGTTTTATCGGTTTTCTTTGTCTTTAGTTGTTTTCGCTATGGTTTTATCGGTTTTTCTTTGTCTTTAGTTGTTTTCGCTATGGTTTTATCGGTTTTCTTTGTCTTTAGTTGTTTTCGCTATGGTTTTATCGGTTGTTCTTTGTTTTTAGTTGTTTACGCTATGGTTTTATCTGGTTTCTTTGTCTTAAGTTGTTTTCGCTATTTTCGCTATGGTTTTATCGGTTTTCTTTGTCTTTAGTTGTTTTCGCTATGGTTTTATCGGTTTTCTTTGTCTTTAGTTGTTTTCGCAATGGTTTTATCGGTTATTCTGTTATTCTGTGTCTTTAGCTGTTTTCGCTATGATTGTATCGGTTTTCTTTGTCTTTAGTTGTTTTCGCTATGGTTTTATCGGGTTTCTTTGTCTTTAGTTGTTTTCGCTATTTTCGCTATGGTTTTATCGGTTTTCTTTGTCTTTAGTTGTTTTCGCTATGGTTTTATCGGTTTTTCTTTGTCTTTAGTTGTTTTCGCTATGGTTTTATCGGGTTTTCTTTGTCTTTAGTTGTTTTCGCTATGGTTTTATCGGGTTTTCTTTGTCTTTAGTTGTTTTCGCTATTTTCGCTATGGTTTTATCGGGTTTTCTTTGTCTTTAGTTGTTTTCGCTATGGTTTTATCGGTTTTTCTTTGTCTTTAGTTGTTTTCGCTATGGTTTTATCGGTTTTTCTTTGTCTTTAGTTGTTTTCGCTATGGTTTTATCGGGTTTTCTTTGTCTTTAGTTGTTTTCGCTATGGTTTTATCGGTTTTTCTTTGACATGATTTTTCATTGTCTATCTTCTGCGTCATTTTTTAAAGACATTTTAATTATTGCAGTCTGAACAAGAAAAGACTACCAAAGATAACCAAATTAAAACACTCCAAGATGAGATGGCACAACAAGACGATATTATCGCTAAGCTCAACAGAGACAAGAAGGGTATGGATGAAGACCACAAGAGGACTCTTGAAGCTCTGCAGAAGGAGGAAGACAAAGTCAATCATCTATCAAAACTAAAACAGAAACTCGAATCTACTCTTGATGAGGTAAAACAAAATAATCTAGTTTAAATTGTAGAAATAAACTGTTTACTAACACATGTATACGAAAATATGATATTGTTGAAATGGATGAAAATTATGTCAGGAATTCTATATTTAAAGTTTGAATACTCCCTTTAATAAAAATAAACTTTATTAAGTTTAGTCATTAAGCAATGCTATTCTGGGCATTTCAGGTGACCATGTTATTGTCAATCTTTTTTTGTAATACAGATTTGTTCCTGAAAGTTGGTAGACATAGCTATTAAATGGTGAATTGTTACTTCAACAGGAAAATTTATATTCATACTGCTTTAAAAAACTTTCGAAAATACAAATATATCATTAAAATTATAATAAGCTCCCTCTTGACAACATGTTTAATTATCCAACAACAACTCTAAAGTATTTAATTTTAGTTTCACATATGTCCTATTAAACATTATATGGGTCGATAATCTGGGTTGTCACAACCAATTTATTTTTCTTAATATTAAAATGTGTCAATATATGATTGTTAGATGGTCTTCAAAAGATTTAAAAATATGGGGTATTGAAATGAAAATAATAAAACAAATTGTCAATCGATAGTTGCATACATAAAAATGACGTTTTGGAGTAAAGCATTTATGCCATTTTAGCTCGAAGACGGTCTGGAACGTGAGAAGAAGGTCCGTGGTGATGTTGAAAAAGCCAAACGCAAAATAGAACAAGATTTGAAAGCCACACAAGAAGCCGTCGAAGACTTAGAACGTGTAAAGAGAGGATTAGAGGATGCTAACAGAAAGTATGTACCATAAAATAAATTAATAAGAGTTCCGAGTGGTGAAGTTGAAATCGTCCCTTCGAAATTTTACGGACCCCATCACAAGTTGGTTGGCCGTTATGCAATATCTCTTTCACAGATGACGACGGACATGTTCCAATCGTGGTAACCACAATCCCGTCCTCCTTTTACCCGAATGTGACCTACCGAATTAGACTTATCACAGGGTGTGTACTTACGTGAGCAACACGACGGGTGTCCCATGTGGAGCAGGATAGGTTTACCCTTCCAGAGCACCTGAGATTACCCCCGGTTTTTGGTGGGGTTTGTATTGCTCAGTCTTAAGTTTTCTATGTTTTGTTTTATATACTGTTGTTTTTCTTTTGGTCTTTTTTATTGCCATGGCGATGTCAGTTTATTTTCGACTTATGAGTTTGGATGTCCCTTTGGTATATTTCGCCTCTCTTTTACGAACAGAAAGTATATACCATGAAACAATTTAATACTAACAGAAAGTATTATCATAAAATTAATTAACACAATTATATTTCAACAGTTATATTAGTGATTGGATACAATTGTTCTTCAATTTACTGCATAAAGACATTTCAGGGATCAAAGTTCCAACTGATTCAAATGTATACAAATAAATTTTGTTTGTAGGAAAGATGTCGAAATGGCTGGTTTGAACGCTCGTTTGGAAGATGATCAAAGTTTAATTGCTCAGCTCCAGAGAAAGATTAAAGAACTTATGGTAAGAACATTTCAAGTGTAGCTATCAAACTTTTTGTTGTATTAGACCGTTTTTGTAATGTCTACTTTGCATGTGTGTGAATTCGTTGTGAGCTGGTCAGTTATTGCTATAGGATAGAGCAAGGAGAGTTTGAAAAATCTCATAAATTGTCAGCATTGTGTTACTCTAACATAGAAAACTGTCAATATCCATAAACACTGAAAGATCCCTCTTTTAAAGCCGATATCATTTGATCACGATCGGTATGTCCACTAGTATCCCGTTTGAACGTCTGATCGAGTATTATATTTGTACCTTTTAAAACGCCTGTTGATTTTCAGAAATAGCGTATCATTTATTGCAATGGTAAATATTTGTGAATTTAGGCAATATGATAAAAGTAAACTAGTAAAATTAATATGCACATGCATCAGAATTCTTTCTACATGTTTATACACTTAAAAGCGTGTCTGCAAGGGGAAAAACAATAGTCATCAAAATTATTCTAGGCTGCAATTTCTGTAATTGTCAGAAATATTATGTATCGTGACAAAGCAAATTCCTAATAGTCTAGTATACCAGACGTCAAGAATATCATAACGTTAATCAGGCGTAGAATCATAACTATCAATCAATGAAGAAGAAGGAGGGATCTTATCTTGGTTGCTATAAAAGGAGAGCACGTACGTAGCAGTAACACGAGAACATTCCTCTTGAGGTACAGAAGGGATGGCATTTATGTATTTGTGAGCACTTCCTGGTTAACCAATATCTTCCGCACACACATTCATGAACTGACATGACCCCTCTATATAAGACATGTGTGGGCTATACATTGTTGTTTAATCTATCATCTAGATGCTTCACGTGGTTGTCATGGAAATGACATTGAGGTATTATCAATAGCTTCCGCATACACCTTTAAAGGTCGATGCCAAGTTAATGATAGGTAGTTAGTGTGCTGATACAAAAGTCGTTCATTGTTCTTTCGGACTTAGCAGTGTGTTGTCTTGGAGGTTTTTGATACAGTTGGGTATAGAGCCGGAGGGTTGCCTTGAGTTGCAACTTTAATCAGTTTAGTTTTGGTTAGACATAGTATGTCTGAAACTAAAATCACTGTAACATCCACAATATCTTCAGAAGAAAAACCAGTTGTAGCAAAGGAAGAATCAGCCAAAGTAGAGAGGATCCCAACACCAGACATAATCTCCGAGCCACCGGCCCCTACAGCGGCCAAGGTGACGACGGTGACAGAGAAAGCAACATCTAAAGCATCAAGCTCACAACTAGCTCCCAAAATGAGCTCCTCTCAAACCACCACAAGAACAACTAGAACTTCAGTAGGTAGAAGTGGTGACTATGAATCTACAATTGGACAATTGACCAGGGATTATCGAGGCACCAGTCCGGCTGTGTTGGAAGGCATTGCGTCACATCCTATTCTCTATTCGAAGACGTTTGATTCAAAAATAGGTCGTCAGAAACTTAGTGCAAGGAGTAAAAAAATTCTGCGCGATACCTCGGATTTAGCTATTGTGGCCCCAGGATTGAAGAATCTGTTAGAAGTAGGATATAATTTAATTGTGTTGCTTCAAAGCTCAAAGTTGCTTTTGTGTTGTGTTGGCTTAAGCTGGTTTGGTACTGAATGTTCAACAATTCAAGGTAAAGCAATCTTGTAGCATGCATTCTAATTTTTCAGGTTCATAGCTATAGGCTATATTTAAGATTAACACAATCATGGCTATTATACTGGGGGGAAATCCTGAAATTTTCTAACGCAGAAAGACATCATTCACATTTTTCGCCTTCTTTTGACTACGAAAATAAGGCAAAAGGTATTCAGACCTTTCCAAATATTACCGTTAAGATTAATAATTAAGATAATGCTTTAATAAGTGTGTTATCTGCACGGCTGTTAAATTTTTGTACCGTTTCTACGTATTTATGCATCCTTGGTCTGACGCACAAAATTTATAATGTTATTTTCTTTTGTAACACAGACAATGTTTTGCAAAAATTTGGAATGAGAAAAATGTTCTACTTTGTTTAAATACGTTTTTTGTTTTCAACTAGCAAATTAAATTGAATGCCATATATTTTATGTAGCTTTCAGCTTCTTTAACTTCATGCTTACTGAATGTATATGTTGTGTGTGTTGTAATTGTTTTGACGTATGTATCTACAAGGCATTCGGCAACATCAGTTAACAGGGATAGAAGATACCAAGGGGGGATTCAAAAACCATAGATCGAAGGAAAACACCATGACCAAAATAAAAAGACAAACAACAGTCCATAAAACACCTCAGAAAACTGAAGGTTGGACAACACGAGCACCGCCAAAATCCGAGGGTGAAGTCAGGTGCTCAAGAAGGGTATGCAGTACTAGGGGCATCCATTGTGTTTTTCATGACAAGTGAGATGTTAAGTCGCATTTGGTGAGTCACAATTTAGTTAAAGAGAACGTCAAGTTATACAAGCGACTTTACAATATTACTACACAAATGCACGCCATTTTAGACGATTTTTTTTATACACCAATATCAGGTTCATGGTAAAATCTTGTTTCAGAAGCAATAAATGAAATCCAGAACATACAGATGTATATTATATTTTCTTTCAAATTAAGGGCCAAATTCTGCAGCAGATATTATTTGCTAGTTTTCTAGTTATTTTTGATTGATGAAATGTTTATATGCTAGCTCTGCTAAGTAAAGTCATGCAAGTAGAACTTGACTTATTGCGTATGCCATACACAAAACATCTTGAAAGGGATAGTTTTGCAATAATACACAACTGTGATGATCAACATGATTTTCAAACTATAAATACATACTTTCGCATTAATCACCACCCCCCTTTTTTCCTTTTCCCAATTAAATAACTGGATATGTCATATAATTAATAAAGCTAATGTAACAAAGGTAAATGTTAGTTTATACGTAACCATGATAACATATGCGAGGAAGTATATTTTTTTTAATTCACACATTTTCAATTTAAAGAAAAAAAATGTGTATTTAGGGTTGAATTAGGCCCTCATGTTCCTTAATCGACTGAAAATAGACAGCTTTTTTGTTATTTACATCATGATTATAAATGCATATGACATACAACAATTGTTCAATAATAAACATAGTATCGGCATATTTACGTTACATGCATATCGATTAAGTAACAGATACAAACAATATAATTATATTATGATTATTAATACGTGTAACAAACAATAATTGTTCAATAATAAACATATTATCGACATATAATAACATTTTAAGCATACCCAATCACTTACCAGATAAATACAATATAACACTGATTATTAATACATATAACAAACAATAATTATTTATCAATAAACATATTATCGACATATAACAACATTACGAGCATGCCAATTAAGTAACAGATACAGACAATGCAATATAATTATGATAATTAATAGATATAATAAGCAATAACTGTTCAATAATATGTAAATATTATCGACATATATAATAATATTTCAAGCATACCCAATCACTTAGCAGATACACACAATACAATTTTACACAGATTATTAATATTAAACGATAATTGTGCTGATGTGAACACGAGGTGCACTGCTGGACATAAAAATAATAATAATAATAAAAATTTAAAAAAGTTCTCAAGAGTACTTGTATTTTTGTTATTAATGCTATTTTCATTTGTCTATTATAATATCTGTCACGTTGTATATTGTACAATGTCGCATGTTTGTTGCTTATATAATCATAATTGTTAATTGTAAATGCCCTTGTGGGACCCTGATTGGAATAATAAAATATTTGATTAGATTTGATTTGATAAATACATAACAAACAATAATTATTCAATAATAAACATATTATCTACAAATAATATTTGTACATATGCCATGGTTAACAAATGATGCTTGTTTATGTCTATATCTTGAACAAAAATATTTTGCTTACATTAACAAAAGTTGAAAAGTTCATTTAACAAATGACAGATGCAAAATTTGTTAGAAGTCAAACTCAATCCTGTAAATTTTATCTATATACTAATCTAAGAATCATCTTAGAATCATCGAAATTATTTTATCTTTGGAAAGTTGAGACTGCTGCGTTTCTATGTGAATCAATCACTGATGACTCACGTCTGAAAAACTCTTTAAATTTTACAGACAATTGCACACTTACACATTACTTCTAGTGAAATAGCTGGAATATTTGTGCTCTCTAATGAACAATTGTTCCATTTTGCATATCATTTAACATCACTGGAATACATTAGCTCTAATTCAAACTATGTCTAATACCACGTCATCTAAATTACAGGCCAGAATTGAAGAACTCGAGGAGGAACTGGAAGCAGAAAGAGCTGCCAGAACTAAGGTTTGTCCATTTTTAATAACTTTCAAAATGTTCATATACAAATCTTTATTTCAGCATATACCCGTTTTGTTAATGAATACTTTTTGTATCAACTGAACAAAAGTTCAATTGTTAAGGTCAATAGTTCAATAGATCCTTATGTTATTGGGTATCCAATGTTTAGTTTTATATTCTTGACAATTAATATTTTGCAGAATTAACTTTTAAATGTTTTTGTAACATAAATTTAAACATTCATCTTGTTTTTAAAGGTAGACAAACAACGTGCAGAAATTGCTCGTGAATTGGAGGACCTAAGTGAAAGACTCGACGAAGCTGGGGGTGCTACCAGTGCACAGGTATATTGCTCATCATTCTTACATAACTCATTCTTTAATTTGTCTTCCATCTGCCTCTGCAACAGTTAAAAGGTTTTGTTTTTTGTTTTTTAATTTATAATACTTGGACTCAAAATACCAGGTCGAAAAATTTGTAACATTTATTAACTTAGTATGGTTGTTGTGGTAGTGTTTTTCATAAGCACATGCAAGAGAGAGTGTTTGCTGTCCTTGATTATTTCACTGGAAATTTGTCGATTAATCTTGTGTATCTATAAAGTACCTGCAATTAATTTTTAAAGCATTTTTGTTGTTGTTAGAACTGCAAATTTATATCGCTCCCTCAGCGTAATACGAACTCAGAAGTTATATATATATATATATAAATATATATATGTATATAAATATGTTATAGCTTGAATTGAACAAAAAGAGAGAACAGGAACTTTTGAAATTACGCCGTGACTTGGAGGAATCCACTCTCCAACATGAGGCCCAAGTATCTTCCCTCCGTAAGAAACAACAAGACGCTGCTAATGAAATGGCTGACCAGATCGACCAACTTCAGAAGGCCAAATCCAAGTGAGTCACCATCCTATCAACTATTTATATTTTCAATAATGGTTTACCCATTTCAAAAAAATATGTGGGATGACTGTGGACCATGACCAATCAATATCACTGAAGACACTACCGTATTCGATATATCTTGACGTTTCCATGCTTTTACAAAACAGCTGCTTTCACATTGCACATGTAGCATTACAATTCATTTTATTAATCTTAAAAGTAAAGTAAAGTAAAGAAAAGTAATCTTTATCTAAAGTCCAGTTTTTCATATATACAAATTAACATAGAACATGAACACGACAAAAGGAAGTAATGTTGATCATTCATTTTATTAATCTTAAAAGAAAGTAATGTCCATTGATCAAAAAGAAAGTAAGGTTTGTCAAGCAATTGGTCCACAGATGTAAGCCTAGAATACCCTACACCTAGTTTTATATACTTTATAGAATACTTAGTATACCTAGCAGTAACATTACTTAGTGTGTTAATAGAATTATCAATACTATAACCTGTGTTTTACCTATATATTACTTCATCCTAAACAATAAACACTTTCTTGATGTATTTGCCTACCCATTTGATTTTCATTCCTGTGTGATTTTCCTCATGTGTGTTTTCCTTCCTCAATATAGAACTGAAAAGGAGAGGCAGCAATATAAGAGTGAATGTGATGATCTCCAGTCTCAACTTCAACACTTAAGTAAAAACAAGGTAATAAAGACGTATAATTTCATAGCTTTTAACCAGACTTTACCATTCAATAAATTGTTCATGTACAAAATAGAAAATATAAGATTACAGAAATATCTTTAAAGAAACGATGTAAACATGAATATAATAAATCTGATGAAAAGCATTTAAAAGTATTACTGGATTAATTCTGTGATGGGATTACATATTATTTTTTTTGTGTTAACAGGGTGTTTCAGAAAAGATGGCCAAATCACTTGAAAACACAATTGCTGAACTCCAACATAAATGCGATGAATCCAATAGGAACGTGAACGACTTGAATAGCCAGAAAGCCAAGATGCAGGCTGAAAATGCCAATATTGTCCAGCAGTTAGAGGACGTTGAACATCAGTGTAGTGCTATTACCAAGGAAAGAAATGCTTTGCAAGCACAACTTGATGAAATGAGAGCATCCTTAGAGGAAGAAACCAGAGTAATTATTTTCAAGTTTTTGTTTTTCTGTTTAAACCAAATGATGTTCAGTAACAGGAGAATTTATAAAAAAAAACTTGATTATCAGTATTTTAAAATCTTTTATTCTCAAATCTTCTAGTTATTCTAGTTCAGTAAGACAACACTTCATTTTTACGTTTGAAATAATTCATCTTTTTCTTTGCCGTTAAGAAACTCCAGAACACTGTTATACATTGAAACCAATAATTATGTGATGAAATTGCTTAAATTACACAGGCACGCCAGAAACTTCAGGGTGACATCAGGAATCTGAACTCAGATTTGGATAGCTTGAGGGAATCTAACGAGGAAGAGCAAGAGGGAAAAGCAGAACTCCAGCGTCTTTTGTCAAAGGCCAACAATGAGGCTGCACAATGGAGAGTCAAATATGAAAGTGAGGGGGCAAACAAAGCTGAGGAACTTGAAGAAGCCAGGTAAGTTTTCTATTCAGCAATTGAGACTAGAGACAAGGGGCTAGATATATTCTATTCTTGGTCAAAAGAAGCTTGGTATGTTTGTTTTACTCTGTGATAGAGGTAATATATCTTTTGTTAATTGAATATGAGAGCCTTTATGTGTTTCCTGACCCTGTAATTGAGGATATGCTCTCTTTTTCTGTATAATAAACTATGTATGCCATCAGGGAGACTATATATGTTTTTTCCAAAGAATCTTAGCGTATTTTGTTATTTTTGTTTCTCTGCAAAGAGACCTGGTCACTTGTTTTGCAAAAGCGGATGTGGTATGTTCCGCTCGCTGCAAAGGGATATTGTGTTTTCAAATGGTGTAGATCAGCTTAGGGGTGTTATGTTACTATCCAATACAGCAGGTGGTGAAGACACAAGAATTAAAGTGTACCCAAAATATATAGACCATTTATCTGAAACGCAAAAAAATTGCGAGTTTGTGATTGGCACACTGTTTTTTTTTTTTTTTAGACCCTGAAACATTTGGTTTATACTATTTACATTTCACTTGTAGTAATAAATCTGTATGGTTAGAACCATGGGAATAAGAAAATATTCATTAAAAGATGGTTTAAAAAAATTAATTTTCAGACGTAAACTGCAAGCTAAACTGCAAGAGGCCGAACAGAACGCTGAAGCCGCAAATGCTAAAGTGAGCTCACTGGAAAAAGCAAAGAACAGGCTCCAAGGTGAACTTGAAGACTTAGGAATTGATGTCGAACGAGTAAGTATTCTCAGTGTTACTTTACTTATTGCTTCTGTAAACATCTTATAATTCAAGTAACATTAACACAGAATATTTCTTGTTCCAAGGCTTTATTTTGGGATTCGTATAATTTCTATCAACTGTGTATTGACTATTGAGACTGTCAGTAATTCATATTTAAAAGGATGATTTGCTGAAAATTAATATTTAATTGCGAACTTTTTTTTATTGATATACATGTTTCTTGCTTTAAGTTCACCCCGGATTTTGGTTGGTTCGTGTTTTTTCATAGCTTTTTCGACGATTTGGGAGTTTTGAAGTATATTCCGCCTCTTTTTTAAGGCTGATTTATTGATTTACTCTTTTAGGCCAATGCTAACGCTAATGCCCTTGAGAAGAAACAACGTGCTTTCGACAAGACCATCCAAGAATGGCAAGCAAAGGTTACTGACCTTCAGTCTGAACTTGAGAATGCACAAAAGGAAGCAAGAAGCTATTCTGCTGAACTTTTCAGATGTAAAGCTCAATATGAAGAATCTCAAGATTCAGTTGAGGCTCTGAGAAGAGAAAATAAGAACCTTGCTGGTAAGTCAAATATTAAATATGTTAAAACCTTGCTAGTAAGTCAAACATTGAATATGTTAGAACCTTGTTAGTAAGTCAAATATTAAATATGATTTAGTAAATGCAAGTTTTGTACACTTTGCCGTTTTTATCAGAACATGAAAGTTTATTAGGCATTAACAATGTAATTTTACGTTATCATTTTTCCATTACGTTGACAATTTTACCACAGTTAATTGTTTTATTTCAGAGGAAATCCATGAGCTTACAGAACAATTAAGCGAAGGTGGCCGAAGTGTTCATGAGGTCGAGAAAATCAAGAGACGTCTTGAGATGGAGAAAGAAGAACTTCAAGCTGCTTTGGAGGAAGCCGAATCTGCCTTGGAACAAGAGGAGGCTAAAGTTATGCGTGGACAACTTGAAATTTCTAATGTTCGAAGTGAGATTGAAAGGAGACTGCAAGAAAAAGATGAGGAATTTGAAAACACACGGTAAGTAATCTGCAATCAATAGTAAAAATATCATGATTCGAGATGGAAGCAAAATATTCAACATTGATAAAGGGAAGAAGGGAAAAATATAGGAATGTAATATTTTATATCTTTTATGTAAATACTTTAGCGTCAAAGTATCACACCAAAACAAAATCACTTACTTGAAACGAAGCCATCCTAATTATCTTTTGTTTTAACTTTTAGTCGTAACCACCAAAGAGCTCTTGATTCCATGCAAGCAAGTCTTGAAGCTGAGGCAAAGGGCAAAGCTGAAGCAATGAGGATCAAGAAAAAATTGGAACAAGACATAAACGAACTTGAAATCGCATTGGATTCTTCCAATCGTGCTAAGGCAGAACTTGAAAAGAATATCAAGAGATACCAACAACAAGTTTCAGTAAGTGTTTAAAAATGGCATTTGCCTATCACAAGTTGTGCCTATCCCAAGTTGTGCCTATCCCAAGTCAAGAAGCTATTCAGTGGTTGTCTATAGTTATTCTAAATGATTTTGTCATTTTGGGAAATCGTGATGATGGAGGATCTTTGATAGTCTTGATATTATACACAACTTTTAAGTTAAATTAGAGCTGATCATATTGAATTGACACCGGTCTTTTGTTGACGACTGTATGTTAAGCTCCTGATGCACATTTTTTTTTGTCGTAAGGTTGCTGTCTCATTGACGATTACCCTAAATCGCCTTTGATTTATAAGCAATACTAGTAGTTTTTTTAACTACATTTACTTAAACAAAGTACCAACAAATTTTATTATGTAAACCAAACTTTGATTTAATCTTTCAATCTACAACTCAAAGCTTACTATTGGAATTGTTTGAAGGTAGATATATATTCATACTTCGTATATTTTTTTTTATAGGAAATGCAGAGACAGATTGAAGAAGAACAACGCCAGCGTGAAGAAGTTCGCGAATCATATAACATGGCTGAGAGAAGATGTAACATGCTTTCTGGTGAGGTAGAGGAACTTCGTACAGCACTTGAACAAGCCGAGAGGGCTAGAAAGGGAGCCGAAAACGAATTATTTGAGGCTAACGATAGAGTTAATGAACTATCTGCAGAAGTCCAATCAGCCCAAGGTCAGAAAAGGAAATTGAAGGGATATTCAGGCAATGCAGAGCGATCTCGATGAGATGAACAACGAAGTTAGAAACGCAGACGAACGTGCCAGGAGAGCAAATGATGATTCCGCAAGATTGGCAGATGAATTAAGAAGTGAACAGGAACATAGCCAACAGATCGAGAAATTCCGCAAGAGTTTAGAGAGTCAAGTCAAGGATCTCCAGGTCCGACTTGAGGAGGCCGAGGCTCAGGCTCTCAAGGGTGGAAAGAAGATGATTGCCAAGCTGGAACAACGAGTAATATATATATATATATATAAATATTTCGAAACTAAAATTATATTGACTGCCTCTTGAATTTCAATTTGAAATTAGATAAAGCAAAATAAACAATTAACCCTACGAATAACAATTTGCAAATTAATGAATTGTAATATGACGATTTCCTTTGATTTAAGATATAACCCTGTTCAAAGAAAAACCAAAATAGAACTAGAAAATAGTTAAGCGATTATCATGGCGATTTGCTTATCGTTGAGGTAAAACGACTTTTTTTTACGTTTAAAATTATTACTTTTAAAGGTACGTGAGTTGGAAGGTGAACTCGATAGTGAACAACGTCGTCATGCTGAGACACAGAAACATATGCGCAAGGCAGATCGCAGACTTAAAGAAATTGCCTTCCAAGCTGATGAGGACCGCAAAAACCAAGAAAATCTTAATGAAATGATAGAAAAACTCAACGGCAAACTCAAAACATACAAACGTCAAGTTGAGGAAGCTGTAAGTATTTGTTACTCAAAATATCTTATTTAATGTAAAATGCTTTTTTTTCTCTCCTAAACTTGAGTACAGTTTAAAATTTATTTATGTGTATATACCATTTAAGATCAGTCACTGGCGACCTATGTAAAAACAGAATTTAAAATTAAATTGGTTTCATTAAATGGCTTATACTTACACATAAAATATAATTCCAAGAAGATTAAACATCGCATTCACTGTAAAAACGTAGCTCGGTTGTTTTGTTTGGACACTTTAACAGTTAGGTATAAAAAGAATAGTAGATATTTTATCATCGGTACAAGGATATCATTCGTAAATATAAATCAACATGCAGACATCTTATACGTTCAGGTATTTCACATCCAATATTTTATGGTAATATTCTTTACAAAGCACAAAATGTCGGCATTCACCTCAAAAGCTAACCAAACCTTTAAACAGACTTATTCGGAAAGGATATAGTTACGATACTGTTGTCAAGTCATTAAGGATTGCATATTTTGGTATTAATATTGAATCACTCATAGGGTTTTGCATCGAAAATAAACACATGTATTCGAAAACCAGTTGTTGGCATGATACGGGTTATGTTCTTCTCATATATTTTATGATGGTATGATACTAAACCCTAACGGGAGGGATTGTACTTGATTTTCATATGATGAAGACATAATCAGTTTAATTGAGGTCTGGAGCTGGCATGTCAGTAACTGCTAGTAGTCCTTTGTTCATGTATGTATCATTGTCATTTTGCTTAGTTTCTTTTGTTACCTATTCTGACATCGGACTCGGACTTCTTTTCACTAAGTTTTACTGTGCGTATTGCTATGTGTTTCTTTATTCTACATTGGCTAGAGGTATAGGGGGAGGGTTGAGATCTCACAAAACATGTTTAACCCCGCCGCATTTTAGCGCCTGTCAGGAGCCTCTGGCCTTTGTTAGTCTAGTATGTTTTTTTATTTTAGTTCATTTATATGTTTTGGAGTTTAGTGTGACGTCCATTTTCACTGAACTAGCACACAAGTTTAGTTAGGGGCCAGCTAAGGACCACCTCCGGGTGCGGGATTTTCTCGCTGCATTGAAGACTTATTGGTGGCCTTCGGCTGTTGTCTGCTCTTTGGTCGGGTTGTTGTCTCTTTGACATATTCCCCATTTCCATTCTCAATTTTAGATTATTCATGTCAATTTGCTAAATATGTGCAATACAGATAAAGGATTAAACTTTTACTTTTTACTTTTTTTACATATTACAGGAGGAGATTGCTGCTATTAATCTAGCTAAATACCGAAAGGTTCAACAAGAGCTCGAGGATGCTGAGGAGCGAGCAGACAGTGCCGAAGGTTCTCTGCAGAAACTCCGTGCTAAGAACCGTAGCTCGTAGATTCTTAATTTTGGTCCCGTTTTCAAATTGGTCTACATTAAGGTCCAAAGGGTCCAAAATTAAACTTAGTTTGATTTTAACAAAATTGAATTCTTAGGGTTCTTTATATGCTGAATCTAAACATGTATTTAGATTTTTGATTATGGGCCCAGTTTTCAAGTTGGTCCAAATCAGGGGTCCAAAATTAAACTTTGTTTGATTTCAACAAAATTGAATATATGGGGTTCTTTGATATGCTGAATCTAACCATGTATTTAGATTCTTAATTTTGGTCCCGTTTTCAAATTGGTCTACATTAAGGTCCAAAGGGTCCAAAATTAAACTTTGTTTGATTTTAACAAAATTGAATTCTTAGGGTTCTTTCATATGCTGCATCTAAACATGTATTTAGATTTTTGATTATGGGCCCAGTTTTCAAGTTGGTCCAAATCGGGGTCCAAAATTAAACTTTGTTTGATTTCATCAAAATTGAATATATGGGGTTCTTTGATATGCTGAATCTAACCATGTATTTAGATTCTTAATTTTGGTCCCGTTTTCAAATTGGTCTACATTAAGGTCCAAAGGTCAAAAATTAAACTTAGTTTGATTTTAACAAAATTGAATTCTTAGGGTTCTTTGATATGCTGAATCTAAACATATATTTAGATTTTTGATTATGGGGCCAGTTTTCAAGTTGGTCCAAATCAGGGTCCAAAATTAAACTTTGTTTGATTTCAACAAAATTGAATATATGGGGTTCTTTGATATGCTGAATCTAACGATGTATTTAGATTTTTGATTTTGGGCCCTTTATCAACTTTGTCCACATTGAGGTCAAAAGGGTCCAAAATTAAATTTTGTTTGATTTTATCAAAATTGAACTCTTAGGGTTCTTTGATATGCTGAATCTAACCATGTATTTAGATTTTGGATATTGGACCATAATAGGTGAATGTCAATTTAAAATTTTTAAGTTCTTAGACCATATTCATTCTGTGTCAGAAACCTATGCTGTGTCAAATATTTAATCACAATCCAAATTCAGAGCTGTATCAAGCTTGAATGTTGTGTCCATACTTGCCCCAACTGTTCAGGGTTCGACCTCTGCGGTCGTATCAAGCTGCGCCCTGCGGAGCATTTTATTTTAACTATATTTACTTAAACAAAGTACCAACAAATTTTATTATGTAAACCAAACTTTGATTTAATCTTTCAATCTACAACTCAAAGCTTACTATTGGAATTGTTTGAAGGTAGATATATATTTATACTTCGTATATTTTTTATAGGAAATGCAGAGACAGATTGAAGAAGAACAACGCCAGCGTGAAGAAGTTCGCGAATCATATAACATGGCTGAGAGAAGATGTAACATGCTTTCTGGTGAGGTAGAGGAACTTCGTACAGCACTTGAACAAGCCGAGAGGGCTAGAAAGGGAGCCGAAAACGAATTATTTGAGGCTAACGATAGAGTTAATGAACTATCTGCAGAAGTCCAATCAGCCCAAGGTCAGAAAAGGAAATTGGAAGGGGATATTCAGGCAATGCAGAGCGATCTCGATGAGATGAACAACGAAGTTAGAAACGCAGACGAACGTGCCAGGAGAGCAAATGATGATTCCGCAAGATTGGCAGATGAATTAAGAAGTGAACAAGAACATAGCCAACAGATCGAGAAATTCCGCAAGAGTTTAGAGAGTCAAGTCAAGGATCTCCAGGTCCGACTTGAGGAGGCCGAGGCTCAGGCTCTCAAGGGTGGAAAGAAGATGATTGCCAAGCTGGAACAACGAGTAATATATATATATAAATATTTCGAAATTAAAATTATATTGACTGCCTCTTGAATTTCAATTTGAAATTAGATAAAGCAAAATAAACAATTAACCCTACGAATAACAATTTGCAAATTAATGAATTGTAATATGACGATTTCCTTTGATTTAAGATATAACCCTGTTCAAAGAAAACCAAAATATAACTAGAAAATAGTTAAGCGATTATCATGGCGATTTGCTTATCGTTGAGGTAAAACGACTTTTTTTTACGTTTAAAATTATTACTTTTAAAGGTACGTGAGTTGGAAGGTGAACTCGATAGTGAACAACGTCGTCATGCTGAGACACAGAAACATATGCGCAAGGCAGATCGCAGACTTAAAGAAATTGCCTTCCAAGCTGATGAGGACCGCAAAAACCAAGAAAATCTTAATGAAATGATAGAAAAACTCAACGGCAAACTCAAAACATACAAACGTCAAGTTGAGGAAGCTGTAAGTATTTGTTACTTAAAATATCTTATTTAATGTAAAATGCCTTTTTTCTCTCCTAAAGTTGAGTACAGTTTAAAATTTATTTATGTGTATATACCATTTAAGATCAGTCACTGGCGACCTATGTAAAACAAATTTAAAATTAAATTGGTTTCATTAAATGGCTTATACTTACACATAAAATATAATTCAAGAAGATTAAACATCGCATTCACTGTAAAAACGTAGCTCGGTTGTTTTGTTTGGACACTTTAACAGTTAGGTATAAAAAAATAGTAGATATTTTATCATCGGTACAAGGATATCATTCGTAAATATAAATCAACATGCAGACATCTTATACGTTCAGGTATTTCACATCCAATATTTTATGGTAATATTCTTTACAAAGCACAAAAATGTCGGCATTCACCTCAAAAGCTAACCAAACCTTTAAACAGACTTATTCGGAAAGGATATAGTTACGATACTGTTGTCAAGTCATTAAGGATTGCATATTTTGGTATTAATATTGATTCACTCATAGGGTTTTGCATCGAAAATAAACACATGTATTCGAAAACCAGTTGTTGGCATGATACGGGTTATGTTCTTCTCATATATTTTATGATGGTATGATACTAAACCCTAACGGGAGGGATTGTACTTGATTTTCATATGATGAAGACATAATCAGTTTAATTGAGGTCTGGAGCTGGCATGTCAGTAACTGCTAGTAGTCCTTTGTTCATGTATGTATCATTGTCATTTTGCTTAGTTTCTTTTGTTACTTATTCTGACATCGGACTCGGACTTCTTTTACACTAAGTTTTACTGTGCGTATTGCTATGTGTTTCTTTATTCTACATTGGCTAGAGGTATAGGGGAGGTTGAGATCTCACAAAACATGTTTAACCCCGCCGCATTTTAGCGCCTGTCCCAAGTCGGGAGCCTCTGGCCTTTGTTAGTCTAGTATGTTTTTATTTTAGTTCATTTATATGTTTTGGAGTTTAGTGTGACGTCCATTTTCACTGAACTAGCACACAATTTTAGTTAGGGGCCAGCTGAGGACCACCTCCGGGAGCAGGATTTTCTCGCTGCATTGAAGACTTATTGGTGGCCTTTGGCTGTTGTCTGCTCTTTGGTCGATTTGTTGTCTCTTTGACATATTCCCCATTTCCATTCTCAATTTTAGATTATTCATGTCAATTTGCTAAATATGTGCAATACAGATAAAGGATTAAACTTTTACTTTTTTACTTTTTTTTACATATTACAGGAGGAGATTGCTGCTATTAATCTAGCTAAATACCGAAAGGTTCAACAAGAGCTCGAGGATGCTGAGGAGCGAGCAGACAGTGCCGAAGGTTCTCTGCAGAAACTCCGTGCTAAGAACCGTAGCTCAGTTTCTGTAACTCGTACTAGTTATACTACGAGCACTGTAAGTAGAGTACTTTAATTGAATATTTGTTCATTATTTCATTTCATATTAATGAAAATTAAAGATTAAAAATTAGATAATTAGAACTTGAATATTGTTAGATTTTCCCATATATTTTAAAGTAATGTTCAAGCTTGTGTAACTTACAGCCAAACAGCAGGTTGAAAAGCATGGACAGATCTGACATCTAAAGAAGGTAACAATTCGTTGTTAACCCTATAAACTAGTTTACCTTCTGTGAAAATAAATGAGTACTTATTTTTATATTTCTTTCTGTAGCTCGAATAAGCCATTTAAGGCAGGTAGTTATTAGTTTGTGTGTTTTGCAGTGGTTTTATTTTTAACAAATCACTCATTGCTCCATCGTAACACTGTTCATTACATTTGTATCATTCTTCATTTTAATCCAGTTATTAATTTGGTGAAGTATGGTAGGCGGGTGGTTGGGTGGGTTTTCGACTGCCAACAGTTTCCGTCCAACCACTGAAGTATTATATTGACTTTTATTTCACTTCCAACCAATGATTTTCAAATTTTGATATGTTGATACGTATGACCGTATGGAAGTCAAGTACGATATTTACAATTTTCACTTTTGCCGTTAAGTAGTAATGGTTTTTGATAGATTGAAAAATGGCATTTATGTCGTTTCCGTGCAATTACTTATGAACTTTTCAACCGATGCTCATAAATTTTAATTTGCTGTTACTGATGACAAAATGGAGGTCAAGTTCCATATTGATGATTTTCACTTTGCCGTTCAGGAGTTATGGTCCTTGATAGACTGGAAATTTGCACTTTGTGTCGTTTCCGTGCAATTACTTATGAACCGTTCAGTCAATGCTCTTACAATTTTAATATGCTAATACTGATGACACAAACGTGGTTCAGTTTGATATTGACGATTTTCATTTTTGCTGTTCAGGAGTTATGGTCCTCTATAGATTGGAAATTAGGCATATAATGTGGCAGGTAAAAAAAACCACATAGAAGTGCTTTCAAAATACAGAAAACCCAGTTTGCTGTCAATTTGACAGCTCTTTGAGTTCCTTGTTTAATCTTGTGTATGACGTGTTTTGAGGCAGTCACACTTTTGCTTTTAACGTTTTGTGTGTCTATTGACATTTTTAACAATGTTAAAGTGATGGCTGATTTTTTTAAATGTTCTTTACCTAATTCTGCATTGTTTATTAGCTGAAGAACAGTCGATCTTACGGTGGGTGCTTAACTATCATTGTTCGCAATTAAAAAAAAAAACACACATTTTTTATCATAATTTGTTTCAACGTTGGAATTGATTTTAGTTATGGTTTATCATTTGCTTGCTTGCCTTCGTTTTTATTGATACGCAGAAACTTTTGATTTCTGCTTTTTATGATCGTTTTTATCTGGTAATACAATGCAAAAATAATTTTCATAACTTTTTGCGCTTGTGTTTTAGTTATTATTGTATTGTGTATTAAGATATTCCTTTTACTACTTATTTAGTCACGACTTTCATTATTTTTATTGTAATCTTGTTAATAGTTTGACATGCAGTCTGTTCTTAAGCTATATTTCTTTAAATTACTTGTTAATTAAACTTAGTGCAACTTCAGCATTCGGCAAAGGTAATGCTAATGCAACAAAATTGTGCTTAATGAAAAAATAATATATGACCTTGGTTCATTTACCTGTACGTGGGGTGCAGCTGCATTACTAAACTAGACTTGAAAAGATATAGACAATATGGTGCCAAAAAAATCCACATGGGATCAATTAACGAAAAAAGCAAATGTTCTTCTCTGTATATTTTTAATGAAGATGTTATGTATCCTGTCAGGTTTATTGTATGTTTCTCGCAATTAAAGACTTGATTATATTACCAGGTTTGTATCTCTGACGTATGTCAGAAAAGTTTCTATGACAACGAAGAAGTTTCATTCTATTTGTTCTAAAACTCATATTAATGAACTTCCTATTGTATGATATGTTTTTCTAATAAACATTTTTTTCTCTGTTTACAGCCAGCTTCAAGTCCGTCATTAAATTCTAGTAATTTGCTATCGCCTAGATCTGCATCTCGTGGAACTGGACTTTATCGTCGCTCTGTAACTCCTTCTTATGAGGAGGAAAATCATTATTGAATATCTACATATTAACATCTGACCAGCTACTACACAAGGAAAACAACATTCTTACCCGTGGAGTTGCCAGGATAATGTGGTTCATTGTTGACTATGATTTATTTATTTTATAGGTTTTATAGTTTTTAAATTTAATTTATTGACTGCAGTTTATTTTGGAACTTCATGGATTTATAACGTGTATATATTTAATATAGTATGATCCCTCATAATGATATATGTAACAGATACAACAGTTTCTGTTGTGCAATTTTTAAAATACATTAAAGCTGTGTAAGTCTAAAATAATGTGTTTGTTGTATGTTCATCTTAATACACAATGTATGTCCAATTTTAAACAGAAAAGAGACTCATTGGTGTATTGGAAAACTGTGATCTCTTGTTATACTGCACCCTAATCACATAAACGACTATGGCGATTAAACGTACCAAACAATTTAAAAGGTCATAATGCTTTTCAGTATGCTAAAAAAAGACTAATGCATTTATAGTACAACAAAAATAATCGTTGTACAGAAAACTTGGGAATAACATGAAATCATATATTGTACTTAGAGTTGAGTCATATTTGCTTTGCTGGTATGCTGGATTTGTTTTACCTTTTTTCAGTGTGGTTAGCCTCGAATTTACCTTTGTTTCTCTATTTCCCTATAGAAAACAACATTATAAAGCCATGCTACACTTTACAGATTACTATATCAAATAATACAGATTAAGAAACCGAAGTAGCCAATACGGAATAATCTATGTCACAAAGGAACATGTTCTCAACTGACATTTAAGATAAACAAAAGTTGCCCTTCCTAAGGACATGAGTTCATCTCATTTTAAATGTTTGCTCCACTATTATTATTATTATCATTATTTCATTATTATCATACTAGTTCAGTTTGGGTCCCCCGCAAAAGAAAAATATCGACAAAACAAATTCCTGGAATGAAAAGCATAAGTAATGCAGACTGGCTAAAGAAGCCCAAACTACCAACATTAAGCTATATAAGATAAAAGGAGACATGATCCAGATAAACTACATAGGAAATTAATATAGCCATTATCAAATCTATTAACTGTAAAACAAAATATCTGTTAAAATACAGATTTAGACAGCATGACAATAAAATAGAGTGACTAAGAGTTGCGTAATGTTCATCCATAACAATATATAAAAATATCACCGAATCAAGGAATAAAAAAATCACATCTACAATTTAAAGGGTCTCGTAGTATGGAACAAGCACAAGACGAAAAGGACATAAGACTGAGAAGACTCGGAACATTACGTTACTTAAATGCTAACATATTTGTACCATTTTTCTTATCAAGGATCATATCCCAACTAGATTATGTTAATCCAGTTTGCGATCCCTTAAAACAATATATATATCGACACATTTAATAGGTAAAAAAGATACACTACAAAACAACTTCCTTGAAAGAAAAACTAAACGTATGTAGATATGTCAAGGAGAGCTAAACAAAATATGATAAAGCAATACACGTGATCAAAATCAGAAGAAAGTGAGGTAAGACATGGCACAAGAACAACCTAGAAACAGTAATGAAACTAGACCGAACACTAAAGTTAGAAGAAAAAAAAAAGTATTAGAGCAGCAAAAGTATAACATAGATTTCCAGAGTATTTAGACATTGATGTAATGTACCATTAGTTAACAAATTTTTGAAACGGTAAGATGATTATTGGTTAGGCAGATAGCGAGATCTATTACGGAGAGTACAGAACCATCATGTGCCGAAAGTAAAAAAAAAAACACACACAAACGAAGAATCCGAATGAGAAGTTTGTTCCGACAATCATCCTCGTGTATCCTTATGTGTGTAAATATAAAAACAGGCATTGCTAACTTCAGCTTGCACCAAAATAAAAAAAAAAAAAAAAAACAGAAGTATTGAAAAGAAAGCCTAAATATTCTTATACAAGGAGGGCAACATAGAATTGGAACCTGAAAACCACTTCTGTATATTCATAACTGCGAAAAGATCAATCACAATATCTATTAAGTAAACAATGTCCAATGAACAAGTTTATTAAAAAACGTTAATGTGAACATGGAAGCATTATGATATAACACTTTCAAGACATATAATAGACACGCTAGTGTCCTTCATACCCGTTACTTGGAATCTTAGATTTCCACCAGGCAATATTTCGTTATCAGTCTATGAAAGTACTTAAAGCGCTTTAATTAAGAATATCGTTACAAGAAATTTTTAAACACTTTTAATAAATTTTACTGCAAATAAAGACCTATCAGTAACTTTTAAATGTCCATGTATTTTATTGATTGGTTGCTGTCTCATTAGAAATTTCTCACATCTCTTTTGATATGCTAAACATAATTATGGCACTTTTTTTACTTTAAAGATTAAATGGAAATTGAACCTTTACTCTTACCACAGAAAGAATTAAAAACCACAAATTTTGAAGAATTACATAAGGGATATTTTAGGAAACATTATTAACGAAACCTAAAAAACAAAGTCCCCAATATACATACATTCATATATCACACCAAAAATATAGCGTATCTTAAAGAGAACGACACATGGAAGCTTCTGAAAGGCTTTCAGCAAAGAACAAGGGTCCATAGACTACAATACAAACCAAATAACATAGTTGAAGGAGTCTTATTTGTGGGAAAGTGATTTAAGCTAACATGAAGTTTACTTAAAAATATTCGCTCTTTACATATCCGACACCTCCAGCAATGCAAAGTTTTAATTTACAGTTTGCGCCTTGGTTGGTGTAATTTGTTAATACGAAATAACTTATTAACTTATAGAATTAGCACTTTTTATATGATAATCAGACCAACATAGAGTACGTGCTTTATCTGATATTGTTTTAGGTGTTCTATGTGTGCCTGAAACAGCAAACTAAGCTGAAAAAACTAGCCGGAAGTGAGTTCAATCACATGATCACTTTCATATAGCCAACATGCTGGAATCTCAGATCGATTTTGAAAAAAATTATAACCTAACCATAACACATGGAACATTAAATAGAACTAGTTGATTGATTTTTAGAGTTCTGGCGTGCAGTGGCAAATATACTTAGAGCGAAGGCAATCATACAATAAATCAAATCGTTAGAACACAGGGATGAAGAGTATAGTTTTATTCGAACTGCGACTGGATTGAAACTTGGAAACATTGGTTAGACACAGAAATTTTGGTGACCTACGGGTACCTCAAAGTGTTTTTACACAGTTTCACTGACGTGTAGCGAGCTTGGCAATTATTACAATGGACATTGGAAATAAAATGTAAACACATTGAGAGTATCTGTTCATTTTAAGCAGGGATAAGCAATATAATATGTGGTAGAAAAATTGAACGATGAAGAGATGAAAGTCACTATTCTAAATTATTGATTATTCATTTTAACCTGCATCATTTAATTTAAAGTTTAAATGTAGATCTCCGGTGTCGAAATTGAGTGGCGTGCAAATTATGATAGGCAAATTAAGAATCCCAACCATACCCCCAAACACCAAATTCAAAATCTATATGGGTCTCCGTTCGTTACAGAATTACCATGCACCTATATTCTTTGAGTCTGTATAGAAAAGATTTTTTGATTTAAGAAATTTTCTTGTAATATTCAGGGCGATTTGTGTTTGATTTTTAGAAATATCCATGAGATTTACATTTTAAAACTATACAAGAACGAGTAAAACATGACCTTCATCTGCAAATGTTATCAGCGTAAAATCTGTTAGTTCAACTTATCCTAAAAATCATATAGTGATTAAGGTTATAATTGTTTGTTTGCTTTCATGTTGCAGTGAACGATGTTTCGCACTAAAGATAACAATAGTCAGAGCCAAAGATATCAGGTATGAGCAGATAGAGTGCATAAAAGGATTCATGAAAAACTGTACGCAAAAAAACAAGAAGCGGAAACATATGTAAGGATTAACGTGTTCGAAGGCTGAAAGTTTATAGTCACGTGTGCTATATATATGAAAGCTGCTACATCCGATAATGAAAAAAACATGCAAATGGATACATATACTTGGTAGACTATAATAAACCAACACAATTTTTTTAACCATAATCCAATAGTGAATAAGAATAATAAGAATAAAAATATAAACAAGGCAAGAAAATCCATGTTTTTGGTTAAAGCCAAGGTAGCTTCATTATGAAATCTTCCAATAGAAATTTCTAGTAATCTTTTGATAAAGAAGTTCAATTAGTTTTAACTGATAACTCGGAGATATCCTGTTTGAATAGTTTAGCTGCTATATATTTGTTTTCTTATATTGTTCCAATTGAAGGCCATTGATGGGCAGCATGACATTTATACACACAAAACAATACACTATGAAAACTTTATGCTGGATAAAATATTTACCCTTTGGAACCTGTTATTTCGATAACCGTTGAAACAACACAATCTTGGGCTGATAAAAACAAAATCTGCAGAATGGATCCATTTAACCTTCGAATGGTGAAAACTGACACCTTGTGTAAAAAAACTTTTATTGGTTCTTGCAAATAAAAAAGTGTCAAATAAAATTATTTTCATTTCTTCCTGAGAAATATTTTGTCCATCAGCGACATTGATCGATAGTTAAATTGGCTGTTCATGACTTATGAAAATAGCGACAGGTCCTCATAGTTCGAAAATCGTTACACTGCATCTGATGTAAAAGTACTCACTTAATGTCGAGCTAAAAACGAGATTTATCGAAATTAAAGTAAAGTTTTCTCTCCATGTGTCAACAGTTTATCCCCCCACCCCCTTTCACGGTGTTTGGAAATTAAGAATCATATACACACACAATTTCAATATTATACTATATTTTTAAATAATTTCAACTATGGCTCGCCGTATGGTATTCAACACTGAACGTATGCAGTAGGCTATAAAAAGGACCCTGCGTGGCAAAATGTGTAAATGAGTACAACATTGTCTGTTTTCTCATATCTTTAATTGACATCAGAAATGATGGAGATCTGAAGCAATAAATCAATCATTATCAATAATCATGTGGATATTCCTATAATGTGAAACCATTCAAACGAGAAAAGAAACGGCCTGATCTACAGACACAAACAACAATAAACGAAATACAAATATGGCAACTAAGAGTATGTATTGGAACAGACAGATACAGACTTGATAGTCAAGGAAAAGTTGTTGTATTACCTAGTAAAATAGAAAATGCCAGTTTTGCTCACTCTATACTGTTGTAGATATAACTTGTTTTCATGCCCTCTATCTAATATATAATATTAGAAAACTATATCTTATTACCTTAATAACCTTTTTAATAAGTTCCATAACTTGAAAAAAGTAACATAAAGATGATCTATTAATTTTGATAATGTCAAAATGATGACATGCAATTTTATTCTGAATTCTGTGGTTATCTGAATTCGATATTTGTAATAAGAAGGGCAAAAGATTTGAGAACAAATATTCAGGAACTGATTATGAAGTACATCACACAACTTAAACTATAATATAAAAGGAGAAGTGGTGTTAATGTTAATGAGACAGCAACACAACGACAAAAATAACAAAAGAACATCTATAGTATATATACAGCACTGAAACAATTGACAGGTGGCTAAACAAAGACAGCATTGAAACCATTGACAGGTGGCTACACAAAGACAGCACTGAAACAATTGACAGGTGACTACACAAAGACAGCACTGAAACCATTGACAGGTGGCTCCACAAAGACAGCACTGAAACCATTGACAGGTGTCTACACAAAGACAGTACTGAAACCATTGACAGGTGGCTACACAAAGACAGCACTGAAACCATTGACAGGTGGCTACACAAAGACAGCACTGAAACAATTGACAGGTAGCTACACAAAGACAGCACTGAAACAATTGACAAGGTGGCTACACAAAGCTAAGCTCTAAATCATCCCGAATCTATATAAAATTGTGAGAAACAATCAATTACCTGCCATCAATACCCAATTTCCAAATAAGGTGACCCGTCACAATTAAGGACAAAACCTGAACATTAAAAACGTTAATAATCTAAAAAGTTACCATCATTTACTACTTGAGGACATTTTTTAGTTTCCATATACAGGAGCCTAGAATTGACAATGTCGTCCGATTATAAGACAATGTTTACTTGAAAAAAAATTATCTCCAAAACGTTCAAGTAAATTGATGACCAATCAAATCGGTATATTTTAGTCGAAGAACCGTTTGCCTATCTGACTCGTGACGTCGTTCGGGTCAAGTACAGTCACCTGTGCAGATTAGCTAATATATACCATACCGTATTGATTGTTCAATAACTATTAATTATTGTTTGTTATATGTATTAATAATCATAATCAAATTGTATTGTCTGGACCATTAATTGAATGATACACTTGTATTGACTCCTTCAATTAGGTATAATAAAAATATTAGTATTAGTATTATCTTTATTTACAAAATGTTTACAATATTTAGATACAATTATACGTATATTATAAATAGAAGATGAGGACAAAGTAGAAAATACAAATGCAGTTATATATATCAATATGATTCCAAACAGCAAATATGTGATACAATTGCAAAATATATCATCTCAAAGTAATACAAGTTATTAAATCAAAAAAGTCATTTCTAAACTTCCCGAGAGTATAAACGTTTATATGTTCCTTAGTTGCTCAAGTCCTTAACATTAGTAGTACCAAGGAGGTGGTATAGAAGGCTATACAACCTCCTTGGTAGTACACAATGATTGCAACATGCAGCAACAACAACAGATGGCTAACGTTGTTTTCAATGCAAAATAATATCACTTTCAAATTTTGCTTTTATATCACAAATTGTTTGGGTAGAAGAAAATAACTGTTAAGTAGGGAAAATTTTTTTTTTTTTTATCCAATGTATTTATTTTGAATAAAACGAATGTTTTTGGATGAGAAGAAACCAGTATGATACATCGGATTTAACCACGGACATATTAATGTGAAGCATCATGCATAGAACACGAGAGGACCTCTATATAGTTGAAAACAGTCTTTTATTTAAAGTTATTGGCGTTGAACTGTACCTTTCAGTAACTACTTAGTTGTCTCATTGGTAATCATATCACACCTTCTTATTTTTATATTTATTTTAAGTCTTTTTATCCATACGCTTCAATAGACGGTTATAAAAGTAATGCTTTATTTATAAAGGTAAAATTAAATAAAGTAAAAAAGTAACCGATGTATATAAAACACACAAACAAATGTTAATTGCTGACCAAGTTTTTTTGAATAAAAATCTAACCGATCTTGTTTCTTTGGAGCCATATTACAGCCTATACTTAATATCTCCTTTAACTTTGACCAAATTAATTCTTTCATTTCCATAAAAAAATATATTTTGTTGTTGATAATTTTAAAACATGTATACTATTATCAGTTATGACTAAACGAGTAGTGTACGTTTGAAGAAACGGTATGAAACAACAGAAGAAATTTAACACTAAAACATTTCGTACATAAATATCATATATTCTATATTGTATATAATGTTTTCGGTATTTACATCTCGCAAGTACTTACACCTCACTCTGCAAATGACAGGAGTGAACAGGTATATAAATAACCAATTAAGTTAAACAAGATTGAAATTTGATTTCTTCCATACATCTTTCTTTTCTTGTATATAATATGTTCTCTATAAACAATTAGGAGTAGTAAAGCTGAACTTGTTTATTTGTATTTTACCCACTGTTTGTATGACGCGATAAACAGAAAGGACAAGGTCCCGCAAGGAATCTTTTGTTAATCAAAAGCAATATATGTGTCCTATTTCATAAGAATCTAAGAATCAAAATCAGAATATAGAGTATTATGTGTAATAGAGGAAGGTATCTTATACCACCTGTTTTACAATATTTGTTATTGCCGCAGCGAAATAATTACCGAGCATTATTTTTCTAAGACCGGAATATCATGGAGATTAAAAGCGATTACCTGCTTCAGATTTTAATGTCTACACTTGTGCGTGATCTGTCTATATTTACACATACACAGGTTTACTTAGTAAATGAAAGTAATACAATATTTATACATGTTGTTAAACGTTTTCGAGAGCAGGTCTGGTCTTACTGGATCTAATCCCTAGTTTCTGGTTTTACTCATTATTCCTGTTAAGCTATGCAGAGCAACAATCAATGTCAAATCTTTTTAATATAATCAAATATTATAGAATAGGTATACATGTATATATAAACCAGAACATTAGCTGTATTGTGCACTCGTACTTTTTTTTTAGCAGCCATTTAAGTTCTGACATATAGATCATTGATACCACATGTACTAAATTGTAAAGTATTCCCATCTTATTGATAGACAATTAGTTATTGCAAAACTGAGAGCAGATTTGTTTTATGTTGGCACGTTTGACAGCACGAAGAGTGAAATAAGAAATTTCTCTTTTTCAGGCTCTTAATTTTATACAATTAAAGAAAAGATGAACGACTAAGACGCATAACAGAGTAAAATGAAAGATGCTAGAAGTAACAGAAAGAATATGTACCAAACCAAAGCAAACATTATTTATGGCAAACTAACATATAATCCTCGAATATTTCATTAATTAAGTATTGTCACGAAAACATAAATATCACATGCTTATTGCAATGAGGTTAGACGATCCAAGGTCAAATAACTTATTTGTAGACTTGTTATAAATGGTTTAAAAGGCTAAATTTATTCCTGCATAAAATGAAATATATGTTGACAGATACTAGGAGCACATAAACAAGACTTGAAACAATTTGATACAAGATTTAAAAGTAGGAATTAAAGTTACAAATAACTTAACACGTTAAACATGATTCCTTTATGAAAGTAAACTACACGTAAAATACAAGATAAGCAGGTCAATATAAGAGATTCCGAATATCTGGTAAACCAGATTATATATTTTTTATGCAGAATAACGAATTTATTTCTTTTTCTATCATATTCATACTTTAAAGTGTACCTTAATTATTACATAAAGAAAATATTAATTCCATAATTCATATGTTAAGAAAATATTAAAAACAAATCATATTCCCAAAAATACGACATCCAGTGAACATAGGGTTAAAAGATTGTATACTTGGTAGTGAGGATCAGTGATTGACTGCCAGATGAAACATCAATATCTGGAGATAATTAACACCCCCGATGTATAATTTGGCTGTGCATTAATTAACATAATGTGAAAGTCGACGATAACCCAAATGATGACAAACACGTGGTTTACAGTAAGGTGATATATCCATATTAGTATTCTCATGGGTTTCCAAAAACCGATCAATGACAAAGATAAGCCAATCAGATAACTGGGAATTAATTGGTGTCCGTGCCTAAGTATAAAACTAAAGAAACTCTTGATCCGAGCACCAGAACAGCTTTAGACTTGTAAGTATAGTGTGTATCCCTTCATTCCGAAACCCTTATACCATTATACCTTTGTACTATATACACCTTTAATGTGAAAGTTTTAAGACTTTCAAGATTAATTTTCTTTCTCATAAATACTTTATGGAAAGGTAATGGAATCTAAAATCTTAATGTGATTTCTTTTCTTATGTTGCATTTGATTTGTATTATAGTACCGGTAACTCATGAATGAATGTGATATACCATATTGAAATGAATGATTTCCCTGGGAAAAAACCCTATTATCCCTTATAAACTCTGATTTTACACAGAAAACTAATCTATTAACACCCGTATAGCTTAATTTATAATAAATGTTCTTCTTCACAAACCCTTAACATTTAGCGCGATTCTTTGCAGAGTTATCTAGAGCTGTCTCTGCAAATCAACACGGACTTGTCCAGAGTATAAAAAGTCTCCTTAGCACTTTCGCTTTATCAAGATGTCGTCCCAAATTGACCCCAAAGATCCGGACTATCAATACTTAATGGTGGATAGGAAGAAATTAATGGCGGAGCAAACAAAGGAGTTTGATGGCAAGAAAATGTGCTGGGTTCCCGACGATAAAGAAGGATTTGTAAAGGCTGAAATTCAGTCCTCCAAAGGAGATGATATTACCGTAAAGTGTATCGAATCTATGCAGGTACAGTCTTTTATCCTATTCTTCACTGCTATTTTGCTTACTTGTGGATTCAGAACTGAAATTTCCATTTTTGATTAACGCGTAATGAGACTTAGATATGATATAGAACTGATTAAATTGAAAAGATAGAGGGACAATATATATGCAAGTCAAAATATAATTTTTTCATTTATATAAACCATTGAAAATTGAGAATACTCATGGTTTTATTATTGGATGTATGGTTTTATTATATGATGTCTTTTTTAAAATGCTTGTTATTGAAGCACAAGAAATGTGTTATATATATAATCATGTTATAATAATGACAATAATTCATAGTGTCCGAAAATTTTGACCTGTTTCTGTAAATATTCAATTTAAAGCTCGAAAATCTTCTGTGCATTTATATTTTATACATTTAAATAATTAACCACTTCGGAAGATCATATTGGTCATCTATTTTTAAACTGAAACTAATGTTATGCCGGCAAATCTATCATTTATTCACACTGACTCTCGATTCAATAACACAATCTTTTGAAGAAAGGTGGTTCAATTCCAAATAGAAACTCTAGGACGAAACTGTACGTCCCTTTCGTCGGTTCATGTTTTTCAAAAATGTGAAAACTATATACTGTAGTGAAAAATTAATGAATACGCTTGACAACATTTGTTTTGGACGGCTGTGATGTTAAAAAAAGTGTAATTTTACATTGCAACATAAAATGCGAATTGCTAGAAGATAATTCACGCGCGATATGTTGTAATCAAGTCCATCAAGAACCCCTGGAAATAGACATAATATGCTAATTTTCACGATCCTCAAAAGACGTAATATGCTAATTTTCACGATCCTCAAAAGACGAAATATGCTAAATTTTACCTTAAAATACAATTGTCTTGGAGATGCGTGTAATGTTTGCCGCTAGACGTTCAGCATTAACTCTACAATCAACCATGGTACTACAGACTATACTAAATAATGATGTTGTACTTCTTTACAGGACAGAACAGTTAAAAAAGATGACATCCAACAGATGAATCCACCAAAATATGAAATGATTGAAGACATGGCAAACATGACATATTTGAACGAAGCTTCTGTACTTCACAATCTGAGAGCTAGATATTCCAACTCACTTATTTACGTAAGTTTTCAAATCAATGAATATAGCAGAACACAATTATAAATTCTTCCCCGTTGCACTTTACATTAATAACTAATTAGAGTTTGATCCTAATGACAAAATAAGAAAAAAGCCTTTTCATCCCATGATTTTTGTTCTCTCAAACTTTGTGGCCATAAAATTACATTACATGTACTTTTCATGAGAATCAGCACTTAAATCAAATCAAATCAAATCAAATAATTGTATATTGGTGTAAATTCCAATACAGGAATGATACCAGCTGACATTTACAAAATACAAATACAAAAATAGACAAAAATAAACAAACACCAATATACAGAGACATATTTTCTCAATGATAAGAGACACATATTTTATATCTACACTGCGTGGAGGTGTTATTCATACTATATTATTAATTCAAGCTATTACAATAAGCTTTAATACTACAACAGTTCTTAACAACATTATGTTTGCTTTAAATGAATGTTCAAATCATATATATCGCTTATTCCAGCTACATATACAGTACAAATGTCAGTATCGTTACTTTTTAAAATGAAACTAAATTTATCTTATTCAGACATATTAACAAAAGATGGAACTATATCACTTAAATTACAGAAGAGTATATTTCTATAATTATGATTGGCTGAAAACAATCGCAAGGCATTCCAATATCAAATTGTTTTGGTCAATAAAATTCAACATGCATGACATCACGTGGTACTGATGACAATGTTAAAACTATGCATAGGAAAACAAACGAAACATTTGTTATAATTCGTAATTTCGAAGTTGCAGCATAAAAATGTAATCCGCGATTTATACAAAAAAATGAGCACACGATAAATGCTTTTACAAACCTATAAAATTACAAAAGAAGCATTCAATTCTTAATAAATTCATGAATGAAATGGACGAATCAGTGTACATGTATATAGGAATCATATAAGTAAAACATAGTTTAGACAAAATAATGTCGATTTATTTATAATTTACAGACCTACTCTGGACTTTTCTGTGTTGCCGTTAATCCCTACAGGCGTCTCCCAATCTACACAGACAGCGTTGTTGCTAAATTCAAGGGAAAAAGGAAGACAGAGATGCCTCCCCATCTGTTCTCTGTTGCTGACAATGCTTACCAGTTCATGTTACAAGATCGTGAAAACCAGTCTTGTTTGATTACGTAAGTTCTGAAAACACATGTTGCTGCATTTTTTATTATTTGGCCAGCTTAAAATCTTTTCTAGCTATAACGATGTGTACTACAAAAATTCTAAAGTACAGTTGAACAAAAAGTTTATTATTTTGACTCTTTTGTTGTCTTTCTCATGTACATATACATCATTCATTATGTTTTTTTACTCCTTGATCATTATTACTTCACATAAAATAATTTCTAGCTCTAAATATATAAATCGATTTCATGTAAATCAAATCACTTTCTCTTTTAGAGGTGAATCCGGTGCCGGAAAGACAGAAAACACCAAAAAAGTTATCATGTACTTCGCCAAGGTCGCCGCCTCTCTTGCGAAGAAAGATAAAGAAGAGGAAGACGCAGCCTCCAAGAAGGTGAATATTCATGCATGTTTAGCGGTATGGGTTTTGCTAGTTGTTGAAGGCTGTACGGTGATCTATAATTGTTAACTTCGACGTCATTTGGTCTCTGGTGGAGAATTATTTTCTAATTGGCAATCATACCATATCTTCTGACTTTTATATGTTCTCATTTATATTATTTTTCAGTTTGAACTGTAAAAGCATGTAAGAGTTGAAAATTAAATGCAATAGTCAATATCTATATGGAATTTGCTTAGCACTTACTTCTTTTCAAATTTTCAATTTAGGAATCCAGATTTCTGTTCATTATATATTAAAAGATATATTTGTACATTTGAAGGGTTCATTGGAAGATCAGATTGTACAGGCTAACCCTGTACTTGAAGCCTACGGTAATGCCAAGACTACCAGAAATAACAACTCATCTAGATTCGTAAGTATGCTCGAACTGCATACCGTTTAAACTTGTTATTATCGGCATTAAGTCTTTTAAAACCTGAAAATGCCAATAAATTCAAGATATATGTATATTTATCCACAAATAAAATCCAAGCGTGCTGAAAAGAGCTTTATACACCCATCAACTAATCAATCGATCGAAATATTAATCCTTTAATTTAACAAAAGCTCAATGAATTTTGTCAAAACATACACTGTAATTTAATAGTAATTATATATTTTGTTTTCCTTTCTAATATGTTTGAACGTACAGACTTGCGAGAAGCTGAAATTGCGTTTGAAAAGAAATCTTAAAAGGTTTATATACATGTGCATTCCTTTATCTTCTTTTATATTACAGGGAAAGTTTATCCGAATTCACTTTGGTCCTGATGGTAAAATTGCTGGTGCTGATATTGAAACATGTAAGATTTATTTGTTTCTGAAATATTTTGCTTTAGAACAAATTCAGAAAATTTCATCCTTTCATTCACTCATAAATAAAGTGTCTAGATTTCAAAGGATATAAGCCATTTAAGCCGCTTTCGTCAATATATACTAGTAAAATTATTTCTAAAGATGTCTATTTACAAATTGTATTACACTAACTTATTTTTTCCAACAGATCTGCTGGAGAAATCTCGTGTCACTTTCTGCTTATCTGCCGAGAGAAACTATCACGTTTTCTATCAGCTGTTGACGCCCGCCATGAAAGACCAACATGAAATGATGTTACTTACTCCAGATCCAGCTCTTTATACATTTATCAACCAAGGTGCTCTAACCGTCGACTCCATTGATGATAATGAGGAAATGAAGCTCATGGACGTAAGTACAACAAAATAATTAGGCTTTCCAAAACCAACGCGCTTTAATTTTTACCAGGACGTAAGTACAACAAAAATAATTAGACTTTCCAAGACCAACGCGCTTTAATTCTAACCAGGACGTAAATACATCAAAAATAATTAGACTTTCCAAGACAAACGCGCTTAAATTCTAACCAGGACGTAAGTACAACAAAAATAATTAGACTTTCCAAGACCAACGCGCTTTAATTCTAAGCACAGATTTTCGATTTTCGATTTTCGATGAGATCTATATTTTCAAATTGGATAGCAGACTGCGGTAAAGTTTTTGCTCATTTTTGAAGATCGTACGGTGACATATAGTTGCTAGCTTCCTCTTCATTTGGTCTCTTGTGGAGAGTCGTCATAACACATCTTCTTATTTTTATATTATATGTAGTTCAGCAAATGAAGAAGTTTTTTCGTTAATTTATCATCTACTGTTATTGATATGAAATAAAAGCAAATTACGAGGAACCGTTCAAAGAACATAAGACAATGCCTTACCCAAATACTTGTACAAATTTAAATGGCTTCTTAGACTCTGCCCTTATGTACATCAAATAGCATAGGGTAATGTTCTGAAGCAATTGTCTCCTTGCCAATTTTGCACGATCAGGAAATTAAATAGAAATAACATAGCCTAAAATATTTAAACTTCTTTTCTTTTTCAGGAAGCTTTCGACATTCTGGGCTTCACAGCCGATGAGAAGAAGAGTTGTTACAAGTGTACCGCCTCTATCTTGCACATGGGTGAAATGAAATTCAAACAGAGAGGTGAACAAGCTGAACCTGACGGCACCACAGAGGCTGAAAAAGTTTCATTCCTCTTAGGAGTTAATTCAAACGATTTCATTAAATGTCTGGTTAAGCCAAAGATCAAGGTCGGCACAGAGGTAGTCGCACAGTCTCGTACCAAAGATCAAGTCGTCAATTCCGTCAGTGCCATGTCCAAATCTTTATATGATCGTCTGTTCAACTGGCTAGTGAAGAGAGTCAACCACAGTCTTGACACAAAAAGCAAGAGAAATTACTATATTGGTGTACTAGATATTGCAGGTTTTGAAATTTTTGATGTAAGTGGGTTTTTTTTATGTTTATCATACTTATCATTTTTTTAATTCTAATTTCATATTCAAAGCAACAAATAATATCTGATTGAAGTTTAAAAATTGGATCTGCCTGCATGACAATCAGCCTGTCATACTATTTGCAATGTGTCAATGTAATTACATAAAAAATAAAGGATATATAAAATAGAAAATAGAAAATATCCAAATATATCAAAGGAAAAGATTTTTTTTATTTCTAGTCTTCATCATGATTATAAAATGAAATGAAATAGAAGACTACTGAACACACGTTAGTATTTCATCAATTTATTTTTTTGCAGTTCAACACATTCGAACAATTGTGTATAAACTACACCAATGAGAGACTTCAACAGTTCTTCAACTACACCATGTTTGTACTGGAGCAAGAGGAGTATAAGAAGGAGGGAATCCAGTGGGAGTTTATCAACTTTGGTATGGACTTGCAAGCCTGTATAGATCTCATCGAGAAGCCAATGGGTATTTTGTCCATCCTTGAAGAACAGTGCATGTTCCCTAAAGCTGACGACAAGTCCTTAAAAGAAATGTTGTTCTCTAACCACATGGGTAAATCACCTAACTTCACCAAACCAGGAAAGGCAGCCAAGGGTGCGAATGGCGACTTTGAACTCCACCATTACGCCGGAATCGTAAGTATAGTCATAGTAACAGAACAGTTCAGTGAACCTGCAGAACCTTTTATTAGAACGTTTAATGACAAACCATATAAATGAGAATACAACAATATTAACTTTTATTGGCACACCAATTATATGGGAAAACCAATATATTTGTCTTCGTCTTTATTTTCAATTGTTACATTTACTGAAATAAAGTTATTCATTTATCTCAATTACCAAAGGTACCATACAATCTCAAGGGATGGTTGGACAAAAACAAGGATCCAATCAACGAAACTGTAGTAGCATTATTGCAACAATCAAAGGAGCACTTAGTTCAGACCCTCTTTGCAGCAGAAACACCTGCTGAAGGAAGTGGTGGACCCAAGAAGAAGAAGAAGTCATCTGCTTTCCAGACCATCTCTGCTGTACACAGGGTAATTCAGTCTATAGGGATGTTTGTATTTCAGCCCTTTGAAATGTCAAATATTCAGTGAAAATCTTATATTTGTTTTTATGTTGTTTTACATAATCAACCCGAATTTTGTACGAATCTGTTGTCAAATATCAACATTCAGAGTTTTTTTGTATTATTGAAGTCGTCTATTTATATATAAATCAAAATCATTTAGAACACTTGAAACATACTTAATATAGCCATTGTTATTCACAGAATTAAATTGTTGCGAAGAAATCTCTAGTTTTTACATCTTGAAATTGTTTAAAATAATAACAATATAGATTTCTAGCATTATTTATTTCATTTTCACAGGAATCTTTGAACAAATTGATGAAGAACTTGTACGCCACCCATCCTCATTTCGTCAGATGTATCATTCCAAACGAATTGAAACAACCAGGTAAGTGTTAACCATACAGTTTACCATTGAACATGTGATTGATTGATTGATTGATTGTTGGTTGGTTAACGTCCAGTGGCAAATATTTCATGAATATTCAGGACGAACATGTGAATTCATTGCCAGACCACTAGGATTCGAGCTACAAAAATCCGTTATATACCAGCTATATTCATTAAAGTGTCCTATCAAAATGCGCCCGATTCCTTAAGCCCGAAAAAATATCTAACAATACCAGAATCAAATTGACCATCATAAATATAAGAATAAATTAAAAGTTGAAAGATACAGAAAATAATTAATGTGTATGCATTCATTGAATTTCAAAATATAGAAAATAATATTGAAATCTTTTCATTAAATTTTTTTTAATTTTCTCTGCGGGGAATATATAATGATTATGACTATTACCAGAAGAGTAATCATGTGGCGTGCCATGCTTCTTTAGAAAGCTAATACTCGTATTTCTGATTGTTTCTAGGTCTTATTGATGCCGCTTTGGTATTGAACCAGCTCCAATGTAACGGTGTACTTGAAGGTATTCGTATCTGTCGTAAAGGATACCCAAGCAGAATCATATATGCAGAGTTCAAACAAAGATACTCAATTCTGGCTGCCAGTGCTGTACCACAGGGATTTGTTGACGGCAAAGTTGTCACAGAAAAAGTACTATTGGCGTTGCAGCTGGATCCAGCAGAATACAAACTTGGAAATACTAAAGTCTTCTTCAAAGCCGGTGTTTTGGGTAACCTAGAAAATATGCGTGATGAACGTCTTGGTGCAATCATTTCCATGATGCAAGCCCACATCAGAGCATTTTTGATTAGGAAGGCATACAAGAAACTTCAGGATCAAAGGTTAGTACTTATAGGTGTATTAGACCATCATTACAATTGAATACAAAATAAAAATACTAAGTACATATGTTAATAAGATCATTATTTCAAGCTAGTTTTTTTTTTTTAATTAGTGTTTTAAGGTAAAAAATATTGTAATGAAAGTCTTGGGATAAAAATGTTCGTCTATGCTCCTATTCGAATTTATTTTTTACCTAAAATGTCCTTTCCTTAAGTTGTAATTGATAATGTTAAACGAAAACAAGACAATCCCTACCTTCCTGTCTATCTTTATCTTGATTTACATAAGACCCTTACTTTTTCATTGTTTACATTAGAGTTGGTCTGTCTGTCATCCAGCGTAACATCAGAAAATGGTTATTGCTCCGCAATTGGCAGTGGTGGAAGATGTACGCCAAAGTCAAACCTATGCTGAACATTGCCCGTGAAGAGGAAGAAATGCAGAAGAAACTCGAAGAGATGAAGAAAATGGAAGAGGATCTAGCCAAAATTGAAAAGATCAAGAAAGAACTTGAAATTAAAAACGTTGAATTGTTGGAACAGAAGAATGACATGTACTTACAACTGCAATCTGAGCAAGATAATGTTGTTGACCTTGAACAGAGAGTAGAGCAACTTATCACACAGAAAGCTGAATTCGAATCACAAATGAAAGAGATGGAAGAACGTCTGCTTGATGAGGAAGATGCTGCTGCTGAACTTGAAGGTTTGAAGAAGAAAATGGAAGGTGAAAATGCTGAGTTGAAGAGAGACATCGAAGATCTCGAGACAACATTGGCCAAGGTAACCATGAATAATATTCCTAAATTATAGTAGATAGCTTTTTTTTTCAGTATGAAGGCATGAAAAGGCTTTAAGTGAATATGATCCGAAAATTCATTGTGGTTATTGGTTTTTACTTATATCGTTTGATTCAGTTTTCTGAGTCTGATTATGATATTGATTTTATTATTAAACAGGCTGAACAAGATAAGACTCACAAGGACAACCAAATCAAGACTCTCCAAGGTGAGATGGCACAGCAAGATGAACAAATTAGCAAATTAAGTAAAGAAAAGAAAAACTTGGAAGAAGTTAACAAAAAGACACTTGCAGATCTACAAAAGGAAGAAGACAAAGTAAATCATCTCAACAAACTGAAAGCAAAGCTTGAAAGTACTCTTGACGAGTTCGAAGATAACTTAGAGAGGGAAAAGAAAGTAAGAGGTGATGTTGAGAAAGCCAAACGTAAAGTTGAACAGGACTTGAAGGCAACACAAGAAGTTGTAGAAGAACTAGAAGGCGTAAAGAGGGAAATGGAAGAAGCAAACAGGAGGTAGATACATAATGTCTTTTGTTATCACATGTCTATGGTGATAATAATAATATATAAGATTCTAATACCTAAAACGAATGTGACCATAAGCAGTACTCAGTTTTCCATCTCCTTCCTTTGCATTTAAACACATACGTCTTAGTAAACATTTGTCTCGTACCATTCCTACAAGTTAATCTAGGAAAGTGTTTTTATGCAGTAAAATTGGCATATTGAACTGTTTTCTTAATAAAATTTATTGTCAAATTAGTCGTAATGTATCTCTGTTTCTAATTTTAAAGGAATGTGCAATTATTTGTAATTTTAGGAAAGATACCGAGCTCAACAGTTTGAATTCTAGAATCGAGGACTGTGAGGGAGTTAATGCAAGTCAAAGCAGGAAAATTAAGGAACTTCAACAAATTATTGAGGAATTGGAAGAAGAATTGGAAGCCGAGAGAGCTGCAAGAGCTAAAGTATGTCAATGTAGAATTATGGTATTATAACTATAACCATGTTAAAAGTAATAGGTCAGTTGAAAGGGTATATATATATATCTCCAGGTTACAACAAAACAAGTTGTAATTCAAAATATTTCTGAACTTTTTAGATAAAGTACTTTATGCACCAGAGCATGCAATTACATGTTAACAATATTCCATTGTTTTAGGTTGAGAAACAACGCAATGAACTGGCTAGGGAATTGGACGAGCTAAGTTCTCAACTGGAAGAGCAAGGCGGTGCTACACAGGCTCAAATGGACCTCAACAAAAAACGTGAACAAGAATTGATGAGACTCCGCCGTGAAATGGAGGAAATGACACTCCAAAATGAGTCTCAAGTTGCTCAGTTCAGAAAGAAACAGCAAGAATCTTCCAACGAGATGGCTGACCAGATCGACCAATTGAACAAACTGAAATCAAGATTAGAAAAGGAGAAAAAAGATCTTAAACGCGAACTCGATGATGTCCAAAGTCAATTTTCTCATTCCATGAAAAATAAGGGTGTATCAGACAAGGTGGCCAAACAGTATGAGTCCCAAATCTCAGAAATGACCTTCAAAGTTGAAGAAACCCAGAGAACAATTGGTGAAATCAATTCACAGAAATCCAAACTTCAAAATGAAGTGACTGAAATTAACCGACAACTGGAAGATGCTGAACACACCATTGGCAGTTTGACCAAGGACAAATCTGCCCTTAGCCATCAATTAGAAGAATCCAAACATGCACTTGAAGAGGAAACAAGGGTAAGTTCTTATTTATTAAACATGCAAAATGTTGGTATTTTTCATTTCCTTACCATACAAATGCTTAAGATTTGTTACTTTGCGTATGACAAAGAATTACTGTCAAACTTGCTTTCTTTTGAAAATTTTTCTATTTAGTCACCGACCTTCATCTTTTGTGTGGGGGCATGGGTTTTTTTTTTTCTCTGAACAAACAACTTTTTCTACTTTAACAAAAAACAAACTTATTTTTCAATAACATACACGAATAAAAAAAATCTTGAAACTAAATGTTGTATTTATTTTCTTTCAAATTTTCAATGGAAACAAATTGTTTTTACACTTACCCTCTGAATGATTATTTTACCCCTCCCCCCTAAATAAAAGAAAGATGAATGGCCGATGCATTACAAGTTGAAACACTATCTGAATTCTTTATTACTATCCACTTGGGTCTAGAATGGTTTTTTGACCTAACAGAGATCGATATCATTTGTTATCGTATACTAAGAGTTAATAACTGATATTTTTTACAGTATGGTAATGGCTTTCAGTTAACGTTAATTCCATATTTTTTTCAAAATAGTGCTTAGCGGGCTGATATGAAATAATAACTGTGAAAAACAAATTTTAGGAAACATAAAATATCATCATGAAAAATACAAAACAGATAATGCTATATTATTATGCTTGGTTTTCAAAGTTTTAAAACTTTGGTATGCTCTATGAAAGTGCCGCAAAGTTTAGACTATTTCAGCAATTTGGGTCTGTCTGAAATGTTAATACATTTTTGTCATTGCTAAACATCAGTGTGAAATTTATAGAAAGTATAAGTACGTTTGAATATTTTATGGATAAACATTTCTGAAATATAATTGAATATTTCAACTGCTTATGCAAACTTGCAGTGTAAACTGAGTAGTTTAAATCGATATCTTTTATGAAGTAAAACATTATTTACAATGATATTTTTTCCAAGTGGAAGTATATAATAAAAAGATCATAATATGACTTTTTTTTATATCAGATGTATTATCCGACCGCGGTCGATAACAGCCCTCGAGCCTTCGGCTCTTGCGCTGATATCATTACCTTGGACTGATAATACATCTGATATGAAAACTGTCATGTTATATTCTAATAAAATATTTACTGTATAGTGACTTTTTGTTACTATAGATGCGCCAGAAATTCCAGACTGAGGTTAGAAACTTGAATGCTGACGTTGATACAGTGCGTGAAGCATTAGAAGAAGAACAGGAATCAAAGAGCGATCTACAACGCCAACTCTCGAAAGCAAAGAACGAAGCACAACAATGGAGATCTAAATATGAGAGCGAAGGCGCCGCCAAAACAGACGAGTTAGAAGAGACAAAGTATGTATATCCTTAGTTTATAGGGAGAATAATTTATGTGTAATGATAATAGTTTTCCTATCGATTTTATTGTTATATCCTTTTTAATAGTGTTTTTGGACGAAGCCATTTAATTTATTCTTTTCAAACCTTTTCCCTTGAAAGAATTATCTAGAAGTACAATTTATTGTTAAGAGAACATTATTTATTTGCATTTTTTCTCATTTCAGACGCAAACTTTCTGCAAAATTGGCAGAGGCTGAACAGGCAGCTGAGGCTGCAAATGCTAAAGCTAGTGGATTGGAAAAGGCCAAAAACAGACTTCAAGGAGAACTTGACGACCTCCTTATTGAGGTCGAACGTGTATGTATGAGTGCAAATTTCGCGTATTTTGATAATATCTTAATTTCTTTTAACACAGGCCAAATAAAAACAAAAATGACATGAATATACATGATAATTGACTTTCATCTTGAAAGTAAACTAAAACATTATATAGATACATTTTGATCAACTATTTGTATTATTATCTTACTTTTACAGTCAAATGTTAGTTCCAGCACTTTAGAAAAGAAGCAAAGACAGTTTGACAGGACAATCCAAGAATGGACTATCAAAGTTAAAGAACTCCAAACTGAGATTGATACTGCTCATACCGAGGCTCGTGGTTACTCTGCTGAACTCTTTAGAGTTAAAGCTCAATTAGAAGAGACCAATGACACAATTGAGGCTCTCAGAAGAGAAAACAAAAATCTTGCTGGTAAGCTATACGAATGCAGATCTATTAATTTTGAAAATAATTGATTTAAGGCTCGTGAATCTATCTATATATAATAAATATTGGATATCTATATTACTAAAGAGATATAAGAAGATATGGTATGAGTGCCAATGAGACAACTCTCCATCCAAGTCACAATTTATAAAAGTAAACCATTATAGGTCAAAGTACGGTCTTCAACACGGAGCCTTGGCCGTGATGTTTTAATGATGTTTAGTCTGCCAATTCCACCCTTCTAGATCCTTTCAACTGTAATCCCGATCCGAAATCCGCGGAGGGATCCCAATATTACACAAGACTGCAACACGGTTGGTAAGTAAAATCTGGTTCCGATTCCCACGGAGCATAATCCTCCGTTGGAATCGGATCCAGATCTTACTTATGAATTGGACTAAATAAAGTGTAATTACTCCTCGTGATTTGGATCCCTCCGGAGATTTCGGGTCGGGATGCCCGTTGTGTTCGTGTAATCAATAATTACTTAAAATTGACGAACACTGTAACGCCATAAGTTTTGTTTCCCTTTGCATCCCCCTAGTTATACAAATAATAATATCCTGGCCTGGTGAAGACTGAAAAAATAAAATTGCCCAAGACAACATGAATTGATTACTTTAGTATTCTGTCTTACAAAGTGCAGGAAACAGTTGCGTTTCAAAAGTGAAAATCAATTTCACCTGGACTATTATACTAACTAGTTAGTATAATAGTCCCAGATTTCATCGCGACAAAAAATATAAGCCGGACTAGCAACTGGTGTAAATGATTATTCATCCCTAAACCCCCCTTAAAATAAATGGTCGTCCTCTAACTATCTAAGGTTTTCTTCATGCCCGCGCGGTTTACTTTCAAGTTAACGATGTAAAAGTTTAATTTCCAACTTAAATGTTCATTGGTGTATGCATATTTGTAATGTTTGTTTTCATTAATATTTTACATCGAGCTTGAATGTTTCATTATTTCGCATCGAGCTTGAATGTTTCATTATTTCGCATCAAGCTTGAATGTTTCATTATTTCACATAGATCTTGAATGGTACTTAAACCAATTCATATCGTAAATACGAAAGAAGATTCCTATAAATATAAATTATATGTTTATAGATGAAATCCGTGAGTTATCTGACCAACTAAGTGATGGTGGCAGGAGCTCCCACGAGATCGAGAAAGCTAAGAGACGTCTTGAGATGGAGAAGGAAGAACTCCAAGCTGCTTTGGAAGAAGCCGAGTCTGCATTGGAACAGGAAGAGGCTAAGGTTGTACGTGCTCAGTTGGAAATTTCTACCGTCCGAACTGAAATCGACAGAAGAATCCATGAGAAGGAAGAAGAATTTGAAAATACTCGGTATGTTAGGAAAAAAATCTTACTCATTTGAAAATTTTTGCCATGTCATTCCGAATTTCTGTCATATTAAAAGTAGGTTTTTTAATATTATTGATGAAAAGATTTTTCATTTATAATAACTTATCTTGACTAGTCATTTAAACAATGTCAAAATTTGATGTTTTATGCTTTAAAACTATAACCAAAGAAGATTTTAGGATCTTTAATACTTTTTTATTAACTGTATGTTTATTTGTAGACGCAACCACCAGAGAGCACTTGAATCCATGCAAATCAGTCTGGATGCAGAGTCTAAGGGCAAAGCTGAGGCACACAGGATCAGAAAGAAACTTGAACAAGACATTAATGAACTTGAGATGGCTCTTGATACAGCAAACAGAGCTAAGGCCGAATGTGAAAAGAATCTTAAGAGATATATCGTTCAAAATCAAGAGCTCAGCCTTAAGGTCGAAGAGGAAACACGTGCACGTGATGAGTCACGTGAATCTTACGTTCTGATCGAGAGACGTTGCAACCTTCTTGTCAGCGAAATCGATGAAGTCAGATCAGCTCTTGAACAGTCTGAGAGAGCAAGAAAGACAGCTGAAAGTGAACTTTATGAAGCACAAGATCGCATCAACGAATTAGCCGCTCAAGTCAGTTCAGCACAAGCTCAAAAGAGAAAGGTTGAGGGAGATATGCAAGCTATGTCTGTAAGCACATTTGTATTTATTATTCAAATACCAGCCAGTTATTTTGGAATGTATCACTAATAGAACTATTTTAAACCATTATTTGAAAAAGAGAAAAGTGGTTTCCATTGTACAAAATAATATGAAATAAATGTTAATCAAAAGTAAGATTTAACGTAATGGCTGAGAGAAATTCAATATTAGAAGTAAAACTACGAATACAGTAATGCTTGAAGTTCTTAATTTAAAGTCAAATTCGATTAGACTTAATGTACTATTGTATACACTTTTAGAAGAAAAAGAAGAAGAAGAATATTGTATTCCAATAAAGGACCCACAAAGGGCATAACATTTGGCATGACAATAACACCAATAATTCCTGTTTAAACAATAAAATAATATTTATATGGTTCATTTACTTATCTGCTTAGGCTGATCTGGATGAACTTCAAAACGAGATCAAGGCTGCCGATGACCGGGCCAAGAGAGCCGCTATGGATACCACAAGAATTGCCGATGAACTTAGAGCTGAACAGGAACACAGTTCTCAGATCGAGAAAATCAGAAAGTCTTTGGAAATAACCATAAAGGAATTGCATGTCCGTGTAGACGAAGCCGAGTCGAGTGGTGTTAAAGGAGGCAGAAAAGTCATCGCCAAGTTGGAACAGAGAGTAAGTAAAATTTCAGTAGTAAAAAAGGGCAAATTCTGCATCTTGTGTCAATGACTAATTCATTGACGAGTATTTTTGTATTATTTAAAAAAATATAAAACATAACAACCTGTTTTCTTCATTATTGTTATAATAAGAAATAGACTAAGATACTACACCGCTATCAAAAATACGGTAAACAGAGTTGTAATCGGATTATTATTTTAATGATTATTTCCTCATTAGGTCCAAGATCTGGAGAGCGAATTAGACAACGAACAACGTCGTCATGCTGAAACACAGAAAAACATGCGCAAGGCTGACCGTAGGATGAAGGAATTGGCCTTCCAATGTGACGAAGACCGCAAGGGCCAAGAAAGACTTCAGGACATGATTGACAAACTGCAATCCAAAGTCAAGACATTCAAACGTCAAGTCGAGGAAGCTGTAAGTCATTTATTTGCATTTCTCATCATTTGATCTTAAATCCTTTGTAATACGATTCTGTGTTTTAAGGTTTCAATTCTAAAATAAAGAGAAATTACTCTATAACAAAGTGAGGTATAAAAATTTAGTATGATAAAATTCATGTCAAATGTAAAATCTTATCGATAGTGAAAGGTTATAATGTAGTTATTACATTTTACAACTGCCAAAATAGATACTTCAGGAACACAGCATTACTTGTAAGATTTTTTTTTTCTAGTGAAAGAAAGACATTAAAGGCAAATATATAGTGTCGAATTCCAAAGTCAGATTCGCAAGTAGAGTGAGCCAAGGCTCCGTGTTGAAGACCGTACTTTGACCTATATTGGTTTACTTTTATAAATTTTGACTTGGATGGAGAGTTGTCTCATTGGCACTCATACCACATCTTCTCATATCTATTATGTCAAGTTGGTTCTTCAAAATTTTATCAGAAACATTTTAATGGATTCTCTTCCATTTCAGGAAGAAATTGCTGCAATTAATCTGGCTAAATACCGCAAAGTTCAAAGCGAACTTGAAGATGCCGAAGAGCGCGCAGAGAGTTCAGAAGCATCCCTGACAAAACTTCGTACCAAAAACCGTAGCTCAATGTCCAGTACAAGGACAATGAAAAGTGTTTCTGTTAGCAACATGAGCTCAACTGTAAGTAGTTATATTAGCTTAACTATACTTTCTTTGTTTTATTGGTATCTTTATATTTTTTAATATCATTGAATTTAAAAAGTTACGATAGGGTAAATGTGCAATAAGCACATAAATGAAAAGACCAGCAAACGAATGAAATCAGTTACAAATCTCCAAAGTATATCATTATTATTGTCTGCAGTCAAACATCTCGAAACAAGATCTATGATTCAAACTTTCTGGATTTCATTGTACACTCACTCACACCATGTGTGTTATAAGAGGAACAAGTACAACATAATACACTAGATATTAAGACAGTAAAGAACGTGCTAATAGTAGATGTACTGTGATGATTATCAAAAGAGCTTTTTAAAGTGTAAATAAAGCAAGGTACTGTTTTCAATACGGGTACATTACATAAAGACAATTGATTTCGTTTGAATTTTATCGTCCTGAACATGCCTGAATTATTTGTCCCTGGACGTTAAGCAACCATCAATCAATCGTTTGAATTTACAATATAATACTTTTGTATAAATTAAGACAGAATTCTTATCATAACTGTTCTTTCATTTATGCATAGAATGATTGGTTCCACATATATTCATTTATAAATAGGGGTTGTGAAAGTTATTTTATCCAATGTTACATTTCGTTCGTTTCTTTACAGCAGTAAGATGTGCTGTATTCAAAGTGCCATATGGAGATAATAGGTAAATATGGATTATAAATTGACAATGACGTTTAATTAAGCAGCAAATTTTACATTTCAACGACAGTATTACAAATACTAAGTTTATATTAAGACTATTAATAAAACAATACAGTTTTTAGATGGAAAATTTACACTAATTTTAACGAGTAAACATCTTAACTTAGGCAAAGTTGACCTTTATTGACGGTTTTGGTATTTTTTTTATAAGCTCTTCCGGTTTTGGTATTTCTTTATAAGCTCTTCTGGTTTTGATACCCAAAATGTTAAAAAGATTTTTTTTCAAAATTTCATATACATATAAAAATAAGGAGATGAGGTATGATTGCCAATGAGACAACTATTCTCGAAAGTTCAAATAAAGTGGATGTAAGCAATTATAGGCAACCGTACGGCCTTCAACAATGATAAAAACCCATACCTTATAGTCGGATATAAAAGGGCCTGACATGAAAAATATGAAACAATTCAATTGAGAAAACTAACGGCCTAATTTGTAATAAAACAATTAACGAAAAACAAATATGACAGACATGAACCAACGACAACCATTGAACTATAGGCTCCTGACTTGGGACATAAAGAATGTGGCGGGGTTAAACATGTTTGTGAGCGCTCAACCCTCCCCTAACCTGAAACCGATATGTTTACCTTACCTGATGTATAGGTTCTTACAGTAACAGGTGTGAAGCAAATCCTATTTTTTAAGTTTTGGTTTTATTTTTTGTTTCGATGGGTTGCCGTCTCATCTAAAATTACACAGATCTCGTTTTATTCGTATCAAACATTTATATTGAATTTTCTTTTTGCATTCAGAAAACAAATCAGTGTTTTATATCTTTAATTCTTTTTCAGACTGTAGGACGGGAGACAACTCTATTTTACCCTTTATAATGTGACACAGCCAGAGAGTGATGAAGACGGTTATGTAGTTACATGTGAAGTGGACGTATTGATTGAGAACGTCTATAATTGAATTTTTATTAACTTATTGGATTATTTATTTATTTTTTTATTCAAATGAAGAGTATAGTTTTGTATAGCGATCACTGGCATGTAAATATGTAATTATTTGTCTGTGTGATCTTTCTAGGATTTGTGTTACAGATATATTTTTTCTCTTGTTATTCCCTGCAAATAAATATAAGTGCTCAACCCTCTGTGTTTTTGTTGAACAACCTGGTGGAATATTTGATGAATCACCTATTTAAACCTTTATTATATTTTACAATGTCATCGTGACGAATAATGAATGGTAGTTTATGAATTATACTTCCTTTTGTGAATATAAAGGAATATCGTATGAAATGGTATACAGTAACGGGACAACATAGTTTAACCGCAAACCTGACCATATATTGGTAATAGGCAATCTGACTTGTTGTGACAAGCTAATCGACAAACGAGTCTTACTCTTAAAACCTGCTAGATTGCATATCGACTTAGTCCGTGTTCACACTCTAAAACAAGTTTGAAACAAGTTTAAAGCAAGTTTAATTGAATTTTTAAACATTAATTATAAATAAATGCTGCGTTAACTTTGGAAATAGTTGCAGCTATTAATTCACTTTTGAATATAGAATTGAATGCACATCGAACAATTGATCAATTTTTATTTCAAAACATGTTTCATACGGGCAGTGTCAACGCGGCCTTAGTCAATATGCAACCAAGCAAGTTTCAAGAGCTCTTCTTGTGCAATCAATTGTTTCTATTGTAAAAGATCGTTGGCTTCTGTTTTTCTCCCGAAATCGGTGGATTATGATAAACAGTTAATTGCTCTTGGTGTTTAGTTTTGAAGCTTTAACAATTTAGCCTAGAAGGGTAGTTCCTCGATATCAGAAAAGCTGATCAAAACTTGAAGTGAGGCTGACAGAACAGATAAGAAAAATACAATGCCTTACAAATCAGAACAACACGCCTCCTTATATCTCAAAGCGTTCTTTGGATCTATCTTCAACAGGAACAAAAAAATGTGGGAATGAATTATTCTGTTGATTCTTTGTTGTTAGTCCTAGGACGTCAATCTGCGTAGGAAACCTGCAAAATACTTTTTTATGGCGTGAATCTCCCTAAGAAACCTGCAATTGTTTGTTATGTGAATAATTTTCATCCAGGAATCTGAAAATAAAATGTGAATAAGGGAAATGTGGGGATTACGTCAATAAGAAATTCAGCGAAAATAACCATAAGACATCTAGAGGTCAATATACGACCTCTAACAAATATATAAAAATAAGCCAACTTCATTCTAGTCGGTGAATATATTATTACCAGGTTAAAACATAAACGGAATCACCCAAAATAACAAAAAGCACATTTTACTCCTCGAATGTTACATATACCAGATATAGGAGGGTTCAAAGGGAAATCCAATTATAATCGGTGAAAAATAAATTTCTGACAAAACTGAACATTATGTAAGATATTTTTTTTACAAGAATTGCTTGTAAATTCTATCATTTATCAACATCTTGTTAGCTTTCGAGGGTGTGAAATATTATCATACTAGGAAGCTTGCCAATTCCATTAAATATAGATAAAATCTGCGTTCCTCTTTATCACACACGCTAACATACACAACATTTCTTGTTTTCTGTTCAGTTATCAAACTTAAATGTTTATTCATTAGAAATCCTAAAGTACAACAACGCTGAAAACTTTCTTACGAAATTGGTAATACACTTCTTAACGGCACAGCTTGGACAAAGTTAGGACGATATCATTTCATGATTTTGATTTGGTCTTAAATATTAAAATTTCTAAATTTAATAAATTCTTTTCTTAATTCTTAAATTTATTTCTTAATTTGCTCCTTGGAATATTTTCTTTCTTTTACCTTTCGAATGTTTTCCGCATTCCAGTCTTTTCTAACAGTGAAACAATTAAAGCATTTGTACTGATACAAATCCCCAGTATTTATGATTTATCAGATGGAATACACTTTATATCTATATACCTTGGTTTGTGTTATCAAGATGAAAGAAATATAAGATGAAAGATGATCATAAAACTGATGAGCCTACACAATGCAGTTACCAGGAAACGGCTGCTATGTCCAAAAGTAGCTGCCTGTTATCGATATACATTTATATAACGAAAATTATAATTGGTTCAGGAAGTAATATACTTGAAACTTTAACCAACCAAAAATCTTGAAACAAAACAACAAGACTATTCTAACTTTTTGGGCGAGTATATATAAAGAATTTTAAAGTTTTGTTACACAGAACCGCTGAAGGAGTAAGTATGTTTGAACCCTGTGTGAATACCTTTATCCTTTACCTTAACCAATACTAGAACCTACTATAGAATTTCTCAATAAACTAATTGTACCTTAACTCAGAGTTGAGTTTTCTTTTCTTCTTTCTTTTCTTATCCTCTACATACCTTTTTCTCAAACAAATATTTGACATAAAAGTTCACAGATTTCTTGGATTTAGTGTTCACAGGATTTATCAAAGTTGGAACTTAGGTGTCATTCATAACGGTAGGTACTGGTTGGTTCTATTTAGGAGTAGTGTGATTTTTTTAGAATGCATTTTGCAAATTATTGTCACATCTGTTAACAGTGAAACTCAATCATATGGATTTTTAATTGTCATCTTGTAAAGGAAATATCAATTTCAACAAATAATACATATAAAGTACGGCAGATTAAATTTAAAAATAATAAAATAAACAAATTAATGAATAAAACAAAACAGATAAATGAATATTTCGAAATGAAACTACATTTAGTTAATTGATACGAATGAAAGCATTACGCAATTATTTGATTTGTAAGCAAATGCGACAGATAAAATCAAACTAATATTAGATAAATGAATACAAAAATAATGCATATTGTAAACAAATAAAAAAATTCTCAGTTAAGTTTTCGAAAATAAAGCAAAATTAGAGATCATCAAATATTTTCCCTTTATAATAACACTAGTGTCACATTATGATTTTATTCAGTGTACTCTTGAAATTGTTTTTGATCTTTGAGAATAAACTTCATCCAATCAAAAGAGCTAATAGAATCTATGCTGGGAAATGCAATAGTTACACATTCCCCCATTAAGCGTTGAAGAAAATCGCAAAATTTCCAAACAATGAAAATTAGTATCCAAATTTGACATTTTGCATTGGTAGTGAAAGACATTTTTTTTTTTAAATTGGTGAAATGAAGAAGAAAGATGTTATTGATAAGACATTCAAAATCTGGATTGTCATCCACTAAACAAAGCAAACATTAATTAGTATTATATATATACAAACCGGTAAACAGTACCAAAAAAAATCAAATAAAAAACCCCCCAGAAAACTGTAGTATTTTGTACTCTTTTGCATGGGGGAGGTATAGGCTAACAGGCAGTTATTAATGTCCGTATAATTCTATTGGTATATAATGGTTAATGATAATACATATATATGAAATAATAATTTTTAAATACATCTTTTGGAAACTAAAAATATGGAAAATTTCAAAAATTAGGTAGTGGCTGAATATTTTGGTGTATTATAACATTATCTTAACGTAGGTTGTTCTTTTAAAATCTTTCTTTATTACCTTTCGTCCGTTATATAACGCTTTAGCAATCACGGAATCGTTTGAAAGTTAACGTTTTCTTTCGTATCAGCTTTCTCCTTATTTGACCTGCACCGCCCAAGAACAGGGTTTTTACGTGGGACTGATGAACGCGAAATGCAAATTATTCTCATCATCATTTACACAAAGATGTCATTTTCTATTGTATTTATCGTACTTTTCCATAACATAAGGTCAAATTGCTGTAAGAAGTCTCTCCGAAATTTTAGAAAGCAATCATTTGCATTTGCTTGATAATATCTTACAGTAAATTAGATCCACACAATCGGGCTAACGCCTTCATGGTGTTTTCATTAAATTGTGATTATTAGAAATTTTCACGAATATAAATAATTCAATCCTGGCAAGTATTTTCACATTTATTTCATTTTCTTAATAAATTTGGCTCTAAGCATAGGAAGTATCACATTTCACGAAACAAAATCAACATAAATCTTTTTGTAGATATTTTATTATTATGAGATATGTTGTAATAGTTATACAAGACACATGATGTGTTAGGCTCTGATCCAGTCCATAACATGATTGAAATATATTAGGTTCTTGTTTTTCCTTTTTCCAATCATATTGTGCATACTGTTGTTGTGAAATGATGCCCTTTATGGGTTCTTGATTAGATTTATAAAATTCTTATCTCTTATCTGTAGACAAATTATTTATTGCAATTATGTCATACAAAAAAAACTTTATTTGGGACTTCAGCCCCTCCCTAAACCAATGCCGTACCTATATCAAGGTTAAAAGAAAACATGCACATACAAAAAATGTTCAATATTTGTATAATATATTTGTTTCCTTGGTGCATCCTCCATGATGGCCTAATATGGTATATCCGCCTACAGGAGCAGTCTTAACTTATTACGTCAGAGTCTTAGATACCACTCTGCATAAATCAAGACGTGCATAATGAAATGTAAACCGCATAACTTGCGAGCATCTTTAATTTAACCTAACATATCATTGATCTCCATTACTTAATCAAGTGAAAAAAGATAGCGACTTAACGTATTGGTGTCTGCTTTCTGCTTTAATCATAAAATTATACGCGTAATGAATTTTGGGTAAATAAGTTATAACTGATAACTTGATTAGTCATTTTGAATTGAGTATTAGTTTCTTTTTACTGTTTGAATGTGTACTTAAAACATAAATTTTTGCTTGTTTCTTAGGTGAACCATGTATAATTTACTGGCTAAGAGAATCAAACTGGCCAAACAGGTTTTATTTTTTAATGGCTTTTAATGATAACTGTTACTGTTTTAAACGAAAACCAAAATGGTCCACCTATACAAAAAAATGCTTTAAATCTACGATGACAGATCTTTGATTTTGTACATGACATACGGCGTTATCAGATATATTCGAATTTTGCAACAAATAATTTCCCATCAGCCTTAGGCTTGGAGAAAATAAAATTTATTTTTTTACGTGTAATGATTACGTAAAAGTTGAGCACACATCATTGCTCACAGTAACTTTGCGCTTTCTTTGATGCGGTATTGTTGTTTTTAGTTTTTTGCTTGTTCTTGTGTTTTTGTTAGCTAATATATCATTGGTTTCATTGGGTTAAGTGTTTTTTTATATACCTGTCCAAGGTGAGGAACATCATCGGTTTTTGTTAGCTATTACATCATTGGTTTCATTGGGGTAAGTGTTTTTTTATATACCTGTCCAAGGTGAGGAAAATCGCCGGTTTTTGTTAGCTATTATATCATTGGTTTCATTGGGTTAAGTGTTTTTTTCATATACCTGTCCAAGGTGAGGAACATCGTCGGTTTATGTTAGCTAATATATCATTGGTTTCATTGGGTTAAGTGTTTTTTTATATACCTGTCCAAGGTGAGGAACATCATCGGTTTTTGTTAGCTATTACATCATTGGTTTCATTGGGTTAAGTGTTTTTTTATATATACCTGTCCAAGGTGAGGAACATCGTCGGTTTTTGTTAGCTATTACATCATTGGTTTCATTGGGTTAAGTGTTTTTTTATATACCTGTCCAAGGTGAGGGATAGCAGTCTTGGTAAAACAACATTTCACAAGAAGCCAGTTTAAAAGTAAGGAGATGTGGTATGCTTAATAATGAGACAACTATATCCAGCAGAGACCAAAGGACGAGGATGTTAACAATTATATGTCTCTGAACGTATGAAATATATATATTTTGTTCTTTTGTAAACATAGTATTTTCGGAATTTTTCCAATCTGTACTTGTGTACAGTGGTTTTATAGTAATAAAACGAAGACTCGGGATAAACGTCGATGAGACAACAAACCCGTACACGTATAACTATTAGACAACTGTTTTGCCGTGGCTACGATAACCAATAGAATTAAGAATGATAGCTAAGTTTTAGAATTGAGTTGTATATTCTTATACAGCAAATTTATGATTATTATAAAGAGATAACAAAATAATTTTTCTTGCTCTTGTTTGCTTTGAATTTTATATATATACATATTTGTCATTTAGAGTAGGTTCTGGCCTTGTGTAGTAGTTTGTCCAGAGCAGAGACGATCTCAACATTTCTCCAGTTTCGGTTATTATCATTCCTGTATTTTGGAGAATTGTCATACTAAAAAGTCAAGATGTCGTACATGGGAATACCCAAAGATGACCCGGATTTCCAGTACTTGTGCGTGGACCGGGTGAAGTTAATGAAAGAAATGAAGGAATTCGATGGTAAAAAAGCTTGCTGGTGCCCAGATGACAAGGAAGGATTTATTGGTGCTGAGATTCAATCTTCAAAAGGAGAGGAGCTTACAGTTAAAATTACAGAATCGCAACAGGTATATATTACAGTATTTTTGTACTTATTTCTGAACAAAACTCTTAAACCTGCTGCATTTGTTTGCACATGTCCTAAGTCAGGAACCTGTTGTTCCGTGGCTGTCGTTTGTTGATGTGGTTCATAAGTGTTTCTCGTTTCTCGTTTTTTATATAGATTAGACCGTTGGTTTTCCTGTTTGAATGGTTTTACACTAGTCATTTTTGGGTCCCTTTATAGCTTGCTGTTCGGTGTGAGCCAAGGCTCCGTGTTGAAGGCCGTACTTTGACCTATAATGGTTTACTTTTACAAATTGTGACTTGGATGGAGAGTTGTCTCATTGGCACTCATACCACATTTTCTTATATCAATATACATACTTATAAGGGTTTTCACCTGTTTCAATGACATATATTTTCAAATAATTCAAAGAATAAGCATGTCGTATATGATACGTCAACAATATGCATAAGTCCGTCTGCTGACCCTGTCCGTTCTGAATTGATATCGGTAATAAAAGGGCTTGAGTTGCCCCTTTCATAAGTATTTTGTGAGTGTAAAGAGAGAGTGGACAATCGGTAGAAAATAATATTTACCATGGCAATAAAGGTTTATTTTTATTCCATTCTCAATTTTACATAAGATTGTAATTTTTCCTATGATAATCATTTACAAGACATTGCAATACATGTACAAAAGTACAATCATCTTTATTATAAAAGTAAACTTATTCAGAAAAATTTTGCTACAATTTATTTGTTTCTTTTATTATTTGTTTATTCGGACATATTTGTCATATGTTACCACGTAGAACTTGTTAGGAAGAGTACACTTTAAAATAAAACAAAAGCATAAATAATTTAAATTTATGGCTGATCTGTTATTATGTTAAATTCATTCACAACTTGTATATTTTCAAGACGAATATAGGTTGAGATATTGCAAAAGATAGCTTCTAAATGTCTTTTATTTAATGTTTGTTTGTTTGTTTTTGTTTGAAGTATATTCAATACCTCCTATTAATCTAAAAAAAAATGTGATCGAAGTAAATGATTTTCGTCCACAGAACAGAACAGTAAAGAAAGATGACATCCAACAGATGAATCCACCCAAGTACGAAATGAGTGAAGACATGGCTAATTTAACATATTTGAACGAAGCTTCTGTATTGCACAACTTGAGAGCACGTTATAAAGCACAGTTGATCTATGTAAGTAATCAATATATAGATGTGTACAACGATTTATATATAACGCACTTTATCCAATTAAAACAAAAAGTTCTAAGCAGGCGTGGTTGCTTGGACTGGTTGGGACAGTTTTGGGATGTCAAAGATACCCGTCATCGTTTACCTAAGGATGAGGATGTAAAAATACACAACGACGCCAGCTTACAATTGATTTTTTTTTGTTTTGTTTTAAATGGAATAAATTTTAAGATTATGGTCAGATCATATGTTTTCGTACGTCATATGAATTCGTACTATGAGTGCTTTTTAAATGGAAATTGTGACGTTACAATGCGTTCTTAATAGCAGGAAAACCCATTAATACGAGGATACCTGTAAGAGTGAGTGTAATACGAGGATACCTGTAAGAGTGAGTGTAATACGAGGATACCTGTAAGAGTGAGTGTAATACGAGGATACCTGTAAGAGTGAGTGTAATACGAGGATACCTGTAAGAGTGAGTGTAATACGAGGATACCTGTAAGAGTGAGTGAGATTTTTCAACACACAGAGAACTCACTGTTTTGAAAAGGGACGGACACTGATGAATGTAATTTGTTGTGCCGAAATATCTGTCAATACGATTTCTTTTCATCTTGTTCGTATTTTTTTTTTATCTCTATCGTTGCACAAATCTTGCTGAATCGTCGTTAGACCATTTGATATGTATGCTGTTTGATTCTTGTCTATAGACTCTTTTTAAATCAAGACATGTGTTGAGGGTCAAACTTCAAATAAATAAATGTTCTCAAGACAAAGAAATATTTACAAAAGCTTGTGTAATACTGAAGAAAAATTATAACCATTCAAAACACTATATTATCTTATCAGTCAAAATTGTGTAATATAAGATTGAAAACCAATTGGATTGAAGATTTTTATGATCGATTTGTCAAAATAAGCTTCTTTTTTTAGACCTACTCTGGACTTTTCTGCGTTGCTATCAATCCCTACAGACGTCTCCCAATCTACACTGAGAGCGTCATTAGTAAATACAAGGGAAAAAGGAAGACTGAAATGCCTCCCCATCTTTTCTCTATCTCTGACAATGCTTACCAGTTCATGTTGCAAGATCGTGAAAACCAGTCTATTTTGATTACGTGAGTATTTAGCATTTAGTATTGTTAACTCTATCAAATATCACCATAAATATCTACTTGGTGATTTCCATCTCATTCCATTTTGTTGTCTCGCCTCCGACTTTTTTGGAAGCTAGACTCAGCGTGCTGTTTCCGGCGTCGGCGGCGTCAACAATTGTTAAAGATTATGATTAGGTTTCACATGCAGCAGTCTCTAATTGTTTATATATGTAAACCATAAATCTATGTTCAGCCTGAAATATGTGTCCTTCTTCAGATCTTTATCCCATCCTATATTGCGTCAAAGACGTCTCAAATCTATTTCCTTTCTTTTATTAAATCTGTGTCCTTTTCAACAAGTCATGCCCTGTCCAAGGTGTTGTTAGTAATTAGCCTTATTATCAGAAGTTTTTATTTATTAATAACGATTCAACTGATCTTCTTAAAGCATACTTTTCCCTTCAGCAGTTTTGACTGTTCTTTAAAGGCGCTTCTCGGCTTTCTGAATGTACATGTACAAATGTTACGGAAATATGTGCTGTGTGAAGCATAACTGGTATCCTGCACTAAACACATTTCACGAACTTTAAAAAAAAATCACATTTATTTCAATCAGAGGCGAATCTGGAGCCGGAAAGACAGAAAATACGAAGAAAGTAATCATGTACTTTGCCAAAGTAGCTGCTTCACTTGGTAAAAAAGATCCATCCGATGAAGAAAAGAAGCCTGATACTAAAGTGGTAAATATATACTGAAAAACATCAGGGGAAAAATGTTATGATAATAAAACAAATCCTTAGAAAATCGTTACATATACCAAGGTAATTTGTAATAAAACGATCCTGGTATAAAATGTTTTAGTATATTCTGATAAAACGTATAAAGAGTTCGCATCATGATGTACAAAAAATAAACACAATCGTTTTGTATTCTGATAAAAGGTCATAAATTGGACCATCCTGATAAAAGCTAAATATGATATGCATAAAATAAAATTACCATTCCGTACATGTACACACTTAATAATACTTATTTTGTACAACGACGTTGAGAATAACATAGTATCGTTTTCATAACAATGTGGACGAGACCAATTTTTGGCGCGCTCAAGTCTCCAATTGAGGTGAACGTTCGTTTGTAACGCCAACTTATCACGTCGTATTATAGTCATTTAAACTATGAGGTCACCAAAAGTTCGCATAGCCTAAATCAAATAATTCGAAAAACTAGTACAGGATTAACCTTTGTGTTTTGATTAATATTGAATACTTAAACGTTTTTTCCTGGCGTTTTTGTTATGTTTTGATTAACAATTTTTATGATATCGCACGTTCTTTAAACATAAAATTAATTTAACTAGCTTTAAAAGTTACAATGTATGTGTTGGCTATTATCTTTTTCGGACTTCAAACTTTTATCTTTTGTAAAATTTCATTTTAGAACGAATGCATGATCAACTTTCAATAGTTGTACAATTACAAAACATAGACAAAATATACTTTCGTACGGTCTTTTTCGTACTTGCAAGACATTGGACAGTAAAAAGCTATTTGGACCAAGCCTTATGAAATTTGCATTTTACTTCACGAAATACTAGTGGGTAAAATGTATAGTTTGGTGTATTTTGGAAACTGAAAATTTTCTGCTGACTATTATAGGCCCTACTTGTGAAAAACCCTTGGTAGCAGAATGATTATGCACCGACTATTCTTCCTTTTCTGTGTGTGTGTGTCTTTTTTTTTTTTTGTGGAAAAGGGGGTATTGTTTTTTTTTCTCATGCACATACATGAACATTACTTTTTTAATCTTATTGTCGTATTTTTTTTCGTCCCTAACTTTTTTTTTCTTTCTTCTACTGTTAGTTTAACTCAGTTATTTTGTGTCATGAATTGGTATTGATGTCATCTCGTATGTTTTTAAATATGAAGAAAAGGGGATCCGGTTGTATGTCAATGAGACACAAACAAACGACAAAAAAATAAAAAAACGGTCAACATTCATTCTTCAACAATGCAATGCGTTACAAGAAAATAAGTTTTGTAAGTAAAAGACCTAAATTCGTGAGATACAAGCATGATATATCGACGAGTACTGAAATTTAGTTTATGACTAACTATCTTTGGTCAAAGAGACAAACAGGATTACACACACGCGTAACAGTTTCCCCTTTACATAAAAGCATTATACAAACAGAAAAATCTTTTAATTAATTAATTAGATAAACATATAGATATATACATAAATAGAGGCAATTGAATTGTGTAGTACTGGAATATCCAAGGTTGTACGACTTTACCCCCAGCAGAGCTATAGAAAAACAGTACATTAACGGGTGTTACACGGACACTTTTTAGATGATACACGGACACTTTTTAGTTGTTACACGGACACTTTTTATGAATAGAATCACTCGTGCATGATCAGAGAGTTCATGGGCACTTTAAATTTCAATTAGATTTGAACTTTTTGTTTCACCGACATATTTCCTGTCTTTTTGATTAAAATATTTACGTTAGCATCAATAACTATATTTCAAACAATTCCAGTAAATTACTATTCATATCAGTACACTAAGGGATTGACCATTTAACTTAAAAAAGGGGTATGTCTTTTTTCTAAAAAATATTTTGATACCCAATTTTATGAGAAAAATATATTGTGGTCAAGCAGATGACAAAATAATGTTCTGATTCCCGATTTTCCGTATACCGTATATAATCGTCTAATTTCGAAAAAAATGAAAATAGTTGGGTGATAGCGTTGAAAAAATAAATAATGTTCTTACTCAGAAAAGAAGATACCCCCTTTTGAAGCTAAATGGTCGGTCCGTAAGTGTTTTTTTTTCCTTCAACATATGGACATGAATAGTATTCTGGACAATGCTGAAAGTAAAGAAATGCTGGTACCAACGTTTATATTTCAATAAAAAGACAGGAAATATATATATATAAATCAAATCTAATCAAAAGATAAAATCCCTATCAACTCACCAATGCACGATTGATCCTATAAATAAAAGTGTCCATCAAATGGTAGCTCTGCTTTTTTTTATAAATTACTTACTAGCGAAGTTGCATTCTAAAAAGTCTCAAATGTAAACAACATTCATCTTTTCCTTGAAATGGTTCTTTTTTTTTATAAAGTTATTAAGTTCTTGAAATTTTTTTAGAAAAAAAAATTCTCGGCTTAAGGGAAGTGAAAAAAATGTGTTTAAACTGTAACTTACATTAACTGGTATATGGCCATTGAAGTTTCTAATATGTTTAGTTTTGCTACCTCTTCTAAATGCAAAATGTACTACTTCCTTCCTGAAACGTCGTACAAGTCAGATACAAAACAAAGGTAACAAAAAATAGGCCGGAAACAACCTGCCGTATAGTTTGTCTGCACTTGTAGTCAGGTCAAGGTCCTCGGCTAGCGCCTCGGACCTTGACCTGACTACTCGTGCAGAAAAACTATCCGGCAACGGTTGTTACCGGCCTGTTTCTTTGTTACCTTTGTATTGTATCTAATACTAAACTAATCACATGAGTTCTCTGTATGACTGAATGATCCAAACGATGATCCATGTGAAAAATATCCATTTAAAAAAAAATCTTCATTGTCCGGAACTCTTTTCACAAACAAATCCTATGCATTGAATAAATGGTAGGTTACTCTAAATGATCACAATGTGAGAGTATTTTTTCTCATAAGATATTTTGTGAATTAACCCCATCGACTTGAAGTTTTTACAATAAAAATCCAAATGTGTAAATGTATTTTTCGATTACTTTATGATATTTGCTCTGAACATTTATTATTCTCTAAAATGAAACTGTTGTGTGTGCTGATATAAAGAATATTTCACACAAATTCCTTTAAAGTTTTGTGAGAAGTGTTTCATTTTATGTATCGAAATGTGTAACAAGTGTTTATTTAAATCCCCAATGGAGGGCCTCTGAAAGACTGAGTGAGCGTAAAATCATTGTTATCCATAACCGATGACAAAAAAGTTAAAGGTAATGATTCAGTATTTTTAACAACAAAAGTACTACGGTTGTCCACACTGTTACGGGAATACCTCTATAAAGTTAGAAACTATCATTTATATATACATATCAGGAACCTGATGTTCAGTGGTTGTCGTTTGTTGATGTGGTTCATAAGGGTTTTAACATACACATTTGGATACAGACGTCCAGGTCTGGTTTAACTCCTCTTTTATATATTGTTTTTATTTTGTACTAAAAACCTTACCCATACATTTATTTCTTAGATAAATCATAACCCATTTATAGAGTAACCAGTTATCAGACATACAAACTGGGACATTTGTATAGGTGTTAACATCATGGGATCATTCATATTATCATATAAAAAGATAACTACACAGTTTTTAAAGACATCTTGCATTGTTTTTAAAATATTTACCAACGGAGAAATGTGTCATAATAGTTAGTATATTTTTTTCATTTCAAAGTGAAATCCTCGGATAAATTTAGAGGATTTTCAATCTAAAATTTCTTATTTAAGGGTTCACTAGAAGATCAGATTATCCAAGCTAACCCTGTACTTGAAGCCTACGGTAATGCCAAGACTACCAGAAATAACAACTCGTCTCGATTCGTAAGTATGAAAAAAACATTGATCATTAACCATTCATATCATCAAAAACTGTCACAATTTCATTTTCATTGCACTCCTGGTGTGAAACTAATTCTTTACAAAGCTCATTATGTTTTACGAAATTTGAAAAAAACCTTGTTATCTTTCATCCTATGAAACCCCATAACATTATGATATACATTTACTACTATATATCAGTAATGGAATGAGTGAGTTTAACCTATACCTTACACAGTAATTCATTTATAAGCACACCCATGACTTTGAACCAAAAATCGACTAAATTACTTTTGACCTTTCCTTTAATGAGCAATTTATTTTAACACATTAGAAGTAGCCATATCCAATTCCTGTTTTCCAGATTTTATCCGTTTGCATGATCCATATTGTTTGAACAGATTTGACCAGTTATGTGTGATCCCTTCCTTCTTTTCTAGATATGTCATTGGAAGTCACTAGAAATATCCATTTTACCATTTTTCAAATCTGTCACCAAAATTTAAAAAAAAAAAATATATCGTTTTATTTGTATTTCTCGTGATTTCCATTTTAACATTTTGTTTATTAATTACACAGTAAAAATTCGCTTATAATTCATTTTAATTATTTTGAATCTATTTGACGTTAGCTTATGCAGAATTATAAGCGAGTTTTACTGAATTTTTCACATTGTGACCTCAACCTTTACCTTTTCGTTGCCTTGGTGTGTTTAGGTGTGATATGATGGTCACATAGGAATTGTAATTTACAGAGACGATGAAATGTAAGTATTATATATTGGTAAATATTTTCTTCAACTGAAGCCCTGTAGGTTTTCCATCAAAAACCTGGTCAAAGAAAACTTTGAACAACCCTTTTTGAAAACTTGGCGATATCAAAATCTTTCTGGTAATTTGGTCAAAGAAAAGGAGGGCTTTCAAGATATGTGGTGGCTCTTAAAAAATTATCACAGAAAGATTGCATTACTCTTTTACTATATCTCTGTAAAACCATTATGAGGAGGCAATTTAAAAATCGACTGCTTTATTTATAGCAGATGAAACTTTAATACACTTCTTTGATCCCAGCCAATTCAATCAATTATCTTTCAAGCCATTTGTCCATACCAATTTTCCTTTAGCTTTACTGGAAGTCATCCTACTCATTCAACTCATCTTGTTTCAACTCTTTTATCATGTGCTTTTCTTTTGTAAACTAAATTGCATCATTCCTAAACTTAACTCGGATTGGTTAATTTCCATCAAAGTCCATCCAAGTTTAAAAAAATAGCATGAGATTCTATTCCATCAAAGTCCGTTAAATTTTTGATCACTTTTCTTTGTCACGATTCCTTCAAAACTTAAACCAAGCTTTCTTGGTGAAATAAACCACTGATAATTACTACAGTGCTTCAATGAGAGCGCATGGAACATCTTAATATGAGGGAACTGGTTTTCATTGAATTTTTTGTAATAACAAACACATTCTTTATGTGTTAGATTTTTAAGCTTTGTCCCTGAAAAGTTAATTCTGACAATAAAACCTGTAAACCACATTAAGCCATTGTAAAAGTGAAAGGTGAATTGTTTACCAAAGACAGTAATATTCTACTATTTCTATGAACAGTTTAGTAATTGAAGTCGTTATCAAATGAACATAGTAATTATGTTTTAAAATTTACTTACTATTGTAGGGAAAATTCATCCGTATACACTTTGGGCCAACTGGAAAAATATCCGGTGCCGACATTGAAACATGTGAGTATATATGGCCTAATTGCCAAAGTCGTCATAATGTATATATATATCCTGTATCCTGATTTTATTGGAAGCGAACGGATACATTTGAATCATTGTTTATGTTGCAGTTTTCTATGCGGTCCCCGTTAGAATATTGTCGATTTTATTGAAAAGTAACGTCGGCAAAATAAATAAAGCTTCATGTGTTCATGCGTAAATTATAAAATGTCGGCTAAAACATTAGTTTGTACATTGCATGAAAATATAACATGGATGTGAAGTCGCTACAAAAAAGGAGAAAATGAAGCTCAGCGAACATCGCCTTTCTCTCTCATTTAAATTAAAGCGTAAAAAATTTTTTTTACATATTCCGACAACAATCGAATTTTGTATTTGTAATTTACAAGGACGATTGTAAGGGAAGGTGTTCCCATAAGTGATAGACTACAACGTGTGAACGGCAAGCTACCCCAATTATCACAATATTTAACACGCTTGAATTGTTTTTCATTTACAAAAATATAGTATTTTGTGACACCTAAATTGCCTTTTAGCAATTATTACTTGGTTATATATGCAAATTTAACATCTGCCTTGTAAGTAATTCATGTTGATATAAATTCTTAATAATGCGTCTTGGAAAAATGTAATTTTAAGGTTTATGTCTAAATGAAACTTTATTCTATGTTTTAGAATCTTGTTAATAATGAACAAATCAATATGACTAGCTATAGTGAGCTGAATTTGCATGGAAATTACAGAACTATAGATTTCTTTAAAATTGTAACTTGAATTTAAGAGTAAAAATATACGAACATTATATGGAAATAATTTCAATTGTAGATCTGCTGGAGAAATCTCGTGTAACCTTCCAACAGTCAGCAGAGAGAAACTACCACATTTTCTACCAGTTGTGTTGTAGTGCCATCCCTAAATTACATGGTACGTAATCTTAATTCAGAACATAGACTTAATTTTGCCAGTTTTGAGGAACGGGCAACATATTAAACACTATGTTTACGCAAAATTACGAATTTCTGAATAACTCACAATAGCTCACATCACAGGACGAAATCTTTTTTATTGGTTGGACGTTGTCTATACTATTTACAACCAACTTGATAATGTTTTACCTTTATCTTTAATACATAAGAATTTGCTTTACTTTTCAGAAATATGTTTGATTACACCAGATGCTGGACTATATTCTTTTATCAATCAAGGCGCTCTCACTGTTGATGGCATTGATGACGTAGAGGAAATGTTGCTTTGTGATGTAAGCTTTACAATTTTGTTAAAAACGTATCCCGACTAACACAATCTTTACGATGACTCTTGCAGTAGATTATTGATTCCACTAGTAGATCTTTCTACTTACAAAAACTCGCAATTATAATGCTAAAAACTTACAATCTCTTTGGGTGTCAATGACTCAGTAATACAAGCAATTCTCTATAGTATTGTTTTCCACTAGATTATGTTTAACATTAAACGTCTTTCCATTGTTGGTTTTATGTCGAATTTTTGATAGTGATAAAGAAAGGCAATCTGATCAACTCCACCAGGTCCTAATGTTTTTCGATGTCTATATTATATTAGGATTGTCCTAGACTGTATTTTCTATTACCATATATTATTGTGTTGCTACTTAATTGTTCAATGCCACTGGTTACTAATCGGTGCCAATAAAACATGACACCAGTATCTGAATATTGAGAGATTTAAGTATGTAAACTGATGGTATATTTTTGCTTTTGAATAAAAATAGAATAAAGTTTCAATATGGTTTTGCAGGAAGCTTTTGATATCTTGGGTTTCTCTGAGACGGAAAAGATCAGTGCATACAAATGTACTGCTTCTATAATGCACATGGGTGAGATGACCTTCAAACAAAGAGGTGAACAGGCTGAAGCTGATGGTACTGCTGAAGCTGAGAAAGTTTCTTTCCTGTTGGGAGTTAACTCTAATGATTTCATTAAAGCTTTGGTAAAACCTAAGATTAAGGTCGGCACAGAGGTTGTCGTCCAGGGACGTACAAAGGAACAGGTACATATTTATAATGATCATTATAAGCGATATTTTTACAACACATTGGGTTTGATATACGTCTTTGTGTTTTCTTTGATCAAAATAACTTGGAAAAACATTTTTTAGACTTTTAAGTAGAACCTCATGCAAAAAAAAAAAACTATTTTTCAAAATCATTTTGAGTAGATTCTTTGTATTGAGACAAAGTTAATAAATATTTGGAAGGTCTAGACAAGCAGTTTAAGCGGCAAACACCCTTTTAATCGTGCCTTACGAACATTAATGAAATCTATTCTATTTTATTAAAGGTTGTCTACTCAGTTTCTGCCATGGGTAAATCTCTCTATGACAGACTATTCAACTGGCTTGTAGTAAGAGTAAACAAAACACTCGACACCAAAGCCAAGAGGAACTACTATATTGGTGTCCTGGATATCGCAGGGTTCGAAATTTTCGAGGTGAGTTCGTAATTAATATGGAACAAAAAAGTACGTAGATTTTAAAATCCTAAAAAGCAAACCCTGCACGATAGTTTGTTAAAAAATATATGATTAAGTATTCCAGAAAAGTATGGAAAAGTAAGATGATAAAAAAAAATAGTTTTAATAATAATGCATATAAATTATTGTATTTACGAAAAACGTTATTTCATGGCCTTGTTGCCCGAATATATTAAACAGTAATTGTTTTTGCTTTTTTTTTACCTTATTTGTTGTAACTATCGATTTATATCTGTTATAGTACAATACATTTGAACAATTGTGCATTAACTACACCAATGAAAGACTGCAACAGTTCTTCAATCATCACATGTTTGTTTTGGAGCAAGAAGAATATAAGAAGGAAGGAATCCATTGGGAGTTTATCAACTTTGGTATGGACTTGCAAGCCTGTATCGATCTTATTGAGAAGGTATGACATTCCCGTCAATTTGTCATTTTAATCCTTGTAATTCACAACAGCAGAGTCATTTCTCTTAACCTATTAGTACTAAAGTAATCATATAATGTTTATACTAAAGTAAATAGATAAATACACGCTATTCATATGCTTCGAATGAGAATATTTTTGTTATGATACACGCTATTCATATACCTCGAATGAGAATATTTTTGTTATGAGATAATGTTTGAAGATCATATTTTTCTTTTTTTACAGCCCATGGGTATTCTGTCTATTCTTGAAGAGGAATGTATGTTCCCCAAGGCTTCAGACAAATCTTTCAAAGAAAAGCTGTACTCAACTCACATGGGAAAATCACCTAACTTTAACAAACCAGGCAAAGCTTCAAAGGGAAAGAAAGCCGACTTCGAACTTGGTCACTATGCCGGAGTTGTAAGTAACTCATTTTACTCTGTAACTCATCTGTATCAATATTAAAACCTTTATTTTTAGCTCTCATCATAAAAAAATTTATATTTAAACAACATTACAAGCTATGATAAATGTTTGCGCTGATTAGATATATTATTATTATGCTTTCTTTATTAAGGTTCCATATGGTACTGAAGGTTGGTTAGAAAAGAACAAAGATCCCATTAACGAGACTGTTGTAGAATTGTTTGCTCAATCTAAGGAGCACCTTGTAGCTACACTATTCCAGCCACCAGTAGTTGCAGGTTCGCATAATTTTCGATAGTTACATTTTATAGTTATCTTTGTAATTTTGTCATATTCCTCAATCAAAAGGTGATACTGAAATATACTTTTGTGTGCATTATGAACTTTTGTTTAATATGGACAACAAAATATTCCATAATGTACAGGTTACTATTTTCTTCACACAAGTGAAAGTAATTATCAGAAAATCTCTTTATACAAAAGACAAAACTGCAATATATTTAAAAAAATTAAAAAATTTATGAAGATTTAATTAAAAAACTGTCTTATGTTAACAGATGGAGGTACTCACAAGAAAAAGAAATCTTCTGCCTTCCAGACCATTTCTGCTGTGCACAGGGTATGTTATAGTTATTGTAGTTTTCAACAGAAATGAGTTTGAATAACAACATTCAGGTTTTTTTCAAGTTTACTGGTAAATAATATATAATTTCATAAACCTATGTAAAATTCCATTTTTTATTTAAATCTGATATTAACTTCACCATTTTCTGTATTTTAAAGTTTTTTTTTATGTTTTGTTTTCTTATTATTTATCTTTTGCAAGGTAAATATAAATATATATACAATCATCATTAAAACATTCTAGCTAACCTGCAAAACATATTGTGCTTGTGAAATGTTATCTATTTTGTTTTCATTTTTAGGAATCTTTGAATAAATTGATGAAGAACTTGTACAGCACGCATCCTCATTTTGTCAGATGTATTATTCCTAACGAATTGAAACAACCAGGTAAATATGCTTCTTCCCCATTATCACATAATAATATAAATAAAGGTGTTTATTATTTCCCAATTAGTGAGAAAACTTGTATAAGAAACATGTGCATAACATTTTTGGTGTATGTCTATTAAAAATGTCTAAATATTTTCAGGTATGATTGATGCTGCTTTGGTATTGAACCAGCTACAGTGTAATGGTGTACTGGAAGGAATCCGTATTTGCCGTAAAGGATTCCCAAGCAGAATCATATACTCTGAGTTCAAACAAAGGTAGTATATTATCCATTTTCTAATTGTATTTATTACACCCACACAAATTGGTGGGGATAATGTTTTCGTTCCATCCATCAGTCCGTGTGTCCTTTCTTTGTTGTCGACATGCCAGCGTCTTCATATTTTTTCAAGTCCTCTTCTTTGAACGATGGTTTCAACTCATTATAACTCGTATCTCAACGAATAAGTTCGATAACCAAAAAATATTGAAATAGGGAACCTTTTTCCGGGATGGGGATTTGTATGAATATGCCATTTTCCCATTGTCGAAGGCATATCTCCTAATCAAATTTGTATGGAGGGTTTCCATTCACTTAAACATTGGATGAGTTTGATAATCATAAATATTTAATATGAGGAACTATACTTTCAGGTTGGGGACTTTTAAAATTATTCAGTTTTAATTCTTGTCGCTGGTATAGTGTTTCCTGTCATTAAAACCTCAGAAGAGTTTGATAATTAGAAAAATCTGAATGGATACCTTTTGTTTTAATGGAAACTTTGATGATATTTTTGCTTTAATTTTCAATAATTCTTTAATGATACTGCGGAAAATTTCCCTGAGGAAGCTGAATTAAATTTAATCTAATATCAATAGCAAACATTGTCTTTTCGTTGCCTGTGCCAAGTAAGGAATATGGCAGTTGTTTTCAATTCGTTAGATGTGTTTGAGCTTTTGATTTTGCCATTTTATAAAGGACTTTCCGTTTTGAAATTTCATTGTATTTCGGTATTTTTGTTATTTTACTTTTTTGTTTGGTTTTGAAAAATGTTACTAACGGATAATATTGCGATGATGTTGTTTATAGAGCCCTAATGTTGATACGATAGTTGTAAACGTATTGATCCTTTGAATTCTTTTTCAACTGATTTTTATAGTTCGTTCTTATGTTGTACTGTTATATCACTGTCCCAGGTTAGGGGGAGGGTTGGGATCCCGCTAACATGTTTAACCCCGCCACATTATGTATGTATGTGCCTGTCCCAAGTCAGGAGCCTGTAATTCAGTGGTTGTCGTTTGTTTATGTGTTACATATTTGTTTTTCGTTCATTTTTTCTACATAAATAAGGCCGTTAGTTTTCTCGTTTGAATTGTTTTACATTGTCATTTCGGGGCCTTTTATAGCTGACTATGCGGTATGGGCTTTGCTCATTGTTGAAGGCCCTACGGTGACCTATAGTTGTTAATTTCTGTGTCATTTTGGTCTCTTGTGGACAGTTGTCTCATTGGCAATCATACCACATCTTCTTTTTATATTTAAGGTTATCAACATATCAGAGTAGAAAGTATTAATTTTAGGCCAAATAGTTTTGCTTGCTTAATAATAGTGATTAGTTTATTTTAATAGTCAAACATTTCTAGTATATTGTTATTTTTAGATACTCAATTTTGGCTCCAAACGCTATCCCACAGGGCTTCGTTGATGGTAAAGTTGTCTCCGAGAAAGTTTTGTTGGCTCTACAATTGGATCCAGCAGAATACAGACTTGGAAACACCAAAGTCTTCTTCAAAGCAGGTGTCGTCGGTAATCTTGAAAATATGCGTGATGAACGTCTAAGTGCAATCATTTCAATGATGCAAGCTCACATCAGAGCCTATCTTATAAGAAAATCCTACAAGAAATTGTGCGATCAAAGGTATGTATAACTTGTCGATTTCTTTGTAAAACATGACACCTGCTAACAAATAATATTTGCTTTAGTAGTACATGTAATAACAACATTAATTCAAAATATGTGCTTCAGCACTTTAATAAAAATGTCGTTACAAACAAACCTGCTACAGTGCAATAGCATAATGGACATGGAAAATGATCTAATAGTTTGTAATGATACAAAAAGTAAAACACAGACCAGCATGGTATAAGATTTTACAATTGCAAATGGTATTATAGAACTTAAAACCAAAAATCAGTGTTGCCCTAAAATATATTTTTAGGTTAAGTAATCACTGATAAACGTTCACACAACCAAAGAGCAAATTCAAGACACTCCTTTTAATCGACAATGTAGTTTTGATTCATATATTTCTCGACTGGACCCTCCTAACACAGCTTTACCCCTAAAGCTGTCTTGTTTAGGAGTACAATTCAATTTCCAAACAACTGATAATTTCTCGTTTTGATGAAGCTTTAATTGTTAATGTTCTAACAGCTTCCATGCATATATTGCTGTTTGATTAAATGCATACTTATCTTTAGTTTTTTTTGTTGTTGTTGCGGTTTCGTATATATTCTCGACATTTTAATTTTCCTAGTTGGAAAGTGTCTTCGAGAATCTTTCGATCCTTTGTATTTCACTTTAAAACTAGATTTTGGTACTGATTTACAATGACATTGATAACCATTCATTTTTAAAACAATGATTATTGGGTATACTCTTTAGTTCCATAAATGTTATATTGTATGCATCACATATTTTTTCCAGAGTTGGTCTTTCTGTCATCCAACGTAACATCAGAAAATGGCTCATTCTCAAAAATTGGCAATGGTGGAAGATGTACGCCAAGGTCAAGCCTTTGTTGAACATTGCTAGGCAGGAAGAGGAAATGGCAAAGAAACTCGAACAACTGAAGAAACTTGAAGAAGATCTAGCTAAATGTGAAAGGTTAAAAAAAGAACTTGAAGTACAAAACGTCACTCTACTCGAGCAAAAGAATGATCTCTTCCTTCAGTTGCAGACCGAGCAAGACAATGTCATCGACTTAGAACAGAGAGTCGAACAGCTCGTCACACAGAAAGCAGATTATGAATCTCAAATCAAAGAAATGGAAGAACGTCTCCTTGATGAGGAAGATGCTGCAGCCGAATTAGAAACTATTAAAAAGAAAATGGAGGGGGAGAATGATGAGCTAAAGAAAGATATAGAAGATTTAGAAAGTTCTCTTGCAAAGGTATGTTAATTTCTGCATTTAGTTATACAGTAAACTGTCATGCATATTATGAATTCACTTGAACATTTGTTGATGTTAAGGGTTAGACGGAGGGGCCCTTTTTGTTTTGTTTTAGGAAAACCAGACTATGCAACGTATAACACCTTGATAGAAGCTTAATAAAGAACCTTTTTTTATCTAAGCATTCAAACATGTCATTACAAATTCCTAATCATTTGTTAGTTTGTCTTATTAATTCATAGGCTGAACAAGAAAAGACTACTAAAGATAACCAGATTAAAACACTCCAAGATGAGATGTCACAACAGGATGAACAAATATCTAAACTGAACAAAGACAAGAAGGCTATGGATGAAGCTCATAAGAAAACAACTAGCGATTTACAAAAGGAAGAAGATAAAGTGAACCATCTTAACAAAATTAAACAGAAATTGGAATCGACTTTAGATGAAGTAAGTTGCTGTTGTTGTTGTTGATTAAAGTTATATGAAACGAATTTTTGTGATTATAATATTAAGGAAAATTATTGAACCTGTGCATGCATAAAACTAAACTGAGTCCTCTGTTCACGTTTTTTTTACTATTTATTACGAATCCTTACCGTACAATCGATAGAAAATATTTCATTATTTGATTGATGATCCAAAAATATGGCTGCTAATTAACTTTCGGGTTTTCGTTCCAAAGTTTACCAATCGTACCCTTGGTAAACAATCAACGCAGAATCTTGGAGCTCGTGACAATTAAGTGAGATGATAAGGCGACGTCTATTTTCCTTTATATTGTACATGCGTTTCCATTAGTTGATTCAACTTTGTCACAACAGTTTTTAACTTATTTGGTGTATTAACATTTTTCTATCAGAATCGATTAATATTATCTTCCTTCCAAGATTGTTTATCTTCTCTTTCATCACGGTTTTCCGTTCACACTTTCGATAAGCTGTTGCTGAATTTTAGCGACAGGTCGTGGTTAAAGTCATTGCATACGGAAAAGCTGTGGGCAAATTATGGTACGGGAAGACAACAATTCAATAGAAGTACATTTTTGACCAGTTGGATAACATAAAGGATTTTGATTAAAAAGAAAGTTTATGTACACGTGTTTTATAGTAAACCTTGCTATTTAATATATAAAACATGTTCAACTGTTATGCTAAATTTGAAGTAAGATATAACTTTAAAATAATACAGTATATTGAAATAAAAGAAACCGAATTAAACTGTTTTATTGGTTTCGCGTTTACCTTTACTCATTATCACGGTAATAAAAAAATAGTTATATAAGAAATCTAGACTATTTTGATGGTTTTGATTTTATGCTTATTTGTTCTCTACTTGTGATAACATGTTGAGTTAATTGGGAATTGTTATAAAAATTTTCTAATATATTTCCGATGCTTTTAGCTTGAGGATAATTTGGAGCGTGAGAAGAAGGTTAGAGGTGACGTAGAGAAAGCCAAACGAAAAATAGAACAAGATCTGAAGGCCACACAAGAAGCTGTTGAAGACTTAGAACGTGTGAAAAGGGATCTTGAAGATGCCAATAGGAAGTACGTGCAGTTAGCAAAGTTTAAACTATAATACTGAATGAATTTAAAAGGAAGACAAATCTGCGCAGCCAGAAAGAAAAGAATTCTAAATAGTATTTGAAGTTCTATGATGTCGTGTACAGTTTGTCAAAGCGTCCAAGAAAATGTTCAATTATTAGATAACTGTACTGAGATAAAAAAAAATCTAATGTTTACATTGGTGTATTTTATCCGTATCAATAGAATAAGGATATTTTCCTATAATTCTTGTACTATTGTAGGAAAGATGCTGAAATTGGCAGTCTCCATTCACGTCTTGAAGATGAACAAAGTCTTATTGCACAACTTCAGAGAAAGATTAAAGAACTACAGGTAGGTTTTTAAGCTGAAATGGACAAACCATGTGAATAACGAAAAATATAATTGTTGAAAGTGTACTTTCCATACTGTTTACTTATAGTTTGGCATTGCATAAGTTCATGCGTGCCTCAGATGGTTTATGACGTCATTATACTAAATCCATTGGATGTGTACGGATTGATACTTTAGTCTGGGAGAACATGGTTCATTTGATTAGTTGTAATTGGCTTTGAACTAGCTTTCATAAACTGCTGGTACTCTTATGTACATGCTTTGTGTCTATTGTTTTTATGTTAGTTGTTTTTGTGCGTTGTATCTTTTGAGTTAAGCCAATTGCAACTGATTTTTCTAATGTTGTGCTGCTATACTACTGTGCCACGCAAGGGGAGGGCTGAGCGCTCACAAACATGTACAACTCCACCACATTCTTGTTGTACCTGTCACAAGTCAAGAGCCTATAGTTCAGTAGTTGTCGTTGATCTATCTTGTTTGATTTTCCTAAATTGTTTAGATTGTTTCACTTTTTTTCTAGGCCTTCTTTAGCCTATATACAGTATGGTTTTATACGACCGCAAAAATTTTGTGGTCGTATATTAATATGACGTCGTCGTCGTCGTCGTCGTCGTCGTCGTCCGAAGACGCATTGGTTTCGCACTCTAACTTTAGTTTAAGTGAATGGATCTCTATGAAATTTTACCATAAGGTTCAATATCACAAAAGGAAGGTTGGGATTGATTTTGGGGTTATGGTACCAACAGTTAAGGAATTAGGGGCCAAAAGGGGCCAAAATAAGCATTTTGTAACTTCCAGACAGAACTTGTGTGTTAGTGTATGGATCTCTCTGACTTTGTACCACAAGGTTCCATATCACAAAGGGAATGCTGGGATTAATTTTGGGGTAATTGCCTCAAAATTTTAGGAATTAGGGCCAAAAAGGGGCAAAAACAAGCATTTTCTAGTTTCATGACAATAACTTGTGTGTAAGTGTATGGATCTTTCTGAAATTGTACTACAAGGTTCCATATCACAAAGGAAAGCTGGAATTGAGTTTGGGGTAATTGCCTGAAACGTTTAGGAATTAGGGGCCAAAAGGGGCCAAAAATAAGCATTTTCTAGTTTCCAGACAATAACTTGTGTTCAAGTGTATGGATCTCTCTGAAATTGTACTGCAAGGTACCATACCTCATAGGGAAGGCTGGGATTGAGTTTGGGGTGATGAATCATAAGGGGTTCAAAAATTTGGGGGATTTTTTTTTCCTTTTTTCCTTTTTTTCTTTAAAATTTTCCATTTTAAGTTGGTTATTTCTGTATTATATTTAAAAGCAAATAATAATGATATGGCAGGAGATACACACCAAACAGGATGTGTAAATTATTATATAATAAGTATTGTGCAATAGCAAGAAATTTTCAATTGCACAGTATTGCGCAATAGCAAGAAATATTCAATTGCACAGTATTGTGCAAAAGAAGATACTTGTATAAATTGCTTGTTTCTTGACCAGTTTCAATGGGGTTTTGTTCTTGAACTCTTTGGGTTCTTTAATATGCTGAATCTAACCGTGTATTAAGTTTTGGATTTTGGTCCCCGTTTTAAATTGGTCCACATTGAGGTCCAAAGGTCCAAAATTAAACTTTGTTTGATTTCATCAAAATTGAATTATTGGGGTTCTTTGATATGCCAAATCTAACTGTGTATTTAGATTCTTAATTTTGGTCCCGTTTTCAAATTGGTCTACATTAAGGTCCAAAGGGTCCAAAATTAAACTTAGTTTGATTTGAACAAAATTGAATTCTTAGGGTTCTTTGATATGCTGAATCTAAACATGTATTTAGATTTTGATAATGGGCCCAGTTTTCAAGTTGGTCCAAATCAGGGTCCAAAATTAAACTTTGTTTGATTTCAACAAAATTGAATATATGGGGTTCTTTGATATGCTGAATCTAACCATGTATTAGATTTTGATTTTTGGTCCCGTTTTTAACTTGGTCCACATTGAGGTCAAAGGGTCCAAAATTAAACTTTGTTTGATTTCATCAAAATTGAATTATTAGGGTTCTTTGATATGCTGAATCTAACCATGTATTTAGATTCTTAATTTTGGTCCCATTTTCAAATTGGTCTACATTAAGGTCCAAAGGTCCAAAATTAAACTTAGTTTGATTTCAACAAAAATTGAGTTCTTAGGGTTCTTTGATATGCTGAATCTAAACATGTATTAGATTTTTGATTATGGGCCCAGTTTTCAAGATGGTCCAAATCAGGGTCCAAAATTAAACTTTATTTGATTTCATCAAAATTGAATTATTGGGGTTCTTTGATATGCCGAATCTAACCGTGTATTTAGATTCTTAATTTTTGGTTCCGTTTTCAAATTGGTCTACATTAAGGTCCAAAGGGTCCAAAATTAAACTTAGTTTGATTTCAACAAAAATTGAATATATGGGGTTCTTTGATATGCTGAATCTAACCATGTATTTAGATTTTTGATTTTTGGGCCCCGTTATCAACTTTGTCCACATTGAGGTCAAAAGGGTCCAAAATTAAACTTTGTTTGATTTCATCAAAATTGAACTCTTGGGGTTCTTTGATACGCTGAATCTAACCATGTATTTAGATTTTGGATATTGGACCATAATAGGTGAATGTCCAATTTCAAATTTTAAGTTCTTAGACCACATTCATTCTGTGTCAGAAACCTATGCTGTGTCAAATATTTAATCACAATCCAAATTCAGAGCTGTATCAAGCTTGAATGTTGTGTCCATACTTGCCCCAACTATTCAGGGTTCGACCTCTGCGGTCGTATCAAGCTGTGCCCTGCGGAGCATTTTATTCTTATTGTTATAGGCCGTAAGTTAAACTTGCTTATATCAACTCATTTGAACTTTGTTGGATAGTTGTCTCCTTGACAATCATTCCATATCTCTTTATATTTTATATTTCTACTGGATATAAAACAAAACTTGTTCTTATGAATAATACAATTCAGGCCAGAATTGATGAGCTAGAAGAAGAGTTAGAAGCAGAAAGATCAGCTAGAACAAAAGTTGACAAACAACGTGCTGAGCTTGCTAGAGAAATGGATGAACTTGCCGACAGATTAGACGAGGCAGGAGGAGCCACACAAGCACAGCTCGATTTGAATAAGAAGAGAGAACAAGAATTAGTAAAAATGCGCCGCGATTTGGAAGAATCAGCACTTCAACATGAGGCTCAGATTTCATCTTTACGCAAGAAACAGCAAGATGCAGCCAATGAAATGGCTGACCAAATAGACAATCTTCAGAAAGTTAGAAACAAACTAGATAAGGAAAAGAAAGATATGAAACGTGAGATGGATGATATGCAAGCCAACTTCCAACACCAGTTGAAGAACAGAGTAAATACATTTTCCTAATGTTTAAAGATCTATTTTGTAAAATAAAGTTTGTTTTTAGGGGCCAAACGGGGCCAAAATAAGCATTTTCTAGTTTCCAGACAATAACTTGTGTTCAAGTGTATGGATCTCTATGAAATTGTACTGCAAGGTACCATACCTCAAAGGGAAGGCTGGGATTGAGTTTGGGGTGATGAATCATAAGGGGTTCAAAAATTTGGGGGATTTTTTTTTCCTTTTTCCTTTTTTTTCTTTAAAAGTTTCCATTTTAAGTTGGTTATTTCTGTATTATATTTAAAAGCAAATAATAATGATATGGCAGGAGATACACACCAAACAGGATGTGTAAATTATTATATAATAAGTATTGTGCAATAGCAAGAAATTTTCAATTGCACAGTATTGCGCAATAGCAAGAAATCTTCAATTGCACAGTATTGCGCAATAGCAAGAAATATCAATAGAAAGAAATTGTCAATTGTACAGTATTTCGCAATAGCAAGAAATATTCAATTGCACAGTATTGCGCAATTGCAAGAAATATTCAATTGCACAGTATTGTGCAAAAGAAGATACTTTGTATAAATTGCTTATTTCTTGACCAATTTCAAATGGGGTTTTGTTCTTGAACTCTTTGGGTTCTTTAATATGCTGAATCTAACCGTGTATTAAGTTTTTGGATTTTGGTCCCCGTTTTAAATTGGTCCACATTGAGGTCCAAAGGGTCCAAAATTAAACTTTGTTTGATTTCATCAAAATTGAATTATTGGGGTTCTTTGATATGCCAAATCTAACTGTGTATTTAGATTCTTAATTTTGGTCCCGTTTTCAAATTGGTCTACATTAAGGTCCAAAGGGTCCAAAATTAAACTTAGTTTGATTTGAACAAAATTGAATTCTTAGGGTTCTTTGATATGCTGAATCGAAACATGTATTTAGATTTTTGATAATGGGCCCAGTTTTCAAGTTGGTCCAAATCGGATCCAAAATTAAACTTTGTTTGATTTCAACAAAATTGAATATATGGGGTTCTTTGATATGCTGAATCTAACCATGTATTAGATTTTTGATTTTGGGCCCCGTTTTCAACTTTGTCCACATTGAGGTCCAAAGGGTCCAAAATTAAACTTTGTTTGATTTCATCAAAAATTGAATTATTGGGGTTCTTTGATATGCCGAATCTAACCGTGTATTTAGATTCTTAATTTTTGGTCCCGTTTTCAAATTGGTCTACATTAAGGTCCAAAGGGTCCAAAATTAAACTTAGTTTGATTTCAACAAAAATTGAATATATGGGGTTCTTTGATATGCTGAATCTAACCATGTATTTAGATTTTTGATTTTTGGGCCCCGTTATCAACTTTGTCCACATTGAGGTCAAAAGGGTCCAAAATTAAACTTTGTTTGATTTCATCAAAAATTGAACTCTTGGGGTTCTTTGATATGCTGAATCTAACCATGTATTTAGATTTTGGATATTGGACCATAATAGGTGAATGTCCAATTTAAAATTTTTAAGTTCTTAGACCACATTCATTCTGTGTCAGAAACCTATGCTGTGTCAAATATTTAATCACAATCCAAATTCAGAGCTGTATCAAGCTTGAATGTTGTGTCCATACTTGCCCCAACTATTCAGGCTTCGACCTCTGCGGTCGTATCAAGCTGCGCCCTGCGGAGCATTTTATTCTAATTGTTATAGGCCGTAAGTTAAACTTGCTTATATCAACTCATTTGAACTTTGTTGGATAGTTGTCTCCTTGACAATCATTCCATATCTCTTTATATTTTATATTTCTACTGGATATAAAACAAAACTTGTTCTTATGAATAATACAATTCAGGCCAGAATTGATGAGCTAGAAGAAGAGTTAGAAGCAGAAAGATCAGCTAGAACAAAAGTTGACAAACAACGTGCTGAGCTTGCTAGAGAAATGGATGAACTTGCCGACAGATTAGACGAGGCAGGAGGAGCCACACAAGCACAGCTCGATTTGAATAAGAAGAGAGAACAAGAATTAGTAAAAATGCGCCGCGATTTGGAAGAATCAGCACTTCAACATGAGGCTCAGATTTCATCTTTACGCAAGAAACAGCAAGATGCAGCCAATGAAATGGCTGACCAAATAGACAATCTTCAGAAAGTTAGAAACAAACTAGATAAGGAAAAGAAAGATATGAAACGTGAGATGGATGATATGCAAGCCAACTTCCAACACCAGTTGAAGAACAGAGTAAATACATTTTCCTAATGTTTAAAGATCTATTTTTGTAAAATAAAGTTTGTTTTTCCTCAATTGAAAAGAAATGGCTTGGTTTAATAAGGAATGTTCGGTTATATTTTTTTAAGGATGATTCTTGTTCACGGTAAAATCAGAATATATAATCAGAGTATTTAGTCTTTTGTTATGTTACGATATTTTTTTTAATTAAAAAAATTGTCACAACAGTACAGAACAATTATGTGCTGATGTTTATGTTTTAGGGGGCTTCTGATAAGGTTGTCAAACAGTTCGAATCACAGATTGCTGACATAAACGCTGAATTGGAGAAAAGCCAAAGAAATCTTGTTGAAATGACGAACCAGAAGGCTAAGTTTGAGCGTGATGCATCAGACTTGATGAGTCAACTTGAGGAGGCTGAACACAATGTTGGAAGTATGTCGAAGGAGAAATCACGATTGGCTCAACTACTCGAAGAGGCAAAAAGTGCTTTGGAAGATGAAACAAGGGTACGTGTTTCCCACTATGTTTCAACATTGAAAAATCTAGTTATATATTAATTACCTTTCCTCATTAAATAATGATATGTTTAACTGCTCTAATGTTGAATAGACAGAATGAAATTCTTTCAATTTGAAGTTAAGTTGAATGATTATTTATATATACATAAGGTATGCATTTATTCCAATTCGTAAACATTTTTGAGATTTGTATTATACTATCAAATGACTCGTGACATAAGTGAACGGCGTAAAGCTCTTTGAATAGAATAGAGTTCTGAGGATATTTAATCATTTAAAAGCTAGTTTAACTTGATAAAAAATGAGTTTAAGTAAAGACTATATTTTTTTAAACTAAATTCCTTACAGGCAAGACAGAAACTTCAGAGTGAGATGAGAAATTTGAGTAATGATTTAGACGGTGTTCGTGAACAACTTGAAGAAGAACAAGAAGGCAAGAACGACCTTCAACGACAGCTTGCAAGAGCAAATGCTGATGCTCAAGCATGGAAAGCTAAATACGAAGGTGAAGGAGCAGCGAAGGCTGAGGAACTTGAAGATGCAAAGTAAGATAAAAAAAATAATCAACGTTTATCAACAATTTAAAAAAAAAATACGAAAACTTATTTTAATAGTTTTGTAAAACGTGTCTTAATCCTGAAATTATTTTTGAAATTGTGGATATTATGAATAGTCATTACTGAAACCCTTTCATATCAGCCGAAAAAAAATAGTTTCAAATAGTTTCATGACCTTTTGATCATTTTAGACGTAAACTTCAAGCCAAATTAGCTGAAGCTGAACAGAATGCTGACGCTGCTAATGCAAGAGCAAGCCAGCTAGAGAAGGCCAAAAACAGGCTCCAGGGAGAACTGGAAGACATATCAATTGAAGCTGAAAGAGTGAGTATTCTCTGAAACATGCTGATTCCCAATTAAAACAAACTACCATACTTGTGGCTCGAAACTAGTCACCATTTCAATTAATAATGCAAGACAATCATACTATCATTCTAGGTAGTGCAATTATTTTAAATATGTTTAGAAGTTATATATTTTGCTAAAATTATGATGAATTGAAGGAGCCAAACCCATGGTTTTGCCATACGTCTGTGATATCTTAAACAAACACCATTTCAACAAATTGAACAGTATAGGATTTTCAAATACTGTTGTGCATTTTCTGTAATTTTTAGTAAGTGTTTATTTATACATTCTGTATAGGCAACTGCCAATGCCAACGCTATGGAAAAGAGACAGCGCGGATTTGACAAGACAATACAAGAATGGAAGGACAAGGTCTCAGAACTCCAAGTTGAATTGGAATCAGCACAGAAAGAAGCCCGAAGCTACTCAGCAGAGCTGTTCAGAGTTAAAGCCCAGGTTGAGGAATCACAGGACTCCATTGAAGCTTTGAGGAGAGAAAATAAGAATCTAGCAGGTACGAATTTTTAATAAAATATTCGAAAGGTATTTAATGTATTGTTTGTCATTAATTGCAACATTATATTAGTAACGAAATTTTATATGAAACAAAAGAATATTAAACAAAATGGCTGTTTAAAGTTTTTTTCTGACTGGTATTTACTGTTTCGTTTTACAGAGGAGATCCACGAATTAACAGATCAGCTTTCTGAAGGAGGGCGAAGCGTACATGAGGTTGAGAAAGCCAAGAGACGTCTTGAGATGGAGAAGGAAGAACTGCAGGCCGCTTTGGAGGAAGCTGAATCTACACTTGAAAACGAGGAGGCTAAAGTTGCAAGATCACAGCTAGAAATATCAGCCATCAGAAACGACATCGACAGAAGAATTCATGAAAAAGATGACGAATTCGAAAACACACGGTAAGAAGAAACTTATTACAACAGCAATTCATGTAGATGAGCATAATACATTGTACATTATACAGATGATTATAAAATGTTTAATAATAATAAAATGAATTTGTCAGTTTTTATGGACTTCCCCTTTTTAAATTTACATTGGAGTTCAGTATTTTTGTTATCCTTTTTGTTCTCAAGAGTAACATATAATGAATGAATATAAATCTTAGTTTATTTTTTAAGATCTGAGACATATAAAACTTCTATTTTTTTTTAAAAGTCGCAACCACCAGAGAGCTCTAGACTCCATGAATGCTAGTCTTGAAGCCGAAAGTAAGGGCAAAGCTGAGGCGTTGAGAATCAAGAAAAAACTAGAACAAGATATAAACGAACTGGAGGTAGCCGTTGACGCTTCTAATAGAGCAAAGGCTGAACTAGAAAAAAATATTAAGAGATATCAACAACAAGTTACAGTAAGTACTTTTATAGACCATACTAAATAAACAACATCTTGGTTAATAAATGAAATAACCTTCATTTAATTATTCCGTTTAAATTATTATTGCTTTCGACTTGTTTTTTAATTCAAAAACGTTTCATTCAGACAAGATCTAGTTTGGTTACTATTAGTTATTTTAATAGGAAATGCAAGCACAGCTTGAAGATGAACAGCGCCAGCGTGATGAAGCACGCGAGTCATATAGCATGGTAGAAAGACGATGCAACATGCTCCAGGGAGAAACAGAGGAATTGAGAACAGCCCTTGAACAAGCAGAGAGAGCAAGAAAGAACGCAGAGAATGAACTTTATGAAGCCAGTGATAGAGTCAATGAATTATCTGCAGAAGTTAGTTCTGCACAAGGACAGAAACGTAAACACGAATCTGATATGCAGGCTATGCAGGTTAGTTTATTACATGAAGATAGTGAAAATAGTATTTTGTCCCATGCAAATCACATCTTTTTCAAAGTTTTAATGCAACTTGGTTAGAGTTGATATAATTTTTACCCATCTTGTCTATGGTGGTACAGCATTGAGAATGTACACCACTTCCTATTTGACTTCCATTTATATACAGACCAGAAAAAATTCTGATGAACAATCTTAGATGGACCCCAATGACCTTACATTTAATGTTTAGTTTCTGACATCAGGTAATCCTGATCTTTCATATCAACAATACGTCCATATATTTAAACATGTATTATGATTTTATTAGAAAGTCCGAGAGGTTTCTTGTTATATGATACTGAATATCGTACTTGCAACTTACATTCACATCATCATCATTTCCAATTTTGCAGAAACATTTTTTCATCCTTTCTCTCTAGCTTGAAATAAACTAGTAAAGTATTGTATATTTTGAAAAAAAAATCATGCTGTATTAATTAAGAGTATGATTTACTTGTGTCCATGTTTAAACTTATCCTAAATGTAGAAGAGTTAAGAAGCAATATAAATGAACAACTGTTAACAATTATCGACAAGCCATGTCAGTATGTTTCTTTTTTTACCAAGACTGATCTGGATGACATGAGCAATGAGATTAAGGCCGCTGATGAACGTGCAAGAAAGGCTACGGCTGATGCTGAAAGACTTGCCAATGAATTAAGAAACGAACAAGAACACAGCCTGCAAGTAGAGAAACAACGCAAGGCTATCGAATCTACAGTTAAGGACTTGCAGATTAGACTGGATGAGGCTGAAGGACAGGCCCTCAAGGGAGGAAAGAAGATAATAGCCAAATTAGAGCAGAGAGTGCGTATATCTGAAAATTTCACCATAAGTATTTTCTTAGAATATGTAATTGAACTTACAACAATAGCTAATAAATTATTTCTATAAAACTCTTGTAAAGAATATCTCTCATTGTTAATAGGAGTATAGTATATGTTTGTATATTTTTATGTAAAAAAAAATAAGCGTAAAATAATGCTTTTGATAGGTAACTGAACTTGAAGCTGAACTTGATAATGAACAACGTCGTCATGCTGAAACTCAGAAGAACATGCGAAAGGCTGATCGAAGATTGAAGGAAATCGCCTTCCAGGCTGATGAAGATAGAAAGATCCAAGAGAGACTTCAGGAAATGATTGATACACTCAATGCTAAGATCAAAACATACAAACGCCAAGTAGAGGAGGCCGTAAGTAAAATAGATAAATAGAATTATTTAAAAAATAGTTTAAACAAAAACCATAATACATCTACACGTCAACAAAAAGATCAACAATAGACAAGTTTCTTACAATGTGCTCTGATATTTTTTTTATGTTTATTTCATGTATTGTATACAAGCGAACATATTTGTTTTTCTTAAATTTTATTCATTTTAAATGTACCATATATTTTGTATCATGACAGGAAGAAATTGCTGCAATTAATCTGGCTAAATACAGGAAAGTACAGCAGGAATTGGAGGATTCTGAAGAACGTGCCGACAGTGCCGATACCGCTCTACAGAAACTTCGTGCCAAGAACCGTAGCTCTGTATCAGTACAACGTACTAGTATATTGTCCTCTAGTATGAACTCTTCATAAATTGTGAGTTTGATTATATTTCAGATTATAAAGAGTAATAATGTTTTATACATGATTAAAAATAAACAAACTATCGCGGTAATTTCAGCCGTTTCAGAAAAAGTCTCGAATAATGGCAATCCAATAAAACTTAAAAAAGTCTTAAAGATCCTGTATACACTTTTTCCAGAGTACAAAACATGGGATAAACATGCTATAAAGATATTCAGATATACATCGATCGTGCTTGGAAATATATACAAGAAACATAAATTATTTATATTAGGAATATTTATATAGTTATATTAGTAATATTCTAAGAGAAAAACAAAGAAATATGAAAATAATAAGAAAAATATCGCAACTTTATATTGAATCTGTCTTTCATATTAGATTCAACTCAACTCATTTCAATTTTTCCATCTTCCATCTCCATTAAAAAGCATACCCTTGAAAGTACATTCTTTACTTTCATAATATACTTCTTTTCAGATATTTATAAACCAACTTGTTGTCGTCCTGCTAAGGTGACTTGGACATAGCATTTATTCGAACAGCCTGTAAAATGAGCTACTACACAAGACGTTTTAAGACTTTAATCTAACCGGCTCTATCCTAGATTCTGAAAAGATAACTCTATATTAGTCCAGTGTTATAGTGTTAATAGACTTTTAATTTGTTATTTATTAATGGGCTATGGTAGAGCTCGCAGAGACAATTAATAAATGTTGAGTGCTGCATGATCCTTTGCTAGGACAGTGTGACAAGTGATAAATTTCTTTGTGATGTTCCTTTATAATCCTTGAAATAAATTATATTTATTGTTATTGTATTTCGATTATCTAGTAACAAACTAATACTATAGAAGTGTTTGGGCACATGGTTATAGATGAAAGGCAACAATTATATGTATGGTATAAAATCGACTTCCTTTGCAAAAGAGATGCGAAAGATACCAAAGGGACATTCAAAGGCATAAGTCGAAAGCAAAATGACAACGACATGGTTAAAAAAGAATAAGACCAAAGGACAAACAGTACACAAAACAAAACATAGAAAACTATAGACTGAAATATAGGAATATAAGCCTGATTTAACTCTATACTCTAATAGAAATCTAAGAGCGGATTCGTCAAATCGATGACCATGACATGAAATTTTTACCTCATACTTCCTGAGAATTCATCCAAGGAGTCAGTGAGATTAGTGTTCCTTAATCAGGAGTTTTCTAAATGATGCTTTAGGGTAGTGATTTTACCTTGGACTGACACATTGGTAAAATAATTCTCAAAATGACAATAACACTTAATCAATTTCATGCGTTCGAAGCGCATTCCTGGAATTAATTTCATCAGGAATGCCCAAACTACAACATGTGAAAGCCATGGGTTGTATAGATATGTGAAAAAGTTACAAGTTAAATTACCAAAAAAAAAAAAAAAATGAAAAATGCAAACAACACTTTAATTTCATGCGTCCGACACGCTGTTCTGTATTTACCTTCACAGGAACGCGCAAAGCCGAATATTTGAAAGCCAATGATGAATGAGAACCGTCACAGTTGAAGAGCTACTAGTATATGACCAAAAAGGACCTAGAAATAATAACCAAATCCATCTAAGGTCAACTTTGCCTGAGGGAGTTGAAACCTTAATTTTCTAATAATTTCTAAATTCTTTAACGGACAATTTGAGAATTTGAGAAAGGTTTGTTATAAATCATGTCAGTATCGAAGCAGACTACTGAGATGATGATTCCCTTGGTGACTGATAATTCACCGGCAGCAGTTTCGACCCATAGCTGTAAAAATTGAAAACAACATTCTATAAATTTCTTTCGTTAAAAGTGCTTTTTTGGAATTACCTTCATCAGGAACGCTCAAAGCCGAAAGCTCAAAAGGGACCTTATAAGAATATCCAAATTCACGTAAAGTCATCTTTGCACTTCGATACTAAAAGGCTTCTTTTCTATTATCAATAAACGGTTTATCAAAATGAAAAACTGGCCTGCTCGGATTAAAAAAATGTGCATTTTTAGACACAAATAAACATAATACTTATTAATATTAAATTGCAGTTAGATTTAAGAAGAACGAAAGGCATATATGCTGAGAGATGTTTTCCTAATTTTAAATAGATTAGATTTAAAAACAAAAACAGACTTATTAAACTTTTGCTTAAATTGAAGTCCATTATATTGACAACCATGTGTGAGCTAAACAAACAGACATAATAGGTAATAATGTCAAAATTGGGGTACAGCAGTTGACATTGTGTTATAATCTTAATTACTATAAAAACAAATAGGTATTTCAATAAAGAAAAGAAAATGGCATATAGACACTCTATAGACAAAGTACATATGCAAAAATAAAAGACAAGAATACAAAAAAGTCCATAGCACAATAGCACAATGGCGGGATGTATAAATACCGAGCCACGACAAAAGTATATTACCAAAAATGGACAAAACAGTAAAGTTGAAAAATATACAAAGACAAATAAAAAGAACACTATAACACTATTAGAAGATAAACAAGGTCAGTACCAAGAATCGATACTTCAAGACCATCATGTATTATTTATGAAGTTGATTCGGAATATTTATCAACAAGGTCTTGGTATCTTCCGATGAATTTTTTAGAAAAAGGACGAGACGTTCGTTGACATAACCCTGATTCATCAACTTTCTGCTCAGACACTGGTGACGTTTTATAATGTGTGAGTAGCAGCTGCAAGCTCTTAAATACCGAATGAGTTGGGAAATGTATATCCCATATGCATAAATCGTCTCGTTTGTCATAAATTCTGGTACTGAGATGACTGCTTATGTCAAATTCGATGTATATAAGTAAAAAATGAGGCGGAGGAAGCCGTGTCTGTTATTTCTTTAATTTCTAGTTCTGGGGGATATATGAATGGAACCCAATCAGAAAGGTTTGGATTGTTGATGGAAAGAACAACATCAAATATATCTGAATGTGAAATTAAATGATCTGGCTTCTTTGATCTTCTTGTTTTTGACAATTATCTAAAGGAAGTCTGACTCATATGAAAATAAGAAGAGGTCGGTAAGGAGAGGCCCACAGTTCGTTCCCATAGGAATGCCGACAATTTGTTGAAAAAGTCTACCTCAAAATTCAACAAATATGTTGTCAATAAGAAACTCCAGTATACTGATCACTTGTTCCTCTGTGTAGCATGTTTTACATTTTGTTCTGTATTAACAAAATATCACGTATGGTATCCCAAAGCAATAAATTTATATCCTATGCTACCATTCTTATATTGAAAAGCATTGTGGATTATTTCTTTTAGACGATTTTTCAATTTCACATAGGGAATGGTGGTATACAGGCTTGAAAAATCAAAAGTTTTGATAGAATTAATTTCAGAGAAAGATCGAGATTTAAAATTATCCAGAAGTTCTTTAGAGTTCTTAGAATTCACATATGGTTAATACCACTACGCGAGTAAACAGTTTCACAGTATTTCTGAAGACCCTCTTTCACTGTGGACATAATTTTTGTCAATCTAATGGACAATTACTTTGTAGAACATGCAGATGAGCCGGCAATGTACCATTGTTTGTACTGAATTTTGTGAAGCTTAGGTATCCAATACAAATTTATTCCTGGGCTAGAAAACCCATAATATTTCGAAAAATTCAGTGTGTAAACAGATAGCCTATAATTATGTCCATATAAATGATAATTCATGTCAACACAAAAGTACTGACTACTGGGCTGGTGATACCCTCGATGAGGAAACCTCTAGCAGCATTGGCATCGACCCAATTTAACTTCTGCACATTAACGTTAACAATGGCTATCATAACTATGCAAAAGTCAAATTTGTATCAGAGGATCTGTTAAGAATCCGCCAAAGTGGAAATACAAGCAAGGTTGTGAATTAATTATTAAACTTCTTGGAAAAAAAATCATCTACAAATATAGGTAGTTTACCAATGTTGAAATCTCATAAATCGATTGAGAAGACCATTTTTGTTATAAACAACATCTGAGGGAATTGCATAAACTCCAAAGGGAGCTCGAACGGGTGCGTTGATTGGGTAAGCGTCTCCTACTAAGCATTCATCACCCTCAATGCGAATCAACATGTCAAAATGTGACAATCGGGAATAGGACACAATCGGTAAAATTACAGATTCGATGACTTTTCTGGTATCTAAAGCTATATGACTGCGAAAACATAACGCTAGTGATTTGAGACACAGATATATCGTATCGGTCAACCAATTCTTGCTGGTGACCGAAAAACGTATGTAGCGTCGATTTCAGTCGTTCTTCCGCATTACTCTGTTGGATTCGAGCGTCACTGATGAGGGTTTTGAAGACAAAACGCGCGTCTGGCGTACAAAATTTTAAGCCTGGTATTTGTGATGAGATTATTTGCAACCACTGGGTCGATGCCACTGCTGATAGAAGTTTCAGAACAGAGGGTATCACTAGCTCAGTAGGCAAACCTTCTGTGTTGATATAAATTATCATTGATAAGGCCATAATTATAAATTACCTGATTACCAAACTTATAATTTTTTACGAAACACTAATTGTTTTCTAACTCAGGAAAAGATGACCTTTTGACAGCATTGGGTCGATACCGCTGCTGGTGGATTATCAAACCCCGAGGACATCATCAACTCAGAAGTCAATACTACGGTACTGACATGATTTATAACAAACCTTTCTTAAATTGTCCGTTTATAAATTTATAAATTATTAAGAAACTAAGGTTACAACTCCCTAAGGCAAAGTTGACCTTATATGGATTTGGATATTATTTCTAGGTCCTTTTTGGTCATAAAGCTCTTCAACTGTTTCGGTTCTTATACATGCTTAGCTTTCAAATGTTCGGCTGTGAGCGTTCCTGATGAAGGTAAACCTAGAAAAACGCTTCGGGCGCATGAAATTTATAAAGTGTTGTTTTCGTATTTATGTTCTTATTGGAGTGGGTTTTTAACAGTTTACCTCTGTTTTGATTGTGCTATATTACAAGAAGACACTCTAACATAACATATTAAAGAGATATGTTAATTCCAAAGTCTGAAACAGATTTTGTGTTGCATGTCAAATATAAAGATGACGTGAAATAAAAAAAAAATATCTGCGAGATGAAACATCGTCATTTGTTGGTTGAATCTAATGTGAAAAATTACAAGCAAAACATACTATAAATATGAATAAAGTTTACTGAACGGAAACAAATGATTTTGTCATGTTGGGGCCTTTTCAAGCTTTTCAAGGTATATGTTTTGCCCATTGTTGAAGGCCGTACAGTGACCTATAGTTGCTTAGATCCGCATCATTGTTAAATAGTTGTCTCATAAGAAAGTATACCACATTTTCTTATTTTAAACAGTCTCGGTATCAGACGCCACGAATCAAGCAGACTATTATCACAACATATGAGTGAAAATAGATAAAATCTCATCAACTCCAAACAGAGTAAGATCAGGTGTGTCGACAGAGCATTTCCTGTTATGCCTATTGTTCTTTATAAAAATGAAAACAACACGTTATAAATTTCATGCGTCCGAAGCGCTTTTCTGGATTTACCTTCATCAGGAACGCTCAAAGCCGAATATTTGAAAGCCAAGGATATATAAGAGCCTTAACAGTTAAATATGATTGTTTCAAATGCATATTCAGTGCAAATGTCACAAACAGTAATATGAAATAAGTAATGTTTTAATGTTCCCTTGGTATCTTCGCTTCATTGCCACATAACAATAAACACGTTTTGAATAAGGTAAAACACTAGAACAATGTATCTATCATCAAATTCGTCATGGTGAATTGTAGAGCTTATACGTGAGATAAAAGAGAGGAGAAAGATACCAAGGGGATATTCAAACTCATAAGTCGAAAACAAACTCATAATGCCACTGCAAGAAAAGAAAAACGATCAAACCACAGTAATTATTTCTCACAGCCATATACGTTTTTTAATAGCACATTCTGCTGAGGGGATATGGTTATGGTCTCCGTTCATCCGTCCGTCCGAAACACACCAATACTCAGTGGCCATTTGACATGCATATTCCATACTTGGTAGGATTATTTGTCGTCATATTCTTTTGTCGTCAGTTTGATAATTTTACATTACATATGTGACTTTGAACATTATTTTTTTTTATTATTCTAACGTGAACACAACTTCTCTGACACCGTTTAACGAAAACCTTTCATACTTGGTAGTAATGTATGCCATCGTGTGTAGTGAACAATATTGTACGGTCATTTTGGTCCGACCAATTTTACGGTAGTTGTGGGTATTTTACGATTTTTAAAATTTTGTAATAGAGTCCCCATATGAATGCAAATCCTCTAAAACCATCGGACAGAAAGCTCTCATTCTTGGTAGGATTGTTTGCCATCATGTATAGTTCACCACAATATGCCATCGCTTTGATTTTCCGGTATTGATGGGACTTTTACCACAATAATATTGAATTCCTCATTTATACAGCACGGAGGTGGTATGTTGCTCTTTTTGCAACAATTCATCTGTGGCTTTGATATTGCCATTACAAAAACATTTTTTAACAAATAATTTCAACTGATATATTCCAACGCCATTTTCATAAATGTAGGCAACAGTAGTTAACCGATGTTAAATTTCATAAAACGATTAAATAAATTGCTTCGCTGAGCGCAGCTGGATACGACCGCAGATGTCCAACCCTGAAAAGTTGCGGCCAAAATGGACACAATATTCACGCTTGATAAAGGTTTGAATTTGGATTGTAATTAAATATTTGACACATAATAGGTTTCTGTCATAGAATAACTGTAGTCAAAGAACTTAAAAATTGGTTATATGATTTGAATTTATATTCAATTTTTTGCTTTTGTGCAATACACTATGCTGTTGCAAATTGATCCCCAGACAAAAATTACCCCGTCACTTTTGTGCAATACACTTTCCTGTTGAATATTAACCCCCCAAAAAATATTTGAAGAAATTTTCTTTTTAATTTCTGAAATCTGAAATGAGAAAAAATAGTCCCTCCAAAAATATTTTTTTCACCTCCCCCTTTCCCTTATTAAAAAAAAAAATTCTTTCCCTCAAGATATAGTCATTATCTCAATTCAAATTTCTAATAAATTTTGCAACCATAATTACCCATTTAAATACATCATGAAAGTCGTAAAATATAAAATGACATACATACATGTAGTCATGGCTAAAATTAATATTAATTAATACTAACTTCTAAAAATAAATTAACAGCTAATCATCTCAAGACAATCATCATTTTTTAATACATAATTTACAAGCAAATAAAGGAGGTAATCAAACATTGTTGTTTTTAAATGGGGATTGGATTACCTCCCTTAGACTGCTTTATTGTCTTAATTGTCCTTTAACCAGAAAAAAACCTTGTTTTTCCCCCTTTTTTGCCCTTAATTCCCAAATGGTTTGAGCCTTAACCCCCCAAAGTCAATCCTAACCATCCCTTTGTCGTATGGAAACTTATGGTATAATTTCAGAGAGATTCATACACTTAAACACAAGTTATTGACTGGAAACTACAAAAATGTTTATTTAATTGGGCCCCTTTTTTGGCTCCTAATTCCTAAACAGTTGGGACCATAACCCCCAACATCAATCCCAACCTTTCTTTCGTGGTTATAAACCTTGTGTTAAAATTTTATTGATTTCTATTCACTTATACTAAAGTTATTATCCGGAAACCATCTGTCTTCGGACGACGACGACGACGACGACAACGTGATACCAATATACGACCAAAAAATTTTTTATTTTTGCTAAAAACAAATCAAATATACCAAGCTATAATTATGTACGCCAGACACGCGTTTCGTCTACAAAAGACTCACCAGTGACATTCACGTGAAAAAAAAAACAAATAAAGGTAAGAAAAAAACCAATAAAAAGAACAGAGTTCCAATGTCCCCCGCGTGGCACATATTTTATGCGGCCATTATCAAAAACTATACATTTCTTCAATTTTTTTTATAAATATCCTAAAGAAATAAAGGCTTCAGAGTAAATACAATACAATTTCAGATATAATTCATATTTCCAAGGGGCAAAACTCATTTAAAAATATTTTATCGGCATTGATTTTTGAAATTGTCCAATACATTGCTGATATAAACCTTTGATATAAATTTGATAAAAATCTGGCAAAACTCTTTTAAAATTGTTGATCGGCACTGATTTCCTACTTTGTCCGAGACATTGCTGATATAAACCTATTATATAAGTTTTATAAATATCTGGCAAGAATTGTACACGTGAGAGCACTATCAAGACCGGACAGACAGACGCACGGACGGACTGACTCACGGTATTTCTATGTCCCCCCCTTTTGCAATGTTTTGGTTAATTGATGCTGATTGACAACTGAAAACGAGATTCGATGACAAACGAAATGATCACATTGTCTACTTCTAATTCTTGTGTATTACCATACAATCTCTCCTAGAATATATATGGAATTAAGGTATGTTCAAAATCAAATGCAGCCAAATAATGAGGAAAAATGATTGAAATTATCACTTCAAAGATACTTCAACGCAATCGGTGGGTAATTGTAATAGTGTCTCAACCCAATAGTGAAATTTTAACTGTCATAGATCCCATATGTTCATAAGTGTAAATCTTACATCATTTCCGATTTCCCATTGATACTTACTTCTAGTCGTAACTGTAGAAGTGACGAGATTTGCATGCATTGCAGGAAATGCTGATACCCTCTCAACGAACATAATCTCATCACAATTGGGGTTCATGCGCTACCGATTGTTTTCTTTTTACTGGTGACCTAAACATTGTCAATATCACTTCCCTGCGAAATGTGTTATCCAAAGGGCCGAAATATCGTGAGCCTAAATTCATACATTGGAAACACAACTTTGAAATACTGATTTAGGCGAGGAGTATGCCACGCAATGAACTAAATGAGAAAAAAGACGTAGATACTCTTTTCGAATAGGTTAAGACTGTGAGGTCGTTGATACTAATTAGAGATAAAAAAATCTGAATGGGTCTATGAATACACTTGCTCGATTATTTTAAAAGACTCAAATATTGCTAAGCACTGTCCTACCTTCACGAAAAATATATCCCCGCAGATAAAGCCTGAAACAACATCGTTTTTGTGGGTAAACTGACATTACATTAACTGCTTGACAAAGGAAGTAAGTATTGACAATTCACTTGGAAACTCAACATATACCACCACGACACTTATCACGCATGCAATTTATAACGTTTCATTTTTTTTTCTCAGAGAGGAAATCCTGATTAATTATAGGTCTCTTCTATGTTCCCTGGGATCTCAACCAGAGATGAAGAACTGGATCTTCATTCACTGTATTGGATAACTAAATTACATAATGTCCTTACATACAACGTTATATTGCTGGGTTACCCAACTGCTCCTCAAAATTTCTTCAATTTTATCAGCAATCAAGCTGGGCTATAGAGTTATTCTGAAAAAAAAATCTCCAAAGATCTGTTAGAGTACAAACAATCTAAGTATTTTCTTTATTTTTATGAAAAAAAAACATTTAATATTTGAACCCTTCACACAAGTATACCTCATTCTAAACCTAAAGACAAATTAAAAAAAAAAAAAAAAAAATGGACGAACTTTGTTAAAAACAAATGATGGCCAACGTAGATACAAAATCTTGTTTAAGGAAAGGATAAATGAAACTTTGCAAAAAAAAAAAAAAAAAAAAACGCTCTAATTCAAACAAAAAATTCTCTGAAACTGACACTATCAAGTTGGTTGATATCTTGATTGACGACATATTTGTTGTGTTTGGAGGACGTGTTTTTTTAACAATCGGCATTCCCATGGAAAGCAACTGTGCTCCTGTTCTTGTAGATTTGTTCCTTTATTTATATGAGACAGAACTTTATAGGTAGAATGAAAAGAAGCTAGCAATATCCATTAACTACACATTCCGCTATATATATGATGTCCTCTCACTAGAATAAGTTTGGTGACTATGTTGAACGCATCAATTACATCAAACTTGAAATAAAGGTACAACCGTAAAGTCTGTCTCTCAATTTGACTTACATCTAGAAATTTACAATGTTTGTCGGTTGAGAACAAAATTTTACGCCAAGAGAGATGATTTCAGCTTCCCAGTTGTTAACTTTCCATTTTCCAGAAGCGACTGCATATGGAACATATATCTCTCACTTGATACGATTTTCCAGAGCTTGCATTTCCTATTATGATTTCCTTGATAGAGGGTTGCTGCTTACAAGGAAGCTATTAAACGAAGGTGATTGATTGATTGGTGTTATATGCCACTTTCAGCACTATTGTGCTATTTCGTGGCTGTCAGGTTTTATTGGAGGAGGAACGAGGATTATTCGGAGAAAACCACCGACTTTCGGTAGGAAAACTGACAATCCTAGTCAATTAAGATCCGAGTCCAGTGCACCTGTCACGTGCAGGATTCGAACTTACAACCGCAGTGTGTAAATACTAGAACAGCCTGGTCAAGTTCACACTTATAATTGTGTTCACACATTAAACTGTTTTCCTCGCAAGATTTATTTTACATAATATAAACGGTGCCAATTTTACTGCATCAGGCGCCAATTTCGACAATTAATGTCTCTTCAGTGATGCTCGAGGCCAATATATTTGAAAATCTAACGTTGAAGAGCTGATCAACCAAAAGGACCTAAAGTATAGCCAAATCCGGACAAGGAATCAGAGCTTTGCATGAGGGAGATATGATTTCCAAAATTTTATAACGGTAAATTTCAATCAAAGCAATATCCGTATTTTCATGCCAGTACCGAGGTACTTGCTACTGGAATGGTAATACATACCCTCGGTGAATAACTGTCAACCAGCAGAGGTCACGACACATAAAAGGGGTAATAAATTGCATAAATTTACAATTGTAGGCTTAAAATATTGTTGTTCCATTTTCACTCTTATATATAATTATAGTTACGTTTAAACATAACTTATTGATATATCCAAATTACCGGTATTCAGAAGAAAGGGACATATTAATGCATTGAGTCAACGTTTCACTTACCTTTTAAAATGATTCCCTTTGATTAATGATCGATAGTACACGTATTAATATTCCAGCGTTGTATTTTTATCTGTATTAATTGTTTCTTGTCAAAAATCCAATACAGGTATTGTGTTGACCATATTTTCACTGAGTCACAAACACAACCTTTGACGTTAAACATTTTGTTAACGTTTATTTTACTGCCATAGCTCGGCTTTAATGTCATTCTACTTCAATGACGTCATAATAAATTTTGAGTCTTACTGTTGTATAAATAGGGCTGATTTCCTAATATTGACCAGTCGTGATTCTGTTCCCGAGGTACTAAGTTCTCTCAACAAGCACTAGTAATTTTTTACATCTATTGCAACAGTCTTTTCTGCGTCCAGCGTTTATGATAAATAAAAGACTCTTAGTTTCATGGTGATTATACTTTAACTATAAATATATATAATAGACTCATTATATCTTAAAAAGAGTCACGGTTATTTAGCATTATAGTCATTTCGCACCCTAACCATTTCGTACCCTGGCAAAAACCATTTCGTACCTCTTGGAAAATTTATACGTATACCATTTTGTACCTCATGGAAGTTTATATGTATTTAGTATGCCATTTCGTACCTCATGTAAGATTTATATGAATGCCATTTCGTACCTCGTGGAAGATTAATATGTTTTTTTGATTTCTTGGTAAAAACTTTCTCATTGATGTGCGCCATTTTGTACCTTATGGAAGATTTATATGTATACCATTTCGTACCTCATGGAAGGTTTGTATGTATGCCACTTCGTACCTCGTGGAAGATTTATATGTGTTTCATTTCTTGGTTAAAACAGTCTCATCGACTTTTGACGAGAAATGCCTAAAATTAAAAATTAAAGCACCTTATAGAGATATTGTATAGGAATAAAGTCAGTAAACGATTTTTTTAAATCTGTAAAACTTTGTATTTAAGATATTTATTTCAAATATTAGCTAGCCCTTTAGTAATGGTTCACATTTGTGCCGATAACATTGATTTTATTTTACTTTGGTATAAACTTGTAACTAAAGACACGCTCCGTACTGGCGTGTTGTTTTAAAAAGGTAGCGTTCTATTTAATTGGATTAAAAATGTTTTTTGAATACACGTGCCATTTGAAATTGCGATGGTGCCTAAATATTGAGATACATGTATAACCAATTGATCATCGTAAGGTGTAGTTGAACCTAAATGTATATATCATATGCATGGATTTTTTTTAATAATACTTTTATAAAATATGCAATACACACTAAAAAGAGATATCTTCAAAGGATTTTGAAATATAGAAGGTTAGATATAAGGATACAAAATAAATGAACTTGTAATTTCTCAAATTGAAAAAGCCATAGCAAGTTCTTTGATAGGCCACAAAAGGTTCAAATTCTTATGCAAACATTTTTATTCATGGCTTCCTTCGTGGGTGAATATCAGCTTATGTCCCTTTTCACTGCATTTACTGACAAAAACAGCTGTTAATAACTATAAAAACAGTTGCAGATAATTATTCCTTTGGTGGTTAATTAACCACATATTTTTAGAGTTGAAAAATTAATTAAGGATAAATCCACCAAACAAACAAAGTGTAATTAAAATTTTCCGAGTTCTGCTTAATCAAACCAATCATCGGTTTTTGTGAAATTTCTACGGCTGGATGCATTTTATTTATGTTACATTAAAACAAATTAAAATCATCTCAAAATGTTTTATATCTTAAAAAGATGAGAACTTTTACAAATATATGATACGAAATAGTAAACATGTATTTAGTCCATGAGGTACGAAATGGTAGATGCATTTGTCCCATAGGGTACGAAATGGTTTTTATCGTGGGTACGAAATGGTAAATGTTGGGTACGAAATGGTAATTTTGGATACGAAATGGTCAAGGTACAAAATTACTTGCTACCGTTATTTAGACCACAAATAAATGACTCAGTCTTTTCTGTTTTATTAAAGCCACACACAGTCACCCGACGTCTTTAGACGTGCTATTCGGGGCTGTATTCAGAATGTTAATTTAACATCTTTTCTGGGGTTATTTGACTCGGTGAAACTATTTCAATACTGTTATATTAATAAAACGGAATAATAGAGTACTTGACCAGAGCTATGTATAAAAGGGTATGATTTCAAAAACCTATCTTGTGTTGTTTTAAATGTATTAATAAATTGAACTGTTATTTGATTAATTCACTGAAATAATAAATCATTTTACTAATTATATGTTTTGATCATTATTACCATGAACCTGAACAGAGCCATTTCCATGTAAATTGATGGTCTATTGTTATTGGAAATACCACACTTTTTTAGGTTACTCCAGTCGTAACGTAGGACACGTTACAATATTTTATACCTGGATTGAGCAGTTTTGCTGAACATAGTTATACTACTAGAACCTTATATTTTATAGCTGGTCTGATCATTTAGCTGAACATTGTCATATTATCTTATATTCTATACCTAGATTGACGAGTTTAGCAAAACATAGGTATATACATGTATTTATGTTTACTACCTTATATTCTATGCTGATCAGATTAGCTAAACATTGTTATATTATCTCATATTCTATACCTGGATTGGTGAGTTTAGCAGAACATAGGTATACTACCTTATATTATATACCTGGGCTGATCAGATTGGCTGAACAATGTTATATTATCTTATATTTTATACCTGGATTGATGACTTTTGCTGAACATCGATATACTACTCTATGTATTATAACTATACTAATGAGATTTTATACTACCCTTTACTTTATACCTTGACAGCTAAGTTTAGCTAAACATAGGTATACTACCCTATACTTTATACCTTGACAGCTAAGTTTACCTAAAACAGGTATACTATGTCTTGACAGATCAGATTAGATAAACATCGGTATAATATCTTATATTTTATACCTGGACTGATGGATTAGATGAGCATCGGTTTACTAACTTATATTTTATACATGGACTGATCAAATTAGCTGAATATTGTTATATTGTCTTATATTCTATACCTGGATTGATGAGTTTAGTAGACATATGTATAATATCTTATATTTTATACATGGACTGATCAAATTAGTTGAACATTGTTATATTTTCTTATATTCTATACCTGGATTGATGAATTTAGTAGAAATATGTATACTACCTTATATTTTATACATGGACTGATCAGATTAGCTAAACATTGTTATATTTTCTTATATTCTATACCTGGATTAATGAGTTTAGCAGAACATAGGTATATACATGTATATGTTTACTACCTTATATTCTATATCTGGCCTGATCAGATTAGCTGAACATTGTTATATACAGCCAATACTTACATCTCATATATCCCAGTGAACTTGAAATTAAGGACACTACTGATACTAGATGGACTGCTTCATACCTTGATCTTTTCCTCAATATTGACACAGATGGACGACTTCACACGAAAATCTATGATAAACGGGACGATTTCAACTTCCCAATTATCAATTTCCCATTTCTCAGCAGTAACATACCCTCTGCCCCTTCGTATGGTGTTTACATATCTCAATTGATACGTTATTCTCGTGCTTGTTCACACTATACGGACTTCATATACAGGAGTGTGCTCCTTACACAGAAACTGCTCCAACAAAGTTATGAGGAGGACAGATTAAAAATGACACTCCGTAAATTTTACGGACACCATCACGAATTGATTGATCCATACGATGTGTCTTTGTCCAAACTAACTAAGGACATTTTTACCACGTGTTAGATTGTGGTTTGTCATTACGTCGTCTGATCTTTTAATTACCGAACGTGACTTATTCCCGATTGTGACTGTTTTGCGGAGTGTGAAACTGCATTGCTATAAGACGTGTCACGGTACTTTTCTATCCCAAATTCATGTATTTAATTTTGATGTTATATTTGTTATTCTCGTCGGATTTTGTCAAATGTCTTAACGTCTTTTCTGTTATATTCGTGTGTTATGGTAAAGATAATTAATCACCCCCTTCATTTATTAGATTTTAGTTTGGTTCAACGAAATTTATACGATATATTTGGTTTACAGTTTGATTCAGAAGAAACACCGACATAGCTAGATAATACAATTAATTATCTAATAACTACCACAATTTGATATTAATAAGTATTGTAATTTTCATTGTTATTAATAAATGTAATGTCAGTATTACAAATCTAATCTTGAATCAATCCTAATCCTATCTTATTTTTGGGAAATATTTTACAAATTCAAATGTGACGTCACTTTGTGTATTTTTTTTAGAATTTCAAATGTGACGTCACTTTGTGTTGAGGCTTTGGCTAACTCGGCTGTGTATTTTTATGTGTTGGAATAAGTTGTTTTATGTTGTATTCTGTAGTGGTGGGGGAGGATTGTTTTGGATCGGTTTTTGTAAACTAAGAGGACAGATTATTTATTTTCTGCACTGTTGAAGCAAGATTTTTCATTTTCATTAAAACAAGGGACTGATTATTTATTTTCATATCTATATTAATAATATTTGAAAACATACAATTTTTAAATTCATTTTTTATTATAAATAATACATGTACAGTCAAGTCATTAATGTACCATTTAATCAGAATTAATCATCACCCTCTGCGGAAATGAATCTTCTGAATTCCAAACTGCATATACATGTATTGCATACATACACGGTATTAGAGTTGGGCTGTGACTAGCCTCTTTTAAAAGTATTGCCAAATATATTTACGCCGAGCGGAGCCAGGCAAAAAAATTTTGAAGGGTTTTGAAGCCGCTGAAGGCTCAAAGAAACTATAGAACAAATGATGCAAAATCGTGCTTCTGGGCGTTCCCAGACCCTTTCTTATTCTGAAAACGCAAGTTCTGTTTTAATAATTTTTGACAATATTTTGGTCTCAAAGCAAAATGTATAGACTCAGAGTAAGACAAGTTTTTATAGACAACATCAAAAGACCAATATGAAGAATAAAGTAAAAATGTAATAGTTGTTGTTTCGGCATGCAAAATTTAAATCTTTTATACCTGTAAATTATATGGGGTTTTATTCAAATTGAGTTAAGAGGGGGCTGATTATCAGTGATATAACTATGTCAAGTAATTTTTAATAACACATTTCAATTACAACTTGATGTAGCTCTTAACTGCGATACAATTTAAAGTAGTTAAGTTGTAAAATTAGCTAAAAAGTCTTAAATAAAATAAAAAAACTCATGATCAAGTTGAAAACAAAATTACTAAATCACAAAAGGAATGCAGCACTAAGAGAATACAGAAGGGCAATCAATGAACAAAAGACAGATTTAAAGAAACATTGATCCGAAAAAACAGGTGCTACGTCCAAGAGAGAACAGAACTTGCTTCTTGCAAACACTCGCTGTGAAAACAATTTAATATGAAGACAAGCTTTTGGTTTTAAAATTTCCTACATAAAGGCATTTGCCTCAATGTAGTTACAGCCCTGTAATAAAAGTGAGGTAAGTGTTCCTGAGCCAATATACCTCAAGTTAAATGAAACCCATTTTCAGACATTTCAAGTATATTTAAATAATATTTATACCTTTATTATTAAAAGATCTGGGAAGTGTTTCCAAATTTTTTTTTTTGAAAAAAAAAGATGAATTTTATGAAGAATCTGGTGCCACCTCACACTTTCGAATAGCATTTATAAAATGGCTTAAAGACCTGCCGAGTTATTCATTTTCAATACATTGTAAGTCAGGTTATTTATTTTCGAACTACCACAGAACAAACTATTTATTTTTGTGATTATCAAGGCTGAGTTATTCATTTTCAAAATCCTCCTGGCCCACCAGAATATCAAATGGTCGTCCCCTAATAAGGATGTTCTTGTCCCAGGCAGAAAACCCTGGCCGTGTTAGGCGCAACTTTTTGGAAGTTTTGGTCCTCGGTGCTCATCAGCTTTGTACTTGTTTTGGCTTTCAAACTTTTTTCATCTGAGCGTCACTGGGTAGTCTTGTGTGGACGAGACGCACGTCTGGCGTATTAAATTTTAAACCTAGTACCTTTTGTTAGCTATTATTCGTGTGTTTCTTTGACCTATATGTTCTCCCATTTGTTTGTGTTGTAGTCATGTCATGTGGTGTTGTCGTTTTGATGTCATATTTAACATTGCCATAAAAGCGGGAGGTTTGGCATGGGTTCAACCCACCATTTTTTCTTAAAATGTCCTGTACCAAGTCAGGAAAATGGCCATTGTTATATTATAGTTCGTTTCTGTGTGTGTTACATTTTAATGTTGTGTTTTTGTTGTGTCGTCGTTCTCCTCTTATATTTGATGCGTTTCCCTCAGTTTTAGTTTGTAACCCGGATTTGTTTTTATCTCTATCGATTTATGAGTTTCGAACAGCGGTATACTACTGTTGCCTTTATTTATATTATCTCATATTCCATACCTGGATTGGTGAGTTTAGCCGAACATAGGTATACTACCTTATATTATATACCTGGGCTGATCAGATTGGCTGAACAATGTTATATTATCTTATATTTTATACCTGGATTGATGACTTTTGCTGAACATCGATATACTACCCTATATGTTATAACTAGACAAATGAGATCAGATGAACATCGGTATACTACCTAATACTGTATACCTGTACTGATTAGATTAGATGAACGTAGGTAAACTACCCTATACTTCATACCTTGACAGATCAGATTAGATGAACATCGGTATACTATCTTATATTTTATACCTGGACTGATGAGATTAGTTGAACATCTGTATACCTTATATTTTATACCTGGACTGATGGATTAGATGAACATCGGTATACTATCTTATATTCTATACCTGGACTGATGGATTAGATGAACATCGGTATACTATCTTATATTTTATACCAGGACTGATGAGATTAGTTGAACATCGGTATACCTTATATTTTATACCTGGACTGATGGATTAGTTAAACATCGGTATACTAACTTGTTTTTTATACCTGGACTGATGGATAAGTTGAACATCGGTATACCTTATATTTTATACCTTGACTGAAGCTGAACATCAGTATACTAACTTGTATTTTATACCTAGACTAATTAGATTGGCTGAACATAGGTATACTTCCTCCATATTTTTTTAGCGGGACTGATTAGATAGCTGAACATCAGATACTACCTCCATATTTTTTTACCTGGACTTGTGTGTATTATTTTTGCCAAAACATACCTACGAAATTCGTGAAAATAAATACACTGTGAATCTACAGTAATCTAATTAGTCCAGTTAAAAAATATGGAGTTAGTATCTGATGTTCATCTAAATACATGTTAAGATTCAGCATATCAAAGAACCCCAATAATTCAATTTTTTTAAAATCAAAGTAAGTTAAATTTTGTACGCTTTGGACCTTAATGTGGACCAATTTGTAAACCAGGCCCAAAATCAAAAATTTAAATACATAAGATACAGCATATTGAAGAACCCCAAAAATTCAATTTTTGTAGAAATCAAACAAAATTTAATTTTGTACCCTTTGGACCTGAATGTTGACCAATTTGAAAACATGGCCCAAAAATCCAAAATCTAATACAATGGTAGATTCAGCATATTAAAGAACCCCAAGAATTCAAGACTTCGAATTAAACCCTATTGAAATTGGAAAAGAAATAAGCGATTTATACAAAGTATCAGAAAAGTACTTTCTTTTGCCCCTAATTCTTAAACGGTTAGGGCCATAATCCCCAACTTTTTTTGGGTATAGAACCTTGTGGTACAATTGCATAGAGATCCATAGACTTATACTCAATTAATTGTTCCGAAACCAGAAAATCCTCGTTTTTTTGTCTATTTTGGCCCCCAATTCCTACAAGGTTTGGGTCATAAACCCCAAAATCATTCCCAACCTTCCTTTTGCTGTATGGAACCTTTAGGTACAATTTCACACAGATCGATACACTTGTACATAAGTTATTGTCCTGAAACAAGAAAATGCTTGTTTTTGGCCCCTTATTCCTAAACAGCTAAGACAATAACCCCAACATTTATACTGAAGTTATTGTCTGAAACCAAATGTCTTCGGACGTCGACAACATCGCCATACCATAATATGGTGGGAAAATTTTGCAATAGTATAAAAAAAACATATGGGGAAATAAAAAATCACAAGTCGTAAAAAAAAACAGATAATCCAATGGCCAAAAAAAAAGAAGACACACAACAGTCAACAAAACACTACATAGAAAGTTAACGGTACAGCACAAAATAACACCAATGACAGGGAAAAACTCAGGGGAGGATTACTGCTCCACTTTCTTTAAATATGCCCTGCTTCAGTGTTAGGTGAATTTCAAAGCAGTTCAAGCTCTATTCTACATAATACCTTAGCTTTAAAATAAAATTTTTATGATTTTTATTTCAAAACTAAAATAATGTGTTATTTTATTGGTGGATGCTACAGATGTTTGAATTTAATTTAACAAGAGTGCACACGCTGAAATGTCTCGACTGCTTTACTGACCATTGATTTTATGTTGAAAGTCTTAAAGATAAAGGATTTATTAAGAGCATTACAGAAACTTACCATTTTTAAAAATCTATGACAATGAGGTCAAGGTCAGATAAAATGTGTCAGACAGACCTATAAACCTTACAACTTTTTTATACACTAAATATAGTTGATCTATTGTGTATGCTAATTGAAAAACAAACCAAAGCACAAAAAACTTAACATTGACCAATGAACCATAAATATAAGGTCCAGGTCAGATTATACCTGCCAGACAGACATGTGCACCCTACAATTATTCCATACACCAAATATAGCTGCCCTATTTCTATTAGTATTTGAAAAACAGACCAAAACACAAAAACGTAACATTGACCATTGAACCATAAAAATTAGGTCAAGGTCACATGATAACTTCCCGACAGACCTATTGCTTATAGTATTTGAAAAACAGACCAAAACACAAAAACTTAACACTGACCAATGAACCATGAAAATGAGGTCAAGATTGGATGAAACCTGCCAGACTGACATGTGCCCTTTACAATCATTCTATACACCAAATATAGTTGACCTACTGCTTATAGTATTTTAGAAACAGACTTAATCATGTAACTTTAACCTTGATCACTGATCCATTAAATGAGGTCCAGATCAGGTGAACTCTGTCTGACGGACATGTAGATGTTGCAACTGCTTACCCTTCCAGAGCACCTGAGATTACCCCAGCATTTCGGTTGGCTTTGTGTTGCTCAGTCTGGTTGTGTATTGTGTACTTTGTTTGTCTTTTTGTTGTGTTTCATTTTTTGCCATGGCATTGTCAGTTTGTTCTTGACTGATGTGTTTGAATATCTCTTTGGTATCTTTTGCCTCTCTTATAAAATAATTTACAATCAATCTTTTTAATTGCCCATTTCCACCCTTGTTTCACTGTCCAGTCCTACAAATATCTATATGGTACCCTGAGACTGTCTTCTAAGTGTTTGTTATTGTTATGATATTTCCTGTCTGGCAATGAATGCCAGTTTTTGTATAAGATCAGTGTTCTACTAAGTATTTTCAAACAGCTCGGAGATTTGAAATAGCGCTGTTTCCCTAAATTGGTAGCACCACTTCTATGATACATTCTGTTATAAAATCTATTCAGTAAACACCATGGTTAAATATATAGTACCATGGTGCTATAAGGCCCTGGGGAGACCACTGAGGTCTTAGATCACAACAAGTTATAGAAGTAATCTATTGGTTCTCCTACATACCTTCAATAATCTATATAATGGCTATCTCTGAATGTCAAAGAGTACAATTTCAGTACATATTAGGAGGTATCTTGATCTTGCTGTTATAATTTTAATCTGAACAAATCCTATTGCACCAAATGCACATTTCTTCAAACTATACATATTCAAGTATGATCGAGGTCAAAACATTTGAAAATTCAAAACCTAACACAACACTTTTCGAATGAAGATCAGTGTTCTACTAAGTATTTTCAAACAGCATCGGAAGATTTGAAATAGCGCTGTTTCCCTAAATTGGTAGCACCACTTTATGATACAGCCTTCAACGGAAAAGCAATCCCTATGTCTCGCTTTCTGCAGAGAAAGTCTCAGACGAGACAAAAAACTTTCCAATACTGTCAAAATAAAAACTTTCAAATACATGTGAACTATCAAAATAAAAAAATTCCAATATTGTCAAAATAAAAAACTTTCCAATACTGTCAAAAGAAATAATTTTCCAATACTGTCAAAATAAAAAAACTTTCCAATAATGTAAAATAAATTGCTTCACTGAGCGCAGCCTGATCGACCGCAGAGGTCGAACCTTGAACAGTTGGGGCAAATTTGGACACAATATTCAAGCTTGATACTGTCTGAATTTGGATTGTGATCAAATTTTTGACATAATATAGGTTTCTGACACAAAAAAATGTGGTCAAAGATCTTACAAATCTATTGTGCAATACTGTGCAATTGAAGGTTTCTTCTTTCTTCTTGAAACTTTTCAAAAATTTGAAATTTGAAAAATTTTGAAAAAAAATATGAACCCCTTCAAAAAATTGGAAAAAATATCCCCCCCCCCCCAAACTCAATCCAAGCCTTTGTAGTATGGAACCTTGTAGTACAATTTCAAAGAGATCCATTAACTTAAACACAAGTTATAGTCTGGAAACTAGAAAAATGCTTGTTTTTGGCCCTTTTTTGGCCCCTTATTGCTGCATGTTTGGGGCAATTACTCCCAAACTCAATCCCAGACTACCCTTTGTGATATGGAACCTTGTGGTACAATGTTAGAGAGATCCATACACTCACACACAAGTTATTGTCCGGAAACTACAAAAATGCTTGTTTTTGACCGCTATTTGGCCCTTAATTCCTAAACTGTTGGCACCATAACCCCAAAATAAATCCCAAGCTTCTACCTGTGGTATTAAACATTGTGGTACAATTTCAGAGCAATCAAAATACTTATACACAAGTTATTATCCTGAAACTAGAAAAATGTTGTTTTGGGCCCCTTTTGGGCCCCTAATTCCTAAACGGTTGGGACCATCATCCCCAAAATCAATCCCAACCTTCCTTTTGTGGTATTGAACCTTCTTAAAAAATTTCATAGAGATCAATTCACTTAAACTAAAGTTATTGTCCGGAAACCAAATGTGTCTTCGAACGATGACGACATCATACCATTATACGATCCCAAAAAATTTTTTGCGGTCGTATAAAAAAAATCACTTTCCAAAACTGTTTAAAAAAAAAACTTTCCAATACTGTTAAAATAAAAACTTTCCAATACTGTCAAAATAAAAAAAAAAATCCAATACTGTCAAATAAAAAGAACGTTCCAATACTGTCAAAATAAAAAAAATTCCAATACTGTCATAATTAAAAAACTTTCCAATACTGTCAAAATAAAAAACTTTTCGATACTGTCAAAATAAAAAAAACTTTCCAATACTGTTAAAATAAAAAAACTTTCCAATACTGTCAAAATAAAAAACTTTCCAATACTGTCAAAATAAAAATCTTTTCATCACTGTCAAAATAAAAGAATAAAAAATAAATAAAGCATTGTTCTTTTGGTATGTTGTTATCACCCAGAATATCTAAAGAATGTTAACTCATGTTGCATCCATCCCATACTCCATTTTCAAGCCAAGAATGATATCTCATGTGCATTCATCCCATACCCCATTTTCCAGCTATGAATAATTCGTGTCATATAGATTACAAAAAGGTAAATGTAAAATAACATAGTTTATTTATAGCTATATTTATCACATTTATACAAGCACATGATATCAACAAACTTTTCTCTCAGAGTTACTCAATGTTAGGAGGCTTCTCGAGGATACATCAATAAAGATGTGAAAAAGGCATGCAATATACAAATAAATATAGCTGTAATAAGGATCTAATACCAATAGAAAAAATTGACAGCAATAGCACTAGGTCATAAACATAAATGTTTGGCACAGCAGGTAAAATGAAAATGATTAGCTGATTCTTTCCCTCCTAAAAGTATAAAATCCAATTTGCTTTAAGCAAACATTCAATATAAAAAATCAGACAAAGCATGAGAAATAATGATATATCCCCAAAAAGATAATGATGGAAGACCCTCATGGGTAGTCAAGGTCGCTAAAAAAAAACCTGGTCTGATGCTGATACAACTGTTAAAAGATTTAGTATCTTTTGTCCCCATTCAATCTTAGAAAAAATAGAATGGATAAAATTGTGAAATCTCTTTGTTCATCACAGTCGGTGGTAAGAGCTACAGCAAACCTGTTGTTTAAAAAGATAAATCTGATGGCACCAAGTTTTTTTATATGACTTGTCCAAAATCAAACTGTTTACAATGTTTGAATATGTCCCTGATATTTTAAACTGGTTATCATCAATGGTTGCATATTTGATGGTTATCATCAATGGCTGCATATTTCAAAATTTGACAGATCCTTCTGGTAGACTATTGTTCACTTGTCTGTAATATCTCAGATCATTAACAAATCTCTGTATACTTTGACTGAATGATGGTAAATCCTGCAATCAAGATAAACAAACAATCAGGGTAATCTAAACATAGACTTATTGTAAATGCAACCAAATTACATGATTTATACATAAATTATCTCATTATATAACATATTTCTAAGAAAAGTTGTAATCCTATAAAAGTATTTGATTTATCATCTGGATCCAAAATGACTGACAGGCTTTAACAGTCAGATGAGTCAAACACTATATACCCCCTTTTTTGTAGTGTGGGGTAAAAATTTTCTTAAAATTTAATCCTACCTTTTCTGTTTTGAAATTTTGTTGTAACACACTCTTCTGATCAGGAAGAAGCCCTTCACAATCTGAGAGAAACTGATGAAGGAAGTCATTATAAAATCTTTCAAAATCTACACATGCCATATTGTGAATAGTCACAGTTATCTCCTCTTGAAGAAGGTCATGTGATCTATGTACAAGAACTTGTAATAAAACATTTAGAAACTGTGTCAACATTCCTTGGGCAAAGATAGTCTGAAAAAGAAAAGTAACATTACAACAATACAGATAAATAAAATAACTTGATAAATACAATATCAAATGAATCTTTCTTATTTCAGTTGAGGTAATTATATCAAAAACATGAATAAAAATCTTTATCTTTGCTGTAAATTTGGATATAAATAATTGGAGTATGTAAAAACTGTTAATACATTGTGCTCTTGAGTTAACTTCGAGTTAGTGTCACTTTTCTATTTTTAGAAATTTTCTGAACACACAAACTCACTCAACAAAAATAACCATATATCTTAGTGGAATTTTAACAAAGTTGAACTGAGAACAGTTTCAAGTGGTATAATACTTGTATACAACTTTTCCTTTATGTATTATTATAACAAATATAAATATGTAAGCATGAAAAGGTTACTTTATACACACTAAATTCATTTTCACATTCTGGCATTCTGGTATAAATAAATGGGGAATGTGTCCATGGGACACAGATGATGCCCCCGCTTGCATATAACATTATAACGGGACATAACTCAATAACGGTAAAAGTGACGCTACCCAAATTAGTACTTGATCTGAGTTTTGTGGTAATAAGTATTGTGTATAAGTTTCATAACATTTGGTTCAGGCAAACTTAAGTTAGAGAACGGAAACAAAAAAATCAGCAATTTTTCCATTTGTAAAGGGGCATAACTCTAGAAAGGTTAAAGTTACGCCACCCAAATTCAAACTTGATCTGTGTTTTGTGGTAATAAACATTGTATATAAGTTTCATTACATTTGGTTGAGGCAAACGAAAGTTAGAGAATGGAAACCAATTTTGGGACGTACGGACGTAGTGACGGACAAGGGTAAAACTTAATGCCCCCGGTGTCAAAGTATATTTGTTCCACCTAACAGAAGTTCCACTGGAAACTTTGTTATAAACAATGTCATAATATCTGTTCCTGTTGGAACAAATATTCTATACCATTTAATCCGTAAGGAACATTTACTGTAATATTTATTCCAGTGGAAATAATATTCCAGAATACTGTTCCCATTTGGAACTTATATTATGAAGGAACTTCTATTCCGTGACACCTCCGCTACGGCATAAAAACCCATAAAAGTCTATATTCATTTTCAAACAGAATTAGCATTATGCATAAAATACTAAATAAATATCAGCTAAATTTCAAATTAGAATGATGGAGGTTACTGGAAAATACAACATATTCAATCCATACTAAGAAGAGGTATTTCATTAATAAAAGCACTAAATCCAATTATCAATACTCATTGCATTAACATAACCACTCAGCAACAGTCCTTAGTTGTGCATGTAAATAACATAAAGCTTAGTGTTTATATATTTCAATGTCTTACCTTGCTGTAGAGTTTCCATTTGAAGTTGAGATTTTCTAATGATTCTAAATTCTGTCTGAAAACATCAATATCTGGTTGCAGAAAAGATTGGCCGTATGACTGAAATAATAAAACATCAATTTCTGAATCAATTTCTGACTGCAGAAAAGACAGGCCATATGACTGATATTACAAAACCTTAATATCTGACTAGTTAAGATGAGCTCTATGATTAAAATCTTACATCAGTATATGAAATATCCTATCAAAATTAGCACTCTAAGCTTTGACTTGAATATTTTTATACTTAAATCAAATGCCTTACAGAACCTTCTCTAAACAAAGGAACAATATATAAGGTCTACAAGGAGCTCAACTTGCTGAATATTTTTTCTGAAATAACCATATGTCAAACTACACAATAAGATATAGTTGAGTTACCTGAAGAACAGCTGTGAACTGTTGAACATTCTCCACTTGTTCAGGCTGGTTGTTCATTTTCATTAGTACATTACTTTTAAAGAAATATCTCCAGTTATGAACCAGAAGTTCATGCAGAAGATTGTACAGGACTAGTTTCATATCTGGTGATGGTCTCTGTGTAACATAAACATTCTCAATGTAATAAACATTGTCATTTTTGCTTCAAATTATTAGGAAATTGCTTGAATTTTTCAGATTAAAATTGCATTTTCTTGTTTTTTTTAATTTTTTAATAATTTTTAATGCATACTAAAGTTTTTAAAATCATACAAATACATGGGGTTAAACTAAAGTTTACTTACTGATCCTTTTGCTAGTTATGTGGTCAAATGTGACAAAGTCTTTCTACTGAATTACATTATGTAATGTTATATATTCAAAACAAACTCAATTTGCAACTCATCATCATTTACTTATAAACTAAAATCCTATCAATTACTACAGGCAAAATGAAAAAAAACTAAAAAATACAAAACAGGAGGGCAATAATTCCAAAACAGGTAGGGGTCGAAACTTCAATATCAACTTTTTTTTTCAAATTCTTCAGAACCACATACCAAATTTCATGGTGTTAAGGCGTCCAATAGTTTGTTACTGTATTCTAATATATTTTAACTTTCTTATTAGTCTTTTATTTTTTTTACGTTTAGAAAAAAATACTTTTACAGATATAAAAAATTAAAATAAATGTTCATCTTTTCATGACTATCAATTTAAATAATACAGTACCTGAGCAATGATAGGGTAGATTTGATCTATACATATGGATATAACACTTGGTATGAATGACTTGAAAGCTGACCCAGGTTCTTGTACCACTAATTCTAATATCTTTAAAAATCTACAATATACAACCAAGACAACCTTTTCAAACAATTAGCATTTTAAAATGTATTTTATGCTGTCCTGACCCTTTTAAGGTCAATCAATTATAATAATAATAATAATAATAATAATAATAATAATAATAATAATAATAAAAAACCAATTGTTCAGAGAACAATTGAAGGTCTTCCACCCATAAAGATCTATTTTGATATGAAAATATTAAAATTCGGTTTAAATGTCATTTCCAGCGTCAAATGATAGCTTATTGTACGCTGATTCCAAAATATATAGTTTCTATGCATTTTTTTTAAATAAGGAGATAATTTGTTACTTCCGGTTTGAAAAATGTTACTTCAGTATAATTTGAATGTTTACTTGACACTGATTCCAAAAATATATGGTTCTATATACTTTTATATTAAATAAGTACAAAAATAGCTACTTCGGTTTACACAAGGTCACTTCCGGTTGGATTTTCAAGGTCAAATGGCTTGCAACCTAATGCAAAAGTCCCATGGCTTTATCATGTATACATATGAGGTAAAAGCAAAGGTCAAAATCCAGAACGTCAAACTTACCTATGACCTTGAGCTCAATTTCAAGGTCATAAACCAAGGACCTCAATTCAAAAGACCCTAGGTCTTAGTTATATATGGTTAATGAGTTACATCACCATACGCGTATTTTAAATACAAGAGGAGAAAACTCTAATTTAATGTTAGCGCACCCTTTAAACCAAAATGTATGTGTTACGACATGTGCAACTAACAATTTAGTAATAATATGTTGTCGATATCTTATACGGTTTTTGAAAAGAAGTGAAAATAAGCCAAAATCAAAATTTAGAATATGACCTTGACCTTTGACCTTGACCAAATTTTCTTTTTTTGGAGCAAGGACCTCAAATCAAAGACCATAGGCCAATATCACTTATGGTTTACCAGTTAGAAATACAAATCACTTATATCAAACACATAAGGGGAATAACTCTCATATGGAGTCTCGAATAGCTTCGGTCAAAATTAAAATCCTAATCCTGAAGATGTAACGAGCAATTTGGTAAAATAAATTTGTCGTAATCTTTTACGGTTTGGAAGGAGTAGTGGCCACAAGAAAAACAGTGTTTGGGGAGATAACTCTTACAACGTAAAGTATTTTGTTACGCAGTTGTCAGTTTTAAAAGCGTATAAACTATACGATATCATATTCCAAATATCTAAGCGACATCTTTTGAAACATCAATACTACGCAAGAAAAAAATTAGGCGGAAGAAAAAAAAAAAAATAATAATAATAATAATAATAATCAGAACAAAATCAATAGGTCTTTCCACGGAAAAGTGGAAAGACCTAATAAAATAATAATTATAATAATAATAATAAATTCTTTATTAAAGAGGTAAACACAGTTAGTTACAATTACTAATCTTCCCTGAGGCCCTCATATACAATACAAGTAAAAAAATAATAATAAGAGAAAAAAGCAAACATACAACATATTAACACATAGTCAGTTAATTAACAGTTAGACTGTTACTTGGCATCTCCAATCTATTAAGATAAGGTGCTAATGTCAAATCTAAAATCTATGTAAATTGATAGTAACTGGAGAACCTGTCATACACATTTCAAAAATGGCTTATAGTTTCATTAAGAGCAAATAATGTTATTAAGATACCAAGTGAGGACGTCAAAAAAATGTATCAAACCTTACAATTCACAAATATAATTCAATAAAATTCAATTCAAATGTTTATTGCCATATAAATTTTAAACAATAAGTTTGTGACAAATACAAAATAAGTATACAATATAACTGAAATTCACATATATATATACACAATCATTTAAACAGTAAATAGTCCAGAGTCCCTGTCCTCAGTTCTAATGACTTTTAATGTAGGACCCCAATTTATTTACTTGTGATGGTGTTGATGGATTAAGTTTAAAATCACCGTTTCTTCATCAGACAAATCTTTAACAGAAAAGTTTATTTTCAAATTATGAATAAAATGCTCTGCAGGGCGCAGCTTGATCGAACACAGAGGTCGAACCCTGAACAGTTGGGACAAGTATGGACACAACATTCAAGCTTGATACAGCTCTGAATTTGGATTGTGATTAAATATTTGACACAGCATAGGTTTCTGACACAGAATGAATGTGGTCTAAGAACTTAAAAATTTTAAATTGGACATTCACCTATTATGGTCCAATATCCAAAATCTAAATACATGGTTAGATTCAGCATATCAAAGAACCCCAAGAATTCAATTTTTGATGAAATCAAACAAACTTTAATTTTGGACCCTTTTGACCTCAATGTGGACAAAGTTGATAACGGGGCCCAAAAATCAAAAATCTAAATACATGGTTAGATTCAGCATATCAAAGAACCCCATATATTCAATTTTTGTTGAAATCAAACAAAGTTTAATTTTGGACCCGATTTGGACCAACTTGAAAACTGGGCCCATAATCAAAAATCCAAATACATGTTTAGATTCAGCATATCAAAGAACCCTAAGAATTCAATTTTGATGAAATCAAACTGAGTTTAATTTTGGACCCTTTGGACCTTAATGTAGACCAATTTGAAAACAGGACCAAAATTAAGAATCTAAATACACGGTTAGATTCGGCATATCAAAGAACCCCAATAATTCAATTTTGATGAAATCAAACAAAGTTTAATTTTGGACCCTTTGGACCTCAATGTGGACCAATTTAAAAACGGGGCCCAAAATCCAAAAACTTAATACACAGTTAGATTCAGCATATTAAAGAACCCCAAGAGTTCAAGAATAAAACCCCACTGAAATTGGTCAAGAAATAAGCAATTTATACAAAGTATCTTCTTTTGCACAATACTGTGCAATTGAATATTTCTTGCAATTGCGCAATACTGTGCAATTGAATATTTCTTGCTATTGCGCAATACTGTACAATTGACAATTTCTTGCTATTGCGCAATATTGTGTTATTGGATATTTCTTGCTATTGTGCAATACTGTGCAATTGAAGATTTCTTGCTATTGCAATACTGTGCAATTGAAAATTTCTTACTATTGCACAATACTTATTATATAATAATTTACACATCCTGTTTGGTGTGTATCTCCTACCATATCATTATTATTTGCTTTTAAATATAAATCAGAAATAACCAACTTAAAATGGAAAATTTTAAAGAAAAAAAAAGGAAAAAAAAATCCCCCAAATTTTTGAACCCCATTATGATTCATCACCCCAAACTCAATCCCAGCCGTCCCTCTGAGGTATGGTACCTTGCAGTACAATTTCAGAGAGATCCATACACTTGAACACAAGTTATTGTCTGAAACTAGAAAAATGCTTATTTTGGCCCCTAATTCCTAAACGTTTCAGGCAATTACCCCAAACTCAATTCCAGCTTTCCTTTGTGATATGGAACCTTGTAGTACAATTTCAGAAAGATCCATACACTTACACACAAGTTATTGTCATGAAACTAGAAAATGCTTATTTTTGCCCTTTTTGGCCCCTAATTCCTAAAATTTTGAGGCAATTACCCCAAAAATCAATCCCAGCATTCCCTTTGTGATATGGAACCTTGTGGTACAATGTCAGAGATCCATACACTAACACACAAGTTATGTCTGGAAGTTACAAAATGCTTATTTTGGCCCTTTTGGTCCCTAATTCCTTAACTGTTGGTACCATAACTCCCAAAATCAATCCCAACCTTCCTTTTGTGATATTGAACCTTATGGTAAAATTTAATAGAGATCCATTCACTTAAACTAAAGTTAGAGTGCGAAAACCAATGCGTCTTGGACGACGACGACGCCGACGCCAACGTCATACCAATATACAACTGCAAAATTTTTTTATGCCGTATAAAAAGGTGTTTCTCAGTTCCCTATTGAATTCAAAATCTAATAAAAATGTTTTTCGTCTTCTAATATGTTACATTTAAGACATAATCTCTGCTCTCTAGGAATATTAGAATGTCTTCCTTTTCTATATTTAAATTATGGTCACTAATTAGTAGCTTTGTTATTAATTTTCTATATGTAAAGTCTAGTGTTCTTAAATATTCTTCAAAAAAAATTTGGTTTAAGGTTCTTATATAAAAAGTTTACTTTGTCATCAATTTTTGCATCTTATTATGAATCAAATTTTCAAAGTAGTTTTTAGAACTTGTTTTTATATAACCTTTAAAAGAATTATTTATTCTTTGGTCTGAGCTAGTATCTTGTTGGATTTGCATAATATCTAAATTAAGTTCTCAGAGAATATTTTTTACATAGGTAAACCAGGAGTATACTCTTTCCATGTCTAAATTTTTACTAAGCATGTAAGCTTCTTTCAAAAGAGGATTTAACTTACAACATTCAAATCTCTTTAAATATAATAAAGTTTGTGTTTTAATATTAAATTCTATAGGAAGTCTTCCCAATTCAGCTCTAGTTGCAAGATTAGATGCATTCTTTCTAGTTCCAAGTAAAAATTTACAAAATTCCAAATGTAATTTTTCAGCAAAACTTAAAATGTCTACTTCTTTTCCAGAATTTATAGCTCTATTTTTTGGCTCTGAAAAGAGATATATATGTGTCTAAATAGGTTACTTCAGAGTTGTAAATCATAATTGGTTTTATGAGGGAATCAAACAGGTGGCATGCCACTTTGACTGGTAAATTACTCAAAGACTGTGTATAAGCTTTCAAACCAAATAAAGCTTTTTTGGCTTTTTACAAGTTCTTTAGTGCTATGAGAGAGGTTGCCATTACATTTAAGTAATAAGCCTAAAAATGAATATTCTGATACATTCTCAATGTTGGTGTTTTTAAAACTTACAAATGATGGTTCTATTAAATATCATGGATTTTGTCTTTTGAATATTTAATTCTATCCATCATTTTTCACAGTATATGGCTAAATTATTGACACCATTCTGAAGTCCTGTTTTAGTTTCTGATAATATTAATAAGTCATCTGCAAAAAGCAGGCAACTTAGTTTTGAGTCTATGATTCTTAAAGGATAACATAAATCATTTTCAAAGACCTCTGTAATATCATTAATGAAAATTTTAAATAAAGTAGGACTTAGTGAATCACCTTGCTTTACCCCTCTTGTAATATTAAACACACCAGTTACCATGTTTTTGTATTTTAGTGAAGACCCTGTGTCATCACATTGATGTTTTATAATGTTAAAAAGTTTCTTTCCTACCATGCTTAATTTAAAATCTCAAATCATTGTGATATACTGTTGCTTATATATTTTTCACAAACCAGTATACAATGTATATCCTCAGATCCTGAGAATGATACAGCCAGGTTTGACCAAGATCCACTTAACGGTTTCAGAGAAAATTTTAAAACAAAATGTAAATAATTGTAAAAGTCATTATTTAGTGACCATTACTCCTATCAGCAGTCAATTAACAATTTCAATCATATTGAATTTCTTGTAAATCATGTCTTACCTAATATTTAGTCAAAAATAACAAAAATGGGTGAAAAATAGTCATTTAATACCTCCTGTAAGGCGTTAATTGACAATTTTAGTCACGCTTTTGTTGATAATTTTTTCAGTTTACAGTTTATTTTTATTGCATTTTTCAAGTAATATCTAAAAATGCATATAGTGGGTAAAACAGATATTTAAGGCCAATTACTCCTGTAAAGAGTCAATTAATGATTTCAGACTGACATACAACAACGTTTTTTAACGACCTTGACTACCCAAGAGGGTCTTGCACGGTCGGTTATATAGATTGACATAAAGAATGATACATCAATACAGAGGCAGACAATTTTTTTCTCTATATGCTATTATTGTCAAGATATAAACTGAAAACATGATTTAACCACTATGTTTTATTTTTAGCCACTTGGGTCATATATTTAGTTACAATTCATACATGAATACTAAAACTAAATACCTTAAAGATGAGTGTGCCCAAAGTTCAGATTGGCTAAGTGGTTTTAGAGAAGATTTAAAAATGTTACTGACAACATTTGATGGGAATAGCTCACATGGACCTTTATCCAGGTGAGCTAAAAAGAAATATAGTCTGATGAATTTAAACTTTAAATCCTGTATATTTAATTATACTTTTTCATGCCAGTAAAATATTCTTACTTTTCTACAACTCTGTGGGCAGCACTACTTTCCTGGAAAATCGTCTCTGCCAACTGTTGTCTGAAACGGTAAATAAATTGACTTTCAAATCAAAACTACAACCAAAAAAGTATACAAGGTTCTTGATGTATAAATAAAGAGTTTACATTTGGAAAGATGTGTTTGGTTAAGTTGTAGATTCTCTGGAGTCTAAATCAGACTTAAATGTATTAAGTGTGTGTGTATGTGTGTATGGGTTGCTTACTCATACTGAACATCTCCTTTCATTCAAATTTCAATAAATAAACAGTTGTAATAGGAGTGCATCATATGCCCTTCATATGCATATTGACATTGTTGCAAGCATTTATGGAATATTGTAAAAGGCATAAAAACAGAAGTCAATTAAATGAGCCTGCAGAAAAAAATTGACAATAGAATATCCTTTGCCATATAAAATTGTCTTAAATTTGACAGGCATATAAAAAGAAACTTAATGTGTGTAATTGAATTGGCATACCCATCAATGCATAGAGGCAATGATACACCCTTCTATACCTTGAGTGAAGACACACCCATCTCTGCCTTGAATGAATGACACACCCATCTATATTTTGAGTGAACAACATATCCATTTGCAATTTCAACCAAAGACACACCCATCAATACCTTGGATAAATGACATACCTATATCTTGAGTGAATATGACACTCACTAATACCTAGAGTGAATGACACATACATTTATACCTAAAGTTAATATGACTCTCACCTATAACTTGAGTGAATGACACACCCATCTATACCTTGCGTGAATGACACACCCATCTTTACCTTGAGTGAATGACACATACATCTATACCTTGAGTGAATGACACACCCATCTATGCCTTGAGTGAATGACACTCACCTATAACTGGAGTGAATGACACACCCATCTATACCTTGAGTGAATGACAGATCCATCTATACCTTTAGTGAATGACACACCCATCTATACCTTGAGTGAATGACACATATATATATACCTCGAGTGAATGACACATGAATCTTTACCTTGAGAGAATGATGCATACACAACTGATCATTGTTACAGGGACGAGATAAATAACTTACTGTGTAAAAAGTGACATAAAGGTTGTTATTGTCTGTTGAGTGAATGAAACACCCATCTGTACTCTCAATCCTTGAAACAGGGATAAAAAGAAACTCATCATTGCTTCTATAACTTCTACCTCTGAAATAAATTTGCCATTTTCATCATAAACATGTATTCAAAATCTTTCGTAAAATATGTTAAACTTCTATTTCAAAGAAATTTCCAATATGATCAATATTGTATATATCTGTTTTGGATTGGCTTGTGGAATTACAAAAGTCTAGTTGAATGAAAATAAAAATAAAAGTTATTCAGTAGAGGATAAAAATGTTCTGATTTCAAAATAATCCAATTTCTGCTGTGACTTTTAAGGGCAACATTGTTTCAAACTGGCAAATAGTTCAAATTTTCTTGGCTAAAACTAAAAATAATTGAAGAAGTTCTAATAATGACATTTATGTAAAGTATTTAGCATGTATACTGATAACAATACAACCATTCTATTCGATGTTTAACACAATAAAAGTATGTCTGAGGTATTTTTTTTAACAAAATAAAACTTATATTTAATAATATTCTTACAAGCTGTAATTGATGGGTCACTAACTTTAGTAACCAATAACAAATGTATTACCTGGGGGATGTAGATAGATTGGAAACAATGCTATGGACACTTGAATGACTTCTTGTAATGACTGATAGCAGATCTGTTTACTTTTCACAACTTCTCCAGAGACAGCCTCAATCCAATCCTGGAATATACTCAATGCCTTTCTTATCACTTGTTTACCTGTAATAAAAGATACTATAAATTCTTCTAAGAAAGGTATGAGTATTGAGCATACTATAAAACATTGATTATTAGACACTGTTCCAATTTAGTTCATATTTAAGTTAAATACAATTTTGTAATTTATGAAGATAATCATGATTGATAAAATATTATTGCATCAAGTTTAAGTTTTCTGAAAACTGTTTGTGTTTAGGTCATGGTTCTCGAGGCTTCTTCACATTTTGTAAATAAAACAAAATGGCGTCCATGACATGTGGTCATGTACATGTAACAAAATTATATCTGACAAAAGTCAGATTTCTCTTGTCAAAAGGGATTTATATGTATATTGCAATAAATTATTCAGAAGGAGGAACATTCAGTTTGAATTATATTTCTGATTCTGTGAGCATTTAGAGTTTTATCAAAATTCTCCCAGCGTACTGCTCTATTTATAATAATCTATAATAATTTATCTATAATAAATTTAAAGGGCATCTAATTCACATTACAAAGGAAGACAATGAATAAAGTCAACAATTTATTAAGAAATAGTTCCTTTTTATTTAGTAAAAACTAAATTTTCTTGTCTGCAAGATTGTAATTTTGTAACTTCGGGTCCATTTCCTGTCAGAAAAACATTGATTTGCTACAAATATTAAAGACCTTGACTAGACCAAAGGGTCTTTCACAGTCAATAATAAAATATTTACCAAACCATTATTGTAACTGAACAAATATGTAATGAATTCAAGGAGATGTGGGGTATATGTCAATGAGACAGCAACCTAATGACACAAATAACCAAAAAACATAAAGAGGTCAACAAATAGTCTTCAAACACATACAACGGAAAGCCACAAGGGTCAAAATTACATCATTGCAGTTTTTAATTGTAATTACTAGTATGTAACTCAGTAATTTTGCAACATGGTACATTTGTGATATGTACATTTGTTATTCAAAATTTAAAACATTATAATTAGTGTTTTGCATTTCTGGTATATAAAAGTGTATTATTCAGTTGAATATTTGTACATCGATAATTTTAAAATGTTTTACTGAAGCAAAATGTAGTTTAGTATTTTTGCTCACAGCAGCATTTGATGAAATCAAGAAGACACTTACTTGTAGAATCTTCCTTAGATGTTTGGGATTACCGAGTTCAGACTTTAACAGCAGGACATTCCTGGCTATCTGTTGTACATAAATCTGGTGATGTGAAGCTCTCTCTGTCCAGTTTTGACCAGCATCCGACTCATTTGGCCAAGGTAGAATTAAGGCATTTGACATTGACCTGTATACTAGAAGTTGTACCTATTGATGCAAAATCAACATAATTCATTTAATTGATGTTATTTGGTTGTGCACAAGTTCATCACCATCAAATTATGTACTTTTTCATCCTTTGTTTTTAATCTTAGTACATCAATATTGGTAAATATTTTCATTCAAGTTCAGCATCTTGAATCTCCTTTTTCAATAGGTGGTTATTCAGTATTGTGCATTAGACTTAATCTTCTTCAAAAGATTTGTTGGTCAGATGAATCATTGCAATTTCTATTGACTATATGTCCAACAGTCTTTTGGTGAATTTTAGGAAATCATTAAAATTGTTTGACAGCACCCATTACTTACTTCTTGGAACGAAAGAAAAAGATGTGTTAGATCCTAAATTGTTGTTTAGCATTCAGTGCCAGGAAAAATATGTTTACAGATGGCAGATGGACAAAAATTTACTGTTCTCTAAAATGAAGATGTGGTTTTCAAAATGTTTCACTTTTAGCAAGATTACTAAAAGAATTATTATATATATATTTATTACAGTTTCTTCATACTGACCTCTGTTGTTAGACTGTCCAGTGTACCTTGCGTTACAGAGGATAATAAATTCTGTATACAGGGAAGCTGGAGCAGAAAGGCAGGTTTTACTGTAGTTGTTATTGATAAAACAAGATGTGCTGCAGAATGAACTATTCTTTCTGGTACCTAAAATATGTCAACAAAAACACATTTAAGAATTTCTAATTTACAAATAAAAATGTTGTAATAAAACAAAACTTACAACATCTAGTGCATTGTGAATTTTGGTAACATCAAAATGATTTGTTAGTATTAAAAGACAAAATAGCTCCAACTTTTAAAAAAAATTACAGAAAAATTATGGTCATAGTGGAAACATGTTGATTAATAGAAATGAACTACACAAAATAAAATTAATTTACCATGGATTCTGAAAAATACGCCCAAAAGTAAAACAACAAAATTTGTTCTAGCATGAAATGTAGGTCAGTGTTATAGAATAACATAATACTAAACTTGAGGTCTGCAGAGGTAAAATATTAATGATGTAGTGCCATAGGTTTATAGGAAATGGACCAAATCACAAACTTGACAGACAAATTATGGCCAGACAAATGTACATCTTTATGCCCCTGTCACATTTTTATACAGCATAAAACATAGTATGGTCACCAATTCATTTTCCGTACTGATTTCAAAATTTGATATCACAGCTGAAATTTAACTATTTTGCATCTGACTCTGCTTGCTAATCCTTTAAATATCTGGAAATCAAATGCACAACAGATTTCTAACTACAGTCAAACCAATACATAGAAGGGCTTCCAAGGGTAGTAGGAAATGTGCCCTTTACACAAGGTCATATTACAAGCTATGTTAATGTAAGCAATATTTTGACAGGGTCCTTTATAGGTATTTTTCTGCTATAAAGGTGACTTGTGAGGCATTTTGGACTGTAGATAATTCCCCCCGACTTTAAAATATGTGCAGGAAACTTAACCCTTCTGTTTTTACCTGACTAGAAAATAATGGTGTAACAGCTTCTAACAATGTGGTCATCATAGATATAAATTTCTGCTTCATCTGTGGTTCTTTGTTTACTTCATTGTAATATTGTGATAACCAGTGACAAAATGCTTTAACTGATGCTATGGCTTGTGCTTGTCTGAAAAAGATAAGTGACAAAATGCTTTAACTGATGCTATGGCTTGTGCTTGTCTGAAAAAGATAAGTGACAAAATGCTTTAACTGATGCTATGGCTTGTGCTTGTCTAAAAAGATATGCGATATAATACATATTTTCTTTTTATCTAAGAGTAAAATAAGACATTCAAAAGGCAAATCCTCTGAAAGTTTCAAAGAAATCTATCCATTGGTCTATAAAAATTGAAGGTAACAATACTTTTCCTTTAAATGTAATAATGAAATAACAAGATCTATGTTTTGCACTGTAAAAAAAAAAAAACACTTCTCAAGAAAATTGAAAAGTCTAAAATACCATTAGAACAAATATGTAAGGAATTAAAGGAGATGTGGGTATATGTCAATGAGACAGCAACCCAATGACACAAATAACCGAAAAACATAAAGAGGTCAACAAATAGACTTCAAACACATACAACGGAAAGCCACAAGGGTCAAAATTACATCATTGCAGTTTTTTAATTGTAATTACTAGTATGTAACTCAGTAATTTTGCAACATGGTATATTTGTGATATGTACATTTGTTATTCAATATTTACAACATTATAATTGGTCTTTTGCATTTCTAGTATATGAAAAGTGTATTATTCAGTTGAATAATTGTACATCGATAATTTTAAAATGTTTTACTGAAGCAAAATGTAGTTTAGTATTTTTGCTCACAGCAGCATTTGATGAAATCAAGAAGACACTTACTTGTAGAATCTTCCCTTAGATGTTTGGGATTACCGAGTTCAGACTTTAACAGCAGGACATTCCTGGCTATCTGTTGTACATAAATCTGGTGATGTGAAGCTCTCTCTGTCCAGTTTTGACCAGCATCAGACTCATTTGGCCAAGGTAGAATTAAGGCATTTGACATTGACCTGTATACTAGAAGTTGAACCTATTGATGCAAAATCAACATAATTCATTTAATTGATGTTATTTGTTTGTGCACAAGTTCATCATCATCAAATTATGTACTTTTTCATCCTTTGTTTTTTAATCTTAGTACATCAATATTGGTAAATATTTTTAATTCAAGTTCAGGATCTTGAATCTCCTTTTTCAATAGGTGGTTATTCAGTATTGTGCATTAGACTTTATCTTCTTCAAAAGATTTGTTGGTCAGATGAATCATTGCAATTTCTATTGACTGTATGTCCAACAGTCTTTTGGTGAATTTTAGGAAATCATTAAAATTGTTCGACAGCACCCATTACTTACTTCTTGGAACGAAAGAAAAAGATGTGTTAGATCCTAAATTGTTGTTTAGCATTCAGTGCCAGGAAAAATATGTTTACAGATGGCAGATGGACAAAAATTTACTGTTCTCTAAAATGAAGATGTGGTTTTCAAAATGTTTCACTTTTAGCAAGATTACTAAAAGAATTATTATATATATTTTACAGTTTCTTCATACTGACCTCTGTTGTTAGACTGTCCAGTGTACCTTGCGTTACAGAGGATAATAAATTCTGTATACAGGGAAGCTGGAGCAGAAAGGCAGGTTTTACTGTAGTTGTTATTGATAAAACAAGATGTGCTGCAGAATGAACTATTCTTTCTGGTACCTAAAATATGTCAACAAAAACACATTTAAGAATTTCTAATTTACAAATAAAAATGTTGTAATAAAACAAAACTTACAACATCTAGTGCATTGTGAATTTTGGTAACATCAAAATGATTTGTTAGTATTAAAAGACAAAATAGCTCCAACTTTTAAAAAAAATTACAGAAAAATTATGGTCATAGTGGAAACATGTTGATTAATAGAAATGAACTACACAAAATAAAATTAATTTACCATGGATTCTGAAAAATACGCCCAAAAGTAAAACAACAAAATTTGTTCTAGCAAGAAATGTAGGTCAGTGTTACAGAATAACATAATACTAAACTTGAGGTCTGCAGAGGTAAAATATTAATGATGTAGTGCCATAGGTTTATAGGAAATGGACCAAATCACAAACTTGACAAACAAATTATGGACAGACGAATGTAAATCTATATGCCCCTGTCACATTTTTTATACAGCATAAAACATAGTATGGTCACCAATTCATTTTTCCATACTGATTTCAAAATTTGATATCACAGCTGAAATTTAACTATTTTTCATCTGACTTTGCTTGCTAATCCTTTAAATATCTCGAAATCAAATGCACAACAGATTTCTAACTACAGTCAAACCAATACATAGAAGGGCTTCCAAGGGTAGTAGGAAATGTGCCCTTTACACAAAGGTCATATTACAAGCTATGTTAATGTAAGCAATATTTTGACAGGGTCCTTTATAGGTATTTTTCTGCTATATAGGTGACTTGTAAGGCATTTTGGACTGTAGATAATTCCCCCCGACTTTAAAATATGTCCAGGAAACTTAACCCTTCTGTTTTTACCTGACTAGAAAATAATGGTGTAACAGCTTCTAACAATGTGGTCATCATAGATATAAATTTCTGCTTCATCTGTGGTTCTTTGTTTACTTCATTGTAATATTGTGATAACCAGTGACAAAATGCTTTAACTGATGCTATGGCTTGTGCTTGTCTGAAAAAGATAAGTGACAAAATGCTTTAACTGATGCTATGGCTTGTGCTTGTCTGAAAAAGATAAGTGACAAAATGCTTTAACTGATGCTATGGCTTGTGCTTGTCTGAAAAAGATATGCGATATAATACATATTTTCTTTTTATCTAAGAGTAAAATAAGACATTCAAAAAGGCAAATCCTCTGAAAGTTTCAAAGAAATCTATCCATTGGTCTATAAAAAATTGAAGGTAACAATACTTTTTCCTTTAAATGTAATAATGAAATAACAAGATCTATGTTTTGCACTGTTAAAAAAAAAAAAAAACACTTCTCAAGAAAATTGAAAAAGTCTAAAAATACCATTAGTAATCAGGAGTGATTATTGATACCATTTGACTGGTTTAGGAAGATTGGAGACTTACTCTGCATTTCAAAATAGATACTTACACTGACTGAAAATCGGCATCTAAAACATTCTGTACTGTAGATCTGACTTCATACAATTTAGTTTTTGTACCATATTCTACACAGCTTACAAGCCTTGAATAAAAATGTAATTTATCAATCAAATGAAAATATAATCTATTTTGAGCCATTTTTATTTTCATTTTTCAGACAACCACGAGACCTATCACGTTTTTCTTCTTAAGTTTATGAAACATAAGCAAACAGTTAAGTAGTATGATCAGCCGCTCTTTTCACAAAAAATCTTAAGAGTAAAAATACTCGTAAGTCATACACATTTCAGATCAATTTCAATGGTAAGATTTTTGTAAAAGAGTAGCTGATTCCATACTATTCTTAAATCATTCTTTTCTGTCCAATGCCCTATATTAGTACGTGGTTGACTGGTTGATTTGTCTGAGAGATTGTTTATTCACCTAACGAAGTCAAATATCAGAGGGCCAGTTCAATAAATGAATAAAATGGCGCCATTTGCAAAACTTTTACTGTCAAAAAACCTTTCCTTCCCCTAGTTTTTCGCTTTAAAAAGACGAAGAAACTTCATGAAAGGGATGGATAGTGCTGAAAAAATCATTCCTAAATTATTTAAGGGAAGTTTTACCCCTTCTCTGACAACATGGTCTCGACCATTTTTTGAACAAACTACGATTATTTCATTATTTTTTCGAGTTTACAACTGAACTGTTGAACCTGTATTGCTTTAAGGAAAGCATTCCTGTTGTCCAGGGATTCATTACAAGCCCGTATTTTACGATAACTGTCCTTGCATTGCTCTTTTCAAAATCGACTAAAACAAAACGAAAAAAAGTTGCGTAAATATATATAAAATATCGATATTTGTCATCCAAATGTCAATATATATTAATTAAATATTGTTTTAAAATTAATGTAAACAGAGGATGGCTTGGATAGGGAATGGCATTAAATGATGCATAAAGCCACAAGTGTAAACAGGAAGTTATATAAGCCAGTAAGGGAGACAATTTCGAAGGGAAAATTCTAAAACAAGTATTGTCAAATCTTGACAAATATTTCTGGTGGCCAGTATTCAAATGTTTATGAAATTATCAAACACAACCTTCAAAGGTGGTAGTAATGTTTCAATTGGCAACATAATTTATTTAATTGATAATCAACCTTAAATAAAAATCTTTAAAAAATATATAGGACTTCTATCATATTCATCTTGGAATATGACTTTATGTTAGCCTTTTATATTAAAGCAAGTCTTTAATAACACTTAAATATTATGGAAAGGGTAATTCCATTTCTTCATTTGAAATAATATACTGATTTTGATTGCAAAGTTGTAATTTGATAGATGTAAAATACGCCCAAAAGTAAAACAACAAAATTTGTTCTAGCAAGAAATGTAGGTCAGTGTTACAGAATAACATAATACTAAACTTGAGGTCTGCAGAGGTAAAATATTAATGATGTAGTGCCATAGGTTTATAGGAAAAGGACCAAATCACAAACTTGACAAACAAATTATGGACAGACAAATGTAAATCTATATGCCCCTGTCCCATTTTTTATACAGCATAAAACATTGTATGGTCACCAATTCATTTTTCCATACTGATTTCAAAATTTGATATCACAGCTGAAATTTAACTATTTTTCATCTGACTTTGCTTGCTAATCCTTTAAATATCTCAAATCAAATGCACAACAGATTTCTAACTACAGTCAAACCAATACATAGAAGGGCTTCCAAGGGTAGTAGGAAATGTGCCCTTTACACAAAGGTCATATTACAAGCTATGTTAATGTAAGCAATATTTTGACAGGGTCCTTTATAGGTATTTTTCTGCTATATAGGTGACTTGTAAGGCATTTTGGACAGTAGATAATTCCCCGACTTTAAAACATGTCCAGGAAACTTAACCCTTCTGTTTTACCTGACTAGAAAATAATGGTGTAACAGCTTCTAACAATGTGGTCATCATAGATATAAATTTCTGCTTCATCTGTGGTTCTTTGTTTACTTCATTGTAATATTGTGATAACCAGTGACAAAATGCTTTAACTGATGCTATGGCTTGTGCTTGTCTGAAAAAGATAAGTGACAAAATGCTTTAACTGATGCTATGGCTTGTGCTTGTCTGAAAAAGATAAGTGATAAAATGCTTTAACTGATGCTATGGATTGTGCTTGTCTGAAAAAGATATGCAACATAATATAGAATTTTTTTATCTAAGAGAAAATAAGAAAATTCAAAAAGGCAAATCCTCTGAAGGTTTCAATGAAATCTATCCACTGGTCTATAAGGAATTGAAGGTAACAATACTTTTTCCTTTAAATATAATGATGAAATAACAAGATTTATGTTTTGCACAGTAAAAAAAAAAAAACACTTCTCAAGAAAATTGAAAAAGTCTAAAAATACCATTAGTAATCAGGAGTGATTATTGATACCATTTGACTGGTTTAGGAAGATTGGAGACTTACAGATGAAAAAATAGACCAAAAATGCATCACTGCATTTCAAAATAAGATACTTACACTGACTGAAAATCGGCATCTAAAACATTCTGTACTGTAGATCTGACTTCATACAATTTAGTTTTTGTACCATATTCTACGCAGCTTACAAGCCTTGAATAAAATGTAAATTATCAATCAAATGAAAATATAATCTATTTTGAGCCATTTTATTTTCATTTTCAGACAACCACAAGACCTAGCATGTTTTTCTTCTTAAGTTTATGAAACATCGCAAACTATTAAATATACTACAAGCTTCTAGTAAGTCTCTTACGATCAAATTATGTAATTATGTAAAAGCTGCATGGAATATTTGATCTAATATAGTCTCATAACTTTATATGTCATTGTATTATACTATTGTTCTCTGCTGTCTATTCATGTTTTATATTATGTAATATATGTTGTTAATTTTGCCATAGCATGTCTATGCTTTTGCAATAAAGATTCATTCATTCATTCATTCATTCATAAGCAAACAGTTAAGTAGTATGATCAGCGGCTCTTTTCACAAAAAATCTTAACGAGTAAAAATACTCATAAGTCATACATATTTCAGTATAACTTACGATCAATTTTAATCGTAAGATTTTTTGTGAAAAGAGTCGCTGATTCCATACTATTCTTACATCATTCTTTTCTGTCCAATGCCTATATTAGGACAAATAACAGTCTTTATATTAGAAAATTGTGTCAAGTGTATAATCACATCAATTATTATTTTAATCTGATATCATTTTTATGCTTAAATTAGGGATGTCAACAAGTTCTCAAGTATCTTCAAAGTATCAGAAAATGCTACTAAAGTTATATGACAGTTGCTACAGTATATTCTTTGTAAAGTTATAGTTAAAGTATACATCTAAATTTACATGTCTTTGATGAAAATAATTTTAAAACTAAGGTTCTTTCAACTATGGAAAGTTTCATTAACGAACAATAAAAAATAATGGACAAAGTCAAATTGAATTAATTTGTGTTACTTAACTTGTATTAAAATAAGTATAAAGATTTCATAACAACTATCAAATACAATAAAATATTGCTACAATATCAAGGACCTTCCTTATTTAAAATGATACACAAACTTTTATTGAAACAGTCAATAAGTCTGAACAATAAAAAAGATACAAAATAACGACATAACAGTATTACTTTTCTAACAGCATGGTACCATCAGATAGTCTTTGTGGGAAGTTTTCACCAATAAAATGTTCTGCCATTCTCCCTAATGCTTGCAGTAATGATGAAAGATCTTTTAAGGAACAATGTAAGCGTCTACATTCATTTTCGGCTGAGATTATGAGATGTCTTTTATTACCACTAGCAGCAATATACTGTTCTAAACTGTGGTAAACATGCATGTTCTCACTGAATGGCTGGTACTGTCAAAGTATAACATTTACTTATCATGGCACAGTTAAATGCAACATAAAAACATTACATTGGTTCTTTTAAAATTATTTAGGAATCCTTAATTAGGCATTATATTTGTAAAGTTTTGTGCAAAATTGTTTCTGTTTTTCACATAACCATAAAATGTCTTTATAAATTGTAAATGTTATTAGAGGAAAACAAATCTTTAAAATTCAATTTACACTTTAAAATAATATTGTGTGTCTCCCAAATCATTCAGATTTTTCCTTGAAAAATTTTAACAAGCTCATGACATGTCCTATTATATAATATATGCAATATTATTATTGGGGTTTGTACAAGATGATCATGCCATTTATGGTTGAAAGCAATTTGAAAATACATGAAATATTGTGGTTTTTTTTTAAAGTACATACCAAAAGCTGGAAAGTTTCTGCAGTTAGCATTTCAGCCACTTTAGCAACAACTTCTAAACTTTGTCTAATGAACTGTTGCCATTCAGTTTCACTCTACAACAATAAGTTATCAGTTGAAAGTATGAAAACATTTTGTATGAAAGTACATAGAAAACAGATACATAAAAGCAGAAAAACATTTCTTTTATTGGAGTTGTTCATCTTGAAAACAATTCTTCGATAACATGTGAAGACACTCCAAGCAATTCTAAGAAAGCTTATACATATACCTTCAACAAGAGCAGGTTTTTCTATTTGTTGCCAATGTTTGTCTAGAAATTATAAATAATAACATGAAACAAGACAATATAAAAAAGAGGATATGGTATGAATGCCAATGAGACAACTATCTGCCAAAGGACAAGGAGTCAAAACAACTACAGGTCAATGAACAGCCTTAAAAAATGAGCAAAACCCATTCCTGTATGGTAAACTATAAAAGATTTGGATAACAAATGAAGAAAAGCATTTAAACGAATAACATGATACCAAAATATTTGTAAGAACCAGGGCCTAATCTAGGATTTTGAGAGGCAGAAGTGACTTCTCCTTCCATTAGAGAGTTGGGAGAAGTGGTCAATTTCTTGGAGAAGTGAAATTCCTTTACCGTATCATTTGCATAGCGTTTTCGTGAACATCATTAAGGAAAATTGTTTTCTTTGTGCAATAAAAATATACTTGCAGTGTTTTATATGATTATGATATTGTATACAATGTATGAATTGAACATTTTAGACAATGTAGTTGTTATTTATTCATTCAACCTTTTGTGCTGTCAACTTGAAATTAAGTTTGTTGCTTGCCTAGTAGTATTATCATGCATTAATCCCATTTGCATCTGCTTCAATTTTTTAAAGTCCAGAAAATATGACTCCCAGTTTATGTGATAACTCTTTAATGACTATATATATATAGGCAATTTAATGTTTATCATCACATGTAATAATTTTGTAAAATATTGACTGTCCAGGACATCATGTCAGCTGTAAATTGAGAATCACGTGAAAGATTGTAAGCCTATATATAAATGAAAATATCTATCAATCACATTTTAAGAAATCGAAAAGAGCTAATTTTATCATTTTGTTGAGATACATGTATCTCCCTCATTAACAAATTGGTCGTGAATAACCCACTGCTTATCACAAGCTGGCCATGTTTTACGTTTGCAATCAACCTATCCATTAGCTGTCTTTCTTCCTTTAATATTTCAATTTTTAATGAAAGAATATAAAAATCTTCCGTTCATTCCCACCCTTAACCTACCGAATAGTAAAATTGATCGTCTAGTGATAAATAAAAGAAAACAAATCAGCTGAGTGATTACGCAACATCCTCCAATGAAAATCATCGTAAATATAACTCAAACAGACGCTCTGTTTCTTGTTTCAATAGTTTTAAATGTTAAATACATGGATGTTCAAAGTTGCTGTTGTATTTATTTCATTTAAACGCGACAGTACTAGTCCAGGGTCGTTTTGAAAATTTTGATTTTCCTTGTTGGTCGCCATCTTTGTTTACCTGTGAGACTTGTAAAATACAAGTTGTCTCCCTTTACCGATTTTGATGGCGATTTGACTTTGCCATGAAGTCAGTCGGCGGCGAGTTTTAGCGATTTTCAAAATTCCTTGGTGACTTAAATCGTCATTTCGCGGCAAGATTATGGCCTGAAGAACAGCAACAGACAAACTGAGATATACAGTCAAATCTGTATTAAGCAGTCACTCTAGGAAGTATTGAAAGTGACTGCTCAAGAGAGGTGACCTTTAAATGAGGTTTCAAAAATCCTGATTCGGACATCGCCTGTGGCGAAATTGGGGCAAATTGCTCTCGTGTTTTCAATCAGTAGAGTTATGGTTCTTACGTTAGTGAAATAAAAATGGTGAATTGGGGCACTGTAAATTTGAAGAAAACATTCAAAATATATTAATAATCGTGGAGAAATAAGTCGGTAATACTGTTTTCAATGGGAATGGAAAAGAGTGGAACACAGGAATTCACAAATTCACCTCATATTGGGCAATTTCAGTTGCAAACGGGTTCAAATTTTCATTCTGACTTCGATACTAAACACTTATATTTTTCATCATGATTATTTCGATCATTCAAAACATTGAAATGACTGTTGTTAAAATTTAAAATGAAGATTTTGTTAAAAATTAGGTGACTGCTGACGCGTTAGAGAGGTGACCACTGATTTGAGTTAAATTATAAAGAGAAAGCATTTGGGAGGATCTGAAAGCCATGGTTGGAGGCAAGTGACCGCTGAAACAAGGTGACCGTTAAGGCAGCTTTGACTGTATGTGCCAATTGACATGAAATAAAACTTGTTACATTGCAAAAGCATCAAATCTTTGTCCTAGAAATAACAAAAATGCAAACGTTGCTATACTAAGCAAACCCTCACTAGTAATTCAAACTTTTTCGGACAACAGATCCAAAAGGTCTCACACTAAACAACTCATCAATGTCAAGCTTCTGACCAAACATAAGATCCATCTGTTTAGTAGTAATGGGAGAAATGTGTGACTATTTTTTTAATATAAATCAGCATTTTAAAACTTCAAAGTATTGGCAAACAGGAAGTAGGTGTATGACAGATCCAAAAATACACACAACTTACAACTCATCTTTGTCAAATTGCTGACCAAATAGGAAATCATTTTGTTCAGTAGTTTCTGTGGCTAATTTAACAGAAATATTGGTTTGACAAACAGATGAACAGATGGTTGGACAATGGGGATGCAATAAAGCCCAGACTCCTAGAGTGGGGTATAATGAATTAATAAAAATAATATAATAACAATTTAAATTAAAGAAAAATTCGCTGTTTCAGAATCTAATGCATTCTGGGTAATATTTTCAAAAGCGTACAACAAAATGTTGTGATTGGTTAAAAAGGTACTAAACAATGGACATTCAACCAATGACGTAACGTTGTTTTCATTTTGGTGTACAAACAACGAGATTACCCATAGTCCTTTCAATTCTAAAGAGGCAAATTACCCTTGGCTATCTTAAAAACATCATATATGACAATATTAAAGAAGAGAACATTGCCATAAGTTGGTGAACATTTTTTAAACTGGCATCTTCATCCACTATATGTTATAGAAAAGAACATTGCCATAAGTCGGTGAACATATGTTAAAACTTACATCATCATCCAGTATATCATCATCTAGCTCCTCCAACTGTGACTGGTTATATTTAAACTGTAACTTATGTAAAATATGTGATACTAGAGTCAGTAAAGCTTCTTGATATCTACAATCAAAAGATCTGATATTAACAACAGCAATTTGGTAAATTACATTTAAATGTGATGCTCTAAATTCTTGATAACGTTTTGCATAATGGTGCATAAATGGATAAGTTGGGTATATGCTAAAGAGACAGTCCCCAATTATACAAATAATTTACCAAAAGAAATCTAGAGGTCAACATAGTTTCCAAAAATCAACAGGTGTTTTTGTCAAGCTCTAAATTACACAGTCTAAAAAAGTGGTGAATACATTTAACAGGGAATATTAAAAAGATCTGTCATCAACATACAATAACAAAAAACATTAACATTACTATTCATGCATTTCCAGGAAAACTTTCAACACAGAATAAAGAAAAAAGTCTGTTAAAATGCTTTTGTTTTGAATTATGATGAATAAAAAATGACAAATAAGGAGATGTTGTGTATACATCAATTAGACATCAACTAAACAACACCATGCAATATAAGAGACATTTAACGGTCATCACCAAGTTTTTCAATAATAGACAAATGTCCATATCATGTGTGAAGCTCTAAATTGATAGATTTTGCCTCTACTTAATAAATTTTTCATATGGACTTCTACAATGCTTACTTTCAAAAGATAAACAACAGAAAAAGAGTATACCTTGTTATAATTGATTTCCATTCAGCAGTTCTTTCCTTTGTGTGGATAAAATCAAGGAATGTATTCCAAGTATCTAAACAATTATAGTATCCATCAAAAGTTGGCTGAAAATAATTTGTATAATCATTGAATTTCATTTATAGGAATTTTGTTTTTCAGCACCTCCACATAAATACACTTTAAAGGTAGTATGGAAATTTTAAGATTCATAGCAGTTACATATATAGTATGTTACGGTTAAATGTTTAACTCCAAAATTATCTAGGAGTTAAAACAAATAATATGTAGTCAAACATCAATAAGTCAAAGTCTATGGTACCAAACGCAAGTATTTGACTTATCTGAGATTGTGAGTTGCACCATGTTTTCCCGTTTCAATATGGTTAACATTGAAGACATATCAATAATTTATTTCATAAAAAGATATGAGTGAATAGTCATCATCAAATGTTTATAAAGGTAAGCTTATATAAAATGCAAACGTATTTGTGGAGGTGTTAAAGATGCATCTATTCAACTTTCTACTTTGCTGCTATCTTTTAAGGTCCAGTCTTAATCCTTTTACATCACTTTTATCATTTAATCATAATTCCAATGCTCCTTTCATGTTTCATGGATTTTCTGAGGTTGGATCATTTATTTCATTCTGTATTTATCTCAGGTAAAATGCTTTCAACTAACATAAATTTCCTGCATCATCAATCATAAAAACTTGTCTAGAATTAATTATGGAAACTCATTTTGGTACATTCTTAATATAGGACAAATCCAATAGGATCATGTAAACATCAAAACTGAGTGCAAAATAAAATACAACTTACTTGTCTAAAAGTGTATTTAAGGAACAAAGCTAAAAATTCCATCACAGAAAATTTGGGATTACTTTCAAAACGTCTTAGATGTATACTAACAAACAACTTTAAAAAATCTGTAAATTTCTCTAAATATCTGAAAATTAAAAGAAGTTACAAATTACTGTCTTGTATCCAAGAAACAGGAGTCAGTTTCACAAAAAAAACTTACGACTAAGATTGATCTTAAGTATACGTCGTAAGTTTTTGTGAAACCGACTCAAAGCTAAAATTAAGGTAAAGTCTTTCTTTATAGAGTTTTGTTTGTTCTATTTAGGTCCTTATAGATTAAGCCAAATTTCAACAATGTATTTAGCTTTCCACGTTTCTATCATCTAGATTTACCATAGAAAATATTGTTTGCATCAAAATTAGTGCCAAACAATTCTATAATAAATCAAACTGGAATGTGACGTAAATAAAGTTTCCATTAGTGCATCTGCAGAGATAAAACATGTTTCCATTCCAGCTTCAAAATTTAAAAAAAACAAAACCAAAAAACAAGGCTTGCCGAGCATTTTCAATATATGAAATTAAGTAGTTGAGTGTTAAAAAGTTAAAAAGTAAACACATTAAATACTGTAACATGTTTCTCTAATAATCTTATGCAAGTACACAAACTATGACATTCTTTTCTAGTGATCTGGGGAAAACGTTTTCTTTCTATGTAATATCACCAGTCACAGTTGCAAATTTATACGAGGTAACAATGGCAAAAACAGAGATTTGAAAAGATTTTAACATCATTATTAGATTTTAATCAATAAAGAGCTAAGAAAAATAACCTGGACTTTGATCAAAAAATTTATCAACTGTTCAGAAAAAGTAACAGTATTCATTATCAAAGAATAAGAGAAACATATATCATGAAATATTAATCTGTTTGTAAGATTTAATCAATATTCAAATGAAATTTGCATATTTTTTCTGTATATTGATGTTTGCTAGTAATGTATAGATAAGGAATTTTGGTGGTGAGTTAATTTTGCTTTTTTTTTGCAAGTAAATATTTAATGAAGACCAGCAAAATAAATATAGATAATATTTCTAAATAATAATGTGGTGTATATTTTCATACCTTTCTTTAAAATATAAAATCAATGAGATAACAACACTAAATGTTGTGTTTTACTCAAGATGTGTAACATCAGATTATTATATTGCATTTTTCATACCAGATGTATTATCAGCCCAAGGTTCAATATCAGGCTAGGAGCCAAGGGCTGATAATACATCTGATATGAAAAATGACATGTTATGATCTTTTTATCATATGCTTTAACAATGGAGAAAAATAGCAGTTTAATATATTGATCCTTTTAAGTGGTTCTCAAGTAGAAGTTCAAAAAGTGAAAAGTCAACATTTGTAAAGTAACTTGCTAAATTATGCTGGAACTTAGAAAAATGTATTTATTGTATCATTTGTTTTGCATTTTACATAATATATTTTCCTGTTTCCTAATATTTGTTTTGTACCCTACTTTGTTATGTTTTTCACTGAAAACGTACCACTGAGGTGTAATTTCCAGAATTTGCCAAGTAACGCTGGAATGCCATGCGATAACGTTACTGAAAGGCATGCGAATATAACCGGAAGCAGTTGATAAATTTTTCATAACAGCCCGCTTAGCATCATTTCAGAAAATATGGAATTCATGTAAATCTAATGCTATTATCATACTGTAAAAATTATAAGTTATTTACTCTAATTATATGATAAAATAATATAACAACCTACCCTTCATCAATTTCAGACAATCGATTTCCAGTTGAATTTGTACTACTGTCCTTTGTCAACTTTTGTAGAAGATAAAATGTCTGTTGAAACATTTGTAACAGAAAGTCTTCAAATTCTACAGGAACACAGTTTTTAGACAATAATTCATTGATACAATTCATTGCTAAAATTCCTAAAGATTGAGTATTAGTATTAAAGTTGGATGATGAGGAAGATGATTTTGTTTCACAACCAAAACCAGCAAAATGAAATATAGTACTTAATAATTGTGGCGTTATTGTTGAAGATAGAGGTATCCAACTAAAATATTGTGATAATGTTGTTAATGCATGTGTACATAAAAGTTTAGACTGATCATCTAAAGGTGGCAATGCTTCTACTTGGACATGACGACCAGGTGACTTGAACATGTTACTAAGGATGGTATCTGGAAATTAAAAAAAAAACTGACCATTAATATATATCATTTCTCCAGCATCAGTCCTTGAATAAATTTCTGATACAATCTAAAACATTTTTGGGATTGCATGAACCCACGTATAAACTGATATAGATACACACTGAGCTGTGCATTTTACCCTTGTCATGTTGAAGATCTAGGAAAGCTTACTTCGCTTTGCATAAACAAGAAAGAAACTCCCTACTTGTTTAATACAAAACTACAAGCATTCTCCTAATACAGTTTCATTCTATTAAAAAGTTACACACTCCTGTCTTATGTTCTTTTAACTAAATGAGAAAGGTCTTCATTTTTACTTACAATATTGTTTGTAATGCAATTCAAAAGTATTTATTGTATTTTCATTGTATATAATTTTATCAGTAATACAGTTCTGCAGTAAACCAATGCCATCATTAAAAGATAAAATTGTCAATAAAATTAATAAAACGAACCAGTAACCAAGGGAAATAACTCAAGACAATTCAGATAGAATATACCACATCTCACAGAAGACCATATGTGTATTAGTAGCTGCTCTTACTGTTGCTTATATTGAATTTTCCAATTTACATAATTCAATAAGGCAGTGATGGCCATATTTTGCACCCAAATTGAGGCTCCAATAGTATGTCTTTTATTTCAAAATGAAAATTTTTCAAGGTGTGCGTAAATATGTCAGAAGGTGAAACAGAGAAACAATTTTTGTTGATCTTGCCTGATAAAGCATTGACATTTATGCCTAAAATAGTGATTTTGGTTTAAGTTGACAAAGTTCTGATTTCAACCATGTTTTAGAAATAAAACTAAATAATCAAGTCTGGAAGATTACTTGAAATGACAGATAAGATTTTTTAAACATCTTCTATTGATTCTAATTTAGATCCCATCTACCTTAAAACAGAAAATATACCTGATGGTGAAGATGAAATTAGTAACATTGAAGATTCCAATCCTCTATGAGTTGTTCGTTCTCCTGATGTTGGAGAGGGTGGCGGTGTAGCAGCCACCAAGTGTCTGTGTTTCTCCAAAACAGATTCTAATATATCTGAAATAAGACAAAAGCATTGTTACAGATAACAAGTACTAAAAGTATTGGACTAAATTAGAAGTAAATTTACAATGTTAATTGTGTACCTATTATTATGGTAATAAAGCCACAATGAAAAACCTTTTGAAAATGACTTAATTCAATTTACATGAAGGTGTGTAATATATCTAATTCTCCTATTGGCTAGCACATTTTTACATTTTGAATCAACTGATTAAAGATAATTCAAATCATATGCTTTTTTAAATTGTCTTATACAAAATTTACAGGTAATTCTAGGTGCTATGATTGGTAGCTTATTATTATGTCATGTAACTGTGAACTTTGTTGGCAGTGGTGTTATTGTTGTCCTAACTGATGATGGGATTTTACACAAGAAAGACAGGAAAATAAATAAGAGAAACAAATGTATCTACTGTTTACTTATGAACTACAGTCCCAATAGTTGAATTTTAGATTTAAGCATGGTCTCAAGGCTCATATGTTGAACATATAAAATCAAACTTTCTTGAGTGAAAAAAAAATTGTTACTCATTTGCATCAGAGGGAGAATCTGTATATTATTGTATTTCTACAAAGAGCATGAAATCAAGATTGACAGACCTAGCTTATAATAAACTGTTGACACAGAGATATGTCTCGCCTGTCTGCAAAACATTCAGAAAAAGACATCTGATGGACAGCAACATTGCAAACGAATTCAAAGTCGCTGGACCATGAACTAGTACGCAGGGCAGGGCCTCGAAATGGTCAACAAACTGAGATGTACAGACAGTAATGTAACTTTATAGAAAATATTGTTGTCTATTGTAAGTAGTTCCTATCAAACTAACTCAAGCAGGTAATTTAACATTGAAAATTGAACCATGACCTATGGGGGAGGGAATCAAATAATCGTCAAACAGTTATGTACTGATAGTTGTGCAAGTTTATAGAAAAATATCATTGATCTATCACAAGAAGTTCCTATCAAACTGACTAAAGCAGAAAACTTATCATTGAAAATTACTAATTAATTCAAAGTCACTGAACCATGACCTAGGGGAAAGGGCCTCAAAATAGTTGTCAAACTGATATGAACTGATAATAATGCAACATCATACAAAATATCATTGATCAATCACAAGTAGTTCTTATCAAACTAACTTAAGCAGAAATCTTAACATTGAAAATTGCTTATCAATTCAAAGTCACTGAAGCATGACCTAGGGGGCAGGGCCTTAAAATAGTTGTCTTAATGACATGTACTGACAGTAATGCAACTTCATACTAAATATCAATGATCTATCACAAGTAGTTAATATCAAACTAACTTAAGCAGAAATCTTAACATTGAAAATTGCTTATCAATTAAAAGTCACTGTACCATAACCTGGGGGGCAGGGCCTCAAAATAGTCGTCTAAATGATATGTACTGATAGTAAGGCCAAAAAAAAAATATATGTCTGTTTAAGTTACATCTTTAAAAAAAATAGGGTAGGTAGGTCGGTATTTCCATTTTATTTTATTTTTTCATTTTATTTTTTGCGGCATGATTATGAGTCGTGTGGTCCGTCTTGCCGTGGTCTGAGTTGTTCATGGGGTGAGTTTACCCGTATTTTTAATGATTGGATTATTTCCCTTTGTTATTGATTTGAAAAAATGGCGGCAAAGTGTTTATTTCATCACACGAGTCGTGAATTTCCTTAAACAGCTGTCATATTCACGATTGTGAACATTAGGATGTATCAGGCAATTGATTTCTTTTATTGGCAACTGTGACTTCGCTTTTGACACGAGTTCAATTAATTTTTCACTTTACGACGGAAATAAAATGACCTAGGGTCAACGCTCAAAAGCAGGGTTCGTCGGGTAAACGTAAACAAACATATATTTATTTTTGGCCTAATGCAACTTCATACAAAATATCATTGATCTATCATAAGTAGTTCTTATCAAACTAACTTGAGCAGGAAAAGTTGTCTTAATCACCGGGAAAGCAATACCTATGTATCGCCTTCTCCGACTTTTGTCGCAGGCGTGAAAAAATAGACCAAAAAAATATGAAACAAATAATTCCTAATTGGATTATGCAAAAATCTACACTTTTGACCATTATAGCTCCAAACTCTAAACAGTATCAGCATCCTCATAAAATCTTACTGTTAATAAGACTAAGTATATTTGGAACTTGAATTATCAGTAGACGTTGTAATTCTTCCTTCCTAGCCATACTCAGATCTTCCCTTGGTGTTGCTAATTCTTCTGATACAGTTTGTAATATTATCACTCCTAACAATACAGTGTCTGTTTGGGATGTCAACTGCAATATATAATTAAAGTTATAAGTGGTAACTAATGAGGGTTAAAATATAAGTGAAATAGAAAACTAGAGGCTCTAAAGGGCCTGTGTCGCTCACCTTGGTCTATGTGCATATTCAACAAAGGACACTCTTCAACATTGTTGACAAGAATAGAATTCATTACAAAAATCTCTGTTTTGTTGATCTTGTAATGCTGATCATTTAGTCTGTTTAGTTTCTCTCCATCTTCTTTAGTTTTTGCTCAATACACAAAAGAGGGTAAAAAAAAATCCTCATTTAAGTGCAATTACTCTTATAAAGAGTGACAGTCTACTTAACTATATTGGCAAAATTTGACTTGTTAGAAGATCTTGCCTTGCTGATCATATTTGTGATTTAAGTGTCTATTTATCTATTATAATTTTTAACATATAAAGCAAAACGCAAAAAAAAAATGGTAAAAAAATCGTCATTAAAGGGCAATAACTCCAATAAGGAGTTGTCGACGATTTCCTCCATATTTGTCTTAATTGTAGATCTTGTCTTGCTAATCATTTTTGCTTATTAAAGTTTCTATCTATCTATTATAATTTTTAAGATATAAGGCAAAAACGCATGCAAAAAATTGGTAAAAGTCATCATCAAAGTGCAATAACTCTAATAAGGAGTCGACTGACGATATTGACCATCAGACTTATTTGTAGAACTTGCCTTGCTGATCATTTTTGCAATTTAAATGTTCTCTCTATCTATTATAGTTTTCAAGATAATGGGCAAAAATGAAAAAAAAAAAAATGGTAAAATTTGTCATTTAAGGGCAATAAATCCTATAAGAAGTCGTCTGACAAAAACAATTTGTAGAGCTCAACATTCTGAACACTTTTACTCTTGTTAGATTTTCTCTATTTATTACAGTTTTCAAAATAATAGACAAACTTGCATTTTACCCCTATGTTCTATTTTTAGCCATGTCGGCCATCTTGGTTGGCAGGCAGGGTCATCGGAGACACATTTTTAAACTAGTTACCCCAATGGTAGCGGCCAAGTTTGGTTAAATTTGGTCCAGTAGTTTCTGAGGAGAAGATTTTTGTAAAAGTTAACGGACGCCAAGTGATGAGAAAAGCTCACTTGGCCCTTTGGGCCAGGTGTTTTTTTGATGTTGAAAATCTTCAAGTTAAAGGTTTTACTTTAAGTATCACATAAACTTAACATATATTAAGATCCATGACAATGAGGTCAAGATAAGATAAGACATGTACACCTTACAAATATTCCATACACCAAATATAGTTGACCTTTTGCTTATGGTAATTGAAAAACAGACCAAAACACAAAAACTTAATATTGACCAATGAACCATGAAAATAAGGTCAAGTTCAGATGATACCTGCTAGACAGACATGTACCACTTACAATCATTCCATATAACATATATAGTTGACCTACTGCTTATAGTATCTGAGAAATGGACCTAATCACTGATCCATGAAATGAGGTCGAGGTCAAGTGAATCCTATCTGACAGACATGTAGATGTTGCAAGGAACCCATATACCAAAAATATTTATCCTATTACTCATAATAAGTGAGAATAATTTTTTTTCAAGGACAATGGACATATGACAGACAGAAACTTTGTAACATAAGGTATCTGCATACAAGGTATGAAGCATCCAGGTCTTCTTCCTTCTGAAATATAAAGCTTTATACAAATAGTTTACGCCACCACTGCCGCAGACACAGGATAGAAATCCATATGTCTTGCATACTGCGACTTTCATTGCAGGTGAGACAAAAATTAATTAAGGCACAAAAGAATGGTTTCATAAAGGATCTTTGATCTTCATATTTACCTAATTTTTAAACCCTGGTGAATTTTCTTCTGAGCATTGCACTTAAAAATTTTGGACAATGCTTACAGTTCTCTTTTCTCTATTTCAAAACTTAAAATTAGGTGATCTAGTGATCAATGATACACTGTCCATAGAAAACTGCAAACTCCACTTGCAAAATCCAACTTGACCTGTATAGTATGGTCAAAGACATGTTTAAATTAAAAAAAGATTCTGTCATGTGGTACTTAAGTTATCACCAACCCAGAAACAAATCCAATTTAAAGATAGTTAGGGAAATAACTCTTGAAAGGTAAATGCCAAAATCAAACTTATGCAAAATAACATGTATGTTATGGTTCATAATATGGTGTTAACATCTAAAAGATAAAGTCAAATAGTACTTTAAATATAACTTGGAAAAAGTTTCAAAAGAGTTGGGTATGCAGTACTGGATACCAAAATTGGCAAGTTATTTCCATGAAAAGAGTTGAGCCCTTTTTCATTTTTTATTCTTTTGTATCTGGTATCTCAAATAAGCAAAATATATTAAATGAAATAACATCTTAGTTCTTTATCAACTATAGTGCAGACTTGATAATAAAGTGAACAATGAACTATCATTCACTTGGCAACAGATTTTTTTTCAATAAATTGTGAATGATAAATTGAGATTACTACACAACGAGGGTTTTCCCATTGTTGAAGGCCTTACAGTGACCAATAGATGCTAACATCTACGCCATTTGGTCTCTGGGTGGATAGTTGTCTCATCAGTAATCATACAACATCATCTTCTTAAACACAATACAAACCTGTAAAATGTTTGACAAGAAGTCTGGATAGAAATGTGGCCAGTCAATACGTCCTATATCTACTATAACTTTCACCAGTTTGTTTCGTATATAATTTGGTACTTTCGTATGATGTTCAAGTAAAAACTGGTTTAAGGTTGATCTAATCACTAATTTGTCTTCTGCACTCAGACCAAGCCACTGTCTATTTATCATGTTCTAAAAAAATAATAATATGTGTAAGTATAAGAAATTAAAAATTTCTTTGATTAATCCAAAAAAAAATTCCTCAAATGAATGAAGGATTATATTATATTGTTACCAAAACATAAGCATATTTAACAGAAAAATCAAAAGAAAACCAGTTTAATTTTGATTGGCCTCTGACAAATTTGTTGTCTTTACAAATAGGAAAACAACCAATGGATTAAAAAACAATTAAAAACATACTGAATTTTATTTTTCCTAAACATAAAGTCACTACCCAACTTTCAGTGGATTGATACAGATCTAATTATTTGCCTATCCTACAATAGGCAAACATATTTAAATCATTTTTTTGACAATTGTATCATAATTTTTTCATCAAGCTTGAATATAATGTTACTTGTGCTAACTTAATTTTAATATAAAATATTGTAAAAGTGATCAACTAGACCATGAAGGTTATTATTACACAGTGCACTTGGTTGAGTCAACTAAGCAAATATCAAACATTACAGAGCCTTCTGAAATTGTTAATGCTTAAGCTTAAAACTATCAGAAGCTAAAATTTAGCATTACCTCTCAAATAAAATTTGGAAAAAATCCGTACATAAAATATAAAAAACGTTTTTGTTTAAGGAACTATTTTCTTCTTTGAAGCATAGTCAGCAAATTACAAGTGTTGTTCAAAAAAATGTAGCAGTAATGGTTTAAATAATTATAAAAATCTGTCACATTAATAAACTCTGCAAGTAATCACCAGAATGTGTTTTACAATTAAACACATCCTGTCTAAATATCTTATTATTCAAAATCATCAATTAAAAGATATAATGTGTATTATATTTGTGTAAATATTTAAAAAAAATTTCAATCTAGTTTTGTTATTCTTTGTTTTAACTGTCTATGAAATAGATGGATGGACAAACGACATACATTGGTAGAAAAGTACTACATCTGCTCTTTCACAAGCATGACTAAGAGCAAGATGAACTATAAATACCTCCATTGCTGTCATACAAAACATCATAACATATTCATTTTGTGTATTGGCAAGGAAATATAAACTATGTCTCCAAGCATCTCTTGTCTGACAAAAACTGTTTAGAATTGTTTCTGAAAGTATAAAATATCAGTTTTTACATCATAATGTATAAGACTATAAGTACAAAGATAACTCATAAAAACAATTTGATTTTTACATAGCTATAAATTAGAAAGACACAGGCTTTTCTAGCACTTCTAAAAAGTCAGATAAAATATTGAAATCATTGTCTTTGCTTAAGGAAAATGTTGGTGGTAAACATTTCAATGTAATTAAAGCATGATTGAGGGCATAAAACTATTATTTTGTATGCAATATAATATATAAAATAACTGTGTTGTTGAAACAGAGATACATGTATGTCTCACCTCTGTGTGACATAATTATCAAATTTAAACAATTATTGAAGTCGCCAACACTGAAATACACTTGCTAATTTTATGCACTCTTAAAAAAATTATTCATTAAAACAATAAAACAATTTAAACTATATATATAATTCAAGCATGACTTAGAGGCTGATCCTCATTACGCTTGAAATGCATTGATGTTCATGCAAAAGCTTATTATAAATCAATGGTCTATCATAAATACGTCATCATACATCAGCTGTAAGTTAACATTTGAACAATTCCAAAACCTCAAAGTAATTTTAGCACGACTTAGGTCTTATTTTTATGCCAATAATGCTAAAGTCAGCACCTATATCCAATATGTAAATGATATAATATCCATCAAAGGTTTTTGTCGAGCCTGCGACTTTTGTCGCAAAAGCAAGACATAGCGATCCTACATTCCATCGTGGTCATCGTCGTACAGCGTCGTCCACAAATATTCACTCTGTGGTTAAAGTTTTTGAAATTTTAATGTCTTTCTTAACCTATCCTGCATTTCAACCAAACTTGGACAGAAGCTTGTTTATGATCATAAGATAGTATCCAGAAGTAAATTTTGTAAAAAAAAAAATCCTGTTTATCCGTATTTTCTCATAAATGGACTTAGTTTTTCTGCCAGTTAACATTACATTCACTCTGTGGTTAAAGTTTTCAAATTTTATTAACTTTCTTAAACTAAACTATCCTAGATTTGTACCAAACTTGGACAGAAGCTTGTTTATAATCATAAGATAGTATCCAGAAGAAAATTTTGTAAAAAAAAAATCCTGTTTATCCGTATCTTACTCATATATGGACTTAGTTTTTCTGCCAGTTAACATAACATTCACTCTGTGGTTAAAGTTTTCAAATTTTAATAACTTTCTTAAACTATCCTGGATTTGTACCACACTTGACAAAACCTTGTTTATGATCAAAAGCTAGTACCTAGAAGGAAATTTTGTGAAAATTTATTTCCTGTTTTTCCGTATATTACTTATAAATGGACTTAGTTTTATTCCAGTTAACATTACGTACAGTCTGCATTTATAGTTTTTAAAACATTTATTAGATTCATAAACCTTCTTGGATTTTTACCAAACTTGAACAGAACTTCTTACAATCAAAAGATAGTATCTAGAGGAAAATTCTTAATAATTTTTTCCCAATTTTTGTTGAGCCTGCGACTAACAGCAAAAGTAGGCGAGACACTGGGTTATGCAGAACCCTTACTAATTTTTATTCTTAAATGGACCTAAATAGAGAACTTTATAATATTTGGAGTTGACAATGAGGTTAGATGAGTAGAAGCTGTGTCACTCTTCATAACATTTGTTAACAGGTAAGAATAGTAAAAAATGGTTTTTTTTAATTTTCTTGCGGTCATTGTTTAGAAACAAGTTAAGCCTTTGTTTTTTGGCCAAGGAACATTGTATTCATATTTTATAATTGGTCAACTACAAAACAGTTATTTCTCAGAAACAACTATGTCTACAAGCAATGATGATTATTATACCATAGTAGACATACATGTATATGACAGTCAAAATGACCACACATGAATGCAAGTTATATGAAAATATATTAAAGACACCTGTGGAGAAATTAAATGTAAATAAAAGATGAAGAAAACATATTAGTAATATATAATTTTATACCAATTTCTCTTTTCCTTTCATTAGTTGTTTGGCCAGCAAAGAATTCATTCATAAGCCCTTCCAAGGCTCGCAAGGAATTTTCATCTGAAGCCTGAAAATAAATAAAAATAAATATATATTTGTATAATTCAAACATCCATTTTAGAGTTTATTTCCTTAGAATAAAAATTAACAAATTTTCCACATTTGTCCTTTCCTTGTTAAAGGAACTTCAATATATAATTATTGGTCTATATAAAAATAAGAAGATGTGGTATGATTGCCAATGAGACAACTCTCCATAAGAGACCAAATGACACAAAAATTAACAATTATAGGTCACCATACGGCCTACAACAATGAGCAAAACCCATACCGCATAGTCAGCTAAAAAAGGTCCCTAAATGACAAATGTAAAACAATTCAAACGAGAAAACTAATGGCCTAATTTATGTACAAAATAATGAACGAAAAACAAATATGTTACACAGCAACAAACAACAACTACTGAATTACAGGCTCCTGACTTGGGACAGGCACATACAGAATGTGGTGGGGTTAAACTAGTTTGTTGGCGCCAAACCCTCCCCCTAACCTGGGACAGTGTATGCCTATGTACATTTAAGGATTTAAAGTTGTGTCTGTTCAGGTAAAAAAATAAAAGCAAAGCAAAACTTATCTTCAATCTTATTATCTATTATAGACAGTGTATTCAAAATTTTTAGCTATTCTTGAACAATTATTAGTAATCAGGTTGTCTTAGTTATTGCATATTGTTACATATCTGAGGTCATCTTTGATGGATATTCAGTATAGTCAACAAAGTCATTATGTTTAAAAGTAATGACTTCGACTTTACACTGGGAGCTCTTTGTTCAACAGCTTCATGCATGAACAACACACCACTATCAAGGAAATCCTTAAATGAAAACATGATGTGGACTATATCACAAAAAAATAGATTAAGAAGATGGTGGTATGTTATTTCTTCTTCAAAATGTTAACCTTTTGGGTAAAAATGCAAATTATTTTTTTTTATTAAATAGTAAAGCAATTCAATGCAATAACTACTAATGTCACAAAACATCCATCATATTGTTTTAGGTTCTTTATTTTTTCCCTAAATATCCTACAAGGATTGTGGACATGAGATCGCTTAAAATGAAATATTCCATATAATTTCTATTTCCAAGGGCATAAGACCCAAAAATTAATTGAGAGGTACTGATTATCAACTCATTAAAGACCTTGCTGATATATTTTTTTAAATCTGACAAGAAATGTAGACATGAGAGTTCTTAAAATTCAAAATTTTCCATTTAGAATAACATTTCAGAGAAACGTCATCCTGAACATGCATACTGGGTGTAAAGCAAACAACAATTATTCAATCAAATGAACAAAGTTCCTGTAAAAATAGTTGAAATCAATGATGGGTACTGATTTCAACTGGTCCAAGAAATTGCTGATATAAATCTTTGATTTCAATTTCACAAAAATTCGTAAGGGTTCTGCGGAACCCAGTGTCTCACCTACTTTTGCTGTTAATCACAGGTTCAACAAAAATGAGGAAAAAAATCAATAAAAATATTCCTTTAGATACTATCTTTTGATTGTAAGAAGCTTCTGTCAAAGTTTGGTATAAATCCAGGATAGTTTATGAATCTAATAAATGTTTTAAAAACTTTAACTGCAGACTGTATTTAATGTTAACTGGAAGAAAAACTAAGTCCATTTATAAGTAAAATACGGATAAACAAGTACAAAATTTTAACAAAATTTCCTTCTAGATACTAGCTTTTGATCATAAACAAGCTTCTGTCCAAATTTGGTACAAATCCAGGATAGTTTAAGAAAGTTATTAAAATTTTAAAAACTTTAACCACAGAGTGAATGTTATGTTAACTGGCAGAAAAACTAAGTCCATTTACAAGTAAAATATGGAAAAACAGGAATTTTATTTTACAAAATTTACTTCTGGATAGTAGAAATCCAGGATAGTTTAAGAAAGTTATTAAAATTTCAAAACTTTAACCACAGAGTGAATATTTGTGGACGCCGCCGCCGCCGACGGAATGTAAGTCCATATATGAGTAAAATACGGAAAAAGAAATTTCTTTTTACAAAATTTTCTTCTGGATACTTACTACCTTATGATTATAAACAAGCTTCTGTCCAAGTTTGGTACAAATCTAGGATAGTTTAAGAAAGTTAATAAAATTTGAAAAACTTTAACCACAGAGTGAATATAATGTTTCCCGGCAGAAAAACTAAGTCCATTTACAAGTAAAATACGGAAAAACAGGAATTTTATTTTTACAAAATTTACTTCTGGATAGTAGAAATCCAGGATAGTTTAAGAAAGTTATTAAAATTTCAAAAACTTTAACCACAGAGTGAATATTTGTGGACGCCGCCGCCGACGGAATGTAGGATCGCTATGTCTCGCTTTTTCGACTAAAGTCGAAGGCTCGACAAAAATCTGACAACAAACAAAGGCTTGAGAGCGCTTACATTGCAATTTTCCATTAAAACAATTGTTGACTGGCACTGGTTATTGATCTAATCTAAGACCTTGTTAATATAAACCTTAGATATACATGATATAAACTTCATACACATCTGCCAAGAATTGTAATTTCCATTTAAGTTCTATTTTATAGGGACTAACCTTCTGTAAAAATAATTAAGAAGAGCTGATTTTCGAAATTCATCCTAGAAATTTGTGATGTTAACCCTTGTTATAAATTTCAAAAACATCAGACAAGAAAAGTACATGTTGGCTTGAGAGTGCTTACAAAGCAATTTTCCATATATTTCCAATTCAAACGGACATATAAACTGGCCGCCTGTTGTGATGGCTAAGATCTTTTGAAGTTGAATGTACAAAAGATCTAAATAATCAGTAAATATTTGACAGAACAACACATCATGATCTAAGGCATTAAACATTATTTCTATTTGTGTATTTCTCTTTTTGATGCTAAGACTTTTCACTCTGTTAGACTTAAAAATATAAATTACATCTAACTTTGCAATGTGATGAGCATGTACCATGGAAAATATATATATATCGCTCAACAAATTAGCTTCATCAGGCGCATGCAGCCATCCACGTAAAAATCGGATGCTGTCAAGAAATTTTTGCAGCTTATCGTACAAGTCCTTCAAATATATTTTTTCAGCTTATTGTATATTGCGATTATTTAATCAAAACAAATAATTGTGTTAGTTAAATAGTATGAAGTTCAAGATTTATTCCTTTGGTTTTTGATAAAACTGTTTTCCATCTCTCTCATACTATTTAACAAACACAATTATTTGTTTTGACTTAATAATAGCAATGTACAATTTGCTGCAAAAACATCATTTTGATGTACGAAAAAGGAGATTACCCATAATCCTTTAGATTCTAAAAATTGGAATTAATCCCAAGACAACAATGGCTCCAACCAGTTCTTTCAAAGTGGAGCTTGTAGTTGGATAGGTAGACTAGTTTAAGGGACATGTACAAAATGTAACTCCAGTAAGAATAACTGATAAGAGCTTATATCTGATCAGAACTTTTTCGAGACATTGCTGATAAAATTCTTTGATCCAATAGCTTGGACCAAGATATAGTACAGTAAAGAGAGGCGAAAGATACCAATGAGATGTTCAAAATCATAAGTCAAAAACAAACTGACAAAGCCATGGCAAAAAAAGAAAAACAACGGAAAGAAAAACAGTACACAAAACACAACAAAAAAATCAAAGAGCTGATAGCTCTAAGGTGGAAGAAGATACACAAAAAGGATAACTTGAATTACCACGAAAGCAGACCAAACCAACCCAGCCTGCTCTGTGCCATTATTGATTTCGACGTATTTTTTTCTTCCAAAAATAACATACTTTAATTTATACTCATGTCTCTACCAAATCTGACTAAACTGAAAATAAAAATCTACAAATACTGTTGATTCAAATTGAATTTTCTATAATTTCATACATTTGTCTCAGCATGCTATGGTCAACTTGATGGAAGCAATTATACCAGTAATTGACTCTACATATTTGTGTAATATGATGCAGACGCAATTTTACAAACTTGTAACCGATCATGTGTACAAATCGGTGTCGAGATGAGGCATGGAAGTTATAAAATTATAAAGCACAGAAAGGATACAGCAACACTCCTGGTAATGGTTCAATGATTTCAGACTTGAGACAGCCGCAGTATAGGATTTCAGAAGAGACTTGAAAGTCTTCTTCCACCAAAAAAAAAGACTGAGCAACAAAAACACCACCAAAAAACCAAGAGTATACTTAGGTGCTCCAGAAGGGTAGGCAGATCCTGCTGCACATGTGGCACCCATTGTGTTGTTCATGCAATTACAAACCAAGTAATAAGTCTAATTCGGTAGATCACATGTGAGGAAAAGAGGACAGGATTATGGCGACGACAATTGAAACATATCCGTCATCCTCTGTCAAACAGATATTCCATAAGGGTCAACCAACTCGTGACGGCGTCCGTAAAATTTTCAATGGGATGATTTCAACTTCACTACTTGGAACCCATGGTTCAATAGATTCCTTATAAGCAGCAACCCTCTATCAAGGAAATCATCTTCTGCTAGTTCCAAATACTACCCACATTCAACATGATTAATATTCAGGCAAGTTGCGCATGATTAAAAACTGGTTAAAAACAAATTGTTAAGTTGATTAGTTAAAGTTGTTGGTCACTTGAGACTTGAATATCTCAAGAGACTTTGCTGTGGCGATATCTGGGGGCAGTTTGTTCCAATCCTTGACGGTGTTTTATTACGAAGAAGGACCATTTCCTACAATCTTTTGTGGTTGGCTGTAATAGGTACGAATGATGTCCTGTCCGACTGGAGCTTCTTGTTGTTTTTTTAGGTATTTACTCTTATTTATTGCTACTAGGTCATTTGTTATTTTGTAGCACATGATAAGTTGGGCTTTTTTTCGTCTTGTCTGTAAGCTTTTCCATCCTAGTTCATTTATCATGTCCTCGTCTTGTAGGTTTTCGTGCTATTAAGAATGCATTGTGACGTCACAATTTCCATTGAAAAAGCATGCATAGTACGAATTCATATGACAAACAAAAACATATGATCTGACCATACATGCTAAACTAACACTAACTTAAGTTAACCTAGCCCTTAGTCTTAGACTACTATACTATGTGTTATAGTAGTCTCAGTCTAGCCCTAGTAACACTAAAAATGGCAGAGATTTTGTCAGAATGTGAATGTCTCCGTTTTGCTTGATTATTTCAATAAATACAAACCATTTTCTCTACTAATGCAGACGGAACAAATGCAAATCACATATTACATTTTTCCGGGTACTTCCTAATGAATTAACAACTGGTTCATTTTGCACAGAAATATAGATGACACAGAAAACAGTAGTTTCATTCATTCATTCATATCTTTAATTCCTCATAAATGAGATTCAATGAACATATAATTAATGAATATAAGTAAACGTCATAATTACACACAAAATATTAGTATAAGAGCAAAACATAAAGTAAATACACAAAAGATAAATGACTGTTTATACAAGCAATATTTGAAATACAGATGCAGTGACACATCAAGTATTGGCACATCTAATAACAATGTCTAAGAGATCGACTATATTCTGCTACACACTGGATAACATGTGCATGATACATCTATGTTTGAAAACATTGTCAGTGGTTTTCGACCGAATAACATTTGAAACAGGATTTCGTCGTCATACATGCTTAATTCACAGTAAAACTGCACTGGAAAATTGTCACCTAAAATGTCCCACCAGACTTCGCGCTGTGCATTAGTACTTGGGCAATTGCAACAAGCGTGTACATAAACATCTTTAAAATTCCTTGTACATATATCACATGTATTACTTGTTGTATTTGGTATTTCAGTTAGTAATTTAGTGATTAAAAAGGAATTTTTAATCTCCTTAAAAGAATGTGAGTGTTTCCAAAATTCCGTAATAGTCACTGACGTGTGAATATTCCTGAAACGTGTGAAATTGCCATCAGAATTAACACGGTTTAACCAATTGTTTAACTGTATACTATCAACTGCGCTATATACCATAGACTTCAAATTTGTTTTGATGGGAATGTTCCATCTTCAATATAGTCAAGAAGGTAACTAATAAGTCCATACTGTTTTAAAATGTCAATGATATCAGGAATAAATCCGTAGTGTCTCCTTTGAGAGTCTACAAAGAAAGTAAACAATCTGGTGAAATATTCTCTTAGAAAGAGAGGAAATGTCTAAGATACACAGTTTTGTAGGAATATGAGTTTTCTTTTGTCAATATATCCTGTTATTGGATGAATACCAAGAATACTTTCGCACATATCAGATCGAGTCGACGTTTTCAAGTTGAGAATATGTTTCACGATAAAATGTTGAAACCGGTTTAAAGTAGCTTTGTCATAAGATTTCATGTTATTCCACATCTCACACCCGTATAAAACACTGGGTAGTATCACAGTTTTATATAATTTGAGTAATACACACAGATTCGTTGCGTTTGTCTTTATACCATTCAACGCAAAGTATGCGTTTCTGCCTTTTCTGCATGAACTTTCAGTTCTTTGATTTGATTTAAATCGAGAGTTTAGTTCTATACCTAAGTGCAGATAGTTATTTGCTATCGGGATCGTTCTTTACCAATTAACCATGGAAAATTGACATTGATCTCTCTTGTATTTACAGCAAATTGAATAATACACGACTTATTTGCATTGAAACAAAACGCCATTTCTTTGAATATTGGTTACACATTAAGCATACGTTGTAAGGATACTGGAGATGTGGCAATACATGATATGTCATCTGCAAGAGCTGGTGCACAACAATTGATATTGAAAATACCTGTATTTGGATTAAATTTTTCCAGATCACAAATTAAATCATTTATAAATACTAAATACAATAAACCTGAGAGCACACCTCCTTGTCGTACATCTTCTAATACAGAGAAAAATCTGATTGACATTGATTGACAACAACTGCACTTTTGTATTATAATGACAGTCATTAATTATTAACCATAGCTTGCCATTTACACCAAGTTTAAACAGTTTGTACATTAAACCTAGCCTCCATACCGTATCAAATGCTGTCCAGCTATCCAGGAATGCTACAAAAATTTTACTTAACAATTTAATATCATGAAATATTGTTTCATGTAAATTAAAGGATGCAGTAAGACATCCGAGATCTGTCTGAACACCTTGTTGCTGAGGGTTCGGAAAGACACTTTCATCAAAGACATATAACAACAATCTTGACTTTATAACATGCTCAAACACTTTGAGTACACATGGAAGTAAGGCGATTGGTCGGTAACTGTCCGGTGAAGTCTTAGGTTTATTGTTGCCTTTAAATAATGGAACAAGAAGACCTAGTTTCCAGCCATTAGGGATCGACCTTTACTCACAACTAAATTGAATAACGATGTTAAGCATCGAACTAAAGTATTTTCACCATACAACAGATGTTCATGTTGAATTTTGTCATGGCCACTAGCTTTTCTACGCTTTAAGAGTTTAATTATACCATCGACTTCACTTTCTTGGATAATACCACCTGGTAAATACACATTTTGTTCATAACAAGATTTTAATATTTTATTGTAATCAAGTTCAATCTGTTGTTTCGTGTCATTATCATACACTTCATCACTGTCAGGCTGGTAGATATTCGAAAAGTAGTCCATAAACGCATTAGCGATGCTTTGGGAGTGTTGCATATATTGTCATCTTGGATTATTTCAGAATAAATTTTAGACGAGACAGTTTTCTTACGTTTAATGAGTTTCCAAAAAAAGACGGATATCGCATTCAGCTGCCTTATTAATGTCATCGTTAGTTTGTTGTAGATATTTTTCATACGCAGCCTGTTGTATATTTCTGAATTCATGTTTTGCTCTCTTGTATTTCTTGTATGAATCGTGATGCATATCTCTAGGGCGACCATCAATAACCCAGGCTTTTCGTAATGTCCTCTCCTTCTCGTGAGCAATCTTATAGTCCAATACGGTTAAGTAAAAGGATTAAATCCACACTTAGGAACTGTTTTATCTACTGCAAAATGCAAAATGTAAAATAGTCACCATATCGTTGTATATAGTATCAATATCTACATTATCCGAGTCCATTTTCTCTATCAAAATTTGTAAAGGTTCTTATAAAAATTGTTTATACAGTTCGATTTGATCGTTCGTTATTTTGTGTCATGCTGGTAGCTTACTAAATGAATTCAATATTTGAGGAGGATTATGTTGCAACACTATTTCGGCTAAAATTGGTAAATGATCAGATGTACTACTAACCGAACCTCGCTAAATATTTCATTAGACTTAAGCTGCCTATATATACTATCATTCATAAGAATATAATCAATCATTGATGTCTTATTAATAAATGTATAATCTGGCCCTTTATGTTTAATTTTTCCACCTGAAAACAGCAATTGATATCTTTTAACAAATTTCATTAGCTGCTTGAGATTTGTACCTGTTTGAACATAATTTATCTTTCTCAAGACAACTGGCATTTAAATCCCCTGCGATTATAACATTGCCATAATTACTATAATGAGTATATAATGTATCTAATATATTAAGTTCAGTTCTATAGTTATCTACAGATTCATCAGACGGCAAATATGCACCAAAATAAATATTGACCCTTAGATGGGGTTTTGATCTCAAGACCAACAATTCTTTCTGAGTTCATATCATGAATTTCATTAATAGAAAATTGTAGTGTGCTCTTATACAGGATGGCAATACCACCTTTACCATGATATGCGTTATAAAATTAAGAGCATATATCTGATCAGAACTTTTCGAGACATTGCTGATAAAATTCTTTGTTCCAATAGCTTGGACCAAGATATAGTACAGTAAAGAGAGGCGAAAGATACCAATGAGATGTTCAAAATCATAAGTCAAAAACAAACTGACAAAGCCATGGCAAAAAAAGAAAAACAACGGAAAGAAAAACAGTACACAAAACACAACAAAAAAATCAAAGAGCTGATAGCTCTAAGGTGGAAGAAGATACACAAAAAGGATAACTTGAATTACCACGAAAGCAGACCAAACCAACCCAGCCTGCTCTGTGCCATTATTGATTTCGACGTATTTTTTTCTTCCAAAAATAACATACTTTAATTTATACTCATGTCTCTACCAAATCTGACTAAACTGAAAATAAAAATCTACAAATACTGTTGATTCAAATTGAATTTTCTATAATTTCATACATTTGTCTCAGCATGCTATGGTCAACTTGATGGAAGCAATTATACCAGTAATTGACTCTACATATTTGTTTAATATGATGCAGACGCAATTTTACAAACTTGTAACCGATCATGTGTACAAATCGGTGTCGAGATGAGGCATGGAAGTTATAAAATTATAAAGCACAGAAAGGATACAGCAACACTCCTGGTAATGGTTCAATGATTTCAGACTTGAGACAGCCGCAGTATAGGATTTCAGAAGAGACTTGAAAGTCTTCTTCCACCAAAAAGAAAGACTGAGCAACAAAAACACCACCAAAAAACCAAGAGTATACTCAGGTGCTCCGGAAGGGTAGGTAGATCCTGCTGCACATGTGGCACCCGTTGTGTTGTTCATGCAATTACAAACCAAGTAATAAGTCTAATTCGGTAGATCACATGTGAGGAAAAGAGGACAGGATTATGGCGACGACAATTGGAACATATCCGTCATCCTCTGTCAAACAGATATTCCATAAGCGTCAACCAACTCGTGACGGCGTCCGTAAAATTTTCAATGGGATGATTTCAACTTCACTACTTGGAACCCACGGTTCAATAGATTCCTTATAAGCAGCAACCCTCTATCAAGGAAATCATCTTCTGCTAGTTCCAAATACTACCCACATTCAACATAATTAATATTCAGGCAAGTTGCGCATGATTAAAACTGGTTAAAACAAATTGTTAAGTTGATTAGTTAAAGTTGTTGGTCACTTGAGACTTGAATATCTCAAGAGACTTTGCTGTGGCGATATCTGGGGCAGTTTGTTCCAATCCTTGACGGTGTTTTATTACGAAGATGGACCATTTCCTACAATCTTTTGTGGTTGGCTGTAATAGGTACGAATGATGTCCTGTCCGACTGGAGCTTCTTGTTGTTTTTAGGTATTTACTCTTATTTATTGCTACTAGGTCATTTGTTATTTTGTAGCACATGATAAGTTGGGCTTTTTCGTCTTGTCTGTAAGCTTTTCCATCCTAGTTCATTTATCATGTCCTCGTCTTGTAGGTTTTCGTGCTATTAAGAATGCATTGTGACGTCACAATTTCCATTGAAAAAGCATGCATAGTACGAATTCATATGACAAACAAAAACATATGATCTGACCATACATGCTAAACTAACACTAACTTAAGTTAACCTAGCCCTTAGTCTTAGACTACTATACTATGTGTTATAGTAGTCTCAGTCTAGCCCTAGTAACACTAAAAATGGCAGAGATTTTGTCAGAATGTGAATGTCTCCGTTTTGCTTGATTATTTCAATAAATACAAACCATTTTCTCTACTAATGCAGACGGAACAAATGCAAATCACATATCACATTTTTCCGGGGTACTTCCTAATGAATTAACAACTGGTTCATTTTGCACAGAAATATAGATGACACAGAAAACAGTAGTAAAGTAACCAGTACACGCATTCGGAAGGCTACGATGTTTTTCCATTGAAATATCAAAATCAGATTGATGTTTGATTAGCCGTAAACAGCATATTCGCATCAAGTTCTTTATAACCCTGAGAGTAAACTGATACACGAGTTGTAGCCGATTTTTTCAGACAAAATCAGAATGTCAACTGAAGGATCTTCACAAAAACAGATTCAAGACATACCTCTCGACGAGGACGATGATGTAAGAGTTGAGATAAATATTCATTGACGAAGAAATTCGATCTTAGAGGACTACACTTGTATAGTTTGTTCGTCTGTTTCAAATGTTTGTTGAAACTAACAACAGTAATTTTAAAAATACGTAACATTATCTAATTGTTGTTGATCTCGATATGGTATCAGACATGTGACAGAGTTGTCGAGCCACAACTGGAGATTTGGAAATTTTTGAATCCTGGTCCGTTCGCCCCCTTTCACTTTCGCACCGTACACATTCGCACCCAAAGTCCGTTCGCACTCTACACGTTCGCACCCTTTTTGTTATATGACCACAAAAAAATTTTGCGGTCGTATATTGGTATGACGTCGTCGTCGTCATCCGAAGACACATTGGTTTTCGCACTCTAACTTTAGTTTAAGTGAATAATGTAATATCTTAGATTATTCGGAAAACACCATACAAACCTTCGGGATATTCATTATTACGTGGCGTCGCTACTGGCGATACGACTTGTATATATATATTTGTTAGCCATTATTAAATTACTATCTGAACTGTTAAGTCTTGCTCCGATCTTTCAATGGCGGCGAGGATTAAAACAAAGAAAGTAGCAGAGTTTACCGGCGTAAATAAAGAGAAAATTTACCGGAACACAGAATTTAAAGAAGATAGTGCTAAAACAGGGAAATAAAAGAAGATACTGCTAAAATAAAGATTATGGACCGAGGAGAGCCCCAGCAGATAACGTTAGTAACAGAAACCAGAAATTTACGATCACAACCGTTTATACAGTCGGACGATCAGATATCTACAGGAAAACATCGGGAAGAATGGCTGGAAAGTATAGAGAGGGAATTTCAATATTTCAGGATAACTGAACCTGCAGATAAAAAGGATGCATTAATCATTTATGGAGGAAAAGATATATCAAGATTGGAAAGAAGTCTAAGAGATGAAGAAGGAGAAGATGAGTATAAAGTATTAAAGAACAAATTAAATAAATATTACTTGCCAAAGAGGAACAAACATCATGCCAGGTATTTATTTTTAAAATGAAGCCATTTAGAGATGAAAACACAGTAACATATGTAATGAGATTGAGAGAAAAGGCACATGAGTGCGAGTTTGAAGCTACATGCGAAGAAAGAATATTGGAACATTGTATTCAAACCATAACCAATCAGGATTTGATAAAGAGGGCTATAAGCAAAGGATGGAATTTAGATAAATTTGTGGAAGAAGCAGGACAGATGGAAGACACATGTTTACAGATGAAGGATATGAAAGGAGATCACAGAGATATCGGTACGAGTTCAGTAAATAAAATTCAAAGCAACAGGTCAAGTTATAGGGCACAGGACTTTAAAGAAAATAGATTTCAACAAAATGGTAGGAATATAACCAAGTCTAATTGTGGTTATTGTGGATTCGATCATGGTGAGGGGAAAAGATGTCCTGCATATGGTAAACAATGTCGAAATTGTGAAAAATATAATCATTTTGCATCAGTATGCAGAGCGGAAAAGAAAAAACAACAGAACAGAGCTGGCAACTTTAGACAAAGAGGAACAAGTGTGAAGAAAACAACGGAAGACAAAATTGAGACAGAATCGAATACAGACATATCAGATTATGATGAAGATGAAGACGAAGATTATTTTGGAGGAACGATCAAACATATAATGAAAATAAGAAAGGTAAAGACCATACAAGGCATAAGAGACTTTGAAAAAACAGTGACGGTAAGAATTGACGACGTAGATGTGAAGGTGGAACCTGATAGTGGAGCAGATGTAAATGTGATGGATGAAAATCAATTTGTAAAATTTCAGAATAAAACATACGGCAATCCAGTTTTAGAAAAGAGTAAAATCAAGTTGAACACACTGCAAAATTCATTACCAATAAAGGGAGAATTTAAAACTATAATAAGAAACAAAACATGTGGCACAGAGACCAAATTTATTGTTGTAAAAGGAAAAATCAATTCTCCACCATTAATTAGTAAATCAACACTTATTGAGCTAGGGATGCTACTGATTAGAGCTGATGGTTCTTTTGCAAAGACAAACCACTTGAAGATAACAGACATAAAGAAAGATGTAATGGTGGTTTCAGAGCAGAGAAGAGTAAACATGAATATACCAGATATATTGCATGAATTTGACAGTGTTTTCCAAGGTATTGGAAAAATTAGAGACAATAACAATGACAATGAACTATATGTAAAATTTAATATGAAGCCAGGAACTGCACCAGTTGCCCAGAAACCAAGACCTGTTCCTTACTATCTACAAAAACCGCTTAAACAGTGGCTTGAAGAAGGAGTTAAAGCAGATATATTTGAGGAAGTACCACTAGGAACGCCTGTAAATGGTGCTCACCATTGGTTGTTATACGAAACCCAAGTTCAGTAAAATACCACAAGATCAACTAGAATCTCACATGATAAGAGCCTCGTTGACTTAAGAATACCAAATAAGCTTATGGATAGGAACCGAATAACACAAAGCCCAGTTGTTGAAGATTTCGTATACAAGTTTCACAACTGCAGAGTATTTTCCAAGATGGATTTGAGACAAGGATATCACCAACTTATGTTACACCCAGAATCAAGATCTATTGCAACTTTCAGTACACCATGGGGCAATATGAGACCTAGAAGACTTATATTTGGAGCTAAATGTTCTCAAGATCTATTCGATGAACAGATGTATAGGATTTTTGGAGATATACCAAACTGTTTAAATCAAAGAGACGATATTCTTATTGGAGGAACTGATATAGATGAACACAATAAGACACTTCGAGAAGTTTTACAAAGAGCACAAGATTTTGGTATTACACTGAATAAGGAGAAATGTGAATTTGGAGTAGAAGAATTGGAGTTTTATGGATATAAGTTCACAAAAGAAGGGTTAAAACCAACACATGAAAAAGTAAAAGCTGTGAAAGAAGCCAATGCACCACAATCAAAAGAAGCAGTAAGGAGCTTTTTAGGAATGATTGGATACTTGTCAAAATTTATACCTAGATATGCATCACTGACAGCACCACTTAGAAAGTTGACACATAAAGACACAAACTTTAAGTGGGGAATTGAAGAACGTACAGCATTTGAGAACCTCAAAGACAGCATTACCAATGAGAATACCATGGCTTACTTTAATCCAACCAGACCAATTGTACTACGATGTGAAGCTAGTTTTAATGAAGGATTATCAGCAGGATTATTTCAACAGACACCAAGAGGCACACAGCCAGTACATTATATAAGTCGTACAATGACAGATACTGAAAAGAGATATAGCCAGACTGAGAAGGACGCATTATCTATAAAATGGGCAAAGAACAGATTTAGCATTTACCTGCTTGGAGCTCCGAAATTTAAGATTATTACAGCTCACAAACCATTGATACCAATGTTTAACAAAACAACAATAAAGTTACCACCACGCATAGAAAAATGGGTAATGGACATGCAAGATGTTGATTTTGAACTGATATATGAACCAGGAAAAGATGAGGCTGACCCATTAGACTTTTTGTCGAGACATCCTTTACCAGAAAAGGAAACTGATGAAACTGAGAAGATAATCAAAGTTATAATTGCAAATGAACATGCAGTGGTACTGGAACGTTTACAAGAGGAAACGTTGAAAGACCAACAGTTACAGAAACTGAAACAAAGGATTCTTAAAGGTGATTGGGAACAGAACAAGAAAGACGATGATATATCTCCATTCTATTATATGAAACAAGAACTATATGTTGCAGAAGGACTAATATTTAGACTAAATCAAATAGTTATACCTAGTAAGTTACAACAAAGAGTAATAAGAGCTGCACATAGCATGGGACATTTGGGAATGACTAAGACCAAACAGATGTTGCGCGAAAAGTATTGGTTTCCCACTATGAATAGCATGGTTGAGAAAATCATAGGGCAATGTTACGAATGTCAAGTAGCTACAAAACAACATAAACAGGAACCTCTGAAAATGACAGTGATTCCTGAGAAACCCTGGGAAGTTGTATCAATAGATTTTGGTGGACCGTATCCGATGGACATTATAACTTGGTAGCAATAGACAAAAGGACAAGGTATCCAATGGTGGAATCATTACGCACAATAGCTGGAAAGCAAACAATAGAAAACTCAGGAAGATATTTTCCATACATGGAACACCAAGCCGAGTAGAGAGTGACAATGGACCACCTTTCAACTCTGGGAATTTTCGAATTAGCTATGGAACAAGGTTTTAAACACCACCGAGTTACACCAGGACATCCAAGAGCAAATGGAGAAGCGGAAGTTTTATGAAACTGATCAACAAAACCGAACAAATAGCAAATCTACAAAATAAAGACAGTGCAACAGCTATACAGGATATGCTTATGGGTTACCGTTCAACACCTCACCCAGCTACAGGAATATCACCATATGAAGCTTTAATGAACAGACCTATTAGGACAAAGTTAGGGTATATACCAAGAACACTAATCAAGAACGAAAACCTATTTGAGGATATTAATGAAAGAGACAAACAATATAAAGAGAAAATTAAAAATATGCTGAGAACAGAAACACACAGGAACATGCATTTCAAATAGGAGATTATGTTTTACTAGAACAAACCAAAAGAGACAAATGGACCACAGCGTATGAACCAGCATTTTATATTGTCTACAGAATCAATGGATCAGCTATACGAGCAAGGAGGGTAACAGACGGAAGAGAAATGTGTCGTGATGCCAGCAAGTTTAAATTAGCAAATGAACTTGTACAGAATTCAATAGATATAAAGACAGAGTCTGGGACACAAGAAGATAAAGAAAATGGGCCCCCGCAAGACAAGCGCGGAGGGGGCAGAGGACAAAAGTAATGGGCCCCCAAGACAAGCGGGAGGGGCAGAGGACAAAAGTAATGGGCCCCATAAGACAGGCGCGGAGGGGCGGATTGGAGAGAAAGACTTCTATGGAAAACCAGACAAAAACATCACAATGAACAGAGAAATAATAGAAATCAGGAAAACCAACTAGAAGTACCCGCGGATAGACCAAAAAGAGACAGACGCGCACCACAACACTTTAGAGATTATGTTATGTGATTGCGGGCACATAAGAAAGAATACGAACTATATTTTATTACAACATAAGACAATAAGTGTGAACTCTATTTTATTAAAAAAAAATATAATAATAATATACATTTTTGTAAGTGAACATTACAAAGAGAACAGTACAAAGACTGTTATAATTTAATTCATGTATACAAACTTTAATTGCACATTTTAATTTACATTTATATTCTTCAGTTTATTCAAAGTTAAGGAGGAATGTAATATCTTAGATTATTCCGGAAAACACCATACAAACCTTCGGGATATTCATTATTACGTTACGTCGCTACGGCGATCGACTTGTATATTTGTTAGCCATTATTAAATTACTATCTGAACTGTTAAGTCTTGCTCCGATCTTTCAAATGGATCTCATGAAATTTTACCATAAGGTTCAATACCACAAAAGGAAGGTTGGGATTGATTTTGGGGGTTATGGTACCAAAAGTAAAGGAATTAGGGGCCAAAAATAAGCATTTTTGTAACTTCCAGACATAACTTGTGATTGTGTGTTAGTGTATGGATCTCTCTGACATTGTACCACAAGGTTCCATATCACAAAGGGAATGCTGGGATTGATTTTGGGGGTAATTGCCTCCAAATTTTAGGAATTAGGGGCCAAAAAAGGGCAAAAAAACAAGCATTTTTCTAGTTTCAGGACAATAACTTGTGTGTAAGTGTATGGATCTTTATGAAATAGTACCACAAGGTACCATATCACAAAGGGAAAGCAGGGTTTGAGTTTGGGGGTAATTGCCCTAAACGTTAAGGAATTTGGGGCCAAAAAACAAGCATTTTTCTAGTTTCCAGACAATAACTTGTGTTCAAGTGTACAGATCTCTCTGAAATTGTACTGCAAGGTACCATACCACAAAGGGAAGGCTGGGATTGAGTTTGGGGGTGATGAATCATATGGGGGTTCAAAAAATTTGAGGGGTGATTTTTTTTCTTTAAAATTTTCCATTTTAAATTGGTTATTTCTGATTTATATATAAAAGCAAATAATAATGATATGGTTTGAATAGGTAAATTAAAATTTTTAAGTTCTTAGACCACATTCATTCTGTGTCAGAAACCTATGCTGTGTCAAATATTTAATCACAATCCAAATTCAGTGCTGTATCAAGCTTGAATGTTGTGTCCATTCTTGCCCCAACTGTTCAGGGTTCGACCTCTGCGGTCGTATCAAGCTGCGCCCAGCGGAGCATTTTATTGGTTTTGTTTTTAATTTTTTTGTAATCAAGTTTTGGTAAGTGTATTGCTGTAAATATTTTTTTTTCATTGTTTCAAAATAAAGTGAGATTCTGACAACATATTTTTGTGTTGAATAAATCTTAATCATGTTTTGGTTAGTGTATTGCTATAAAAAAAAATTCATTGTTTCTAAATAAAGTGAGATTCTGACAACATTTGTTTTTTGTGTTGAACAAATCTTAATCATCTTTTGGTTAGTGTATTACTATAAATTTATGTTTTCATTGTTTCAAAATAAAGTGAGATTCTCACGTTTTTTTGTTTTTATGCTGAATAAATCTTAAATTATGTTTTGGTTAGTGTTGTGATATAATAATTTTTTTTCATTGTTTCAAAATAAAGTGAGATCAAAGGGACCAAGCTGTTAAAATAAATTATCTTTCGTGTTTTTCTTTTAAAATCTTCAATGTTTTACTCATACCAAGCTAAATACATGCAGTATTTACATCAAAGCAAGTTAAAACAACAATCATGATTTTCAAACACACAACAATAATACCAAATTTACTTGTGTATAAATACCAATTAGCATTAATCATACATTTGTACATATTTAACATTTAATAATCATCTAATTGATGAAAAAAAAAAATATTCATATAATAATCCAATTTTTATTCCGGAAAATATATTTTTTTTGGTATATACATATAAAAAAATTTCTAATAATTCAACTTGAAATTGAATAAAAGTTGGGTGCGAACGTGTAGGGTGCGAATGTGTATTGGGCGCAAACGGACCTGATACCGAAATTTTCAGCTGGAGTTTGGGCCTCATAATTGGAGATTTGTTATTGACCTTTTTATGGACGTACGCAATGGTTTTTTGTGTGTTAAAACTGCATATCTTCCATTTTTGTTAAAAGAACAATGATTCCATACCTTTAAACACCTGCATAGCCATTTTTACTTGATAAAAATAGAAGATAAGGGGTTTTCAAATATTTATTCATTGTATATAGTTCAAGATAGTGACAGTCTGTTGGGTTGTTGATCTGTACACTTAGAAGACTGTGGATGGTCTTATGGTCTTATCAGCAAGGTTGTCTCTGGAGTCAGACTGATCTTCTTAAGCATTGAGAATGTTCTGTGTCATTGGCTTGGATAGAAAACAGCCATAAATATCAAATTATTTCTTTGAGGTTTAGTTCCATGTTTTCAACAACATCAAAGATCGCTGAGTCGTTGTTCTACTTAATCCATTGTTGGTTTTTCACTTTTAATCATCCAGGCGTGTGTCTTAAACTAGCTAGTTGATCACCAGGTAATTGCAAATCATCTTTTATTGTTGTATATACAGTCTTTTCCTAAACACCTTCATTGAACTACCTATTTACCTTTTGACACAAAATCAATAACAGGAAATGGCGACTTCAGGGTTTGAAATAAGCAGGGGCCCACTCGCCAATGGCCCCTAAAATTTAGTGTTGGCTACTTAAATTTCGGCTTTTCTTGTATAGGACTATATATGTGGGCTACAAAATTTAAGCTGTGGGCTACCATTGCCAAAGTCTTAAGTTCAATCCCTGCGACTTCCAGTTTTACCATATCAATTTTGAGTTTCTCGGATTTTTTCTCTGTCCGTATCGATTTTGTAAACAAAAATGTCTACTGAAAATTTTTCGAGGTTGAAATTTTCAAAAAGCGGAAGATTTCAAATTTTAATGGGAGGGACGGAAGAGGGTCTGAAAAGCGGAGATTTTGACTCCCGCGGAAGAATCACATGTATGTGGTATACGGTGACGAGTTGGAAGGACATATTTACAATCCGTCTTGTTATATTTATCAGAATACATTTATATAATATGAGGCAGGTGTTACCTTAGCTGCGAAACCGTAGCTCTAATAGACCTTATCGCTATTTGGGAATCTGCAACTCTTGACCCAAAAATTTGCGACATTTGAACTTTTGACGTAATGCAACAATCACTTTTCCTTTGCGGCGTCAGCAGTCAGGGGACTTACTTAAATGAATGATTTCTAAATCACTGATTCAAGTAACTTTTGTCCACAAATGTTGGAAGGAAGAGTTGTCTTTCTTTAATAATCACTTATTTAAGTAGTACAAATAAATCACTAGACTAAGTGATTTAATTTTATTGTAGCTTTAAATATACAATACTAATGATCCAGGGACCAATTATGTTGCTAAAGTTATCAGAACCAACATCTGTGTTGATAGGATGACCGGTCATGTCAGGTGATGATCAGTCACCTTGTACTGAATCTGGGATAATAACATGAAAATACCTTGTTTAAAAAATCACTTCTTTAAGTATTATTATTTTATTGTCCCGCTAATTTCAACACCCCAGAACAGTGAAATTTTTATCGCGAACAGTAAAATTTTATTACATAATCTGTAAGGTGAAACCTTGAATTTTACAGGAAAAATACTCCCACTGCTGTGAAAAATCTATTAAGAAAGTATCAGTTCATTATGTAAAGCCTTCATTATAGCATTTTTTCAACAAATATAGAATTTACAGCTAAATGATTGCATCAAAGGCGTAAACCTTGCTACTTAAAAGAGCAAAAGGTTCATTTTTTTCAATTTTACTAATAGTAAGATATAATTTAAGCCTATATGTTTAAAATTTTGGTCAACAAAATCACAATTTGTGACAAAATTTCGAATTTTCAGTAATTCCCCTGACTGGTCAGACATTTTCTCTTGTGATGTCAAAGTTTTACAGGAACCTCTGTGATGTTCAGTAAAGGCGGACAAATAGCGATAAGGTGTATGGTCCTTATTATATTTTCTGATATGTGCCAAAAATAATCCACAAATTGTCAAAAAATATCACAAGGACCTAAGAGCTAAGGTTCCGCAGCTAGTGTTACCTATGAAAGGGGACGAAGTCAGCAAACCTTTAGAATCTTTACGATATCCCGTCAACATTATCATGTATGTCAAAATGGCCTCAGTAGCATCAGTCTCCGACTCATCAGTTTCATTGTTGTCATACAATGGACGATACCCATAAATTCCACAATCGAATGTCGTCATCAAGGTCTTCTCCATCATCCTCCAAAGACATTTGATTTTCAGACAATAACTTGAATATAAGTCTATGGATCTCTATCAAATTGTATCACAAGGTTCCATACCAAAAAAAGAAGGTTGGGATTGATTTTGGGGGTTATGGCCATAACCATATAGGAAAAAGGGGCAAAAAACAATACTTTTCTAATACTTTGTATTTGTTATATCTCATCAAATAAGTCCACCAGTCTTATTTTTACTAATATTTTGCGTTTTTGCCTTATATCTTAAAAATTACAATAGATAGATAGAAACTTAAATTGTCAAAATTGATCAGCAAGACAAGTTCTACAAAAAAGTCCACCAGATAAATAGACGCTTCAATCACAAAAATTATCAGCAAGGCAAGATCTACTAACAAGTCAAATTTTGCTGATATAGTTAGTAGACTGTCATTCTTTATAGGAGTGCACGTGATTGCCCTTAAATAAAGATTTTTTTACCCTCTTTTGTGTTTTGAGCAAAAATCAAAGAAGATAGAGAGAAGCTAGAACTAGACTAAATGATCAGCACTACAAGATCAATGAACGGAGATTTTTGCAATGAATTCTATTCACGTCTACAATGTTGGAGAGTGTCCTTTGTTGAATATGCACAGACCAAGGTGATCGACACAGGCTCTTTAGAGCCTCTAGTTTGACTTGTGATGTCTTTATCATTTTTGTCGAGCCTGTGACTTCTGTCGCAGAAAACTCGACATAGGGATAGTGGGCTGTGGGGGCAGCGGTGGCCTTAACTAACTACTTTAAAGCTTTATATTTTAGAAGATGGAAGACTTGGATGCTTCATACTTTGTATATAGATGCCTTATGTTACGAAGTTTCCGTCTGTCATATGTCCATTGTCCTTGACCTCATTTTCATGGTTCAGTGACTACTTGAAAAAAAGTTTTGTTTTTATGCCCCACCTAGGGGCATTATGTTTTTCGGTCTGTCCGTCTGTCCCGCTTCAGGTTAAAGTTTTTGGTCAAGGTAGTGTTTGATGAAGTTGAAGTCCAATCAACTTGACACTTAGTACACATGTTCCCTATGATATGATCTTTTTAATTTAATGCCAAATTATAGTTTTGACCCCAATTTCACGGTCCACTGAACATAGAAAATGATAGTGCCCGCTTCAGGTTAAAGTTTTTGGTCAGATAGTTTTTGATGAAGTTGAAGTCCAATTAACTTGAAACTTAGTACACATGTTCCCTATGATATGATCTTTCTAATTTTAATGCCAAATTAGAGTTTTGACCCCAATTTCACGGTCCACTGAACATAGAAAATGATAGTGCGAGTGGGGCATCCGTGTACTATGGACACATTCTTGTTTTGTAATGTTAATTTCTCTCTTATTATGAGTAATAGGATAACTATATTTAGTATATGCGTACCTTGCATGGTCCTCATGCTTGTCAGACAGTTTTCTTCTGACCTCGACCTCATTTCATGAATCAGTGAACAAGGTTAAGTTTTCGTGGTCAAGTCCATATCTCAGGTACTATAAGCAATAGGTCAACTATATTTGGTTTATGGAATGATTGTTAGGTGTACATGTCCAACTGGGAGGTGTCATCTGACCGTGACCTCATTTTCATGGTCCAGTAGTTAAAGTTAAGTTTTTGTGGTTTGGTCTTTTTTTCTAATACTATATGCAATAGGTCAGTTTTATTTGGTGTATGGAAATATTTTACGATGTACATGTCAGTCTGGCAGGTTTTATTTGACCTTGACCTCATTTTCACAGATCATTGGTCAGTGTTAAGTTTTTATACGACTGTTGTATATTGCTATCACTTCGTCGTCGTCCGAAGACATTTGGTTTCCGAACAATTACTTTAGTTTAAGTGTATGGATATCTATGAATTTAAGCAAAAGGTTCAATACCACAAAAGGAAGGTTGGGATTGTTTTTGGGGGTGATGGTCCCAACTGTTTAGGAATTAGGGCCCAAAACAAGCATTTTTCTAGATTCAGGACAATATCTTATGTATAAGTATTTTGATTGCTCTGAAATTGTACCACAAGGTTCAATACCACAAGTAGAAGGTTGGGATTCATTTTGGGGGTATTTACCAAAACTGTTCCTGAATTAGGGGCCGAAAGGGTCTAAAACAAGCATTTTTCTAGTTTTCAGACAATAACTTGTGTTTAAGTGTATGGATGTCTCTTAAATTGTACCACATTTTACAAAAAGAGATTTCTTGAAATATTATTTTTTTTGGAAGGGGGGGTAAAAAAAAATTTTTTTGGGGGGGTCAATTTTTTTTCCCTCAAAATTTAAGAAATTGTCAATTTTCCAAAGAAAAATTGGGGGTCGCAATTTATTTTGCTAATTCTTTGTATATAGTGTGAAAACAGCTTAACTAAGTATTCCGCAACAGCACAGTGTAATGCACAAGAGCAAGAAATCTTCAGTTGAATATAAATTCAAATCATTTAACCAATTTCAAGTTCTTTGACTACATTTATTCTGTGTCAGAAACCTATAATGTGTCAAATATTTAATTACAATCCAAATTCAGACCTGTATCAAGCTTGAATATTGTGTCCATTTTTGCCCCAACTGTTCAGGGTTGGACCTCTGCGGTCGTATCCAGCTGCACTAGGCGAAGCAGTTTATTATGTTTTGGTCTGTTTTTCTTTTACTATAAGAAATAGGTCAACTATATTTGGTGTATGGAATGATTGTAAGGTGTATGTGTCTGTCTTGCAGGTATCATCTGACCTTGACCTCATTTTCATGGTTCATTGGTCAATGTTAAGTTTTCCTGGTTAAGTTCTTTCTAAGAAACTGTAAGCAATAGGTCAACTATATTTGGTGTATGGAATGATTGTAAGGTGCACATGTATTTCGGTTTGGTTTATCTGACCTTGACCTCATTTTCTTGGATCATGTTAAGTTTATGTGATGCTTGTAGTAAAGCTTTATATTTAGGACTATCAACATAAAATCAATGGTCAGTAAAGCAGGCGAGACATTTCAGCGTGTGCACTCTTGTTTATACATGTAGGAATTAAAGTATAATTTATTTTCCAGGACTTAATGGATGAAACCATTGTTGAGAGATTGGTTGGTTTAACAGAAATGTTTCCTGAAAGCCTTAGAAATTTCTGCAGTCAAGCTGTCAGTTTATCAGGAAAATACACAGTACAAGGATATAGCCTGACCAGAAACTTACTGTGGGTGGCTACATCTGCTGCAACACTTCTAGTCTTACCTGTTGTGTTTGAAAAAGAAAGGGCTCAACATCAAGAACAACAAAGACAACAAGAGAGACAGGTGCGAAAAGAATCAGATTTTTCAATGATTAAGGGTCTTCTGTAAACCAGAATTTATAAATTTGACTTTCACATTTGGAAAAATAACGAATATATAAGCCATTTAAGTTTCAAACTTCCATTGTCTTTAATTTTTATTCACCAACAAAGTAAATAAATGAAAAATAAATTAGAACAAAGTGGACTAGAAAGGGCTAAATGCTGAAAAAAAAGTATCAACGGAAAGAAGTTGGTTAACAGTATCAATTTTTGTAAGTAGTGAATTTGTCACAGTAAAAGATCACTTTCATTTCATAACATTGATTCAGATTCAACTGAAATCTGTTTTCAAAGTTTGTCAAGAACATCTGAAGTCTAATATGTTCTGTAGTAAATATTGTACTCATGTCCTAGAGATCATATGTACTCAAATCCTCAAGTGATTACTCTGTATATTTATAATTAGTTTACCAAATTTATTATTGCTTGCTTATTAGGTCAACCATGTATTGTAAAAATAGAAATAAATGGTGGGTCATCATTTTGTTACCTTTATTCTATGATGGTTGATTGACTCATAATAATGATTGTTTCTATCTCAATAGTAAAAAGTCAGGAGATATCCCAGGAACAATATGTATCAAACACATGTAATATTGATTTCAAACAAACAAACTTACATAAAACCAATTAAATTTAATTTAAAAAATGTTTACTGTGGCTGATTAAGACTTCAAGATCAATTCTGTAGCCTATGTTGTATGTAGTTTTGAGTTTATATACATGTAGATACTTTTTTACAGATATTGCTGGGACCAAATGCAGCTATGGGTGGAAGTTCTCCCATGATGCCAGGAATGATGCCACCAATGCCACCAACATCATGATAAAAAAAAAAAATGTTAAAAATTTCTGTATTTGGATGAGTGTTGGACTGTGTATGTGTGTATGTTTGCAGTAGTAATTGAACAAACCATTTTAATATCAAAATTGATGTTGAGCATAAATTAGAATTATGTATAAAAGTGATTTTTAATAACGCAAGATGAAAAAAAAAATGAAGAAAGCAATCCATCTTGTTGCTATTAGTAGTATCAAGAACCCATAACTGTTGTTATATTCATGATTAAGATATTCACAGTTATGCATAAAGGTTAGGTTGATGTTGACTTACACAACTATTGCAAGATTCAAGGAGCTTTTGCTGAGGTTTGGCTGGAACACAAATTTATATCACAAAGGGATATTCCAGGAAAAGTTATACAGGAGGATCTTTTCCCCTGAAACCAATGTTTCATTTTAAACCAACTTTTTATCATATTGAATTGATCAGAATTTTGTTTTATTATGTTGCAAATGAATAATTTGGCCTCATTGACCAAAAATCAACCAAGTTTTACAGGTAACCTTAGTAGAAGGTGCAATTAAAAATCTTACACTATTGATAGATTGCACATTTTATGTGTAAACCACTTAAATATAAGGCAAAAAAAAAAAATATGTGTGGTTCCAGTTACCCAACCAACCCTAGTTTAAACCCCTGACCCTAGAACTTTTTTTCCATTAACAGAATGCAACAAAATTAACTAAAACCGTAAACTGTCTGTTTATTTTACAACCAAACATATATAGAAAATGGTGAACTTCCAGTATGGGCGTGTATAATACCGGAATCGGACTCTGTGAGCACACAAATTTTTCTGTAATTTTGACGATCCAAAAAAAGTTAGAAAAAAAAAATGCTGACCTACCGACCCTATTTTTTTTAGCTCACCTGGCCGAAGGGCCAAGTGAGCTTTTCTCATCACTTGGCGTCCGTCGTCCGTCATCGTTAACTTTACAAAATCTTCTCCTCTGAAACTACTAGGCCAAATTTAACCAAACTTGGCCACAATCATCATTAGGGTATCTAGTTTAAAAATTGTGTCCGGTGACCTGCCAAACCAACCAAGATGGCCGCCATGGCTAAAAATAGAACATAGGGTAAAATGTATATTTTGGCTTATAACTCTGAAACCAAAGCATTTAGAGCAAATCTGACAGGGTAAAATTGTTTATTAGGTCAAGATCTATCTGCCCTGAAATTTTCAGATGAATCGGAGAACCTGTTGTTGGGTTGCTGCCACTAAATTGGTAATTTTAAGAAAATTTTGAAGCTTGTGGTTATTATCTTGAATATTATTATAGATAGAGATAAACTGTAAACAGCAATAATGTTCAGCAAAGTAAGATCTACAAATAAGTCAACTTGACCAAAATGGTCAGTTGACCCCTTAAGGAGTTATTGCCCTTTATAGTCAATTTTTAACCATTTTTTGTAAATTTTTGTAATCTTTTACAAAATCTTCTCCTCTGAAACTACTGGGCCAAATTTAACCAAACTTGGCCACAATCATCATTGGGGTATCTAGTTTAAAAATTGTGTCCGTGACCTGCCAAACCAACCAAGATGGCCACCATGGCTAAAAATAGAACATAGGGTAAAATGTATATTTTGCTTTATAACTCTGAAACCAAAGCATTTAGAGCAAATCTGACAGGGTAAAATTGTTTATCAGGTCAAGATCTATCTGCCCTGAAATTTTCAGATGAATCGGAGAACCTGTTGTTGGGTTGCTGCCACTAAATTGGTAATTTTAAGAAAATTTTGAAGCTTTTGGTTATTATCTTGAATATTATTATAGATAGAGATAAACTGTAAACAGCAATAATGTTCAGCAAAGTAAGATCTACAAATAAGTCAACTTGACCAAAATGGTCAGTTGACCCCTTAAGGAGTTATTGCCCTTTATAGTCAATTTTAACCATTTTTGTAAATTTTGTAATCTTTACAAAATCTTCTCCTCTGAAACTACTAAGACAAAATTAACCAAACTTGTCCACAATTATCATTAGGGTATCTAGTTTAAAAATGTGTCCGATGACCCGCCCATGAACCAAGATGGCCGACATGGTTAAAAATAGTACATAGGGTAAAATGCAGTTTTGGCTCATATCTCTGAAACCAAAGCATTTAGAGCAAATCTGACGAGGATAAAATTGTTCATTAGGTCAAGATCTATCTGCCCTTAAATTTTCAGACCAATCAGGCAACACGTTGTTGGGTTGCTGCCCTGAATTGGTAATTTTAAGAAAATTTTGCAGCTTTTGGTTATTATCTTGAATATTATTATAGATAGAGATAAACTGTAAACAGCAATAATGTACAGCAAAGTAAGATCTACAAATAAGTCAACATGACCAAAATTGTCAATTGACCCCTGAAGGAGTTATTGCCCTTTATAGTCATTTTTACAATTTTCATAAATTTTGTAAATTTTTGTAAATTTTACAAAATATTTTCCACTGTAACTACTGGGCCAAGTTCATTATAGATAGAGATAATTGGAAGCATCAAGAATGTTCAGTAGAGTAAGTTTTACAAACACATCACCATCACCAAAACACAATTTTGTCATGAATCCATCTGTGTCCTTTGTTTAATATGCACATAGACCAAGGTGAGCGACACAGGCTCTTTAGATCCTCTAGTTTTCATGATGTAACTGGAACCACACATATATTTTTATTTGGCCTAATGTTAGAAGTCCACATCTTACACAAGGCTTCATTGATCTCATGATAGCATGCTTCCCTCAAGTGCTGAAGGTCGTAGTTCTCAATCTCCATTTCAATAAAAGCATAGTGATATTAATTGATGGAAATACTCTGGGTATGCAAATATATGAAATTTATAGCTTTTGACTAAATGGAGCAAGGTATTCCTGCAAAGCTTCATGACACATGTCAGATGGATAAAATTCGCCTCATTACCAATCAGTACATCAAACATTGTTGACCTGTCATGTAAAGGTAATGAAGAACAGACATTCATGCTGAAATCTTAACCCTGACTATTGGAGCATGAAAATGAAGTCAATGTAGGGCTATAATGACTGGCTTACAAAGGTTACATATATATCCTATTTGTATTCAGCTTTATATTTCAGAGGGTAAAAGACCTGGAGGCTTCATACTTTGTATACAGATGCCTTATGTTACAAAGTTTCTGTCTGACAAATGTCTGTTGTCCTTGACCTCATTTTTGTCGAGCCTTCGACTTTAGTCGAAAAAGCGAGACATAGCGATCCTACATTCCGTCGGCGTCGTGCTCTGCGGCGTCCACAAATATTCACTCTGTGGTTAAAGTTTTGAAATTTTAATAACTTTCTTAAACTATCCTGGATTTGTACCAAACTTGGACTGAAGCTTGTTTATGATCATAAGATAGTATCCAGAAGTAAATTTTGTAAAATAAAATTCCTGTTTTTCCGTATTTTACTTGTAAATGGACTTAGTTTTTCTGCCAGAAAACATTACATTCACTCTGTGGTTAAAGTTTTTAAAATTTTAATAACTTTCTTAAACTATCCTGGATTTGTACCAAACTTGGACAGAAGCTTGTTTATGATCATAAGATAGTATCCAGAAGTAAATTTGTTAAAATAAAATTTCATTTTTAGCTCACCTGGCCCGAAGGGCCAAGTGAGCTTTTCTCATCACTTGGCGTCCGTCGTCGTCCGTCGTCGTTAACTTTTACAAAAATCTTCTCCTCTGAAACTACTGGGCCAAATTTAACCAAACTTGGCCACAATCATCATTAGGGTATCTAGTTTAAAAATTGTGTCCGGTGACCTGCCAAACCAACCAAGATGGCCGCCATGGCTAAAAATAGAACATAGGGGTAAAATGTATATTTTGGCTTATAACTCTGAAACCAAAGCATTTAGAGCAAATCTGACATGTTGTAAAATTGTTGATCAAGTCAAGATCTATCTGCCCTGAAATTTTCAGATGAATCGGACAATGGGTTGTTGGGTTGCTGCCCCTGAATTAGTAATTTTAAGGATTTTTTTCCGTTTTCGGTTATTATCTTGAAAATTATTATAGATAGAGATAAACTGTAAACAGCAATAATGTTCAGCAAAGTAAGATCTACAAATAAGTCAACATGATCAAAATGGTCAGTTGACTCCTTAAGGAGTAATTGCCCTTTAAAGTAATTTTTACCAATTTTTGTAAATTTTGTAATCTTTACAAAATCTTCTCCTCTGAAACTACTGGACCAAATTCAACCAAACTTAGCCACAATCATTATTAGGGTATTTAGTTTAAAAATGTGTAAGGTGACCCAGCCAACCAACCAAGATGGCTGCCATGGCTAAAAATAGAACATAGGGGTAAAATGTAGATTTTGGCTTGTAACTCTGAAACCAAAGCATTTAAAGCAAATCTTACAGGGATTAACTTGTTTATCAAGTAATTATCTATCTGCCCTCAAATTTTCAGATGAATTGGACAACTGGTTGATGGGTTGCTGCCCTGAATTGGTAATTTTAAGGAAATTTTGCCGTTTTGGTTATTATCTTGAAAATTATTACAGATAGAGATAAACTGTAAACAGCAATAATGTTCAGCAAAGTAAGATCTTCAAATAAGTCAACATGATCAAAATGGTCAGTTGACCCCTTAAGGAGTAATTGCCCTTTAAAGTAATTTTTACCAATTTTTGTAAATTTTGTAATCTTTACAAAAATCTTCTCCTCTGAAACTACTGGACCAAATTCAACCAAACTTAGCCACAATCATTATTAGGGTATTTAGTTTAAAAATGTGTGGGTGACCCAGCCAACCAACCAAGATGGCTGCCATGGCTAAAAATAGAACATAGGGGTAAAATGTAGATTTTGGCTTGTAACTCTGAAACCAAAGCATTTAAAGCAAATCTTACAGGGATTAACTTGTTTATCAAGTAATTATCTATCTGCCCTCAAATTTTCAGATGAATTGGACAACTGGTTGATGGGTTGCTGCCCTGAATTGGTAATTTTTAAGGAAATTTTGCCGTTTTTGGTTATTATCTTGAAAATTATTACAGATAGAGATAAACTGTAAACAGCAATAATGTTCAGCAAAGTAAGATCTTCAAATAAGTCAACATGATCAAAATGGTCAGTTGACCCCTTAAGGAGTTATTGCCCTTTAAAGTAATTTTTACCAATTTTTGTAAATTTTGTAATCTTTACAAAATCTTCCTCTCTGAAACTACTGGACCAAATTCAACCAAACTTAGCCACAATCATTATTAGGGTATTAAGTTTAAAAAATGTGTGCGGTGACCCAGACAACCAACCAAGATGGCTGCCATGGCTAAAAATAGAACATAGGGGTAAAATGTAGATTTTGGCTTGTAACTCTGAAACCAAAGCATTTAAAGCAAATCTATCTGCCCTCAAATTTTCAGATGAATTGGACAACTGGTTGTTGGGTTGCTGCCCTGAATTGGTAATTTTAAGGAAATTTTGCCGTTTTGGTTATTATCTTGAAAATTATTACAGATAGAGATAAACTGTAAACAGCAATAACGTTCAGCAAAGTAAGATCTTCAAATAAGTCAACACGATCAAAATGGTCAGTTGACCCTTAAGGAGTTATTAACCCTTTAAAGTAATTTTTACCAATTTTTGTAAATTTTGTAATCATTTACAAAATCTTCTCCTCTGAAACTACTGGACCAAATTCAACCAAACTTAGCCACAATCATTATTAGGGTATTTAGTTTAAAAATGTGTGGGTGACCCAGCCAACCAACCAAGATGGCTGCCATGGCTAAAAATAGAACATAGGGTAAAATGTAGATTTTGGCTTGTAACTCTGAAACCAAAGCATTTAAAGCAAATCTTACAGGGATTAACTTGTTTATCAAGTAAATATCTATCTGCCCTCAAATTTTCAGATGAATTGGACAACTGGTTGTTGGGTTGCTGCCCTGAATTGGTAATTTTATGGAAATTTTGCCGCTTTTGGTTATTATCTTGAAAATTATTACAGATAGAGATAAACTGTAAACAGCAATAATGTTCAGCAAAGTAAGATCTTCAAATAAGTCAACATGACCAAAATGGTCAGTTGACCCCTTAAGGAGTTATTGCCCTTTATAGTCAATTTTAACAATTTTCATTAATTTGGTAAATTTTGGTAAGTTTTACAAAATGTTTTCCTTTTGTAATCTTCTTTTCTGAAACTGCAGTAGAAAATCAATATAGAAAACAATCTACTAATGAACTGGCAATAAAATAATTGATAATTCTATAACATGAAAAAAAACCACATTAATACCTGATGATGGTGTTTCTTTCTTTACATTGAAAATGATGTCACAACTATAATCCCGAACAATAGGTCGAATGTCAGATATGTTTCAGTACTTTGGCTTCATTTTCTACAGATTCAAGTGCAAATGATGCTTGAATTCCTACACTAATTTATACAGACTTCATCCCCTTTCACAGGTAATGCCTGCCTCATATTATATTTAAAACTTTAATAGAATATCAGAAATTTTGAGAGAAAATTAATCAACCATGCATGATCTAAAACTTAATTAATATTGTTCAAATTATCAATTAACTATTAAAAAAAATTCTCATTAAAAAATATAGTTCTTCATTTTATATTTTATCAGAAATTTAGGGAAAAATTGAATTTAATTGTGTCCCTTGTTCTCATTTCCTGGGATAAATACAATACAGATTAAAGTATTGGTATTGAATTAATATTTAAGAAATATTTCAAACCTTACCATTTTCTTCACAAGAATGAAGACCATATTTTCAGTGTCATGAGTATCAGTCATCATATTTGTTGTACTTTGTTGTTTAAAAGTTGAATACAAAAAAGATCAACAAAGCAATTCAAAACCACTTGAATTTTGCAACAACAAATGAGAGTTTTAACGACCTCAGCTGGCTATACAACCTATGCACAATCAACTGAATTTTGCAGAAATCATTAATAGGAAAGATTGCCCTTAAATGATAATTTTTATTACCTTTTGTTTTTTTTTTTTTTTGGGGAGGAAGGGGTGTTGCGCAACAACAAAACTTCACAACAAACTTTCTCATCACTTAGCATTTCTCGTTAGATAAATTTTACAAAATTCTCCCTGAAACTACTGTCAAATTAAACCAAACTTGGTTTAAATCACCACTAGGATATCCAGGGACCACTGTGTATGATGACCCTGCCTGCCAACATGGCACACATGGCTGAAATAAAACATAGGTTTCAAACACACTTTTTAGTCTTATATCTCTGAAACTAACGACAGTACAACAGTTGCATTTATCATGCATCAGTTGTAAATAAAAATATCAGGTGAACGACACAGGGTCCTTGGAGCCTCTAGTTCAGATTTTACTTATAAATGGACTTAGTTTTTCTGCCAGGAAACAATACATTCACTCTGTGGTTAAAGTTTTTAAAATTTTAATAACTTTCTTAAACTACCCTGGATTTGTACCAAACTTGGACAGAAGCTTGTTTATGATCAAAAGCTAGTATCTAGAAGGAAATTTTTGTTAAAATTTTGTACCTGTTTATCCGTATTTTACTTATAAATGGACTTAGTTTTTCTTCCAGTTAACATTAAATACAGTCTGCAGTTAAAGTTTTTAAAACATTTATTAGATTCATAAACTATCCTGGATTTATACCAAATTTTGACAGAAGCTTCTTACAATCAAAAGATAGTATCTAAAGGAATATTTTATTGATTTTTTCCTCATTTTGTTGAGCCTGTGATTAACAGCAAAAGTAGGCGAGACACTGGGTTCCGTGGAACCCTTACAAATTTTTGTGGTTTAGTGACTTCTTGAAAAAAAGTTTTTTTTTTTTTTTGTCAGGTGAATTTCTCACTTATTATGATTAATAGGACAACAATATTTGGTAAATGGGTTCCTTGCATGGTCAACATGTCAGTCATACAGGGTTCACCTGACCATGACCTCATTACATGGATGAGTGATCAAGGTTAAAAATTATGTGATTAGGTCTATTTCTCAGATAGTAGAAGTAGTAGGTAAACTATATTTGGTGTATAGAATGTTGTAAGGTGTACATGTCAGTCTGGCAGGTTTCATCTGACCTTAACTTCATTTTCACGGTTCATTGTCAATGTTAAGTAATTGTGTTTTGGTTTGTTTTTCTAATTCTATACTGTAAGCAATAGGTAAAGAACCCAGATATAAAATTTCAAATTTGCAAACAGTAATTTGAAGATTTGTCTCTTTTAACTAAAACACTCAATTGATATAAAAATAAGAAGATGTGGTATGATTGCCAATGAGACAACTCTCCACAATAGACTTAATGACACAGAAATTAACAACTATAGGTCACCATACGGCCTTCAACAATGAGCAAAGCCCATACCGCATAGTCAGCTATAAAAGGCCCGAAATGACAAAATGTAAAACAATTCAAACGAGAAATATAACGGCCTAATTTATGTACAAAATAATGAACGAAAAACAAATATGTATCACAGCAACACACGACATTCACTGAATTACAGGTTCCTGACTTACAGAGTGTGGTGGGGTTAAACTAGTTAGATGGCGCCAAACCCTCCCGCTAACCTGGGACAGTGGTGCAACAGCACAACACAAGAACACACTATACAAAACAAATATAATCAAGTTCTAAAAGTCCAGTGGAAAATATACAAATGCATACCTTATTAGCAAGAAGCCACATTATTCCAATTTGCTCATCCAGTTGACCAGTCTGCTTATCCTTCCAAGTGCTGCATGCTTAAGAAAGAAGTAGCAAATACTAATTTTAAAGCCTTTGCTGTTTGACTGATAGGGATTATAAACACAGCCACTTAGACCACTTAGGTACCAGTAGTTTAAACTTAAATGGATTTGTAAATATTTAAGTTTCTCAAGCTTTTGATAAAGCGCTATAGGTATTTACCAATAAAGAAACTTCTCAAATTCAAGTCTGAATATAAACAAGGCAGAACTAGTGGGAAGGTCAAGTTAGTAAAATGACATCTGTTCCTGAGTAACCATAAAGGGAAAGTTAACAAAATTTTGTATATGGATTAGTTGAAAGAAGAATGTGTCCTTTAACAAATTTCATACAACTTTGACCTCAATTTTATGCTCAAGTGCTCTGGTTAAATTTTCAGGATGAGTATAGAAATAATGACTTGGTATGATTGCCGATAAGAACAATGTTGACCAAAGCCCAAAGCATAAGGATGAATAAAACTACAGGTCACCATTCTGCCTTGAACAATGAACAAAATCCATATTGTATAGTAAGCTATAAAAATGCCCTTCGATAACAAAACGTAAGAGAAAACAAATGACCTTAATATGTTAGCATTGTCCATTAAATAAAAATAATTTATGGCAAAAAGCAATAAATGACAACCAGTGAAACACATGCTTTTTGCATGGGACAGGCACATAAAGAATGTGTCCCTACTCCCTAACCTGAGAGTGGTGAAACAGTATATTAGAACAAAATATAAACTGTAGTTGAAAAGGGCTGGACTCGTAAGGTCAGTACTAAGCCCAAACAACTATCAAAAATGACAAAAGACAAAAAGTACTGATTTAAGAATAATAGTTAGCTATTTCAACAATCAATTTTTGTGTATGAGGTGCCATCCTCAGTAACTTTACATTAGAGGTCAAGAATATTTGGCTTTTACATTAGTTGTGAGGAATACATGTCTGTCTGAAATGTCACAGATATTTCATATAGCTCTTAACTCAATTTCAATCTACTTGAAAGGTTATTAATATTTGGTTTACAGATTGGTTGCTGGTATATAGATATAAGAAGATGTGGTATGAGTGCCAATGAGACAACTCTCCATCCAAGTCAAAATTTATAAATGTAAACCACTATAGGTCAAAGCACGGTCTTCAACACAGAGCCTAGGCTCACACCGAACAGTAAGCTATAAAGGGCCCCAAAATTACTAGTGTAAAACCATTCAAATGGGAAAACCAACGGTCTAATCTATATAAAACGAGAAACGACAAACACTTATGAACCACATCAACAAACGACAACTACTGAACATCAGATTCCTGACTTAGGACAGGTGCAAACAAATGCAGCGGGTTTAAACGTTTTAATGGTACCAAACCTTCACCCTTTTTCTGAAACAATAGTGTAACATCACAACATAGAAAACACACTATAAAATATCAACTGAAATAGCTTAACTCAATCAAAGGACATATTAACACCATTGAACATACACTGAACAAATAAATTTGACCTATGATACAATGCAAATTCAAAATAAATAAACTAAGGGAAGAATAATAAAAGTAACATGTTATATCGGTATGAAATGTATGTCCGTCTTTTATGTGTTATGTGGCTTTGACCTTAATTTCACACCCCAGTGGTCTGGTTTCCAGGATGAGGTCTGTTTTATACATTTCATGTCAACAATATTTGGTCTTTACATTGGTTATTAGGAGTATATATAAGCAATATAAGCCCTGTTCCTTTGCGTTTTGTGTTTTTTGCTGTGCATGCACTGATTTTGTGTCATAGATGGATACCCCATATCCTTTCTTTTCTATTTGATGAATCTGTTCCTCAGGACTGTACATGAGAGGTTAACAATACTTAGCATAAGTTTTGTTGTAGAAGTATGTCGTTCTTAACCTCAATTTCATGTTCCAATGATCAGTCACTGTTCAGTTATCATGTACTAAATTCATGATATACATCTAGAATGAATAACTTTTAAGTGTAAGGAAGCATCTTGAGAAGTATAGCAGACTCAAATAAAACTAGAGGCTCCAAGGAGCCTGTGTCGCTCACCTGATATTTTTATTTACAATTGATGCATGAAATAATGCAACCGTTATACATTTGCTTTAGTTTCAGAGATATGTCAAAAACTGCATTTTCCCCCTAAGTTCTATTTTTAGCCATGTCTGACATGTTGGTTGGCAGGCAGGGTCATCGGACACATTTTTTAAACTAGATACCCTAGTGATGATTGTGGCCAAGTTTAGTTAAATTTGTCTCAGTTGTTTCAGGAGAGAAGATTTTTGTAAAAGATGACAAAAATTTACGAATAATTTGTTAAATTTGACTTTAAAGGGCAATAACTCCTTATGGGGTCAATTGACCATTTTGATCATTTGACTTATTTGTAGATTACTTTGCTGAACATTATTGCTGTTTACAGTTTATCTCTATCTATAACAATATTCAAGATAATTAAAATAAACTGTTATCACAGAGATATGTCTCGCCTTCTTGTAATTTTGATAATGCAAATGTTGAAATTAAAACAGCAATACTTTAACATATAAGTTATGCAAATATTCAAAGTCGATGAACCATGACTGAAGGTACATGGCTAAACAATCTCCATGGAATGAGATGTGCCAATGCTAATACAACTGCATACCAAATACCATTGACTTATTATAAGTCGCTCCTTTAAACAAACCTAAACACAAACATTAACTTGTAAACTATGTAAAAGTTTCAGTCAATGAACCATGATCAGGGTGGGGCTATATAATCTCCATGGAACGATACTTGCAAATGCCGATACATTTGCATACCAAATATCATTGACTTAACATTAGCAGTTCATCTTAAACTGATCTAATCACAAACTAATACATGTAAACTAAGCAAAAGTTTCAAAGTCAATGACCATGACTGAGGGGCGGGCCAAATATTCTCCATGGAAATGAGATGTGCTAATGCTTATACAACTTAACACCAATTAACATTGGCCTACCACTAATGCTTCCCTTGAACTGACCTAATCACAAACTAATACATGTTAACTTAGCAAAATTTTCAAAGTCTATAGACCATGACTAAGGGGGCGGAGCCAAATAATTTCCATGGAAATGAGATATGCCAATGCTTATACAACTGCATACCAAATATCATTGACCTACCACTAGTGGTTCCCCATAAATTGACCTAATCACAAACTAATACATGTAAACTATGGAAAGTTTCAAAGTCAATAGACCTTGACTGAGGGGGCGGGGCCAAATAATCTCCATGGTAATGAGATGTGCCAATGCTAGTACAACTGCATACCAAATATCATTGACCTACCACTAGTGGTTCACCATGAACTAGACCTAATCACAAACTAATACATTGTTGACGCCGCCGCCGCCGCGGAAACAAGATACCTAAGTCTCGCTTTTGACTTCGTCAAGGCGAGACAAAAGACTGCAAAATTTCCTTAAAATTACTAATTCAGGGCAGCAACCCAACAACGGCTTGTCTGATTCGTCTGAAAATTTCAGGACAGATAGATCTTAACCTGATGAACATTTTACCCCTATGTCAAATTTGCTCTAAATGCTTTAGTTTCAGAGATATAAGCCAAAAACTGCATTTTACCCTATGTACTATTTTAGCCATGTCGGCCATCTTGACTGGTGGGCGGGTCATCAGACACATTTTTAAACAAGATACCCTAGTGATGATTGTGGCCAAGTTTGGTTAAATTTGGCGAGTAGTTTCAGAAGAGAAGATTTTGTAAAAATTACAAAATTGACGAAAAATTGTTACAAATTGACTATTAAGGGCAATAACTCCTTATGAGGTCAATTGACCATTTTGGTCATGTTGACTTATTTGTAGATCTTACTTTGCTGAACATTATTACTGTTTACAGTTTATCTCTATCTATAATAATATTCAAGATAATAACCAAAAACTGCAAAATTTCCTTAAAATTACTAATTCAGGGGCAGCAACCCAACAACGGGTTGTCTGATTCATCTGAAAATTTCAGGGCGGATAGATCTTAACCTGATGAACATATTTACCCCAATGTCAGATTTGCTCTAAATGTTTTAGTTTCAGAGATATTAGCCAAAAACTACATTTTACCCCCATGTTCTATTTTTAGCCATGTCAGCCATCTTGGTTTTTAAACTAGATACCCTAGTGATGATTGTGGCAAAGTTTGGTTGAATTTGGCCCAGTAATTTCAGAGGAGAAGAATTTTGTAAAAGTTAACGACGATGAGGTCAGACGACAGACACCGGACACCAAGTGATGAGAAAAGGGCCAGGTGAGCTAAAAATGGATAAAATTACACATTTCATTGACTTTGAATGTCAAGGCTATTTCTACGATACTAAGTGGCATGCAATCATAATACTTGGTAGAAGGATACATTGTGTGTAATACAGCCTCCCATTAAAAAAGTCTATATGACCTACCTTTCATGCTTCGTAGACTTGGGTTATGTTTACGTGCAAATTTAGTTCTCATAAAAACAAATGTTCTACAATAAAAAACTTTGTCTCCAGTATGTGCAGGAATGAACATATACAGTTACAGAACTGTACTGATACATTCTCATTTGTTTCTTCAAAAGTCTTTAATCTGAACTCGTGTAACGAGGCATTTGGGGTGCAAGCCTTGTTAATCAAATGCAATTATGAACTACATCTCGACTTTTACACTGGAATTTTATTTGCTTCAAAAAGTTTAATTTTTTCTATATGGTTGAAGAAAGTGAAGAGTTCTTTATATTTATTGATTACCTATGTTTACACTGTTGTGTATTTACCCAGTTGCAATGTAAGCAATACCTTTACCAGTGATGTGACCAACACTTGCTTTTACTAGAGACATCATGACCCTGCTCCTACAAATTCTGTAAGATTTCTCTGACTTGCTTTTCCTTTAAAACAAGAAAGAGTAGAGATTTGATACTCCACATTTACTTGTTGTGCCTAAAAATAAACCGATAAAGTGTATTATTTTAATCTAAACTGCATGTTGTTCATGAATGGCTCTTTGTTGACTCCTGCCAGAGATTATTTTTTACAAAATGCATATTTCTGACTTGAGTAAATTGTTTGTTTGTTTGGTTCAAAATTCAAAATGGATATGATTTGCAAAAGGAATACTGTATATTTACATGAAAAAGACACTGAAATCCATCTAAAATATAATATGCAAATAATTTTTATATTGTTTCCTCAATTAAAAGCTTATAGTAAGGTATATATTTGGTGAACAGGTATTACAGGTAGAAGTACAAATAAAGACAACAATAAATATTTAATTAATTTTAATATAAAATGGTATTGTATAAATATTTGGCTGTAAATTGGTTAAAGACTTTAAAATTATTACCCAACCCACAAATATCTGTTTTTAATTTAAAACTTTCAATAAATATGTTTACTTTAGCACTGACTAACAAATCTTTCTTCACATCAAAGTACAACAACAGATAACTTTGTAAACAACAACCTTTTTCGCTTATATAAAAGCAAACCTTAATTCATATGGAGGTCTGCACCAAAACTCATTTCAAATGTTAGACCATGTCATTTATGGTTGTAGCAATGAAGATATACATTGGTTATTACTAAATAACTTGTTTTATATTGGTAACAAAAGGTAAATATAAATATCAATAATTTCTCTGTGAATGAAAACTTATAACTTCTAAAAAATTTGTAAATAACTGGTTTGTCATAAATTAAGTTTCTCTAATAATTTGTTGACATAATTTTTGTCATAATTTTTAAGCAAATCTAATTTTGATAATTAATAGGTAGTATATTAAGTACAAGATCATTAGCTTTTCATTATTTTTTAAACATCTACAAAGGGACTTCAAAAATCCTATAATGAATATACATGTTTGGTTTTCTATACCATACACTAAAAACCAACTTCATCTTGGTTATATTCCATCGTCTGGTTTAGTTGTTAATTTGTAAGACAAAATTAACAGTCTGGTTTAATTGTTATTTTGTAACAAAACAATTCACATTCAAGGGTTAAATAATAAACTTCTAGCTAGATTCCTGAATAAAAGGCACAATAATCATATATATTACACATGATTATATATAGTACGATCACAATATCTATAAAAAAATATGATATGGTGTAAAATAATGGACAGATTAATTGTCATGGTTACATATACACACAACCCATAAACATATAACAAAAACGACACACTAATGCACCTACATGTAGGTATGTATACACTTACAAGTCTTTAAATCATTTAAGTGGAATCATAAAATACACGAAAAAATTGAGAAGATGAGAGATTTGGTACTTTTTAGTTCAATGATTAACACATATAATTCAGTAACACTGAATAAAGAACTTTAAAACATTGATTTGATATACATGAAGGATTTTTAAAGTGGAACAAATTTCAAATAAAATCTACATGCATATTACTATTATCCGCACACGCACACATAAAGGTAACATGAAAAGGCTTAAAAAGACACACTCTATTCTTAAAAATAATTAATATTGTCTTGTGATTTGTCAGATGTATTCTAAATTTTAGTAAAAACTATTTCAAAGAATGGGAAGCAGTTTGAATCATTGCTACTCATACATAACACCAAAACTGAGGTTTATTTTTGACATAAATGTTACCAAAGGTAATTTTGATATTGGCAGCTACCAATTTTTAAATAATTCTTCCTAATAAAAAATTTTGTAAGACTAATTACGTTTTTTTTCTTGTAAAAGAAAGACAACTCAATTTCTATAATTCTCAGATGAACACAACTGACCAAATGCAAGAAAACGTGTTTCAAATCTGACGATTTACAATATGGACCACTTTGTATTGCAGACTTCATTTACAATATGGACCACATGTATTGCAGACTCCATTTACAATATAGACCACTTTGTATGTCAGACTCCATTTACAATATGGACCACTTTGTATTGCAGACTCCATTTACAATATGGACCACTTCGTATTGCAGACTCCATTTACAATTTGCTATAAAGACTTGTCTTAAGATCACAGGGTATGATAAGCTTCAATATAATACATGATTAGCATATGGTACTAAATACAGAAGATGATTAACTTCAATATAATACTTCTATGTAAAGGTGTCTAGGATATGGTATTACATGATATAATTACAACAGATCTATGTGGTATTGATATTACACTGGTTAATTATCACAATTCACATCAAAAGCAATATCAAAATATGTAATATATTAATAAGTATATATGATGTTTCCATCCTGGTTTTTGGTTAATTGCCCATCACCTGCAATGGTTCAGTCCTGTTAAAGACTTTTGTCATAGTGCAAAAAATAATAATCTTAGTTAAGTATACAGTAGCTTTATAAAGCGCTGGTTATTTAGGTATGCATTTAATTTAATTAGCAATTCCGTGAGAAAAAAAGAATAAAACAATAAGTAGATATAAACTTCTAGAATAAATCTTACTTTTAGTTATATAACATTGTGTACCTTTTTATTGTTTTAAGTGGAAATCAGTTTTTTTACTAAATGGCATATTTATAATAAACATGATCATATGTCAAATACCATAATTAATATGCATGACCATTCTGAATTTTTAGATTTCGGTTTTAAAAACAACTTACAACTCTTTTCTTTATTATACAGCTTGACAGAGGTATATAACAGCTAATTGAACCAGAGACAAAAATTTAATTTATAAGACTTCACTTTTTTCATACAATAAAAAAAAACCCACGACAAAACTTATTATTGAACAATCGATATATAAATAAAAAGTTTGAATTGTAAAATCCTTTTAATATGGAAAAAAATTTCCAGTATTGTTATTTGTGAATCGTTGTCTTAAACTTTTACAACCCAACAATTAACAACCTATCATTATCAAAAAAAACCTTAAAAACAAAAATGTTTGAAAAGTTTCCAGTTTTGTGGCTATTTCAAGCTTAATTTTACAATGTCAGACAATGTTCTTCCTACGTTTTTAATGTGTACTTTTCAGAAAAACATCTTGCATCTGTATTAAAACAACATTTTATTTTATACTCTGGTTTTGTAAACAACCTATGGAATTACAATTATTGTCCAAAATTTTACAACTGACAACTAAATTTGTAAATGTTTTCTAAACATAAGGCATAAAAAACTTGTACGGCTATGGACTGTATGTATGGTTGATCAAATGTGAGAAAAAAATCATCTAACATTTTCTCGTCAAAATATTGCAGGTAAAACTTTAATGGTTCATATAATGGTAGATAATGATTGGCAGTAAATTTTTTGCTCTGTCCATTTCATATTGGAAGATTCATCTCATGGTCTTTATGTGATACAAAAATAATTCAAAGGAAGACAAATATGTTTTGGCATGAAATGGGCATAAAGTTTTTTTCACAAAGTACAACTTTTTATAGTCTCTTTTGCTGAACAAACAATCTCCTCAGGATTTAGGAGATCTAGTTAATTTCTTCAAATCTTTGCTTTTCCCGAGACTTCCAACTGGGCGACCATCAAATACATATGGAATAGAGGGACTACTTTTTGATCTTTTTAAGTCTGAAATGGAAGAAAGAGTTATGAGTTTGACATGGCACAAAAATAAAAATATTAAAGAAATACAGACAAATTTGAAGTTATTGTTACATGAATATGGAGACTACTTTTTAACCTGCAAGTCTGAAATAAAAACTAGATTTGTCAGGACATCCAAAATGAAATGTAAACTTGAAACGTAACAATAATACATTAACAAACAAAAAATTTGCTTTTAAATATCTACAGATATAACAAAAATAAGTCTGTACAAATATTGGAATACTTAAAGAAAACTTTGATACTTTTTAATGATCTCTTCTAATTTTAGTAACAGAAATAACCTTTTTAGAGTATATAAATCTAAGCTGTCTAACCAAATTTTTACATGTATTTAAAAAACATGACATGTGTTCACTGTTCAAAAGCACCTGAGTTCACCTAGGATTTTTTTATGGGTTTCAAGTTGCTCCATCTTTTTAAAGTGTTTCTGTGTTATGATCTGAGGACAATTTTTCTTTTTATCTTTATTTCATTTGGTCATGGTTTTGTGTTTCTTTAAAATTAATATGATTTTTAATATTTCATAATTTTCATTAATAACATTTTATATATACACTTAATATCTGTAATCATGTAGCACAGATATGATTAAATTGAACCTAAATGTGTTCATCTGCAATTTCTTTTCTTTAATAGTCTTTTTTTCAATGGAAACTTATGAAGTAATTGAATGATGTAGATTCAAAAGAGTAGCTTTTTTTAACAAAAAAAAAAAAAGGAACTTCTATTAAAGTTATATCGCTATACTGTAGGACAAAAAACATTAAACATTAATACAATCATTTATTTCAGTATTGAAAAAAATACACAGGATTTGGTATAATACATTACCTCTGGCATCAATATGTCTCCTTCGATGTGAATCTCTACTATGATGTTCAGCAGCATCCTTTTTATTAGAAGTTGTAGGCTGGGGACTCGGACTTCTAGCACGATGGTGAAAGGATGGAGCTGGAAAATAAACCAATTGTATATTATAGCATGCATCAAAGACTAACACTTGATGTGCGAAAAAATTCTTTGTCAATCCAAAGATTTCTGTCATTTAAGTTTTAATTTTTCATCACAAAGGAAACCTGTTTTAAATGAAATTTCCTAATTCCATGCAATAGATTGAATGCTTGAGGAACTCACAAAAATCTTTACTAAACATTAAAGAAAAAAAAAAGAAAAAAAATATATATTGTGTTATTCTCTTCATCATAGTGCTATCTTATCTGGTACAAATGTTTAAGTTCCAAAAAATAGTAATGACATACCTCTACGCAAAGATCTTGATGATTTAGCTTCCTCTTGGCGTTTCTCTTCTAATATTTCTTTTAACTGTTTCTGGGACTCCTGGTATTTCTTATTCAGTTGGAAATATTGTGTCATGCTAACACGTTGTTCCTATCAATGAAAAATATGGATTAAGTTGTTGTAATATTGGCAACTTCATAAAAATATCACATTCAGCTTAAAAAACATGGGATCCAAAAAATAGAGAGGTACTGTTTTCTTTTGTTCTACCTCTCAAATAAGAAATAGTAAGAAAAAAAATAACATTTTAAATGAATATATAATGCAATAATGCAAAACTGCAACAAATTCTTTGCCCTATTTGGCTGAAAAATAACTTGAAAACTTCAAACTGAGTATCACTCTCTTTAAAATGATGTGACATTATAAATCAGTCATTTAAACAATAAAAATAACTAACCTCAGAACTTCTATCCAAACTGTTCTGTAAATTCTTTGTTTGTGATCGTAGTTTCTGTAATTCAGCATCCTTTACTCTTACCATAATCTGAAATTTCAAGAAAAACTTGTATAACATCTCTCTCTACTGAGACTTTTATCATTTATACACCTGTGTAAAGCATCTCTGAATTATTACATCCCTACAGCCCTCCAATGCATTTCTGTACATCTGGAGATGTTTCCTATACAGTAACACATATTAATCCTACTAACTTAGTCTGGTCACTTTTTATTGCAAATTTGCCATAAAAATATTTTTCATTAAAAGCAGACCTAAAATCTTTTATTTAAGGACAAAGGAATGACGATTTTTAATCTCAGTTTACAGCATATTACTACGAGATTTAGTATTTGTGTACTGTTTCCATAGAAAGAAACTTTTTTTTTTAGTCTCAGTTTACAGCATATTACTAACAGATTTAGTATTTGTGTACCGTTTCCATAGAAACAAACTTTAACACCAGAACTGGTGTTTAAAATACAATTTTATGGTTTAATCCTTGAATGCCAACATCCTTTGATCTACCGACAATTTACTTGTAAAATTATGTTGGCGTCCAAGGAATAGGTGCAAGTAGTTATCACAACAAAAGTGCATGCTTATCAAAACAATCATACTAACTAAACAGATAGGTAAATTACAGGTAGCTAAATCTAGTTCATGTTTGTCAAGTTGTTGAAAATCATTTTTGCTGTTACTGCACAAATATGAATTCTCTTAAATGAAACTTTGAAAAGTGTTGCATCACAAAGTTAACATGTGCATATTTTCAGAAATTCCAGTTTGCACAAATTCTACATTAGACTCTTTGGACTTTGATGTTGCTTTTCAATATTTCTATAGTTGTGTGTGCTGTAATATCCTCCCATATTACTTGATGGAATTTCTTGAAACTTTGTATCTCGTGTAAGATTACTATGTGTTATTAGGGCCCGCCTAGTGGCGGTTCGCCTATTGTAATAAGTCCGTCCGTAACAAATTGTATCCGCTCTATATATAGAGAACCGTTATGATTTCAAAGTTTATACTTGACATGTATATCAACCAACACTAGAGGGTGCGTCAGAATGTATGTACAACTTCCCAGGTCAAAGGTCAAGGTCAAAAACTTTGGTTTCAGTTAACAACCCCATGTCCTATGGTAAAGATCGTGTCCACTCTATATCTTGAGAACGGTTATGATTTCAAAGTTTATACTTGTATATTAACCAACACTAGAGGGTGTGTCATAATGTATGTACAACTTTATAGGTCAAAGGTCCGTCCGTCTTACTGAATAAAATCACTCTTCAGCACATATCAAAACTATGTTATAACTTGAAAAAGTGCTTCATATCAGCTTATCCATACACATTTCTTAGTTTGTAATAACTGTATTTAACTATTATTTCTTATATGTCTTATGTTATTAAAATTTCCATTCCCAAAATATCTTTTTTTAATAAAAAGTAATTAAAATGTTTTAATTTTCTTTATTTCTTTAAAATTCATAATAATTTTAACCCCAAAATTTACTATTTTTCTTATCAAAAGTGATAAAATGTTTCAATTTTATCAAGTTCACTAATTATTTTTAACAATTTAATACTTATAAAAACATTTAAATAGTTATAAAACACCTATTGTTATTAAATGAACATCTATTGAAATATTTTGTTGGCGTTCAAGGAATAGGTAACATATAAAATGTTGGCATTCGAGGAAGACACCAATTTTATAAGGATCACAGTCAATGAAAACATTTTTATATCATGTGACCTTCTGTAATAAGGTTACCTGAGCATCATATAGTTCTTCTTCTATTGTAGCATTTCCCGGCACAGTGGCCATAGTTCTGTCCTTTATGAAGTCCTTTAACTTTCCTATCTCCTCATTTACAAGGTCGTTCAACTGTTGATTGCTGAATATGAAATTAATAATTGATATAAGGCTAAAATAACTTTTATGTACCAGGTGATAAAACAATACAACTTTTTTTCAGAAAAGTTTGTTAAAAAAGTCCATTCTTTATGTGAACACTGTCAAAATTGTTTGCAACTCCTAACTTATTCTTCCTTCTAAAAACAATTCATTTAACAATAAAATGTGATTTTTTTTTACAATCCTTTAGTTATAGTGCATCAAAATTGTAATTTTCTCTTTATTAAAATACTTGAATTTTCTCTATGAAAAAAATGTTGCCTTACTCATAAATCTTAGAATTCTCTTTACTTTCAAAATGTTTCTATGCAGTTAAGCATTGTGTGGAAAAAAGGTACATGTACTGTAAATTCAGAATTTTGGAATTCTTTCATTAATGTGAATTATGCGACTGGGTAAGAATTGCAATAATAAGAACTCGCATTCTGATATCTGATACATATATTTGAATGCCGACCGTCCTGAACATTGCAATAATTAATCTCACATTTTTGTCCATTCTTCAAAAATGGCAATAATAAATGCACGCAATCACTTTATGTTATCCTGAAGAAACAGTAAAATGTAAACTTGCATGACAATTTCTAAATAAGTTGGGAAAGCTATGTGCATTTATACAGTGTTCTTTGTCAATGTTTTAAGATTCTAGGAAAGCTAGAGGCTCTAAAGAACCTGTGTCGCTCACCTTGGTCCATGTGCATATTCAACAAAGGACACTCTCCAACATTGTAGACAAGAATTGTAGACAAGAATAGAATTCATGACAAAAATCTCTGTTTTGTTGATCTTGAATTGCTGATCATTTAGTCTGTTCAGTGTCCCTCTATATTCTTTAGTTTTTGCTCAAATCACAAAAGAGGGTAAAAAAAATCCTCATTTAAGGGCAATCACTCCTATAAAAAGTGACAGTCTACTAACTATATCGGCAAAATTTGACTTGTTAGTAGATCTTGCCTTGCTGATCATTTTTGTGATTTAAAGTGTCTATTTATCTAATACAATTTTGAACATATCAGGCAAAACGCCAAAAAAAAATGGTAAAAATCGTCATTAAAGGGCAATAACTCCAGTAAGGAGTCGTTGGACAATTTCCTCCATTTGTCTTAAGTGTACATCTTGTGTTGGTGATCGTTTTTGCTTATTTAAGTTTCTATCTATCTATTATAATTTTTAAGATATAAGGCAAAAACGCAAAAAATTGTAAAAAAATCGACATCAAAAGGCAATAACTCTTATAAGGAGTTGACCGACGATTTCGACAATTAGAATTATTTGTAGAACCTGTCTTGTTGATCATTTTTGCAATTTGAAGTTTCTCTCTATCTATTATAGTTTTCAAGATAATAGGCAAAAAGGGAAAAAAAATGGTAAAAGACAACGAAGGACGCCAAGTGATGAGAAAAGCTCACTTGGCCCTTTGGGGCAGGTGAGCTAAAAGTTAACATTGTAATTTTGCAAGTATTCTAATTCTTTATTACTTTCATAATGATACATAAAACTTTCATACATGATAACTTGAACTTTCAAACATGATATCTAGAACTAACTTTCAAATATGATATCTAGAACTAACGTTCAAGCATGATGTCTAGAACTTTCAAACATGATATCTAGAACTTTCAAACATGATATCTAAACATAACGTTCAAACAAGATATCTATAACTTTCAAACAAGATATCTAGAACTTTCAAACATGATATCTAGAACTTTCAAACATGATATCTAGTTGTTTAACATTACCTGGTTGTTAGATGTTTAATGTGAGTTTCATAAGCTGCCTTTGTATTTCCACTCTTAGATTCTAGAACTTTGTAATCTTCACATTTTGAATCATAATGTAATCTTAATTGCTTCAATTCTTCTGTTGTTTTACTCATTTCAGTCCTAAAATAAATATCAACATAACATCATACAACACCAATGAAATATACATTACAAGGTTCTTATGATACTTTGATTTTTTTGTAAAATAGAATGGGAGTTTGGATATTCATTTTTTGTATTATTTAGCAATAATTTTTTAATCTAAAGATCTATAATCAGATGTGAAACACATGTAAATATCATTAACAGCAAGGAACTTCCTGATGATCAAGGATTACTTTTCAATTTTTGCAATGATTATGGTCACAACTTGACAACAGATTCTCATTATAATGCAAAGAAAAGCATTTCAAATTTGAAGATGGTCTTGTTGTTTTTACAAAACTTAATGAATGGCTAACATTTAGAATAGAAATTTTGAATTCATAAGTGTCCCCTGTTCTTAAAATTTGTCAATGCAATTGCAAGCATATTAGATATTTTTTAATTGGTCAAAATATTTTTGTGTGTAAACTAGAACTTGAAAGGCAAATAAGATGAGTAGGTAATACCAAAACACATAATTAACAGCACCTGGTGATCAATCATATTCTGGGTTTGGTCCTGCATGGACCTTCTTCAAAGGAAGAATGATGAACAAGAAAGGCAATTAAAAAAGTTTGGAAGACAAAATTCAAAACAATCTATCCAAAGTCAGGAACCTGTTCTTCAGTGGTTGTGGTTGTTGTTAGTGTCTGTCATATTTTTTTTCTTCATTGTATTGTCAAAATTCAGGCCCTTGGTTTTCTTAAATTGTTTCAAATTTTGTCCGGTCTCACCCTAAGGTTTGGGTTTTGTTCATTGCTGAAGGCCGTAAAGTGACTTATAGTTCCTTGCATCAACTTCATTTGGACTCTAGTGGATAGTTGTCTCATTGGCAATTGTACCATTTATTTTTAAATATGTAAATAGGATGGATGTTTTTCCCCATTTTGTACCACTGAAACACAAATTCTATCATATCTAATATGTTTTCATCCATGTCAAATCAAAGGTATACATACTCATGACGTCTCCTTATTTCTTCCACAAAATCATCAGTAAACATAGATTTCAGAGCATCTCTGTATTTTTGCTTCTCTTCTTCCAAATCTTCTTCATATGCCTTTCTCATGGCATCCAAAGCTGTTGTAAATAATAAAGTAATAATACAAAATTATGCCCTATTACCAAATTGGAGAAACTTCTGTAAGTCCAAAGGTCAAAATTACACTTGAAGAAAGTCAAATGGAACAAAATAAAATTTTTATCTGTAACTATGCATTTAATAAACAACTATTACTAAAAATTCTGTTATCTGCAGGCAGAGCAAAAGAATTACAGACAAATGTTTTAGTTTGGAAAGGAATTGAGGAATATGAAAATTTTAGAGAATGATAAATCTTTAACTAAAAGCATGAAAATTAGTTATAGGCAGTGGCTCACATCCATCAGCAAAATATTGATCCATATACATATAATTTACTTTTTTCAAAATCCAATTGATTACATATGGTAAAATCAAAGTTCTTCAATATTCAAGTGTTTACATGAAATCAATTTTAATTCTCAATAAAATTTAATATTCAACTATGGCAATGACTTGTCCAAATGTCCCAAAGACTTACCAGCTTTTGTAGTTTTAATTTCCTCTGCAAGAGCGTCATCTTTTTGTTTCTTAAGAAGTTCCAGTTCATGTTCATGGTGAGATATATCCAGGCCTGGGGTACCAGGAGGCTATAATTAAAGAAAAAAATTGGTATTCATTTCAGATTTATGAGTTTAAAATTTGTTATTATATTTCTTGTTTCAATTAATGAAAAGTTAAGTGTTCAACATTTATTCATTTAAATTTTTAAAACATGTGTATATCATACAAGTGTTGAATCTTTTCTAACTCATGAAACTTAAAACAAAAATAGTTATGTTTTTAAATGAAATCAATACATCAATGATACAGCATCATCTTTAGTTAAACTTGCAAGTCAAAGGAATCTGCCACATTAAATGTGCATCAGAACTAATGGGAGTGTTTGGTAATATTCTCTCCCTTTACATAATCATAAGTCGAGATACTGGAGTTTCCAAACATTTGTAGAAATGAAGTAACTCATCCAACTTTTTTTTATTGCATTCAAACATAAAAATAAACCCAATCACTCAAAATACATAAATATGGGATAAACTATATATTATAGACTGGTATTAATAAATAGTATCTTACCTCTAAGTTAGATGCTGAGACAGATGTTCTTCTATCTGGGTAAACATCTCCATCTTTGGCAACAGGGGACATAACTGCAGCTGGATCATCTGTTGGATCCTATAAACATTAAATTGCATAATGATTATTAAAGTGTTATTAGTTTAAGATGTCATGGACAGAATGAACATAGGCAATGTGATATACAAATTTCATAAAATAAAGCCGTTCATAATAAAAAATGTGCAAGAACTCAAAAGACAGAATTAGTCATGAGTCATTTAAGGATTTAATGTAAATTCAGAAATGTTTGTGATTTTTTGTTTTTTTCGACAAGATTGGTGTCGCGAAATAAACCAAACTTGCATTGTAAATTTTGATAGCATTATTCGTATGCAGCATTTCCTGGATTCACAATTATCAAACTTACATTTGTGTCAATAGTCCAACAATCCCAATAATAAATGCTCCCATTAATTAATGCATTAATGTATTTCAAACAGATACGAACAATAATATTATTTTAAATAATTTTTTCTTTTTCCTATAATCTCAGTAAATGATTTCTGCCATATGACTTTTGGTGTCTGTTTGGCTGTGCAGGATGTGCAAATACACAGCCACATCCGGTTGTAATGGTGAGTTTAAGGGGTATGTAGGTGGCCTGTTAGAAGACAAAATATCTGTCCCTCTTCAACATAACCCAGTGGCAGTTCCTATCCTTCATCTAAGTCTGTCCACTTTGCAGAATTGAATTTTTTGTTATTTGTTCTAGTCCTGAATATGCATGAAATATTTGACACTGGATGTTAAACAAACAGCAATCCATCAATCCATTCAATCCTAATTAAAAAATAAATGGGGAAAGTGTCCATGGGACACAGATGATGCCCCCGCTTGCATATTACATTATGAAGGGACATAACTCAAGAACTATGAAAGTGACACTACCCAAATTCATACTTGATCTGAGTTTTTGTGGTAATAAGTATTGTGTATAAGTTTCATACATAACATTTGGTTGAGGCAAACTTAAGTTTAATAAGTTAAAGAATGGAAACGAAAATTTCAGCAATTTTTCCATTTGTAAAGGGGTATAACTCTAGAACAGTTAAAGTGATGCCACCAAAATTTACATTTGATCTGTCTTTTTGGTAATAAGCACTGTGTATAAGAATCATAATATTTTGTTGAGGCAAACTTAAGTTAGAGAACTGAAACGAAAAATTCAGCAATTTTTCCATTTGTAAAGGGGTATAACTCTAGAACGGTAAAAGTGATGCCACCAAAATTCATAATTGATCTGTGTTTTGTGGTTATTAGCACTGTGTATAAGAATCATAATATTTTGTTGAGGCAAACTTGTTAGAGATCTGAAACGAAGCAATTTTTTCCATTTGTAACTGGGTATAACTCTAGAATGGTAAAAGTGACACCACCCAAATTCAAACTCGATTTTTGTTGTGTGGTAATAAGCATTGTGTATTAGTTTCATAACATTTGGTTGAGGCAAACTTGTTAGAATACGGAAACAAAAAATTCAGCAATTTTTCCATTTGTAAAGGGGCATAACTCTAGAACGGTAAAAGTGATGCCACCAAAATTCATACTTGATCTGTGTTTTGTGGTACTAAGCATTGTCTATTAGTTTCATAACATTTGGTTGAAGCAAACTAAAGTTAAAGAATGGAAACCAATTTGGGACGTACGTACGGACGGACGTACAGACGGACAAGGGTAAAACTTAATGCCCCCTTCGCTACGGCGGGGGCATAATAATGTTGTTTCAAAGATCATAAATATGTTTACCTCATTCACTGTATGCTTTGTTGAATGTGATTCAGACAAAATCTTTGAAAACAAAAATAATCTTGGACAACAATTTAGCTTACCTCAATGGTCAGGAATACTGCTTTGAGTTCCTCTATTTGTTCTTTCAGTTTCTTTACCAAATCATTGTTGACACCTCCCAGTGATGACTGTATGTCTTCTAATAATATCTAAAATACCAATTCATTGTTAGTTAATCATTCATGCAGTTTACTCCTTTTTACTGCCTAACAGTATGAATAGGCAATGATTTAATCATTCCTTAAAAAATATCTTTATGATTATTGTTTATTATCTTATATTGAATCAATGTATTGTTTATATGTTGGTTTTGAATCAATGTGTTGTTTTATCTTTGTATTTAATCACTATGTTGTTTTTATCTTTGTATTGAATCATTTTGTTGTGTTTATGTTTGAATTGAATCACTATGTTGTTAATATCTTTGTATTGAATCACAATGTTGTTTTTATCTTTGTATTGAATCACTATGTTGTTTTTATGTTTGTATCAAATCATTATGTTGCTTTTAAGTTTCATTGAATCATTGTGTTGTTTATATGTTTGTATTGAATCAATGCAAAAAAAACATATGACATGACTTGTATGTGCACAAAACTTGTTGTAATGTTGTAACTATATTCAAACTTATATATCATTGTAATTATTCATACTTCAGCATGAATCTGTTCTGTGTTTACTATGATTATTTCATGTGGTGAGCCCTTTGTCATAATTTGAACTATAATAATCAGTTATATGGTCAAAAACAGTATTTTCTAGAATTCTAACTTTATCTACATATATAAATTATCATAATTATTTAATGGTGCAACTTTTCATGTCTAATTAACCCTTTTTTAATCATCATGTGCAAGTTAAAAAGTACAGTCTTACCTCTTATCTGTATGTTGTAACATTCATGTGATATATTGTCCTTGTTTATGTTAGTCAAGAAATATTTTTGTGAAAAACATTTTATTTATAACTTCCATTGTTCATGTAAGTTAAGAAGTGTAACTTTATCATTAGTTTTGTAATACTTTATTTCTAAGGTAATATTTGTTAAGAATTTCAACAAATACAATTTTAAACAAGTAACATATACATGTATTTTTGTTTTAAAATTCTATGTGTTTTGTGCTACCATTATTCATATACCTAAAAGTATAATCATACCAAAATACCATGTTTGGGTCTTAAAATTTTATACTTATGTCATCCTTATGTTAGGTAAGAGGTAAATGTTATGTGATGTTATAACAATTTATTGTTTAGGTAAACCTGTATGTTTATGTTGTAACATTTAATGTTTTATGTAATGTTATAAAGTATAATCTTACCAAAACAGCATGTTTATGTTGTAACATTTTATGTTTAATGTGATCTGGCTCCTCTTCTTCGTTAGCTTTGATTGCACATACAGCTGTCATTATGTCCTGCCTAACTTGTTCTAACTCCTCCTCGTGATCGATCTTCACACAAACCAATTCATCCTGCATTCTCTTTATACGATCCTCATATTCACATATCAGAGATTCTTTTTCTTGTTCGTTGCTTTCAGCCACAGTCTCCATTCTGATACAAATGGCAGTCATTTCTTGTCGCAGTACATCTAAATGTATATCATGTCTTTCTTGGGCCACAGAAAGCTCATGATCAAACATGGCAGCAAAGTTTGTTAACTCTTTACTAAGTTCAGGATTATCACTTGTGATTGACTGTAATTGTTTAAGTTCCTTATCTAAATTACTGAGAACTTCACATTCATCTTCAAATTTAGTCTCTAATATCTCCTCAAACACCGATAATGAAGATTGAATATCACCTTCTGAATCTTTACTTATTACAGAAGTCAATGCAACTTTCTGACCAGATTCTAGTTTGATTTTTAAGTCTCTCATTTGTCGCTCATGTTCTAATTTCATTTTGAAGGTCAAGTAGGTCAACTGTGATTGAAATATGGCTTCCCTTACTAAATTTTCTGAATAAGAATCCATATTTTCGGGATTGAACAAGCCAATATCAGGAAGAGCATTCACAAAGTTTGTCAACTTTTCAGATTCCTTGTTTTGAGACTTCAACTCAACAGATAAAGTTTGCTTTGACGTAGCTTCATCCATTAGAGATTGACTAAGAGCCTGAGAGTGTCCATCAATGGACTGGTTTTCTACCTCAACTACAACTGGTACACTACCAGACTGATTTAAATGACAAATGTATGTTAACCATCCTTTGGTTACAGATTTCTGAAGTAACATGTCTGCTACCTGCGTAGATAAGGTTTCAACAGATTCTTCCACATCTGTTGACACATCACTTACTTCATCAAATATCTTTGGTATTTGAGACAGCAGTTGATCTAGGTCAGACTGAAGCGTTGAGCAAATCTGCTGACTTTTGTTTTGTTCAAAGTTATTACCCGAATGAAGTTCTTGCAGTTCTGTTGATTGTCTTTGAAAGAGTCTTTTGAGTAGATTGATAAATGATTCTAAAGTTTGCTTTTTATTTGGTGATTGTTTGATTAGAGATAGAACTAGTTTTAACTGTACATCAATACTTTCCGAAACAGTCTCGTGTCTCTCTATAAGTTCCTCGGTACAAAACTTTCTTTGTCGAATAACTAAATCTTGAACCTTTTCATGTTCAGTATCAGTTCTATATTTATCTTTGATTTTTTGTAAAGCTTGAGTGATTTCCCCTTGTAACAGAAACCGAGTGACTACCTGAGCAGTAGCATTGTCTAATAATTCTCCCGATCGTTGTAATTGTCGGTACACAGAGGAATCCACTTGTGAACGGAGAAACACTTCCATAGCCATAATTGAAGGATTGTCAGAAATGTTAAGTGAAGACAAAATGGCAGTATCATCTGTGGGGTGATGGTCATCAGTGACAGCACATGATGCAAGTTGACCTTCTAGAATGATTTTCTCGGCAAGTACAGAAGCATACATCGACACAACATTACCACTAGTTGGTGATTGAGATACACTATCTACTTTCTTTTTTAGTTCATAAAGAACTTGATTAAGAGAGTTTATTTCATTCATTAATTGGTCCCGATATAAATTGGTCACATGGTGTTGCTGTATTAATGAAGCCATTTGCCCTAATACAATGGCCTCAACTGACAACCTGTCAGCATAAACATGGAGTTTGTCTTCGTATCCTAAATGTTTTCTTTTGGCAGCATGTTCCTTATCAATAAGAGCAGACTGGCATACTGTTTTTTGTTGTAAAACCTGACCAATTATTTCAAAGTCAGAAGTTTGAAGTCTTTGGTATGGAGCAAGATATTCAAACAACTTATAAATTTTATCGTTAATAACTTTCAGACCTTTGGCATCTAGTACTTCATGTTCTGTAACAATTTTGTTAATGTCCATCAATTTCTGTTTCACATCTTTAACACAATTTTTAAACATGTGGACAGAAGCTAGACTTCCTGGTACCACACCAGATTTAGCCATTCTTACATTCTCTGTAAATCGAGTAGTTAAACTATCAATTTTTTCTCCACATTTCTGAAGTGTTGACCTAAGCTGCTGGCTATCACCATCAGCTGCTGAATCATTAGCTGAACTGAATGTCTGATCACTTAAATCACATGTCAAGTCCTGAATTCTATTGTTGGTCCTTTCTAACTGTGACTTCATTTGTTTTAATTTACTTAAGATATCACTAGGTTCACTTTCATCATCACTTTCACTTCCATCTTCTTCTGAACTTTCAAAACTATCAGAATCTTCATCTATCTCACTTCCAGTATCCTCATCCTCCTCAGACACTGGTATGCTAATGTTTGGTAAAACTTGTTCAACAATGCTAATTTTCTCCTCTAGCTGACTTAATTGTGCTTCAATTTGTTCTGATAATTCTAAGGAATGTCGACCTTTTTCAGTAGTTTTTGGTTGTGGTTTTGGCATTTGTTTGACATTTTTCTCACATCTATTACATAACTTTTCTAGCTTCTCTGCCATGGCATCAATCTGCCCTTGATACCTGGTTTCCATGTTGCGTAGTTTTGTGGTAAGTTCTTTTTCACTATTTTTCATCAACTCATATTGAGTATATGAATCTTTCAATTCAGATTTTAACTTTTTAACTTGAGACATTGCCTCCTGAAATTTGCTACTTATTTCAAAAGATGACAAGTCTTTCTCTGGAGATTCCATACCTAATTCTTTTGATCCTTCCTTCAGAATATCTAACAGTTTGTTGCAATGACTATGAACATCATCAACCATTTGAGCCACACCTACTAACTCAACATGGTCTTCCTCTTCTTTATCACAAAGATAATCACTAAATATTGTCTGTATATCCTCTACAGACTGAGTTAACTCCTGCATTTCAGATTCAATCATGATGAAATTATGTATCATTTCTTTGACAGTGGAATTATCTGATGAAGTTGAATCGTTGGACCTTCCACGAGCTTCCTGTACTTGCATTTCTAATCTATTTACTGCATGCTCAAGCTCTGCCTTCTCTTTGATCAAGTCTGATAGCGATTGCTTTTCAGTTTCAAGTTCTTCCATTAAACTTATGTTTTCTTTCTTAACATCCTCATATTGTTTCTTATATGATTCAGTTTCAGTCTCAATCTTACTTCTGTCAGTATGAATTTTAGATTTTGACTTTTCCAAATCTTCCATTTTCTTCTCTAGTTTTTTATTTTCTTCCTTGAGTTTTTTTGAAGAACTTTGCAAGTTTTTCAGTTCCTGCAGTTTTGAATTATAATCTTCAGTGATATCACACATTTTCTTGTCACATTCTATCATTTTCTCTTCTAACTGGTTAATAATTTCATCTTTTTCTCCTATAATGTCAGCCATATTGTTTGTCAAAGAGTCTGATTCGTCCGTTTTACGTTGAGCTTCCATCCATTGTTTCTTCAGGTCTTCCATGTGTTGTTCAACATCATCTCTCTCCTGTGCAAATTCTTGCTCTAACTCTGCAATCTGATTTTCATAATGTGATTCTATTTCTTGAAGCTTTGCTTCTTTCATTTTTAATTCATCTTTCAATAAGGCTACTTTCCTGTTGGTGTCTTCTAAATTATCTTTCAATCTTCTTTTTTCTAGTTCATATGATTTTATTTCCCTTTCAAGTTCTTTACATCTTACATTGCTGGCTTTTAATTCATTATCGAGACGTTTATTGTCATTTTCTTTGGCAGTGATGGTGTTTTTCTGTCGTTCGAACTGACCATTTACTTCTTTTAACTGGTTTTCTAAACTACGTATCTTTCTATTCCAGTCATTAGATAATTTCATAAATTTATCTTTTTCCTGCTTCAGTTCTTTCAGTGCTTCAGACAGAGCTTTTTCTGTTCCAGTTAACTTTGATGTAGACATTGCAAGTTTTGACTGAAGTGTTTCTATATCTTGTTTTTGTTTCTGAATTGTTTCCCTTGCCTCCTTCACTTGTCTTCTCATTGTTGTGACCTGAAAAATAAATTATCATGAATTTTCAGCCATTTATTCACTTTACAATGTCTTTTAAAACATTGTTACATTTTGAAGTTTGAAAACAGCATCAATTGAAAGAATGGTAAGGGTAAAGTTTTTCTACTGGTCAAATCTGAATGTTTATTTGTAATTTTCTTTTTATCATATAACACTGTTTCATTCAAAAAAATGTGTTTAGAGGCAAAACTGAAGATGTCCAAATATATTGCATGCTTCATGAGTGAATCTTAATTTGAAAGTTTTTCAGATCAAATTCTTACTAAAGGTATACAAAAAATAATAACATTGTTCAAATGTTGTCAACATTTGTTTATAGTAACTGAGAACATTACCTCATCATGAAAACTTGATATTAATCAGTGAACAATGAGAAGGTGGTCAAGGTAAGATAAATCCTGTCAAAATGACATGTATACCTTAAATGATTCTATGCAAAAAATATATTTCACCTATTACTTATAGAGACTGAAAAAAATTATCTAATCACTAAAACTTCACTTGACCAATGCACCATGGCAATGAATTCCAGGTCAGATGAACCCTGTCAGATGGACATAGACATTACAATCATACTATAAACCAAATATAGTTGACCTATTACTATGTATCTGAGAAGCTGACTTAATCATGAAATATATGAGTAAGAAACAACAAAATGAGATTGAGGTCAGGTGAACCATGTATAAAGAATTAAAATACCTTGCAATGAATCAATATACCAAATATAGTTGACATATTACTCACAGGAACTGAAAAGATTATGTTATAAACTAAAAATATTTTTTTATTGAGTCATTGAACCATGAAAATAAAGTCAAGGACAACAGGCATATACCAGACAGAAACCTGATACCCCAATGCATATAAATACAAGATTACAATCAGATTATTTAGCTGTTTTACCTTTTGAAATATAAAGCTTTAAACAAATAGTTTACGACTGTCCCTTAATAAGTATCCATTTGTCTTGCATTCTGCTCCATCCAAATTGGTTGACAAGATAAAAGTTGTAACTTAAAGCACATGTTCATGAAGTAACATAAGGAACTGACAATTATAAACAAGTAAAACTAAGTTGAAACAAACAACACATAGAACATAAAAATATAACTACAAATAAATCCTCACATGCATAAAACATAGACTGAAATACAAAAGCAAAATAATATTCAACACATCAATAAACGGATTCCATGTGTATGTCAAACAATTGAATAGAAGGCATATGAAACATTTCCTGTTGTTACTCAGCAATGCTACACATATGTACATTTCACAGTCTCAGCATCACAAACAAAGCAGATATATTTAAAGCAACTGAGCATTTCATACAAACCTGCGTAGAATCTTGATTTTGATCGTTGTACATACTACGTATTAGAGGACTTTCTAACCCAGTCTGAGGCTGTAAAAACAGTTAACCAAAGCTTAGTTACAAAGCCAAAATAGCAAGCTCTAAACACCAATGGTCACATGTTACTGGAGATGTTTATAAAGACCATCACCATGTACCTTACTCTAGCCCATTCAAAGTTTTATCTTTTTTTTGCTACAAGACAATATCCCACAAGATTTTCTGATAGTAAGATGAAAATTTTTACCAAGCAGCATGTGACCATGAATCAATAGTTAATTCAATTTCTGTAACCATATGACATGTTCAACTTTGATATGTTGTTTTCTTATTGATATTTTTCTGAAACATTTCTTTTTTATTTTATTTCAATAACTTATTTTCACTTCAGTTTTTAAAATTATTACATTTATCAGTCTTGAACAGTTTATTAGATAAAGATTTGTATACTGAATATAAATACACATCAAAGCAAATAACAAACATGCAAATGGCTACAGATCAGACTGAAATAAAAAAAAATCTAAACCAAATTAGCAAATGAAGTAGCTAAAACTCATAAACATAATGAGGGTTACTCAAAAATATAAGTATGAGGTGCTGCAAGGCCTTATTAAAATTGGACGAGTAACTATTGTTACCTTAATGTGGTCAGTAAAAAACAAAGAATCTTATTAATTCAAACATGATGATGTTATGTAAAAATCAGCCTTTCAACACCCATACAGTTACTCCTTGAATAGCCCTGAGCTTATTATAAAGCCTAATTAAGCTTTATGTCCTTTAACAGGCATAACGTAAGCTAACACTATTATCTAGCATTCCATCCAAAAAATATATTATAATTTGCCTAAATACTAATTCAAACTTTTCTCTGACAACATACAGTTGTTGCCTAATAACCCTAATGTTATCTTTTTTTTTCTAACAAAATATAGTTGTTATCTTTAATAATTAAAGTGGTCATAGTACAAAAGTTCAAAACTCTTTATAAAATGCAATTTCAATAAAAACATGTGGCAGCCTTATTTTGAAATGATTGATATAAGCAGAATGTCCTGTTATTTATGTTGCTGAACACATGTTTCATCAAAATTATTTTTTGTTCACAAGTATTTTATGTTGCTGAACACATGTTTCATCAAAATTATTTTTTGTTCACAAGTATTTTATGTTGCTGAACACATGTTTCATCAAAATTATTTTTTGTTCACAAGTATTTTATGTTGCTGAACACATGTTTCATCAAAATTATTTTTTGTTCACAAGTATTTTATGTTGTTGAACACATGTTTCATCAAAATTATTTTTTGTTCACAAGTATTGACTTTGTAAAATAAGGATTTTATGAGGTTCTACTTGATGTTACGATCAAACCTCTCTCTTTGAGCATAAAATAGATACATATAAATATTCCATTCTGTTAAATCTTTAATGATGGATAATTGAAAACTTAAAATATTTTAAAAGATGACTATTAATAGAAGCTTCTGAAGCATTCAATTTTGAGAAAAATTAAAGAAAGCAAACACAACAAATACATTAAATTTCAAATGAAAGCAAACAATTGCAAACAGAAGAGTAGAAAATTTGTCATTTAGTTCTGCAGCAACATATCTAATTATTTGTGCAAACTATCTGTCTGTGTACATCTACAGCAGAACCATGCTAGAGGGAGATAATCAACTTGTATACCTGTGTTACGTCCTTTTCCCGTACTGCAGTTTGTAAACGATTCTTTAAATCCATGTTTGTCTCGTGTAATTTTACAATTTCCTCATGTGTATGATCCAACTGATCCTTGAGGGAATCGACCTGCAATCATATTACCATTATTATTTAATCATACTGACAACAATGAATATTTTTTCACAGGGAAAATTACCATTGAGACTACTATATGTTATAGTAGTCCCAGATTACCATAACGAGAATTATTGATAAATTTCTAGTGCTATTATTTCTGAATTAAACATTATAAAAATGTCTCAAAATATAGTACAGTGTAAAGGGAGGCAAAATTCAGTGACATTTTCGTCTATTTGCCCTCCTATCCTGTTATTTTCCAGTCTAGTTTTAATGGCTTATGTTCACAAGTTGTGTCACAATCTGTTTATCAAAAAATACTCACAAAAGTAAATTAATCTATAAGACTGTAAACAACAGAAATGTTGTAAAGAAAGGAAAGTGTATTAAGCACTACAACTGTCCATTAATCTTTCCTGGTTTAATCTCAGAATTATTCATAAATGCTGCTAAATTACACAACACCCTGTTTACTTAAAATACTTCGGATACTTTATTATCCTTTATTTTTCTCCCAAAACTATGCAGAAATATGAAAATATTATAAATCATCATGAGACTCTGAAATATCACTAAAGATATCACAAAAATTTCAGATCAATTATCCAAATTTAACAATTGTTCTGGCAGAAACTAAAGTGCAACTGTAAAAAAAAAACACTAAAATTATCCTACCAATTTTCTGCTCTGAGACATAGCTGCAAAATTGAATCACCAGTCAAAATGTTGGCAGCTTCACAATCAAATCTATCTTTCTAATGCACTTTAAAACTAATCCTTATTTTATGCTATTGCTTTGTCCATAAAACAGTGATTAGGTTTATTGGGGAGCTTTAAAACAAGATAACTTTTATGACTTGATGGCTACCATGTCAAGAATCAATAATTCAAAGGCTACTTGCAATAAACTATCAATCAATGGTCAAGGCAGGATCAAATCAATTTCAATGAATCTAAACATAGCGATAGTTATATAGATTCAAGATTTTATCATATTTAATAAACTCTACCCCTTTCAATTTCTCTTAACAATAAATCAAAAAACAATTTTTGTCTGAAGTCTAAACATCAAACAAAATTTCCCATCTTATTTTATTTGAACTGCTGCCGAAAATGAAGGAAATGTTTTTCATGGTCTTACCTGGGAAATTTACCTGACCTAATGGGACTTTTATCTCAATGTTAGCTACTTTTATCATGTCTTATAGATAATTACAGTAAATATAATCTTTTTGTCGATCAAAAATAATCTTTTCCTCAACTTTCTAGCTTGTGAGATCAATGTGTAAAAATTAACTTCCACTTGCTAAGTACAAGGTTTGCTGTTTTGGGGAGGTTTAAAATCAATCAAATCTTCAATAAATCAGAAATCTGGACTACATTTACACCTTGTTATCTGGGAAAATCAGTAAAATATTAAACAAGTAAGGTAAAATGTAATCACTGTCCTTACATGTAACTTATATCTAACAATCACCACAGTAAAAGTGAATTGAAAGCAATTAATTTTACCCTTATTCGACTAAACATTTGTCTCAAAACATTGCTACCAAAAATACAGGTAAATCAATCTACAAACTATAACTTACATTGCATATTATATAGGATGAAGAAATTTAATGGTAACATGTAACCATTTGAAAAATGGACAAATATTTTTCACTTTATATATCAGTTGTATGAAATATCATTTTTGGTTTTATTTCATGTAATTCAGTTAAAGAGTTTTTTAACTTGTACCTATCACAAAGCCTGCATCTTTTTACAATGTCTGATTATCATGGATTTAATCTTGTTATCTACACCTAGGTTTGCATTATTTGTTTTTCATTTGTTTGGTTTTAGCATAAATCAGGTCTCTTTTGAATTTTTTTCACATTTTTTCAAGCCAGGGTCTTTCATAGCTCACTGTACGGTATGGTTTTTGCTCATTGTTGAGGGCAATACAGTGTCTAATAGTTATGTACTTCCTTCCCTTTGTTATTTGTTGGTCAGTTGTCTCCTTGGCAATCATACCACATTTCCCTTTTACATATATATATCATCATCAATCTAATTAAGGTGAGTGCTAGTGTAGAAAATGACTGACTTTCACTTAGATTACCTTACACACAGGTAAAATTCAAAAATCCATTTATTTTTGTAAATTTCGCCATGTGATGCCTGAACTTTAACCTTGTGTGAACTGAAACCTCTGGTGTGTACTGATGTGATGCCTGAACTGTAACCTCTTGTGTGTACTGATGTGAACTTTTACCTGATGTGAACTGAAGTGACACCTTAACTCCTACTAAGTAAGCAGTGACATGACTACAACTACTTAGACCACACAGCTATGCACGAAGAAAAGTAGATCCTCACAAAAAAATAAGTGTCATACAATATACCCACCTCAGTTTCTAGTAGTTCCACCAACATGCCATCACCAGAGGAAGCAGTCAGGTTATCATCCATCAGAGAATGGTAGGATGTCTCCTGTAACCAGAAAACGTAAACATTATTTACAAATTATATATCATCATATTCTAATGATATCGACATTGTTTATTTATCAGTTTTCTTTTCAACTGCACTAAAAGCATACATGTGACACATGTCAAAATGCAAATAGCTTTGTATCTCCTCATGCATGGATATAAAGGTTGTGATTTCCATGTTAAATCTTTGTCAACAACATCCATTACATAAGTTCCAATCTATAAAATTAAAGGACATTTATAAATTTCACTCACAACATTACTTGAATAAAACATAAGAATGTTTAAATTCCATTAGTTTGACATAAACAAAGTGCTCAATCAGTCTTACAAGGTACATTAACAAAGTGTATGTAAAATTGACTGTTAGATAAAGATACAGTACTGTTAGGTGTAAGAATATGCAACATGTGGTGAAAAATAATCAATAATCAATAACAAAATTATTGTAACAAGATAAATACAAGACAAGATACACATGTGTTGTGAAAAGAAGAACCATCAATATTAATATGAATTCATCTAATTTGCAGATATTGTGTCATATCTAAATGATCAATATTATACGTTTTGATTATAAAATGAAGTCCAACATCACACAAGTGAGAAACTAGGAGATTATTTCCTAAATTAGCTTCACTGATTATATGCTTTCAATCTATGCAAAAAAAGAAAGATAACATAAAATAAATGTTCATTGTTGAAGGCTGTATGGTGGCTTGTAGCTGTCTACATCCATGTCCGTGTTTGCTCTTTGGTGGATATCAGTATCATTCCACATCTCCTTATTTCTAAATTATTTATAAAGCATTATTTACCCAGTCTCCAAAGAAGGAGGTACACTTCTGCCATTTTTGGACTAAAAAATTGAAGTATTACACAATAAGGCAGTTTTTGTGTGTAGATGATTAACGAGTATCTACAAAAATTAAACCAATAGATCTATCAAATTTTATTAATACTCATAAACATTTTATAGTCCAAAGGCTAAGCACAGAATAAATTCAATTTATCTACACAATATGATAAAAATTGCATATATTGACAGATATTATGACAGGGAAATATTGAGCACAAGCAAGTTCCACAAAAACTATTACATGAGAGGTGTTATACAAACATCATGGTAAATTATTTAGTCAACATTTGTATGTGCCCTAGAATTATGGATCCAAAAACTATTTGAAATTGACTAAAATCTATTATTTCTTCATAAAAACACCTATAGTAACTATTCATGGACTCTCAACTACTCTTATTGTGACATCATGGATTGTAAACTCCATGTTTTTTTTGTATTACATGTACCTCAACTTTAAAATATAAATAAATGTAAATCTTATATTCAATAAAAATTAGGCAAAATAATGCACCTTGTCCTTTAACAGAAAGTTTTCTAAATATAAAGGTAGCACGATTAGTTAGCTAATATTGCTTACCTTGATTTTTTGCACAATATTGTTACAATGCGATGACAGTATTTTTAATAGTTTTTGAACAAAACAGATAAAAAATATCCTTCAAACTCCTATAACAAATAAACTGATGATTTCAACCTACAGATCATTGTAGTTATTTTCAATTTCAATCTATCTACTATCATGACTATCTTCTCAAAGAAAAAAACACAAAATGGGTGAAAATACTTTCAAGGGCAACAACTTTAATAAGGTGTGAAATAACGATTTCAGCCACGTTGTCTTGTTTATAAATTTTCTTTTTCTGACAAATTTTGCTGTTTACAGTATCTCTTTCTCAACAATATTTTTTGCCAAAAAAACCCCGCTAAAATGTGTAAAATCGTCTTTGAAGTCCCAAATAAGGAGTGAACTGATGAATTTGGTCATGTTAACTTATTTGTAGATCTTGTCCTACTGATCATTTTTTGCTACCTACAATTTTGTTCTATCTACTGGAATTTCTGCCAAAAAACACAAATAGGGTTAAAATCTTCTTTTAAGAGCAATATCTCCTGTAAGAAGTCAACTGAATATTTTCAACATATAATCTTATTGTAGATCTTGTCCTGCTGATCAATTTTGCCTTCACATTTTTACTTTATCATAGTTTTCAAGAAATAGCCAAAATTTCCCAAAATTTGTAGAAATGGTCATTTGTGGGCAATTACTCCTATGAACAGTACACCAACAGATTCAGTTGAAATGGAAAGTAGGTAAATCTTGTCCCTCCTACTTAACTATATTTTCCAAGAGTATTACCTCTTTCAGGCTGTTCACATGTCTTCCAAATGTTGTTGTTAAAATAACCCATTTTAAGAAATGTAAGCTATTCCACCACACCACAAGCAAAGAAAGTGTAGTTGAACAAATACTGATTTACTTCAAAAACATTGCAGTAATATTGAAACTTGTATCCTTTTCGTCACCCTGGGTGAATTTAAACGTGTCGCCATAATGTAAAACTTTAAAAATTGACTAAAATTGTGTGGAAAATAATCTGGATCCTTGAATGTGACCTATATACTCTTGAAATTGAAATTTGAATATGTAAGCTTTCAGCTCAGTCAAAAATTTGCAAAGGGTTCTACCAAACCATATGTCTTGCTTATGATGGCTGCCGTTAATGTCAAAGTGTAATGTTGACTGCCAAAAATCAGTAAAATAAATTACCTTGAAAAAGCTTCTGATTTTTGCTCTGGAAACTATCTTTTGATCATTAAAAACCATAGACTCAACCTAAATGTTGACACTGCTAATGATGGAATGAAGGATCACTATGCCTATATACGTATATGAATATTAATTTTAGTGTCGATCCAGCATGAAAAATTAGTAATAAAAACTTACAGCTTGAGATGATTCCTGATCACCTGTATCTCCATCAGAACTTGAGTATTTAGTTTCATCTTTATCAGATCCAGGTATAGCCATTCTTAGATCATCAGAACTTATTTTTTGAGCTTTTGACCTTGTCTTGTCCTTGATTCTTGCACTTGGTGATTTTGCTCGCTGTTTCCTCTCATCTTCTTCTTTCTTACTCTCACTTTTTTTAGGACGTGTTGGATCAACAGAAGTTGTTGATGAGGATACTGAAGTTGAGTTTTCACTACCTTCTACAAATCTATTTAATGGAAGACTATCAACAGCAGATTCACTAGCAGACATTTTAAGCTTTGGTTCATCACCAGCATCAGCTATATCCTTAGGTAGAGTAGATTGTTCTGGAACCTGAACATTTCCTAAGTCAAGTCCTTCCAAACTATCACTCATTTCATTCACCTTTAACAATTGTCCTACATTCACAGCCAAATTAATATCAGAATGATGTCTCCGAGAATTTTTGAAACCTTCTTTCTTTTTAGTGTCTTGTTTACTATCACTAGAAGCTGAAGTACCAAGTCTATTGGTGATAGCAGTCTGGTCTAATTCTTCTGAACCTTGACGAGAAGAATCAGTTGAAGAAGATTTAGACTCTGATTTTACATTTGAGTTTTGTAAATCCATTACAAGGCGAACAGCTTTCATCCAGTTGTTCCTAATGCCAGAGGTCATTGCTGACAACAAATACTCTCCATTTCTTGTCTACAACAAGAAGAAATATAAAATTTTAACCTCACTTAGGCTAAAAACAAACACAGTCACATGATTAAGTATGTGAGACATCCAATTTGTTGAAATATGACCATAAAAAAATTTGGTGTTTGAAAATCATCCTTCAAATTGAATATTTAGTGTCTTTCTTCATGTTTTACTAAAAACCTGATGAAAGAGTCAATGCACAATAAAGATCAAATCAATCCTAGCTCCATTACAAAAATTAAGATCAAAATGATTACTTATTTAAGACTTACCTTTATACGAAAGCCATAATTCCTACCAATACTGACTTCAACAATATCGTAACATGTAGATAAATCTATTCGACCATCTAATGAATTTGTTTCCTCTGCTTTGGCATCTTTATAATAACGTAAAGAATTTCCAGTCAAGACAAACCAATGCTTCTTCCAATCCTTTTCTGATGTACCTTGTTTGATCAACCAGCCCTTCTTCATGTACATAAGATCCTAAAATTAAACAGTTTATTTTATTCAACATTTTAACAAAATCTATACCTTTTCTTAACTAGTACACATGGTTCAGTGACATTTAAACTTGCTTTAAGCATCTGTTCAGATTTTATTTCAACTGATTTGTTAAACACAGAAAACTCTTACAGAAATAAGTATCAATGGCAATTCAAAACAAAAGTAACAACCTTACACAGGCATGCTTAAAATCAACCACGTTGTAAGATTAAGCATACCTTTTTCAACATTGTTTAAATAACAATCTTTTCTGTTGATAAATTTCTATTTAACCTTCTATTCTCTGATGAACTTATTGTTTACTTCTGATTAAAATCAAAGTAATAGTTTATTATGTTCAAGATAAACCTCTAACCTTGAATAATTAAATACCATTCAATTAGATTTAAGAAAACATGCAAATATTGTATTCTCAATTTATCAACCCTTCTTTTCCCTTATTTTCAATAAACAGCATTAAATTAATTGGAATAAACACAAAATGTGTGCTAATTTGTTACTGGTCAGGTTGGTTCTAACTGTTCATTCTTGGTTACAACATACATCAGTCTGGGTTTTTTTATTTACCCATTTAACTTTTTTAACCTTCAATTGCAGCAACATATCAACTTCTATATCTCCTGTTTCCTGATTTGACAAAAACATGAATACATGCCTATTAAGGCAAATAAGCTTTCTTCTGTTTCCTTATTTGACAAAAACATGAATACATGCCTATTAAGGACGATAAGCTTTCTAATGTTTCCTGATTTGACAAAACCATGAGTAAATGCTAATTGAGGCAGCTAAGCATTCATAACTGTAAACACAACCCATTATTTTATACCTGCTTAAAAAATGCTGTACTGTCTAGCTCACTCTCACTACACACACAAAAAAAATCTACTTAAAAGCTGAAAGTTTTCTCAGCATAAGAATAACAAGTATAATAAAACAAGAAATCAAGCAAAGCATTGCAATAATTCAAGAAATCTTCCTGTATCCAATATTGGCAATGATAAAACTTGACTTTTTTACTAGTAAATATCGCAAAACCGTTGATTGGTAGTCCGTGAAGTAACCAAATCGAAATTCAATGAAGATGTTGAGACCTTTCTTTGGGTGCAGTTCAACAAAAAGAAACACCATTGTTGCTACTTTTATAATATTCAAGAACTCATCTTAGACAAAAATCTGAAAACAATTTTAGTAGATGACTGAAAAACTGAGTTTAAAGAATACCAAGAACTAGTTCTACACTCATCAAAAAGAATCTCACTGCTTTATTTTTGAATGCTTCTTCCCATGTTTAATAGTTACCTAACTATAAGGTAGCAAAGCATCTAAAAACTGAACTCTGAAAACAGACCACCTTCAAAGTGTGTGTTGAGAAATCTACTCAAGTTTCTATACTGCTCTGCTATGCACAGGCAACCTCAAAGCTAATTAAGCTTGCAAACACTTGCTTTGCTTACCTTTTGTTTGCTTGCATTACAATATCTAACTTTGTACATAAGCAGACCACAGGCCAGTTCCAACATTTCCAGTTGCTCCCTATTATGAACTGGTTTCTCTCTTTGACAGGTTACCTGTATGATTGAGGATGTATTGACATGGGTGTTTACCCAATATATTAAAACTCAGAACCCAAGCTTGAATTTATTTTTTTACATTTGAAGAACTTTACTGGTGTGATTGACTGATTTTCATCGAGACCCTCATGTTTCCTATTTTCTCTTTCTTCCCCCTTTCCCAATATTATTCCTAAAACTTACCTCATATCTGGTCCCTACACTAGCCTGTGCACCTGCAGGATGCAAAGCTGAAGCTGACTGTGATCTTCCTGCAGCCTGTAACTCGCTAGATTTAGCCATCTGCAATGAAATATATTATCATTTATTAAAATGAATTAACTAATATTGTAATGCTAGTCTGCTGTATAATTATCTAAGCAAACTATACATGGAATTCTCATACCTCAAATCAATACCCTTTCCCAAATCTCTGGAGACAAATTATCTCCCAGAACTGATATCAATAATTATAAAATTTTATTGCCTTTCATAACATGCAATATATGCATAAAATGCATCAGAAATTAATATGTGTTATCAGCTCTGGTCTAATTGTAATTTTACGAAATAATATTAATCAAGTACATTTTGTAATAAATTCTAAATCTCACCAGGATAAAAAAGTTTATGCACACCAACTTCAAGTCATGTTACTATATTTCTTTCTTCCTAGATTGTATAATATCACATTTTTAACCTTTCTGAAGGTTTGTGAAAGTAAAGATAAGTAATCTACAATTACAAACTTTGTCTTATTCTAATAATAAATTACAGCCTCTTTAAATCAAAAAGAGAAATTTAATCTGTTTTTGAAGTAGAATTTAATTTCAAAGGGAAATAGCATGAAATATTCATATAATTGGTTATAGTGACTATACATTCTATGAACCTTGCATCTGAAAATAAGGTCACATAACTGTAAGACAAACTATAGGATAAACTCAGAAATAAAATTTCTCTAAAGTCAGTGAAGCATGAAATGTAGGTTAGGTAACTAACTTTTCATTGAAGCCATCAGACTAAGGAGTGAAATATTATACCAAGGTATGTCCCTTAGTTTCCTAAACCTTACCTTGGCGTTTAACAAAATTAATGAAGCAACAAATAGAGGTCAGAATGACCTTTTCTTTGATGACTGTCTACTAAACTCCTTAATCTATTTTTACATCGCGATGACCGTGAGGGCATTCCGATGTATTGTTGCAACAGAGATTTGACTTTCGTTTTGACTGGTAACCGATCGTATAAATACACGGACATTATCGAGTGCAAAATAACATTCCTTATCGCTTGTTATAAATTCTTTTCTTCAATGAATACTCATAAAATATATAATGTTAATGAAGCAACAAATAGAGGTCAGAATGACCTTTTCTTTGATGACTGTCTACTAAACTCCTTAATCTATTTTACATCGCGATGACCGTGAGGGCATTCCAATGTATTGTTGCCACAGAGATTTGACTTTTGTTTTGACTAGTGACCGATCGTATAAATACGCGGACATTATCGAGTGCAAAATAACATTCCTTATCGCTTGTTATAAATTCTTTTCTTCAATGAATACTCATAAAATATTTTTTTAGAACATAAATTAATAATATGAAAATGTTTTGTCGTTAGAAATATATATATAAGTAAAAATCATTAATATCTATGCACACGTACAAAACATGTGGAATAATATCACAAGAACGTTTTATGGAAAATATGAATGCCAACTCAAATCCAATCTATTAGAAAAATAGAATTATTACAGAAGAGTGTCCACCATGCACTTGCACTGCTTTATTATAAGAATAGTAGAATAGAATGATATACAAATGGATGAAAATTATATATACATGTAACTGTTATATACAAATATTAATATAATATATAACAACAAACCAGAGTATACTGATTTGTATCACTACAATATAATAGTTATTACAGTGAGGTTAAATTCCTGTCATTTATTCATCATCCACGCATGAACTTGTCTCAGAAAAAATATATCTCTGTACATTAACCTCACTTTCATGTATAGAGATGTATCTTTTTCTGAGACAAGTGCTTGTGACCATCCACAAGAACTTGCGGTCATCCGATGTTCAGTACTTCAGTACTTTGATTATTGTTGTAAGTCGTTTGATATTAAGTGCTTTCAAGTTAACTTTAACATGAAACTATTTACACTGCTTTGAGGCAATTAGAGATATAGAGCATATGTCTGTCTTTTCTTAAATGATCTGGACTACACTACAAACACCTGAGTTATGATGACAGATGCTCAACTCTCAAATTTTTAATTATTACAGACTAATAACTGAGACCGGAAAAGTAAATTTTCAAAATCAATAGAAAGCTTGTGTTCATGGAATTACGTAATTTCTCATAAGATCTGTTCATACAAACATTACCTTATCAATAATCATAAGACACTCATCAAATTGCAGTTTACATAACAAGAAACAAAGTAAAGATTGTATACCTGAATATGGAATAAAAACAATGTAAAAATTTCTTAAAGATCCTTTCTAGCAAACCTGGGTAATATCTGCTAGGAATTTTAGACTTTCACGGTGAAAGTCATGTAGCTTCCAAATAATAAAACTGAAAATCAGAGATATTGCCTACATGCAAATATACCTCGAGTAAAAATTTGCAATAAGAACAAACCTGAGTTTACCATGAGAAGTCCTAACTTAGATGCATGAATAATTAAACTGAATATTAGGTATTGATGCCAATGCCTGATAATAAATATTCTTTGTCTCTGTCAGAGGCAAAACAAAAATGGCTGCATTACATTAGCAAACAATTAGTCTCATACCTCATGTCAAGGAAGAAAAAATATTTACTAAATCCAGCAATATACAAATATCTGTCATATGTATACTCTTCATTAAAAACATGTAATGAAATAGGCTTACTTGAAACAAATCCCAGGTTTAACATACATTTTAAATGTATCCTTTCTACACCAAAAACAATGTTGTCCTTTCAATAAAATCCAAAATTCCAATCATTTTGTACCTTTAAAACACTACAATCCTTATATGATACCATTAAATATAAGATACCTGTCAGAATTTGTAATTTATGTAAATAATACAACAATCAGGTCACAAACATAATCACACAGGTGTGTAATACCATCCAATCTATCAATTCCACAAACCTTCCACAACATCCATCTTCTGGTGGAAAAAAAGTGATGATATAAACTTTCTAACAAAACAATGGTCACGTACTTTCTTTAATGTTATATTACATAACCTTTAATTAAACGGCTCTGATTCCCATCTAAAGGAAAATCTTTCTGTAATTGTTAGCAATTGTACTTCATTTTGACTCTATTTAATGCACCACTAAGTTCAAGATGAAAGAGTTAAAGAAGTTAATAATGAAACTTATTAGATTGATATACATGTTAAAATTGCAGGTATCTCTTATTTTTAATTGCCTAATTTGATGTAATTGTACACCAATTCATACAGTCAATACTCATTTAATTCATAATGTCTTCTACCCAGTTAAGTGCCTGGGGACTTGGGAATGACACATTCCATCACCTTGACAGAAAAATTGTCAATAGTTATAATTAGTTTAAACTTTATTATTTTACTAGTATTCTTTTCTATTCTTTATATATATCTAATACACACATACATCAATACAATTCATGTGACACATGAAATGTCTTTTAACTACATGTGGTGTCAAAGCAAGAGCTAATCGTGAAATGTAAAAATTTTGATGGATACTTTGCGATGTACAAAAATTCTTTCCAACATTTCTTTCATTATATACTATAAAAGTTGACAGCTCTCAAATGGTAACTTATGTATGAGAGAAATGACTACAACAAGGATAATTTTTGCTTTCTTTATCGATCTTGATCAAGTTCTGACCAAAGTTAATTTTATTAATTTTCTTATTCCTACAGGGAAACCTTGTTTTATCAACTCAAAAAGGTTTGCATCTTGTCCTTTTTGTCATCAAATCATACAATTCTCAGTCACTTGTACAATCAAGTGACAAATCAGTTGAACCTCATCCAACAATAGGTCTATTAGTTTTATGCTATCATGTTGGTTTGTGGTTAGACATCGGTTGAATCACCAGCCAGGTTAAACCACAAACCATTGGTATTTGTGGTATTTTTGTTAAGTATTGGGCATTTACAAGTAAGAGCAATGAGTTGTCAATTGGTGTCAGTGTAATGCACCATGGCGGGGTGATTTATGTCTTCCTACTGACTGTTACCCTGTGCATATCATGGTTCAAAGTGAATGGTTAAGTACAAAGCAGGATTTCATATTCATAGAACAAAAACAAAGACTGCAACAAAGGGAGTAAAAAATGAAAACAACACATCATAAATTTCATGCATCTGAAGCGTTTTTAAAAATCTCTCTATCAACATCAAAGTTACAGTACGCAAATCATGTCATTTGAAAAGATTTTCCCAAACAGGCTTTTGTGTGAAGTGATCAGTCTAGATTCTCATCATCGACAATGATCTTAAATTACTTGCCCTATTGACTAATCAACCATAACTTTACCATTTTATTTATTACAGTTTATATGACCAATTTTACATGGTAGAATTTTTTGTAGCAAGTTTTTAAAATAAATGTTTTCCTACAAGTATCATGAAAATGATTTCAGGGTCAGCTAAAGTTAAACCCTGCCATACTTACATATACGCCAAAAAATCATTCCATACCCAAAATATAGTGTACCCATTACTTTGTAGCATCTGAGAAACAGACCTTACCACAAAACTTTACATTGTCCAATTAACCATGAAAATGAGGTCAAGGTAAGGTGAACTCTGCCAGACAGACATGTACACCTTACAATTATTACATACACCATATGTAGTTGACCTATTACTTACAGTATCTGAGAGAGAGATCTAAACTAGAAAACTTAACATCGACCAATGAACCATGAAAATGAATGATGAAACCAAAGTCTGATGAACCCTGCCAGAAAATTAAAAGATATGAAACTGTACATATTTTTTAAGCAGTCGTTAACCCATGAAAATGAGGTCAAGGACAATGGACATATGACAGATGGAGAATTCAGATAATAAGGCAACTAAATACAAGGTATGATGTTTCAAGGTTGTTTTACAGTTAGTTAACACCGTTGCCACTGCCATCTTAACATCCCTGTGTGTCTTGCATTCTGTAACTAAAGTGAGCTAAATGAAATTCAATAACTCTATCTGTGCTTTGTTTCTGTTTCATTATACTTCAAGTGAAATCAATTCTTTTTTCATATTATAGAACAAAGAGATTCAATATTTTCTCTGTTCATATTTATAAAGAAGCTTTCTAATCTCTTTTATCTGAATTTCTTCATCTTAAGGCATTACTAAACAATACTTTGGATGAACATACTTATCAGTTACTGTTTTAGCTGACACAGAAGTTTTGGGGTTTTCAGACAAATTACAGAAATATATGTTACAGATATAAGTTTTGTTCATTAGTATGCAGAATCCAGTTCAGAAAAAGGTCAATGTTGAATTATTAACAGTCATATGTGTAGCAGGTCTAAACATTTTGATGAAAAGTATAAAAATGTCCCTCTCACCTGACATAATAGACGATTTTTCCAGATGTACAAGTCAACATATAGATCAAGATGATTTATAAGATATAAATAATCTGTATCTTCCATTGTGCATCTCAGATAATCATTTCCATATAATAGTGGATCATAAAAGTTTTATGATGTGCTAGTCTTCATAAATGTATTATAAATTTGCATAATCCTTCATTTTATCATCTCAATAAAATTTAAATCACATGCTTCAAGATAAATCTGATCAGAAAATGTTTGATTTACTTGACAATTAAAAGTTTTGTTCTTGAGAATATAATCGATGTACTTGTATTTCAAGTATCAATTTGAACTTTGCAAAAAAAGAAGTCCAAGGCAGCAAAATTTATCCCATGTCAAAATATTTTGGTGAATTTCAGTATCTTGTGTCAACTTCAAACAAGAGTTAATCCCAAAACTATTGATAAATTAGAATTACTACACCATTCTAAATCAAAACTAAATAAACATCAATTCTTTAGCAGCTGTAAAGGATTATCCTGGATTTGTTAAAACAATTATTTGATATTTCACAAACTTAACAAATTTTATTTATTCAAAGCTGATACACAAAGTTTTGATGTTATTGACATTGGTCAGCTAAGCCTTGATTCATCTGAAGTCTACGCTATAGTTATCTTTAAATATGAAAAGAGCTGATAAATATTCTGCTAGTTCCAAACAAAACATTGAATAGGTGATATGTGTCAGATACAGGTACATGTATGAAACCAAACTATTTCTGTGTAATGTCAACAGGATAAAACTAAAATTCATTTTAAAATTCTAATAAAAATTCTATTAAAACTTGCTTATAATTAATGAGCGTAATTTTCCCAAAATAAGGTAATACTCATAAAGGTAAAGTATCCTGTCATGTGACAGTAACATAAGGATACAGATTTTAAAGATGAATATTAATGTACCTGTTATCTTGTCTTTTATTACTATCTGAAGATTTATGGCGGACAATACCCATTTTGTTGGGTAGTTCTTGTCAACTAACTCTGAATCAATTTAAAATTGACAAAGTGAGTTTAATTAAGAATATGATATTTGATCAAAGCACAAGGTTTATCAGTTGTTTACTTACATCTACGATGTATCTATTTCAAGTACTGTAACTGGGCAAACTTGATTAAGAATGAAACTTTTTCCCAGAACACGTGTCATTTTGCACTAAGAACTAAAACTCTAGAGGGAATACAATTATGTGCACACGTTATTTGATACATTGGTGAATGATGTTAAACAAAAAATAAGAGCTCCTGATATTTCATTTGCTCTTTTTAAAGATATATACTTGATCTTTTTTTATGTAATGATGAACACAATCTTTGACATATTTTTAACAGTTCCACACACAATGATTTGCAGTATTAACAAGCATTCTGTGAGTATTGCATGGCAATACATAGTCCCCTACCGGTTAAAAATTCATAACTTGAAACAAAATTCTATCTTGATCTATAACTTGTCATGGTGTAAACTATATAACAAATACATATATGTATCAAGTCAATATCTTCAAGCATGACGATAAAAAAGTGTTTAAAACTGATTATTTTAGTGAATTTTCTAAGTCCAAGGACCATAACTCTGCACAAAATCAATAGACCGGAACAAAATTCGAACTTGATTTGTAACTTGTCATGATAAAACTATATACATTGTAACAAAATTCGAACTTGATCTGTAACTTGTCATGATAAAACTATATACCAAATATCAAATCAATATTTTGAAGAATGACCAAAAAGTGCAGAAAAGTGATTATTTTAGTGAATTTTCTAAGTCAAAGGACCATAACTCTGCACAAAATCATCAGACCGAACAAAATTCGAACTTGATCTGTAACTTGTCACGATAAAACTATATACCAAATATCAAATCAATATCTTCAAGCATGAAGAAAAAAAGTGTGGAAAACTGATTTGCCGGACTGACGGATGGACAGACGGACAGACAGACGGACGGAGTGCAAACCTAAAGTCCCCTTCGACTTCGTCGGTAGGGGACTAATAAGACCATGTTGTGAAACTAGACAGAAAACACGAGTACAGAAACTGGAAATTCATTTCACAACTTAACATGTTTAAACCAGTTTGATAGATTTTCAGCTCATAGTAATAGGTGGTGCTGTGAAATAGTATGATCTCTGTTCTAGCTACATCACATGTATATGTAAAACAGTATTACTTATTTTTTTTAAATTAATTTAAAAAATAATTAGTTTTGTTCCAATATCAAGTTCTTATTACTAGTTCATTATTTTTACTCTGTGCAATGACATTACAAAAATCATACACAACAATCTGTTATATACATATTAAGTTGAAATATCATACATCTCGAGGCCTGAACAATAAAATAACAAGCTTTACCGAATTTCTTGCATAATTTCTGTTGAAAATAATCTGGAATACAGAAATGTCCCCTAAGTTGATCATGCTTTTAGGCACTTTATTTATGATGTCATTATCTATGTAAACCTTTTTTATCATGATAAAGTTTTATTTAATTAAAAATTCAATTATTTCTACAACATGTTACTGTGCATATGCGAAAGACAGAAAACTTACTTTGAAAGATGTTAGATTGACTAGTGCATATACATTGATTTTTGTTATGTGGACTTTGATCGTCCTCAATAAATCAGTCAATTGGAAATTAATGCATGCAATCAACTTATAACATGTTTGCTGCTAGCATTCTCAAATTTTCCTTGATTTCAACTTTGTAACCCCTCAGGCTTTTTGCAGGGTAATGGATAAAAAATAAATGGGGAATGTGTCCATGGGACACAGATGATGCCCCCGCTTGCATATCATATAAAGTTATAAAGGGACATAACTGAAGAACGGTAAAAGTGACACTACCCAAATTTGTACTTGGTCCGAGTTTTGTGGTAATAAGTATTGTGTATAAGTTTCTAACATTTAGTTGAGGCCAACTTAAGTTAGAGAACGGAAACAAAAAATTCAGCAATTTTTCCATTTGTAAAGGGGCATTACTCTAGAACAGTAAAAGTGACACCACCAAAATTCAAACTTGATCTGTGTTTTGTGGTAATAAGCATTGTGTATAAGTTTCATAACATTTGGTTGAGGCTAACTTAAGTTAGAGAACAGAAACAAAAAATTCAGCAATTTTTCCATTTGTAAACAGGCATAACTCTAGAACTGTTAAAGTGACACCACCAAAATTCAAACTTGATCTCTATTTTGTGGTAATAAGCATTGTGTATAAGTTTCATAACATTTGGTTGAGGCAAACTAAAGTTAGAGAACGGAAACGAAAAATTCAGCAACTTTTCCATTTGTAAAGGGGCATAACTCTAGAACTGTTAAAGTGACACCACCAAAATTCAAAAGTGATCTGTGTTTTGTGGTAATAAGCATTGTGTATAAGTTTCATAACATTTGGTTGAGGCAAACTAAAGTTAGAGAACAGAAACGAAAAATTCAGCAATTTTTCCATTTGTAAAGGGGCATAACTCTAGAACGGTTTAAGTGACGCCACCAAAATTCAAACTTGATCTGTGTTTTGTGGTAATAAGCATTGTGTATAAGTTTCATAACATTTGGTTAAGGCAAACTAAAGTTAGAGAACGGAAACCAACTTTGGGACGTACATACGTACGTACGGACGGACAAGGGTAAAACTTAATGCCCCCTCCGCTACGGCGGGGGCATAAAAATTCTGCACAACCCCTCATTTTTCAATAAATCTTTATTAAAATCAAAACCACTTCTGATATTTAAATTTTTGGTTATTTCTATTACAATTTTCTTATCAGTTTCTTATGAACAAGATTGCTACCTAAGCTAAATGCATAATTAAACAGTCAAAGTCCTGTAACTCCCAAACCAGGGTTTTTCTCATTGTTGAAGACTGTACGGTTGCCTTTAATTGCTTAAATCCACTTCATTTGAACTTTGGTGGATAGCTGTTTCATTGGCAATCATACCACATCTCCTTATTTTTATAAAGATTGTCAATATATGATGACAAATAATCCTACCAAGTACAAAAGCTTTCTGTCTTACGGTCTCTTGAGTATTGTTGTTATTTGGATGGACTAATGGACAGAAGGACAAAGAATATTATCATGTACTAGCTGGCATCCAAAAAGTTGTCACCAGAAAAACTGCAAACATCAAATTATTGTTGCCAGTTTTAAAATTTTTGCAGCAAGTAACATGTATCATTTCAGACAGGCATCACATTTTATTGTTTCTTCATATTAAGTCAAATCATGAATATGAGATCAAATATGAATCAAACTTTTTAAATGAAGGTTTCCTTGCTCATCATTATCAGTAACTATTTGAAAAGCCTTCAAAATCTTCAATAGCATGCATAATAGTTAACATTGACACTTCTAACATTGAAAAAATTGTAAAACTATTAATTTTGAATTTAAAAGTAATTATAACATCAGGCAGATTTGTTCTATTTTGAAATAATTTAATTTTGGATGTAACACATCTTCTGATTGGCTGAAAGTTTTTTGTCTATCAGCTCATAGACATAATTTTGTCTTGTGACCGTGATGTCATCAATGTTTTTTCATGATTTACTCCTTAAAAATGATATTAGAAATAAATTATAGGGAATGAATGTAATATTTTTTCTGTCTATTCGTAATAACCTCAAAAATGTGGTGCACACTTTTAAATAACCCGGCCCGCTATGCGGGTTATTCAGTGTGCACCACATTTTTGATGTTATTTCTTCATAGACAGAAAAAATATTACAGTCATTCTTAAATAGTAGAAAATAAAATTATTACTTCCTTTTAAGTTTATAGTGATTATTTTCAATTTTCCCTATAGGATCATAGAGTCAATTGTTTCAATGAACAACAGGTGCATGTTTTATTTGTTTACTCAGCTATTCGGGTATATTAGTGATATTTAAATTGTTTATAAAAGAAAAAGGAAATAAAAGTAAATGAACTTGTAAAAGTGATTTTCAGCATGTGCTAGCTGACAACTAAACTTTCCTGTATTTGTCCTGATATTAATTTTATTACCATCACAGTCAAGGATGAAAATTTGAAACAGGCTAGCAGTGGCACCAGAAATACGCCAGTAGCAGTATTTTGACACCAGATGAAGTTAAGAAATTTGTATTTTGTGACATTGGAGAAGCTTAGCTTGATCCTTTTTTTGCAACATTGACAAAAGCCCTGCACAATCACTACAAAAAGATTTTTCTGAAATTAGAGATTTTTCAAAAAAACTAAGTTTTTAAAGCAAATTTTCCATAAATTTTCACAAAATTTTAAATACACATTTTCATATAAAGCACACTAACTTTATGAAATTGTATTCAGTTCTACTCATACTTTTTGAGATTTTGTAAATTATGTAAAGTCATTAAATTTTTAACCAAGTTAAAAGATCATGATCATTCAAATATATGACTTTATTGTATTTTAAATGGACAGTCTAAATATTTAAAAGATACATGTCTTTTTATAAACATACAAATTATTGGAAAATAACATATCTGGAAAATTTTATACTATTTTATAAGGTATGTACAGCAAAAATGAAATGTCAGTGAAAGTGGGTAAGGTATTAATGCCATCATTCAGCTCGCTAGTTGGGGTAAGGCAAGGGGATGTTCTAAGCCCAAATTTATTTAAGCTTTTCATTAACGATCTGCCTCCAAAGCTTGAGCCGAGTCCAGATGCTGTTGATATCAATGGCCGAATGGGCGTAGAATTGATTGTCTTATGTACGCCGATGACATTATTATATTATCAAACACTAAACAGGGTCTTCAAAACCAACTTGATATTCTGCATACTTATTGTAATGATTGGTGTCTAGATGTAAACTTGTCCAAAACAAAAGTTTTAATTTTTAACAAGCCTGGTAAATTTTTGGAGGAAGCGCTTTGTTTAGATAATGAGGCTATAGAATGTGTTAACAGATATAAATATTTAGGGATAGTCTTTACTTCAAGTGGCCTTTTCAGCAGGGGAAAGAAGAGCTATTAAAAAAGTCCTTAAAGGCAAAATTTTTTTGTCAGCTTGTAATCCAAGTATTGATACTGCAATTCATTTATATGATCACACAATAAAGCCAATTTTATTATATTGTAGTGAAATTTAGGGTATGTTAAAGATTAACTCTGCTGCTTGCAAGAAAAAAAGTAATTATCTATTTGAATTAATTTACATAATGATGATTATTTGGAAAAATCACATTTCAGATATCTAAAGTATATTCTTGGTGTAAATAAAAAAGCCTCAAATTTGGCAGTGTTATCAGAGGTTGCAAGAATTCCTCTTTATTTTTCTGTCATTATATCTATGGTAAAATATGTACACAGGCTTAACAAATTGGACGATGGGTTACTTTATGATGCTTATGTTTGTAATAAAATTTTAGAAGTAGGAAACATTAATTGTTGGTATTCATCTATGAGATATGTACTTCAATCACTTGATATACAAAATTTGAATATAAAGCTCAATAAATTGATTAAGTTAGTAAAATGTAAACTTTGTGACAGTTTTAAAACATTTTGGTTGGCCAAAAGATCTGATACCTTTAATTATCACAAGGTAATAGTAAATTAGAAAATTATTTCAACATCAAGACTGACTTTGTAAAGGAGGCTTATTTATCAATTAAAGATTTTAATATAAGAAGAGCTATATGTAAAATGAGAATAAGTGCTCATGATCTTAGAATTGAGAAAGATAGATATAGTAAAAAATACATAGAGAGAACTCAGCGACTATGTCATTACTGCTTAACACATGCATCAAATTCTATTGAAGATGAGACCTATTTTACAGTAAGTTGTCCTTTATATAACAGAGAAAATTATTGTTGGATAACGTAAACAGTTTTTGTACTAATTTTAAAGAATTACCCAAGGATAAAAAATAATTCTGGCTGTTCACAAATGAGCATTTACCAACTCTTATGTGCCTAGGAAATTATATTATTCAGTGTTTAGAAATAAGATCCAGGTGGAAACAAAATATATAAATGATATTTGATTATTATGAGATATGTTGTAATAGTTATATAAGACACATGATGTGTTAGGCTCTGATCCTGTCCATAACATGATAGAATTATATTAGGTTCTTGTTTTTTTTATGTTTTTTTCCCAATCATATTGTGCATATTGTTGTTGTAAAATGATGCCCTTTATGGGTTCTTGATTAGAATAATAAAATTTTTATTCTTATTCTCTATAAACACCATTAATTTGTGGTCAATTCTTTATATGTTTTTGTTGTACTCATGCAGTTGCCAAAATTATCAATTCAAATGAATTATCTCCCCTTCTTTATGATTTATAAATCAACAATTGATTATTGATTGTTGCTTATTTATATATAATCAATGCCCAGTGGTAAAGATTTATAAATGAATCTATATTGTCAATGTGCTTAATCAGTTTTAGTTCCAATAAAATTTTAAAACCATTGGCATTTGCAGAAAAATAGCATGGCCTTTTAGTTTCAAAAATATATTTTGAAAAAGTGTTATCAAATGCATGTTAAGTGCATAAAGTGGCTGTGAGTGACTTTTCAATACAACATTTGCTATTTTTTTCCTTTTATCATTTGCTTTGTTAAATAACATATGCCAAAATGAAATTATCTGGTAAGGTTTCATGAGAGAACAAGTATTTATCTAATTGACAACCATTTGATGTATCCATCAGCATTCTACAAGAAGTTTTAGCAGGTTCCTTTCGTATGTACTAATTTATTTTCAAGCAGATCATAGAATTATTTATTGATTAGTTGGAGTTCCACAATAACAGAAGAAATACAGTGTCATACTTTATGCATTTTTTCAGGCATAAGCAATAACATTTGTCTCCCTTTGACTTAAGTCAATACAAACAAACAGCCTACTTCTCATTTACATTGCTATATTAGAGAATACATGTATTTCCTATTCTATGCATCCTCACTTTTAGTAAATAAATATGATATAGTCTTACCTTAAGTTCATCTGTTTCATTGTCTTTAGATGAGTACACACTGCTTACACCGCTTCTATCACTGGCACCATCAACTGAATCAGAATGTGTTGTCAACCGATCTATACCAGATAAAGATGTCCTATTACCCTTATCAGGTGCCAGAGTAAACTGTGAATGGAAATCTTTCAAACTGGATGATCGCTCTCGATGTAATCTGTTCCTCTCATTTGCATTTTTTGGTCGTGTGATGCCTGACCTCTCTTCTGGTTTCTTTGTTGTACTACTAGGTGGTGCTAGTGGCTGTGTCAAAGCAGGCTGTGAAGCTGTCTGTCTACTATTATTAGCTAGTGATTGCCAGGTATTCCTTGGTAATGTGAAGTATGGATTATTTACAACCTTAGGATCATTAAGAACACCTTGAGCACCATTTATCTTATCTAAATGTTCCCTGACCTGCTGAGATACCGTGAAGCAGCCAGATCTATTCCAACCTCATCTGATGATAAATCATGTAAACTACTACTCTTACGCAGGCCATCTGGTAAGTGTTTATCTCCCTTGTGCTTCATATTTCGGACACCACGGTATGTAACAAAAGTTTCTTTTGGTTTGACTTTCTCCACCTGAAATCTGCCTGTAGTAACAGTTGTACTGTTAGTACCTTCACTTGACAATCTACCACTATCCAAAGGCTGAAAGAATAAAATAACAAATTTGGTATTACTGTATTCATTTCCAATTCATGTTATAAATAATTATGAGAAATTACTTTGTTTATAGGGCCAACTTGTAATGAATGTGTCGAGTTGTTTTAACCAAATTATTTGTTTTACTACCAGCCAAAGATTGAGAACAAGTGAACTGTTATATATTTTACCAAGCCTACACCCATTCATAATGCTTTTAAAAATGGTTATTTTAATCTAAAAAAATAATGGTAAGTATATTTAACCAAATTCTATAAAATTGAATTGCACAAAATATTTTATCAGGTGCAAGTTTGAATATGAATGTCTGGAAGGCCATGGAGTAAAATATCCTTTGAATGTACATTTTAAGTAAAGCAGGTGTATTGGTTATCCATTTTTAATTAATAAGAAGGGAAAGTAATTCATTGGATGAAATATTAGAATAATAAGATTAGATTTGATTTTTAACAGATAAATATCTTACTGCTATCTTGTCTTTGCTACTGAAGATTGGCATAGTAAACCGTCTGTTCTTTGGCTTCTGCAGACTTCTAGGATACACCACAAGAGCATCATGCCACCTGAATTAGAAAGTTTAGCAAATTATTTTAATTATCAATTCTGTAGTTGCAAAGTCATTAATGTTGGTAAAACAATGTAAAATTTAAGAAGAGGTCCTATATTTCTGTACAAAACACAAGCAAAATAAAATGCTCGCAGGGCGCAGCTTGATCGACCGCAGAGGTCGAACCCTGAATAGTTGGGGCAAGTATGGACACAACATTCAAGCTTGATACAGCTCTGAATTTTGATTGTGATTAAATATTTGACACAGCATAGGTTTCTGACACAGAATGAATGTGGTCTAAGAACTTAAAATTTTAAATTGGACATTCACCTATTATGGTCCAATATCCAAAATCTAAATACATGGTTAGATTCAGCATATCAAAGAACCCCAAGAGTTCAATTTTGATGAAATCAAACAAAGTTTAATTTTGGACCCTTTTGACCTCAATGTGGACAAAGTTGATAACGGGCCCAAAAATCAAAAATCTAAATACATGGTTAGATTCAGCATATCAAAGAACCCCATATATTCAATTTTGTTGTATCAAACAAAGTTTAATTTTGGACCCTGATTTGGACCAACTTGAAAACTGGGCCCATAATCAAAAATCTAAATACATGTTTAGATTCAGCATATCAAAGAATCCTATGAATTCAATTTTTGTTAAAATCAAACTAAGTTTAATTTTGGACCCTTTGGACCTTAATGTAGACCAATTTGAAAATGGGACCAAAAACTAAGAATCTAAATACACGGCTAGATTCGGCATATCAAAGAACCCCAATAATTCAATTTTGATGAAATCAAACAAAGTTTAATTTTGGACCCTTTTGACCTCAATGTGGACAAAGTTGATAACGGGCCCAAAATCAATAATCGAAATACATGGTTAGATTCAGCATATCAAAGAACCCCATATATTCAATTTTTGTTGAAATCAAACAAAGTTTAATTTTGGACCCGATTTGGACCAACTTGAAAACTGGGCCCATAATCAAAATCTAAATACATGTTTAGATTCAGCATATCAAAGAACCCTAAGAATTCAATTTTGTTAAAATCAAACTAAGTTTAATTTTGGACCCTTTGGACCTTAATGTAGACCAATTTGAAAACGGGACCAAAATTAAGAATCTAAATACACAGTTAGATTCGCATATCAAAGAACCCCATTAATTCAATTTTGATGAAATCAAACAAAGTTTAATTTTGGACCCTTTGGACCTCAATGTGGACCAATTTAAAAACGGGCCCAAAATCCAAAAACTTAATACACGATTAGATTCAGCATATTAAAGAACCCCAAGAGTTCAAGAATAAAACCCCATTGAAATTGGTCAAGAAATAAGCAATTTATACAAAGTATCTTCTTTTGCACTATACTGTGCAATTGAATATTTCTTGCAATTGCGCAATACTGTGCAATTGAATATTTCTTGCTATTAGCAATACTGTACAATTGACAATTTCTTGCTATTGCGCAATATTGTGTTATTGGATATTTCTTGCTATTGCGCAATACTGTGCAATTGAAGATTTCTTGCTATTGCGCAATACTGTGCAATTGAAAATTTCTTGCTATTGCACAATACTTATTATATAATAATTTACACATCCTGTTAGGTGTGTATCTCCTGCCATATCATTATTATTTGCTTTTAAATATAAATCAGAAATAACCAACTTAAAATGGAAAATTTTAAAGAAAAAAAGGAAAAAAGAAACCCCCAAATTTTTGAACCCCTTATGATTCATCACCCCAAACTCAATCCCAGCCTTCCTTTGAGGTATGGTACCTTGCAGTACAATTTCAGAGAGATCCATACACTTGACCACAAGTTATTGTCTGAAACTAGAAAATGCTTATTTTTGCCCCTTTTGGCCCCTAATTCCTAAACGTTTCAGGCAATTACCCCAAACTCAATTCCAGCTTTCCTTTGTGATATGGAACATTGTAGTACAATTTCAGAAAGATCCATACACTTACACACAAGTTATTGTCATGAAACTAGAAAATGCTTGTTTTTGCCCTTTTGGCCCCTAATTCCTAAACGTTTCAGGCAATTACCCCAAACTCCATTCCAGCTTTCCTTTGTGATATGGAACCTTGTAGTACAATTTCAGAGAGATCCATACACTTACACACAAGTTATTGTCATGAAACTAGAAAAATGCTTGTTTTTTGCCCCTTTTTTGGCCCCTAATTCCTAAAATTTGGAGGCAATTACCCCCAAAATCAATTCCAGCATTCCCTGTGTGATATGGAACCTTGTGGTACAATGTCAGAGAGATCCATACACTAACACACAAGTTATGTCTGGAAGTTACAAAAATGCTTATTTTTGGCCCCTTTTTGGCCCCTAATTCCTTAACTGTTGGTACCATAACCCCCAAAATCAATCCCAACCTTCCTTTTGTGATATTGAACCTTATGGTAAAATTTCATAGAGATCCATTCACTTAAACTAAAGTTAGAGTGCGAAAACCAATGCGTCTTGGACGACGACGACGCCGGCGACGCACGGCGGCGGCGGCGGCGACGGCGACGGCGACGGCGGCGACGACGACGCCAACGTCATACCAATATCGACCACAAAAATTTTTTGCGGTCGTATAAAACAAACAGATGAAAACTTTATCAATCATTAGAAATAGAAATCCAAATGAGAGATACAAAAGATTTGTAGTGATTGTAAAATTCTAATCTTTGCATACACAACATTGTGTTAGTATTATTCTTTTCATCTACAAAACTTAATTTACATAATATTTCTTAAAATTAAGGTACTAAAAATATTCATACTTAACAATATTGATAGTTAGGTTTACTTTTTCAATCCACAAACAGCCTTAAAGATTATCATATTAAATGAATTGTCTTTAAATGAAATGACTGAATACTGATGTTGTTTCTGCTAAATAATTTAGAACTTGCCACATAATTTCTTCCTTAGAATTGGCTTTAATGTATGTTGTCTTGTCTGGTGTGATGACGGCTAAGGAACAGTGATGGGTTGTTAGTTTTTCTGCATCCTTCACTTCAGTACATTTGTTCATATCTACTATCTGTTGGGGTATAGTGTCAGGCTGAAATGAAAACAACATTATCTAATAAAAGGGCAACTATATGCTGACTTGAATTTATCAGGTAATAGCCATGAATGCAACTTTCAATTTCATTTCATCTTCTGTATTTATCATATTGAGTATCATTGCTCCTCAAAAAGCTTATCCACAATCAAAATATCACATAACTGACTCTATACATAATCCAATCTTAAATGTATTAAAATCTTTACTAGAGCCCCTATATGGTTACACCTGCCAATGCTATCATTCCCAGAGTAGAAAGAAGACATGCACTCTAAAGTATTCAATGGTGTTTTCAAATGGTTTTAATTATCTCTCCCCCCCCCTGTCTGAAACTTTCCATATGATATACTACTTCAAAAGCAGATTAACTCTTTACACCTGGATATATGAATTATTTGTCATTATAAGTAAAACTTACATCTTCATCCACATAGTATGACAGTTCTCCATCATCATACAATCGAAATAATCTACGCTGCCATCTCTGAAATTATTAAGAAACAGATTAATGATTATAGTTATTTTTTCCATTTTCAAATTTTTTGTAAGACCACCTCAAGTTAATGTACATGTCTCAAGGTCAAGAACCTTGTCAGTGGTAGTCTCTTATTATATGGTTATAATTTATATCTTAGTAATTTTGTTCTGTTGATGGTAGATCTTGAAAATTTTTGTATTCTCTGTTATTCACAATACGTCTTGACGATTTAGATCTTGACATATAAACACACTTATAATGACTTCAAGATGTTCTTTCTATTTTTGTGTTGTTGGGTTGCTGTTTCATTTGACATATATATACCTAACATCTCCTTTGATTCATAATCATCACTGCAACATATTTTTTGGTATACAAGTATATGTGTACATGTATAATGACATTCTAAATTATAAACTAAATTAAAAACTGCACAGTTTACAAGAAGAGAACAATTTTCCTACATATTCATATTTTGTTCTTTCTAATTTTTTGTCTTCTGAACATTTTGAAGATGAAAATGACAAGAAAACTTTTGAGTTGCCTGTGTGGGTGAGAGAGATATGAAATATAAATAAGTTAGTTGACAATTTCAGGAATTCTGCAGGATTTTGGATCAATTTACATTGGTTATGGTTCCTTTTATTGGACCCTAAGATGCTAGAAAATCCATTAATAGACAGACAGTTACACTAGCTTTATTTTTGTAATATGTAACTTAAAGTTGTCCTTAATTACTCCATCTAACAGCAACTTTTGGGATTAATGCTCAAATACCTAAAGAGGAAGATTCCTGTGTTGTTCAGTTGAATCTAGCTATACACATGCCTTCCAGGGAAGACATACCTCCCAATGTTTGTTGAATTATGTTTACTTTTTGTTAGACATACATGCCAAAAACATACTTCATTTTCATAACCTTGAGATAAATATATATTATCACAAAAACTGATGGGATAAAAATGAGTCTTTTTAAAAATATCATACCACTTAAATGCAATTAAATATGTTAACTATCTGTGTAATGTATATTTAATTTCTTTTTTCGATTTATTTGATGATTTCACAGAAAGTGGATGTCCAATGTTTCATTTTTTCGTATTATGTTTGTGTTGAATGTAGAAAAACCTTTCAAATTTTTATTTAAAATACTGATCATTAAATTCACAGAAATACAAATGCATTGGTTGAAAGCTTACCCTAGATTTGTCTAATGGATTATTAAAATCATAATCGGGAGCAACAAACAGGTATCCACACTTGGAAACTTTTCTGGAAGCCTGAAATTAAAAAAAAATACACAATAAAATATGTCCAAATGATTTTATCTATGTACTGTAGCTTTAAGTAATTGTGAAACCTGGCCTTATATGTCATTTAAACATGGATTCCAAAGAAAATAGTTTTTAGTCTGAATAACTTAAACTTTTTAACCTGTAATGGAAGTTAATTAGGTTGTAAAAATGGTATTTACAACTTTGAATCAGTCTCCTATCAAGTCATCTGTAGAGTATGTATGTACAGTCTGAGTATTCAAATTATGTAAGAGAATCATAAGAAAATGAGACCTGAATAACTGCTGTCAGAGAGCAAGAAAAAACTTCATACCAACAAATAGATAAAATGTCATATTTCCAACAAAAAGGCAACACATCTTTTATATGTGACCACAAGAAGTGTGATACATGTAATTCGAAAAACTTCCATGAAACTCCAAAAATTCAACTGTCACTTTATGTGGAGGGAGATGAAAATGGCAATATCAGTTTAAAATATCTAAAGTTAACACTGATAAACTATTGGTTGTTTTGTATAACTGTCAATTTCCAGACATCCATGTTTTGAAATGTAAATGTATATGGCTAAAAACTTTGTAACCAATAAGGGCCTATGTAGTATACATATGTGGGACTATTATGTGATCAAAAACCTTCCTTCACAATTAAGGTATGTGTGCAGTGAACTTATCACATACAAAAATGTATTCAACCCTCCCAAACAAGATTTAAGCAATGTCCCATTTCAACCTGAAGTTGGTTTTGCTTTTCGGCCTGTCAAATGAGTGAACACAGGATCCATAAAATTTCTGCCTTATCCACCCTAATCCCCCTTTCCTATGGAGTGGACATAATGATAAAATTTCTGCCTTATCCACCCTAATCCTCCTTTCCTATGGAGTGGACATAATGATAAAATTTCTGCCTTATCCACCCTAATCCCCCTATGGAGTGGACATAATGATTCTTTTGCTTTTACATGAGACTTGCAAGAACTGCAGATATTGTTTAATGTTAAGATATTTTTTATCAAATTAAGAAAAAACTTAGGTGTTTTAATCTGAAAGTTGCTAACTCGGAACAGGTGGAAAAGCAAATCCCACAATCATAACAAGGGCTGCACTGTATCTCTTGCAGATGGTTATGAAATCAAGAATGTGTCAGATTTAATACTGGAGTCCTGGGTCCTTCCTTTAAATTGCTAAACCTGTGTAGGAAATGGTGGTCCCACAGTGTTTGTAAGAAACATGTTCACAATCAAATATATTTTAGTTCATACATGTAGGAGAGTATATTAAAATTAAATGAAAAAGGCTAAATCTTCACATAAAAAGTGAATTGTACTAAACATATGAATATTACAAGACAAAACACTGGTGGTCTTATCCTGTTTTTGTATCTTAAAAAATGACATGTTCTGTACATATGTAAATTAAAAGACAAAACAATGGTGGTCTATCCTTTTTTTGTATCTAAATTCTTAAAGTATATACATGCCCTATTTAACACAAGTTTCACCTGTAATAATATATCACATTTCAAACATTGGTAACCTTGTACATGTCAAGATAATTACCCATATGTTAAAACTTAACTTGAGATTTCTCCCTGACATAAGAATATGATCCTAATGTTATCTCCATGTACCCACTGACTTCATAAACAAATATATGCTAATATTATGAATACTATAATATTCAAATTTATTTGAAGTTTTCAAATTGATGCTTACATGTACGATTGCATAATGCCATTTGACATAAATTTCATGAAATATCTGTTCTATAACTACAATTTAATCAGTTGAATAGGATAAACATGTGCATATACCATGCAGTTTTCTCCCTTAAAATTTGTACTTAGTAATCCTTTATTTTGATAATGGAATGCAAAAAAAAGTTAATGCTTTGGTGCATTCCAATGAATGTTGAGTCAGTACATATACACCTAGAAAATGAATCACTAAAACGATTTTGATTATTAAATAGCAATATGTTTAGTGGCTGATCCTGAGTTTTGAGCAACGGGGGCATAAAAGTCCAAAATGGTAGAAAAAAATTAAAATTTGATGATTTTCTGCACAATAAAGAGCTGCGCCATGAGCACATGATACACCCATCGCTTTAACAAGAATAAAGTTCCATAACTCCTCAATGTCATATCAGAAATTTATAAAAAACTAAAGGGAGGTTATTTTAGTAGATATACATGTAAACCAGTCACCAAAGTTTCATGAAAACTGCCCAAAGAACTTTTGAATTATTGTCTGAAAACTGGAAAATCCCCCTTTTTTAATGAATAAAACCCCATAACTCGGAAACATAAAATCAAAAATTTATAAAATTCGTAAGGGAGCTCACGTCAATAGATATAAACAATTCACCAAAGTTTCATGCAAATTGGTGAAATAAACACTGTTGCTAAAGCCTAGGATCAATGTACCACGTCTGCATACAAAGAGAACACTGTCATGAAGTTATAGGAGAGACATGGTAATAATTGTAGCAAAATAAATTGTTTTGCAGTAAGATGTATAGATACTTTAAACCAACAGACACCCCAAAATTCCTTTAAAAAAAGGTGGTATCGGCTACAAGAAATGAAATTGTTCCCTGGATCTATTACAAGTTTTTCATTTCTCTTCTATACCCAATTAATGATGGCCATCATGGGTATAAGCCATACTCCACAAAAAGATTTAGATGATTAGTGGAAATATTTGATGTTTATTGAAACCCAAACGATATTGAAGATATACAGAAAAACATAGCATGTGTAGTTATATTACAATTGCAAGTACTTAAACATGTTTAATCAGTATACATATATTTGCATATGGTATGCAACTAACTATAAATATATAATGCCACTTGTGGGGTGACTTTTGTGCAATGTAACTGTAAAGTATACTGGCTATATTTACTTTTCTTAGGTTACCTCTGATCTTTTGAAGTCAGTTGTAAATGGCTCATTAATAATAAAATGAACTACATTTTGTGTTATAAAAAGAATGAGATGTGGTACATGTATGATTGCTAATGAGACATACAACTATCAAAAATGTCCAAATGATGTGGATGAAAGCAACATTTTGTACTACTCCATTTCATTGAATCCATCATTTAATGTTGTATGACTATATTCTCAAAAAAATTGCAAGCAATGAATACTAAAAGATAAATTAATTACCCCCACTAAGAAGAAATAAAGGAAAAGTGTGAAAATATTGAGACATTCTACGACTTTTCTTTTCCGTATTGGACTAAAAAAAGAAAACGTGGAAAATGTCAGATACACTGTAAACTAAACTTCTTCTAAGTTGGAAACTTTCTACAAGTAATCCATAAGTTATGATTACATGTCATAGTCACTGGTCATACTAAATAGTAAATACATTGTAGCGTAGCTAAAGTGAAGTAAATATAATCATAACAATGGCATTCTTAGGTCCTATAATACAAAAAGTCTCAATCTTTCCTTTAAGGATAAACAGTGTTACCCTTCTTTTTTTCAAAAGTTGCAGGATCATAACAAAAAATTTCATGTTGTTTTGTTGTCTTTTCTGACCAAAACACATGTACATGTATAATATATAATTGTTCTGTACCAATATGACCAACATAACCACAAAAGAAATGGGTTTTAAAGAAAATTTATCACAATAAAATCTACCTTTGACAAGATTTCAGTGTCCTGATGAGGTAGGAATTTGTCATTTATATGACAGAGGGCCATGGTCAGAAATAAATGTACCATTATATAATGCTTTTGTTGTATAAACCTCAGTGTTCACTCAATTAAATGTTACAAAACTGGGTAATTTAATGTGCTTGTATTTAATATTATTTATGGGTGACTGATTTCAAATGTAAATCGTTAAACCAGTCATGAGGATTTTATATTTGGGTCATTGATGATACTTTAAAATAATATGTGTATTTGTTAAAATGTTTTTAAGGAAGATGATTATCCAAATGACTAGCCATGTCCATATCAATCACAACACATTCATAGCAGACCCTAGGGCAGTGGTCGTAGTTAGTCACCTTTGCTCAAAAGCGTATTATTACTTCAACATATTTGTGGGAGAAAAGATGAATAATTACAAGGACATTGATGATATTTATTAATGAAAATATGAAAAATATTTTTGGAATCTTAAGTTCAGTTCATTCACTTTTACTTACACCTACATTTATTAACTTTAAAGTGCATAATTACATTTCTACTGATACAAAAAAATCAATAAAATAATTTTTACTACCTTTCTGATAAAGGCAGATGTGCACATTATATAGCCAAAGCTCATTAAATTAATAATAAATGTACAAAAATGAAAACATTTGATACTAAAAAACCTGCAAATATTTATCAGACATCAATGAAGTAGTAAGCTATATAAAATTTAAAAGTACAAATCATGTTCATGTAAAATGTAGATATGTTCTATTTGAATGATAACACAAAATGTGTACTGGTTATCTGTTTGATTTGTTTATTCAATTTGTAGTTAATTTGTTTACAGAAACAGTAGTGTATGTTCCTGATCAGCCCTAACAGCTGATATTGTAATTATATTTATTCCCTTCACATACATGTATGATTCATGTGATGCAAAGAACAGCTTGGGCAAGAATCTAAACCTTGAACATGTAACAAACCAAACATTGCTTTCATAAGATTTGCTATACATTTGTCAAAGAAGATGTGGGGTATATGTAAAGGAGACAGCAACCTAACAACACAAAATCAAAAAAAAGAAATATATATTTATTCATGGATATATTCATAAACATTTGTATATGTTTTCATCAAGAAAACAACTGAACAATTACCAGCTGGACAACACATGTTAAACATTCAATACAGGCAGCAATTCATTATTCATACATGTACATTTGTATAGGTTCAACGTACAACTGAAACTGACTATTAAATTGTTAAATAAAGAAATGGTGATCAGATCTGTGGGTAAAATCCATGAAAATATACATGTAAGGCAAATGCAATTTATGTAAATTTCCCAAATGTGCATCATACATGTAGTGTGTTGTTATTGAAAACCCAGTACCACCACCAGTATGATCAGTGTGGAGAACTGATGGTACATGTATAAAGATGGATACATGTACATTCTACGAATTTACCAGATGTATAACGTACAAGACAATTTCATTACTATAAAAAATTAAAATAAAGCAACAGAAAATTACCCCTAGATGGAAAATTCATTATTAAACACACTGTAAAAAATGCTGAGAGCAACAATTATTTTTAAATGGCACCATCTTTTCTCTCATTTTCATTTACAATGTACCTTAAAAAGCTGAATTTAATTTTTGAGAGAGTACCAAGGCCATAAAAAAGAATATGTTTGTTTGCCCTAACCCTACCTACCTAGAAAATATCTGCCTACTCAAAATCTTTTATTGTCCTGATGTAAAAAGGTTTTTTTTTTTAATCAGATAAGCAGGAAGAGGAAGACTAAAAACCGACCTAATCACAAACTTTATCATGTACATACAAACCATATGCAATAGTTTCGAAGTCAAGACCATGACTGAGGGGGTGGGACAAATAATCTCCATGGAAATGAGATGTGTCAATGCTAATACAACTTCATACCAAATATCATTGATTAACCATTAGTGGTTCCCCTTAAACTGACCTATTCACATACTTTAACAAAATTGGTGACGATGCTGCCAAAAACAGCATACCTAAGTTTCGCTTTTTGACTGGGACAAGGCAAGACAAGAATTTTTACATAAATTTAATTGACTCATGTGCCAAATTGTAATCATCTTGAAGGATTTCTGTATCAATAGAAAAAAACCTATGTACATGTAGGTAAAACCAGTTTAAGGAAATGTTCCCCTGCTAATAGTACAATTTTGTAAATTATCAGAATAAACAAAACAAGAATAAAACAATAAATTAAGTACAGTCAAACAACAGTTCCAAAAACACAAAACATCAATGATTAGATTGAGCAACTCAAACCCCATAAAAGTGAATGAACTCTTGAGCTTCAGAGGCATATAACTTTTTGAACATGTACAGCATTACCTGATCCACTTATTGCATGTTTGGTGTTGTTCATGTCAGGCAAATATCTCTTGATGTATGTAAGTTGAAAAAATATGTTAATTTTAAATAACCCTTTGACCAATCACCAGCAGGTCATGCAAAGGACATTTGTGTCCATCTTTAGAGAGCAAATAACAATTTCCAGAAAATAAAAATAATTTTGCTATATATACATATTTAAAACTAATTGATTCTTTTTGAAACATAAACATGTATTTTAGGACCCAAAAATTCAATTCAAAAGAATAATGGTTTATGTTCACATCACAATGACAGATCTGAAGTCGAGAGATGCAGTTTGTTTTTTCTTTGCTCAATACTAAGCAGGTGCAGATACAGGATTTGATATTAGGACATATTGGGTCTGTTCACACCCTTTTTTTTTATTCAAAGCTTATTTGGTATCATTGTTAGTGTGTTTAAAAATCAGGATTCTTGTTATACATTTGTAATAAGTAAATGCATATGCCTACATAAAATGTACAATGTAGCTTGGTATGAGTAAAAACAAGAAGATTCTTTTAAAAATCATGAAAGATAATTGCTTTTAACAGTTTGGACCCTTTGATCGCACAAGAGGCAGTAAGAGATGAGGCAGTCATTTTGTCAAAATAATTCACCTAACACTATGGGAAACATGTTTATGTTTTTACAAGGGGGGGTCCTCAGAATTAAGAGCACCTTGTTTAATCCCTTTTGGGATTCTGTATCAGGAGGACAGCCAAATCGGAAAATCACACTGGACACATAATCCCAATAGGGTTTAAACCTTATTTTGACACAAAATTTGCTGTTATTCTTCCTTTATGGTCAGATCATGTTTTCGTACGTCATATGAATTCGTACCATGCATGCTTTTTCAATGGAAATTGTGACAGCACAATGCATTTTAATAGCACGAAAACCCATGAGAGAAGGATGATACATTTTACCTGTTTATTAAGGGGCGTGTGCCAGGTGTGCCCTGTCTGTGGTCAAGCGTGTTAAACCGATGCAGGATGCCACGTCCATACTGCCATGATGTCCATAGGATGTATCGTCCATACAGTACCTTGAAAAGATGTAGCCATAGGACCACATTGTCCATACTCTGTGAAGACATGTCGTCCATGGTTTTCTTTTTGGAAATGAATTTTATTTATAAAGTATTGGGATATATACATTTAGATGGCTATTTTAACTTGTATTATGCTAAATTTACATTATTTGTCATGTTTTTATATGTTATACACTTGGAATACACATCATGTGCATCTTATATAAATGTGCTTTATCTAATAAAATATTTATATTATTTTCTAAATTGATTTTAATATCTTGCATAAAACAAACTGAAAAAATAAAACAAATAAAAATGTATATCCAAAATGGGAGATTAATTTCTGTCATAATTAAAACAATAAGTTTAGTTTTGAAATAACTAAGTTATCACATAATGATTAATCTTAAATTCAAGAAGATTGTTAATAGCTTATTATCATTTCTTTGATGAACATTAGTATTAATTATGCTTTTGGCAAGAAATTGTAAAGGAAACACAAAACGAGATCACTATAAAAACAAAAGCACCCATGATGAGTTCAAGCGGATACAAACATACATTGGGTAGTGAAATTCTTGTAACAAAACAAGCTGTTTGAGCAGTCTTTTTGAAGTGCCGACCTTGCAGCATAAAAGTAATCAGAAATGTTGTTTGCAATAATTTAGAAAACAGCAGCTTTGCCATATATTTATGTTATAACTATGAAATAATACTTGTTGTATTAATATATTAACATATATTTTATGTTATAACCACAATGAAATAAATACTTAAAAGTATGGACGATACATCTTTACAAGGTATGACCTATATTGTCTATGGACGATGTGGTGATATGGCCTACACATCCTATGGACGAAGTGGAAGTATGGCCATCATGTCTCAAAAGCGTGTTAAACTTCACAATTGTTCAAGTTTAGTCAATAGATATAAGAAGATGTGGTATGAGTGCCAATGAGACAACTCTCCATCCAAGTCAAAATTTATAAATGTAAACCATTATAGGTCAAAGTACGGTCTTCAACACGGAGCCTAGGCTCACACCGAACTGTCCATATAAATTTCGTTTGGCTTGATCATTTATAAGCAAATCTGATTAGAAATAAGTGTACATGTGTATTTCATAAAAAGGTTTCCAACAAATTGTTTTAACACCAAAGATATGCCTTTAAATACCCTGTTTTATCAGAGACATATTAAAAGTCTGGTTTTATCAATGAAACAACTTAACAAGGGTCACTTATGTGCAGATTTTGACACGATATTTTGTATAGGTGGGAATGTGCAGTCATCATACCTTATTATTTTGAAGAGCCTCTGCAGAATGATGTTCCTTTGCTCCAAAACAGCTCTGACATTTAAGTTTGTTGAATATATTTGGTTCAAACTTTCTGCATTTAAGAGCCATTACACTTTGTTTACATTACTTTCCTGGTACTTTCGAACTTATATCTAATCATGCAATTTCACTTTAAATTAGTCATTGTTTTAATTTATCCGTCTGTTTTTTACTTATTAAAAACAGACCACGAAAAGAAAAAGGCAACATATTCAATGTAGTTGTTTTATCAACAGGTCTTCTTAAACAGGTGTGGAACTGTCAACACGCGTAGTAATATATAAGGTAACCGGAACTGAAAGGTTACACTATTTGCTAACCTGGATCTTTAATCTTGAACTTGATAATTTTACCAGAGACATATATATGCGAGACAACTCGGCCTGGAGACAAGTTGGACCGAGTCAAATCGGACCGACTAATAATTCAACTCGGCCCGTCTATGAAGACAACTCGGACCGTCAATAAGCAAATCGGACCGACTCATAAGTCAACTCGGATCGACTGTCTCAGACAAAGTATTAAAAGAGGATTTAAACTGTTATGTTTTACATGACAATATCATTTGCTGCTGAATTTGCGAAACATAATAAAAAAAAAATCTAAGGGTCATTCTTATTTTCTCAACTCTTGGACTATTATACTTAAGTTAGTCTGATAGATATAGGAAGATGTGGTATGAGTGCCAATGAGATAACTCTCCATCCAAGTAACAATTTATAAAAGTAAACCATTATAGGTCAAGGTACGGCCTTCAACACGGAGCATTGGCTCACACCGAACAGCAAGCTATAAAGGGCCCCAAAAATTACTAGTGTAAAACCATTCACACGGGAAAACCAACGGCCTAATCTATATAAAAACGAGAAACGAGAAACACGTATGAACTACATAAACAGACGACAACTACTGTACATAAGATAGCTGACTTAGGACAGGTGCAAACATTTGCAGCGGGATTAAACGTTAAAAAAGTACCAAACCTTCTCCCTTTTCTGAAACAATAGTATAACATCACAACATAGAAAGACACACTATAGACAACTATAACACAGTTATAGTAGTCTCAGAGTTAGTATAATAGTCCAAGCTCAACTACTTATAAAGATATAATCAAAATCTTTATTTTGAAAACTACTTCACGTGGACAATTTTAAACAAATCTGACAGGGTTGATATATGGCAGGTCTTCTACATGTAAACCTCATTTGGTTTCGATTGAATGAAACATGGAAGCTATAGGCAATCGATGATTTTGATAAGCCAATCATAGTTTCAAAAATCTTCTACTGTGATTATGGGGTTCTAACAAAATACAATTTCAATTTGAAATATCTTACTATTAAAACCCTTGGCAAAAAATTGCAAATGAGAACAAGTAAGATGGAACTTTTTAAAAGTAGCCATTTTCATTCATTCCGTGTCAGTAATTCAACTATTACAAGTTAAACTCTTTATCGTGTGTGTGTGTGTGTGTGTGTTTTACGAACGTTGTACATGTATGCCGAAGCCATAATTTGAAAAGGGCAGCCGGAGTGCTGATTTGAAAAAGGATCGAGACTGAATTGCATGGATAAAGGCACGTTAATGAGTGAATTGTGAAAAGTGCACTCAGTTATGGTGATACACAGTTTGGAGAGATAACATATCGATTCCTTATATATATTTTTAATGAGCATTTTTATATCCTAAGTAATCAGATAGATGATTTATTTTGCTTTCTTATCAGTGCTCCAACAAAGGAATATTTATACATATACATTGCCCTTTTAATTGCTGACGACCTAACAAAAATTGTTGTACAATGGGAAGGGCGACAAAATAAAAAGGAAATTGCGCCAATAAAAATTAAAAGCACTGCTTCCTCTCAACGAGTTTTGCTGGAACTCAGCTTTCAAACTGCAGGTAGCAATCCGGCAGAAGAAGGGCAAAGTTGTGTTCTTCCTAAGAGTAGCACTTTGTCTGATAAGCAATTAATGAGTAAACATCTCAGTTAACTATGCCACGGTCTGACGAGAAATTGTCTTTACTTATGATGAGTTAACATCTCAGATATTCTCAGGAGTAACATTGGTCTGACGGGAAATTGTCTGTAATGAGTAAATATTTTCAGATATCCCCAAGGAGTAACATTGGTTTGACGAGACATTACCTTTAATAAGTGAACATCTCAGATATCCCCAAAGAGTAACAGTAGTCTGACGAGAAATTGTTCTTAATGAGTAAACATTTCAGATATCCCCAAAGACTAACACTGCCACGGTCTTACGAGAATTTGTCTTTACTGAGCATGAGTAAACATCTCGGATATCATTCCCAAAAGTAACATTAGTCTGGCGAGAAAAATATACTAAATGAGTACCGGTAAACATATCCACAAGGAGTAACACTGGTCCAACGAGAAATTGTCTTTAATGAGTAAACATCTCAGATATATCCAAGGAGTAACACTGGTCTGACGAAAAATTTTCTGTAATGAGTAAACATATCAGATATTCCCAGTAGCAAAATTGGTCTGACAAGAAATTGTATTGAATGAGTAAACATATAAGATATCCCACAGGAGTAACACTGGTCCGACGAGAAATTGTCTTTAATGGGAAAACATCTCCTTCCACGGAGTAGCACTGGCCGTCTGAGAAGAAATTGTCTTTTATGAATAAACATCTCAGATATCCGAAAGGAGTAAAATTGCCACGGTCTGACGAGTTATTGTCTGAAAGGAGTAAACATTTCAGAAATGCCTATGAGTAACATTGGTCTGACGAGAAATTGTTTTTAATGAGTAAAAACTCAGATTTCCGTTGTAGTTGGAGAAAGAGTTAACCAAAATATGACCATATTAAAAGTATCCGTCCAGATAAGATTAGTCTACTTATAGATTATCGTTGGTTATCTCAACGAGATTGATTTTCTCGCTTGAGCCGGTACGGCGAAAGCGAGAAAAGCAATCGAGTTGAGATGACCAATGATAATCTGCTTATCGCTATTTTACCTATGAAGACGTTGTTACTTTCGTTGACAACGGGCACGTGCGTCCTTAGTTTCTAGCGATAATTTTCATATCACTCGACTCCGTTTTCATATCACTCGACTCCGCTGAGAACGGAAATTATCAGTCAGCAAGATCAAAGGAAAAATTCGTAAAATAGCGATAATACAATTTACTACTTAGATGCTGCCTGTTAAGATGAGTCTTAAATTAAGGTAACGGATGTGTCATTATTTAAACCATACAATATCATAATTTCAATATTATTTTTACCTTTCTAGTTTTTATTCATAAACTTTTTTTCAGGTTCGTTTTTCAAAACCTTTTAGATTATAATTGGAAGTATGCTGAAAATGAAGAGAAAAACAACTAAACGTGAAAAAGTACATTCGAAAATGTAGCCAATTGTCAATCTCAGTTCATATACTAGTTTTATATGTCTCGATTAAAACGATGAATACGATCTAGGTCCGTTTCTAAAACAGGCTGCTGTTCAATTGAAGCTTAACACATATTCCCTTTTTCTTGTTGAGTCATATTGAGGTCTTCTTCAACATGCACGCCGTAACCAGGGCGTTGGATGGTTATGAAAAACAAAACTGTGCACAATAAATGAATATTAAATACTCGTTTACGCCTAAAAAGTGTACAACAACACCAAAATTATAAAAAGAAAGAAAAAGTAAATGCAAGTTCGGATAACAGATATCCTTCATTGCTATGATGCAATATGAATCGTATCAATCTATGCTGATTTTCCTAAACAAATCTTGAATGTAGTACAAATCAAAAACCGAACCATGCTGTATAATTTTAAAATCACGCAAAATAAGTATTTACAATGGAGGCAGTGTATGTATGCATCAAAAATGCAACTAATGGTAATAGTCAAGTCGACTGAGAGGAGGTCTGGCTTACATTCATAGTCACTACGATGGCCGTTCATACGTTTGTAATTGGCTGTTTTGACTCATCAACATACTGTTTACGACATTTATGAATACATAGTATTTGTAGTCTTGCAAATAACATTGCAAAATATGGTGTACCGGTAGAGTGAGTGTTAAAAGTTTGGGTATGCAGTATTTGCTTACAAGTCAAACATGGTTTGTTCTGGTAATACTCGCAAGAGCCTGTTGATAGAAATAAGAAGATGTGGTATGATTGCCAATGAGACAACTCTCCATCCAAGTCACAATGTGTAAAACAGCAAGCGCGGATGAGTATTTATACATCCAAAAGAAAATGAAAGGATATCCAAACACCATAATATTGAATAAACATTTAAGAGCAAGGATATAATAAACATATGAAAGCTCTCTCACAGGCAAACAACCCATAATTGAGCCTGTTTTAGAGGATAAACAGTCAGCCCTCACCAGAAAGTTTTAAAAGCTTTGTGGCCTATGGAAAGCCAGTACGGATTACTTGGGGAAGATCTTGGATAGTTTAGGATGGATTTCTTTTTCTTCCCAATTTTCGCGGATAAGGTTTGACATTTTTCAAATTTAAGATGGCAACTCAGCACAAATTTTCTCTTTGCATTGTAGAAGTTCATCTCGACTTATGTTGTTAGAATGAGAGAAACCTCTATTAAAGCCTTTTCTTCTGTAGCCGCGATTTTTTAGGTGAACGCGAAGTTCTCGTTATCACGTTGTCACAGTATCATAGATGGAGCAAATCTTTTTTTATTCTGACGACCTGGCTGTAAGGAATACTCTTGGTGCAGTGTTTTAGAGGACAACTCAGGAGAGATAGACATTGATGTTTGTCTTTGGGCTTGCAAAGCAAACCTGTAAATATGAATCCATCCTCACTTGTGTAGCAGTGCCAAGGAATGTGATCTTAAAGGCAGTTCTTGTTCAGTATTATCCCATTTCATGTCAATATGGCAATGAATCGTAACAATGATAGAGGTTGATAAAGAGATGTAATGAGAATTCGCTGTTCTAATTTGCCCATAAAAATATTTGCATAGGTCGGGGCCATCTTTGTTCCCATTGCTGTTCCACTAACCTGGATATAGTGTTCACCATTGAATGTGAAATTATTGCATTTCAATACCTATGTTAGAAGCTGGACTAAACATTCAACTGGTGGTGGGTGTGGGTGCTACGAGAGTTCCAGACTTCCATACAGGCGTCAATACCATCTACATGGGGGATGTTAAAATACAGATAGGTAGCGTCAAACGAGACAAGGATTGTTTCAGGTGGACGAGTGTTCAAGGACCCCATATTCTTATGTGTTGTATGTGGTATGTAGGATGTTATTTTTTCTACGCGTGGTCTTAGATGCAAATCAATAAATTCTGGTAGTTTCTCTGTAGATAATAGGTGACTCTGGTCGCAGCATATTATACAACCTTCTTATTCACACTTGCGCACGAGTTGACGTCTTTTTGTGAATGGTAATTCGGGGTAATTAAATACTTTTGTGTTTTTGTATAGGAAAATACACATTAAAAGCCTCTTTAATTGAAGGAAGTATTAGTTACGATTTAGATAAATTTATAAAAGCGGAATACAGAAATTATATTTCGCTATTAGCAGTCAGTTTGGTTCAATTTTGTCAAAATAAGTTCAAATATGTGTGACATCACTGATGTATTATTCATGCGACCTAACCTTGGAAACGGATCGCGCGTGTGCTCAGCATGTCCAGGCCGGTGCATAAATGTCAGATAAAAAGTGAAACTAGACTATACAGGTTAATATGAAAATGAGATAAAAATAGATTGGGTCTTATAAGCATACCTGTCTATTTTTATTTTATGTATACCTGTCTGTTTATATTTACAATTACAACGGGGTCTCATGTAGTAACTGCAACTATAGGTCACCGTACGGCCTTCAACAATGAGCAAAGCCCATACCGCATAGTCAGCTATAAAAGGCCTCGAAATGATAAATGTAAAACAATTCAAACTAACAGCCTAATTAATGACCTTGTGCAATGCCAAGATACAGGTATCGACAGATTGTAGATCCATGAAAGTGCATATGTATATAACAATAATATTTGGTTTGCTTTTAATTTACTGATAACAAAATCAATATTAATTCCAATAAAAACAATATTCAAAGATCTAATTACAGTGTTGAATTGGTAACCTTTTAGAATAAGTTTATTTAAAGGTTCGATAAGTTTACCAGGATCGTTTCTAAATTTCCGGGCACGGAAAACAACGTTTCGGCAACAAAGTTTATCGACAGGTTGTAGATATCCCTATGGGCACTAATTGTGCCCCTTTAATAGCAGACTTGTTTTTGTACTGTTACGAGTCACAGTTTATGACTAAACTCAGTAAAGACCCGTCGAAATTGCATTTAATTGATAAATTCAACAACACTTACCGTTATCTTGGTGATATTTTTTCGTTAAATAATCAAGAATTTTCTCAATATACTGCTGAAATTTACCCCAAGGAACTTACTTTAAATAAATCAAATTCAAACGGTAATAACTGTCCTTTCCTAGATTTAGATATTTCGGTTTTAAACGGGAAACTCCACACTAAAATTTACGACAAAAGGGACGTTCGCTATTCCCGTGTCTGTTGTGACGTTTTTGATTTTAACGAACGTAATCTATGTATTACTGGTAAATTATTAAACCAGGGATATCGTTACCATAAATTACTTAAAACCTTTACTAAATTTTTCCATAGATATAAAGATTTGGTTTTGAAGTTTGGTTGTACCTGTAGAAAACTTATTTCAAACGGGATAGCACATCCTCATTTTTACGGAAATGTTGTTAACCGTGCCCGGAAATTTAGAAATGATCCTTGTAAACTTATCGTTCCTTTAAATAAACTTATTCTAAAAGGTTACCAATTCAACACTGTAATAAGATCATTGAATATTGTTTTTATTGGTATAAATATTGATTTTGTTATCAGTAAATTAAAAGCAAACTAAATATTACTAGTATGTTTTATACATATACACATTCATGGATCTACAATCTGTCGATACCTGTATCTTGGCATTGCACAAGGTCATGTTTTCTCTGACTGTTTATAACGTCTTTACACTAAATCCACTGGATGTTGGATGTGTACGGATTGATAATTTAGTCTTAAATGCATGATTTTTTATCAGTTGTTAGTGGCTTTAAACTAGCTGTCAGATAACTGCGAGTACTCTCAGATCTGTTCCTAGTGTCTTTTGTTGTTTGGATGTACAAGTACCCTGCCACGTCCACTTGTATTTTGTCCATCTGATGAGTTAAGCCTTTTTCAACTGAGTTTTATAGTTCTTTCTTATGTTGTACTGTTATATCACTGTCCCAGGTTAGGGGAGGTTGGGATCCCGCTAACATGTTTAACCTGCCACATTATGTATGTATGTGCCTGTCCCAAGTCAGGAGCCTGTAGTTCAGTGGTTGTCGTTTGTTTATGTGTTACATATTTGTTTTCGTTCATTTTTTCTACATAAATAAGGCCGTTAGTTTTCTCGTTTGAATTGTTTTACATTGTCATTTCGGGGCCTTTTATAGCTGACTATGCGGTATGGGCTTTGCTCATTGTTGAAGGCCGTACGGTGACCTATAGTTGTTAATTTCTGTGTCATTTTGGTCTCTTGTGGACAGTTGTCTCATTGGCAATCATACCACATCTTCTTTTTTATATCTCCGTAAAAATGAGGATGTGCTATCCCGTTTGAAATAAATTGTCTACAGTTACAACCAACCTTCAAAACCAAATCTTTTTATATATGGAAGAATTTAGTAAAGGTTTTAAGTAATTTGTGGTAACGAAATCCCTGACTTAATAGTTTACCAGTAATACATAGATTACGTTCATTAAAATCTAAAACGTCACAACAGACACGGGCATAGCGAAGTTTTCTTTGAGACTAAACAATTTGTATTTTTATGATTTGACATTATACACCCTTTCAACATAGGTAAATATATTTAAATATACACAAAACGTTCACAGTATATATCAACAGATGATGTATTCACTGGAAAAAGTAAAATCTACGGAAACGTCGACCGCCATGCGACGTCCACAAAAAGTGGTCAAAAGTCATCTTTTAAAAATGAGCAAATAAGATATGTTACAAGAATCCATGTAAAATTGTTCTAAAATATTTGAAGAAATAAAACAAAACATCTGTTATTCGATTTTTAAGAATATGAATTTAAGCATGGATGCAATTTGGGTACTCCTCATTACAGTATCATGGATCGTTTGGAGGTCGGTTCAATCCCATTTTTCTCAGTATGATTCAATATGGATTCAAAATTGAATAGGTGTAACAATGTAGAAAAAAGGATACATCTACAAAATAAACACAGAATGGAAACTTTTGTCTGGATCATAAATAAACGTAGGTGAAAAAACTGCCAAAATAGATGCTATTTGGGTACCGTCACGTTATGTACACTGACCATTAAAAATATTTTCTCGAAAATAGTTCCAGAACTTACTTTTATACTTACTAAATATAGTTCCAAACTGTAAGTATTATTCAAACTATTTTACTTTACTTTGCAAATTGTATCACAATCGTTTTAGTCAACAAACCATGTTTTCAATTTATACAGATAGTTATGAACTTATGTGCACTGTCAATACTTAAAAATTTATTATTAGACAAAGTTCATGTGTAGGGGAGACAACTGAGAAAGTCAACAAAATGTCACAAACAACACGTCTCACAGACGGAAGGAAAAGTTTTGAAGTAAAAAAATACACCTTCTCCACCGAAGTCATTCCGAGACTGAGCTGTCATGATCCAGAATGTGAAGAACGTATCGAAAATGGAGTATGTTTTCAAATTAATTATGTCTAGTTTCATTTCCAGAGACAACTTTCGGTTTCCATTGCTACATATAGTTTTCTCCAAATTAATTCATTCAACGATATCATCTTGATTTTGGTCTAATTGTAGTCATTTAAAAACCCTACATGTTACAGTATGATAATTATTATTCAAAGGTCAAAACTAAAAGTCATTAATATAAATTTTAAAATTGTCTACCCAGGTTCAGGGATATCATATAAAGTTTTTATTTAGAAATTATAATTAAATGTTTAAATGATTGCATTGACAACTTTCAAATTGGTGCATAATCCCGAAAATTTCCTATGTCACAAAGCTTTATTATTACATCACAGTATGAGTCGATAGTTTAATGCAGATGGACCTCAAGTCAACTGGTATAACTATATATACTTCAAAAAAAAACTTGAGATTGGTCTATACATCAGTACAAATATATACCTTATCACCATTACCTGGATACCTAGATCTGTGCAACGATCTTAATTCAATGACTTCTTTTATCGCCTAGTGTTAAATTATTCTAAGTCATGTAAGTATCATTTTTCTAAATCAACTTTCAGTTTCCAATACTAATCTATAGTGTACCAGAACATGGTTTCTCTGGCTTTGTTGCCTTCCTGTTGTCAACCTAAGTTTAGACATATATAGGACAAACCAATTGAATATATATATTTATATTATAAATTTTGTTTTGAAGAAATAATTTCATACATTAGTACACTTCACCTTATTGCTTTTACCTGGATAACTGAATCTGTGCAATGACCTTAAGTCATTGGACAAGCATTCAAATAGTTATTTTAATTCATAATTTCTTAAAGCTAATTCAAAACCAACTATAACTAATAAATAATTTTCTTATTTTTCAAAATCTGAATTAATAAGATTATTTTGAACATCATTACTAATTAAGGACATCAAATATTTTTACATATGATATTACAAAAATCCTTTAAAAATAATCAGATACATAAATGGAAATACACTACGTCATTGAATTCAGATTGAAATAGGAAAATAATCCCATGTTGGTCATGCTGTTGTGTAATTAGAAAGGGGAGAAATTAAGTTATCAATATCGTCAGACCATGATTTTAGAATGAGTGAGTTTTAGGAAAAGATTAAAATGGGAAAAAAGAGACACCTTAGGGTGTTCTTGTAGAATATCTCTTCCATGGTACAGATGGAGTGGTTTTTTAAGACAGTGACAGCTATACTCAGATTGATTCAATATTATGCATACATTCCAGGTTCCTTTGAACCTTCAGTAGTGTGGATTTATTATGATTAAGAACAGTTGATTTTTGAATAATGCAATGAAAACACTTAAATAGTCTATTTTATCATATTTCACTGAAAAAAAAAACTACAATATTCATTTTATTCCTGATATGAGCTTACATCAGTTAACTTCTCTTTCTCGAGGTGTGTTAAACGAAGGAGATGTGGGGTAAACTCTTAAGAAATGAATATTCAACTTCACATGTTTATAATTGATTTTTTTTTCAGTTGCCAGTAGTAATTCCAGATGCAAATTTAGTTGCATCAGCAAGGCATTGGAACTTAGATTACCTCCATGATAACATTGGCGATGGAAAGTTTATGACATATTTTTCAAACAGTAAAAAATTCAAATATTATGATGACAAAAAATGTCCAAACATAAAAAGCTTCAAGAAACCAATGGAACAAGAAGAGCTGACATTTGATGAATTTGTAAAAAAAATCAACAAAGGAAAATCAAAAGGACAAAGGTATGAAAATATTTGTTTCCAAAAATATCTAAACAGAATTAAATAGCATTCATAATGTGGTATGATTGCCAGTGAGACAACTATCCACCTAAGTCCAAATGAGCTATATATAAGCAACTTTACAATGTAGGTCACTGCACATGTATCCTTCACCAATGAACAAAATTCATACCATTTAGTCTGCTAAAAGCTTAGACACAAAAAAATGGTTAAACAATTCAAGCGAGAAGAACAACAACCTAATTTATTACAAAACAACAAACGAAAAGCAAATATGACAGACACGAAAAAAATACAACTGAAGTACAGGCTCTTGACCTGGGACAGGGACATAAAACATGTTCACCTAGAATAAAGTATCAATCAGTACACATCCAATGGATATAGTGTAAAGATATCATAATCAGTCAGAAAAAAAGCAAGACCAAAGAATTTGATGTCAACATAAGGCCTTCATTAACAAACAATCATACCAATCATTGCAGTCACAATACAGTCATTGACTTTAATGTGAAATGTTTTAGCGAAAGATAATTGCATATTCCTAAATTTCAACTCTTTTCATATTTGCCGTTGTAATTATTTTCAAGCAAAGTCAGATTACTTTCATTTCCATCCATATTTAATCGGCTACATTGAGGAAAAAAATTATCCTAGTTCTCTGTTATGAGTGCTTAGCATTACAATTACCTTAGCTATTAACACATTATTGAAAATTATGGTAAAATTAGAAAATATCTAGAATTAGTATAATATGACAGGTCAAATTTATATGATTTAGATACATACCCCATTCATATACATGTACACCTTTCTACTAAAATACTAATTAAGTCCTGTTTTTGAAGTTTGCAGAAAAAACCTCAAGTTTCATAACAAATCCGAAATTGAAAATTGAGCTAAAATCCTTATGACTATTCTCATAACAATGATATACAACATTAGTGTACTAAAAACTACTGTTAATTCTACATAGAAAGTTACTATAGGTAAGCACAGGGGTATTTATTTATGATTAATTTCAACATGTATATAATATTATATTTGTTTTTAACCGGATTTTCGAAGGAAATATCGGTTATTAAAATGGTGATATATATGGCGGGCGGCTGCCAAACAGTGTCAGCACAATAACATGAAAACGCTTTAACAAATTTTTTTCAAATTTAAATATGTTGTTTCCTTGGACTTAATGAAGGTCTAGTTCAATTTTCAAGATTTTAGTATTTCTCCTTTTTGAGTTATCGCCATTTTTAATATCCAAAAGTGGAATTTTTAAATATTTTACTCTTGTTATCATGTTATGATTTGTCACAATAAAATTGGAGTGACAGATTTATTTGAAAATTATCTATTTCCTAAGTGGTAATGATTATAAGCTATATCATTAGACATTTTGAAGATTATTACATTATTAATTATTATATATGTAATGTTAGAGTACTATGTTAAACCATAGTTCTGTTCAATTAGATCTGGGAAATATTTTAGCATATGATAATGATTTATTTTCATTATTTATTAGATCTTGGAAATATTTTAGCATATGATAATCATTGGAGTGAAAGATTTATTTGAAAATGTTCTGTTTTCTGATAAGATCTGTAGGACTGTATACTGTGAAAGTACTTTAATTCGTGGGTATCAATTTTGTGGTTTGAGCAACATTTACATGTTCGTGGGTTTTAAATTGTGGATTTTAGTTTTCTAAAAAAATTTGAAAAAGTGAAGCAATTAGAAACGAAGGTTACAAATTGTCTGGATTGATGGAAATTGCAAAGTAAACATTGACCCATGTAAATCATAGTGATCACACTAATTAACCCAGATAGAGTGATCAACAGATTAAAGACCATCAAAGGTGTTAATTAGGCCATAAATTAAACATGTCACCTACAGAAAACAGTAACATAAACAAATGCTATCAACGTATCTTGTATTGTAAAATCATTCTTATCAAAAGCAAGCCCGGCATGAAAAATTATTATTTCTCATACATACGAGAACTAAGAGGATATAAAATGAACACTTTATCATAGCATATCAAAACCGGAAATCTGACATTCATCGATCAACAATATTTTTTATGAGAATTAAAAGTTCAAAAGTTGTACAGTTTAGGTTTTAAAGATTAAATTGGTATAATCCTGCCTGAAGTTGTAGTTCATAGTGAGTTTGCCCTGTTACTACTATCAGATTTGGCGATATTCAATATATTCTCAAACTCATATCAGTTGTCAAACCTACATGGGAATCTTTCCATGTCTTGATTTGGACAACGGTTGTTTTATTTCGTTGGACACTTAAATTCGTGGATATAGTCACCCACGAAAACCACGAAAATTGGTTCCCCACGAATAAAAGTACTTTCACAGTATATAAAGTTTGAAACTTACTAGAAGGACTGTATAAATGAAGTTTGGAATTTATTGTTCATTATTAGACATTTTGTAGATAATTAAGTGTCCCTAAATCATATATATTCGTACCCCTACCGCCTTCAATTTGAGAATGTGCTTTTATCTTGTAAACGGTCGATAAACCATATATATTCTTGTATGGGATAATAAAACAAATCAAATGAAATAAAAGGCGAGTCCCTTGGGGTCAACCCCACCCCCTCCTGTTTAAGAACTTGTAAACGGTCGAGATCCCCACACCTTAACCATATATATTCTTGTATGGGACAATAAAACAAATCAAACGAAATATAGGGGAAGTCCATGAGGGTAACCCCCATCCCCCTTCTATTTGATAACTTGTAAACAGTCAAGATCCCCACCCCAAAACCATATATATTCTTGTATGGGACAATAAAACAAATCAAATGAAATATAGGGGAAGTCCATGGGGGTAACCCCCAACCCCTTCTTTTTAAAAACTTGTAAACGGTCTAGATCCCCACCCCTAAACCATATATATTCTTGTATTGGACAATAAAACAAATCAAATGAAATATTGGTGGAGTCCCCGGGTTCACCCCATCCCCTTCTTTTTGAAAACTTGTAAACGGTCAAGATCCCCACCCTGAAACCATATATATTCTTGTATGGGACAATAAAACAAATCAATTGAAATAAAAGGCGAGTCCCCTGGGGTCACCCCCACCCCCTCCTGTTTGAGAACTTGTAAACGGTCGAGATCCCCACCCCAAAACCATATATATTCTATGGGACAATAAAACAAATCAAATAAAGTATAAGGGAAGTCCATGGGGGTAACCCCCACCCCCTTCTTTTTAAAAACTTGTAAACGGTCTAGATCCCCACGCCTAAACCATATATATTCTTGTATGAGACAATAAAACAAATCAAATGAAATATTGGTGGAGTCCCCCGGTTCACCCCACCCCCCTTCTTTTTGAAAACTTGTAAACAGTCAAGATCCCCACCCGGAAACCATATATATTCTTGTATGGGACAATAAAACAAATCAAATGAAATAAAATGCGAGTCCCCTTGGGTCACCCCCACCCCCTCCTGTTTGAGAACTTGTAAATGGTCAAGATCCCCACCCCAAAACCATATATATATTCTCCTATGGGACAATAAAACAAATCAAATGAAATTTAGGGGAAGTCCCCTGGGGTAACCCCGACACCCTTCTTTTTGAAAACTTGTAAACGGTCAAGATCCCTACCCTGAAATTTAGGGGAAGTCCCCTGGGGTAACCCCGACACCCTTCTTTTTGAAAACTTGTAAACGGTCAAGATCCCTACCCCGAAACCATATATATTCTTGTAGGGGACAATAAAACAAATCAAATGAAATAAAAGGCGAGTCCCCTGGGGTCACCACCACCCCCTCCTGTTTAAGAACTTGTAAACGGTCGAGATCCCCACCCCTAAACCATATATATTCTTGTATGGGATAAAAAAACATTTCAAGAAGATTTGAATGACATACAGGGTCAATGCATATCACAAACCAATTTGTACATAAATTGAATAAATATAGGGTTCTTTGAAATGCTTAATCTAAACCTGTATTTCTTTTCATAATTAATAAGATAATACCACATTGAGATCCAAAGGGTCCTAAATTAAACTTTTGTTTAATTTCATCAAAAATTGAATTCTTTGGTTCTTTGATATGCTGATTCTAACAATGTTTGAGTGTTAAATCATATCTAATTTTAGAGAACTTAGTCATCACTGGTTGTTGTTATTATATTATTGATTATAATTTGAAAAATTGCATCATATCTTATTTTAGAAAAATTTTATCCAGTTTGAGTTATTTCCCTTTGCACAGAAAATATTATGGATAAAATTAACCTGTGTTTCATTTCAACATAAATTAAATATATATAGGGTTCTTTCAAATGCTGAATCTAAACCTGTATTTAAATATTGGATTTTTGGGCCCAGTTTTCAAGTTGGTCCAAATCAGGGTCCAAAATTAAACTTTGTTTGATTCAACAAAAATTGAATTTATGGTGTTCTTTGAAATGCTGAATCTAACCATGTATTGAGAGATATTGGATTGTGGGCTCCTTTATCAAATTGTCCACATTGAGGTCCAAAGGGTCCTAAATTAAACTTTTGTCTGATTTCATCCAAAATTGTATTCTTGGGTTTCTTTGATATGCTGATTCTATATGTACTTAGATTTTGGATATTGGACCATAATAGGTAAATGTCCAATTTCAAATATTTCAGTTCTTTGACCACATTCATTTTGTGTCTCAAACCTATGCTGTGTCAAATATTCAATCACAATCCAAATTCAGAGCTGTTTTTAGCTTAAATGTAGTGTCCATACTTGTTGAACTGTTCAGGGTTTGACCTCTGCAGGAAAATCCGGTTTGCTGTAACTCTGACAGCCTCTTGTTATGTATTAGATACACCTTGAGGGCGCTAGCCCGAATGGGTGTGTCTAATTTACACCAAGATAATTATTATCAGTGCAGAATGATAGTTTTCAATAATTTAGATGGGGGGGGGGGTCTTTATGCAATTTGAACATATGTTTTTGAAAAGCATGATAAATGCAGGGTATCAAATTTCAGTTAATGACATCTTGGTGTAGTCAAACAGTAAATATCTATTACGGTTTGTTTGTATTATTTTTTTGTAGATTGTACTTACAACAGACATTAAATGAGACAGTTGGAAAGAACATTGTTTCAGACTTTCTTGGATTTAACTGGAACTGGGTAACAGCTCAACAGAAAAAGAATAGTTTTGGCCCTCTTACAAATAACATGTTACTAATAGGCCAAGAAGGTATATCCAACGTTTTGTTCCTTATAAGTTCCCAATTTAACTTGTACAACTTTTGAATGGAAACAAAACAGGCCATACAAAACAAAATAATTTGGTAAAATATCTTTTTACCAAGGAAAGAATAGATTTCGTTAACTAACTCCATAAATGGCTGCTATTTTTATTTCCTGTGCTGCTCAGGAGATTTGTATATGTTCTTTCTCAATACCAATTTTATAATGATATAAAGAATAGTATTTAAGTCACAATTTGTACTAGCTAGCTTGCTTGCTTGTAGGTGATGCCACCATTGCAATTCCTAATGAATTTTTAAAAATATTTTAATCGAGATGGAAAACCAATGCCAATGAGAAATTTTATTGGGCGTTAATAATCAGTTATGCTTCTTGGAAATTTCATGACACATTTGGATACAAATTTATTTGAAAGGATCTTTATCAAGTTCAAAAATGTTTTGGGTAGTTAATGCCGTTGAAAATAAAATTGCTTGAAAATTGAAAATTTGCATTGTAAATATTCTTATGACTGCTAACTGGATGTTTAACAAGCCACAATCAATCAATGCTCGATGAATGTAAACCCTATTTACAAATACACTCAAGTACTATTGAGTAAGTTCAGAAGATACATGTAGGTTTTTTTAATTGCCTTGAAAAAGAAGATAGCTTTTATTATTTTACCTCCAGAAGTTGGGACTATAATGCAATCACCTTGTTCATCTGATCCTGTCCGTTTGTCCAAAAGATATTTCTTTCACACTTTTCTCAGGAACTACTGAAAAAAAATTTGACAGCAGCTTGACAGGGATGAGTTGTAATGTTTTAGTGCTTTTTATACGACTGCAAAAAAATTTGCAGTGTAAGGGAAGAAATTCAAACACAACATTTTGAATTACCTCCCTTACACTGCTTTTAAATTATGTATAAAGAAATGTTGTATTGTCTTGATGTGATTAGCTGTCAATTTATTTTTAGAAGTTACTATTTTAAAAATGCTGATGAAGGTGATTTAATTTTAGCCATGATTATGTATGTCATTTTCTATTTGAAGACTTTTATGATGTATTTAAATGGGTTATTATGGTTGCAAACTCCATTGGAAATTTAAATTAAGATTATGACCATATCTTGAGGAATAGAATTTTTTGGAAAAGGGAGGGGAGGTTAAAAAATTGGGGGAGGGGGACAATTCTCAAATTTCAGAATTTTTTTTTTCAAATATTTTTTTTTTTGCAAAAAAAAATGGGGAGGTAAATACATTTTTTTGGGGGGTCTTTTGCAACAGCATAGTGTATTGCACAAAAGCAAAAAAATGAATATAAATTCAAATCACATAACCAATTCTAGTTCTTTGACTACAGTTATTCTGTGTCAGAAACCTATTATGTGTCAAATATTTAATTACAATCCAAATTCAGACCTGTATCAAGTGCGAATGTTGTGTCCATTTTTGCCCAACTTTTCAGGGTTGGACCTCTGCGGTCGTATCCAGCTGCGCTCGGCGAAGCAATTTATTGTATTTGTCAGACACCTACTTCCTGTTTTCCAAACTTTGAATTATGATGGTAAGTTAGCCTGACAAAGAGTGCAAACCTTGTTCATGGAAATGAGTGTTAAAAAAAATGATGAGAGTGAATACATGTATGTGTATAGCACTTATATATATTTTATACATGTATATTTGTTTAAAAATTAAGTGTTCATTGTAGGAAACATTACTCCAGTCCATTATGATGAACAAGAGAATTTCTTTGCACAAGTATATGGGTATAAGAGATTTATTTTATTTCCACCAGAGGAGTTCCCCAACTTATATCCACATCCTACCTATCATCCATGTGACAGACAAAGTCAGGTTTGTAGAGAAACATTCCCAATATGATATATGGAGACAATCAATTATTTCGTATCTATCCTTAATTTTCCTTCAGAAATGTTTCAATGTTTTATTTTACAAAAAGTTATATACTAAGTTTTCCATCTGCTTGTATTTTAAAGGAAAGTCTGCAATTTTTTACTTATCATCTAAATATGTTCATCTTAACATAAAAAACACATTCACAAAGTTTTAAATTTATATTCTTTCTTATAACGGAGAAAATCAAGTATTTGTAACTTTTTTGGTTGACCTACGTCACTGGGTTGTGATGTTTTAACCCGATTTGTTGAATCATGGGAAAAAATAAAATCTGTTAAAGTTTTAATTGCTTATCAGAATTTTACGTAATTAAAAGCGCACAGATGACCGTTGGTCGTAGTTAATAACCACAATATAAGAATGAAAGAAAATGAATATGTGTGTACAGTTTTGTATTGATTGAATAAAACTTCCTATATGAAGTTATCTAAATATAAATATTTTCGAATTAATTTCATAAATTATTGTTGAGATTTTTCATAAAATATCTGTTGAACATTTTGTCTGATATTAAACTGAAAATATTTTACGCTTTATTTACCGTTATAACTTTGGTAACTAGTTCAAGGCAAAATATTTGTGAACAGAGTGTGTATTTTATTTTGTAAAGTCATTGTTTATTTATCGATTTGAGGAGAATTCGTTTGAACTTTACCTTGCAGCAATTTAGCCTCAGGCGTACACAGGTGTGAATGTTGTCATTTTGAATGGATTAACAGAAAGAGTATAGCGTGTTTAATACACCAAGCTGAAATACCCGATGACAATAGAGAAACAATAATTAAAATGTATAAATAAATTCAAAATAAACATTCAATTTTTAATTCGAAGTGTATTTTAAAATGAAACAATTTTCGATTACGCTCTATGCAGTTAGCATAAAATTAAAATATGAAGTTAAAAGAAAATTAATTTAACATTTCCCAATTAATAATTGCACATCTGTTTAATTTACTTTACCGAATTCTTTAACTTGTATTTAAATCTGGCGATGTTTAAATGCTAACAATCGTAAAACTATCGCAATTTAAAAGTTTTATTGAAAAATACAATAGTACAACATGCATGATTTTTTATCTTCTTTTAAAATTTCATTCCTATATAATTAAATTCAACCAACAACCTCTTAGAATAATTATTTGTGAAAAGAATGCCAATTATCATTTATTGCATTCATTATAAATCTAAGCTATTAAAATAATTGTTTATTCCGTCTGAAATTTTATTTTCTTTTTTCTTTTGATCTGTTTTTGAACCCCCAAAAAAAAAATAAATGAATAAAAAAAACTGTCGTTCACTACCTACATGTACATATGCATATTTTTTTGGCATGGTCATTCAAAGGAAATCTGCAAACATTTTTACGTCACCTAGGACCACTGAATGCTCAGAAGACCTTGATTGACTTGCTAGTCATTTTTTGCAGTTCATAGTTGCTCTCTATATTTGTTATAGTTTCTAGAGGTACGCAAAAATGGATAACAAACATTAGTTTTCCTAGATATGACAATATTTCTTATAAAAATACATTTTTAACTTTTCAACTAAAGTTTTATGACAATTTGACAATTTTTATTGCAAAAGGTATACAATATGTGACTTTTTATCCATGACCTCTTTTTCTGCATTTGTTACTTGCAAAGCAAAATTTGTCTTCATACATCAATGCTTTTATATTTTCCGCTGATCAGAAAAAAAAACTATGGCATAAATAAATTTCATGTATAATTCTAACAGTGCTTACAACAAACTATCAAAGTAGCTTCGAGGTTCCTAGAAATATTTTTCCCTTTGTACAATTTTTTTCAATTTTAAATTTTCATTCAACAATTTATTAATCCTTATAAAAATAGTGACATTAGACATAGAATCTTCAATAAATTAATGTTGATAGTGAAGATAAGCAGATAAGTGCTGCATTACTTTATATCTACATGTTTGCCAATCGACAAAAGCGCTGTATTTGCGTCAATAAAAGTTCGTTTTTTTTTTTCAAAAAAGTGTCCACAGTTACCCGGTATGCAAAAACAGTATTTCTTAAACAAAAATTTCCAAAGGTCATGTTTATAAATGATTTTTTTTAACTTATTTTCAGCAAAAACTAGTGGATAATGAATATCAGAATATCATTCATTAACAGGTGGAATTATAATTTCAAACACGCACAAGATCAACAACGTTCATTATGTTTTTTCAGACTCAGCACAAAAATTAATACAAGTTGTACACAGGATGTATATTACAGCTGATAGTTTTATGGTACAATAAATGTTACCTGTGCACACCTGGTACTCAATAAAGAGGCCATGCATGGACCTGTATTATATAATTGTGTATTACGAATTTTTAGTTGACGGGATGTCACCGGAATACCTAACGAAATCTGTTGCTCTGACACGACCTCCATCAATAATTTATCCAGTCTGACATGCCTGTAATCAATTCGATAGGAAGCCGAAACATTTATTTAGAAGATGTCGTAAATAGAAAAAAAACTATCAATTTTACAACGAACATACTAGGGTCTTACGTTAATCTGTAAAAGCATCTTTATAAGTGACCGATCTAAATTGATCCCGTATCAATTTAATATTACGTAAAGCTTAGTTAAAAAAGCAATTTTAATAAAACACACCATATATGAAAAAAAATGAGATGTCCGATATTCCGATATTTACATATCAATAACCTGGGAATATTATACTATATCAACATATTAATTTATGTCCCAACTAAAACATTGTTCCGTGTCTATTTCAGAGTAAAAAAAAAATATCCTTGAACTTTATTAATTCAACAATTATCATGTCTTCATGTCTGAATACAGAACTATTCTTTACATATACCAATGCACTTTATATAAAAGAGACTTACAAATGAATCTTTCGTAATTCAGTGACTGTTACAAGAACACTGAATTTGCTCTTTATAATTGAAATGTCGATAGCTGTTGAATATCAGAATAAAAATGTTATTTATTGTATAACTTTATTAATTCAAAAATTATCTTGTCTAAATACGGAACTATTCTTTATATAAACCAATGCACGTATATAAACCAATGCACTTTATAAAAAGAGACATACTAATGAATCTTTTGTGAGTCAGTGACCGTTACAAAAACACTGAAAATGCCTTACTTATAATCGAACCTTTATTTCCTCATCAACTTTATTATTTTTTAATCAACGTGATCTCATCATTTAAGGATTTGACTACATTATAGCTATATATAACTGCTAGGTTATTTTGTTATTAAAATAGTATAATTACCATTAAATTTCCCTCGAAACAAGTTTTCTCAAAATGGTCTTCACACACCAATTTGTGCTTGTGAAAGATGAAACTATTTGATGTAAGGTTAAGGTTGCACAACCATGTCTGATATAATTCTGTCTTTTTTGTGGGATCTGGAAAACTATGTAGACTTTTGCCGTAACCTTGTCGGACAGATCAACCGTACGCTTGACAAGACATTTTGACACTGAATGACGACTATACGGTAATACCCGATTGATGATGGGGAGTTTTTAACGAACGGTTGGTAAATCGCCGATTCGTTTGAAACTTTGTGGTTTTTAGATATCACGTGATTTTTCTATCGGGAATGCCGGTAAGATGGTGGCATGTCGAAAACTGATAGTTAATTTCAGAAATCGATTTTGAACTCTTTAAATGGAGAATAAAACTTTAATATTTATGATAATGTGATTTTTTATGCTTAAAGAACAACATATCAGTTTTTCATTTTTTTGCGGAGTTTCCCTTTAAAACCAAACTTTCATTTCATGCACATGTGCTAAGGTGGCATTAAGACACCCAAAATTAGTGAATAAGTCTATCATTTTGACCTCTATCCAATCAAAATATCTCCATGTGATGCTTACATTATGGGAAATTTACATTTAATTATTTAAATTGAGGCTTATTGGAAGTTACTTCATAAAGGCAAAAAGTCATTTTTAGAAATATGGATAAACAAACAATTATAAAAATGTATGGAGCACAAATTTAAGTTCCAGCTTTAAATATCTTATGATGTTTTGATCATTCAGGTTGATTTTGATGAGCCAGATTTTGAAAAATTTCCAAAGTTTCGAAATGCCTTTGGTTTTGAGACAGTAGTTGGTCCTGGTGATGTCCTTTATATCCCTATATATTGGTAAGTTTTTTTAGCTTTAGTATTGATTCATGAAATACATAACAATGAAAGGCTTTTTCAAATCCTTTCAAAGTAAAGTTTTTACAGTTTGTTTTTACTTTTAAACTGTTTAATCTGAGTTGAGACGAAGTTACTGTAACGTTGATTCTTATATCCCTCACAAGGGCACCAAGGCTTCCAAAACGGTCATATATTCCGAACATTTGTATAATGTCCAGTAAAAGTCCAGCTGGGCAAAGCATGAAATGGTCATCTACTTTTTAGTTTTCAAGGCTTTCTTAAGAGACGGTCATTTTAACATAATTCGCGATCTTTTTGACCCAACCTTTTGCCCTTAACAGCCACACATTTCCGGTCATAAAAGTGACATGATCATTAAGTACTATCAAAACAACCCCTACTTTATTACCTTCTCATTTTAATCAAGGCTAATTAATTGTCGAACAGCTGAAATTTACCTGTTCAGGTGACAGGTAAACTATTTTGAACCGGACATTAATCGGTATTTTCAAAGAGAAAGTTATTTTCTTACATTTAAGCGGTTTACATAAATTAATTTAGTCAAAAAGATTTAAATTATCAGAAATACGTTTACAAATATGATTTGATGAAAAAATTAAAAAGATGAAAATGAAAAATCGTCATAACCACGTTGTTTGAACCAGAGACATGCTGGTGTGAAATTTAATTATGCATCCTAATTTCTTCAAAAAATGCTTAAATTGTCATTGATACTTTTATCTCACGTTTATTTCGAATATTTTCTTGAAGAAATAATGTAGAAAGAGCTACTTACACTCATTCATGCTTTGCAAACGTACACGGAATTAAAGTATCCGTCTCTGGTCCATGTTTTACCACGGTACCTCGAATGACCGAATAACACCGTTATTATCCGAATAACACTTGTAATGACCGAATAACACTTGAAATTTTAATATTAGCACATATTGGTGACTTTTAAACATTGATTATTAAATAATATTATATTATAAGTGTATTTTATAACTTAAAAATGATATATAGAAAGCAGGTAAGTTCATAAAGATCATTATAAATATAGAGTGTACATCCAACATGGAGACCAATGAAAACACAATGGAAGAATAAAAGAATGATTGCATATGCATTCAAAGAGAAATGCTATGAAAATAAAGTATTAATTTATGTACTGTATATACATAGTATTGTCCAATAATTGTTTTTCAGTAAGGTTTTGAAAAGTTAACAAGTACATCAAAGCCATGAAATTACTCCAATCACCTATTAGTTTTCTTAACGATTTACTCAATATTGAATGAAACGTAATTCAGAATTTTCACATATTTAATTTAAAATTTAATAAAAAAAATTGATTATACTTGATTGTTTTATAATAAAAACAAAGCAGCTGAATGGATGATTCATATGTATGTTGTAATAACATTTTCTCAAAAAGGAATTAAAGATTTTCAGAAATAAAAGTAAGAAAAAAATAATATTCAAGTATTGACGTTTTAATTTTTTTATTGCTATGTTCATCCATTTTAATACATTAAGTAAGTTTAATAATGAAATATTTGGTGCCAACTAGATAATTTAATTGTGATAATGCCAAGTTCCCAATAATCAAATTATTTATTACCTTACAATTCTATTATATTGTTAATTAGATTGTTGTTTACTGACACGTGCCCATTACATAATTAATCATTAAATGATAATGAAATTATATTACGGTATGGACACTCTGGCTGCATTAAACAGGCTTGTGACTATCTTGGTATACCAAGGCTGCATTACCAAAACCAATAATAATAATAAAAAAATAAAGAAACACAAATAAATATTTATAACTATATACAATATATGTACATCCTAACTATATCTTCTGTAAAAGGGTAATAAGCTTCATTGTTTCACAAAGAATTTTGATTATTTAAAATATTATTTTTTCTTCAGAAAATAAAAATAAAAAAAAGTGTATTTAAACTTATTTGGTATGAGGTTTTTCCTGTTTAATAAAATACGTTTTTTGGCAAAATTTTATTGTAAAAGAAAAAATGTATGAACTTCTGCCTAATTTATGTACCTTGTTTCTGATTATGATAGAAATAATAAAGGAATTAATAAACCACATTGAGTTTTTCAGAATTAAAATCCATGTAACCATGTCTTTTCAGACTGGTTAAGTTATATTTTATATTTGTAATATTATTATAAAAAAATACCCTCTCCCCTTTTAAATTTTACACACCCTAGATGTAGAGTATTAAAGTATTATCAGTTTCACCCCAAGAAAGTATTCATTTTTAATAACATAATCTTAGCAGTTAATCAAAATGAAAATCTTACTGTCTATAAATAACAATGAAATGTAACTGTTTCTTGGAAAAGGGTTTCCAATTTTCCGCCAAAAAGCACATGGCTTTCAACAAATGTAAACAAAGCATTCAATTTGTGATCATGGATTACAGCTTTAATTAGTTTAATTTGGATATAGATATTCAATTAAAGGTACAGTCAAGCATTGTTTTTACTTTCTTGACATCATAACAACAGACGATCTGAAATATACTGTGAATATATATATTCAGTGACCAGAACAGAATTTTGAACTCTGCTACGGAAGTCGAAGTTACATCATGCTTTTTGTCCATAATCGATAAAACTGTCAATTTTCATAATACCCGAGACAATTATTATTTTTTTTTTTGAAATATTTCAGTAAATTAACGATGTCAAACACGATTTCAAAAGGTAAAATTTATACTTCAAAGGTTTACACTCTTTATTTTCACGGAGATATTTTAAAGCTGTGTCAGGCTATAATATTTATCATTTTTGTATTATGTAATCAAGTCTTGAATGTTGTTCTATCTAATCAACTTTGTTGTAAAATCAGAGCGTTGCATCTAATAATGATCAATTATCAGTCCAATGAGGTTAACACACATAAAATTTTTACACATAGCGATGCATTGCGGCCGAATTTTATGCGTGAAGCGGTACCATAATGCATGAATAGCCTAGGAAAACACTAAGCAATCATTCTGTTATTCTTCCCATAGTGATTCCCTTGGTCGCCATGTTGGATGTACACATTATATTTATAATGATCTTTATGAACTTACCTGCTTTCTGTAAATCATTTTTAAGTTATAAAAAACACTTATTATATAATATTATTTAATAATCAATGTTTAAAAGTCACCAATATGTGCTAATATTAAAATTTCAAGTGTTATTCGGTCATTACAAGTGTTATTCGGATAATAACGGTGTTATTCGGTCATTCGTGTTACCCTGTTTTACCATAGTCACGATAAAATCCGTATTAGATTTAAAATGAAAGTAAAGTTTTGACAATGTTATTTTGCAAAAATAAAGTGTCTAAGGCGGATATAAGTACGCTGATGTTGCACACTTCGAATGATGCACTGCCAATTTAACAGTTTATGTCAGAACTTCGAATTTGAATCAAAGAAAGTTTAATATCGTTTTTTCTTTAATGTCAATCATTGGGATAGCCAACTCGGCAACTGATTACCATAATTGCCTTTTGTTTATTTAGTCTTAAGGGGTTAAAATGGGGATAACATATAAAATGTCCGGCTGGCTAAAAATAATTATGGAAGCCCTGAAGGGCACATATCAAAACTATACTGCTTTTAAAACAATTGTACAAAGTCTCATATTTTCAGAAAAGTCAATTATTTTGGAAAGTTTATGTTAGTTTCATCAAAATTATATCTATTTATAAAAATAAGAAGATGTGGTATGATTGCCAATAAGACCAAATGACATAGAAATTAATAACTTTACATTGAATATGGTTAAATGATAGATAGATAGATAGTACACAATTTACTGTTTGTAAACAAAAACAAAAATTATGCAAGGGAGATAATTTCAAATAAAAATATGCTGTTACATATACTTTTGTTTAATACCATGATTACATTACTGCTAGATAGGTAGCATCATGACAAAATTAATTTTAAGGGTAAACTGGCTTTAGTTTCTACTTAAAAAGGCATAATTTGAGATGTGATGATGATTGCATACATATTTCAGGTGGCACCAGGTTGAATCTATACCAAATGAAGGACACACTATTTCTGTCACATTCTGGTACAAGGTAAGAATATAAAGATGTGTCATCATCAGAAATGGTCGAATATTTTTTTCTGAAAATGGGTATGTACCAGTAGGTTAAACATAACTTTTTGTGTAATTATTTTTAAAGGACTTTGCAATATATGAAAGAAAAAAATGCTAAAAGACTTAATTCTCTATAAACAAAATTTTGTAAACACACTCTAAATTTGTTTGCCTTCAGAATTTTCTGAGAATAACTTGTAACTTGTAAACAAAAATATTTACTAATTACTAAGTCGATGCTTTTATTTAAAATTTTATGGTTGATTTCAATTTACATATTAAAACCAAATATTTTGTGTATAACCTTTAATAATTTTTTTTTATTCTTTAAATTTTACGCTTTATTGCATATCTGCATATTTATTGATTCCAAAAACAATATTTCCTAGATTTTACAGTATTCCAGTGTGTCCAGGGTGCTAATCTTCAAAGGCCATATTAGTGTATTAAAACTGAATTTAAAAAGGTCACATTTTTATGTAAATGAATTGGATAAATGCATTTTTTTAGTGATAAATAATTTGAAAAGATGGAACATTAATTGTTGATGTTTTTACTGCATGGTAACACTGTATGACTGATGGATACATACTTTTTTCTTATGACGAGATTTTATTGACGTACTTAAGGTTTTACGTATAATTTAGTTATGTCCAACAGTACAGAGCATATCCTATCAATGACTCCTTTATAATGCTTCTAAGTATTACTGTTATTTCTGCATTTTTTTTAGGGTCGTCCAACACCAGAGAAAGTTACGTATCCTCTGAATGCACATCAAAAAGTTGCCATGATGAGAAACATAGAAAAGATGATTGCCCAAGCACTGAATAACCCAGATGAGGTGAGTTACCCTTTGAGATAAAAGCATAACCTATCTTCTTTGATGATTAGTTTACTATTAAAAGTAGAAGGGTTTTTTCTCCTGAAAAGATCAGATTCTTAGATAAAGTCTTACATCAGTTTTAGATTGTGTAAAGTTTACTAAGAATTTTTCTAAAGTTTAACTGAAAGTATTGGTTCAGCAATTCTTTGGAAATTTTTGTTTTTTTTAATTTTTTTTTAATGGCTATTTACATTTTTTTAAACAATGAAAAAGTAATAAAAACAGAAATTTTAGAAATACTAGAAATGACACAAAAGCAAATGATCAACAGTATAAAATAAAGAGATGTGGTATGATTGCCATGAAACAACTATCCGATAGAGTCCAAATAAAATTGATTTAAGTAACTATAAGTCATTGAATGGCCTTCAACAATGAACAACACCTTTACTGTATACTGCGTATAGTCAGCTATAAATAGACTCTGACAAACAAAATGTGAAACAATTCAAACAAAATTCACAAAAATACAACTAACATAAAGATAAAAGACACAAGGTACTGATCTTAGAGTACTTAGTCACTGAAAACTAGTTTAAAGCCAATAACAACTAATAATAGCTCTTAATTAAAATCAAGTTAATCTTTTGAAGACACTTTATGTTGAAATTTTCATATATTGAAATTAAATAATAATTACATTCTGTTTTACAGGTTCCAGAATTTATGCAAAATATGGTATTAGGGAGATATACTTGAAGAGTTAAAGTTGCACTGAACAAAATCACCAAAACAAATTTTCATCCATGTATGAAATTCAAGATTGTGCTAGCCAAATATGGATAATTGACCTTGAAATCGAAAGATTCATTATTCAGTTTAAATTCATATTTAATGCTGTATTTCATATGCTTGATAATAGTATACTTATGTTTTGATTCATAAAAAAAATTTAAAACAGAATTTTCATTTTGACTGTTGAAAAACATTGAACGAAATCAATCCTCTTTTAATTGATATAATAATTTTGTAATATGCATTAGCTTTGTTTAGTTGAGTAGCTGATATTTAATCGGAATTTTTATTTCCTCCATCAGCATTCTTCAATCAGGATATATTTACAGTTCAAATAACACTGTGGAATTAACATTTTCTGAGTTATGCGCATTAGTGAAATGAACAGATAAATTTGATAATTAAAGATAGCACAAACTCCTTCACCTGGTTGGTCTACTTTTCATAACCTATCTTTTATTTTTATTTTTGATTTGTTATTGTCAATAAAGTTTACTTTGTTATGGTCCTAAATAGGCATGAAATATTTGCCACTGGTCATAAAACAAACAGCAATCATTCAATGAAACAAACTCCATACTTATACACATTCTATGATAAATTCAGTTTAAGCGACAAACACTTTATATTGTAGCAGCCAATGTTTTTCCAGATAAATTGTATTTTTTCACTTAAACAACTTTGGCAAATTCAAACCAAACTTTTTTTAATTTTCTGTCTTTGCAACCAAAATGGATTCCATTTGTTTCATTGTGATGTTTAATCAAGAATAGGCCAAAATAAAAAGAGGGTAAAGACTAAAATTACACATTTAATAGTGTCTGATTTTGATTCATATTAGCTTGAAATTTTGAAATAACTGAAAAATTTAAATGTTTTTGGAATATCAGGAACCAGATAATGACTCTTTTCATACCTCCTTTTTTGAAATCTTTGTTCTTTAGGTGTTTTATATTGTATTATAACTCTTAAGAAAGTTTTTACTCGTGCTTTATTATACTTTTAACTACATATGTATACTACTAAGATTTTTTAGTTTGCTATATGGCATTTTTATTTTGCTTCATTGAATTCAAGAGTTTTAATTTAGTAGTTGAAATAGTTTTTAAAAAATCTGAAGGTAGGCTGGTCATCTTTGAAGGTAAACAACATAATGATTTAGATCTTTATCTTATCAGGCCTTGCGGTCATAAAACTTTTGAGCACAAATTTTGTACTCCAAGTACTGAGTACAGTTTTATGACCGTTTTCGCTCTCATTCCAGATGATGTCATGTAGACTTCAAGTTAGTTTTTATGCCCCCGCCGTAGCAGAAGGGGCATTAAGTTTTACCCTTATCCGTTTGTACGTACAAAAGTATGTTTCAAAGTTGGTTTCCGTTCTCCAACTTTAGTTTGCCTCAACCAAATGTTATGAAACTTATACACAATGTTTATTACCACAAAACACAGATCAAAGTTTGAATTTTGGTGGTGTCACTTTAACCGTTCTAAGGTTATGCCCCTTTAAAAATGGGAAAATTGCTGAATTTTTATTTCCGTTCTCTTACTTTAGTTTGCCTCAACCAAATGTTATGAAACTTATACACAAGGCTTATTACCACAAAATACAGATCAAGTTCGAATTTTGGTGGTGTCACTTTTACTGTTCTAGAGTTATGCCCCTTACAAAAGGGAAAAATTGCTGAATTTTTCGTTTCCGTTCTCGAACTTAAGTTTGCCTCAACCAAATGTTATGAAACTTATACACAATACTTATTACCACAAAACTCAGATCAAGTACAAATTTGGGTAGAGTCACTTTTACTGTTCTTCAGTTATGTCCCTTTATAACTTTACATGATATGTAAGAGGGGGTATCATCTGTGTCCCATGGACACATTCCCCATTTATTTTTAACATATATGTTATATATTGTCCCATAAACATCAAATCTGTTTAAAAGACAGATATTGTGTCAACACATTGCTAACAAGGATCTGACAACACTCTGTTCTACTTTCTGTTTTGGTAGTTTTTATATGCCCATTTATGGGACATTTTATGGTATACTGTTGTCTGTCCGTCTATCTGTCCTTCCTTCATTAACATGTAGGACAATAACTCAAAACCGCTTTAACCAATTTGCATTGAACTTTGGTGAATTGTTTATATCTATTGATGTGAGCTCCTTTTGATTTTGATAAATTCTACATTTCACAATTCCGAGTTATGGGATTTTATTTATAAAAAAGGGGGGATTTTCCAGTTTTCGGACAATAACTCAGAAGTGCTTTGAGTAGTTTTAATGAAACTTTGGTGACTGTTTTATATCTATTAAAATAACCTCCTTTTAGTTTTTATAAATTTCTGATATGACATTGAGGAGTTGTGGAACTTTATTCTTTGAAAAAGCTATGGGCGTATCATGCACTCATGGCACAGCTCTTTTTAACCTTAGCCAATAAAATTTCAACCTTCAACTTTTTGAAGGTCTGAATCATTACGACCAACCCAGAGGACCCCAAAAGGCATTTTAAACAGATTCAAGAAAGGAGCAGTGTCAGATTGTTGTAAGCTAAGCTTGGACCTAGGATCTGTATTTAAATCAGATTGATAAACATCTGTCCCATATCTTTATATTATTATATTTATTTTTGTCTTTTTTTTCTTAGCATATATAATGTTTTGGTTGCACCTATTTTTGTATCAAATAATAGAAAACTGTAAACCAACTAATTTTCACAAGAGATTTTTTTGTAAGTATTTATTGTTGTGAATATGTTAAATTTGAATTTTCTCTTTTATGAAAACAACTATGTTAGAAAATTATGAGTTAATATTCCTGTGGAATCCGCTTGAAAAGGCTATGCTCAAAAAATGTATCCTTTGTAATGAACAAGTAATTCTTATACTTTGCAGACGAAGCAATAATCATGGTATTAGAAAAAGTTGGACACCTTTTTTAACAGTTTTATAAAAATTTATTAATGTTTTACTAACTTGTATAATATGTTAAAGTTGGGCTTTCGGATTAATATTTGTACGTGTTATCTAATGTTAAGATTAAATTAATATAAAAAAGGATATAAACTGATCTTCATTTCTTTTTTTAAGTTGTGATCTTTTGATTATATGAACTTGATAAGGGTGTTTTCTACATTTAATGAAAGCACAAACATAATTAGATTGTCTTGTTGGTGATGAATTAGTTTGGTTATAAAGGTGAAGGTCGTCATGTTCCACTCCATAAAAGAATTTGCCCCTAAAAGTTATTTGAATGTCCATCTCATTGATTTGTCATTCCATAGTTACGGGACATAAATTGTCAGATGTAAGGCAATTTTTCACATATCAAGCAATTACTAGTTCTGAGATTGATTAACTCGAAAAACTTTATGTTGTTATTGAGATTGATTACGGTAAAGGAAACTATATTTTGATTTTGAGTATTTTCTGGTTTGTCTTTACATAGTTATGTAACTTTAACTGTCAAAGTAAATTTTTGAAATGTTGTACTCCAACTGATAGATTTACTTGAAACTTTACACTTGTTGGAATTTGGTGGAATTAAGGTACTTTTAATTTCAAAAAATTTCTAAATTTTTAATCCAGAGTTATGGGACTTTGACCTTAAGATTGAAGGTAAATTTTTCACATGTCGGGTATGCTTGGATCAAATAACTACAAAATTACAGTATTGTTGGAATAGGTGAATGTAGGTTTTTTTTCTTGAACATTTGTTTTGGTCTGATGTTCCAGAGTTATGGGACTTTGAGACTCATATTTTCAAGGGAATATTTGAATGCTTAGAATATCCTGAAGCAAACTTTTCTAAAGGGCCAATTTACTGACTTCTCATGAAGATATTCCATTTTATTTTTGCAACAATTTATATATGCAAGAGAAAAATGTTTCATGTGCTACTGGTGCAGCTGATTATTAAAGTTTTCATCATGGAAAAAGATAATAACCATCTCTGAGATAAATTTTGGACTGGAGTTGTGTTCACAGGGTGTTGTTACAATATCCCAACAAATAGTCAAAGTCCCAAAACTCACATAAAAATGGTCAAAAGAAATGGCAGTACTATATGGTCAACTACAAATGATAGCAAACAATAGCACCAAGTATGAGAGCTTTCTACCAAATGGTCTCAGAGGAGTTGTGTTCACAAGGTGTTATTGCCACAAAACTAAAAAAAATTGTCAAAGTCCCATAACTCCTGTAATAAAATGCTCCGCAGGACGCAGCTTGATACGACCGCAGAGGTCGAACCCTGAATAGTTGGGGCAAGTATGGACACAACATTCAAACTTGATACAGCTCTGAATTTGGATTGTGATTAAATATTTGACACAGCATAGGTTTCTGACACAGAATGAATGTGGTCTAAGAACTTAAAAATTTTAAATGGACATTCACCTATTATGGTCCAATATCCAAAATCTAAATACATGGTTAGATTCAGCATATCAAAGAACCCCAAGAGTTCAATTTTGATGAAATCAAACAAAGTTTAATTTTGGACCCTTTGACCTCAATGTGGACAAAGTTGATAATGGGGCCCAAAAATCAAAAATCTAAATACATGGTTAGATTCAGCATATCAAAGAACCCCATATATTCAATTTTTGTTGAAATCAAACAAAGTTTAATTTTGGACCCCGATTTGGACCAACTTGAAAACTGGGCCCATAATCCAAAATCTAAATACATGTTGAGATTCAGCATATCAAAGAACCCTAAGAATTCAATTTTTGTTAAAATCAAACTAAGTTTAATTTTGGACCCTTTGGACCTTAATGTAGACAAATTTGAAAACAGGACCAAAAATTAAGAATCTAAATACACGGTTAGAATAGGCATATCAAAGAACCCCAATAATTCAATTTTTGATGAAATCAAACAAAGTTTAATTTTGGACCCTTTTGACCTCAATGTGGAAAAAATTGATAACGGGCCCAAAAATCAAAAATCTAAATACATGGTTAGATTCAGCATATCAAAGAACCCCATATATTCAATTTTTGTTGAAATCAAACAAAGTTTAATTTTGGACCCCAATTTGGACCAACTTGAAAACTGGGCCCATAATCAAAATCTAAATACACGTTTAGATTCAGCATATCAAAAACCCTAAGAATTCAATTTTGTTAAAATCAAACTAAGTTTAATTTTGGACCCTTTGGACCTTAATGTAGACCAATTTGAAAACGGGACCAAAAATTAAAAATTTAAATACACGGTTAGATTCGGCATATCAAAGAACCCCAATAATTCAATTTTGATGAAATCAAACAAAGTTTAATTTTGGACCCTTTGGACCTCAAAGTGGACCAATTTAAAACGGGGGCCCAAAATCCAAAAACTTAATACATGATTAGATTCAGCATATTAAAGAACCCCAAGAGTTCAAGAATAAACCCCATTGAAATTGGTCAAGAAATAAGCAATTTATACAAAGTATCTTCTTTTGCACAATACTGTGCAATTGAATATTTCTTGCAATTGCGCAATACTGTGCAACTGAATATTTCTTGCTATTGTGCAATACTGTTCAATTGACAATTTCTTGCTATTGCAATATTGTGCTATTGGATATTTCTTGCTATTGCGCAATACTGTGCAATTGAAGATTTCTTGCTATTGCGCAATACTGTGCAATTGAAAATTTCTTGCTATTGCACAATACTTATTATTTAATAATTTACACATCCTGTTAGGTGTGTATCTCGTACCATATCATTATTATTTGCTTTTAAATATAAATCAGAAATAACCAACTTAAATGGAAAATTTTAAAGAAAAAAAGGAAAAAAGAACCCCCAATTTTTGAACCCCTTATGATTCATCACCCCAAACTCAATCCCAGCCTTCCTTTGAGGTATGGTACCTTGCAGTACAATTTCAGAGAGATCCATACACTTGAACACAAGTTATTGTCTGGAAACTAGAAAATGCTTATTTTTGGCCCCTAATTCCTAAACGTTTCAGGCAATTACCCCAAACTCAATTCCAGCTTTCCTTTGTGATATGGAACCTTGTAGTACAATTTCAGAAAGATCCATACACTTACACACAAGTTATTGTCATGAAACTAGAAAATGCTTGTTTTTGCCCTTTTTGGCCCCTAATTCCTAAACGTTTCAGGCAATTACCCCAAACTCAATTCCAGCTTTCCTTTGTGATATGGAACCTTGTAGTACAATTTCAGAAAGATCCATACACGTACACACAAGTTATGTCTGGAAGTTACAAAATGCTTATTTTTGACCCTTTTGGCCCCTAATTCCTTAACTGTTGGTACCATAACCCCAAAATCAATCCCAACCTTCCTTTTGTGGTATTGAACCTTATGGTAAAATTTTCTAGAGATCCATTCACTTAAACTAAAGTTAGAGTGCGAAAACCAATGTGTCTTCGGACGACGACAACGACACCAACGTCATACCAATATACGACCACAAAAAATTTTTTGCGGTCGTATAAAAATGGTTGAATCAAAATAGTGCTACCATATGGTCTACTAAACATGATGGCAACCAATCCTTCCAAATTTAAGAGCTTCCTGTTAGATGGTCTCAGATGAGTTGCTTTTCATAAGCTGTATTGTCACAATACTCCAACACATGACAGATGGAGACCTTTACCATATCTGTTTGGCAGGACACACAGGGAATACTTAATAAATTATTGGTACAAAATGTACTAGATTGCTTTGCCATAGCGAAATGTCCCCAGCGGCTGTGTAAATAAGGAATACAATTGTGTGTATAGTATAAAACTGTAAAACATGAACATTGATAACATTATAAAGTGTATGACCAGCTTTTGTATTTGATCCTGTTATTTGGCACAATCATAAGAAAAAAGGTGGAATAATAATGACAGTAGAATATGGTCAATTACATATGATGGCAAACACTCCTACCAAGTATGAGAGCTTTCTATCAAACTGTCTTAGAGGAGTTGCCTTCACAAGGTATCATTGCAGTAGGAGAGTCAAATAACTCCAGTACAAATGCCAAATCAAAATGTCGGTAGATATGGTCAATAACATGGTGGCAAACAATCCTGCCAAGTACTAGGCTTTTTGTCAAAAAATCTCCGGACAGGTGCGTTCACAAGGTGTTGTACAATAATCCTAAATATGATGAAAGCCCTATAACTCCATTAAAAATCATCAAATTAACAATTTGACTGTACAATATTGCCAATAAAATATGGTTGCAAACAATTCAAATATGAGAGCTTTTTGTCACATGGTGTTTAAAAGATGTAAATGCTCCAAAAAATGGTCAGAGTCTCATAACTCCATAAAAATTGTTGAATCAACATTGGGGTACAATATAGTAAACTACACAGACTGGCAAACAATCCTTCCATGTAGAGCTCTCTGTAAACCGGTACATGAGGAGTTGGTTTAACAAGGTTTCATTGATAACAAAAAAATAAAGAATGGTCAAAGTCCCATAACTCCTGTAAAAATGGTCAAATAAAAATCAAAATGAAGGTACAAGTGAATATGACAACAAATAATCCTACAAAGTATTTAAGTTTTCTGTCAAATATTCTCCAAGTATTGGTGTGTTTGGGATGAACAGACAACCAGAGACCATTATATCATACCCCACCATACAAGCGGGGGACAATTATGTTAATATACTATGATCAGTGTTTCTGAATGTTTACAATTTGGCATTTTTTCATTAATGATTTTCTTAGCATTGAGGTTATCTAATGACATTAAATCCAGGTAGATGTATTTAGTGTAAGTAAATGGAAATGTGGAGTATACATAAATGAGATAGCAGTCCAATGACACAATTCCTTCAATCACCTTACCTCTGCTGAAATAAAGAAATATTCTACATTGATATTTGTAAAGACAACATGTTTCACTCTATTCATCTTTGTGACCAGAATCTAATGAATCAACGGTTTTGCTATTGTGACAAAATCTAACAAGAAATGGTCAAAGAATACTAGTTTTTGTGCTTCCATAAAAATTTCAGGAGCATGTAGTCATCATTTTGTCCTTGTGTCAATCTGTGTGTCCAACACAAATGGTTTTCAGATATTGAGGAGATTCCCTTTCCACGATTAGAATGAAACTTATGAAAGTCATTGGAAAGTGGAGGAGTGTATTGATTTTGAGGTCAAAGTTCAAGGTCTGTTATTAAAAAAAATAATTAATAAGGAAAAATGGTTTCCTGATGGCAAATCCAGTTTGCCCTGCCTAATTGGAATGAAACTTATACAGATGGAAGTAATAGGGAAGGGGAAGACTTTTGGAAAAAAAAACTGGTTTCCTTGAAATGTAACTTTTTTTTTTTTTAATTTTAGCAGTATCATTGGCTATGTGCCCATAATACCTGGATGCCTTTGTGAATTAATGTGTTGTTCGATCATTTGTTGAATATTTTTTCGATATTTCAATTCTTGGATTAGTTATTGTCGAGCCTGTGACTTTTGTCGCAGAAAGCGATGATGCCTCATGTTATTTAACTTTTAAAAGCTTTATATTTTAGAAGGTGGAAGACCTGGATGCTTCATACTTTGTCCTCATGTTACGTCACATGTCCAATGTCCTTGACCTCAGTTTTCACTTAACCTCGACCTCATTTCATGGATCAGTGAACAAGGTTAAGTTTTGGTGGTCAAGTCCATATCTCAGATACTATAAGCAATAGTTCTAGTATATTCTGTGTATGGAAGGACTGTAAGGTGTACATGTCCAATTGGCAGGTGTCATCTGACCCTGACCTCATTTTCATGGTTCAGTGGTTATAGTTAAGTTTTTGTGTTTTGGTCTCTTTTTCTTATACTGTATGCAATAGGTCTACTATATTTGGTGTATGGAATGATTGTAAGGTGTACATGTCTAGCTGGCAGGTGTCATCTGACCTTGACCTCGTTTTCATGGTTCAGTGGTCAAAGTTAAGTTTTGAGTTTTGATCTTTTTTCTAATACTATATGCAATAGGTCAACTATATTTGGTGTATGGAAATATTTTATGATCTATATGTCAGTCACAAGAGGTTTTATATGACCTTGACCTCATTTTCAAGGTTCATTGCTCAGTTTTAAGTTTTTGTGTTTTGGTCTGTTTTTCTTAAACTACATGTATAAGCAATAGGTCAACTATATTTGTTATATGGAAGAATTATTAACTGTACATGTCTGCCTGGCATGGTTCATCTGACCTTAACCTCATTTTCATGGTTCATTGGTCAATGTTTAGTTTTCTTGGTTAATGTTAAGTTTATGTGACAGTTTTAATAAAGCTTTATATTTAGGACTATCAACATAATATCAATGATTAGTAAAGAAGGCGAGACATTTCAGCATGTGCACTCTTGTTCTTTTTATTATAAAGACTTATATTATTTGAAATAAAGTAGAAAATGGAAGGAACTATATTTTTCTACACGTTGTCAATTTGTTTTGATGCAATTTTATCAGCAACGTCTTGACAACATCCATCGTTGCATATTCTAATATGACGTTCTTCAAACGCTTTGAGTACACACCCGTGGTAAAATATGAATATATTGATATGTCAACATCATGGATTGTTTTGCCTGTTCCAATCTTACTCCCACGTTCTTTGCTTTATATGAATGAGTTACCGAGGTCAGATGGTGTAAATGACGTCATTGAACGATAACGTAACAATATAAGCATTCTACGGGAAAATGCACGAATTTGAAACTGAAAGTCGTCAAAACATGAAAACATAAACAAACAATGATAAGAATTTGTTGAAAGCCCATTTTCTCAAATAAAAGTAAGATAATAGTCCAAACCTGTCTTAGTATGTTATTGTAAATCATTTAAGCATGTCATTTATTCAGTTTTCTTCGTATTTTACGTCAATATTATTAGTGGGTTCAATTACGGGAACAGCAAACATTTCTCTTCACCTAGAGCGCTTTGAAACAAAAGAATTGCCGTCTTTGTCCTATTAGAATAGAAATAATTCATGGGGGCTTGAATTTATATTGATTTTACCACGGGTTGGCCCTTTATGCTGATATTTTACCCCTCGTTATCGCTTGAGGTAAAATATTCAGCATAAAGGGCCAACCTGTGGTAAATCACAATAAATTCAAGCCTCAATGAATTATTTCTTAAATCAGAGGAGTGAAATCATTGGATTTATTTCACATTGTAATTATCAGTTCTTATTTCACTGTGAAATCACAGTATTTCATTGCAACCAATGTAATAATAGCTTTTTCTGTACTGGTTTTTATTGTATGTTCTGTTAAATATGTATGTTTTATTAATATACTGACCAAGATTAAAATGGGGGAGGGTTGAGATCTCAATAAACTAGTTTAACCCCCCTAATTTGCACGTACCTTGTCGTGAGTTGGCATATGTCATCTCAATGTTTTTTCTATTTGATCTGAGTGCTAATTGCAGATCCATAATTATTTCTGTTAAAATTATTCACAACTTTTACAGACTGAGTACAGTTTAGAGCTCGTCATATTGTATAGACACCTGTTTATTGTTGAACACTGTATGTTGTCCTCTTGATGTTTTTTTGATAATTTTTGTTGTTGGGTTGCTGTCTACACACATCTCTCTTTATTCACATTGTACATGTCTGCAAGCCAGAGAGATAAAAGTAAAATACTCCTACATTTTATTCATTACAACTAGTAAATAAAAACAAATGGATATCTAATAAAAGCATAATACACATGCATTTGTCTCTGAAAAATAATTTATCTATATTGAACAGATATATCATGTTATGGAGGGGTATTTGCGAAAAATACCAGTCGAGAGAATGTTAAATTTCGCGAGCCGTAAGGCGAGGGAAATTCATTCTCAAGACTGGTATTTTTCGCAAATACCCCTCAAGAACATGCTTTATCTGTTTAATTAAACCGAATGTTAACGTTCAAAAACGCATTGATGATCATGACGTTACAAGCGTCCAGTCGGATAGAGTATTTTTTGGCAAATACCACGCAGAGAGGGTAAAAAAGGCATATCCTTTTTGCATATACCCCAGAGGCGTTAAAAAATGAACGATATTCATTTGATAACAGTAAATTTGTGAAAAATACACTGGCTATCAACCAATCAAAACCCAGGATTCTTACATAAGGTGTAATTAACTTTAATATAACATTAAAGTATATTGGTAATTTTTTTTCAGAGACAAGTGCCTGTGGCATTATATCAATAAAAGGGCTAGTCTGTCAAATGTTGTATTTATGGATTGAAGCCACTTTGTGTGATATAAATTGTTTATGAACAGTTTGGGATCAGAACAAAACTGATGAAAACAAGATAGATCACAATTACAATACAAGAGGGTTCAAATGAATAGACAATATCCAACTTTCACATTAGAGGGTCCAAATGATAGACGATATCCAACTCTCCCATTAGAGGGTTCAAATGAATACACAATATCCAACTTTCCCCATTAGAGGGTCCAAATGAATCGAAGACATCCAACTTCCCAATTAAAGGGTCCAAATGAATGACGATATCCAACTTTCCCATGAGAGTGTCCAAATGAATTGACGATATCCAATTTTCCCATTACAGGTTCCAAATGAATAGACAATATCCAATTTTCCCATTAGAGGGTCCAAATGAATCGACTATATCCAACTTTCCCATTACAGGGTCCAAATGAATAGACGATATCCAACTTTCCCATTCGAGGGTCCAAATAAATTGACGATATCCAACTTTCCCATTAGAGGGTCCAAATGAATAGATAATATCCAACTTTCCCATTAGAGGGTCCAAATGAATTGACGATTTCCAACATTCCCATTAGAGGGTCCATATGAATTGACGATATCCAACTTTCCCATTAGAGGGTCAAAATGAATAGATGATATCAAACTTTCCCATAAGAGGGTCCAAATGAATAGAGGATATCCAACTTTCTTTTTAGAGGGTCCAAATGAATTGACGATATGAATTGACGATATCCAATTTTTCCAATTTTCCCATTAGAGGGTCCAAATGAATTGACTATATCCAACTTTCCCATTACCGGGTCCAAATGAATAGACGATATCCAACTTTCCCATTAGAGGGTCCAAATGAATTGACAATATCCAACTTTCCCATTAGAGGGTCCATATAAATAGACGATATCCAATTTTTCCATTTGAGGGTCCAAATGAATTGACGATATCCAACTTTCCCATTAGAGAGTCCAAATGAATAGATGATTTCCAACATTCCCATTAAAGGGTCCAAATGAATTAACGATATCAAACTTTCCCATTAGAGGGTCAAAATGAATAGATGATATCAAACTTTCCCATTAGAGGGTCCAAATAAATACTGTAAATTCAGAAAGTATTGCGAGGTTTTTATTAATGCAAATGATGCGACTGGATGAGTATTGCAATAATAAGAACTCACATTCTGATATTGTAAACATGTATCTGTATGCCAATTTCCCTAAAATTGCATTAATTAAACTTCCATTTATGTCAATTCTTTAAAAATCGCAATAATTAATGCATGTAATAAGTTCTGAATTTACAGAAGACGATATCTAACTTTCCAATTAGAGGGTCCAAATGAATAGAAAATATCCAACTTTCTTATTAGAGGGTCCAAATGAATAGATGATTTCTAACTTTCCCATTAGAGGGTCCAAATAAATAGACGATATCCAACTTTCTCATTAAACTATTGGTCAACATAAAAACAATATTCAATATCCAAATTCAATATCTATTTATTTATACTGTATTATCAACAGTATATGACAATGTAAACAACAACTAGATCCCATATTTAGTCATTAAAAAACATGTACATACATTTCAAAATATACCGTTTCTCTCAATCAAGCATGGAATGTACCATTATCTCACCACACCACACTGATTTTATTTCTCCTTAAAACTATGCTGTAATGATGTCTTTAATGAGTTAAGTTTTTAATAAGCAAACTAAAAAGTTGTAAAACTTGCCAAATTATACAAAAATTCTGTCACATTAACTTACTTTTAATAGGCAGCTAATTTACTCCACTAAATACATCTGCATGTATGCTTATATTTCCATGCACCATGCAATACAGATGCTCACTAGGGTTTTTGATTATATATAATCTGATTGGTTATAGTTAAAACATAGAAAGGTGAACCTTTGTTGCAATTTACATCAGTAACAAGAAACATAAAACTATAACTACAGCAACACAAAATATATTTTATATTTCAAACAACAACACAGATGTTTAATGAAATTATCATTAATGTACGTACAAGCATTTCCAATATTTTTATCTAAAAAAAATTCACTACAAATTCCAGTTTTAATGTACATGTTGGCATTTTACTTCTCCTACTGTAAATCTGATTTTCTTTTTTTTTTAAATTATAACAACTACTTTTGCAAAAGTGGTAAAATTAGTTAAAGCATTTTGTCTTAATCAATACACATTTCATAAAAGAGATATTCATAATACAAACTCTCTGAACAAGGTTGTGACTTATTTTTTTCCTTGCATTTCAGCTTGCATGTAATGCAGATGATTTTATAAATAAAATAGCTAAAACAGACCATTTGCCATTGACACAAATAAAATTATTGCCCAGAAGTTGTCTCTTTTTATTAGTTGTTCACTCACAGAGTTAAATTCCTATATTCAGAATAACTTATCTCTCTTGAATTATTACAAACTTTGTCATTTGTAAGGGCCAACTAGAGGTAATAATATAGAGTAAATGCCTGATTAAAAGATGCCCTCTGTATATTAATTTCATATAAAAATAAGAATATGTGGTATGATTGCCAATGAGACAACTCTCCATCCAAGACCAAATGATGTAGACATTTATAGCTGTGTATAATGTCTCAATGGCATCTACCCCATGCCCGTTTTTATTCACATAACATTTTCTGAAAACAAATAATTCTAACAAAACTCATATATTTACATCAATAATCTCAAAGATTTATGGCAGAGTAACTTCTATCACTGAAAAAAAATTTTCCAGCACAGTGTTCAGACATTGTATTAAGTCAGCACTTTTATTTTATAACTACACAAAATGTGCTAACTGAAATGATTTATGTCAAGAAGACATCATTAAAGCATAAATAAACATCCAAACATTTTCAACAAAAGTTTTTGGTTTAAGAGTTTTAATTCCCAAAAAAACTGCAGGAAAAAATAAAGCTAAGTCAGGTGAATTTTGATAAACTACAGCTTCTGGTAGTAAAGCTTTAAAAGACAATTTTTCTAAAAAGCTAAAAAGATTCTCACATGAATTTGCTAATAAAATAAATATCAACAGACTAATTGTCTGATGGAAACATATTCTACATTGATATTTGTAAAGACAACATGTATAACCCTATTCACCTTTAATAAAAGGTGTGACTAGCATCTCAAAAATCAATGCTCTTATTTTTGTGACAAAATCTAACAAGAAATGGTTAACTTGAATAAAAGTTATAGCTGGGAATCAAATTGTCTACAGACAGACAAAAAACACAGCACCATACAATATAATGAATGGTACAATGGAGCAGTAATTTTAAAAGGGAAGATTTAAACATATGGTTTTTGACTACTAACCATAACATATTCATTGGAATATTATAGTAAACAAGTTAATTCTGTTTGACTTTCTTTGGTGTTGTTCTAGGAAGGCTGTATGATTGTGTCATAATCTGGAAAAACCAAAAAAATCCAAATGTACAAACACCACAAATAACTGCAATATATTCAGCATGGTTAGGAAATTTTGTTCCACAAATTGTATAATAGTCTGTGCCAGGCTTTGGTAAATTCTTCACACAGTGAAAGTCAAAAATGGCTTCATCGTAGTGGTCCAAACATAAATATTTATTCTTTGCTAACACCTGAAATAGATAATAGAATTTTAAGCATGTTCACTTTGAATAAAAATTCAAACAAACAAATATAGACCCTGCATTTCTAGTATTGTGCATATCAAAGAGGCTCTGCCCTTTCACAATACCAATAGACCAAAACATTTTTTCAAGATGTATTTTGAATTCATTTTCTCAATCTTATCTACAAGGAAACATTTCAGCCATTGCTAGAGAAAAGTTGATGAATAATGAAAACCTTTTCACCATCTTATTTAAGTGATTGGCTTATCAAATGTCATTATGACAGAACTTTTTAGCATATGATTTTGCAATCACTTGAAATATACTTTTTGATGGTTCATATATTAAATGACCACAGAAACTGAAGACCTAGCCATTATAAAGCAATTATAAAGAATGTTGTTCTATCACCTATATGTATTCTACTCCTTCTCATATTGTCAGAATATCTAAATACTGAATTTATTCACACAAATTCATGCTATGGGATTTCAATAACTCTGTCTCAGAACAATGAGTTTGCTTTTGAATTGCAGTACAGTAGACTCCGGCAAATCGGATACCCAAAATGTCAGCCAAAAATATCCCATTATCCGATATATTCAATTAGCCGATAATTGTATATTCCTTCAAGTTCATTCAATATTGACACAGACACAACCATGAGATACCAAAAGCCATTATAGCTGCTTTATTAATGGAAAATTTGTGAATTATCTCTTTATTTTTAATATAATAATAATATTACAATAGCCGATATATTCGTTTAACCAATATCCGATTAGGTGGAGTCTACTGTACTTACATTACGAAATACACATGTAGCCAATTTAAAAAAAACTACTTTGATATATTTTATAATATATAAGAGACATAAAACTTACATGACCAAATGCTGTATAGACTGGTACAGTTTCCTGACAAGCTCCTACAGGTTCATGAAGACCTGTGACTACATTATTTTCTGGTTTAGATATGAATACAAGGATGATGTAGAATCCGTAATGGAGGATTAAATGTAGCAGGATCTCACTTCTGTATTTATCTAAAATAAAATTCTCTAGGTTAACCAATTAACATTTGATATATTTATAGCATAGTCTATGTTGTTCCTGACTTTAATGTTAGCCAATAAAGTAATCAGAAATAATACACAAATGTAATTATATTTTTTATGCCATCATTAATCATGCCATCATATTATCAATACCATATGCAGTATTGAATGATCAATCTATGCAATATTAAAGAATTCCACTCAAATCCATATCAGTAATACATGAATTTTATTCAATGTTTTAAAGTATGTTTAACTGTATTGATTAGAGCGCCACTGATGATTCTTATGTAGATGAAACACTTGTATGGCATTCCATTTATAACCTGGTATCTGTAATGATTTTTTTTCTCAATTATTGTTTAGTTTAACCCTCTGGAGTAAATCACTTATGACCACCTGTACTTGTTACTTCAGACCAGATTTTCATACATTTTTTTGCTATATATATATTATCACACAATGTACTTACTTTTTCTATCTGTTGGTTTGCTTTCAGATTTAGATCTGTCTGCAGACCATATAATCATAACATAGACAGCAAACAGCAGAGCAACACAAACTTCTGAGTGTAGTTTGTTGGTATCATGAAGAGGATGGTAAATTGGTAAGAATTGTAAAACTCCTAATGGCATACCAAGAAGTCCAGTTAATACACATGTGAGAAGCTCCTTAGAAAAACTGAAATAAAAAATACTCTTGCTATTAATGGTATTTAGACTACAAGAAAGACAGATTTTGCCTACCAGCTTTAACAATTCCGAGATGCGGATAATAAATGTCTAGTCTTTTTTTACTTAACCACAGACCCTGTACATTAACTAGTACCTCAAATATCCAAATAACACTGGGTGTGATAGTTTATAGTCCCTTGCCACCCTCCAAAATCCATTTTAATGAAATAGCAATTACCAAAATTTGAAGGGTCAATAAAGAAAACTTATAATCTCCCTCACCTTGATGAGACCCATTTTTCTGTTTGATTATCCAGAAGTTTTCTTATTCCATGGAACACCAATGTGAATCCACAAGCAAATGTTGCATGAAAGTAATAGCTTGTCCATGGTACCCAATAATGACGATCGTAAATGTTAGGATCAGTGTCATGCCAGGTCCACCATAATGACTTTATACCCATGATGTCATAAGGCAAGTCTATCAATACAACTGATACACCAACTGCAATATAAAATAAAACAAAGTGAGTACACAGGTAGCTTAATAGTAAATGTGATCAATGTTGTGTCAAATCTCAACATAAGGGAAACTAAGTGATTTCATGATTATGAGATTGAACATTATGACTGCATAGAGTTAAGAAAAATCAAAACATCTTTTGTTCATTCTAACAGTTTATGATAAAACAAAATTGAACTCTGGAGACTTATGAAAGTAATGAACTTTAGTTTAAAATGTATACAAAAATTTCTATTTAATTCAAAACAACCTAAATATCCTTGCATAAATTGTTTCACATGAAGGTTGCCTTTTTAAAGTATTGTTAATGAGGAACTCAGTCATTTTCTGCAATGACATACTTTAATTTCATGAAATCTTCTTTATATATGGTTTCACCCTTAAGATTTTATGGAATGTTTGTCTAAAATTAGGGAAACCCCTATTTTGACAGTTCTTCAAATGTCCGGTGATTTCGTGCATGCCTTCTAAAAAAAGCTTATTTTGAATACAGGAAAGATTTTATACTACGAAATTCAAATTTAGTTCAGTTTGAACCAAATAGAGTTCCAAGGATGCAGAGGAAAAATTTATTTCATTTTGATAAAAATTTGACTTTAAATGAAAACAATTTTATCTGATGGTGTATTTTTTGAATGGAAAATGGCTAAATATGGTTAATCATGGGATTGCAATTATAAATTTATGCTTAAAGTTATCAATTTTATTCTTTTTCGTCCCTTCTTAAGACTAAAACAATTACAGGAACGATTCTATTTGTGTTACATTGCGGATATGAAGAAATCAGGTAATGCACGATATCACAGGCCTTGCAGACACAAAGGATTCCACTGTAAGCCTTCTAACACCAATCTTAATAATATTGAAAATTTCTCATTTTAAGAAATCCTTACATGGTCTAATTACAGTTAACATAAATATGCTTAGATTTCAAAGATATTTACATTTATATCATAAAGCCTTAAACAATAATTTTTCAACATATTTTCAATTAAAACAAATGTATGGGAAGGTTGAAAGACATCTTCATTTCCACAACCACTTTCCATTCAAATTAAGTACATTTTTAAAAAATAGCAGACCATATCCTTAAATAATGAAAGTACAGGTAAAAGTATCAGTCAATGTTATTCTAGTTTTAACAAACCTGCAAATGGTTCTCCCCACCAGGGTAACCTCATGTGTGACACTGCTACAGAGGCTGTATATATAAAGTAGGGATCTGTAATTAAGGAAAACTACACTAATGTATTACAATTAACAAACAAAAAGATATTCACCCTCATCTCCCTTTTCCAGTTTTTTGCAAAGAAATTGTACTTGTGCAGAATAATGACTGATTTACTTAAATTACTGGTAGATGGTAAACTGCTTAAGTATCCATGCACTTCGGTCCTGATTCTGCACACAAAAAAAAGGCAAATCATAAGACTACACTCCACAAAGACATGACATAATTTCAGAGTAATCCATTAAGAAGCTTTAGCAGTTGATGACTGCATACTTTTACTGAAATGGACTGATAAAAAAAAAATATTTTACACAAAAATCTGCAAAGGGTTCTATGGAACCCTGCGTCACACCTGCAACTGCTGCTGTCAGTTTTAAGGTGTAAAGGTGATTGCAAAAGCTCAGTCCATTTTATAGCATTTATCAGAAAAAAGAACTTGCTCAGAGTGCTACATGTATGTCTTGATTATGAAGATTATGTCATAATGGTTTGACAACATTATTCAAGTTTGAAAATCTTTAACCACAGACCATACCCAAATGTTGACAGTTAGAAAGACTGGGAAAAAAATTAAAAAAAACCAAACAAACACATGAACATTTAGATTTTGTTTTTTGTTGTTGAAAGTTATTTAAAACACTTACATATTAAAGCAATGTATAGTGGAAGCCTGAGTCCAAGGAAGGTTACCACACCTTGGGCATGCCAGAAATTATCAATATCTGGTATAAAATAAGAAACACATTCCACTGTTATTCCATGTAAAAGAGTTGCCAGCCATAACCATCGAAATCTACCACCATTTCTTAAAGCTGAAATAATCAAAACAAAAAGTTATTCCTTATAAATCTGCATTATGATTTAAGAACAGATTAAATACATTTTGAACATGTAAAATAAGGAAAATGGTTTTCAATTATACACAGCATAAAATCAATTAATACTTTGTAGTTATATGATTGAAGCACTTTAATGTAAAGATGTCTTAGGTGTCAATGAATAACAAATTTAAATATATATTTAATTAATATTTGCCTTTTTCTAAGACTCCAGTGATTTATAGGTTTAATGTGTGTCTTTACTTGAAGATAGTATGGTTACCGCTACATGTTTTTTTCTTGTTTTATTTAGATGTTTTTGGGTTGCTAATATTTACCCAACATCTCTTTTGAAGGTTTTCATTCATATGTAGTATTCTAGAACTTTTAAATTATGACAGTAAAGATTTACTGTTAAATATAGATTCTACCTCAGCACTGAGTGTAATAAGAAAAGTCTCCTCTTAAATTTAAAGTGTGAGGCTTTCTCATTTAATTTTCATCTCTGCAGAGACAGGAAAAACAATAATATCAAACAAGATACCGTGGTGAAATTTATTTCTCTAATGATTATTAAAAATATATTTGGTTAAGCTTTATATTTCTTTTTCTTTGATCTACAAAAAAGATCATGTTGTTCCTATATGATGTCATCTGGCAGGGTCGCCTTTTCTGTGACACAACTATATGGAAATCGGAAGACAGCTAGGAAATTTGAATTCATAATTCACCAATAAACATGATGAAGAATAGTGATCAAGAAAACCAAATATTGATTAAAACAGAAAATCAACCATCCAGGGAAAGTATAAATCATAAAAGAACAAGCATTCTGTGAGTATTGCATGGCAATACATAGTCCCCTACTGGTTACAAATTCATTGTAATGGAACGAAATTCTAACTTGATCTATAACTTGTCATGGTGTACACTACATAAAAATATCAAGTCAAAATCTTCAAGCATGACGAAAAAAACTGTTGAAAACTGATTATTTAAGTAAATTTTCTATGTCCAAAGACCATAACTCTGCACAAAATTATCAGACTGAAACAAAATTCCAACTTGATCTGTAACTTGTCATGATAAAACTATATAACTAATTATCAAATCAATATCTTCAAGAATGACAAACAAACCTACCACTAAATTCTTCAAACAATTTACCAAAGAAAAGAAAAAAAAACAAAATGTCATTTTGTCTTTTAAAAAATGAGTTATTTCCTTTGAACAGAAATCTACTGATTAATAAGTATTTCATCAAAAATTTAATTCTAGGGAAAGGGCTTTAACTGAACAAAGAGAAAAGCTAAAATCGTGAAAATTGAACTTGACCTGTAACTTGTCATGATAAATCAATAAACCAAATATCAAATCAATATCTTCAAGCACGAAGAAAAAAAGTCTGGAAAACTGATTTGCCGGACTGACAGATGGACAGACAGACAGACGGACAGAGTGCAAACCTAAAGTCCCCTTCGACTTCGTCGGTAGGGGACTAACTATATTTATATATAAACTCTTATAAGTTTTCATTTAGAAACATTTTCATTTGTACAAATGATGAAATGTAAGCAAAGCTTAGACTGTAAATCAATCATATTTACACTAACCATATATGATCATACATGTAAGGGTAAGAAAAGTTTCTGTAAAACCAATTATATTTACACTTACCATGTATAAGGGTTAGCATAGTTCCTGTAAAACAAACTATTTCTACTCCAAGGAAAGAGGCATGTTTCTCTATGGTATCATATGGATCTCTGAACTGCACCCACCAATCAAATCCCTAAAACAAATCTTCAACTTTAATTGGGTTTTAAAGGTACATCTACAGCAAACTTCTATTAAATCAAGTAATTGAAATTCTAAAAATGAAATCTAACCAAATACATTGTAAACTAAATCTTTATACAGGTATCTGCTGTACCAAGCCTACAAATGAAAATGACTTCAACCATGTTAACTAGTTAAAATTTACAAAATTCAGACCTGATTATACTATAAACATGATATAAGAATTGTATATAATAATAACTGGATGTTAAGTAACCAACAATCAATCAATACACAATAACCCTCTTAGCCAAAAAACAGGACATACAGGTAAGTCAGGTTTAACATTTACCATGTACCAAGGTCTACGAGGCCACTGTTATCATAGGCTAGGTTCCTAAACTAAAAAGAATAAAGGCACACTAAAAAAACTAAGGGTGTCAAGACTTTCATGACCCAGAGCATATGCAATGCTTTTTAGCTGCATAAGAGAATTAGTGCCAAAATCCTTTTGCATCTGACTTATTTATAGCTACCATTACCTTGGCTTATAACTGTACAAAACTTTTTAGGCCATTCATCTTTTTCTCCACTTTATTCTGAGGTTTTTTTTTTTTGATCGAAATGGTGTTGATATTTGGTTCTAAAAACCTTATCAGTTTACTTGTAATTGAATCACTATCTTTCATGAAAAGTTTATTTTCATCACCCTTACTAAACAATTGGTTATAGAATACCAAAGGGACAGCTCGTCATGCATTGATGCAATTAAAACTACATCAGCTATTATTTTAACTTTAATTCTATTAAGATAACAACAGTAAGAAAGCCAATCTGACGTCTAGACCAACCTAATAGTTAAAGTGGTCATAAAATTAAAATATAAACTAATAGCTGATTGTTTACTTTATTTTCATCACATGCATCGTAAAATTATAACAAACGATCGCATGGTTCCCCTTTAAATTGTCTACATTTTAAAACTCTCAAACTTGTAAAGTCCTTGTTATCCTTATTCAATTCAATCATGAACCATATTTGTACTCTGTTGCTTCAAAAAAGTTCAAATCATAATTAGGAAATTCAATAAAATGTCTGTCATTAATATTTTAATTTCAGTCATGCATTGTCATATGGAAATAACTCGAAATGGTCTTATTAAAAGACAAATCACAGAACTGATCTTAAATTGCGGCAGGGCATTATAAAATACAATGGAAAAGAGGCATGGTCCAAAACTCTTTACAAAAAAAGGACATGCATATCACCCAAAAACCTCATCTAGGAAACACTACATTCATATATATGTTTTTCTCAGTTATAACATAAACAATTTTTTATTCTTATCTATATTAAAAATTATAAAGATGAAAACAGCATATAGAGGCCAATACAGATATGTAATCGTAAGATGAAAATTGCTGACCCATTGACATGTTACCTTGGTGAAATTCCAAACAATTGATATATTTTACAGATTAAAAAGAGACCCATTCAAGTGGCAAGCCTGTGTATACACCAATCTCAAGTTGTTTTTATGAATTAGTTAAGATGGTTGCCCGGGTCATTCGTCATAAACGATGTCATCCAACAATCGGTTCTTACTGTGATGTAATAACATAAGCATTGTGACATAGGTACACAAATTCGAAAGTCGTCTATAGACCCCCTGTGGTTGCTGTATTCCTGAATAGACCTTATCCCTATTTGAGAATCTGCGACACAAACTATTGAGTCATACAACTATCACATTTCCTCTATGGTGTCAGATATTTTCTACTAAGACGTTTAAATTTTACAGGAACGTCTGTGATGTCCAGTAATAATGGAAATCAGGCAAACTGTGTATGCTTGCTGCTTCTCAGTATACCTTATGGTTCATCCTAACCCTGACATCCTGATGTTATCTTGTCGGGTACAAGTCAAATCTGCACCTGGTCGAATCGGCATCTATGGAAAAAGTCAAATCGGCATGTAGTCAACTTGGCACCTATTTCAAGTCATTTGGGCACCTATTATTTAAAGTTTTTTCTTTCTTTTTTATTAGGTATACAGATCCTTGGTATGGGGAACATATTTATATATATATATATATAATTCGTCTAAACAATATATATTTTTGCAAAACGTACAATTTTAGAGGTTAATGAAATGGGTACATGAAATTAAAATGCTCATTAAAAATAATAAATTAGTTTGTTGATTTAAGTTTTCTCAATATTCTATTAATAATAATTTGATTGGTTTTCCTTTTAAAAACTTGAAAACTTTTAACAATTAAAAAAATTAACCCGTTTGTTGTTTTAACCATTTGCAGGTAATTTTTGATGTTTTGTAATTACAAAAATTTTGAATAATATAAAGAAGCCATTACCGAAGCTGTTGTTTAATCCACAGATGAGGATACAAACAAACTTAATCATTTTACTTTACACTTTTTTTCTGCATTTCCTGTCTTCTTGTATAGAATAAATAAAGTTGGCACCAACTTTTGTATGTTTACTAGCAATTACATACAGTATACTATCCATGTCCCTATAGTGAACAATCGTATATACCGATATGGATAGTATTCTGCACATTGCTAGTAAACATAAAAATCTTGGTGCCAACATTATTCATTTAATTAAACAAAAAGATAGGCGATACAAAAAAAAGTTATTCAAATTACACAACTTAAAGTGAGTGTATACACTTACTGAATCCCTGAGGATAATTTAATCATGTCTGCAAATCAGAAGTAATAACAGGCCAAACTGACTTACTTGCGCCATTATCGAGTTAAAATTATTTTGAAAAAATATGGTAACCATGGATCATTTTACTAGCAAAACATCATGTTACCATGGATGCCAAAATAACTACCTTGGGTGCCGATTTAACCATGTCCCGAATTTCGCCATTTCAGAATATAATGCATTCTCAGTTTCTGGGTAATAAGGGGACGAAGTCCCCTATTACAGTAGAAAAATCAATAAAATAAAAAAAAAAAAAAAATCGGGAAAATTTCCCGAAATTTTTCATTGTATTAATGAACTCAAAATCGTTAACTTTTTTTCTGTATCACTTTTTTTAATTCCCGCATTTGCGTAGAAATCTACCTTCTTCTTCCGGTCTCGTTGTCATGAGACCTTGAGTAGTCTAGTAAAATATAGGAACTCAATGAACACAATACCAATTTCATTTTAATAATTCTTTGTCTTTAATATGAAAAACGTTAACTGATGATCGCGTTTCTTTGTTTACATTGAACATGACGTCATAAGTTAAATAACGTCACAAGTAAAATCCCTAACAACAGAACCAAAATCAGAAATGTGACGGTATTTCCGTTTCTTTTTTAACAGATTTTGAAGTTACAAAAAAAATAATTCATACAAACTTCGTCCCCTTTCACAGGTAATGCCTGCCTCATATTATTTTCAAAAGAGTACACCAAAACGTGATTGGTTTTAAACGTACTAAACAATGGAGGTTCAACCAATGACGTAACGTTATTTTCATTTTGGTGTACAAACAATATAAGATTCCATAGTCCTTTGGTTTCTAAATAGGCGAATTAACTACATCTTCAGATCATATGTTTTCGTACGTCATATGAATGAATTCGTACTATGCAAAAATTTTTCAATGGGAATTGTGACGTCACAATGCATTCTGAATAGCATGAAAACCCATAATACAAAGATACCGGGTCGCGATTTGTTTAGGTGCCGATTTAACCAAGTGCCGAAGTGACTAGAATTCATCTTGTCAATGCATTCCAAATCATTACTAAAATAGTAAAAATAGCATTTATAAAAATACTTTCTATACACCAATTTTCATTTGCTTCTTTGGTCTCTTACCTTCAATTCTGACACATTAATGTGTTTTGGCATGATAATAGTATTAAGCAGCGGCCAGATCGATCCACAATAAAATCGAACGAAAATAAGCGCAAAGTTCGCAAAGTTCACTAAATAGTGCGACTTGCTACGAACATAGTTTTCGAATTAATTGCTTCTCTGTTTAACCGACAATTGTTTTGAAATATCTTTAATATGTACGTATTAATTTGATTTTTAAAATTTCACACATATTTAGAGCATTTTGAATATTATATATTTTTAATTCGAAAATACAAGTGATCACGTTTTGAAAGAAAACAACAAAAATGGCGGACAGTGCGAGCGAGCTCGAAAGTGATACGAGCTCTATTGATGGGGGCCCTACGCTTAAACCACCATCTCCGGCGACTTTAGAACAACTCCAGAAAAGAATAGAATCATTACAGCAAGAAAACAGAGTATTAAAAATGGAGTTAGAAACATATAAACTGAAATGCAAGACGTTACAGGAGGAGAAAAAAGAACTCCAGAAAGCCAGTGTCAACATTGTTAGCATATATTTAAATGTTAATTTATTTAAAGAAAAGCATTTTCGTCTCATATATCTTTTAAATGTTCGTAAGATGTCTATTTATAATCAAGGGTTGAGTTGTCATTGTCGTATGTATTTTGTCACTAACAGGACTTGCATGTCTCTTTGTCATTTCTAAATTTAAGATATGATTCATAGACCTTCGTACATGTATACAATGTTTTAGTCTGTTTGATAGGAGAAGTGGCAAAATGAGGCATGATGTTAAAGTACAATATTAAAATTCTGATTGATTCAAAACAAAATGTTTTTATGAGCAGAGGTTATGGAAAACCTGGGAAATAAGGGATTGTACTGAATTAGATTTATTACTGGGTTTGTACTAACACGAGTGCCACATGTAGAGCAGGATCTGCTTACCCTTCCGGAGCACCTGATATCACCCCCACTGCCCCAGTTTTTGGTGGGATTCATGTTGCTCAGTCTTTAGTTTTCTATGTTGTGTTTTGTGTACTGTTGTTTGTCTGTTGGTCTTTTTCGTTTTTAGCCATGGTGTTGTTAGTTTATTTTCAACTTATGAGTTTGAATGTCCCTTTGGTATCTTTCGCCTCTCTTCCCCAAATGAGTATTCCCTTTGGGATTCTGTGTGCGGATTAATTTTCTGATTTGGCCGCCCTCAGAATCTCTTACCAAGCCCCATCAAGTCTATTCGGGAAAATTTTTGCCACCTACCTCACCTAGAACTGGTGTCTATTACACTTACATCAACATTCTGTACACCTGAACCAGGTAAGAGTTGAAATAGAATGTTGCATAGACAGTTTTGAAGACCAGTGATCTCCCCAGACCATTTTAGCGTCTTGGCACTGCGAAGCTATGATTATTTTGAAGATGCTATTTTTCTTGTCTCTATACATTACCGCAAAATCAATCACTAACTTAATTTTTGAACTTTCATCTTATTACTGCATATCATCATTAAAATCGTATCACTGTTAAATTGTTATCCCTTCAAGTTGGACAATAGAGGCAATTAAGAGTGATTAAATAAGTGTTAATTGCCCTTTGGGTGATAACTGTTTAGATATGAATACTCTTAGCTGACAATTATGACATGACTAATAACACGTGGTCCGAGCGTGATCTAAGCCAATGTGTAGATAAATATGGACATCGAGAAAATGGAAATCATCAACAATTCAAAATCAACGTCATGGCAGAACCGTCTCCTAAGAGAAGAAAAACTACACATGGTAACTCGATGTTGACCAAATGGCTGACCAAACCAAGTTGTACAATTACGCAATTTTTATCAAGTCCATGAAACAGCAGTTTTTTATTTATGAGGAAAGAAATTCAAAGACATAATAGATTTATTTCTTTAGAAAAGTGGTGAAAGCATTGACTTTACAGATTGGTCATATGTTTTTTCAAACTAAGATTTCTATTTGTATCCATCTGATGAGTTAAGCCTTTTTCAACTGATTTTTAGTCCCCTACCGACGAAGTCGAAGGGGACTTTAGGTTTGCACTCCGTCCGTCTGTCTGTCTGTCCGTCTGTCCATCCATCAGTCCGGCAAATCAGTTTTCCACACTTTTTTTCTTCATGCTTGAAGATATTGATTTGATATTTGGTATATAGTTTCATCCTGACAAGTTACAGATCAAGTTCCAATTTTGTTCCGGTCTGATGATGTCATGCAGAGTTATGGTCCTTTGACTTAGAAAATTCACTAAAATAATCAGTTTTCCGCACTTTTTTTTGTCATTCTTCAAAATATTGATTTGATATTTGGTATATAGTTTTATCATGACAAGTTACAGATCAAGTTCGAATTTTGTTCCGGTCTGATGATTTTGTGCAGAGTTATGGTCCTTTGACTAAGAAAATTCACTAAAATAATCACTTTTCCGCACTTTTTTTGGTCATTCTTCAAAATATTGATTTGATATTTGGTATATAGTTTTATCATGACAAGTTACAGATCAAGTTTGAATTTTGTTCCGGTCTGATGATTTCATGCAGAGTTATGGTCCTTTGGCTTAGAAAATTCACTAAAATAATCAGTTTTCTGCACTTTTTTTGTCATTCTTCAAAATATTGATTTGATATTTGGTACAATGTATATAGTTTTATCATGACAAGTTACAGATCAAGTTCGAATTTTGTTCCGGTCTGATGATTTCGTGCAGAGTTATGGTCCTTTGACTAAGAAAATTCACTAAAATAATCAGTTTTCCGCACTTTTTTTTGTCATTCTTCAAAATATTGATTTGATATTTGGTATATAGTTTTATCATGACAAGTTACAGATCAAGTTCGAATTTTGTTCCGGTCTGATGATTTTGTGCAGAGTTATGGTCCTTTGACTAAGAAAATTCACTAAAATAATCACTTTTCCGCACTTTTTTTGGTCATTCTTCAAAATATTGATTTGATATTTGGTATATAGTTTTATCATGAAAAGTTACAGATCAAGTTTGAATTTTGTTCCGGTCTATTGATTTTGTGCAGAGTTATGGTCCTTGGACTTAGAAAATTCACTAAAATAATCAGTTTTAAACACTTTTTTTCGTCATGCTTGAAGATATTGACTTGATACATATATGTATTTGTTATATAGTTTACACTATGACAAGTTATAGATCAAGATAGAATTTTGTTCCAAGTTATGAATTTTTAACCGGTAGGGGACTATGTATTGCCATGCAATACTCACAGAATGCTTGTTATTGTTTGTTCTTATGTTGTACTTTTACACCACTGTCCCAGGTTAGGTGGAGGGTTGGAGCCTTCAAACTAGTGTAACCCTGCCACATTCTGTATGCGCCTGTCCCAAGTCAGGAGCCTGTAATTCTATGGTTGTCATTTCTTGCTGTGTATTATATTTGTTTTTCGTTCATTATTTTGTACATAAATTAGACTGTTAGTTTTCTCATTCGAATTGTTTACACTTGTCATTTAGGGGCCTTTTATAGCTGACTGTGCAGTATGGGTTTTGCTCATTGTTGAAGGCTGTATGTTGACCTATAGTTATTAATTTCTGTGTTATTTGGTCTCTTGTGGAGAGTTGTCTCATTGGCTATCATACCACATCTTCTTATTTTATATTAACAACTTTCTATGAAGTATTTTCTTTCACTTCTGGTACTTGTTACTCGAGAATGTATATTAAAACATTCTAACTTTCCACATTTTTACAGGCTATTTAAAAAAAGTTTAGCATTTATTTTTTAAAGTTTTCTGTTAAAGGCTCCGGTTTAAATAGCAACAATGTCTTATTTTTGAATTGACTAAAATAGCAAATTTTTGTTCTTCCCTCGCCGGGATTCGAACTCATGCTATTGGAATATCGTGGCAAATTTATATAGATCTTGTTGACTGGTTAGATCAGCCATTTTAATATACAACTACTGTAAAATATATTTTAGCAAGCCAGAGCTGAGCAAGAGGAAGAATTCATTAGTAATACCTTACTGAAGAAGATACAATGTCTGAAAAAGGAAAAGGAAGCATTGGCTATGAATTATGAACAAGAAGAAGAATTTTTAACCAATGATTTGTCCAGAAAATTAACACAGGTACAGTTTGATAGGAAATTCAGAACAAAAACGTTCAATACAAATATTAATAAACATGATAAATGATTTAAAATTTTAATTTGATACATTTTTGTTCTTCAGTTCATATTTGTTTTAAACATCTGTTGCATTTTTTTAACAGCTCAGAGACTTAGTAATCAAGCTGAAAAGAATACCATGCAATCAAAATTACAAATTTGATGAAATAATATTTTTTTGCTAGGTTATAGTAATTGCAAATCTAGCTATAGTAAATTGAATGTGAAGCAGATACAAAGGTACCTGTTTTGTGTAATCAACTTACTTAGAATGTTTGTTTATACATTGAAAATGTGCACCCAGTTTTGTGTTCCCACTTGGATAATTTTTGCAGTTTTGTGAAACTCATTCAATGTTTATCAGCATTCTTGATGGAGGTATTATTTTGTAAGTCAGAGATGTTTCTGATGTCTGGTGGTCTTTTGGGGGATGTGGGAGGTCAAAGGGCAATCAGTTAAGAAAACCTGAAAATTGTTGACCCAGAGCTGACAGTTTCTGTCCCAAATGTTAGATTCATTGTTCGCAAATACATTTTCCTGTATCACCCAGATTACAATTCTGTGTTTCAATCTAGTTTGGTATATAATCCTTGAAAAAGCTATTTAGCCTAGATATTTATAGGATCAGTTTATTCCAATCATACAATAGAATTTCATCAATTTGGGTTCATGCCATTTCCCATGTCAAAATATAGGACACATTATTGTTATTGTTATCAAAAAAGGTGTCTGTTATCAAATTCTTGCTTAATTCTAATTTTATTTACAGCTTAGGAATGAAAAAGTAGAATTGGAGGAGACATTAGAAAAAGAACAAGAATACCAAGTAAACAAATTGATGAGGAAGATTGAAAAGTTAGAAAGAGAAACCTTGTCTAAACAAGTTACTCTTGAACAGGTACAGTTGTGACCGATAATATTCTTATGAAACTATTCCTGGTTTGTAATATTATGTTATCAGTTCCCCAATGTGTGCAGCTGGGAATCTTGATTTTCATTAAATACCTGTATTAACAGGTTTATTGGAAGACATTTAATGATCTCTTAAGCATACTGGGACCATATTAATAGGACATGATTATTGGCCCTCCTTTTTACTGAACTGATATTTTGAGTACTTGATGTAAACTTGACACTGACAGTACAATATACCACATCAAACACCAGCACTGAAAAAAGTAACAGACATACATGACCTATAATTGCTAATATCACTGCTATTTGAAATCTGGTGGATAGCTGTCTCTTTGCCAATCATTCCACATCTCCTCATTTTTATATACAAACAAAGACAAAACAACAACTATTGATACATGATGTGTTGTTAAACATCTTAATAATATGCAAATTATGAGGTGTGTGAGTGTGTGGAAAAAAGGGGGAGTAAAAGAGAAACTAGCCTGAACCTTCTTTTGTTGCACACAACAAAATAAATTAATATAATGTTTGAGATTTATCAAATAATCAATCATTTTATGTATTTAGTTGAGACGAGAAAAAGTGGAATTAGAAAATGCATTAGAACAAGAACAAGAGTCCCTAGTAAACAGGTTGTGGAAAAAAATGGACAAATTAGAGGCAGAGAAAAGGTATATTGTTAAATATCTTCTATCATTTAAAAATATTGGGAATCCAGGTTAGCTTGATTTTTTTGTAGAAAGTTTTTACAATCTTGTTATTTGTAATTGGACCCTGTATCAAAGGTGAGAGAACCCTTTATTAGTTTATCAGTCTTTTCAAGATAACATAACTGTAGCTGGTCAAAATTGCTGAAAATAAAATCATACTTTTGCGTGATATATTCCGAAATAAGAGTGAGTTCAATAGATTACTGTTTCATGCAGGATGCCACCACAATAAGGTTCATTGTGTAGAGTATGTTGCATTTAAGGTGAAATCTTAAGCTGAAAGTTCAAGGTTACGAACTTAAATTTGCATACCCTTGTTTCATTGCTACAAGTTAAAGGGTTCATTATCATTGGAAAGTGTGTAAAAAAACTAACACAATTTGGGGCTGTCAATGGATGCCCTCAATCTCAAAAGTATCTAGTCAATTTAATTTTTGCTTTTGAAAAGGATAGTTGGAACTTGATATGTATGTTTATCATTTAGATTGCTTCAGGAAAAGTTAGACCAACCTGTGACTGGCCCTCCTTCCCCCCGTGATATGAACAATGGCGATACAGCACAGAACTTAACACAACACATAGAAAACCTAAGAGGAGAAGTCAATAATTTGAAAGAAATGCTGCGGAGAGCGCAACTAGAACGTAAATATTTATTTCAGATAAAAAAGAGCAGGAAATGAAATAAGACTGACCAACAGGCCAAGCGTGTTGCTCCATTTTCCTTCCTGAATTCCCCTTTTTCAAAATTTTCAAGCTGTGCATCAGCTATGAATGAATATAATTAAACAGTTAGCAGGCTAATGTCTGTTTTTGTATAGCTTGCCCTGATAAAGTCTACTTGTTAAGGTTAGAAGAAAATATTTATTGAAGTATGTTACCTAGAATTGTTCTTCATTTATTGTAAATATTGATAATAGAGTTGTTTAATAATTTCTTGAATTCAAATACTGTTAAGTATGAAATTTTTGCAATTAAGATAAAAAATATTTCGTTGTGTAAATTTGATCTCTTAGAGATTAGAGGGAGATAAAAAAACATGCCAACAGTTTGGCCTTCGAAATTGTAAAATTTAATCTCCACGAAAATAAACCACTTTACTGTAAGCTTGACAGAGACTGATTTTAAGTGGTTAAGTAGGAGTGAAAATTTAATACCCACCAAAATCAGGATAGGAACTGGTTTTGAATATGGGTTAAAAATTTGTAAGGAGTTCCGCAGAACCCTGTGTCTTGCCTACGATTGCTGCTGGCAGTGTAAAAGAGTAATGTTGACTTAAAAAGTGAGTCCATTTATTAGTAAAATACAGAATGTTAAAAAAGATTCAAACTTTCTCTTTAGATGCTATGTCTTGGGTCTTGAAAATTAGCTTCTGTCCAAGCTTCATAACAATCCATGAAGGTTAACAAACTTATCATGTCAAAAAAATTAATCCCAGACTGACCGTAAGTGTTAACTGTAAAAAGTCCATCTATCAGAAAAATACTCAAAATGAAAATATACTTTCAAAAGTGCTTCAGACATTATCTCTTAATCATAAAAAAGTTTCATAAAATTCTATGAAGGTTTGACAAAGTATTTGATGTGTAACAAACTTTAACCCCAGACTGTATCTATTTGTTAAATGTTAAAAAAAAAACAAGTCCATACGGAAAATAAGTATTTTCAAAATTTTGCTTTTGATACTGTATTTAGCTTCTGTCCAAATTTCATCAAATTCCATGAAGGTTTGACACAGTTATTGATGACTTAAAAAACTTTAACCTCAGACTGAATCTGAATGTTAAGTGTAAAAAAAACCTTAGTCCATTTATCAGTAAAATACAGAAAAATGAAAATAAATATTTTCAAAATTTTGCTCTAGATACTGTATTTTGGTCATAAACAAGCTTCTGTCCAAATTTCATCTAATTCCATGTTGGTTTGACAAAGTTATTGAAGTCCAAAAAAACTTTAACCACAGACTGAACCTAAATGTTGATGCTGGCGCTGAAGACTGAATCTAGGATCACTATGTCTCGCATTCGCGAGATAAATGTCGAAGGCTCGCCAAAAAAATGACAGCTTAAATCAATAGGAAAATGTATAAAAATGATAAAATTCGCCTGGAAAGTTCATATTGTTGATAATTGAAAAATATATTCATAGATGAACAAAAAATGGCACAGTATGCTCAAGAAGAAAAACACATAAGAGAAGAAAATTTACGTCTACAAAGAAAATTGCAGTTAGAGATGGAAAGAAGAGAAAACCTTTGTCGTCACCTGTCTGAAAGTGAATCTAGTCTTGAAATGGATGATGAAAGGTATGTTTGATTTTAAGTGTCATCTGTTTACTTGAAAACCAAGAAAATAATCATCCTTTTTCATGCCCCCACCGTAGCGGAGGGGGCATTAAGTTTTACCCTTGTCTGTCTGTACGTGTGTACGTTCGTCTCAAAATTGGTTTCCGTTCTCTAACTTGAGTTTGCCTCAACCAAATGTTATGAAACTTATACACAATGCTTATTACCACAAAATACAGATCAAGTTTGAATTTTGGTAGCGTCACTCTAACCGTTCTAGAGTTATGCCCCTTTATCAATGGAGAAATTACAAAATTTTTAGTTTCTGTTCTTTAACTTAAGTTTGCCTCAACCAAATGTTATGAAACTTAAACACAATGCTTATTACCACAAAACACAGATCAAGTTTGAAATTTGGTGGCGTCACTTTAACTGTTCTAGATTTATGCCCTTTATAAATGGACAAATTGCTAAATTTTATACGACCGCAAAAATTTTTGTGGTCGTATATTGGTATGACGTCGTGTGTCGTATGAAGACGCATTGGTTTCGCACTCTAACTTTAGTTTAAGTGAATGGATCTCTATGAAATTTTACCATAAGGTTCAATATCACAAAAGGAAGGTTGGGATTGATTTTGGGGTTATGGTACCAACAGTTAAGGAATTAGGGGCAAAAGGGCCAAAATAAGCATTTTGTAACTTCCAGACATAACTTGTGTGTTAGTGTATGGATCTCTGACATTGTACCACAAGGTTCCATATCACAAAGGGAATGCTGGGATTGATTTTGGGGTAATTGCCTCAAAATTTCAGGAATTAGGGGCCAAAAGGGCAAAAACAAGCATTTTCTAGTTTCATGACAATAACTTGTGTGTAAGTCTATGGATCTTTCTGAAATTGTAGTACAAGGTTCCATATCACAAAGGAAAGCTGGAATTGAGTTTGGGGTAATTGCCTGAAACGTTTAGGAATTAGGGGCCAAAAGGGGCCAAAATAAGCATTTTCTAGTTTCAGACAATAACTTGTGTTCAAGTGAATGGATCTCTCTGAAATTGTACTGCAAGGTACCATACCTCAAAGGGAAGGCTGGGATTGAGTTTGGGGTGATGAATCATAAGGGGTTCAAAAATTGGGGGTTTCCTTTTTACCTTTTTTCCTTTTTTTTCTTTAAAATTTTCCATTTAAGTTGGTTATTTCTGATTTATATTTAAAGCAAATAATAATGATATGGCAGGAGATACACACCAAACAGGATGTGTAAATTATTATATAATAAGTATTGTGCAATAGCAAGAAATTTTCAATTGCACAGTATTGCAATAGCAAGAAATCTTCAATTGCACAGTATTGCGCAATAGCAAGAAATATCCAATAGCACAATATTGCACAATAGCAAGAAATTGTCAATTGTACAGTATTGCAAATAGCAAGAAATATTCAATTGCACAGTATTGCGCAATTGCAAGAATATTCAATTGCACAGTATTGTGCAAAAGAAGATACTTTGTATAAATTGCTTATTTCTTGACCAATTTCAATGGGGTTTTATTCTTGAATTCTTGGGGTTCTTTAATATGCTGAATCTAACCGTGTATTAAGTTTTTGGATTTTGGGCCCGTTTATAAATTGGTCCACATTGAGGTCCAAAGGGTCCAAAATTAAATTTTGTTTGATTTCAACAAAATTGAATATATGGGGTTCTTTGATATGCTGAATCTAAACATGTATTTAGATTTTGATTATGGGCCCAGTTTTCAAGTTGGTCCAAATCGGGTCCAAAATTAAACTTTGTTTGATTTCAACAAAATTGAATATATGGGGTTCTTTGATATGCTGAATCTAACCATGTATTTAGATTCTTAATTTTTGGTCCCGTTTTCAAATTGGTCTACATTAAGGTCCAAAGGGTCCAAAATTAAACTTAGTTTGATTTTAACAAAATTGAATTCTTAGGGTTCTTTGATATGCTGAATCTAAACATGTATTTAGATTTTGATTATGGGCCCAGTTTTCAAGTTGGTCCAAATCGAGGTCCAAAATTAAACTTTGTTTGATTTCAACAAAAATTGAATATATGGGGTTCTTTGATATGCTGAATTTAACCATGTAATTAGATTTTTGATTTTTGGGCCCCGTTATCAACTTTGTCCACATTCAGGTCAAAAGGGTCCAAAATTAAACTTTGTTTGATTTCATCAAAAATTGAACTCTTGGGGTTCTTTAATATGCTGAATCTAACCGTGTATTAAGTTTTTGGATTTTGAGCCCCGTTTATAAATTGGTCCACATTGAGGTCCAAAGGGTCCAAAATTAAATTTTGTTTGATTTCAACAAAAATTGAATATATGGGGTTCTTTGATATGCTGAATCTAACCATGTATTTAGATTCTTAATTTTTGGTCCCGTTTTCAAATTGTTCTACATTAAGGTCAAAAGGGTCCAAAATTAAACTTAGTTTGATTTTAACAAAAATTGAATTCTTAGGGTTCTTTGATATGCTGAATCTAAACATGTATTTAGATTTTTGATTATGGGCCCAGTTTTCAAGTTGGTCCAAATCGAGGTCCAAAATTAAACTTTGTTTGATTTCAACAAAAATTGAATATATGGGGTTCTTTGATATGCTGAATTTAACCATGTAATTAGATTTTTGATTTTTGGGCCCCGTTATCAACTTTGTCCACATTCAGGTCAAAAGGGTCCAAAATTAAACTTTGTTTGATTTCATCAAAAATTGAACTCTTGGGGTTCTTTGATATGCTGAATCTAACCATGTATTTAGATTTTGGATATTGGACCATAATAGGTGAATGTCCAATTTAAAATTTTTAAGTTCTTAGACCACATTCATTCTGTGTCAGAAACCTATGCTGTGTCAAATATTTAATCACAATCCAAATTCAGAGCTGTATCAAGCTTGAATGTTGTGACCATACTTGCCCCAACTGTTCAGGGTTCGACCTCTGCGGTCGTATCAAGCTGCGCCCTGGAGCATTTTATTAGTTTCTGTTCTCTAACTTGAGTTTGCCTCAACCAAATGATATGAAACTTATACACAATGCTTATTACCACAAAACACAGATCAAGTTGAATTTTGGTGGCGTCACTTTAATCATTATCGAGTTATGTCCCTTTATAAATTGAAAAATTGCAAAATTTTTAGTTTCCATTCAGTAACTTAAGTTTGTCCCAACCAAACATTATGAAACCTATACACAATACTTATTACCACAAAACTCAGATCAAGTACAAATTTGGGTAGCGTCACTTTTATTGTTCTTGAGTTATGTCCCTTTATAATGTTGTATGCAAGCGGGAATCATCTGTGTCCATGGGACACATTCTCCATTATTTTATGTATAAACCTGTCTCCCTTCGACAAATGGAGAAATTATGTTTAAGTAATATTTTTTCTTCTTCTGGACTCATTCAACCTGGACACTAAATCAGTTCCACCTAGTTTGTCCCAATGGTATTGTTAGCTCAGGAGTCAGGGCTTTGGTACTGACATAATTCATGATATACTTTTCTTAAATTCTAAAAAGGATATCTCTGTGTCAACAGTTTATAACACGAATATCAAGTAACTTATCTTTCATATGCCAGATATATAGACTACTTTCGAATTCCTTTACTTTCTTGTAAAATTCCTATGTCACAATGCTTATGTTATTACGTCACAGTAAGAACTTATTGTTCGTTGACGTCGTTTACGCCAATTGACCTCGGGTCAACCGGTGTAACTCATTCATAAAAACAACTCGAGATTGGTGTATTAACTATGTTAATAAATAAAATACCTTCACAGAATTACTGCTATTCTCGAGGAAAAGATTCCTGTAAGTTTTATACCCCACGCAACGAGTTGCGGAGGGTATAATGTTTTGACCCGTCCGTCAGTCCGTCAGTCCGTCCGTCTGTCAGTCCTGTTTCTTGTCATTGCCACTCCTCTCAAACCACACAACAGAATTTCACGAAACCTTTTAGATAATAAGGACATACTATGTTGTTGTGCATATCGACAGGAAATTATGATTCAATTCTTTTCTAGGAGTTACGCCTTTGAACTTATTTACTTTAATGTACTACTGCAACAGTTTGTCATCGCAACTCCTCTCAAACCACACAACAGAATTTCATGAAACCTTTTCAGATAATAAGGACATACTAAGTAGATGTGCATATCGACAGGAAATTACAATTCAATTTTTTCCAGGAGTTACGCCTTTGAACTTATTTGCCCAATATACTACTGCAACCTTTATCATCGCAACTCCTTTCAAACCACACAACAGAATTTCATGAAACCTTTTCAGATAATAAGGACATACTACGTAGATGTGCATATCGACAGGAAATTACGATTCAATTTTTTGGGAAGTTTGCTATAGCAATACTTTCCTAAGGCGTCGGCCTCTAACTTCCGGTGACAGACTATCGCAAATGTTCTGCTCCAAGATAATGTAGTACTAGTGTTTGATGCTGATTCTAGGAAGATGCTTTTGAAATTTTGAGTCCTTTTGAAAAGATTACAGCTTGAATAAAAAGGAATGAATGTTCACCGACAATTCAGGTGAATTTAACTTCATTTTGAAATTGATTATTACAAACACTACTTCATGGATTTTCCATGCGGTGAAGAGAAAATCAAAAGAAATCTATGCGAGACATCGTTTCATTCATTAATATTTCATGAATGAACATTTTACCTTCTGATTTATATTTAAAGCAAATAATAATGATATGGCAGAGATACACAAAACAGGATGTGTAAATTATTATATAATAAGTATTGTGCAATAGCAAGAAATTTTCAATTGCACAGTATTGCTAATAGCAAGAAATCTTCAATTGCACAGTATTGCTAATAGCAAGAAATATCCAATAGCACAATATTGCGCTATAGTAAGAAATTGTCAATTGTACAGTATTGTGAATAGCAAGAAATATTCAATTGCACAGTATTGCGCAATTGCAAGAAATATTCAATTGCACAGTATTGTGCAAAAGAAGATACTGTATAAATTGCTTATTTCTTGACCAATTTCAATGGGGTTTTATTCTTGAATTCTTGGGGTTCTTTAATATGCTGAATCTAACCGTGTATTAAGTTTTTGGATTTTGGGCCCGTTTATAAATTGGTCCACATTGAGGTCCAAGGGTCCAAATTAAATTTTGTTTGATTTCAACAAAATTGAATATAGGGTTCTTAGTTTCTGTTCTCTAACTTGAGTTTGCCTCAACCAAATGATATGAAACTTATACACAATGCTTATTACCACAAAACACAGATCAAGTTGAATTTTGGTGGCGTCACTTTAATCATTATCGAGTTTTGTCCCTTTATAAATTGAAAAATTGCAAAATTTTTAGTTTCCGTTCAGTAACTTAAGTTTGTCCCAACCAAACATTATGAAACCTATACACAATACTTATTACCACAAAACTCAGATCAAGTACAAATTTGGGTAGCGTCACTTTTATTGTTCTTGAGTTATGTCCCTTTATAATGTTGTATGCAAGCGGGGAATCATCTGTGTCCATGGGGACACATTCTCCATTTATTTTATGTATAAACCTGTCTCCCCTTCGACAAATGGAGAAATTATGTTTAAGTAATATTTTTTCTTCTTCTGGACTCATTCAACCTGGACACTAAATCAGTTCCACCTAGTTTGTCCCAATGGTATTGTTAGCTCAGGAGTCAGGGCTTAGGTACTGACATAATTCATGATATACTTTTCTTAAATTCTAAAAAGCATATCTCTGTGTAAACAGTTTATAACACGAATATCAAGTAACTTATCTTTCATATGCCAGTTATATAGACTACTTTCGAATTCCTTTACTTTCTTGTAAAATTCCTATGTCACAATGCTTATGTTATTACGTCACAGTAAGAACTTATTGTTCGTTGACGTCGTTTACGCCAATTGACCTCGGGTCAACCGGTGTAACTCATTCATAAAAACAACTCGAGATTGGTGTATTAACTATGTTAATAAATAAAATACCTTCACAGAATTACTGCTATTCTCGAGGAAAAGATTCCTGTAAGTTTTTATACCCCACGCAACGAGTTGCGGAGGGTATAATGTTTTTGACCCGTCCGTCAGTCCGTCCGTCTGTCAGTCCTGTTTCTTGTCATTGCCACTCCTCTCAAACCACACAACAGAATTTCACGAAACCTTTTTAGATAATAAGGACATACTATGTTGTTGTGCATATCGACAGGAAATTATGATTCAATTCTTTTTCTAGGAGTTACGCCCCTTTGAACTTATTTACTTTAATGTACTACTGCAACAGTTTGTCATCGCAACTCCTCTCAAACCACACAACAGAATTTCATGAAACCTTTTCAGATAATAAGGACATACTAAGTAGATGTGCATATCGACAGGAAATTACAATTCAATTTTTTTTCAGGAGTTACGCCCCTTTGAACTTATTTGCCCAATATACTACTGCAACCTTTTGTCATCGCAACTCCTTTCAAACCACACAACAGAATTTCATGAAACCTTTTCAGATAATAAGGACATACTACGTAGATGTGCATATCGACAGGAAATTACGATTCAATTTTTTGGGAAGTTTGCTATAGCAATACTTTCCTAAGGCGTCGGCCTCTAACTTCCGGTGACAGACTATCGCAAATGTTCTGCTCCAAGATAATGTAGTACTAGTGTTTGATGCTGATTCTAGGAAGATGCTTTTGAAATTTTGAGTCCTTTTGAAAAGATTACAGCTTGAATAAAAAAGGAATGAATGTTCACCGACAATTCAGGTGAATTTAACTTCATTTTGAAATTGATTATTACAAACACTACTTCATGGATTTTCCATGCGGTGAAGAGAAAATCAAAGAAATCTATGCGAGACATCGTTTCATTCATTAATATTTCATGAATGAACATTTTACCGCGCATTTTTTTCTATGTACGATATTTACAAATGTTTAGTATTAAATATAAAGTAATGAAGCCCGAGCGTATCGAAAGAATCCTGTATGACTGACATTACTGAATGCAACGTACTTTTTAACATGTTTATATTTTGACCAAGCCGTCGGATAATTGACAAGTGATAAAAGTTTGATTGAACAATTATACACAGGTGACAGAAATACTCGAAAGTCATATGGCTTATGTCACACGCCAAGGATGAGTAAAGGTAAATACCGGCTATGATAGAAAAGTGCATGTTTGTCAAAACATCGATTGGAAGGTTTTGATGCCAAAAACATTTGAAAACTTTTGAATTCCGCTATTTAAATAATAGCTATTTCACATTCCAATGTGAATTTAAGGACCTTCACTCGTCCAGCATGCTCAGTCACGTGGATCAAACTGGCAGCTGAAAAACATTGACTCAACGACAGTTCGTACATATCACAGCCCATGTCCTCAGTGTTACGATTAACAATAACATTTGTACACAAATCGTTACAAGGATAAGGCAGACAAGTCAGCTTCTACTTAGAATAACTCATTGTATCAAGACAAGTGCTGTAGCAACATGATTAAATAAAATCTGTCCATGTAATAGCAAAATGACTTAAGTTACTCTTAGTGGTAGTCCAAATAATTATGACGAACCAAAAATCTCAAATGTTATTGCCTCAATGCTAAATTTCACAGCATCAACTTTAAAATGTGTTACAGGGTTATAATCACCTCTATGAATCTAGTGTTTATAAACTTTTTATTCCTTTCGTCATACTGCTATTGTTATGACCCCACCGTATTAAGTTTTACCCTTTTTCTTCTTTCCGTACATCCAAAAATTAGTTTCTGTTCTCTAACTTTAGTTTTCCTAAACCAAATTGTATGAAACTTATACGCAATACTTATTTCCACAAAACACAGGTCAAGTTGAATTTTGGTGGCGTCGATTTTACAATTCTAGAGTTATGCTCCTAAACAAATGGAAAAGTTGCTTGAATTTTTTGTTTACGATCTCTAACTTCATGAACTTTAGTTTGTCTCAACCAAATGTTATGAAACTTATACACAAAGCTCATTATCACAAAACACTGTTTAGATTTGAGTTTCGTGGCGTCAGTTTTACTGTTCTAGAGTTATGCCCTTTACAAATTTAAAATTGTGATTGTTGTCGAGCCTTCAACTTTTGTCGAAAAAGCGAGACATAGCGATCCTACATATTGTCGGCGGCGTCCACAAATATTCACTCTGTGGTTAAAGTTTTTGAAATTTTAATAACTTTCTTAAACTATCCCGGATTTGTACCAAACTTGGACAGAAGCTTGTTTATGATCAAAAGCTAGTATCTAGAAGGAAATTTTGTTAAAATTTTGTTCTTGTTTTTCCGTATTTTACTTATTAATGGACTTAGCTTTTCTTCCAGTTAACATTACATACAGTCTGCAGTTAAATTTTTTAAAACATTTATTAGATTCATAAACTATGGTTCCGCGGAACACTTAAAATATTTTTCAATTCCGTGCTCTAACTTTAGTGTGTCTCAACCAAATGTTACGAAACTTGTACACAATACTTTTAACCACAAAACCAAGATCAAGTTTGAATTTTTTTTGTCGTCATTTTACTGTTATGGTTAGGGTTATGCCCAGTTACAAATGGAAAAAAAATACTATAAAATCACAGGCCCTAGATATGGCATGGGCACATAAAGAAATTTAATAGAGCTTATTGTATATTTGATTATTTTAGAACAACAGTTTAAGGTTTCAATAGAAAATATCAAAATTTAAATGACAATGAAAAAAAAAAATTTTTGATAATTGCTGAAAAGAAAATGGTTTAGTTAAAAACATCAAAGCTGTGATTAAATACATATTTGAAATAATACACATCTATAACCTATTTGAAATAATACACATTCTACAGTTGCAAACTTCCCAGAGGTGCTATCCAGCACTTTGATTTCCAGGAGTTACGCCCCTTTGAACTTACTTGCCCAATATACTACTGCAACCTTTTGTCGTCACAACTCCTCTCAAACCACACAACAGATTTTATGAAACCTTTTCAGATAATAAGGACATACTACGTAGATGTGCATATCGACAGGAAATTACGATTCAATATTTTTTCCAGGAGTTAAGTTCCTTTGGACTTATTTGCCCAATATACTACTGCAACCTTTTGTCATTGCAACTCCTCTCAAACCACACAACAGAATTTCATGAAACCTTTTCAGATAATAAGGACATACTACGTAGATGTGCATATCGACAGGAAATTACGATTCAATATTTTTTCCAGGAGTTACGCCCCTTTGAACTTATTTGCCCAATATACTACTGCAACCTTTTGTCATCGCAACTCCTCTCAAACCACACAACAGAATTTCATGAAACCTTTTCAGATAATAAGGACATACCACGTAGATGTGCATATCGACAGGAAATTATGATTCAATTTTTTTTTCTGATACAATTTTTTTTTTTACACTTATTTCATTTCTCCAATGACAATGTGGGGACGTGGGGTATGTGAGCGCGTTCACTAAGGTTCTTTCATATTGTATAAATTCTTCCATGTACATATAGAATTTAAAATTAATTATGTGAAGATGTACATAAATATGTGTTACTGCATGTTTGTTTACAGGCATTTTAATGAGATGACAAAGCAGCAAGATTTAAGTCATGGTGTTAGACCTAGAACAGTATCAAGTCCTATCCCGTATGGTTCTCCTAATACATCCAGACCTATATCTCCAGGTAAGTAAAAATATATGATGCTAGCCATAGTAGTTGTTTGCATGCCCTATAATATTCCAAGTTTTATTCAAACTTCAAAACACAATTCACAAACAATGGAAAAGCAAGAAAAAGTCTGTATCTGGTTATAAACCACATACCTAGCAGACTTTGATAGACAGCTTCTGTAAATTTAGAAATTATAGCGTGTATTTATTATTGCGATTTTTGAAGAATGGACAAAAATGTGAGTTTAATTATTGCGATTTCAGAAAAATCTGCATACAGATTTATGTATCAGTTATTAGAATGCAATTCTTATTATTGGGATACGCAGCCATTCTCATAAAAAAAAAACCTAGCAATAATTTTTGTATTTACAGTATTATATTCAAGGTGTTTTGAGGTTTGAATTTACACAAATTCTGACATTTGCTCCAGAACATTGCTTCGAAGAATGTTCTATCATGCCACTATTAATAAATGCTGATTTTTTCACATTTGATATCCAAATAAACAAAATTGAATCACAAAATGGATGCCATTGATATTAAGTATGTTTTTTGCCTGCCACCAGAAAAAGTGCCACAAATTAGCTTGGAATATCTCTCTCCAAATTCAAGGTCCCATACCACATACCATATGAACATAAACAAAGATGTATCTTGCTCAAAACATTTTAATGCGTTAAAAAATATTCTTGCAGTAAGGAACCTTCACAGACAATATGTTTTATACTTTAATGTTTTCTATGTTAAGATTAATACAAAAGGAGAGGTATAATTTAGTGATCTTGTCCTATGTAACCTCTAGTTTATCAACCTGTCTACCATTTAATTGAAAATTGAGAAGCTTATTTTTACAGTGAAACCCTTGCAATAAATTTTTAAAAGTCCTGCAATCCTTTACATATATGCAACAGAAAATTAAAAAAATCTTTATTTTAACTTATTTTTGCTGTATCAGAAAAAACTAAATATAGTTCAGTTCATTTCAAATAAGATTTAGGGTGGCATAATTGATTGTGCTTACCAGGAGAAATGGATAAACATCACTATACTTATCTAAATTTCCTGATTACCACAATTGAAATTTAAATTTGAATATCCTGGACCAAATAAAACATTCTTCAATTTCCACACTTTCTAAAATGCCTGTGTACTTTGTGCCATTTTGTATTGAGTACAAGTATGGATATAATTATAGGAATGAATTATCCAGCGTTTAGTCCTCCAAGTCCCATGAGGAGAAGTACTGGTAGTACCAGCAGTACTAGTAGTGGAACATTTCACCCTCCCCACCATTACCCGGGAACGTCACCACCTGTACATTCACCCATGCAGGTAATTATACCCAACAAACCTTTTATTTTCCTATCAAGGATCTAAATAGGGATATAGATTTACACTGATGCCTCTGTACATCCATTTTGATTTGGTGAAGTTCTTTCTTTAAGTTTTGTGTATTCTAAGTGTTTCTCAGAAACCAATATGAAATATTGATAATATTTATCCACTTTAAACTTCTCTTGTAGGACATAATAGATCAAGAACAATTGAGTCACTTTGACCATCATTTTGGGCTTTCGTGACTGTTTTAATTCCCTACCTTACAAAATGCAGTGCATAGTAATTGTTGTGTCTGTTCGTTAGTTTGTTCTTTGTCTCACTGTCTTCAGTTTGTATGTTTCTTTGTGTGTCTACCTGGTTGAACTTTGTATCCACAAATATTGCTAAACCACAGACTGGATTTCAATGAAACTTTCACAAAATACTGCCTAGTGCACATCATACCTTGTATTATTTGTATTGGAACATACATAATATGCACACCCTTTTTCACCACATGGATTCAGGAAAAAAGTTTTCACTTGTTGAAAAAGTCTATTGAATCTCTGGTAATTTCATGTTGTGTGTGATCAATTGCGGTATTTTCATAGAAAAAACCTGCTTTCTATTATCAAGTAGAAGTTGAAAATATTTGTAAATGATTCTAGAACACTTTAGGAGTTTTAAAAGAGGACAAAATCACCAAAACAACAACTGAACAGAACTCATCAATACTCAGAGACCTTTTGATGTATAGCTTTCATACTTGGTAGGATAATTTTCTGTCATATTCTCTTTACCAGGCTACATGGTATATTCTAAGTCTTTTTATTGAAAATGATAGTATTGATTCAGGTAAATATATACAATATGCTATCTTAACTCCTCTAACACATTCATAAAGCTAGAAAATTGGTGTCTTGTAAATTAACAGATGCATTGCGTTTGATTATATTTGATTTTAAGATGTAATATATCTCTGATTAACATTCTAGCTTTGAAATGACTGGGGATTACTGCAATGCAACAATTCTTGTCATTTAACATTTTAACTAAATTTTGTTACTAAATGGTAAATTGTAAATCTTATCACATGCTGGCTGCTACTGAGGTAAAATAAAAATTATCAATTTGTTTATTTTTTTTTACAGAAACCAAGACCTAGCACTGAAAAATTTGCTAGACCAAGCAGTTTTCCAGAAAGAAATGATAAAACCTGAAAGAAGAATTCCATTTCTTGTTTGGTGCTAAAAGTGATTTGTGTTTCACGCTTATCCAAGGCTAAGATTTCCAGAGCCGACAGGGAAAAAGACTGTGGGTTTTGATTGTGCTTTGCATTATTTTTGTTATTTGCAGTCAGTTACTGTTAGAAAAGGATATTCCATCTGTTTGTTTTTACTTTATTGTTTATATTGGAGGCACTTCTTTTTAAGGAATTTGATTTTCAATAGTATGTTTTTTGTCAAGTTTAAGAGAGGGAAACACTGGTGTGTATCAGATAATTAGATTTAGCATGCTTGATAGAAGTAAAGATATTGTAATTACAGATATTATATGCTTTTGTTTATTGTTAGTTTTGAGCACTTTATGATAAATTCCTTAAGCACAAGAGGAATAAGCAGTTTAATGTATCAAATATATATTGGCAAGTTGAATACTTTTTTGTGACCTCTTTATCTAAGTAAATATCAGTATTTGCATGTTTTGAAATATAAAAAAAAGTTGTAAAGATGAAACTGAGTTAACCTGTAATCACATCCAGTTGTATACAGGTGTTTTGATTTTCTTGCAACTGATCAGAACAGTTTGAATTTTACTTTGAGCTATTCAAATATTTGCTAGGTATTGATTTCAAGTTTGCTGGAGTAAAACAGCTAACTTGACTATAGTTGACTCTTCCTTAGATTTTATCTGGGAGTTTTTTTAGTTTCAACACCTGATATTTTTATAACATGTCATCATAAAATTGAAATAAAATTGACTATTTAAAACCTTTTCATTATTGGGTGTATATTTCACTAATTGACAGTTATTTGTCTTCAAATGATCCATTGTGATTTAAGTCAAAGATTTTGTACAAAATAGTCCCAAGAAATTTAGTCAGATATAGTTGCAACCAATTGTCAGTAGATTTTTTCTATTTAGATTTTTTTTTTAAAGTGTTTGGAATGCTTCAAATTAAAATTGTTTGCAGATACATGTAACTTTCAAGTGTGTAATTTTTTCATCCAAGTTAACTTTGTTTTGAAGAAGGTTGTGTTCACTTTAATTTAAAAGATGGTTGATAACACACTACATGTATAAAAGTTTTGCTCATATATTTTAATGCTATGATATCATTCCATACTTTTAAAGACTTTATCTTTTTTTTGTATTTCCTATTTGTAATTTAATTGAAGCTATCATTATTTTAAGAACTGAATTGTATCTGAGACTGATGGATGATGTGAATGCATCTCAATATTTTGTTCTCTTTTTATTTTATTCCCACCCTCTTGACTAATGAAAATCTTTTCAATATGCTGGTATGTCTACAATTATTGATATACAGATTGTATTAAAAGCCTCTATGTCTTGAAATTTAATTCACCCCTTAAGAAAATAAGTAAACTGTGTTAAAACATATACAAATAGAAATTACTAAAAACCTCACTGAAGTTAAAGTTTTATCCAGAAAGGTAAATGATGTCAGTATTTCAGTATCTTTTGGATGTTGTCCTGCTTTCAAGCAGTACAGCTTTACATTTATGATCATAATTAGTGTTCAAAGCTTCATTTAAAAAAATTCCAAGTTTGGAAGCATGTTGTGTTGTTGTATTTCTATAAAATTAGTAATAGACTTTAAGGAAATTAGATATCTAAGTATGCTGTTTTTTAGTGCGTTCCATCCTTCCTAATTAAGTATTCTGATGCAATAATGTTTAATATGCTGAAGCCATGATAAAACAAAAAAGTTTTCTGTTCTGTGTTGGGTCTTTATGTAACTGATGTTGTTTTTTTTAAAGAATGGAATTCTTTGTTTGTAAAACATAAATGGATGATAATAGAGTATTTCAAATATACATTATCCTAAAAGGGTTGTCAAAACTAAAAGCAATTCTCAAAAAAATAAAAAGCAATTCTCAAAAAAAAAAAAGATGAAAACAAATTTTTTTTTCTGTTCATGAAATTAGGATTATGGTAAATATCTGAAATGATTCATTTGCAGATCGATTGTAAAATCAAACAGAGGAAAAAAACTATAGTCATAAAACTTTAAAGTATGAAAAAATTACTCTCTTACAAAAAAATTGCATGCAAATAATGTCATCATTTAAATACAATTTTTTTTCATAATTTTGCACTAATTTTTTTATTAGTACTACATTTTCTGCATTTCTTCTGACTATTAAACAAACTACCGTAACTACAGTTGGGTGCAGACAAAGCATAACACAAACTAAATGCTGCTTTCATATATTTCATATTTCTTGTACAAGTAAACCAACACATGTTACTATGTTAACATGGTCAAAATGAAATCCTTGAAGGTCTACTTAAGTAATTATGGCATTATTTATTCTTTAAGGAATATATAAATGGGTCATGCTTCAAAAAAAAACCAGACAAAATATAACACATCTGAAAAATTTGTTTTCGGACCATACATTTTACAGTTACATTAATTTTAAAATGCACCACTGTTGTTTATGGCTTATTGCTTTTAAACAATTATTGATCAATTTGTATATATATGTATGCAGTTTACATTGATCAGTTTGTATATATATGTATGCAGTTTACATTGATCAGTTTGTATATATATGTATGCAGTTTACATTGATCAGTTTGTATATATATGTATGCAGTTTACATTGATCAGTTTGTATATATATGTATGCAGTTTACAGTTGTTTAACGATGTTCATTACTGCAGACACAAAATATTTTTATTAATATTTTTGAAAAAATCTGCCAAATAATCCCACAAATGTTACAGCACACAATTACTTTTTACGTCTACTGAAATTTTGATGTAAACTCTGAGTTGATGTGGCTTTTACATAAAGTGCATCTGAAGTTAACACTGTGTTAACTTTTGTATTTGTTTACTTGTTATGCTCAGTTTGCACCTAACTGTATAGATAAATAAGATGCCAAAAATGTGTTTTTCCTATATGAAATTTTAAAACAACTCCTTTATCTTAAACTGCTATTTTTGTTTAATAACCAAGTTTGCTTATATTTAGTCCTTGAAGCTTATTTATTGTTTGAATTGTCAGATATAATGGCAGCTATATAGATAAAAGCATTTATGTTGTATTGTGTAATGCATATAGTAAATTGAAATTGAATATTTACTCTTGAATACTGATATTAATTACAACGAAATTGATAGTAAATCTTATGGCTATTCCATTCAGATAAAAGGTAAAATATTTGAGTTTGTTGAATATGACGAAACCAACCGGTTGTTAGTGCAAAAACTATAATTGGTTCCATGCATCCTTCTACAATTGAAGTACATGTTCCCAATAATTTAACTCTCTAATGATAACAATGGTTATCCCTTCAACAGGGAGTCAAAAATCTTATTACTTTGTGGTCCTCCTAAAAACATTCTAACTTGATTTATTGTAATTTTGTACAACTTAAATAATTAAGCTGTAACTAAAAGGGTAAACTACCTATGGATTAAAACAAAAATATTATAGACACCGTCACCATATTTATAAAATTAATAGGTGTCTCCTTCCCATCCCAGTTAGCAGACATATTTGAATTGAATAGCCCACAGCAAGTGAAACAATGTGTTAATTGTTATAGCCCAGCTCCAAAGGATGGGTGGTATACTGGTTAACTTCTGTCTATAGCAAATTTCTGTTGCATTATCTCAACAATTATGAGTCCGAGCTTCTTGATATGTGGCACCAAGTCATCTTTTCAGTTCCTTTGATGTTTTGCTTCCTCTTGACTGAAATATTTAAAATGTAATGCACATACAGTCGAACTTAATAAGTCGAAGTTGAAGGGACAGGTTGAATGTATGACGACTTATCCAAGGTTGAGTGTGTCGTCATACATTCGGAATGCATGAATTACGGTATGAGATATATGTAGACTAGATCTTTTGTACAGTGTGCTCTTTATCAATTTGACAATTTATGAGTTTGCATTCAAGCTCCATACTTTTTTATCCATCATAATAATTGAACACTCAAGTACAGATACAAAACATTCACAAATAAAATCAATACACAAATATTTGCAAAGGTCGGTTGCTATAAATTATGGAATCACTTGTGGAACTAAACATGTCCTTCAAGTTCACTGATGAGGGTTGTCTGTTTTGAATTAATTTATTGGAAATTTGTCTTTATTGTCTTAATCCTTTTATTTATTGCAATTTATGAATTTTAATTCAAACGATTGCTTTAATCTTGGCTTGAGTCATTTAAATTTGTTTCGTTTTTATATCAGGTTAAATATGTTCAGCACACTAAAGTTCTGCTTGGATGATCAACAATGGTGTTAATTACCGGTCACCATAAACATTTCATTTTAACTGTTATACAAATAAGTATGTTTACACAGCTTTAAACACTTATGAAAATGATTAGGCTACATAAGTAATTTTTACTTTCAAACTTAGAGACATCGGGATCAATTTATATTGATTTTACATCGACTGGACTATAAAATTTATTCAACTTAACCGCAAATTCGAATCAACCGAGTTTGACTCATCTGAGGTTAAAATGCAGTGATCAAACCTGAATTTTACCGGGACCGACCGAGATATTACTTCCACTCAATGACATCTGAGTTTTCGTCACAACAAGGTTCAACTGTATATAAATTTTTTGTCACTTTTTATAGATGTCCTGTTTATGCATGAAATATAAGCAAATACGAGTCATATCTTCTTGATATATGGTGGGGTACAATAAGGTGAACAATAACACACATTACATCTTGTTATCCATGATTTTATTCAAGGTTGGTTATATTGTAGTAATTGAAGTAGAAAAACATTAATAAAGAAAATTAAAACTTGACTGTTGTTTCCTATGTTTTGGAGATCAAACAACAATTTTGATTTAGATTTATAATTTATAAATTTTGTTTTTAATTGTTAGTTTGTAAAAGAGTGGAAAGGAACATCAGACTTTATTAAAACAGTATCTTTTTATATACATTAAGTTAAATGTAATTATTAGAAGTTTATTGTGCCATGATATTTCTTGCCAGTTGATCCTACAGGACATTGGTTATAACAAAACAATGAAAACTTGACAATTATTTATCTTTGAACCATTAAATTGACACAAAGTTCATTTGTTTATCTGTTTAATAAATAACTGTAGGAATTCTGTGGAATATTTCTGTTTTGTTTCTGTATCTTATTTATCTGGCAGTGAATGAACAAAAAGGTTTTTGGAGCTATAAATAGATATTTCAATCAACTCATTTAATGTCGCATAATGTAGGACTTAGTTTCCTCGACAGAGTAGTTGATTAAACTGTTCTTCGACAGAGTAGTTGATTAAACTGTTCTAGCTAACATTCATTTTATTTTAAAAAGTTATCAAATTTGTTCAAAGAAATATCTTACAGCTAGTGATATATTAACCAAATAAACAGAGCTTTGTTTTGAACTTATAAAAAAAGAATTACTGTTTAGTTCAGGTACATCACTATGAAGGAATAAGCGGTCACCTTGAATTTCAACTGTTTAAAAGATTGGACTTTGTTTTGCTTAATAAATGGAAAATGGTTAAATTTGCAAATATGGATAGTCTTATGCTTGATGTCATTGATTTTGTAATAATTAATTTTATTTTTTCTGAAGAAATCTTTTGAATGTGTGTTGTAATTAAAAGCAGTTTCTTGTGGATGATTGTGAAATGTTGGTTAGTCTGAATACAGTTATTTTCAAGATAGCTTTATAGTCTTGTAGATTTGCTTAGGTTTATCCCTTTTATACTTTTTGTCTCCGGAAAATCCTACTGGAATTTGTGATCCAGATTATTTAAAGTTGTAATTTCTAGAAGTACATTTTTATCCATTTCTGGTAAGTTATTGAAGCTATCAGTATTTAATTCATGTCTCTTTTAGTTACAGAGAGGGCAAAATATGTATTTCTTTTTTTTCATTTTTAAATGTCAGATTTATTTTATATAAAGCTTGTAAAATATTAGCTTATTCTATCCTTTTTCTTTTTACATAAGGTAAACAATCATATTTCTTTGCTTATTGGGCTAAGTTTGGATACAGTATTGGTTTGATGAAGGACAGCTAATGACAGAATAATTGGTTTTTATGTCCCACCTAAGATAGTAGAGGGGCATTATGTTTTTCTGTCTGTGCGTCCGTTCGTCCGTCTGTCCCGCTTCAGGTTAAAGTTTTTGGTCAAGGTAGTTTTTGATGAAGTTGAAGTCCAATCAACTTGAAACTTAGTACACATGTTCCCTATGATATGATCTTTCTGATGTTAATGCCAAATTAGAGTTTTGACCCCATATTCACGGTCCACTGAACATAGAAAATGATAGTGAGAGTAGGGCATCCGTGTACTATGGACATATTCTTGTTAATCATTATCTTAGGTCACCTTATATCAAATTATCTCCACACTGGGCTAAACCATACCTAAGTTCAATTTACTGAAATGCACAAAAGAATAGATTTTGACATTGAATTCAGAAAATTTATTTTTGAATTAGAAAAGTCGAGGTTGAAATCCCCTCTTAGGTTATTGATATAATGTAAGTATGCCTTGTTTATACCCTTCCCAGAAAGATGAAATCTAAGTAGTTATTCATTTATATCATTTATTTCATTGGACTTTTTGTTTATGAACGTTGAAGTACGTTAATTCTGTTCCACCTCTTACTATTATGGACCAATAAGGTTTACCCAGTACTATTAGTTGTCATCAAATGGCCCCTGATTTTTATAAACTCTACCTGAACCTTAAGGAGTTAAGTGTTTGAGTGTTTCTTAAACAAATTCATATGGAAATTCTAACGAAAAGTCTTTTGAGGTTAAGACATCATAATATTACAACTGATCTGGCACATTTTCAATGCCATTGGAATCTTCTTTCTTTTGCATGCTTTGTTTGGTTATAAGTTACAAAAATGGTAGTATTCACACCAGCATTCTCTAAATGTATGAATTAATAACAGTTTTATGCTCAGCATGCTTTCTATAGCGTATATAGCATTTCATCAATTATTGTGATTGACCAAGTATTTTATTAAGCTATATAAGTCTGTTGTACTGTCAGACTGACAATTGTGATAATTTTTTGTTATGTATGTGCTGCTCTGTTGTATATAAACCTTGTTATGTATCTGAGTAAAATTGACACATGATATTTCTGTTTTGTTTTTACTCCCAAAAAGCCAAGATAACTGGAAAAATATATATTCAAGTTATTATAACCCTGGTCCAAAGGAGAGGTATGCTGTTTCACCTCTGTATGTTCGTACATCTCATGAAATTTTTGTCATATTTTCTCAGGAACTGTAAATCAGAGCTTCATGAAATTCAGTACCAGGATAACAATGAAAACTTGACAATTATTTATCTTTGAACCATTAAATTGACACAAAGTTCATTTGTTTATCTGTTTAATAAATAACTGTAGGAATTCTGTGGAATATTTCTGTTTTGTTTCTGTATCTTATTTATCTGGCAGTGAATGAACAAAAAGGTTTTTGGAGCTATAAATAGATATTTCAATCAACTCATTTAATGTCGCATAATGTAGGACTTAGTTTCCTCGACAGAGTAGTTGATTAAACTGTTCTTCTACAGAGTAGTTGATTAAACTGTTCTAGCTAACATTCATTTTATTTTTAAAAGTTATCAAATTTGTTCAAAGAAATATCTTACAGCTAGTGATATATTAACCAAATAAACAGAGAGTTTGTTTTGAACTTATAAAAAAGAATTACTGTTTTAGTTCAGGTACATCACTATGAAGGAATAAGCTGTCACCTTGAATTTCAACTGTTTAAAAGATTGGACTTTGTTTTGCTTAATAAATGGAAAATGGTTAGCTATATAAGTCTGTTGTACTGTCAGACTGACAATTGTGATAATTTTTTGTTATGTATGTGCTGCTCTGTTGTATATAAACCTTGTTATGTATCTGAGTAAAATTGACACATGATATTTCTGTTTTGTTTTTACTCCCAAAAAGCCAAGATAACTGGAAAAATATATATTCAAGTTATTATAACCCTGGTCCAAAGGAGAGGGGTATGCTGTTTCACCTCTGTATGTTCGTACATCTCATGAAATTTTTGTCATATTTTTCTCAGGAACTGTAAATCAGAGCTTCATGAAATTCAGTACCAGGATCTATATGAGCATGCTATACTATTTGATGAATTTTCAGATTCATTGCTCCTCAATATCCTGTTTACTGAATACTTGATCAGGTATGAATATTTTATAAAAGGCCCTGAAATGACAAATGTAAAACAATTCAAACGAAAAAACTAACGGCCTAATGTATGTACAAAATAATGAACGAAAAACAAATATGTTACACAGCAACAACAATTACAGGCTTCTGACTTGGGACATACCATACCACAAACGGAAGGTTGGAACTGGTTTTGGGGGTTATGGCCCGAATTTTTCGGAAAAAAGGGGTTGACCATTCAATGGGGTTTAATTCAAAGTCTTGGGGTCCTTTAATATGCTGAATCTAACCGTCTATTTAGATTTAGGATTTTAAGCCCCGTTTTTAGATTGGTCCACATTGATGTCCAAAGGGTCCAAAATTAAACTTTGTTTGAGTTCATCAACAATTGAATTATTGGGGTTCTTTGATATGCATAATCTAACCATGAATTTAGATTTATAATGATGGCCCCGTTTTGTCGAGCCTGCGACTTTTGTCGCAGAAAGCTCGACATAGGGATAGTGATCCGGTGGCGGCGGCGGTGGCAGCGGCATTAGCTAACTTCTTAAAAGCTTTATATTTTAGAAGCTAGAAGACCTGGATGCTTCATACTTTGTATATAGATGCCTTATGTTACGAAGTTTCCGTCTGTCATATGTCCATTGTCCTTGACCTCATTTTCATGGTTCAGTGACGACTTGGAAAAAAAGTCAACATTTTTTGTAATGTTAATTTCTTTCTTATTATGAGTAATAGGATAACTATATTTAGTATGTGCGTACCTTGCAAGGTCCTCATGCCCGTCAGACAATTTTCATTTGACCTCGACCTCATTTCATGGATCAGTGAACAAGGTTTAAGTTTTCGTGGTCAAGTCCATATATCAGATACTATAAGCAGTAGGTCTACTATATTTGGTATATGGAATGATTGTAAAGTGTACATGTCCAACTGGTAGGTGTCATCTGACCTTGACCTCATTTTCATGGTTCAGTGGTCAAAGTTAAGTTTTTGAGTTTTGGTCTTTTTTTCTAATACTATATGCAATAGGTCAACTATATTTGGTGTATGGAAATATTTTATGATGTACATGTCAGTCTGGCAGGTTTTATTTGACCTTGACCTCATTTTCATGGTTCATTTCTCAGTGTTAAGTTTTTGTGTTTTGATCTGTTTTTCTTCAACTATATTTGTTGTATGGAAGGATTGTAAAGTGTATATGTCTGTCTGGCAGGTATCATCTGACTTTGAACTCATTTTCATGGTTCATCGGTCAATGTTAAGTTTTCATGGTTAAGTTTGTTCTTAGATACTATAAGCAATAGGTCAACTATATTTATTGCATAAATTGATTGTAAACTTTATATGTCTGTCTGGCATGCTTCACCTGACCTTGACCTCATTTTCATGGTTCATTGGTCAATGTTAAGTTTTCTTGTTTAAGACTGTTTCTTAGAAACTATAAGCAATAGGTCAACTACGTTTGGTTTATTGAATAATTGTAAGGTGTACATGTATTTCTTGTTTGGTTTATCTGACCTTGACCTCATTTTCTTGGATCATGTTAAGTTTATGTGTTACTTGTAGTAAAGCTTTATATTTAGGACTATCAACATAAAATCAATGGTTAGTAAAGAAGGCGAGATATTTCAGCGTGTGCACTCTTGTTCAAATTGGTCCATATTAAGGTCCAAAGGGTCCAAAATTAAACTTTGTTTGATTCCAACAAAAAATTAATTCCTGGGGTTCTTTGAATTGCTGAATCTAAATGTGTATTTAGATTTTTGATTTTGGTCTGGTTTTCAAATATGCCCAAATTAAGGTCCAAAGGGTCCAAAATTAAACTTTTGTTTGATTTCAACAAAAAATGATTTCTTGGGGTTCTTTGATATGCTGAATCTAGCCGTGTATTTAGTTTTTAATTTTGGGCCCCATTATCAAATTGGTTTACATGGAGGTCCAAAGGGTCCAAAATTAGACTTTGTTTGAATTCATCAAAAATTGAATACTTGGGGTTTTTTGATATGCTGAATCTAACCATGTATTTAGATTTTGGATATTGGACCATAACAGGAAAATGTCCAATTTCAAACTTAAGGTGGCTCGGGTGTCTTCCTCCATCTTGGATTCTGAAGTAGCAGATACCGTTGGTCTAGATCTTTGATTAAATGTGCAAACTTTGGGAGTAGTATGCAATTTATGTGTAAGACTTTTGATATAATTATAGAAAATTGTATGTTTTATCATAACTATTGCTGTAATTTCTCAAAAACACCTCATTTGTGTTTAATTTTTTTTCAACTTTGCCAAACAAGGGGAGATAACTCCGATAAAGTTATTTTATAATAGAAAGTGTTGTGAATTTACCTATTTTAATCTGTAGCAAGAAAAAAGTTCGGTGACCCAAGTTTTTCTTTTTCTTATCTGAAAGGATGTTATAAGAGCTATCTTCTCACATTATATCTTAAAATTCTATCAGGTAGTTTTCTTTTTATCACACAAAATTTGATTTTCCATGCATTATCTATACAAAATCTGACAAATTTGCACTACCTGTAGCATGAAAAAAAGTCTGGTGACCCATACTTTTTATTATATTTTGAAAAAGCATGAAAAATACTTCATTTTGACAAATTATAAAAAAATTCTACCAATTTTAATTAAGACGCCCTAGCCACCTTAAGTTCGTAGACCACATTCATTCTATGTCTGAAACCTATGCTGTGTCAAATATTTAATCACAATCCAAATTCAGAGTTGTATCAAGCTTGAATGTTGTGTCTATACTCCCCTCAACTGTTCAGGGTTCTACCTCTGCGGTCGTATCAAAATGCGCCCTGTGGAGCATTTTATCAAAATTTTTGTTTCCATTTTTGTCTCAACTGTGAAGAATGTCACAGATGGTGAGACATAGGGATGTTAATTGGGCAGACAGATGTGGCATACACTATTTGTATAAAGATTTCTATTGTAAAAGATAGAAGACCGGGATACTTCATATCTTGTATATAGATTCTGTATATTCTGAAGTTTCTATCTGGCATATGTCCATTATCCTTGACATCATTTTCACTGTTCCATTTCACATGATTTTATTACTTATTATGAGTAATGGGATAACTTTATCTGGTATACTTAATCATTGCAAGATCTACATGTCTGTCAGACCTTATTTCATGGATCAGTGATCAACATTAAGTATTTAAACTACAAGCAATCGGTCAACAATACTGGATTTATGGAATGAAAGTAAGGTGTACTTGTCCATCTGACTTTGACCTTATTTTCAAGGATCTTGATAATGTTATGTTTATGTGATACCTGTAGTTAAAACTTGATCTTGAAGAATTTCAACATAATCAACTTTACATCTTATAGCTAAACATTGCAAATATGACTGATCTAAGTGAAGTGCATTAAGAATGTATAACAGTCAAAGGTCAATATTTCCTACACAAATGTCAGATTAAAATGCCACAATAATTTGATCAACAACAGGCCTTGCAGTCATAAACATTTGGAGTACAATAATCATACTCAGACTCAGAATTCAACCAATCAAAATACTGGATTTAGTGTTTCAAGCACAATTTTTGTACTTTGAGCACTGAGTAAAGTTTTATGACCGAGAGCCCAGATCATGACAAATATTCTACCAACATGAGAATTCTAGGACAAAAGGATCTGCAGGGAGCAGACTGATGCTAATTATTACTTTGCCTCTCTGTCACAGGAACACAATAAAGATATGCTTAATCTACTGGTCTATGATAGCAATTGTCACATTACTAGTCAAAGATGAAGTAGTCAAGTGTTATACATCTATTAAAGATAAACCACTTGATGATAAACAAGCAACAATCAGTCCACCAATAAAAATGAAGCAATACAACTGTGTGAATTTCTAGAGAGTGCCTTTATAGCCAAGGAATAAATTAATCCAAACTGATCAACAATGATATTAGAAATACAAGAAGAACACCAAGCTATTCAGTATGCAACAACTGTAAATTGAAGGGTTTACATGTCAGCTTTGGTTTTAATTCTGAATCCGAATAGTGTTTCAATGTGTGTCTGTAGATTTCTATTGTTGTTTGGTTAATTATGCATTCATTATACTACTTCAATACACAGAGTGGTGTGTGACCATGAGTGCATTGTAATAATTCCATTATCAAAGGTTCAATAGTAAATTCTGAGCTAACATAACCAACATTTGTACTGATGGATATGTCATCAGGATCAATCTGAAGACACTGGACGTTAAGCACCAATAATCAATCAATTAACCTGAAGAGTAATCCACAAAATGAGACAGTTATTTAAAGATGACCTAGATGCTAGGGTCATCAAAAGTGCAACATCTGAATATAATCTCTTCAAAATTGTAACAAATGGTTCAAGGTGCCTTGTGGACAATTTGCCTTTATAAAAAGAAAAAAAAAACAAATCCTTCAAACAAGATCGGTTTAATTATAAAATTATAAAACGATTTAAATAAATTAGTAACAATCAAATATAATTACAGAGATAAATGTTGAAATCACTTCAAACAAATATGACTAGCATACATTTACCAAAGATTAAGTAGCCTGGAATGAACTCTACACAGATATGTTCACAAATTCAATCAACCTATATTTTGTGCAATTTTAAATTTTGATGCAAGAATATCATTCGTCAATGCCATATTCTGCCTAATTTTTTCTTTTAATGTCGACTTTTGAAGCTTTCTTTTGTAAAAGTCTTTGAGCGAAGTTACTTTGAATTGATTTGTCTTTCCATGAAATGTTGTAATGGATCCACTTATTTCTTTCCAATTTCCAAAGTACTGAATACGATAAGTTCCTATCTGTTGGTCAGCAGGAATATCCCATGTAATGGTAACTTCACTTTCACCTAGCAACATGTTGGTTGAATGCCATTCGAATCTAAAAGATCAATATGTAAACATTAACTCAAGAAGAAATTAAAGTTTGTTTTTGATACATACACATGTCCCTCTCGTTCATAGACAAATTCCTCGTCTCAGCTATCTCTAGAAAAAATCAGCCATGATCAAACTTTGAAATGTAAAACCATACCTATTATCAAGCAATTATGTCAAGATACATTCTATCAAAATGTAAGCTGTGGATGTGTAGCTAAGATAAAACTTGCCCGAATCTACTGTTAACATTTTCTCAGAAGGACAATGGTGTTAAGTCTTAAAGGGGCAGTAGCTACAAGATACAAAAAAAAAAAAAAAAATGATTTTTTTGGTTCAATCATTAATGAAAGTGAAATAGTGAAATAATAATTCTCTTTTAGCAGTCAGTTTGGTTCAATTTTGTTAAAATAAGCTAAGAAACATTGCTGATGAATTATTCACTTGCAAGTGAATAATTTGAACTCATTAAATCCGTATTCGTGTGACCTTCTATTTAACCCCTTAGCTAGAGATGGGTTACGCATGAACTAGGCGTGTTCAGCTATTAAAAGGAAAAGAATGTCAACAATGAAAGTGAAACAAGGGTAAACCATTTGTTTGACTGATTTGATCCACAAAAACTCATTCTTATACAGGTAAACAATGATTAAAATATTTGTTTAACCTATAATATGAAATCAAACAGACCTAGAAAAATCCAATTGCACGTGTTGGCTGTTTATTTATATCTATATTTGTTTATATTGGGTTATATGACCGTCGGGAGTCTTCTTTAATTAGATGGCATCTAGACTAAAATACACACGAAATGCGGATACATATTATCGGGTCCATGCATTGTTAATTGTTCATTTTAGACTTTTTGTAAGTTGGATATATGTTTTAGTAGGTTATAAATCAAATATGAGAATTTGAGTCAAATCGGTGAACATGAATTTGACAGCTAATGCCCCTTTTAAAAGGCAGGTGTGTACCTGAGGTTTACGTGAAGGGGGAAAGCTACTTATTAAAAATTTTCGTCAACCATATCTGAGAACTGGTTACTATTACCGACTAATAACATTTATGATCTACTTTTGTTGCAATGACACTGTTGATCAATAGTAAAATAATCACCTTCTCACAATACCATCTCAAAAGAGGTCAGTTTTTTTTTGTTATTTAACATTTTAGCAGTGCCTATTCCTATTATATGGCCATTATACATATCCTGAAGGAATGCAATGAAAATAAGAAGACTACTGTTTACTAGGATTAATAAACATAAACTCAAGCAATGGATATGTAATTACTTTGTCGGCCATTGTCCATCTGTGTAAACAGTTGTCCAGTTTTGACCAGGACCCAACATGTCAACGGTCAGGAATGTATTCTCCCACTGAAAATATAAAAAAGCAGTTTTATACAAATCAAAAAAAATGAAACAAGCATGTTTTTTTTGTGATAGTTCTATTGATTATAATTTGATTACATTTTGGGAATACAATATATACAAATGATAAACCAAAAACCATTTTATTGGTTAAAAAAAGTCAAAAGGTAAATATTTTTATAGTTGCATCATACCAAATCATGTCTCAATTACAGAGTGACAAGTAACAAAAATATAAGTGCACATAGCTACAATGTTCATTAAAAATAATACACAAAACAACCCATGCACACATGCAAATGAATGGAAAGTGTATATCCCTTTATGCACCGAGACAATAATATATTATTGAAACCTAAAATTGTCATAACTATTTAGGGTTTTTGAAATACAAATAAAATGACTCTACCTTTCTGTCATTTCTTGGATTGGCTCCAATAAACTTTACCACAACTGAATCTCCCTGAAATAAAAATGGTGAATAATCTATTTTAACAACATTCTTATCAACAGTTGCATTTCTTCTATCAGAATTGTCATGTATTATGAGGGATAATGATGTAAATCAGTTAAAAGCAAAATATATGGATATTTTTCAGTTTGTAAATGAAACTACAGTAATTACTCCTCATTTCACCATCATGATGAAAAAAGTCTGCCTGGGTTAGGTACTCCTGACAAATGCTTGAATGGCTACGCCTGGTTACAAATAAGAATTTTTGTGATATTTAAAGAAGAATCAAATTCATATCTTATTCCAACTTTAAAATCTTGGTGAATATTTATTTTTTAATAATATCAAAGTTGATAGTGTTAGATTTTGTCAGTTTTTATGGATTTCCCCTTTAATGAATTTGCCATGAAGTTCAGTATTTTTGTTATATTTTTTAAAGACATTACACATATGTATCTTTTATTTGAACACAAAATTCACTATTTTGCAGCACGTCATGTAAATACTGAATATGGTTCCTGATGGTATCCTTCTTGTGTGTTGAAATACAATGTGACAAATAAAGGTAGAATCTTCAGAATGAAGAAGTAATTAGATCTAGATAACTGCTTGCCTACAGGTTAACTTTAGTACGTTTTCAACTTACTTGTTTGTATGAAGGTTTGGCATCAACCACAACATCACCATAATGTGAACCAAATGGTGCATGATCAAATACAACTGGCAAAAGAAATGACAGCTGTTTGTCTAACAGATTTGGAGGAACAGGTCCAGGTGACACAGGTGTTCCCTAAATGAAAGAGAGACATCAGTTTTATTGCAGTAAGAGTCTTCACTATTTAACTGTTTCAGGTGATAGTATAACTATCAACAAGGAGTTGCACACGATGTTGTGCATAATATATATCCACTTGTTATTTTGCAATGACAAAAAATTCAAAGTATCGTCTTACAGGAAGTGAATGCCTGGCAGATTTGAAAATTGTCTACACAGCACAACTCATCATAATAGAGTTTCACACCAAATATAACATCCCATAATACAGAAGCTGGGTACCATGTAACAATAGTCCATGATCAATGAGTATAATAAAAATTCAAAGTATCTTCAAAGAGGAATTGACTGCTCAGCCAATCTGAAAACTGCTTACACAATACAGCTCATCATTATAAGGTTCCATTCTAAATATCAAATCATTCCATAATACTGCAGTTAGGATTCTATTTCGTATAAATTATCTCCCCATTACGCCACCTACTTATTTTTTCAACGTGAAAATGAAAGCCATTGTAGAGATGAAGCGCTGTCAATTAAGCTCTTGAAAACGGATTAATTTATCCACATAGCATCATTAAGATCCTTACACAACAGTTGTATTTTAAAAGATAAATGTATCTATTAGGTCAGATGAACCCTGCAAAACAGATGTGTACACCTTACAACCATTTCATGCACCAAATATACTTGACCTACTGCTTATAGTATCTGAGAAGAGGATCATTCTGAGGAAACTAAACATTGACCAATGAACCATGAAAATGAGGTTAAGGACATGATACCTGCCAGATAGACATGTACAACTTACAATCATTCAATACACCACATATTGTTGACCTACTGCTTATAGTATTTGAGAAATGGACATAGTCATGTAACCTTAACTTTGATCACTGATCTATTAATTGTGGTCGAGGTCAGGTGAACCCTGTCTGACGGAAATGTAGACCTTGCAATGAACCCATATACCAAATATATCCTATTACTCATAATAAGTTAAAATTCACATGACAAAAAAACTAAGCAGACGCTGAAGCATGAAAATGAGGTCAAGAACAATGGACATATAACAGATATTAAAGGGGCACTAATTTGACTCAAATTCTAATATTTGATTTATAACATACTAAAACGTATTTCCAATTTATAAAAAGTCTAAAATAAACATTCTAGGATGCATTTTGTGTATGTTTTAGTCTAGACGCCATTTAATTAGCCATCAAGCGAAGACTGCCGATGGTCATATAACCTGATATTAACATAATTATAGATATAAATAGATAGAGAAAATGTGCAATTGGATTTTTTCTCGGTCTATTTGGTTTCATATCATAGGTTAAAAAATATGTTAATAATTGTTTTTACCTGTATAAGAATGAGTTTTTGTGGATTGAATCAGTCAACCAAATGGTTTACCCTTGTTTCATACACTTTCATAAGTTTATAGAAATAAGTACTAAGATTTTTTATATCAGCACATTTTTTTCCTTTTAATAGCTGAACACACCTAGTTTATACGTAACACATCTCAAGCTAAGGGGTTAAATTGAAGGTCACATGAATAAGAATTTAATGAGGTCGAATTATTCATTTGCAAGTGAATTATTCATCAGTGATGTTTCTTAGCTTATTTTGACAAAATTGAACCAAACTGGCTGCTGAAAGCAAATTATTATTTCACTATTTCACTTTAATTAATGATTGAACAAAAAAAAAAACATATTTTAATTTTTTTAATATCTTGCAGCTTATGCCCCTTTTACTACTTTAAATAAGGCATATGTATTCAAGGTATGAAGCATCCAGGTCTTCTTCCCTCTGAAAAGCTTTATAAACATAGTTTACGCCATCCGTCTCATATTCTGCGACTTTTATCTCAGGTGAGACAAAAACTAACAGCCTGGTTTTAACTAACAACATCAACAAAAAACATTTATTGCAGATAGGATAGGGGGGAGTATGATAATTTATGAAGGACTAATGTAAACATGATAATAGGCTAGATATCTCTTTTATATCTCATTCCCCTTGCAATAAAAACATTCAGTATTCAAATGTGCAAGGATATTTTTAAAACTTGAAGAAAAATATTAATTCTATCATTAAGTGCAATAACAAACCTTAGCCATGGCTTCAGCTAATATCTGGAACTGTTGAATATATGCCTCTAATGTGTGTGGACCAAAAATAGTAGATCCTGCTTCATATCTCTGTGCCTTGAAAATAAAGAAAAACAGATGATAGAGAGAACTTTATATAACTGTAACATTTTCTTTTTCACTTAAATAGCTGTGAGTTTTTCAGGTTGGCAAGCTTATCAAATATTCTGTCTTAGAAAACCTGCAGCAAAATATCATATTCTTCAGTTTTCATTGTTTGTTAAAATCTGTCAAGTTTCATTCAGACAATCCCAGAAGTTACATAATAGAAGACAACAAGAATGTGTCCCCAGTACACGGATGCCCCATCCACACTATCATTTTCTATGTTCAGTGGACCTTGAAAATGGGGGAAAATCTCTAATTTCTATAAGATCATATCATAGGGAACATGTATTCTAAGTTTCAAGTTGATTGGACTTCAACTTCATCAAAAACTACCTCGACCAAAAACTTTAACCTGAAGCGGGACGAACGGACGGACGGACGGACGAACAGACGAACAAACAAACGGACGGACGGACGGACACACAGACCAGAAAATATAATGCCCATAAATGGGGCATAAAAATAAAATTACCTTATCAAGATATAAACAGATCAAAAGTAATGGCTAGTCCACACATTTTGGAAAGGGTCAGCAATTAACATGTAAATAAAAGTAAGACATACCTGATATTCTTCAAATGTTGCAACATAATCAGCATAGTCATTAGATAGTCCTGCAATAACTGGAATGGTATCTGCAGGGAACCCATTCATTACTAGAGTCTATAAAGACAAGTAGAACAAGGAATGTTGATATGAATAAATCAACACTATGCCAAAAGACTAATAAATAACTATTCCATAATTCCATAATACATTTACTGTCATTGAATTTGGAGGATCTTTTTAGGGCACAACACTTTAATTTGTTTATTATATTGTTAATACATTTAAATAGTATAGAAGGAAACAAAATATTTTAACTCTCCAGTATTTACATACAATTAAAGAATCTTTGTGAGCAAACTTTACTGTCTTGAAATTATTTTTTAATAGTAATCCTTTCAAATTTGAAGGTTATCAATCAAGAAATAATATACCTTTTTCACTGCATCTCTAGTTCTTCTGCCTGACATAGTTCTGTAAACAAAAATCACAAACTAATAGGTATTCAACTTTCAACTGCAACAGTTTTATTATTATTATTTGTTGATTTCACTTACAGAACAGTGTTTTTCACTGGGTTTTTTTGTGGCTTATTAACCTTTCATTTTTACCATTTATCTTTTTATAAAATTTTCCCACATATACATGAATATTCATTAATATCTTTAAAAAAGAGGGATGAAAGATACCAGAGGGACAGTCAAACTCATAGATTGAAAATAAACTGACAACGCCATGGCTAAAAATAAAAAGACAAACAGACAAATAATAATACAGAAGACACAACATAGAAAACTATAGACTAAGCAACACGAACCCCACCAAAAACTGGGGGTGATCTCAGGTGCTCCGGAAGGGTAAGCAGATCCTGCTCCACATGTGGCACCCGTCATGTTGCTTATGTTATTACAAATCCGGTAAATAGTCTAATTCGGTAGGTCACATTCGTAAAAAGGGAAGGGTATTGTAGTTACGACATAAGGAACATATCCGATATCATCTGTGAAACGGTTATTCCATAACGGTCAACCAACTCGTGATAAGCTAGGACCTTACCAACTTTATATTAAACTTAAATTTAAATTTCAAAAGGAATGAAAAACAAGAGTTCACACCCTGAAATGTCTCGCCTGCTTTACTGACCATTGATTTTATTTTGATAGTCCTAAATATAAAGCTTTACAAGTATCACATAAACTTAACATGATCCAAGAAAATGAGGTCAAGGTCAGATAAACTAAACTAGAAATACATGTACACCTTACAATCATTCTATACACCAAATATAGTTGACCTATTGCTGATAAATTCTAAGAAACAAACTTTGACCAATGAACCATGAAAATGAGGTCAAGGTCAGATGAACCATGCCAGACAGACATGTACACCTTACAATCAATCTATGCATTAAATAAAGTTGACCTATGGCTTATATTATATTATCTAAGAAACAAAACTTAACCATGAAAACTTAACATTGACCAATGAACCATGAAAATGAGGTCAAGGTCAAATGATACCTGCCAGACAGACATATACACCTTACAATCATTCCATACACCAAATATAGTTGACCTATTGCTTATAGTATCTAAAAAACAAACTTATCCATGAAAACTTAACATTGACCAATGAACCATGAAAATGAGGTCAAGGTCAGATGATTCCGGCAAGACAGACATATACACCTTACAATCATTCCATACACCAAATATAGTTGACCTATTGCTTGCAAGTTAAGAAAAACAGACCAAAATACAAAAACTTATCACTGAGCAATGAACCGTGAAAATGAGGTCCAGGTCAAATAAAACATGCCAGACTGACATGTACATCGTAAAATATTTCTATACACCAAATATAGTTGACCTATTGCATACAGTATTAGAAAAAAAGACCAAAACACAAAAACTTAATTTTAACCACTGAACCATGAAAATGAGGTCAAGGTCAGATGACACCTGCCAGTTAGACATGTACACCTTACAATCAGACAGATTAAAACTTTCTGACAGGCATGAGGACCTTGCAAGGTACACACATACCAAATAAAGTTATCCTATTACTCATTATAAGAGAGAAATTATCATTACAAAACTTTTTTTTCAAGTAGTCACTTAACCATGAAAATGAGGCCAAGGACAGTGGTCATATGACAGACGGAAACTTCATAACATAAGGCATCTATATACAAAGTATGAAGCATCCAGGTCTTCTACCTTCTAAAATAACAAGCTTTTAAGTAGTTAGTTAACGCTGCTGCCGGATCACTATCACTATGTCGAGCTTTCTGCGACAGAAGTCGCAGGCTCGCCAAAAATACATATCGAAAATTGGAACTTTTTTGCAAAAACTATTTTCCAAACATTGGCTAAAACAACATTTTTTAGACATTTTTAAGAAGTTACTATTAAACTCAGAAATATCTTCCAGTCCTTAGAAAATACTAATGTTTTCATTGATGATGACAAGCTAAAATAAATTGAATATCTGCAACCGAAACAAAATAGTTTCATAATATGAACACAAGGAATACATTTTGTTTAACTACATTGAACATAACTAGGGATGTCAACGAGTACTCGAGTATTAGAGTATTGCTCGGTAGTACCCAGCGTCGAATACCAAAACGATACTCAACTAATCAGTTTCCTGTTAGAATATTGCTGTTTTCTTTATATAAAATTGATCTTCTTGAGAACCTCTTCCGGAAAATTAAATAGACATCACTGATTAATCATACTAGTAAATAAAATACATTTTGTTTCGAATGCTTGTGCTAAATTGTCCTTTAAAATGCCTCCAAAATTACATGGGTTATACCTAGGCTAACACTTTAAACTAAATATGTCTAAGCCATTCCGTCACATCGGTACCGTCAGAGCAAATATTTTCATCTGCAGTACTGTAATTTACAAAGTTGCAAAACCGACTATCCCCAAAAATAGTTGACAAGAAAATGTTTCCAAATAAAGTTAATTCGTTGCATCCTCTGGTGACCCTCAGTGAATAGTTAAACTTCTAATCCTTACGCCTTTGTAAACATTAAATGTGTTTTCTTGTGGGTTCGTGGTCTACTGGTTAAGACCAATGGCTACAGTGCTGAAGGTCCTGGGTTAGATTCTGACTCGGGGCGCTGGAAATTTTTCACCCTCCCACACACTTCTCTGGTACCCAGACCAGAGTTTATAACTAGAATGGGTACTTTGGGGGCCTCGGTTGGTCAAAGTTGCCCCCTACTTTGACCTGGGAATCAATCTACTGATATCTCTTCGGTTTGTCTGTTCCTGCCGAGTGTCCCGGTGGTTCTCTCTGAGCACTTCGGCTTCCTCCACCATAATTACAGACTTCCCGGTGTCCTAGCACTCCCTTTGTGTTGGGGTGGGGATTGTCCTTGTAAATATTGTTGTAAATACGTTAGTGACACATCTCCATTAATCCTGATAGGGAGTGTACACGGATTCCACTGTACCCTCGCAGCTCTCAAGGGGTGCTCTGAATAACGGAGGAATCTACCAGTACATACATACAACGATTACCAAATACTATTGTTTGATATAATTTTTCCTTGTTATAATTTTTAAATAGGTGTTCATTAAATTAAATTGATTAGATTATTGTTTTTACTTAATTAGTACTTGTAGGTAATGAGCTATTAATTATGGTGCGTAATTCCTTGTCCTTATGTAGATGGTGTTTCGTCCGTTGAACAGCAAACCATAAAATATAAAGTAAGTGTTTTTGTGTTTCCGTGTTGGTGATATATTCCCTAGCAAGTACTCGAGTATCACTCAATAAAACCAACAAGTACTCCATTAGTAATTGTTCACCGAGATGACATCCCTAAAAATAACACATTAAACACAAGTTAGACAATCATCTTTAAGATGTAGATTAGAATTATAATACTGACTTGCTCAGGGCTCAGGCTACCAGGCGACTAGGGCGAAGAAGTCGCTTTCCCGCCGTCACTTCGCTTTGCCCGACCCCCAAAAGTGAAAACAAGTCGCCCTGTTGTTTACGATACTCGCTTTCAGTCGCTTTCGTCATCGGCAATATTCAATTTTTACCAAGTCGACGAAACAGCAATTTTCATTTAAAAGTAAAGAAATTCAAAGCATAAACGATTTATTTTCTTCAAATAAGAGGTTAAAGCATTGATTTTTAAGCTGGTGGCATGTTATTTCATAAAAACAATTTGTTATCATTATGCCAGTTCCGGTACTTGTTACACAAGAGCGTACATCAAATCATTCTAACTTTCGGCAAAATAAGTTATTACTTCATTAGAACTTGATGAAATTTGCCTGAAGTAAACTTGTTATCCATGTATTGCATTAAAAACGTCATATTCCTTTCCAAATAGCATGTCAAACATCGTTTATTTTTGTAAATTTTTCTTCGTCCGACATTTAAATTATTGGGCATATTATTGTACAACTACGGATCGGAGTAGGGATTTCATCGGAAATGGACCCGCTATGACCGAAATCCGGATTCTTGCGATAATGACTACGGACGCATGAATGGCACTGCTGACAGACAAAATTGATCCAAAAAGGAAAAATTACGCATTCCACACACATTAACATACTTTTGGTTAGATCTTCTTGATTAATGTATATATTTCCATGTATATGCATTGTTTCAATTTATAAGTTAAAGTTGCTCAACTCTGGGACTACTAATATAATTATATTATGTCCAAGCTTAACTGTTAAATTTATATATCTTTTTGATGAGAAATAATTAATTTCATGAACATGATAACAGAGTAGTTTTTTAATTGATTTTTTTTTATTGCCAGATATTTAATTGTTTTTTTCTGACAAGAGAACTCATTTGATTGTGCAACTATATATGATAAAATTAAAAACTTTAAATTTGAACAGTTACTTTAATCATGTTAATTGTATACCCAGGTACAAATTGAACAATATAAAAAAGATAAGATACATATGGCCCTTAATGTATTATAGTAAAATCCAAACATTGTAGCCCCATGAGCGAACAAGCACTTCTCTTTCAAATCTCACCACTTCTCCTTCTCAATTTCAAAAAGAGAAGTCACTTCTCCCTATGATTCTGAAGTAGTGTGAGCCCTGCTTCCTTGAAAGGAGATTATTATTATTGTACTTGTATTTATATGTTTTGACAATATCAAAGCTAGTTAAGAAGGAAAAGGATGATAAAATGCCATTATGATGAATAAAGTATCTTTTGGATTTTTAAATATTTTGGCATCCAGCATCACTGAAGAGATATCTAGTGTCAAAATGTGCATTTGGTGTAGAAAAATTGGTACAGTTAATGTTATTGACCATCCCTTTTCTTCTGATACACCTTTAAGTAATGACCTCTTGAAGTGCTTTGCCTATTATGCAAAGAAGTTTTATGTGTATGCTAAATTTCTTACGTAAATTCTGCTGGAACAGCAATTAAAGCTAATTGCCCAATCCTCAATAACTGAACATCTACAATTTCTGGTTCCCACATATATGGAGATGACATCTATAAATGATAAAGAAAAACAAACATATTGATAGGGTAGAAGATTTGAATGTCTTAAAATTGTAGACCATCTATGTCATTGTACACATTTTGATTTGGTCATTGTATCAAGTAATACAGACTGAAGACAAACTACATGTTTAGACGTCTCCAGTATCCAGTTATACTTCAGGTTTCACTTTCTTTCTGTTCTTACCCTTCAGTTTCTGATAATGTAAGAAATATTCCACAAAAGTAGCCAGTATATATGAAAAAGGACTTTCAGAACATTTGTTATTCCCTAATCTTAGTATAACCTTTGACTTAAGATGAATTTGGCTATTTTTTTAGGTCTCATATTGGTAATATAAATCTTCACATGTCTGTACATCCTTGGTTTTAAAATGTTTGGTTTGAGTGTTCCTGATGAAGGTCAATCCTGAAAAGTGTTTCAGACACACAAAATTCATAAAGTGTTATTATTTTCCTTCACTTAGACTTTGACATTGGACGAATTACTTGTTCTCATCTGAGACTAATAGATGTATTTATCCTAGTTCTCACTTTTCATACAAAACTGTAAGAACTATGGGCATAGCTCACAAATTAATACTGTATACCTCTCTTTTGCAATGAAAAGGCAAAGTCCATATATTCAAACTGAGATGTCAGGTATGCTACTTTTTTCTCAATTTTTTACTATCCAATATTATCAACTTAAGAATCTGACACGCTACCTGCCTTTTCCTGTTAAATATAAACAAGAATGTGTCCATGTGTCCATAGTACACGGATGCCCCACTCGCACTATAATTTTCTATGTTCAGTGGACCATGAAATTGGGGTCAAAACTCTAATTTGGCATTAAAATTAGAAAGATCATATCATAGGGATCATGTGTACTAAGTTTCAAGTTGATTGGACTTCAACTTCATCAAAAACTACCTTGACCAAACATTTTAACCTGAAGCGGGACAGACGGACGAACGAACGGACGGATGAACCGACGCACAGACCGAAAAACATAATGCCCCTCTACTATCGTAGGTGGGGCATAAAAAGTTTAACTTTTTGTATCAGACATATTACAAGTTATCACCTCTCCAGTATCCAGCAATATAGGTTTTGGTTTGTGACATGCTATTTGTTCTGTTGTTGGTGCTTTCAGGAAACTACTTATCAGGTTCCAGAATGGGTTGGTCGAGTTTGATCCTAAGTTAATACAAAGACATAAATTTTTTAACATTAAATTACATTATTCCAAAATCTAAGCACCTTTATTCCAATCATTTAACCATGAAATTATTGTTATAACTTCTTGATGTAGTTTATATTGATATTGCATCTTATTCAAATCAAACTTCCTTAAACCTAAAACGTGATAACCAAACTATGAACATCATATCCTACCATAACATTTATTGTGTGGTTCACATCTTTCTGTCTAGTCTTTGATGAAATTTACTAAAGTAATGTATATCTTCTTTCAAGAGAACAAATCTACTAACAGACCAAATGACATATCAACTGCTTACACAGACCTAATGACATATCAACTGCTTACACAGACCTAATGACATATCAACTGCTTACACAGACCAAATGACATATCAACTGCTTACACAGACCAAATGACATATCAACTGCTTACACAGACCAAATGACATATCAACTGCTTACACAGACCAAATGACATATCAACTGCTTACACACAGGACAGAAAAAATACACACAACACAAATCAATTTATTGAAATTATTTATAAAAACAACTTGCTGCTGCCTGATCAATTTTAACACAAAAAACAACTTGCTGCTGCCTGATCAATTTTAACATAAAAACAACTTGCTGCTGCCTGATCAATTTTAACATAAAAACAACTTGCTGCTGCTTGATCAATTTTAACATAAAAGCAACTTGCTGCTGTCTGATCAATTTTAACATAAAAACAACTTGCTGCTGCCTGATCAATTTTAACATAAAAACAACTTGCTGCTGCCTGATCAATTTAAACATAAAAACAACTTGCTGCTGCCTGATCAAGTTTAACATAAAAACAACTTGCTGCTGTCTGATCAATTTTAACATAAAAACAACTTGCTGCTGCCTGATCAATTTAAACATAAAAACAACTTGCTGCAGTCTGATCAATTTTAACATAAAAACAACTTGCTGCTGTCTGATCAATTTTAACATAAAAACAACTTGCTGCTGCCTGATCAATTTTAACATAAAAACAACTTAAACAACTTGCTGCTGTCTGATCAATTTGAACATAAAAATAACTTGCTGCTGTCTGATCAATTTTAACATAAAAACAACTTGCTGCTGTCTGATCAATTTTAATATGAGAACTTATGACCTTGACAGCGTCTTATTGTAATTAAGTAAATGGTAAATATCTTGACATTTTTTAATAAACAAGTCTGCACTTTGATGATTTTCTTGAAATCTGCTGTATGTTTTTACCTTGTTCAAAATTGAATGCTCCAGGTCCATCAGTAGTGCCTGCAGCAAAGCTGTATCCCATGGCAGGTTTACAGGTTTTTACCTGTAATAAGAAGAACAGACAAATATTATACAGTTTAGTTACTTGGGCATGTCTAAAGTTCTAAAATTATTACAAAGCATTTTATAATATATATTCTATTTATATATATTTACTTCTAGTATGTGGTTCCCTACTCATGCAGTTATGTTTTATTTTACAGTGAATACACATAAATAATGAATTAGAAGAAAAGTACCATGATTTTTACTGTCACCATTATAAATCGTGGTAAATGGGTGTTTTCTTGAAATCCATTTTCAAATAGTAGTACATGCTTTATGCTGAAAAAAATTCACTGTTCAAGCCCTCAAATCATGACATTACAAACACTTACCACCATCTTAATAATACTGTGTGTTCATCGTTATTCATGGGATACCAACTTTTTTGTGGATTTTGTGGGTATAGATTAACTATGAATTTAAATAATCAAGGAAATACATATCTACTATACCTTTGTATGCAAACTTTGGCAAAAACCATCAAAACATTCACAAAAAGACATTTTTCCCTCAATCCATGAAAGTTGGTATCCAAGAAAATAAATGAAGCCACAGTAATAGTTATATATATCTGTTGTAATATTTGACCACAAGGCAAAAAGTTTGATACTCTCTAAATTATTTTTTCAGTTTTTTTTTTGCATATTGTCCTCTATATTGATTCTGTCTTCAACATATTAATTCCTTTTCTTTTGCAGTAGTTCACTTAAAGTAAATCATTACATTTGTTATTTGTTGATGCTAAGCATACTATTATGTACCAGTTAGGTAACTATAATACTTATATGATTTGCATATTTGGAAATACCTTAATATGATTTTTTTTAAGCGAATTATTTTTGGATAAACGATGTTGATCTTACTACTTTTATGTATATTTACATGCCAGGCAAGTCCAATGAACAAAAACACAATAACGTGTGATAGACGTTACAAACGGGGAAAACAAATTCTTAATCTGCGATTTTTAAGAATTGTAAGGATTAAACACCTTTTGAAAGGAATTTATTGGTGTATAAACTGGACCAAGTCACTCACAAACACATCATATAAGTCTTTCAGACTTTTATTTGTTTATGAGTGAATTGGTCAAGTTTATACACCAATAAATTCCTTTCAAAAGATGTTTAATCCTATAGTAAATACATTTGTATTGAGAAATATTGACTAAATCATAAATAAAGTGAAATTTCATTCATGTGTATAACCTTTTAAAGACACGTTTTCAGCAAACAGGAAGTAAATCATGGAGAAACTGAAAACATGTCATACAGTATTGCATAACCAGATGAAGCTTTGTGCCATATATCAAGAAGCTAGGACTTGTAGTTGCTGCGATAAAATTGAGACAGAAATTTGTTAGACAGACATCCAGTATACTTTTTTTGAGCAGGAGTATAATAAGCATATCAGTTTTTGTAGTATTAAAATATTGTCATCAAATTCTTAATATATGAACCTACAATTAATTAACAAGCTATAGTTTACAATTTTTTTTTCAACTTTGAATATTTACATACCTAAGATGTAGCATTAAGCTGCACCTCAACATTTGACATATCTATAAAAGAATGGCAGAAATCTACTAAAACTTTGAATATTTACATACCTTAGTTGTAGCATTAAGCTGCACCTCAACTTTTGTCATATCTACATAAGAATGGCGGAAATCTACTGGACCTGTCAACATTGTTTTGGCGGAATTATATAGTTCCTGTAAAAATGAGTCATATAAAAATTTATTTGTATATTAATTCAAGCAAAAAATGTAACCAGACATATTTTGATTGTTCCTAGAATTTAATTTCACACATTTAACAATTACCTCATATTGCAATATAGAAAAAGTGAATTGGATTATCTCCCCTGTTACACGTAGGACCAAGTTTATATCTCCTTTAGGCACATTCTCCAGTAATGTTCTACAACTGTGTAAAGTTTCATCAATATATGTCTTGCTATTTAGGAGAAGTTTTGTTTATGAGAGACAATTATCAATGATTGCAATGTTGAAGTACCATCTTTAGGTGTGTATAGTATGCATGTTTTTACCCTGGGAATGATTTCTGAAAAGGGGAGTGCGTATTATGTATGGCTAAACTGTTCTTTAGACTTTTTTCAGGCGAATTCCGACCAAGAAAGCAGGTGGTCAGGAGGAAAATATTTTCGTAGCTTAAACATGATTGTTTTAAGTTTTACATGTATATTTGTACCTTCTTGTACCTGATTTGTAATGTTATATGCAAATAAAAATAATTTAAATGATTTAGTAGTTGTTTTTTGCGTTTTCTTGTGTTCTCCTTTGCCGCCTGGAAGTTGCATTAGATCATGTCCAAATTAGAGATGAAGGATTCTGTCAATGGCCAAATTAGTGTAGGTGTTTCCTGAGTTTATTACTTACTTTGTATATGTGTTCTAACAAGGAATACAGAAGGTAACTGTTTGAAAATTAAATGAAACATGCTCGTTTGATGATAGCGACGCCATTGTTTTTTTTACTTTTGTAGTATCAGGTGATCACGTCATGTGACTTTTTGTAAAGTGAATGAAGTGATGATTTTAAACACGTTTTTACTTTGTAACATTTTTTAAAAAACCTTCATACAAATCATAATTGCAGACATGTCAATGCCATCTTGTAGTCTGTACCAATTTGATTAAGGAACAAAATTAATCGGTCACTTGATTTTTTTTTACAACAATTAGACTTCCTAATTGATATTCAAGAAGAGTGTGATAATCAGGTTTAAACGATTCAATGAGTACCAACAAACAATAAATAAAATTAGCAGAGATTAATATTTATTTCAGCACTAATTTATCTACAAAATTATTACAATTTATTTATTTATTGTGTAATTAAGAAAATTCGTAATGATTCCGTATTCCGTGCAAGATTTACCGACTACGATTTGCATTTAAACAACTTCCCGATTAACACTTCCTGTTATTCTCAATCAAACACATCCGTGGAAATAATAAAGAATCAAATATCGTTTTCTAAATTATTTATTCTGCAATAATATTTTCATTATTCTGTAATCAACCAGGACTGGAATTCAATTTGTCTCCGAAAAAGAAATAACTTTTAAATGGATGCATTTTACTGAGTTTTAAGTTGGTATTTTTCCAGAAAGTCCCTGCGTGTTAAGCATAAGAAGAAACTTTTTTCTCAAGTTTGAGGGGCAAAAAAGGGGGTACATACTATGCATGAGTGCGTTTTATACACACCAAAAGACAGTAGGTAAATTCGATTATCTCCCCTTTAACATGTTGGACCTTGATTATATCCCTTTAAGCACATCCTAAGGAAGTGGTCTACAACTGTGTAAAGTATATCAATATCTGTCTAGCCATGTAGGAGGGATTGTACTTACAAGGCATATGCACAGACAAACGAAAGGCTAAGGTGATTCCTATATATTCTCCCTGCCGTCCAAAACAAACTTAGTCTGCTGGGGGTATAATAATCAATATATAACATCAAAATATAAGTCTTAATATAAAAAATATTACTAGTGGGGCTTAAAATAAACTGTTATCACAGAGATATGTCTCGCCTTTTTGTAATTTTGATAATGCAAATGTTGAAATTAAAATAGCAATACTTTAACACGCAAGTTATGCAAATATTCAAAGTCGATAAACCATGACTGAAGGTACATGGCTAAACAATCTCCATGAAAATGAGATGTGCCAATGCTAATACAACTGCATACCAAATACCATTGACTTATTATAAGTCATTCCCTTTAAACAAACCTAAACACAAACATTAACTTGTAAACTATGTAAAAGTTTCAAAGTCAATGAACCATGATAAGGGGGTGGGGCTATATAATCTCCATGGAAATGATACTTGCAAATGGCAATAAATTTGCATACCAAATATCATTGACTTAACATAAGCAGTTCATCTTAAACTGATCTAATCACAAACTAATACATGTAAACTAAGCAAAAGCTTCAAAGTCAATAGACCATGACTGAGGGGGTGGGGCCAAATATTCTCCATGGGAATGAGATGTGCTAATGCTTATACAACTGAATACTAATTAACATTGGCCTACCACTAATGGTTCCGCTTGAACCAACCTAATCACAAACTAATACATGTAAACTAAGCAAATTTTTCAAAGTCAATAGATCATGACTCAGGGGGCTGAGCCAAATAATCTCCATGGAAATGAGATATGCCAATGCTTATACAATTGCATACCAAATATCATTGACCTACCACTAGTGGTTCCCCATAAACTGACCTAATCACAAACTAATACATGTAAACTAAGCAAAAGTTTCAAATAGACCATGGCTGAGCAGGTAGGGCCAAATAATCTCCATGGAAATGAAATGTGCCAATGCTAATAGAACTGCATACCAAATATCATTAACCTACCACTTGTGGTTCACCATAAACTAGACCTAATCACAAACTAATACATTGTTGACGCTGCCGCTGCCGACGCTGGAAACAGCATACCTATGTCTCGCTTTTTGACTCCTTCAAGGCGAGACAAAAAAACATTTTCAATGTCAAATAGAAAATCAGCAGAGCCTTGCATTCTACCTGTTTCTAAGACTTGTACAATTAATCAACAAGTGAAAACTTAGACAACAAACTTACCAACGCCTTTTTATATTGGTTTTCCGCAATGATTTTTGTACTGTCAAACATATCTTTTCCTGGTCCAAAAGCTACACACATTTCATTCTGAAATGTATTGTATAATGTTACCAAAGAGAAATAGTTAAAACATTATTTAAAATTTGGCTATTAAAAGATTCTTTGAAGACATATTTAAACAAATTCTTATTAAGAATATGTATCATGAACACCAATCAAAACATGTGAAAACGAATTTGTTAAATATTTAATGCAATCTGATTAAAATAAAGATCTTATGTCCATGCTTGGCTTACATGGATCTTAAAATGCCCTGTTTTACTATCTGTATTTTAAGACCTTTCAGGGACTTCTGGATACACACCTTCAAAAAGGAATTTTATTGGCTGACATAATAATAACCAGAACAGAAAGTATAACAGAGTGTTGTCGGATCCTTGTAAGCAAAATGTAGACACAGGATATGTATTTTAATCAGATTGATTTAAATGAAAAATCAGACATTTACCCTGCCATTACATGTACTGTGTGGTGAGTCACATGGTTTCCCTGTATCTAAACACCTGGGTCCAGCTGTATTTGGAGAAACATCACCTTCATTTGCTTGTGCAAAAGCAGCAACAAATTTACCCTTTTCCTGTATTAAATATGAAGAATTATGAATTGAGGAAACAAAATACTTCAAACTTATAGCATTACTGTAAGCATTTAACTTTGGAAATTAACTCAACCTTAATTTCAATAAAACTGGGCAAGACACTAAAAATATCATATACAGGTCATTACAGGATAATATTTCTAGAGGAGGTTTTTTATGGGCTTATTTCAGCCTAAAAATAAAATATTACAAAATCAGAAGATAATACCTGCACTAGCAGAAGCATCTTACAGTGTTATTTATTATTAAGTCAATCAAAAGGCATTTTATAATAATACTTTTCTATCCAAATGAATCCCCATTCAAGTAATTTTTTTAAAGTGTGTGATTCAAAAATTTAATATGGAACAGTATACAAGATTTTTTTTGTGTTGTAAAAATTTCCTAATATGGCCTTTTCAAAAAGTGGATTGAGAAATGCCATAGGAATTATCCCTATATTTCAGTATTATCCTCCGTTCAATACAATGCTTGTGTTCGTATTGCTCAGTCTCTAGTTTTCTATGCAGTGTTTTGTGGGCTTTTTTGTCTTTCGTCGTGTTTCTTTTTTTGGCAAGCTGTTGTCAGTTTATTTTCAACTTATGAGTTTAAATGTCTCCTTGGTATCATCTGCCTTTTTCTCAATTCTTGTGTGGTTTCTTGGTAGCATGCTTATTTCAAGTGCAGCAGGTAGTGGGATCAATATTCAGCAAAGATTGCTTGGAATCTAACTAATGTGTAATGGATGGGGAGACCTGTCCACCTGCAGATTGTTACTTTGTGAGCACTTTAAAAATTAAGAACAAATTCACCATGTTGGCTATGTACAAAGCTTAGAAGCATATATCTGAATTTAATTTAAAGCTTGCATGTCTGTCTTTAAACTTCCATCCATATAATATATTTCTAGAGTCAATATAGGAAAAAAGTTATTAATTTTAATGGTGCTTATAATCCTATTTCTAACCAATGATGGGAAAGCTCCTCCATTCTTGTTCATCTCAAACAGTTGTTCAGCATATCCTTTGTTATCACTGCTGATTAAATGGTTTGTGTTATTCATACTCGTACAATGAACTGCAAACCAACTAAAAAATCAAAAAAGTAAAGACTTTAAAAAAATCTGCTATAACAACAAATGTCTATTTAGAGTAATTGAAAAATGTATATATGTATAATATGAATGGTAAGACCAGCACATGACATAGTATAAAATTGTGGGTTACCCTATTACCTTTGATGTCAAAACTTACCAGAGTAAACTATTCTGATAAATACTTGATATAAATGCAATACTCATTTTAAAGCTTACTATTTTGTATTAAATGATTATCAGTAACAGTAACTCTTTTATTGCATATATAAATGCAAATAAACAGTGTGTGATATGAACAATATTGAAATGCCATAGTGAAACGTCCCCTGCTGCTGTGATGAATAAATTTTATCTGTATTACCTTATCATTCCGATGTCCTTCTCTTCAGCATCAACCAGCTTTAGAACAGTCATGTTCTTATCTACATCATACTTGTATCTGAAAGAAATGTTTTCCAATCACCTAAAATTTATACAGTACTCCAACATACCTAGACCCACTAATATTTTGATATATTAGAAAACAGACATGTTTACAGCAATCAAATATAATTCTTAAAAACAAAATTCTGTGGATAGATTTTCAGAAATAACACTTTTTCATCGACTGTATCTTTAGAAATATAAATGCTACATAATTCATTCGATATTCAGATGCAATTCAATAAGTTCTAAATGCAAGCAAAATTTCCTGAAAATCAAAAATATCAATTAATTAAAAAATATTCAGTTAGCAAGCTCAAAATTAAATGATCAAGACAGTCAAATTGTCAAAAAAAATCTACTCTTTTTGTATGATCTTGACCTTAGACCAAGTGACTTGAAAATCAATAGGGATCTTCCTCTTCAATCTCTTGTGATCACTTATCCAGGGTTGTATTCCCATATAATACATCCTATTACCAATTTTCCAAAAAAAACACACAATTTGAGTTGTAAAATCCAGTAACCATAATTACTGACCGACTGATGGGGAAAAATTATATACCCCCCCCCCTTCTGAATACTTTACAGGGAGGGGTATACTTATGAATATGTTGCTTTAATGTTCATCTGAACTGTGTGAAAGACCAACTTGACCTGTTTTGATAGTCTTAGCTTGCAACAAATCAAGATATGACTCAATGAAAGGACAACTCTTATGTACCAGTAAAATTATGTTACAATGTAGATCCCTTCATTACCTGGCTCTTTCTTCTGGTGGGTTGTACAAATAAGATGTAGGACTCCTGTTTATATTACTCTCCAACAATTCTCCACTGTTTACATAGATATTGCCTGGCTTCTGGTTATTGTGAGCCCTTTCTATACTCTGTTACATGTAAAATCAACACTTTGAAAAATTAAACATATAAATATCTTATATAATTCCTACTAAACCTTAGCAAAACAATCTTGGATAAACAATAAATGGCAAATGTAAAATGTAATGGCCATTGTTAAAATGATACAGAAGACCTTGAACACTTTTAATTTTTTGATTTTTCACCGAAAAACTGATGAAAATGTCTTTATTCCAACATAATAACAGGAAAAAGGTTTGTATATGATGCTCAAATGCATACAATCAACAGCATTTTATCAAAGTTATTACAATTAATGGAGAATGTGTCCCCATGGAGACAGATGATGCCCCCGCTTGCATACATTATAAAGGGACATAACTCAAGAACGATAAAAGTGACACTACCCAAATTTATACTTGATCTGAGTTTTGTGGTAATAAGTATTGTGTATAGGTCTCATAATGTTTGGTTGGGACAAACTTAAGTTACAGAACGGAAACTAAAAATTTTGCATTGTTTTCCATTTATAAAGGGGCATAACTCTAGAACAGTTAGAGTGACGCTACCAAAATTCAAATTTGATCTGTATTTTGTGATAATAAGCATTGTGTATAAGTTTCATAACATTTGGTTAAGGCAAACTTAAGTTAGAGAACGGAAACTAAAAATTTTGCAATTTTTTCATTTATAAAGGGGCATAACTCTAGAACAGTTAAAGTGACGCCACCAAAATTCAAACTTGATCTGTGTTTTGTGGTAATAAGCATTGTGTATAAGCTTCATAACATTTGGTTGAGGCAAACTTAAGTTAGAGAACAGAAACTAAAAATTTTGTAATTTTTACATTTATAAAGGAGCATACTTACTCTAGAACGGTTAGAGTGACACTACCAAAATTCAAACTTGATCTGTATTTTGTGATAATAAGCATTGTGTATAAGTTTCATAACATTTGGTTAAGGCAAACTTAAGTTTGAGAACGGAAACTAAAAATTTTGCAAATTTTCCATTTATAAAGGGGTATAACTCTAGAACGGTTAAAGTGACGCCACCAAAATTCACACTTGATCTGTGTTTTGTGGTAATAAGCATTGTGTATAAGTTTCATTACATTTGTTTGAGGCAAACTCAAGTTAGAGAACGGAAACCAATTTTGGGATGTACGGAGGTACCTACGTACATACAGACGGACAAGGGTAAAACTTAATGCCTTAATGGGGGCATAATAAAACGTTTTTTGTGATGATGATGTGCATGCTTCACCATGGAAATGGACATAACCATTTTTACAACTATATGTATTAGTATTAATCACATTTCTACAATATTGGTTTAAAAATTAATCTTGACATATTATAAAGGTAATAAATTCATGATTTATGATCATCTGAACTTACTATAACAATTCCTTCTACCAAAGCATCAAAAGTCTCTTTGACAAAACCAAGAGATGTTATATCATAAAGAAGATATTGATGGAATCCACCCGGTCCAGAATGTGTGTGTGTACCACTGATACACACATTTCTTTCAGTATATAGGTTACCATACTTAGATTTTAATCGTTTTATTATCTGAAATAAACATAATTACAATAAAAATAAAATATGTACTAGCATAAAAATTGCAAATAAATTGATGTAAATGCACTATAGTTTCCACCTAACCTTCAAATATGAAATACATGTTTGCCTAAGAATCAGGCAGTGGTGAAAACATGACAAAAAAAAAACCTATCAAGTTGACATTAATTAATGTTCAAATTGTATAATGGTGCACCAATATAACATGCGTTTCCTTTTCCTGTTTTGGTAATTCAAGATATAATTTGGTTGAAATGCACTAGAAATTAACAATTAAGGGGAGCTAACTCTGTAATTTGCTATCATTCTAACCAAAAGTTATCAAGAAATTTCTCGAATTATCAGACAAGCAGAAACGAAAGACCCACCATTTCTAACTCAGGATGAGGGTAATTTCAAAATAGGATGGTTAGATCGTTTGGCAATGTTTTGAAATTTTTCTAAATTGCGATTCTTACAAAGACTGGCACTTAAAAATATATGAGCTATACATGATTAAATCATACACGAACAGAAACTTTCAAAATCATACAAACAAAAATATACTTTTTCTCACCTCAAGTCAATGGAAGGCTACAAACGGTATCAATTGCTTCAGTTTTCAAACTTATATGATACTTTTTCTAGCCAACAGCTTGACAGACAGAAGAAGAGACATCAAAGAAGTTTTGTGGGAGAAACTGCTGCATAAACTTAAACTTGGAAGTATCTACTGTTTCTCAGAATGTAACCAACCTCACAGAAGATTCACCTTTCATTTTCAATAGTTATAACTAAATATATTGAAACACCTTATCCACACCTGATGTAGAACACAGTCTTGTCTGTTACACCACTTAGCAACATTTTGTCCTTATGTCCAAATGTCAACACTAGAGATAGACTGAGCATAAGATTTATGTTACCAATCTGTAGTTCTATAAGGGCACAATTGACAGTCATGAACTTTTTTCTACCAAATATCTGTGACAAGAAGCTATAAATTATTTTCTTTAATTCAATTAACTTTCAACAAAAATACATGTATACGTACATGTATCATATAAATATAAGTAGATGGGGTATAATTGCAAATGGAAAAACTATCGCTAGGTTAAATCTAGTACAATACGTGTGGCATATCAGATACCAAGGACAACCACCTGACCACTGGATTAGGGCTAACAATTTACAAAAAAAAAGCAAATAACATTTAAATCTTACCTCTAACTTTAAGCCTTGAGATTGCATGCATGAATCTGTATTGACAAACACTATGCGACTGCTGTTCTTTATATCCGAGATAATAAATGCTCTGCTGTACTGTCTCAAATGTATACCATGTGTGGTTTGTGCTGGGTTGGCATATCCCATCTAAATTATAAAAAAGTAAACCCTTATCAAGAGATGATAAAACACAAATAAATCTGATAAATATTCTAGTGAGGGTTATATACAAAAAGATAACAAGAGTGCACACGCTGAAATGTCTCGCCTGTTTTACTTTATCATTGAATTTATGCTGAAAGTATGTAATATGAAGCTTTTACTATAAATATCACATAAACATAACATTGACTAATTAACCATGAAAATGAGGTCAAGGCCATATGAATCCTGCCAGACAGACATGTACACCTTACAATCATTCCATACACCAAATATAGTTGACTTATTGCTTATCCCCTAAACGTTCCTATCGGTACTCTCGTACTAATGGGCTAAGTTTTCAGGCAACTAGTTTGCGTTAAGTCTTGAATCTTTGACATTTGTTTGCGTACAGCAGTGGTTGAGGGCTAAAATCAATACTCTATATCACAACTTTGTGATTCATTGTGCCTTAAACTTCTATCAAGAAGTATTTGATATCAAATCGACCTCTTACTGACAAGATTTTCTCCTGTGAAAACAATTTTTTTTTTAAATAATTTTAACACAATATTTCCATAGAGTATGGTAAAGTATACTATTGATTTCGGGGGCAGTATGACTGTTTTTATTAATTATGCCGTGTATTTTGGAAGAATACAATTTAAATTATGATTAAAACTTGTACACAAGTTAAATAAATGATTCAAAGTGTACCAAAGCAATCATAAACTTGAAATGCACTCAGAATTTGTGGTAATTTCTTACAGAATTAATTGAAAAAGAGACAAAATCCCCTAAAATATCATGAAATTTATAAGCGAAGTTGAAATAAGTGTAACAAAACATTGTTTCTTAAGTGCTTGCTTATGGTAATGTTGAAAACACCTTTGTTTAAATGAAGGAACAGGCATATGTCAAGAAAAAAATTCGTAAGGGTTCCGCGGAACCCAGTGTCTCGCCTACTTTTGCTGTTAATCGCAGGCTCAACAAAAATGAGGAAAAAAATCAATAAAATTATTCCTTTAGATACTATCTTTTGATTGTAAGAAGCTTCTGTCAAAACTTGGTATAAATCCAGGATAGTTTATGAATCTAATAAATGTTTTAAAAACTTTAACTGCAGACTGTATTTAATGTTAACTGGAAGAAAAACTAAGTCCATTTATAAGTAAAATACGGATAAACAGGTACAAAATTTTAACAAAATTTCCTTCTAGATACTAGCTTTTGATCATAAACAAGCTTCTGTCCAAGTTTGGTACAAATCCAGGATAGTTTAAGAAAGTTATTAAAATTTTAAAAACTTTAACCAGAGTGAATGTAATGTTTCCTGGCAGAAAAACTAAGTCCATTTATAAGTAAAATACGGAAAAAATGAAATTTTTTTTTAACAAATTTACTTCTGGATACTATCTTATGATCATAAACAAGCTTCTGTCCAAGTTTGGTACAAATCCAGGATAGTTTAAGAAAGTTATTAAAATTTTAAAACTTTAACCACAGAGTGAATGTAATGTTTCCTGGCAGAAAAATAAGTCCATTTATAAGTAAAATACGGAAAAACAGGAATTTTATTTTACAAAATTTACTTCTGGATACTATCTTATGATCATAAACAAGCTTCTGTCCAAGTTTGGTACAAATCCAGGATAGTTTAAGAAAGTTATTAAAATTTTAAAAACTTTAACCACAGAGTGAATGTAATGTTTCCTGGCAGAAAAACTAAGTCCATTTACAAGTAAAATACGGAAAAACAGGAATTTTATTTTTACAAAATTTACTTCTGGATACTATCTTATGATCACAAACAAGCTTCTGTCCAAGTTTGGTACAAATCCAGGATAGTTTAAGAAAGTTATTAAAATTTCAAAAACTTTAACCACAGAGTGAATATTTGTGGACGCTGCTGACGATGACTACGACGACGCCAACGGAATGTAGGATCGCTATGTCTCGCTTTTTCGACTAAAGTCGAAGGCTCGACAAAAATGGCAGACTAATGTATGATATCCTTCTATTTTTGCTTAAAATGATGGAATTGGCAACAATTAGATATTATTTCAACACTTGATTTCTAAACGAACACAGGCTGGATTTTTTTTCTCTCACTTCGTTAATTGTAGAGTTAACTACTAAAATTTCAACATTTTGACCAAGTATTCCAGTGGTGCAGTGGAAAGCTAAACCAAACCACAGCAGGAAGATTGTGTGTTCGAATCTCATAGGTGGAGGTGAAAAATAATTTCCTATATTAAATGTAACTTAACTTAACTTTACTTTCAATTTCAAAAAGAGTCCTCAATATATGCAAAAGTCAAATTAAGAACAATTTATGTTTGTTTTTTAAATAAATAAAATAAATAAATGCACCCTGCCTCCCCCACCCCTCATTTTTCCATTGCTACAGTCCAGTATTGGCCACAACGCCAGTTATAATTGGTAATTCATTGAATCTTTACTTGTACAGGCTAAATTTTGTTTGCTGCTTGAATGAACATGATTTAGCCAGAAATGTGTGTCAGGGATTAGATTTGGACAAAAAAAAACTGCTGAAGTCCATTATTTTTTATGTTACAGGCATCAACATTTCGAGGCATATAGCACATATTTCCTCTTTCTATACCATTATGGCAACTTTTCTGTTTCTATCAGACTTTGGTCATTGCTTTGACACCAAAACTGTACCATATTAGCGCATAAAATGTCTATACACAACTTTTCCCGCAAGAATTTTGTATTTTTTCACATTTTTCCAGCAAGTCGTGTGACTTTGGAAAGATACCATGTGACTTAAAAAGACAAATTTTCTTCATATTAAATGTTCAAAAATATTCAATCAATTATCTTTCATATGGATCCAAAATGACCTTTGTATGAGCTTTGGTGCGAATGCTATATTCGATTAAATTTGGATAGTGTCTTTTCCATAAGTTTAGGTCCAATTTGGTGGAACGTGAAAGGGTTATAGTATCTGATAGACTGACAAAATTACGAAATTTATCATTGACCAATGAACCATGAAAATGAGGTCAAGGTCATATGAACCCTGCCAGACAGACATGTACACCTCCATATTATTCCATACACTAAATATAATTGAACTACTGCTTATAATATCTGCGAAATAGAACAAACCACAAAAACAAAAAATTGTCCAATGAACCATGAAAATGAGGTTGAGATCATATAAAACCTGCCAGACGAACATTTACCCCTAACAATAATTCCATACACCAAATATAGTTGACTTATTGCTTATAGTATCTGAGAAAGATACCAAACCACAAAAACTAAACATTGTTCAATGAACCATGAAAATGAGGTCAAGGTCAGATGAAACCTGTCAGCCAGACATGTACCCCTTACAATCATTCCATACACCAAATATAGTTGACCTATTGCTTTCAGTATCTGAGATACAGACTTGACCAGGTAACTTTAACCTTAGTCACTGATCCATGGAATAAGGTCGAGATCATGTGAACCCTACCTGACAGACATGTAGACTTTGCAAGGAACCCATATACCAAATATAGTTATCCTATTATAAAAGAGTATAACACTTAACAAAAAAACAGTCACTGAACCATGAAAATGAGGTCAAGGACAATGGAAATATGACATACGAAAACTTTGTAACATAAAGTATCTGAATACAAGGTATGAAGCATCCAGGTCTTCTACCTTCTGAAATATAAAGCTTTAAACAAATAGATTGTAATACATATGTCTTGCATACTGCAACTTTCGTTACAGGTGAGACAAAAACAGTTTAACCCTGCAGTATGGTCAATCATGTGCTGTCCCAAGTCAGAGACTTACTGATATGCATTCAGTGATTGAATTTCATATTTCAATCTTGTTTATGTTTTAGTTCTTCACAGAAACTGTTGTTGGTGGCAAAATTTAAATTTATTCACAATTTTTGATTTTCTATGATTGAGATGCTTTAGATATCACATTGCTAAAAATTGAGCTGCAGTGCTACATAAAGTTTTAAACAGTATCTTATCTGGACAATATAATTATTGAAACTGATACTTGTCACTTTTGTTATATTAAATTATCAAATTATTAAAATGATTGTCCTGAATTATTTTGAAGGTATCAGATAAATGTTCATCTGTCTCAACATTTATATATGGAAACGCTCTTAAAAATGTTGACACTACAACCTCCTTAGAGATTTTCATCAGTTGGCAAATATGTTTTTGGAAAAGGGTATTTTTACCATGCAAATACCACTAATAACCATTGTGAATTCAAACTTAAGGGAGTTTTACCAAGTGTCAAAAAAAAAAAGAGTTTTTAAAAATGTCCATGACAAAAAAGGATGTGTGTATTAGCCAATATATGATTCATACACAATTTTTTCCTGTAGTTTTTTTTTTTATAGTGTTGAGGACTGTATTTAGGCCTAGAAAAAAAAATGTTTGGTTCGGGTTACCCGACCCTACCTAAAAAAAAATGACCCTCAATTTTTTTTAGCATTGAAAAAAACAGTACTTGCGTACTTTGATTTGTAAAGGAACAGTGTCACTTTGGTGCTTGTATTTTAACGTAATTTTAACCTTTCGTTTCTACAAACTGAAATTGAAAACAAAATAATTACAAAATTAGATAACATTTAAAATTGTATATATAAATGTGCACATACTGTAAAGACATACTATAAAGCCAACTTCGAGGGCACTATCAATGTCGGAATACTTGCTAAAAAAAAAAAATTCCTACCTACCCCACCTAAATTTTTTGGACATGCTACCCGAACCACACAATGTTTTTGTTTAGGCCTTAATATATTTTTGTCTCCGAGATGCTTTCTCATTCATGTTTACCCCAGTTCTCTCTACACTTAATCTGAACTGCTTTTGGCTTTTTTGTAATCTGTGTTGATTTGATATGCATTTTTAGAAAGAAAAAGGGTCACTCTTTACAAAATTAGGAATAACATCCATTTTGCACAACACAGAATAAACAGCAAGATGTCATTGTTTTTTTATTAGGGAGTGGATGTCATATAGAACTCTAACTAAAATTGGTCATGTCTATATGATTAACTTTCAAGAAAATTGTGTTTATTTTAAACTAAAATTTGACTGGCACATAATTTCATTGACACATGTTGTCATTCTAATAATTTACACAAGTTTAATGGAAGAATTCGAATAGGCCTAGTTGTTAGTGATTAAATTCAACGAAATTTATGTTGATGACAAGAGGCACAACAAATAATTCGTCATACATAGATCCCAGTTCGTGGTGATGGGTATGTGTTTCAAAAACAAATGCCTGTTGTTCATACCATGTCAACTTCTGCAGCTGGTCCTGTAATATCTGAAATTCCTGTGCCTATAATATAATTGGCATCTGCATTACAGCATACTGTTGCTGTGAGCAGTAAAACCACACATGCATACATCATTTTTTTTTTTGCAGTCTTGGCCCAAAGTTGGCCGTCACGTGAAACCGATGGATGACTGGTTCAATATATGCTATTTCTTCTACCTTTTATCTAAGGCAAATAATTGCCGTGACAGTTACCAGAGTTGATTATAAATTCTGACTGGGGCTGGATATGACACGGCTGGATTCCGAAAAAAATGGGTCTTCTTTGACGTTCGCGTTGAAGCCAGAGCTTTCTGAAACCACCGTTCTCTTTTTATATGGACTTTATTGACCATAACTTTAATGACAATTTCTTTTCCTTTTTGAGGTATTTATGTAAAAATATGGCAATATATAAACTACTGTTATTGTATTATTTTATGGATAATAGCAAGAACACATCAAATAAGCGAAAATTAGTTAAAAGATTGAAAAAAAAATTACTAACCGAAAAAAAAAAAATTACCAAGGACGTATAACTAACATATATACTAATATACGTCCTTGAAATTACTAACCGAAAAACACCCCGCCCCCCAAAGAGTTTCCTCTATCTTGCGGAAACAATAGAATGAACTAAATAGCAAAATTCTGTTTTTAGTTTTAAAATCTTAAAATTAAAATTATCTTGCGGAAACAATAGACATTGAAAATTAAATAGCAAAAATACTAAACTGAAAACTGAAACAAAATTAAAATTAAAATTAAAATTAAAATTAAAATTAAAAAATTAAATTAAATTAAAATTAAAATTAAAATTAAAATTAAAATTAAAATTAAAATTAAAATTAAAATTAAAATTAAAAAAAAATTAAATAAAACTAGGACTAAACGTATGTGCTCTGAAAGGGTAGAGTTCCTGCTCCAAATGTCAACGATCTTATCGCTAATGGTAAGTTTAACTAGTATCTGGTGATAAAAGTCATAATCGGTTATAGAAACTTTTTGTCATAAGGTTGTGTTCTTAATCGACCCCATTGTCGATTTCTTTGTTTGCAACAGACAGTTTAGAGTCCAGAAACTCCGTTTTATGCCACGGTTTTCATATAAAGTTTGTGACTGGTAATATCTGGTAATATCCAAGATAAAGGTTGCAAGTTAACATTAATCATATATAGAACGTGGATCATGTAACAGCGGTTTCAAACAAATTGTGAATAAAGTTTCACGCGGATGAGATGCATTACGAACTGTTTCTGTATATCTGGTAGAAGGTCAATTATACTGAGAAACACTAGTAACAGTAGGTGATGTATAATAGCGACTATCATGGTTGCATCTACATCAAGGAGCAAATAGTTGAAGCCGTAATGTCACCTATAGGTGCTTACTTCTGTGTCAGTTAGTCTCGGGCGGAAAGTTGTCTTATTGGCAATCATACTACATCTGCTTATTCCTATACAGTATTGTTTCTTTACATTCAAAATTGTTGACTTTAATATCCAAAAATTTCAGAGACAACTTCGCCTGCATGAAAATCTCTGACAAACTGGGTATTTGTTATTTTACTGTCAGGATTCTATTTTCTCAATGAGTTAATGTGACTTCTTTGTATGGAAAGAAAACTCTACCTGTCCATTAGAAATCGATGAATTGCAATTACGTCGTGCTATTGCATTTTGCTAAATTATATAATATGTAAATACATGGAATCACAATGAACATCACAATATGTGGATGACAAAAAAAAATCTCTTCACCCAGAAAATACTACCAACTTTAACAGAGAAGAGTAGACGATGTCGGGCATATATATATATATAATGCTAGGCGGTGTTGTCGTAGAAGTGAGAAATAAAAAGTGCAGGTTCCAGCCCCGCTCGGGGAGGAAGCAAAGAATCAGATCTACTCTAACATCGTTAGGTTTATTTTCTAGGCACTTTATATATATACAAGTCTAAATTGAAAACAACGTTCAAACCTATGATTGCGTTGGATAAAAACCGCAATTTTTATACGTGTGCATGCAAAACAAATTTCTTGTTAGATGGGTCTAAATACAGCACAAACAACATTTTCCAAAAGACCAAAAAAGTGAAAAAGTATATTTTAACAATATATATATGGTCAGAAATATATCTATGGTCAGAAAAGAGAAATTGCTGAAAATTAAAACAAGACATTAGTTGCTTAATCCTCCTAAAATAATTTTTTCCCATTTGTCATTCAGTCCTCCTCCCATTCTTGCTCTTCAAATTCTTAATAAAATTTTGAAAAATCTGTCATTTTTTTATATTAATTGTTCGTAATTTTGATATCAAATCTATTGTAATTAAGAACAAAGGTAATTGCCCACTTCCAAACAAACCCAGACCCGATTCGTATTATCTAGACTAAGTATTCATCAAATGTATAAAAATTTGTAAAAAATCAAATAAAAACATATCCCCAGCTTAAATTTCCCCTTTTCTGTAGAAATAATCGAACAACACTTAGTCTTTTGTTTAATTTGGTTTTATTCGGTTTGCGAGTAAAGTTGCATTTCGGTCTAAATAGAAAGGAATTGGGACAGATGTATATGAGATATTCATTTATGATATAAGTAAAAATGGATTCATTTGTGACGTAAACAAACTTTTTCATGTTTATTGGATTGATTGTTGAAATCCTTCTATGAATACTAATGTTATGATATCGTATATTTGTATTTATGAACCGATATCATGTTGAAACTTAGAAACACAGTGCCGATTTATAAATTCGAATGGTGCCACTAAATTGTTTTTTGTTTGTTTTTTTTTTTCCTTCTAGTGTAAATCACGATCTTTTGATTAAATCTTAATTGATATAAAACCTTCATGTTGGACTTTGATCAATAAGTTTTCCTAATTGATCTAGAGAAATAAAACAGACATGCCAAATTTCCTTTAATTAAATGGTTTAGTTAAAAATACACCTTCTAGAAGGATGAATGTAAAACGAAACGGAGGAGAATCTAGGGAGATCCGTTTTCATTTTTTTCTGGTGATACATTTAAAACTACACTCTGAAAATGTAAACCTAAAAATTATTGCAAATCACATTTTTAAACTTAACCTAAATATTAAACGAACCTGCAGCTCGATTGAAAATCTTTCATTTATTTTCAAATCACCAGTACAGAAATTTTCTATTAGATAAAGTACTTATCATGACAATAAATATCTTATCTTTCTACATTATTATTTAATTAATCTTGGTACATCTGGACAAATCAGTCATTTTTTGGGGTGACAAAATGCATTATGCGATATGTTATTTATAGATTCTTCAATTATATTAATTAATTGTGCTATTTGTTGTATTTAACAATATTTATGATACGTTTATGATGGACAGCCGGTTATTTGTGATACTATCTGCCGAGATGACAAGGTTTGACGTTGTTTTGTTCTATACTTAGTTGCAATCACAGTTTACGTTGTATATCTGACGGAGCATAACACTGCACTTCTCTGTTCTGACTTTCTGAATATCAGTCAAACATCACAGACTGCGTTTGATTTCATATCTGATTAATTACGAAGTTCAAATTATGAAAATGTTTACAAATACTGAGAATTCACAAAATAGTCTGGAATTTAAAAGAACATCGCTGTTTGACAAAACAAATTGTGAATAGTTATAAATTTTCTATGTAAATGGCTAATGTGCGAGATTTTGGACGCATTCGTGCATTTAATTCAACAGACAGTAGTATACATTCTGAAAGTAACAATTCTTTAAGATTATCAGTGACAAGACAAATTAAAATTGTTGATCCGGTCTCGGGATTAAATAATGTAACGATGACAGACATGGCCTTGTCACCTGAGGCGGCCGGAATATTTATTGTGTTATACTCAATAACAACATTGCTTGCAATTGTGGGGAATATTCTAGCGATCGTTGTATTTACAAAAGGAAGAAAATGTCGCACCGACTTACGTCCATTTTTACTCAATCTTGCGGTTGCTGATCTGATTATGGCAATATTCTGTATTCCATTTACTTTTGTTACAAAGTTGTTACAAAGATGGGTATTTTCTCCGCCAATGTGTCCAATTGTATTGTTTTTACAACTTACTGCAGTTACTGCGAGTGTTTTTACGAACACTGCCATTGGAATAGATAGATTTTATGCAGTGGCGTTTCCCTTGAAATCTAGAATAATTTCTCAAAGACACACTATTATGATTGCTGTCATTTGGATAGTATCTATAACGTTTAATGTTGTCCAGTTTAAAGTCGTTCAAGCCCGGCACAATAATTTTACTCAAATACTGGAATGTGTAGAAGACTGGAATGACAATACTTTATACACACGTAGAGCTTATACTTTATTCATTTTATTTATAACTTATATCATTCCATTGACCACTCTAAGCGTGACTTACAGTATCGTCGGGTGCATTATTTGGAGGAGGAAAATACCAGGTCAGGTCAACGAGGCCAGAGACCAGCAACATAACAAGGCAACAAGACAGGTAGTTATTACGATCAATTTGTTTCATTCTTCGTTTACTAGGCGGACATATTAATTAAGGGGACAATCAAAACTCATAAGTCGAGAGAGGCTGACAACACCTTGACAAAAACGACTTTAAAACATTTCAAACGAGAAAACTAACGGTTGACATTAATGGATGATATTAAAGTGAAAGCTATCAAATACTCCTTAGAATGATTGTTGGTCTTTAAATTCACTATTTGCATATATTTTGGCCCAGTGATATATTTTCGGTTTTTTAACATTCGTATCACAAACTTAAAAATATAGCAAATGTGGTCAGTGCAGGTCGTCCGACATATTTCTGAACAAGACCATCAGAAGACTTTTTCACATCACAGAACCATAACATAAACTTTGAACTCATATACCAAATATCACAAATGAACAGTAAAATACGATTATAGGTAAATAAGAGTTATGAGTAGTTTGAATTACTACATTGGCGTAAGAATTTAATTGTTTTTCTTCATACAAACATAAATCGTTTCCACTGACCAACTTATTCGACAGTTTTTACAACAAAAGCTTCCATCTGTTTTCCATTCGGGACAATTCTCTTCAATAAAAGAAAAATGGAATAACACCAAAATCTGGTCCCCAAATCAATAACATTAGCGGTATCAAATTTACGGCACTAGATACAAATTTCGACAGTTAATGTCTTTTCAGTGATGATAAAGGACAAAATATTTGAAAATACAAAACCGAAAAAATAGTTCTGATTATACAAAAACAGGACTAATAATAAAGACATACCCAGACAAGGAATCAGAGCTATGGATAAGGGAGATACATTCCTTAGATCTCATTTAAAAAAGAGTTCCAAAAATATATAACATGAAATTTCAATAAAACAACATCCATATTTTCAAGTGGTACAGCAGGGATAGTGATACCATCGGGGACTAACAGTCCACAATCAAAGATATCTACCAAGTGGTAGTAATAACATTACCGGTACCAGTTTTACCAAACCACATGCGCATTTTGACAATAAAAGTCTCTTCGTTGATGCCGTATGCCAAATATTTGAAAATCCAAAACCTTATAAAACGTTATTAGAGAGCTGATAAATAATACAAAAAAGCACCAAAAGTGAAGCCAAACCCAGTAATAAAAGTTATGCATTATGGAGATACATTCCTAAATCTAAAATTATTTCTAGAACAGCAAATTTCAATAAAGCCATATCCGTATTTTCCTGCTCGTACCGAAGTACTGACTCCTAGACTGAACTCTAGTTATATTTTCAGTAAAATAAAGGGTTATTGCATGCATATTGGTGACTCTTGTCCCGAGTAGTTTTTATATTGCACGAGCCTACTAGGGATACTATTCTACAATATTCATGCAATAAACCTTTATAAGAAATAAACGTTTGATCAAACCTACAAGAAACTGAAACCAGTCAGAGGCAACAAATACACTCTAAGACTGCTGCTAGAAAAAGACAAGAATTAAGGATAGTGACATACTTATTGCCTTGTAACAGGCCACCTGAAAGAGTCGTACAAGGGTCAACTTGCAGAAAGCGTGACATTCCCCATACAAGAGGTATATATCGGATTTCATGTCACCATTTTGACCAGACGTTGTTTCGTATGTATGTAGGACTCTAAAGTGCGATGGGGACGCTAAAGTGCGATGGTCACGCTAAAGTGCGATGGTACACGCTAAAGTGCGATGCCTCCATACGCTAAAGTCCGATGGTCCGCGAAAGTATAGACGTAAGAAACGTATTTTGATTATGACGTTAACAGTCGTTTATACAAACTAAAAATAAACACGCCGGAAGATAAATTACTAATATTTGATTAACAACTGTGAAACCAAATGTCAATGACTTATTAATAATTAATTTAAACATGACCGTGCTTTGACGTCTGAAGCAAATGTGTTTTTTTTTTTTCGGTAGCTGGAAGAAGAACTTGTATCCTGCAGTCGACCATTTTACTATTTAGATACAAAATAGTATTCGCATAAATATCCTGTATGGTGATTTTATTGGAAGCGAACGGATACATTTAAATCATTATTTATGTTGCAGTTTACTTTGTGGTCCCCGTTAAAATATTGTCTATTTTATTGAAAAGTAACGTCGGTAAAATAAAGGTACATGTTTTCAGCGTAAATTATAAATGGCGGCTAAACGAATTTTGTATTTGTGAAAGACTGATTGAACGGCAAACTACACAAATTATCCAAATATTTAATACACCCGAATTGTTAAAAATTCATTTACAGGAAATATAGTATTTTGTGACACCTAAATTACCTTTTTAGCAATTATAACGTGGTTGGTCTTCAAAATTTAGAAACAATCATTTAAGACTACCAGTAGATTATAAAGCCTATCACATATGTTATACCTTAGCATACTAGCTTTTGCAAAAATACTATTTTTTTTAACATCAATATACTTTAACGTTTTAATCCCTCGAACCTTACCCTATTGGTTCATCGCACTTTAGCGTGATATACATCGTGATTTAGCAAACAAACAACCATCGCACTTTAGCGTGAGACACTATCGTACTTTAGCGTAGACCATCGCACTTTAGCGTGACCATCGCACTTTAGAGTACCATCGCACTTTAGAGTCCTACATGTATACATCCGAAACAGCCAAATAGAGGCCCCTCTGTAGCATTGATTTCACTTGTTCTGGGGTCTTTGAGGTGTGCTTATTGTTGAAGGTCGTACGGTGATCATATAGTTCCTAACTTCTACGCTATTTGGTCTCTGATGGAAAGTTGTCTTTTTGGCAATCATACCACATCTTCTTATTTTTATATTAAGACTTAACTTTCAATAACGTATTCATACAAAAACCAGCACAACTCGATCATATGAGGGAAATTGACGTGATTTATTCAGTTGTTTTTTTTTTCAAAATTGCTTCTGCCGCTTTTGATAACAAAATAGATATGAAGGAACGAGTAATTTTGAAAAATGGGCACACTTTAATTGTTGGTGAGATATCCAGTCTTAAAATGATCACTAGAAAGATCCAATTCCGCGGTGTTACTGACCTAGAACAAAGAGATTTATTTATTTTCCTAACACATTTGACCAATATTTTCCCTAGCGTTGTTCATATGTGCTCTAAATATTTGAATTATGCGGGAAGATTATGAATGGTTACACAATAGATATAAGAAGATGTGGTATGAGTGCCAATGAGACAACTCTCCATCCAAGTCAAAATTTATAAATGTAAACCATTATAGGTCAAAGTACGGTCTTTAACACGGAGCCTAGGCTCACACCGAACAGTAAGCTATAAAGGGCCCCAAAAATTACTAGTGTAAAACCATTCAAACGGGAAAACCAACGGTCTAATCTATATATACAAGTCTATACATGCAAGGCATGCTTTGGATTCAAATTTCCCATACCGACCGCACGGTTAACGTTATAACACATCATGAACAGCCCACTTTGGGCTGGTACCTGAGCCTTCAGTTCCGAAAAATTGTTATACCTCGTAAGAACTGGTAAACCCTTCACGGTTGTATGTATTTGTGAATGGAACAAGTCAGAAAGAACATTACTCATCCAGCATTTCAACTCATCTTCAAATCATTATCTTTTATTATTGTACCACCTGAAGAATTAAATAGAAATGCAATACGAGTGCTGTTTTACCATAGACCTATATAAATAAGAATTATATTACTCTGATTATATTAGTAGCTAGTGTTCAGAAGTTCTATTTCAATTTATTACATACATAATATCGACAACAGAAACTATTTCGCCCAACTTGAAACGCAACACATTATATTCCAAGTATAACAATACAAAAATGCTCTTTCAAAGCACACCTCATAAATTTGGCTACATGCTACTTCAACAGTTTTGACTCGCAACAGAAAGTTTTGTGACCTACGGGTATCTCAAAGAGTTTTTGCGCAGTTTCAAAGAAAATGTGTCGTTTTGAATTTTATTACATGGAAAAATACATTTAGGGGTTGTGTTTTATTGGTACTCAGTATACGTGCAAAGTATGCTAATTTCCAATTTACGACTATAAGTTAAGCTGAATTCTTACATTTGAAGATTCTTGTCATACAAAAAAAAAGAATTTTTAGCAACATGTACACATTCAAATCTCTCTTTCTGGTAGTAATATCAATTACACGTGCTCTGCCTCTTGGAGTCATTAATGAAACTCAAAGATGATAATGATGGCGAACGTCAAAGACACCTACACATCAAATATACTAGTAATAGTAGATATCTGACAAACTTTTTTTTTCCAATTTCAGATCGTGAAAATGTTGATCACTATAGTAACTCTGTTCGGACTATGTTGGATACCATTGCATGCGTTCATATTGACTGTTGATTTCAACTCAGACTTATTTCAACGTGCAGATTTAATGCCAGTGATACAAACAGTATACTTCGTAGTACACTGGATAGCTATGTCCAACAGCTTCGTAAATCCCATCATCTATACATTCATGAACAACAGTTTCAGGGTAAGATTATAAAAATATGTTAGCAAACAAATAAAGGGATATATTACAAGTTATTCTGAAAATCACAACAAAACAGTCTCTCGTTCATCCTTCGGTGGTCTCTACATCGCAGCTATCACGTTATCATTTCAGTATTTTGACTTGCGAGAATAATCAGTACTTTCTTGTACAGATTCACTAAAAATATATTCTCCTTTTATAAAGGATTCAGGAAGAAGAAAAAAAAAAAAAAAAACAAAGTAAATTGCTTTTTTTGTTGAATCACATTTCTATTGAACGATTGTTTTACAAACACAACTGAACCGGTGGTCGGTGCAGTTTGTTATAGTATACAATATAAGTTGAATAATATATTATTTTTTTTCAATTTTTATGCCTAATAAGCTAATCGACATACACCAATTACAGTATGTTTTTTCCAGCATGACCTGTGTTCGTTGTTTCTTCTGTTTAAAAATCGTTCGGATTCTCTTGTATCTAATAGTACGCTAATGACACAGTATTGGAAGGATAACAATGGGGTATATACAGACAGAAAAGCGCGCAAGAAGATGTCACTTCCAGTAGATTTAGAACCTGGCAACGAACCATGCGAGAACTTTAAACACAAATCAGATGTGACAAGAGGAACCTCGTGTAAAGCATTCTGATGTAATAAAGTAGTTTATCTATACTGTATTTCTGTATACAGAGGGCAGGGTTATCTGCAACTAGTTTGAATAGATCGTTTGTTCAGGTAACAAATGGGGTCATGTATTATTTCTATCTACGGTAATTTCAGTTAATGGAATTGCATACGTTTAAGACCTTAAGATTCTGCTCTGATGCATATCTCATTTCATTTAAAAAATTTCGACTTTTTTTATTCACAAAGAAAAAATCTTAGCTCAGAAAAACAAAAAACAAAAAAACCCAAAAGTTTACAGATCTCTTTAAAACGGATGAATGACACTTAGGGCTTTGTACACATTTATTGGATACACATCTTAATTATAAGTATGCTTTTGATGTGAAATAGAAAAGTGATCCAGAACCGCACTAATTACCTCTTTTATTACCTGAAATATTACAATACACCTCACAGAGATATACACAAAACTGCATCTGCATATTTTATACCGGGTTAGCACTGCGGTAAAGAGCCTATTAACGAGGTTATAACAAGTTTGTAATTAAGTATAATGTTAATATGTGTCAACCTATTAAAACCATACGCCAAGTGAATACATGTATAAGTTACTTATAGTTGGGACATAGCAGTGCATTTGTCTAAGCTTTACCGACAGGACAGAAAGAGCTTTTGAATAAAAGATAAAGGTACAGATTTGCAAAATAGATAGTGCTAATGTGAAATCAAAATGTGTTTGTATTCTTCTTCCAAGTCGCCAATGTAGTTCAAGTCTGAGATACGAGCAAAGTACACTACCGTAGCCTAAACATTACAAAATAGACGAAATATAGTTAAGAGTCCAATACTCTTTCGAACTTAAAACTTTCTCTTGCTATGCATTAAATTCGTTCTAGTCACTTTACCACTAAACTGAAAGTTTAAACATTAACTTATGGCTGTGTAGACGTTTTTTCTTCTTCTCTTCTTTATACAAGATCATACAAGCTAATAAGTATAATTTGTAGTGTAGCCAAGTTCCGCCTTTTTAAACCAGTCAAAACAGAATTAAGATGAAAATAGAAACTTCTTCCATATTCCGTTCTCCAACAAAGGAATTGATGCTATCAACATCGCCAACATTTTACACCACAAAACCTATATAAAGTGCTACCTCACTTCAAGAACTAAAGATAATTTTAAACAATAGCAGCGCGTAGGTATGTCCAGCAACAAACCAGGCTTTTATGTAATTGAGAACCTTAAACATTCTTTCTTTGTGAAAGTTTTCAGTTATAGTTCGTTATTGAAAAAAGAGAATCTATGTTAAATTGTTTCTAATGGACTTCAATATACACCAAGACTATAATTTCGCAACGCTCCGTTTAAGAATATGAATGAGTTCAAACATTAGTAAGAGAGAAAAGGTCACACTATGGGTTCTTTATCTTGAATTTGTTAAATCCAACAGAGAAACAGTCAAATTAAGACTGTTTAAAGATCTCAATGCATTACCATTAATATATTTTTTTTCTCATTTGACGAAAAATACACATTTATTTTTGCTGACATGGCGTCGAGCAATATTATTTTTTAATGCAGCGATACTACTACAAATGACTTATAAAAGAACCAAATACTGTCGCGTGTAGTTGTGACCAAACTGTAATATAATGTGCCTACCGTCGTTTTAAACGAAATACTTTTTGAAGGAGTTAATAAATATTGACAACTTTTTTGCCCATTGTACACTTTGTAATCGCTACTTTGTCCGGAAGCATTCATTCTTGAATTGTATTTTCACAGTGTGCAGGCGACCATGTTGTACCGCACTTTGAAATTTGTTCGAAAGTTGTGGAATATTTTGACCTAGTTAGAAATAATACATTTATGAGACCTTTTGTCCAACAGCTTTCGTAAAATAATATATCTTGCAAATCCATACTTGTATCGTCTAAAAATACGAGCCACATCCACTCGAACTGTTATATATGCACACATTTTGTTCACTTTAAAAACCTATTGCCATAACAAAAGTAGTTTGGTATAAGTGTTCGTATTTCGTAAATCACAGTTATATTGTATCTACTGTATCTTTAACTTGATTGATATGCTTATAATGAGCCCAGTGATTAGGAATATGAAATATAAGTATAAATATGAGTATATAGCACTCATAGCACCACGCGAAGAGTTTGTAAAGTTTGTCGCTAAGCTGATTTGTATAAAATTAAAGTTTTTTCTTTAGAAACTTGATTACTTGTCCCATAGACTTCTCTTCTAATTTCGAGGAGTTCCATGAGTAACTGGATATAGAAATCCTCCCATCAATCATCGAAGTCCTAGATAAAAATAGATGTTCGATTGGTTGTCCGGGAGGTATAAATACTAATCCACGTCCAGTATGAGTGGGAACGTTGCCCAGCGTCATGTAGAGAGTGCAACACTCGATGCTATTAAAGACCATCTTGACAACTCTTTGAGGGGTCTGTCGGTAGCATGTTTTAAAGCAAAATTCATGGTTCTATCTGACAAACCCTCATTATCCAGTGGCAGTCATTCATCCCGGTCTGCCTAATTTGTGGATGTTAAGCAAACAACATGCAATTCTTTCTATTATTTTGTAGAGGTGATCTAAACACGCTACAAAACAAAAAGTATTACTAATGATTTATATTTATAACCCTTTTCGTTTGGATTTTGTCTAGAGGCATACAAAATTGAAAGTATGAATAACTGGCATTCATACAAGTGACAAGCTAATGTTTGTCCCTAATATTTTATTAACTATGTATTTACTTTCAGGTATCACAGATCAATTTATTCGTTCATAGTGTGTTAATTTACGTTTTGATTGAGTTAAGCCTTCAATTGATGTTTTATCGTGTTTTTCTATGTTGTGATGTTATACTATTGTTTCAGAAAAGGCATTTGGTACCATTAAAACGTTTAATCCCACTGCAAATGTTTGCACCTGTCCTAAGTCAGGAATCTGATGTACAGTAGTTGTCGTTTGTTTATGTAATTTATACGTGTTTCTCGTTTCTCGTTTTTATATAGACTAGACCGTTGGTTTTACCGTTTGAATGGTTTTACACTAGTACTTTTGGGGCCCTTTATAGCTAGTTGCTCGGTGTGAGCCAAGGCTCCGTGTTGAAGGCCGTACATTGACCTATAATGGTTTACTTTTATAAATTGTTATTTGGATGGAGAGTTGTCTCATTGGCACTCACACCACATCTTCCTATATCTATTGGCACACGGTAAATCTTTGTTTAACCTGTCGCTCATTTACAGAGTGATTCTGGACAGTGAAAACTCTTGAAACTCAATCATGTTAATCGCGAATTATTCAAGTGGTGACTGCTTTAAATAAGAGACTTTCCCAAATCCCAAAGATAAAATTAGTTTGCAACTGTTTTTACAGATTGTTCTTATGTTGTGCTGTTACACCACTGTCCTAGGTTAGCCTAGGTTAGGGGAGGTTGGTTGTCGTTGGTTCATGTCTGTCATATTCGTTTTTCGTAAATTGATTTGTTATAAATTAGGTCGCTAGTTTTCTCGTTCGAATGGTTTAATATTTTTCATGTCGGGGCCTTTTTATAGCCGACTATAGGGTATAGGGTTTTTCTTATTGTTGAAGGCCATACGGTGGCCTACAATTGCTTACATCCACTTCGTTTGAACTCTGTTGGATAGTTGTCTCATTGGCAATCATACAACATCTCCTTATATTTTATATATGTCTACAAAACGAATCATTAGTGAAATTACAGGAGTAAATTAATATTTGAACTTGATTACTTTTAAAGTTTTAACAGCAGGAATACCATGTGTGACTAAGTAAACAGATGCTTTATGTGTTAATTATTACTTCATCTTCGAATGATCTTATATACAACATCTCCCCACATTTAAGATGATAGCATGATAACATTGTTAATGCATGTTTGGTTCCAGGATTGTGTACGGAAACACGAACCTGTGTTCACTCAATAACCTAATATTTGATCGTATCAGGAAATATGCATGTGTTGCGTCAAAACTTATTTGCAAAATTTTTAGAGCACTTGTATCATGACAATAACATTTCAGTTAAAGATTTTCAAAATAAATCATGTCATTCCAACTCGCAGTGTTAGTCTTATTACAAAAGACTGGCAGATTTTAGTAACGGCAAATGGGGAAGACTTGTTCAGTAAATCAAGATTGCATTAGTCGATCTGTTTTAGAGAATTGAAATATATGGCCAATTTTGCCAGAAGTCTTTCAATCTTTTATTGAACTCAAAGTATCAGCTTTAAATGTGTTCTCGAAGATTTTTCAAACTTTAAGGCGTATTTCCAAATTTGTGACAAAATTATGAATGTCTAAAGATGACATAACACTGCAATTTTGATAAATTTTGGTAAACATTGAATAATGTAATGTACTTATGACATTCAGATATTTTTAATAAAATACTTTATTCGATATTTCCACATGTTACAAGATAATATTTTGTCGCTAAACGTTAAACTTCTTTAACATTTTCAGTGTCATTTTTAGTCAGTCTTCGCCGAAGTTGAATTTACTTGAATCACGAAATGTTTGATGATGCCTCGTCGGTAAAGTTGTACAAATGGAAGTAAAGCGCATGCATGTTCTCTGCATTCATTGCCCATTGCTTAATTAAGCTTCATCAACAGCTATAAAAGTTGATGCACAATGAGTTGGATATACAACTTTTAATGTTCTTTATAATATATTCACGTCCGATATATTTTCCTTTTCTCCCCGAAATTTTTTAGTCTAATTCTAACGTGAAAAAAATAACGAAAATAGACATGAAATAAGACACAATAACAAAGATAAAATGAATTGTATACAACAATCAAGCCTCTACAAAACACCTACTACCTGTCGATACATTTATTTTGGCATTGCACAAGTCATGTCTTCTCTGACTGTTCATGACGTTAAAATACTAAATCCCTGGGATGTGTTTTAGTTGATTTTAGTCTCTGATGCATGATTTTTATCATTAATTGTTTTGGCTTTTAACTAGCTGTCAGTAACTGCGAGTACTCTCAAATCGTACTTTCTTGTTAATTCGACCTGTTGATACTATTTTGATACTTTTTGTTATTTTATATTAATATGGATCTTGTCGGTATACCAGCTTTGATTATTTGGAATATCTACTAATTTTCACTTCTTCGTACTACATTTGAATTAACATCAAGATTATTCTCCTTTAATCTGTACAGGAAGTTTTATTGTTGATATTTACCCTTATGTATCTAGTGTTAAATTAGGTATTTATATGACAGACCTTTCTTGGTATTCCTAATTATTGGAAGATTTTATATAGACAGAAAAGTATACCTAAAACGACAAAGTTATTTTCATTTACCTGTATATATTATGAAAACCGGTTTTTCAAAAGTGATTATTTTCTAAGGGTTTAATATTTCATGGTAGTGTTTTGCCATGGCTTTATTTGGACTTGTTTGTTTGCTTTTGGCCTTGAATGTTTGTCCCTAATATTTTATTAACTATGTATTTACTTTCAGGTATCACAGATCAATTTATTCGTTCATAGTGTGTTAATTTACGTTTTGATTGAGTTAAGCCTTCCAATTGATGTTTTATCGTGTGTTTTCTATGTTGTGATGTTATACTATTGTTTCAGAAAAAGGAGAAGGTTTGGTACCATTAAAACGTTTAATCCACTGCAAATGTTTGCACCTGTCCTAAGTCAGAATCTGATGTACAGTAGTTGTCGTTTGTTTATGTAATTTATACGTGTTTCTCGTTTCTTATATATACTAGACCGTTGGTTTTACCGTTTGAATGGTTTTACACTAGTACTTTTGGGGCCCTTTATAGCTTGTTGTTCGGTGTGAGCCAAGGCTCCGTGTTGAAGGCCGTACATTGACCTATAATGGTTTACTTTTATAAATTGTTATTTGGATGGAGAGTTGTCTCATTGGCACTCACACCACATCTTCCTATATCTATATACACAATGACGAGCCAAAATTCGTAACAAACACAACCACTCCGCTCGTCATGTCTGATACCCGGTTTTAGACCGGCTAAAAAAGAGCTATCAGGTTAATCTACGTCAAATTATATGAGATATCTTATAAACTATATGAGATATCTTATAAACTATATAATATATCTTATAAAATATATGAGATATCTCATATAAAAAATATTTATAAGATATCTTATATACTTTATAAGGTATCTCACCGGGCTTGTACTAACATGAGTAACACGACGGGTGCCACATGTTGAGCAGAATCTGCTTACCCTTCCGAAGCACCTGAGATCACCCCAGTTTTTGGTGGTGTTCGTGTTGCTCAGTCTTTAGTTTTCCGATGTTGTGTTTTGTGTATTATTGTTTGTCTGTTTGTCTTTTTCTATTTTAGCCATGGCATTGTCAGTTTACTTTCGACTTATGAGTTTGAATGTCCCTTTGGTATCTTTCGCCTCTCTTTTATAAACTTTAGAAGATATCTTATAAACTATATAAGATATCTTTTAAAAAGTATATAAGATATCTTATTTTAAAAAGTATATAAGATATCTCATAAAGTATATAAGATATCTTATAAAGTTTATAAGATATCTTATAAAAACTAGATTATATAAGATATCTTATATATTATATTAGATAGCTTATATAGTATATAAGATATCTGATATAGTCTACAAGATATCTCGTATAGTTTATAAGATATCTTATATAGTTTATAAGATATCTCATATAATTTATAAGATATCTCATATAATTTATAAGATATCTCGTATAATTTTCTTAATAAGATATATTATAAGTTATATGAGATTTCTTATAAACTATATGAGATATCTTATAAATTTTATTATATATCTAATAAACTATATAAGATATCTTATAAAAATATAAGATATCTTATAAAGTATATAAGATATCTTATATAAAAATATTTATAAGATATCTTCTAAACTTTATAAGATATCTTATATACTTTAGAAGATATCTTATAAATTTTAGAAGATATCTTATAAAATAGATTATATAAGATATCTTATATATTATATGAGATATCTTGAAGTTAGAATATACGCAACTAATTACCTCGTAAAGTGGTTTTTGAAGAAAAATATCGCAGAAAGAAAACATGCTTATCATTTAACTTACAGAACAATAACATACATGAAAACTGAATCTGTTAGGCCACGAATGTGTCCGCCAGCTGCCAAATTGTTTAACGTACCAGATTTCTGGCAATGTATGTAAAGGGACTGGCATATAAACGAAAAAAAAAGTACGAGTAAAATTAAACGTAACGCGATCTGTAAAAAATGAAAACAACACTTTGTAAATTTTAAAAATAGAAGCGCTTTTCTGGATTTACCTTTATCATGAACCAAAGCCGAATATTTTAAAACAGTGATGTAATAATGTATATATAAGAACCGAAACAGTTCAAGAACTATATGACCAAAATGGGCCAAATCCATCTAAGGTCAACTTTGCCTCCTGAGGGATATGAAACATTAGTTTCTTAATAATTTCTACATTTATAAACGGACAATTTAGAAAGGTTTGTTGTAAATCATGTCAGTACCAAAGAAGATAATACTGAGTTGATAATGCCGTCGGGGAATGATAGTCCACCAGCAGCGACATACACCCAGTGCTGTAAAAAATGAAAAAAATACTTTATAAATTTGATGCGTCCGAAGCGCCTTTCTGGATTTACCTTCATCAGGAACTTGCCATTATACACTCATGTAAACTTGGCTTAATACCTATACAGACCTACAGGCATAACAAAAAAGACAAACGCTGTATTTAACCGAAAGGGGGTGTCATTAAAACATCTTGACGGTACAAATACACTATTTTGTAACAGTTGAAATGACCACTGAACACAGGCATGGACAAAATATTGACCAAGAAACTTTCAGTCCGAGAGTATTTTAACCAACCCTTTGTGTTTTGGGGTAATCCCACCAAAATAAAAATAGTGATTGAACTTTCAAAACCGTAAAATGTCCCCTTAAAGCATTATCTCATTATTCCATGCAACAACGTTTTCAATCTCGTTGAGTCGTCTAGTCGGTCAGGGTTAGTGTTCAATAGTAAATAAATAACAAACCTGTTTCTAAAGTTAACACTAAGTGATATTAAAAATATATCTGGAACTTTCTTTTGACATTCAATGCACTTATATAAAAAACATATCATTACATGGACTTCTCTATCTTCTCTTTGTTTTTGTTTTTTATCATTGCTTCTCATCATACATACACGCCGCAGGATTTTTAGTAACTCTTCAATTTATAATATTCTACCCCATGATTATTGCATGCATATTCAGAGAAGTGTTTTGCATATATATATATATATCGTTTATAGATATATCAATCTGATGAGTTAAGCCCTTTTCAACTGATTTTTATAGTTTGTTCTTATGTTGTACTGGTACATCACTGTCCCAGACTACGGGGAGGGTTTGGCGCCAACAAACATGTTTGACCCCGCCACATCTCTGTATGTGCCTGTCCCAAGTCAGGAGCCTGTAATTCAGTGGTTGTCGTTTGTTGCTGTATATCATATTTGTTTTTCGTTCATTGTTTTGAACATAAATCAGGCCGTTATTTTTCTCGTTTGAATTGTTTTAGATTTGTCATTTCTGGGCCTTGTATAGCTGACAATGTGGTATGGATAATGCTCATTGTTGAAGGCCGTACGGTGACCTATAGTTGTAAACTTCTATGCCATTTGGTATCTGGTGGATAGTTGTCTTATTGGCAATCATACCACATCTTCTTATTTTTATATTATATAAAACTGGATGTAAATCAACATATATATATATTTATCATATACTTGTATAAAATATTACTAAAATTTTACAGTTCAATAACATTTAAAAATATTAAAAGGCTATGAAAGGATTACTAGGTTTATTGGTCAGATTCTAAGAATTTCCTCAGCGGGCTGATAAAGGAACTTTTATTGACTGCTTCCGGAATGTTATCACATGCATTTCCGTTAATTTCCGTGACGTTTATCACATGCAACTTCGTGCATTTCCGGGAATTTGTTCGAAAACGACAACACAGTGCGGAAAACCGCAAGTGATTTAAGACTTTTCACACATTGGTTGAGAAGCAAAACATGATAATTATTGTGACAAGATAAATAAAATGCTTGTAATATCAATAAAAACAATTAAAGTTAAGAAATTTGTATTTGGTTGTCTGTAAATTATTATCTAAAAGTTCATGGAAAGACAAAATTTTAATTAATAGTTCTTGTCTGTATTTCTTCTGTTGAAGTGTATGATAAAGAGATAATTACATGTCATTTATCATATCAGACCCTTTATCGGCCCTCGTTCGTGATATCAGCCCTCGAGCCTGCGGCTCTTGGGCTGATATCATGACCTAGGGCCGATAAAGGTCTGATATGAAAATGCCATGTAATAATCTATACATAATGACACTGAATATTGTTTAATCATATGATAATGATACAATTAAAAAAAAACTGTTTTGTCATGAGTTACATAATCCCGTTATCTGGACCATTTAATCGAGATGTCTAGCAGCTATAGGCTTAATGGTAAGTATGTTAGTGATGAATTTACGTTTGTGTTGGCGTTAAGTTATCTTACCACCTTTTTTTATTTTGATACGAGGTATTATTTGACTTCAACAGAGACATATAAGATATCTTATATAAAAAATATATAGTATATAGTATATATGTCTCTGACTTCAATTAATGAAATAATTGTCACTAGAATCAAGGATGCCACTCCGTTTATCAAGGAATCAGTCCGTCGATCTACCTTTGCATTGTCACATAGAACAGTTCGTTTGATCGAGTATGTTAATGGTCCGTTGAATGTCATTTTCAAAATTATACCACATATAATTAAGCTGTTCATCATTTTCAGGTATTCGTTTTTTTCTTATTCGTACATAGTCTTGGTTATCTAGCAACATTAATAAGCATACTGAAAAGCTGCCCATTTTATATATATATATATAATGATACTTATTTCATTCATTATAAAGTTTTTTTTAGAAATATATATGCTGTGAATAGATTGTAATTAAAGGTAACCAAAAGGGCACACTGCTAAAATAATATCGTTTGATTTTAAATCACAAAACTTTTCCTGAAAAAAATCCTCTCTCAGTTTCTATGATTTTCAATGTTTTGACAGTTTTCTAGCAGGAGGCTATACATTAATACAGCTGACATATTGTTATGATAGAATACAATTATGATTGATTGTTGCTTGCTGAACGTCTATATGCAAATATATCTTTCATATTTAGGACGAGAACACACAGATCATTAGGTACAAATGCATGCTCAGCAAACACCAATCTATGAATAGATTTGACCATTTAGTAGATCATTAATTTGTGCATTGTAATGATACATTCGTTCATTTTATGTTAAATGGAGAAAGAATAAACAAATTGAATATATATTTACATAAGTCTCAAGATTTGTGCAACGGTACTGATGTACGATAGTAATAAGAAGTGAATTTATGTTTCCATCTTTTACAACATACATGTATATCACTATTCTACATCAGTATCGTTGCACAAATCTTTTTCAAACAAAAATCCTGTTTGTGTAGTATCGCCTATTCTAGACGATCCGATACCTATTAAATTTGCTGGTTGGTCGTTTTAATAGACTTATATATTCAAAGCAACTAACCTGTTAATTTCGTTTATTTTCAATTTATGCAAATCCCAAGATGAAGTTTCAATAATAACAATACATATGATACTTCCGTATGGCCGAATTTTCAGTATAATTTTGCGTTGTTATATATTGACCTGCACGAACCACTTTCTTATTTTATCCGACGTATAAGTTTGATTGAAAAAAATCAAGTTCCGAATGTTTATTCGAAAAAACCGAAATCAATGGACCTACGCTTCTGGTTCAATGGTCTTTGTTTCTGTGTAACTTATTATAATACACATGTAGATCAACGGACTGAATCTTACTTTTCTTCGCAACTGTCAAAATCAGAAAAGCTGTCCTACAACTAATCTAAACTGTCAGAATCTGTTCTAGAGTAGAAGTAGCATGCGGTTCTATTGGTAAAACGGCTTAAAATTGTTCTATGGTAGAACTGTTTAAAACTGTAAGAAGAACTTACGGAATGTAAACCAGTTCTATTTGACATAAATTAGAGCAGCTCTCTAGTCATGCTTTGGAACAGTTCTAGTCATCGAGGACGTCAGACGCAAACAAAATGCCTCCAGTCAAAGTCAACAGAAATTCTATTCATTTACACTAGACTTGTTAATTTTCGTCTCTTGCAGCTAGAAAACGTATTTAAAAGGCTGCCAGTATTTTAGCTGATCCAAAGTGAGCGTTGGTTTCAAGAAAGGCCATAAGAAAATTTTATAAACAATTCCATGCAATTCTAACTTTCGAGTTGGAAATTGTATGGAGTACATCTGTCCAAAATTGTTAAAGATACAACATGTTCTAGGTAGAACTGTTAGGATGTAGAACAGTTAGTTCTAAATGACGTAAATCAGAACAGCTGTCTTGTCATAATATAGAACAGTTCTAGTTGGAGAGGAAGTCAGACGCAACAAAATGCCTTCTGTCAAAATCAATAGAATATCTGTGTATTTACGGCAACGAATTGTTAATTTTCGTTAAAAGGGGGGGGGGACACCAACTATAAGTCCTTGATAACTATAGACACCTTCGACTATGCTTGAATTTGGATGGTTAACCAAAAGACACTTGACTATATTAATTGAATTTGGCTGATAACAAAAATGTATCTAAGCTTTTCTATACTCAGACAATTTAGAGATTGGCATATTGTACAGACACTTATCTATTTACGAAGATCTCTGGATGTCTTGAATTTTTGTGTCGTTGTGTTGCTGTCTCATTGTCATAAGCCCAACATTCCCTTTGTATTATTACTTACTAAACATCACAGTTATCGTTCATCGATGGACGCAACGGATAATGCAATCAGAATGATGTGATTGCATTGTATGTTTGATGACTCAACACTCAAAACTCCGACATAAACTGAATAACAAAGGCATTAAATATATAACTAGAATGACATACATGCATTGAGGGTCTGGATGGTGTTTACAGAATAGAGAATAATGGACCAAATAACAGAAATAAATTGAGGATTCCCCCACCACAAAGCATATTTTTAATGATAAAGAAACTTTAGTTGTAAATAATTATGTACTTTACAATTTTTCATGAAGATACTAATCCAACTATTTCGTTTTAGATTGTTAACAAGAGGCTCCCAAGAGCCTAAATCGATCACCTGATAAAATTATGCAATTTTGAAATATTACTTTTATTGCCATCATGTTTGCTTATTTGTAAATCTTATTTAGTGGCATTTTTGTAGATCTTGTATTGATGGTCATTTTCATACCTATCTATTAATGTTTTCGAAATAATTGGCAAAATTGTAGGTATCAGTAAAAAGAAATCGCCATTAAAGGGCAACAAATATTTGTAGATCTTATTTTGCTGATATTTTTTCAATTTTCAAAGTTTCTCTATATCAACTTTAGTTGTTGACAAAAGTGCCAAAAATGGGCAATAACTCATATAAGGAGTCAATTGGCGATGTTGGCCATGTGATTTATTTGAAGATCTTATTTAATGAACATTTTTGCTATTTTCAGTTTCTTTTTGAATTATGGTTACTCTGGGATAATAGTCACAATTTTTGCTCTTCACTATTTCTCTCTATCTAATAGTTTCTGCAAAAAATGTGTAAAACACGTCTTTCAAGGGCAATAACTCCTTATAAGGGGTATGTTAATGACAATGTTAACTTAATTATAAATCTTATTTTGCTGAACATTTTACATTTTCTTACCGATGATTCTCTCTATCTACTATAGTTTTTTTGCAAACAATGCAAAAAAGGTGTAAAAATCAAGGGCAATAACTCCTATAAGGGGTCAATTGACGATTTCTGATATATAGACTTATTAGCAGATCTGATTTTTTTTCATCCTTTGTACTTTCAAAATTTCTCTATCTGCTAAAAGTTTTCAAGATAGTAACCAAAAACTTTGAAATTTGCCAAAAAAAAAAGAAGAGACATTTCAGGGGCAATTACTCCAAGTGGGTTGTCTATGTTTTCTGAAAATTCTAAAGGAGATAGACGCTGAACTGCTGATCATTTATACCCTATGTAAGTTTTGCTCTAAATATTTAGCTTATTTGTAATAGAGCCCAGAAACTGAAATTTTTTAAAACATGTTATTTCACCGTCAAAAACTACAAAATGGGTTGTCCAATTTTTCCATAGGAGATAGACATTGGCCTGCTATCTTTTTTACTCGTGTCTGTTTTGCTCTAACTGCTTTAGTTTAAAAGGTATGTCAAAAATTGCATTGTACCCATGTTTTATTTTAATAAACTTTTACAGCAACCATGTTTTTTGATAGATCAAAATCCCTGACTACAATTTTGTAACTAAGGAACATTCAGGCAAAGTTTGGTTATATTTGGGTCAGTAGTTTCAGAGGAGAAGATTAAAAAAAAAGATTTGCAACAACAGACGTTTGGACAACAACAACAGACGCCAAGTGATGGCAAAAGCTCAGATTGAGATAATGAAATGTTGACACAAAAATAACATTCAGAAAAAGACAATCTGATAGACAGCAACATTGCTTATTAATTCAAAGTTGCTGGACCATGATCTAGTGGGCAGGGCCTGAGAATGGTCGACAAACTGCAACTTTATTGAAAATAGTGTTGTCTATTGTAAGAAGTTCCTATCAATCTAACTTAAGCAAAAAACTTACAACATTGACAATTGCTAATTAATTCAAAGTCACTAGACCATGTCCTAGGGGGCAGGGCCTCAAAATAGTCATCAAACTGATATGTACTGATAGTAATGCAACTTTTTATGAAATATCAATGATCTTTCACAAGTAGTTCCTATCAAACTAACTTCAGCAAAAAACTTAACATTGAAAATAACCAATTAATTCAAAGTCATTGGACCATGACCTGGGGGCAGGGCCTCAAAATAGTGATCAAACTGATATGCACTGAAAGTAATGCAACATTATATTAAATATCAATGATCTATCACAAGTAGTTCCTACCAAACTAACTTAAGCAGACAACTTAACAATTGTTGACGCTATCATCACAGTCACCGTCGGCAAAAAAGCAATTTTTTGGAGTTCCAAAATGCAATAAAACACTTTGTCTATAACAAAATGTAATGGTTCTCTATACTTAGTCAAAGGTAAAAAGGCAAAAAGATACAATTCCAAGATTTACAAACAGAACTGTATGTCCAAAAGTAAAAAGACAAATAGACAAATAATAATACATAAAAGGATACGAGAAACTTCAAAAAAATACTGGTCAATACAATAGACAACAAAACTCATCAACACCAGAAAAATAACTTATTTGTGCTTGGGGGGAAAGGACTCCCCTCCCTTTTCTATATTTTTTGTCTGTTTTCATATTTTTTTTAGTACATATTCCTTAATATTTTAACTTATCTTATTCATTCGATTTTACAATAACAGTAGTTTATTTATGATGCCCCTTTATTCTTATTTTCCACGTAAAAATTATATATATATATCAGAAGACTATGTTTAAATGAAAGTGACTTCTATGTACTCTTTACAGATCTTTAGATCTTTTTATTTCAAGACACTGGCTCTAAAGCCCAATAAGATTGCTGATAGAATAGATGATAGAAATTTAGAAAGAGGCACATTGGCAGACCAAGCAATGAACTGTTGTTTGAAAGGAAACTTGTGTAAGTTGGGTATCCAGTAGAGTGAATATTGATCCAATACAAAAATAAGGAGATGTGGTATGATTAAAAATGCCACAACTGTCCACCAGAGTTCAAATGACGTGGATGTAAGCAATTACAGGTCACTGGACCTCCTTCAACAATGAAAAAAAAAAAATCATACCATGTAGTCATATAAAAGACTGATTCGAAAAATGTGAAATAATTCAAACAAGAAAAATAATAGCCTAATTTAAAACAATTCAATTTATGAAAAACAAATATGACAGACATGACTCAGCGACAACCACTGATTTACAGGTTCCTGACTTGGGATAGACACATAAAGAATGTGGCAGGGTTAAACATGTTTTGGAGTTCTTAACTCTGCCCTTAACATGGCACATTTGTGTAAAAACAAAACAAATACAAACTGTAAAAGTAAGGTGCAAATGGCTTAACTCAAAAGATTGGTGTGAAGCACAAAAAAAAACCCACAACTAATATAAAAACAATAGACACAAAGCACTTATATATCAAAGCCAATTACAACTAATAAATGAATCATGTTCTCCCAGACTAAAGTATTAATCAGTACACATCCAACGGATTTAGCATGAAGACATGATAAACAGAAATGCATGACCTTTTGCAATGCCAAAATATAAGTAAACAGTATCAACAGGATGTAGGATCGTGAGTAATCATAACTGTACATATATAGCAATACATGTATTAACTGTAAGTATATAGCAAATTGCCAATACATGTATATATCTAATTATGTTTTAATTTTTCAAAATCAAAATCAATGTTAGTAGCAATAAAAACATTATTTAAAGATTTTACTACGGTGTTAAATTGATAACCTTTAAGAATAAGTTTACTCAAAGGGTCAATGAGTTTGCATGGATCACTCTAACATTTCATATATGGATATGAAAGTGTAATAATCAGTCAATCTTCAAAATACATTTTTTGTGATACTCCACTTAAATTAAATCACTTATATGTGATTAGTAACATAGAAAAATATTAATGCTGTTATCTTAAAAGTTTATTTATCCAGGTCAATTTTAAGACCTTCAGAGGAACATATCTGTCATGTTTTATTTCAATTATTTCATTGGTTCTTACCAAGAAGATCTTTGACATTATGAATTTCTCATCAGGACAAAAGTAACACTTAGAAAGTACTTTTTTAAAAATCATTCTGTATGGTTTCATTTCACTTTTAATTCAGCTAATGACCACTTTGAGTTTGGTTCCAACTGATTCAACAGTTCTTGTGATTATGTTATTAAAAATCCAGCCCATCAGAAACTAGAACAAGCTAAGGTGGTGATGGCTGTAAATGAATTGGAACCAAAGTTACATCATTTGGATAGTAAGTTTTAAAGAACATTTTTGCCAAGTTTGGTTTCATTCTGTTCAAAGGTTACCAAGTCTCTTATAATGCAAGATCTTAGTGTGTTTAACTAATGAATATAAATTTTACCAATACCCCCATGATCTTTATTTAAGCAGGTACATCAAATGTAAAAGGAGAAGGTAGAATATGACCAATTCTGTAACCCCAATATATAAATTATATAAAACTTATGAATATAAATTTTACTACCCCCATGATCTTTATTTAAGCAGGTACATCAAATGTAAAAGGAGAAGGTAGAATATGACCAATTCTGTAACCTGCCAATCAGGAAATATAATAAATCTACTTATTACTTCCTATAGGTGATCAAAAGACATTACACTGTCAGATATCAGAAAAATAAAATTTAAATTTTGACTAAAACATTTTCTTAAGGCCTTCAAACCTTTTTGATTAAAGGAATAACTACCAAAATTCTCTCATTCTTAGATCTTTTCCTTTACATTCTGGTATGAGAAGCAAACTAGTTGTTTGAGCAAACCATCTTTTTGGGAAGGACTGTTGCTCATTTTTAATTTCACCCAAAAAACGTATGGCCGCCTCAACGTAAGAATTTAACATCATGGCTGAGATATGGATCCTCAAATTCTGCTTCAAAACTGAAATTCTCAGAATATCAGACATCATTTGCCATTGTTCTTATAAAATATATAAAACCTACATTTCAAGTATATACTTACACTCTGCATTTCATATATCTTTCAATACCAGTAGCCTTTAAAATGTACTTCTCAATAAATACACCTCATCAGAAAACTTCGCAATTGAGAAAAGTAAGGCTTTCAAATTCCAGGATTATAAATGACAGGGTAGGGTCACACCTACTGAGAGTTAACAAGATGCACTGATAGACAAGCAACTATATAACAAATGTCAAGATCTATCTTAATTACTTATTCTACAATGGATCTAATCAAGAAACTAAAAAATAAGTATAAAAGTGTTGACAATGATGGAACTGTAACTATCATGTTTCGATTTGTAACAAATGTAAAATTAAGAAGACGTGGTATGATTGCCATTGAGACACCTCTCCACCAGAGATCAAATGACATAGAAGTTAACAACTATAGGTCACTGTACAGCTGTCAATGAGCAAAACCTATACCGCATAGCATAGTTAGCTATAAAATGCCCAAAATGACAAATGTTAAACAATTGGAACGAGAGCAAAATCGGTCATTTTTTCTACTTATAGTTGATGTCTGTTCAATATGATCTCACCTTCCAATCAACAAAAACTAATATTTTCGCATATCAAAGAATAACAGAGCTACAGAAAATATCTGCCAGTATCATTGAAGTTAAATTGGTCGTCAAGTTAATAAAAAGATTCCAGAGTTAGTGCTCACATTTATTTTTTACATGACATCTGAATACTTTCTTCTTCAAAATTTTCAGGCAATGAAAAATCATAACAAATAAATTTAAACACCATATAATGATTACATGTTCAATCCCTCTTTTGGGAAATTATTTGACTTCATGAGATGTATACATTAATAATCCCAAATTGTTTTAGCATAATAAAAAAGCAGCACTTCTTCAGGATTTCTCTTACAAAACACTGGTTTTGTGGTGCAGTTAATGTTACATGTAACTATTCTCTTGTTTCAATAATTTAAACATTATGGCACAGAAATTATGTATCGGGGTACTGTAATGTATCCTTATGTCTTAACACTCTCTCATAATGTGCTTTAAACAGCATGCTATTTATCCTATAGTACTCGGGGTTGTCTCTATTGGTAAGCTCAGGGTTATATCCTTGTACAATGTCATAGGGTAAATTGTTGTTGCCGGCACAATCCTGACATGGATTCATGGAGAGATTCTGTTGTCTACTACTGGATGATTGTATGCTGGATAGATCTGGTGACTGGTTTGACTGAAAAGACATAACAAATATGATAAGATATTGAGATAAGATGTGGTATGATTGCCAATGAGACAACTCTGCACCAGAGACCGAATGTCTTGCAAAAAAAACCACACCCATTATCATCATAAGATAAAATCATGAATTTCTCCATTTAAATAATAAGTCTGATATAAAGTGCATTTCACATTTAAATTTGCTCATTTCAATAAAAATTGAGACTAATCTATTGCAAATCTAAGACTTCAAAGCCCTTTTTCAAAATTATGTTTTTGTTTTTGTTTGGTGTTATGTGTTGTACTCAGTATTTAACCCCCCTCAACCCCCATTTCCTGGAATACAGTTGCTTGACCTTGGTTTGGTACTCATTTACTTAGTTTTTAATAGTTACATATTAAGATTAAAATGTAATTTCTGCTTTACCTGTAAATCCACAGTTTTCTCTTCTTCACTTTGTCTTCTATCATTCCTGCAGATTAAATGTAATTAGTCAAAACTGTTATATAAAGGTCACTCAAGGGAAGAGTAATGGGTGCCCTCTATCAACAGTTGACTTTTTTACTGATGTTTATTTTTCAAGCTTTGTACAAAAAATGAATTTATTTCACATTGCCCTATATAGAATGTGATTTTAAAAACTGTTGATGCAGCTTTCAGTATATTGGAACATTGGCACTACAGTTATCCTCATTGTATTATTAAATCATGATAATAAAATTCTATTTTCAAGTTTAATGGTATGCAATTATTATTTACTACTAGAACACACCCGCGACATTGCGGGTCCGTGACTGAATTAAAGTACATACGCCTAATTTTTAGCCTGGATTTTTAGTATTGATATTGTCATCTGATAAAGTCATGCTGATTATAAGGTTCACATGTACAGTTTACTCTGCTTTCAAAATATTTCTGTTTGAACGGTTCAACCCGTCCTGGTTTTCTTACTTTAATTCTCATCTGTATATCAAACTATTAAATTTTAGCACCCCTTCACACTATGTAAATATCCTTGTAAATATTTGTTAAGTGTTAAACCTATATCCCAAGTGGGACTGCTATGATATATAACGAAGGATCATACCTATACAGAACAGTACAACCAAAAACTACATGTGACATATACTATTGGTATCGGTATCGGATTAGACCCGGGCATTGTTAATTATTGGTAATATTAAATATGTGGAAAACAAAAGGGCCTGGAATGGTTTAATTTTTAATCAACACCATTGTCCTATATTAGTTATACATAGTTTATTTCTTTTGATTCGTTGTTTTTACGTCATGCCGGCTAACAAATTAGACCTAGTTATTTTAGTAGTATAGATAAGAGCTAATTATTTTGCACTTTTGAGGATACTGTTAACATCATGGCATAACGACGGTGATATGTTTCCCTGATTTTATCACAACTGATCAACCATTGCAATCTTTTATAAATTGCTCATTCTGATGTTATGCTGTACTTGGGACCATATGGCTACATGTACAATGAAATGCCTGGGTAAAACACTCAATGCCATTATGGTGTATCAAATATGACTAAACCATAAATACCCAAAGGTTAGGTGAATACCAGTTTTTCTACATTGACATTATTATAGGATTTACTAATTCAGTACACACACAATCAGAATTCTTTATCAGATTTAACAAAATTACTTTTTACTATATTTCATAAATTTTGATTGTTTACTTCCAAAGGTACAAAAATGTAAATCAATTAATATTATCCTAGCAGCAGAACCTAATCACTTGTTTTAGAATACTTTTATTTATACATGAATAAAATATTAAATATTCACTTATATGTAAATACTTCTTTTGGGGTAATTTTTGTTATTAGTGTGTTTACTGTTACACACATGGCTTCACTGTAAATATTACTTACTCTATTTGTAACCTGTTTATTCTTTTTGATATAGGCAGACATTCTTCACATTCAGGACTTCTAGATCTTTTCTGTGATTGTCTGAAATTAATATTACATGACAATAATGCAAGAATAATGCAGGATTATTAAAAAATATGTCACTAGAAAAAAACTCCATACAAACTTTTGTTGGTATTTTTAGGATTTTTAAATAACATCTATATTCTAGTCTGGAAGAAAAGTTTTCATTTATTGAAATAAAATACTTGAGTGATGTACACATACCCATATCCAGAGGTTTTAATTAAAATGCTCGAAAGAAAGCCATGGTTCATTTTAAAACACATTGTTGGTCACAGTAGTCTTATGGATTCTACTCTGATTTTACCATCTCTTTACTCAAAACCACAAACATGACAAAAGAGATAATTATCAAAAAGAAATAATGATTCTTAAAACCCCATTCCCACTCTTCAGTGAGAGTAAAAAGGTGATCTGTCCAGACTTGCTTAGAGAGTGTTTAGCTCAAATCTTCCTCATTTCTTAAAATTACAATACGGCGAACAGATTCTGTATGAACATGCAAGAATTTGTTACTTGTATTGAACATAACATCACTTGTAGGTGAACAATTGTGTATACAATGCTGTATTTGAAATCCTTTTTGCGCTTAGAACGACAGGTTTATACTTGTATCATAGTTTAATATGTACAAAAGTCAGTGAGATGATTTATTTTCAAATCCTTTAGTAAATATAATAAATTGCTTCGCCGAGCGCAGCTGGATACGACCGCAGAGGTCAAACCCTGAACAGTTGGGGCAAAAATGGACACAATATTCGAGTTTGATACAGATCTGAATTTGGATTGTAATCAAATATTTGACACATAATAGGTTTCTGACACAGAATAACTGTAGTCAAAGAACTTAGAATTGGTTATATGATTTGAATTTATATTCAAATTTTTGCTTTTGTGCAATACACTATGCTGTTGCGAATTATACCCCTCCCCCCAAAAAAAATAATTAAAAAATTTTTTACCCCCAACCATTTTTTTTTGCTTTTGTGCAATACACTATGCTATTGCGAATTATACCCTCCCCAAAAAAATAATTAAAAAAATTTTTACCCCCCACCATTTTTTTTTGCTTTTGTGCAATACACTATGCTGTTGTGAATTGACCCCCCTCCCCCCCAAAAAAAAATTTACCCCCCTTTTTTTTTTGCAAAAAATAATACTTGAAGATATTTTCTTTTAATTTCTGAAATCTGAAATGAGAAAAAAAGTTCCCCAATTTTTTTTCACCTACCCCCTTTTCCAAAAAATTCTTATTATCTCAATTCAAAATTTCCAATGGAGTTTGCAACCATAATTACCCATTTAAATACATCATAAAAGTCTTAAAATAGAAAATGACATACATAATCATGTCTAAAATTAATATTCCTTAATCAGCATTTTTAATAGTAACTTCTAAAAATAAATTGACAGCTAATCACCTCAAGACAATACAACATTTCTTTATACATAATTTAAAAGCAGTGTAAGGGATGTTATCCAAACACAAAACATTGTACTTAAAAGTAATTGTCCATTAACAAGGAAACCCTTGTTTTTACCCCTTTTTTGCCCCTAATTCCTAAACAGTTTGAGCCATTACCCCCCCAAAGCCAATCCTAACCATCCCTTTGTGGTATGGAAACTTGTGGTATAATTTCAGAGAGATCCATACACCATTCCACAAGTTATTGTCTGGAAACTAGAAAAGTGCTTATTTGGGCCCCTTTTTGGCCCCTAATTCCTAAACTGTTAGGACTATAACCATCAAAATCAATCCCAACCTTCCTTTTGTGGTTATAAACCTTGTGTTTAAATTTCATAGATTTCTATTTACTTATACTAAAGTTATTGTCCAGAAACCAAATGTCTTCGGACGACGCTGACGACGTGATACCAATATACAACCGCAAAATTTTTTGCGGTCGTATAAAAATAAAAAGATGTGGTATGATTGCCAACGAGACAACTTTCCACCAGAGACCAAATGACATAGAAGTAAACAACTATAAGTCACCGTACAGCCTTCAACAATGAGCAAAACCCATACTGCAAAAGTCCATAATTAAAGAATAGTTTTGGTGCTATTTATGTTTGCATATGCAGCTTATGATTCCAAAAGAAAGAAATTAGTAATTATGTTTTTAACAGTAGTAATGTATGACATTAACAGAATGTTGGAAATTAAACAGGACGCTTCTACTCTCACGACGATTCATGATTTGTTTTGTAACTCCATATAAAAATAAGGAAATATGGTATGATTGGCAATGAGACAACTATCCACCACAGTCCACAGGATGAGGATGTAATAAATAAGGTCACCATCAGCACTTCAACAATTAGAAAAACCTGTACCCTATATAAAAATAAGGAGATGGGGTATGATTGCCAATGAGACAACTATCCACCAAAGTTAAAATTAAGTGGATGTAAGCCTATAGTAAGTTATAAAAAGTCCAAGCATGACAAAACTAGAAACGATTCAAACAAAAAACTGGCCTGACTAATGCTTAAAATGTAAACAAAAAAAAACAAATAAGGCAGACAGCAACCCAACGACAACCACTGCATTACAGGCTCCCGATTGGTGGCTTTATGAGGATTGATGTCATTGCAGTTCAAAACTTATAACAATTCATGAAAAAATTTGATCAGGTGTGCGCTGTGTTATCTATATATCTGGTTTACTTGTCTAAAACTATTTGCCATGGGCCTTATGGGGGAAACTAATACACCTAATAGCCCCCTCCCCGGTTAGTGCAGCCATGTTGAATAGGGGGCAGATTTTCATAATGGAGGTAAAAATGGTTTGAAAAATACGGGAAAACATCATTAAAACAGAACAGTTGCTTGGAAACATGCATAGGATTTCCCGTACTTTCATACTATTTCCGCCTCTATCCAAAAAATCTGCCCCTATTCAATATGGCCGAAATAACTGTGAAGTGGCCTATTGCTATTTGTCGCCATTGCTGGACACCACACACATTCCCTTGAATTTTTAACATCACAAGAAAAAATGTCTGATGCCACAAATTAAAAGTGATTGTTGCATGACAGTTCAAGTGTTGCAGATTCTCAAATAGTGATAAGGTCTATTGAATTAGGGATTGGCCAGATAAACTTTCTTCTTCTTTCAATGATTGATTGACATTTACTTAAGGCTGGGAAGTTTTATAGATGCTTCAACATGATACATTGGTTCTTATGTTCTATAATGTAAGGTTTTAAAGCATGCTTTTGCATTCTTAAATGTTGTATTTTTTTATTGTAGAAAGTAAATGCTTTACTACATAGCTGGCCGAGTGAAATTGACGTTGTATCCTGTATTTCATTGTTAATATGAAGGCTTTACAGGATAGTTGAAGTCACAAAGGGTTTGTTTGTTACAAGAAATAGATAATGCACAAACCTATTTGCCATATTTTATGTGTGTTTCTGAAATATTTGCATAATCACAAATTCAGACGATTTTTTTATCCTTCGGAATGCTCATTTCTCGAGGTAGTCCGAGTAAAACAAGGGAAATAATCTAATTTATAAATCGACAAGGGACGAGCGGTGCAGTCAGTCAAATGTGCAGGTGCCTGGAATTTTGTCCAATGAAAAGTTTAGAATTCCTTAAGCGCGAGTCTACACAGGCTATTGGCAACAACAACAACAATATGGCTGTCCGCAAGAATTTTATCTAATATGATAGAAGTTCGTTGTTTTGCAGTGTAATGGATAATATATTCGGAAATTCTGGTATTGGTGGATATGGACAAAGGAGGATTTATCCATTACAAGAGGATTCTGGGTAAAACAAAAGTCTGAGAAGCAATTTTCATACCTGATTCAACCTATAAGGCTATATTGAATTCCCTTAGGATTCTGTATCCGGAGCGATTTTCTTATTTGACCACCCTCAGAATCTCTTATCAAGCCTTATTGACTCTATTCAGGTATTTTCCAAAAAATTTTAATGGGATTCTTAAAGGCTGATATGTTTACTTTTCAATTCTAACCTGTAAGGCTGTATCAGGTTGTAGCAGTGTAGGAATGGGGTACCCCACATGATGAATGACGGTAAAATATTTGTTAAAATAACGTTAACAATGAACATTTTACTCCATTTGACGCTAATGGTAGCCATGAAATAAGGTTAGAAGAATGACTATAAAAATTTAAACCACATTTGACACCAGGGCTTCCAAAAAATATTTGAGCCAGCCGGACATTTTTGTCTTATCCCAATTTAAATCCCTTAAGACTTATATATATTAAGTAACAAAAGGCAACCATAGTAATGAGTTGGGCATCATATCCATTATGATTGACACAAAAACGGTATTTGACTTGAATTTTAATAAAAATTCGATGTTCTTGCGCTAACTGTTAAATTGACAGTGCACCATTCGCAGTGTGCAACATCAGAGTATTAATATCTGTCTAAGACTCCTTATTTGTGCAAAATTACACTGTCAATAACTTCACTTTCGTTTTTAAAAAGTACCTATTACCGGATGTTGACTTGACAATGGTAAAACACGGACCAGAGACGGATACGTAAAATTCGTGTAAGTTTACAAAGCACGATTGAGTTTAAGTAGATCTTTCCACGTTTTTTCTACCGGAAAAGACTCAACAAGAACGTTTGATAAAGGTATCCATGATATTTTTTAGCATTTTTGAAAATTCGGATGCATAATTTAAATTCGCACCTACGCATGAGTGTACTAGTTCAAACAATGTGGTTCTGACGATTTTTCTCTTAAAACCTTTATTACTACTTTTTTAAATTTTCATCAAATCACATTTTCTGGTAATCTGAATCTTGTTATCTAAATTAATTAGATACAAACCGCTGAAATTTAAGAAAATAACTTTTAATACTAGACAGATCAATGTCTGGTACAAAATAGTTTACCTGTCGCCTGAACATGTAAAATCAGCTGTCAGAGAACTAATTAATCCTGATTGTAATGAGAGGGTATTATAGTAGGGTTTGTTTTGATAGTAATTATTAATTATGTCACTTATATGACCGGAAATGTGTGGCTGTTTAAGGCAAAAGGTCAGGTCGAAAAGATCGCATAAACCAATTTTTTTCTGAACTATATAAAAATGTCCGGTTTTTTTCTAAACTATATTAAAATGACCGTTTCATCCTTGGCACAACAAGTCATTTATATAATTTATCGGACTTGTCCGGAAAATATGACCGTTTTGGAAGCCCTGTTTGACACTAACAGCAGTGAAAAACGGACGTTTGACGCACGACAATAAAAGGCATTCCTACCCTCTCATAGGAGTAAAAGCATAAAAAAAAGTGTAAAAGTGATGTAGCTTACATATGTATGAAAATTTCCAGTATAAAGTTAACAGGATTTGAAAAGGGTTCTGAGGGCAGTCGACTCAGTAAATCGCACTATCCACACAGAATCTCGAAAGGGATTAGTTTAAACCAAGTTCGGTACAGTTGGAGGTATAGCTTCGATCAAGATATTTCAGCTCATTAGAACTATGAAAATCATCTGTCTAAATATTTTAATATTAGTTTCTACTTTTTTAAGGGCTGATCTAGACTTAAAAAAAATTGACACCAAAAAACTTGCCAGAGTGATATTTTGTCTGGCCCCTTGAATGCCCAATAAAACCTAGATTCTGCACAATGATTTCAATAGAACTCTTTTGTAAGTTTCTTCTATGTTATAAGTTCTGTTTGCCAAAAACTAATATCTTTAAAATGTCATTCACAAATATGAAATTTTAGTGTCACGCCTTGGTACAATGTATATGGTAAGTATAATTAGTGAGCAATAGCTTAGAGTAAATTTTGTTTTATTTAGAAAGATTAAACCAAACCTGAAATGAACAATGAAAATAAAGATTTTGACAAAATTTGATTAACCCATATCACCATTTAAACTACTATATTGTGAAAATTGTAAGTGTTTTATTTTAAATTTTATTTCAGTGAAGAAAATTACAAAGAAAAAGGAGAAAAGGAAGTGTTAACAGATGAAGAAGCACCAGGAGAGGAAGAATTTGAAGTATCAGAACTAGATGAAGACGAAGATGATGATGATGATGATGAAATAAATGAATTACTGAAAGATATTCCTGAGTAAGATCAAGAATTACTTCTATATGAACAATACACTCAGGCCAAAAAAAAAAAATGTCTGTTAAAGGTTACATTATAAAAAATATAGGGTAGGTAGGTCGGAATTTCCATTTTATTTTTTGCGACATGATTTTGAGTCGTGTGGTCCGTATTGCAATGGTATGCGTTGTCTATGGGCTGAGTTTTTTCCGGTTTTTGTCTCGCCTGCGACGATAGATCATTGATATCTAATATAAAGTTGCATTACTATCAGTACATATCAGTTTGACGACTATTTTGAGGCCCTGTCCCTAGGTCATGGTCAAGTGACTTTGAATAAATTAGCAATTTTCAATGTTAAGTTTTCTGCTTAAGTTAGTTTGATAAGAACTACTTGTGATAGATCAATGATATTTTGTATCAAGTTGCATTACTGTCTGTACATCTCAGTTTGTCGACCATTTTCAGGCCCTGCCCACTAGATAATGGTCCAGCGATTGAATGAATAAACCTTGTTGTCTTTTTCTGAATTTTTGAGACATATCTCTGTGTCAACAGTTTATTTAATGATTGAATTATTTCCCTTGGTTATTGGTTGGAAAAATATGGGGGCAAAATGTTTATTTCATCACAAGAGTCACGATTTTCCTTAAAACATCTGTCATATTCACGATTGTGAACATAGGGATGTATCAGGCAACTGATTACATTTATTGGCAACTCTAACTTCGCTTTTGAAACGAGTTCAGTTAATTTTTCACTTTACAACAGAAATAAATGACTTAGGGTCGGTTGGGTTACCATAAAGAGACATATATTTTTTTTTTGGCCTCATGGATATTTATAACAAAGTATTGTACATTATGTATGTAAGATAATAATTCATTGTAAAAAAATCTACAATTGGATCAGCCACATCTTGAACTTGAACCATTTAGAAATTATAACAACTAAATTAAAAAAATGATGGGATAATATTTTAAAGTATATGTAAATGATGTCCTTAATTCTTTAATGAAAGTGTTTTTTTTTAATACATAACATATGGTTTTTGACTAGTTTTGAAGATAATGGTTGTTTCAATTGTTTTCTGCAATTCTGCTGAAAAATTACATGAATAAATCATATAAGAATAAATATCCTAACATTATTATCACTGTTCTTTCCACAAATTTCATAAAGCATCTCTGTAAACAGGGTACTTTGAAATACCATCTTCTTTCTAGAAATTAAAGCATCACACCCATTACACAATCTATCAGAAAATCTTTTCAGATGACATCAAATTCAAGCAGTATAGCACAGTGGTATAGCATCACATTACCATGATGCTCAGATAGCATCACTTTCAAGTAGTATATCATCACATTACCATGATGCTCAGATAGCATCACATTCAAGTAGTAAATCAAATATTAACGTGTTCCTCAGAATCAGATAGAATCACATTCAAGTAGTATATCATCAAATTACCATGATGCTCGGATAGCATCACATTCAAGTAGTATATCATCACATTACCATGATGCGCAGATAGTATAACATTTAAGTAGTATAGCAGAACATTACCATGATGCTCAGATAGCATCACATTCAAGTAGTATATCAAATATTACCATGATGCTCAGATAGCATCACATCCTAGGAATATATCATTGCATTACCATGATACTCAGATAGCATCTCATTCAAGTAGTAAAGCATCACATTACCATGATGCTCAGATAGCATCACATTCAATTAGTACATCATCACATTACCATGATGCTCAGACAAAAACACATTCAAGTAAAATGTAGTACATCATCACATTACCTTGATGCTCAGATAGCATCACATTCAAGTAGTATATCAAATATTACCATGATACTTAGATAGCATCACATTCAAGTAGTATATCATCACATTACCATGGTGCTTAACATTCAAGAAGTATATCATCACATTACCATGATGCTCAGATAGCATCACATTCAAGTAGTATATCATCACATTACCATGATGCCCAGACAGCATCACATTTAAGTAGTATATCAAATATTACCATGATGCTCAGATAGCATCACATTCAAGTAGTATATCATCACATTACCATGATGCTCAGATATCATCCAATTCAAGTAGTATATCAAATATTACCATGATGCTCAGATAGCATCACATTCAAGTATTATATTAAATATTATCATGATGCTCAGATAACTTTCACATTCAAGTAGTATATCATCACATTACCATGATGCTCAGATATCATCACATTCAAGAAGTATATCATCACATTACCATGATGCTCAGATAACTTTCACATTCAAGTAGTATATCATCACATTACCATGATGCTCAGATATCATCACATTCAAGAAGTATATCATCACATTACCATGATGCTCAGATAGCATCACATTTAAGTAGTATATCATCACATTACCATGATGCTCAGACAGCATCACATTTAAGTAGTATATCAAATATTACCATGATGCTCCGATAGCATCACATTCAAGTAGTATATCACTACATCACCATGATGCTTAGATAGCATCACATTCAAGTAGTAAATCATCAAATTACCATGATGCTCAGATAGCATCACATTCCACTTTCAAGTAGTATATCTTCACATTACTATGATGCTCAGATAGCATCACATTCAAGTAGTATATCAAATGTGACCATGATGCTCAGATAGCATCACATTCAAGTAGTATATCATCACATTACCATGATGCTCAGATAGCATCACATTCAAGTAGTATATCATCACATTACCATGATGCTCAGATAGCATCACATTCAAGTAGTATATCATCACATTACCATGATGCTCAGATAGCATCACATTCAAGTAGTATATCATCACATTACCATGATGCTCAGATAGCATCACATTCAAGTAGTATATCATCACATTACCATGATGCTCATATAGCATCACATTCAAGTAGTATATCAAATATTACAATGATGGTCAGATATCATCACATTCAAGTAGTTTATCAAATATTACCGTGATGCTCAGATAGAGTCACATTACCATGATACTCAGATAGCATCTCATTCAAGTAGTATATCATCACATTACCATGATGCTCAGATAGCATCACATTCAAGTAGTATATCATCACATTACCATGATGCTCAGATAGCATCACATTCAAGTAGTATATCATCACATTACCATGATGCTCAGATAGCATCACATTCAAGCAGTATATCATCGCATTACCATGATACTCAGATAACATCTCATTCAAGTAGTATATCATCATATTACCATGATGCTCAGAAAGCATCACATTCAAGTAGTAAATCATCAAATTACCATGATGCTCAGATATCATCACATTACCATGATGATAAAAGGCCCTGGATAAAACATTGATTATATATTAGAGTTGTTTGCTAATTTCACTGTTGGTACATAGTTGTTTAAGCAACTTTTGTAATATGCTTCTGACTTAAAATTTGTACCACTAGTTGCATCTCATTCATGTATTTTGTGCAGTAGCATTGTCAAAATTACTTTGATTTTTGGTCAAGAATGTTTCGTAGGAAAACATCAAATAAAGTTTGATACATCTTACAACACTGTATAAATATGATAAAACCTTGAAAGTTAATCAATTGAATTATCTTCATAGGATAAACAAACAAAAAATGATTCCACAAAATTAAATGTATCTACAGTATCTTTTTGTTTTTATTTCAGTGAGAAAGTGATTGATTGGGTAAACCCCAAAACAAAAAATGTCAAGCCACCACATCCATTAGCAATAACAAATGTAAATCAGACAAGAGATCTTATGGTAAGTTTATGTATAATAAATAGTAAAGGCATTTAACCTTTTTAAAAGGAGTAAGTAGGAGGCATGTGCTGGGACCTATAGTTGTTTTGATCCTTGTCCTTTGTTCTCTTGGGATAGTTGTCTAATTGGCAATCATACCAAATCTCTTTATTTATAGTAAGAATAAATATATCATAGTTTTACTTCAGTAATTTAGGAAATTCATTGTACTGACTTTTGAAAAGCAATATTATGAATATCAGCTTAACACTTGCTAGCATCCTTTCCATTTGAGTTTTAATGACCACACATTTTATTGCTAATATAACTAGGATAATTGATCATTCAAATAGGCCAAATACACAAAAGCTAAATTTTTTGTTACAAGCTGGGTGAAATCAATCAATATCTCTGCATAATTTGATTGTTCTCTGTATTTTGTCATATATATGTATTCCTTTTATTATTTTGCTAAAGCAATGCTGTTGCTAATGCAATAAAGATTTATTCAATTCAGTGTTTAAAACTTGTCATTTCAGAGATTACAACATGCTGAAGCAGCACTGCAGGCTGATTTACAAACATCAGAAGAATGGTTAAAATCACACTCTATAGAATACTTGAAACTTACATTGAAAGATCTTGTTGACAAAGGAAAAGTCTCTGGGTACGGCCTTAATGTAACATTTTTTATTTATTTCTTGAGACTTCTCTGACATTGGTGGTTTTGGAAAAGGTATTTTGGGTGAATATAGCATATAATACAGGATTCTCACTAAGGATTTTTGAAGGTAAGTCCCGGGACTTGTCATTTTTGGTCAAGGCGAGTCCAACATTCCATTATACTTGGAGAAAACTTATATCGCATAACTGTGTTGTTTTTGCAGTTATTTATTCAAGACAACAAGCAAAAATTATCATACCTGCTTTTGTGCTCACCCTTTTTTTCTAATCACCTCCACCCTCCTTTATATCCTTTTAGTAAAATAAAATAAGGATTTTCAAAAAGTAATTTCTATTTTATTGTTTTGAATACAAGAGCATTTGAAAAAATTAAGAATCTTTAAATTTGATGTGTTTATTCTAATGAATATTGAAGAAGAGAATGTTCTGTAGACAAGTAGATTTTGATAATTATTATTTCCATTTCAGACTGAAGCCAGATCATAAAACAGGGAAAGCAGTACAACATATACAGTTTGATGCTTATGATGTCAATGAATTTGAGTATAAATTAAATGTGTAAGTTCATTATTTAGTACTATAAATTGAATGTGTAAGTTCATTATTTAGTACTATAAATTGAATGTGTAAGTTCATTATTTAGTACTATAAGCTTAAATCATCATCAGTACACATTAACATTTTTATGCAGTGGTTCTCAGTTATTGATAAGAGGTATATGTACCTTGCAAAAATTTGTCTATACTTACCACAGCAACATTTATGAATCTCTATGATACAGATTTGAGCATTAACACTTTTGATGCTGGTGTCCGTTCATCAACAGTTTGCAAAATGTTTGTCCCCAAGCACACTTGTATCTTTCATACATAAACTGACAACTGCTATGCCTTAAAAATATTGAAAGTGCCAACACTCAAATTACCTAAGTATATTTAATCATGAAAATTGATGTTTTGCAAAGCTGAACCCTTTAGGTTGCATTTCTGTAAATATCAACAATGCAATTTCCATAGGAACTCCTTTAACGGCTAAAACTGTACCACTTTTGCTATGAAGTTTTGAAAAAATATATCCTAGAATGGAAAGTTCATATGCACTACTATTTTTCAAAGGTCAAAATATAGGGCTGTGCGGCATATTTTCAACGTTTATATGCCCGAACTTCTAAGAGTTTAAACTTACATTAAATTTCTATACTACCCCAACCTTCACTTAAGGATTTCCACAGACTTCAACTTGATCACTATGAATATGTATATTTACTGGTAACATTCCCAAGTTATGTCTCTATGAGATGAAACATAGAGATCATATCCGGGAACCAATGCGTAAACAAAATTAATTGTCTATGAATATTCTATATCTCCCAAAAGAGGCGTGGTTTGAAAAACAGCTGTATTTACAAAGTGCAACCTATACTAACATTTATTCCAATAGAAAACTTTCTAAAACACTTTTTCTCACAACAATACTTATAACTCAGAATTATAGCCTGAAAGAAATCACTGCATATACTCTAAGTTTTCTTTACAGTACATTTTACACCCCACCCTGTATCAATGTTTTACAGAATTTGAAAACAAGACTTTAATAATGGCCAGCTTACCCTATGAGCATGTTTTCTGACATGAAATGTCTAGAACCTATTTGAAACTATTTTGATAACAAATTGAAAGCATTTCAGAACACTATAAATGTAATGTTTAGCAGCTAATCATTCCAACATTCAAGATTATATAAAGTGTCCAATCCTGCCTCTGTCTCCAGTCCACATCTTACTGTATGCCTATTTGTCAATGAAAGTTCACAATTACTGCCTCAAATGGTCAGTTAAGAAATCTTGTCACAACAGTTTCATCTCTTACCATATATCTAACATAATTTAGCTAATATATGAACTAGAAGTGTTTAAACAAAGCCATATTTGCAAAAGTTGTATGAATGAAGATATCAGTCTGATGTATGAATTCACTAAAAGTTTTATAGAAATTACTGCTAACATCTGATTTTGCATAACTTCCAAGTACAGTTATTGGTTTCTATACAAAAGACCTTTAAAATAATAAAGTCATAGCATTTACAAGTTAAATTATTTGTTTTATGACCCAGGGGTAGGCATTTTCTCTGTTTTTGCCCTGGGGCCTCAAATTTCTAAATTATTTTGCTGTTTCTAGCAATATGGAATATTTAGTGCATATTTAGGATAGAACACACTATTGTAAGTTTTAATGAGGTATTTTGTATTTCTAGCTTGTATTTTTTATGCTGTGATCACAAAAAGCACATTTAGGTGCTACGGCTTACTTTGGGTTATCGACAGGATAAAACACCCCACCAATAATATTCAGGAAGGATCTATGAGTTTCAATGACTGAAGAGTAAATATAAGCACTTCTAAACAATTTATATTACTAATATGCATATATAATGAATTTATTTTGCATTCAGGGCTCAACTAAACTATGCATACTGTAAACTGTGAATTTATGCTGAGTCATCATAGTTAAGGCCCAGGATTTTCTCAATCTTCATGAAATATTTATAAAACTTCATATTTGAGTTAATTTCATTAAAAATATCTGAGATAAACCAGATATGGTGAAATTCTGTATGTTCCTTTTTCACCCAATATAGGTTGCATTTCTGTAAATATCAACAATGCAATTTCCATAGGAACTCCTTTAACGGCTAAAACTGTACCACTTTTGCTATGAAGTTTTGAAAAAATATATCCTAGAATGGAAAGTTCATATGCACTACTATTTTTTTCAAAGGTCAAAATATAGGGCTGTGCGGCATATTTTCAACGTTTATATGCCCCAAACTTCTAAGAGTTTAAACTTACATTAAATTTCTATACTACCCCAACCTTGACTTAAGGATTTCCACAGACTTCAACTTGATCACTATGAATATGTATATTTACTGGTAACATTCCCAAGTTATGTCTCTATGAGATGAAACATAGAGATCATATCCGGGAACCAATACGTAAACAAAATTAATTGTCTATGAATATTCTATATCTCCCCAAAGAGGCGTGGTTTGAAAACAGCTGTATTTACAAAGTGCAACCTTTAAACACTATATCTGAAGTATTATTTTAAAATGGATCATTTAATTCAATATCAGTTTAACAAGAAAACCTATATTTCATTGAATAGTTAAGTTTCTTTAATAAGGGAATTCAGTAAAAAAAAACAGTAAAAAATATTAATTTTTCTTCATACTATGCGTACTTTCCAGTAAGTTTTTAGTTGATAAATTTAGAAATTATTACAAGACTAAGGTACTACATCCCTCAAGCAAAGTTGACCGTAGATGGATATTGCTATTTTTTAAGGTCCCTTTTAACCATTTAGGTCTTCACATATTCATGTATTTATACATTCTCAGCTTAAATTTTTTTTGGTTTAAATGTTTCTAATAAAGGTTAATTGAGGAAAACGCTTTGGATACACCAAAATTATACAGTGTTATTTTTATTGAATATTTTTGCTACTTTACAGAGCTATAGAACAATTTACAAAGAGGATCAAATGGAATTTACAAGGCAGTCGAAGGGTAGGTATTGTTTTGTTTTTTTATTTAGTAAAGTAATAATATTAAACAATACATTTCAAAATGGAAGTGATTTTTTGTATTGTAGATTGAAAAAAAAGACTATTTTAAGCATTTTATTGGTCAATTTAGTATTTTTGAGCATTGCAGATATGATTATTGAAAATAGTAGATGGGTTAAACCATTCATATTAGATATAGTTTACTACACAGTTTATATATTGACTTTTTATTTATTGATATTTATTATACACAGAATTGGGGAGGGTGTGGTATAAGTGTTAAGAAACTAAAAAGCTTATGCCAGCATAAATTTTATACATTTCAGATATTTGGAAATCTTAGAGCCAAAAGATTAGCAGTTGTTGTTGATATGTCAGATGCTAATGCAGGATTTGGTAGGCTACAGACCCTACAGGAGAATCTTGTTGTATGTTTTATTAAAAATCAAATTCATAGTTGGTTGCTCCTCAATGTTTTAATACTTTCATGAAAAAAAGGTCACAGTAGAAGTCATAAAATATTATCTGATGTCTTGGTAAGAGGTCATTTTGACTTTATTTGAATTTGAAGGGCTGTCAGATGCAATGCATTCAAAACACTAAGATTGAACTCAAGTGAATCTAAGGTTAAGTCACCTGAAATAAGCTGCTTCACATGAGAAAAACTTTTACCATACAAATCCCTCTAAGTTAAATTTATATTGGACTCACCAGTTGTAAGAAAATAAGTAAATAGTTGTATTAGTTTGAGTGTTAAAAGTATACTAAAAAAACTAGATAACTGGATCATAGAAAATTCAAATGATGAAAAACACAGCTTTTTAATTTCTGTAAAGCAGACAATTAGAAAATTTTTTAAATTTAAGATTTTTTATTTATATCATTTTATTATTGGTTAAAATTTTGTTCCATTAGCCTTAAATCACATTTATCACTTTTCTTTATATAGCACTTGCTAGATGAACAGTTATCAAAGGCAACTTCTGTATATCTGATGTCCTTTGGAACTGATGTCGACCCACTATGGCCAGTATCTAGGGATGTTAACATCAGAATGTAAGCAAATATATATATATAATATTTGGGATGGATAACATTTATTATGGAAGGATTAAGTCTATTATGGAAGGATAAGTACTAATTATCAGTTTGTCTGCATATTGATATTGTAAAATATCAGCTGTGAGTCACATTATAAAGCTTTTTGTTGAGTGAACACAGAAAAGGTTTCATATTGTGTCGAGCAGCTGATATTTTACAATTTCAATATGCAAACAACCTGATAATTAATTTATCGGATTGTATTTGTGTATTTGCATGATAGAAACAAGTGTTTTTCTTTGTTTCACCAGCAAACAAGAAGATGACTTGATAATTTCAGGTCAAACTTATCAACGTTTTTTTCATTTATTATGACGTCAGTGATGTGTCCGGGTCAAAATTATTAAGGCTGGGTTAAAGTATTTGATGTCACAAAACCGTAATATGCAATTTTATTAAGAGCTGAGCAGAGTGATACAGACAATGAAAACACTGATAAAGTCTATTATGGAGGGATGAAGTCCAGTTAAAAATATTTCATCATACAAGAGTTCTAAAATTAGCATTATGATGCCTATTTGGCTAAGTTTTCTATCTAATAGACCAATATTGAAAGAAACATTACAAACTATTAACTTCTACAGTATGGGTCTTGCATTAATCATTAGCAAAAATGACATGATGTGATTGAAAGTTAATCTGAGCACTCTATTTCCTATTACTATTGAAAGTAATTACATTGAAATTGTACAAATGAACTGAAAAATTGGCCTTAAATACCAACAAACAATAAAAGTATTATCTTTGAGTGGTATCATACTTTAATTGATCTTTATATCTGGAATAACTGTTGACAATACAAATAACCTTAGAAAAGTATAGATGATTCTACCACTAATACCTAAATCTAACACTGTTTCTTAACCTCACACAAGGAACTGTATGTTATATTTCTTGACAGTCAGAGCAGTAACAAAAAGGTCATTGCATTCTTTGTCACTGAAATGACTGTCACAGGATGTGATAAATAAACTTTATTTTGTCAGTCATAGCAGGAAAACATTGTTCAACTACCAAAAAGGATCTGTTGATTTGAATTTTTATTAAATAGAAAATACATGCAGGTGTTGTGTTTATTGGCTCTTAAATTTGAAATGAGAGAAATTCCGACCTGTTCATTATTTGATATGGCATGCAATTTCTCCAGAAAGTTCTAAAATGATCATTAGTGTCCTTTATTAAGGAAAAATGTTGCCTTTTTTGTCTGTTAAAGCATCTGAACAAATGAACACGAAAACTTGAAAAATAGAATAATTTATGTGCAAATGAAATTTGAATTAAAAACAAACATGATTTATATGAATATTACAGAATAGAAGAAGGTAAGGAATGGGTATTACGTTTGAGACAGAGCGGAGGATGTAATTTACTGAAGTCCATGAAACATGTAATGAAGCTTAAAGACATTGACTCAGTACTCCTAATATTAGGCAGTGTGTAAGTTGATATTTACTTAGTATCAAATAATACCTATATTGTATGTGTATAGGTTGTTCTTTTGTTGGTTATATGTGTAACCAAGTATTTTTTAAATATAAGGTATCTTTTCTTTATTGTGTGCAAATATGCTGTAATTGAATCTTTGATGCAACTTTGAGCAGTTTTGAAAAATTGTTCAAATATGATTGATAGATTTTCACTTCTTCAAAATATTTGCATATTCTATCTTATTTTAATTAAATATCAAGAAACTTTTTTTTTATTATTTTCAAGAGGGTAAAACTAGGATTGTATGCTCTATATAGTATTATACACTTGTCTCCTTATGAGTTATATCATATTTCGTAATGTACTGCTATCATCAGAATAAAAAAAATAATTTGAAATTTATGTATTTATAGCCCAGACCAAACAACAGAAGTCTTATGTGATTATATACATCAGATGGGTGTGGGTCAACATATAGAATTGAACTGTGTGGCCTATGATTGTAGTAATCAGCTAACAAATGTAAGTATAACATCTTCAAGGGGAATGTTTTAAATTTCCCTAAATCTCAAACATTGTTATTTGCAATGAAACATAGATCATAAATGAAATAAAACCTTTATTATTTTATATTCATCACTAATTTGGCCCTTAGGGAATCTACTAAGCTAAAATCAAAATTAAAATTTTAGCTCCATGCCTAAACCAAGAGCCTATGTGGGTACTGAAAAGTAGCAAAGTATAGACCCCTGGCTTGACATCACACCAATCCAATTGGAATGATGGTTCCAAATAAATGTATGAGGCTATCAGGAAGCCTATGAGGCTATGAGGAAGCCTAGTATGTGGCTATGAGGAAGCCAAGTAGTGTTGATGTTGAATTGGTGTTGGAATGAGTTTGTATGAAATTTTACAGTTTATCCCCAGAAATTCTTGGGGATGAGTGAAATTTTGAAATAATTACACCTTATGTAAGAATCCTGGGTTTTGATTGGTTGATAGCCAGTGTATTTTCACCAATTTACTGTTATCAGATGAATATCATTCATTTTAACGCCGGGTATATGCAAAAGGATATGCCTTTTTACCTTCGCTGCCGTGGTATTTGCCAAAAATACTCTATCCGACTGGACGCTTGTAACGTCACGATCATCAATGCGTTTTGAGCGTTAACATTCGGTGTAATTAAACAGATATAGCATGTTCTTGAGGGTATTTTCGAAAATACCAGTCTTGAGAATAATTTCCATCGCCTTGCGGCTTGTGAAATTTAACATTCTCTCGACTGGTATTTTCGCAAATACCCTCCTTAACATGATATATCTGTTCACAACTCAGTGATAAAATTTCATAAATGTCCAGACATGATGGACTTGCCTCAGATGCTGAGGTTATTTATCTGATCCATGCCTAAACAAAGAGCCTATTTGTGTACTGAAAAGTAGCAAAGTATAGACCCCTTGCTTGACATCACACAAATCAAACTTATCTCCTAAAAGTAAATTATTGCACCACTGGTAGCTAAGAACTACAGAATATGAATTTGTGTTGGAATGAATTTTTCAAGCAATTTGTTTTCCTACCGAAGGTTGGTGGTTCTCTCCGGGCACTCCGGCTTCCACAAATAAAAATTGACCGCCACGAAATAGCACAATAGTGTTGAAAGTGGCGTTAAACACCAATCAATCAATCAAGCAATTTGTATAACATATACATATACAGAATAAATTATATAAATCTTATATTAATTGTGCAGAAATTGATTCCCCTGTCATGGCAATATTAAAGGTGTAAGGTTGGGGTTGGTGGGTCGCAAGTTTTCAGCTAAGCCACTTTTCGAGCAAAACTTATTATTTTAACTGCTTAATCTGCATTGAAAAAACTGGACATTAAAGGCAGCATGTACTGGTTTTCAATAAACTACTTCTTAATGTGATATTCCTAAATGGGAGGAGCTAATATAAATTACAACCAAGTGTATGTGCAAACAAGCGAAGGACAAAGGAAAGCCATATGCCACACACAAGTGGTCACTAATTAACAAAACATTTATGTATGTAATAGAACTGATGTAATTAAACCCCAGCTAAGAACACCTGATAAACTTCACATGTAGCTGATTAAGAAATGATAATAAAATAGAATAATTTATGTGCAAATGAAATTTGAATTAAAACAAACATGATTTATATGAATATTACAGAATAGAGGAAGGTAAAGAATGGGTATTACGTTTGAGACAGAGCGGAGGATGTAATTTACTGAAGTCCATGAAACATGTAATGAAGCTTAAAGACATTGACTCAGTACTCCTAATATTAGGCAGTGTGTAAGTTGATATTTACTTAGTATCAAATAATACCTATATTGTATGTGTATAGGTTGTTCTTTTGTTGGTTATATGTGTAACCAAGTATTTTTTAAATATAAGGTATCTTTCTTTATTGTGTCAAATATGCTGTAATTGAATCTTTGATGCAACTTTGAGCAGTTTTGAAAAATTGTTCAAATATGATTGATAGATTTTCACTTCTTCAAAATATTTGCATATTCTATCTTATTTTAATTAAATATCAAGAAACTTTTTTTATTATTTTCAAGAGGGTAAAACTAGGATTGTATGCTCTTATAGTATTACACTTGTCTCCTTATGAGTTATATCATATTTCATAATGTACTGCTATCATCAGAATAAAAAATAATTTGAAATTTATGTATTCATAGCCCAGACCAAACAACAGAATCTTATGTAAATATACATCAGATGGGTGTGGGTCAACATATAGAATTGAATTGTTTGGCCTATGATTGTAGTAATTTAACAAATTTAATGGAACAGTAGGGAATGTTTATTTAGAAATCAGAAAGCCCAGGATGTGATCAACAAAATAAAGGAAATGAGAAAGGGAACTTGGAAGTGCTCTAGTCAGTATTATAAATGAGGTAAGCAGGGCTTCCAAAATTATTTTAAGGACATTTTATATATTTATGCCCATTTAAACCTAAGACTAAATAAACAAAAGGCAATTATGGTAATCAGTTGCTGAGTTGGCCATCCCAATGATTGACATTAAAAAAGATATTAAACTTTCTGATTCAAGTTCTGAGTAAACTGCTAAATTGGCAGTGCATCATTGAAGTGTGCAACATCAGCATACTTATATCTGCCTTAGACTCTTTATTTGTGCAAAATAACATTGTCGAAAACTTTACTTGGTTAATTTTAAGCAATACACCTTAGCAAAAGGCCAAGTTGAGGTTACTCATCATTGACGATTTCGTGTCGTATCGTCGTTTTTAACCTCGGTTATAACTTTACAAAAATTTCTCCTCTGAAACTACTGGCAAAGCCAACATTTAACCTAAACTTGGCCACAATTTACTATCATTGGGTATCTAGTTTAAAATTGTGTCTGTGACTCTGTCCAAACCAACCAATTGAATGGCATCGCCATGGCTAAATTAATAGAACATAGGGTAAAATGTATATTTTGGCTTATAACTCTGAAACCAAAGCATTTAGAGCAAATCTGACATGGGGTAAAATTGTTTATTAGGTCAAGATCTATCTGCCCTGAAATTTTCAGATGAATCGGAGAACCTGTTGTTGGGTTGCTGCCACTAAATTGGTAATTGAATAGAGGAAGGTAAAGAATGGGTATTACGTTTGAGACAGAGCGGAGGATGTAATTTACTGAAGTCCATGAAACATGTAATGAAGCTTAAAGACATTGACTCAGTACTCCTAATATTAGGCAGTGTGTAAGTTGATATTTACTTAGTATCAAATAATACCTATATTGTATGTGTATAGGTTGTTCTTTTGTTGGTTATATGTGTAACCAAGTATTTTTAAATATAAGGTATCTTTTCTTTATTGTGTGCAAATATGCTGTAATTGAATCTTTGATGCAACTTTGAGCAGTTTTGAAAAATTGTTCAAATATGATTGATAGATTTTCACTTCTTCAAAATATTTGCATATTCTATCTTATTTTAATTAAATATCAAGAAACTTTTTTATTATTTTCAAGAGGGTAAAACTAGGATTGTATGCTCTATATAGTATTATACACTTGTCTCCTTATGAGTTATATCATATTTCATAATGTACTGCTATCATCAGAATAAAAAATAATTTGAAATTTATGTATTCATAGCCCAGACCAAACAACAGAAGTCTTATGTGATTATATACATCAGATGGGTGTGGGTCAACATATAGAATTGAATTGTGTGGCCTATGATTGTAGTAATCAGCTAACAAATGTAAGTATAACATCTTCAAGGGGAATGTTTTAAATTTCCCTAAATCTCAAACATTGTTATTTGCAATGAAACATAGATCATAAATGAAATAAAACCTTTATTATTTTATATTCATCACTAATTTGGCCCTTAGGGAATCTACTAAGCTAAAATCAAAATTAAAATTTTAGCTCCATGCCTAAACCAAGAGCCTATGTGGGTACTGAAAAGTAGCAAAGTATAGACCCCTGGCTTGACATCACACCAATCCAATTGGAATGATGGTTCCAAATAAATGTATGAGGCTATCAGGAAGCCTATGAGGCTATGAGGAAGCCTAGTATGTGGCTATGAGGAAGCCAAGTAGTGTTGATGTTGAATTGGTGTTGGAATGAGTTTGTATGAAATTTTACAGTTTATCCCCAGAAATTCTTGGGGGATGAGTGAAATTTTTGAAATAATTACACCTTATGTAAGAATCCTGGGTTTTGATTGGTTGATAGCCAGTATATTTTTCACCAATTTACTGTTATCAAATGAATATCATTCATTTTTTAATGCCGCCGGGGTATATGCAAAAAGGATATGCCTTTTTTACCTTCGCTGCCGTGGTATTTGCCAAAAAATACTCTATCCGACTGGACGCTTGTAACGTCATGATCATCAATGCGTTTTTGAACGTTAACATTCGGTGTAATTAAACAGATATAGCATGTTCTTGAGGGGTATTTTCGAAAAATACCAGTCTTGAGAATGAATTTCCATCGCCTTGCGGCTTGTGAAATTTAACATTCTCTCGACTGGTATTTTTCGCAAATACCCCTCCTTAACATGATATATCTGTTCACAACCAGTGATAAAATTTCATAAATGTCCAGACATGATGGACTTGCCTCAGATGCTGAGGTTATTTATCTGATCCATGCCTAAACAAAGAGCCTATTTGTGTACTGAAAAGTAGCAAAGTATAGACCCCTTGCTTGACATCACACAAATCAAACTTATCTCCTAAAAGTAAATTATTGCACCACTGGTAGCTAAGAACTACAGAATATGAATTTGTGTTGGAATGAATTTTTCAAGCAATTTGTTTTCCTACCGAAGGTTGGTGGTTCTCTCCGGGCACTCCGGCTTCCACAAATAAAAATTGACCGCCACGAAATAGCACAATAGTGTTGAAAGTGGCGTTAAACACCAATCAATCAATCAAGCAATTTGTATAACATATACATATACAGAATAAATTATATAAATCTTATATTAATTGTGCAGAAATTGATTCCCCTGTCATGGCAATATTAAAGGTGTAAGGTTGGGGTTGGTGGGTCGCAAGTTTTCAGCTAAGCCACTTTTCGAGCAAAACTTATTATTTTAACTGCTTAATCTGCATTGAAAAAACTGGACATTAAAGGCAGCATGTACTGGTTTTCAATAAACTACTTCTTAATGTGATATTCCTAAATGGGAGGAGCTAATATAAATTACAACCAAGTGTATGTGCAAACAAGCGAAGGACAAAGGAAAGCCATATGCCACACACAAGTGGTCACTAATTAACAAAACATTTATGTATGTAATAGAACTGATGTAATTAAACCCCCAGCTAAGAACACCTGATAAACTTCACATGTAGCTGATTAAGAAATGATAATAAATCTGTTTCTTCTCAATAGTAAAGAAAACAGAACATCCTGGGAAAATCCTAAAATAATAACTACTGGGTGTAATGGAAATCAAACTATGTATAAACATAACTTAAATAACATATAAGTGTCTATTAAAAAATAGCATAATAATTAGATTTACAATTCTTTTAAAAACTTTGAAAATGAAACAGTAAATTTTTTGCACTTCACTAACTTTAGTCTATGTAAAACAAAAGATACAGAGAAAAAAGAAGCATTGGTTGAACAGAAACTATTGTTTAATTTACTACTATTTTAAAACTAGTTTTATTTGTATTTCCTAGTTTTCATTAAGATTGACTTATATTTTATCAATTGTGTTAATTATGAACTGTTTTTGTTTTCATTAAGAAGTTTGATGATGTTATGTATAATATAAGTGATTATTTAAAACCTTTGTATAAAGTTGTTTTTTCATATTTGACAGTTAACATTAAGGAATTTGGCAGAAGCCTCGGGAGGTTCATATCATTGTTATACAGCTAGTTGTGAGGTATGTATGAAGTTATCTCCCCTTTAACTTAAGTCTGGGAACAGTATATCTAACGGGAAATGAATCTGATAGGCTTTTCAGTATAAAATAGATAAAATCTCGGACTCCACAAGACTTCGCGAAATTTATGGATTTTGGTGGCGTCTGACTAAAAGACTATTGGAACTGCTCAATAAATTAACCACACAATTCTAATCATAAATAAATACAAGTTTTATCATAAAGTAGATACATTTTGTCATATAAAATGACCATAATAAGTGTAATTTATTTGATGTGAAGTGTTTAATAATGTTTTTGAATTTGGGAAGGTAATCGGCGCCATTTTTTTATTACCATGTTTGCATTCTGTACCATTCTGTGATAAAATGAATGCAATTCTAACAAATTTGAAGTGACAGAATACAAGTATGATGCACTGGCATCACTGTTAAACTAGTTTAAATGTCATTTTATTGATATTATCAGAAATTATTAGGATAATAGCGAGTACGCTTTTAACACATGTCCGTTTCCGTATCGTATCTTTATTACCTATGACCCGACGATAAAATCGGCTACAATTAGGTAGTGTCAAGTCCCGTCAATATATATGTTCCTGCTTAAGTACATTAGACATACATATAATAAATCAAGCTAAAGCATGTAAAAAAAGTACTTTTACTCTTAGGAAACAACGTGTGAACACAGTACAATATTAAGGGCAAAATAGGATAAATAATGCACAAAATTTTGGGCCACTATCCTGTTCTAATTGCAGTTTGTCATATTGATTGTGAGTCTTCGTATTTAAAATTATATTATATTTCTGTTGTACTGATACATGCATACCTTTAAAATTTTGGAGGCAAAAGTTTCATGGGTTGACATAATAATTATCAAAAAGAAAGTAGAATAGTACATTGTCAAATACTTGTAATCTTGAGCATTGGCACAGGGTCTGTATTTTAATGTGATTGATGTCAGTAGTCATTTGTTGTGTAGACAGAGAGACATAGTTTAAAGCATCATGTGAAAAATAACTTGACTGATAGATATCTAGAACCTCACATCTTGTTATATTCATTTCATACCATAAAAAATTTCAAGAGTTTTGTAAATATGATTATCTGTTGTATAAAAATTATACTATCAGTAAAGGTTCATAGGTGTTTGAAAATTCTGTATTTATTTAGACTTTTTTGCTCTTCAAAATAACCATAGAACTGTATTCAATTTTCTATATTTTCTCAACCATTTTCAATACAAGTTCAAATTATAGGATAGATATGTTTCCTAGACAAAGAAATACATACAATCTATGGAAAGGTAAATTAATGACAACATTTCTTTAGAGTAAATGTTAATGTTGTTTTAGGAACAAATTTATACTGGAACAGAGATCAGTGTAATATTGAAGGAAATTCAGAAAGCCCAGGATGTGATCAACAAAATAAAGGAAATGAGACAAGGGATGATGGGAAGTGCTCTAGTCAGTATTATAAATGAGGTAAGCAGGGCTTCCAAAATTATTTTTAGCCAGCCGGACATTTTATATATTATGCCGATTTTAATCCCTTAAGACTAAATAAACAAAAGGCAATTATGGTAATCAGTTGCTGAGTTGGCCATCCCAATGATTGACATTAAAAAAAAACGATATTAAACTTTCTCTGATTCAAGTTCTGACGTAAACTGCTAAATTGGCAGTGCATCATTCGAAGTGTGCAACATCAGCATACTTATATCTGCCTTAGACTCTTTATTTGTGCAAAATAACATTGTCGAAAACTTTACTTTCATTTTTTAAATCTAATACCGGATGTTATCTTGACAATGGTAAAACATGGACCAGAGACGGATACGTAAATTCCGTCTATCTGCCCTGAAATTTTCGTTTGCAAAGCATGAATGAGTGTAAGTAGCTCTTTCTTGACGTTATTTCTTCAAGAAAATATTCGAAATAAACGTGAGATAAAGGTATCAATGACAATTTAAGCATTTTTGAAGAAATTAGGATGCATAATTTAATTTCACACCTAATGTTCAGCAAAGTAAGATCTACAAATAAGTCAACTTGACCAAAATGGTCAGTTGACCCCTTAAGGAGTTATTGCCTTTATAGTCAATTTTAACCATTTTTGTACTAGTTCAAACAGAGACATGACTCTGGTTCAAACAACGTGGTTATGACGATTTTTGAATGAGTGTAAGTAGCATTTTCACCTTTTAATTTTTTTTCATCAAATCATATTTGTAAACGTTTTCTTATAATTTAAATCTTTTGACTAAATTAAGTAGATGCAAACCGCTGAAATGTAAGAAAATAACTTTGAATAGACTGATCAATGTCCGTATCAAAATAGTTTACCTGTCACCTGAACAGGTAAATTTCAGCTGTTCGACAACTAATTAGCCTTCATTAAAATGAAAAGGTATTAAGATAGGGGTTGTTTTGATAGTACTTAATGATCATGTCACTTCTATGACCGGAAATGTGTGGCTGTTAAAGGCAAAAGGTTGGGTCAGAAAGATTGCGAATTATGTTAAAATGACCGTCTCTTAAGAAAGCCTTGAAAACTAAAAAGTAGATGACCGTTTCATGCTTTGCCCAGCCGGACTTTTACCGGACATTATACAAATGTCCGGAATGTTTGACCGTTTTGGAAGCCTTGGAGGTAAGCATGTGAACAAGGTCCTCTTTGTCAATTTAATATATTGTTCCTAATCATCGACAATTCTTCAGTTTCAATTTTTTCATACACATATGAAAGTTGAAAATTAAGTTAAGTGTCAAATTTTGCTATTGCTATTGCTACTTAAAAGTCAGCAACTCTGTAGTCAATTGAAAACGATACTAATATAGTAGTTAAACTCAGATTTTCTATTCAAATGTTATTAGAAACTCTCCCTATATTTATTTATCTATTTTATGTATATGCTGTTTTTATTCATAGACATAACTGTTTGTAAATGCAAAATTATTCAGTTTGTGAAAACATATCTTTTTTATTCAAACTTGATTAGTTCAATGGAAGATAAATTTCTTCTTTATTAGTGCATTTTGTTCAACAAAAGTAACTGCTAAAAATCTGGACATCTGGAATTAAAAATTCTCAAAAAAAAATTGTTGAATAGTTTTTGATAAAAATAAAGAATTGAGATAAATTTTCAACTTCTAATAATAATTAAAATAAAAAGTCTTTATCATATAATTTTTACTAAAGTTGACTCTACTCAGGGTATTACATAGTCCATAAGAACTTATGATTTCTATTCAGATATCAACAGAAGTAAACAAACTACCACAGTCCAGGTTCTTACCTAGACCTCCAGGTCATGATTTCCAGCTTAAGATAGAAGTGCCAAAATTCTTAGCTAGATGTTCAATTGAATGGATCAAACAACATGGATTGAAAGGTAATAAAAATAATTTTATTTAATTAGTCATTACCTTTGATTATGAAAATTTACAATTAATGCTTTATATTTAAGATAATCACATCCTATTAGGGGCAATTATTCTGGCAGGTACAATAGGATCCAAGTTCCCAATTGATATTAAAAACAGCAGTTTTGCCTATAGTGTACAGCAATTTTTGTCTGTGTTTTGCAATACAATGGATTTTGCAATAGTGTACAGCTGATTTTGATCTGTGTGCTGTACCAATAGCCAGTTATAGGGTTTGAATAATGATCACCAGTAACTTAGAAGATTGGCCCTTTAAAAGATAGTGTTATCTCAAACATTTACTCAGTATTTCATTGAGTTTTGTTCTATTATGATTTTATTTATTAGATACTTTCTATCTTTATACCGTAGCAGAATTATATAGGAATTAAACAGATTTAAAGTTCACTGTTGTGTAGCCTGAGTTTAATATAATCCAGACTTGTGACTTTCAGAGTCAAATTTGTTAAACATTTACATATTTTTGAATTTTTTATTATTTTCAGCAAGAAAACTGGATTTATATCAAGTTTTAGCACCCAATGCCTACTCTTACAAAGAAGAATTTATACCTGTTATAAAGAAAGCTGTTCAGTCACAAGTTCATGAGGTAATTATCTCCCCTGATCTGTACACTACATGATTCTCTTATTTTCTTTGTCTTATTGACATTATATATTTATAGAATTTCAGCAGCTAGCTATCTTTTACTTTACTGAAAGGTAAAAATATTTAGTACATTTTAAAATGATTAGAGGCTGATTTGGAATTTTAATGTTTTCTGAATAAAATATAACTGGAAATATTGACCGCAATTCATTTTTTATAACAGTGACCTTTTGTAGAAGGTTCCTCTACATTAGGTAAATAATACCTGAGCAAATAAAAAGTTATACTTATTTTGCTGATGAAGGTGATCAAGTGGTATTGAAAATTGACATTAGTGTTTATACTTGTATTTAGTTCAAGAGAATTTTGCACTTATGGGGTAAAGATTAGATAGGTAAATATGTGCTGCATGAAGAGATTTCAATATAAATACAATGAAAAAAATAAACATTTCAGAAAGCTATGGTACAGTTCCAATGGCATGATGGTTCTGTGAAGAATGTTCATGTGGATATGACCCAGCTGTTTGAATATCAGAAACAATTGAATTCTGGAGTTGGCCTGTATGAAAAAAGAATTGATTGGTTGGCCACTGGTAGTCGTAGAATTTTTGGAACTGTTGTAGATAAAAAGTAAGTATTCTTATTGTTTTTATCCTCACACAGGTATAAAGTGACATTTGTTAAGATATGTATATGTTGCATCCAAACTAATATTGCTTAATGTTAGTGTTAATATCTTAAATAAAGTATAATAGATAGATAGAAACTTTAAATAGCAAAATTGATCAGCAAGACCAGATCTACAAATAAGTCTAATGGCTGAAATCATAAGTCGACTCCTTATTGGAGTTGTTGCTCTTTAATGATGATTTTTACCATGCACATAGGCCTAGGTCAGCCTCACAGGCTCTTTAGAGCCTCTAGTTTATGAAACTTCTTGTCTCAGACTTTTGGGTCTGCTGAAGTGCTCATTTTTTATCCTGTTGTTAATTTTACCTATATGTTTTTATTACAGTGTAGTTATTCTGATAGATATGTCTGTATCTAATGTCAACTATTTAGTTCATATACAACACTCAATAAGATTATTGATGGAACAACAAATGGCCAACAAAAAGTTCTTCAACATCATTGCGTAAGTAAAACTTCTTTAAACTAATGTTTGATTGATGTTTTTTTAGTTGGATCTACATTATTTGTCTATTTTCTTAAATGAATTGTTTAGGATTAGGATCAAGTTGAACTTATATCTCCATTTCATGCATATGCAAGTATGTTTTTAAGATACATTTCAAAATTTGGCATATTGTAAAATTTAACAAGTTGATGAATTTCACTCTTTCAATTTGATTTTAGTTTTGGAAGTAAAGCTGTTACATGGAAACCCACAATGATGAAGCCTACAGAACAGAATCTACAAGCAGCATGGAGGTTAGCTTATACACAAAGAATATTGAGAATTTGTGCATGTTGATTCATCATTATTCATTGGATACCAATTTTTGAGATTTCGTTGGAATAGATAAACCACAAATTTAATTGTTCATCAAAGTATACATTTCTCTTAGGATTGTATGCAAACTTTGGCATAACCATGAAATCAAGTATCATTGAAAATATATTTTTTCTTCAATTCACGAAATTTGGTACCCACAAAAATAAATGAGTCCACAGTAAAGAAAGTTTGAAATGAAAGTTAATTCGGTGGTTGTGTATAATTTATAACACTTTTACAAAGTTGATTCATTATTTGATACATAGAGAGGTTATGTAAATTCATTATATTTTTCTCACATTAAAAAAACAAGGGTTAAGTAGGATTATTGATTACCCAATCAATATCATTCTTATTTCCATTAGTTGATTCCTGTTTTCCTTGGGTATTATCATGGTCCTTAATTCTCGCTTATTTAAGCACATGTACTTGGGTATAATGTCATATAAATTTTAAAGTAACAATAGCAATGAATATACATGAAAATCTTACAGTTATTACTTATGATTTTATTTCACAGACATTCCAGTATATTTCTTCAAATCTGAAGTCATTGACAATTTTGTCTGTGTAAATTTCTATTTTATAAATGAAAGTAATATTGATACTGTTGTAAATTTCAGGTGGATTTTGGACTTACAGTGTGGAGGAAGTAGGAATTTCCTGTCAGCATTTAAATTGGCTGTAGAAAATGAAGAAGAAATTAAACATAAAATCAGTAAGCTGTTATTTTAAGAAAAGATTGGCAAATCCTAGCTTATTTTGTAAATGAAATTCAATGTTTTCTTCATTTGTAAGAAACTTGGAAATTTAATCATATCAGTTTTGGAATATGTAGCAAGTATCTTTGTTTTGCTTTTATTCTTTTGAGTTTTACTTTATCAAACATCTTTATGACAATTATGAACATTGTTTTTGTACCAAAAAAATTCAGTTATTATATGGTTTAATATGTAATATGTATATGTATGCATATATGGTATATGTGAGAGAACAATCAACTGTCATGGTTTGTAAAAGACTTAAGAAAGATCATGTGGTATCCCCATCACATGAGAAAATTATCACTACATGTCATACCACTGAATTTATTGTGATTGAGTTTTGTCAACAAAAACTTCATGAACCTTTCAAATTTCAGAGTTGAAAATGTCACTGTACTTGTTGATGTATTTTACAGTTACAGTGATAATTTTATGGATGCAAACATGATATAAAAATGCCATAAAAAATGATTGAATGTAATGCTTTTTTTCACTTGTTTTTATGCAAAACAGACAATATTGATTTAACATTTCACTACTTCTTCATAGTTCCAGAAGGCATTTACCTTTTCACAAGTGGAGTTCCAGATCAAAGTCAAGATATGTGTACATCCTACATTGAACAGGCCACTAGTGGGCGAGGAATCAAACTTCACTGCATTTTATTTAATGTTGATGACTATGACGCTAATGGTGCTATACCTGGTCGCTATGCCAACATCACACGAACGGGAGAATGCTTACGTAACATGGCACATTGTAGTGGCGGCAGATTCCATTGGTTTAGAGAAACAGGTGAATAACAATAGTACACGTGTTTTAAGTTAACAGAAAATACATGGTTTTATTCATTTATATTTTACTTGTGCAGTCCATAATATGATCACATATATTGATTTCTTAACCCTTCACCAATAAAATTAGTTCATTATAGCATCAGTTAATCTTGGAAACTATGCAATCCTCCCTAAACGATTTTTTTGTTTTCAAAAATTTAGTAACTATAGAAACTTATCAGGATATTACCTCTAACGAAATAAATCTTTTTATGTTACCAGGTATAATAGAAAGTGATGATATCCAGTACATTACAACAGAGATAGACAAAGCTATGAACTTCTCTAGAAAAGTACAAATTCTCATTGATTCTGTCAAAAAGAAGTACAGAAATAGATATGTAAGTTTTTTGTTTACATTATATTAGTTCAGGGTTATCAAAACTCCTTCAGCTATAAAAGCTAATCAGAATTAAATGAATTCATATTAAAATGTTTTCTGTTGTCCAAAGCTGTATATAAGAAATACTTGTTAGATTTATGATGCTTATGATTTTCACATCCTCTTGCCATACTTCGTCTGTAAATGTTCAGAGTTTGGCCTCATTATTTATAAAAGAGTGAATTGGTATAAAGTGTAAATAATAATGATTGTTTTATTATAGATAAGGCTGTTAGTTTCCTTGTTTGAATTTTTTCACATTTTACATGTCTGGGCCTTTTGTAGCCGACTATACGGTATGGGTTTTCTCATTGTTGAAGGCCATACTGTGGCTTATAATTGCTTATATCCACTTCATTTGAACTCTGGTGGATAATTGTCTTATCTTTTTTTACATTTTAAGAACCACCCATATTTGGATGAAATAAAGGCATTGCCAGCCCCCGAGTCATTCAAACTTAGAGCCATCATGTCTGGTGGATCTCCAAACTATTCACACACAGCAAGATCAGAAAAACAGGTAAAAATTATATGATGATTTCTAATTTTCAATTTCTTACAACTGACTGAGAAAATTGTCAAAGTCAAATAAATTTTCATTGTCGAAAGTTTTTGTTAATTCATTTGTAAATAACTTATACAGCAGAAGATTCAGTTTCTTACATTCTTTGGTAGTGTAGATTGATTTTTATCTTTCTATTTCAGAGGAAATACTAATTTTTCCAATATTTTGCTGTCTTTTCAATTGGAAAAACAGATTATTCATTACGATCATTGATAACAGCTTTATCTTTATTATAATTTCAAGTAACAATCTGGTAAAATTACTTTATTTACAGGAGACAGCAGAAACAGAAGCCAAACGTTCCCTACATCTTCGACGTCCAATGAGTGCTCCAAGGATCAGGGATCAGACCCCATCTGACGGTAAGGATAACATTTATAACAACAAGAATATGCAATATAAAAACAAGCCCCTAAATAAGGATGTACTGGCTTCTAGTTGGGTACATGGTTCTCAAGCGTCTGTATAGTATTTGTGGACTGTTGTTTATCTTTCTTTTTTCTATCTGTAACTTATGCTTTTTAATTGTTCCATAGTATCATCTGACTTCTTTATTGATTGGTTGAAGTGACATTAAAGAGGATGCTGAAGCTGCAAAAAATAATTTACAAGATTGAAGTTGAAAATCTGAATCCATTCATTGAAATATGTGATATAGAGCAGATTAATTGTAACTTTAAGGTAACATGTCCACAACATATATAATAATAGTCTACAATAGTGCAAGTTTCAGTTAAATATGTATAATTAATGTTTCTGTTTTTAGAAAAAGACCAAAATCAGCACATGTATAATTATTATTTCAGTTTTTAGAGAAAGACCAAAATCAGCAACAAAAGATCCAATGAAACATGTCAAATCAAAAAAGATAATGACTGGAAGTTTCTTCCTGGATAATAAACAGCCTGGTGGTGATGGCACAGGTAAACTTCAATTCACATTTTTTTCTTCAGATTGTTATAAAATCATGCTATTTTCCAAATATGAATTTCTGTATTACTATTCCTTGTTCAGTCTCAGATAAATTTGTATTTAGCAATTTGAAATCCATTAGTTTTGAGACATTTCCAGCAGATGTGATCCGGTCTGAGTTTGATATATCCCTTATGTACTTTGGTTAACAACTAAATACTAAATCTTGAAATTCTGAATTTCTATTGCATTTGTGAATATTCTGCTTTAACATTTTAATGAGTTATAACTTTTTCGTCTTGATAAAAGACTAGTGTTCATGAATTGAGGGATATTTTTAAAGGATATTTAGACTAGAAAAAAATTATTGCTGGAGATATTTTAAGGTTTATCAATGTTCAAAGAACCAGGATTCTGATTGGTTTAGTGTCAATTTTGCTTAGTAGAATCATAAATAAAACAGGGTCATGTTTATTAATATGAACAATGACATTAACCTGCCTTGATAAAATGTTCTTTTTATATTTTATTTGTTTATAGGATCTGTATATAAGAAATATCCTGGCAATAAATCTGTAAGAAAGAACATCAACCACACAATTATACCAGATATAGAAGATGTTGTTACTACTAAGGAGGTTAGTATCTTATAGAAAATAGTGTAGAAAGGGAGGGATACAGACCTATTCACTCATCAACTGCTGTGGTAGTATAAGTTTCTACAAACTTGTTGTGAGTTGTGAGCCCTAAGTCACTGTATACATATTTATGCCCCACCTACGATAGTAGAGGGGCATTATGTTTTTCGGTCTGTGCGTCCGTTCGTTTGTTCGTCCATCCGTTCGTCCGTCCGTCTGTCCCGCTTCAGGTTAAAGTTTTTGGTCAAGGTAGTTTTTGATGAAGCTGAAGTCCAATCAACTTGAAACTTAGTACACATGTTCCCTATGATGATCTTTCTAATTTTAATGCCAAATTAGAGTTTTGACCCCAATTTCACGGTCCACTGAACATAGAAAATGATAGTGCAAGTGGGGCATCCGTGTACTATGGACACATTCTTGTTGATAGTTATAATGATAAATAAAAGAGATGTGGGATAAACATTATTGAGACAGCAACCCAACAATATAAGCAGAATATGGAACAAAACATTAATTGGTGGTTAAACAGTCTTGAACAAAAGACAATTATCTATATCATATCTCAAGCTCTGAAAGCCAAAAATATTTACAAATTGCAATTAAATTTAACAAAGATCAACTTTAATCATTATCAGTTTGATCTTATTTGTGTGTAAAGTTTTTTTGTATAATGCAGATCTTTATATCTAGCAGTTAGAGAGTAGTGCTATTTTTTAGAAGATACACAAAAGTTCATTTAAAAATCATAATAACTTATACACATGTATTTTATTTATCCATAACATTGTGCATTAGGGGCTAGGGTAACCTTTTGATATAAAATATATTTAGGACTATATCTACTGTTTTTAAAGGTTAACATCTATATATAAGTTGCTTTTATAGTCTTAGAATTTGGGAAATTTTAGTTCTTGAACAGGTGTTTTCTGTTAGTTGACTCATTATTGGAAATAATGACAGTGTTCATCATTTAGATGTTATCTTCATTAAATAGTATAACAATGTAATATACAGTTCATATGAATGAAATATTGATATGACATAGATATGAACTAGATTTTATATATTTCAGTGGATGAGATTGTACAGTTTATCAAGATTGAAATTGGACCTGAACAAGCTGATTTCTGGACCTGATTGTAAACATACAGAAGACAATGTCAAAGCTTTACATAAACAAGTTTCTGCCAAGTATGTTTGCATATCTGCTGACTATGAAATTCTGATTTTGAACATTTTGATATTAAAAAGATTCTACAATTCACTTCTTGCACTCTCCAAGCTAATAATTTGAAAGTCAAATCCACTTTTATTTGGGTGTATAAAATCTAACTAGAAGCTCGGTGTAGATGGAATTGTTCACCTGTTTGATATATTGTGACCTTAAAATTGTTTACCAATGTAATTTTGTGAGCTATTTGATATTTAAGTTTATAAAAATCTCAAAGTCTATCATTTTATTATTTCTTTTTATAATATACACTAAGATAACTGTCTGATATATTGCTTTTACTTTTTATATTTCTTGTTGTTAGAATTTTAAATAAGAATATAACATAAATGATAATTTACTGATCAGTATAGTAAACAAAAACTGGAATAAACTGTGTGTAATACTAATAAAAGATTTTGTTTGAAGATTTTTTTGAATTTTTTTTTTTTTGCTATTTAAAATTGGAAACATAGCTTAATTTTAGACTGTATCAACATAGTTAATGTAATTTAGTGACTTTAGTAGAATTAACACTTTTTATTCTGTTCTTACTTTGTTTAGATACTGTGAAATATTCCCAAGTATTAATGTGAAAGGAACGATAAAACATCTACAGTTATTACCACATGAACTGAAGGAATATGAGACACAAACAGAGAAAGTACTAAAGAGATATTTAAAGAGATTACAATGGTTACTAAGTGGTATGTGAAAATTATAGGAATATTATTCAAAACCGGATAAAGGAATCATCTTTTCATTAAATTTTTTAACATTTTGAATAATTTTGGAAACTACATAGAATTAGGTGTAAACTAGTTCTGGTGAAGTAATTGGAAATTACTTTTAAAAATTGAGTACTTCAAATATTCATATATGACCTGAAAATCTATAGATTTTAAAAGTCTCATACACAAATTTATTTATATATTTTCTGTCATCTATAATTTACATATAGTTGACGAATGGTAAATGAATTAACAATGTATAAGGATAAAAAACTTGTCTCTTTGAGAATATTTACAGTACTTAATCAACTTGCTGACTTGTAATTATGGGTTAATATGTTTCCAGGTAGCAGGAGAGTGTTTGGAAATATAGTTCATACAAAGTGTATGATTCTAGTAGATACATCAGGATCTATGGACCCATACATGACAGAACTCAAACAAGAACTGGCTTCACTTGTATGGGATCAACTCTACAGGCTTGGTGCTAGGTCAGTATAAAACATGGATATTTATAAAAAAAACTGAAGTGTTTGATTAAGTTTGTCAATGCACCCAGTCTTGCTCCTTTTGGAGTTCATGCAATTCCCTCAGTTTTGTCTTTTTCCTTGATTTGTATGTTCTTAATAGATTTAAGACTCAAACAGCTGTAAATAACTGTTGCCTCTAATTTATGTTTTATAATTTTATAGCTTTATCTATTTAAGGAATGACTGTAATATTTTTTCTGTCTAAGAAGAAATGACATCAAAAATGTGTTGCACACTAAATAAACTTTTATTTAAGTGTGTACAATTTTGAGTTATGTCGAATAGACAGAAAAAATATTAAAGTCATTCCTTATAATTTAATTCTAAAGTTCCATTTTTAAGGAGTTAATCATGAAAATGTTGATTACGTCACGGTTACATGACAAAATTATGTTTATGAGCTGAAAGACAAAAAATTTTCAGCCAATCAGAAGATGTGTTACATCCAAAATTAAATTATTCAAAATTGATACAAAGATATTTAAATTAGCATGTAGGTAAAAAAGAAACAACTTATTTGATTGTTTTTATCTCCCCATTCACAGACTGTGTGGTATACTTCAGCCACATTTACCTTTTGTTGATCTGTCCATCTGTTCATCCTTTATATAACATATTACACAGCTTCTGTATTTTATTAAGGCATCATTCAATATTTGGTCTACATGCAGCTTCTTGTTACATATATTATAAATATGGCAGATGGGACTATACTGTAACATTAATAGAAGAGTATTGGTAGATTGGCATAGTTGATACATATATTGATATTTAACCATAAACTGAATCTAGGATAGTTATATAGAGTAGAAATGTTCTAACCTTATGTAGATATATTGATATTTTACCATAGACTAATCTGGATATTTATCATCCTTCCCTACGGCTATATCTGTTTCCTCAACGTATCCGTAAAACCCGTATCACGACAGCGCGTGCTCTGAGGAGACATTATCAACTTGAGGTGGAAATATCAACAAATTCTCCCAACATTTATTCCATCATTGTAATGATATCATATCACTTACAAAGATGATTTGACCAAATAAATTACTCTTGCATACCAATTTTGCATTGCGCAATTTTTATGTTGCCAAATTTACCTTTTATGCTTGAATAAGCAATAGTAAAAACGTGTCCCACGGATTCTAAATAACGTCTGCGGGACTACTTTTTTTTTAAATTGAACTCTGTGACCTTACATGAACTCCTGGTATGACCTACATTGAGATCAGTCTACGGAAACAAATGTCAACAAAGCGGGGGTGGAAAATTTAACGATTAAAACTATATTTACAGTATAAACCAATTATTCACAGTAAAACCAATAACAAATTAAATCTAAATTGTTAACTGCACTTGTGTTTAATAACAGCAAAGCTAACATATTTTACAATAAATTATGAAAAGTTCTATCAGAGCTCAAACACCCTTTTCCAGACAAGTCTAAAGCACTTATTTCGTCTGCTGAAACAAAACAAAACAAAACAAACACACAAAATGGCCACTGATACAGAGAGCGAGAGTGAATCATGGGAATCGGAGACAATTCAGACACAAATACATTATTAAGTGAAATGGACAGCCCTTCATGCAGTTACTGGGACTTTTCAAAACCAAATTCAAGCACTAGATATAAATATCTCCTGTAAATGTTCACAAAATTCAAAAACAAAGTGCCACAAATGAAAAACAAAAGGAAAATGCAAAAGAAAACAAGAAAACAAAAACTGACAGTGATCAAACTGGATCTTTTGGCACAACATCCTTAGCAAAAGCATCAGAGAGTGACCGTTTCAGAGATGTAACAGATGCTGATATAGACTCCTTCCTTCAAGAGCAACTTAATAAAAATACTTCCAAGAAAACAAAGTCTGATTTGAAAATTTTCCAATTGTTCTTAAAATCAAAACATGATGAAAAAAGAAACATTGAACAAATACCACCACAACAGTTGGACAGATATCTTAGTTTTTTCTTTCTTAGCGCCACGAAGGAAAAACAAACAAATGGTACTTTTGAATATGAACCATCATCTCTTAAGTCAATACAGCAGAGCATTAGCCGACATTTAAAGGATAATGAGTATGAATGTAACATTATAACTGATGATGAGTTCCACAAAAGTCGTCAGACTCTGAGCGCAAAATTTAAAAACTTAAAATCACTTGGTCTTGGTAATAAACCCAATGCTGCAGACCCTTTGACAGATGACGATCTCAACAAATTTTATATGAAAAAAGTTATGGGGTCAAATAGCCCTCGCTCTCTTATAAACGCAGTATATATTAATAACAATTACCATTTTGGTTTAAGAGGAGTAACTGAACATTATAATTTATGTTGGGGTGATATATCACTAAAAGTTGACACAAATGGAGACGAATACCTTCAGTATTGTCGTGAAAGGCAGACAAAAACAAGACAGGGCGATAATATAACAAATCTAAGAAAATCAGGACCAATCGCAGTAGAAAACAAAATTGACCGCACCAGATGTCCTGTGTTTCAATATAAACTTTTTCGACAAAAAAGACCAGAAACCATGAAAAAAGAGGATTCCCCTTTTTATATTCAGGCTTCAACGTTTCAGGATAATAACTATGAATCAAAAATTCTTTGGTACAAAACCTAAGACTTGGAACTAAATCAATTTCTAAAATAATAAAAGATATGGCCACGGAAGCACTACCCAATAACGATAAAAGACTCACTGGCCATAGTGCAAGGAAGGGTTCAATCCAAAAACAAAAAGACAATGGAGTGCAAGACACAGAAATTGTACAAAGAACAGGACACAAAAATGTTAACAGTTTGCTGTCGTACTCCAAAACAAGCTTGGAACAACAAAAAAAAACATCTCTAATGCTATCATCAACAAGAGAATTACAGCATCCTACAGTTACTAAATCAGATAATAAAGAAAATACCTCACCAGTATTAGAGACAATAACATCAACACAGACTCAATCAACTGTTAGTAACAACAGTAAACAGTCAATTTACAAAGGAAATTTTAATTTTCAAATTACATCCCGCTATGAGTGGTCTATTCACCAATGCAACATTCCATGGTGGAAATTTCAATTTTACCTTTAACAATGGGACATCATCGTCATCAGATCAACAACCTCAGATGACAACAAAACGAACAAAAGAAAGCGTCTATGCGTAATTGACAGTGACAGTGATAGTGATTTCTAAAATATAATAATCATTCAATTCATTTATTAGTTGTGGGACTATTATCCAATATTTTCATTACTCAGTATGCTTTATCAACTTTTTAAAACTAAACGCAATAAATATCTGACCAACAAATGTATTTTATATATCAAATCAATTGCTAAAATAATATGAATTTCTCCAGATGCTCTACGAATAATAAGACTCACTGTATCAGTATCATACTACAAGTGTTAAGAAAATAAAATAGTCTTATACTGAAAATGTAAAAAATTTTTGCTTTAAGCAATTACGATTTAATGTATTTGCAAAGAGAGCAAATTAACAAAAAAAAAATCATCTTGCATATCAACCTATTATTACTAGCTTCAATTTATTTCATGTAACCTGAAACCAGTCTGCAAATAACAAAAAAATAAGAAGATGCAATATAAAAACACCAATAAAAAAGATTTATCAACTTGAGATGAAAGCAAATTTACATGTCCGTCATGTATATGGCCTTGAACAATGATCAAAATACTTACTGTGTAACAAGCTTTACACAAAAGCACCAACCAAAAAAAAAAGCTTTTGAACGATAGATAATTTGGTCTAGTTTTCTACATATATTGATATAAAATATCAGTTGCAAGTTACAATGAGAAAACTGGTGTAAATCATAATTATATTGGCTATATGTACATTGATCATTCACATGAGATAGACTCAAGTAGGCAAAATATTAAATGATTAATACATGTTAAACATGTTAAAATTCCATTCATAGTATTTACTGTTTCAGTGTAACTAAGTTAGGATTTGAACCTAAGACCTTCTCATAAAGAGATGCTCTGACCCTGAGCTACCTAGTTGAATACACTGAAAGCATAAACATTTCTCCAAGAATCATAAACATGATGTATCTTATCATTTAACTCAAAGTTACCAAAAGAATGATACATTTATATCAATGTACATGGACCAACAGTATGCAGCGAAGCAATATTGAAAAACATTTCAAAAATTCAGGTGATCTGGTTCTGTTATTGTTCCTTTAAATTTTATCAGGAAGAAAGTACCATGGAAAATATGTTTTCCCAGTTATAACATAAGGCAAAGCACTTATAGGAAATGGTACCCAATAACTTGAACCAAATACCGTCCCAATGCAATTTGGTGGGGAAGTCTGTACAAAAATAACACCTACCTTCCATGTCCTCTCCCGTACAAATGGCGGGTACAAGGTGCGAGATGTCGAGGTATTACAAAAAGAACAATTTACCAATACCTGTCTTTCTCAAATTAACTTCTCCTAACGAATAACAACTACCAAATATTTATGTACTCTCAGACTTGATACAATCAACATTTTGATGCGATATTTCTGGATTTTTTAGTGCAGCGTATGGTTAGAAGTTGTTCAGCAGTCAGCGGTAGAAATTTTCTTCTTCTGGTGATATGAAATACTTGATCTTTCAATCTATCGTTAAGCCTTGTTTCTTTTTTTTGTATCATCTTCAAATATTATACATCAATATATGCATTATCATGTACAAAACACATTTTTCTTCATGTAGTTAATGGGAATATTTTACCCTCGTATTTTGGCCGCAAGGTGTTCCGCGGTTTAATATGTCGATGACGTGTGTTGCCTAGTAACGACAGAGACACTCGGTAATAACAATTCCCGCTAAATTATTAAAAAGAAAATTTTGATCAAAAACATTGCTTTGAAAGATGATTAAAATGTTATCTAAATGTGGATTGTATAGATATTGAAAATATCAGCCCGCTCGACAGAATATGAAGCTAATGGCTCGCTCGCCACGCTCACTCGACATTTAGCTTCATATTCTGGCTCATGGGCTGATATTTTCTATATCTATATATCCACACCCAGATAACATGTACTTATTTGAGTAGAAATGTACTAACTTCATATGGATGTATTGAAATTTGTCAGGTGTATTTTAATTTAAACAAAAGCTATTTAAAACAATGATTAGCATTCAGAAATAAAAAGTGCTCTTTCAAAACACTTTCTCAAGAAAAATAGAGGTAAATTTTAATTGCTTAGGTTGATTTTTGTGACATATAGTTTTTGATAGCTCTTTTTTAGAACATGCATGTTACCAGTGACAAGAATATCTGCATAAGATTGAAATATTTCTTTTCTAAAGGTTTATCCAGCAAAATTGGTTCAATATGATAAATTTCAAACAGAAAGATACATTTATGATCAAATTGCATACATACCTAATGCATGATGGAAATTTGTAAAGGAACTCATATTTATAAAAACAGCAGATTTGATAACATGTGATCTTTATTTCATTTCAGATTCAACGTTGTGAGGTTTTCTGGAAATTGTGAGAATTGGTTTGACAGATTACAACCAGCTACACAAGAAAACTGTCATGATGCTGTCAACTGGTCATCCAAGTTTAAAGCTTCTGGCAATACATGTACATTGGAAGCACTAAAGGTGTGATATTTACTTGGAAATACATATGTGCAGAAAAGCTGTATTACATGTACATCAGTACTTAAGTTTTAGGAAGTACCAGGATTAAACAATCAACCAGCATTTGTTTTATAAACCTTTTTTATAAAGCGAAAAAACATATATAAAAGAAAAAGTGTTTGAAATCGAATTAAGCTTTCTTTTCAATGTTTTTTTGGCAACATTGACGGAAATATCAACAGTCTTCATTTATTTAGATGACCCTACCCACAATGGGCTATACTGAATTTACCCAAATCCAAAAACTAACACTTACCCTTACCTAACCCTTACACTAGAACTAGCCTAAAAAAACTAACCTAACCCCTACCCTAAACTGAATCCTATCCCTAAAGTACAGAATCCCCTAAAGTAAATGAAAACCCCTACAAACTCATTTCCCTTGTACTTCACTTTTGTAAGGATGTCTGTTAGTTTACAAAATGATATCCAAGCATGAAATTTTTTACTTGTGACAAAATGAAATAAATTTTAAAAATCTTTTGCCTAAGTAGTCAATCAATCTGTAAAAATTAGTTGGCTTAGGTCAAACAAGAAATTTAAGTTTCACAGAGATATTAAAAATTGCAGTAATGAACATTTTATTGTTTTTATTTCACAGATGGCTTTTGATGATCCAGAGATAGAAGCTATTTACATGTTAACTGATGGTAAACCTGATACTAGTACGTCACTTATACTTAGAGAGGTTGGAGAATGGAACAATGAAAGAAACATTCAGATCAACACCATATCATTTAACTGTTCCGATAGGTAAGTCTGACACACTAGTACGTCACTTATACTTAGAGAGGTTAGAGAATGGAACAATGAAAGAAACATTCAGATCAACACAATATCATTTAACTGTTCCAATAGGTAAGTGTGATACACAAGTGCTTCATGCATACTGAGAAATGTTAGAGGATGGAGAAATAATTCGAAAAACAATGTTAGTAAATGTGACACACTAGTACTCATGCATCCTTAAAAGGGTGAAGAATTGAAAAATAAGAGAAACTCAAATCAAAGAAAATACCAGTATTTTAAAAAATTTCAATGGAATAAACTCAAGCTGTCTCATAAGTAAGTTACAAAAGGATACATAGCCTGTCTAAAAAAAATCTCAAAGCAAGAATAAGAATATCAAAATAGATATAGATAAAAAGATGAGGAGAATCTAACACATTAAAAAGACCATTTTTATGAGACAACTTGAAATCTTGAGCACCTGAGTTTTCCAGTCTCTGACATGACTTATTCAAGTTAGAAACTACTAGAAATTCTTGTTAGTACTTGAGATTTGAGATATTGCATATGTGTAAAAAAAAAAATTTACTTAACAGCTTTCCCTTTTCTTATCACTGTCGCCTTTTTATGATCTGACAGATGTTTATTTTTAAGTGATAGCTAAACTATTGGACATTTTTTTAACAGAAAGAGTCATACTTATTTAATATAATTTACAGCACTGCCAACAATTTCCTAAAGTTATTAGCCACACAAACAGGAGGAAGATTCCATATGTGCCACAGTGATTTTGATGCTCAATTATTTGCACATAAACTTCTTACTGAAGGCTTTGGAGATACAGAGGTAAGGCACTGAGTGTGTTCAATACATTACACACATATTAACTTTATATGTATGTATAGAAAATGAAAGGATATGGAGTAAATGTACATGGGACAAAATGCACACAATACGTAGAAAACATAGAAAATTATCAATGAACAGGGCTTTTATTCCTGTTCTTCATCTTAACAGTTGATGTAGGGTCTTCAACAATGAACAAATCATTCATACCCTACAACAAGGTCAAGACGGCCCCTAGCGTCGACTTAAGCAGTACTATTGATAAAAATAAAGTAATTTTGAAAGACATCGATCGCCGCTAAAATATGCCTTGAAGTTACACGTTGGGAGCGGTCAATGAATTACATAATTTATAATTACGGGCGAGGTTTTTGAACATATATTTGTCATACATTGCCCAACAAAAGACCAATAATTTCGAAACAACAAATGATAGACAATACATATAAAATAAACAACAAATGATAGACAGCACGGGCACATTGAAATAAATGTAAGAAAACCTAGCAGTTTAAAATAGTATGAAAGGGCAATATACAAAACAGATGACCAGACCAGTATTTTGAAGAAATTTAATCAAACATGAAATTTTGACGGTGTTTTAATATGAGAAATTCTCACATGAACAAGCACACCATAACTGTAAATATTATAAGAGCATACACCTCAAGCATATATATGTATGTATGTACTTTGACCTATAATGGTTTACTTTTATAAATTTTGACTTGGATGGACAGTTGTCTCATTGGCACTCATACCACATCTTCTTATATCTATGTATCAAAATACATCAAATATCAAATGTTGCTGTATTGTACTCTACAAGAACACTACAATTGTGAACATCATTGACATTTTACGATAGGATTTTGAGGAAAAGACCTAAATGCAAAACTTTACTTTGTAGGTCAAATTGACCCGAATTTTGCTGAATAGCATAATCCTACTTAAGAACACAGTAGTGGTGAATTATTAATGAAAATATATAATATATATTTTTGAGAAATAAGTAAAAACATAAATTAGCTTTTAAGACACTTAGAAGTTAAATATAAGTCATAGTGACCTTTTATATTATTGAGCAGCTATGTACACAACAAGATGACTAGGGAAGTGCAATAGATATGAAAGTATAGGATTCTGAAACAATGAACATAAATGGAAAAACTAAAGGCACTTAAGGCCAGGGTTTTTTGATTTGTTGGTTTACAGATTTTTCACTTGAAAAAGTCAGGTCAGTCAGTCAGAAAAAATTTTAAAAAAAAAATCTTACAAGACATAAATATGTAAAAAAGTAAATATATATTTCAGCTTTCTAACAATATTTTTGGTATGCTATTTTGTCATCATTTCTTAAACCTTAGTCCCAAATATTATTGCTAAGCTGTTTTAAACATACAATGTGTGCCATCGTCATAATTTTAAAAAAGGGGGGTTTGTCCACGGACAAACATGAAATTAAATCGTCATTTCAAAAACAAGAAAAATAGCTCCATGTTGCTTTTTATCAACTTTCAGGAAACATGGTGAATAATGATCTTCAAGCATGAAAACGTGAAATAAAAATTGCAAACATGTCGTATGAGAATAAGATTTTACCATCAGTGTCAAACACGAAGTAGACTCGTCCACTGGAATGATGAGGATATCGGTTTCATCATTTGTCATGCATTCCTGTTTTTGATATCCAAATGGACAAACTTTTTTTTTCAATCTATGAAACAAGAAAATTCCAAATTGTTTGAGAATATCTCTTACTCTTAACTTTGTGTCTTTCACGTTTGGACGGGTCCATTTCATCTATAAGATGATAAATCTTACGAAATTATGACAAAAAAGGAAAACGAACTTATTGTAATGTGTTTTTGACACAGGTTTTGTTCCGCAAAATAATATGCACAAACAACATTTCAAGGTCAGTTATGATTGTCTATTTTTAGATACGTAAACCTAAGGATTATTTTTAGATTTTTGTTTTTTTTACAACACAATGTTTTATAATTTCTGTTAATGTTTAATGCATTTAATTTCATAAAAAAGAATATTTTTATTTATATTTCAGGGATAATGTATTTGTTAAGGTGGGCGGGAATAAAAAAGCATGAAATGTCAATTTTATTTTTATTCTGCAAATCGGAAAAATAGGGTCAGCTGATCCGTAAAACATCAAATTAAATAACCCTGGCCTAAGTGTGTCATAATGACCCAAGCATTCCAGAACAGTGTAGTTCTATCAAAGATATTAAGAACATTACACAGTTTTCTACAAACTGGACCTATAAGCTAAAAGTATTCAAACAGTAGGGATTTATAAACTTGCAGATAGGAAAGGGTAAATATATAAGCCTTGCTGTTGTACATGGGCTGTGTATCTGTTTTATCTGAATGAATTTTCTCCAAAAATTATAAGCTCACTGACTAATTTAGTTATTTTTAAATTCCTTTTCTTATTATCCTATGAATTACAAAAGAATATATAATCTTGGTCCAACAATCAGACTTTAAGATTATATTCTATTATGATACACTTTTACTGGTTTTCCTCAATTTAAAACTTTTCAGAGTTTTGTTAAGTATATTCTTATGGAATATTTTGAATGAACTCAATGTTATATTTTTCAGTACCCTCATTTACCTGAATTTGAAGGTGATGATCTACGCAGACTTGGACAAGAAATAGCTCTTGCTAGAAAATACTTGGCTCAGGCAAGACAATACAGGTACATATGTCTTTTGATTGAGTTAAGCCATTTCAATTGATATTTTATAGTGTGTCTTTCTATGTTGTGATGTTACACTATTGTTTCAGATAAGGGTGAAGGTTTGGAACCATTAAAATGTTTAAACCTGCTCGTTTGTTTGCATCTGTCCTAAGTCAGGAATCTGATGTTCAGTAGTTGTCGTTTGTTGATGTGGTTCATAAGTGTTTCTTGATTCTCGTTTTTGTCAAGCCTGCCACTTTTGTCGCAGAAAGCTCGACATAGGGATAGTGATCCGGCGGCAGCGGCGTTAGCTAACTTTTTAAAAACTTTATATTTTAGAAGGTGGAAGACCTGGATGCTTCATACTTTGTATATAGATGCCTCATGACGAAGTTTCCGTCAGTCACATTTCCAATGTCCTTGACCTCATTTTCATGGTTCAGTGACTACTTGAAAAAAAAGTTAAGATTTTTTGTAATGTTAAATTCTCTCTTATTATAAGTAATAGGATAACTATATTTGGTATGTGCGTACCTTGCAAGGTCCTCATGCCTGTCAGACAGTTTTCACTTAACCTCGACCTCATTTCATGGATCAGTGAACAAGGTTAAGTTTTGGTGGTCAAGTCCATATCTCAGATACTATAAGCAATAGGTCTAGTATATTCGGTGTATGGAAGGACTGTAAGGTGTACATGTCCATCTGGCAGGTGTCATCTGACCTTGACCTCATTTTCATGGTTCAGTGGTTTTAGTTAAGTTTTTGTGTTTTGGTCTGTTCTTCTTATACTGTATGCAATAGGTCTACTATATTTGGTGTATGGAAATATTTTATGATCTATATGTCAGTCGCGCAGGTTTTATATGACCTTGACCTCATTTTCACGGTTCATTGCTCAGTGTTAAGTTTTTGTGTTTTGGTCTGTTTTTCTTAAACTATCGGCAATAGGTCAACTATATTTGTTATATGGAAGAATTGTTAACTGTACATGTCTGCCTGGCATGGTTCATCAGACCTTGACCTCATTTTCATAGTTCATTGGTCAATGTTTAGTTTTCTTGGTTAATGTTAAGTTTATGTGACAGTTGTAGTAAAGCTTTATATTTAGGATTATTAACATAATATCAATGATTAGTAAAGAAGACGAGACATTTCAGCGTGTGCACTCTTGTTTATATAACTGTTGGTTTTCTCGTTTGAATGGTTTTACACTAGTAATTTTTGGGGCCCTTTATAGCTTGCTGTTCGGTGTGAGTTAAGGCTCCGTGTTGAAGACCGTACTTTGACCTATAATGGTTTACTTTTATAAATTTTGACTTGGATGGAGAGTTGTCTCATTGGCACTCATACCACATCTTATTATATCTACATATAATTATTGTGTGAGGCTGATTTTTTATGGGTTTTTTTTTTCTCAAAATTTAATTGTATATCGACATAGAAAAACTATCAAACAGGTGTACTGATTAGTCAAAAAAGTTTTAAAAATCTTAAGTATACAAAAACTGAATTCTTAGCTGCAACTTATTTAGAGGGATTTATTCATTGTTGCAATACTACACCATTTTTTGGTCCAAATATGAATAGTTAAAGTGTGTAAGTTATTGATAAGCAATATGTAATTGTATAAACTGTTTTTTTCACCTTTGTTTCTGCTTTCAAATTCTTCATATTTTTCTCTCTCTTATAGATCTTTATACCAATCAAAAGTATCAACAAGTGAAAAGCCTGCATCTAATAAAGGTGAGCACACTCTAATATTTTATGTGTAAGACAAAATTGGAGGTTTGTATGCAAACTTTCTAATTTTATTACTTTTTTCTAGAGTCAAAGATTTCTACTTCACCATGTTTAATATTGTCAGTCAAGAATTAATAACTTTCATAATCATAATTTATTGATATAAAGGCTTAGTGTAAAGTTTTACTGAAATCTGTTACATTATCTTGAAGATATAATATTTCTTATATAATTTATAACACTTCATTTGCAAAAAGTATATCAAAGATATAAAGTTGCCAGTTTACAATGAATTTGAAAATTCCTAGATGTCACATGGGTACAGTATCTATTTAATGTTGAAAAACATACAAACCAAATTAAATTTCAGTATTAGATTGATTTATTATGACAGCAAAATAAACCAGATAGATTTAAAGATGATTGTAAAACAATGAAATTTTATTTTTTCACCCTATTTTCAGGAAATGCTCCTCCTTTCATAGTAGGGAAACCAAGAACTTCAGCAAGATGAAAAATTGGAAGTTGACAGACATTTATAGTGCATTTTAGTTTTGAATAAGATCTTTTTATTTCGAACATTTAGATGAAGAAAAGATCTTATCTGACAGTCTGTGATATATTTTATTAAAAAGCAATTTATATATTTTTATTTTATAACATATTATCTTGTTTTGGGTAACATGTTCATTTTGGATGAAATTTTATTTATTGAATCTTGTTGTAATGGAAATGCTAAGAAGTGATAATTGTCCATATAAAATGGTATGAAATCTTTATAACAAAATACAATTTACATTTAGATTAGAAAATAATTATCACTGCAATTATGTTTAATGTTCTGTTTTGTGAATTTTACAAAAGCATTCAGTGTAAATGTTATGTTTATGTAGTATTTTTCATGTTTTGAAGTTGCATTACAATTAGGAAATATCCTATTGGGCTAAACACAAAAGGAGATGGTTGAATCAAAATAAAGTATAAATGTAAAATTCTAGGTTACAAGCTTTTTAGGTAGAAAATTTGAAAAAAAAATCTTATTAGATAAATAATTGATAGATCACTTTACCAATTATACTCTTAAAATCTAAACAGAATTAGAGAATCTGTGAATATGGTAATGGAGCTGCTATTATTTAGATAGATTTTGATACTAAATGTTATTTGAATAGAAACTTTTTTGTAAAAATTGTACACTGTATGTTTGGATATTTATGCCTGCTTGTTTCTTCTGATCTTCATATACCACATATCAATTAAAATGTCAATCATGAATATATCAAAACTAGACAGGCATGAAATTTCCCTATATACAGTATATCATTTTATTATGTATGCTTGTTGAAACTAGTCTGTGAATGTATTTTACAGTATTTGTTAAAATATACAGAGTAAATAATAGTCTATTAATTCTGTTATGGTATTTTTGTCTCGCCTTTTCATCGCTGTATGTGAGACATAGGTATTACAAGCGGGCGACTATGGCGTGAACTGTTTGTTTAAAGCTTTATATTTCAGAAGGTTGAAGACCAGTATGTTTCATACCTTGTGTGCAGATACCTTATGTTACGAAGTTTCCATCTGTCTTATGTCCATTGTCCTTGACCTCATTTTCATGGTTCAGTGACTGCTTGAAAAAAAATTACATGTTTTTTTTTGTTAAGGATAACTATATTTGGTATATGGATTCCTTGCAATGTTTACATGTCTATCAGGTAGGGTTCACCTCACCTCGACCTTATTCCATGGATCAGTGATCAAGGTTAAAGTTATGGGGTCAAGTCCGTATCTCAGAAACTATAAGCAATCGGTCAACTATATTTGGTGTGTGGAATGATTGTAAGGTGTATGGTGTCATATGACCATGACCTCTTTTTCATGGTTCATTGGACATTGTTTAGTTATTGTGGTTTGGTCTATTTCTCAGATACTATAAGCAATAGGGCCACTATATTTGGTGTATGGAATGATTGTCAGGTGAACATATCTGTCGGGTAGGTTTCATCTGACCTCAATAGATATAAGAAGATGTGGTATGAGTGCCAATGAGACAACTCTCCATCCAAGTCAAAATTTATAAATGTAAACCATTATAGATCAAAGTACGGTCTTCAACACGGAGCCTAGGCTCACACCGAACAGTAAGCTATAAAGGGCCCCAAAAATTACTAGTGTAAAACCATTCAAACGGGAAAACCAACGGTCTAATCTATATAAAAACGAGAAACGAGAAACACTTATGAACCACATCAACAAACGACAACTACTGAACATCAGATTCCTGACTTAGGACAGGTGCCTCATTTTCATGGTTCATTGCACAATTTTTAGTTTTTGTGGTTTTGTCTCCTCAGATATTATAAGCAATAGGTCAATTATATTTAGTGTATTGAAACAATTGTGAGGTGTACATGTCTGTCTGGCAGGGTTCATATGACCTTGACCTCATTTTCATGGTTCATTGGTCAATGCTAAGTTGTCATAATTTTGTCAGTTTATTGGTTACAATGTACTATAGGCAATACATCAATTATATTTGGTGTATGGAATGATTGTAAGGTGTACATGTCTTTCTGGCAGGGTTCATACAACCTTGACCTCATTTTCATGGTTCATTGGTCATTGTTTAGATTTTGTGGTTTGATCGTTTTCTCAAGTACTATTAGCAATAGGACCACTATATTTGGTGTATGGAATGATTGTAAGTTGTGCATGTCTGTCTAGCATGATTCATCTTACTGTGACCTCATTTTCATAGAACATTGATAATGTTAAGTTTATGTGATACTTGTAGTAAAATATTCATATTACAGACTTTCAACATGAATTCAATAATAAGTAAAACAGGCAAGACATTTCAGCATGTGCACTCTTGTTTTAAATGAATCTAAAAAAAAACAATACAATCATGATAACATGTAATATAAACAGACAAAACACAATCTTGACTGGAACACATGGACAAAACTGTAGGAACATGGATTATATTGATTGATAACACATGGACAAAACTGTAGGAACATGGGTTATATTGATTGATAACACATGGACAAAACTGTAGGAACATGGGTTATATTGATTGATAACACATGGACAAAACTGTAGGAACATGGGTTATATTGATTGATAACACATGGACAAAACTGTAGGAACATGGGTTATATTGATTGATAACACATGGACAAAACTGTAGGAACATGGGTTATATTGATGGATAACACATGGACAAAACTGTAGGAACATGGGTTATATTGATGGATAACACATGGACAAAACTGTAGGAACATGGGTCATATTGATGGATAACACATGGACAAAACTGTAGGAACATGGGTTATATTGATTGATAACACATGGACAAAACTGTAGGAACATAGGTTATATTGATTGATAACACATGGACAAAACTGTAGGAACATGGATTATATTGATTGATAACACATGGACAAAACTGTAGGAACATGGGTTATATTGATGGATAACACATGGACAAAACTGTAGGAACATGAGTTATATTGATGGATAACACATGGACAAAACTGTAGGAACATGGATTATATTGATGGATAACACATGGACAAAACTGTAGGAACATGGATTATATTGATGGATAACACATGGATAAAACTGTAAGAACATGGGTTATATTGATTGATAACACATGGACAAAACTGTATGAACATGGATTATATTGATTGATAACACATGGACAAAACTGTAGGAACATGGATTATATTGATTGATAACACATGGAAAAAACTGTAGGAACATGGGTTATATTGATTGATAACACATGGACAAAACTGTAGGAACATGGATTATATTGATTGATAACACATGGACAAAACTGTAGGAACATGGATTATATTGATTGATAACACATTGACAAAACTGTAAGAACATGGGTTATATTGATTGATAACACATAGACAAAACTGTATGAACATGGATTATATTGATTGATAACACATGGACAAAACTGTAGGAACATGGATTATATTGATTGATAACACATGGAAAAAACTGTAGGAACATGGGTTATATTGATTGATAACACATGGACAAAACTGTAGGAACATGGATTATATTGATTGATAACACATGCAAAAGAAAAATATAAAGATATTAGTAAACCTACAAAACAATTGATCTTGACACAAATTTAGGAAGTTCTCATCACAACGCTCCTTTCTGTTTTAACAATCTTTGGGGGTCCTCTGATTTTGTTAAAAATTTTATGGCTAAATAACATTTGCTGATGAAATAATTACCAGAATAAAAAGTAGAATGGATTGTTGTCAAATCCCTGTAAGCAAAGTGATGACACAGGATGTGTACTTTTATCAGATTGTATATGTATCAAAAACAAACAGGGTAATGATTTAATAAATTTGCTGGAGGCTTGCTTTAGTCTTTTCCTAGAAACTCATCAAGATATACAAATATTAAAGTCAACACAGAAATTATTATTGGGCACCACAACAAACTGCTAGTCACCAACTGGAAACTTGTATGAGAACTAAAAAATACAAAGAGTCTGATCTCATACAGGGGCTAAATAAACCTGGATTGAACTGAATACACAGATAGGGTTAAAATAGCAATTTCTCCAAACTTTTCATTGTGGGGATATGAATGGATGAGTGATCTACATTAAGATTTTGCTGTCAAGTGCATATCTGAAATGATATAGGCAAAAGGTCTACCATAATTGGTGTATGAAATGTTTGTAAGGTGAACATGTTCATCTGGCAGGGTTAATCTGACCTTGACTTCATATTCATTGTTCATTGGTCGATGTTTAGTTTTCTTTAAGTTGACTTGACATTTCACGTAAGTCCTTTCCTCAAGATACTATAAGCAATATGGAAAAAAAATGGTGGCAGGTACAGGTGGGATACAAATTGCTCTGAAATTTTTAGTTTTATTCTACGATTCGAACCACTATACTATAAACAACTGAAGGAAATACAAATTAAACCAGAGACCATAATTTTTCATGCCTGCACAACAATCTTTAGAGAGAGCAAATTCAACTATGCTTCTTGATAAGCTATGGCCAAGGCCAAATCACAACTGGGTAACAACCCTGCATTAAATTTGTTTTAGAGGTAATTAATTTTTGCTATGATATAAAATGTAAGTTTTCAGATTAGGCAACTATATTAAGTGTATGGAATGATTGTAAGGCATACATGTCTGACTGGCAGGTTTCATCTGAACATGACCTCTTTTTCATTATTCATTGGACAATGTTTAGTTTTTCGTTCTTTGGTTTTTTTCTCAGATGTTATAAGCAGTAGGGTCATTATATTTGGTATATTGAATGATTGTAAGGGAGCTACCATTTGATTATTATGGGGGGCTAGGATGAAAAATTTTGTCCTGCATTTTATTTAAAGTTGTTATCTCTGTCCTGCCTTTTTATTTTTCACTCTATTTGGTCCTGCCTTTTTTTTTATTAGTTTATCTTTTTTTACATAAATTGTCATCCTAGCTTTTTTTTGGCAAAGTTGCTCATCCTGCCTTTTTTTTGCAAAGTTGCTCATCCTGCCTTTTTTTCAAATTTCATCCTAGCCCCTCCCCAATAAAAATCAAATGGTAGCTCCCTAAGGTGTATATGTCTGTCTGTTTCATATCACCTTAACCCCCTTTTCATGGTTCGTTGGTTATGTTTTTTAAAAATTTTCATGGTTTTGTCAGTTTATCAGATACTATATTTAGTGTATAGAATGATTGTATTGTGTACATGTCTGTCTGGCAGGTTCATATGACCTTGACCTCATTTTTCATGGTTTATTGGTCAATGTTAAGGTTTTGTGGTTTGGTCTGTTTCTTAGGTGCTATAAGCAAAAGAGCCACTGTATTTGGTGTATGGAATGATTTTAAGATGTACATATCTGTCTGGCATGGTTCATCTGAACTTAACCTAATTTTCATGGATCATAGATAATGTTAAGTGTAAGTGATACTTGTAGTAAAACATTCATATAACAGACTTTCAACATAAATTCAATCATGATAGGTAAAGCAGGTGAGACATTTTAGTGTGTGCAATCTTGTTTAAGCAGTTGCTGAACCATGAAAATGAGTTAAAGGACAATGGACATGTGACAGAAGAAACCTTTGTAACATAACTCATCTATATACAAGGCATTTAGTATCGAAGTCTACTACCTTCTGAAAAATGAAGCTTTAACAAATAGTTTAAGCTGTTGTCGCTGCCAGAATTGCATACCTGAATTCTGCAACAATTGTCGCAGGTTAAACAAAAATCACTGAGAAAAGACCAAAGGGACTGAGCTTTCTATTTATTGTCTTTGATACTGAGAGTCATGAAAGGTAAAATATATCAAAGGCCTGTCATAACAGGCTTTATCAGAAAACTTTAAAAAAAAATATAAAGTCACAGGAGCAGGACTCCAGGGGGCCTTATATACTAATTTTGGAGAGAGAAAAAAACGAGGACTATACAAGCCTGAATACAGTACTTCATGCAGTTGAGAAATCAGATACATAATATGTAAACAAAATAAAAATGACGTCCTAAGAAGATTTCTTTTGGAATGGACCTAATCAGGTCTAATATTGATATTGCTATGCAGTATGGGTTTTGGTCATGGTTGAATGCCGTAGGATTACCTATAGTTGCAAACATTGACGTAAGTTGGTCTTTGGTGGAAAGTTGTCTAATTTTTAATCATACAACAATATCTTTTTTTTATACTAATCAGAAAACTGATGTAATGTCTGGTAAGTAACTCATGTCTTGCTTTGTGACATTCATCACATGTGAGATATAAATTGTAAAACCAAAATCATATACATATGTTTACTTTCTTGCCATCCATCATAAGGAAATTAATTCCAAGTTTAATCTTGTCCAAATTACCACAGATGTTTAAGATACAGCTTACATATGTTGGATGAAAAGGATCCATATAAGTTTGCTTAAAAGTCAGATGAGCTTCAAATGTAGCATATCAAAACTACAACTGAATACTTAATAGGCTTGGACTACAAAGAATTCATTGACCCAGTACTGTAATGATTTTATGAATACAAATAAAACTTGACATGATATGGTGTTTGAACACATCAGCATATTATCTATCTAATATATTAATCATTATTATGTTTTGTATTTAAGTTTCGTTAAGATGTAAATATCTTTATGAGTTCATCACAATATTTATTTGTCCGATGTTTGTGTTTGACACCCTCTATTTCTGTGATTAACATCTGTGGAGAGAATTTTCCTGCTTCTTTCAGTACATCTGTAAAGAGAACACAAAAACAACTAAAATCAATTACATTAATACATCTTTAAAACATGGTTTCCCAAATTGTTTTTTATCATGCTTTTAACATCTTATAGACATTTAAGCCAATCATGGAAACACTGGGATATCAAACGTAAGAGATGTTGGTCACAAATCATGAAAATAATTAACTCATATTTTGATAGAGATTCAATCTACTGACAGTCCATTCCTCAAATTGTAGAAAGTCAGTTGAATTAAGAGTGTGCTTTCCCATTATCAATGTAGTACTGTAACCAACTTATAAGAAAGTTTACTTTTGCTTTTGAAAAAAAGCATGCCTTTTCTGAAACTAGATGTTGATTTTGCAATAATAAAACTCGAAATTTATGTACATTTTTGTTAATCATCTTCAAGATTCAGTAGTTCTTTTCACATTATTTCAACATGTAGAATATATGTGTTTTAAATATTATTGATATATGGCTGTCTAAATATAAACATAACTGCAGTTGCTCAAGTGTAAAATTTAGGTTATAATGACCATACTGCAAGAAGGGAGTAAAAATAAAACCATAAGTTCCTAAAAAATGACCTTAAAGATAAACATATATGAAAGATTTTCTTCATATATGAAATGTAGGTAAAGACAACTCATGCTGTACTGCATTAGAAAAGTTATGTAGGTAAAGGCAACTCATGCTGTACTGCATTAGAAAAGGTGTGTAGGTAAAGGCAACTCATGCTGTACTGCATTAGAAAAGGTATGTAGGTAAAGGCAACTCATGCTGTACAGCATTAGAAAAGGTATGTAGGTAAAGGCAACTCATGCTGTACTGCATTTGAAAAGGTAATATAGCATAATATCACAAATTTCTAACAATAAGGTTTCAACACAACTGGTTTTTTATTGGCTCTACTGAAATGGTCAATTCATATGTTCATAATTTGAACTTTAATGAAATTGTTATTTTCTGTACTACTAAGTAGACTTTGTCTGATTCCATATGAACAGAATTAATTCAGATACACTTTTGATTTCAATAAAGAGTCAGTGAATTCTGAGACACCTTTGATCTCAATAAAGAGTCAGTGAATTCTGAGACTCCTTTGATCTCAATAAAGAGTCAGTGAATTCTGAGACTCCTTTGATCTCAATAAAGAGTCAGTGAATTCTGAGACTACTTTCAGGGCCTAATCTAGGATTTTTAAGAGGGAGAAGTGACTTCTCTTTCCATTATAGAGTTGGGAGAAGTGGTCAATTTCTTGGAGAAGTGAAATTCCATTACCGCTTTGTTTGCATAGTGTTTTCGTGAACATCATTAAGGGAAAATTGTTTTATTTGTGCAATAAAAAATATACTTGCAGTGTTTTACATGATTATGATATTGTATACAATTTATAAATTGAAAATTCTTAATAAAAAGGTTTAGACAATGTAGTTGTTATTTATTCATTCAACCTTTTGTGCTGTCAACTTGAAATTAAGTTTGTTGCTTGCCTAGTAATATTATCATGCATTAATCCCATTTGCATCTGCTTCATTTTTTTTAAAGTCCAGAAAAATATGACTCCCAGTTTATGTGATAACTTTTTAATGACTGGGCAATTTAATGTTTATCATCACATGTAATGATTTTGTAAAATATTGACTGTCCAGGACATCATGTCAGCTGTAAGTTGAGAATCACGTGAAAGATTGTAAGCCTATATATAAATGAAAAATTTATCAATCGCATTTTAATTAATCGAAAAGAGCTTATTCGTGTCATTTTTTTGAGATACATGTATCTCCTCACTGCTTATCACAAGCTGGCCATGTTTTACGTTTGCAATCAACTTATCCATTAGCTGTCTTTCTTCCTTTTATATTTCAATTTTAATGAAAGAATATAAAAATCTTCCATTCATTCCACCCTTAACCTACCCAATAGTAAAATTGATTGTCTCGTGATAAATATAAAGAAAACAATCAGCTGAGTGATTACGCAACATCCTTCGATGAAAATCATAGTAAATATAACTCAAACAGACGGTCTGTTTCTCGTTTCAATAGTTTTGAATGTTAAATACATGGATGTTCAAAGTCGCTGTTGTATTTATTTCATTTAAACGCGACAGTACTAGTCCTGGGTCGTTTCGAAAATTTCGATTTTCCTTGTCGGTCGCCATCTTTGTTTACCTGTGAGACTTGAAAATACAAGTTGTCTCCCTTTTACCAATTTTGATAGCGATTTGACTTCGCCATGAAGTCAGTAGGCCGGTGAGTTTTAGCGATTTTCAAAATTCCTTGGCGACTTAAATCATTATTTCGCCGGCAAGATTATGGCCTGTCCTTTGATCTCAATAAAGAGTCAGTGAATTCTGAGACACCTTTGATCTCAATAAAGAGTCAGTTAATTCTGAGACTCCTTTGATCTCAATAAAGAGTCAGTGAATTCTGAGACACCTTTGATTTCAATAAAGAGTCAGTGAATTCTGAGACACCTTTGATTTTAATAAAGAGTTAGTGAATTCGGAGACACCTTTGATTTCAGTAAAGAGTCAGTGAATTCTGAGACGCCTTTGATTTCAATAAAGAGTCAGTCTGGTCCCAATTATGAAAACTGTTGTGAAAACTGTTGTTAAAATGGAAAGTATAAACAATCTGTTTGGTCCAATCACTAAAAATACAGTCTGTATAATGCTGATATAAAATAGTTCTACCTACCTAGTATTGAACTCTGTATTTTAGGTTCAGGGTCATCCAGATGCACCAGTAGACCTTTATAAATAGACTCAAGGTGCAGCCTATACAGATCTACCTTGTATTTCCCATCAAAACATTCCAAGTATGCAAGGAATGTTTTAGATACAACAATTCTAATCTCATCACTGCTATCATCTAACCGCTTAAGTAACTCTGGGTAAAAGTTGTACAGATTGTCCTGGTCGAGGAATTCCTCATCAGTTCCAACAGCCTCGTCATCACACGACAGGATACAAGTCGTGTATTTTGTTGTCACTATCCATGGAGGTTTTAAGTTGTGTTATTAGATCTTCAACAACAGGTTGCATCTAAAAAAGACAACTCATGCTGTACTGCATTAGAAAAGTTATGTAGGTAAAGGCAACTCATGCTGTACTGCATTAGAAAAGGTGTGTAGGTAAAGGCAACTCATGCTGTACTGCATTAGAAAAGGTATGTAGGTAAAGGCAACTCATGCTGTACAGCATTAGAAAAGGTATGTAGGTAAAGGCAACTCATGCTGTACTGCATTTGAAAAGGTAATATAGCATAATATCACAAATTTCTAACAATAAGGTTTCAACACAACTGGTTTTTTATTGGCTCTACTGAAATGGTCAATTCATATGTTCATAATTTGAACTTTAATGAAATTGTTATTTTCTGTACTACTAAGTAGACTTTGTCTGATTCCATATGAACAGAATTAATTCAGATACACTTTTGATTTCAATAAAGAGTCAGTGAATTCTGAGACACCTTTGATCTCAATAAAGAGTCAGTGAATTCTGAGACTCCTTTGATCTCAATAAAGAGTCAGTGAATTCTGAGACTCCTTTGATCTCAATAAAGAGTCAGTGAATTCTGAGACTACTTTCAGGGCCTAATCTAGGATTTTAAGAGGAAGAAGTGACTTCTCCTTCCATTATAGAGTTGGGAGAAGTGGTCAATTTCTTGGAGAAGTGAAATTCCATTACCGCTTCGTTTGCATAGTGTTTTCGTGAACATCATTAAGGAAAATTGTTTTATTTGTGCAATAAAAATATACTTGCAGTGTTTTACATGATTATGATATTGTATACAATTTATAAATTGAAAATTCTTAATAAAAAGGTTTAGACAATGTAGTTGTTATTTATTCATTCAACCTTTTGTGCTGTCAACTTGAAATTAAGTTTGTTGCTTGCCTAGTAATATTATCATGCATTAATCCCATTTGCATCTGCTTCATTTTTTTTAAAGTCCAGAAAAATATGACTCCCAGTTTATGTGATAACTTTTTAATGACTGGGCAATTTAATGTTTATCATCACATGTAATGATTTTGTAAAATATTGACTGTCCAGGACATCATGTCAGCTGTAAGTTGAGAATCACGTGAAAGATTGTAAGCCTATATATAAATGAAAATATTTATCAATCGCATTTTAATTAATCGAAAAAGAGCTTATTCGTGTCATTTTTTTGAGATACATGTATCTCCCTCACTGCTTATCACAAGCTGGCCATGTTTTACGTTTGCAATCAACTTATCCATTAGCTGTCTTTCTTCCTTTTATATTTCAATTTTTAATGAAAGAATATAAAAAATCTTCCGTTCATTCCCACCCTTAACCTACCCAATAGTAAAATTGATTGTCTCGTGATAAATATAAAGAAAACAATCAGCTGAGTGATTACGCAACATCCTTCGATGAAAATCATAGTAAATATAACTCAAACAGACGGTCTGTTTCTCGTTTCAATAGTTTTGAATGTTAAATACATGGATGTTCAAAGTCGCTGTTGTATTTATTTCATTTAAACGCGACAGTACTAGTCCTGGGTCGTTTCGAAAATTTCGATTTTCCTTGTCGGTCGCCATCTTTGTTTACCTGTGAGACTTGAAAATACAAGTTGTCTCCTTTACCAATTTTGATAGCGATTTGACTTCGCCATGAAGTCAGTAGGTTGGTGAGTTTTAGCGATTTTCAAAATTCCTTGGCGACTTAAATCATTATTTCGCCGGCAAGATTATGGCCTGTCCTTTGATCTCAATAAAGAGTCAGTGAATTCTGAGACACCTTTGATCTCAATAAAGAGTCAGTGAATTCTGAGACTCCTTTGATCTCAATAAAGAGTCAGTGAATTCTGAGACACCTTTGATTTCAATAAAGAGTCAGTGAATTCTGAGACACCTTTGATTTTAATAAAGAGTTAGTGAATTCGGAGACACCTTTGATTTCAGTAAAGAGTCAGTGAATTCTGAGACGCCTTTGATTTCAATAAAGAGTCAGTCTGGTCCCAATTATGAAAACTGTTGTGAAAACTGTTGTTAAAATGGAAAGTATAAACAATCTGTTTGGTCCAATCACTAAAAATACAGTCTGTATAATGCTGATATAAAATAGTTCTACCTACCTAGTATTGAACTCTGTATTTTAGGTTCAGGGTCATCCAGATGCACCAGTAGACCTTTATAAATAGACTCAAGGTGCAGCCTATACAGATCTACCTTGTATTTCCCATCAAAACATTCCAAGTATGCAAGGAATGTTTTAGATACAACAATTCTAATCTCATCACTGCTATCATCTAACCGCTTAAGTAACTCTGGGTAAAAGTTGTACAGATTGTCCTGGTCGAGGGAATTCCTCATCAGTTCCAACAGCCTCGTCATCACACGACAGGATACAAGTCGTGTATTCTTGTTGTCACTATCCATGGAGGTTTTAAGTTGTGTTATTAGATCTTCAACAACAGGTTGCATCTAAAAAAAACATTGGTAATATTTGATTACAAATTTCGTCTTGTCTTGTCTTGGCTTCAGCATGAAAATGACCAGAACACAGGCATTTGTAGATGTCATAGGATTTATAGGAATTGCCTCAATTTTATCGATTCCCAACTAAATATGTTAATTTTTGGGAACAGATTTTATGTTTACTCAAAATAGGTTCTCTGACAATTTTAAGTCAAATATATAATTTTTAACTGATAATTTTATAAATGACAGATAAGAATCCTTTAATATTTTCACTGATAATTGAAAACAAAGACAAATTAAGAAAAAGTGTGAATAATATAGGATTTTTAACCCTGGTCTTTATCAATTTTTTTGGGGGGAAAATAGAAAATTCATCATTTATGAGAATTTTTTTTGCAGATTTTACTCACTCTTTATCATTACAGTTTTAACTTAAGTTACATACAAATGTATTTGGTGTAAGTTTCAAACTCTTGTGTACCCTATAACATTCTCTGACAATTATAACAGTAAGATTAGAAACACTAACAAAAATTACAAACCTTTTCTTTGTCCAAGACTCCACTTTGTAACAAGGCCCACATACAAGACACAGCACTAGTTCTGATAGCTGATGCTATTCTTCCTGCTTGCCATACCATATTAGGTATGACTATATCCCTAACCACGGTCACTGATATGTCTCCAAACTTTCCTTGGGAATCTAATGTCTCCTTAGCATTCATAAGAAGGTGGGATAGAAGGGTGAAGAACTTAACCCTCATCTCAGCATCCTTCTTTGGGTTGAGGCAGGGTACTAATATAGCCATGACTTCATCTAACAATTCTCCAACAATTGGTCCTATTTGAGAAAGATAGTTCTGCATAAATACTCCAATTTGTTTAAAATGTCCAAAATAGTGGACTTAACTCGTTACTTCAAAATAATACATGTATCAAAAGTATATTTACAAAGAAATCTAAATTTGACATAATTCATACAAAACATATAAAACACAACTTCTCTTGAAGACTGTAGGTTTGACAGATGTCTTTCGGTTAGTTTTGTCGTTTTGTAGCTTTTTCTGTCTGATTGATGATTACCCCACATCTCCTCTTTATTCTTTTTCATTACCATAATATAATAAGAAGTTGCACATGATGTTATGCAAGGTAAACCTCCACTTACTGTTTGCCATTGACCAAAATTTCAAAGTAAAGTCAAACAGGAAGTGACTGCCTTTCAGATTTGACAATTGCTTACAATTAGATAAGGTTGATATTAACATGTGTTTTCTAATTTCAATAATAATAATGAACTCGCAACAGGCTTGTTTATTTTTATATTTTAATCTAATAACTCAAGTTGATATTAAGCTGTATCCAATTCTCACTCGTTATAAAATATTTAAATTTTGTCTGACATTTTTGTATAACCCCTATCACTGCCATCATATGTTTTGTCCAGGGTTGTCTGTATATATTATTTTTTCTTCAAAAGACAATTTACCAATGTACATGTAGGCCATAGAATTCTATCTAAGGCTACATAACCATCCTCTAGTGAAATTATGTTTTCAAAGTTTATCAATTGAAATAACAATTCTAAGAGTATCATTGATAATTTGCATTTTGCTTGTAAACTGGCAAATCACAAAATTGATTTGTATGCATAAACTTGATAAAATAACGTATGTTTTGAAGGTTTAACTCATATTTCAGGTATTATATATTTTGTAGTCATGGAAATAAAAAAGCATGAAACTCCAATTTTTAAATTTTTGTTTTCAAAAAATAAAAATAAATCTCAACAAAGGTTCTGTAAACCAAGAAATTAAAAAACCATGGCCTAATTCCTCATATCAGAATTTTAGGCATAACTAATAAATATCTAGAACTATCACTTGTCTCCATAGTAACAAAATATATAGTCTTTTGTAAGAACTGGTTGACAACACCATATACTGCATCATTAAACATCTGAATAGTGAATTCTACCTTATCAATGAAAAAAAATCAATATACCTGACTCAATCAATAGAGTATCTAATACAAGTCTTTCTGCTGTATGTGTATTCCACATAACATAACTATCTTCAAATGAATTTATCAATGGCTTAGTATGTTTTCTGAATAATTCATCTTTTGTTGAAAAGCCTTCCACCTCTGACAACTTGCCAAGCAAAATATGAGCCTGTAACAAAATAAATTGTATTAAAACATACTGACAAAGTAATAGTCCAAACCTTATAAAGTTTATCAAACATCTACAAACTTTCTGTTGTACATAAGAAGATGTGGTATGATTGCCAATGAGACAACTCTCCACAATAGACCAAAAATTAACAACTATAGGTCACTGTATGACCTTCAACAATGAGCAAAGCCCATACCGCATAGTCAGCTATAAAAGGCCCCGAAATGACAAATGTAAAACAATTCAAACGAGAAAACTAAAGGCCTAATTTATGTACAAAATAATGAACAAAAAACAAATATGTAACAAAGCAACAAACGACAACCACTGATTTACAGGTTCCTGACTTGGGACAGGCACATACAGAATATGGCAGGGTTAAACTAGTTTGAAGGCGCCAACCCTCCCCCTAACCTGGGACAGTGGTGTAACAGTACAGCATAAGAACAAACTTTAAAAATCAGTTGAAAAAGGCTTAACTCATCAGATGGATACAAATAGAAATACATCTAACAAAAACACAAAGTGGATGTGGATGGATAACGCTTTTTAAAAAATAAACTGTTATCACAGAGATATGTCTCGCCTTTTTTGTAATTTTGATAATGCAAATGTTGAAATTGAAATTGCAATACTTTAACATGTAAGTAATGCAAATATTCAAAGTCGATGAACCATGACTGAAGGTACATGGCTAAACAATCTCCATGGAATGAGATGTGCCAATGCTAATACAACTGCATACCAAATACCATTGACTTATTATAAGTCGTTCCCTTTAAACAAACCTAAACACAAACATTAACTTGTAAACTATGTAAAAGTTTCAAAGTCAATGAACCATGATCAGGGGTGGGGCTATATAATCTCCATGGAAACGATACTTGCAAATGCCAATAAATTTGCATACCAAATATCAATGACTTAACATTAGCAGTTCATCTTACACTGATCTAATCACAAACTAATACATGTAAACTAAGCAAAAGTTTCAAAGTAAATAGACCATGACTGAGGGGCGGGTCAAATATTCTCCATGGAAATGAGATGTGCTAATGCTTATACAACTGAACACCAATTAACATTGGCCTACCACTAATGGTTCCCTTGAACTGACCTAATCACAAACTAATACATGTAAACTTAGCAAAATTTTCAAAGTCTATAGACCATGACTAAGGGGCGGAGCCAAATAATCTCCATGGAAATGAGATATGCCCATGCTTATACAACTGCATACTAAATATCATTGACCTACCACTAGTGGATCCCCATAAATTGACCTCATCACAAACTAATACATGTTAACTATGAAAAGTTTCAAAGTCAATAGACCTTGACTGAGGGGGCGGGGCCAAATAATCTCCATGGTAATGAGATGTGCCAATGCTAATACAACTGCATACCAAATATCATTGACCTACCATTAGTGGTTCACCATGAACTAGACCTAGTCACAAACTAATACATTGTTGACGCCGCCGTCGCCGACGCCGGAAACAGCATACCTATGTCTTGCTTTTTGACTCCGTCAAGGCGAGACAAAAAATGGGCAAAAATTGAGTTTTCTCCCTTTCTATTTGAGAGACCTAATTTTATTCAAAATAATATGATGTACAATACATATAATAGTTTCCAAGATATTTACCTGATAAAAGTGAAATATATCTATTTGGAAGTTTCTGAGATATTTGATAAATTAAATAAATCTATTTGGAAATTTACTATTACGTGCCAATATACCTGTGTAACAGTAATAAAAAGATTACAAAGTTACCAAAAAGGTTGAGCCGTTAGTGTTAGATGTAAAAAAAAATACTTCACAATTCTTATAGTAAGATATATCATTTGAATTATCTGAAAAGTATAACATGTTTGCATGTTTTTCTATGGGAAACTGAAGAAATCCATGTGTTTTCCCCTTCTGTAAAAGAATCTGTACAAGTTTGATTAACTTGATTTCCTCAATCCTCTAATTATACATAATATTGTGAATGATCATATATATAATGTCTTACAAGAAGGATAAGTGGTGTATCTTTTAGTGTAGATTTTTCCTTACCATTGTAATACACAAATCTGCTTAATCAATTTTTAATACCTCTTCAGCTGTGGATTCTGCCTGTTTTAAAGCTATAACAGTTATCAGTACGTTGAATATGATCTGGCCAACATCCCTCACATCTGTCTGTCCAACCTCCATCATTGTACCCATACATTTCAATAACTGTTGCTGTAGTGGAGTCTGCAAGTTCAATGATCAATTCAATTTCAGCTTATGGTAATAAAAGTCAGAAAATTTCTTTATATTATATGATTTTAAAGTTTTGAGGTGGAGAAAAAAGGATATAATCAATTATCGGTATTCCCACTGTCTGTATCACTCTGCTCAGCTCTTCATAAAATTGCATATCACAGCTTTGTGACGTCAAATACGTTGACCTGGCCTTAATAACTTTGACCTGGACATATCACCAACTTCATAATGAATGAACCAGCGTACCTCTCAGTTTGCTGGTGAAACAAAGAAAAACACTTGTCTATCATGCAAATCCAATAAATTGATTATCAGGTTGTCTGCATATTGATATAGTAAAATATTACCTGTCAACACAATATGATTGCCTTTTTGAACTGCGCTCACTCGACAAAAAAATTCAAATTGTCACTCACAGCTGATATTTTACAATATCAATATGCAGACAACCTGATAATCGGTACATATTAGCCCAGGACTGTCAATTGTCTGTCTCTTGTTTTTATGTATTCAATTGAATATATTAAGTAAAATGTGACAGTTCTTCTGTAATCGAAAAGCTTATCTAAAAAAATAGTTTTTGTGTACTAGTTTACAAGGACAACATTTTAAAGCCATAAATAATCTACAGTTTCAAAATTAGGAAAAGAAATATTAATTCAATACCTGAATAGTTAAGCATATGTCAGGATTTGCCAGAGTACAACATATGTCTGATAGATATGGCTTCAGTTTACTTCTTTCTGTTCCTTTCATGATGTGTGCTAGAATCATAAGTGAGGTATATGACTGTGTAGATTTGATATTGCCTTGTACAAGTTTCCACCAGACTTCTGGCTCCACAAAGTAACCTACAAGCTCTGCACTTCTCTGTACCTGCAAATAGATATTTATCAGCTTAAATCAAGTCTTTAAATGTTATATTATTTTACCAATTTTGTGTAATGTGTAAGATTTCCTGTTGAGGTTATGTATCAATTTTAGTTGATGCTTGATGTTACTTTATAAAATATGGATTTAATTTTATGCATTATTAAGTTATAAATTATGATTTAATATTAAACAATTAGTTTCTATTAATCTCAGAACTTCTTCAGGATTGTCAGATTATTGATACTTTACAAAAAAAATTTAATCCATTTTCAGAAGTAAAATATATATTTAAGTGCAGGTAATAGAAAAAAAAAGGAAAACGCTTACTGTTCTGCACATAAATCAAGCAAGTAATTGGTTTTCTTGTATGAGTAATTATACATTTTGTCATGGGGCCTTTCATAGCTTGCTATAAGGTATGAGTTATTCTCATTGTTGAAATTTGTGCAGTGGCCTATATTTGCTTACATCTACGTCATATGGTATCTGGTGGATAGACTTTGTCTTACTGGCTATTAAACCACATCTTCTTATTTTTATATTAAATGTAGAACTATTAGCTATAGCCATAAAACTTACATCTTTGACAACTTGTACTTCCTGGTCAGCACATGCTTTATTCATGCCAGATATCAATGGTGTCATGTGTTGTGTAATGTAATCCTCAGCATTTAGTAGTAGTACATAAAGCAGTGATGCAGATTTCAATCGGGTGGGTGCAACCCAGTCCACAATATCCCTCATTAAGCCATTGACTATCTTTGACAGATTTCTATTGACTAACACCCGACATCCAAGGTTGGGTCTCTCAACTGGAACAAATGAACACTATATATGAATACGATTCACAAAACAAAATCGTTCAATGAAAACCTGTTCTACACCAATATTTTAATTTATGATGTTGAACTCATTAATAAAATGCAAAAAATGTACAAAATGTCTTTAATAAGTTCATGATCTATCAGATATCTGACAAGGATTACATGTACACTTTCTTTTGTTTGAATTGTACAAATGAAATTTTTGAAAAAATGATAAATTTCAACACAAGCAAGTCTGATATCTGAAGCTCCTATTCAAGAATCATACAACATTTTAACAATTCAACTAGTGTTCTAGTGTTAATTAAATAATGGTGCATTATCTCATCAGTAGATTCATTTTAGGGTTATGTTCCCCCATTCGTTTTTTCAACATTGTTCAATACTAAACTTATGGTCTATTCATATTTTCTGAGTTACATTGTAGAAGTCACTGGTCTCATGGTTTTTGTGAAAGAATAAGAACACTGTATGAAACTTTATAAGAAAATTAACAGCCTTTCTCCTTGACTCTCAAATTTTAAAAAAATGGAACTGAATCAATAGATAATTACTGAATGCAATGCTACCAATGATTTCTCACATTTTTTTTTATACAGACAACTAAGACAAGCACAAATATTTTTGATTTGATTTTTGGTGTTTTAACAACCTATTTATAGTTTTTATTGGTGGAGGAGCCGGAGTGCCCGGAGAAACCACCGACCTTCGATAGGAAAACTCCTAGTCAATTAAGATTGAATCTGCACCCGCACGAGCGGGTTCGAACTCACAACCTCAGAGTTGACTGGCTAATGATTACAGTAGTAACTACTTAGACCACTCGCCACCGAGGCCCTCAAGCACAAATATCAACCTATTTATATGTAAGTTCACCTTTTGATGTGTGCTCAACTTAATTCACTGAGCACAAGACTTTTTGGATTATTAAAGGAGTTTAGCACCTTAGGTGAACAACAAACAGTAGCATAATAAACATGTGAGAAATCTACATTCAAAATATTATAACAAAGATCACTCATATAGTCTGTGCCTTTTTTGTCTAGACTTGACACAAAATCCCATTTTCTATTTAATGCCATAAAATAATAAATATAATTGCTGCTCATCATGTTTTCTTACAGTATATGTACAAAATGTATTTGCTATGTTGATAATATGAGGCAGTTGCCACCTGGTGAGCTTCAGAAGGTTATTTATTGGCTTTTAAAAAGTGGATTTTTTTGTACGAATTTGCAGGACATCATCTGCTCTTTTTTTTTTGGTGTAATCAATTACAAGAGGAGGGGAATAATATGCTCCTTTATGATGTTTAACTTAAAATAAATAACTTAAAAAACTGAAAGTTTTATTGACGATATGTTGTTGAAGGTTATTTTAGGCCATAGTATAGAGACCCATCTCTACTCTTGTACCAATAATGCTCCATCCAGGAGCATATCATTGCACTTTGAAATTTTGTAATACCTAGCCTTGGAAAAGGGCTATACATTTGTAAACCTTATATATAATATGTTATACTAACCATTTGGAGGATAATGACTTGGAGCTTCTTTTTCAAAATCAAGTTTGTCTTTGAAGTCACTTTCATTTTCTTTTTCATATTTTAAACCTGAAAGACATTAAAACATGGGTACAGAATATAAATTATTTGTTAGAATTATCATGACAGTTACAAATTGTTATATATTCAAAGGAATGTCTATAACAAAATATAAACATTCTTAATTTATTAGAGAAACATGTTAACATTCAACTGTTCAAAAAATTATAATTACTGCCCATTCAATGAAGGTATATTTAGATAAAAAAATTAATTCAATCGTTCTTTGCCTTTATCATGAACATTTATTGAAATGTGTTTACTGGTACTCACCTACATCATACCACAATGAGTCTGCCACTTCCTGAATCTCAGGCTGACTATCTGATATACCAGTCAACAACAGTGGCATTAACTTATGATGAAATGAGTACCTATCTGGCAAATCTAATAACCAATGGCCTGTTACCATAACAACAGCTTTTCTAACAGCAGGGGAATCATCAAATAATCTTTGGGCAAAATGAGACACAATTGTGTCCACTGCTTTACCATTACCATACTGAATAACATCACCTGTAAAACAGATGAGAATATAATAAACAACTGTGTATTCATGTACTGTGAACTACACCTAGTCCAAATGGGCTTCTCTTGACTGTTTAACATTTTTCTATTGTTATTCTTCAAAGGCTCTTGTAAGACTGCATTTGGATAAATGAGAACATTGTTGAGTCACCCTACAGGAAGGCTGAAAGTACATTTACATGTACAAGCAACAAAATTGTGCAAGAGTGACTAAAAAGATACTTACATTTTTGTACATTGAGGGAAATGTCATGTACAAAAATCATAGGTGAATACTCAAGCTTCCCACCCTCAGACATTCCAAATTGAAAGTTGATATGATAGAAGTCTACAAGCTAGTGGCCACTGATTTATTATTATTTGAGATGTACAGCACAAACAAGACAACAGGAGGTCATTCACTGAAGCTAACAAAACAACAAAAATGTCTAGATCTCAGGAAGTACGTATTTTTTCACCAACAGTGTTATGACACCTCCCTATGGGACAGCCTATAATTATAAGATATGGTATGATTGCCAATGAGAAAATTCTCCACCATAGACCAAAGAGGTAGAAGCTTTAAATATACAACAATATATTTTATTTTGTACCTGAAGAATTTATCTCAGCAAAACTCTTTTTGACTTTGAGACAGAATATAAAATTTTAACAAAAGTCAGAAAGTGACAATCAACTACAGTAACAATGAAGTAGAGTTTGTACTGGCCATGCTGGCACAACAGTACATGTATTATCCAATATTTGGATTTTACACCAATAAAATGATTTGATTTGATTTATTTGTAATATATAGCATTCTGAAGATCCATAGGTAGGTTGGTAGGTACATAGATATAAGAAGATGTACTGTGGTATGAGTGCCAATGAGACAACTCTCCATCCAAGTCAAAATTTATAAAAGTATACATATATTCACGGATCTGCTGTAGTTGGTGATCATATACACCTTATTGTCCTTCAATACTGGTATAAAACTTTTGATCAGTATTGTAACTTTTGAAAACAACAGACCAAAACACAACTGATATACCAGTATTGAAGTGAATTGTTGACTATACTTCAAGTTCAAATAAAATTGTATAATGAACAAGAGTACATCATGAAATGTCTTGCATTCTTTACTAACCATTGATTTTATGTTGATAGTCCTAAATATAAAGCTTTACTCAAGTAACACATAAACTTAACATGATCCAAGAAAATGAGGTCAAGGTCAGATGAACCTACCGAAAATGGACATGTATACCTTAGAATCATTCAATAAACCAAACATAGTTGACCTATTGCTTATAGTTTCTAAGAAACAATCTTAAACAAGAAAACTTAACATTGACCAATGAACCATGAAAATGAGGTCAAGGTCAGATGAACCATGCAAGACAGACATGTACACCTTACAATCAATGTATGTGCATTAAATATAGTTGACCTATTGCTTATAGTATCTAAGAAACAAACTTAACCAGGAAAACTTAACATTGACCAATGAACCATGAAAATGAGGTCAAGGTCAGATGATACCTGCCAGACAGACATATACACCTTACAATCCTTCCATACAACAAATATAGTTGATCTATTGCTTATAGTTGAAGAAAAACAGACCAAAACACAAAAACTTAACACTAAGAAATGAATCGTGAAAATGAGGTCAAGGTCAAATAAAATATGCGAGACTGACATGTACATCATAAAATATTTCCATACACCAAATATAGTTGACCTATTGCATATAGTATTAGAAAAAAAGACCGAAACTCAAAAACTTAACTTTGACCACTGAACCATGAAAATGAGGTCAAGGTCAGATGACACCTACCAATTGGACATGTACACCTTACAATCATTCTATATACCAAATATAGTAGACCTACTGCTTATAGTATCTGATATATGGACTTGACCACGAAAACTTAACCTTGTTCACTGATCCATGAAATGAGGTCGAGGTCAAATGAAAATTGTCTGACGGGCATGAAGACCTTGCAAGGTACGCACATATTAAATATAGTTATCCTATTACTCATAATAAGAAAGAAATTAACATTACAAAAAATGTTGACTTTTTTTTTCAAGTAGTCACTGAACCATGAAAATGAGGTCAAGGACAATGGACATATGACAGACGGAAACTTTGTAAGAAAAGGCATCTATATACAAAGTATGAAGCATCCAGGTCTTCTAGCTTCTAAAATATAAACCTTTTAAGAAGTTAGCTAACGCCGCCACCGCTGTATCACTATCCCTATGTCGAGCTTTCTGCGACAAAAGTCGCAGGCTCGACAAAAACTTAACACTGAGAAATGAACCGTGAAAATAAGGTCAAGGTCAAATAAAACCTGCGAGACTGACATGTACATCATAAAATATTTCCATACACCAAATATAGTTGACCTATTGCATATAGTATTAGGAAAAAAGACCGAAACTCAAAAACTTAACTTTGACCACTGAACCATGAAAATGAGGTCAAGGTCAGATGACACCTACCAGTTGGACATGTACACCTTACAATCATTCCATATACCAAATATAGTAGACCTACTAATTATAGTATCTGATATATGGACTTGACCACTAAAACTTAACCTTGTTCACTGATCCATGAAATGAGGTCGAGGTCAAATGAAAATTGTCTGACGGGCATGAGGAACTTGCAAGGTAAGCACATACTAAATATAGTTATCCTATTACTCATAATAAGAAAGAAATTAACATTACAAAAAAATGTTGACTTTTTTTTCAAGTAGTCACTGACCCATGTAAATGAGGTCAAGGACAATGGACATATGACAGACAGAAACTTCGTAACATAAGGCATCTATATACAAAGTATGAAGCATCCAGGTCTTCTAGCTTCTAAAATATAAAGCTTTTAAGAAGTTACGTAAAGCTGCCGCTGCCGTAGCTGCTGCTGTCGCCGCCAGATCACTATCCCTATGTCGAGCTTTCTGCGACAAAAGTCGCAGGCTCAACAAAAGTGGATTTTAAGTAAAATTAGATATTGAAGATCAAAGGGAGATTAAATGAACTCAAAAAGTTTAAAGAGGATAATCGTGAAATCAATTAACAACCAGTTAAAAATAATTACTATACTTGTACAAATAAACAAAAGATTATTGTAATTAACTCATATTATTCAAATTAAACAATTGTTAATTATATAAAATAATTGCTAATAATTTTATGATATTTCTATATTTTATTTAATTCAATTTAGATAAAATTAAATAAAAGCTTATTTTACCTGAGTTATTATCTAATAAATTCAAGCAAATTATAACACTCTTAACACTGTAAATTCAGCATTTACATGTATGCCATGTATATTTTTTACAGATATTTCAATACATGTATACTAAGATCATATGCATTTGTTGGTCTTTATTTTCTTATTAATCTTTCACAATAAAAGATATCAATATCCATTAAACATAAAAGTTGCTTAATAGGGGAACCTAACTAGTTTGTCTACATGAATGTTAAGGGTAGTTAAAGCAGTTGATTCAGAACCATGGGCAATACAATTTGTAGCAGATATATCTACTGCCTACTGGTACAAATACTAATACTAGACAAGCACTCCAACAGTAAGAGAGCTGTTCAGGTGCTATCTGAACAAGAGGCTCTCAAGAGCCTGTATGGCTCACCTGTAATTTTTTGCTTAAATCTTTCATCAATGATAATTTTTGCTTTTCAATATATATTAATGATTGGCTTAAAAATTCCATTTAAATGTTCTTTGTATTTGTCATATTTTCTTCATAAGCAAAAAAAATGCATTTTACCCCTATGTTCCATTTTAGCCATAGTGGCTATGTTTCTTGACATACAAGAAAATAAAATACAAAATTTATACTAGATACTCTGAAACTCATTTAGCCCATGTTTGGCTGAAATTGATTCAGCAGTTTCAAGGAGAAGATTTTATAAAGTAAGCAAACTAGATGAACAAATTGTGAAAAATTGTCTTTAAAGGGCAATAACTCCTTAAGGACACATTTGACAATTTGGGTCATATTAACTTATTTGTAGATCTTACTTTGCTGAACATTTTTGCTGTTTACAGTTTATCTTTATCATATTAATATTCAAGATAATAACCAAAAACTGCAAAATTCCTTAAAATCACCAATTTAGTGGCAGCAACCCAACAATGGACTGTTAGATTCATCTGAAAATTTCATGGCTGATAGAACTTTGCCTAATGAACATTTTAACCTCTCATCAGATTTGCTCTAATTGCTTATATATATAATTAAGTGTTTGAGATATAAGACAAAAACTGCATTTTACTCCTGTGTTCTAATTTTAGCCATGGTGGCCATGTTTTTTGATGAAACAGAAAACAAAACACAAACTTTATTATAGATGCCCTAAGGATTATTCAGCTTCAGTTTGGTTGGAATTGGTTCAGTAGTTTCAAAGGAGAAGATTTTTTAAAGTTAGAAAACATGATAAACAAATTGTGTAAAATTGTCCTCAAAGGGCAATACTCCTTAAGGGGTCAACTGACAATTTTGGTCATATAAACTTATTTGTAGATCTTACTTTGCTGAACATATTTGCTGTTTACAGTTTATTTTTATCATTAATACTACATGTATTCAAGATAATAACCAAAAACTGCAAAATTTCCTTAAAATTACCAATTTAGTGGCAGCAACCCAACAATGGGTTATCAGATTCATCTGAAAATTTCAGGGCTGATAGAACTTCACCTAATGAACACTTTTACCCCTGTCAGATTTGTTCTAACTCCTTTGGTTTTTTAGATACAAGCCAAAAACCGCATTTTACCCCTACGTTCTATTTTTAGCCATGGTGGCCATGTTTTTTGATGAAACAGAAAACAAAACACAAACTTTATTATAGATGCCCTAAGGATTATTCAGCTTCAGTTTGGTTGGAATTGGTTCAGTGGTTTCAGAGGAGAAGATTTTTTAAAGTTAGAAAACATGATAAACAAATCGTGTAAAATTGTCCTTAAAGGGCAATAACTCTTTAAGGGGTCAATTGACAATTTTGGTTATATAAACTTAGATGTAGATCTTACTTTGCTGAACATATTTGCTGGTTACAGTTTATCTTTATCATTAATACTATTCAAGATAATAACCAAAAACTGCAAAATTTCCTTAAAATTACCAATTTAGTGGCAGCAACCCAACAATGGGTTATAAGATTCATCTGAAAATTTCAGGGCTGATACTACTTTACCTAATGAACACTTTTACCCCATGTCAGATTTGCTCTAACTGCTTTGGTTTTTGAGATATAAGCCAAAAACTGCATTTTACCCCTATGTTCTATTTTTAGCCATGACAGCCATGTTTTTTGACGAAACTGAAAATAAAACAAAAACTTTATTCTAGATACCCTAAGGATCATTCAGCTTAAGTTTGGTTGGAACTGATTCAAAAGTTTCAGAGGAGAAGATGTTTGAAATAGTTTACACCAGATGGATGACGACGACAGACGCCAAGTGATGGCTAAAGCTCACCGTTCCTTTGGAACTGGGGCTAAAAACTTGTAATCTAGTAAGCGTAAGAGAAAGTCCACAGAGACTGAATACCTAAATATCAATATAGGAAGTGTGGGGGGAGGGGTTGCAGAAATGCCATCTGAAGAAGAAATAAACAATACCAATGCTGATGATACAGAAGCTATAACATGTATAACAGCAATGTCAATATAAAATTCACTAAAATATACTGTGAGTCTTGGAAAGAGATAGCTGAAAGAAAACATAGAAGAAAGTAAAGAGTTTGTTAAAATGCTGAGACAGTACAGTTCCCTTAAGAAAAAAACACCAGAAGATTTAAAACTTTCTTTGATGACAATCGCAGTGTATCATTCCTTATAAAATTGTTATGTCATATGTTAATTTCATTATGCATATATACATGTATGTGACACCTTAATAAAAGATTAATTACCTATATGTATTGTTTATTTAAAAAAAAAAAAAAAAACACAATACTGGTACAATACTGGAATACAATACTAGTACAAAAATTTTATACCAGTATTGTGCGCAATACTAGTATACCAGTATTGCATTCACCAGCTACAGGAGATCCCCACTGTGCACTTACATTTTTAAGAACAAATACATACCGATTGTTTGAATGACAAGTGTTCTAACTTTTGAATGTTGATGAGTTATGGACATCAACAGTGGTTTGATTAAAGATTCAGACTGCATATGAAAATATTCTGGTACTGATTTTGCTATGGCAGATGAACATCGACAGCTTTCCTTCTTTACTTCAGGGTATGCATCTATTAAAGTTCTTTGTAAGATCTTTATAAAGTCATCTAAGTACACATGAATATCTTTTCTAGAAAATTCTACAATTTCCGAGCAGAATTCCACTAACAACAATCTCAATTCTTCTGAAGGTTCTGTGATGTCTTGTTGGCCTAATCTTTGTACAAGCACTGGCATAATGTATGGTAAATTTCTCACTGGTTTTTCAATAACTTTGCAGTAATCTTTTACTGTACTTATTGCCAGGCTTCTGCATTTTTCAACTGGATCTGAAAAAGCTTTCAACAATGGTTTAATGATTTCGCTTAATATATGAGTCAATTCCGACTCTTGCAACGATGGTTTTCTATCCAAAGTGTCCTTCCTAATCCCTTCTAAAGCTTTCTTCCTGGTATTTCTGTTATCTTCTGTCAGACAATTGATATGCCTTGCAATTCCTTGCAGAGTGGCATTGGAATTTTGGTCCAGGCTCGCCATGTTGTTGATCGCAACGCCTCGATTTGGATTCCCTTTGATAAAGGAAAAAAAGTCAGAGAAGTAACGAAAGGTCTTTCAAAAATGCTACAAAATGGAATCATCTTTTCGTATTTACTTGGTCATTATTACAAATATCATCAATTTGAATTTATCTTATTATCCTCAAAATATTGAAATATATTTTTTGAAATAGTTTATTCCATTTTAAGGATTATTGAATTGCTTTTTTTTTCATTTTGTGATCAGATTTAGTAGCTGTGTTTTAGAGTGGGAAAATTAACACGAGAAATGCGAAAGCTCGCACTGGTTCCGGTTTGCAACCAAAGAAAACAAGTCAAAACACAAAAACATGAAAAAATATCATTTAGACCAGTAATATAACAGAAATAGTTAATTTTCAGTCAAACATATTAAAAGTTATAGTTTAGAAAAAATAAATAAGCCATGGCGACGAAAAGAATAGAAATTAACTTAATGCAACTTTTGCATTGGGGTCCAATAATAGCTTTATCAGTTATTTTCATGATATCAGCAGCCTCTGTGAGAAACACTTTGATGTGGTGGCCAATTTTTACATTAGGAGGAGTGATAAATCTGATGATATTTCTACTCTGGAATGTTTTGACGCTGTATAACTATCTTTTAGCAGCATTCAAAGGACCAGGATTTGTCCCTTTAGGATGGGAACCAGTAAGTTTAATTGAAATAACCATACTCTAGGCATATTGGGAAACCTATAGCAGCTTTGAAGTACATATTTGTATACTGCTCCTGAACAAAATGACATATTTTCTGTGAAACTTTCACACAATCTTACTTGCATGAATTAGCATGTTTAGTATTGCACTTTCTATTTCATTTCTTCATCTGAATGATTTTTGGGGTTTACCATGTTTACTTTGACTGGTATATGTGTTTTTGTTGCTTGCGCTGTGTGTTATTACTGGACATATATAAAAATCTTTTTAAAAGTATTAAATAAATACTGATAATGAAATTGCTAGATGCTAAATTACCTAAATGTCAATAGAGACGTAGAAAAACAATGGAAACAAACACAAAAAATAAATCTGGTTTTTATATTTAATCTATTAATCATAAGTAATAACAATGATATATGTACAAACACATTTTATAAGTTACATTGATGTCGCCAATGTTAGTTTTTTAAACAAAATCATGCCCATTTGTTGTCACTTCTGATTGTTCAATTCAGAGAAGCTGCCTAGTCTCCAGAAAGTGAACAAAATCATTCATCAACAAATGATTTATTAATTTGATTTATTTGATTTGCAAGATTCAAGATTCAGTTTTGGATAATTGTATAGTCTTCTCATTTATTAAGGGCTTATCTTTTATTTCTAATCTATATACGTAAGTAAATAGTTTATTAACATGTCACATATTGATTGACATAAAATAAGCAATATTTTATAAAATATATATACTTCCAGCAATTAATATCCAGCCATAAAACAACTTATGAGACCCTATATATAAAACTGTTAAAATTCTTTAGAATTTCAAATCTATCACTTAAAACATACAAGTCTCAAAATTGGCAATTAAAATTACAATTCAGTATATTCAAGTAATTATTATTTCTATATTTCTAATATCGTCTAATATATATCTTTATTCAATACCATCATATTTATGTGTAAACAATGACCTTAAGTTTAGAAAGACTGAACTTTGATTACAATATTATTATTAAATTTTAGAATATATTTCACCATGAAACCAGATTAAAAATTTACAACACATGACATAATCTTTTTAAAAAAAAAACTTTGATTTGGGTAATTATACATTTTATATTAAACTACCTCAGTGGTCATGTGGTAGCATATTCACCTCAAGTATGTGCAGTTGTTGGTTCGAACCCCGGCCTGGTAAAACCAAACATAAAGACTGGTATTTGCTGCTTCTCCACTAAGTATGCTGCATAAGAGCAAAGACTGGTAAGCTCTTAGTCCAAATAATGTGTCACAGTAGCATCGGTAGGGTGACATGTCTTCCTGTGGTCTTTTACCTTGTTAACTAGCACATAAAAATCTGGCTCAGCTTGTTGGTCTAGTACAAAGCAGGGTAAATATTCATCTAACATTAACATTTTCTCAACCTGAATATGCATTTAATTTGCTGCTTGACATTAAACAGCCATCCATTATCATCATCATCATTTTGCACTAAAAAATAAACCAGATTTATGATTTAAGAAAATAAGAGCAAAATGAATAACCTTTTGGGGCAAATTGACCAAGGGCGAAAAGGAAAGGACCTTTTACTTTTTGGCATTATATTGCCTTTTTTTTTTTTTTTTATCAGTACGCTACCGTACTCATAAATATCCACTTCTCATAAACTTTTGATTAGAATTTAAAGGAACTTTCTTAGAATGTTCACAATATAAATATCTTCCTAAACACTGAGTAGAATTAATTGAAACTTTCTCAGAATCTGAACCATATAATGCCATTGTGCACGTCTTATTTAGTTTTTATCGACCGCAAAAATTTTTGTGGTCGTATATTGGTATAACGTTAGCGTCGTCGTCGTCGTTATCGTCGTCGCCGCTGCCGTCCGGCGGCGTCGTCGTCGTCGTCGTCCGAAGACACATTGGTTTTCGCACTCTAACTTTAGTTTAAGTAAATGGATCTCTAGGAAATTTTACCATAAGGTTCAATACCACAAAGGAAGGTTGGGATTGATTTTGGGGTTATGGTTCCAACAGTTAAGGAATTAGGGCCAAAATAAGCATTTTGTAACTTCCAAACAATAACTTGTGTGTAAGTGTATGGATCTCTCTGACATTGTACCACAAGGTTCAATATCACAAAAGGAATGCTGGGATTGATTTTGGGGGTAATTGCCTCAAAATTTTAGGAATTAGGGGCCAAAAAAGGGGCAAAAAATAAGCATTTTTCTAGTTTCAGGACAATAACTTGTGTGTAAGTGTATGGATCTTTCTGAAATTGTACTCCAAGGTTCCATATCACAAAGGGAAAGCTGGAATTGAGTTTGGGGGTAATTGCCTAAACGTTTAGGAATTAGGGGCCAAAAGGGGCCAAAATAAGCATTTTCTAGTTTCCAGACAATAACTTGTGTTTAAGTGTATGGATCTCTCTGAAATTGTACTGCAAGGTACCATACCTCATTGAAGGCTGGGATTGAGTTTGGGGTGATGAATCATAAGGGGTTCAAAAATTGGGGGATTTTTTTCCTTTTTCTTCCCTTTTTCCTTTTTTTTTTTAAAATTTTCCATTTTAAGTTGGTTATTTCTGATTTATATTTAAAAGCAAATAATAATGATATGGCAGGAGATACACACCAAACAGGATGTGTAAATTATTATATACATATGTAATAAGTATTGTGCAATAGCAAGAAATTTTCAATTGCACAGTATTGCGCAATAGCAAGAAATCTTCAATTGCACAGTATTGCACAATAGCAAGAAATATCCAATAGCACAATATTGCACAATAGGAAGAAATTGTCAATTGTACAGTATTGCACAATAGCAAGAAATATTCAATTGCACAGTATTGCGCAATTGCAAGAAATATTCAATTGCACAGTATTGTGCAAAAGAAGATACTTTGTATAAATTGCTGATTTCTTGACCAATTTCAATGGGGTTTTATTCTTGAATTCTTGGGGTTCTTTAATATGCTGAATCTAACCGTGTAGTAAGTTTTTGGATTTTGGGCCCGTTTTAAATTGGTCCACATTGAGGTCCAAAGGGTCCAAAATTAAACTTTGTTTGATTTCTTGAATATATGGGGTTCTTTGATATGCTGAATCTAACCATGTATTTAGATTTTTGATTTTGGGCCCCGATATCAACTTTGTCCACATTGAGGTCAAAAGGGTCCAAAATTAAACTTTGTTTGATTTCAACAAAATTGAATATATGGGGTTCTTTGATATGCTGAATCTAACCGTGTATTTAGATTCTTAATTTTTGGTCCTGTTTTCAAATTGGTCTACATTAAGGTCCAAAGGGTCGAAAATTAAACTTAGTTTGATTTTAACAAAATTGAATTCTTAGGGTTCTTTGATATGCTGAATCTAATCATGTATTTAGATTTTTGATTATGGGCCCAGTTTTCAAGTTGGTCCAAATTGGGGTCCAAAATTAAACTTTGTTTGATTTCAACAAAATTGAATATATGGGGTTCTTTGATATGCTGAATCTAACCATGTATTTAGATTCTTAATTTTGGTCCTGTTTTCAAATTGGTCTACATTAAGGTCTAAAGGGTCCAAAATTAAACTTAATTTGATTTTAACAAAATTGAATTCTTAGGGTTCTTTGATATGCTGAATCTAAACATGTCTTTAAATTTTGATTATGGGCCCAGTTTTCAAGTTGGTCCAAATTGGGGTCCAAAATTAAACTTTGTTTGATTTCAACAAAATTGAAATATATGGGGTTCTTTGATATGCTGAATCTAACCATGTATTTAGATTCTTAATTTTGGTCCTGTTTTCAAGTTGGTCTACATTAAGGTCCAAAGGGTCCAAAATTAAACTTAATTTGATTTTAACAAAATTGAATTCTTAGGGTTATTTGATATGCTGAATCTAAACATGTCTTTAAATTTTTGATTATGGGCCCAGTTTTCAAGTTGGTCCAAATCGGGTCCAAAATTAAACTTTGTTTGATTTCAACAAAAATTGAATATATGGGGTTCTTTGATATGCTGAATCTAACCATGTATTTAGATTCTTAATTTTTGGTCCTGTTTTCAAATTGGTCTACATTAAGGTCTAAAGGGTCCAAAATTAAACTTAATTTGATTTTAACAAAATTGAATTCTTAGGGTTCTTTGATATGCTGAATCTAAACATGTCTTTAAATTTTTGATTATGGGCCCAGTTTTCAAGTTGGTCCAAATTGGGGTCCAAAATTAAACTTTGTTTGATTTCAACAAAATTGAAATATATGGGGTTCTTTGATATGCTGAATCTAACCATGTATTTAGATTCTTAATTTTTGGTCCTGTTTTCAAGTTGGTCTACATTAAGGTCCAAAGGGTCCAAAATTAAACTTAATTTGATTTTAACAAAATTGAATTCTTAGGGTTATTTGATATGCTGAATCTAATGTCTTTAAATTTTTGATTATGGGCCCAGTTTTCAAGTTGGTCCAAATCGGGGTCCAAAATTAAACTTTGTTTGATTTCAACAAAATTGAATATATTCTTTGATATGCTGAATCTAACCATGTATTTAGATTTTTGATTTTTGGGCCCGTTATCAACTTTGTCCACATTGAGGTCAAAAGGGTCCAAAATTAAACTTTGTTTGATTTCATCAAAATTGAACTCTTAGGGTTCTTTGATATGCTGAATCTAACCATGTATTTAGATTTTGGATATTGGACCATAGTAGGTGAATGTCCAATTTAAAATTTTTAAGTTCTTAGACCACATTCATTCTGTGTCAGAAACCTATGCTGTGTCAAATATTTAATCACAATCCAAATTCAGAGCTGTATCAAGCTTGAATGTTGTGTCCATACTTGCCCCAACTGTTCAGGGTTCGACCTCTGCGGTCGTATCAAGCTGCGCCCTCATGGAGCATTTTATTTGATCTGAAATAATTTTTTGGGGTTTTCCTAAGCAAATCAAAGACTTTGCCATTACTTTGTGTGGTGATGCAAGGGGTACCATTTTGTTAGTTTGCTTACAGTATCTCAAGTTTCATTTGTTAAAAGAACAGATTTCTGATTACAATGCTAACTTCCTTTCCATAAGGATCTGTTTACCCTTCTGGCATACCTGGGATCATCCCCGGTTTTTGATGGGGTTTGTCTTGCTCAGTCTTTAGTTTTCTATGTTGTGATTTTTGTACTGTAGTTTGTCTTATTGTCGTTTTACCATTTTTTGCCATGACATTGTCAGTTTGTTTTCAAATTATGAGTATGAATATCCCTTTGGTATCTTTCACCTCTTTTTTACTACCTTTCTACAGTATAAGGAAAAAGACAACACTGCATGTAATCCCTTTATTTATTTTACACACAAGGTGCATATTTTGTTATGCCATCTACGAAAAAGTTCAGGTTGTATACAGGAATCATGTTTGTCCTTTCAAATTGTGTTTGGCTGATTACTTTTGACTGCTTTAAAAGATAAAAATAATCCTTAGCATTATTGTATCCCACTACCACGAGAGTGTGTCATGAGTAAGGTAAAATGTCTGTCTGCATGATCAAGGCCATTAAACTCAGTTCAAATTAACATACCTCTCCAAATATATGAAGTGGTGTCCAGTTTATAGTATTTGAATGCCTAGAATGATAGTAATAATATTCTGTGTTATTGTTGTCCAATATCAGAGGCTAAGTTGCAAGTAAGTTGGTAGTCTGAAAGGTCTAGGCCACAATCTTGGTTTTACTTTTTGGTCTTTGCATATCCCTTATTTACAAATATAGAAATGCTGGGTAGCCAATTTAGAACAGTTAATTCCCTTTGCATATACAAATTTTATTTATTCAGAAGAGTTACATTTACCTTTATCATTTTTATTGTCTCGCCTGTGACGAAAGTCGCAGTATGCAAGACGTAAGTATTACTATCCGGCGGCAGCGGCGTAAACTATTTGTATAAAGCTTTATATTTGAGAAGGTAGAAGACCTGGATGCTTCATACCTTCTATGCAGATACCTTATGTTACGACATTTCCGTCTGTCATATGCCCATTGTCCTTGACCTCATTTTCATGGTTCAGTGACTGCTTAAAAAAAAAATTACAGTTTTTTTGTCATGTGAATTTCTCACTTATTATGAGTAATAGGATAACTGTATTTGATATATGGGTTCCTTGCAACATCTACATGTCCGTCAGACAGGGTTAACCTGACCTCGACCTCAATTTATGGATCAGTGATTAAAGTTACGTGATTAGGTCCGTTTCTCAGATACTACAAACAGCAGGTCATCTATATGTGGTGTATGGAATGATTGTAAGGGGTACATGTCAGACTGGCAGGTTCCATCTGACCTTGACCTCGTTTTCAAGGTTCATTGGTCATTGTTAATTTTTAGTGTTTTGGTCTGTTTTTCAAGTACTGTAAGCAATAGGTCAACTTTATTTGGTGTATGGAATGATTGTTAGGTGTACATGTCTGTCTAGCTGTGTCATCTGACCTTGACCTCATTTTAATGGTTCATTGGTCAATGTTAGGTTTTTGTGTTTTGGTCTGTTTTTCAAGTACTATAAGCAATAGGTCAACTATATTTGGTGTATGGAATGATTGTAAGGTGTACATGTCTGTCTAGCCAGTATCATCTGACCTTGACCTTATTTTCATGGTTCATTGGTTAACATTAAGTTTTTGTGTTTTTTGGTCTGTTTTTCGATTACCATAACCAATGGGTCAACTATATTTGGTGTATGGAATAATTGTAAGGTGTACATGTCTGTGTGACAGTTTTTATCTGACCTTGACCTCATTGTCAAGGATCTTTAAGAATGTTAAGCTTATGTGGTACTTGAAGTAAAACCTTTATCTTCAAGACTTTCAACATAAAATCAATGGTCAGAAAAACAGGCAAGACATTTCAACGTGTGCACTCTTGTTATATTAGTCACATCACTTCGATGTATCATCCTATTTTATTAGATTCCAGGATACTGCTTTATATTAGATATTTTTGATATATAAATGTGTAGTATATCAACTTAAATAACAATTAACCAATTTTCAGTAACTAATATTTGTAATTGATATGACTACATGTCTATTTTTACCACAAAACACAGATCAAGTTCGAATTTTGGTGGCGTCACTTTAACCGTTCTAGAGTTATGCCCCTTTATAAATGGAAAAATTGCAAAATCTTTAGTTTCCGTTCTCTAACTTAAGTTTTCCTCAACCAAATGTTATGAAACTTACACACAATGCTTATTACTACTAAATACAGATCAAGTTTGAATTTTGGTAGCATCACTCTAATAACCATTCTATAGTTATGCCCCTTTATAAATGGAAAAATTGCTAAATTTTTAGTTTCTGTTCTCTAATTTAAGTTTGCCTCAACCAAATGTTATGAAACTTATACACAATGCTTATTACCACAAAACACAGATCGAGTTTGAATTTTGTTTTATTATATTCAGATGCAGTTCAATGATATCTAAATGTTTGTGATATTTCATAAAACTCTGAAATACCTCCAAATTACATAACCTTCATCTTAAGGTGGTACATAACACTATACAGGGAGATAACTCTGTAAAAATCAGCTAAACGTTTAATCGCGTTCTAATGTTAAGGAAATATTAAGCTTCTCAATTATCAAAATTAGGGTTTGTCAAACTGTTATATATGCAATGAAATTTTCCGATAAAGTGTTTGGTTCAAGTTATTTGAATTTTTTATATTTTTGTCAAAGGGTCAAAGTAAATATTTTGTCAAAATTTTATGGAATACAACGAGCCAAATTAATTGTAGTCAAGGTGTTTGGTATCACCTTAAGTCAATTTTTGAAATGCATCTCAAGAAAGCAGCGTATTTCCACTTTCATATAGCAACATAGACATACTTTAATATAACACAGTCAAAGGGAGACAAGTCTGGTTTTTTCGGTTCAGTGTTAAATGAGACAAAATTAATACAGAGAATATGTAATTGATGGTGTATTTTATTTGTTGTTTTCTTATATTTAAAACTATATTTTTAAGCAGGTATCATAGGTTATTAAAAAACCATGTCATATAGCATTGAGTAATACTGTTCATGTACATACATCAATTATGAAATAGCGTAAATGTGTGAAAAAAGTGTAATAAATTTTATTTCCCACTTGTTTGTTAGATAAACCTTGAAGTCAGTAATAGGAGTGACGATCTAGTTATCCAACAGTTATTATACATTAGTTAGTCTGTCTGATCATGGAAGTATCAATATAATACTTCCATGGTCTGATAATGTAATATACATGAATAACAAAAGATTACAACTGTCTAACCAGTATGACCAATTAGATTCATGTATTTTTCAAAGCCTAATAATCAGCAACTTTTTTTTATTTATGTTTTTATATAAACAAAAAAACTTTTTGTTTGCAGGAAGAAGAAGAAGTTAAACAATATTTACAATATTGCAATCTGTGTGAAGGATACAAAAGTCCTAGATCACATCACTGCAGGAAATGTGACAGGTAAAAACAAACACAGATAAAGGTCATGTAGGTCAAATAACAGTACATGTTTTGGGTTTTGAAAGTCAATAAACTTTGTAAACAAATTATGTCATAAAAGAATAATACAAACCATTAAAAAAGAGTAATATAGAAATGGACAAATATTGGTCTTTTAAACTATTTATGTAACATTTCCATTTTTATTGAAATGTTCTACCTTTACACTATGATAAAAAAAAAAGTCAAGGAACTGCTGGAATGTTAGCTGTGGAACCTTAGCTCTTATGGTCCTTATGTAATTTTTTATACAACCGTGTTTGTATATTGCTATCATGTCGTCGTCCTTGTCGTCGTCTGAAGACATTTGGTTTCCAGACAATAACTTTAGTATAGGTGAATGGATCTCTATGAAATTTAATCACAAGGTTCAATAGCACAAAAGGAAGATTGGGATAGATTTTGGGGGTTATGGTCCCAACTATTTAGGAATTAGGGGTCAAAAAGGGGCCAAAAAAGACATTTTTCTAGTTTCCGGACAATTACTTGTGTATAAGTGTATGGATCTCTATGAAATTGTACCACAAGGTTCCATACCACAAAGGGAAGGTTGGGATTGACTTTGGGGGTTATGGCCCAAATCGTTCAGGAATTAAGGGCAAAAAAAGGGGGGAAAACAAGGTTTTTCTGGTTAATGGACAATTACTTAAGTATTAGTCTATTGATCTCTATGAAATTGAAACACAAGGTTCCATACCACAAAGGAAAGGTTGGGTTTGACTTTGGGGGTTATGGCTCAAACCGTTCAGGAATAAGGGGAAAAAAGGGTGGGGGAGGAACAAGGTTTTTTTTCTGGTTTTCCGAACAAATTCTTAAGTATAAGTCAGTGGATCTCAGGGTTGGCAAAAACCCGGGTTTTACAAGTATTGCCCAGCCCAGTGGGAAATACTGGGAAAATCCTGGTTTCACTGGGTTTTACTGGGTAATATGAAATACTGGCCTACATTTTAAAGAGGATTAATCACAAATGCAATACATTAAAGATTATTATATTATAAAAATAAGATATATATTTTAATCTATAAGTTCATTTGTTTGAGACTCTTAATATTAACTAATTTTAAGAATTAACAATTATATGTAAGCGAAATTACTTTTAAACATTTTTTTTTCATTACTAAAAATGTCATGAATGTTTACATAGAGAATATCTGCTCGAGGGATTATATTGGTTGAGGGTTGATACGGTGTGTGATATTGAAAAAGCCATATCATATACACTTTATTATATACATATACCTCACGTAGATGTTTTTATGTGACATGACGTCATACAGATAAGGAGGTTTGAAATGACGTCATACAGATTATAGGTTTGACATGACGTCATACAGATTAGGGGTTTGATGAAAGCCTTTGCAACAGTGACTGCAATCGATGACGTGACGTCATACAGATTAAAGGTGTGATAAAGCCTTTACAACCGTGCTGATATCGATATCATCACGGGTGGCTGATACAGCATGCTTGCCAATGATTGTATTACACATACAATTTATCTGTATTTACTACTAAGTATATAATAATAAGTTTTATCATATGTTTATGTACATCACTAATTAATAAGTAATTATTCAGATTATAACACAGATGTGTTTATATAACAATAACCCGCCTTTTGGTTTCTATAAGTGTCCATGGCCTGTCCCCTTAGGGTGTTTATTTAGCAATATGATTGTAAAACAATTAAAATTTATAATTCACGTAAACACTGCATTAAAATGCATTTTTTTTCAAAGTTTCAAATTGGATTATTGAAACAAAGCTTGGAAATTAACTAGGTATCCTGAAATGTGCAAAGCTTGTATTCTGTATACATAGAATTAGTGGAGAAAAGGAAGAAATTGAATTTTCAATCTTCAGGAATGACTCTCAATGGTTATCTATATAAAATGTATATATTTAGCTATAATACTATTAAACTACAACAAGTCTTTACTATTTTGTGTAAAAATAAGCTTGAAAAATCAAAATACCCAGTATTGCCCAGTATTACCCGTTTCTGGGAGTATTGCCCAGCTCAGGAAAACCCCAGGTTTTCCCGCCCGGGTAATACTTTGCCAGATTCACTGGATCTCTATGAAATTGTACAAGTATTAGTCAGTGGATCTCTATGAAATTGTACCACAAGGTTCCATACCACACACAGGAGGTTGGATCGATTTTATGGGTTGTGGCTTTAATCATTAAGAAACTAGAGGCCAATTAGGGGCCAAAAACAAGACTTTTCTAATACTGGCTAAGCTGGTTCTAACATAAATTATTTCTGATCTATATAAAGAAACAACAAATACTGATATGGCAGGAGATACACACCAAACAGGGTGTGTAAATTATTATATTTAGTTTGTAAACAGATTTACTAAATATTGAGCAACAGCAAAGTATTGCACAACAGCAAGAAGTCTTCAATAGAAAATAAATACAAATCTTTTAACCAATTTCAATGAGGATTAATTTAAAGTCTTGAATTGTGTGAGGTTTTTACCATGTATTACTATATTGGATATTTGGACATTTTTAGATAGGTCTACATTGAGTTCCAAAGGGTCCAAAATTAGGCTTTGTTTGATTTCATCAAAAACTGAATTCTTGTGGTTCTATGATATGCTGAATCTAACTGTGCATTCAGATTTTTAATTTTGTTCCCTGTTTTCAAATTAGTCCATAATAAGGTCCAAAGGGTCCAAAATTAAACTTTGTTTGAATTCATTTTTTTTTATATATATATGCTGAATCTAACCATGGAATTAGATTTGGGATATTGGACCATTAAGTAAATTAAATGTCCCATTTCAAATTTTTAAGTTATCTGACCACATTTATTCTGTGTCAGAAATCTATAATGTGTCAAATATTTAATCACTATCCAAATTCAGAGCTGTATCAAGCTTGAATATTGTGTCAGTACTTGCCCCAACTGTTCAGAGTTCGACCTCTGTTGTCATATCCAGCTGCTCCAGGCGGAGCACATTTTTTAACTGACAATTTGAGAACCATAAATCCACAGCTACTTGAATGTTAAGCTAAACAATATTATGGAATGTTAAAGCAAATCAGTTATTATATTGCAAATACTGTTTTTAACACAAAACAGTTGAAATAGTTTTTTTCTATAATAGAGACACCAATTTTAATATGATTTCGATGATGGTACTTTGAATGACAACGTGATTTTAATAAATAGACTATGTCATGAGTATTAATCTATGTTTTTCAGGTGTGTAATTAAGATGGACCATCACTGTCCATGGATAAACACTTGCTGTGGACATTTCAACCATGCTAATTTTACATGGTTCTTGTTTTTTGCACCTATTGGCTGTGTTCACGCTCTATTTATTTTAATTCCATCTACATATAGGGCAATTAATTGGGTAAGTGTATAAAGAAACTTCTACATCATTTGATGGAAAGTTGACTCATTGGCAATCATACCACATCTTATTTTTATATTTAGGAAGAAAAGAAATTTTATATGAACATGAACTGTTGATAATGCATATTTTGTTATTTTGCAAAAAGGAGAATGGACAAAAAATAGTGATCCTCTGACATGAGATGATACAGAAGTTCCTATCACTAGCATACACTTGCAGTATGATTTTGAAACTTAGGACCAAATACATAATAGATTGAAAATATTAAGAATGTGAATTCATTACATTTTCTTGAACAAATACACCTGGCAGATTTATGTCACCTGTGAATTAACCTCAGTTTAAGAGTTCATTGTGATTTAAAAAAAAAAAATCCAGTATTGCAACAGTCAAAACATTAAAGTTGTCAACTTTTTTTTTTATTAACCATATTTTTAAGCACTTGCAATAGACAATTTATTATTTATAATTTGATTATTTTAAAATCTAATCTATTTATTTGCCATGCTCTGCTGAATTTGAAATAATTACATTGTTCAGTGTAATGATTTATGACCAAGTAAGCTTTAGAAGAACTTAAAATGGGGATATCCTCTCCTATAAACATGCAGTAATAAGGCAGTTTATCATATATATTTGATTGGCTGCAAAACTTTTTTTTAATCCTAATTTTTCATGCTATTTAAATGAAAAATGTTATGTTACTTTAACTACTTTGTCTAATATTTCCAGCAATATTATTTCTACTATACAAGAGAACCTGTTGTATATCTTGGACTATTTGGTTTTATTGGTACCATGTTTGCCATAGGTTTAGCAGTAGGTGTATTTCTAGCTGTAGGAATGCTGTATGTCATACAGATGAGAAGTATATTGAAGAATGAAACTGGTATAGAATCCTGGATCATAGAAAAAGTAGGTACAATACACATAACCAGGAGGTCTCAGTGTCCAAAACCTTTTCATCTTTAATAAATGACTACCTGTAAAGATATTTAAAATTTTACCTTTAGTCCAACAAGTTTTTTCAGAATGAAGCTATAAAAAGTGCATGTTAAATTTGTGTTGAATCTTTTCCCTGACATTTGATATAAATGAAAGATTTTAAAAATAAAATAGCTATAGAATGCTGGTTTTTCATTTTGCTAGAAATACCTTTGTCAAATTAAGTTTACTACTGTACCATGATTAAATTGAAAACTTATTGGAAATACATTGCAATGAAAAATGAATTATAGACCATATGAATGAAGAAAGAAAAAAGTAGCATAAACAATGGGGAATCACAAACAAGTAAAAACTTTCTGGATCTGTTTTGATCATTCAGAGCTCAATATTATAGAATATTTTGTGAACTCAATAACTTCAACAGCTAATGAAATTACACTGATTTACCATGATAGTGATTTATTTCTTTAATATAAAAATCGAAGATAAGATTGGAAAATAATTGCTTTTATTACAATGGGTCTGTTAAAGCATTTCAAATTATAACAACATGCTTTTCTGAATTGCAAGTTGATGCAGTTTGCAATACAAATTGAAATCATTTAAATAACCAACCAGAAAATTAGAATCTGAAACAATGTTGTAAAAATATGATTATGTTCACATACATTTTTATTGTCTCCATTTTCAAGATTTTGAATAATGAAGAATGATTTGCATTAATATAATGATTAATCTGCATTTTTATAGCATTTTGATTGTATTTTCTTTTTGTGGTTTAAAATTGATTGGCAAATATAGTCATCTCATTATCTCACTTAAATTAACATGGTCTCAAAATAATGAAATTCTGATTTTCTTATTACCAAAAACCAGAATGAGAATTGAAAAGAGGGCAGTACATTAATAAATTTGTTTCTGTATGATATATTCCTTTACAAAGAAAAGTATGGTAACCAATGAGACAACTATCCACCAAAGACTAAAGAACAAGGATGTTAACAGTTATAGGTGTCTGTATGACCTTCAATAATGAATAAAACTATTACTGTATATTGAGCTATAAAGTCCCTGGATGACAAAATGTGCGAGCTTGTAAACTCAATATTTCAAAAGAAATAAAAAATATCTGCACTGTAATCTTTGTGCCAGTAAATGATATTTTAGACGAAATATATTTTGCATTAGTTTTTATACGACTGCAAAAAATTTGCGTTCGTATAATGCTATCATGTTGTCGTCTGCATCGTCGTCCGAAGACACATTTGGTTTCCGGACAATAACTTTAGTTTAAGTGAATGGATCTTTATGAAATTTTACCAGAAGGTTCAATACCACAAAAGGAAGGTTGGGATTGATTTTGGGGGTTAAGGTACTAACAGTTTAGGAATTAGGAGCCAAAAAATGGCCAAAAACAAGCATTTTTGTAGTTTCCAGACAATAACTTGTGTGTAAGTGTATGGATCTCTCTGAAATTGTACCACAAGGTTCCATATCACAAAGGGAAGGCTGGGATTGAGTTTGGGGGTAATTATCCCAAATGTTCAGGAATAAGGGGCAAAAAAAAGGCCAAAAACAAGCATTTTCTAATTTCTAGACAATAACTTGTGTTTAAGTGTATAGATCTCTCTGAAATTGTACTACAAGGTTCCATACCACAAAGGGAAGGCTGGGATTGAGTTTGGGGGTAATTGCCCCAAACGTTTAGAAATATGGGGCAAAAAAGGACCCAGAAACAAGCATTTTTCTAGTTTCCAGACAATAACTTGTGTTCAAGTTTATGGAACTCTTTGAAATTGTACATTTTTCCTGAAAGAAAAATAATCAAAAATTTTGGGAGAGGGCGTTTCAAAAAGTTTGGGGGGGATTTTTTTTTCAAATTATTTTGGGGTTCATATTTTTCAAAAAAAAATTTGGGGGTGGACAAATTTTTGGGTGGAATTTTATTTTTTCTTAATTTTTTTTTTTTTTTCCCAAAAATTTTCCATTTTACATTAATTATTTCTGATTTATATAAAAAAGCAATAAATACTGATAGGGCAGGAGATACACACCAAACAGGGTGTGTAAATTATTATATATAACAGATTAACTAAGTATTGTGCAACAGCACAGTATTGCGCAATAGCAAGAAATCTTCAATTGAAAACATATACAAATCTTTTAACCAATTTCAATGGGATTAAATTAAGTCTTTAATTTTTGGGGGTTCTAACCTTGTATTACTATTTTGGATATTGGGCCCCATTTTTAAATTGGTCTACATTGAGGTCAAAAGGGTCCAAAATTAATCTTTGTACGATTTCATCAAAAACTGAATTATTGCGGCTCTATGATATGCTGAATCTTATGGTGCATTTAGATTTTTTATTTTGGGCCCTGTTTTCAAATTAGTCCATATTAAGGTTTGAAGGGTCCAAAATTAAACTTTGTTTGATTTCAACTAAAATTAAATTTTTGGTGTTTTTTTGTATGCTGAATCTAACCATGTTGTTAGATTTTGGATATCAGACCATACTAGGTAAATTAAATGTCCCATTTCACATTTTTAAGATCTTTGACCACATTTATTTTGTGTCAGAAACCTATATTATGTTAAAAATTTGATCACAATTTAAATTCAGACAGTATCAAGCTTGAATATTGTGTCCAAACTTGCCCCAACTGTTCAGGGTTGACCTCTGTGGTCGTATCAGGCTGCGCTCGGCGAAACAATTTATTGCAATTAGATTTAAACCAGACCTGACTTTAGAATTGATAAAAAAAAATAGCAATTACAGAAAATAGATAAAGTCATGATTATAATTGAATGCTGATCAGTAAAAATGGATATTTGCATTTATTATGAATAAGATAAAGGGTAAATTTCAGTGAGATGTAGTACTGGAATTGAAGTTGCCCAGGCCAATTTTCACAGCTTTATATTGAAATGGAATTTAAAGGATAAAAAACCTATTTTGTAGTCATTGAGAATTTGTAAACTCTGTCTTTCACTCACAAGCTTTATATACAGTTTGAGGTGAATTATTAAAATCTGATAAACTTGAATAAACTCTAATATAAATAATCCAATAATGTTCAGGTACAAAAAAGATGGGGCAGCCAAAAACATAGATTCCTTTTGACAATTTTCTTGCAACTGGTAAATTATTTTAAATTTCAATTAGTAATAATTAAACAATTGTTAGGACTGAAAATAAATTATGGTCAGTCGAAACAGTGTTAAGTGACTTTGACTAAGTTTAACCGTAGTTTCAATTTGCATTATACTATCAAAACTTAATACAAGCGAGACATCTCTGGGTCAACAGTTTATTAAAACATGTCTTTGTAAGTTTTAAATACAGTTAACCACTAGAAAGCACTGTGCATGACGATGGTAGTAAAGATTTTATCATGCAGAATATAAGTTGGTACCGGTATATTGAATATATGGAGAAAATTAAATGGCTTTTTCAATGTCACATCAACCCGAAATGCAAATATATAATACAGAGACATATGCTCGATGGATGATATTGGTTGTGTATGAGATTGAAAAAGCCATACAGTATCATACATTTTATTATTTCTTTGATAAAGGTGTTTTCTGCTGGATTTGGATCAAGCCTATACGACCATGACTGATATTGATATCATCACAGATGCTTGATACAGAACGATTGCAATTGATTTCACATAAAATTTACATGTATTTACTACTACATATAAAATAAATAAAATGTGTTTGATTATTTTATATTTTAGGCATTAGATAGAGATAGAGATGATGATGAAGAATTTATATACCCCTATAACTTAGGCTGGAAGGCTAATCTAGCTGAAGTATTTACATGGACAGGGTATCCTAAGTCTGATGGTGTTGTCTGGAATGTCAGGGAGGAATGTAATCAGTTTACACTTACTGTAAGTACAACATTGAAAGAAGTTGTCATATTACTTTATATAATTACTAAGCAACTGGAAAGGACTGTCATACAGGTGATATTTTTAGCAGGTGATAAAACCTTTAGCAGGTGATAAAACCTAATTCAAAGCATTTAGAAAAAGCCTATACCAGGTCAAAGAGAATATTATTGTATAATTGATGAATGTTTAAATGATTTTTCCAAAAAAAAATAGCCATTATCACTGGTAGACCTATTTGGAAAATTCCCGCGATTTTGGCTAATCTCCATGAACGGATAATAATTAGAGGTTCATCGTAAATTTGCTGTATTACAGAATATTATGCATGTTATCCGGAGATTTTCCGTGTCCGCGAGAATTAGCCGTTGTCCGATAAAGCGGGTGTGTATGAGTCAGTGATAGAACCAGTGATGCGTGGCGACGGTTATTAATAGATCGTTGTACATAGATGATTATAGAATCCGTTATGCGTGGCGACGGTTATTAATAGATCGTTGTGATATATACAATGTTTACAGTCAGATTAAAAAAACTATCTTATTTCCCTTTTCGGTCGAGATAAAACGGTGTTTTTGATAATAAAGTTACTTACGATTTAAATATCAAATGTTGTCATTGTTCATTAAAGAAAAATCTATTTTAATGTGACCAATGAACAAGATGAATACATGTATTATCTTTGCTATAGACAACTACATTTTTTAATATATGAATGGAAATCGTATTTATGTTAAAAACGTAAACTAATCTACTATACATGATAGATTCATAATGTGAATCGATAGTTCGGTCAGAAACTTTGTTCTCACTTTATAAAATTCTTCACAATTGTCATGTTTAGAAAAAAAAAAAAACAGTCCTTGTATTAATAGAGTCTCCGGAAGATACCGTGTCGGGCAGGATGTCAAACTGATCTGACACTTGTCCTAGTGTATTTAACACCTGCTGTGATATTGCTTGTGCAATACCAGTGGAAGGTCGTAAATCAATCTGTACCCGATTGATCAGAATTTAATTTTACCTGTACATATATTTAGTCGTTATGGAGGTTATCATAGATACATGTTATATGTTGTATTGTAATTAATGAAGATAATTTAAATATATTATATAATAAAGACATATTTGCATATATAATCGAACATATTCATTCCAACCAAGAAGGTTTGAAATTGAAAGTTTTCAACAAACATTTGATAAAATCAGTCCCGTAAATTACATATGAGTCATTCGTTTATAGTTACACAGTTGTTACCCTTCTTACGTCTTATTTCTTTGTGCTATTAAAAGAACTCAAAATTTTCCATATCAGATCACATTTAAATACGAGTCCTAAAATTATAATTGAATAATCTTCTATTTTCCTTTCGACACCACGTTCCCCATTGGAGCCTCGAGATCTAATCATACCTGTCAATCATTAGCCACAAGTTGGTCCGCCAGATAGATCACTCTTGCTTTCTATTATGACATCGTTGAGAAGTTTTGTAAATTGATTTGTGATATAAATAAAGTGATGTGAAGTTTATTTCTGGCCGATCAAAATTTGATGTGATTCGATTTTCTTTTACACAAAGATGTTTTTAATATGTCATAATATACATGGAAATAAAACATTTGAGTTCTTTTTCCCGTATCTATATTCAATAAACCAAAATTTATTTCAAAAGGTAAACATTTATAATCATTACAAAGTTATAATTTGATTTTTATTTAAGTCGGTTAATGGAAACAATAAAATGACAACGTCTTTGCAGAAATATTAATCCAGACATTAACGTACTTAGACTGTCCATTTGTTCCACTGTGAGGACAATTTATTCACGAACTACATCATTAATAATTACTAATATAACAGTTGCTGAAATGTAAGTTGTATATTATATATTTTTTTACAAACATGCGTTTTGGTTCCGTTCAGATTTGCTATTACAGCATGTGTAGATTCCTTGATTTTCATCTAGTTTCAGTTATATATATACTAGTTACAGTCAGTACATAGGGCTAATAGTTTTGCCTTTCAACAAAGTCATTAATTTAGCATCGGACGTATTGACTGCGTGTTTATACATCTCTATATGTTATATCTGATGTAATGGACTCCTAGTATGTTGTCCTTTAATAGTTGGCTATACAATATTGGCTGTGCTCATTGTTGAAGGCCGTACAGTGACCTATAGTTGTTAATTTCTGTGTCATTTTCTCTTGTGGAGAGTTGTCTTATTGGCAATCATACCAAGTCTTCTTTTTTTTTATAATGTACCCATTTTAATAGCAATGTTATATTCAAAGCGGATGAGAAAACCCCATGGATGACAATTATCTATATCCATGTCAAGTGGGGTTAGGTAATAGGAGCGGAACTTATTGATTATGTATGTTTGTGAGGGTCTGGATAGGATTTATAGAAGAATAGAGAACACAAATGGACAAAAATTGCACAACAAAGGACCAGAAAAGTAAAGAAAAATAGACGCCAAGAAAATAAAGAATATAGAATAATGAGAAAAAAATATGAAGAATAGAGAAAAACAGATGACTAACAAATTAAAAGACAACTAGGATTGAAAGACTGCATACGTTATAGTTCCTTGCTATAAAGTTACGTTCTCAAAGGCTTTTAAGGATTATGTACCCTTGTGTTGATTAAATGCTAAGCATATGGATATTTTTTTAGAAAATCCACAGCTTTTCCCTTGTACTGTCATATTTGGCGATTCGATGCTTTATTGATGAAGGATTATTGCATTCAGTGCTAGCAATGATTTTTTTAATTGAGTCAATATGTTTAAAATATTATAACAAAATAAAATGCTTGGCGCTGAGTGCAGCCTGATATGACCGCAGAAGTTGAACCATGAACAGTTGGGGCAAATTTTGACACAATATTCAAGCTTGATACTGTCTGAATTTGGATTGTGATCAAATTTTTGACATAATATAGGTTTCTGACATAAAACAAATGTCAAGGTCTTTCAAATCTATTGGGCAATACTGTGCAATTAAAGATTTCTTCTTGAAACTTTTGAAATATTTTAAAATTTGAAAATTTTGAAAAAAATTAAACCCTTTTAAAAATTGAAACCTGCAAACTTTTGAACTCACCCCTTTGGAGCAATAACCTCAACACTTGATCCCAGTTTTCCTTTGTAGTATGGAAACTTGTAGTACAATTTCAGAAAGATCCATACAGTGACTTAAACACAAGTTATTGTCTGAAAAACTCGAATAACTAAAAAAATGTTTTTTGGCCCTTTTATGGCCCCGAATTCCTTCATGAATGGGGCAATAACCCCCAAATTCAATACCAGCTTTCCTTTTGTGATATGGAACGTTGTGGTACAATGTCAGAGAGATCCACACACTTACACACAAGTTATAGTCCAGAAACTACAAATGTGTCTTCGGACGACGTGAGCGACAACAACCACATCATACCATTATCGACACCCCCACAAAAAAAAAATCTGTGGATTTTCTAAAAAATCTTGGTTTATTTTCACCAAATTTTCTTTTCTACTATATTCAATTAAACTGTAAATAATAATGCTTTGCAAGTTTCCCTTGGTATATGAACAAAATGGTCCATCTCTTTTATAAATCTGGATAATTTCAGAAAAGGTATCAAAATTCATAGGAACTCCTGGAGACGGGACAATTTTTTCAAGCCCTCTCCTTTTCTCCAAAGTGCGTTATTTTTTTGTTTTCTGTTAAATACCATTATTTTCGCGTTTCTGTATACTATGAACATACATTTATTATCAATAAAGTATATTTGATATAAACTATCAATTCCAAGTTTCTTCTACATGGCGAACACTGCTAAATTGATTTCTCCTAAAATAACCCAAACAGTAGAATCATAAGAATAGATGACAAATGCAACTATGCATGAACCTATAGAACACAGAGTCATGATGATTAATTTATTGTGGAAGGAAGAGAAGCGACTAACAAAATGAGGTCTTCTCGTTTAAGTAGTATAGATAGATAGATACTATAAGTCGGAGAAGCTTTTGTAAAGAAATATAATAAGCTAAACACAAATTCATAAACATCACATAAGTACATCCTTAACCAGGCTATATATCAAGTCGACAAACATTGGAAATGAATGAAAAAAAAGGATGAGATGTGAACAAAAAAACATAAATTCCTGCTACATACATAGATTGCTTTAATGCATACTTATGGTCGTGCCTTTTTTCTCTCGATTTTATGTACGTATATTTTGGTATCACACAAGTTCATGATTTTCTCTGACTGTTTATAACTGCTTTACACTAGATCCGTTGATTCTTATTGATTTTAACTTTAATTTTCACAATTTGTGCATGTTATTACCTCACCGTCCAGGTTGGGGAGGCCCAGTCCTATCCTATAAAGCAAAGGATATGGATTTTCTCAGTCTTACATTCCAGGATTGGTGACCGCATGAGGGTTGAGCTATCTCAAATAGGTTTAAACCCTCCTCATTCTATGACTGTCCTGGCAAGTCAGGAGCTTGTAATTTTAAAGGTGTTGTCTTTTAATTTTTCCAAATTATGTCATGTCGGGCATTTTATAAATTCTATATGGTATGAGTTTTGCTCACTGTCTGAGAAGGGCCGTCGGTGTCATACAGATCCTAAATTTCGAGTTCTTTGTTTTCTTTTAATTTTAAATTGATGTCCAGTGACAAATATTTCTCGAGTCATGTCATTCAGGCAGTATATAAAAAATGAAAATTGTTCATGCGAGTCGGTAGGAAATAGACTCCCTACACTCTTGTTTTAAAGAATATTTATTTTATTCATTTATCTTGAAAGACAATATCTACTGCAGTTAAATGAAGTTGTGATACTGAGAATTTGACTGATTAGATTTTATTTTCAATTGCCAAAGTGTGAAGTGGTAGAGCCCATTTCTGTAACCTTTATTTGTTGCATTCTGTGTGATAAAATTTAGTAGTTTTGAACCTACTGAGATTTTAATAACTTATTTTCGAATGATGGAACCTTATCAAAATGTTTGTCAATTAAGATAAATTGAACATGTAGACAGAGGCTGCTTCAATGGTATATATGCATAATATAAACTTTATAAATAAATCTCATTTCGAATGTTGTCTTTTCGTCCTCCAACATTCTTTGTCAAAATCCGGGATTCGCACTCGACTGTTTTGGAGTCAGAGATACATCTTACTATAGATGTAAAATTACATCTATAACCTTACACAGGTACACTAGCTAGTAAAGGGACAATAAACGGAAGTATAAATTGCCCCAGGTATTTTAAGTCGTATATTGAGTGTAATGTGTACACCGCCACGTGTGAGTGATTTCAAAGACAATCAAACTGATGTCATTCATGTAGTAACTTCCATGCAGCTACGCATCATCGCACAAAAACTAGAATTTTTATGTGCCTTGTTAGATATTTAAAATGATATAACATCCAATTAAAAAGAAATGTATTGAATTTCATTATTTAATAAAAAAGTTTTACCTTATCTTATCCCGTTAGTATAGAAAGTCCCTTTAGTCTGATTTTAAAAATATACCTTAAATTGTAAAAATATTGGAATAAGCTCTCGCCGCGATATAGCATTTTTGTGCTAATGCAGCGTAAAGCAAACAACAATCAATAGAAAGTCCCTGGATTAACTTAAAATGGTCATTCATTCTCTCTCATTGATTATCCAAGTTTATCTAATCACTTGACTATGCACCAATATCCTAAAATTTCATTACACAAGGACACCTGTGGTACAGCAAGGATTCGTATATATAAAATTTAGTTCGTTGTACGTTCATGGATATTCATGACATGTGACCATTTGTGTGCACTTAGAACTTGTCCGGTCATCTTTCTGACCATCGATTTTCACGCCTAGGACTTTATCAATATTACACTTTTAAACTGGCAGCAGCAATCACAGACATTTCATATCATTACTTAATTTTGATTGGCCAATGCATTCCAAGTTATATTTTATTTCCCAATAAATTGCAACATCTCTTTGATTGCATGGTATCTCTGTAAAAATGTTAAAACAGTGTATAGAAAAACAAAAGAAAGGCTTAATTTAAATGGTATAGTTTTATGGTTATAGCATAAAATGTAAAGATAAGAATTGAATGCTTCTTTTTGTAATTTTATAGGATTGTAAAAGCATTGAATGTATATAGATATAAGAAGATGTGGTATGAGTGCCAATGAGACAACTCTCCATCCAAGTCAAAATTTATAAAAGTAAACCATTATAGGTCAAAGTACGGTCTTCAACACGGAGCCTTGGCTCACACCGAACAGTAAGCTATAAAGGGCCTATATTTAGTAGTGCTTCTGACAGTGACTGCTTTTACACACCAATAAAATTACAAAAAGAAGCAAGCAATGCTTAAGTAGCAATTGTTTTTTGTCCGGCCTTGACGGAGTCAAAAAGCGAGACATAGGTGCTGTTTCTGGCGACAGCCGTAGCATCACAATGTTTTAGTTTGTGATTAGGTCTTGTTTATGGTGAACCACTAGTGGTGTGTCAATGATATTTGGTATGCAGTTGTAATATCATTGGCACATCTCATTTCCATGGATATTATTCGGCCCTGCCCCTTCAGTCATGGTCTATTGACTTCTAAACTTTTGCTAAGTTTACATGTATTAGTTTGTAATTAGGTCAGTTTAAGGGGAACAATTTGTGGTAGGCCAATGTTAATTGGTATGCAGTTGTATAAGTATTAGCACATCTCATTTCTCATTTCCATGGTGATTATTTGGTCCTTACCCCTTAGTCATGGTCTATTGACTTTGAAACTTTTGCTTAGTTTACATGTATTAGTTTGTTATTAGATCAGTTAAAGATGAACCACTAATGATAAGTCAATGATATTTGGTATGTGAAGGTATTGGCATTTGCAAGTCATGGGTATTTTTTATGCAGTTGTATTAGCATTGGCACATCTCATTTCCATGGAGATTGTTTAGCCATGCACCTTTAGTCATGGTTCATTGACTTTGAATATTTGCATAACGTACATGTTAAAGGAGACATGACATGATTTTCAATTTGTGTTTCAAAATGTTTATTTATACTTCACTTTCCTGATACAAATACACCGATAGCAATATAAGTGTCAAATATTTGGTAAAATATGTATTTAATGCGATTTTAATGCAACGTTTTATCGACGTGCCAAATATGCATATTTCCATCCCAGAAGTCACTCAGAACGAGGCTACTACGTCAGTGGTTACATTCATTCATATTGACATATAGGTACAGCACAAATTTAGTTTCGATTATTATCAAACTTAACGCATGACAGTGATAAACAATGATTATGTGTGATGCCGATGGATTCAACAATATAATTAAAAAGAATATTGACATGATATTTTCTGTTTTTCTAATGACACGCAGACTTAGAAGGTGTAAAGATGGGACTTTTTAACAACCCCAAACTACACTTCTTTCCGCCCACTTTCATAAGGAATCCAGAGTTGGGGTCTCGGGTGCGATGCCATGAGTTCATCATAGGTCACAGGTGTGCGGTACAGGTGATTCAATTTGGCAATTTCCGGCCTTGTTTGAAGTTGTAAGCTTCAGGTGTCACGCCACATGGGGGATTGATGAAACATAGTTATTACGCATTATTACTTCATAAGCTCTTTGTGTACATCCTGGATGTTGGTTTTGCCGAGGGCACAGGTGAGATTGGAATATATTATTGTTACCGTAATACAGGTACAACTACCTGATGTTTAATGAATGTCATGAATACCTGTAGTACGACCATACAATACCCTATGCACCACCAATTAAATACCCTCGCTAGAGTTGATAGCTAACAGACAACGTGTATATAGATATTATTTTTATTGCTTTTAAGAATATGCAGATATAAAAAGGTTTAAACAGATGTATTTTTTTAGTTGACTTCTTCTTGAGATGGAAAAGTAATATTCCTGTATGTTTGCAAGTCTATAACTTCATAAGAAATTGTTAGGCAAAAGGCATAAAAAGTAAACAAGGAAATGATACGAGAATGTGAATCATAAGTTTTTACATTCTTATATTGAACATCGAATATAATTATTGACAACTATCTAGTTGGTAAAGATTCAGATGATGAAATGGAAACTTAATAATAAATGAAGAAAGTGTCGTTTGAACCAATTATTTGGTATAACCGTACGGCCTCCACAATGAGAAAAACCCATACCGTATATTCGGCTATAAAAGGTTTCAACATGAAAATGTGAAACAATTTTAACGAGAAAACTAACGATCTTATTTATAACAAAATAATTTCCGAAGAAAAAATATGACAGACATGAACCAACAAAAAACCACTGATCTACAGGCTCCTGATTTAAGACAGGCACATTCAAAATGTGTCGGGGTAAATATTTGTGTGTTCGTGAAGCTGAAGTATGTTACATGTAAACATTTTCATGCTCAGTCCGATTGAAAATTTGAAATAGAACATTATGTGTTGTGAATATTTTCCTGGACTCGAGCATTTTCCTGGAAGCAATAAACAAATTGATTGCTTAATGATATTTGGAAGAGAAGGGTGGAAATATGTGAATTTGAAATCTTTGTGAAATTCCTTAAATTTGAAGTTATATTTATAAGGGTCTGGATGGAATTGCATACTTTAGAAGTGTAGTATAACTATATTAATTATTTCAACATAAGATACTTTTTCTTAATAAAGTAATAAAATTGTTAATTAAATATCCTAATGCAGAAATAGTGTGATCAAAGACTTGTCACTATACAAATTCTTGATGTTATGTATGGTTTCCAACCAAAAAAAATATAAGCTCAACTTTTGGTAATAATTTATAGTGCGCAACTTCCATACCAGGAAAGTCGCCTCCCAAAACATCAATATAATGAAAAATAATTATGATTTAAAAAAAAAACGTACCCTTTGCGAAACCTAATTTGACTATTACTATCGGTTTTTTTTTCTGCTTCTGTCGCACACATAATCATAAAGTTACCGTAACAGAAAGAGAAAAAAGAACTGAAGTATGTTACATGTAAACATTTTCATTCTCAAAGAGAATTTGATCATCATGCAATAATTAGAAATTTATATTTTCAATCATGATGAAAAGTAGTTTTATTTAAATAAAAAAAATGCAGAAAGCGGTTTACTAAATTTATTCATCAGACAAACCCATATGTATGGTAACAATCCGATCGGTATTGTCTGAAAAATCGTCGATGTTGGTCTTCGCATGAAGAATTAATATGTTTTTCTTGGTTATTTTCCACACACAATGGCTCAAAATAATGAGGTCAAATGCTTTGTAGTTTGTCAGTAATCAGGAAAAGTGCTGTAAAAACCGTCCATAGTGTATCAACATCATCCAGTTTGAGACATTTTCCCAGCTTGTAACCACTGACGTAAGCACGATCACGTGATCGTTATCTAATTAAAAATTATTCATTATGACAAGCGCTGGATTCTTTGACCTAGAAATGCCGATTGATTAGGTTTTGACCAGCAAAATTGTACAAAACATGTTTTAAGACTAATATTTATTAATTTATTAAAAAAAAAATTTTTTAAATCGTGTCATGTCTCCTTCAAAGTATTGCTATTTTAATTTCAACATTTGCATTATCAAAATAACAAAAAAGCCAGACATATCTCTGTGTTAACAGTTTAATTACAATATTTTACAGATTGAGCAGATACAACAGAAAGCTCAAAAAAGGGAGAGGACCGTTGAATATAGTATAATGGAAGACTATTCTGGTGCCTGGTTTCCCATAACTAAAGGTTGTAGAGTGTGCATTAGGTTTCCATGTACAGATGAACCTAGGATACCAGTCACAAAGGGAGATAAAGTATTAGTTACAAGGTGGAAAAGGTAATAAAACCATACAAAAACCTTAAACTCACTATATGTTTCTCTTAATCTTTGCTGTTTATTAGATCTGTCACCAGGATTGCAAACAGATAAAAAGTAACATAACTTTCAATAATGACAGAGTACATTTGTACATAGTGAACTTTATATCAACAAACATATTCTTTCAAAGATTTGTCATTTAATAGCAACCTTTTAGACAATCTATGTCCAAATCAATCAATTGGTATTTCCTCTTCATTATAAAATGAGGACATGTGGAATGATAGCCAAGAGACAACTATCTAACAGAGACCAAATGATGTACATGTTAGCAACTATAGGTCTACTTATGGCCATGTTTGGTTGTATGCATTTCATAAATGGCTACAGCCTCTTTAAAGATTTGATTAATTTGTTGTGGTAAACATTGAATGTATACCATCTGTAGAAAAGCAGTACTATTTTATTTTCCAAAAGTCTTCAGCAGATATACTAGTATATACCTTATTGTTTCAGGTAAAAATTTATTGTTCATAACTTAATCTCAAATTCATTTATGTGTAGACACTGGTTATATGGAACAAGATTAAAAAGAGAAGAAGAAATGAAAGAAGGTTAGATAACATATATGGATGCTTTAACATATCTCTAAATCTGTTGTGGGTGTCAATAATATCAATCGATTTTGAAGATTAGTAAACATTAAGTATACAGCTACATTTAAGTTTTTGAATTGTATATAAAATAAGTTAGCTTTTAAATCCCCTTTTCCCTTTATCTTACCAACTACACAGTTGTAGAACACTACCAAATGGGAGTTCAACCATAGTTCTAGTTGTAACCTTACCTTGGCCTAATTTTCATGCATCAGTGATCAAGTGTAGTTATTGTTTGCCTTGACAGAGTCAAAAAGCGAGACATAAGTATGCTTTTACCGGCGGCGGCAGAGGCAGCGCCGTCAACAATGTATAAGTTTGTGATTAGGTCTAGTTTATGGTGAACCATTAGTGGTAGGTAAACGTGTTTGGTATGCAGTTGTATTAGTATTGGCACATCTCAATTCCATAGAGATTATTTGGCCCAGCCCCCTCAATCATGGTCTATTGACTTAGAAACTTTTGCTGACTTTACATGTATTAGTTTGTGATTAGGTCTAGTTTATGGTGAACCACTAGTGGTAGGTCAGTGATATTTGGTATGCAGTTGTATTAGTATTGGCACCTCTCAACTCCATGGAGATTATTTGACCCTGCCCCCTCAGTCATGGTCCATTGCCTTAGAAACTTTTGCTTCGTTTACATGTATTAGTTTGTGATTAGATCAGTTTAAGATGAACCACTACTGTTAAATCAATATTTGGTATGCAAATGTATTGGCATTTACAAGTCTCATTTCCATAGAGATTTTAAAGCCCCACCCCCTCATCATGGTTCATTGACTTTGAAACTTTTACTTAGTTTACAAGTTGATGTTTGTGTTAAGGTTTGTTAAAAGGGAATGACTTATGATAAGTCATGGGTATTTTTTATGCAGTTGTATTAGCATTGGTACATCTCATTTCCATGGAGATTGTTTAGCCCTGTACCTTTAGTCATGGTTCATTGAATATTTGCATAATCATAGTTCATTGAATATTTGCATAACTTACATGTTAAAGTATTGTTATTTTAATTTCAACATTTGCATTATCAAAATAACAAAAAGGCAAGACATATCTCTGTTAAAAGTTTATTTTATTTGAACAGCATATATGATGGCTGTTATTCACCTATTTCTCTTGTCATTTTTTTAAGATCTAATATAAAGTTGATAAGCAACAACAATTACATGATAAACTTTGCATGTCATTTAGTTTCTGCCTTTTAATTGAATATTTTGTATGAATTGCAGGTAGTACTAAGAAGCGATACAGAGGATGGTTTCCTAGACGATGTGCAGTAGAAGTAATATGTGATGACCAAAACCATGCAGGGGAGGATATTAATGAAAACAAGAAAGACAAATGATGAATATGATGATTAGGAGCATTTAAATCATATAGCATTTTAACTATAGAAACTGTTAATGAATACTAGTCATTGAGAGGGGTTGGTCTATATTTCTCGAACTATACATCTTGAAGATGTTATTACAGGGATGGTAATTTCTCAATAAGATTTTGTGTTTACTGATCTCACTAATACATGCACTGTCAGTTATTGATATTACTAATATTTGTAAAATTTACCTTATGGGTTTTGGTGAATGTTCTATTAGGTGATTTTTTAAATGGATCAGTGCACCTTAGGAATCATTTGATACTTTCATAATAATTAGTAGATGATGTCAAAATCAACATTATTCACAATAGATCAAAATTCAGATTTGTCTTCCAGCTGCTGACTGATATAGTATAAGTACACAGGTCTTCTTTTTCTCTTCTGACTACAATCGCAAAATCAGGCATCCAAGAACTAAGAAGGATAAAAAAAGATGGTGTTTTGCAACCAAAGACAAATTAATCAAAATTGTTATTATTAACAGTAAGATGAAGCACAACAATAAAAGCATTGTTTCTTTGATATGTGGTTATTTCTCAGTTTTTCATGCGCATCTTGCACATCTCATTTTAAAAATATGTCAGCCACTGAATTTAATCATGCTTATTTAGAATGGCAACATGAGTAAAATTTTCTTTTAGTTACAGTCAAATAGACATAAAATATAGAAAGACAATAGCAATACTATAGAAGTACTGTACATTCAGAAATTTTTTTGTAATGTTTTTATATGTGCGAGGGGACAGTTTTTGCATAAATGAAATCCATTTTAAACTTTGTTAGCATTATTATGTAGGAAGATGAAATTGCAATAATTAACCTTGCATCTTTGTCCATTGACCAACTATCACAATTGTAAATGCACACACAATTTCTGAATATTATAGTAATTTTATGTTCCAAAAAATAGTGTAAGATGTGTGTATTAAACAGTCTTCCTTAGTGAGTTCTGTTATGTATATTTTTTATTTATATAATTTCATCTCTATTATAGTCATATTTGGGTACATACTTTTCATATAAGCTTTCTTCTTTTTTTATTATATGGATTTTTTAAAACTTTACATCAACTCTGATATTAATTTTTTCTTTATAAAGTTTTTATCAGTAGATCATAAAGATATTAGTCTTTTACAGGCTCTACTGAATTGTCTCTTAAAGGTCCTTGATTAAGTATTTCAATATTTATCTCAAACATTATTGGGTGAAACAGGTTTTTTTTAAACATTTTGTACATAAAATGAATGAATTCTAATTTATATCAGGAAATTGTATTAGTAGCAGATAGATTGTAAGTAATTTTGATATTAGATTAGTACCAAAGAAATTTTATAATGTTAATAAATTAAAAATCATGGAATGATGCAAAAGGACATAGGAATTGGAATATATTTTATAAAACAAATAGAGAATTGATTAGATTGGGAATAAATTAATGGTACATGTATTTAATTTATATAGAAAATCAGAGTTTTTGATAGAACCCAAGATATGAGAAGCACTGTATATTGATGGTTTTGTTTTTGATTGTTTACTTCTTCTTTGCTAATCATTTTGCAGTCATATTTGGCAAATAGGAAAAGATTCGTTTTATGTAGGAAACTTTCAAAATTGCCAGTCCTTTTCTTATATAAAGGACACAGGGCCAAAATACATGATATTTACAAATATATGTATTTATAACTGTATATGTATATCTTTATGTTGTTACTTACTCATTTAGCTTGATTATATATGAGAAGCCTTTGAAAGATGACAAAAATATTGTCTGCATTTCTTTTTACATATCAGATATATATATAAACTTTTAGTAAATGCAAAGTGTAAATGTTGTATCTCCTTGTAAATTTGTTGTTGCTTGCGCCAAACTAAGAATCAGTTTTTTAAAAACATTTAATGTTGATAAAAATCTTTACTCAGATGTAAAAATCTTACATTACCAATTTCAAATAAGGTATCTTGACACCTGGATATGATTGATTTAATTTGCCTTTGGATGTACGACAAACAATAAAAATCAAATACAGTCAAACAATACTGTTTTGCAGTCACTTATATTGTAACATTTTCCTTTTTAATTTTTAAAAAATAGTGCTAAATTTTTGCAAAGTCTTTGTTCTAACAGCATCTGTCAGTGAACAAAGTATGAATTCCTTTGTTAGAGCTAAGATCAAATTACTTGTGTTCTTTGTTACAGTATTAACAAAAAAGTATCAAAGAAGACTTGTGGTGTTTGTATGTGTTTTTAAAATTTTGATTACTATACCTGTTTGATAAAGTTACTGGGTCTTAACTTTTTTTTAGTGTGTTAAGTCTGTCTGTTTGTGTGTGATATAGTTGAGCTTACAAATGACATGTTTTGAAGTTATATTTCAAATATCTGTGTGACTGGATGCACTACAGAGCACTTTTTTAATTGATCTAAAAGACCTAAGTGGTAAACAAAGAATTGTTTGTTTTTATTGTTAATTTTGATAGAGGAATGAATGTTTTTGTTGTTGCCGCTTAACTATGATGTGACAATTACTGTTGGATTTCATGTTGTAATGAAATCCAGAATTTAATCTTTATATTGTTTGAGAGAGTCTGAAGGTTACTTCCCATTTATTTATTGTCTACAAAAACTTTCAGATGGAAAATTTCCTACAGTATTTTCTGATGAAACAAAATATACCAAATTCTAAAAGTGAGTACATTAGTAAAGACTTGACTGACCCTGATAATTTATTTAAAATAAAAAAATATTGGGTATCATTACTGATTGTGTGTTGCAGGGCATGTGCCGAGTCAGACAGGTCCTGGTCTAAATCCATTGCCAGGCCTTAAAAATTGATATTTGCTGCTTCTCCACAAAGCAGGTGGCATTTAGGAATAAGAACAAAGAATGGTAGGCCTGGACTCATGCTTATGTGTCTGGGTAGGGTGACACATCTTACTACAAAAGGTTATCTTATAAACTAGCACATTAAAAATCCAGCTCAGCGTAACAGTCTAGTACATAGTAGGGCTCATATTCATACTGCATTAACATGTTCTCATCATGAATATTAACTTGCCACTGGACATTAGGATCCATTCATCATCATCATATGATGCATAGGCCAGGCATATATATGATTATCTATTGGTAACAGTGTTAACTATTTGTATAAACCTAATATTTCAATAAATAGATTTAGACAAGCCAAATTTGTATGATGTGGTCTGAATTTCTCACTTGGATATATCATTTGTCCTTGACCTCATGTTTGTGGTTCAGTGATTTATTAAAATTAGTGTTGTTTTCGTGATTTTTGATAACTAGTAGGTCAACAATATCATTACAGAATCATTATAAGATTACAACAATCACCTGATTTTCCTGGATGTATGATTATATGTCATTATGCTTAGGACAGTTCCTTTAATAAAATTGAGAATGGAAATGGGGAATGTGTCAAAGAGACAACAACCCGACCAAAGAGCAGAAAACAGCCAAGGCCACCAAAGGGTCTTCAACACAGTGAGAAAATCCTGCACCCAGAGGCGGGCTTCAGCTGGCCCCTAAACAAAAATGTGTACTAGTTCAGTGAAAATGGACTTCATACTAAACTCCAAAACATATAAATGAACTAAAATTAAAAATCATACAAGACTAACAAAGGCCAGAGGCTCCTGACTTGGGACAGGCGCAAAAATGCGGCGGGTTAAACATGTTTAGTGAGATCTCAACCCTCCCCCTATACCTCTAGCCAATGTAGAAAAAACAAACACACAGTAATACGCACAGTAAAACTCAGTTTTAAAGAAGTCTGAGTCCGATGTTAGAATAGGTAACAAAAGAAACTAAGCAAAATGACAATGATACATAAATTAACAAAGGAAAGATTGTGTCTTCATCATATGAAAAATCAAGCACAATCCCTCCCGTTAGGTGTTTAGTATCATACCATCATAAAATATATGAGAAGAACATAACCTGGTTGATGCCTTTAAGTCTTTGATAGTTTTCTTTATTTTGGTCTTCAGAAACATTGTAAGGTGTTTACACCTATTTATAAGGGTTCATTTGACCTTGAACTCATTTTCATGGTTAATTGGTCAATGTAAACTTTAATGATTGGATTAGTTTGTCAATTAGCATAAGTGATGTGTCAGCTATATTTGGTTTATTGAATGATCATTACCATGCACATATGTCTGTCTGACATGGGCTATCTGACCTTTACCTAATATTGATTTGGTCCATTTCTAACTGATGTCATCTAAGACCTAATAACTAATCATTTACATTATTGCAATGGCCCTTTGTAAGTTAGTTCTCAACATGATATTGTCATAATCCATTATATTGGTTTGACATTTTTGGTTGTACACTGATATTTAATATGAGGTTTTATAACGCCATTTGACTGTTACATTATTTAAATGGCATTTAAGAGAGATTTGCAATATTTAAGTTAATATATTTTTTATTTCAATTCTTTCTAAATTAACACAGAGCTCAATCACAAAATCATCATCCAAAATAGCTTCCCATAGAGAGAATTGCAGTTGAACTAAAGAGATAAATTAAATAGAACTTCACAAATGAGTGAAAAATACCTCCATATCCAGTTTTTAAGGTATCTTCAACAAAAGAATCTTTTAAATCTTCTGACCACTCAACAAAATTTTGTTCTGACATCACATGATTTATATATATGTATTGTACATCTGACTGGGCATGTAAAATAGTCTGTACATTTGACTGAGCATTGAAATAGTCTGTACATTTGACTAAGCATTAAAATAGTCTGTACATCTGACTGGGCATGTAAAATAGTCTGTACATTTGACTGAGCATGTAAAACAGCCTTAGGCTACATCATCTATTAAAGAGAAATAAGAGCATAAGAAGATACTCTTTTCTTCATTTTAGAATAAATTCTCAAGAATTTTAAGGACTGATAATTTATTCCTCATTTATATATGCTTTAACATATGGATCATCTGTATACAGTATATTTTAATGACATTCTATCTTTGTAATAAAATTGCACCAAAAAAATTTTGTTGAAATATATTTCTTTTTAGCATGTTCACCTGTATTGATAAAAAAAACCAGTTGCACCATAAAAAATATGTTATGTTTCACTGATTTTCTTTATATTGTATGTTTACTAAACTTTGAATGAAAGCTTGAAATTTATTGACATGGTATCTATAATTAATTATGTGCTTTATCTATGATAGTAGAGGGTTATCTTGTTTTCTGGGCTGTGTGTCCATCTTCCATTAGTCTGTCTGATAGTTCGCCTGTCGGTCCTGTATCAAGTTTTTGGTTGAGGAAGGATTAAGTTTTCTTTTGAGGTAGGTTAAAGTATTGGTTTATGATAGTTTGTGGTCACATCAACATGAAACTTAGTATATGTTCATTATGAAGAGAACTGTATTATATTTATGCTAAAGTGTTGAACCAAATTTCACAGTTCATGGAACATGGAAATATGATAGATTTTAGTTTGTGGTCATTTCAACTTCATGTTCTTTATTATGTAAACTGTTTGATGCGTTTCACTTAATATGGAAATTTTATATTGAGAGTGAGGCATTGTGACCTATGGGGACACATTCTTCTTGTATATTAATTCCAAAAGAATGGCTTGTATTGAAGAACTCTGTACTTTAGGGGAAAGAATTTTTTTTTGAAACATAACAAAGTTGAATTCAGCTTGGTCATCTGGACAAAACCTTTTGAGCCATGAGGAAAAACTTTACCAAACTTTGCCTGATAAATACTCCTTGTTGCAAGGAAGACCCCTATTAAAATTTGGGATCAACAGGTCAAAGGTCCAGATTGCAACAGTTAGTGATGGACTAACAACATTTACCAAACTTGATTTGATAATGAGATCTCAATGACCTCTAATGATCTATAGGTAATTAGGTCAAAAGTTGATGTAAAAGCAGTAAGTTTTTGTAAAACCGGATGACCAATTTATTATTTTAAACTGTTTTAACTGTAAACAAATGATAAGTGTGTTAAAGGTTTCTGAATGGTGTATGATATTTTTTCATTGAGTTTTATACAATTGTTGACCTGTCTGTTTTGTCTCACCTGCAATAAATGCAAATTTCAGAAGGTAAAAGAGCTGGATAATCCATATCTGGTACACAGAGACCTTATGGTGTGATGTTTCCTTCTGGCAAATGTACTTTGTCGTTGACCTCTTTTCCTTATTCTGTGATCAGCATAATTTTCATGATAAGGTCGGTTTCTCAGATGCTTAAGCTATAGTTGATATATAGATTTATTGTTAGCTGTACATGTCTGTCTGATTGGATTTATCTGACCTCATTTTCATGGTTCATTGATCACCATGATTTTTTTCTGATTAGTATAAAAATTAAAAGATGTGGTTTCTTTGCCTATGAAACAGCTACCCACCAGAGACCAAGTAGTAGGTCAGTTTTTCAGAAGATAAACTTTATTTGCCTGATATAATGATTGTAAGGTGTACATATTCTTCTGAAAGAGTTCACCTTACCATGACCTTATTTTCATGGTTCATTGCTCAATATTACGTTTTCATGATTAGGTCTGTTAGATAATATGAATAAGAGGTCAACTATATTCTATGGATATAATGCTTAGATAGAATAAGTTGTTGATGTCAGCCTTACAGTTCCATTGAGCTTGACATAATTTTTCATTGTTGATTTATATAAGGGAAACGATTATCTAGATGTTGGAGAACTTAATGCAGAACAGTTTTAAGTCTGATAAAACTTAAATTCGAACTAGAGAACATAGAAGGTAAGAAACATAACAGCACAAAGAAGTGTGCCCTTAAGTTGTTCGAGGTTGCCTAAATTGCAATTGTACTACATTTCCTCACTTTCTATCCTGATTTAATGAATTATTTTTCAACATTCTCTATCTTACCGAAGTTGTCTACATAGTTCTATAATACAACTTATTTGTGTAGTTCTGAATATATTTGTCTTTTGGTAGAATCCAGCTTTTTTTTTAGTCCATACGTTATTACATTTCTCTAGTGTTCCATTTGGTAGTCTATAGTCAATTTCTTGTCCTTTGGCATACGGTGAATAGTTCTCAATTTGGCAATCAAAGTCCAGTTGCCTGATTTTTATATAAGAAATAAACATGGTTGGTTTTGACAGTCTATATCATCATGTACGACCTTTTAAGCTACTTTCATACATATTTGTCTTTTGATAAAATCCAGCATCCTTGAGTCTATAACTTACCTTTTCGATATAAGTTCCTCATATGATAATTTTTTTTTCTGCAATTTATTGCCATGTGGTATATGGTGGAGAGTTATCGTATTGGCAATCCTAGTACTTTTTTGGTCAAAACTTCATGATTGTTTTTTTTTTCAGCAGTCTCTGTAACTCCAAAAATGCCTCAAATGAAACTACGGTCATCTTTATTTTATAATTATTTACATTTTGTTAAAATCCAGTATATTTGAACATTCGACATTCTTTATCACTTCAGCAATCTCAATCACCCACTTAAATGCATGACCGTAAAACTAACCATATCGTTAGTTCAACCTCTGTGCAATTGTGTTTATATCTGTACTTTGTTAGAATCCAGCTTTTTCGTTTTTATAACTTTCCTTTCCTCAAGTTATCATTGTGGTAGCCTATATTCAGTTTCTTGCCGTGAGGTAAACAAGTGGTGAATATTAGTTTAATTGGCAATCATTTATTATTTGACACTTTGTTTTATATTATAAATATTACATGATTCACTATTACTTCGAAAGTGCCTTAATTCAAAATTACGGATATCTTTAGTACAAACTCTTATTAATGCAATTGTGTATATTTATATGTTTGTCTTTAGTTAGAATCTGGCTTATTTGTGTTTATTATTTACCTTTCTTCAAGTTCTCCTGGTGATAACCTTGTTCGATTTCTTGTTCTGTGATATATAGTGGACAGTTGTCTTATTGTCAATCAAATTTTTTTCTTTATTTTGGCATCACAAAAGTACATGACTGTTTATTTCAGCATCTCTATCTCTTCTAAAATGATAAATTTCAAAAATACGGTTATCTTGAGAAAAACTATATGTGCAGTTGTGTATATATTTGTCTTTAGTGAGTCTTACCTTTCTTCAAGTTCTCTGTGTGATAAGCTGTTTCCAATTTCTTGTCCTGTAACATATGGTGGACATTGTCTAATTGGCAGTGTTTTATGTTATCAAAGTTACATGACTGGTTATGCAGATTTCGGTATCACCTTGATACTGCCTTCATAACTTCACAACTATCCATTATATACTACAGGAAGGGTCACTGTATATATAATAAAAGAGGGACGAAAGATACCAGAGGGACAGTCAAACTCATAGATCGAAAACAAACTGACAACGCCATGGCCAAAAATAAAAAGACAAACAGACAAATAATAGTACAGATGACACAACACAGAAAACCAAAGACTAAGCAACACGAACCCCACCAAAAACTGGGGGTGATCTCAGGTGCTCCGGAAGGGTAATAAGGCTTCCGTGCGGAAAAAAAGACGCATACTGGAAGGAATGCTTTAAGGAGTGTCTTGTAAAAGAATTAGGAATAAATGAGCACTCAGGTAATCCCAGATACAAAAACATATCATTTGACAAGGATGAGATTTTGGCTAATCATAAGTCCTTCATGGCTTCAATGAACATTACATTGAACAGCAAATCTGAGGACTTACCTTGTTTGTATTGGATACCTAAGCTTCACAAAATTCCGTACAACAACGGTAAATTGCCGGCTCAACTGCATGTTCTACAAAGGAATTGTCCATTAGATTGACAAAAATACTGTCCGCACTGAAAGAGGGTCTTCAGAAATACTGTGAAACTGTTTACTCAAGTAGTGTTATTAACCATATGTGGATTCTAAAAAGCTCTTAAAAACTTCTTGATAATTTTAAATCCCGATCTTTCTCTGAAATTAATTCTATCGAAACTTTTGATTTTTCAACCCTGTAACCACCATTCCCCATGTGAAATTGAAAAATCGTCTAAAAGAAATAATCCACAATGCTTTTCAATTATTTTGAGATACCATACGTCATATTTTGTTAATAGTGAACAAAAAGGTAAAACATTCTACACAGAGGAACAGGTGATCAGAATGCTGGAGTTTCTTATTGACAACATATTTGTTGATTTTGAGGCAGACTTTTTTAACAAATTTTCGGCATTCCTATGGGAACGAACTGCGCTCTCCTTGCCGACCTATTTTTATTTTCATATGAGTCGGAGTTCCTTCAGACACTTGTCAAAAACAAGAAGATCAAAGAAGCCAGATCTTTTAATTTCACATTCAGATATATTGATGATGTTTTTTCCATTAACAATCTAAATTTTTCTGATTGGGTTCCATTAATGTATCCTCCGAAACTAGAAATTAAAGAAACAGCAGAAACGGCTTCCTCTGCCTCATTTTAAGACTTATACCTCGAATTTGACATTAGAAGTCATCTCAGTACCAAAATCTATGACAAACGAGACGATTTTAATTTTGAAATTATAAATTTCCCCACCTTAGCAGCAATATACCAACTTCACCTGCAAATGGGATATGCCTTCCCAACTTATTCGGTATCCAAGAGCTTGCAGCTGCTACTCAGAATTTATAAAACGTCACCATTGTCTGAGCGGAAAGTTTAGGAGCCAAGGTTATGTCAAAGAACGTCTCGTCCTTTTTCTAAAAAAAAAAGTTCATTGGAAGACATTAAAACCTTGTTGATAAATATACCGTATCAACTTCACAAATAATACACGATGGTCTTGAAGTATAGATATTAGGTACTGACATTATTTATCATCTCAATTACGTGTTAAAGTGTTCGTTTTATTTTCCTTATACTTTTTAACCTTTACTGGTTAGTCAATTTTGGTAATATACTTTTGACGTGGCTCAGTACTTATGCATCCCGCCATTGTGTTATTGTGCTATGGTCAATTTTGTATTCTTGTCTTTCATTTTTGCGTATGTACTTTGTCTATAGAGTGTGGAATATTTATTTGTTTTTATATAGTGATTAAGATTATATTACAATGTTGACTGCTGTATCCCAATTTTTGACATTTTTACCTATTATGTCTGTTTGTTTTACTCACACATTATTGTCAATATAATGGAATTCTATGCGACTATCATACAAGTGAGAGGTTTAGCTAGCTATAAAACCAGGTTGAATCCACCATTTTCTACATAAGGAAATGCCTATACCAAGTAGGAATATGACAGTTGTTTTCCATTCGTTTGATGTGTTTGAGCTTTTGATTTTGCCATTTTATAAAGGACTATCCGTTTTTTGATTTCCCTTGGTGTTCGGTATTTTTGTTATTCTACTTTTTAAAAGACAAATACTACAACGTACAACAAACAGGATAAGTCAAATCAACAAAGTTGAACGAAAAAAAAAAGCTTTCGTGCTTCTGTTGTGAATAAGGGGTAACATGTTTACTAACAACAACTCCACTCCCCAAAAACTGTTGGCGTTTATGAAAGAAATCAATGCAGCAACTGGTGAAAATACTGATCAAAGATACCAGGCCTTGCGGTCATAAAACTTTCGAGCACGATTATTGTACTCAGACTCAGAAATTAACCAATCAAAGTACTGGATTTGGTGTTTCGAGCACAAATTTTGTACTCCGAGCACTGAGTAGCACAAATTTGTACTCGAGCACTGAGTACAAATTTGTGCTCAAACATAAATCATGATTTGATTGGTTGATATCTGAGTCTGAGTACAAAATCGTGCTCAAAGTTTTATGCCTTGCGGTCATAAAACTTTCGAGCACGATTTTCGTACTCAGACTCAGATATCAACCAATCAAAATCATGGATTTGGTGTTTCGAGCACAAGTACTCTGTTGGCTTAGTATGCAGTGCTTAAAGTTGATGACAACGATACTGATAGATCAGATAATACCAACAGAAATGCAACGAGAAGTGAGCCTTCTAAGTTTTCAAAGGTTAACAGTGGGGAAAAGTGTGAATATGAATAAAAAAAAAATGTGCATGATACGTGTCGGATCTTATTTGTGGAAAGACTTATTTGCACATGAAAACATTTTTTTTTTTATTCCTGGAGTCTGGATTACTGTTACAGTACAGACTGACTATGAAATAAGAACGAAAATGATGATTCACGTAAAATAGTTTCATTTGAGCCACAAATTGCCGCGGTTTTAACGAAAGATGCATTATTAAAGCACTTCTATTAACCTTGGATTCAATAGACTGAGATATTGAGCAATATTATACTGATCAACAGTATGTCATTGTCCCCCAAGAAAGTGGGCCCTAGATAGTTTTAGCTAAACAAAATTAGGTCTTTTTTGGTCATAAAGTTCGTCAAGACTTACTATTTATTCATCCCTATATAGCTTTCATCTTTTTTTATTTGAAATTTCCTGATGAAGGTCAATCAAGAAAAGCATATCGGACGCACCAAATTAATGAAATGTTTTTTTTCCTTCAATTTTTGTCAGTAATAACAAAACTCATTATATAAACGACAATTTCTTTACATGTTAGAAACAGATTATAAACGACAATTTCTTTACATGTAAGAAACAGATTATAAATGATGTGAATACTACAGATCATGATCAAGAGATAAAAAGTACTCGGATGCTTGAAGATTGATAGCAGGATTTTAATGGTTGTCCTAAAGATGGAAATTGCAGTATTGACAAACAAGGTGAAAAGGGGAAAATAAAACTACAAAAAAGGAAGCAAAAATAACTTCGATAGAGTTATTTCATAGACTGGAAGATATATTGATAAAGTCTGTGATGTAATAAACAAAACGAATATAAGTGGATATTAGTAGAAATTATTCAAGTTAGATTGTATTATCGAGTTAATTTAGAATCTTGATAAAGAACAAGCAGGCTAACAATTTAATAATCGTGTAGAATGCCAGTCATATTTCATTCCCTACTGTCTTTATTGGCGAAGCTAACACAATTATTTCTGGGTTTATATTTTATATAAAGACTAATCGCCTCAGAGACTATAGAAAATCATATTTTAAAACAATAATTTGTGTGGTGTACACAATCCAGACCCGAGATGTAGCTTGATTGACGGGAAGACGGTAAGGGTCAGTGATATAATTGGTAAAAGACAAAATTTTCTTCAGATACATTAAATAAAGGATTGTTAATAAGACGGACAGAATAAGATTACTTTCTTATTAAATTTAATCTTCATTCTGTTTCAGTTTGATTTAATGCACTATAAATTAATGCAATACTGTAACATATATCACTTTAACATTTAAATAGATGCCATTTTGTCTTTTTCGAAATTTGTAAGACAAAAAGGGCGTTTGAAAAAAAAAAATGACACGCTGAAGGTTTTATTTCACACTTCTGCGAGGTCTGTCATGTATAAACTTACTAGACTTAAATAAGAATGATTGATTTGAATTGAGAAATATTGAAAATGAATTCTAGAATTTTAACTATGTATTTTCAATTTTAGTTTATGTGTATTTCTGTTGCAGTATGAAAAATAATTTATCTAGATCACAATTTGGCATTTAAACGACCAATGAATCAAAAGACTGAATATGTTCCTGATGTAAAGGTGCAAAGAAACATAACTTGGTGGATGTTGAACAACGTTTTAAGATTTATGTATATGAAATTGTCTCTGTACACAAAACACGATTTTCCGGAGTATTTTGGACAAAAATATCCATCTAAATACACCATTTTTGTATCTTAATATAATAACTCTATAGCGAAAATTCGTACCATAATTAATCATTAATGAGGAACAGATGGTGTTTTTTTCGATTTTTTATTTTCACTTAAATTGGTTACTTATGCTCCACTCCAAATGTGAACAATTTTTATTTTTATTTTTCAGGGGGTGTTTGTGGTGTGGATATATATAATTGGTATTATTGGTATGATTCAGTAAGTCACAAAGATACTTTTTTATTCTAATTACCTGATACCAAAACACAAAATACAAAGTTGAACTTATAGAGTAGTATGTATTTTTTTCTGTTTGTATTTATAACTCTCTCCATGTCGTTCTACATCTGAACACTTTCTATCTTTTTGGTACCAATGTTCACAGTGAAAGTCACATAGAAGAGAAGTTCGAATTATACGGCTATACTTTGATTTACAACCATTTTGTATACCACTTATAAACTGCAAGTTTTTGGGAGCATAATTTGCTACGTAGTACGTGCTCGCCAATAATTTTTCACATAATCTGATAAATTTACAATCGATAAAACATGCACACAAAGCAAGGCCCTACGATGAGCATTTCTACATTTCTACAATCATAATTGCCAAAACAAGTCACAAGTCATGAGAAAAATATACCGACAAAAAATATCCTGATAAATAAAAATAAAAAATACTATAAAGTGCATTGAAAGTCTTTATAACAAGACGGTTACACAAATGACAACATACTGAAGTGTTGCATACTATTCTGGAGTTTTCAATCCGAATAACACTGGTCATTAACCAATGAAAAACCAATCAATCAATCCTACTAGCTACAGATATTGCCAAAACGTATCTGTCAAATGAAAGTCAGTGGTCATAACAAGTTATTTTCGCATACAAGTATCACATTTCGAATATAATTAATAAAATATAAAAAGATAAATAATACGCCTATTTCTATGATTAAAACAAACGTAAAGTACTTGAAAAGAATTTTGGGTCCGTACCGGCAGACAAAGCAGCCAACAACGTGGTAGAGATATGACGTAAATACTACACGGAAGTTCTTACGAATTAAATTATAAATTCTTCTATGTACAAGGCCGTCCGCACCACAGTGAGTGAGATAGTAAACAATCAAGTCACTACCACATCTCAGCTTAAGGCTTTCTATGAATATTTGAAGGTCTTTACTATGCATTTGCTACTTAAACTACATAAAAATATTGCTTCGCTGAGCGCAGCTGGATACGACTACAGATGTCCAACCCTGAAAAGTTGCGGCCAAAATGGACACATTATTCGCGCTTGATACAGGTCTGAATTCGGATTGTAATTAAATATTTGACACATAATAGGTTTCTGACACAGAATAAGTGTAGTCAAAGAACTTAAAATTGGTTATATGATTTGGATTTATATTCAATTTTTTGCTTTTGTGCAATACACTATGCGGTTGAGTATAAACCTCCCCCCCCCAATTTTTTTTTCAACTCCCCCTTTCCCTTATTCCAAAAATAGTCTCAATTCAAATTTCTAATGGAGTTTGCAGCCATAACTACTCATTTAAATACATCATAAAATATTAAAATATAAAATGACATACATACAGTCATGGTTAAAATTAATATTAATTAATAGTAACTTCTAAAAATAAATTTACAGCTAATCATCTCAAGACACTCATCATTTCTTAATACATAATTTACAAGCAGTGTAAGGGAGGTAATCAAACATATATACAACAGTATTCTTTAAATGGATTGGATTACCTCCCTTACACTGCTTTTAAATTGTCTAAATTGTCCTTTAATCATAAAACCCTTGTTTTTCCCCCTTTTTTGCATCTAATTGCTAAATGGTTTAAGCCATAACCCTCCATAACCATCCCTTTGTTGTATGGAAACTTATGGTATAATTTCAGAGAAATTAATACACTTAAACACAAGTTATTGTCTGGAAACTGCAAAAATGCTTATTTTGGCCCCTAATTCCTAAACCTTTGGGACCATAACCCCCAAAATCAATCTCAACCTTCCTTTTGTGGTTATAAACCTTATGTTAAAATTTTATTGATTTCTATTTACTTATACTCAAGTTATTATCCGGAAACCATCTGTCTTCGGACGACTCTGACGACGCACGTGATACCAATATACGACCAAAAAATTTTTAATTTTTGCGGTCGTATAAAAATCGGTCAACTGTCGTTTCATCTTGGTTTCTAGAAAGTGTTATACATCTTATTTTCTATACTTTAACTAGTTCCCTTACTTCAATTAAAGAACGTCTTGTTATAACCGTTTCTAATAAATCATATGAAAATAATGGAATTAATTATTTCTGGAGTCTCAAAATCTCTGTAGATGTTATGGATTTATAAATTACGTGATTTTGATGGTCCGTTCAATTCGGTTGACAGTTATGACTTGTTGACTATGTATACAACGCTTCCGCAAAATCTCATCAAACAAAAGTTCTTAAATGTTCCTTTGAAAATTCTGATTGCAGATTTATTTGCTGCAACTCATATAAAGCCTTCTGCAATGAAAAAGGCAAAATATATATGCTAGATATACTAACTGAAATTCCATGAAAACAGTTATGTATGCTTCTAATTATACTGAGGAAAATTTATCTGAGGGAACTAACTTTAAATAAATCTAATATGAACAGCAAGCAATAATTGTCCTTGTTTTATAAGAATATTTCAGTTTTACAGGGGAAACTTATTATACAAAAATTTCGACAATTTTGCGTTCCCTATTGTTATTTTCCCTTTGTCTGGACAGTGAAGTGCATTTGGACCTTTCTTTGAACGACGAACGAAATCTTTTTATAACTGGTAAATTGTTTTTAACTTTATTAAACAAACTCAGACGCAGTAACTGCGCTACAGGAGCATCAATTATACATAGTACATTATAATTACAGATGACAGAATGAGTAGAAATTATCTTATATATTGAACTATAATATTTCAAATTATTAGTACATATATTATAGACAAAGTAACTATGAATAATTGTATTACTGTATATATATTATAACACATATTTCAAAGGTAATACACAGTTCATGCTTCCACTATTTATGTTTTGAGTGTACTGATACGGTGTTTGTACGTCACGTCACCACCACGTGTAAGTAGAGTGTTGTGTTATGGAATGTAAATAAATATGTTATCCGTGTACTAGATCATGAGAGTACTATATCATGGAGTTAATGTGACTTTTTCAGTTTGACTCTATAAGAGTTTTACAATCTTTGGAGAAACCATGAGAGGTGAGTAAGAACTTGTGTATTACCTATATTCAACATTTTATTCATTTTGACTCACTGGGTACATTAACAAAGTAACCCGCTATATATTTAGTTCGAATATCTTTCAATTCATTACAGCAGAAAATATAATGAAATTCATTTCAACAGCTTGTCTACAGAGATTACACAATCTTTCATCCCTTGGTATACCAGCCCAACGTCCCGTCTCTATCGGAAATTTGAGATTGCATGTTAAGACAGGGATTTCGTTACTATCACAAATTACTTAAAACTTTTCATAAATCTTTCATAAATACAATGATGGTTTGGAAGTTTGACTGTACCTGTATTATTCTTTTTTTAAATCTGATTTCGCATCCTAATTTTTACGGTGATGTTGTTTTATAAAGCCTGTAAATTCGATAGGATTCATGTGAATTTGTTGTTTTATAGGTAAAATGCATTCTCTTATGGTTGATGCCTGCATTTAGCGATATTTCTCGAAGGACAATGAACGGAGTGTGATATGAGTAAGTGATACGAAAAATGTTTAAATTTGGTTGGCCTATCCTGGGATGTGTTGCGAAATTGCAAAATTTTCATTGGTTATTCGTTAGGTCAATTATAGTCACATTTCCCCTTGACAACGGGGATTTCCGATTTCTTCAATAATATACAAAAAATTCACATGTTTCACCTGAAAATATTCTTTTTTTATAAATTTGATTCCATTACAAAAAGTGTAAACGTGTGATTTTTGTCTGGGTATATTGACACAATATTCTCAACATATTGTTTAGCGGACTTATATTTGAAGTGAAGCTTGACGAAATCGAAAATATTGCAACAGGACAAAAATAATTTTAACCATAATAGAAATAGGTGAGAATTGTTTATCGCTTAATATCAACTCTCGTTATTTAATTTCAATAATAATAAGAAATTCGCCAAAACACATTAGAATTAGATAACTCGAGTTATAACCGCGTAGATAGCGATACAAGGCCCGCGATGACATTTGTATACGTTTGGGTGACTTCAATAAATCAATATGAACATGTTTTATGATTTGAAGTTTTTTAACGTTATGTCTTTGTCTATATATCTAAAAATGAAAAGAAATATACATAGACGTATTCCTTTTCTACATAAATAGGTTCCCGTGATTCCACTTATATCAAAAGTACCAGTTGCCATTATCTGAAATAAATATTTCCCCGTTAATTCCATCTCACAGTTGTTTCTACATTTTGTGGTCTGGCAATTACATTATTGTCCACTATATTTCTCCCGTACATCAATTTGGCTTAAGGCAACAAATAGTTAATGTGAATAATAAAATAAAGTCCGACTGAACACTACACAACAACTATGTTATCAATAATTTAAACAAATTTACCCATCAGAGATTTTAGAACTAATTAAGGTGTCTAATTCATTTAGGGCTAGAAAACCCATAAATTACGCCTGAAAATGAGACAATTCCAATTACTTTACTATGAGTTTAATAAATTACAGGGATAATTTTAGACCTTTGGACGGCCAATTAACCAATTCCTTTTGCAAAATGTGACAAATTTCTCTTCCAGTGCACCAAATTATAGTGAATATTCAGTTAAAGCAGAAAGCTAAATGAGGAATAGTGTTTTACTATTGAATTAATGCCGGTCGCTTCGTGTTGTAACTCGATTACAGCGAGTTTTGGCGAAGGAAAAGATGGACGGAATAGCCACTGGGACCTATCACGTGTCCCAATTAGCGCCGTTTATGACATTAACCAGTCTTAATTTAAATATCTAACAACTAACTTCGATTCCACTCTCAAAAATGATCTAGCATGATTTATTTAATTCTATAACAAAAATAATTAAAATTGATGTATACTTTCTATATATACTTATTCTTTTCTAATCAACAAGTATGTGCATTCAAAGTCTTACAGTCTTTGAAAATTTACAGCATGGGATAGATATATCTATGGTCGTGAAAACTAAGAGACACTTATATTCCACTAATAACTTTCCTAAACCAATTTTGTTTCAAAAACAGTCAGCTAATCTTTTGGAATGAATGTTTTCCTTTTTCTAAAGGTATGTTTTTTTTAAGATAACTTTATCTTAGCGTTCTATAACAAAATAATTTTATGAATATATCATAAAGATTCAGAAATCAAATTTACAATTTTATTGTTCGTTGGTGATATGGTGAGCATTGTTTAATAGAGTCATTGCAATTGATATTTTATAGTGTGTCTTTCTATGTTGTGATGTTACACAATTGTTTCAGGTTAGGGTGAAGGTTGGCGCCTATTAAAACGTTTAAACCCGCTGCATTTGTTTTCACCTGTCCTAAGTCAGGAACCTGATGTTCAGTGGTTGTCGTTTGTTGATGTGGTTCTTAAGTCTTTCTCGTTTCTCGTTTTTTTATACCAGTATAGATTAGACCGTTGGTTTTACTGTTTGAATGGTTTTACACTTGTCATTTTTGGGCCGTTTATAGCTTGCTGTTCGGTGTGAGCCAATGCTCCGTGTTGAAGGCCGTACTTTGACCTATAATGGTTTACTTTTACAAATTGTGACTTGGATTGAGAGTTGTCTCATTGGCACTCATACCACATCTTCTTATATCTATCTTAGAAGCAGAGAAAATAGAACCATTCCTTCAGCATTTATTTATCTTGACTAAAGTTTTCAGTATAATTATTTATCTTGACTAAAGTTTTCAGTATAATTATTTATCTTGACTAAAGTTTTCAGTATAAGGGCCTCATTTGTGCTTTTGAGTTTCTAACACTATTTTGTAATAACTAGTTAAAAATCCTTTTAGGTCGATAAAAATTGCAATTTGTAAAACAAATACCAGAATTTAAGTTTAGAAACAAATTAATTCATAAAAATTTCAAACATATGAGATCATCCCTGAAGACAAGCAAAATATAAAAAGAAGACTTTAGAATCCCCAAATGACACTGTCCTTCAAATGATCAAGATATTGTTAATTTCTTCTCGGCATGATACACTTGACACTGGACGTTAACAATACGATCTATGATAGAAAGGTCAAACGTTTCTTGATGTGTTTTTTAAATATTTGCTTATGGTCTTTAAGAAATGAACTTTCTTCATTCTTCTACATATGTGATTGAAAGAAGACAGTAAATTGCAAATAACATACGTAACATTTGCACATTATTAACAGCATAATGGCGGAAAGGAGTGAGCGGATGAAACTGAATGTTTACGTCCACTGGAAATCAAAGGCTTTAATTTTTGGTTGCTTAGAAAGTCTCACTTAAATCTTTCAACACACGAAGTCTTTATTCTCTTCATTCTAAATATACTCGATTCACTAATAAGAACAATATTCACTAATCAGAACAACTGCGCTCAAATTGTAAAATTAGTGGTGAAGGCTCTAGCGCAAGATAATCGAGGTAGAACTTATAGTTAAAATACCTGTACCATGTCAGGAATATGGCAGTTGTTTTTCACTTGTTCCGTTGATTGATAGCGTTTGATTTTGTCAGTTTTTATGGACTTCCCCTATTTGAATTTGCCTTGGAGTTCGGTATTCATTTATACTTTTCTATGCCTCTGTAAAGCGATAGCAACGATAATCTGGACATGAGATCGCTACAGACCACTAATTCAATCACTTCCACTACTCACTTTATGTTCTTCAACATCTTTCGTAGTGACGAAAGAAAACTCACAATAACTGAATGGTTATTTTAAAATTCTTTATTTTCGGGTCCCATTTCTGACATTTTCGATAATACTTCATTTAAACTTTACTTTATCAAACTAGCGCAAGCACGGTTGTACAGGACACGCACAACAGATATATCTATGAGCACAGAGTACTGCGATATCATTTATTCACAGGCGGTTTGGACATGGACCCCCTATTTTACTCTTCCTTTTTCTTTGTGTTCATTTAAAAAAAATATTCCTAACTACTGGCAAGTACTGATAGGTGACTTAGATCCGAAGAAAATACATACATCTGATACCCCTAACCAATCAGGCATCTTTGGGTGTCTGGAGATGTCTGAATGTCCATTAAGTTATTGTGTAGAGCTTTTTGTTTAATTTCTCATCATCCGTCCTTATCCAATTCCACTGCGATTCCTGCCATTTATTTTATGCTAAAAACTTTGACTCCCGTTATTCACATTTTACTGAAATATTTTTAACTTAAAAAATATCTCTAGAAAACACGTGTATGAAGCTCAACCTGACCTTCAAATTGTGTCAAATCAGCATAATAAAATTTTTTTTACCAAACGAGTCATTTAGTTTTCCATGTTGTGTTTTGTATACTATTTTTTGTCTTATGGTCGTTTTTCATTTTTTGCCATGGCGTTGTCAGTTTGTTATTGACTTGTGAGTTTGAATGTCTCTTTGGCATCTTTCGCCTCTCTTTTGATAACTCCATGTCTTGAACGAACTAATAAAAAAGGCTATCATAGTAAACATCTGAATTGCTAATGCAGTACTTATAAAAGTTATAAACAAATAGAAGTTTCCATTTCATTCCACACAATGATTTTTTTTTCACAAAGAATGCCTTGTATAAATGAACATATAATAAAAAAAATAAATATTAGCTAACCCCTTCATTAATGCATGGAACTCTTGCACAAAGATGAAGAAATGAAAAAAATAAATTGAGATGACGAGATTTGTTTGAAAATTAGCCGATTATTAAACATATTAAAAAGTGTTAAGTGCGACAAAAAACAATTTCAAATTTGAAATCTCATAAAGACAATCATAAAAAATATTGAGCTGACGTATCTGTTGTAATAAAGACGAAACCTAACAAAATAAGCAAGTGAAGTATTCATCAGAAACATAAATTGTATTTACACATTCTATCAACAATCATTAGACGAATTAGGGGAAATACTCCAACGATGGGATTACTGATAAATGTTGCTATCCAATCTATTGATAATAATCAAATGCTAAATGATTTCTCTCAATCAATGCCTTCAAGCAGAAAAATCCCTCTTCATTCTATTAGTCAGAACCAAAATTGTGCCTAACGATACGAAGTGTAGCAAAGTACCTAATAAGCTAAGGAATCCCTATAGAACCAGTAACTAAACATACAGCTTGTGTTTGTCCGCTCAACTCTATTAATGCCTCTTTAGAGATGATAAATTTTCTAATTCACAGAACCAACATAATGTCTTTAGTTGGTGAGTGAACATATTAGATTAGGGATGTTAAGCGGGGCTAAATTAGAAAATACCATTTTAGTTATGAACCTACTTGAAATTGCAAATTGATCAAATACGAAGCGTACCAAGCTAATATTACATTTACTCCCATTGAGATAACATTTAAAATACAATTTATTTCTCGTCTGGGATAGAATTTGCTTCTGTTTTGTATTTGTCGGAGCATTACTGTTAAGTTTTAAAACCCAAACAAGTCAACTTTTATAAGCTAATTGCATTTAACATTTGATGTTTGTACTTAAATGATAAGTTATCAAATACAATTTCTGAATGCTAGTCTATACAACTATTGAGATTAGCCAATTTTTACAGGAAACCCCAGTAAAAGTACGATATCTTAGATGCTAGTCTATACAACTATTGAGATTGGCCAGTTTTTACAAGAAACACCAGTAAAAGTACGATATCTTAGATGCTAGTCTATACAACTATTGAGATTAGCCAATTTTTACAGGAAACCCCAGTAAAAGTACGATATCTTAGATGAGTATTTTAAACGAAAAAAATAAATGAAAATATATGAAGAAATATTGAAATGTTAAACTTCACGTGGAATTTTATACGACTGTCATACAAGTGAGAGGTTTAGCTAGCTATAGAACCAGGTTTAATCCACCATTTCCTACATAAGGAAATGCCTGTACCAAGTCAGGAATATGACAGTTGTTTTCCATTCGTTTGGTGCGTTTGGGTTTTGACTTTGCCATTTGATAAGGGACTTTCCATTTGAATTTTCCTTGGAGTTCGGTATTTTTGTTATTTTACACTTTATTGTGTTAGTTAAAACCGGTACACAGAACCTTAATCTGTTCATTAAAAATAACTCAGAACAAAAATATCTTCGCAGGTTTGTCATCCTTTTTTGAACTGGCCAAAAAGTTTGCGTGATCTCTTAAGCTTTCAGAGAACATTTGGCAAATTTTGGCACTACAACATTAAAATTGAGAATGGAAATGGGGAATGTGTCAAAGAGACAACAACCCGACCATAGAACAGACAACAGCAGAAGGTCACCAACAGGTCTTCAATGCAGCGAGAAATTCCCGCACCTGGAGGCGTCCCTCAGCTGGCCCCTAAACAAATATATATACTAGTTCAGTGATAATGAACGCCATACTAAACTCCAAATTGTACACTAGAAACTAAAATTAAAAATAATACAAGACTAACAAAGGCTAGAGGCTCCTGACTTGGGACAGGCGCAAAATGCGGCGGGGTTAAACATGTTTATGAGATTTACATGTTTATTAGTTTGTATTTTTGACCATAATGTTTTCAATTGTTTCCCATATTTAACCTTTGGCGCAGGACGTTTGTGCATTTTATTTTACGTGTAACATGAAAGGACATTTGCGCTCCAAAACAGGATGGGCATTTGCGCTTTTAACTTTGATACACGTTTACCAAATTGCCCTGATATATGCGCTTTTTACCTTTAAATGTTAACCTGTAATCTTCAATGAGTTATAATCATTACGCTTATGAAAGAGTCAGTCATGGGGACTCTCTAAGGAATGTGCAGAGTGTATTTGTTAAGTAGGGAAATGGTTACATAAATTTTTCGGGCAATCATTTCTTGCAGACTAAGACGTTGAATTTTCATTTGTTGATGATGTATGATGGTGAAAGCTCCGTAAGAACCTATATATTTCCAAATTGCAATTTGTCTGACAGAAAATTACATAACCATTGACTCTCGATTTCCCGGAACAGCTCTCCGTCAACTACATCATGATTAGACACATTGATGAACTGAATGAACTGGCACCTCAGGTCCGAGAGAACAGTTATTTTGTAGTGCATTTCTTTAGAACAATATATGTAAATTATAACACCTTTTACAGTGGAGTGTATTTCTTTTGGACAAATTATCAAATCATATTAAATTTATACAAAAGTCTACCAGCTCTAACTCAAAATAGGGATAACATTATGTCAAGGGGTCTTTAAATCAGCCCAACAGCTCAGACATACTATTTTTTTTTTTTTACCTTTATCAAATCTTTTTAGGGGTAATCTCATATTTTATGCTTTAATATGAAGAAATAAATTTGGAAGGTGTATGAAAGTAATCGGCGAGTAATATGCTGTCTACACTAAAAATTAAATCAAAGGACGATCACTGTGATCCAAGACCAAAACTGATAGAGAGAAAATTTAATTGAGATGTGGGATAAATACCAGTTAGGACAGATCACGCGTGCAAATTTGTTCATTCTTTGGCCCTCACGAATCTAGCCAAACTTACCTGTGATGACTTTTTAAGATATTATTAGCTTGATATAAAGTTTTAAACTTTTAACAATATGAATTTAGCCGGTTGGTCCCAAGTCACAAACACCAAACCGCAAATGTTATGCTGAAAAAGCGCAAATGCCTATTTTTAAATGCGCAAATGTCCTTAAAATTGAAGCGCAAATACCCAATTAAAAAGCACAAATGTCTTATCAAAAAGAGCAACAATTTTTACGACGTTACACTAATTGTGGCATTTTTACACCCTTAACATTGAATGATTAAAACACCAAACACGATGTTGACGACCCTATACGTATAGTTATTTTACATCATTAAAACGAAAATTTCCAGAAACATAACGTTTTTAAAGAAAAATGTGTGGACGGATTTCGGAGGAATGTGAATTTAAAGTAGAACATTTTTTCACCGATAAATTACCTGCATTCGAATTAAATGATAATCTATATTAAGAATGTAAAATAAAACCTTTATATCAATTATTTTTTTCTTTAGATTTTCGTTGAACATGACAAATTTATATGCACGATCTTACAAAAAAAAATAATGTCATTGCATAACTGTTCCATGACCTTTATTGGTGTACTACCATTTGCCACTTAGGTTTAAGATATTGAGCAAATAGTGTTGAAGTTGGAACCTAAAATCGAACTACAGCAACTATAAAAGATTTTTAGATCAACGGAAACGTCACCTGTGATTGCGAACAGTATTGCTGATTATAATCTGAGAGTTTAACCGCCTTTGAAAGAGAACTCAAATGAGAGAAATTACATAAATGCTAGACCTTTTGATGGTAACATTTTTGTTTGATCGAGAGTTATACAAACAACCGAGAAGTAGTTGTGCGCCTTATTTACAGGCTTGTTCCTGTACTTACTTGAGGCAAACATTTATACAAAAGCAGGAATAAGATCATATACGGAAATCTCAGATATAGTGATGATGCCTGTTCACTCATTATTCCATGTTTCAATGAGTACTTACATCTCAAATATCCTAATGAAATCATCGAAACACTAAAGCTTTCCTACTCTTATTGTGTTTAATATCTTCTTTTTTTGTTGTTTATTTGATATTCTAACTGTTTCGTTTCGACAACCGCTGAGGAGTCTAATGTAGACGAAACGAGAGTCAGGCGTTGTAAATATTAAAAGCCCGATTGGTACCTTTGATGACTAAAATAACCATAGGTCTTCTTCATAACTAAATAATGAAAAACGAAAAGGCCTTATTTACCTTGTTTTACCACTGCAGAGCACTTAATTTCCACAATGAAAATATGTTTTATCAAAATTATATTTTTAGGTTTCTTTTTGTATAGCATTATATAAGAACAATAATTACCGATGTTCAAAACTCATAAACTTTTTGGAATATTCCTACCCGAGGGAATTAAATGAACTACAAACGAAGCAAAACCGGGTGTGTCACCAAGGTAAGAGTCTCATGATATGCATGCATCATCTGCCATGCAAATATAAAAAAGGGAATACAACGCAATCGGTCAGTTAACATCACTGAAGAAAAATTAATTGTCGGAATGCGCATCTGGTGCAGCAAAATTGGTACCGTTTATGTAATTACAGCAATAACGCATGGCTATACTTAGTGTTTCTGTATTGGTATGATATTTCTGTGATATTGATATTCTTATATAAAAATGTTTCTCTTAGTTGGTATTCACGACCTTTTCGATGTTATCATTTCTCTCTAACGTTTGATTCTTTGAAACATGTTATATTAAAATACGAGAAATAAATACTCTAAATGCAAAATATGGCTCAAGAAATTATCTTTAAATTTTGCATTATACCTGGCTGGAACCACAATAGTCCACAGGGACTACATCTCTTTCCAGATTGTGAACATCTTTTTTATCAGCAATTAAAACAAGAGTTACTGCGAAACTACTTACTCTAGGGGTGGTGTGCATAATGTGTGGATAATAAAAAACTGCAAAAGGACATACAATATAAGTCCCTCTCCTCGTGCAATAGTATAACATACTTGACTTCTCTTCCTTTGACACAAGTATTTCTCATTTTCAACTTAATAAAAAAGATTGAAAGAGTTAGTCCAACTTTGTTACATAAACAATATAGTATTTTACGAAGGGACAAATCACCCACTATAACTCAAACAAAAAGAAACCGAGGTGATTTTTATTTTCTATGGACAACATATTTGTAACGTTTGGATGACATGTTTATTCTTCCCTCCTTTTGTCATGTTGATATTAACATAAAAAAGACGATGAAAATCTTAAATAAACTGAATACACAAACTTCACTAAAATCTGTATAAAGAACGATATACAGCTGGGTCGTCAAGATGTTCGACTAAAATGTTCTCACCATCATTCTTTCTACTTTTAAAAATAATGTGATGAGGTATATTCAACCAGCGGTGTCAATCAGCTGTGGATTCTTAAAAATTAGTAAGATCTACTGCAAAATATGCAATCACAGTCTTTATGATTTTGCAGTCATATAAAAACTTTGCATTTTTCTACGCTTTAAAGAACTATTCCCTATGCTCAATTGAAATATTAAATACATCGTCTTATAAAATAGAGCCTTTTTCTGATTTTTTTTTTTGCAAAACTAATTAAATTACCCCGGAATAATATCATCAAATGCTGTCGACAACATATCTGTTGAGTTTGCTGGATTGGTATTTTCACGGGCAGTCGGTTTTCAAATGGGAACTAATAGTGCATCCCTTCTTGTTGAATTGTTGTTGTACTCAATATAAAGCAGAATTCATACAAAACCTTCTCATAGACAAGAAAAATATCTTGCAAAGTTCTTTAATATTATTGTCAGATACATTGATGATGTGCTGTCACTCTATAACCCACATTTCAGTGAGTGCTTACCTCTCATATATCACATTTAAGTTGATATTAAGGATACTTCAGAAACAAGAAAGCCTACTTCACATCTTAATCTTTTACTTGATATTGACACAGATGATAAATTTCAAACTGGAATCTATCATAAACGTAACGATTTCAACTTTCTAATCGTCATCTTCACATTTCAGTAACATACGCTCTGTTCGATCGTTTGCCGTTTACATATGTCAATTGTTATGTTACGCTCGTGCATGTTCACATTATACAAACATCATTAGCAGAGGTGAACTCCTTACTATAAAAACTATTTCAACAGAGTTACGAGGATGAACGACTGAAATTGACACTATACATAATTTTACGGTCATCATCACGAATTAGTTGACCGATACAATATGTATGTGTCTCAACTGACTAGCGACATGTTTTCGCAGTCTCAAAGATTTAAATATCAGATGAGTCATCTAATCTGTAATTGTATCTCCTAGTATTCTCTCCTATTCCCGATTGTGACATTTTGACTGATTCGCGTGTGATGCATGCATAACAGGAGACGCTTACCATGTTGACGCATCCGGTCTCGCTTATATTGGAGAAATGAACTACTGTTGCCGCCAAAAAGCAAAAAGCAAAAAGTTTCAGACGAACTGGTTGCATGAGATGGACCCCTAAACCAGAGAAACCAGTTAGGATACGATCTGATTTATAAATTGCGCCCTGCAAAAATATTTTCTGTTGTCGATGCAAGCTTTTGACTATTTGGTAAGGATCTCGGTTATTTCATTACGGATAGGTCATATATATGAATGAAGATAGTTCTTCACCTTGCATTCTCTTTTTTTGCTGTGACCACAGACCATTTCGTATTGGTATAACTGTAGAATATTTCTTGACGGATGATAAAGAATATACTAGTAATAGGTTCACTTTGGCTTGTTGTCCTCCTTGTCGTCTACCTTTGTCGATGAAACCATGTTTCTCTTACTCTTTCATGTTTCGCAATAGATTTTAAACAAGTTGGATTATTGGTTGATGCGAAGAAATGCGTTGTCGTCTTCACAAGTAGTAAATTGTCAAGATATCAGATATCCTATTTTCGAATTCACAGCGCCAGCCCATCTCCTCGAATATTGTCCTTATATACACCCCATTATGAGTCTGCCCCAATGGATAGAAAAGTAAATAATATCAACCTCTAGAAAGGGATGGTCTATTTTAAACGGTAAACTACTGTCGCATTAATTTAAGTCCCTTCAAAAACTACATTTTCTGTGGTATGTACCGACGATTGTTCTGGTAAAATCAATACCGATATAGGTATTTTCTTTTCTTATTCTAAATAATTGTGGTTTTCTTCATGTGATGAACGTTCTTGTAGCAAAAGACGGTTATACTGAGGGGTTTCTTTTCCGCCTGGCTTGTTGTTAAAATTGTCGCCGAATTCTTTTGTCATAACGATCGTTGCTCCCATTCACCAAAAAGTGAGTTATCGTCGGCGCACTGATTCTGTTACCATATGAGTGCTATTGTGGTTAAAACAAACCGTAAAAAACCCGGTCGAAATTGATATAATAGCAGAAGTATGGATAATGGGAGTGTCATTTCCTTTGATATTCCTTCTCATGCAGAAGACGTTAAGCCTGTCGACAAAACCGGTTTTGATGACTTTAAATGTTGTTTTTATAATCTTGATCTGTCTCTTCTTAATTAATTCACGAGATTTGAACATCGGTAAACTTTATTTACTTATGTTAACTCAGTGATTGTTAGGTTGATAATTCATTACACAAATTCGTGCTGTACTTGCGCGTACACATACGCGACTAATAATACCTTATGATTCCCCAAACAGTTGAAGCATAGATATCTTCTATATAAATTCCATTTTGATGTACTTTTTGCGCACTTTTTAATTCTTTAGGGAGATGATGATTATTGCAGTAAACCAACCCCTAGTTGTAAGGCGTTTATCTATTTGAGTTATCTATGATCCTGTATTTTGTTTACCTATTCTTGCATGAAAATGTGTTCACTGTAACTGGGAACTTCCAAAATATAACTGTGACCAACAAGAAACCTCGCATGTTTGTCTAACGAAGAATTCTTGTTTTAGTTGTATATTATAAGAAGCAACCTTTTTTTTAAACTTTAGTTAACCTTGGAGATGTACATTTCATACATATACAACTGAAATACGTCGTACAATTTAGATCTCAACCATCCATCACTGTCGGGTGACAAAACATAACTACAGAAAAAAACCAACAAAACAGCGGCCTGATTTATGACGAATAAAAGGAAAATACAATATTTGCAAGATAGCAACCAATGACAATCACTAAAATACAGGCTCCTGACTTGGGACTGGCACATACAGAATGTGGCGGGGTTTGACATGTTTGTGTGCGCTCAACTCTGACCCAGAATCTGGGACTAAATTGTAACAGCAAAACATAAGAACAAAGTGTAAAATAAGTTTGAAATTGCTAGACTCATCAGATCGGCGCGAATCACAATAAACAACTAACATAAAAACAAAAGACACAAAGTACCGATCTAAAAGTGCTTGCTATTACTCAGAGTTTGGTATTTTTTTTTACATTTCATTTACACTGTTAGGAGCCAAAGGAACATCACCGTCCAAAAAAGGAAAATTAACAATAGGGAACGAAAATTGTCGCTTTTGTCGTTTTCTCAAAACATTTTGTTCGAATCACGGTTTTAAGGTACAATATATGATTTCCCCTTCCTAAAACAAGATTTTTTTTTATCGTAGTTGACCATTCTTTCTTATGAAACGAGATAAAACGATTGTAGTTTACTGATGCTCTTATCTTATTAATATAGTAAAAAGACAAATCAAGGTAACAAACAAACACATGGGAAATCGTATGAGCCCCCAAAAGGGCAGGACCGGGTGCGTCGACAGGGTAAATAAACTCATCATAGATACCAGGATTAAAATTTTGTACGCGTTTCGTCTACAAAAGACTCATCAGTGACGTTCGAATAAAAAAAAAATCAAAAAGGGCAAATAAAGTACGAAGTTGAAGAGATAAGAGTTCCCAAATCTCCGAAAGGTTTTGCAAAATATAGCTAAGCCTCTCCTGCTATGCAGGTTTTACGCGTTATGCGAATACACACTCATTCAAACTGTTACAATCTGGAAAAGAGCACAATCGGTAAAACTACAGATTAGACGACTATTCTGGTATCTAAAGATCTAAGACAGAGAAAACATGTCGTTATTCTCGATGGTGATACGATTGTTGCAACAGGTTTTTGTTGCCAGGAGCATACCTCTTTTAATGAAGTCCGTATACCATGAACACGAGCGTAACGTATCAATTTAAATATGTAAAAGCCATACGAGGAACAAGGAATAGTTGTGAAAAGTGTTGAGACGAGTAAGAATTAAGAGAAAAAAAACGGTCGAGGATAGAATAAATCGGCTAGATTAAGAGAAACTGTTATCTAAATATCCAGAGACAATTTCAAATATGTCTATAAAGTGATGTTTAGTTGGATCCTTATGACGTTATGCCATGAAGTAGAAAATTTCATCTTGTTTTAACGTTTATGTTAATAATACAAAAATTAAAAGATGTAGTATGATTGCCAATGAGATAACACTCCACTACTGGTGGTCCGTACGACCTGTTGTGACACCCTCTTTTACTGCAGAAAAAAAACAAAATACATTTGACAAGCAAACAAAAGATCTAAACCATCTAAAAGACAATAAAAAAACGCATACTTTATTACTTATCTTTACTTTAATATCCAATACATAACAAATATTATGATCAATTATAAGCAAGTAAAAATTAATTAGTCAATAGAAATAAATAGCTAAATTATCCTTTTAAATGACTTTTCTCATCGACTAATTCAAAATAACCATGTTTCCATTACATAAAAGTTAAATATACAAGTTATAGTCAGTAAACTTCTTCATTAAAGCAGTTGGCTAATATGCAACTGTTGGTAATAATTGATAAACCCAATTTTTATCATTTTCTATCACAGCAAAATCAAGTTTTATTTAATCAAATAACGTTTTTCCAGTACCCCTGACCATTAAAAGTTTGCACCAGATGTTGCCGATAGTATATCAATAGTTTCCCATCTCAATGGTTCTCATGTATCGGTGTACTACACAGTGATTCGGAATGTTCCCTTGCTCTTCTTCGTAGTTCTGCTACACTAGATGTTCTTTGGTCTGGCTGCAACATTGGTGTTGTACATTCTGGCTTCTTAGTGCAGCATCCACAAAATGGTAAACAAGCCGCTATAATACATTAAAAAAGAACATTAATTCACAAATCACATAAGTACATAATGTGCACCCCCCCTCAAATACTACTAATGTTACATTTGTTTACTGAAAGCTTTATAACGCAAGTCATTTTGTTTTGGTAAAATGTGTTTTATCAAAATCAAATAAATACAGTTTGGTACAATACTTAATAGTTAATTATAAAATACAGCTAAAATTGAGTAACAAAAAGGCAATCTAAATCTAAATCGTAACCAGTCTTCACACATTGGAACATATCGAAGTCTGGATATAATATAGATGCACTACACGCGTTCTGTAAACTTTGATAGAATACCAGGAAATCCCGAATCATTAGGACAATATAAAACTAATTTTACTAAACTGTAAAGGAACCAACAGAACTACGATAACTAAACTGTCCTGTCATTAATTTAGAGTGTTTAGTTGTTCTGAAAGCCATAACTTGTGTTATCCATAGTTCCGAAAGAATAGTCATTTTCTGAATTATTGTGAAAGCGGTATCTAGTTTCAAGCAAAATTCTCTTAAATAAAAAATAAAAACAATCTTTGAACTTTTCTGCTTTGTGAACTGTCTTACCTTTAAAAGCCGGATGAGTCATGGTTGGTAGAAAATGTCGTGGTGTAAAGTAATTTTCAAAGTAGTTTTTGTACTGATTTCTGAAAGATATGAATTATTTACATAATTATTAAGCAAATCGTCATCTTTTTTCTAATCTTATCATTTAATTAAGAAAGTTATGTCATCGATTTTTAAAATTAACGAAACCAATTAACAATATAACCTTGTAAGACGACAACTTCATAAAAAGTATTCAATGGCAAAGTAAATATAAACTTAATTCTATAGTTCGTGTTCAATTGACATATGAAGTGTTGATGAAGGGATTACAATAATTCGTCTTTCAATTTAATGAATTATCCACTATCTTTGAAAACAATTTATAGATTGGTGCGTCTAGAGACGACAAGAAATTACTAATTCTTGTTATAGAGCAAAAGTCAAACAATCAGATGAAATAGTTATTTGGTTATAACAACCAATAATATTTAATTACGATGTCCTACTGAGTGTAGAGCAATGGAGCACACCCAACAGTCTGCTAAGACTTAGCTATAAACCTAATTGGTATGCCAAGTGGAAAATGGAAAATGAAAAAAGAAGGTTTCAAATTTGAAAAAATGTATCTTTCGGAATTCACTTCACTATAAGGAAATTTTGTTTTGTTTAACTTGATATATGTATAAACCTATAAATCTAAAGACGAATATACTTTTATAATTTTCATTTAATGACATCGATAAATTTCCTATTTTGATCCCTTTTTATATATTATATTTCATATGCTTTCGGTAAATGTAAGATACTAATTGTTTTTGTGTGTATTAAGTGTACATGTGTTGTTGCATGTAAAACTATTTTTTTCTTTATAGAGATTTAAGGTTAAAGAAACTTACCCTTCCATAAGTGGCATGATTGGTGGTCTGGTGCTGGCATTATTATTAAGAGCTATTAACGTCTGCATGAAAGATGTTTGAAGGAATGGTTGTTGTTTCTGCAGAAATATATTGTCTTGTGATTGGTTTGCCATGTTCATCAGAAGTGATGACGAAGGACACATATGCTGAGGTGTTGACAGAAAATTAAGTCCCGTCCGCAAAGAAGTTGACTGAGTTGGAGGGGTCGGAGGTTTGATATCATTGTCTTTAGATGTGCTTGTGGATGACTGATCGTTACATATTGATGATGTCTCCTCTGTTGTATTGTCATTTCTTGAATTTTCTTGTTCTTGTTGTGATATATCATTTGATTTATTTTCTTCTTGGAAGTGTTCATTTTCCAATTCATTTGGTTTTTCTGCACTATTCGAATTTTTTTCTGCCGTTTCAACTGACCCCGGTTCCTCATTCAAAAAATCATCGTCATGATCGTCATCAGACTGACACATGTCAACGCAAATTTCAGAGCTTGTTACCTTTTCAAGGTCAATATCACTTTGATCGTCTGCCAAAGGGTTTATTGTTGTGTCATGTGATTCCTCATTTCCAACATCTATCATCTCAGATTTGTTATGCTTAGGCTGACCAGTAAATCTTTCACTTTTGCGCCATTTAGCTCTGCGGTTTTGGAACCAAACCTTTATTAAAAAAATATATATCATTGAACTTTATGGATTTTATTTTGTTGAGAAAAAAAAATATAAAAAATCAAACAAAAGAAAACAAACAAACAAAAAACAGTTTCATACAAAATATCTCGAGCAAAAACCTTTTGATTGTTACTTATTCTACGTTGTTCGACTTTGTTCTACTTTGTTCAGTCAAAAATACAAGCCGTTTACCGAATTTATAAGAAATATCTATTCTTTTTTGTATATTATTTAATTTTTGTATTGTCCTTCTTTTATTATTTCTTATCAAAACGAGTTATTCGTTATTGATTTTTGATAATACTGATGGAGTGGTAATAGGAAATTTTCTTCGATAAAGATTACTGGACGGCGATTTTGGTACAATTCCCATTTACGTCATTTCACCGTGTCAATAAATGACGCTAGATAAAATGCGGATAAACCGCCAAAAAATATACAAAAAAAAAACTCCTGTACGTCACTATATTCATTAATTGCATATATGTTCTCGTAAATACTCTCTTCAAAAGAAGTTTTTGTCGAAATAAAGAAAATATGTTGCACATTTGATGTGTAATGAGAAACAGACTAGCTGTGCTAAAAAGCTTTGTACACTTCCCGCATTTTGTTGGTTGATAAAACATATAAATGTTTAAAAGTAAGGCAAGTTGCAAATGACTAACAAACGGCGATACCAAATAAGTATGAGCTCTGCAGTATTGGTAATATTAAGAAAAACAGGAACATCATTATTATTATTATTATTATTATTATTTTTTTTTTTTTTTTATTATTATTATTATTATTATTATTATTACCTGAACTCTTGCCTCTGTTAAATTTATTCTCATGGCTAAATCCTCTCGTGTAAAAACGTCTGGATAATGAGTCTGTGCAAATGCTTTTTCCAACTCTTCAAGCTAAGAGGAATAAAAAGATGAAATCAGATGAAAAAGATGAATACTGGATGCAAACTTTCAAACCATTTTGGTCAGCGCGTTGGAGACTAAATATATTCAATATATAACATCGGCAATATCATCACACAATTCAATTAAGTTCTTCTTAAGGTTAAGTTACAAAAACGTTTAATCTGACAAAACGTTCATAGAATCATCAATTCTCCAAGAACTTTTTTTTTAAAGTTAAGAAGTGCTGCTTGATAGATTCAGTGAAATTGATATTAAATAATCTCTTGATACCAAATTCGTTGTTGGTGTATTGTGCTGGTGTCTTAGTGTTCTTCGTTAAAAAGTCAAAGTTTTATTTACATTTTTTATAGATTTACAAACAACAACTGTTTTAAAGTCCTATCACAGAACTTCCCTTTCGTGACAAACATACACAAGAAATTGACAAGAATATGTGAACATTTGCCATCACGTCCCGCTCACACTATCTAATTTCCATGTTCTTTGAAAGGTCATAAAAAAGAGGTCATATGAATATCTGCTCTCAGTTTCAAAAATAATACTTGTTGAATAGTTATATCGTTCATAGCAGAAACCGTTTGTTGTACAACAATTTATTATAGTACATTGTACCCATTAATGAAAACGAGATCCTGTAGATGTATACCTGTGCTTATAGTATAAAAAAGAATACCTGTTGAAGAGTAAAAGTTGTACGATTTCTTCTTTGTTTACGTCTTGCAAAACTGTCATCCTGGAACTCTGTATGTAAACCATATCCTGAATCTAAAATTTAAAAAATGACTTTTGTAATTTGTTTTTGTTATTTATTTGCATAATTTGAGATTTTCGGAATTCTTGATGCAACTACTCACGTAACAAATTTTGAAATAAAAGGGAAAAAAATGACAGGTCAAACAGTAGACTGTAACTAAAGCTATTGAACTTTCGTTCGTAAGACAAATGATAGAATAACATGGATTATATATTTGCTCAAATCTAAAAAAATAATACTCGTATTTCTAAATTTCAACAATCCATTTGAAAAATTAAAAAAAAAAAATTATCCACTTAGTTTAAAAACAAAATAATTCCCACACATTTTCGGCAAATCAAACAACTCACACATCTTGAAACAAGAGAGGACATGAAAAACAATGATGAGTGAGTCGACAGTGATTGACTATCGTTGAGCCTTCATCACAAAGCAATAAGAACATCTTATTAATGTTCGCAACTCGTTTTTAATTATAAAGATTTCTATAAAGATCTGATTATCCTTCCGCAGCATCTGAGATCACCCCTGTTTTGGTGGGGTTCGTGTTGCTCAATCTTTAAGTTTCTATGTTGTGTTTTGAAAACTGTTGTTTGTCTTTTGATCGTTTTTCGTTCTTTGCCATGACGTTGTCGGTTTGTCAACGATTTACGACTGTTATACAAGTCAGAGGTTTAGCTAGCTATAAAACCAGGTTTAATCCAATATTTTCTACATAAGAAAATACCTGTACCAAGTCAGGAGTATGACAGTTGTTATCCATTCGTTTGATGTGTTTGTGCTTTTGATTTTGCCATATGCTAAGGGACTTTCGTTTAGAATTTTCCTCGGAGTTCGGTATTTTTGTTATTTTACTCTTTACAAGTTTTAGTATCCTTTTGGTATCTTCTGCCTCTCTTTTATAAAATATTTGATTTTTCATTGTTAAAGTGTTTTTTTTTTCTTTCTATTTATGGTCACCAGCTCAGCCTACACACTATACACACGTAAACGAAAACGTAGAAGAACATTACATGAAAACATGAAAATTATATGTTCAGTTAGAGACATATAAAACTTAGGTTTCAAGTATAGTAAAAGTAACATGTCAGAGTGAACGAGAATTTTTAATTAAATGAAAAAGTCTCGTTAATTAGATTACATTACAAAGACGTTAAAGGAAATATCATTTTCACTTCTTGATATTTGAAATCTAAGAGAAAACCTAGAACCGTTCAAAGCCGATATGCACTGTTTTATTTTTATCAAAGCATCTGTGAACTTCGTGATTCTGACAGGTAAGAAATTCCTGTTGAGTTAATTAGCTGAAAGCAGGTGCTTTCTGGTTTCCGGCTTTTGTATGACATTTTCACAGTCATCATTACATTAATTGTGTCTTACAAGGTTTAAATTTTCAAAGGTAATTTAATTGAACCGATGGGAGTTATAAGATTTCTTACAACAAGGATACCTTAATAGTGTGTGTAAATATGATTAAAGTCCTATCACATTTCTCCATTTGCACACGCTTGCGTGCCAGAAGGAATTAGTTTGATCTATTTGTCACAGCCTACGGATTGTAGCGTGAGAGATGCTTTAACGATTGGTCTTTGATTGAATAAAACAACGTGCTAAACGTCGTGTTTAGACCAGGATTCATTTAATAGATAAATTATATTAGGATAGCCAAGAAATATTAGCTTCTATCGAAATTAACACAAGCCACAATATGTTCTAGACACTTTTTTCCGACAAAGAGTAGAATTAAAAGCTCTATCAGAAACGAAGCCGGATAAAATACTATAAAATATCAATATAGTGAATTCATTAGTGATAAAAAGCTACATAATTTTATTGCCTACAGAAACGAAATGTCGCAGGAATTTGTTAATCATTTCGATAATAACAATAGTTCAAAGCATTAGAAGAAAAACATAAGACAATGAACTTAGCCAATAAATTAAACCACCCGACTTGGTTTCAACTGGCACACTGGACTTTTCAAGAACTTCTGAACTCAATAAGAAATATTAAGACTAAAGATTGGAGACCTATTTTATTATGTCAAACTATCATATGCGACAATATTAGAAAATCTTATTATTATAATCAATCTATAAAACAAGATCTTAAAGAAGTTTGTGCATATTATAATCTTCATATGACCACGTCTTGTGAGTTTACTTCTATTAATTGTTCTTTTGTTGTATCCGAGTCAAAAAAATAAAATAGAAGCCATGACATAACACATCATATATTTATTTTTGTCGTATATACTTTACAATCTATTTGATAAACTGGTTTATTCGCACCTAATTTTGATATCGATACATTTTACACTCATTAAAACTATCAAGAATACATAGAAGATAGATATAATTGACAGAATTATGTACTCTTATTGACTTTGTTTGTTTATTGCCCATGAATGAAATACCTCTGATTGATTCGAACTCTTTATTTTGCAATAAACAACGAGTAATCGTCAAACACTGAAATATTCTTGACAGATAAAATGTTTACATAATTTTTATATTAAACGTTGTGTTAGAAAGATTTTTGGTTCATAAATTTGTTCTTATAATTTCCATAACACAACCCGTTCGAGGATTAGTTCTATTCTTGATGCAATTCATTATTTATGATACTAAGCTTAGTCTTTCCATGAATTTTGCAAAGTATAAGATTTTAATGCCAATTCGGGACAGAATCGTTATCTCTACCTTTCTTTCTAATGATATTTACTATATATATATATATAATTATTCTGCCAAAAGAGTATATTTTTTTTATAACTTTTTCTGTCAAAGGCAGATGATATAAATCACGAAGCAGAAATATAGTGTTTAGATATTACATGTTTTTGTACCTAAATTCATAGAAACTTTATACAGGATTTTTTTGTTTTATAATTACACCTTATTTATAGAATTTTAAACCACATATACACATAACACAAAGAAGATTAAAGTAAATAATATAAAAGGATGTACTTAGGTCAGGTTTAGGAATTTTTGTCAGATGTTCTGACTCCTTGGTTTTTTTCCTACGATATATTTTGCCCCGTAACACCCATTTTTCTTTTCATAAAAGACTTGAGTAGCTCATAAAAGGTCATTTACCAAAATTTAATCAGATTCTAGATTTCTTTTCTTTCGATTTGAGACCCAATTAATACCAATGCAAATATATGGTAAAAGTCTGAGTCAGCCTTTTTCCCGTCATTTAAAAAAAATTAAATATCTCGAAAAGGAGCTCCATAACCTATCAATATGTTTAGCTTATTTTGTTCCTTAACTAATGCTCTTCTGACTTATAGTATCAATTTTAAATTCTAGATTTTTTTTAATTTCACCTAAGTACATCCATAATAAATATAAGATATCTCTATTACATGAAATATTTCATTCTGTAAAAGAAACACTATCATAACCATAAGATAAAATTTCAAAACTATAACGAGAAATCAATCGAATATTGTAATTATATTCAATCATATTATATTAGATAAAGTTATTATATACTCGTATAGAGGAAATAATAAAGGAAATATCAACAGACAGTTTTCTTTGACTGGTCATGATAATACAAGTTGACATGACCATACAAGTATAAACCAGTGGAATGTTCATATTTGTATTCTTAAACTGAAAGTCTGTAAGAAAATCATAAGCGCACATTCATTTCGCACTCCAAATTCATTTTGTAAGTAATAAATATACCTTCATGACATTATTTTGTTACGTTTTGTACTCCGGTTTGCTTCAAGCGTCGACGAAGTTAAAAAATGTACGTTCACTTCAATCCAAGTTAAGTCTGTCGTTAATACACTTGATAGATTAACGATTAGGACTTTTTAAAACAATTGTTTTTCTGATAAAATGATATAAAACAAAAATATGTCCATAGTACACGGATGCCCCACTCGCACTACCATTTTTCTATGTTCAGTGAACCGTGAAATTGGGGTCAAAACTCTAATTTGGCATTAAAATTAGAAAGATCATATCATAGGAAACATGTGTACTAAGTTTCAAGTTGATTGGACTTCAACTTCATCAAAAACTACCTTGACCAAAAACTTTAACCTAAAGCGGGACAGACGGACGGACGGACGGACGGACGGACGAACGGACAGACGAACGAACGAACGGACGCACAGACCGAAATACATAATGCCCCTCTACTATCGTAGGTGGGGCATAACAACCTACTAGTATTCAGTATTTACCTGGTTTTCAACATTGACAGAGGCAGATTTTAGATTAACAATCGAATTTTCTAAATATAGGCATGAGGCACTGCCAATTCTGATAAGGGACTGAAAATTTTTACAGAACTGTTTGTTAAAACTTAAAATTAGGATAATTAATAATGTTTTAAAGTATTTCTCATAAGTATAGTAAAGAAAGTTGATAGACGTAGAGGCTTGATATACAGATGTTTGAATAAGATGACCCCTGGCACACTTCACGGTGTCTTTGTATAAAATAAAATCACAAAAATGGTTTTCGTTTGAGAGTTGTATGATTTTTTTAACAAGTAAGGCTTTTCCTGAATAGCTGAAAATTTACAGAATATATGTTATGAGAAATGTCATGCGCGTATGCAAATAGTAGAATATAATTTAGGAAAGAAGTTTAAATGAATATTTGTTTGTAAAGACCGCTGAAAGACTGTAATACAGAAGAAGTAAATGTATTTGGTAGGTATCTTAGCTATTTGCAGGATATTACTGAGCTAGCGATTATTGATTGATTGATTGTTGGTTGCTTAACACTCAAATGTGGCAAATGTTTCGTGCATGTTCAGGACGAGACTAGCTATGAAAAAAGTATCGTAACAAATAACTCAAGCGTCCTTGTACTTGAGTAAAAAGACAAATAGACAAAGGAGGTGCAAATTATATCATGTCAATTGTGTTAATCCTTTCGATGTCATGAATACCATCAAATAAAAGTTAAGTATATTCCGTAGTTTAATTTAGTTGTTTTCAATTTAAGAAAAGTGATATCCTATGAATTGCATTTTATATGGTTTGAAATAAACTGAATGGCTTTAAGTGTGAACTTTAAGGATGGTAACACCATTTTATCATTTGTCTGAACCTGAATTTATATTATGTATGCTTTAAATTGCTATAAATACCAACTTTGAAGGATGTTGACTTGATTACATTTGCAAAAATTGAATAAAGAAATCTTCAACTAAGATTTTATCAAAACTGAAGATATGTTTTGTTCTTCAGATACCAATTACATTGTGATTCATTTATTATATCCCCCGCAAACAATGTTCAAGGGGTCTATAGGTCCTATATGTCCATCCGTCCGTCCGTCTTTCTATTTGTCTATATATCTGGCAATTTGTCTGACTGTCCATGTGCCTTGTATGCGCAACTTCTCATAACGGCTTGACGGAAATTGATGAAACTTTTCACAGTTGTCGAGCACTACCTGGAGACGTGTATAAGAATCCCGGCCCAACATGTTAAAGGATATAATTGTATTTACTTACTTCAATATACATATACTAATAGTATTGCTTGGCAGGGATCTGGTTTCTTGGAGTTATTTTGAGTAATGCGTGTCCTTCGATGCATAATTTTAGAAGAAAATGTAAAATTCATTAACCAGATTTTTGCTTTGAACAGCAATGTATATCGCTGAATAATATATTGATTTAAAAGCGGGATGACTTTTTTTAATGTTTTTAAAGTGTCAGTATTAAGGCTCTTTGGTATTCATTTAACAAAAGGTTTCACGAATTTATGTTTTTGACTTCGTTAGTGAAACATATTCGGTGGATATTGGTCAGACCTATTTTGCAATAGTTTTATTTAATCTAATAGGCTGTTGCTTGTTGGTAAATATTTTCTGTATATTCTTGCCGAAACGAAATATTTCAGTAGGTAGGTTCTGCAAAGTTAGTCGATCAGCATGAAAGGCGGGAAATTTAAATACCACCAGGAAAAAAGGCAGGTTGGAAAGGGACAGAAATTCCGCTTTGCAACAAACCACACATGGACCCTTCAATGAGCTGCTGCAAATTTTCTTTAACCTGCAAGGAACATGAAACTCTCTCTTCAAGAGGCATCGGAGTTATCGTCCCCAGTGGCTGTGTATTTATACACCCCGCACAGCAAAACAGACGCTCCTCTTTAGCATAGGTTTTACTGCCGTTTTGGAGAACGTTCAGGTGGTCATATTTCTATACCCCTGTTGACCTGTGATATTAAATCTATATCATTGATGTAATATTTACCCCCATATGTTTGATAATATGTGTATTACTCCTAGATGGCGTTTTAACTATTTCCATTGTTTGGTTGTTGTCTTATTGACAGCATCTCCTTACGTTTTAATGAATTGTGCTCCACATATACATTTTTACAAAATGTATACGATAACCATTTTAGACGACACTATAAAGCCGGAGACATTATATCCAGAGTTTTGCCATGGCTTTATTTGGACTTGTTTGTTTGCTTTTGGCCTTGAATGTTTGTCCCTAATATTTTATTAACTATGTATTTACTTTCAGGTATCACAGATCGAATTTATTCGTTCATAGTGTGTTAATTTACGTTTTGATTGAGTTAAGCCTTCCAATTGATGTTTTATCGTGTGTTTTCTATGTTGTGATGTTATACTATTGTTTCAGAAAAAGGAGAAGGTTTGGTACCATTAAAACGTTTAATCCCTGCAAATGTTTGCACCTGTCCTAAGTCAGGAATCTGATGTACAGTATTTGTCGTTTGTTTATGTAATTTATACGTGTTTCTCGTTTCTCGTTTTTATATATACTAGACCGTTGGTTTTACCGTTTGAATGGTTTTACACTAGTACTTTTGGGGCCCTTTATAGCTTGTTGTTCGGTGTGAGCCAAGGCTCCGTGTTGAAGGCCGTACATTGACCTATAATGGTTTACTTTATAAATTGTTATTTGGATGGAGAGTTGTCTCATTGGCACTCACACCACATCTTCCTATATCAATTATCAAGAATTATGAAAAGACGTACTCTACAGATAATAAAATTATTCTTATTCAAATAAATATTTTTTAAACCTGGTGCCATGTCAACGAAGTTGTCTTAGGACTAGGACGTGCCTTAGGATGGTCGTAGGATACGTCTTAGTCCTAAGTTAGATTTAATGAAAGTCTCCTAAGATAACACATGTCCTACAATTTGTCCTAAAGTTAAGATAAATATATAGGTGTCTAAGGATAGTCCTAAAAGTAACTATGTCCTAAGTCGAAATAAAAACAACAAATACGGCCGTTTTGTATGTTTATGTAAGACGACGTGCAAATAACATTCGCCGAAACAGGGCGTTTAGGGACAGAGACAATCAATTATTTTATTTGGACGATGTTGATATTGTTTGCAAAAAATAGGCTTTCTAGACCAATGATTCTAAAACTTTGTAATAAAAGATCCCATCAAATAAAATAAATGTATTTCAAGCCAAAATTTGATGAATTGATGATCACCTCCAGTAGCAAACATTACATGCATATCACGACCGGAGAAAATATAAATTTGATCAAAATATGAACCCTGCTTTGTATAAGACTAACATAGTGAGCCGGATTTTGAACATGATAGTTCTTAAGATAATAATTTAAGTTTGAAGAATGTATCTTTGAGCAGATGCTATCCCATGTCTTCTCTTTAATATTCATCGTCGCCACATTGGTAGCTTGCTGAAAAAATTCCCCTATGCTTATTTACTTCGCCTAGCATAATCTGAATTTCGGTTTCAAAAAAATTTGGACTTCTTTTCTTACTTATGTTATTTCAATACATGTAATGAAATCGAGTGGGCCTAAGGACAAAACTAGTTTAAAGAGCTTAAATTGCAACACGATAATAGTCTCTAATAAAGTTTTGTGACAATTTAGTTTGGTTGTTGTATGAAATTTATTCATCATTCCTAATAGTATATAATAATGCATCTTTTAGTATTACATTAAAACTTTATTTTGCGTCACTTTTTCTTCTTCGTAAAAGATGAGACATCCCCTTTACATATATACTGAAATACATTAAAATATATTTCATTTAATTATCTACATATTTTTAATAATTATATAAATATGTTAGGATAGTCTTATAGGATGATCCTAGGACAATCGTTGCTAGGACTGTCCTAAGACAGCTAGTTTTTTCATCCTAAGACATGTCTCAGACACTTCCTAAAACCATCGTAAATAATGTCCTAAGACATATCTTAGAACATATCCTTGGATACTTTCATTGACATGGACCCTGTTTTCTAAACAAATCATAACAAAGTGTTATATAATGATTTCATATGAATAGGATATGTGTTTCGTACAGACGACTTTATAAGTACTTTCCATAGAATTGTACTTTTAAAACCTCTCAACTTTCCCTTACCCTATTTCACTATGTGAACAAACAAAAGGCAGTTTTTGCATTTTCAAGTTAGGACGATGTACTGACAGTATTCAATACAAGCGATAGTTGTATAAATGCAAGGATAATTTAAAATAAAGTTAATATATCAGTATAAAGTAAAACGAATAAATCAAATCCTGTTAAGGTGGCTCCTTTTTATTTATCTTAATTAATTGTTAAGGTGGCTACTACTACTGGAAGTGTGTAACGACCTTGACTGTCTTCCTCCATTTTGGATTTTGAAGTAGCAGATAACAGTTGGTCTAGATCTTTAATGAAATGTGCAAATTTTGAGAGTATATGTAATTCATGTGTAAGACTTTTTATGTAAATATAGAAAATTATGTGTTATATCATATTTACGGCTGTAATTTCTAAAAAACACCATATTTGTGTTTGATTAATTTTTTTTTTCAATTTTGCCAAATAAGGGAAGATAACTCAGATAAAGTAATTTTATAATAGAAAGTGTTGTGAATTTACCTATTTTAACATGTAGCAAGAAAACAAGTTTGGTGACCCCATTTTTTCTTTTTCTTATCTGAAAGCATGTTATAAGAGCTATCTTCTCACATTTTATTTTAACATTCTATCATGTAATTGTCTTTTAACACACAAAATTAGATTTTCCATGCATAATCTATACAAATTCTGACAATTTTGCACAACCTGTAGCTTGAAAAAAAGTCCGGTGACCCATGCTTTTTATTATATTTTTGAAAAAAACATGATAAAAACTTCATTTTGACAAATTATTAAAAAATTCTATGGATTTTAATTAAGACGCCCTAGCCACCTTAAGAAAAGTGAATATTCAAATCTTACATTTATGCTATACTTTTCACTTAGTATCCTCAAACTTCTTACTAAATGTCATGTTCTATGAAACCGTACCTTATGAAACACTCCAGTTATTTTATGCAGTTAGTACGTATAGGAAACTCGAATTTCTGAAATTGATGTTCTCAGATATTGCTTATACGATACAAAATTTAAGAAAAACCTACCCGAAAAGAAAACAGTGATAATAGAAAATTAAAAGGATAAACAGACAAACTGCATCCGAACAACCATTACCAGAGAAAGAGATGAAATTTCGGTTTTGTGGTAACCTTTTCTGTGGTACAACAATGTCACCATTGAAAATTGCCTTTGAAATATTTGAATTTGATATATTTGATATTATTTAAAACAGTTTTATTTTTACAACCGCTACCTCTATTAGAGTCTTTAGAAAAAATATACAAAGCGCCACAACTAACTAACTGAAAATGCATGGGCAATGTTGATGAATTGAAGCTACCATTAAAAAGTCGCTATAAAGAAGAATACATGTAGGGTCCTAATATAAATAACACACCTTTAACTTTGAAGAATGAAAATAAACAGTTTTAAATAAAATAAAAAAAAAAAACAATTAAGTAAATGGTTAAGAATGAATACTTACAAGGATTGTGATGGTGTTGGTATGGTGTAAGATCCATACCATATTGACGGGCAGCTGGGTGGAAGCTTGGTGGACAGTGAAAGCAAAACATCTTTACAACAAATTCAAATTCTACAACCTGAAAAATATTTCAACAAATTAGATAACCGATATTGAGATAAAAGTGTCATGATTAATGTTTGTAAAAATTCTGTAATTTTGAACGATTTTATAATGCGCAAACATAAGACTAATAAAGAAATAAAAAAAACTTGTAATTTACATATAAATATAAAAAAATACATCAAATAAAAATTAATAATTACCTAGCTTGTACAGAAACAAATCTCTGAATTATGATTAAACACAAAGAAAGATCACATTTATTTTCTAAGAAATAAAAAAAATTGCCTTACCTTAAATGGCGAACACTAAGAATGATCTCTTCTCCGTGGATAATATAATTTACTCACTATCTCCAAGCATCAGTGAGCCTTACTTCACTAAGTGTTTTATCATAATTTGTAATATTGCTGATTCCGATTTGCAAACATCTTCAATAATTCAGTTTATGGCATGTAATCTTCAATTAGACAGTCAAAGACAGGCTTTAAGCCATGCCCACCATATGATTAGGAAGATAATCATTGGTGACATATCAAATGTGCTTGACAAAGTGGGCTTACCGGAGAAAGAATGGCAACACGAACGTACTGTCTTACACGTGTTCATCGATTATTAATTGAATTAGGAAATAACTGATGTTGAATAGAACAAAAATAATACTTTGTTTTTGTTTTAGTTGTCAATAACTGTGGTATTACATTACCATCCCGTAAATCACTGAAGATTAGGTAATTATATTATATTTTAGTTTAACATCCAATTCCTTAATGGAATATCAAGCACTACAATTAGATTAGAAGAAAAGGAACTAACCAAATGACATCATAGTCGTATTGAAAATTGAGTCGGAAATTAGAGAAAATTTACCGGTTTCTTCTCTGAAATACAGGTATAATGTCCGTTTTCTTAGGAAAAGTATAAATATAATGAATATATCGTATATCTCTTGCAGACTGAGACTGTACTATTATATTGTGTAGACAAACAGTTATTTAATAATAATAATACACAAAATAGAAACAAAATAATCTCCGTCGAACTAGCTTCCTCTCAAAAATTGTTTTAAACGAAATATATTTCAAAGTGAATTCCAGTAAAGTAAGTTATATATAGTCAAGAACGGTCGGGATCATAATTGGCAAGAAACCATAGTTGTACATTTTTTACAGTTATGATGGAAGAATTGTTGATTTTTTGGTTAAATTTTATAATTTATAATTGATTTCACATTGCTGAATTTGTTGAATTTCACATACAGGCTTTTATTTCATTCATTGTTATGAAGTGGTAATTTTTTGACCTACAGAAAAGGAATGATAATTGTCTAATATACAAATAAAATGAACAGTAAAAGAAGAAATTAAAATGGGTCATTTAATATCAACGTTATTCTTTGTTTTCTTAATGAAATAATGAAATTTCATATAATATTTTATTTCATAATATTATTAACAATTTACAAAACAATTTTACGCATTCAAAATAATAAGAATGGCCATGTGCTTTCTTCTCATAAACCCAACCTGTGGTCAATAACGTAGCTCTCATCGGCTTATATCCTTTATCTTAAAATCAGAATCGGCATTATCGCTATTATCGTTCAACATTTTGCGAAGAAATTGAATTGTTTTCTAATAAACAAATAGTATTTACAACACAATAACCATTGAAAATGATATAATAATAAATAAATAGATAAAAATAAATAAAATAAAATAAAATAAATCGATAATAGAAAATTGTTAACTACTGCTTTATTTCATTTACTATGTGTAAAGCTGTCCTGCAATAGGAAAACTGTCCTAAAATATTAAAAATATTGTGCCTGTTCAAAACAAGAAATCTTAAGAGGAGGAATAATAGAAAAATACGATTTCTTTCTTTATTGAAATAAGATTGTATCAGTTATACATCGAAAACTTTTGGAACGATACAGCTTAGTTGTTTACGTTACAAAAGTTTTAGGTGCATAGCTGATAATTACAATCGTATTTTATAATGGCATTAGCTCCAGTTATTCTATATACTAAAGGAAAAGATAAATGTAAAGAAATACTAAATAGCATTCTATTAGTGAATACACTTTGAATCTCTGACATTATATGATTTAAAGGAGATATTGGCAACAATACAATGAGACAGCAACCTAGCAATGAAATATAACCAGAAATGATACGCATAAGCTGACCAAGTTATTCGACAATAGGCATGCCTATGATCCTCCTATTTACAATATGGTAAGCTCTATATCGATCCCAATATGGTAAGCTCTAATCGTCCTATTTACAATATGGTAAGCAGATTGTCTCTAATCAACAGGCACTAATAGAGATCTGCATTATATTTGCGCGCATTTGGGGATTAAAATATTTTATGTTTGAGCGCAGCTTTTGATTACATTTGTGCGCATTCATTTTACAATAACACTGGTAAAATAAAGATAATACATAATAAATATGACTAAAGATAATATGAATTTTGAACATGTTCTATTTGTAAATTAAAATTATATATTTTTCATATTGAATTCTAAAAAATATACAGTGATCATGAGAAATCCCGTAATAGCTTAAGACATACATGTAAGTTAAGTGCAAATATTTCAGAGTAAATATCATTCTGTTTCATAATTTTACCGAATAGCGATTTAACAAATAATTTTATAAAATTGAGAATGGAAATGGGGAATGTAAGCGTTAAGTAAGTTTGTAAAGTTGCGTCAGGGCACACACGTGTAGTTTCGTTTGTCAGAAATAAATCGGGGATGGGGAAATCATTTGTGCACGATCGATTTACTATTCGTATCGACAGAACACTTCAGTCCGGGATATTTCATGGCGATGCACTGTAAATAATTGCAAAGGTATTTTACCAGATTCCCTATTTCCTCAACGTCTGTGGTCATCACTATATCGTCAGCAGAATCCAGGCGTACTATAAACGGCCTGGAATCATTCCATGCTCACTACAATGAGCAATTTTTTTCAGCACATCCATGTATTTTTGTGCACGTTACGACATGTAAAATCAGTACTTTTTATCTTTAGATTTACAATGTTTTTTACATTTTTATCTGTTTATATTTCCAGGACTAAGTGCTTGTGCACAATAAAACTGACTTATCCTGCTCGAAAATAATAGTTAAATAAATAAATAAGTATAATCTACCTGTATTTACCTGAGTTTACCTGTTAAAGAATGCGCGCATACGTAATGATTTTTGCGCGCAAATGTAATGGTAATGCGCGCAAATGTAATGCACCGAGAGATCTACCATCAACAAAGTAAAAAGACAACCACTCACGAGGCTCCTGATTTTAGACAGGCACATTAACATATGAAGGGGTTGAATTGTACTTTTAAGTACTCGTTGTCCCTCTTTTTATCTGAATCAATTGAATAAAAAGAGGTTCACAGCAGAACGATCAATACAAATCAGTCTAGAAATGAACATTCTATAATATAGGTATATCAGAAGACACACATACAGGTACAAATAAAACAATATTGTATAATACTAAAATGAAGTTGCTCGAAGTTACTGAAATTAAGCGCAAAAGTACTTCATTTTCATCTAGTGATACAAAATCATGCCTTCTTACACGATAATTTAAGCCTGAGATAAAAGTGTCATGATTAATGTTTGTAAAAATTCTGTAATTTTGAACGATTTTATAATGCGCAAACATAAGACTAATAAAGAAATAAAAAAAAACTTGTAATTTACATATAAATATAAAAAAATACATCAAATAAAAATTAATAATTACCTAGCTTGTACAGAAACAAATCTCTGAATTATGATTAAACACAAAGAAAGATCAATTTATTTTCTAAGAAATAAAAAAATTGCCTTACCTTAAATGGCGAACACTAAGAATGATCTCTTCTCCGTGGATAATATAATTTACTCACTATCTCCAAGCATCAGTGAGCCTTACTTCACTAAGTGTTTTATCATAATTTGTAATATTGCTGATTCCGATTTGCAAACATCTTCAATAATTCAGTTTATGGCATGTAATCTTCAATTAGACAGTCAAAGACAGGCTTTAAGCCATGCCCACCATATGATTAGGAAGATAATCATTGGTGACATATCAAATGTGCTTGACAAAGTGGGCTTACCGGAGAAAGAATGGCAACACGAACGTACTGTCTTACACGTGTTCATCGATTATTAATTGAATTAGGAAATAACTGATGTTGAATAGAACAAAATAATACTTTGTTTTTGTTTTAGTTGTCAATAACTGTGGTATTACATTACCATCCGTAAATCACTGAAGATTAGGTAATTATATTATATTTTAGTTTAACATCCAATTCCTTAATGGAATATCAAGCACTACAATTAGATTAGAAGAAAAGGAACTAACCAAATGACATCATAGTCGTATTGAAAATTGAGTCGGAAATTAGAGAAAATTTACCGGTTTCTTCTCTGAAATACAGGTATAATGTCCGTTTTCTTAGGAAAAGTATAAATATAATGAATATATCGTATATCTCTTGCAGACTGAGACTGTACTATTATATTGTGTAGACAAACAGTTATTTAATAATAATAATACACAAAATAGAAACAAAATAATCTCCGTCGAACTAGCTTCCTCTCAAAAATTGTTTTTAAACGAAATATATTTCAAAGTGAATTCCACAAAGTAAAGTAAGTTATATATAGTCAAGAACGGTCGGGATCATAATTGGCAAGAAACCATAGTTGTACATTTTTTACAGTTATGATGGAAGAATTGTTGATTTTTGGTTAAATTTTTAATTTATAGTTGATTTCACATTGCTGAATTTGTTGAATTTCACATACAGGCTTTTATTTCATTCATTGTTATGAAGTGGTAATTTTGACCTACAGAAAAGGAATGATAATTGTCTAATATACAAATAAAATGAACAGTAAAAGAAGAAATTAAAATGGGTCATTTAATATCAACGTTATTCTTTGTTTTCTTAATGAAATAATGAAATTTCATATAATATTTTATTTCATAATATTATTAACAATTTACAAAACAATTTTACGCATTCAAAATAATAAGAATGGCCATGTGCTTTCTTCTCATAAACCCAACCTGTGGTCAATAACGTAGCTCTCATCGGCTTATATCCTTTATCTTAAAATCAGAATCGGCATTATCGCTATTATCGTTCAACATTTTGCGAAGAAATTGAATTGTTTTCTAATAAACAAATAGTATTTACAACACAATAACCATTGAAAAATGATATTAATAATAAATAAATAGATAAAAATAAATAAAATAAAATAAAATAAATCGATAATAGAAAAATTGTTAACTACTGCTTTATTTCATTTACTATGTGTAAAGCTGTCCTGCAATAGGAAAACTGTCCTAAAATATTAAAAATATTGTGCCTGTTCAAAACAAGAAATCTTAAGAGGAGGAATAATAGAAAATACGATTTCTTTCTTTATTGAAATAAGATTTTATCAGTTATACATCGAAAACTTTTGGAACGATACAGCTAATTTGTTTACGTTACAAAAGTTTTAGGTGCATAGCTGATAATTACAATCGTATTTTATAATGGCATTAGCTCCAGTTATTCTATATACTAAAGGAAAAAGATAAATGTAAAGAAATACTAAATAGCATTCTATTAGTGAATACACTTTGAATCTCTGACATTATATGATTTAAAGGAGATATTGGCAACAATACAATGAGACAGCAACCTAGCAATGAAATATAACCAGAAATGATACGCATAAGCTGACCAAGTTATTCGACAATAGGCATGATCCTATTTACAATATGGTAAGCTCTATATCGCCCCAAGATCCTATTTACAATATGGTAAGCTCTATATCTCCCAAGATCCTATTTACAATATGGTAAGCTCTATATCGCCCCAAGATCCTATTTACAATATGGTAAGCTCTATATCTCCCAAGATCCTATTTACAATATGGTAAGCTCTATATCGCCCCAAGTCTAGGCAGATTGTCAATCAACAGGCACTAATAGAGATCTGCATTATATTTGCGCGCATTTGGGGATTAAAATATTTTATGTTTGAGCGCAGCTTTTGATTACATTTGTGCGCATTCATTTTACAATAACACTGGTAAAATAAAGATAATACATAATAAATATGACTAAAGATAACATGAATTTTGAACATGTTCTATTTGTAAATTAAAATTATATATTTTTCATATTGAATTCTAAAAAAATATACAGTGATCATGAGAAATCCCGTAATAGCTTAAGACATACATGTAAGTTAAGTGCAAATATTTCACCGAATAGCGATTTAACAAATAATTTTATAAAATTGAGAATGGAAATTGGGAATGTAAGTGTTAAGTAAGTTTGTAAAGTTGCGTCAGGGCACACACGTGTAGTTTCGTTTGTCAGAAATAAATCGGGGGATGGGGGGAAATCATTTGTGCACGATCGATTTACTATTCGTATCGACAGAACACTTCAGTCCGGGATATTTCATGGCGATGCACTGTAAATAATTGCAAAGGTATTTTACCAGATTCCCTATTTCCTCAACGTCTGTGGGCATCACTATATCGTCAGCAGAATCCAGGCGTACTATAAACGGCCTGGAATCATTCCATGCTCACTACAATGAGCAATTTTTTTCAGCACATCCATGTATTTTTGTGCACGTTACGACATGTAAAATCAGTACTTTTATCTTTAGATTTACAATGTTTTTACATTTTATCTGTTTATATTTCCAGGACTAAGTGCTTGTGCACAATAAAACTGACTTATCCTGCTCGAAAATAATAGTTAAATAAATAAATAAGTATAATCTACCTGTATTTACCTGAGTTTACCTGTTAAAGAATGCGCGCATACGTAATGATTTTTGCGCGCAAATGTAATGGTAATGCGCGCAAATGTAATGCACCGAGAGATCTACCATCAACAAAGTAAAAGACAACCACTCACGAGGCTCCTGATTTTAGACAGGCACATTAACATATGAAGGGGTTGAATTGTACTTTTAAGTACTCGTTGTCCCTCTTTTTATCTGAATCAATTGAATAAAAAGAGGTTCACAGCAGAACGATCAATACAAATCAGTCTAGAAATGAACATTCTATAATATAGGTATATCAGAAGACACACATACAGGTACAAATAAAACAATATTGTATAATACTAAAATGAAGTTGCTCGAAGTTACTGAAATTAAGCGCAAAAGTACTTCATTTTCATCTAGTGATACAAAAATCATGCCTTCTTACACGATAATTTAAGCCACTGTATTTTCGATTTCACATAACAACATCATGAACCGTGCAGAAAACATATAAACTTCTGCAATGCCCAAGGAAAATATGTGTAAAGAATCAGCCGAGTCTCAAATTGTAAATAAACCAGCACATCAATAATAAATCTAATACGGGAGTTCTGCACAGTGTGTCAATCTGGATGAATGGGGCGAGAAATTTTTACTGTGATTGGCAAAATGAACACAAAAAATACATCCAAAAAGTCACCTACGTACTCATGAAAAAGTTGTTGCAAGGGTTTCTAAACATGCAGAGAGCCTGACACTCTCTATACGAGACAATCGGATTTAACGTCCCAATTCTAAAAGACGGGGCTGCGTATCTATACATCCCACATTGCAAAACTGACGTCTTCTTTATCATTGCTTTTATACAAACGGATGGAAGAATCCGCAAGACCTCATTTCCATACCCCAGTCAGCCATTGGGGTCTCGTATAATTGATAGGTTTGGCATATTTGAAAACCATATGATTAAAACGCATACATAAACCCATGACTACCATAAGTCAATCCTTACTGTAAGAAACTGCCAACATTCTTAATTACGTTGTAAATAGTTATCTATTTGGTGTTATGTTATTTATTTTACCGTTATGTAATAGTAAGTTCATGTTCTTTTTTGCACGTTTTCTTAATCTAATGACCGAAATAACATTACGGGAAGTGTTGAGATAAAAAAAAAAACATAGTTCAACCCTGCCACACATGCATTTGCTTGTCTACAGTCAGGATGTCGTCAGTAGTTTCCGTATGTCATATCGTAATGATTTCATTATTTGGAAAATTATGTGGTGATGGCTGATCTTTCATATTTCTGTTTAGTTTATTCACATTTTTATTAACAAATAGAGCTTGAAATATTATCTATTATCACTTATCTTTTATCTTTTATTGAATAAAATCGCGAGATTGGAAACGGGAATGTGTCAAAGAGAGCAACCCGACCAAAGAGCAGAAAACAGCCCAAGGACACAATGGGTCTTCAACATAGCGAGAAAATCCAGCACCCGGAGGCGGGCTTAAGCTGGTCCCTAAACAATAATGTATACAGGTTCAAGGCTGTATATTGCGTACTAGATATCTATTGGTTATGTTGTAGTTGAGTTGCTGTCTCGTTGACGTTTACCCAACATCTCCTTTTATTCATATTTCTGTCTATATAGATAAATATTTATTAGCTCATAAACAGCAACAGAAAAAAAGATTAGGTCATTCGTATGGTCATATTTAAGGAAAAAGCGGAATTTTATCATTAATCATTTCAACAACCATTTTAAAGCTATAAAGACCAAGATAATTCCTGCATACAAGTAATATGTTGCTGAAAAGCCATATTTACAGCTGACAAGAAGATTATACGATAGCATGTAAAGTATTGAGCATTGAGAAAAAAAAAAAATCCATACTCAGTGGGTATATGAAAATTTTCAAGGTATCGTCAAACAGGAAGTAACTGCCAGATAGACATGATAATCGCCATCACGGCACAGAATAACATTATAAAGCACCCTTCAAATAACTAAATCAATCCTCAATACAGACGATGAGTAATTTGTAACAAAAAATAAGGACGAACATACTGCGAACAGACGGACGGACACTTAAGGTCTTTACAGTATATACAACCCAGGAGGAGTATAATACAAATCTAAATCTAATATATATTTCTTTGATGTTGTCTGCAAAATATTTACAATATAGACTTATAGACTGAAGGAAAATTACAAGAAAAGCTAGACAAACGAGATATCCTCGATATGAAAGAAGTGGCGAAACCGGGTAAAACAATACCGTCTAACTATTTCTGAGAGGACATAAAATCTATACTAACAAAATGGGTAGTAATTATACAGTAAATACCAAGTTTGAGTGTCTAAAGAACTCTTAGTAACATAGGTTGATAAAAGCCAATAAATAATGAAATCCTATTTTTCTATGATTCCTCCTCTCAAGTTGATTAGTAAGTATACTTGACTACCTAATAAATTCAGATTGTTTTTGAGGTGTAAACTTCCTTTGATGGCTTATAATGAAGCATGGCCAACCGTTGATCCGGGTAATTATCATCTTAATAATAATATAAACTAGAATTCTCCTGTCTAAACATAATCTGCTTAGGGAGTTGAGGGCCTCTTATGTCATTTACAAATAAGGTTTCATCTTTTTAGAGGATTACTACTTCATATTGCTTTTCCAAATCTTATTAAACTTTCGTCCAATGTAACAATAGAGAGGACAGCATTCTAAATCTATTTAGCATCATCTGATTCATTATAATTATACTTATTAATGATAATATCAAAAGACATTTATAAGATGTACGAAAACGGATTAAGGAATGAAATTTGTATAAAATTCAATTTCACTGCTTCAAAGATCCTTTAGAAAAATGCTTTAAACTTGATCAAATAAAGGCATAAAATTAATGAAGCACAATAAGATTTATAGACTCAAGCTTTTGGGGAGAAATGCTGTTATTTATTAAAATTCGAATCGTTGAACAATGAAAAGCTTGAATCTCGACATTAAAAATAAAAAAAAACTGTTATACATATTTATAGAATAGTAAAGAAATAAAATGCGAAATATGCACATTGACAATGATGGCTATATAAACAGATAACTTTGAAAGTTCTACAAAGGCCGCTTCGAACATATTGTGTAACAATAGCTAGATCTTTAGATGTAAAACGGATTGGAAAAAAGTCACCGTTAACATTTCCAAAATGGAGTCACTTGAAGATTTTATTGGAATGGAAGAATTCAAAGTGAAACATATTTGCGTGTAAAGTTTTGTAACCCCTCCCCATTCAAATATATATTGAGATAGGATCACACTTGTTCTGCAATCAGTACTAATGCACCGAATAAATATACTACACTGAGACAGCAACCCAACGCCATAAAACACCAAGATGGCCTCTGAAGATGGCGAATGTTCAACTACAGTCTTTAACAATAGACAAGTGTATGTATCACCTGTTTCCAAGTAATCAAGTTTTTTAAGTTTAGAAATAATAGAATTAGCAAACTGATACTGGACCGGAAACTTTCACGTCTTCAAAACAAACTAAAATGTTGTACCTGATCTCATAGAAAAGAAAGAATAAAGTGTTGTTTCCTTACCATAGTGTATAAACCATTTATAGTACACTTAATAAACAATGCAATGAGAAATAAAATAATATTAACCATTTTTTATATTACATTACTTTGCCTTTGTAAAACTCTTCGACATTCATCAAAAATAAAACTTCATTTACATGAATAAAATCTATTGTAAAAGGCATAATTTTATCCTTAAATCACATTTTGTCGTAAAATATGAAATATGAGGCATGACAGAGAGTCAGAAATATGCAGTTTTATCACATTGTTAAACTTAAAAGCCATTATAAAAACACAAATATATAAACTGCTACCTGTTAATCTTGTTTTATTTCTAAGACACGGTAAGCCAGTTTACTTGCGAAAACATCGGGAATAAAGAGCAATTTGTTTTGTTATGGAACAAATAAAATTGAATTAGGAAAGAATTCAGACTAATATGCAAACGAATGACTGATCATTGGACACAATTAGTTTGACGTTAGAAACAACTTCTATTATAGCTAGACTAGGGGAATTTCTGCACTTTGTCACAAATATTAAATTATAAAGCGAAATGGGATAAATAATTTATCCTACATCTTTGTTTCATATTTATAATGTTATAATGGCGTTCTATAATGTTATTATATCGTTTATAATTTTATCAGATTAATGTCGATTTATTGATCAACAAAAGAAAATGTATATTAACCAGCATTAAATGCAGAAATATACATATGAAGAATATATATATATATATATATATTCGTAAACCATGGCTTGCTTACATTAAATAGATTAAAATTATATTGTTACTCAATTATTCAATTTTCTATAACACATGTATTTCTTTATTTAAATCGAAAGTAAGACATAACATACACGTTTCATAATAAGAAAATCTTTTTTTAGGAATTCAAAATAGTGGGGGCTATATACCACAAGAAGCTACACACAGAGTAAAAAAATAATGTGTGTTGGTGGTTTGGGGTTTTAACGTTAATTTGACAGCAAGCCATCGACACGAGAGGGTTACACAGAGTCTACAATAAGAGATAGATGTCCATACAATTTGTAACAGTTTAATAAATGTGTGAATTAATCAATAACCGTTAACGATCCGCCTAGAGCACCAAAATCTCCAAATAAAAACATTAAAATATGACACAAGACAACCACCGGGACGTGAATATGCGGCGAAGTAAAAGCTATGATTCTTTATGTCCTACCTCCTCTACTAATCTCGATTAGTGGACTAACATACAATTAAAAATTGGAAAAGAAATGAACTTAGCTTTAAAACAATTGTATAATAGATAGCAACAAACACACTATCAGTTCAAACAAAAATATAATAAACAATTTCATATACCGTATCAAATAATGCTCGTAGTTACTAGAAGCAAGCACAAGGTACTTAACCTAGTGATATGGAATCATTCCGTCCTGCACTATATAATATCGGCTGCTGCACTTCATTTAAGATTTCATGCAGCATGTATATCCTTATTTTCGTTTGCTCGTTTCATTTAAGATTGAAGATCAAATCAAATAACACAATAACACAATTTTGTACAGGATGCTTAACACTAATGTCCAACAGTATGCTAAAGCTTATTTTGTAGATTCTAATGTCACATGAAATGGGTGAAAGCTGTTATGCTCTATTCGGAAAGAGAGTACAAAAGAGCTGCTCATACTTTAACAAAGTTTTATGACAATTATTTCAAAACACAGTCAAAGTTGCGATACCAACAACGAATTGTTGCACGAGTTATTTAACGTACAGAAAACTCTCTGTCTGTGCAAGGCATCACATCTATTTCCCAATTCCGACCGGACGTAGCTGTGTATTTATACATCCCGTACAGGCAGTCGGACAGTCCTCTTCATCAAGGATGTTACTGCCAGACCGAAGAAGTCCAAGTGATAGCCATGCTTATATACCCTTTTGGTGGATTCAAAATGGAGGTTAGTTTCATTATTCCCAAGATTATATACTTAGAAATAAATTGGAATTCGAACAGTGGAAAGGGATACATTTATAAACTATTTAAGAATATTTAAAACAAATCGGTGTTTCAAAAAAATTCAAAGTCATGTTTACATTAAGATCAATCAAAAGAAAGATAAGTCCTTTTAAAGCATTTTGGTATTTACTTAAAAAAGCAGGCAAACCGACTTCAACAGAAAGAAGATTTTTTATTTGAATCAATTTCAATTGATCACAACAATTAAAACCTTCAGTTTCACGGGGTTTGACCACCGTATAGGTCATTCCGGAAGTTACATGCGTTCTGAAGCGATAAACAAAAACAAACTGAGGGAGGTCAATATATCTTATTGAAAATATAACTGAGAAATGTACACATTTTATATACAAAAATGAATCGTACACGTTTTAGTATTTTAAGTCATCGATTTAGATTATGAAATTCTTATTTTAACTCGAGCTGAAATGACTGTTTTAAAATAAACCTATGTTATACAAACCATAAGCACAAATCCGTTAGTTGATAACGTTTGATTACTTATCAGTTTTTTATGGACTTCCTCCTTTTTTAATTTACCTTGGAGTTTGGTTTTTTTGTATTTTTTTCTCGTACCGATCTTTTAATTTAAGCCTATTGCAATTTATTTTTTCAGTTTGTTCTTGTGTTATGATTGCCAAAGAGACAGCTATCTATCAAAGTTCAAATGAAGTGAATGTAAGCAATTATAGGCAACAGCACGGCCTTCAACAATGAAAAAAAAAACATATACCGTATAGTAGACTGTAAAAGGCTGTGACATAAAAAAATGTGAATTCAATTGAGAACGCATGCATCACCCGCCATGCGAATCCACACTCTAAATCATGCCGAAACTGAAGTGGTACTGGGTGGATAATATCCTCCAGAACAAATAATCCACCAGCAGCTCTTCCGATCCAGTGGTAGTAAAAAAAACGTAAGGTACAAATTCCCGTGTACCTGACAACTACTTCTAGAAAGACTAGCACGCTAGAGATTATGACACAAGTTCCGTTAAATCTGAATTTTAATAAGATTGATACCAAAGATCTGCTCCCTTTGTAGATGGTATCCAGAGCACTAAACTGTCCACCAGCAGTTCTACCGACCAAACGGTACTGAAGAAACATATCACGCCGATGTCAGTGCGACGAAAAAAGATCGATGAAATTATACTCTTCTGTACTACAAACAAACAATTTGTATGCTTTAATAAAGTCTTGTATTATTGGTGAGCGTCGTGTCAACCAAATAGCGTATAATGTATAAATCATTACCGTCACCAGTATAAATTTTTAACCTTATTACACGTTATATACTATACTAAATTGATTTAAAAAAAGTAAAAAACCGAAACCCTCCCCGAATTAAAAAAGTTCTCTAAAAAGAGCTCTTTTTTGCAAAGTTGTGTGTCCTTATGTTTATAAATTACAAATTTGGCCAAAGTTAAACGGTTAAGATATATTAATGACCTTCAATTTATATTTGTTATAGCTTGCTTTACTGTATTGGTTTTGCTCATTGTTGAATGCCTAACGTATCCTTGTTTGTTTGCCATTTTCGTTTAACGGACATTTTTCTTTTCGAAAAAAATTATTGCAAAAATGTATTTATTTTGTTTTGATCTGTAAATGTATATGCGTAAAATAGACGGAATTAGCCTTCCAACTTTTTTTGAATTAAAAGCACTTTTAGCTTGCCTAAATACCAGACCCAACGGTGGATGTTAGATACGAATTTGATACAATTACTTATAACTGAATTAAGATATGTATTTATTGAATTTGCGTTGGAAACTAAATTAATCAATCTAGTTTTGTTTCATATAGAGTTTTAATAATCCATATTGCCATAACATAGCCCTCAGAAGTCAAATGACATTTCACGGCCCGTTTCCCGTTAATTCTCAATAGATCTCCCTCTATCAGATTACTAAAGGCTGCCGTATTAATAGGCTTTAGATTTTCTATACAAATTAACGAGGCATAATGTAATTTGCTGTCTTTACATTTAATAAATTAATATACAGAACGTTTGCTACCCTAAGCCGACATGGGAATACCAACGTTACATGAAAGCATCTGCAAAGTCTTATAGATATCATGCTCCCAAATCATAAATTCATTAAAATAATGTAGTCAGGGTATTAGATTAGGGACTGAAGATACATTTACAAACACAGAAGTCAGACATAATTTGTTCCTTTCATTAGGCTACTATAATAAGCATAAGTCAAGCATGTTTACTAAGTCTTTTAGGCGGAAGTAAGATAATAGTCTCTACACAATAAGAACAGGACCGATAAATGGAGTAGTTCTTTAGACTGGTCCCCTGGGAACTGGTAACTACTTCAATTTACCTGAAGCAATATGTCACGATGAAGTATAATTTACATTAATTGATGACTGTTTTGTTAATAATTTTTATAATTAAGAAATGATAACGCCATTTTTATACTATCGCATATCAAGCATTGTTTAAACCACAAAGGAAGTCTTATCCGTTTTCCGATCACGACATGCATTATAGACAGTGGTCGGGTATTATCAGTCTGTTTTCAATATTTGTTAGCTTTTGAAAATGTTTTATCTAACAGCTAAACAAAAACAATACAGATTTCCTAATATTTTCTTCTTTGACTTGGTTTAGATTTTATTTTGTTATAAAATGATGCAGCCCTCGGGAAGGGTTCCACTAAATGATGAACTATAGGGCCTAGTGCAATAGCCTGCTGATATTTAAAAGAGCTCAAGAGTTTTATTTCCATTAAAATTTAAAGTGTAAGATAAGAATTCTTGTTGCATTATAAACACTTTTCTTATAGGTTCGCATGTCGGTATACTCTCAAACATCAGATACAGTTTTCAAGAAATTATTTCATGAAACCTCAATAATGCAAGGACCACGTAACATAACCTCTACTATAAAATATAAAAACCTCTGCTATAAATCATTGACGTTGAATAAAGTAAAAAAATGTTTTCACTTAAAATAAAATATGTAAGAACTTTGAAAATACAATTATATGCCTTTAAATTTGGCAATAATTAATTAACCTTTTTTCCTTTTTGCAATACGAATCTACAGACATGTTCATTAACTTCAGAAATAAAAACAAATATAAAACATTTCGATTTTATAAAGTTTAAATAAAAATAATTTAGGTGTTTTGTTTGCCCCAAAATAGTTATTACTTCCGCCATAGGAGCGGATCTAGAAATTTTTCATGGGGTCACCAAAACGAACTTTCAGAATATTTCAATTTTTTTTTATTGAGGTAGTAATAAAAAAAAATGGTTACACGTGGTTTACAAAATCGATTATTGTTTTGGACCGCCTCGGTGGTTGTGCGGTAGTGTGCTCGCCTCGAGTGCGGAAAGGCGTGACTTCGAACCCTCGCGGGTCAAACCAAAGACTTGAAAATTAGTATTTGTTGCCTGTTCGCTAAGCTGCGGACTATTTTTCTTGTGACTAGCAAAATAACTAAAAATCCGACTCAACGTGTCGATCTAGTACAAATCAGGGTTTATATTCATGTTATTTTAACATGTTCCCATCCTGAATGTGCATTGAATTTGCCACTGCACATTTAACAGCCATCCATCATTTTCATCCTAATCCTTTTTCTTTGATGTTTGCGAGCAAAAGTGTTAAGGTCTAAGTGTAAATCACAATGCATTTTTACTAACCCATTTAGTAATTTCTTACATTTCGTTGCACACAAAACATTTTAGGAAAACAAACTCACTATTTGAACGCTTACTTTCACAACTGGGTACTATCCTGCTGACCAGACAATTTTATGACGTGCACCCGCCTCTGTGCCATAGATCATAAGCATTAACTGAAACTCTTTTATTTTGAAAACTATTATTTGCGCCATCTTTCACTGATATTTTATGTAAATATCATTTTACAATATTTGAATACATCATTGGATCGAATCTTCATAAAGAAATGTCAATTTGACTTTAGGTGAGTTGAGATTTTTCTGACTCTTTGCTTTGTGGAAACAGTTTTCTTCTCTGCTTACAGACTATGAAATGTAATAATTCCAGTGGATCAGTATAGTATTTCCAACGTCCATTTTAAAAAGTTTGAAGCAGATTTTTTTTTCAGGAAACTCGCCGACTTCAGTCTATTGCCCGTCTTTAACCGATTGTGCCCCATTGTAACATTTTCGACTGATCATGAGTCTGGATTCGCATGGCGGGTGATGTATGCATAGCAAGAGACCCATACGCTGTCGATGTACCAGGTCTCGATCCGTTTCGAGTTTACGCGATTCTCCTAGGTGTTTACCTTGATTTGTATATTCAAAATGAAATAACGAGTTTTGAACATTGGTAAACTACTGTTGCCTTTGATTTTGCAAGCAATGCGTAAGCGTAAAAGAGATGCGAAAGATAACACAGGGGTATTCAAACTCGCAAGTTAAAAAAAAACCTGACAATGCATGGCAAAAAACGAAAGACGACAAAGACTAAAGACTGAGCAACACGAACTCCACAAATAAATAAAAAAAAAAAAACAAAATCGGGGGTGATCTCAGGCGCTCTTTAAGGGTTAGCTGATCCTGCTCCACATGTGCCACCCGTCGTGTTACTCCATGTATGTTGAAAAGTTATATCATATGATTAGTTATCACGAAATAACGGATTGGTTTTTAACTATTATCTAAACCATGGGTCTTGTTAATTTTCTAACCGAATGTGAACTTTTGAAATTGAAACACGTTTTTCATGACAAAGGATAGACGAAACTGTTAACAGAATTAGACAACACTTATATAGACAGAGCAACACGAACCTCTTTAAAACAAAACATGGGTAATATCCAGAAAGGTAAGCCGATCCTGCTCTACACGTGGCGCCCGTCGTGTTGCTCACGTAAGTACAAATCCGGTGATCAGTCGAATTCGGTAGGTCATATTCGAGGAAAAGAGGACGGGATGTGGATACCAATCTTGGAAAGGATATTGTTAGCTTTTTTTCATTCTTCCTTTCAAGCTCCTGTATGAAGCCAGCCACATATAAATAATGGAACAAGTCGGCAAAAAGAGTAGCAAAGTTAGTTTCCATGGAATGCCAATTTGTTTGCCAAGGCAGATATGAAATTACCAGTTTTTAAGCGTGAAATACTTTCTTATTTCACTCTTTTATGAAAAAATATTTCACATATAGCAAATCTTCATCATGACGGAATGATATACATGATATATAGCATCATATACAATGAAGAATTTCAAGGCATCATAGCAGCAGATATTGTAATAACAATGAAATAATGTAGTAAATAATCAAGATTCATTACATTATATCAAGACCTATCTCATTATATATAAATTCTAAGTGATATCATTAGATAAACCAGTTGATAGTTTTAAGTGATTCCATTTGATTATAAGCCAATAAATGATTTAAAACCCATTACCGCATTAGTTCTGGTGTCAACGATACCTGTTAATCAGAAATAATTTTCCATACATTGGGGATTGTCGGACACATTTTATCTGTATTAATGTCATTAAGAGTCCAATCTCGTTCAATTCGCTGTCATCCGTAGGACAGACGAAGAAATAAACGTCCGTCAACAAACGAGTTCGCTGTAAGAGGGTGAGATATTATCAGCTCAAAGACATTAAGTTGTGGGCTAGCTTACACATTTTATGGTGTACCACCTCGAGTTATTTCATAAAATAATGTGTTGGATGCGTTTTTAAGCTGAACACCAAAAGACGACTAAATTGAATAAACAGGACGTATAAAAAGCTACTTTATGATATAAAACGTTTTGTATTCACACCAAACCATTTGATTCCCCTTGATACGTGTTAGTTTGTTCAAATAAAAACAACATTATAAGTGATGAACTGGAAACGTTTTATTGTATTAATTACAAATTACAAACATTTATTTGGTGTCGGGTGATGTAACATATGGCTTACCATAAAAACCAAACATCCACCAAAGAACGTAATTAGAGTTTTAGAGACATAATTAGAAAAACGTTTTGTTTGGTAATCTTTTTGGTGTCGTTACAGTGAAAATGAAAATGTTTGATTTGTAGTTTTTTTTATAAAAATGTCATCATATTGGAAACAAACTCTTTTCTGTTCACAATTCACTGAAATTATATACATAAATATTTTTGAATATTCTGTCGGCCTCGGTGGCCGAGTTTTCTTCAGAAAATGCCTGTACCAAGTAAGGAACATGACAGTTGTTTTCCATTCGTTCCGTTGGTTGATATAGTCGAACGTTAGATTTTGTCAGGTTTTATAGACATAATTTACTCTTGAGTTCGGTATTTTTGTTAATACTTTCTTCAAAGTAGTTCATCTACTGTGTCACTAGTCTGTCAACACTGAGTTATGAGTTCGAACTCCGCACTGCAAAAAACTGAACAAAGACAATAAATATACAAACTGCCTTAAACTATAAAACTTAAGTTTTACCGTTTTTGATGTCTGGGGAATCTAGGGATATTAAATATAGTAAGACGAAAGTTTTGTTTTTCTTTCACCTTAAACCAAACTTAAACCTATCATAAACCAAAACTTTGACCTGTTGTGTGTGTTGTTCGTTCACATTTGAATGGTCAGTGAGCCACGAAATCTTGGTCAAAACTCTTAATTTGGCAAATATTTAAATAGTAAACTTCATAATTTTAAAACATGTGTACTAAGTTTCATGTTGAAGTGAAGACAGACCACACAACGTTAATGTACCTTAAACCAAAACTTTGACCTGATACGGCATGGACGGACACATAGACCAGAAAACATAATGCCCTATATCATCATAGTCGGGGCATAACACTTCAGATACAGACAGACCTTGTGCAATGCCTAGAACAACCCTGTATATAATTTTAATATAGAAAAATAAAAGTACATCCATGTCATGCTTCAACCATAGATCAGTAATTGATGTTCATCCTCCCAAAAATTACAGAAGCAATTATTGAACCAAAAGAAGTAAACATAGTATGCATATAGCCTTCATTATGTATGGTATCAAGATAGTTCTTATGGGAGTTTCTTTTTACTATGTCAACTTCATAAATTTAATAACGTGTATATAGAATAGAAATTTTAGAAATGTGAATAATCAATTGCACGCCTGTTTGGCTTTGTAAATATGCTGCCACGCCTGATCGGTAAAACGCTGGCATACTTCGTGTATTTGTTTTGTCTTTAAGCTGTCATTGATGACGCGTTGCAAGGCTGTGTGATACGCATACAAGGTATGGCACCATAGACCTTGCTTTAACCTTTTTACCGCCAGACAGTGCATGTTAAAATACATGATCAATCTGTCAGTTGATATGTTAATAAAATCTTTACTGTTTTTTCATTGATTTTAAACTTTCAATTTTTAAAAATAACTTGGAGTTTTCTTATTTCTCAGTCTCTTGACAACTTCAACTGAACCATCGTAGACGGTTTGGTACTATTTGCATTATCCAGATGCAGTTAGATTAAAAAAAGTAAAACATAATATTTTATTGAACTCACGAATAGTAAGACGAAATACCAAATACGACAAAGGAAAATATATGGTAAGGTTATACACGTGCTTACCCTTCCGGAGCACCTGATATCACCCTCAGTTTTTGGTGGGGTTCGTGTTGCTGAGTCTTTCATTTTCTATGTTGTGTTTTGTGTACTATTGTTTGTATGTTGGTCTTTTTCTTTTTTAGCCATGGCGTTGTCAGTTTATTTTCGACTTATGTGTTTGAATGTCCCTTTGGTATGTTTAAACTCTCTTTGACACATTCCCCATTTCCATTCTCAAATCTTATTAAAGGACACAAATCCTTTGGTATAAAGACGTCTTCTTACCTACCAACATTACATAGGAACACATAAAATGGCTGCAACTTCATATTTTGGTAGTTGAAATATGTTTTGGGCAAGTTGCGAAAACAGACAATCTTTCTTTATGGCTTGCGACTGATAAACCGAAGACTTCACTCTTTCTTTACAAATGTTTGCGTTTATTGGTTAAAAGTTATATAGTCTCGCATAACTGAAACTCTCGCAATAAGAAAGCTTCTAATATGAGAAATAAAACTTCCATTTGACGAGATAAACAAGAAATGTTATATATGGATTATGAAATTTTAACTTGTTAAATGTGCTTGTGGCAAGAAGTTTAAATGAATAAAGGAATGTATTTAATAAAGAATCACAAATGACTGTAACACAGATTAAATGATAAACGCCTCAAGGCTTCGTGATTATGAAAATTGAAATATATATTAGATTTTTATTATTTCATTTTATTTTAAACAGTATTCGGAAATAAACCTTTAATGATTTTGTTTAATATAATAACGCTTAAGGGTTTCCTTCAGGCGTGTCTAGGATGTGCTTGTTAAAAAAAAAATTTGGCAAACATTTGAAACCTGAATTTCAAAGGAAAATATTTTTATTAGTAATTTTATTAGTTTAAATGTATGTCCTACAGAGAGACTTATATATTTTGTTGTGTGAAAACTTGAACCAGGTGCATGAAACAACTAAAACATCACTCTGTCTCCGCCTTCAGTAGACTTAAACTAAAGTTAAATTATAATTTATTTGTTGTCTCACAGTCCATACACCGCACAATCGTATAGTCAATGAAAATAACACCTGATAAATATCGCGCTCCCGAAACGCTTTCTGAGGGGCCTGATGGGTTATTTTCGTTCTTCGTGATCGGCGCATTTTCGCTATCGTGGTCCGTTTTTCTACAGATTTCTACTCTTTTTATATTTTCGTGATCCGTGATCATGGAAATTTATTTTCTGTGAATCGTGATTGACAAAAAAATCAACTCGTGAATCGTGATGAGACCCCCCCCCCCAATCAGGCCCCTCCTTTCTGGATTTACCTTCATCAGGAACGCTCAAACTTAATTATTTGAAAGCTTGGATGCATAAATATACGTTAATATTAAGAGATATATGATAAAAAAGGGACCTAAAAAAAAATCGTCAAATTTATCTAAAGTCTACTTTTTCTGAAGGAGTTGGAACGTTAGTTTCCTAATTATTTCATAATTTTTTTACGTGGAATTTTAGACAAAATTGATATAGGATAATGTCAGTACCGAAGCACTGACTACTGATCAGATGATACCCCCGAGGACCAGCAGTGGTATTGAACCAGTCAAGGTACTATACGTCGATTATTTCGACGTACATAAGTAATTTTTTCTGCTGGTTGAATATGTTTTGAGTGGGATCAAACTAAACTTGATAGCTACACAACATAACCAATTGAAATAATCTGAACAAACAATTAAAAATTCTTTCTTGAATTGTCCGTTTATAAGTATGAAACTATATAGAAACTAAGGTTAATTTCTACTCCCTCAGGAAAAGTTGACCTTTGATAGATTTGGATATTGTTGAAAGTTCTTTTGGCCATATAGCTCTTCAACTGTTTCGGTTCTTATACATCCTTGGCTTTCAAATATTCGACTTTGGGCGATACTGATGAAGGCAAATCCAGAAAAGCGCTTCGGACGCATGAAATTTATAACGGGTTGTTTCCATTTTTTAAATCTAACAAAGACGCCAACAAAAACGTTTTTGAAGTGAATAGTTAATATAATCTAGTACAGTATAGTAAACCATAATGACATATACACACTCTTTCTGCAAATGTTAAAATTAAGTAAAATATAAATACAAGGGTACACAAAAAAAAAAAAAAAAAGGGCTACAAACATTTCATGTGTCCGGCACCAGGAACGCCAAAAGCTAACATTGAAAGCTGGATGTTTTATTTTCGAAACAAGTCCAAAAGGGACAAGATAATAAAAAATCAAAGGAAGGAAAAACTGATACTGATCATTTGTTCTTCGGTGAAGTATTATTTATACCCGGGTTCATTTTTATCAAAATGTTCCGAACTGTATCCCAAAACAATAAATTTGTAGCGTATGGTACCCAGCTTATGAAGAAAAGCATTATGGATTATTTCTAGCAGATTTTATTTTTTCTTCACCAATTGAGATTAGATTTTAACGTCTTTAAAATATAACAAAAGTACTTTACATAAAAAATGAAATTAAGACAATATGTATTTTACATACATTTTAAAGATACAATTGTGGTTTTGATTTTAAGGCAACACTAGTTTACCGATGTTCAAATCTCGCAAATTAGTTTTGGAAATATACCAATCAGGAGAAAGTAATTACGGGAATCACATGAAATCTAGAAGTTACATTTCCATATATTATAATTCTTGACAAGTTATCCCATTGTATGTGCATATGATTTCAAGCAATGTTCAGTGTGACTATCAAAACGTAGAATTATACTTATGAGGTCTTAACATTTTAGAACATTTTGCTTTATCTTAAAAAAAAAACACTCAGTCTGTAAAATTCTCATGAAAATGATTTTACTATTAAATTTTTCTGTAATTAGATTATTTCTTTATCCTGTACATCGTGTATTTCTGTAATCAGTTAGTATTGCCAAATCCTTTTTTTTTTCTTTCTAAATTTCAACAGTTATTCTTTATACTTTTGCACATATTATTTTCTATTTGTTTTGCTATTTTTTTTTTCTATTCATTATTTTTTTGGTCATTATTCTATATTCTGTAATTACATCTAGACCCTCACTAATGGCAACTTTGCACAATATCGGTCCATCGATAAAGTATGTATGTTGGTATCTTTCGCCTCTCTTTTGATGTATTAGTTTTCTACTTTATTTTCTGTTTCTGTAATTTTGTTGACCATCCATATTCAAAATTCTGTGAATTACTCTGTCAATGACGAGAATGTCAAAATTTGAATACACAAAACTGATAAATGTCGTAATCTACGAAATTTTATGGGGCAAGGCATAGGTCACTGTGGCCAGATTTGGAAAAACTTTTACTTTTATTTTTGTTTTTAATCAGTGTATATAAAGTGCGAATCCAGTTAGTTCATTTTCACTGTTGTATGCGAGTATGTCTATTGTAGAATAAAGGATGATGGGAAAAACTGAGTTTGTTTACTTTTTGAAAATACAAAATAATAGATTTGAATGTATGTTTTAACAGAATTTCATTTGAATATAACTTTTTAATGTATAATAACAGGATTAAAGTCCAAAAAAGTGTTATTTAAGCAGCAGAATCCATAATATTGATTACTGAATGCGATTCATTTTAACTATAGATGCGATGAATTATCACTGTAAGTGCAATCATTTCTGATGTGGAATTTTTGGAAGTGCGATGAATTTTCATTGTCGTTTAATATGATTATTCGACATACAACAACTGAAAATAGTTTTTAAATGACTTTGATATTGATGATATTTACAATTTGAAATGTAAGCTAGTCGTAGATGCTTACTTGAATATACACGGATATAACCATGTTCATATCATGAATATTCAAATATTGTTGGTGAGTTTGCTATTAGCTTGTCATGGATCCGAAAATTTACTGGAGTAGAACATCCATGAATATAACGTTTTTCTTTGAAAAGTTTTATAACTTGCTTTAAAAAGCTTTAAACATTTGTCACGCCGTGTCATACATATTTCTACCGTATTGATAGGCTTTTGCACAACGAACAGTACAAGAATGTACAACGAACCGTACTAAAGAAAGAAACAACCTACAAAGAAAATGAATCGTACAGTGTCAAAATTCTGAGGTCAGTTTTTCAAGTAAATGTCTTCAAATAAAATTAAAACAACGGGTTTCTCATTCGTATTATGTATTTTAACAACAACAAAGCACAAAATACACGGTCGCATTTAGTGAAAGAGCCAACCAACTATGCTCTATTTGTAGTTTAATCAAGTTTGAGTTACACATAGTGTTTGTTTCGCTATGTTTACAAGTAATTCACAGACCTGTCTATTTAAAATAGTCACATGTGTTCATATAATATAAATGATATACAATGCTGCCAGGAGCAGTAAACTTTGTTTTCATAAACATTGAATACTTAACTGAACAGTTAGTCAATTAGTCTTTGGTGTAAATATAAGAACGGTATATCTACCAACATTGCTTCGCGATGTAGCGATTAACGTCCGGAATCAACTGTACGGCGGTTATACCCCGTGGTATAGAACCATTTAAACATGTAACAATAAACTGTTTTCAATATTTCTTTGTATTCTCACAATTGCGTATTGGCTTATTTGTAACACCGACTTATAAGAAATTCAAGCATATTTAATGTGACTCGACTGTTGCTCGACTTTCTTTACTGTATAAAATTTGTACACAATGGCATGACAAATATCAATTATCCAGTCATCCAAGCGTCAATTATTTGTGCAAGATGAAAACGTTTCCACTCATTCAATTGTGAAATGAAGATCGTTTTGTGAATGCTCTTTGTTATCTCAAATGCATCCATTAGAGCTATTTTCCTAACGCTTGTAGTTTAAAGGTTAGGTTGGCTTGCTTGCTTTGTTTGTATAAACGTTTGCTCAATCTTAATTACAATGCTTAGGCAACATTTACACAATCAAGGCCAACCACACCTTTTAAATACAAGCATTGGGATATGCTCATATGACGTTTAATTTATTGGTATGCGATGTAGATTTAGACCGAAACAGAAACTTTGCTTTTCAGGTGACGTGGGTTGGCTTAACTGTCCAAGATTTATGTATTTAATGATGACGTGTCATAGGAAAGAATAAATTTTAACCTACATATAGATCAGGACAAATTATTTGAGAAATTAGAATTGACTATATTAGCAATGAATACCATGTTTAAGGAATTTATTGATATATTACCTCAGACTTTTACTCACTAAGTATGCATATATAATCAATCCTTCTGACTTCATAAATTTTGTTAGCGAGTCGGCTGAATTAAGACTTTATATAATGAAAATTTATTAATTTCCTTCTGTGAAAATGCATCGCATATACAATAGAAATGAATCGCCCTACAGTGAAAATAAAAGTTTATTATCATTATTCAACAGTAAACATGAATCGCATAACGAAAACAGCGTAGTGGAATTTGATTCAATATCAACAAGCTGAATAACAAAACCTGTTTTAAGTTAAACAACATTAATATTTATGTTAAAAGGTACATTTTTCTGCAAATGAAACTTAACTGCTACTTTTAAATCTCTTGCACGCTCTGTTCGTGAACTATTCTTAATATTTATCTATTTGTGTATCACTTTTGCACCTGGATGGCTGTAGGCGCGATGAAAACCCGTCCGCATCTCATACCTATATCATGAATTTATAAAAACAGTACACATTATATATTATTTCTTATTTTATTCAAAAATCATGAATTTGTCGTCTGTTTATTTATCATTCTACATCAGAAATTCATCACGGATACAGTAAAAATGACATTTTAGGATTCGCACATTACATACACTGTCAATGCTCTTTAAACATCGCCATCGATTTTACCTTCCGAGCATCACTTTGTTGGTTGCACTTCTGTGAATATAGACCATGCAATTTCCCAAAACTCCCTTACGGCTAAAACTGTACCACCTTTGCTATGTAAAAAAAAAATATATCTTGGAATGGAAAGTTTACATGCACTACTATTTTATGCAAAGGTCAAAATATAGGTCTGTGCGGCATATTTGCAACATTTATATGCCTTGAACTTATGCAAGATATTGCGTATTTGCTACATTTATATGCCTTGAACTTATGCACGATATTGCGTCTCAATCGGCAACGACGTAATTTGACGTTTTCCACCGATAATCGAGGATTAATTTTTCGTCCGCAAAGTAGTTTGTGGTCAATAGATAAATGAGTGAGTAAAAGAAAATGGTTTTAAATGTAATTCACATTCCGCGAAATTAATTTATGCATGCACGTTGTTTTCATGCGCAAGTAATACTAAAATGGGACGCATACGAACTGATATTCTGGATTGGAATATGCATTTGCGTCCTCACGTATATCTATTCTAGGCTCAAATACAATTATTTCCGAAAAGAAGAAAAAGCTCTAAATCTGGACTTAAATGAAAAAAGCAGTCGAGATTTATTTTTACTATTGATAGAGTCTTACTTAAAAAGTTAAACACGAGTAAATAATCAACACTTCCCAAATTTTAATTGCTGGTAAATTATATTTTGAAAGATACAATTGTTTGAAAATATAACTGTATTCATCAAATATAATTTGCGATTTTGGTCATCGGGTTTTAAGTTTTAAAATAAGTACATTTCTTATTTTTTGACAAATTGCTATATGTTTTATAAGCATTAAAGAAATTAAAACAAGTTGCTTTCTTTAAACAAAAGCAATACGCGAACCCAAAACCGCTAATTCGTCACCAAAAATGTTGCTGTTTTTTTTTTGCTTTTGATTTAACATAATTGACTGTGCATAGAATAAGGTAAGGATGATGTTAAAACACATTTATTGAAAAATATGTTATTGTGTGTAGATTTTTGCACAAGTCAAATAAAAGCACTGTTGGATTATAGTTGTAAATAGAAAATTGTATACAGGTACCATTTGAATTTACCTTTTAAGGCTTGACTATTTTATTTATTACTGGGAGTGTACATTATTTTTTGTTTGTTTTTAATATACAAAGCCCTAATCCTATTGCAATTCCCAGTTTCTTCAATATAAATTTCAGCACTCAGTCTCCTTTATAATCTAGATGCATTATTTTATCTTTCATATCTTCATATTTTGTTTCCTGGATAGCTTCAATTATTCTTATACTGGTTATTGAAGCTGTTTATACTCATGGTAGATAGATATAAGAAGATGTGGTATGAGTGCCAATGAGACAACTCTCCATCCAAGTCAAAATTTATAAAAGTAAACCATTATAGGTCAAAGTACGGTCTTCAACACGGAGCCTTAGCTCACACCGAATAGTAAGCTATAAAGGGCCCCAAAAATTACTAGTGTAAAACTATTCAAACGGGAAAACCAACGGTCTAATCTATATAAAAAACGAGAAACGAGAAACACTTATGTAGAGGTGGTATATAGAGAAATTGAAATCCAATTCCATGTGAAGTGTAACTCCGTGGCATGCAATTTATAAGATTTCGTGATTTGTTCTTGAGAGTAAAACACCAGTTTCATTAGGACCTCTTATATACTGATAACTATTTTGGGCTCAAAACCATTTCAAATTTTAAGAATTTTTTGAATTACTAGAATCAACCCAAATATTCTACAGGAAAACAAACTGCCGTGTTCTGAATTTAGATAAGAGATACGAAAATTCACATTCCGCGAAATTAATATACGCATGCACGTTGTTTTCATGCGCAAGTAATACTAAATGGGACGCATACGAACTGATATTCTGGATTAGAATATGCATTTGCTTCCTCACGTATATCTATTCTAGGCTTAAATCTAATGTTAGTTGAATTCGGATGTCAAACTATCTACCTCAAGTGTTTTAACTCCGGATTCATTGTCATTAAATCCGGACTTTGTGTGAACGCAAACTGTTATTGTTGTCAAATCGGACCCCGATTGTGTTGTGTCGTGTGAACAGGGTGTAATATAATGTAAATGAACCAATACGTGTGTAGGATAGCTGGTCCACACAATGCATACAATTTTCAAAATCGCATCATATTGCAAAGCTTTAGATGCTATAAGGGTGAACTATTAAAAAAATGATAAAATTTAGTTCACATACATTCCTATTGATAATCTTTTCCGAAAATGTAAGATATACTACCAATAAATACAAACGTCAGGTATCTATTTATGGACATTTTTGTATCAAATCATTCTCTTCTTCAAGTCTAACTATCCATTTTATGAATATATTGCTATAAAAATAATCAGAGACTTATAAAACCATACTAAAATGGTATGAAATAATTAACGTAGTAATAAAATGATTTTGTAAATTATTAATTGAGTTTTTATGAAATGCAAGGATTTAAAATTCTTGTGAATTGAAATTATGCAAGTATTTTTTCATTCATTACAGTTTAAATTTTAGAAAAATTTATTTGTATGCATCCCTCATAATTAGTGCTCATGTGTTGCATATAATTTTCATAATCATAAAACCTGTGGGACATAATATAACATTATTAGTAATATTCTATTAATGATAAAATTAGTTTCAGTTAAAACTTAATAATTGTTCAGGTTATGATGGAAATATAAAAATCACGTGACAAACATTCAGAAATACTTGGGCATTATATATTATCAGTATTCTATTCCAAGGTTTATTGCCACTATGCACAATAGCACGTTGTTTTGAATACTACAAACACAACGCGCACAGGGACTGTCTGAAAACATAAATTATATATTTGCGTTAATATCATTATACATGTACTTGATATTTGATAAACGTTCACATCAAAACAAATATGTTCTGTCAAATAGCAAATAGGTTGGAATATATAAATGTTTTTTTACTACAATCTATAGAGTTAGTCTTTACTTTTTTACTCTCCGATCTACAAATGAACTTTGATAGTTGAAATATACAACGTCACGATGTAGCCTATCTATAGAGGGACCATATTAAAGACATAGATAACTATCTGTTTAAATGATCGAAATTTTTCGAGACGTTCCGATATTCTTGTTTCTTAGGATATCTGAATGGCACATAGAAGCTACCAAAACTCACCAAGATATAGGCGTGCAGGGGGTTCACGCAAAAAAACGCACTAAAACATTCGATAACACATAAATAGCATCCCGAGCTGTTCAAAACGTACAAAAATCGTAGAGTGGACAAACTTGCAAGACATTGGATTTGTACAAAACGAGGTCTTATAAAGTAACAAACTATAAAAAAAGTATGCAGTAGTTTTGAATTGTTCAAGTACAATTACGGAAAAGCACTATGTTATATACTTGAAATCGAATATTTTAATCAAGGATGTCGCAATTGACAGTTTAACTGTAAAAAGTGCCGAAATTCGACATTGAACATTCTGCAAGACATTTTCTAACGTTTTTATTTGTGGCGTGATTTCGGTTTTGAAATGGTCTATTTATGTTCTTTTGTAAGCATTATTTATCAAAACGAAATACCATATCACCGTATATTAAAAAAAAAAACACATAAACTTTGATAACTTTAAAACATTTTCTGAAATCTGACCATCGTAAACACTATCTATGTTTGCCAAAAATCAGTTTGGCCCTTCAATCGACGTAAATTCGATAAAACAAATATAAATGAACTAGGCCATAGACAATTCCTGCCAATTTTCGCGAATTTCACCTTCTTCGTAAAATTTGACACGCATATTTTGACGTTTTGATAAAAGTTCTGTCAGTATTATGACCCATTAATAAAAAACGAAATCAAGTTTTATAGATTTTTAGAAATGGTAATACCTACTTAGTCTATAGATATAAAGATTATAAAGCTTATCTGTTGTGATTCTTTACCAGATTTGCTTATTATTCTATTGCGTATGATTTCGCCGCATCGACGCAATAACGTGCGTAACGTATACACAACAAAATCGCATGGTCAATGAAAATAACATTTTATAAATTTCGCGCTTCCGAAAAGATGTTCTGGATTACTTAACCAAGAGCGCTCAAACCTGAATTATTGAAAGCCAGGGAGGCATATATATACTGCAATATTAGGAGTTATATGACCAAATCAAAATGGGACCGAAAAATAATAGCCAAATTTATCTAAGGTCAACAAGGTCTGAAGGAATTTTGTTAATGCGGCATTAGCTGTCAAATTCATGTTCACCGATTTGACTCAAATTCTCATATTTGATTTATAACATCAAAAAAAATTGTATCCAAATTACAATAAGTCTAAAATAAACATTTAATAATGCATGGACTCGATAATATATTTCATTATATCGTGTGTATTTTAGTCTGGACGCCACCTAATTAACCATCGAGATGACCTCCGTAGACTACCGACGGTCATATAACCCGATATAAACATAAATACAAACATATAAATATAGCGACCACGTGCAATTAGATTTTTCTAGGTCTGTTTGATTTCATGATATAGATTAATAAAATAAGTTATACATCGTATTTACATGTATAAGAATGAATTTTTGTGGATCGAATCAGTCAACAAAATGGTTCATCCTTGATCCACTTTCAATGTTGACACTCATTTCCCTTTAATAGCTGAACACGCCTAGTACATGCGTAACCCATCTCCAGCTAAGGGGTTAAATTGAAGTTCAGATGAATACGGATTCACATGAGGTTGAATTATTCACTTGCAAGTCAATAGTTTTTGAGATTATTTTGACAAATTTGGGCCTAACTAACAGTTCATAACGAAATATTATTTCAAAATTTCGCTTTTATCAATACTTGAATCAAACATATTCGTATTTTAAATTTTTTGTCTAAATCGTAGCTAATGCTCCTTGAATAATTTCTTAATTAAACGGGGACTTTTAGAAAAAATATGCTTTACAATAATGTCAGTACCGAAGCACTGACTACTGAGGAGACGATACCATTGGGGATTAACAGTCCAACAGCAGTGGTACTGACCCAATTCGAGGTACTACACGTCGTTTCGTTTGACATACATATATTTCAAGTGGGATCAAGCTAAACTTGACATATGAAATTGAAAATATTGAAAATTGTGCAAAGTATCAAGTTCTTTGATATCTTCCGCTTCTTTTTTGTTCTTTTCATTGTACGAGATAGAAAAGTGTTATTATTTCTACGTCTTTGTATTGTAGTCAAAGCTTGATTAAAAAGTCATTTTTTTGTGTGTTTAGAAAGAGTAATTAAGTAATTCAAACTGAAAGAAATTTATCCATTTATTAGTAATATTTAGGGTATATTTCTTCCCATGATTTCGTGGATAAAAAGTGTCGTATTTTAATATTTGTGTTTAGTAATATTTCATACTTAAGAGAGCCTATTAACCTTCTTAATAAGGGCAGTTTCACTATGAGCAAGACCAGTATTTCTTTTGTGTTCAGTCTGTTGACCAGCAATTGGGGCCACCTCTGATAAAAGTCTACATTTCCTACACTGAATGGTTCACGATGGTCTCGCGAAAGGCCCTATTGATAAAATTTACAAGAAAATGTTCCGGAAATTAGTAATTTGAAAACAACATAAACTGATTCATGATTAATTATTAGTGTTTTCTTGTACTTTTTGTGTTTATTTTAATCTATTATACCGCTGTTAAAAAATTAAATGATTTCCTGTACCGATTTTGATCCTCGTTCTTTTATGTAACTTTTGTTACTCCACTAAAAAAGGTAATGACACAAATACTGAACTAAAAGGTAAACCCAAAAAGGGGAAGTCCATAAAAACTGATAAAACCAAACGCTCGACTATATCAAGCAATGGAAAACAACTGTCACATTTCTGACTTGGTACAGGCATTTTCCGAAGAATATGGATAGTTAAACTATACAATTCGTACCGTTAAATTATTAAACCTGACAATAACTGGGATTCAGTATAAAAATTGTGTAAACATATGTCATAGATATACAACATAGCTAAATCAAATAATCCAAACAAAAAACATGCAATTGTCCGGTCTATGTTTTTGTTACTTGTTTTTCTACTTTGTATCGAACTGATTAGTTAATTCCTTTTAAACAGATTTTTATAGTTTAAAATTGAGAATGGAAATGGTGAATGTGTCAAAGAGACAACAACCCGACCAAAGAGCAGAAAACAGCCCAAGTCCACCGATGGGTCTTCAACACAGCGAGAAAATCCCGCACCCGGAGGCGGGCTTCAGCTGTTGAACAAAATAGTGAAATATGAGTTTTAGATAAATATTTCTAAAGTAATGAACATAGAGAAGTTCTCTAGTTATTCTTTATACTTTTGCACCCCATTAGTCTCTATCCTTTTTACTTTCTCTATTAATTATTATTTTGCCGTTATTCCCTAGTCTGTAAACTCCATCCAGACCCTCACTTATCACACCTTTGTATAGTATCTGCCAATCGTAAATGATACCTTTGTACAGTATCTGCCAATCGTAAATGACACCTTTGTACAGTATCTGCCAATCGTAAATGACACCTTTGTACAGTATCTGCCAATCGTAAATGACACCTTTGTACAGTATTAGCCCATCGATAAAGTATTTAGGTTGGAATGCATGCGTCTTTCATTTTTGTAGACATTATGGTTTTCTACTTTATTTTCTGTTACTGTGATTCTCTTTACCACCATCTTTAAAATTATGTGAATTACTCTGTCCATGATAGGTATAACGGTGTTTGCCGAGCATGTCAAAAGTTGAATACACCAAACTATCGAGAGCTTATAAATGTCATAATCCACGTAATGAAATGGTAGATGGCATAGGTTACTGTAGCCATATTTGGCAAAACTTTTACTTTTTGTTTTGTTTCTAATGCTATTTAAACTTCGTCATTGATTAGGCCTTCCGAACATCAATGTGTAGACGAAAAGCGTCATGAATACTAGATTATATGTCTGGTATATCTTGGATGATTTTACAAACTCTGGGTCGATACCACAGCTGGTGGACGTTTCCGCTCGCGCTTGAATCTCCAGCCAGTAGTCAACATTCTTGTGTTCACATGCAATATCATTGATGTTGTCATTTTCTTTAAAATTTACTCTTTACAAAATGCCAAATCATTCGAAAAACCAAAGCTTTCCTACTCCTAGGCATAGAAGAGCTTAGGCAGATTTGGCACAACTTTAAAGAACTTCTTGTTTTCAATGCTATGTAAGAGTGTTATTGATTTAGCTGGAAATAGCCATTACTTTTAGGTTTTTGGTCATAAAGCTCTTCATTTGTTTTGGTCCTTATACATCCTTGGCTTTCAAATATTCGGCTTTGGGCGTTTCTCATGAAATTCAGAAAAGCGCTTCGGCCGCATGCAAATTATAATGTGTTGTTTTCATTTTTTACAGCACTGGGTCGATATCTCTGTTGGTGGACTATCAGTCCCCGAGGGTATCATCAGCCCAATAGTCGGTACTTCGGTACTGACATAGGTTATAACAAAACTAAAATTGTCCGTTTATAAATTTATAAATTATTAAAAGAGAGGCGAAAGTTACCAAAGGGACAATCAAACTCATAAGTCAAAAATAAACTGACAACCCCATGGCTAAAAAAAAAAGACAAACAGACAAATAACAGTACACAAAACATAACATAGAAAACTTAAGACTGAGCAACACGAACCCAATCAAAAAGAAAATAAATTTTCAACCCCCTCAGGCAAAGTGGACATAATATGAATTCGGCTATTATTTTTAGGTTCTTTTCGGTCATATAGACTAGTTCTTCAACTGTTTCGTTTATTTTACATCCTTTGTTTTCAAATATTCTGCTTTGAGCTTTACTGATGAAAATCCAGAAAAGCGCTTCTCATCGAATTTTGTCAATGTCTTATCGTTTATAGTTGTAAATCTTATTTTTTTCTGTTGTATTTGTGTGTTATGATGAAGATAATTTATCACCCAGTTCATTTATTAGATTTTAGTTTGGGTCAACTAAATTTATACAATATATTTGGTTTACAGTTTGATTTAGAAGAAACACTGACATAGCTAGATAATACAACTAATTATCTATTTACTACCACAATTTTATATTAATTAGTATTCTAATTTTCATTGGTATTAATAAATGTTATATGAGTATTACAAACCTAATCTTGAATTCTATCCTATTTTGGGGAAATTTTTAGAAATTCAAATGTGACGTCACTTTGTGCGTTAATCTGTTTGGCTAACTCGGCTGTGAATTTTTATGTGCTGGTTTATGTTGTTTTATGTATCCGTTTTCATTCTGTAGTTAGTCACCACTTCGGTGTTATCATGTATATCTATTATATAGTCTTTTTTATAAATTTACTGTTTGCAAAAGTATGAATTATTCTAAATAATAAGGATGTTCTTATCCCAGACAGAAAACCTTGGCCGTGTTGGGCACAGCTTTTTGGAACTTTTGATCCTCAATGCTCTTCAACTTTGTACTTGTTTTGGCTTTCGAACTTTTTTGATCTGAGCGTCTCTGGTTAGTCTTGTGTGGACGAGGCGCGCGTCTTGCGTATTAAATTTTAAACCTGGTAACTTTTGTTAGCTATTATTCGTATGTTTCTCTGTCCTATATGTTCTCCCATTTAATTGTATTGTAGTCCTGTCATGTAATGTTGTCATTTTAATGTTATATTTAACATTGCCATAAAAGCAGGAGGTTTGGCTAGCCACAAAACCAGGTTCAACCCACCATTTTTTTCTTAAAATGTCCTGTACCAAGTCAGGAAAATGGCCATTGTTATATTATAGTTCGTTTCTCTGTGTGTTACATTTTAATGTTGTGTCGTAGTTCTCCTCTTATATTTGATGTGTTTCCCTCAGTTTTAGTTTGTAACCCGGATTTGTTTTTTTCTCAATCGATTTATGAATTTCGAACAGCGGTATACTACTGTTGCCTTTATTCGGCTCATGAAATTTATAAAGGCTTGTTTTCATTTGTTTAGCCCTTCTGATATTTTGATTAAGGCACTAGTAACGAGTCATACGAAGATGAAACATGCTTCTGGCATAGTAAGTTATAAGCTTCAAGTTCATGGTATCTCTGATGATGCTTTAAAACCATAGGTGACGTACGTGTTGTCCCAGAGGCAACCCAGTAGTCCATATTCCTGTGCTGACATGAAATATCATTGATGTTATTTTTTGTATATTTACTGTTTATAATATGTTAAAATCATTCGAAGCACCAAGTTTTTCTATCCCAGGCATAATTGGCCTTAGTTTTGACTTGCACGGCTTTTCAAACTTTTCACCTTGGTGGTCACGTGATAGCGGCGTGTTCCCGTCGAGTAAATGAGGTCATGGGTTCGATCCTTGGTCGGGTCAAACCAAACAATTGGAAACTTGTACTTGCTGCTTCTCCTATACGCACGCAGCTTTTAGGAGTAAAATCAAAGACTGTTCGGCTCGGAGTCAGAATAATGTGTGAAATGTCTGCCTTCGGACTGTAACTTTATGAAGCTAGCACTTTAAGATTCCAGCTTAAAATGTTGATCTAGCACACAGCAGGATTCATATTCATAAGATCACGCGAGACCAATAGAAAAATGGGTTTTCTGATATAAAAGGTGACAAAATCAATAACCATAATTGTGCATTTTTGGCCGGGAAGGACGAATTCGAAAACTGGCTTATAGTATGGTGATGTCGAACGAGCTGATGGGCGAGCATCGCACGGGTTAGCGATGAAAATGTGGGTACCTAATTTGTGTAATCAACTCCTCCTACAGTTTTCAACCCGAAGCCCTGAAATTTCACTGTAATATTGCACAAATGCTGAATTTGTGCAACTGCTATAATTAAATTGTTTGAGGATTTGTTTCTTATTTTTACAGACTTGGGAACTAAGTAATTGTTCTACATTGGTTAGTCACAAATATTTAAACCCGGCCATTTGACCCATTTTTAATCTTTGCTACTCTTTTTTTTTACAATTTCAAAAATAGGTCCTCTCGAATTGTGAACATGTATGTGCAGTCTTCTCGGTTTATTTTCAATGAATGATTACATCGGAATAAGGTCTTTTGAATTTGCCTAGTAACTTAATTTCAAAGGTGTTTATCTTTGTTGTATTTCAATCGATTTTGTTTGTAATTTTTTCCTGAACCTTTCTGATATAGCTGCATACATATACTGATAATTGGCATGTTCCAGAGATGTAAACAACCAGTAGAAAAAAATATATTGAAGTTGGTATTTGCCATGTTTTTTTCTACCCTCAGTCAAAGATGGCTTTTGCCTTCTTTTTTTTTCGATTCATTCCTGCTTCGTAATTGATTGCTTTTTTTTCTTCAAAGAAATGCGCATTTGGCGTAATAAATGAAAAGCTTGATCGATACCAACAGTTGTTAGAACTCATGTGTTTACATGAAATATCATTGCTGTGGTCATTTCCGGTAAATTTGATGTGGTAATTTACTGTTACTAAATAGTATTACTTTCTCCTAACACTTCGTTTGTCCAAAAATAAATATAAATCATTCCTTTATGAATAATGACAAACAAAGTCTATTAGATTGAGTAGCTCGTTACGATTTTATTCATATAAATTATGTAAATCACACGTATAACATACATCTGTATTTAATATTTCATTTGCATACAAAGTACAACAACTGATGAAAACTGGTGGTTTTACCTTCAGTGACCAATTGTCATCAAGTTTACTCCCTCAGGATGAACGACTCATTTAACTTGATTGAAATCGGCGGCATATTTGAGAGGCCAGCAAGTATTTCAAATTGTCAGACCATCGAAACAAAGATCGAATTTGACTGAACTAGTGAGTTAATATACACAATCTATCCAATGTTAAAGTAGATTTGCTTCCATAAACCTTTGAACGAGAAAATTTATAATGCATATCTTTTCCCACCATTTACCTGTTAAGTAAATCTACATGGCAAATGTTATCAATTTTCTTATCTCCTTCAAAGGTCTTTACAAGAACACTCCGTCATAATGGCATGTTTCAGATTTTGTGTCTTTTTAATTTTGTATTCACATGTTTGGTCGGAAAATCGTAGGCTACTTGCGAATGATGTTGATTTCCGATTTCACCAACTGGAATTAAAAATGCAGGAAAAAGATAGTCAAATAAAATCCTTAACGGAAACAGTCAACAGACTACAAAAATCAGGTATTTAACTCATTTTACGGGGGATGTATAGGATTATGATGTCGTGATGACTTATTTCTCTACAACAATATTATGTACTTTTTCTTTAACGAGTAAGTTTGGTGATTGTTACATCAGTAATCCTACACAAATATATGTAGTTGAGTGGATAAAGAGGATGGCAATTCTTGTTTTCAATATTTCACTCTTCTAAATTATAAAACAACTCAATAATCTTTCGACTTGAAACTGTTAAATCTAAATATTAACAGTTTGGGCACATTTTTAATTGTTTATCTACATCTCTATCGCTTACTTCCTATTTGTTTATTCAAATCAGATTTCTATTTTATGATTGCGACTCGGTGAACATTTTCTCTTCCTTTCCACACCAATGTAGATACTAGCTAATCAAGTTTTTTACGCATTTTCTAAAAAATTTCTAATACGGGAACCACAATTGGACACTTAAAAAATATCCTAACTTAAATTTTTATCTTTTATCTTACAGTATATGCAAGTTTTCAGTAAGAGGAAAATCTGCTGGGAAAGTTTTGTATCATCCTTTTTTAATTCTTTTATGTTTTGCATATTTTGTTCTTAACTATGACGCTTACGGTTATAATGATAATAATAATAATAATAATAATAATAATAATGATAATAATAATAATAATAATTAAAACCAATTGTTCAGAGAACAATTGAAAGTCTTCCACCCAAAACGATATGTTTGATATGAAAATAATAAAATCCAGTTTAACATTTCACTTCACGTGGCAAATGATAGATTATTGTATACTGATTCGAAAAATATATGGTTTCTATACATTTTTGCTTGAAATAAGGGAGATAATATGTTACTTCCGGTTTGAAAAATGTAATATCCTTTATTACTTGATAGTTTACTTGAAACTGATTCCAAAAATATCTGGTTCTATATACTTTTACATTAAATAAGTACAAAAATAGCTACTTCCGGTTGACGTAAGGTCATTTCCGGTTGGAATTTTCAAGGTCATATGGCTTGCAACCTAATGCAAAAGTCCCATGGCTTTATCATGTATAAATATGAAGTTAAAGCAAAGGTCAAAATCTAGAACGTCACATTCAACTTTGACCTTGACCTCAATTTCAAGGTTATAAGCAAGGACATCAAATCAAAAGACCCTAGGTTTTTATTATATTTGGTTAATGAGTTATATCACCATACACATAGTTTTAAATATCATAGGGGAGAAAACTCCCATTTAATGTCAGCATACCCTTTCAACCAAAATGTATGTGTTACGACATGTCGCAACTAACAATTTAGTAAAAATATGTTGCCCATATCTAAAAGAAGTGAAAATAAGCCAAATCAAAATTTAGAGTATGACCTTGACCTAATTTTTTTTTTTTTACCAAGGACCTCAAATCAAAAGACCCTAGGTCTCTATCACTAATGGTTTACCAGTTAAAAATGCATATCACTTATATCAAATTCAAAAGGGGAAATAACTGTCATATGGAGTCTACTAATTGATTCGGTTAAAATTGACAAATCATCCTTAGGATATAACGAGCAATTTAGTAAAATAAATTTGTCGCTTTCTTTTACGGTTACGGGGGAAATCTCGGAACAATAAAAAGTATAAATTTAGAACATGACCTTGACCTTTGACCTTGACCTCAAATTAATTTTTATGAACCCAGGACCTCAAATACAAGTACCTTAGGTCTGTATTATTTACCATTCATGTGATACATTGACATATCACTTATGTCAAATTCAAAAGGGGAAATAACTGTCCTATGGAGTCTACGAATTGATTCGGTTAAAATTTGACAAATCATCCTGAGGATATAACGAGCAATTTAGTAAAATAAATTTGTCGCTTTCTTTTATTGTTACGGAGGAGATCTCACCAAAAAGAAAACAGTGTTTGGGGAGATAACTCTTGCAATAAAAAGTCTTCGACTAAACAGGGTCAGTCTCAAAAGCGTAATAACTGTTCGATATCATATGCAAAAAAATCTAAGCGACATCTTGCGAAACCACAAAACAAGTTTTGAAATTTGGCGGAAGAAGAAAAAAATAATCAGAACAAATACAATAGGTCTTTCCACAAAATAGTGGAAAGACCTAATAATAATAATTATCATAATGATATTAATAATAATTAATAACAATTATAATCATACTTTTCGTAAGAATGTTCCTTGATAATTAGAATTCTTTGTTTTGGCATAGAGCTTCAAGACATCATTTTGGGTAAAACGTTCCAATGCATGATAGTGAGTACAATTGTGGTAAAGTGATAAATAGTTTACATTCAACCCGCATATCAATAGTATGTTCACGTGTGTGGAGGGAGGTGAGCACAATAGTTGTTTGCATCCTCAAACCGCTTTATGAATGGAATACTTCCTGGACAATTGGTAAAAAAGATAACCATTGTCGTTTGTATGTAATACAAATGTAAAATGAAGCATTTAAAATATCACATTTTTTCTTTAGTTATTGTAAAAATAATGGATATTTTTGAGAAAACTGTATACAGATTTGTTTAAAAATTGACTGGCAGTACAAAAAAAAATAAGAATAATGTTGTGTTTAGCATTCAAAATACGAAATAGTAGACTCTGTTAAAGACATAGCCAATGTTATATAAGGCTAGCCATAAAACCAGGTTCAACCCACCATTTTTTCTTAAAATGTCCTGTACCAAGTCAGGAATATGGCAGTTGTTATCAAATAGTCCGTTTCTATGTATGTTGTTTTTGTAGCAGTTCAGTGTTTATGTTGTTCCGTTGTTTTCCTCTTATAGTTGATGTGTTCCCTCGGTTTTGGATTTTGACCCGGATTTGTTTCAGTTAAATCGATTTATGACTATTGAACAGCGGTATACTACTGTTGTCTTTATTTAAAGACATAGCCAATGTTGAACAACATTATTATATCATAATGAAAATGATAATTCCATAGTGTAGAGTAAAATAACAAAAATACTGAACTCCAAGGAAAGTTCAAAACGGAAAGTCCCTTATCAAATAGCAAAATAAAAAGCTCAAACACATCAAACGAATGGAAATCAACTGTCATATGCCTGACTTAGTACAGGCATGTCCTTATGTAGAAAATAGTGGATTAAATATGCTAAACCTCTCACTTGTATGAAAGTCGCATAAAATTCCATTATATTGACAAAAATGTGTGAGCAAAACACACAGACATAATAGGTAAAAAAAAATAAAAATTAGGGTACATCAATCAACATTGTGTTATAATCTTGATCATAAAAACAAACAACTATGTCAATAAAGAAAATCAAAATGGCATATAGACACTCTTTATGCAATGCACATAAGCAAAAATGAAAGACAAGAATACAAAAAAAGACCACAGCACAATAACACAATGGCGGGATGTATAACTACCGATCCACGCCGAAAGGATATTACCAAAAATGGACTAAAGTGTAAAGGTTAAAAATATACAAAGATAAATAAAAGAACACTATAACACGTAATTAAGATGAAAACAACGTCATTACCTAGAATCTATACTTCAAGACCTATATTGTATTATCGCTTTGTTTAAACATTTACAAACGAAGAAAAATTAAACATTAAATCAGATACCAAGTATAGGAAAAGTGTCATACTCTTGGTATAATTGAATTATGATGAACTCCAGAAAGACTATTTTTGTGTTCAGCCCTTGCAAGACAAAGTATGATAATTTCTCATAACTGTTGTAGGTATTATTTCTTTTGATACATAAAAAGTTAGTTAGATAAGCAAATGAACAACAGAAAAAAATAACAAAGAACAGAGAACACAACAATCTATTACATTGTCCTTGTCTTTGGCTGACAGTTGATAGGAATTATTTCACAGATTTATAACAAACTGTGCATATTATTGCCTTTCAGCGAACTCAACTAATACACCTGTCGGGTTTTACACAACTTTAAGTTCCCACACAACCCTTGGCCAGCTTCAGATTATAGACTTCGATAAAACTATTACTGATACTTCCCACAGCTATAACAACAGCACAGGGGTGTTTACTAACAGGGCTTTACCACTTCTCTCTTACCATGTTTTCCACTTCTGGAGATCTACATGCCCAGATAGTACAAAATCAACAAATTTTGGGTAGCAATTATGGAACTAGTTCAGGTGTATCAGGAACTATCAACACAGTAGTTCGGTGCATCCAAGGCGATGTCGTATTTGTCCGTCACATGAATGGACAGAGTCAACAGATAATTCACGGTTACGGATACTCGGCATTTTCTGGATTTTTAATTGGTCAATAAAATATAGTTGATGTCTTGTTTTCTACATAAAAAAAAAAGAAAACAAATGAAAGAAAGAGGTAACTTTGAGAAAAGTACAGCGTTAAAAAAAATACCGCTTAGTATATGAATGTCTCGCCTAGGAAAGTGTATCCACTAGTTGAACAGTTCTGCAAATGGAAGATAAGTTCAAAATTTACCTAAGAAATGTTCTAAGTGTACATTTACTTCGATTGGAATATGAAAACCAGGTCTTTATTAATGAAATTCGAAAACGTTATTCATAAATATATTTCTCAAAACCCAGACAGTGCACTCCGTTTGTTTACACGAGGCTCTACTTGTGGTTATACTTGGTCAAACTGTTTTAGGTCAAGGAATTTTAAATTGGCATTAATATCAGCTGTTATATCATTTACTGTTCAAACGATCTTAATCGGTTTATGAGATTTGAACATCGGTAAATTATTGTTGCCTTAAGTTATTGTTCCAAGTTTCTAATTGTTAAAGGTTGTTGGAAAAATTCTTTTTCACATACGTACCCTTAATTATGTCAGTTTAAAAAAAAACTATTTCACGCTTATCAAGGGAGCTAACTGTGAAAAGATATCAGGGAAATCGGCAAAATTCTAACTTGATCGGTATTAAGTGGTTCGTTCATAACAGTATTCCAAATTTCAATAATTTGGTTGAGGCTTTCCCAAGTTGTCCAAACAAGTTTTAAGCTATTTTTTTCCCTTTTAGAGGAACAAAGTTCGGGTGTGACAAAAGTGAAATCGGTCTAATATCTCCATACCTTTGTAATTTGGTTTATGGGAACAAAGATATATACATGCATATAACTAGATCAGTGATCTGTGATCCGTTATAACATATCCTAATTTCAAATGATTTCGTGAAGGCATATTATCGTTAAAAAAAATTGGGCTATATATAGCTCTATAAAGGGGCATAGCTCCGGTAAAACCATCATATAATCAGTCAAATTCGTACTGGATCTGTGTTAAGTGATCCTTTACAACATTTATAAATCTCTAAAGATTTCAAGTAGGCATATTCAAGTAATCGTCTTTGAGCCGAAAAGGAGAAAGTATGGTAAAAAGGTTTGAAATAAAAATCATTACTTAGTCCTTGAAATTGCTAAACCACTAAAATTCATCAAGCCTTTTGATATTATGTGAAATAGATCGATAAACGAATAAAATCCCAAGTGTGACTAGGGGGTAGAAATGTTGTCACAAGAACCCTTGATTCATCTGTTTGAGGGGTCCATAGGTGGCCTGTTGCAAGGCTAAATTTCTGTCCCCCAATTTCCTAGTGGCAGTTCAAATTTCTTGCCTTTCATGGCGGTTGAAACCTATATCAGGACCAACCTATTGTATATGTTGTTAATTTGTTCTCGTCCTGAACATGCATGCAATATTTGCCACTGGACGTAAAGTAAAAAACGATCAATCAATCAATTTGGACACTTAAGTCCCGAAAAGTCACTTGTAATGTAACTATCATTTCAAAAACATATCGAAATTGACTTATTTGACCCGAACCAAATCCGCAATGAAAAATATATATTCACACACATTACCACATTAACTTTTTGCACTAGTAAATGAATTTTAGTCTAAAACGGTCATTTTGAACCTTAACATCATCTAAAAAGTGTGAAAAATAAATTAGTCGGTCATGTTCAGTCTTTCGGTCAATTTTTTGACCTGTCCACTGCGGTAAATTCAGTACTCATACAATTAGCAGTCAGTTCAGTACTGTTCAATAGCTTTTCAGACAATTCAGTATGAGGTTGATGTGCACGGGTAAATAACAACTACTAAATATAGTGAACATAGACTGAACAGGTCTTTATTGACTGCATGCGAATTGTCTGAATAGTGCTGAATGTTCCGTAGTGGAAAAATCTGAAAGTTGACTGAAAGATTGAAAATGACTTAATGATCAATTGTTCAGTCTTTTTAGAGCTGTTCAGATCAAAGTGACCTTTTCAGATCAAATTTTGTTTACTAGTGTTGTGTAAAAGACATCTTGTACCAAAAAGGCTTCTTGTGTAAAGCATGGGTTCATATCTAAATATCAGTGACACGATATGAACTTGGTGCTTTTGGGGACATTTTACACTAAATGTAAGAAGCTTGAAGTTCTTATGCAATTCTGTACGACAAAATTAAAACCCATACAGTACAATATCTGACAGATTAATTCCTTAATTATGAACATCTGAATGTTTTTCAAATTCAAGGGCCCCAAATAGTAACCTTATCATACTGTCTCCGTTCATTATTTTTTGCTTTATCAAAGGACATGACCATGTTAAGACAAAAGTCATATCGACGAAATTCTTAATCTGTGTTTAGTTAATTTGTCTATAACAGCACACATTACCCCCACGGTCTTGGGCAATGTTAAGATCTAATCACATGACCAGAAGAGTCGTATCTTAAATTCGCATTTTAAAAGTCTCAAGAGCTGGCAGAAAGCTGTTTACAATATTATTTAAAAGACGAAAGTAATAGAAATATAGTTAAATTTTATGTCTGCTATGCTTTTAGTAGGTGTAAGATAGAATAAGTAATTATTCATCATCCTAGGCAAACCTTAAATTACACAAGAAACCTTATTTCTTTTTATATCTTAATCTAGTAATTGTTACACTACACGTATATCGGTTCTCGGTTGATTGTGCTTTTTGATGTTAGACATGTTAGAATTTTCAGGGTAATCCGCATACCAAAACTTACAATAGACAGGGAAACTTTTCCTATCCTACTAGCAATTTCATTTCTTTAAAAGTGATGTTCCATTTGCTTATAAGGTGTTACTTTTGTTTCTTATGTTTTTTTCTGCAATTAAATTGTGTTCAGTGTCTTCTTGGCATGACAAAAGATCGTATATTCCTGTACTGTTTAATTTAATGAATGAAATTTTCTATGACGCATAGCAACTGATATGATGTAAAGCAACCAACCAACGTACCAAAATTTACATGACCTATCATTTAAGAATATCCAAAAGTCTACAAAATACTACATAAAAATTTAAAGCAACAAAATCCAAACCAAACACATAAAGGGTAAGCATATCCGGTCCCACATGTGTCTATAATTGTCTTATTTAAATCAACTAAAACTGTATCGGAGAGGGAGATTATAAAATATAGCCAAATTCATCTTCGGTCGGCTTTGCTTGAGGGAGTTTGAACCTTAGATTCTTTTTAATTTTTAAATTTTTAAACGGAAAATTAAAGAAAGGTACTTGATAAATCATGTTAATACCGCGAAATTGACTACTGAGCTGATGATACTCTTGGGACTAATAAACCACCAGCCAGTTGCGGTAATGACACAGTGCTATATTAAATAAAAATAACACTTTTAAATTTTATACGCCCAAATCGCTTTTCTAGATTTACCTTCATCAGAAAAGATTAGTCAAATATTTGAAAGCCAAGGAGGTATATAAACTAATCATAGATACCAGGCTTTAAATTTTGATGCTCGTTTCATCTACAAAAAACTCATCAGTGACGCTCGAATAAAAAAGTTAAAGGCCAAAAAAAAGTATGATTTTGAAGAGCATTGTGGACCTCAATTCCGAAAGGTTTTGCCAAAAAACAGCTAAGGTAATCTATTCCTGGGGTGGGTAGAAAATCCTTATTATTTCGAAATGCAGAAGTACCGTTAAATTTAAGAAAGGTTTGTTGTAAATCATGTCGGTACAAAATCGCTATAAATATATAAGAGGGGAGGGGAGGAGTAGGACCTTTATCGGGACTCCGGGATCGGGTGTTTTAAGCTCGATTTCGGATTGATCCTTTCGGGATCCGGGAATTCTTTTATCGAATTTCGGGATGTCGGGATTTAATTTTTTTTAAATTCGGGACCTCGGGATTCCATGTTTTAAAGCCCGGGATTTCGGGATCAGGACCCCTCCTACCCCCCTCATATATGAGCTGGTGATACCCTCGGGTACTAATAGTCCATTTCCAGCGGCCGTATCGAAACAGTGCTATAAAAAATGAAATTAAAGCTTTATAAATTTTATCTGTCTGAAGCTTATTTTTAAGATAGATCTTCATCAGAAACGAATAGAGCCATGTCATACACCATCTCCGAATTGACCAGTACATGTAGCTAAATTTTTCACTAGTAAGTTTGTGGTATTTATAACCGGAAGAAAAGTGACACTAGGAAATTTTACTATAATTTGCAAAGTGCTTCATATGAACTCTCGTTTTAGTTTTAAGTTGAATATTTCTTGTTCTAAATGTTTATTTATTCTTAATGTTTCTTTATTTCAAATACCCAAAGAGATTATAGATTTACTATTTTACAGCTTAATCCGATGGCTGTCTAAAGTGCGAAAGATAATACATGTATCTTACACTCAACTACAAAAGAAGCAATTATCGCTATTTTACTGAGTTTAGCCGGAGGACAATAATCCGATTATTATTGCATAAGATTGGACAATTATATTTATATTTTATGAGAACCTTTTATAATGTTTTAATACCCTTAACTTTGAATTAATGGATATGTTTTGTAAACTGTTGCTTGGGCAGTCTTCCCTAGCTTTAAAACTGTACACTTGTGAATAAATTTATATATACTGTATACGGTCTAGCGTTTAAAGCAGGCACAGTGTCGATTATAGACCAACAGACTTTAATGTAACCCGTACCGAAATTTACGGGGTTATATATTCTTCAAGAAGGTCAGAAGGTTTTCTTGTTGTTTCTAATAACATGCATATCAGTAAGAAATATGGTATATCTTCGTAATCTTACCCACATAGAAGACAGGTGTCATATACATTACTTTTGAATTTTGATCTTTTTTCTTGAGAATGTTAATAACAATTTATAATTTTAGCTCGATTAGTTTTCGATGTAGAAGTATGTTTGAATATACAACAACGGACGAAGGGAGGCGTCACAGCAAAAACTTCAAATAGGCTTTCAAGACGTCATAATTATTTGAACTACAACGGACGTTGCTTTCCTGGATTATATTCTTCAACATTTATATTTCTACATATGGAGATATCTGCGATATATTTTATCCCAATAATTGTAAATGTTCTTAAAAGAATATATTTTCCAATTTTGAATGTCCATTGTCCTCTGACTATTTTCATTTAGGTTGAGTCCTTTGAATAATAGACATTTAATATACAAGTCGCTTATAATTTTAACATGTTTAAGTCCTTCATTTGGTAGCATTCCAGATATAATGTATGGGACATCATCTTGGACGTTTTTCGATATGGACAGTATCTGTTTAATGTTTAAGTAGATATTTTTTTTAAAGATATTTTTTATATATTCAAAATTTGCCCAGTATCAGTATGTCCATTCCATAAAGTAATGTTGATATAACATATGTTCCCATTATATAAATGCAGGCACTAGGATCCAAACCATTGTTTGTGTGAAATCTAGCTGCCATGAGACTAAAGCTGTTCTCCTACCTTTGACAATATTAACATTGAGATTGTCTGTAGTTTCTTTGTTTGACTTTGATCTTACCAATATGAATTACTGTTTCTGCATTTGGTAATTTTGTTTGTTTTAGTATTAAATCTAATTGGTTAAACCGCTTTTTCTTTTTGTTTTCCATCTCAAAATAAACTACATTTTTGTGGTGGTAATTTATAATGCTCATTGCAACTGTATTCGTATGTCATGTTTGATTGATTGATTGATAGTCCCTATGCCATGTTTGATAGTATTTGAATGATGGATCTGTACTAATTAAAGAAACACCATCTACACATGCTGTTAATTAGAGCACCACGGTATTTGTTCTATTTGGATATCAAAGCTGGACTACCGCAAATGATGAATCAATGGGTCGCTGTATAATTTATAAAGAGTGGCACTAAGAATTCCAACTTGACATACACCCTATGAAATTTGAAAATGAACTAGAACAGCGTTTATATGGAATTCTTAATGTATATCACGGTAGGTATAGTGCCCGGCGGAGATCGTGTTTTTTCGAGTGAATCGGTCCACTTTTTTCGAGTGTAGATCAGGTTTTTTAGAGTGGTATTACATGCGATCAGATCGATTTACTGCTATTTCGCGTATATAATAGTTTTATTCATGACTGTTACTCTTATTCTGAATACTAAACATGTTTTGAGCACAAACGACGCTCCATTTCCTTGAAGTTCACCTTCAATTCAGTGTTGTATATTGTCCGTGTTTTTTCGAGAGCAACATTTAAAACGTCCGGGTTTTTAAACAAATGGTCCGGGTTTTTCATATAAAATGTGAATAAGAAAGAAGGCATTCTTGGGCTTAAAAACTGACTTTTTCTAGTTTATAACTGTAATTTCACAAAAGACAATTATATATATTCCCAATAAGTAACAAAACATATCACTTTCCTCATCAAATCTACCTGTTTTCAATTTAATTTTAATTTCTGTTCTGAAAACATTTTACCATAACCTTGCAGTCTTAAGATATATTAGAAATTACTGGATCCTTTGTAAAACTGTCTTTAGAACCGAGAACAGGGAACTCATGATCTTTTCAATATCATTTCATGCTACATTTTGTTTTCAGTATATAATATTTTATGATTTATATATATTACAGTGGCGAAACGTGGAGTTTTAAAAATAGGGGACAAAAGGAATAAATTCATTGAAATGCAATATACCACAAACATTCTACTAAGAGAGGCCTGGGACTAGCCTAAGTCTTTTTGTATACACGTAATCCGACCTCCGTATATATTGTATTATTTTTGTCTATACGTAAATTGAATTATGTATATACCTAATAAGAATTTTTGACCTTGATTCCACGCCATACCTAGACCATTTGTGATTTACAGTAATAAAGCTTACTTGAGAGAAATGCAATCTAGCTGCCATGTTGATATGGAAGAAACGAAGACTTTTTGTACATGGCTTTTGAAATAAAATTATGAAAAAAAGATTACATGGAAAAAAAGCACTGATGGCTTGTCATCTTATTATATACCTACTCAAGGATCTTAATCCAAAGTGGGCTATATTGCATTCACCCTGCCTGTCTGCCCGTTTGTCTAACAAATATTTCCATTACACTTGTATCAGGTACTGCTGAACAGAATGTCAATGACTTCCTATTTGATCAGCGGCAGGTTGGCAGGGATGAACTGTAACGTGTGAACACTTATCAGATACGCAATAGGCTATTCCAGAAATAATCTACCCCCTACGGAAGACATGCAAAGTCAAATTTTTTTCCTAGAAGAAATTTTTCAGATTTTGCAAAAATGTCTGGATTTCCACCTATTTGTCTTAACTCAAGTTTTTTCAAAATAATCTGGAAATCCAGTGTCTTTCATAGGGTTTGAGAACCAAAAATTGTCTGGAAATTCCAGTGTCTTCCATTAGGGGGATGGATTATTTCTGGAATTGCCCGATCCTGTTTGCAGAATCTTTATAATTTTTTCAATATGTTGAATGAACTTAAAAAAATTTCATTACATTTCTCTAATACTACTGAACAGAATGAATTCAGATTTGACAAGCAGCTCACAAGTGATGAGTTGTAACATGTGTGCCCTTTACTGATCTGTCATACTTGGAGTGGGGATATGCCTAGCACGACAATGCAGACATTTTTGTTTGATCTCTGCCATCCTCAGTTATAGTCTATGGATTGAAAATTTTGCATAAATAATATGTTGAAAGATTGATTCAACAGGACAACTGATATTTAGTACACATTTATATGAGGGAAATGTCACGCTTTCAGGATGTGATATGTAGGTATGTTGGATATAGGGGTAAAAAAAGTGGGGATGTGGAATATAAGGGGTAGAAAAGTGGGGATGTGGAATATAAGGGGTAGAAAAGTGGGGATGTGGAATATAAGGGGTAGAGAAAGTGGGGATGTGGAATATAAGGGGTAGAAAAGTGGGATGTGGAATATAAGGGTAGAAAAGTGGGGTGTGGAATATAAGGGGTAGAAAAGTGGGGATGTGGAATATAAGGGGTAGAGAAAGTGGGGATGTGCAATATAAGGGATAGAAAAGTGGGGATGTGGAATATAAGGGGTAGAAAAGTGAGATTTGGGAAAAAGAAAGGGAAAAAATACTAAACAAAGCAGAAAATGGGAAATGAGCAGACTCTTACATCATAATATCTATTTATTGAAAATTATTTGGCATTCCGTTTTTATTTAATCATTGTCCATTGTAACACATTTTTCAAAGTTTAAATGTTTCTTGATTGGTCAAATTATCAGGATCAACTGACGATGAGTTAGTAATATGCTTTAGCATCTACACTATAAAGATTATGATCAATTGGACTCTCTCTGTAATGGTCGATTGACACTAAAATGTAAAGGTTTGATAATGTCAATTTATGATGGTCAGAAGTATTCATAATACACCTTAGATATTAGGTCAGTTGTAAACAACTGCTGAGCTGGAATTTCAAAAATTTTGCTTTGTTCATATAAAAGCTATTGAATAATTTGTTTCAACCCAATTTAAATCTGATGGTACCAGTCTTGTAAGGGTATAACTTTGATGTGAGTTTGAAACCTGGTCAGGGCGACGGTTCGACTCAAATCTTGGTCAAGAAGACGTGCCAGTTTTCCTGCCGAGGGTTGGTGTTCTCTCTTGGTACTCCTTCCTCCACCAATAACAACTGGCCCTCATGATTAAGCCAAGGTTGCTGAAAAGGGGATGAAACACTAAACATATTAAATAAACATGTTATTCTAATATTTTTCTGAAATATTTTTTTTTTCTGTTTGATTTAAAATTTATGCTGAAAATTGAATCTAAATGGAAAAAAATGTCTATTTTTTTTTTTTTTTAAAGATTGGTAGCTATGCATATAGGCTTGGTAAAGAAGCTGTCAATTACAAGACTGAATCTACAAACAATCTTGATTTTTGAAAAATGAAAATTATGGTCCATCAATAAGTTACTCCAAACAAGCTGAAAGTATGCCATAGTTATCAATTTTTATACAAAACACCATACAAAAGACAGGTAGAGATAAAATGTTTTTCAAGTAGCGTTAAGTATGCAATCTTTAATTCAATGAAGAATGGAATAATTTTTCTTCTTTATAAAAACTTCTTGTGTCAAAACAATATACTGAACATTGCAAACAGTGTTCAGTTGAATATGGAGCAACATATCAAAGTTTTTTCTTTAGACTTTGGCTTACATACAAACTTAAATAAGAAAAGATTTTCACAAAATTTTGAATTTTTCATGCTTCTTGGACCACTTTTTCCATATTCAGTATTGCACCTTTAAGTCATAATTTTTGGCTAAAAATGTGTTTTTACAAGTAAATTTTATAAATCAATCCATGCTGCAAGGGCTTAAAAGATGTTAATAATTTGACCAAATTCTAAATCCAATGCCATACTTTCTGCATGTTAAAAAACATGCACAAGTCTCTGTCCAATATCCATCATTTTCAAGTGACATTCCCTGCTATTCTTCTTATTATAAATCTAGCTACCATGCATACTTTTACTTACCTATGGTATGAATTATTCCCATGCTATGAAGATTTTTACCTGCCTGTCAGTCTGACCGTTCATCTGTCTGTCTGTCTGTCTGTGTCAGTTAGTCAGTTTTTCTTCCAGAGGTTCACTTGATTTTTATACCAGATTGCAACGTTACTGGGATATATATTCAAAGATAATGAGAGAAAGATCCTTTTTGGTTTTGAGGTCTCCATGTCAAAAGGTCAAAGATCGTAGTTACTAAAAATAGATTGCACTTTGTGCAGAAAAGGGGTTTTCAGATGATTTATCAAATATAACATATTGGATTGAAACCTTACATAGATCTCTATTGATTTTGAGGCCACCTTATCTGAGGTCAAGGTCATGATAAGTTAATAATCTGAGCTTGCTTACTAAAGATTCTTTAATTGTTAAATTGTTCTAGTACTGAATATGCATGAAATATCTGCCACTGGAATTAAGCAAGACACAATCAATCAATAGTTATGAGAAATGTATTTTGAAAGTTTAACAATTCATCTAAAACAAGAGGCACACCTGAGTATTTTTCCTGGACAAATGGGGGAGGGTTTAAATTGTGTGGGTGGTTATGACTAATTTGAAGCTAAATTAAATAATTTTTGAATGAGATCTTCTTCATTTGGGCTAAATTTTCTTGTAAACAATTATGTTTTATGAAATCCATATTGCATTTCTATTACTTGTGTTAACACAGCATTTCATTTTATTTGCAATAAAACGAAAATTCTATATAAATTAATTGTTGTGTGTAATTTATGGTACTTCCAGGTATTTGTTTTAGTATAATGCTTCCTAAATTTTGGTTGCAATGAAAAAAATACATCATACGTTACTAGATTTGTTATCATTATGACTGATATATAAGAGATGGAACAGTTTTCTTCCAGTTTAAGGAAACTTTAATGGTTAATTTCAATGTTGATTAGATCTTTGTCAACGCTTAATTACAATGTTTTTAGTGTTATTAGCTGAATGTCATATGAATCAGTTGACTTATTTAACTTTAAAAAAAGGGGCACAATTTATGCTGGAAGTTGATGGTCTGTCAAGTCCTGGCCTATGATACCTTTACATTGGTCATCATAATAATGTAGGATTAATAAATATAACCAATAATTAAGGCGACAAGAGTTTACCCATGTTCAAATCTCGCAAATCAATAAAGAAGAGACAAATCAATGTTTTGTTATAAATTAGGTCATTGATTTTCTCGTTTAAATTGTTTAACATTTGTAGTGTCAGGGCCTTTTACAGCCAACTATACGGTATGGGATTTTCTCATTGCTCAGGGCCATACAGTTGCCTATAATTGCTCACATCAACTTCATTTCTCTAGTGGATAGTTGTCTCATTGGCAATTGTACCGAATCTCCTTATTTTTATACCAAACAAACACTGAGGGAATCACAGGGAATTCTAAAGGTGAAAGACTGTGTGTGTTGACAGGGTAAGTGTCTCCTGCTATGCGTGCATCACTCGTCATGAGAATCAACACTCAGTCAAAATATCAGGAATGGAAATAGGACAGGATCTGTAAAATTACAGATCAGACGACTTTTCTGTTATTCAAAGATCTGACTTGAAAACATTTCATAAGTGAGTGGAGACACAGACACATCATATCAGTCAACTAATTTGGGATGGTGTCAGTAAAACTTATGAAGTGTCCATTTCAGTTGTTCATCCTCATAATCTGTTGAAAAAGTTTTTGTGTAAGGAGCATATGAAAATGTAAGAATGATTCTTTAATTTATTTTGTAAATGTTTCTTGTCAGCTGCAATAATTTATAGTCTTTTACCCATTTTATTTAGCTCATCTTGATTAGCATTTCTTTACCTGTCCTTAAAAGGTGAAACATGGCAAACCTATATTATTATGTAAAAAGTTCATCATTTTCCCATATTGATGTATCTTAAAACTTAAAGTCTACTTGGTCCAACTTGACTTCTCTGTAGAATTTCTTGAAAATTGAATAAAAATTTTTTTTATTTACAATCTAAAACAAAATTTAACATATCCCTTTGGTATCTTCTACTCTTTTAATTTTTTTAAATAGCTCAAGCTTTCAGTGTGTCTTTTTATACAACATAGAAAGGGGAATAAATCTTGCTGTTAATGCAAGCACTAAATAAGTTATTTATGCTGTTAACAGACCAAGTTATCTATCAGAATCTGAATTAACATATATCCCATTAAACACACACCCTTTAAATATTTTAATGTATGCTGATGATGTAGTTCTTTTATCATCACCTGAGCAAGGACTTCAAAATTGTGTTAATAAATTATTTGAATTTACAGTTGATTGTAAAATGACAGTTAACACCAAAAAGACCAAGGTTCTTGTATGTTACAAATCAGGACGACGTAAATATATTAAAATATCCTTAGGAAACCAGATTTTAGAATGTGTACAGAACTACACATACTTAGGAATACATTTTTCAGCATCTGGGAGCTTCCAAATAGCAAAGAAAGAACTTTATAACAAACGAATGAAAGCTTATTTCAAATTAAGAAAGACCTTTTCAGTGGAAAGCCCACCACCATTTTTTTACCCCCAATTTTTTTAACCTCCCCCACCCTTTTTCCAAAAAATTCTTCCCTCAAGACATGGGTCATAATCTCAAATTCAAATTTCCAATGGAGTTTGCAACCATAATAACCCATTTAAATACATCACAAAAGTCTTAAAATAGAAAATGACATACATAATCATAGCTAAAATTAATTTACCTTAATCAGCATTTTTAAAATTATTAAAATAATAACTTCTAAAATGAATTGACAGCTAACCACCCAAGACAATAGAACATTTTTCTTTTACATAATTTAAAGCAGTGTAAGGAAGTAATTCAAAGTTGTGTTTGAATTAACTCCTTACACTGTAATTTGTACTTGAGTAATTGTCCATTAACCAGGACACCCTTGTTTTTCTCACTTTTTGCCCCTAATTCCTAAACGGTTTGAGCCATAACCCGAAAGCCAATCCTAACCATCCCTTTGTGGTATAATTTTCAGAGAGATCCATACACTGTTCCATAAGTTATGGTCATGAAACTAGAAAAATGCTTATTTGGGCCCATTTTCCCCTAATTCCTAAACTGTTGGGACCATAACCCCAAAATCAATCCCGGCCTTCCTTTTGTGGTTATAAACCTTATGTTTTAATTTCATAGATTTTTATTTACTAATACTGAAGTTATTGTCCAGAAACCAAATGTCTTGGAAGACGTTGACGACGTTGATACCAATATACGACCGCAAAATTTTTGCGGTCATATAAAAATAGAAAGAAAAAAATATATAATAAAATCAATCAAGAGTTGTCTCCCATAGACCTAGGACTATAAAATTATGGAATTTCTTCAGGTCACAGTGGCTTCCAAAATAACTTTGTTTTATCAATAACATGGTTTATAATCATGCTACTTTGTTTGAATGTGTATTCATGTTTTTAGTTTAAATGTACTTTAATCATTCTAATCATTTACTGTGCTTTATTTTGTAATTCATTTGATTGTATAGCTCAAATTTTGGGCACCATGATTGGTTAATAAAATTATCTTATCTTATAGCTTTTACACAACCAATAAATCATCTCTTTAGTGTATGTAAATGACTCTTCCATGTTTAAATAGACAAGGAACTACAAGTATGATATTTGATGTACTTTACTTTATAGATGTAAATATTTCAATAAAATTACAAAATAAAAGTCAATTCAAGTCTTGAAAACAAGAAAATTGTTTTCGATCACACATGAAAAATATATAATTTCACTGAGGAAAGTACTTTTCCTTAGACTAGAATGTATACTATTTATTTGGAAGACCAGGACACACCTATAACTATCTGAACACAATATAAATATCAATTAGTCAGTTATAGTTTAAATAAGGTCTTGAACTCTAACATTCCTTCGGACTGCATTGGAAAACCCTCCTTTAAAGTGGAACCATATATCAGTGTTGAGCACATTTTTCTTCTTTTCTTCTGCAAAAAATATTCATTAATGTATTACTTGTTTTAAAAAAAATAGTTTGGTTTTATAAATAAAAAGGAATATTTCAGGTTAAATCTATTAGACAACACTTAGCAACAAAAGTTCAACAAAAATAAAAATCCACAAGTCACCATACTGTCTCACAAGCAGGTTTGTTGATCCTTTTCATTAATATTTTTGAAATATTACATGAAAAAAAATAAACTATTATTTTGAAACAAAACTTTTTGTGATTTCCATATCCAACTGTATACTCTATTTCTGATCTTATGAATATTGAAAGATGGTTGTTTCATGATGGACTTTATTTTATCAGCCAGATAATTATTTTGCTCTATATCAATTTTGAATCCCATATTGCTCTAAAATAAGTATGGTGAACTTTTTAAAACAGAATTTTAAATCTATATACTATTAACTCTCTTTAAGGAAATTATTTTTAATCTAAGTGTCTATACACCTAAACTGATATACTCAATAAAAGTGTAATCTATATTATACTTTTAAAATTTACCTTTCTGTGTTGAATTCTGTGAATCTTGTGGCTTCTGTTTTATAATTCTACCGAAGAAATCTTTTGGACCTGCATGAAATAAAACAAAACTATTGGATAGATTTAGGATCTAAGGTTGTGCAATTTCCATTTTCTTAATGTACAATGTTTTAACATAGAACTGTTCTATCTGCTTGCTTACAAATTGAAAGAAAAACATACAAAACACAATCTGATAGATGTTTAAGTGAAGAGTACTTATGTTTTATGTCACTTGTCTTTTACTACTTAAACTAATTTACTATCAAAGTTCTTTAATACATATATCTAACAAGTACTCTGACATGCAAAAGATATTCAGATTTCAAGTCAATGAACCATGACTGAGGGGCAGGGATACATATAAAACACTAATGAAATGAGAAGTTATGATGCTATTGGCCATTGAAAATATACAATTACTGTCTTTTGATGAGGTAAATATAAGGTTTTATTGACTTTTGAAAAACTGATATTCACTTAGGCCAACGGCCGTAGTGAAAGTCACATGGTTTTTCAGAAGTCAATTAAACCACATATTCACCGAAACAAAAGACAGTATTTGTTTTATTCCATGTTCCTAGAAAGAAAAACATGTATTCAATAACAGTTATTTACCAAAACAAATTGTACATCAAACATTTACTGTTATTATACACGTAAAAGCATGTGACGTTTTGTGCAGTGAATATACTTTTTCAGAAGGTGAATATGCTTTTTTATTCAAAATCCAATTCATATAGAAAACTCTATTAAAGTTTGAAGTGTTTAGAAAAAAAGTCTGTATAACTGCTATTTTCACAAAATGTTCAAAGCCCAAAAGCCTGTTGTTTTGGCAAAAATCAGCAGAGCGAACCAAACATAAACACAATCTGCAACTCATTATAGTAGACTCATATACTAAAAATCAGCTAAATATGTGAAGGCGTTTAGAAAAAAAGTCGGTATAACTGCTATTTTCACAAAATGTTCCAAGTTTCAGCAAAAATCAGCAGAGCGGGACCAAACGTAAACTCAACAACTTTGTTGTGGGGCCATAAAAACAAATCCACTTTACCATTTTTGTTCACCTGTCATATACACTTGGTTAAGAATAGACTGAATTCTGAAAACTTAACATAACCACTGGAATGTGAAAATGAAGTAAGGGCCAAATGATTTACACCAGACAGACATAAACTCCTTACACTCATACATAAATACCGAATATTGTTGACTGATCATATGTAGTTACTGAGAAACAGACCAAATCCTGGAGATGTAATGAGAAGCATGAAAAGGAGGTCATTGCCATTTGATATAAGTCACACAGACATATAGTCCTCAATACATATCCACATACAAAAATATTGACTTTTCATGTAAAGTTACAAAGGAACAAATCAAACCCTTAGCCATGAACTGGAGTGTGAAAATGAAGTCAAGATCAACTGACATGGTTTCACAAGGAACAATCACATACACACTTTTGTCAGCTTGGATAACAGTTGGGATTGAGGAGATAAATATTTCAGTAACTGAAATCTGTTAACCTAGTCAAAACCCATGTCTCAAATACCTTGCAGATGAGACAAAAATTATCATATTCATCTTGATCTATTCCAAAGAAGAAAGTGAATATTACCATTTGATCTGGGTTTAAAGAGATAGCCTGTAGTTTCTGCTTATGATTAGGAATCACTGGTGCTTTCTTCTCATCAGCATTACTTTTATTGTCTACTTTTTTAGCTGGTGTTGAGCTGAAAATAGTCAACACAAATTTGAGAAATAAATTTAAAATATAAACCACCATCAATAAACAAAAGTAATTTTGTATGAAAATGTTTGTAAGATTAGAGTTTTAAAGTATCATTATTTAACATTACTGCTTATCTCAGATAAATATCTCTCAGTCATTCATTTTGTGACAAAACTTTCCGACTATTCCTTTTAAAGGTATGCAAGCACATAAGACATACAGAGGTAGGGTATAATACTAACACTTTAGAAGATACCCAGTGAAAATCAACCTAGCAGGACATATTTTTGTTTCAGTGTTTTGTGGTTTAAGGCTTTTTAAACATTACTTTAATTGCTAATTAATGAGGAAAATTTTTTGTTTGAATAAAAACCATGTTTTAGTTTATGCATAGTTATGAACAAATGAAAATAACAGTGTCTCTATGCTCAAAGAGATCTAAGGCCTAGTTTTGCACTGAACTTTGGTAGCAGACACTGCATAACTAATCATTATTCTGTCTTTGAAGTGATGTCTTCTTTAAATATGGTAACATGGGATAAGATGTACTTAAGTGATGTGACATAATCCAGAAAAGAAAGTCAAAATAAACTAGAATTGCCATTGCAAGCAATAGCGGATGTCACCTTCCCCATTGCCACTAAGTGGCAGCCATTTAAAAAATTGACATTGAATGCACATGTATATATGCATGACGTTATATCTTTCTGTAAATTTTCAGTACTTTCACAGCATTTAAAAAATCCGTCTTTGACGTTTCCATGGTAACGGCAGCCATTTTGAAAATTTCATAGTCAAAGTTGTATCAAAACTTGCCAGATAACATAAATGTCAAGTTTCATTAAGTTTGGAACATTTTCAAATTGTTTTACTTTTTTGCCGTTTCCATGGCAACGGTAGTCATTTTGGAAATTCCAACACCAATTGCCGCTTCCACACATGCCAGATAACATTATGGTGAAGTTTCATTAAGTTTGAAACATTCTGAAATTTTTGAAATTTTTGCTCCTGTATCCATGGTAACATAGTAGTTCCAATGATTGTCAAAATCATTCAAAACGTGTATATAGTGGACAACTATATTGTATAAAAATTTGATGATTTTAAGTTGAAGCATACCAAAATTATTCACCAAACCCTGAAGTTTTTGGAGCATTTTGACCTTTTTGCATTGTTTCCATGGTAACGGCAGACATTTTGGAAATTCCAACGCCAAATTCCACATCTACCAATGTTGCTCATCGTTACTATGAAGTTTCAAAAAATTTGGAGCATTTTGATATTTTTGAAATTTTTGGTGTAGTTTCCATGGCAACATAGTAGTTCCAATGATTGCTAAAATCATCCAACACCAGTATACAGTGGGCACCTACATGGTATTAAAATATAATGATTCTAAGTTTAAGCATCTCCAATAAATTCACCAAAACAAAAAAGTGGATTTTTTCACATTTGTTCCGTTTCCATGGTAACGGCAGCCATTTTTTATGTTCTTAAGACCTACTGCAACCCGGAATTTTGTGTTCCTCATTATAGTGAACTATCATTAAGATTGGTTCCATTGGCTCCAAAAAATCTGCCGGACAAAAAAAGGTGGAAGAATAATAATAATAACAAAGAAACAGAAGAAAAGCAATATGTCACCCGACATTGTCGATGGGGTGACATAATAATAATAACAAAGAAACAGAAGAAAAGCAATATGTCACCCGACATTGTCGATCGGGTGACATAATTAAAATGGTAAGTTCGACTGAAAATTGATCATCTGAAAATGCTTGGCATTTTACCGCTTAAACTTAACTTGAACATACTATAAGAATGATTGAATGAATGAAAAGCTAAATCCCCTTCCTAGCTTCATTTGGTGAGGGGATAATGAAACCAATCAGGGTAAATAGACAGAAAGGATGAAAACTATATTTCCTTTCCATATTCCTGTTTATGCAAAACAAGAGGCTCTCAAGAGCCTGAATCAATATATATTAATGAGTGGCTTAAAATGCCATTTAAATGTTCTTTGTATCTGTCATATTTTCTTCAAAAGCAAAAATGCATTTTACCCCTATGTTCCATTTTAGCCATAGTGGCTATGTTTCTTGACGTACAAGGAAATAAAATACAAAATTTATACTAGATACTCTGAAACTCATTCAGCCCAAGTTTGGCTGAAATTGATTCAGCAGTTTCAAAGGAAAAGATTTTTAAAGTAAGCAAACTAGATGAACAAATTGTAAAAATTTTCTTTAAAGGGCAATAACTCCTTAAGGGTCAATTGACAATTTTGGTCATAAAACTTATTTGTAGATCTTACTTTGCTGAACATTTTTGCTGTTTACAGTTTATCTTTATCTATAATAATATTCAAGATAATAACCAAAAACTGCAAAATTTCCTTAAAATCATCAATTCAGAAGCAATTACCTAAAAATCGATACCCGATTTGACTGATAATTTCAGGGTAGGTAGAACTTGACCTAATGAATACTTTAACTTCTTGTCTGATTTCCTCTAAATGCTTTAGTTTTCGAGATATAAGTCAAAACTACATTTTACCCTATGTTCTATTTTTAGCCATGGCAACCATGTTTTCTGAGGAAACAGAAAATAAAACACAAGCGTTATTCTAGATTACCTAAGAATCATTCAGCTTAAGTTAGGTTTAATTTGGTTTAGTAGTTTCAGAGGAGAAGATTTTTAAAGTTAGAAAACATGATAAATTGTGTAAAATTGTCTTTAAAGGGCAATAACTCCTTAATGGGTCAATTGACAATTTTGGTCATATGAAACTTATTTGTAGATCTTACTTTGCTGAACATTTTGCTGTTTACAGTTTATCTTTATCTATAATAATATTCCAGATAATAACCAAAACTGCAAAATTTCCTTAAAATTACCAATTTAGTGGCAGCAACCCAACAATGGGTTGTTAGATTCATCTGAAAATTTCAGGGCTGATAAAACTTGACCTAATAAATATTTTAACTTCTGTCTGATTTGCTCTAAATGCTTTAGTTTTTGAGATATAAGCCCAAAACTGCATTTTACCCCTATGTTCTATTTTTAGCCACGGTGGCCATGTTTTTGACCTAAACAGAAAATAAAACACAAACTTTCTTCTAGATACCCTAATAATCATTCACCTTAAATTTGGTTGGAATTGGTTCAGTAGTTTCAGAGGAGAAGATGTTTGAAATAGTTTACACAGGACGGAGGATGACAATGGACGATGACAGACGCCAAGTGATGGCAAAGCTCATATTTCCTTCGGAAAGGTGAGCTAAAAAGATCAAGCAAAAGAACTGTTTTGAATTGAAAATTAGCTTACTAGTAACTTAGCTTCAAATCTTTCACGGCTGTTCCATTTAAACATACATGAGACCAAGGGAAGACACTTTAAAATATCAACTATGGGTGGGTGTCAAGTACAGTGAAATTTTAAGGAAATTATATATTTTTTTTTATCTTTTATTTATTTTTCAATAGTCAGGATTTTACATACCCTTAAATTACCACCTAACGGGTATTTAGGGGTTAAATTTAGAAAATAATACAGTATACAATATATTGCTGACTAACGCTATATTTTGGGGCCAAAACAGGGTCTTACTGGGCCTACTCCTTTTATTCGATTAATCTCTCTCTGACTTTCTCTCATACAATACAAATACTTTTCACTCATCTGTCTTGCTACAATATGTATCTTGACTGACTTTTTAAAGACAAGCATAAACTTGCTCATAGTATCTATCTATTTTGTTTCTACTTAACTAAAAATAGATAATATGAAACAATATTTAGTTAAATATTACATGTAAAGGAGACCAAAATTTTTCACAAATTTGTACTTATTATTTTTCTTTGCAATATGATGTTCAAAAATTGGTATTTTTCATTTATTCATATTTTTTAATTTATTCTTTAACTCAACCATATTTGGTTTTGTTTCATTTAATTTACATTTATATATATAATTCTTTGTAATTATGACCAACAGATTCATTAATAAACTTTCATGTTTGCAACCAAGAAACATGTTGTTCTCTTTGTTGAGAACAAAGTTTACAAAAAAGTTTTGCAATATTTGAAAAGACTGCCACAATTGAAAAGTTATTGGCATGGGCATTCAAAACTAGAGGCTCCCAAGAGCCTGTGTCGCTCACCTGATTCTACTTTGGTTTTGGAAATCATGTAAAAATAGATTAAAATATATAAAAGATACCCTAATAATGATTGAGGCCAAATTTGGTTTAATATTGGCCCTGTAATTTAATCAAAAGCAGAAGACTTTTGTAAAGTTTACAGAAATTACCAATAAATTCATTGAAATTGTAGAAAATGACTTTCTAAGGACAATGACAAATCATCTACAAAGTAACAACACTTAGTCAGCCCCTCAAAAGAAACATTCATACCATGTTTGGTTTCAATCCATAAGCGGTTTTCTAAAAGAAGATATTTTATATATATCCAATAGGGTCCTTTGTTTAACTAGGTCCCCTGTTGGCAGCCATCTTGGTTGGTGGATTTGCTACAAAATAACAACACTTGGTCAGCACCTCATAAGGAACATTCATGCCATGTTTGGTTTCATTCCATTCAGTGCTTCTTCAAAAGAAGACTTTTGTATGTATTTCACATAGGGTCCTCTGTTAAACTAAGTTCCCACTGGCAGCCATCTTGGATGATTGATTGGCTACAAAGTAACAACACTTGGCCACCACCTCATAAGGAACATTCATGCCATGTTTGGTTTCATTCCATTTAATGGTTCTCTAAAAGAAGACATTTGTATGTATTGTCCATAGGGTCCTATGTTAAATGAAGTCCCCTGCTGGCAGCCATCTTGGATGATGGATTGCCTACAAAGTTACAACACTTGGTCATCACTTCATAAGGAACATTCATGCCATGTTTGGTTTCATTCCATTCTGTGGTTCTCAAAGAGAAGACATTTGTATGTATTGTCCATAGGGTGCTATGTTAAACGAAGTCCCCGCTGGCGGCCATCTTGGATGATGGATCAGCTACAAAGTAACAACACTTGGTCAGCACCTCATAAGGAACATTCATGCCATGCTTGGTTTCATTCCATTCAGTGGTTCTCTAGAAGAAGTTCAAAATGTAAAAGTTAACAACGATGACGACGACGGACGACAGACGGCAAGTGATGAGAAAAACTCACTTGGCCCTATGTTTAATAGTTTCTTCACCAAGTTTACAAAAAGTACATAACTTGGTATCTTTTAATTTAATTTTGTACAAAAAGTATTAGTTGCTATGATTCTATGCAAAATTTGTAATGAAAGGTTCTTAAATAAACATCTCTACATGACTTTTTGGTTATCATGAAATATTCTGACCATTCTGTTGTATCAATAACCAACAAATAAACAACATTAACAATTATAAATTTGCCTCTATAGGTGGTTACTCCGTTAGGCAAGTGCCTTCCCTGAGTAAAATGTATGTTTAAATGGAACAGCCTTCAGAAATAAACCGTACTTTATACCAGATATTTCTAAATGGAAAAGATTTATCAATCCTACCTGGAAGTAAAATTTTTGTCATTTCTTCTCATTTTTCCATTT